>OU744812.1:2299815-7299815 GCA_916614155.1 Mesoligia furuncula
GCGTTTTTTGCACCGTTCGCAATTGAGCGGAAAATAAATTCCAAAACGGTATTTTCACAGTTAGCTTCCGGCTTTTTCACTGTAGTTTGAACCCCTTTTTAGAGAGCTGAGTAAACGTGTATAAAAGCTTTGTAATAGGTATTCCCAAAGCTCTACGGCAAGTCTTTATTTTAGGGAAGAGCGAGTTGTTGCTGAAACTTTTTCTGCAAAATTCCTTTTTGCTAAATAGTCAGTTTCATCATGACATACTTTGACTATAATATAAATCTTTAAAATAAAACAAGACAAAACTCTTTGGTTTTCATCTCATTACTATATCTATCTATACCAGGGGTGGCCAAACTATTAGTCCAGTCGATCGTGGCAAAGCAAAACATATTTCCAACTATAAACCTGATTTTGCTAATCTAGCGAAAGATGCTCAAACGCAATGCTCACATTAATAGAAATAAGTACTTACTAAGAATAATTTTCAGTTTTATATTTTCCCTCTAAATAAAATAAAAAATACTACATAATTGTGTACTGAACTATGCTGTTTCATATAAGATTTCAAGAAATATGTAATTGGTAGATAGCACAGGGTGTCGTCAGTGAACAGTAGATCTTGGGTCTAACCAAGTTGGCCACCCCTGATCTATACTAATAATAAAGCTGAAGAGTTTGTATGTTTTTTGTTTTAACGCCCTAATCTCTGAAACTGCCAATCCGATGTAAAATTATTTGCATTGAATAGCCCTATTTTTGAGGAAGGCTATATAGGTTATTTAACATCACGCTTGGACCCTTTAGGAGCCTGACAATTAAAAACAAAAATAAAAACTATTTTACAAAAAATAAAAAACAACCGACTTCCAAAACAGACTTTGTAAAATAGTTTTTATTTTTCACTCTTAAGTTGTACTTACAGACAAATTCGTATAACACTTGACAGGAAATCATTACAGCATCATGAATATAAACTAAGTGCCTAAAATATTAACTCAAAAACTACCCAAGCAAAGTTAATAAAATTTATATGGAATCTCCCCTGAGGCATACCCTAACCATTAAAAAAAGAATTTTTGAAATCAATTTACAGTTGTCGGAGATATCGGGTAACAAACATTAAAAAAAAATACAGTCGAATTGAGAACCTCCTCCTTTTTGAAGTCGGCGAAAACATAGTAATAGTGCGGGCTAACGATACGATGCGACGCAATGGGTGGGGGGAACAAGAAGCTTCACGCGGACAAATTCGCGGGCAGAAGCTAGCTTATCACATAAGGCATCTTCCTATCTTTTCATCCCTTTCAGAATTTTAAATTCCAAAACTTTCTACAGCAATCGCTTGTTTTCCATTCTCATTTCTAGAAACATCACCCCTTAAGAGCATCACGTACAAACCCCGGTATATATAACTTCATATAATTCCAGTCACGTCCCAGACCGCCGTGTATCAGCGTCAAATAAATAGAATTCGCACGTCGGAGGTGACGACATTCGTGCCACAGAGGTGACGACTCGCGTGTGTACGAATATTTTATTTATGATTTACGAGCTTCCGCCTGCGGCTTCGCCCGCAAGGTATGTCGATAAAAACTATCCTATGTCCTTTCTCGGGATGCAATCTATCTCTCTGCCAAATTTTATCGAAATCCGTTTTGTGGTTTAATAATAATAATAGGCCCATTATTGAGTGTGCAAGTCACCCCCTGCCATTTTATCCGTGTATATATAAAACATTGATCAAGTAGGGGTCATAGTTCTTCCATAGTTCTTGGTAACTAGTCCACTTTAGCCACCCAAACCAATAGTCCAACTTTTAATTTTTCCATATCCTGCAATAGTCCTACAGCAACCGGGGGTTATCCTTGGGTGCATTTGCATATTGCATACAGGGATAATCGTCGGTTGGTGCCGCATTTCATTAAAATTTCCTAAGGGGCTTCTGCGAGTTGGTTTCGGCCCCTCATACGCCTTCCAAAGGACCGGGACCCCATGGTCCCGAGATATGTAAAATAAAAAATAAATAATAATAATAAAATCTTTATTTTCAGGCTACTTTGGCCCATAGATGCCTTACGGACTAACACATATATTATAATAATACAATGTGTGTTAGTGTATAAACTAAAAACTATGTTAGTAAAACACTTCACTCGAGCACTGTCTTTGTGCGATCGTGTGGCACTTGTCCGCGGAAGCGACGGAACATTAAACCTTGCGGCCAAAAGTCCTCTGCCATGACGAGGTGCAGGTAGCATGTAGGTACTCGCACCACGAACGCCTTGAAGTTGACGTTGCGGCGCGATTCAAGCAACTACACTCTCGGCCTGTACTTGGTCTTGGTGGTTGTTTAGGCTTAAAAGTTTTCCTCCACCTGGAAAATTGAGGTCATTTAGAAATTGTAGCTCAAAACATTTACTCGAACGCTAACACATGAGTTTCGAAGGTAGAAAAGTGTCTACAGGTCGAATCAACTTAGCTAGCCAGACTTTAAAATGTGTATATAGTGATGGGTACATCGGTATCTAAACAACAAACAAAATAAAATCACACTAATATTATAAAGGCGAAAGTTTGTGAGTGTGTGTGTGTGTTTATATGTTTGTTACGTCTTCACGCTCAAACGGCTGGACCAATTTTGATACAATTTTGTATTAAGGTAGCTGACAACCTGGATTAACATATAGGCTACTTTTTATCCAGACATTTCCACGGGATCTAAACGTATGCGGGTGAAACCGCGGGGCGCAGCTAGTAAAATATAAGTACGATTTTTGGGGTCAACGACCGCTAGTAGTTATGTTATTTGAAGTATGAGCTGAGAAAATCTATTTCATTTTTTTTTGTCGTTAAGATATGCGTACCTATACGTATGTGAAGTTTCACCAAACAGAAAACTAACTGCGGTTGATGACCCCACAACACCCTGCGGAGTTTCTCTAGCTAATTTAATTTGACACTGTATTTTCACTTTCTCAGTGCTCGATTTCATTTGTTTTCTAAGTTTTTTTATAGCTCCTTTAATAGAGCAATTTGTATAGATGGAGGTAATCATCGTTTATTTTTATTATCGATTCCGTCGGGTTGTGTTTTCAGTCTCAGGTGGAAAAATCTAGCACGTTCTCAGACATCTTATTATTGTAGAAGCCATTAGAATATATAGGACTCGCAATAAAAATAGATAATCGAAAAGGGTTGCGGTAAGTATCGGCCTTGATTATATTATGCAGGCCGAAATACGTGTTTCATTTGGCAATGCAAATATAAAAACATTACAGTCACATTTAACTCCTCGTTTGCCTATAATGTTCCCACTGCTGGGACACAGGCCTCCTTGAGGCGAGAGGGAGTGGGCCGTAATCAACCACGCGGCCCCAGTGCGGGTTGGTAGATATCACAAGTCTTCGAATTTGTGGTTCTAGGACATGCCGGTTTCATCACGATGTTTTCCTTCACCGTTTTTAGAGCAGTGGTGATGAAATTTGCACAAAGTAAGTTTGTTTGTGCAGAATAAACAATTTTTCTTTCTTTCTTTTCTTTCTGATATTTGTTTAACTTGAAATAATATTAATTTGAAACATGTTTGTATAGACTTTATGTATGCGTATGATTAATTTTTCCTTATCTATTGTCATCATCCTGCCTAGCCTTTTTCTACCTATGTTGGGGTCGGCTTCCAGCTGCAGCCGGTATGCAGCTGAATACCATGTATTTTACATGGAGTAACTGCCTATCTGACCCCCACAACCCAGTTACTGGGTAATGCGCCCCTTGGGAAGACTGGTTGTCAGACTTTCGGGGCTTCTGACAACCCGTAACGACTGTCAAAGATGAATGACAGCCGGGACCAATGGCTTAACGCGCTTTCCGAGACATGAAGGGGTCTTGGTATGTAAAGATGGTCACCCATCCACGGACTAACCGCGGCAAGCATAGCTTAAGCTGATTGATCGATCCTTGCGGCTGTTATTACTTACCCACAAGCCACTATTATCTACTGTATCCCTTCATTATCTATTGTACTTATGATTTAATATCCAGCTGATTCTGTTAACATCAAAATAACCGTGCAACTGACCCCGCGTTCCGAATTGCATCAAAAGCGATTATATCGCGAATCCGACCAAATTTAATAGTCACAAAATATAAGGACTAGGTATTGGGTACTATTTGTGACGTTGCGCGTTGGTCGGATTCGCGATATAATCGCTTTTGACGCAATTCGGAACGCGGGGTGAGTAAAACATTTAGCTACACTAAAACTACTACTACTAAACCTACTGTTTGAGTGTTTGAAGGAAAATTCCTTCAAACACTAATTCTCATGACCTCAGCGCTTTACTGCGCTTTAGAAACTCCTTAATGAAGCGGTCGCTAAACGCGTTCAAACTAGCGATGCAAATTGAAAATTATACAAAGTGACGGGAACACACTGATTAATTTCAGTGCACTGGTGATTTATATTTTAGTTTTAGTTGAAAGGTGGCTGCGGTTAGTGCCTAGAAAATAGCTTAAACAAAGAAACAGCGGGGCTTTTAGCGTTGTTATGTTACTATCTTAATTAAAATAGAACACAAATTATTTTTAGTGCTATAGTTTTTATCGTCGTCCTATTCAGCTTTTTATCCATTTTACCAGACGTTTCAAATGATTTTTTAATCTAAATATAATATCTATACTTATTTAAGTAGTATAAAAGAAAGCTCTCTTTAGTGTGTATCTGTGTGTGTGCACACCGACTGAACGAGAGTCTTAGTGCACACAAGGGCGTCCAAAGTATAAAGTCCATCATCATCATCATCATTTCAGCGGAAAAAAGTCCACTGCTGGACATAGGCCTCCCCCAATTTTGGGGGGGGTTTGCCATAATCGCCACGCTTGGCAGGCGGGTTGGCGATCGCAGTATGGTATGATGGCGCATAGACAACGCTGCTGCCCATTCTCCGGTCTCCCTTAGTCGCCTTTTTCGACACCCACGGGAAGTATGGGGTGGTACTATTCTTTAAGTCCGGCACCACACAGACAATCACAATCACATACATCATACATGTAAGGTATGTAAGCTTAGTTCTTCTAAACAACACAACGGATTTTAATGCAGTTTTCACCTTCATTTAGAGAATTTATTCATTAATGTGTTATCTATAAGCGCATAGATAACATTATTTAATATTTCACTTATTTAAAGCACAGAATTCTATAGATATTTTTTTTATTATAACAAGTACCTGGTACTTGTTAACATGCCTACGCTGTCCTCCCATAGGTACCTACTATAATTTGAAAACATTGTAAAAGCCAATTATTTTGAAAAAGAGTAACCGTGCAGTTTCTTGCCGGTTCTTCTCCATAGGAAACGACCAATTGGAACCGTGCACCTAGCCTCAGACGTTTCATAAGTGCCCATGAAATAAAAATATTTTGATTTTATTAGAAATATCAATGTTTTGATACTTAAGAGCGTTTACGCCGTATGGCATTTCATACAAACTTTCAAACTCTTAATTTTCCAAATGAATGAACCGATTTTAATGAAACTTCATACGCATAAGCATACAAAGGTCTAAAAGGTTAGTAGAGAACATTTTCGAAAAATAGTGTTACAACCAAATTAGACCGATTTGAATTTTTCCATAGAAACAGATTTCCAGTTATCCTTTTTTAAATGTGACATTTCGAAAATGTTCTTTACTAACTTTTTAGACCTTTGTATCCTGCTTATGCGTATGATGTTTCATTTAAATCGGTTCATTCATTTCGAAAAATAAGAGTTTGAAAGTTTGTATGAAATGAAATGCCGTACGGCGTAAACGCTCTTAAGTAATTCTCACCCTCACGACGTACAGGCGAGTCGCTATGTTCCACGAAGTTTGGAAATATAAATGTCCTTCCGACTAATACGAAAAATAACTGTAGGGGAGAGTAGCCCAAAACGGGTAAGCTAAGGTTGATGGTAAAAAAAAACAACTTATAGATACAAATAGAAAATTTGTTTGTATATTTTGAAATGTTTAGTTATCAATGACTATAAAATAAATGACATATTTAGTAGTTTTGTACATTAAGTATAAAAAAATAACAAGAATCTTTACCATTCGAATTACCCGTTTTGCCCGTAGGGGGGGCCTAAAGCAGGTAGGGCTTTTGGGCAAAGCGGGTAGGGACTGAATTACATGAGATTAACGTCAATCAATGACTAGAACTGTTTCATAACAATCATAACTCAGATGGAGCTCCACCAGGATCATCAGCTACTTGCAGTGACAATGCTTGGATCAATGGACCAGTATTCTTGGAATGGTTGCGGCACTTTGTAGACAACGTAATGAGTTGGCAACGTAAACAGATTGTCCATGTGAAATAGATACTCAACTAGCTCTAATTCTTGAGCTGCTGTAAAAACTGTTGTGAATCTTCCTAGTTTTTTTTTTGACATCCTTTCTTTACATGTATCTGTAAAGTCGAAAGGTTGATATTTTTTTTTTCTGCACAATTGACGGAAGTTTTGAGAGCTTCTTCTATCGCAAGCTTCATCCCACGATGCATATGCAGTCTTTCTTTTGTATTTATTAACCATCTGCAAAAATAAAAGAACTAATAAGCAGTCAATGAAATTATACAGGGCAAATCGCGTATGGGCAAAACGGGCACCCGCTTTACCCCTACCCTTTTTGCCCACAAGCATGTATTTTTTTCAATCTACTCATATCCTTAAAACCGAAATAATAAACGCCAACCTATTACACAAATAAAACGTCTACTTGTTGCAAAATCATAACACAAAACTAGTAAGAAAATATTCTAAACCATTTTCGAGTATTCAAAAGTAATGTAACTCTATTTTTTTTAGTGGAAATAGCAAAAAACTTCTTTCTTATCTTACCGTGAACTAGTGTCCGCCAGAGAAGCGCGCCGGCTCCCTGTGATTGGAGAGTGGCAGGCGCCGCGCACTGCACGCACACATTCTTATTAGCAATAAAGGTGCGCAATTTAAAAAGCATACCCGTTTTAGGCGGGCTACCCGTTTTAGGCTTACCTCCCCTAATACCTACTAAAAATACCTGCCCAACCTAAGCATCAATAAGCCATCTATTACTACAGTAATCAAATTAGTGTGTTTACCAATGGACCACGAATGGACTTACGAAATCCAATCAGAACTCATTACAAGCATCCCTATACCAAATGAGGATCACGTAATACAGACCCGAACTTCTTTACGACTTATGTAGACATCGTGAGCAGGGATGCGAAAAAATACTATCGATAGGTATAGACTGCCGGTGGTGGTAGGTTAGGTTTATACCTATTTTAGGTTTATACCTATTTTAAAATAGATTGATTGTTTTTTTTTTCCGGATTTTAGTAAACTAGAGCGTTTGTTATTTTATTGTATCAATTTAAAACGTAATACCTCGCCTTATAGGTATTAAACAAAACCGGGCAAGAGCGAGTCGGACTCGCGCACCGAGGGTTCCGTAACATACGGGTTTATGCATAAGGTTTATGTTTATGAAATTAAATGTTTTGTTTTATTTTTGAGTTGATTGAATGAATGGTAAATTGCGGTTTACGATTAATGACGTATTAAAAAAAACTGGCCAAGTGCGTGTCGGACTCGCACACGAAGGGTTCCGTACCACAAGGCAAAAACGCCGAAAAAAACATGTTTGTTGTATGGTAGCCCCCCTTAAATATTTATTTTATTTTAATTTTATTATTTATTATTAAAGTTAACATACAATTGAGTATTTTGTGAATATTTCAAGTGCCTACCTGTTGCCATTTTTGATATCGAGCAAAAAAGAGCAAAAAAATCGCGTTTGTTGTATGGGAGCCCCCCTTAAATATTTATTTTATTTTGTTTTTAGTATTTGTTGTTATAGCGGCAACAGAAATACATCATCTGTGAAAATTTCAACTGTCTAGCTATCGCGGATCTTGAGATACAGCCTGGTGACAGACAGACGGACAGACGGACAGACGGACAGACGGACAGACGGACAGACGGACAGACGGACAGACAGCGAAGTCTTAGTAATAGGGTCCCGTTTTTACCCTTTGGGTACGGAACCCTAAAAACTACCTACTTACTAGATCTCGTTCAAACCAATTTTCGGTGGTAGTTTACATGGTAATATACATCATATATTTTTTTTTAGTTTTATCATTCTCTTATTTTAGAAGTTACAGGGGGGAGGGACACACATTTTACCACTTTGGAAGTGTCTCTCGCGCAAACTATTCAGTTTAGAAAAAAATGACATTAGAAACCTCAATATCATTTTTGAACACCTACCCATTGATACCCCACACGTATGGGTTTGATGGAAAAAAAAATTGAGTTTCGGTTCTAAGTATGGGGAACCCTAAACTTTATTGTTTTTTTTCTATTTTTGTATGAAAATCTTAATGCGGTTCACAGAATACATCTACTTACCAAATTTCAACAGTATAGTTCTTATAGCTTCGGAGAAAAGTGGCTGTGACATACGGACGGACAGACAGACAGACAGACAGACAGACGGACAGACAGACAGACATGACGAATCTATAAAGGTTCCGTTTTTTCCATTTGGCTACGGAACCCTAAAAAGGACATGAAGAGCCCATAAAAACATTTTCATTCGCTGTATCTATCAATTCAATCAAGCGAACCTATAATTCAAACTATCTTGAAATAGTTACAGGTACCTGCACACTGTATAAATTGGACGAAAAGGCTTTTATTTTTTTTATCCTTATTGAATTTTTTTTTTTATTTGTCCCAAAACAGTTACATGGATATAAATGAGACATCCTGTCATATCATCCTACCATTATAATAGATTAGTAGAAACCTACTCGATACCTGAGTATCGATACTATTAATTCTACACCGTACCTCTACTCTTAGGGTCAAATCACACCGAGATGGCAGCGAAGCGGCGAGCAGTTTCAGTGTCATATAATTTTAAACTTTATATTCATTACTATAATACATAGTATCACTTGAGAAACTGGAGTCGTCGGAGTGCTCGCGGCGCCGCGGGCGGCCGCGCGACCTTTTCAAGTTTCTCAAGCGATACTATGTGTTATAGTAATGACGATAAAGTTTAAAATTATATGACACTGAAACTGCTCGCCGCTTCGCTGCCATCTCGGTGTGATTTGAGCCTTAGGAAAACAAAAAGAAAACGACAAAGATATCAATACTATCCCCGTCTCATGCCTCTAATTAGATCATTTAAATGCATCAAATGAAGATCGGAAAAGGTTATAAGCTGTGTCTTGAATTGACTTTAAGTGAGTGTAAGTTGGTGATATGACAGATAAAGGCCTTAATTTTAATCTTACACCATTCTTAGAAGTTCTTTCGCATTAACTTTTTGCGGTATAAATTGAGTTGATTTTAGAATGACTAGTAGATACTATTGAAAAAGTCTTAAAATTATAAAGTTGTAAGTAACGCAAACTGAACTTTATGTTATATAAAGTAATTTACATAAGATGTTGTTTTTATTTATATCTAATCGTATGCTGCACTGGCTGACATCATCACGTAAACGCCGGCTGTCGCTGAAAACCAGCGCTGGGGCTCTGTCTCGTATAGGGTCTTAGCATTATGCTGAGCGATGGCCGTTTTGCGTAGATGTGACGCATACCTTCTCCCAAATTGTTATTTTGTTTTTTTTTTTAATTTTTATGCGCTATTTTTGCCGCAAATAAACTTATTTTCTCTCTGTCTTTCCTTCATAAGCTCACACCTTCTTTCCATGGGGATAGGCAGAAAGTACCTGCTACGAAATCGAAAAGACAGAATATGTTTACATGTTTGGAAATTAAATTGCGAACACAGTATACGAGGTCAAATTAAATTAGCTATCAAAACTCTGCAAACGTATCATGTCTAGCTATCGCTACCCATCACATCTGCGGAGTTTCGCTACCTAATTAAATTTGACCCTGTAGATTATTAAGTGGTTTACAGGACCTAAACACAAAAAACTCAAATTTTTTAAACAATAAATGTATATGATCGACTACAGTAAACAAAATCAGAAAAATATATGATATTCTGCAGGATATATGCTAGGTAGATAGTGTGTTGAAAACATAATACAACTAATTCGATACGATAGAAAAACATCATAAGATACCTCTAAAATTTTCTTTTTACAATAAAAACCATACTAATATACATACAATCATTCTGTTTTTTTATTAGTATATTCTACAAGCAACATACTAAAATACTAGTGTTTTAATTTTTTAGTCGAGACAATACATTTTTTGTAATTATATAATTGCTTCATATTTTGCAATAAATTACCAGGGTTGTGTCATCACGCTTGTCTTTCTTTTCTATGCAGTCCGACAGTGACCGCGCTTTAGATCATATAAGCCCTTATATGATCTAAAGCGCGGTCACTGTCGGACTGCATAGAAAAGAAAGACAAGCGTGATGACACAACCCTGGTAATTTATTGCAAAATATGAAGCAATTATATAATTACAAAAAATGTATTGTCCCCTTAATACATGAAACGTTTAACATTATCGAATTTGGTTTTTGCGCTCCGTATTGCGAACTCGAATTTACGCTTGAAAAAAAAAACATGTTGCCTGCCGACTGACACGTAATTGTTCCGGACATTTATACCCACAATATTCTGGTTTAACGAGAAATGACAGCTGTCAAAACTTCATAACAAACAATGTGTTTTAATATGTTTATGGTTTTGCTCATGTATTTATTTACCCGGAATATGTTATAAGGTTGACTAAACCGCACACAGTATAAACATGACATGTGTCATGAAAGATACTTAAATCAACATTTTTGAACAATAATAGAGCAGTGGGTATCCTAGTGGTATCGGCCCGGCTTAAGACTTGTAGCTCGTAGGTTCGAACCCAGATAGGCGCTTTACTTTTTGTAAATTATTTCGAGATATAGATCGTCAAGACAAGAATTATGTCTAAGACCCTCAAAGACCGCCCTTATGCACAAAAGCATGCTCTGTATGGCCCCGAAGATATTCAACAAAATACCATAAACCATAATCAGCCTATAATGTTCCCACTGCTGGGACACAGGCCTCCTCTCGGTGAGAGGGAGTGGGCCGTAATCCACCACGCGGGCCCAGTGCGGATTGGCAGATGTCACATGTCTTCGAATTTTTGGTTCTAGGATATGCCGGTTTCCTCACGATGTTTTCCTTAAACAAAATACCAATTGATATTAACGATCTTAACTTGACACAATTTAAACGGAGATTAAATAACTTATTGACTGAAAAATGCTATCATACCATTGACGAATTCCTTTTTGACAAAATGTAATAAGTAAACTAAATGATAATTATGTATTTATGCTTGACAATTCAAAAACTTGACTTATTAATTGTATTCAAAATGGTTATTATAAAAATAGATTGTATTCTAAGTACCTATTGAAATTTATGTTAATTTGTATGTAATATTGATTTTATAATTTTAAATTGCTAAATAGTGTATGAGTTACCATATCCTAATTATAAGACTTATTGTATCACCAAAAAACGCACTAATAAATACTTTGACTTTGACATTGACTTTCCATGTTTATTTCAGATGAAATAAGTACTTGCGTGAAATGAATACAAAGTTTGGTCATTAATTTTGATTACAATACTTAAGTTAAACTAATAAAATTAACTTAAAATTGCGGCATTTTAACTCTGACTAAAATTATTATCTAAACTTTTGGTACTTAAATTATAATGCCTAGATTAAATTAGTTTATTGCAAACGTCTCGCGCAGAATTATTATTATCGATATAATTTTAATGTATATTTTGTGTTAAAAACCTAAGTCACGGTTTTAAAACTACCAAACTTTTGAAATAAATTAAAAAATTAATTGATTTAATGCTTCAATTTTAATCTAACTTACTTTACTAACTAGGTACTAACTATAATCACACTTTAAAACTTTTTAATCTAACTTTCCCCATACTAAAATACACTCCAAAACAAATTGTTTAAAATGGATTACTAGCATGTCGTCAGAAACGCAAGTGGTCAAATAAGCATTTCGCCAGAAAACGCATGTTGACAGAAACGCATCTCGTCAAATTCAGATAGTTGCGCAACTCGACAGTCAATTGAATCCCTCTTTGAAATTCTATGAACAAAAATAATTTTAAAACACAAAAATAACTTCCTTTTGTCATCACTGCGTCAAACGTTACAATTTTCTTAACTATATAAACTTCGCAGCAACGAAACTAGAGTACGTCAAGGCGGGTAAATTAATTTGGGGGTGATACGAGCCACAGAGGAAATAATAACTGGAGAACTACTGGTCATCAGCTGACTCAGTCTCACACTGTTTAATATTAATAAGATTTAGTTTATTTTCAGCATACACTAGTTATGCACACTCGCATGTTAGTTTTAAGAATGTATGTTTAGTTGTATCAACATTGTCATGTTTAACTTTGGCAACACTGAGAAATACAACAAGCACACCAATTTACTACAATCTGTCAAATTTCTATAATAGATTTTCAACTTTATCGTTAAGAGCATTTACTCCGTACGGCATTTCATACAAACTTTCAAGCCCATATTTTTCGAAATTAATGAACTGATATAAATTAAACTTCATACTAGGTCTAAAAAGTTACATTTTCGAGAAGAAGATACTAATCATCATGATAATCCCAAATATGGAAGAAGAACATTTCTGATTCCTTCTTTTAAAGCCATACTTCACTATTAGGCATAATTATTCCTATACCAATCTCTTCTATTAAAATCTCACAATGAAAACTGGCGCTATCGAAAGTGTCATTCCCTAGCATTAACGGCACCCATAACACAAGTTTAATCTTAGCTTGGATGCCAGTGGAGATATCATATGTCAGTGATTCATGCAATTTAAAAACAATAGTGTCATAGTTAACCTAACGCCTTTATGTTAATAAGAAATAAAATTATTATTTATTTATAAGTGGAATGACAGGGGGAGCTAAATAATAACAGCCGCACAAGTCGATCGATCACATTAAGCTTCGCTTGCCGCGGTTGGTCTGTGGATGGGTGACCATTTTTACATACCGAGACCCCTCCGTGCCTCGGAAAGCACGTTAAGCCGTTGGTCCCGGCTCTCATTCGTGGATCTTTGACAGTCGTTACGGGTAATCAGAAGCCAGAAAGTCTGACAACCAGTCTTACCAAGGGGTGTCGTATTACCCAGTAACTGGATTATGGAGGTCAGATAGGCAGTCGCTCCATGTAAAATATTGGTATTCAGCTGCATCCAGTTAGACTGGAAGCCGACCTCAACATAGTTGGGAAAAGGCTAAGCAGATGATGAGGTGGAATGACAGGTCACTTCACATAAATTTTCACTGTGAGATTTTTACAGAATAGACCGGCTGTAGTCGAGCACTCCATTTCTGTCATACTCCATGGCAGTCAAGTGTCTCTCGTTGACTACGCAGTCTTGTGCTTGTCATGTAGATTAATTAATGTTATTCTACTGAGAGAATATCCTGTAAGAGTGTGAAACGACAGATAATTAAATCTTCAAGCTGCTTGCGTTTTAGGGTAAATAGAATTCCTTGTTGTGAGAGACTAAATTCGGGATTTTCGCATTTTCTACATGTTTTGCCAATAAAGGTGAATTTCACTAATGAAACTGAACGCGATCAGGGGGCCTAAAAAGGCCACTTTGGCAGAATCATAAAAGGATAATATTATCAATCATGGTAGACAGTTAACTATTAAGTTAATCCTATCAAATCCCATTGGTGAAGGATTATTCAGTTTTTTTTTTGTCTGTGCTAAAATACCAATCAATCCAATCCAATCCCAATCTCTTTGACTATACCTACGTAGTGCAGCGAAAAAAGAAAAACACGGACTGTCTTCGCCATATTATGATGCATATTGTTATCCTTTTATGATTCTGCCAAAGTGACTTTTTTAGGCCCCCAGCACATCTAATCCGCATTGAAGAGCTGCCAGTATCATTACTGATGTGTTATTATACAAGTGGTCAGTGGGTTTAGATGTGCGATCGCGTTTAGTTTCATAGGTGAAATCAACCCAAAGTGTGTTAAGCAATTTATATCATAAAATAAAATTAGACCATTCGCGTCTGAACGAAGTCTACCTATATTGAACTTTTTATAGTACCTAAATATTTTACTTATCTTTCCTTTTTATTTCTTGTAATTGAATTTATCAGAGTCTGTTATCATAAAAATAAATATACTTAATCTGCGTTCGCGATTTATTTGCCAAAAATGTAAGCAAATATAAATTAAGGGAAAAATAACTTTAATTCTTACATTATAAAGTTCAGTTTACGCTACAACTTCAAATATTATTATAACTTTTTTAAAAATAAAGTTGATATTTGTTTAACTTGAAATAGGGTAAAGCAGGGGTAGGGGGAAGCACTCCGCACTTTTATTTTATAGGTAATCCAATCATCTCGCCACTATATTTTACTACTTGAAGCCTAAATTAAATTAATCAACGATTAATTAATTTAACGATTCATTATTGAACAGCGATCCGCCTGTGCTTCGCACTGTTTTTACGATTTCACAAAACAAAGACATTTCTTTATTAAATACCTATTTACGTGAGTTTTAACCGCCCCGCGGTTTCACCCGCATAAGTTTCGATTCCGTGGGAATATCGGAATAAAAATTATCCTATGTCCTTTCTCGGGACATAAACTATCTTTATACCAAATGTCATCTAAATCGGTTTAGCGGTTTATAATATGTATAGATATATGTAGATGTCCGAATAAATAGCTTAAATTATAAATACTTACAAAAAAACTGGCCAAGTGCGAGTCGGACTCGCACACGAAGGGTTCCGTACCACAAGGCAAAAATGCCGTAAAAAACGCGTTTGTTGTATGAGAGCCCCCTTAAATATTTATTTTATTATGTTTTTATTTGTTGTTATAGCGACAACAGAAATACTTACATCATCTGTGAAAATTTCAACTGTCTAGCTATCACGGTCCATGAGATACAGCCTGGTGACAGACGGACAGACGGACAGTGGAGCCTTAGTAATAGGGTCCCGTTTTTACCCTTTGGGTAACCCGGAAAAAGAGACGCGTGTATTATATAAATAGCATCATAAAATGGCCGCCACGCATTATATTCCCTTCATCAAAGGATATCTTTATGAATAAATAACAAGAGCAAATTAATCTTTTGTGAAACACTGCTATCAATTTCACAATTTTTATCGCTCATCGTTAAATAAAATGAAACGAATATATTTCATTCTGACTTATTTTATGATAGCTTTTCTTTACAAGTTACATGTTTTCTAAATAATTTAATCAAGTAATTTTATCCACAATATTAAGTTAATTAAAACGGCTAACATTAGTGGGTTCTAATCAAATTATAATCCTGTCATAAAAGTAATGTCATTAAAGTGAGTTTTCTAATTTGTTTAATGGGCTGGACGTTTTATTATGATGACTGGCAATAATTAGGACTTTGAACTCGGAGTTTTTGATCGAAAATCAATGATATTGTAAAGGAAAGATACAATACGTTCATACTGAACTGAGCGACGTTCTGTATTGTTGCTTTGTTTTACAAAGTACTTACTGCGATAGATAATATGGAACGTATGACACAGAAAGAGATAGCTATCTGTAGCTTAGTTAGCGGACTAAATGAAACTACAACAATTGTCTGAATTTGTCTGCAACAATTTGCGCGCGCTAGTGCGATATCTAGGTACCTCTTTAATATAATATCATTGTCGAAAATAGGAAATACTAGACCGGAAGTGCTGGAAGTCATGGGGACCTCTCCCCATGACTTAGGGCTGATTCTACCAAAGTCAGATATCTTTTATCCGTGGAATAAAATTGACATCTGAGAGTTCTAGCATGAAAAACCTGTCAAAAATTCAAAACTTATTCTCAGTAGGTATAAGATATCCTATGTATTGTAAGAGCTCAGAAAAACAAGATAAAGATTTATAAAATATTTAATTAAAAGTACACGTTTATGTAGTACAACAAAATGAAGTAGATGTTAAGCCGTCGGTGGCCGCGAAGAGAAAGGGCCGAACGCCTCGGTGCACTATGCCAGCTAGGCGCGCCGTCCGCCCGTTGCTATCTTCACAGTCGTCAACTTCATGAGGCTTCTCGAGCGCCATCTGCCTTACAGTAATAAAACTTTGGTGGAGAGCTACCTACATAATTTATTAATGTGAAAGTTTGTATATTTAGATGTTGATGCTGATGTCCCTGTGGGATAATTTCCGACCTCCACGCTGGCGAAGTCGAGAGCAACAGCTAGTATAATCATCATCATCATCATCATTTCAGCCGAAAAACGTCCACTGCTGGACATAGGCCTCCCCCAAAAGGTTTGCCATAATCGCCACGCATGGCAGGCGGGTTGGCGATCGCCGTATGGTATGGTGGTGGAATGCATAGAGAACGCTGCTGCCCATTCTCCGGTACGCCCCTTAGTCGCCTTTTACGACACCCACGGGAAGTATGGGGTGGTGCTATTCTTTAAGTCCGACACCACACAGACCGCTAGTAGCTAGTATAATATTATAATACATAGTTTAAAATATTATTATACATAGTTTATAATATTATTATACATAGTTTATTCATACCAAAATATAACAAATCCTCGAAGCCGAAAAAATGGACACACGTTCTATATAGGTTACATTTCCCCAACACAAAGAAAAAGTTGATCCTATTTTTCTTTTAGCACCCTCACACAATTTGACGGACGGACAAAGGACATATTTTATCGTCAAAGAAATCGACAAGATATTTTTTGTTCACGAAATGGTATAATCAACGCCTAAAGGTTGGGATATATATATATGACAAGAATATCCCGGCGGCATAATTTAGACAGCTGAAAGTGTTTGTCATGTTCGTGTTACATGAATTCAACATTACTGTTTTACCCCAAAGATTTAGATCATTAGATTCCCCTACCTTGTCAAAAGATGGTCGCGTTTTTTTTCGTTTTGACACTTGTCACACACATATTTTCGCAAGCCATGGAAACGCCTTATACGAGGTGTGTAAACTCACTCTTTTCAGTATTGTTCCGCGCCACAATTTATGCCTGGTACATGGTGACATTAGTTACCACTAGCGCCATCTAGTATCCGGTAGCAGAACTAGTAGAGTCAAGATCTTTCTAGAAATTTCTATGCTAGAACTTTCTAGAACTATCGACATCTGGTCAGTCGGAGCCGGTATGCACTCGAACATTCTAGATGTTTCTACAGTAGAAGGTTCTAGAACTAAGTGAGGCACTATATAAGACCGGTATGAGCCACGACCAGAGTCAGTGTTGGATAAGCGATACAAGCGAATAATATATAATTCAGATATAACCTTTAAATATCTTTTGACATTGGTAATAGGTACCTAATTTCGTCTTTATTTCTTGGTCTTGTATTCTAACATTAATTTTGAGGTGGGGGTGTATAAGAAATATTCTATTTCTAAAAGCATTTTAGTGTTAACAAAATCTAGAAACAATAAAAAAGAAAGAAAGACAAAACATATTTGTGACACGCAAAGAAAATATGTGTATTTAAAACTAACAAAATCAATGTTGAAAACAAAAACAGAAGATCTATGCGATGCCATAAAGGCTCCTAACTCAGCAATAATATACTGTGATATCACACTAATGTTATAAAGTCGAAAGTTTGTGAGTGTATGTGTGTATAAATGTTTGTTACTTCTTCACGCTCAAACGGCTGGACCAATTTTGATAAAATTTTGTATGGAGGTAGCTGACATCCTGGATTAACATATAGGCTATTTATCCCGATATTCCCACGGGATCGAAACTTATGCGGGTAAAACCGCGGGGCGCAGCAAGTTTAAAATAAAAGTGGCTTTTGAAGGTGGACCGACGACCTTGTGAAGGCCACAGAAACCCGCTGGATGTGGTAGCACAGAACTGGTCGTAGTAGAGGTGCTTAGGGAAAGCCTATGTCCAGCAGTGGACGTCTTTCGGCTGAAATGATAATGAAATAATATGTATCTTTGTAGGTATTCGCATTATATTGTTTAATACATCAAGGCTTATCATGTCTAAGTTACAAGAGCCGTGCCCAATGATCCGGCTATCTATGAGGTTCAGCTGGGTGACCATTCCTCCGTACACAACATACCTACTCCTCCTGTGCCTCGCGAAGTGCAAACCGACCACCCCGTGGATAGGCCCCTCTTGTCCATTGGGCACTCTGGGCAAGAGCCCAGGGCCCCGCGATCTTCGGGGGCCCCAGCCTGCTCTCTTATAAAACATTCGTTGCAGCCACCGTTGCATTCTACGCATTATGATTATGTACCCGATACAATGACAAAATAAGTTATTTGCAGTGCGATTTACAATAGGTAGGTACGATTCTAGCCTCCGAGTTATGAAAAATATTAGTATGTTTCTCTTATTGTCTCTTATCTACAGAGGGGCCCTGTGACCCCTATGTGCCTAGGGCCTCCAATAGGTTAAAGACGGCCCTGCCCGTGGATAAAAATAGACCAAGTCCAAAATATCACAATGCCACTTTTAAGCCTACGTATAGGCAACTGAAATGAGAATTATTTCAGTTGCCTGACTTCATTTGATCGTGAGTCCAGTTGAATATTTTACAAGTTTTAATTAACACAGCCAGAGACCGTCTTTTTAACGTACTTTTCAAATAAACGAACATATGTATCCGCCCACACTGAGCCACGCTATTTATTTAGCCCACGTACATACTCGCGCTCAACCCACGCGATCCTGCGGTATAGACACCGCGTTTTGTCTTGTTGGGATTACTATAAAGCCAGGCGAAGACAATGTATGTCTTTTGTACGCTTTGAACCGGATTGTGATATAAATATTAATGCTCTTGCTTTGCAATTCAATACCCAATTAATGTTGCTTCGACAATATTTGAAGAAGTAGGTATATCTTCAACATATCCGAGTCTTCAAGGATAAAGCCGGGTTTTCATTATAAAACTAATTACGCAAACTTAGTTATTCATTGATAGTTTCACGTGTAAGTAAATATATAACTATTTAAACCGCGCTTAAATAGATTTATAATTAAACTATCAATGAATAACTAAGTTTGCTCAACAATGTAGTTTCGACATGTAAATCCAACTTAATACACGATAAACAATACACACAACAGTAGCGCTTTACTTTGTGTAAATAATTTCATCACGACTGCTCTCAAAAACTATGAAGGAAAACATTGTGAGGAAACCGGCATGTCCTAGAACCAAAAATTCGAAGACATCATCACCTTCATAACAAAACTTTTCTACAGATTGTAAGCTAATGAGATTTTCTATTGCGACGTGACCCATCGGCCACGCGTGGAGCTTTACCGGTTAATACGAAAAAGATATTTAGGTACTTACTTCTAATTTGTAAAAGGCCGGGCGGCTGTTATTACAGATTATAATTTAATTAAAATCGTGGACCAAACCACCTCGCAGTATAAATAAAACTAATCAAATATTAATCCTGTGAAAATTGTAGCTAATCTTTTCGGCCTTTCGAAATAATACGGGTTCATCCGTATTTAGAAGGTTTTAACTTTAAATCTTAGCACCTTTTCCAACAAATATTATTGTTTGAATAAGTTTATTCAATTGTAATTGAAAATCATTGAGGAAAATTTATTGAGATTATAATAAAAAATAATCTGCATCAATTCTGCCGTCTTACGGTGAAAAGCCTTAGGTAACTTACATTTTTATCAAAAATTACTTAAATATAGGTTCAGACTTGCCAAGAAATGATCTACCTTTCTATGGATCAACAGTCAGTTATGGCAAATAGCAGACCCACATTTACATAAATGGTTGAGATTTTTCAGAATACGAAAGGATAGAATTTTATTATTCTTTTATATTTTATTTACTTTGCTGAAATAAATAAAATATATAAAAGAATTATAAAATTCTATCGATTCATAATTCTAAAAAATCTCTATTTTGTTTTGTTTGAACATTTAAAAATAGTATTTTCCAAGCAAAAACAATGTTATTTTAACACTACTTATTCAACTTACCGAGAAAAACCACTGACATTCCAACTATAACTCAACGCTTTGTCTGCGTAGAAATAAACTCAAGAACCCACTATCTGACAGCTCATTATTTGTGTGAGGAAAAACAATGAGAAACACCGGCCAAGTGCGAGTCGGAGTCGCACAATAAGGGTTCCTTACCACCGTACAATATTTAACACTAGGTACATATTTTTTTTCGTTTTTGTTTTCGTTTTAGAATAGAAAACTTTTATTTCAGACAGCAGCCCATAGGATTACTAACATTTTTTCTTAACTTCTAATGTTAGTAGGTTACAGACACAGATAAACAATTAAAATTCAGCGTGGAGCTGCATCCACCTCCGCAACATCGGGCAAACCCACCGTTCTGCGAACACACTGAGAATACCGTGGTGCTGCACGCGTCATCAGGGATGCACATCTATTCCTAATAATGGCGGCAAAACCATTAATAATATTATCCGCAAACATTCCTGATTCACAACAACGCCACGGCAGCCGCAGCAAGCACTGCTGCGGCTGCCGTGGTTGCTCAGATTCTGCCAAAGTGGCCTTTTTAGGCTCCCAGGTAAACTCTGCATGCACACAAAACGTTGCCGTAACTTATTTTAAAAAATAGAAATAAAAAGACTATAGTAGTACTTACTTAATAGGGTCCCGTTAGCACACTTTGGGTACGGAACCCTAAAACAAAACAACACACACTGTATGTTACCGCAACAGCGTTATATTTTCCCGAGAAATATGATCTTGCAGTATAATATACCATTACGACGTAGAAAATATAGAGAGTGTAAAATTATAAATCGTTATTAACTGAATATCCTTTCACGTTTTTGTAAGGGTGAATTTCCCAATACCAAGACTATTGCTTGGATTTTTTTCTGTATACAACATTATTTTTAGTATATGCGAAACCCGAAACACGTGTCTAGAATTTTTATGTAAAGAATCTATGTACAAAATTTCAAAACTGTATCATGAAAAATCACAAAGTAATAATAAAATAAGCTTGTTAATTTACCTGTTTGTCCGTACAAAAACATGCCACCCGCGCCGCTCGCGCCGCGCCATCTTGCGCTCATTGATAACAGTACCTAGGTACCTAGCCGTTCGGCGCGGAGATAGGATAACCTACTTAATGTCGCTTGGTGTCCAACTTTTAACCTTTTTTAAATATTCTTGGGAAAAAATATAACATGGGGTAAAAATTATTGGAATCGATTCAGTTACTTATTCTGAACAAACTATATTCAGGTTTCGCATATACTAAAAATAACGTTGTATATACAGGGTGGCAGGGGACAGAAAAAAAAATTTCTGTTTCATACATTTTGACCCTGGTAGGTATTGCACTTTTTTATGAAACAGCAGTTTTTTTTTCTTGATATCCGACTAAAAATCTACTGGTGTCTTGAATCATGTGCTGATATCATGGTTACAGTTTATGCGTCCATGTCCCTGCTATCCTGTATCACAAAATACAGATAGTACAGAAGTCAATCTACATACAAAGTGCGCTCGAGCAACGCACACATAGACACCGCTCACGGACACGTTATCTCAGACGGGTTGGGAGCAATGCGAGCGCGCGTGGCATCCGCTTGAGACACGCGTCTGTGAAGTGCAGAAATGGAGCAACAAAAAAATGGCTATCTAAGCTCGATTTATATAATAGTTTCCTATTTTGAATCAGTATAAACGAAGTAACTATTTTGTAAGGTAAATTCACGCCACAAACTATTACGTAAGTTGAAAACATGATTTTTTGTTTGTGTAGATATTGTGTTGTTTTTAGTGTCATTTGTTAGGTTTAGGTCTAAAACGGATAGGGCAAAATACATTGTGTAAATAGGGTACTTAATCCGTTTTGAAGTTTTATTTTATGTTTTTGTTCTGTAAACTTTTTGTATTGTAATACTATGTTTATTGTTTTGTTTTAATATTGAAGAATAAGCTCAACAATAAATCAAACTACCACGATAGTTTTTTGTGCATAAGTCAAAGTTGACGACCCTAGCGCGTCCGCCGAGTGTAGGTATGAAAAGTGAAGTACTTACATACATACATGTGATTGACTTCTGTACTATCTGTATTTTGTGCCTGTATACAGTGTTATTGGTAAAACATTAACAACCTCTTAAGAGGTCATTGTACTCATCATTATGAACAACTATTACTATGGTAACCAACTTCCCCGTATGTGATTTCTCCCCTAAGATGTCTACAAAATAGTAATTAGTATTTTTTGTTATAATAAACAAACAGACAGTCAAAGAATTTACTTCGACTCCGTGACACATAAATAAATCTCTCTTTCGTACACACACAAGACTTAATGGCATCCTGGGACAAACTTGTCACATAAGTACAAATTAAACTTGAAATATTACAGGAATCAAAAAGTCTCGAGCCAGACCCCAGGGCCTCTGGGCTTCTGGGCCCTTGGGGCCTAAGTTCGGGGGTCACAGGCGCACTCAAATAAATTACATGCCAGACGGAAAATTGTGAAAAATGTGCTACTCGAGAAATGTACCACCTAAACCACTTAATAATTCAAATGAATGAGCCTTTCCTGTCTTATCAAGTTAAGCAAAAATGTGTAAAAGGTAAAATATAAAAGGTAAAGTATATACCTGGCACCATTTGTTAGGGGGCTTGTCGGTTAGACGGATGCGAATTTATAATTTTTTGGTCGACAAAAAATGGTTGTTGGTCCCTGAATAAAATATTATGAAAGGTAGGTAGATCAAAGAATAGTCATTTGTTTTGATTGTTCGAAAATCGTAAAAGGTACATGAATTGCGCAGCGCCCTGTTTCTAGGGTAGTCTAAAAATGTTTGAAGTTGTAGCGTAAACTGCACTTTATTGTGTACGAATTAAAGTTATTTTTCCTTAAACTCATAGTTGTTTACATTTTTGTCAAATAAGTCGCGAACACTGTCAAACCCGCGATGGTTTGTGTGGTATGTTTAATTGTTCAACAATGATTTGTAACTGTTCTGTTTTTGATTAATAAACAATAATAAAAAAAATGCAGTTTAGGTATAGATCGATGGTCATTTGCATGTTACTGTTAATTGCGACTTTTATTAGATTTTTACGACTTGTTCGTAGCCTACTCATACAAAAAAAAATTGAATTAAAAGAAAGCGGTGAAGAGCGTTGGTGGCCCAGAGGTAACGGCCCCGACTAAAGAGAGGTAGGTCGTGGGTTCGAACCCAAACAGGCGGTTTACTTTGTGTAAACAACTTCACCACCGCTGCTCTCAAAACGGTGAAGGAAAACATCGTGAGGAAACGGGCATGTCCAGAACCAAAAAAGACACGCGTGGTGGATACAAGATACTCCCTCTCGAAGAGATAGAAGCCACTCTCGAAGAGAGAAGGCCTGTTCCAGCAGTGGGAACATTATAGGCTGATTATGCCATAATATGTTTGTACAAACGCCAGCACATCAAGCTACTACAATCTGTCAAATTTCTTTAATAGATTTTCAACTTTATCGCTAAAGCATAAGGTTCAAAGTTGATTGAGAAAATTTGACAGTATCGGGTAGCTTGATGTGCTGGCGTCTGTACATACATTTTCAACCGTACCTAATGTAAATACATTAGGTAGATTTTTCTTGACATAACTTGATGAAAAAAAATTGTCCATATTATGTTTTACAAATTATGCCTTTCTGGCATTTGATAAATAAGCCGATTATTGTACAACAATTCTGAAATTTCAAGAATTGAGTACAAGTGTAATTTGTGTAAACAGATTGATATTATATCTACACGTTATTACGGGAACAATTTTTTACGAGATGTTATTACGATGTAATCAGAAGTTTTGATTATCCTGCCAAAAACACGTATTGAACACGACTTTCCTTTTCAGTAACGTTTTCTGATTACTACCTTTGAAGTTTTTATTACCTACTATTAAATAATCTAATCGCGAATGTATATACATATATGTTACCGGCCAAACCCGATTGTGGGATGAACTAGTTTCGCCTAGCCAAACCAGTTCTCCCTCGCTCTTGCATCCTATGTCGACGGAGCCCCGCTTCGCGGGGCTCCTATTTCTGTGTTAAGGGTTTAAAGTAACCTAACCAAACCTAACCTCGGGGTGCCCTTCGCTCGCTCTTGCATCCCACGTCGCCTATCGAACTGGTTTGGCCTAGGAGAAACTAGTTCATCCTAAAATCGGGTTTGGCCGGTAACATATAAATTATAACCCTTCGTATGCCGAACGTGGATCCACGCGAGAAACAATGGCTTTTTAATGGTTTCTGTAATTACGCCATATAACCGGTGAAAGGTTTCATTTTTACTTAAAAAAAGACCGAATGCATAATCTAATCCTTTTTTTGAAGTCGGTTTTTCTTAGCGTGTCGATAGCAATCTAAATGGACTCGGCCCAGAATTTGGCTACTTGTTTGGCGCCATCACCAGCGTCTGCCAGTTCCGTGTGCAGCTGACAGGACACGCAGGACACGATATTAATTGTCCCATCGTTTGAGGAACAACACCACATTAGTTTTTAAAACTAATGTCTACAGTATAAGCTTAATTACCCCTCTTTGCAAGTTACCTCGAGTAACAAATCTTCACAAATACGTAGCTTGGGGAGCTCCTAAATCCGGCAGACCGCCGATCGATTGAAATGCGCCGCAGCAGTGCATTAGTTTCCGACTGCTGGAAATTGGATTTGAGGAACTAACTGTGAATTTCTGGGAACTTTGCAAGATTGGTTCCTCGTGACTAATGTGTCGAAGGTTGCATGTTTCGTAGGTAAATCTATAATCAAAGTGAATTTTGAATGTAAGTATTTGTGTGTAAGTACCGCGATTTACCTTGTGGATAGAGTTTCTGGTATAAACTTCTGAAAATTATAATTTCATCGAAAATGATGAAGACATTTTCATTTCAGAAGTGGGTCGGTGTTTTGTTGGTACATACCAAACAAACCGACTCACTTTTGCATTGGTAGATAAATGTCCGTCTCAGATTACTTAAATCATTCCCGTCCGCTTATCTACTTACATCTACCGTTTAAGGACAGCCCAATACGATAAATGCGCTTATACTAACTTAATCTATACTAACATCTATAACTAATTATAAACAATGCATTCCTTGTGAATTCACTCAGAGAACAACAGGATAAGTGCGTCTTACTCACTATGAGGTCGAAAGCACGCGTCAGCGCGTCAGTGTTATAAATCCTTGATAAAGACGATACACCATTACCTTCTTACACATTCTACACAAATCATTTATTCAAATTAGGATACAAATCAGAATTTACAGCTCGGGGCACCAGAGAGTACTTGGAGAAAACATTTGTATTGCCGTGTCCTCAAATCCCATCGAGCACACATGAGACATTTAAAAAAAGAATCTTTATTTAATTTCGTAAATCATGAAACTTTTAATTTCTTTTGACTGTACTTACTTGTCATAAAGAGCAAACTTACATAATGTGGATAAGACAAAGATTAAAACAGAAGACGATCCAGGAGGGGATCGAGGTGGGGGGGGTGGAGGGGGGGTTCAGGGGATCAGACCGGAATAACTCATTTTTAAACGTCCTTTTTGACGTTCAAAAACACACTAGGACATCATCATCTGCCTAGCCTTTTCCCAACTAACCGGATGCAGCTGAATACCAGTATTTTACAAAAAAAAAAATACACTCTAGGTACAAAAGACAAACCCCCAAAACGACATGGTCTTCAAAAGAGCTATAACAACAGTAAACTCTGATGTCTTCCATCCATCCGATAGCATACTAAAAACTTAAGTAAGTACTGTAATTAGGTACTTAAATTCCGCATAATAGGCACTAATACTACTTTTAGCCGTTATCATAAAATAACTCGGTAACAAAGCCCTTAAATAAACGTTATACTTCAAACAACATCTCTGAACTTTACACATAAACATCACTCGAGTCTACAAGTAGGTAGGTACTGGACTTCCTCATCTCCTCTCAAGAGATCTGTCCTCACAGCATCGCGATGGTAGTGCAACAACTTGTAATTACTTTGTGAAGCTACTCTAATAATGAGAGCTGTTGGAGATTTATGTTACAGCGTCTTTTGTTTTTGTTTTACGAGTAAAAGATAAAATGGAGGAGGTGTTGTTTTTTTTTGTTGGATGTTTTCTCACTAAGATTTTAGTATATATGGAGAAAAACAAAGTTTTTAGAAGAAAGTCAGGGATATAATACTTGGAATAAAAATTGAATATTGCATTTAAAGTCATGTGCTGGACGTGTGTCAAAATGAATATATTTTATTTTACACTTACAGCGCCCCGCGGTTTACCCGCATAAGTGTCGATCCCGTGGGAATATCGGGATAAAAACTCTCCTATGTCCTTTCCCAGGACTCAAACTATCCCTGTACCAAATTTCATGTAAATCGGTTCAGCGGTTTGAGCGTGAAGAGACAACATACAGACAGACACACTTTCGCATTTATAATATTAGTATGGTTAGACCTACATGGGCACTTATGAAAAGCTAGAAGCTAGGGGCACGGTTCCAATTGTTCTTTTCCTATGGAGAAGAACCGGCATGAAACTCCAAGTGTTTTTCTGAAACTAAACAGTCCTGAACAAAGAATACATACGAGTACTTATGACACATCACTACAAATTGAAGTCCCGTGTGGGGACTGAAACCATTATGGTTTCACTAGCTGAGCCTCGCTGTTTCCCCGCGTAAATGTCGATCCCGTGGGAACATCGGGATAAAAAGTAGCCTATATGTTAATCCAGGGTGTCAGCTACCTCCACACAAAATTTTATCAAAATTGGTCCAGCCGTTTGAGCGTGAAGAAGTAACAAACACACACACTCACAAAATTTCGCCTTCATAATATTAGTGTGATAAATTGTTCCACAATTGTTCCATAATATAATTGTCTGTGTGGTGCCGGACTTAAAGAATAGCACCACCCCATACTTCCCGTGGGTGTCGTAAAAGGCGACTAAGGGTCGTACCGGAGAATGGGCAGCAGCATTCTCTATGCATTCCACCACCATACCATACTGCGATCGCCAAGCCGCCTGCCAAGCGTGGCGATTATGGCAAACCCCCCCTTCTTGGGGGAGGCCTATGTCCAGCAGTGGACGTCTTTCGGCTGAAATGATGATGATGATGATGAAATTGTTCCACCGAATCCCACGTTTCAAAATGTTGCTTCAGTGCGGTTAGTGGATATGCTCAAGTGCAGTTCGGTCCAGTGCTGTTGGAATCAGTGCTCTGAGTGGAATACCGCCTGAATACCGGAGAACTTTCACTCAAAAATCTTGTATGATTTAATCTTTCTAAAATCATCCATTCCCTATTAATTTATTATCTCCTTTATTTGAATAAATACATATAAATTAAATTTTTAAATATTAGAATATATAAACATTTTAAAATATAAAACATAGTAGCCCACCGGTATAGGGATCAGGGTCCAACCTACCGGCGGTCAGGGCTCCAGAGAGAGGAACCTCCTGACAATGCGAGCCGTTTCCAGAAGTACAGCTTTCTGAATCAAACCCTTGATCCAGCTGCCCAATGAGAGCCTCTTCAGGGGTTGATCGAGGCTCTCTTATTATTATTTATTTATTTTTATTCATTGTCTACATAGGTACCTTAAACTTGTCCACAAGTACAAGTACTTACTTAAATGTATGTGCACGAAATAATAGTAAAAACTGGCCAAGTGCGAGTCGGACTCGCACACGAAGGGTTACGTACCACAAGGCAAAAGTGCGGAAAAAAACACGTTTGTTGTATGGGAGCCCCCCTTAAATAATTATTTTATTCTGTTTTTAGTATTTGTTGTTATAACAGCAACAGAAATACATCATCTGTGAAAATTTCAACTGTCACGGTTCTTGGGATACAACCATGGTGACAGACGGACAGTGGAGTCTTAGTAATAGGGTTCCTTTTCTATTGCCCTTTGGGTACGGAACCCTAAAAAAGGTTTTTAACATGACGAATAGATTTACGTAATCCCTAATTAGGCTTATTTGAATAAGCTCGCTACCGAATCGCGGATTACGATAAGCAGACAGCGAGCTAATGAGATGCAAATGTTGAGAAGAATTCTGAAATTACATGAATACTAGATTGTATATTTTAAAAGATATATTTTTCATGAGCAAATACGTATTTAGGAACCTTATCCACTACCGTATAATGTCAGATATTCTGTAAATTACAAACATCACCTGCCTAGCCTTTTCCCAACTATGTTGGGATCGGCTTCCAGTCTAACCGGATGCAGCTGAATACCAATATTTTACAAGGAGCGACTGCCTACCTGACCTCCAGTTACTTGGTAATACGATACCCCTTGGTAAGACTGTTTGTCAGACTTTCGGGCTTCTGACTACCCGTAACGACTGTCAAAGATCCACGAATGACAGCCGGGGCCAACGGCTTAACGTGCTTTCCGAGGCACGGAGGGGTCTCGGTATGTAAAGATGGTCACCCATCCACAGACCAACCGCGGCAAGCATAGCTTAACCTGATCGATCGACCTGTGCGGCTGTTATTATTTAGCCACGGGCCCCTTTGTTATTATTTATTCTGTAAATTACAATAAACTTAGGAAATGTTTATGTAGAAAGGAAAGTAATATACCTTCTATAAAGAGTCACATTAAATCAGCTAGCGAAACTCTGCAGAGATGATGAGTACCGATATCTAAACATGATAAAACAAAAAGAAGTTAATTTGATGATTTTTTGTGGGATCATCGACCGCTGTTACTGAATTTACTTGAAGAATCAGTTTAAAAAATCTGTATTTTTTATGTTAAATTTCTCTGACGTCGATATTTAAAAAACTGGCCAAGTGCAAGTCGGACTCGCACACGAAGGGTTTCGTACCACAAGGCAAAAACGCCGAAAAAAAACACGTTTGTTGTATGGGAGTCCCCCTTAAATATTTATTTTATTCTGTTTTTAGTATTTGTTGTTATAGCGGCAATAGAAATACATCATTCAAAATTTTTATTTTTTTTTATTTTTTTTTTTTTTTTTTTTTTTTTTTTTTTTATTTTTTTTTATTTTTTTTTTTTTTTTTTTTCGAAAATGTCGTTGAATTGCAGTGGTTGTGGTGTGGACCTAACTGGCATGCCATTTATTGAGTGTTGCAAAAAGACTTGCAATAAAGTGTACGAATTAAAGTGCCTTGGAATTCCTACGGAAAACTTCGCAACGTACTCTCAGGAATATAAGGATCAATGGGTATGTCCTGAGTGTGTCTGTTCACAACGCAAGCCAAATCGCAGTGCTGATACACCAGTTAGCAGAGTGTCGGACCAAGCAAACACTTTTTCAATGAGCAGCAATGTGAACACTCAGCGCGGCAGTCGCATAAAGAACGCGGAATCGCCGATGACGGAACGAAAGTCCAACTTGCTAGAAGAGATTAGGGATTTTCGATTGGAGGTAATGTCACGCTTAGATAGCCAGAGCAGTATTATGGAAAATATGCAGGAAATATTTAATTGCACGAAAAATGAGTTGCAAGAATTACGTTTATACGTGAAGGTACTCGAACAAAAAGTCGACCAAGTTTTCGCACTAGAAAACCAAGTGAAGGAACTAAGCAAGCGCAACCAATACTTAGAACACCAGATAAATATCTCCAAAATATCACAACCATCAGAGGAGATCGTGAAATGTCCTAAAGAAGCATTAAATTACTCCGAAGCGATTCGTAAAAAACCCGCATACCCGCAACTAGCAAAGGACATGAGTAACAAACCCGCCGCCAGCTTATCAGCTGTTACATCAAGTGTGGCCATTAAAACAGTAGAACAACCAATGACGGGTGAAGTTTTTCAAGCGGAGGAACAGCATTTGTTATCAACAGAGGTAGAGATGAACAGCAAGGCAGATAGTAATGAAGGGTGGAATGTAGTCCATAAGAATAAAAGGAGAATCCAAAGTAAAGAAGTAAAAAAAGGACAAAACTCCAGCCTTACGGAAATTCAAGCAATGGAGCGTAAGAAACATCTGCACGTTTGGCGCCTCCATCCGGAAACTACTGTCGAAAACTTAACCACTCATGTAAAACATGTGTGTGGATCTGAAGTGAATGTCAAAATTGAAAAAATTAAGCATAAGACAGAGAGAGACTACTCTTCTTTTATTGTTGGAATCTCTGAGGGATTATACCACAAATTATGTCAACCAGATGTATGGCCTCTGAATGCAGAATTTGCCGAATGGATTTGGTTTCGGAGACCAACAAATAAACCAAACGACGGAAAATAGAAATATTGCAATTTTTTATCAAAACGCAAGAGGTCTACGTACAAAGTTGGGTGTTTTTTGCAATAATGTAGAAACCGTGGGAGCTGATTTAATTGCAATTACAGAAACTGGCTGCAATGAGTCAATAAATGATGCCGAAATTATACCGCAAGGATATCAAATCTTACGATGCGACCGAATGGACGGACGAAAACAAGGAGGCGTGTTTCTCGTGGCCACACACGGGCTCGAGCTACGTAAAGTGACAGTGCCTGGTGACGTCAATGTAGATAGATGCGCTTTTGAACTGATTTGTGCTACCGTACATACCCGTAATAGATATTTGTTTTTGTGCTGTGTGGTTTATATTCCTCCAAGCAGTTGCGAAAATGATTATATGATCTTGTTTAGAACTATTGAGCAGTTATGTGTTAAATATAGGGACGTTGTTGTTATAGGAGATTTTAATTTACATTCTTGTAATAATAATGTGATCAATTGCTATGAATATTTTCTATCGTTTTGTGAATTCAAACAGACAAATCACGTGCCAAATTGCAATAACCGTCAGTTGGATTTAGTATTGTGTTCATTGGGTGTGGGTGAGGTGCGCGTGAGTGCGGCGACGGCGGACGAAGCGCTTGTGCCAGTGGACCCCTACCACCCGCCGCTCATAATAAGCGTGCCCAAAGGTAAGTGTGAGCGTTCGGACAGTAAATCCTCTGATCACGCGCCTGCAGACCATGCAATGACAGAATCGAGTGAATTGTGGCCTCAGTGGAGTTTTGCCAAAGCTGATTATGATTCATTATACTCATTGCTATTATTAAACGACTGGGGTCCGATGTATGATATACATGACCCAGAGGAGGCCGTTCAATATTTTTATAACACCGTAAATAACACAATTGATAGTTGCGTTCCAAGGAAGAGGAAAATATGTGTAAATTCTAGGTATAGGTACCCGGAGTGGTATACTGGGGAAATTATTCATTATATTAGGAAAAAAGCAATATTGCATAAGAGGTTCAAACAAAGTGGGGTAAGCAGTGACTACGAAGTGTTTGCTCGGTGTAGGGCGACGGTAAAGACGATGATAGTGCGTGCCCATAACCACCACCAGGAGTGGATTCAACAAAATTTTACAAAAGATCCTAGATCTTTTTGGGACTATGTGAGGTCTAAAAAAGCAACAGGGAACCGTAAAAATATCATAAGGGACGGCAACATTTTATCTGATTCAGAGTGTGCTAAAGCGTTCGCGCAATATTTTTATTCCGTCTACGACAGTCAGCAGCCGAGGCTCGACGTAAACGCAGCGGTAGCTTCAAGCGGCGGTAACAGCTCGCGAGTTCACATAGGTCGCCTTACATTGAGTCAAGTAACAGATGCGCTTACTCGACTTAAACCAAAACGGTCAGCGGGGCCGGACGGAATTCCCGCTTTTGTTATTAGGGATTGCCGTGCTGTATTAGCGAAGCCACTCTTACACCTTTATAATCTGTGCATAGAGTCCTCGTATTTTCCTGAGTGTTGGAAAATCACCCGCGTGATTCCAATACCTAAGGGTGGGATGGATTCAGACGTGAGTGGATATAGGCCGGTGGCAGTTCTGTCAGCTCCAGCAAAAGTTTTTGAGTCAACCATACAAAGATGCATGTTAGACCAAGTGTCCAGTTTGCTATCGGACGCCCAGCACGGATTTCGTCCGGCGTGTAGCACAACCAGCAATTTACTGAATTTCATGACGTACGTGGTTCCAAATGTTGATGCTGGAGTGCAAGTCGACGCTGCCTACTTCGACTTCAAAAAAGCTTTTGATTTGGTTGATAATGACATATTATTAGAAAAGCTGGCAGCAGTCGGATGTACTCCTGCATTGCTTCAGTTCTTTGCTAACTACTTGCGAGATCGACGGCAGTTCGTAGAATATGCCGGTTGTAAATCTGAGCCTTATTATACAAGATCAGGAGTAAGCCAGGGCAGTAATGTGGGTCCGCTGAGCTTTATTATTATGATAAATGACCTGCCTGAAGCTGTCAGGACTGCCACTTGTCTATTATTCGCGGATGATCTTAAGCTGCTTATGGCCATTAAAGATAAAAGTGACTGTGCACGATTGCAGCAAGATATAGATTATGTAGCAGAATGGAGTAGGAAAAATAAACTGCAGTTTAACGTAAAAAAATGCTCAGTCATAACTTTTAGCAGAATGAGAGAACCACATCATCACGAGTACAAGATTGAGGGCACATCAATGGAGCGGGTAGAAAAGGTACGTGACCTGGGTGTGCGCCTGAACACTGAGTTAACATTTCGTGACCATATTGTAAATGTGTGTAAGAAATCATATAGAAGTCTAGGTTTCGTTCTTCGACGGGCATCGGGGTATACAAATATAAAAGCAGTTTCAGCATTGTATAACGCGCTTATAAGAACTCAGCTAGAGTATAATGCTGTCATATGGGCTCCGCATGAGACTAAATATAGTCTCATGTTGGAGCGCATACAAAACAAATTCACCAGATTTTTGTACATGAAGCTATACGGTGTCTATCCCTTCTATCCGTTGATGTACCCGACCTTATTCGTTATCGGTATGGTCGGGTACAACAAACTCGAGACAAGGAGGGACTTAGCTGTAACCACATATGTTTTTAAACTATTACGTGGTAAGACCTCTAATTCGGGTGTTTTGAGGGAGATTTGTCTGAATGTGCCTGACAATTACGTATCGCGGCGCCGGAAGCCACGGTTACTAGCAGTGCCACATGCACGAACCAACTTGCTCAGCAAAGCGCCACTGACGCGCGCCTTACACGCACTGAATGACACGGCTGACAGGATCGATTTATTTTCATGCTCTCTGAATGAATTCACAAAAATAATGTTGTATGTGTTATGTTATTTAAGTTAGTTATTTAATATAGTATAGTCTAAGTAAGGACCACGCTACCGCATTGGGAACTTCCTGTAATGGTGGCGGTGTTTGTGATAAATAAATAAATAAATAAATAAATAAATAAATAAATAAATAAATCATCTGATAGCTAGACAGTTGAAATTTTCAATTTCAACTGTCTAGCTATCACGGTTCATGAGATACAGCCTGGAGACAGACGGACAGTGGAGCCTTAGTAATAGGGTCCGTTTTTACCCTTTGGGTACGGAACCCTAAAAACCATAAAACACATTTTCTCAACAGATTCATTTCAAGAAACAACACTACCAGCGGTCGTTGACCCCGATATTTAGACATCGATACCAATTGACCCTGAATACTGACGGGAGTGTCAGACTCTTTCTGACTAAAACCCACCCGTGTTCCTTCCTTAGCCCTTTATGTTCCGGGCCAGCGGTAACCCTTTCGGACAATCCCGCTGACCCGGCCGGCTTCTGCCCTGACGGGCCCCTTCAATCGATGCCTTCAAGAGGTGTCCTTTTTAAGGCGCGCGTGGAACACGTACGCGCCGTCCGGCACGGGCCTGGCCCTGATCGGATGGTGAGTTTAGCCTACTAGCTGTGCCCACAGTTTTACAGTAAAACATCTTCATACAAACGTGCCGCTCTCGGTTTGAATGTGTGCGTGCGCGCCGCGCGCCATGTCGGCACGCGATTTCACGCACACGCTAGCATAATATATGGGGGAATAAGGTGGCGGCAGTGCGGGCTGTGCAGCGCGACTGTGAGCACGCGCGTACGCTACATGACCGCTTGCGTTCGTCAACTCTCGCCGGCGCGGGCGGCGGACACTTGTCGTAAATTACGAGTATCATGACTTCAAAAAGGGGAAAAAATATTGTAGTGTTTTCGGGTGCCTCAATAATGATTTCGCAAACCCGGACTTATCATTCTTCATACTTCCTACTCAACCAGAAATGTAAGTACCTACTTATACTTAAATATTATTATTTTTTCTATTGTCTGATGTGTTGTTCAATCCAAATATGGTTCCGGTAGTCTGACGATCGACTTATATACTTGTGTGTACATCGCATTTTTTTGGCCGGCGGTCGGGTCGGCCACTTGACACTTGTTTTTGTTTCGCTTATCGTATGAAAAAAATGTGTTAAGAGGTCTGTTCTTTTTGTTTATTATTGTAAGGTGATGTGTATTATACTAAATGCAACAGTTATTTTTGATATGGTTTCATTTTGTAAATATACGACTTTTGTATACAAAACTGGAAAACCTGGGAAATAGTCCATCACGCTACCTTCAAGTTCAAAGGAGAATGAGCAACTTACTATGGCACTTGGTTGCGTTAAATTGGTAAAATATTCAATCATAATATGCTTTTTATTTTATAAATTTAGATCAAGTGCTGCTTGTTCGAAAATATTAACTAAAAGTAAAAGTGACAACCCTGGGTATCAACGCAAGAGTAGGCTAATAACTCGGCGGGCGGCCTTAGATAACCTACTGTATATTTATCTACTGTGGTTTTACCCACCGCCTAATTTTTCTTTTCGATTTTGTCTTCTTTTGCTCGGTTCCCAAGGCTCGTAGCGTGATAAATAGCCTAGAACTTTCCTCAAGAATTGGGTTATGAAATGCAAGAAGAATTTTTCAAATCCGACTGGTATTTCCACGTGAAATAACAGTCACATTTCTCGCCCGCGTGCATTACTTCGTTTTCGTTTAGCGTTCTTTCTGACCCTTTTTCGTTTTGCTCAACTCCTTAGGGTCGTGGAGTGTTGTAAAGCTCACAACCTTCCTCAACAATTTAAATATTAATTTTCATATTTCAAATGTAATAAGAATCGTTCAAATCAGACTGATAGCTTCAGAGGTTAGCGCGTTCAAACAAACAAACACTTCAGCTTTTATTTTATTGGTATACTAGCTTCCGCCCGCGGCTTCGTCCGCGAGGTATGTCGATAAAAACTATCCTATGTTCTTCCCCGGGATGCAATCTATCTCTCTGCCAAATTTTATCGAAATCCGTTCGGTGGTTTAGGCGTGAAAAGATAACATACAAAGACTTTCGAATTTATAATATTAGTATGGATCGTAAAAACAGATTGTATAGATGATCCTACTATTATCCGAACATCATCCCAGCATGTTATCAATTAATTAACCATGCCAAATCGTCAGAACTTTAAGTATCTTCGGCCAAATTTTGTTGGCCAAGTACTTAACAGGTTTCAGTCAAGTTTGGAGGCAAAAGACCTCGGTTTGATAATTAAAATAAATGGATGATCTTGTTCCATAGTTACCTTGGTGAAGTTAGCATTGATATTTTGTTTGATGGCTTATAATGAAACCAGAGACAATGGGAGGCATGGAATTCGTATATGTTTTGAACAGAATCGAACATGCATGGAATATGTAACGCAACATACATAACCTTTACAAGTCAGCGTAGTTTTGGCACATATTACTAAATAGTTACTTGGTGGTTTTGGTCAAGGGGTAAAAGCATTTGAACATGTATGTACATGAACATGTATGTACAGTCATGAGCACTAATATGTCAACACTTGGCAACTTTCAATTGCGATTTTTTCGTGAAATAACGAGTGCAACCTTGAAATACGACACTTTACATAAACCTATGGGTTCGAAAGTGCTATGTTCTTAATAACATAAAATTTTATTCAAAATTAAAGGAGAAAATTGCCTTTGAATAAAGCCAAGTGTATACATACTCATGCTCGTGACAGTACTTATATACAATGTAGAGACAACAATACGACAATAAATAAAAACACTGACAATACTGATGCATAAGAGTATTTTGGAGCTATCGAATAAATCCAAGCATCTAAATTAGAAATGTCATTTTTTCAAACAAAGTAAAAAATACAAGTGATGGGCCGACTGTGGGTTTTGCCAATCTTTGACTAGCTATAGTGACTAAACTATTACATGTATTTGATTAAATTTTCGTATGCAAATTGGAAAAGGCATTAGATACACGTAGTTTACAATTAATTAATTGTACTACTAGCTGCACCCCGCGGTTTCACCCGCATAAGCGTCGATCCCGTAGTAGCCTATATGTTAAATCCCTGGATTTACAAATAAAAAAATTTGTATGGAGGTAGCTGACACCCTGGTGTCAGCTACCTCCATACAAAATTTTATCAAAATTGATCCAGCCGTTTGAGCGTGAAAAAGTAACAAACATATAAACACACACACACTCACAAGCTTTCACCTTTATAATACGAGTATTAGTGTGATTGTATTATAACTTGTATACTACACTTTAATTAGAAAAAACTACAAATACACTAAATTATTTATTGGATCAGTCAAACACACGTCAGATGATGCAATCGAACGTAGCCTTCTACAAAATCGTAGCTTACCACGCCATCGTAGCGCTACGCCGTAGCAACAAATCGCATTGCTGCAGGCAGGCAGGCCATCATTTTGATTTTTACAAGCTTTTATTTAGCTTGCACTGTTCGTATGTATGTATGTAAGTTGTCCGTCAAAATTTGCAAACCATTTTTCGACCATTTGCTGGTATCCGTTTGAGCTGAAATTTTGCATACACCTTTAGTTCTGGTAACAATACAATGTGCAATACTCAATATTGTAATAATTTCAATATGGCCGCCGCTCCAAGATTGCGGATTACATATTTCTTCTCAACCCCCTTAATATGGGTATCAAATGAAAGGGCTTGAAGAGTAGAAAACGATAAAGTTGATAACATCACACTAAATTCAAAATGGCCGCCGCTCCAAGATGGCGGATTATATATATTTTTCAATCCCTTTAATATGGGTATCAAATGAAAACAATTGAAGAGTAGAAAACGTTATTAATAAGAAATCTTTAAGACTAAAAAGTAAAAAATAAAATGAAAATAAAAAAAAGTTTTTAAAAACAAGCTTTTATTTAAATAAAAACGTAAACTAGAAAGAAAGAATAACGCGAACTAAAAAGAAAAAAATAAATTTAAGTGACACTGTCGTTTTAAAATATATATAAATTTTAAAAGCTTGAGGCACTGATTCGTTATACAGGTGTACCGTACCTACTACAAAATAACAGTGCCTCAAGCGTTTAAAATTTATATAATATATTTTAAAAAACAAAATGGCTTACTAAATAAATTCTCCAAAACAAGCTCACAACAAGAGAGTATAACAAAGCTGCCAGTAGCTCCCTCATTCTGTTACTGACGCACATTTGGTTGGGCACACCGCAACGCAATGATCAAACCATTGCATACTACGGGCGGGCCGCACCGCGCTTTTTTGTATTGAAATGCGATGCGCTGCGGCCCGATCTAGCTTTAATGTGTGGCTGTTATAATGTTACCTATCTAACTCAGTACATCTTCATTGTTACAGCGATGTCGTCGTGCCGTGTCGCGGCATGCGTGGCTGCGCTTGCGGCGGTGAGCTGCGCGCTGCCGCACACTGTCCTCGCGCTGGACCTCAACAGGCTCTACGGACACCATACCAAGCGCTCCGGTGAGTACCACTAGTCACAACGTCATCATTTAGCCGAAGGATATCTAAAGCTAACAATCACCCCGATTGCGTTGTGCAAATCTTTTCTTCCTTTTGATATTTTACCTTTTTAGGGTTCCGTACCCAAAGGGTAAGGGCTTCGCTGTCTGTCTGTCTGTCACCAGGATGTATCTCCAGAACCACGATAGGTAGACTGTTGAATTTTTCACAAAGTATGTATTTCTGTTGCCGCTATAACAACAAATACTAAAAACAAAATTTCTCGACTTTTTTGCTCGATATCAAAAATGGCAACAGGTAGGTACTTGAAATATTCACAAAATACTCAGTTGTATTTTAACTTTAATAATAAATAATAAAATGAAAATAAAATAAATATTTAAGGGGGGCTCCCATACAAACATGTTTTTTTCGACGTTTTTGCCTTATGGTACGGAACCCTTCGTGTGCGAGTCCGACTCGCACTTGGCCAGTTTTTTATACTTATTGTTTATGGTTTTTCTACCTAGGTTTAAATCATTTATTCTCATAAAAGACAAAAAACGCCACTCACATGAGAACAGACAAGATACATTCAGTAAACTTATTTTAGGTAACCGTCACCAAAGTATATGTATAGTATTATAATTATATAATTATTCTATACTCATTCAGCAGTTCAACTCTCAACCATTTAAGAACATTGGAGGACTTTAGTCAAGGCAGTTTTCAATTATGTGTTTGGATAGCCGAGATTTAAAACTGCTGAGAGAGCTAACATTTTTTATGTAAGTGGGTAGATTATTAAATAGTTGTGCTCCTTCATACGTAATATTCTTTCAAGCGTAATTAGTGCGTATTCTTGGCAAAACAAGTAGACTTGGTCGACGAAGACTGCGTTTAGTAATTTAAGATTTTTCAGTAAATGATAAGTTAGTGTGGGTGGTTCTGTCTATAGTTTTTCTAATCAGAACGCAAGTATTATATGTGTTGAGTTGGTCATTGTGTTGGTCTATCTTTTGGTTTTTACTTCTGATTGACAGAATATACATTTGTTTTACCACCACGAACCAGCACATTATTATTAAAGTAGTTAATATTTGGTCCTTCGAGCCGGATTACTTCTGATTGACAGAATATACTTTTGTTTTACCACCATCAACCAGCGCATTATTATTAAAGTAGATAATATGCGTAATACACTTTCAATCGCAATCTGAATCATTTTGAAGGATATTGCTAATCCATTGCTTCTTATGTTCGAAAAAAAATTCTGCACAGCAACGTAAATAACGCAATGAATGCTGTCGAACTGTCAAAATGAAAACCATTGCTACTGTAAGTGTGTTAGGTACGCAATCACCCCGCGTATTGCTCCGAGTCCGGAAACATCGCCCCAATGACCGACTCTGTGCCTTTTGCATCCAGCGATCATTTGATGTTAATGCAAGGTCTGACTGCAAGGTCATATGCAGCGGTAACGCAATAGTATATAATAATACAATAGGCTCCTAGCACGAATGCGCAGTGTAAACGTTACGTGAACTATTTTAATATAAAACCTACCTACCAATTTAAAAACCTACTTATTAAAAAATTTGCTGTGCCCGACAGGGTCCATAATTGTTTTGTTTTTTACTAACTGTAATTGTACATTATGGATTGCAATAAACGATTTGAGATTTTAAAAGTAATATTTACCTATTTCGTATTAAGAATTTATTCATATCTAAGGGTGATACTTATTTATGCTTGTCGCATTTTTTATTGAATTTACTATACGTCTACGCCTCGCGGTCGTTCTAGGGCCTCTGTGCTCGTCTAATTTGTTCTCACAGTATGTTTATCTCACGAAGTGACACGCGCTTTACTTGTGGTAACTAAGTGTCACGCTATGAATATGTGCATGAGGACGAGTACCGTTAGCATAACACACACATGCACACACACAGTTCCGACTTCGCCACCTGTCTCGGACGCCATTGTTTGAGGGCTCCTGTGCATACACATACATTCACAGTGTTTTTACACTTGTTAACCACAAGTAAAGCGCACGTAGCTTCGTGAGATAAAAAACAATACTACAGTAAATATATTTCTGTAGACAAGTGTTTCTGCAGTGTTTCCATCAAATAGGTAACGATAACCATTTACCATTAGGAAGCCAGTTGATTGCCAATAATTCAAGATAAATAGCACTTTCTGTACGTTAACTACGGTCTACGGTAATGGCCCCGACTTAAGAGTTATTGATCGTGGGTTTGAACCCAGACAGGCGCTTTACATTGTATAAATAATTTCATCACCACTGCTCTCAAAACGGTGAAGGAAAACATCGTGAGGAAACCAGCATGTCAAGGACTAAAAATTCGAAGACATGTGACATCTACCAACCCGCACTGGGGCCGCGTGGTAGTTTATTAGCCCACTCCCTCTCGAAGAGAGGAGGCCTGTGTCCCAGCAGTGGGAACATTACCAATATGTGTAGGTACAGACGCCAGAACATGAAGCTACCCGAAACTGTCAAATTTTCCCAATCAACCTTAAACCTTATGCTGTAGCGATAAAGTTAAAAATCTATGAAAGAAATTTGACAGATTATAGTAAACTTGATGTGCTGGTGTCTGTACATTAACAATAAAAAACACACGACTTTGTACGGATACCGGCAACCGATTAATTTGTCGAAACATAAAATCGAATTTCTCTTTGTCACCTTCCTGAAAGCTTTCAGTACCACGTGCCCAATTAAAAATATAATTGAAAACTCGGGATTGGAAAAGTCTGTTTAATTTCGAATAATGTCAAAGAAGACAAGGCCCGAATAAATTCCATTTGTTAGTCTCTTGTTAGCCTTTCCAATCGTTCTCTTGTTTCATTCGCTAATTGAATTTTTGAAAGGTGCAGGTGATAATGTGGGTTTGTATTCAATGAAACATTTAACCCTTCCTATTGTCGTGACGTGAGTTTGTATTCTTTGTCGTGACTTGAGAAAGTGAGTGTCGGAACTTGGATCCTCTCGAGACACAATGGTTTTTTAATTGTTTCTGTAATTACGGCATCCAACCAGTTAATGTTTATTAAGGTTTGGTCGTCTTGGTTCCGATTGACAAAATATGTTGCTTGGATAATAATAGGTAACTTGTACGTATTCTCACTTCACAGTTAAATTTGATGATAGCGATGATAAATTCGACCTTATAAATACTGACTTGTATATTGCAAGCTAGATATCGGGGATACTACTGTTTAAAAAATCCTACTCAATTTTGATCTACTATTAATCAAATATCGATACATTGGACACAATCTGTCATCAAGTATTCGTTCAAAATCTACACAATTCTAAACAAATTCGTCACAATGAAAAAGTATCAAATGATAACAAAAATACGCCTAAAAATAATAGTATTTTTTACCAAAAAACGGCAACGTTCCACAAAAATAAATCCTAAACATTTTTGTTACTTTATCACTCTGTTCCACCACTCCATTTATTTTCAAAGCGTTCCAATTTAAAAAAAAACAGCAGCCATGTTGTTTTGCCCGATTGCCGCGAAGTGCACTCGTTCATGTTTCAACAGCGTGATTGGTAATCAAAGCGATCGATTGCTAAAAGCTCATGTTGTGCGGGAATCAGTTTACCAATCTCTTTGCATCCAATCAAATGGGAAAATGTTCGTCAACTTTTCGTTTTGAACCGGGTTTAATTAATTTTGAAATTCTAAGTTACACCCTTCAAAAGGAGCTTGTTTAAACATCGTATCAGAGTCTATGGTATAGACAACAATAGGTTTTAGAAATGCTCTTTGATTTTATTAATTACTTTTCTTAGCTACGTGACACAAAAATTAAGAAACAAAACCACGTTGAAATACAAATGAAAATGTTGCTTAAATATTTAGAAGTTGGTAAAACACAAAGAAAATACGCAGCCATTTCATCTGAGCTTCAATACACTCCGAAACACGGTGTTAATTAGTGAATTAGTTCAAGTCAGACCGAGATAACATAATATATTCTGAATACTGATTAGACTACGAACTCATTAGGACGTTTGAGAGAGTGAATATACAGAAGTTTAACGATATTTGCACACCTCACCGACGCCCTTCGAGTATCTACCTAAGTATGAAAAGAATTGTATCGCGGGGACGTCAGCGCGCTGCCGTGTTAAACGCAATAATTTCGTCAGTCATGCTTTCTTGACAACTAGATAACTAATTGGCTGTCTAGTGAGCTGGCCATGTTTGTCGAAATACCGATGGCCGGTCCAGCAGACGAGTCCTAGAGTTGAGACCGCGTTTCGGTAAGCGTAGCGTGGGTCGCCCCCCAGCTAGATGGACCGACGACCGCTGGGACTGACTGGATGCGGAAGGCGCAGGACAGGGTGTAGTGGCGCAGCCTGGGTAAGGCCTATGTCCAGCAGTGGACTGCGGCTGATTTGATTGAGATAACTAATATTATAGTTGTATCACAAGTGTTGTCATCTTCATCATCATCACCCTACAGCAAGGCTTGTCCTTTTGCACACCATTCAACTCGATTTTCGGCAACTCTCATCTAGCTGCCACCAGCCACTATGGCGAAGATCGTCGCTCCACCGAACCTTCCGTTTGCCGATTCGCGGTCTCTACTCAAGAATACGTCATACGTCTACCAAAACTGATATCGGTTCTATAGCAAGCACAAGTTTTGTGCGTTGATTGAATAAAGCAGACGAAATTTGATTAATTTGCAACATGTTTACCTTAGTGACCTATAAGTTTCATTAAACTAGTAGGAATGAGCCTCCCCATTCTTTTGTCTAAGGGCTGATTTTTCCAACGCCAGATAATTTTATCGGAGGAATAATTTTGAATTTTTGACATTATTTCCATACAAAAACTGTCAGACCTCAATTTTATTCCGCGAATAAAAATTAACTGTCGATTGAAAAATCAGCCCTTAGAAAGTTAATTTCGCTGAATATGTTATGAGACTAGGGTTGTCTGGTCTCACGGTGTTCCTTGCATGTTATCGAGGATGCGGTTGCCTCTACCGTTGACGCGTATCGCTCATTTGTATGAGGAACAGGGTGTAAAGTTCACTCATACGCTATAGAAAAGGGAGGATCCTCCGACCAGACGGGTGTTGTGTCTGGCGGGCAACTTCCCAATGATTCATGTCGGGCCGTTGTATCTATGCTAGTTGCGCGGTAAACTCTGCTTGCGTGATGCAGGATTTTGCGTGACGTCAGTATGACGCGTTGTTCGCATGTGGCGTTGTAGATACCGCTACAAGCGCTTAACCAAATCAACAAGTTTGATAATAGGCACATGTCCCCAAGCTTTGCTGAACGTAAGTATCTATTTGATAATTCATTTTTGTACATTAAAAGTTAGTAGGTATCATTCGACAAAAAAAAACCTAGGAATCCCTTTTCCAGAATTTCAAAGAAACATTATAGGTGATTAAGGGTTCAGACAGCTCAGACCCATTTCTTAATATTTAATCTTACAACCAGCGTGAGAAATAAAACAGCTGGGATTCTGGGGTTGAAAGATAAACGATAAAGAAAGTTATATTGTTTTGTTTAATAGAAAGGAAAGATTCTTTATTTTTTCTTTAGATACAGGAAAGATCATTAATAACCGCCATCTCTTAGATAAAAGATTAATTTGCTAAATACTCGTTTACCTGATAAATTACTTTTCTTCTGAGACAAGATGAATGAGACTTGTTTCAAAGAAAAGATAAAAGGTAAATATGACGGATGAAGGGTAAGAAAGAAAATTATAAATGGCAGGTAAAGAGTTCAGAAGATTTTTAGAAAAATATATACAACCTTTATTTCGCTTCAATAAATTGAAGTCTTTCTCTTAGAACAATTTCGAAAAGCCTGTTAGTTACAATCTTGTGTCTTCGTCTTTGTATTTCCTTGGAACACTAATACAGAAAGACAGGAATAGCAGAATCAACAAATATTGTTCCTTGTCTATTCTTCTTTGCTCGTATTGGAGCCTTAAGGTCCATAGCACACGTATGAAATCGGAAAGCGATCGACACCGTAGCGCCTTTCGCCTCGCCGTCAAACAGGCGTCAACCTAACGTAAGCACGTAACCAAAGCGGATCAGAAGCTCCTATACGTCGACTCGGCTACGGCTAGGTGACGCCGCTCTGGTTGATGGTGCAGCAGGCAGGCCGGAGGGGTGAGAGGAGCAAGGGTGGACGAACAGACATAAGCTCGGGTACGGAGAGACGATCTCGAGATCGGGTGCGGATGGGTAGTCACCTAAGTCGAAAAAGCGACTGCCTATCTGATTTGGTAAGACTGCAATGGTTGTCTTAATACTGGTATTCTTAAGGCGAAAGCAGAAGGAGTCAGGGACGGGCCTCGCAACGCATTGCAAAAATTCTTCTTCATCACGTTCGTTCATTTTCTTTGAACCAAAGCACACTACAGGCGGATGCACCGCACTTTTTGTATGAAAATGTGTTGCACTGCGACTGTAATGGGTGTCGTTTTGTAAGTAAATCTATAATTCCAAACCATAAGGACCATCATTTTTGTCTAAGCAAAGGGACGCCCCTAAAAACGAGTCTTAAGTAGTAAGTAATCTTAGTAGTGTACCATCATACCAATTAGAACGAGGTCCTTTGAACTTTGAGATGGACCCCATGGGATTAGTAATATTATAACACCGTTATGGCACCTTGAAATATAACCTGTTTTAGACAAGAAGCGTTTTATTCGGCCCGACAAAATGGCGCAAAAAGAACATAATAATTGTGGAATTTCAAACTTTAATATAAAGTTTGATCAAGTCTCGCTTATTCGCCACAATACCTACTTCATATTTATATTAATTTATTGCTTTCCATCCATACTAATATTATAAATTCGAAAGTATCTCTGTCTGTCTGTCTGTATGTTACCTTTACCACTGAACGGATTTCGATAAAATTTGGCAGAGAGACAGATTGCATCCCGGGGAAGGACATAGAATAGTTTTTATCGACATACCTTGCGGGCGAAGCCGCGGGCGGAAGCTAGTAATGTATTAACGATGGATATGTATTACAAAAAGGCTTATAGCTAGGTACAAATTATGAACCCTGCATGATAATTAAATGATACAACAACAGGATATTTTTCTTTAAATACTGGGAAATAAAGAAGAAAGAAAGAATAACGTTTATTTGGACACAGTTCGTTAACCATAAAATACAAATAAAAAGCGAAAAATAAACAAAAGTGTGTGCCTCACGGTTGCAACAATATAATATTTATTCTCAGCAACTACAACTAAAAAACCCTAGAAAACTGTAGTCGACGAAATGTAACCCTATTCAAATAAAAGAGACACTTTCCAGTATATTTTTCTCTATAAAATCCGAGAGAAAAGGTCTTAATTTAAAAAAGTATATATGTTATGACAACAGCCAAAATGCCAAAGCTAAATACCATAGCCGACGAACAATTACACAGAGAGAAAAACTTAAATTTCTCTCTCTAAAATCAAGAACAAATTCATGTCTCTACGGGATTCATTTACAAACTCCGCTAACGTCCTTAACTCAAGGGAATAGAGTCTAAAACCGTTATAAAAAGTTAAAGAAACTCGGTGTCTCATTACTGACATCTCAAGGGGCTGTCCCCATTATCTTACTAACTGTATCTGAAGTTATATGTGTCTCTGGGTCAAGTTAGAGGCGGTAGCGGTAATATGTATTTTTAAAAGAGTACTAACTATTGCCCACGACTTTGTCTGCAATCCAGGATGAAAAATAGCCTATTTCCTTACCTAGGTCTTGGTCTATCTGTGTGCCAAATTTCATCCAAATCCGTCCAGCCGATTATGCATGATTGTAACAAACACACAAACTTAGTTTCGCATTTACTCGTCTAATATTAATTAAGATAAGGATTGTTTTTAAGTTTAAATGGTGGTGGTGTTTTAATGGTTTTAGTGACTTGGTTTGTTTGGATTGAAATCCGGGCCACACACCAATTTGACTTGTTCAATTCATAAGTAATTTCTAAGTTTACCTTAGACATCGCTGACATTGGTAAAGGAAAACATTGTGAAGAAACCTGTAATTTTATTATGTATATGTGTGTCTGAAATGCTCGTGCCTTTTCTCTATGAGAGAAGATTATTGTCCTACTGCAGGGCAAGAGGTCATTGCCCTGCAGTAGAACATTAATAGGATGGTACATATTATTATCTTAACCTTCTTTTTGTCCTTACTACCTGTCCCTAAACAGAAAAAGTCCCGAGTATTAACTGTCTATTTTTAACTAAAGACTATCTTTTATTTATCAATTTTGTTTTTTTATCCTAGGTCATGCGCTCAGTGGTAAGTACTCAACTTATTTCTAAGCATTTAAAGCACATCTCTGGTTTCATGCAAAACAGCTCCATTTCACAATGCATTAAGGGGCTTACATGACCTAAAGCGCAGTCACTGTCGGACTGCATAGAAAAGAAAGAGAAGCGCGATGACACGACGCTGGTAATTTATTGCAAATATGAAGCAATGATTTAATTACAAATAATCTATTGTTTTGACTAAAAAATTAAAACACTAGTGTTTTAGTATGTTGCTTATATATTAGTATGATTTTTATTGTAAAAAGAAAGTTTTCAGATGTATCTTCATGTTTTTTTTTCTATGGTATCAAATTAGTTGTATTATGTTTTCAACACACTATCTACCTAGCAAATATCCTGAAGAATATCATATATTTTTCTGATTTTGTTTACTGTAGTCGATCATATACTTTTATTGTTTCTAAAACTTGCGTTTTTTGCGTTTAGTTCCTGTAAGCCCCTTAATGAAGCCCTTCTAGTCTACACTAGTCTACAATTATTTCATCACCAATGCTCTCAATGCGGTGAAGGAAAACATCGTGAGAAAACCGGCATGTCCTAGAAACAAAAATTCGAAGATATGTAACATCTACCAACAAGCACAGGGCCTGCGTGGTGGTTTATGGCCCACTCCTTCTCACAGAGAGGACACAGGCCTCGGGTCCCAGCAGTGAGAATATTATAGGCCGACTATACTTAGTCGAAACTTATCGAATCCAAATCCTTCAACTGTAAAGTTGGAAACTAAACTCATTACCATCTAAGACTTTGAACCTTCCTATGAACAAAGTATTTTTTAAGATGAAGTTTCCAGAACAATGAAAACATTTTACGGGCTACCTTCACCCATTTAATATTCCTCTCACAGTCAACGCTTATCATTCTGAAGAGGCTCCGCAAAGTTCAGCCGAAAAAAAAATAACTCGAAAAAACTGCCGTAATTAACAATAAGCAAAATAAGTTTCTTTTATAATTTACCTGAAGCCATCAAATGAAATTACTGTCCTCTTCTTAATTAAATTAAGGTGACTAGATTAAATTATGTTTGCAGTAAAAATAAACGCTTGGATACTGTTGAGCGGCCGCCATTTTGTTTTGAAGGGACATTTTAACGTTCAGCGCTGAACCCAAATAAAAGAGGACCCTTGTCCAATGGAACGTAAACTTTATTTTGGTTTTTAACTTTACAAGATAATTGTATGATAATTTAATCATCTGATAACTTTATTCGAGGAATAATTTTGAAATTTTGACAGGTATGTCATACAAAAACTGTCAAACGTCAATTTAATTCCTCGAATAAAAGTTATCTGGCGATGGAAAAATCAGCCCTAAATAAAATAAAAATGTTTTAATTTTTCTGTTGCTAATTAGTTTGCATAAATCTACATTTTTATCATAAATATTGAAAACGTGAACTCAGGTAACTTTCTCAGTGGTTTTTTTAATCAAAATCACAATTATTAACACAATCCACTGTTGTTTTTTGTCACCACAACCATTATGCTTGGGATTTTAATGCACCTAAGACCAGTAGGAGCACTTCATCACCACAGTCTTGTAAAGATCGAAGATCTAGTAACTACAGCTGAACGAGGATCTTTTGGCTCGTGGGCAAAATCGGAACTAACGTCGCCATCTTGTTTTTTCAATACGTTCCACAAATGTTTACCAACCCTGTCAACGTCATTCAAGTGCCAAAAGATCCTTGTAGCACTCAGTAGCACTTTACGAAATGATATTTTTATTTCTGAAAGTAGGTTTATAGATGAAATCGACGTTTCCTATCTGACTACTTACTCTGAGAAGAAAGGCCGAAACAAACTCCGTGGTCACAGTCTCCATAATCTTGATCAGATCATGTGATGACCATGTAGATTGGTTTGACATAGTTAGAATAGAATAGAAATGCCCTTTATTATGTACACCATAAATATTACAGATATAAATGATACACTATGGATTCATCATCATCATCATCATCATCATTTCAGCCGAAAGATGTCCACTGCTGAACATAGGCCTCTCCCAAGCACCTCCACTTCGACCGGTTCTGTGCTTCTCGCATACAACGGGTTCCTGCAGCCTTCACAAGGTCGTCGGACCCCCTTGTGGGAGGCCTTCCAACGCTACGACTTCCGTTACGCGGTCGCCACTCCAGAACCTTTCGGCCGCATCGGCCATCTGTTCTACGAGCAGTGTGCCCTGCCACTGCCACTTAAGTTTAGCAATTCTTCGGGCTATGTTGGTTCTCCTGCGGATCTCCTCATTCCTGATTCAATCACGCAGGGAAACTCTAAGCAACTAGCACTATGGATTATCTGACACGATTATAAGAAAATATATAATTGCAATACCATTAATCGCTAACCTCTTCCACTTGCACCATCCACTCTATCTTGCAACGCAATTGGTCGCTCCAACGTTCGCTAACTGGAATTACTAAATCAGTTCAACACAGACAGTAATTTCGCCAGTTTCCTGAAATGTTGAAACCGCACCTGCACTCAGGGAATCCTATACCAAACGATAAGGATCTGGTGCCGTAATTTGACGGTTTGAAGCCATCATAAATCTAGTGTAAGAGAGAGAGACGGAGCTATTCATGACCGATAGCACCATCCCTTTTTCGCACTGGAATCATGATGGCATTAATACTTGGTGCTTCGTCTCTGGCAACGTGGGAAATTAGTTCAACAGCTCATTTACTAGCAACCACCATTTATAAATATCACAATTTTCTTAAGAGTTACACGGAACAGAAGAATAGCAATGTTTCTTCTAACGCTAAAGTTTCCTAGAAAAGCGGTGGCCGCCACGTAGCGTCCGCAGTTTACCGGCGAATGACGTCACTGAAACGTTATTTTTTAAAGTAGGTGTGTTTTCCAAGAGAGCGTTTTTTAACAACAGTTAGTGCTTGGCCAGACTGGCAGCGCGGGGTGGGGAGCGGCGCGGATGCGGGAACGCGCGCGATCTGCCTGTCCGCAGTGGAGCGCGGCTTTGTTATGAGTGTTATCTAGTTTGAGAACCCCGGTCCCCGCGCGGGCCGACCGCATACTCACTGCGGCCACTTGTATGAACGAGCTATGGCAGGAGTTGCCCGCGTGCTCCCCGCGCCGCTTACCGCGCCCGCGTGCCCACTATGTTTGAGTACGCCGCGCCGCATCCGCCCCACGCCCGCGCTGCCAGTCTTGGCAAGCACTTAGTTGAACCTCGGTGGACGACCGTCACTACAGCCGTTACGTGGCGGCCGGCCGCCGCTGTCGTAGGAGGCGTGTAGGTGGTAATCTAAATTGAGTTGGCCAACAATTTGGCACGTCCAGGAACTTCTGTCAGTTCCTGTAACGACAACAGGACACGCTCGACATGATATTAAGCGTACCATCGTTTGTGGAGCAGCACATCATTTACTCTCCGATCTGTGAATCTCCACCTCATCATTTGCCTAGCCTTTTGGCCTTTTCTCAACTATGTTGGAGTCTGCTTTCAGTCTAACCGGATGCAGCTGAATACCAGTACTTTACATAAAGCGACTGCCTATCTGACCTCCACAACCCAGTTACTACAGTAATACGATACCCCTTGGCAAGACTGGTTGTCAGACTTTCGGGCTTCTGACTACCCGTAACGACTGTCAAAGATCCACGAATGACAGCCGGGACCAGCGGCTTAACGTGTTTTCCGAGGCACGGAGGGGTCTTGGTATGTAAAGATGGTCACCCATCCACAGATCAACCGCTGCAAACGTAGCTTTATCTGATCGATCGACCTATGGGGCTGTTATTATTTAGCCGCGGACTCCTCGTATTGCCAATTAGATATTAGCTGAAATCGGATACTTATTCATCCTTACATACTCATGGTAAACGCCATGTCTGTTTATCAATTGTAAGCACTCGAAAACTACTTTTCCGATTTTAATATTTCTTTATATTTAGGGTTGATTTTTCCAACGCCAGATAATTTTATTCGAGGGATAATTTTGAATTTTTGACAGTTCTCCATACGACATCTGTCAAAAGTCAATTTTATTCCACGAATAAAAATTATCTATCGATTGAAAAATCAACCCTTAGTGTTATAGAAAAGTTTTTCAAGCTATTTCATAACTATTTCAACAAATCATAAATTCAAAGGAAAATTCAAAAGTACGTACTTTATACATTATCTTTGTATGGAAATGCAAATATTAATCGAAACTGAAAACTAAACTATGGAAAAGTAACAAAGCTAACAAAACCATCGATTTCCTCTCCCACTGCTCGGGAAATGAAAAGAAAACAATTCTTCCTTTAACTGAAACCTTTCGACAACGTTTTCAATAACTATGTAGTTTCAGGAACTCTGGTACCCTTTTGTTTGGTTTTCCTTAGTTACAGTAATAATGAATTTACCAATTACCAAATTATTGTTGCGAGGGCGAGGGTATGGCACACCATTTTAGGTGGAGATGCCGCCCCTGGCTAAATAATAATAGCCGCACAGGTCGATCGATCAGGATAAGCTACGCTTGCCGCGGTTGGTCTGTGGACCATTTTTACATACCGAGACCCCTCCGTGCCTCGGAAAGCACGTTAAAACGTTGGTCCTGGCAGTCCATTCGTGGATCTTTGACAGTCGTTACGGGTAGTCGGAAGCCCGAAAGTCTGACAACCAGTCTTAGCAAGGGGTATCGTATTACCCAGTAACTGGGGTGTGGCGGTCAGATAGGCAGTTGCTCCATGTAAAATACTGGTATTTATCTGCATCCGGTTAGACTGGAAGCCGACCCCAACAAAATTGGGAAAAGGCTAGGCAGATGTTGATGATGATCTAATAGGCAATTTTATGTTATATCAAACTCAAAACTCAAACTTAAAGCATTAATTTCAATTAAACCATTTACAGGCACTTTTGAATTGTCCAAAGAGTGTCATTCTAAAAGATGAAGCTGGTTCACCATTCCAAAGCATATAGATTCCTATGGAGAAGAATGGGCAAGAATCATCACATCATTTTATTGTTCTGCAAGTAATCAAAATTCACCAAGAGTCTCCCATACTTTACACCCGTGGGTGTATAATTACACGTCATCACTATGGAATTGTCTGACTTAAAGAATTGCACCACCCCTTACTTCCCGTGGGTGTCGTAAAAGGCGACTAAGGGTCTTACCGGAGAATGGGCAGCAGTGTTCTCTATTTATTCCACCATCATACCATACTGCGATCGCCAACCCGCCTGCCAAGCGTGAAAAACCCCCCCCAGAATCGGGGGAGGCCTATGTCCAGCAGTGGACGTCTATCGGCTGAAACGACGACGACGACTATGGAATGTCTTGTCCTAAACATATACAGCTGTTGTTAAACCCCATAGAATAGGATAGAAAACTTTAATTTCAGACAGGCGTCTATAGATGCGACACCCCTGTAATAGGAACATTTAAGGAGTCCTTAATAGTACCTTTGGGTAACCAAGACCTTAATAAAGGGGAAAATACACACGGATGAACATTATGACAGCAATTACTTATTTGTGGCATTATATACGTTTATATATTCAGCAGTGGGTTTTTATGAGCAAATATGTGTGAATTATGTAAAAAGTGTGTGACCTTGGACATCTTTGAGGGATATTAAGAGGAAATGCGGTCGGAGAGACTTTTTGAAAAAGCCTAAGTAAAAAGTCATAATTCGAGGTTTGGCTCTCGCCTATTTTCTCCTCCAATATTGGACCAATTTCAAAATATACTTCAGAAACAGAATAAGAAGGATATATACTGTGTCCTTATGTTTTTCTTTTTTCATTAATAGTTTTCAAATTTGTGCATTAGGCCTCTGTTTACTGCGGCAATTTTGAGCATTTTTTTAGGGTCCTAGTGCTTATAAAAATAATGTATCATCAAAAAGAAAAACAAAGGGACACAGTATATATCCTTCTTATTCTGTTTATGAAATATCTTTTAAATTGGTCCAATATTGGAGGAGAAAACAGACGAGAGCCAAACCTCGAATTATGACTTTTTACTTAGGCTTTTTTAAAAAGTCCCTCCGACCGCGTTTCCTCTTAAGTTCAAGTTGATGTCAAACAAATTGATAGGTATTTGAATTGAGCTCACAAATAAAACTTATCAAAATGTTCTTTATGCGTAATCGTAGCACAAAGTTTGCTACGCCGTAGCACCTGATGAACTACGCCGTAGCACGTCGAAATACACGAATTTAGAACACTACATTTTTATCACATTTTCCTTGATTTCAGTTCAGATTAACCTGCTCTATGTCGTATAGAAGTACCAGGAACAGGGTTTAAAGTTCACTCATACTCTATAGAAAAGGGAGGATCCTCCGACCAGAAGGGTGTTGTGTCTGGCGGGTAACTACCCGATGATTCGTGTCGGGCCGTTGTATCTATGCAGGTTGCGCAGTAAACTCTGCTTGCGCGATGCAGGATTTTGCGTGACGTCTGACGCGTTGTTCGCATGTGGCGTTGCAGATACCGCTACACCCCTATAAAAACATCTAAAATCTTTCACAAGAATTCCATTGCCAGTAATGTCCATAGAAATAGGGATACATTTATTATTACGGCAAAAATGTATACACTGGTTTAACTTCTTTTATTAAATTAACTAACAAACTATTTAAATAATATTTTAAAAAAAAACATTCGTCATGACACTTGTTTTCCCTGAAGGGTTAGACAGTTGTGTACCTCCAGTACACCCACATATAGCCAGTCAAACTCAAACTCAAACTCAAAGCATTTATTTCAATTAAACCATTTACAGGCACTTTTGAATTGTCAAGAAGTCGGTCAGTCAGAAAATATGAAGCTAAAACGCCCATTAAAACAAAAGAAAAAGCGGACCAAACCGGTATGAGAAAGTTTATAGTGGATAAGACAAAGATTAAAACAGAAGACGAACAAGCAGAGGATCGAGGTAAGAGGGGATCTTAGGGGGGGGTTCAGGGGATCAGAACGGAATAACTCATTCAAAAGCGTAGGTACCTATGGAGAAGAACGGGCAAGAATAGTCAGCCAGTTATATTTAAGTCCCATGTAATAGAGGACGAGCATATTGCCACTAACAGGGCACAAATCCAAACTTCGTGATGCTACTGAGAAAAAAACAATACTGCTTGCAATTACTTTAATAACAATTAAATATCTACCATAATCCATACTAATATTATAAATGCGAAAGTGTCTGTTTGTTACCTCTTCACGGGACCCGATTTAGATGAAATTTGGTACAGAGATAGTTTGAGTCCCGGAAAAGGACATAGGATAGTTTTTATCCTGATATTCCCATGGGATCGAGACTGATGCGAGTGAAACCGCGGGGTGCAGCTAGTCACCCTATTAAGTCTTTAACTTGACCGACAGCTGGGACACAAGCTCTGTGAGAGGGAGTTGGCCATAATCCACCACGTGGGCCCAGGACGGGTTGGTAGATGTCACATGTCTTCGATTGTTTGGTTCTAGTACATCCTGGTTTCCTCACAATGTTTTCCTTCGTTGTTTTAAGAGCAGTGGTGATGAGATTTAATACACAAGAAAAGTGCCTGGCTGGTTTCGAACTCTCGACTTAACGACTCGTAAGTCGGGACCGCCACTGCACGCTACTAAAACTATTAACAAGCTATAATAATATGATAGTACACAATAGGAAACAAAACTAATATCCTTGAACATAATACGGTCAGGTAAGGTACATAACAAGGTAGGTATATATAACAATAAATGTCTACACACGTGCCTCACCGTGAAAACCCGAAACTCAAAATGAGGAAGCGTTGAGAACTTGAGAAATAGTTGGAGTGTAAAATTCAACACGATATGTAAATATATTCTACGGATACGAAACGTTTCCTCGTGGAATATATTTATATTGGTGCATGTAGGTAACAGTATATAACATATCTAGCGTTGAAAGATTTGCACAGAGAATATGGTGTGCGGTGTCGTGTTACGAGGTAAGAGTAAAAGGAATTGAAATTGGAGTTCCCTTCAGCTTTCGTTAATATTTTAGCCATAAAGGTTTTAATAAAACTGAACTACACGTAAAAGAAAGCTAGGCTCATATTTCTTCTTTCTAAGTAGTACAGCTGTTTGTGAAGGAGCTCGGCTCAAACTAAAAGCCTTTATTTCAATTAAACCATTTACCTGATGGGATTTGGGGGAGGCATTTGTTCGGGGGACAGTTCAGGCTAACTAAAAAAGTGTTATAGAGAAGATTTGGCAAGAAATTCCATGGACACTCTTTTAAATCAAAGGACTCTGGGAAAGTGCCTGCTACCTACCTATTTATTTCTATCTGCATGAAACTTGGATACAACAATGCTGCTTGCGTCACTGTATTCCAGTTTAAAGGCATTTGATGTGGTGCCGGTGTAATTACAGACAAATTGGACATCTAGCAGCTTAGTCTCTGGGATAGTAACGCATCTGTGATTCGTCATCATCTGCCTAGGCTTTTCCCAACTATGTTGGGTCGGCTTCCAGTCTAACCGGATGCAGCTGAATACCAGTATTTTAAATGATGCGACTGCCTACCTGACCTCCACAACCCAGTTACTGGGTAATACGATACCCATTGGTAGGACTGGTTGTCAGACTTTCGGGCTTCTGACTACCCGTATCGACTGTCAAAGATCCACGAATGACAGCCGGGACCAACGGCTTAACGAGCTTTCCGAGGCACGGAGGGGTCATGGTATGTAAAGATGGTCACCCACACCATCCGCGGCACCATCCACAGACCATCCGCGGCAAGCGTAGCTTAACCTGATCAATCGACCTCATCATTTCAGCCGAAAGACGTCCACTGCTGGACATAGGTCTCCCCCAAGCTGGGGGGGGTTTGCCATAATCACCACGCTTGGCAGGCGGGTTGGCGATCGCAGTATAGTATGGTGGTGGAATGCATAGAGAACGCTGCTGCCCATTCTCCGATACGACCCTTAGTCGCCTTTTACGACACCCACGGGAAGTATGGGGTGGTGCTATTCTTTAAGTCCGGCACCACACAGACAAATCAATCGACCTGTGCGGCTGTTATTATTTAGCCACGGGCCCCTCGGATCTGTGATTCCTCTGATATTGCATTTTTTATAGGCACGACTACAGTCACACGCTCGCTCTTCAGCTAACGTGATTGACCCTAATTTCTGATATTACACTCCAATTACCATAACAGTGTAATCGCGTTAGATACCATGTTCATTTGTCACGGTGGCCTAATCCTAATGGTGTATGTCAACGCTAATCAATTGTAATGACACGACACTTTGTTCATCCCACGTAGTGCGTTCAATGATACGACTTGCTCCAGTTTTTTACGGAGGTCGAAGCTAACAGCTTATTGGATTACCTGAATTGAAATAGATGCTTTATAGCACTCATAGGTAATTAGTACAAAGGCGAGAAGAACTTGGTGACGTCTAGTGGTTTAATAAAAAAATTGGTGAAAGATAGACAAGTGATGATATGGTTACGCAGTGACAACCGAGATGACGACTAATAGAGAAGTATGGAAGAAAAGGACATGTTTCGCCGCACCCAAATACATAAAGGCAGGAAAGTGATGATAGACATGTAAAATTTGCATGCATAAATAGGTTAGCAAATCATTTACTTTTCAAGAAATAAATAATCTATTTTTTTTTTTATTGCTATATGTGCCCGCTCTTGACCCCGATCACGCCTGATGGAAAGCGATGGATGAGGTCTATGATGGCACGAGCGTGCCCAGAAGATGCCTGTTCACTCTTGCTTTGAAGGCAGACGGGTTAAATGTGGGAGGGAACACAAATGCCAGCAGACAGTTCCACACTTTGGCTGTGCGCATAATAAACGTGGAGGAGAAGCGCTGAGTACCACTCGTCGAGGTATCAACCAAGTATGAATGGTACGCCTGGTTCTCCATACGTTATGTTGTTGTAAATTGAAAAAGTGTGAAAAAAAATAATGTTCATAATCACTACAGTTGGCATAAGGCTAAGTAACAACATCCGCACGGTTCAATCGATCAGGTTAAGCTACGCTTGCCGAGGTTGGCCCATGGATGGGTGACCGTTTTTAGCTACCAAGACCCTCCGTGCCTCGGAAAGCACGTTAAATCCTTGGTCCCGGCTGTCATATGTGGATCTTTGACAGTCGTTACTGGTCGTCAGAAGCCCGAAAGTCAGACAACCAGTCTTACCTAGGGGTCAGTAGGGGTATCGTATTACCCAGTAACTGGATTGTGGAAGTCAGATAGGCAGTCATTTCCTATAAAATACTGGTATTCAGCGTCATCCGGTTAGACTGGAAGTCGACCCCAACTTAGTTGGCGAAAGGCTAGGCAGATGATGTATCATTACAATTGCCATAGGTGTACATAAATGGTTGTATTTTGTTCTGATCAACAGCCAGACGCAAAATCGTAATCTCTTTATTACCTTCTGATAAGTACACCCAGGTGGCACATTATTCCGCAGGAACCTACCAAAACTCCGTTTAATTTTTGCAACTTTCACGGATAACAATCTTGGGAAATAAACTTCACACACACTTGGAACTTTATGATCGTGAAGCTACGCTAGACCTAAATTATGTAAGAAATGTACCTGCCACAGCGCAGTAATATTATAAGTGTATGAAACTCGTAAATCTTCGAACAACACGTACATATTGTACATTCATGCATATTAATCAAGAACAACATGAATTTCGCATGCTATATGCCGTGGAATGTCTACAATAAAGCTACGTTCTTAGGAACAAGTTACGGCACTTGTATGCGAAGGATAACGATAAGGATTGTGCAAGATATACCTAATGTGATGTGCCATGTGAACTGTTATAGGTCACCACAACTAAGGGCCTGTGCACAGCACGTTTTTTAAACGCGCACAGATACAGACGCGATACGCACGCGAGTCAGATACTGGCAGGCACTGCTATGTAGGATAAAAGCGCGTGGTGTGCACAGGCCCTTACAGGTAACAGATTAACGGGTCCATATTGGCTCACCTAAAGTTCTTTACCCGAAATTGTTCTTCCTAATGATTTGTAATCCGAATGATCAGTCTTCCTAAAATTTTTCATCCTAACGTTTTCATTCATACTATTTGTAGTGCTACCGACGATGTTCATAACACTCATGTTTCCGAAAATTTTAATTAATAATATCATTAATGTAAATATATTTAAACTTCTACTGTTTTTTTCATAACGCTTTTATCCCTAAACATAATTACCATAATATTAGATGATATTTATAGTTTTAATGTGAGGGTATGTTTATTATTTGGGGGTACGCTTTACAGTTAGTTTAATACTCAAAGGCTTTACATAACGTACTGAGCTGTGTCTATGGAACCACTGTACTTCCACACCCGGCGCTTTTTAATAGTAGCTATTTTTTTTGGATAGAATAGACTCTTTTGAGTGTAAATTTGAAAACCGCAAAGTTCCCAAAATCATAGTGGCCGAGAAAAGAAATACCAAAATTTTTTTTTTTTATCTACAAAAATATGTGGTTAGGCGTAGTCGTCCGTTGTCCGTGTGGTGCCGGACTTAAAGAATTGCACCACCCCTTACTTCCCGTGGGTGTCGTAAAAGGCGACTAAGGGTCTTACCGGAGAATGGGCAGCAGCGTTCTTTATTTTTTCCACCACCATACCATACTGCGATCGACAACCCGCCTGCCAAGCGTGGCGATTATGGCAAACCCCCCCAAAATTGGGGGAGGCCTGAGTCCAGCAGTGGACGTCTATCGGCTGAAACGACGACGAGGCGTAGTCGACGGAGCCCCGCTTCGCGGGGCCCCTATTTCTGTCTACAGGGTTTAAAGGAACCTAACACGAAGGGGATGACGGGGGCTCGTTCGCTCGCTTTGCTCGCTCACTCGAGCCCCCGTCATCCCCTTCGAACCTAACCTGTCCGAGTCGGGGTGCCCCAAGTCCCGAGCTCGCTTCGCTCGCTCTTGCATCCTAAGTTGTCATTACAAATGTGTTACTTTTGTAATTATATTATGTTGGTTACCGCTATAAATAAAATCTAAACAAAAAAAAAATCTATAAAAAGAAATTCAAACAAAAAAGATATGACTTTGAATAATAGTGTAAAAGATGGTTATGTTGAGAAAATATAGGAAAACAAATAAAAGTATAATATATGTTTATTGCTACAGACAGTATGAAGTTAAATGCTTCGGAATTATGAACATTAGAGACAGAGTAGTTAGGAATTGTGATTGTTAGGATGACAAATTTTAGGAAGAACATTTTCGGATTTCCAATTATCGGAGTTGAAAATTTAGGTGAACTTTGGCGCACCCCAGATTAACTGCTCCGTTGGTCTCGTGGTCGCAAGCGCGACTGCTGAGTTTGGGGTCCTGGGTTCGATTCCCAAGTCGTGCAAAGTGTTATTAGGGTAGTAATTTCTCATTAACAGCCCGGAGTTTGGAAGTTAGCGGTGCCTCAAAAAGTACGTTAAGCCGTTGGTCCTGCGCCTGATCTCTCTCCGGTCGTCTTGCTGTGTCTCGCGTCGGTATGCTGTCCCATCGGACTACGAGAGAGGGAAGAGAGAATGCACCTGTATCCGCACATACTTGTGCACTGTAATATCTCCCGCGCCGAAGGCTAGTCTCGGTTGAGATTGCCGCCATGGCCGAAATACGGTCAGCAGGACTACTATTATGATTATTATAAGTTACTGGAAAGCAAGAGGTATTTCTTTTTGTAAAACGTCACGGCTAGGCAAGCATGGCTAATTAGTCTCATTTTTTGAGATGGGAAAAACCAAAAAAAAAAACTCGCGACACTGTTACCGTAACCGACACCGCGCGTGTTTTGTTTATAAGACGATTAAAAAAATACACACGCAATTGTTCAAGTTTTCACTTCTATCGGCACTCCCGGAGTGCCACTGTTTTTTTTTTTAATTATTGATTTCTGGTCTTCACGACTTGACACGACACGAAAGCAGTGATGGCATAGTGGCAATGGCCCTGACTTTACGAGTTTATAGGTCGCGGATTCAAACCCAGACAGACGCTTTACTTTGTGTAAATAATTTCATCATCGCTGCTCTTAAAACGGTGAAGGAAAACTTTGTGAGGAAACCAGCATGTCCTAGAACCAAACAATCGAAGACATGTGAGATCTACCAACACGCACTAGGCCCACGTGGTGGATTATGGGATATATTCAGGCAATGAACGGGCAGTGGTTAGGATCCCGCTCCATACGTACGAACTGGTCGACGCGCAAGCCGCCGCGCGCCGTCCAAGCCAAATGAAGGTGCACCGAGCAGCAAGCGAGCAAAACAGCCAACTTTCGACGAGGTGTACAATCAGAGCTCACCGACAAATACGACGGTATACTGCGGTGAATTCACTAGCAATCATTACGAGATTTGCAATTCACTAGCAATGTTATAACTGAGGAGTTGATGCAGAACACATTCTCACAGTTTGGCCAGATACAGGACATACGAGTGTTCAGGGATAAAGGTTATGCCTTCATTAGGTTTTACAACAACATGGCCAACTGCCTCACACAGAGAGGAGGCCTGTCCCAGCAATGGGAACATTATAGCCTAATTATGTAATCACGACTTTTGTCTACACAGCAGGTTTCAAATGGCATTGTATTTAACAAGTTGTACTTGAAGATTTACTGCTCTAAAACTGGTTCAGAGAAATTCCAAATATTAACGCCACCTCGTTTTTGTGTCAGTTAAATTGACAAATGATATTAGTTACAAGCTTATTGTATTACTTTAGACACCTAACACCTTTAAACCCGACGTAGGCGTATGATATTACTCACACCTGACCTTTCAACGATCACTGGGGTTAACGTGGCCTAAGGGGTTCCACACACAATCATGTCCCTGTCGGCACTTTCGATTCGGCAGTATTTGCTGAACAACGACGCCGACCCGAGCAATTCTGGTAAATGTACATATTCGGCTTCATTTGGTTCTTGACAATCGGCAAAAAGAAGTATAAGATACTATAGAGAGGTTATCAGAAGAAAAGTCATAGAAATACTGATCCTATCTATGTCTCAGTGACGCCATCTAGCTATACCTATAGAAAAATTACATTATCCAATTTCGACACGTTACAGTTTTACCGACACCAACCTTTGATTGCCAAGGTTGCCTGGAAGAGATCGCAGTAAGCGATAAGGCCGCCCATTGTATGTTTTGTACTAATAATCGTATCCTTTTGTTATTTATTTTCTGGTGTACAACAAAGTATATATAAATAAATAAATTACCGACCGTCACATAGTTTAACACATTCAGGAAAATTATTTGTTTTATCTAAATACTCAAATCACTACGAGATTTGCAATGCCTTAAGGCACAATTCGGCATATTTTCTTTGAAAATAATTTCCATGATGACATAACTACACTGATCACATAACTAACTGAGCGAGATGCGACCTTTAGGTAATCGCAAATTGTGATTTGATTGTTGTTCGCTTTGTCCCGTCTAGCGTAAATATATTTTAATGTCTTTGATTCGGCATCAACCCTCATGTATCAACCTCACTTATTCATGTTCGGGTCAGCTCTCCGCTTCTCCCGAACTGCAGACGTATAGGTATATCTACATACTTATATGATTTTGCCGCTCGGCAGTGCCGAATCATGCCGCCCGAACATGTGTGTAGCACCCCTTACGTTACGTACTGACATGTTATGACTATGAGTAAGGGCTTTCATCAAAATCATGTCCTAATTTAATCAAGTTCGTACATTAATGTCGAGGGTGGCGCTCAAGTTAAACTTGCTATAATTAGGCTTCGTCTACATTAGACTACAGGAGTAATTAAGTTTTATGTAACTAGGACCTAGACGATATTAAAGTCACTAAAATTTCAGGTTTTACTAGGCATCAATGGTGAAGGTACCATATAACTCGATTCAAACCCACCGGCTTACCTTCGAAAATTAAATAAAATAAAAAAAAGATAAAATATAATTCACTTAGACTTTATGAAATATAATCATATCATATTATTAGTTTATATTATTAATTAACAATTGTGTATTTGTGGTATTGTATATTTGGTATTTGTGGTGAGGGGCCCGTGGCTAAATAATAATAACAACTGTCAACACCCATGGTTGTCATTGGACGGTAATATTTTCTATTTATTGGCACTTGCAACACGATCTAGCAGTATCATTCGATTAGTCGATTCATGCTTGACCTATTTTGGTAACATTTTAACAGGAACGCCAACAAAACGGAAGAAAAAAAAGAAAGAAATAAGTGCTTCTGTGACGGCCATATTTGTTGTTTTACGGGTGATTAGTGCGGGTGTTTATGTTTTGAAAAAATGTTTCAAGAAGGAAACAGTGACTAATCTTATGAGATTTTTATACAGAATTACTGAGAAATAAGTATAGATTTCGTATGAAGTGATAGTTTATAGAAAAGTTATAAATATGTCGAGAAGAAGTTACGAAACTTTTGTAATGTTCATAATTTGATAGTTATGGCCGCCGATTTCGTAATGTTTTATGATAAATATTTTTGTTTAGTGTTTGAATTTGAAATACACTTATGTAGTTAGATTATTGTTCCACAAACATATTTTGGCTAATAGCTACCGACATTATTGCGTATTATCATCGTAATCGTATTTCTACTTCGCCGTCAGTGGTTCGTCGGCACCGCGCAGAGTCCGCGCCGAAATTTTGTCGTTGCGTAAACAAATAGTTTTTATGGTTTAGTTATTGTTTATAAGTGGATTGTTGTTAATGTGTGGTGTTTTATCGTTTCTACAGATATTGTGTTATCGTAATAAAGTGTTTTTTTGGTGAATGTTTGTGTAGATTAGATGTGATGTGAGAAAGTTTGAAGGTTATGTGAGTGAAAATTACCAAAACAAAAACTTAACGCATCGTTGCTAGATAAGGTCAGTTGTATTTGCATAATGAATGGTATAAGTAGTTAGGTAATCTAATAACGAAGCCAGGAAGGTATAACATGTAACGTTTAACTGGCTAAGTATTAACGAAATCTGCGTTTTTTCGAAGGCTTGCCCAAAAATCAACAAGTACTTCCAAATGTGCCGACGTTTGTGGCATTTGCGCATACAGAGGCCCGACGTTCAAGGGGATAACAGCCGCACAGGTTGATCGATCAGGTTAAGCTACGCTTGCCGCGGTTGGTCTGTGGATGGGTAACCATCTTTACATAGCGTGACCCCTCCGTGCCTCAGAAAGCACGTTAAGCCGTTGGTCCCGGCTGTCATTCGTGGATCTTTGACAGTCGTTACAAGTCGGAAGCCCGAAAGTCTGACAACCAGTCTTGCCAAGGGGTACCGTATTACCCAGTAACTGGGTTGTGGAGGTCAGATAGGCAGTCGCTCCATGTAAAATACTGGTATTCAGCTGCATCTGGTTAGATTGGAAGCCGACCCCAACATAGTTGGGAAATAGCTAGGCAGATGGTGGCAAATGGTGATGAATTGTAGGTATTTAATACACCATAAAATTAAAACATTCCAAAACGCCAACATGCATTTTTTTTGGCTCCAGCTTACTTCTGTCATGAACCTTCGCCACTGCTGGTTGTCCTATAGACCCTCTAAATGACTGCAATAACGAATGATTGATATTACCTGCATTTTGTTTTCCCACTATTGGGCAAAGCCCGCTTCTCATATAGAGAAGGCACGAGCATTGATCACCACGTTTGCTTAAGTTGGGTCGGCAATTTCAGACTCACATTAACTATAAGTCCAGATTTACTCACGATTTTTTAGGGTTTCGTACCTCAAAAGGAAAACACGGAACCCTTCTAGGATCTTTCGTGTGTCTGTTTGTCCGTCCGTCTGTCACAGCCAATTTGCACCGAATCTAATGGACCGACTAAGTTGAAATTTGGTACACATATGAATCTCTGTGACCCAAACAGTAACGTAAATAAATGAATTTTGAACATGGGGTCATTTTTGGGGTGCAAATAGAAAATTTAAAAAAAAAAGTTTCGCAGTCTGTACCATGTGACATAACAAATGAAAGGGCTAACTGTGAGGATCTCAAATATATTTTTCATAATTTTAAAGTTATTTAAGAAAATAGACGAAAATTGACCATTATCTTATCTTACCCTTATCTCCGAAACTACTCAGCCGACTGGAAGCCGACCACAACATAGTTGGGAAAATGCTAGGCAGATGATGATGATCTCCGAAACTACTCAGCCTAAAATTTTGAAAAAGCAGAAAATAGTTCTATACCTATATATTACAGGAAAACCTATAAGAAGTCTGTGGTCTTAAAACAACATGGTAAATCTCTCAATATTGTACCTACTTAGGTACAAACTTACATTTTCTGTTGGAATGTATGGGAGAACATGTTTTTCATCTACAATGTAAAACTATACAAGTTAGGATTTAATTTTGTTATTTTTAGTTTGTATACCTACTACAATGTTAAGTTTGTTCTTGGTATAAATTCATTCTAACTACGGAACCCTTCATTGTGCGTGGTCCGACACGCACTTGGCCGGTTTTTTTTACTCAGCAACTACATATGAATTGAAAACGTCACATTTGTATTTGCCCGGAACCCAAAACCCTTCCGAACTTGTAGATTTAGGACCTCTGCCATGACGACAGTGATTTTTTGAAATGAAAACTTCTTTAGACGCGTTGAGATGGGAAAAAACCATTGAACTCGCGCCACCGTTACCGTATAAGACGATAAAAAAAATCCGCTTCAGATGTGTTCGGCTGCCCTCGGGATGTACTCGGTTCTAATGTATATCTGATATGTCAGTGAGTGATGGCAAAGTATTCTGTTCGTGTTTTGTTTTCACTTTTGTCGGCACTCCGGAGTGCCACTGTTTTTTTTTTCTTTAACCTATATTGTCTCACTGCTGGGCAAAGGTCTCCCCCATATTTTTCCACTTTTACTTTTTAATTTTCCACGGTTAGGAACGAGTCCAAATCGTCACGCCAGCGTTTATAAGGCTTGCCTCGGTGACGACCCTCGTCGCCGATGACAATGAATAAGTACAAACAATCAATCACAAATTATTCATTGAACTTAGTTGTATTGTACAGAACTGATAAGGGGACCTAAAAAGGCCATTCTGGTATAATCATAAAAGGATAACATTATGAATCTTGACAATTCAAAAGTGCGTACAAGGTTTAATTGAAATAAATGCTTGGAGTTTGTGTTTGAATCATAATTGACAGTTAACTGTTAAGTCGTATCAAATCCAGGAAGAAAGAAGTGAAATGAAGGATTTTTCAGTATTTTTTCTTTGTCTATGCTAAAATACCAATCAATCCAATCCCAATCTCTATAGTGCAGCGTAAAAAAGAAAAACACGGTCTGTCTTCGCCATATTATGATTCATAATGTTATCCTTTTATGATTCTGCCAAAGTGGCCTTTTTAGGCCCCAAGTACTATATTGATTTCTCAAACCACTCAACCTATTGACATTAAATATTTTATCACCGACTCCCTTCAAACTTCATGAAACGGAAATTTTAACATATTCCCTGTAAAATGTCGTCGTATTTAAAGATGACATTTACAAAATTCTTCGCTCGCTTTACCCGGTCGTTTTCGCTCGCTTTACCCGGTCGTTTCGCAAAGTGTTCGTTTGAGTAGACAAGTGCGTAATCGTGTTAAGTTCTGAGTAACCTTTTAAAGTAGCGTTTTAATAAAGCGAAGCGTTTCGGAACATTTTTGAAGGGAAGCTTAATCAAGACTTTATTATGCTAAGCTTTTTCTTGAATTTACCTTTTTATTTTGTGGTTTTTTTTTTCTTACTTCTTGATTTTAATTTATGTCGGCTGAGGGGATTTTAAACGGACTCATTTTCAGTGGGTATTTTTAAACGACTGACAGATGTCTAATTTTATTGATAAAGTAGAAGGTAGGTAGGTATGGTAATAATAGTAAAGCTGCAGACACATAAACATTGTTTAATTTTCTTTGTCTTAATTTTTTGATGATTATTTGAGAACGCAGAGTAAGGTAAGACAACAGTCTCGTTCAGCAGTTCAAAACATTAAAAACACATAACCCTTTAACCTTTCAAAACAACGCAAAACTTTTTAAACAACAACAAATTCAATTTAAAACTCCATCCTTATATAAAACTTTTGCGCAAAATCTTTCGCTATTGAACCACTTTCCAAACGGGCACTTCACGTAGGTAATTACCAACTCCAAATTAAGTTTTAGCACACCCCGTCTCCGTCTACCATAACGAGCGTGATGTGACGAATTTTATGGCTGTGTCAGTAAATTGTATCGTAATAAACGGAATACGGGCTCTTTTGTTCTGAGGGTTCTAGTAATAACGTGGAAAGTTATATCCTAGGTTATTTGCTGGGTGGTTAAAGTGAGTTAGAGGGATTATAGTTGAATATTGTTATGAGGTTTTAGGGTCAAAATAATTGATAATTGCGCCGATTCTCTGTTGTTCACAAACTAAACTAAATTTAAGTTCATGCATCTTTTTCTTTCTATTTCATTAAGAAAAGGACAGAAGTAAAATATTAGTTTAGTCCTGTCAAATCCTGTCCTGCATGGAGTATTGCAGCAACCTTTGGGATGGCTCAGCGAAATACCAACTTTCCGCGCTTGACTCGGTGGAACGCAGAGCTAAGAAGCTCATTGGCGACGTAGAACTGGTGGATGCCAAGCTTCGCAGCTTGGCTCATCGCCGCAAGGTTGCCTGCTTGTCGGTCTTCTACAGATTGTACTTCGGTGAGTGTACCCAAGAACTCCACGACCTCATTCCACCGGCCCCCTTCTTCCTTCGGTCATCCAGACGCACAGCAAGTTACCATCCCTGCCTAGTTGCTATTCTACCAATTCGCACTAAGCGTTTTCAAATGTCTTTTACAATGCGCACAGCAAAAGAGTGGAACTCTTTACCTGCGTCTGTGTTTCCGAGCGCATATAACCCGGATCTCTTCAAAGTAAGAGTGAACAGGCTTCTTCTGGGTAAGCTCACTCCATCGTCGACTTTGTCTCTGTCACCTCTGACCTAGACTGGAGTCAAGAGCAAACCCATTTCAAATTTAAAAAAAAAACTAAAAATTAAGATACTCCATAGACAACTTTAGACTAGATTTAAAAAATTGGCTATTATGTTTCCTTCAAAACACATAGCATTGGGTGAAGAAGCAATCTAAAATTTAGTATATAAATGCCTTAATAATCATAAAAAACGTACCTCGTAGATCTGTCTTTGTTACCTGTGGTTCTTTTCCAAGGCAGAAGTCGGGCCATCCTTGGCCACAGCTGTCATTTTCAAATGTCATTCATAGCGTCTAAAATTTTTGCCGCCAACGTACGGAAAAAATTTTCTCTCGTTAATTTTCATAGAAAATTAGAAAATATTCAGGTATAACTTTAAAGAAAGTGAATAATAGTGATTGTGGTAAGTGATATATAGTGTTGCGCTGATCGTTAGTCAGCGAAATGACGAAACGGAGATTGAAGGTTCAAATTATAGATACGTGGTCACCGGCTACTTCGAGGAACCGTGTGTAGCGACCCTGAGTGATTCTCCTAAGCACAATAGTGGGGAAAAACTCTCGTCATCCTCGGAGGATTGAGGCACCCCTTTTCCCACCGCCGAACGACAAGGCAAAGAGATCGAAACGATTTCCTGTAAGTCCGACCTACGCATTTTTTATAATTGAATTAGTAGCCAGTAAGCCAAGTAAGTGCTGAATATCTGTTATTAAGACACATTATATCACTAACCTACTATCAACAAATTTCTAATCTGTTTCTTGCTAGTATCTAGGTAGGTACTTCAGACAGAAGTGCAGTGTTGTTTTGTATACAACCCTTTTGTGTTTAAAGAATATTACAAGTTATGGAAAGGGATTTCAGTGTAAAAATATGATGATTAGGTAGTAATTCCTAAAGCAAATACTGAATGTCTTGAGGAGCTAAAATTACTCAAGCAGTGTCTTTTCTTTGACATTCCACCATGAAAAGCAATCCATTATAAGTAAACCTTACATGTATGCTCACCTACCCTATGTGTTCGGCACACTGAGAGTGAGTAGGTACATAGGCCACAAAACAAAAATAAAAACTATTTTTAGCCCCCGCGGAGGGAGGTGTGGCTGGGATATCTAATATATGGGTCTAGAGCAAAAGGAGCTAGCTGCTTAAGTAGACCTACAGACATTTGTTAATTGAGCAGCAACCTACCCACTAGGATTGTATTTGTATCCTACCCCTTTTGGAGGTAGTCGGCACACTCCTATCCAGGAGTGTAATTACTTAGTTCATTGCTCTCATGCAGTATGCAGTTGTTACTTACATTGAAGAGGTTCAGGACCTCTAACTCTAATGTGCAATTAGAACATTAAGATGAATAATTAAAAATTACATAAGTTTTATAACTAATAAGAAATGTTAAATATTTAAACAAGGTTATAACTACTTATAACTTATTATGCTATACTGTATATTTTTTGCTGTATTTTGTAATATTTATGGAAATCTTATAGTTATGGTCAGGAACAGGACCATCAGGATCTTCTTGGCATTCATCAAAGTGTCCTCTATCATATAGATATTTATTATATTTGCAGTGGAGCAAATACTACACAATTTAAAATTGGCAATAAATAATTTAAAGTTGGTTAATATGAGGAAATAGTTATTTTAATAAAAAAAAAAAAAAAAACATGATAAATGAGGATCATATCTAAAATAACTAGGCCAAAATACACACTAGAGACAAGATTCAGGCTGTCTAAAGAACCATGTAAAAGCTTGGGAATGAAAGACTGCAAACCTGTTTCTGTTCCATACTGAAAATCATAACAGGAAGTCAAATCTGGAAGACATTTATATTCAAAACATTTCCATTTTGAGATACAAGTAAGTATCTTTAGTTAAAATAATTAATGCAAATCTCTATTAAACCAATCATATTAATCTATGCGGATATCTAAGATTATGATATTATAATCAAATAGCCTATTGTTTACACTCCGGTATTACTAAAAAGTTAAATGGACGTAATTATATATTAATGAAGGGAAGCTGTTCATGCCATAGTTCCCACCAACGACTCCGGAGAGTCTTTTAGAACCAAGAGAAATATGGGAATTGACAACACACCCCTTTTGGCTTTTCTTCAGTTCCCGGGACAATTGTAGCATTAGCCAACTAAGTGGCAGAGAATTTGCAACCCTGTGGTGTTTGCATGTAACAATTTAATCTGCAATATCTATTTTATTTAGTTGAGATAATTTTTTGCTGGCTCACTAGCAAAAGCTGTCTCGGAGACTGTGGGTCTTAACAAAGCTTGGGGGACAAATGAATTTCCAAAGTCAATTCTAAATCTCAATCAGGAGTTAGAATTATCTAGGCCTTTTTTAGAACACTGATAGCAATCACAGCCGACCTGCAGCCTGCAGGCAAGGTAGAAAGGAAGATAATATTATCAATGCTCCTAATAAAGAGATTTTGTTCTCTGAGACAAGTTCAAAAAGCTAAATTTTGCTATTCTTTTATTGGAATGCTTGTCATCAAAAAATATTTGAGAAGAGCAGACCAAGACAAATGAAAAAAGGTTGCTCCACTGGTTTGTCAAGAGTTAATGTGGTGGCCAGTGGCTGTTGAGAGACCACAGCTCAGTTCCTTTATATATGGATAACCCACTTCCTGTCCACACATGCCGTGGAGGAAGGGTAAGGAGCCCACATGAAAAGGGCTACTATATCCATCCAAAAGAGGTCTTTAAAATATCGCTTTTAGTGATAAGACTGCTCATTGAGTCACCCTATGTAAAACATTCTACACTTATATCTGTAGTTTGTATGGTGTACATAATAAAGAATATTCTAATATCCTACTCTTGCCAGGAACTTGACCAAACCAGAAAAAAGTGGTACTCTAACTTGAGAGATGTTTGCCATATACGCAGTAATAATCAGCCAAAGCCAGTCTTCAGAGTGTACATATTCTAGCTCAATCCGTCAACAGACCATTTGTCGCAAACTTAGGATAAACGAACAAGGGTACATACATCCCTAGTGATCCTGAACCTAACGATTAGCTGAACACTAGAATTACTCTGTCAGCGGTTTATCTCCCGGGGAGGTTAAAGGTATAATAACGGCTTAGCCGACCGCTTATCTAGGAACAGACCAGCCGGATTGGCGCCTGTTGCTCCAGGCCCCAGGCCTCGGAGGCCATGTTTCAAAGTGGGGCGTCTCCGATGTAGACCTTTTCGCGTCAGATAAGACGGCCGCTGTGCGACATTACATCACAGGGGACTCAAATGATGGCTTGGCAAGCTTCTGCGATGCATTCAGTTAAGAAGTAACAGTTTTGACTAGCTGGGTGTTTCTCTTCACCCAATTTAAGACCGAGTGCTCAATCATTTGAACTCGGAAAAGGGGCAGGGACGTACTATGTATAAATCCCTCCATACTGGATCCGGTGTGCCTGGCTCCCTTACTTGGAGACAAGAGGTCTCAGAGAGCCAGTACAAACCCATACAAGAACTAAGTAAGAACCTCTTAGACCTGACAAGCTGCAACTCCTAGCTTGGAAAATTTGGGGGGGGGAGGGCAGTCAGGTTGGAAGGGGCAGTATTTGGTAAATGAGCAAGGGACTTGCTCAAATGTAGTTGAAGATCCACAATAATTATTTATAAAGCTCGTATTCAGAGGTGAATTTCATAGACTCATAGTGTAGATTGTATGACATCTAGACAGTTTTTTGTCCATTTAGAAAGTCACCCGTATGTAATAGAAAATTACCCCTTGATTAGCAGAGATTTACATACTCTAATATTGTAAGACATCCCACAACTTTTAAATGTTAAATAAGATAAGACAATCATTTGTTTGCTCAAACATGAGTACAATCCTTACAATACAAATTGACAGTATGCAAGAGATGTTAAAAGTAGGGTAAGTAAGCAAAGTGCGCCCAAGATTTGGCTTAAAGACACTGACAAAGAATTAACTTTAAAAGCTGCCATAATCATTGTTGATTTTGGTTTACAATAACAGGTGTGTCTAAACTTGCTCAAAAGATTTCTAAACAAACTATGTTAGAGGAGCCTCCATGAAGTCAGAAGAGGTCTGTGGTAGCCTTCGGGAGATTGACTGGTGATTAGTTCATCAGATAAAATCTAACTGGAAGAACCACTAAGCTTACAGAATGATTACTTCTGTAAAGTAGTTAAGGAGAGGGCTATCCCTCAAGAGTACTTAGAATGATCAGCCTATAATGTTCCAACTGATGAGACAAAGGTCTCCTCTCGGTGAAGGGGACGAAGATATGGACTGTATCATATGAGAATTTTCAATTCCCAATGAAAATATTTAAATATGTTTGTTTAAATGATATTTTCATATTTTAAGTCAATTAATTGGTGAATGAATAGAATTATACTTCATTTACACGCGAGGATTAATCTATTAACCATAGTGACATAAAAGGTCCTAAATAAATTTCAGTTTCAATGGGATTTTGACTTTGTTGTGTTAGACATTGAGTTTGTTTTCCCACATCTTTATAAAGTTTGAGATTCAAAAATATTTGTACTTTTGATTAATTAAGGATAGGATCTTATAAGTGATCCAATTATCCTTTAATAATGAGATTATTATTTTAATTCAATTTAGATCTCATTGATTTTAAATTATCATTATAGTTTTATATTTTATGTTCACCCCTATATAAGGCAAATTGTTAACAATATATAACATTTTATAGGAGGGGCCCGTGGCTAAATAATAACAGCCGCACAGGTCGATCGATCAGGTTAAGCTACGCTTGCCGCGGTTGGTCTGTGGATGGGTGACCATCTTTACATACCGAGACCCCTCCGTGCCTCGGAAAGCACGTTAAGCCGTTGGTCCCGGCTGTCATTCGTGGATCTTTGACAGTCGTTACGGGTAGTCAGAAGCCCGAAAGTCTGACAACCAGTCTTACCAAGGGGTATCGTATTACCCAGTAACTGGGTTGTGGAGGTCAGATAGGCAGTCGCTCCATGTAAAATACTGGTATTCAGCTGCATCCGGTTAGACTGGAAGCCGACCCCAACATAGTTGGGAAAAGGCCAGGCAGATGATGATGATATAACATTTTATAGAAGATTTGTTAATTTTTGAATTTTTTAGAAACAATAAATTGAAAACGTTTAATTTTCGGTTTCAAAATTTAATGAATACATACAGAAATATTCATTAATTTCATTTAATATAATAATTCAAATAGCGTCTACATCCTTCGGGTGTTCTTTCACCAGCAGATATCAAACAGGTCTTCACCCAATGCTATGTGTTTTGAAGGAAACATAATAGAGCTGTTTTGCATTAAAACAAAACAGTTATTATGTTATGAAAAACACATAGCATTGGAGCAATGTGCTTGCTGTTGAGTTTTGAAGACTTCTATGAATGACATTTGAAAATGACAGCTGTGGCCAAGGATGGCCCGACTTCTGCCTTGGAAAAGAACCACAGGTAACAAAGACAGATCTACGAGGTACGTTTTTTATGATTATTAAGGCATTTATATACTAAATTTTAGATTGCTTCTTCACCCAATGCTATGTGTTTTTCATAACATAATAACTGTTTTGTTTTAATGCAAAACAGCTCTATTAAAAATACGTCAATTTACGTCAGGCGCTGACTAATTTGACAGGACTAAACTAATATTTATCTTCTGTCCTTTTCTTAATGAAATAGAAAGAGAAAGATGCTTGAACCTAAATTTTGTTTAGTTTATGAACAACAGAATTGGCACCAATGTGCATTAGTTATTGATAGAGTTCACAGCCATTATTATCAGTGTACTGTATAATATTAATGTCCTTTTGTGAACAAGGAATACCTACATGTGAAGAGCTTAATTGTAGCCAAGTAATAACAGCCGCATGGGTCGATCGATCAGGTTAAGCTACGCTTGCCGCGGTTGGTCCATGGACGGGTGACCATCATTACATACCAAGACCCCTCCGTGCCTCGGAAAGCACCACCAGCCAGCAACCCACATTTTGCCAGTTGTGTTTTAGTCCCATGTTGCAGGGCGCAAGCCTATTGCCATCATTCGGATCTAGACCCCAGGTTGCTACTGAGAATTTTTTTGTTGGAAAAACCCAATAAAACTTAGCCCGAACTAGGAATCGAACCCGGAACGTCGTACGCAGCAGTAGCGCTAAACCTTTTCTTAGTTAAATACTGGGTAATGTAGATATTACACATAAACATTCTCGAATAAAGCTCTTACTAAGTAAGTATATGATGGTGAAGAAAAGGAACACCCGAATAGGTATATAGAGATACCTACGAAAATAATTTGTCTGGTTTATGTGTATACTAATTACACTAATATTATAAAGGCGAAAGTTTGTGAGTGTGTGTATGTGGGGGTGTGTTTATATGTTTGTTACTTCTTCACGCTTAAACGGCTGGACCAATTTTGATAAAATTTTGTATGGAGGTAGCTGACACCCTGGATTAACATAGGTATATGCTACTTTTTATCCAGATATTCCCACGGGGTCGAAATTTACGCGAGTGAAACTTTGGGGCGCAGCTAGTTGGCAATAAATTTATGTTAAGTACATCAAACTCAAAACTCAAACTTAAAGCATTAATTTCAATTAAACCATTTACAGGTACCGATTTAGACGAAATTGGTACAGTTGGTATTGGTATAGTTTAAGCCCCGAAAAGGACAAAGGATAGTTTTTATCCCGGTATTCCCACGGGGTCGAAATTTTCGCGAGCGAAACCTTGGGGTGCAGCTAGTTGGCAATAAATTTATGTTACATCAAACTCAAAACTCAAACTTAAAGCATTAATTTCAATTAAACCATTTACAGGTACCGATTTAGATGAAATTGGTACAGTTGGTACAGTTGGTATTGGTAGGTATAGTTTGAGCCCCGAAAAGGACAAAGGATAGGTTTTATCCCGGTATTCCTACGGGATCGACACTTATTCAGCTAGTATCTAATAAACCTGTAACTAAACTAATATTTATCTTCTGTCCTTTTCTTAATGAAATAGAAAGAAAAAGATGCCTGAACCTAAATTTAGTTTAGTTTATGAACAACAGAATGCACCAATGTGCATTAGTTATTGATAGAGTTCACAGCCATTATTATCAGTGTACTGTATAATATATTAATGTCCTTTTGTGAACAAGGAGTACCTACATGTGAGGGGCTTGTAGCTAAGTAATAACAGCCGCATGGGTCGATCGATCAGGTTAAGCTACGCTTGCCGCGGTTGGCCCATGGACGGATGACCATCTTTACATACCAAGACCCCTCCATGCCTCGGAAAGCACCACCAGCCAGCAACCCACATTTTGCCAGTTGTGTTTTAGTCCCATGTTGCAGGGCGCAAGCCTATTGCCATCATTCGGATCTAGACCCCAGGTTGCTACTGAGAATTTTTCTAATGGAAAAACCCAATAAAACTTAGCCCGAACTAGGAATCGAATCCGGAACGGCGTAAACCTCATCTTAGTCAAATACTGGGTAATATAGGTATTACACATAAACCTTCTCGAATAAAGCTCTTACTAAGTAAGTATAATTATGATGGTGAAGAAAAGAAACACCCGAAAAGCGACTTTGTTTTACAGTAGGTATATAGAGATACCTACGAGAATAATTTGTCTGGTTTATGTGTATACTAATCACACTAACATTATAAAGGCGAAAGTTTGTGAGAGTGTGTGTGTTTATACCTATGTTTGTTAATTCTTCACGCTCAAACGGCTGGACCAATTTATTTAAAATTTTGTATGGAGGTATCTGACACCTTGGATTAACATATAGGATATAGGCTACTCTTTATCCCGATATTCCCACGGGATCGACACTTATTCAGCTAGTATCTAATAAACCTGTTTTTCTTTCTTTCTTTTTGGCATGAAAATAGGCCCATTTAGCTACATTACCTAAACAAATATCCACCCACGAAAATAAGACAGACGTCATAAAAAATATTTACGATATTAATGTTCCCTATATTTCATATTGCCGTCGTCTGGTAAACGTTACATTTGTCCCTCTGTTGAGACACTAAACGGATTAGTTACATTAATATCGTTCCAGTAGACAACTTCCCAAGTATTGTTGTTTCTTTGTTTAGCTTTATTTTCTGTCTTTTCTTTCTTTGCGACTTTCGGTAGGCTGTGACTGGGTAAAATTGTACAGATAAGATTTTGATGTTAGTCGAGTTAAAACACTGTGATGGTTTATCTTTTTAACACCTACATACTTACTGGAACGATGGATAAAGCAAGAAATAGGTAAGTATATAAGGAGAGGTTTAAAAGTGGCTCCAGTGACAGAAAAGATGAAAGGAAATCGTTTGGCTTGGAATGGGCATGTCATGACTCATGAAGAGGAAGGAAATGCATGTGATTAAAAGAGTGAGGAGTACCGCCAATCGGGGTGAACAGGGATGCAGGGGTGAATCGAGACAAAACCTTAAAAGGGATTTTAACATTAATAGTAGATTATGCACCGAGGGGCTAAAGTTGTGTCTTATGCCACGGGCGTCATATTGAATCTCGAGCGCAATGAAGGATTCGGGATTTAACTCCCGAGCGTAGCGAGGTAGTTAAGAGTTTAACTCACGAGCGAAGCGAGGGAGTTAATACAAGAATCCTGAATGCAGCGAGGGATTCAAGCTAGCCCAAGGCAAAGACACCTTTAGCCCAGAGGAGGATACTCTACTTTTTACACCTACTGTGAGAAAATAATAGCCATAGTACAAAAATTCGCGCCTTTATTGCGTCTACCAATAAGTAGCCAAGACACGATCAATTCGATTTTCAAAAAAAAAATCTCTTCTACGGTTTTGTCGTGTGTGTCTATTGATATCACTCTCATGGAAGTGGCATTTGTGTAAACAAAGCTTTATACAGGGCTGGTAGAATGGTTTTGGATGATTGGCTGTATGCATTTTGAATTTAGAACGTCATTGGAGAATAGAGTATTTTTGATAAAATGTGATAAATTGACTGTAGTATAGATAGGTTTTATTATTTATTTATTTATTCACAAAATCCACAGCAATCTTAGCGCAGTTTACTTAAAATAAATTAACTAATGTTACAGCCAATTACTATTACGGTATAACGGCGCGGTACGGTATTTGTTATTATTAATGCCAGTTTTAATGTTATTCCATTCCTTTTAAAAAATGGTTCGTAGTTATCTAATTATTCTTACAATATTATGTCTTCGAAAACATGGCAACGATATGAAGAAGCAGTCTTTATGATTTTGTAGGAAATCGAGAATATCATCCACGCGTAGTAAGGGTTTCGAGAATAGCTTTCCTCTTCCTGGCACCAAAGGGTGTTTGTTAGTACTATACTGCCAATTTAGCTGAGCATGTGAGATTCCAAATTGAAATCACATTATTGACCAGCGGGTCATAATGAAATCCAGTACAACATTATTGACCGGCTGTGCCCCCGGCCACTAATGACTCACTTTAGGTTAAGGTTGCTTGACATATAATTTGACATTTTCGAGCAGGTGGTGTGAAAAATAATATAGTTTGTTGCCAAAAAGAACCTTACTGTGTTTACTCTTATTTAATTAACGATTTCGTGTCCTTGTTGGCAACAAACTATAAATGATAAATGATTTATTTTCTGTAAGTAGGTTTTTACAAACACTTTTACACGTCATCATATTTTTTAAACTAGATGTGGTCGGCGTTTCCTATCTGACTACTCTGAGAAGAAAGGCCGAAACAAACTCAGAGGTCACAGTCTCTTTTAAGTCCAGACAAAATCTTGGTCAGATCGTGTGAAGACCATGTAGATTGATGTCTGAAATGGTCTTTTGAGGAAAGAACCATACAGATTGAGCGGACCTGTCCAATCAGTGCACGCATTTCTCAAAAATCGTACAGCTCGACTCAGAAATTGAGGAGCTCAACGATTCGACGAACAATACCAAAGAAAGGACATTTGGGTAGGCCGCGTAAATTACTCAAACTGCCAGATCATGATTAAAACTAAGAAGGAAAACAGAAAAAAAAACCGTTAAAATCCATTTTAAAGTTTCGTCCCGATACACCCATGCATCCCTATTCACCCCTTTTGTAGGTATATATGTGTTGATGGATGGAGAGGAAGGCATAAGAAAAGATGGATAGATAATGTGAAGAATAATATGACAGAGAAGGGAGTGAATGATAGCGTGACGGTTGACAGGGGAGAATGGATGAAGGAAACGTGTTGCGTCGACCCCAAGTAACATGGGACAAGGGCAGGGAGATGATGATGTTACTGGAATTATGTAAGATGTCGTTACACAAAACACACACAGCTAAAGTCTATTCAAACTTTCAAGTTAAACAAATATCAACTTTATTTTAATGACAGTTAAGTTGATTTCAGACTGACTAGCATTATTGAAAAGGTTATAAAATTGTTTGAAGTTGTAGCGTAAACTGTACTTTATTGTGTAGGATTTGAAGTTATTTTTTCCATATTCTCATATTTGTTTACATTTTTGGCAAGTAAATCGCGAATGCAGATTAGGTATGTTAGTACTTAGGAAACAAACTAACACCCGGTTTCTAAATTGAGAATTTGAATTTGAGACCTTGTCAAACTCTACTTAGCATTGGTATTGGTGATTCCTTCAATGTAAATACACACATCAAAAGTGTCTAGGGATCAAGCATTTTTATGCGGATTTCTTGAGATTGAGATGTGGCTTTGTAATAAATTTATGATTTTATAAATTTATATGGATCCTTTTTGGTGCATTTCATAATTTGAATCAGGAACTGTGAATCAAATTCGAGTAAAAGATGAAAATCAGCTGTCAATATTTTCCCTATAAAAACATACAACGCATTGAAGACATTATTAGTGCTACTGTTTCCCTACTACTGATTAAAACCAACGTTATTATGGAGCGGCGACGTCATTTAAGCAGGGAAGAAATGCTCAGAGCCGTGGGAATGATAGAAGCTGGTTCCCGGCAACGTACTGTGGCTTTAGCTCTGAATACAAGTCAGAGTGTTATCAGTCGACTTTGGACACGTTACCGAAGCACTGGTACCGTGGCTGAGCGCCATGGAGGACGGTATCGCTGCACCACACGGAGACAAGACCGATACATTCAAATCTTAACTCGAAGAGCTCCAACAATAACCGCCATGATGTTAGCCGTGAGGCTTCATCACTCTTCAGGGAACTTAATTAGCGACCAAACAGTCAGAAACCGCTTGCATGAAGTGAACCTTCATTCCCGAAGACCGCTACGGGTACCACCTATAGCAATGCACAATCGTAGGATTCGATATCAATGGGCTCTTGAACACAGAAATTGGGCAGAAGAACAATGGCGTTTCGTGTGCTTTTCTGATGAGTCTCGTTTTGGTATGAGACCGGATACAAGACGTATACGACACTGGAGAACCCCTGGACGCCAACAGCGATTAAAATCCTGCCAGAAAGTCCATCCTTATAGTGGTGGAACCATCATGGTATGGGCGGGTATTTGGATCGGCGGAAGAACTGAGTTGATTTGGATCAGAGGCAACCTCAACGCTCAAATTTATGCTGAGACGATTGTATCAGACGTCATCGTTCCTCTACAAGTGCAAATCGGTCCCTTATTTCAGTTAATGCATGATAATGCACGACCGCACACCGCAAGAGTTGTAAGACAGACTCTCGCCGCAGCTAACATCAATGTCCTGCACTGGCCTGCTCAGTCGCCAGACTTGAACCCGATTGAGCATGCATGGGATATGCTACAGAGAAGAGCTCTGCCGAATATGGAGGGTATCCAGTCGCAAGAAGACCTTTTTTTGTTGTTGCAACGAACATGGGCGGCCATTCCACAGCGTGATTTGGATGAACTCATTTTGAGTATGCCAAACCGATGTTCTTGTGTTGTTAGTGTTCGCGGTAGAAACACGGATTATTAATTGTTTAAGTTACCCAATAAAATTTTAATGAAAACTGTTATTTCAGTCTTTTTTTCGAACTTTTGTGTTAGTGGTTCAAATGTCAAAAATCCCTTTATTAGGAAAATGGCAAATTTCTTTATTAATGCAAAGGTGACTTGGTTTATCGTTACTGTGACAAACGAAAACACTTTATTTGATGAATCCTTAAAGAAAATTTTAATTAATATCAATCAGGAGAAAAGTTATTGCAAAAATATATGTTGATCCCTAGACACTTTTGATGTGTGTAGATAATGCTAAAGTACCTACCCCGTAGCCTGGAGTCAGGATTTGTACCCGATTGATGGCAATAGACTCTCGCCCCCTATTTAAACACGGGACTTATTATACACAACCGGCGAATTGTGGGTATAAACCTATAACCTATAGGTAAACCTGTCAAAGGTTTCGGGTAAAACAAATCAAATCAAAATCAAATATTTTATTAGAACGGAAAAACATGTCCACAATACTCTCTGCGTTCGTTAACAAAATAAAAAGTCAGTTATGCTGAGAACTAGGCTGAGACTCAGCACTTTTCGAACGTCCAAAATTACATCAGATAGTCCCCCAAAACGTCCGCCATTCACAACTGCTACGTTAGTTTGAAAAAACAGGCGTAATTATGAATATTAAGGGGCTTACATGACCTAAAGCGCGGTCACTGTCGGACTGCATAGAAAAGAAAGAGAAGCGCGATGACACAACCCTGGTAATTTATTGCAAAATATGAAGCAATTATCTATTTACAAAAAATCTGTTGTTTGGACTAAAAAATTAAAACACTAGTGCTTTAGTATGTTGCTTGTAGAATAATCTGAAAAAAAATCAGAATGATTGCAAGTACCTATGTACATATTAGTATGGTTTTTATTGTAAAAAGAAAGTTTTTAGAGGTATCTTCATGATTTTTTTTCTATAGTATCCAATTAGTTGTATTATATTTTCAACACACTATCTACCTAACATATAACCTGAACAATTATTAATTTAAATTAATAATTATATTTTTCTGATTTTATTTACTTTTATTGCTTCTAATACTTGCGTTTTTTGCGCTTAGATCCGAGTTAAAGAAACTATCAACTCCAAATTCTCAGTTCAGAAACCATGGCTGAAACTAAAAAACACCACGCGTTAGGATCCTTGCATACCTACCTCCTCCTTTTGTGCTATCCATATCCTTATCGTATTAAGATACGATGAATGATGATAAGTCATCATTCTGCCTTATACCAATTTATTTGGGGTCGGCGCAACATGTTTTTTTCTTCCATACTTGACTATAATAATAATGTATTGGCATAAAAAATACAAACAAATTGAAGCCCAGAACCCTGCGCTAGGTAACAACTCCTGTGTTACAGGAGCCAGTGTCTTCTCCCAATCAGTAGGTTCTGGTTTGCAATATACTTACACTTACTTACTTCCTTTGTATTTACGACAAACAAAAATAATAATTATTACTCGTCATCTCAGTGGCGACCCCTCTTTCTAGGCATATTATCATATTTTAGTAGAGAAGATACGTAACTCGTATCTACTACAGGCAAACAAATTAGTAACAATTTGCCTAAAGATTTTTATAAAGAAAATAAAATTACATTGGAACATCCTTCCTAAAAATATAACATTCATACTCATACGAGCTTACCATCCGTAGGGTCATAAAAGATAAGGAAGCTTATGATACATTTTAATGAGGCACCCACTCTTTGATCCACAAAAGTTGTAATTTATGTACCTAAGTAATTACCTACAATACCTAATATTCGTACTTGTGTACATGATAAAAATGCTAGATTTTCGGAAACACGAAGATTGCCGAAGCGCATTCCTTTTCTGGTGTATCTGGTGTAACCTAACCTACTTTTTAACACGCTTTTATTAGGTCGACCTGTATGTAACTATGTAATGGAATCTAAGGTAACTAATTTAACCATCTTCCAAGGGTCGTAGCGTAGTGAAAATTGGCAGATGTATGTAGTTCTGATGACAATACAATAATATGGTACTGTCGAACTGATCTGTTGATGGAGCCCGAAGATATGAACTGGAACTTCATGATGGAAAATCGTATCATAGCTGTTGTGGATTTCTTAGAAAAGTCTTGTAATGAACTTTGACCACGATTAGGTTTCCAGATCTGATGATGAAGCCGGAAGATAGGCACTGGCATTCCATGATAGAATATCGTATCATAGTCGTGTTTGCACGCGTGTTTTTCTAGTGTTTTTAAACGATTAATTTATTGTAGGTATTATATTAACACCAGCGCACTAATTGTGTTTTGCGTAACACACTTTCAATCACAGTCTGATTCATTTTGAAGGATATTGCTAATCCATTGCTTCATATGTTAGAAAAATTTGTTTTCTCAACAACGTAAATAACGCAGTGAATGTTGTTGAACTGTCAACATGAAAGCCATTCGTTCTGATAGTGAACACGCTATCAGAACGAAACACACACACACACACACACAAACTTTCGCCTTTATAATATTAGTGTGATAATACTAATATTATAAAGGCGAAACTTTGTGAGTGTGTGTGTGTGAGTGTGTTTATATGTTTGTTACTTCTTCACGCTCAAACGGCTGGATCAATTTTGATAAAATTTTGTATGGAGGTAGCTGACACCCTGGATTAACATATAGGCTACCTACTTTTTATCCATATATTCCCACGGGATCGAAACTTATGCGGTTGAAACCGCGGGATGCAGCTAGTAGGTATCTAATATTACAGTTATAAGCTATTACATAAAAATATTAGACATAATAACACCAATCAATAATATCTTTCTTTCTTTAAATAAGAACATCCAGTATTAGAGCAATTACAGACGAATGAAGCCTACTAACGAGAGAATGGGACAAAAATAATAGCACCAATCAATATTATCTTTAGCACCAATCAATATTATCTTTCCTCAAATAAGAATATCCAGTATAAGAGAAATTACAGACGAACGAATCCTACTATATAACGAGAGAATGGAACAAAAATAGTTTCGTAAAGAATTAAAAGGACCGGTTCAGAAACTGGGCATTAATGCCGAAACTACGAACAGTAATAATTACGAGACGAAGCTTATGTGCCGATTGGAATTGGAACAAATAACAAACCAGATAATATTACACCTAATATTGGAACAAAGGATGTTAACGCGTAGATATTTTAATTGATAAGAATATTATACCTACAATTATAAGTAGAAAGGTTTTCATAAAATTCTTGTCATAGCAATATTCAAAAGTTTAAGAGGGGCTCGTTGCTGTGGTTCATCTGTGCATGGGTGACCTAAACACAAAAAACGCAAGTTTTAGAAACAATAAAAGTATATGATCGACTACAGTAAACAAAATCAGAAAAATATATGATATTCTTCAGGATATATGCTAGGTCGATAGTGTGTTGAAAACATAATACAACTAATTTGATACGATAGAAAAAAATCATGAAGATACCTCTAAAAACTTTCTTTTTACAATAAAAACCATACCTACATACAATCATTTTGTTTTTTGTCAAATTATTTTACAAGCAGCATACTAAAACACTAGTGTTTTAATTTTTTTGTCCAAACAATAGATTTTTTGTAACTAATTATTTGCTTCATATTTTGCAATAAATTACCAGCGTTGTGTCATCGCGCTTCTCTTTCTTTTCTATGCAGTCCGACAGTGACCACGCTTTAGGTAATGTAAGCCCCTTAAGAGGGGCTCGTGGCTAAGTAATAACAGCCGCACGGGTCGATCGAGCAGATTAAGCTACGCTTGCCGCGGTTGATCCGTGCATGAGTGACCATTTTAACATACCGAGACCCATCCGTGTCTCGGTAAGCATGTCGCTGGTCCCGGCGACGAATGACAATTCGTGGATCTTTGACAGACGTTACGGGTAGTCACACAGAAGCCCGAGGTCAGATAGACAGTCACTCCATATAAAATACTGGTATTCTAGCTCTATCTGGTTAGACTGGACGCCGACAGTTACATACTTACTCGTAGATTTGATAGATTGACCCATTCTTAAGTTTTCTTGCAGTGTGAAATTGCTCAGATTACGCTAAAATGGGCCTAATAACAGTAACCAATCTGATCGGCAGTGTTGCCATTCGAAATAATACTCCCCCGAATGGAGGGATGCCTTTATCTCGCAAATGAGAAAATGCGACCGTTACGGACTCGGACATGCTTAATTGCTGTTCTAGTTATATAGAATTTGCTTTATACTGAAATCTGTGGGCCATTAGGATTTTGGTAGGCAATTCAGGCGTTTGTTTAGGAGCCGTCAATAAAGATTAGCCTCTGAAAGGTTGAAATAAGTACTACCTAGAATATAATAGAACAGAATACTCTTTATTACGTACACCATATCAATTTCAGACATAAATATAGAAACTGTACAAAGGGTGACACAATGGGCGGTCTTATCGCTAAGAGCGATCTTTTAAAGACAACCTTTGGATGTATTAAAAAGGGGAAGGACAGACAAATACTGTAGGTAGTCTGTGGTGTACCATTTACATATTACAATAAATACATACCTACATAAAGTAAGTAATATAAATTAAACAAAAATCATTTATCGGTTAATGTTATTAATTATTATGCCCGTTTTTCAGCAATTTCACACTGCAAGAAAATGTAGGAATGGGACAATTTTACATGAAGCGACTGCCTATCTGACCTCCACAATCCAGTTACTGGCTAACACGATACCCTTTTGCCCTAATTGTTTTTAAGACTTAGAAAATGCGATACCTTTTATGTAAGAGCTTTCTTTTGTATCATTCCATACTTAACTAAGTACATAACCTAATAACCTACTCATAGATATTTTATTTTTGCTTATTGAGGTTTATGATGATTAAAGGATGTCACCACAATCTGCCCAAACGAAGTACCGAGGTACACTTAGTGGCAAAAAATACACTAGATTACACTGAATAATGTTGCATTTATATATTTTTCTTATGGTTACCCGGGGACGAGAATAAAATAACTTTTATCGTAATAAAAAGCTCGCCATTTTAGGCACAATTATACTACCTTGGTCCATTACCTTACCTAATAAAAGAAAAAACTGTCAAGTTGACGTTTCAGTCTATCAAAAAGTACTACTATGTGAAGTTGACAGTTTGACTGTGACAGTTGTCTGCTGTCGGCTTCAGCTGCTGTTGTTTTTGTTTCATTTCAAATATTTTTATATTATAATTCAATCTAAATTAAATAATAACTCTCATTGTCTATTCGATTATCGTTAGGCAACGTTATGTACCTACCTACCATAAGAAAGGATGCTTATACCCAAAAGTAGCTGAATACAAGCTGTGAATGTTGATGACCAGTACATAATATTAGAAGCAGTGTTAGAAGTCTATCAGAGCGATTAACAAACTCGATAAATAAATGAGTTCCTTAGCGTCGACATACAAGGGTTTCAAGCAAACTTAACATACGCCAGATCATCAAGTTTCAGTGAATAGAAGTCGCATTTAAATAAAGCCTTTTATTGACTTCATCTTGATTTCTTGAAATAAATAAAACATTAGGCCAAGAAACATCGAATATTTACATAAAACACCCTTTTTTATGCTTACTCTGCCTTTATTGTGATGTGCATAAGGGGTGGAAGTTGAATTTGAGATTCGATACTGAGTAGCCCACTTCATGGAATTCAAAAGCATTTCCTATTGTTATCGGGCCCTGGAGCCCAAGCGGCACTCGAATCAATTAAAGCCTGGAAGTCATCTTTCCAGTAATATCTACCAATAACATTGGAATAAATAGACTTATCGAGTTAGTTGTATGGAATAAAACAATAAATATTTTTGTTTTTTTATTAGCGTTCTTCATTTTCATTTTCAATTTCATCTCTCACTAAAATATTATCAAGGAAAGTGGCAGGCGCTGTTATATTTTCTTGATGCCGAGCCCAACCCATATACTTACCAAATAATTGTCATAATGTGACCAAAGCAATCCACTGTTCATTTGCCAACAATGCAACTCATGGTCATGGAAGAGCGACCATGATGACGCAGTGGCGAAGGTGATGGCAGAACAGACAGCACTAGTCACAAAACTGGTTTCTGACGTGGCAGAATTGAAAATACAAAATCTACAGATTACAAAGCTAAATAAAGAAATTGAAAAATCCATCTCAACTACTAGTGACTTGTACGACGATATGAAGAACCAAGTAAAAATATTGCAGGATGAGTGTAGAGATTACAAGAAATATACGGAGTCCTTGGAGAAAACCGTAAGAGATCTACAGCATAAATCGCGATCCTCCACTGTTGAGGTTCGTAATATACCTCTACAGCCTAATGAGTCGACTGCAGATCTCACAAAAATTATAACGAACATCGGAAACGCTGTCGATTTTTCAATTCCCTCTACGAGTATCCGAGACATATACCGTGCCCCAGGCAACTCGCCCAACAAAGCGATCGTTGCAGAGTTTACGAGTGTGCAAGTCAAGACTGAACTGATTTCCTGTGTTCGAGGATTTAATAATAAAAATCCAAATAAAGACAGCAAGCTTAATTCACAACTGGTAGGACTTCCAGGACAAAAACAACCCGTATTTGTGGACGAGCACCTCAGTCTATCTACAAAGAAACTTTTTTATTTGGCAAGGCAGTTCGCAAAACAGTATGACTATAAGTTTTGCTGGTCTACTAACGGCAACATCTTCCTACGCAAACAGCTAGGACATAAACAAATACTTATTAAATCCGAAACTACTCTACAGGAGCTGCAGGAAACCAAATGACTACTACTCGTATCGGTAATAATATACTACTTATATTGTCAACTCATATCTAATAACATGTACAACATTCCTCTTTTTATACTGCATGATATATCTTTCTATATAATGTTCTTAATAAGGAAACTTATAAACACAAACGGTACTAAACGACACACACTAACATATCTCCAACCCGCACACACACAAATCCTTTTTCATCATACCACCAACATAACACTTTCACACATCATTGCACATAACCCTAAACACGTTAAAATCGCACCAGTTCGTAGGTATGCGCCTATTTTATTTTTAGTTATTACTGTATTCAACAACATTGGGTATTACTTATTCTACAAATGGCTACTTTAGTTGAAAACATTATCGCTGACTTAGACGACATTGAAGTCGCCAAGGCCTATTCATGTATTCCGGAAGATTGCAATAAGTATTTTAATCGTTTAAACGGATCTACTACCATTCTTCATATCAATATACGTAGCATAAAAAGGAATTTTGATGAATTATTAACATTGTTATCAATAATTAAAGTAAACTGCGATGTGCTTATACTGAGTGAATGTTGGCTAAGCAAAATCACAGACTTACCGTATTACAGGGCTATAATTCTCACTATACAAAGCAATCAAAAAACCAAAACGACGGTGTAGTTTTATATATCAAAAATCAAATCCAATACACAATTGAAGAACCTGATTTCATAAATGGCAGCTGTCTCACCTGCCAAATTAATAACGAATTAGCAATAATTGCCATCTACCGATCTCCTTCATACAATACAAAGCAAGGGTTTGAGCTCTTCCTACATAGTCTGGATAACGTATTTACCTCCCTTAACAAATACAAAAATATATGTCTTATTGGTGACGCCAATATAGACATCAGACCCTCCAGTATAGACGAACGCTCAGCCAACTATTTAACCCTCAACGCTACTCATGGCCTATTACCTGCACATACTTTTCCAACAAGAATAAATTCCTGTATTGACCACGTTATCTTAAAAAGTAATAAAACTACAACTGTACTTATCTTAGATTCTCACATCACCGACCACCTTCCTCTACTTGTAAAAATCGATGATACAAAATCAGTAAAACAAACAGTCCCGGCTTACAAAATTCCTATGATAGACTACCCAAGTGTCAAAACAGATATAGAACACCAGGATTTTTCCCAAGTCGTAAGTACAGATGACCCTAACGTTGCCTCCACCGCTCTAATAAGCACAATTCAAAACATTATTAATGAGCACACAAGAATAATCCAAGTTCCCAAAATAAATAGGAACCTAAAACCGTGGATCACCCCCGGTCTATTGAGGTGCATTCGCCACCGCGATAGACTCCACAAAAAAGCACGGAAATCTCCTGATAACCTAATCCTACAAATTACTTATAAAAGGTACCGTAACTATTGCAATGGCCTTCTTAGAAAACTTAAAACACTACATGACAAACACGAACTAAATAAAGCAAAACATAATCCCAAAGCACTTTGGAATAAAATAAAAGACATCACAAATACAAAAAAGATATGTGCACCACCTACAGAACTGCTGAATACCAAACCTGATCAAAAGGCGGCAATTAACACTGCATGTCATTTCTTTGCCACAATTGGAGCTGAGCTAGCCACTAAAATTCCTGCAACCTCGCAACAGCCCTTCACTCAAAAAACATTTAATAACTCTTTTGTAATCCTTGAAGTGGACGAATCAGAGGTGGAGTCCACCATCATGAACCTTAGGCAAGATAGTGCGACAGGCTGGGATGGAATACCGACTACCCTGCTGAAGGTTTGTCGGAACACCCTTGTCCCGCTAATAACACATATTATTAACATTTCTATTACAAAAGGAGTGTTCCCAGAACCCTTCAAGAGGGCCATAGTTCACCCGATTCATAAGAGCGGGGCCAGAGACTGTGTCAACAATTATAGACCCATATCAGTACTTTCGGCTCTCTCTAAAGTTATGGAAAAGTTAATTAACGGTAGACTAGTAAACTATCTTAACAGCAACAAAATTATAGCATCCAACCAGTACGGATTTAAAAAAGGAATTTCTACCGAAGACGCAGTTATCGACCTAACTCAGTTTGTATCGAAAAAACTAGATGAGCATCAAAAATGCGCCAGTATTTTCTTGGATCTAAAAAAGGCGTTCGACACAGTCTCTGTTCCCACCCTTCTCTACAAATTGGAATGTATAGGTATTCGTGGCAAACCTCTCGAACTCTTCAAGGACTACCTTCAAAACAGAAAATTGGCTGTTAAAATCAACTCATGCCTAAGTGACGAAGAAACAGTCACATATGGAGTCCCCCAAGGCAGCGTGCTGGGACCTACACTTTTTCAAATCTACATTAATGACCTATGCACGCTGCCTTTACATAAATCACAAATCTTCACTTATGCGGATGACACTGCGATTGTGGTCTATGGTAATACTTGGAGCGAGGTAAAGAATATTGCAGAGCAGTCCTTAAAAACCGTTATGAACTGGCTGCTATTCAACCTACTCACCCTGAACGTAGCCAAAACAAACTTCATTCCCTTCTTTATGAATTACAGGAACAAAGCTCCACCAGAATTTGTTATCACGGCACATACGTGCTCTGATCTCAGACCTTGCTCATGTGCGACGCTTACCCGTGTTAATCACACGAAATACCTGGGTGTAGTGATTGATGACGGACTGAAATGGTATAATCAAATAGATAACACTGCTTCAAAAGTCAGAAGACTTATCTACATTTTTAAATCTCTGAGACATTGCGCAGACATTAACATTTTAAAAATGGTTTATCTTGCACTCTGTCAGTCCGTTATCACATACTGCATCCCAGTATGGGGAGGGGCTGCTAAAACCAAGTTTATTGTAGTGGAGCGAGCACAGAGAGCTGTCCTCAAGGTGATGCTTGGAAGACCATACAGATTCCCTACTACTGAATTATATGCAGAATGCAAATTACTTACTGTGAGACAGCTCTTTGTCCTTCGAGCCACTCTCAGAATACATAAACAGATTCCCCCATCAGATCCTACTAAGCGTAAAGCAAAAAATGTATGGCCCACAGTAAGCCACAAAACTGCATTCGCTAGGCGCCAATTTTACGTTCTAAGTACATTGATTTATAAAAACATATCTAAAGTCATCCAGATAGCTGAGCTAAACAACCATGAACTTAAGATCAATGTACAAAGTTGGCTGCAAGATCAGGACTACGCTCAAACAGAAGAACTACTACTCCACCAGCAGTAGGTATTTAATCGTATTTAATATATAAACCTGTTCTACAGCTGTTTGGAATTTTTCACTTTATTTGGAACATATCAACAACACATATATACTACACATTCTCAAACATTTTAACACACCCTCACGCAAACGGTAAACACTACTACACACCCCTACATACACACCCTCACATACATCCCTCATTCTGACATACACATCCTCACTCCAACATACACACATATACATCGTAGAAGTCGTTTACAATACCCCTTATTCCTTCGTTGTTAATTTTATTATACATACTTTGTTAACATGCAGTGTCAATCAATGAATGACTTTTTTGTAATGTTAGAACACAACACAAAAGGTTTCTAGTATCACAGTGACAGCAGAACACTGACTTCTAAGTCACAGGATCACCTAGTTTAGGAGTCAGGGTTTATCTTATCTGTATTACCTTTAGTTAACCAACTTATGTGTCCTAGTCTTAAGCAATATCAAAGGTTTTTGTATCAATAAATATTTTTATTATTATTATTATTATTAACTACAGTAGTAGCTGTGGATTCTGTGCTCCCAATTGGTATGAGCCATATTTAATAAAATGTAGGTATAATATATTTTAGACCCTGTATGTTTTGATTTTATTCGTCCCCTTATTAGTTTTACTTCCTGTGCACTTTTAATTGGTATATGGATTTGCTCGGCATCACAGATTTCAATTAAAAAAGATCCATTTTCTCTAATGTGTTCCCCATAATATGACTGGGCCTGCTTAATTTGATAAGTTCCCAATGCAAACAAAATTAAGTCTGACATTGTCATCATCGAGAACTCTTCCAAAAGTGTTACACCTGCATCAATGCTATGAAAATGTGCTCTTCATCTATTCATATTAATAGGTAATATTAGAAATGCTATTTCATCTCTTTCAGGTCCTTGAGGCAAAGAATACGTATGGATACCAGCAAGGGATTGTTGACACCTTACACAATTTGATGTTTCATTTGATGGTTGGCTTTCAATCACAGCAATATGTTGGCTATCACTATCTTGGTGATGTGCCTTGCCGGTCTTGTTAGATATATTACATGGGAGATATTGTAAGACTGTATGTTATCATCCTGTACTCCTTGACAAGAAACGCACCTCATGTTTGTAAGCACTAGCCTGAAAGCAATAGATTTGTTAAAATCTTAAGTATTTTATTCTCTTCATAATGATAAAACGTGAACAGGAAAAAAAAACACTCACTCAAAAAACACTAAAACGTCAACTCGTCTCGTACATGCAAAGTTGCCACATGATTTAATTGTGTTACAGGTTATTAAAACTTTAAATAATTTATTATGTAGATAGTTTTAAATTATTTATGGAAAAACACAATTATTTTCGAATTCCCCTATTTTTTCTCTACGATTTGGTGCACGTGTACCTCGAGGTACATGTTTGGGCAAAGTTGTATGGGCTTTTGCTGACCTCCTTTATGTGACGTTTAAACATCAAAAATGTCATGTGTGTGTTAAAATGAATAAAGGGGTTTGTCTACGTATTTATTTTATTGTTCCACCTTTTCAGTATTTAAAATTGGATCTAACCACGATTCACTAAATGATTTTTGTTTAGTTTATTATCCATCCATCCATACATCTATAAATTACGTCACACGTTAGATCCTGCAACCTGCAAATAACTGTACCTAATTAATCACATTCATTATCATTGGCAGCTTTGTTCCACCTTTTGTTGATGCTTCTCTGGTCTGTGTCATTAATCACATTATTTTCCACCATTTTCCAGAATACTGCCATCCTTACGAGCCATTCAAGTGTCCTGTGGATGGTAACTGCATCTCCATCCAGTACCTGTGCGATGGAGCCCCGGACTGCATCGACGGCTACGACGAGGACTCCAAGCTCTGCACTGCTGGTAAGATACCTTTCTTCTCGTTAAGACTATTCCTCAATGCAGAGGGTCGTGGTTAGAAATGATTTTCTTGCCAATGGTTTTCTGACATCCGTTAACAGCAATCGTAAGAAAAGTGAGATGCGGTAACACATCTTATCAAAAGTTTGATATTCAAATTAGGCTGAGAATCAGCACTTTTCGAACGTCAAAATTACAAAAGACACTCCTCCAAAACGCCCGCCCTTAGCCACTTCCCAGTGCTTTCGCTAATATTGGAACTACCGGGGTTTATCAAAAAAAAAATTGTAAATACATAGATAAACATTAATAACAGGTAGGTAGGTACCTCTATTCGAAGTTACCTATTACTTTTTTTCATTAGGTAGCCTTCATCTCATCATCTGCCTTGCCTTTTGCCAACTATGTTGGGGTCGGCTTCCAGTCTAACCGGATGCAGCTGAATACCAGTATTTTACATGGAGCGACTGTCAAAGACCCACGAATGACAGCCGGGACCAACGGCTTAACGTGCTTTCCGAGGCATGGATGGGTCACGGTATGTAAAAATGGTCACCCATCCACAGACCAACAGCGGCAAGCTTAACCTGTGCGGCTGTTATTATTTAGCCACGGGCCCCTCTAGGTAGCCTTCATCTATCATTTATTATACTTAGTGAGTGGAAGGAAATCCTCATGGCAGCGATCCTCTAGCCTGCCTACCTAGATCTTACAAAGTGTGTTTTATATTACAAAGAGATGAGATGAGAGAGAAACAAGACATCGACTTGATTAATCTTCAAGTACCCTCTTGATGTATTAAGTTTCCATATACTATACCTACGTGTCTTTCCACGTATTCTATGTGTCTGTCTTTTCGCACGCTTTGCCATTTCTAGAGAAGATAATTGTGTTTCTTGGACAATAATATGATAAAATAAACGAAACCAAAAGTCTTGGTGGAGTAAAACAAACCGGCCAAGTGCGTGTCGGGCAACGCACTGTGCGTTGCCCGACACGCACTTGGCCCGTTTTTTTACATTATCTAGTAGGGTTCCGTAGTAGCCCGTTATCACAAAGTAGTACGATTCTGTCTCTTTATTCTGAATAGGCAAAAAAAAAATTACATATTTTACTTTTCAATGCAAGTCTTTACCCGTTATAAACAAGCAACTACTTCATCTTAGTCACTTTAAAGGATTAAAGCTAAGGATTTTGTATTTGGTACAAAATTATCCAACACCCAAGTTCAACGACTATTACTGCTAAACTAGGTAATAAAGTTATCTTAATCGCTATATTTTTAAAGTTCAGCGGACGCGCGGCTGTTGCGCTTCTGTTTTTATTATGAAATTCTGAATGGGTGACGGTCGCGCGACTGTCGCGCTGCTAAAGTCGCCTAAATGTGAAAGCGGTCTAAATCGAAAAATATTTTGAGCAACCCCCAAGTCATTTTAGAAGACCTATTCAACGATACCCCACACGATGGGGTAGACGACGAAAATAATATTCATCCCCACTTCACATGTAGGGAAGCTACCCTAAAAAAAAAATATTTTCCAAAATTTTATTTTACCACTTTGTCGGCGTGATTGATATACATATTGGTACCAAATTTCAGCTTTCTAGTGCTAACGATCACAGAGATTAAGCGAGGACGGACAGACAGACATGGCGAAACTATAAGGGTTCCTAGTTGACTACGGAACCCTAAAAAGGACATCTGTAACTTGGGAATCAAAGCAATTATTTTGAATTACATTAAACGTTATTACTTTCGAAATATTTTTATACGTACACTAGCTTCTGCCCGGGACTTCGGCCGCGTGAAATTTCTTGATGCCACGACCCACCCCGTCGCATGGCATCGCCTGCTCGCGCTATGACTTCGTTTTCGCTTAACGTTCTTTCTCACTTTTTTTTCTTTATACTCGGCTCCTAAGAGTCCTAGCGTGATGTTAAATAACCTATAGCCTTCCCCATGAAATGGGCTATCAAATGCAAAAAGAATTTTTCAAATCTTAAGATTTGAAAAATTCTTTAAAATTATTTTTCTTTTAAAAAATAGTTTCAGAGATTCGTTTCAAACAATAAAACAAACTCTTCAGCTTTATTATTAGTATAATCTGCATTCGCGATTTATTTGCCAAAAATGTAAACAAATATGAGTTTATGGAAAAATTGCTTTAAAACCAATACAATAAAGTTCCGTTTACGATACAACCTTAAACATTTTTATAACTTTTTCAATAGTGCTGGTCACTCTGAAATGAACTTAATTAACATTAAAATAATGTTGAGATTTGTTTAACATGAAATAATATTAATTAGAAACATAAGTTTGAATAGAGTTAAAATAATCTTACAGTTTCTTCCCACGGGGGTAGGGCAGAAACTACAGAACGCCACCTGCCACGATCCTTTTTATTTTTTCGTAAGAGAAATCATCAAATGATCCCTGCCGCTCGGGGTGGAGCGGAATAACGGAGTGTCAGACTCTTACTGACTAAAACCCACCCGAGTTCCTTCCTTAGCCCTTTATGTTCCGGGCCAGCGGTAACCCTTTCGATAATCCCGCTGACCCGGCAGGCTTCGGCCCTAAGGGGCCCCTTCTCTGTTACTGACATCTCTTTGAGGCGCGCGTGGAACACGTACGCGCCGTCCGGCACGGACCTGGTCCTGATCGGACGGTGAGCTACCCATTACTTTCCGCCCGGAGGCCCGCGCCTACGGTGGCCGGGAGTCGTCCCGTGGCTCCCGTCGCCCGGAGCGTCTCCCGCGGCGCCTGGGAAGGAAGGCTCTCTCCCTCATCCGTACCGGCACCACCTTCGCTAGCATGACAGCTTCACAGAAGGAGGTGACTGCCTCCCACTCCCTCTCGCTCCGGACCATGGCTTGCACCAGAGCCGGACGCGAGTGGTCGCCGCCGCTGCCGGTCGCCTCTACGAGGACACGGCGGTGCTCCGCCCAAGCGGGGCAGACCTCCCCCGTGTCCTCTGGGCGATCATGGCAATGGTGACACCCGGGCGTTTCCTCCCACCTGATGATGTGCAGGAACCCTGCTACGGTCCTTATATACTCCTTTTGCTTCGCCATATTTATATCTACGTTTTTCATACCATTATCATTAATTACAGTCATTAAGACTTGATGTAAATATGAAGGCCTGTTTTCCTTGTTTAAAATTCAAGGAACTTGATACATTATAAATAATTTAAATGTCGTATTTTCCTCATTTACTTAATGTGAAATGAATTCTGTAGGTACCTATCTACTGAATGATTCATGAACATTTTATATGCGAAGGTGAAAAAGATTTTTTCACACCACCTGCTCGAAAATGTCAAATTATATGTCAAGCAACCTTAACCTAAAGTGAGTCATTAGTGGCCGGGGGCACAGCCGGTCAATAATGTTGTACTGGATTTCATTATGACCCGCTGGTCAATAATGTGATTTGAATTTGGAATCTCACATGCTCAGCTAAATTGGCAGTATAGTACTAACAAACACCCTTTGGTGCCAGAAAGAGGAAAGCTATTCTCGAAACCCTTACTACGCGTGGATGATATTCTCGATTTCCTACAAAATCATAACGACTGCTTCTTCATATCGTTGCCATGTTTTCGAAGACATAATATTGTAGGAATAATTAGACATCTACGAACCATTTTTTAAAAGGAATGGAATAAAATTAAAACTGGCATTAATAATAACAAATACCGTACCGCGCCGTAATACCTTAATAGTAATTGGCTGTAACATTAGTTAATTTATTTTAAGTAAACTGCGCTAAGATTGCTGTGGATTTTGTGAATAAATAAATAAATAATAAAACCTATCTATACTACAGTCGATTTATCACATTTTATCAAAACTACTCTATTTTCAAGAGCGTCTCCAATGACGTTCTAAATTCAAAATGCATACAGCCAATCATCCAAAACCATTCTACCAGCTCTGTATAAAGTTTAGTTTACACAAACGCCACTTCCATGAGAGTGATATCAATAGACACACACGACAAAACCGTAAAAGAGACATTTTTTTTTTAAATCGAATTGATCGTGTCTTGGCTACTTATTGGTAGACGCAATAAAGGCGCGAATTTTCGTACTATGGCTATTATTTTCTCACAGTAGGTGTAAAAAGTAGAGTATCCTCCTCTGGGCTAAAGGTGTCTTTGCCTTGGGCTAGCTTGAATCCCTCGCTGCATTCAGGATTCTTGTATTAACTCCCTCGCTTCGCTCGTGAGTTAAATCCCGAATCCTACATTGCGCTCGAGATTCAATATGACGCCCGTGACATAAGACACAACTTTAGCCCCTCGGTGCATAATCTACTATTTTACGCCACAAGGTTTTCCGAAATGAGTTTTTAATGCGACTTTTACTTTATGGTTATAGCTATCCACCTACAATTCTAACTTAGGTTCATTAAATTTAGTTTGACGATTCCTTTGTTCAGTTTGATAAGTTTTCATATAGCTTTGTAGGTACAGTATTTTTATCTCACGAAGCGCGCTTTACTTGTGGTAACCAAGTGTACAAACACGTGAATGAGAAATAAAAATACTATACCTACGTTACCCAAGCTTCCCAAAGCTGTTCACAGATCTTTCGAGAGATTATAGTTAAGTGGATAACGAAACGATTTCAATTCCCTCTACTTACCTTCATAAAAATATCCACCTAAATAAAAAAGAAAGAAAGGCATAAAATTGCAAAGAACCTCCTTTTTGAAGTTGGTTAAAAATAAGTAGTCATTGAAATATCTCCGAAGTATTTCATATCGTCTAAATTTTACTTCATTAATACGCACCAGCACTTAAAAGGTACCTATACCTAGGTAGGTAATAGTACCTACATTATGATACATGTGTGCTATGTTGATACTTTTTTTCACGCGGGTCTTGGCGCTTCAGCGGATAAGCTCGAGGCGGTATTATTCGCGCGAGCCGCAGGCGAGTGCGATAAGAAAGCCGAGAGTCTAATGATCGATGCACACGCGTTTCATACGACGATTTTCAACACACTTGCGAGGAAAAAAACAGACTTGTATTGTTAAATATTAACTTGTATGGAAAATGGCGCGCTGGTTTTGTCTTTCCGCATAGCCAGCACTAGCAATGCGCGCGCAAGTGTAAATAAAAGCACTGACCACACAGCATGTAAAAACAATTGTAAAAAAAAAACAATTGTAGTTTAGTTAGTATGGAAATAGAAAGTACTATTGGCATAGAGAAATATACCTACATTAGTTCAGTGAGAATCCGCAATGATAGAACGCCAGTCAGGGTCTTTTCCGTTTGGTTTCGGGTAGGGACCACAGACAATTTTAGGTGGATAATTAAAATTTTCTTACGTTTTTTGTAATTTGCAGGTCAGTATCAGGTTGCATCTTGATCAAATATGATTCGCGACTATAATACACAGAGCGTTAGGTTAAACGAGGGACATACTTTGAGGGGAGTTAGTACTCATGAAAATGAACAACTTTTAATATGGGATTAACCCTGAAATCGCGAAAAAAAATCAGCCGTTTCCTACATTTATGTTCGCATAGCTCGTCAAAATGTACTGAACAGCTGATTTTTTTTTTTTTGCGATTTCAGGTTCGGCCCCATAGTAAAAGTTGCTCATTTTCATGAGTACTAACTCCCCTCAAAGTATGTCCCTCGTTTAACCTAACGCTCTGTATATGTATTTACTGAATTATAGTCATTAGAATAGAATCTTTCTAGTTAGATTTTTTCTCTAAGAACTTTTCCATAAGAAAGATGTAGGTATTAATGATTCGAATGATTAAAATTCTGTGAAGATGTAGGTACCTGTTAGAGTCGCAAATCATATTTTGATCAAGATACAAACCTGACACTGACCTGAAAATTGCAAAAAACCTAAGAATATTTTCTTAGGTTTTTTCGGACAATTTAAGGTGAAGCAGTGGTAGACCACTGCGCATTCACCTTAAATTGTCCGAGGTCCCTGCGCATTCACCTTAAGGTAAATAAATATTAGTTAATTTTGGGACCAAGGACAATACAGACTATTAAAAAAAAAGTGAATTGATGAGATTAAAAAAGCGCGCATCTCCGACTAGTAAATAGTTATCTGTGGAAATAAAGCACATGTGGATTAAAGTAAAGAAAAAGCACGCGTTTTTAATACACTGCATTATGGACCTAAAAGCGGTTCAATAAGAGCCACTTTACGAGCAAGAGTGTTGAAAAATGGTTATCAAAATCTATATCAAATAAATCCAACATGGCAACATTTCATTAGGTACCCCCTGAAATACCTTTTTAGGCTGCACTGGACTCGTAAAGATTAAAATATTTACATAATTCTGAAAGCGTTCATATTTGCTTTGCACCTACCTGAAAGCTAAAATTAGGCTAGAAAGAAACGCGACCCTACAATGGAAATGCTATTTTAATTTCTACAGTTTTCATTCATGAATGGGACCACATTTTAAATGGTTATAATTTTATTATAATAAACGGTGGCCACCTAAGCTTAAAACGAGTTACTTAAAACCTTTTTATGAAATAAAAGTGGTGCCTACCTGTGCATATTAAGTGCTCCTACATGGTTACCTAATAAAAGGTTACCTTGTCCTAAAATAACACTTGAGCAGTAATTACAACCGACTTATTTGGTAATGTTCAGCTGGTCGATTCCGATTCTGTAAAAATCTCACCGTGAAAACTTAGATGAAGTGAGTTTGTTTTTGCTAGGAATTGACACTATTGACAGCTTACTCCACACTCACTTCACCTAAGTTTTCACTGTGAGATTTTTTAAGAATAGCTCCGCAGGACCCTCAGGTTTTGTATGGGAATTAGAGAAATATACTTAGGTACCGACCTCCTTCATTCAAACTTTTATTAGACTCATGTCTAGGTAATATTGACTTGTCATAACTTTTATTAGGACATGAAAAATCATTTCTTTTACGACATATTTTATTTTATTCTGTCTGAGCGAACTCATTTGCTCAAAACGTGATGTAACGTTCCGAAGGTTTTCCAAACAATACCTTGTTTTGAAATATTGAATTTCGTTCAGACTCTTCCAATTTTCGTTAGCATTTCACCCCGGTCATGTTTACTTCGATAACTAGGTAAGTATGTTATTGAAAAAGGAAACTCAGAATATGGGTAAGACGGTTTCTGGGACGGAAAGGTTTCTGAATTGAGAATTTGTCAAATTCTACTTTAGCATTTGGACTTATATATTAGTACTTATATACCTATACTTCAATGTAGTCTGTGAATCTTTCTTTACGAGTTTTTGAAAGTGAATTTAGCGGATTTTTACCTTACCTACGTAATGCTCGGTCGTGTTTGCTTAATGTTTCTGATCGCTTGCATAATGTCTCCACCACTTGCATTGAGCATCTCATGGTTGGATTTCCAAGTAAAAATAATAGTTCAAAAATGCATGTTATTAGCGCAGTGTACATACCACCTTGGGCGAACGCTGATACTTATAGCTCTCACTTCGACACACTGCAGGACTTATTAAATGAACCTGACGTTATAAATACATTCATTGTTGGGGATTATAATCTTCCGGATATTACGTGGCAGGTTGCCCTGACCGGTAGTCAGCAACAAATTACTGGCATGACTTGCACAGGACCGTCCCCTATATGTTCAGAGCTACTACAGCTAATGTCAGCCCTGGATGCCTACCAATATAATAGCATATCTAATGGAAATGGTAAAATTCTTGATTTGTTCATTTCTAACATAATTAGCACTTTAAGCCCTCCAATAGACCCCTTACTACCTATAGACCCACACCACCCTCCGTTTGTTGCAAACGTCCCCATAGATATATCAGTGCAAACCATAAAAAGAAAACCAATGAAAAAATTCGATTTCCGTAAGGCCAATTATGATGTTATCAATGATCAAATTAATGAAGTCGAATGGTCGGTCCTGTTGGATCATCTTTCTTCCGAGGAAGCGGTGAAAATATTTTATGATAAGTTGAGCGACATTGTTTCACCGAACGTTCCTCTAGTGAGGTCTCGAGCACTTGACTTTCCAGTTTGGTTTTCTCCTCACTTGATTAAGACTTTCAAAAGGAAACAGCGCCTTTGGATAAAGTGGAAGAAGTTTAAAAATATTAAAGACTACCATATGTTTTCCGAATACCGAACAACTTTTAAAGAAGCCTGTAACAATTGCTATTCCACCTACATTAAATCCGTTGAGGATAATCTTACCTCCAATATTAAATGCTTTTGGACTTATGTATCAAATCGTAAAGATAAATCGGGCATCCCATCTACGATGCAATACCAAAACCTTAAGTCAAGTGCTCCAGACGTGGTTTGCAATATGTTCTCCGATTACTTTCTATCAGCTTTCGAACCCGCATCGCCCACGCTGTCGACGTGGACCCCGCCACCTCAATGTGACGCTAACATTTTAATCGACAATCTATGTATCGAGGAATCTAAATTACTTCGAGAGTTGAAAAACCTCGATCCGTCAAAAGGGGCTGGCCCTGATGGATACCCAGCCATGTTTTTTAAGGCTACTGCTAATAGCATCTATAGACCGCTTCATATAATTTACAACAGATGCTTGTGTGAAGGGGTATTTCCTGAAATATGGAAACAGGCCAATATAACGCCCGTACACAAGGGAGGCTCGAAACATGATATTGAGCAATATCGACCCATTTCAATTCTATCGACCTTGTCAAAGCTATTTGAAAGACTCGTACATAACGAAATCTATCCAATCCTGCACAACGTATTAATTCCTGAACAGCATGGTTTTGTTAAACACCGATCCACTGTTTCCAATCTTTTAATCTTCACCAACTATCTTTTTGAAAACATGGATAGACGTTTGCAGGTGGACGCTGTATACACAGATTTCAAAAAGGCCTTTGACAAGGTCGATCACGAAATTTTACTTAATAAAATTGCATTTAATGGCATACGGGGAAACTTGCTCCGGTGGTTTTCATCCTACATAAAAAATAGAACACAGAAGGTTGTTGTAAGTGGCCATCAGTCTGATACAGTGTCTATAACTTCTGGTGTTCCTCAGGGCTCAATCCTGGGGCCACTGCTTTTTAATATATATATAAATGACATTGGGAAATGCTTCTTGAGTACAAAATTTCTTATGTATGCTGATGATTTGAAAGCTTTTAAAACCATTACTACTATGGAAGACTGCTTAAATTTTCAAGAAGACTTAGATAGGTTCTCAGCATATTGTCTTGACAACAAACTACACTTAAGCATCTCCAAATGTCATTATATACATTTCACAAAAAACAAATTTTTCACAAATATTAAGTATAGGCTAAATAATGCCTTGCTGAGTAATACCTCTATTGTAAGAGATCTTGGTGTTCTACTGGACAATAAGTTATCGCTTAACCAACACGTAGAAAGAATTGTTAATAATTCATTTAAGATGTATGGTTTTGTCATGAGATCATCCACTGAGTTCAAACGGCCCTCCACCTATCTCTACTTATACAAGACGCTTGTACGCTCACAGCTCGAATATGCGGTCCCAATCTGGAACCCGTTTTACAAGAAATATATAGATATGATCGAGAAAGTCCAGCGTAAATTTCTTCGAGCCATGTACTATAGGTGCTATAAAAGGTGTTTGTCATATTCACAATTGCTAAGCAAATATAACATGTTAACATTAGAATCTAGACGTAAGTTACTAGAAGCCAACGTACTACATGGTATTGTTCATAATCAGTTCGATTCCATCGATCTCACGAGTAAGTTATGTTATGTGGTCCCCCGCACTGTAAATAAGCGTAGTGTCCGTGCAGGTACATTGTTTGCTGTTAATACCTGTCGGACTAATTCAGGATTGCGTTGCCCTGTTCGTCGTATGGTGGAGTCTTATAATCGCAACTTCATTGATATTGATATTTTTGTGTGTTCCAAATCGAAATTTAAGTGTAATGTTTTTGAAATGTTATGTAATTATAATAAGAAATAGTGTGAGCCCTGCTATTCTACATTGACACAATCCCTTAGTCTTATCCAAATATTAATATTTATATATTTTTAATAATTAATTTATTATATTGTTTTAACAATGAAATAGTATAATACCTATATCAGTGTATTTCGAATCTAGTGGCACTTTTTACCTTATTCTAATTGTGGTAATATGCGGATAATGTAGTGGGCTGCAATATTGTTAATACTTTTTATGTGTCTAATTGTTATTTGTAAACATTTTATTTTGTAGCTGTTTATTGTCCCATAATAAAATAAAAATAAAAAAAATAAAAAAAAAAAAAAAATGCTAAAGTAGAAACCTACTTAACTTCAAATTCAGAAACCTAACCCAAGCCCCCTGGATGTGGTCTGAATCAGTAGATACCTAACTACTGATTCAGACCACACCCAGTTTCTGCATTGTTATCAACATGAAAAAGCATCAGATTATAAATATTTCGCGGCTAATTTTAAATAAAAGAATAGGTAAGTACCTACTTGCCTATTCTTTTATTTAAAATTAGCCGAAATTTATAATCTAATCTTTTTCATGTTGATGACTTGATGTCATATTAGAAACATTAAAATTTAATAACTTTCGTGGAATAACTTTGCGGTGCACATTTGTAGCCTACATTTTCTCTTTGAGACTCGTTTCAAACTTCAAATCAACGCGACGAGAGTCTGGTTTCAAAAGGCTTCATTTGAAAACCTCTGGAAACTTCCTGCCGTTATAGAGGAGAGCATAAACAGTATTTTTTTTGTGATTTTAATGAATATGCGACCTTGTAGAATGCATAATGTTAGTCTGCCAGTGTAGATCTGTACAGAGGTGCAGACGCCAGCACATGAAGCTACTACAGTCTGTCAAATTTCTTTAATAGATTTTCAACTTTATCGCTACAGCCTAAGGTTCAAAGATGATTGGGAAAATTTGACAGTTTCGGGTAATTTAATGTGCTGGAGTCTGTAGGTGGCTAGATGAGCGTCCTAGATGGCGTGGCGGATTACCCTTCATAGGCAGGTACTTAATACTTAAAGCGTATAGCAATCCTTAATAGAAAAAACAACATTATTGTAAAAGAAATTCAGAAGACACCCTAATTGTGTAAAACACGATCAATCACAATCTGAATGATTTTGAAGGAAATTGTTATTCCATGACTAACATGAATACCAATCATCAAATAACGCAGTGAATGTTGTTGAACTGTCAAAATGAAAGCCATTGTTACTGTTACCTCGATCACCCCGCTGGACGATCTTTAAATATGCGTGAAAAGCATAATAGTGCCTTTCCCCTGTCGCGATAACTCTTAGGTACGTAGGTATCTGCCTAATGGTTAACAACAAATTAAAAAAAAAAAACGAAAAAGCAGGTAGGTAGGTACAAACGTGGATCGACAAACAAACAACACACAACAAAAACACAACAGCAACAACAACCACATTACAGACTTCGTACCTAATTAGAAATATTTTCCTACGTGCGGAACTCACAAAGCTTTTGCGGTAACAACGCAAAAAATTATACTTAACAAAGTTATGCCTAATTGTTACAATTTATATTTTCCTATTCTATTGTTTTCACTTCCCTAATGTTGGAAACTCGAAGCTCATGAAGCTACGTTTTTTATTAAACACCGTTTCTTTGTTTGAAGGTAAACGGATAGGTAGACATTTAAGAATATATGTAGGTAGGTACTGATTCAATTTAGCTTTTCTTATTTATGTAGTAGATTTCATTAAAGAAAATAGTGTTGCGCGCCACAATTAATGCCTGGTGACGTGGTGACATTAGTTACCACTAGCGCCATCTAATCAAATAAACATCTAATGTCGAGTAGCGGAACTAGTAGTCAAGATCCTTCTAGAAATTTCGATGCGAGAACTTTCTCGAACTATCGACATCTGGTCGGTCGGGACCGACATGTACTCGAACATTCTAGATGTTTCTACAATGGAAGATTCTAGAACTATCTTCGGCGCTATATAAGGCCGAGACGCGCCACGAACGACACAGTACTTCCCACCGTCCAGCAGTTCATGAAGCGCCTCTTCCAAGCGCTTCTTCAACTCTGCTAGTAAGCACCCCAATCCCCTGATTGTGGCGGCCTCCACTTACACTCCCTCCCGCATAAGCTCGATTCGCCGACCAAGGCATACCCTCACCACCCCCGACGACGCCACTACTCTCCTCCAGGAGAGTAGTAAGACCACCAGTACTCTCAAGAAGTACAAGCCCCGTCATCCGTCCTTCCGCCCTCGCCGTCGAGGCCCGTCGCGACGCCCCGTAACATGCCCGCCCCGACCCTTGCTCGAGCCAGCCCGCGCCGCTGAGCCTGTAGTTCAAAATCAGTCCCTAATTAATTCCGATCCAGCCTGTCCCTTGCTGTCCTCTCCAAGCGACGCCCTAAGCCGAGGTCCGAACCCCACCGGGGGGTGCCCTTAGCGTGTAGTCGCTTAGTTTTTAGTTTTAGTTTTTAAGCCCTGGCTGGAGGCCTCAATTTATTGTGGCATCCACAGGAAAGTCCGGTTAAGTAGTGACGACCTCTCAAGGTCAACTACGAGATGCCATGTACCAAAAAAAAAAAAACGAACGACAGTGTTAGATAAGTGATACGAGCGAACACATCGAAGCGATCTTCAAGTGCGACTTCATTTCGAAAATGTTCTTAAGTAACTTTTTAGACCGTTGTATTCTGCTTATGCGTATGAAATTTCATTAAAATTGGTTGATTCATTTCGAAAAACAAGGGCTTGAAAGTTTGTATGAAATGCCGTCCGTCGTAAACGCTCTTAAGGTAGAACTACCTATCTACAAATACAGCTTCATAAAGATTCAGTAAATGCTATAAATAATAGAAAACGACAACTTGTTCGCACAATAATGTAAAAAGGAGGACACTTACTTAGTTTTACGAGGGTTGAACTTTCTATAAATAACCTTTTGGTCAGACTGAGCTAAAGTAATGAAACATTATCGATTGCTACACTGTAGGTACTACGTTTCAATGACGTCATTTAGTCGCTTCGCAGTACTAATGTCCATAAAACATGACATTAAACATGCACAAGTGAAAACACAAAGAAAACTATGTTAACACCCTACAGCTACCTATACAGTTTAAATTGACAACATCGGAAGGAAATTTCTGAATGAATACCAATTAAAATGTCCTCCCTAAACTGATTACGAATCCACATCACATTACGCGATAATAAACGTATCAATAAAATACCTATTGCTTTCAATTTCACAGCTAAGAGGCCACCTGTTGAAGAGACGGCATCCTTTCTCCAATCGCTACTGGCATCCCACGGGCCCAACTATCTGGAGAAATTGTTCGGCAGTAAGGCGCGGGACGCTCTAGAACCACTGGGCGGTGTCGAAAAGGTTGCCATTGCTCTCTCAGGTAATACATCTTCGTTTTACGACCACAAAGGGCTCTGCAAAATATTTTTATACTCTGGAGAAATATTTTTTCCGCTTCTTATCCTAAAAGGATGAAATTTTGGGACAATTTCATTTTACTTGAAATATTGGTCGTAATTTATAAATGGCGCCCAAACTGGGACTCCGTTACCCCAGGTGGGCGCCAATACAGAGTGATATTAAATTCGTTTACTTACCCTCTTACTAATAAACGTTGTATAGCGTCTGTATAGTTACACAACGCTTTGTTTTCTTCTTTCGAAAGTCAATATTACTGACGACTGAAAGAGAGAAATAGGTGTGTGTATTCATCTGATACTATACGTTTATTATTAGGAGGGTTAGTGTAAAACAACAAATTTTCTTCCAGTACAATGAAATATCTAATACTATACAACATCTCATTTCCAGAATCCCAAACGATTGAAGACTTCGGTGCCGCATTACATCTGATGAGGTCAGACCTCGAACACCTTCGCTCGGTATTCATGGCGGTGGAGAACGGTGACCTCGGCATGCTCAAATCTCTCGGCATCAAGGACTCGGAACTCGGCGATGTCAAGTTCTTCCTGGAGAAGCTGGTTAACACAGGATTCCTGGATTGAATAGGACCGGAGTCTGCCTCTGATTACTATCACGTCGTCCAATTTGCCCCGATAAGCTCATCCTTCTACAGCTACCTTCCTTACGACTCCATTAAATATAGGAGAAAGTAAACCTATAACTTCTATCCCGTGAGATTGTTGAATGTATGAAAATTATAGAATTGAAAAAACCTTTCGAGAAATGATTTTGGAATTCAGAATTGACTTCTACAACCGGCCACGTAGACTTTTCTGACTCCATAAATTATTTCTTTTTCGGCTAACACTAGCTTACAGTGGAACTTTAGGTAGAGAAAGAAATTAATTTTCGAATAGGATAGGTATATTTTTATAAACATATGCTTCTCTAGGTTATAAACCAAAAACCCTTTTTAGGTTAATATTCAAAGAGATTATCAGGGCCCAACACTCGCGTCTATCATTAAGTGTGAAATGAAAAGAGGCTAAGACTGTGACTTTAGTGTAATACTAGTCAAAGTTAAGCTAATTATCGCATTCCACTTCATGATGACCCTGATAACGATTACAGAGTGTATGCATTATTGAATGTCGCCCCCCTCCCCCAAATGTATCCTCCCTAACTTGGACTTATATCAGAGGCGACTCCATTGAAACGTCAAGCGTCCATTCTAAGCGAGATATAAAGCTAAAAGTTGGTTGATATGAAAATGTGTGTCTTTAGATTAATAAAAAAAATATAAGAATCGTTGAAAGAATGCATACGCTTTATATCTGGCTTTTGGAAAAATCCAGAATAGGACCATGGAAACATATCATTGTAAACTTAGATGTAGGTAAAAAATACATATCATAGATTATAATCTGTAGCGAATAAAGTACAATTATTTTAATATGATCGGTATTGTAGTGTACGACATTTTATAGACCCTTTTAGTATGTACTTTTTCGTCATTGAAAAGAAAACTATTTAAAAATATAAAAAGCATATCTAGTTATAACGGTGCTGCACTTAAATCCAGATACATATCAAAATTAATGTGATTATTAAATAAATGTTAGATTTATTGTATGTTACTTATTCTAGAATAAGACGTAGAAATGAATTAACATCGTAGATATTAAAATTGAACCCATTTAGAGTCCAAATTCTATTGTCACTCATTTTTAACATCTTAAATCTACGTATTGGTGTTGTAATGATAGAACTTTTGTCAAATGCGGGCTAATAAGACAACGAATTATTGATAATGTCTCATTTTTAATGAGAAAAATAAGGTACACGATGTAATATTGGGAGTTTATTGACATAGAAAACAGTCAAAGGCATTTTGTTTAAAAATAACGCTTGTTGATACTGATAAACTTATAACGCACTTCAAAGATCAGTGCAATCACAGTATTGCTTTCAAGTTTAAACATAAGCTCTAAACTCACAATGTAAAGTCAAACTTAAGGCGGGAATGAAAAGAAAGATGGCCGTTAGAAATACGCAATGTTGCCAGGTCAAATATTTAATATGCAGCCTGTATTTGCCAGAAGTTTATTTATACCACAATTAAATAGATCTTCTAGAATTTCAATCGCCAAATCTTAGTCTCAATCACAATGTTTCAGTGTGTACCTATCAGTAGTAAATATATTCTCTCTCCGTTAGATCTAAAATTCATATTACTATTTTAACTACATGTAGTTAGCATAAGTGAATTTTTATGAATATCAATGGTTTTAGAAATATAGGTGATTAATTTTAACTTGCGTCGGATTCTCTTAAATATTCAACAAAAATTGGCGATCTTTGAACTCTGTTAGATGATGTGTTTTGAAGTAAGTATAAATGGCTTATTGTTCTTATATAACAAACCAATAAATGAATCATCTTGAATTTGGGTTTCATTTCAAATATTTATCGTTTTTAACCTTTGAAGAAATCTTGGAGATTCTAGTTTGCAAAAGTGCCAGAGGGCCAAGCTAGTCTTTAATACTGACATAACATCACGCCTGTAATCCCCAAAGGGTTAGGCAGACGTATACCTACCTAACGTACACCTACATTTCGCCAATTATATTTAAGGTGAATGCTCCAACCAGCCCGCGAGATTCAAATTTTCTTACGTTTTTTGCAATTTGCAGGCCAGTGCTTGGTTGTATGTTGATTAAAATATTATTCGCGGCTGTAAGGCATATGTAGTAACAGAATTATAATCATCAATAAAACGCTGTAAGTTCATAAAGATGTAGGAATTACTTTTCTGTTTTTTTTTTGTTCTTACACCTTTATGAAGTTGGAGGGTTGTATTGGTGATTTTGATGATTATAATTCTGTAACTACATACGTCTTACAGCCGCGAATAATATTTTAATCAACATACAACCTAGCACTGGCCTGCAAATTGCAAAAAACGCAAGAAATTTTGAATTTCGCGGGCTGGTTGGAGCATTCCCCTTAAGTCTCATGTAACAGCGGGCGAGCCTATTGCCATCAACCACGAATCCGCCCTTTATCGCCCGTGGTCCCGGTCCCTTAGTCCCTGGAAGGGACCACGAGTATTTTTTTGCCCGTGGTTCCTTCAAGAAATATATACTGCCGAATTAAATAGTACAATAGTACTGCATTTCAAAAATCTTTTTGAAATGCAGTCATTGACGTTTTTGAGTACATATTTTTTTAAGTAGGTACTGAGTTAAGTACAGTGGGCTGCATCAATTGGGTACCCCAGTTGTACGAAAATTTTAATACAACTGGGGTACCCAATTGATGCAGCCCACCGTACATATTTTTTGTTCTTTTTACTCTCTATAGAAACATAAATTATGTTGTAATCTTCTTACAGATACTGGTATCTGTATGAAGATTTCTGTAATCTTTATTTTTTAACTCCAAAAAAAAAAAAAGCAAAAAGATTAATTAATTTTAATTTTTTATCAAGTATATTTGTCAAATTTCTTTAATAGATTTTTAACTTTATCGGTAAAGCATAAGGGTCAAAGTTGATTGGGAAAATTTGACAGTTTCGGGTAGCTTGATGTGCTGGCGTCTGTACCAACAAAATGCCTACCAAAGAGTTTTTATCCGACTTATTCAGCAGTATTATGAACCTAGATATCTTTTAGGGAACACGAAGAAAAAAGCTCCATGGATTCCAGGGAATACAAGAAGAGACCACGGAATTTTCCAGTATTATAGGGACCACGAAGAAAAAAAGCTCCGTGGTCCCTCCAGGGACTACGAGAAGGGACCACGGGCGAAAAACGGAATCCGCACTCTGGTCTGCTACTGAGAAATCCTTGACGGAAAGCCCATGGAACTAAACCAACGAGGCAGTTTTGAATACTGTCTGTATATTATAATAAGGAACGACAAGGGTATTTTGGGGTATGGACAAAATCGGAACTAAAACTACCATTTTGTTTTTTCAATACCTTTTCAAAACAACCACCCCGCTGTCAATGTCATTAAGGGGAAAAAGATCCATGAAGCATTCTGTACACACGGCCATACATCAAGCTATATATTTCCAGTTTTAGCTGACCTCGCATAGTATAGGTTTTTCGTATGTACAATCAGAAGTCAGCTTATACTGGTTATTTATAGCTCGATGTGTAGCTGTGTGTACATGCACTACTGCGTCGGTAACTGACATGCAACTTAGCTCTGCTTCGCTTCCGCTTGCACCCGACCACTGACCTCTATAATACAACTTGTATTATAGAGGTCAGTGACCCGACGCTCTACCGTGAAAAAAAGGATATACGCAAAATGAAGCAATCTCACAAATATTTTTTGTAATTCTTTCGCACAACCATGGCGGCGTCCTTTGAAAACAGACACAAACTGATTTAGCAGCTACACTGGAACAAGGATTTTTTTTGGCGTTGGATAATAGCGCCTCTGTCAATGCTATTCGAACCATCGGTTATCCGTAATAATATCTGCAATTCTTTCGTAAAATGATGAAACCAGATGGCGGCGGCGCGCGGCGGCGCGTCGGCGTGAGTTTCAATTTAAAAAAAAAATCCTTTTGCGCAAAAATAACTTTGAAGCGTTATTCGCATATCTGACTCTATCCATTTAAAAACCCTATGGTTACTTACGTTAGGTACTAAAGAGTTAGAGGGCTGGGTTAGTATAAAATCTTGACGACTGACCGGGTAGTATACTAACTAACTTACGTACAGTGTGCCCGGTAGTATACCGGGCACACTGTACGTAAGTTTTTGTCTATGAAAGCGCACAGAATATCTTCCAACTACTCATTATTTTATTATTTGTGTACACACAGTAAAATAGATCATAATAAAATAATCTGCCCTTCTAGGCCTGCATGGCCCCGGCCTAGGGAGGTAGCCAGCCCAAGGCACCCAAGCATCCAGGCAGCCAGCAGGCTGACGGGGGACCGAGCTCGCTGCGCTCCCTCCTGCATTATAGTCTCTCTTATTTCTTCTGCTTTTCTGCATAAGTCAACAAAGTAACTCCTATTGCCATAATAATAGTCAAAAGAAATTAACATTTCCGAGGCTGGGTACTAAAATGGTCGAGCACGCGTCGCTCGCTATTGCATCTTAGTTACTCTTAATTCATAAGCTTAATCTGGCATAGGTCGACAAAATTAATCCTATTACTGTATGAATAGCCAAAAAACCCTAGCCTATCAAAGTGCTTCAATTTATCGAGCTCGCTTTGCTCACTCTTGCATCCAAAGTTCTCTTAGAAAGATCATCTTGCCTCAAATGTCAAGTGATTAGGGGCCCTGGGTCACTAAATCCGGGCCTAAAAATAATAGTGCTACATCTTATATTATGGCGCAACTTTAACCTTGATAGTGATTATAGAAAAGACCGGCACTGTAGTGAGACAATACGAGCTGAAATAAATTCTTTGCTCATATATACTCAAGCCAGAAACATTTTCGAGACTAGAGCTTTCAATCCGGACAAAAAAAAGAATAATCAAAGGATGAAATAATAATCAATAAAATTTACTTAATTATGTATTTGAAAGTAGGTACTTACATAATATATACAAAGGTTCAACTATCACTACTTTTAAAAGTTACAACATTGTATATATTCAATATGGAATTATTATTATTTCGGCAGCACACGTTTAGGTACTAATAATAAGAAACTAAAAACGTCTAACGGGCCTCTGCGAGGTGGCTTCGGCCCCTCGTACGCCTTCCAAGGTCCGTAAGCGGTTCCGAGAAATATCAAAAATCATAAGAAACTAAAAATAATTTTGATTTCTTCGGGGTATAATGTCCATCATATCTTTACAGTCCCACAAATTAAACTTTATTTATGATCTAATTTCTACTTCCGAAACTTAACTGAATGGGCTCTCAATAAGGTAAAGGTTTACTTTACTTCTCCTTAGCACAGCTGTCCAACGTCAACGGTTTGCAGGAGAGGATAAGACTGCCACGACGTCACACGATCATGTTTCCATTCCTTATTATGATGAGGATTGCGGACAGGATTTATTATCTATATCTATTAAAAAGTCTCTTTTGGTATCCTGCCTGTGTGACCGCCCTGTTCTTATAAACTCCGCAACGGATTTTGATGTGGTTTTTACCATTATTTAGATAATTTATTCCGGAAGGTTAATGTGTATACTAGATAAACATTAAACTTACATATAATAAACAAATCTCGATGGTTTGTCAAGTCGTAGAAACTGTGCGAAGCAGGGGCGGGTCGCTAGTAATAAATAATATTAGCACCAAATATTACCAACTTTCATACCGTGAAGACGTTGTGAGATGTTGACAGGGGAAAAAACCCAGATTGCTTGACTCCGCGGAACATTATTTCAGGTTTTTTTTCTTTTAACCGGACTGTTCATAAGACAATAATCAAGACCATCTACTAACGTAATGTCACTATATTCTATAAAACTTGGAGAAAACTAAAACCATTTTAGGAAACCAAATACCTACTCCCAAGGTAAAATTTCCTTTTCCAACTATGTTGAGATCGAACAGCCGCTGCAAAATTTGACGTGTTCCTAGGGTTTCATATGATTTAAGGGATTTCGTTGAAACGGTTACTGTCACTAGATTGACCAAGTGAAGTCTGCACTTGCCCAAACGTAGACATTCGGTAGCAACGCCCAATTATTACATAACCATTAACTACAAACTTCGCATTTTACTATGGTTTAATATTTTTATACCAGTTAGTGGTTAAACATGTAGACCTATTATTAAGTGTATGAACATCATTATTTATTGTTTCTATCAAACTTTTCTTATGGTTTATTTTTAAATAGCAATAGAAGCACTAACCAAAAATAAAACAAAACGAAATACTTCGTAATAAGTAATGCTTGTGTTTAGCACAAGTTTTCATTTATATTTCACTTACTCATAACAATTATACAAGAAAAAATAAAGCTTATAAAGAAAAACAAAAATATTTGTTACATTTTTGAAATAACGAAATTTTCAAAGCGTGGAATTCACTCAAGGTCTTGCCCACCGAAGCTGCACAGTAGGTGCACACGACGGGTACATCCGACAGTGTGCGCGCGTGGCGGCGCGGGCAGGATTTGTCGATTGTCGACCCGTTACCTAACCCATCTAGCCAAATTGTTTTGGTCCGAGCCAGTGCCGGATCAAGACTACTTAATGCCCTAAGCAATCCACGCCTGGGGTTGCTGGAAGGAATACGTTAAATTACAAGTTGTATGTTGTGTGTTGTATAATATTGAACCTTTCCAACGTCAACGCAATGATGTCTCCCGCCGACAAAACACGCGTGTTTTCCAACAGCCTTGCCTTTTATGTGCTAGCAAATGTTTTTTCGGTGCTGTTTATGGTGCCCCCGAGACGTGATGCCCTAAACAATTGCTTAATTTGCTTAGGGGCTAATCCGGAAATGGTCCGGGCTCTGGTAGATTCTGGTAGATATATCTAACGGGATGACGTTGGTACTTCATTTTGTCGTATGGGGTTTGTAGGTACCACAACACCAACCTACTACAATCTGTCAAATTTATTTAACTGATCTTCAACTTTATCGCTAAAGGATTAGGTTCAAAGTTGATTGCGAAAATTTGACAGTTTCGGGTAGCTTGATGTGCTGGCAACAGAATGACGCCTTTTAGTGATATTAAACTATTTTGGGAAAGTTTCATCTCGTTATATCAACCGATTTTGTATTTCTAATTCCTCCGTCATTATGCTATTACTTGCACCACAATCTCTTCTTTTTTTGAAGTCCATGATTTCACACTTCCAATGAGCGCAATTTTCTTTTTCGAATTAATTGCTCAGATACTACAACCAGGACATAACTACAAGTGATCCGTCAAGAAAGCCCACGAAGTTCAAATTATATGATGATTTTAATTAATGTCTTTAGTAAATTAAATGTTATCATTATAGTCACGTCATATTCAAAATACGCAGCAATATTGAGTGATAACATTAATAAAACAGCGGCTATAGGGCTTAGAAGGTCATTGGCATAGGTGTATAAAATGATCACTCTGCAACAAGATGTAGGTACCTACCACGCAAGTTCGAAAAAATATGGATGTCACGTTATCAACTACGAACGTTAATATCTCGGAAACGTGACGCATTACGGGGTTTGGTCCTATTATGTTTTTGTTTGCATTGATGTCAGCTATACTTATAGGTTCCATGAGTGGCCGCCATTTTGCAAAAAAAAAAACAAAATGGCGCATAGGTATTCCAGGCTCCATATAAAAATCTTCAATCCCCTTTGTGAGAAATCAAATAAACTAATTTCGCGGGGAACATTGCAGGAAATGGTCGACTTATATGCCCGCGTGTGTGTAACTGAGGCTGGACACGCTCGCCAGGTGCATCCGCCGGGCAAAACCATGAATTCCATGCTTTAGTTGAACAACATCAAACAATCAATTAACATTATTTTTGACAGACATGGAAAAATAGGTATCATTCTATGGATAAAATGTACAGTACCTTTGGAATGATACCAATAGTACAACATTTACAAATTAAACATGTTTTAGCTTCCAAACTAGCTTAATCTTAGAACAAGAAGTATAATAATGATATTATCCTACCATTCAAAGAATTATATGTTTAAGTAAATGCTTACCTAAATATTAATTTTTAAAAATATATAAGTATTTAAAACACGTAAGACCTCTTTAGAACATACTCTAGGCGGTTGTAACTAATGTTGCAATTTCAGGGTTTTTTTTTTAATATGAACCGTTTATTTTGAATTGGGCAACACTAGATATAAACCTTTGATAAACGTAAACGAACTAACTCATATCCAAATAATAAAATAATTAATAAAGCGACCAATTACGCAGTTATTCTCTGTCCATTAGGTTAACCGTTTTTTGACAGCTGCCTTAGTACGTAACTATTCCAGATTACGTAAAAGTCACTTTTTAAAATGCGTGATAAAATAAATATATAAACAGCCATAACTTATTGAATTATCTTATTTACGACTTCTTACAAACACTATAATACCGTACGTGTACATACAATATATAATTGTTATGCGTATTAAATTACATTCTGTCGTATGTAATACATCGAAAATAATCATTTTATATTGTATGCAAGTCAGTATAGAAAAACCTTGCATTCACTCAAATATCAATATCACATAAATTATTTGCCATGATACGGATTTGCCACCATATACAAGATGTTAATGTTTTATTTCGATTTTATTTTTTTTTCAAAATGTTATGAATAAAAAACGTTGTGTTTTAATAAGTAGTAAACTGCATATTTCTGCGTATACACAACACATTGATACGGCAAACCAGTGCATACTTTATTTTAATGATTTCCGCTATAAAACCTGCCAAATTGAAATTTAAGTAAACAAAGCATCTAATTTATATTGTTTTGTGTTTATTAAAAATAAACACAGGCATAGAAACCGCACCATTTTTTATACGACAGCAAAAAATTGATAATTGACACTACAAATTAAAGTGAAATTATCGAAATGAGTTTTATGACGTTGCTGCAATCACTAGTTCCATATGTCAAAAAACGGTTAACCTAGTGGACAGTGTATATGTAAAAAAAAAACAATACATATTTCCTAACAATATTTCAGATACTATTTACACACTGTATTAGCAACGTTTTTAGAAAAGTTTTAACCAAATTCTTGGTTATATTATTTTTTCATTTATTATTTCGTTAAATGTGATGTTGATGAAATTTCACTAAAAACCTTTAAGCAAATGACCACTGAGTTCGTTCCACTTTATTTCTGGTCAATCTCCCTGAGCACAAAACCATATTTCATCTCAACTCAATGCCCCACGTTATTTTGCTACCTGACTGCAAAGAAGGGTTATGTTTTTGCGAAGTCCAATTTATAGGCCGAATAAATTGAACTGCGGGAGACGATTATCTCGCAAAATGCGATATATCCTAATTGCTTTAAATCAACCACTTCAGTTCTAAAGTTCTTCTCTTGATACATGAAAAGCGCCAATCTTATTTTCTCCCTTTTTTCTTTGAAGTCTTTTCGGCCCTCAGCTGATCTTCTTCGTCCATCTTGGCATAATGCGACTGTATATGAGACAACAGTTTTTTCTCCCTCGAGAAAGATTCTCCACACATGTTACAGGAGTACTTCTCTTTCTCTTTACTTTCTTTACTGCTTTCTGGGGCATTATGAACAGCTGCCGTAGACGTCGAAATTTGCGATTCTTGGATGATATTATCAGTAGGCAAAACATATGACGGTTGCAATAGGGGGTCTACATTGATGAATGTAAAGAAACCTGAGTCCTTCGGATGGGCAACGTCCTCTAACGTGACTCTAAATGGCTCTTTAGCATCCAAATCCTCTCTCAGTTCAGGTTTAGACTTTCTTTGGCGTTTTTTAGGCACTTCGGCAGGGGGAGGTATCGCCTTCGTTGAGATTAGTAATTTGCTGGGATTTCCAGTTTGAACTATAGTGTAAGACTGCTTTTTCATGGCGGGCGTAGTGAATGGGGCTGGTGATGCAACAACTGGCGGTTCGTAAAGATGTCCAGAATGGGCAACAGTTTGAAATAATCCCACCGGGTATGGCTTTGATTGATTCTCAATGTCTGTTACTTCCGACCCTTTTCCGAAAGATTTGTCATGAGAATCTTTATTTCGTTCTTTTGACTTTTCATGTTCTGGTTCAGATTTGCGCTTTTTTGCTGTTTTTTGGTTTTCTGTAACTGGAACTGGTGTTGTATCTTCAACCAAAGTGAATATGTTATTTGGGCCTGGAACTAATTTGAATCGACCATTCAAGTTAGGGGCGGAAGGAATTTGCACAGATGGTGACTGAGAATTTAAAGACTCTGATTGTTGAGAATCCAAAGAATTCTGAGAGGTTCCCGGATCCGGATTATTCGCCGTGCGTCTTGTTTTGCTAGCTGGTCCAGCTTTTGGCTTAGGTTTTGCTGGTGGAGCAGATTGAATGCTGTGTTTTTGCTTTCGATTGATATCCGTGATAGGACTATCAAATTTATTTGTATTATTGTCTGTGCTTGGTTTATCGTTTTTATTATCCGTAATTGGACTGTTGTCATTATCAAACTTATAAGACTTCCATGAGTGCGGTTTTTTCATATTACCTTCAATTGTAATATATTTGACAGTGGAAACTTTAGGAGGTTCTGGCGTCGGTACTGCCTTAGGAATAGCTACTTTAGGTATTCCATTTTTAGCACAATTGTGAGATTCAACCACCTCTTTTTTTAGGAAGTTTCTATTGCACAGTTTACACTGAAATAGCACACCCACTCCATTCACTTTTATCATGCTGATATAATCCATGATGTTAAATGGTTTTTCATCTACCGGCTCTTTAATTTCTGCATCGTTATCACTAGATGATTTTTCTTCAACATAATCAAAGCTTAAATTATTTATCAGAGTATTGTTCTTCACTTTGTTTTCACTTGGTTTTTTCTCATTTTGTGATTTTTTATTAACACTAGGCTGTGGTGGTTCAATATTATTAGAACTGTTACTACTATTAGAAGGGGTACTATTACTAGACTTGGCTGGTTTCGTTGAGGGTACTTTTCCGTTATTCTTTTCCTGAGTCAATTGTATTTCTTTAAGATTAAGTTCTTCATTATCATTGTCAATTATTTCTTTTTTAATTGGTTTTGAATCAGTTCTTCTAGTAACTCGTTTATTTGGTGGGGTGGATTCTTCTTTTATAGCCAATGGTTTAAGAGGGATATCTTTAATACCCGCCATTGCTTTTTTTATCAAAGCATCACATATATCATCATTACTCATATTCGTTTTATTTAATTTATCTTCCCAAGCTTTTCTAGTTTTAGTTTTAGTGATAAATGGGCCAGTCTTACCTACCGCCGTCCGTAAACTTTCTTGTGTTTTGATACATTTGTGTATAAATTCGTAAAGTTCTTCCAACTTTGCTGAACACCGGAAGCATATTTTGTGTGGAAGGTCATCGTTTTCCGCGATCTGTAAAGAAATAACACTCTTAAACACTATAAATAAGGAGATGGTACAGTCGGTGACCAACATTGTTTGACCCACTTGAGTGATAGCGAAGAAGCGAGTAGCGAGTTGTAGATTTTTTTAATCCAAGAGCGGTGACAAAAATGCTAAAGAGGCACCACCTTCCATATGGAAGAGGCCTTGCACTGACTACTTCACCATAAAGCATTTCATGAAACAAATCCCTATGATTTGACATCTGATCACAAAGAGAAGTCTGCAGAAAAAACAACAAATAATTAAGGATTGGTTTCCAAATAGGCGGTGAAGGAAGATATATCATTCTTCGACAACTCGACCCCAACATCTCGACCTCGACAACTCGACTTCTGAAGTTCTGAGATGGTAATGGAAACAATAGTTATTTAAACTCCTACTAACATTAATATACCGCTACCAGTTTCCATGAAAGATAAAATGGAGGGCAAAAATAGAGTGAACTGTTCATACTCACTGGCAAGCCTCCATGTAAAGTGATGGCGGGCGGTAATAAGGCAAATGTTAGTACTTACTATTTTTCCCATCCCGATGTCAAAGTCAATTGTTCAGGGTCGAGTTGTCGGGGTCAAGTAGTCGAATTCATGTTGTCGCTCTCTAAACACCACAAACCTCTCTAAACACAACTAAACAATTAGCGTTCAACTGATTAAAATCTTTTATTTTTGTTAATCATTTAAAGTTGAGATTGTGGTGTGGAATTCATACTTCCTAAATAATTACTGATTCAGTAGATTTTAGTTATTATGCTTGTAAATCATTGAAAATATTGTTAGGAAAATCAAAAAACAAAACCAAATATTTTATTTCACATAAACCTAACGCTTTTATGTGAAATAAAATATTTGGTTTTGTTTTTTGATTTTACTAACTAACACCACAAAACCTTTTTTTTTTTTTTGTTGTATCCGGGGTGGAAAATCGTCATGGATGTCCTCCGCCGCGGGCGGGAAGAGGGGTCTGTCAGACTCTTACTGACTAAAAACCACCCCGGTGTTCCATCTTACACCTACGCCAGGGGGGTCGCGGGAACGTACGATCCTTCCACAACCCCCGACTGCCCGCCGTTTGCGGGCCTCCTCGAGTCAGGGGGAGGTGTTTGACTCCCCCGCGACGTCTAAGAGGGGCGCGCGTGGATCACTACGCGGCGCCACCTCGGGTCCTGATGTGTGAGGGGCGACAGATGTCCCCGAGCCCATCGCCCCTGGACCCACTTAGGGGGGCTGGAAGAGGGCGTTCCTCCCAGCAGTCGACGCAGTGGTGACACCGGGTGTCCGGCTCCCTGTTTATGCGACACGGTACTTCCCGAAGCAACCATGCCCCGAGAGCAGAGAGGTGTCCTCCTCTGCCGCTTACGGCGGGAACACGGGCACGCGTTCGCGCTCATCCGTGACCCCGCCGCGGCTGTCCGTCACCGGACCCTCCTCTGGGGACTACACCCAATCACCAGCGCACCAGAACACATAGCACGCCGTGACCATCTCAGGGACCAAAATGGGCGCCAGACTACCCCCTGTCTGGGCACCCTTGGTCCCCCTGCGACGGGTCAGGTCATTGGCCCCATCTCCTGCCAATTTTCGGCCGCAGAGGATAGGGAGAGCGACCAGCGTCATACAAACACTCCGCTTCCCCTGCGGCCCCACCGCGTTCGCCATCAGACGGTGGTGACCCCATCAAGGCCACAAAAGGTAGAGAGAGCGGCGCACCGCAATACCGGCACTCCTCTCCCGCCGCGGCCTCCAACCCTAAGCCGCGATGCCTCCCATACGACATCGCGGCACGTCTCAGTTGAGATGGCGCCTAAGCGGCACCGCAACCTTCTTTTTGGCCGCTACGTCGTCGGCTTACCGGCAAAAGCCTGGACGAGCGGCCCCTCCTAGGGTTCCTCTTCGCTTCACCGTGGGTGACCAAGCCACGGCTACTGAGCCGGCGCCTCGACAATGCGGGAACCCACCGGGGGGAACCGACCCAACCTAACCGTGGAACCGTGGTTGTTTCCTATGGAGAAGAGCTGGCAAGAAACTCCATGGTTACTCTTTTAAAAATAATTGGCTTTGCAATGTTTTTAAATTACAGAGTTAATAGGTATGGGACAGTGTAGGGCTGTCAACAAGTCCAAGTACTTAATAATATAGAAAATGGTCTACAAAGTAAGAAAATGGTCTAAGTAGGTAAGAAGAGGCAATATTAATACACATTAGCCCAGTTACTAATAAAAATATAATTTCAGATGAACACACAGATTTCTCTCTTTCAGTCGTCAGTAATTTGACTTTCGAAAGAAGAAGACAAAGCGTTGTGTAACTTTATAGACGCTATACAACTTTATTGTAAGAAGGCAGTTCTTTTAAAGATTACACTATGAAGTTGGTGCTGAATAAAGAATTAAAAACATCAGAAAAGAACAATTTTTTTTTTATGTTGTTGGTGTTCATTCCTTACAAAATTGCATTCCTGTTTTCTCCATAAAAAGTATTGCTCAAGTATCATTAACTCATGTTAATGATACTTGAGCAAATACTTGTCATATTATCTCATGTTAATGATACTTGAGCAAATACTTTTCATATTATCGCATGTTAATGATACTTGAGCAAATATTTTTTATGATATAACTAGCTGACCCGGCGAATTTTGTACTGCCTCAGATTCAATAAAGACTATGTATGAGAAAATGAATTATAATTATTATTATTTTTTTCATGATTTTTTCCCATGTTTTAATAGTTATTCTGCTATTCGGGGCAGAGACAAATCCAACAAATCAAAGATCATCAAAATAAGTCCCGCCATTCTTGAGTTATAAGTGGTGTAACTACCCCGACTTTGTTATATGTTTAAAGATGTATATATCTACCACTGCTATATCCCTGTGATTTGTTTGTATGCCATACTTAAATGAATTTAAAAAAAAAAATATGGAAAACGAAACCAAAGTTAGTGTAAACACTCAAGAAACAATTCAAAGAACTCAGTTAGTGTTGACAGCAGGCTGGTCAACATTAAAAGGGTTTCCAAAATACTTAAGCACAGATTGAAAACACTTGGTACAAGCTTAACAGCCTTGTAGTGAGAAATGTGCATATTATTATTATTACAGGTAGATAAGAGATTGAACAACAGGATTATAAAGTTAAGATCGTCTAGTTGGGAAAAATTACATACATAACTATCTTACCCCAAAAGGCATCAATTCGTCGATCTTTTTCGCCGTCACTTTATCAGCATCGAAAATGTTGAGAAATGGTCCATCTTTACCTTCGCACAATCTACAAACTTTCATGAAAACTGGTGGAGTCACAGCACTGTACGCCTCAGCTATTACTTCTGAACTTATAGACTCAGGTATAGAAGATTTAGGAGGCTGTTTCGCCTTAGATTTCACTTTTTTCTTGGCCATTTTGATACCAAGTTTTTCTCTTTACGGACTCTTACGTTGTGACGTTCTAAGGTAACAAACCCTCAAATGCACTTTTAAGATTTCCTTTCAACACAATAAATGAATTTCATTCATTATTTTAACCATTTGAATCATAAACTGCACTGTAGTAACAAATTATTACAAGAATTAGTAGAACAACATGGCTGGCTGTGGCTGGAAATGTCATTCAATATAGCCAGTCAAAATAGCACCATAGACAAATAAACAATCGTATTTTTGATGACATTTTGACAAGCCATGGCCATGTTCAGCGTCTTTGACTGTAAGGTCATTAATTTTAACGACCTTTGACAGGCCTTAAGCTGAAAATCATTAAGGGCTGATTTTTCCATCGCCAGATAACTTTTGTTCGAGGAATAAAATTGACGTTTGACAGTTTTTGTATGACATAACTGTCAAAATTTCAAAATTATTCTTCGAAGAAAGTTATCAGATGATTGAAAAATCAGCCGATACATTTTCGGTTTTTTTTTTTAATGACTCTTGTAAGCCCCTCATTTAAGTCATTAAAAAAAATAAAACAGGCACGTGCCCAAAAACCCAGGGTTATCTTTTGCTTGACGGTTGAACGTTGAACTATGATGGGTGATTGGACCTCATATTAATTTTAACCCCTTACTGCATGGACTTTTGTATCTATGCGAAAAAAAAAAATGTTGTATTTCAAAGTTTATGGAATCCATAAAAAATAATAAAAAAAATGTAGCAGTCTCAATTATTTTTTTATAAATAAAAATAAAAAATTGCATATTTGGTACGGCATGCATTTTTTATACCTCCATGGATTATACCAAATATGGGACGAAATGCAATCAGACCAACTTTTATCATCAATAAAACAATTATAGTCAATATCAAATATCCTCTTTATTGGAAACAAACTAGCATAACCTTAATCTAATAACAGGAAACAAAACAGCAATCAGCCACTACATTTACTCAAGTACTACTGGATCTAGAGGAATATGATACTCCAGAAAACAATTCCTTTTTTTGTTTATGCATAAATACATTTTACATTTGACACACCAAATGAAAGTTTGGCCGCCACATTCGTTCCTGCACCTTTGTCTTGATTCCGTCCAGTCGGGAAAATGATGGAAACCGTCTTCTGCGACTTCTCTTGCAGGCATCTCAATTTTACGCTTGCTTTTTTTCGCTGGAGGTGGTTCATCTCTGACAAATACAGGCCTGCCTCGCGTTTTTGGTGTGAAGATCTGGGAATCTTTTTTGGTTAAAATTTCAGCAATTGCCAATTTGAAATCTAGAAGTGGCATATATACTTCTTCGTTGCATCTGCGCCACAGGAGCCATGAGTTTACACAGACCAGGTCGATCATGTGGAAGAAAACTCTAAGATACCATTTCTTAGAACGCACTTTGATTCTATAGTACCCTAGCATCGAATCCAAGGTGTCAACACCACCCATGTGCCTGTTATAAAGTTGTACCACTTTTGGGCAACTCACTTCATGGTACATTTTTCTTTTCCTGTCATAGCGCCTGACTATGGTTGTTGGATTAACTCCAACATAGGTTGAACATAAGTGAACCACTGTATTATCTAACCACGCCACCACAGCCAAAGTTGTGTCATCAACTGTGGTATGTAATTCTGCGGTAGATCCTCTTCCCTGTTGGGACAGTTCTTTTTTTGTGGGAATTTTAGCTCCTCCAAGTCTATTAGCCCGAACGGTCCCCAGCGGTAAAATTCCTTTTTTGTGCATCCATATCATAAGGTCCACGCTTGTGAACCAATTGTCAAAAAAAATTTTGTAATTTAGATGTGTGGGCACACTTTCTGTCAAACGTAGAACGACATTGCTGCTGCAACCTAGGTTTGGATTATTTTCAGGGACTTTATCACTTTGTTTGCCGGCATACAGGTCGAAATCGTAAGAAAACCCTGAAACTCCACTGAGGACATGAATTTTGTAGCCCCATTTATGAGGCTTTTTTGGGTTGTATTGTTTCAGGCTACTTTTGCGAGTTTTTGTGGGCACGATTTGTTCGTCAACTGCCAAGTATTCTTCTTTTGGCACTTGTAATAGCATCTGTCTTATCATTGACAAAACTGGACGGATTTTCTGCAGTTTGTCGAAATCTGCATTATCAGGTTGTAGCATATCATCATTGTTCATAAAATGAAGGAATCTTTTAATTTCCTCGAATCTGTTGCAAGTCATTGTCGTGACAATTGGCTCGAATTCCATTCCCGATTTCCAGTAGTGTCTGGTAGTTGGATAAGGTATTACTGACATGTATATTAGTATGCCAATAAATTGTTTTACTTCTGTATGAGAAATTGTATATTCTTTGCCCAGCTGGATTGCATATCTCATACTCTCGCAAACAATAACGTCTATGAGATCAGTTGGAAAAAAAAACTCAAACAGTTGAATAGGTGTTTTAAGTGCTTTGAGTGCGTCAGAAAGTCGCATATCACCCAAAAATCTGCAGTCTTCATCACTATACTCAATTGTACCTGGCGTCCAATGATATTTAGATGATCTTTGAGTATTATTTCTAGGACATCTTGATGTAGATGGAGCTGGTGCAGATGAAGCGGGTGAATCATCGTTGCTGTCATCAGATTCTTCGTCCGCTTCTGAATATGCCAACGGATCTTCATCTGGATCTGGATAATATTCGTCATCGTCGTCGCCGGATAGATCTTCACCTTCACTACCAGACGGTATATCTTCAGAATAATAGTTATTCATATTTCTGTCGATGGCGAACTGCCAGCGGAATCTGTTAGAAGCATAATATACATAGTAAGCAAACACCATGCAAACACCAAACAAAAACCCAAAGCTTATGAGTTGTTATTACACAGCGAAAGACTAACGAAGCAGATGAACAAGGGAAGCATGAATAGAAAGTTCAGAAAGGCAGGTCTTGATATATATTCCTTCCAAGCATGAAAGGAAGTGATTGAAGGACAAAAGAACTGTCGGTAAGTGCCAGGATCGTGGAAGAACATTTTGAAGGATTGTTTGAGAGACAAAAGTCGCATAGGTACCAACCAAATACCTATTTACCTACTTATAAGTGCTGTAATTCATGTGCAGAAAACAAAATATACGTAATTTGCGAACTTTAGCATACATGTCTTATGAAATTGAATCCATGCTGATTTTATTGCATACCGTGTCATATGTGAACAAATGCAATTTACCGCTATCTGCATACTGTCCCATATATGGGCAGTACAATTGAGTCAACACTGCATGTTGTCCCGAATATGCACACAACAAAAACGCAGCATCAATTTGCAATCAATGAGGATCTGGTGTTGTTTCTTCAACTTTTAGACTCACTTATGATGGTTTTATTCAAAGAAATATGTACAAACCGAAATATTCATAGGATTCTGAGAAATTTGGGTTCAAATACAGAGCTACTCACCTTCCAGGTACGTTTGATTTCAAACTGACTTTAATCTTTTTCTATCAAGACTGCCAACATTTCACCGCTACTAAACGTCAAAGTACACACCTAGTCTATGGTTTCTAATGTCGCCATAACTCAAACTTGAAAAGAATTTAAATTTATGCCAAAAAAATTTGATGTGCAAATATGGGACGCAATGCGGTAAGGGGTTAAGTAATTGCTAAAAACCAAAGGCCAGCAGTAAAAAAGGGAATCCTGGGGAAACTAACCTACTTGTACAAAGTGCCAAGAAAGGTGTTTATTATTTATGTTGAAGACATGGTGCAAGAACACTAAGGGTCGGAGATCCGTAAACACTGCACTCAACTTACTTAGCATTTTAGGTTAGTTGAGGGTCCAGAGAAGTCAGAAAAATGTATGATGATTTTGATTTTATGCGCCTAATTAGCTACTAATGAAGAATGGCATTGTATGAATGACCCGTAATGAGAGGTTTTTCTTTTCAGTATTAAAAAAAAACATAGTTTCCAAGAACCCTGAAGATGGCGTTGAACCACTGACGTATTATACGTCAGTGCGTTGAACTGACTACGTTACTAGATGCCAAAGTCAAAACGCTTGGAAAAAAAAACATTGCGTCACGTCATATACGCTCGTTGAATGACAATTGCGTCTGCTTTCGTTTTACGATCTCAAAATGACATCCAAGTGAATTAATAAAAAAATTATGTGACTTCGTTCCTTGCAGTAACTTACCAAGTTCAGCGCCATCTATCCAGCGACTAGGGAAGCGTTAAAAAAAAAAGAAAAAGAAAATCCCTCATTATGATAATATGACGATGCTAGAACCAGAGTGATCTAAGTGACATTTTTGGCAAAAATGTTTTTTTTACACAATTGCATGGAAAAATCATAATTCTTTCATGCCATACTGATCTAAGTGCTTCCCAGTATTATTTATGATATTTTAATCTATTGATAATATTATTAATAAAATATACTAAATTATATTATATATTGGTGCCGATTATGTTGTTCGTAAACTAAACTAAGTTTAAGTTCAGTGCATCTTTTTTATTCTATTTCATAAAGAAAAGGACAGAAGATAAATTTTAGTTTAGTCTTTTCAAATTAATCAGCGCCTAATGTAAATTGATGTAAGTAATTTTAGTGGGAAAGTTTATAATCACGTCTAAACTTGTACCTATGTCGAGTACCTAGTGTCAGGCCAAACCATGCGGAGTTTACGTGGGATGAGTACAGCAGAATAGCAAGACGAAACCTAATCTTCGGGTATTGGATAGGTGTCGGCGATGTCGCCCTTAAGGTGAATGGGTAGTGGTCACTGACCTCTATAATACAAAAAGTACTTACTGTATTATAGAGGTCAGTGACAAGAACCAATCTCATAAGGAAAAGTGTTTATGGTAGAAATCTAACTGAGAAAGATGTATTAATGATTATAATTCTCTAAATATGTACCTGATATTGTCGCGAATCATATTTTGATCAAGATACAACCTAACACTGACCTGCAAATTGCAAAAAACGTAAGAAAATTTGAATTTTGCGGTCTACCACTACCCATTCACCATAAATAGACTAGCCGATGACAAATGTCAAAATAATGTCAAGCTCAAGTTGGTACAACTGTACAAGAATATTTTGGGGCGTAGCAAAAATCAGAACTAACCATGAAGGTATTATCTATACCTTCATGGAACTAACACAGCCATCTTGTTTTTTCAATACAATCAACCACAGAGCATGTAACACTTTACAATCAATAGCGCGAAAAGATCCTACACACACTGCACACACACACACACTAATCAAAGATTTAAATCTGTAACTATAATAATACGATTACGATTTATCGTAATACGATTTTACAAAACTCCGGATGATGATATTATTGAAAATATTGAAATATGAAACAAAATATGCGTTTTTTATTTAAATATTTTAATGCATATGTAATACAATAAATTCTACATTTAAAATACTTCTCTACATTATGTTACTTGGTAGCTTCTTTTAAGTAGGCTACGACGTCTGCTCGCTCTGATGCTTTTTTCACACCAGCGAACACCATCTTCGTGCCGGGAATGTATTTTCTGGGATTCTCCAGATATTCGTAAAGTGTTTCCTCATTCCACACAACACCTTTGTTTTTATTGGCTTCTGAATATGAATAGCCGGTCGCCAGGCCAGCCTTCCGGCCGAATAAACCGTATAGGTTGGGACCAACTTTGTTTCTGCCTCCAGATTCAATAGTGTGGCATTGGGCACATCGCTGTAAAAAGATTTTCTTTCCTTGTTCAGCATTGCCAGGTGGTGGCCCCATTTTCCATGTTTTTTATTTTCACAAAATCAGAAATCAACGTGACGTTTGCTCACTACACAGACGAGTAATAAAGTTTTTTTCAATGACGTGACTATAAGAAGGTCCAGAAGTGCAAAGAGTTTTTACTTATGTACATACTAATAAAATAGGCTTTTTGTAACAGGACATGAAAAAACCATATTTACCACAAAAAAAAATTAATAATATTTTGTTGTTAGTATTTGTTGATAGAGCGGCAACAGAAATACATAATTTGTGAAAATTTCAACTGTCTAGCTATCGCGGTTCTTGAGATACAGCCTGGTGACAGACAGACGGACGGACGGACAGACGGACAGACGGACGGAATGACAGCGAAGTCTTAGTAATATTGTCCCGTTTTTACCCTTTGGGTACGGAACCCTAAAAAATTAAAATAGATAAACCTCTACAATACAAAAGAGGTCAGTGAGATAAACTCACGCCTTTCCATGGGAGTTGGCAGAAACTATAGAATACCATCCGTTACGAACATCCTAAACATACAACTAACTAAAAGAACCACATAATAATAATTAATCTTCTTCTTAGCGAGTCATTTGCCTGGCCCTTTCCCAGCTATACAAGGTTATTGGTAAAACATTAACAACCTCTTAAGAGGTCATTGTACTCATCATTATAAACAACAACTTACTATGGGACCAAACCTGAAATCGCGAAAAAAAAATCAGCTGTTCCCTACATTTATGTTCGTATTACTCGTCAAAACTCGTCTAACCTAACCTAACCTAACCGGATGCAGCTAGCGTTTTACGTGGAATGACTGCTTAACCGTCTTCCACAACCCACTTGGAAACACGATATCCTATAAGCTTTGAATATCAATTTAACTCTTAGTTGTGAAGCTTAGAGTAAGAAAGCTATAGAGCATCGGGTAGCGTGGCCACACATGAGACAAAAAACTAACTTAACTAACATAGGCTACATAAGTAGAGCAGCTGCCTTGAAAAAACTGGCACGCAGTGAGAGACGGAAATAGTATAGCTTTATCCTTTTCTGTTACTTATAATAACTCAATACTTTATCCCTTTCTTGTGGAAATGAAATGGAGCTACCCGCCGTCTATACTTTTCTTTGTCTAAGTTGTGAAGGTACTACGCATAATATACTAAACTTGATGTACAGAATAGCCTCCCTCCTCCATATTTTTAATCTAGGATGTTTTTTTGCGTGTAGTAACATTCCGTAGTACAGGTTACTTACTCTGCTGTGGCAACTCTCGTCGGCCATCTTGAATTTAGTATTGTGCCAGTCGGGGGGGCGGTGACATATTTTTACCCGTCATCGTCGTAATTTTGTGAATTTGTTGGAAAAACGCGAAAATAAGTGTCGTTACATCGTGTAAATAGTTTATGTCAGGACTGAACGTGAGGATGGCGGGTCAGACTATAAACGATAGGCTTTTGGCCGCCCGCCACAGCATCGCCGGGCAGGGTTTAGCTAAATCCGTTTGCAAAGCCACCACAGAAGAAATGATAGCACCCAAAAAGAAACATTTAGATTGTAAGTACTGTTACCGTAAAACGTATCCACTGGAGCGTCATTCTCAATGCTCACAACTATTTTCTCGGTCAATAATCAGACGACGTCGTCGCCACAGTGCGACTCTGTCAATGGTCGATAACATTTCTATGCTATTGAATGTAATCCATGACGACCGCATTCAAGATCATAGAACGCTTATTTTCTTTCATTAAAACAATAATAAGTTAAAGGAATTGAATTCGCATTTAAAATGTCGAAATATTTTTACATAAGTTGTTTCTCACGATTGGTGTTGCTTGACACACATTACTTATGTTATGTCATGTTACATTGGATGTAACGTGTTCGTTAGCGAATAAAAAAACTGTCTACCCACTTATTGATTTTATGTAAGAACCTATCTAACTAGTGAGGATCTGTAACTTTACGAGTGGTTACAACTGCATATGCTACCTCCTGGCGTAGTTTTGCAGGTTTATTTTCCACGGCAGTCAAACCCAAAAACGAGTCAGAGGGTCGTCAGACGCCTATCATAGTTTTAGCACCATCCAAAACCCCAAAAACATTCTCGATTTTTTAGTCTTAAGAACAAAAGGGAAGATGTTTATATTTTAGCAAAATAAACCAAAAAAGGTTCTCTAACTGCCGCAGCACAGCAGATAACAACCAAAACCTTCATAAAAAGAATTAGGGTACCCCCAGACCTTTATTATAAACTTTTTTCCTAACCTATAACTGCTAGGCTACGGCCTACCCCATATTATGTTCATTTATTTTATATTTATGATAAAATAAATGATTTATGTTGACACATGTTGCTACCAATTATCAATTTCTTTAACCTTTGACCACCACAGTCATGTATAGATGTCAAACCAAAATGTGCCCACCACGCCACGGTTTGACTACATAGACACTACGACTACACAGACTTTGACACCAAGGGCATGTTTTTGATTTTTTGATGTGTGGCGGTCAAAAGGTTAAAAACGATTTGGAGAATGTTGTCATAGTCAGTCTGATTGCTGAAATTAAGTTACAAGTAAAAATAAACAGTATGACTGATTATTTTATCAGTAAAAAAACTTTGTTAGTTATTATCAGCTGTATGTATGTACCTAAAGATATATCAGTATATTTAAGTATTTTTCTTTCTTTTTTCTGTTAAAAATACCCAATCTTTTATGGTCAGTAATTCTCTTTTTCATGCCAATCAGCAGAAACTGCTTTATTATTTTTATTTTGGGAATGGTGGTCTAATTTATTACAAAACTTCATTCAAAGTTAAATATGGTAAGCTTAGTAGGTACTACTTAAAACATGTATAATCTCAGTACACCCGTAATGTATTTGAAGAAACTATCCAATTCCTATCCCTAACCCAATATCCTCTCTAACATAAAAAAAGTATCAGAAATAATCAACATCTTCCTGCCAAACCAAACAATTCGAAGACAGTGACATCTACCGACCCGCACTGGGTCGGCATGGTAGATTGCCCACTCCTTCTAGAAGAGAGGAGGCCTGGGTCCCACCAGTGGAAATATTATAGGCTGAATATGCTTATGCTATCTTCCTGCCCTTGTCCCATGTTACTTGGGGTTGGTGCCACACATTTTCTTCTTCCATTCTCCCCTGACAACCGTCAGACACACACACTGAGTCTGTGGGGATTCACTGCATTCTCATTCAAATTCCTCACACAATACATCCAAATAATATGCCATATGATTTTATTCCAACAAGAAACCATGTATTGACTAACTATTGGCGACAAAACGGTCAAAATTATCCTCCACATGGCACATACTACTCATAAAACAAGTTCTATTAAAATATTCTTGGATTTGCATTTTATCGTCAGTAATGACTCATCTCTGTACATTTTTCTAACTAAATGTCCAACACCCTATATGCTTTAGCTCACACACTGATTAATGAGACAAATGAGTGCAGCAGATTAATTAATGCCTTGTTGTATACACTGTTAGCATGTCAACAACTTCAATAAAAAAGGAAACGTGTGGTTGAACATTTAATTTATCAACAACTGAAGTTTAATCACCTTTTTAGTAGCTGTCACTATATCATTGTTTTTACAGTTTGCAAATATTTGCCGTATGTCATTACTTCCCAGAATTTGATCCTTATTAGAGACACTATCAAGTGGTGTAATAATACAGTATGTTTTTTTAATCAAAATCAACGGGTTTGATTCCTGGTTAGAAATATTGATTTTTCAAAAATCCAATGATGCAGTTTTAGTATTCATCAAAATCGAGCCCGCGACTCCTTTGAGTACTTTTCGCTATTCCTCATAGTTTCGGATTTGGCCCTCCTCACCCACTTGAAAAATTCACCCTGTATAACAAAAAAGAAATTTAATGTTTTTCTGTCTGTTCCTTCTAATCCCAGAAATGGCTGGAACGATTTTGATGAAATTTGGTATGAGGATATTTTGAACCCTGGGGAAGGTGCTTTTTATCAACATGCCACGCGCGCCAAGTCGCGGGCGGAAGCTAGTTATATAATAATTTAAAAGTATTTCTCTCATGGCAATGTTTTTGCTAAGTGCGGAAAAGGGAGTCCTATAATAATCATCATCGTCATCATCAATGTTTGAGTCAAGAAATTCCCTCAAACCTCATTTTGTGTAAGAATGAAATTTTCCTTGTAATGCTGACTGGATTATTATCTTATCAGAACTTCAAAACCTACCACTTCAATAAATTAAGTGATAGCAAAATGTGTTCATGAAAAGTAATAAAATTATGTCTCATTAGTGACAGTTGAGCTCTAAGGTAGCTCTAGCATTTCATTTCAAATTTATATAAAACTATAATATAAATGTCGGTCCTGTGGGAATATCGTGATAAAAAGTAGCCTATATGTTAATCCAGGTTGTCAGCTATACCTCCATACAAAATTTTATAAAAATTTGTCCAGCCTTTTGAGCGTGAAGAAGTAATACACATATAAACACACACACACTCACAAACTTTCGCCTTTATAATATTAGTGTGACTATCAGCGCCCCGCGGTTTCACCCGCATAAGTTTCCCGTGGGAATATCGGGATAAAAACTATCCTATGTCCTTTCCCGGGACTCAAACTATCTCTATACCAAATTTCATCTAAATCGGTTCAGCGGTTTATAATATTAAGTATCGATCGACACAGTATAAATATGAACAGTATTTAAACTAGGCCAATTTGTTGAAATAATTACCTACGCTCCATTGGAGCGTTAGGGTTGTCACTCTTAATGTCTGTAAAATTGAGAAGTGTTTTGTAACGAAGTTATTTAACGCGGTTTGCGGTTACGAGTTGGGTGGTTATCTTTCTCTCCTTTTGGTCAAAAATTCTAGTTTTTCATCGTGAATATCAATTTTGCATCTTGGATTTACATTTTGACCCCACTATCGGCTTTAGCTCCCACAAAAACTATGAAACTGACACCCATAACGAAAAATTTGAAAATTTTCGCAGCCACCATCTTGGATTTACATTTTGACCTCACTATAGGCTTTAGCACCCTCGAAAACTATGAAAAAAACTGGCCAAGTGCGAGTCGGACTCGCACACGAAGGGTTCCGTACCACAAGGCAAAAACTCCGAAAAAAAACACGTTTGTTGTATGTAAATATTTCTTTTATTTTGTTTTTAGTATTTGTTGTTATAGCGGCAACAGAAATTTTAGTTGTTGCATGTTCTGTTGCCGCTATAACATCAAATACTAAAAACAAAATAAAATAAATATTTAAGGGGGGCCCATACAACAAACGCGATTTTTTTTGCCCTTCTTTGCTCGATATCAAAAATGGGAACAGGTAGGCACTTGAAATATTCACAAAATACTCAGTAGTATTTTTACTTTAATAATACTTAAATAATAAAATTCAAATAAAATCAATGTTTAAGGGGGACTCCCATACAACAAACATGTTTTTTTCGGCGTTTTTGCCTTGTGGTACGGAACCCTTCGTGTGCGAGTCCGACTCCCACTTGGCCAAATTTTTCGGTATTCATTTAACTTTTTTTATAGTCTAAAAGAAATCCTCTTAAGTCGAAAAGTTCGGACTAATGAAAAGTCTGGTCACTGGGCCAAAAAGTCGGACAAATCCGAATTGATGGTAACCCTAGTTATTATGAGTATGAGCCTCTGCTTTTGTTACATCGTGTGCACCGGATGAGAATAGACAATGTTTTATGTGAGAGTTACAATTGTATGGTGAAGTATGACAAGTCAGCCGTCAACCATTGTGTTGACTTTCCGATTCGTTCAGTTAAGATGCGTTTCCACTGTGTGGCACAAGGCGATTCCTGCACGTTTCCTCCGCTCCGCTTGTCTGCTCCTCAATGAAAACGCATCCTTACCGAACGTAAATAAACGGAATGTCAATAGAATTGCATTAGTGGATGGCCAATGTCAGGCAACAGTCTCTTGTTAAAGTCGTGTTTTTATTAACTCCTAGCTGCGCCCCGCGGTTTCACCCGCGTAAATGTCGGTCCCGTGGGAATATCGGGATAAAAAGTAGCCTATCTGTTAATCCAGGGAGTCAGCTACCTCCATACAAAATTTTATCAAAATTGGTCCAGCCGTTTGAGCGTGAAGAAGTAACAAACATATAAACACACACACACACTCACAAACTTTCGCCTTTATAATATTAGTGTGATGACAACGAAACTAATAAGACACACCGTTTCAACTTTCACACTGCAGGATTTGTCCATAGGAATTGGAAGTATTGAGTACATAAATCATTCGACATTCCGTGTTCTAAAAAAGGGTAAAATGCCAGTCAATTTCAGTACAGTAGTGGCTCAGTGGCCCCGACTTACCGAGTTGCAGGTCGTGGTTTCGAACCCAAGCAGGCGCTTCGCTTTGTGTAAATAATTTCATCACCACTGCTCTCAAAACGGTGAAGGAAAACATCGTGAGGAAACCGGCTTGTACTAGAACAATCAAATCGAAGACATGTGACATCTACCAACCCGCACTGGGCCCGCGTGGTAGATTGCAGCCCACTCCCTCTCACTGAGAGGAGACCTGTCCCAGTAGTCGGAACATTATATGCTGATTATGCTATGAATTTATGCTACCAGTCAATTACCTACCTGCCCATATATTACCAATATTACCAATTACCTACCTGCCCATATATTACCAATTACCTACCTGCCCACATATTACCAATATTACCAATTACCTACCTGCCCATATATTACCAAGTACCTACCTGCCCATATATTACCAAGTACCTACCTGCCCATATATTACCAATATTACCAAGTACCTACCTGCCCATATATTACCAATTACCTACCTGCTCATATATTACCAATATTACCAAGTATCTACCTGCCCATATATTACCAATATTACCAAGTACCTACCTGCCCATATATTACCAATTACCTACCTGCTCATATATTACTAATATTACCAAGTACCTACCTGCCCATATATTACCAAGTACCTACCTGCCCATATATTACCAATTACCTACCTGCCCATATATTCAACTTACATTTACCTACTGGGATTAGGTACGCACATTTCCTTTTTTTCTTTTAGGGAAAAATATTCATTCATTTTCAATCCCATGACGCAACAGGGATTTGTAACAGAAACAAAGTTCTTTTTTGCCCAACCCAACATCCCTAATCCAGGCTATCAAAAGATCAACGAGCCAATTTTATTATGAAGTAGGTTTGTAAAGTGAAAGCTAAACTATTGTAAAGTGTGTTTATTCATAATCGTTTTATTTGCTAAGAAAGTAGGTACTTACATACAATAAAAGTGCTTACAAAACTTTGTGATCCCTGTAAAATATGTGTATTTTAATGAAAAAATAAAACACTTCAGTCAAATTAAAACTTACTTACTGAGTAGGTTATTGATTTTATTCATGCTACAAATATTGTAAAACATTTTAATGTAAGTTTCTATGGAGTATCTTGTCAATTCTTCTCCTTAAGAAACTACCTTTTGGAAGGGGCCGCCTTTAATAGAATTCTATTTTCTTGTAAATTTTGACATCCAAAAGTGCCTTTAATGCGATTATTCTCGATGTCCACCACTTGTTTGGCCACCACTGGGGGACAGCGAAACAACTTTTAACCTTTTAAGCGCTTGTGTCGCATTTATGCGACACATATTTCCGTGCCCCTACCGCTCGTGTCGTATTTCTGCGACAGAGAACATGCATGATTTTTTCGTTCTATTCAACGATTGCTCCTCCTTATATTTATTGTAGGTATTATTTTATCGATTTGGGTATTCAGTTGCATCGGGTTTGGCTGGAAGCCGACCCCAACATGGTTGGGAAAAGGCTAGGCAGATGATGATGATTGTTTTATCGATTTGTAGCCGCGCGCTAGGGGCACGGCAATTGATATTTAGCCAAGCGCTTAAAAGGTTAAAAACCATTCTCGTTGTCCACCACTGAGGGACACTTCATGGTTTGAATAGGTCGAATCTGTTCCAAAACCGAATTGAGGCACCACCGACTTCACGTAGTCTTTTGGCTACTACCCGTAGAGTGTATATAAAAACCGGAGGCGCGAAGGGAGAGCAACCCCCGCCCGCTGTAACATAGCATAGGCACCCATGCGAGCCGTGGCGGCTAAGGCTGCAGCAAGCCGAAGCTGCGGAGGTGAGCATGGGTGATCCTTTGTTACATAAGGGCGGAGGGGTTGCACTTCCAGCAGCGCCGGAGATGATGCAGAAGTAACAGTGTTTTGAGGTTAGGTTACAATAAATGTCCCCCAGTGGTGTACAACGAGAATAATTTTTAAAAGTTGTTTCGGTGTCAACAAGTGCTGGACATCGGGAATAAACGCCGTCAATCTAATAATTTAATGGCCTTAGACTTGGAATAAATGATTTGACTGTGTTTGTCTTTTCTTGTCTTTTTGGTAAACAAATCTGACGAACTGGGAATTCGATTTTGAGAAAATTTATGTTTAAATTAAATGATTAAATAAGCAATTTTTAATTTAATTATTCCATATAATGTGTTTCTTGCAAATAAAAACAAGAGACTCAAGAGTTCATCATAAGAACGGAATAACTCTGAGAAAACTCTTTATTCGTAGTATTTCTTTACCAAATAAAACATGTATATCGTCGCCTTAGAGTGAAAACCTCGGGAATGTAAATAGCATTTTATCCATTTCGGACAATATTTTAGTATCGAACATCTGGATATAAAAGCGGGTTAAATTTCCATATTAATTAATAAGAATACAGAACCTCCTTTTTCGAAGTCGGTAAAAAATATATATAAAAAACGCCGTACAAATTTTACAGCTACTTCTAGCAGCAGTTACTTCTTTTACACTTACGAGGTTTTCACTCTAAGGCGTCGATATGTAACGAAAAATATACTTTAATATTTGTATTAGTAATACTCTTTCTATCACAATTGGATGCAGCAACACTGTATTCTATCTGTTCGGGACGATAATTGGTGTGATTGGAGTGAAATATGATAAACAGGACAGGCCCGTTTCCTGTCCAGCTATCATATCAAATTGTCGTCGTATTGTAGGTACTCTGGAAGGTTCGGAATTGGACAGTATTTGTTGATATTGTTGTTTATAATATGCAGTGAAATTAATCTGCGCTCCGAAGTTTTAATCACGATAGACGCAATCGCCAAGGTGTAATCTCCAAACCGCAATAAAGACTAAAGAACTAAAAAAACTGTTGTGTGTTTGAATAGCAAACAAGCAGATGGATGAAAAGCTTCATTTGCATGAAGTTCTAAGAAAAAAGCTAAAGTAAAACTCCAATTAAGTACCATCTAAGTACCTTTTTTATTTCGACTCCAATGTTTTCCTAATGGATTTCTTTCTCTAGGTATTAAGCGCCATGCCCATTGTTTTATGCTTTTAAATGGGTTACTTAGGTGTGGTTCATTTAAACGAACATGTATGATGCTTTTTGACCATGTTAATGCTTGGGCCGTTTTTACGTTATCAACCGAAACCTGTTGCTGTAAAAATCTATGACACCGGGATATCTGTAATAAAAATATTTCTTCTTTTCGTAAACCAGCACACCACAAAATGATGCTTCTCGATGCCGAAATTCAACCACTGCTGAACATAGGACTTTCCCAAAGATGATCACAAAGAACAAATAGACTAAAGACTGATCAGAATGCAACTAGAGACTACAGTTCTAGATTCCATAAACAACTGTGAATTATCTCGTAGTAACCAAAGCCAAGATTGTCATACCACTTATACCTACACAATTATGCAACTCGGTCGATGATATTAGAATGTAAATCGTGAGAACTTCTGCTTCAGAATATCAGATCTTCTTATAGTAATTTAAATCTCCATATTAACTTTGTAATGAATGTTTTTTATGTCATTCGCTGTTAGAGGTCGCAGTCTCGCAGCTAGCGTTGAGGTCAAATGAAATGATGGGAAGATAGATTACAGTACACGTACAGCCTGGGTTTTTATATCACCAGCTTATTCTAAGCACACGGCATATCCATTTCCTCTAACGAATGAGTTCGAGAAACCATTTTAATTGGTACACCGAAATCTTAGTCACTGTTTCACAAATTAAGAGTGAACCATGCTGCCCAATTCTCTGAAATACTAACACATTAGGCCACTAAACGGAGTAATTAGGACGACGCCGACCGCGCAGTGGCGCCCTCATCGTTTGTTTGGTAATTTCTTTTAGTTTAGAATGAAAATGCAGAGAATGAAACGGAAAATAGTGGCCACTATTATCCGTTTTAAGGATTATAATAAAACTAAACAACGGAAACTACCGTTTGTAATAATATTAACGTATAATCTTGTGGAGCACAACTTGAAAGTGCTTATTTTCTTCATTTTCATTCTTAAATAAAATAAATAATCAAACAAACGATGAGGGCACCACTGCGCGGTCGGCGTCGCCTTAAAGCATTTATAGATGTGATCCAATTCTATAAAGCCACTAAACCCAAAGATTAACTGACATAGGGTAAGGAGACAAACAGTATCATGTCTTGTGTGGTGACAGAATCTATTGAGAACTCGTTAAGTATTCGGTACTATCTCGGCTTCGTGCTATTTTTATTACAATAAAGGTCAATTAGTTTGTTGTCTAGAATAGTCATTTTCACTCTGTACCCGAGGCAGTTACTGGGTCAACAGATCGAATCGTTATTATACATATATGGTCATATTGTTTTGATTTGTAGAAAATTCCGTTGTAAACTTGGAACCTCCACCAGTTCCGGAATCTTGTACCTATTAACTGAAGGTCACACGCAGAGGTGAAGCGTTATTATTGTCGAAAGGTCCAGAGAGCTATTGATTTTCTTAGCGGTATATAAACCCGTAATCTTCTACCCAGAAAGGTCATTAAGCGGTCCATAATAGTTTTTATATATCTTTGAGATTAGCTCACCGCCTGTACTGTTGTAACGTTTTGAAAAATGAGGTGTCTCGATCGATTCGTCCGGACTAGGTCGTCGGAGTGTCAGACTGAATAGCTAACAGCATTAGCCAATTCGGGAGCTAAATTCAGGATAGTCAATATAATAAAAGGAATTTTCCGCCTCAATCATGTTCCAGCTTTTGGAATGGACCCATCTGAAAGGGGGAACCCTTTAGCCAGCTTCCTTTTGTTGGCTGTGCACTTAGGGTGCGTTTGGCCAAGCTGTGACATCATCCCTACTTCTTTTGTGTTCTTGATAAAAATTGTTGTAGTCGGTCGTTTGTCATTTTTATGGGAGCGTCTTCCGTTTCATTTTAATTATTTATTCTTTCCCAGACAGAGGTACTCTTTCGGGCCTAAGAAAGCTATTGTTTGTTACGTGTTGCTTCGTAATACAGCTCTCATTAAATTACGTGTTGCCTGTTCGGTTATCTGATATGGGCTTGAAGAATGAACCGTTATCGAATTCTTATTACTTATATTTAATTGAGGAAAATAAATGTTATGAAACTAAACTCACCTACATATTTCATATAAGTAATTAGAGTCGTTCTTGTCTTTATCAAACACTTATTTATTGTGCACACGTATGGCCAGTCGACGCTTGACGACGAGCGTGTATGAATTGAATCACTTATCGATCATCAACCAAAACAAGGATAAGATGATCCGCGCGTCATCTGACGCTCCAACCAACCTGACCTGAATTGTATGACGTCACAAGTCACGTAATTTTTCATGACAAAGTAATTCACGACACTTGACACATTCGATTACGGTTTTCGTCCGCGGGTTTCGTAACAAAATAATGGTTTATTATCAGGTCAAGTGCGGTAAATAATAATTTTGTTACGCTGTCCGGCCTTCGTTGCGAGTCGTGTAATTGTCTTTTTTTCTATGCCTGTTGTCTGTTGCTGAAATGCGAAAGTGTTTTTATTGTGTGCCATCACGCACGAGGTGACTAGATGGGATAACAATGACAGGGCCATTTCATGACCTTTCGATGGTGGGAACAACGCTTCTTCCTTATTATAAAATATCACTGAACCCTACAGGTATACCGCTTTGCTAAGGACCACGAAGGGAAGCGGAAACCGATTTGTTTCCCACCCCTCCTGTTTTCGCTTCCGATTATTTTCGTTGCGAACTCCCGAGACAGTCTAATGAGTTCCTTAGCAGACACCAAACGTTTTTATTCTATTGATTTTACCTTTTAGAGTGCCTTTTTGGTTGTAACTTGCGTCTGCCTGAACAGAACTTATTGAAATCGAATTGGTGCTACTATTGAAGTGCTAATAACTCACTAGAGGCCCGAATCTTTCTGACATTTAAGCTTCCAGCTTCCGTTTAGATTTTTCATTTCATTCATTCATTTCAGCAGAATAACGTACACCTCTTGACGTAGGCCTCCCGCAAGCACCGCCACGTGCTTCCCGCATCCAGCGAATTCCTATGGCCTTCACGAGGTCATCGGAACACCTTGGGGGAGGCCTTCAAACGCTACGGCGTCTTCCGGTCCGTTACCCGGTCGCCACTCCAAAACCTTTCGGCCCCATCGGCCATTTGTTTTGCGAGCTATGTGCCCTGCCCACTGCCACTTAAGTTTGGCAACTCTTCGGGCTATCACGGCTACCTTGGTTCTCCTGCTCTCTTCATTCGATCACGTAGGGAAACTCCAAGCCTAACCCTCTCCATTGCTTTTTCGGTGACTTTAAGGCCCATTGTGAGCGACATCGCGTTTAGATTTCATATTCCAGAAAGGGTTCCATTACACGCCGTAATCATTTCGGCCACTTTATGTTCCGTCATTTAACGATATCTCATCAAATTCTCGAGTCGTTTACGCCCCCGAGTAATTGTAGCCTAATGAATTGTAGATTTCCAATATAGGATTGATCATTACGAGGAGAATTGAACACGCTTTTGCGATGCGTCTATATCGCTTGATGGTCTGATTTCACATTTTCAATGAAAGCGCGAGTTGTAGCACCATTAGCTGAATGAAAACACCGTTGATGGCAATCTACCTTGGTATTGCTACACGGAATCATGTTTGTACATAAACAATTTTATCATCGTGACAGTTTTCGCAGAGGACGAGATAAATAGAGGCGAAACTCGAAACTGGTTCGCGTACATAATAAACTTTTGTGTTGCTACAGCAGATGTAGGTTGAGAAAGGCGTATTCGCGTGAAAGTTAATCATTTAAATGGTCCCGGGAAATATCCTGGTCCCTATTTTCGGCACGAAATTTACTTCTTAGATTTTCATTCAAAATGTTTGCTTTTATCTCTAAACCACGATCGAATTAGAATCGTTAGCGAAGTTTTTACGACCAGCTGCCCTTGACCTCTCCAAAACTGCTCAAACGTCTTTAATACGCTTAAACAAATTCTAAGATTCTCGTAACTTACGTTGCCAAGTACTTAAGGACCTCATCCGGGGACCCAGGGCGACGGCCTCAAGCCGCGGATCAAATTATATCAGTCGAGAACCCTCTCTTAGATCGGATTACTTAGATAATTTGTAAACTCCACAAAAGGATGGACTAGGCCATGTCAAAAGGTCGCCGCAGATGCGAGATCTTGCTAATTGTTGGAGCTTTAAAACCACTTTTTGCGCTAAAACTGGTTATACCATTGATTTTGTCTCTAATAAAGATGATGCAATGGGGTTTTTAGGGTTCCGTAGCCAAATGGCAAAAACGGAACCCTTATAGATTCGTCATGTCTGTCTGTCTGTCTGTCCGTCTGTCCGTCTGTCTGTCTGTCTGTCTGTCTGTCCGTCCGTATGTCACAGCCACTTTTCTCCGAAACTATAAGAACTATACTGTTGAAACTTCGTATGTAGATGTATTCTGTGAACCGCATTAAGATTTTCACACAAAAATAGAAAAAAAAAACAATAAATTTTAGGGTTCCCCATACTTAGAACCGAAAGTCAAAATTTTTTTTTTCATCCGACCCATTCGTGTGGGGTATCTATGAGTAGGTCTTCGAAAATGATATTGAGGTTTCTAATATCATTTTTTTCTAAACTAAATAGTTTGTGCGAGAGACACTTTCAAAGTGGTAAAATGTGTGTCCCCCCCCCCCCCCTGTAACTTCTAAAATAAGAAAATGATAAAACCTAAAAAAATATATGATTTACATTACCATGTAAACTACCACCGAAAATTGGTTTGAACGAGATTTAGTAAGTAGTTTTTTTTTTAATACGTCATAAATCGTAAACCGCAATTTACCATTCATTCAATCGACTCAAAAATAAAAAAAAAACATTTAATTTCTTAAACATAAACCTTATGCATAAACCCGGATGTTACGGAACCCTCGGTGTGCGAGTCCGACTCGCTCTTGCCCGGTTTTTTGAATGTTTATAATAACTTGAATATGTTACTTTTAAAGAAGTTGTGTTGTAGAGATGGGCCGACTAGTCGGGAAAGCCCACTATTCGGCATCGTGTGTAGTTGGCGACTATTCGGCGAAATATGCCAATTATAATCGGCGCTTATCAAATGAAATAAAACAAATAATTTGTATTTGTTTTATAATTTCTAAACATTACATAAAGTAGGTGTCTAAAGTTACAGTCTGTACAATAATTAAGTCAGTAATTAAGCTAACTTAACATCATTAATCAACGAAATATGGCACATACATAACCAAATAACATGGCAATGGTAAGAAAGTATTTATTAACATCTTAATGTTTAGTGTTAAAAAGTCCTTAAATATTTTTATTTTTAATTAGAGGCAAGTTGTGATGCAGGAATGTCAATGTTTCGGCTCGATTAGGGAGTAGGCGATTTCTTTTCGTCTCATAGATGTTGCCAGCTTCCGAGAAGAGACGTTCCCTATAAACAGTGCTGGCGGGACAACAAAGGTTTCAGGATATCTGGAATTGTTCTGGTGCCACCACTTAAATGGGTCTTCATTGCGTTTTATGACAGGCAATGCGCAGTAAGTTCCGTGAGCCGAACTAGATTTCTCATCGTCAATATTGTGCACTTTTCGCGTTACCATTTCTTGGTAAACCCCCCAAAAGTTGCGATGAACTGCCTGGCGCGCCGCGTGACACAGTGCGATGACTAAATTGAGTCATGATGACGAAAAAGCCCGCCCGGACACCTCCGACAAGTAGGTATTAGAATGATCGGCATTGCCGATTAGTCTGCAATTTGAAAACCGATTAGTCGGCTAGTCGGTTAGTCAGCAAATACTATAGTCGGGCCAACACTACCTATTGTGTTGATTTTTATCGGGTGGGTATTGCATATTTCCGGCTGGTAACGATTTCATATTAGATGTCGCCAGTCTTGAATATACAGTGAGGGTTTACCGCTTCTCGATAATTATATCAACTGAATGGGAAAGAGCCTCTACCACGAAAATTGGATTAAGTGATCATCTCGATTTACAGGAGCTTTTTATAATGAAAATATTTACCAAGGATTTTGCGAATGGGTGGGTCTCCCCCTAGATCAGTAGTATAGTTTATTTTTAACCGACTTCAAAAAAGGAGGAGGTTCTCAATTCGGATGCTTGCCTAAATAATAACAGCCGCACAGGTCGATCGATCAGGTTAAGCTACGCTTGCCGCGGTTGGTCTGTGCATGGGTGACCATCTTTACATACAGTGACCCCTCCGTGCCTCGGAAAGCACGTTAAGAAAAAAAAAGATCAACCAAACACGAATGACAGTCATTAAGGGTAGTCAGAAGCCCGAAAGTCTGTCAACCAGTCTTACCAAGGTGTATCGTATTACTCAGAGGTCAGATAGGCAGTCGCTCCAAGTAAAATACTGGTATTCAGTTGCCGAAGCTGACCTCCACAAAGTTGGGAAAAGGCTAGGCAGACGAGATGATATTTTTTTTATTTACATGTTGCGAATGGATCTCCCCCTAGATCAGTAGTATAGTTTCTTTTATTTAGCTTTGTTCCTTTGCAGAATATTTGATTGCGAGTAATTAATTGGAAAGAAAATCCAATTACCTACTGTAGAATAATTATAATATTCCGCTTTGTCATGATTTTCGAATGTTACCAAAGTTACAAGAGACAACAAATTGATTATAATTATGTTCACTGTTGCTTTGGAGTTGTTACCGCACAACGGCACAATGGCGGCGCTAATGGATATCAATTAGGGCTTTTACTATGTGTATAACTTTGGTTTTCACTCAACTATAAAGTATAAAGTGTAGTAACTGTATAGTGACATAATTAATTTATCCAACTCCGTGGATGTTTGTTTACATGTAAACACGAGCTTTAGATGACCCGTAATATTTTCCGCGTATTTTGAGGGCATTTAGGCGAAATTATGATGTAATGTCATGTGGGCTATGTACTACGCCCGCGGTGGAGTATTGGCAATCGAAGTATTTAGAGAACCCAGGTGTTTGTTGGTCTATTCTATGTACTCCAAATATAATCCATTTGGATACACGATATTGTGCGAAGTTTCGAGTGATGTTTGAGCATAGTTAAACAAATGAATGTTTGAAGCAATAGTCAACCGATGTTCGTTCTTAATACTTATTAATTAAGTAGCAGCGCCTCGCGGTTTCACCCGCATAAGTGTCGACCCAGTTCGAAAGAGTGGCGCCATCTATTATTATAATAACGTTATGTGTTGTTTTCCTCGGGGACAGCACTTTTTTTCGGGATGAAAAGTACCCATGTCCGTTTCTGTACACCTGACAACGTATATATGCAAAATTTCAGGATGATCGGCTTACTTTCGCATTTATAATATTAGTTAGGATTATAAAAGTAGGTTAAATATTTAATGATACTAGTGCATATGTGGAAAATTATCCTCTGTTAATAAAATAATCACAAATTGTGACATGTCCAAATTGTGTCTGGAATTGCTAATGGACTCATATTACATTAATTACATCTGTTTTATTAATCTCTGACCGATAGGCGAGGATATTGAGTTTACTATGTCTATTATTGAAATTATGATTAGCGACCTTGTTTTGGCAACTAAAGATGACATCACCTTCACTATCACTTTTCCGGCCATCTTTGCCCGTTTTAACACAAGTCACGGTTACTCGCGGTTACTCGCGCTTTGTCCCAGGCACATGAATACTTGAGAGCAGTGTTGGCCCAATAGTATCGGCCCGACTTCAGAGTTATACGGTCGTGAGATCGAAACTTTGAACCTAGGCAGGCACTTTGTATTTATTTTCATCACCACTGCTCTCAAAACGGTGAAGGAAAACATCGTAAGGAAACCGGCATGTCTTGGAACGGAAAATTCGAATACATGTTACGCGTGGTGGATGAGGGCCCACACCCTCTCACAGAGAGGAGACCTGTGTCCCAGCAGTGGGAACATAATAAGCTGATTATGCATAAGCTTGATACTTGTCCATTCCAAAGGTTGTATTTAAAAGATCGCTCTTAGCGATAAGACATTGTGTCACCCTTTGTAAAATTCCTATATTTATGTCTGTAATTTATATGGTAATGGTGTACATAATTTATAGAGTATTCTATTCGTGTCGGCTCATCGAATTTTGTGCTGGGACTTTTTGTCGATACAAATGCGCCATACGGCAGCACTTTGATGTTAATAAAACCTATTTCTGGCAATCTATTCTCTAAAAACCTCACTGTGGAATTCCACGTGATGCTGATTGACACCACACGCGCTTCAAGCTCGCTTCACCTAAGTTTTCACGGTGAGATGTTTACAGAATAGACTAACTGTTCTTCTACACAAGCCGGAATGTTAAGCGTCTTTTCTTTCTCTTTCCAGATCTAGTCCACTGCACAAACGAGCCCAACGTGTCGATACCACAGCTCGCCAACTTGCTGGTCGAGCGCACACAGAACACCAATTGGGTGGTGGTGTATAAAGCTCTAATAACTGTTCATCATCTACTAGCATATGGGAATGAGGTAAGCATCTTGACCTAGTACACTTCTGCATGCATAGTATTACTTTGGTAAACGTCAGGAAAGACTTCCACTGAATTTATCTCTGCCATAAAGCGGCACTGCTTCGTTGCACATGTGAGGTGTAAACCTAATATCTAAGATTGGTAACGCATCGGCAAACTCCTTCTGAGTGTTGCTACCAGCCAGTCAAAACCAGCTGGACTGTATTCCTTTTGATAATTACCTTGTCTTCTTCAATACTTCTCTATTAGTACCCCCCCCACCCATATAACATCTTTCACACAGTCCCTCCCTCATTTCTTCGGTCTTCCCCTACTCTTGTAGCCCTCCACATTCATGCTCAAAACATTTACGATTTATATTTTGATTGTGATCCTGTTGCCATAAATATATCTAGCTATTAGGTCACCAGTCCTGTAACTGCCTGTCACGCCATGACTCTCATCGGCTAAAACGTGTGCACTGTGTCAAACGAAAACGCAACTCCAATGATATTGTTCACTGGAGTTACGCCGAATTTCCGCCAGAGTGCACATCAAACGGGTAGTTGTGTACGAAGCTCTACTGACGCCACTGTGCACCGCGTCTATTAGCATTATGGAAATAACATTGAAGCATCTTTGGTTTTTGTGGTAACAAGTTCGGAAATATCTTCTGGGCTTGATGTTTCAAACAAAATAACAGGTTCTCTCAAATAAGAGGTCAATGTTTAAACAGTATTTTTTTCCAGTCAAAAGTTTTAGCATAATAATTATGTCATATCGTGGGGAAGTTACAGACTAACTACAATCGTACTCCATATTTCCGATGGCTGCATTAGGTCCTAATCAGATAGGGACGTTTCACCCTTTGTGAGTCACAGTCCTAGTAACCGATACATTACGGGGATATTTAATTTTAGTAATGGAAAAAACCCAAATGCATTTTTGCCAGAATTGGTTTTTTAATTCAAGGGCATATGAACTTCCTATTGAGTTTTGACTCAATGGGAAGATGAATGTCTTTATTATGACAGGTAACTCGATGCAGTTCATAAACAGTTTACGTGTTCTTTTTAGTATCAACACGCGTTTTATCCAAAGAATTTCAAAGGCCTTTCGCTGGGGCCATCTGTTGATATGATGGACCCAAACTGTACATTTTTATGGCTACGTAATTATTGGTCTTGGGATGTGCACTGTTAAACATGTAGTGATTTATACATTGTGGCAGGGACGCGCAACGTGGTACCATATATTCACAGTTCATGATTCTAAACGTTGCGTCGAATATATCATCGGTTATTAAGGGGCTTACATGACCTAAAGCGCGTTCACTGTCGGACTGCTTAAAAAAGAAAGAAAACCGCGATGACACAACGCTGGTAATTTATTGCAAAATATGGAGCAAAATTTAATTACTAAAAAATTAAAACACTAGGGTTTTAGTCTTTGATTATATAATGTCTAGATAGGGCATCAAATGCGCGCAAACGTGTCAAAAAATATCGGCCAAGTGTTGGCCTCCCTCCCCGAAAAAAAATCTGCTGTTATACTCTATGTTCTATGTTCGTATTTATAACTCGTCAAAATGTAGGGAGCACCTGATTTATTTTTCGCGATTTCAGGTTTGGTTCCATAGTAAAAGTTGTTCATAATTATGAGTACAATGGCCTCTTAAGAGGTTGTTAATGTTTTACCAATAACCCTGTATAATCCCAAGTTAGTTTCCATCGATGATGAGCGGTCAAATGGAAGAGGGATTTTGATTTGAATATCTCGATGTGTTTGCGTCTGTATTACGGAACTACATAAACTTCCCAACAATTCTATACTTAGGCATTTTACCAAGGATATGGAATTTCAAGGCTAGTAGATCATTTTCACAAAACGTGGATTATTATTCTCTTAGACGTAAACGCAGTTATTGTTTGATTGTTTGTCACTTAATTTATGTATGTATGCGTGGTTGTTCCCACGTAGAACAGCTGTATGTACTTTGTGAATAAAACCAGGTATTTATCAATGAGTCACGATTTTACCATAGCGGATTGTTTTAGACTTATGGAGTGAGCGCTTCTAAAGAAGGCAAAAAATTATGCTTTGAAGAACAGAAATACAATTAGACAGCTATTTCCGGTCTATCGTCAAGCTGCATCCTAATTGTCTAACACACTATCAATCACAATAATTATGTCGTATTCCACATTGGGCACCCGCTTAAATGGCACCTGACTCAGGTGCCATTTAAGTAATTTAATTCACTCAGCAGGGCTAGCATGGACTGGGGATAAAACTTTTCTCCACCGGTTATTTCCACTGACAAGGGATAAAATTATTTTATCCACCTGCCAAAGCACGGCAACAGGGGGAAAGAGAATTATATCACTTTTTGACATTAGACGTGGATACTCACCCCCCGCCTATAGCATGGCGACTAGTGGAAGAGAAAAATTACAGATATTTTGACATAACAAAGGGAGAGTCCTCGTCTTTAGATGGTGGGATTAAGTATATGTCTTGGAGAAAATATAATTAATTGTACTATAAAATTGTCTCGTGCTTACTGCCACCGTGAATAGTTTATTCACCCATGTCGCCATGCTCGGAGGGTGGACAGAATTGACAGAGGGGAATAGTATTTTCTCCTCTAACCGTGGATAAAATTTCTCCGGCCATGCTAGCCCTGCTAGTTTGTCCACCGTGAATAGTTTATCCACCCATGTCGCCGTGCTCGGAGGGTGGACAAAATTGACAGAGGGGAATAGTATTTTCTCCTCTCCCCGTGGATAAAATTTCTCCGGCCATGCTAGCCCTGCTGGTGACCTGAGTGAATGCACCTAACACACAGCGGCACATTCACTCAGGTGCCATTTAATCGAGTGCCCAATGTGCAATACGTCATAATTTTGAAGGATGTTTCTAATCCATTGCTTCGAAAAATTTGTCTCCTCAACGGAGCGACGTAAATAAAGCAATAATGCGTATAAGTTTGCCTTTCCACCAGAGATGAGCAATGATTCGTTGCGAGGGATGCGTGTGAAACTAACCAGTACCAACGCTAACTTAGTTCAAGCTATAAAAATGAAGCGGTGTTATTGGTTGGTTTCACACACATCCTCGTTACGCATCCTCGCTCATGTCTGGTGGAAAGGCAGCCTTAATGTTGTTGAACTGTCAAAATGAAACCCATTCCTACTGTTAGTGTATTACGCAATTACCTCACTGATATTTAATTTTAAACTTATACCAGGAAGTTACAAAAATGAAAAACAATTTTAATCTACAGTCTTGGTTTAGTATCTTTACAGAATCCTGGCTGTCCATGTGGATTGCCGTCCCATCAGACCTACATTATATTCGTACGCAAAGAGATAAACCCCTGTCTGCCAGCAGTCTTCGGCGCAGGAGATATTATTGTGCCCAAGTTTGCGCGCAGACACATATTGTGCACTCCCTCTTCCCTTGGTCGTGTTGGATTGCCGTCCCATCAGACCTACATTATAATCGTACGCAAAGAGATATACCCCTGTCTGCAGCCTTCGGCGCAGGAGATATTATTGTGCCCAAGTGTGCGCGCAGACACAGGTGCACTCCCTCTTCCCTTGGTCGTGTTGGATTGCCGTCCCATCAGACCTACATTATATTCGTACGCAAAGAGATATACCCCTGTCTGCAGCCTTCGGCGCAGGAGATATTATTGTGCCCAAGTGTGCGCGCAGACACAGGTGCACTCCCTCTTCCCTTGGTCGTGTTGGATTGCCGTCCCATCAGACCTACATTATATTCGTACGCAAAGAGATATACCCCTGTCTGCAGCCTTCGGCGCAGGAGTTATTATTGTGCCCAAGTGTGCGCGCAGACACAGGTGCACTCCCTCTTCCCTTGGTCGTGTTGGATTGCCGTCCCATCAGACCTACATTATATTCGTACGCAAAGAGATATACCCCTGTCTGCCTATATAATTCTAATGTAATTCCATCCCATTTTCCCTCTACGGCACTCGAGGGACGCTCTCCCCACATTTGCGCGGAAATATCTACGGTAAAAGGAACTGAAGTATTATTTCAATCAGCCCATGCACTTGACCTCAATACCTTAATGAAGATAATCAATACCTCGTCCAGAAGAGTAGATCACAGCATAGGCCGTGAACCCGATATTAATTAATGTGAATCATTCAATTTCTCGCCTATCAAATCACGGATGGAGGTCAAGACGTTTATCAGCAATTCAGCACTTCGGGAATCATCGTTTTGTTTATAAGTCAATAGAAACGGGGGCTTTTTAACTTCATTTCGTAGAATTATTTGTTTTGCCTCCTTATCTGAATGTCACAAACCAGCTGACTACCACAGCTGAAAATTTTAATGAAATCGCCGTCTGCGCATTCCATGAATCAAAACTTGCTTATCTGACCCCGGATATCGTAAAATTTTAATTGTTTTTTTATGGAATGACGGTTTTCATTCATCTATTTTGTTACTAAGGGAAATAAATTCTATTGATGAAGCCAGTGGACCGCGAAAGGCCGTTATTAGCTCTTTCATTGAAAAGTAAACCGGCTGGAATCGATTCAGCTTACACTCATGATGCCCTATTTTTATGTGGGCAACGGGGAGGCGATATCGGCTGCTAGGAGTCGTACATTTTTAACGAGCATACTTTCTATGCCGTCTGAACTTTTTCATCCAAGCCAGACTTCAATACTTTGAGATATATAAATATAAAATTCCAATACCACATTAAGTCCTTGAGAAAAAGTTGACACACTTGTAAAAGAGAACGTCTTGAATGATGCAGTATCTTCTCTATATCAATCAGATGCTTCTCGTGACCCCTGCCATACAAGGTAAGTAGTTAATCAGCCAGACCGCAGACGTGTATTTTGTAATACAATGACAGGCGAGAGGTGGGGCTGGCTCTACGTAATAGGCACCTCGACGTCTTTTCGCAAAAAAAGTACGCGGACGTCCGAAGCACTGACAGTTAGTTGCAGTGTTGCCAAGTGCGAAAGGATGAACACGTCACGCGCGGCTGTTTCTTTTTTAGGGTTCCGTACACAAAGGGTAAAAACGGGGCCCTATTACTAAGACTTCGCTGTCTGTCCGTCCGTCTGTCTGTCACCAGGCTGTATCTCAAGAACCGCGATAGCTAGACAGTTGAAATTTTCACAAATTATGTATTTCTGTTGCCGCTATAACAATAAATACTAAAAACAAAATAAAATAATTGTTTAAGCGGGGCTCCCATACAACAAATGCGATTTTTTTGCCCTTTTTTGCTCGATATCAAAAACAAACGTGTTTTTTTCGGCGTTTTTGCCTTACGGAACCCTTCGTGTGCGAGTCCGACTCGCACTTGGCCAGTTTTTTTTTAATTATCAGAGATATGAAAAGCGGTGTTCTATTTTAACTCCTTTTTTATTCGCGACTAGATAAAGGAACTACCCACATGGAGATTGTTTACGTGATAAAATATACGTAACTTGTTTATTGGCAGTATCTGTACTTTGTACCAGTTGAATCTCTGTTTACTACACCGTATTATGTATTGATCACCTTCGCAATTGCCTATATATTGGCAATAACATAATTTTTAATGTAATTTTATTCAACAACCGGTATTTCGTCTTATAGATACTTTTTAAGATAAATTGGGAGTTTTAAGATAATGAGGGGCCCGTGGCTAAATAATAACAGCCGCACAGGTCGATCGATCAGGTTAAGCTACGCTTGCCGCGGTTGGTCTGTGGATGAGTGACCATTTTTACATACCGTGACCCCTCCGTGCCTCGGAAAGCACGTTAAGCCGCTGGTCCCGGCTGCCATTCGTGGATCTTTGACAGTCGTTACGGGTAGTCAGAAACTCGAAAGTCTGACAACTAGTCTTACCAAGGGGTATCGTATTACCCAGTAACTCGGTTGTGGAGGTCACATAGGCAGTCGCTCCATGTAAAATACTGGTATTCAGCTGCATCCGGTTAGACTGGAAACCGACCCCAACATAGTTGGGAAAAGGCTATGGAGGCAGATGATGACTTTTTAAGATATATTATGTCAACGGTAAGAAAATGTATTTTCATAGTAACACGAGCCAAACCGAAACATGTTGATAGAAATTATATTCGCTGTAGTTATACAATATTTTTTTTATCCGAACTCGTGCCTTATCAAATATTAATTTACCGCGTCACGCTACGGCTATTAATTTTCCGTACAAATAGCGGCGCGAGCGCAACGAAGTACATAACATCATTATGTAATTTATTTCAATGATATTTTGGTAAGTGTGTCAGCATTCCTTTATCTACCGGCCCTGGGGGCCTAAAAAGGCCACTCTCGCAGAATTATAACAGGTAAACGTTATGAATCATAATGGACAGTTAACTGATAAGTTAATCATATCAAATCCCATTGGTGAAGGATTTTTCTGTATTTTTTTTTGTCTTTGCTAAATTACCAATCAATTCAATCCAAATCCAATCCCAATCTCTTTGATTATACCTACGTAGTGCAGCGAAAAAAAGAAAAACACCGACTGTCTTCGCCGTATTATGATTCTTAATGTTATCCTTTTATGATTCTGCCAAAGTGGCCTTTTTAGCAGTATCGTAATTTCTTATTTATAGGAAGAAATATGAAAGTATCCTAGAAACGGTTCTCCTAGTGACCTGTTGCTAGACCTTACGATGCCTTTGTTAGAAAATGGTGCAGATCTCAATAACAGCCCGTTTTAGATGTTCTAATAAACGGTTTTCAAACGATAATGCCCGAAATCCCGGATCATTCGGTTGACAGGCGGATAATCGATCGCAGATTACAGAATTCAACAAGATGTTGCGATTTGATTATGTCTCTAGTCTTCACGGAAAGTCCAGAAATGAAACGAGGAACCTCCATGGATTAGCTACCTACCATAAAATAATCATTATCCATACTAATATTATAAATTCGAAAGTCTATGTCTGTCTGTATGTTACCTTCTCAGTCTCACGCCTAAACCAATCAACGGATTTCGTTAAAATTTGGCAGAGCGATAGATTGCATCCCGGGGAAGGACATAGGATTGTTTTTATTCCGATATTCCCACGGGATCGACACTTATGCGGGTGAAACCGCGGGGCACTGCTAGTACTCTAACTCTACTATACTATCTATACCTATCCCAATTTTTTGGGGTCGGCACAGCACAGCACTTTTTCTTCCATACTTTGCTATCAATCATCCATACTTACTAATATTATAAATGCGAAAGTGTGTCTGTCTGTCTGTTACCTCTTCACGCTTAAACCGCTGAACCGATTTAGATGAAATTTGGTATAGAGATAGTTTGAGTCCCGGGAAAGAACATGGGATAGTTTTTATCCCGATATTCCCACGGGATCGAAACTTGCGCGGGTGAGACCGCGAGGCGCTGCTAGTACTATTTTTTTTTTCGATTCAATTCATTTATTTGTGAACAACATAGGTTACAATAGGTGTTACAGTCAAGTATATTATGATCTCTATGTCCTACCACTTGGTGGTGTACAGATAATAATATCAATAATTAATTAATTAAATTAAACTATATGTAGGTATATTGTTATATCATACTTCGTCATCTAATTGTTCACTTTCTTCCTAACCATATCATCTTTATTACAATCTATCCATCTTTTCTTAGGTCCGATCTTCCTTTAATTATCAGTCTAGATTCCCACGGTGCATTGACTGGCACTCACTTGTTGCATTGTGACAGTGACTCTAATTAAAGAGGTTATCAACCAGCCTCATCTGAAACTCCCACCTTCGTTCCCAGTTATTAAAGCACTAACTTCTGCCCGCGACTTGGTCTGTATGTAGGTACTTCAGGATTGAGAGAAATGAAATGCTGACGCTAATCTTAACATAAATTTGTTAATAGTCATTACGCCACGTCGTTTACCACGATAGAAAGTATCGTATGTGTTAATCCAGGTTATAAACTATATGTGTGCCAATTTCATCCAAATCCGATCAGCCATTTAAACATCCAAACATATAAAGAACAATGGCAGCCACCCATACATTGATTTAGCTGAGATTAAATTCTCGCGTCTTTAAATGAAAAATATCTTGTTTAACTCGGCGTCAAATTCTGAATTAGTTTGTGCAAGAATTTTTGTTCGAGAAGGCCGAGAATAATAGAAATTCAGTCATGAACTTTTGTAGGTTATGTCTATGGTAATTCCAATTCAAGCTTAGACAAAGAAAAGTATAGACGGCGGGTAGCTCCATTTCATTTCCACAAGAAAGGGATACAGTATTGTGTTATTATAAGTAACAGAAAAGGATAAAGCTATACTATTTCCGTCTCTCACTGCGTGCCAGTTTTTTCAAGGCAGCTACTTATGTAGCCAATGTTAGTTAAGTTAGTTTTTTGTCTCATGTGTGGCCACGCTACCCGATGCTTTATAGCTTTCTTACTCTAAGAATTCAAGGAAGTAAAAGGGCAATATTGCTAAATAACATTATTTTTTCATGTCCCTTGACCGTTCATCCTTCCTTCAGGGGAATATCCGGGACAAGTTAAAATTAAAGAAGCCGGAAAACCATCGAGAGCAACACAAAGCACAAAGCGTAAGCGTCGTGTAATCTGTGGTAGTGATACCATAGATAAAAATACTAAATGTACTATATACTCATGTCACACGACATTACACGACGTGTAATGTCGTGTGACATGAGTATCACTACCACAGATCACTACAACGATACAACCTATTATTTTTTTTAGATTTGGGATAATAGCCTTTTTGCCAGTCATTAATTGAAAGTAATTAATTTGTTGTTACACTACAATATTTTACCTCCTTGGAAGGAATACTTCCACTTAGAAATAACAGTATTGTTAATTTACTCCGTTTAATTACAATAACAAACTAAAACTGAATACAATACATTAATGCTGTACACTTGGCAGAATAAAGATAAAATGGCAACACTAATAGGCAATGAAAAAATCAAATAACTTTTCATTTAAAATATTTTTTTTTTTAGGCCTTAACTAGTAAATGTGATACTTTGAAAAAACGTAGAAAAATAATGGAACTGCCTTCGTATATAAGTCACTTGTAGACGCTCAAATTAAATTTAGCTAAGATTTCGCCATTTTTCTTTTCACATCTATAATATTATATTACAAACATGTATGATGGATTAAGAGGTTATTAACCAGCCTCATCTGAAACTCCTCCTCATCGTAGGATGCACTTTTAACGAGCAGGGAGCAGTGGTGGCCTCAACTTACTGAGTTGTAGAGGTCGTGGTCTGAATCGATTGAAAATTAATCATCTAACTAAAGTCATAGTTTCGAACCCGGCGTTTTTCTCTAGCTGTTTCATCACCACTGCTCTCAAAACGGTAAAAGGAACAACATCGTGAGGAAGGCATGTCCTAGGTTGGCGTGACATTCATCAACCCGCACTGGGCCCGCGTGGTAGATTACGGCCCACTACCTCTCACACAAAGGAGACCTGTGTCCCAGCAGTGGGAACGCCATTGGCTACTTATGCTGTTATACTTTATAACCAACTAGGTACATCATAAAGCGGAAAACTAATGGACAATTTACAGACTGAATTTCATTAAAAGGTTCCTACATAGTAACCGGTAATGTTTCGGCAACAAAAGAAATTAATTTTCCCGAAATTATAGGAACTAATGGATGGCATCGAGGAAATTGTTACGTAGTCAATAGACATATTGATATTGTGGTTAGGATTTTGGGCTAAATATAGCTATGATAAAAGTGGATTCGAATGTCCAGCTGTGGACTGCTCTAGGCCGAGTTAATTGAATAATTGATTATGGTTTCAATTGCAGCTTTCGCACAACTTGTTACTCTATTAAACATGTTAGGGATCTAAAGTATTGTTACGAGCTTCGGGTTCGTGACAATTAAAACTGCCGATTTAATAACCAAAAAATGGCACTTTAATTAACAACACTAATAACAACTCAAACACACTAATTATAAAACACAATTGCACTACTGATCGCTTTAAGTCGCACTTGAAGATCGCTTCGGATGTATTCGCTTGTATCGCTTATCTAACTCTGTCGGTCGTGGCGCATCCCGGCCTTATATAGTGCCGCAGATAGTTCTAGAATTTCCATTGTAGAAACATGTAGAATGTTCGAGTACATACCGGCCGCGACTGGCCAGATGTCGATAGTTCTAGAAAGTTCTCGCATCGATATTTCTAGAAGGATTTTGACTACTAGTTCCGCTACTCGATACTAGATGGCGCTAGTGGTAACTAATGCCACCATGTACCAGGCATTAATTGTGGCGCGCAACAGTATTTTGTTATTTATACTTATGCATAATCACTCAGACTACAACGTTCCCACTGCAGGGACACGGCGTCCTCTCTGTGAGAGGGTGTGGGCCGTAATCCACCACGCGGGCCCAGTGAGGGTTGGTGGATGTCAAATGTCTTCGAAGTTTTGGTTACCTAACGATGTTCGCCTTCACCGTTTTTGAGAGCAGTGGTGACGAAATAAGTTACACAAAGTAAAGCGGACCTACGACCTACAACTTGCTAAGTCGCGGCAGTTATCACTGATAACAGGCCTCGCGGTTTCATCCGCATAAGTGTCGATCCCGTATGAATATCGGCACAAAACTCCTATGTCCTTTCCCGGGACTCAAACTATCTCCATACCTTTCATCTAACTAAATCGGCTCAGCGGTTTAAGCGTGAAGAGGTAATAGACAGACCCACAGACACACTTTCGCATTTATAATATTAGTATGGATTTCAACTGTGTTTATCATGTATTTGAAGGAATAAAAAATGGATTATCTCGCTGCTTATGAATTTACTGAAACAGACGAAATCAATTGAGTGGAACAAGTTTGTAGCACAACTATCAAGTTTTGCTAGGAATCTTATCATGTTGGTGTTGCTATGGTACTTGGGGGCGTATAGTGTAGGCATTAGCTGCCTTATTGATTAATAACAATTGAAATGGAAATTGTGCTGCATGTGAGTTCAAAAACAAAAGCTACCTCATCATCACCTGCCTCGCCTTTTCCTATGTTGGGGTCGGCTTCCAGTCTAACCGGATGCAGCCGAATATCAGTATTTTACATGGAGCGACTCTCTAACTGACCTCCACAACCCAGTTACTGGGTAATACGACACCCCTTGGTAAGACTGGTTGTCAGACTTTCGGGCTTCTGACAACCCGTAACGACTGTCAAAAGATCCAAGAGTGACAGCCGGGACCAATGGCTTAACGTGCTTTTTGACGCATCGGGGGTTTCGGTATATGAAGATGGTCACCCATCCACGGACCGACCGCGACAAGCGCAGCTTAACCTGATCGATCAGCTTCTCCTAACAAAAGTTAATTAAGTTAATATTTTTAATCATCTTATCACAAGGAAAAGACCGATTGTGCCACATTTGTCGCACTAAACGTGTCAAATGTTAGAAATATGTTACAAAATATTTTAGTTAGCGACCTGTAGCTAGAACGGTTTACTATAACGACTACTGCAAATAAAATGTCGACAATGTGGCCTCTTGTATCAATAAACGGAGACTATTTCAATATGAAGTACTTATACATAACATATCTACATGCATTATACAGTGTATCTAAGAGCGCTTACACACGAGCGGCATGTTCCCAACGGCAGAGGTATCTACAGCCGTCGACATTTCAACTTCGAAGATCAACGGCAGCCGTCGTGAATGTCAAGTATCACTATAGGTCGACGGCTGCCGCTGACGCGTAGACGGCTGCTGCTGACGCGTCGACGGCTGCCGCTGACGCGTCGACGGCTGCCGTGGAAGTGTTGACGGCTGCCGCCGCCCCGTGTCGTCAGCGGCAGTTACCTCTGCCGTTGGCAACATGCCGCTCGTGTGTATGAGCTCTAAGATTAATCGAAAACAAGTACAGGCTACACATCAAGCTACTACAATCTGTCAAATTTCTTTAATTGATTTTCAACTTTATCGCTAAAGTATAAGGTTCAAAGTTGATTGGGAAAATTTGACAGTTTCGGGTAGCTTGATGTGCTGGCTTCTGTACCAACAGTACAGCTGGTCTAGTCTGCACCGCACATAACACACTATCAATTATATTACAATCTGAATCATTTTAAAGGATAATGCTAATACATTGCTTCATATGTTCGAAAAATGTGTTTGCTCAACAACGTTAATAACGCAATGAATGTTGTTTAACTTACTTCCCAGAATTCGGTCCTTATCAGCGACACTATCGAATGGTGTACTAATACAGTGTGTTTTTTTTTCATAATCAACGGGTTCGATTCCTGGCTAGAAATATTGATTTCTCAAAAATCCTATGATGCAGTTTTAGTTTTTATCAAAATCGAGCCCGCGACTCCTTTGAGTACTTTTCGCTATTCCTCATAGTTTCGAATTTGGCCATCCACGCCCACTTGGAAAATTAACCCTGTATTCGTCGTACACACACTAATCTCCGAAACCATCAATCATCCCGAAGAGGCTAACTAGCTTAACTGTAGCCAATCTCACCTTTACTACCTATATATTTTGCGCAAAATTATGAAAATCATCAAAATGTTGTACCTATGTAATGGTGCCCAAGACACATACCCGTGCGGGCCCGTGCCTAGTTTGGGACCAACGATACCTCCATATTGTAATTTGAATTAAGAAAAAAACGATTTATTATTATTATTATCTAACCGATTTCAATGAATTTTTGTGAATGGTTGGTTCCGGCTTGTAGGATAGTTTTGGATTGGTGGCGCTCCTTGAGGAAGCAGGGGCGGATCGTTAGTATTCGTATAATATAAATAAGCGAATGTGAACCAGCGTTTTATACGAATATAACCATTTCTGCTACGTAAAGAGGACTGTCATACTGAACTTCGAAGTTCAAAATACCGATGTACTGTATTCATAAAGTTTAAAATTACGAATTACGTGAGTTAGAAGGTACGCTATAACGAATTACTTGATTTAGAATGTTCATGATCGCGATGTACGGAACTTCGAAAGTTTGTTATGTCGAATTACTTCATTGAGAATGTTCATCATCGCGATGTACGGAACTTCGAAAGCTTGCCATAACGAATTACTCAATTTCGAATGATCATTATCGAGAACCAAAATGTAGGCACTGCATTTATGCACAATATCAATTTATAATTTCGTAATTATTTATCTTTCGAATCCATTATTCAATTTTGTTATGCATATTATTAATACACATCAATTACTAACAAGAAAAATAGTGTCTAATTACGAAATTGAAAAATGATTGACGTCTCTGGTCGCCAGGCAACTGAATCTTGGCTTTAGAGTATGAGGGATCGTTACATCTGTTACCAAGAGCAATTTCGCTTTCTTTGTGACAAAATAGATCCACTGAATCCATTTGAATCCTAGATTGTTATGTAGCTAAGCAATCAATATCAGGGACTTGAAACGTTACTCAAAATAACGTAACGCGTAGTTCCGGTAACGATAATTTGTACCGTTCCACCAGGATCGTAACAAAATTAATTCCTTGGCTATAACGATACTGACAAACGGAACGAAATCTTAATCTGTTCACTAACAATGTGATCAATATATCGTTATTAGGATAGCGATATTGATTTCGATACTCAACTTTGCCAGCTTCATGACTTAAAAGATGACAAAAGTATGAAGAATAACGCTACAAATGAATCTGTAACGTTATTACAAGCAGATAAGCTTAATGTTACTGATACCTATAACGTTATTTATAATATTGTTCTACGAAAATGATATTCTATAACGTTTTCTTTTGTAACGTTATTGATATTTTTAAGTTTTAGTATCGTTACAAATTTTGGAACTTTATACGATAACATTAGTGGTAACGGAACGAAATTCATTTCGTTTTCAAGTCCCTGATCAATATGCAAAGCAAACAAAGCCCCAGTTTTCCATAAATGTCATCAGAACAATATTTTGATGTCCTTGGAGTTTCTTGCCCGTCTCCTCCATAGTTTCCTACTACGCTTTGGAATAGGCAACTAGCTTCATCTTTCTGACTCACAGACTCCTTGACAATCAAAAGTCCCTGTAATTGCGTTTAATTGAAATCACTGTTTGGAGTTTGAATTAGAAATTTTGGTTCCTTTAGCGATATTTACATTATCTCTTCTATAAATTCTATTATTCTATTATATTACTAGCTGCGCACCGCGGTTTCACCCGCATAAGTGTCGATCCCGTGGGAATATCGGGATAAAAACTATGTCCTTCCCCGGGATGCAATCTATCTCTCTGCCAAATTTTATTGAAGTCCGTTCTGTGGTTTAGGCGTGAAAAGGTAACATACAGACAGACAGAAGTTACTTTCGAATTTATAATATTAGTATGTATAAAGTGGTTAAAGTTTTGTTTGTATGAATGTCAGGAGTAATCTTTGGATACCAGTCGGGTTTGAAAAATATTTTTGTATTTGATATCTCATATCTTGAGGAAGCATATAAGCTTTTTAACATCGCGATATGGCCCTTAGGTGCCGAGCAAAAAGAAAAAACTGGCCAAGTGCGAGTCGGACTCTCACACGAAGGGTTCCGTACCACAAGGCAAAAACGCCGAAAAAAACATGTTTGACCCCTTAAATATTTATTTTATTTTAATTTTATTATTTATTATTAAAGTTAAAATACAACTGAGTATTTTGTGAATATTTCAAGTGCCTACCTGTTGCCATTTTTGATATCGAGCAAAAAAGTGCAAAAAAATCGCGTTTTTTTATGGGAGCCCCCCTTAAATATTTATTTTATTTTGTTTTTAGTATTTGTTGTTATAGCGGCAACAGAAATACATACTTTGTAAAAATTTCAACAGTCTAGCTATCGCGGTTCTTGAGATACAGCCTGGTGACAGACAGACGGACAGACAGCGAAGTCTTAGTAATAGGGTTCCGATTTTACCCTTTGGGTACGGAACCCTAAAAAAGTCAGAAAGAACGCTCAGCGAAAACGAAGTGATAGCGCGGTCGGTGGGTCGAGGGAACTAGAATTTCACGCGGACGAAGTCGGGGGCAGAAGCTAGTTTCTAGATAAAAAAAGTTCCACTGCAAACCAATAACAATGAGTACATTGTTTTATAAGGTGTCGCTCTTCATTAAAAAAATATAGTGGAAGTAACTACGCCAATTATTATGTCCCTGTAACTTCTGTCGATTGTGCATCAGTAATTGATCTATATTATTGAAGGAGATTGGAAAATTGCTGAGGCCCTTTCAAGGGACAGGCGTTTGACAGAGGTTAATCATATTATTTTGGTAGGTGCGAAAATATATCCCGTTTCAACCCGCGCTCGGAATAGGCGACCCAATCCCCTTCGTGTCGTGGAAGGGGAATATTTAGGGGATGGTATCGTCCGCCTACATGAAATACCGTCGCCGTGTGTTTGCGTAGGTATCCGAGTATACAGGTGCAAAGCTTTAAGGGAGTGATATTATAGCCATACATGTCTTAGACGAAGTATCTTTTTTCTAAAGTGAATATGGGCATTTTTTGAGATGGGAAAAACCATTGAACTCGCGCTACTGCTACCGTAAGCGACACCGCGCGTGTTTTGTTTATAAGACGATTAAAAAAATACCCGCTTCGATAATTGCATAAAACCTAAGAAAATTTGAATTTCGCGGTCTACCACTGCGCATTCACCTTAAATTGTCCGTGGTCCCTGCGCATTCACCTTAAGGTAAATAAATATTAGTTAATTTTGGGACCAATGACAATACAGACTATTAAAAAAAAAGTGAATTGATGAGATTAAAAAAGCGCGCATCTCCGACTAGTAAATAGTTATCTGTGGAAATAGAGCACTTGTGGATTAAAATAAAGAAAAAGCACGCGTTTTTAATACACTGCATTATGGACCTAAAAGCTGTTCAATAAGAGCCACTTTACGAGCAAGTGTGTTGAAAAATATTTTATTTTTTGAAGTGAAACCTTTAGGCGCGTTGGGCATTTTTGAGATGGGAAAAACCATTGAACTCGCGCCACTGTTACCGTAAGCGACACCGCGCGTGTTTTGTTTATAAGACGATTAAAAAAATACCCGCTTCGGATGTGTTCGGCTGTCCTCGGGATGTACTCGGTTTTAATGTATCTATATCCGATATATGTCAGTGAGTGATGGCAAAGTATTCTGTTTGTTTTGTTTTCACTTCCGTCGGCACTCCCGGAGTGCTACTGTTTTTTTTTACTGAAAACTTAGTCAAAAATAACTTTAACTGCGAAAAAAAAACATACTTCGTCTAAGACATGTATGGCTCAAAGTGCTCTAAATGGTGTCAACTATAACCCCATTATGGCTTTGTATCCAACTTCCAAACCCCCTATACTTATATTTGTATATTTTGTATACATTTTATGCGGAAAATTCAAACGACGCAAATACTCCAATATATTTTTGGGTCCGTGGCTTAGGCCCCCAGTGGTCGACGCACCTGTGGCCGATGCCCCCGATACGATTAATTTAATTCAAAGTAATTTTTGATCAAATGTACTGTCAGGCACAAAAATTGTTTTACAAAAATATTAAATGTACATACTTAATATTGATTGTAAGTATATGCATAACATTAAATCGTAATTATATTTATAACATAGAAATGCTTATTAGAGGTATGTTTTGAAGTCTTTTTGATTTTTTGGATGTTTGTACATAATAAATATGCTTCTAATGGGGAAAAAGGTGTGTAAGGATAAGGTTAAGTGGCGATCTATTCTCTCTGCTATTTGATAGATAACTTTTGTTTAGCAAGGAAAAATACTTTATTAATAGGGTGAAACACTTTTCTCATTTACTGTACTAAGTGAAAAAGTACAAAAAAAAAAGTTATTAAATTAATCGTATCGGGGGCGTCGGCCACAGGTGCGTCGACCACTGGGGGCCTAAGCCACGGACCCATATTTTTGGGGTTTGTATGCTTAAGCTGGTTGGGGTTGAAAGAGTTGAAACACTAGGGCCATGGGGTCCCAGTGCCCATTTAAGTCTTCGACACTTCGCCAAGCTCGACTCTTAACGTGATCAGAAAGACGGCTGAACGATTTTTTGGCCAAAGAATCAGCATTGCCATACAACGTGGCAATGCTGCCAGCCTTGCGGACGGATTGTTGACAGCGATTCGGTCGTATTTTTTTATGCCCTTTGATTATTTCCCCTCCTTTTTATTAATAAAACTGTTAGCTTTTAAAAATTTGTATATAACAATTCTAAATAAAAAAAATACACAGAATATATAATTTTCGTTATCACGGTATGTTGTTGTTATAAGAATCCAAGAGACCGTAGACACCAAGGACACGCCAAGGACCCACACTTGCATCGTATCGATGCGATGGCTTAAATTACTTAATAGTTCAACTGAGTAGAAAAGTATTGTCAATGTCCTGGTTAATGGTCCTACTCTAGTAATGCCACCAAAGACAGTGAAGCTGATGAAGATTTGTCTGTTTGGAATACCAGTTCACACTGAGTTTGCGTTGCGTTAAATTGCTAATCGGAAATTTAGGAAAATTGGATGTGCTCTGATCTCCTCGGTGACGCGGTGAATTCAATTAGGAGGCCGCGCTTTCGAGAAATATATTCTGGTTGAAATAGAATACAGATACCCTAAAAATTTCACTTATTTTTAGTACCGGAATGATTGCAAAAGAGTTTCCCTAGACACAAAGCTGACAAGGAATGAAGGATAAATCAAATATGCACAATTCCATTAGCATTAAAATTCCATGTGTATCCAAAAGAAGGGCTTTAAATATTTTCATGTTAACTCCATTTCTACTAGAGCGTTTTAAAGACATGAACATGCATTTGACCTAAAAAGTTTCCGGAAAACAGGGCTGCTGGTAAGCTCGTCTAAAAATATCATCGTTACATACGTTCTGTGTACGTGCCATGTTTTTGTTTATGATACTGGACAGTTTATGGGAATCCTTTGTAGTCATATCTACTATAATTTTTAATGGGGATTTCTGGAAGGCGTAGTTTTAACACGTTCATGGTAAATTTGGACAAAGTCTGTATGATAAATTGGTCTGGTCAATTATGTGTCTAAACACACTATGCCGAAGTCACGCGACCGAAGTTCGGCAAGATTACGCCCGCAATGCTATTTGAATTACTGACGACACATTATGCCGAAATTACGTTGCGTTAAATAGCATTGAAATAGCATTGCGGGCGTAATCTTGCCGAACTTCGGTCGCGTAACTTCGGCATAGTGTGTTTAGACTCAACACTGGCTAAAGATTTTTTTTTTCTTTTTTCATAAATGTTTCTTACATTTAAGAGACGTGTAAACGTCAAAATGTATGGTTAAACAATAAACAGTCGCCTACCATTACTACTTAGCTTTAAGCAACGTTTAAAAATACGCCCCAGTATGTTTTAGAACCTTTCGGCTCTATCGGCCATCTGTTCTGCGAGCAATGTGCCCTGCCCACTGCCACTTAAGTTTGGCAATTCTTCGGGCTATTTGGGTTACCTTGGTTCTCCTGCGGATCTCCTCATTTCTGAAGGTTCTGAAGTGGCGACCGCGAACCGGATGATGCATTGGAAGGCCTCCCACAAGGTGGTCCGACGACCTTGTGAAGGCCGCAGTAACCCGTTGGGTGCGAGAAGCACAGAACCGGTCGAAGTGGAGGTGCTTGGGGGAGGCCTATGTCCAGCAGTGGACGTCTTTCGGCTGAAATGATGATGATGATGTTTTAGAATGTTAATAAACTTGTACTAATAGCTATTTTTCTCCATTTTCCAGAGGTTCACACAATATCTAGCATCGAGTAATTCAACATTTCAACTTAGCAATTTTCTAGACAAAAGCGGAGTACAAGGTATGTGTTGAAGTTTTTTTTTTATTATTCCTTTTTAAAAATGTTATATTTCAAATACTGCAAATGAAATGTTATCATTGTTAAGTTATAGGACTTCAAGAATAACACCTTTGTTCGCTAATTTATTACTTATAAGATTACCTACAAACTCATTTAATTATTAGCTTTCCGACTTTATAAGGAAACTGTATGGATTACTATATTGGGGGCTTCCAGTCTAACCGGATGCAGCTGATTACCAGTAAAAATACTGGTAAAAACCATCCATGTAAATCTAATCTAATCATGTTTTTATATGGAGTGACTGCCTATCTGACCTCCACAACCCAGTTACTGGGTAATACGATACCCCTTGGTAAGACTGGTTGTCAGACTTTCGGGCTTCTGACTACCCGTAACGACTGTCAAATATCCACGAATGACAGCCGGGACCAACGGCTTAACGTGCTTTCCGAGGCACGGAGAAGTCTCGGTTTGTAAAGATGGTCACCCTTCCTCAGGCCAACCGCGGCAAGGAAACTGTAATAATAATCATAAATACTAGATAGTTCAAAACAATGCGGACTATAAGTTTTACGCAATTTGTATATTTTCTGTTGCCTTTTTGGTATAGTAGTCGCAAGAGCTACTGCTGAGCAGGACGTCCTGGTTACAATTCCCAGGTCGGACAAAATGTTTTTGGGTTTTCAATCAGGAATTTCTCAGCAGCAGCCCGGGTTCTAGATTTGCGCCTGGTGGATGCCACAGCGGGCCCATTCAGTAATAAAAAAAAATGTGGTGCTGTATATTTCCAATAATCCCCTATATTTGTATTCAACAGGCCATTTCTTATTAACCCGACAGATGCGGCTATGAATGTCTGTTTTAGGTACAGTCTGTATTATATTATATACCGAGTGTTCGGCGCTGATAGCCTTCTATGAATTACGGGCGTCGAAAAAAATTCAGTGAGAAAATTCCAATCACGTTTTGGCAAATCCTTCGTATTATATTAAGCTTGTCTTTTTTTTTTGTAACCTAACCCGTCCCACTGACGGGCATAGATCTCCCCATACTTTTCCTTTTATCTTTGGCTGTTGCCTTTTCCGGTCGAGGACGAGGCTAGGTCGTCGCCAGCATTTCTTAGACCTGTCTCGGTGACGATGCCCATATTCAGGCATGGGCACCCACTGCGTTACAACCCCGCCCCACCTGACTGATGCATCCTGTACGCGTGGGTTGACCTTATGTCTATATTCTTAAAAACATAAGTTCTTGTTAAACCCATATGCTGAAAGCAATAACCTTTTCCGTAAAAGCTCTCCAAGATGAAATATCCAAAGTAAACTTCATTCGATATGTACGAAAATGATAGCTTAGGACGTGTCGCAGATATCGGTAACGGATATGGGACGCAGTAGCCCCTATCATTTGACAAGTACTAGTAAATATCACACCTCATATTTTAAGGGGTCTAAACACGCACAGTTGTCATGCGTCGGACAACAGTAGCGTGTTATAGAATAATAAATGTATTCCATACTCGACTGTTTTGCCTATAGTATTATTCATGTTGAAGTTTTGAATGAAATTGTTGAGAGGAATGATCTACTTGCGAGTCTGTACGAGCTTTACGAAGATGCTATATGTTGCTACTAGAGGATAAGCCGGTCAGCAAGATTTGTATCGTCGTTTGAGGAAGATCTCATAAAGCACCATGTCCAATCGTTAATTTTATCGAACCTTCTGAGAGCCTTCCACTAGGGCACGCGTTACCATAGCCTACTTGGAAATATCTTAATAGACTTGGACCCCAAGTCAGCCGGAGCAAAGGAAATCTCCACAGGTCGAGGTTCATGGACGACTCAGATCGCGGCGTCTCCCCACTGACAATGGCTCACCTGCCTTCTTGCGCCGGATGCCCTGTCACCTGTGCATTTGATGTGTTTATGAAGACGCAGTCATAAGAGTGCAGTTCGCGTTGCAGAATTTCGGGCCAAACATATTACATGAACCTTTTTCCATTTGGTTGATAAGCTAAGAAGATTTAAAAAAGTTATCATTTCTTTAATAATAAAATAGGAAGCAGTTTCCTCGACTTTAGTAGCAGCACACTGTAATTACCAACCAATTTGTCAAACAATTATATTCAAAGCAAACTGGATCAGATCATTTGTAGTTCTATTCCACAAACAAGGGGGTACTTAAAATATCGTGTCCAGTGAGTCCCGTTGCTTGCAAGATACAGGAACTGATGAACGCTATTGAATGTGCCAGAGCCGTAGCCAAGTTCTGGGCTGACTCAATTTAAATTGCCATTGACACCCTGTGAAGAACTCTCTAATCTCTGGAACTACCAGTTGGATTTGAAAAATTTGATAGCCCAATTCTTGCGGAAGCCTATAGGCTACTTAACAGCAGGCCCTGACCCTTAGGAGCTAAGCATAAACAAAAAAACGCTAAGCGAAAACCAAGCAATAGCACGGTGATGCGATGAAACGGGGTGGGTCGGGAAAAATTCACGCGGTCGAAGTCGCGGGGAGAAGCTAGTAGCTAATAAATTCCCAACATTACATTTCCGATCTAAACGCAACAGTCACTTCTCAACGCAGATTCACAGTCGGGAATCCTTAGTACTTAGTAGTAATGTCGTCGTGGATGGTATTATGCAACGGATCCACAAACTGCAGAGTGGAGCGTAGTATTTCCACGTCATTATGTACGTTTACCAGTGCCAAGTAATCTTGGCGCCCTACTGGCTTATATGGCGCAAAACTAGAATTAAACGTTCATGCTCTATATTAGGAAGTTGTGTCTGGGGTATGACTGGCAGATTTTTTTTTGTCTGTGGTTTTAATTTTATTGTGTTACTGCTTTATAGAGTTTTGGCTATCCTTACGAGTTTGTCTCTTACATCTTTATTTGGATTTGGAAGAAAACATTGCCAGATTCTGGCGCTGGCTGCTAGGTTAAGTCTGACGGATTAGTTACCGACGTACAAAATAAGGCAAGCAAGATAAAATGTACCTCATATGCTCCACCGGTTGATGTCTTCACGTCAACGCCGGCTGTCGCTGAAAACCAGCGCTGGAGGCTCTGTCTCGTATAGGGTCGCATCATGCTGACCGATGGCAGTTTTGCGAAGATGTGACGCATATTTTCACTGAACTTGTTGACACTTCCCGTGACCCGAGGGCTGGCTTTTACCTTGGCCAGAGGCTAAGCTTCGCCGTACAACGTGGTAATGCCGCCAGTCTCTTGGGTACATTACCAGTCGACAGCGATGCGGATGAATTTTTCGACGCTATTTTTTAGTTTCTGTATAGTTTTAGTTAAGTTAGGATTTAATTTTGTTATTTTTAGATTTGGTTAAAGTAAAGTTGTACGTTGTAAGTTGTAAAAAGTATAACTTGTTCTTTTTGTGTTTTGTGATCTTTCTACGTCATGTTTGATGATGAGGCAAATAAACTTATTTTCTCTTTCCTTCTTTCTTATTTTCATAAATGCTTATTCTTTAGTTTATATTGGAGTAATACTATCCCGTTCTAATCGGAAATGTTCTAAGAAGCCTTTGGGAGTGATAAAGGAAGACAGATCACGCGATCGGCGGTAAAAACGTGTGTAATCATATCGTTTACACTGGATAATCCATTTGATACATCATATTCAGTATCTCTTTGGATTAACGATACTCCATTTTTTTTTTGTTACTGCCTCGTACATTATGTCGTTGTTGTTGTTGCCGTTAAGAAAATCTTAGTAGCAGCCCGGAGGCTACATTTGTGCTCAGTTTGATGCAATACGCTCGTCCGTTGTTACATGGGTTTTGAAATAATATATATATAGCAAAATGTGAGTCTCCTTGGACACTTCTGACTTCCCCTTTGATGAATACAGCACCCTAATTGAATGAAGCTCTCAATCTGAATAATTTTAGGCTATTTTATTGCTAATCCATTGCTTCTTAAGTTCGATACATTGTCTGCTCAACAAACTGAAATAACGCAATGAATGTTGTTGAACTGTTAAAATGACAGCGATTGCTACTGATAGTGTGTCTTGCCACTATCTCAATTTATTTGAGGTCGACGCAACATGGCATCTTCTTCTTGTTCCATACTTCTCTATTAGTCGTCATCTCGGTAGTCGGTCCCTTTCAAAAATCATAATATTTTATTTCACATAAACCTACATGGGCACTTATGAAACGTCAGAAGCTAGGTGCACCGTTCCAATTGGTCGTTTCCTATGGAGAAGAGCCGGCAAGAAACTCCACGGTTACTCTTTTTCAAAATAATTGGCTTTTACAATGTTCGCAAATCACAGTTACTATGGGAGGACAGCATATGCCTGTTAAAAAGTACCAGGTACTTGATAAAATTAATAATTATCTACAGATCTAAAGTCTACAAGGCCTACAAGGTCCTCACATTTACAAAATAAGAATCTATCAGAAGGATAAATAAAAAATAAAATATAAAAACCTACTAAAACCAAGTGATATGATTGCCATTACAACCAATAAAGAGGTGAAAAATTAGAATTGTCTGTATATGTATACTAGCCATAATAATTATCATCTTTCACAAAGTCCATGTACCATTTCTAAGGTCTTCCCCCAATCTTATACTCCATTTAACCTGTTGTCCCAATATTCCACAATCCCTTTTGATGCATATCTAGCCGTTACACAGGAATGCTACCATAACCTTCTACATACACACATAGTTCGTGGGCATATTATCGGTTTCGTTCCGCATAACGTATGAGCTTGTGGGTACTAAACGTTGACCGATGACCTTATAGGGCAATGACACCACAACCTCGGTTAGTTGAGTAACTGATTTTTCCCTCGCAAATATTTTTTGAAATTCGAGTGTGTAGCCATTTTGATGTTTTCTTGTACTGCAGTAAAAATAAAGAATTGTTTTGGGATAATAGAAGTGCATTATTCTGTTTATGAAAAGAGTAATTGTTGTGATAAAAAAATATTTGCACAGTTTGATAGTTTTTATTGCGTGGAGTTGAAAACAAATCTATTTATTTTTATTGAGGTCTGTTATCATTTACATGCTTAGTTTGAAATTATTTACATTAAAATCTCGGAATTTATAATTGTAATGTATTAGTTTTTACCCGCTACTTCGTCTGCGGTCCAAAATAAAAATGAGACGAAGTCCTTTTTCAGGTCTCAGACTACCTATGTTGCAAATTTCATAACGCTCGGTTCAATGGTTTAGGTGTGAAAAGCTAAGAGACAGACGGGCAGAGTTACTTTAGCATTTATACTATACTAGCTTCCGCCCGCGGCTTCGCCCGCGAGATATGACGATAAAAACTATCCTATGTCCTTCCCCGGGATGCAATCTATCTCTCTGTCAAATTTTATCGAAATCCGTTCAGTGGTTTAGGCGTGAAAAGGTAACATACAGATAGACAGGTACTTTCAAATTTATAATATTAGTATGGATTAGACTAGATATTATGGATAAATGTTTTCAATAAAAGTCCTCCGTTTAAGTTCCTAACATTCATTTTGTTAAAAGTACCTGTAATAATCATGTAAGCAGTAGCTTTAAAAAACTGGCTAAGTGCGAGTCGGACTCGCACACGAAGGGTTCCGTACCACAAGGCAAAAACGCCGAAAAAAATATGTTTGTTGTATGGGAGCCCCCCTTAAATATTTATTTTATTTTAATTTTATTATTTATTATTAAAGTTAAAATACAACTGAGCATTTTGTGAATATTTCAAGTGCCTACCTGTTGCCATTTTTGATATCGAGCAAAAACCGGCAAAAAAATCGCGTTTGTTGTATGAGAGCCCCCCTTAAATATTCATTTTATTTTGTTTTTAGTATTTGTTGTTATAGCGGCAACAGAAATACATCATCTGTGAAAATTTCAAATGTCTAGCTATCGCGGTTCTTGAGATACAGCCTGGTGACAGACAGACAGACAGACGGACAGACAGCGAAGTCTTAGTAATAGGGTTCCGTTTTGTACCCTTTGGGTACGGAACCCTAAAAAAATAAGGTAAGTATGTCCTTATTTTACACCCATTCTCTCATGTCTGCGACTATTATAAGTCTTAAATCGACCTTTAGTCTTTAGTCGCTTAAATTATTCAGTCAATATTAATTTTATTTGCGAATGCATTTTTTGCTTCCAATACTTATGGTTCAACAATCGAACTATGAGTCATCAAGAGGCATGACTGTTAGCAACACAATTCTCAGTTTCAAACTATAACTAGAACTACATAGCCGTAAGGGTCATAACTCAGATTCAAAGTACAATGCATAAGCAATAAAGGACAAAGCAATAAAGGTGCTTATGCCCTTTTTAAACTCAAAGTTCCGAATTCCTAGCTTTAATAGATACATTTTAGCTTTGTGCCTCACTGTATTGTTATGATCGGTCAGTTAAGTACTCAAAACGGATGTTGTTCAGACTTTTAGAAGGTAACCTATAAAGGCAGACACTATTAAAGATAACGGAGAATGAGGTTATGAGACGATTTAATTTTAGGATAAGTGTTGCATTTTATGAGGATGCGCTAAAAAGAATGGCAAAGGTCGAAGCGCAAAAGTTAACTTGCTAGACTGTACAGATTTTGATCCTTTCGAGAAATAAATGTATCGATTTTACAAAATCATAATTATAGCCAAATAATGTTCTCACTGCTGGGACACAGACCTCCTCTCTGTGAGAGGGAGTGGGCCGTAATCCACCACGCGGGCCCAGTAAGGATTGGTAGATGTCACATGTCTCCGAATGTTTGCTCCTAGGACATGCCAGTTCCTCACGTTGTTTGCCTTCACCGTTTTAAAGCAGTGGAGATTAAATAATTTATACTACATAAATCGCCTGTCTGGGTTCGAACCTACGACCTACAATAGCTCGTAACACGCGGCTGTTACCACTGGGGTACCACTGCTCGTAATTTTCTATTTTGCTAGCAATAAATTATATTTAAAAGGTTGTATACAGGGTTATTTGTAAAACATTAACAACCTCTTAAGAGGTCATTGTACTCATCATTATGAACAACTTTTAACATGGGACAAAAGCTGAAATCGCGAAAAAAAAACAGCTGTTCCCTACATTCATGTTCGTATAACTTGTCAAAATGTAGGGAACAGCTGATTTTTTTTCGCGATTTCATGTTTGTTCCCATAGTAAAAGTTGTTCATAATGATGAGTACAATGACCTCTTAAGAGGTTGTTAATGTTTTAACAATAACCCTGTATATCGCCCTATTGTTTCCCTGGCTGTTTAACTCGGTCTTAAAGGCACTGCTGCTTGCATATAAGCAAAGGCACGATCTTCTCAAATTACAGATTACAAACAGAAGTATGTGACCTCCGCGACCCTTTGGTGGGGCTGTAGATGTTCACACTAGGATATGGTTTACAGGTGGATCCTATTACTCATTAACCTTACTTAGTCACCTTATGGGTAACGGACAGAAGCAACATTGTTGCATAAATAGTTAGCGAATACGGTTCATCAAAGACTCCTCCAATCCGTGAAAATTCTACAACAGAATCCAATTAGGATTCTGTTTTTTTGATAATTTTTTGAGGGGCTAGTGGCTAAACAACAGCCGCACAGGTCGATCTATCAGGTTAAGCTATGCTTGCCGCGGTTGATCTGTGGATAGGTGACCATCTTTACGACGGAAAGCACGTTAAGCCGTTGGTCCCGGCTGTCATTCGTGAATCTTTGACAGTCGTTACGGGTAGTCAGAAGCCTGAAAGTCTGACAACCAGTCTTACCAATGGGTATCGTATTACCCAGTAACTGGGTTGTGGCGGTCAGATAGGCAGTCGCTCCATGTAAAATACTGGTTTTCAGCTGCATCCGGTTAGACTGAAAGCCGACCCCAACATAGTTGGGTAAAAGGCTAGGCAGATGATGATGGTGGTGAGATGCATGAATGAAGAATAAGCAAAAGATTTTCTGTTGAAGGGAATCGAGTTCCGGTATTATAAAGAGCCTCGTTTATACAGGGTTATTGGAAAATCACCAACAGCCTCTTAAGAGGTCATTGTACTCATCATTATGGACAACTTTTACTATGGGAGCAAAACTGAAATCGCGAAAAAAAAATTTTGCTGTTCCCTACATTTATGTTCGTATAACTCGTCAAAATGTAGGGAACAGCAGATTTTTTTTTTCCCGATTTCAGGTTTGGTCCCATAGCTCATAGTAAAAGTTGTTCAAAGTGATGAGTACAATGACCTCTTAAGAGGTTGTTACTTAATGTTTTACGAATAACCCTGTACAGCTAGAGCTCGTGGAGTGAGACTATTATAGGTAAAGGTTCAGACTTTTAGGGAAGGGATGGCCTAGCGAGAGTAATCTTGTTACTTTGTACATCAGAAAACTTCTCGCGATATTATCCTTTCAGTAATGAGGCGCAGGCACGGACCTGCTACAGTTTCTGCATAATATATCTTAATAACGTTACTACAGTTTCTGCATATCCTAATTTAATAAACGGGGTACCAGGTTCAGCGACACGCAAACTGATAGATTCAGTACATGATTCTGAACCCGGAAAAAAAAATTTGCTGTTCCATAAATGTTGGCATCGAAGGAATTGCACTTTTCTATGAAACGCCTTTTTTACGGTTCCGTGCCCGTAACCCTTTGGGGTTAAAACGGGACCCTATTACTAAGACTCCACTGTCCGTCTGTCACCAGGCTGTATCTCATGAACCGTGATAGCTAAACAGTTGAAATTTTCACATACGATGTATTTCTGTTGCCGCTATAAAAACAAATACTAAAAACAGAATAAAATAATTTTTTAAGGGGGGCTCCCATACAACAAACGTGTTTTTTTCGGAGTTTTTGCCTTGTGGTACGGAACCCTTCGTGTGCGAGTCCGACTCGCGCATGGCCGGTTTTTTTTTAAATCGTCAAACAATTTCTACTCGGGGGGGTCTAGAAGCATTTGTGCCGAATTATGATGTTACAGTTTGTGCGTCGGTGTCTCTGCCACCGTGTATTCATACAGTTATAGATATAGTTGTATATATAGTTAATGCAGATTTACTTGCGTATTAACTATTATCTAATCTGTGGCTTTACAAGTAATGTACACACACAGTTAACACGCCGGTTCCCATAGACTTCGTACGAGTATGACTAACATAATACAATCTTCTATGACGCATAAGGAAGTCAGTGCCCTTAAAATCGTCTGCCTCTCAAACGTCCTTCAAGGCGACGAATGTCCCGGCACTACTTTATGTAATAGTTTTATTGGACTGGTGTCTGCTCTCCTTGCCTTGTATTTGTTCAGTCGTACAGTGACGAGCACAAATTGTATTCAAAATTCAAAAGCGATTTTCTCGTGTTCTAACGATTGCAACTTAGAAATAAATTTTTCTAATGGGTTCCAAAATACTATGTTCGTAACAATATAAAATTACAATCGATACAGTAGGAGAGAACCAGCACCTTAACGTTTTGAATGTCTTAAGCTACACAGTTCGACATAAGCAATTGTCTTTCTATTGTGTCTCTAATTACGGCATTCGATGAGTTAATTGCGGAACACACTACCAATCACATTCTAAATGATTTTGAAGGATACTGCTAATCCATCAAGTTAAAGGGGAAAATTTATAAGTCCGTGATAAGGCCTGTCGTACTTTATGGGTCTGAATGCTGGGCCGTGAAGAAGACGGATGAAAAAAGATTGCATGCAGCGGAGATGCGAATGTAGAGATGGATGTGTGGAGTGACGAGAATGGATAAAGTAAGAAATGAGTATATAAGAGGAAGTTTGAAAGTGGCGCCAGTGACAGAAAAGTTGAAAGGAAATCGTTTGGCTTGGTATGGGCATGTGATGAGAAGGGATGAAACGCATGTGACTAAAAGAGTAATGAATATACATGTTGATGGTTGGAGAGGGAGAGGAAGGCCGAAGAAAAGATGGATGGATTGTGTGGGGAAGAGAAGGGAGTGAATGTGACGTGACAGTGACGGCTGACAGGGGAGAATGGAAGAAGAAAACGTGTTGCGCCGACCCCAAGTAACATGGGATAAGGGCAGGAAGATGATGATTGCTAATCCATTGCTTCATATATTCGAAACATTTATCTGCTGAACAACGTAAATAACGCAATGAATGTTGATGAACACACTAACATTAGGAATGGCTTTCATTTTGACAGCAAAATGAAAGCCATTCCTAATGTTAGTGTGTTACACAATTCCACGCAGTTTTAAACGTTGCTAAGTACGAGTATATACATATTAGTGTTCGTTGACATGTTAACTACATATTTCAGTTTGACAGCGCCTTATTTCATAGCAGTGAAGGCGGTTTTCGTACTTCAAATGTTACTATGACGTGCAATTGACCGTACCATGATATTAGGAGGAATATCTAGGTTTAGGAGCTAGGTCCCATTTGTTTCTGGGTTAATGATAGTATAGAGGAATGAGGAACAGGGTGGAAAGTTCACTCATACTCTACAGAAAAGGGAGGATCCTCCGACCAGGCGGGTGTTGTGTCTGGCAGGCAACTGCCCGATGATTCATGTCGGGCCGTTGTATCTATGCTAGTTGCGCGGAAAACTCTGCTTGCGAGATGCAGGATTTTGCGTGACGTGTAGTTCACATCTGGCGTTGTAGATACCGCTACAACAGTCTACAATATTGGGTGGTTAGATAGTATAGGAGGAAAAGGATCTGACTCAAACTACAAATACCAAAGTTAGGGATAACATTTCATTTGCAGTATTTCAATATCTAGTTAAAAATCTCCAATGCATGTAATATTATAAGACCAGCATATAAATTCTGGTATATGACACACACATGGCTAAAACTATGTGGGTCTGGGTAAACCATAATTATCCTTATCTGTATAATTATTGTTATTTCTTTGAATTATTAATTATAAGCATCCATTGATAAAAACCTACTGATGACCGTGTATGGTAATAATTACGAATGTGTTAGGAAACCAGTCATAGTAATTTTGTTGATTGTTTTACTCTGTGTTTGTATATACTAAGAAAACTCCCGCCGTCTCATTACAAAACAAAATCTAACTTTAATTCTACCCTAATTAAGACTTTGAGCCAGTATTTGTATTTCGAACTTTGTTTCGATTTAGGCAAAGTTCTTAATGCTAAAATGACAACTTCCCACCAAACTGTCATTTATGTAACAGTCTGGCTCTTAATTTAATAACTGGCTCAGTGGTTTAAACCTAATCTAAAGAAAAAAAAAACTTGTTTTGTTGTAAGGGGGCGTGAGTTTGTAAGTTGGCGGTATGATACCCCTGTGCCTCAGAAAGCACGTTTAGCCGTTGGTCCTACGCCTGAAGGCCATAGTTAAAAATGTTCAAAATCTAGTCACAATCTCATATCAGCGACAATCAATGACAAAAAGTGGCCAAAAATGTAGGGAAATTAGACGAAGATTTGACAGATTGAGACAGATCAGGGAACGTTCTTAAAATTACGAGAATGAGGGTTTTCTGAAATGACGTTCACTAGGTGGCAGCACTGACACGTCAGGTCCAGGCATCTGTCAAAGAGCCTATATTTTCTTTAGTCATGACTGAATGATGAACGAATGAATGAATCGAATGATAAACGTCATCACATATTTTATGTTACATCGGACTATGAGAGTGAGGAAAGAGTGAGTGCACCTGTGTCTGCGCACACACTTGTGCACTATAATATCTCCCGAACAGAAGGGTAGTCTATGGCCGAAATACGGACTATTTCTATAAGGATTTTTTTGTAAAGGCAATACTGCATGGTTTGCAAATTGATGGGTGTGAATGTCTGTCTACTTATTAGACAGGAGATGTTGTTGGGACTCTGAATAAAAGTGTTGCTATCTTTTACTTGCAGATAATATAAGAAAGAGAGGCAAAATAATTAGAGCTACTAAATTGGGTACAACTTTAGGAGGAAGGGCCAGGGTATCTCGCACAATTCAAATTTTATTATTTTTTTCAATTTGCACACAAACTTTCTAAATCCATATCCATTATATGAACTTCGAGGGTTGTATTGATGATATTAATTATTATAATTCTGTAAATATATACTTGTTACGGTCGCAAATCATATTTTATTCAACATACATGAAAATTGTCTTAAGCTTTAAAAAAGGTGTACCCGTTAGTTAAGTCATTTAAAACATTCTCCCTCATTAGGCAACTAGAATGATCTTCTCTTTCTGATTTTGTTTGTAATTAGTAGATAGAAGATGGCATTCATTTGTTTAGTCAGTAGTGCCATAAGCCTGGCAGAACTATTTACTGATAGCCTAAAAAAACTAGAGCCTTATGTCCAAGATGCTTCAGAAATTTTTGGATTAGGTGCACAGGTTTTGCAGTATGATGGACTTTCAGACCAGGTGGATGCATCTGATCATAAACTGCATCTTACATCACATAAATGTTGTATGTTTCGAGCACATTTGTCTATCGCATTTTGCATAGCACTTTTTTTGCAGTTTGCACTGGCTGAATGACACAACAGCATTACTTAACAATTGTTTTTTTTTGTAATAAAAAAAAAAACAATTTTTTAGATTTTCGATTTACTCTTGTTATCTGGTTTCCATACACGAGAATATTTAATAGTTCTAAATATTATGTAATTTATTTCGTAAAATTCTACTGTCTAACTGAATTTAATTTTCCCTAATGCTTGCAAAGGCGCGGCCGGTGCCCGGATTGGTGAGTCTAAAAACAAAATGGCGGCTTTTTGTAAATGTCTGTCCGTCTGTTCACGTGTAACTGGTACACGCTTGGATGGGGTGCAATTTTTCGTTTGTTTTTTTGTTCATTTTGCACTGTACTGCTGCTTGAGTTGAGAGTTGAAAAGCTTAATTTGCAGCACCATTCAATGACCTTATTTTTGTAATTGTAAAACAAAAATACAGGTTCAGGGAGTTGTAGGTACTTACCATTAAAACTACATAGTTTTTTTTTTGTTTATAGGCATGTATGTGCTTGCTATTTCTTTTCTCGGATACGGTATCACAAGAAAACACGATACCGACCAATTGGGTTAGACAAACTCATGAGTTTTATTTATTTTTTTTAGTTCGTTTATTTTAGAATTATTTTTGAACTAGAGATTAGCATACTTGTAACGATTAGGTACAATTCACGCTTTGTAAATGTTAATGCATTGTGTATTGTCGTCACGAAAATCATTTATCTAGACTTATTCCATTTTGCCGATAAACTCCTAGTTTTATTACCCAATATTTTATCAAATAAATAAATATTAGGCAATAAAAAGGGCAATTAATAACACAAATCACTTTAGTAATAATTAATTCTCAGCGGATAGCCATTAAATAGACTCAATTAATAGTTGAATCAACTCATTCATGTCACAGAACACAGATAATTTTGTAATGATTGCACCTAAGTACATTAAATGCACGTTGCGGTGACATTCTTGGTATCTATTTGATTGGGCCATTATTTGAATGGCCATTGAGAATTAAGATAATCGCACTATGTGTTATTGCAACTCCTTGGCCTTTTCACAATGGGTCAATGGCCCATGATCATCCATCGCATGTATGTCTTGACGGCCATTTTACATTAGTTAGAAGACATATTTATGTCCTATATTTCATCCACTTTTCCATACGGTTCCGCGACACATGTCACTATAGTAGTAACTAAGAGTGTTGCCCTAAATTGCACATGCACTGTAAATCGTTGCATGGTTTTGTTTAACTTTTGAAACGCTTAGCGTTGCCTTTGCTGTCCATTTGATGTTAAGGCCCAAAAAGCCTTCTTGCCATGTTAGCTTTGTTTATTTGTTGAACCTCACAAAAATAAGAAAAAGCATATGCTTTGATGCATTCTATGCTCTATGGAAACACTGGCTCTCAGTTTCTGGAAGCATGGTCATTAAGTCTGTTATTAGATCTCGTGTGACCAAAACAAAAACAGCCAATATTGACATGGGATTTGACAGCAGATCATATTGTAATCCTTTTAGAAACTGAGAGCAAGCACCCAGGCTTGGATACTAAATCAAATTTTAGTTTGTCTAACGAGCCTGTTAACTTACCTGCCATACTGAATAATGTCACTAAACATCACAATTCATGATCAACAAAAGCCACACATACAGACAAGCACGTGTGAGTAGTTACAATGAGTCAAGTTATCAATCCACATACGAATTTGTGATGTTTACCCATCAGTCATAGTGCAGTTTGGACTTGAATGAAAAATTAAAACTTAAAAGTTATTAAAGTTCACTTCAGCTCACGCCAAGCTACCTGAACGATTGGTAACCAAACCAATCACAAAATATTATTACCTACAAAAAACATTGACTCACTGTAACTCCTTACACATGTGCCAACACCATGCATGACCGCTACATCACACTCACCACTGCCCGCCCACCTAGAACCCGTTTCATTTTATCTCTATATGTCCAGGATATGACATGTCCCCGTTCATCCGGCGTTACGCCAAGTACCTCAATGAGAAGGCGCTGTCCTACAGGACTGTGGCCTTCGACTTCTGCAAGGTTAAGAGGGGGTGAGTAAAAAAGTTTTTTTTTTTTTGCAGGGTAGTTATAAAAAAAAAATACATATTTGCCTTTTGTGAAATGAAAATTATATGGTCTTAAAGTTCTAACACTCAATCACCACTGCTCTAAAAACGGTGAAGGAAAACATCGTGAGGAAACCGGCATGTCTTACTACAGGAAACCGATATGCCTATTTGAAATAAATTATTTGAGTTTGACTTAAAAGTAAATATTCAAAGACGTGATTTCTACCAACCCGCACTAGGCCCACGTGGTGGATTACAGCCAACACCCTCTCGAATAGAGGAGGATAGACCTCCTCTATTCGAGAGGGTCCTAGCAGTGAGAACATTATAGGTTAATTATGACTCATTATGTAAACATGGTGATCATTGTTCGTGCTTTCGTTTTAAGAGGTAAGGCCTCTGCTCCATTCTGTTTGTTACAGGCTAATATTGTACAACATTTTATGATCATTATAACATACTGTGGATCTCAATTAGTCCTAAAGTTGCCTGAAGTCCACAACATGAGACAATCATTATCATCATTTCAGCCGAAAGACGTCCACTGCTGGACATAGGCCTCCCCCAAGCACCTCCACTTCGACCGGTTCTGTGCTTCCCGTATCCAGCAGATTCATGAGTTAATAATAGAATTAATTGAACACAACAACAACCGCGAGTTCGATGCTCATAATTTCTCCATCTCTGTTCCTCACTCCAGAACAGACTGCTTGCCATTACAAAGATGTAGCCAGGCCCCTCTTTTCCATTAAGCACTCTGGGCAAGTGCCCAGGGCCCTGCGATTTTCGGGGGCCCCGGGCTGCTCTCATAAAAAAAAACATTCTTTACATTATAAGCATTATTAGTACCCGTGTCAATGACAATTTAAGTGATTTGCAGTGCGATTTACAATAACTTTCTAGCCCCCTAGTTATGAAATATTAGTATGTTTCTCTTATTGTCTCTTATCTACACAGTGGCCCCGTGATCCTTATGTGCCCCGGGCCTCAAATAGGTTAAAGACGGCCCTGGATGTAGCATTAATTAATCATCTCCATTCTTTAACTCCACAGTAAGGAAGAAGGCTCCCTCCGGATGATGAACGCGGAGAAACTGCTCAAGACACTGCCAGTCTTGCAGGCGCAGCTGGACGGACTGCTCGAGTTTGACTGTACAGCGAACGATCTCACCAACGGCGTCATCAACATGTGCTTCATGCTGCTGTTCAGAGACCTCATCAGGTAAATCACATCGGGCTTTTAAGGCCTACGCAGACCGGGAGACAGCAGCATTAAAATTCTTACTAATGGACATTCAAACTTATCCATATAGAAATACGACATAAATTGCTATGCTTTAAAATTATGCCGTGGCATCGAAAGGGATTTCATGGCACGGCATTGAAAGACGGGCTCCCGCGGCGAGATGCCGTGGCGTCCTGCGGTAGGCAACGGCATGCCAAGGACTCCGGCGCTCGTTGTGACATACCGCGCGGTAGCTGCGCCCCGCGGTTTCGCCCGCATAAGTGTCGATCCCGTGGGATAAAAAGGAGCCTATTATGTTAATCCAGGGTGTCAGCTACCTCCATACAAAATTTTATCAAAATTGGTCCAGCCGTTTGAGCGTGAAGAAGTAACAAACATATAAACACACACACACAAACCTTCGCCTCTATAATATAAGTGTGATTGAAAAACAGTCTAGATGCTGAGACGACCCGACTCGTTACCAGAATAGCTTATGCCGTGGGCCCGTGTTAAAAAGCTATCCAGTCCACTAGGTTTGGACGTGGAGATGTGAACGTAGGGTACCCAAGATGGGATAGATACACTAATTTTTCGGGTACCCTACCCAAAGGATAAAAACAGGACCCTATTACTAAGGCTCCGCTGTCCGTCTGTCACCAGGCTGTTTCTCATAAACCGTGATAGCTAGACAATTGAAATTTTCACAGATTATGTATTTCTATTGCCGCTATAACAACAAATTAATACTAAAAACATAATTAAAAAAAATAAGGGGGGGCTCCCACACAACAAACGTGTTTTTTTTTCGGCGTTTTTGCCTTGCGTTTTTGCACATGGCCAGTTTTCGTAATTGCACCTACCACTGTTTGTCTCTGCATCACCCAAAGGTTGACTGATAGAAAATCCCTATGCAAAGTGCGCCTCTGTACATTTTTTGTATGCTTGAAGTATTAAATAAATAAATACTTAGGGTCCATCTCCACGAGCGAGAGAATCGCGGCGATAGTCTTGCCGTGCCATCAAATTTTCGTTGCGATGACATCGCCGTGTGGAGACACGTTCCAAGAGAGTGTATAGAAATAAGTGGCACGACGATAATATCGCCACGATTCTCTCGCTCGTGGAGACGGCCCCTTACGCATCAATTGTGGTCTTATCAATTCCAAACAAAATAATTAACAGAAACCCTTCACATTCCAGATTATTCGCGTGCTACAACGACGGTATAATCAACCTGCTGGAGAAGTACTTCGACATGAACAAGAAGAACTGCCGCGAGGCTCTCGACCTCTATAAGAAATTCCTCATCAGGATGGATAGGGTCGGAGAGTTCCTTAAGGTAAACCATCGTTTACAAATCATTGATTTACACCCGGTTTCCTACGGGCCAATAGTCTCCTCCGATCTTTAGTGTCAACTCTTACGATAGTTGATAAGATTGAAAGAAAAAAAGAAAATGTATTTGACCCATTGAGGTATAAAGTACTTACGTACTAGAGCTGACATTGCGAACAAAATATGTTGTGCAGCGTGGCGCGCGGGAAGTGGTGGGGAGTGACTCATCATTACGCATAGATTACCGCGCAGACTAAAGGACTTCTGGTCCATGGACCACAAAGCGTGCTACAAATTATCGATTCGCGGCGGCCACTCTAGTACGTAAGTACTTATATCTCAATGATTTGACCCAGGTTAAGGCTCTCAAAACCGTGAAGGTATGGAGGTATGAGGAACAGGGTGTAAAGTTCACTCATCCTCCATAGAAAAGGGAGGATCCTCCGACCAGACGGGTGTTGTGTCTGGCGGCCAACTGCCCAGTAATTCATCTCGGGCCGTTGTATCTATGCTAGTTGCGCGGTAAACTCTGCTTGCGAGATGCAGGATTTTGCGTGACGGCAATATGACGCGTTGTTCGCATGTGGCGTTGTAGATACCGCTACTAAACTATCTCTATACCAAATTTCATTTAAATCTGTTCAACGGTTTACGCGTGATTGAGTAACAAACATCCAAACACCTTCACAAACTTTCACATTTATAATATTACTAGCAGCGCCCCGCGGTTTCACCCGCATAAGTGTATCCCGTTCGAAAGACACGTGGCGCCATCGATTATCATAATAACGTGTTGTTTTCCTCGGGAACAGCACTTTTTTCGGTATGAAAAATACCCTATGTCTGTTTCTGTACTCCTGACAACGTATATGCTATATTTCTGGATGATCGGTTCAGTGGTTTAGGCGTGAAAAGGTAACAAACAAATTTAGTTTCTCATTTATAATATTAGTTAGGATCATTTGCTAGATTGGTTGTCATAAATAACAACGGCCAATCAAATTACACGACCGACGTGACATTTCAAAACAATAAATCTGTAAATCTCATGGACAGGCTTTCAGAAAACTATGGGCGAATCAATTAAACAATTTGCAGCAATTTGTACGTAATAGTGCCTTAGTGCCTATTTGAAATAAATTATTTTAACCCTTAACTTGGCAGAGAATGTGATGACATTTATTTTTTATTTCTTTCATATATTTGGGTTGTTACCTGGTAAATAGACACCTAAAAAATAAAAATAAAATTTTAACAATATCTGTTTTGTATTTATACCATGTATCTAATTATGCACACTGCCAAGTTGTCATTCATATATATTTGGAAATCTATGTACTCTGTAGGAAACACTGCTTGATTTTTAGAAAATAAAATACAATTTAATTTTATAAAATACATTTATTTATGTCGTTTTATAAACACATATATCTTAATCAAAATGTGGTATTCCAGTAATCAGGTCTGCAGGCAGCCGTAATTTTCTTCCAAAGTTTGCGAAAGCTGGTGTCACCGATGTACTTTCGTGAACAGCGCTTCGATATGACAACAAAAACGGTTGTATGTGTTTGTCCCAATCTCGTTGCCGATTTTCCACAACTTTGGCTAGGTACCTCTCCAGTGTCTGATTAAATCGTTCCACCATTCCATCCGATTGTGGGTGGTAAGAAGTTATTCTCGTTTTATGAGTTCCCATTACTCGGCAAGTTTCCTGAAATATTTGTGACTCAAAATTCCTTCCCTGATCTTGTGGATCTCCAAGGGTACTTCAAAACGGCAGAAGACTTCATGAACCAGTTTATCTGCAACTGTTGAAGCTTCTTGGTTTGGAATGGCGAAGACTTCCGGCCACTTAGTGAAGTAATCCATCACAACCATGAAATACTTGTTACCACTTTCACTTTCCGGAAACGGCCCCGCAACGTCAAGGGCTATCCTCCCCCATGGTGCACCAACATTGTACAATTTCAATGTACCTCTACTACGAGTCTGGGGTCCCTTTACAGCTGCACAACTTGTACATTTGCGACACCTGTCCTCGACATCGTCCCGACAGTGGACCCAGTAAAACCGTTCTCGAATCTTCAGTAGAGTCCGTTTTACTCCCAGATGACCTCCTGAACAACCATTATGGTACAGCTGTAGAACATCCGGTACTTGAGCTTTAGGGACAACCATTTGCAAATGACAGCTGTCTTCCCGAACAGTTTCCCATTTACGGCACAGGACTCCATCCTGAATCACCAAGCTGTCCCATTGGGCCCAATAGCTTTTTGTGATCGAACTCATTGCTGAGACGTCGCTCCACCCGAGCTTAGGAGCTCTGGCCTTTATCCACTCCAGAATCGGCTTGATGACCGAATCTTCCTGCTGTGCACGTTGTAGGCTTTCCTTCCACTCGTTGCTGAGGTCTGTCCTGAGCATCCTCACAGGAACCACTTCCTTATCCTCTTGCCTAGTAAAATGCGTGCGGTCTTCAGGACAAGGCCTTCTTGACAATGCATCTGTGTTGCCATGAGATTTCCCGCTGCGATGTTTGACCACAAAGTCGTATTGCTGCTGATGCTGGGCAGTGTTGTTAGCCGCACTACCCTTTGGAGACCAGCCATCTGCCATCTTCCCTTTCTGCAGTTCGCTTAGGGCAACTGGATCGAAGGTGGCCCCTTTCCCCACAGCCGTAGCACCTAGGGCAGTATCTTCTATTGTGGTCGCGAAATGTAGCCGGTGCAACCTCCCTGACGCGATGGGAATTTTATATTTATATAGGATGATAATTATGTATTTTATTGACAGTGTATCTACAAATGCAAACTGCATAATATAAGCAATACTGTAGTATATTTGGCAATGTATCTAAAAATGCACACTGCAAAAATCATGTCATATTATGGTAATTTGGCAGTGTGCATTTGTAGATACATGAATATTGACAGTCATATTTTAGATAAAAAACATTATTGTTTGATCAAAATTTTTACGTAAACAAAAGGATACACATTCAATTTAAAAAAAAATACATTTATGTATCGTAATATACATATTTAATTAGGATTATAATCGGTCGGCTATCTTGCGATCTACTGACTACAAATGTTGTCAGATGTGAAAAATACTATTTTTTCTACCAACTGCAAGGGTCTCATATAACAACGGTTTAAAAAAGAAATAAAAACATAAGTACCAAAACTGTTCTCAAATATTTTTTCTTAGAATGTGTGCATTATTAGATACGTTACCAAGTTAAGGGTTAATTTGACAATTTTTTTATAGGGAGTAGTAACGTACAATTGAGAAAAAAAAATCTTCAAATCAGGCGTTACTAAACTTAACGTTATATCCTATTTAACAAAAATATTGTAAACTAGCTTCCGCCCACGGCTTCGCCCGTAAAAACTATCCCTTCCCCGGGATGCAATCTATATATCTGCCAAATTTTATCGAAATCCGTTCAGTGGTTTAGGCGTGAAAATATTAGTATGGATAGCAAAGTTTTCACTTGAAACGGCGGATTAATTTTAAAATTTCCGTTCACATTGCGAAATCCCAACTAAGCAATTATGTCGCAACTCAATCACTGTGAAATAATTGGGTTGCAGAGGCCAGATGGTATTCGCTCCATGAAAAGTCAATTTCTACCGAATTGGGTGAGTCTAAAAGCTACCCAACAACTGAAACATAATAAATTAATCCTACTTCCTATACTCCTAATATAATAAATGTGAAAACTTAAACGTTTTGTTTGGATTTTTGTGAGTTTAAAAAAATAAGGTGTTTGTTATTCAATTTTTTTTAACTTTTTAATTTAACTTTTTACTGTTATTTTGCTTTCCAAATGTTGGTCCTTTAAATCACAACATAATAGTATATTCTTTTTGTGTAATATCAGCTTACCAGCTCTTAGTTTCCATAGGGATCTAATGTCCAAGTGGCAGAAGTACACTGACTCCTAAGTCACAGGTATTCCTAGTTTAGGAGTCAGGGTTTCAATTTTTGTGCGCCTTTAATTTTTGAGAACATTAGCTAGATATCATCAGCTTACCCCGCTTACCCCCTTTCTAACCATAATTATTATCTTTCACACGGTCCATCCATCATTTCTTTGGTTTTCCGATACTCTTATAGCCAGCAAAACTTTCCTCACGACATTTTCCTCATTCTTTCGCATACTTTCCGCATCACATGCCCATCCATACCATGTCGTCTTTTCAGTCACCGGTGCCACTTTCAGACTTCCTCGTAGGTACTTTCTTCTTATTCTATTAAACGGTATTAGATTTTTTTTGGGTGGGAAATCATCAAATGAGTCCCGCTCTGGGTGTAGCGAAAGGGAATGTCAGACTCTTACTGACTAAAACCCACCCGTGTTCCTTAGGCCTTTATGTTCCGGGCCAGCGGTAACCCTTTCGGACAATCCCGCTGACCAAACGGTATTAGCTTCTCATCTCAATCATGCACTTTGAGGGTGCATCGTGTAAGCTGGCAACTTCGCAAATAGCTGTCAAATATTTCGCTGTTCTGATTAATTTACCAATATTAATTGAATTGCAATCATAACACTAAATTAGGTGTTGTAAGATGATTAATATTAATATGAGTGACTGGGTTGTAGAGGTCAGATCGGTAGTCGCTCCACCGGTTAAACTGGAAGCCGCAGGAAGCAGATAGCGATATTTCATAACTTCATTGAATAATCACAAATTAATAAAAACAGCGAAATATTTGAAGGCTATTTCCGCCATCTTAAAGGCTGATTGGATTTGAATGTTTGGCACGCGGGTAAACCATAAACTGGGTTAGATCATAGGATGACCGCGTATTTTCGACATCCACACTGGTGACGCCGCGGCCAGTATCTAGTAGACACATCATTTTACTAACTCATCTATCATTCATAAACATAGTTTCTACCATGACATTTAATTTTTTTTTTTTGGCAATTACTCCCGAAACATACGGTACAAAAACTTGGACAAAAGTACTAATTCGTTGACAGATAAATAGGTGGGGCGCCACGTCTTTTTAATACGGTATAAATAGCTGTAATGACGTCAGAGTGCTAAAATATTGCCAACTTTTGTTTTTGTTATAAAATGTTTACACACATCGTATAAAAAATCAAGCCAAGGTTAGGGAAACTGTATTAAATTTTTGGATGTAGCCGTAATACTTATTTAAGGAAACATTGTAAGATTTGTTTTTACTTTTTACAGTATAAAATCTGTAGAAATTAGGACTAACTAGTAAACATGAATTTATTATGAGCGTTGAAGACTGGGTTCTGTTTAGCATCATGTAGAAGGAAATTAATCATACTGTGTCTTTTGCGAATAACAATCTATCTAAAGTAAAAGTGCGCAGTGCTGCACACCCCTAATTATTTCAAGTTAAACAAATATCAACTTTATTTCAATGATAATTCAGTTGATTTCAGAGTGACTAGCATTATTGAAAAAATGTTTGAAATTGTAGCGTAAACTGAACTTTATTGTGTAGGAATTAAAGATTATCATTCATTCATATTTGTTTACATTTTTTGCAAATAAATCGCGAACGCAGATGACATACTCAGGTACTCAGTATTTAGGTCGGTTCCCCCCTATGGGGGAAGAGCCGCATTCCCCCGTACGGCTTTGTTGAGCTTGTCTCCAGACTGGACACTCGTAGGGAGAGTGTGGTTCTGAAATAGTTAAAGTCGGCCCTTATACATAAACAACATTACTAAAATGGTGTTACAGTCTTTTTCCTCTATCACTTCATCATTTCTAATCTACAACATAAAAAGTATGGAAGAAAAAGACATTACTAGCCAAACCCAAATAATTTGAGACAATCCTCCTAATGTGTTGATAAAATCTATCTTCGACTACTCTCATATTTATCGTCATTAACACGTACAAAGGAAAATAGTCCTTATAACCACCATTACTTGTTCCCCAGGTGGCAGAGAACGTGGGTATCGACAAGGGCGACATCCCCGACTTAACTAAAGCCCCCAGCAGTCTGCTAGATGCTCTGGAAGGACATCTGGCCACCCTTGAAGGCAAGAAGGGATCTGCTGCCAATACTCCTACACAGACGGCTAGGTAAGAATGGGTCTGATCACTATTGAAAAGTTAACTGACCACGTACTTAACAAACCAAACTTGAAAAAATTTAAAAAGTAAAATAATTTGTCCAATTTTTTGTTTAATTTGTCACAGAAACACGTGCACCTAAAAAGATAAGATAATTGGAATAAAAAACAAAACAGAGGCAATTCTCGTAATTTTAAGAGGAAATACGGTCGGAGAGACTTGAAAAAGCCTAAGTTAATCGTCGTAATTCGCGGTTTGGCCCTCGCCTATTTCCTCCTCTGATATTGGACCAATTTAAAATATATTTCATAAACTGAATAAGAAGGATATATGCTGTGTCCCTTATTTTTTCTTTTTTCATTAATAGTTTGTCAAATTTGTACACCAGGCCTCTGTTGACAGCGGTTTAAATCGGCAATATTGAGCATTTTTAGAGGGTTCTAGTGCTTATAAAAATAATGTATCATCAAAAAGGAAAACATAGGGACATACAAGTAGTTAATATTTTTTATTCTGTAAAAAATCATTGCTTTATGGTCATTAACCAGAAAGAAAGCCGGCGAGAGCGTTTCTATGGAGAAAAAACCAACTGCATCTCCTCTTAAGAAAGTTCACAGTCTTATGTCAGTCTCAATCTGCCAAAAATGCTTCTAGTTTCCTTAAATTTTTGACAAGTTTTTGACATTAATTGTCGCTGAGATGGGATTGCGACTAGATTAACAAGTTTTTAATTACGGGAATTGGCCTTAAGATAATTGGAATAAAAAAAAATGGCCTTAAGATAATTGGAATAAAAAAAATTGGCCTTAAGATAATTGGAATACAAAAAAATTGGCCTTAAGATAATTGGAATAAAAAAAAATTGGCCTTAAGATAATTGGAATAAAAAAAATTGGCCTTAAGATAATTGGAATAAAAAAAAACAACAAGGTAATTCCGTAACGCACTATCAGCAGCAATGGCTTTCATTTTGACAGTACAACAACATTAATTGCGTTATTTACGTTGTCGTCCAGACAATTTTTTCTGACATATGAATCAATGGATTTGCGATATACTTCAAAATGGTTCAGATTGAGATCGGTAGTGTGATACGAAATTTTGGTGGAGGTCTATATCACACAAAAGAAATTGAAGTGTATTTTTCTTTACAAGTCTTTATTTGTTGAAGAACTATGTACGTACGATGATATCGATTTTTGAGATTGACAATTTGCGTAAATTGTTCATACCATAATAACTCATCATAATTATGTGTGTTCTTACAAACATCAGACAATCAAACTTAACTAAAAGTGTGTGGTTGTTGCTAATGGCTGATTTCTATAATTTACAGACCCGTTACTGGTTAAAACTCTCTTTTATGAGTTTTTTTTACTCACGAGTCTCAAATCCTTCCCCCTTACTGTTATTTGGTTTTGTATTTGCACTTGCAGCTGTTACTCTAACTATAAGGCGATCTTAGCGTAGAAATGCTATTTTTCCCCTCATTTCTCTCTATTTGTCCTTGTTTCTGAAGTTCTCTTCTCTTTTCCAGGATTTGTTTAGGGTAATCCTCTTTTATATAAATTGGTTTGTCTTTAAGGTTTTCTGTTTATTTTTTGTTGCTATTCACGACAAAATGTAAAATAGTTTAAAAAAATGTAAGATTGTTAACAAAAGCTATTTGAATTGAATATTGGTTAAAATTAAGACTTGTAACTTTACCAATAATGAAGCAAAGACCTCATAGCTTGGTATAATAGATCCTCCCATATGGAAGTAGCTATCACAGGTAAAATTAGCTTACGAATCTATTTATATGCCCAGTTGGGCAATTAAAAATGCTACCATTGGTAAGCAAAACGTTTCTCGTACTGTGTTAGTTACCAAACAAGACATGTAAGGAAATATACACTACAAAATGTCATACACCTTTATTTAAATACCAGGATGTCGATTCTGTAAAAATCTTACCGTGAAAACATGCGTGGAGTGAGTTGTCAGTGTCCTACCACTGATGCTAGGGATAGACCAAGCAAACATTAACAATCATAATTGAGATTTTAGTAATATTTTTATGCTTATTCTATTGAGCATTTTATTATTTTTTGTTCGTGTGTGACACGCTCGCGCTTCAGGCTATATAAGTCGGAGAAGGTCTAGTGCGTCTCGTTATCATCAGGCATATTTTAAGTAGTGTGGGCGTACTATGGGTAGTGCTGGTTATTGCGCAATAGAAAAACAGTTTGCAATTCAAATCAGATTATAATTTCACGAACAGTTTAATTACACTAGCAAATCTCACACTGTAGGTACACACTCAACGATACGGAACGCGCGACAGTTTCTGAGCACATGTTGTCCGTCCGATGTCCAACGGTCAAGTCCGCCGCTGCACCTCGCTGCTGGCTCTCCTCGACCCCTCCACGGACTCAGGCTAGACTCTGTCCAGCGCCACCAGATGGCGCTGACGATCCGAATAGTCAAATGAATGACGTATTTCCGACAGACTAGTCTAGAAAGAAAAAATAAACAACATTGAGATTCTGACTCAGTTTCTGTTTTGCTATTTTAAAGCCCCACAAAATGGTAATGTTTTGACAACTAAAATACTAGCTTTGAAATTATATAAAATGATCACTTATGATTGTAAATGTATGCTTGGTCAATCCCTAGTATCAGGTGGGATGACACTGACAGCTCACTCCACGCTCACTTCACCTAAGCTTTCACGGTGAGATGGTTACAGAATCGCACTGCTGTACGCTGAAATGCCGACACACTCCTTTCCTGTAATGTATAACAAGTGTGTGATGCAACTGAAACGTCTTGCAGCACACGTACATATGTGTCTGTGATGCGCCTTAACCAACTTGCAGGGTGTCATGCACACAGCAAAAGAGTGAAGTATGCAGGCAAACAACAACTTGCAGGCATGTTTTATACTTTACTATATTTCGTGTTCAAACTAAAGCACTCCTAGGACCTCAACCAGCTCTGGCATGGCCATCACTTAGAGAAAAAGCTGAATAGTTCCATCTGCTGCTCTGCCTACAAGGTTTTGCTCAAAAATGCTCTGAAAATTCTTGCTCTAGGCAAACACGCACTACTGGCTTTGCTAAGAAAGCCACTTGACACACGAACAAAGTTGAACAATTTGTTGAACACTGATACATACATACACAGACACGCCTGATTCCTATAGAGTAGTATAGAGGTATGCGGAATAGGGTATAAAGTTCACTCATACTCTATAGAAAAGGGAGGATGCTCCGACCAGATGGGTGTTATGTCTGGCGGGCAACTGCCCGATGGTTCATGTCGGGCCGTTGTATACAGGGTTATTTGTAAAACACCAAAAACCTCTTAAGAGGTCATTGTACTCATCATTATGAACAACTTTTAATATGGGACCAAATTTAAAATCGCGAAAAAAAAAAATCAGCTGTTCCCTACATTTATGTTCGTATAACTCGTCAAAATGTAGGGAACAACTGATTTTTTTTTCGCAGAGAGGTTTTTGGTGTTTTACAAATAACCCTATATATCGGTTTAAAGAAATTTATTTCTCATAAGAACATACAGTTTGCTTACAATGAGATACAAAGTAATAAGTATGATAATACAGTACGATACAATTTCCTCCAGAGTAGGTATTAGAAGTTATAATGTACATACATGTTTCTTAAGCTTATTTTTAAATGTGTTTACGTTATCGCACTCTTTAATATCGTCCGGCAATTCATTGAACAGATTAACTCCTTCAAATAATATTGTCTTTCTACCGTAATTAGTTCGTATGTATATATGCTAGTTGCGCGGTAAACTCTGCATGTGAGATGCAGGATTTTGCGTGACGCCAGTATGACGCGTTGTTTGCATATGGCGTTGTAGCTACAATTCCTTGCCGGTAGACAGAAACTACAGAAAACTATCTGCTACGACACTTACATGTACTTATTTTGCTTCGACCACGTTCATACATAAGAGGGGCAATTCTTGTAATTTTAAGAACGTTCGCAATCTAAATTAAACAGCGTCATTTTATCGAAAATTTTTTTTCGTCTACCCACATTTTCGACGAATTGTAACTAGATTTTGAATGTTTTTATTTAGAGGAATTGTCTTTCTGATTACACGCCCGTGCAGCACCATTATTCCAATTTTATAAGTAAGGGCTCCATCGTTTGATCGATGATTCAGCACCATTATTGCGTAGCTCACGCAGAATGACAGCTGTCATTTTGACAGTTCAAAAGTATTCATAGGATCATTAATCTACGTTTCAGTGCCCAAAAGAACGTAGCGAGCGTGATGGGCGCCTTGTCCTCAACCTCGTCATCATTCGGCAACGCGGCCGCGTCCACTCGGCTCGACAACCAGCCTAACGGAGCTTCTCCGCTGTTTATTGATGACACGCTCAGACAACAGGCGTTGGCTGAAGAGGAGGCTGCTATGAATCAGTATAAGGTAAGGATTTTAAGAATCTATAGAATAATAGGAGTTTGGAAGAACAATGGAGAAAATTAAGCCCTGGTTTTTGAAAGATCAAAGAGTTTTGATAAGTAAATTGCTGTCAATATCACTTGCTTGTTGATGTTATGTGATGCGATAGTAGCAACTTATATGATTCTTATTGTCATTTTATTCACTCACACAATTCTGCAACAATTTGCTATGACAGCAATTGAGTGGGGTTTCAAAACCTGCTAAAATACAGAAGTATGTTTTAACTATTGATCTAGACTTCCCACATCAACAAGTATCTACAGTTGTTTGATCAGGTGCCGTATTATGACGGTTTAATGCCATCATGATTCCAGTGTAAGAGAGAGACGGTGCTATACATGACCGATAGCACCATCCCTTAATACTTCGTAATAAGGCCCGTGGTGGATTAGCTAAATCTGGCTAAACTATTAACTAATGCCAACTTATAGCTGGAATTCTTTTAACGTCGCAATGAATAACAGATTCGTGGTATGCAAACTCCTTCCTAAAATCTTTATCTAACACAGCAATGAGGTAATAAATCTAATAGCATGCTTATGAATACAGACAGGGCCTTTACAATAAAAGAAAATAACATAAACAAACTGCACTTCTAATTCTGCTTACCTAACGGTAATTTATAGGGCATTCGAGCTCGGACAACTAAAGGAATATTATCTAGATGTAACATCCAATCATCTAAAGTGAGTCTTTTCTGCCCTCTGTGATTAACTCTAGAGTTGGTAACAATCACATTTCTACATTTATTAACAAGAATAGTCAACATCTTAGCATTTGTGTTTTCGAATTCATATCGACTCGACTCTAACCAATTTATTGATTGTAACTTTTGACCAACCTTTCGAGTTAAAAGTAGTATTTTGTCCGGGGTACGACCACTATATTGCCGTCATAAAGAAAAAGGGCACAACTAACATGTTTTTCCAAAATTGAGTAAAAAAAAACGGGCATAATACGCCTTTTTTCCGATTCCAAATATGTATATAACTCAATTTTGGAAAAATGTTAGTTGTGCCCTTTTTCTTTATGACGGCAGCATATCTATCTTTATCTGCCACGAAGTAGTGCTTACGAGTTGTACGTCGTGGGTTCAAACCCAGCCAGGCATGTTACTTTGTGTAATTTATTTCATCACCACTGCTCCGACATCGCGACTGACTGCGTACAAAAATCCCTTAAATAAATAAAGATAAAAAAAACATCGTGGATTACCACTCCCTCTAAAAAGTGAGAAGGTCTGTCTGTGTCTCACCATTGGGAACGCTGTAGGCTGATTATGTTATGTTAAGAGTATTACAAGCACATGAGACATTTTAGTTTTTACTGAAATGGCGAGGGGCCCGTGGATAAATAATAACAGCCGCACAGGTCGATCGATCAGGTTAAGCTACGCTTGCCGCGGTTGGTATGTGGATGGGTGACCATCTTTACATACCTTGACCCCACCGTGCTTCGGAAAGCACGTTAAGCTGTTGGTCCGGGCTGTCATTGTGGATCTTTGACAGTCGGTCAGAAGCCCGAGTCTGACAACCAGTCTTACCAAGGGGTATCGTATTACCCAGTAACTGGGTTGTGGAGGTCAGATAGGCAGTCGCTCCATGTAAAATACTGGTATTCAGCTGCATCCGGTTAGACTGGAAGCCGACCCCAACATAGTTGGTAAAAGGTTAGGCAGATGACTGGAATGGCAACAATCCTGCGCTGTCTCTGGTATCGCAAGTCCATAGACCGCGTTGACCACTGACCACATACAAGCAGGTTGCCTGCCTGCATAATTACCACAATGACACACAAAAAAAAACCATAACCAACAAAACATTTCAGGTTCGCTTGTACCAAGGTGAAGAATGGACGGGCGAGGAAGATATTAGTCAGATTACTGAGATAGTAGTAAGATATAAACCCAGGGTTATATGTGTTGCTTAGGGTACAGCTTTGGGAGCAAGGAGTATCTGTGTGTCATATTTTCAGTGAAAATCATAAAGTGTTTGTGAATATTTTGCTGTGTATAATCTATGTTCAGAAAACTGTTCTTTATATCCTATGTCCGTGCTATAAAGGGAATATTATATGCTGTATTTTATATTTATTTGTAAATGTCCAACCATCATTATGAATCACTATTTCTTGCTACGCGTCAGCAAAGGGTTATGATATTTTTGCTACAGTTTTTATAAGGGGAGATTTTCATCATCTTTTGTGTTTGGGAGAAGTTACACACACATTCATACATTGCACTGTTTTGTTTGTTACACATTTGGTTGTATGATGTATTGTACAATACATAATTTTTATCATAAATATACAATATTATCATTAACAAGGAAAATTACAGAAGTGCCGCAACTAAAACAAATCTTTAGGTTTATAAAAAAATCTCTGAATACATTTTTATACTATGCGATCAAAGAAAAGAAGTAGGGCTTACAATTGTAACAATTCCAAATTACATGAGTCCAGTCGAGGCAATTAATTGTTTATCAAACTAACACACTCCGTCAATTTACCGTATTATAGCCATTTCATACAACTGCGCCAAAGAATGACAGTTGTGATTTGATTTGACAATTTAAGTTGGTAGTAAATTTTATAAACAATTAAATTCTTTGACTTTATTAATTTTTGCTGCTAAAAGTCGCAATAGCAAGAACCCTTTTCTAATTTTGATCACATAGTACTGTCCAGTGTCCTCATATCATACCACACGCTTTGGTGAAGGCGGCCCAAACAATCCCCCAACCACCCATTCAAAAACAACCCTTCTCACCCACAGAACAAAGTCCAATCTCCGACGAACGCGGCCAACAACCCGTTCCTCTCTTCGGCTCCGAGCAACCAGAACCAGTCTATAGTGGACTTGTTTGGACCTGCACCTGCAGACACTTCTAGCGCGACCAGCAAGGCGTCAGATGATCTGTTGTCGCTTGGCAACCCGTTCGCTGATAATATGTTTGGAGGTAAGTGGGGAGGGGGTTAATAGAAAAAGTTGGGTACAGATTGGGCCAATGTAATAAATAGAGTGGTCAAAATACCTGAATTGCTATGTCGAATATACATAGATAACTATACTGGAAAAAAGATAAAATAAGCATAATTATTATGATTCCAGACTATCCTAGGGTAGAAATAAATAAAATTAAATAAATAAATAAATTTTCAATGGGTTATAAAAAAAAATATTATTATTATGATAATAGATTATCCTAGAATAAATTTCTCTATGTTTTAAAGTAGGTAAATTCGATTAAATAACTCTTAAGTGTTACGCCGCGCCGTGATGTCGAAAAAAGTAAAAAAAAAATAGATATAACTGCAACTTTTTTGTATCGAGAAAAATTCATTGAATTGGACCAAAGAGTCTAAAAACATATACCAAAATGTTAAAATCCTATTTCACAGACTTGACAAGTTGCACGAAATAGAAAAACCCCTTTTTTTTTCAATTAAGTTTAGCGGCTTTCTGGGTTACGTCTGTTATCTTTGTCTTGGCGCGCAGTATTGTGTTCCTAAGGCTGGTTTTAGAGTCGCGCTGACCGCACGCTGACCGTCGGCGCTGACAGCTTGAAATGTATGAACTTCTAGGAAGCGTTTTAGAATAACGCGTAGCTATCAGCGCGTGCGTTTCATACGTTTCGGCTGTCAGCGCCGACGGTCAGCGTGCGGTCAGCGCGACTCTAAAACCAGCCTTATACGGTCAGAAATTCGAAACCCCAGGATACTGCGCTCCATTGCTCGCTGGCAAGCCTCGAGCTTGTTACCTACCAAAATCTTACAAGTTGGGTTTTTTATACAGCCCATAGTAGATTCTTCGTTATCCCAGTCTGTACTCAAAATCAGGCAACGTGAAACTGACACATGAACCTTGTTCTGTCGGATGTTAACATGTTAGGTTTCGTAAGTTTACCATTCCTGTAATATTACAAGACAGACAAGAAAGGATCTATAATTTAGGATGAATTCGGTTACAAAGATGATGTATTATTTTGTAAAACTAATAACGAAGTAACAAATTAAAATCTAAGGAAACCTAACTGACTAAAATTATGGCTTACAGTACTAAAATATTTGTAATTGTTAATATTGTCAATTAATAATTAATTTTCTACTTACATTATAATTTTAGTCGGATACATGATAATATTTACAAACTATTATAAAAATTTTGATTTTACACAATCATCATTACACAAAATTGTTTTAAAATGTCAATAAACAGGACTTGAACACGTATACAGGGTTATTGGTAAAACATTAACAACCTCTTAAGAGGTCATTGTACTCATCATTATGAACAACTTTTACTATGGGACCAAACCTGAAATCGCGAAAAAAAATCAGCTGTTCCCTACATTTATGTTCGTATAACTCGTCAAAATGTAGGGAACAGCTGATTTCTTTTTTGCTATTTCAGGTGATGAGTACAATGACCTCCTAAGAGGTTGTTAATGTTTTAAAAATAACCCTGTAAAACAGTAGCAAATGTAAATTATCAGACATTTGTTGAGATTGAGATTAACAAAAGGTCTACAGGCCCAGGGTGGTAAGGACATAGACTATAACGTAGACATTTTTCGTCGCTTATCAAAAAAATCTGCTGTTTCATAGGAAAGTGCCTACGCGGTCAAAAATGTATGGAACAGCAAATTTTTTTTTAATAAAAAAAACCGACGACGATAAATTGTTGTAATCATGGTAGGTACTGTAATGTTCAGAATCGTGTACTGAATTAATAGTAGCAGGTTACGCGTCGATTACCCTGCCACTCTGTATAGTAACCCCCTTATTAATGTACGTTGTATAGCGTCTGTATAGTTACACAACGATTTATCTTCTTCTTTCGAAAGTCAAATTACTGACGACTGAAAGAGAGAAATTGGTGTGTAACTATTCATCTGATATAATACGTTTATTAGTAAGGGGGGTAAGTGTCAAGAGGCCTGAAAGTTTCCTTCAAAGAAAAGCATTCAAGTTGTTGGCAGAATTAAAAAATATGTATAAAATGGACACACTGTTGTAAATAATCTGGTGCTAGTAGAAATGTAGGAGAATTGGGAAAGCACTACACAATAAACCCTTCACACTGTATTATAAAGCACATCCCTTAGCTTAATGGGGATGGTTAATGCACTGTACACTCTATTCACACACACATAAGGTTCAAAGTGGTAAGTCGCCACAACAAACTGAATACCGATGCAGTACACAATACAATGAAAGAAAACTCGAAACAAATTAGTTAAGTTATTGGTAACTGGTAAGGATTGAACGAATAATGTAATTATTATAACGTATAACACCTCTGCTTATCCGTTCGGGGTATACAGGCGTGATGTTATGTTTTCTTTTTTTTTATTCTTCGTTTATTCATCGTCCAAGAATATACAATAAAATGATATTACCAGTTTCACATACTTACAAAACACATCCATTAAAAAAACTACCATTTTAGTAGTACTGCATTGTTATTAAGTGCGGCAACACTTTTAGCTGCGCCTGCGACGGGCGCGCCGATGTGGCCACAACAACAACAACAACAACAACAGCCGAGCAACGGCTTCGCGGCCTTCCCGCCTCAGCAACAGAACAACTCCTTTGTGTCCGAGGCTAACTTCTCTAATGTTTTCGATAACACTGATTCGGCAGGTGAGCTTTCACTAGTAGTCATTGTGCTGGGGTTGCCGTGTTCTTTTGTGATTTTTACTATTTTGGTAGAAAAACATTGAGAATTCTAATTCCCGGAATTGGATGCAAATTCACTAGTAGAATAATATGTCAAGCGCGATTAAATTCAAACCGAGGGTTATTCTAATCAAAAATCATAAAATCAATCATTAATTTCAGATACGATAAAAATATTACAGTGTACGAAGGTGATTGAAAGTGAATATCAAACAACACGGCAGCCCAAACTTTGCTTTAATTAAAAATCTATTTCTGGTGATGGGAATACTATGTAAATTCTTATACTATGTATATTCTTTGTAAAATTAAATGTCAAAAATTTCTTGTGCAAGCTGCCGCGGCTAATCCGTTCATGGGTATGGGAGACCTCGCTCAGCCAATCTCCGCGTCACCGGCCCGCCCTCCTCCCCCCTCCATCCCCCCACAGCCTAAGTCCGCGTTCGACGACCTCGAAGATGTCATGCGCATGTCTCTGGGAGGCTCCCCGGCCAAATCCCAGCAGCCAATCACACAACAGCCTCAACCAATGGCAGCGCAGCCTTTCAGTGACGTCATGTCCATGCCGATGTCGCAGCCGATGATGTTCGGATCGCCCGCACGACAACCTATGATGCCGATGGGAGCGACCGGTTCGATATTCAAACATTTAAATGGACCGTTTTCATTGTTGTTTTTTTTAATAGCTTGCAGAGTTGCCAGTAATCAACGTCGTGTGTGCTTTTAATTTTTAATTCACAGGACTTTTAGTTTTTAGTTGTTACCCTTTGCACAGGTTTTGTGTCGCATTAATTTGTAAATAAGCCAGTGTTTCCGTTTAGTTAATTTATTTTGTTTATATTTTTTTTGTTTTATATGTATTTGCTATGACACGTCCATTGTCGTAATCCTAAATTGAATCTTGATGATAGCATGAAAATCTCACGTCATCTTCGTTAAAAATCAAAACCACAGCATCTATGTTCACTGCATTTAATGCTATTTTAAATTTAAATCCAAAGCATTAAACACCGCATTTATAACTTATACATACATTTCGCTTTCAGTTTTATTATTATTTATCATAAATATCGAACACGGCTGAAAATCGTCATTTATTTCTCATAAGACATAAGTTTTGCTAGTAATCACTACTGCGAACAAATATGAGCCTTACCACGACTGATGAAGATGCATTACAGGTCAGCAACCGCAGCAGCAGCAAGGCAAGGTGTTGACAGGTGATCTGGACTCTTCGCTTGCCCAACTGGCCAACAATCTTTCTATCAACAAGACAGCCACGGCGCAGAAGTAAGTGGAATACCCTTATTGTTGAAAAAACATTTTTTTTTATTCCTACACTCATTGTCATGTGCTAAAAGTAGTTTGGTCAAGTTTCAGTCAAAAGTTCTACATTTAAAACAGTTCCAAATTCGATATCGCTCGATCAATGCGCAAGCGGCTTTAATTTGTAATGCTTGTCACCTACATGTGCTGTATCAAGCTAATACACTGCGCCTATGCCAAAACACTCACATTTAATGTACTCATAAGAAAAACACTAGACTAATCCCATTTTTATCACTACAAATCTACTTCTACATTATACAAAAACTTTTTGACTGAAACTTAACGCGTTCAATCCGAGTGGCGTCAAGTGATTATAGCTAGTTCAATGTCATGATATCTCTATGGAAATATCATGACAACAGCACCTGTTTATTTTCTTTTAAATTATAATTAAACTATCATGAGACAAGCTGCCTTTTCATATTCAATAAAACTATCTGAGTAAAGAATTTATCTTAGGTAATTAATTATAGAAAGGCAACTTGAAGTGAAAGCATTACTGTCGAATTTACCGCCAAAATTCGCAAAAGTGACAGATGAGAGAAAAAGTTGCCATATCAAAAAAAAAATACCAAAAAGATGCGTTCACAATTTTCTTTTTCGGAATGCGTGACGTAATGCTTGCACACCTACCATGATACGCATGACCGTACTCACACCATTGTGGTGTCGACTAGACCGATGCAGTGGAATTCGCCGAAGAACGCGTCGAAACCTGGCCAGACGTGGACACCGCAGCCCATGCAAGCGACTACGGGAGCCGGATACAGACCTATGGTAAGGAACACCGCTTTAAACAAGTAGTTTTATAGTTGGCAGAATTGTACACGCCATATTTACGCTTTTAATAGAGTAAAATTTTAGAGAATTTCCTAAATTATGTTTAAGTTAGTCCAAAATTATTATTTTCGGGTCCAAAATTATTATTTTCGGGGCCAAAATCAAAAAGGATAGTGTGGGGTTTTATGTGATGGGCAAATACAACCAAAATTATAACGGAGAACATCGGAATTGCCGTTATAGTATTTATTATTTGGTTACCTTTGCTTTAATAGTTATTTTGGCATCGCAAGCTCGTATTAGGTACACTCCCACATTTAGAAATCTCGATGGAGTGCACGATTCTGGCAATATTACACCCAACGTCCATGGTTTCTCAATATTCAAAATTAAAAAAGAAAGAACAGTTTCTAACAACAAAATTTTTTTATTCTGGCAACACTAAGATGCTGTCAAAAAAAATTAATGCGGCCTATTCAATCCTCTGAGAACCATAGGACTATGACAGGCACAAACAACAGGCAGCATTACAGCAACCGCTGCGCGATTCTGTTGTCGCATTGTCGATGTCGCATCATTTTATGCTAAAACCTTGTTTGCTTTTAAAGCTCGCTCTTTTATGTTCTTTCTTCCCGTAGCATGCCTTCCTTTTTGCGTTGCAGGGCCCAGGCATGACACTCCCAACAATGCCCCATACTATGCCCCATGCATATCACCCCCCGCATTATATTATGGTAAGTTTGCTACTTTTTTTTTTTTGTTTCGTTTTTTTTTTCTTTTTCGCTTAGCGTAGTTTACACGCGTAGTTTAGATTTTTTCCCTTTTTTTGGCAAGAGTGTTAAGTTTAATTTGACAACGCAATCTGCTTATCCTGTTAGTGAATATTTATGGTGTGAATCTACAAATAAACTATTCTTAAGTCGGACAATCTCTTTCAGTATTCCAATTTTTGTTTTCAAATTTAAGGTCTTGGCTCACTGAGTTGTAATTTAATTATGTTACATTTTATTACGCGAATATTACAGTGACATTTTAACAATAACGAAAAGCTGCCTTCAATTTAGTGAGCCAAAATCATAAAACAGATCTGATCTAAAATTTCTACAATAAGGTAAATAGTGTCTTTAGTTTGAAAGATATCCTGCATGTATGGATGAACTTTTGTATGATTGTATGAAACGTTTGCATGAATAGTGTCCTCATGTCACCTCATACTTTTTCTGAGAATGTTAAGTGTTGTCATTCAGTGTGATTAATTTTGTTTGAGCGCATTCTCTTGCTGTTGTTTTTCTGATTTTGAGAAAATTTTCAATATCTTCTGGTCTTCAATTTTAAGATTTGTAAGGTAAATTCTTCTAGAAGACTTCTTGTATTCTATACACTAGTTCAACATATACGGCAGCATTGCTGACAAGTCAGCAGCTACATAAATCTATAGTGTGTAAGAAATGTCATTTAGTTGTATGTAGTTATAGTTATCTTAACAAAAAGTTGAATTCTTACCCACAGCAACAGCCAGGCATGGTAATGGGGATGCAAGGCACGCCAATGATGCCAATGGGCATGGCCCAGCCCATGCGGCCCGCCGTGCCTCCGCAGCCTGCCACCAACCAATTCAGTTAAGCAACACCTTTATAATTTGAGGTTTACGTTTATAATGCGACCCGACTGCTTAGAGTATTGAACGCCGTATAAGAAGCTCGTTCAACGGCGATCCTACGTTATGTATTAAGAAGGAACTTAAGACAAGAAAAGCTCTCCCAACTCTAAATGTTATGATTATTTGATGTAATAGCGAAAAGTATTCTATTTAGTAAAATTTTTGAAAGTATAGGATTTTTATCTAATAGGTTTTGTTGGAATTGAAATTATGATAGTTTTGTGTGTGAGCTCAATTTTTTTGAATTTATTTAACGGAGGAAATTTGTAAACGTTAGTTTTAAGACTTTTGTCACTACTCATGCCAATATATTAATTATTTATGTTAATGAAATCTTTCGATGTATTTCTGTCTTGAAATAAACTTCTTTAACCATCTTCTTGTGCAAAATACTTGATAATTTCAAGTATGTTTGTAAAACGATAAAAAGCAGTCGGGTCATAAATGTCATCACTCGCTGACGTGTAATTGGTAGGTCACTTAACTTTTAAGTGCACCGTTTTGTTGCGATTTTAAACGGAACATAATAATGTCAATAAGGATGCGTTCATTATGAAGTTAGGATTCCAAGTCGAAAAAAAAAACTAGTTATTTTTTTAAAGTTACCTGTATTTAATAGTTTGATGGGGAAACGTTTGAATGGATTTTACAGCTTCAGATTTTTATGATTTGTTTTCCATCCTATTAAAGTAACGACTTTGGTAGAAATACAGGCATGTCTTTTTTGTTTTCTTTGATCACATTGAATATTAGCAGGCAACATTTTAGCAATTTTTTTTTACGAATATATTTGCCAATCCCTATTATTATGATAATAACATTATGAATACTTAGTTTTGATTGAAAATTATGATATGTATATTAATTAAATCATTTGAAATTAATCTTATTTCGATGATTTCTTTTTTCAATTAACTCTTCGTTATTTGACTTATGATAAATTATGAAATTTTCTTATGAAAAAGGTGCGCAGGTCTTATGTTACTTTTCAAAATTATACACATCACATTCCATACTTGTACAAAGAGAAAAATAGTAATTTATTACGAAGTGCTTGTTAACTAGTAATTTATTACGAAGAATAGTAATTTATTACGAAGAACTAGTAATTTATTACGAATTACGAAAAAATAGTAATTTATTACGAAGTGCTTGTTGGCAAAGTTAACATTTCATGTGATAAATAAATAAATAAATAAATAAAAAACTTAGATTATTTCCTACCTTTGGCATAGTCAGTATTTATGAATTGGAATTGAAGTGAGTTCTAGTTTTTTTTATAATTTTTTATTTACTTTCGTGTAACCATTGAGCTGAAAACGTAAGATTTATTTTCAGCATCAGATGCATAAATAAAGTTAAAAATCATATAGTTATATCGGGTAGATGTCACTTAGGTACCCTTAATAATACTATTCTATAACTTGAACTATATACTAATTATATTATGTGTATAAAAATAAATACTTACATATTTAGTCATATACTAAGCCTACGTGTTTTGTCAACGAATGTAATTTTTGCGCTAAAAGTATTTATCTGCTTTTGGGTAATAAATACAATCGATTAAAAAATACTTATTTCCATATCCTCCAGTTATCTTATGTAAAAACTGTATTTGTCATATAGAATATTATGTATAGAGGGTTATGCGTTAGATTGTTATAAAATTAGATGTTACGGGTGTATATTATAAATGTATGGCTGTTGTGAATATATGAACTAGGTGCTTGCTCTATTAAAGGCCCCATTTCACGATTCAAATTAAGAATACAAAATTTTCCGCAATATGAAAGATTATCCAAAGATCTTGTGTGGATGGGACCCGAAAACTGCTATGAATATTTGTTTAACGCTCTAAAATGATGCTCGTTTTAGGTGTTATAAAATGAAGTTTCATGGCAATGCAAAATATGGACTTAAAAAAAATACAGTTGGATATTGCCAAATATATTGGAACAAAAGTCTACGCCCTTACTTTATATAGTCTTAACAGTTAGTAGCAATACTTTGTACAAATGTAATAGCTGAAGAAAATAATACCGTTCGCTTCTTGTGATATTTCATTTCTAAAGACTGCAGTCAATATTTTGAAGTATTAAAATATGCTTTATTTTTATGAGAGTTTCCTAGATCTATCGTTTGGACAAAGTATTGTGTGATTGTTGCCATCGTTAACGAGTTCATAATAAAATTACGATATCATTAAATCACCCGTGGTTTTCGTATGGCAACACTGTCAATGTTGCTGCACTATAATCAGTGTTACTTATAAAAATATATATTCACAGGTACATGTAGATAAACATGATTATTACCGTAGAATAGATGCAAGAGATAATGTTTGAACAGCTCAGTTGTGTGGTTCAATGATGTATGTAAATATAGGTGTTGCATAGTACACAGTGCTACTTTACCCTAATGTTTTCCCCAGCTTATTCCACATTTTATAGGCCAGTGACTGTCTTTATTTCGTTATAATATCAACTTTTTTGCTGGTTGGTCGTCGTATTGCTAAAGTCAGGTAACACTACACCGATTGTAAGCATGTCTTAAAATGTTTCATACTGTCCCTTATGCAGCTGATTTTAGCAGTATTACACGGTTCTATCGCTGGCTTCGTAGGTGTGTTTTAGTGAGCAATGATAGTGCTAAATGTTAGGCTAATTTGATAATCCAAATTAATGATATATGATATCATTTGCAATATATGTTTGAGATCTGTTGGTTATTTCATCAGTTGAAATGATTGCTAGTATTTTTGTGCAATATTTTTTTTTGTAAATTTTATTCTTGGCAACACTAATGTTGGTGTAATCTGTTGTCGTTAATAATGTGTGCTTGAATGGAAATAATCTGCAGATTACCTGCTTTTAGCACATTATTGACAGCGTATCCATGTAGCTTTTGAAGTATTATAATTTGAATATAATTGACAGGCAAAGACCAGTGATTTGGTAGATGTTTTCAGTTGGCCATACTGTACTTCTTAGAGGGATGCTGTGATGTCAGGTGAATTCGACTGACTTATTTGAGATAGGTGGGATTCGCTCTTAGTTTAACGCTATAAGTTTCTTTTTATAAGAGAATACTAGTTAAACCACAATTTTTTGAATTAGTTTTTAGTACTCATAGCGGCCTTTAAAAATTTTAAGTTGTAAATTTTATTCATTTATTTTTATTAATGTACCTACTGAGTTACGTTTTATGTAAATATCCCTTCTATGTTATTTACTAGCTCTGTCTTTAGATATTCAATTTAGTTTATTTATGAAAATTAATAAATAAATCAATTAATATTATTTTTTTCGTTTTTTATTTTATGTTGCTTTAACCCATGGGTCCAGTAAGAGCCTATCCAAAAAATGGAGATATAAGTTCAAAAAGCCCTAGAATTTCGTTTAAAATAGAATAGTTGATCGGCTATCAATAGATCAAAGAATATATTTGTCTATATACTAGAATATTGCGTGTCTGTTTACCTCTTATCCCTATGACAATACAATAAAATTATGTAACGGCCTGTGTGTGTCTAAGAAAATTGTTGGTCTGTCCTAGAGAACTATGCTTGAAGCTTTGTCACAGTTCGCGGTTGTTCACGTGTCCTAGGATAGTCCATGATGTTGGTGAACCTAGTCGTATATTCAAGATCACAGTATTAAAGTAGCACTTCATAGGTGTGTCTATAAGAAGTTATTGTATAGCTGTTAAAAGCAATTAGCTCGATAAATACTTTCAGGTGACAGTTTAATTACTAGATACATATTATTGTGTAATATTAGCTTGTATACTTTACCTTCTAAACGTGAATATTGATTGGATAGCTAATATTACTACCTATGGCATGCATTGTGCGAAAAATGATTGTTATGCTGGAACTTGGCGCATTTCTCCAAATATTCGCGTTACTTGGACAATACAAAATATACCCTATGTTTATTGGAATAAAGATCATTTTGTATTAAGGTAATAACGCCGATATTTTCACAAATACGTCAAGTGTAGTGCACTGTATTACGACATATATGTTATAAATAAATTATCTGGACATCGTAAGGGCTGATTTTTCCGAAGTCAGATATTTTTTTATCTGTGGAATAAAATTGACATCTGACAGTTCTAGTATGGAAGAAGCGTCAAAAAGTCAAAGTTTATTCTCAGGATAGGTATAAAAGTATTATTATAAAAGTTTGGTTGAATGCGCCCTAAGGCGATTATCACACGGCGATATCATCGCAACTTATTTGATGGCACCGTATGACTCGCCGCGATTTTCTCGTTCGTGGAGACTGCGCCTAATAGTCGGGTACTTACTACGCCCTGTGGAAGTCAATGTGGTCTTGTGGGCAGGGACTTGAAACGTTAGGTACTCAAAATAGCGTTACGCGTAGTCCCAGTACCGATAATGTAATTTGTACGGCTCCACCAGGATCGTAGGTAACAAAATTAATTCCTTGGCTATAACGATACTGACAAACGGAACGAAATCTTAAACTGTTCACTAACAATATGAGCAATATATCATTATTAGTATAACGATATAATAACGTTATTCATTTCGATACTATGCCAGCTTCATGCATGACATAAAAGATGACGAACAAGATGAAAAAGTTTAAAGAATAACGTTACAAATGAATGTGTCCTAACGTTCTTACAAGCAGATAAGCTTAATGTTACTGATACTTACCTATATATAACGTTACTTATAATATTGTTCTACGAAAATGATATTCTATAACGTTTTTCTTTGTAACGTTATTGATATTTTTAGGTTTTAGTATCGTTACAAATTTTGGAACGTTATACCATAACATTAGTGGTAACGGAACGAAATTCGTTCCGTTTTCAAGTCCCTGGTTGTGGGGAATGAGCAATTATAACCAGGAAAATACATGTAAACCTACTACAGTAAGTGCGATCTAGAACAAATACTAATATCAGAATGTATTTAGTAATTAAAACGTTACCTATCGGAAAATATATTTTTGTTAGAAGCCAAGTGTTCTCTACTCGTACGAACAAGTAATTTATTGTAACAATGTTTCTTCATTGTGACTACTTATAGCTTTTGAAAGTTGTGTACCTACTTATCTTGTTGATTCTCAAATAGTGGGGCGATTGATCTATCTATAAACAATAAATTAATAAAAGTTACACACTGGTGTTTTATTTCACGAAAATGCTTATCCAACTGAAGAATATTAAAACTTACATACTGATTGCCACGTGCGACCAGTAGTCACTCGCGCGAATGCTAAGTATGGTGTCTTGAGTTCGATACCCGAGTGGGGCAAAACCACAGATATAGATATACTTACCTAGATAACGCAAGTATCACGAACTGTATGAAAACCAAGCGTGCCATATTTTTGACTACCTACCATGACGTCACAAGCTCGCGCTCTCGCTCACACTTAGCCAGCAGTACAAAGGACTGAGCGCGAAAGGGGCGGCTTATGATTTCTAATCATAAGTTGGTGCAATTTTTGGCACGCGAAGTAGTTACTCTTGCGTTATCTAGGTATATCTATATCTGTGGGCAAAACGTTTGTTTTAATAAAGGGCATAACAGAGCTCATCCGGGCACCCCTTATAACATGCCCTTTACAACGTAACTGGCAAAATGTGTGTTTAGGATACCTCTCTTACCCCTGTCGGGGAGTATCGAATATTCCTGATCAGTGACACCCGTCGTCCATGCTGTTGTCGCTGTTGACGATCGGGAAAAAAGTTTCGTTCGTTCAGTGTGGTCGAACGGGAATTCTTTTCGATTATTCCTCACCACTGTCGTTTTAACATTATTGACAATCGTGGAAAAAAAGTTCCGTTCGTCCACAGACGACTACAATAGGTACGTATACGTATTTACAGAATTAGAATCATTAATACATCTTTCTAAGTTAGATTAATTGCGAATCTAACTTAAAGAGATATAGTCGCGAATCATATTTTGATAAAGATACAACCTGACACTGGCCTGCAAATTGCAAAAAACATAAGAAAATTTGAATTTCGCGGTGTAACCTTAAATTCACGACGGCCACTTTTTGTGTCAATTGTTTGTAATGTTTTTTGTCGGGCGGTTTTCGCAGTTCCAGTGTTACTACTGATGAGGAGTTGACATACCTGCTACTTTCATGGGTTATCGCATCTTTCATCGTATTGCATTACTTCCCTAGCTCAAAAAGTGTAAACCTTTAACTTTATTCCCAAAGGGGACCAAAGATTAAGAGATTATAGAAATCAAACTAAACATTCCTCATTTCATTGAAGAACTATGATAGCAAAAAAACTATTGTAGGTATAGGTCTACCCTCTTGTTCTGAGGCCGTTTACACATTATGCCGCAGCTGCAGCGGCACCGCCGCCGCCGCGGCGCCGCTGCATCAGTCACCCTTGGATTTGTATGAACCTCCACACACGCCGCCGCCGCGGCACCGTGTGCAAGGGTTCATACAAATCCAAGGGCAACCAATACTGCGAGACCACGGCGGCGGCGGTGCCGTCTTGCTACATATTAGTAATCTGTGGGTGCCGTGTGTAAACGGCTTGAGGGTCTACCAGAATCTCATGGCATAAGAAATTTGTTATTTTCATTATGGACCATTGACATAAAAAAGTATGGACTGGAAATACCTACAAAAAAAGGGTGCATACCTACAACTCGTTTTGTCGCATAAAATGGCTGCCACTGCTAGGGTTGTGTCAATCAAGGAACATAGGTGTTACTATTATCGAGTATCGATACTAAATATGAGTCTTACTAGTTATTGCGTTTGGATCATAATAACTTACTAAATTAAAGTCAGTTGTAATTACGGTTGCCAACCATACTTTATAATAACGTTTGTTACTTTATTTTCGGTAACCTTATAGTTTTGCATAAAAATAAAGTGTGCAAAAATACTTTATTTATAATCTTTTGTGATGCGTGAAACGAAAGACTCATGGTTAATTACTGAACTATTTATCGGTAGGTATACATGTCAAAAAAGAAAATCTTTTATTAGAGTTAGAATTTTCAGAGAAAATATTATAGTTATTTACAAACCTGTATTATGTACAATGTGTATTATGTACAAACCAGTTGTGAAGACAAATGGTAATATAATAAGATACCTACTTATAAATGCATCTGATAGCGTAAGTACCAAATGTAAAAACTCTCTGTTACCGTCACTTCAGCTTTCACTGAGTTTTTTCGGTAATAAATCTGCAGTGGCGAGAAGAGAGAAACAGATAGTCCATAAATTTAATAAAAAACGAGTTATTTATTTATTAAAATCAGTACCAGGTACTTAACAAATTAGAAAACATTGTAAAAATTGTGGAGTTTCTTGCCAGTTCTTCCCCATAGGAAGCAACCAATTGGAACCGTGCACCTAGCTACTGCACTGGCAAGAAACTCCACAGTCTGTGTGGTGCCGGACTTAAAGAATAGCACTACCCCATACTTCCCGTGGGTGTCGTAAAAGGCGACTAAGGGTCGTACCGGAGAATGGGCAGCAGCGTTCTCTATGCATTTCACCACCAAACTATACTGTAATCACCAAACCGCCTGCCAAGCGTGGCAATTATGGCAACCCCCCCCCCCCCTTTGGGAGAGGCCTATGTCCAGCAGTGGACGTCTTTCGGCTGAAATGATGATGATGACCTAGCTACTGACGTTTCCTAAGTGGCCATGTAGGTTTATGTGAAATAAAATATTTTAATTTCGGTGCTGTGAACCAGAGGACGGACCTGGCAAGGTCACTCGGACCGAATAAGACACAGAATTATTTATGTTCACATCGCAGAATATGTCGATGACGTTTCAGCGGAGAAAACTATTACGGCAACGGTACAACCCTATTCCATTTGACATATTATTGTAAACAAACAAATGAATTAACAAAATATACTAAAAAGGTCTATTATACGGAAATGAACCCAAATATCAATACTTTAGCCATAAATTCATGATCGCGTCACAACTGTATCATCGAATGTGTATTATTAAATGTATTTTTGCATGAAAACCGGCTATTAACCTCTGCAAAGACATTAGAGGTTGATTTTCATTCTTTCTTGCACCACACTTCACAATACAACACACAGACATGTTGAATTGTTGTTTTCCAACATTTGCATGCAGTTTTAAAAGGTAAAATCCTTATATATTTCTCGCAAATCTCAATAATACAAAAAGTAAACAACCATTTGACAGCAGAACTACCACGAAACTTGTCGCAAAAGATGGCTGATACGGCACCTTACCTACAATTGTACTACGTCACGTCAAAATGTTGCCAAAATGAGCAACAACTTAAAATATTGTTGTCTCTTTTATCAAATACGATTACCTTATTAGAAAGAACGAGACAAAACGATATTTCGTATTCTGAATCATATTTCACTCATATTTGTATAAGCAAATGTATGTATAGAATAACGCGGCCTCTCCATGTTTTTCCTATCTCAATGTTATGGACACATATGGATTGACATTGCCATAAGAAAATCACAATGTTTTTTTTTATGCCATGAGATTCTGGTATACCTATATCTCCTACACTGTCCTTGACATGTTGTAAAAATATAATTGGGGTAACAAATCATATAAGTTCATACTGTGAACCGAAACTATGGAAAGGAGCATACTAAAATCTCTGGCCGGGATCTATTTATGCAAAGGATTGGATTTAAAACTACTACTTGTTCTGTGGGTTTAAATCTTAGACAATTTAACCTATTCTAAAATACCTGAAGCTGAACATCACACACGATAAAGATAATGTGAAAAACTTATGGAAGATGATAAAACCTAAAATTCCATGGATAAAATCCTCTGTTTGTTTCGTGGAACAGATCACTTTTATGAACGCAGCGAAATTATGTAATTTTAAGAGCTGGCAACACAAAATCAATCGATGACAGCGACGGATTTTCCCCTATCGTCGCTGACGACATTTTGTCAATAAATTGTAAAATTGAAGAGAATTTCGTAAACGTTTTGTAGTGTATAGTGTTAAATAAGCCACGAAGATGGCAGACAATGAACAGAAAGCTATGCAGTTAATGGCCGAGGCGGAGAAGAAGCTGAGTTCTTCGAAAACTTTCTTTGGATCACTTTTCGGGTGAGTAAGGACAATGAGTTAATCACTATTTTGTTGATATTGCCCTAATTACGACTTAATTGATTTAATTACAAGCTTCTTTAAAACCCAGGAAGCTGTGGACGCATAATTCATGCATGCATTAAACCTAATTGCCTAAAACATTTTGGAAATTATATTTTCATTGTTGTACCACTTTGGCTGTCTGAATATTCTAATTGTAAGTACCGTGGTGCTGTGACATTCGCAATTAAGCACGGTGATATTTTATCAATTTCGCGTTTGTATGTAGAGTTCTAACCATGTGTAATAGTGTTAACTAGTCTCGATTCCATTGAGAATGATTCATTATGTGGTATCAGGAAAAAAACACAAATTTTATGTAATTTTAAAATTATGCAAACAGGTTTTGAGTTACTGTATTTGCTCTGTGTCATATGTTGTGATAATGAACCTATTACTTCTTAAAGATACACCACATGATCAGCTGACATGTGGATTAACTGTGTTACTTTCATATTCATATCTCTAGTTGCATTCCATAATGTTAATAAAATCCCATTGGATCCAACAAGCTTGGAGATTCTTTCAACATAATCATGGGTATAAAATATATGATCCTTTAACTTTAAAAGAGACCATGACCTCTGAGTTTATTTCAGCATTTCTTCGCAGGGATCAGCCAGCTAGGAAATGCCAGCTTCAACTAGTTTTCAAATATTGGCCAACAAATTGAAAAAATTGTCTTAAAAAATTTACAGCAAATGACTTAATTTCATTTTAAAATAGTTTCACAATACATGTTCAAGATAATAATCAGCGAAATTTTCTGACCTACCACATTAGTAGGAAAAACCTAAATCTGGATTATTAAGGTGGCACAATCCTCACTAAGGAAACAACTGAAGATGAATAAGAGAATTGTGTAAATATTACTAACTACAATGACAAGTCCAGAAAGGATTGGATATGATATGGGCCTTTCTCTACTAACAGGAAAATCATGGTCCAAGCATTTTTTTTACTTTGGCTATATTAATTCATAGTTTTATTTATTAAAACACATAATATATAACCTGTTATTTAAGGAGCCAAGCTTAATCAATATTTAGAATCATAATCATTTCATAAATTCAGTCTAAAAGCCACTAAAAACAGTCCTCTGTTATGTCCTAATTCCGGATCGAGTATGATTCGGTTCGGTTTTTATTAGTTGTATTTAAAAATTTAAAATCTTATAACTCTATGAACATAAAGAATATTGAATGCATGTGAACAAAAAACAATTATAATTTTAGAGAATTTTTTAGGACTAAAAACTAGTGTTCGAATTTTGTCCATACATTTTTGAACAGTCCTCTGTCACAATTTGAATATCGCGCCACAAACATACTAAACACTATTGTGGTTACATTTCGCGTGAAACGGAACGTTAACAGTGTGAAGTTTGCTCGGTCCCATGCTAAACAAGTCGCCGCCATTTTGCGCAGTGACAACTCCGCGTCTGTGTGGGAGCCACGTCTCTGTAGTGTTGAGTGAACAGTCCTCTGGTAAGTCTATTTTACTGTGTTTTATGTGTTATAATTATATTTATTTAACAAAAAAATTGCTCTGTGTGATAATTTATAGCTGTTTCTGTGTTATGAAGTAATATTTAAACTGATACGTGGTATGACATTTTTACGTAAAAATAACAGTCCTCTGTGCAACAGTCCTCTGGAAATTTATAACACAGAGGACTGTCCAGTGTGACAGAGGACTGTTTTATTTGACGTCCATGTATTTTATTAATATTTTTTATAGTCTGCACTAACTTCTGTTTGCCTATAGCCTCTTTCTTTCTTACATTGGCCTGTCACGCTAAATCAGGTCTTTTGTTTTCTATTATTATGGATTTTGGAATATAAAATAATACGTACCTAGTAACTACCTTTTTTTTAAATATCGAAAGTATGTTTTATTGTTTTAGTATTGCCGCAATGCCACCAAAGAAGAAATAAAAGAGCAGAAACGAATTGCAGAAAGCTTAAGATATCAACGGCTAAAAAATGACCCTGTAAAAAAAGAGAGCAATTGAAGGAAAAAGAACGACGAAACTACCAAAGAAAGAAGGAAAAAGGTACAAGAAAGTCAGTTAAAGATATGAGTCGACGTGAACACAAAGCTGTGACTAAAGAATGGAGAAAGCACTGTGCTACCTATCGTGCAAAAAAAAAGCTTTTAAAAGAAATTACAAACAATTTTGTACGACAAAATACACCCGAATCCGAGGGTTCACCTTCTCCTCAAAGTTCTGTCTCTCCATCAATACTACCTATGACCACTCCACGAAATGATGCAAGTAATGCGAGAAAGCGTAATGCTAGAAAGAAACGTGACAAAATTATAAAGGATAAAGACAAAAATATCGAGTATTACAAAAAAAAATCCGAGAAGTATAGGAAGAGATTAGAACGTTTGGAAAAGCTAAGACAAAGAAAAATGTAGACACACCTAACACTAAACTTACCAAAATGTATGATTCGCCGGAAACTCGCAGAGAAGTGGTCAAAACTTAACGAAAAAATTAAGAAAAAAGGCCTTGAGGCCTCAGCGGGATTGTCCGAAAGGGTTACCGCTGGTCCGGAACATAAAGGGCGAAGGGAGAAACACGGGTGGGTTTTAGTCAGTAAGAGTCTGACACTCCCTTCCTTGAGCGGGAGGAGTCATTTGATGATTTCCCATCCGAAAAAAAAAAGGTCTTGAGGCCAAAAAGTTGTTTGCCTTGTTTTCACTTTCACAGACTCTGAAAGTGAAAACATGGACAACTCACAGGATTCCACAATGGAGACCGACGACGACGCTGCACTGGCTGGACCTAGTTCAATCAACCAACAGAATTACACCATCGGTGATTATGTCTTGGTTAAATTTCTAGTAAGAAACACTGAATATTGTTATGTTGCAGTAATCAATAAGATAGACACGGAAGAAGGCGAACTAACAGTAACATTCTTAAAAATTTGCGATGACAAAGGACACACATTCGGAGTCGATGAAAATGATGTTTCTGATGTGTCCTGTATTCAAGTATTAAAGAAGTTGCCAAACCCAGATATTGCCCTAAAGGGAAACGAATATTTTAATATACCTGTACCTGTTTTTGAGAAATAAGTCTGCATTGATAAGTAAACAAGGCTGATTCTTAGTACCTAAGCTTAATTTTGATTATAATTATTTTAATTCGTTACTTAGAGAGCTAAGCTCGCAATTTGTTCCTGATTATATAAGTATTTAAATTCTGTATGTGATACAGTATTCAATAAAGAAGAGAATTTATTTAATTACATTTAATAATTAATATTGTGTTTTTCTTCATATAAACATTGACAAAAACTGTTCTCTGGGTGGAAAAAACAGTCCTCTGGGTGGGAAAACAGTCCTCTGCCGCATTTTTTTACAAAATAGCCTATAATTCGAAAAATAAGGGAACTTTACAATGGTTTCTTTTTTATATGTATTTATATTATAACTATCTATCGACTTAACATATTATATTTTAATTTTCTAGAAAAATAGGGTTGGGACAACTGTCAATAGACAAGTTTCCAGTTAGTAGAGAAAGGCCCATATATTAATAACTAGCTGCATCCCATGGTTTCACCCGCATAAGGCTTGATCCCGAGGGAATATCGGGATAAAAGTTACCTATGTCCTAATCCAGGTCATGGTCTACCCATGTGCCAAATTTCATACAAATCCATTCAGTGTAACAAACATACAAAAAATCAAATCTGCTCTTTAAGGTGAATGGATAGTGGTAGACCGCGAAATTCAAATTTTCTTTCGTTTTTTGCAATTTGCAGGTCAGTGTCAGATTGTATCTTGATCAAAATATGATTCGCGATAATAACAGGTATTTATTTAGAGAATTAGAATCATTAATATATCTTTCTAAGTTAGATTTCTACCACCAACCACCAATCTCTTATGGAAAAGTGTTAGAGGTAGAAATCTAACTTAAAAAGATGTATTAATGATTCTAATGATTATAATTCTCTAAATATGTACCTGTTATTGTCGCGGATCATATTTTGATCAAGATACAACCTGACACTGACTTGCAAATTGCAAAAAACGTAAGAAAATTTGAATTTCACGGTCTCAACTACCCATTTACCTTAAAATATTAGTTTAGATAAAAATATAATCCGTTATATAAAATTAGTTGAACTCTGGTTGATCTTCATCACTGTCTTCCTGCCCTGTTTTTTTATGAATTTTTTTGTTAGCTGTTACTTCTCCATTGTTGAGCAAAAGCCTCCCCCAAATTCTTCCAAGTATCCTTATCAAAATGAAAATATTTTATTTCAAATAAATCTCACATGGGCATTTATGAAACGTCAGAAGCTAGGTGCACAGTTACAATTGGTTGTTTCCTATGAAGAAGAGGCAATAAGAAAGTCCACCGTTACTCTTTCAACTGTATCTAAACAAGGGAGGTGGCCTGAACTCAGCAGTTTGGAACGAGGCTGCCAATGATGATAATGCTGATGAGGGGCTCGTGGCTAAGTAATAACAGCTGCACGGGTCGATCGATCCGGTTAAGCTACGCTTGCCGCGGTTGGTCCGTGGATGGGTGGCCATCTTCACATACCAATACCCTCTGTGCCTCAGAAAGCACGTTAAGCTGTTGGTTCCAGCTGTCATTTGTGTATCTTTGACAGTCGTTACGGGTCAACCAGTCTTACCAAGGGAGTCAGAAAGGCAGTCGCACCATGTAAAATACTGGTATTTAGCTGTATCCGGTTAGACTGGAAGCTGACCGTAACATAGTTGGGAAAAGGCTAGGCAGATGAGGCCTTATCTTGATTTATTTGTATAAAAAAAACATGCATGACATGACAAAACATTATTTGTGGTTGGTAATGCAAGTCTTCTACCCAAATTTGTCCTGCAGATCTGGTAGCATTGAGTGAAAACTTGTTGAGCTCCTTAAAATAAGGTTGAGCTACACATTGATTGATGCATGGATGTTGTCTGTTGGGACAGGTCAACTCAAATCTGCAATGGCTATTTCTTCAAAGGCCCTTCCAGATACGGCACTGCATTGTTAGTCTCACATGAAATCCTAATAATATAATGTTTAGATTTTACAAGAGACTATAACCTCAGTCAGTTGGGAAATATCGGCTGCATCTAGTTTTAAAATATTGACATGTAAAAGATATACTTACAAATAAATATTTCATTGCTCCATATTATATCAGTGGTGATCTGAGTATTTCCCCCTTTTTAGCCATAATTTATCATCTTTACCACAACCATTTGCAGCTTTTTAAGTCTCATTCAAACAAATCAATATCTTCTACTAAGCAAGTCCTTAGTTCTGGTAAATCCAGATGCCTATCCATACTAATATTATAAATTCGAAAGTAACTGTCTGTCTGTATGTTACCTTTTCACGCCTAAACCACTGAACGGATTTCGATAAAATTTGGCAGAGAGATAGATTGCATCCCGGGGAAGGACATAGGATAATTTTTATCGACATACCTCGCGGGCGAAGCCGCGGGCGGAAGCTAGTCTTAAATAAATGTACTGAAGGTCTTTGCATTGCATAATAATTTAAACATACAAAACCTTTTTTATATCAACATAATAATGTTACATATTAGTATTCAGTACTTTGTGAGCAAACAAACCTTGAGGCTAAATTCAGTATGTAAATGCCTTCTTTGTTAGTACCTTATGTTGTTAGTATAATACCTCTTGAGAATTTCACATAGCGATTGTGATTTCTTCTAAAGTAAGGCATTTCTATACAATTTTATTTCTTTTCAAATCAATCTATCTGCCTAGCCTTTTCCTAAATAAATTGGGCTCGGCTTTCAGTCTAATCGGATACAGCTGAATACCAGTATTTTACATGGATGCCTATCTGACCTCCATAACTCAGTTACTGGGTATTACGATACTTTTTTGTAAGACTGGTAGTCAAACTTTCGGGCTTCTGACTATCTGTTACGACTGTCAGAGATCTACGAATGACAGCCGCGACCGAAGGCTTAACGTACTTTACGAAGCACGGATCCCTCCGTGCCTCTGGGTCTCAATATAAATTGGATAGTCACATTAGTCACTCATCCACTAACCGACCGCGGCAAGCGTAGCTGAACGTTCGACCGACGCGTGTGGTTGTTATCATTTAGCCACGAACCCCCTATCTACTTATCCCTTCTTGTTTTTAAATACCAGCCTGTTATTATCCCACTGGTGGGCAAAGTAATGCCTCTCATACTGTTATGGCATAAGCATTTTTTTGTTATCTAAACTTATTTAAAACTAATATTATAGAGGTCAATTTGTTTGTTTGTAAGAGGTAATCTCTGGAAGTACTGCATAGCTATTCACAACCATCCGACAAGCTATCGTCTCGAAAATTATGACACATTTCGATAGCCTGATTTGCCTTGCCCCCGACTGCAAACAGCTGTCGGAAGAATAGCGTTCGTCTTTAAACACTAACTGAGAGAGCAGTGGTGGCCAAGTGGTAACGGCCGCGACTTACGAGTTGTAGGTCGTAGGTTCGAACCCAGACAGGCGCTTTACTTTGGTGTAAATTATTTCATCACCACTGCTCTCAAAACGGTGAAGGAAAACGTCGTGAGGAAACCGGCATGTCCTAGAACCAAAAATTCGAAGACATGTGACATCAGCCAATCCGCACTGGGCCTGCGTGGTGGATTACGGCCCACTCCCTCTCACCGAGAAGAGGCCTGTGTCCCAGCAGTGGGAACATTATAGGCTGATTATGGTTATGGTAAACACTCTAAGTAAACTAACAAAATTTCCGGTTTTTTGCACTTGTGAATCACGATAACATTGATTAATGTTCGATACGGTACGGAAGCGTATCGAACGGTTGTGAATAGCTATGCTGATCTGCAGGGTAAATGCGTAACACACTATCAGTAGCAATGGGTTTAATTTTGACAGTTCGACAACATTCATTGCGTTGTTTGCGTTGTTAGGCAGACACATTTTTCGAACATATGGAGCAATGGATTAGGAATATGCTTGAAAATGATTCAAATTGAGAGTAATAGTGTGTTACGCAATAAGAGTGCAGGTTACAAAAACTATGATTACTGTCACCGATAGGAAGCTACACTATTACGGAGTGCCATAGGATGTTTTCTGGTAAGTATAGCTGACTTCCTTATAAGGACGGAAGTCGCGGGCAGAAGCTAGCTTTTTATTAAAATTAATGTTACGTCAGACTGAGCTAACATAGTTTAAAACAAAGGTTCTCAACCTTATTTTGCCCACCGCCCACTTTGAGAAAATACTTTTTCTAACACCCCCCATATTTTTGGCATACAGTTTATGTTGGCATTACAATCTTGAAGGCTAATTTGTTTTGGCATAAATTGAATTCGCATAATACTATGTTGTTCAATATGTTGCGCTACTAGGCGACGTAGGATGCAAGAGCGAGCGAAGGGCACCCCGAGGTACGGTTTGGTTCGGTTCCTTTAAACCCTGCAGACGCGCGGGAGCTCCGTCGACCTGACGTCATTAGAAATAAAACATGCAGCATGCTAAATGTATGCTTCACAATGTTATGCTTAATCATTATTATGATTAGAGAAAGTATGCTTAAAAAAAATTATGTGTAAGCTATTATGTGTAATATAATATTATCATCATCATCTGCCTAGCCTTTTCCCAAATATGTTGGGGTCGGCTTCCAGTCTAACCGGATGCAGCTGAATACCAGTATTTTACATGGAGCGACTGCCTATCTGACCTCCACAACCCAGTTACTGGGTAATACGATACCCCTTGATAAGACTGGTTGTCAGACTTTCGGGCTTCTGACTACCCGTAACGACTGTCAAAGATCCACGAATGACAGCCGGGACCAACGGCTTAACGTGCTTTCCGAGGCACGGAAGGGTGTCGGTATGTAAAGATGGTCACCCATCCACAGACCAACCGCGGCAAGCGTAGGTTAACCTGATCGATCGACCTGTGCGGCTGTTATTATTTAGTCACGAGCCCCACGAGTGTAATATAATATTATGCGAAAATATAATTAGGAGAAACAAAAGTATGCCAAGTTATATTAGGTCTTAAAACTCTATGCAAATGGATAGGGATTAGGGAACTCATATAATTTCCTCTGTGTCTTCTAATGCCCCCTTAAAAGTCTCAAACGCCCACGAGGTTATCGCCCACGTTGAGAACCTATACATTAAAACTTTATAGCAATTAGCAAGGTAAGCTGACATCACCACATAGAATGCGAGTGTAGCGTGAATGACGCAGTAGTCGTAAAAGGCGATTAAGGGATTATATATATATTATGAGAACTAGCTTTTGCCCGCGGCTTCGTTCGCGTTAAGTATTATTAATAAAAAAACTAATACATTTACATCCTCCATCATCCCTTATTTTATCCCCATGGGGGTTGATTATCAAAATCCTTTCTTAGGGGATGCCTACGCCATAGTAGCTATATGCATGCGAAGTCTCAGCCCGATCGGTTTAAAATTGACAAAGTTTCATACAAACTTTCATCATCTATTTTATCCCCTTGGGGGTAGAATTTATCAAATACCTTTCTTAGCGGATGCCTACGTCATAACATCTACCTGCATGCCAAATTTCAGCCCGATCCCTCCAGTGGTTTGGGCAGTGCGTTGATAGATCACTATGTCAGTCAGTCGGTCACCTTTGAGTTTTATATATTTAGATTTAGATTAGTTGCGTGCTTTAGAAAAGCTTCCACCAGTGGCGGTACTATGCACCTTGGACAATAATTCGCGCAAAACCACCTTTAGGCTCTTTTGCACACACGTTTTTCTTGCCGTGAAAAACTTCGGTCTATTCGCCGTTTGTAGGCACGGTCATCAGTGTTGTATGGATTACTTTGGAAGCCTGTTCGTTCACAGACACGTTTTTTCTACGGCCCGGTTTATACCGTAAAGAAAACCGTGCCGTATACGTCTCTCGTCAATATTTGAACCACGGCATGACCTATTCTTAGACAGTTCGTGCTGATACTAGAGAAGAAGAATATTACGCGAATTCGCAGTAGGATCTTTCTGCTGTTACCAATATCTGTGCCAAACCTGGGGATATAACAACATTCCCAAGAAACTATCTCAGCTTTTGGGCATCGCTAGTGTTCGCAAGCGCTACTGCCGAGCATGAGGTCCTGGTTTCGACTTCCAGGTCGGGCAAAGTGTTATTGGGATTTTCCATTTGGAATTTCTCGCTACCATCCCTGAGTCTAGATTTGAGCCCGGCTGATGGCAATCCCCATGGAGAAGTGGTGGCCAAGTGGTATCGGCCGCGACTCACGAGTTGTAGGTCGCAGGTTCGAACCCAGACAAGCGCTTTACTTTGTGTAAATTATTTCATCACCACTGCTCTCAAAACGGTGAAGGAAAACATCGTGAGGAAACCGGCATGTCCCAGAACCAAAAATTCGAAGACATGTGACATCTGCCAACCCGCACTGGGCCCGCGATTACGGCCCACTCCCTCTCACCGAGAGGAGGCTTGTATCCCAGCGTTGCAGTTAACAGTTTGCAGTGGGAACATTTCAGGCTGATTATGTGATGGCAATGGACTCGCGCTCTATTACATGGGCCTTAAGCCTCATCTACACGTAGACAGATTCATCAGCAGATGGCCATCTGCGAATGCCTTCGCCGACGCTAGGTAATTTGCTAGTCTGTGGTAGGTATTTGACGTCGGCAGATGCTAAATCTGCGAATGCCTCCGCCGACGTGTAGACATAACTGGTGAAATGCGGGTGTACAATAAGAAAACCTCTGTCTATAAGCCTATAATAATAATAATAATATATTATTTATTTCGAACTATACATACAAGTACACATAATCCATATAATGTTAGTAACAATGACTTAAAAACTATGTTAGTAAACTTTTACAAACTATTACACTAAAATAAAAAATACTTGGCCCAGCACACAATGGCACGTGCCTCCGTACCCAGTGCCTTATAAAGGTACTCCACTTTGTCTATAGTCCGCGCGGAACAATTTGGCCTCGCCTTAAGTATGTGAGCGGTGGGACGTAGGGGCGGGGGCGCTTTGTCATTACTTAGTACGTGTGTTGCGAACACTAGGCAACCCCGCCGCCCTCACCCCCGTCCCCCACCTAAGGCGCGGCCAACTAGTTCCTAGACTATAATAATGTTTTTATTATGCTGTCGGAGCTTCTGCGCGACCTACCCATTATTGACGCTGTTCTCTTTCTCATAATGGCATGAAAGTCGAGTCGTGTCTATAAAACCCTTTGGGGAAAACAGGCTATACCTTTACATAGTATAAAACAAAGTCGCTCCCGCTCCCTGTTAACTTAGATCTTTTAAACTCCACTATGGATTTTAATGCAGCCTTCAGCAATAGATAGAGTGTTTCAAGAGAAAGATTTATATGTATAATACACGTAGAGGAAAGCCGAGAATAGTAGATAGATCAAATTATGTAAAATATCGATAAAAAAGTTCGCGATGGTTTATGTTTACCTCCTAAGGATAACCTAAAGCAACCATTTTTATCATTTACATATTTAAAAAAATATGAGTTATTTGGCTGGTTTTAGAGTCGCGCTGACCGCACGCTGACCGTCGGCGCTGACAGCCGAAACGTATGAAAGGCACGCGCTGATAGCTACGCGTTATTCTAAAACGCTTCCTAGAAGTTCATACGTTTCAAGCTGTCAGCGCCGACGGTCAGCGTGCGGTCAGCGCGACTCTAAAACCAGCCTTTACCAAGCTATTTTAAACAATACAGTATTATTTCTTATCCAATTAAATACATTAAATACGTTGTGCATTTCATGGAGATCAAAATTGCCCTTTGCAGCATATAATTAAAATGAATATCTTAGAAGATTTAAAAAGCGGGGGCAGGGCGGCTGGCGGGGCGGTACGATGTCCGCCGGGTCAGCTAGTATCATAATCATCATCATTTCAGCTGAAAGACGTCTACTGCTGGACATAGGCCTCCCCCAAGAGGGGGGATTTGCCATAATCGCCACGCTTGGCAGGCGGGTTGGCGTTCGCAGTATAGTATGGTGGTGGAATGCATAGAGAACGCTGCTGCCCATTCACCGGTACGACCCTTAGTCGCCTTTTACGACACCCACGGGAAGTATGGGGTGGTGCTATTCTTTAAGTCCGGCACCACACAGACAGCTAGTATAGTATAATTATATTTACGAAAAATGTTGCTTCCTTGCAGTGGTTCATCGAAAGTCGAAGAAGCAGTAGACTGCTACCTTCGGGCGGCAAACCTATTCAAAATGTCGAAGAAATGGGCGCAAGCTGGTGCTGCGTTCTGCGCCGCGGCGAATTTGCATCTGAAGGCTGGTGTCCGTCATGACGCTGCTACCAACTTCGTTGATGCTTCCAATTGTTACAAGAAGTGCGATCCTAATGGTAAGTTGATATTTTTGTTGAGAATTTAATTTTGTAGCGTGCAAAAGCAAGCTAGGACGTCCTCATACCAGGGTGCCTAAAAAGGCCACTTTGGCAGAATCATAAAAGGATAACATAGTGGACAGTTAACCGTTAAGTTAATCGTATCAAATCATTTGTAAAGCATTTTTTAATTTTTTTTTGTCTGTGCTGAAATACCAATCAATCCGATCCAAAACCAATCTCTTTGATTATACCTACGTAGTGCAGCGAAAAAAAGAAAAACACGGACTGTCTTCGCCGTGTTACGATTCATAATGTTATCCTTTTATGATTCTCCAAAGTGGCCTTTTTAAGCTCCCTGGTGATGGTCTTCGAAATATTGCTAATGGCAGTTGTGTGAAAGATGCTTCATATTTTCGAAAAAATTGTCAATTCAGAACGTACGTAACGCAATTAATGTTGTTGAACTGTCAAAATGAAAGCCATTGCTACTGGTACACAATTAGGTACCCCGCAGGGTTATTAGTGCGTTCATCTTGTCTAATTTATTGTGGCTGAATATCAGTGTCTTACACAGAGTACAATGGTCATTCGACCTCAATAATCTAATCATGAGAGATTCAGGTGATCCCAAGGTTAGACAATTTGACAGATCTTCTTCTGGTGACGATTTATACGTCACGTCGACCGTTAAAGGTGTTCGATGTCATTCAAAAATGGGGTTGTCAATTCTAAAATAATTTCTCGCAGTAAGTACCAAGTTTTTCGTGGACTTAGCAGAAAAATAAACTCCTATTAATTTAAAAGGATTATACAGTCCGGGTTTGCTTGCATCATTAATAATATCCCGAGCCGACCAACCAGATCCAGGGAATACCGGCTAGGTAACCGCTTTATTAAGCGTGGCCAAAATCAGAACAACGTCGCCATCTTGTTTTTTCAAATGTTGACCAACAACGCCCCCTCTGTCAATTTAATTCAAGCGCCTAAAAGTCCTTGTAGTACTGTACCTAGTGTTCTGTATGTAAACAAAGACCGTCTTATAATTATATTAGCAGCGCCCCGCGGTTTCACCCGCATAAGTGTCCATCCCGTGGGAATATCGGGATAAAAACTATCCTATGTCCTTCCCCGGGATGCTCTGCCAAATTTTATCGAAATCCGTTCAGTGGTTTCGGCGTGAAAAGGTAATATATAGACAGACAGACAGACAGAGTTACTTTCGAATTTATAATATTAGTAAGGATGCTGTCGAAGTCAAACAGCAAATGACCCACAGAACCCTACCTAGGTACCTAATAAACGACAGCGATAAAATTAACTTTCACGTTAAAGTAATCTGTTAATTTACATATTCTCCAAACTGAGTTAAATTCGAAATTATGCTGGCCTTATCAGGCTGTTATCATCGCGCGGTAACGCTGACGGGGAAATATATGCATAAGCTTGTGTTGTGGGCGTTATCTTTGCATCTAGAAATCCGATGAATCACCGGTTACGTTACTAATGCAGTTAAAAAACAAATATGACTAATCGCAAACTTCCTTCTTAGAAGTCGGTTAGTTAAATATAGCTTTGTTTCCATAATATTGAATCTTGAATGACTTCCGCGGCAACAGCTATTTTAGTTTTTTTAAACTTTATGCACAAGAAAAAATGCTGTATTTACAAAGGCGGACTTAATACCTGAGGCATTTTCTACCAGTCAACCTTAGGGTGATGCAGAGACAAAACATGACAGGTGCAACATAAGTGAATGATAGCGCGATAATAACAAACAAATTAGGTACACGAATAAATAGTTTATACATAAATACATACATATAAACCTGCCTGACTTGCAATACTCGCTATTTAATTGATCTCACACTGTTGATTTTATTTTGCTAAGTTTAATCTCACGCTGATGGCAATGTATTTTAATTTTAATTGATTTTAGATTAGTTAAATATATTTTTTCTCTTTTCCTGTCTTGCATCATCACTATGCATTATGTACCACTTTGAAAATGTCGCAACACTTACTCCCAAGATATAGGCAAATGCCTAGTTCGGGGGTCACTGTCTTACCTATTCTATTCTTGTACGAATTGTAATTAACAAGTCGTTTGAAATTTGAATTTGAAACAATACAGGGTGGAGGCACATCGATGCGCCAACTGTAATCACATAGTCAAAAACCATAGTTATTAAAAAAAACTGGCCAAGTGCGGGTCGGACTCGCACACGAAGAGTTGCGTACCACAAGGCAAAAACGCCGAAAGAAACACGTTTGTTGTATGGGAGCCCCCCTTAAATATTTATTTTATTCTGTTTTTAGTATTTGTTGTTATAGCTGCAACAGAAATACATCATCTGTGAAAATTTCAACTGTCTAGCTATCACGGTTCGTGAGATACAGCCGGTTACAGACGGACAGTGGAGTCTTAGTATTAGGGTCCCGTTTTTACCCTTTGGGTACGGAACCCTAATAAAAGGTAATTGTTCGATAAAAATGTGCAATCTACTCGGTCAAAATGTAGGTACAGTTCATAATCACGTAATGAATTCATTCGATGTCCCCGCCCCACCCTGCATAAACTTTGTTAGGAGAGAGTTAGGATAAATATGTTGGTATTGCTAGTAGCGAAACCAGAGCGAGTTCGGTGTACAATAAAGAATTAAATTCTATCATCTCCCAGCAAAAGTGACCTGACACTTCTGGCTGAATTTTTGCTCCGTTCGAATTTTTGACGCACATTTTCCCCTAACTTGTTCTACTTTCTTTGTTTAACGCAAATTAACGTATTTTCTTTCTTTCCCTTATTTCATATACTGTACGAGCTTCGGGGTTGTGACAATAAAAACTGCCGATTTAATAAACAAAAATTTTATCAACAAAACTAAAAGCAACTGAAACACACCAATTATAAGACACAATTGCACTACTGATCGCTCTAAGTCGCACTTGAAGATAGCTTTCGATGTATTCGCTTGTATCGCTTATCCAACACTGATCCGCTCGTGGCTCATCCCGGCCTTATATAGTGCCGAAGATAGTTCTAGAACCTTCTACTGTAGAAACATCTAGAATGTTCGAGTACATACCGGCCCCGACTGACCAGATGTCGATAGTTCTAAAAACTTCTACAAAGTTCTAGCATCGAATTTTCTAGAATGATCTTGACTCGACTAGTTCTGCTACTCGATAGTAGATGGCGTTAGTGGTAACTAATGTCACCATGTACCAGGCCTTAATTGTGGCGCGCAACAATACCTTACTTTTACGCATAATTTAAGAGTGGCAGGATTTTCTCGTGAAATAACGGTTGCAACTTTGAGAAAAGTAAAGTATGTATTTCATAAAAGTGTGGTTTCGAAAATCCTGTTCGTACAATTTCTATCAATAGTTTAGGGGATAACCTCTCCATCTTGCGTAAGTGTAAGGTCGTGCTCGTGACTGTATCATAAGCAGCACAAATTAATGGCTCTTTGGACCAAAACCCAACGAACACTAATAAATAGAGATTGAACGGAAAAGTTCGAACGGTTTGCGTCCGTGATTGATTGAGTGAGCGAGTGCATTGGTCTAATTGGCAACGCTGTGGGTTGGTTGGAAGCAGGCGACTGTTTGGCCTGTTAATGTATACTTCGCTGATCAATGCCAAACTGTATGCCTGCCTATGCGTTATTGAATACTGTGAATGGGGTCTTTGATGCGGACGGAGCGTGGATGTGAACCAGATAGATACTGTCGATACTGAGGTTACGAGTGCGTGTGTGGTTTTTTGGTTTAGTTTATTAGATTTTGTTTTGTTTAGATATTTGCCACCTTTTTTTTTCGGTTGGGAAATCATCAAATGCCCCTCTGGGTGGAACGGAAGGAAATGTCAGACTCTTACTGACGAAAACCCACCCATGTTCCTTCCTTAGCCCTTTATGTACCGGGCCTGCGGTAACCCTTTCAGACGACCCGGCAGGCTTCGGCCCTAAGGGGCCCCTTCCGATATTTTGTTTAGTTTATTAGACTTGATTGTCAGAGGATATTTTCCTTTCCCCCTCACTAATAAACTTATTATATCAGATGAATAGTTACACACCGATTTCTCTCTTTCAGTCGTCAGTAATTTGACATTCGAAAGAAGAAGACAAAGTATGCGTAACTATACAGACGCTATACAACGTTTATTAGTCAGGGGGTACCTGTGGAACTTTAAATGCAGCATTTTACATACGAGTAGGCCTTTAACATAGAAGATTATAGATACATAGTGTTTCAATCCTACAAGATAGATTGATCAGGATGGAATAAGAAGCCTGAGAAGTGTCGCACCACCTGTGGAACTTTAAATGCAGCATTTTACATACTAGTAGGCCTTTAACATAGAAGATTATAGAGACATAGTGTTTCAATCCTACAAGATAGATTGATCAGGATGGAATGAGAAGCCTGAGAAGTGTCGCACCAAGCTAAAAAGCCTAAACAGATACAAGTATCAGACAGAGAAGTTGCGAATTGTTGTGTCAAACTTGCTTGGCTTATTACCACGGTGCAGAATGAGACAAAAATATATTTTACACTAGCAGCGCCCCGCGTTTTCACCCGCATAATTGTCGATCCCTTGGGAATATCGGGATAAAAATTATATTATGTCCTTCCCCGGGATGCAATCTATCTCTCTGCCAAATTTTATCGAAATCCGTTCAGTGGTTTAGGCGTGAAAAGGTAACATACAGACAGAGTTCCTTTCGAATTTTTAATATTAGTATGGATATTCTTCCATAATTATCTACTAGCTTCTGCTCGCGACTTCGTCTGCGTGAAATTTCTTGATCCTCAGACCCACCCCGTCGCGTCGCGTCGCCCGTCCGCGCGATTACTTCGTTTTCGCTTAGCGTTCTTTAAATTCCCTTTTCCCCCAATTGTTTCCCTTTTTGCTCGGCTGCTAAGGATCCCAGCGTGATGTTAAATAGCCTACCTCAAGAACTGGGCTATCAACCCTACTAGTACTTCCAGAGATCACCACGTTCAAAGAAACAAACTCTTCAGATTTATTATCACGGTTTCACCCGCATAAGTTTCGATCCTGTGGGAATATCGGGATAAAAAGCCTATATGTTAATCCAGGGTGTCAGCTACCTCCATACCAAATTTTATCAAAATTGGTCCAGCCGTTTGAGCGTGAAAAAGTTTTAGAGCCAACAAGAATAACCCCTACTAGTGCCACATGCCTAGATAATATTTATACAGATATTATACCAAGCCACAAAGAAATTATAACTTTACTAGATTCTGATCATTGCGGGCAAAGGATAACTATTGAAAACCAAAACAAAAAAGTGGCTAAAAAGGATATCACTGTTAACCCCAAAACTGCAAGTCGCTTGGAGGCTTTTAAAGTTAAACTCATTAATAAACTACCCGTTTTGTCTATTCATGCTGACCCCAATCATCTTTATGATAATTTTTTTAATATATACTGTAAACAATTTGATTCCACATTTATCCCCAAGACTATCTCGGTTAATAGTATTGCATCCTTTAGTGATTGGGCTACTATTGGCATTCATAAAAGTAGAACACGGCTTTATGAACTGTACAATGAAAGGAATTATATTAAAACTGATGAATTTAATTTGTATGTTAGAAATTATTCAAAATTGTTTAAAAAAGTTTGTTACATGGCCAAGTCACGTTATTTGGGTTCAAAGATTAAAAACAGCAGTAATGTAATTAAAACGACTTGGAATATTATTAATAGTGAAACGGGAAGATCTAGTAACCGAAATACTGACTACAGCCTGTCTATTAATGACAACATAATAAAATCAGACTCACAAGTCGCCGAGGCTTTTGAAAATTTCTTTTCAGATATTCCCGTTTCAACTACTAAATCACTAAACTCATCACCTTCTGTTGCTGAGTCTTTGCTTAAGGAAAATGTTAATGGTTGCGATTCGGAATTTCATTTTGAATATATTACCTGTAGAGATATAATTAAAACTTTTCACACTTTAAATGTAAAAAAGACTGCAGATCTGTGGGGTAATTCTGTAGAAGTAGCTAAGTCTATTATTGACATTGTAGCACCTTCTTTAGCTCTTATCTTTAATAGTTGTATTGACAATGGGGAGTTTCCTGACCTTATGAAATATAGTAAAATAATACCTTTGTTTAAATCAGGTAGTACATCAGACCCCACAAATTATAGACCTATTTCTGTACTACCTACCTTTAGTAAAATTTTTGAGAAATTAATTTTAGACCAAATGCAAAGATTTTTTAATAAACATAAATTATTACACAGCAAACAGTTCGGTTTTACACGGGGTCGTTCAACTACTGATGCCGGTGTTGAACTTTTAGGACATATTTATAATGCATGGGAAGATAAATGCGATGCCTTGGGCATCTTTTGTGATTTGTCCAAGGCATTCGATTGCGTTCTTCACGAAACGTTAATCAGGAAACTCCGCCACTACGGAATCCGGAACACTGCTCTGGATCTTCTTACTTCATACTTGAGTAAAAGGATTCAGAGCGTTGACGTTAATGGAAAAAGATCACCCGGATCTATAGTAACAATGGGAGTCCCACAGGGCTCAATTCTTGGTCCTTTCTTGTTTCTTATTTATATTAATGACTTGCCGTACCTCATAAAGGATAATCATGATATAGTGTTGTTTGCAGATGACACTTCTCTATTGTTTAAACTTAAACGTCAGCAGTTGGTTACTGACGATGTAAATAGCGCGATCTCGAAAGTAGTCCATTGGTTCAATGTTAATAATTTGCTTCTAAACGAGAAAAAAACCAAATGCATTAAGTTTACGCTACCTCACGTTAGGCATGTGAAAACTAATGTGTTGATAAAGGGCGAGGAATTGAATCCTGAAGACAACACAGTATTCTTGGGCATAACTTTGGATGCTAAGCTTCAGTGGGGTCCACATATAGATAAATTGTCAAAAAGGCTAAGTTCCGCAGCATATGCTGTTAGAAAAATTCGTAATTTAACTGATATAGAGACTGCCCGTTTAGTGTACTTTAGCTATTTTCATAGTGTAATGTCGTACGGTATTCTATTGTGGGGAAATGCCGCCGATATTCAGACTATCTTTGTTTTACAGAAGCGAGCTGTTCGATCAATTTATAAATTAAGTCCGAGACACTCTCTCAGAGACAAATTTAAAGAGATTAATGTAATGACTGTGCCTTCTCAGTATATTTATGAAAATCTTTTATATGCCCATAAAAATATAAAATTGTTTAAAAAAACAGTGATATCCATAATATAAATACTAGAAACAAACACAAATTTGTTGTACCTACAACAAGGCTCAAAAAAATAGGTGGCTCGTTCAGATGCCAATGTATACGCTTTTATAATAAGCTACCAAGCCACGTTCAAGATCTAAGCCTCAATAAATTCAAATCAATCATTAAACGTAAGTTGTGCCAGAAAGCCTTTTATACAGTTAAAGATTATATTGAGGACAAAAAGGCTTGGGATTGAGCTGCTTCACATTTCTGCATTTGGAACGTCCTTTTTTTTATATACACTTTGACATTAATGATTTTTTTATAAACAATGACATTTGCTTACTTGGTAAAGTATTACATTATTTTTTTTATTGTGATTTGTGAATGTGAAGACGATGTGGGTCATTTTGTTACTTTTATATAATTATTCTTTCTGTTCTGTTTTTTTTTTTTTTTTCTCTTGGTCTGGCAGTTTGAGTAATTTATGTGGCCTACCCAAATGTCCTTTCTTTGGTATTGTTCGTCGAATCGTTGAGCTCCTTAAGTCTTGAGTTGAGCTGCACGATTTCTGACAAATGCGTGCACTGACTGGACAGGTCCTCTCAATCTGTGTGGTTCTTTCTTCAAAAGACCGTCTCAGACATCGATCTACATGGTCTTCATATAACCTGACCAAGATTATGTCTGGACTTTAAAAGAGACTGTGACCTCTGAGTTTGTTTCGGCCTTTCTTCTCAGAGTAGTCAGATAGGAAACGCCGACCTCATCTAGTTTTAAAAAACCATGATTGACGTGTAAAAGTGTTTGTACAAACCTACTTACAAAAATAAAATCATTTATCATTATCATTTTATCATTTACCAAACATATAAACACACACACTCACAAACCTTCCCCTTTATAATTAGTGTGATATAGATTATTTGTATTCCACAGACAAGTAGTACTTAAATAATGTATTTTATGGGGCTAAGATTCAGCGCATTTTGGAAGTTACAAGAGACGACAAAAGGGCTACCTTAAAATCCAATCTATTTCAATAACATTACAAACCCTAAGAGCAGCAAAATGTGGGAGTGAAAACGTCTTTGTCTAGTTTAATATTTAGTTTTGCTTGAAATTCAATAACAGAAGATATGTTATTTCTAAAGAAATGTGCATTATTAATTTACTGCCTAATAATATACATCTATCCATCCATACTAATATTATAAATTCGAAAGTAACTCTGTCTGTCTGTATTAATACATTTTCACGCCTAAACCACTGAACGTATTTCGAAAAAATTTGGCAGAGAGATAGATTGCATCCCGGGGAAGGACATATGATAGTTTTTATCCCGATATTCCTACAGGATCGACACTTATGCGGGTGAAACCGCGGGGCGCTGCTAGTACTCTATACAAATAAATAAAACAACATTCCATCAGACAGACCTTGGCTATAGCGTACGAAATTATCACACTCCTGTGTATTGGGGCATTGTGGCAAACAGAATGTTGATTCAGACGAATTCGCGTAATAGAAAATCGATACACAAAATTATCTGTTACATTGTTCGTATGTCACCTGACAGAATTCAATATTATTCTTTTATTCGATTTAAAAATAGTGTGTTCAATTTGTCCGTTTTCCATACATCGTTCAAGTGTCCATAATATGTAGAAGCTTTCGGATGATTGAGCATACAGAGCCCGGAGCCCGGGGTCTGGGCGGCCGCTGCTGGAGGCAGCATTATCAACACTTTCCATACAAACCAATTGTGTCACCGTTTACTCGCTCTACGACGCTAATGACGTGTTGAAAGTTTCAACACGTCATTAGCGTCGTTTAGTTTCAACTTGAAACTGACGGCTTTGGTGGCGGGACATGATAGAAGTTGTGCGCTTAAGAGCGTTTACGCCGTACGGCATTTCATACAAACTTTCAAGCCCATATTTTTTTAAATGAATGAACCGATTTTAATGAAACTTCATACGCATAAGCAGGATACAAAGTTCTAAAAAGTTAGTAGAGAACATTTTCAAAATGTCTTATTTAAAAAAAGATATCTGGAAATCTCTGTTTCTATGGAAAATTTAAAATCGGTCTAATTTGGCTGTAATACTATTTTTCGAAAATGTTCTCTACTAACTTTTTAGACCTTTGTATCCTGCTTATGCGTATGAAGTTTCATTAAAATTGGTTCATTCATTTCGAAAAATAAGGGCTTGAAAGTTTGTATGAAATGCCGTACGGCGTAAACGCTCTTAAGGTGTATGGGCAGTGGTAAACCGCGAAATTCAAATTTTCTTACGTTTTTTGCAATTTGCAGGTCAGTGTCAGGTTGTACCTTGATCAAAATATGATTCGCGACAATAACCAGTACATATTTAGAGAATTATAATAATTAGAATCATTAATACATCTTTCTAAGTTAGATTTCTTCCATAAGAGATTGGTTCTTATGGTACAAATCTAACTTAGAAAGATCGTTGTCTCTAATATACAGGGCGTTTGGAAGCTGACTGCAAAGCTTTAAGGGAGTGATAGTTGACACCATTTACAGCATTTTGAGCTATGCATCTCTGAGATGAAGTATGTTTTTTTTATTTTTAACTACAAACTTTTAGTAAAAAATAACATAAGTACCAACTTTAACTGGAAATAAAATAAAAAAACATACTTCGTCTAAGACATGTATGGCTCAAAATGCTCTAATTGGTGTTGGATGGATTCTTGGAAAAAACCAAAGGAACAGTCGAAAAATAAAAAAAAAACGAAATTTTGCATCGATCTCTCGTGGTTTGAAGTTCACTGGGTCAAGATAGTTTAAAATAGAATACACTCTTTTAAATCGGAACTAATGATATAAATTCTTGGAAAAACCCAAAGGAACAGTCGAAAAATAGAAAAAACGAAATTTTGCATCGATCTCTCGTGGTTTGAAGTTCACTGGGTCAAGATAGTCTAAAATAGAATACACTCTTTTAAATCGGATCAAACCTCGAATATTCAAGTAAAAAAGTAACCAAAGTCACAAACAAAGAAAACATTCTTCTATCTTCGACTATCAAATAGTTCCCCAAGGATATACAAACAATATCTTATTCAACAAAAGACAAGAAAAAGCCATTACGTAATATTTCAGCGAGAAAATTCAAGTGGACGATGATAACAGAATTATAATATTACTAAATATACAAAATCAATAGCAACTGGGCGTTTTAGTCTAGACTGAAATTATAGACATTACCAATGCGCTAGGGATAAAGTATTCAAGTTTAGGTTAGAAACAGTAATTGTTTACTTTATTTAGTGAACAGATTATAAATGTCGAGATTATAGTCACAATGCGAGAGAAAATGGACGATTTAGACCCTTCTCGTCTGGGGGAGTAAATCAGTCAAAAGTTAAAGACTAATTAGGAGTTAACGGTCTAAGTATTCGTAAACGCTGGGATATAATATATGCATAGTATATTTGTCGGGGTACTTTGCAAGGTGTTGCTGTTTTTGAGGTGAGTTGAACGCTTTTTATTAACTGACTCTCAAACTGTTCTCAATGTTACTAAAATGTTAATGAAACGTTCGAATACACCCGGCTAATGAGACAAAAGTGCATACATGTCATATAAAATATATTCTAATACTTAAGTAATAAAATTAGGTCAGCTCGTCACGCCGATACTGCAAACTAAGGTGTTCGATGAAAACACTGAACACACACAACAACATAAATGTGTCTATATGCATAGTATATGCACAACTCCCAATTAGGCTTTAACTTTTGATTAAAACACAATAATAACCAACAGGGGATGAGATCAGGGGATCCGACTGGAATAACTCGAAGACTACGTACGAAGTTTTTTATTTTTTTGTTGCTATGTGGACCTGCTCTTGACCTCGATCACGCCTGATGGAAAGCGATGGATGAGGTCTTTGATGGAACGAGCGTGCCCAGAAAATGCCTGTTACGTTACTTTACGCAATCCTCTTCTATTCTTAAACATACATCAATCTGTCAACTAACGTACGACCTTTGTTTGACATCTGAGGAGGCCATTCACACCAGAAAATGTTTATACATACTATGGGTAATATATTCGATATCGTTGCTCGTGTGGTTATTGTTACACAAGTTTGGCTTCCAGTGTAACAATGGTGCTGATCCCCTTGTTCGCAAGCTAAACAGTTCAGTGCATCTTTTCCTTTCTATTTCATTAAGAAAAGGACAGAAGATAAATTTTTGTTTAGTCCTGTGAAATTAATCAGCGCCTGACACTACTCCATACAAGAGTAGACGTGAGTAAAAACTTGCGACAAAACGACGACTTAAAATTACGTCAGGCGCTGATTATTTTGACAGGACTAAACTAATAGATAGCCATCACGTCGACAGAGTTTCCCTAGCTAATTTTATTTGGCCCTGCATATGGAGTTTTCACGAATTTCCACCGAGTTACAACACCTACTACATATATGACACATCTCATTCTAGGCGAGGCCTACATTTCGTCCAGCATACGGACTTCCGTCGAACGGGCCAAGTAAAGCCTAGGCTATCGTGTATAGAGCTACAGTCGATGTCGTGTTGGACGATCGCCAAACTGTCCTTTAGTTGTGGATTTACCTCTTTTTTTACAAGTCTGGTATAGGTTGGTAGTTTCATATATTTCTAGTTGCTTTGCACCTCTTTGGAAACATATCTGCTGGGCTGGCTGGGCACTTGTCGGTGTAGCAATATCACTCTACTCTACCCGATGATTATTGTTTTAGATGCGTAGTTAGGATTCGTCAATAAATCTTGTCAATGTTAAATTTTGGCTAGCTTGAGTTCTAGTAATGATATCTAGTGGAAGGCGGGCGTCTATCGTGCAAATAAACCGATAAAATTAGACAAATTATTTACTTTGAGGAAAGCTTTTACAGATGAGTGTCGGATAAAATATCTAAAGGCAAAACTAGAGAGTACTTACGAATTAGAAGATTCTTTCGATGTGGACAATCTTCAGGAGTAAAAAAAAGCCCTTTTACAAAGGAATATAAAAGTTATAGACGATTCATATTTCATTTAAAGCAAGATAAGGATTCAGTAGTCAGATTTGCAGTGCCAATTGTGGTAATAAAATTAGTCCTATCACAGATCGGTGCCAGTTGGCGGCCTACATTGTTGTACTGGGTACTGCTGGCATTAACACAAACCATTTAGAAAGGATTTAATTCATCCAATTTCTACCGTTATGTAAGGCCTTACATTTTAATAACTCCAGCGTATAAACATGTAACCGGGCAATATAAAGATTTTCTGCACACATTAAATCTTGAAGTGATTACCTGCTCCTGAAATATTATTCCGATGCTTCTCACAGTGGGGTGCCTGCCCCCTGGGTAGTTCCAATTATTTTTCTCCATCCAGCTGTTATACAACTTCCTGTTTGCCATTCCCATAATTTATTAATAAGTAGTGTTCTTTCCGTATCGTTGGAATCAAGAATTTACATTTTCAATGTTTCATTTCTCTGTTAACGAACTTAGTTATCTTACTCTATAAGTTAATATTAAATGATTCACTCGTGTATACAATGGACCCGATTCTGTTTTTCACAAACTAAACTAAGTTTAAGTTTATGCATCTTTTTCTTTCTATTTGATTAAGAAAAGGACAGAAGATAAATATTAGTTTAGTCCTGTCAAATTAAGATACTCCATAGACAATTTAGACGAGATTAAAAAATTAGCTATTAAAAATACGTCAATTTACGTCAGGCGCTGACTAATTTGACAGGACTAAGCTAATATTTATCTTCTGTTCTTTTCTTAATGAAATAGAAAGAAAAAGATGCATGAACTTAAATTTAGTTTAGTTTGTGAAAAAACAGAATCGGCGCCAATATCTAACATTATGAGTGTGTAGCTGTTATTATAAGGAAGTCTGCTATTCAGATAATATTATTCTTCTGAATACGTAGCAAGAGTTCTACATGACAGGGGTTTAGAATCAAAGCAATTAAATTAGATTAGAACTATGCGATATAAAATTATTGTCGTCCTCGATTAAATGACTAGGTATTATCGATGGTGGTCCATCCAACATCACAGATTACTAACTAAATACGTAGTGTAATAAAAATCTAATACGACATTCTCATCTACAACACTATCTATTCGACCCATTACAACATTCTTTGTACTCTTATCAGTGCGAATGTCACTGATTACGGATGATCGTACACCAAGGTTGGGGATATCGAGTGGTAGCTTATCCGTAATCTGTGTTTACTCAATTTTTACAACATAACAAAGAACGAGTCTCATTAGATATTTCGGGACTAATAACTTGCAGAAACTTAATCTATATTGATATAGTTTTTGCAAGTTTGAAACCACGGCCACATATGACGCGCCTCCAAGTTATGCGGTCTTCTGCAATGTGGACCGCTCGGTACATGCGGCCTCCAACAGCCTTCTTGATCGGGTCTGGCCATCTTGCCGGTGCTCTGCCTTAGCGCTTTTACCTTCCTCCCGGCCCAGTATCATAAGCCTTTTCAGACCATGCTTAGATGAACGCATAATACGTCCGAAAAAGCTGATGTTTCTTACTAATAATGATAAATACTTGACGGGGAAGGTATAGTGTGTCTCGTTATTATCAGCCATATTTAAACTAGTGTGGGCTACAGTGGGTTATGTGTTCGATAGTGCGCAATAGAAAAACGGTTTTCAGTTCAAATGAGATTATAATTTCACAAACAATTTAATCACGCTAGCAAATTACACACTAGGTTCACGACACAACCAGATACGGAACGCGGGACAGTTTCTGAGCACATGTACGTACGATGCCCAATGTCCAAGAGAGCTCCACATCGTTCTTGTCGCGCTGTCCTCCAGCGTCGACCCCCCACGAACTCAGGCTAGTCTCTGTCAAGCGCCACCAGATGGCGCTGGCGTTCCGAATCGTCGTTGTCGTCACACCGCTTCCGCCTTGTTGTCAAGTCAGCTCCCGTATTAATGATGTCTCTGACATACTTTTACATTACAATAAATAAGACTCATTGCTTTTTTTCCTTGTTGCAAATATTCAACGACATTTTATAAAGGAAGAAAAGTCAACTGGCAAGTCAGTATGAAATAAGCGTGTTGATGATAGTTCGCAGAATCTCCCAACATAATATCATAGGAAAGACCATTCTGCTGAAATCATAATATTAGATATTATCTACATCATAATATTTGCATATTCGGTGCTCTATTAAGTGTGATACTATGGATATAGGGTATTTGCTCCGAAATGGAGTATGCCAAATAATGGTGTTAATCGATTTCCCTAAAGCATTCAACACGGTCAACATGACGACATCGTTTGTTAACACTCTCACATTTAAACGTTTTTATTGCAATTTCCTAATTCAGTATATATTAATAAACTGTTAAGCATAGAGAATGCTTTGCAATGCTTTTTTTTTGTTTTGATGTGATCGATATTCTACTTTGTCACTTCTCCCAAAACAATGTGTGGGTTACCACAAGGACTTATCTTGGGCGTTCGGTTGTTTTAATTTCAATAATAAAGTTACACAAAGTCCTTTGGCTAAAACTGATGTGGAACGATGTAGGTTATATTCTACTAGTTACTAGTTTTAACTCCCTGACTCTGAATTTCATTAAGCTCGACGTCACTCACGCACGTGACATCAGTATGAACTATATTTAATTAGATATGTTTTGTTGCAGAGGCTGTCTCGTGTCTGCTGAAAGCGATTGAGATCTACACCGATATGGGACGATTCACGGTAGCTGCTAAACAGCATCAGGTAGATAATTTTTAATTTATAATTAAGTAGGACGTATCTTGACATTCAAATTAGTCTGTCATGAAATATGACCTAACATGACGTGGATTTTATTAAACATTGTCAAAATGACACGATACAACATTGTGTTCCATTGAACTAATGTCCTAGTTACGATAACATTGCATTGTACCCAAGTCAATCGTGCATTTAAAATATGTAAGTAACAAAAAGAGCCATCGAACCCAGAGTTTTTTTTTTTACATTCTTTTCAGAGGTGGTTGGATAGGACCAAAGGCCAAAGTGATATGTTTATCCAAGTTGTACAATAAGCAATTTCATTCCATGCCCTGTTTTCTCTAAACAGCTTTAACGACACGGACGTAGCGCGTTGCCAATGTTGCCATAGAACCTAATGGTTTCGGGAAGATTTTTTATTTTTAGCCTATGCTGTCCCGCTGCAGGGCAAAAACCTCCCTTTCTCTTTTCCACTCCTCTCTGTCTTGAGCTAGTGTGGACCAATCCTGTATGTAAGCGTCAAGCTCGTCCCGCCATCTTCTCTCGGGTCTCTCATCTCTCTCGGGTCTGTCTCGATTTCGCCGACAATTTTCTGGGAAGGTACTCGAAAAATTATAACATTAAAATTATAACACTAAAAGAAACGAGTCGCAATCTCGGTATCGGAGGCCTAAAGCTAATATGAGAAATTGTCATCTTTACAGAACATAGCAGAACTGTACGAGACAGAATGTGTGGACCTTTCCCGCGCGATGCAGCACTACGAGCAGGCGGCCGACTACTTCCGCGGCGAGGAGTCCACCTCCTCGGCCAACAAGTGCATGCTGAAGCTGGCGCAGTATGCCGCCCAACTTGAACACTACGACAAGGCTATACAGATCTATGAGCAGGTATGTGTAATATTCTACTTGTAACTGCATTTCTGCTGGAAGTTCATCTTTGATAATGATCAATAACTGAGTCTCCTTGGTGACCCTGATTTCGTCTTTCTCCTAAAGAAGCAAAGTTTTCTTTTGGCACTTTTAGAACCTAATGCTATCCAAGACCTCATAATTTCGCGAGTGAGCCCCCTCATCATCTTCTGCCCTCCTCCAAAGTTATTTGGGGTCAGCACATCACACATTATGTTTGATAGCCAGTTCCTACAAAGTTTAGTGTGCTCTTATAACTAAACAGACTGAGAAGTGTGGCTGGAATTTGTTGCGCCACCTCTTTCCAGCTGAAACTATCTTTGTAACCGTTGACCTTCAACAAGTTCCGATCTCAGCCTGATTTGCGTTGTGTAAAATCTATTCGGACAGTTTCTGTCGTCGAAAAATCTCATAGGTTCAAAGATCGTAATAATTCAGCCATGGTTATCCAATTTTAATCAAATGTTTGCCCTTTTTTCAGATCGCCAAATCGTCCCTAGACAACAGCCTCCTGAAATACAGCGCCAAGGAGTACATGTTCCGCGCCGCCCTGTGCCACCTTTGTGTGGACATACTGAACGCTCAGCACGCCCTGGAGAAGTACTGCGGACTGTACCCCGCCTTCGGCGACACCCGGGAGTGTAAACTGATTAAAGTGAGTCAAATAGCTTTTCTTTGTACTCGACTCTGGATCTATTCTTCATTCTTCGAGTCGATAATTCCATGAATTAAAAATATTTACAGCCAAGGAATAAATATGTTAAGCACCTTTAGGTTATTTTTGCTTGAGCCTTATTATTTGTTAACATTTTATATGAAAATGACAGTCCGAAAAGGTGTTATGCGGCCGCGATGTGGGAAAGGCATTTGATGTGGGAAAGGCATTTGTTTGCCATAAAACATAAAGTTCCTTAGCATTATCGCTTCTTGACCTGGCTAAAAGCATCAGATGTCTAGACAAAATCAAACTGGTTGCTAATTTAATTGTAAAATTGATTCTTTCTTCTTTTTTTTGACGTTGATTTATATTCTGTAATTACTTAAACTCACACCCTGACTTATTACTTGTAATTTTTTATTTTAATGAAAATCGTTCATTTTTACCATGTTTGTAAATATGTGAGCACCATGTATCTATTAGATAATTAATTTATGTCATGTTTTCATTTTTAATTCTTTTACCTATTTTGGTATAGTAATTTTATTTTATTTTAGGTGCATCGTCTTCACATATTATTATATAATTAATGTATACAAAATATTGTAAAACATTTTAAAAGAGTAACGGTGGAGTTTCTTGCCCATTCTTCTCCATACGAAAACTACCTTTTGGAATGGGCGACTAGAATCAATTCTATTTTTTCGTAATTTTTGACGTTCAAGAGTGCCTTTTAAGTGCCTACTTGAAATAAATGTTTTGACTTTGACTTTGACTTTATGTTTTTCAATGTGGTATGTATTACCTCTGTGCTGAAGTTCAATTTTTATCCAGTAGTTTTGGCCTGAAGTTCATATGGGCATGGGTATGAGGTAAAATTCACTCATCCCGTGTTGTGCCTGGTGGGCTACTGCCATACGTCTGATGTCGGGACGTTGTGTATATGCAAGTCGCGTGGTAAACTGCTTGCACGATGCCAGATCGATGCCTCCCACGCATAAGGTCGTAAGGCTAAAAAAGCATTAAAGTCAGGAAAGCATTTTTTTATACGTTAAAGTAAAAAAATGTTCTCCTGACATTAATGTTTTTTCGTCATTTTTCGTGTTTTTAAGGTCGTAAGGCTAAAAAAACATTAATGTCAGGAGAGCATTTTTTTTAACGTGCCGTATTTTTTTTTAAATGCTCTCCTGGGCCTGCAGTCTCGACAAAAATAGCGATCGCTTTACGACAAAATTCGGTCGCAAAGCTATAACGGTGCGGATTTAAGGTGGACGTGAGCCGGACGCGACCCGCCGGTATTAGCTACCAACTTAAATCCGCATCGTTATAGCTTTGCGACCGAATTTTGTCGTAAAGCAATCGCTATCTTTGTCGAGACTGCAGGCCCTGACATTCATGTTTTTTTAGCCTTATGACCTTATGCGTGGGAGGCGTCGAGATTTTGCGTTACGTCAGTGTGCGTAGTTTGCACGTGGAGGTGTAGATATACAGGGTTATTGGTAAAACATTAACAACCTCTTAAGAGGTCATTGTACTCATCATTTTGGACAACTTTTACTATGGGACCAAACCTGAAATCGCGAAAACAAAAATCATCTGTTCCCTACATTTATGTTCGTATAACTCGTCAAAATGTAGGGAACAGCTGATTTTTTTTCGCGATTTCAGGTTTGGTCCCATAGTAAAAGTTGTCCAAAATGGTGAGTACTATGACCTCTTAAGAGCTTCTTTTTACCAATAACCCTGTATAGAAAGAGATCTTCAGATTTTATTTTGTCAATAATTCGAATCAAATTCTATTCAATTTAAAACCCCAATAATATGTCGAATGTGACCGAAATGATTAACGTGTCGTAAAGCTTATTTTCAATCCTTCGTCTCCAATCTTTCCAGGAACTGATTGAACACTTGGAAGATCAGAACATTGACGCTTTTACCGAAACTGTCAAAAACTACGACAGCATATCTCGACTGGATCAGTGGTATACAACGATGCTGGTTCGCATCAAGAAACAGATCAACGACAACCCCGACCTGCGTTGAGTGAGTCGCGCGTGCGTGCCCGCCGCAACCGTGTGCGTAGCGTGAGTGGCAAGCCTTATTTTCCTTTATTCTTACCATATTAAAAAATCTAAACTTTTTTTTTCCATTGGCAACTTTTTTGAGATTTCTTCTTTTTTTGTTTTTAAATCAGAATCTTCCAGTTTTCGACAGTCATGCGCAGCATGCAATGCGGTTTTACTCGCTCGATAGTAATCGCAATAGTAATAAATTATAGACAAGGAATCGAATTCGTTTTTATGAGAATTGTAATGCATGCTCAGCTGGTAATTTAGCTAACCTATCAATATATACTCGTTTTAAGGCAACTTTCTGTTAACAATGTTTAAAAATTCTAAAAAACAAACAAAAATATTGAAAAAAAAAACTTGTTAAAAAATAGGCATGTCAAAATCAGAATACGACTTGACATTAATCAAGAAATGACATTCGTAACGTTCCAGTCATGACATCTGCTGTCACTTTGACGTTGTCATGACCAAATTGTCTATAGACTACTATAGAGTATAAATGGATGATTGAAGCAATTGATGCTCAATGGATGCTTGCATAACGGTGAGCGGCGACGGGCGATATAATGTTTCCTTTTTTATCATAAACTCTGTAGAATATTTCATTATGCCTATTTCATTGTAACAAGTTAGGCGAATCAGTGTCTGTGTGACATTATTTGATGATTATCATAAAGTTATTTTTCCGTTGGTAGTGTAAATTGATGTAAAGGTTGACTGATAGCGATTAACGGAGGGTTTAGTAAGCTCTCGTGGTGGATAAGGGCCTAAGCAGTAATCCTACTGCAAGCATCGGCAATCCGTGATTCGTCTAAATCACTGATTACTGAAATATACAATTATATTCAGACGCTCGGTACAGCGACTGAACGCTATAATCCGGACAAATTCAAATGCCAGTCCCAGCGGTTTAGTGAGAATGTGTTATCTGCGGAACATATAGAAAACGCCGCAATTTTGATACCGCGTTCAATCGCATCGAGCATCGAAGGAGTCGCTACAAGGCGTGATTTTAATTAATTACGCCGATGGTAAAGGTTGGATATCTGCTGAGGCCCTAATTGTTAGTTGTAGTTACCAGAAACTTGAATGGTGAGTGTTGGTTTTTGAACGAAATAGGTAAGCCAAACTTGATATGGCAATCTACTCTTCCTCTTTAATGATTTAAATGTACTCTATTAGTATGTCTTTAAAATGTAAACGCTTTCCTAGTTTGGCTTTCGTCTCGTGACGAACTCTGTAATTAAACTGAAATAAACACGAGAGTAAGAATCATAAAACATTTAAGCTTCACGACGAGATTTTTTTGTATTGTTCATAAACTAAGTTGCATTTAGGATCCAAACTACTTAATTTAATTTCTTTATTTCTTGCCTTAGTTCTGACGTTTCTAACTGTAAAATAATGTCTCACAGACGCAGTATTTAGTATTCAAGATTTAGTCGGTATAACTAGAATATAAGTCGGGAGTAAAATCATTATCGAAAAATGTTTTTTATCTGTATGTTAAAACTGAAACGTTCCAATTTACGCAGTACACTAATTTGAGTATATACTCTTTATTTGTATTTATTTTTCTTCAATTGTGAAGCCGACGGTGGCGTTTATTGTATATATTATTGTTTTTAAATAGCGTTAGAAGGAAGTCCCTGTACAATTTTGTTTGATTGAGTGGTATTGCCAGTTTAAAATATTCTGTTGACCTATTTTTGTTACTTGCAATCTAGAAATTAGTGATTCAGTTGATCATAATTTTTGTATAATTATGAATATTATCCAATTTTTTTTTTACATAAAGTTGGGTAGATACATTAGGCAGTATGTTGAGCAATTCGTTTGCGCAAATTCGTGTTGCTTTGCATTGTCTGTACCTACCCTAAGATTTCTCATTTGATTTTCTTTATGATTCGACTTATAATTACATTACTTCAGATTTGCCACAAATCATTATATTTCTTTTTGCTATGGCATTACCACTTGTCAATTTTGTTTCCCATGAACGTTATAAGTAATGGGGCCTATTCTCATTTAGATTTAATAATAATATTTATAACACTTATTTTGTTGTTGTAAATAATGTCTTGTTTCGTTAATAAATTTTATATTTTTAATTTCGATTTTATTTTTTTACCCTTGGGTTTTTTTTTCTTTTAGGCTTAGACATAGTTATGTTTGGAGATGACATCAAGTCCCATGACAGACGATAGACATTTTGTGCAATTTAGTCTATGGTAGGTACACTAGAAGATTTATTTATGTCGTGTGTGTTTAATTTTCTTCATATACTTCATTGTGACGGCTCAAAAACAGCGCTCTATTGTCTATCGTTTATTTTGGGCCTATCTTAACGCATTGATGGACACTAAACGCCCCTAGCTCGCGTAGCATGACCAATTCTATCTCTATTCTGCCAAGAATAGACAAAGTTCTTGTTGTTTTTTCTATCAAACTCGACATCTCTTCTCCCCGAGCACGGGATTCCCGTAGACTCGCGTTTCTATGACATAATTGTGTATTCTTTACATAGCAACGGGGAGCAAATTTTAAAATCTATACAGACTTGTCTAAGTCCAATGTAGACTATGTATGTAGACTATTTGACAGTTGTTCTGAAGAAATGTTTTTACCCCCAAGTGTCAAAAGTAGAGAAAAATTGGTCGTCATGCTTCACATTGTAGACTTTTGTCGACTGAAGAATAGAAGTATTTCTTCTCTTCATCGCCATGCCTAAGTCGGTAGTAATCTTTCTACAATCTGTCATTTTGTCTGTTCTCCTGTCGACAAAACCCTTATCTCTATGGTGGTCGTGCTACGCGTGCTGGCGTAATAACAATAAATCTTCTACTGTGTCTCCTTCAGTGTCCTTTAACCGTTTAAATTATCTTCATGTGATTGAGGTTCTGGTTGGCTTTTCAAAGCATCGAACAGAATGCAAGAACCTAACACAACTAAGTATGTCTTTGCCGATGGCTGTGTTCGCACTACGATTAGAATAAGCGATATGAGGAGAAAGTGTACCTTATATATACCTACTTGTATGTGGATTTATTTATGAGTACGTTAGCTATTTAATGGTCAGTTGAGAAACAACCAAAGAATTTGTACAGTTGGTCCATTTCATGAGTGCAGTCAATGATTGCAATAATATTAGAACCTTGGGTGCTACACATACATGTTCGGGTCGGCATGATTCGGCACAGTCAGGCGACAAAATCGAATATCTGCTCAATCGCTGTCTCACTGCTGAGAATCCTGACTCCGTTTGAAATTGTCAACGGTCTTTCTTTATCTGCTACGATCAGTAGCCGGGTGGAGTGCGGCTCTAATGGGTGTCTCCACTTGCTCGGATGTTTGATCCAACCACTTCTTTGGACTTCTGCCTCTAGGTCTTTTGCCCTCTATTTTTCCAGTCACCATTACACCTTTCATGTTGTTAGTACCTCTGCGGGCAATGTGGCCGAAGTATCTCACGACTAACGAAATGAAACGAAAATCGAATATATGTTCGGGGAAAAGCCGCGGGCGACTTAGCTCGAATTGTGCCGAGTCCACCCGAACATGATGAACACGATAATGACACTTCTTTTTGTCACGTTCAGTGTCCTTTCGACTGATTAAGCGAGGGTAGATGCCGAACGAAGTTTGCCGATCGGCACGAGCCGAATGGAAGCCGAATATGTGTAGTAATTTCTGCTTGTGGTTGTTGGTCAACAAATACAGCTTACCTGAACATGTGTATGCCAACCATTATGTCAATGTCACAAAAGGCGCTCATGATTTGAAACGACTATTTTTTTGGTGATTTGTCGCCAATGTTGTCGCAATGCTAATCGTAGTATGTATCCAGTTCCTTATGTCGCGGCTTCCCAATTTCTTAGCTAAGGTAATTTATGCACTTGCGATTTGTCGCGAGAGCATAATTTTTAGAAAAAATCGTACGGTATTAAACAGTCGGGTTTTTAATTACATATTGTAAGAGGTTCACTGAATATGTCTAAAATTCGCCTTCATGTTAGGCTTACAGTTTTGGTAAATAGTATGGAGTGTGCCACATCTATTAACAAAATGTTATATGTAGGAAAAAAATTATTAAAATTATGATTATAGACTATTATTATGATATGATTATGGACTATTATATGATATGATTATGATCAGAACTATTACTAGCCTCTTCCAAGCAATAGACAATTTAGACTACTAGGCAAGCCTGTAATGTCATGTATCGTAGTCAAAATGCAGGCATGTCTAAAAAAAGGTTTTTCTTTCACAAAATAAGTTATAGACATTTAATTTTAATTAAATATTCTTAGGTGCGGCATACTGAAATACAGTCTAGAGTTAAAGTTTCGCAATTATCCGTAACCATAGCAACGCCAGTTATGTATCGCATTGTATGGCACACTGATATTCGTTTAATGTAAAAATAAAGTGTTAATACAAAAATGGTTTTTGTTTTCCTCTCCCTAGAGTTATAATAAAATTGCACACACAGTATTCATTTAGTTCAGGGGTGGCCAACCGGTCGATGGCCGGTAGAGCAGACGAGGACCGATGGCCCGTGGAGCAGACGAGGGAGGGAGGTCTACTCTTTAGGTCCGTCAGCGAAGATACGGGTCCGTCCTAAAGTAGATGGTCCGTCGAAACAAGTGGCATATTTAATTTTTAGAATGGGCAAAAACATCGCGTTTAGGAACTGAATAGATAGCTGTGCTGCCGGGGAGTTTGTTGCGCCACTTCTCCCCAGCGAAAGTACTAGGAAGTAGTGAAGGGCGGGCGTTTTGGGGGACTGTCTTTTGTAATTTTGACGTTCTAAAAGTGCTGATTCTCAGCCTAATTTGAATACATGACTTTTGATTTTGAACAACTGTCAAATCGTGTAGTCATTCATTCTAGTGTGCGTCCACAGTGAATGCGCGGTGGCTGGGGCCAAATTTTGAAATTGTACCCTACAAAATTTTTTGAGTAGGTACACTCGAATGTCCGTGTCAACATTTGACTACATCCTAAGTAAAATATCACCTAAACTCACCAAAAATGATACAAACATTTTAATGCAAAAGCCCTAACGCTGAGCGACAAGACTGAACTGATTTGATATCCCCGCTACCCGCGCATTAGGTCGCTTGTTGACTAGGCCCGTAGTGTGGCCATAACGCGCGGATAGGAACGTTGGAAAAATACGCGCCCTAACTCGCTCAGGCCCGTCGCGCTAGGCTCCCGCCTTAGTCACTGCACTATGGACACAAAGGCGCGTTCAATTTGTTTGATATTTCGCGCTCGTCATCGCAACCGCGCTAGGCTTGCAGTGTGGACGCACACTTAGTACGGGCTCCGAAATAATTTTATTCTTAGGTGATACGGAGAATAACACGCCCATAACTTCGGCTGAAACTACGGAGTTAGTGGACACCTAGAGTGGAGACCCCGTATCGACCGTATCGGTAAGTATAGTGTGGGACAATGGATATTTATTTATTTTGTTTTAAATATACGGGCAAAGGAAGAGAGAGCTGTGGTGAACTGGTGGCCCAGTGGTAACGGACCCGACTTACGAGTTAAAGGCTGTGGGTTCGGACCCAGGCAGGCGCTTTAATTTATTTCATCACCATTGCTCTTAAAAACGGTGAAGGAAAACATCGTGCGGAAACCACCATATATGTCCTATAACCAAAAACACGAAGACATATTGTGACATCTACCAACCCGCACTAGGCGCGCGTGGTGGCTTACGTCCCACTCCCTCTCACAGAGAGGAGGCCTGTGTCTCAGCAGTGGGAACAGTATAGGCTGATTATGTATGGACAAACGAAACCAAACTCTATTTAAATATAGGTGGCTCTTATTGTAAGGTGAAAGATTATCATTTCAGCCGAAAGTCGTCCACTGCTGGACATAGGCCTCCCCCAAGCACCTCCACTTCGATCGGTCCTGTGCTTCCCGCATCCAACGGGTTCCTGCGGCCTTCACAAGGTCATCGGTCCACCTTGTGGGAGGCCTTCCAACGCTACGTCTTCCGGTACGCGGTCGCCACTCCAGAACCTTTCGGCCCCATCGGCCATCCAGGCCAGGCCAGGTGAAAGATATTTTAAGATAACATAAAATCACACCTGATTTCACTGAAGGGTTACACAGAGGTGGACCCGTCCGTAGTAAACCCATATTTCGCCAGTTATGTTTAAGGCCCAGCGCACACCGCTGGAGGCCCGGCGGAGAGCAATTGAAGACAATAATTTAATATAAACCTTAACTACCTTGACATACGGTCAATATAAGAATAAATTCGCACGCGGTGCTCGGTGCGCCCTCAAGCTACTACAAGTGCATGCGCGCGATGCGCGACGCGCTGCGCCCGGCTGGCTAGCGGTCAGATTATCGATCAGCATTAAATGACATGGGCGCGCTCGGAGTAGCTGCGCGCCACCGCGCGTCTCTCCGCTCGAGGGCTCTCAAGGGCTCTTGGCGCCGCTCTGGGCCCGCGGAGTCCGCCCGCGTGTTTCAAGAAAATGCGGTCCGCCGCGCCTCCAGCGGTGTGTGCTGGGCCTAAGTCTCTACGGGCGAGGAGGGCCAACCTACCGCCATTGCATATTGTAAAGAGTCGGTAGGTAACGCTAACAATAACAGGAAACACGAGCTATATGATAATATTTATGAGAATGTTTGCTGCCTACTTTATGTTTTCCATTATTCTGTAGAATAAATCTGAGATAATGATCAGCCTGCGAGAAAAACATCTACAGTTCATTAACATAACAATTAAGGTTATCAATGGACATCACGAAGTAATATGTGATTTTTTCATAGTTCCATACCTCATAATGTAAAACTGGGCACGAGCGACGAGCGAGTCAGACTCGCGCACTGAGGGTTCCGTACCATCATATGTTCTTAAATTTTCATCGGCGAGGCCTATATTCGTCAGAGAATTTTAACACTGCACTGCGGTATAGAATATTGCAGTTTTATGTCAACGCCATCTCTTGACCGATAGTGGAACTAATGTAACTTTTGTTGATGATTTCTGAAAAAGTGTGCAATTTAGAGACTTCATTTTATTTTTCATGTACCTAATCTTTACATAAACTTCTATCACATAGAATAATTTCAGATTTTTCTCTTTGCAAACTTCGGAGATAAAGGGGGAACGGTATATTTTTTTTCATCTCTCATACTCGGAAAGTAGTGTTTGTTTGATCCGATTAGCGGGTGGAAAACGCTGCTTCCCACCCTTGGGCGGGAAAGTGTCATAGTAATTGCTTCCCTCCCTAGGGCGGGAATGAAATTTAAAAATAGAACTAAATTTAGTTAGGTAGTCAGCTTAGTCAGACATACGACACCATTAATTGATTATGTAAATATTTATTATGCTACCCATCAAATCTTATGAATGTGCGTTAATTAGAAGACTTGGATAAAAAGCTCATATGTTAACGCCATTCAATCTTTCAGATTTAGCGCACAAGTTAATAATTTACCTTGAATAAATTCAACATACATTAATCACCATTTTGATGTCAGTTGTGGTCGAGGCTAAAAAACATAAAAATTGGGGATTTCGAACATCCTGACTTTACCATAACGGGGCTGTGAATATACATCATTTAATTATTTGACGAATTTATCCATAGTTTAAGGTAAATAAATAGTGGTAATGAACTTTTTTTGATATCTAATGTCGAAGTTTCGCGCCAATCGTATGTGTTTACATTTTTACTTTTCACAAATTTCACACACACAGATGTAGATAAGATTTAAAATGTGACAAATGTTATTGATAATATTATACACAACAAGAAAATGCCCAGGTTTTAACGTAATATTCAAACAAACCTGTGTTTATACTACGTATTAATCATTACCACTACTCAATTTGTGTTCAAAATCGCCGACCATTATTGTTTTTTTTTATTGCAGTGATGTGTGAAAGCGATTATTACAAAAAATTTTTTTTTTTTAATTTCGATTGACTCGAGTAATTAATTTGACGAATGTAATCGATATTTGAAAATAAAATTATTTTAAGCAATAAATACAATAAGCTTTGTTTATAATAATGATTTATGCTTTTCTAATATCATTTCAATCTCTTCTAATATCATGTCAATAACAGACAGGCCAATAGGTACCTCATTTACTGAATTTCGCGCCGAAATATCTATAATTGAATTTACATTCGGAATGCGATCGCTGTTTAAAATTATTTTAATTTATTGGACAATTATTTATTGTGGATTTTATTTTTGATACTTTCTAATAGTTTACTACAGAATTCCCAGTAAACATTTTTTAGGTAGGCTTACCAGAAGTTTTTTTGAGAATAATGATAATTAATTAATTCTATAGATTGGTTATTCTGCAAACACTTTACATTTCAATATATTTTGTTAGTTTAAAGAGTTTTTATTCAGTTTCTACAAATTTTTTTCATTTTTTTTATTGCGAGTATCGATTAGGCTGTAAGTATGCAAGTTTTGAATCGAAATAAGAAAGTTGGGTCAGCACTAAAAACTGTCACGTCGCAACACAATTTTTAGTAATTTTTATCAAGATTATCGTGTTTTCTAAGTAATTTATGAAAAATGGTAAAAGTAAGAATGCAGACAGAATGATAATAATACGGGCCCTAGTAAGCGGAACGGCCTGCGGTGGTGACACAGAATCTACTCATGTGGCGGTGACGTGGTGTGTTCCATACTTCAAATTTAAAAAAGACTAATGAATAGGTACCTATTATTCATGTAATTATTATCAACAAATATTTTAGAAAAACTACTATTTTTTACTTTCCTTAAATTCGAAATGAAAAGTAGAGTGTTTAACGCGGGTGAAGTCATCAATTCCCACTCGGACTATAGCCGCCCTCGCTACGCTCGGGCGTCTAAACGCCTCGTATGGGAATTGATTCCTTCCGACCCTTGTATAACAATCTACTATTACACTGCGCTCTTTCATAATTATGATACCCCACATGCCCTAGTAGCTCCACTTCAATTTTTTCATACCCCATTTCAGTCACTGTTGCAAAAAAATATACTTACCTACATATATTTTTATTTCTTTCTTATTTGCAAAATAGTTGGGCAAACGTCATCAAAACCTATTCCAAATTTAAAGTTGATAGCATTAGAAGTTCTTGAGATATCCAGCTGTGACAGACAGACAGACTTAGTCTCACCATAAGGGTTCCGTTTTTATTTTGGTACGGAACCCTAAAAATGGAAGCTTTATAGGATCACTTTGTTGTCCGTCCGTCCGTCTGTCAGTCTGTCGAGCCCCTTTTTCTCAGGAAAACGTGGAGTTATCAAAACATCTGTCGTATATAAATCCGACTGGGGTGATAGATTAAAGTCGATGCCTATAGTACCTATACCTATTAGTTGATTTTACAGTAACGAAACAGTACAACAGACATGTCTTTATTCCTCTAAGTTGATCTTAAATGAACATTATTTAAAGGTCCGCCATCATTGGCCCCTTTTAACTTATGGTTCCCATACAGGTGAACGTTCCCCTGCTCATTTTGCACCATTTTCTCCAAAACTGTCAAATCTTTCCCGGTCTTTCCTTCGTTATTACTTTTATATTCCGTTGGTACTTTATCGGCGGCAGCATCCTCTGCATTTCTTGGCGAACCGGGGTTGTTTATAGCGGTGGGTATTACCCCGCCCATTTCGGAGTATGCCTCTTTAAGAATCCTCGACAGTTCTCTCCCCAACTCTACTTTACCTGAGATTTTGATGTTGTACGCTTCGATTAGGGATAGACCTGGAAGTAACAATAAAGGTGCAATGATATTATAAAGGAAAGATACGCTACGTTCATACTGAGCAACGTTCTGTATTGTTGCGTTGTTATTTCGAAGTACTTACTGCGATAGATAATACGGAACGTATGACACAGAAAGAGATAGCTATCTGTAATGTGTTGCTCGCTGCTATTAGCGGACTAAATGAAACTACAACAATTGTCTGAATTTGTCTGCAACAATTTGCGCGCGCTAGTGCGATATCTACCTCTTTAATATAATATAATTGTAAAGGTGATTATTTTTATTACTAACTAGCTTTTGTCTACGGCTTTGCCAGTAATTGCCAGCATGGAGGTTATATAATATATATCTACTTTATTGTACAGACGCCAGCACATCAAGCTACACGAAACTGTAAAATTTTCCCAATCAACTTTAAACCATAAGCTTTAGCGATAAGGTTGAAAATCTATTAAAGAAATTTGACAGATTGTAGCAGCTTGATGTGCTGGCGTCTACAGGTAGGTACACCACAAAAATATATATACAATATTTTTTATAAATCAAATAATTACTAAAAATATACAAAGGGTGGCCTTATCGCTTTCTGCGATCTCTTTCAGGAAACCTTGGAATGACAGTGTGGTGGAGTTACTACCGGGATAAAAAGCAACCTATGTTAAGACATAGGTTACGAAATTACCCCGCTGAGTTAAGAGTCAGCGGGGGAAATTCGTAACAAACTAACAGTAGCAATGGCTTTCATTTTGACAGTTCAACAACATTCATTGCGTTATTTATGTTCTTGGGCAGACAAATTTTTCGAACATATGAAGCAATGGATTAGCAACATCCGTCAAAATCATTCAGATTGTGATTTAAAGTGTGTTACGCAAGGTGCAGCTCATGGTCTACCTGTGTGCCAAATTTCATCGAAGTCCATTCAGCCGTTATTAAGAAGTGAAAATGTTACAGGCAGACAGAGTGTCTTGCGTCACCAAATTCATTTATTTGCGTAAATAAGGTAGAAGGTTCTTAAAAATATATTGATCTCTTATTCTGCCATTAATTTCGGTGTGCAAATTTTACATAAATATTAATTAGGTGAGTATATAAAGAAAATATAATTAATTTGAATTGTGCATGCATTATATAAATTAAAAGTATGTAAATAATTGTATTAAATTCGGAATTTAATTTGGAAACAATTAATTATTTATAATGTGACAATTATAATAGGTACCTAAGTACTACAATTCATGACTTACAACTTATAATCTAGGAACTCAAGTAGGTACACTATAAAAGCATTTATCAATCCATTACATTACATTACATTGCATGTTTGTTAGAATATGTTTGAATTTAAAAATGGGAGTGTCGTTATGGTACTTGGAATTTTATTATACAATTTTATATACATAATATAACTGTTATTCGATGTGAGTGTGAGATTCGTCTTGGATTTATACAACTTGAGTGCCCCGTTGGTCTCGTGGTTGCAAGCGCGACTGCTGAGCGTGGGTCCTGGGTTCGATTCCCGGGTCGGACAAAGTGTTATTAGGTTTTCCATTAGGAATTTCTTAGTAACAGTCCGGAGTTTGGAAGTTGGCGGTTTAATACCCCCGTGCCTCGGAGAGCACGTAAAGCCGTTGGTCCTGCGCCTGAACTCTCCCCGGTCGTGCCGGATTGCCGTCCCATCGGACTATGAGAGTAAATGAACAGAGAGTGCACCTGTGTTTGCGCACACACTTGTGCACTATAATATCTCCTGCGTACCTGGCTAATCTCTACTGAGATTGGCCACCGTTACCGAAAACGGCCGGGGAGGCTATTATTATTATTATTTTATACAGCTTGTTAGTATAATGAGATCGAGGGGCGCTTGCTGAAGAAGACTCTTATGCTTGCTTGCTTGCTTGAAGACAAGTATACAGGAGTCCAAGATATAAATGCACGGCAAAGTCAGTATCTTATATTTTGTAAAGTATCTACCTATTTGTTTCACAGGAATTCGACAGGAATCTATTTGTTTCAACTCAAATATAGCCCTCAAACACTTTTTTTGCATCACAAATGCTTGATCAATTTCCACACAGCGACCCCAAAGAATGATACCATACCGCAAAATGGAGGATATATAGCCGTGATATTCGGTAATTGCAGATATCTCGCAGCTAATACGCCTAAGAGGGTAGAAAAGACTATTCATGTAGTACCTAATTATAATGTCAGTATCAATGATATTATATTAAAGAGGTAGATATCGCACTAGCGCGCGCAAATTGTTGCAGACAAATTCAGACAATTGTTGTGGTTTCATTTAGTCCGCTAATAGCAGCGAGCAACACATTACAGATAGCTATCTCTTTCTGTGTCATACGTTCCGTATTATCTATCGCAGTAAGTACTTTGTAATAACAACGCAACAATACAGAACGTCGCTCAGTATGAACGTAGCGTATCTTTCCTTTATAATATCATTGGTCAGTATGGACTTTTTCAGACGTAGCTTTAACATTTGAATACCGGTATGTTACATCGAGCGGCTGCCCATCGGAAACAACCCACAATTAAATCCATGAAGGAAATGAATAATTTGAATAAATAATAGAAGTTAGGAATCTTACCATAAAGTACGATTAAAAAATGAAACATTTTTCCTTCTCAAACTTACATAATGAATAAGAACTCGCGGAAACCTATTTGTTTTCTTAATCGCTTCCATCAAATTAACAAAAAAGTACCTACTTAATTAAAAGATTTAGCAGAAAATGCACATTATTTTTGGGTAGTAAAAATGCAATAAGAATTATGATTTGATACTGAGCGATGGCCGTTTTGCGTGGATGTGACGTATATATTCCCCCATATCACGTATATATTCCCCTAAATCACGTAGGTATATATTCCCCCATCGTCGTCGTCGTTTCAGCCGATAGACGTCCACTGCTGGACATAGGCCTCCCCCAATTTTGGGGGGGGTTTGCCATAATCGCCACGCTTGGCAGGCGGGTTGGCGATCGCAGTATGGTATGATGATGGAATAAATAGAGAACGCTGCTGCCCATTCTCCGGTAAGACCCTTAGTCGCCTTTTACGACACCCACGGGAAGTAAGGGGTGTTGCAAATCTTTAAGTCCGGCACCACACAGACAATATTCCCCCATATTACGTATATATTCCCCCATATCACGTATATATTCCCCCATATCATCATAATCATAATCAGCCTATAATGTTCCCACTGCTGGGACACAGGCCTCCTCTCTGTGAGAGGGAGTGGGCCGTAATCCGCCACGCGGGCCCAGTGCTGGTTGGTAGATGTCACATGCCTTCGAAATTTTGGTTCTAGTACATGCCGGTTTCATCACGATGTTTTCCAACACGTATTTTTTGTTTTGATATGTTTTAATAGTAAAAAATTAAGTTAACGCTTACGAGACTTGTTTACTCAGAAATTTATTTTATGGACGTCGCTTGCCAGTCCGTCGACCGGTCGCCCGATTCACGCCGCGCGTCGACCGGTCGCCTGACGCGCCAGCTGCTATCGAAGTACCTACTCACGCGCGCTCGCTCTATGCGACGGCGGATTATTGACCCCAGTTTAGCGCTACAATTTTTTAAGTTTAGACTGTGTAAAGTTATTTGTAAACGTAATTTTTCGTAAATTCCAATTTATCCTTCATACTTTCATGGGCTTAGGACCATCAAAATGCAGAAAATAAATCATAATAAGTAAGAAAGTAATACGTTTTAGTCCATTCAAAATAAAACATTTAGGTATGATAGGTACGACATGATACAATTTGCGTCAATGTCTAATCAAAGAGAACCTAAGACACTAAGATTGTTTATAATTTCTTCTTACCTCTACATTTTATTAATCACAATAATTTTAGGTATTGTTCGAAGTGACCTCCTCCTTTTTCAAGGCATAAACGTGCACGTTTAAATAAGTAAGCTTTTAGTTTGTTTAGGACACTAACACCACTTTTTACTTCATTGAAAGCGTTAATTATTTTTTCTTTCAAGTCATCTAGGCTCTTTCACTTGTTTCATACACCTTGGTTTGCTGCTAAAATTGTCCTCTCATTAGGGACCGTGGGATTGAGGATCCTTCGGGCTCGCATACGAGGTACGCTCTCCCTTACGTATCTTCTTCGTGCTGCTCGTAAATTTTCATTGCTTAACAAATACACTCGCACCATTTCATAATACTCGCGGTGAGTAAAATGAGACATTGTCACTACGCTAGTCTAGTCCGCGGCACGCGCGCAGGGACGGCGAACGGACATCCGACCTCCGCTTCCGCAAGTGACGTACTGCATGTGCATGCGTTTTGTTTATCAAACGCCGGCGCGGCGCCGCATGCCCCCGCACCCCCGTCCCGCGCCCCCGTGGTCCTGCGGCCGGCGGGCGGCCTTCGCGTTTTCATTCATGCTCATTCATAGTATTACTATTAAATTATATCCATGTCTTGCTTATTTCTTAATTGGGACAAAGTGGAAAAATGAAAAAAAAAAGTCATAAACTAAAAATGGAAATGTGTTCTATTGCTTACACTGAGCCACCAAAAAAAATTTGCGCACTGGTTAAAAACTTTTCCTGTATAGAGATAGTTTGAGTCCCGGGATAGGACATAGGATAGTTTTTATCCCGATATTCTCACGGGATCGACACTTATGCGGGTGAAACCGCGAGGCGCTGCTAGTTACACAATCGCTGTTTTTTTTTGTCAACATGACAAAAAAGCTCGATTGCAGCTGTAAGTAGTAAGTGGGTACCTCTACTGTACTCACTTGCAATACCTACTAATTTTATCAATCAAAAACGGCCAAGTGCGTATCGGGTCACGCACGTAGCAGCCCATTATCACAATGTAGTACGATTCTGTTGTTCTTTATTCTGAATATAAAAAATAATAAAAAATTAAATTAAAAATTTAAAAAACCCCCGACACAAAAATAATAAAATTAAATGTAAGTAATTGGAAAAGGATCAAATAATTTAAAAACCCCCAACTTAAAGAATCTAGGTAACGAGACTAAAACAGATAAATTCATATGGCAGTCGGGGGACCTCTTAGAATAGAAGGTGTTCCACAGAACGGTCCCCCGACTTCCATATTCCTCATATATTACACGATGGGGTAGACGACGAAATAAATATTCATTCCCACTTCACATGTAGGGGAGCTATCCTAAAAAAAATATTTTCCAAAATTTTATTTTACCACTTTGTCAGCGTAATTGATATACGATACAAAATTACAGCTTTCTAGTACTAACGGTCTCAGCAAAACCTCGGACAGCCAGACAGACAGACAGACGGACATGACGAAACTATAAATAAGGGTTCCTTGTAGGAACTACAGAACCCTAAAAATGATCTATTATTATTTCTAACGTGACGATATTCTTGTAGACGTCTACGTCCGTAATAACGTCGTAAATGAATGTTGTTGAACTGTCAAAATGAATAAAGCTATTGCTATTGTTAGTGTGTTACGCATCTCTATGCTCTCTGTGAGAGAGAGACCGAAAAAGGAGTGAATTCTTTATGAACTGTTACTTAAAAGCTCATCTTCTATTACAAATAATAATGCTGAAGAGTTTATTTGTTTGAACGTATAGAGGTATGAGGAAGAGCACTGCCTGGCGGCCGGACCACATAAATTGTAAATTAAAAAGATATCTCTTGAGGTACTAAAAATATATATATATTCCGATGAAAGTAGACTTTAGGTAGGTATTATTTCGAACTATAGCATCTGAGTACTAAACTGTGGTCCGGCCACAGAGGAACACACTGTAAAGTTCACTCATACTATACATATACAGGGTTACTTTTCAAAGACCATCAAAATTTTTACATGGTGTTCTACCCATGAAAAACAACTTTCACTATGGGACCAACTCTGAAATCACGAAAAAAAGTCAGCTGTTTCATACATTTTAGTCAAGTAGGTATTGAAGTTTTGTTTGAAACAGCTGATTTTTTTTTTCGTAATTTCAGAGTTAGTCCCATAGTGAAAGTTGTTTATATTCATGGGTAGAACACCATGTAAAAATTTGGATGGTCTTTGAAAAGTAACCCTGTAGAATACGGAGGATCCTCCGACCAGACGGGTGTTGTGTCTGGCGGGCAACTGCCCGATGATTCATGTCGGGCCGTTGTATCTATGCTAGTTGCGCGGTAAACACTGCTTGCGCGATGCAGGATTTCGTGTGACGTCATTATGACGCGTTGTTCGCACGTGGCGTTGTAGATACCGCTACAAACGCGCTAATCTCCGGAACTACCAACCGGATTCGAAAAAGTCTTGTTGCGTTTGATAGCCTAATGATTGAATATTTTGCCATAATCGCCACGCTTGGCAGGCGGGTTGGCGATCGCAGTATGGTATGGTGGTGGAATGCATAGAGAACGCTGCTGCCCATTCTCCGGTACGCCCCTTTTTTTTTTTGGGTGGGGAATCATCAAATGACCCCTCCCGCTCTGGGCGGAGCGGAAGGGAGTGTCAGACTCTTACTGACTAAAACCCACCCGTGTTCCTTCAGTTGCCTGTGCCAGGGGCCACGGTATCTCTTTCGAACAACCCGCGACCCTGGCAGGCATCGGCCCTAGCGGACCCCGTCAGTTGGTGCTGACATCTCCTTGAGGCGCGCGTGGAACACAACGCGCCGTCGACCCGGGCCTGGTTCTTACCGGACGGCGAGCTGCCCATTGCTCGCCGTCCGCAAGCCCGCGCCTACGGTGGCCGGGAATCGGCTATCGATTCCCGACGCCCAGGGCGTCTCCTGCGGCGGCTAGGGGCGTGAGGGCGCAAGGATTGCCTCTCCCTCACGCGCTCCGCCTCCTCCTTCGCGAGCATCCCTGCTTCGCAGAAGAAGGCGACAGCCGGGAGGCTGGCCATGGTACGGAGCGAGAGTGCATTCCCATGCACTCTCGCTCCGTACCATGGCCCGGACTAGGGCCGGACGCGAGAGATCGCCGCCGCCGTCCGGTACGCCCCTAGTCGCCTTTTACGACACCCACGGGAAGTATGGGGTGGTGGTAAGTCCGGCCGGCACCACGCAGACAACATTTTACGCGGACGAAATCGCGGGCAAGAAGCTAGTAAAATAATAATTTTCATGTTATTTTTTTAGGCTTTGTTATTTAAGTATAATTTTGCGTAACTACAGCATTTTTGGGAAAATTACGCAATACAATGTAGGTAGTTGTTCCAATTAGGTAGGTACCCAGTTACTAGCATTACTAATTACTTAAATTAAATAATCTAATGTGCGCTTTTATAATTTGTAGCGTGACGATATTATGGTGGACGTCCGCGTCCACGTCGGGGCATCACGATGAGACAAGAAAGAAAAATGTATGGAAATCCATAGATACTAATATTATAAATTCGAAAGTAACTCTGTCTGTATGTTACCTTTTCACGCCTAAACCACTGAACAGATTTCGATAAAATTTGGCAGAGAGATAGATTGCATCCTGGGGAAGGACATAGGATAGTTTTTATCCCGATATTCCAACGGGATCGACACTTATGCGGGTGAAACCGCGGGGTGCTGCTAGTATTTCTATATTTAATACTTAAAAACCTTTCCCCTAGGTTCATCACGTCACTTGATTCACGTGTAACATAAAATTTGTGTACGATTTGGCATTAGATTCGATTTAATAGTTTTAATTGCAGTCCAGTGTGACTATAGTCACGTCATGTGAAAACGGAGCGTTCGAGTTCAAGAGTCAATAGTGTTTGCATATGCAGTTACTAGTTACATGTCGCCCTCTATTATCTACGCGTTTAGCTATAACTAGACTTATGAGTGACTTTTGTACCGCAAGGTGCCCTTTGGGTCCACAGGGTGCCTCTTGGGTCCACAAGGTGCTCTTTGGGTCCACATGGTGGACCAACGTATTTATTTATTTAAGTTTTCATGCACAACTTTACATAATAGAACCCTAAGATAATGTACAGAGCAATTTACAAACTAATTAGTGACGCACATACATTAGGGTGCTCTTATTCATACAAGTGACAAAGACAAAGTGCCGCGAAGATAATTCAAAAGTCGAAAAATAAGGGTCACCATAGGTAAAAAGGTTAGAAAAAATTAAACACGAAAAAATAACAAAATTAACAAACAGAACATAATACAATAACAATTGTAAAATAAAAAAATGCTATCAAGTAAAAAACCTTAATAATGCTTATTCTAATTATTATCTTCATCTATTTTCTCACAAAATCTTAAATGTTTAATACGAAGAGCGATAGAGTTGTTAGTTCTGCTTATTTTCAAGACCAACATGATTCAGACCCGTTTAGGCACCATCTCATGCCTCTGCATGAGATGGTGCCTGTGAACTTGTCTGAACAGAACAAGAAACAAAAATGGGCCTTGAATGATCCCTGAGGTACACCCATTGTAACCACAAATTCTGATTGTCTCTTTCCATTAACGTTAACTTTCTGAAATAAAGAATCTTCTAAGGTTAAAAAGACTTAAATAAAAGCTAATCCTGTCTCATAGTGGCAGAATTACCTACCGAACTGCACAATCACTACAAGCGAATGCCTTGGAAAAATCGCTGAAAAGGCCTAATTTGTATTCATTGAAAAATAAAATCATTTGCATAAATCTCACCACAGTTTTTCGTTTGTAGGTGTGGCCATTTATGTTCTCTCTCATTTCTTACAATTTTCCTCTTGTAATGCCTTCCTTTGACTTGCAACTCCAAGAGCTGTATTGTGGAATGCAAATCAAGATTGAGTATTGAGTATAGGTAATCACGTCTTATAATAATAATTATCAATGATTACCTCTACGACTGCAATGTGGGCAAAAGGCCGAAGCACGTCGTTGTCTACTTACCTAATTTGCATTACAAAAACTGGCCAAGTGCGAGTCGGACTCGCACACGAAGGGTTCCGTACCAGAAGACAAAAACGCCGAAAAAAACACGTTTGTTGTTTGGGAGCCCCCCTTAAATACTTATTTTATTCTGTTTTTAGTATTTGTTGTTATAGCGGCAACAGAAATACATCATCTGTGAAAATTTCAACTCTCTAACTATCCATGAGATACAGCCTGGTGACAGACGGACAGCGGAGTCTTAGTAATAGGGTCCCGTTTTACCCTTTGGGTACGGAACCCTAATAGAAACCAATTATTATAAAATAAATAACTTTAGATTGAATCTTTTACAAATTTTTAAATTTACACCAATGAAATATTCACACAATAATTCACAGTTTTCAGTAAAAAAAATAGAGATAACTATTACGACTTATTTATTAAATTTTTCAGTAGGGGGCTGTCCATTAATCACGTGAGGCTCTAAAGGGGGGGTCCATAAAAAATCACGAAATATCACAAGGGGGGAGGGGGTGTAGTAATATATCACGTGTATTTATTTTTTCGGCAAAGGCGCGATACTCAACCGAAAAGCGACGTTACGTGTATTTATTTTTTCGTCAAACGCGTACAAAACCGAAAGCGGCTTGTAGTGTGACTTTGATTCGCCGTTGCCAGGCAACGAACGAAGTTTATAATAAAAGTAGATGATACATAAACTTAAACTTCATTTCAAATAAACTTGCGATAAAGTTTGTTCACCTCCGTCTACTAATGTATCCCAATATTTCCAAACCATACGAAAAAAATGTAAGGGCAGTGTCGGTAACACGATCAAAACATTAACTTACTCCGTGTTTGGTATTATGAAACTCAACCGATGCAATGTTAGCGACAGTTTTGTATGACGAACGATATCTATCGTAAGTTATTTGGACTTTTTGGTACAGGGTGGTTGAATGGGGAACACCCAAATATTCCGAAATATTTTGTTCCGAATTTCGATGTTCCGATTTTCAAAAGTCCGAATTTCATAATACCTAAGAATTATAATCTCTATTATTAAAAATCACGAAATTTATGTTTCCGAAAGTCATAAATGCGATTTGCTTGTTTTCCGATTTTCATATGTTCGAAGAATCAAATGCTCGATGGGTTCTCGGTCCGAAAAACGTCATTCCGATTTTCAATTTTCCGAATAACTTGTTAAAATTGGTACTCCCTTTCTTCTCCTAAAATTGTTTGTCCGAAAGTCATTATCCATAACACGTTTGCTATAAACTTTAGTAACCATAATGTTCAAAAATTCGAAATTTTGTTTTACATAATTATCTTTACTTCTAAATCTATTCTGTCATAATATCGAGTACTATAATAATTGAATCTCCTAATTTTGCATAAAATATATGTATAATAGTCATATGTCCTAAGTATTGTATTATATAATGTGTATTATTCCGAATGTTCATTTATAATAAAATTGTTAGCTCTAAAACGTTTGCTAAAAATTAGGTTTTAGTGACAGAAACGAATCGCTGTAAATCCGACTCTACGCAGTCTTGTCTGCCCTACCCCTAGAGTGTAATTTAAAATCGCGTAGGCGCGTAGGGGCGAGGCGGCCAGCGGGCTGAGGAGCAGGAGGCTGTGAGCGAGCCGCCGCGGCTGAGGCTGGCCGGCAAAGCCGGCCAGCAAGCCGAAGCCGTGGTGGTGAGCGAAAGCCGTCTGCGACGATTAGCACGCGTGGGGCCGCCGGAGAACCGCAGCGCCGGAGCCGTGACAGAAACCATGCCTGCTGCATGTTGCATGCTCGCTTGCATGCTGCATGCTTGCTGCATGCTTGTTGCATGCTTGCTTGCATGCTGCATGCTGCGTGTTTGCTTCCATGCTGCATGCTTGCTGCATGCTGCGTGTTTGCTTCCGTGCTGCATGCTTGCTGCATGCATGCTGCATGCTGCGTGTTTGCTTCCATGCTGCATGGTTGCTGGCATGCAGCATGCTGCGTGCTTGCTTCCATGCTGCATGCTTGCTGCATGCTTGTTACTTTAAACCCTTTACACAGAAATAGGGGCCCCGCGAAGCGGGGCTCCGTCGATACTAGGATGCAAGAGCGAGCGAATGACAATATAAATACCTTTACCGTGCATCGAAGTCTAGTAGTGTCGCAGTGAAGATCTATCGCGGTAACGTGCATGGAAGTGTAGTGGCGTCGCAGAGACGGGTCTTTCGCAGTTACGTGCATCGCAATATTGTAGCATCGTATTAGCATTTATCGATATTTTGTGCTTCGATATTCCGTATTCTACTCGTATATTTGTCTTGCTATTCAGTTTTACAAGGCGTTTTTATTTCGGAATTATAATCAATTCGGAATTCTAATTAATCGGAATTCGTATTTTTGATGTTTCGAATTTTCATTAATTCGGACTTTTTGTTATTCGATCTATTGGAACTCGGTATTTTGAGAATAGTATTTATAAACGTTAGGAATATTGAAATTTCGGAATTATAAAAATAGGATGAATGATAAATCGGAGTTGTTATATTAGGAATTTTGAACCATTCGGAATTTTGAAAATCGGTATTTTGAAATTCGTATTTGTGACTGTCGGAATAAAGTTTTTCGTATTTATGTAGTGTACCCGGTTGAATGACATTTATCGCAAGTTTATTTGAAAAACACTTTACCTACCTGTATTTTGTAAATGTTAAAAAAAATATTAAGATTCTTTGTAGGTAGGTACTATAAAATACACGATATGGGGGGGGGAGGGTTAGTCTTAAATCTCACCATGTATCACCAAGGGGGAGGGGGGGTTAAAAAATGCCAAAAAAAACATCACGTGATTAATGGACGGCCCCTAGGTAGTAGGTCTTTTATTACCTACAATCATTGAAGAACTTAGGTACGAAATAATTATAGCTATTAAACCTAACAATACAGTTGTTAGAATCATTATAAAAGACTAGTTTCTGACCGCGACTTCGTCCGCGTGAAATATGTTGTTTTAACATACACTTTGCAATACTATAGCTTCCTAGCTTCGCACTATATAGACCGACTTTTTCCTTTGGTGAAAGTCCCATGGTTTACTCGGGTGACAGTGGACGAACTGCGTCAGGTCCACAGATATAGATACACCGTCACCTAGATAACGCAAGTGCAACTATTTCGCGTGCCAAAACTCGCACCAGCTTACGTACAAAAATCGTAAGCCACCACTTTCGCGCTCAGTCCTGTGTAGGTACTGCTGGGTGGGTAAGCGTGAGCGCTCGCGCTAAGCCGAGATGGATGGGGGTGGGGGAGACGGGTGCCGCACGCGGCGGCGTCTTTGAATCGATTTGATTTACCCACTGTGACGTCTGTCGGTGCTCCATGGACCAATTGAAAGACCAATTGGTCTAGTCATAGATAAAAAAATGATACGCTTGGTATTCACCATCATCATCATCATCATTTCAGCCGCTAGACGTCCACTGCTGGACATAGGCCTCCCCCAATTTTGGGGGGGCTTGACATAATCGCCACGCTTGGCAGGCGGGTTGGCGATCGCAGTATGGTATGATGATGGAATGCATAGAGAACGCTGCTGCCCATTCTCCGGTACGACCCTTAGTCGCCTTTTACGACACCCACGGGAAGTAAGGGGTGGTGCTATTGTTTAAGTCCGGCACCACACAGACACCGCATTATATTGTAGTCTTTGACACAGACCTTGGTGTTCATACGGGTACATATTTGAATGTCGAACACTAAAATACCTACGGGTAAAATGTCAACGTTCAAAACATCGAAAATTTAAATTTCGATTGTATCGTAATATCGAAAATTGTTCAGTAATTGTGCTACTTTGACTTGAACGCGGTTTTGCTGGATAAGCTCGACAGATTGCTCGACAATGGTATCCGGTACATATTCAACCTGAGAAAATATGACCATGTGTCGAGCTATAGGTCTGAGCTCAATGATGTATGAGGATGTCCATTCGCCAAAGAAGAAGTTTGCGCGCTTTGACCACGCTTTTCTCCCTTCTCAACTGTCCCACTCCTCCTTCTTATATTGTGTCCCGCTTCCAATATCTATGTTCTTCTCACGCTAAGAATCTAGTAGTCGTAGGATGCAAGAGCGAGCGAAGCGCCGTTTTTAAGCAAGCCTAACCTCGGGGAGGTTAGGTTTGGTTAAAACTAGGTTCCTCCTCGATATCCGTGAGGTTACTCCTCTGCCTACACCCAAATTTCACTAGTTATGTTCAAGTCTCATGTAATAGGGGGCGAGCCTATTGGCATTAACCAGGCACAAACCAGACTCCGGGCTACTGCTGATAAATTGCGGGTGGTAAAACCCAATAACACTTTGCCCAACCCGGGAATCGCACCCAGGACCTCATGCTCAGCGGCAGCGCTTGCGACCACTATACCAACGCGGCAGTCAGGACGTATAAATCATGAAATATTTCAAAGTGAAATCGGAAGCCTCCTCTTTGACAACACAATACCTGGTGAGGTCGGCTGCGCGTCATTTGTTTTTAGGTGCGCTCTTCTTCACCCGCTAGGACCATGGGACTGTCACCATCACCAACAAAAATCGCAAAAATCGGATCAGCAGTTCCGAAGATTACATTTTTTTTAAATGATAATATTATCAATAGGCATAAGTAATTAAGCATAAATCTAATTACCCACATATTTGTTACTGTTGTAATTATTTTGCTATGGAAGAGCGGGGCCTCCTAACACAGGCAAAAATTGCTTAAAAGGAGCAGTGCCAGATTAGAACTACTTGATGTCCTAAGCGATCTACGCCGTAGGCCCTCCTATCCACTAGTCGTCTCGTATTTTTCCAAAACATTGACGAGCGATTTGTAAAGATTGGCGCACATCTCTAGAGTGACTTTTGGGTCTCTTCATGTGCTAGCAAATACTGTTTCGGTGCTGTTTCTGCCTTGTGGTGCCCCCCGAGCCGTGATGCCCTAAGCAATTGCTTAATTTGCTGGGCTAATCCGGCACTGAAAAGGAGTCCCCAAACACAACCACCCATTGTTGTAACAAATTTCTTGAATAAAACATTTAAATATTTTTTTATATGTAAAGTTTAAATCTCTTAGATTAATTTGCTTAATTAAGCCCGTGGCGTTAAAGTAAATTACTGAGGTCTTATGTCAGATACTTGTACCGCTTGTTACCATAAATGTTGAGATGGATAGATAGGTCAGATATAAGTATCTATTGGTAGGTACTTAGAATTGGTTTAGTGCGGTGTGAGTTCTTCTCGGTTGATATGCCTGCGAATATTTGCAATTGCTTTGAGTTCGATGAAGAAACGGACTGGCTTGAAGGTAGGTTCTCAAATTTTGTATTGGTCAACATTGAATGTGGAACTTAAGATAGAAACACGATACTGTATGATACGACTACATACAGAAAGCATGGCTAATAGAAATCTCTATTTTTAGTCAGCACGTTTCACCGAAAACTTTGTTGATAGAAAACATTGTTCGTAGATACGAGTATCTCGGTTCATAGGAAGCATTGTTGACAGAGATCTTTGTTCATAGATAGCACTTCTTGTCGGAAACTTTGTTCTTATAAAACAGACACTTGTGCAATAAAATGTCTCCCGCGCCGACGGCTGTTCTCCGCTGAGATTGGACGCTATGGCCGAAATTCTGTCTGAAGCACTTTATTTATTCCTTATTTTATTGGTCAAGGTCAGCATACAGGAGGACTCTTCTCAACGGAATTCTGTGACTACTTCTTGCAGCAGCTGTACCATTGTGACAAAATGAGCATGAGGTCCAGGGTTCGCTTTCCAAGTCGGGCAAAGTGTTACGTATCGGATTTTTTCAAGCGTGATGACGATGAGACACTAGCATCCTAATAGCGTAACATATTTTTTCTAACGTGATCACGATGAGACACTAGCATCCTAATTGCGTAACATATTTTTTCTAGCGTAATGACGATGAGACACTAGCATCCTAATTGCGTAACATATTTTTTCTAGTGTAATGACGATGAGACACTAGCATCCTAATTGCGTAACATTATTTTTTCTAGTGTGATGACGATGAGACACTAGCATCCTAATTGCGTAACATATTTTTTCTAGTGTAATGACGATGAGACACTAGCATCCTAATTGCGTAACATATTTTTTCTAGTGTAATGACGATGAGACACTAGCATCCTAATTGCGTAACATTATTTTTTCTAGTGTGATGACGATGAGACACTAGCATCCTAATTGCGTAACATATTTTTTCTAGCGTAATGACGATGAGACACTAGCATCCTAATTGCGTAACATATTTTTTCTAGCGTAATGACGATGAGACACTAGCACCCTAATTGCGTAACATATTTTTTCTAACGTGATGACGATGAGACACTAGCATCCTAATTGCGTAACATATTTTTTCTAGTGTGATGACGATGAGACACTAGCATCCTAATTGCGTAACATATTTTTTCTAACGTGATGACGATGAGACACTAGTTCACACTAGCATCCTAATTGCGTAACATATTTTTTCTAACGTGATGACGATGAGACACTAGCATCCTAATTGCGTAACATATTTTTCTAGCGTAATGACGATGAGACACTAGCATCCTAATTGCGTAACATATTTTCTTTAACGTGATGACGATGAGACACTAGCATCCTAATTGCGTAACATATTTTTTCTAGCGTGATGACGATGAGACACTAGCATCCTAATTGCGTAACATATTTTTTCTAGCGTAATGACGATGAGACACTAGCATCCTAATTGCGTAACATATTTTCTTTAACGTGATGACGATGAGACACTAGCATCCTAATTGCGTAACATATTTTCTTTAACGTGATGACGATGAGACACTAGCATCCTAATTGCGTAACATATTTTTTTTACGTGATGACGATGAGACACTAGTTTCCTAATTATAAATGATAAATGATTTATTTTCTGTAAGTAGGTTTTTACAAACACTTTTACACGTCATCATATTTTTTAAACTAGATGTGGTCGGCGTTTCCTATCTGACTACTCTGAGAAGAAAGGCCGAAACAAACTCAGAGGTCACAGTCTCTTTTAAAGTCCAGACAAAATCTTGGTCAGATCGTGTGAAGACCATGTAGATTGATGTCTGAAATGGTCTTTTGAGGAAAGAACCACACAGATTGAGCGGACCTGTCCAATCAGTGCACGCATTTGTCAAAAATCGTGCAGCTCGACTCAGAAATGAGGAGCTCAACGATTCGACGAACAATACCAAAGAAAGGACATTTGGGTAGGCCGCGTAAATTACTCAAACTGCCAGATCATGATTAAAACTAAGAAGGAAAACAGAAAAAAAAATGACCCACATAGTCCTCACATTCACAATAATTAAATGAAAAGAAAAAGAAAAAAAAATACTTTACAAAGTAAATATTCATGTCATTGTCTAAATAAAATTCATCAATGTCAATGTGTATATAAAAATCCGGACATAATCTTTGAGGACCATGTAGATTAGTGTCTGAAAAGATCTTTTGAGGAAAGAACCACACAGATTGAGTGGACCTGTCCAGTCAGTGCACGCATTTGTCAGTAACCGTGCAGCTCAACTCAGAACTTCAGGAGCTCAACGATTCGACGAACAATACCAAAGACAGGACATAAAATAATATAATACTTTATACAGTAAATGTACATGTCATTGTGTAAGTAAATAGATACTTAAAAAAAAAAAATATTAAAGTGTAAAAATTGCAAAATAACATTCACTGTCTAATCCTATTGGAGCAGCTCAATCCCAAGCCTTTTTGTCCTCAATATAGTCTTTTACAGTATAATAGGCTTTCTGGCATAGTATTCGCTTTATAAAAGCTTTGAATTTATTTAGGCTTAGTTCGTGAATGTGGCTAGGAAGTTTATTATAAAAATGTATACATTGGCATCTAAACGAGCCACCTATTTTCTTGAGCCTTGTTGTAGGAACAACAAATTTGTGTTTGTTCCTAGTATTTATGTTATGGATATCACTGTATTTTTTAAACAGATTAATATTTTTATGTGCATACAAAAGATTATCATAAATGTACTGAGAAGGCACAGTCGTTATATTAATCTCTTTAAATTTGTCTCTGAGGGAGTGTCTGGGACTTAATTTATAAATAGAACGAATTGCCCTTTATTGTAAAATAAAAATTGTCTGAATATCGGCGGCATTTCCCCACAACAGAATACCGTACGACATCACACTATGAAAATAACTAAAGTAAACTAAACGGGCTGTCTCTAAATCAGTCAAATCACGAATTTTCCTAACGGCGTATGCTGCAGAGCTAAGCTTTTTTGACAATTTATCTATATGGGGGCCCCATTGAAGCTTGGCATCCAACGTTATGCCTAAGAATACAGTGTTATCTTCGGGTTTTAACTCTTCATCCTTTGCGTATGTAACATATTTTTTCTAACGTGATGACGATGAGACACTAGCATTCTAATTGCGTAACATATTTTTTCTAGCGTGATGACGATGAGACACTAGCATCCTAATTGCGTAACATATTTTTTCTAACGTGATGACGATGAGACACTAGCATTCTAATTGCGTAACATATTTTTTCTAACGTGATGACGATGAGACACTAGCATCCTAATTGCGTAACATATTTTCTTTAACGTGATGATGAGACACTAGCATCCTAATTGCGTAACATATTTTTTCTAACGTGATGACGATGAGACACTAGCATCCTAATTGCGTAACATATTTTTTCTAACGGGATGACGATGAGACACTAGCATCCTAATTGCGTAACATATTTTTTTTACGTTATGACGATGAGACACTAGCATCCTAATTGCGTAACATATTTTTTCTAACGTGATGACGATGAGACACTAGCATCCTAATTGCGTAACATATTTTTTCTAACGTGATGACGATGAGACACTAGCATCCTAATTGCGTAACATATTTTTTCTAACGTGATGACGATGAGACACTAGCATCCTAATTGCGTAACATATTTTTTCTAACGTGATGACGATGAGACACTAGCATCCTAATTGCGTAACATATTTTTTCTAGCGTGATGACGATGAGACACTAGCATCCTAATTGCGTAACATATTTTTTCTAACGTGATGACGATGAGACACTAGCATCCTAATTGCGTAACATATTTTTTCTAGCGTGATGACGATGAGACACTAGCATCCTAATTGCGTAACATATTTTTTCTAACGTGATGACGATGAGACACTAGCATCCTAATTGCGTAACATATTTTTTCTAGCGTGATGACGATGAGACACTAGCATCCTAATTGCGTAACATATTTTTTCTAGCGTGATGACGATGAGACACTAGCATCCTAATTGCGTAACATATTTTTTCTAACGTGATGACGATGAGACACTAGCATCCTAATTGCGTAACATATTTTCAATTCCAATCTCAATCATTTTGAAGGATATTGCTAATCCATTGCTGCATATGTTCGAAAAAATTGTCTGCTCTGCAACGTAAATAACGCAATGAATGTTGTTGAACTGTCAAAATTAAAGCCATTGCTACTGTTACTGTGTTACGGAATTACCCTGTTGTTTTGAGTATAGATGGAGGACCATCTATACTCATCTGCATCATCTGCCTAGCCTTTTCCCAACCATGTTGGGGTCGGCTTCCAGTCTAACCCGATGCAGCTGAATACCAGTATTTTACATGGAGCAACTGCCTATCTGACCTCCATAACCCAATTACTGAGTAATACGATACCCCTTGCTAAGACTGGTTGTCAGACTTTCGGGCTTCTGGACTACCCGTAACGACAGTCAAAGATCCACGAATGACAGCCGGGACCAACGGCTTAACGTGCTTTCCGAGGTACGGAGGGGTCACGGTATGTAAAGATAAAGGCCATAAAGAAAAAGGGCACAACTAACATTTTTTTCCAAAATTGAGTAAAAAAACAAATAGGTATATAACTCAATTTTGGAAAAAATGTAAGTTGTGCCCTTTTTCTTTATGACGGCAGACTTGCCCAGTTAGGGTCCGGTGAGCGTGAGACCCCTTTACAGTCTCCCCAGAGATGTGCCTAACAGGAGTTGCACAGAGGAGGCTCCCGGATTGGCTTTTCGAGAGGTAACGGTGCCTCTTCCATGTGCAGGTGGTGACCACCGTGGTTGTTTAGTGAAGTAAAAATCCCACTCTCCCTTGGATTTCCCCAACCGCGCGCCTTTTGAAAGTTGGGAAACTTTCCCCCAGAGAACAAAAAAAAGTATTTACCTCCTCTATACGTAGGTAATTTCTAAAAATATACCTACTTGCCGAAATTTTTCCATACAAACTTGACATTTATCCACTTCAGCTGTGGTGACATCACATCATGATTTAAAATTCTAGTGATTCAAATGTTTGAACTGTTATAACATTTTAATTGACGACTCATCTTTGACTTGTCATAATATTATAAAATAATCTAGTAATCACTGAGTACCTGATTATTTTAAATCAGTATGTGGCATGGCGTCACAACTGAAGTGGAAAAATATCATCAAAAAAGTAATTTAAAAAAATTAAACCGACTCCAAAAAAATAATTAACTCAAAATTATCAAAATATAAAATTTTGTACCTATTTATATTTGTTTGGAAGCTCTAATAGATTGTCATAAGTGAATATAATGCAGTTCCAATAATATTACATGACATACACATGTCGAATTGATAACCTTCTTTTTTTGAAGTCGGTTAAAAATGTCATTTATTCAATTTAGGCTGAGAATCAGCACTTTTCGACCGGCAAAATGACATAGGACAGTCCCAGCAAAAATACAAAAATGTAGAAAAATATGCATAAAATAAAAATAGCACTCCGTGTGCAGTTGGTATTGGTACTCCATTATTATAATATGATGGTAGGTACCTACTTAGATAGTATTACATAAATAATTGTTGTTATAATAATAATAGAATAAAAATTCGTCATCGTAATACGCAAAAGTCAAGTGCTTAGTTTCCAACGTTAGTATGTACCTAATTATGTTTGTCAATTTGTTATTGTGTATAACGAATTTAACTTTGCCATTAGGCGAAAAAAAAAACGAAACAGAAGCTCATCAGCTGCTTAGTCATTTCCAAATATGTTGGAGTCGGCTTGCAGTCTCACCAGATGTCAAAGTCAAAGCATTTATTTCAAATAGGCACATAAAAGGCACTTTTTAACGTAAAAAATTACAACAAAACAAAATAGAATTGATTCTAGTCGCCCATTCCAAAAGGTTAATTTTCGTATGGAGAAGAATGGGCAAGAAACTCCACCTTTACTCTTTGTATAACAAGAATATGTGAAGACGATGCACCTAAAATAAAATTACTATACCATCATCATCTGCCTAGCCTTTTCCCAAATACGAGTATGTTGGGGTCGGCTTCCAGTCTAACCGGATGCAGCTGAATACCAGTATTTTACATGGAGCGACTGCCTATCTGACCTCCACAACTCAGTTATTGGGTAATACGATAGGTACCCTAAATAAAATTACTATACCACAATAGGTAAAAGAATTAAAAATGAAACCATGACATATAAAAAACTTTTTTACAAAAAAAAAACAACCGACTTCCAAAAAACACTACAAAGTGAAAAATAACTTTAATTTCTGAAGTCGGTGTCTATGGATCTGTAATTTAGTTTTTTGCCACCGACTTCCGAAATTAAAGTTATTTTTCACTTTGTAGTGTTTTTTGGAAGTCGGTTGTTTTTTTTTTGTAACAAAGTTTTAATTTTTCACTTTTTAGTGTGTCAGTTTGTAATTAATCTAAGTTACAATAGCCTAATGTCAACTACTCATCACCTTTTACAAAATATTGCTTTTCCCGATGCAGGGACGTTAATTGTTGAGGAGTTCTCCTACTAAGAACCTGGAGAACTGGAGCTGATTGAGAAGTCACCATCAGCTCCACTTCAAAATACGCATTGTAACGAGCATAAATGCTTAGTAACCACATTAAATTACCTGAATCGAATCACAACCCGTGAAATACTTATTATTGTGTAGTTCCGATGGCCATCAGTAGTCTTCATCATCAGGTCCACGTTCACCAAATGGTGCTTTCCGAGAGCAAATGGGATTCCTTCGATTTCCATGGGATTCCCTCGATTTCCGTGGGATTCCCTCATCAGATTCCGACTTGGTGACAATGGGACCACCTCGAGACCATACCCTTTCAAACAAAAAAATATTTTTTGGAATCAGTCCAGCCATCTTCGAGTAACCGGGGAACATACATAAAAAAAAAAGAGAACCTCCTCCTTTTTGAAGTCGGTTAATTAATTATCTGATAAATACATGGTGCTCACATATTTAGAAACATGGTAAAAGTAAACGATTTTCATTTAAATAAAAAAAAATACAAGTAATTTAATAAGTCATGGTGTGAGTTAAAGTAATTATTTTACAGAATGTAAATCAATGTCAAAAAAAAAAAAACAATTAAATTAACAACCTTTGATTTTGTCTAGATGCAGCTGAATATTTTACATCGTTTACGACAGCCTATTTGACCTCCATAACCCAGTTACTGGGTAATACGATACCCCTTGGTAAGACTGGTTGTCAGACTTTTGGGCTTCTGATGACCCAAAACGACTGTTAAAGATCCATGAATGACAGCTGGGACCAACAGCTTAACGGGTTTTTCGAAGCACGGAGGGGTCTTGGTATGTAAAGATGGTCACCCATCCACGGACCAAACGCGGTAAGCCTGACCGATCGACCTGTGAGGCTGTCATTGCTCAGCCACAAGCCTCTTATCCACATTCTTACTCAAAAGTATACTCACGACATTTTCGTCATTCCTCCGCATCAATCATACCATGACAGCCGATTTCCACACAATTTTTCATTCACCTGAGCAACTTTCTGACTTCCTTTTATCCGGCCCATGTCTAAAAAATGCTAATTATTATGAGCTGTGACTACGAAACGGTGAGTCAACATCCGAAATATCAAGAAATCAAGTGCTACTTACGTCAAATTTGTCCCGAAAGAAAATAAACCGACTTCAAAAAAAAAAGAAATTAGCTCAAAGTTATGAAATAACTTTAATTTCGGAAGTCGGTGTCTTGCAATCTGTATTTTAGTTTTAGTTTTTTGCCACCGACTTCCGAAATTAAAGTTATTTCATAATTTTGAGTTAATTTCTTCTTGAATTCGGTTTAATTTTTTTAAATTATTTGTTAAGTAAAAACTGGAATATTTGTTTGCAATAAGTAGGTAATAGTTTCACTAGAATTTGACCAAGGTTTTGAGATGTTTTCCCTTTTACACTATACCCGTAGGGCCGTAGTACCTGTTTTAGTCCATATCCTGAAAATTACTGAATCGATTTTGATGAAACTTGCACTGTTCCCTAAGTTGAGGTAAATGTAAGCCAATAAAAAATAATGGTCACGATCCGATTAATACACTTGCGTGCAAAAAAATCGACCCACCCCATACGCTTTCGTTCAGAACACGATAAATAAAATTCTAAAATTAATTAATTTCACACTGTTTGTTAAATGTCAGTCTAAGATTACAATAGACCAGTTTTTACTGTAACAGATTTTGGTTTATTGATTTTACAGACTGAAAACCATCTGTAACTTATATTTACTTTTTCCATTTTTAGGGTTCTGTTGCTAAATGGCAAAAAACGGAATCCTTATAGATTCGTCATGTCTGTCTGTCTGTCTGTCCGTCTGTCTATCTGTCCGTCCGTATGTCACAGCCACTTTACTCCGAAACTATAAGAACTATACTGACTGGCCCGTTGGTCTAGTGGTTAGTGGCCCTGACTGCTATGCCGGAGGTCGTGGGTTCGATTCCCACCCAGGACAAATGTTTGTGTGATGAGCATGATCATTTGTTCTGTGTCTGGGTGTAATTTATCTATAATATGTATGTATTTAGAAATATATAAGTATGTTTATCAGTTGTCTAGTACCCATAACACAAGCTCTGCTTAGCTTGGGACTAGTCGGCGTTGTGTGATAGTTGTCGAATATATTATTATTATTATTATTATACTGTTGAAACTTGGTAAATAAATGTATTCTGTGAACCGCATTAAGATTTTCACACAAAAATAGAAAAAAAAACAAAAAATTTTGGGGGTCCCCATACTTAGAACTGAAACTCAAAAATTTTATTTTCATCAAACCCATACGTGTGTGGGGTACCTATCTATGGATAGGTCTTCAAAAATGATATTGACTTTTCTAATATAATTTTTTCTAAATTGAATAGTTTGCGCGAGAAACACTTCCAGAGTGGTAAAATGTGTGTCGTCGTCCCCTGTAACTTCTAAAATAAGAGAATGATTAAACTAAAAAATATATATGATGTACATTACCATGTAAGCTTCCACCGAAAATTGTTTAAACGAGATCTAGTTAGTAGTTTTTTTTTTAATACGTCATAAATTGTAAACCGCAATTTACCATTTATTCAATCAACTCAAATATAAAATAAAAAAAAAACATTTAATTTCATAAGCAAAAACCTTAAGCATAAACCCGGATGTTACGGAACCCTTGGTGCGCGAGTCCGACTCGCTCTTGCCCGGTTTTTATTTTATTTCTGTTTACGTACTTAGTTAGTTTTTTCACTTAATTTTTACACATTTCGTTTTTACCTTAGGTTATCACTGTATTTGAGAATGTTGGTTCACCTGTTATAGGCAACTGTATAAGCACATAACTGTTACCAACTGTTAATTGATATTTTGTATACAGAAGCTGTTGGTGTACATACCTTTTATAAATAAATAAGTTAAATAAAAAAACAGAATAGCTCAATTTTTTAATGAATAATTTTGTAAGTAAAAAATCAAAAAAACCGGGCAAGAGCGAGTCGGACTCGCTCACCGAGGGTTCCGTAACATCCAGGTTCATGCATAAGGTTTATGTTTATGAAATTAAATGTTTTTTTATTTTTTTAGTTGGTTGAATAAAAGGTAAATTGCGGTTTACGATTTATGACGTATTAAAAAAAAACTACTTACTAGATCTCGTTCAAACCAATTTTCGGTGGAAGTTTACATAGTATTGTACATCATATATTTTTTTTAGTTTTATCATTCTCTTATTTTAGAAGTTACGGGGGGGGGGGGGACACACATTTTACCACTTTGGAAGTGTCTCTCGCGCAAACTATTCAGTTTAGAAAAAAATGATATAAGAAACCTCAATATCATTTTTGAAGACCTATCCATAGATACCTCACACGTATGGGTTTGACGAAAAAAAAATTTTTTAGTTTCAGTTCTAAGTATGGGGAACCCCAAAATGTATTGTTTTTTTTCTATTTTTGTGTGAAAATCTTAATGCGGTTCACAGAATACATCTACTTACCAAGTTTCAACAGTATAGTCCTTATACTTTCGGAGAAAAGTGGCTGTGACATACGGACGGACAGACAGACAGACGGACAGACAGACAGACAGACAGACAGACAGACAGACAGACAGACAGACATGACGAATCTATAAGGGTTCCGTTTTTTGCCATTTGGCAACGGAACCCTAAAAAAGCATTAAAATTCTAAAGGAAACTTTGTTCAGTAGCTTGTATTCCCCCACGTGCTCTTATTGCAGCTTTCATTGACCTTATTCATGTTTTTATGAATTCTTGGGGTATACCTTCCCACTCCTCTTGAATAGCCACCTTTAGTTCCGGGAGGGTTTCTGGGGGCTGATTTCTGGCCCTGACCCTTCTCTTCATCCCATAGATGTTCAATGGGATTAAGGTCAGGGCTCCTAGCTGGCCACTCCATAACAGGAGTTTCCACCTCATGTAGGTACTGGAATACTATCGTGGCTGTATGTGGTCGGGCGTTGTCCTGCATTAACGTGAAAACCTCGCTTACAAATCCGGCGTATGGCATGACATGTTGTTCTAGCACCTCCTGGATCTATTGCTGCGTAGTCAGATTGCCTAGACGAGATCCGTTTTTCCTTCCAAAGAAATTCCGCCCCAAACAGTCAACAAACCTCCTCCAAAAGCTACTTCAATACAAACCTGTGCAAATCGTTCTCCCTCTCTTCGTTAAACTTTCCTGCGCCCATCATTTCCATGAACTGATTTTACACTCGTCGGAGGACAGTACGACCTTCCATTGTTCGAGTGTCCAATCAACGTGAGCACGAGCAAATCGAAGCCGCGCTTAGCGATGCGCGGGGGTTAATTTTGGACCATTAGCGGGTTTGTGAGTATGCAATCCGCTTTCTGCAAGTCTCTGTCCTACAGTCTATTCACTTACAGCTATACCGCGAACATTACGAAGTTGCTGTTGCACCTGAACACCAGTAAAATGTCGATTTCTTAAACTTGTAGACACCATAAATCGATCATCTCGTTCTGAAGTAGCCCGATTTCTTCCCGAACCTGATCGTCTATTGAAGCTCCCAGTCTGTAAGAACCTTCGGTACACTCATCTTACTGCTGATCGACTTAGGTGAAGACGTCTGGCCACAACTTGAGCGCACTCAGACGGAGTAGTATCCATTTTCACAAAGAGTAAAAACAATTAAACTCAAGTTAAATGGTTACTAATCAGTAAAAATAACCAATTACTGAATAAACAATAAATTGATTAACTTTTAGCACAATGCAATGTCACTGAGATTGCGTTATTAAAAATACCATCAAATTACATTATTACTTTTTGTTTGTCTGATCTTAATTTTTATATATTGTGTGCCGGGTACTGATTTTTTTGCACGTAAGTGTAGTTGCAGAGAAATGCGTGGGCAAACACACATACATACATACATCTAGGTATATAATTTTGTATAGGTACTTGTTTGGAAGCCCTAATAGATTGTCATACCTATGTGAATATAATGCAGTTCCAATAATATTACATACATACGTGTCGAATTGATAACCTCCTTTTTTTTTGAAGTCCGTAAAAAGTAAAACTTGCTTAACGGTTCTTCTCTATCGTTTTCCCATCATTCGCCTAGAACCCTAGCCACTCCCTATTCAAGTGCTCTCAATGCGATTTATTTTTAATTTCGTGTTTAGAACGGGACTACTGCGTCACGGTCCTATCGGCTCATCTTTATTTAACAATTCAACAAGTTCAGAGGTCTTCCATTGAAATGCAAAGACATACGAACCACTTGGTGTTCGAACCACGGCAGTCGTCACCACCCGCCAGTATCTTCCCGGTACTTTCAACGGAAAGACGAAACGCAAGCCGGGATTATAGTTTTTTTTTACTTCTTCCAAAATGTACCAAGACAATGAAGTTGGGGCCAAGTTGGACAAGAATAAGTTCGAGTCGTCTATTAGTGAATTGAAGAAGAAGACGTTTGTTTCTGTTGCTGATATTGAAAGTTATGGTGAGTTTGACTTTTGTTTTTCAAAAGGACTTTTCGCTTCTTCTTCTAGCTTGATCTATCAGTAGGTACTTAGACAGTATGTTATAAGATGTGATGGACTTAAACTGAATTGAAGGAAGAATTTATTGAAGTTCTCGATATTCTTTTCCAATGTCCTTTTGATAGATTCTTATTTTGTTCCTTTTGATAGATTCTTATTTTGTAAATGTGAGGACTTTGTAGGCCTTATACACTTTAGATGTAGACCATTTTTTATTCTATCAAGTACTTGGTACTTGTTGACAGGCCTGCGCTGTCCTCCCATACCTACTGTAATCTGGAAACATTGTAAAAGCCAATTATTTTTAAAAAGAGTAACCGTGGAGTTTCTTGCCGGTTCTTCTCCATAGGAAACGACCAATTGGAACCGTGCACCTAGCTTCTGACGTTTCATAAGTGCCCATGTTGGTTTATGTGAAATAAAACATTTTGATTTTGATTTTGATTTTTGAATATTGTGTAACGAAACTTTTGTGAAGACTCATTATGAAACAGTATAAATTGGTTCAGCTTAGGCCATAGTCCGCATACTTACTTTGGTTTTTATTTGCATATTGTTGATCGTAGATTCAATCAATGCTATTCACAGTTCAATTGTGTTATGCGTATGGATAGGCATAGAAGATAATGGTAATGAAAGGACGAATTTGAAAGTGACGTCGATAACCGAGAAGTTTCGTGGAAATCGTCTGTCATTGTTGTGAGCAAGCGATGCGGAGGAATGAAGGACATGCCGTAAGGAAAGTTTTGAGACGGAAGAACGGAATGTAGAAGACCATAGACACGTTGGTCAGCGAGATAATTGCGTAATAGGTACACATTAAATATGAAAATTGATCGCAATGGGTTTCACTTTGACAGTTCGCCCACATCCATTGCGTTATTCACGTTGTTGAGCAGACGAGTTTTTCAAACCTATGAAGCAATGGATTAGCAATACATCCTTCAAAACTCTCGGATAGCGCTTGAAAGGGTGCTGATTTAATTGTGTATCAGGGTATATGTGTCACGCAACATGAAATGTAGGTAACACATATTGAAACAAATTCGCCTAATTCTTGGGTTGCATCATGTTCCATTGCATAAATTAAGACGACAAATTTTGTGTTACATTTCACCAATCTGTACCCGGCATAAGATGATGTTGCTGATGAGGAGTTCATCATCATCATTATCATTTCAGCCGAAAGACGTCCACTGCTGGACATAGGCCTCCCCCAATCGCCACGCTTGGCAGGCGGGTTGGCGATCACAGTATAGTATGGTGGTGGAATGCATAGAGAACGCTGCTGCCCATTCTCCGGTACACATGGGTCGTAGGCGTAGTTGTCTCGTGCGCGTATCGTAATTACGCTACGCGCACGAGACGCGGAGTGTTCTACAAACGAATCGTCGCGTATAGTTGCCGGCACGTAACTTGGCAAGAGTTTTTGTAGTGGGGGAAGTTTGCGCATGCACAATTTCATACATTTTTATATGCGCGAACTTCCCCCACTACGAAAATCTCTTGCCAAGTTACGTGCCGGTAATTGTAGACATATCGTTTTGTAATATCTCAGTTGAAATCATGACGTCAAGCGTACCAGATGTGTTTGGGGAATTTATTGATGACCTTACCTTCTCTTCAGATGAAGAGGATTTCTTGTTATTTGATTTCGTTAGAAGTAGAAAGCGACGTGCTCATTGGATCCATCCATACATCGCAAATAATTACAAGAAAAGATTGTTTGTTGCTGCACGTGAACTGTCCGTTTTACGCCAGTACGCTACGACTATCGTAAATACAATGAACACCTCATACGATACGCTGCAACACCGCCTCGTGTGCGCACTTGTTTGAACATGTTCCTGCTCGTATTGCTCTCGTACTTCGCGCGTTCTACGATACGCTTACGATACGACGCCATGTGCGAAGGGGCTAAGGCCACAGTAGATAAACAGTAAAACATCTTCATACAAACGTGCCGCTCTCGGTTTGAATGTGTGCGTGCGCGCCGCGCGCCATGTCGGCACGCGATTTCACGCACACGCTAGCATAATATATGGGGGAATAAGGTGGCGGCAGTGCGGGCTGTGCAGCGCGACTGTGAGCACGCGCGTACGCTACATGACCGCTTGCGTTCGTCAACTCTCGCCGGCGCGGGCGGCGGACACTTGTCGTAAATTACGAGTATCATGACTTCAAAAAGGGGAAAAAAATATTGTAGTGTTTTCGGGTGCCTCAATAATGATTTCGCAAACCCGGACTTATCATTCTTCATACTTCCTACTCAACCAGAAATGAATATTATATATATAATAAATATTATTAGAAAATATGGTATTGTATTGTTTATTTCACAGTTTATTTGCTTTATTAAGAGCGTAGCCGAGTCGCATTTTTCTGAATACTATGTTTAGAGCTAAAGTTTATTTTAAGAAGTCTAGTTTTACTATAAAATAGAGGATTGAGTACGAAACATCGTTTTGGTAAACATATTTTTCGCGTAGGTATAGTTGTAATAAGGACAATTTCACAATAATTAATATTGCAAATTAATTACTTTTGAAATTATTATTTTTTCTATTGTCTGATGTGTTGTTCAATCCAAATATGGTTCCGGTAGTCTGACGATCGACTTATATACTTGTGTGTACATCGCATTTTTTTGGCCGGCGTTCGGGTCGGCCACTTGACACTTGTTTTTGTTTCGCTTATCGTATGAAAAAAATGTGTTAAGAAGTCTGTTCTTTTTGTTTATTATTGTAAGGTGATGTGTATTATACTAAATGCAACAGTTATTTTTGATATGGTTTCATTTTGTAAATATAACGACTTTTGTATACAAAACTGGGAAACCTGGGAAATAGTCCATCACGCTACCTTCAAGTTCAAAGGAGAATGAGCATAATATGCTTTTTATTTTATAAATTTAGATCAAGTGCTGCTTGTTCGAAAATATTAACTAAAAGTAAAAGTGACAACCCTGGGTATCAACGCAAGAGTAGGCTAATAACTCGGCGGGCGGCCTTAGATAACCTACTGTATATTTATCTACTGTGCTAAGGCTTTTCGCACATGGGTCGTAGGCGTAGTTGTCTCGTGCGCGTATCGTTATTACGCTACGCGCACGAGACGCGGAGTGTTCTACAAACGAATCGTCGCGGACGTATCGTTTTGTAATATCTCAGTTAATGGCGTCAAGCGTACCAGATGTGTTCGGGGAATTTATTGATGACTTTACCTTCTCTTCAGACGAAGAGGATTTCTTGTTATCTGATTTCATTAGAAGTAGAAAGCGACGTGCTCATTGGATCCATCCATACATCTCAAATAATTACAAGAAAATATTGTTACTGTTGATTGTTATTGTTGTTGTTGATATTCTTACGATACGACGCCATGTACGAAGGGGCTTAGTCGCCTTTTACGACACCCACGGGAAGTACGGGGTTGGTGCTATTCTTTAAGTCCGGCACCACACAGACATATGAGGATGTTGAGGAGTTAAATACTGAGATTACATCTGATAAAGACTTGCAAAAGATGAAAACATGCTGCACCAAACCCTTATTGATCGAAGACCAAACCCTAACAAATTGGGATAAGGACTAGAAGCGAGACGATGATGATCTTACGAATACCTGCTTAAAGGCGAGAAGGCTTAAGGGTGATCCTAAACATGGCGGACCTCTGCTTACTTACTTCAGTTATCATTAAACAATCCCTAATCTTCATCTGCCTAACTTTATCCCAACTATTTGGGTCGGCTTCCAATCTAACCGGATGCTGCTGAATACCAGTATTTTTCATCGAGCGACAGCCTATCTGACCTTCACAACCCAGTTACTGGGTAATTACGATACCCCTTGATAAAGACTGGTTGTCAGACTTTCGGGCGTCTAACGAACGACTGTCAAAGATCCACGAATGACAGCCGGGACCAACGGCTTAACGTGCTTTCCGAGGCACGGAGGGGTCATGGTTTTTAAAGATGGTCACCCATCCACAGACCAACCGCGGCAAGCGTAGCTTAACCTGATCGAATGTAATACGATACCCCTTGGTAACACTGGTTGTCAAACTTTCGGGCTTCTGCCGATCCGTAACGACTGTTTACACTTTAAACAATCCCTAAATACGTGATAATAATATGTACATCTTTCCTCAAATCAAACTGAAAATGAAAATATTTTCTAAAGGCTTAACAATAAGCAAGGCCAAAGGTCTAAAACAAATTGTATTGTTAAAAAGACATTTCCCTGTACAAATACATAATTATTTAAAGTAACAGCTATTTTGCACGTGAATGAGTTAATGTAAGTCTTGACCTAATAGGGTAGGCATATTATAATGAACTTCTCTTTGCGTATGTTCAACAACAAAATTTATTTCCTGTTTTTGAAGAAACTCGAAAGTGACAGCTTTGATGCTGCAAGGTTGCATGCTCCGGAAGCGTTACCTATTAGTTCAGTGGCAGATGCACAGAGCCCAGTTGTTAAACATACATAGGTTGTGGAATGACATACATCAGAAGCAGTCGCAACTGAACGTTTGCAGGTTATTGCTGAATGCCGAGTGCTTTGAAAGCCTTATTAGGGAACATATTACGTATGTACGTAGATCCGGAATAACATATCCTAGAGTACAGTTGTTGTGGATCTGATAAATTGTGAATGGCACTAATGACGTCTTATGATCTTTAACAAAAGCGTCGTCATCGAGTACTTTTTTTACATGTGCTTATCTACACAATCCCTGATTATAATTATCTCTTCTTTGTCCTTTATACATGCATGAGTGCCTGCGTGCCTAGTATTGATCCATTCCTACATTGTGTCATCTTCTTGTATGACATAATGATAAGTATGCCCATTATAGGTATTATTATTAACGTGTCCTTGCAATTTGCACGTTCAACTTTGCCGTCGGTGTTTATCACACGCCTATTTTAGACCATTGACACAAGCGTTCATATTTCATAGGATAAATCAATTCTTAAGAAGACTAGGAACAAATTATCATATTATGCTAATTTAATAACACTACCATAAGGTGACAGCGGTCGTTTAGATTCTAGTTTTCCGGTATTTTGTTCTCGTATCTTTAAGCATTCATCGATGATGAAGGGTATACCTATAAAGGACATTTAATGTTGTCTTATTTCTCCTAATCCATACATTGTGTTGTTTAGGTGTCCTCAAGCTCTATGTCCAAAACTGAATGTCCATCTCTTCTTCAGCTTGCCTTGCTCCCATGTTAGGTACGCAAGTTGTAGTCAGCGCAAAATTTTCACACATCATCCACCTACCCATACTCTTCTCCCATTCTATGGAGAATCTTCTAACGGTTAATTGAGGAGAATGCTTCTCTTCTGCCAGCTGTTACGCTATATTTCACCCATTTCATTCTTATTATCCTTCACAATTCATCCATCGTTTGTTGGTTCTCCCTCTCCATCCAATCAGCCTTTACATTCGTTACTCTATTAGTCACATTCCTTTTCGTAGCGTTTCCATGTATGCTATGCTTAATTTGACATTTTTTGCCATTAAACAATCTTTATCTTTCCGTCAAGGTGAGAGCAGCGTCACACCAGAATATCAGGAAGCTTACCGTCGGTCTATCAATGACCCTGAAGGCTTCTGGGGCGAGGTTGCCCAAGAGTTGGATTGGACCAAACCTTGGGAAAAAGTGCTGGACAACAGCAACCCGCCGTTCACGAAATGGTTAGTAGCAACACCCGCATAAGCATTTCGTCAAAAGGTGATGGATCCATCCCGTTTCGACGAAATGCTGATCCTCCTTCGATCCGGGATGGAAGGACCAAAGGTGCATGTCGTATCTTTAAGAACAGTTACTTAAGAGCCATATTGTGGCAATATCGACTTAGTTCTTATTCATCAGCATCTGCCTAGCCTTTTATCAACTATGTTGGGGTTGGCTTCCAGTCTAACTGGATGCAGCTGTAATATACTCAGAACGACTATCTATCTGACCTCCACACACCCAGTTAGAATGGCTGGTTAGAATGGCTATCTGGCAGAATATTGATGCTCCTAATTTTATTTGGCATAACACACTTGGCATAATCTTCTTTAAACGAATATTTTTAAGGCAGAAAAATTATTTAACATAGGTAATTATTGTTTGGCCGAATGTCTATATGTCCGAATTTACAATGGCATAACTTTTAGATGGCAGAATTTTATTTGGCACAATTTCACTTGGCATACTATGAAGATGGCAGAATTTTATTTGGCATAATTTCACTTGGCATACTATGAAGATAACAGTAGAACTGTAGTTTCTATAAGCGATCTCGGGACTTGGGGCACCCCGACTTGGGTTAGGTTAGGTTCCTTTAAACCCTGTAGACAGAAATACACGGAGCGGAGAAATAGACGGAGCCCCGCGAGGTGGGGCTCCGTCGACTACGTCTTATTTATTATTGCTTGTAAACCAACTTAGACCCTAACTAATTATTTTAAAAAAATGGTTAGGGTGGTTAAAACTGTGACCCCTACGCACGAGCTCACTTATGCCAAAAGACGATTCTGACTGTGAACTTTCTCCGATTTGATGATTCTACTTTTTAATTATTATGGATATGAAATTTATGCCTAAAGATGATTCTGACTTACAAAATTATGAGTTTTGAATGTAAATAAATAAATAAATGATAAATGAGTGTAACTATGCCAAACGATTTTTTGCGAAATGAAGTTTATGCTATCCGTTGTTATGCAAAATAATATTATGATATAAACAGTTCTGCTATAAAGGGGGGACTCTAGAACGGCATGTCCTAGAACCAAAAATTAGAAGACATGTGGCATCTACCAACCCGCACTGGGCCCGCGTGGTGGATTATAGCCCACTCGAAGAGGCCTGTGTCCCAGCAGTGAGAACATTAGAGGCTGGTTATGCCATGCATGATGCATGAAGAAGGTATACACTTAACTAGTTCTATAGTTTCGTAAACTGCGTAGGCTGAAACACGTTTAAGTAGGTAAAGTCAATAGGTTTTTTTTTACAACATCGTATTATGCATTTAGTTTTGATCGGTTGACAGTTTCATTGAATTAACATAAGTTATGTAAAGTCGCATTGTGTATAATATGATAATCATTTGTTGTTAAAGGCTTAACATGACTAACATTAATTAAATGAACATTACTCATGATAGATGACGACGCTGAAATCCCTCCGGCCGTTTTCGCAACTGGAGTTCGCAACCAGTTGCGAATTAAGAATTTTTATTCTTTGTTCGCAACTAGTTGCGAATCAAGAAAGCTTTTTCCTTAACCGCAACTATCTTAAGGCATCCTGAAGATTAATTTTCGTAACCAGTTACGCCCCAATATATATTTTTCCTTATTCGCAACCTTCGTGTTGATACTCTATTTTGTGGATTTGCATACAAACGGAATTATACGGAATTATTGCTGCTGAAAATATAATGAAAGAATAAGAACTTCGCAAAATTACATAGTTGCGATGTGAGAAAAGCATTTATTAGTTTGCAACCAATAGCTAAGATAATGAATAAAAAATTGAGCTAAAACGAAAAATCGCAATGTTAATTACTTATATGTATATATTTTCACTCAACAAAAACATAAAAACTTAATAAACGAAAATGAAACTTAAAAAACGAAATATTCTTCTTTCTTACTTGCAAAATTAAACTATATTTTTCGAAGTAAAAATTAAACTATTTTTCGAAAGGCCTTTTCCACCCTTCTTTGTGCCCCACGCTAATTATTCCAGATTTCAGGTCGTTTATTGCCGAATCGATTTTCGCATCTATTTCTTCGTCTTCTTTATATTGCTTACTTTTCTTAAATCAAAGCACGTAGGGTCTGTGTTTAAAACTATAGATTTGGTTTTATGCAACCTATATCTTTATTTATTTTTTATGCCATCCTTCTTTATGATTGTTTGTTTTTATTTTTTCATTTTAACAGCAGCAATAATTCCGTATTTCTTGCTTTTTGACCCATTGTTTGTATGCAAATCCACAAAATCGGGTATCAACACGAAGGTTGCGAATAAGGAAAAAATATATTGGGGCGTAACTGGTTACGAAAATTAATCTTCAGGATGCCTAGTTGCGGTTAAGGAAAAAGCTTTCTTGATTCGCAACTAGTTGCGAACAAAGAATAAAAATTCTTAATTCGCAACTGGTTGCGAACTCCAGTTGCGAAAACTGCCGGAGGGGCTGAAATCAGCAGATTTTATGTTTTAAATTACTCTAGGTAGGCATCTACCTATTCGAAATGGCTTGCTTCACCCAAATCATAGCCACATAAACATTTGTCTTAACTGTGCTGGCATTCCACTAGGCCTTAAAAAGGACTAGCGATAGCGCGGTAGTTATGTAACACACATAAAATGCGTTAATTACGTTGTTGAACAGACGAATTTTTCAAATCTGTGTAGCAATAGAATATCAATATTCTTCAAAACTCTTGGATTGCGATTGAAAGTGTGTAAAGCAGTTAGGGTGCAGCTCTTCTATTCGAAGGGACACTAAGCATCTCTTAGGCTCAGCGGGATTGTCCGAAAGGGTTACCGCTGGCCCGGAACATAAAGGGCTAAGGAAGAAACACGGGTGGGTTTTAGTCAGTAAGAGTCTGACACTCCCTTCTGCTCCACCCAGAGCGGGAGGGGTCATTTGATGATTTCCCATCCGCAAAAAAAAAGCATCTCTTGTCCATACACGGACAGCTTGAAGCAGCTAGTATCTACTGCTTCAACTTGCGACTGCATAGCAAACTACAGTCTTCTGCGTACACAAACACGGAGCTGTTCGAGCAGTCACGACTACTGCGGGTGGTCGGTAGCGCGGTGAAATTTCATCGTGCGGTCAAGCAGTCGCCAGGCATACACTAACGGCTCGAGCTGTCGACTGCTCTCGCGCAGTTACCTCCGCCCGCGCTCTTCATTCCGCCAATAAAAACCGCAGAACAGTTGATACCGACTGCTGCAGCAGCACGCAGGCAGGCAGGTATCAATGGCAGCTTCAAGCGGTTCAGTTTGACTGCACAAGCAAATTGTCTGTGTATGTTGATCACTGGCTTACTGATGGAGCAGTCCGTGTATGGCCAGCCTTAGCATCATAATTGATTTGAATTTGTTAGCAAGTGTGTGACAGTGACCATAACGATTAAAATTAATCATCATGCTCAAATGAAAATACCATGGAAACCACTGTAAACCATTGTATATTCCTCAGGTGGGTTGGTGGAGAGATGTCAGTATGTCACAATGCAGTGGACCGCCATGTTGCCAGTGGCAAGGGTGATCAGGTTGCGCTCGTGCACGACTCCCCCTTGACCGACACCGTCCGGAAGATCACATACTCCGAGATTAAAGATCAGGTCAGTCCCTATTTCTTTGCTTTTTTCTCATTGCCATGGCATCTGCATTAGGTACTTACTTATATTGACCCTTTGGTCTCGTGGTCGTAAGCACGACCGCTAAGCGTGGGGTCTTGAGTTTCTCAGTAGCAGTCCGGAGTTTGTAAGTTGGCGGTGTGAAGCCCCCGTGCCTCGAAAAGCACGTTAAACCGTTAGTCCTGAGCCTGATCGCTCTGCGGTCGTGTCGGATTACCGTCCGGCGGGGTAATTGCGTTTTTTGACAGTTTAAAAACATTCATTGCGTTATTTACGTTGTTGAGCAGATACATTTTTCGAACATATGAAGCAATGGATAAGCAATATCCTTCAAAATTATTCAGATTGAGATTAATGGTGTGTTATGAAATTAGGATGCTGACTCCGCATCGGACTATGAGAGAGAAGAGAGAGTGCAACTGTGTCTGCGCACAATAATATCTATAATATCAAGCCGATGGCTCTCAGCGTAGACTAGCCATCGGCTCACGGCTGAAACTCGGTCTGGAAGACTCTTTCTTGTTCCTCATCAAATATTCTACGCTATTCTTGTGGTACAATAGAAGTTGGATTTTGCAAGCATGACGGCCAAAATCCATTAGTTTAGTCCATTTTCAGCAATGAATGAGATTTGTACCTATATAAGTTAAGGGTAGGAAGGGAGAGGGCTATGCTTGGAGTTTCCCTGCTTGATCGAATCAGGAATGAGGAGATCCGCAGGAGAACCAAGGTAACCGACATAGCCCGAAGAATTGCCAAACTTAAGTGGCAGTGGGCAGGGCACATTGCTCGCAGAACAGATGGCCGATGGGGCGAAAGGTTCTGGAATGGCGACCGCGTACTGGAAGACGTTGCGTTGGAAGGCCTCTCACAAGGTGGACCGACGACCTTGTGAAGGCCGCAGGAACCCGTTGGATGCGAGAAGCACAGAACCGGTCGAAGTGGAGTTGCTTGGGGGAGGCCTATGTCCAGCAGTGGACGTCTTTCGGCTGAAATGATGATGATGATGAAGTTAAGGGTACAGTAGGCCGCGCGTCAGTGGAAATAATTCCAATGTAAGCTGGCCTCTTCATCATCATCAGCCTATAGCAGTCCACTGCTGGACATAGGCCAATCCTATAGCATGCCATTCCACGCGATTATCGGCAACTCTCATCCAGCTGCTACCAGCCATCCTGCGAAGATCGTCGCTCCACCTAGCCTGAGGGCGTCTCACCTTACGTTTACCGATTCGCGGTCTTCACTCGGTCATCGCTTCTTCGACTAATATGGCCTGCCCATTGCCACTTCAGCTTGTTTATTCTGTGAGCTATGTCGAAAACTTTGGTTCTCTGCATTTGGCCCCTTATTCTATTGAAACTTTGTACTAAGCTAGGCCATTTCAAAGGCTAAGTGTTACCACAAACTTGCAGTCGACTGTAGATACTGACTACTTTTTACCCGACTGCGTCAGAAGGAGGGTTATGTTTTTCGAGTGTATGTATGTATGTATGTATGTATGTATGTATGTATGTATGTATATTTCTTTGGCACGCTCTGCAGCCTAAACGGCTTGATCGATTTCAGCTTGAGAGGTGCCGTTAGATTCGTCTTAATTGTGAGAGTGACACTGGGTATATTAAAATTAAAAAAAAGGTTAAAATGGCCGATTTTTGGCGCAATAAGTTTTCAAAAAAAATTTTTTTTTGCTCGAAATCTATCGAGTGGGGTATCAAAATAAAGAATTTTAAAAGGTGATTACAAAAATATATATACCTTATATGGTTAAAAGTAATTCGAAGTGACAAATCGTAAAAAACACGTACCAAGAACTAAATCGTTTGCGAAATCTTTCACATTTGTAAACTAAAAAGCTGGAAATAAAAAAAGTAATTTAAAAAATAAAAAAACCCGACTGCGAAACTGAAAAGCTACAAACAAGCCCATTTTAAATTAAATAAAAGTTGGAAGCAGGCGGGACCCATACCATTTTTATTATATTTTCAAATTCAAATGGGTCCCGCCTGCTTCCAACTTTTATTTAATTTAAAATGGGCTTGTTTGTAGCTTTTCAGTTTCGCAGTCGGGTTTTTTTATTTTTTAAATTACTTTTTTTAATCAAATCAATCAAATCAAAAGTCATTTATTCAAACTAGGCTGAGAATCAGCACTTTTCGAATGTCAAAATCACAAAAGACAGTCCCCCAAAACTCCCGCCCTTCACCACTTCCTAGTGCTTTCGCCTAGGGAGAAGAAGTGGCGCAACAAACTCCCCAGCAGCACAGCTACTTCAGTTAGAAAATCTGTTTCATCTCCTGTTAGATACTCTTTACTGTCTAGAATTCTAGATTCATGAAGCTTCTCATATTATTTTGTCCCTTCGGAATTATAATATGCAACAAGTCATCAGTCTTTTTAACGTTTGTAGTTGGTCTCCTTGCAATTGATATCAATTAGAAATAATTAATTAATACTGCGGAATTAGCGACCATCGACCACATTTGGTGTCGCTTGGCTAATAAATCTAAAGGGGTTAAGTGTCATGTCCGTGTTCACTTCCATCCCATCCCAGTTATTATTTTTTTGTAAGGGAAGACGCGTACCGCAGGGGTTGGGTCGAGTTAGCTCTAGAAAAGGATTTGGGGAAGGCATTTGCTCAGTGATGGGACAATATTGGCAAATTAAAAAAAAAGTGAAAACAAATATATATTAGTATTCATCTTTCCCACAATACATCCATCTTGTCTTTAGTCTGCCTCTTTTCATACAACCATCATTCATACGATTACCACTTTCCTTGTCGGGTAAAATTTTGCAAATAAATAAAAAACGTATTTTCTTTCTTTCTTTTCTTTGTCTTTCAACCCGTAACTTTGTTTCCTACAATCAGGTGTCCCGTCTGGCTGGTAAACTGGCTTCCCTGGGTGTGACCCGAGGTTCTCGAGTGCTGATCTACATGCCTCTCATTCCTGAAGCCATCTTCTCCATGCTGGCTACCAACAGGATAGGAGCCATCCACTCTGTTGTTTTTGGAGGTAAGATTTTATCCCCAGTTTTCTAGCTTTTGCCCGTGGATGTGTGATTATCACACTAATATTATAAAGGCGAAAGTTTGTGAGTGTGTGTGTGAGTGTGTGTGTGTGTTTATATGTTTGTTACTTCTTCACGCTCAAACGGCTGGACCAATTTTGATAAAATTTGGTATGGAGGTAGCTCACACTCTGGATTAACATATAGGCTACTTTTTATCCCGATATTCCCACGGGATCGACAATTACGCGGGTGAAACCGCGGGGCGCAGCTAGTTATCTATATACATGCTGTTGATTTGCATCCTCGTCAAATTTCAGGAGGTTGTCATAAAAGACATAAATAATCATTTGAAGTACGGTAGGGGGCAATAACTAGTAAGCGCTGCTTTTTTTTTGTTGTAGAAATTTAACAGTATTTCAGAATTAAACCCTTAATTCGATACAAATAAAACAGAATCACCCGACTATGCACACAGCGACAATGCATGCAGCTGCCATGTAATTCCCCGGCCGGCCGGCGGCGGCGGCCGTCGGGCCGCCGAGCGATGACCGGTAGCAATAATTTTACCTAATTTTATTTCGAAAATCACCTACATTATTGTCATAAATTTCACTTGATAATTAACTCATTTTTGAGCATCATTGGAATACGGAAATCTTACTAATGACAGTAATACTAGTGCGCCAAAGAAAAGTTCACTGACCTGTTATCAGATGATTAATAATATCCTTCAAGCTAAAGTTTTCGTAGTGTTTTTGTTTTTATTTGTGGATTAAATTGGTTGATTTGAAACTTTCCTTCCTACTTAACGGGCTTAGGACCGGCAATAATCCTACCTTTGTTGGTGATCGATCTACTAAGTCTAAAAATGTTTTCTACGTTTGATGGAAATGGAAAGACGTTCTAGTTAAGTGTAAGGACGTGGTATACTTTCGACTCTTAGGTATTATTGGCGTAGGTAGTTAATAATTTGAAATAACTTATTTACACTAATGAAATTGATTAAGCTAACAACGTATTTACAAAATGTACAAATAAATAAATTACCTACCTATGTTACCGGAGGTAAAGTTGCCACGTACTTAGGTAGTACGTACTGGTTTTCCTTCAGCTTAACAACACTAACACATTCGTTTTTAAAGTGTCGAAAACGACAAAATGTAATCCGCACGCGGCACGGCATTATCACCTGGGTGAATGTCTTGTGCCTTGGGGTAGTGGAACGGGTGTTGCAGTTCACGCTTCAGTATGCGCAACACTGGTGTGGTGCATAGCAGCCAGCATGACGCTGTGAAGGGGGTTCCCGATCGGGAAACATTTCCCGACGGACATCTCCACCGCGGACCATCTCCACCAGCTCGACATTTGAATTGAACACTTTGAACCTACGTCTCAACGATGTACCGAGAAGCGGAATTCGCAAAGCGCACGAACGCTGCGGCGATTTCAATTACACTGTTAGTTCCGGGGCAGCGGGGGCGTGGCTTAGGGTGCGCGGGAGACTAAGTACCCGGATCGCCTCACTGTGATTGGAGGATGGGATTGATTATCTACGAATTTATCGAATGATAGATTCTCATCCGCATTTGAATGTGTGTGTACGTGAAGCGCGGTTATAGGGCTAGTAACAGACGGGCCGCGTTTAAATACGGCTGGTTCACACTTACGGATTTCCGTAAATAAGAAAAAAAATAAAAAAAATACCTACCCATTTTATTGTTGATTTGGGTCGAGAATCATTAGCATAATGACGTCCTTGAATTTGACTAGGATGCAAATCAACAGCCTGATATGTTGATTTGCATCCTCGTCAAAGTTCAGGAGGTTGTCATAAAATACATAAATAATCAATTGAAGTACATTATGGGGCAATAACTAGTAAGCGCTGCTTTTTTTTTGTTGTTGAAATTTAACAGTATTTCAGAATTACACCCTTAATTCAATACAAATAAAACAGAATCACCCGACTACGCACACAGCGACAATGCATGCAGCTGTTTTTCCCCGAAATGGTACGCGCCGTCGCGCCAATGCGCGTGCAATGACCGGTAGCAACAATTTTACCTAATTTTATTTCGATAATCACCTACATTATTGTCATAAATTTCGCTTGATAATTAACTCATTTTTGAGCATCATTGGAATACGGAAATCTTACTAATGACAGTAATACTAGTGCGCCAAAGAAAAGTTCACTGACATGTTATCAGATGATTAATAATATCCTTCAAGCTAAAGTTTTCGTAGTCATTTTGTTTTTATTTGTGGATTAAATTGGTTGATTTGAAACTTTCCTTCCTACTTAACGGGCTTAGGACCGGCAATAATTCTACCTTTGTTGGATCCACTAAGTCTAAAAATGTTTTCTACGTTTGATGGAAATGGAAAGACGTTCTAGTTAAGTGTAAGTACGTGGTATACTTTCGACTCTTAGGTATTATTGGCGTAGGTAGTTAAAAATTTGAAATAACTTATTTACACTAATGAAATTGATTAAGCTAACAACGTATTTACAAAATGTACAAATAAATAAATTACCTACCTATGTTACCGGAGGTAAAGTTGCCACGTACTTAGGTAGTACGTACTGGTTTTCCTTCAGCTTAACAACACTAACACATTCGTTTTTAAAGTGTCGAAAACGACAAAATGTAGGTAATCCGCACGGCATTATCACCTGGGTGAATGTCTTGTGCCTTGGGGTAGTGGAACGGGTGTTGCAGTTCACGCTTCAGTATGCGCAACACTGGTGTGGTGCATAGCAGACAGCATGACGCTTTGTGATGGGGGTTCCCGATCGGGAAACATCCGGATGACTCCACGTAGGCTGTCTACACTGATGGCATACCCACCTGACCATCTCCACCAGCACGACATTTGAATTGAACACTTTGTACCTACGTCTCAACGATGTACCGAGAAGCGGAATTCACAAAGCGCACGAACGCTGCGGCGATTTCAATTACACTGTTAGTTCCGGGGCCGCGGGGGCGTGGCTTAGGGTGCGCGGGAGACTAAGTACCCGCTTTGCCGCATCGTGATTGGGGGATGGGATTGATTACCTACGAATTTATCGAATGATAGATTCTCATGCGCATTTGAATGTGTGTGTGCAATTTTGCATGAAAGCTCGGTTATAGGGCTAGTAACAGACGGGCCGCGTTTAAATACGGCTGGTTCACACTTACGGATTGCCGTAAATAAGAAAAAAAAAATAAAAACAATACCTACCCATTTTATTGTTGATTTGGGTCGAGAATCATTAGCATAATTACGTCCTTGAATTTGACTAGGATGCAAATCAACAGCCTGTATACAGACGCCAACACATCAAGCTACCCGAAACTGTCAAATTTTCCCAATCAACTTTGAACCTTATGATTTAGCAATCAAGTTGAAAATCTATTAAAGAAATTTGACAGATGGTATGTAGCTCGATGTGCTGGATTCTGTACATCTTCGAAAAACAAATGGCGAGTTCATTATTCTTTTTATTTGAAAAGTGTTATGTTTTGTGATTTGATTCAGTAATGAAAATACATGACACAAAGCCTAACACTAACAGGCCATTGTAAATTAATTAATATTATATTGAATGGGTAATTCAAAGCTTCAAAAGGTCATGGTCGGTCAAATAGAGATTGCAGCGAAAACTTAAGCTCAGATAGTATTGTTATTGCATTCAATAATTAGATGACTAAGGGCTGATTTTACCAAAGTCAGATCTTTTATTTGTGAACTAGCTGCGCCCCGCGGTTTGACCCGCGTAATTGTCAATCCCGTGGGAATATCGGGATAAAAAGTAGCCTATATGTTAATCCAGGGTGTCAGCTACCTCCATACAAAATTTTATCAAAATTGGTCCAGCCGTATGAGCGTGAAGAAGTAACAAACATATAAACACACACACACACACTCACACACACACAAACTATCGCCTTTATAATATTAGTGTGATTAAGATTGACGTCTGACATTTCTAGTATGGTAAAACTGTCAAAAATTCAAAGTTTATTCTGAGGATAAGTGTTATTCTAGGTATAAAAGTTTGGAGTGGGCCCTAATATCAGTATTTAATTGTTTTAATTGATAAAACACTTTACTAATTTTTTTTACCCAATCAACAAAAATTCTAAAAATAGTTTAATGTTATGCAGTACCTATAGTTTTCCCTGTGTCCTATTGTATAAATTAAGGAAAACATTCTTGGGTAATACTAAACTTGTTTGGATTGCTGCAAGCCAACGGTGCTTTGTAACATACATTTTATGAATTATTTGTTGTTTTTTCCTACGCTTTGTTTCTGCCACATTCAAAAATACTATGTCCTAATAATCTTTCAGTCTATCTTTGTTTGTATTTAGTTAGTATATATAGTTAGTACTTATATAAATAAAACAGAGGGGCCCGTGGCTAAATAATAACAGCCGCACAGGTCGATCGATCAGGTTAAGCTACGCTTGCCGCGGTTGGTCTGTGGATGGGTGACCATCTTTACATACCGAGACCCCTCCGTGCCTCGGAAAGCACGTTAAGCCGTTGGTCCCGGCTGTCATTCGTGGATCTTTGACAGTCGTTACGGGTAGTCAGAAGCCCGAAAGTCTGACAACCAGTCTTACCAAGGGGTATCATATTACCCAGTAGCTGGGTTGTGGAGGTCAGATAGGCAGTCGCTCCATGTAAAATACTGGTATTCAGCTGCATCCGGTTAGACTGGAAGCCGACCCCAACATAGTTGGGAAAAGGCTAGGCAGATGATGATGACTTATATAAATAAAACAAAGTCTGGCTAGTCACACCATTTATAACTCAGGAAAGGCTGGACCAATTTTTAAGATCATTGATTTATTGGATTTGTCTCCGCCTCAAATAGCAGAATAACTATTAAAACATTGGAAAAATTAACGAAAAAAAAAATGAAATTGAAGATAATTAATTTTCTCATACATTTTGTATATCGATTCTGAGGCGGTACGTAGTTCACTAGGCCAGCTAGTTGTTCTTAAATATTCCAATAAGGGCTGATTTTTCGATCGCCAGGTAACTTTTATTCGAAGAATAAAACTGACGTTTGACAGTTTTTGTATGGAATGACTGTCAAAATTTCAAAATTATTCTTCGAATAAAGTTATCAGATGATTGAAAAATCAGCCCTAAGAAAACTAAGCTGGTGTGATTGATTTTACTGAAAAACAAGAGCTAATTATCGAACTTATCACTTAACAGCATATTTGATGATACAACTCAATAGGCTTTTCAATGGAAGTCCCATCTTTCTATACTAATATGATAAAGCTGAAGAGATTTTTTTTATTTTTTTTATTTAAACATGCTCTGGAACTACCAGTCAGATTTGAAAAATGATTTTTGCATTGATAGCCCAATGTTTGAGGTAGGCTATAGGCTATTAACCCTTAGGAGCCAAGTAAAAAGTCAGAAAGAATGCTAAGCGAAAACCAGGTAATAACAGAGGCGTGAAATGTGATGCAACGCGGTATATTGTGTATGTGTGACTTCCACATAAATAAAATCGCGGGCAGAAAGTAGTCATAAGTAAATTAACAAACTCATGCACTCACTCAATAGCCTCCACATTCCTTCCTCCCGGTCCCCATCTCTGTTCATGCTCTGTGACATCGTTCACAAAGTCTGGGTCAGTCTCCCAGTCGTCAGCCTCAGGCAGCTCTGGCGGAGCCACGTTTGTGGATGCTTTCCACATCTGCAATATCAATGATTAGTAACTTTTAATAAGATACAGTCAACTTCATCTCAGTGGTACACTTGAACGGGACGACAACTTTTATTGGTCCGTGATAAGAGCTCTGTCACTACCAAATTGTTCCCATGGATATACAGTTGAATTTACCATGGTTAAAAAGTTAGTCACTCCTAGCCTATTAAATATGAGAAGAAATAGACTGGCAACGGAAAATAATGTTAAAGTGCTTTGTGAAGAAACACTGTGCATTCGCTTGCCGTGATCACTGCCACATGGGATGAACACTGCCTACACACATTTCCCATGTCTTATCAATATAATTTGATCAGATGCAGGACCATTGCCAGCAAAAAACTATAAAAAAATAACTGCTTTATTTTGAGAATTAGGCCCATGGTGTCTCTGACCATTATTTCTGTAATAAAAACATTAATTCATCGAATTCAGGAGCATAAACAAGAAAAAAAAGATTCAATAGATGGTTTATAATCTGATAGTAAACAATAATATGTTTTAATGCCTTATTTGTTATGTTAAGACTAAGAATACATGGAAATGAATCATTAAGGGACTTGTTTGGATATAGATAATGCACATTCAATTACTTTTTGTTTAATTCACCTTTAATGAGGAAATTAAAATATTTAACTTCAAATGACTCACCATGTTGAAAATATTGAGTATCACAGTTATATCACAAATACTAGATATCTATGTTTTTAAGAACTGAAGTTATCGCATTATCTATTATTATCTTGACGTAACGTAAAGGTGTACCACTGCGTTTAAATAATAATATGCCAATCAATGTTGTGTACAATATTTCACTTACTTTAGATACTTTTTAGAGCCCATTAATTAATATTACTTTTACAATAGACTCAAAGAAAGTTGAACGCTGTCTAGTTTAGTTATAAATAAAAGAAAATGTATGAAATAGAAAGCGCTGTCTTACCTTTTAAAGCCGGTTTTTCAATTACACGTAAACACACAGTTTCACCCTTTATTGACACGATATGGACATTCCAACTACAAGGATAATACCTGATGTACGTTAGGGATAGCTTAATAATGATTTTGTCATTAAATAAAACCCGACAGATAGTATTATTTCGATTTATTTTGCGAAACAACTAGGGCGATACCCCACGATGCGTCACTCGTAAATCGTATTTGACGTTAACACTTGACAGCAACTCTAACTGTCATCAGAACAGCAACTTTTGACGTTGACATAATATAGAATGTTGCCGAGTTCAAAAATTAAGAAAAGAAAACAAGTGTAAAGAAAACAGTTAAAACTTTACTTTGGCTGTTGTTTTCTTTTCACCCAGTGCTTGAAAATACTAATGCTTTGAAAAACAGAAAAACACGATACGCTTTTGTTACTAACCCGTTATCCTAGGTGAGCGACGGGACACGACACGTAGCGACGCGATGATGCGACCAATACTTCACGCGACTTGTGTCCTATTTTGTAGTCATTCGTGTCGTGAGCGACAAACGCGGCAGTCTCAGTTCATTATTGTTTTAACCATGGGCTTGTTTATTGCTTATGTTTCCTCAAAAAATCATATTTTAAATACTTAGCCCTACAAAAACTTCGTAAACAAACAAGGAAGACAACATATTTAGAAAGAAATAAGTTTGGAGATTTTCATCATTTACTTATATCCGAAAGTGATAAAAAATACATTTTAAAAAATTTAATAAATGCTACTCTTTTTAGGGTTCCGTACCCAAAGGGGTAAAAACGGGACCCTATTACTAAGACTTCGGTGTCTGTCCGTCCGTCTGTCTGTCACCAGGCTGTATCTCAAGAACCGTGATAGCTAGACAGTTCAAATTTTCACAGATGATGTATTTCTGTTGCCGCTATAACAACAAATACTAAAAACAGAATAAAATCAATATTTAAGGGCCGCTCCCATACAACAAACGTGTTTTTTTTGGCGTTATGCATTGTGGTACGGAACCCTTCGTGTGCGAGTTCGACTCGCACTTGGCCAGTTTTTATTAATCTGTCTCTTTATTTACCGTCTCTGATATCAAATACACTCTACTTCTTCGAGAAAAGGCTTACTTCACACTGCGTCGCGTCTCGTCGCGCAAAAAACAAGTCCGCAATTCGTCGCACACTGATTAAGAGCTAAACCACACGGTGCAGTGCGGCGCCGCACGGCAAAGATTTCGACGAATCGACGGGCATTCGAGCAGCTTGTGTGCCTGCTGATTCGTTGAAATCTTTGCCGTACGGCGCCGCACCGCACCGTGTGGTTTGGCTCTAAGGCGGCAACGTAGGACACAAGTATTATAACCATTATTTGATATTTTCGCGTCGCGTCGCATTACCGCGTTTGTCGTTCACCTAGGACAACGGGTACCTAATTCAGAATAAAAAATGATGTTTTCCAGCATTGCAAACGGTTTTTATTACTATCGGACTATAAATAGTAATTTGTACAAAATTATTTGTAGGTACTGTCTGTGTGTGTTTGTTGTAGTACCTATTTAAGGATCGTAGCAGGTGGCGCGGGCGTTCTGTTGTTTCTGCCTATCTTCTTAGGAAGAAGCCGATAAGATGAAGTACAACAAGACCTGAATAATAAGGCAAAATTCTCTAGTCCCAACTCTGTTGGTGTCAGCTATACCCAGATGCGACTATAATATTAAGGAGAGATCGTGAAGTACTGTAACTGAGCTGTAAGGATTGTTTTGTATGGCAGAGATAACAGACAGAATTTCAGTTTGTATGTCAATTAAACAGCCATCCAAGTTATGTCAATGGCAAGCACAACATCATCATCGTCATCCCCATCCTGACTTCACCCATCACTTAGGTCTATCTTTTCTTGTGCCAACCCCCACGCCCTTCGCCAGCCACATCCAGGTTTTGCCCGCGGTGAAACCAATGTAGCACGTCATAGCATAGTCATGAGGAAAAGGTTAGGCAATAAAACAGAAAACCAAAGAATACTAATACAAGTACCCTATCCATTTATCGTTCTTCAAAATCATTCTTCATCTTACAATTAAATATGTACCTAAAATAATTTATTACAATGAAATAGTAACATTGACACATCTAAATTACATGAAATAAAGGTATTTAATCATATTTTAGCAAGATTATAAACGCTTACTTAGCGAACGCTCAATTTAACCTGGTTGTAGGCAATTTTTAGCAAGCACATGATAGGATTCTGGCGCTACTACATAAATAACAAGTTATTTGAATGTGTCTCGAATAATAAAATAAGATTAATAATATTACACCTAGACTAGATGATAATCTTATATTTTTACTAGTTAACTTATTTATTTAAATGAAAATGTTTTACAATGAAATGAATCAAAATTAGTACAAAAAATAGCCCCTAAAAGCCATCCATAACAACAATGTTCTGCCAATAAAATTACATGAACTATTCCTAGACATTATCTATTCGTAACAATAACACAGATTTTTGGTACGTAGGTCGTATTACTACAATAACTACATTAAAAAAATAAAAAGCTATAACTTTAGCTTTCTATCACAGTGGATTAAAAATAAATAGTAAGTAAAAATTAAGTTTGGCTAAAAGCGTTTGTAGGGAATTCTCAAATATTATTTCCTCCAAAACACAGCACACGGAGTTTATGTGTTCTGTGCAGCACACAGAACCAAAAGTCTGACAGGAAGTTAAATGTTGCCAGAAAGAAGAAGAAAACTGTATTTATTGAAACTTTTCGCCATGCTGTATGTATGGATGTATGAACGAATATAATAACATTTCTCTAGACAAATTACAATTCTGGATCAGGAGCATCAATCGCGTAACCGAATTTTTGCAAAGCGATCTTGATTTCGCCAAATACGGTGGGGTCCTCTATCGTTGATGGTAATTTCACTAGTTGGGACCTAGCCAGCTTGGCAATGGCTCCTCGGAGCGCTTTTCCTGACCTAGTCCTGGGCAATGCAGGGACAGCTACTGCCTTCCTGAATGCTGCGATCGGACCGATCAAGTGTCGAACTAACGCAATTAACTCTTGAGTCACTGTGCTCTCGGCTACGATTTCTTCATCTGTGAACAAAATCGGCTGATTAGACACGAATACAATATAATGGGGTCATAATTTAAATAACTTTTTAATTATGACTTGAGAAGTTGAGATTCTACAGTCTTTGAACCAATGGAATTTCAACAATAACGATGAAAGAGAGGGAAAATAACTGGTAAGCTTAAAAATCTAGGTTTCATCAGAATCATCAGATCACTAATTAGTCACATACCATCTTGGGGTGGCCTCATAACATATAGACAGAGTGGAACATCACCCTTGGTAGGGTCTGGGGCTCCAACAACTACAGCATCAGCGACTCTGGCATGTCGCAGGACCACATCTTCGAGAGCTGCAGTGGAAAGACGATGACCTGCTACATTGATGACATCATCAGCTCGGGCCACTACCCAAACTGCGCCTTCGGAGCTTATCCAGCCAGCATCTTGAGTATCATAGTAACCCTGAAAAAGTAAAAGAACTATGTCTTCACTGCTTTTCTTTGTTCAATTTACCTACCGTTAGTTGTATTGTATCGTACCTAGGTATTGATACTTATGTGGTATCATCCAAAGTTCGCGAATGGGAATTAATTTCAGGTCAATCAACGTTTTGGACATCATACTTAATACCTATATGTTGGTATTGTTAAAGAAATTATAATAACAAATTGTTCTCTGACCTTGCATAATTTGTCATAGAATTATGTTACTTATAAAATTAACAAATCAGGTGCATAGAAAGGCCTCTGATTTACTTATAATCATAATCAATTGGATGTCAGTTAAAGGGCAGGGCAGGATAAGGTTACAGTTAATTCTATGTACCTCACATGTTATACAATCGCTTGGCACTACCACAGAGGGCACTACTGCCACCGCTTAATTATAATTTAATAAATTATCTGCAAGAAGAGTGTGACCAGTTTACAAAACTTAAAATAAGTTTTTTACAAGATACAAAATGAGAATTGCAAAAAACTTACCGGGTATGTCTCGAAGTAGGTCTCCTTGAATCTTTTATCCGCTTGCCACAGAGTAGAGGCAAAACCTGGAGGCAGAGGTAGCTTGGCTACCAGCCTGCCAACCTCACCTGGCTGACATTCTGACCCGTCTTCTTTGAGGGCACGAACTGGAAAGCATTGTAACGTTTAAGATTCAGAAACTCGAAAAAATAGCTCTTAATACCCCGTGTAAGGGACATGGACGTGTAAACTGTTACCATACTATTCAGCAAATAATTCAAATTTTTCGTCAGTTATTAAAAAATAACAGAAGTATTATTCTGTGGGTCGCAATCCTTTTCTGAACTCATGGAAACAGGCAAGTGGCTCTAGTTAACGAATCAACAAAATGTAAGTTGTGATGCCCTCAGGGTAGGTGAAGCTACAATCTCCATATGGTGGCTGGCAGCATCTGGATGAGGGTAGCCGAGGATCGTATTACTTATCGTTCTTTTCTTTTTCTTTCTTTCTTTCTTTCTGATCCAATCAATCCAGGGAGCTACGTCCGTCATGGCCTAGAAACGGTCAGTCACCCGTTCCTGACCATTTTTGACAAGTCATTGGGGGTCTTGCCACATGCAAACTTCAGAGATAAATCAGATACTTAGGTACTCACTTTTATATCAAATTCATTTCTTTCTAAAGCCTATAGGTATTAGGCCATGAGTTCTTCCATAGAGTTTTAATTAAAATGATGTTTATTTTAAAAACTTACCCACCCAGTAACTGGGTTGAGGGCGTTAGATATGCAGTCGCTCCATGTAAAATACTGAAATTCAGCTGCATCTAGTTAGACTGGAAGCCAACCCCAACATAGTTGATACAACGCTAGATAGAAAAGTTAATTTTTAAAACTTCAGAGATATAATTCAGGTACTCACTATCATATCCTGGAACCGGATATCCAGCTGAATGTGGTGGGATGGCCTTGACACCGTACGCCATGCATGGTGCCGTGATGGGTGACCCTGATTCCGTCTGCCACCAGTGATTTAGGACTGGCACGCCGAATAAACGCTCTGCCCATTGCTGTATAAAAAGCATAAAGGAATTATGGTGACTGGTCTATGTAAAATATACACATACGTAAGCTCACAGGGGTAGGCAGAAACTACAGAACGCCACCCGCTACGCTATCCTTACATAGTCCTTTTGGGTCGTTTGCGTTCATACATCTGGGGCTCTAAAAAGGCCACTTTGGCAGAATCATAAAACGATAACATAATGGACAGTTAACCGTTATGTTATTCCTATCAAATCCCATTGGTGAAGCATTTTTCAGTTATTTTTTTTTTGTCTGTGCTAATAATACTAATAATACCAATAAATCCGATCCAAATCCAATCCCAATCTCTTTGATTATACCTACGTAGTGGAGCGAATAAAAGAAAAACACGGACGCTCTTCGCCATATTACGATTCATAATGTTATCCTTTTATGATTCTCCAAAGTGGCCTTTTTAGGGCCCCTGGTCATAGTTGCGAGTACCTACCAAAGACTACAATATAATGCGGGTACCTACTACGCACCTGACACCTGACCTATACTACGGACAGACAGCTGTCCTGTTCTTTCTGAAGAACATCTTATAATATGTCACTGCGAATACGGTCACCCTGTGTGTGTATGTGCGTGCGTGAAAATGTAAAATTTTAAGCGATTAACACTATGATAAAATGTCCTAGAACCAATAAAATATCAAAGACATAGGACATTCATTAACCCACACTGGGCCACGAGGTGGATCACGGCCTACTCCATGTTCTGTCTCAGAGAGGTTATCCAGCAGCGGAAAAAACGATTGACTATAATAAACGTATTGTAGCTCTTGTAAGAAATGTGTGCTTAGTGATTGTTCAGTGGCGGTTTTTCAGTTTTCACTCATTAAGAGCGTTTACGACGTACGGCATTTCATACAAAGTTTCAAGCCCTTGTTATTCAAAATGATTGAACCGATTTTAATGAAACTTCATACCCATAAGCAGGATACAAAGGTCTAAAAAGTCACTTAAGAACATTTTCAAAATGTCTTATTTAAAAAAAGATAACCGGAAATCTCTGTTTCTATGGAACAAATCGGTCTAATTTGGCTGTAACACTGTTTTTCGAAAATGTTCTTTACAAACTTTTGAGACCTTTGTATCCTGCTTAATGCGTATGAAGCGTTATTAAAATCGGTTCAATAATTTCGAAAAACAAGGGCTTGAAAGTTTGTATGAAATGCCGTACGGAACGAACAAGTATTTAGAGCAGTGTTGGCCCACTGTAGGTGTCACAGCCCCCACATCCGAATTGTAGGTCGTGATTACGTCATTGGTCGTGGTTCCGTGCTCAGGAAGTCGCTTTACTTTGCGTAATTTGTTTAATTACCACTGGCCCTCAAAACGGTGAAGGTAAACAGCGTAAGAAAACCGGCATGTCCTAGAACCAAAAATTCGAAGACATGTGACATCTACCAACCCGCACTGGGCCCGCGTAGTGAATTACGGCCTACTCCCTCTTACAGAGAGAAGGCCTGTGTCCCAGAAGTGGGAACACCACGACTATATGTATAATATATCATGGCCACATGGGTGGCCCTGATGATGGGAAAGATGGATTTGGCTCTTTTCTCAATTTTGTCTCTAACCCCACCGTTCTCTAGACTTCTTCGACTACATATCTCATAACAATCTTATTCTTCGATCTTGAAAAGTCAGATAGACGTGACGTGGCAACGTAACGTAGAAAGGCTTAAGGCACACGTATCAAACCGGAAAGGGATCGGCACCGTATCAACTCGAGCCGTTCAGTATTCTTTGTATGAAACTCCCTACTGCAACGCACACTAATCGGAATCGTAACGTAATCGCCTCGCCTTGGGACAAGCTCACGAACCGCGCGGTGCGGGGCGTTACGGCTCGTCGGTCGTCCCCGCGCTTACGTCTTTCCGTACTCGAGCTAACACCTCTTCGTCCACCCTTGCCCCTCTTCCCCTCCCGCGGCATGCCCGGTCGGCGAGCCGTAAGCGCGGCATCGCCTAGCAGTAGCCGAGTCGACGTATCGGAGCTTCTGATCCGCTTTGGTTACGTGCTTGTTGGACGGCGAGGCGAAAGGCGATACGGTGCTGATCACTTTCCGATTTGTTACGTGTAATTTCGACTACAGTGCGGCCGACGAAAGAATGCGTTTGAATTTTGAATTCGTTCTTGACACACCTGTCAGTTTCTTATAAAAGAATAAGTAGGTACGTGTTTTGCGAATTTGATCTTTATGACTACTAGGATTGTCGCACTGACAGGTGGAACGCATCCTCTCGATGGCCGGACTCACAGATAATACACTATAATGTACTAGCCGGACTGTAGTTGGAAGTTATACCTACCTAGTTGAGTTCCCCATTTCGTTGCAGGGACAACGCACGTAGGCAAATGTCGGGCTAAAGTCGTAGGTCAATATCGTTCTTACATGACAATGAATGCATTAATTTACTTAATTTAGTTTTCTGTTACAATAATATAGGTATACTATGCGTAACTGAATTAATGCACGTTATGAAAATGGTTTGTTCAGAATCGTTTACTGAATCGATTTCTGTTTTTTATCCCAATAATGACGTCAATGTGATGCGTAGTACGCATGTGTCGATGTAGATGCCGCCACAAGCTAAGCACTGCTACTAGTTTTATACTAATTAAATCTGCACCTGATCACATTAAGTAAGCATGTCCTAAAAAGACGGTCCAAATATTGGACGATTGATTATTTTTTCGCGATTACAATCGGAACGGGGTAAAGTTCACTCATCCTCCATAGAAAAGGGAGGATCCTCTGGATCCTCCAACCAGACGGGTGGTGTGTGTCGCGGGCAACTGCCCGATGATTCATGTCGGGCCGATATATGCTAGTTGCGCGGTAAACTTTACTTGCGAGATGCAGGATTATGTGTGACGTCAGTATGACGTGTAGTTCGCATGTGGCTTTTGTGGCGTGAGGGAAAGAGGGAGTACACATGTGTCTGCGCGCATACTTGTGCACTATAATATCTCCCGCGCCGATGGCCGCCGTGGCTGAATTACGGTCTGGAGGACTTTATTTATGTGGCGTTTTGTAGATACCGCTACAGTCCCAAAGAGAAAGTTGTTCAGTTTGGTTATGGTCGCTCACGATGAGCCTTATTAGAAGGCTGGGTGCCTTCTTAATGGCAATAGAGAGGGCTATGCTTGGAGTTTCCCTAGGTGAGTACCACTACCTTAATTTTGACCACACCTCTGATACCCTGTAAATATGCACCGCGCTAAAGGATACGAGATATGTAGGTAATAGTTAGGTAATAAACTCACCCTCGTATCCTGATCACAGTGTTCACCAGCAATAAACACAGTCTTCAGCGATTTGCTGCAGTATCTCCTGGCGTACTTGGCGTTAGGGTCAGCTCGCTTCAGGACGCGGAATGCTGTGGGGATCGTGAAGAGGGCGTTCACACGGTGCTGTTCTATGATTCTGGAAAAACAACGAAGAACAAATAAATTAATGAAAGAGAATCCTGATGTCCCGGAGAACAGTGCTGGCCCAGTGGTAACGGCCCCGGCTTACGAGTTGTAGGTCGTGGGTTCGAACCCAGACAGGTGCTTTACTTTAAATAAATAATTTCATCACCACAGCTCTCAAAACGGTGAAGATAAACATCGTGAGGAATCCGGCATGTCCTAGAACCAAAAATTCGAAGACATGTGACATCTACCAACCCGCACTGGACCCGCGTGGTGGTGCACACTCCCTCTTGAAGACAGGAGACCTGTTCCCAGCAGTGGGAACATTAAAGGCTGATTATGAATCTCGCGATGTCAAAGTCCAGCAGACGACTGTGATAATATCTCAGACGAATCACAAGTAGGAGTTGCATCACATGTCGCATTATAAAATAACTAGCTGACTCGACAGACGTTGTCCTGTTTTTGATTCGAAAGACAAGTGGCGCCATCTATTATCATAATAATGTTATCGTTGTTTTCCTCGGGAACAGCACTCTTTTTCGGGATGTAAGGTACCCTATGTCCGTTTCTGTACACCTGACAACGTATATGCAAAATTTCAGGATGATCGGTTCAGTGGTTTAGGCGTGAAAAGGTAACAAACAAATTTACTTTCACATTTATAATATTAGTTAGGATAATAATGTATTTTGAGACAGCTTCTGTCCGCGGCTTCGCCCACGTGGATGTCGGATATTATCCCACGGGAACGTGCTACCGGGACAAAAAGTAGCCTATGTCCTTCCACGGGATGCCATTTATCTCCTTGCCAAATTTTATCGAAATCCGTTCAGTGGTTTAGGCGTGAAAAGATAACATCCAGAGAGAGTTACTTTCGAATTTATAATATTAAATAATATTAAATATGGATATAGGTACCTACCTACTACACGGAATTTTTTTTATAGTTACCTCTGCCCAACCGTTTAGGTCAGGACGTGATGTTCTAATTCAGTAAAAACTTTAAGAAGATTTGTGCCAAGAGAAGACATAAAAATAATAAATAAATAAATAAAATAAAGTTTATTTGGAACAACATAAGTTTACAATTTACAAAGGAAAACGAAGATAGCCACAAAAGTAAGATACTGTGGCGCAGCTATCAACGAATGAACATAAGGATCGGCGATCAATAGGATAAAGTTTTCTGGTCCTAAAATCCCCAGAAATAATTTAAGCCAACTGGTTCCGTCAATGTACTCATCTAACTTATCGAGACCTTTTATTTTGAAACGCACTGAAAATTAAACAATTAAAAATATAGCGAGTCGGATTCGTACACGAACGGTTCCCTACCACCGTCCAATATTTAGCACTAAGTACATGTTTTTTTAAAACATAGGTACTTGACATACGATTTTTAGGGTTCCGTAGTCAACTAGGAACCCTTATGGTTTCGCCATGTCTGTCTGTCCGTCCGTCTGTCTGTCTGTCCGTCCTCGCTTAATCTCTGTGACCGTTAGCACTCGAAAGCTGAATATTTGTAGGAGTACGTATATCAGTTACGCCAACAAAGTGGTAAAATAAAATTTTGGAAAATATTTTTTTTAGGGTAGCTCCCCTACATGTGAAGTGGGGATGAATATTTTTTTCATCATCTACCCCATCGTGTGGGGTATCGTTGAACAGGTCTTCTAAAATGGCTTAGGGGTTGCTAAAATTATTTTTCGATTTAATGCTCCATTTACGAAATATTAAAGTTTAAAGTGCAAATTTTTGTTCCAGTAGGGCGTCCCCCCCCTCTAAAAGCTAAACTACTAGCTTGAAAAATCTGGAAAAATTCTCGATGAAAGTGCATTTTATGAATTTTAAAGGAAAAGTATAGCGGTTAAGATAACTTTATTAGTTTAGCAGTAATAGTCGTTGAACTTGGGTGTTTGATAATTTTGTACCAAATACAAAATCCTTAGCATTAATCCTTTAAAGTGACTAAGATGAAGTAGTTGCTTGTTTATAATGGGTAAAGACTTGCATTGAAAACCAAAATATGTTTTTTTTTACCTATTCAGAATAAAGAACAACAGAATCGTACTACATTGTGATAAAGGGCTACTACGGAACCCTACACTGTGCGTGGCCCGACACGCACTTGGCCGGTTTTTTTTACTACATGTTTCATATATCGGGACCCCCTTTCATTTTTAACTTTATTTTATTTAGAAATTCACACTCTGTGAAGATTTCAACTGTCTCCCTGAGAGATACAGCAGCCCGCTGACTGACAGACGGACGGATAGCGAAGGCTTAGTAAAAGGGTCCTGTTGGCACCCTTTAGGTAAGAAACCCTAAAAATGAAACTGGGAGGTAGTAAAATATTACCTAAAATACTGTCCAGGATCAGGAGTCCTATCCGGCTTGCCCTCATACAGCACAGACGTGACACCTGCCAGCAGGGGCCCGTAGCAAATGTAGGAGTGGCCGACCACCCATCCCAAGTCCGACGCTGCCCACCAGACGCCCTTCTTCAGCCCGTACACTGTGCGCAGGGTCCAGCAGAGCGTGGCTGCGTGCCCGCATGGACGCTGGACACCTTTCGGCGCGCTTGTTGTACCTATAGTGTGGAAGAAAAAGAAAGTTAAAGTAGGTAAGTTAAAGTTTATTTTTTCTTAATTAGGGTTCCGTACCCAAAGGGTAAAAACGGAACCCTATTACTAAGACTTCGCTGTCTGTCCGTCTGTCCGTCTGGCCGTCTGTCCGTCTGTCTGTCACCAGGCTGTATCTCAAGAACCGCGATAGCTAGACAGTTGAAATTTTCACTAATTATGTATTTCTGTTGCCGCTATAACAACAAATACTAAAAACAAAAAAAACAAAATATTTAAGGGGGCTCCCATACAACAAACGCGATTTTTTTGCCCTTTTTTGCTCGATATGAAAAATGGCAACAGGTAGGCACTTGAAATATTCACAAAATACTCAGTTGTATTTTAACTTTAATAATAAATAATAAAATTAAAATAAAATAAATATGTAAGGGGGGCTCCCATACAACAAACATGTTTTTTTTGGCATTTTTGCCTTGTGGTACGGAACCGTTCGTGTGCGAGTCCGACTCGCACTTGTTTGTGTTATTTTTATAATTGTAATCACAAGTCATTTATTCAAATTAGGCTGAGAATCAGCACTTGTTGAACGTCGAAATTACATAAGACATTCCCCTAAAACACCCCCACCCTTCACCACTTCCTAGTGCTTTCGCTGGGAAGCGGACACCACAAATGACAGCCGGGACCAACGGCTTAACGTGCTTTCCGAGGCATGGAGGGGTCTCGTTATGTAAAGATGGTCACCAACCCACAGACCAACCGCGGCAAGCGTAGCTTAACCTGATCGATCGACCTGTGCGGCTATTACTTAGCCACGGGCCCCCCGCGTGTCTCACATAATATGGTAAAAAGACCCAATTCAATAACAATAGGGTACTTGGTTAAAGTGATTATCAATTATAATGACTAGAACAAAGGTTTGAAGCCCAATTAAGTCATACTCAACTGAACGCAATGAATGTCGTTGTTCGTACGTCGTTTACTGGTTAAGGCCAGAGGTCGTTCTTAAAATAGGTCTATATTATATCAGCATTAGAGGTGCCCCTGCTTCGCACCTTTTTTACCACAAAACATAGAGTTTTCTTAATTACACAGGATGAAGTTGAACACTTGCGCCCACTCTAAATAGGAGCAGGTGTGCAACTATATGACTGTTACATATATAAATTTTCATTTGCAAACCTAAATTCTTGAACAAATGTGTAATTTTCGTCTTAGATAGTGCAAACTAAGTAAACAAGAATTATCGGTGTTCCGGTATAAACCTCCGAATTGAGAACCTCCTCCTTTTAGAAGTCGGTTAAAAAAGGGCGCGCGACGACATTGCCAAATTGCTTGCCTACGCGCACGTAATTATGTGCATTCCTTTCTTTAATGACATGCTCTAAATTGTCTTTATAACACGTTCAATCAGATATAGGTATTAATTAGGCGCACCTATTCAATTTCATCCCTATGTAAGACTGCAAGTGTAATCCCACCAAAAACATTTCATGTTAAAAATAGTGTTTACGACGCACGAACTGCATTTCATACCAAGCCCTTGTTTTTCGAAATGAATGAACCAATTTTAATTAAACTCCATAAGTATAAGCAGGATACAAAGGTCTAAAAAGTTACTTAAGAACTTTTACGAAATATCTTATTTAAAAAAAGATAACAAAAAATATCAGTTTCTATGAAATTTTTTAAATCGGTCTAATTTGGTTATATAAGTAACACTATTTTTCGGAAATGTTCTTAAATAACTTTTTAGACCTTTGTATCCTGATAATTTAAGATCGAAATAAGGCTAACCGGAATCACTCGATAACACCCAAAAAACTGGCCAAGTGCGAGTCGGACTTGCACACGAAGGGTTCCGTATCACAAGGCAAAAACGCCGAAAGAAACTGTTTGTTGATGAAGAAGAAGTTTTTGAAGAAGTTTTGGAAGAAGAAGTTGAAGAAGATGTTTGTTGTTTGGGAGCCCCCCTTATATATTTATTTTATTCTGTTTTTAGTATTTTTTGTTAAAGCGGCAACAGAAATACATCCTCTGTGAAAATTTCAACTATCTAGCTATCAGGGTTCATGAGATACAGCCTGGTGAGAGACGGACAGACGGACAGTGGAGTCTTAGTAATAGGGTCCCGTTTTTACCCTTTGGGTACGGAACCCTAAAAAGTAAGTACTGTAATCTAAGAGGTAAGTTCTAGTTTTGTAAGTCTAGACTGATGTTTACTGACATTGAACCTGAAATGACCTCATTCCACGGATTTAGATATACCTAGATAACGCAAGAGCAACTACTTCGCGTGCCAAAAATTGCACCAACTTATGATTACAAATCGTAAGCCGCCCCTTTCGCGCTCAGTCCTTTGTACTGCTGGCTGGGTAAGTGTGAGCGAGAGCGCGAGCTTGTGACGTCATAGTATATCGAATTCTGGAACAGTTAGTAAAAGATGTCTAATCAGGTAAGTAAGTAGATTTTTAGGTACTACACCTAAAAATCTATTTACCTGAATATACAACTGATACATTTTAAATCCAAAGAATTATATAATATACAGGGTTGGGCAGTATTTGAATTACTTGTAATTAAAATACGTAATTGAAATACAAATACGTAGGTATTTGGTATTTGTATTTCAATTACTTCCCTAAAATGTAATTTGTAATTCGTATTTCAAATACCTGACGACGAAGTATTTTGTAATTAGTATTTCAAATACTTGAGGCTTCAAAATACATTTGCGATCGCGAGTGTGACTGCGAGGCCAGAGTAATGTAAGAAAATTAGGTATTTGACAAGAATTTGGGTTAAATTTTTGAACTAAAAAAAGGGTAAAAATGTTGGTTATTTTGTCTTTAATTCATTCACGAAAGAAAGTTACTTTACAGTTTTGTCTGATGGTTTTTGAAGACGGTTTTTTTTTTAAATAGTTTTTGTAATTATGTAATTTGTATTTTGTATTTCAATTAAAAATAGCTAAAATACTCTATTTTGTACCTTGTATTTCAAATGGGAACAGCCAAATATTTCGAAATATTTTATTCCGAATTTCGATGTTCCGATTTTCAAAAGTCCGAATTTCATAATACCTAAGAATTATAATCTCTATTATTAAAAATCACGAAATTTATGTTTCCGAAAGTCATAAATGCGATTTGCTTGTTTTCCGATTTTCATATGTTCGAAGAATCAAATGCTCGATGGGTTCTCGGTCCGAAAAACGTCATTCCGATTTTCAATTTTCCGAATAACCTGTTAAAATTGGTACTCCCTTTCTTCTCCTAAAATTGTTTGTCCGAAAGTCATTGTCCATAACACGTTTACTATAAACTTCAGTAACCATAATGATCAAAAATTCTAAATTTTGTTTTACATAATTATCTTTACTTCTAAATCTATTCTGTCATAATATCGAGTACTATAATAATTGAATCTCCTAATTTTGCATGAAATAAAGTCATATGTCTACGTATTGTATTATATAATGTGTATTATTCCGAATGTTCATTTATAATAAAATTGTTAGCTCTAAAACATTTGCTAAAAATTAGGTTTTAGTGACAGAAACGAATCGCTGTAAATCCGACTCCACGCAGTCTTGTCTGCCCTACCCCTAGAGTGTAATTTAAAATCGCGTAGGCGCGTAGGGACGAGGCGGCCCGCGGGCTGCGGAGCAGGAGGCTGTGAAGCCGTGGTGGTGAGCGAAAGCCGTCTGCGACGATTAGCACGCGTGGGGCCGCCGGAGAACCGCAGCGCCGGAGCCGTGACAGAAACCATGCCCGCTGCATGTTGCATGTTGCATGCTTGCTTGCATGCTGCATGCCTGCTGCATGCTTGTTACATGCTTGCTTGCATGCTGCATGCTGCGTGTTTGCTTCCATGCTGCATGCTTGCTGCATGCTGCGTGTTTGCTTCCATGCTGCATGCTGCATGCTTGCTACATGCTTGCTTGCATGCTGCATGCTGCGTGTTTGCTTCCATGCTGCATGCTTGCTGGCATGCAGCATGCTGTGTGTTTGCTTCCATGCTGCATGCTTGCTGCATGCATGTTACTTTAAACCCTTTACACAGAAATAGGGGCCCCGCGAAGCGGGGCTCCGTCGATACTAGGATGCAAGAGCGAGCGAATGACAATATAAATACCTTTACCGTGCATCGAAGTCTAGTAGTGTCGCAGTGAAGATCTATCGCGGTAACGTGCATCGAAGTGTAGTGGCGTCGCAGAAACGGGTCTTGCGCAGTTACGTGCATCGCAATATTGTAGCATCGTATTAGCATTTATCGATATTTTGTGCTTCGATATTCCGTATTCTACTCGTATTATTTGTCTTGCTATTCAGTTTTACAAGGCGTTTTTATTTCGGAATTATAATTAATTCGGAATTCTAATTAATCGGAATTCGTATTTTTGATGTTTCGAATTTTCATTAATTCGGACTTTTTGTTATTCGATCTATTGGAACTCGGTATTTTGAGAATAGTACTTATAAACGTTAGGAATATTGAAATTTCGGAATTATAAAAATATGATGAATGATAAATCGGAGTTGTTATATTAGGAATTTTGAACCATTCGGAATTATGAAAATCGGTATTTTAAAATTCGTATTTGTGATTGTCGGAATAAAGTTTTTCGTATTTATGTAGTGTACCCATTACAAATACCTTACTTAAAGATATTTTGTATTTTGCATTTTAATTACTTGCGATACTGTATTTTGTATTTCAATTAAAGCAAAGCATGTATTTTGCTCAGCCCTGATAATATATACCTGTATATAATATAATAAAGTTGAAGAGTTTGTTTGTTAGAAATCGCTTAAACTACCAGTCAGAATTGAAAAATAATTTTTGAATTTGATACTTAGCCCAATTCGTGAGGAAGGTTATAGGCTCTATGAGGAAGGATATAACATCACGCTACGGCCCTGCAGAGCCGGGTAAAAAAAAAGTAAGCAATAACCTTCATATATAATATTTATATTAGAGTTTATTGTCAAAATTCATGATGTGGGTTTTACAAAGATTAATTTTTAGGTTGTTATCAGTTAGCCATTGTATAATTAAGCCTGAACTATTATTTATTTCATTTTCATATATTTCTAAGTTTTTTTCTTATAGAGATTGTAATGCAATCATTGGCAAATAGCGTCAAAGTGTGTTATATGATTCTGGGAACATATTTTATATAACATAAGAATAACAACGGACCAAGTACACTACCCTGCGGTACGCTGTAATTTATACATTCTTGTTTCGATAGGTAGGTTTATTCTGTTTTGGTTCTATGACATAATTTTACTATTTTAGTTATTTGTTTTCTACTGGCTAGGTACGACTTAATCAACCCCAGGACATTGCCCCTAATTCAAATTTTACTTAATTTTATGAAAAGTATTCTATGATCTACAAAATCGAAAGCGTTCGTCATGTCTCTGTGTGTCTGGGACTTTTTTCATTGTATTTATGTGTCTTACCTGATGTATACAAAATGTACAGGGGTTCGTTAGCCTCCACAGGGACACAGGGTACAGGGTCTGCTTCCAGAGCCTCCTCCCAGTTGATATCCCTGCCGGGTTCCAGGGTACACTCCAGCACTCGTCGACGCTGGAAGATGATACAACTGTTTGGCTGGAAGTCTGACTGGCATAGCGCTTCGTCTAGGATGTCCTTGTATCTAGAGATATTAAAATAAACGATAATTTATTTACATACTATTCAAACTATTGAATTTAAAAGTCACACTAATGTTTTAAAGAGAAAAGCTAAGATGTTTTTATGTTTGTTTGTTTCGATTTAACACTAAAAAGGCTGAACGGATTTAGATGAAATTTGGCACATGGGTAGACCATGAACTGGATTAGGACATAGGATACATTTTATCCCGATATTCTCATAGGGTCAAGATTTATGCGGGTGAAACTGCGGGGTGCAGCTTGTATTAATATAAAGGATAATGTATTTACCTACTTTTCAAACTATTGAATTTAGGCCACATCAGTCCTAGTAACAAATTTTATCAGTAGCAGATTCTAGATTTATGCATAAGTTTGAAATCATTAATCTGCCTTGAGCAAGCGTGGTGATTACTGCAATAGCCCAAGTTCGCACGGACGTACGCGGGGGCATTTTATCGCGCACTGGATTTTCAACTCTCGGGGTTGAGCCGAGCATTGAGAATCCAACTGAGCACATCCCAGCGCGGCAAAAAAACATTGGATTTTCAACTCTAAGCGCTAAGCAGTGTATTAAAAATTCAGTGCGCGATAAAAAACCGCCGCGGGAAAAACGCTCCCCCGTTCGAACCTGGGCTTAATCACCTTCTCTGCATGAGAACCTCTCCCCTGCATCCAAGCCCTTTGTCCTACATTGGGGCAGTAACAGACTGGTAGCCTGGCAGCAGTTCCGGATTAGCCCCTAAGCAAATTAAGCAATTGCTTAGGGCATCACGTCTCGGGGGGCACCATAAACAGCACCGAAAAAATATTTGCTAGCACATGAAACGCAAGGCTGTTTGAAAACCCGCGTGTTTTGTCGGCGGGAGATGTCATTGCGTTGACGTTGGAAAGGCTAGATGCTTTATCAATATTATACAGAATGACTTGGAATTTGACGTCCTTATTCCTTCCAGCAACCCCAGGCGTGGATTGCTTAGGGCATTAAGTAGTCTTAATCCGGCACTGCCTGGTAGCTACCTATTATTAAGTACCTACCCAGTTTAACCTGAGGAAAACTTAGAGGACGATCATCGTCCGGTAGTATACTAATATACAATAACATCACACCTGCACCTATAGCACACCTACATTTCACCAGTTTTGCTTAAGTCCCATGTAAAAGGGGCCGATCCTATTGCCATCAACCGAGCACATATCCAGAATCCAGACTGCTACTGAGAAATTAGACCGAAAGACGTAGCGTTGGAAGGCCTCCCACATGGTGGTCCGACGACCTTGTGAAGGCCGCAGGAACCCGTTGGATGCGAGAAGCACAGAACCAGTCGAAGTTGAGGTGCTTGGGGGAGGTCTATGTCCAGCAGTGGACGTCTTTCGGCTAAAATGATGATGATGATGATGACTGAGAAATTCCTGATGTAGCAGCAGATGGAGTATTCTATTACCTGACAATTTTGTTAGGCTCCACCCCGCAACTGGCAGCTATGATGACTGTAGGTTCAGCATGCTCGATCCTGGTCCTCAACTCCCTGGCGGCGAAACCTGAGCAAAATTGTTTAAATATATTTATTTCCTTTTATTTGTATTCCCTTCTATAGTGCTTGTTAGTGATCCTAAGATTTCTACTATATTTTCTGTTACTACCCGTGAGAACCTGTAATTAGCTTTGTATCTCATATACTATTGTTATGCTTCTGTTATAGCTGTTGGTTCTCGTATATATAAATAAATAAATAAAAATAAATTGGTTCTTCAATTCAAAATTTTGGAGAGAGAAATTGACTTCAAATTGATTTAAATTTTGAGAAATCTTTTCTCGCAGAAAACAGCACAATGTATGATGAACTAGCTTCTGCCCGCGACTTCGTTCGCGTGAAATTTCACCCTTCCCCCATTCACCCTCTTAGGGGTGGAATTTCGAAAAATCCTTCCTTAGTGGATAGTGTGGATACCTATTCTTCACAAAGAACACACCCTCCGAATTTTAAGTCTCTAGGGCCAGCGGTTTAGGCTGTGCTTTGATACTTATCTGTCAGTCAGGACTTTGATTTTCAGGACTTATATATTATATAGATCTCGGAATAAGTTATTTAGGTTAACCCACTCACTAAGTAACGTTGTATAGCGTCTGTAGTTACACAACGCTTTGTCTTTTTCTTTCGAAAGTCAAATTACTGACGACTGAAAGAGAGAAATTGGTGTGTAAATATTCATCTAATATAATACGTTTATTAGTAAGGGGTAAATGTAAAAACAATATAAAGGACAATGGTCACCGAAACATGGGTTTCTGCCCTTAAGCTCAATAGCCATAAGATATACAAAGAGCTTTTCAAGTAGAACCTTTGCTACTAACACGACTCGCGTACACCTTGTTGCTCTATGCAATTTTTTTTGAAATATAATAAATAATTATTAATAATATGTATAATTAAGATAGCTTAATTGAGTTGCCTTAATGACTAACTTAATTAAGTCAAGCTCAAGAGCAGTGGCGGCCGCGACTTACGAGTTGTAGGTTATAGGTTCGAACCCTGACAGGCGCTTTACTATTTGTAAATTATTTCATCACCACTGCTCTCAAAAAGGTAAAGGAAAACATCGTGAGGAAACCGGCATGTCCTAGAACCAAAAAATCGTGTGACATCTACCGACCCGCACTGGGCCAGCGTGGTAGATTATGGCCCACTCCCTCTCACAGAGAAGAGGCATGTGTCCCAGCAGTGAGAACACTAGGCTGATAATGCTGGGATATAGCGAGAATCAAAACTGCAACGCAAGTAGATACTGCCGCGGCAGCTCTTAAACATTCTACCCTGTTTATGCTGAATATGATCTTTATTTCTGTAAGGTTTATATTGTACACGTCAATAATTCCATAGATCCATGTTTCTATCCGACTGACTACTCTGGGAAGAAACACGGAAACGATCTCAGAGGTCAGTCTATTTTAAAGTGCAGACATAATCTTGGTCAGATCAAGTGAGGATCATGTAGATTAGTGTCTGAAATAATCTTTTGAGGAAAGAACCACAGCTTTCATTGGACCAGGCCAGTCGGTGCACGCATACGTCAGTAATCGGGAGCTCAACAACTTTACATACTTACATAATTATGCTTTGTTCACGACGTGTGAAAGGGGGCTTAGGCTGGTTTTCCACCAGAGATGAGCGAGAAAGCGTAGCGAGGTATGTGTGTAAAACTAACCAATACCAACGCTAACTTAGTTCAAGCTAAGCGATGTTATATTGGTTGGTTCCACATATCCCTCGCTACGCATCCTCGCTCATCTCTGGTGGAAAATCAGCTTTAGCATAGGACGCGGCCGCGCCGCCAGTGTGGTGCCAATGCCCTGCAGTATCGCCCAGACAATGCTAATTATAATAAATTGATATTAAATCAGTGAAAGGGAAGCGTGTGGGCGTTATTTTCTTTTATACAGTGAATCACGATACTGGAAAAAACAGCATGTTATGAATTTATCATTTCTTTAAACGCAACATCATGTCTTTATATCCTAAAGGACAAACCCGGTAACACTGCCCCACCCGGGGATCGCATCTTAAAAGTAACGCTTCGCAGTAAAGCTGTGACGGCATGGTGGCTAAGGTTAGGCCAAAGAAACCAGGATCGTCCAAAATAGGCAGTAAGAAAGGACGTCGCGCTGGTCAAGTACGTGGCGAGCGTACTGCTATGGTTGCTGCACCACCCGGAGGTGCTGGCAGCGCTGCGGCTGCGCGCGCCGGACGGGTGCGTAGGTGGACGCCGCCGCCCCGCTCTGTTAGACGTGCCAGCAGCTAGGACCAACCTACTCTAGTTTGCCCCAATGCCACGTGCAGCACGTATTATTACAGAATATAAAAAAAACCATTAGTACAGAATCGGAGGATATATTTGGGCAAAACCTGCCGAGATTCATTCAAAAAGCACAATTAGTAATTGAAAAAGGTCTGATATTATAACATCAGACCTTTTTCAATGATTGATTCAAGCCACGTGGGCGGGGTTACTGCAGCGCGGCAGCGTTATATCGTTGTTGCAATTTTGCTTACTTGGCAAGTGGTTTTATTTTTGTAAACTAAAAGATATTGTGACTTATAACATCGCCTTGGATGATCTGTAAAGGTGTTATAATTGTGGTTTAAATAAATAATAATAATAAATAAAATCGCGTTGGGTGGACGATATCGTCAAAGTCGAGGGAAACGCCTGTCTAGAAGAAAAGTGAGGCCATTTCTTCTGCCATACTTCCTGGTTCCGTGCGTTTAGGCCTCCTTACAACCAGCAGTGGGTGATTCCGGGCTGAAATAATGCTAGGTTCGCTCAACAGTCTCACTTGCTGCTACACTGAAAGAAATAAGCAGTAAATAAGAATGAAAAAACATTAATCTGAACTGCTTTAAACAGTTCCATATGAGCCTAACGTTCAAAACAGTATTTTTTACTGATTCGAAAACAGTTAAAGCTTGAGGAAAAATAATGTTACCGTCATGACAGTAAACTTGAACGTTTTAAGTAGCTAACTGCACAAAATTAACTGTTTAATTCATTTGGTGATATCGTTCAAACCATCGGTGGTTTTGCTTTTTTTTTTCCTTTTTTTCAGTAAATAGTATGTTCAATCATTAAACGTCACTGTTTTGTCTTTTACTGTTTTACAAACACTTCTTCTTACTGTATAAAGTCAGTAAGTCTTAATGAAATCGCATTAATGTGGTGTAGTAAGACATTTTTTTTTCTAGTGTATTGAAGCAGCCAGTCCAAGTACCAGCCTAGGCGTTCCTTTTATCTCTCTGTAGTCGGTCCCTCATGTCTGAAGATCGTGGTCAGCTTCGGAGTTGCATCTGGAGCGGATGATCCGTCTCCACCGGTTTCTGTCCAGCGCATCCCTTACCTCCGTGTAAAATTTAGTGGACGATGATTCCTTCACCTGGTCGGTCCATCGTGTTGGTGAACGACCGCGCGATCGTTTGCCTTGGGTGTTCCCAACCACAATCAGTTTTTCCAAACTTTCATCGCCTCTGCGCACTGTGTGGCCGAAATAGGAGAGAATGCGTTGCTGGCATATGATCGACAAGCGGTCGACAAGCTTTCCTTTTATAATTCCTCGTCAATCATCTGCAATCTCTAAATCATCCAGTAAATTATATGTAACTGATACCTACGGCTTGAGTCATTTATTCATTTGAAAGAAAGAAAGAAAATACGTTTATTTGCGGCAAACATGACGCATAAAAAAAAAAAACACAAACAAAATAAGAATATGGGAGAAAGTATGCGTCACATCTACGCGAAACGGCCATCGCTCAGCATAATGCTAAGACCCTATACGAGACAGAGCCCCAGCGCTGGTTTTTAGCGACAGCCGGTGTTGACGTGATGACGTCAACCAGTGCAGCATACGATTAGACTAGGGGCTGTCCATTAATCACGTGAGGCTCGAAAGGGGGGGAGGGGTCCATAAAAAATCACGAAATATCACAAGGGGGGGGGTCTAGTAATATATATCACGTGTATTTATTTGTTCGGCAAACGCGCGATTCTCAACCGAAAAGCGACGTTACGTGTATTTATTTTTTCGTCAAACGCGTACAAAATCGAAAGCGGCTTGTAGTGTGACTTTGATTCGCCCTTGCCAGGCAGCGAACGAAGTGAAGTTCCCGCGATAATTTTCTATAATAAAATTAGATGATACATAAACCTGTATTTTATAAATATAAAAAAAAAATTAAGATTCTTAAACCTCACCATGTATCACCAAGGGGAAGGGGGGTTAAAAAATGCCAAAAAAAAACATCACGTGATTAATGGACGGCCCCTTAAAACAAATAATTAGAATGACTCTCATTTGTTCCATTATTAGAAAAAAAAGTTAAATGTCTGTTTATTTTCAGTATGGCGAAGCTAAGAGAAGAAGTATTTGAGGCAGATTCACAATCGAAGAAGAAGCAATATGAGGCTGGACCTAAAGGATCTTTTGGGTGCGTAATATTTCAGTGACAACTCAATAAAATCTACCAATGATTGAATGCACTTTCATACAGTAAAAATTACAATAGATCTTCAAATTAACTTTTCATCGCTTTCTGAATTCATACTAATTTGAAAGTAACTCTGTCTGTCTGTCGGCCTGTCTGTCTGTCTGTCTGTCTGTCTGTCTGTCTGTCTGTATCTTACCTTTTCACGCCTAAACCACTGAACGGATTTCGATAAAATTTGGCAGAGAGATAGATTGCATCCCGGGGAAGGACATAGGATAGTTTTTATCCCGATATTTCCACGGGATCGACACTTACGCGGGTGAAGCCGCGGGGTGAAGCTAGTTCCTTATATTTATACTCATGAGCTACTGACATTATAGGCAACATTTTTTTAAGTTTTATTATTTGAAAGCAATCTTCCATAAAACTTTTTTTTTGTACTAAGTCATAAATGAGACTAATTGATCCATGACGTTATCCACAGTAAGTAGGTATGACAAATTATTTTACAAGAATTATAAATTAATATAGTTTTTTATATTTCAACAGCTATGGAGGCAAGTTCGGTGTGCAACAGGATCGTATGGACAAGTCTGCGGTCGGACACGACTATGTCGGCAAGACTGAGAAACACGTGTCGCAGAAAGATTACGCACAAGGTAATGTTAACGCTTCTTGAGGGGCCCGTGGCTAAATAATAACAGCCGCACAAGTCGATCGATCAGGTTGAGCTACGCTTGCCGCGGTTGGTCTGTGGATGGGTGACCATCTTTACACACCGTGACCCTTCCGTGCCTCGGAAAGCACGTTAAGCCGTTGGCCCCGGCTGTCATTCGTGGATCTTTGACAGTCGTTACGGGTAGTCAGAAGCCCGAAAGTCTGACAACCGGTCGTACCAAGGGGTATCGTATTACCCAGTAACTGGGTTGTGGACGTCAGATAGGCAGTCGCTCCATGTAAAATACTGGTATTCTGCTGCATCCGGTTAGACTGGAAGCCGACCCCAACATAGTTGGGAAAAGGCTAGGCAGATGATGAACGTTAACACTTCTTATCAGTTCATAAGGGTTATTCTAATACAGTCAGCAACTAAAGCCGATTAACAATGTTACTTTTACATATCATCGAATTAAATGAATACAAAAATATTCGAAACATAGTTTTTCAACATAATTTAAAGGTTCAGATTTTTCATGAATATTTTGCTCAATATCATCATCTGCTTCGCCTTTTCCTAACTATGTTGGGGTCGCTACACCAATATAGCGGTATCTACAATGCCACATGAGAATAACGCGTCGTACTGACGTCAGGCAAAATCCTGCATCTCGCAAGCAGAGTTTACCGCGCAACTAGCATAGATACAACGACCACAACTCCCGTCTGGTCGGAGGATCCTCCCTTTTCTATAGAGTATGAGTGAACTTTACACCCTGTTCCTCATACCTCTATACCTACATATATTATTTCTACCTCACCCAGGTTTCGGCGGCAAGTACGGCGTGCAAGCGGACCGCATGGACGCGTCGGCCGTGGGACACGACTACGTGGCCGAGGTGCACAAGCACGTGTCGCAGACCGACTACGCGCAGGGCTTCGGCGGCAAGTACGGCGTGCAGACTGATCGGGTGGATAAGGTGAGGGGGAGAATGCATTCTAAATCCATACTAATATTATAAATTCGAAAGTAACTCTTTCTGTCTGTATGTTACCTTTTCACGCTTAAACCACTGAACGGATTTTGATAAAATTTGGCGGAGAGATAGATTGCATCCCGGGGAAGGCCATCGTCATCGGACCTCGTCCAGCGCTTTCCATCAGTGTTGATCGAGGCAAGAACAGGCACATTCAGCAATAAGAAAAAATATTGTTACGAGCTTCGGGTTCGTGACAATAAAAACTGCCGATTTAATAACCAAAAAAATGACACTTTAATAATCAACACTAATTACAAGTCAAACACACTAATTACAAAACACAATTGCACTACTGAACGCTTTAAGTCGCACTTGAATATCGCTTCGATGTTCTCACTTCGATCGCTGTATCGAAACTGTGTCGGTCGTGGCGCGTCTCGGCCTTATATAGCGCCAATGAGAGTTCTAGAACCTTCCATGGTAGAAACATCTAGAATGTTCGAGTACATACAGGCCCCGATCGACCAGATGTCGAAAGTTCGGGAATGTTCTAGAAAGTTCTTGCATCGAAATTTCTAGAAGGGTCTTCACTACTAGTTCCGCTACTCGATACTAGATGGCGCTAGTGGTAACTACTGTCACCATGTACCATGTGCATTAATTGTGGCGCGCAACACTGCCCCCTCCTAAGACATGCTTGTCCCGAGCATTATCGGCCCCATAATAACGCGCCAGTCGATCCACGTGGACGATCTTAGGAGTACCTCTTGCACCTTTCTGTACCGGTAGGTTACGTCATTGATCTTTGTCACAATCCGGTACGGTCCGTCCCATTTAGCTTGAAGCTTAGGAGATTTTCCTTTGCTGCGGACTGGATTGTGCAACCACACTAGTGAACCTTCGTCGAACCCTTTATTGTTAATTTTACGGTCATAACGGGTTTTCATCTTTTCAGACATTTGCTGGCCCGATTGTCTGACGTGCTCATAAATGTCATTCATTTTGTTCCGCAAGTCATTCGCATACTCGGTTATACTGCGTGGGGCATCAGGTGGTATTCCGGTGATCAGGTCTGCAGGCAGCCGTAATTCTCTTCCAAAGTTTGCGAAAGCTGGTGTCACCGATGTACTTTCGTGAACAGCGCTTCGATATGACAACAAAAACGGTTGTATGTGCTTGTCCCAATCTCGTTGCCGGTTTTCCACAACTTTGGCTAGGTACCTCTCCAGTGTCTGATTAAATCGTTCCACCATTCCATCCGATTGTGGGTGGTAAGAAGTTGTTCTCGTTTTGTGAGTACCCATTACTCGGCAAGTTTCCTGAAATATTTGGGACTCAAAATTCCTTCCCTGATCGCTGTGAATCTCCAAGGGTACTCCAAAACGGCAGAAGACTTCATGAACCAGTTTATCTGCAACTGTTGAAGCTTCTTGGTTTGGAATGGCAAAGACTTCCGGCCACTTAGTGAAGTAATCCATCACAACCATGAAATACTTGTTACCACTATCACTTTCCGGAAACGGCCCCGCAACGTCAAGGGCTATCCTCTCCCATGGTGCACCAACATTGTACAATTTCATTGCACCTCTACTACGAGTCTGAGGTCCCTTTACAGCTGCACAACTTGTACATTTGCGACACCAGTCCTCGACATCGTCCCGACAGTGGACCCAGTAAAACCGTTCTCGTATCTTCAATAGAGTCCGTTTTACTCCCAGATGGCCTCCTGAACAACCATTATGGTACAGCTGTAGAACGTCCGGTACTTGAGCTTTAGGGACAACCATTTGCAAATGACAGCTGTCTCCCCGAGCGTTTTCCCATTTACGGCACAGGACTCCATCCTGAATCACCAAACTGTCCCATTGGGCCCAATAGCTTTTTGTGATCGAACTCATTGCTGAGACGTCGCTCCACCTGGGCTTAGGAGCTCTGGCCTTCATCCACTCCAGAATCGGCTTGATGTCCGAATCTTCCTGCTGTGCACTTTGTAGGCTTTCCTTCCACTCGTTACTGAGGTCTGTCTTGAGCATCCTCACAGGTACGACTTCTTTACTTTCTTGCCTAGTACAATGCTTGCAGTCTTCAGGACAAGGTCTTCTTGACAATGCATCTGCGTTGCCATGAGATTTCCCGCTGCGATGTTCGACCTCGAAGTTGTATTCCTGCAGTAGTTCAATCCATCTCGCAACTTGTCCTTCTGGATTTTTGAACTGCAATAGCCATTTCAGTGCAGCGTGGTCAGTTCGTAGGTGGAATTTCCGTCCCAGAAGATATTTGCTAAAGTGCTGCAATGACTTTACCACAGCAAGCAGTTCCCGTCTCGTAACACAATAGTTCCTTTCAGGTTTTGACAATGACTTGCTGAAGTACGCTATCACAACCTCTTGATCACCATTACGTTGAGACAATACACCTCCAAGTCCTATGTCACTTGCGTCTGTGTCAACTATAAATTCCTTGCCCGCATCAGGGTACCCCAAAATAGGTGTTTTGCACAGACGGTCCTTTAGCTCCTTGAATGCGATGTCGCAACTTTCGTCCCAGCAGAAATGTCGCTTCTCCTCGGTTAGCTTATGCAGGGGTTTGGCTATATCTGCAAAGTTCTTGACAAATCGCCGATAATAGGAGCACAAACCCAGAAATGCTCTGACCTGCGTCTTGTCTTTTGGAATTGGCCAATCCTTGACAGCGGCGATTTTCTCTGGATCCGTGCGGATACCTTCTTCAGACACTACATATCCCAAAAAGCTAACTTGTCGTTTGAATAGTGAACACTTCTTCGGACTTAACTTGAGGTTGGCACTCTGGATCTTCATGAGCACGCGTTCCAGGTTTTGAAGGTGTTCTTCAAACGTGCGGCCTACGATGATGATGTCATCCAAGTAGACCAGGCAGGCATCGCCAATTAGTCCGGTAAGTACAAGTTCCATCAACCTCTCAAATGTTGCCGGAGCATTGCACAATCCAAATGGCATAACTTTAAATTGCCACAGACCCTTTCCTGTCGAGAATGCAGTTTTCTCCTTGTCGTTAGGATCAATTTCAACTTGCCAGTAGCCACTTTTCAGGTCCAGCGTGCTAAACCACTTTACTCTAGTAAGCATGTCCAGCGTGTCATCAATTCTTGGCAAAGGATAGCTGTCCTTCTTTGTAACGTCGTTCAGACGACGATAGTCAACACAAAACCGCATGCTGCCGTCCTTCTTTCTTACCAGCACTACAGGTGAACACCATGGACTAGATGAAGGTTCAATAACACCATCCTTCAGCATTCCCTCAATCATGGTTTCCACTTCTTTTTCACGTGCTACCGGCAATCTCCTTGGCCGCTGACGGATAGGCAATTCTTCTCCTGTATTTATTTTGTGTTGAACTATGCCAGTCTTCCCGATGTCAGCCTCGTTTGACGAGAAAACATCGGCGAACTTGAATAACATCTTCTTCGCCTTGACCATTTCATTTTGGGACAAAGCGCTGCGGCAGTCTTCTAAAAGTGTGGTCACTTTTGTTTGTGCATCCTTGCTGAGGGTCCCAGTCGATAGATGTTGGCATCGACGCAACCAATCCACTTCCTCGCAAGTACCAACAAGTGTACCTTTTTCTATTATCTGTTCCTGATCACAAAGGTTCAGCACACGTACCCCTGAGATGTCAGTGGCTCTGACCAAAGTCCGTGCCACTTTCCATGGAAGGTCATTGTCTACCCTTTCCACGAGTACACAACGATGAGTTTGCCCAGGATTCCGAGGAAGACTAACCGGCACAATCGTTTCCGATCTCGGCTTAAGAACAATCTTCTTAAGGCTGTACACATTCCCAGGTAACTCCCCTTCCATGAAAAGTTCCTCTTCTCCACATTTCAAAACACCTTGCTTGACGTCAATCTCGCAACAATTCTTCCTCATAAAGTCAAGGCCCAGGATGCAATCGTCCATTATATCAGCCACGATGACATTATGCAGGTAGATTCTGTTGCCTAGCGTCAATTCCATTTTCTTCTCTCCATGGACGGGTATGCGCTGACCGGTGGCTGTTACCAAATTAATGTGTTCCCTGTTGTATGCGGAGTCCCCAAGGGACCGACTTGTAAGTTGGGAACTGACAACCGTGCGAGAGGCTCCAGTGTCTATAGTCAGCTTACACGGCGTTCCGTTGACCTCGCCCTTGATGATTAGGCTGTTCCCGTTATGGGTTTGTGTGATCGAAACCCTTTGCTCTCTCTCTCTTTGAACATCAGCCAGCACCCGCCCCGCAGTCCTGGCTATTACTCGTTTCCCTGCTTCTGATGCTGGGCGGTGCTGTTAACCGCACTGCCCTCTGGAGATCGGTCGACTTCTCTTTCTGCAGTTCGCTTAGGGCAACTGGATCGAAGGTGGCCCTTTTCCCCACAGCCGTAGCACCTAGGGCTGTATCCTTTATTGCGGTCGCGAACTGTAGCCGCTGCAACCTCCCTGACGCGATGGGAACGATGATCCTGTCGCACAGCTTCCACCTCCAGTGCATGGGCCAAGGCGTCCTTAAGCGTCCCGTGGTGCCCGAGCCTCACAGCAGCTCTCACTTCAAGGTCGCGGATGCCGTCGATGAACGCCTGCACCAGGTTTCCATCAATAAGCGCAGGTACGGACTGGTAAGCTTTACGAACCAGCTTCTCCACTTCAAGGGCCCACTGCTGCAGGTTTTCGTTACTGCGTTGCACGCGATCCTTGAGCTGCGCACGAAACACGTGTTCCAGGTGAGCGTCGCCATACCGAGCCTCCAATGCCTCGAGGAGTTGCTCGTAAGTCACTTCCTTACCGAGAGCTTCCAGGACAGTTAAGGCCTGGTCACGCAGGCCTAGGGTGAGAGCAGTCATGGCCTGGCTTTTATTCCACCCGTTAGCCTTCATGACAGCCTCAAATTGGATTTTGTAGGCCGACCAGGAAGAAGTTCCGTCGAACGGTGGCACTTTGAATCCACGTAGCGAAGGTGTTGTAGCTACGGGAGCTGCGATTCTATCCTCAAGTTTAAGGTTACCCAACTCCTGCTTCACATCAGCAATGACGTCATTAAACTTACTGATCTGAATTTCAGCTTCTGACAGACGGTTGTCATGCTGGGTAACCTTCTCTTTCACCTCCTTTATGTCCTTCCCGAGGGTTGCGTGAAGGTCCTTTATGAGGAAAATCTGCTCTTCCTGACGGCGCGCCTGCTCCTCCTTATCCCGTTTGAGCTGTTCCTCCAACCGACGAGCCTGTTCCTCCTGTCGGCGAGCCTGCTCCTGCAGCATCAACATCAGAGCAGCCAGATCTGGTGCTGCTGATGCTGGAGCTGCTGCGGACGGGCCGGCCTCCATGGTCGGTAGCTGGCCCTCCGACCTCTGTGGCGTAGCTCCACCAAATCGCCTCTGGTCCGTCTCCTGCTGGCGTTGACTCCGGGTACGGATACCCTCCGTGTCGTCTTTGGGTAAAACCGGCATGATTTTTAATCCCCTTTTCTGACACCAATTGTTACGAGCTTCGGGTTCGTGACAATAAAAACTGCCGATTTAATAACCAAAAAAATGACACTTTAATAATCAACACTAATTACAAGTCAAACACACTAATTACAAAACACAATTGCACTACTGAACGCTTTAAGTCGCACTTGAATATCGCTTCGATGTTCTCACTTCGATCGCTGTATCGAAACTGTGTCGGTCGTGGCGCGTCTCGGCCTTATATAGCGCCAATGAGAGTTCTAGAACCTTCCATGGTAGAAACATCTAGAATGTTCGAGTACATACAGGCCCCGATCGACCAGATGTCGAAAGTTCGGGAATGTTCTAGAAAGTTCTTGCATCGAAATTTCTAGAAGGGTCTTCACTACTAGTTCCGCTACTCGATACTAGATGGCGCTAGTGGTAACTACTGTCACCATGTACCATGTGCATTAATTGTGGCGCGCAACAATATAAAAGAAAACTATTTTGTCATCATCAGAGTGCAGCCGGTTGGGAGCACAAAGAACAAGTAGTGAAGCATTCCTCACAGAAGGACTACTCGCACGGCTTCGGAGGCAAGTTCGGCGTGCAAGCCGACAGTCAAGACGCCTCCGCAGTGGGCTGGGACCACAGGGAAGACGCGCAGCATCATCAGTCGCAGAAAGGTATGTACAGTCGCCAGCACATCAGGTTACCCCACTTTGGCCTTGAACGCGTTATGAGCAACTACAGCGAGAATCGTGCGAAAGAGATATATAGCTTTTTGTGTGTTCTTACTTGTAATGTTTCGTGCTGCATTGCGTACGTGAGAGTGTGTGCGTATTGTCGTCGTCGTAGTGTAGAATATATTACTGCGAGATAAGAAATAGCGTAGCAGGTTGAATACTTCAAAGTTCAATCGAATCGAAATAATGGCATGGTAATAAAAACAGCCGGCCCGCGCAATGCCTGTATGAAAGCTAATAATAATATAATATAATCAATATTATTTATTTAAATGCTCTTTTAATTACTTAATACTTCATTTTTACATTTATTACCATTCATATTTATTCATTACCTATTCATATTACACTTAAACAGGTAGGCAAGTAACACAATTAATTTGCGAAATTTCACGCTCTCGATGAATATTGATATGTAGACAGGTAGGTATAATCTGATGTCAGAAATTTTTTTTTATTTTTTTTATTTCAAGCAGGTTTTAATGACCTTTTCCGGGATTTGTTACCTACTTACTGACGTGCTGGCGGTGGTCAGCTGTTGCAAGCTTTTATTTAGTTTGACCTGTCCCGTTGTCTGTCTGTCTGTCGGTCTGTAATCATATCTTGCAAGTTAAATTTGATCCACTTCCCGGTTTCCGCTTGAGCTGAAATTTTGCATATATAATATATCGGATGACAATGCAATATTATTATGACATAGAGCTGATCTGATGATGGAGCTGGAAGGTGGCCATAGGAACTCCGTAAATAAACGACGCAACCCCATCGAGTTTGGGCCCATTTGATTCGTCTTGACGAGTACTTTGATACTATATGGTAACCAGGGTCTGGTGATGGAGCTGGAAGGTGGCCATAGGAACTCCGTAACTAAACGATGCAACCCTATCGAGTTTGGGTTCGTTTAATTCGTCTTGACGAGTACTTTGATACTATATGGTAGCCAGGGTCTGATGATGGAGCTGGAAGGTGGCCATAGGAACTCCGTAATTAAACAACGCAACCCTATCGAGTTTGGGTTCGTTTAATTCGTCTTGACGAGTACTTTGATACTATATGGTAACCAGGGTCTGATGATGGAGCTGGAAGGTGGCCATAGGAACTCCGTAAATAAACGACGCAACCCCATCGAGTTTGGGCCCATTTGATTCGTCTTGACGAGTACTTTGATACTATATGGTAACCAGGGTCTGGTGATGGAGCTGGAAGGTGGCCATAGGAACTCCGTAACTAAACGATGCAACCCTATCGAGTTTGGGTTCGTTTAATTCGTCTTGACGAGTACTTTGATACTATATGGTAACCAGGGTCTGATGATGGAGCTGGAAGGTGGCCATAGGAACTCCGTAATTAAACAACGCAACCCTATCGAGTTTGGGTTCGTTTAATTCGTCTTGACGAGTACTTTGATACTATATGGTAACAAGGGTCTGATGATGGAGCTGGAAGGTGGCCATAGGAACTCCGTAATTAAACGACGCAACCCCATCGAGTCTGGGCTCATTTAATTCGTCTTGTCGAGTACTTTAATACTATATGGTAACCAGGGTCTGGTGATGGAGCTGGAAGGTGGCCATAGGAACTCCGTAACTAAACGATGCAACCCTATCGAGTTTGGGTTCGTTTAATTCGTCTTGACGAGTACTTTGATACTATATGGTAACCAGGGTCTGATGATGGAGCTGGAAGGTGGCCATAGGAACTCCGTAATTAAACAACGCAACCCTATCGAGTTTGGGTTCGTTTAATTCGTCTTGACGAGTACTTTGATACTATATGGTAACAAGGGTCTGATGATGGAGCTGGAAGGTGGCCATAGGAACTCCGTAATTAAACGACGCAACCCCATCGAGTCTGGGCTCATTTAATTCGTCTTGTCGAGTACTTTAATACTATATGGTAACCAGGGTCTGGTGATGGAGCTGGAAGGTGGCCATAGGAACTCCGTAACTAAACGATGCAACCCTATCGAGTTTGGGTTCGTTTAATTCGTCTTGACGAGTACTTTGATACTATATGGTAACCAGGGTCTGGTGATGGAGCTGGAAGGTGGCCATAGGAACTCCGTAACTAAACGATGCAACCCTATCGAGTTTGGGCTTGTTTAATTCGTCTTGACGAGTACTTTGATACTATATGGTAACCAGGGTCTGGTGATGAAGCTGGAAGGTGGCCATAGGAACTCCGTAACTAAACGATGCAAACCTATCGAGTTTGGGTTCGTTTAATTCGTCTTGACGAGTACTTTGATACTATATGGTAACCAGGGTCTGGTGATGGAGCTGGAAGGTGGCCATAGGAACTCCGTAACTAAACGATGCAACCCTATCGAGTTTGGGCTTGTTTAATTCGTCTTGACGAGTACTTTGATACTATATGGTAACCAGGGTCTGGTGATGAAGCTGGAAGGTGGCCATAGGAACTCCGTAACTAAACGATGCAAACCTATCGAGTTTGGGTTCGTTTAATTCGTCTTGACGAGTACTTTGATACTATATGGTAACCAGGGTCTGATGATGGAGCTGGAAGGTGGCCATAGGAACTCCGTAATTAAACTACGCAACCCCATCGAGTCTGGGCTCGTTTAATTCGTCTTGACGAGTACTTTGATACTATATGGTACCAAATCAAGGTGAGGCCGTGCCGAGGACTGAGTGGCATCAGGGTGTAACATGATGCCGTGAACGAGATGAACAGACTGAGAAACCTGTCCAGCGATAACTAAAAAGTAAAAAATAAATTAAAAACAAAAAAGCTTTTTAAAAATAAGTTTTTATTTAAATGCGCTAAAAAGAATAAAATAAACTTTTCTTTTAAAACTTTTACTATCAACTTATAACGTCATTACACAATTTATATGATATAAAAGCTTGTCGTGAGATTTAAGTAGGCACTCGTATTTACTTAATTAACAAATTTAAAAAATTAAAATCAATCAAATCATGTTACTTAATTTACTTGTTTATCGACACAGGTAAATCTAGCGACAAGCTTTATAGAAATTATTTTCATTCAGTCATTTACATAGTTTAATTTTGAATAACCTACAATTTAATATTTTTATTTAAATAACTAAGTAATTTATAATATACATGCTTCATACATAAAAGTTTATGTAACCTATTACGTCAATAAAGAATTATTATTTTTAAAATGTCTTTGACACATCTCGGGGACCTTTGGAAGGCGTAATTATTATTATAAAGATTGAAAACAAGTTGATATTATTTATTTTTTACAAGCTTTTATTTTTATTTGTAACATTAATTATACAGTTACATCCACCAATGGCTACCAAGCAAAAGCAAATGCCTTCGCCAAACAAAAGTAAGCTTTTACCTAGATTAGTATAATTTGACTGGGCTGTATAAGGTCCGGTACTCACTGGTGGCACGGCACGACAAGGGATTTTTGTAATACTACAGATGATTTCGAATCTAACTTGATACTGTTAACACAAACATTTCATTAATACGTCACAGCCTGCTTTGGCATCCTTCGACACGTTCTGGCATGCCGAATTGTGAACGCTAACCGCGATAAATTAAGATTTCAAATCATTTGCGCTTACCGAAATTCCTTGTCGTGTCATGCCGCCACGACGGTGGGTGACGGCCCTAACTTAAATTATCACTAACAATAGTAAAGGACCAATTCTCAAGAATATAACAATGGTGCGAAAAGAAGTATAACATTTCAATTTACAGTATTCATTATCACGTTATTAGAAGAATTATCCATACTAATATTATAAATGCGAAAGAACTTTGTCTGTGTTATGCCTTTGCGGTCAAACCGCTGCCGCTGGGCAATTGTGATGAAAAACATGGAAATAGTTTGAAGGCTGGGGAAGGACATGGAGGAATACAATCATTTTATTTTTAAACATTAATATAATTGAAAACTTAACAAATACCTACCTGCTTACTTCTAAATTAAAATATACTTTCAACAAAATGTATAAAACCAAACTATACCTACAATAGATTAAAAAAATTCTGTCAATAAAGATTTTTTTATGTCTTTGACACATCCTGGGATTCTCGGGCCCCGGATCTTTGGAAGGCGTTATTATTATTGTTATATAGATTAAAAACAAGTAAATAATATTTATTTTTAACAAACTTAACAAATACCTACCTGCTTACTTCTAAATTAAAATATACTTTCAACAAAATGTATAAAACCAAACTATACCTACAATAGATTAAAAAAATTCTGTCAATAAAGATTTTTTTATGTCTTTGACACATCCTGGGATTCTCGGGCCCCGGATCTTTGGAAGGCGTTATTATTATTGTTATATAGATTAAAAACAAGTAAATAATATTTATTTTTAACAAACTTAACAAATACCTACCTGCTTACTTCTAAATTAAAATATACTTTCAACAAAATGTATAAAACCAAACTATACCTACAATAGATTAAAAAAATTCTGTCAATAAAGATTTTTTTATGTCTTTGACACATCCTGGGATTCTCGGGCCCCGGATCTTTGGAAGGCGTTATTATTATTGTTATATAGATTAAAAACAAGTAAATAATATTTATTTTTTACAAGCTTTTATTTTTATCGATATTTGTAAAAGATTAATTATACAGTTACATTTACCAATGGCTGCTAAGAAAAATCAAATGCTGCCGCCAAACAAAAGTAAGCTTTTACCTAGATTAGTATAATTTGACTGGGCTGTATAAGATCCGGCACCCACTGGCGACATGGCACGACAAGAGATTTTTGTAATACTCACAGATGATTTTGAATCGAATTTAACACTGTTAACACTCACATTTCATTGATACGTCACAGCCTGCTTTAGCATCCTTCGGCACGTTCTGGCATGCCGAATTGTGAAAGCTAACCATGATGAAATAAGATCTCAAATCATTTGCGCTTACTAAAATCCCTTGTCATGCCATGCCGCCAGTGGGTGACGGCCCTAACTTAAATTATCACCAACAACAGTAAAGAAAAATTCTTAAGAATGTCAATGGTGCGAAAAGAAATATAAAATTTAAATTTACCGTATTAATTATCATATTATCTTTATCACGATATTCGAAGAATTGTCCATACTAATATTATACATGCGAAAGAACTTTGTATGTTATGCCTCCGTGGTCAAACCGCTGGGTAATTGTGATGAAAAATATGGAGATAGTTTGAAGCCTGGGTAAGGACATGGAGGAAGATAGTTTATTATGACACAACATCAACGAACGACATGTCTGGCGTCTTTCCCAAATCGAGCAATGGAAGAATAAGCCTTTGCGAAACAGTGGTTGGAAATACCTAAATACTTACCTACCTTTATTTTAATAAATAAAATAATTACAATATTAAAATACAAGTTATGGATTGTAAAACTGTGCTACTTTTTAATGTGAAAGTTTGTGAAAATGGATGGTTTGTTACTTTTAACGCCTTAACAATTGAACGGATTTCAGTGAAACTTGGCACTTAAATAGACCATGACCTGGATTAATACAGGATAGGTTCCTACGGAAACCCGGAAACCGGGTGGATGCAGTGCATTATTTACAAGTGCCGTAGAATCGGAGTTCGTCACCTAAAGCTAAGTTTAGGCTACGACCCTATACACCGTGCACAGTGTCCGGCACTACATACGTCTTACAGCCGCGAATAATATTTTAATCAACATACAACCTAGCACTGGCCTGCAAATTGCAAAAAACGCAAGAAATTTTGAATTTCGCGGGCTGGTTGGAGCATTCCCCTTAAACCCGTACCGAATTAGCGTGAGCGCGATAACGATGTCCGTGAAACGTCATAGATGACGTCATGACATGCGCCATCTTGCGATAACGGCGACCATGCCTTAGAACAATATCACCGTGAGTATGTGTCAGTGTGTGTTTTGTTTTGAGTTGTATATTTTTAAATTAAACTAACGTTGCATTTTCGAAATTGTGCTTCTGGCTGACAGTCGCACAGTATGATAAATGCACCAAAAAACGGACATCCCTTTTTTATTCTATTAATCGAAAGTATGAACTATTTTGAATGCGAGAGTAGAACTCCCGGATCTTAAGTATACTTTAAAACAGAGTTATAATTTTTATTAATTTTTTTTGGATTTTCAGAAAAACGCAAAAATAAACGATGTGATGAAAATATTTGAACATTTGTTTTTGAAGTTTATTGACATAATATGCAAGGTATTATATAGGCGAAACAGAAAAGATTTCACAGTAATAGAAAAAAAATAATCCCTGATTTTATCTTTATTCCTTTTTATTTTTTTCCTCGGACATCTTTTGTCAGTAGCACCTAATATTTATCTTAAAATATTCTTTAGATCTATCTGTACTATTAACTGTAAAAAAATCAGATGATTTGCATCTGATTTTTTATCAGGAAATCGAAGATATGATTCTATGATTTTCAAATTTTTCTTTGATAATAGGGTTGTCATTCTCAGAACACAAAAAATACAATAAATACTTTCTGTTGAGACTATAACTTGATGAGGGCGGACCCCTTTCCTATACCACATTTAACCCTTCATCAAAAAATATAAATTATGTAAATGTATAAAAAATATTTTTAAATCAAACGCTTTTATATTAAACGAACAAATATACACGTGAAACAAAATAAACTTTACAAAGTATACCTACAAACAGCCACTAAGGGCAATTTTTGAACTTCACAATTTTATTTTAAGCCAAGAAAACTTTATAAGCCATTAAATTTCCTATGGATACCTCTATACCTACTGTTTATACTTAATGAGTAATACTTACTTCATTTTAAGAATTAAAAAATTAAAATATTTTTGCTTTCAGATTTTTGATTTGTGAAAACCCTAACAACAAAAAAACTAAACTCGAAAAATCCGAATTCCTTCGTGTTAAGCATCTGATATTTTACAGGCAGGTTATCATAACACTAAACAATAATGTGTGTGAAAATAAAATGCTACTACCTTATAGAACCTGCGCAAAAAAGTAATTTCAAAATTACAGAAAAAATTACGTAGCTTTCTTTATATAACATCTAAAAAAAATTTTTTTGTTTCTAAAAATAGCAGATAACATATGTGATAAAGCCAATTGGCTTTATCACATACTATAATTAAAACATAAAAACGTTGCATACATAATAAGATAATACAATTCTTTTGATTTCTATGGATAACCAGAATAAAATATTGAAAAAAATTTAGCTCTGGTTCTAAGCTGAATTGGTTTCTGGGAGTTCTACTCTAGCATTCAAAACAGTCAGTACTATCGATTAGAAGAATAAAAAAGCGATGTCCGTTTGTCGAGGCATTTATCATACTGTGAGTCGCCACCTAACCAAAGAAGAAAAACTGAAGAAGGAATGTTGTGTATACACAAAGAAATGCTGTAATAATATCGTTTTTACATTGAGTAAGCACTGTGAGCGCGTTAACGAGCGTTCCGAATTGTTGACAGCTATCAGCTGTCATAATCGTAATATTTAAATCGGAACGCATGTGAGATGATGTGAGCACTGTGAGCGATTATAGCTAATTCGGAATGCGGCCTAAGTGTACACATACGGTGTCAGACATTGAGTGAACTGCCTATAGTGTTGTAGACAAAACTTAGTTCGCTCAGGTCTTATTAGCGATAAAGAATATGCCATGACCTAAAAGAGCCCTAACTTGACCTCAGAAATACGCAACAAGATCGGCCTTTTAGTTCTTGTGAAATATAACTACATGGGAGCGTAATGCATTGCCAAAACAATATAAGTATTATTAAATGATAAATAAAAAGTTACTTACATAAATTGAACTCTAATAGAGATACTGTAAAATTGTAATAACTATACAAACAGAAGCAAATGTAAGTATTTATTTATATTATTAAAAAATAATATATTGTTTTATATTAAGGTGAATGCGCAATTGTAGCCCGCGAAATTCAATTTATCTTACGTTTTTTGCAACTTTCAGGTAAGTGACAGGTTGTATCTTGATCAAAATATGATTCGCGACTATAATAGATATTATGTATTTACAAAATTATAGGCATTAGAATCATTAATATATCTCTTTAAGTTAGATTTATTCCTTAGGCACTGTTCCATAAGAGATTTGTTCTAATGGAACAAATCTAAATTAGAAAGACGTTATGATGACCCTAACCTGCAAATTTCAAAAAACGTTAGAATATTTGAATTTCGCGGGCTACAACTGCTCATGCATTCATCTTAATAGGAAATGAAATAAAAAGTATATACTTAACAATATAATATATATGTGTGTGTCATCTGCCTAGCCTTTTCCCAACTATGTTGGGGTCGGCTTCCAGTCTAACCGGATGCAGCTGAATACCAGTATTTTACATGGAGCGACTGCCTATCTGACCTCCACAACCCAGTTACTGGGTAATACGATACCCCTTGGTAAGACTGGTTGTCAGACTTTCGGTCTACTGACGACCCGTAACGACTGTCAAAGATCCACGAATGACAGCCGGGATCAACGGCTTAACGCGCTTTCCGAGGCACGGAGGGGTCTCGGTATGTAAAGATGGTCACCCATCCACAGATCAACCGCGGCAAGCGTAGCTTAACCTAATCGATCGACTTGTGCGGCTGTTAATATTTAGCCACGGGCCCCTCTAATATTTAGTGGGACCACCTTGCGCATCTAACACAGCGTCCAGCCTGTCCGTCATGCCGACCACCATGTTCCAGCAGGTGTCCCTGCCCCTGAAATGCTCCCATGTAGTATGGGCTTCTCGCCGCAAGTTTTCATTGTTGCGGATTTCTGAGGCATCCTAATCGAGAACCATGAGACCCCATAGATTCTCGATTGGGTTTAAGTCGGGGCTCTTTGCAGGCCATGGCAGGCAGATGACGTCATCCTGTGCCGCGAACCACTCCTGCACCACTCTGCAGGTGTGCACGCGGCAGTTGTCTTGGCACAAGTAAATAATGCCCTCTGGGTAGTGCAGGCGCACGGTGGGGATCATCACGTCGCGTAAAATTTCGACATACTGATCCCCAGTCATGCGACCGCTAACCTCCACTAGCTCACCCGGTCCCATCGAGCTCATCCATCCCCAAAAATTGAGGGATATTCTTCCACTTGCCCGATTTGGCAAAGTATTCACCTCCACATAGCGCTCATTGCTATTACGCCATAATATTTTTCTTCCATCCATATCTGAACGGAAGCTTTTCTCGTCAACAAATATTACAATATTGTTTGCCCAGTCAAAATTATAAAACTCTAGGCAAAAACTTACTCTTGCCTCCTTATGCGACTGGGTCATCAAAATCTTCTTAGCAGGGCGGCGGCATTTCTTTCCGGCGTCCTTAAGGCGCCTCCTAACTGTGTCCATGGAAATCTAAAACAAAGAAAATTTTGTCAATTTCAACACTTACATAGGATTCTTTGTTATGAGAAATTATACGGGCCTACTTAACTAATCTGCATTCGCGATTTATTTGCCAAAAATCGTAAACAAAAATAACTTTATGGAAAAATAACTTAAAATCTTACACAATAAAGTTCAGTTTACGCTAAACTTTTTCAATAGTGCTAGTCACTCTGAAATCAACTTAATTGCCATTACAATAAAGTTAATATTTGTTTAATTTGAAATAATATTAATTTGAAACAAGTTTGAATAAACTTTAAATGAGTATGGAACGGTTAAAAAAATATTCTTCCAAATATAAACAAACATACACAAATAATCTGTCGAATTGAGAACTTCCACCTTTGTTGAGGTGGGTTGTAAAATATGGTTGTAAAGCACTGAAGATATTTTTATCTAATAGAGTAATATAATAAGTGATAGATAACATTCACTGAGTCTGGCCGCGCGGTGTGCGTAAAACCGGTTTGAGTGAGCGCCTAGCGTCCTTCCAACTACAATGTGTCTATTAGTGTGGGTCCTGAGAGACGGCGCGCGGCGCACCGCGTATGGCGGATTGCGGAGCGGATTTATTCGTCAATAACTCGATAACTGTCCTTAGTGCACGCGGGAAATTGATGCGTGCGCGCATGTTTAGTTTTGTGTTTCTTTTGCTTTAGTTTTAATAATGTCGATGTCAATACTCAAACATTTACAATATTTAGAAAGAAGCAGTTTCTTTACCGATGATATATTTTTTTGTGAATTAAAAAAAAAGAAAGCACGAAATTATATCTACAGAAAAAAGAAGCGGTGAATACGTTAGACTACATTATATGAAAAATTAAGACATCCAAATGAGAGGCTTTTCCATCACTGCTGTCACAACAGGAAAGTCTTCATTCAAATTAATTTGCGACATTTCACGTCACTTTCCGCGAGTCAGGGTCTCCGAACAGAAAATTATAAGAACGTATGAGCTTAGAGACGATTTTGTATGAAATGCGTGCATTCAGGGTCTCCGAATCTGAATTCCTGATCAGGAAACCGGACGTATGCGGCCGGCCTAATGCGCCGTTCATTCCGCCTGCGCGGTGCGCTGCCGTCACTCAGGACGCACACTTAGGTAGTAGGTATTATTTTAATCAATTTTGTTATTCACTTTTTAAGAAAACCATGTTTTATGTTAGTGATGAATAAGTTAAGGTGATAGGTAAGTGTGATTACTAGCTACTCACGCTGTACGAAGTTGAGGTTACTCGTGTGCTGAGAAACGGGTCGGCAGAGTGTGCAGCGACTATAGCAGCATCGTCTGCCGCCGTAGTGGCTCTCGCGTAGAGTTGGCGGCGGTGGGCTTCAATGCTACCGCTTTCTTCCCACCGCCGAAGCCAAAAGTAAACGGTTTTTTTCTGGAACGAAACAAGTAGCTGTAGTTTATTTGCCCATAATTACTCAATTACCTACTATAGGCAAAGAGACCCTTGATTTTAAGCCATTTTTAGGGTTCCGTACCCAAAGGGTAAAAACGGGACCCTATTACTAAGACTTCGCTGTCTGTCCGTCTGTCCGTCTGTCCGTCTGTCTGTCACCAGGCTGTATCTCAAGAACCGCGATAGCTAGACAGTTGAAATTTTCACAGATGATGTATTTCTGTTGCCGCTATAACAACAAATACTAAAAACAAAATAAAATAAATATTTAAGGGGGGCTCCCATACAAGAAACGCGATTTTTTTGCTCTTTTTTGCTCGATATCAAAAATGGCAACAGGTAGGCACTTGAAATATTCACAAAATACTCAATTGTATTTTAACTTCAATAATAAATAATAAAATTAAAATAAAATAAATATTTAAGGGGGGCTACCATACAACAAACATGTTTTTTTCGGCGTATTTGCCTTGTGGTACGGAACCCTTCGTGTGCGAGTCCGACTCGCACTTGGCCAGTTTTTACATGTAATTTTCTCTTGGGTCTGACACTATAAAGCCCTGTTTTTAGGGTTCCGTACCCAAAGGGTAAAAACGGGACCCTATTACTAAGACTTCGCTGTCTGTCCGTCTGTCTGTCACCAGGCTGTATCTCAAGAACCGCGATAGCTAGACAGTTGAAATTTTCACAGATGATGTATTTCTGTAGTCGCTATAACAACAAATACTAAAAACAAAATAAATTAAATATTTAAGGGGGGCTCCCATACAACAAACGCGATTTTTTGCCCTTTTTTGCTCGATATCAAAAATGACAACATGCACTTGAAATATTCACAAAATACTCAGTTGTATTTTAACTTTAATAATAAATAATAAAATTAAAATAAAATAAATATTTTTTTCATACAACAAACATGTTTTTTTTTGGCGTTTTTGCCTTGTGGTACGGAACCCTTCGTGTGCGAGTCCGACTCGCACTTGGCCAGTTTTTTTTATGTTCTTTATGCCTAGGCGATCGTTACAATTTCATTATATTGTGTAGCCTATGTAGGTAATCTTCTTTCGTATTACGTAACAACATTTATCCTATCTCTATACAATAAAAACTTTCTAGAACATTAACTTACTAAAATCGAACTTTGGCATGTTTTCATTATAAATAATTCTTTCTATCTCTAAAACCCGTGGACCGATTTACATAATTCAAACGGGCATATCAGTTTTAAACATAATCCTCTCATTTGACACTAAAATCACGCAAATATTCCTATAAGCAAAAAATCAAGTTACTTACGTAATTAATCTGCCTATAATATTTCTTCACATTAAAATTCTCAAAAATTCCTGTTAAATATTAATACGAAAAATAATAATAAAAACTATATTCCTATTCTATTACTTTTACACTAGGTATTCTAACTGATTTACTATTCGCACGCCCGGCGTTCGTTACAGTGCATAATTGCGTAGGTCCAATCACTACCTACTGGAATAACTTTCGTTTAGAATGTTTCATGACTAAGGGCCGATTTTTCAATCGACAGATAATTTTTATTATTGGAATAAAATTGACATTCTGACAGTAGGCATGACGAATGATTTTCAAATCCTCTTCCGTAATATAAGTACACATTTACTATTTACGACAACACCTATATTTCTGTAATAAACTAAAGTTTAACGAAGTTTAAAGCCATTTTTAGGGTTCCGTACCCAAAGGGTAAAAACGGGTCCCTGTGACTAAGACATCGTGATAGCTAGACAGTTGAAATTTTCACAGATGATGTATTTAAATTCTGTTGCCGCTATAACAACAAATACTACAAACTGAATAAAATAAATATTTAAGGGGGGCTCCCATACAACAAACGTGTTTTTTTCGGCGTTTTTGCCTTGTGGTACGGAACCCTTCGTGTGCGAGTCCGACTCGCACTTGGCCAGTTTTTCTAATATTTTTTCAATAGAGCGCGAAAACAGCTCGCAGTGTCATGGCGTCGTATCCTAGGTAAACATCAAAATAAATGTTGTCTACGCGCCGACAGAAGTTAAAAAACATTACATATTTCGTGTGATAAAAATGAATTGTAAAGTTTATAAGTGAAATGCAGTGCCTCAGTGTAAAAACACATCAATAACCACACCCAACAAGGTGTTTATAGATGTCCAAAACAATAAATTATTGAGATCAATGCATAAAGCTCGCACGGCGAAACCCGAACGAAACAGTCACAAATTCGTCACTTTATTTCTGTGAAAACCATTTTGATGTGAGTATGTTATTATGTATTGATAGGTTTTAAACTTAAAATGTTGGTTTGACGTGAAATAGTTAAAATATTGAGGCTATGAAATAACTAATTTATTGAGGTTATGTTTGTTTTCGTCTTGGTTAATAAAACATTCTTTTTATCAATTTTAATTGTTTACTATTCTTTTTTCAGTTGCCAAATGTTATGGAAAATTATATGGAGTATCACAAGTACGTATGAAACTAGGATGTATGTTCAAAAAATTTATTTGCCAACCAGACGGGGATACACAAACATCAGACACAACAGAGAGACCCTGTATTGCTATGAAACAAACGATAATGGTTCTTGAAGAGCGTGAAAAGCAATTCAAAGAAAAGTATAGATAAAGCACAATCAAGTTCTGAAGAAATTGCATCGGCTAGTTCAGGTATATATTTTATTAACTCATTTATTAGAATATAGCATTGAAAAAGTTAACTTTTTTCTCAGTATTACTACATACATTGTTGGTACTCTCAAAACTACATAGATCCTAGTAATCTCATTCATAATCAATAATCATTCATTTTGTGTTCATAATTATAACTTTGCACTTAAATAACAAATCATTTTTTTAAGGTTCAGCAGATTGTTGAAGAAGTTCCCCAATTGACACCAAGAGTGTTGGATTAATCAGTTCAGGTACTCATATGTAAAACATTCAGAAATAAAGCTAACCAAACAAAAGTCAGTTTAATAAATTAGATGACCATTCAAGCCCACCATTCACCATTGAAGCCGTTTCTACATTCTGTCTCTAAATCACCATTTAAAATCAAGCATGGTGTTAATAGTAACCCATCAAGGCCAAGTATAAATGTTTTGAGTAAAAAATAGAACAATCAGATGGTGATACTTATTATACTCCCTCCGTAACTCACACAGAATCATCAATATCCATAAAATCTCTTCAAATGGAGTCTACATCTGACTATAGCGAGATGCTAGAGGATGACAAAAAGAGAGAAGATTTAAACGCTTTAGAGTGCACCTTGAAGAAAATTAAAAAAAGACCCCGTTCTTATATTGACAATCGCTTTAAGTTGCTTTTATTTAGTTAACTTGATTCAAGAACAGACAAATATACCGTTTAACCATATTTTACTATGTATTTTTATGTTACTTTGCAATCAGTAAATTAAAACTAAATAATTTGTATATTGTCATGCCATGGTTATTGTGTGTAAAGTGTATGTTGTAAGCAGTTAAAATTACTTATCTGTCATAAGCTTTGAAAGGTGAATCACTAGCCTCATAAAGTGCTCAAATTTTAATGAGTTAATGTAACTAAGGATAAGTTCATTTTGTTTATTGTTTCATTGGTAAATAAAGATATTTGAAAATGAAAATGAATGACTGTATTTTACTAAGCCTGTTTCCATAGTTATAGATTTGTGTTCTAGAGTCGAGTGGAGTAGATAAATTACACATAAACTAATAAAAAATTGAACCAAATGTGTAATTGGTAGTAGTCACAACAAACCACAGTGATGTTTACATAGGCGTGACGTCATGCGCTGTGAGTGTGATTGGTGTTTCAGTCAAAATGGTCGACTGCAGTATTTTAATCTTTTATTTTAGTGAAAATCTGATTAATCTCAAGTTTTTAAATAAAACTAAATCACTGTTTTAAATCTTTTTAATATGTATTTTCCCCTAAAATCATTGGTCAGTGGGTCGTCGGGCGGATTAAATCAATAATAGTATTCACGATCGAACTTGGTTCGGGCCGAACCACGAACATGGTGCGCTCCGAACCATATTCGCTCGTGTGGTGCACGGTCCGCCGGACATTATTATTATTAATATCCGTATGGCTGGTTCGGACCGTGCACCACACGAGCGAATATGGTTCGGAGTGCACCATGTTCGTGGTTCGGCCCGAACCAAGTTCGATCGTCTGTTTATACTTTTAATCTTTGATTATTTGATGCTGTCGTCACGCCATCGAATCAAAATTCAAAATTATTTCTCCGATAGTAAAAAAATGGCTGGCGTTGGAAAAATCAACCCTATCAAAAACAATAGCTTATCGAATTGTGCTTACGTAGGTATAACTCTGAATTTAAGCTGTCACGGTTACTCTACATTCTAATGACGATTGGAACAGCGCGCCGCCATTATGAAACGACACAAAGAATATCAGAGAATCTACCTACCTATCCCTTCTATTAATTCGAAAATTCTATAGAAAAACACCATTGACACATTTTTCAATACTAACCTTTGTTTATTTTAATTTAAAAAAAAATATTACTCACCGTTATGCCCGTTTGGCGACAAATATCAATCACCCGGCACCCACTCAACCGAAGGGCTATAATGCGCTCCCTTTCGATATGCGTCAATTGAGGCGGCATTCTTAGCTTTGATAATATACATATATTCTTTAACACCTCATTTACACATTCGTTCGAATAGCGAGGCGAATGGCGAGGCGAATAACGAACACGCGTGTAATATATTATATTACATGCGTGTTCGTTATTCGCCTCGCTATTCGCACGAATGTGTAAATGCGGCATTACAAGTTACACTTTTAAAAATAAAATTAAAACGCACAGCACGATTAACAATATCCAGTATGCACACAGTACGACTCCAAACGCACAGTCAAAAATGTCAGGGGACTAGAGATTCCGCCAGGCACTCAACACGACTCCAAATAACGTACTGAATAAATGTCAAACGAACGATGTATTGTGACATTCGTTTAACTTCGTGAAGGTTCGGGGAAACTCGGGAGTGGTGGCGGCCGCGCAGGGGCGCGTGGGTGTGGCTTATTCCTAGTGAGACATGATCATTGGCTGCCAATTATTAGTACGTGCAACAATTGGGCAACTTTTGAAACGTTGAAAACTCCACCAATCATACCAAGGATACTTTCTTTCTAACACTATACGATGCGTCGTAGTTATAGATATGTATACAGTTTACGTTGATGTGCTGGCGTCTGTACTAGACAATACAGGTGTTGCTTACTAGACAAAGGCGCCGATTCTGTTGTTCACAAATTAAACTAAATTTAAGTTCAGGCATCTTTTTCTTTCTATTTCATTAAGAAAAGGACAGAAGATAAATATTAGTTTAGTCCTGTCAAATTAAGATACTCCAGAACATGGCTTATTGAAAATTGCTTCTATACTATTAATGAATTTTTGAATTATGATATGAATAGGAATATTGCACAGACCTGAATAGTGTAATCTAATTAATTTTGACATTCCTGTAATTTAATTAATTTTGACATTTCTGTAATTCAACTAACAAATTTTGACATTTCTGTAATTTAATCAATTTTGACATTATTGTAATTTTATTAATTTTGACTTGCCTGTATTCTTATTTTGACATTTGTATTTATTTTTTATTGACATTTTCTAACATAATTTTTAATGAATACAAATATTCAATAATCATGGCATATCCAAAAATTTGCATGCTGAATTTAGTAGGCGGAATATGAAGTACTACGAATTGTATTATGACATCTGCAAGCACCATATTTCATGCAAATAAACGATTATTATTATTATCCATAGACAACTTTAGACGAGATTAAAAAAATGGCTATTAAAAATACGCCAATTTACGGCAGGCGCTGACTAATTTGACAGGACTAAACTAATATTTATTTTCTGTCCTTTTCTTAATGAAATAGAAAGGAAAAGATGCATGAACTAAAATTTAGTTTAGTTCGTGAACAACAGAATCGGCGCAAATAGGGTGACAGGGCGACGGCAAACTCTGCCAATAATCGGTTACAGGAAACATAGCTAGATCTCAAGATTGGGAATAAAAAACATTATAAATTTCGGGATTTCGGAATGGAAATTGAGCCTTATTTATAACATTACTGGTTGCGCCCCGCGGTTTCACCCGCATAGGTTTCGATCCCGTGGGAATATCGGAATAAAAAGTAGCCTATATGTTAATCCAGGGTGTCAGCTACCTCCATACCAAATTTTATCAAAATTGGTCCAGCCGTTTGAGCGTGAAGAAGTAACAAACATATAAACACACACACTCACAAACTTTCGCCTTTATAATATTACTAGCTGCGCCCCGGGTTTCACCCGCGTAAATGTCGATCCCGTGGGAATATCGGGATAAAAAGTAGCCTATATCCAGGGTGTCAGCTACCTCCATACAAATTTTTATCAAAATTGGTCCAGCCGTTTGAGCGTGAAGAAGTAACAAACATATAAACACACACACACACTCACACACACACTCACAAACTTTCGCCTTTATAATATTAGTGTGATATAGTGTGATTGACTTGTATTACAGACTACGCCATCGGTTTCGGCGGCAAGTTCGGCGTGCAGACGGACAGACAGGACGCGTCTGCGCTGGGATGGGACCATCAAGAGAAGACACAGGCTCATGCTAGTCAAGTGGACCATAAGAAGGTATGATTATTGAGTGGTTTGATTTGGGTAGACGAATTCAGTCATCATCACCTGCCTAGCTTTTTCCGACTATGTTGGGGTCGGCTTCCAGTCTAATCGGATGCAGCTGAATACCAGTATTGTAGACGAATTTAGTACCTATGTGTCTTTTATATTTTTCCTTGTAAATTTTGGATTGACGTGACGGTTGTTTACTACGACATCAATTATGCAGCAAATGTTTACAAGATGTACAGTCAGCAACAAAAGTCGATCAACACTTCAGTTTTTTTACTCTCAGTTATTGAGCAAAATATTTATTCAAAATTGCTTTGTACTTCTGCTGCAATTTCGAACAAATATTTTGCACAATAACTAAGATTAAAAAAACTGAACTCAAACTCAAACTCAAACTCAAAGCATTTATTTCAATTAAACCTTTAACAGGCACTTTTGAATTGTCAAGAAGTCGGTCAGTCATAAAATATGAAGCTAGTTGCCCATTCCAAAGCGTAGGTACCTATGGAGAAGAACGGGCAAGAAACTCCATGGACACTCTTTTTAAATTACATTTTACAAAAACATTTGTTACATCATTTCTTTTGAATTTATGATTATATAATGTGAGAACGATGTAAAAAAATAAATAAAAAGATGTCCGCGTTAAGAGCGTCCAGAATACAACAAATAGTAACAAAACAACAATCCAAAATTAAAACAATTAAAATAAGCCCAGGCGGCTAAGTGATGACCAGTCCCAACTGACGGCGCCCGTTCACGAACATGACGTATATATCAGCACCATTCAGCTCAACCACTTTGAAGGGAGCTAAATGATCCAACATACACGCCACCGCCAGCGAGACATTTGAGTGAGCATGACACACTATCAGCCGCCAGGGAATATTCAAGTCAATGAAAGATATATTATTACCCAGTAAATGGTAGCTATAGATTACATAGAACTCACATCTGTGCTATGCAATTATACAATACAAAGGAAATTGAGTTTATACAATGCAAGGATAGTCTTACAATCTTCTGCAGCTCCAACAGTATTTTCAAGTGTTAGTCAATTAGTTGTGGAGCAGGACTAGCATTGAGCCAGGCATTTTTGTCAGTGATGTAATCCCCTAACTTATAATATGCCTGACTGCATAGTGTGCGTTTTATACAAGATTTAAATTTTGTCTCATTCAGTTGAAGAATGTGGGGAGGTATTTTATTATAACATTTTAGACTGTACCCCATAAAAGATGAATCTACTTTAGCCAGTCTGAAACCTGGTTGAACTAATAGGTCCCTATTTCTAGTACTATAATTATGTCTTTCACCTCTTTTACTAAAAAGATGTAAATTTTTCCTTACATACATGATGTTTTCATAGATATATTGACAAGGCACCGTCATGATGTTAATTTCCTTAAACAGTTCCCTTAGAGAATCGCGCCTGCGGAGATTATATATGGCTCTGATGGCTCTTTTCTGCAGAATAAAAATAGAATCGTTGTCTGCAGCCCGTCCCCAAAGTAAAATACCGTAAGACATGATACTATGAAAGTAACTAAAATAGACTAGTCTCGCGGTATCTACATCAGTAAATTGACGGATTTTTCTGACAGCATAAGCTGCTGAACTTAGCCGTCCTGCAAGAGATTTTAAATGAGGACCCCATTGTAGCCTTGAGTCGAGCGTGATCCCTAGGAAAACAGTTTCATCGACGAATTCTAGTTTCTCTTGATTCAATATTATCTCACAATCACTACCCTTGACATTTGGTAAAGAAAATCTTATGCACTTAGTTTTTTTTCCATTTAATACTAGATTATTAGCAGTGAACCAATTTTGGACCTGCAGTAGGGCGTTATTTACGTCGTCAAAATTTGTAGCACATCTATTTACCTTAAAAATTAAGGAAGTGTCATCAGCAAATAACACCATTTGTGGTTGATTTTTTAATAAATGGAGTAGATCATTAATATACACTAAAAAGAGGAAAGGACCCAATATCGAGCCTTGTGGCACACCAATTTTTACTATTAAACCAAGTGAATTGACACCATTTATTTGAACTTGTTGTTGTCTATTATTTAAATAAGAACTAACTAAACTGAGTGCAAGTTTTCCAAGTCCGTAATGCTCAAGTTTCAAAAGCAAGGTTTGGTGATCGACGCAATCAAATGCTTTGGAGAGGTCACAAAAGATTCCTATGGCATCTTGGGCCTCTTCCCACGCGTTAAAAATGTGTTTTAATAAAGTTACGCCGGCGTCGGTCGTACAACGTCCTTTGGTGAAACCGTACTGTTGATCGTGTAGGATTTTATTCGTGTTAAAATGATTGAGCATTTGATTAAGCATTATCTTTTCAAACACCTTGCTGAAAACCGGCAAAACGGATACGGGTCTATAATTATTGGTGTCTTTACTGTCTCCGGATTTGTAAAGTGGTATAACCTTACTGTATTTCATTAAATCGGGGAAGACTCCTTGATCCACACACGAATTAAATACTAAGGCTAAGTAAGGTGCAATAGTCTCAATTATGGAGGTACAGATCTTAATGGACATTCCCCAAAGATCTTCGGTCAATTTGATCTTAATTTGCTTAAAAGCTTTAATTACAATTAAGGGGTTAATATGCCTAAAGTTAAATTCAATCGGGCAGGCTGAAACGTTCGCCCTTACTAAATCAAAAGCGAGCGAGGGCGAGGAATTTAAGGTTTCAGTTGTTTTGAGTGGGATACTAGTAAAGAAATTTACAAATTCTTGAGCCACTTCTTTGTTATCGCAAATGAGACCGCTTGACGTCTGCAGTGTGTAATCAGAATTATGCTTTTTATTCCTGTTTGTTTCATTATTTATAATTTTCCAAACCGTCTTTATTTTATTGTCTGCTGATTTAACCTTGTTGCTAATATATAAGGCTTTAGCTGCCTTACAAGCGTTCTTAAAAGTTTTAGAGTAAGTAGCAACATACTTATTAAAAGTTTCCGTGTTAATATAAGGCTTAAGGCCATACAGTTCGAAAAGTCTTTCCCTACTTTTCCTAAGCCCTTTAGTTGCCCAGTCACAAAATAAAAACTTGGGGCTGATACTTTTAGTGTTCTTCTTAAAATAATTATTGAACTCGGTTTGGACTACCGAGAAGAATTCATTATACAAAGTATTAACATTGTTCACTGTAAGGTTCTGATTACTTAATTTACAAATTAAAGTGCTATTAAATTTATTTAAATTAATTGATGTTATTGGTCTGGATTGGATCTGCACTTTTTGTATTGGCATGTTGTACTCAAAAGTTACAGTTTGACCACTGTGATCAGAAGGGAGATAATTAACAACGGCTTTATCTAAATAGTCGCAGCAACAAAAAACATTATCAATACATGTTGCAGTAGTCGTAGTTGTTCGGGTTGGTTCTACAAACACATTTGACAAATTGAATGATTTAAACAAATTTAATAATCTACTGGTATTGAAATTATTTTCTAAAATATTAATATTAAAGTCACCACAGATAATTACTGATCTACTACCAGTCGCAAGTTTTGCCAAAACATCTTCCATTACTGATTCAAATATAGAATAGTTTTGATAATTTGGGGGTCTGTAAACGCACACTATAACATGCTTATCTAGCTCAACACAAGACAGCTCAATGCTATGTTCAACTGATAGTTCAACTATGTCTTTACGAGGTTTGAATTTAATACAACTTTTAATTAGGATTAGTGAACCACCACGCAGCATTGAATTTCGATTAAAACAACTGGCCACACTATAATTGTCATAGTTAATTAGCATTTCAGAATCTTTTAACCAATGCTCAGTTATACAAATAATGTCAAACATTGTTTTTTCTAAAAATAACTCAATTTCCAATTGTTTGGAAGAAGTTAATCTACTTTTGTTGCTGACCGTAGCGCACTTTTGCAGACAAAAAAGTAAGCCCCAGATTATAATGGCGGATCTATAAGCTTTCTAATAATATTAAAATAGAGACTACAATAAAAATTGTTTTCAATTTGTTTGCCAGACATAGATGACGCTACTTATGGTAATATGTCATGAAAGCCCTACCTTTAAAATTTTGTTGTTTTCTCATGAATTTGGTTCGCTTGATAAACGGACCTCTGAGGTCCACAATAATATAGAGGTATGAGGAACAGGGTGTAAAGTTCACTCATACTAAAAGGGAGGATCCTCCGACCAGACGGGTGTTGTGTCTGGCGGCCAACTGCCCGATGATTCATGTCGGGTCGTTGTATCTATGCTAGTTGCGCGGTAAACTCTGCTTGCGAGATGCAGGATTTTGCGTGACGTCGGTATGACACGTTGTTCGCATGTGGCGTTGTAGATACCGCTACAATAAAATAGTTATAAATCCCAGTTGGTCACAGAAACCGATTGAAATATTACAATATACAATTTCCCTTTCCCAGGGTTTCGGCGGCAAGTTCGGCGTGGAGACAGACAGGGTAGACAAATCAGCTCATCGGTTCGACGAGGTGGAGAAGGTTGGCACCAACTACACCAAGCAGAAGCCGGACATAGGCGCCGCCAAGCCTTCCTCCATACGGGCCAAGTTTGAGAACATGGCCAAGGAGAAAGAGCAGGTAGATAGATATATATATAGATAGATAAAACGTTTATTCAGTACAACAAAAGACACAATACAGGTAACATCAAACATCAAAAACAGGTGAAAAAAAAAACAAACATTAAAAAGATAAATTGAACCATAGACACCTAGCTCATGTACATCTATAACGGTCGATCACTACTGGGCGGTGTGTGTCTCATGGTTGCACAAAATGGGAGTCCAGCTCAGCATATGCCAGGTACAATACCTGACGCTGGTATTCTGCTGCATCCCGTTAGTGACATACGGATGTCGAGAAGACACATCTGAGTTTCAACAAAATGGTACCTACATAGTGCGGCGCGTATATTATAAGTGACTAAACACACTATGCCGAAGGTACGCGACTGAATTTTGGCATGATTACGCCTGCAATGCTATTTGAATTACTGACGACACATTATGCCGAAATTACGTTGCGTTATAGCGTACAGCCGAACTTCGGTCGGGCGTAAGTTCAGCGGCAATTCGGCGGTAACGTATTTCGTAGAGCACACATTATACGCGACCGAAGTGCGGTTAGATTGCCGAAGAAGATCCGGGGCGGGGAGCAGCGGGAGGCAGGTATGCCCGCACCTCGCGTGTGCGCAACTGAATTTCTGCCGCGTAAGTTCGGCACTTATGGTGTGTCATATCAGCCGAATACGTCGGAACATAAAATCAGCCGCGGAACTTCGGTCGCGTAGCTTCGGCATAGTGTGTTTGGACACTTAAGGTGGTAAGTACCCACAGTTGACTTGCAGGTGGGATTCCCTTGCCCTTATCAGTTTATTTGGGGGCGGCAAAGCATATCTTCTATAGTTCTTGCGGAGGTAGGTCCACCCTCCCACCGCAGTCAAGCAGCTTGCTGTGTTTCGTCGACGCGTGGGAGTTCCAGTGCCTTAGGTATCTTCTGGGCACGCTAGTTTCATCATAGACCTCATCCATCGCTTTCCATCAGGCGTGATCGAGGTCAAGAGCGCCCATTCAGCAATAAAAAAGTGGCACTCCGGGAGTGCCAATAGAAGTGAAAACTTGAACAATTACGTGTGTATTTTCTTAATCATCTTATAAACAAAGTACACGCGGTGTCGGTTACGGTAACAGTGTCGCGAGTTGAATGTTTTTTTCCCATGTCAAAAAATGCCCAACGCTGCGAAAGAAGTTTTCACTTCAAAATACAAAAAAATTCTCCCCACGACAGGGAATCCTATCCGCATATAAGTGTCGATCCCGTGGGAATATCGGGATAAAAACTATCCTATGTCCTGCCCCGGGATTCTATCTATCATCATCATCTGCCTAGCCTTTTTCCCAACTATGTTGGGGTCGGCTTCCAGTCTAACCGGATGCAGCTGAGTACCAGTATTTTACATGGAGCGACTGCCTATCTGACCTCCACAACCCAGTTACTGGGTAATACGATACCCTTGGTAAGACTGGTTGTCAGACTTTCGGGCTTCTGACTATCCGTAACGACTGTCAAATATCCACGAATGACAGCCGGGACCAACGGCTTAACGTGCTTTTCGAGGCACGGAGGGGTCACGGTAAGTAAAGATGGTCACCCATCCACAGACCAACCGCGGCAAGCGTAGCTTAACCTGATCGATCGACCTGTGCGGCTGTTATTATTTAGCCACGGGCCCCCCGGGATTCTATCTATCTCTCTGCCAAATTTTATAGAAATCCGTTTCATGGTTTAGGGGTGAAAAGGTAACATACAGACAGACAGGACAGAGTTACTTTCAAATTTATAATATTAGTATGGATAGAATGAATGCAACAAGTAAATCAAAGTCCAGTTTATTTTCATTCAATGTAATATAATGTGTTTCGTTTTGCAGGAAGCGTTGCAGTCGGTGCAAAAGATAAGACAACAGAGAGAGGCTATAGACAAAGACTTATCGCAAAAGGTATTATACACTACAACCAACATAACTTAAGTGACAGTAAACTTGATAGCAAAAACATTCGCATCGAATACATAACCTTGTAGCGGCGTCTACATCGTCACATGTGAACTATGCCATACAATGACGTCACGCAAAATCGCGCATCGTGCAAAGGTAAGCGTCAACAGTTTCGCATCGGACGCATCACACGTAACGGAATTTAGTATTCTTTTATAGTAAGTAACACAAGTGCGTCCACTGATTCGCATTGTACGGATCGCAATAATCTGCTCATCGGCAATGCCGACGCGTTTGCTGCGAGGGGCAACTTTTGCGATGCTTGCCGATGACGTCATACGGAAAGCCGATCGCGCGCTCTCCTTCGCTTTCCTCCACTATCTCACAAACACATTCCCCACGTACGTTTACTGCGAACATCCGAATGAAAATGGCATCGGCAATCCGATTGCTGGTGGTTGGTGGTATATTATTAGTATTAAGTAATCTTGCTGCGCCCTAACAGGGTCATGTACTGACTAGTTTAAGCCTAGCGTATAACTATGTATGTGTACATTGTGCAATAAATAAATAAATAATTAATTGTTGACAACCATTGTTACGTACGGAAAACATTTTAATAAAAATAAATCAGTAATTGCCGATGAGCAGATTATTGCGATCCGTACTATACGGATCAATGGACACACTTGTGTTACTTTCTATACAAATGATACTAAAATCCGTTACGTGTGATGCGTCCGATGCATACGATGCGAAACTGGACGCTTACCTTAATCCGGTCGCTGCTGATACAGTGGACGCATTATGAAAAACTAATCCGTTTGATGCGATGCGTCCGATGCGTGCGATGCGGAACTGTGGACGTTTACCTCAAAGAGAGTTTATCGCGCAACTAGCGTATATACAACGTCCCGACATCAAACGCTGGGCAGTTGTTCACCAGACACGACACCCGTCTGGTCGGAAGATCTCCCTTTTCTCATGCCTCTATAACTTCCTACTTTTTTGTAGTTAGTAGTAGACTATCTGATAGCCGGGTCGAAATTCTCAAAATCAGTCAATCTGTTCCCACGTCTCATATTATCAACATTTGTGAATGATTAACTAAAATAACGGCATCCAATCAATTGACATGAGTTATGAAATCATTCAAAACTACTTTCAGAAATTCACAAGCGCGCGACATATGAATCGTATGTCATTGTGATAAGGTATAAATTGGAATGACTGACGCGCGTTCCTGAAATGCAGCGGCTGTAAAAAATAGTAACATAACCATTTCTAAATCCATAGGAGAAAGTCCGCTTAGACAAAGAGAAAGCGCAGCAGCCTGACCCGGACGTCGAACCCGACGCGCCCGCGCGCGTGCCGCCCGGCCGCCTCGCCGAGCGCCGCGCGCGCACCTCGCCGGGCACCTCGCCACTTACATCACCACTTACGTCGCCATTTACATCGCCTGTGATGCAGAAGGTTTGTCAAAATAACACTCTTCTTTTAGTGTATGTACAGTCGGTCTATTCAGTAAAAATTACACTGTGAAAACTTAGGTGAAGTGAACTCAATGGCGTGCATTGCATAATAAAGGCTTAGGAACAGTGCCTACCTCGATAAATCACCATAAGCCTGACAATTACATTTTAGTGTGTGTGCACCACATTATTAAGAAACTCGAGAATCGAAACTTTACATCTTTTCTAGGTAATGCCTGATGTACCACCAATGGCCGCAGTTGTGAAATCTGCGCCTGCGCCTTCTGAAGTAGCGGAAGTGACGTCATCGGCGGAAAAACTGCCCAACTTGCCCGATGTCACGCTTGTCGGAGAGCCCAAGGAGGATAAGGAAGAGGTTCGTATTTATTTATTAAGCTAAACTAGGTTTTGAGACCCGCTTTAGGTTTTTGATTTTAAGACCTGAAAAGTACCCAATGCAAAAAATACAAAAACGGCGTGATTTCAACGTCGAAAGTTTTTATTTGCTTAATGAAGGTGTACAATAATATGTTGTCTTCAAGTTAGCTAGGCCCATTTTCATTGTATCTAAAAAAAATTTATTTAATTGTAGTTAAGTAGGTATTTGGGTTTAAAACCTGGAAAATACTATATACACAGTTTGTAAAGGATGTTGGTCACCGTTTCCGGCACAAAGAAGTCCAGGTGTTAAGGCGAAGGATTTATTTACAACGTACAGAATATATTATATATAGGACGAATCCGCGCCACCTTTTCCCAGAAGGGACGAAGGAGGGGATAAGGTGTCCTCTAACCCAAAAAATGACAATAAGTCTAGGTTTACGCTAACTTAATAGCGGAGTCCCGTGTAGCTATTCCAAGTAGGACGTAACTCACAGATGCACCACTAGTTCAGTTCTCTCGAAAAAATAAAATATACTAGCGGAGGTCATTAACCCTTGGAGACTCTTGACACCGCGATTCAGAAACGTGACGTAATGCGACAGCGCCATCTAGCGTCGAGTAGCGGCATGTTGTAGTGTCTTCTTATTTGATAGGTGGCGTTGGTGGTTTAAATAAGGTTTGCTACAATCTCCCCCTCAGTTCTCGAAGACGTCTCGGCGAGAAGAACTGGAGAGTTATTGCTTTCTAGGACGTCCACGGCCTCTTTTACTGGCGGGAAGTGTGGTCTGCATAACCAACTTCTTAGCAGGTCGTCCCTTTCTTCTGAGCGGGTGTACACTTGTACATGCTCAGGAACTTCGGTGGAAGTTTAACAACACAGGGTGCTCTTCTTTCTTCTCCCCCTGCACGAGAACTACTCCGAGTGCAAAACCACTGGCATCTGTCTTCAAGATGTAGGGCTTGGTTCCATCTGCTTGTTTTAGGACAGGCGCAGTTGTAAGCCGTTGCTTCAGTGTGTTATACTCGTATGCATCTTCTTGTTCCGTATTCCATTCTTCTACTACTAATACTTCTTGTCGGACCGGTTGAGGTCTTCACAGTTGACGTCGTTATTCTGCCTGAACTAGTGACGTACTTTTCCTTGTCGGGCCCCACGTTGGGCGCCAGTTTGTAAAGGATGTTGGTCACCGTTTCCGGCACAAAGAAGTCCAGGTGTTAAGGCGAAGGATTTATTTACAACGTACAGAATATATTATATATAGGACGAATCCGCGCCACCTTTTCCCAGAAGGGACGAAGGAGGGGATAAGGTGTCCCTTTGTAAAGGATGTTGGTCACCGTTTCCGGCACAAAGAAGTCCAGGTGTTAAGGCGAAGGATTTATTTACAACGTACAGAATATATTATATATAGGACGAATCCGCGCCACCTTTTCCCAGAAGGGACGAAGGAGGGGATAAGGTGTCCTCTAACCCAAAAAATGACAATAAGTCTAGGTTTAGGCTAACTTAATAGCGGAGTCCCGTGTAGCTATTCCAAGTAGGACGTAACTCACAGATGCACCACTAGTTCAGTTCTCTCGAAAAAATAAAATATACTAGCGGAGGTCATTAACCCTTGGAGACTCTTGACACCGCGATTCAGAAACGTGACGTAATGCGACAGCGCCATCTAGCGTCGAGTTGCGGCATGTTGTAGTGTCTTCCTTATATGATAGGTGGCGTTGGTGGTTTAAAATAAGGTTTGCTACAATATTTATTTATTTAATATAGTGTAACGAGTCTTTTAAGCCTGTTACATGATAGCGCGTTCTTTGCTTTAATTTGAAGGCAACATGGTGGTGTTGCCATGTAAAAATTCATTTTTTTGAATCGGAATCGTGTAGTGGTCACACTGATTTTTTCTTTTGATGCTGTCAGTTGATTTTGACAGGTCACTTTCCGACCCAACCTTTGCATAAAATGGAGTAATTTGAGAGCTCCGCATTAAATCGGGATTTATTTACGGCTAGGACGATATCTAGTCCTAAATATGTGGTAGCTGATTTGCCCTTGTCGGCATCATAATGGGATTGCCCATATTTTTTAAAAGGTTGGTAAAATTCTTCGTGGTTTCAAACCTATTCACGTGTCGCGTGGTTATTTAGATGGCGGACGTTAATAGTTTTCGATATTTGTTTCAGGATCTTTTGAACCTTATATATTTTGGATTAATTCATCTACTGATGTAAAAACTTTCTTTGGAAAAGAAACGGTAAGTTAATTTGTATTTGGTCGCAAACATTTAGATCGCCATTTTTATCCACGCTGGACATCAGCTAACAGTTATTCATGTTTCATTTCAGCCGCAAGGCGTTTCTTCTCTCTTCGTTTCTTGTTATTTCAAGACTTAAATTTTTAACGCTAGCCCCTACCGACATATATCATGGACCGCCTTGACGTCCCCGCGAAGATCAAAATCACCAAAATGAGCGTGGTTTGTTAGTTTGTTCGCCGGAATGTGGTATGGTTCATAAAAACTTGACTTAAATTGACAAAAGTGCAATAATGACAGGAATTAATTTCTATTCCATCTTAGTTTTACACCAACTGTTAATATTAGAAAGGAATTTTCTTGTATATTGAGACCAGCAGCCTTCGGGTAATAAAATTGTTCAATAACTTTTGTGTCGATTTTTATTGATACTCCCCGCTTGAAGATTAAAAGTTTCCAGTTCCCGCAGGTTAGTCTATCCTTGGCATAGTTTGGTGTGTGCTCCTGGCGCCCGAATTTTCACTTCTACTTATTGTTTATTTATTTGGACACACACATTTCATAACACACATTTTTTTAATACCATCCACTCTTTAAATTATATTTTTTTTTATTATTACAATTGTCGCTCTGCGAACAGGGACTTGAAGTAGGTTTGTCTGGTACCTTTATACTGTCATTATTGCACTATTAATTAATTAACTTATGAGTCTATTGTTTGCATTGGTTTGTTCTACATTGTTACTTTAATAACTTTGTGTTTATTTTGATTTTTGACTCATAAGTAGTACTTAACTTAATTTGGTGAATCTTTGTAAACAATGTTTGGTGTTTACAATTGATGATTTTGTTTAATAATCATGTTTTTTCTTAGCAAAACCAACAGAAATGTATAGCATAGACTGCGTTTTGTTGTTCTCAACAGTAAAGTTATTTTAAAAACTAAGTTTAACCTTTTAAGTAAATAATTTAATCTAATTGTTAAGTACAATATTGTACATTTAATTTATCTAGATTTAAACTGCTTGTAAGTGATTATTGCACTTTTAAAACGATAAAATTAACATAGTAATTTTTTATGGGAATACCCACATTGACTTTTATAATTAACCTCAAACTTGAGAATTTATTTTCAAACATTTAACTTTTTGAAACTTGTTTTTTGCTTTTCGTTTGCTATTCGCCTTGCTGTTTGTTAATCATTTAATCATGGACACTTGCGAATACATAAAACTTTAAATAAACTAAAACAACATTATTTTTGGAAGGGAATGTTTAATGATATTCATCAATACATTTTGTCTTGCGATACCTGTAAAGCTTATAAACATACTACATCTCCACCTTTTGGTATGATGATTAATCCTAAAAAGGTTGATCGTCCCATGCTTATGCTCTCAGTTGATATCATAGGAATTCTACCTAAAACTTATTCTGGTCATAGATACATACTTTCGGTCGTAGACGTTTTTACTAAATATTGCTGGTTCTTTCCAATGATCAATGCTACCACTAGAGTAATTTGTAAACATTTTGAAAAAGAAATATTTCTCAAGTTTGGTTGTCCAAAAATAGTAGTTTGTGACAATGGAACTCAATTTACTTCAAAACATTTTGTAGATTTTTTGAAAGGTTTTAATATAACCAAAATATTTTATAATACTTTGTATACGCCTCAAAATAATCCTGTTGAGAGATATAATAAAACGGTCGAAACCTGCATATCGTGTTTTGTTAAAGATGATCATAGAACTTGGTCAAGTTTTTTGCCCAATGTTCAATTAGCTTTAAATAATAGTGTAAACCTTGCTACTGAGTTTACTCCTAACTTTCTGATGTTTGGTAGGGAGCTTATTCTTGATGCGTCATTACATCACTTTAGTAGTTCTGTTGATAACTTATCTCAACTAGAAATTTCAAATAGAAATGCTTATGCAGTTTCTCTTAATTCACTTAGTGATATTTTTGTTAAAGTTCAAGCTTACTTGTTAAAGGGGTATAAGCGTAATGCCGCTTATTATAATAAGGGTCGGAAAGTCATTTCTTTTGATGTGGGTGATGTGGTGTGGAGAAGAAGTTTTCTTCAATCTAATGCACAAGCATATTTTTCAGCTAAACTTGCACCTAAGTTTGTAAAATGTAAAATAACTGAAAAGGTTTCAGATAACGTTTATGTTTTGAAAGATTTAAATAAAGGTTCAGTGGGACGTTATCATGTTAAAGATATTATTAAATTTTAATTTGGTTTCCAAGTGTTAGTCATGATTTTGATAATTTTGTTTGAAGGTCGCTTTTGACAGTGTGATGTACGAGAGGATGGATGATAGGTTATCGGCGATTTGAAAGATGTATGTTAGGTAACTTCTTATAAATTTGTTGAATTTGAGACATTCTAAAAATAAAACTTAGGTCATTCTGGTTAATTTAATACTATTTTTTTTCACACCAAATATTTTTCACATCGAAGGATCTTATTTTATGTTTTGTTTGTTTTTGTTGGATTGTCTAAGATCTTATTTTTCTTTTTTAAGGATAACCTACCTGTTTATATTTTATTAAGATCTTATACAACCCTACAGTTCAGGTAATTTCTATCAACTTTTTTTTCTCATAGTTTTAAATCATTCTATTTCCTCTTCGTCATAAACAGTAATCGATTTTTAAATCTATTTTGTGCTGTTCGTTGACAGAATTGTTTCTCATTTTTACTGGAGTTTCATTCTTTTTAATGATCGGATTTGACTTTGTTAGTAACGCGTTCATCCTGGACTTTACTTTTTAGGGTCATTCGGTAACCTTTGTTACAAAATGCCTTATTATTTTTTGGATCTTGGTGTAGCTTTTGACCTTGATTTCGACTCTTTTCCATTGTGCTCGGAAAGTCGGTGGACTTATGCCGGTCACAATGTGGGATTTCGGCCCCGGCCATATGTTTTCCGTTTTCCATTGTGTTGGACTTTGTTGTTCCAATCACGATGCGAGATTTTGTTTTGACTTTCGTCATTTTTTTTTTCCTTTGCGTTCGGAAGTGCGGTGGTGGTGTGCCGGTCGCATTGTGAAACTTTGGCTTTCGCCTTTTTTTGTTATTGAGATTTCTCATTGGAGATCTCAATGTTTTTTTGTGTTTGTCTGTGTTTGGGAGATTGGTAGTGTTGAGCCAGTCACAGCATTCACATTCTTTTACAGCTATTGTGCTCGGGAATTCGGTGGTGATGAGCCGATCACAATATGCTTTCCTTGGTCTCGTTGCAGGTTGTGCCTGTAACAGTATTTTAAATAAGGTCTTTCAGCTTTATTTAAAAACTTTTGTTCGGAGTTTTCAAATTTTTTGGATTGTTGAATACGGAGTTAGTCAGTGGCAATAGAGCCTAACTGCACTCATAGAGATGGTTGAGTTGGAAGCGGTTGACATAGTAGTCAGTGGCGATAGTGCCTAACTGCACTCAAAGTTGTACTGTTCCAAGTGGTTTGAAATTTTTAGTCAGTGGCGATGGTGCCTAACTGCACTATAAAAATTGTAGTTTGTTTTGGTAAATTGCCCGAATTTGTTTGAAATTTTTAGTCAGTGGCTATAGTGCCTAACTGCACTGTTTTGGAGTTTTGGAGCGCTAAGAGATTTCTCTCTTCGTTTCATTTAATGAGTTTTTATAACTTATAATTTTTTGTTTTTCACTATTTCGTTTTTGACTTTTTGTCATTTACATTTTTTTTACTTTTATTCAATTCTTGAGATTTTGTCGTTTGACATTTTCAGAGATGATTTGCACTTTGAATCTTATATGATTCTTTTTCTTTTTTTGAATTAGAAAGTTGTTAAGACTGGTTTATTTGGTTGAAGATTTCTTTCTAATAAAAGAAAGTTCCTTTCTTTTATTTTCGGGAGGGGATGTAATGTAACGAATCTTTTAAGCCTGTTACATGATAGCGCGTTCTTTGCTTTAATTTGAAGGCAACATGGTGGTGTTGCCATGTAAAAATTCATTTTTTTGAATCGGAATCGTGTAGTGGTCACACTGATTTTTTCTTTTGATGCTGTCAGTTGATTTTGACAGGTCACTTTCCGACCCAACCTTTGCATAAAATGGAGTAATTTGAGAGCTCCGCATTAAATCGGGATTTATTTACGGCTAGGACGATATCTAGTCCTAAATATGTGGTAGCTGATTTGCCCTTGTCGGCATCATAATGGGATTGCCCATATTTTTTAAAAGGTTGGTAAAATTCTTCGTGGTTTCAAACCTATTCACGTGTCGCGTGGTTATTTAGATGGCGGACGTTAATAGTTTTCGATATTTGTTTCAGGATCTTTTGAACCTTATATATTTTGGATTAATTCATCTACTGATGTAAAAACTTTCTTTGGAAAAGAAACGGTAAGTTAATTTGTATTTGGTCGTAAACATTTAGATCGCCATTTTTATCCACGCTGGACATCAGCTAACAGTTATTCATGTTTCATTTCAGCCGCAAGGCGTTTCTTCTCTCTTCGTTTCTTGTTATTTCAAGACTTAAATTTTTAACGCTAGCCCCTACCGACATATATCATGGACCGCCTTGACGTCCCCGCGAAGATCAAAATCACCAAAATGAGCGTGGTTTGTTAGTTTGTTCGCCGGAATGTGGTATGGTTCATAAAAACTTGACTTAAATTGACAAAAGTGCAATAATGACAGGAATTAATTTCTATTCCATCTTAGTTTTACACCAACTGTTAATATTAGAAAGGAATTTTCTTGTATATTGAGAGCAGCAGCCTTCGGGTAATAAAATTGTTCAATAACTTTTGTGTCGATTTTTATTGATACTCCCCGCTTGAAGATTAAAAGTTTCCAGTTCCCGCAGGTTAGTCTATCCTTGGCATAGTTTGGTGTGTGCTCCTGGCGCCCGAATTTTCACTTCTACTTATTGTTTATTTATTTGGACACACACATTTCATAACACACATTTTTTTAATACCATCCACTCTTTAAATTATATTTTTTTTTATTATTACAATAGTTATTAAAATATACGACGTGTATTTTTTTATACTCATTTAATTTTTTAAGTATAGTATATATATATATTTTTTTATGGTTACTAAATTATGTTGGTCGGAAAGCGCGATGACAAAACTCGTTCCTTCCTTTTATGAGAAAAGATTTTTTTACTATCGTCTTCAACCTATAGAAGTTCACTGCTGGACATAAGCTTATCAACGCTATTTAACATTTGACCGCCACACGTCAAAAAATCAAAGGCGTGTCCTCGGCGTCAAAGTCTGTCATGTAGTCGAACCGTGGCGTGCTGGGCACAGTTTGGTTTGTCATCTATACATGACTGTGGGATCGTCGTTCCACTTAGCCTAAGACCGTCCTACCTTACGTTCATCATCATCATCATTTCAGCCGAAAGACGTCCACTGCTGGGCATAGGCCTCCTCCAAAAGGGGGGGGGGGGTACCTTACGTTCATCATCATCATCATTTCAGCCGAAAGACGTCCACTGCTGGGCATAGGCCTCCTCCAAAAGGGGGGGGGTACCTTACGTTCATCATCATCATCATTTCAGCCGAAAGACGTCCACTGCTGGGCATAGGCCTCCTCCAAAAGGGGGGGGGGGGGTTGCCATAATCGCCACGCAGGCGGGTTGGCGATCGCAGTATGGTATGGTGGTGGAATGCATAGAGAACGCTGCTGCCCATTCTCCGGTACGCCCCTTAGTCGCCTTTTACGACACCCACGGGAAGTATGGGGTGGTGCTATTCTTTAAGTCCAGCACCACACAGACCTTACGTTACCATCTACTTAATAAAAATCTTAAATTCACTTACTGACAGACAATGCACAGCCCACACCGCTGGGTCTGAAGCTTGATTTAGCAAAAAAATCCTTTTATAATGAAGGTGAGCATTAAGAAAGGATTTTTGAAAATTCACCTGTCATCATCTGCTTAGCCTTTTTCCAAGTATGTTGGGGTCTGCTTCCAGTCTAACCTGATGCAGCTGAGTACCAGTATTTTACTTGGAGCGACTGCCTATCTGACCTCCACAACCCAGTTACTGGGTAATACGATACCCCTTGGTAAGACTGGTTGTCAGACTTTCGGGCATCTGACTACCCGTAACGACTGTCAATGATCCACGAATGACGGCCGGGACCAACGGGTTAACGTGCTTTCCGAGGCGCGGAGGGGTCACGGTATGTAAAAATGGTCACCCATCCACAGACCAACCGCGGCAAGCGTAGCTTAACCTGATCGATCGACCTGTGCGGCTGTTATTATTTAGCCACGGGCTCAAATTCAAAGGAGTTAAATAGGAGATGAAAGTTGGTATGGAACTTGGTCATTTTTGCCACCTACACGGCTTGTGATTGACTTAGCACACCGTGCCGGACGTAAAAATGTCGCGACGGGATTTTATCACGCACTGGATTTTTAACTATCGATGTTGAACCGAGCTTTGAGAATCCAACGGACAGCGCTTCAAAAAAACGGACTGTTGGATTTTTTTAGCTCTCTCGGCGGTAAAAAGAGCTATGAAAATGTAAACGAAAAGAAATCGTCACGGGAATAACACGGCCGTGCTCATCATTTCAGCCGAAAGACGTCCACTGCTGGACATAGCACCTCCACTTCGACCGGTTCTGTGCTTCTCGCATCCAACGGGTTCCTGCGACCTTCACAAGGTCGTCGGACCACCTTGTGGGTGGCCTATGTGCTCCGCCCGTGCTCAACTGAGCTAAATTCTTAACAATTTTTTTTTCTATCCACAGCTAACTCGCCAACCCACAATAGTGGTATCTCCTGTGGGGTGGGAGAGTGAAATGGCAGGGGAAGGTGAAATAGAGGGAGATGACGAAGATGGGTACAACGCGCGGGCGCTCTACGATTACCAAGCGGCCGCCCCTGATGAGATCTCCTTCGACCCTGACGATATCATCACTAATATCGTGATGGTAAGTACTGTGATATTGTCATGTTTATGATGAGGACGTTATTTACATTTTCGGTTAAGCTATGGTGTGCTAGAAGAGTGGTTCCGTCATAATATACTGTACGCCATTAAAATCTGTTATTTTCACCCGTTTTTGACATTATATTGTCAAAAAACGCTTTGTATAGAGCTATGAGAAACAGGGTGTAAAATTCACTCAACCTCCATAGAAAAGGGAGGATCCTCCGACCAGACGGGTGTTGTGTCTGGCGGGCAACTGCCCGATGATTCATGTCGTTCCGTTGTATCTATGCTAGTTGCGCGGTAAACTCTGCTTGCGAGATGCAGGATTTGCGTGGCGTCAGTATGACGCGTTGCTTCGCATGTGGCGTTGTAGATACCGCTACAGTCGTTAGGGCCGGTACCTACGACGCGGTGCCAACGATTCCGCCGTATCGGCTAAACACGGGAATCATACCTTTTTCTGTCGTTGCCGTGTTCCGGTTTTGAGAATATGGCATAAACATAACCAGCCTATAATGTTCCCACTGCTGGGGCACAGGCCTCCTCTTTGTGAGAGGGAGTGGGTCTGTCATCCACCACACGGGCCCATTGCGGGTTGGTGGATGTCACATGTCTTCGATTTTTTGGTTCTAGGACATGCCGGTTTCCTCGCGATGTTTTCTTTCACCGTTTTGAGAGTAGTGGTGAAATTATTTACACAAAGTAAAGCGCCTTCGGTTCGAACCTACGACCTACACCTCGTTAAGTCGGGGCCTTTACCACTGGGCCACCACTGCTCAAAGAAAAACCATCATCACACTATCACACTAATATTATAAAGACGAAAGTTTGTGAGTGTGTGAGTGTGTGTGTGGGGGTGTGTGTGGGTGAGTGTGTCTGTGGGTGAGTGTGTGTGTGTGTGGGGGTGTGTGTATGTGTAGGGGTGTGTGGGGGGGGGGAGTTGGTGTGTGTGTGGGGTGTGTGTTTGTTTGAGGGGGGGTATGTGTTGTGTTTATATATTTGTTACTTCTTCACGCTCAAACGGATGGACCAATTTTGATAAAACTTGGTATAGAGGTAGCTGACACCCTGGATTAACATATAGGCTACTTTTTATCCCGATATTCCCACGGGATTGAAACTTATGCGGGTGAAACCGCGGGGCGCAGCTAGTTAAAATATATTTGTTTCTCTCCCTCAGATCGACGAAGGCTGGTGGCAAGGCCTCTGCAAGGGCGCCTACGGCCTATTCCCAGCCAACTACGTTCAGCTGCAAGATAAGTGAAGCATTCCCTGCGTAGACCGCTAGATATAACACTAATATTAAAGAAAGTATAACTTGTCTGTACATTGGATGTCGTTAAAATATGCGAGAATATGACACACTTCTATACTTGAATACCTAATCTTAGTTAATGTACATGTATTGCCAGTTAATCAACTATCTACTTTAGTGTTATGCAGTTTAAGTTGATTATTGATTTAGGATTTGATTAAGGATCTTTTTATTCAAAAAAGTCCTTAATAAATTTCGGATGCAATGGAATTTAAACCCTGTCATGTATGACACTGTGTTTAAGTTCCCAAAACTTGATAATTGTCTGAGATTCTGAATTCAAATATAGATGTCAAAGTATCTGTAGCTCATGTCTTGTTACTGCTTTACTCTTGTAACTTGAATGTATTGGCTCCAGTACACGTTGGCCGAACGCGCTTGGCGAGTGCGTTCGGCCAACGTTCGACCAACGTTCGGCCAACTGGGCCGTTTTGTGTGTATTTGGCGTTTGTGGCGAACACTCGCCGACGACCCGATTAGTGTCGGTTTTTCATGCACAAATCAAAGAAATTTGGCGCAAGTCGCAAATAGCGATCACACGTTGGCCGAGTGTTCAGTTCATAGTTACACGTTGGAGTAGATTGTAGTGTCGCGCTTATTGTTTAAACGATTCTTTCACGAACATGGAGTAATGAGGAAATATTTAGGTTCATTGATTATTATCACAATGAATGAATTCTGTTTCGATGATAAATGATAAATGAAATGATGATAAATGATAAATGATTTTATTTTCTGTAAGTAGGTTTGTACAAACACTTTTACACGTCATTCATATTTTTTTTTAAACTAGATGAAGTCGGCGTTTCCTATCTGACTATTCTGAAAAGAAAGGCCGAAACAAACCCAGAAGTCACAGTCTCTTTTAAAGTCCAGACAAAATCTTGGTCAGATCGTGTGAAGACCATGTAGATTGGTGTCTGAAATGGTCTTTTGAGGAAAGAACCACACAGATTGGGCGGACCTGTCCAATCAGTGCACGCATTTGTCAAAAATCGTGCAGCTCAACTGAGAACTTGAGGAGCTCAATGAATACTTAGCATCCACCATCTTTTTTTAATCGCTCATGTAAATAAAATTTGGAAGCGCTGTACAAGTATATTGCAGCGGCCGCGATCGCCCTAACGTCTATCTTCATCTAGCGACCAACGCAGAATGAAACACGTCAACGTGTGAACAGCTCCACGAAAATCTGCGCACTCGGCCAACGTGTACTGGAGCCTTTAGATTTAATGTGTGAGTATGTCGAAGCATACCTACATAAAATATATTATGCTCAGCTCAGATATATTTAGGCTATCCTATAAATATTTGTCTTGAAGCGGGAATCAAACTTGCGGCACGAAAGGCGTATGTTACGCCACAACATTTTTCGGGACAACGCTATAGTATTTAAAAATCACGATTCTTTAGCCATTATATTCTTCATAAGAAGTCTTTTCGGTACCTTAAACATTTGCTATTTGAAAAAAAAAATAGATGTATAAAATTAATTAAATCAGTAAACTAGTTATGAAATGCTTTAATTTTGATAAATGAGTAATTTTGATGATATAATTATTGTAATGTTGACTTGATAATTTTGACAGTTTTAGTCGTTCGGGATACTAAAATAACTTGTAATAGATCACGATATACTTAAAAAAGAGATAATAAAAGGACAAGCGCGCACCACAAAAAATCGTTGCGGAAAATAATCGCCTATCTGTGAACAATACTTAAATAATCGTTTGAAAAATTATACAGGGTTATTGATAAAACATTAACAACCTCATAAGAGGTCATTGCACTCATCATTATGAACAACTTTTACTATGGGACCAAAACTGAAATCGCGAAAAAAAAACAGCTGTTCCCTACATTTCGATTTTAGGTTTGGTCCCATAGTAAAAGTTGTTCATAATGCTGAGCACAATGACCTCTTAAGAGGTTGTTAATGTTTTACCAATAATCCTGTATATAGCTTTGGCGATTTTATTTCGCATGAACATGCGATTAAATAAATCGAATCGCAGTGCGCGCTTAGCCTAAGCTAATATGACATTTGAAAGCAGATTTATTCTGTTAACCTTGAAAAACAGTCGATTGACTGAATTGAAGTAATAGATAAAGGACTTCTTCTAAAATTGTCAATATTATTATAATCTGCGCAAAAGATCTTTGCACAAAGCCAGATCTTGCGCATGATTGAGCAGCAATGTGCTATGATGCAATAATGCAATAATACAGGTTGGTACGAACATCTTCGTGCTGTAACCATGACTGCAGGAATTGAGTCAGGACCCCATTGCGTAGAAATTTTTCAAAAATAAATCATCTGTTTCATAGAAAAATGGTCGCCTACGCGGTGAAAATGTATGGAACAGCAAGTTTTTTAAATAACCGACTAAAAATTTCATCCCAGAGGGGTTTAGAATCATGTACTAACTGCATGGTTACAATTTGCGCGTTGGTGTCGTTGCCACTCTGTATACTGTGCTCAAAGCGGATAAGATTTTTTGCGCACAAAGCAAACATAGATAAGAGTGAGTACTCTTGTAAAGTTATTTGTCATTTTGTGGCTGTTTTCAAATAACTGCTAACACTTACAATAAACAAAGTCTCTTTGTCAATAATAATCCCAAATTGCAGCCTAATTCAAATTGCGTAACACACTATCAATGTCAATCTGAATGATTATGAAGGATATTGCTAATCCATTGCTTCGTATGTTCGAAAAAATTGTCAACGTAAATAACGCAATGGAATGGGTAGTGGTAGACCGCGAAATTCAAAATTTCTTACGTTTTTTGCAATTTGCAGGTCAGTGTCAGGTTGTATCTTGATCAAAATATGATTCGCGACAATAACAGGTGCATGTTTAGAGAATTATAATCATTAGAATCATTAATACATCTTTCTAAGTTAGATTTCTACCATATTTTGATCAAGATACAGCCTGACACTGACCTGCAAATTGAAAAAAACGTAAGAAAATTTGAGTTTCGCGGTCTACCACTACCCATTCATCTTAAAGCGAAAGCGCCAGGGTAGCCCGCGAAATTCATTTTTTTTTACGTTTTTTGCAATTTGCTGGTCAGTATTAAGTTGTACGTTGATTAAAATATGATTCGCGGCCGTAACAAATATCGCACCTTTAGAATTATAGAGAACTAATTCGAAATTTGAAGATTTTATTTTCAACTTATAAAATTACCTTGCACGACCATCTTCATCGAATCTAAATAAAACAGAGACTTAATATGTCAGTCTTGTCAGATATGTCAGAGTTGTCTAACCTAACTTAATATGTTTTATTAAGATTCGATGAAGATGGTCGTGCAAGGTAATTTTATAAGTCAAAGTTGAAATATTCTCGAATTAGGTCTCTGTAATTCTAAAGGTGCGATATGTATTTACAGAATTATAATCATTAAAGTCATCAACACAACTCTCTAAGACCAAGTAATCCACAAGAATGAATATTTCATGAAATCATGACATTTGGGGATTATACTAACTTAACAAGTTGTATTACTTATTGTAATGATTATAATTCTGTAAATACATATTTGTTACGGCCGCGAATCATATTTTAATCAACGTACAACTTAATACTGACCAGCAAATTGAAAACAAAACGTAAGAAAATTTGAATTTCGCGGTCTCAACTACTCATTCACCTTAAACTCTCAAAATGAAACCCATTGCTACTGATAGTGTGGTTTCTGGCCAATCCAATATTAAAATGACATTAGAAACTTCGCAAGTGTACTCTCTCTGTAATAGAAAATAAGTAACATAACTTTGATAACGTACTTATGACATGAGATAACGCGAGAAACCTCACTACATTGAAATAAGGTGAATTTTAATTATTTTGTAGCGATCGCCTAAAGCGTAGGTTTTCATTGGAGGTAGGACTAATAATGTAATAACATTACTATTCACTGCGATGCATTTTGTGACTTATAACGTTGACATAAGGTCAAAATTGCAATGTTAAAGGTGTCATCGTAGAATTTCACTAGGGAAACAATTCGCAATTATGCATTGTGTGACTTATGATGTGGACATTAGGTCTGAATTAGGGTGTTATCATGGAAGGTAATAATGGAGCATCATTTACGAAGTGTATACTCGGCGAACGGTTGACTTGGTCCTGAAAAAGCTCAATCTAAACTTTGATATTGAATCTTATATATAATCTTATATCTATTCTGTCTGCGTGTAAGGTAAAGGCATTATCTATCTATTATCCAAATGGTACAGAATTTGCCTTTTTTTATTGTTAGTAGCTTCTGCCCGCGACAGCGTGAAATTCACCCCCCCCATTCACCCTTTTTGGGGTGGAATTTCGAAAAACCTTTTCTTAGTACCTACTCTTCACAAAGAACACACCCTCCAAATTTCATGTTACTAGGACCAGCTGTTTAGGCTGTGCGTTGATATATCAGTCAGTCAGGACTTTGAATCCATACTAATATTATAAATACTGGTATTCAGCTGCATCCGGTTAGACTGGAAGCCGACCCCAACATAGTTGGGAAAAGGCTAGGCAGATGATGACTAATATTATAAATTCGAAAGTAACTCTGTCTGTCTGTCTGTATGTTACCTTTTTACGCCTAAACCACTGAACGGATTTCGATAAAATTTGGCAGATAGATAGATTGCATCCCAGGAAAGGATATACCATAGTTTTTATCGACATACCTCGCGGGCGAAGCTGCGGGCGGAAGCTAGTTTTATATATATATCGATATAGAATTTGTAGTAACTTTTCTGCTATAGGTACCAATTAACCGTTAATCAGTTTAAGCACTTCGTAAGTTAAGCAAATTTTACTCTTAAAGATTTATCAATAAATGACTAAGAGAGTAGATTGCACATTCGTTATTCAATAGAATAAGATGTATATTGTCTTCCAAAACCTACCTCTACACGCAATCGCATTTGATTTTAAAATGCACTTCTGCACGTTTTTCATAGAATAAGAAATAACACTTCGTTGAGGCGCCCGTGGCTAAATAATAGCAGCCGCACAGGTCGATCGATCAGGTTAACGCTACGCTACGCTTGCCGCGGTGGGTCTGTGGATGGGTGACCATCTTTACATACCGAGACCCCTCCTTGCCTCGGAAAGCACGTTAAGCCGTTGGTCCCGGCTGTCATTCGTGGATCTTTGACAGTCGTTACGGGTAGTCAGAAGCCCGAAAGTCTGATAACCAGTCTTAGCAAGGGGTATCGTATTACCTAACCAGTAACTGGGTTGTGGAGGTCAGATAGGCAGTCGCTCCATGTAAAATACTGGTATTCAGCTGCATCCGGTTAGACTGGAAGCCGACTGCTCAACATAATTGGGAAAGGCTAGGCCGATGTTGAGTTTTGTCTCTTAACGAAGTTTTATTTCTTCATCATCATCTGCCTCGCCTTTCCCAACTATGTTGAGGTCGGCTTCCAGTCTAATCGGATGCAGCTGAATACCAGACGTATTTCGCATGGAGCGACTGAATCACTGATCGAAACACCGACGACGAATGCGTTTAAAGTTTTGCGGCCCAGTTTCACCTCCAAACGAAGTTTTTTCTCTATTTCTTTTCGTATGTATTCAAATAAATATTGCATTTAATTGAATAAAAATAAATTATTTGTAAGTTGACTTATACTTTGGGTAGAACAGCGAGTCGACTAATATTTTTAAGAAAAAATGTATTAAATTCATTAATTAAAATTTAATTTGTCACTGCATTCTTAGAAATTATTTTCATTGTAATATTTGCCATTATTTTTAATTAATGATAAAAAAACTTATATCCCTTTTAATGTACCTATCCAATATTTAATTTGTCATATAATCCATGTCCTATTGTAGAAACTATCAGGCTTTAGATAATAGATTAGATAATAATGTTAAGTAGTCTCAAAATTATGAATGATTAAGTTATATTTTTTCTTTTATGTATGAATTTTTATGAGTTTAACACCAATTTCTGAAAGGCTGAACAACACTAAAAATGCTACCTTTCTGTTATATTCATGTTGAGTAATTAGTAGCTGTCATTTTGGTCAGCCAATCACAGTAAAGATGATATGGTTAGAAATGGGTGACTATCGATGAGACGATTAATAAAGAAGTATGGACGAAGAAGAGCGTATTGCGCCGTCCCTAATAAATTGGGTTAAGGGCGGAAGAATGATCAAAATCAAACTCAAAGCATTTTAAATTTCAAACTAGCGACACGCCCCAGATTCGCACGGGTGCAAATGTTTTTTCCAATTTCCGAAATTTTCTTTCATACAAACCTTGTACTGGCAATACCGAACACAACAAAACAAAAATATTTTTAAAAATTAAATAAAGTATACTATGTAAGGATTATTTACAAGCATACATAATGTTTTGTTCTTACATAAACCAATTACAGGCATTTTTGAATTGCCAAGGGGTCGGTCAGTCAGAAAGATCAAGCTAGTTGCCCATTTCAAAGCATTGTAGGTACCTGGTAGGTACGTGATGAATCACTGCACAGCCTATTCGCTAATTGTTTTGCCTTTCTGAAACTGCGTGTTAGTAGCATGAATAAAGACAGTCATTACTTATTGAGAATTAAATTATAAGTTTTGTTAACGAGTATTTTAAGAAATGTTATTATACGTCATTGACCTGATCTTAATTTAAGTAACTTTTGTGAACTTTTCTCTTTTATTCCAAAAAGTATTTTAGCAAACAATTTCCGTTTGTCATACACCAACTAAAATAATGGACTTTGCGAATGATTTTAACATAATGTTGACAGTATCGTAATTTGAAACTACACCACATGTTCACAAATATTGGAAAGGCAATATAGTAAAAACATAGTGTAGAATAGTTTTTTTTTTATTCATAGAATTGCCTTGATTTTTATCCCTAAGCCTGCGTCCTAACCAAAATTGCGCGAACACACGACCCTCGCATTCATTTTGTTCGGCGAACCAGAATGCATGATCGCGCCGAAATGTGACGAACGCGACGATCGTGTATTGGTGCGATCGATCACTTTGATTAAGCAAATCGTCATAACTAATCGTTCTAGAATAGATTCACATAATCAAATATGCTGGATATCGATTGCCAAATCTTATATTAATCTGACTAATATCATATAAAACCAGCCCCTAACCAAATTATTGTGACATGTGGAGTGGAATCAAGATAGTATTAAGTAGTTTGTATAGGTATCTAATGCCGAACTATGTTTTATATAAAACAATTGATTGTTTAAAGATGAATAAATAAATATTTTATAGCTATTTCTACGTTTTATTTTTCGCTCATTTCCTATTTTATATCTAGACACAGTGGTAAGCACAATGGTCACTGCATTTAATAAAGCAAATAAATGACTTTGACTTTAAGAAAATAACAGCCACGTACACCGGAGTTTGTTCATTTTCAATCCAATTCAACATTGCGATTTTGGCTTGCTGACTTTACCCACAGTTGCCTTCCTAGAAAAAAAAAAAGTTGTCAGGCATCGAGGCCCATAGAATGTTAGTATTACATCTTACTTAAGAACTATGTTAGTAACATGCAGGAACAATAAAAATGAAACGACAGTCACAATTACAGGAAGGTATAACAAGCTTTGTTGCCAACATGTAGCTTGGTGAACCTGCCATTGTAGGTCCATCCAGCCTCTCTGCAAATGAAACACCTTCAGAATGCTGTTGCTGCTCGCTCGGGATATTACTGAGGCAACTTTCTTCCGCATTATCGTAAAGTAATCGTCAGTGTGCGCAGAAAGATGGCGTTCCCAGTCATCCTAGTTACATACAACAGCATAGATGTCGCTACTAGTTACATCTTTAGCAGTAACAGCCGCACTCAGGAATGTCATAACTAGTGCGTAGTTCATACAAACGTAATACCAAAATAAATTGTAATTCCAACATATTCTTAGGGTAGTGTGTATTTATTCCGATTGGATTACAGAATATCTACTTAGGTTCCCTTAAATATATTTTGAAAGGACTCTGTTATAAAGACGAGTTATGAGGAATTTCCAATTTCTATAGAAAACTTATTTTTCTCCTACCTCTTCTTTAAATCAGTGTCCATTCAAAATATATATTTGGGAACCTAGATATTCTGTAATCCGATCGGAATAAATACACACTGCATTAAGGATATATTTGATTTACAAATTATTTTAGTATTACGTTTGTATGAACTACGCATGCTCCGCCGGCCCCTTAACTTTAAATTGCTAATAAGTACAGTCCTTTCAAATTTGACATGCAACCCTATGACAGCTACCCAAGCGGCACCCCACCAGCAACCTTAATGCACTGAAAATAAAGATCATTCTAAAGCGTATAGAGGTAATAAGAATACAGGAGGAACACTCTGATTATTATTTATGATGATGCGAAATCGGAAGTATATAACATAATCTGTGGGAGGCCATTATACCTTATTCTACTTCAGAACACATACTGGTGTGGAAGATAGGTCGATCCGTGAAGTGGACCTACAAGACAAAGTCATTGAACATGTAGCACGTAGGTAGGTACATGTTCCTTCTTTAAAAGATGATTTCAATGGTAGATTCAATTTAATAAAAAAATCCTAGTGGGCTCAATTTACATTGCGGTTGCGGAGGAAAGGAATGGAAGAGAATTTTTGTGCCGAAATACTTAGTACATTGCATAATGGACTTTATTTCAATCGTGTAACGTACAATCTTGACACATCTCAATAAACAGGTCACGTTGCTTCCGGAGGATTCACGCGCTTTTTTGGGAATTCCCGCAGCTATCGGCGGCGTCTGGCGAAAATGCTCGAAGTGGCGTGAAGGAAGGCGCTGGCGCAGTGCGGCGTCAAGCGCCTAGTCTAGCGCGAACACCTACCCCGCCTTCCGAATTGCGTCAAAAGCGATTATATCGCGAATCCGACCAACGCGCAACGTCACAAATAGTATCTAGTCAATAGTCCTTATATTTTGTGACTATTAAATTTGGTCGGATTCGCGATATAATCGCTTTTGACGCAATTCGGAACGCGGGTCTACTAGAGCCTCATGGCGCATTCGCGAGAATTCTCGAGCATCTTCGCAAATTCGCGCACGTTGAACGAAGTTGACGCTTCCATTCCGTTCCAATTCGTTCCGCCGCAATGTAATGAAATGTAATTCAGCCTTATTGAACAATCTTCCATAATTTCAGTATCCCACTGATTGACCTCAAACCCCTCATCATCATCTTCACTTTATACAGAACCATGAAAAAAGACTCAATAACAAGAAAATAAGCCTGCAATAACGAAAACTAAACCCTGACTATAAATTAAGCATTAATTGCGTCCCTCTTGATAATAATGGGGTATCAAGAGGGTCTTTGATTAAGACGATCTTTAACAATCATTTGTCTGTATTAGGGAGGCGGGTTTGTTTGTCCTGGCTTGTAATTATTGGGCCCAATTGATTGCAAGGCTGATATTAAGATGGATTTGAAAAGAGTGTAATGGTATACTTACCGAAATATTTTTTGCGTGGGAAGGTAGGTACGGTAGGTAAGGTAGGGAAGGAAGGTAGGTCTAAAGAGGCCACTTTGGCAGAATCATAAAGGATAACCTAATGAACAGTTAACCGTTAAGTTAATCGTATTGACAACAGAAGTTACCCCTGCAAATAACCAATTACCTACTATTAGAGAATAATAAAAATGTATCTTCTGGCAATATTCTCAGAATAATAAAAAACTAAAGGGAAGGCAACATATTTTAAAATTATTTAATCAAAATATCCAAGGTTGCTCTTCTAAATTACTGGAAATAGAATTGTTTTTAGAAAATACCTACCTCTACACGCAATCGCATTTGATTTTAAAATGCACTTCTGCACGTTTTTCATAGAATAAGAAATAACACTTCGTTGAGGCGCCCGTGGCTAAATAATAGCAGCCGCACAGGTCGATCGATCAGGTTAACGCTACGCTACGCTTGCCGCGGTGGGTCTGTGGATGGGTGACCATCTTTACATACCGAGACCCCTCCTTGCCTCGGAAAGCACGTTAAGCCGTTGGTCCCGGCTGTCATTCGTGGATCTTTGACAGTCGTTACGGGTAGTCAGAAGCCCGAAAGTCTGATAACCAGTCTTAGCAAGGGGTATCGTATTACCTAACCAGTAACTGGGTTGTGGAGGTCAGATAGGCAGTCGCTCCATGTAAAATACTGGTATTCAGCTGCATCCGGTTAGACTGGAAGCCGACTGCTCAACATAATTGGGAAAGGCTAGGCCGATGTTGAGTTTTGTCTCTTAACGAAGTTTTATTTCTTCATCATCATCTGCCTCGCCTTTCCCAACTATGTTGAGGTCGGCTTCCAGTCTAATCGGATGCAGCTGAATACCAGACGTATTTCGCATGGAGCGACTGAATCACTGATCGAAACACCGACGACGAATGCGTTTAAAGTTTTGCGGCCCAGTTTCACCTCCAAACGAAGTTTTTTCTCTATTTCTTTTCGTATGTATTCAAATAAATATTGCATTTAATTGAATAAAAATAAATTATTTGTAAGTTGACTTATACTTTGGGTAGAACAGCGAGTCGACTAATATTTTTAAGAAAAAATGTATTAAATTCATTAATTAAAATTTAATTTGTCACTGCATTCTTAGAAATTATTTTCATTGTAATATTTGCCATTATTTTTAATTAATGATAAAAAAACTTATATCCCTTTTAATGTACCTATCCAATATTTAATTTGTCATATAATCCATGTCCTATTGTAGAAACTATCAGGCTTTAGATAATAGATTAGATAATAATGTTAAGTAGTCTCAAAATTATGAATGATTAAGTTATATTTTTTCTTTTATGTATGAATTTTTATGAGTTTAACACCAATTTCTGAAAGGCTGAACAACACTAAAAATGCTACCTTTCTGTTATATTCATGTTGAGTAATTAGTAGCTGTCATTTTGGTCAGCCAATCACAGTAAAGATGATATGGTTAGAAATGGGTGACTATCGATGAGACGATTAATAAAGAAGTATGGACGAAGAAGAGCGTATTGCGCCGTCCCTAATAAATTGGGTTAAGGGCGGAAGAATGATCAAAATCAAACTCAAAGCATTTTAAATTTCAAACTAGCGACACGCCCCAGATTCGCACGGGTGCAAATGTTTTTTCCAATTTCCGAAATTTTCTTTCATACAAACCTTGTACTGGCAATACCGAACACAACAAAACAAAAATATTTTTAAAAATTAAATAAAGTATACTATGTAAGGATTATTTACAAGCATACATAATGTTTTGTTCTTACATAAACCAATTACAGGCATTTTTGAATTGCCAAGGGGTCGGTCAGTCAGAAAGATCAAGCTAGTTGCCCATTTCAAAGCATTGTAGGTACCTGGTAGGTACGTGATGAATCACTGCACAGCCTATTCGCTAATTGTTTTGCCTTTCTGAAACTGCGTGTTAGTAGCATGAATAAAGACAGTCATTACTTATTGAGAATTAAATTATAAGTTTTGTTAACGAGTATTTTAAGAAATGTTATTATACGTCATTGACCTGATCTTAATTTAAGTAACTTTTGTGAACTTTTCTCTTTTATTCCAAAAAGTATTTTAGCAAACAATTTCCGTTTGTCATACACCAACTAAAATAATGGACTTTGCGAATGATTTTAACATAATGTTGACAGTATCGTAATTTGAAACTACACCACATGTTCACAAATATTGGAAAGGCAATATAGTAAAAACATAGTGTAGAATAGTTTTTTTTTTATTCATAGAATTGCCTTGATTTTTATCCCTAAGCCTGCGTCCTAACCAAAATTGCGCGAACACACGACCCTCGCATTCATTTTGTTCGGCGAACCAGAATGCATGATCGCGCCGAAATGTGACGAACGCGACGATCGTGTATTGGTGCGATCGATCACTTTGATTAAGCAAATCGTCATAACTAATCGTTCTAGAATAGATTCACATAATCAAATATGCTGGATATCGATTGCCAAATCTTATATTAATCTGACTAATATCATATAAAACCAGCCCCTAACCAAATTATTGTGACATGTGGAGTGGAATCAAGATAGTATTAAGTAGTTTGTATAGGTATCTAATGCCGAACTATGTTTTATATAAAACAATTGATTGTTTAAAGATGAATAAATAAATATTTTATAGCTATTTCTACGTTTTATTTTTCGCTCATTTCCTATTTTATATCTAGACACAGTGGTAAGCACAATGGTCACTGCATTTAATAAAGCAAATAAATGACTTTGACTTTAAGAAAATAACAGCCACGTACACCGGAGTTTGTTCATTTTCAATCCAATTCAACATTGCGATTTTGGCTTGCTGACTTTACCCACAGTTGCATTCCTACAAAAAAAAAAAAAGTTGTCAGGCATCGAGGCCCATAGAATGTTAGTATTACATCTTACTTAAGAACTATGTTAGTAACATGCAGGAACAATAAAAAGGAAACGACAGTCACAATTACAGGAAGGTATAACAAGCTTTGTTGCCAACATGTAGCTTGGTGAACCTGCCATTGTAGGCCCCTCCAGCCTCTCTGCAAACACCTTCAGAATGCTGTTGCTGCTCACTCGGGATATTACTCAGGCAACTTTCTTCCGCATTATCGTAAAGTAATCGCCATTGTGCGCAGATAGATGGCGTTCCCAGTCGTCCTAGTTACATAGAACAGCATAGATGTCGGTACTAGTTACATCTTTCGCATTAACTGTCGCATTCAGAGACCATTTAATAAAATAATAATTAATTCATTTAACTTTAAATTGCTAATACAGTCCTTTCAAATTTATACTATAACAGCAACCAAAGCATCACTTCACCAGCAACCCTAATACACCGAAAATAAAGATCACTCCAAAGCTTATAATAAGACGGGGTAATTTGCTGGTCTGTATTTGACGTCGGCAGATGCATCTGCCACCAATTCGTTTGTCGGTTTTTGTGCCACGGATCAAAGGGTTTCAGCGCGAGCGCCCGGCGTGTGTCCACACGCTGACGATGCATCAGTATTATCGTAGTCGTGAATGAGAGTGCAGGCGTGCTTCTTGCAGTTTTTTTTTCTCGTTTACCTAATCTCGTTCGCTAAAATGGCTAATATGAGCACAGCTGAAACATTTAAATTTCTTGAGTTATATCAAGGAGAAAACTGCCTGTGGAATTCGAAAAATAGGTTCTATAAAAATAAAAATGCCAGCATCCACCACCTCCTCTTTTCCATTTCTTTTTAATAACTTTACTGCAATGCACACTCAAATAGTAGTTAAAAGTACTAAATAAATAAATAGCTGTAACAGCTACGGTCTCAACATCCATTTTTTTTAATGTTGCGTGCGTACGAGTTGCGTCTGTCGAGAATTAACACAGACTGAACGACCAACAGACGTGTGGTCGGCTCGTGGTGATCCATCTGTCGATGCATCTATCGACGTCCGCGGACGCGCTTGCGACGGCAAGCGCGTCCGCGGACGTCGATAGATGCATGCATGCATCATTGTGCTCTACACGACGGTGTAGAGCAGGTACAAGAGGCGTGTACGTACCCTATTCTACTTCAGAATACCTACATAAAACCAGTGCCGGATTAAGACTACCTGATACCCTAAGCAATCCACGCCTGTATGGCCCCCCCTATCCACTAGTCGCCTCGTATTTTTTCTAAATAATCGACGAACGATTTGTAAAGATTGGCGGATGTCTCTAGAGTGACTTCCGGGTCTTGTAATAGGGGAGACCGGGGCGCAAATTAACAAAATTTATATTTTCAGTTGTAGCTTCAAAACGCCTAAACATTTTGATATGATTTTTGTGTTAAATGACGTCCAAACTATTCAATAACCATATTGTTGGTTTTAATTTGACAAGAAATTGGTACTTTTTTGTAAAAGTCAATTTTATTCAGAAAAGTCAGAAGTTAATACTTACCCCGCGGTCGGGGCTAGAATTAACGGTTCCGAGGTAAGTATTAACAAAAGGGGCAACAATTAACATTCTTGGTATTTTCCTTTAAAATTAAAGAAAACAAAAAAAAAATGATTTTTTTTATTAAGCTATATACAATCAACATAAGGCTTAAACAATTATAGCACTTTGTCCACGCAACAATATTTTAGCAATTTATATATACAGAAATGGAAACCCAAACAAAACCTCTCTTTAGAGAAGAACAAAGATCAGCAAATCTCTGAATGACTTCTTACTAGCAGCTACTTTTACTGTTTTTTATTGAAGAAAACGTCAGTTTTCAATAATCATAATAATCGTACTTCTACTGGAACTCCTGTTTTCTTCTTTTTCACAAACTTGAACAGCGTAACGTGACAGATTTGAAATTCTGTGGCTACTTCCCTGTAGTTTCTTTTCTTCTCCATTATTTCTAAAGCAGCTGACTCGTACACCGCCAGCGAAGTCATGCCTCGAGCGGTTTTTCGCTTCTCAGTCCTCATGCTGTAACATTTAACCTTTTAACCGCTTGTGTCGCATTTGTGCGACACAATCATATTTCCGTGCCCCTACCGCTCGTGTCGTATTTCTGCGACAGAGAACATGCATGATTTTTTCGTTCTATTCAACGATTGCTCCTCCTTATTTGTTGTAGGTATTATTTTATCGATTTAGGTATTCAGCTGCATCCGGTTTGACTGGAAGCCGACCCCAACATGGTTGCAACATGGTTGGGAAAAGGCTAGGCAGATGATGATGATTATTTTATCGATTTGTAGCCGCGCGCTAGGGGCACGGCAATTGATATTTAGCCAAGCGCTTAAAAGGTTAATCTAAATAGTAATTAAATAATTATAATTATTAATTAATTATTTTTAATTATTATAATTTATTATGATAATAGTAATTAGGGTTTAAATTTTTTTTGTAACCTGTTTTTAAGGCAATAAAGAAAATTATTATTATTATTATTAATTAGATACCATGGTGAACATACACAAAACAATAGAATCTATAGGTAGGTATGTACTGTTAATACTAACCCCGCATATGGGGTAAGAATTAACATGTTAATACTTGCCCCGTATGTTTTGTTAATTTTAGCCCCATGGATACTTTTTCAATAATAAAAACTATAATTAAGAAATTGTTTACATTAGCGTTAGTAAAATTATGTGGCATTATTAAGAATAAAACTAGCCACGACGAAACAAAAAAATATTACGGCAAAATCAAATATTCAACACGTAAATCAAAAAATCGTAAAGTGAAAGAAGTTCGTTACCTGGCCAAAATAGACGCACATCACACAACTCGCACCCACGGCGTACTGAGTGGTAATGACGAGTCACAACCTGTACAGCGCTGTCGCGGGGACGAATACCAGCATTCGTTAGTGACCTGCTATTTAAAGTTTCTTAGAAAATCGCTTGTTAATACTTACCTCTGTTAATTGAAGCCCCGGTCTCCCCTATCTTGCTGACAAACAGCCTTGCCTTTCATGTGCCAGCAAATATTGTTTCGGTGCTGTTTATTGTGCTTCCCGTGATGCCCTAAGCAATTGCTTAATTTGCTTAAGTACAAGCAAGAGAGTCTTATAGGTTCCACCCCACACGGGTGTGTAATAAATTAACACTGACTGACAAACAATTTTGATACGCCTCAAAAAACAGGGTACGCTGCTTCCGGAGGATTCTCGCGCTTTTTTGGGAATTCCCGCAGCTTTCGTCGGCGTCTGGCGAAAACGCTGGAAGTGGCGCGAAGGAACACCTACTAGAGCCTCATGATTCGCGAGCATTCTCGAGCATTTTGGCAAATTCGCGCACGTTGAACGAAGTTGACGCTTCCATTCCGTTCCAATTCGTTCCGCCGCAATGTAATGAAACCCCAGCCTCATTGAACAATCTTCCATAATTTCAGTATCCCACTGATTGACCTCAAACCCCTTGATCTTCACTTTATACAGAACCATGAAAAAAGACTCAATAACAAGAAAATAAGCCTGCAATAACGAAAACTAAACCCTGACTATAAATTAAGCATTAATTGCGTCCCTCTTGATAATAATGGGGTATCAAGAGGGTCTTTGATTAAGACGATCTTTAACAATCATTTGTCTGTATTAGGGAGGCGGGTTTGTTTGTCCTGGCTTGTAATTATTGGGCCCAATTGATTGCAAGGCTGATATTAAGATGGATTTGAAAAGAGTGTAATGGTATAGGTACTGAAATATTTTTTGCGTGGGAAGGTATGTACTGGGGGCCTAAAAAGGCCACTTTGGCAGAATCATAAAAGGATAACATAATGGACAGTTAACCGTTAAGTTAATCGTATCAAATCCCATTGGTGAAGCATTTTTCAGTTATTTTTTTTGTCTGTGCTAAAATACCAATCAATCCGATTCAAATCCAATCCCAATCTATTTGTACCTAGTGCAGCGAAAAATAGAAAAACAAGGACTGTCTTCGCCATATTACGATTCATAATGTTATCCTTTTATGATTTTCCAAAGTGGTCTTTTTAGGCCCCCAGTTGTAACTTGTTTGTAGAAAAAACATTGCTGTATTTTTTTTGGAATAACCGTTTTCATAATGTAGATATTATTTCTGTAAGTAGATAACAGAAGTGGCCACGAATTCATATGCACACATCACTTTCTCCAAGCACTTTATCCAAGAACTTCTATGTACAATATGGCTTTGAGTCCTTGAGAAAAAAAGGACTCATTGCCATGGAGGTTAAACTTCTCGGATAAGAACAAGCATCATTGACAAAAAGACGTATTATTTATGCTCCTAGAATAAATAAAATGTCAGAACGACCACCAGTCAAACCAAAGCCAAACAGGTCAACAAAACAAAATTTCACCCCAATTTCGGAAATGAACAAAATTACTAATGAACGTCTTCACAATTTTTACGTTTTTAATTCAAACTGTTTTATGTGGTTATGACAGGCGTGTTATAACTACTCTAAAGTACTCCAAATACAGCATAACACCCTCCGTAGTTAACGGTAAACCTGCAGGAGAAGGGCAGTTTCCATTCCTAGTGTCTCTTAAGGAACCAGGGCAGATATTTGAGCCAGGGAAAATAGTATGGAAGAATCTTTGCGGTGGCAGCATCATTGCTAAGAAAAAGGTGCTGTCGGCAGCGCACTGCTTCGAAAGTCACCAATTCTACTACGCGAAGCACCCAGGAGTGCTGCGCGTAGTGGCAGGCAACATGAAGACTGAACTTATACACACAGGGGTCACAGAAACTACAGTAGATGCTCAGTGGAGACGGATAAAGAAAGCGATTTTGCATAAGGACTTCAATTTCCCTTCATATGATATTGCTTTGGCAATTGTGGACCAGCCGTGGGTCTATAACGACAAAGTAAATTTTGTAAGACTTGCGACAAAGGTCTCCGACTATAACGGTCAGTGTGTGTCCGCTGGATACGGAAGAACCGGCCATGATTCCAAAGCCAAACTCTCCCCAGTCCTGCTTATGGCTGATATTAAAGTCATTCCCAGGTGGAAGTGCTCTTTGATGTGGGATATGGACATGAATCCGTTTATTTGCACGTCGACTGCTATCACAGATGTTGCCAGGGGAGATTCTGGTGGGCCGCTGGTGTGCATGCGTACCGGGGACCCCGAAGAGGTAAAGAACAACGGTATCTTGGTCGGTGTTGTGAGCGGGAAGAATTTTGATAGGACTACTTTGTATACTCGTGTGTCTGCGTACAATGGGTGGATTGCGAGAGATGGCGGTGCTAATAAATTACGCGTAACTGTGAATGTTTGTTTGTGTTTGTCCATTATACTGGTCGTTTTAATATATCTTTTGTTTTACTGTTTAGCTTCCTCGAGAACTATAATATGCAACATACTTTTGTGAGTGTAGGATTCTTTTTCGATCTAATATTTTTTCTATAGTTAAAGTAGGCCACACGTCGAGGCAACACAAACAATATAAACAGGCCTCTTATTCTATAGAAACATCGTACTACGCAAGGCCAGCTCAGGCATTGAAAGCGTTACCAAGGACGCGGTCGACTGTACCCGCTCAACGGCGTCAATTTAAAGTAACCGTAGAAGTCCAAGATCCCTGGACTCCCAGATGTTTCTTATTTTCTGAGTAACGAAATGTGTGGTATAGAGTAGTGTTAGTATGTACTTTCTGATCTCGTGTGCGTATGCGGCACCTCTCCACAGACAATGGCCCAACTTCCATCCTGCGTGATGATCTTATGACTGTGTCAGTGAGCGGAGTTCAAAAACGCGCCGAGCTAAAAAGAAGAAGTACTTATGGTTATGTACTTTGAATGTACGCATACCTGCTAGCTTGGGCCGACGAGCAATTTACAGGTATCAGGTCGGTACTATAGGTACTTTAAAACATTACTGTTATCAAACCACAATGATTAATGAAGAATAAAAAACAATAACATACTTTTTAAATAAATAAAAAAAAATATTTTTACGAATTATTTAACACTACTTCGACTTCGTCCGCTTGAAATTTCACCCCCCATTCACCCTCGGGTGGAATTTCGAAAAACCCTTTCTTAGTGGATACCACTCTTCACAAAGAACACACCCTCCAAATGTCATGTCTCTAAGGACCAGCGGTTTAGGCTGTGCGTTAATATATCAGTCAGTCAGGACTTTGAATTTTATTTAGACAGGGCTATTGGTAAAACATTAACAACCTCTTAAGAGGTCATTGTACTCATCATTATGAACAACTCTTACTATGGGACCAAACCTGAAATCTCAAAAAAAAAATCTGCTGTTCCCTAGGTTACATTTATGTTCGTATAACTCGTCAAAATGTAGAGAACAGCTGATTTTTTTTCGCGATTTCGGTTTGGTCCCATAGTAAAATTTGTTCATAATGATGAGTATGTACAATCACCTCTTAAGAGGTTGTTAATGTTTTACCAATAACCCTGTATAGATTTTTACAGTACCACACATTTCTTCGTTTCTTGTAAGACAAAAATGCCAATTAATAGCAAAAATTCAATGTATGTATTATGATTAGGTATAACATAATATTTTAATTGGGGCGTTTCGTGGTGTGTGTTATTTCCGGGACATGTTGGATATACAATAAAAAACTTTCGTTCTTAAGTCAACAACAGTATGTTGAAAATTTTCGTAATCTGAGTTTTATCGTATCCGTAAGGAAAAATTCCTATATGATTTCTAATTAGGCGTAAAATATTATATTTTAATTCTTATAACTCAAACTCAACTCAAATTTATTTCAAAGAAACCAATTACAGGCACTTTCGAATTGCCAAGGTGTCGGTCAGTAAAAGCCAACGCAGACCGGGACGGTATGGCAAGGGATTTTGCCGTCAGTCAGCGCACACTAACCGCTTAGGCTAGTTTTCCTGTCACGCTGACCGCACGCGGATGGTCAGCGCTGATGGGTCAATATGCTATGTAGTAAGGTAGCGTTTCTGAGTAATGCTGACCGCTCAGCGCTGACGGCTTCCTAGAAGTTCATACGTTTCGGCTGTCAGCGCAGACGGTCAGCGTGCGGTCAGCGCGACTCTAGAACCAGCCATAGATACCGCGGCATTCCAGCGGCTTCCCCGCTTCTCTACCCCCGCCGCAGTATGTCACAACGAGCGCCGGCCGGAGTCCTTGGCATGCCGTTGCCTACCGCAGGACGTCACGGCATCCCGCTGCGGGAAGCCCGTGGCGCGTCTTTCAATGCCGTGCAATGAAATCCCTTTCGATGCCACGACATCATTTTAAAGCATGGCAATTTATGTCGTATTTCTATATCGTAACGTTTGAATGTCCATTACTTAGTAAAAATTTAAATCCCTTGCCATGCCGTCAAAGATGAAGCTAGTTGCCGATTCCAAAGCCTAGTAGGTACCTATGGAGAAGAACGAGCAAGAAACTCCAAGGACACTCTAATAAGATTAAGGCAATGGTTTTCGATACATAGAATAGAATAGAATAGAATAGAATATTTATTTGCGTAAAACATGGTATACAAGGGTGTTAAATACAAATTGAGGCACAAGCATGTTCAGCTAGGATAAAACATAGCATGCAAAATTTAAAAGACAAGTTAAACAACAACAATCGTTTTTAAAAAAAAAAACATCATCATTTTTTATCTATAAATTCTTTTAAACTATAAAAACTACACTCTAGTAACCACTTTTGAAATTTAATTTTAAATAATTTTGTATTTAAAGCTTTGAAATGCCTTGGTATTTTATTATAAATGCACACACACATTGCCAAGCAGTTACTATTGTATTTAGACAGTCTAGGCAAATCATTTAACACTAGTTTATATGGATCTCGTCGGTTCCGAGGATTGACATCATTTGCAGTCTTAAATAGTTGCTTATTTTTCATAACAAACACACATATTTCGTAAATGTAAAGCGACGGTAACGGTAACAAACCAAGTCTTTTAAATATTGGTCGACATGAGTCGTCGGGCTTAAGTCCACAAATTGCTCTCATGCACTTTTTTTGAGCAATGAACGCTCTTTGGAAGTCAGTGCTGTTACCCCACATTATTAGTCCATAACGTAACAACGATTCGACGTACGCGTGGTATGACATTAAAGCAGTTTTTATATTAGTTACATTTTTTACTTGTTTTAATGCGTAAACAAATTTATTAATTTTAGTGCTAACATTGTCTATGTGCTCTTTCCAGTTAATGTCTTTATCTATTATTACACCTAAAAATCTGGTATGCGTTACTTCATTGATTTTATTAATATTAAGTTTAATGTCATTTTTGGAATTATTTGATCGATTAAATTGGTTGTAAACGGATTTGTCTAAATTTATCATCAAGTGGTTAATGTCAAGCCAATGCAATAATTTGTCAATTGTATTATTAATGTCAAGTTCATGTTCTGAAATGGTATTTAGTTTTTTATTAGATGTCACTATAATAGAAATATCGTCAGCAAATAATACGCATTTATGGTTAGTTATTTTTATGATGTCATTTATATAAATGAGGAATAATATTGGGCCCAGCACACTTCCCTGTGGAACGCCATGTTTATTATGTTTATATTCCGATGAATAGGATATTATTACATTATTTTCTTTTTTTTTATTGATTATGACACATTGTTTTCTATTGCTTAAATAGGACGACAGCCACTGAAGTGCCAGTCCTCTAATACCAACAGCTTCAAATTTCTGTATCAATATCTCATGCGACACCAGATCGAAGGCTTTCGATAGATCAAAAAAGAGGCCTGTAGTTATATAATTATTATTAATATTGGAAAGTATGGCTTGCATGAGGGAAAAAATAGCTAACGATGTGGACTTGTTCTTTTGGAATCCAAACTGCTGGTCACTTATAATGTTAAATTTATTGCAAAAGTCAGTTAACCTTTTAAACATACATTTTTCAAAAATTTTAGACAATATGGGTATAAGAGTTATAGGTCGGTAATTGTTGATGTCACATTTATCTCCCTTCTTGAATAAGGGCTTTATTAAAGACAGTTTTAATTTGTCAGGAAAGGTGCCTTGTGAAAATGACATGTTTATTAAATGCGTCAGAATACCAGTCAGTACGTTGCAGCAGTCTTTGACGATTTTTGTGTTGATATCGTCATAGCTCTCCGACCTAGTGTTGGACAGAGACATTATTTCCTGCCTTACCTCGTTAACTTCCATTGGTCTAAGAAACATAGAGTTGGCACACGTACTTTTGAAGCGGTTATGATTTGTGCTTTTTTCCCCTTGTACATGCGTTAATTTAACATAATTGTTATTAAATATAGTAGCCATTTCTACAGGGTCTGTAGTTATTGTTTCATTGTATTTAATACTTTCTATGTTGTCTTTGTGAGTGTTACTGTTTATTTCGGTTTTAATGACATTCCATGTGGCTTTACACTTGTTATCATGATTATGAATATATTTTATATTTGCACTCTTTTTTGAATAATAAATGCATTTATTTAGCAGACTGGAGTAGTTTTTATATTTAGTTTTATTAATTAAATTTTTATTTTTATAATATCCAAACCGTAGCTTCCGTTTAGTTTTACAACTTTGTCTCAAACCTTTACTTATCCACTGTTGTTTGTTTTCCTTATTACTATTGATTTTAATTCTTACTTTAGGAAAACAGAGACCATATAACAGACACAATAGCTCATGAAAATCATTGAATGCACTGTTAGTGTCAGTTTTAAGATAAATATCGGACCACGAAAGATTTTCCAGACATTCTTTAAATTTTCGGATGTTGTCTACATTATAGTCTCTTTTGTAAATATAGTATACTGTTGATTTCTGTGGTTTCTTTTTGATTGGAAAGCTTAACATTTGTGATGTGTCGTGATCAGACAGATACAGGGGCAGTACAGTGGCAGTTGCGTTGGCAATGTTGCTTAAAATATGGTCAATACAAGTCAATTTACGAGTTGGTACAGTGATGTGGATTTTTAAATTATGATTGTTAGTTAAATCTTGCAATCCATTTGTGATGTTACCTTTTTTAACAGTATTTATGTTTAAATCACCGGCCACAACTATATTTATTTTAGACTTATATTTATTTGACAAATCGTGCAAAAGATTGTGTAATTTTGTCAAAAACAGATTTGGATCAGATTGTGGTGTTCTATAAACACATATTACTATTAATTTATTATGTATAATTTCTATGCCACAAGCTTCAAAAGTGTTTTGAGTTGCATGGTTTTTCACAAATGATAGCTCTTTATAAAGTAAACCTTTTTTCACTAATATGCATGTGCCACCTCTTTGCTTTTCTCTACAGTAGTTGGTAGCCAACTGATAGTTGCAGATTTTAACATAATTTTCATAACCTTTTTTTACAAAGGTTTCAGATAGACATATAACATCTGGATCATTATTCGCTTCTTTTAACTCCTGAATAGTAATTTCTAGTAGTTCTTGTTTAGATAATAAACTCGCTATATTTTGATGGAGTATTCTAAACTGGTGTGTTTTATTAGTTTGAGATACGAAAAAAAGAGTCACGCTTGTTTAACACAGGAAAGTAATAAGGTATGGTCCCTATTTGGGCTTTTGAGTTGTGTTGCAAAGAGGAACTATGTTCGTGGGGCGTTGTAACCTCAATACGACCAAAGTAGTAAGGGATTGTCCCTTTTTTGGGTTTATCTGTAGGAACGTTTAGTTTGGAACTTGATTTGTTACTCGCTATTATTTTTCGTATTTCGCTCGGATTTAAATACTTATTACTATAATCACAACAATCTATAAGATAATTTATCGATTTTCAAACATCCGATAGATTCGTGGATCTTTGATTTACGAAATGACAATTTTTATAACTATTACAAACATTTTTTATAGAGTAGTTTAACTTACGGACATTGAGGTACATGTTATTGACGACATTTAGCACAATAATAGTGTTATTTATAAATGTATTTAATACAATTTGCAATTGAGACAACAACAGGTTAGGGTTGTTGTCATTTTCACCTATGCATATCACAAGTTTGTCTTCACTGGTCAATTTAGTATTTCTGCAATTTGCTATAATTTCGTTACTAGGCGCATTTGGCTTTGTTTCAGCAACGAGTCTGTATTTTTCATAGTGCGTATTAGTCCTTGAGTGTGAGATGGCTGTTGCTAGTCCGACGCAGCGCTGAGTACCGAAGATAAATATCTTCTTTTCGGGGATATTATTTCCGTCTATGGCAAGACATGTCTGAGCACTGGCGGTGGTCACAGTGTCTCGCTTCAGTTCTTGACTTACGGCAGGTTCACAGACATTGTGACTACTTTGCATTATGATTGCAATGCGTTCATGGAGAGCTGAAATCTCCTGCTGTGCAACCTTTAATTGCTGCTACGATTACGATTTTACGATTTCTTGTTCCAGGGATGACACATTTGCGTTGTCACCGGGTTTGGATTTCAACTTTCTGGATGATGATGGTAAAGAGGATGGTGTAGAGAGTATGTCGAATGGAGTTGACAGAGCTGGTCTCTTTTTCTTAGTGTTTGGACCCGGACTTGAAAATATAGAGGGCGACTGGCATAAAGATTTTAATGTTTTGTTTTCTGTAGTTAACTTGTTTATTTGCTTGTGTAGATCTGTGTTTTCCAACAGTCAGAGCTGGTCTCTTTTTCTTAGTGTTTGGACCCGGACTTGAAAATATAGAGGGCGACTGGCATAAAGATTTTAATGTTTTGTTTTCTGTAGTTAACTTGTTTATTTGCTTGTGTAGATCTGTGTTTTCCAACAGTATATTTCCTAGTTCGTTTTCGTACCTTACATCTCCACTTTTTTCTTGATTCTTTGAGGCGATACGTATGGAGTACATTTTATGTTTACTAGTTTTTTGCATTTATAACATGTTACTAGTGCTGCCATCTTGCAATAATTGTTGTACTAGTTTCTTTATAAATTCCAAATATGAATTTTGGAACTTACGAAAAGTGAATCAGTCACTGAGGTTTGAACCCGCGACCACTCGTGTGAGGCTAGTTAAACTGCATAAGTCGAGGCGTTAGCTACTACGCCAACTGCACATTAGATGAGCTCGTCAAATTTGTCGACCTATTGCAGCAGATGTTTTTTCTTTTGAATAGGCAGGTCAGCGCGACAGTTTAAATTCAAATCACTGTGTGAGTCACTTTTTCACTTTGCCTTTGTTGTTATTGTTTTTTTCCACACTTTTTCGTTAAATTAAGTCACAGAATATTATACATTTTGCTATCTTTAGTTTATTTTTATTGTTATTGTTGATTTTAGGGTCGTTTGTTATTTTAAAGCACAGTTTATTGTTCACAGTATAATATGTATTAACTTCACAGTTTACGTATGAAATCCGTGGATAACACTATCACTTAAGTATTAGGTGATGTTTTATTAGTTCCCTTATTATTATTCACTTAAAAAGCACAAATAGTATTTTTAACTGATATTTAATAACAGAGCGATTGTTTCAACGTTTGGCTAGACGCAGCGCCATCTAGCGAATCCCATACATATATCCCATACATATATCTTCATTCTTTTTGGTGACATTAAAATTGGTTTCTTTTTTCAGGATCCTGTAAGGCTGAAATGGGGGAATTCTCACCCATAAATAGCGTGGCCTCCATTACGTAGCATCTCCCATTGGGAAGCTCTTGCTGTCATAAAGTAGTTTTATTTCGCAGCAAAAAAACGTGTATGTACGGTCACTAAAGGAGATAAGAACCAGGGTCGACGGATATGGTTGAAGTTTAGTAAGAAACCGGTGGATGTTTTTGAATAAAATTAAATTAAATTAATAAGAAACAAACAGTTCAGTTATCATTTAAATTTCCGACGACCCTGGTTACTTATCTCTTTTGGTGACTGTACCTACAACTTACTACGTTTGACCTGTTGTACAGAACATACGCGTTTTTTTTTGCCGTGACATAATTAATACTGTTGATTCGCCGTGTGTAGGCACGGTCATTAGTGTTGTATGGATAATTATGGAAGATTGTTCACAGACGCGGCGGCTCTATGGCAAGGTGCCGTCGCCGTATACCACACAATCGGTGGTTTATCGTGTCATATACAAGCTCATACGATTAATCTGCGTTGCAGCTAGCGCGCCGTACCGTAAATAAACCGTACCGTGTACAACTGGTCTTACACCTACTGTGGCGGCATCTACATCGCTGCATGTGAACTACGCATCACACTGACGTCACGTAAAATCCTGCATCGCGCAAGCAGAGTTTACCGCGCTAGATTTTTAATCAATTTTGTATTATTGATCAGGATAATAGGAAGAAAGAGAGACTAAACTATTTCTTCCATTTTCAAAACGATAGATTACTAACTAGCTTCTTTGATAAACCATAATTTAAAAATTTATAGCTAAATTTGCATAGTAATAAGGGCCGGCTATTATTCTATGTAAAACAGGTGGTTCCGCATTGGAATGAAAAATTACTTGATCAAGTGATCAAGTAATTTTTCATTGTGAAGCGTCGTCAGCTTGAAAAAGTATTGTAAAATGGCATTTATAATTAATGCGCGGTTTTAAAATTAAGGGGAGATAGCAGTAGCGAAGGGTAAATTTTTGTAAGAGGTAAGCCGGAGTAGATATCTTTAATATGATTATATTATTTGTCTATAGAATGTCTGTGTGGTGCCGGACTTAAAGAATAGCACCACCCCATACTTCCCGTGGGTGTCGTAAAAGGCGACTAAGGGGCGTACCGGAGAATGGGCAGCAGCGTTCTCTATGCATTCCACCACCATACCATACTGCGATCGCCAACCCGCCTGCCAAGCGTGGCGATTATGGCAAACCCCCCCCTTTTGGGGGAGGCCTATGTCCAGCAGTGGACGTCTTTCGGCTGAAATGATGATGATTTGTCTATAGAATACTGACTGTGCCATTTTTCAAAGGGAAGGAATCGAGTTGTATGTACAGTCAAAAAAGTAGATCAGTATACAGGAGCATCGGATATAGTTGAAGTTTACTAAGAAACCGATGGATGTTCTGGACTGAAATTTAATTTAATAAATGAGCTGTTTGTTTTCTATTAATAAAATTAAATTTTATTCGAGAACATCCATCGGTTTCTTAGTAAACTTCAACTATATCCGACGCTCCTGTACACTTATCTCCTTTGTTGACTGTACCTTCGCCACTGGGAGATAGGCTGAGAGTGTTTGCTAACCCGCAAAGTTGAAAAGGACGAGGGATTTTTTTTAGTTTTTGTGGTGTTTTTGGGAGATTATAGTGGAAACGATAAGGAAAATACATGCAACTTATATTGAATAACTTAGAAGGTGTTGCGCCATGAAGGTGTTGATGACGCCTGAGTTAGGTTCGCCCCCTAGGTCATCCAGTGTTGTTGAGTTTTTATTATAGGGAAATTGTCAGTAGCAGCTGGGACTCTGGGCTTATCCTCTATCTCGCTGTTACTTATGACACTTATATGACAAAATTGTATCTTTTTGAGAGACTTTTTCCCCTTCCCCTCCCCTTCCTTTTTCTTTTGTTTCCGTCCCTTTCCTTGTGTTCTTCTTTTTCTTCTTTTTTCTTGGTTTTTTTTTGTTAATATAAAAAGAAGTAGACAGGTGTCGTGGGACACCGGTACATCCGGTGGGAAGGAATTGTACGTAAGTACACCCCTTTTAACAAGCGACTTATACACAGCTCTATAGAAAACTTAGGTGTACTGCTCATTTACTTAAACCTGAAATATCCATCCATGGATACTGGAACTGTACCAACATACCTTCCAACATCTTACAGGACGTGGGTTTGTCAAGCTACAATAGGTTTATTCACAACGTTTAGCAAATGAATTGGTGATCGCTGTTTGTCCCAGATCACAGACAAGAGGACGCAGCTGCATCCTGTTGAAGTAATTCCTTAAAACGTTTTTCATTTGACAAAATTGTAAGGTGTAGACTGTTCTACGTTGGGATACATCCGGAAAAATACATAACAACTTAAATTATTCATATACAACCTGTATCTACCATTGCATGCACCCTAAGGCACAATGTTTTGCGTGCACTCTGCCGTATCAGTGATTTTCACACCAAAAATAAAGGTAGTTTTCCAGAATTAATTTTTGCTCCATTTGCCATACCGTAGAATGATTTTTTACATTCTGTATGCCTAACTAGTACCTATTCTGATACTGAAAATAGCTCTTAACTACACAAACTGTACCAAAGCTTTCGAGAGGTCCTCATTGTTAAATGTTAAATAATCTCCGATCTGTGTGAATCGTACGCAAATATGAACGCACAATACAGGGTGATGTGCCAATTGTAATAAATCAAGTCATACACTTATTACTTAATAAGGAGCAGCGTTTCTCAAACTTGGCATCGAGAAACGGATTAAGTTGCGATTAAGTAATATTTTTCCTATAGTCTTATTTCATTAATTGAACTCATTTTATTCAACGGAATACAAAATGGTTTTCTTTATACCTACCCTATAAATAGGTACTTGTTATTAGTTTACCATAAGGGGGAAATGCCAGGGTAGTCCGCGAACTCCAATTTTTCTTACGTTTTTTGCAGTTTGCAGGTCAGTGTCAGGTGGTTTATTGAACAAAATATGATACGCGACCTTAACATAATTATTATCATTCTGTTAAACATATTATTTACAGAATGATAATAATTAAAATCATCAATACAACTCTCTAAGTTCATATAATCCAATTGAATGACTATCTCATGAAATATCAATTTGTAATTTTGCTAAGAAAGAAGAAAGAAAAATTTTTATTTGTGGCAAAAATGACGCATAAAAAGAACACAAATAAAATTAAAAGTTGGTGGAAAACATGCGTCACATCCACGCAAAACGGCGACCGCCCAGCATAATGCTAAGACCCTATACGAGACGGAGCCCCAGCGCTGGTTTGCAAATTGCAAAAACGTAAGAATATGTGTCTTGTACCTACTTTTGCACGGAAGCTGCATAAAAGCTATACTTAGTTATTTAAGTAGGTACTGACACCGAAGGAGATAAGTAACAATTTAATTTACTTAATGGAAACAAACAGTTCATTTAACCAGTTAAATTTCATTCAAAAACATCCATCGGTTTCTTACTAAACTTCAACTATATCCGACGATCCTGGTTACTTATCTCTTTTGGTGACTGTACCTACCATAGAAAATTATATTCTTCTATCTATGGTACCTGCGTATTTTCCCGAAAAAGCTCTTTCACAAGGAGTTAAATTTCGACTGAAGTTTGACAAACCCTCAGCGCGAGTTATAGGCGGTTTTAATGAAACCTTGTGAGAGGATATTTTTCCTTCAGCGCCCCCATACATCGTTTGCATGGAGTAATTGTATGGGTATGTATGAAGTCGCGTTTACATTTATATTGAACTATGAATACTTTGGTAGACTACTCACCCGAGATAATCGCAGTGTGGGAGAGTTCTTAAGAAATGTGATATTTTACATATCCATGGGGATACAATATAGGGTCTTTGAATGGTGTTCAAGTTTGTATAATTTTAAGGGCAGATTTTTCAATGTAACTTATTTCTGAAAAATAAATATGACAGTTTACATATTTTCTATACTAAATCTGTCAAATTGCTTTAATTGTTTCTCAGATAAAATTATCTGAATAGGGGGCGGCTGCTGCAGGTGCGGAAAAGTCTTATAGGTATTTTTGAGCCGTTTGGGGTCGAAACACTAGGGCCATGGGGCCCGAGTGCCCACTTAGTATTTCGAGACATCACCAAGCGGTTGGTCGACTCCTCACGTGACCAGAGGGCTGGCCTATTTTTTGGCCAAAGGATCAGCATTTCCATACGACGTGGCAATGCTGCCAGCCTTTTGGGCATGTTTCCTGTTGACAGCGATGCGGACGAATTTTTTGATGCCCTTTGATTATTTCCCCTCGTCTTATATACCTCTGACTATTGAAAAATCAGCCCTAAAGCATTTATTCCCAAGAATAAACCAGTTAAGTTACTAAAAAAAGTGAAGGTCTATTTTAGACAGTCTTATTAAATGATAATAATGAGAATTCTTTGCTACAAACTCGAAGGATGGTTTTAATAGTAGGTAATTGAATGAGAACCAAAATAAAAAAACAAAGAAATACTGGTATTCAGCTGCATCCGGTTAGACTGGAAGCCGACCCCAACATAGTTGGGAAAAGGCTAGGCAGATGATGAATTGAATGAGAACAAATATTTGATCATTGAAGCTACCTACGTACGGCTTTTGTGAATAACTGCTGGGACACGTCGCGTCACCTAACTATTCTTAAAATTATTTTCTTTTACATGTCTCGTCATAAAGCAAACACACAAACAACATGAGCGTAAAAAAATCGCTGCGATAAAAATACACCCGTGCGTACCTGATGGGCTAACACCAAACCGAGTTACTTGTTTAAAGAAAAGTTTTTCCCAGGTAGGTATAACATCTTATAAAATGCTATATTTAAAGCTATATTTTCGACAAGAATCCCTACATTACAACGTATCAAATATCAAATTTTTCAGTTACAAATAGATCCATGCAGTCGGATCTATTTGCAACTGAAAAATTTGATCTATCTCCAATATGTTCAAATAATTCTTAATAAAGTTACAAATCTAGATATTGGCACGATATTAGAAACGTATGGGAATGTTATAAATCTGAACCGTACTCGAGTATGGAAAAATATATTTCCTAATAAACGAAATAACTTCGGAGAAGCGCGAGGTATTTTATAATGTAATAATTTTTACTTGGATATGGCATATATTTGATCCGAACGGTATTCCATCTTGGATTCGAGAATCCGATTACAGAAAAATATGTGTTAGGTACATTTTTCATTCCTGATTGGTACTAGGAACCTTGAATAACATAAGTAGTTAGGTACCTATAACTTAGCGAGCGACTGGGTAACTTAGTCTCCTTGTGAACACCGCAGACCGCTATTTTTGCCCCAAGTAGATTTTCAAAGAAGTTCCAATTTAAGTGTTAGCAGGTCAGCAGTGTCTGTGTGGTGTCGGATGTCTGTGTGGTGTCGGACTTAAAGAATAGCACCACCCCATACTTCCCGTGGGTGTCGTAAAAGGCGACTAAGGGGCGTACCGGAGAATGGGCAGCAGCGTTCTCTAATGCATTCCACCACCATACCATACTGCGATCGCCAACCCGCCTGCCAAGCGTGGCGATTATGGAAACCCCCCCCCCCCTTTTGGGGGAGGCCTATGTCCAGCAGTGGACGTTTTTCGGCTGAAATTATGAATGATGAGGTCAGCAGTGGTAGGTCAGTGGAAACAGCCGTGACTTACGAGTTGTTAGGTCGTAGGGTCGGACTTCAGGCCCTTTTTTTGTGGTAAATATTTCATCACCACTGCTCTCAAAACGGTGAAGGAAAACATCGTGAGGAAACCGGCATGTCCTAGAACCAAAAATTCAAAGACTTGTGACAGCTACCAACCCGCTTTGGGCCCGCGTGGTGGATGACAGCCCAGTCCCTCTCACAGAGAGGAGACCTGTGTCCCATTAGTGGGAACGTAGGTTGGTTATGAGGTACCTACTTGTGAAACAACGGGAACTTGAGACATTTCAATGTTGTCGCTAAAGTTGGTAGAACATAGACAAGGGGTTTTCAGGGCATAGACAAAGGGACGTGGATGGAAAACTCAAAATGTATGGGACTGATATAAACTACCGAAAAGATTACGTCAATCCTGTTGAAAGTCGTTGTAGAAATACGAAACGCTTTGAAAGCCCTTTGTACACACGTTTTTCTTGCCGTGAAAAACTACGGTTTATCCGTCGTGTGGACGCACGGTCGTCAATGTGCGCGGTTTACACGCCGTGTCTTGCACAAAGGGTCTAACCCACTGACCTCTATAATACAAGTACGCTTGTATTATAGAGGTCAGTGGTCTAACCCCTCTGAGGGGTAATTCTCGTAATTTTTAGAACGTTCACAGTCTGATCTCAGTCTCAATCTGTCAACTGTTTTTGACATTTGTTTGTCGCCGGGATGAGACTGCGACTAGATTTTGAGATTTTTTTTGAGAATTGTCCTTCTAGTGTTGTAGGTAGCGAAGGGTAATTTTTTGTAAGAGGTAAGCCGGAGTAGATAGATATCTTAAATTATGATTATATTATTTGTCTATAGAATACTGACTGTGCCATTTTTCAAAGGGAAGCCGCTAGGAATCGAGTTGTATGGAACCATCGCCACTGCACTGGTACCTACCCTACCCACCTACCCAAATAGACATTTGATAACACATAAAAGATGTTCAACTTTTGGTAAGTAATGCATCGAATTGACCAAAGAAAAATGTTTCTTTTTGTAATGTGATAATAAGATGACGGATAATGGTTTCATGTAACAACAAGGGGCACCCAAACTTAAAGGTTACCCCACTTACTAATAAACGTTGTATAGCGTCTGTATAGTTTGTCTTTTTCTTTGTCTTCTTCTTTCGAAAGTCAAATTACTTACGACTGAAAGAGAGAATAATACGTTTATATACAACATTATTTTTAGTATATGCGAAACCCGAAACACGTGTCTAGTATTTTTATGTAAAGAATCTATGTACAAAATTTCAAAACTGTATCATGAAAAATCACAAAAGAAAATCAATCTTGTGCTCATTGATAATAGTAGGTACCTAGGTACCTAACCATTCGGCGCGGAGATTGGATAACCTACTTAGTGTCGTTCGGTGTCCAACTTTTATCCTTTTTTAAATATTTTAGGGACAAAATATAACATGGGGTAAAAATGATTGGAATCGATTCAGTTAGGTACTTATTCTGAACAACGTATTCAGGTTTCGCATATACTAAAAATAATGTTGTATTCTCGTGTGCTTTTCTTTTGTTTTGCTACTTATAATCATGACGTGACGTAATATCGCGAAGATGTTACTGAAGGGAAGCCAAGCACATATAACTGCAGATATATATGTGTGTGATATATGTATGACTAGCTGCACCCCGCGGTTTCACCCGCGTAATTGTCGATCCCGTGGGAATATCGGGATAAAAAGTAGCCTATATGTTAATCCAGGGTGTCAGCTACCTCAAACAAAATTTTATCAAAATTGGTCCAGCCGTTTGAGCGTGAAGAAGTAACAAACATATAAACACACACACACGCTCACACACACACTCACAAACTTTCGCCTTTATAATATTAGTGTGATATAACTGCAGAGTTGGTAATAGAGTACGACCCTATTGCCGTTTTTGACGTTCGACACGTGTTTTCTTTGGTAAGTTATGGCGAAGAAGTGCTAACGAAAACTCGTGTAGATCGTCAAAAAAACCACTACGAAGTGAAAAATAACTTTAATTTCGGAAGTCGGTGTTTTTGGATCTGTATTTTAATTTTTGCCACCGACTTCCGAAATTAAAGTTATTTTACACTTTGTAGTGTTTTTTTGGAAGTCGTTTTTTTTTTGTAAAAAAGTTTTTATCTCTCGCTGTTTAGTGGGTATGTTTATAATGTATCTAAGTTACAGTAGCCTAATGTCAACTTGCCCATCGCCTTTTACAAAATATTGCAGGGACGTTAATTGTTGAGGAGTTCTCCTAGTACCGCCTACTCCAGCATCAGCTCCATTTCACATTGTGACGAGCATAAATTGCTTAGCAACCATAATAAAGTAATCGAATCGCAACCCGAGAAATACTTATTATTGAGTAGTTCCGGTGGCCATCTGTGGTCTTCTTCATTAGTTCCACTTCATCAAACTGTGGTTTAGAGAGCAAATGCACGAGTTACTATAAAAAATACCCAAATCGCTATAGGTGTGCCTAATATTTGAGGAGTTCCCACAATTCCTCATGGATCCCATCATCAGAACTGGATTTTGATAAAAATAAGACCAATCTGGAAGTAGGTATATCCTTTTAAATAAAAAAATAATTTTCCAAATCAGTTTCTAAATGACAGGCCGGTAAGTACTGAGGTAACAAAAAAAAAACTACCGTATTGAGATCCTCCTTCTTTTTCTGAAGTCGGTTAAAAAGAGTAAATCTGTAGGCATCTTAGGCAGGCAATTATCAAGATCCAGGCTGCTAATTGTTGCTAATAAAGAAGAACAGACTAACACGTCGACCGGCCAAGAATCTAACCCATGACTCTGCGCTTAGCAGTCATGTTTGCAATCAACGTAGCCAACGAAGCTAAACACAAACATTCCTACATCATACATAATACAACGCCTGTTTTTATCGAAGGGTCAGGCAGAGCTGTACCTGCTTAATACACGCACACTTCGCCATGTAGGTTATAGGGGGGGCCTGTTGCCATCATCATCATAAATACAGACAGAACCAACGAAGCAGTCAAAGTCAAAGCATTTATTTCAATTAAACCATTAAGAAAGAAAGAAAGAAAGAAAATACTCGTACAGGAAGATCACAAACTAAACTAAACACATTAAAATAAAAAATAAAAACTAAGTTATATAAAAAAAAATGAAAATGAAACATGAAGTCCTATACGAGGCCAAAAGGCTCTCAGCATGATGCTGCGACATTTAAAAAAAAAAATGTCTCAGCGCTGGTATTCTGATAGGGCCCGCTGTGATGTCACGGGCAGTTACAGAAACATAAATAAATAACTAAGTAAAATATTAGCAAATAACAAAATAAAATAAATTAATTTTATAATCTGCGCCAGACGTAACCTTATTACTTGTCTATGCCTTGAGCGCTAGAGGCACTCTGGCTCTGGTGTGTCTGTGGCATAGCTATGACAAGTAAATGGTCGCAGGCGCCGACCTTACAGCAAGATTATGTAAACATAAAGTGAAGTAAATACATTTCAAATATATTAAACATAAAGGCACAACAACACACAGGCACAACAGGCACATAACAGGCACTTTTGAATTGTCAAGAAGTCGGTCAGTCAGAAAATATGAAGCTAGTTGCCCATTCCAAAGCGTAGGTACCTATGGAGAAGAACGGGCAAGAAACTCCATGGACACTCTTTTTAAATTATGTTTTACAAAAATATTAGTACATCATTACTTTTGAATTACAAAACAGTAGTATATAATCTATGTTTTAACACCCATTACACCGTGTAAACACTATGTAATCATGTTCCTCTTATCAAAACACTATCGACACTCCACTGGAGGGCAGTGAATTAAAAACAGAGATAACATAATTAGGTCTAATGGAAAACTGACGTTTTAGATAAGTCACATCTGATTATTGTGAAGCCGCGTTTCCGTTAGTTAGAGCTATTTTTAGAATCAATAAAGGCTGGCTGATGCCTAGCGTTTTCCCAACTATGATTGGGTTGGCTTCAAGTCTCACTGGATACAGCTGAATACCTGTATTTTACATGAAGCGACAGCCTATCTGACCTTCACAACCCAGTTACTTGGTAATATGATACCCCCTGGTAGGACTGGTTTTTAGACTTTCGGGCTACTGACGACCCATAACGACTGTTAAAGATCTACGAAGAACGACCTAACGAAGTTCAGCCGCATATTACTTATTGGATGGCAGGCGGTCCATGTAATGGTTAGCAGTCACTGTCGCCTTTGGGGCTTCTGGCTACACTTAAAGCGAAACCGCCAGGGTAGCCCGCGAAATTCGTTTTTTTTTTTACGTATTTTCCAATTTGCTGGTCAGTATTAAATTGTGCGTTGATTAAAATATGATTCGCGACCGTAACAAATATGTATTACGGAATTATAATCATTAAAGTCATCAACACAACTCTCTAAGACCAGGTAATCCTACTGAACGACTATTCCATGAAATCTTGAAATTTTAGAATTACACTAACTTAAGAAGTTGTACTTATTACTGAGTCTAATGATTATAATTCTGTAAATACATATTTGTTACAGTCGTGAATCATATTTTAATCAACGTACAACTTATTACTGACCAGCAAATTGCAAAAAACGTAAGAAAATTTGAATTTCGCGGGCTACCTTAGCGCTTTCCCCTTATGGACTGCCTGAGATCCACGAATGACAGCCGGAATCGACGGCTTACGGAGCGGTCTTGAATATTTTTGATATGTAAAGATAGCCACCCATCCACGGACCAACCACGGCAAGCGTAGGCTGAACCTGATCGATCGACCCATGCGGCTGTTTTAACTTAGCTACAACATATTTTTAGTAATGGAAATATAATAGATACTTTGGTATAACGGGCACGTTTTTGAAATAATGTTACATATGAAAATGTGGGAAGACCATAAATGTTTTCCCATTATTCGGCTTTTTTGTTAGACAGACCGGCACTTTTCTTTGTGTAAATTATTTCATCACCACTGGTCTTAAAACGGTGAAGGAAAACATAGTGAGAAACCAAAAATTCGAAGTCATGTGACATCTGCCAACCCACACTGGGGCCGGGTGATGGATTACGGCCCGCTCCCTCTCACCGAGAGGAGTTCATGTCCCAGCAGTGGGAACATTATAGGCTGATTATGATGGCTTTTTTGCTGAAAAGCACTCAGAACATTTGGTAGATCCAAGTGCCTACACCTTGATCCGCAAACAACAATAAGAATACCACAAAAATAATTGACGGCACGGTTGGCGGTTGACTGCTGCGCTGCGTGTCGCGGGTTCGATTCCCGCACGGAACAAATATTTGTATGACCTACAAGTAGCTGTTCCGGGTCTGGCTGTTTGTGTATGTGAGTTTAAATGTTTGTAAACGCACCCACAATACATGAAAAATTCCTAGTGTAGGGATGTTAAAAAAAAATAATTAAACAAATCAACCGACGGAAGACTACATCAATTAATACAATGTGGCGACGACAATTTACTACAATAGGTAAATGAAAACACTAGCAATATTAATTCATAGAATAATTAAGGAGCTATCTAATAAAACCTAACATCGAAATAAAAAAGAATTTTTTTATCACATCTATTCAAAAAGAGATAGTGTATTCTCTGTAAACAGGGACTAAAATTGCTCTCTAATCCCTAGGGACTAAAAGTGATTTGAATTTGGAATGTGGATATTGTTAGTAAAAGTTCCAATCACCAAAGAGATCAATCACAAATATTGTATGAACAAGTAATACCTACGCTGTATGACAAAGTAACGCGCGCGAGACAAAACACAAAAAAAAAAGTTTGTGAAAAAATAAAAAACACGCGAAAAGCATTCTGACTTCATTCGTAATTGTTTACTCAAAATTGTATGTAAATAAATAAATGTACTATTCTTATTCATAAGTTGCACTTACTTATTTTTTCATAGACGATGATAAAAAGTAGAGGGTCCACCTCGGGAGCAACATTATTTTAAGTTCGAGTGATGTACTTTGAATCCCTCGCTGCGCTCAGGATTCTACTCAACACTCTCGCCTTCAAAATAGTTATTTGCTCTCTTGGCAAACAATCTACTATTTCAAACTAACTTAATAGCAGTGGTGGGCCGACTATTGGATTTTGTCAAACTTTCACTCCCTAAGTATAGTGACTCAACTAAGTTTTGGATATATTTGGTTGAATTTTTGTATGCAGATTGGTAACGTCATTTTAGATTATACACAGTTTAATTTATTGTTGTGTGGTCGTTCCACCTTATATAGGTAATAGTATCTACCTAATATAATATATTTTTAATTATAAACAGGTAAAATAGGGTTTGTTTCTTGTTGAATCTCTATACGATCTTTAAATAATAAAAGCTATGCTATTGTAGCGTGCCATACATGTTTCATGGTATATTGACTTAATCATTTCTTATTCTGAGTAGGTACAGTCAATAAAAGAGATAAGTATGCAGGATCGTCGGATATAGTTTAAGTTTAGTAAGAAAAAGATGAATGCTGTCGACTGAAATTTAATTTTATAAATGAGCTGTGTGTTTTCTATTAATAAAATAAAATTTTATTGGAGAACATCCATCGGTTTCTTAGTAAACTTCGACTATATCCGAAGATTCTGCATACTTATCTGTTTTATTGACTGTACATAAACAGCTCGCGCTGCCGTGCTCGTGCCAGTGCGTGCTTTCCACAGATATAGATATACCTAGATAACGCAAATATCACGAACTGTATGAAAACCAAGCGTGCCATTTTTTGACTACCTACTATGACGTCACAAGCTCGCGCTCTCGCTCATGCTTACCCAGCCAGCAGCACACAGGACTGAGCGCGAAAGTGGGGGCTTACGATTTTTAAACGTAAGCTGGTGCGATTTTTGGCACGCAAAGTAGTTGCTCTTGCGTTATCTAGGTGTATCTATATCTGTGGTGCTTTCTTATTCTTAGTAACAGTAGGCGGTGTGATACCGCCGTGCCTCTGAAAGCACGTTAATCCGTTTGTCCTGCGCCTAATCTCTCTTCGGTGGTGTCGGATTACGTGCCGTTCCATTGGACTACGAGAGCGAGGGAGGAGAGAGTGCACCTGTATCTGAGCACACATTTATGCACTACTAGCTGCACCCCGCAGTTTCACCTGCATAAGACTCGATCCCGTGGGAATATATAAAAAGTAGCCAGAGTGTGAGCTACTTCCATACCAAATTTTATCAAAATTGGTCCAGCCGTTTGAGCGTGAAGAAGTAACAAACATATAAACACACACTCACAAACTTTCGCTTTTATAATATTAGTCTGATAATATCTCCCGCACTTCGGTTCTATGCGGTGGCTGGTTTCCATTGGATTGTGTTGTGTTTTCATCGTGTTTCATGAGAGGGGTAGGCAATGAGACGCGGGTGAAATCAGATTTTATCCTGTCATATGGCCCGCTCTTAAGATTGGCCGCCATGGCCGAAATACAGTCTGGATGTGACTATTGGGTACCAAAACAGCAATAGTAATGCGTAGGTCACCACGGCTGGAACATGGGTTGTGAATTAAACGAAGGTATAGTTCGGTTATTAGCTTACATTAGGACTCGTGTGTCTGCCCTCTTAAGGCGCTGCCTAAAAGTAGGACACAGTCCAACGCTCAGTTTTTATCGCACAGTTAGGCGTATTTGTGTATCTACATAATGTTACGACCCAGAAAAAATATTAATTATAATGAAAACTACTAATTAATTGAGTGTATAATTGTCAAATGTTCAAAGACAAGACTTATTAGAGACTTAAAACAGAGCTCAAACAATTTTTTTTCGTCGCATAGGTAATTCTCAGAATTTTGAGCGTAAACTATCATAATATTTTACTTAATGATATAAAAGGGAATTCAATCAAGTAAATAAATAGGTACCTACCTAAGTATTATTATAGAGCACTTATTTTTTAATTTATTTAAAACTGCAAAATTTATTTTCTTTTGGTGGTCATTCCCTTCAACTGCATCAAGAGCATCTCTGTTTTGATCCCTATTTGTAGCCGCGATGACCATCACGATGATGATATGTGCGATGTTGATGATGATGATTGAACCTAAAATATTCTACCTCGAAAATAAATCGTAGCTACTGATTAATCGAGCGAAAGTGATGCAATTTCTTTTGAAACGCAAAAGAAAACAGATGGCTATAATATGCGTGCGCTCGGAATAAAACGACTTATGTGCCAAAACTAATTTACTCCTTTTTTAACAAAATAAATAAATTAAATTTTTGAACTACTTTGAGCAAACTATGATATGATAATTCTCTATGTTTTAAAGTTAATTCCAATGAATAACTCTTAATCGTTACGACGTGATGTCGAAAAAAGTACTTAATAACGTTGCAAGTTTTTTATATCCGAAAAATTCTGAGTCAAAAAACATATACCAAAATGTTAAATCCCTATTCCACATACACGAAATAGAAAAACCACATTTTTTTCAATATATCACCATATCGCGCATATGACAAAACACGAACACATAACATTTGCTACCTTTGGACCAGGGTAGGTATTATCACCAACCAGCAGCTATTCACAGTCGCTAATTGTTGCATTTATATGCACAAGAATCCTTTCATTAAACTTATTTCAATGAATATTCATACCACTAGATATTCACTAGCGGCTAGGGGTGGTTTCGTCTAAATTTAAGTCTAATTTGGACTAAATTCAACAAATTCCAACTGAATTTCATTAACCTACATTCATTTAGGATGCAGGTCGTCCTAATTTAAGGAAGGTCTGACGTGTGGCATAAAAATAGCCTGTATACGTGACGTGGCGATGTACAAAATGTAGGTACTTTCGATGCATCGAGTAGCGAGGTGTCTAGGGTGCACCTTACACAATTAAAGTGTCGAGTATACTTACAAAACTTCACTCTGCACTTGTCACAACACCAATATATCTCGTCTTCTCAACGTCCGTGTGTCACAGCAGGGATCCAGCAGAATATCAGCGTCAGGTACATTTGCCTGACTTGCTGAGCTGGACTCCCATTTGGTGCAACCTTGAGACGCACACCGCACTGTGTATGTTTCGTTATTAATTTTATTTTAAATATTCGTCATAGTGTCACTTTTATTTCGATATGTACCTATGTTTTACATATCGAAATAAAAGCGACACTATGACTATTACACTATTACCCAGTAACTGGGTTGTGGAGGCCAGATAGGCAGTCGCTCCATGTAAAATACTGGTATTATAGCTGCATCCGGTTAGACTGGAAGCCGACCCAATCATAGTTGGGAAAAGGCTAGGCAGATGATGATGTATGTTTTACATATCGGCACCTAGTTTTTATATTATAATCATGAAGGTAATTTGGTAATTGTTGTTGTGCTGTCTTTTTGTGTGCGCCAAATAGATGGTTTATCTATCTATCTATCTACCCTGGACACTCAGCCTCGCTACCATCTCGCTGACTGGCTCATATTCTTATCTCGGCAGTTCCAGCAGGGACGTCCACACATAACCTGTTGCCACGGATTCTGCAGATGATCCTGGACCCCCCCGTGTTGAAATTTCTGATCGGTTACTTATTAAAAAAAAATGCTGTTCCATAAATACGGTTTTACCGCGTGAGTATTGCACTCTCCCATGAAACAGCTGTCTTTTTTGTCATAACCGACAAAAAATTTCTGCGCTAGGGGTTTTAGAATCATCTGCTGAATTCATGTGTCCCTGCCACCCTGTCTAGTTCTGTGCCGATTCTAGAAACGAAGAATTCCATAATTCACTTCCTTGTATTGTTCTAAACGTCATTGATTTGACGTTGAAGTAAAACGTAGCAGGAGGGAAACCTGCTGTGCTATTCTATAAAAATCTTACTGTGAAACCTTAGGTGAACTGACACAGTTCCGCCAGTTACTCAACTGAACGCTCGCGCTCGGCGCATCCTGGATAGTCACACCGAACACCTTATTTGACTGGCCAATTCTTCCCTTGCGGGGGTAGAGCTAACGAACGCCTAATATGCAACCACTCTCTCACCGGAGTCCGGCGTCAAGCAGCCTGATGTGTTTTGTCGATGCGTGGGAATTCCAGTGCCTTAGGCATCTTCTGGGCACGCCCGTTCCATCATGGACCTCATCCATCGCTTTCCATCAGGCGTGATCGAGGTCAAGAGTGTCAATCCCCTTCATCAGCCGATCTTTTGTGTAAAAATATCACCGTCAGTTATTGGTGAAGTGACCTTGAAGTAAACTGCCACTATTGTCAATATCTCTCATCAGCTGGAATTATAGCTCTCTTCACCTAAGTTTTCGCGGTGAGACTTTTACAGAATAGCATCGCTGGATTTTGGGTCGTCAGAAGCCCGAAAGTCTGACAACCAGTCTTACCAAGGGGTTTCGTATTACCCATTGCAGTAGGTATCTGGATGGTGGAGATCAGATAAGCAGTCGCTCCATGTGAAATACTAGTACTCAGCTGCATCCGGTTAGACTGGAAGCCGACCCAAACACAGTTGGGAAAATCATAGGCAGATTCTGAGGATCTCTGAACTTACATTCTGAAATCGTCCACCTGTCGATATATTCTGTAAAATACTCACCGTGAAAACTTAGGTGAAGTGAGCTCATGATCTGTCAATATTGTCAATCCCTAGCAATCCCTGGCAATACCAAGAGCAAAATGATGATGATTAATGCTCTTTTCTTCTCTAATTGAGCAGAGGATTTTACACTGCAACGGAATAAATTACAGGCAAGAAAGGTGCCATAGTTAGGTAAAGCAAAACGGTCCTCTTTACAAATTATAAGGTACTATTGTGTCGTGTTCCTAGTGGTCAAGTACAAAGGAATGCTATTTAACGAGTGGGGAGTTGTTTGTTTACCTACAGTCTTCTGGTTTCATGAATAAGGTATAATTTGAAAACTACTGCCCGCTGCCCTCCTCTTCTCTTGCTGTACGTTGTCCTGCAAAGGGGACTTTTGTGACGCCTTTTCATGAAAGATGTTCTACTTATATGCTTTGCCCTAAAACCTGTTATCATAATTAGACGCGACAGGACTCCTGCCTCTCCTTCCAAGTCGAAGTCTTGCTGGTACCCAACCACTGCGTTCGCTCCTAGTTCAGTTGCCTTCAGTTCTACTAGACGTCACACCTGTGATCAGAACTCATCATCATCATCATTTGCCTAACCTTCTCCCAAGCTAAGTACCCGTATTTGACATGGAGCAACTGCCTATCTGACCTCCAAAACCCAGTTACTGGGTAACACGAATCCCCGAGTCATTCCGGTCTGATCCCCTGAACCTCCCCTCCACCTACTTTGATCCCCTGTTTGTTCGTCTTCAGTTTTAATCTCTGTCCTATCCACATTTTGTATGTCCTTGGTAAGACTGGTTGTCAGACCTTAGGCTTCTGACCACCGTAACGACTGTCAAAGATCCACGAATGACAGCCGGGACCAACGGCTTAGTGCTTTCCGAGGCACGGCGGGGTCTTGGTATGTAAAGATGGTTACCTATCCACGGCCCAACCGCGGCAAGCGTAGCTTAACCTGAACGATCGACCCGTGCGGCTGTTACTACTTAGGCACAAGCCTCCCATGGAACAGCAAATTATTTTTTATTAACCGACGAAAAATTCTTTATTTTATATCTGAATCCATGGTATGGTACCTAACCAGCTGCGCGTCGATTTCTCTGCCACCATGTACTCGTGTTATATCATAGATCGCATGAATAAATCCTATCTCATTTTTCAAATTTTTAGGGTTTGTCCCAAAATGGGAAAACGGAAATAGCACACTTTTTCAGAAATCATCAGCAAAAGTAAAAAGTTACATTAGTTAGTTACATTAATCATTAACAAAAATTACATCAGTTCCACTATAGGTCAAGAGATGGCGCTTACCTATAACTGCAATATTCTACACCGCAGTGCAGTGTTAAAATTCTCTTACGAATATAGCCCTCGCCGGTGAATATTATTATGATGGTACGGAACCCTCGGTGCGCGAGTCCGACTCGTTCTTGACTGGTTTTTTTAGCTGATTTGAGTTAGGACAACTGCATTTCTCTATTCGTGATTCTTTACATGTTTCACTAACAGTCATATCTCTATGTTATTTGGATCTCAAAATATAACCATTTCGAAAGGCAATAATATATAGTAAATAATCACGAATAGAAAAATGTAGTTGTCCTAACTTAAATCAGCTAAAAAATGAGATAGGACCAGGGCCGTCTTTAATCTGTTGGAGGCCCTGGTCACATAAGGTTCTCGGGGCCCTGTGTAGATAAGCAAAATTCTAAAATTATGGACCTCTGTGTAGATAAAAGTAGATAAGCAAAATTCTAAAATTATTCAACAATTGTTTTTGTTTCTTTACAATCATATGATAATTGTAATAATTATGATTTGGAAAAGTAACTCTTAGCATTCACATGTTGATGCTTAAAATCCGCACTGCAAAACAATTATTTTGTCATTGAATCGGTCGGGTACTAATAATGCGTAGAATGGAACGGCGGCTGCAAATAATGATTTTTATTTATTAGGGCAGGCTGGGGCCCCCCGTCGATATCGGGGCCTTGGGCAGTTGCCCAGAGTGCCCAGTGGGAAGCGAGCGACGATATCTGTACCAAAAACATAAATAACATCAATCTAATACACAACCCTGCAACAGACAGACGGACATGCTCATAAAATCAAATAAAAGTTTCAAGTCTGTGAATTAGTTGAAAAGTTTAATTATTATGAACTGCTTAAATATGTATTAAAGTCACACTGCTCGTGCACGTAAATGATAGCTGTTGCCACGTGATGCTGCTAAGAAAACAATACTGCACTTTCTACAATCTGCTAACTTAACAATAAAAAGAAAATTATAAGTCTTGCGTCGTAAAGCTTGGATTTTCTAGGAAAGCGGTCCCGTCATTTTAGAACGGTTGCACATCTTCTTCTTCTTAGCGTGTCGATATCAATCTAAATGGACTCGGCCCAGAATTCGGCTGCTTGTTTGGCGCCATCACCAGCGTCCAACGTGTGTGACAGGACACGCAGGACATGAAAACCAGTAATTTTCATCAGTATTTCACATTAGGCGTAGGAAAGACTCGTGGCTAAGCGGGACTCGTGGCTAAATAATAACAGCCACCCACCTCGATCGAAGGTTGCTTTTCGCGGTCGGTTCGTGGATGGGTGACCATCCATTACATATAGAAGCCTCCGTGCCTCGGAAGGTTGTTTCAAACGGTTGGACTATGAACGTCAAATAATAACGATTACGTCCTCGTTATTTTTTGACGTACGGCAAAGCCATAATTTTGTAATTGTAATTTGAAACAACGCTTTTTTTTGGTTTGACGATAGTTATCATATATTATACATCTCTTAAACTCAAACATACTCAACATCTCCCCCACCTTCACGTCACACATACACATACACTACACACACACACCCACCCAAAAATACGCAACTGATTCATACCTTCGTACTTTTAGTTTATTTTTATCTATTACGTATTATGTTTTAGGTACGACATCGTCGCTGGTTTCACTTGTTGTTGTCTTTTAATAATTTTATAATTTAGTCCAACATAATGGCTGAACCAAGATAAGATACAGGCCAGACCTAGTTTAAGGGATAGAGTTTAATTATTTTACTCCTATGCTAAAGTTGTATTGAATTATGTCAACTGAATGTATGCAGTGCAATGTGTTTTTTTTAAGCAATAAATTATTATTATTATTATTATTATCGCCATTTTTGACGTTTACGCGTGCATCACGTGTCCGTAAAACAACCCACCCTTAGCCGCTGGTCCCGGTTGTCATTCGTGGATCTTTGACAGTCGTTACGTTAAGTCAGAAGCCTATAAAGTCTGACAACCAGTCTTACCAAAGGGTATCGAGTTTCCAAGTAACTGAGTTGTGGAGGTCAGATAGGCAGTCGCTCTATGTAAAATGCTGCTCTATCCGGTTAGATTGGAAGCCGCCCTTGGGGTCGGCTTATTTTTAATAACGACGAATAATTTTTACGCTACAATCATGTGCTGACTTCATGATTCAGTTTTCGCGTTGATGTTCCTGTTACCCTGTAAATAAAATCAAAATCAAAAGTCAGTTATTCAAACTAGGCTGAGAATCAGCACTTTTCGAATGTCAAAATGACGAAAGACAGTCCCCGAAAACGCCCGCCCTTCACCACTTCCCAGTGCTTTCGCTGGGGAGAAGAAGTGGCGAAACAAAACTCCCCAGCAGCACAGCTGTCTGTTCAGTTAGAAAATACTGGATAGTATACAAGCTAAGCAAAGTAATTAACATTATAGGACACAGAACATTAAATTAATTTATTTTCCATATGTTAGCTAGCTGTCTGTGTGGTGCCGGACTTAAAGAATCGCACCACCCCTTACTTCCCGTGGGTGTCGTAAAAGGCGACTAAGGGTCGTACCGGAAAATGGGCAGCAGCGTTCTCTATGTATTCCACCATCATACCATACTGCGATCGCCAACCCGCCTGCCAAGCGTGGCGATTATGGCAAACCCTCCCAAAATTGGGGGAGGCCTATGTCCAGTAGTGGACGTCTATCAGCTGAAACGACGATGTTAGCTAGCTAGATATATAAAGCAATTAAAACTTAAATACAAAATAACATCGGACACACCATGACGAAACCCATTAATTTGTAACAACGATACATTACATACAGTATCGGTCGAAACTAATAAGTTAATAGTAATAAACTTAGTTGAATGGCACCTTTCGATGGCACCCTGCTGCGTCGAGAGTGGTTCCTAAATGTTTTGGTGCTATTACATCAATCTGCTAATCTGTTGATCATCTTTTAACTAATGGCTTGACAATGTTTTGTGGAATAATACAGTCGGAGAGATGTATTGTTAAGCAAATTGACACCCTACATCAAATTTCCGTGCCAATTCATACAACCTGAGGGGCAATTTTCGTAATTTTATTTAAAGAACGTTCACAGTCTGTTCTCAGTCTCAATCTGTCAATTTCCCTACATTTTTGTCAAGTGTTTGACATTTGATTGTCATCGAGATGAGACTTAAACTTTCCTTCAAGACTTTAACATGTCGTCATCTGCCTAGCCTTTTCCCAACTATGTCGGGGTCGGCTTCCAGACTGACCGGATCCAGCTGAATACCAGTATTCTACATGGAGCGACTGCCCATCTAACCTCCAAAACCCAGTTATTGGGTAATACAATACCCCTTGGTAAGACTGGTTGTCAGACTTTAGAGGTTCTGACGACCCGTAACGACTCTCAAAGATCCGCGAATGACAGCCGGGACCAACGGCTTAACGTGCTCCGAGGCACGGAGGGGTCTCGGTATGTAAAGATGGTCACCCATCCACGGACCAACCGCGGCAAGACTTTAACATATAAGAGTCTTAATTTTAACCAATACCGGTTTACAAGAGACCGAATTTCATTTCATTTGTCTTCTTTTACACCTCCCACCTGAAGAAGTGACCTTTGAACATTTCTCTTTAAGCTCAACAATAAACATAATCAGTAGTTTATCCCCTTAAAAGGACAAATTAAATAAGACAAACCACAATATATCTATTGTTAGAAAAGCTTTTCCATCGCCCGATATCAATATTGAATTTAAAGACAGTTAGCCCACAGAAAAAGTTCGTTGCATACATTAAATATTATGAACGAGTCTTGACTGAGCTGTTAAATCCCACATAAAGATTTGAACCCGACAATATGGTACCAAAAAACATAGTAAGAAAATCTACTAAGTCATTACCCGACAAAACCTACGTTAAATCCACCTAAATTGGAACACAAACAATATAAATTATTTCCGTAGTTTACTCAAAATAACAATAAAAATAACTAATAAGGAAGAATATGGAATCTTGCACCAAGATTTGAACTCCACATAAGAAAATTACGTTGGAAAAATCTTCTAAAAATATCTTCAAAGCCACAAGTCCCACATCTAACACGAGAAAACCCACGTAAATTCCCCTAAATAATTACCTACGTGTGTTTCCTAAAAATAGAATACAAACAATATCAGATTATTTCCGTAGTTTACACAAAAAATAACAATTAATTTCAATAAGAACCAATATGTGTGCAAATGCAGTGGGCGGGGCGCGGGGAGGTGCTACGAGTCTACGTAGATATAAAGCCCGCACGCTGTGCTACGAACATCAGAACCGTAGCAGCGTAGACCCGTAGACTCGTAGAACCGTCGTAGCAAATACACAGCAACAATGGCTTTGGGGTAAGTGACGTTGAAATTATTTTCTTTCTCGGATTTTATTGTATTCTTCCAAAGACTTTTTGGGAGTTAGTTGGAATTTAAAAACGTTTTTATTCGGAGGGGGTAATTTTTTTTTTCGATTTTACAGGGTCGGTTTTTATTTTGGTTTATTAAAGTGATTTTTTAATATAGTCTGGTAAGATAAAATATAATGATATATTAAAAAATATATGATAAAATATTCAAATTTTACGATTTATGTATTTTTTTCATTTACCTACATGTTGGCAAAAAATATTATGAAACGAACTTTATATTATTTTTGTCTTTTCGTTCGTTACTTATATGCCGAATTTAAATCTACGAAAATCTTTCAAAAGTAACTTTTCCATAATATTACTTTCCAAATATGCTATTGACCAAAAAATATTTAACAGTTTTACTTAAACAAAGTTATTTATTACTTAATTTTACTTAAAACCGCTGCAATTATTTTCTGTTATCAACAAATCAGAAACAAAACAAAGCTAAGTTACTACTATTTTATTATAAGTATGTTTGGAACTCACTCAAATAACTCATAAAGGTAGAATCTAATTTCACAAAATATTGTGTGGGCAAACATCGTTACCAAAATCGTTCATACCTCATTTCCGATACACGAAAATAACACGATATTTGTATTCAAAATTATGTCAAATGAAAAATCCAAAGAAAACCTAAATTATCTAGAACATTTTATTTAGATTCTTTAAAAAAAGATATTTATATCCCTATTTGCATACATGTATTTAAACGTCTATTTAAGCCAAAATGAAACTACTAAATCCAACCAGTAGTACAGAGTTTCAACCATTTTTACATAATTCGATCCGCAGTAAAAACTTTAAAATAACATAATCTTGTTCCACTTCCACAAACTTAGCGAAAACTGTTCAACAAGGATAATCTTCCATAAACATGATTTGACAACTTACTTATCTTTAAGTTTTCATGTTATTTTGTACTAGATAAACGGTAAAAAAGGGGCTGAGTTAATCCAGTGGGTTTGTGAGCAAAAATATATAGTTTTTTATATGTAAGGAATCATAGTGATTTTGAATTAATCTTGGCTTCTTTTGGGTACAATATTATTATTAAAACTCCTTGTAGAAGCCGAAAAGCTCTTCAGAGGGAGTACTATCAGCATTTCTGACACTAAGTACTAAGTAGCAATGCCTCCGGCAAATTTTCCAATAGTCAGATACTGTTTATCTGAAGAATTAAAGACAGTTTGACATATTTTTTATGCAAAAGCTGTTAAACCCTGATATTTATTCCTCACATAAATATAATCTGACTATTGAGCAGTTCCGGCCCAGTAGTTTCGGCTCGTACTTACGAGTCGTAGGTCGTGAATTCGAACCCAGGCAGGCACTTTACTTTGTGTATTTCATTTCATCACCACTGCTCTCAAAAACGGTGAAGGAAAACATCGTGAGGAAACCGGCATGTCCTAAAAACAAAAATTCCATGTGACATCCACCAACCCACACTGGGCCCGCGTGGTGGATTATGGCTCACTCCCTCTCACAGAGGGGAGGCCTGTGTCCCAGCAGTGGGAACATTATAGGCTGATTATGTATGTATTGAAAAATCATCCCGTAAAGTAAAATTAAGAATGTCTTTAAAACTAGAGACAGGTTAAGCTTTAATAACAGCTTTAATTCACATATTATTATATAACTAATGTATGCAAAATATTGTAAAACATTTCAAAAGAGTAACGGTGGAGTTTCTTGCCCATTCTTCTTCATACAAAAACTACCTTTTGGAATGGGCGACTAGAATCAATTCTATTTTATCGTAATTTTTGACGTTCAATTTTCATGTGCCTATTTGAAATAAATGCTTTGACTTTGACTTTTGACTTTAACTTTATCTCTATGATTGTTGATTCGACAAAGACGACTTTAGGCAAGATAGTAACTACTTTACACCACGGAGTCGTGTTCCCAATACTTATTTGAAAAAAAAACTACAAGTTTTTCCATCCCACAAGAATTTACTTAGAAAAGAATGTGACAATCTCCCCTCATAAAATTACTTAAGAGCTAGTAATTTCTATGTAAATCTAGTCGGGGGAAGTAAAAAAGTTAATTGGTATAGTTTGCTGTCGACGCGCGTAAAATGAGCTAACTATAGTAGTCAGTAAGGGTCGCAATGCTTTTTAATTTAGCATCTTTTGTAAGGAAACTTATGTCATTTAGCGTGCTGTGCCTCGCGTGATTTTCGTTTTAATTGTTCAAACTGCAAAATACGTTACCTTTAGGAAATAAAATGGGTGTATACTGTCTTATGTTTTATAAAAATTTTTGATCTTAATCTGAAATTATTTCGAAAATACTGAATAGTTGTACTATTGTTACTTCACTGATCTTTTGTCTCAGCCGTTATCTCATGAGAGAACAATTGGTCGCATTAAACTTAAAACTAATTTCCTAATAAACGAGCCTTATTTTACGAATTCATTAGGACCAGTCATTGTATTTAGATAATTATTCACGATCTGCCGACTACATGACTTAAAGCGCGGTCTTTGTCGGACTGCAAAGAAAATAAGAAAAGAAAGAGAAGCGCGATGACACAACGCTGATAATTTATTGCAAAATACGAAGCAATTATCTATTTAAAAATCTATTGTTTGGACTAAAAAATTAAAACACTAGTGCTTTAATATGTTGCTTTTAGGATAATCTGACAAAAAATCATAATGATTGTATGTATATTAGTAGGTATGGTTTTAATTATAAAAGAAAGTTTTTAGAGGTATCTTCATGATTTTTTTCTATTGTATCAAATTAGTTGTATTACGTTTTCAACACACGATCTACCTAGCATATATCCTGAAGAATATAATATATTTTTCTGATTTTGTTTACTGTAGTCGATCATATACTTTTATTGTTTCCAAAATTTGCGTTTAGGTGCTGTAAGCCCCTTAATCGAATGTGGGCAAGCTGGTACCAATTTTAAAAGGTTCAGCGCCATGTAACGTACCTAGAACAAACACTCAGTAACAATAACAAATATAAATGATTGAATCAACAACCGAAGCGTGCACACGTTCACGGAAGTTCGCAATTTTTCTCTTCGCCCGCGGTACAAACACCTGTTGCCTTGTTGCCCGCCGTACGCCCAAGCAACTATTACTTATTATTTCTTACTCCCAGGCGACGTCGGGAGGTCGAGGAAATGTGCGGAAAAACGTTTCGATTAAAATGTTACTGTAACGTAAGTTATGGCTTATGTTGTTTCAATTTTGAGGAAATGAAATGAAAACGTGTGTGGGTGGTGTGTTGGTGGATTTTTTGGGTACAAGGTGAAAATAATATTAATCTGTAATTTCTTGGCACCGATATAATATGTAGAATTGAGAAATTATAGTATAGATTTGCCTTTGCAGAAAACTTCACAGAAAGTTCCTTAAAGGTATAGAATAATTTAATAAACAAACTAAATCTAAAATCTTAACTACAATGATATCACAAAACTATTATAATAATTTGTAAGTCTGGCAGGAATAATGACAAAATTGAAAAGAAAACTAAGTATGAAATTTTACAAAACCGGGCAAGAGCGAGTCGGACTCGCGCACCGAGGGTTCCGCACCATCATATGTTTTTAAATTTTCATTGGCGAGGCCTATATTCATCGGAGAATTTTAACACTGCACGCTGCGGTGTAGAATATTGCAATTTTAGGTCAGCACCATCTCTTGACCGATAGTGGAACTAATATCAAGAAGGCCATCATACACCCCATTCATAAAAATGGGAGCAAAAAGCTTGTAAATAATTACCGTCCTATTGCAGTATTACCTTCTATTTCTAAAGTTCTAGAACGCCTAATCAACAAAAGACTTGTGACTTATATGGAAGAAAAAAAGCTTTTTTCTCCCAATCAATTCGGCTTTAGACGCAACAAATCCACTAGCTGTGCTGTAAATGATTTAATCGACCATGTTACAAAAAATATTGATAGTAAAAATAAAGTATTGTCAATTTTTTTGGACCTAAAAAAAGCTTTCGATACGGTTTCGATTTCTGACTTATTAATAAAGCTGGAGGAACTCGGGATTCGTGGCCATACACTTAATATCTTTAGGGACTACCTTCAAAACCGAACTCAGTGTGTAAAAATACAAAATTACCTCAGTAGAGAGGAACCAGTGACATTCGGCGTTCCCCAAGGCAGTGTGCTTGGCCCAACCCTTTTTCTGATTTATGTTAATCAATTATGTAATATGAATTTGGAAAGTGGAAGAATCGTGGCGTTTGCTGATGACACCGTCCTTACCTTCTCTGGCGTGACTTGGGATGACACCTTCGCTTCCGCACAAAAAGGACTAAATAGTGTTCTACAATGGCTCAAAAGACACCTTCTCACAATCAATACCGACAAAACTAAAATTCTTACGTACAGCTTGCGACATTCCACTCAACCTCCTGATTCATACGCTTTGGTAGCGCACTCATGTTTACTGTCTGGTTCTGCAACATGTACATGCCCAAAATTAGAACGTTGTCGAACCATAATATACCTCGGTGTGACTCTTGATGATGGCCTGAGCTTTGCACCTCATATAGAGCTACTGACAAGAAGAATCAGAAAATTAATTTTTGTCTTTAGTACTCTTCGCCACATTGCAGAACCTCAAACTATCAGGTGTACATATTTTGCTCTTTGCCAGTCTCTCTTAACGTACTGTATATGCGCTTGGGGTGGTGCACCCAAGACGGTACTGTTGAAACTAGAACGAGCTCAGAGAGCAGTGCTGAAAATTAGTACCTTTCGGCCCATCCTTTTCCCAACTGAAGAACTATATAAGAACTGTAAAGTCCTCACAGTCAGACAATTATTTGTATTACACATATTACTATATCAGCATCAAAGAACCTCCTACGAAATAATTACCACAAGACGCAAAGACAAAGTATGTCAACCCTTCCGCTGTAAATACTCTTTCACAAGAAGATTTCCCTGTTTCCAAGGTCCTCATCTCTACAATAGTCTTAACAGAATACTGAACTTTTACTCACTCCCTATAATATCATTTAAAAAGAAGCTATATAATTGGCTACAAACCCTTAATTACAACAACACAGAAAGCTTATTGTTGAGTCAATACAGCTCCCGTTAAACCCCTTTTCCTCATTTGAACATCGCTAGCTACCATTACCCACAAATATACGAATAATAATTCACACACACACACCCTCACACACACACACACCCTTACACACCACACACACACCCTCACACACCCCACACTCACACCCTCACACACCCCACACACACACCCTCACACACCCTTTCACACACCACTACACGCAATACTCTTTATATTTCTTAGTTTTTTTTTATATTACTTTGTTATATTTCCTTTCATAATTAGTTTATTTGTTCGTTTACCTACGCCATATAATGAACTACTCACATAATTGCAAAATGGCATGTATGTACCTAAATGCAATTAAGAAACATCTCATAGAGGGTCGGGCCCAGCATCTTTAACACAAGTTGCCTTGGCAACTTAGCAAGGGTGCTGGTGTCGCCACACTATTGTATAATTTACTTTAAACTGTATGTACTACCATGTGTTTATTGTAAAATGTAAAACTTGATGCAAATAAATTATTATTATTATTATTATTATTAAATATATACTCGTATTTACAGAATTAGTCATCAACACAACTCTCTAAGACCAAGTAATTCTATTGAATGACTATTTCATGACATCTTGACGTTCAGGATTATACTAACGTAACAAGTTGTATTACTGATGATTATAATTCTGTAAATAATATTTATTGCAGTCGCGAAAAAAAAAAAAAAAAAAAAAAAAAAAAATATAACTTTTGTTGATGATTTCTGAAAAAGTGTGCTATTTAGAGACATAATTTTATTTTTCCTGCAATATTTACATAAACTTCTATCACATAGAATAATTTCAGATTTTTCTCTATGCAAACTTCGGGGATAAGGGGGGGAAACGGTTTTTTTTTCACATTTTTCGTCAAAAGTCGAAAACTATGCGGCCTAAAAAATAAAGTGTTTGAGAATGTGCGAACTGCGCTCTTTCATATGATACCCCACATGCTCTAGCAGCCTTACTTCGAATTTTTCAGACCCCCTTTCAGTCCCTGTTGCAAAATAAATATATATATATTTTTATTTCTCTCTTATTTGCAAAAAGTTGGGCGAACGTCATCTAAAACTATTCTAAATTTCAAGTTGATAGCATTAGTAGTTCTTGAGATATCCAGCTGTGACAGACAGACATACAGACAGAGACTGACTCTCACCATAAGGGTTCCTTTTAGCATTTTAGTACGGAACCCTAAAAAAAGACAAAAAGATAAAGTTACTTAAAAAAGATATTACTTTTTAATATTAGAACTTTTGAGACCGCTTTTCGGCTTAAACAAGGTGGAAATTGCGATTAGCGCCCGAAACTTTACCGTCTGAGATACAGGATGTAGAAATTTAAGGTGCTCTCCTTTGTGGGTAAAGTGGTCGTTACCGGTTACTTTAGGACACGCTGTATTATATTTTAAGATGTATTTTTTATATGAGCAATATGTCAACACTTGGCAACTTTCAATTGCGATTTTTTCGGGAAATAACGAATACAACGTTAAAATACGACACTTTACACAAACCTATGTGTTCGAAAATACTTTGTTCGTAATAACATAAAATTTCATTCAAAACTGAAGGAGAAAATCGTCTTTGAATAAAGCCAAATGTATACATACTTATGCTCGTGACTGTACTTACAGATAGGTTATAACAAAAGGTGACATTAATTAAAATAACTAGACACACATTAGCATAAGGAGAGCTCCTTTGGCAACTGGATTTAAAAAAACACCAGACGTCAATTTGACAGTTTTAAAATCATACCTTCTTGCTTGTGGCTAAGTAATAACAGCCGCTCGGGTCGATCAATCAGGTTAAGCTACGCTTGCTGCGGTTGGTGCGTAGATGGGTGACCATCTTTACATACCAAGACCCCTCGGTGCCTCGGAGAGCACGTTAGGCCGTTGGTCCCGGCAGTCATTCGTGGATCTTTGACAGTCATTACGGGTCATCAGAAGCACGAAAGTCTGACAACCAGTCTTACCAAGGGGGTTTAATATTACCCAGTAACTGGGTTGTAGAGGTCAGGTAGGCAGTCGCTCCATGTAAAATACTGGTACTCAGTTGCATCCGGTTAGACTGGAAGCCGATCCCAACATTGGGAAAAGGCTAGGCAGATGATGACATTCTTTTAAAAACTACGACAATGTCCTTTCAAATGCTGACGTAGACAAGTCCCATTATAAAAAGAGAGAACGTATTATTCTTTGCTAACTCTACAGCAAAGATTAACCCAAAGAAATACTAAGTACAGGGACATTGCAACCTATTACCATGGATTCTGAACTCCCTTGTGTTAAAATTTTTTGCGTTGAAACTTATTAAAAAACTTTTCCAAGAAACAGTAGATTTTTTAGGGTTCCGTACCCAAAGGGTAAAAACGGGACCCTATTACTAAGACTCCACTGTCCCTTTGTCTGTCTGTCACCAGGCTGTATCTTATGAACCGTGATAGCTAGACAGTTGAAATTTTCACTGATGATGTATTTCTGTTGCCGCTATAACAACAAATAATAAAAATCAAATAAAGTTAAAATTTAAAAGGGGTATAAAAGAAACGTTTTATTTCGGCGTTTTATGCCTTGTGGTACGGAACTCTTCGTGTGCGAGTCCGACTCGCACTTGGCCGGTTTTTTTTTATAAACGGTTTTTATTTTTGAAAATTCATCGCAAGGAGGTCTAGAATCGTGTCCTGCATTAATGGTTACAGTTTTCTCGACGATGGCCCAGTCATGCTGTATAGTGCCCATTCAAAGTTAATCTCCTAGAACCCAGTTACTACTTCTACAAATGCTATCACAACACACTGCAATAAATGCAAGGAATATTGCCTATTTAACTATCGACTTGTGCAAACCAGCTGTATGTGGAAAACGCTTCCTTTGATAGATTTAGTAAATTATTGTTACGAGGGACAGTTAACTACTCCGATTTCTAGAAAGAAAGAAAAAAGAAAGAAAAAGTATTTATTGCGACTCGAACAGGAAGATCACAAACTAAACTAAACACAGTAAAATATAAATCCAAGTTATACAGGGTTATTGGTAAAATATTAACAAACTCTTAAGAGGTCATTGTACTCATCATTATGAACAACTTTTACTATGGAACTAAACCAGAAATCACGAAAAAAAAATCAGCTGTTCCCTACATTTGTGTTTGTATAACTCGTCAAAACGTAGGGAACAACTGACTTTTTTTTCGCCAATTCAGTTTTGGGCCCACAGTAAAAGTTGTTCATAATGATGAGTACAATGACCTCTTAAGAGGTTGTTAATGTTATACCAATAACCCTGTATAAAAAAAGTAACAAAAGGAAAATGAAACAGAAAGTCCTATACGAGGCCAAAAGGCTCCTATCTCAGCATGGTGCTGCGACATTTAACGAATAGTCCAGAATTCCAAATTGAGAAACCTTAATCATTCAATTCACAGTTGATGTTTTATGTTTTACTGAAATAATGGTATGGTACCTGGCCAGTCGTACTCAGTGCTTCTCCTCCACATTTATTAAGCGCACAGCAAATATAATAACCTCATCGGAAATTATATTTTCGAACCGTTGTTGAAACCCTCGGGCCTGGCTTTTACCTTGGCCAGAGGCTAAGCATCGCCATACAACTTGGTAATGCCGCCAGTCTCTTGGGTACATTACCAGTCGACAGCGATTCGGATAAGTTTTTCGACGCTTTTTTCTAGTTTCTGTATAGTTTTAGTTAAGTTAGAATTTAATTTTGTTATTTTTACCTGTCTAAGCGCACAGCTAAAGTGTGGAACTTTCTGCCGGCGTCTGTGTTCCCTAATACATTTAACCTGTCTGCCTTCAGAGCAAGACTGAAAAGTCATCCTTTGGGCACGCTCGTTCCAACATGGACATCATCTATCGCTTGCCATCAGGCGTGATCGACGTCAAAAACAGTTACATTCAGCAAAAAAGAAAAAACAAAATAATGTGCAAAAACTGTAATCCACGTTAAAGCATGGTAAAACATCACATCACACTAATATTATAAAGGCGAAAGTTTGTGAGTGTGTTTGTATGTTCTTTACTTCTTCGCGCACAAATGGCTGGAACAATTTTAGGAGGTAGCTGATACTCTGGCTACTTTTTATCCCGATATTCCCACGGGATCGACTCTTATGCGGGAGTAACCGCGGAGCGCAGCTAGTCCATACTTATATTATAAATCTGAAAGTAACTCTGTCTGTCTGTCTGTATGTTACCTTTTCACGCCTAAACCATTGAACGGATTTCGATCAAATTTCGCAGAGAGATAGATTGCATCCCGGGGAACATAGGATAGTTTTTATCGACATACCTCGCTGGCGAAGCCTTGGCCGGAAGCCAGTATTTCATAATTCTGTGGACGTCTACTGCTGGGTCTATTTAACATTCTATACTTTTGCATAAGCCCAACACTAGAACCAAACCCGCAAACGTCACCACTTTACATTTTCTTCGAAACATCAACCATCACAAAAGCCCTTCTATTATTTTGAAACCCAAACTACATAGCCAAACGCATCACAAAAAATTTCAGTTGTCATAACAATTTTAATGGATAACAAACCGCCCTTGTACCTGCGTTGACACCGCATGTCATTTGCAAAAAACATGAACCTAATGAGACAACAGTTACATCACATACACACACACACATACTACCTATACAGACATACAAGGATATCGGCGAATTTTATGTTTTTAAATTATTGGGGACAGATTTATTGGCATACTAGCTGCGCCCCGCGTTTTCACCCGCGTAAATGTCGTTCCCGTGGGAATATCGGGATAAAACGTAGCCTATATGTTATTCCAGGGTGTCAGCTACCTCCGTAATTTTTTTTATCAAATTTGGTCCAGCCGTTTGAGCATGAAGAAGTAACAGACAGGTGACAGACAGACGGACAGACAGACTTAGTCTCACCATAAGGGTTCCGTTTTTACCATTTTGGTACAGAACCCTAAAAACGGGTACAAATCCAGACAACGCGCTGTTTACTAAGAATTTCCAAATGAAAAAAACACTTTACCCTATCTTGGTATCGAATCTAAGATCCCAGATCAATCAAGGCAATCACTGTCTAGTTCAACTACACAGTATTAGGGTACTAATAATTGACAGATAGACAAACCACTGAAGTCGGTTAGGACCAACTTCAGTGGTTAATCTACATATGTCAATTAATCCGTTACTGAATTCTTAATAAGCAAGTCAATCTGCCTCGCCTTTAACCAACTATGTTGGGGTCGGCTTCCAGTCTAGTATTTTCATCGATTGATTGCCTGTCTGAATTCTTAATAAGTAATAAAAGATAAAAGAAGATTGAAAACGTAATATTTAAACCTCATCAGAGTATAGATAATCTTGGAATCTTGTCCGCCAGAAGTAGCGTAAAGCCAACAGAGATAAAGAAAGACATTTTGATATAATCTGACGGCTCTTTGTTAAGAGGCTTTGTTGACGATAGCTCCCGTACCGACCATACAATAGTAGACGAGTAGTAAAAGGTAGTATACATTACACAAAGGTAGTACGTTCTGAATCTATGAAAGATTAGTATTTTAGACAAACTTGTGACATGAATTAAAACTTCTAAACTATACTGCTACCAGTATTTCACATCCCGGAGGCGCTGTTGGAATACATTTGTTTGTGGAATGTATGGAAAAAACAAGATGGCGACGTTAGTTCCGATTTTGACCACACGCTAAAATCTTGTAGCGCTATTTAAGATAAGTATAATATATGATTTATGCTGTAGTTATACAAATATTCTCTGGTTAAAAGATAAATAAAGTAAATACTTGTAGTTCTTAATAATCTGTCCTCAAAGTTTTCCTTCCACTGAAAAAGCATGGAGTTTTCTGTTAAAGTAACGAATCAAGTGGGTAAAAGTAACGAATCAAGAGGGTTAAAGTAATGAATCACCGAAGTTTTTATTAGAGTAGGAAAAAAAACAAAAAAAAAACTAAAGAAAAGCAAATGACCTTTAAAATCGATCAGTACCTAGGTAAGTCGGAAAACTTAAAGACAAAAATATTATTTCTACTCTCAACCTTTACTACTGAAGTGGAAACGTCACACTCTCCCGGGAACATTCCGCCATTACGTTGAAGTAACTTAAAAACGTAATGTAAAATAATATTACCTGTACGTAAAAGTAATTTAAACGTGTTTGGATTGTGACCACAATCAAGACCTATATCCCAAAGGAAATACTGCTGTATTGAATCCAATATTGTTCTTGAAAAAAACATAATTTTTGTGTGAGGAAAAATTAACGAGCATTTCTCATACTATACGGATGTTTTATTAAAAAGATTTCTATTCGTTGTAGTGTAGTTTATAAAGGAGGTTAAAGCTAATTAAGGAAGCCTTTGTTCCGTATTCTCTGGGAAACGACGGTTATTAAAAATACAAATAAAGCAACTTTATTTGCTAACTACTAACAATTTTATTTCAAAATATCAAAGAGTTTGCTATCCAATATCCACGCTACTCTCTAGAACACAATGTGAAAGATGCAATTTTGAAAATCAAGATTAATGAACCAGAAACTCTACGGTTTTTTTGCTCCGATCCCTTAGTCCACCCACTTGTAACTACAGACCGGTTTGTGACCATCATTTATATTGTAAAAGTAATTAGCGGAGATGTAATTAACAAGGCTGAACGCGCTCGTGCCGTTGCATAATGCCAGCCAACATGGCCGTTCGTCAACTGTCACTTTTTGGAAAGCGCGCGTTGACTCCTAATCAGATTTCTGTACTGTACCTACGGTAATTAACCCAGTGAATTCTAGTTTCGGGTTGAATCGGGCAATCAAGCGGGTTAGTAGTGGACATTCTATCCACGCTGCGATTAAACTTTCCCGGTTATGTCACGTGCATGTCGTTCGATGACGTTTGACATTTTACGGGATTACAAACGTAACGTTGTTTTCAGTCGATATTTTGGTTTTTGTTCTGATCTGGTGATATTAATAGGTATCTACCTACCATTTTTAGAATCGACAAAGGTAACACTTTAGGGGAACCCACACACCTAGATGACCTTTACATTTTTTATTTTTCATAGCTTGCTTTTCCGTCTTTCGTAAATATTTGTTTTGCAAATATTTGTAAATTTTCCTATTAAATCTAAAAAGAAGTGTTACTATATTTTAAATTCGAATTAAAAATCTAATTACGGGTTCCCGGCATTTCATAACACCCGAAAATAAAAATGATAATTCAATTCCATAGAGGTTATCTAAAAAAAAAGTTATATGAATGTTAATGACCATGTGTCTAGTTGGTACTGGTCACTAATTGCGTGTGCCCAACTTATGGCACCATTTACATTTCAAAGGGCACACATGTAAGCACGTGTTTCGTTTGTATATTACCATGATTTGAGATTCATGACACCTGTTTTTAATGTTTTTTATCGCTGTAAATATTTTATTTTTTTGGGTGAAATTTGTACCTTTTTTAAAAAGAAACAATCTGAAATGAGAGCCTACGAAGTGGCTGTGCACTTATTATTGAATTTTGAGAGCTTCTTCCGTAGTAATTGTACTCTGCAATGCATACAAGTAAGTTTTTAGGTTGCGAAATGAATGTCCAAAAAGTTTTCCACCGATGAACCTAAAGAATTATTGAATAAAATTGAGTTATTCATTTACTAGACCCGCCCCTGTTTCACACAATTTTTACGACATAACAAAACATGGAGATTTCTCTAATAGGTATAAGTTGAATAAAATGTATTAGGTATACACATAAACATTCCGCGTTTACGCCGTACGGCATTTCATACAACTTTCAAGCTCTTGTTTTTCGAAATGAAAAAACAAAAAACCGATTTTAATGATACTTCATAGGCATAAGCAGAATACAAAGGTCTAAAAAGTTACTTAAGAACATTTTCGAAATGTCTTATTAAAAAAAGATCTCTGAAATCTCTGTTTCTATGGAAAATTAAAAATCGGGCAATATTTTTCGAAAATGTTTTAAGTAACTTTTTAGACCTCTGTATCTTGCTTATGTATATGAAGTTTCATTAAAATCGGGTCAAAAAACAAGGGCTTGAAGGTTTGTATGAAATGCGTACGGCGTAAACGCTCTTAAGAGTCACAACCGCTAACTCCAGTTATACGACAAAGCTGCTATTCCACTTGTCTGTCCTTTGACAAATTACTTACTACTTACCGCCCGACTCTCTTGACATACTCTCCATTAGATTTAGAATGTTCTACAATATGTCCTTCTGTGGATACAATCCTGAGTACAATTACCTCTTAAGAGGTTGTTAATGTTTTACCAATAACCCTGTATATATAGATAGATTAGTTCTTAGCTAATCTATCAACACTGTAATAGTGTCATACTACTGTAATACTGTACCAACGTACTGTCGAATCACAGTACTATCACACAATTGTTTGTCGCACCACCGTAGTGTCAAAATACTGTCGCAAAATTGTTTGTCGCACAAGCGTGCATTCGAACTATGGTAAGTCGCATTGTCGCACTACCGTAGTGTCGAACTACTGTCGCACAATTGTTTATCGCACCACCGTAGGGTCAAAATACTGTCGCACAATTGTTTGTCGCACTAGCGTGATTTCGAGCTTCAGTGTGTCGCACAAGCGTGCATTCGAACTATGGTGAGTCGCAGTATAGTTTTGTCGCACAAGTGTTATTCGCAGATCCATTTATCGAGCTCACGTAGTACACTCACAATGAGGTCGGTAACAGTACTTATGTATCTTTGGGTAGTCAACTACATCTGTGGGGTGATTGCGTAACAAACTAACAGTAGCAATGGCTTTCATTTTGATAGCTATCTTTACGTTATTTACGTTGTCGAGCAAATAACTTTTTCGAACATAAGAAGCAATGGATTAGCAATATCCTTCAAATTGATTCAGATTGTGATTGAAATTGTGTACGCAATTAGGGATTAATGTTGCTGTGAAATAAATTAATATTTTAAAAAACACTAGAAAAACACGCTTTTATAAATGCACGTAAAAACAAAAAATCCAAAACAGCTATGATACGATTTTTTCCATCATGAAGTTCCGGCTCCATCATCAGATCAGTTCGACAGTACCATATTATTGTATTGTCATCAGAACTACATACAGCTATCAATTTTCATTACGCTACGACCCTTGGAAGATGGTTAAATTAGTTACCTTAGATTCCATTACATAGTTACATACAGGTCGACCTAATAAAAGCGTGTTAAAATAGATGTGACGAGGTTTAGTCTTTTTGTAGCCTGAGCAGTTTTAAAAAGTACAGTTAGCAAAAGAAATCAGTGTGTAGGCATTTGTGCTGATCACTCGCCCAAGTCTTTGATATATCCTTTCCTGAGTGTGTCTTTTGCTCAAAGAGACAATTCCAATGATTTTTGTCTATGCAAGGTCATTTCTTGCCCCCACTACCAACAAACTCTCTTAACTGTTCATAGAAAAGTATTAGACACGTTATAACCACGGCAGAGAGGTACAATACACAGATGCAATGCACAGCTTACTGCATACCGAGCCCGATAGTCGTGTGTACTTCGGTGTTAAATCGAGTGAATATCAACTCAATGCCTACATGCAGGCCGACATTACGCCGTGCTCACGTCAAACTGACAGCTGTGCTCAAACTGGGACGAGTCAGCTGAATAGCGTGGGTTTATTCCTATTTATACGATGGGTTATTTCGTTGGGGATATGTAACAGTTTCGATTAAATGTGGATCAAAGAATTGAGAATGAAAGAAATTGATATGGCTGAGTGTGATACAGTAGCATTCATCATTTGTTTTTGACTTGTATAATAGAAATGTAGAATATCGGTAAAACACTATTTTATTGCTAACCATCTTTAAATATGATGTACTTAGTGTTCTTTCTTAATTCATAAAACAAAAGAAAATATAACGAGTGATTCCATTATCATTTTTACAAGTATCATATTACTCGGTATCTAACTGGGTTGTGGAGGTGCAGATAGGCATTCGCTCCATGTAAAATACTGGAATTCAGCTGCATCCGGTTAGACTGGAAGCCAACCCCAACATAGTTGGGAAAAGGCTAGGCAGATGATGAAGTGTACTAGGTAAATTAAACTTGAATGTATGTATACTAGTCTGTGTGATGCCAGACTTAAAGAATAGCACCACCCCATACTTCCCGTGGGTGTCATAAAAGGCGACTAAGGGGCGTACCGGAGAATGGGCAGCAGCGTTCTCTATGCATTCCACCACTACATACCATACTGCGATCGCCAACCCGCCTGCCAAGCGTGGCGATTATGGCAAAACCCCCCTTTTGGGGGAGGCCTATGTCCAGCATTGGACGGCTTTCGGCTGAAATGATGATGATGTATGTATTCTTATGTACATGTTATTTTCTTTTATACGTTCTGTAAAAAAAAGTAAAGTAATCCTCAAATGGGTACGCTACACTATATGTGTTGCCGGTTTTAAGGACGCCTTTACGAATCTGACAAAAATAAGCCGTTTTTCGGTGCATTTTGCGGCAAAATGAGACGAAACCAAATGTAACTAATAATTACCACAGATAGATTACTCTTTCATCTCCAAATGGTAGCCAATTTTTATTCGAAAATCTTGGTTTATAATATAGTAAAAAATAATTTCCGTTGCCTCTTCACACAAAATCGACGATATCGTGCTGTCTTTCGGATCATTTTTCTTCTATTTAATAACATAAACATATTTATTTTAAAATATTTTATGTAAGCAGACATGTTCAACTCAAAAAGGTAGCCAAAAGAACTATCAAAATGTTAAATATAAGCTCAGAAAAAAATAAAAATCAGAATCTATTTTTTCACATATTTAGCTGTAATACGTGAATCTTATTGGATTGAAATAAGGGTTATTTTACTGGTCACTGTCTCGGTTTATTGCACAAAAATTTGTAATGAAATATTAGTCTGCGCTCGGCCGCCGTTGTGAGTGGACTCTGTGTCGGTTGTAAGCAGCAGCTTGTGCTAAAAGAAGATCGCTGTACGGATACAAAATATTTGACATACAAAACTTGATACTTCACGCATTCTGTATGTACCTATTACCCAAGGAAAGATTTGATTCACAGTCTTATAGTTTTTCTAGAAGTAAGTAGGGTTTATAAATTCATATTTCGTTTCGGACTTGCTGGAGTGACCTGCACAGCAGGTGTACTTCGAAGACTGCTACTGGAACTAACAGCCGAGCTGAGGAGTTATTCCGGTCTGATCCCCTGAATCCCTGATGGGTGTCAATTTCGTGGTTTTCGAGGGTGCTGAAACCGATGGTGAGGTCAAAATGAGAATCCAAGATGGCGGATGTGAAAAATGTTACAATTTTTCATGATGGGTGTCAATTTCGGGGTTTTCGAGAGTGCTGCAACCGATGGTTGGGTCAAAATAAAAATCCAAGATGGCGGATGTGAAAAATTTTATAATTTTTCATGATTGGTGTCAATTTCGTGGTTTTCGAGGGTGCTGAAACCGTTGGTGGGGTCAAAATGAGAATCCAAGATGGCGGATGTGAAAAATGTTACAATTTTTCATGATGGGTGTCAATTTCGTGGTTTTCGAGGGTGCTGAAACCGATGGTTGGGTCAAAATAAAAATCCAAGATGGCGGATGTGAAAATTTTTATAATTTTTCATGATGGGTGTCAATTTCGTGGTTTTCGAGGGTGCTGAAACCGATGGTGGCGTCAAAATAAAAATCCAAGATGGCAGATGTGAAAAATGTTACAATTTTTCATGATGGGTGTCAATTTCGTGGTTTTCGAGGGTGCTGAAACCGATGATGGGGTCAAAATAAAAATCCAAGATGGCGGATGTGAAAAATGTTACAATTTTTCATGATGGGTGTCAATTTCGTGGTTTTCGAGGGTGCTGAAACCGATGGTGGGGTCAAAATAAAAATCCAAAATGGCCGATGTGAAAAATGTTACAATTTTTCATGATGGGTGTCAATTTCGTGGTTTTCGAGGGTGCTGAAACCGATGGTGGGGTCAAAATAAAAATCCAAGATGGCTGATGTGAAAAATGTTATAATTTTTCATGATGGGTATCAATTTCGTGGTTTTCGAGGGTGCTGAAACCGACGGTGGGGTCAAAATGAAAATCCAAGATGGCGGATGTGAAAAATGTTACAATTTTTCATGATGGGTGTCAATTTCGTGGTTTTCGAGGGTGCTGAAACCGACGGTGGGGTCAAAATGAAAATCCAAGATGGCGGATGTGAAAAATGTTACAATTTTTCATGATGGGTGTCAATTTCGTGGTTTTCGAGGGTGCTGAAACCGATGGTGGGGTCAAAATAAAAATCCAAGATGGCAAATGTAAAAATGTTACAATTTTTCATGATGTGTGTCAATTTCGTGGTTTTCGAGGGTGCTAAAACCGATGGTGAGGTCAAAATGAAAATCCAAGATGGCGGATGTGAAAAGTGTTACAATATTTTCATGATGGGTGTCAATGTGTCGGTGCTCAGGGGATCAGAACGGAATAATTCTAGCTGAGTCAGGTGTGCCGAGTATGGGCTCGTTTTCTTAGTTATGTTGAGACCTTACCTCCGGACTTGATGGAGTGACCAGCAGGTGTACTTCGAAGACTCCTACTGGAACTAACAGCCGAGCTGAGCTAGGTTTGCCGAGTATGGGCTCGTTTTCTTAGTTATGTTGAGACCTTACCTCCGGGCTTGATGGAGTGACCTGCAGGTGTACTCCGAAGACTGCTACTGGAACTAACAGGCGAGCTGATCTAGGTGTGCCGAGTATGGGCTCGTTTTCTTAGTTATGTTGAGACCTTACCTCCGGACTTGATGGAGTGACCTGCAGGTGTACTTCGAAGACTGCTACTGGAACTAATAGCCGAGCTGAGCTAGGTGTGCCAAGTTTGGGCTTCTTTTGTTAGTTTTGTTGAGACCTTAAGAATAGGTAGGCAGGCACTAGGCCGGGTCTAGTCATGCGGTCACTAATCGGAAACATAAAACAAAACTATCTAAAAAAAAAAAGATTACAGCCGCCATCTTGGATTTTCATTATGACTTTGTTTTCGGCTCCAGCACCCTCGAAAACTATGAAAACGACACCCATGATAAAAAATATTAAAAAAATTACAGCCGCCATCTTGGATTTTCATTTTGACCTCACTATCTGCTTTAGCGCCCTTGAAAACCATAAAAACGACACCCATGATAAAAATAAAAAATAAATTACAGCCGCCATCTTAGATTTTTATTTTGACCTCCCTATCGGCTTTAGCGCTCTTGAAAACCATAAAAACGACCACCCATGATAAAAAAATTAAAGCCGCCATCTTGGATTTTCATTTGGACATCACTATCGGTTTTAGCACCCTTGAAAACCATAAAAACGACACCCATGATGAAAAATTAAAAAAAAACTACAACCGCCATCTTGGATTTTCATTTTTATCTCACTATCGGCGATCTCAATATCCGTCACTTTGCACGGCCAAAAATGTAATTGACAGGCTTATGGTGATTTATCGAGGTAGCCACTGCTAATATGCTGCTTAGTACGTTATCCTAATTGCGTAACACACTTGGAATGGCAATCCATTCCGATTTGACAGTTCAACAATATCCATTGCGTTGTTTTTGTTTTACGAATTTTTTAAATATTTATGAAGCAACTAGCTGTGTCCCGCGGTTTCACCCGCATAAGTTTTGATCCCGTGGGAATATCGGATAAAAAGTAGCCTATACTGGATGATTTTTTTTACCGTCTCGAAATTTTTACGGGGTGTTCTAACCATGAATATGAACAACTTTCACTATGGGACTAACTCCAAAATCGCGAAAAAAAATCTGCTGTTTAATACACAAGTTCAATACCTACTTGACCAAGATGTATGAAACAGCAGATTTTTTTTTCGTGATTTTGGAGTTGGTCCCATAGTGAAAGTTGTTCATATTCATGGTTAGAACACCCCGTAAAAATTTCGAGACGGTAAAAAAAATCATCCAGTATGTGTCAGCTACCTCTATGCAAAATTTTATCAAAATTGGTGAAGCCGTTTGAGCGTGAAGAACAAACATATAAACATACACACACACTCACAAACTTTCGCCTTTATAATATTAGCGTGATGAATATTGTAGCATTTGTACTGTTTGCCTTGTAGGGTGTGTGCCAAATAGACGTATTTTCTTTCTAGTTTTCGAGAACCTACTTGCATTTGATTCCATAGCAAATTTATTATATAAAATACGAAATAAACCGAATAAAACAAGCTTGTTTTATATTTGTTTTCAATAAGCTCGTCCGCAAATTATTAATACATAGGTACTTTGGCAACTTGTACTTGATTAATCACTGTCCAGTGAAATTAAGTAAATAGCATTCTACTTATATGAACACTTCACATTACCTACAAACTGTTTGAAAACAAATCACCGTAAACTTAAAAAAAATACATGGCAAAAATAAAATAAAATTAGGCTCAAGTATCAAGTCGTGTCAGTTTACTCATAATTTCACCGCTTCGCGCATGTCGCTGTGTGTGTGAGCCGTGCACGTGTAGTAGTAAGACTCAATACCTAAAATTGAAGCGCGTCATTTCGTAAACGCGTCCTTAAGGGTCCTGTATCCATTTCATCGTACTGGGCCCATTTTATCGAACATAATGCTTGTACAGCAAATGTCACACATCAATCACCTGGCAAACGCTTTACCAAAACCCACACGTACAGATAGTGTTGTCTGTCTGTATTCAGATCTTTAAGAATGTATTTTTCTATTGTAGGAACGCACTAGACACTTAGTACCTATCATTACACATTAGAATGCCAGGGACTGTTTATTTATTTTAGTTGAAATAGATGTATTTAGAGGGTAGAATAGAGGGGCCCGTGGCTAAATAATAACAGCTGCACAGTTCAATCGATCAGGTTAAGCTACGCTTGCCGCAGTTGGTCTGTGGATGGGTGACCATCTTTACATACCGAGACCCCTTCGTGCCTCAGAAAGCACGTCAAGCCGTTGGTCCCGGTTGTCATTCGTGGATCTTTTACAGTCGTTACGGGTAGTCAGAAGCCCGAAAGTCTGACAACTAGTCTTACCAAGGGGTATCGTATTACCCAGTAACTGGGTTGTGGAGGTCAGATAGGCAGTCGCTCCATGTAAAATACTGGTATTCAGCTGCATCCGGTTAGACTGGAAGCCGACCCCAACATAGTTGGGAAAAGGCTAGGCAGATGATGAGTTGAAATACATAGATGTAATTGTACTTAAAATCAGTATAAAAAGACTAGTGTACAATAGAAAAGTTTCAGTTTGAGGTACTTCTTCGTCGTGACGATGACACGACAGTAATTAGATTTTCTAGTCCCAAAACTCCGCCACTCCCACGGCATCGTCTGTGGCAGCGCAAAGGTCGTTATGGCTGCATTTTTTGGGGACCCTAAGGCAGGAAAAGGGGTGAGTCATACTTTTCACCCAAGCTCCACAGATCCACACCCTGCTACCGTACCGTCAAAGTAGCCCCACTTTAGTAGTTTGAAATTGAAAGGGTATAAAATGATAAAGCCTCCAGCTCTACTATCACATTTACTGTCTACAGTCCGGCCGTCGAGAAAATGCGTTTCTGACACCTCAACACCTGTCAGTGCAACAATTGTAGTAACTAATTAAGATCAAATTCGCAAAACACTAATCCCCTTACTAATAAAAGTATTATAATAATATCAGATAAATAGTTACACACCGATTTCTCTCTTTCAGTCGTCAGTAATATTGACTTTCGAAAGAAGAAGACAAAGCGTTGTGTTATTGTGTAACTATACAGACGCTATATAACGTTTATTAGTAAGGAGGTTAATCGTTTGTATGAAATTGACGGGTGTCAAGAGCGCATTCTTTCGGCGGACGGCTGGACTTCTTCAGCTGTCAGAATATGAAAGACAATAATAAAACAACGGCCGCCGAACTGAAGCAGTTTGCGTGACGGCTGAGAGGCATCTTTATATCACGGTATGAAGGTGGAATGTACTAGAGCAGAAAATCGTGGTGATAGAAGAGACAAAGAAAGGCCAAAAGTCAAAGCCATCACCAAAAATCACGTACGCAATAATGTCACAACGTACATCCTACGTCACACGACCCCATCGGAAATTACGGTGGTCCAGACAAATAGTCACCTGTCTCACTTTATTTAGTTTATTTAGTTGAACTAATCTGTCGGACGACAATGGTCGATTTGTTACAATTATGCTGACGGCTGACTATTTAGTTTTCAATTTGCCGTCTGCCCAGATTATTGGGTTTTACTATGGATAGGGAGCGATTAGTATTGCTTTGTGGACGTGTGGGGTGTTACAGGGCTTTACTTTGTGCCTTAGTATCGTTTATCTCACTCTTCCTTTTAATATCTTTGATACAAACTATAAATTTTGAATCAGAAGCTCTTAAAGCGTTGTGTGTATCAATCAATCTTTACTTTTCTAAATTACTGATAACATTTGAAGAGAAAACTGACTGTGAATGTGAGTATCATGCAGGCTAGATTGAATACATGGTACCTGATACTTTATAACTGTCTAGCGGATTTGAGTATTTTGTATAGGTATGGCTTACACAATCAGAAGGCCAATTCCCCTTATTATTACCGACTTCAAAATAAAGGAGGTTATCAATTCGACACGTATGTATGTAATATTATTGGAATTGCATTATATTCACATATGACTTTCTATTAGGGCTTCCAAACAAATATAACAAATTTTATAGACGTATGTATGTATGTTAGTCCACGCATTTTTCCGCAACTATTAATCGGAACGTGATTGGCTTCCATTTACTTCAACTTAGGGAACAGTGCAAGTTTCATCAAAATCGATACTTACAGTAATTTTCAAGATACGGACTAATACGTGTAAGTGTGATGGCCTGACTTATTGATACGAGCTACAGGTGTTGATGTGTCAAAGGAAAAACATCTCAAAACCTTGGTCAATACCTAGTGCAAAAACTAAAAATTACGAAATAAAAAGTAATTAAAAAAAAAAATAAACCGACTTCAAAATTATGAAATAATTTTAATTTCGTAAGTCGGAGGCAAAAAACTAAAACTATAAAATACAGATCCCAAAGACACCGACTTCCGAAATTAAAGTTATTTTATAATTTTGAGTTAATTTTTTTTAAGTCGGTTTAATTTTTTTAAATTACTTTTTAGGGTTCCGTAGCCAAAGGGTAAAAACGGAACCCTATTACTTCGCTGTCTGTCCGTCTGTCTGTCACCAGGCTGTATCTCAAGAACCGCGATAGCTAGACAGTTAAAATTTTCACAAATTATGTATTTCTGTTGCCGCTATAATAACAAATACTAAAAACAAAATAAAATGAATATTTAAGGGGGGCTACCATACAACAAACGTGTTTTTTTCGGCGTTTTCGCCTTGTGGTACGGAACCCATCGTGTGCGAGTCCGACTCGCACTTGGCCAGTTTTTTATATACGTTCACAATCTAGTCGCAATCTCATCTCTTCATTAGAAGTACCTACTTTTGACAGATTAAGTCTGAGATCAGACTTTGAACGTTCTTAAAACTAGGAGAATTTCTCTTCCGGTAGCGTCGTGTGACGTTTCTTATCAGAGATCAGACAGCTAGGAAAGGCGCCTTCTAGCTTTAAGCTTTAAAATATTGACTTGTTAAAGTGTCTTAGAAAATCGACGTACAGAAATAAACATTTAATTTTATTACTTTTTGGTAATGACCATTGGGGCTGTAACTGGTGTTGGCTATTCATATTCCCTGTCGACGGCCACAGAACGGTTGTGGGTACAATTTACCATAATATCCAAAAAACTGGCCAAGTGCGAGTCGGACTCGCACACGAAGGGTTCCGTACCACAAGGCAAAAACGCCGAAAAAACATGTTTGTTGTATGGGAGCCCCCCTTAAATATTTATTTTATTTTAATTTTATTATTTACAACTGAGTATTTTGTGAATATTTCAAAAGTGCCTACCTGTTGCCATTTTTGATATCGGGCAAAAAAGGCCAAAAAAATCGCGTTTGTTGTATGTGAGCCCCCCTTAAATATTTATTTTATTTTGTTTTTAGTATTTGTTGTTATAGCCGCAACAGAAATACATCATCTGTGAAAATTTCAAATGTCTAGCTATTGCGATTCTTGAGATACAGCCTGGTGACAGACAGACAGACAGACGGACAGACGGACAGACAGCGAAGTCTTAGTAATAGGGTTCCGTTTTGTACCCTTTGGGTACGGAACCCTAAAAAGGGTCTAATGACGCAGTCGGATCATTCAGAAAAAATGAGTTTAAACTGAATGTAATTGTTGGGGTCTGAAATTATTGACAGCTGCTCCATAGGGCAATCTAGAGTCTAGACAAAATCAAACTGGTTGCTAATTTAATTGTGTAATTTATTATTTTTTGACATTGATTTACATTCTGTAGATAATTACTTTAACTCACACCCTGACTTATTACTTGTAACTTTTTTTTAAATATGAAAAAATCGTCTACTTTTACCATGTTTGTAAATACGTGAGCACCTTGTATATCAGATAATTGATTTATATGTCATGGTTTCATTTTTAATTCTTTTACCTATTGTGGTATAGTCACTATATTTTAGGTGCATCGTCTTCACATATTATTATATATATTGTAAAACATTTTAAAAGAGTAACGAAGGAGTTTCTTGCCCATTCTTCTCCATACGAAAACTACCTTTTGGAAGGGGCGACTAGAGTCAATTCTAATTTATTGTAATTTTTGATGTTTAAAAGTGGCTTTTATGTGCCTATTTGAAATAAATGCTTTGACTTTGAGCCGAAAAACTTTTCAATCGATGGGGAAAAACTATTTTCTTTTCCATAATCACATTAATTCTCACACATTATCTTAGTTCACCAGCATGTTATCAATCAATCAACTCAGCCTATTGCAGTCCACTGCTGGACATAGCTAGGCCTCTCCCAGGCTGCGCCACAATACCCTGTCCTCCGCCTTCCGCATCCGGCCCAGCCACTTTCTTTAGATCGTCCGTCCATCTAGCTAGAGGGCGTCCCACACTACGCTTGCCGATACGCGGTCTCCACTCAAGGACTCGTCTGCTCCACCGGCCATCGGTCCTTCGACAAACATGGCCAGCCAATCACTGCCCCTTCAGTTTGCTAACTCTGCAAGCTATGTCAGTAACTCCGGTTCTTTTCTGGATAATTTCATTCCTGATTTTATCCTTCAAAGAGACTCCGAGCATAGCTCGCTCCATAGCGCGCTGAGCGACCTTGAATTTGTGGACCAGCCCGACCGTCAGTGTCCACGTTTCGGCACCATATGTCATGACAGCAAAGGCGCAATTTATGCCTATTGAGAATCTTGTAAGGTACGAGAAATTATAATTTTAGTAGGTTACCTAAAGTTTTTTAATTTGTTTTTTTTTAATATGCTTTGCAATGTCGGATTTATTTTTCTGCTCAGTTGGCAAGCGGCTTATAAAGTACAATTTCATTTCTTTTGTAATGTTTACAAAAATATTACTGACGGGACACATTTTAATTTTAAAAGTGAAGACTTACCTACACTTACCTTACCTCCTTATAAACATATTTGATGTCTCCAAGCTTAATTTTGACTAATTTAGTTTTATTCTTATGACACTTTTACCTTATTATATGTGTAAACTACTTAATTAAGTCGTCCGTCGGTAGAATTTGGAACCTGGTTTTACCTCTAGACTGTATCTAAATCTACAGATTATCTCTAAGCAAATAAGTAAATAATAGTGTAAATAGTATTGTACCTACTTACCATTTCTTTACGCAATCAAGCTTCAAACTTAAGAATAAGAATATATTTATTTGCTTTAAAACATGGTACAATTGGTACATTAAGGTCTTTTAAATAAAGTGATCTTATGTGTTTCGACATGGATTGGCATACAAATATTTGAACATGTTAAATGTAAAAAAAAAATACAACATATTAATTTGTTAAAATTAAAATTATTCTAATATCACATATTTTTTTAGCTGCTGTCTTTACCAATCATAATCTTACAACGCATTTAAAACACGATAAATACTTATGTTACAGAACTTAAATACCTAATAATTAAAAGAAGTTAAAAATCATTCCTTTGTATTTATCATTAAAGCACAACAGAATAAGACAATTAAGAATCTAAGTTCTGAGCGGTTCGTCTTTCTCTACAAATTTTGCTTTTAAAACCTTCTCACAAATGTCAAAAAAAAAAATTCAACATTTCAGAAATCATTTAAGTATTTCAATCCACATAAGATCATAATTATGAAATAAAATGAAAATTGTAATCACAATAAATACATATAAAAAAAATTAATAAAATAATATAAATTAAATTAAAATTACAAAAATAAATTAAAATCATAAAAAAAAATAAAAAATGATTAATAATACGCCTGCCTTTGAGTCATTTGTTTGTTTGTCATTACATTAATTATAGATATAACAATGGTAAATGTACTGACAATCAAACCTGTTCGCAAATACGCTCAGGATGGTGTTGGAGGTGGTCCGGAGCCTGCGCCCCAGAGATGTGCACCGCTTGCGCATCGTCGTGTAGAAACAGTCAAAAGTCAATGTTTTTTACTGTTGTCGTAACTTTTTGCAAGTGACTGTACCAATCATAGTTTTCACCCTTTTAAAACACAATAGGAATGCAGGTTGCAGAACTTTAAATACTTAATACCTAATCTGCTTAAAAGATATCATAAATTCATTCCCTGCAAACAGCCTAATAGAATAAGATATGTATGATATGCCTCTAGAATAAACCTCTAAAATAATCTCTAGAAGCATGAAATTCTGCACATAAGTTCCTTATACAGGTTTGACAGAGATATAGATGGGCTACCTGTTATCATAGATTCAGTACATGATTCTGGACATGAAAATTTAGGCGTTGAAATTATTCATCTCTTATCAAAATAAAATCTGCTGTTTCATACAAAAGTTCAACACCTAAGTACGCGGTCAAAATGTATGACGTTTAGTATCACAGAAAGACCTAGATAACGCAAGTATCATGAACTGTATGAAAACCAAGCGTGCCATTTTTTGACTACCTACTAATACTATGACCTCACAAGCACTATTTAGTGATGGGAAAATCAAATCGATTCAAACACGCCGCCGCGTACGGCACCCGTCTCACCCCACCCGGGCCTAGCGCCAGCGCTCACGTTCGCCCAGCCAGCAGTACTACAGAACTGCGGTGCTATTCTGTAAAAATCTCACCGTGAAAACTTACGTGAAGTGAGCGTGGAGTGAGCTGTCAATAGTGTCAATTCCTAGCAAAAACAAACTCAACACCTAAGTTTTCACGGTGAGATTTTTACAGAATCGACCGGCTGAGCCCGAAAGTGGCGGCTTACGATTTTTGTACGTAAGCTGGTGCGATTTTTGGCACGCGAAGAAGTTGCTCTTGCGTTATCTGTGGTTTGTATAGTAGTTCGTCATTTTTGCCCATGGGAAATTCCATCGGGCAAGTTAGAAATCATTTCTTTCTTTAACATAAGCAGGCTTCCAACGACCTTCAAACTCAACCAAACTCCATAGTTGACTCACATGCCTCAAAGTTTGCCCCTGCTTCATAATCTCGTCAAACATTTGCTTTGAGGGCTAAGTTAATACTCGTACTTAGTATGTAATCATATGGTAACTTTACGTACCAACTTAGTTTCAATTAAAACATCTCCCTAATATCTTTAGACAATTGCTTGGGAATGGAAAGAAATAGGTAATATAATAGAGCTGTTAATTGTCTTTATCAATTGAGACAATTAGGTATATCATTACAGACGTGTCTTAAAAAGAAGATTAATAAAGACTAAGAAAAGATATAGTTACCTATTTATCTATAATATAAAAATGAATCGCTGAATATGTTGCTAAGCGCAAATCTCGAGAACAGCTGAACCGATTTCGCTAATTCTTTTTTTATAATATTCCTTGAAGTACGCGAATGGTTCTTACGCAGAGAAAAATTTAATATATCTATGGGGGTAGGGTAGAAGTAGGGTAGGAGTAGGGTAGGAGTAGGGTAGGAGTAGGGTAGGAGTAGGGTAGGAGTAGGGTAGGAGTAGGGTAGGAGTAGGGTAGGAGTAGGGTAGGAACAGGGTAGGAGTAGGGCAGGAGTAGGGTAGCAGTAGGGTAGGAGTAGTGTAGGAGTAGGGTAGGAGTTGGGTAGGAGTAGGGTAGGAGTAGGGTAGGAGTAGGGTAGAAGTAGGGTAGGAGTAGTGTAGGAGTAGGTTAGGAGTAGGATAGGAGTAGGTTAGAAGTAGGGTAGGAGTAGGGTAGTAGTAGGGTAGTAGTAGGGTAGGAGTAGTGTAGGAGTAGGGTAGGAGTAGGGAAGGAGTAGTGTAGGAGTAGGGTAGGAGTAGGGTAGGAGTAGTGTAGGAGTAGGGTAGGAGTAGGGTAGGGGTAGGGTAGGGTAAGGGGTAGGACACCACGCAAACGAAGTAGCGCCGGGCAGCTAGAAATAATTTATATGGCAAAACAACGTTTGCCGGGTCAGCTAGTATTTCATAAAATTTAATAAAAAATATTTACCTTGCGATAATCAAATGGCACCTGTCAAGTTAGCCCGGTAGGTGTCTTAAATGTTATGATTTCGATCAACCTGCATAATTATAGAGTCAGAACAATGTCTTTAACTCAAATGGAATCATCTAAATGGCGCATACAACCTAATGAAACATTTTAATGTAGTCATCTGAAACCCATTTAAAAACCACATCCGATCTCTAATTTTGACAAGACCACAATTCATCACCCTAAAATTCTTGAGCTCTGAGTTATTCTGACGTATGGGATCACTTGAACCGGAATCTGACGTCACAGCACATAAGTACACGAGATTAATTTCAACCGTGACTCAATAATCTAAGCAAGGTCTAAGAAAGTTCGTCTTCTCGAATAAAAATGGCGGCTAAAATAACGTCTTTGCTAAACGAATGCATAATTTATGAACGTATGTTTTAAGATGAATAAAATGACGAATTTGGATTTCATACATTTAGAAATTGAAAGTGAATAAATAAAAAGTAATTTTCATTCCATATATTTTGAAATTGAAAGAGAATGGGCACGTGTGCGTATGATTTTTGTTGCAAAAGTTAGAATCGGTTTTAAAGTCAATGACAGAGTATATACCGATACTTAAAGGAAGGCCGGAAGACATCCAGAAACGAGTCATCATACACAAATCATTTCTTACTACACCACATTAAAGCGATTTCGTTAAGACTTACTGACTTTATACAGTAAGAAGAAATGTTTGTAAAACAGTAGGTACTTAAAAGACAAAACAGTAACTTTTAATGATTGAACATACTATTTACTGAAAAAAACAAAAAAAAGGAATGGAACCACCATTCCTTTTTAGGGTTCCGTAGCCAAATGGCAAAAACGGAACCCTTATAGATTCGTCATGTCTGTCTGTCTGTCCGTCTGTCTGTCTGTCTGTCTGTCTGTCCGTCCGTATGTCACAGCCACTTTTCTCCGAAACTATAAGAACTATACTTTGAAACTTGGTAAGTAGATGTATTCTGTGAACCGCATTAAGATTTTTACGCAAAAATAGAAAAAATAAATAAATTTCAGGGTTCACCATACTTAGAACCGAAACTCAAAAATTTTTTTTTCTTCAAACCCATACGTGTGTGGTATCTATGGGTAGGTCTTCAAAAATGATATTGAGGTTTCTAATATAATTTTTTTTCTAAACTGAATAGTTTGCGCAAGAGACACTTCCAAAGTGGTAAAATGTGTGTCCCCCCCCCCCCCTGTAACTTCTAAAATAAGAGAATGATAAAACTAAAAAAAATATATGATGTACATTACCATGTAAACTACCACCGAAAATTGGTTTGAACGAGATCTAGTAAGTAGTTTTTTTTTAATACGTCATAAATCGTAAACCGCAATTTGCCATTCATTCAATCAAGTCAAAAAAAAAAAAAAAAAAAAACATTTAATTTCATAAACATAAACCTTATGCATAAACCCGGATGTTACGGAACCCTCGGTGCGCGAGTCCGACTCGCTCTTGCCCGGGTTTTTTTGTTACTGTAATTTTACCATACCATTACTGTAATGTAAGTTTTCAATGGTTTGAACGATATTACCAAATGAATAAAACAGTTAATTCTGTGACCCGTTAGCTACTTAAAACGTTAAAGTTTACTGTCATCATGACGATAATATTTTTCCTCAAGCTTTAACTGTTTTCGGATCAGTAAAAAATACTGTTTCGAACTTTAGGATCATATGGAACTGTTTAAAGCAGTTCAGATCAATGTTTTCTTTTTTATTTACTGCTAATTTCTTTCAGTGTAATAATAAATCTTGACATTACCCTCAAGATATTTCCCTACCGATATCACAAAATAAATGTTTATCGATATTGCACGCGTCAATAATATCAACTTTTATGGCCGGATATGTATTTATTTCAAATAGACTCATTTGTAAATCAGATGAGCCATTTATGATGATAATCTGTTTTTAAAGCAAACACTTCTAAAGATGGGACTTTACTTAGTTTATTTCCTGTGATTCATAGACAGCTTGTCTAGGTATTTGCAGAACATGGGTGATTAGTATTTCGTAATACGTTTTTTTATGAAAAAAAAACCGTTGTGTTCTAGTTAGCATTACAAAACCTGGGAGAAAACCCAATAAATTGTCTCTGTGTGAAATAAAATGAAATTATTTATTCTGTAAATAGGATATCACAATTACTTTTACACGTCATATTATAAAAAAAAACAGTGGCACTCCAGGAGTGCGACAGAAGTGAAAACTTGAAAAAGCCCGCGTGTCTCAGTAGTTCGGTCCGGTCCCGGACTTTTCGTCTCATCAGTTCGGTGATGCAATACGGGCGGACTACAGAGCCTGACAGTTCGGTATCGATAACGGACCAGCACTACTAAGGAAAGACTGAAATGTCGACATTATCACTCCGGACCCACCGTACCCCTGGGGACTGGACCATACCACCATAGAAATGTGCCACCAGAGATATATAAATAATCCAAATAAAATAAATGAAATTCAGAAGTTATTTTCAAAAAACATGGATGAAGCCTGATTTTATAAATAAATGGTGCGTGTATGCTGAGCGTGATCGCACCAACAATGTTGTAGAAGCCTGGAATTTTACACTTAATGGTCTGATCCATAAAAATCCAAGTTTGTTGCGTATTTTGAACGTGCTGAAGGATGATGACAATCTCGCAAATTTCAAGGTCGGGCAAATTAAAAGATTTGGAAAAGCAATGTCGAAACGAAGCAGAGTGAATATAGAAAAGGACGATTTTATTCAAGTAATTCAGATGCAGTTAACTAGTGCCGAAATAGATGTATCATTTTTTTTGTAGAAAATTGCGTTGACTTGGCTTGAGCTATTTAAAGTAAAAAATATTTTATTACATGTCGACCTTTCAGTCTTTCCTTAGGGCACATTTGTCGCTGGCAGTCCGCCGGCAGGCGGTCATACATAAAAACAGTTTTTGACAGTTTTTATGACTAATCGCCTGCCGGCGGACTGTGTAGTGTGTCCGCCCTTTACTAGTGCAGGTCCGATATCGATACCGAACTATCAGGCTCAATAGTCCGGTCGTATTACATCCACGAACTGCTGAGACGAAAAGTCTCAGCAGTCCGGTGACCGGACTAAATAAACCGAACTACTGAGAATAGCGGGAAAAAGCATAGTCATTTTATAAATATGTTTGAAGGTCATTCTTCCCAACCTGCACCGCGCGTTGATGTCTTTATAATGGCCAAAACTTAAAACAGAGGTGTCGGTTACGGTAACAGTGTCGCGAGTTCAATGGTTTTTTCCCATCTCAAGAAGTTTTCACTTCAAAAATAAAAAAATAAGCTAGATGAAGTCGGCGTTTCCTATCTGACTACTCTGAGAAGAAAGGCCGAAACAAACGCAAGAGTCGCAGGTGTAAATTATTTCGATTTATTCCCCCCCTCCACCCCTCCTCCTCGATCCTCTTCTAGTCCTTCTTCTGTTTTAATCTCTGTCTTATTCACTATAATCTTTCTCATTCTGGTTTGATCCGCTTTTTCTGAATTTGTTTGGATTAATTGTTGACCATAATCATATTCAACCTATAATGTTCCCACTGCTGGGATACAGGTCTTCTCTCTTTGAGAGAAATCCCTATTTTTTAAAGTTAAAAGTAACCTAAATCCGTTATTTGTAGAATACTTTCAGGATAGATTTACAGAAATCCTATTTTTTTGCAATATAACTAAAGCAGATAAGCTCGGTCTCGTCCAATTTGCTAATTACATCCATATTTTACAGTTAGGTACTTATAATTATATTGATTTTGGTATTGTTCGTCGAACCGTTGAGCTCCTCAAGTACTGAGTTGAGCTGCACGATTTTTGACTGATATTTCTTTCCTTAAAAGACCATTTCAGACACCAATCTACACGTCTGACATTATCTGACCAAGATTTTGTCTGGACTTTAAAAGAGACTGTGACCTCTGAATTTGTTTCAGCTTTTCTTCTCAGAGTAGTCAGATATGAAACGCCGACCTCATCTGGTTTAAAAAGATATGATTGACGTGTAAAAGTGTTTGTACATTGTACATACCTACTCACAAAAAATGCATAATCACAAAAATGATGCATAATTATATATCATAATTATCATTGCAGCAGAAGAATCAATGACCTTTTAAGATACCTATTTTCCTGCTATCCACATACCTTTATGGGCATTTCTTTCATCATCCTAGACCACTTTTCTGTGTGGGTTAAAGGACTCATCATCTGGCAAGCGTTTTTCCAACTATGTTGAGGTCGGCTTCCAGTCAAACCGGATGCAGCTGAATACCAGTATTTTAATTGGAGCGACTGTCTATCTGACCTTCACAACCCAATTACTAGGTAATACGATACCCCTTGGTAAGATTGGTTGTCAGACTTTCGGACTTCTGACGACCCGTAACGACTGTCAAAAATCCACAAATGACAGCCGGGACCAACGGCTTAACGTGCTTTCTGAGGCACGGAGAGATCTTGGTATGTAAAGATGGTTACCCATCCACGGACAGACCGCGACAAGCGTAGCAAAACCTGATCAATCGATTCGTGCGGCTGTTATTATTAACCACAAGCCTCTCTGCGGTTTAAAGAACTCATGAAAAGAAATGTATTTTATGTGTTGATGTTCATACGGTTCAGTAATTAAGAATGGTGACCGCATCAAACAGGTAATATGTACAGTAATGAAAGAAAGAAAGAAAATACATTTATTTAGCACTGACTAAAAGACACACAATACACCAGATAGTCAGTTAATAGTCGTACATCAGATAAAAACAAAAATAAAGATAAAAATAAAAAGTGAAAAGTCCGATGTAAGAAATTAGCAGGAATGTGTGCCTCACGGCAGCGCCAAAAAGGTCCAGTTCAGCAAAAATGCCAGACAACTAGTGCCTGACGCTGGTTTTCAACTGGACCTGATGTTTAAGGGGTCATCTATACATATAAAATTCAAAGTCCTGACTGACTGACTGATATATCAACGCACAGCCTAAACCACTGGTCCTAGAGACATGAAATTTGGAGTGTGTGTTCTTTGTGAAGAGTAGGCATCCACTAAGAAAGGGTTTTTCGAAATCCCACCCCTAAGAGGGTGAATGGGCGAGGGTGAAATTTCACGCGGACGAAGTCGCGAGCAGAAGCTAGTATAGTATAAAAAATCAAAAATGATGATGGGATGTAAATCAGTTTTATACTACAACGTGACGTGTGTATGCATAATTAAATAAATAAATAAAAATAAATTTTTGTCACTTAAAAACAGTAACGAATAGTGTACAGTCGTACACAAAACTGCTGACTAAGAGGTCCTGGGTTCGATTCCCAAATCGGGCAAAATATTTGTCTGGATTTTTGCCCGGTTGATGACAATAGGCTCGCCCCTTATTACGTGGGACTTGAACTTAAATGGCGAAATGTGGGCGTACCATAGAAATATAAAAAAGTATTTCTTATTTACAACGTTATTTTTAGTATATGCGAAACCTGAATATAGTTTGTTCAGAATAAGTAACTGAATCGATTCCAATAATTTTTACCCCATGTTATATTTTGTCCCAAAAATATTTAAAAAAGGTTAATAGTTCGACACCGAGCGACACTAAGTAGGTTATCCAATCTCCGCGCCGAACGGTTAGGCACCTAGGTACTATTATCAATGACCGCAAGACGGCGCGGCGCGAGCGGCGCGATGTTTTTGTACGGACAAACAGGTAACTTAACAAGCTTACCTATAACTGTGTGATTTTTCATGATACAGTTTTGTGATTTTATACATAGATTCTTTACATAAAAATACTAGACACGTATTTCGGGTTTCGCATATACTAAAAATAATGTTGTATATGGGGTGTACTACGAGTATATAAGCATTTTTATGGGTACACCAACTCTGTCCAACCGTTCGTTGAAACACGGCGTGGTGTTAAGTAAACAAATACTTTTCTACACATAATCCAGCTGGACCATAATCTAGCTTCATAAAACACTCGTAATAGTAGTTCTTCGGTCGCAAAGTAATTTCGACGTCATTTATCAATTAGCACCCGTTAGAAACCACAGCATTAAAGGGTTACGTTGCACAGGAGTTAATGAACTCACATTTTTTGTACAACGTTCTATAGTTTGTTTTTAGTCTGTAATTTATAGTTTTCTAGTTTTATTGTAGTGTGTACCTGAAACCGTTGTGTGTGGTCGGTTTATTTTGTAGTTGGATTTTGTTTTTAGTTGTGTGTGAAACATAATTATGTGTTTTCTTAATGAACCTTTTTGAAAGAAAAGTTGCTTTTTATATGATTGTGTTTAGTTCTCATTCTGTTTATGAATAATTTTAAAACCTTAATCTGAATACCGTGCTTCATTTAATTTATCCTTAGTAGCCATTATTTCTTCGTTATCATGATCGTACTTTTGCGTTTCTTAAGAAAACGTTTTTTTAGAAAAGGACAGATTCTTCCTTTACGTACATTCAAGCTCTGAAACTTTTTTATTCATTTAAAATTATGGATTAACCCATGGCGTAGTTTCCTCATGCAATATAAGAGTAAGGGATGGGATATTCCAGAAACAGTGCTTATACAATGTGTACCTATACTGCTATGGAGCTTAGTCAAAGCTTAAGGCAAATATCTTAGCTTTTAAGAACCTAAAGTGTATTTCAAATAAACTTGCGATAAATGTCATTCAACCACCCTGTACCAAAAAGTCCAAATAACTTACGATAGATATCGTTCGTCATACAAAACTGTCGCTAACATTGCATCGGTTGAGTTTCATAATACCAAACACGGAGTAAGTCAATGTTTTGATCGTGTTACCGACACTGCCCACACATTTTTTTCGTATGGTTTGGAAATATTGGGATACATTAGTAGAAGGAGGTGAACAAACTTTATCGCAAGTTTATTTGAAATGAACTTTAAGTATAAACATTTTAAGATGTTATTTTAAATTGTAGGTATTCTTATTCTAATTATAAAAGCTTATAATGCTGGTAACAGAATTGGGTTCACGTCAATAGTTTTACGTGAACAGTCAATAGTTTATATCTATATCTAAATATACTATTAATAAAGCTAAAGAGTTTGTTTATTTGCGCAAATGTCTGGAACAGCGACATGCTGTTCCAGATTTGAAAAATTAATTATAATAATACTTAATTCGTTTATTTTCCAGAAACACGGTATAAAGATGTAATAAAGTAGTTAATGATCATCATGTCTATAATAAATTATAATAATACATTTATTTAGACACATTTTGATGACATGCACAACAAACAAAAGATAATAAAATAAAAATGAAAATAATTAGAGATATATATGTATAGTGCAAAAAAGTAGCGCTAGACCTCATACTAGGATACCCTGTGTCGTGTGTAATTTTGCATTTGATAGCTCAATTCTTTAAGGAAGGCTATAGGCATTAACATTTAATTATTTGACCTATTGTGGCATATATCTTGAAGAATATCATATATTTGTATGGTTTTGTTTACTGTAGTCGATCATATACTTTTATTGCTTCTAAAACTTGCGTTTTTTGCGTTTAGGTCTTGTAATCCCCTTAATAAAGGGTTTTCGAAACAACAATCTCTTGTTTAGCAGATTGACGTCTTTAAGCGATGGGCTATTATTGACTATTAAATCATAAATGTTTACATGAAATTCAAAATAGCCACACGTCCCTCTCAGCTTGTTTGTTTTGCCGTCCCTGGGAATAATTAGATGAGAATGTTTTCTGAGAAATTGTCACACAGACGGACGCATATCAAAATATTATCGTTTTGTAGCTGACACGTGCTGCTGTAATCAAATAATTTACTACAACATCGCTTAATGATTCACAGAAAATCACATTTCATAGGAAATTTCGCCATGCGATACCGATCCAAAATGAACCTTAAGTGTTTCCTCATAAATATTTAGTTCAAATGGCAGGAAACCTTTCTTTTCTTTTTCAATGAACCAAAGTGACACGACCTCTAATTTGAACTCAATTTTACTTCCCACAAAATACAGTCGAAATCCAAACGAGGTACTAAAATAGAATCGTTTAAGACCGAATGTGTTGCCAAGATAAATACTGCACAAATTGCATTAAACAATAACCGTAAAACAAAGGAATAGAGTCTACATTTGCATGACGTTATCCTGTCAAAATTTCGAGTGCATAATAGATAGCACGCGAATAGTGCAGTGCATTAATATAACAATTTGCGTGCGAATTCGCACGTACGCAACTAATAGTGATGCGAATATTTCTCGGATTGCGTGCGGATATCGATAAAAAACATTGGTACCTGCTAGTGTTGGGAAACCCGAGTGCAAATTATACCTCAAGTCTGGTTTTTCCAAACGGGATGAGTAACCATGAAATCATACAATCCCTAATCATTTTTTTTGCAGCCTTTTTTTGGTTTCTTTTTCAAACTTTAAAATGATACATTTTTATGAACTTGAAGCATTTAATAAAGTTGTTTTACAAGTGTTTGTACGACATATTTCGGGTTCCAGTATCGAACTGTTGTTTCGGCGGACAAATCCAATAGCGCAGTTGCTTTGACCCATGAGGCTTTGAAACCTAACCTCAGACTTTCAGCCAGTCAGCTCAGACTTACCAATAAGGCTGTGGAGTATTTTCAGGAAGTGTTTATTCTAAATACACTTTCACAGAAAAATAAAAAGAACATACTCTTTTCACAAAATAACTTATTATAATTACCCAATATCGTACTCCTCATTATACATTATAATAACTAGAATATTATCTCCGAGGCGTCAATTGCGACATATTGAAATGAGATGCTCCTTACAAAGTCCTTCCCTCTTTATTGTATGACTTGTATGATAACATAGTAATAAAATTACGCCATTACTCACTATAATAATTATACAGTTTTTGAAAACAACAATACTCCTTACAAGTCTTTATCATAATGTATATGCTAATTAAGTAACAAATACAAAACGCTTATATTTGTAGTGACAAATAAATTGTTTGCGGGTAAATTATTGCACGGAAACTACTGAGGTGTATTGTTTTAAGTTGAACTATCAGATCAAAGGATAATTAAGCAGGTTAAATATGACAATATGACTACAAGTTATTTAAAGCTTTGTCTACACTATTATCATATTTAGGGCTGATTTTTCCATGGCCAGATAAGTTTTATTCGTGGAATAAAATTGACGTTTGACAGTTTTTGTATGAAATAACTGTCAAAATTTAAAAATGATTCCTCGAATAAAGTTATCAGATGATTGAAAAATTAGCCCTTAAACAAATAAAAATTATCTTATCTTATATTTTTACTTTTATTTTATTTTACCATTTATGTACACACATATATAAGCAGACAAGAAAAAAACAACAGAAAAATAGGTTCAAAGGTGATGCTTATTTCATAAGAAATCTCTTCCAGCATACCTGCGATAGGGCAATAAATAGAGAGATGTAGACAGCGTGCGAAAGAGTAAAGAAGACAAAAAATAATAATACATAAAATCTAAAAACAATTATAAAGAGGTATTAGTTTGTGTAGAGCAGTGGTGGCCAAGTGGTAACGGCCGCGACTTACGAGTTGTAGGTCGTAGGTTCGAACCCAGACAGGCGCTTTACTTTGTGTAAATTATTTCATCACCACTGCTCTCAAAACGGTGAAGGAAAACATCGTGAGGAAACCGGCATGTCCTAGAACCAAAAATTCAAAGACATGTGACATCTGCCAATCCGCACTGGGCCCGCGTGGTGGATTACGGCCCACTCCCTCTCACCGAGAGGAGGCCTGTGTCCCAGCAGTGGGAACATTATAGGCTGATTATTATTAGTTTGTATGTAGGGGGTATTCTCCAGAACTACAAGTCGAATTTGAAAAATAATTTTTACATTTGATAGCCCATTTCTTGAGGAAAGCTATAGGCTATATAACATCACGCTAGGACCCCAAGAAGCCAAGCAAAAAGAAAAACCGTACCGAAAGACGTAGCGTTGGAAGACCTCCCACAAGGTGGACCGACGACCTTGTGAAGGCCGCAGGAACCCGTTGGATGCGAGAACCACAGAACCGGTCGAAGTGGAGGTGCTTAGTGGAGGCCTATGTCCAGCAGTGGGTGTCTTATGGCTAAAATGGTGATGATGATGATGATGATGATGATGAAAAAGAAAAAAGTCAGAAAGAACGGTAAGCGAAAACAGGCGATGCGATGGGGTGAGACGAAGTTGTGGGCAGAAGCTAGTCTACACTAATATTATAAAGTGGTCAAGTTTGTAAGTTTGGATGAAGGAGGTAATCTCTGGAAATACTGATCCGATTTAGAAAATTCTTTCACCGGCAAAAAGCTACACTATTGCCGAGTGCCATAGGGTATGTTTTATAGTAAAGTTGACGAGAACGCGGGCGAAGTCGCGGGCAGAAGCTAGTGCTTTAAATATTATGGGGTTTATTTGTTTTCAGTTTCATTTTTTTCTAGTGATATTTATGATTAATCGATAGATTCTAGGCACTCTGCTAGGAAACTTCTAACGCATTACAAATCATGCCACCTTTAATGTTAAACCCACAGATATAGATATACCTAGATAACGCAAGTATCACGAACTGTATGAAAACCAAGCGTGCCATTTTTTGACTACCTACTATGACGTCACAAGCTCGCGCTCTCGCTCACACTTACCCAGCCAGCAGTACACAGGACTGAGCGCGAAAGGGGCGGCTTACGATTTGTAATCATAAGTTGGTGCAATTTTTGGCACGCGAAGTAGTTACTCTTGCGTTATCTAGGTATATCTATATCTGTGGTTAAACCTAACAAGAATCTCCCTGCATAGTAAAATCCGCTAAATTTTTCATAACAATGCATCTTTACATCAAAATGCAAAAAAAAAACTCTTACATTCACATCTTACTAATCTGAATCTCTTCAAAAACCCAAATTTCGCCACAGTTATGAGAATGACGTCGGGCTTAAAAGTCATTGATCGTAAACTCAACCTGAGTCAGGATCCAGTCAGGTCAAGGTTTTCGATACATTACCGTATCTTACGCAACAGAAACAGTTATTTCCGTCACACAAGGACAGGGATAATGAACTTGATTAATTTATTAATAAATATTGTTATTTGATAAAGTTTGTAATTAAATGTGAAAGAGACACGTCATGGTCTCTCTCTCTATCTCTCTCTGTCTCTCTCGCTACTCTGCGAACTTGGTTATAGTTGTATGTGGACCACATGGGTTCACATGACAGGTATGATTACAATGCTTTTGTCCAATTATTCGTCTACAAGCACAATGTTTTCCTAGCCCTTACTAATTCTGTAGGTGTAAGAATTTAAAAAATCCTAGTCGTCATAATCCAAAAAGTTAGGTCAACCCCATAAGACTATGACGATTGACGTCATCATATACCGCCGATTAATTTGAAAGCGGATGAAAAAAATATCTCTTTCCCTCCTCATCATCCAAAAACAAATAAAAGAGACAAAAAACTTTCAATTCATCATCAGCATCAGGTCCAAAAAAAATCTTTTGTAATTTCTATCGACCTCCAAGTGAATCCCTAAACGGTGCGTCAGATGCTCCGAGATAAAATAATGCGTATTCCCGCGCAGCCTCCAGTGACCAACGGTCAGGCGCGCACGCAACATTAATGACATGTCGTTCAACCGTCGATAAGTTTAAATATAGTAAGCAGTTACGCACATCACTATTTTTATTTTAAAACTATTAGCGGTACAGTTATTAGCGTAAAGTTTTGTGTAAAAAAATATAGGTACCTACTTACTCAAGTATTTGTGTGGGTGGAGATTGGTGAAAAATGTGAAAGTTTGTTTCGTTTTTTGTGGATGACTGTATTTTTATTTAAAGGATTATTAATGAAGAATTTTTTGTGAGTATTCTTATTTTTTCTTTCTTTTTTAATAACTTTCTCTCTTGTCATATCTCTTTTATATCCTTTCGTGTATAAACTTAACTCAAACTCAAAGCATTTATTTCAATTAAACCATGTACAGGCACTTTTAAATTGTCAAAATGAAATAGTCAGAAAGTTGAAGCTAACTTCTAGACGAGGAGTTTAGTCCTTAGACGGGACTAAACCTTTTAATGATAACTTTACTATTGATTAATTTAACCATTTGTGCACATATATTTAAATGTATCACCTTTGTACGTATTCTTTTAAGTTTTTCTTCTTGTCTAAAGAAGAAAATATGAAATACGTACCAAGATGATGCTTATTTCTACCTATTATAAATACTAAATAATGAATACTACTGTCTGTGTGGTGCCGTGTTTGTGTGGTGCCGGACTTAAAGAATAGCACCACCCCTTACTTCCCGTGGGTGTCGTAAAAGGCGACTAAGGGTCGTACCGGAGAATGGGCAGCAGCGTTCTCTATGTATTCCACCATCATACTATACTTCTATCGCCAACCCGCCTGCCAAGTGTGGCGATTATGGCAAACCCTCCCAAAATTGGGGGAGGCCTATGTCCAGCAGTGGACGTCCATCGGCTGAAACGACGACTGTATAGTGAAATCGTTTGGTACCTACTTTGCGCGCTCCCATGACATTTCATTTGTGTCATGAAAAATACAAGGCACAAAAATGCAATATAAGTTTAGTGGGTACATCGCATAGCAACACCACCTAGAAATCGACACAGCCGGTCGATTCTGTAAAAATCTCACCGTGAAAACTTAGGTGAAGTGAGTTTGTTTTTGCTAGGAATTGACACAATTGACAGCTCACTCCACGCTCACTTCCCTAAGTTTTCACGGTGAGATTTTTACAGAATAGCACCGCAGTTCGGTAATTCCGCGCATCGCGACTTTTTTCGCATTTCCCTGCTTTTACCAACATTTTATTGTTTTCTGCGAGTCTTGAGTAATTTGAATAATTATCAATGCCTCGATAGATATTTGGCTGTTCGAAGCTTACGAATTCTTTTGGCGACTGATTTGACGGAGCTTGTACTTACGTAGGTAAATATGTACGAGCCAAATTACATTTGGAAATTGTGTGAAATTGTTAGTGAAAATTTTATTTCAATATACGCCGTAAATACTAACAATAAGACAATCTATATCATCACCACTGCTCTCGAAATGGTGAAGGAACAAATAGTGAGAAAACCACCATGTCGTAGACTCAAAAATTCGAAGACATGCGACATCCGCCAACCCGCACTGGGCAGCGTGGTAGATTATGGCCCAGTCTCCTCTCACAGAGAGGAGACCAATGTCCCAGCCTAGGGAACATTATATTATTATAGGGTGATTGAGATGATTATGACAATGACAGTGTCGCAGCATCACGCTGAGATAGGAGTCTTTTGGCCTCGTACTGCACTTTTTTTTTTACTTAAAAAAAAAGTGTTTTATTTATGACGAGCTGCGCCCCGCGGTTTCACCCGTATAAGTGTCGATCCCGTGGGAATATCGGGATAAAAATAACCTATATGTTAATCCAGGGTGTCAGCTACCTCCATACAAAATTTTAACAAAATTGGTCCAGCCGTTTGAGCGTGAAGAAGTAATAAACATATAAACACACACACTCACAAACTTTCGCCTTTATAATATTAGTGTGATTGGGTTTAGTTTAGTTTGTGTTATCCTGTATGAGTCACAATAAATACCTTTTCTTTCTTTCTTTCTTTACTTATTATAATGTCTAAATCGCGTATTCTGAACCTTATCTTACTTACTGAATGTTTAACAAAGCTACTTCCAATTTGAGCTAAATCTGTGTAATTGAGGCTGCAAGTGGTACATGACATCACGGACATTATTCACCACGTTATTAATTAATTGGTACACTTCATTGGTACACTTCATTAATTGGTACACTTCATTAATTAGTGAATATTATGCATGGAGACAGGCCGGTATCGTGTTGTTAATATTAAACTAATTGACTGCATCGATTTTCTAGAAAGATAGAGTTGCAAAAGTGATATTTCTGAACGCGAGATCCTAGATTCGATCTCCAGGCCGTTATTGGGTTTTTCCATTAGACCATGTGACTCAGTGTACAGCGCGATGATGGACAATGGTCGCGGGTTCGAGTTCTGCTCATGTCAATTCTTTTATAGGGTTCCGTACCCAAGAGGTGCCAACGGAATCTAATTACGCCTCCGCTGTCCGTCCGGTGTCAGCTGTATATCGTGTGCCGTGATAGGTAGACAGTTGAAATTTTCACAGAGTTTGTACTTATTTAAATTACAAAAAATACGTGAAAAAAAGAAAAAAAAGCCTTTTTTTCATATATGAAACGTGTTTATAAAATCATCATCATCTGCCTAGCCTTTTCCCAACTATGTTGAGGTCGGCTTCCAGTCTAACCGGATGCAGCTGAATACCAGTATTTTACATGGAGCGACTGCCTATCTGACCTCCACAACCCAGCTACTGGGTAATATGATACCCCTTGGTAAGACTGGTTGTCAGACTTTCGGGCTTCTGACTACCCGTAACGACTGTCAAAGATCCACGAATGACAGCCGGGACCAACGGCTTAACGTGCTTTCCGAGGCACGGAGGGGTCTCGGTATGTAAAGATGGTCACCCATCCACAGACCAACCGCGGCAAGCGTAGCTTAACCTGATCGATCGAACTGTGCGGCTGTTATTATTTAGCCACGGGCCCCTCGTGTTTATAAAATATAGTGTTTATATACCTAAAGCGCGGTCACTGTCGGACTGCATAGAAAAGAAAGAAGCGCGATGACACAACGCTGGTAATTTATTACAAAATATGAAGCAATTACTTATCTGTTTACAAAAAATCTATTGGTTGCACTAAAAAATTAAAACAGTTGTTGCGTTGCTGCTTTAGTATGTTGCTTGTAGAATAATCTGGCAAAAAATCAGAATGATTTTATGTATACTAGTATGGTTTTTATTGTGAAAACAAAGTTTTTAGAGGTATCTTCATGATTTTTTTCTATCGTATCAAATTAGTTGTATTATATTTTCAACACACTATCTAACTAGCATAATATCCTGAAGAATATCATATATTTTTCAGATTTTGTTTACTGTAGTCGATCATATACTTTTATTGTTTCTAAAACTTGCGTTTTTTTGCGTTTAGGTCCTGTAAGCCCCATAAGAAACAAAGCTAAATGTGATTGTTACATATTGTATCAAACACCTACACTTTGAGAACGACTCACCAATTATATTGCGAGGATAGGATCTAAGGAGGACAATAGGATCTATAGGAGGCAGTGATCTAAGCTTTACAAGATGCTATAAACATTAACATATTGTTAATTAATTGGAATGCATCGTCAATTAGTGCAGAGATATGCGCTAAGATAGAACAGCAATATATTTATGTTAGAGGCAATTTAAATGGCTTAAAGAGGACTTAGTTGACTGATAGTAGTAGATAGTTAAATGTTACCTATCTAATAGAGATATTGATATATCGTATTTGATAGTTCAGCACTAACTGACGGGGTCCGCTAGGGCCGATGCCTGGGTTGCGGGTTGTTCAAAAGAGATACCGTGGCCCCTGACATCACAGGCAACTGAAGGAACACGGGTGGGTTTTAGTTAGTAAGAGTCTGACACTATTCCGCTCAGCCCAGACCGGGAGGGGTCATTTGATGATATCCCATCCAAAAAAAAAAAGGTACGCCTATACCTACCCTACTTCCTACCTACCTACCCTAGTTGCTACTATGCTGACATGAGATTTGAAAGTGTGTTTGTTCTTCTTTTATGCAAAACATAAGCAACGGTGAAAATGTGTTTATTTTTTATTGCTAAATGGGCCCGCTCTTTTATGATTTTGCATAGAGATAGTTTATTAAACGGAAAGTGATATGGGCTACTTTTTACCTCGAAATAATACTCAATTCCAAACCATTTTGGAAGAGACCATCAAACCATTAAGAGAGAAGCCGCGGGTAAAAGCTATTCTATACCACGACCTGAGCCTCTAATGCTAAGGCTAGCTAGCCTAGCCTAGCCTAAGACCTAACTCTTACTGTCTAACTAAAGACTGCATATAAGACTGCTGTAATTTTTTTATAAATAAAATCCTGCATCTCGCAAGCAGAATTTACCGCGCAACTAGCATATAAACAACGGCCCGACATCAATCATCAGAATCATGAGGATTCTCCCTTTTCTATGGAGTAAGAGTGACTTTTACACCCTGTTCTTCATATCTCTATAGAAACATAAAAACTCAGTCAAAGTCAAAATAACATATGCAAGACATTTAAATTATCCTTTTCACTTTCGAATCGATGAAATATTCCACATTGGGCACCCTCTTAAATGGCACCTGAGTGAATGTGCCGCTGTGTATCAATCAGGTGCATTCACTCAGGGCCTCAAGTCTGCTATTACAATAGTGTCAGAATGGCCTATCATTGATTTCATAATTGTTGATTTTGACAAGTTTGGTAATCTACTAATACATATAATGGCGTCATTATGACTTTTCAATGGTCAACCACTGACACTCCATTGAAAGAAATGGCATAGAATGGTAATCTCGTACTTAATGAAAAATGAATTACTGACTTACGCGGTAATCTGCTAAAATTTTGACAGTTCCTTTGATCAGTGATCTACCATTAGAACGTCATTGTGCAGTCATTGCTTTTAATTCGTTACGAGTATCGTATAATTTTTGTGCCATTGACCGACCAATGATCAACCATTATGAATTTAGCAGATTACGAACTTTTAGCAAAATGACAATGGGATGGTGGTGGGATCGTGTTGGAATGACGAATTTATAAAAATAGCAGACTTGGGCCCCAGGTGTCATTTAAGCGGGTGCCCAATGTGGAATACGTCGAATCGATAAGAATGCTAATAATACTAATAAGGAAAAATATATTTATAATTGTACAATGGTGGATACTGTAGATATGTGCTTGTTTACTTGATAACACACCTAGAAAATGCAAGACAAGTAACAAGAGAGCATTTGTGGGAAGCGTTTGATGTCTGGCTTCTTATCACTCGGTTTGGTACTATAATTGGCCTCTTTGTGTTAATGTTCAAACAGCCTAACAGTAATTTTAAGTTAAATTATAATTATCAGCATATGGTTTTTGAGACATTTTAGCTTTGTTTCTGGGCTATCAAGAAAGGTGAAAATTTAGGTAAAGTGCTAAATCGCTAGCATCCGGTGGGGTAACAAATACCGCGATGGTTTGTGTGGTATGTTTAACAAATGCTTGTAAGCTGTTTTTTGATTACAAAAAAAAAAAAAAAAACGGTGGCACTCTGGGAGTGCCGACAAAAGTGAAAACAAAACACAAACAGAATACTTTGCCATCACTCACTGACATATATCGGTTATACATTAAAATCGACTACATCCCGAGGACAGCCGAACACATCCGAAGCGGGTATTTTTTAAATCGTCTTATAAACAAAACACGCGCGGTGTCGCTTACGGTAACAGTGGTGCGGGTTCAATGGTTTTTTCCCATCTCAAAAAATGCCCAACGCCTAAAGAAGTTTTCACTTTAAAAAACTCACCGTGAAAACTTAGGTGAAGTGAGCTGTCAATAGTGGCAATGCCTAGCATCAGATGGAATGACAGCTTTCTTCACGCACACTTCACCTAAGTTTTCACGGTGAGATATTTACAGAATTGACCGGCTGCGGTGCTATTCTGTAAAAATCTAACCGTGAAAACTTAGGTGAAGTGAGCGTGGAGTGAGCTGTCAATAGTGTCAATTCCTAGCAAAAACAAACTCACTTCACCTAAGTTTTCACGGTGAGATATTTACAGAATTGACCGGCAGGTGTTGTAGATGTCGAAAGGCGACAGTGACCACTAACCATTTGATGGGCCTGTTGCTTATTTGCCATCCATTAATATCTTTGACAATCGTTACGGGTAGTCAGAAGCCCAAAAGTCTGACCACCAGTCTTACCTTACCAAGGGGTATAGTAGTGTTACTCAATAATTGGGTTGTAGAGGTCAGAGTGGCAGTCGCTCCATGTAAAATACTGATATCGGGCTGTTCATTTATTTATACAATTTTAACCAAAGTCTGACCCCCCTCCCCCTACGTAAGAAAAGATAAGACTTGGATTAACTCCCTCCCCCTCCCCTACCAAAATTGCAAAGAAAATTTGGCAAAAACTTATAATTTTTGCTTACTTTTGTGATCTTATGTAAGAACACTCTAGACCCCTCCCTCCGCCACGTAAGAAAAAATAAGGCTTATTTGGACCCCCTTCCCCCTAAAATTTTCTTACGTAATAAATGAACAGCCCCTATTAAGCTGCATCCAGTTAGACTGGAAGATGACCCCAACATAGTTGGGAAAAGGCTCGGCTAGGCCGATTGATTGAATATCAAAAAGGTAAAGTTCTCTTCTCACACAGAGAAAGATGAATTAGATCACCAGACTTGCTCCCATTGTTGTTGCAGGGTTTCTCACGATGATTCTGAACAAAATGATGACATCTTAAGACTATACCTGCACCATTTCTCAAACACAATACATAACAGATATAAGTTATGACTAACTATGTTGTACATGTGTTTGATCAAGTGTTCACACTTTAAATACACTGAATGTCACTCACAGGAATACCCAATACCCCTTTGTATGACCTAAGGGGACACACATTTTCAGAACTTATTACACTTAATCGGCATTCTTTCGATTCCACAAACTCCGTTCGGCATCTATCCTTGCTGAAACATGTTCGGGTAGGCTCGGCACTATTCGAGCTAAGTCTTTTCTCGAACATACTCTTTAACATATTCGATTATATCGCCTGGTTGTGCCTAATCACCCGATCATTTTATTTTGTGTTGCTACACAAAATGATCGGGTGAGTGATCCCCTAAGATAAACAATAGGATAACCTTGCAGGCATTAATGACCTTACCTGCGAATGATGCACGATCAGGCTTTTATGTCCAACTGCTGGAACATAGGTAGGTAGGCCTCCTCTCAGTGAGAGGACCTTACCTAAACTTTAAAGAAATAATTCACTTCCATTTGTTTTAAATCTGTCATCTGTGGAATTTAAAATGGACGTAAGATACTTCGAGATTAAAAACGCTTTTGGTGCAAGGGACTTTACTTTTTGATGGGTTTTTCCTTGTGACTCTTCAGTTGTGAACACTTTCTAGCTCTCTTGCGTGTTAGATACTGATGTCGCTATACCGTTAACCAATAGTAATTATTCGTCACTCTTATCTGCACAAACTGTTTGGCTGCCTGCCGTTGTAAAATATTTACCAGACAGCATATTTAAGCTCACCATCATCATCTGCCTAGCCATTTCCCAACTATGTTGGGCCTGCTTCCAGTCTAACCAAATGCAGCTGAATACCAGTATTTTACATGGAGCGACTGCACACATCATTTACCTACTGTATTTCAAAGCTATTTATTATCAGACATAAAGTTTAACTAGTGAACATTCTAAGAATAACCAAACATTGTAAAGTCAAGAACTGACTGAACTGACTTCGCAGATCGCATCAAAGACATTTTGGAACCTAGTAACTTTGACAAAGATAAAACTTTAGTTTAATATTCCTAAAATGTTATATGAAGTGGGACTACATTTACTTAAGTACTTGAGTTAGTACCTAATTAGAAGAATAATCCTTAGGGAAATCATCTCGTATATTCAAATCACAACTGTCATTCTATATAACACTTTTGTGTAACAGCTATAGATAAATAAAGTTTAGATGTTTCGCTCAACTAGGGATCTTAATTAAGAACAAAAATTAAAACATACAATTAAATTATACACATACTTAAAGGGTTACTTTTCAAAGACCATCCAAATTTTTACATGGTGTACAAATCACCCATGAGTATAAACAACTTTCACTATGGGACCAACACTGAAATCACGAAAAAAAAAATCAGCTGTTTCATACAAAACTTCAGTACCTACTTGACCAAAATGTATGAAACAGCTGATTTTTTTTTCGTGATTTCAGAGTTGGTCCCATAGTGAAAGTTGTTTATATTCATGGGTAGAACACGATGTAAAAATTTGGATGGTCTTTGAAAAGTAACATTGTATACATAGTACAAACTGTTTAAGAGTAGTATACGTAATTGATAGATAAAACGTACTAACTACAGTGTGACTGAGTTTTTATCAGAGAAAAGAATTGCCTGAATTGCTCTAGATTGATTGACGTCATGTTCGTGAACGGGCGCCGGCGGTTGAGACTGGTCATCTCTTAACTGCCAAGGCTTATTTTTAATCTTATAGATTAAATTGTGTTCTTCATTGGTGTCTTATTCTTACATTGTTCTCACATATAGAAGCAACAAGAAAACGTACCCAGGATTTTGTAATATCTTGATTTAAAAGAGTGTCCATGGAGTTTCTTGCCCGTTCTTCTCCATAGAGATCTACGTTTTGGAATGGGTAACTAGCTTCAACTTTCTGACTAACTGACAGACTATTTAATTTTGACAATTCAAAGTGCCTGTACAAGGTTTAATTGAAATAAATGCTGAGTTTGAGTTTGATGGATCTTACTTACGAGCTTTTACGACGTACGGCATTTTATACGAAATTTCCATCCCTTGTTTTTCGAAATGAACGAACCGATTTTAATGAAACTTCACACACATAAGCAGGATACAAAGGTCTTAAAAGTACTTAAGAACATTTTCGATATAGGTATCTTATTTAAAAAAGATAACTGGAAATCGCTGTTTCTATGGAAATTTTAAAATCGGTCTAATTTGGCTGTAACACTATTTTTCGAAAATGTTCTGATGTAACTTTTTAGACCTTTGTACTCTGCTTATGCGTATGAAGTTTCATTAAAATCGGTTCATTCATTTTGGAAAAGAAGGGCTTGAAAGCTTGTATGAAATGCCGTACATCGTAAATGCTCTTAAGTGAATGTTAATAATATAAAATGTTGCATGAAATATGGTTGAGCTTTAATATTGTATTTTAACATCTATTATACATTATACTAACTGCACCCCGCGGTTTCACCCGCGTAAATGTCGATCTCGTGGGAATATCGGGATCAAAAGTAGCCTATATGTTAATCCAGGCTGACAGCTACCTCCAAACAAAATTTTATCAAATTTGGTCCAGCCGTTTGAGCGTGAAGAAGTAACAAACATATAAACACACACATACACTTACAAACTTTCGCCTTATAATACCTATTAGTGTGATCACCCAAAACTCTAAAAACATACGCTCATACGGGAAGCATACTGGAATGGTTTAGGTTCTGATTACTTCTGATAATCGACCCTCTTCGCGAATGCCCTCAGGATGCCGCTGGAGCTAACCTGAACAAAACACGCTACCACGACATGCCTGGCTTGTAACACGGCAAAGTGACGTAGGTTGTCAATTACCATATCAATTTTCCCTGACTATTTTAATTATTTTCCCCAGAATTTGTGAAACAGCGCGATTGTAGGTAAGTTTCATGTTCAAATGGGCTATATGAGCTAACAAGATATAACAAGATGTGTCAATATACTCCCTAAACTGACACTAATTCCAATCATTTAGGAGCCCTTCCATATCTCGCCAACGCTTCTAAAGTAACACAAGAAGGATCAAGTGAAAAGCTCGCCTTTCTCTGGTTCAAAAGGAAAAATTGTTACATTACACGTATGACGTAGCTGTGATGAAAGGGAACAGTCAGATCAGGAGCATTATCTTTAGGAGAATCTTTCACTTTGTTTTCCAAAGGAGAATCGGCAAAAATGTATGGAAGTTGGTCCAAGCACCAATAACAACAACAACAACAATTGATAATGATATTTGTAATAGTAATGACATGATATATAATCTAATGATATCTACTAATTTATATTTTCCTTTTAATACAAACATATATGTATTTTAATTAAGTTGATGATTTAAAATTTTATAATAGTCATTTATAAATTTATCTAAATAAGTGTAATAATAGTGATAATTATACTTAAATAATTTCAAATGTTTGCATGCCGATTGGAAAAATGTGGCTGAGCTGAATGTAATCTTAAGAACTATTATGTATTACCCATATTTGCAAAATAAAATTTTAGTCTAACAAGTAATATCAACCGCACATAGGTATGCCATTAGATAGGTATTTTATTATAATGCAATAACTACAGATCGAACATACGACTATTGCTCAAACAAACACCAAAGCTTTTGCAGATTAACTCCTCAATTATCGATCATTGTACTCAACTGGGCCTTTGTTTAAACCCTGGTAGGACAATGTCTATTTATAATACAGACAGAGATCTATTTCTAAACAAAGATATTTATTCAATCAGACTCTTTGATCATTGGATTGTTTAGATAGAACATGTCTCCGGAAAGTTGGCACTTCTCCAGCAATCGCGGGGTTCTCCAGGAATTCGCCCTGTAGCTTTCAACCGTGTAGAGGTTAAGCAGAGATATAATTAGTGCTTTAAACACGGTTTAAAACGGTTGAGACTTCGTAGCTCAAATCCACAAAACACCAAAATAAATCTTCTCGGATGAGGCAACCGTAGTTACAAAAAGAAAACATAAAAAGAAAGTTAGGAGGTAGATAAAAAGATGTGATTTTCTTGTCCCTTTTTCGTAAACTTGATACATAGACCATCTGTTCTGCGAGCAATGTGCCCACTGCCACTTAAGTTCCCGAGGCCGAAAGGTTCTGGAGTGACGACCGCGTACCGGAAGACGTAGCGTTGGAAGGCCTCCCACAAGGTCCGATGACCTTGTGAAGGCCATAGGAACTCGTTGGATGCGAGAAGCACAGAACCAGTCGAAGTGGAGGTGCTTAGGGGAGGCCTATGTCCAGCAGTGGACGTCTTTTAGAAAACATTTTCGAAAAATAGTGTTACAGCCATAATAATATTAAATACCTAATAATATTTTAAATTTTCCATAGAAACAGAGATTTCCAGTTATCTTTTTTTAAATAAGACATTTTGAAAATGTTTTCTACTAACTTTTTAGACCTTTGTATCCTGGTTATGCGTATGAAGTTTCATTAAAATCGGTTCATTCATTTCGAAAAATAAGGGCGTGAAAGTTTGTATGAAATGCTGTACGGCGTAAACGCTCATGTAAAACTATACCTAAATAATAATATGAAATCCACAAAATCGAAAACACTTTATCCATAAAAATTAAACCCTAAAAAATCAACGTCACAAGAAACAGAAAACTTGTAACACATAATTGAAAAACTAATTTGAAGTAAAGTGCTTCAAATTAAAGGCTTCGCATCAGGTTGAGCGGTATGTTTAGAAGAACTCGTTTGAGCACGTCTCTGTCTGCGGTACTTTCTTACGACATGTTTCATTTAAAATACTGACGTGATTTAGGTTAACTCATGTGTGTGTAGCTATCTCAAATTGGAATTGTTTTTGACAAAAAATTAAATAAGTATAAAGATTAAAAACTGGCCAAGTGCGAGTCGGACTCGCACACGAAGGGTTCCGTACCACAAGGCAAAAACGTCGAAAAAAAACATGTTTGTTGTATGAGATATTAATATTTATTTATTTTATTTTAATTTTATTATTTATTATTAAAGTTAAAATACAACTGAGTATTTTGTGAATATTTCAAGTGCCTACCTGTTGACATTTTTGATATCGAACAAAAAAGGGCAAAATATTCGCGTTTGTTGTATGGGAGCCCCCATTAAATATTTATTTTATTTTGTTTTTATAGTATTTGGTGTTATAGCGGCAACAGAAATACATAATTTGTGAAAATTTCAACTGTCTAGCCATCGCGGTTCTTGAGATACAGCCTGGTGACAGACAGACGGACAGACAGCGAAGTCTTAGTAATAGGGTCCTGTTTTTACCCTTTGGGTACGGAACCCTAAAAATTATATCAACCCGGAGTCGATTTGTACCCGGTCGATGGCAATAGGTTCGTCCCTATCATTTTTTTTTTTAAATTGCTTAATCGGCGCGCTCTTGATCACGCCTGATGGAAGGCGATGGGTGAGGTCTATGATGGAACGAGCGTGCCCAGAAGATGACTAAGGCACTGAAACTCCCACGCATCGACGAAAGTCAGCAGGCTGCTTGACGCCCAATGATTTAATATAATATCATTGTTGACTCCGGTCGTCGCAAACCAGGCGGGCTTTAGCCCGCCTGGTCTGTCAAACAAGGTGTTCGGTGTGACTGTCCAGGATGCGCCGAGCGCTCGGTTCAGTTGAGTAACTGGCGGAACAACAAACTGCGCGAAGAGGCTTCTTCATGCATCCGAAAAATTAGATACATCGGACTTCAACATAACTGTCGGAATTTGGAAATATCTGCCTAACCCTTCTGGCAAAATAGGCGTGATGTTGTGTTTCATGTTAGACAAATATTTAAATAAATATTTAAATCAATGAAAGTATAGTTACCGGCACGGATCTTGAGCGCTCGGCGGTAGATCGGGGATCGCTTTGCGCATCGTATACTTATGGCAAAATAAAACATAATATTAAATAATATTATTTTTATTATTATCATACTTAGTCACTGTACGACAATATATATACCCCGCTCCCGTGCCTCACTTCATACCACCAAAGGGAACCAATAATTCACTTTTGCGCAGGTGAAGGTCAGCGCTCAAGATCCGTGCCGATAATTGTACCTGCATGTCGATTCTGTAAAAATCTCACCGTGAAAGCTTGCATGGAGTGAGCTGTCTCTCTGTCAGTGTCATCCCAATGATGCTAGGGATTGACCAAGCAAACATTAACAATCATAATCGAGATTTTAGTAATATTTTTTATGCTATCCTATTGATCATTTTATTATTTATTGTTCATGCGTGACGCGCTCGCGCCTCAGGCTATAATAAGGACTACAATAAAGGAAATAAAAACAACATTGAGGTTCTGACTAAGTTTCTGTTTTGCTATTTTACTAAAATACTAGCTTTGAAATTATATAAAATGATCAATAGAATTAGCATAAAAATATTAAGTAGGTATTAAAATCTCGATTATGATTGTAAGTGCATTGCTTGGTCAATCCCTAGTATCAGGTGGGGTGACACTGACAGCTCACTCCACGCTCACTTCATCTAAGTTTTCACGGTGAGATGGTTACAGAATCGCACTGCTGAAGGCCAATTCCCTGTAATTAAAAACTTTCAAAATCTAGGTACCTACATAGTCGCAATCTCATCTGAGTGTCAATTAATGTCAAAAACTTGTCAAAATTAAAGGATATTACAGGTATTTTTGACAGATTGAGGTTCATAAAATACTGACAGTAAACTTTCTTTCAGTTAAAATAATTATGTCCATATTTTAGTAAACTGTTTTCTTTTGTTGCTAAGCTCATACTTGCATACCCAGTCCGAGGGCTTGAGGCGCTGCGTGCTGAAACACAGGCTGTAAACCTAGTTCAGCAACAGATGCTAATTATAAGACACATTTGTAACTGATTTACTCTTAAGAATAATTATAAGTAGCTAAGACAAATTTTGTGAGTAGTTTATTATTTTTGGTCTAATAAATATATTATTATTATTAAATATATTATTATATAAAATTACGAGAATTGCCCCTCTGATTGTTAACAGCTCGTAGATCGTACCACGATAGTTTTCGTACTAGACAATATATGTACATACGATCAAGAATATACTGATCGAAATATTTAATGTAACTTCATCTCCCAAAGACTTTTTGCCGACAACTTATCTGCCAATCACAAGGTGAGTCCCCTCATCTTTCATGTTCTACAAAAAAAAAAAAACATAATCTTATATGCCTAACCGACCATCATCATGTCCCACATAATAAATTAATTATCCAACAAACCAACGCTTCACAAAGTTCCGTACAAAAGCGATAAATCATATAAATCTCTTTTATATTGGATATCAGCCTCCCTAGCCATAAGCTGTCAACAAACAGGACTAAATCCCTGTAATCTCTGCCGACAGAGTACCAACTCAAACTTTGTCACTAAACAAGACAAGCAATTTTTGTCATATTATGGCTTTGGCGTACGAACTTGAATCGCTTGAAGTGGCGTAATCTGAAATGTTGTCGAAGTTGTTTATTCGGTAAATCTGCTTATGTAAGATTTATGTAACTGCATAAAAAGTGCATGTTGTAGTAAGTTAAGTCAGTCAGTATGTTGATGTATGCATTAACGTTTTACGGGTAGTCAGAAGCACGAAAGTCTGACAACCAGTATTATCAAGGGGTGTCGTATTACACATTAACTGGGTTGTGGAGTTCAGATAGGCAGTCTCTTCGTGTAAAATACTGGTATTCAGTGTTGTGCTCTGTGGCCACGCCACCGTTTATTTTTTTATTATGATATAATCCATTTTTATGTACGGCTGACGGTCATGACGTACATACATTGTTTTTGAATGTACGACTTTTATTTTAAAAGAAAAAAGTAAATTAATGTGGCGTTGCTGCGGAGAATTCTCTGTAGCCACGCCACCTGTAATCAATATTTGTAGATACAATTTCAGCTATTTCTCTGAAGTTATATAATGTACGAACGCTGTGTATTACGTACACGCGATAAGTATGAAAAATATGTTAATTCTAAAGTTTAATTCAAAACTCAAAAATTGTCCCTTATAGTGTATTAAACTAATGTATTGTTACGAGCTTCGGGGTCGTGAAAATAAAAACTGCCCATTAAATAACCAAAAATATGACACTTTAATCTCACTAATAGCAACTGAACACACACTAATTACAAAACACGATTGCACTACTAATCGCTTTAAGTCGCACTTGAAGATAGCTTCGGTTGTTTTCGCCTGTGTCGCTTAACTAACACTGTCCCGGTCGTTTTTTTTTTACTATGGCGTCTCGTAGTTGACCTTGAGAGGTCGTGACTACTTAACCGGACTATCCTGTGGTTGCCTTAAGTAAACTCAAAGCCTCCAGCCAGGGACAATTATTCTACTATACTATGCGACTACACGCTAAGGGCACCCCCTGTGGGGTACGAACCTCGGCTTAGGGCGTCGCTGGGGAGAGGGCAGCAAGATGGGACAGGCTGGATCAGATTATTATTATTTAAGCTTGATGAGATCGGCTTTTCCTGACTACTCTGAGAAGAAAGGCCGAAACAAACTCAGAGGACACAGTCGGGAATTTAATTCTACAGGCTCAGCTGCGGCGCGGGCTGGCACTACATCGAGCAAGGTCCGAGGGGGGGGCATTTACTTGGGGGCATCGCGAAGGACCTCATCGGCGAGGTCGGTATGACGGTTTTTTGTTTTTGTGTACTGTACTGGTTGCCCTATTGCTCCCCTGGAGGAGGGTTATGGGGTCATCAGGGTCGGTGAGAACATGCCTTGGACGGCGACATTTACTGATTTTGGAGGGAGTATAACTGGCGGCCTCGACAACCAGAGGGTTGCGATGTTTGGCGCCGGTATCGAAGAAGCGCTTGGAGAGGCGTTTCATGAATTGATGGATAGTGGGGATTTTGAGGTCAAGATGGAGGATCTCATTACGGACGAACCATGGGGATTCTGTAGCCTTTCGGAGAAAACGGTTTTGGAGGGTCTGCTTCCTATGGATATGGTGGGGCTTTGCGTGAGCGGAGACTACACAGGCATAAGTCATTATTGGTCGAATGCACGCCGTGTAGATGCGCAATTTGCACCTTAGTGACAATTTGCTTCATGCTTTGAGAACGGAGTGGAGTCTGCCGAGAGCGAAGGCGGCGCGCGAACGGACCGCCTTTATATGCTCTGCGAAGGAGAGGTGTCTGTCGAGGACTACCTGCCGAGGAGGTTGCGACAGCCTCCCATGCACTCTCGCTCCGTGCCATGGCCCGGACTAGGGCCGGAGGTGAGAGATCGCCGCCGCCGATCGCCGCCGTGAGGTCACGGCGGTGCTCTGCCCAACCTGGGCAGATCTCCACCGTATGCTCCACCGTGTCCTCCGGGCGATCCACACAATGGTGACACACGGGCGTTTCCTCCCACCTTATTCTGAACAGGAACCTCCCGAAGCAGCCGTGCTCTCCATGTCGCCATGAGATCCCGCCGGAGCTCTGTCCGCTGCGCCGCGATTTCTCGTGGTAGCGGAGTTACGCCCTAAGTTACGTTTTACCTCCTCTCGCCACTCCCATATGAGGGCGAGGACTTTAGCCTCCAGATCCCATGGCGGCAATCCGGCAAGGAGGTTCGCTGCCTCCCCGGACACCGCGCGGTAACCTCGGAGGCCGAGGAATGTCAGTCGGAGTCCCAGTGCTGTGCCACGTGCAGGCGCTTCAAGCGGCCAGACGCAAAGTCCCATAAGACGGCAGCCTTGGACTGCCCCGCTCGCATATATGCGGAAAAGCAGGCCATCAATATGACTAATTATGCCTAGTCACGCATCACTGAGGGTGGGGCAGCTAAATCTACAGGGCTCGGCAGCCGCCACAACGGAGCTGCCAGTGATTGCCGGGACGATGCGGCTGGACCTTGCACTGGTCCAGGAGCAGTACTCCGACTCCAGAATCATCCAGTGTGGGCCAGGGGCAAAAGCGGGCATTATGGTCGTCAATCCGAGGGTTGCTGTCACATTCCTGGGGCAACTCAGCAACGACCATTGCGCGGTAGCCCATGTCAGCTGCGCTGCCACGAAGAGTGACTTCTACGTGGTGTCCTCGTACTGCCAGTACAGCCACGACATCGCGGTCCACCTTCAGCAATTGACGAGGGTCCTGGACCAACTGGCAGGACAGCACGTGCTGGTGGCGATGGACAGCAATGCTCACTCACCACTGTGGCACTGTGAACGCAGGCAGTACGTGGGTAGGGGACCAGATACCGACTACAGGAGGACCCAAATGGAGGGTCTAATCCACGGTAGGGGACTGGTCGTCCACAATGTGGAAGGGCAACCTCCCACATTCCATGGACCAAACGGCCAGTCAAATGTGGACCTGACCCTGTCCAACAGAGGGCTAACAGTGTCACAGTGGACAGTGCATGAAGGAGTGAGCATCAGCGACCACCAGCTGATCACCTTCGAGGTTGACATGGGCTCCGCAAGGACGGCAGGTCTCGCCGACCAGCGGGCGACGACGACGATGACGTCCTTTAGGGAGAAGGGGGTGGATTACGAGCGTTTCCGCAGTGTGCTCCACAGTAGGATGGGTAGGCTTCAGACGTGGAAGCCGGCTCAGGTAATCTGCTCCCAGTACTCCGAGATCGTCACCAGAGCGGCGGAAGTCTGCCTCGGCAAGCGAGGGAGAAAAGACACAGGGGGCTACGAATGGTGGACCCCAGAACTGGAGGATCTACGCCGTAACGTCTATAACGCGCGGCGAGCATGGCAGCATGCACGCAAAGTGAAGGACAGCAGAGAAGGGGAACTGCTGGAGTCACTCCGGACCATGAGAACTGGATACAAGGCCGCAATGAGAGAGTCTGAGATTTCCTACTTCCGTGGCATTGCGGAGTCTGGGAACGACGACCCATGGGGGTTGGCATACAGAGCCGCGTCGGGCAGAGTCCGCCCCCCCGCCAATGTCATGCAAGGTATCCAGCTCCAAGATGGGAGTTACTCCACGACAGCGGAGGGTACCGCAGTGGGACTCCTATCTGTCTTGTGCCCGGATGATGACCCCGGCAGGGACTCGCCTTATCACCGGCAAGTCAGGCTGGCAGCAGCGTGTTCGCCGACAGGGCGGGAGTCCGATCCGCCCAGCGGTGAGGCACTCGACCGCATTATGAGGGATCTCCCCAACACTGCCCCAGGGTTAGACGGCCTGACGGCCCGCATTATAAAACACGCGTGGAAAGCCAGCGGAGCGGAGATGCTCCTGATGTACTCTGCGTGCATAAGAGAGGGCGTGTTTCCCGACATCTGGAAGGTGGGCAAGTTAGTCGTCCTGCCAAAGGGCAATGATCGGCCCACACTGGGGTAGGCTATAAGGAGGCAATGCCCAAAATCACATTTCCAAAATGTGGGTAATTGGAAAAAAACTTGACTTACAATTATTGTTTAATAAATTTCACATCAGTTAGAGACGATATTATCAACACAAAGGTTATCTGTTTGCTTACATACTGCCGTAAAGTTCATTGTTTTCATTGCTGCTGCATTTCAAAATTTTGAATACGGAATTTAAGTGTTCGTTACTATTGCCCTATTAATGTTAACGCAAAACTATAATATGGCGAGTGGAGATCAAGGTCAATACTAATAAAAATAGAATTACGATTGGATAAATTCGTTGTGTAACCTATCGTAATTATTTTTTACTTTTTACCAATAGTTGTGAAGCGAATTGGACGATATCTAAATTTCGCGCAATGTTCTTTTGAAACGAATTGTTGTTTTAAGCACCCTAAACCTTATTTATTGAGAAACTAAAAACAATAGCAAAAGAACATTGCGCGAAATTTAGATATCGTCCAATTCGCTTCACAACTATTGGTAAAAAGTAAAAAATAATTACGATAGGTTACACAACGAATTTATCCAATCCTAATTCTATTTTTATTAGTATTGACCTTGATCTCCACTCGCCATATTATAGTTTTGCGTTAACATTAATAGGGCAATAGTAACGAACACTTAAATTCCGTATTCAAAATTTTGAAATGCAGCAGCAATGAAAACAATGAACTTTACGGCAGTATGTAAGCAAACAGATAACCTTTGTGTTGATAATATCGTCTCTAACTGATGTGAAATTTATTAAACAATAATTGTAAGTCAAGTTTTTTTCCAATTACCCACATTTTGGAAATGTGATTTTGGGCATTGCCTCCTTATAGCCCACCCCAGTGTGCGGCCGCTCTCGGATCCCAAGGCATACAGGCCGTTGACTCTTCTCCCGATTTTGGGGAAGATTCTCGAACGCCTAATAATTACGTGTGCACCATGTCTATATCGCGGGATCTCAGAAGCTCAGCATGGTTTTTCGAGGGGCAAGTCGACGGTCACGGCGCTGAATGCGATCCTGGACCGGGTGACGAACTCCTCGGAAAACTATGTTCAGCTAATATTACTCGACGTATCGGGGGCCTTCGATAACGCCTGGTGGCCCATGGTCCTGGTTAAGGCGAAGCAGGGCGGGTGCCCGCCAAACATTTATAAAATACTAGTGAGTTATTTCACCGACAGGCGAGTTGGACTTTTCATGGGTGACCAGGCGGTATGGAAGCAGTCCACAATGGGATGCCCCCAGGGATCTGTTCTTGGGCCGACACTTTGGAACCTCCTGCTAGATGACATCCTGAGGCTGCCATGGCCAGAGGGGGTTAGGGTGGTCGCGTACGCCGACGACATTACGATCGTGATCGAGGCGCCAAGTCGGGCGGCGATTGAGCGGAAGGCTCAGTCGTCGCTCGAGGCGGTATCCGCTTGGGGGAAACGGAACCGTCTCCAGTTTTCAGCGGCCAAGTCGCAGACCCTAACCATGAAGGGTAGATTTAAACGTCCCCCTACAATACGCATGGACGGTGCCTCGATCGCGAGCGTAGGGCAGGCTAAGGTGCTGGGCGTTGTAATCGACGAAGCGGGCTCCTACGTGCCACATGCTAGTTTGGCCGGCCAACGGGCTGTGAACGCCTTCGGGAAGATGTCGAGGGTCTCTGCGTCTTCCTGGGGCATCAAGTACAGAGCCCTAAAGGTCCTGTTGTCAGGGACCTATGTGGCAATTCTGACATATGCTGCGGCCGTATGGTGGCGGAGTTACACCAGGTATGCAGTGCGGAGTACGCTGCTCCGCACGCAACGCCCAGCACTGATTTTGCTTACCAAAGCTTATAGGTCGGTAAGTACGGCAGCGTTGCCTGTGCTGGGGGGGGTACTTCCGGCTGACCTCGAGGTCTGCCGGGCGGGACGAGTCGCGCAGGAGTGTTCTGGAGGAGTCGGCAGGGAACGCAAGGTGGCCATCGGGAAGGTGAGAGCGGAGGTCATTGCTCAGTGGCAGGAGAGATGGGCTTCTTCCAGTGACGGGCGGGAACTATTCTCCTTCTTTCCGGAAGTGGCGCACCGGCTGGCGCTGGGATGGGTGGAGCCGGACTATGTGACCTCGCAGATCCTAACAGGACATGGGAGTTTCAGAAGCCGCCTACATGCAATGTCGCTTTGCGACACTGCTGAGTGCTACTGTGGGCTGGCGGATGAAACTCGGGACCATGTCCTGTGGGACTGCTCACTCTATGCAGTCGAAAGGGAGGTCATGTTAGGGGACTGGAATAGAGAGGAGGTTGGTCCGGTCTACCACCGGGATCTAGTTGCCAGCGCGGAGGGCTTCCGGAGGCTGCGGTCATTCGCCCACAAATGGCACAGCAAACGGAAGGAGTTAGAGTTAGAGTCTGGGGATTAATGGGTATAGTTGGGGTAGCATAGGAAATTAGTATTGTTTTAATGTAGGCGATATTGGGAAAGCTTTAGGCATATTAGATTTAGATATGGTCTGCTCGGGCGCGAAGTCACGTTTTGTGACGTTGGAGGCCCCAAATGGGGAGTAGGGGAATTTTTAATGGCTATACAAAAATAAGCCAGAATTCGTGAGGTCCGTATGCCGCAAGGCGGGTAGGACCTAAACAGGATGGGTTGGGATGTGTCCCTATCTACTAGCCGGACGGCCATGACCCTCTGGGACGCGTTCAACCTGGCTGGCTGGATTTTTAATTTATGTACAAATTGTAAGTAATTGTAATTTAAGTAATTGTAATTTATGTTACAATAGTAGAATACTAATAACTTACATAAGTATATAACTTACGATGACCTCGATGGCGCAGTGGTACAGGCATTTTGGCCAGAGTGCAATAGTTCCCGGGTTCGATCCCCGGTCGCGTCAATTTGGGAAGCGAACTTTTCTAAATTGGCTCGGGTCTGGGTGTTTGTGTTACCTTCGTTGGTTCTGATTTCCATAACACAAGTGCGTAAGCAAAGTAATTGGGGTCAGATCAATGAATATGATGTCTGATATTTATAGGTATATTCATTTATATTTAAGCATTTTTTTTTCATACGTACATACTGGCATAGCATTCAGTATACAGCATAGTATTCAGAATTTTTTATAACACGGATATATAATAAATAACTTCTATTTATGAAATCTGTTAAGTTTTATTTTAATTTTCCTGTCAATCTGAAGTAATCGCTAAAATACATTTGTTTAATACACTATATGGGACAATTAGTGAGTTTAGAATTAAACTTTAGAATTAATATATTTTTTCATACTTATCGCGTGTACATAATACACAGCGCTCGTACATTATATAACTTCAGAGAAATAGCTGAAATTGTATCTACAAATGTTGATTACAAATGGCGTGGCTACAGAGAATTCTCCGCAGCAACGCCACATTAATTTACTTTTTTCTTTTAAAATAAAAGTCGTACATTCAAAAACAATGTATGTACGTCATGACCGTCAGCCGTACATAAAAATGGATTATATCATAATAAAAAAATAAACGGTGGCGTGGCCACAGAGCACAACACGGTATTCAAGTGCATCCGGTTAGACTGAAAGCCGACTACAACATGGTTGGAAAAGGCTAGGCAGATGACGACATTAAATATCTTACATTCCCATACTTAGTTTATGGCCATAACATGTACCATTACAACAAGCGAGTAGGTTCCTACGCTGCTCACATCAAATATCAAAGGAAAACCATACGCCAATAAAAACGTGAAAAAACCCTTGTGGATGAAATAAAACCAATAAATGTTTTATTATGTGATACGAGAGGCAAACATTCCAATGCGGAGGTCGTGGGGTGTGACCCGTTACAAATTCCAACAATTTTTGCTCAAATGCCAAAATATATTACAATTCTTTATCGGTTTTTATTGAATTTGCTTCGATTTCTCGTGTTTCATTTGAGGATTGGACATTGTTTGCTGGTTGACCAAAATTATTTGCGATTTTTAACTGATTTAATAGGAATCTTTCTATTTTACTTATCAAAATCAGAGTGCTCTTTATTTTCGAAACTATTGTTTCCATCACCTCCACTTCGACCGGTTCTGTGCTTCTCGCATCCAACGGGTTCCTGTGGCCTTCACAAGGTCGTCGGACCACTTTGTGGGAGGCTTTCCAACGCTATGTCTTCCGGTACGCGGTCGCCACTCCAGAACCTTTCGGCCCCATCGGCCATCTGTTCTGCGAGCAATGTGCCCTGCCCACTGCCACTTAAGTTTGGCAATTCTAGTTTAGTTTCGTAATTCTATTAGTATCTAGCAAAGTACTAAAACTATACCTACGTACAACATCTTCCACAGATTCCCTTGGCTCATAAAGTCACAAATGAGTATCATTCGCCGTACATGTGAGCAATAAACTGCATACGAAATTAACGCTTTTATTATGTGAACATGCAGTGTCCAAATGTTTTGGTCATAATGTTGTAAATAGAAATGTTTATTTGTTTGTTGCTTATATAATGCTGAATTATGTAATGTAATTGAATTGAATTTAAAGATGTTTTTCTGACAGGGGTTATGAGGTAGGTACCTGAAATAAATGAAATTATATTAATTATTATAATGCAATAAGAAAGCATTGTAACGAAATTTGGCGCTTACTTATTTGTTTGTCGTAGAGATGACAGTGCAACTAGATTGTGAACGTTTTAAATTAAGAGAATTGACCTTCAGATGTCAGACTGATAATAAAGTTCTTCTAGCAATTTTAATAATCTTATTAGAAAGAAACAAAATACGTTTATTTGCCATAAACATGACGCAACAAAAGAACACAAACACAAAAAATAACAAATTGCGGGAAAATATGCGCCACATCTACGCAAAACGGCCATCGCTCAGCATAATGCTACGATCCTATGTGAGACAGAGCCCCAGGGCCCCAGCGCTGGTTTTCAGCGAACACGTGTATAAGTCATTATTTTTAAAGGATGGACGGCTTCATCAGCGTCCATCCCATTAGGGCTTTGTGCTGGCTAGTACAAAGCTCTAATAACAACATATAACAACTGCATTTCAATTTACCAATACAGCGTGAAGTATAAAGGCTTCTTCATACAGGCGCGACACGCGATAAAATCGCGCGTGACACAAAGACACCGCAAGTCGCGCAACGAGCGGTGCCTTTGTGTTGGTGCGCGCGATTATATCGCGTGTCGCACCTGTTTGTAGGAGTCTTAAAGCATTGTAACACCATAAAACCAGAATTAACAAAATACGAACGGCGCCGCAGGCTTAGCAAGTTTAGCTTGGCATCACACCAAACTGTTTTGGTAATGAGGTGAACATCACATTCACTACTAGGTATGTAGATTTTAGTGCAAGCTTTCATTTTAGTGGCAATGTGCTTTATTTAGACAAGATTAGAGTTACTGCATATTTCTTACGTTGTAGTTAGGTAAAACGGGAATAGTCGTCGAGCTACCGCATTGCAATTTCAGTGTGCAAATTATATTTTTTTTATTCTATGAAACATTTCCCTACATTAGGAATTTCTCCTATATTATGGTTGCGTTTACAAATATTTACCGTGCGAGAATCGAACCCACTATTTGTAGATATGGGACCAAAAAAGCAAAGCACGAACCGTTTCGACATTATTTTAAAATAAATTACCTATATTTTTACTGTCTGTCGTAAGTACCTCCTTCACAAGTTTTTAAGGTCTGTATTTGCCTACTTACATCTTTTAAAACTGATCTTATCCATAAAATTCATAAAACTAACAGATTACCCTCTTTTATAGTTACTAATATTTTTTTCTACGAACTCGCATCAAACAACTACCTCCGGTTCGAACTACCCACAAAAACGTCCAAAAAGCCTACTAATCAAATTCCCTACCCCCCTTCGCCCCCATTATCTACTCCACAGCTCCGGTCAACTAACACCGCGCCTTTGAACGGACAAAAGACGCAAGTCTTCGTTAGCATAACAGAAACGACACGCGCGACGCCATTTTGACCTTTCCCGCGAACATTTTTTGAAATTCGATCTCCTTATAGATGGAACGTAATGTCAGTTGTATTTCCAAAGAGGTTTGAATTTCCTTTCGCGGAGATATTTTTATTTGAATGTTTCTGTAGTTCCTGTTACCTTTATTTATTTATTTAATACTTCAAGCACATAAATGTACAGAGGCGGACTCAATGCCATATGCATTTTCTACCAGTCAACCTTTGCGTGATGCAGAGACAAACAGTGGTAGGTGCAATCATGAAAATTGAGGAATAAATATCTACTTATTTAATAAAAATTCAGCCGTCCCATACATTTAGGTCGAGTAGGTATTGAAGTTTTCTAAGGGACAGTATTGATAAATTTTTCGCGATTACGATATTGGTGCCATGGTGAAAGTTTTCAGTCCGATGGTTTGTACCACACCCTTAAATTTGGCTTCTCTTTGAAAATTAACCATGTATATCAAAGTCGGATTAGTTACACCATTTATAACTCAAGAACGGCTGGACCGATTTTTATGATGTTTGATTTGTCTCCGCTCCGACTATTAAAACATGGGAATAATTCACGAAAAAAATAATAATGAAGAGTTCATTTTCTCATACATTTAGGCGGTTCGCCGGGTCAGCTAGTTTTAAAAATATAGATATACCTAAGATTACCTTTGTGGGACAAGTTTAACATAGTTCATTGTGCAGTGGTCGTTTTTAAAAGATTCGTATTATCTAAAATCCATTCTATACTAAGTACTTTGATTATACCTATAACATTATTTAATCAAAGACTAAGTATTATAAATTCGAATGAACTCTGTCTGTGTACTTAATTACTTTTTCACGCCTAAACCAGTGATCGGTTTTCGATAAATTTTGGCAAGGAGATAGATGGCATCCCGGGGAAGGACATAGGGTTCTTTCTGGTATCTACACCTCTGCTAAAACCTTCCACCGTTGGTGAAAATATGCGTGATGTTAAATTATGATAATTAGACTGCCTCCAACAACGCTTTCAAAACCTTCATGTAACATAACATGACGCCTGTAAAACCCGAAGGTTTAGCAGAGGTGAATCTAATAGTACGCCTACATTACCACAATACGGAATACTTGTACCGTATATATGAATGAATGGAAAAATAACTTTAATTCTCACACAATAAAGTTCAGTTTACGCTACAACTTCAAACATTTTTATAACTTTGTCAGTAGTGCTAGTCACTCTGAAATCAACTTAATTATCATTAAAATAAAGTTGATGTTTAACTTGAAATAGGGTAGGGATGTGCAGCACTGCGCACTTTTACTTTATGTAGGTACTTACCTATGAATGCACTTAACAGCGTTTACAGCGTAAAGCATTTCACACAAACTTTCAAACCCTTATTTTTCGAAATGTATGATCGGTTGTTAAAGAAACTTCATGTATACATAAGTAGGATACAAAGGTCTAAAAAGTTACTTAAGAATATTTTCGAAAAATAGTGTTACAGCGAAAAGAGACCCTTTTTTAAATTTTCCGTAGAAACAGAGATTTCCAGTTATCTTTTTTTTAAATAAGACATTTCGAAAATTTCTTAAGTAACTTTTTAGACCTTTGTTACATGTATCCTGCTTATGCGTATAAAGTTTCATTAAAATCGGTTCATTCATTTCAAAAAACAAGGGCTTGAAAGTTTGTATGAAATGCCGAACCTACGTCGTAAATGCTCTTAACAATTATTTAAAAGGAATCACTGTGTATTTATACATACCTACCTACGAGATTTAAGCTCGCGACTTGTCAGAGTGGGCTGTTCGCTTTACCACTGAGCTAAAGGTAAGCCGTCAAAGAACGTTCGAAATGATAAAAAACTAATTGGCCTAAAAAAAGTTTCCTACAAAAAAATCCTGGTGACTCAAGAGCCAAGACGAGATTATTATTGTATCTACCTACGTTATTGAAGTATGGTAAAGTCGCTTTTTCCTTTAACTGTAAATATTCGTCATCTACGTAAACTTGTATGTGGATACTCTGCAATAAATCAAAAACTAATTTAAAACGGACAAGTGAATGGTAAAAAAGTACTAGCGAAATAAAATCAATCAATCTGGTGAACTGTTACTTATAAGTACACCAGGGGTGGCCAACTTGGTTAGACCCGAGATCTACTGTTGCGACACAACGCTCGTAATTTATTGCAGAATATGAAGCAATTATTTAATTACAAAAAATCTATTGTTTGGACAAAAAAATTACAACACTAGTGTTTTAGTAAGTATGTTGCTTGTCGAAAAATCTGACAAAAAATTAGAATAATTGTATGTATATTAGTTTGGTTTTTATTGTAAAAAGAAAGTTTTTAGAGGTATTTTCATGATTTTTTTTCTATCGTATCAAATTAGTTGTATTATGTTTTCAACACACTATTTACCTAGAATATATCCTGCAGAATATTATATATTTTTCTGATTTTAGACGATCATATAATTTTATTGTTTCTAAAACTTGCGTTTTTTGCGTTTAGGTCCAGTAAGCCCTTTAACTAGGTTTCGAAGCAGTTAAGTCAACTGTATCCAAACTGCGATGTTACAGCTGAAATGCAGTCCGTCTGTGTAGACCCTTAATTAGAGAAGTCAATATTAAGCGGATACTTCACTCACCGCTGAAGATCATTTTCAGAGCTTCTCTTAAAAAAGAAAATATCAATAACCACTTCAAACATAACAAACTCATCATCTGCCTAGCTTTTTCCCAACTATGTTAGGTCGGCTTCCAGTCTAACCGGATGCAGCTGAATACCAGTATTTTACATGGAGTGACTGTCTATCTGACCTCCACAACCCAGTTACTGGGTAATATGATACCACTTGGTATAAGACTGCATGGTTGTCAGATTTTCGGGCTTCTGACGACCCGTAATGACTGTCAAACATCCACGAATGACAGCCGGGACTAACGGCTTAACGTGCTTTCCGAGGCACGGAGGGGTCTTGGTATGTAAAGATGGTCACCCATCCACGGACCAACCGCGGCAAGCGTAGCTTAACCTGATCGATCGACCTGTGCGGCTGATATTACTTAGCCACAAGCCCCTCAATTCAAACATAATACACCTAATGAACAAAAAAGAAAAATATTGATAAACACTAGGTAATTAGTTCCCGCGACGACCCTGACGTAGGTATAAGTTTGTAGTTCGTGGGTTCGAACCCAGACAGGCGCTTTACTTTGTGTAAATAATTTCATCACCACTGCTCTAAAAACGGTAAAACAAAACATCGTGAGGAAACCGGCATGCCCTAGAACAAAAAGTCGAAGACAATATGTGTTGTACCTGTAGCAGTATCTACAAAGCCACACACGAACAACGCTTCATACTGACGTCACACAAAGTACGTCATGCAAAGCGTCCTGCATCGCGCAAGCAGAGTTACCGCGCAACTAGCATAGATATAACGGCCCGACATGAATCATCGGGCAGTTGCCCGCCAGACACAACACCCGTCTGGTCGGAGGATCCTCCCTGTTCTATGGAGGTTGAGTGAATTTTACACCCTGTTCCTCATACCTCTATATACCAATCCGCACTGGGCCCACGTGGTAGATTATAGCCCACTCCCACTCGAAGAGAGCAGGCCTGTGTCCCAGCAGTGGGACAGCAACATTATAGGCTGATTATGAGGTAGGTACTAAATTGTAACGTAACTTTAGCTAACTTATATAAACATTGTTTCCCATCCCTATTCCACCTCTATAACACCTGTACACTTTCGAATGGACTTCGTACCTCGAATACTCGATCCCTGCTTATCGATGTAAACGATTTAACTCGATTCTCGAACTAAAGGTGCCTCAGTCGAAACACGTTTGCAACTAGTTACCAAACTAAATTGCGATACTATACAGGTATGAGTTTAGATAGTTACCTCTTTTTACGATATTGAATATTGATAAGTACCTACCTAATGCAGTTTATATCTATACCTATGACATAGTATAAAACTAATCTGCTTTTCGTTTCTGTCTGTGTGACCGTTTAGGTCTTAAAAATCTCATATACGCGAAGATGGACAGCATAATTATTGGTATGACAGTCTTTCTCCTTGATAACAAAGATCTAATATCTTTGTTAGGTACGTAAATAAGTAATCACTCACTTACACTTAACACGTCCATATAATTCTATATCATATAATTCTAAGCACTACTAATAGACATTTATAAAAAAATATATATGATAAATAATAATCCAAGATGACAACAAACATTAGCAAAATAATTATCACATGTAACCAGCTCAAAATTATTTTTTTATTATATCCTAATGTAGTTGTTGGTGAAGGTTTTAGTAAACCTTTTTTTAACAAGTAAAAAAAATATAAGCGACTGGAACTGGCTGGCTACAAATGTATAGTTAAAAACCGGCCAAGTGCGTGTCAGGCCACGCACAGTGTTTGGTTCCGTAGTAGCCCGTTATCACAATGTACTTAGTATGATTCTGTTGTCCTTTATTCTAAATACAAAAAAAAAAGCATAGGTATTTGTTTTTCAATGCAAGTCTTTACCCGTTTTATACAAGCAACTACTTCATCTTAGTCACTTTAAAGGATTATTTCTAAGAATTTTGTATTTGGTACAAAATTATCCAACACCCAAGTTCAACGACTATTACTGCTAAACTAATAAAGTTATCTTAACCGCTATACTTTTCCTTTAAAGTTCATGAATTGCACTATCATAGTGAATTTTTCCAGATTTTAGAGGACGCCCTACTGGAACAAAAATTTGCACTTTAAAGTTTAATATTTCGTAAATGGAGCATTAAATCGAAAAATAATTTTTGCAACCCTCAAGTCATTTTAGAAGACCTATTCAACGATACCCACACGATGGGGTAGATCTCGAAAAAAATATTCATCCCTGCTTCACATGTATGGGAGCTACCCTAAATTATTTTACCACTTTGTCGGCGTAATTGATATACCTACACACTACTACAAAATTACAGCTTTCTAGCACTAACGGTCTCTTAGCAAAACTTCGGACAGACAGACAGACAGACGGACATGACGAAACTATAAGGGTTCCTAGTAGGAACTACGGAAACCTAAAAACCAGTGACCTATATTAAACAATTGTATAATACAGGCATTGTCCTGTACACAACAATACAAGTGTATGATAGTGGTCAGTGAATAGTTTTTAGTCTGTTGTTGTAGGTGTTACATGGTTTGTAACTTATCCGCAAATGCAGTCTATGTTTTGGCTGTTATCTTTGCACTCGAGAATAACATTGGTCAAGCTTCGAGCTTTCTTAAATGAAAACACAGGAGCAGTATTGTAACGTAGATAAAGATACCTACTACTGACATAATATATGATCATAATATATATAGGTCGATAATAAAATAGAGAAGCAAAATGTAACATTTACAAAAAACTTTTCTTTTGAATTATCATTTCAGCCGTAAGGCGTCCAATGCTGGACATAGGCCTCCCCCAAGATCCACCCACCACTTCGACCGGTTCTGTGATTCTCGTATCCTCGTATTCGTATTATCGTATCCTCATGTGATTCCTGCGGCCTTCACAAGGTCATCGGTCCACCTTGTGGAAGGCCTTCCAACGCTACGTCTTTCTTTTGAATAGGTACGCTCTCCTATTCAAGTAGTCATGTCTTCCTTATCATGCAAGCGTTTGCAGGCTCAAAAGCTCACGTATGCAATATCCAGCCGCGAACCAAATATCTACAGGCCATATAAATATTAGTTTCGTGCGAAAACGTAACCCGTAACTCAGGGGATTATTGCTTAGCTATGCGTCAATTCAATATGATCCTAAAGCCAATATAAATCAAGCTTAGTAATAAGTTTCTAGGTATTATATATAAGATTTGCAATATACCTATCTTCAAGGTAACTATTCTTATTAACCCTATGTCATGTGCAGCTGGCATGCTTCAGTAGCCAGCGTTTCAATAAGCCTGTGGCGTTTACGTTTGAAATGGAAAAGATGCACGATTCATAATCTGCGATGAACGTTTAAAATCGTCTGTCAGGAGTCTAATATACTGTGCCGCTGTCTTAGATTAAAATTTTTTTAATCTAAGGCCGCTGTAATATTGCAGCAGACACGTTCGAAACTTGGATTTTAACGTCCGATTTAAAGATAATGAAAGTTCTTCTTTTGATGGCAAAGGGATCAACTATACGGGACATTACACATATCCTACTCACCCATGTTTGCAAATAAATAAATGATTACGATTATGATTAGGTATTTGTAGATACCTACCGCTAGCTATATCGGTCATGAATCATGTTGTAAACAATTTGGAATACAATTTAAGCGACCCCCGGCCCAGCTCGGCACGGGTGCAATTTTTTTCATACAAACCTTGTCCTGGCAATACCGAAAACAACAACAAGAGAATTATCAAATTTCGTACAGACATTTCGGCGATTTGTTTTATAATATGTAAGGATTTAATTTTAGGTTTCTACTCTGAATGCGGTTGATTTGGACCTGTATAACGATAATCATGACGTGGTTAGGGCAGCCTTTCTTTAGGATAGTTCATTGAGTGATGGTCTACTTAGGTACCTATTCTCTGCAAGAAGGAAAGGTCGTTATCCAACACGCAAGCCCAGGGTGGGATCAAGTGGGACATCCACTTTTTTTTTTGTGTGGGAAATCATCAAATGACCCCTCCCGCTTTGGGTGGAGCGGAAGGGAGTGTCAGACTCTTACTGACTAAAACCCACCCGTGTTCTTTCCTTAGCCCTTTATGTTCCGGGCCAGCGGTAACCCTTTCGGACAATCTCGCTGGCCCAGCAGGCTTCGGCCCTAAGGGGCCCCTCAATTTATGTTGACATCTCTTTGACGCGCGCGTGGAACACGTACGCGCCGTCCGGCACGGGCCTGGTCCTGATCGGACGGTGAGCTAGTGGGACATCAACTTGATTGTTCGTTCTTTGACATGCCCGTTTTCTCACGATGTCATCATCATTCTCCTGCCCTTGTCCCAATTTATGTGGGGTCTGCGCAACATGTCTTTTTCTTCCATACTTTTCTATTAGTCGTCATCTCGGTAGTCACTCCCTTTCTAACCATATCATCATTCACACATTCCATGCATCGTTTTCTCACGATGTATGTTATTAATTTTAACTTTGTAATTACATAAAACAATAAGCGCTTTAACTCTGTACATTTACGTTGTGGTATTTTCAGTCTAGTAGTTTACAAAATGACTATTAGTTCAGTGTGCCTCTTCGTAAAGGCGTCCTCTAACAACTTCCACTGTTTCCTGCTATCTCTCGTAACTCTTTTCCAATTTGGACTCGCTATGAGCTTTAATTAGTCTTCCCATCTTTTGTATTGTCTTCTCCTGTTACTTGTGCCATCTCTGGGGTGCCATTGTGTCACGAGTTTACTCCACTTGTCTTGAGTGCCACCTAACATGTGGTCTCTCCATCTCCTTAATTAATAGAACTTATTCTTTGTCTTCAGCGGTAATGGTTATCACGTGGCGGTAGTGTGTGTGGTGCTGGCGTGCGCAGGCGCGGCGCTGTGTGCGCCCGCGCAGCTGTGCGCCGGCGCCGCCGACGACGACCCCAGGGCCGCGCGCTTCTGCCAGGCGCTCAACACCTTCCTCGAACTGTACGCTGAAGCCGCTGGGGAGCAGGTGCCCGAGTATCAAGGTATGAGAGATTCAGGACGATGATCATGATAATCATAATCGGAGTATGATCTTCTCAGATAGCAGCTGGATGACAGATAGCCGAGGATCGACCTTTGGAGCTCTTTTATCGGGGAAAAAAACTATACTATGATTGCATAGTATACCATTCGGCCTAAAGGACTTTTATATATTATTATTTTTAAACTGACTGATGTTGTTAATGTTGATGTTGTTGGTAATGTTGTTGATGTTGTCAGTTGAAAGGGCAAACCAACCGGTTTGCCCTAAGAGTATAATAATAATACGGGAGAAGAGAGCCCTCTTGTGTCATTTCGATTCGAAACGCCATCTACATATCTTAACGCGAACTAAGGCACTATGACAGAATGTAGGTATACATACCTACTTATGTAGGTATATGTTTCTCTTTGCTTATTAAATGTGATCATTCAAATTTTCTTGTTTTTTTTTGCAAATAACAGCTGTGTAAATGCGATTTGCTAATATAGGTAATGATGATACATTTACAAAATTACAATCATTAACTTTTGATCATTATACGATGACACACACAGCTTCTATTTGCAAAAAACACAAGAACACTTGAATTTCGCCCGCTACATTTATATTTGAATAGAATTAGCAGTTACAGTAATTAACCATTTTGTTCTAACATGCTAAATAATTAAACATAAAATGGACATACGAAACACAAACAAGCGCAGACGCAAGTTGTGGAAAGAAAATCAAATAACAAGTTCTCTAATTTATTTTTCTAGAGAATAATTGTCATAAACCATATTGTGTGATTTTGCCAGAATATGTCACACAATATGCATTTCCGTGACAACAACGTTGCCATAATTGATAACGCTGCACAGGTATGAAATATAATAATGTGATCATTTTGATGAAATTTATGACAATTATTCTCTAGAAAAATACTTTATATTATAGGTATTAGAGAACTTGTTATTTGATTTTCTTATTTTCGTTAAAGTTGGGATTACAGAGACATCTATCGACAATTATGAAACTAATAGTTTCTCAGTTAAATAAAGTAGATGGCGGCTCTTTCTTTACTGAAGTGGTGCTTGTTCTAACTGTCTCCCCCCCTGGGTTTGCCTGTGACAAGTTGACAACTGCTGCTGACGGTCACTTGCTCAGACCACAGTCTACCTACCGTCAGACGTAGCTTCATTTCCTTTCAATTGCGCCTTTCATTTTAAAACAAAGTGGATGTCGTCATGTCCGGTCAGCAACAAGTCGATTAACACTTCTGTTTTTTTTAATCTCCGTTATTGAGCAAAATATTTGTTCAAAATTGCAGCAGAAGTACAATGCAATTTTGAACAATTATTTTGCTCAATAACAGATTAAAAAAACTGAAGTGTTAATATTTTGCTCAATAACTGAGATTTAAAAAACTGAAGTGTTAATCGATTTTTGTTGCTGACTGTCAGGGGCGTGCACAGATTTTTCAAAGAAGGTAGACAAAAAAAAATCTCACCAAAAATACTGCACTTTGGTTTCGGTTCGTCGTCTTGTCGATCGATGATGTAGGTAATTGCCAAATGCCAGCTCAAATATCCATAGATTGACTGATTTTATAGACATAACAATTTACGGATATTCGAAGTGGCCTTTCGGCCGGCGCGTTTGTTTGATGTTCTACTATGTTTGTGTGATTAAAGTAGTGAAAAGAGTGTGTGGTGGTGTGAGTAACTGAGTATACTACATAAACTACACGGATCTATTAAGTTATTTTAAGATAATTTTATTTGTATATTAAATCTACACGCCTATCTTTCTGTAAGAATATCTGCAATATGGAATCGTAAAAGTTGGGAAGACGTTTCATTTCCGTAAGAAGATTTTTTTCTATTGAAATAATGGAAAGATCTGTAAGACGTTGCTGACCTTGTGTATTTCTTAAGTAGGTATGCATACGTACAATTTTGTAAATTGTATCCGTCGTAAATCCGTCGTATTTCGCGAGTAGGTCGACCATTTCTAAATAATCCCTGACGAAGTAGATTCGTCATGTCCACGGAAAGCAAGCTCTTGTTTCCCCAAAAAGCAAACTATATCAATAAGTCGCTGAAAAATATTACGGTTCCGATCGACTTTCGCGTTGTGTCTATCAATATCAATTTGTATCTGAGAATTTAAACGCGTCTCTATACGATTTTTTCCAAAGGTGTGATATTTAAGGGAAGCTTCTAAGTGTTTTTCCGATTGTTCATGTTTTTTCGCGGCGGTAGGAAAATTATGAATAGGTATTATAACCGACTTCATTCCAGACTGTTTTATTGTTTGAAAATAGAAGGCAAACAAAACAAAACAAACGATTACTGTGTATGCAACCTGTGAGCCAATGATATGAATCATATTGTTTTTTATTGAATTTACGATTAACTTTCCCTTTAGTCTGTATTAATTGCAATTCCGGTGTAGGGCGGCCTATTTCTATCACACGTTTTTTTTCACCGAAAGATAGTTTTGAAAACGCATCATTTTTTATTTTGTCAGTACACACACCACTAGAACAATTTTCACAGAGAAAATGATCCATTTTCACACTAATAACAACGTTAAAATATTAAAAACCTGAGCGCAATCTCACTCATAAAAAACATAAACAAACAATATGGCGTATTATTGCAAATTTGACATTTGAATGCATAGCGCGGATGTTACAGTGTTGCCAGGACCATTGTTTCAAAAGTTACGTTTTGTTTCCTGTGTGTTACATTTTTGCTGCAAAAGTTACATTATATTACGCGAGTTCGTGGTTTCGTAGCTACTTACTTAAGTAGAAAAAGAAAATAAACATGGCTGATTGTGATGTTTAGGACAACTGCGCCGTTTGCGGTTTCGTAGGTACTTACTTATCTAGAAAAGGGAAATAAACATGGCTGATTGTGATTTGCTTAGAACAACAACAATAACACATGATTCTGAAATAAAGAATATAAAATTAACATTTTGAGCCACGCAGCACAAATTGCCAGATACAATAACATTTCTATTGTGTCTGCTAATTAGGTACTCGAATCGCTATATTAAAAAAAATACTTAAATATTCTGCCGTTTTTTCTGACATTTTACTAACATCAATTTGCCTCCGACCTCCGAGCCCAAAATCACGTAAATAAATAAAAAATAAAATAATGTAACTATTGCATCAAAAAGTAAAATTTCGGATTCGACGCTAGCGCCTGGCAACACTACGCGCATGCTGGTGGACCGCCACGCGCACGCGTTGAGTATTGGCGTCTCTGTCGCTCGTAGTTCCGAGTTGACGCGAACAAAAAGGATATTATACGACAAAAAATAATGGTCGTCTAATTAGGTTTATTGATATGAAGTAATGCTACTTTCTAAAATACTTGCATTGCATAGCCAACTTCCGTTCGGGCAAGTTCGGTGCGAGTTCGTGTTCTGCTCTATGAGAAACTACAGTAAAGACACTGCCTATTATCGTAGTTGTGTGCGTTATTTTTTTCATTGTGTGGGAGCAGTGCCCACGTAGTTACAGGCGCGCACACACTCATAAAATCGTATGAGCACGACTGACCGCGAGAGCACACATCTAAACATTTAGTGACGAATAGTTTGTGTCTTTGCCGTTGAGATTGAAAGGTGGCGCATGTGCAGCGCGTCGATTCGCGCTGCACGATGCGAAATGAATTAAATCTTAATGATACTACCGAGTACCGACGCTCGGTAGGTGGAGCTGATTTATAATTTAAGAATTTTTATATTTTGTTAAGTTTTGTTTATTGACTTACTTAAATAATATTAGATCTGTTCTCCAAGGTAGACACTGTCTTTATCACTCTATGGAATGCCCGCCACTGCTGACTGTACCACCTTGAAACCAAAACAGTACAAATTTTCCTTTGGGATTTTATGAAACTTCGCTAATATGATTCTCTTCTTCCCCAGCCCTGGTCCGCGACTACCCACAACTCCTGGACACCGGCATGAAGAGGCAAGATGTCGTGCATTCGTTCCTACGCTTCGGTCGCAGGCGCTGACGCGTCGCGCATCCGCAGCGGCCACGCCGCGTCCACGTACAACCACCGCAACCCACACGCAGCGACCAGGCTTAGATTGTTTGCTAATATAACATACATTTAGTTCTTTACGTTATTTCGTCCAAAATATTTAAAAGTTCCTTTATAATGTAAGGCCGTATCCAAATGCTAGGTATCCGAACTGCGAAATTTAAAAAAATAACTCACTCAACGTCGAGATGTCAACAACACCGGACGTCTGAACCTCTCTCTCCAAATTTAATAGACTAGAATTAGAACTTATTATAATGAAATGTACTTATTGCTAAAAGTATTAATAGTATTTAAGATGTAATTAAACGATCTTGTTGTCAACATTTTTGTGGCATTTCATTTGATAAGTGTACCTAAGAATATTTAAATATTATGATGTTTTAAATAAATAAAGTACGTATTTATGACAAGCTTTTTGATATTTTTCTATAATTCCTTTATGCCCAACACAACACTGTGCTTATCAAATTCTTAAATTGACAAAGAGACAAACTTTCACACACTTGTGACCCAGAGCTTTGAACAAGCAAATTACAACAATTCCAACATTGTATGTTGGTTATTAAATTCATCTTTACATTGTAATTAATACCTATGAATACTTTCATACGGTTAATCTTGTTACCAATTAATGGTGGCATAAAATAAGTTTAGATTGGGTACTTCAGAAACTGAAATCATAAATCTTATGAGCCTTTCATTGTAACTTTACACATGTGAAATTGCTAATTATCATTTTATGTAAATCAATTGCATGTTTCAGCAACAAAAAGTTTGCTTTCTAAAGAAAAATGAACACTAGCCTGTTAAAGAATTAAAATAAGTAGCAGCTTCAGTAAAAAAAACAACCAAAAACCTTTAGTTTAGCTGTTAACAAACCAACAAAATAATTTTAGTTTTGGAAGTAGGCTTTCGTTGTTTTTTGATTTTTTTTTCTCAGACTTCCAAAAGTAATTTTTCCTTCTCCTTTTTTTGAAGTCGGGTAAAATAGAAGAGGTAGGTATTTAATTAATAGTTCGAATATTAGTTGCTTTGGCTAAACCTGGTTGACAACAAGTTTTTAGTAGTTTTGTAGATCACATAAAGGCTGAGCTTGTATGGATCAGTGGCCTTAGTGTGAGTTTCTTCACCCACGTTCGATTCCCGTTGTACCGTATGCACCATTGACCTGCACCATCAATGGTGCAGATGAGACTAAATAGTTTCATTTTTGCGAGCGCGTTAGAATTTTATAAAAGTTATAGCGCCACCTGGTGGTCACTAGGAGAAACCTAATTTCCCACACAAAATTCTAACGCGCTCGCAATCGAACGTGAGTCGAAAAAACTCACACTAAGGCCACAGATAGACTAGCCTTTAACTATGTTGGGATCGGCTTCCAGTCTAACCGGATGCAGCTGAATACTAGTATTTTACATGGAGTGACTGTCTTTCTGACCTTCACTATCCAATTACTGGGTAACATGATCTCCCTTGGTAAGACTGGTTGCCAGACTCTTGGGTTTCTAACTACTCGTAACGACTGTCAAAGATCTACAAATGACAGCCGAGAACAACGGCTTAACATGCTTTCCGAGGCACGGAGGGGTCTCGGACTCTCGATAGGTCCGATATGAACGGTTATCAAGCCTCGAACCGACCGCAGCAAGCGTAGCTTAACTTATCGATAAGCGTAGCTATACTTATCGACCGTGCGGCTTGTTATCATTTAGCCCCCCTTTTTTTGGGGTGGGAAATTATCAAATAACTTCTCCCGCTCTTGGCGGAGCGGGAGGGCGTGTCAGACATCTGACTAAAACCTACCCCTGTTCCTTCAGTTGCCTGTGCTAGGGGCTACGGTATCTTTTTCGAAAAGCCCGCGACCCTGGCAGGACCCCAGCGGACCCCGTCAGTGCTGACATGTCTTTGCGCCGTCGCCCCGGGCCTGGTCCTTACCGGACGGTGAGCTGCCCATTGCTCGCCGTCCAGCCACGAGCCCCTCAGAAACGATAGAAAACTGGCCAAGTGCGAGTCGGACTCGCACACGAAGGGTTCCGAACCACAAGGCAAAAACGCCGAAAAAATCACGTTTGTTGTAGGTATGGGAGCCCCCCTTAAATATTTATTTTATTCTGTTTTGAGTATTTGTTGTTATAGCGGCAACAGAAATACAACATCTGTGAAAATTTCAACTGTCTAGCTATCACGGTTCATGAGATACAGCCTGGTGACAGACAGACAGACGGACGGACGGACGGACAGCGAAGTCTTAGTAATAGGGTCCCGTTTTTACCCTTTGGGTACGGAACCATAAAAATGATAGACAGTAAGTAAATATTTGTCATAATTTTATTTCGCCCTACAACACACATTGTAAACATACATAGAGAAAATACATAAAGACATCCAAATAACGGCTAGATACTGTATCTTACAATCATAATGAGTAGTTACGAAAAATACGTATATTGTGATAATTAAGAGCATTTACGCCGTATGGCATTTCATACAAACTTTCAAGTCCTTATTTTTCGAAATGAATGAACCGATTTTAATGAAACTTCATACGCATATGCAGGATACAAAGGTCTAAAAAGTTAGTAGAGAACATTTTCGAAAAATAGTGTAACAGCCAAATTAGATCGATTTTAAATTTTCCATAGAAACAGAGATTTCCTGTTATCTTTTTTTAAATAAGACATTTCGAGAATGTTTTCTACTAACTTTTTAGATCTTTGTATCCTGCTTATGCGTATGAAGTTTCATTAAAATCGGTTCATTCATTTCGAAAAATAAGGGCTTGAAAGTTTGTATGAAATGCCGAACGGCGTAAACGCTCTTAGGTACTCGTAGAACAAAACATAGTTTTCATGAAAGGACATCAGTCAAGTTTCGAACATTTTGTACCCTAAAATGAACCCACCACTTGAGCCCAGTGGGGGTTGGTAGATGTCACGTCTCCGAATTTTTGGTTCTAGGGCATTTTGGTTTCTTCATAATGCTCTCCTTCGCCGTTTTGAGAGCAGTGGGGATGAAATAATTACTCCACTGCTCTTAAGAGTATTTTAAAGTAAATCCTAAAAGCATTAGGCCGTTTTGGAAACCAATAATAACTACTTAATAAATATTATTGTAACTCCTTCTGGCAAGTTTTAAGAGACTTATTTAAAAGGTTCCACAAGTACTTTTCACACACATAATTATTTATATGAGAGCATACGACATGAGTAGGAAAAATCGAGTAAAAATTAAGAAAAGAGAAAAAATTGTATCGATGACAAAATATACCAGAAACCTTCCTACTTTAATTGTTACTAATAGCAACACTACTGACTAGATGACATGAAATGTTGCCAATTATTTATCTATCAGATGTAGTAATGGAATATATTAATTCCGATATTTTGAAAGGTTATATTAATAAAAAGCGACTCATTATTTTAGCAAGTTTTGAGTATATTTTGTCATCAATACTTGTACAATTAAAAATGACAAGAAAGTTTTACGTAGCACCATTCATTTCCACTAACCGTAGTGATATTTTTACAATAAATGAATAAAAACAACTTACAATATTTTGTACACCGCTTCACTTTGGTTTCTTAAAGGTGAATTGCGCATTGCGGTCTATAAATACTTTTCAATACTGTTTAAATGTCATTTAAATACCGCATTTTTGTTTAATACCGAGTTGCTTTAATACTGTATTTAAATGAAATAGTCTGTATATTTTAATGAGCAAACTTACTTTATTTAAAGAGTTTGTGATGAAATATTTTGTGAAGACAGTATCAATTAATACCTGTTGTTAATATTAATACCGCAACGCGCAAATACCTGTACAGAATAGTTAAAGCAGTATTTATCAATAGAGAGTACGTTTGTGGCAAGTTTTTGGTAAAGAAATAATTATAATTTTGTCGACTTTAAATATAAACATTACGAAGTGTCTATGGCAAGATATAAGGATGGTTAATACAATTGTTTATGAGGCTTTAATATTAGATTTTTCCGGTAATTAATAAATACAATTTTTGACTTTTTATGGCCTACATGCGTGCTACTTTAAAATAGGACTTCATTAGTAAATATATTAAAATTAAGGAAAACATCTAAAATAAACATAGTTAAAAATATTTCACTCAAGTCTCATTTGAATATAAACATTTCGACAAAAAGGTCGAGTTCTTAGATATATAACAGTTTACAATGAATAAAATATTTAAAAATAATTTTGTACGATATACATAAAGGATCTTGATATATACATTTCTCCCCTTTTTTTTTCAATCCACAATTTAATCAGTTACAACTATGTACTTACTATAAGATATTATTATTGTAAAGATTAAGAAAAAAAACAGAAAATGTCTTGCATAGTATATTAAAATTGACGAAGGTATCATTATAACATTTTGTGACTTAAATGTCTTCGAGCCCTCAACAAAGGTTTACAGATACAATGCTACAAAGCGCTTTTGGCGCGTGGCCAAAATCGGAACTAACGCCGCCATCTTATTTTGTCCACACCATTTCTGTGACAATTTCACAACAACGGGCATTTTCTGTATTCTCTTTTGCATTTTTATGTGCAAAATACAGGTTATATGTCTTCGAGCCCTCAACAAAAGTACACAGATACAATGCTACAAAGCGCTTTTGGCGCGTGTCCAAAATCGCCGCCATCTTGTTTTGTCCACCCCATTTCTGTGATAATTTCACAACAACGGGCATTTTCTGTCTATTATCTTCTCTTTTGCATTTTTATGTGCAAAATACAGGTTATAAAATTATGTTCGTACCTATGTCTCATTTAGTGTTTTAGGTTTACTACCCTATCAATGTCATTCAGGTGCCAAAAGATCCTTGTACAGTCCGTTCGCAGTTATTTGCCTCTAAGTTTGCATCACTTGACTGTCAAAATCACAGATCATTACTTTTGCAATAAGGTTGCTGTTCGGTTGCAGCCATTGACAAGTCTGTCAAAATACCAGTAAACTTTATTCTCGTTACAATAAGGCTGCTATTTCGTTGCTGCTGTCAGAGTTAAAATAACTGTGAAAAGGCTGTAGGACTCTAGTACTTGTTTGACATTTCCACACGCACAACAATAATGTAGGACCCTAAAGTTTTTAGCTGCCAAAATGAAACTTATACCTGTCAAACTGACAGCTAAAGCTTTTTTTTTCTTTTGTTCCTTGTGGAACAGGCTAGGGTCAGGGACCATGCTGCCTAGTCATATTTTTTTTGTAAATTCAGTTAAATTCATTAGTTTATTTTTTATAACTAAGGTAGATCCAGTTAAATTCATTAGTTTGATATTTATCCATAAGTAAGTAAATCCAAGTTAAGTCATCGGTTTCTTAATTTTCCTAAGTATGACATCTAAAGCAGCACAAGGTTGTTACATTCCTAATTGCATTATATAATGTCAATGAAGCATCGTTTATAGTTGTCAATTTATTTCCGCCATACACGATATACATCAATTAATAACTTTGTTAGACAGTCTGACTTAATACTAACACGAAATTTACACATTTTCCACCTAACTAATAAACGTCGTATAGCGTCTGTATAGTTAACTAGTTACACAATGCTTTGTCTTCTTCTTTCGAAAGTCAAATTACTGACGACTGAAAGAGAGAAATTGGTGTGTAACTATTCATCTGATATAATACGGTTATTAGTAAGGGGGTTGGGAAGTACAACCAGCAAATTAAAAGCGCAATAACACTTGGTTGTTCTCCCGCATTCGGGCAAACGACCAAGTGTAAAGGAACGGGGTTGAATACTTGGGACAATCTAGTCCAGCTTCATATTTTCGGTTACCCGACGCCAGTTTTCCTTTCACTTCTATCAATGCTTGGCAGCATTCGTCGCAATGAGTAGTCTCGACTTCATTCAAACTACTCGTAGTCGCTAGCCCGTGTTCCACAGTGCGATGATCAGTTTAAAGCATCGGGTGCCCGAATTCGAGTAAAATTTCTCGAGCACACGAATACGAAATTGTTCAGCAGTTTTCAAATACATTCCACATGTCACCTTTTCGAATTGTCATTTGCATTTATAATGTTGGCACTAAGTAATATTGACCTAAAGGTGCTACTTCTCATTTCTGACTGACTGTGACTGTACAGTCACGAGCAAAAGTATGTATACACTTGGCTTTATTCAAAGGCGATTTTTAACCGACTTCTAAAAAAGGAGGAGGTTCTCAATTCGGATGTTTGTATTTTTTTTTTTATGTTTGTTCGCGCATAACTCCGTCGTTAGCTAACCGATTTGAAAAATTATTTTTTTGTTGGAAAGGGTATACTTCCCAAATAATAATAATAATAATTTAAAAATGGTCCCATGAAAATTTTATCGAAATCGAACAAGCGGTTTTTGAAAAATCATCAAAAATCTAAATATGTACCTACATTGTCTACATTAACGATCTTTTCGTTTTACTCTGCATTGCGTTTTTTGTTCGCGCATAACTCCGTCATTTACGAACCGATTTTGCTGATGAGCAGTTCACATTAGGCTATTGTAACTCAGATAAATTACAAACTAACCCACTAAAAAGTGAAAAATAAAAACTTTTTTACAAAAAAAAATAAACCGACTTCCAAAAAACACTATAAAGTAAAAAATAATTTTAATTTCGGAAGTCGGTGGCAAAAAACTAAAATACAAATCCAGACACCGACTTCCGAAATTAAAATTATTTTTTACTTTATAGTGTTTTTTGGAAGTCGGTTTATTTTTTTTTGTAAAAAAGTTTTTATCTCCTTTATTTTTGGAATTTTATATTAGTAGGAACAAAGTATTTTCGTACCCATAGGTATATGTAAAGTGTCGTATTTCAACGTTGTATTCGTTATTTCGTGAAAAAATCGCAATTCAAAGTTGACAAGTGTTTACATATTATTGCTCGTGACTGTCCATAGTTAACATAATAAGCTTTAATATTTAGTTAAGTTACACCAAAAACAACTTATAATCAAAATCACATTCTTGGAACACAAATTAGGTTTAAATTCGCAAAATAACTACCTAGATATAATCCTACTAATACAAAGATATAGAATAATGGGTCCAAAACGTTTTTGTCATAGATATGTCATGTTTGGTTGAATTATATTCAGTATGTTATGTGAACTATGTCGCCACCTACCGACAGGAGACATTGACCCTGCAAGGAAAACATATTACTTATTAATTTTATGATACTGTACTGACGCCAAGCACATCAAGCTACACGAAACTGTCAAATTTTCCCAATCAACCTTGAACCTAATGCTTTAGCGATAAAGTTGAAAATCTATTAAAGAAATTTGACAGATTGTAGTAGCTTGATGTACTGGTGTCTGTACATACATAGTCTTAGGAAATACAATCTAAGGGACCTTACAATGAAGGATTGATTTCGACCGTAATTTAAAGTCAGGTTTTCGAGATCAAGAGAATGATAGATATAATTTTTTGCATTTCTTTTTCCTATAATGCGATAAAGACTGACCTAGAAAAAGCTATTTGACGTCGTCACGAGAACTACTTTAGCCAAGGCTTTATGCGCTTTATTCTGTACCCAAAATTAAAACGAGTCTCCGCGCTAAAATACGGTATAAATTTTGTATCATAACACGAGCTCGCCCACTTTCCGCGCTCAACGCTCTCTTGGATGCTAAACCTGACAGCGACGTGTCCGCGGACAAATTGAAGACAAACATGTCAGTATGTCTGCTGGAGTTCTGCGAGATGAGTGTATGATTTTTGACAAATTTTCTTTAACAAATGTAATTGACCGATATCTGAACGTGAAAGAGCCAGAATAGTCCGAAAATTAAATTTTTCTTACGATTTTATTATTTTGCAGGTCAGTGTCAGTATGTTCAACAAAATATAATCAGCGACCGTAACAAATGTCTTTACAGTATTATAATAATTACATTCAACAACACGACTCGTGCATTCTAATTTAGCGGGCTACCTTAGCATACCCCACGTAAAGCAAAATAAATAAATGACAGAAGCACATACCTGATTCTTGTGCGCGTTATCTTGCAGCATGAGTTGTGTAATATAAAAGGAAGTGAGCGCGTTACCGCCCAGCGCAGCCGTGTATGCACGCACTATCGCCATGACCTGATGACAACGACATTATTTAAATTAACCATTATAGCATCCTAATTATTCCTAAGACTCAAAATCAATCTGCCTAGCCGTTTTCAACTATGCTGGGGTTGGCTTCCAGTCTAAACTGATGCAGCTGAATACCAGTATTTTACATGGAGCGACTGAATACCTGCCCTCCAAAAGCCAGTTACTAGGTAACTCGATACTCCTTAGTTAGACTGGTTGTCAGACTTTTAGGTTTCTGACTACCCACCCGTAACGACTGCCAAAGGTCTCCGAATGACAGCCACGACCAACGGCTTATTTTTTTTTTAATAAAAACGAATATAGAAACCCTGCAAAGTGGGGATATTATGTAAATATATATTTTTTTAATAGTTCATTCTGTTAGACCTCTTACGTCAAGAAACCTTCTTATTCACCGCCGATCTACATAGTACTGCGGCCGCAGCTTACCTAAAATCCTACCTGTATCCCTTTTACAGATCTCGTCAGAATCGATCTTGATTTCCGGATGCAATAGGCTTAACACCCATTTGAATTGCCTGTTAACCAACTGAGGTTGCCTAAGTCAGCGATGGCGTTTCATGACACCCCATAATTATCTACATCGACTCAGCCTATCGCGTCCACTGCTGGACATACGGCTCTCCCAGGCTTCACCACACAACCCTGTCCTGCGTCTTCCGCATCCAGTCCGCATCCAGTTACAGTTAATCACACTAATATTATAAAGGTGAAAGTTTGTGAGTGTATGGGGGTGTGTTTATATGTTTGTTACTTCTTCACGCTCAAACGGCTGGACCAATTTTGATAAAATTTTGTATGGAGGTAGCCGACACCCTGGATTAACATATAGGTTACTTTTTATCCCGATATTCCCACGGGATCGACATTTACGCGGGCGCAGCTGTAGCATAAAATATGGTAAAGATTACTCACCTCGCATGTGAACGTATGCAGGAACCCGCTAAGTCCTCCCAGCTCCCTGACTGCAGTAGTCTCTCTCACGAACAGTAACCGCAGCGCACACAGGCGACGCGACACTCGCCCGCCACTGATGTGGCTTAGAGTTGTCAGTGATACCGAAGTTGGGACCTGTCGGATGGAGGTGGTAAATGAAGGCTATTTGGAGATAAACATTTACCCTGTTGAATATAAGCATTATTAGCCTATAATATTCCCACTGCTGGGAAATAGACCTCCTCTCTGTGAGTGGGAGTGGGCCGTAATCCACCACGCGGGCCCAGTGCTTGTTGATAGACGTCACATAGCTTCGAATTTTTGGGTCTAGGACATACCGGTTTCCTCAAAATGTTTTCCTACACCGTTTTGAGAGCAGCGGTGACGCAATAATTTACATAAAGGAAAGCAAAGTAAAGCGCCTGCCTGGGGTCGAACCCACGACCTACCACTCGGCTGTTACCACTGAGCCACCACAGCTCTGACTGACCGACTTTTTGACAATTCAAAAGTGTAAATGGTTAAATTGAAATAAGTGCTTTGACATTGAGTACGGTACCTATATTGAATTTATGGACACAATTTAAGCTGATAATTCATTTGTTTATCAAGCAAAGCCATAAAAAAAAAACATTTAAGAAAAGATAGGAAGTAAACACATTTTGCAATAATATTCTGGTTGATACGATATGACGTTCACAGCGTTTATGCGTGCTAAATTAGGTGTAATAAAAATGTGTGTAAGTGAATACGTTTACGTAACGGGGTTGATCCGCTCGGCCGCATTCATTCTTTTACGTTCCCGGCACTCCTTGACTCGGTCATATTGTGTTTTATTCGTACCAATAGATTGCTCTTGAGAAGCCCTTTCCAATAGTATACGATCTCTATATTTGATTTGGCTTTTTGACGCGTATATACCGACATATATTGTTGATATTATATTCACTGTCACTATTTTACACTAATGTTTTGTATACAATCGATAGATTTTGACGAGAGCTCACGATTGAAACTTAAACGTATGTCGTAGCGTTTCCAAGTCAAAAGTTATACCAAGTCCAAATCTGGATACGCAGTAAAATAACCTCAAAATGGCGGCGCTTCCCCCTCAACCGCGCGCGATGCGTCACAGTCCTCACTTGGCGTAATGAATTTTTTGATCATTTAGCTATCCAATGATGTAATTGAATTTAGGATGGAGATGATAGATATGAAGCTGCAGCACCAAACTGTATCGCCTGATTTCGTTATCATTGGTTGTTTTGACTTGTCTCCCACTATGGAAGCAATTTTAAAGACGTATACACGTCAAAAAAAATGCGTAGTTAGCTTGAGGCATATCTTTAAGTGTAAGATCCTTCTTACTTCTTCGGTTCACGCCTCAAGATTTAGAAAACATTGAAGTGCTATGTATAAGTTTTATTTAGTAATTTTTAGTTCATTCAAAGCTTGTTTTAAAACTATTTTTATGAATATTTTATTTGTAATGCTTCAAGATAGACCCACCTGCCCATTAACAAAACTCTTTTCCTCCACAATAACTTCCGGCGGACTTTTAACCAGCTGCTCCTCATCCAACGTGAAGATATCATCGTCCGCATCCCCCGCGCCGCGCCCCTGGCTGCTGCGGCTACTGCCGGCGCTGCTGTGGCCGCTGTGCTGGCTGCTGTGCTGGCTACTCTGCTGGCTGCTATACTGGCTGCTGGGGTGGGTGCCGTTGCCGTTTATTTCGGGGCTGTTCGGGTCTTGGAGGGGGATGGCGGATCCTGAGACAATGAGTTGGATTTCGTCCTTGAAAAAAAAAATGGTATTATTATTAATTAGCAAAGTTTACTTCTATTACATTTTAATTTAATTTAATGACTTGTTCCAAACTTTGTGTCAGCTTTCGGCCTTCTGTCTTAATGATTCCACTTGGTTATAAACCTGCTCTTATTATTATTTAGATTCTGAATAGTTTCACGTCCAAGCTACTATGGTTGTGTTACGGCTTAATAGTGTTGTGTTGGGACACTTTTATAAAAAAAGACGTGTTGAGCTCACCTCAGGTAGTTCAAGTTGAAACCGCGGCGTCACGAGCGCGCAGGGCTGCAGCCGCCGCAGCTTGTAGGCCACGCCATCTAGCGCGCGTCGCACGTGACGCTCTACTGCCGAGCTGCCCGCTCCGCCGGACAGCACCAGGCGGCCGCGCCACACCTGTGGGACGACAAAGGTTCAATATCCGCGAGTATCTAGCGCGCGTCGCACGTGACGCTCTACTGCCGAGCTGCCCGCTCCGCCGGACAGCACCAGGCGGCCGCGCCACACCTGTGGGACGACAAAGGTTCAATATCCGCGAGTATCTAGCGCGCGTCGCACGTGACGCTCTACTGCCGAGCTGCCCGCTCCGCCGGACAGCACCAGGCGGCCGCGCCACACCTGTGGGACGACAAAGGTTCAATATCCGCGAGTATCTAGCGCGCGTCGCACGTGACGCTCTACTGCCGAGCTGCCCGCTCCGCCGGACAGCACCAGGCGGCCGCGCCACACCTGTGGGACGACAAAGGTTCAATATCCGCGAGTATCTAGCGCGCGTCGCACGTGACGCTCTACTGCCGAGCTGCCCGCTCCGCCGGACAGCACCAGGCGGCCGCGCCACACCTGTGGGACGACAAAGGTTCAATATCCGCGAGTATCTAGCGCGCGTCGCACGTGACGCTCTACTGCCGAGCTGCCCGCTCCGCCGGACAGCACCAGGCGGCCGCGCCACACCTGTGGGACGACAAAGGTTCAATATCCGCGAGTATCTAGCGCGCGTCGCACGTGACGCTCTACTGCCGAGCTGCCCGCTCCGCCGGACAGCACCAGGCGGCCGCGCCACACCTGTGGGACGACAAAGGTTCAATATCCGCGAGTATCTAGCGCGCGTCGCACGTGACGCTCTACTGCCGAGCTGCCCGCTCCGCCGGACAGCACCAGGCGGCCGCGCCACACCTGTGGGACGACAAAGGTTCAATATCCGCGAGTATCTAGCGCGCGTCGCACGTGACGCTCTACTGCCGAGCTGCCCGCTCCGCCGGACAGCACCAGGCGGCCGCGCCACACCTGTGGGACGACAAAGGTTCAATATCTGCGTGTATCTAGTGACGTGACGCTGGCAATAATAACTGTGTCAACTCATGTAACGTTGCAAAAATAAATAGGTATTTAACGCAACTAGTAGCGACATCTTTCGTGGGTCTGTGCAGGCTCGTGGCATAGCTATCAACGTCGTCTCCGCCACACTAGATGGCGCTGGTAAAATTGCGTCAAGTAAATTATTTACATGTTTATTAGTTACATTGAAATTTAAAAAAAAACAACGATTTACGTTGTGTTAGTTTTCAACCGGCCGAAATATTAGTACTTAATTTTAACTTAAAAAATAAAAAACTTTGATTAAAAACAAAATTTCATCCCACCTTTTCACTCCCTTAAGGGTTGAAATTCTAACAACACCGTTGCGTTAGCTTCCAACTATAAGCTACGATAATAAATTTAGTGATTTTTACTTCGAAAATTAAAGACTTTCCATACATAACTTCATCCCCCTTTTTAACCCTTCGGGGGTGGAAATATCAAAAACGCTGAGACACGTATAAACTAATTTTCAATCGTCAGCCTAAACACAAAATTTGAAGATCCTAACTTTAAAACTGACGGACATTCATATAAACTTCCATCCCCTATTTTACCTCTTTAGGGGTGGAAATCCCGAAAATCCTTTCTTAGTGGATACTTACTTTATTTATTTATTTTATTTATTTAATTTTAAGAAGGCTTACAGACTAATACAATATCACATAGCTAGCAACATACAGTAATCATATCGCTAACGACAAGCCTCCACAGATAATAGACACACGTCGATTACAATTAATAACACTAGAAATGTTGCGTGCCATAACTGCAAGTTCATTAATTTTCTATACAAATAAGGAGTCAGCCAAAAGTCGTCTTGCCGTGTTTAATTTAGTACAGAATAAGTCGATATCGAGTTCCCGCGTCAATCTGTTAAAATTATTTGCACTTCTTAAAAAGAATGAATTATGTCTATAATTTGTCGTTGCAAAAGGTACATCCAATAGTGGTCGTCGACGAAGTCCTATTTTATTGGTACGTAGTGTTAATTTGGATAACAATTCAGGGCAGTCAATAGAACCATTAGCAATTTGTAGTAAAAAACATATATCATTTATTTCACGTCTCATATAAAGAGGTAGAAAGTGATACCTTTTGCAACGATGGATATAATCGTCTGAGTACTGCTGCGCCTTAAAATCAAGATATCGCAAAAACTTTCTCTGGACCCCCTCAATACGAGTTCTGTAAATCTCATATTGAGGGTTCCAGACTTGCGATGCATACTCCAGATGGCTGCGGACGAACGAACAATATAAGATTTTTATAGGCTTAAGAGAACGAAAACAGGCTGATTGTCGCATAATGAAACCCAATGCACTAGAAGCTTTTTTGACGATATGCTCGATGTGCTGGTCGAACAGAAGCTTACCGTCTAGTATGATACCAAGATCTCTTATACTATTAACTTTACTAATGTTTTGATTATTAAGTGTGTAGGAAGAAGCAATGATATTTTTTTGACGTGTAAAAGTAATGAAAAAGCACTTGGATACATTTAATTGAAGTTTATTTCTACAACAGTATTCTTCAAATCTATGTAGATCATCTTGTAATAAAAGTGTATCAGTAGAATTACGAATAATTTTATGAATTTTCATGTCATCAGCATAAAGAAGAATATATGAATGTTTAAAACAATGCTTTACGTCAGAAATAAACAAGATAAATAGGAGAGGTCCTAGAATGGATCCCTGAGGCACACCTGAAGGCACCGAGCTCCATCCCGATGTGTATCCCTGAAGGACTACAGCCTGAGTCCGATTCTCAATGTAAGAACAAAACCATCTATATAAGTCTCCATGTATACCGGATGCCAAAAGCTTTTTTAGAAGCAGTCGATGATCAATACGATCGAAGCATTTGCTGTAATCGGTATAAATCACGTCAACCTGTGCACGTTGTTCCATGCCATCTGATATATAGTCATGTGATAGTAATAAGTTGGATGTAGTGGATCGTTTTCGGAGGAAACCGTGTTGCTCGTTACCGAAGGAACTTTTCATAGCGGCGTAAACATCACTATAAACCAGTCTTTCAAGAATTTTAGAAAACAAACAAATTTTGGAAATTGGACGATAATTTGAAATATCAGCTTTGCTTCCTTTTTTGAAAACTGGAGTTATAAAAGCTGATTTCCAGACTGTAGGCACAATACCCTCACAAAGTGAACGTTTAAATAATATGCATATGGGTTCAACAATACTATCCGCACAATTAACAATAAATAAGGGAGGTATTAAGTCTAGTCCACCAGATTTAGAAAGATCTAAGGTCTTAAGAAGATTTAATACGCGGTCACGATCAACCTCTACCGAACTGATATACGCAACACTTTCAGCATCGTGAGTTTCACAGGACTCATTAAGTACTTGGTCTGGTTCCTGAAAAGTAGAATGGAAGTAGCTGGCGAATAAATTACTAATCTCTTCACCTGTGCTCGCCGACTGGTCGTTGTAGTGCATTACCTTAGGAAATGAACTGTTATTTCTTTTTGTTTTTATATAGGACCAGAATGATTTTGGATTTTTTATAATTGATGCTTCAATCTTATCCATGTAAGTTGTAAAACATGATTTTTCCAAATCGATAGCCCTTTGACGTAATAACGAGAAAGAGTGGTAATCGGAAATGTTGCCGTATGTTTTGAATCTACGATGAAATTTATATTTTTCTTTAAGCACTTTTATTAAAGCCGAGCTATACCAAGCTGGGTGCAAAGACTGTCTAACTGATTTTAGAGGAACGTGTTTATCTCTTAGTTCATATAATTTACTGTAGAATTTTGAAACAGCATAATCTAACGACTCGACAGCTAGATATTGCACCCAATTTACTTGATCTAGCTCCGATTTAATAGCGATATAATCACCTTTAGAGAATATATATTTTTTGGTCATGTTTTCACTAAGTTCATGAATTTCTACAAAATCAGCCTATATTTTCAATGGTTTATGATGACCATCTACGGGCAACGCCAAGGGATCACGACACTCGGTGACATTAACTTGATCATTAGAAAATACCAAATCAAGCAATCTGCCATTCACATTACGTTGACTATTATATTGCGATAAGTTAGAGGTAGTAACACAGTCAAAGAATTCAATAATTTGTTGGTTTGTTAGGTTGTGAGGAATTAATTCGGTGTTATTATCAGTGCTATATATCCAGTTCACTTCATTACCAAAGTTAAAGTCGCCCAATATTATGAACTTATCCAATGGGTGAGATAAAATCAAATGGTTAAGATTATTAGTGAAATTGAGCAACTGAGTGTTGTAAGAATTACCAAGATTTTCTTTACACAGGTAAAGTGCACAGATATGTAAGCTATAAGTTACTAAGGGACGAGATTTCTTTAGAGTTAGCGAGACCCAAATATCTTCCGCGGAGCTACGCCAACTCTGTCTCTCAACGACTGACAGTTCGCTCTTCACCGCAATCAAAACACCACCACCTCGTTTTTGAGCGGTGCGTGAGTAATCACGGTCCCTTCTCCACACAAGGTACCGACCATCAAAAAGTTCACTACTATGAATGCCATCAGATAGCCAAGTTTCGGTAAATATAATAATATCATATGAATTGAGACATACATTACGATAAAGATTATTCGTTTTCGTTCGCAAGCCACGTACGTTTTGATAATAAATTTTAAGAGCCATTCCTGAGCATTTCAATAAAAAATATAAACAAACATTTATCCCGTTCACTTAAAAGTTTATCTTTAAAATAAATTAATATTTTAACTTCGATACTCCGTAGGTAGAAGTAAAAAGTTTTATGCAATTTATTAAGCACAGCAATACACAGAGGCCGACAAAAAAACAATATTGAACGCCACACGACTAATGACTTTTGAATGGATACAAAAGGCGATAGGCGGTCGTTGAGAATAACAGACCAACAGCACAAGGTAATATGACACAGCATGGAAGGTAGGAAAAAGTAACATAATACGATAGCACTAAGGTTGACATTAAGTAGCAACGATATAACCACATAAGAATCATCACTTAACGACCTAAGTTTGTACACAATGCAAAGACACAGTGTTAGTTGAAAAACACAATTAGCACGCATTTGTTTGAGATGCTCAAACTTTATAAAGATATTTGTTATGTCGTATAATGATTCACTAACAAATGTTGACAACGTAAACAATATTTTTTGTTGCCGGGTATAAGACATTACACTATTTTTACCAAATCCTTTTCTGATTTCACGAATATAGTAGGAGAAGTATCCATTTTTCGCGCATGAATTTTGGCATGTTTCACCCAAACGTAACGAAAATCCATTTCAGATGCTGCCTTCTTGGTTTTCGATAGAAGAATCTTGTTCTTTATAGTTAGATGATCGTTTATGTAAATCCTATGATTTCCAGAAAGCCCAATTTGACTAGTCGTTAGTGGAGATGTTTTGGATTCAAGTCTGGCGGCCGCAATAAAATTCTCCTTAACATAGCGGTTACAGAAACTGATGATTATTGGTTTAACATCCTTATCTCTTGTAGGAACCCTAGTTATAAAGTTGATATGGTTTTTAGGCACCGGAAAACTTATTTTGGCACCAATTTTCTCAACGACTTCAAACAAATTTTCATTATTCGTTTGAGTTATCCCTTTCACTTCCACATTATTCATGCGTGACCACTGTTCATTACTGCTAGACTCTTCCTCTAATTTATCAAGACGAGATTGAATCTCGCCCATCTGAACTTCGACTTTATCCAACTGTAATATGCGCTGCTCCATATCGCTTATTCTGCTGCCAAATTCTTTGACTACTTCGTCAAATTTAGAGTTAAAGGAGGACTTCAGATCGGCAAACTCATTCTTCAAGGCTACGATCTCATCTTTCAGACCTTCCAAAGGAGCCATCTTTTCTGCCAGGGCTCGGATTTCGAGCAATACTACCGATTCTGGCTGAGGTCTTGGCGATTTTGGTGTATCATCAGAGCCGGATAGATGACTCGTGCCAATCTGTTTACATTTAATGCAACGCCACGTGTGTTTCCTGTCACCAAGTTTTCGGAATCCGGCCTCCGTAATGCCAGCACAGTGGAAATGCAACTCCTGGTTGCAACGAACTCCATCCGAAAGTGACTCATTGCAAGCACTACATTTATTTATATCCTCCATTATGACACGAAGCCGTAACAAAAAATCCTTTGAGAAACACTGGTTAGCTTATTGAACCGACCGTAGATTGGTGCAAACACGACCGCGCATAACAAGGTACACGACGCTAACTGACAACAAACGTGTTTTTTTCGACGTTTTTGCCTTGTGGTACGGAACCCTTCCTCTGCTAGTCCGACTCGCACTTGGCCAGTTTTTTTTAGTTTACTGCCGGACTTGTTAATAAATATGCAGTTTGTAATTTTTGAAGTGAAACTTCTTTACGCACGCTTGACTTGGGGAGTAAGCTGGCGAACGCGTGACGTAAGCGTTACGAAAAGTGTGATCGGGCAAGGCGAACGGAAGTTAAGTGGGGGATATAAGCAAGAGACAGCAGTGCGCGCGCACATTTTCTTTCTCTCTTTAAGTTTCACTTCAGTCGTGTGGTCATAAGCACACTCGTTTTTTTTTTTATTTACCAAAACTACTGCAAACTGCCATTTTCAATCAGTGCCTTTTAAAATATTGCCAACCTTATCTTTAATATTATACAGACTCGTAACAAACCTGCGCAAACGCCTGTGGGTGTGCTCCCAGGACAGGTTTGAGTCCGTGCGTATACACCTGCATGTTCACGTGACGTTGAGCGAGTGCTCGAGCAGTCTCCACCTGCAAAAGAAAAACCGTGTCCCTTTACAAACCGTAGTTATTATTCATATATCAACCAACCACCAACTCATCATCATCTGACTAGCCTTTTCCCAACTATGTTGGCGTCGGCTTTCAGTCTAACCGGGTGCAGCTGAATACCAGTAGTTTACATGGAGCGACTGCCTATCTGACCTCCACAACCCAGTTACTGGGTAATACGATACCCCTTTTGGTAAGACTGGTTGTCAGAAGTTCGGGCATCTAACTACCCGTAACGATTGTCAAAGATCCACGAGTGACAGCCGGGACCAACGGCTTAACGTGCTTTCCGAGGCACGGAGGGGTCACGGTATGTAAAGACGGTCACCCATCCACGGACAGACGGCGGCAAGCGTAGCTTAACCTGATCGATCGACCTGTGCGGCTGTTATTATTTAGCCACGGGCCCCTCCAACCACCAACTGGGCCTCCAAAATTTCCATGGTGTTTGAACGACAGAAAAGCTTCGATAGGAGTGCCAATTTAACCAATATTTTAATGGCACTAAGAACATTTTAAAAGATGTTATGATTAAGTTTTCTAAAAGCCTCTTTTTTTTAACGTGGAGAAATGCTCATGCATTCTGCACTAGCACGGGGAGATAGTGCAGTTATGTGGGACTCTAACCCACTAAAACTCCACGGTGTCCTCCTCTGCCGCTTACGGCGGGAACACGAGCACGCGTTAGCACTCATCCGTGAACCTGCAGTGTTCTAAAAGCCTTATCTTCAAATATGACGTCAAACAAAATAATACCAACGAATTTTTACAATATTTTAGTTGTTGTTATTAAATAAAGCATCATCATCATCATTTCAGCCGAAAGACGTCCACTGCTGGACATAGGCCTCCCCCAAGCACCTCTACTTCAACCGGTCCTGTGCTTCCCGCATCCAACGGGTTCCTGCGGCCTTCACAAGGTCGTCGGTCCAACTTGTGGGAGGCCTTTCAAATAAAGCATAATCAGTCAATAATGTTCCCACTGCTGGGACACAGGCCTCCTCTCTTTGAGCAGGAGTGGGCTGTAATCCACCACGCGGGCTCTGCGGGTTGGTAGATGTCACGTGTTTTCGATTTTTTTTGGTTCAAGGACATGTCGGTTTCCTTCACTGTTTTGAGAGTAGTTGTGATGAAATGATTCACACAAAGTAAAGCGCCTGTATGGGTTCAAACCCACAACTCGAAAGTCGAGGCCGTTACCACTGGGCCACCACTGCTCTCGCTGCGATCCATACTAATATTACAAATGCGAAAGTGTGTCTGTCTGTCTTTTACCTCTTCACGCTTAAACCGCAGAAGCGATTTAGATGAAATTTGGTATAGAGATAGTTTGAGTTCCGGGAAGGACCCAGGATAGTTTTTATCCCGATATTCCCACGGGACCGAAACTTACGCGGATGAAACCGCGGGGCGCTGCTACGGTGGAGAAGAGAAAAGTAAGGGTGAAAAGTTTTTCATCTATTTAGACTAAACTTGCTGCGCCCCGCAGTCTCGACCGCGTAAATGTCGATCCCGTGGGAATATCGGGATAAAAAGTAGCCTATATGTTAATCCAGGGTGTCAGCTACCTCCATATAATTTTTTTAAAAAATTGGTACAGCCGTTTGAGCGTGAAGAAGTAACAAACATATAAACACACCCCCACACACTCACAAACTTTCGCCTTTATAATATTAGTGTGATTCAACAGGCTTTTAAAAACCGTTGACAATAACTTACATCTTCAGCCTCATCCAGTTCGAGCACGCACGCGTCTTTATCAGCGCACAAGTCTAACGCGGGCGCCTCGTCACCTTCCACCTCGGGCAGCACACCGTTGGCAGCGTGTTCAATCCCACCTGATGACATAAGGAAAAGGTTTCCATGAGCTATTGGCTCCAAATTTAAATAAGCTACTATCATCTGCCCAGCTTTTTCCCACCTATATTGTGACCTGCTTCCAGTGTAACCGAATGCAGCTGAATACCAGTATTTTACGTGGAGTGACTGCCTATCTGACCTCCACAACCCAGTTACTGGGTAAAACAATACCCCTTAGTAAGACTTTTCCGAAAACGACTGTAAAATATGGAGTATATTTTACATTCGTTTTTTTTTTCTTTTTTTTTGCGCATGGGAAATTAGCAAATGACCCCTCCCGCTCTGGGCGGAGCGGAAGGGAGTGTCAGACTCTTACTGACTAAAACCCACCCGATATTCTTCCTTGAGCCTTTATGATCCGGGCCAGCGGTAACCCTTTCGGACAATCCCGCTAACCACGGAGGGGTCTCGGTATGTAAAGATAGTCACCCATCCACGGACTGACCGCGGCAAGCGTAGCTTGACCTGATCGATCGACCCGCGCTGTGCACTTAGTCACGAAAGAAATATGACAGTTTATTTACCGATATCGAATCCGTTCGCCGCTCTGTTCGCTGAAAACGACTCCCATAACGCTTTTTGTATTTCCAATGCGTCTTTGTCGTTTTCTGATGCCTGAAATATTATTATAGAATTAAACATACAAAAACGAGTGTTTATGATAAAAAAGGCACAAACTATAAAACTCATTCACATTAACAATCAAGACATGTGGCCGCGCTGGGCCCGCGAGGTAGATTATAGCCCATTCCCCCTCGAAAAGATACCTATATCCCAGTAGTGGGACCGTCATAGGAGTGGGCCATAATCCATCATCCGGCCCCAGTGCGGGTTGGTAGATGTCACACTACACTCCTTCGATAACATCGATTGATGCACGATTCGTTGTGAATAGTTTTAATAAACAGTTTTCTATCAACTTTTAGTCGAAAAACGTCCACTGCTGGACATAGGCGTCCCCCAAGCAATGCCACTTCAACCAGTTCTGTGCTGCCCGTATCCAGTGGATTCCCGTGGTCTTCGGAAGGCCTTTACAACACACACAAGCCACCCTTAACACATGACGCCAGACCTTAATCCTGGGCGGCTGCGGCGGCGGCAGCGCGGCCAGCCTGCAGGCGCTCCCGCTGGCGAGTGCCATCACACAACGTTCGCCGATCGAGATCTGTGTCTGTAGAGAGAATAACGCGTTCGCGCCCTGTGGGAAGAACAGTTCGTTTTATGAGACGCGTTCGAATCTATGGAATCCAGCCATCTTTAATTAAAATATACTTGACTTACTTGCATCCTAAGCTTAGCCAGTAACAGTTTGTGCAGTTCGTACTCCAAGAACGGCAGCTGGTCAGATATGTCTCGAGCGCCCGGCTCCGAGGTAGGCGGGGCTCTTCTTACACGTGCCGCTGTCATAGAAATTAAAACAATGTTAGAGGATTTGTCAAGTGAGACGGCAGCGATGTCACGTGGCCATGGCGAGGTCAAGTGAGTCAGTAGCGGTGTCATGTGGCCATGGCGAGGTCAAGTGAGACGGCAGCGATATCACGTAGCCATGGCGAGGTCAAGTGGGACGGCAGCGATATCACGTGGCCATGGCGAGGTCAAGTGAGACAGTAGCGGTGTCATGTGGCCATGGCGAGGTCAAGTGAGACGGCAGCGATATCACGTAGCCATGGCGAGGTCAAGTGAGACGGCAGCGATATCACGTGGCCATGGCGAGGTCAAGTGAGACGGCAGCGATATCACGTGGCCTTGGCGAGGTCAAGTGAGACGGCAGCGATATCATGGCCATGGCGAGGTCAAGTACGACGGCAGCGATATCACGTGGCCATGGCGAGGTAGCCGGTGGAAGAGGCAACACAACATTAGAGGGGCGTTTACGCACCTCGGTCACTTGCTCGGGAGTTGGGAAGCGACCGACGAGTATTGAGAACTGATTTTAATTATTTTGTGGTTTCACGTTATAGTGATTTATTTTCTATTCCGTTAGAGTTCTAGATAGTTTTGATTTTCTTTTTAAAATATGAAATGAGCTTCTGATTCATAAGAATAAGTTATAATAACATTTTCATTATGGTTAGTGTATATCAGCAAAGACCAAATAACATTTCACCCAAACCTGGGATCGAACCCAAGGCAGCTAGTTCAACAGTCTAACACAACTTCTGGATCAGCCAAACAGACCATTTGCTAGCTTTGGTTATGTATAAAAGGAAAAAAAACCTTTGTAAGTATAGTGAAAAACTGTCCAATTACTTATAAATAAAGGAAGAATATAAGCTGCGCCCCGCAGTTTTCAAAGTTGAGTGTCTATAGTTTTAAATGGTATTTATGAAAAACAAACAATATTTTCTTTCTGCAAGTATGTGCATTTAATGTATTATAATCTTATAGTATTTTTATCTTATGAAACGACACGCGCTTTACTTGTGGCTACCAAATTTACAAACAAGCTGTGAATGTGTGTAAGCGCAGGAGGCGGTACCATCCGAGACGATGACGAAGTCTGTAGTGGTCGTATTATGTGCTGAAGCTACTTTTCTTCATACACACACACACACCCCCACAGCGTGTGTAAACTTGGTTACCACAAGTAAAACGCGCGCCGCTTCGTGAGATAAAAATACTGTATGTGAGAACGTACTCACCGACGGCAGTAAGCGTGACTGCTTTTGCATGTGATGTCAACTTGCTTGGCTTAGCGCATGTCGCTAATAATACTGCGGGTACTCGAGCTCTCCTGTGAAATAGATAATATAATATAGCATAGTGCAATCGATACCGATCGATACCGGTGGTAGTGTTATTTATTTTCTGTAAGTAGGTTTGTACAAATCATTATCATCATTGTCTAGCCTTTTCCCAACTATGTTGGGGTCGGCTTCCAGTCTAACCTGATGCAACTGAATACCAGTATTTTACATGGAGCGACTGCCTATCTAACCTCCACAACCCAGTTACTGGGTAATACGACACCCCTTGGTAAGACTGGTTGTCAGACTTTCGGGCTTCTGACTACCCGTGACAACTGTCAAAGATCCACGAATAACAGCTGGAACCAACGGCTTAAGGTGCTTTCCCAGGCACGGAGCGGTCACGGTATGTAAAGATGGTCACCCATCCACAGGCCCACCGCGGTAAGCGTAGCTTAACCTGATCGATCGACCGTGCTATTGTTATTGTTTAGCCGCGGGCCTCTAGGGTTTGTACAAATACAAACAGAAAATAAATCATTTATCACCCTACCTATAATTAAGGACTTGATTGACTACACAAGTTTGAATGATAGAAGAATTGGCAAACGCAGCATAAGATGAAGATTTATAAAAGCTTCATTAGATCCGCTGATAAATCTCATGTTATTTGTTAATTGACTGCTTGAAATAACGACTCCCACCCAAATGGTTTGACAAAAGATTTATTTACTTATTAGGATCGTCAATTATAATTATATTGACAATACTGTTGCGCGCCACAATTAATGCCTGGTACATGGTGACATTAGTTACCACTAGCGCCATCGAGTAGCTAGAACTATCGACATCTGGTCAGTCGGGGCCGGTATGTACTCGAACATTCTAGATGTTTCTACAGTAGAAGGTTCTAGAACTATCTGAGGCACTATATAAGGCTGGTATGGGCCACGACCCGGGTCAGATTGGATAAAGCGATACAAGCGAATACATCAGAAGCGATCTTCAAGTGCGACTTTAGAGTGATCAGTAGAGCAATTGTGTTTTATAATTAGTGTTTTTGAGTTGTTATTAGTGTTGTTTAATTAAAGTGTCATTTTTGGTCATTTATATCGGCAGTTTTTATTGTCACGAACCCCAAGCTCGTAACAATACGTTCTACATTGATCAATGTTCTGAGTACATCTCATTATACTTCTAATTTTTATCTAGGGGGTAATCTCTGGGATTACCATTTGGATTTGAAAAAATATTTTTGCGTTTGATAGCCCAATTCGTGTGGAAGGCTATTTAAGATTACGCCATGACTCTTAGAGCCGCGCAAAAAGAAAAAAAAGTCAGAAAAAACGATAGCCCAATTCGTGTGGAAGGCTATTTAACATTACGCCATGACTCTTAGAGCCGAGCAAAAAAAAAAGTCAGAAAAAACGATAGCCCAATTCGTGTGGAAGGCTATTTAAGATTACGCCATGACTCTTAGAGCCGAGCAAAAAGAAAAAAAAGTCAGAAAAAACGATAGCCCAATTCGTGTGGAAGGCTATTTAACATTACGCCATGACTCTTAGAGCCGAGCAAAAAAAAAAGTCAGAAAAAACGATAGCCCAATTCGTGTGCAAGTCTATTTAACATTACGCCATGACTCTTAGAGCCGAGCAAAAGGAAAAAAAAAGTCAGAAAAAACACTAAGCAAAAACGAAGTGACAGCGCGGTCAGGTGATACGATGCGACGGGGTAGGTCGGCGGAACAAGAAATTTCAAATCAAATCAAAAATATTTATTTGCAAGAATATGGTACAAAATGTGTTACAGTGAATTTGTTTCAGATCCTGCCATAACATGGCGTGCAAATGTATTCACAATCAGCGATGTCAATTAATCTAGCTTACAAATTACAGCTTCTATTGATTTGTCATCTAAATAGTCCTTAATGGTATAATATCTTTTTAATAGCAATAGTTTGAAAAGTATTTCTCACGGGGATGAAGTAAAATCAAAAGTCATTTGTTCAAACTGGGCTGAGGATCAGCACGTCGAACGTCAAAATTACAAAAAACAGCCCTCCCCCATCCCCAAAACGCCCACCCTTTATCACTTCCTAGTGATTTCGCTGGGGAGAATAAGTGGCGCAACAAAACTCCCCAGTCACGGGCAAAAGCTAGTATGTAACAAAACGGTGTGCATAACTCATGCGCATGGCAGTAAGTTTAAATTAGATAAAGAATTAGATTAATTGACACATTTATCAGCCGATTACATCGAATAAGCTTTCAGGAGTGGGGGCAAGTAAGCTAAAATCACTCCTAATTCAACATCATAAAGGCCAAAAAGGCTAAACAGGTCTTACTGTATCTACCGTGCATACGCGATTTATTTGCCAAAAATGTAAACTAATTTGAATTAATGGAAAAACAACTTTAATTCCTACACAATAAAGTTCAGTTTACGCTACAACTTCAAACATTTTTTATAACTTTGTCAATAGTGCTAGTCACTCTGAAATCAACTTAATTATCATTGAAATAAAGTTGTTATTTGTTTAACTTGAAATGGGTAGTTTTTTTTACTTTAGTTTAACACTTACCTACATCCACCACAAGTAGACAGTTCGGCTCTGTAGGGCCCTGCTCCAGGAGAGTAAGGTACGTGCGCCATACTACAAAAATCGCTTTCTAGTTCGTCTATTGCGTTCTTTGAGCCCGTGGTTGCTGTAACAAATTCAGTAAAACGTGTTTTTTTTGGAGAACCTTAAACAACGGTTGAAGAATTCTTATTACACAGTTTAATAATAGTTATCTATAAGATAAGTCTTTTCGTACGTCTTTTTAAAGAAATTTCGAAACGGCTGATTGACACTTCCCGTGACCCAAGAGCTGGCTTTTACCTTGGCCAGAGGCTAAGCATCGCCATACAACGTGGTAATGCCGCCAGTCTCTTGGGTACATTACCAGCCGGCAGCGATGCGGATGAGTTTTTCGACGCTATTTTCTAGTTTCTGTATAGTTTTAGTTAAGTTAGAATTTAATTTTGTTATTTTAACGTAGAACTTAATACTGACCAGCAAATTGCAAACAACGTAAAAAAAATTGAATTCCGCGGGCTACCCTGGCGCTTTCGCCTTAAATAACTGTCGTGCCAGTGACACGAAGAAGAAGTATGATTGTTTACCTGTGCTAGGTTCCAGTTCGGCATTGAAATCGCAATCTAAGTTGATGACGGCTGCAGTGCCCGAAGCAGATAAAACACACACGTCCTCGCTGAAACAAGAATTAATTAATGTCAGAGGATGAAACTAACATAATCATATTTATTATGTATTCTTCATTGATCAGATTGACAAAGAATAATATTTGTTTTTTTTATAAGAATATACAGGGTTACTTTTCAAAGACCATTAAAATTTTTACATGGTGTTCTACCCATGAATATAAACAACTTTCACTATGGGACCAACTATGAAATCATGAAAAAAAATCAGCTGTTTCATACTGTAGCGGTATCTACAACGCCACATGCGAACAACGCGTCATACTGACGTCACGCAAATCCTGCATCGCGCAAGCAGAGTTTACCGCGCAACTAGCATAGATACAACGGCCCGACATGAATCATTGGGCAGTTGCCCGCCAGACACAACACCCGTCTGGTCGGAGGATCCTCCCTTTTCTATGGAGGTTGAGTGAACTTTACATCCTTTCCTCATACCTCTATACTGGTGACCCCGAACATGAACGTCAGCGCAACCTTCGTGCACCTACTCCAGCGTGACGTCATCATCACTCCCGCAAGCTTTAGAGCGGCGAGTCACCCAGCCAGCCAGCATCCACGGCTTCAACGGGTATCCTGACCACCAGCATGCAGCGACCGCGCATACCTGGTCATCACCCTCAGCCTCATCAGCAACCTCGGCACAGCATACTGCACTTTCGGCCGGTCCTCAAGCAGAGCCATAGAAACCCTCTCCTGGTCGACGCCAGCAGTCAGCCTCAACCCGGCGCCTGTACCACATCCGACGCACTGGAGCATAATGCAGCGCCACCCCGACTCACTGGGGACATCTTCGCAGACAGTTCCGACTCACCGTGAACTATGCGGCAACCGGTTCCGACTCACTGGAACCTCAGCTGGCCTGGCAAGCATCGCAATATACAAGACTCAGCCCACTATCGACCTCCGGTCTCCGGGGGGGAGTGATGTAGCGGTATCTACAACGCCACATGCGAACAACGCGTCATACTGACGTCACGCAAATCCTGCATCGCGCAAGCAGAGTTTACCGCGAAACTAGTCGCAACTAGTATAGATACAACGGCCCCACATGAATCATCGGGCAGTTGCCCGCCAGACACAACACTCGTCTGGTCGGAGGATCCTCCCTTTTCTATGGAGGTTGAGTGAACTTTACATCCTGTTCCTCATACCTCTATAATACAAAACTTCAATACCTACTTGACCAAAATGTATGAAACAGCTGATTTTTTTTTGAGTTGATAGTCAATTTGACGTTCCAGGCAAAGCTAAACATAGAAGAAACCTTCAATAAAGTAGTAATTATTGTATACTGTTGTTTTGGAAATTGGGGCAAATTGCTTAATTAGCCTTTAGTGTTCCCATTGCTGGGACATAGGCTTCCTCTCTGTGAGAGGGAGTGGGCTGTGTCTATAAACCACCACGCGGCCCCAGTGCGGGTTGGTAGATGTCACATGTCTTTGTATGTTTGGTTCTAGGACATGCCGGTTTCCTCACAATGTTTTCCTTCACTGTTTTGAGAGCAGTGGTGATGAAATTATTTACACAAAGTAAAGCGGCTGTCTGGGTTCAAACCGACGACCTACAACACGTAAGTTAGGGCTGTTAACACTGGGCCACCACTGTTCTACCAGGCAGATTATTGACATTTAAATGTCTTTCCAAAATGTATGATTGAAGAGTGCTACAAGGATCTGCTGGCGCTTGAATGATATTGACATTAGGACGTTGATGAAATTGTATTGAAAACAAGATGGCGACGTTGGTTTCGATTTTGCCACGTGTCGGTAGATCTTTGTACAGATGCAGGTGTTACCAAATAGCCGTGTTCTCCGTGTAGGCGAGCACCGCGTTGCAGCGCAGCGCCCTTGCGTGCGCGCGCAGCTCGGTGCGCAGCTCGGCCCAGCACGCCGCGCGCGCGCCGCCCTCGCCGCCGTCCGCCAGCTTCACGGAGCGCGCGCACACCGTGCCGCCTGCGGACGGCATGGTTTAGTAATATAACCTTACTAAATGGCACAACACCGAATATAATTAAAATTGATTGTTTATTTATGTCAGTAGAACTTTTATGACACTTTTACAAGTAAATTTTTGGTCAGTATCCGGTTTTAAAAACGGGATGGGAACGGCATTTCCTAGCGGACTGATCCCTGTAAATAAATGCCGAAACAAACTCAGAGGTCTTTTAAATTCCATCTACACGGTGTAACGGAAAGGGGGTATATCAACCCTGAAGGAGGTGAATGTGCTCATGAAACTGAACAACTTTCCCAAAAAAAAAATTTGGTCCTCCCATATAAGTAAATCATTGATTTGCTATTACTATGTTTAAAAGTGTCATTGATACAGAACACAAAAGTGATTCACACTTATCATTATTTTTATTTTAAGGGAAGCTCTCTTGTACTTGTATACAGATAATATATACATACCAATATGAACAATAAATCCAGGCGCGTACTCCGTCATGGTGAGGAAGGGATACTCCAGCATGTCCAGGTTGTTGCTGTTCATTGAAGGTCGCAAGATGGCGCCACCGCCGCTACCAACATTACCAGCAGATGTGTTCAGTGATCCACCTACAAATTATTGTGGTTTTATGGTGTGGTTTTCTTAGTTAGAAAGGCAATGGTTAAGGGGCTTACATGACCTAAAGCGCGGTCACTGTCGGACTGCATAGAAAAGAATGAGAAGCGCGATGACACAACGCTGGTAATTTATTGCAAAATATGAAGCAATTCTACTGTTAAAAAATCTACTGTTTGGACTAATAAATTAAAACACTTGTGCTTTAGTATGTTGCTTGTAGAATAATCTGACAAAAAATCAGAATGATTGTATGTAGGACGTAGGTATATTAGTAGGTATAGTTTCTATTGTAAAAAGAAAGTTTTTAGAGGTATCTTCATGATTTTTTTTTATCGTATCAAATTAGTTGTATTATGTTTTCAACACGCTATCTACCTAGCATATATCCTGAAGAATATAATATATTTATCTGATTTTGTTTACTGTAGTCGATCATATACTTTTATTGCTTCTAAAACTTGCCTTTTTGCGTTTAGGTCCTGTAATCCCCTTAATGAAAAAGCAAAAAGATAATTACTAAAAAAATTACACTAGTGGATATACAGCATGCCTCATTTTCTATGGGAGAGTTGATAATTTTACTTGTTCAATTTGATGGTCTTTAGATATTACCTCACCTTTCTGATTCATGCTGTGAAACTGATCAAATAAATGAGACATCAAAACATTTATTTTATTAACTACTTGAAAGAATAAAGGACATCATTCAAGTGTCGAACAATTTATACCAAAAATTTAAGTGCCGGCCAGAAAAAAAGTAAGTACTATTTCAGCGAAAGTATATAATTAAAGCCCTGGCTGCTATTTGAGATTGAAAATGCCAAAAATCATATTGTTATAACAAGCGTTTTAAGCATAACATTAAATAAACACCAACTTTTAATTGAATTTAACATCCTGAACATGTTTTTAACTAAAAACTTGTTATAAAAAAAATTAATTTAATAAATAAAAAAACCCGACTGCGAAACTGAAAAGCTACAAACAAGCCCATTTTAAATTAAATAAAAGTTGGAAGCAGGCGGGACCCATTTGAATTTGAAGATATGATAAAAATGGTATGGGTCCCGCCTGCTTCCAACTTTTATTTAATTTAAAATGGGCTTGTTTGTAGCTTTTCAGTTTCGCAGTCGGGTTTTTTTATTTATTAAATTAATTTTTTTATTTCCAGTTTTTTAGTTTACAAATGTGAAAGATTTCGCAAACGATTTAGTTCTTGGTACTTGTTTTTTACGTTTTGTCACTTCGAATTACTTTTAACCATATAAGTTATATATATTTTTGTAATCACCTTTTAAAACCCTTTATTTTGATACCCCACTCGATAGGTTTCGAGAATATTTTTTTTTTTTTTGAAAACATATTGCGCCATAAATCGGCCATTTTATTTTTTTTTCAATTTTAATATACCCAGTAGCACTCTCACAATTAAGACGAATCTAACGGCACCTTTCAAGCTGAAATCGATCAAGCCGTTTAGGCTACAGAGCGTGCCAAAGAAATATACATACATACATACATACATACATACATACATACATACACTCGAAAAACATAACCCTCCTTCTGACGCAGTCGGGTAAAAATATGATTTTCGGCATTTTCAATCTCAAATAGCAGCCCCATGATTAATTGCAGACTGCCGTTGTGATAGTAAAAAATGCTCAAGAGGCCATTTCCCATTAGAAAACATTACTTTTTTTGGGTATGAAATGAACGATATCCTTTAAATCTTAGATGAACACACAATAAATAAATAGCTACTTTAGCCTAACTATAGGTCCTCAGAAACATGTCAAAAAGTAAAGTCTTCAAGAAAAAGCGCGCCAATTGAAGTCTTTAGAACATGTTAAAAGAAGCGCTAAGAAGTAGTCGTTGGTCTAGTGGTTGCAAGCGTTACTGCCGCGCATGAGGTTCTGGGTTCAACTCCCAGGTCGGACAGAGTGTTATTGGGTTTTTAATTAGGGAATTCTCATCCCGGAGTGTAGATTTGTGTCCGGTTGATGGCAAATTTATGGGACTTCAATATAATTGGCGAAATGAGGATGTACTATAGGTACACCCTTGCCTAACCCTTTGGGAATTCAGGCGTGATGAGATGTATGTTAAGCACTAAATAGTAGACAGCTTAGCTTTCAGATTTTCAGCAGAATGAGATAGTACTTATATGACAAAAGCATGGACAAAAACGCCTAAAGAACGTGACATTTGAAAATTCTTCAAAAACACCATACCCATCACTGGGCGGACAAGGATCGCAGTAAAAGAAAACAAAGAAGCAATATTAGAATATAATTTAAACAACAGTTCCATATTCAAAAAGCCGCGTATTCATTGGGTAACAAAGTTGCTAACAGCCTGATTCAAAGTTTATGGCGGTTCGGAACATGAGGAGAGTCGCTGGGGTCAGCGGGGGGCGGGGGGGGGTGGTACCGCCAGGCCTCCTTCACTCGGCCGTACCTACAGCGATAAATGCCACTTTCGCGTGGCGCCGTGACCAGTCGGTTGTCACCGCTCGCACAGAGCTGATGATGTGACTTTTTGTTTGTTGAGATATCTTAACGATATTGGTAAGTAGCCTAAAGATTAAAGGTTTGTTTTCATTTGTTAAGGTGAATGCTCCAACCAGCCCGCGAAATTCAAATTTTCTTACGTTTCGTTTGCAATTTGCAGGCCAGTGCTAGGTTGTATGTCGATTAAAATATTATTCGCGGCTGTAAGACATATGTAGTTACAGAATTATAATCATCAAAATTATCAATAAAACGCTCTAAGTTCATAAAGCTGTAGGAATTACTTTTTCTGTTTTTTTTTTGTTCTTACACCTTTATGAAGTTGGAGCGTTGTATTGGTGATTTTGATGATTATAATTCTGTAACTACATACGTCTTACAGCCGCGAATAATATTTTAATCAACATACAACCTAGCACTGGCCTGCAAATTGCAAAAAACGCAAGAAATTTTGAATTGCGCGGGCTGGTTGGAGCATTCCCCTTAATTACAAATGACGGACTTTAATATTCATTGTCTATCTACCTAATTTACCGTGTAATCATATACCCATCAAACATAAGATAGATTACGTGGTCAAGTAGGTAGATAGACGATGAATATAGTAGCAGCGGCAAGCCGACAACCCTAGCGCCACAGCTAGCACGTCACTCCGCGCCAGACAGCGACAGAGTTACGCGTTAGAACAGAGCGGCAACGTTTAGGTGAATATCGCGTAAGGCACTGAACGCTTATGCGAGCCGAATTGCACTATGTTGCTTAGTAGCAAGAGTCGCTATTTCTATTAATTTTTGCGCGAAGTGCCTCTTCTGTACTTGTACTATTTATTCTGTGGTACTGCGCAGCGAGTGACGTACTCAGAGCCGTGTAAAGTTTGAATCAGGCTGTAACTAACATTGTAACAGCAAAATGTATAACTTTTGCGGAAACCATGCTAATTTTCCGTTCTCGTGGTACAAGTCGGGGAAATTAATTTTTAATCAACTGTCAAATGCCAATTTCATACAACTGTCAAACTATCTGTTCTGTTCTCATTCCACTAGTGAAGGAAAAAAAAATGTGTTAGAAAAATTAATTTATCTGAGTTCACTGTTTACACAATTCCATCAACGTAAAAAGTTGCTCTCAGCAATGTTGCGCGATTGTTGATTCCAATGTATACGGGGCATAAACGTCAAACAGAACTGCACTAACCTTTAGGCGTCACGCTAAGATCAGAATCCGAAGACCTCCGATGTATCCCGAGCGGCGCCGACGTTGCATTCAACGACGAGTTTTGCGCATGTGCTGTCTGTACCGGCTCCCTTCCTCCATACGATTCATGACGCGCGTGTCTCGGCGATCCCCTGTCCTTGTCGCACTTATCTTCCCGCCTATCTCTGTCTCGCTCGTTCCTGTTAACACCGCACACGGCATGCGAGTTATCACACACACTATTGTTAGTTTCGTCTACGTCATCTTGGGTCTCGGGTAGCGAAGGTATGGTCTCTAGTGCACCGTGTTGAAGTAATACAGGTTTAGTGACGTCACTAGATGAATTGTTAGATTTTTTGGACATTTTAGGCGTTTCGTTCTCTGTTATTGAGTGGACGCTATCTTGGCGAGTTAGCTTTTTGTTGTTATGCTTTGCTTCGGGTTTTTCGATCGTTTTTGTCTCTTCCGTCGCTCCTACTTCTAGTGTGGGTAGTACAGATTGAATTTTATCAATCACAGTACTGATTATTCCTGCTGGCTCATCTACTTTTGCTTTCTCTTCGACCGTTTCAGCTTCCGTAGGTATCAAAGTTTGTACTTTATCCAAAAGTACAGTTTCAAACGCTGAATGAACTAAACCAGAAGACTTCAGATTTTCAGTAGAATGAGATTTATCAAAGATTTCCTTTAGTTTTTCAACAGCTATTTCTTTTTCGTCTACCAAAGTATGGACTTTGTCTAATAAGATGTTCTTAACTACGTTTTTAACTAGTCCAGGCGATTTCAAGTCATCATTTAGATGTTCAGCTTCCTCTAATTCATCTTCAGAAAAGGTTTTGGGTTCAACAAAGGTGATTCCCTGTTGGCCAACTAAAGATTGTACTTTGTCCATCAATATTGTTTCCATGGCTGTATGTGTAAGACCACCAATTTCTTCTTTCTCATGAGACTTAAGATTGTGATCATCTTCAGTTTGAACTACGGGATCAGGAACTGGTGTTCCAAGTGCAGAAGCTTGAACTTTATCCAGTAGAATAGTTTCAATAGCAGTATGTATTAAACCAATAGGTTTTAAATCATCTTTCTCATGCGACTGTAGATGGTGGTCATCTTCAGTCCCCACAACAGGAACTGGTGTTCCTAGTGAAGAAGCTTGGACTTTATCTAGTAACATAGTTTCAACCGCCGTATGTATTAGACCAGTTGGTTTAAGATCATCTTTAATAGACTTCTTGTCATGTTTCTCTGCTTCTCTTTCAGTAAAATGATGTGGTTCCACATGAGGCATTTCAGGTTGTCCAACTAAAGAAGTGATTTTATCCATAAGCATAGTTTCCACGGCTGAATGGGTCAAGCCTGTTGAGCTGTCAGTTTTATGCAACTCGTGATATTTTTCTTCATCAGTAGACACTACTGGATTCGGTACAGACCCGCCAAGAGCAGAAGCTTGGACTTTTTCCAAAAGCATAGTTTCAAAAGCTGTATGTATTAGCCCAGTAGGTTTAAGATCATCTTTAATAGATTTCCTATCATGCTTCTCCGATTCATCTTCATCAGAATGATGTGGGTTCACATGAGGTACATCAGATTGTCCAACTAGAGAAGTGAACCTATCCATTAGCATAGTTTCCACAGCCGAGTGGGTCATACCTGTTGAACTGTCAGTTTTATGCAACTCATGATTTCTCTCTTCATCAGTAGAAATTACTGGATCAGGTACGGAGCCACCAAGAGCAGAGGCTTGGACTTTTTCCAAAAGCATAGTTTCAAAAGCTGTATGTATTAGCCCAGTAGGTTTAAGATCATCTTTAACAGATTTCTTATCATGCTTCTCCGATTCATCTTCATCAGAATGATGTGGGTTTACATGAGGTACATCAGATTGTCCAACTAGAGAAGTGAACCTATCCATTAGCATAGTCTCCACAGCCGAGTGGGTCATACCTGTTGAACTGTCAGTTTTATGCAACTCATGATTTCTCTCTTCATCAGTAGAAATTACTGGATCAGGTATGGAGCCGCCAAGCGCAGATGCTTGAACCTTTTCCAAAAGCATAGTTTCAACTGCAGTTTGGAATAAACTATGAGGTTTATCATCTTTCTTATGATGATGATCATATTCTTCTGGTCTATCATAATAGTCAAAAACAGATGAAACTGGTTCAGGTGTTTCAGGTCCCAGAACTGATTGAACTTTTTCCATTAGCATAGTTTCCATAGCTGTATGAATGAGTCCAGTTGACATTGGTTCTTTCTTCTTTTTGCTATCAAAGAATCTTTCGGTTGGCGAAGTATGGTCTGGAGACTTCGAACCAAGAAGAGACTGAATATAGGAAATAGACTTCCTAGCCATATTTTTGTGTGGTTCATGAGGTTCGGGTAGCTCATTGTCTTCAAATCTAAATCCAGGTTGAGAACGTTCGGGAGTTGTAGACATAAGCACAGATTGAACTTGGTCCATAAGCATGGTTTCCATTGCAGTCTGCATTAAGCTTGGAGGTTTACTTTTATGTTCGTGAATTTTCTCTTTTCTAATACCACTAACAATAACTGGTTTCTTGCTCACAGGTGGAGTTTGACTGTTCGGTCTGTACGAAGGTATCAGATTGATACTGCTTCCTACTGATGCATTATCGTTGTTGTTTCTATATTCCTTAACCAAACCCAATTTCTCGTTAACATCATCGAAAAACTGTTTGTTTTTAACAGAGTTGTGATCAGGAGAAGCAGGCATAAGTAAAGATTGTACTTTATCTAGCAGAATAGTTTCCATAGCCGTATGGACCAATCCGGTAGACTTGATCGAATGCTTCTTCTCATGATGATGATGATGATGAGGTTCTTCTCTATGATACGGAGATGAAATACCACTGAGAGAAGACCTAGAAACAGGCTCCGATCCGATATACATGGAGACATTCGCTTGGTCAAAATCATCGCTCTTATGGAAGAATTTATTGGTATCAATACTTTCCTTATCCAAACTCATCAGATCATTAAAGGACAAGAATGGAGAACCCAGCACAGTTTCACTAGGAGCTCTCGAACAAACATCGGAAGACGACCCAGGTTGACTCAAAGGAGTTTTAGTTTCCTTTTTCTTCGGATGCAAAGAGTAATGAGAGATACTTTTGATCATATTACTTTTAGATAACTTTGACAGTTGATGTCTAATACGTCTAGACGAGCGATTGACAAAACTACGTTTATCTACGGGTGAAGAAGGCTCACTAATGCTTTTAGCAGGCTTTTTGCGGGAAAACGGATTGTTGAGTTTAATATGGTGGTTACTAGGTTTAGTTACACACGTGTCGTCTTTCACCGATGACGTTGATGCTTCGTTTGATCGCACTGGCTTCTCTACTACTATCTTACTCTCCATTTCTCGCGGCACACTTTCTAGTGATTTACATTTGTCTATAAGTACTTGAGTATCGAAAACTTCTTGGTCTACTACAGCTTTCTTATCAATCTCTTTTTTGATATCCATTGGCTTGACTTCTTTTAGATCCGGACTCCCGCTTTCAAGAACGTTTAACTTCTTATCCATACTAGCCATGAATTGTGGATTAAGGTCATGGCTTAGTACTGATTGTACTACAGAGCTCGTAGTTTCAATAGACCTTTCATTGTCTGTTATTAGATCAGAACTTTCATCATCGTCTTCTTCTTCGCTACTGGTTACTAATTCAGAACTATCAGCAGAAAGTGCTGACGAAATTGACCCAAAATAACCAACCTCCCCAGGCAATGTGAGAAGATTTTCGCTTCTATCTGGTATTGGGGTTGCGGGACAAGACTCGGATTTCTTCCTTTCTCTTGGTGGCACATGTATTTCTTCGGTACTTACGTTGTTTAAAGAAGTGAAACGAATTTCTGGCATCTTTTTAGCTTCTTCGCTATCAATTTTATTAGCTTTGTCGTCATCAGACAAATTGATATTAGGTTCGGATTCGCTCGTTCGTCTCATAGTTGAGCCGGGAGAGGCTTCAGAATCTTGAGTCTCAGCGATGCAAGCTAAGCTTGTTTGGACATGTATTATAGACCTAGCAAGAATCGAAGCCATTCCTTCGCCTTCATCTTCTTTATTCACGAAAGGCTTACGGAATTTCGGTTTCCTCAACCCTTTGAATTTCTTTAACTCGTTTTTGATATCGACTAGAGAGATTCGCGAGTTATCGGAAGCACTAGACCTTAAAGATATAGAATCCTCTTGTTTATCAACCGAAGCTCTTTTACTACTAGAGCGCTTGTTGAATCTTTTAGTAAAAAAGTTCGTTTTAATCTTCTTCAGTTTCTCTATAGGCCCAGAAGAGTCGGAATCGTCGCTTTCTTTGTTAAGCAGTCTGTTTAGATCTGTCTGGTCTTCAGATATATGTCTTAGACTTCTCCTGTGTGGTAAGTCATCTTGGTATATGGAGACACTCCCAGCATAGCTTGTTAAACTGGATTGTCTTCTCATGTCCATAATACTTTTTTCATCATCCTCAAGTGCGTCTGTCTCATCCAGTAAAGATGAAGCATTAGGGTTTAATATCAGAAGCAACTTTTGTAACTCTTCCTGGTGACTTTGGTAGTACGTAGACATTTCCGATATACTTTCGTTATCTGTCGCCAAAATGTCCAAATATTTTTTTAATTGTCTGTTTTAGGTTAGCGGACACGAAAACCATGCAAAAATATAACTATAAGTAATTTGTTTATATAAACTCGGTTTTTAAACTAAGTTACGGTGTTGTCAACATCTATTACGAACATTTAAAGCAAGTAAAAAATGTTTACTGTTGCTTGATTTTTTGACTTTGTTAAAGTATAGGTACAGACTTGGATTCTTAAATAAAATTAATCAATGTTTTAAAACCAATCGAAGCTAAAATCTTGAGTATACAGGGTGGTTGCAACATAGACGCACAAACTGTAATCGTGAATACAGCACATGATTCTATACATCTTAGCGTAGAAACTTTTCGTCGGTTATCAAAAAAAAAAAACAGCTGCTTCATAGAAAAGTATAATTCCTACGCTGTCAAAATGTATGGAAAAGCAATTTTTTTTTAATAACCGACAGAATAAATAATACCGGGGCATTTGCTAAGAAATAACAACCGCACGGGTCGATCGATCAGGTTAAGCTACGCTTGCCGCGGGTGGTCCGTGGATGGGTGACCAGCTTTACATACCAAGACCCCTCCGTGCCTCGGAAAGCACGTTAAGTCATTGGTCCCGGCTGTCATTCGTGGATCTTTGATAGTCGTTACGGGTCGTCAGAAGCCCGAAGTCTGACAACCAGTACTACTGGGTAATGCGATACCAAGGGGTATCGTATTACCCAGTAACTGGGTTGTGGAGGTCAAGTAGGTCGTCGCTCAGCTAGGTAGGTATTCAGCTGCATCCGGTTAGACTGGAAGCCGACCCTAACATAGTTGGAAAAGGCTAGGCAGATGGTGATGAGCTGCATCCGGTTAGACTGGAAGCCGACCCCAACATAGTTGGAAAAGGCTAGGCAGATGGTGATGAGCTGCATCCGGTTAGACTGGAAACCGACCCCAACATAGTTGGAAAAGGCTAGGCAGATGGTGATGAGCTGCATCCGGTTAGACTGGAAGCCGACCCCAACATAGTTGGAAAAGGCTAGGCAGATGGTGATGAGCTGCATCCGGTTAGACTGGAAGCCAACCCCAACATAGACTTTTCCAAACATAGTTGGGAAAAGTCTAGGCAGATGATGATGAACTGCATCCGGTTAGACTGGAAGCCGATCCTAACATAGTTGGGAAAAGGTTAGGCAGATGGTGATGAGCTGCATCCGGTTAGACTGGAAGCCGACCCTAACATAGTTGGGAAAAGGTTAGGCAGATGGTGATGAGCTGCATCCGGTTACACTGGAAGCCGACCCTAACATAGTTGGGAGAAGGCTAGGCAGATGATGGAGCATCTAGAATCATGTACTAAATCCATTGCGACAGGATGCGCATCGATGTCCATTTTTTTTGTAACAAGGTCAACATACAGGGTGGCCCTGTATGTTGACCTTGTTACAAAAAAAAATCTTTACCCTTTAATTTTGCAGAGGAGGGAATAATCCTAACTTTAGATTCTGGACTTTGTAGCGAAAAAAATAAAGTTGAATATCATTTGTACTCACTGTTGCGTGCAAGGCGGCATGTTTAATGGTTGGCTCGGCATCGGTAAAGGAGTTATGCTCACGGCAGTGCCTGAAATCGATACAAGAACACAAAGTAAGTCATGCGAATTTGGTACTAAAAGCGAATAATTATTCAGTAAACCAAATGGTCGGCATTTTATTCGGATGAAAAGTATCTACTGCACAATATCATCAAAATAAGTCACGCATTTATATTTGCACTAGCATCCGCCCGCGACTTTGTTCGCGTGGTAGTCGTAAAATACACAATGCCTATACTAAAATAACAACCACATTTTTATAAAACTCCCCTTCGCTTCTACTTCGTTTTCGCTTAGGGTTCTGTCTGACTTTTTTATTTTTGCTCGCCTCTCATTGGTCCTAGCTTGATGTTAAATTAAGTTAAGCTTATAGCCTTTCTCAAGAATTAGTCTAACAAATGCAAAAAATATTTTTTTCAAATCTGACAGCTAGTTCTAGAGATTAGCGCGTTCAAACAAACAAACAAACTCATCAGTTTTATTTATTAGTATAATTATATCGATAGATTTGTTGTGTAACTGTGGCTTTCATGACATTTCTAAATATAATCGTTCCGACTTCTGTAGAACGACACAAGGATAATGATTTTTTAAGAAATTTTCACACACATCAATGGTGATACTTATTTCTATGTCAGCTGACAACATTCTGAAATAATTAAGGTTTAAAAAAACTGTTTTTATCACATCTATTCAAAAAGAGTTAGTGTATTCTTCGTAAACAGGGACTAAAATAGCTCTAATTAATCCCTAGGGACTAAAAGTGATTTGAATTTGGAATGTGGATATTGTTAGTAAAAGTTCCAATCATCAAAGAGGTCAATCACGAACATTGTATGAACAAGTAACAGTCTGTATGATAAACCAAAAAGCGCGCGAACCAAATTTAAAAAAAAGTTTGTGAAAAAATAAAAAACGCGCGAAAAGCATTCTGCCTTCGTTCGTAATTGTTTACTCAAAATTGTATGTAAATAAATAAACGTACTATTCTTATTCATCAGTGGCACTTACTTATTTTTTCATAGAGGGTGATAAAAAGTAGAGTGTTCACCTCGGGAGCAACACTATTTTGAGCTCGAGTGACGTAATTTAGAAAAATTCGCGAGAAACACTCTCGCCTTCAAAATAGTTGTTCGCTCCCTTGGCAAACAATCTACTAATTCGTCAGTATTCCGCTTTGTTTGATTTTTTTTTTTTTTGTTAGCCTATGCTGTCCTACTGCTGGACAAAGGCTAAATCCTTCCAGGATCACTTTTCCCGCGTCACCTTGAACCAGCCGTCGCAGTACGCGTCCTTAAACCTTTATCATTGGCCAAGTGTACCTATAGCTCTAGCCACGACTCCTGCCTCCCCTTCCAGGTCGAAGTCTTGCTGGTATCCAACCACTGCGTTCGCTCCCAGTTCAGCTGCCTTCAGTCCTACTAGACGTTGGACCTGTGATCAGAAGTCAACATCATTATCATCTGCCTAGCTTTTTACCAACTACGTTGGGGTCGACTTCCAGTCTAACCGGATGCAGCGGAATACCAGTATTTTACATGGAGCGACTACCAATCTGACGTGAACCCACTTAAGTACTTAGGTAACACTATTACACTTTGGTAAGGCTGGTTATCAGAGTTTCGGGCAAAAGTAAAGGCATGATTAATTAGGACTTAAAGACTTCAAATTTTGAACGCGTTTACGAGAAAAACCTCATACGATGACATATGCTAATGGGTTTGGCACCTATTGTGAAGAAAGTTTTGGCAAAGAAACAATATAATGTCTTTTGCTAAGTGTGAAAAAAAAATTAGATCGTTTCAAATTTTCCGCCAGTATCATGTGCTCAATCCATGTTAACAGGGTTGTCCCAATCACCTTCAGTAGCGGTCCTAGGGTGGTGCGAGCGGTGCGACGGCACCGGGCTCCGTCATGGAAGAGGCGCTGAAATCAACCGAAATGCGACCACCAGTGGTCGTCGCATTTCGGTTGGACAGTCCATCGGTTCGGTGGACAGTCCATCAGGCTCCAGTCATTGATGATAGTAACTTACTATAAAGCCGATCGTCCACAAGCAAGCAAAAGCAAGCAAGCAATTGCATATGCATGTATAGTTGCCGGCACGTAACTTGGCAAGAGTTTTTGTAGTGGGGAAGTTTGCGCACGCACAATTTCATACATTTTTATATGCGCGAACTTCCCCCACTAGGAAAATCTCTTGCCAAGTTACGTGCCGGTAACTGTATCACAGGAATATGGTACATAGAGGGGCACCACGTTAAGATTTAGCACCACTTATAAAAAATTGTAGGGCCGTCGCTGATCACCTTGTATAAAATGTACGCACTGGTATTTTTTAAGTCCGAGGTTCCACCTGACACGACTGGAATGCAAGTGTTTAGTTAGACGACGTGGAGTTGCGGACACCAGCCTGTATTACCTATTAGTTAGACCTCTACTTTGATTTAGTTGTATAGCTCAAGGGTAAAAAGGCTCGTCCAAAGATTTTCAACGATTACCAACGGTCTCGTATATACCTATTGTTGTATTTTGTTTCGAGTACACGTAGACACACGTGAGACATTTCAACTTTATCTCAGTTGGCAACGCATCAGATAATGTATATATCGATTAGCTACGGTAACATCTTTCTATAGCTGTTTGCTAACGATATAAAGAAATTGACACGGTAGGAGAAAAGCTGGCCAAAACACTTCTAAATGATTAAACATATTTTGCCACCCCCGGATAAATTTCAATTAACCTACATAAATATTTATTTGGTACCTAGATCATCATAATCTGCCTAGCCTTTTCCAAATATGTCGGGATCAGTTTCCAGTCTAACCGGGTGCAGCTGAAGACCAGTATTTTACATGAAGCGACTGCCTATCTGACTTCCACAACACAGTTATTGAGTTATACCACAGATATAGATAGACCTAGATAACACAAGTATCCCGATTTGTATTTTTTTTTTTTTTTTATAATTTGAAATGGGTTTGCTCTTGGCTCTAGTCTAGGTCAGAGGGTCACCTCTGACCTAGACTAGAGACAAAGTCGACGATGGAGTGAGCTTACCCAGAAGAAGCCTGTTCACTCTTACTTTGAAGAGATTCGGGTTATATGCGCTCGGAAACACAGACGCAGGTAAAGAGTTCCACTCTTTTGCTGTGCGCATTATAAAAGACATATGAAAACCAAGCGTGCCTTTTTTTTACTACCTACTATGATGACACAAGCACTATTTAGTGGTGAGAAAATCAAATCGATTCAAAGACGCCGCCGCGGGCGCAGTCGTCTCGCCCCTCCCCCGGGGCCTAGCGCCAGCGCTCACGCACACCTAGCCAGCAGTACACAGGACTGAGCGCGAAAGTGGCGGCTTACGATTTTTGTACGTAAGCTGGGAACGCGAAGTAGTTGGTCTTGCGTTATCTAGGTGTATCTATATCTGTGGGTTATACAATACCCTTGGGAAGACAGGTTGTCAGACTTTCGACCTTCTGACGACGATTTGGTAAATAGTTTATACAAATGCTGTGATCGAAAATTCCACCGATGATAGCTAGCCGGACATGTTGTAACGAGCCCTCTGTAGCTTAACTGTATGGAAAAAAGTTGGGCAACTAATATTAGAACACATAATCTTGCAAAACCATACCTGATTACTAAGTTTGATAAACGCTACTTGTCTCGCCTCGTTGGATGCCCTAGGTGTTCTGATCTTATCAATCCACTGGTATTCAGGATCATCATTCACCACCAGCTCTTCAACAAACCCATGTATGGAAGTCGCTCTGTACCCAGGAGGTATCGTTGGACCTGAGGATAGAAGAATAATTTGAGTTGTTCCAAACTTAATATGAAAAAATTGAATACATGTGTGAGACATCTACCAACCCGCCCTGAGCCCGCGTGGTAGTTTACAGCCCACTCTCTCTCGAAGAGAGGAGGCTTGTGTCCCAGCAGTGGGAACATTAATCTGATTATGATGAACATAGACCTACTATTTGACATTTGTGAGGTTTACTTCTACAACAGTGCCATTTATGACTTTTTATCAAGGTAAACGCAGACGAATCGCGCATACTGATATTATAAAGAGGAATGATTTGTATTATTGTGTGTGTGTATGTTTTAAAATTCTTTCACCATTAGAAAGCTACATTCACCCTGAGTAACATAGTCTATATTTATAATTAAGGGGGCCTAAAAAGGCCACTTTGGAGAATCATAAAAGAATAACATAATGAATTATAAAATGGCGAAGACAGTCCGTGTTTTTCTTTTTTTCGCTGCACTACGTAGGTACAATCAAAGAGATTGTAATTGGATTGGGATTGGATTGATTGGTATTTTAGCACAGACTAAAAAAAATAACTGAAAAATGCTTCACCAATGGGGTTTGATACGATTAACTTAACAGTTAACTGTCCATTCTGTTATCCTTTTATGATTCTGCCAAAGTGGCCTTTTTAGGCCCCCAGATCGTCTCGCAAATCAGAGAGCGTATGCGTCGCAATCGCGGGCCACAGAATCTAGCGCCGAACGTTCGCAACGCCTTGCACCGGTAAAAAAATATAAATAAAAGGTAAAAATATAAAAAAATGTGCGAAGCCGAAACAGGCCGCTAGTACTAAATAAATTGAAATAAAAAAAAATAAAAAAATTATTTCACATAAGCCTACATGGGCACTTATGAAACGTAAGAGGCTAGGTGCACGGTTCCAATTGGTCGTTTCCTATGGAGAAGAACCGGCAAGAAACTCCACGGTGGGTTTCAGAATAATTACTGTTCCTTTGTCCAATTGTAAACACCAAACATTGTTTACAAAGATTCACCAAATTAAGTTAAGTACTACTTATGAGTCAAAAAACAAAATAAACACAAAGTTATTAAAGTAACCATGTAGAACAAACCAATGCAAACAATAGACTCATAAGTTAATTAATTAATAGTGCAATAATGACAGTATAAAGGTAATCTTGGTAATCTAATTTGTAAAAATCTGCATTTTCTAAATCAGATGTCAAAGTGCGTGACTGGTAATGGCATTCACGCGACGCAAAACTAGTCAATATATTTCGCAACGAAAAACAACGTTCTAGAAATAAGATTTTAGATTTGCTACTCCAAGTCAAACAAAGGCGTACGGAACATCGCTAGCGTACTTACTTCATATGTTAAACATGACAAATAAAACCCAGCCAGTCGCAGACCACGGCTGGACAGGATCTAGGCTACAATTGGACGTAGTTTAGCAGAAAGGACTCAACCCACAAAAATGTATTTTTGAGTTATCGAGGTTTTAAGTTTGGGTGTGTATTGCTGCAATGATGTTGTATCTGGAATTATTTGAAATATTGTCACCTATGGGCTAATATGTAGACTAATATTTTCATAAGTCAAGTTGTATTACATAGACTAACGGATTTTTTTATGTAATTTTTTTTGTTGAGTCCTTTCTGCTAAACTATTCGTTCGATTCAATTTATTTAATTAGTAAAAATTCACATTCGTTCGATTATAAGCCAGCCAGCATGAAACATAAGTAAGTAAGTATTAGAAGCAAGTCCCAAGTTACACCACAATCCAGTCCCCTAAATCGTCGTCTGTCGAGGACTTCCCATGCTATACGCTTACCGATTGACTGTCCACACTTCAGAACTCGACAGACGTATACTTACAGTGAAAGAATTGCACCCCACAGCTGGAAGTCTTGTACTTGTTGAAGTCTGAGAACAGCTCCACCTTGACAATGACGTTAAGCTCGCCTCGGATGCCGTGCATAGTATCGAACACAGGGATCCAGCCTGACATTACCGCACCTGGGGATACCATTGAGAAGATTACGTAAGAATAACCTAAGTTGCATTTGTAGCGGTATCTGCAACGCCACATGCAAAAAACGCGTCATATTGACGTCACGCAAAATCCTGCATCTCGCAAGCAGAGTTTACCGCGCAACTAGCTTATATACAACGGCCCGGCATGAATCATCGGACAGTTGCCCGCCAGACACAACACCCGTCTGGTCGGAGGATCCTCCCTTTTCTATGGAGAATGAGTGAAATTTACACCCTGTACTCATAGAATACCTCTATACATTAAAAGAGCCTCTACGAATGATGATACTTATAGGTACGCCCGATCCAACCTAGAAAATGTGCAAAAAATCCAGGTAATTTTTTCAGCTTGCATTGAGTCTTTGAAATTATAGAAGGCACATTAGAGCCAATGGAACACCTGTAGATAGATCATAATCTACCGACGCAGATTCGTCAGTTCAGGCTATAGAGTTATTATAATTCGAAGGTCTCGTACGAGTTTTTTTTCTGGTCGCTAAAATAAATTAGAAGAATGACGAAAGATATAGATGGTTTTACGTACCTCCATGCGGCGCAGCAGTACTCTTGGCATTGTTAGCCTCCCTTGCCAACAGCGGTGCGAGGCTGATGACTACCTTGCCGATGGCATCGTTAGCGGAGTACGTGTCATGGTCCATGAGTCGCAGCTGGAGAGGCTCATCTTGAAGCTCTGATTCGTCCACCTAGAAAAAAAGGTGGGTTTAGTTAGAGCCATCGTGAAATGACATGACCATTTTTTTCTTATGGTGAGGATGATATTGGGAATGTTCTCCAGAGTCATCATTCATCAGGTCCGTCGTACCTACTCGCGACCGGTGTGCGTGTATGACCAGATGTGTGAACGTAAACGATGCAAAGAGTGTATGCAACGATCGTAGCTGGTGGCGTTCTGTAGTTTCTGCCATGAGAAGAGGGCGTGAGTTTATCTATGTGTGTATATGTAAGTATGAGAATGATGATATAGGATTAGTATAGACATATTCTGATTTCAACTCTTTAACACGTTGAACGCCAGACAGCAGACACAATAGAAAATCTATTGTTCGCGGTCACCGGTGACCGCGTTGGCAGTCAAAGACTTAAGCTTCCATATTTCAGCCATCTTGGTGCATTAGAAGAGCCTACACTAAAAATAGTTTCAACTCGTAAGTTACGTTTTGCCAAACCTGGCGATCATCATCATCATTTCAGCCGAAAGACGTCCACTGCTGGACATAGGCCTCCCCCAAATGGGAGGGGGGTTGCCATAATCGCCACGCTTGGCAGGCGGGTTGGCGATCGCAGTATGGTATGGTGGTGGAATGTATAGAGAACGCTGCTGCCCATTCTCCGCTACTGGCGATCAAGTCAAGGTAAAACGTATCCCAAAGGGCACCAGATCGAGGTTTTCTTAGCTTAAAAGATAATTTGACTTTGAAAAATCAGCCACTAATGGTTAACGTGTTCCTTCTGGCCATGTTTAACATTAAATCGATGTTTGTTTAAAGGGAGCCACAATAACATTTTCTTATTGGCAATGACCATCATTCCTGTTTAGATGGACATTGCATTAACAGATAAATGTTGTTTATTAGTGCAACTGTGCCGAACAGAGCGGAACGTGCGAGATTATTTTGGATTTATAGTTTTAAACGCATCTCCAAGGTCAGTTGGAAGTTAATGAGCTTTCTATGTTTAATTTTATTAGGTTTTGTTTGGATTCTGCGCGGAATGTTGTATTGACAACAAAGCGAGCCGTACGGTCTGTGAGTAAGAACACTCGTATTCCATGTATCAAATTTAGGTATAGGGAATCCTTTTCCCAACTATGTTGTGTCGGGGTCCAGACTAAAATCCAGTATTTTACACATAGAGCGACTGCCTATCTGACCTCCACAACCCAGTTACTGGGTAATACGTTATAAATACTTAATCTTTATTGTATCCATAATGTGTGTACACTATGGATGCAACAAAGATTATTTGAATTTAAAGGTTGTAGGTACGTATTTATAAATCAATAGAACAAATGGACCCTGTCGGACACAGCAAAATTTTAAATTAGTAGGAGAGAGGAAAAGGGGTTTTTTGGTTTTCCCTCCTTATATTCCCCTTGGTAAGACTGGTTGTCAAACTGTAAGGTTTCTGACTACCCGTAACGACTGTCAAAAAAATGGCAGTCGGGACCAACGGTTTACCGGGAAATTGAATGGGAAATATGCATGTCACTTTATACCTACAGTCATGCATTTTTTTGTACAATACAGCTGAAGTCGAAATATTCTATCGGATTTACTCTGAGAAATACCGAATCCCGACCAAGGATCACTGGGAAAACTAGTTCCTATAATGAGACATGTCTTAGTATAGGAATATATGAGCAATAACATCTTTTGTTCACTGATCATCCCTGAAGACTCGCCTCCCAGCCGCCGCGGGAGACGCTCCGGGCGTCGGGAGCCACGGGACGACTCCCGGCCACCGTAGGCGCGGGCCTGCGGACGGAGAATAATGCGTTGCTCACCGTCCGATCAGGACCAGGCCCGTGCCGGACGGCGTGTACGTATTCCACGCGCGCCTCAAAGAGATGTCAGCAGTAAGGAAGCCCCATAGGGCCGAAGCCTGCCGGGGCAGCGGGATTGTCCGAAAGGGTTACCGCTGGCCCGGAACAAAGGGCTAAGGAAGGAACATGGGTGGGTTTTAGTCAGTAAGAGTCTGACACTCCCTTCCGCTCCACCCAGAGCGGGAAAAAATATGTGGACCCGCGGATATCGATCTGATATAATGTTTGTGTGGACCGCTTCTGTCTGTCCTTATTCGTGGCTGTTGGAAAGCGATGGATGAGCCGGTCTATACTGTAAAAATCTTCCCGTGAAAACTTAGGTGAAGTGAGTTTGAAGTGAGCTGCCAATAGTAACAATCCCTAGCACTATGTGAAATGACCGCTCACTTCAAGATCACTCTGTCTAAGATTTCACGGTAATAGTCGACATCGGCTTTACTTGCCTTAGGGCTGATTTTTCATCCATCTGATAACTTTATTCGAGGAATAATTTTGAAATTTTTACAGTTATTTCATACAAAAACTGTCAAACGTCAATTTCATTCCTCGAATAAAAGTTATCTGGCGATGGAAAAATCAGCCCTTAGTTAAATATAGAATAGAATAGAGATAATTAACAGAATAGAACGGCTGGTATACGATGGAACAAGCGAACCCGGGGGTTCCGTACCGAAAGGGTAAATAAAAACCTATTACTAAGACTCCACTGGCCGTCTGTCTGTCTATCTGTCACCAGACTGTATCTCATGAACCGTGATAGCTAGACAGTTGAAATTTTCACAGATGATGTATTTCTGTTGCCTCTATAACAACAAATAATAGTTTGAGTAATTTACGCGGCCTACCCAAATGTCCTTTCTTTGGTATTGTTCGTCGAATCGTTGAGCTCCTCAATTTCTGAGTTGAGCTGCACGATTTTTGACAAATGCGTGCACTGATTGGACAGGTCCGCTCAATCTGTGTGGTTCTTTCGTCAAAAGACCATTTCAGACATCAATCTACATGGTCTTCACACGATCTGACCAAGATTTTGTCTGGACTTTGAAAGAGACTGTGACCTCTGAGTTTGTTTCGGCCTTTCTTCTCAGAGTAGTCAGATAGGAAACGCCGATCACATCTAGTTTAAAAAATATGATGACGTGTAAAAGAGTTTGTAAAAACCTACTTACAGAAAATAAATCATTTATCATTTAATAAAAATAAGATAAAGTTAAAATATAAAGGGCTATGAAAGAAAGGTTTTTTTCGGCATTACATTCCTTGTGGTAGTACGGAACCCTTCGTGTGCGAGTCCGACTCGCACTTGGCCGGTTTTGCAATTTGCAGGCCAGTGTCAGGTTGTATCATGATTAAAATATGATTCTCGACCGTAACAAGTATGTATACACAATTACAATCATTAAAAAACTTTTTTAGAAAAAAAACAACCGACTTCCAAAAAAAACACTACCTACAATGTGAAAAATAACTTCAATTTCGGAAGTCGGTGTCGTTGGTTCAGTCATTTTCGTTTTTTGACACCGACTTCCGAAATTAAAGTTTTTCCCTTTGAAGTGTTTTTTTGGAAGTCGGTTGTTTTTTTTTTGTAAAAATGTTTTTATTTTTCACTTTTTAGTTGTACCTAGCTACCCCAAACAAATTCTTAAATCACTACTTGCTATGTGAATATCAGTGACAGAAAGCTATTGAACACATCTGCCTAGCCCTTTAAAGGGTACAGGCGTGATGTTATGTTGTGTGATTGCGTAAACAACACATACATATGCTATAGCAGCAATTGCGGCTGATTTGCTGGCATTTATTGAAGAGGTCCGTTGTCTGTCTCCGAAACTCATCATCAGATCTTTACAAAATTTAAATGGGACCATTTCGGAATAAAGCTCAAAAATTTTTGCAAATCCGTCTATGAGTTATCACTCCATCGTACAAACATAAAAAACGTCTCTCGAACAAACATAAAAAAAAAAAAAAAAAAATCGAATTGAGAATCTCCTCCTTTTTAGAAGTCGGTTAAAGATCATCAATACAACCCTCAAAGTTCTTGTAATCCTATTGAAAGACTATTTCATGAAATATCAATCAAACGCGAGCTACCCTGGCGGTCGTATAGATAGTCTCATGTTTTCGTGGAGTGATCAGAATCGCGCAGAATGTCTGTTTTGTACCATTTCAGTTCTTACATAATATTTTCGTTTTCACTACAAAATGACGTGATCAAAAACATTTTACAATCGCAGCTTCCGGAAAATATGCGCGCATCAAACAGTCACGTGTAGAAAACATCTCGCGAATTATAGTACAGCTGTGTTGAAAAACAAACGATGTTTAGTGAGGAAAGAGATGGTCTATAAATACACCGTGTTTTTGCGTAAATGTCGTAGGAGTCAAGTTATTAGACCAGCTGAGCAGATTAATGCCGGCGCCTCACATTGGATTATGATTTCGGTCCAAGCTTGGCTACGAATTGAATGGCCAATCATTGTACCCAATAATTATTTTTCCGTTTATGTCCAATATCTGTCCAAGACCGATATACACATTGGTGTATTGGATCCAAGACTACAACTTGTAGCCAATATATAAGACAACGGCTTGTGTATGCCTGCACTCCTCGAAGGGTTAGCTATAGGTGCACTTATAGTTAGCCTCCTTCTGTGAGACCGGGATGGTCAAGAAGGAGGCCGCCGAGCGGGATCGGGAGAGGGTTGATCCTGCTCGGAGAAGGTGGCGTCGGGGTGGCAACCGCCTTGGCGCCTAACACGCCGAAACCCGCTTACCAAATAAGGTAGTTGGACCTTTGGGGTTGCGGGCGCACAGAATGGGGACTCTGTCCGCCCACGAAGTGACCCCAGGGAAGACGGTGGCACAGTGGTCACGTGCTGCCGCGCATAGCGAGGTTCAGGGGAGGCCCCTCTACAGTCTCCCAGGGATGTGCCTTACAGGCGTTGCGGAATTGGTCTTTTAAGAGGAACCGGGACCACCCCTATATGCTGATGGTGATCACCGGGGTGGTTTTAGTGAGGTAAAAATCCCACACTTCCCGACCAGGGAGGTCGGGTGCCTTTTGAAGGTTTCCCCCCGACAACAAAAAAAATAAGGGTGCACTTATAACACACCCACATTTCGCTAGTTATAAGAATAACCCAATAACACTGCCCGACCTAGGAATCAAACCCGAGGACCTCAAGCTTAGCAGTAGTGCTTGCGACCACTGGACCAACGAAGTGCAGTAAAAACAAGATAATCTGATTTGGCAAGGGGATATCGAATAAATTATATGTATGCTGTCTGTATAACGGATTAAGCTGGCCAAATCACGTTACGGGTGTCGAATCGGTTTAGATTCGACCTTACAGAGGACTGGGATGGATGGCAGTCGCTTTCGTTACCGTTCTAGATGACTTTCTATTAAACTAGCTTCTGCCCGCGACTTCGTCCACGTGAAGTTTCTGGTTTTAACATAAAACATAGCCTATGACACTCAGGGATAATGTAGCTTCTCATTAGTGAAATAATTTTCGGGATCGAATCAGTAGTTCCGAAGATTACCCCCTACAACCTCACAAACTTTACCACTTTTAATAAGTATTACTATAGATTAACCGGCGTTAAATATTTCCTCAACTGCGCTGACTCTTCCGCAGTAAAACAAGATTAAACCATCAAGATTAATCATTTCTTAAAGCATAAAACTGCGCAAAAAACCGGGCATCTAATAAAACCTCATTTGGCTTCCATCCAAATCAATACTGAATCATTGGATACACACATTGTGGAAATGCACAAACAAATAGTTCGTAGACGAGCGCCAGACGTGGACGTGAAATACTGGCAACCAATTGCATATGGCACGACTCTGTGACGTCATTGTCAACGACGCCAAATATTCTGGCACGTTGCGACGATTATGAAAACTGTGTGGAGAGTATTCGGAGTATGTTGGGTCTTCTATATCTATATAGCTTTTGGGCGCAAGGTCTGCCATTTCGATGATTTGTCATCCTCTGTTGTGTCGATATGTGGTCGAGATTACCTTTCACAATTATTTCACTTCTGACAGCATCCTTATCAACGAGAATAAAGATCACTACCATGCAAAAATTTAAGAAAAATAAACCATTCAGCCCAGTTGGTAGTGGACTGTCTGTCAAGCGCTGGACGTCGGAAAAATAACTCCATTAGTGAAGGGATTCTTTGAGCCTACTTCTTTAGTAGAAGAAGCAGGCTCGACTGTGAAGCAATCATTGCTGCTTATCTGCAGCATGCGACGCCAAATTCTGTTCTTCCGCCGTTTTGGAGTTGGACTGTCCGAAATCACTTAGGGACTTAGTTGTTGTGCCAATTCTTATGCATTTTTCGCGGACATGATTTTGGTGAGACTAAATATAAATGCTCCTGAGCATAGTTTGGCATTTAGACCAAACAGATTTTCATGCCTTTATGTTATCTTAGTTAATTACGCAAATGTCTACGCAACAAACTGATAAAATCTGTCGAATATCACAAGTAACAACGCCCACAGAAAGAGAATTAGCTCTTCTATTTTTATCCAGGAACCGTCACATGAGATTATTATATCAGCTGTTTTTAGTAGGTATGTTTTACATTGTTAGTAGACTGATAAGCCGGTATCTAGACGAGTGTAATGTGTATAATTATTTATTTAATTCATCAATACTGCGCTCCAAAACAAAGATAGTTGACGTGGGTCAAAAGGCTGCTCAATTTAAATGGGGCTGGGCAGGACATGTCTGGCGCATGCCGGACAAACTGTGGGCCCAAGTAACGCAGAATTGGTGCCCTGAGACAGTGAGGCGGGATCGCGGCAGACCACGTAGAAGATTTTTTTGTAAAAATGGATGTTGATTTTACTGTATCAACTTAGTCGAAAGCAATGACATTTTGCTCCGATTGCTACAATTCAACTGACCCTCATGATGTTCCGCTACTCGAATCTCGGCATAATGTAGTTTCTTAACGGAATTCATTAAGTTGGTTTCCCATCATTATTTTCGCGGCGGAGGTGTTCTAAGGCCCCAAAAACCGACAGTGCGAGCGTCAGCCCGAGCGTTACATGTAATGCTTGTAGTCCCGTCCGGTCCACATGCGGAATTCGTTACATTACACGATACATTCCATTACACTTAAACACGTGAGGGGTCCGTGGCTAAATAATGACAGCCGCACAGGTCGATCGATCAGGTTAAGCTGCGCGTTAAGCCCGCGCTGGATGGGAGACCATCTTTACATGTATATACCGAGACCCCTCCGTGCCAAATCACGTTAAGCCGTTGGTCCCGGCTGTCATACGTGGATCTTTGACAGTCATTACGGGTAGTCAGAAGCCCGAAAGTCTGACAACCAGTTTAACCAAGGAGTATTTATTGTATTACCAAGTAACTGGGTTGCGGAGGTCAGATAGCCAGTCGCTCCATGTAAAATACTGGTATTCAGCTGCATCCGGTTAGACTGGAAGCCGACCCCAGCATAGTTGAGAAAAGGCTAGGCAGATAATATAACACATTGACACGTCTGGACTCAGCTTTACTGGTCATAAAAAATGTTCGAAGGTCGCCGTTGACACCACTTTGGTCAATTAATTTGAATGTTTCTTTGTTTGTCAGCTCGTTAACTATGTTGTCGCTTTTCTTTTGTTATTGTTTACAGTTCAGCTGGCGTACTATTGTCGTGTTCGAGTTCTGTAGCGAATTGTTGCGAATATATGTGTAAGCCTGTTTAATGGGTTGAACAACACTATGACGTATTGCAGAATCAGTAAAGCTGATTGCTGAGTTACGAGTTCTGTGTTACTAAGTGACATCTCTGAGATCGCAATTACCTAACCAGCCCATCAACCATTGAATTCTTCAGTTGCAAGTTTACTTCTTCTTCTGTCTGTTTCTCTTTGAAAATGCATCATCCTGTTTAAATTTAAATCAATAAGTAATTAGCATCGACGGGATGCCTGACCCGCGCCGTCGTCGTTTTTAGGGTTCCGTACCCAAAGGGTAAACCGGGACCCTATTGCTAAGACTCCGCTGTCCGTCTGTCACCAGGCTGTAACTCATGAGCCGTGATAGTTAGACAGTTGAAATTTTCACAGCTGATGTATTTCTGTTGCCGCTATAACAACAAAGTTAGACAGTTGAAATTTTCACAGCTGATGTATTTCTGTTGCCGCTATAACAACAAATACTAAAAACAGAATAAAATAAATATTTAAGTGGGGCTCCCATATAACAAACGTGTTTTTTTCGGCGTTTTTGCCTAGTGGTACGGAACCCTTCGTGTGCGAGTCCGACTCGCACTTGGCCGGTTTTGCAATTTGCAGGCCAGTGTCAGGTTGTATCATGATTGAAATATGATTCGCAACCGTAACAAGTATGTATATCCATCCGAGTGTCTTTTTAGGGGTGGGGTGGTATTAAAAAATACCTACTTACTAGAACATGGACGAATAGTTATGAAGAGTAGTTAAGTTTAGAAAAAGTTATGAATTAATCTTCCAATGAAAAATCTGTTGTTAACATCACACATTTTTTTTTATTTTCAAGAGTTTTATCTCCAAGTAGATAGTAAGTCATTGAAGACATTAACCTTTTGACCAAGTGTAAAAACACAAAAGCAGTCTATAACACAACATTGTAAACATTTATATTATCAGACTGATAACAACTTTTGAAACAGAATTTTAAATTATTCATAACGTAACATCACACCTTCTTTCCCCGAAGAGTTGGGCAGAGTTATGTCCTATGGTACACCCAAATTTTAAAAGTTATGTTTAAGTCCCATGTAATAGAACCAGCCTATTGCTATCAACCGGGCACCATTCCAAACTTCACTGGGGAGCTTGTTGCTAAACTTCTGCTGGGGAGCTTGTTGCTAAACTTCTGTTGGGGAGCTTGTTGCTAAACTTCTGCTGAAGAGCTTGTTGCTAAACTTCTGCTGGGGAGCTTGTTGCTAAACTTCTGCTGGGGAGCTTGTTGCTAAACTTCTGCTGGGGAGCTTGTTGCTAAACTTCTGCTGGGGAGCTTGTTGCTATACTTCTGCTGGGTAGCTTGTTACTAAACTTCTGCTGGGGAGCTTGTTGCTAAACTTCTGCTGTGGAGCTTGTTGCTAAACTTCTGCTGGGGAGCTTGTTGCTAAACTTCTGCTGGGGAGCTTGTTGCTATACTTCTGCTGGGGAGCTTGTTGCTAAACTTCTGCTGGGGAGCTTGTTGCTAAACTTCTGCTGGGGAGCTTGTTGCTAAACTTCTGCTGGGGAGCTAGTTGCGCCACTTCTGCTGGGGAGCTTGTTGCTAAACTTCTGCTGGGGAGCTTGTTGCGCCACTTCTTCTCCCCAGCGAAAGCACTAGGAAGTGGTGAAGGGCGGGCGTTTTGGAGGACTGTCTTTTGTAATTTTGACGTTCGAAAAGTGCTGATTCTCAGCTTAGTTTGAATAAATGACTTTTGATTTTGAAACTCCAGGCTGCTACTGAGAAATTCAAGACAGAAAAATCCAATAACAGTTTGCACAGCCTGAGAATTAACCCCCCCCCGGACCTCAGGCTCAGTAAAAGCACAGTAGTTTAAATTAATCAATGCTGTATTTCACATTCTGGAATGGTGTTTGTTAATGTTTTCCTTGTTGACATTTGACTTTATTTAATTTATTGTAGCTTTAATTTATAATATTATAATGTATTAAATATATCTTAGGTTTTTTCTTTATTCTGTGAAGGAGGATATTCAGGAGCTTCACGGGCGCTTCTATCGGGCTCTTCATGAGACTGGTGTAGATTTCGTAGCGTCCGTATCCTGGCTACGTTTTGGTGACCTTTTCGGGGAAAGTGAAGGTTTTGTCTGTGCAATTATGGACGAAGTTATCTTAACCGGCGACATATTATGAAGGACGGGACGGTTGACGTGTGTCGGGCATGCCATTGTCCGGGTGTCTATCAGACATTATTATCTCTGGTTGTTCTCGTCTGGCTAACTGCGAGTACTTGCACAGGCATAACCGAGTGGCCAGGATTATTCACCAGCAAATTGCTTTAATATAAGCTTGTGGATTCTGAGGTACCGTATTACAAGTATGTGCCCGACCCAGTTCTTGAAAATGACCATGTCACGTTGTACTGGGATCGGTCTATCATTACTGACAGGACTATTGTTGCCAATAAGCCTGATATAGTGGTGATAGATCGATTAGCGCGCCGCTCAATGATTGTCGATGTTACCATTCCACATGACGGGAACCTCGTGAAAGCTGAGAAAGAGAAACAAATGAAATATCTCGACTTAGCTCACGAGGTTGTTGACATGTGGAATGTGAGCTCGGCTATCATTGTGCCGATTGTCGTATCAGCCAATGGACTGATGGCCGAAAGCAACATCTATCGAGGCTCTCGTTAGGTGGTTGGATCAAGGGCCTGATTCAGAAGGCAGTACTCCTCGATACGGCTCGCATTGTGAGGAGGTTCCTGTCTCTGGAGCCCTAACCACCGGTAGCTTGGGACCCTGCTCCCGACACCGGCGGATCGCTATTTTTTATATTTTTAAATGATTTTTTTATAGTTATTTTTTATATTGAAATATTTAAAAATGTAATAAGTAAATAAGGTAGGTACTTATGTAAATAAATAAACGAAATAATAATATGCACATTTATATGAAATAGTAAGTTAAATAATCATAGGCCATCAAAAAATTAGAAATATTAAAAAAAATAAAAATAAAATTACATATTAGCTTTAATTGAATTAATTAATTTAATTAGCTATTCCTTACGTATTTATTTCTATAGGTACCATTCCAATGCAATCCCATCGAAATACTTGAAAAGAATTGTGTTCGCCATACAGGTATAAGACAAGGGATGTACTGTGTGAATGATGAAATGGTTAGAAAAGGGGTGACTACCGAGATGATGACTAATAGAGAAGTATGGAACAAAAAGATGTGTTGCATCAACCCTGAATAAATTGGGATAAAGGCAGGAGAATGATGGTGATGACTCTGAACAGCGGGGTAATTGCGTAACACACTAACAGAGGCAAAGAAAAAAAAAAAAGCTTTCATTTTGTTTTTATTTTTTCGGATGGGTAATCATCGAATGATCGCTCTGGGTGGAGCAGAAGGGAGTGTCAGACTCTTTCTGACTAAAACCCACCCATGTTCCTTCCTTAGCCCTTTATGTTCTGGGCCAGCAGTAACCCTTTCGGACAATCCCGCTGAGATTGACAGTTCAACAACTTACATTGCAACATTTATGTTGTTGGGCGTTTTGCTTTTCAAACCGGCTCAACCGATTTTGATGGAATTTGGTATAGGGATACTTTGAACCCTGGGGAAGAACATAGACTTTTTATCGACATCCAGGCGAGCGAAGCCGCGGGCGCAAACTAGTAACATAATATATGAGAATTGTAAAGTTCTAGTAAGTACTTAAATTATTCCTAGTAAAGCCTTTTGACCTTATAGTGGAGGCTCTCTTTATCTAAACATTGACTTGTTATATATATACTAATCTGTTAATCTAATGCTAACTTACAGCCACTTAGATATGACCTATATTTTCACTACTTTTCATCAATTGAATTGAATAGGTGCTTATATCACACTAATATTATAAAGGCGAAAGTTTGTGTGTGTGTGTGTTTATATGTTTGTTACTTCTTCACGCTCAAACGGCTGGACCAATTTTGATAAAATCTTGTATGGAGGTAGCTGACACCCTGGATTAACATATAGGCTACTTTTTATCTCGATTTTCCCACAGGATCGACACTTATGCGGGTGAAACCGCGGGGTGCAGCTAGTTACAATATAAATATGTAGAAATTTCACAAAGGGTACCACAATGGGCGGTCTTATTGCTAAGACTCATTTTTTAAAGACTACCTTTCAACCTTACAATTAAAATTATTTGTTGTTTAAACATTTTGTGCCCAGTATTCTGATTTTTATTGAGTTTTGAGTTTTTGAGTTTTATTATTTGGTATGCTATATCCCACTGTGTACTATATTTAGACTAATTTCATTAGCTGTGTTTTTTTTGGGTTTAGTTGGGCTCCTTAAGTATCCAATATTTATTTCTTTAAATATAAAGTATCCACAGTTAAAAGAATGTGTAGTAAGTACAGACTTATTATTCTAACTCTTATCTTAAAGAATACTTTCGAAAAACGTAAGAATACTAAGTCAGTTATTTTACATATAAATTTCATGAATCATATAATATGAAAACCACCTGTTTGTGTCAGTACAAACTTGTTTTATTGACACTGGCCACAATATGTTTGTTATTGAGATGGTAACATGAGGGACAACTGTATGGTCACAGCAGACATCTCCCATGTAACATCATGATCTTCAGAAAACATTTAAATTATGAAGAAATTTACCTCAAAACGGTACCATTCAGTGTTGTTCCAGTGAGGGTTCAGTGACTTGCGACAGACATCAGTCTTGTGCGTGATACTCCCGAACTTTATCTCGACGAACGCATCCGTAGTATCACTCGCCCGGTCCATTACCGGGAGGTTTCGACCGGCTAACACTTTCACCTTTATCTTCCCTGGCATTTTCACTTATTTACACCCACACTTAACACTTAAACAACAATTTAATAATCCAATACAACCACTACGACAACATTATTCAGTATATTAACAACTCTTTCAGACCAGATTAGTACTTCCGAAACTCCCTAATCAGTCCGAAAACACAACAAAATATCTTATCAGTACATTGATTTGTATAGATCACTGATATGTGATACGGTTATTTCAAGCCTGCAGACACCAGCCAAAGTTTGTACAGACCACATTATCACACGAAAATCAAGTTATTAAAAATGAAAACATCGTTTCGATAAGATGTAATGTAGCACACGAATATTCGCGCACCGAATCACATTTAATTACGCGTTTGTGTTATAAACACTGCACCTTGGAGCGCCCCTGCTGTATCTAAATGTTGTTCTAAAAGTATTCTGTTGGTTTATTAATAGACAAAATGTGATATTTTATAAATAAAATCGGCGAGACGAACGACACGCACAATCACAAAATGTCAAACGAAATGTCAACAATGGGATGGGCGCGTTTGATTTCACGTTCAAATTAACAATAGTAATTTAGACAAATAGATCAATATTTTTAATTTATTAAAAAAAATGCTGATAATAATCTATAAGATTTACCATAACTAAATGATTCATTATTATCTAGTACAAAACTAGCAAATTGTGTTAATAACATTTTTGAAACAGGGACGTTTTGACGGTCTCGCGTTCGTATGAAATGAAACGGTAGCGTGACAGGCTGCGTCCTAACCAAAATTTCGTCGCGCTGTTAAAAACGAACGTCGATCGCTTACTCGCACAACGATCGCTTTTGGTTAGGACGCGGGGTCAGTCTGATAAGCAATTAATTTCCGTGACTATACTTGCTTACAAAGGACACACTTCTACCCCATGATCTGTAGCAAGGAATATACAACTCTAACGAGAAGTCTGTAGGCATTTATTCAGAGATGGATAAGGTTTTGTCTATGGAAATAACTCGAAACGAAGTATTTATGCAAGATAAAAAATTCTTGTGATAATAATATAGTTACGAAGTCTGATCACATTTACAAATGTTTAGGTGACGTGGTTCAAGGTAACTTCTCTTCTTAGTCTGTGAGTGGTTCAAATTCATCCTGATAAACGTGTTCAAAATCAAAAGACTATGGCCACAGATTAAAAATAAATCTTGTAAGTGATTAGTGCAGAAAATGGAAACATGAGGCTGCCTGTACCAGGCAACCTTCGGGTAGGTAGTATCCAATAGCTCTACAACACTGACCTCTCTTGTATAAAACAGGTCAGTGCTTTACAATCATTTAATGGATGGCCACGTCTAAACTAAAATAAGCGTTTATATGTCACTTTTTGTTCGGAAAACCCAACAAAGATTTAGAACGCAGGGTCGGGAAAGACGAAATCGCATTTATCTGTTCGAGATTGAGCGATTCTACGGGTTCGCAACGACACCACAACAAATAATAAAATAAAACAACAAATAATCATCGATCAATTCATTTTATTACACGATATTTGCAGTCTTATTTTCATAAACTATACACATAACTCATTAACATTCATTCACAATATTTATAGTATTATGTTTTTAAACACCGAGGTTCACAGAACTAAATGGTATCTATAATGATTACTTTATACATATAGTAAGAGATGGGCCATTTAAAACAGAACAAGGCGAATAGATATTTATTTTAGGCTTTTATCCTACTTCACACATAATTATTTTTTGATGATTGACAAGACAGCGTAAAAATATCTTAGTTATATTGGGGCTGGCAACACAAATCTACAGATGATGGAATCCGTGTGAAATTCGTGCTAATGTCCAACACGCCAATAAAATTACACCATTCATTCCTTAGTTGCATGTAACTTAACCCCGCAGTTTTAAATAGCCACATATTACTGTAAAGTTATGACTTACAATATAATGATAATAAATATGAACTTAATTACTAGTTGAGCCTTGCTTAGGCTGACATGGATGACATGACAGAAAGATACTATAGTTACAAGAAGATTTACAGCTTTGACGTCACAGACGCTCTATACAAAAAATAAAACATAATAGTACACCAATAACATTGTTCGCTTTAGGGCTGATTTTTCCATCGCCAGATAACTTTTATTCGAGGAATAAAATTGACGTTTGACAGTTTTTGTATGAAATAACTGTCAAAATTTCAAAATTATTCCTCGAATAAAGTTATCAGATGATTGAAAAATCAGCCCTTAGAAACAGAAATATACAAAAGCTAAAATAAACTATTAAATTAGTAAACAACCCTGTTTATAGTGTATCCAGTAAATATCTTGTATGAAAAACTGGTGCGTGACCAGCGCTGCTTTTATTTACCAGGATATATTGGGCGCACTGTACCTAATCGTTTTGATTTTTATCTCAACACAAAAGTTCAAATTCGAATAAGCCATGTCATTTTTAAATGTAACGAATTCAAGCTTATAATAATGGCAACTGAAACATTACAAAATCCGTTTTAAATCTTCAGCCTATCCTATTTTAGTCCCCTGCATATTATATGGCTGGATAGGGATACATCCCGAATTGCCCACAACCTTCCATCCAATACATTCAAGCCGCCTTTAGATTCCCATAATCAAAAATATACATACAAAAATAACTCTCACCCCTAGAGAAGGCTTACAGTCCGGCCGTTGGGAAAATGCATTTCTGACACCTGTCAGTTTTATACAAACGAATACGTACCATCGCAGCCTTTTCCGCCTGATCACTTAAAAATTTTTTCGCGTAAATCCTGCAGCGGCGCCAAGCCACACCTTAAAGTTTTCGCCTATTAGGAAAGCGATAACGCAATTAGTTGCAGCCTGCACGGCGCAGCTTAGTGACGCATCACGTGTACTCCTTTTGTGAATTTACGGACGAATTATTTGACCTTGGCGCGCTTACTAGAGAGCGCTTCTATTATTTTTGAGTGCAAGCAAAAATGAACTTAAGCGGTCAGGCGGGAGTGATAGTACTTCGCACTGACAAGTGTCAGGATCGCATTATCGCGACGGCCGGACTGTAGTAGGGGTGTACTTACACACAGCACTTTTAGTATAACAAATATCATCAAGCTATCCTCACACCCTTACTATCTATGATTCCGGCTTCTGAATACCTGCATAGCTTCATTTGACAAGCGTCTGTGCCCATTTAAACATGAATACATATAGGACAACCTGCACCGGGCCCGCGTGGTGGATTGTGGCCCGCTCCTGCCCTACTCCTAAATAGTTCCGTTGCTGGGGCTCAGGCCTCCTCTCTGTGAGAGGGAGAGAGACCGAAACCATTGGTTTTATTCATTGGTTGGTCAGGTTTTATAAAACCAGCAAGTTCAACGACAAATTATAATATGATCCTTGTTTGACAACAGATTCTATTGAAAAGGTTTTCAGAAACCCGGAATAGTATGCAAATAAGTCGTCTTACTAATTAATTCGTACTATGACGTCGATGTAGGATACAGTTTAAAAATATAGATGAACAAAACTTTAAGGAATAACAAAATTTCGTAACACTCCAATTGCAATAGCTTTCTGTTAGAATGTAAATATTGCATCATTGATGTTTTAAACAGTCGTCTTTTTGTCTGCTACTAGAAAAGGCCTACGCAGACCGGGACGGCATGGCAAGGGATTTAAACTTTTACTAATGGACATTCAAACGTATCGATATAGAAATACGACATAAACTGCTATGCTTTAAAATGATGCCGTGGCATCGAAAGGGATTTCATTGCCGTGGCGTGCTGCGGTAGGCAACGGTATGCCAAGGACTCCGGCGCTCATTGTGACATATCACGGGGTGAGGCAATGGGGGTAGAGAAGCGGGGAAGCCGCTAGAATGCCGCGGTATCTAAGCGGCTGGTGTGCGCTGACTGACGGCAATATCCCTTGACATGCCGTCCCGGTCTGCGTCCTAATGCTGAAATCAAATTCTTCACTCTAGTGAAGAAGTGACTGTTCTTTTTATTAAATTACAATGACTAAATTGACATAGAAATGAACGATCATCTGCTCCATCCATTTCATTTTCGAGCATTTGGCAGGCGGAGTGCCGAAATCCAACATTGATGGATGGATTAATTTTTTATTTTTTATTCATTTTGCGTTCAGACGTTTCACTTCGAGTGAACGATTCCGAATGAATATAAACAAAAATTGGAGCGCCTGATATCGGTTTTATGAACTCTGGCGCGGCACCTGAACTTTTGAGCTATTGCTACAAATGTGTTACGCAATTAGGCTGTTAGTCAAGTCAAAACATTACCCTCCTTCTTGAGCAGTCGGGTAAAAACTAAATCAAAGAATAGTCATTGTCAATCCAGAGATTCTAATCTAATAAATAGACACTGAAATACTATTAATGTTGTAGTAATAAATACAAAATTGTGCAATTTAAATGTCAGAATACACATAATAAATATAGATGCTTTTCAATTAGAAATCTAAAATATATTAAGGTTATAATATCGTTGGCACGTCTATTACTTTATAATATCATGCTCACAAAAATTATGTTATTTGATGTCTTCGCAAAGAGACATAAGCTTTGGTGTGTGCTTGCTTTACTTGATTTTATTATTCATACCGTTGGCGACATCTACATCGCCACATTCGAACTACGCATCACGCTGATGTCACGCAAAGTCCTGCATCGCGCAAGCAGAGTTTACCACGCGACTAGCATTTTATACAACGTCCCTTCATCAACCGTCGGGCAGTAGCCCACCAGAGACAAGGTTACTTGATGCCCTAAGCAATCCACGTCTGTCGGCCCTCCTATCCACTAGTCGCCTCGTATTTTTCCAAAACATCGACGAGCGATTTGTAAAGATTGGTGCACATCTCTAGAGTGATTTTGGGTCTTATTTATATCTTGCTGATAAACAGCTTTGCTTTTTTTATCCCGATATTCCCACGGGATCGAAACTTATGCGGGTGAAACCGCGGGAAGCAGCTAGTTAAGTTATAAAAGAAGAGATAGAAATCGAGCCAACGACCTTCGAAAGATCAAGAAGTGAGGAGATGTGGTAACAAACATGGAGATGGACAGGCCATATGCTCAGAGGATAATAAAATGGACAAAATAAAATGACGGAGTGGACTCCCGGATGTAATACTAAGAGTAGAGAAATTAGAAGGCGGTCAGATGAGCTAACGAAAAGCGCTGGACCGCTATGATAAAAATTGCAAGAGAAAGAGATGAGTGGAAAGTGCTAGACGAGGCATTTGTGTCCCAAGGACACGCTACAAAGTGAACTGCTGTTGTTTTTTTTAACTTCTTAGTCGGCGATTCGATAATTGGACGAGAATTAAACCAGTGAAATTTAAAGGCCGCGTCACGTTTAAGTACATTTCGTTACATGAGAGAGAAGAAAGATAACTCTCTCTGCCTCTCATAAGAAGTTTCACTATTATTCGCTATCACGTGTATGGTGCTCCACACCTTTTTTTTTTGTTTCATAATTTTTTGCGTCTGTGTGGTGTCGGACTTAAAGAATAGCACCACCCCATACTTCCCGTGGGTGTCGTAAAAGGCGACTAAGGATCGTACCGGAGAATGGGCAGCAGCTTTCTCTATGCATTCCACCACCATACTATACTGCGATCGCCAACCCGCTTGCCAAGCGTGGCGATTATGGCAAACCCCCCCTTTGGGGGAGGCCTATGTCCAGCAGTGGACGTCTTTCGGCTGTAATGAATGATGATGAATTTTTTGCGAATATAGGCTTTGAATTTGAATTGCGATACAATGCCACTAGACCATAAATAACAATATTGCAACAACCAACCACACCGTAAACGAATTTATGAACAATCGAAAATGGCGTTTATCCTTAAGGACCGACGTCGGGTCATAGGACGTTTTATGGGTAAGTCCTTGTTTTGTGACTGCATTTTTAGTAGCACCCTTCAAACCAGAACACCTTAAGCTTACGTCTAATTACGAGGACTATTAAACTATTACTAATATCGGTGGGTAACTACAATAAAATGGTAATGTAATTCATACATGCATATTAAATATAGCCTAAAGGGCATAAAGCTGATTGCCCGGGCAATTCCGGTTCCCGCGGTGTTTGCCCTAATATATCATTACTTATAACCTAAGTTCCAATACGTGGGGTCGATGCATTATACCTAACATTTTACCATACGTAAGGCGATAACTAAAATTAACAATAAGCTTATAGCTTTAATACTACTTCACATTTTTAGTTTAGTTTTAAATACATTTAGATGGTGGATTTAGAAGCAAAAATACGATTAATATATGTTATGGGTACCCCTTATTTGTAGACGCGTACTATTAATGTTATGTGACTAAACAACTAAATAAATATATTGCAGAATATATAGAGAAAGGTCGATGTTGAAATCGCTTGATTTTATACTCAGACAAAGTTGTCACTTATTACATCTAACGGCTGATTTTTCAATCATTTGATAACTTTGTTCGAGGAATAATTTTGAAATTTTGACAGTTATTTCATACAAAAATTGTCAAACGTCAATTTTATTCCTCGAATAAAAGATATCTGGCGATGGAGAAATCAGCCCTTAATCAATCTTGTAGCAGTTGTCCGTGTCTATGGTAAGCACAGTAAGTCTTCTACTACATACATCAATTGATTCTGATTTATTTAAAATCTAACCTCCGGTAGCTTAGAAGCCTGAACAAGTATCTGATAACTGAAACAGCAGTTCGGCAAATAATAGTTGTACAGTCAAATTGCACTTCGATAATAATTACCCTTACTACTACGACATAAAGGTCAGTGTCAAATTTTTACGACCGATGTCTGGTTGACTAGACAAAATACCTGATTTCTTGCTCAAAATTGGACAACTCACGGAAATTGGGACCTTTCTCTATTAAACATCTATGGCTGACCCTCCCATTTCCTTCACAAGAAAATGCCGAGAGTCGAAATTCGATACATGATATAAACTGTCACACATAAGGGGCGTGTACTTACAAGTCTTGCTTCAAGAAAAGATCTGACTTCGATCTTCCTTGGTACCTGTTTACTTCTCCTTGACTTTTTTAAGCATCTTTCCGATGTCCTGGCTGCCTGCTGGACTAGGACGCTTGAGTTTATGCTTCGCTGATAACTTGGGTCTGTAGCCCTTGACTGGGATCTTGTTGGGAACTGGGAACACATCCGGCTTCGAATGACCTCCCAGTCCGTCGTAGGAGATTTCCATTTCGCGTGGCATGTTATCAAGGGATGAGATGTCCATACCGCTCTTTTTGTGGAAGATGCTGTGTTTTGTGCTGATAGCGTTTGATTTTTCCCCGATGCGTTTCTTGGTGGCGTTTTTAACTGCGTTTTGGTAGAGTTGCTCTGTTGGCTGGAAAGAAAGTGGAAGATTGATTTATTTGTTTTGTCTAATCAATACATTTTTATGCTCTGTAACATTATTTTCACTTGTCATGCTCTAAAAGTTCGCCTTTATGTTGTGCGTAGGCGACATAAAGTCGCTTTTTATGCTCTAGTGCATAAAGTTTTTTTTTTCTAAGACTAAAATAATCAGGCCCAACAGCCACACGCACAATAAAACGTCGCAGATTAAAGTCGTTATTTTATTTCATCTGATTTAATTTATTCCGAATTCTGTGTTTTCTATCATTAATTTAATAAAATCAGATAAAATAGTTGTCATTTATAATTTCAAAACGCAAAGAAGTTTCTATGACTTGGCAGTATGAAGTACCGAAGTCGAATGACACATATAGAAAATAAAATAAAAAACTTTTAAGTTTCGTGGCGGGAATTAGCTATTATCTTCTTTAATTTTGGAACATTCTTTAAGCCTGTTTCATTCTCTCGCAATCGAAGTGAAAATCAGAGTGTATATAACTCGGGCATAAACGAGCCATTTTATGAACTAGTTGTACAATCTACTATTAAATGAGTAGTACTAAACTTACTTTCGTTTTTTCAGGCAGTTTCAATGGGGCGCGTTGCAAGGCCGCCAGGGATAGCACGTTGCCCTGTTTCAAGCTCAAGTACGGAGAGTCTGAGTTCTCAATGTTGTTCACCATTTCATTCTGAAATTTAAATAAATAAACATACATTAAAATTACGCCTTCTTTAGCATAGGGGTAGGCAGAAACTACAGAAAACCACCTCCTTATATACTTCTTTTATTTAGTTCATGACTCTGCGTTCATACTTCTAAGGCCGCATTCATTCGGTCAGGCAGTCAATCGTCATTCAAATCGAATGACGAATGAGTTTCTAAACTGATAGCAGACGCTTCACTCGAATGAAGTGAATGTTCATTTATATTTCATACACACATACACAAATTCACGCCTTCTCCCTATGGGGATAGGCAGAAATTATATAACACCCCCTACTAAGATCCTAACATGCTCCTTTTGCCTCGTTTACGTTCATACACCTGGGGGCCTAAAAAGGCCACTGTGGCAGAATAATAAAAGGATAACAGAATGGACAGTTCACTGTTAAGTTAATCGTATCAAATCCCATTGGTGAAGCATTTTTCAGTTATTTTTTTTTGTCTGTGGTAAAATACCAATCAATCCAACGTTCTGCCATATTTCATTTCATTTTTCGATCATTCGGCGAATGAAAGATACCGAGTACCAAAACCCAACATTGTTGGACATGTTCACTAATTAATTATTTTTTTATATTAGAACGACAAAAACAAACAAAAAGTGCAGTGTCTGATTTCCGCTTTAAGTCATCATTGTACCGTCGTGAGGGATAGTGCTATTTGCCCTGTATAGCTCCATCTCTCTCTAACATTGGAAAAATGGCGGCTTTAAAACGTCTTAGTAGGCCCTCTGGCCATACAAGCTACGCCATTAATACCGTTCTTCTATGGCGTTTACACAAACATCCGTCTTATAAATTCCGCTTTAATTCATCCTCTTTAATATGACTAAACCTAAGCGAAGTTTTTTAAAATAAATTAATGTCATCAATTCCTCAATCTATCAAACCACAGCAATATTGTATGAATACGGATGGCTATAAGAGTAGGGGAAGGCCAAAGAAACGATGGATGGACGTTGTGAATGATGATATGGTTAGAAAGGGGGTGACTACCGAGATGACGACTAATAGAGAAGTATGGAAGACGAAGACATTGTTGCGCCAACCAAATTGGGATAAAGGCAAGTGGATGATGAGGAAGCTTCCATCTTCGGTTGAAGAAACAATGGATTGACGGTGTGAAAGATGATATGGCTAGAAAGAGGGGTGACTACTGAGATGACAGCTACTAGATGAAGCAGACTTGTTGCGCCGACCGAATTGGGATAAAGGCAAGTCGATGATGATGAAGTTTCCATCTTCGGTTGAAGAAAACGATGGATGAACAGTGTGAAAGATGATATGGCTAGAAAGGGTGGTGGAACATAAAGAGCTAAGGAAGGAACACAGGTGGGTTTTAGTCAGTAAGAGTCTGACACTCCCTTCCGCTCCACCCAGAGCGGGAGGGGTCATTGGATGATTTCCCATACTCAAAAAAAAAAGAAAAAAGGGGGGAGGGTGGACAACTGAGATGACAGCTAATAGATGAAACAAACTTGTTGCACCGACCGTAAATAAATTGGAACAAAGGCAGGAGAAAGATGATGAAGCTTCCATCTTCTGCTCTTAGTACACTCATACTCAATGTTCCTGATACTTCGCGAGCCAGTCTTACCTGTTTCCAGTACAGCTTGACATTAGCCCTGACGTTATCAGAGAACTCTCCCTCATTTTCCCTTTCTTTTTTGTCCTCATTCTTCATTCTTATAATAGCCTTAATTTTTCTTTTCATTTCGTTGTATCTTTTCTGCTTTCTCTCCTCATCATCTTTTTCATTCGTTGCCTGATTCATCCTCGTGGCTTTAGAGCATAAGACGTTGAGCCAAGCCGCTTTTTTCTTTCGTTCCAAATCTTTAATATCAGTATCAACGCAATCATTCGTCCCCCTACCATTTTCCGTCTGCGCCAATGAACAATTTATTATCATAATTATACAATAAATTAATCTAAAATATCATGGTTAGCGATGATTAGATGGTGTTGTTGCCATAACAAGCGCCATTTACGAAGCTTTAGTTGACTCAATAAGTCCCCATTTTGTATTGAAGCGAGTTGGTGCAGAGCAGTAATCGGTGTTTTTTTCATCGAGCTTTTTTTTTTTTTGTTTAACTCCAGATGTGGATTCAAGGAGGTTGCATAGAACACTCCTATCAACAATTCTGATATCCACTGAGTGTCATCAAACCCTTTACATAGAATTAGGAGCCCCGCGAAGCGGGTAAAATTGATTTTCAAAGATGTGGAAGGTGAAGAACGGGGTATTATATCCAAACTTGGGATGGACCTATATCCAGCATTGGACTGTGGTGTACTAGCTCGATTGATGGATTGAGAACGGGCAGCTAGGAAATTTATCCTGAGTTTTTATTGCATAAGATAAAATCTATTATTAGCAATGAAACTTACGAAACTAGAGTTCTGGTCTTTGAAATGTGGGTCTTCAGTCGATGGCGGCGACGTCGGGCAGTCGTCGATTCTGCGGTTTCCTACACTCCTGGTTTCATCCATTTGCCTCTGTAGCTCGGCGTAGTCTGAATCGGCTTTTAGGATGTCGTATTTTGCCTGCACTTGGTGGAGTTCGTCCTCTAGGTGCCTGGAAGGTTACGGGGTGTTATTTTCAATGATTTGGTAGTCAAATTAATACTCTACAATAGATTGTATGCATTTATTTATAGTATGTGTTTTGACAGAAAAAAAAAATGTAGTTAATTTAGAAAATTTGTTACTTCCAAAACACAATCTAGGAGGAAAAATAAAGTAGCTGATGATTGTCCAGTGAATACTACATTTGCTACAAGGCAATTTATTAAACAATTTTCCCGTATATATAACGCTCTCAATGAACAATGTGCCATCTACTCTATGACATACCGCGACTGCAAAAAAACCCTAACTGAATGGCTCAAGAGTAAAAGTTACGAAGAAACCGAAGATATCCTACACAAGATCACATAACTAAGAAACACATATAATTTGTACACATATACACACCACACCCACATATCCTCGCGCTACACATACCACATATCTCATACACATGCCCACCCACTGCACCCCGACACCTATACAAACACACACTTACGCACAAACCCACACACATACACACACAAACATATTCTACACTCAGTGCGCTCCCTTACTGATCTACGATCTACTATATGATAAAATGTTAATTAGTCTTATAACAATCTTTTTGCTTATTTCTCACACATCTGTAGAATTATTGTAAACTGGAGGAGCCGAACCACCTAATACAAGCAAATCTTTGCTTAAAAGGTGACTCCAAACCTAACATAGTTATATCCCTAAGTGAAGAAATAAACATTTTTATTTTTTATTATTATTTTATTTGTTTTTGTTGTTTTGTCATTTTTTTAGTAAGAAATATACTTAAGTCTTTTTTATGTATTTTGACTCAGATTACATTAATTTATTTGACTGCTTATAGTAAAATTTTAAAGATAAAACATATCATATAATTCGCAATCATCATCATTTCAGCTGAAATACGTCCTGCTGCTGGGCAAAAACCTCTCCTTTATCCTTTTAAACCACCCTGTTTTGTGCGATCTGTGGCCATATTGGCCCTGCAAACATTAACAGATCGTCACACCAACTTCGCCGTGGTCTGCCTTCGTACAAAAGACTTACGGAACACTACGGAGTCCACAGCCTTCAAGATCTTTACACACTGAATGCGAACAAACATTTGCGTGGGCATTCCCTAAAGCTGTGGGAAAATTTATCAAAGAAAAAGAAGCAATTCTTGTCTAACCAAGTTACAGTATGTAACATTTTCTGGGAGCATGTAATAGGCTCCCGAAGAATGTTATATAAATAAATAAAGTATATATATAAATAAATAATAATAAATAAATGTTGTGATGGCTGCCACACTGAACTGCTGCAAGAATAAACTGGACAGATTAATATCTTCCAGCTATTTAATACACACGCATCCGCTAATTAGCTGCTAGCGTGTCTAACAAAATACCTCGTCATAAAATACTTACATTATTTTGCTCGTTAGATCACCGGCAATCTTCTTCTCTAGAGCGAGCTGTTGTTTTGCGGCGTGTAACCTGTCTCGAGACTCATTCTTCTTAGCCTCTGAGTCGCATAGAGCTCTGTGAACAAGATTTACAATAATACATAATTATGGTATAGACTGGTATCGATTTCAATAAACTTTATTATTTAGTGCGGTCGCACGTTCGAAACGAATTATGGATGAAGGGGAAAGGAAACTAAAGAATAGGAAGTAAGTACATGATTCTGGGCCCCCAGCGTTGAAATATTTCGTAGGTTAGTAAAAAAACAAATTTCTGTTCAATACATTTTGACCTCGTAGGTATTGCATTTTTCTATGAAACAGCGGTTTTGTTTTGAACCGACGAGAAATTCTACGCTTGGGGTTCCAGAATCAATTGTGCTGACTTCATGGTTACAGTTTGCGCGTAGGTCGGGGTGCCATGCCACCCTGTATTGTGTGAGATGTCAAGGGAGTAATAGGCTACATTTGACATGTGCGCATACAAGAAATAAATAAAAAAAAAATAAGCAGTAAACGCTACCGCAAAATAGAGCGGGCCGCACCGCAACGCAAAACATTGCAAAAATCCTCCTCCAATATTGTCATAGATTTTCATGACTACAAGCGGACCGCAGCCGCGCACTTTATTGTATGAAAATGCTTTGCGTTGCGGCCCGTTGCCTTAAGTAAGTTGCCCTGTAAGCCCTTAAATACACGAGCGGCACGTCGCCACTGACAACTGTCGACAGCTGCAGTTGCCTCTGCCGTTGGCAACGTGTAGCTCATGTATAAGAGCACTAATGTGCGTTTAGCTCAAGGGGTATGTACGTGCGACCACGTCATGAGCATTCTGGTCATGTCGAGAGAATGAGCAGTTTTGCAATCATCATCATCATCATTTCAGCCGAAAGACGTCCACTGCTGGACATAGGCCTTCCTCAAGCACCTCCAATTCGACCGGTTCTGTGCTTCTCGCATCCAACGGGTTCCTGTGGCCTTCACAACCTTGGGGGAGGCCTTCCAACGCTACGTCTTCCGGTACGCGGTCACCACGCCAGAACCTTTCGGCCCCATCAGCCATCTGTTCTGCGAGCAATGTGCCCTGCCCACTGCCACTTAAGTTTGGCAATTCTTCGGGCTATGTCGGTTACCTTGGTTCTCCTGCGGATCTCCTCATTCCTGATTCGATCACGCAGGGAAACTCCAAGCATAGTCCTCTCCGTTGCCCTTTGGGTGACTTTTAGCCTTCTTATAAGGCCCATTGTGAGCGACCACGTTTCAGTGCCATAAGTCATCACTGGCAACACGCACTGGTCAAAGACTTTCGTCTTGAGACACTGCGTGTGTCGTGTGTTGTATGTGTGGTGCCGGCCTTAAAGAATAGCACCACTCCATACTTCCCGTGGGTGTCGTAAAAGGCGACTAAGGTTCGTACCGGAGAATAGGTAGCAGCGTTCTCTATGCATTCCACCACCATACCATACTGCGGTCGCCAACCCGCCTGCCAAGCGTGGCGATTATGGCAAACCCCCCCCCCCTCCTCCCCCCCAAGAATGACAAGTTTTGCAATATCATAATATAATTTCTAATATCTGAACATGGGTAGAAAATATTTTGCGTTGACCACAAGTAACATGGGAGGCATGGCAGGAAAAACAAGAGATTTTATATAAGTAATTAAATAATAATATTTTTAATTAAGTTAAATATAATATATACATATAATTTATTAAATATATATGCTTATATTTTTTTGTTACGTATTTTTATGGTGTGCAATAAAGTCATTTTCTGCCTAGCCTTTTCCCAACTATGTTGGGGTCGGCTTCCAGTTTAACCGGATGCAGCTGAATACCAGTATTTTAAATGGAGCGACTGCCTATCTGACCTCCACAATCCAGTTACTGGGTAATCTTGGTAAGATTGGTTGTCATTCAGGCATCTGACTACCCGTAACGACTGTCATAGATCCACGAATGACAGCCGGGACCAACAGCTTAACGTGCTTTCCGAGGCCCGGAGGGGTCACGTTATGTAAAGATGGTCACCCTTTCACAGACCAACCGTGGCAAGCTTAGCTTAACCTGATCGATCGACCTGTGCGGCTGTTATTATTTAGCCACGGGCCATTTTACATTTTGACGAGTTGTACGAACATAAATGTAGGGAACATTTATGTTCGTACAACTCGTCAAAATGTAGGGAACAGCTGATTTTTTTTTCGCGATTTCAGGTTTGGTCCCATAGTAAAAGTTGTTCATAATGATGAGATGACCTCTTAAGAGATTGTTAATGTTTTACCAATAACCCTGTATATGAATAAATAAATTATAAATGTGTTTACCTTTTGAGAGCGGTCGCGAACGTAGCAATAGTTCGCACATCGGTGTAGCTATGGAGCATCTGCTCCACATCATCGCTTGTAGCATTCAACACTTTTTGGAGACTGAAACAGAAAGATTCTGTTAGCATGTACAGAAAGCTAAACTCAATAAAGAGAAAAGATTCGACGTTTTGTATGTTTGTTAGTTACGCTTTTACGCTAAAACGGCTGCACGGATTTGGATGAAATTTGGCACATGGGTGGACCATGATTGGATACTTTTATCCCGTAATTCCCACGGGATCGAGACTTAAGCGGGAGAAACCACGGGCGCAACTAGTAGTCTAAAAGAAGGATACAAAGGGAATCACCCAAAGTACATTCGCATCAATTGGGCTATTGGAAAAGACATCGCAATTGGCATCCTGTAAGAACTCCTGTTTACAAAACCAGTTACGGTAAAAGAAATCCCTTTAATCCCTCAAGCTAAAATATAGCATAGTTTAATCAGTCTGTTCCTACTATCAGGACACAGGCGCCGCTATAACGCAACGTAATTTCGGCATAATGTGTCGTCAGTCATACAAATAGCATTGCAGGCGTAATCATGCCGAATTTCGGTCGCGTACCTTCGGCATCGTGTGTTTAGACACTAAGTTGAAAAGACTTACCCATTCAAGGTCTGCATATTCTTCTTCAGTGCCTCATTCTCATCCTTCACTCTTTGCATATCTTTGTTTTGAATGGTCAAGAACTCCACGTGTTCTCGAAGGGCCAAGACTTTGGAGTCAAAGCTGACCAGACGCTTCTCATATGATTTCAGAAGATCGCTGCAAATATTTGGTTAGTTCAGGATTGTAAAAATTTAAATGTTCACACAAGCTCAAGTCAGAGGTGTGGAAAGAAGAAAGGGAGAAAAAAATAACAAAAATATCAAAAGTTAACAGCAATGTAGCTCATCTTAATGACTAGAGGCCTTTATGGTTTCGACTCACGTTCGATTGCTAGCGCGTTAGAATTTTGTATGGGAAATTAGGTTTCTCCTAGTGACCACCAGGTGGCGCTATAACTTTTCCCATAAAATTCTAACGCGCTCGCAATCGATCGTGAGTGGAAAAACTCACACTAAGGCCACTGATAAGATTGTTGCTGAGAATCAAGCACATTAGAAATTCCCAATTGGAAATGTTTAGGGTTATGTCCAGTATTTTTTTGGCTGATTATAATGATGTCCAAAAGTGAACTGCTGCAGTCTCATAAAAATGATAATGAGCTAGCTAGAAGTTATCATAAATGAACACAGAACACGTTATGAAGTGACAACAAAACTTACTCCTGCCTCTTCAGATCAGCATTAGCAACAGAAAGTTTATCCTCTTTCTCCTTATACTTGACTCTTTGCTGTCGCAACTGCAGCTGCGCATCGTCCAGCCTCGACTGCAATGTGGCAGCATCTTCACTGCTGTTCTCGTTGGAAACTGTTGGGTACAGACGGAACATGCACTTGTCCGTCACTTTGTTCCTGCATTGCGGACAGGTTTTGGATCTGGAAGAGTGTTTGATATTAAGTAAACGGCATATGACAGGCAGAGCAATGGCAAGATGGTCAGACATGATCAGGAAGACTGTTGGAGACAGCATTTACCGAGCAAGAAAATTTATCAAGGGAAGGAAGGGCGAAGAAGAAGAAGAAGAGGGACATGGAGTGAGATTTTGGTTAGTATTGTAGCTGAATAAAAAGCGTTGTGTACAGATCATCATTAAAATACTAGTGCTGAGACATTCTGGCTACTCTAAGGTGATTTGAGTTTGTAATACTTTACTTTTGAGTAGTTTTCTTGACTTTAGGCCTTAATTAAGAAATGAAGGCTATTTCTTTTAATAGTTGATCACCAAAATTGGTGCTTGATGTTGCATTGTTGATTAACAGAACTATGATAATCACTTTTAACAAAGGGATGCTATAATCTGCACCTTAAATATTATAGCAAGATACTCAGTTGTCAATTTGCAAGCATTTTTGTCAAACCAGTCACAAGGACTGGCGTCACAAAGACATTTAAGTATCTTCCAATCTATCTGTGTGGTTCTTCTCTCAAAATACCGTTTCAAACACCATCAGAATGGTCTTCACATGACCTGACCAAGATTAAGTCTGGACTTTAAAGAAACTGTGACCTCTGAGTTTCTTTTGGCCTTTCTCTTCAAAATCGGATCAGGAACGCCGAGCTCATGTAGTTTTTAAAACATGATTGACATTTAAACCTACTTACAGAAATAAAATCATTTATCTAAATCTATTTAAAGTAGTACAAGAACACCAATACATTCGCATTTATAAAGTAACAAGAATTAGACTATTAAAGATGCTTTTACATTGACCTGAATTAGGACAGCCTAATTCAGGTCAATGTAAGAGTGATAAGCAAAGAATTGAGGATTCTATTAAAGGGAACAACTTGAAGCAAGCATTCTTCTTGAAGTAATATGCTGTGTTGTTTAATGCTTAGAACAGCAAAATTATTTCCATTGCAATGATCACCATGTGCGTTCATGCTTTATACAGGGTGATGTACGAAAGGCCACAGGACATACAAATTACAATGTACCATAGACAAAGGAATTTTAAAAATGAATTTAGAAGAAATTGCAGTTGTTATGATAAATATATCTTAATAATATTTTTAATGCTAGTTTTAACAAAGCTAATTAAGTGAAAGGGCAAGGGTTAAACACATCTTATACATATAGTAATGGACAGAAAGGATTACATAGAAGAAGCAGATAGAGAATAACCAACGCCAGCGAACAGGTATGGGAAAAAAAGTTCAAATGATTTTCTAAACAATAGATTTTGTAAATACCTTTCGATCCATTGCGCGAGGCAGTGGTGATGGAATATGTGGCCACATTTTGTCACATAAATGTTCTCAGCTTGATTTACAAGATCACTGCATATAGTACACAGAATATTCATCTGAAATAGGTTTTTTATTTAATTTAATTTCAGGTTATGTTTTGAGTCAACAATTTTTGGCGCAAAGCTGAGTAAACTCGATGTTATTAGAATGATTTAAAAGTACTTTTAATTTAAAAAAATGAATAAATACATTCTTACCTTGTATTTTAATAAATAAAGCCGATTCTTCCGTAAAATATTACAAATATGTCGGAGACATTCTACCTACATTATAAAACGACATCACATAATATATTGATACCATAACTTGAACGATTATGTTATTTAAAGCACATCATTCAAATATAAATGATTAACTAACTATATTTTTACTGATTTCATTAAAAAACAAAAACAAATACATTTTAAGCAAATCCTCAAAAATGTCAGACAAATGTATTCAATTTTCAATCTGTGGTTTATATAGTGTTGCTAGGGACTATTTTTAAAACGATCGATTATCCTACGACCTCTTTGGTCTTTGGCAGAGAGTAGGTAGACAAACCTTACCATCTTGGGGTGGAGAATAAAAATATAAACAATTTATAAAAATATGTCTTTTTATGGTTCAATAATTGAGATTCTAAATTTCGAAATAGTGGTGAAATATAATTTCAGTGCGCTAAAGCAGCAAACAGAGAGTTGTGTGTTGTAACGTAACTGGCTTTATTAATTTTTTTTCAGTAACTAGAATTCAACTTCACTATTTTGCGGTCCCGGAGAGTTGGAGCCTGTACGTACCAAAGTCCTAGTAAGGCTATATCATGCAGCTTTATAAAGATGAAGCGAGAAGAAGATGGGCATCATGAATAAAAATAACACAGAATGCAGACAAACTTTAATTACGTTTTATTATAAATATCTTGTAGGAAGAATACAAGCTACGAGTTTTAGACAAGAGTACAAAGTCTCATAAACACGGAATGTGAAAGAATCTTACAGCTATGAGCCTAAGTTCAAGTATTTGCTTAGAATTTTTTAATTTAACCAAATAACCAAAATTTATGTATGGTTACAAAATACTCATTTCTCATATAGGTATTTGGTACTGCCAGCAAATCAGTTACCTGAATGCTGTGTGTAAAAATATTGTTTTGTTAGCTACGAACGAGTAAGTATATTTGTCGAAAAACCTAAAACCAAAAACGTCCTCTAAGATCCTACTCCTCAATCTCTTCCATCTTCTTATACGCCTTCTTGAGCTCTTCCAGAAGAGTCATGGCCTGGCTCTTCTCTATGAGCAGTTCTCTCTTCTTCTGTTCTCCCGTGAATACGTCATCAGTGTGCATGGTTAGAGTGTACGTGTCTACGGTTCCTTCAGGTCCTGGAGTCACCGATACGTCTGTCAGCTTGTTTACTGGAAGAGAAGATCTGGTTTAGTTACATAAATAAAATTGGCTTCAGGGAAATTGAAAAGGGTCATCAAGGGTAAATTATAAGACAAAAAACGTATGCGGTCGAGGGACCGCCGCCCGCGCCGAACAAAGTTATGCACACACACACACGCTTCTAACAAATGCTGTGGTAGCTTGATGAATCACATCAATTTAAAGAGGGCTTCAAGTAAATTGTATTAATACTAATTCATTGTTCAGTTTTACTGTGGATAACAGCGTTTTCCACCCACCATTGGACAACTCTAAACGTTTTTTTCGTTCATTAAACGCTGCAGCCATGTTCTTTCCTTACCATTGCAGCTTAATTATAATTCCTCGCTTAAAGAAGGAATCTTCCCTGAGGTATGGAAAAGCGCAAGAATAGTTCCAGTATTAAAAAAAAGGTGATCCTGCAAATGTTAAAAACTACCGCCCCATCTCAATCTTATCATGCTTTCCTAAAATCTTTGAATCTGTTGTTTGTCCGATCATTACTCGGCACAATGATAAAATTACCTCACCAAATCAACATGGTTTTAAAGCTGGTCGCAGTGTAGAAACGAATCTTGTCGAGTTTGTAACTGATGTAACCCTAGCTCTTGACAATCGATTAGAAGTAGATGCATTATACACGGACTTCAACAGTGCCTTTGATAAAGTTGACCATTCTCTTTTACTATTGAAGTTGGAATATAATGGTATACATGGCTCACTACTAAACTGGTTTTCATCCTATCTATCCCGTAGATCGCAAATTCTTGTCGTGAACGGTTATGAATTTTACCCATACTACGCTGACTCAGGAGTTCCTCAGGGTTCTCATCTAGCACCAGTTCTGTTTTCGCTCTTCATTAACGACATTATTGATCAAATCCATCACTGTAAATATTTAATTTTTTTCCGGTGATCTCAAAAGTTAGAGGGCAATCAATTCGATTGTAGATGCTACTCTAATTCTAGACGATTTAGATAGGATAGAACAATGATGTCACTTAAACCGCATGAAGCTTATACTTAACGTACAAAAATGTAGCCACATTCGATTCAGTAGGAAAAGACAATCTAGCGCTGTCTCATACAATAAACAAGGAACATTTTTAGAGTCTGTAAATTAAGTTCGAGATCTTGGTGTCATCATGGATGACAAAGTTAACTTCAGAAGTCATATAGCATTGTCACGAAATCAGCAAGGCTACTTGGATTTCTTAAGAGAAGCACTAAAGGCTTCAAGCTGGCTCGAACTAAAATATAGTGTTATAATTATAATGCCTTAGTTCGAAACCACCTTGAGTTTGCGAGCGTAGTGTGGAACCCGCACTATGCTATGCACTCACAAAGAGTCGAAAGCATCCAGAGGGCCTTCACGAAACATTTAGCGTATACCTTCGGTAAAATATCCCCTTGGTGTCCATATGAACAATGTGTTTGATGCTACAATGTAGATTCTCTGCGCGACCGTCGACTGACACTGAGTCTAATGTTTCTTTACAAATTTGTCAATAATAAATTAGACTGTGACAGATTAGTTGAGCGTATTGAACTATAAGTTCCTTACAAAATGCCCAGATACCCTATAACTGATGTATTCCACACTCGAGCATCCAAGACAAATATTGGAGTAAACTCACCACTAAACCGACTCAGCAGAGAGATGAATTCTTTGATAAAATTTATACCAGATGTTGATCTAAACCATTATTCCATAAAGGTCTTTAAAGCCAAAATACTGAAGTCCCGAAAAACCTAATCTGTTAATTTTTTATGTTAATATACTTTGGAAATCCTTCACCTTTTTATAATTTGTTTTTAGAAGGTCATTTCTCATTTCTATTATTTACTATTAGTGTTAGTTTTAAGTAAGTGGGCAAAATTGCAATGTTGTTCGTATTTTTATTTTACTTTTTGTTGTTAATCTTAAGTTTAAGAAGTATCTTACCATAATTTTTTTAAGTTCTAGCCTTTAGTTTAATTTAGTTGTTATTATTTTGTGTGATCACTTATTTCTGAGACTGCTGGTAAACCTGTAATTGACGACTGCGTAAAAACGAGAATTTTGTGATGGTAAGTACTTAAGATCAATTATACATAGAAGCTGTTGGTGTAGGTAACTTAATAAAAAAAAAAAAAAAAACTAATCAGAATGTTTGGGTTTGTCTCAGGAGAACAGGTAACAGGGTCAAATAAAATTAGGTAGCGAAACTCCGTAGACGTGATTGGTTTATCGATATCTAAACAAAACACGACAAAACAAAAAGAAATGCTTTGAAATTATTTTTTGTTAGGGTCGATGAGTGAGTTACTTGAAGTATGAGTTTTATACAAAAAAAACAGCTTTTTTTAAACTGGGCATTTACCAGGATCCTCTTCATTAACTATCTCTCAAGTCAGCCCCTCATGGCATCCCCTAGCCGCCGCAGGAGACGCCCTGGGCGTCGGGAATCGATAACCGATTCCCGGCCACCGTAGGCGCGGGCTTGCGGACGGCGAGCAATGGGCAGCTCGCCGGCCGGTAAGGACCAGGCCCGGGTTGACGACGCGTTGTGTTCCACGCGCGCCTCAAAGAGATGTCAGCACTAACTGACGGGGTCCGATAGGGCCGATGCCTGCCAGGGTCGCGGGTTGTTCGAAAGAGATACCGAGGCCCCTGGCACAGGCAACTGAAGGAACACGGGTGGGTTTTAGTCAGTAAGAGCAGGCCTCCGTCACTCCATGTACTTGCGCGCTATAATTACCTACCGCCCGGCCAAGACCCTCGGGCCGTTTGCGGACCAAATTCAGTGCGGTTTTCGCAAGCGAAGCGCACGCATGTTGTTCAATTCACAACTGTACGCTTGAGCATTTAGGCACATTTTAGCATGCTGCGGTTGCTGACGCGACGGAGTAATAGGCTATTATAGCAGTAGGTATTGGAAATTTTCTACTGAGTAAAGTATCTGTTACGTAGTAACTATTTAGTAATCTGTGGTAAGAGTCTGACACTCAAAAAAAAAACTCCTCATGGCATGCATCTCGTGCATTTGGTCTGACCATTTTGTTATACTTAGATCAGCACCCTATTTGCGTAACACACTTATTACTATCAATTTGAATAATTTTGAAGCATATTGCTAATCTATTGCTCCATATGTTCGAAAAATATATTTGCTCAACAACGTACTCAACTAACGCAATGGATGTTGTGCAATTGTCAAAATGAAACCCATTGCTACTGATGGCACCTATGTTACGCAATCACCCCGCTGTTTCTAACATCATAATCGGCCTACAGTGTTCCCACTGCTGGGACACAGGCCTCCTCTCTGTGGAGGGAGTGGGCCATAATTCACCAAGCGGGCCCAATGAGGGTTGGTGGATGTCACATTTTGAATTGTTCGTTCTAGGGCATATCGGTTTCCTGACGATGTTTTCCTTCACCGTTTTGAGAGCAGTCGTGAAGAATATAAATACACAAAGTGCCTGCCTGGGTTCAAACTCACGACTTTATAACTTGAAAGTCAGGGCCGGTACAACTGGGCCACTACAACTCTGACACGCTGTGGGCTCGCCTGTATCTAACATACTCACTCATAAATCCATTAGCGTGAACATTCGCCACGTGATCAGGTTTAAAGTTGTCCACGGCATCAGCCAGCGCGTTGGCGTGAGTCCGAGGCACGCCCAGCACGAGAAGATCGCGCATCAGTTGTGCGCCCGTGCACGCGCATGCACAAGACTGCTGCACCACCCAGCGGATTACTGCGGCTGCTCGGGCGCATTCATCGCGAGAAGCTGAGAGAAATAAATTAATGAGCATAGCGTTATCCAGGAACTCCAGCAAGCAATGGATGCTCAAAAAAATATTCACATACTCGTTAAAGGTTTGATATCGCAAATGAGCAATGACATGTCTAAATTTAGTCAAAATTCTGAAGAGTTTTTGATTGATGAAGAAATAGAAATTAGGGATATCATCATCTGCCTAGCCTTTTCCCAACTTAGATGGAGTCGATTTCCAGTGTAATCGGATGCGGAGTACCAATATTTTACATGAAGCGACTGCCTACTATCTGACCTCCACAACCAGTGGGTACCAGATAATAGAAGATTATGAATTTATTTAAGATGGATTTAGCGCGTAAATATCAACTTACAGAAACTCGTGTCTTTCAGGATTTCCATGATGCCGTCATCCTAAGGAAAAAATAAACATTTTAATATGTATTCAGGGTTGGATAGGTTCAGTACCTACATGATTCTAAACTGGGTTGAAGTTTTCCGTCGGTTATTGCTGCAAGGATCTTTTGGTGCTCGAATGGCTTGACAGGGGGGCGCCGTTCGTAATCATTTGCGCAATATAATAATAAAATAAATATAATAATATATTGCAATATATATAATAGATTTTGTGAAATGTATTGCAAAAACAAGATGGTGGGATTAGTTCCGATTTTGGCCACGCACCAAAAGAACCTTGTAGCATAAGAGCGTTGTTGATGAGTTTACCGAACTGAACCGTTTTCTGTTCGTAGATTCGGGCTCGATTGGCGCCCAGCTCATCAATCGACATTTTAGATAAATACCTACGACCAATATAGGGTCGTGCAATGACACACTTAAAAAACTAACATAGGTTCCCAGACTGCCAGTCGTAAAAATACGACTGAAGCACACGTACCAACTCGAGCCATTCAGTATTCTTTGTATGAAACTCCCTACTGCAACGCACATTATAAACGAGACCTACAATAAGTACCACCCCCAAAATATTTCTTAAATAATGGAAATAACACATATTACCACTGAAAAGGTCATTAGATAACACATTAAGCGCTACACAAGACTACTCAATTATCCGGCTCAGCGTCAAAGGGGCAGTGGGCGAAACCATCAGACGGTATAACGCGTGGTATAATACAACAAAATTGACAAAGGAACACTAGTGTCTAATGTCATTTTTCGAAGGAAACATTACATACAGGGAGGGTTTGTTAGCGGGTGTGGATCTAGCCGCTGTTAATATTATAGATATGAGTGGTGTATAGGGTCAAATACATAAATAGGGGATGTGACATCTACCAACCTGCACTGGGGCTGCGTGGTGGATTACGGCCCACCCAAGTAACACAGTCTTGGAGGTTTAAAACAAATCTGTCTATTGACAGTCTATTCATGGTTAATCTTTAGATAGGGGCTTTCTAAAGATGGTTTCAATAAAGAAAATGTACTCTTATAGAGTTTTTTTTCTCAAGTTCGATTATTTTTAGAGAATTTGTTCATAGCACACTTATTTTAAGTACGTTTATAAGTATATTGAATGTTTTAAGATAAAATGCTCTACAAATAGTTAATAAAGCCTGAAGGTACCTAACTTGAAGTAATTTTATAGATAAGATGATATATTTTAAGACAAAACATTCTATTTTAGCTATTGGTACTCTTATCTTTGTTTATAAAGAGACTTAAATCTAGATAAAATACTTTAATAGATATTTTTCAGTTTGTCTAAAAAAAGATAGTGAAAAGGTGTTTTTAGTGTTTTTTTTCCTAAAAATGGCTTAATCAAGTGCATTTGTATTAAATATTTGAATTGGATGATTTTATGCAATGGAGACAGTGAAAAAAATTAAAAGGTCTGGTGGCTTTCGTCGAAAAATCGGCAAATATTTAAAAAAGAGGAAAAATGAAGAAGAGTTACAAAATAATTCAGATTCAGAATCGAAACTTTCTGATTGCTTCCTCCAAAACGTGGGAAATAGTTCTACGACAGAAGATACAACAGAATTTGCAGTGTCCGGGGTACAACATCACAAAATTATGTTAGTGAGCAATCCGATTCGGATGAAAACCTACCAGACTTATGTTAACACTGCGTCTTTGGCACCGCCGCCGGCGTATACATACCTACCTACTATTATACCTACTATTTTTCACATTGTCTATAAATAAAACAGAAATATCTTTTACTTAAGGCCTACGCAGATCGGGACAGCAGGGCAAAGAATTTAAATTTTTACTAATGGACATTCCAACGTATCGATATAGAAATACGACATAAATTGCTATGCTTTAAAATGATGCCGTGGCATCGAAAGGGATTTCATTGCACGGCATTGAAAGACGCGCCACGGGCTCTCGCGGCGGGATGCCGTGGCATCCTGCGGTAGGCAACGGCATGCCAAGGAATCCGGCGCTCGTTGTGACACACCGCGGGGTGAGGTAGCGGGGTAGAGAAGCGCGAAGCCGCTGGAAGGCCGCGGTATCTAAGCGGCTAGTGTGCGTTAACTGACGGCAAAATCCCTTGCCATGCCGTTCCGGTCTGCGTAGGCCTTAACCCTCTTAAATTGATTTATTAAATTGTTCTGTACTGCATAAAATGGTCTTCCGTTCACAACACATCAAATTACCTGTTCACTGATGAACGTCTAGAAATACTGTGAGAAGATAAAAAGGAATACAGAGATGACAGTTAGGTACTAGGTAATCTTAAACCACTTATAAATCTGTTTATTCTTTCACTAGATAGTTCAGTATGTAGCAAGTAAAATTATTCTTGTCATAGAGCTAGAGCCATACTACAGAAAATTCTCTAGAGTTTTTGTTCTATTAAATTCGTTTCTCTAGTAAATTTTATCTTGACGCCATTTTTAGGGTTCCGTTGCCAAATGGCAAAAAACGGAACCCTTATAGATTCGTCATGTCTGTCTGTCTGTCTGTCTGTCCGTCCGTATATCACAGCCACTTTTCTCCGAAACTATAAGAACTACACTATTGAAACTTGGTAAGTAGATGTATTCTGTGAACCGCATTAAGATTTTCACACAAAAATAGAAAAAAAACAATAAATTTTGGGGTTCCCCATACTTAGAACTGAAACTAAAAATTTTTTTTTTCGTCCAACCCATACGTGTGAGGTATGTATGGATAGGTCTTCAAAAATGATATTTAGGTTTCTTATATCATGTTTTTCTAAACTGAATAGTTTGCGCGAGAGACACTTCCAAAGTTGTAATATGTGTGTCCCCCCCCCTGTAACTTCTAAAATAAGAGAATGATAAAACTAAAAAAAATATATGATGTACAATACCATGTAAACTTCCACCGAAAATTGGTTTGAACGAGATCTAGTAAGTAGTTTTTTTTTTATTACGTCATAAATCGTAAACCGCAATTTACCTTTTATTCAACCAACTCAAATATAAAATAATATAAAAACATTTAATTTCATAAACATAAACAATGTACAATGAACAAACATAATGTTTTTAACACACTTAAGTCTAAAAACACCGGTGATTACTGGGGCATCTCCATTAAACTTTTAAGTAATATAATAGACATCGTAGCCCCCTATCTAGCTGTTACTTTTAATAAATGTGTTGATTTAGGAACTTTTCCTGACCTCATGAAGAGTAGTAAAGTCATACCATTATTTAAATCAGGTAATAAAAATGACGTTGGCAATTTCAGGCCTATTTCCATCTTACCTGCATTTAGCAAAATATTTGAAAAATTAATACTCAAGCAGTTGCTAAGACATTTTAATTTAAATAGCCTCCTTCATAATGAACAATATGGCTTTACAAAAGGTCGTTCGACTACAGATGCGGGTGTTGCTTTGCTAAAACACATATATAATGCATGGGAGAATTCGAAAAATGCTATTGGAGTTTTCTGTGATCTCTCCAAAGCCTTTGATTGCGTGCACCATGACACGCTTTTACGTAAACTACGTCATTACGGTGTCCAAAACGAAGCTCTCAACGTAATAAATTCTTATTTACATAATAGGTTCCAATGTGTGGATGTTAATGGTGTGAAATCTTCCGGGCTACCAGTTCAGTTAGGTGTACCGCAAGGCTCAATACTGGGTCCTTTCTTGTTCCTAGTATATATCAATGATTTACCATTCCATTTAAACGGCATCTGTGACGTTGTACTGTTTGCAGATGATACCTCTCTTATTTTTAAAGTAGACAGGAATAGACAAGATTTTGACGACGTAAACAGTGCGCTCTCAATAGTTACGAATTGGTTTACGTCAAATTCAAATTCAAAGCATTTATTTCAATTAGACCTTGTACAGGCACTTTTGAATTGTCAAAATTAAAATTAAATAGTCAGTCAGTTAGTCCGAAAGTTGAAGCTAGTTGCCCATTCCAAAACGTAGATCTCTATGGAGAAGAACGGGCAAGAAACTCCATGGACACTCTTTTAAATCAAGATATTACAAAATCCTGGGTACATTATTCTTGTTGCTTCTATATGTGAGAACAATGTAAAAAAAAGACACAAATGAAGAAACAATTCAAAATATAAGATTAAAAATAAGCATTGGCAGTTAAGAGATGACCAGTCTCAACCGACGGCGCCCGTTCACGAACATGACGCGTGGATCAGCACCATCCAGCTCAACCAGTTTGTAGGGAACCGAATGATCCAACACACGCGCCACCATCGGTAAGACATTTAAGTGAGCATGACAAGTTCTCAACTGCCATGCTCTTTCAAGTCAACATCAAAATTAAATCATAATAAACGGAAACATGGTTCTTACATTTACAAAATTAAAAAATGCTTCTAAATTATACAAAACTATAGTTTGCAATTTATTTAAGAGGTTAATAGAATTTAAAAAAATAATAAAAAACAATTATATGAACTCATATAACTTGTCAGTAAACTAATTCTGGAGAAAGAACATAAACATTGTCTTGAGTTAATCAGGGCGACCAACTATTCTTATCGTTTAAGTAATCGTTGATGGAATAGTATGCCTTTGAACAAAGGTTGGATTTTATTTGAGCTTTAAATGTATTAAAGGGCAAATCTAGTAATGAAGAAGGTAGCTTGTTATAAAAGGTTATACCAAGCCCAACAAATGAGTTATGAACCTTATGAAGCCGGTGAAAGGGAGCGCGTAGTTTGTCCTTATTTCTAGTGTTAACATTGTGAATATCACTGTTTTTAGTATACAAGTGAATAACCTAGTCCTCAATGCCAAGAAGACGAAATGTGTAAAGTTCGCCTTACCGAATGTTAGAAATCTAGGACCCAACATCGTCTTAGATAAAGAGGTGCTTGAAACTGTGGACACGGCAGTTTTTCTGGGAATAACAGTAGATGCCAAACTTCAGTGGAGACCACATATATCAAGTCTAGCAGGAAGGCTCAGTTCGGCTGCCTACGCCGTCAGGAAAGTAAGACAATACACTGACGTTGATACAGCTCGTTTAGTCTATTTTAGTTATTTTCACAGCGTTATGTCCTACGGTATTCTGCTGTGGGGCAAAGCCGCTGATATACAAAATATATTTGTCCTGCAAAAACGAGCTGTTCGAGCAATATACCAGTTAGGTGCCAGAGTTTCTCTAAGAGATTTTTTTAAAGATATTGGAATTCTTACGGTTGCATCACAGTTCATCTTTGCCAACATTTTATATATTAGGCAAAATATACACTTGTATACTAAAAACAGTGATATTCACAATGTTAACACTAGAAATAAGGACAAACTACGCGCTCCCTTTCACCGGCTTCATAAGGTTCATAACTCATTTGTTGGGCTTGGTATAACCTTTTATAACAAGCTACCTTCTTCATTACTAGATTTGCCCTTTAATACATTTAAAGCTCAAATAAAATCCAACCTTTGGTCAAAGGCATACTATTCCATCAACGATTACTTAAACGATAAGAATAGTTGGTCGCCCTGATTAACTCAAGACAATGTTTATGTTCTTTCTCCAGAATTAGTTTACTGACAAGTTATATGAGTTCATATAATTGTTTTTTATTATTTTTTTAAATTCTATTAACCTCTTAAATAAATTGCAAACTATAGTTTTGTATAATTTAGAAGCATTTTTTAATTTTGTAAATGTAAGAACCATGTTTCCGTTTATTATGATTTAATTTTGATGTTGACTTGAAAGAGCATGGCAGTTGAGAACTTGTCATGCTCACTTAAATGTCTCACCGATGGTGGCGCGTGTGTTGGATCATTCGGTTCCCTACAAACTGGTTGAGCTGGATGGTGCTGATCCACGCGTCATGTTCGTGAACGGGCGCCGTCGGTTGAGACTGGTCATCTCTTAACTGCCAATGCGTATTTTTAATCTTATATTTTGAATTGTTTCTTCATTTGTGTCTTTTTTTTACATTGTTCTCACATATAGAAGCAACAAGAATAATGTACCCAGGATTTTGTAATATCTTGATTTAAAAGAGTGTCCATGGAGTTTCTTGCCCGTTCTTCTCCATAGAGATCTACGTTTTGGAATGGGCAACTAGCTTCAACTTTCGGACTAACTGACAGACTATTTAATTTTAATTTTGACAATTCAAAAGTGCCTGTACAAGGTCTAATTGAAATAAATGCTTTGAATTTGAATTTGAAACCTTATGCATAAACCCGGATGTTACGGAACCCTCGGAGAGCGAGTCCGACTCGCTCTTGCCCGGTTTTTATTGCCTATTTTTGCTTCAAATGATTTTCATTACATATTTTAATGCTTATTTTTATGTTTTTATCATTAAATTATGAGGTGCCCGTGGCTAAATAATAACAGCCGCACAGGTCGATCGATCAGGTTAAGCTACACTTGCCGCGGTTGGTCCGTGGATGGGTGACCATCTTTACATACCGAGACCCCTCCGTGCCTCGGAAAGCACGTTAAGCCGTTGGTCTCGGCTGTCATTCGTGGATCTTTGACAGTCGTTACGGGTAGTCAGAAGCCCGAAAGTCTGACAACCAGTCTTACCAAGGGGTATCATATTTCCCAATAGCTGGGTTGTGGAGGTCAGATAGGCAGTCGCTCCATGTAAAATACTGGTATTCAGCTGCATCCGGTTAGACTGGAAGCCGACCCCAACATAGTTGGGAAAAGGCTAGGCAGATGATGATGATCATTAAATTATGACAAATTAAACATTTAATATGTTTTAAATTACTATATTTTAAATAAAATGAGTATTTTAAATATTAAAATGCAATTTAAAAATTTGCTTATAATAAACAATATTCATATTTGGTAAAAAAAATATTAAATCTTACATTTACAGCGAGCGCTCTTATTACCCGACTGCGGCAAAGCCCAAAAGGAGGGTTATGTGTTTGACCTGTATGTATGTATGTATGTATGTATGCATGTATGTATGTATGTATGTATGTATGTATGTATGTATGTATGTCCGTTTCTTTGTTCCCTCGTAACTTCTAAACGAATGAACGGATTTTGATAAATTATACGTCTTTAGATTTGTCTTGGTAGCGCGAGTATCACTGGGTATATCAAAATTGAAAAAATATAAAATGGCCGATTTTTGGCGCAATATTATGTCTTCAAAAAAAATTATTTTTCTCAAAACCTATCGAGTGGGGTATCAAAATAAAGAGTTTTTAAAGGCGATTACAAAAATATATACAACTTATATGGTTAAAAGTAAATCGAAGTGACAAATCGTAAAAAACACGTACCAAGATCTAAATCGTCTGCGAAAACTTTCACATTTATTTTGTCAACTAAAAAGCTGAAAATAAAAAAGTTATTTAAAAAAATAAAAAAACCCGACTGCTGTAAAAAACTGAAAAGCTAAAAACAAGCCCATTTTAAATTAAATAAAAGTTGGAAGCAGGCGGGACCCATATCATTTTTATTATATTTTCAAATTCAAATGGGTCCCGCCTGCTTCCAACTTTTATTTAATTTAAAATGGGCTTGTTTTTAGCTTTTTAGTTTTTTTTTAAGGTGAATGCTCCAACCAGCCCGCGAAATTCAAATTTTCTTACGTTTTTTGCAATTTGCAGGCCAGTGCTAGGTTGTATGTTGATTAAAATATTATTCGCGGTTGTAAGACATATATAGGTACAGATTTATAATCATGAAAATCATCAATAAAACGCTCTAAGTTCATAAAGCTGTTAGAATTACTTTTTCTGATTTTTTTTTGTTCTTACACCTTTATGAAGTTGGAGGGTTGTATTGGTGATTTTGATTATTATAATTCTGTAACTACATACGTCTTACAGCCGCGAATAATATTTTAATCAACATACAACCTAGCACTGGCCTGCAAATTGCAAAAAACGCAAGAAATTTTGAATTTCGCGGGCTGGTTGGAGCATTCCCCTTAAGAGAGTTTTACATAATATTCGACGATAGAATTTCAATCGTATATAGATATGCTACCCATTAATAACTAGCTGAAACACAAGTAATGTAAGAATTAAGAAATTTGTTACGCCATGATGCAATACAATAATAAGTTTAAAAAAACTCTTGTAAGTTCTGCGCCATTACGTGTCGTTGTCTACTACAAATCAAATGTAACTTAAAGTTGTTAGTCTTTAGTTAATTTTGGTTTAAAAACTTAACGAGTAAAGACTTCTTTAAAGGTCTCAACTTTATCTATAAACTATCTACTAGTAAAATTTGTGGTCTATAAACAGTTTAGTGAGACACTAGAAAAATCTCTACAGACAATTTGAAAATTTACAACTCTTATCTCTATCTATTCACGTTTTCTTAACTCATTCTTATGAGAAGGGATAAGGTTGTGCCCACTTTTACTAAACTGTGTCTATAAGCGTTCTTGAATATTACTTGGAGATATTTTACTCCTAAGGTAAACAATAAAATTAAATTCTATTAGATATCTAATAGTCCGTTTTTAGACGCGATTGTGTTACTTGGGCACTCCCTCTCACAAAGAGGAGGCCTGTGACCTAGCAGTGGGAATATGACACACATTGTGATGATAGGGTCAGCTAAATAAGCTAGTGAAACCCTGCAGATGTGATGGTTCAATAACTGAACCCGAAATAAAAAAAATTAATGATTAATGTTTTTTTGAGAGTCTACGATCGCTTAGTTTAGTTTGTATGTTTGTTACTTCTGTTTTCTTTTGTTTTGTCGTGTATAAATTACCGTAACTCTTCACATCTGTGAAGTATCTATACATAAAAAAAAACAGATTTTTTAAACAGATTTTTTAGTATTTTGTGGCTACACTAACTTGCGGTTGATGACCCCACAAAAAAAAACAATCAAATTAATTATTTTCAGGGTTCCGTACCCAAAGGGTAAAAACAGGACCCTAACTAAGACTCCATTGTCCGTCTGTCTGTCTGTCTGTCACCAGGCTGTATCTCATGAACCGTGATAGCTAGACAGTTGAAATTTTCACAGATGATGTATTTCTGTTGCCGCTATAACAACAAATACTAAAAACAGAAAAATTAAATATTGAAGGGGGCGCCCATACAACAAATGTGTTTTTTTCGGCGTTTTTGCCTTGTGGTACGGAACCCTTCGTGTGCGGATCCGACTTGCACTTGGCCAGTTTTTTTGTTTTATCGTGGTAAGATATCGATACTTATCACGTCTGCGGAGTTTCGCTAGCTAATTTAATTTAATGTAGATAGGGGTGGGTGTATAGGGGTGGCTGTATAGGAATTTATTATTGCGCATGTTTAACTGCAGCTGGTTAGTTGAGGTGCGAATTATCGATATAGTCCCATCTCTTCCCCTATGAACCCTATACTTATTTTTGTTGTTGACGATCCTACAGGATAAAAAACAAAAGAAAAAGCGGATCAAACCAGTATGAGAAAGTCTATAGTGGATAAGACAAAGATTAAAACAGAAGACGATCCGGGAGGGGATCGAGGTAGGGGAGGAAGGTTCAGGGGATCAGAACGGAATAACTCGTTTTTAACTACAAAACAAATTGTTGTCGTTAAAACCGGACAAGTGCGTGTCGGGACACGCACAGTGTAGGGTTCCGTAGCAGCCCGTTAAAACAATGTAGTACGATCCTGTTATTCTTTATTCAGAATTAAAAAAAACATATTTTGTTTTTCGATGCAAGTTTTTACCCGTTATAAACAAGCAACTACTTCATCTTAGTCATTGCTAGGATTTTGTATTTGGTACAAAATATTTCGTAAATGGAGCATTAAATCGAAAAATAATTTTAGCAACCCCCAAGTCATTTTAGAAGACCTATTCAACGTTACCCCACACGATGGGGTAGACGACGAAAAAAAATATTCATCCGCACTTCACATGTAGGGGCGCTACCCAAAAAAAAATTTTTTCCAAAATTTTATTTTACCACTTTGTCGGCGTAATTGATATACCTACGCACTCCTACAAAATTACAGCTTTCTAGTACTAACGGTCTCTTAGCAAAACCTCGGACAGACAGACAGACGGACGGACATGACGAAACTATAAGGGTTCCATGTAGGAACTACGGAACCCTAAAACGCATAGGATTTTTAACTACCTACTAAAAATTACAAAATAAATTGTAGTTAAAAACGCATAGGGTAAGAGATGGGACTAAACCGAATTATCGTGGAGTCCTGCATCTGCCAACCCGCACCATGGGTCCGCGTGGCAGATTAAAGTATGTGGGGCTAAGATCGGCAATGGTATAAGACCATATGAATCAAATTCCCACCTAATGTGGCAATGTTTTTAATGCATTAAGTAATAAACATTGGTGTTCTCCATCATTATTGAAGTGATAACTTCTTTAGGCGCGTTGGGCATTTTTTGAGATGGGAAAAAAACCATTGAACTTGCCACACTGTTACCGTAACCGACACCTCTGTTTTAAGTTTTGGCCATTATCTTTATAATGGCCAAAACTTAAAACAGAGGTGTCGGTTCAACGCGCGGTACATTTTCTTTGGGAACAATGACCTTCAAACGTAGGTATTTATAAAATGACTAAGTATGCTTTTTCAAGTTTTCACTTCTGTCGGCACTCCTGGGAGTGCCACTGTTTTTTTTTATTCTGTTACGACGAAGAACAGAGCAGAATTTAATTTTCGTGTAATTTGTGTCAAGACACTTTCAATGATCATGCTAAGTACACAAACTAATGAATGTAACGTTAGTATACCTAACTACCTGGCCCGGAACATAAAGGGCTAAGGAAGGAACACGGGTGGGTTTTAGTCAGTAAGAGTCTGACACTCCCTTCCGCTCCACCCAGAGCGGGAGGAGTCATTTGATGATTTCCCATCCAAAAAAAAAGGGTCACGGGTTGTTCGAAATAGTTACCGTGGCCCCCGGCACAGGGAACTGAAGGAACACGACTGGGTTTTAGTTAGTAAAAGTCTGACATGCTCTGACACGCTCCGCCCAAAGCGAGAGAAGTTATTTGATAATGTCCCATGCAAAAAATTATAGCAGCATAGAGGTATGAGGAACAGGTAAAGTTCACTCATACTCTATACAAAAGGGAGGATCCTCTGACCAGACGAGTGTTGTGTCTGGCGGGCAACTGCCCAATGATTCATGTCAGGGCCGTTGTATTTATGCTAGTTGCGTGGTAAACTCTGCTTGCGAGATGCAGGATTTTGCGTGACGACCGTATGACGCGTTGTTGGCATGTGCCTTTGTAGATACGGCCACAGCTATATAGCTATCGAGACCAAACAGTCCACTTTAAATTGTTGTCAAGTTAGTTGAAAATAAATATTCGCGACAAACACACGTCCAACAATTTTTCTAAAAACCCTGGTAAACTAAACACAACCTTAGGTATTGTTTTTAACATTTTAATAAATTATATTTACACGCTACTAAATACACGCACATTATTCCGAGTGTCCCTATAATACGCGTCCCTTTTCTTTACCTAGCTTTTATTGTGAGCAAAGATAATTAGGACAAGTCTCTCTGCAATTTGCTAAACACGTGGCGGCTTTAATATAATTTGGAGTTTTATTAACTGAACGTAAAATCTGTTATAATATGCGCCTGTTTTCAATGAGGGTGAAGCCCTCAAACTTACAATTTTTTAGGGTTCCGTACCTCGAAAGGAAAAAACGGAACCCTCATAGGATCACTTTGTTGTCCGTCCGTCAGTTGTCAAGACCTTTTATTTCGGGAACGCGTAGAGGTATCGAGTTGAAATTAACACAATATAAGTACTCAGTCCCTTGAAGCTGTGAAAAAATCAAACACCTAAGTTAACGTAAAAAAAAGATACGGCCGTTTATGCCGCAAAAACGTATATTTCGACACTCTCAAGGGAGTCAAAGTACTTCCCGTTGACTTAGAATCATGAAATTTGGCAAGAAGCAAGATCATGCAGCACAAGTAAATAAAAAAATCCGGAAACTGTAAATTTTTACATTAAAAAAAAATCCCGTGATAAACTATTTGCATACCTACAAATTACGGAACCCTCGGTGCCCTAGACCGACTCTCCCTTGACCGGTTTTTGTAAGATAGTAAGTAATATAATAATCCGAGGTTTAATGGATAGCTGCTGAAAAAATACTTAATAAATAAATAAAAAAGCCTTTTATTTCATGCATTAAAAAGGATTTTTAACATTTTTACATGTATTGTGTATTTTAATTTTAATACAATTTAATGATTTAAAAATATTTGATAGATGAGTAAGTTGTTGCTATCGTTACATAATAATTAATTAATAATTTCCATAATATCTTATCATTTTCTTTCAGTTTGCGATAGTAGTTAAAAATTTAAAAAATAAGTAATAGTTAAAATATATAAATTCAATTTGAGTGATTGTAATGTTTATAGTTTTTTTTAATTAAGTACGTTTAATATTAATTTAAAATCAAAATGTTAATAAGAATTTAAGTAAATAGCATGCATGAACCCCTCAAGTAGTGAGGGTGAAGGCCTCCTCCAGAGAACACCAGCTATCTCGGTCTTTAGCTTCTGTCAGCCAGTTTTTTCCAGCGACTCGTGTGATGTCGTCTGCCCATCTTGTTAAAGGTCTTCCTCATTTCCGATTGAAAAAGTACTTAATAGGTACAAAATACCTAAAATACGTAGATGGCTACGTTGCACGACCTTGGGAATCGAAGCAGCCGTGTTTTCAGTTGCCTACTACTCCACTAGGAACGAAAACTAGTCCTTCGTTGTCGCCGGGTACGGTAAAGAAGACTACTATACTCCACTCGCAAGACCACCTATGCAAATTTTTAACTGGTAGGTAGGTATGTATGCCCGTGCCGGACGGTGCGTACGTGTTCCACGCGCGCCTCAAAGAGATGTCAGCATCGAGGAGGGGCCCCCTTAGGGCCGAAGCCGGGTCAGCGGGATTGTCCGAAAGGGTTACCGCTGGCCCGGAACATAAAAGGCTAAGAAAGGAACACGGGTGGGTTTTAGTCAGTAAGAGTCTGACACTCCCTTCCGCTCCACCCAGAGCGGGAGGAGTCATTGATGACTTAATTCGCAAAAAAAGGTAGGTATGTGGTCCAAGAAGCTTATAGATAAAAGTGGAGGCAACACTCTAAATACGTAAGTGAAGACGTGTGTTGTCGGACACTCTCTTTCGAAATACACACTTATGAACGAGACAGTGATATCTGTTTTCTTTGTCATATGTATGTATTCAGAAAGAGAGGTCCGACTTGCCTCAACTTTTATCTATGAGCTTCTTGGGTATGTCTAATACAGGGACCTCTCAGGGTGTCAGGGACTTTCTTCGGTCGTCGGTTATTTACCCAAAGGGTAAAAACGGGACCCTATTACTAAGACTCCACTGTCGGTCTGTCTGTCTGTCTGTCATCAGGCTGTATCTCATGAACCGTGATAGCTAGACAGTTGAAATGTTCACAGATGATGTATTCCTGTGGCCGCTTTAACAACAAATACTAAAATCGGAATAAAATAAATATTTTGAAGGCTCCCATACAACAAACGTGTTTTTTTCGGCGTTTTTGCCTTCTGTAATGCTATTCTGTAAAAATCTCACCGTGAAAACTTAGGTGAAGTGAAGCTTAAAGTGAGCTGTCAATAGTGTCAATTCCTAGCATCTGGTGGAATGACAGGTCACTTTAAGCTCACTTCACCTAAGTTATCACGGTGATATTTTTACAGAATAACACCGCTGGTACGGAACCCTTCGTGTGCGAGTCCGACTCGCTCTTGGCCAGTTTTTTTTTTCTAACCGACGAAAAATTTCTACGCAGAGGGGTTTAGAATCATGTATTGAATCCATGGCAACAAGCTGCGTGTCGATGTCCCGGACACTCCGTATTAGATAAAGATATACATCATCTGCCTAAGTCTTTTCTCAACTATGTTGGGGTCGGCTTCCAGTCTAACCGGATGCAGCTGAATACCAGTATTTTACATGGAGCGACTGCCTATCTGACCTCCACAACCCAGTTACTGGGTAATACGATACCCCTTGGTAAGACTGGTTGTCAGACTTTCGGGCTTCTGACTACCCGTAACGACTGTCAAAGATCCACGAATGACAGCCGGGACCAACGGCTTGACGCGCTTTCCGAGGCACGGAGGGGTCTCGGTATGTAAAGATGGTCATTCATCCACAGACCAACTGCGGCAAGCGTAGCTTAACCTGATCGATCGACCTGTGCGGCTGTTATTATTTAGCCACGGGCCCCTCTTTTAGATATACATATCATCATCATCAGCCGAAAAACGTCCACTGCTGGACATAGGCCTCCCCCAAAAGGGGGGGGGGGGGTTGCCATAATCGCCACGCTTGGCAGGCGGGTTGGCGATCGCAGTATGGTATGGTGGTGGAATGCATAGAGAACGCTGCTGCCCATTCTCCGGTACGCCCCTTAGTCGCCTTTTACGACACCCACGGGAAGTATGGGGTGGTGCTATTCTTTAAGTCCGACACCACACAGACAAATACATATAGATATACCTACAAGTTATATACACAGAAGTACTTACGTAGGTGCAAGTGTGCAACAAACTGAACTTATGCACTAGGAAAAGTTACTTGTCTAAGTTTTAAAACTCGTAAATCAATGCCCGCAAGTTATTTTCCTGAGAGTTGCTTAAATACTTATGTTTTCAACCATACCTACGGTGCATTCATTAGGAGTTGTTCTCTTTCTAACTGTCTTAGAAGTTAGACTCTAGATAAATGACTGACTGTAACCACGAAGCGAACAAAATGATATACGTAAATAGTCTAGATGGCAATCACACTAATATTGTATTACACAACTCAGCATTAAAATATGTGAGTGAACAATAAATCACCTCTATTATGTATTTTCTAATTAAGAAATGACATTCATTATTGTATCAATGAAATCCATATTTTTATTATAAGCCGCTATGACAACCCGATGACATGACAATGTAAAAAAGAAATATATGAGAAATGAATGAAGTTGAAACAAAGAGGCCACATATATAACACCTCCGTCCCAAATCGTCTAGTTGTTAAGTTCCGAAGGGTGTTCGGTGTTACTGTTCCTCTCTTGGTATTAATGTACCCAGCATCTGATCAACATGTCTTTTGCAAATCTGACCAGAATCAGTCTCTATTTGATAGTGCAATTTGCCTAATATCCTTGAAACGGTTCCGAATTCCCATTTAATTTGGTCGTCTGTGTAGCTGCGTATTTGCACTCTCTGCCCAACAGTAAATGAGCGTACCCTTGCCTCATCAGTCGGCGGACGTTTTTCATCACTCGTACTCGCCTTGAAACGAACACTTAGGGTGTTTCTTATTTCCCTGCCAAACATGAGCTCATATGGGCTTTTATTTGTGTTGTTGCTCGGCGTCCTCCGTAGGCGTTCCTTAATAGCCAGCAGTTTGTCTTGTAGAGAGCCTGGCTCTGCCCTGATGCTATGTATTGCCTTTTTAATTGTTTGAACGTATCGCTCTGCCTGTCCGTTCGTGGCCGGATGGTATGGGGCTGTAGTTTTGTGAACAACCCCGCTTTCTCTGAGGAATGATTCGAATTCATTTGAAACTAATTGTCGGCCGTTGTCTGATACTAAAGTAAGCGGAAATCCAAATGTCACAAAAAGTTCTTTAAGTTGGCGGATACACCATGAGCTTGTGGTAGTTTTCGTTTCTACAATTTCCACCCATTTTGTGAAAGCATCCACTATTATAAATAAGGAATAACCCTTAATCGGCCCAGCAAATCGACATGGATCCTTTGCCATGGGCCTGATGGTGTGTCCCAATGATGTAGTACTGCGCATGCAGGTTGATTTTGCTTTAATCGACATTCTCGACAACTTTTAACTATGTCTTCTATGTCTTGATCCAAATTTCTCCAGTATACGTATCCACGCGCCAGTAATTACATTTTTACTATTCCAAGATGTCCTGTGTGTAGTTCTTCTAAAACCTGGTGTCTCAGGGTTGCCGGAATCATTACTCGAGTTCCTTTTATAATGCAACCGTCTTGTAAGGTCAATTCATTGTCATTGTAGCCGTATCTTCTCACTGAAGTACCATTTTTTAAAGCTTCCAATAAATGGTTGTATTCATCATCACTTTCAGTATTTTCTGCAATTTTTATACGGTCGACGGCAATTGTGTTCATTTGATTTAATTGAAATGCGCAATGTACGTCAATTACGTTATTTGCTACTGTATCTACAGGAAATCTTGATAGATAATCCGCATTGCTATGATCATCCGATGTTCTGTATTCAATAGTGTAGTCAAAACCAGATAGAAAATGTGCATAGTGAAAGAGCCTCATTGTGCTCATCGCCGGTAAAGTTTTGTGTGGATTGAAAATCGTAGTTAATGGTTTATGGTCTGTAATAAGTATGAATTTTCTTCCGTAGCAGTAGTGAAAAAATTTCTTTAATCCCCAGAATAAGGACGTCGCTTCTTTGTCTATCTGACTGTATTTTTTTTCAAGGCAAAAGCAATAGGCCGATCAGATCCGTCCGATAATCGATGCGATAGAACTGCTCCAAGTCCAAAAGGTGAAGCATCTGTAGCGAGAACCAATATTTTCTCTGGGTCAAAATGCATTAAAACTTTGTCACTGAGGATTTCCTGTTTAATTTTCTTGAAACTTTCATTACATTTGTGCGTCCATTCGTATTTAATGTCCTTCTTGAGTAAGTTATTAAGAGGGCTGGATATTGAAGCTAAATTCGGTATGAACTTATTGTAATAATTAGCCATTCCTAGAAATGTCCGCAGTTCGTTGATGTTGCTGGGACGTTTTGTATCCAGAATAGCGTTTACCTTATTTCTATTTTTGTGCAGTCCGTTTTTATCAATGGTATGACCCAAAAGCATTCATTAATGCATTTTGACCCAGAGAAACCATTCGATTCTCTCTTGAAAAAAATGACATTTGTCCTTATTGAGTTTCAAATTTTTGTCTTGTAATTTTTGTAATACCAAGCGTAGTCTTGAAAGAAGTTGTTCTTCTGAATGTCCTTGAATAATTATATCATCGAAAAAGCATTTCACTCCAGCTACTCCTTGGAGCAAACGATCCAAAAATTTTTGCCATAAATTCGGGGCAACCTTGACGCCAAACATAAGTCTATTTACTTTGAACGTACCCTTGTGGGTACTTAATGTTTGCATCATAGCGCTCTCCTCGTCCATCATTATGTTTAGATAAGCTTGACTGATATCAAGTGTGCAAAATATTTGACCTCCGTTCATCTCTACCAGAATGTCCTCTATGATCGGAATAGGGTATTGTTCATCCCTTATCACTTTATTTAAGGTGACTTTATAATCGCGCATAAGCGTATACTGCCATTTGGTTTGACAATAGGAACCACTGGTGTTCCCCACTCAGAACTATCAACTTTTGTTTGTTCGCAGAGTCGCACTATTTCATCATCAACTTTATTTTTAAGAGCATATGGTATACGTCTTGGCTTAACAAAAATTGGTGACACTTCTTCCTTTAGGGTCAAATGAGCTTTGTAATCAGGTATGCACCCAAGGGAGCCATCAAATATTGTCGAGTATTCAGAAAGTAGCTTATCCAGTTCTGTATGTTCTTTAGTATTAAGTGCGTTTATATTTGCCAGATCCAAGTTGATGGCTCGTATCCATGCTCGACCAAAGATAGGGTCTACATCTTGTTTGATGATGTATACTTTTCCCTGAAGTGTTTGGTCTTTGTATTTATAAGTAACGTAGGCTACTCCAAGTGGTGCGACGATTTCTCCTGTATATGTTCTCATCATGATATTAGTTTTATAAATCTTGCATCCAGTGTTCAATGTTTTAAAATCTTTGTGAGATACAGATGACAGAGCAGCTCCTGTATCTACTTCCATTTTCAGTTTCGAGTCATTGATGCGTACATTTATCATAAATTTGTCTGTGTTGTTAGATCGTACTAAATTCATATCCCAAGGGGTGGTGTCATTGACTGTATCTGAAGAGTTGTCCGTGTCCTGCACCTCCACGTGTTCAGGCTCCAGTTGGTTGTTCCCAGGTGTTGATTGTAAGCAAACGCGAGCAAGGTGACCTACTCGTTTGCACTTGCTGCAAGTATCCTTGATGCTGCGACATCTGCTAGCTAGATGTTCCTTGCTTCCACAGCGAAAGCATTTCCCTCGTAAGTCCTTAATCGTTAAAGGTTTATAATCAGGTCTTTGATTGCGGTGTTTGGGGTCAGCTTGAACAGTTTTCACATTTAGTAGTCCTTGGTTTGAAGAGTGAGCTGGTGATATATAGCTGCTGTCAGATTTTGCTAGTTCAATCGTGGTTGCTTTATTAATTAAGTCAGAAATATTTGTCACCATTGTTTCTTGTAGTATTTTGGTTCGAATATCGGTGTCATTTAATCCTCTTATAAATTGTAAGGTAAGGAAATTATAACAGATCGACTTTTTACAGTTATTGCACGTGAACTCGCAATCTTGAGCTAAATGTTTCAAGTCTGACGACTATGACATGACTGTCTCATCAGAGCCTTGAAGTCGTGAAATAAATTTGTGTTGACGAGCCCAAATGCTCGGTTTTGGATCTATATAGTGTTGTAATATTTGAACCAAGCTGCTGAATTCTAGTTCACAAGGATCGTTCGGTGCGCACAAGTCGTAAGCTTTCTGGTGTAATTCTGGTGGCAATATACTAAGCAGCGTGAGGGTCTGAATTTGTGAATAATGACAATTATTTAGCTTCATGTATGTTTTTAATCTCTGAACAAAATTATTGAAACTTTCACCTTCCTGTAACGGTTGAAAATTAATTCTTGGTGTCGTTTCCGGTGTACTTACAAGTGAAGCCGTGACGTAAGTCGACGGTGCGCTCGGTGGTGTAGTGCATAAGCCATGCAGCATTAGCTTTAATTTTAATATGTACTCTTCTGTAGAATGCCGCTGTTCAATTTCAGCTTCCGCATCATGTGTTTGTAATAATTCAATTTCATTTTATACTCTTTCAAATTTTTGGTGTCGTTTCTGTATTATATTTTTGATGGGATTACTTGCACGAAAAATATTATAAAGTATTTTTTTTTTGATGAAATTAATTGCAGGCTGTATTATGTAATACTTTTGATGGGATTTCTTGCAGGCTGTATCATACTTTTGATTGGATTTCATGCAGGTGGTATTTTATTTTTGATGGGATTACTTGCAGGCTATATTCTATAATATTTTTGATGGGATTACTTACAGGCTGTTCCTCCATGACATGCTGCACCAAGGCCCTGAACAGCGTGGCTGGAAGACTCGACAACGCATGAAGAGCTGCCAACGCCCACAGCGGGCAGTCGGCGTCAGAGCAGAACTTGAATTTCTGTTACAAATATTGAAAAGTTTTATCAAAACAAACAGGCACTCCAAAACCTATTTCCTTCTAAACTGAAAACAATTTTTTAAGTGAAAACTTTTTTAGGCATGTTGGGAATTTTTGAGATGGAAAAAACCATTGAACTCGCGCCACTGTTACCGTAAGCGACACCGCGCGTTTATAAGACGATTAAAAAAAATACCCGCTTCGGATGTCTTAGGCGGTCCTCGGGATGTAGGTACTCGGTTTTTAGGGTTCCGTAGTTCCTACAAGGAACCCTTATAGTTTCGTCATGTCCGTCTGTCTGTCCGAGGTTTTGCTAAGAGACCGTTAGTACTCGAAAGCTGTAATTTTGTAGGAGTGTGTATATCAATTACGCCGACAAAGTGGTAAAATAAAATTTTGGAAAATATTTTTTTTTAGGGTAGCTCCCCTACGTGTGAAGTGGGGATGAATATTTTTTCGTCGTCTACCCCATCGTGTGGAGTATCGTTGAATAGGTCTTTTAAAATGACTTGGGGGTTGCTAAAATTATTTTTCGATTTAATGCTCCATTTACGAAATATTAAACTCTAAAGTGCAAATTTTTGTTGCAGTAGGGCGTCCCCCCCCCCCCCCTCTAAAAGCTAAAATGCTGGCTTGAAAAATCTGGAAATGTTTACGATGACAGTGCATTTTATGAACTTTAAAGGAAAACTATACCGGTTAAGATAACTTTATCAGTTTAGCAGTAATAGTCGTTGAACTTGGGTGTTGGATAATTTTGTACCAAATACAAAATCCTTAGCATTAATCCTTTAAAGTGAGTAAGATGAAGTAGTTGCTTGTTTATAATGGGTAAAGACATGTATTGAAAAACAAAATATAACATAACGGGCTACTACGGAACCCTACACTATGCGTGGCCCGACACGCACTTGGCCGGTTTTTTTCACTTCTGTCGGCTGTTTTTTTTGGTAAATTTCTCAATGTCTCAGCTCAAGATGGCCTTTATTTTCGGCCTCTACAACTGACATTGAAAACACAAATCAAAATCACTTACCATGCCTTCAAATCGCGCGTCCCTGTAACAAACACTTCAGTTATAAAATTATCATAGGAATTACATCCATATGACATTCTCCATCATATTGTACACTGTATATGGGACTGGAATATGGGGCGTTAGTACGCTCAATTTGGTTTAACATGCTTCGAATGGGGTGGCAAATGTATGAAGTACACTTGATGTTCGTTTTAGTATTGCTGTTATGATTTAGGTACGTCATCTAGAGTTGATTTCTTGTGGGACTAAATTGGGGTTAAATATATTTGTCTCTCGTGTAACAATTAAAGCCAAAATCTCTTCTAATCTTAAATTAAGTTAATGTTTGTCTCGTGTTTCATGCCAATAACGTTTAACTGACTCGCGGAGATTGCATGTAAGCACCAAATAGGCCAAATAGGTCTCTACAGTACCATCCATTCAGCAAATAATTCACAGTGTAGAAAATGTCGTTGATTATCTAAAAAAATTTGTGCTGTTTCATTGAATACAAAAATGCAATACCTACACTGTCAAACTGTATGGATATTATTTCTTATGGATCTAGAATCATGAACTAAATTTGTGATAATAATTCGTACGTCGATGTCCCTTACTTACGACCTGTTACTGTTATCGCGCATCATCCCACTGCTGGGCAAAGGCCACTCCCCATGGCTTCCAGCTCTTTCAATCCTGGGCTAATTTAGACCACTGGAGGCCTAAAAATGCCACTTTGGAGAATCATAAAAGGATAACATTATGAATTATAATATGGTGAAGACAGTCCGTGTTTTTCTTTTTTTCGCTGCACTACGTAGGTACAATCAATGAGATTGGGATTGGATTTGGATTGGATTGGCAAAAAAAAAAAATAACTGAAAAATGCTTCACCAATGGCATTTGTTACGATTAACTTAACAGTTAACTGTCCATTATGTTATCATTTTATGATTCTGCCAAAGTGGTCTTTTTAGGCCTCCTGGTCCTTTGTTATCTTGCACCCATACATCGGTACAAAGTCAAATACCATCTTTATCTCTACAAAACCACAACAATATGCCAGTTTGCTTCTTCCTACACAAAACAGACATTAGGCGCTACATAGAAAAAACAACGAGAAAAAGTATGGACAACTCGGAAGCGCAGCAGAACAGTTTAATAGAAAGTTTCCAGCTATAACATTGGCATTAAGCCTTCATTTCAATGGAGCACAATGAGGGGCATATTGACGGGCTGAACACGCTACGGTTATATTAAACTTTCTGTGACGGCCTACGATACGAGTGGGTTTAGGTACTTGGTACCTACTACTCGTCTAAGTTATCTATGAGGTTGGATTTAGGTAATGAAATCAGATGTGAAGTAAACTGCCGTTCAAAATCGTAATTACTCGAAAATACGGTTAGGTGACATTGGTAAAAGCTTAGAGCTTAGTATTGTTGGGGGATCTTTTGTCTGTGTATTGTGATGTTTGAAAAGTGCTGATTTTTACGCTTACTTTATAATAAACGTATAAAATTTCAACTCTTGACATTGATTTGACCCTTACATAAAAAAAATGTTCTGGGACATTCTTGTTAAGGGCTGTCTTTTGTCTGTATTGTGATGTTTGAAAAGTTCTGATTTTTACGCTTACTTAATAAACACGTAACATTTCAATTCCGTAGAATAAGAGGCAGTGGTTCTAATTAAGCTTGCAAGATTTGACCGTTACATAAAAAATATGTTCTGGGACATTCTAGATGACGTCAACGCGGGAGCGGGATAGTTGAGTGGATGACTAACAAAGCAAGTTAAATAAAAGTCTGTAATGAGTTTCGATAAGGTTGTTAATTATCATAATTATGTCGTTACTAGTCAAATCAGAAGCCTGAAAGTCTGACAACCAATCTTAGTAAGGGGTTTCCTGATACTCAGTAACTTGTGGAGGTTAGATAGGCAGTCACTCCATCCAGCTGCATCCGGTTAGACTGGAAGCCGACTTCAACATAGTTGGGAGAAGGCAAGGCAGATGACGATGATGGCTTATTATCCAAATAGAGAATAGTTAGGGGTAAATACTTCATAATCAAATTCGCTATTCGTGTCCCTATGATTGTGAAAGGATTGGGTTCACGTCGATTGTGCAACGGGCAATGGGCGAGCAGTGGTGGTTGTAGTTTCGAACCTAAGCAAGCACTTTACTTTGTGTAAATTATTTCATCACCACTGCTCTCAAAACGGTGAAGGAAAACATCGTGAGGAAGCCGTCCTATAACCAAAAATCCGCCAACCCGCATTGGGCCCGCGTGGTGGTTTATGGCCCACTCCCTCTCACACAGAGAGGCGGCCCGTACCCGGCCCGTGCAGCGGGAACATTACAGGCTGCTGTGCAACGGGCACAGCTTAATTTCTACCGCATATCAGCCTTGGAGCCAGCTCCAGTACTCAAAAGAAGCTTCGCTGGGCTAAACACCAGTTTTAACAGACTTCGTAAACGAAAAAGAATGTTATGTGGAGAACATAACGTTCTTCTCATATGATTTTTCGATTTATGAAAATTGTAAAAGTTTCCAAGTCCAATGCACCAAGACAATATGTCAAAGTGTACGTATTGTGCTGAAAACTGAAGTCACTAAAGGCAGAAAGGCGCGACGCGATTATGGCGCGATTCTGGTAGAACAATTTCCATGAAGTTATCATAGAAATTGTTGAATAATGTCCACGAAGTTTTCATAGAAATTGTTGGATAGTTTCCATGAAATTTTCATAGAAATTGTTCTACTAGTGTCGCGTCGCACGTGGCAAGAGCCTTAAAGTTAACACCTTAGATAATACCTAATGTAGGGATACATTTACAAAGTTAAGTCGACCTATTCAAAATGTGATTTAGGTTGAGTGATCCCGTGGGTCCATTTCGACTGGCTCCAGTTGACCAAAGACTCGAGTATTTACACACGATATCTTCATAATTGTTAAACATTATTAACTTAGGCCTAATTATATATTTGTTGAGCCCTTGTAACCCATTACTGATTACGATACCAAAGTGTTATGTACCATAAATATACTAAATATGAACCAATTGTTTCAGGACCAGAAGGATTCCGAATGAGAGAATGGCTGAAAGAATATTTCTTATTGGCACGGAGACTATACAAACTTTGATGTTAAGGGGATGGACCACCAGACTAGCTTAGTTTAAGATTAGTGTTTTATCAACAACTATCTGACCCTGCACTCCCTGCAGACATTGTTCTGTCGGTCTTGAGTTCTTAGAAGAATTTTAAATGTTTCCGGGCAACATTACCCATTATTAGGGTTCCGTACCCAAAGTGTAAAAACGGGACTCTATTACTAAGACTCCACTGTCCGTCTGTCTGTCTGTCTGTCACCAGGCTGTATCTCATGAACCGTGATAGCTAGACAGTTGAAATTTTCACAGATGATGTATTTCTGTTGCCGCTATAACAACAAATACTAAAAAACATTTTAACAAAAAAAAAAACAACCGACTTCCAAAAAAACACTACAAATTGAAAAATAACTTTAATTTCGGAAGTCGGTGTCTTTGGTTCCGCGTTTTCGTTTATTGACACCGACTTCCGAAATTAAAGTTATTTTTCAATTTGTAGTGTTTTTTTGGAAGTCGGTTGTTTTTTTTTTGTTAAAATGTTTTTATTTTTCACTTTTTAGTGGGTCAGTTTGTAATTTATCTAAGTTACAATAGCCTAATGCCAACTGTTCATCACCTTTTACAAAATATTGCTTTTCCCGATGCTGGGACGTTAATTGTTGAGGAGTTCTCCCGGTAAGAACCAGGAGATCCTCAACAATCACTCGCAATACCCATTGTGACGAGCATAAATTGCTTAGCAACCATATTAAAGTAATCGAACCGCAACCCACGGGTTGCGATTCGATTACTAATAATATTTGTCAGTGAGTAGTTCCGATGGCCATCTGTGATCTTCATCATCAGCTCCACTTTACCAAGTGATGATTTCCGAGAGCAAATGCTCAAGTTACTTTAAAAAATATCCAAATCACTGTAGCTTTGCCTATAAAATTTGAGGGTTTCCCTCGATTTCCATGGAATCCTCTCATCAGATTCCAACTTGATGATAATGGGACCACCTCGAGAGTATACCCTTTCAAATAAAAAAAGACCTTTTGGAATCGGTCCACTGTCCTTCGTCTTCATCATCAGACCCCTAATGACAGTCGCAACCCATCTAGGTGTAAAGTTCACATCAATACAAATTAATCAAGCCCAAACACAAGGTAACTGCTGTAAATCGTTGAGGAGTCCCCTCGACTGTCTTTCGGCTCCATCATCAGATCGACTTCAGGCCTTCATTAAATTGTAGTGCTTTAAAATACTTAATGAAAAAATTAACAAACGCACTAGTCGCTCCTACGATTTTCGAAAGTTCCCCTCGATTTCACTGGGATGCTATCATCAGATCCTGGTTTCCTTATCATGGGACCACCCTTGGCATATCCCCTTTCCAACAAAAAAAGAATAATCAAAATCGGTTCCTAAACGACGAAGTTATCCGCGAACACACATAAAAAAAAAAAAAAAAAAAAAAATATACGGTCGAATTGAGAAACCTCCTCCTTTTTTGAAGTCGGTTAAAAACAGAATAAAATAAATATTTAAGGGGCTTACATGACCTAAAGCGCGGTCACTTTTGGACTGCATAGAAAAGAAAGAGAAGCGCGATGACACAACGCTGGTAATTTATTGCAAAATATGAAGCAATTATTTAAGTACAATAAATCTATTGTTTGGACTAAAAAATTAAAACACTAGTATTTTAGTATGTTGCTTGTAGAATAATCTGACAAAAATCAGAATATATGAATAGTATACATACAATCAGTCATGATTTTTTTCTATCATATCAAATTAGTTTTCAACACACTATATCTACCTAGCATATATCCTGAAGAATATCATTTATATTTTTCTGACTTTGTTTACTGTAGTCGATCGATCCTTTATTGTTTCCAAACCCTGCATTTTTTGCGTTTAGGTCCTGTAAGCCCCTTAAAGAAAGAAAGAAAAAGCTAGTTAAAGGCTGCTTACCCCGCCAAACGGATAGTGTGAAGGAGGCAGACGTAGAAATTGAAACACATGTGGGTTGCTTGTCTAAGGGAATGAATTAAAAAGAAACGAACTAGTGTTAGGGACGGATCACACTTTCAATTTTTTTAGGGTTCCGTACCAAAATCGTAAAACAACGGAACCCTTATGGTGAGACTCAGTCTGTGTGGCTGTCTATCTGTCACAGGTAGATAACTCAAGAACTACTAATGCTATCAATTTGAAATTTTGTTATAGTTTTAGATGACGTTTGCCCAACTATTTTGCAAATAAGAAAGAAATAAAAATATATATGTATATTTTTGCAACAGGGACTGAAAGGGGATCTGAAAAATTCGAAGTGAGGCTACTAGGGCATGTGGGGTATCATATGAAAGGGCGCAGTTTGCATATCCTCAAACATGTTTCCTTTTTTTTTAAGCCGCATAGTATTCGACTTTTGATCGCAGTGCACGGTGTTAAAATTCTCTGAAGAATATAGGCCTCGCCGATGAAAAATTAAAAACATGATGGTACGGAACCCTCGGGGCGCGAGTCCGACTCGCTCTTGACCGGTTTTTTTATTGCTGATTGGGCCTCGATCACGCCTGATGGAAAGCGATGGATGAGGTCTATGATGGCACGAGCGTGCTCAGATGTCTGTTCCTCTTGCTTTGAAGACAGACAGGTTAAATGTGGAAGGCAACACAGCCGCTGGAAGTGAGTTCCACACTTGGGCTGAGCACATAATAAATGTGGAGGAGAAGCGCTGAGAGCAGCTTATTTTTACTTTTATATTTTTATAAAATGAGAAGCCGACAGAAGGATCCAGTTGAGTTGGGCAGCATTTGGAAAACTTGTCAAGTCTTCTCGTCGCCTATCCCGCAGTGTTTGAAAACTAACGTCTTCAAGCTGTGCGTCTTCCCCGTCATGACGTCATACGGTGCTGAAACGTGGACACTGACGGTCGGGCTGGTCCACAAATTCAAGGTCGCTGAGCGCGCTATGGAGCGAGCTATGCTCGGAGTCTCTTTGAAGGATAAAATCAGGAATAAAATTATCCGGTCCGGTTATTGTCTGTAATTAATATGGTGTACATAAGTAATAAAGAGTATTCTATTCTATTCTATTCCGGAAAAGAACCGGGGTTACCGACATAGCTTGCAGAGTAAGCAAACTGAAGTGGCAGTGGACTGGCCATGTCTGTCAAAGGACCAATGGCCGGTGGAGCAGACGAGTCCTGGAGTGGAGATCACGTATCGGCAATGCGTAGTGTGGGACGCCCCCCCATCTAGATAGACTGACGACCTAAAGAAGGTGGCTGGGGTAGACTGGATGCGGAAGGCGGAGGACAGGGTGCTGTGGCGCAGTCTGGGGGAGGCCTATGTCCAGCAGTGGACTGCGATAGGCTGAATTGATTGATTGATTTTTATAACAAAGATTTCAGAAAAAGCTTTTATGGAGAATTTATCAGTTTAGTTAGGGCAACTAATAAAATTTCTTCTGGTCTGTTTAATTGGGTAAAACGGTAAAAGCAAAACATTTCGATTAGCCGTTTTCACATATAAACGCACATCGCACATAGAAATAACAAGATACAAGCAGCTGTCTATTGAAGCAGAAACTTCCAAAACATTGACTCGTACATACAATTACGGAACCATTATATTATCTTACATATAAAAATCATACCTACAGAATAGTTTCACTAAGGTCGCTAGTCGCTTTCGCGCGGAAGCGACTATCAACGATTTTCTCGCTCCAGAAACGTATAAAAAATGTAGGTCCAGTGAAAGTAAAAGAGATACATATACTAGATCGCTGACTGTTACTGTTGTTGCTGTGACTGTTAATGTTGACGCCACAAGTACTCGTTTGTCGCAGCTAGAAAAGCTATTAAAGAGATTACTCGCTTAGCGACGCTCGCCTAGTAGTACCTAGCAAGCGTGGAAGCGGCAGCAGCCAAGTGCAGCCGATCCCACGAACGCACGTCCTTCCATTAAGGCGCCCATACTTCGTGCCACCTCTTTGAGCCTGACTGCTCGAGCGAGGACACGGCCCCAATTTCACCGCCCGCAGGCCAGGGGGCCTAAAAAGGCCACTTTGGCAGAATCATAAAAGGATAACATTATGAATCATAATGGACAGTTAACTGTTAAGTTAATCGTATCACATCCCATTGGTGAAGGATTTTTCAGTTTTTTTTTTCTCTGTGCTAAAATACCAATCAATCCAATCTAAATCCAATCCCAATCTCTTTGATTATACCTACGTAGTGCAGCGGAAAAAGAAAACCACGGACTGTCTTCGCCATTTTATGATTTATAATGTTATCCTTTTATGATTCTGCCAAAGTGGCCTTTTTAGGCTACCAGATGGTAGCTCTACTCGCTTCTCGCTATTCGCCGGCGGTGACACAGGTGCCTAAAATATGTACTTATGTGTTATAATATAATAGCAAACTACTGCGGATATTTTCTATTTCGTATTTCAAACGAATGTTGGAGAAAAAACAGCTAGGCTGAAGTGGGAGCAGGCAGTACATTTTTTTTTATTTAGCGTACAATTTCGTACACTTAACTACATTTTTCTAGGCCCATAACAAAGTCTAAAAGTGGAATACTTCTTAGTAAAATATATAGTGCCCGCTAGAAAGAATACTTCCTGGCGGTGACACGTTGGTTATTGTTTTCTGCGAAGTCTTTATAGTACATTTTTTTTATTTAGTGTACAATTTCGTACATTTTCGTACATATTTTAGAAAGTAGACTGAAGTTCGTACAAAGTCATGTCACCGCTAGAAAGTATGACACGTTATTTCGTAGACAGCGTTTTTTGAAACATTAAAGTCAAACCCAGCTGTCATCATTTTCACGACAGCCGTCACTGCGGCGTACACCGTTATATAGCGGCCGCCGCCGCTCTTCTAGGATAAAGGAATTTCAAACAAAGAAAACTGACCAAGTGCGAGTCGGACTCGCACACGAAGGGCAAAAACGCCAAAAAAAAAACACGTCTGTTGTATGGGAGTCCCCCTTAAATATTTATTTTATTCTGTTTTTAGTATTTGTTGTAATAGCGGCAACAGAAATACATCATCTGTGAAAATTTCAACTGTCTAACTATCACGGCTCATGAGATACAGCCTGGTGACAGACGGACAGACGGACAGCGGAGTCCTAGTAATAGGGTCTCGTTTTACCCTTTGAGTACGGAACCCTAAAAAATAACGTTTCTCCACGTAAAACTGTAGTCAGCCCCTAACAAGGGTCGAATTTGATGTCCCACGCTCCCGCAGTTAATACATTTCGTTTGTTTTCATTCAATCAACTACTATCTCAGGTGTTATCCGTTTCACTTTGTTATCAACGTTACGGAGATGGCTACCTAACTACTAATCAATGTTGTTTTACGACTATTTATTTATTTAAAGTGTTTAATTGTGGAATTGAGAATTATTTTAGAGTTAGTGGTGGGTATTATGGGATATAGGCAGTGCCGGCTTAAGACTACTTGATGTCCTAAGCAATCCAAACCTTTACGCCTGTAGGCCCTCCTATCTATTCGTCGTCGTTTCAGCCGATAGACGTCCACTGCTGGACATAGGCCTCCCCCAATTTTGGGGGGGTTTGCCATAATCGCCACGCTTGGCAGGCGGGTTGGCGATCGCAGTATGGTATGATGGTGGAATAAATAGAGAACGCTGCTGCCCATTCTCCGGTAAGACCCTTAGTCGCCTTTTACGACACCCATGGGAAGTAAGGGGTGGTGCAATTCTTTAAGTCCGGCACCACACAGACTCCTATCTATTAGTCGCCTCGTATTTTGCCAAAACATCGACGAGCGATTTGTAAAGATTGGCGCACTAACTCTATAGTGACTTTTGGGTCTTGTAATATCTTGCTGATAAACAGCCTTGCCTTTCATGTGCTAGCAAATACTGTTTCGGTGCTGTTTCTGCCTTATGGTGCCCCCCAAGACGTAATGCCCTAAGCAGTTGCTTAATTTGCTTAGGGGCTAATCCGGCACTGGATATAGGCGTCGTAGCTACGTATTTTGGCAGATTAGGGGGGATTTTTTAATGTTAGAGGCAACTGGCAATGATAAATGAATGATAAATGATTTATTTTCTATAAGTGGGTTCGTACAAACACTTTTACAAGTCAATCATATTTTTTTAAACTAGATGAGGTCGGCGTTTCCTATCTGACTAGGTATTCTGAGAAGAATGGCCGAAATAAATTCAGAGGTCACAGTCTCTTTTAAAGTCCAGACAAAATCTTGGTCAGATCAAGTGAAGACCAAGTAGATTGGTGTCTGAAGTGGTCTTTTTAGAAAACTACGACACAGATTGTGAGTGCACGCATTTGTCAAAAAATGTGCAGTTCAACTCAGAACTTGAGGAGCTCAACGATTCGACGAGCAATACCAAAGAAAGGACATTTGGGTAGGCCGCGTAAATTACTCAAACTGCCAGATCATGACTAAAACTAACTAAGAAGGAAAACAGAAAAGAAATGACCCACATATGCCTCACATTCACAATAATTAATACTTTACAAAGTAAATATTCATGTCATTGTATATATATATAAAATTCATCAATGTCAACGTGTATATAAAAATCCCGACATAATCTTTGAGAACCATGTAGATTGGTGTCTGAAATGGTCTTTTGAGGAAAGAACCATACAGATTGAGTGGACCTGTCCAGTCAGTGCACTCATGATCTTCCTGATCTTCATTCTCCGTGGAATGAAGAGAACGTTTGATAAAGACGTGGCGATCTTTTCTTGTAAAAATCCCACCTTGAAAACTTAGATGAAGTGAGCTGTCAAGTGTCCATCCCTCTTGAACAGCTGTTCCACTGCAAGGATAACGCGAAATTGAAAAATGTGACAGAGCAGAAACGAATATTGATCACCACGCTAGTTCTTCGTGTGTTGGTGAAATTACAGCTCTGGTTACTTGTTACTGTTAGCCTGCATCATCCCACTGCTGGGCAAAGGCAGAAGCTCTCTCCCCATGACTTCCAGCTCATTCGATCCAGGGTTAAAGTGGATCACTGGTCGTTTGTTTTCTTCAGCTCGTACCGCTATCTTTTACGGGGTCTGCTGTGACGTCTTCTAGCTGTGTCAGGGCTCCACGTGGTGGTTATTTTGGCACACATATGACAGCTCACTTCATCTTAATTCCCACGGTGAGATTTTTACACAATATATCGGCTGGCGGATTGATTTGTACAACTATGAGCGACCCGGAAGGACATATTGATCTGCGACGTTCACAAGTTTGTCAGTACGGGTGAAGTCTAAAGATTTGCGTTCCAATTAATTGTCGTTCCTTATAGCTAGAAACTTATTAATTGTCGTTCCTTATAGCCAGAAACATATAAATTGTCGTTCCTTATAGCCAGAAACATATAAATCGTCGTTCCTGATAGCCAGAAAAATATTTTTGTAATGAAGACCCGATAACAATAAATATCTCGGGGTAAGTAAGTTAGGATCGTAGTTTCATAGAGTGACCCCGATTTACGAGTTGTACGTCGTGGGTTCGAACCCAGTCAGGTGTGTTACTTTGTGTAATTTATTTCATCACCACTGCTCCCTGAACGAAAAACATCGTGAGGAAACTGGCATGTCCTAGAACCAAAAATTCGAAGACATGTGATAGGACCTACCAACCCGGGTCTACCTGGTGGTCACTCCATCTCAAAAAGTGAGGAGGCCTGTGTTCCAGCAGTGGGAACGTGTCAGGCTGATTATGTAGCTTCATAGCAGGTAACATTCTGTAATTTCTGCCTATCCGACCCACATGAGACATGGGCATGAGTTTATCTATGTAAATACCTTTAGGAATAACTTTGGCTTCGTAATAGGACTGTAATATTTTTGTAAAGACGCCAGCACATCAAGCTACAACAATATGTCAAATTTCTTTAAGAGGCTTACAGGACCTAAATACAAAAACGCAAGTTTTAGAAACAACAAAAGTAGGTATACGATCGACCACAGTAAACAAAATCAGAAAAATATATGATATTCTTCAGGATATATGCTAGGTAGGTAGTGTGTTGAAAACATAATACAACTAATTTGATACGAAAGAGAAAAATTATGAAGACACCTCTAAAAACTTTCTTTTTACAATAAAAACCATACTAATATACATACAAATATTCTGATTTTTTGTCAGAAGCAACATAGGTACTAAAATACTAGTGTTTTAATTTTTTCTTCCAAACAATAGATTCTTTGTAATTAAATATTTGCTTCATATTTTGCAATAAATTACCAGTGTTGCTTCTCGTTGTTTTCTATGCAGTCCGACAGTGACCGCGCTTTAGGTCATGTAAGACCCTTAATAGAAATCAAATTATCGCTAAAGCTTAAGGTTCAAAGTTGATTGTACTAGGATAGTTTTAAATATTTTTTTTTCTCTTTGTTTCATAATATTTAGTTTGTGTTATTGACTTCCTGTGCGAGTCGTAATAAATAGTTTTTCCTTTTTTGTATAACAATAAAGCTGAAAGAGTTTGTTTGTTTTTTTCGTTTGTTTGAACGCGATAATCTGTGGAATAAGTCGGATTTGAAAAATAATTTTGTATTTATTTTGTATTTGATAGCCCAATCCTTGAGAAAGGCTACAGACTATTTACATCGCGCTAGAACCCTTAGGAGCCGAGCAAAAAAAGGCAGAAAGAGCGCTAAGCGAAAACGAAACGAAAAGGCAGAAAGAGCACTAAGCGAAAACGAAACGAAAAGGCAGTAAGAGCGCTAAGCGAAAACGAAACGAAAAGGCAGAAAGAGCGCTAAGCGAAAACGAAACGAAAAGGCAGAAAGAGCGCTAAGCGAAAACGAAACGAAAAGGCAGAAAGAGCACTAAGCGAAAACGAAACGAAAAGGCAGTAAGAGCGCTAAGCGAAAACGAAACGAAAAGGCAGAAAGAGCGCTAAGCGAAAACGAAACGAAAAGGCAGAAAGAGCGCTAAGCGAAAACGAAACGAAAAGGCAGAAAGAGCACTAAGCGAAAACGAAACGAAAAGGCAGTAAGAGCGCTAAGCGAAAACGAAACGAAAAGGCAGAAAGAGCGCTAAGCGAAAACGAAACGAAAAGGCAGAAAGAGCGCTAAGCGAAAACGAAACGAAAAGGCAGAAAGAGCGCTAAGCGAAAACGAAACGAAAAGGCAGAAAGAGCGCTAAGCGAAAACGAAACGAAAACTGTGCGGGCAGGCGATGCGATGCGATGGTACATGAAATTTCACGCGGGCAGAAGCTAGTGAATTCATAAATTCACTTGGTACAATAACAAAACAATACAGGAGATCTCCACAAAAGTTGAAATCCAAAACCTCGGTCAATAATTCGACATCTCGTAAAATATTTTCACCGCTCATAAAGGTATCGTAAAAACCTGAAACTTGACGCGAGCACCTACCTACCTATCTAAGCCCTATTCAAATGTATATTTTCAATTGATGTTATTTCAAGTTGAACAAATGTCAACTTTATTTTAATGGTGATTAAGTTGATTCCAGGGTGACTAGCACTATTGAAAAAGTCACGAAAATGTTTGAAGTTGTAGCCTAAACTGAACTTCATTGTGCAGGAATTAAAGTTATTTTTCCATAAACTCGTATTTGTTTACATTTTTGACAACTAACTCGCGAACGCAGATTACGTATTTTTTTTATTATGAAATAAATGTTATTGAATCCTCTGTTATTTTTCTGCCTACCAATTTCCTTTAAAATGCGTTAGATTGTGATTGAAAGTGTATTTATTACACAATGCGGTGTTATTCTGTAAAAATCTCACCGTGAAAACTTAGGTGACGTGAGTAGAAACTTAGGTGACGTGTGTCAATAGTGTTAATTCATATCAAAAACAAACTCACTTCACCGAAGTTTTCACAGTGAGATTTTTACAGAATCGACCGGCTGGATCCACTGACCTTTATAGAGGTCAGTGGCTGGATCTCTTTAGGCTGTTTTTTTAGGGTTCCGTAGTTCCTACAAGGAACCCTTATAGTTTCGTCATGTCCGTCTGTCTGTCTGTCTGACTGTCTGTCCGAGGTTTTGCTAAGAGACCGTTACTACTGGAAAGCCGTAATTTTGTAGAAGTTTGTATATCAATTACGCCGTCAAAGTGGTAAAATAAAATTTTGGAAAATATTTTTTTTTTACATGTGAAGTGGGGATGAATTTTTTTTTCGTGATCTACCCTATCGTGTGGGGTATTGTTAGATAGGTCTTCTAAAATGACTTGGGGGTTGCTAAAATTATTCTTCGATTTAATGCTCCATTTACGAAATATTAAACTTTAAAATGCAAATTTTTGTTCCAGTAGAGCGTCCCCCCCCCCCCCCCCTTTAAAAGCTAAACCGCGGGCTTAAAAAATCTGGAAAAATTCACGATGATAGTGCAATTCGTGAACTTTAAAGGAAAAGTATAGCGGTTACGATAACTTTATTAGTTTAGCCGTAACAGTCGTTAAACTTGGGTGTTGGATAATTTTGTACCAAATACAAAATCCTTACCATTAATCCTTTAAAGTGACTAAGATGAAGTAATTGCTTGTTTATGACGGGTAAAGACTCGCATTAAAAAACAAAATATGAAATAAAAAAAACAAAAAAAAACATAATAAATTATCATAAGTTTCACAATATGCCGCTAGATGGCGCTGTACCAACGGGTTACGCTTTCATTCGAGTACCTGTAGAAGTCACACACGAACTTTGTTTAATTTTCGAATTACAATTTTGTGAATTGAAATAATAACTTAATAGCAGTCGTACTCTTATTTTTTAGCTTTACAAGGAAGAAAGTGGTTCTAATTAGTTAATTTCTAATCTGTTTAAATAATTATCTTCGAAAATCAATATTTTGTTGTGTTTAGTATCGCTATTCAATAACAGATGGCGTTGTGCCGTGACGTCACTTTTGTAGATCGCGGTGTTAAGGTTTTCTTGCAAGGTATAGGTACTATTTTGTGATAACAGGCTACTACGGAACCCTACACTGTGCGTGGTTCGACACGCACTTGGCCGGTTTTTTTTAATTTTATTTTTTTTATTTGAAATGGGTTTTCTCTTTAGTCTAGGTCAGAGGTGACAGAGACAAAGTCGACGATGGAGTGAGCTTACCCAGATGAAGCCCAGCCTAATTGCGTAACACATTTTGTGTCTGATAGCGATTCTGAAACTAAGCCAACTCCAGTGGGGATCGTGATCAAAAATCGGAATTGTAGAACTCCAAATGATCTTTAAGGAGTAGAATTGTATTAATGATGTACCCACTATCGGGCAGAATTTGTTTGATGAAAAGTTTTGTTTCTTCATATATGAACTATTCGCTTCCGAATAATTTTGCTATAATTAAATTTTGTTTTGATTACAACTGATGGTCTACTACTGCATATAAATAAAAATGTACAATGATTGCCGAAAAATGAAAAACCAATTTATAATACACTTTCTACCAAAAACTACCATAATTGAAATACGCAACGAAACGTTTTATTTTTCACGTTTTAGTTATCTGTGGCCAACGATAAAATCGTAAAAAAGCAGTGTTGTCAACTTAGTAGGAGTTCCACTAAACTTGGGGGTTTGGACAGGATGGGGATGGGGATGGGATGGGGTGCTGGCGGACAAAATTTTGCTTTCAGTGGCTGGTGCTTTTGTCTAGTGGTTAGACTAATTTAATTTGTAGAAAACAATACAATCAACTACTTAAACTTTGCCTCGAGAAAATAGTATTATAATAACACGATAATGGCATGTTTTATAGTTATTTTAAACCCTGTGAAAGTGAAAAATAAATCATCAAACTAGTGACGTTTTAAGGTCTCTGCACACAGCGGGCGCGGCGCGGCGAGATGGGACGGCGACGCGACGCTGAGCAGTTGTAATGTACTAGATATGGACGACGCCACACAGAGACGTCGCGCTCGACGCGACGGTAACCGTCGCGCCACGCCGCCGCCACCGCGCCGAGCGGGAATACAAGTCAGAAGCGGCGGGACGCCGACGCTTTGTGTTGTATGGTTTACGTATGTGGCAGTCACACTGCCGGCCGGCGTGAACACGTCGCGTCCGACGGGACGGAGCGTGAATGTGATTTTGTATTGTTTTACAAAAAATGGATGTCGAAAAACTAATCGAATGTGTTCGCGCTCACGTATGTTTGTACGATTTGGGCCATAGGCAGTATAAAAACACTGTGCTTAAAAATGAACTTTGGGAATCTAGGAAGAGAGTTGAATCAAAGAGGTAAAGCTGAATTTACATTACGAAACTAGTTGCACAAACTTAGCTATTCATTAATTGTTTCACCTATAAATAATTATCTATTTACACTTGAAACTATCAATGAATTACTAAGTTCGTGCAACCATTAATGTGTATATAACAAACATCTTCACTAACTTCTTGAATAATTCATTCTTTTATGATATTGTAATACAATTATGCTAAAAAAAGTACTGTGAATAAGTTATGTTTGTGTTCATTCATTCTCAAATCTTAAAATGGACCTCCAAAGCGGCAATCGAACGTCGCTAATAAGAATAAAAATAATATAAAAAAATTGCGCCTTCTAGTGGACTCGGGAGAAAAGTTGGCAACACTGACACTGAGTAAAAGTAAATAATGAAAATAGGAAACTTTTAAGCCTTAATATACAAATAATCTTTGTTTGGTTTTACCTTGAATGTTGTTTAAATTAATAGTTGTTTTATGTTTTTTAACATACTAAATTGTTTTTACTATTTTCATACAGAAACATGGGCCTATGTTAATAGTTTCGGATTTTTTTTGTTGTGGTTTCTTGTAGAAGGAATACGTTTGTAAAGTTCTCTGATAAAGGACAAGGAGGTTTTAGCTGGCTGCACCGAGACTTAGGCTGTTTTGCTCGATAGCGAAAAGCACCTAAGTCCAATATCATCATAAAAGTAAGTAACCAAATATATCTACGAAAAAGTTGTTCGTATCTCATTATTAGATTATCGTAGCTCGTGTAAGTACTTACCCTTGATACCGATGATCATCAAAGATAGACCTATATTAGCTTTCGACCTCCCTGGACATGGGTTTTAGTCGTAGACTCTCGGTACACATACACAATTATGACTAAACTTGTGGGTCTTACCTATCGCAATCATAGCTAACATACTCAATAATAAATTATACCTTCTCCCCACGTACACATAATAGTTATAAGAACGAAATACACTATCTTTGAGAATTCAAAGAAAAGTTTAACCATATGAAGATAACAATGTTTTTAATTTTCAGATATGACTGACAAATGGGACTGGTTGAGGATGATTTTGTATATAAAAGAGCATTTCAACTGGGACAAAGTGTCCTTCTTGTCTCACTCTATGGGAGCAATCGCTGGCTGCACTGAGCCTTAGGCTGTTTCGCTCAATAGCGAAAAGTCAATTTATCTTCATCACTACAAGTAAGTACTTAACCCAATATAATTAGGAAAAAGTTGTTTGTATTATACACATACTGACAATCATTCCTTTGTTGTATAGCTAAGCAACTTATTTAGCTTAGCTTGGTTAGCTATTTGTTGTGGTTAAAATAATTAATTATCATAGTAAGTATATGTCCATTAACCTCCATTCTAACAACTGAAATTATTAATTGAGTTTCTACATAAGTAGTTATTGAAACAATTTATAATTACCATTAATCAAATAACAACTAAGTACAAAACATTAATCATACTATTTTTGCAGACGGTGGTGGTAGAGCTGAAAATCCAAGATTGGAACACTGCCCTACTAACATCAATCTAGTTGACATACAATGGATTTTCGTCTTGCAAAGAATGGAAAACCTATCTGCCGTATTAATCATTAAAGGTAAGCTATTTGACACCGTTAAGAATCAAGCAGCAACTCACATAATTATGATATATTTATCACTAGCAGCACCCCGCGGTTTCACCCGCATAAGTGTTGATCCCGTGGGAATATTGGGATAAAAACTATCCTGTCCTTCCCCGGGATGCAATCTATCTCTGCGAAATTCGTTCAGTGGTTTAGGCCTGAAAAGGTAACATACAGACAGACAGACAGAGTTGCTTTCGAATTTATAATAATAGCATGGATCATATGTTTTATGTATAGGTACCTAACTAATGTTTACCGTTCTAATCTAATGTTATGTTACAGCCCGCGCGGAACTAGTTGGCCGCTGAGATGGGGACAGGAGTAAGGCGCAACGCACGTACTGAGTAATGCGCCCCAGCCCCTCCACAATGCACTGCATAACAAGGCCTATGGCTTTTATTTAGCAACTACTTCAGTTTTCAAACTTCTAAAGTAGTTATCAAAACTTAAATTCGTAGACTTACTAGATAGATAGGTGATAAATACTTGTGTATTTAAAAAAAACTAGATAACTTAAGGATATTGAGAAATTTGCGCTGAGAAAAATGATTTTTCTGTTTTTAGTCCGCAAAATTGATAGGGACCCTTAATTTAGAACTAGTAGTAACAGTTAAGTTGGTCCAGAGGTTTAGGATATAACATGTGAAACCGATGACCCAAGTTCGATACTGGCAGTCTGATAATTAGGTTTTGTTTTCATCAAATTTTATTTTTCTCTGAGTTATACTATTAATGCAACTTTTTCTTTTTATTGTTGTTATAACTATTAGGTTTATATTATAATGAAAGAAATATAATTTAATTATCTATCATTTCAATCTATATTATCGCTTTAACACAAACACGTTTAATATGCGATAGTGCGAAAGGTGAAACAAAACTAGACTCATCAGACGGTAACTTCAATATAGATTAGTAAAATGTAATGCATTCTCTGCGAGTTCAATAATATATCGGTTAGACAGAGACAGAATTATAACGCCAAGTAGATTGATAATTCATCGAGTTATTAACTACCTAACTGGCTTAGTTGGTAAGAGCTCGCGGTAATCAAAGAATAACCGATGATTCGATGGTTCGAATCTCGTTCGTAATAAACACTTTTTGTATTATTCTTAAGGATGTATATTGTATTATTGTTTGAATTGCAAAGTTGTAGCAAAGAAATGCCTTTTTTTTAATAAAGACAAGTGATTATAATAGTGATACTAATTAGACAATAGTGGTGTTTAACTAAATTAAGTGTCATTCATTAGGTATAGGTAAATAGAAAGACAATATATTATGGTAAAAAAAAATGGTTTTATTTATATTATTCAACCTTAACTGACAATACCATTTATTCACATTTAGCATAGAATATTTGGTCATGACGCAAGAATAAATTGGAACAAATATTTATATTCTATGGATTGGTGGAATTCGGCATCTAATGTATTCCTGTGAAAATCATCATGGATAATTTATGTACTGCTGGCTAATGCTTGCTGTGAGAACAAGTTAGTTTTTCATGAATAATGGCAAACAACATAGCGGCAGGCCCAGACGGGGATGGTGGGATAAGCTGGACCACTTTAATAAAGATTGGTCCTTGGCAGCTCTCGACAGAGAGGGGTGGAAGGAGAGTAGGCCTTTGCCCAGCAGTGGCGCAAGATGTAGTTGAGCCTAACACCTGAAAGATAAAAAAAGAATTTAAGTAAGTAAATACTCATTATGTTACAACCACCCACAAAGTATTTAAAAGGCCCAAATCTATGTAGGTGCATATTAGAACAGTAATATACTGCTATAAACACAAATTAGATGCCTACAATTCTATTGATGGATGAAGCATTCTTGACTAAAAAGTACCTAAGAAAGATACAGCAAGTATTTTTACTAATTAGGTAATAGATAAAAAGGAGACCATCCTTCTTTTTATATGTATCATAGGCCTATGCCTATAATACATATTACATACATTATTTTATTGTGATATCAAACAAAACCATAATGCTAAAGAGTATTTTGAAGGGCTCCACATAATAATGTAACAATAAACACTATAAATAAATATTAAGGTAGGTAGGTACTTCTATATTATTATAGTTTAATATTTAGAAAACAACCTTCAAGACTACCTACCATAGTGGTGCTAGGAGACTGATATTGATTTTGAGGTTTTACACCGGACATCCTAAGGTTTATGACAGAATAAATTTTTAATAATTGACTTAGATATTCTTACTAAAAATATTTAACAATAATTGAAAACATACATTTTCAGTTGCCTACCTAACTTGAACTAGGTACCTACTTTCTTTAATTTAGTTTGTTGTTATGATTGTAAATATTCATCTCCTCGTCTTATGAGTAGCTAAGTAAGTGTATGGTCAGTAACAATAGAAAAGTAATTGTGTCTCGTCATTAGTAGTTGAGGTCATTATATTACCAATGTTTGATGATGCCCTATGTATCTAGGTAAGTATATTATGTATTCACCAGTAGGTACCGAACAAACAATATACAGATATCTTAGAAGATGGTCAGTGGGTCGTCTTAGGAAGATACTCGTACAATATTTAGGTGGGTACTTATACCTATAATGGGCCCATTCAACGTTCAACACTTATAAAGAAAATAATACTGACATTACCTTGAACAATGATGTTTAAATATAGGTCTATGTATGGTGTGTATTTTCGTCGAAATCCTTAGGTAAATTTTATCCATTTCCATTGCTTTTAAAAGTGTGCTTTTTATCTGTTCTTTCTCTTTACTTATTGCTTTTCCAATGAAGTAAAACCTCGAATGGGTTGCGCTTCTGGCATATTATGTTAACGTTTGTTATGGTACGAGATACGAATTTGTCTTTCGTTAAAATGCCACCAATATAGGTACCTCGTTTCTGAAATATCATATTATGTATCTGTAATTTAGGTTGTAAGCACTTGTAACAGAAGAAAACTTTTACAATTATTTTACTAAATTCACCTCACTGCCTTGATTTTTAAAATACTATTATTATGGTTTTCTCATTGAGGTTTTACACTAAATCACATTTACAATTTATCAGGAAGACTACCACTTACATGTTTTCGAAATAATTATGAGGATTACGCGTTTAAATCCTGAAATATGTAGAACGGAAAATGATTACGACGAGAAGCCTGCCTTCTCTTTGAAACCAACTATAAATTGGTATCGAATTGACGTTTGAAGCCTATAATCGGTTGTCAAATAAGTTACACAATACGAAAAATTGACTTTTGCCTAGTTTTTCATGACGTGTCGTTCACTCTTTATCGGTTGAAACCAATTTCAAACTGACCCCAGTTGGTTTCACAAATAATGAAGTTACGCAATACGAAAAGCGAAAAATGAAGCCAATTCGGATCGAAACGAAGGCGATCAGTCTGAATCATTTCCCAATAGTGTGTTACGCAATTAGGTAGTTCACTCTTACTTACACAGACGCAGGTTGAGAGTGTTGTGTTTTTATGACGCCCACGGAAAGAGTCAACGCAGGTACCTACTCTTCCCATTCAAATTAAAAATATTTTATTTCATATGGACACTTGAAACGTTAGAAGCTGCAGAAGTGCACTTGGTCTGAAATGTGTGAAATGTCTTATGTAATTTTGACGGTCCAAAAGTGTTGATTCTCAGCCTAATTTGAATAAATGAGTTCTGATTTGATTTTGATTTTATAAGTAATGTTCCCACTTCTCTCTGTGAGAAAGACCAGGGGCCTAAAAAGGCCACTTTGGAGAATCATAAAAGGAATTATAAAATGGCGAAGACAGTCCGTGTTTTTCTTTTTTTTTCGCTGCACTACGTACCTAGGTACAATCAAAGAGATTGGGATTGGATTTGGATTGGATTGATTGGTATTTTAGCACAGACAAAAAAAATTACTGAAAAATGCTTCACCAATGGGATTTGATACGATTAACTTAACAGTTAACTGTCCATTCTGTTATCCTTTTATGATTCTGCCAAAGTGGCCTTTTTAGGCCCTCAGACCGTAATCAGGCGAGTCGTAATGGTTGAACTTATGCTACATTTACATCTAAAAATCTAGAATTGATTTGCCGCAGAATGAGCTAAAAAACAAAGCCATCGGATGTGGTTACTATGCGAGTAATGTCGGCTGCACACCTACAGTCAAGGTAAACAACACGTGTTTGTATACAATGTTAGGCATAAGATGATGTTGTGTTCGTATTCGCATTATGAGTAGATAAGTGATTTTTATTTAGTTACTTATTTATCTGCATCACTATTTAGTTGACGATTTATTTAGGCCCATCGTTCACGATGCTACTCAAAAGTAACGTTTTACAAACTCATCATCATCATCATTTCAGTCGAAAGTCGTCCACTGCTGGACATAGGCCTCCCCCAATTTGGGGGGGGGGGGGTTGCCATAATCGCCACGCTTGGCAGGCGGGTTGGCGATCGCAGTATGGTATGATGGTGTAATGCATAGAGAACTACTGCCCATTCTCCAGTCTCCCTTAGTCGCCTTTTACGACACCCACGGAAAGTATGGGGTGGTGCTATTCTTTAAGTCCGGCACCACACAGACAGACAAACTCAAATCAGCAATTATGTAATAGAGAGTAGTAGCACGACTGGCGCACCTTTAGCAGCGATAAATTTTGTCAGTGTGTGCGTGCGACGACGCATACGTACGAGCGCGCTCACATACGAACCGTGTTCGGTGCGTTTGTAGTTATAGAGAAGTAAGTCCGTACCAGAGACGGTAACAGTTACAAAAAAAAATATTGGTAACGGTAAAATTACCAAAACATATCGTTCTGTTACGTTAAATTAGGGTTCGCGTCTAAGAAGGACTAAAGGCTGCCTCAGCGACGTCAATGCGACGTAACCGTAGTAGAAAAATTTCCATGAAGTTTTCCGAGAAATACTTGTACTAGAGTCGCGCCGCGCTGTCGCGTTGTGTCTGTCTGCGGGAACCTTAACTCGTTCATAACTACCGTCACGATTTATTTACCAAAAATGTAAACAAATATGAATTAATGAAAAAATTACTTTAATTCCTACACAATAAAGTTCAGTTTACGCTAAAACTTTAAACATTTTTATAACTTTGTCAGTAGTGCTTAGTCACTCTGAAATTAACTTAATTACCATTTAAATAAAATTGATTTTTGTTTAAAACTTGAAATAGGGTATGGGTGCACTGCGCACTTTTACTTAAGTTTGTGATTGGTTGGCGTCGTTACTTTTGAGTAGCCTGGTGGACGATGGGCCTTACATCCAAGTATCTATCTAGCTAGCTTTCAAGGTCCCACTAGAAGTCTAAAGCCTCGATTTTTGCACACTTCTGTTCTCAACTCCTCCCCGATCAAATGGTCAGCCTTACACGAATATTGTCGTATCACCTTTGCATCATAACCAACGTGCACAGTAGCAGCTACATCTCAACGATTAAGACGTCGGGCTGGCGAGCGAGATAACATGAGCACAAGCATCTCTTCTAATCCACTCCGAGTCTCCAATCACGAGGGTTTAGCTACAGATTAAGTTTAGCTTAGATATTAGAATATACTCGCTATTATGCAACACAATACAGAGACTGGGAATCAGATTGTCTTCGATTGATATGTTTTCTGGCAGAAGTAACTACCAGTGTACGCAAAACGTATCATAGCTTTGCATTTTCAAATTGCACACGGAGATTCTGTATCTCCATGTGCAATTTGATAATGCAAAGTTTAGAAAATTGAAAGAAAAAATTAAAAATTTATAGAAACAAGCTGTTGATTTGGTCACTTGTATCAGGGTATCTACTGATTCTGACCAACTTTTCCTATGGAAACTATAGTAGGTATCCGATTCGCTAAAGAAATTTGTATATTTCGTAGTAAAAGTTACTCTGTGGTGTGCATTGACGAAGAATAAATAAATTGATTAAGGGCTGATTTTTCAATCATCTGATAACTTTATTCGAGGAATAATTTTGAAATTTTGACAGTTATTTCATACAAAAACTGTCAAACGTCAATTTTATTGCTCGAATAAAAGTTATCTGGCGATGGAAAAATCAGCCCTAAATAGTACTTACTACGATTTCTGTCTGGCTCGAAAAATGAAATTACAGAGTATTCTATTATATTCTACATCGTTATGTATACAATTTCGATATTATAAATATTCGTATATTTACTAGAATGCGTAGGACGGTTCAGTGATCGGTCTTGGGTGGTAGAACCTCTTGCCCAGCCCTTAAATAATGTTTATCTATACATAATAATAAAATAGTAAAAAGTCAAAACTGTACATTTAATATTTTTGAAAAAAGTAATCTCTACGAGGCGGTCGAAATGAGTCTGATACCATGCCGTGTATATTCCGGATTGGCGCAAAAACGGCTGAATGGATTTGGATGAAATTTGGCACACAGATAGTTTATAAGCTGGATTAACACATAGGGTACTTTTAATCCCGGTTGTACGTTCTCATGGGATATTTTCTGACAACCACGCGGGCAAAAGCTAGTTTATACACGCGGGCAAAAGCTAGCATATATAGCTATCATAAATTAATTATTTACACAGTTTGTTAATTCACAAAAAAATGACATAATAAAAAGGCATGAAGATTCTTTGTTGAGAAAGAGAAAAATTCGCACGTCTCTGGTTAGTACATAGTTACCTGTGGCGCTCTAGTGCGGTAATGTAAAGTTAAAAGTACGTGTTCAATCATTGTGCACCTATATGCAAGTGGTGCAATAATATCCACTTTTTGAGCAAGTGAGTTCAAAATTAACTTTTCTAATTACTGAGTATGATTTTTGCCACCCACGGCTTTACAAAATGTTATAAGTATCTAAGTAATTAATTAATTGTTGATGCTCGTGTCTACACAAAAGATGATTATGTAAACATATAAATTAAGTAAACCATGAATGTAAACATTTTAGAGTAAACACGGAAGATAATTTATTACAAGGATAGGTTAATCGGAAAGTAAAGAACAATATAATTAGGAAATTCAACCGCGACGGGTAGCAAGTTTATCTATACTTAGCTACTTATACAGTAAACACTGCTATATTATTTTAATATTTTTTGTTTAACTTAATAATTTCTATAATAAAAGATTTGTAAATGAAGATGGAAACAAAAGACGAACGAGCAGGGGATCGAGGACTTGGAGCAGCAGTTCAGGGGATCAGACCGGAATAAATCGAAGTTTGAGTAATTATAAAATTAGTCCGTGGTAATCTTCAAATATATATAAATTTATATTCAAAGAAATCTGCCGGTCGATTCTATAAAAATCTCACCGTGAAAGCTTAGGTGAAGTGAGTTTGTTTTTTGCTAGGAATTGACACTATTGACAGCTCACTCCACGCTCAGTTCACCTAAGTTTTCACGGTGAGATTTTTACAGAATAGCACCGCTGATTGCATAATCAGCCTGTATCGCTCCGCTCGGCCGCAGGTCTCTGTGAGAGGGAACGAGTGGGCTATACCTAATCCACCAGCCGAGCCCAGTGCAACCCGCACTGTGCGAGTGGGTCTTATTCCACTACGCGGGCCCAGTGCGGGTTGGGGATGTCACATGTCTTCGAATTTTTGGTTCTAGGACATCCCGGTTTCCTCACGATATTTTCCTTCACCGTTTTGAGAGCAGTGGTGATGAAATAATTTACACAAAGTAAAGCGCCTGTCTGGGTTCGAACCTACGACCTACACCTCGTATTCGTAAGTCACTGGGCCTGCACTATGCCAGTCATTAACATCATTTCAGCCGAAAGACGTCCACTGCTGGACATAGGCCTCCCCCAAGCACCTCCACTTGGCCAGTTCTGTGCTTCTCGCATCCAACGGGTTTCTGCGGCTTTCACAAGGTTGTCGGACAACCTTGTGGAAGGCCTTCCAACGCTACGTCTTCCGGTACGCGGTCGCCACTCCAGAAGACCGGCTCCATCGGCCATCTGTTCTGCGAGCAATGTGCCCTGCCCACTGCCACTTAAGGCCTGAAACTGCGTTAAGCGCGCGCCCGCGACGGGCAACCGTCGCGTGTCTATGCGCGTGGACACGCGGGTGGGCTCCGTTGGAACGCGACGGTCCCCGTAGTGGGTACCCGTCGCGGAGACCGGATTATTTTATTTACGCAGTGTCGCTAGTTCAATTTTAACCCCGTTTTTTAGCCCCGTTGCGTGGGTGCGGGGCGCGCCTCCCCGTGACGGACGCCCGCGCGGGTCCCCGCGCGGGTCCCCGCGACGGAGCACTTTTGTATGAAACCGCGCGGGCGCCCGCTTAACGCAGTTTCAGGCCTTAGTTTGGCAATTCTTCGGGCTATGTCGGTTACCTTGGTTCTCCTGCGGATTGGACTTTGCCAGTAACTAGTCACAATTAAGGACTCCGGACTGAGTAATTCCTAGTGGCAAAACTCAGTAACACTTTGCCCGACCCGGAGAATGAAACCAGGAACTCAGTTTCCGCAGTCGTACTGGCGACCACGAAACCATCGAAACAGTAAAGTAAAAGAAAGCTTTGAATTGAAAATAAATTCAACATACACGATTTGTGTTTGTATTTCACGGTTGATATTTGAAATGAGAATTCCTATTTTAGGGTTCCGTCTGTAAAATGGGCAAAAAGGAATCCTTGTAGGTCCTCTTTTGTTGTTCGTCTTTCAGGACCGTTTTTCTTAGGAACGGCTTGAGATATCAAGTTGAAATTAATACAACTAAGGTACTTTGGACCTTTGGATGACTATCTTCTGCTCGCGACTTCGTCCGCGTAAAATTTCACCCTCTTAGGGGTGGAATTTCGAAAAACCTTTTCTTAGTGGATTCTACTCTTCACAAAGAACACAAGCTCCAAATTTCATGTCTCTAGGACCAGCGATTTAGGCCGTGCGTTGATATATCTATCAGTCAGGACTTTGAATTTTATATATTATAGGTTATTTCACTTTTCAAAACCTATAGGGTACTTCCCGTTGACCCATGGAATCATGCAAGATGTCACAGTACAAATAAAATAGAAAAATAAGAAAATTGATATTTTGTAGTTATATTTTACATAAAACTGCAAAGTTAGGTTTGTCCGTCAATCCGGAATCGGAAATTCATAAGCCTGCGTCATAACTAGATGAAACAGAACGCCACGCATCAACACGTTTGAGCCGCGTTCAAGAACTTTCACTATCAATATATTTTTTATTCGCTATTAATGTCCCATTGCTGGACAAAGAGGGGCTTGTGGCTAAGTAATAACAGCCGCGGTTGGTCCGTGGATGGGGGACCATCTTTACATACCAAGACCCTCCGTGCTTCGGAAAGCACGTTAAGCCGTTGGTCCCGGCTGCATTCGTAGATCTTTGACAGTCGTTACGGGTCGTCAGAAGCCCGAAGTCTGATAACCAGTCTTACCAAGGGGCAAGGGGTATTGTATTACCCAGTAACTGGGTTGTGGAGGTCAGAAAGGCAGTCGCTCCATGTAAAATACTGGTATTCAGCTGCATCCGTTTAGACTGGAAGCCGACCCCAACAAAGTTGGGAGAAGGCTAGGCAGATGATGCGCGTTCAGTTTATTGCTATTCATTGGTAAAATTCGCTCTTAGTCTTTATCTCATTCAAATCGGTCTAATCTACACTATTAAAAGTTTTCGATTGCAAAATTAAGTTTGCCCTCCAATCCGAAATTGGAAATTCGGGCAGCCGGCCACATTGAGACGGAACCCTCAACGCGCGCAGTTTCACGATTTTTAGTTTTTGGAATTGCAGTTCAATTGTTTTTTCGGCACGTTTTTCGTTTGTAGCGCTACGAATACGATCAAATTGAACAAACAGACAACCGTGCCATAGGCATCTGTCCCACTGCCGACGATTAGTGAAAAACGAGAAGAGCTAGCAACTAGAAACGAGTTGGCGAGCGTGCGAGAGCTAGGAACTAGAAACGAGTTGGCGAGCGCGCGAGAGCTAGCAACTAGAAACGAGTTGGCGAGCGCGCGAGAGCTAGCAACTAGAAACGAGTTGGCGAGCGCGCGAGAGCTAGGAACTAGAATTAAACTAGTTAGAAAGCGCGCGAGAGCTAGCAACTAGAAACGAGTTGGCGAGCGCGCGAGAGCTAGCAACTAGAAACGAGTTGGCGAGCGCGCGAGAGCTAGCAACTAGAAACGAGTTGGCGAGCGCGCGAGAGCTAGCAACTAGAAACGAGTTGGCGAGCGCGCGAGAGCTAGCAACTAGAAAAGAGTTGGCGAGCGCGCGAGAGCTAGCAACTAGAAACGAGTTGGCAAGCGCGCGAGAGCTAGCAACTAGAAACGAGTTGGCGAGCGCGCGAGAGCTAGGAACTAGAATTAAACTAGTTGGCGAGCGCGCGAGAGCTAGCAACTAGAAACGAGTTGGCGAGCGCGCGAGGGCTAGGAACTAGAATTAAACTAGTTGGCGAGCGCGCGAGAGCTAGCAACTAGAAACTAGTTGGCGAGCGCGCGAGAGCTAGTAACTAGAAACGAGTTGGCGAGCGCGCGAGAGCTAGCAACTAGAAACGAGTTGGCGAGCGCGCGAGAGCTAGCAACTAGAAACGAGTTGGCGAGCGCGCGAGAGCTAGCAACTAGAAACGAGTTGGCGAGCGCGCGAGAGCTAGGAACTAGAAACTAGTTGGCGAGCGCGCGAGAGCTAGGAACTAGAAACTAGCTGGCGAGCGCGCGAGAGCTAGCAACTAGAAACGAGTTGGCGAACGCGCGAGAGCTAGCAACTAGAAACGAGTCGGCGAGCGCGCGAGAGCCAGCAACTAGAAACGAGTTGGCGAGCGCGCGAGTGCGACGAGTAGAATGATTGCCCAGTGGCTTGCTGTGGGGTAACTGCGTAACACACTATCAGTAGCAATGGCTGTCATTTTGACAGTTATTTACGTTGTTAAGAAGCCAAGCTTTTCGAACGTTTGAATCAATGGATAGCAATATCCTTCAAATTGATTTAGATTGAGATTGATAGTGTGTTTTGCAATTAGGGCGCATCGGAGAAACTGTCAAATTATCCCAATCAACTTTGAACCTTATAATTTAGCAATAAAGTTGAAAATCTATTAAAGAAATTTGACAGATTGTAGTAGCTTAATGTGCTAGCGTCTGTACTAAGACATTTTTCGTGGGTTATCAAAAAAAAAAATGCTGTTTCATAGAAAAGTGCAATACCTACGCGGTCAAAATGTATGACACAGATGTTTTTTGTTCAAAATGTATGGTGCGAAAAATATCAACGCAGGGGGTTCAGGAAAGGGCTAAGGAAGGAACACGGGTGGGTTTTAGTCAGTAAGAGTCTGACACTCCCTTCCGCTCCACCCAGAGCGGGAGGAGTCATTTGATGATTTCCCATCCTCAAAAAAAAAAAAGAAAAAAAAAGGGGGTTCAGGCTGGTGACTCTATGTCTTTTACTGAGACGTGGTCTACCTACATACATCTCAACTTTGCTGGTACGTTTCTTGAGCGAGAAAATCATCATCATCATTTCAAAATGCCTCCTCCAAAAGGGGGGGGGGGGGTTGCCATAATCGCCACGCTGTGCAGGCGGGTTGGCGATCGCAGTATGGTATGGTGGTGGAATGCATAGAGAACGCTGCTGCCCATTCTCCGGTACGTCTCTTAGTCGCCTTTTACGACACCCACGGGAAGTAAGGGGTGGTGGTATTCTTTAAGTCCGGCACCACACAGACATACAGACAGAGCGAGAAAATAGTCGATAGCTATTCGCTTCCTCGTCGGCGCGGCGCGGTGAGACAGGTGCCGATGGCACTCCACACAACTCTTGAACTAGAATTGTGATGTTCTGTTTCGGGCTATAGTTACTAGAAATGGAAAGTAGGTGGGTGCACCTAGGTACTGGGTTGTTCACTATAGTCAATCTTACAGTAGCAAAGGGTCAATTTTTGTAAGAGGTAAGCCGGAGTAGATATCTTTAATATGATTATATTATTTGTCTATAGAATACTGACTGCGCCATTTTTAAAGGGAAGCCGATAGGAATCGAGTTGTACAATGCGTTTCAAATAAGAATAGGATCGACTTAGCGCCATGTTGTGACGTCATAGCTGTCAAATCGAATAAATTGGGTAGGGTGAGCAAAACAAAATATTTTTTAATAACATTAATTATTTACCAATCATGAACGAAGAATTTTTAATCTGAATTTAGTTATTCAATTTCACTCATGTCTGCATCACTGTTTGAGTGGTCATCGTCAAAAAATAACAATAATAACAAATTTAACAGGAAACAACCGCGTAAAATACAGAATCAACGAAAGAAACAGTAACACTCCACAAGCACTCAGTCTCACGAAGAAGCACACCAACAACCACAGAGCATGTAACACCCAACAATTACAAGATGGCTGCTGGCATCTTCTTTACTTTCTGGTGAATTGTTGTCAACAATCAAAATAAGAAAGAAAGTAGCATAATTTAAAAAAAACTAATTATGACTAATTTTTTGGTGTTTTTTTCACTTTGATTTATCTAAGACTCGGTTAAACAAAAAAAAAAGTTATTGATACGCAAATAAGTTTTCTTTGCAAACCGTACTTTTCAATCAACATTTGACAGATAGAGGTCATTGACGTTCCTATTCTTATTTGAATCGCATTGTATGGAACCTTCGCCACTGATATTTAGATATGTACTTATGGGCTTATGTGCCTTGGATCTTATGTGGCTAGCTATAATTTAGCGCGGAATCCAATCGACATTCAAGCAAGTTTAGAATGGGGTGTCAAATACTGTAAAAGGTCTGCGTCTGTGTTTCCGAGCGCATACAACCCGAATCTTTTCAAGGCAAGAGTGAACAGGCTTCTTCAGGGTAAGCTCACTCCATCGTCGACTATGTCTCTGTCACCTCTGACCTAGACTGGTGTCAAGAGCAAACCCATTTCAAATAAAAAAAAAGAAAAAAATAATTTTTGTTTAAAAAGAGCGTTCTAGTTTAGTGGGGATTATGTAAAGATGTTCTGTCAATATAAATTTAAAGAAATCCTATGGTTGTTTAAATTCTTTGAAGGGCTCATTCTGCCCTTCACATCTAACCCTTCGGGGAACGGAGACGTGATGCTATGTTATGTCAAATGGAAGGTGCATACGTCCTGCACCCTATAAATTGCATAACACACTATCAATCACAGTCTGAATCATTCTTAATCATATTGCTAATCCGTCCATACTAATATTATAAACGCGAAAGTGTATCTGTCTGTCTTTTACCTCTTCACGCTTAAACCGCTGAAGGTAAAGTTCAAGTACTACGTAACGCATTTTTTGTAGATTTTAGACCCTCCCCCCCATGTAACGCATCGTAACGTTTTTCTGTACTCTCCCTCCCCCTCCTTAAATGTTACGTAACATCTAAGTGACCATTTTTACCTAAAAGTCACAATTATTATGTTGCGCAAAAATACCTTTGTTATTGTTTTGATCGCATTTGCAATAATAATAAATAAAAGAAAGATTTTTAAGTCAAATGTTATTTTTTTAGCCATATATTAATGAAATAATAAGGTATGTATAAACAATTTAATTGCTAGCAATTAAATCACGTACAATACAATCGAGGGATTCCCCGTAAAACATAAACGAAAAGGGTTGCAAACTTGGGACGTTTTTTATAAAATAAAAAAGTTACGTAACGCGTTGTTCCAATACCCCCTCCCTCCCCTGTAACGCACCGTAACGTTTTACAAGACCCTCCCCGCCCCCCAAATCGCGTTACGTAATACTTGAACGTTCCCGAACCGATTTAGATGAAATTTGGTATAGAGATAGTTTGAGTCCCGGGAAAGGACATAGGATATTTTTATCCCGATATTCCCACGGAATCGAAACTTAAGCGGGTGAAACTGCGGTGCGCTGCTAGTTGCTTCATATATGTATTTGGAAAATTTGTCTGCTCAACATCGTTTTAATAACGCAATGAATTTTGTTGAAATGTCAAAATGAAAGCCATTCCGTACTATATAATTACCGGTATTCCCTCAAGGGAAGACAGAGTTGTAGGATAGTACCGTCAGGGACATTAATTGTTGAGTAAATTGACACCCTGCATCTATTTGCCGAGTTACACCAACCTCTTACAACTTCTCAAATGACAGTTTTGATTTGAATTAGAGAAGGTACGTAAATACGTACCTTCTCTAATTCAAATCAAAACTGCCTGGTCGCGTAAATACGCGACCAGGTTTTTACACCAGGTATTTGCTTACAAGTACACATACCAGGTACCGACTCAAAATACTTGCAAGACTTCAAATCATTTTAGACAGCTACTCGTTCAACGTATATTTATTCTGTGGTTTAACTACGTAGGTACTCAACCGCGTTAGTTTTCGCAAATGCGATCATTCCTCTTATCAGAGTCTACGGATCAATTTCCTAAACAAGTATTTTTACTTCCAAGACAGGTTTTGAATACGCGATTGTACTTCTTATTTGTATGAAGTCATGGATCAGTTTTCGATGCATATAGAAAATACTTGAAAGTATCTCTAGCCCTGGTTTTAGGCCCTGGTTTCTTATGGTGGATGTACTTGGAAGCCCTGGTACACGATCCATGTCTAATTTAAATACACTAAAAGTCACTTTGGTCAACAATTTATTTCCCTGACTTTACATCCACATTTCGCCAGTTGTGTTTAGGTACCTAAATCCCTTGTAATATGGCGTGAGCCTATTGCCATCAACCGGGAACAAATCCAGGGTCTATAAATCCTAGGAATTATATGTACCTATATAAGTAAATTGGTAGTACGGAACCCGTTTGTTCCATCACACTGTTTCGTCGCAATAAATAACTTAGCAGTATTTCTCCGTGCCATTTCCCGGAATTCTTTATGAAATTAAAACGAAAAAGATTGCTTAAATATTTGTTACTGTGGGAATCCGTTTTATATGTACAAGATTAAAAACATCGCAAATATAAAATATCACGCCTGTTTTCCCCACGAAAGGTTGAGCAGAGGTGTACCTATCATCATCTGCCTGCCTTTTCCCAACTATGTTGGGGTCGGCTTCCAGTCTAACCGGATGCAGCTGAATACCAGTATTTTATATGGAGCGACTGCCTATTTGACCTCCACAACCCAGTAACTGGGTTATAAGATACCCCTAGGTAAGACTGGTTGTCAGACTTTCGGGCTTCTGACTACCCGTAACAACTGTCAAAGATCCACGAATGGCAGCCGGGACCAGCGGCTTAACGTGCTTTCCGAGCCACGGAGGGGTCACGGTATGTAAAGATGGTCACCCATCCACAAACCAACCGCGGCAAGCGTAGCTTAACCTGACCGATCGACCTGAGCGGCTGTTATATCTATAGTACACCAATATTTTGCCAGTTATGGTTTAGGTACCATGTAGTATTTGGACGAGCCTATTGCCAACAACCAGGCACAAATCTTACAAGCGTCTTACGAGTTGTAGGTCGTAGGTTCGAACCCAGACAGGCGCTTTGTGTAAATTATTTGTTCACCACCTGTACTTACCTGTCATAAAGAGTAAACTTACATAATGTGGATAAGACAAAGATTAAAACAGAAGACGTTCCAGGAGGGGATCGGGGGGTGGAGGGGGGGTTCAGGGGATCAGACCGGAATAACTCCTCAAAACGGTGAAGGAAAACATCGTGAGGAAACCGGCATGTCCTAGAAGTCTAGAACCAAAAATCGAAGATATGTGACATCGACCAAGCCGCACTGGGCCTGCGTGGTGGATTACGGCCCACTCTCTCTCATCGAGAGGAGGCCTATATCCCAGCAGTGGGAACATTATAATGCTGATTATGATGGGTAACGATGTTATCTGGTTGGTCCTGCACCTGATCTCTCCCCGGTCGTGTCGGATTGCCGTCTCATCGGACTATGAGAGTAAAGGAACAGAGAGTGTACCTGTGTTTGCGCACACACTGGTGCACTATAATATCTCCTGCGTACCTGGCTCTTTTCCGTTCAGATTGGCCACCGTGACCAAAATCGGTCGGGAGGATGTCATTTTTACCGACTTCAAAAAGAAGGAGGTTATCAATTCGACACGTATGTATGTAATATTATTGGAACTGCATTATATTCACATATGACAATCAATCAGGGCTTCCAAACAAATATACAACATTTTATAAGTAAATGTATGTATGTATGTATGTTTGTCCACGCATTTCTCCACAACTATTAATCGGATCTGACCGTTTTTTTATTGGCTTACTTCAACTTAGGGAACAGTGCAGGTTTCATCAAAATCGATTAATTAATTTTCAAGATATGGACTAATACTAAACTACTACTGGCTTATTTATACGAGCTACGGGTGTAATGTCAAAGGGAAAACATCTCAAAACCTTGGTCAAATTCTAGTGCAATATTTACAACAAAACTATTACCTACTTATTACAAAATAATATGCCAGTTACTACTTCAAACTAAAAATTACGAAATAAAAAAGTAATTTTAAAAAATTAAACCGACTTCAAAAAGAAATGAATTCAAAATTATGAAATATTTATTATTTTAATATAGTAGGTGTCTTGGGATTTGTATTTTAGTCTTAGTTTTTTGCCACCGACTTCCGAAATTAAAGTTATTTCATAATTTTGAGTTCACTTCTTTTTGAAATCTGTTAATTTTTTTTTAAATTATATTATGTTGGGCACACATTTTTCAGACGGCAAAACAAAAATCACTCAAAATTAAGAGCAAAAGAAAATACCTGATTATAAGAAAACGGACATCGCCATCGAGGTAGAGCACGGCGAAGGTGGTGTGACGATCTGATAACGTTTGCAGGGCCAACATGGCCAGATATCTCAGAAGATCTGGAGGTTTGGAAGGAAAAAGGGGACGCGTTTGCCCAGCAGGGGGACACAATATAGGCTAACAATAAAAAAAAGAAAACAATACCTATCCAAAACCAATTGGATAAAAATGAAACCACGTAAATGAACTACAAAGCATTCAAGAATAGTTTTTACCCTAAAAGTCAATGCAATATGAAAAAAAATGTGGAAAATCCATAGGTGCACGACTCATATTATTATATGCTCATTTGATCGTATAAAAAACCGGCCAAGTGCGTGTCGGGCCACGCACAGTGTAGGGTTCCGTAGAAGCCCGTTATAACAATATAGTACGTTTCTGTTGTTCTTTATTCTGAATATAATGAATATATGTAATGGTATTAGGAGTTAATGGTTATAATAACAAAAATCGACTTTAAATTTGAATACCTTGCAAGAAAATCTTAACACCGCGATCTACAAAAGTGACGTCACGGCACAACGCCATCTGTTATTGGATAGCGATATTAAACACAACAAAATATTGATTTTTGAAGATAATTATTTAAACAGATTAGACATTAACTATTAAGAACCAATTTCTTCCTTGTAAAGCTAAAAAATAAAGAGTACAATTGCTGCCAAGTTATTATTTCAATCCACAAAATTGTAATTCGAAAATTAAACAAAGTTCGTTTGTGACTTCTACAAGTACTCGATTGAAAGCGTAACCCGTTGGTATAGCGCCATCTAGCGGCATATTGTGAAACTTATGATAATTTATTATGGTTTTTTTTAGTTTTTTTATTTCATATTATGTTTTTTAATGCGTCTTTACCCATCATAAACAAGCAACTACTTCATCTTAGTCACTTTAAAGGATTAATGCTAAGGATTTTGTATTTGGTACAAAATTATTCAACACCCAAGTTCAACAACTATTACTGCTAAACTAATAAAGTTATCTTAACCGCTATACTTTTCCTTTAAAGTTCATGAATTTCTATCATCGTGATTTTTTCCAGATTTTTTAAGCCAGCAGGTTAGCTTTTAGAGGGGGGGGGGGACGCCCTACTGGAACAAAAAAGTTTAATATATCGTAAATGTAAATCGAAAAATCATTTTAGCAACCCTCAAGTCATTTTAGAAGACCTATTCAACGATACCCCACACGATGGGATAGATCACGAAAAAAATATTCATCCCCACTTCACATGTAGGGGAGCTACCTTAAAAAAAATATTTTCCAAAATTTTATTTTACCACTTCGTCGGCATAATTGATATACACACTCCTACAAAATTACAGCTTTCTAGTACTAACGGTCTCTTAGCAAAACCTCGGACAGACAGACAGGCAGACCGACAGACGGACATGACGAAACGGGTTCCTTGTAGGAACTACGGAGCCCTAAAAACCATAGCTAAAGATATTATATTAGTTAGTTTTTTATAAATTATAGTTAAACTACTTTGAATAAAAGAGCCATTTTCAATATGGTTCCTCGTATGTGTGAAACGAATAAAACACTGGCCAAGTGCAAGTCGGACTCGCACACGAAGGATTCCGTACCACAAGGCAAAAACGCCAAAAAATATTCGTTTGTTGTATGGGAGCCCCCCTTGAATATTTATTTTATTCTGTTTTTAGTACTTATTTGTTGTTATAGCGGCAACAGAAACACATCATCTGTGAAAATTTCAACTGTCTAGCTATCACGGTTCATGAGATACCTGGTGACAGACAGACAGACGGACAGTGGAGTCCTTAGTAATAGGGTCCCGTTTTTACCCTTTGTGTACGGAACCCTAAAAATTCACTCAATTAATAGATTTTTTCGCACGCTATATACTCGTACTTACAATGTTTCCAGGTTTCACACTTGATTGACGGGAATTTTCTTAGAAATATTTTTATGTTTTTTTCGTTTCTACTGCATTAAATTAATTTTTGAAAAGTACACAATTAATCTCCATTAAATTATCTATACAATGGTGTATAAATTAAGTAGGTTGTGTGTACTAGCAGGAGTTTAACAAGTTGCAGAAAGGAGGAAAAAAATATTTTTCGATCGTAAAGCACTCTTTATTGCATCGCATTATGAGTCGCGCAATAGCATTTTCCATTGCGAAAATCAAATTGGCGGGAAACGTCGGCGCAGAGAGCTTTCAATTTGTTACAAATAAAGTTTCCCGATACCAATAATAAGAGCATTTAATTACAGAAAACAAAGTATAAACAAAGTATTTATTTAATAACAAAACTATATACTTTAAAAGCTCAAAACGTAAATAAAATCAGTACAGCAAAATAGAAACAACATTTTTAAAAAGAAAAACAATTCAAAATGGCGGAAAATGTCACAGCGGAAAGGTTTAAACTTGTTAAAAATAAAGGTTTCCGATACCAATGGGATATAACTGGCCATAATTTTGTGAAACAAACCAATGAATATGAAATACCAGAGAAAACAAAGACGTTTCGTCCTACGATCGAGTAGAGAATGTCCTAATACAATTCAACAGTTGGTCGCACTGGCCAAGGAGCGTTAGCATAAAAATCATGTACAATGTTATTTGAAGTATTTTTATTTATTTATTATTGGTGTTACACGAATGGATAGAATAAGAAATGAGTATATAAGAGGAAGTTTGAAAGTGGCACCGGTAACTGAAAAGTTGTGTGGGAATCGGCTGTCATAGTATGGGCATGTGTTACGAAGAAATGAGGAAAATGTCGTGAGGAGTTTTGAGTATGGATGTCGATGGCTATAAGAGTGGGGGAAGACCAAAGAAACGGTGGATGGAATGTGTGAATGATGATATGATTAGAAAGGGGGTGACTACGGAGATGACGACTAATAAATTGGGGCCCAAATAAATTGGGATAAGGGCAGGAGAATGATATCATTCGCTTTATGAATGGGTGGCCCCCAAAAGTTAGTTTTACATTACATACATAGTACATTTTCCACTTCAGCTATGACTAAGTATATATACTAATCCGTTAGGAGTACCTGATATTTTTATAAATTTTAAATCACAATGCGGCATCAAAGCTGAAGTCCTGAGATCAAAGGTGAGGTCTTGATAACTTTTTTTCTATTTGGATTTTATGTTAAGTATTTGATGTTTCATTGCTTTAAAAAAGTAACGTAAACCCAATGTTATTTTAAGTCCCGCAATATTTAGCGTTTGATTTTATATTTCACTAGCTGCGCCCCGCGGTTTCACCCGCGTAAATGTCGATCCCGTGAGAATATCAAGATAAAAAGTACCCTATATGTTAATCCAGGGTGTCAGCTACCTCCATGCAAAATGTTATCAAAATTGAACGAGCCTTTGAAGGTAAAGAAGTAACAAACATATAAACACACACATACATACACACTCACAAACTTTCGCCTTTATAATATTAGTGTGATGGATACCTTTATCTTTTAATTCTAGAAACATTTGCTTCCTCAATATGTAATATTTCTCATACGTTGAATAGTGTGTTCTGTTTGTCCAAAATTTTCAAATGCAATCCAAATTAGGAGGAAAACCAGCTAGTTTGCATTAACCAAGCCGAAACCTTCGGTGAATATTCAAATTATATTCGGGGAAAGTATTATTGTAATAATATGTACTTACTGCTGCCATAGTGAAATATGTTAAGTTATTCATAATTTGATAGTACGTAAGACTGGTGTACCTACTTAAAATAATTCTCAAGTATTCATAAATTAATGTGTGATTCATTAATGTAATAATAATTAACTAAATAATTTAACTAATTAAGTATCTTGACCTGGCTCGCGAGGTTGGCGACATGTGGGATGTGGATACAGCAGTCATGTCGACAGTCGTGATGGCCAATGGCGTAATAGCCAAGAGCCCCGACCAACACCTGAGGAGGCTCTCATTGGGTAGCTGGATCATGACCTAAAGCGCGGTCTTTGTCGGACTGAATAGAAAAGAAAGAGAAGCGCGATGACACAACGCTGGTTATTTATTGAAAAATATGAAGCATTTATCTATTTACAAAAAATCTATTGTTTGGACTAAAAAATTGAAACACTAGTGCTTTAGTATGTTGCTTGTAGAATAATCTGACAAAAAATCATAATGACTGTATGTATATTATTATGGTTTTTATTGTAAAAAGAAAGTTTTTAGGGGTATCTTCATGATTTTATTCTATCATATCAAATTAGTTGTATTATGTTTTCAACACACTATCTTCCTAGCATATATCCTGAAGAATATCATATATTTTTCTGATTTTGTTTACTCTAGTCGATCATATACTTTTATTGTTTCTAAAACTTGCGTTTTTTGCGTTTAAGTCCTACAGAAAGCGGTATTTCTGGACACGGCGCGTATCGTTAGGAGGTGCCTCTCTCAGGAGCCCTGACCAGCGGTAACTTGCTCCCTGTTCCCGAAAAATATAAGAAATAGTGCCTGTATGCTACTATCTGTAATCTGTACTAATGATAAAGCTGAAGAGTTTGTTCTTTTGTTTGAACGCGATAATCTCTAGAGCTATCAGTCGGATCTGAAAGATTCTTTTTGCATACGTTACGCCCAATTCTTGAGGAAGAGGGCTATTTAAGGTTGGTTATTTAACATCACGCTACGATTTTCAGGAGCTGAGTAAAAAGAACGCTAAGCGAAAACGTAGGAATGCGATGCGGTGGCTCGAGGTCCGAAATTTCACGTAGATGAACGCGGGCAGAAACTAATCCATTTACTTATATAAAATTCAAAGTCCTGACTGACTGACTGATATATCAAGGCGCAGCCTAACCGCTGGTCCTAGAGACATGAAATTCGGAGGGTGTGTTAGTTGTGAAGAGTAGGTATCCACTAAGAAAGGGTTTTTAAAATTCCACCACTAAGAGGGTGAATGGGGGGAGGGTGAAATTTTCCGCGGACGAAGTCGCGGGCAGAAGCTAGTTTCTTATATTTTTAAATGTTTCTTCATAAAAATGCAAATTATATATTTAAAAAAATAAAGAAAAAAAATTGTTTATTTCTCACCACTATACATTTTACAATTTCTAGAAATATTTTTACAAAACCCAACAATATTTGTATTACAATAAAATAACGTGGTGGCTCTGATGGTTGCCATGAAGTTTTGACCCTATCCTTTGTAGAATTTATATGTAAGTAAGTACTAAGTACAATTATTTTATTTTGTAAAGGAATTTCATTTAAATACTAAAATGAAGTTCCTTACAAACTAAAATAACTGCTAGCTGATTAGCGACATAAACGATCTTGGGACTTCAAACACTCGAATCGTATTAAGCTACCGATTTGATTCAATATGACAGCTTTCAACTGTGAACTAACTGCTGTGAGTGCTTCGAAACACCAACAATCTAATGCGGTGTGTTTTGTTAATCAACATCAAAAAAGAGAAGACCTCAATTCATCTGTAAGTATTTTGTTTTTTCTTTATATCTTCTATTTCCGTAACAGAAACTTGCACGCTAATCATGTCAACCCTTGTTGGCTATGATGCTTTTGACATGTTTGAGGAAGATGCTTCCGAACTCATTATAGGAATGGCTCAATAACACAAAAACAAGGATAACAATCATAAGGGTAAATATTGAGTAAAGATACATACAGATTTGCTCGTTTTTGACGATTGACACGTGCTCAAAGAAGATCGAGGAAATGTGAAAGTAATAGACGATAGACAACGTATTTTTCGTCGTTACTGTGGCTCTTTTTACCGACGTAAAAAAAAGGAGGTTATCAATTCGACACGTATGTATTGGAATTGCATAATATTCACATATGACAATCTGTTAGGGCTTCCAAACAAATGTACAAAATTTTATAGACGTATGTATTTAGGCATATATGTATGTATGTATGTATGTTTGTCGACGCATTTCTCCGCAACTATTAATCGGACCGTGACCATTTTTTTTATTGGCTTACATTTACTTCAACTTAGGGAACAGTGCTAGTTTCATCGAAAACGATTTAGTAATTTTCAAGATATGGACTAATACGTGTAAGTGTGACGACCTGGCTTATTGATAAGAGCTACGGGTGTTGTGTAAGGGAAAACATCTCAAAACCTTGGTCAAATTCTAGTGCATTATTTACAACAAAACTATTACCCACTTTTTAAACAAATATTCCAGTTTTAACTTAAAACTAAAAATTACGAAATAAAAAAGTAATTTCAAAAAAATCAAACCGACTTCAAAAAGAAATGAACTCAAAATTATGAAATAACTTTAATTTCGGAAGTCGGTGGCAAAAAACTAAAACTAAAATACAGATCCCAAGACACCGACTTCCGAAATTAAAGTTATTTCATAATTTTGAGTTAATTTCTTTTTGAAGTCGGTTTAATTTTTTTAAATTAAGTACTTTTTTTCCGATCGATAAATCAACAAGTGTTGTCTAGATTTCAACCTTGATATTTATCGAATATCAACAGGGGATAGAAACCATCGATAAAATCGAGCAGATCTGTAAGTAGGTATCTAACAGATCTTAATGATTGTCAAAACAGCATATCAAGCGACAATAACGATAGTCAAATATCGAGCAAAGCTGTAGGCACCGTAACCCCGCGTCCTAATCAAAAGCGCTCGTCGCACGAGTACGCGGTCGACTCGATCGTTTTATGCATTACGATGACGAATAAATAAGGAAAGGGATGTACATCGTGCGCGTCGCAAGCGATTTGGCAACGTCGTCACGCGCCTTTTTTTCATAGAAACGGTCAAAATTAGGTAAATACCGCTAGTTCAACGCGATGCCAACTTGCTTCATGTTGTGAACTCTGCGATGAATAGATTGCTTTTTAAAATGTATGCTTTAATTTTCTTATTTGTTATAATAATATTGAAAAAATCTGGAACGGCGTTAATTCGTGTCTAATTGAAGGCAATAACTTAGTTTGCACTAGCTAAGACGATAATTACACCATTCCTCCTGTATATCGACGATCATTTTTGGTTAGGACGCGGCCTAAGACTTCAAACTTAATTAAGGTTATAAATCTATAATTACGAGTATATAGTGCATAACATTGACGTTTATTTTAGTAACTTGGTCAATTGTGGGCTAGCGACCAGAAATAGAACAAGTGTTATCATATTTATTACTATTGCGTAGATCCTGGGGGTATCTAAATGTAAACTTTAGATAACGACACTGCAAAAATCTAGTATTCCCATTAAGTGTTAAGGTCAATTACCCGCAGAAAAACTGAAACCGAGATTATGTTGTAGGCTCTAGGGAAATGTCGAGAAAATAATGCCTAAGTAAATTCAGTGTTAAAACAAAGAGTTGGAAGTTTAAATTAGTATTCGTACCCTCGGTAACATATTATTTCTTTTCTCGGAAAAATCTTATTAAGTAAGATGTTTAACCTTTGTTTCGAACCTCTGGATTCTGTGTTTTTGACGGCATCGGCATTCTGTGTCTTGCCTTGTCTGCCACAAATATTTCCTCCATTTTTCACAAATGAGATCACTTTTTCTTAAATTTTTTTAGGTTTACGTAGCGTATAAAATACCTTTCTTGATTACAAGAACACAAAGTCTCAAAATCTTTTAGTTTAAATGGCTCTTGAGAAAAAACCATATAATTAATTTAATTATTATTGAGTTTATTTTCCTAACATACTACAACTGGTCTTTGGACCAGTTTCAATGTTTTAATTTATTTGATCGATCGTCTAGCATTCCTTAATAATGCTAGGATAACGATCATACCAAAAAACAAATCTTAATTTGTTTTTTCCTGCTCATTTGTCATGAATGGATATGAAAACATTTTTACCTTACTTTTGAAAAAGAAAATCTACCAGCTTCTTTCGCTAACGCTACAGCGAACGCGTCGACAGCCACAGCGTATAAAAGGGACACACACAGAGTGGGTCCATCACAACTACTCCAAGTGTCAACGGCTAAACAACATTGTATGCCATTTATGTATCTGTGATTGTAACAGTGATTAGTTTTCGCTTTTATTTTACAATTTTGTTATGCTGTGATCGATTTGATAAGGTGAGTTTAAGAAATTATTAAGTTTAAGTTAAACGTGATTTTGGATGGGTGACCATTTAGTATGTATGTGATTTTTTAAATGAAATTAAGGATTTGTTTTGGATGGGTTTACGTAACAGCGCAACTTTCAATTTTCGTAATTAATAATATTATTAGTAGTATTCATAATTAAGTTAATCTTAACGTGTCATTGCAGTTTTTAATTGCCTGTTTCGAAGTAAATAAAACCTTTAACAACGGATGATCTGAAAATCTGTGAAAAAGATTTATATTATTGAATCCAAAAACTTACAAAAAATCGTAATTAGAGGCAATAATTTCATTTAATATTGAGAACCGAACTTACGTTTACTTAAAGCCGGATTTACATTATTGTGTCGTGACGCAGAATACACCAATCAAACGATTCTGTACAGGACTACTTTAAATCACAACGAGTTCTGATTGGCTAAAATTGCGTCAGAAAGCAACACAACACAGTAATGTAAATCCGGCTTTACGTGGTAAAATTTTATGAATCATATTTTTATTGTAAAGGTTAATTATTATTTCTGTAACATTCATACATTATCCACCAACGCGCATTGGGCCCGCATGGTGGATTACGGCCCACTCCCTCTCACACACAGAGTCTCACAGAGTCTGCCTGCGTCATGTTGACAAAGAAAGATAGAAAATAGATTTATTTACCACAGACTAAAAGGCACACAATAATATATACATCAGATAAAAATAAAGTTAAAAGTCCGATGTAAGAAATTAGCAGGAATGTGTGCCTCACGGCTGCGCCAAAAAGACCCAGTTCAGCTAAAATACCAATCAACTAGTGCCTGACGCTGGTTTTCAACTGATACTCACTGACTGTTATATATACGGTCCCATTAAAATAGATGGACAAACTTTTAGAAATCATTCAGACCACCAAAATAAGGACGATGGAAAAAAAATATATAAGAAAAACGCATAGATACTTACAAGGAAAGTAATCAGCTAACGAAAATATACTAATTTGCCGGCAATTTATTATTTTAGGTTAAAATAAATGACTTTAATCAGTGTTTTTTTTTTTGCTCGGATATTTTTGGTTAGACGAACTGAGCGCTGTGTTAAAATTTGTCCATCTATTTTAATGGGACCCTGTAGGTATATCCATCTTATTGTGCGCGTAAGGAATGTCTTCAAACGTTTGAAAAACTAACAATGAGGGGATTCGTAGTCCTAATAAATCTAAAATAATGTATGTATTAGAATAGGCATCTATCTCTTACCCGATGTACCCTGAACTGTCAGCTTGAACTATTATCGTAGTTTTAGAAGTACCTAATTCAACTTTAAACCAGTAAATAATAATTGTCACAATTCAAAATTCACTATTGAAATTGAAATGAAATTGTTTATTCTGCAAATAGGACATCGGAATCACTTTTACATACCATAAAATAAGCTAGATCATCATCTGCCTAGCCTTTTCCCAACTATGTTGGGGTCGGCTTCCAGTCCAACCGGATGCAGCTGAATACCAGTATTTTACATGGAGCGACTGTCTATCTGACCTCCACAACCCAGTTACTGAGTTACTGGGTAATACGATACCCCTTGGTAAGACTGGTTGTCAGACTTTCGGGCTTCTGACTACTCGTAACGACTGTCAAAGATCCACGAATGACAGCCGGGACCAACAGCTTAACTTAAAATGAGCTAGATGGAGTCGAAATTTTCTATCTGACCTAACCCTGAGAAGAAACGGCGAAAAAAACTCATGGATCAGTCTCTTTTTAAAATCCAACATAATCTTGGTAAGATAATTTGAGGACCATGTAGATTAAATATCTGCTAAGACCATCAGTCTCCAACCCTTATCCCAATTTATTTGGGATCGGCGCGACACCTCTTCTTCTTCTTCCATATTTCTCTATTAGTCGTCATCTCGGTAGTCACCCCCTTTCTAACCATATCATCATTCACACATTCCATCCATCGTTTCTTTGGTCTTCCCCTACTCTTATAGCCATCAACATCCATACTCAAAACTCTCCTTACGACATTTTCCTCATTTCTTCGTAACACATGCCCATACCATGACAGCCGATTTCCACACAAATAAATGTCCGCTAAGATGTGCAGCTTATTTATATAACACAGAAAATTATATAGGTACGTCATGAAAAGAACAAAATTCACACTGTATCCTACTGGAATCTGACCCTAATATAGTTGGGAAACGGTTATACAGATGATGAAAAGAACAAAATTGACATGATTAAACGCTTATAATTTTGGCATTTCTTTTTAAAATACACACATAAACCTCGGCCGAATCCTTCGGCGTAAACATTCATGAAGTTGTGTTATGTTCTTGTTAAAATTCTGCTCCAAAGTCTCGTCTCTATGTAATATGACATGGTTATGTGCAAGACATTTTCGTGTCGATGCCGCGATGATGAGTTGATTTTCAACAAATCTGAAAACGACTCTTACGAAACATTGCAAAAGCCAATTATTTTTAAAAGAGTAACCGTGGAGTTTCTTGCCGGTTCTTCTCCATAGGAAACGACAATTGGAACCATGCACCTAGATTCTGACGTTTCATAAGTGCCCATGTAACTTATGTGAAATAAAATATTTTGATTTTGGGGTCTCGAGTTACCCAGTAACTGGGTTGTGGAGGTCAGATAGGCTGTCGCTGCATGTAAAATACTGGTATTCAGCTGCATCCGGTTAGACTGGAAGCCGACCCCAACAAAGTTGGGAAAAGGCTAGGCATATTGATTTTTAATACATAAATTAAATTTTGCGTAAACCTTGAAGGCTATCTTCCAAATGGTCACCTTTCTTCTTCTGGTTTGAGTAAGTGTTCAATTTCTTAGATAAATATTTAATCAAGACATCAAACTTAAACCTTCGAATAAGTAACTATTAAAACAAGGGAAATTATCACAAAAAAATTAGAAGACATCATCATCCGCCTAGCCTTTTCCCAACTATGTTGGGGTCGGCTTCCAGTCTAACCGGATGCAGCTGAATACTAGTATTTTACACGGAGCGACTGCTTATATGACCTCTACAATCCAGTTACTGGGTAATACGATACCCAGCCGGGACCAACGCCTTAACGTGCTTTCCGAGGCACGGAGGGGTAAAGATAGTCACCCATCCACAGACCAACCGCGGCAAGCGTAGCTTAACCTGATCGATCGACCTGTGCGGTTGTTATTATGTAGCCACGGGCTCTCTTTTAATTAGAAGATAATTCATTTCAATATTTATTGATTCTGAGGCGGCACGAAATTCTTAGGTCAGCTAATTACTTAAAAACTCCGATCTTTTCACAAGAAGGCACGGAAGTTGCTTTCAATGTTTTAAAGAAACTGATAAATAATATCGTGGGAAAACATATTTCCCATTCACATACTCGAATATGAGAAGAAAATATAAATAATTTCGATATAATTTTCTTATTTATGAATTATCTGTGTGTATGCAGGGGGGATCAGAATCGGTAACAGTTTGCGCGTCAATGCCCCAGGGGCCCAAGTCTGCTATTTTTATAAATTCGTCATTCCAACACGATCCCATTGTCATTTTGCTAATAGTTCGTAATCTGCTAAATTCATAATGGTTGATCATTGGTCGGTCAAAGGCACAGAAATTATACGATACTCGTAACAAATTAAAAGCAATGACTGCACAATGACGTTCTAATGGTAGGTCACTGATCAAAGGAACTGTCAAAATTTTAGCTTATTAACGCCTAAGTCAGTTATTCATTTGTTATTATGTACGAGATTACCATTCTATGCCATTTCTTTCAATGGAGTGTCAGTGGTTGACAATTGGAAAGTCATAATGACGCCATTGTATTAGTAGATTACCAAACTTGTCAAAATTGATAATTATGAAATCAATGATAGACCATTCTGACACTATTGTAATAGCAGACTTGAGGCCCTGGCATCCTGTACAACAGGCTACTATGACGAAAAAAGTGGTGATCCTAGACCCCCTAGGATCACGTACCTACTGAATTCATCGTGAAATGATAAATGTATTTTCTGTAGGTAGGTTTGTACAAACACTTTTACACGTCAATTATATTTTTTTAAACTAGATGAGGTCGGCGTTTCCTATATGACTATTCTGAGAAGAAAGGCCGAAACAAACTCAGAGTGCAAAGTCTCTTTTAAAGTCCAGACAAAATCTTGGTCAGATCGTGTGAAGACCATGTAGATTGGTGTCTGAAGAGGAAAGAAACACACAGATTGAGCGGACCTGTCCAATCAGTGCACGCATTTGTCAAAAATCGTGCAGCTCAACTCAGAACTTGAGGAGCTCAACGATTCGACGAACAATACCAAAGAAAGGACATTTGGGTAGGCCGCGTAAATTAATCAAACTGCCAGATCATGATTAAAACTAACTAAGAAGGAAAGCAGAAAAAGTAAAGAAAAAAAGAAATGACGGTACATAGTCCTCACATTCACAATAGTTAAATAAGAAAGAAAAAAAACTTCAGTTACAGTTTTCGCATCGATGTTCACCCTATATACTTAATTATATAACTATTTTATATACCTACAAGCTGCGCCCCGCGGTTTCACCCGCGTAAATGTCGTTCCCGTGGGAATATCGGGATAAAAAGTAGCCTATACGTATCCCGGGTGTCAGCTACCTCCATACCAAATTTTATCAAAATTGGTCCAGCCGTTTGAGCGTGAAAAAGTAACAAACATATAAACACACACACATACTCACACACTCACAAACTTTCGCCTTTATAATATTAGTGTAATTAACATTCCTACGAGTACTCTGACGGTGTTCTTTGATTTATCCGTGCTTTAAAAAGACATAACAAAACGACATAAAAATCATGTAATTAAAAACTAGTCTTCAAAGGATGTAGGAGGTAAACTCTGGAAACACTGATCCGATTTCGAAAATTATTTTATAATATACCTAGTTAACGGGTGGGAAAAAGCAAATTGTGTACTAATAGAGAGTACCAGTTCGGTAGTAATTTAGGTACCTAGCTCTTAACCAGTGTGAATGATAGAGACCATCCATATATAAGCTTAAACATATCTAGTCATTGCTTAGGTTCGATTCACTAATTGAGTAACAATCTAGAAATACAGCCAAACTCAGCTGAACTAAGATCGTATATGCTTTTGGAACGCTGATCAATGTTTGAATTTCGTTCGTTTTTGCTTGTAGGTTGTAATACAGACATGAACATTTCCCATGAGAGGTTAATACTTACTCGATACACAATGGCTTTTTAATTGTTTCTGTGATACGGTATTCAACGCTGTAAAGCTTCGGTTTCCTAGGAAAGCGATGCCGTCATACTTCAACGGCCGTCAAAAATCTATCATCAATTGTATTTGACATTAAGATGTCAAAAACGCTCTGTATTTGGGCAACCGTTATTGTGTGACCGTTCACCGCTTTCCTAGTACACCAAAGATTTAGCAAACGTGATGAACAATGTTCCTTCCTTCTCTGTGTGAGAAGAGGAATTTGTACAGCGGAATATTGTTCTTCCATTCCGGAAAACTAAGATAACTTCCTGTGGGAGGTCGCTACAGCAAATTTAAATTAAAGAAAATACATTTTCTTTTATACAAAACTGAGAGAAATGGCAGAAAAGATAGCTTATTTCTTAATAATTCAAATTACAATTTCTTAGTATTTCGCAATATAACCAAGTGGGCGATGTTGGACCTAAATTAGTAACTTGGTATTTAGAAATAATATTTAAAGAACAAAAACAGACATCAAACAAGAAATTCATAAATTATTTAATTTCTGTAAATAGGTATGCAAACCACTTTTACACGTCAATCATATTTAAAAAATTAGATGAGATCGGCGTTTCATATCTGATTACTCTGAGAAGAAAGGCCGAAACAAACTCAGAGGTCACAGTAATCTTGGTCAGATAACAACAATTGCACCGAAGTTAGAGTATTATTCCTAAAATTTTTATTAAAATGATCATTCATTCCACCTAACCTTACTCGATAAGACGCCTGACGAGCTGGTAATGTTGTTAATTAACTACTTTTATCAAATAAGTTTAATTAATAAATCTTGACAGCGATTATAGTGGCATCACTGGGAACTATTTATAGAGATCTGATTACTAGGGATCAAAAGCAGCATAGTTTCGGAAGATAGTTCAGCTGATGATATTTTCGTCATAAAAAAGGAATTTTGGCCAAACTTTCAAGCCGTATGCGGCTATTTTGACGTCACAGGGACCACAGGGTAGAACAAAGAGTTTTTCCAAATGCACAATACAACGGACTACCAAAGACTGGTATTCTTTTGAACCTAAACAATGCTGTGGGGTTACCCAAACACTATTTTGGTCATAAAAGAACTGCGTGTATGGATGATTTCACTGAAAACTCCAAACAATGGGATAGGCAAGAACATAAAAACGTCAAAGCATCGAGTATATCAACGAGAACCAACAGAACAATACTTTTTTAATTTAGAATTCATAAAACACGTATTGTTCTTAAAATATACCTAACTGTTTTTTGTTCCAAATACCGCCGACTTTTAAAAGAAAAATATTTTATTTTGATATCAGTTTAATTAGCTACTACAAGTTACATTGTTTGTTCTCCTGTAGGGTTTCGACCTACATTTTTACCTACTAGTTTTTTTTAATATAACTTTATCTTGTTCATACTTTAAAGGCCTTTAGGGACGGTACAGGGAAGTGTTGAAGTCGTCATTGTTCCAATGCGGTACAGATAATAAGGAGCTAACAGGACAAAAGCATTTTTTTTTCGAAACGGGAAAAAAATGATTTTAATACTTCAAAATGCGGGGTTAACTCTCTACGTCAAGAGTCCCATTTGGGCGCCAATTGCATGCCAAAATATATGCATGCTACAGTTTTGACGCAGTTTGAGACACTAGCTCGCAATTGATAATGATGATAAGCAGTCATAAGTAGGGTTACGATAAACCATGCTAAATAGTCTTACTTGAACAAAATTTTAAAACAATTAGGGTTGTTCGATGTCTGAAGGAAAGCCGAAAAATCGTAAGTCCTTTAAACCTAAGGCGTTTTTTTGAGTGTCTACATAAGCAATAGACTTGCTCCCTGGCCAAATGAGGGTGTACTTAAACCTTTGCCTACCATACACCTATATATAGGAATAGCAGCGTGATATTATGTGTACCTAGTCTAGGAAGTTAAAAATGAGGGATCTTAGTCACACTAATATTATAAAGGCAAAAGTTTGTAAGTGTGTGTGTGTGTTTATATGTTTGTTGCTTCTTCACGTTCGAACGGCTGGACCAATTTTGATAAAATTTTGTATGGAGGTACCCGACACCCTGGATTAACATATAGGCTACTTTTTATCCCGATATTCCCACGGGATCGACATTTACGCGGGTGAAACCGCGGGGCGCAGCTAGAGAAACCATAATGGTCTTTGTAACGAGGTGTTATGAATAAATGTTATGATGCAAACGTTGAATGCGCGGATTATTGTGCCACAAAACTCGGCTAAGAAATGCCTATATTCAGTCTTAGCATCTGTAAATATTAGTCAAAGCAATCATACAAAGACATTTCTATAGTCAGACAAAGTTTAATGTGAATTCTAGAAATGTCTGAATGTATTGTTTAAGTTTGTAGACACTAGCTTAAACAAAACGGTCACAATTACAGGGAGATTGACAGAAAATTTTGTCAGGCACACCACGATGTTCAGCAGTGAGCGAATTACTGAAGAGTAGATCATTTTCTTGAAGTCCCTCTTACTTACTTTTTCAATTACTTAATACTTTCTGAGTTTATCTTAGACATTACTGATACCTACCGGTGAAGAAAAAACATCGTGTGGAAACCTGTACTTATAGTTAATATATGACTCTGAAATCGCTAACCCGTTTTGAGCAAGGGTGGTGCTCAATGCTCGTGCGTGCCTTTGTGATGAGAGGTATTTGTCCTGCATTAGGATAATGATGTAATTACAAAAATATAATAATTTTGCACAAGCAAGCTATTTTTAAGTCATCATCTGCCTAGCCTTTCCCAACTATGTTGGGGTCGGCTTCCAGTCCAACTGGATGAGGTTGAATACCAGTATTTTACATGGAGCGACTGCCTATCTGACCTCCACAACCCAATTACTAGGTAATACGATCCCCCTTGGTAAGACTGGTTGTCAGACTTTCGGGCTTCTGACGACCCGTAGCGACTGTCAAAGATTGACGAATGATAGGTGGAACCAACGGCTTAACGTGCTTTCCGAGGCACGGAGAGGCTTTGATATGTAAAGATGGTCACCCATCCACGGACCAACCGCGGCAAGCGAAGCTTAACCTGATAAATCGAACCGTGGAGCTGTTATTATTTAGCCACAAACCTCTCTCTACCTATTTTCCTCTCTCAAGCTATTTATAAGTACTTAGAAGAAATAACGAAATTGAATTCTTGGCTATTTGGCGACAGCAGAGCATAAAATGATTTTCTGGGCTGGTTGTTTGAGTCGCTGAGATATAATTACATAGGTATTATGAGCCCACGAAAAATATAATAAAAACGTTTGAAAATAACACTTTATTATTTTAAAAGTTAGTAGTATGTTCTTCTTCTATTAATTCAAACAAATGGAAAATAATATGTAACAGGTGAAAGTTGTGAGTTTGCATGTTTGGAACTACTGATCCGATTCCGAAAATTCTTACACTAATGGGAAGCTACAGTATAACCGATATCATAGGATATATTTTATGATAAAACAAGACTGTGCACGAGGACGAAGCCGCGGGCAGAAGCCAGTGGCAAATAAATCGGTAATTAAATTAAATATCTTCATCCAAATGTTACCCTATCTCGTTACCAGGATAGTTCTGAGGACACCTTACCCACTTCGACCGGGTTACTGTCTAGTTCTCGCTCAGTGGTCACACTGTTGATTCTGACAACAGACAATCGAATGGTTCAATAATATAGTTTACTAGGGGTATTGTTGAGGGGCTCATGGCTAAATGGTAACAGCCGCACAGGTCGCTCAAAGGTTAAGTTACGCTTGCCGCGGTTGGTTCGCGGATGGGTGACCATCCATTACATTTAGAGACCCCTCCGTGCCTCGGGAAGCGTGTTTAGCCGTTAGTCCCAACTATCATTCAAAGATCTTTGAAAGTCGTTATGGGTAGTCAGAAGACCAAAAGTCTGAATATCAGTCTTACTACAGGGTATCGTGTGACACGTAACTGGGTTGTGGAGGTCAGATAAGTAGTTACCTCATGTAAAATACAAAAAAAAAACACCGGTGTAAAATACTGCACCCTAATTGCGTAACACACTATTACTATCAATTGGAATAATTTTGAAGCATATTGCTAATCTATTGCTCCTTATGTTCGAAAAATGTGTTGGATCAACAACGTAAATGACGCAATGGATGTTGTTCAACTGTCAAAATGAAACCCATTGCTACTAATAGTGTGTTACGCAATTACCCTGCTGGTATTCATTTGCAACGTGTTAGAATGGAAGCCGACCCCAATATAGTTGGGTTGGTTGGTTGGCTAGGTAGAATGACTAGAGGTATTGTAATTATAACATCCAATTAAAACTGTGGAAACTAAGTAGACAATTGGTATTTTAAAGATATCATTGTTTCGTTTCAGCCGATAGACGTCCACTGCTGGACATAGGCCTCTCCCAATTTTGGGAGGGTTTGCCATAATCGCTACGCTTGGCTGGCGGGTTCACGATCGCAGTATGGTATGGTGGTGGAATACCACCACTATCATTGTTTAATTCTTCATAATTTAAAAAGAGTGTCCATGGAGTTTCTTGCCCGTTCTTCTCCATAGGTACCTATGCTTTGGAATGGACAACTAGCTTCATATTTTCTGACTGACCGACTTCTTGACAATTCAAAAGTGCCTGTTAATGGTTTATTTGAAATAAATGCTTTGAGTTGAGGAGTTGAGTTGAATTCTCGGTATGTCTCTTAAAATGACGACCGAGATGACGTGTGACGGCTCGCTGTCCACTATTTAGTAATGTCATCGTAAAATTTATTTTAATACATTTCATTTTTTAGGGCTGATTTTTCCAACGCCAGATATATATTATAAATAATAATTTTAAATTTTTGACAGTTCTTTCATACAAAAACTGTCAGACGTCCATTTTGTTCCACGAATAAAAGTTGTCGGTCGATTGAAAAATCAGCCCCTAACTTCAATGAAAAGTTATTTGCTGTGCCGGAGCGGTGCGGTTATATGAGTGATATAACTTAATAGAGAAAGAAGTATAGAAAAAAGATATGTTGTGCCGAGCCCAAATAAATAGAAATGAGGGCAGGAGAATGTTGATCTCTTTTGTTGACATTCCCTAGTCAAGTATCTACGTCATCATCTAATCCCGTAATACCTGAAGGGAACTACAGGACCTAAACGCAAAAAACGCAAGTTTTATAACCCCTAAAGGTATATGATCGACAGCAGTAAACAAAATCGAAAAAAAAAAAATATTATTCTTCAGGATTTACGCTAGTTAAATAGTGTGTTGAAAACATAATACAACTAATTTGATACGATAGAAAAAAATCATGAAGATACCTCTAAAAACTTTCTTTTTAAAATCTGATTCTTTGTCAGATTATTCTACAAGCAACATAATAAAGCATTAGTGTTTTCATTTTTTAATCCGAACAATAGATTTTTGTAAATAGATAATTGCTTCATATTTTGAAATAAATTACCAGTGTTGTGTCATCGCGCTCCTCTTCCTTTTCTCTATGCAGTCCGACAGTGGCGCCGATTCTGTTGTTCACAAACTAAACTAAATTTAAGTTCAGGCATCTTTTTCTTTCTATTTCATTAAAAAAAAGGACATAAGATAATAATTAGTTTAATCCAGTCAAATTAGTCAGCGCCTGACGTAAATTGACGTATTTTTAATAGCCAATTTTTTAATCTCGTCTAATGTTGTCTATGGAGTACCTTAATTTGACAGGAATTGGCGCCAGTGACCGCGCTTTAGGTCATGTAGTCCACTTAAGAGTAGTTGCTAATTTATTTTCATGAGCAATGTGCTACTTACTAGACATGCGTTTGTAAAGTCAGAGAAATGGTTTGTTAAGCAAATTGACACACCACACTACACTCGTTTGCCGTGCTATGTGCCATTTTATACAACTGTCAAATAATGGCAGTTGTAATTTGAAGCTACGGACATGTTGGTCGATGTTGGTAGTCAATTTGATAAACGTCTGCGGATTCAACTTGCGCCGATCGGTAAACTTCGTTTCGGCATCTACCGACTATGAATCATGTTTGGTTCGCCGCGACAAAATTCAAGCGAAGCCGAGTTTGTCCCAAAAATATGTCTATACGTCGTCTGTGTGGTGCCGGACTTAAAGAATACCATCACCCCATACTTCCCGTGGGTGTCGTAAAAGGCGACTAAGGGTCTAACCGGAGAATGGGCAGCAGCGTTCTCTATGCATTCCACCACCATACCATACTGCGATCGCCAATCCGCCTGCCAAGCGTGGCGATTATGGCAAACCCTCCCCCTTTTGGGAGAGGCCTATGTCCAGCAGTGGACGTATTTCGGCTGAAATGATGATCATGATGATGATGTGTCTATATTTATTCAATTTGACAGCCCGGCTGTGCCAAATCATGCGGACCCGAATATGACGTGTGTTGCATCCCTAACTATTTATCACTTAAGCATTTATTTGCGTCTAACTACTAAAAAAAACTGTAGAAAAGAAAACTGTAACACTAAATTATTGTTTGTACAAATTCTAAGCTACATTGTTGATGTACCTAATTTCCTTCAATGTTAAATTCGCGGAGTGATACTATATGAAGTACCTAGTTTGTTACAATCCAATTACTTACGTACAAGACAACGTACCTACACTATGTAGTTAAAAGGGAAAATAATTTGGTAGAGAATTTTCTCACAAAGTAGACGGCGTTTGGCACAGCTGCCTTTTGGCACAGCTGCCATTTTACGCTAGGTCGTGGGGTTAGATACCCATAGATACCGATACTAACCTATTGACACATGCTCAGCGTAGGCGTACACATCGCGTAGTCGCATTTGATACGCTATTTTTGCGTAGTTCAAAACTACAGTGCTACAAAGATTTTTTTGCACTTGCATGACTTTGTCAGCGGGTCGTTGTTGGTCAACATTTGCGAAATTGTATTGTAAAAAAAAAGATGGCGGTTTAGTTCCAATTTTGGCCACGCGGCAAAGGAGTCTTGTACAGCTATACATCTTTAAGGCATTCGCCTAGTTCCGCTAAAGATGTCTTATTCATTAGTAACAAAAAATATAGCTTAAGTATAACATATGTGTATCACAGTAAACAATTAAAATAAGCTTATATTATTTTATCTCGTTGACGTAATGTTAACGTCGCGTCGCGGTTTCGCAGCGTCTACGCTTCGTAAACGTTTGACGAACGCCTATATTATAAGCTGGACTATCTTCTGACGAGAAAGCACCTAAAAACTGTATCCAGTGCTGCGGTGCGCTGCATCCGTTTAGACTAGAAGCCCACCCCAACATATTTGGGAAAAGTTTAAGAAGATAATGACGGTGTTGATGAACATTCCCACTGCTGGGACGCAAGGCTCCCCTTTGTGTTAGGAATATTTATTTTATATTTATTATTTGTATTTATGCTGTTCTGTTGATATCATTATTGCATGAACGTTCGAATTCTAATCTGTCTCAAGCTGTCAAATATACCTGTGATTTCCCCAAATTTTTAATAAGTTTTTTGACCTACGGGCTAATTAAGTATCAGTAGCAAACCTACTGTATTATGAAAACATTGTAAAAGCCAATTATTTTCAAAAAGAGTAACCGTGGAAACGGCCAATTAGAACCGTGAACCTAGCTCTGACGTTTCATAAGTGCCCATGTCGGTTTATGTGAAACTAGCTTCTGCCCGCGACTTTGTCCACGTGAAATTTCACCCTCCCCCTAATCACCCTCTTAGGGGTGGAATTTCGAAAAACCCTTTCTTAGTGGATACCTAGGTACTCTTCACAAAGAACGCACCCTTCAAATTTCATGTCTCTAGGACCAGCGGTTTAGACTGTGAGTTGATATATCAGTCAGTCAGGACTATGAATTTTATATAGGTCTAAGTATAAGCATTTCGGGTTAATCGGACATGTTCATACAAACTTTCATCCCCTATTTAACTCCCTTACGGGTTGAATTTCAAATAATCCTTCCTTATTCCTTGTCTACATTATAAAGGGAACCTCTGTGCAAAATTTTAGCTCTCTAAGTCCAAGGGTTTGGGCTGGGCGTTGATGAGTCAGCCAATCAGTCAGTCAGTCAGGACTTTTCTTTTTATTTATATAGATAGATAAAATATTTTGATTTTGATTTTTTGATGAAGACAACATTCATTGCGTTTACGTTGTTGACATAATTTTTTTTCGAACATGTGAAATTCCTAATCCATTTCACATGTTCGGTTCAAATTTATATTGACAGTGTGCCAAGGAATTAGAGAGCTGATTATTTTATTATTGCCTACGTGGATTTTTATCTGAAATAAATTAATTGATTGATTATAGAGATGGAGCACCAAATATCACCATACAAAATGCAGGCTACCAAATGAGCTACTTAATACAATCAAATATTTATAAAACTACTCCTGTCAGAACACTGCCCTATTTGATTATCTTTCTCTATTCATATCCCCAGACTAATAGCCTGTTATCAAAATAAGGATAGTTTTTTAAACATCTGTCATCGAGAACAAACGGTAATGTACAAGGAAAATGAACATACATTTCACGGTATTTTCCCGCGCTTTTTAAATGTCACCCGTAAAGGAAAAGTCATATTGATATTTATTTGTATGTTGTAGAGGAAACAATGGCTTAAAGCTAAGGTAAAATTATGGAACCTTTAGGGCACAGCAAAAAGAAAAGAATTAAATTCTTAAAATAAAAATAAATTTAGGACACAAATTAACAATAAGCAATTTTTAAAATATGTTATTAAGTAACATTAAATAAGTAAATATAACAAATTTATTGTATTGAGATCAGTCTGTTATAGGTTGCTTGTGGTACATAATAAATAATTAGTCATAGACAAAATGTTTGTTTTTTCACTATGCCTGGAATCAAATTTTCACATGCACATATTATTTCTCAATAACGTAATCAGTCTCCACTGCTGGGACACAAGTTTCCTCTCGGTGAGAGGGAGTGGGCCGTAATCCACCTCGTGGGCCCAGTGCGGGTTATCACATATATGTCTTGGAATTTTTGGTTCTAGGACATGCCGGTTTCCTCACGATGTTTTCCTTCACTGTTTTGAGAGCAGTGGTGATAAAATGATTGACACAAGTTAAAAACCTACGACTCGTAAGTGGCAGCCGTTACCACTGGGCCTCCTCACCACTCCTCATTTTACTTAATATTATATTTTAACTGGCAGCGCCCCGCGGTTTTACCCGCATACGTTTCGATCCCGTGGGAATATCGGGATAAAAAGTATCTTCTGGTTATAAACTTTAAAAAGTGCCAAATTTAATTCAAATCCACGTGGAAGAGTAACAAACATCCATCCATTCTTATAAACTTTTGCGTTTTTATTATTAGTAGGATTAAATACTATATCTAGATGACCTTTGACCACACAGGGATATAGAATTGAATTCTAATCCCATTTATTCTTGAATTATCGAAAAAATATCATGTATCAGTTTGTTTATATAACATTTAATATTATCTTTGAAACAAGATACTTCATTCTATAGTTTCAAATAAGTCTTACTTTCCAATTCTCATTATTTTTATATCGTTCATACCGTTGTTTATTACCGCTGTAAATATGAAAATTGCTATCTTTAAACACTTTTATATCCTGAAAGCAGAACACGTATTTATAAAATGGAATTATCAGATTCATTTCAAATCTGTTTTAAAGTTTGAAATTATATTAAATTCCTTTGCGGTGAGAGGTAAAAGTTTTTGTCTGAAAATTGAATCTAAAACTGTTGAGGATGGCGGACATTGGTGGTTTAGTATTCCTGGTTTCCGGAACCGTTACAAATTGAATCCAAGAGATAAAGTTATTAATCCGCTGGATAGCCCACGAAATTCAAAATGTTCTTTGCAATTATTAGGGGGTCTTAAAAGGCCACTTTAGCAGAATCATAAAATTATAACATTATGAATCATAATGGGCAGTTAACTGTTAAGTTAATCGTATCAAATCCCATTGGTGAAGGATTTTTCAGTTATTTTTTTTTATCTGTGCTAAAATACCAATCAATCCAATCCAAATCCAACCCCAATCTCTTTGATTATACCTACGGTAGTGCAGCGAAAAAAAGGAAAACACGGACTGTCTTCGCCATATAATGATTCATGATTTATCCTTTTATGATTCTGCCAAAGTGGCCTTTTTAGGCCCCCAGGGTCAGTGTCGGGTTGTATGTTCATTCAAATATGATTTGCGACCGTAAGAAGTGTGACTTTACAGAATAATTCACATAATCCCATTGATTGATATTTCACGAAATAATTATTTCTTCTCCCCTCATCTAAAACTCTATCGTACAATCCGTGTTGCTTCATTACATTGAGATAGTCATTCCGCCCTGCCTTTTCCCAACTATGATGGGGTCAGCTTCCAGTCTAACCGGATGGAGCTGAATACCTACCAGCATTTTACATGGATCGACTGCCTGCCTGACCTCCACAACCCAGTTACTGAGTTACACGATAACCCTTGGTAAGACTGGTCTATTGAGAGTAAATTATATAATTTAGGTGGAGAAAATTATGAATAACTTTATGTCACCAAACCGGAAAGTTATAAAAGCGAAAATAAGCTAGGTAACCATGAAGAACATACATAACATAAAGTTTAAAAGAAATTCCTGAAAACGATTGCGGTACCTGTAGAACAGAGTACCTAATCTTTGTTATTTACTTGTACAGCATATAAATTACGGATATATCTATGATCAAGCAATGTCCTATTGTAATAACCGAAATCACACACATACACAAACACCAAAAATATCTTCAAACCTGAAACTTATCGTGGGCCAGCCCTATAAATAGTAACATAATTTCTTCATCTAATTAACACGGAACCCGAACGGTAAATCTCTCCATAAAATCCTAGAAATGTGGCGCCGGCTATTGATTTAGGACCTTCACAAACTAAATGGTGGTTCATAACCTAATTCTAACGTTGTCAATCGTAGTCCAATAGTGAGAAGATAGATAAAATAGTGGGTGGAATAGAATAGAATACTCACACACACCACACACACACACATACACACACACACACCACCCACCACACACACACACCACCCACCTCACACACACACACACCACCCACCACACACACACACACACACCACCCACCACACACACATAAGAACACACCCACATCACTTGGCAACTTCAAATTGCGATTTTTTCACGAAATAACGAATGCAGCGTTGAAATACGACACTTTACATATACAAAAAAAAACTTTCAAACTTTACATATACAAAAATACTATGTTCCTACTAATATAAAATTTCATTCAAAAATAAAGGAGAAAATCGCCTTTGAATAAAGCCAAGTGTATACATACTTTTGCTCGTGACTCGTGACTGTACACCATATAAATTACAGACATCAATGTAGAAATTTTACAAAGGGTGACACAATGGTGGACTTTAGATAAAACAGTGGGTGGAGTAGAATAGAATACTCATACACACCATACACACGATCACCAAAAACATTTTCAAACCTGAAAGTTATCGTGGGTCGGTCATATAACACATCACCCCCACACACACCCACATCTCTAGGTACACCATATAAATTACGGACATAAATGTAGAAATTTTACAAAGGGTGACACAATGGTGGACTTATTGAATTAAAGGGCCATCCACTGTTGAGGCTCATTGGCAGTTTTTTGGCACAATTCCCTTGACTTGTCAAAACTATGGTATCAAAATCTTGTGCATAAAGTTATACAGGATGGTAATCTGAGACAGGTCAGTATTATATGAGATATAGATTTCCGAATATCTACCTACAGGATGCAGGAAGACTATACGTAGGCAAACGCAGTAAGCTGTGAGTCTGTGACCGAATGAAAGAAAGAAAATATTTATTGTTCAGGTAAAACAATAAGCAGGTTCACAGGTTAATAGCTAATTGAGACGACATATCATGTAGCTTAAACAACTACCTACAGTTAATCTGCAATCGCGATTTAATTGGCAAAAATGTAAACAAATATGAGTTTATGGAAAAATAACTGTGTGGATCTTTGACAGTCGTTACGGGTCGTCAGAAGCCCAAAAGTCTGACAACCAGTCTTACCAAGGCGTATCGTATTACCTAGTAATTGGGTTGTGGAGGTCAGATAGGCAGTCGTTCCATGTAAAATACTTGTATTCAGCTGCATCCGGTTAGAATGGACGCCGACCCCAACATAGTTGGGAAAAGGCTAGGCAGATGATGATAGTGATATGTCACTAGGTATATATTGTCAGGTGCCGTAAACAACGTGGTGAGCTATATGAAGAAGTAGCAAATTGTTCTATCGGAAGAGATACATAAACATCAAACGATCTAACAAGCCCATGGACGGAAGAAATCATAATGGGCTTTCAGTCACTCACAAAGAAAAATGTGCCCTCAATTTGTAGGTATAGATAGATGGATAGATATGTTTTTATCAGAGCTGACAAGAGACCAAAGTAAAACTAAATGATAACAAATTACTTACATGAATATTCATAAAAACAATGTGCCACTAAACATAAAGAAAAACATACTTATAGAGATATACTCGTAGTAACACTATGACATACTTCAAATCAAACAAATAACGAATATATCAGATACGGTGTGCGTCTCAAGGTTACACTAAATGGTACTCTAGCATAGTTATTCACAACCACTCGATACGCTTCCGTATCGTATCGAACATCACTCAATGTTGTCGTAGGAGTCCTCTAACCGCTGTTCACAAAGTCCAAAACCCGAAAATTTTGTCAGTTTAAGGGCTAATTTTTCAATCGACAAATAATTTTTATTCGTGTAATAAAATTGACGTCTGACAGTTTTTGTATGGAAGAACTGTCAACAATTCAAAATTATTCCTCCGATAAAATTATCTGGCGTTGGAAAAATCAGCCCTAAATCAAATAGATGACCCCTTTCTTCCGACAGCTGTTTACTAAGGCAAGGCAAATCAGGTTATTTATTTATTAAAACTTTATGCACAAGTATAAAAACTGTACAAAGGCGGACTTAATACCTTGGGCATTTTCTACCAGTCTACCTTAGGGTGATGCAGAGACAATACACAGTAGGTGCAATAGCAGAAAACAACTTAGAAAAAAATTTATAACTAGAATAAAAGAATAAATACATACATATACAACAAAACATAAAACAAAAAAAAAAGTAATGAGACATAGACAAGAAAACCTACAGCAACTTAATTCTGAGACGAATCTGCCAACTTCTTGTGTATGAGTTCTCGAGCTTTCACTTTAAATGGTTATCGAAATTTGTAATTTTCGATAAAGTCAAAGTCAAAGCATTTATTTCAAATAAGCACATAAAAGGCACTTTTGAACGTCAAAAATACGATATCATAGCCTGTCGGATGATTGTGAATAGATATGCTGCTCAGCTACACTATGTTGTATAATATGTAGGTACGCTAAATTCACGTGACGTAGCATTTTCCACGTCTTTTAACTTCTAAGGACCCATTTTGTTGGCACATGTTACTTAGTCTATACATTTTTGATAAGTAGGAGCAAAACTTCAGTTTGTGGGATTAATGGCTTTGAAACTAATATGTATGAGGCCTGTTAACAGCGTGAATTTCGGCGGATACTAAACATTTTATGCCCGCTTATAAATTTGTTGAAATATATGCTCAATTTCAAGAAATGTACAAATAACATTTATTTATTTGCTTGATATGCTTAACACCAGAAAATAAATAACAAAAAAATACAATTAAGACTACAATACATACATTGGGTGGCCTATCGCTTTCTGCGATCTCTTCCAGGCAACCTTGGAATTGACAGTAATTGTGTGGACAGAAAAATGTGGGTTATCTTTGGTGCAAAACCACATACATATTACACTCTTCCGTTTGAAATAATTTCAGTTGCAATCAAAGCCCCTATTTCCACCATGCAAGTTTCTTGCCTGTGACAAATGACTTGCATTGTCTAAACACTGTTTGAGGCGCAACCTTTAAGCCTTTTGTACACAAGTTTTTCTTGCCGTGAAAAACTACGGTTTCGTCGCCATGTTTAGGCACGGTGGTCAGTGTTGTATGTATCACTATGGAAGCTTGTCGACGGACACACGTTTTTTCTACGACGCGGTGTATACGTCCTGTGTCATTAGTGTTGTATGAATCACTTTAAGGGCGCTTACAGACCAACGACGCTCGATCGATGACGAGCGCTGTGGCGTAGTCGCCTTGCCGACGACCGTGCACGACGACGCCGCCGCCGTCGCCTAGCGGCGGCGACGTCGCCCAGTTGTGTCGTTGCATCAAGTCCGTGCAGTCGGCAACAAATAGTCCTAGAATACGCACGTAAATTACGAGTAAAATGAGTGACGACGAAATTGTTGATTTATTAATTTCTTCTTCAAAAAACATATTAATACGCAGTATCTAATGTTTAATAAGAGCAAGAACACGTCTGGTCTCCGAGACTATTTGACAACTACTACACACCACACGCCACAACTAGGTCGTCGTCCACGGTCGTCAGCAAGGCGACTACGCCGCAGCCCTCGTCGTCGATCGAGTGTCGTAGGTCTGTAAGCGCCCTAGAAGCTACTGTATCGTAAAGAAACCGTGCCGTGTACAATGGGACTTATTGATGTTTCAATGGCGCCATATAAATCAGGTTTAAAGGAGGTTGAACAGTATAGCATCTTTATTAAAAACCCACCTTTTGCCAGTCACGTTTTTAAATAAATAAATCACTTATGCCCAACCCACATAAATATGAAAATGTTTCCCCCAAAAAATATCAAAGGTGCATGAAAATATATTTTGATGTTACCTTTATAGGAAAAGATCTCATCTTTAAAGAAAATTCAAAGTCATGACTGACTGATATATCAACGCACAGCCTAAACCGCTGGTCCTAGAAATATGAAATTTGGAGGGTGTGTTCTTTGTGAAGAGTAGGTTACATCCACTAAGAAAGGGTTTTTGGAAATTCCACCCCTAAGAGGGTGAATGAAATTTCACGCGGACGAAGTCGCTGGCAGAAGCTAGTAAGAATTATCCCACAAAAACATTTCATGTTAAATGTTGCCAAGACGGGACCATGTAGACCATGTCGCACTGTCAAAAAGTAATCAGATCTCATGTAGAGCCAAGCTTCTAACTCTACACGCCCTAACTCTAAAAGGCCTAACTTCGCAAACTCTACACCTTAGTCAAAATATATGGCTTGGTCGTTTCGTTACTACAAGAACCATCAACAGTATGAGAGTTTTTCACCTTACGCTCATGTGAATGTAGCGAAATGGCCAAGCCATATATTTTGACTAAGGTGTAGAGTTTGCGAAGTTAGGCCTTTTAGAGTTAGGGCGTGTAGAGTTAGAAGCTTGGCTCTACATGAGATCTGATTACTTTTTGACAGTGCGACATGGTCTACAACTCTACATGGTCTCGTCTTGGCAACATTTAACATGAAATGTTTTTGTGGGATTTCATTTCTTTTTGTAAGTTGCAGATATTTATACAAGTATTTTTTCTGTTGTTCATTTTTTCTTTCTTTTTTTTGGGGTTTATTTACGAGTATAACAAGGACCCTCTATGTAAATTTTCAGACCTCTAGCATCAAAATTTACGGAAGTCTCATACAAACTTTCACCCCCTAGTTTAAGGGGTTGGGGGGGTAAAAGTTTCAAGTTTTAAGATTTTTTTGTTGTTTGTGTACTATTACTAGCTTACACACCAAATTTCAGCTTTCTAGGACTTCAGGAAGAACCTTAAGAATATTGATGATCATCAGTCAGTGAGTCAGTGACGAAATCGGGGTATTTTAGATATCAATAAAATCTAAAGTATAAGAGCTATGCAATTGAAACTTTATAGGTTTAATAAGTCAACCACTGACATCATATCCCGAAAATTTTGTTTATCTGGTATAATCCCAACCCAAGTTAAGAGGGTTCAAAAATACGACGAAGTGCTTCGAGAAAAGGTAGGTAGTGCCCTTGCGCTTCGCTTGGCTCGTCTTGGCGGGGGCACTCCCGTGCCCCCAGATAACTGTTTTTTTCGTAGTATGTGTAGTCTCGTGCTCGTGCTTTCATTGATTCGGAATTACAGGAAGATGCTTGGTATTAATTAACTGTATTATTTCTGCCGATTTCGAAAGCAATTTCAGTGAGAAACTGACTTGATATGAGAAGTAAAACGGACACTTTCACTTGGTAACGTACATAATACATTCATTATTTTGAAACATTCAAATCAATTCAGCGGTCACGGGACAGTTTCATTGAGTAATAAACATACGTCCATAAACATAAACCCACGCCTTATTCCCATGGCGATAGTCAGAAACTACAGAACGCTAACTGCTACGATCCTTACAAACTCCTTGTTTCGTTTACGTTCATACATCAGCCGGTCTATTCTGTAAAAATCTCACCGTGAAATCTTAGGTGAAGTGAGCTGAAAGTGAGCTGTCTATCCACCTGCGCGTAGCATGTCGACGGAAGAATAGACGAAATGACACATTGCCATGCTTAGACGCGTAGAATGCGTACAAATATTTCTACAATCTGTCATTTTGTCTATTCTTCCGTCGACGAAACCCGTTTCTACGGCGGTCATGCTACCCGTGCTGAAGTCAATGTCAAAAACCTGTTAAAAATTTGGTAACTTTTTAACTTTGAGGTACTTTTCACAGATTGAGACTGAGTTCAGCAGGGCTAGCATGGCCGGAGACATTTTATCCACGGGGAGAGGAGAAAATACTATTCCCCTCTGTCAATTTTGTCCACCCTCCGAGCACGGCGACATGGGTGGATAAACTATTCACGGTGGACAAACCAGCAGGGCTAGCATGGCCGGAGACATTTTATCCACGGGGAGAGGAGAAAATACTATTCCCCTCTGTCAATTTTGTCCACCCTCCGAGCATGGCGACATGGGTGGATAAACTATTCACGGTGGCAGTAAGCACGAGACATTTTTATAGTACAATTAATTATATTTTCTCCAAGAGATATACTTAAACCCACCATCTAAAGACGAGGACAAATTTCTCCCTTTGTTATGTCAAAATATCTGTGATTTTTCTTTTCCACTAGTCGCCATGCTATAGACGGGGGGTGAGTGTCCACGTCTAATGTCAAAAAGTGAAATAATTCTCTTTTCCCCTGTTGCTGTGCTTTGGCAGGTGGATAAAATAATTTTATCCCTTGTCAGTGGAAATAACCGGTGGAGAAAAGTTTTATCCCCAGCCCATGCTAGCCGCACTGAGGGGCAGTTCTTGTAATTTTAAGAACGTTCATAGTATGATCTCAATCTCAATCAATTTCCCTACATTTTGACAAGTTTTTGACATGTTTGTTGCCGAGATTAGACTGCGACTAGATTTTGAACATTTTAAATTAGGAGAATTGGCCTTCAGACGTTCTTAAGGGGCTTACATGGCCTATGGCTTGGTCACTGTCGGACTGCATAGAAAAGATAGAGAAGCGCGATGACACAACACTGGTAATTTATTGCAAAATATGAAGCAATTATCAAAAAAAAAATCTATTGTTTGGACGAAAAAATTAAAACACTAGTGCTTTAGTATGTTGCTTGTAGAATAATCTGACAAAACAATCAGAATTATTGTATGTATATTAGTGTGGTTTTTATTGTAAAAAGAAAGTGTTTAGAGGTATTTCAATGATGTTTTTCTATCGTATCAAATTAGTTGTATTTATGTTTTCAACACACTATCTAACTAGCATATATCCTGAAGAATATCATATATTTTTCTGATTTTGTTTACTGTAGTCGATCATATACTTTTAGGCATTATAAAACTTGCGTTTAGGTCCTGTAATCCCCTTTAGAATTGCCCCTCTGATCATACATGCACGCGTTGCGAGTAGGTACTAGGCATCTGATCTTTCTAAAGAATATCACCGATAAGGTCATATACTCGTATGTCCTTCTAGGGCTTTCTGCCTTGTCTTTATTCATCTAAACTAATATTATAAAGATAAAAGATTTGGTTTTTAGGGTTTCCGTACCCAAAGGGTAAAACGGACCCTATTACTAAGACGCCGCTGTAAGTCTGTCCGTCTGTCACCAGGCTGTATCTCATGAACCGTGATAGTTAGACAGTTGAAATTTTCACAGATGATGTATTTCTGTTGCCGCTATAACAACAAATATTAAAAACAGAATAAAATAATTATTAAAGGGGGGCTTCCATACAACAAACGTGTTCTTTCGGAGTTTTTGCCTTGTGGTACACATTTTAGCGTGAAAGCGTAACAAACTAACATAAAAAAACTGGTCAAATGCGAGCCGGACTCACACACGAAGGGCGGAACCCTTCGTGTGCGAGTCCCGCTCGCACTTGACGAATTTGAACGGATTTGGATAAAATTTGGCGTATGGGTAAACCATGACCTGGATGGAATACTTCTTATTCCGATATTCAAACGGGATTGTGACTAATGCGGGTGAAACCACGGGGCGCAGCTAGTTTAGTAATACATGTTTATTACTCACATCGTAATTCTAATTTTAGCGAAATACGTAACACTAAGGAAGGTCAAGGGCCTACACATTTCGCGTAGCACATTCGTAGCACTTGCGTAGCATCCTGACTCAATGCTACGCAAAAATAGTTGTGACAATATTTACAGACGATAAAAATAAGTCAATGGATGACGGACGGATTTGTCGAATAACAATAATATTCGTCATGCTACGTAGGCGTAGCCGTAGCATTCGCGCGTAGTTGAGTGCTACGAGACTACGCCACCGTAGATTATATTTAGATTCTGTGGGAGCTACGAGTTAGTTATGTTGTTTTTGTAAGTTATGCAAGTAATGGTCAAAGAAACAACTTGATTTATTCATGTTTTCGAGTATTAATTATTATTAAAAAAAACCGGTCAAGTGCGAGCTGGACTAGCGCACCGAGGGCTCCGTACAAATTTGTATGTTTATACGTTTAGTAAATAGTTTTGAAATTTTTTTTTTTGTAATGTCGTTTACTTGTGTTACGTGACACTGCTTCTTGCTTAATTTCATGAGTCTAGCTAGGTCAACGGGAAGTACCCTATAGGTTTTGATTTCGGAAAATATAAGCCCGTATCTTTTGATTGCGTTGACTTAGAAGTTTGATCTTTTGACTGATTCAAGGGATTGGTCAGTTAGTTCAAGGGATAGGCTGATTATGGTAGATACCTATATGAAAGGGTAGGAAAATTACTTTTTGCGTGGGGAGCATTTAGGAACTACATCAGCCAACATGCATCAGCCAGCATGTTCCCACTGCTGGGACAGAGGCCTCCTCTCTGTGAGAAGGAGTGGGCCGTAATACTCCACGCGGGCCCAGTGCGGGTTGGTGGATGTCCCATGTCTTCGAATTTTTTGTTCTAGGACATGCCGATTTTCTCAAGATGTTGATGACCTATGCTATAGGCACACCTCTGTCAACCCTTTGGGGAATTCAGGCGTGATATATGTAATACATGCTACAATTGGGATTCTACGAGTCATCGCAACACGCTAACTTAACACCCATTTTATAAGTAAGAAACCGGCCAAGTGCGTGTCGGGCCACGCACAGTGTATGGTTCCGTAGTAGCCCGTTATCACAATATAGTACGATTCTGTTGTTCTTTATTCTGAATATGGGTGTGGTAAAGATATTAGGAGTTAATGGTTATAATAACAAAAATTATCCAACACCCAAGTTCAACGACTATTACTGCTAAACTAATAAAGTTATCTTAACCGCTATACTATTCCTTAAAAGTTCATGAAATGCACTATCATCGTGAATTTTTCCAGATTTTTCAAGTCAGTAGTTTAGCTTTTAGAGGGCGGGGGGGGACGCTCTACTGGAACAAAAATTTGCATTTTAAAGTTTAATATTTCGTAAATGGAGCATTAAATCGAAAAATAATTTTAGCAACCCCCTAGTCATTTTAGAAGACCTATTTTACGATATCCCACACGATGTGGTAGACGACGAAAAAAATATTCATCCCCACTTCACAAGTACGGGGAGTTACCCTAGCCTCTTAGCAAAACCTCGGACAGACAGACAGACAGACATGACGAAACAATAAGGGTTCCTTAGGAACTACGGAACCCTAAAAAGTTACATAGAATTTGTACTACTTTAAGCCAAGGTAGAATTATAAATTAATGCCGCTTTTCGAATCCGTCTGTGTGACCTCGTTGTTCTTCTAAACCACGTTGCGGATTTTGATGCGGTTTTCGCCATTATTTAATAATTAATTCCGGAAGGTCCATTTTTTCCTTTATGTAAGTTTCATGAATATGATACTTACGTACATAAAGGAAAAAAATCTCGATGTTTTGTCACGTCGAAAAAACCATGAGACGTAGACTCGCTAGTTGTAATGTAAATAAAGATAATAGATGGAGACGGACTAGACAGCCCTCGTGCCACACGAAGTCCAACCCTACAGGGAGATATTTTATAAGCTACCTTCATAAAAATGTTTCAATATTGGGAAGTAAATCTACAGAGAGATTACGCTAGTCCGGTGAGCCGAAAAGCTTTGAATACTTAAACAAATAATGGAATAACATCATCATGAATTCCATTTCAGATTAAGGGCTGATTTTTCCAACGCCAGATAATTTTAACAGAAGAATAATTTTGAATTTTTGTCAATTTTTATACAAAAAATAACAAAATTAAATCCTAACTTAACTAAAAATATACAGAAACTAAAACATAGCGTCGAAAAATTCATGGTAATGGTACCCAAGAGACTGGCGGCATTACCACGTTGTATAGCAATGCTTAGCCTCTGGCAAAGGTAAAAGCCAGCCCTTGGGTCACGGGAAGTGTCAACCAGCCGTTTCGAAATTTCTTTAAAAAGACCATGAGCACTCGGACCCCACGGCCCGAGGGTTTCAACCTCAAACGGCTCGAAAATATAATTTCCGATGAGGTTATTATATTTTCGCTGCTTGAGGTTTTCCGCAGCCGCAGCAGCAGCGCCAGCACAGCATGCCGAGCCAGGAAGATGGGATGGCGCAAGAGTATCGGCACAAGTAGCGTCCCACACTAAAAGCCGACCGACCTTCCATGGAAATAAAGACATACCGTCAGGTCTCTTGCCATCGTCGCGTGCCAAGCCATTGGGTTCTAATACAGCTGGAACGCCGACGGTGCCAAGAGCTCGTCGGATGATGTCATTAATGTTCGCGTGCCGCACTAAGCGACCCGCACTGCGGCTGCAAGACAATCCGTGGTGTCCGAGGCTGTTGACATCTTCGCCACAGTGACAGCGATGGGAAGAACAGCAAGGAGTGTCTAGTCGTAGGGAAGCAGCGAGGCGAAAAGTAGTGTCGTCGAACAAAGTGCCTATGTTCGACGAAGGTAGTGCATGAAGCCAAAGACCCGACTCCCACCTACCCACAGCCAGCAGGCGCGCACGTTCCGCAGTAGTAGCAGGCGAGTCAAGTAAATTGTTCTGTACTACTCTGCAGAGCGGCTCATCGCACCGTCTCTGGGAAGATGGATTGTCGGGTGGATCTGGTGGGTATTCGGGCAAGCGAGTCTCCAGGCATTCATAGCCTCGGCGAAACACGGCACATCAGAATTAATCAGTGTGGAGGCTAGAATTTTCCTGATTAATTTATCAGTGCCGTGGACCGAAGATATGAAAACCGGTAAACTAATACTAAAAATTTTGCGGACGCCGAGGCCCCCCATACGAATGGGATGAGTAGCTTGTGCCCAAGCTCGGTAGCCCCGTACAGAACGTCGATGACGGCCTCCTTAAGGTGCTGAGGACTCAGGCCGTCGAGGCCGCCAGCGGAGCCGTTCCGGAAGGAGCAAACGGCTGGGACCAACTCTCGACCTGTAATAGTGAGGGAGTGGTTATCAGGATCAGGAGGCTCGGGAAAACAAAGGCCATCCGCTGCGGCAGGGTGTTTGCTCTCCAGAGCTGCGAGTGTTTCTGGAGAACACGGTGCCACCACATCACTGCTAAAAAGAATCCTGGCTGCTCCGCTAATGTCACCTTCCCTCACCTTCACTTAGATTCTATCAGATGGGATATACCTCTTGATGAGGTATATCTATGTGTCTGCAATTTTGAATCTAAATTATGAGCCGAAATATTACAGTTTTCTTTGATTTGTGCAGTTAATGTCGTTTTGGTTGCCAAATTCTTTTGTACATGTAGAATTCTGTAAGGGAAGGTGAGTAGTTGTTCCCAAGCACTTAGCGAGTTCTCGCGGGCGGCATGACGATCGCAACCTGCTAGTTGTTGCGCCACTAGAGGTCTAGCGCTGCGGCGAACTCGCTTCAAAACAGGAATAGAGTTTTTTAATTTGGACAGGGTTTTCCAAAACGGGTCAAAAGGTAGCTGGAGTTGTAGGTGTAGCTGTTGAGACAGGGTCTGAGATGTGTACAGTGTGGTCTGTGCACCTTTCCAATGTACACATTCAAACCCCGCTTACCTTTAAAAAATCGTGTCTGGGTACACAGCGGACATCTCTCCAGGATGCTCAGCGATGTAGAAGGTTGACAAGCACTGTTATCTACCACATCGCTGCTGCCACAAAGCATTTATATACTATTATGAATTTTACTTATTAAAACTAATAAATAAAATCACAAAAAAAAAACACTAAAACGTCTATGTGACACCGATGACGATGCGGATGACAGCGACGGGAGCTGTGACGGCCCCGACGCAGTCACGCAGGTGGCCTACCTAGGGCGCCACGCCGCCGATGCATTTCAACCATTGCCTGGTGACATCGGACTGGCGTCGCGTCCCCAGCGACGCGATAAGAAAATAAAAACATGAAAGTCACTTCGTTGTTTAAATTAATATGGGTTGTATGTTCGGGAGTTATGATTAAAGACGTATTTTATAAAACTATTATTAAAAATGGTTTTTGTATCACTTTGTTCGTTTGCATTCACAGCACTCAATTGTTTTGGTTGCAAAATATGAAGAAAGGTGAAAAAAAATTATGCACTTGTGTTGGTTCACTGCTTCTAGTTAGTACAATTCCGCATGATAGCTTCCTTAAAATAAGCTTTTCATCATCATCATCATTTCAGCCGAAAGACGTCCACTGCTGGACATAGGCCTCCCCCAAGCACCTCCACTTCGACCGTTTCTGTGCTTCTCGCATCCAACGTGTTCCTGCGGCCTTCACAAGGGCAAACAAGCTTTTAAATACCTATTTAAAATTATTTACTTTGGCGGACTCGAAATTATGCCAATGAATAGTTTTAGTATGAAATTTTATTTGGTTAAAGTTAAATATATAATGGTATATTAAATTCTTATACTTATACAAAAACTGTCTGACGTCAATTTTATTCCAAGATTAAAAATTATCTGGCGTTGGAAAAATCAGCCCTTATTTAAATAACTTCAGTTTTTATCCACTAGTGACTAAGATTCAAATTCAAATTCAAAGCATTTATTTCAATTACACCTTGTACAGGCACTTTTGGATTGTCAAAATTAAATAGTCTGTCAGTTAGTCCGAAAGTTGAAGCTAGTTGCTCATTCCAAAACGTAGATCTCTATGGAGAAGAACGGGCAAGAAACTCCATGGACACTCTTTTATTTCAAGATATTACAAAATCCTGGGTACATTATTCTTGTTGCTTCTATATGTGAGAACAATGTAAAAAAAAAGACACAAATGAAGAAACAATTCAAAATATTTATATAAGATTAAAAATAAGCATTGGCAGTTAAGAGATGACCAGTCGCAACCGACGGCGCCCGTTCACGAACATGACGCGTGGATCAGCACCATCCAGCTCAACCAGTTTGTAGGGAACCGAATGATCCAACACACGCGCCACCATCGGTGAGACATTTAAGTGAGCATGACAAGTTCTCAACTGCCATGCTCTTTCAAGTCAACATCAAAATTAAATCATAATAAACGGAAACATGGTTCTTACATTTACAAAATTAAAAAATGCTTCTAAATTATACAAAACTATAGTTTGCAATTTATTTAAGAGGTTAATAGAATTTAAAAAAATAATAAAAAACAATTATATGAACTCATATAACTTGTCAGTAAACTAATTCTGGAGAAAGAACATAAACATTGTCTTGAGTTAATCAGGGCGACCAACTATTCTTATCGTTTAAGTAATCGTTGATGGAATAGTATACCTTTGAACAAAGGATGGATTTTATTTGAGCTTTAAATGTATTAAAAGGCAAATCTAGTAATGAAGAAGGTAGCTTGTTATAAAAGGTCTGCCTTCTCTTTATATTTTAGAAAGTATTTTGTATGTTCGCAAAAACTTAGGACTCTTCAAAATAAGAAGCGATTTCCATAATATAAATACACGTAGTAAAAATGAAATTGTGTTACCTAAATTTAGATTAACTAAAACTAGCAAGTCATTTCTTGTAAACAGCATCCGTTTTTATAACAAGTTGCCAAAGCCGGTTACAGAACTTAGCGATGGAAAGTTCAAAACCCTCATCAAACGTGTCCTTATCAAAAAAGCATATTATAAGATTAAAGACTACGTTGAAGACAAGCTAGTCTGGCAATAATTTCTTCTGCACATGTGGCTTCCCTGGCTTCTCATTAACGGCATAACTATGTAAATGTCTATTAACTGCTCTCAAATTACGATGTTTAATTTTTATTTAATTATTATTATTATTTTTACATACTTTTTGACATAATTTCTTTATTATTTGACATTATATACTTTTTGACATAATTTCTTTATTAATTGACATTGTATACAGACACTTGAAATTTTTCACCTCTTTATTAGTGGTTTTATTGAGAATCATAACACTTGGTTTTAGTAGGTTTTTATTATTATTTTTCTTTTTTTATTATCTATCCTTTTGATAGATTCTTATTTTGTAAATGTGAGGACTTTGTAGGCCTTATAGACTTTAGATCTGTAGACCATTTTCTATTTTATCAAGTACTTGGTACTTGTTGACAGGCCTGCGCTGTCCTTCCATACCTACTTACTGTAATCTGGAAACATTGTAAAAGCCAATTATTTTTAAAAAGAGTAACCATGGAGTTTCTTGCCGGTTCTTCTCCATAGGAAACGACCAATTGGAACCGTGCACCTAGCTTCTGACGTTTCATAAGTGCCCATGTAGGTTTATGTGAAATAAAACATTTTGATTTTGATTTTGATTTTGGTATATATACCAAGCCCAACAAATGAGTTATGAACCTTATGAAGCCGGTGAAAGGGAGCACGTAGTTTGTCCCTATTTCTAGTGTTAACATTGTGAATATCACTGTTTTTTAGTATACAAGTGTATATTTTGCCTAATACACACATCAAAAGTGTCTAGGGATCAACATATATTTTTGCAATAACTTTTCTCCTGATTGATATTAATTAAAATTTTCTTTAAGGATTCATCAAATAAAGTGTTTTCGTTTGTCACAGTAACGATAAACCAAGTCACCTTTGCATTAATAAAGAAGTTTGCCATTTTCCTAATAAAGGGATTTTTGACATTTGAACCACTAACACAAAAGTTCGAAAAAAAGACTGAAATAACAGTTTTCTTTAAAATTTTATTGGGTAACTTAAACAATTAATAATCCGTGTTTCTACCGCGAACACTAACAACACAAGAACATCGGTTTGGCATACTCAAAATGAGTTCATCCAAATCACGCTGTGGAATGGCCGCCCATGTTCGTTGCAACAACAAAAAAAGGTCTTCTTGCGACTGGATACCCTCCATATTCGGCAGAGCTCTTCTCTGTAGCATATCCCATGCATGCTCAATCGGGTTCAAGTCTGGCGACTGAGCAGGCCAGGGCAGGACATTGATGTTAGCTGCGGCGAGAGTCTGTCTTACAACTCTTGCGGTGTGCGGTCGTGCATTATCATGCATTAACTGAAATAAGGGACCGATTTGCACTTGTAGAGGAACGATGACGTCTGATACAATCGTCTCAGCATAAATTTGAGCGTTGAGGTTGCCTCTGATCCAAATCAACTCAGTTCTTCCGCCGATCCAAATACCCGCCCATACCATGATGGTTCCACCACTATAAGGATGGACTTCCTGGCAGGATTTTAATCGCTGTTGGCGTCCAGGGGTTCTCCAGTGTCGTATACGTCTTGTATCCGGTCTCATACCAAAACGAGACTCATCAGAAAAGCACACGAAACGCCATTGTTCTTCTGCCCAATTTCTGTGTTCAAGAGCCCATTGATATCGAATCCTACGATTGTGCATTGCTATAGGTGGTACCCGTAGCGGTCTTCGGGAATGAAGGTTCACTTCATGCAAGCGGTTTCTGACTGTTTGGTCGCTAATTAAGTTCCCTGAAGAGTGATGAAGCCTCACGGCTAACATCATGGCGGTTATTGTTGGAGCTCTTCGAGTTAAGATTTGAATGTATCGGTCTTGTCTCCGTGTGGTGCAGCGATACCGTCCTCCATGGCGCTCAGCCACGGTACCAGTGCTTCGGTAACGTGTCCAAAGTCGACTGATAACACTCTGACTTGTATTCAGAGCTAAAGCCACAGTACGTTGCCGGGAACCAGCTTCTATCATTCCCACGGCTCTGAGCATTTCTTCCCTGCTTAAATGACGTCGCCGCTCCATAATAATGTTGATTTTAATCAGTAGTAGGGAAACAGTAGCACTAATAATGTCTTCAATGCGTTGTATGTTTTTATAGGGAAAATATTGACAGCTGATTTTCATCTTTTACTCGAATTTGATTCACAGTTCCTGATTCAAATTATGAAATGCACCAAAAAGGATCCATATAAATTTATAAAATCATAAATTTATTACAAAGCCACATCTCAATCTCAAGAAATCCGCATAAAAATGCTTGATCCCTAGACACTTTTGATATGTGTATATAAAATGTTGGCAAAGATGAACTGTGATGCAACCGTAAGAATTCCAATATCTTTAAAAAAAATCTCTTAGAGAAACTCTGGCACCTAACGTATATTGCTCGAACAGCTCGTTTTTGCAGGACAAATATATTTTGTATATCAGCGGCTTTGCCCCACAGCAGAATACCGTAGGACATAACGCTGTGAAAATAACTAAAATAGACTAAACGAGCTGTATCAACGTCAGTGTATTGTCTTACTTTCCTGACGGCGTAGGCAGCCGAACTGAGCCTTCCTGCTAGACTTGATATATGTGGTCTCCACTGAAGTTTGGCATCTACTGTTATTCCCAGAAAAACTGCCGAGTCCACAGTTTCAAGCACCTCTTTATCTAAGACGATGTTGGGTCCTAGATTTCTAACATTCGGTATGGCGAACTTTACACATTTCGTCTTCTTGGCATTGAGAACTAGGTTATTTGACGTAAACCAATTCGTAACTATTGAGAGCGCACTGTTAACGTCGTCAAAATCTTATCTATTCCTGTCTACTTTAAAAATAAGAGAGGTATCATCTGCAAACAGTACAACGTCACAGATGCCCTTTAAATGGAATGGTAAATCATTGATATATACTAGGAACAAGAAAGGACCCAGTATTGAGCCTTGCGGTACACCTAACTGAACTGGTAGCCCGGAAGATTTCACACCATTAACATCCAGATATTACAGTGTTGCTATTGTTGCTAAATAGTTATAGGTAGAAGCTTTTGGGGACTAATATTCCTTGCTCCGTCATCTTAGCGATTGTCAGCCTATTCATTTTTTAAACTGGAATATTTGATGCTAAGGTCTTCAAAGAATAGATCTGATTTTAATAAGGGCAAGTCCAGTAGAATTTAAAATTTTAATCGCCTACATTATCTTCACTATAAAACAATAGCTTTTGCCCGAACTTGCGTGGAGGTCGGAAATTATCCCAAGGGAACGGACTCATCATCTCATCTGCCTAGCCTTTTCCCAACTATGTTGGGGTCGGCATCCAGTCTAACCGGATGCAGCTGAATATCAGTATTTTACATGGAGCGACTGCCTATCTGACCTCCACAACCCAGTGACTGGGTCATACGATACCCCCCCAAGGGAACGGACAACCGGAATAAAATTATCCTATGTCCAAAGCCTGCGGGGAAGTTGGAAACTCTATCAGTAGGAATGCCTTTCTTTTTAACAGTTCAACATTCATTGCGTTATTTACGTTGTTGAGCACACGAATTTTTCGAACATATGAAGCAATGGATTAGCATATCCTTCAAAATGATTCAGAGACGCAGGTCAGGATTAGGGTGAAGGTCTTAGTCTACCAGTGTGCTAATTTCATCGAAATCTGTTCAGCTGTTATGATGTGAACAGGATATAGGTCTACCAGAATCTCATGGCAAAAAAAAAGAAAAAAAAAAACTTTGTGGTTTTCATACATTTGACATTGCCAATGTTGTCAAATGTATGAAAACCACAAAGTTTTTTTTTTGCCATGTGTTTCTGACAGACAGAGTATAATTTTGGTAGAGCCCGATTCAAAGTCAAACTTTATAGCTACCTACTCGGAACATGAGGCGAGTCGCTGCGCAGTAACAAATTAACCTGTCAGCGGGGGAAGGGGGGAGATACTGCACAGCGAGTAGCGCAGTTCAGACCCTGCACAAAGTTTGAATCTATACATATAATAAATCTGTAGAAGGGTCAATTCTGTACATTGAAAATATTGAAAAAATAAATAGCGGGGGGTGTTGCTGGATCGATACCAAACCCAAATATGTGATTAAAAAAATTTTTGTCTGTCTGTCTGTCTGTCTGTATATGCAGGCATCACGTGAAAACTAACGGTTCGATTTCGATGAAACTTGGTATAATTATACCTTATTATCCTGGGCATAAAATAGGATACTTTTTATCCTGGAAAAATACGTAGAAAAAAAAATCTTATTTTTCGGTTTTATTCATAGTCGTTGTTCTGTAGAACCGCGAACACGTTGCATTACCCGTAGTGGATAATTTTCCATTTCAATTTAAGAGAATACAGTTTCCTGTACCTTTGTGTTACGCCATGACAATAAATAAGGCTCAAGGTCAGACCCTAGGAGTTGCTGGCGTAGATCTTACCGCGAGTTGTTTTTCACACGGGCAACTTTACGTAGCTCTTTCCCGTGTGAGCAGTCCAAGAAATCTTCATGTTCATATTCCGGACGAGCTCACTAACAATGTTGTGTATGCTGAAGCTCTCAATTAACTTTCTGTCGCATTGTCACGATCACTTTTTTATTATTGCAAACTTTTCGTCACTGTCAGTAATTTACTGCTACATGCTACTTATCAAGGTCGGAATTACTATGAAAAAAATACTTACTACAGAACGTGAGCTCAACAGCAGTAGCTCAATAGAGGGATCTCCTTAATTATTATAGGCTTAGCCGTATTTGGGTCCAATAGATATTTATAAGATATCATTGTCAGAGTTAGTCAAAATGGAGAAATAACCATCCACGCGAAGACCGACATCCGCGCGGACGGAGTCGCGGGCGGAAGCTAGTCTAGTATATGGGAACATGGAGTAGTAACTATGGATGACCTATTTTAGAACTTTTCCTGCAGGTTGCATTAGTTATATATTGCAACATTATTTTGCGATAACTAGTATCTAGACTCGAAAAACTTAGGCCGCAAATTCGGAGGGGCGTTTTTAGCAGCGTGGATCGGGGCGTTACATGGGCAGTTCGATTAAACGCCCGGCTGCACGCTGCAAGAAACGCAGCTACGAATTTGCGGCCTTAGGTCATCTAAATTGGTTCTAATTTCTGCTTATGGGGAGCTCCGAATTTGCGGCATTAGGTCATCTAAATTAGTTCTAATTTCTGCTTATGGGGGAATCGAAAACACAACGCTTTGCATAGAATATTACTTTAGGAAGGCCGACCCGTCCGACCGCTACACTTATGGTTTGTCATTATTTGTGCTTTTCAAAATTTATAGGTACCTGCATAATATAAATTAAAGTCGCTTTTCGTGTCTTTCTGTGACCGCGTTGTTTTGATAAACTCCGCAACGGACGTTGATGCAAGTTTCACCATCATTTAGAGAATATTAGAAAGGTTTATGTGTCATCATATCATCTGCCTAGCCTTTTCCCAGCTGTGTTGGGGTCGGCTTACAGTCTAACCGGATGCAGCTGAATACCAATATTTTACATGGAGCGACTGCCTATCTGACCTCCACAACCCGTTTATTCGGTAATACGATAGCCCATGGTAAGACTAGTTGTCACACTTTCGGGCTTCAGACTGACTATTAAATCCACGACTTACAGAGCCGGGAGCAAGGGCTTAACGTGTTTTCCGAGGTACGGAGGGTCACCCATTCACGGACCAACCGCGGCAAGCGTATCGTAACCTGAACGGTCGAACCGTGCGGCTGTTATTATTTAGCCACAAGCCTTTCGAAAGGTTTATGTGTATAATATACTAATACTAAAATTACTTACTTGTAATAAAGCTATCTCGTAAAATCTTACGAAGCAGGGGCGGTTCCATAGTGAACAATAGGTAAACACTGCATCTGTCTGTTTAGATACAATCTTGTTCTTCTGGATAGGTAGCTATTTACTATAGGCACATTGAAGATGTTCGCACTTCTCCTGTTTGTTCGAGTGAAAGCTATGCAAACAATTTCCACCTGCATATGCGTTGTTCTAACTTGTTCGAAGACCACTCCACTTTCGAATGAAAACTTTTAGTGTCAAGTTTCAGAGTGAACGTGTCATAATGTGTCTATCTCTAAATTCTTGAAGGTCACCCATCCAAAATATTGTTGAGCAAATATAATTCTAAGCGATAAGGGTAGGTATCTATATGGAATAAAATTATTGTTTAAGCAAGTAGGTTAGGTAGAGGTTCTCTATTCGAAATTAACAGACTACTTTCTCCTTTCCAGAATCATGTTGCACCACTGGCTACTCATCATGTTCTCCTGGCTCGGCACCGTGAGGCCTCAGTACATCAACAGCGGGGGTCCCGGTAACGACTACGTCCTCGACGCAATCGACACCAACCGACAGTTCCGTCTACCCTACTACTTAAACGTACCCTCCACAAGTAACGACTATGAAACCACACGAAACAATCCCCAGATTTCCTTCGAAAACACCCAAGCTGATCTCCAAAGAAGACGACGGACAGCCGAAGAGCAAGAACCCCGTGAGAAGCGCTGGCTCCCCAACCAGCTAGACATAGACCAAAACATGTATTTACAAAACGAAGAACAAGTCGGTAGTGCTTTCGGCAACTTCTTAGAACCCAAGGACAAGAACTTCGAAGGGACAGTCGACGAAAACGCCACCAACTTCCAAGACCCCAAGGACAAGAACTTCGAAGGGACAGTCGACGAAAACGGCACCAACTTCCTAGACCCCAAAGATAAGAAATATTTCAGCCCATGGGGCGGAAAAAGGGACAAAAACAACATCGAAAACATGTGGACATGGAAACGAGCCAGCAACATCCGAGAGCCCAGCATGCCGAAACGAGTCCGTTTTAGCCCCTGGGGCGGCAAACGCAGCGGCCAGATGATCTACAAGCCCGGCAAGAAGAATTCCAAAATCATTTTCTCCACCACAATACCTGAACTGACCAGAATCGTCTCGAATTACTCACCCGAAAATGGCAATGAACGATTTAACTTCGCAGGCTTTCATTTTATCCCCACATTGGACAAGCGGCACCCCATCAAGATCTTGGCTCTGAGTACAAATACCAATGAGAGGACGTTGCGAGAGGCGTTACCGTTCAAGAGCTTTCTAGAATCTTTACCGAAAATCTTCAAGCCTGGACATCCGTACTTGGACGTCAACTTGAAGAAGGATGGCAAGAGAAAGGTGAAGTTCAGTGCATGGGGGGGAAAGCGGTCGCCGCCTATCATCGGGCCCATCTGGACCCCCGCACCTCAGAATCTCAAAGAATCAACATTAGACACCATACTCCTAATAAGGAACAGTCAAAATAAAGATGAACCGACGTTGAAGGCTTTGTAATCTGGATCTGATCTGACTCCCGAACTTTGTGTTTGTTATGGTCTAATATAAAATAAGTTAATAGTTATGTTAGTGCCATATTTGTAACTGATGTTAGAAAAATGTAAAAAATATCTGTAAAGTTCGGGGGGTCCCGCGTCTCTGACGATTGGCTGGGATCGTCAGCGGCGCAGTACTGATGTCATTAATATTTAAGACTTTGTTATTCTTATTTACTGTGCATCTTGTTAGTGAATATATAAAATATTAAGTTACATGCTTGAACTCATTTCTCCCCAACTCTATGGTGAACGAATAATAATAAAATAGTGTTTGAATCAGAAAACATATTTATTTCTGTCCTTTTAGTTTAGGCACAAATATCAGGTAGAGAACATGGAACCATTAAAACATTTCAATAAACATTGTCTTTTACAAAATTCTATTAGTCTATTACTGAGTCACATGCAAATTGAGACATTTGAAAACCTCAACCAGACTTATCAAATTCCATTTCAGTCATAAAATCACTGTTTTAATTTCTATTTAAATAAAGTATCAGGCTTATATGCATTATGATTCGATTCATGCAATTAATCTATAGTAGTTACAGATAATGCTGTCATTCTGTTAACAAGTACATATGACAGCAGAATACAATAATACTCATGGTTTGAGTTGTATGATCATAAACAATTTTAGCTAACATGTAATATATTTTTGAGGAACTAGAAACTTGGTACTTTGTGGGTTTATAAAGATCTAGCCTCAGTGATTCAGGAAATATTGAATCTAGCATTCTAATTCGGTATCCATTAAACATTGCTTTACACATTTTTGCAAACTAAGAACAGTTTAAGGGTGTTGCACTAAAGTAGCCCCAAAATTTAAATTTACTTATGCTTCTAGCAACTTACAGGTCAGTGTCAGTTTGTACATTCATTAAAATATGATGCACGTCCATAAGAATCAGCCATACAATACCTGTTAGAATAGAATTGGCCACAAATGTCATGATTTCATGAAATAGTCATTCAATAGGATAATATGAACTTAAGAGAGATGAATTGGATTTATATGATTATAATAATAAAAATGCGTATTTCTTATGGACATTAATCATTTTTTGATCAACATACAACTTGGCCGACCTGCAAGTTGCAGAAAACGTAAGAAAGTTTGAATTTCGCAGGCTACCCTAACCCTTTCGCCTTAAGTTAGTACAATAATAAAGAGCATAATAACACTTAAAATCTAAGCAGTCCTCAAGATGATGTGGACTCCAGAGTCCGTATCTACAGGCCGGCTGAGCTGCCCCACCTTCAGTTTGAAAGCCTCCTCTTCAAACGCAGCCTGCATCTGCCCACGTCCAAACATACCCAAGTCTCCGCCACGCTTAGCAGATGAGCAGTCTGAATACTTCGATGCTAATTCAGCAAATGTTGCATCATTTGCTACGATCTGCTTACGGTATCCTTTGAGAAGCTCCATCGCCTCTTCCTTAGTACGGGTGATGTTTTCTTCCCTCCAAGACGATGGACGTCTGCTCTCAGCATGTTTGACAAGAAGATGGCTGCAGCGGATCTCACCAGGGTCAGCAGGCGCCTCCGGCCTCTCCCACTGAGACTTCTTAGTGTACATATTGAGGAAGTATGTCATACCGGTAGAACGGCTGGTTCTCATCTCCCATCCTTCAGGCAAAGGGGCTTCGTTCTCCTGACTTGACATTCTGGAATAATTTTCGCATGATTTTTGGTCGGTTTACAGAAAAATCTTAAGACAATGTTTATTGTAGGTAAAAAAGCAGCTCCAAAGTTATCATGAAAGTAACATAGGACGTTTAATCTGCATATAACCGTCAAGAAAGTAAATTTATATCTCCTTATTATGGAATAAACCCAGTGTTCACCATAAAATTAGGAAAATATGTGAAAAATATGCCAACTTTATACAAAATTGTCGCGACATAACCTATGAAATTTAATCTGTTAAAGGCTGATTAGAACATTGAAATTGTATTTAACTTACCCGGAATATCTGCCACTGATATATGTTGGATATAGAAAAATGTAAAGTCTGGATTTATTAACGAATTATGGATAAAACAATAAATTATTAACAGTTTCCGAAAGCGCTCTTTCTTTTGACACTTTGACAGGACGCCGATTTTGACAGTGTTAGCAGTTGACACTGACAGGACAGCACTAGAAAAAGTAGAGGTGAGGCTGAGAAGTACGTAGTAACCAAGACTGCTGAACTGTTGTGGGAACTGGAAATATAGAAAGTACAAATATAAGTACAATGCGTTTCAAATAAGAATAGGATCGACTTAGCGCCATGTTGTGACGTCATAGCTGTCAAATCGAATAAATTGGGTAGGGTGAGCAAAACAAGATATTTTTAATAACATTAATTATTTACGAATCATGAACGAAGATTTTTTAATCTGAATTTAGTTATTCAATTCCGCTCATGTCTGCATCACTGTTTGAGTGGTCATCGTCAACAAATAACAAATTTAACAGGAAACAACCACGTAAGATACAGAATTAACGAAAGAAACAGTAACACTCCACAAGCACTCAGTCTCACGAAGAAGCACACCAACAACCACAGAGCATGGCAACACCCAACAACGACAAGATGGCGGCTGGCATCTTCTTTACTTTCTGGTGAATTGTTGTTAACAATGAAATTAGGAAAGAAAGTAGCATAATTAAAAAAAAAACTAATTATGACTAATTTTTAAATGTTTTTTTCACTTTGATTTATCTGAGACTCGGTTAAACAAAAAAAAAGTTATTGATACGCAAATAAGTTTTCTTTGCAAACCGTACTTTTCAATCAACATTTGACAGACAGAGGTCATTGACGTTCCTATTCTTATTTGAATCGCATTGTAATATTTTATTCACAACTGCAGCTGTGTTTCCGTATACATAAGTTTATTCCCAATTTTGTTTATAGGTAATTATATATTTGTTTCATTAATTGCACCAAATTATACTAATGACATACATACATTCTATTCTATTATAATTATGCTAGCTACAAATATTGATTTTTGTCATTCTTAGAATATTTTTACAAGATTAATAAACACCCGTACGCAAAATACGCGCATTGACATGGAGTTGGGGGCCCGTATTACCTATTACCTAAGATTAGTATAACTCTTCCGCGAAATCCTTTGAAGACCAGCGGAAGGGTTATCTCAGCAACCAAGCCACCCCTCAATTTACAATATCATTACCAAAATGTTATTCTAACGTGTCCGCACTGTGCACGTAGCTACTCAGCCAAGACAGGCTGCATTGGCCAAATAAGAGCACACACTCATAATTAAACCATAGCTGTCAGAAACAGAAATAGTCACCGAAGCTCAAATAGCTATGGGGATTTTGAAATGTTTCCGTTTTTGTAATGAAATGAAAAGGATTCTAATCGCTTTTTTAAGCAAAGCATTTTATCACCACGGCCTTGTATTCGTACAACCGTTGTTACAGTTATGGTGAAACAGGTTTCATTTGGATTTCATAATATTATGTCTCACCTCTATTGCATGTTTTTTCTGTGGCAAGTTTTTTCTGACATGATACCGAATCTTTTGACCTTTACACTAACATTATAAGAACCAATAAAATTATATGTTGCAGGAAACATTAAAATAGCAGCAACAACATTTGAAAAAGTAAACCAATAAAATTAAAATATTACGCGGCTATAATTTTCTGTTGACCGACGATATATTATTACGATAGAAATAGAAAAGAAACCCGATAAAAACTTGCATCCGATCGCTAGCGCCATCTTTCGTCGAAGTTATAAACCAAATAGTAGCCATGTCTCGTGAAAGTATTCCATTGTACTCGGATGAAAGAAAAGTAGAAAGCTAACACATCGATCCGTTTGCCTTACATTGTTACAACATTAATAAATAAAGGTGGCGTTCCTTTGTATGCATAGAAAAAGGTAAGGCACAATGATATGCAAATAGAAAAGTTTTAGCTTTGGGCTTAGAATAAAATAAAAAGGCCTTCAATTTACTTAGCGATAATACTGAATTTAAATCGTAGGTACCTAGCTGGTTTACAATCTGTAACAGTAACATTTTCTTTTGCAAGTGGGGTTGGTTCAAGTGGGGTTGGTTGGAAATGATTTTAGGCTGTGGGACATTGGGGCACGCGGCATTGGGGCATTGGAGCATTGGGGCATGGGGCATTTAATATCATTCCAGCCACGTCCAGATGTACAGCTGGACTTAGGTCTCCCCCAAGCGTCCCAACATCGATTGGTCCTGTACTTCTCACATCTAGCGGACTAGGGCCTTCACAAGGTCATCGGTCCATTGGGCATTAGGTAGGATGGATAATAGAACCAATAAAAATATGACTGACTGGTGGTTGGACTAACGGGCATCAGCCGGTCGATTCTCACACACACATACACCCACACCCACATACACATACACGCACACAGCACACTTACTCATATCTGATATAGACTTTAATACTTTCAGCCTTCAGTCATAGTCCATATATTTTGTTTAAAACTAATTTCATCATTTTTTTATTTTAAACATTAAGCAATTGATTTCTCCATTCTTGAGGGATACGGCACTGTTTCTCTTTACTACAGGCTATTATGTAGAATATCTAAGAGGACAGTACCTACCCCAACTATATTTAGGTTGTATACCAGTGTTCATTTGTAAAGTGCAACTGTTTTAATGTATTTACTGCAACACCTTTTATGCAATAAAGTTTTTTTTTTTTTTTTTTTAATTCTTTTAGAATCCCACCTTGAGAAGTTAGGTGAAGCGAGCTGTCATTCCACCTGATGCTAGGGATTGACACTAATGACAGCTCACTTTAAGCTCACTTCACCCAAGTTATCACGGTGAGATTTTTCCAGAATACCTAGCACTACAGAATAGAGATTTTGATGTAAGACTGAATTTGCTTTTTTGTTTCACCCTTTGACGGAGCGAGTGGGTGGTAGGTATCTTTTTTTTCATATGTATAACATTAACTGATCATCACGCCTATTTTCCCAGAAAGGTTCGGTAGAGATGTTCGTTCAGTACCTACCTACATTTCGCCAGTCATGTTTAACTCTTATGTAATTATTAAGTAAGTAAGTCTGAATGTCAATAATTCTTGTAATTTAAAATGTTCAAAATCTAGTCGCAGCTCATCTCAGCGACAAACAATTAATGTCAAAAATTTGTCAAAATGTAGGGAAAATCATGGACTTATTATAAATACCAAGTTTAATAAGTCCATGGGAAAAATAGAGGCATTTTTGACAGATTGAGACTGAGATCAGGGGGCCTAAAAAGGCCACTTTGGAGAATCATCAAAAGGATATCATTATGAGTCGTAATATGGCGAAGACAGTCCGTGTTTTTCTTTTTTTCGCTGCACTACGTAGGTATAATCAAAGAGATTGGGATTGGATTTGGATCGGATTGATTGATATTTTAGCACAGACAAAAAAAAAATAACTGAAATGCTTCACCAATGGGATTTGATTTGATTAACTTAACGGTTAACTGTCCATTATGTTATCCTTTTGTGATTCTGCCAAAGTGACCTTTTTAGGCCTACGAGAATTGCCCCTCTGATGTTCCAGCAGGTGTCGAAGCCGCGTCCCTAACATGGAAGCCACTATGCCATTCGTCTTCAAGTAATTTGCATTTGTTGACACGTTTCGTTACTCTAGTATTTTTTTACTAATGTCTGCACTTTCATCTTCTCTCAGGCCTTTGCGGCCATAGGTACAGTCACGAGCAAAAGTATGTAGGTATAGGTACACTTGGCTTTATTCAGAGGCGATTTTCTCCTTTATTTTTGAATGAAATTTTATATTATTAGGAACATAGTATTTTCGAACCCATAGGTTTATGTAAAGTGTCGTATTTCAACGTTGCATTCGTTATTTCGTGAACAAATCGCAATTTAAAGTTGCCAAGTGTTAACATTTGAATTGAATTTGAATTTTGAATTTATTGAACCAATGTTACAAACCAATGTTACATGTATTATCTTATAATTAACTTAACTTAACGGCGGTCTGTAGCTGTTAGCGATCATCATTTGGATCTTTACGGCAGTCCCCAAACTAGGCGGCGCCTGTATCTTGGGGACCAGAGTTGTGACATATGTATAGAGCTACTTACAACTGCAGTTTATTTAGGAGTAGGCGAGTAATTGCAACTAATTATATAAAACTAGATTAAATATTGAGAAATCTTAAAACCTAAATTATTTAAAAACAAATAGAGCTTAAACTGAGCAGAGTCTAAAACTAAAAATATTAAACAATTAAAATGAAATGTTAAACAATCAGAATTAAAATGATAAAAATGAAAATAAAATGTAGGATAATCTAAATATAAATTTTGAAAAAAAGTGTGTGCGCGTGTGGTGTGTAAGTGTTTTAGTGTGTGTACATGTGGTGTGTAGGTATCAGTGTCTGTGATGGGAGTATTTACTATTGCTCGTGACATGTACCTGTACCTGCTTATCTAAGCCATCTTATGTGTCAAGAGGGGGGCAGGGCACTAAGTAGGTCTGATAATCCCCCGTCCCCTTAGTGTAGTCAGGGAAATTAATTGTTAAACAAATTGACACCCTTCGTCAATTTACCGTGTTTTAGCCATTTCATACCACTGTCAGTGTCAAAGAAAGAAAGAAAGAAAGAAAGAAAATACATTTATTTAGCACAGACTAAAAGACACACAGTACACAGAGATAATAGTCGTACATCAGATAAAAACAAAAAATAAAGATAAAAATAAAAAATGCAAAATCCGATGTAAGAAATTAGTAGGAATGTGTGCCTCACGGCTGCGCCAAAAAGGCCCAGTTCAGCAAAAAATGCCAGACAACTAGTGCCTGACGCTGGTTTTCAACTGGACCTGATGTGTGAGGTGACGGATGTAAATCAGTTTTATACTGCATCGTGATGTGTGTATGCATAGTTAAATAAATAAATAAAAAAATAAATTTGTTTCACATAAAACAGTAACGAATAGATAATTATGTATTTATATAAACAGTGTGATATTGAGCAACATTGCAAAAATAAACAACAAAAATATATTCACCGACCGAAACACTGACACATAATCAAGTGGATAGGTACATACATCATATAATTGAGACATTTAGTGTGACCATAAAGAATGATAGTTGTGATTAGAATAAACGGTCATTTTAAGTTTGTAGTTAATTTGCTTACAACATTATCAATAACAACAAAGCGCGATCATCAATCAGACGGCCGGGATTATGACCACCTATTTTCTGCATTTTATTATTAAGTGTTAAGTAACTAGTGTATGTTGAACAGTTTTCCACGAAACCTTCACAAGTTAAAAATATCCCCAATAATTTCGCCGAATTCAATTTACAAAGCTATTATTAATTTTACTTTATGATTCATAAAACAACCTGTAAGCGCTAGGCGTAATATCCAGTGAGGCATCATAGCCTTTTGTACGAACTGTTGCTTACAATGACGGTTCGCCGGTCAATCAGGTTAGCTGGCAGTATTAATTGGACATTCATTAGCAGAATTCAGTGTTTGTTTCATTTCATTCACCGGTGTCTGCTCTGGCAGGCTGAATGCTACATTACCTGTGCCATTCATGTAATTTTGTGAAAACTGGCAGTGCCAATTTACAATTTGAATTTCGAATTCTGCTCAAAAATGGTAAAGTAAAATGTATTTTTGGCGTTATTATTAGACTGTAACTGATTTATTTACATTTCTTTTTGGCGAATATTTTATGAGCTTTCCTGGTACGTATGTATTTTATGTTATTTATGAGTATTGTTATTGTATATTGTTACCATCGTGGGTAGAACCAGGTTGAGGCTAGCACAGGAGTGTGGGGATTGGCATAAGAAAAGAGATGTCTATGCCCACTGCCCAGTAGTGCGTGAAGTCGGGCTGTCGATGATGATGAGGTACCTAGGTAGGTACTGATAAATAATATCGAAACAGGGTTCGGAAAAACCGTTTTTTCTGTATTAACATGAACTAAAGTTCTTATTGATTACAATCTAGCCTAATAGAACTGGTAAGCAATTTAACTCTAACTTATTTAATATTTTATGAGATGGATTATGTTATACTTACCTAAGTAAGAAAAGTGTCAATTTGCACATGTACCTACACAATTTCGTAGCATTTTCTTAGGGTCTGAATTCATAAAAACACTTTGTTCATGTGTTACGGAACAGTGGAAGCATCAAGGCTCCTTCAAAAAGGCGCGACACGCGATAAAATCGCGCGCAACACAAAGGGTCAGCGCAGACCTAACTGCAAAATGCTCGCGCATGGTCGACTACTTCTCGAATGCATACTCGAACAAGCAGTCGGCTTGCTCGAGCATGGTCGAGTATCAAATTTGGACGTAATCAATTTTGCGAAGCATGATAATAATCATATGATATTTTTTTAATAATCTCAGAAAATGCTCTACTCTGCTCTGCTCTTGGTGTGCGCTGACCCAAAGGCACCGCAAGTCGCGCAACGAGCGGTGCCTTTGTGTCGCGCGCGATTATATCGCGTGTCGCGCCTGTTTGAAGGAGCCTATAGGTGGGCAGTTAGTCTAGGGTTGCCAACTTTTTTTTTCGGCCCTAAGGGACAAATGTTCATACCTAAATCTTAAAAAATACGGGATTTTACTTTTTCACGCGGGACAAATTAAAATCAGTGTGGAACCTAAGATAGAAACACGCTTGTACGATACGACTACATAAAGAAAGCACAGCTAATAGAAATCTCTATTCCTAGACAGCACGTTTCGCCGAAAACATTGTTGATAGAAAACATTGTTTGCAGATATCTCGGTTCATAGGGAAGCACTGTTGACAGAAATCTCTGTTCATAGATAGCACTTCTTGCCGTAAACTTTGTTCATAGAAACCCTGTTTCCAGATACCTTGGTTCACAAATGCGCAACGTAGGATGCAAGAGCGAGCGAAGGGCATCCCGACATAGGATACAAGAGCGAGCGAATGGGAATATAGCTTACTTAAAAATAATGATCTAATGAGAGGTTTTTCTTTTCAGTATTTAAAAAAAAAAATAGTTCCCAAGAACCCTGAAGATGGCGTTGAACTGACTATGTTACTAGATGCCAAAGTCAAAACGCTTGGAAAAAAAAACATTGCGGCACGTCATATACGCTCGTTGAGTGACAGTTTAGTTTGCTTTCGTTTTACGATCTCAAAATTACATCCAAGTGAATTAATAAAAAAATTATGTGACTTCCGTTCCTTGCAGTAACTTACCAAGTTCAGCGCCATCTATCCAGCGACTAGGGAAGCGTTAAAAAAAAAAGAAAAAGAAAATCCCTCATTGGTTTCCGTGAATCAAAGGCGCTTTCTGTGACCCAAGGTTAATAAATTTAAAATTTAAAAAACCCCCGACACAAAAAATAATAAAATTAATGAAAAAATTGGAAAAGGATCAAATAATTTAAAAACCCCCAACTTAAAGAATCTAGGTAACGAGACTAAATCAGATAAATTCATATGGCAGTCGGGGGACCTCATAGAATAGAAGGTGTTCCACAGAACGGTCCCCCGACTTCCATATGAATTTATCTGTTTTAGTCTCGTTACCTAGATTCTTTAAGTTGGGGGTTTTTAAATTATTTGATCCTTTTCCAATTTTTTCATTAATTTTATTATTTTTTGTGTCGGGGGTTTTTTAAATTTTAAATTTAATTTTTTATTTCATGCTTTTTGTAGGGACTCCTTGATTTTTGTATTTCATTTCTTTTATTTTCTTGCGTTTTAAGATTCAGGTAATTTGGTGTTTAATCAGGTTTTTTATCCGTCAAAAAATAATGATTAATTTATAGTTGAAGAATATTTTTTAAGACTAAACAGTTTTTTTTGTTTTATTATATCCTTTTTCTAGTTCTTCCTTTAGTTATTCAACGTAGTTCGTACAAGTATTTCATAGCTATTAGATATCTTAGGTATTTCAGATCTAGTTTATAAAATGCGACTGGGACACTAAGTATCTGATGTAGAAATACCTATACGCTTTTTAAGTAGGATAATTCCATTCGTAATAAAAATAGTCAAACTCAGTGGTCGTAGGTACCAGTCATCACTCCACTTTCCTCATTATTCTACAGCATTGATCAGACAAAAAAATATTTTCAATTTTTTAGCTTACATTTCGTTAGTCAATATTCCTCATTCCCTTTCAATATACTGTACATTATTCTACTTGTCAAGCCCTTGCATTTGATACCTATATTGAAGGAGATGTGAAAAAAACTTTTTACAAAAAAAACAACCGACTTCCAAAAAACACTATAGGGGAAACTGGGTACACTTGATCCCCCCTTTTTATTTTGGTTCATAAAATTAGTTTTAAGTCCTATATTGGGGATGTGTTTGAGCCAAAATGTTGGAAAGTTAATAGCACACGCTTCGAAAAAAGTAAAACAGGGTAGTTCAATATTTGTAAAAAATAAAGGACTATAACGAAAAACACAGGTTTGCACCAAGTGTCCCCGTGTATGGGAGACTTGATCCTGCCCAAAGGGAGACTTGATACGGGGGGGATCAAGTCTCCCATATCTAAAGGTGCACTTGATACATTCTAGACGATCAAGTTAAATCAACTTTACATACTTGTTATATTAAGAAATGAAACAATGAATTCAATTTCTTTAAATATAATTCTTTATTATAGAAAAGTTCAGTATGAACTGAACATGACAATTAGTCTGGAACTGTTTAGGCCTTCCTGCAGGCAGTCTCAGTCTCGTTTAGGTAATCAAAATAATCGGTCTCAAATAGCTTCAATTATCTCAACTTACTAACAAAACTAAATTTATATCACAACAGCAATACCAATCTGTTTTTTTCTTGACTTTGGGGGTCAATTTTTTCCCCTTTTTTTAGCACCCTGCTTCGCCTTGTATTATATTCGCGGCATTTTTTGACCTGCAATAATAACGTTAAGTAATTGAAAACTGTATCTTTCACAAATTTTAATAATGATCACATTCCTCTAATAGACTTGATCCCCCCGGATCAAGTCTCCCACAACGCTCTGTATCATCTGTCCCCAGTAACCGAAAAAATGAAAAAGATAACCTCTTTCTTAGCCTTATTATCCTATGTGTTTGAACTTTTAGCGCAATCAATGCACATAAAATAGCAGTTCTAATAATTAATACTCAATCTCTAAAACATATTATTCGATTATTTTACAAACAAAAATAAACTTACCAAAATAAGGTTTCTCTACACGAAAATCACTTACCGGTCGCTATATGTCACAAACTGATAGTTTTGACATTTGTGGTGTTTCCTAAAAGTCATACCGTACAATAAACAAACACGGTTGCTAGTTATTAATAATCTAGCAAGCGTGGTTGGTTTATAAAATTAGAGTACCATGTGTCCCAGAGGGATCAAGTGTACCCAGTCTCCCCTAAAGTTAAAAATAACTTCAATTTCGGAAGTCGGTGTCTTTGGATTTGTATTTTAGTTTTTCGCCACCGACTTCCGAAATTGAAGTTATTTTTAACTTTATAGTGTTTTTTGGAAGTCGGTTGTTTTTTTTGTAAAAAGTTTTTATTTTTTACTTTTTAGTGGGTCAGTTTGTAATTTATCTAAGTTACAATAGCCTAATGTCAACTGCTCATCACATGTTACAAAATATTACTTTTCCCGATGTTGAGACATTTTGTTGAGGAGTTCTCCTGGTAAGAACCAGAAGAACTCCTCTACAACCACTCACCATACGCATTGTGACGAGCATAAATTGCTTAGCAACCATATTAAAGTAATCGAATCGCAACCCGTGAAATATTTGTCATTGAGTAGTTCCGATGGCCATCTGTGGTCTTCATCATCGGCTCCACTTTACCAAATGATGATTTCCGAGAGCAAATGCTCAAGTTACTTTAAAAAATACCCAAATCGATAGCGATTTGGGTATTTTTTGAGGGTTTCCCTCGATTTCCATGGGAATCTCTCATCAGATTCCAACTTGATGATAATGAGATCACCTCAAGAGTATACCCTTTCAAACAAAAAATAATTTTTGGAATCGGTCCAGCCGTCTTCGAGTAATCGGTGAACGTACATAAAAAAATAAAAAAAACATGTATAAAGTCGAACATATAACCTCCTCCTTTTTGGAAGTCGGTTAAAAATGACGGACCAACTGCATCAGTCAAGTCGCATTTACACTTTACGAGCTATCGATGAGTCACGAGAGACAGCAACCTACGGCAAACGACCACCATCAAATGTTATTCCAGCTGACGTAAACAACTGTGGTGGATTGATGCATGAGTCAAAACTGGGAATAGGTTCTAGAGTTATGTTTAGACGCAACATTTCTGTGACTGAGGGTCTGGTGTATGGGGCAATGGGGATCGTATCGAAGTTTAAGTGGCCTGCCCTTCGCCGCGATCAAATTGAATTTGGCGAGTTACCGAATTCAGTTTTTATAAAATTTGACGATAGTACTATCGGCATAAATGTGAAAAACAGTGAGGGGTTAGTCGCCATAGCACCTGTGTCAGCAACTTATCAGGCAACTAAAGGCTATGGGGATGTGGGAAGACGGATGCTGCCGCTTATACTTAGTTGGGCTGTAACGGTGCATAAACTCCAGGGCACCACCTTAAACAAAGCCGTAATAGACTTAGGCAAGAAAAATTTTGCTAAGGGCCAAGTTTATGTTGGGCTTAGTCGTGTAAAGACGCTGGATGGTATTGTATTATGCGACTTGCAACCTACCAAATTGCTAAATAGACCACATGACGAAAAGGCATTGCGTGAATAGCAACGATTGAGGCTTTTATAAATCCTCATCAGCCTATTGCAGTTCACTGCTGGACGTAGACCTCCCGAAGTTTGCGCCAACGTTGACGGTCCTCCGCTTCTCTCATCTAGCCACTACCCGCAACCTTTGTTAGGATAATTATACAGAAGAAAAACTCGCAAAAGTATTTCACTTTAAGAAGTATTTATTAGTTTTTAGACTAGATGCTGATAATCCTGGCTGCAGCATCAGGCCAGACTTATGTCAACATTGCATTGAACTTAAAATTTAGTTCTGTTTAAAATGAGCCCAAACACGACTACGGTGCTGTAATTTCAAGGTTTGTACTTTTTCTGATGCTCCTGGCTTCAGCATCAGGTCTCTATGTACTTCGGTGTTCTTCATTAACAGTACGTTTATCCACACATCGAGCCCTTTTCAATGAGCCTAAACACGATATATCTGCTGTTAGTTGTCGAGGAGTTAGGTACTCTGCAGACTATCCTGACTGCAGCATCAGGTCATGACTTGATGATCATGAGACCAAATGTGGCAAATGCCCTATCAAACATCAAAACAATTTACTAAAACAGTCCTTGCCTGTTCGAGTAACTTCTTACTGTTAAGGAGTTGTACCTTCCATCATCAGCCCAGCTACCTGAGATAGTGACAACCATACGCAAATACACAAGATACTTCATAAAATATGCGAAAAACAATAAGTGAGCCTATAAAATTTGAGGGTTGCCCTCGATTTCTCTATGATCTCATCATCAGATCCTAACTTAGTGACAATGGGACCACCTCAGAACTATCTACTTTCGAACAAAAAAAGAATTTTGAAAATCTGTCGACAATTGGCGGAGTATTCGATGAACAAACATACAAAAAAAAAAAAAAAAAAAACATACAAACATCCGAACATAGTACCTCCTCCTTTTTGTGAAGTCGGTAAAAATTATAATTCGCCATTTTTTGGTGGCGGCCATCTTGGATTTGAAATTTGTAATAGCGTATAGTATTCTACTAGTCAAGCCCTTTCATTTGATACCCATATTGAGCGATTTCAGAAAAAAAAAATGTAATTCGCCACTTTATGGTGGCGGCCATCTTGGATTTGAAATTTATCATAGTGTATAGTATTCTACTATTCAAGCCCTTTCATTTGATACCCATATTAAGGGATTTGTGAAAAAATATGTAATCCGCCATTTTGTGGCGGCGGCCATCTTGGACCGATTTTCAACAAACATAGCTAAGAACACTCCCGACTAATTCACCTTTCAAACAAAAAAAACAAAATCAAAATCGGTTCATCCGTTCGGGAGCTACGATGCCACAGACAGACACACACACACACACACACACACACACACACAGACACGTCAAACTTATAACACCCCGTCGTTTTTGCGTCGGGGGTTAAAAAGTGGTTTCTATGAACAAAGTTTACGGCAAGAAGTGCTATCTATGAACAGATCTCCGTCAACAGTGCTTCCTGTGTACCGAGATATCTACGAACAATGTTTTCTATCAACAAAGTTTTCGGCGAAACGTGCTGTCTAGGAATAGAGATCTCTATTAGCGGTGCTTTCTGTATGTAGTAGTATTGTACAAGCGTGTTTCTATCTTATGTTCCACACTCGACTATGTGCGACACGCGTCGATGCTTGCAGTTGCCTCTGCCGTCGACGCGTGTCGTTCGTGTGTATGCGCACCAATACAAGAAAAAAAGGTCAAGTGCGAGTCGGACTCACGCACCGAGAGTTCCGTACAAATTTGTAGGTATGTAACTACAAATTTACAGTTTCCGAATTTTTTTCCTTTATTTGTGCTACATGACATTGCTTCTTGCAAAATTTCATGATTTTGGGTCAACGGGAAGTACCCAAAATCACGGGTTTTGATTCCCTTGCGAGTGTCAAACTATGCGGCATAAACGGAACATAAACGCCCGTATCTTTTGATTGCATTGATTTGAAAGTTTGATTTACACTGCTTCAAGGGATTGCACCTCATAACTTCACGCGTTCCTGAGAAAAAGGGTCTTGACAGACGGACAACGAAGTGATCTTACAAGGCTTCCGTTTTTCCGTTTGAGGTACGGAACCCTACTAAAAATAAGGTCAATAGGTGGCCTACTAAGCAAAGATAGCACAAATAAGCTTAAAAATATTCTCTATCACCATTCCGCATTTTAGACTTAATCTAAAATTCATTCAATATCATTTCTATAATAGGTACCCATTCCTCGTACGATCGCTTCTTTACGTTCATTTTCAGATTTTCAGTGGTCGCATTTCATATTGGGATTGCTTACTCAAAAATCTTCAATTATAATATTTTTATCACAATATTTTCAAGTCTTTCTTGCTTTTCACTTTGTCAGGCTTTTTTCTAGGTTAGGTCAGTTTTTGAGGGTATGTGTTGTATTTTATTACCTAAACTGTGTTAAAGTCCAATTATACAAGGTTATTGGTAAAACATTAACAACCTTTGAAGAGGTCATTGTACTCATCATATGAACAACGCTATGGGACCAAACCTGAAATCGTGAAAAAAATTCAGCTGTTCCCTACATTTATTTTCGTATAACTCGTCAAAATGTAGGGAACAGCAGATTTTTTTATAGGTATTTGGTTTTAATTTCAACTCGATACCTCCACGCGTTCCCGAGATAAAGGGTCTCGACAGACAGACAGACAGACAGGCTGGCAACAAAGTGATCCTTTAGGGGTTCCGTTTTTTCCTTTTGAGGTACAGAACCCTAAAAAGCACTTCCTCTCTCCATAAACATCATCATTACATTTTTTCTTTGCTCCTGTTTCATGATTATTAGGTACTATACAAATGGTACACTACAGACTTCCTACAGTACTTGTCTCTCCTTCCTCTTTTTAATCCATCCAAAGGTTGTCTATAAGGCGACAGCGCCAGGGTAGCCCGCGAAATTCAATATTTTTTACGTTTTTTGCAATTTGCTGGTTAGTGTAAAGTTGTACGTTGAATAAAATATGATTCGCGGCCGTAACAAATAGATACTTTACAGAATTATAATCATTAAAGTCATAGTCATCATCAACACAACTCTCTAAGACCAAGTAATCCCCAAGAAAGACTATTTCATGAAATCTTGACATTTGGGGATTATACTAACTTAACAAGTTGTATCTGATTGTAAATGATTATAATTTGTAAATACATATTTGTTACGACCGCGAATCATATTTTAATTAACGTACAACTTAAAAATAGTAATGGTCTGTGTGGTGCCGGACTTAAAGAATAGCACCACCCCTTACTTCCCGTGGGTGTCGTAAAAGGCGACTAAGGATCGTACCGGCGAATGGGCAGCAGCCTTCTCTATGTATTCCACCATCATACCATACTGCGATCGCCAACCCGCCTGCCAAGCGTGGCGATTATGGCAAACCCTCCCAAAATTGGGGGAGGCCTATGTCCAGCAGTGGACGTCTATCGGCTGAAACGACGACGACGACGACGACAACATAGCAAATGCAAAAAACGTAAGAAAATTTGAATTTCGCGTCTACCTTAGCGCTTCCCCCTTAAAAGATCGCTCTTAGCGATAAGACCGCACATTTTGTCAACCTTTGTAAGATTTCAATATTTTTGTCTGTAATTTATATGGTGTACCTACATAATAAAGAGTATTCTATTCTAGTCTAAACTATAGCCCGTTGTGTCTCCAGTTATTTGTAGGTAATGCCTTTGAGTAAATCTGTTGGACGGTACGGTATAGTGCAAGTGCCTTTGTGATAGCGAAACCTCAAGGGACGGTAGATAACACGATTGTATGGTCCTGTGGGCAGACTCTCCACCCTCGGCCGAGATCCTGTTAGATTTTATGCAATACGTAACCGTTATAGAGTGTCCTATTGGAACCGAAATAACTCGGATTTTGGACTATGAGCTTTTAATTTAAGGATTACGGAGACTGAGATCAGACCCGATGATGAGGGGCCCGTGGCTAAATAATAACAGCCGTTAAGCTACGCCTGCCCCGGTTGGTATGTGGATGGGTGACCATCTTTACATACCGTGACCACTCCGTGCCTCGAAGCAAGTTAAGCCGTCCCGGCTGTCATTCGTGGATCTTTGACTGCGACTGTCAAAGATCCACGAATGACAGCCGGGACGGCTGTTTGTTCCGCCAGTTACTCAACTGAACGGAGCGCTCGGCGCATCCTGAACAGTCACACCCAACACCTTATTCGACTGGCCAATTCTTCACTTGAGGTGGCAGGGCTGACGCCCGCTTGGTTTGCGACCCATCAGACTCCGGCGTCAAGCAGCCTGCTGTGTTTCGTCGACGCGTGGGAGTTCCAGTGCCTTAGGCATCTTCTGGGCACGCTCGTTCCATCATAGACCTCATCCATCGCTTTCCATCAGGCGTGATCGAGGTCACAATAAAAAAAAATATAGGCGACGCGGACGCTCCGAATATCTAGTTTTCATTCCTTTCCGTCAAAAAAAAAAAATCGTACTTTTACCGGAACTGTCAAAAGAGATACTATTAAACTTCATGACTACACTGATACAAAAATCATTTGAGGCAAATCACATACCTACTTTAAATTTTATATTAAGGGGACTTCATGACCTAGAGCGCGGTCACTGTCGGACTGCATAGAAAAGAAAGAGAAGCGCAATGACACAACGCTGGTAATTTATTGCAAAATATGAAGCAATTATCTATTTACAAAAAATCTAATGTCGGACTAAAAAATTAAAACACTAGTGTTTAGTAAGTATGTTGCTTGTAGAATAATCTGACAAAAACTGGCCAAGTGCGAGTCGGACTCGCTCACGAAGGGTTCCGTACCACAAGGCGAAAACGCCGAAAAAAACACGTTTGTGTAAAACACAGAATATAATAATATGCTAGTTAGACAGTGTGTTGAAAACATAATTCGAGTACAACTAATTTGATACGATAGAAAAAAATCGTGAAGATACCTGTAAAAACTTTCTTTTTACAATACAAACCATACTAATTTAAATACAATCATTCTGATTTTTAGGGTTCCGTACCCAAAGGGTAAAAACGGGACCCTATAACTAAGACTTCGCTGTCTGTCCGTCACCAGGCTGTATCTCAAGAACCGCGATAGCTAGACAGTTGAAATTTTCACAAATTAAGGGGGGCTGTATGGGAGCCCCCCTTAAATAATTATTTTATTTTGTTTTTAGTATTTGTTATTATAGCGGCAACAGAAATACATAATTTGTGAACTGTCTAGCTATCGCGGTTCTTGAGATACAGCCTGGTGACAGACAGACGGACGGACAGACAGCGAAGTCCTAAGACTTCTCTGTCTGTCCGTCCGTCTGTCTGTCACTCACTGTTTTTACTCAAAGGGTAAAAACGGGACCCTATTACTAATAATAGGGTCCCTTTTTTACCCTTTGAGTACTGAACCCTATAACCAAACAAACTTTTCAGCTTTGTTATTAGTAAAGATATAGTTTATACATTTATTTAAATAATCAAGATATATACAACTCTACTTTAAACGAATCTAAAAATAACAAAATTAAATCGTAACACTAAAACTATACACAAACTAAAATATAGCGTCGAAAAATTCATCCGCATCGCTATCGACTGGTAATGTACCCAAGAGACTGGCGGCATTACCACGTGGTACAGTCAACAGCAAAAGTAGATGATCAAAATCAGAAATTCAATACTAATGAACGGAGTTCGCGTCAGAACTGTGTGGCGTCGAAGTGATTCAAACCACTCAACGCCACATCAACGCCACACAGAAATCACTTCGACGTCACACAGTTCTGACGCGAACTCCGTTCAACTATCTCTTTCTGTGTCATACGTTCCGTATTATCTATCGCAGTAAGTACTTTGTAATAACAACGCAACAATACAGAACGTCGTCGCTCAGTATGAACGTAGCGTATCTTTCCTTTATAATATCACTAGCTGCGCCCCGCGGTTTCTCCCGCGTAATTGTCGATCCCGTAGGAATATCGGGATAAAAAGTAGCCTATATGTTAATCCAGAGTGTCAGCTACCTCCATATCAAATTTTATCCAAATTGGTCCAGCCGTTTGAGCGTGAAGAAGTAACAAACATATAAACACACACACACTCACAAACTTTCGCCTTTATAATATTAGTGTGATTGACGTTGTATGGCGATGCTTAGCCTCTGGCCAAGGTAAAAGCCAGCCCTTGGGTCACGGGAAGTGTCAGCCAGCCGTTTCGAAATTTCTTTAAATAGACCATGAGCACTCGGACCCCACGGCGCGGCGCGAAAATGTAATTTTGCAATAAGGTTATTATATTTCCGCCGCTTCGTATAGATAGATATAGATATAAAATCACTACAATCACACTAATATTATAAAGGCGAAAGTTTGTGAGTGTGTGTGTGTGTTTATATGTTTGTTACTTCTTCTCGCTCAAACGGCTACACCAATTATGATAAAATTTCGTATGGAGTTAGCTGACACCCTGGATTAACACTATATAACACTATAGGCTACTTTTTATCCCGATATTCCCACGGGATCAACATTTACGCGGGTGAAACCACGGGGTGCAGCTAGTCACATCACACTAATATTATAAAGGCGAAAGTTTGTGAGTGTGTGTGGGGGTGTGTGTGGGGGTGTGTGTGTGTTTATATGTTTGTTACTTCTTCACGCTCAAACGACTGAACCAATTTTGATACAATTTTGTATGGAGGTAGCTGACACCCTGGATTAACATAGGCTACTTTTTATCCCAATATTCCCACAGGATCGACATTTATGCGGATGAAACCGTGGAACGCAGCTAGTCACAGTGAGTGTGTTTGTTTGTTACTTCTTCACGCAAAAACGACTGAACCTTACAGTAATATAGCGTATACATCAGAATAACACATAGGGTAATTTTTGTCCCGATATCCCACGGGATCAATACTTATGCGGGTGAAACCGCGGGGTGCAGCTAGAAATTATGACGCTCTAGGTACGTATCTAAGCTACATACGTAGGTCTTGCATTGTCCACTGTCCAGTTAACAAGACAAGTAATGTTCTATCTCTCAGTAATTACAGTAGTGACCGTTTACATAGCCGAATTAATACTCGACTCGGGTCAGCAAATAGTCCGGGAGTCTGTTTGAACTCGCCTGAGATTGGAACATAGGTACAGTCAACAAAGGAGTTAAGATACAGGAGCATCGAATATAGTTGAAGTTTACTAAGAAACCGATGGATGTTCTGGACTGAAATTTAATTTAATAAAAGAGCTGTTTGTTTTCTATTAATAAAATAAAATTTTGTTCGAGAACATCCATCGGTTTCTTAGTAAACTTCAACTATATCCGACGCTCCTGTATTTTATCTCCTTTGTTGACTGTACATTAGGTACCTAGCTGGTTCCTGAACTAGAGAGGGTAAACACGACTATTTTTGTTTCTTCCCGAATGTCTGTTGTTTGATTTACTTTTGGGACTTTTCTTCTTGGACTTTGATTAGAAAATACAAAATATCTAGTCTGTCTAGCCTTGCTAGCTTAGGATTGAGGTGTTCTAATAAATTTACACGGTAAATCTTGTTAGGGTTCCGTACCCAAAGGGTAAAAACGGGACCCTATTACTAAGACTTCGCTGTCTGTCCGTCTGTCCGTCTGTCTGTCTGTCTGTCACCAGGCTGTATCTCAAGAACCGCGATAGCTAGACAGTTGAAATTTTCACACATGATGTATTTCTGTTGCCGCTATAACAACAAATACTAAAAACAAAATAAAATAAATATTTAAGGGGGCTCCCATACAACAAACGCGTTTTTTTTTTGCCCTTTTTTGCTCGATATCAAAAATGGCAACAGGTAGGCACTTGAAATATTCACAAAATACTCAGTTGTATTTTAACTTTAATAATAAATAATAAAATTAAAATAAAATAAATATTTAAGGGGGCTCCCATACAACAAACATGTTTTTTTCGGCGTTTTTGCCTTGTGGTACGGAACCCTTCGTGTGCGAGTCCGACTCGCACTTGGCCAGTTTTTTTTTTCGCTTACTATTGTTTTTTTTTTCTATAAGTACCTATACCTACCATTTTACATATTATTGATATGAATATTTAGGTACTTTGTAAAGTAAAATATTATCTTAATTATTGTGAATCTAAGGACTATGTGGGTCATTTTTAGGGTTCCGCGCCTCAAAAGGAAAAAAGGAACCCTAATAAGATCACTTCGTTGTCCGTCTATGAAAGCCCTTTTTCTCAGGAACGCATTGAGTTATCAAGTTGAAATTAATGTTAAATACTCAGGGCTGTAATCCCTTCAAGCAGTGAAGAAATGAAACTCCTATGTCAACGCAATCAAAAGATACGTGCGTTTATGTTCCGTTTATGCCGCATATTTTGACACTCGCAAGGGAATATAGGGTAGGTACTTTCCGTTGACCTAGAATCATTAAATTCGGCAACAAGCAATTTCACGTAGCACTTATAAGAAAAAATCCGAAAACCGTAAATTTGTAGTTACATACCTATTTTGGACGGAACCCTCGGTGCGCGAGTCCGACTCGTACTTGACCGGATTTTTTTTTCTTAGTTAGTTTTAAGAGTGTTTACGCCGTATGGCATTTCATACAAACTTTCAAGCCCTTGTTTTTCGAAATTAATGAACCGATTTTAATGAAACTTCATACGCATAAGCAGGATACAAAGGTCTAAAAAGTTAGTAGAGAACATTTTCGAAATTTGTTATTTAAAAAAAGATAACTGAAAAACTCCGTTTCTATGGAAAGTTTAAAATCGTTCTAATTTAGCTGTAACACTATTTTTGGAAAATGTTCTCTACTAACTTTTTAGACCCTTGTATTCTGCTTATGCATAAGAAGTTTCATTAAAATCGGTTCATTCACTTCGAAAAACAAGGGCTTGAAAGTTTGTATGAAATGCCGTTCGGCGTAAACGCTCTTAATCATAGTGGCAGTTTTAGTAATTTATTTGTATGGAAGAACGTCCTTTTTGCCAATAGTACACGCCTTGTTAAAAAATAAAAACCGGCCAAGTGCAAGTCGGGCTCGCACACGAAGGGTTCCGTACCACAAGGCATAAAACGCCCAAAAAAACGTTTCTTTTATACCCCTTTAAATTTTAACTTAATTTTATTGTTTGTTGTTATAGCGGCAACAGAAATACATCATCTGTGAAAATTTCAACTGTCTAGCAATCACGGTTCATGAGATACAGCCTGGTGACAGACAGACGGACGGACAGTGGAATCTTAGTAATAGGGTCCCGATTTTACCCTTTGGGTACGGAACACTAAAAACGATAGAAGAGCTTTCTCCATACGTCGGTGTTGTCAACAAGTTAATGATTTCGGGCACAACAGTTCTTGCTACCCCATAATCCTCCCTGACCTCGCTTCTGCCCGCGTGGGTGTTCAGGGCACGCACGTTCCCAATTTCCGGAAAATACCGGAAGGAAAATTAAATTAGATTTTACAAAGACGTTCAAATACGTCATTTTTTTTTACCAAAATGTTATTATCCCTAACTTAAAGAATGCTAAGTTTCCCATACAAACTTTCACTCCCTTTATGCTTTAGCTATGTCCTTCCTCAGGATGCCATCTATCTCCTTGCCAAATTTTATCGAAATCCGTTCAGTGGTTTGGGCGTGTAAAGGTAACATACAGTTACTTTCGAATTTATAATACTCGTATTAAGTATGGATAGAATAGAATATACTTTATTATGTACACCACATTAATTACAGACATAAGTATAGAAACTGTCCAATGGGTGACACAATGGGCGGTCTTATCGCTAAAAGCGATCTTTTAAAGACAACCTTTGGAGGAATTAAAAAGGGGGAGGACAAATACTGTAGGTAGTCTGTGGTGTACCATTTACATAATACAATACATACATACATAAAGTATATTATACTAATCTAAATAAATATATACATATAGCAATAAACATGAAACAGGAGCAAAGAAAATATAATGTTGATGTTTAAGGAGAGAGGAAGTGCTTTTTTATCATAATTTTAAAAGTGGACAAAGATTGAGCACGCCTTAACTTATGTGCGTGTGAACTGAGGGACCATACTGATATTTGACACAGGCAAGTCATTCCATAACAGTACAGTAAAAGATTTGTCATAGAAATTGGTGGAATGCATCGGCATCTCTAGTCTCAGGTTTTCCGATGACCTCAGATATCTAATATGTGTGTCATGAAGAAACTTGAAACGTTCTTTAAGATAAGTGGGGGTTTTAGGATTAAACAAAATGCTGTAGAGCTGAAGCAAGATATGAGAGTTTCGGCGAAGACGTATGGGAAGCCACTTGAGCTTAGCTTATGTTAGAGCAGTGGAGGCCCCATAGGCCCAGTGGTAACGGCTTCGACTTAGGTACGTGTGGGTTCAAACCCAAGCAGGCACTTTTCTTTTACACTGCACTGAAAAAAAAAATATTTCTTACATTAAAGCAAACGATTTCATTAAGACTTACTGACTTGATACAGTAAGAAGAAATGTTTGTAAAACAGTAAAAGACACAACATCAGTAACTTTTAATGATTGAACATACCTACTATTTACTGAAACAAAACAACAAAAAAGAGGAAAACCACCATTCCTGTAATGTAAGTAAATTTCAATGGTTTGAACGATATCACCAAATGAATAAAACAGTTAATTTTGTGACCTTTTAGCTACTTAAAACATTAAAGCTTACTGTCATGATGGTAATATTTTGCCTCAAGCTTTAACTGTTTTTGGATCATTAAAAAATAGTGTTTTGAACGTTAGGCTTGTATTATTATGGAACTGTTTAAAGCAGTTCAGATTAATGTTTTTTCATGTTTGTTTACTGCTTATTTCTTTCAGTGTGCTCCCAAAACGGTAAAGGAAAACATCGTGAGGAAACCGGCATGTCCTACAACTAAATATTCGAAAATATGTGACACTAGCTTCCGCCCGCGGCTTCGCCCGCGAGGTATGTCGATAAAAACTATCCTATGTCCTTCCCTGGGATGCAATCTATCTCTCTGCCAAATTTTATCGAAATACGATCAGTGGTTTAGGCGTGAAAAGGTAACATACAGACAGACAGAGTTACCTACTTTCGAATTTATAACTTGTTGTATTGGGCCCACGTGGTAGATTATGGCCCACTCCCTCTCACAAAGAAGAGGCCTGTGTTCCAGCAGTGGGAACCTTATGCCTTACCTTTTGGTAATGCTTTGGATATTAGTAAGGATATGTAATGTAGAGTAGATACCTTGGTATTGTGAATCTGTGAAGCTCTCTACGAGCTGTCAGGGTTCCGGGAGAAATCAATGAAACCACGGTTTACACTGAGATATGCTAAGTTATAATAGTTCTATGACGGTTTATCACATCATCATCTGCCTAGCCTTTTCCCAACTATCTTAGGGTCGGCTTCCAGTCTTACCGGATGCAACTGAGTTACGTGATAAACCGTAAAACCGTAAAATACTGGTATTTTAGGGTTTCAGGGTTTATCACGTATAACCATAATCAGCCTTTAATGTTCCCACCGCTGGGACACAGGCCTCCTCTCGGTGAGAGGGAGTGGACCGTAATCCACCACGCGGGCCCAGTGCGGGTTGGTAGATGTCACATGTCTTCGAATTTTTGGTTCTAGGATATGCCGGTTTCCTCACGATGTTTTCCTTCACCGTTTATCACGTACGCTCAATAATTATTCCTAGAAAGCATTCTACGTATTTTATACATCTTTTTCCTTTGACTTGTCAGCCAAATCTGAAGTCTGATCTTAAACTATTTCATTCATTGACTTAAACAGGGTTATTGGTAAAATATTAACAACCTCGTAAGAGGTCATTGTACTCATCATTATGAACAACTTTTAGTATGGGACCAAACTGAAATCGCGAAAATAAAATCAGCTGTTCCCTACATTTTGACGAGTTATACGAACATAAATGTAGGGAACAGCTAATTTTTTTAACCTGTTTAATAAGTCTCTAAGTATATATAGTCCGAAAGTCTGACAACCAGTCTTACTAAGGGGTATCGTATTACCCAGTAACTGGGTTGTGGAGGTCAGTTAGGCAGTCGCTCCATGTAAAATACTGGTATTCATCTGCATCCGGTTAGACTGGAAGCCGACCCTAACATAGTTGGTAAAAGGCTAGGCAGTTGATGATGTAAAACAATTTATTGAAATGTTGAGTGAATACTTAGCGAAATTTAATTACTCAGACACTGAAAAATTGCTAGAAGTAATGCAATAAGTTTATTAATGTTAAGTCAATTTTTGTTTTAAAATATAAATATTGTGTATCACTGCTAGCTCTATGTTCAGTAACATAATAGTCCACTACAGCACTCAGCGTAGTTAAGTGATGGCCTGAAACACAGGTTTGAATAAACCTACAGGCAGGTCGCTATTGAATTCAGTAGGCTTTTAACCAATATAATTAAGTTATACCTACACTAGATTTATTTTAGGTACCTATAGTTTATTATTTTCCTCATAATATTAATAATATGTAACTTTGTAATCATGTAACTTCATGTAATTTATACGTATGTGAACTTATGAATAAAAATTATTATCATATATACTGGATGATTTTTTTTATCGTCTCGAAATTTTTACACGGTGTTCTACCCATGAATATGAACAACTTTCACTATGGGACCAACTCTGAAATCTCGAAAAAAAAATCCGCTGTTTCATACATTTTGGTCACGTAGGTAATGAACTTTTGTATTAAACAGCTGATTATTTTTTCGTGATATTGGAGTTGGTCCCATAGTGAAAGTCGTTCATATTCACGGGTAGAACACCGTGTAAAAATTTCGAGACGGTAAAAAAAATCATCCGGTATATATTTTTTTTTAATTTATATATCTCGGAACCTTGGGGTCCTGGTCCTTTGAAAGGCGTACGAGGGGCCGAAGCCAACTCGCAGAATCCCCTTAGGAAATTTTAATGAAATGCGGCACCAACCGACGATTATCCCTGTATGCGCTATGCAAGTGCACCCAAGGATAACCCCCGGTTGGTGTAGGACTATTGCAGGATAAGGAAATATAAAAAGTTGGACTATGGGTTTGGGTGGCTAAAGTCGACTGGTTACCAAGAACTATGGAATAACTATGACCCCTGCCTGATCAATGTTTTATATATACACGGATAAAATAGCAGGGGGTGACTTGCACACTCAATAATGGGCCCCCGGAAACGGTCGCTAGCACATAGTGACGTAGCAACAAGGGGGCAACATGTCCTGATGTGCTTATGAGGAGTGGAGAGGTATTCCACGGTTATCAGGACAATCCCGGAAGTACGGTTATTATATTATTATTATTATTATATTCATGCCAATAACTTTTAACTGACTCGCGGAGGTTGCTTATAATGTAACTACCAAATAGGCTATGTCTCTACAGTATAGTGTATTTTGGCATTGTCCCCTTTATGAAATGCATGATTATTATGATTTGGTTCTCGGTTACCGTATAGCAACGGGTCATCAGTCATCAGTTGCGGTCATCGGTAGGTACACAGAACGCATCAATGATTGCCAAGCTTTCGGATCAACGAGCGACAAACGAATTTACTGTTGTTTTGTTAATTATTACGTTAATTTTGTTATTGTGATTTTATTAGTCCTTTTTGATATTGTACCAATAATACAAAAATGTACTTTATGACTCGTCATAATAGGACCCTAATATTGGTCTATTTTGATGGCACTATGGCAGGACTCATGGTCCAATCCTGTGCCCATATCTCTAGCTGGAACGCCCTTATCGATCTGCTCCGACTTTCGGTACCTCGGGTCGCTTGTCCAAGGAGATGGCGAAGTAGACCGAGACGTAACGCACCGGATCAACTCAGGATGGATGACATGGCGACAGGTCACAGGAACAACTTGAGACCCACCACTGATGCCCCACAAGTTAAAGGGGAAAATTTATAAGTCCGTGATACGGCCTGTCGTACCTACTTTATGGGTCTGAATGCTGGGCCGTGAAGAAGACGGATGAAAAAAGATTGCATGCAGCGGAGATGAGAATGTTGAGATGGATGTGTGGAGTGACGAGAATGGATAAAGTAAGAAATTAGTAAATAAGAGGAAGTTTGAAAGTGGCGCCAGTGACAGAAAAGTTGAACGGAAATCGTTAGGCATGTGATGAGAAGGGACGAAACGCATGTGACTAAAAGAGTGATGAGAATATACACGTTGATGGATGGAGAGAGAGAGGAAGGCCGAAGAAAAGATGGATGGATTGTGTGAGGAATGATATGAAAAAGAAGGGAGTGAATGATAGCGTGACGGGTGACAGGGGAGAATGGAAGAAGAAAACATGTTGCGACGACTCCAAGTTACATGGGATAAGGGCAGGGAGATGATGATATGGCAGGATTCATGGACTACAAGTCTGACTTAGACATGCAGTCCACGAGTCCAACTGAAAACCAATCAATCAATCAATAGTCTTTATTTGTAAACATAGGTTACAACAGTGTGCAAGATGTTACAATTATTATATTATAGTTTGTCTATGTTTTGTTATTTGTCGTACAAATATATACTTGTGGAAGCTTTTGCCAACTAAGGGCTGATTTTTCCAGCACCAGATAACTTTTATTCGAGGAATAAAATTGACGTTTGACAGTTTTTGTATGAAATAACTGCCAAAATTTCAAAATTATTCATCTAATAAAGTTATGAGATGATTGAAAAATCAGCCCTAAGTAAAATAATTTATAATAGGTAAACAGTGTCAATGTCAATTTAAAATAAATATAATTTAAAAAAAGAAACAAAGGACTCCTCAAATTTTCCACTTAGGTATGGCTGATTATCAGATTATACCTAGTATCTAAAGAATAAATATGGCGGTTTGACATATTTTCTGTATAACAGCTGTTAACTGTAATATTTATTCCTCAGTTCAAAGTTATTTGACGTTTAAAATACAGTTTGTTAAAATTGGCTCTCGGACATCATTTCAAACATACACTGTTCTAAAAAAGAAATGCTCAAGTAAAGACGACGCTGTCAGATGTAGTTGCTGGCCGAAACCAAAATGGCCAAAAAAAAAAAAATAGATACACAAACTTCAACTAACCTACATGAAACAAAAACAGACTGAAGGTCGTGCTTACAAAATCACATGTTCCAAACAGGTAAAATAAAAATCTACACAAACTTTGTTGTGTTGTCGAGCGGAACATTTTTATCTAAAAGTTTGGACAACAACAACAACACGCCGCTATGTGACTGATGAATAGTTTGTGGCAAAATGGACACTAACATGAACAAACTATGCTCTCCTAAACTTTAATATTTATGTCCGCTTCCGAGGAAAATTTCGTTATCGTCCATTCGTTCAGTGTTTCGTTTAAGTTCATCTATCAGCTGATGATCATTAATTTTAAAATATTTACAAGAGAAATAAAGCAGCGTTTAAGGTGATATACTGAAAAAAAAATGTGGTTTTTCTAATTCATGTAACTTGCTATGTATGTGGAATAGGGATTTAACATTTTGGTACATAAGTATGTTTTGTGACTCTTTCGTCTAGTATCATGTAAAGGGAATACACGATTCAATAATTTTTTCTCGATACAAAAAAAATGTAAAGTTAAATCTATTTTTTTACTTTTTTCAACATCCCAGCGTAACGCATAAGAGCTATTCAATGGAATTTAGTTTAAAACATAGAGAATTATTATTATCATATTAAAATTTACTCAAAGTAGTTTTAAATTTCATTCATTTATTTTGTTAAAAAAGGAGTAAATTCGTTTTGGCACATAGGTCGTTTTATTCCGAGCGCACGAACATCACTCTTCTTTTGCGTTTCAAAAGTAATTGCATCACTTTCGCTCGCTTAGTAGGTTTTCGAGGATTTTAGATTTTCGAAGTCGCTACCCTTAAGTTATACCTACCTATATCTTTCTTCTTCTTCGTCGTCCCCTCAATGTCGAATCGCGACCAGATACGACGCGTCTCCAAGTTGTGCAGTCTTCTGCAGTGTGGACCGCTCGGAAGATGCTGCCTCCAATCCAACAGCCTTCTTGATCGCGTCTGACCATCTTGCCGGTGCTCTGCCTTAGCGCGTTTTCCTTCCACCGGCCTATCTTAAGCCTTTCCAGACCATGCTTACGTGTACGCATAGTATGTCTCAAAAACCTGAGTGCACCCTCGGGCAAATTTTAGATAGCCGCTTGGTGATGTTGAGTTCCCCCAATATGGCTTCATTCGATGTCATGGCGGGCCATGGTATACGAAGTGACCTCCGCCAACACCACATCTCGAAAGAATCGATCTTATTCCTTTCGCAGCTTTAAATACACCACGTTTCCTGAAACTATAAGTTATAGCAATAGCAGCGACCCGCGGTTTCACCCGCGTAAGTTTCGATCCCATGGGAATGTCGGGATTAAAAGTATCCTATGTGTTAATCTAGGAAATGGTCTATCTATGTGCCAATTTTCATCCAAATCTGTTCAACGGTTTACGCGTGATTGAGGAACAAACATCCAAACGTCTTCACAAACTTTCACATTTATAATATTAGTAGGAAATTATGGAACATAATGTCTTGCGTTCTGTAATGATTGCACCGTCCGAACAAATTATAAGATCCTATGATGAGATAGTCATGATCTATCCTTTTCTCAGCTGCTATGTTGGGGTCGGCTTCCAGTCGAACCGAATGCAGCTGAATACCAGTATTTTACATGGAACGACTGCTTATCTGACCTCCACAACCCAGTTACTGGGTAATAGGTACGATACCCCTTGGTAAGACTGATTGTCAGATTTTCGGGCTCTGACGACCCATAACGACTGTCAAAGATCCACGAATGACAACCGGGACCTATGGCTTAACGTGCTTTCCGAGGCACGGAGAGGTCATGCTGGTTTGTAAAGATGGTCACCCATCCACGGATTAACCGCGGCAAGCGTAGCTTAACCCGATCGATTGGCCCGTGCGGCTGTTAGTACATAACCTACTATACTTAATATTATTATTTTATAGATCCTAATGTTTTTGTTGTTTGTTATTCGATTACGTAAAAATGGCCGAATAATACTTTTTATCCCGGTATTACGTTCCCTTGGTATAATTTCCGGCCTCTACGCGGGCAAACCCGTGGGCAAAAGCTAGTTTACTAATAAAAGTGACGGAAGGCAGGATACTGATAAAATGTCAACCTTCCATAATAACCACATATTATTAAAGCATTTTATGAGTTTTTATTTAACTTTCCTCAAAGGATATTAGTTTTTTTGAGTTGACTTTGCAAGTTGCGAGACGAGAAACAACGAAGTCTTGTTATTCTTTCAGGATGGGAATAAAACGCAAACTTCTGAAAACAAATAAAGGCTCTCCCCCACAGGCGCGTTATCATCATCATCATTTCAGCCGATAGATGCCCACTGCTGGACATAGGCCTCCCCCAAAAGGGGGGAGTTTGCCATAATCGCCACGCTTGGCAGGCGGGTTGGCGATCGGAGTATGGTATGGTGGTGGAATGCATAGAGAACGACCGGTACGACCCTTAGTCGCCTTTTACGACACCCACGGGAAGTATGGGGTGGTGCTATTCTTTAAGTCCGGCACTACACAGACATCTTCAACAGGCGCGTTATTGGCAGTCGATAATATCGGATGCGTTGTTGCGATAATGCGTCCCGATTCCTTGTCACACAGCTGCGTTTTTATCATCCGATAATACTAACATGTGCGTGTAACCTGCACTGCAGGCCTATAGAGGTATGAGGAACAGGGTGTAAAGTTCACTCATACTCTATAGAAAAGGGAGGATCCTCCGACCAGACGGGTGTTGTGTCTGGCGGGCAACTGCCCGATGACTCATGTCGGGCCGTAGTATCTATGCTAGTTGCGCGGTAAACTCTGCTTGCGAGATGCAGGATTTTGCGTGGCGTCAGTATGACACGTTGTTCGCATGTGGCACTGTATATGTTATTAACGCAGGTGTGTGTAAGATCGTATGCGTCCTAATACAAAATGTTTTAAGAACTCATATCGGAATATCGCTGGACTGAGGAACGCAAGCGTCCTACTTCTATCGTTATTATCGCAGCTGTGTCAACTTCATGGCCGTCCTAATACAAAATGTACTGAAAACATACTTATAATAAAATAACGCACAAGCATGCCTTCCAATAACAGAAATCGCTATAACGCATCCGATATTATGGACAGATAATAACGCGCCTGTGGGCGACAGCCATAAAACATAAGTTCGTGGGTGACGGTTTTAAGTAGGTGTGGATTATGGTTTAAAAAACTAGGTACAGTTGGGTAAAAGAATTAGTTACGATTAATTTCATGTTTTGAGAAAAGCTTCAACTTTCTGATTAACTGACCAAATAAAAGTGCTTGCAAAGTTCCAAAAATGATCTCACTAATTAGGTATATAATTATACCATTTAAGTAATTTTAAAGTATTTTCAGATCACATGATCTCAGTAGTAATAATTAAAGTGAGTTTGTTTGTCATTATTTTTGGTGTAGGTACTGTGTGAGTTTTGATCTTGTGAAAGCGTAACAAACATCAGTTTTATTTTATACTAGCTGTGCTAGGGTTGCCAACTCAGTTAATCAGAAATCCGGGAGGTGAAATAAAAAAATAAAAAAAGATAAACATGTTTTATTTAAAGTTGTATTTTTTTACACTGCGAGCCGCTTAATACGTTTTGATTAGAAACGATAAAATCATAAAATTCTTTACAAGAGTATTTGAAATTTGTGCACACCTGTATCTCAGACTTTACGTGCATTTCATTCAGCCGATTTCGACTTTTCGACCACAGTTCATTTACTACGCTGAAAACACGTTCAGCGGCGGCGTTTGAGATAGGGATCGATAGAGTGAAGGTAACAAGTTTTTTTATTTCGTTGCCAGTCTCATCCTTACATTTTTCAAAAAAATCAACCCAACGCAAGTCTACCCTCTTGGTTTTGTTTGCCACTACGTCACGAACTTCTCGCAGTAAACAATAATCGTCATACAATTTATCCTCATTTAATGGTACATTCAGAGAAGCACCCAGATCTTTCAATTCATTCCAGTCAATTTCTTCGTCCATTGTCAAGATGTTCATTTTCTTGTAAATAGAGTCATCGAATTCGTACCACTTAACCAAATAAGTCAAACATCGCTCCAAATATTTGTTTGCCTGTTCTTTAAAAGTATTTTGATCACTCTCCGTCAACTTCCTTAGACATTGCGTCGCTGACTGTCCGTAGAACTTATCATTCTTTCTGTTAGTGATTTTAGTTTTCAATTCTGTCATAATCGTGTGTAGTTCAGTGCACGTAATATAGTCACTTTCCAGTTTTTTTATAGCAGTATCAAAAATTTGCATAATATTGTGAATAAAATAGCAATAGCATAATGGAAGACAGTTCTCATCTTTAAAGGCACTCCAAATTATTGCTGCACATTCATCTTCGCCTTCATTTAGAAAATATTCTCTCAAGGCAGGCCAATTCAAAAGAAGTCTGTCTAAAGCTGGAAGCAATGATAGCCATCGTGTAGGCACATGGCGGAGAATAGATTTGTACTCCAAATGAGCGAAATCGAAGAATTCCTTAAGCTTTGCAGTTCTCTTGGCAAACGCAGAAAATTCGCTGTAAACTTTCAATACCAAAGATTCTACGTCAAACTGTAAAGTTTTTAATGCATGTTTGTTACAATTGTGTAAAATGTGGCACTTACAATTCGCCTTCAAAATATTAGAATGTTCATTTTTAAGTTTTTGAAAAACTGAGTTATGGAGTCCATAATTGACTGAAGCATTATCTGCGGATAGAGAAGATACTGATGTCCAGGTTAAGCCATTTTCCTGTAAAACTTTACAGAGCTGTGTTTTAATAGCTTCACTAGTTTCAGCAGGGTCTTGATAAAAGTCAAGTAAACCTTGTTTCAAACCATCTTTAAGCGAAAACCATTGCACAGTTACTGGAAACATTTTTAAATCTCCTTTGTTAGAAGAATCTGTGCCAATAGAAAAATATGTTGAATCATGCAATTCAGATAGCAATATTTCTTGCGCCAGCGGGGCTAGAACATTTTCACAAATAGTTGTAGCTTTAGTTCGACCACACGCTATTTTCTTTGCAACTTCTGAATCAGGAAATAATGTTCGAAACAACTTATTATTACAGTCTTGACTTGAGTAGCTGTGATGGTGTTTAACTCCATGATATACAGATGTAACTTCTGCAGCAGTTATAAGATCTTCTTCTTGTGAACGCTTTTGCACAAAAAAACCGGAAACGGATGGTGTTGAAGACTTATTTTTTAGAAATAACTTATGTTTCTTACCTTCCGAATGCACAATCAGAGCTCTTTTGCCTTCGTATTTTACCGAAATATCGGTTTTGCATAATTTACATTCAGCGGAGAAATCATCTCGCTTTTTAAGCCAAGAACTAAACAGAGGATCGTTCAACCAGTTTACATCAAAGCTCGTGTGATATTTAACTTTTCTCTTCTTCGGCGGTGTCTGCGCCGTTGAGCCTTCCGAATCTGACATTAAGTACACTTTATTTAGAATAAAACAGGGACTAAAAAAATACTCGCATTCCCGTGCAATGTTTACAAATACAAAATGCGTCCAGGATTCTGGCTGTTTATTATGCAACTAAACGCGCGCGCGGCGCGCGGGCGGTCGGCGGCGTCGCGGGTCAGGGAGGGGGCGGGGCGGGCGAAGCGAACGGCAGCGCCGCGCGCGCTGATGCACAATCCATCCCCGCGCCGCCCCGTCCGCACCACTGCCAGTGGCGGCAGTGGCCCACTGCCCGCCAGCAGGCCAAAAATCCGGGAGATTTTAGCTGCGTTCCTGGAGCCGGGAGGTTTTAAAATCTTATGTCCGTTTTCCGGGAGAATGTCGGAATTCCGGGAGAGTTGGCAAGCCTAGCTGTGCCCCGCGGTTTCACCCGTGTAAGTGTCGATCCCGTGGGAATATCGAGATAAAAACTATACTATGTCCTTCCCCGGGATGCAATGTATTTCCCTGTCAAATTTTATCGAAATCCGTTCAGTGGTTTAGGCGTTAAAAGGTAACATACAGACAGACAGACAGTTACTTTCGAATTTATAATATTAGTATGGATTTATTACTTTAGAAAAGGGTTTCCAAATAAATAGTTCCACATGATTATATTATGTAAGTATTTACCTACCATATTTTATGCAAAATAATTCTATTCTATCATGAAGGTGGACGGCGCCGCAGAAAGCGGTGGCGAGATGACCTGGACGCATACCGCGAGGGCTGGTTCGAGGTGGCGCGGGAAAGGAGTTCCTGGAAGGACTTGGGGGAGGGGAGGCCTTTCCCCAGCAGTGGAACAGTAGATATAGGCTAAAAAAAATAAACAAAGCACTCTGGAGTGCCGACACAAGTGAAAACAAAACACAAACAGAATACTTTGCCATCACTCACTGACATATCGGACATACATTAAAACCGAGTACATCCCAAAGACAGCCGAACACATCCGAAGCGGGTATTTTTTGAATCGTCTTATAAACAAAAAACGCTCGGTGTCGCTTACGGTACAGTGGCGCGAGTTCAATGGTTTTTTTCCCATATTGGCTAAAGAAGTTTTCACTTCAAAAAACAGTATTAAGTATTAATTTATTGGACTGAATACTCAGCTAATCTGTCATTAAAATTAGTAATCCCGTTCTAATTGGCACAAAATACAGAATCTGTAAGTTTTATATGAGATAAAAACGCTCAATGAATATTCATTTATTGATGACGCCGACTGTACGTGTAGTGGTTGACAATGAAATTAGATGACACATAGTTTATGTAACAAAAAATACGACGTGAGTAGGCGTTTGTTTCCCCCCCAAAAACCTAATAAATAGTCGGTCCTTTCATCATCTTATCAGGACATGGTCAAATGCAATATTTAACGTAAAAGCATTTCGCGAAAGGCTATTCATGCAATTATCTAACGATAATGATAATTTTTCCAATAATTTGAAAGCATCTCAAAAGTGTCAACATGAAAAAGCTATTAAAGTTTTTGAGTGTTTCCCCTTTAACGTGATTGGTCGGTGTGGTTTCGCGGAGGCGTACGGCAGCTGTGATTGGTTGCTTGTGTGCGTAAGTAGCGGAGTTTTCGCGCGCTTTCCATCAGTTGAGGGCTATTCCCGCGCGTTACAGCGTCGTGCTAAAGTTGCGTTCCGAAGTTATGAGTGTCTAGCGACAGTTGCTGTACGTGTTCCTTCTACTGCGATTCAAGGTAGGTGACGTGTTTTTTTTTTAGATATTAGGGATTTTTTAACATGTGTTTGGATATATTTTTCGATTTATCCGTCGGAACGTGATAATTTTTCGTGTTTTTTTTTTGCGCGGATCGGAAATTAAGGGCTAAGAATTTAATTCTTAACAGAATAACTTGTACAATATTTCTTTATTAGTTTACCTGTCTAGGTATTTAAATAAAATTTATTTAATCACAATATAACGCATGATTTAAAAAACCAACCTTTTTAAAAATAATACTTTTTCTTTTTCGTTTCATTTGCCTTTATTTTAGGATCGAGTAACGTTGACCGTCGTTTATTTTTGGGAGGATCATGACATTGATACCCTTGGTTTTAAAATAATCGTGAAATGGTTTTAAATAAAGGTACTATGAATATTCACATTAATTATTTCTTAGGACTTCTATTTATTTGTTATCTTATTAAAATCGCAAAATTATTTAGACGGGCGTAAAATATTTTACATTCGAACAATTTACGAATTCGGATAAAGTAGGTAAGTATATTTTTTAACCCTGTCTACATTTTCGTGACTATGTTAGTAAAATTATAATGATTTGATCACGTCTTTATTAATGAATAATTACGTGACAAAAAAAGTTCCTGTGAAGATCATTTGATTTGTAACAAGCGTTTTAAAAATCGATTCACCTATCTAAAGAAAACCGTTTTGAAAATAGAACGCTGTAATGGCGGATTTATTTTTACAATATTAACGTCTTAAAATTGTACAGGGATCGAATGATTTATTTCGTTAATACGAGTACCAAACTGAATTAAAATAATGTATTTTATAACCAAATTAAGGACAAGTTATAATTATTAAGTTATATAAAGTAGGAAATACTTTACGAAACTTCTTCTAACATTTCGTCAAAAATGAGTAGGTATGTAGGTAATGTTCTCAAATCAGCCAGCTTAAACCATTGTGTACATGAAAACGACCATTACCTACAACAAGAATTGTAGTTTCTTTAAACAACTATAATTACTTTAACAAGTTTCTGCCTGACTTCGTCTGCTTGGACAGAATTTGGACTAGAGAGAAATTTAAAAAGTTTTTGTTTTATTCGACGTGTGAATCCAGGTTATAAACTATCTGTGTGCTCATCGAAATCTATTCCACCATTTTTGCGTGATTACAGCTTTCACAATATAGTTAAAATTTGTAGGTTTAGTTTAGTTCCTTGCTGAAGATCCATTGACCTGTTAAAATATTCATTAAAAGAATCTTACATAATTCGTTTAGTAGTAACAGGTAAAAGAAAGAAAAACTATTTATTGCGTCTCGTACAGGAAGATCACAAACTAAACTAAACACAGTCAAAAATACCAGGCCTATTGTTAGCCCAAAGAATAAGCATTGCCATCCAACGTGGTAATGCTGCCAGCCTTTTGGGCACTTATCCCATTGACAGCGAAGCGGACGAATTAATATTTGATGCCCAATGAGCTCCTGCCTTTTTCTTTTCCTTTTTTTATTATATACTATACTATTACTATATATACTATACTTACTTTTTTATTAAATAATATGTACATTTTAGTGTTAAATTGTAAAATGGTAAGTGAATGTCAAAAATAAAAATTTAATTATATTTAAAAAAAAGTAACATAAAGAAAATCTCAGCATGATGCTGCGACATTTTTATTTATTTATTTATTTATTGGCCTATCTACAATTGTTACACTGTTTATCCTTAAAATACAAGCAATATACAAGCATAGTGTACAATATGATGCGATAGACACAGCATGCAAAAACAAAATTAAAATTATAACATCAATATTAATTGTGCAGAAATAACGCTACAGCACTAGTGAGTAGTTTTATAAAACAAGACAAGGAAATAATAATAATAATAAAATGAAGAAAGAAAAAAAAAAACAGTCAATTATTATTATTTAAAAAATTAATGTCGCAGCGCTGGTATTCTGATGGGGCCCGCTGAGATGTCACGGGCAGTTACAGAAATAAATAAATAATAAAATAGATAATTATATGCAAAATATTAGCAAATAAAATATTCATTTTGAATCCGCGCCAGATGTAACCTCATTACTTGTCTATGCTTTGAGTGTCAGAGGAAGATATTCCGGTTGGTGCCGCATTTCATTAAAACCTTTAGCGGGCCTTTGCGAGTTGGCTTCGGCCCCTCGTACGCCTTCCAAAGGTCCGCGATCCCAGCGACCCGAGAAATGTCAAGAGACGTAAAAATAATAATAATAATTTATTTAATTAAATGAAATATACGAGATAATTTATTTATATAATATAATTTACATATAAATTATATTTTTAAATATTAGACTATAAAAACATTTTAAAAATATAAAAAATAATAGTCCACCGGTATCGGGAACAGGGTTCAAGCGCCGGTCAGGGCTCCAGAGAGAGTAACCTCCTAACAATGCGGGCCGTGTCCAGAAGTACCGCTTTTTGAATCAAGCCCTTGACCCAGCAGCTCAACGAGAGCCTCCTCAGGTGTTGGTCGAGGCTCTTGACTATTTAATTTATTTCATAAGCCTAAGCCTATAACAATAAGGAGAGAAAAAGGGTTAACAATGCATTACTTATGAAATCAAATTCGTTTATTTGCATAAAATGTGGAAGGGACAAAAACGATTACATAAAATGTCAGTGCAAATAAAATGTCAGTCTTCTTGACGAATGCTACTATACCATAAACGAGTTTTTTAACGATAGTTATATTAAAATTATGAATGCTGTATAGACTGTTCCAAGCAATTAAAATTTGTTGCCTCTGATGGCAACCTATGCAGGTGGTTTGGTGTTGGATTTAAAGGAAACAACAAACTATCACAAACACTTTATAATTTAAAAGTTTAAAGTAATTATAGAACTAATTAATGTTATTAAATAGATACTAGATAATTTACTAAAGTTAACACTATTAATGCCAGTCAGCTAAAACTTCAGCAGAAAGAGCTATGGGCGTGGGGAGTTGGAGATAAACAAGGTAGGTATACAATAGGTCACACATATAAATTAGTACGCTATGTTTTGTCTTAAGACATACAAATATGGTAACATGCAATTTAAATATGCTAAAAAAATGTCATTAACCAAAAGAAACAATCTATTATTCATGTTACCATATTTGTATGTCTTAAGACAAAACATAGCGTACTATTTTATATGTGTGACCTATTGTATATCTATGTTTCACAAATAAACTTTATGATTATGATTAAAGACACATTCCACCATCATTGCATGGCTGAATGTGTCTTTGTGTGCGAATGGCATGCAAATATTTAACCTGCGCGGTCAAAATTAAATTTAAGCAAATTTAACATGTACTAAATTCATTAATGATAGGCAGTCGCTCCATGTAAAATACTGGTATTCAGCTGCATCCGGTTAGACTGGAAGCCAACCCCAACATGGTTGGGAAAAGGCTAGGCAGATAATGATGGTTGAATTAACTACGGATCAAAAAACTGGCCCTAAGAGTGCTCATTAGTAAACGCTTAACTTTCTTAAACCATTAATAAGGTACCACTAAAACGGTTCCTAGTTTATCATTAAAAAGGCCTTGAAAGTGTAGACTGTAGGAGTGTTTAAGAAGATTCTTTAAGATGTAATAAGTAAGTCACCATTTTAAATTAAAAACGGGCCTGAATAAAACGCGACAAAAATCTCAGAACGAAGTACCCACATAAAAGTAAACACAATATTTTAACGGTTAATAGGTCCTAGGAAATGATGTTAAATCATATTTTAATAGGTTCACACTGGTTCATTACATTCGTCTCATTTTCACTGAAGTTCGTTTAGCTAAATACTTGCTTTGTATTTAAAATTAAATTTAATATGACACAGTGATAGACTTGGGAGAAAATCGTAGAGCCGTCTACGAAGTTTGCTACGGTACGATGCACGCTGCTACGCGGCTACGCTAGTTTCGAAATTCGAACGAACAAGCTATAAAGGTTGATAAACTTTTTAACCGACTTCAAAAAAGGAGGAGGTAGCCATCAATACAGTATATTATATCATTCTAGACCCCCTAGCAAAAAAAAAATAGTTGTTCCATACATTTTGAGTTATGACGCGTAACGCGTAGGGCGTTACGCGTCATAACTCAAAATGTATGGAACAACTATTTTTTTTTTACATTTCTCTGCTATTGCAGTCTATGAAACTTTTTGATGACCGACGAAAATTTTCTACGATAGGGATATCTAATTTCTATGCTGAAATCATGGTTTGCGCTTGCGCCCTGGTTAAAAATGTATCCTGTATCTGCTTACAGACTTACTAGTAAACTTAGGCTATTCATAAGAATGGAAAGCCTAAGTTTAAGTAAATTCTATACTCTTGTATAGAATTAAGAAGTATAAACAGCATTAACTTGTTTAAAAACAAATTAAAAACGTTTATTGAGGAGGGGTTTTTCAGTATTGACGAGTTCATAGATGACAAACGACAGCCACAATTAAATGATTTGTGAATTTTTATTTGTGTTCTTACGATAGAAAAAAAATATAATGGATAATGAATTTCAAACTTATACTTATGTAATTTTGGTGATTATTTAATTTTATAAATTATAGACATTTTATAATTATTTATTATTTATATTGTTCCATTTTGAATGGTTAGTTGCGTACTGAATTTTAAATATGAACTTACTTATTTAAGGTTTTTTTTTTCTTTTTGTTGGTTATTACCAATTTTATTTGTCATCACTGTATTTTCAACACAATATATTTTGTTATGAAATAAATAACTTACGACTTATCGACTTTAGTCGTTAAAACAATAATTGTACACATGCTTGTTGAACTTATATCGATATTGATATCATTGATAAATGTAATTAAAAAGCAGAAAAACAGTTATCAGTTACCGCGTGATGGAAGTTTTTAATATACTTAGATGTAATAGTAAATTGATATGGGAATATTCGTACTTACTCATAGACAAACTCCTAGTTGAACGATAAAAGCACTGCCCTTTTCCTAAAATACTACAGCAAATAAAATTAACTCGACAAGATAAAAAAAAAAAACAACTGACTTCCAAAAAAGACAGTACACAGGTAATTTCGGAAGTGGGTTCGCATTTTCGTGGTTTGCCACCGACTTCCGAAATTAAAGTTATTATTCACTTTGTAGTGTCTTTTTTGGAAGTCGGTTGTTTTTTTTTTTTTGTAAAAAAGTTTTTATATCACTTTTAAGTTGTACTTACCCCACACAAATTCGTATAACACTACTTGCTATGTAAATATCAGTGGTAATGATCATCAATATAAACTAAGTGGCAAAAACATGTATTATTGAAGCTAACTCAAAAACTACCCAAGCAAAGTTAATAAAATTTATATGGAACCACCCTTGAGACATACCCTATCCATTAAAAAAAGATTTTTTGAAATCGATTTACAATTGCCGGAGATATCACGTAACAAATATACCAAAAAAAATCAGTCGAATTGAGAACCTCCTCCGTTTTGAATGGGGTAAAAAATAAAAATAAAGAACTTAAGAATCGCTTTAATGATTTCTCAGTAGCAGCCAGGAGAGGATTTGTGCCCGATTGATGGCTATAGGCGCGCCCCCTATAACATCATCATCATCATCATAATTTCAGCCGAAAGACGTCCACTGCTGGACATAGGCCTCCCCCAAGCACCTCTACTTCGACCGGTTCTGTACTTCTCGCATCCAACGGGATTCTTGTGGGGGCATAATCGCCACGCTTGGCAGGAGGGTTGGCGATCGCAGTATGGTATGGTGGTGGAATGCATAGAGAACGCTGCTGCCCATTCTCCGGTACGACCTTTAGACGCCTTTTACGACACCCACGGGAAGAATGGGGTGGTGCTATTCTTTAAGTCCGGCACCACACAGACCATGCACAGACCCCTATAACGTGGGACTTAAACATAACTGGGTACTATAGGTACACTTCTACTTAAACCTTCAGGTAGGTATTACAGGCGTGACGTTATGTCAAGAATTACTTTTTTTTTCACCTCTTAAAAAAAATCGTTACTGTTCTTATTTCGCCACATCCGATACCGTTCGGAGTTTGGGGAAAAGGAAAATGGCTACCTATTTTCTTTGGTTTTCTTATTAAAATCCAGAAGTAGGTAATTGACTTTCATTAATTATATTGTTTCCTATTAATTGATTCTAAGATTTTACTAAAGAAAAGTAATTTAATCACACAGTCTGCGTAAGTTATTTTTAACTAGTTAAGGCCCGGCTAATGAAATACAATTGATTTTCTATTGTAATGAGCCACCAGTGCGATTAATATCAATAAAAGTCACTCAAGAAAAGGAAGAAAATAAGTTTATTTAACCCAGGCACACAATATTTACACAAAAACAAAAAAACTTAAAATTGTAAAAAAAAAAGTTTGAAACAAATGACAGAAGGTGTCGCGACAAGACCACGTTTAAGATGGTGGGAACTGCTGGACATAGCCAACAAACAATAGCCCACTTGCGTCCCGGAACGATATTGCTGAAAGTCATGAGTACTTATATGGTTCTTCTTCTAGCACTGGGATGATGCTGCTTGACAGTGTAGCCAATAAACAAATAAAAATAATTAATTAAATCACATTCAATCGGATGAATAATTAAAAATTTTGCATATCTACACTTGTAATATAATTCAATATTAAGTATGTGAAAACCCCACGTGAGGTTACCCTCATCAAGTTATCCGTGACGTCATCAGTCGAGTCTGACGTTCGTTGCTGATTGGGATGTATCACGCCATAGACCTCTGCCAACTCTTTCGGAAAATGACAAATGACGCTATGTTACATTTTTTTAAAGCCTTTTTTTTACAAAAATTACATAAAAAAAAACATAATATCTCAAAATATTCATTTGTTTTAAATTTAAAACTAGTTATTTCCTTCATATTGCATTTTAACAATAATTCGATAAACAATATAGATTTTTAAATAAATAAATTTATTTTATAGATAATTTAAAAGAAAATAAATTTACTACGGTATGTAGTAAATTTATTTTCTTTTTACCTAATTTTTTTCAATTATTATTGGGTGTCCATTTACGAAAGACGTGACTTCTGCCAAGTCGCACTGGGCCCTCGTAGTGGATTACGGCACACTTCCTATTGGAGAGGAGAGGACGCATGTTTCCCAGCAATGGGAATATTATAGGCTGATTATGTCATCTTTTTTCAATAAATATGCCCACTTATGGGCAAAGGCCTCCTCTATCTTTCGTCATTCCTCCCTGTCTTGGGCTATTCTAGTCCAGGTGGGACCAGTCACGGCTACAATATCAATATGTTACATTTAGTTCAAGCATTTATTTTCATAAGATTTTCACACAACATTCTATAATGAAAACGCATTCAGCCGAAAATACTCTTGTGTAAAATCAAACATCATAGCTCAAACTTTTATAATGTAAAATAAATCTTGAGCAAACTGTCAGTGGTCCGTCTAATCCAGACAATCAATTTTTATCCCCAATCGCGTCAGCCGTAACTGGAAGTAATCTTACCTATAAATGGCACAAAATGGCACAAAATGGCACAAAATGGCACAAAATGGCACAAAGTATCACAGTGTTTAAAGTAACTTGCCGAAAATTTGGCACATTTTGTGTAATTCTCATTTCCCCTGCTTGAAGTAAGGTTAGGGTTTTACATGATAGCTGTTATAACAAGGTTTGTAAGTGAAGGGTTACCACACGGCAGTGGATCAAAGGGTTAAGTGCCGTCACATGACATTTAAATGATTCAAGTATTGATGGTAAAGTGGGGTATTGTTTTTTCCTACTCGTCGTTTCAGCCGATAGACGTCCACTGCTGGACGCAGGCCTCCCCCAATTTTGGGAGGGTTTGCCATAATCGCCACGCTTGGCAGGCGGGTTGGCGATCGCAGTATGGTATGGTGGTGGAATACATAGAGAACGCTGCTGCCCATTCTCCGGTACGATCCTTAGTCGCCTTTTACGACATCCACGGGAAGTAAGGGGTGGTGGTATTCTTTAAGTCCGGCACCACACAGACTACCACACTAATACGTTTTTCCTACTATCACACTAATATTATAAAGGCGAAAGTTTGTGAGTGTGTGTGTGTTTATATGTTTGTTACTGCTTCACACTCAAACGGCTGGACAAATTTTGATAAAAAAAATTATGGAGGTAGCCGACACCCTGGATTAACATATAGGGTACTTCTTATCCCGATATTCCCACGGGATCGACATTTACGCGGGTGAAACCGCGGGGCGCAGCTAGTATAATTATAAATTGTTTTCTGAACTTTGTACTCGTGGCTAAATAATAACAGCGGCACGGGTCGATGAGAAGGTTAAGCTACGCTCGCCGCGGTCGGTTCGTGGATGGGTACCTAACCATCTAAACATATCGAGACCCCTCCGTGCCTCGGAAAACACGTTAAACCGTTGGTCTTGGCTGTCTGTGGCAGATCTTTGACAGTCGTTACGAGTCAGAAGCCCAAACATCTGACAACCAGCCTTACCAAGGGTATCGTGTTGTGGAGGTCAGATAGGCAGTCGCTCTATGTAAAATACTGGTACTCACCCGCATCAGGTTAGACTGGAAGCCGACCCTAAAATGGTTGGGAAATGGCTAGGCAGATTAATTTTGCTTTTTGAGCTTTGTACCTAATCGGTAACATGACCCGACAGACGTCGTCCTGTCCAAATTTTTGAATTGTGGGATATGGTTATGAGTTCATACGAAAATCCCATAGAAAAATGGACGATCAGTTTGTCCCGAATATCAAATATTTTCGGAAAACTTTCCAATTTTTCTTTCCGTAAAAACCTAATTCGGACTATTAAACATTTTAAAACAAAAAGTAGCCAAATCGGTGCAGCCGTTCTCAAGTGATGCGCTTACTAACGAACAGCATTTCATTGTTATTTATCAAAAAACCGGCCAAGTGCGTGTCGGGCCACGCACAGTGTAGGGTTCCGTAGTAGCCCGTTATCACAATGTAGTACGATTCTGTTCTTCTTTATTGTGAAAAAAAAACATATTTTCTTTTTCAATGCAAGTCTTTACCCGTTATAAACAAGCAACTACTTCATCTTAGTCACTTTAAAAGATTAATGCTAAGGATTTTGTATTTGGTACAAAGTTATCTAACACCCAAGTTCAACGACTATTACTGCTAAACTAATAAAATTATTTTAACTGCTATACTTTTCCTTTAAAGTCCATAAAATGCACTATCATCGTGAATTTTCCCAGATTTTTCAAGCCAGCAGTTTAGGTTTTAGAGGGGGGGGGACGCCCTACTGGAACAAAAAATTGCACTTTAAAGTTTAATATTTCGTAAACGGTGCATTAAATCGAAAAATTATTTTGGAAACCCCCAAGTCATTTTAAAAGACTTATTCAACGATACCCCACACGATGGGGTAGACGACGAAAAAAATATTCATCCCCACGTCACGTGTAGGGGAGCTACCCTAAAAAAAATATTTTCAAAATTTTTATTTTACCACTTTGTCGGCGTAATTAATATACGCACTCCTACAAAATTACAGCTTTCTAGTACTAAAGGTCTCTTAGCAAAACCTTGGACAGACAGACAGACAGACGGACTTTGACGAAACTATAAGGGTACCTTGTAGGAGTTGTAGGAACTACGGAACCCTAAAAAATCATCTGCTGTTTCATGGAAAAGTGCAATTCCTATGCGGTCAAAATATATGGAGCAGCAATTTTTTTTAAATATCGGACGAAAAAGTTCAACACAAGGGGGGTCTAGAAACTGTGCTGAGTTCATGGTTACAGATTATAATCAAATAGATTTATTGTTTTTTAGCTGCAAAAAATTTTAAAAAGTTCATATTTAATACTTACGGTTATTAAATATGAACTTTTTGAACTTTTTCAAATTTATTTAGAGTCGATATTTAAATGTCATATCGGTATAATGACATTTAAATATCGACTCTTCACGTGACCAGAGGGCTGGCCTATTTTTCGGCCAAAGAATCAGCATTGCCATACAACGTGGCAATGCTGCCAGTCTTTTGAGCACGTTGCCTGTTGACAGAGATGGGGATGAATGTTCTGATGCCTTTTGATTATTTCTCCTCCTTTTTATACTGTACATATTATTATTTTAATACTGTTAGCTTTTAAAATTAGTTTTTAATGTACATACCTTGATGTAAATAATAAACGAAAATAAAATTCGCCCGGAATAACGGAATTAAATTTCGATAGTGTACGTCACAACGCCACATTATTGTGCGCAAACAAGGTTACCTCCTGGGTTGCTCGTCCTTTTAGATATCGTTTGCCTCTGCAGCACATCGCACACGGATAGTAACGCTTGGTTGGGTTCCACGCTAACCACAAAGCACTTGAGAATACCTAAGATGACGATAGCATTATTGGAGATTATTGACACACGTATGCAGGTCGTCCCACGGCTATGCCACATGGAGGGATAGTACCTTGAATATTGTAGATGGAACGTTTTACTGAAAGAAGACATTATTATAATTTAAAAAACAATTTAAACTGCATCCATAGATTTTTAAATAATTACATGGTTGAACCGGGAATCGAACCCGCTGATAAATTGATTAAATTTTGAATTAAAAATGTTAAAATTCATGGTCTTCCTTTTATTTCTGACACTAAGTTATTTAGCAAAAAATAATCCTTATGATGAAGCCTTTCGATCGGTATGATAAAGCTACAGGGTATTTTTTTTTCTCGAGTACCGGGTTCGATTCCCGGTTCAACCATGTAATTATTTAAAAATCTATGAATGCAGTTTAAATTGTTTTTTAAATTTAAAATAATGTCTTCTTTCAGTAAAATGTTCCATCTACAATACAAGGTACTTTCCCTCCATGTGGCATAGCCATGGGACGCCCTGTATACCTACTAATTCTATTCTATTCTATTCTATTCTATTCTATTCTATTCTATTCTAATCTATTCTATTCTATTCTATTCTATTCTATTCTATTCTATTCTATTCTATTCTATTCTATTCTATTCTATTCTATTCTATTCTATTCTATTCTATTCTATTCTATTCTATTCTAATAATAAAGCTGAAGGGTTTGTTTGTTTGAACGCGCTAATCTCTTGAACTACCAGACGGTTTTGAAGAATCTTTTTGCATCTAATAGCCAATGGCTATAGGCTATTTAACATCACGCTAGGACTCTTAAGAGGCCTCTTACAAAAATGTGCAAAAATGTGCATAGTTGCATGATTTCCTCGTTGAAATTGAATACTATTCGGTGATTGGTATAAATAGCAATTAATTGTTAATTGGTAAAGATAGTTCGTTTTCTCTTCTACAATAATAATAAAGCGATTTTTTTATTATTTGTCTATTTATTTAGCAATAACCGTTCTCCTGATGCATGTTTAGGCAAAAACTCATGGAGAGCTGAATTGAGAGCTCTAATTTGTAGTTTCTGTTGAATATAATCCATCAAAACATTTTTATTCATATCACTTATATCATATACTTTAACAATAATAGAATACATTTTTGTTATATGCCTTATAAATAAAGAAAATAATACTGGACCTAATTCAATTTTCTACTGGAAACAAGTCTGAATATCTCCGAACTTCTACATCATTTTCACGTAGTATTTATACCAAAATAGTCTTCAATAATTGCTTAAGCAATATAAATAAAACAAAAAAACATTTATTGATACTGTGATTTTTTTTATAAATAAAATAAAAGTACTCTAAATTTCACTGCACCGTCGATGCGCGCTCGCCCTGGCTGGAGGCCTTAATTTATTGAGGCATTCACAGGCAATCCTGGTTAAAGAGACGACAACCTCATAGATTGAACTGCGAGATGCCAATTATAAGCAAAAAAAAAAAAATTGTGCGCCAAGTACCAAAATGTAAGAGGGCTCTTGAGAGCCGAGCAAAAAGACGCAAACTAAGAAAGAACCCTTATGAAAACAAAGTAATAGTGCGGGCGGGCGATGCGATGCGACGGGGTGGGACGGGGAGCAAGAAATTTCACACGGACGAAGTCGCGGGCAGAAGCCAGTCATATAGGAAGAGCGGAGTCTCCTAATACAGGCTTTATACGCTTAAAAGGAAGCTCCAAATACCACTGAAAACTTCTTGATTACATTATAAACCTTTTTTAATTTTTTTTTTGAATACAGTAGAAACCGTCGCTGTTGCCATCGTTGATCACCACATTGTTGATATAAACTATTATAACGTATTTATTTCGAAGGTTAGATTAAGGAGCTTACTAATAAACCAGAGAAAGTGTGCGCTTCGGTAATCTTCATAGTTCCGAATTATAGCGCAAACGAGTAACCCCCGAATAGGCAAAGCTTGTTTTGTACTGTCGTGCTTTGTAGCACCTTACATTGTGCTGTATAAAGTTTTCTCTCGTTCGGGTTACTGTCTCCGGTCGCAGATCTTCATCTGACTCTCAAAAGTTTTAAAAAGTTTTTTGAAATTGTTGTAAATCTAGAGCAGTGGTGGCCCGGTGGAAACGGCCGCGACTTACGAGTTCTAGGTCGTAGGTTCCAACCCTGACAGGCGCTTTACTTTGTGTAAATTATTCCATCACCACTGCTCTCAAAACTGTGAAGGAAAACATCGTGACAACGTTAATCATTTTGAGGAAACCGGCGTGTCCTAGAACCAAAAACAATCAAAAATTCAAAGACATGACATTTACCAATCCGCACTGGGCCCGCGTGGTGGATTACGGCCCACTCCTACTCATAGAGAGGACCCGACAGTGGGAACATTATAGGCTGATTATGTAAATTTATAATGATGATAATGCAAAAAAGTCAAGTACAGTCAACAGCAAAAGTAGATGATCAAAATCAGAAATTCAATACTAATGAACGGAGTTCGCGTCAGAACTGTGTGGCGTCGAAGTGATTCAAACCACTCAACGCCACATCAGCGCCACACAGAAATCACTTGGACACCACACAGTTCTGACGCAAACTCCGTTCATTAGTATTCATTAGAATTTCTGATTTTGATCATCTACTTTTGCTGTTGACTGTACCTATTTCCGTAAAATGAAATGAATTTGTTTATTCTGTAAATAGGATATCAGAATCACTATTACACGTTATATTATAAAAAAATAAACTATAGGCCGACCGCTTAACTGAGACGTCGCCGGAGGTAGCTGCGCGGTGCGGGAGGGGTGATAGTTGTCACAAGATGACGAATCACTGAGCTCTCGCATCACGTCAACACACCCCTCCCGCACCGCGCTGCTACCTCAGACAACGTCTCAGTTAAGCGGTCGGCCTGTAGGTGGAGTCGACATTTCCTATCTGACATGGTTGTGACAGCTCTATAATAGATCTCATCATCGCACGTTCGTATTGACGAAGAAACACGATGAATCCCGAAGCGCATAGTTTTATTGGGATATCAGTCTGTATTTTATTTAGCTGTATGCACAATCTTGCCTATGGCACGGTCCCAAACAAAGTTGTTACTTTGAAGAAGAGTTGGCTTAAAATCCCAAGTATGCTCTTTTAAAATAGCTTGAACAAATTTTATGCGAGGCGGATTTACACATCAGCAAAAACTATAGTAAGTAGTCCATGCAAGAAGTTACATTTCCATTCCTTTTGGTATCAACTCAGCCTATCGCAGTCCACTGCTGGACATAGGCCTCTCCCAGGCTGCGCCACAACACCCTGTCCTCCGCCTTTCGCATCCAGTCCTATCCACCTTCTTTAGGTCGTCGGTCCATCTAGCTGAGGGGTGTCCCTTTTGGTATAAATTTTTCAATGCGGTTCTTGTCCTGTCTAGCCCTAGACCTGTTTTGGCGGATATGATCATGATGATTACTAGTACGTTTGACATGGTAAATAATAAAGCATTTTTGAACTGATAAACTAAAACTAATTAAAATATAAATATGTCTCATCCGGTCGTACGTTTGACTATTCGGAACGCTAGCGCCATCTGGTGGCGCTTGACGGAGTCTAGCCTGAGTTTGTGGGGGGTCGACGATAGCGCGACAAGAGCGACGGGGAGCTTGGACATTGGACATCGTACGGAAAACAAGTGCTCAGAAACTGTCCCGCGTTCCGTATCTGGTTGTGTCGTGTACCTACAGTGTGTGATCCGCTGGTGTAATTAATTTGTTCGTGAAATTATAATCCGATTTGAACTGTAAACGGTTTTTCTATTGCGCAATAACCAACACCGCCCACAGTACGCCCACAGTAATTAAAATATGGCTGATAATAACAAGACACACATACCTTCTCCGTCAAATATATTAAGCAAAACATAACTATTGCACTTCAGTGTCCACGTCAATCAGCGCGTCTTTTGACGCATAGGCCTCCGGCCTCCCCCAGGGTCCTCCATTTGTCAAGGTCTCGTGTATCTCTAGCTCACACACCTGAAGGCCAATTCTCGTAATTAAAAACGTTTAAAATCTATTCGCAATTTCATTTCAGCGACAATCTATATCAAAAACTTGTCAAAAATGTAAGGAAAATAGAGATATTTTTGACAGATTGACACTGACATCAGAATGTGAACGTTCTTAAGGCGACTACATGACCAAAAGCGCGGTCTTTGTCGGACAGTATAGAAAAGAAAGAGAAGCGCGATGACACAAAGCTGGTAATTTATTGCAAAATATGAAGCAGTTATCCATTAACAAAAAATCTATTGTTTGGCCTAAAAAATTATAACACTAGTGCTGAGTATGTTGCTTGTAGAATAATCTGACAAAAAACAATGATTATGTATGTTAGTATGGTTTTTATTGTTAAAAGAATGTTTTAGAGGTATCTTCATGATTTTTTTCTATCGTTGTATTATGTTTTCAACACATCATTATCATATATTTTTCTGATTTTGTTTACCGTAGTCGATCATATACTTTTATTGTTTCTAAAACTTGCGTTTATTGCGTTTAGGTTCTGTAAGCCCCTTAAAATTACGAGAATTGCCCCTCAGGTGTCTCAACGATGTCGTCGTCCCAGCGTATACCTTGTCTTCCTCTACTTCTTTTAGATCCATGTCTAGTTTGCCATTCATTTATAGCTTTGGACCGCTTATTGCTCCTATCTCGGTAGAGGTTGATAGCAAGGGACTTCATTGCGAGAGGCAAAGTGTGTTGTCTAAAAATAATAAAACAAGGTGGTACTCACGACCGCTCTCTATCAGATAAAATGAAATAAATAAAAACACAGTTAAAAACCTTTTAGTGGTGAATAAACTTGTTCTATCAAATATTTTATTTACCCAATAGAAATATTTCCTCATCCCAATAGCTGGTTCAATTAATATGGGAAAGTTGAATGTTATTTTTCATATTTTCTAGTAGGAAAAGGAGATTTTCTTTAAGCAGTGCATTGGAAGTGTCCTGAGTGGATTCAATTCTCGTAATTTTCAGAGGTTTATCGTTCACAGTCTGATGTCAATGTCAATCTGTCAAAAATATCTCTATTTCCCTACATTTTTGACAGGTTTTTAGCATTGATTGTCGCTAGGATGAGATTGCGACGAGATTTTGAACGTTTTAGGTTTCCGTACCAAAATGGTAAAACGAAACCCTTATGGTGAGACTAAGTCTGTCTGTCTGTCACAGCTGGATATCTCAAGAACTACTAATGCTATCAACTTGAAATTTGGAATGGTTTTAGAATATGATGTTTGCCCAACTATTTTGCAAATAAGAAAGAAATAAAAATATATGTAAATTTTTTGCAACAGGGACTGAAAGGGGGTCTGAAAAATTCGAAGTGGGGCTACTAGGGCATGTGGGGTATCATATAAAATATATACGGTCGAATTGAGAAACCTCCTCCTTTTTGAAGTCGGTTAAAAAGAGCGCAGTTTGCACATTCTCAAACATTTTTTCATTTTTTTTAGGCCGCATAGTTTTCGACTATTGTTGAAAAATCTAAAAAAAAATACCTGTCTGTGGATGATGGGTGACCATCTTTACATACCGAGGCCCCACCGTAGCAACGAAAGCACGTTAAGACGTCATTCGTGCATCTTTGACAGTCGTTACGGGTCGTGAGAAGCCCGAAAGTCTGACAACCAGTCTTACCGAGTGGTATCGTATTACCCAGTAACTGCAATGGGATGTGGAGGTCAGTTAGGCAATCGCTCTATATAAAATACTGGTATTCAGCTGCAACCGGTTATACTAGAAGCCGACCCCAACATAGTTAGGAAAAGGCTAGGCAGATGATGAGATCATAGTGTTCTATATGTCGCCTGTGCCCCGTACTAGCCACAATTCAGATTCGGCGCTATCTTGTTTGGGTGACCATCAGAAAGTAGTAATTTTAGGAAGTTAGGGAGAATTTTTGCTTTGAAAAATAAACCTATTGAAATTCGGTCTGTTTTAAATTTAATAAAACTCAAAACCCACCACATCTATTCACCAACGTACAACCCACAGACAGACAGATTTCACAGCGAACTTTTCCTGTAACACTGTGCCCCATACCCCGCCAGACTGCCGTACTAGCCACAATTCAGCTGTCGGATTAGTGAGCTGGCTTGCCTTCGACGTGCGTTCGACGGTCCGTCTAGATGGGGCAAGATTATTACTGAGAGCCGGACTGACCGAGATGTCAGGCAGGCATTTCTAGTGATTAGTTGTATATCAGGGTTGGCCAACTTGGTTAGACCCAAGATCTACTGTTCTCTGACAACACTCTATGCGATCTACCAATTACATACTTCTTGAGATCTTAAACGAAACAGCATAGTGTACACAATTATGTAGTATTTTATTATTTCACTAGCTGCGCCCCGCAGTTTCACCCGCGTAATTGTCGATCCCGTGGAAATATCGGGATAAAAAGTAGTTATATGTTAATCCAGGGTGTCAGCTACTTTCATACAAAATTTTATCAAAATTGGTCCAGCCGTTTGAGCGTGAAGAAGTAACAAACATATAAACACACACACACACACACACTCACAAACTTTCGTCTTTATAATATTAGTGTGATAGTGTGATTAAGAGGGAAAAAACGGAAAATTATTCATAGTAGGTACTCGTAACTACTTATTTATATTAATCTGAGCATTGCGTTTGAGCATCTTTCGCTAGATTAGCAAAATCAGGTTTGTAGTTGGAAATATTTTTTGCCTTGCCACGATCGACTGGACTAATAGTCGCTTTGACCGCTTGGCTACCCCAGCCGGTCGATTCTGTAAAAATCACACCGTGAAAACTTAGGTGATGTGAGTTTGTTTTTGCTAGGAATTGACACTATTGACAGCTCACTCCACGCCCACTTCACCTAAGTTTTCACGGTGAGATGGTTACAGAATCGCACTGCGATTAACCCCCTTACTAATAAACGTTGTATAGCGTCTGTATAGTTACACAACGCTTGTCTTCTTCTTTCGGTAGTCAAATTACTGACGACTGAAACAGAGAAATCGGTGTGTAACTTTCATCTGATTTAATACGTTTATTAGTAAGGGGTTTGTCATTCGTGTACTAGGTACGTAACAGCTCTTTTTAGGGTTCCGTACCAAAAATCAACTTGAAATTTGGAATAGTTTTAGATGACGTTTGCCCAACTATTTTGCAAATAAAATAGAAATAAAAAAAAAATATATTTTGAAACAGGGGCTGAAAGCGGGTCTGAAAAATTGGAAGTAGGGCTACTAGGGTTATCATATGAAAGAACGCAGTTTGCACATTCTTAAACATTTTTTTTTAGGCCGCACAGTTAGTTAGATTTTTGATGAAAAATGTAAAAAAAAATCTGAAATAATTCTATGTGATAGAAGTTTATGTAAAGATTACAGGAAAAATAAAACTATGTCTCTAAATAGCACACTTTTTCAGAAATCATCAACAAGAGTTACACTAGTTCCACTATCGGTCTAGAGATGGCGCTGACCTAAAACTGCAATATTCTACACCGCAGTGTGCGCACTGCGGTGTAGAATATTGCAACAACAATTGGTTGTGTTAACATCCTCTAATGAATATAGGCTTCGCCGATGAAAATTTAGAAACATGTGGTGGTACGGAACCCTCGGTGCGCGAGTCCGACTCGCTCTTGCCCGGTTTTTTAGTTGATAGAATAATTAAGCAAATTATGCAGCAGCACCTTAATTGCGTTATACACTATTAATTGCGTTATTCACTATTAATCTCAATGTCAATCATTTTGATAGATATTGTTAAGGGGTAGTTGAGACCGCGAAATTCAAATTTTCTTACGTTTTTTGCAATTTGCAGGTCAGTGTCAGGTTGTATCTTGATCAAAATTTGATTCGCGACAATAACAGGTACATATTTAGAGAATTATAATCATTAGAATCATTAATACATCTTTCTAAGTTTCTACCATTTTTTTTACCATTAACACCATTAACACTTTTGCATAAGAGATTGGTGGTTGGTGGTAGAAATCTAACTTAGAAAGATATATTAATGATTTTAATTCTTTAAATATGTACCTACCTGTTATAGTCGCGAATCATATTTTGTATTTCGAATTTTTTGGTAGTAAAATAACTAGGTACTTTTCTGGTAGGCGTTTAAAAACAAGCCATTAAAATACGGGGTTTGAGAGAAATCTTCATTTTACGTTTGACAGTTGTTACACAAAATTTAATAATTAGAAAAGGAACAAACTATTTTCGTTATTTAACAATGGATAGTATAACATGAATTGTTAGCGTAGTTTATTTTAGTCTACGGTAAATCAGAAAAGTTAGTTGAAGTGTGCTAGTGCAACATTGACTCTTAATTGAATTTTGAAGCAGCGTTGGATGTTGGTCAGTAAAGACATCCGTGGTGACCCTTGATTGTTTGGTCATGGTTCATTTAGAAATATGTCTGATGACCCCATACATATCTATTTCTAGGAGTCACACTAAGTAATCTGCGTTCGCAATTTACTTGCCAAAAATGTAAACAAATATGAGTTTATGGAAAAATAACTTTAAATCCTACACCATAAAGTTCAGTTTACGTTACAACTCCAAACATTTTTATAACTTTTCCGACTTACGATTAGGTCGTGGGTTCGAACCAAGGTAGGCGATGAAATCAGCAGCAGTGCAGTGATGACATTATTTACACAAAGTAAAGACTTTGTGTAAATAATTTCATCACCACTGCTCTCAAAACTGTGAAGGAAAACATCGTGAGGGAACGGGCATGTCTTAGAACCAAAAATTCGAAGACTTGTGACATCTACCAACCCGCACTGGGCCCGCGTGGTGGATTACAGCCCACTCTCTCTCGAAGAGAGGAGGCCTGTTTCCCAGCAGTGGGAACATTAGCTGATTATGTTTGTCTAATAAAGGCTCTAAATATGTGTAGATCCACTACTATTAGACCCACACACAAAGCTTTAAAAAGCAGTTATAATACCGAGGATTATTTGTAACATAGACAATGGCCTACATACTAACACGGATCCGTGGCTAAATACTACACAGGTTAAGCTACGTTTGCCGCGGTTGGTCTGTGGATGGGTGACCATCTATACATACCGAGACCCCTCCGTGCCTCGGAAAGCACGTTAACCGGTTGGTCCCGGCTGTCATTCGTGGATCTTTGACAGTCGTTACGGGTAGTCGGAAGCCCGAACGTCTGACAACCAGTCCTACCAAGGGGTATCGTATTACCCAGTAACTGGGTTGTGGAGGTCAGATAGGCAGTCGGTCGCTCCGTGTAAAATACTGGTATTCAGCTGCATCCGTTTAGACTAGAAGCCGACCTCAACATAGTTGGGAAAAAGCTAGGCAGATATATAGACAATAGCCTAGAACTTATAAAGTTTTAATTACTTGAGCAATATTGCGTCATCTGAATCTTAGTTGATATTGCTCCTACTCGAATGCCTAGACGGTATGTTGAATAATAGTCCGACCCTTTGAATTCTGTAGGTGTAATTGCGGGGAAATCTAGCGCAGATACTGGCCATTCAACAATCCTTCTCTAATTTAAGTAAATGCTGAACAGTGCCTTCTAGCTTCTGCCCGCGACTTCGTCCGCGTGAAATTTCACCCTCCCCTATTCACCCTTTAGGGGTGGATTACTAAAAACCCTTTCTTAGTGGATACCTTCTCTTCACAAAGAAACCCTCCAAATTTCATGTCTCTAGGACCAGCGGTTTAGGCTGAGCGTTGATATATCAGACCAAATTTGGTTTTGCCAGTCATCAGAGAGCTCACGAAAGGAAAGAGAAATAATCAGGGTCGCTGTCGCCGGATACGGTGAAGAGGACTACCCTACCTGATATATCAGTCAGTCAGGACTTTCAAATATAGAGATGACCTGGCGAACTTCGTACCGCCCCGCCAGCCGTCTGCTCCCGCTTTTTAAATCTCTGCTATCTTCTAAGATATTCATTTTAATGTAATGCTGTAAAGGGCAATTTTGATCTTCATAAAATGCACAACGTATTTAATGTATTTAATTGGATAAGGGATAATACTGTATTGTTTAAAATAGCTTGGTAAACAACCCATATTTTTTTTTGTAATAAGTATGTAAAAGATAAAAATGGTTACTGTTATCATTAGGGGATAAACATCACACCATCGCGGACTTTTTTTATCAATATTTTGAAGATATACGATTCTGTAATACATTAATTTGATCTATCTCGTAACGTTTAGCCAGCGTTTGCAATGTAAGCGCACAAAAATATGTTTGTTACGACATCACATTACAAATTTTGAATTCCTCGGCTTTTCTCTACTATAATATGCATATGTTACCGGCCAAACCCGATTTTAGGATAAACTAGTTTCGCCTAGGCCAAACCAGTTTTTATTCGCTCGCTCTTGCATCCTACGTCGCCTATCAACCGTCTGCAACCATGCAACCCGTGTAGGGAGAACTGGTTTGGCCTAGGCGAAACTAGTTCATCCTAAAACCGGGTTTGGCCGGTAACACATATAAATGTAGTGATTAATAATGAATGATGATGATGATGATATTATCATCATCATCTCCTATGCTTATCCCAATTTATTTGTGATCGGCGCAACATGTCTTTTTCTTCCTCTCTATTAGTCGTTATCTCGGTAGTCACCCCCTTTTTAACCGACTTCAAAAAAGAAGGAGGTTCTCAATTCGACGGTATGTATTTTTTTTTGTGTGTTTGTTACGCGATTACTCCGCCAATTGTGGACCGATTTTCAAAATTATTTTTTTTGTTTGAAAGGGTATACTCTCGAGGTGGTCCCATTATCATCAAGATGAAATCTGATGAGAGGATCCCATGGAAATCGAGGGAAACCCTCAAATTTTATAGGCAAAGCTAAAAACTTGGGTATTTTTTTTAAATAACTTGAGCATTTGCTCTCGGAAATCATCATTTCGTAAAGTGGAGCTGATGAAGAAGACCACAGATGGCCATTGGAACTACTCAATGACAAATATTTCACGGGTTGCGATTCGATTACTTTAATATGGTTGCTAATCAATTTATGCTCGTCACAATGTGTATGGTGAGTGGTTGTTGAGGAGTTCTCCTGGTTCTTACCAGGAGAACTCCTCAACAATTAACGTCCCAACATCGGGAAAAGCAATATTTTGTAACAAGTGATGAGCAGTTGACATTAGGCTATTGTAACATAGATAAATTACAAACGGACCCACTAATAAAAAAATTAATTTAAAAAATAAAAAACCCGACTGCGAAACTGAAAAGCTACAAACAAGCCCATTTTAAATTAAATAAAAGTTGGAAGCAGGCGGGACCCATTTGAATTTGAAAATATGATAAAAATGGTATGGGTCCCGCCTGCTTCCAACTTTTATTTAATTTAAAATGGGCTTGTTTGTAGCTTTTCAGTTTCGCAGTCGGGTTTTTTATTTTTTAAATTATTTTTTTTATTTCCAGCTTTTTAGTTTACAAATGTGAAAGATTTCGCAAACGATTTAGTTCTTGGTACTTGTTTTTTACGTTTTGTCACTTCGAATTACTTTTAACCATATGAGTTATATATATTTTTGTAATCACCTTTTAAAACCCTTTATTTTGATACCCCACTCGATAGGTTTCGAGAAAAAAAAAATTTTTTTTGAAGACATATTGCGCCATAAATCGGCCATTTTAATTTTTTTTCAATTTTGATATACCCAGTGTCACTCTCACAATTAAGACGAATCTAACGGCACCTCTCAAGCTGAAATCGATCAAGCCGTTTAGGCTACAGAGCGTGCCAAAGAAATATACATACATACATACATACATACATACATACACTCGAAAAACATAACCCTCCTTCTGACGCAGTCGGGTAATAAAAAGTGAAAAATAAAAACTTTTTACAAAAAAAAAAAACAACCGACTTCCAAAAATAATACTAATAAAAATTGAAAAATAACTTTAATTTCGGAAGTCGGTGTCAATAAACGAAAATGCGGAACCAAAGACACCGACTTCCGAAATTAAAGTTATTTTTCAATTTTTATTAGTATTATTTTTGGAAGTCGGTTGTTTTTTTTTTTGTAAAAAGTTTTTTTTAACCATATCTTCATGCATACAGTCCATCCATCGTTTCGTTGGTCTTCTTAAAGTTTTCAGTATGAATGTCGATGGCATTTATAGCCATCGATATTCATGATCCAAACTTTCCTCACGACATTGTCCTCATGCGTCCGTATCATGTGATACGGACGCATGAGGACAATGGGCATGTGCCCATGATGACAATAATAGGTAGATAAGAGCTTTAGGGAAACTTCTCCACTTTTTCAACCATAGTGATCATGGCGAGATATCGTTGGAATTTATTTAAATTGTTTTAACCCATGTAACCGTGACCATTTTTTTTTTGTCAGAGCGGGAAGCTGCAGAATTAAACAAAAAAAAAATACTTTACTAGGTATTTATTAAAAAAAGAAAAGGACATGAAAAGAGAGCTTATCCCATGATTTGTCGATGTTAGTCTTTGTAATTAAAAGGAGACGTTCAATAAATGTATGGGGCTTGGTACTAAAATAATTGAAAATTTAAACAGCCTTCTGAGCTTTATGGGCTGAAAGAGGGTACCTACTTATTTTGATGTTTTCGGGTATTTTTTTTTCAACCATCCGTTTTTTTTTAAACAAGGGTTGAAAAATAAAATGCTTGTATCACTAACTACAAACATTATTTATGCTTTAGGATTGGCAGCCCTGTGGCAAATGACGTGACAATGACAATGACAATTGACTCCGCTTCGCGGATTGGACGTTGTTTTTTTTATGTCAACGTCATTCAGACATTTACAGATTTGACCTTTTTTCGAAACGTTTTGTTATTTCATTGTCACGATAATCATTGTTTTTTGTTTTAATTTTATGGAACTGCAGCTAAAATTATAATAAAATCTTAAAGTATTTAATAGAAACGAAAACTTTAGCCACATTTAAAATAATTATATTGCATAGAAATGAATAAATAAAGGCTATACGTGCGTTTTGTTTGTACTGAAACATTTTTCACTTTTTTACAAAAACAGTCGCCTGAAAAAATCGTATTTAACCAATGATATTCTAATAAACAGATATGTTATACACTTACAAAACAACAGAAAAAAGTGTTCCGCGCCGAGAGGCAGCACACATACACACTTTTCATTCATTTTACATTTCACTACAAGTAAAAAGGATAGAAAAAGGATAGCTTGATAAAACCAATAAGAAAAAAAGTGACAGCTAGATGTTGTCAATTGCGCGTGAATGTAAACAAACATTATTCGGGCTACCAATCACCGCACGTTGGCATCATAGACTAACAAATTAACTAGGCAGAAAGTACAAACCGCGTGTACAGAATTTGTAGTCGGGATTTGTGCCTATGCTACGAATAAACACTATTAAAAGGTAGGTAGGTGAAAAATAAAACACGTTTTAAAAAGAAAGAAATACAATTGTAAAAATAATCATAACTACACCTTCGAAAAAATTTAATTTTAATCTCAATGGTAGGTTTATTTTAACACTATCTGTGACATACTATGGTAACGATAAGCTATTAATTAATATTTTCTTTTCCTACATATTATGACATTTTAATTTATAATTAAATATATCAAACAAAATTATAAAGAAAAGTTATCAAAAGGGAAACTAGAACTCTGCTGTAAAGATGACTTTACTGCCTAATATTCGCATCTGTACTTTTATTTTATGTCCGGAGTGCTCGCATCCTTGTCGTTCTTACGACAAAAAGTGTATTTTCCATCTCTTTCTTTTTCCTAACCTCCAAATAACAGAATATTAGGAAAATAATTGAAATATATTAATAAATCGAAGTATAATGTGTACTTTCGTGTGGTATGAGATTCCTTGTGTTTTATTAACTTTGGTATCATAATTGGTACACTTTCTAAATACACAAAATGGCATTTTGGATGATAATTACGTAGCTGCGCGCACCGTCTCACTCGTAGACGTTCGTGACACAGACTAAAGGCAATACGTCCCAATTAGGACGTTTTCTAGTCTTCACGATTTGCGCGCTCATAACATATCTGTTTACTAAAATATCATTGTATTTAACTATAACCGAGTAGCTAAATACATAAGCTTTCTAATAAGGTACATCAAGGAATATTGTACCACTTTTGACCTCTGCTTTATCGACTACTCTTATGTTTTATGTTTTGTTCTGTCTTATATTTGATATTCAGATACAATGTAAATTGTTCATGAATAAATTGAATTGAATTGAATATCGTTTGGTCCCTTTGTAAAAGCGGGACATTTTTGCTCTGGTTAGAGATAACGGGACAGACAGTCTGAATGCGGGACAGTCCCGTCCCGTCCAAAGTGAGACGAATGGTCACGTTACCCATGTAACATCTTAAAGATTTTAGTTTATTTCTCTTGTTTCAACAGATGTTAAATCATGATTTTGATACTTTACACGAAATGTAGTTCTTTGCAACAAATGTGACAACTCGCACTGAGCCGCCCATTCATTCTCACAGAGAGGAAATCTATGTTCCAGCAGTGGGAAAATTATTAATTTTACCGTATATTAATATATTTTAGATTTTATTTATGCACCTGCAAGACGTGTATAACATTTGCAAGTTGTTTACGAGATTTCAACATACCATCATTGTACTCGATCGACTCACGGGCTGAAGAGCCAAATTTATCTCACTGAAAACAAATGAGCATCACCAGTAGATACTGTAGATAGTAATTACAACAACTGTGATGTCATTATCTACGTTATTAGATATTGTTGTTATTTACTTTTTAGTCTTTAGAAGTGTTAGAAAACAATTGTTAATAATTAGGTCATCAGCTGTCATCTATTGCAATGTCTGTTACAACATGTAGTGGAGTGGAAGGAGTAATAAATGTTTTGACAAAGGAGATCACCAATTTTGTTCATCTACTTGGAATACAAAATTAAAAGATTTAGGCACAGAATGACACTTACGAGGTTTTCACTCTAAGGCGTCGATATATTTGGGTCTAGTAACCATTGAAGTTTTATAAAGGACAGTTCAGAACTCTAAAGTCCAAACCCAGTACTTACTTATCGAGCCCAGTCCAAAACCTTAGTAGCATGGAGACCTCTTTCTTCAACGTATAAAAAAAAATCTTTAATCCGCAAAGTGGTGTCTGTTGATTTAATGTTTCTTTCATAATCATTCAGAAAGGATTAAAAATACAGCTTCAATATTTTCAGAACACTAATTAATTAGTTCTTTCCTAATTAAAACAACACTGTCTTTAAGTTCGAGGTTTTTAACTTAAAACAGCGGTTGAAAAAAATGTTTTCTTACTACAGCACATTAAAGCGATTTCATTAAGACTTACTGACTTTATACAGTAAGAAGAAATGTTTGTAAAACAATAAAATACAAAATATAACATACTATTTACTGAATAAAATAAACAAAAAAAGGAAAACCACCATTAACTACTGCAATGTAAATAAACAATGGTTTGAGAACGAGATCACCAAATGAACAAAACAGTTAATTTTGAGACCTTTTAGCTACTTAAAACGTTAAAAAGCTTACTGTCATGACGGTAACATTTTGCCTCAAGCTTTAACTGTTTTCGGATCAGTAAAAAATACTGTTCTGAACGTTAGGCTCATATGGTACTGTTTAAAGCAGTTCAGATTAATGTTTTTCATTTTTATTTACTGCTTATTTCTTTCAGTGTAAAGTTGTGCGAATTGGACTTTCGCACAATAGGTTCACAAATTATTATAGTTTCATTATATCATCATAATCAGACTGAATATTGTTCCCACTGCTGGGACACAGGCCTCCTCTCTGTGACAGGGAGTGGGCTGTAATCCACCACACGGCCCAGTGCGGGACGTCACATGTCTTCGAATTTTTGGTTCTAGGACATGCCGGTTTCCTCACGATGTTTTCCTTCATCGTTTTGAGAGCAGAGGTGATGAAATAATTTACACAAAGTAAAGCGCCTGTCTGTAGGTAATAATAGTGAACCCTAGTGGCCTAATTATAGTGATAAAAATAACAATAGGTATAATCAAATAAGTTAATAATAAAAAATAAAATATTAATTTATAATAATACAATCAAATGAATGAGATTAAATAAAATAAATACATTAGATTAATTAAAATTGTAACAAATGAATACAGAACAAAACATGAGCGACGGAATTCGAACAAGAATCAATTGTCAGCACTCTGTGAGTTGTCGTAAAATTTTTGCCAACACCCTGGCTCAATGCCAGGGTGTTGGAGAAAATGTCAATAGTATCTATCGATGCAAGAGTGGCTTTCATTATAGGTCCTCATGAAACAATATTATTTGTCTATAGAATACTGACTGTGCCATTTTTCAAAGGGAAGCCGGTAGGAATCGAGTTGTATGGAACCTTTGCCATTGTACTACCAGTATCATGTATACTTACGTATACATTGTAATGTACAGACAACAAAAGAGACGCAGGATCATCGGATATAGTTGAAAATTAGTAACAAACCGATGGATGTTCTAATAAAATTTAATTTTATTAATACAAAACAAACAGCTCATATCTAATTAAATTTCAGCCGACAACATCCATCGGTTTCTTACTAAACTTCAACTATATTCGACGATCTTGCATACTTATCTCTTTTGTTGACCGTACCTACACGAAAATTATTTCGAATACTCGTGCATAATGCAGGTTGTCCATTATGATGTGGACACAAAAGCATAGAGCGGTTGCTGCAAATTATTCCTCGTACCGTATGCTGTTGTGGAGAGATAACGCAATAAGAATGGGAACATCTATATTTTTCAGTTACGGACTTTTTCGTATGATCAGAAGAGAAAATGTTTTTTTGAGTAATTTGGTACGGCTTTTCTTAACGATCGATTTTAACAAAAAAGGTGACCTACTTTGTTGTGAAAAATAAACGAAAATAATTTTGTCATTGATACCTACGATCTTCTACGAGCAGTAACGAGTGTTTTTTTCTTATTTGTAACATTTACAAACCCTCACTACCAGTTATAGACGAGTATCGTGTTACATGGTTTTTTTTTTAAATCAAGAAAAATACTTTTTGACAAAATCTTTACTTACAATTTATTTTTCTTAGTAGGACTAGTTACAAAGCCTAATAATTAGAAATAAATGAGTAACTTGTATTAGTAAGCTAACATGTATTTTATTTTCCAAATAAAAATTACGATGGGGCTTCAAGATCAAATCGTGTCTTCAATTGTAAACGTAGATTTGTACCTAAATTCCGAAATAAGGATCGAGGAGGGGGAGACGGAGGACTCCTCATCCGGTCCAGGGGATCAAACCGGAATAACTCACAAAAATAACGATAAAAAATTCCACGCTGCCACCCTTGGCACAAAGAAACAAAGAAAAATATTTTATTACGGACACGCACAAGAAATAGTTACAATTAAAACTAACAAAATTGACATTATTTTTTCGAAGAGTCAAAACGAAACGTCAAAAATATCCTATTTCAGTATAATGCTGCGATATTTAGGGCTGATTTTTCAATCATCTGATATCTTTGTTCGAGGAATAATTTTGAAATTTTGACAGATATTTCATACAAAAACTGTCAAACGTCAATTTTATTCCTCGAATAAGATATCTGGCGATGGAAAAATCAGCCCTAAAAGAATAAAATAACGTAGCGAAGAAAGTATTTAGTTCTAACACTACCTTAGTACGGTCATCCGACCCCTTATTTTGTTCTATTTGGGCCCGACTTCACCAACATTCAAACCACCGGTTAGGTATTTAAACAGTTGGTTTATGTCAAACTAGCTGCGCCCGCGGTTTCACCCGCGTAAATATCGATCCCGAGGGAATATCGGGATAAAAAGTAGCCTATATGTTAGTCCAGGGTGTCAGCTACCTCCATACAAAATTTTATCAAAATTGGTCCAGTCGTTTGAGCGTGAAGAAGTAACAAACATATAAACACACACACACACACTCACAAACTTTCGGCTTTATAATATTACTTAGTGTGATTTCCTAAGGGAATTTTAAATATAGAACTGATTAAATATTTAATCAGTTGATTTATATGTTGGTGAACACAAGGCTAAAGAATCATTAGCAAAATGCAATGGTCTTAATGAATGATTAATACCTAAAACTGCACCGTTTATTTTTCAACAAATGTTTGCCCTCCTACGTTTTTAAAAGTGTGTTGAAAGAGGTTATTGATAGTTATAGCCATTGGGCTATAACTATCAATAACCTCTTTCAACACACTTTAACTATTCTTTTCTCGACAATCCGAAAACCAGTGCCATTCAAGACAAAACAACTTTCAACAATACTTAGAGAATCAAACAAAACGAGACGCCAATAAAAATAAAGGAAAAACCCTTGTATAAACAAGGGGATAAACGATATATTACCAAACTGCTGTCGTTATTCAAAATATTCATGAGATTTCAACCCTGCGAATGCCACATTCGGTGTTCGAACGAAATTCTTGAAGCGCTCTGAGTGACCGCGGTCAACTTGGAACCGGTTCGATCTGGCTTGCGGCGGATTAGGGCTGACAATAAACAGACTAATAGATTAATTAATTAGTGCTGTGTTTGTGTTTGTAATTTACAGTTTATCGGAGTGATAAGACAGTTTATTTTCGTCCTTATGACTAATAATAAGAAAGGGCTAAAATAGTTCACGCGTCACTGTATTAATTTATTCGACGGGATTTAATTTACAGAATATAATACAATAGAATACTCTTTATTATGTACACCATATAAATTACAGACATAAATATAGAAACTGTACAAAGGGTGACACAATGGGGTGAGGACCGAGTGCTGTTAGTCATTTTAAGGACATTTCGAAACGGCTGGTTCACACTTCCCGTGACCTGAGGGCTGACTTTTATCTTGGCCAGAGGCTAAGCATCGCCATACAACGTGGTAATGCCGCCAGTCTCTTGGGTACATTACCAGTCGACAGCGATGCGGATGAATTTTTCGACGCTATATTTTAGTTTGTGTATAGTTTTAGTAAAGTTAGGATTTATTTTTGTTATTTTTATTAATAATTAGGTATTAGTTGTTACTTATTATTTTAATCGACACAAATAAATATCACCATCATCATCATCATTTCAGTCGAAAGACGTCCACTGCTGGACATAATAGGCCTCCCCCAAGCACCTCCACTTCGACCGGTTCTGTCTTCTCGCATCCAACGGGTTCCTGCGGCCTTCACAAGGTCGTCGGACCACCTTGTGGGAGGCCTTCCAACGCTACGTCTTCCGGTACGCGGTCGCCACTCCAGAACCTTTCGGCCCCATCGGCCATCTGTTCTGCGAGCAATGTGCCCTGCCCACTGCCACTTAGGTAAGTTTGGTAATTCTTAGGGCTATGTCGTTTACCTTGGTTTTCCTTGGTTCTCTTGGTTTTTCTTGGTTCTTAGGGCTATGTCGTTTACCTTGGTTTTCCTTGGTTCTCTTGGTTTTTCTTGGTTCTTAGGGCTATGTCGTTTACCTTGGTTCTCTTGGTTTTTCTTGGTGCCACCCACAAGGTGGACCGATGATCTTGTGAAGGCCGTAAGAACCTGTTGGATACGAGAAGCACAGAACCGGTCGAAGTGGAGGTGCTTGGCCTATGTCCAGCAGTGGAAGACTTTCCGATGAAATGATGATAATGAGACACAAATAAGGACTGCTACTAAGAGATTCCTGATGGAAAAACCTAATATTGCCCGACTCGGGAACCGAATCCAGGACCTCATGCTTATCAGTAGCGCTTGCGACCACTAGACCAGCGAGCCAGAAGAAAATATTAGATTTCGTTATTTTTCCAGTTAATGAAGTAATAATTTTATGTAAATTCTTTTCACCAGTATTTTTTTTATATTTTTCCCCAATTAGTGTGAAACTTCAGTATTTTACAATGAAATATTCTCTTACATCTACCCAATACCGTGGTTGTATAAATAAAAGCCGGGCTTCGATCATCACTACATACATATTTATAATATTGTTTTACCAATCAAAGAAGAAACTTCATATTGTCATGAATATAAAAGCGTGCGAGTCTGCATAAAATATAATTATGGAATGACAATGAAATGCGGTTTTATTAAAATAAATGTACATGATAATTAAATGTTACAAATAATATAATGTATGTGCATGCATAATGACGTATTAAATATACTACAATAGCCACTACGCTTTGTCGTCGGATAAACACCCTTTCTATGTGGAATGTCCCTTTCTATGAGAATGAATCTGTCTGTGTGGTGCCGGACTTAAAGAATAGCACCACCCCTTACTTCCCGTGGGTGTCGTAAAAGGCGACTAAGGGGCGTATCGGAGAATGGGCAGCAGCGTTCTCTTTTCATTCCATCATCATACCATAATGCGATCGCCAACCCGCCTGCCAAGCGTGGCGATTATGGCAAACCCCCCCCAAAATTGGGGGAGGCTATGTCCAGTGAACGTCTGTCGGCTGAAATGATGATGAATGATGATGATGTGGGATGAAGTTATTAGTACTTAGTTATTATTAGCATTATGAGCGTTTACGTTTACGTTTATGTACGCCATTTCATACAAACTTTCAAGCCCTTGTTTTTGGAAATTAATGAATCGATTTTAACCGTTTGTAGGCCGTAATTACAGACACAATTAAAAAGCTTTTGTGTCTCGCGTAGATCTACGTTCCGGCAGACTAAGGGTTAATGAAACTTCATACGCATAGGATAGGCAGGGTGCAAAGGTCTAAAAAGTTAGTAAAGAACATTTTCGAAATGTCTTGTTTAAAAAATGATAACTGGAAATCTCTGTTTCTATGGAAAATTTAAAATCCGTCTAATTTGGCTGTAACACTATTTTTTTAAAATGTTCTTAACTAACTTTTTAGACCTTTGTATCCTGCCTATGGGTATGAAGTTTCATTAAAATCGGGTTATTCATTTCGAAAAACAAGGGCTTGAAAGTTTGTATGAAATGCCGTACGTCGTAAACGCTCTTATGCTCAGATTATGGGCAGTAGTATAGCGCCCCGCGGTTTCACCCGAATAAGTGTCGATCCCGTGGGAATATCGGGATAAAAAGTAACCTATGTGTTACTCTGATGTATAAGCCTATATTACTGTAAAGTTTCACGCAAGTCCAAGTTTAGTTACCTATATCTCTTCGGTCATTATTACCCTAAGGTTGAAAGTCATTTGCATGTCATAAAACAAGAATGTCTACTTGTCTGTGTGACAATTAGATAGGTTTGACCTTAGTGAATAATTTTAGTGGGAATTATTGCCAAAAGTGATACATAAAGCAGTTACGAGGTTACGATGGACTATATTAAATCGCTGTACTATTTTACCTTTACACGACACATCACGACTTTTTCGTTGTACGAAAAGTTATTCAAAAGCGAAACTGCGTGTTCTAATGTACAGATTTGATTATGATTCTATCTCTTTCTCGTGATTTCGCCGATCTGCTCGGGAGCTGGTGAAACCTCTGCGCTAAGTCCGCTATTTTGTTTGGTGCCGCGTTTGTTTCGCACGTTTTTGTGGCAGTCGACACGTTTATAAAGCAAAACTTTTAGTTTTTTTTTTATAAAATGGATGTTGATTCATCGGAAAACTTAATCGTATAAAGTAGACCTATACTGTATTTACCTAATCGAAAGCAACGACATTTTGCTTTAATTGCTACAATTAAATTAACTCACATGATGATCGGAGACTCTAATCGCGACATAATGTACTAATGTTTCGCTGCGTAATCCGCGCGGAATTTCGCGTTGGAGGCCCTCATATAGAATTTAATTATAAGATTGCCATTGTGATCACGATCGCGTTTAATTACGATTTAAATACGCGAGTTATTCCGGCAGCAGAGGGTTAAATTCGATGCCAATTTGTTTATTGTAGGATTTTGTGCTGGCATTTCTAGGTAGGTTTCGGTAAAGTTTAATTTAGTTAGAGCCTGACCGAAATTTCGTTTTCGTTTCTAGGCAATTTTCGGACGAAACATCCAGACCGGAACAACACAAAGTTTGTATGAAATGCCGTACGACATAATCGGGAAAATGTGGGTGTACTACCTACGCTTCTGCTTATCTTGTCTGTAAATAATGCGTGATGTTTAGTGATGAAGATATAAATAAGAACTGAAATTATTACTTGGTTGTTGCCGTGTACAAGTTCAAAGTTATGGGTGTAAAATCACCCAGGTCTGTTTGGTTTTTGGGCGCTACACTCTTGAGCAACTCTTCACAGCAGTTTGCGCTTTCGTGTTTTTTTCTTTTCTAAGCCGTCAGAAGACAAATAACTACTTATATTTATTAACAAAGATCCAAATTGGCAAATAAAATTACCGACGTTCACAGTTTCTTACAATTAATTAAAAATTTCGTCATTTATAAAAAGTGGGTTTTTTTTACACCCTATCTTCTTACCAGATTTCTAATAAACGTTGTATAGCGTCTGTATAGTTTCACAACGCTTTATTTTCTTCTTTCGAAAGTCAAATTACTCGCGATTGAAAGAGAGAAATCTGTGTGTAAATATTAATTAATTTATTAAAACTTTATGCACAAGTAAAAAACTGTACAAAGGCGGACTTAATGCCATGGGCATTTTCTACCAATCTACCTTAGGGTGATGCAGAAACAATACACAGTAGGTGCAATAGCAGAAGACAAATAGAAAATATTTATAAGTAAAATATAAGAATAAATACACATATACATACATACAAAAAATATATAAAACAAAACAAAAAGTTATGAGAGAGAAACAAGAAAACCTACAACAACTTAATTAATCGTCTGATATAATAGATACGTTTATTAGTAAGGGGGTTAGCGGGTTATGTAATTCATTATAGCTCTTAAAGGTTAATACCTAATAGTATAGCGTTCTGTAGGTTCTGCCTACCCTTGCTACGGAAAGATGGGTATTAGGCTTAATGCTATAGTTACCTTGCACCGTAAACGGGACAGTGATTTTAGACTTGTTATTAGCAAACGAGATAACACTACTATCCATCCTCTAGAAAGTATTACACTTAGGGACGAGCTGGTACAAATTCGTACCGCTTGTAGTTCACATGTGCACCAGCTCGACCTAATAAAGTTAACAACATCCTCGACTGAAAAAAGGTGTTCAATTCTTCGTTGTAAAAACTTTGTAATGTAATCAACCTACATCAGAAATGTAATATTTCAATTCCACGGACATTTTGGGTCTAGTTTCATAGTTCCTCTGACTCTGTTCCTAGATGTCGCCACTGTCGTGTGTCCTGTTCATTCAACTGTCACTGTAATCGGCTTTACTTTTCAAACGACTTTAAACAAACGCAATTTGACTTCGACTTCCTACCATGCAACATTACGTTTTTACTATTTTGTACATTTTTAGAGCAGTGTGTGTTTGTTACGTTGTTAATGAGTTAAAAATAAGAGATTAGAAAATAGAGCTAAAAATTCTTAGAATGTATCAGTTAATATTTTCGCCGTATGTTGTGAAGGTGCATCATTTAAGAAATATTCGGACGCAGACCAACTTTGTGTCACTCGGAAACCAATCTCTTACCGACTGCCTAGTTGGGGGACCCAAATGAAGGGTCGAGAATTCAAGGGTCTAGATTTCTCACAAAAGAAACAAAAATACTTGCATTAAATTAAAATAAATATTTATTGATTATAAGTTATCACTTCCTCCTAGAAATTGAGCTAGCCAAACAATTCGAATTAAATATACACTTTTCTTGCTTTTGTTCGGCAAATTGATTTATTAGATCATTTAACTGAAGACGATTTCAGTTTTTCTAAAATTAAGTCTGATAGCCGTTTCTGTCCCATCGAAGTCCTTAGGTAATTTTTTATCAGTTTTAAGTTTACTTTCACTCATTCTTTTCACAAATCAAAGAACAAGATTGTATTGTATTACAATGTAATAACGTTTGAACCAGAATGAAATAAAACTCGTAAATATTGTTCTCCGTGGTTTGTCATTGGGAATCCCGCAATAACCGATGTAGGATGTTGCCAACATTTGGGCGCACGCTTAACCCGGGGAAAAAAAAGATTGCTTTTTTGACTTTTGTAATTTCTGAAGTGAAAACTCTATAGACAGTTTTTTTTATATATTTTTTTTCCGGGATGCACGAAATTAGGTGACATTGTGGTTTTTTTTTTTTTTTGCGGATGGGTAATCATCAAATGACTCCTCCCGCTCTGGGTGGAGCGGAAGGGAGTGTCAGACTCTTACTGACTAAAACCCACCCGTGTTCCTTCCTTAGCCCTTTATGTTCCGGGCCAGCGGTAACCCTTTCGGACAATCCCGCTGACCCGGCAGGCTTCGGCCCTAAGGGGCCCCTCCCCGATGCTGACATCTCTTTGAGGCGCGCGTGGAACACGTACGCGCCGTCCGGCACAGGCCTGGTCCTGATCGGACGGTGAGCTACCCATTACTCTCTGCCCGCAGGCCCGCGCCTACGGTGGCCGGGAGTCGTCACGCGGCTCCCGACGCCCGGAGCGTCTCCCGCGGCGGCTGGGACGGGAGGCTCTCTCCCTGAGCCGTCCCGCCACCTCCTTCGCTAGCATGACTGCTTCGCAGAAGGAGGTGACTGCCTCCCACTCCCTCTCGCCCCGGACCATGGCTTGCACCAGGGCCGGACGCGAGAGGTCGCCGTCGCTGCCAATCGCCTCTACGAGGACACGGCGGTGCTCCGCCCAAGCGGGGCAGACCTCCACCGTGTGCTCCACCGTGTCCTCTGGGCGATCCTGACAATGGTGACACCCGGGCGTTTCCTCCCGCCTGATGATGTGCAGGAACCTCCCGAAACTTCCGTGTCCGGTGAGGACCTGCGTCAGGCGGTAGGTGAGGGCGCCGTGGCGCCTCTCTAGCCACTCCTCAAAGAGGGGTCTTATCGCCGCTATCGCGGCGTGTCCTGCGCTGGGTTGCGACAGTCGCTCTTTCCATGCCGCCATGAGATCGCGCCGGAGATCCGTCCGCTCCGCAGCGACATTGTGGATAACATTTTACTAAATTTTGCTTACAGACGTTAGGGGCCTCTGTAGCTCTGGGGCCCCGATTCATTGATACGGCTGATATGGCGGTAGCTACGCCCCTGGTTTGTAGACTTTATTAAGTAAGGGACAGAGGTTACCACTTATAATCAGTTGGACCAACTGCCAGTCATAACATCATGTTTTGACGTGTAAAACTGTTTGCACAAACCTCATCATCCGCCTAGCCTTTTCCCAACTATGTTGGGGTCAGCTTCCAGTCTAACCGGATGCAGCTGAATACCAGTACATGGAGCGACTGCCTTTCTGACCTCCACAACCCAGTTATTGGGTAATACGATACCCCTTGGTAAGACTGGTTGTCTCAGACTTTCGGGCTCCTGATTACCCGTAACGACTGTCAAAGATCCACGAATGACAGCCCGGTCCAACGGCGTAACGTGCTTTCTGAGGCACGGAGGGGTCTTGAAGGAAAGGCCTTTGTCCAGCAGTGCAGGCTGCTGTAGGCTGATGATGATGATCATGCCCGTTAGTTTCACGTATCTTGTGAAAATTGCAAGCTACTGCTGAAAAAATCCTGTTTGAAAAACTCACGCTTCACGGGGATCGAAACCAGGACCCCATGCTCAGCTATTACAACTTAAAATAAAGTCCGTATTTCCTTTTTTAAGGTTCCGTACCAAAATGGTAAAACGGTACCCTTATGGTGAGACTCAGTCCGTCTGTCTGTCACAGCTGGATATCTTAAGAACTACTAATGCTATCAACTTGACATTTGGAACAGCTTTAGATGACGTTTGCCCAACTATTTTGCAAATAAGAAAGAAATAAAATATAATATGTACCTATATTTTTTGCAACAGGGACTGTAAGTTTTATATTCTACACCGCAGTGCACAGTGTTGAAATTCTCTGACGAATATAGGCCTCGCCGATGAAAAATTAAAAACATGGATGGTACGGAAACCTCGATGCACGAGTACGACTCCCTCTTGACCGGTTTTTTCAATAAGCTTCGCCCTTTAATAACTGGCAAAATGTCGGTGTATTATAAGCATACCTCTGCAAACCCTTTCAGGGATTAAAAGCGTCACGTTTTGCTGTTATTTTGTCGTACAGCCATTGAATTCCTAAAACTAAAAGGTAACGTAACCCAGCACATAGTGTTAGTTTAATCAGCTAGAATACATTATATCGCTTATCAATCTCTAAAGCCCTCACAACCTTCTGACCTCGGCGATAAGCTTCTTACAAATCCTTTCCACTATTATTAATGTTCCTGAAAACAGATATTTTGGGAGGACACCATTTTTTACCGGATTTTATGGAGAGAAGTAGAAGAGTTACGTGATATTTTATTGTTTTCTGGATCTATTGCACCAAACGATTGCGGCCACGAGCAACTTAGTTGCACAGCAACTTTTTTGTCTCTTTCTCCTCGCTGAGATTTGGACGATGCGCACACGGGACCGACAGCAAGGCCACTTTCCACTGTCTTTTTTTTTTGTTAAATTTTCGGTTGAGGCAACTGGTAATTTTTGTCGCCGTGCGCGCGTTTTCGTGATTTCAGGTTTTGTCCCAGAGTCCAATTGGAGTAGACGCAATAGGTCTCTCTCTGAATTTAAATCACTAATTTGCTCTCACCGTACTCAGTCACGCGAAAAAGTATCCATACTGAGTGTTTGGTCAGACTGGCAGCGCGCGCGCGGCGAACTCAAACATATGAACTTCCTTTGAGTGTCCATAGTAGGCACGCGGGCGCGGTGAGCGGCGCGGCCTGCTCGTCGCGGGGAGCGCGCGGGCAACACACGCCATAGCTCGTTGCTGTAGTGGTTGCGCGGGGGGCGCGGGTGGCCTGCGCGGTGACTGGGGTTCTCAAGCGAGTGCGAGCGTTTTTCCAGTAAAAATAAGTCTTCTTCATCCATATACAACATTATTTTTAGTATATGCGAAACCCGAAACACGTGTCTAGTATTTTTATGTAAAGAATCTATGTACAAAATTTCAAAACTGCATCATGAAAAATCACGAAGTTATAAGCTTGTTAAGTTACCTGTTTGTCCATACAAAAACATGCTCACCCGCGCCGCTCGCACCGCGCCGTCCTGCGCTCATTGATAATAGTACCTAGGTACTTAACCGTTCGGTGCGGAGATTGGATAACTTACTTAGCGTCGCTCGGTGTTTGGTTGACACAACACGCAGAACGCAGCCGCGCTCCACTGCGGACAGGCAGACCGCGCGCGTCCCGCACCCCAGTCTGGCCAAACACTGAGAAAAGTGAGCTCGAACATTATTATATAGCGTTGCCATGGCAATCAAGTCAAGTTACTGCGTTATTGTTTCAGAGGTGTCACAACGAATCGAGACTAATTATTTTGACGCGGTAGAGCACTGTCATCATAGTCATGACATCTGTCATTGCAGTCGCTATGTGCTGTCTCCGCTTTTCGTGGCATGCTCTAAACAACACTTTCATTTGTTTCTGCGCAGTCCTTGGGGCCGAAAAAGGCCACTTTGGCAGAATCTAAAAAGGATAACATTATGAATTATAATATGGCGAAGACAGTCCGTGTTTTTCTTTTTTTCGCTGCATTCATCACCCTTGGTAAGACTGGTTGTCAGACTTTCGGGCTTCTGACTACCCGTAACGACTGTCAAAGATCCACAAATGACAGCCGGGACCAACGGCTTAACGTGCTTTCCGAGGCACGGTGCTTTTCGCTGCATTATGTAGTTTAATCAAAAAGATTGAGATTGGATTGATTGGTATTTTAGCACAGACAAAAAAAAAATAACTGAAATCCTTCACCAATGGGATTTCATACGATTAACTTAACAGTTAACTATCCATTATGATTCATAATGTTATCTGTTTATGATTCTGGCAACGTGGCCTTTTTAGGCCCCCTTGTCGTAAGACGCCTGTCTCTTGAGCATGTACCTCGTGACCGCGGGTTTAGATCGATCGGTCATCAAACTCGTATATAATTACCTATCTTACCTGATAGTTTGACGCCACATTACGACGCATCCTCAGGTATCAACACCTACCTACTCACCTGCCCACCAAACTTGCAGTGATGACGTCACGTTGGCCCACGTGGAATGAAGTTCAGAAACTCCATTACAAGCGTGATATTGTTAGTCGCAGTAGTTCACGATTACACTGTAGGAAATTGATGCACGTGTTCGGTTGAAAGTTTTTGATGTTCACGATTTGGGAATTAAAAAGTGATGGAGTTTATATTTTTGGATTAAAACTCTAGATTGTGTTAGCTCTGTATAAGTTTGTACCAATATTTTTTTAGTCTGAGGGCTAATTTTTCAATGGCCAGATAACTTTTATTCGAGGAATAAAATTGACGTTTGACAGTTTTTGTTTGAAATAACTGTCAAAATTTCAAAATTATTCCTCGAATAAAGGTATCACATGATTGAAAAATCAGCCCTAAATGGAATTTAAAAGAGATAAGTATGCAGGATCGTCGGATATAGTTCAAGTTTAGTAAGAAACCGATGGATGTTCTCAAATAAAATTTAATTTTATTAATAGAAAACAAACAGCTTATTTATCAAATTAAATTTCAGCCGACAACATCCATCGGTTTCTTACTAAACTTCAGCTTTAGCCGACGATCCGGCCGATACTTATCTCTTTTGTTGACTGTACGGCAACTCTTAGATAACTAATGGCAACACTGATCACGAGTAACTGAAATATTTTTTTTTTGTTTGTTTTCTTATCCCATTTTACATTCCTTCTTTTACTCTTCTTGAATATTTTATGTAGAATTTTCCACGCCAAAAGCGTGGAACTTACTGGCACGTCGAGCCAATAGACATTCGATGGATAGGACTATCGTTGCAATGGGTTTTCGGCGAAACGGACGCTCGATATAATGGCTATTCGAAAGTGTGGTACATCGACGCTATGGAATTCAGACGTTCGATCTGATGACTTCGGGGAATTAGCCATCGGGCATTATAACATTCGAAATTAAGCAGTAAATTCCTTTGTAAAAATATTTACTTTTTACTTAGGTACCTAATATTTTTTCAGAAAGCGCATTATGTAGTGAAATCTCTCATTAGTTTATTTTACTTAAAGCAGCCTAACTTCTTAAGAATATCATCTTTCTGGCTTGCGCATCCGTTAGATACTACATAAAGTTCAATCAATCAACTCAGCCTATCGCAGTCCATTGCTGGACATAGGCCTCTCCCAGGCTGCGCCCCAACACCCTGTCCTCCGCCTTCCGCATCCAGTCCGTCCCTCTTAAGGGGCTTACAGGACCTAAACACAAAAAACGCAAGTTTTAGAAACAATAAAAGTATATGATCGACTACAGTAAACAAAATCAGAAAAATATATGACATTCTTCAGGATATACAATGGTAGGTAGGTAGTGTGTTGAAATAATAATACAACTAATTTAATACGATAGAAAAAAATCATGAAGATACCTCTAAAAACTTCCTGTTTACAATAAAAACCATACTAATAAACTTATAATCATTCTGATTTTTTGTCAGATTATTCTACAAGGAACATACTAAAACACTAGTGTTTTAATTTTTTAGTCCAAACAATAGCTTTTTCGTAATTAGGTAAATAATTGCTATTTGCATATTTTGCAATAAATTACCAGTGTTGTGTATGGTTGTTTTGGTCGTCGGTTAAAAAAATGATGCCAACTGCGAACTCTTTCGATTTTTTTTACTGCTCCGAAAAAATAAACCTACTCATATTTTCGTCAATGACAACCTAAGATTTATGCGTACCACTTTTTAGATACTATGACCCCACTGTCATAAATTCATAAAATCTAATGTAATAAACCATCCAAGCCCAAGTTCACGAATCGGTTGGGTTAGACGCTGTCAAAGTTGCTCACTAACAATCAGATAGCTACATAATTTATACGCTGCCCTACCGACACCGTCGCGTCGGTGGTACTTATTGGCACTTTACGGCACTTGGACACTCACCAATTAAATTCCGGAATAGATTATAATTCATGATTCGTGGGTAGGTTATCTTTAAAAGTTAGGGCTTTGTCTCTGGGCTATGTCTCATATAGGGTCGTAGCCTTAGACAAAGAAAAGTATAGACGGCGGGTAGCTCCATTTCATTTCCACAAGAAAGGGATAAAGTATTGAGTTATTATAAGTAACAGAAAAGGATAAAGCTATATATTTCCGTCTCTCAGTACGTGCCAGCTTACTCTAAGGTCGTAGCATTATGCTGAGCGGTGGCCGTTTTGCTTGGATGTGACGCATGTTTTTTCCCAACGTTTTTTTTGTGTGTTTTTTTCCCTACCTTTAATTTTACCGAAAATAAAAGTATTTTCTTTCTTTTCTTTTTCCAAATAAAAGAAAATTGATTGAAATTCTTGGTTACCTAACTACCAAAAACTACTCTTCATATTTATGATGATGTTATATTGTCAGAGAATCTGCCTAGCCTTTTCCCAACTTTGTTGGGGTCGGCTTCCAGTCTAACCGGATGCAGCTGATTATCAGTATTTTACAACCACGAACCGGGGACCAACGGCTTAACGTGCTTTTTTTAAAAATATTCAAAAATTTCTAAATATTAAAAATATACTTAGATAAAGATTCTAATAATTTTAGAAGAATTGCCATACAATGTGGCAATGCTGCCAGCTTTTTGGGCAGTTTTCCTGTTGACAGCGATGCGGACGAATTTTTTGATGCCCTATGATTATTTCCCCTCCTTTTCTTGTACTGATCCCCTGAACCCCCCTCCACCCCCCACCCCCCACCTCTATCCCCTCCTGGATCGTCTTCTGTTTTAATCTTTGTCTTATCCACATTATGTAAGTTTGCTCTTTATCGGTTAGTTTCATAAATTATGTACAAATACTATTATTACAGCCGGGACCAACGGCTTAACGTACTTTCCGAGGCATGGAGGGGTCTTGGTATGTAAAGATGGTCACCCATCCACGGACCAACCGCGGCAAGTGTAACTCAACCTGATCGATCGACCTGCGCGGCTGTTATTATTTAGTCACGGGCCCCCTTTTAAGCAAATTGACTACCAACTTAAATGTCTGTACATCCAGAACAAATCTGTCATTCTTTGACAGTTGTAAGTATGTGTCAATCTGCTTAACATTTAATTTCCCTGACTGTACAATGTATATACATACTATAAGTAACATGGCAAATTAACGTGCGGTGTCAATCTGCTAAACATTTCCCTGGCTGTACATTTAAAGGTAATGATGAGCTTATTTAGTAGACTAAAGAAAAATAAAACATCGTTCTTTTAACCAATTAATAGAACGGTTAGCGGCAAAAGTTAAAACATAAATTAGTATGAAAGCTTTTGGATTCAGTTTGTTTTAATTCAGCCTTTGATACAAGTTTACTTTTTCTAAAAGAGCTTTAAAAATGAAAAGAGTTTGTTTTCAGTGGTGAAATATTTTCTGAAGTATTATTTTGTAAAGCATGTTTTGCGGCTCCTTGCGTATTCAAATTATTAAGTACTTCCAATCTCATCATCTGCCTAGCCTTTTCCCAACTATGATGTTGTGGTCGGCTTCCAGTCCAACCGGATGCAGCTGAATACCAGTATTTTACATGGAGCGACTGCCTATCTGACCTCCACAACCCAGTTACTGGGTGATACGATACCCCATGGTAAGACTGGTTGTCAGACTTTCGGGCTTCTGACGACCCGTAACGACTGTCACGAATCCACGAATAAGAACCCGGAGCCCGGACCAACGGCTTAACGTGCTTTCCGAGGCACGGAGGGGTCTCGGTATGTAAAGGTGGTCACCCATCTCCAGACCAACCGCGGCAAGCGTAGTTTAACCTGATCGACCGACATGTGCGGCTGTTATTATTTGGCCCCAGACCCCTCTTATTATTTGTCCATAAAGTAAAAAAAAAAATTATGTGCCGTCGGAGGACCCGCGATACTCGCAGGCACACACACTCCTATATATTATAAGAGAGAAAGAAACTGAATTTAATACGTGCTTTAAAAACAGAGCCATCTAGTATATACGTACGTTTTTAGAAACTCTTATAAAGTTGTCACCATCCTGAATTTTCATATTTACTGCGCTATTGGCTTTAGCACCCTCGAAAACAATGAAAACGACACCCATGACGAAAAAAGTTTGAGAATGTTCACAGCCGCCATCTTGGATTTTTATTTTGACACACTATCTGTACCTTCGAAAACGATGAAAGCTATCTCATGCTCAACTACATATCTCAACTACCTCTTTCTTGAGAGAGAGACAATGTCGCATGGAGGGGGCATAACGCTTTTTGGTTATGTGACGATTTCTGCTAGTTTACTCCTACCAAAAGCCGCATTAAAGAACGTCGTTCCATAAAGTTGTCCTTTTTAACACGCTTTACCTTTATCTGTAACTTAAGGAAGACTTACACTCATTAACTAAATTTAGAGTACCTATAGTAAACTAAAAAGTATAGAAAACTTGGTTGCGATTATTTCCTTAAAGTCAAGTTCCAATGTTCAATTTCATGTTTCCGTACGAGTTTTTTCAAAGACCATTGAAAAAGTCACTGTTTCAATTTACCCCCGAAATCACCAGCGTCGAAAAGTAACTTTTTACTAAAGTCTCACTTCCACCTTGTCCCAATTGTGAGCTAAATAATAGAAAAATACGTAAGTTTCAATAAAAAAACGAGTGTGACATTCGAACGGATACCTACACACCAAAGTCCTGGTAATCGTGATCCCATTGTACACGCAGCTCCATTAAGTGATTACCTCCCAAAAGACATGTGCGTTCAAATCCGTGATAGGCTCACGTTCGTTTTTGTATTTTGCAAAAACATTTTATTTTAATTAGTCATTAGTCATTTATTCATGAACAATAAATTGTATCTGAATTTACATAATTAAAATCAATAATTTAAATCACAATAATAAGAACACAATAAATAATAATTTAAATCACAATAATAAAAATCACGTTAAATACAACAACAATACATAAATATAACATCAACAATTTATTGGAATCCCCTTATAGATCATCAATTTTGTAAAGACACTTATTCAATAGGAAAATTTTGAGTTGCTTTTTAAAAGAGCTAGAGTAGATAGCACTTTTCAAATTTATAGGCAATTTGTTAAATAAGATGACCGATTGATATTTGGGACTGTGCTTCAAAAATATTTAAATTAGGCTGTATCTTGTAATGTTTAATATCTTGTCTCAGTGTGCCTTCTCTAATCACTCGTTCTTCTGCAGTCTCATATTCATGCATGAATTTGGCCATGTTAATTAGAAGTACAAATACATAAATGCTCGGCACTGTTAGTATCTTCAGATTTGTGAAGTGTTCACGGCAACTCTCCCTTTGCGGGTTACGGAGTAATGTGCGAATTGCGCGTTTTTGTAACACAAAAGCTCAAAATTAATGTATTGTTTTATAAGTTTAAGTTACTTAGTATTTTTTTTTTAAATTCTATTTTTATTATTGTTTTTTTTAGTAGTTATGAAAAGGCTAGGCAGATGATGATGAATGTGTGCCTCATGGCTGTGCCAAAAAGGACTCGAATGTGTTTACTGTATTATTATTATTAACGATTAACGGCCAGTTTATTCATCAATACCTAGTAACAACCAAAGTTACGTCACAAAAGTCAAAATAACGGTTAATTAATTCTTCACTATTTTAGCTGTTACAGCTTGAATGAAGAAAAACATTTGTCGTAATAGTATCAGCAAATGTCAGTAAAAGTCAGTACTTTGACTGATTACTTTAGTTGTTGATAAAGAAACTGGCCGTAAGTGTCCTCGTTGGCAACAAACTACACTATTTCGAAGCTAAATTATTTTAGCATTGTTTAAATAATTTAAAAGTACACACAACCAAAAAGCCAAGTGAGCATTTATCCTGTTACCCCAAATTAGATTTTAGGATAAAATACGATACATTTGATTCCATGCAAATAATGTTATAAATCAAACGTTTTTTCATAATTACGCAGGGTATTAATTACTCGGGTGTTTTATTTCAATTAAAATCCTATTTCTATACCTACATGGTGAAAAAGGTACCTATCGGCTTTCATGTTTAATTATTTTCCGTTTTTTTTTGTGAAGCATCCGTTAGATACTTCCGTGATTTTCATTGCGTGGATATACTTATTACTTAATAGAATTTCCATGATAAAAACATAGTGATTTCAATTCCAAATTTTTTATTGTAGAAGCATTTTTAAGTACATCCTAGTATCTACTTATACAGCAGTAGAAAACTGGGTTTATTTGAGAAACCATCCGTTTGAAATATTCCAGTCATCATCGTCTGCCTAGCCTTTTCCCAACCATGTTGGGGTCGGCTTCCAGTCTAACCGGATGCAGCTGAATACCAGTATTTTACATGGAGCGACTGCCTATCTGACCTCCACAACCCAGTTACTGGGTAATACGATACCCCTTGGTAAGACTGGTTGTCAGACTTTCGAAAATGTGGTATCATTTACCCAAGTGTGTACTAAAAACAAATCCCCTTTTTCGAAATAAAAACCTCCATTTTCGTTTTGCAACTTTTCCTGCAACGACCACCTACGCGTGAAACTAATTCGAGTTGGTTGTTCAACTTGCTCCTTGCCAACATTTAGTGGCAGTTCCACCATACTACAAATTAACAATGGGCTTCAGACGTACCAACTTTGTGGGTACAATTGTACACCATACTGTTGAATCCAACAGCGGCAATTCCCAAGGAAGAGTATAATGTTGTACACCCACATTTCGCTGATTGTGAATTAGATTCTCTGTAATTGTAGGCTGGTCTGGACCATTTACTGTAGAAGATTCCATCTCATAATTATGGGCCTAGGCAGAGGATAAAAATTGCAGAATCCGTACTTAGTTGGTAATTAACTGGTCTTATCAATACAATGATCACTCTATACACACACACACCCTCATACACACGCTTACACACGCACTCCTCACACCTTTCATAAACTAGATTCAAGCACATAAGTGTACCCCTAAAAAATAAGTAGTAGTTACTTACCTCGTAATCTGTATAATGGACGGATGGATGTTCTAACCTATCACAGGTTCCACCAATCGTATGTTTAAAAGTATAATAAAATTATGATCGACTTTAGTAAACAAAATCAGAAAAATATATGATATTCTTCAGGATATATGCTAGGTAGATAGTGTGTTGAAAACATAATACTACTAATTTGATACGATAGAAAAAAATCATGAAGATACCTCTAAAAACATTCCTTTTACAATAAAAACCATAATAATATACATACAATCATTCAGATTTTTTGTCAGATTATTCTACAAGCAACATACTAAAGCACTAGTCTAGTCCAAACAATAGATTTTTTTGTAAATAGAGAATTGCTTCATATTTTGCAATAAATTACCAGCGTTGTGTAATCGCGTTTCTCTTTCTTTTTCTATGCAGTCCGACAAAGACCGCGCTTTAGGTCATGTACTCGCCTTATTACGACTTACGACAAATAGGTATACTGGACCCCATATTTTTGCCCTACCACTTTTTTGACAACCATTCAAATTTCCAGTCAATAGACACTTTACTAAGATTGAAACTATAACTGCCTCATAGACAAGTAGACCTACCTCATCGCTTTAGGCCCACGTTCGCACGTATGTAAAAATATCGCGGCGGGATTTTACCGTGAACTGGATTTTACAGTGAAGTGGATTTTACCGTGAACTGGATTTTACCGTGAACTGGATTTTACCGAGAACTGGATTTTACGGTGCACTGGATTTTATCGTGAACTGGATTTTACCGTGAACTGGATTTTCAACCCTCGGTGTTGAGCCGAGCATTGAGATAGTTCTTCAATCCTCGGAAGAGTGCATTCCAGCGCGTCATATAAACACCCCGTTGGATTTTCAACTCTTGGCGCTAATAGGTAATACAGGCTGGTGTCCGCAACTCCACGTCAATATTTATTTATTTAACACTTCAAGCACATAAATGTACAGAGGCGGACTTAATGCCATGGGCATTTTCTACCAGTCAACCTTTGGGTGATGCAGAGACAAACAGTGGTAGGTGCAATATTATATAGTTGTCAGACTTTCGAACTTCTGACGAATCGGGACCAACGGATTAACATGCTTTCCGAGGTACAGAGGGGTCTCTATGTAAAGATGGTCACCAATCTAGGACCAACCACAGCGAGCGTAGCTTAACCTGATCGTTCGACCCGTGCAGCAGTTATTACTTAATAAATCCAGAACATATAGTACCTACAGTTTATACATCGAAACATATTTTGTATGTAGGTACACTTATGGCATGGAGGCTATCTCTCACAGTATTCATATTATTTTATGTGTTTACTTTCCCAATTTATGTGCTCAAAGTACTTTTAGGAGTAATCATCAAAAGCTCCTTTAAATATAGGGTCTACAAGCAGTGCCCCGCGGTTTCACCCGTATAAGTGTCGATCCCGTGGGAATATCGGGATAAAAACTATCCTATGTCCTTCTCCGGGATGCAATCTATCTCTCTGCCAAATTTGATTGAAATCCGTTCAGTGGTTTATTCGTGAAAAGGTAACATACAGACAGCCAGACAGAGTTTCTTTCGAATTTATAATATTAGTATGGATTACAGTCCAAAACTGCTCCTGTAGTACCAAAAAAATAAGATGACTACCTACTATGTATTCCATCTAAATACTTTCGACCAAATACCCGGTTTTCCGAGCCCTCAGGGCAAGCCACCTGTCAGTACGGAACCTAACGTTAATCCGACACACTACACTCGTAGTTGCGACTCGTACGTCGAAAGTGACGCTTACGTGAATTCCTGAACATTCGTTAGATATACCCGACTAACTAATTCTCCATGAGACTGTTTAGATAGCACTGATTGCGTTTGCTCATTGAAGAACTTTCAGGCGGCGTTTAGAGAACATGAAAATTACCGTAGATTATTAATTTGTGCGCAGACACAGGTGCTCTCTCCCTTCCCTCACTCTCAATGTCCGATGGGACGGTAATCCGACCGGAGAGAGATCAGGAGTAGGGCCAACGGCTTAACGTGCTTTCCTAGGCGCGGGGGCATCACACCGCCAACTTCCAAACTTTAGGCTGTTAGTATGAAATTCCCAATGGAAAACCCAGTTACATTTTACCCGACCCGGGAATCGAGACCCAGGATGCTCAGCAGTAGCGCTTGGGACCACGAGACAAACGGGGCAGTAGATGTTTTTGAACCCCAGGGTGCAATATTTCACGGTTGAATCTACTAAAATGTAAAACACATCGTGTGTTCATAAGTACTATACTAAAAGCCTGGAAGACGAGATGTCAGTCGACCGGCGGCGAGATGAGCGAGTTATTCCGGTGTTATCCCCTGACGCCCCCTCCACCCCCTTCCCCCCTTCCTCGATCCCTGCTTTTTTTTTTTTGAGGGTGGGACATCATCAAATGATCCCTCCCAGTGTCAGACTCTTTCTGACTAAAACCCACCCGTGTTCCTTTCTTTAGCCCTTTATGTTCCGGGCCAGCGGTAACCCTTTCGGACAATCCCGCAGCCCCGGCATCGATCCCCTGCTAGTTCTTCTTCTGTTTTAATCTCTCTCTTATCCACTGGGTCTCCCTTGTTTCATCGAAAAGAAATTGCCAAATTATGACTTCCCAAACAATTTTCCGCATAATTTCATTTGCCAAATCATTACTTAGCAAATAAACTTTTCATAAAAAATTGTAACGCAAACCTAATGTTTGGCAAGTGAACGTTTAAACAATATATAACTTGCTTACCAACTAGTACTTTTACCAATTTTAATTTAGTCAAACATTTCAGTTGATATAACATATTTTACACAAAATAGAATAAGCCAAATATTTAGTACCGTCGGGGCCCCTATTTCTGTCTGCCTATGATTTTAATTGGCCATGTTTAATATGATATGAGGTAAAGGTATCTGTATTCTCATTCGCTCGCTCTTGCATCCAATGTCGACGGAAGCCCTGCGAGTCTAAAGATTGTTTGCTGTAATAAATCATTTGATTAAAGACCAAATGCCTAAATGATATTATCCTTGATAATATTCTGCCAAGTAAAAATATGGCCAAATGAAACTGTGCGTACTAAAATCATTCCAAACATTGCATTGGTATAAAAAAAGGTTGTTAAAAGTTTGGGTAGTGAAATTTTGGCAAAACGGGAGGATCCCCGGGGATTGGCACAAGAAAAGAGAGGCCGATGCCCAGCAGTGGGTGACGTCAGGCTGTGGATGAAGATGATGCTAAAACTGCGCTATACTCGCACTTCCTAAAAAAGTGGCTGATCATAGTAAAAGTGCGCAGTACTGCACGTCCCCAACCTATTTCAAGTTGAGCAAATATCAAATTTATTTCAATAGTAATTAAGTTAATTTCAGAGTGACTAGCACTACTGAAATAGTTGTAAAAATATTTGAAGTTGTAGCGTAAAATGAACTTTATTGTGTAGGAATTAAAGTTATTTTTCCATTAATTCATATTTGTTGCTTTTTTGGCAAATAAATTGCGAACGCAGATTAGGTTAATTTCAATAGGTTTGAGGTCAACTGTTTTTTTTTGTTTTTAAAATATTGGTTCCCAAGATACAGGCTTGCCTAGTTTGGGGCCAATGTAAAATCTCTGTAATTTTTTGAGCAATAAAGTTTTTTTTATTAATTATTATTTTGATCTTCCAATCTTTTCAATCGCTTTTGAGCAATCTTGTAAAGTTTTCATGAACTTTTTTGTGCAAGTTACCTATACATAACCCGCATTTGCGATTCATTTGCCAAAAATGTGAATAAATATGAGTTTAGGAAAAATAATATAAATATGAGATAGGGGAGATCTAAAAATTCTCACCACATATTTTTCATAAAAAGAAACATACAAACGTACCTACGTTCCCTACATTGAAATTCTCATTTTAATCGAGCCGTTCTTGATTATATTTCGAAGTAAATACATAAATCAGTATTAACAGAGGTTTGTCACGATTCAACTGTCAATCAGTTGTGTTTTCAATCATTTTCACAATATCAATCATCCAGGATTTATACGCAAACGTGTAGGATGTGAATGCCGTGGAGGCTTCTGATAAAAAAATCGTATGTGTTTTTTGTAAAGATGAAAGTAATTATTGGGAATGTGTGGGCGGTGTTGGGATCTAATTGGCGCGAATCAAGGTCGTCGGCATTCGGCAATTAGATAAAATATGTGTTGCAAATTATGTATGTACCTACGGTTACGTACGGTTACGAACGGTTTGAGCTCATTAGAGCTGGTACAGGGGTGAAAGTACTCAAATATTTAAGGCAGATTAGTAGATTGTTTGCCAAGGGAGTAAACAACTAATTTGAAGGCGAGAATGTTTCTTTGAATCCTGAGTGCAGCGAGGGATACATAGTACGTCACTCGAGCTTAAAATAGTGTTGCTGGCGAGGTGGACACTCTACTTTTTATCACCCTCTATGAAAAAATACGCAAGTGCAACATGAATAAGAATAGTACGTTTATTTTTTTACACACAATTACTTGAGGAAGACATACTAATTTTTTTATAAAACTAAGTAAAATCCTAATTTGAGTAGGTAAACAATTACGAACGAAAGCAGAATGCTTTTCGCGCGTTTTTTATTTTTTCCACAATCTTTTTTTTTAAATTTAGCTTGCGCGTTTTACTTCATCTTACAGCCTGTTCCATTTTTATTCATACAATGTTCGTGATTGATCTCTTTGGTGATTTTTTTTATTTGACTTTTACTAACAATATCCATATTCCGAATTCAAATCACCTTTAGTCCCTAGGGATTAAAGAGCTCTTTTAATCCCTGTTTACGAAGAATACGCTAGCTCTTTTTGAATAGATGTGATAAAAAATATATTTAAAAACTTACTGAATGATAAACATGGTGGTAGGAATCCTGACATCGACACACAACTTGTTACCATGGATTCACTTTATGATTCTGAACGCTGTGTTGTAATTTTTCGTAGGTTATTAAAAAAAAAACTCACCATCTGCCTAGCCTTTTCCCAACTATGTTAGGGTCGGCTTCCAGTCTAACCGTAAACGCAACTGAATACCACTATTTTACATTTAGCGACTGCCTATCTGACCTCCAAAACCCAGTTACTGGGTAATACGATACCCCTTGGTAAGACTGGTTGTCAGACTTTCGGGCTTGTGTCGACCCGTAACGACTGTCAAATATCCACGAATGACAGCCGGGAGCAACGGCTTAACGTGCTTTCTGAGGCACGGAGGGGTCTCGGTATGTGAAGATGGTCACCCATCCACGGACCGACCGCGGCAAGCGTAGCCGTAGTGTAGCGTAGCATACCTGATCGATGGACCCGTGTGGCTGTAATTACTTAGCCACAAGCACGTCTAAAAAAAAATTTGTTCAATACATTTTGACCACGTAGGTGTTGTACGGCCAGCACATCAAGCTACTACAATCTGTCAAATTTCTTTTTTAGATTTTCAACTTTATCGCTAAAGGATAAGGTTCAAAGTTGATTGAAAAAATTCGACAGTTTCGGGTAGCTGATGTTCTGGCGTCTGTACTTTTTTATGAAACAGCTGATTTTTTTGTTGATAACCGAGGAAAAATTTCTACGCCAAAATTTCTATCTAGAATCATGTGCTGAATTAATTTGCGCGCGATGTGATGCCAACCCAGTATTTAATAACAAAGGACGCTACGGCTGTAGCTGAAAACCAGCGCTGGGGCTCTATCTCGTATAGGGTCTTAGCATTATGCTGAGCGACGGCCGTTTTGCGTAGATGTGACGCATACTTTCTCCCAAATTATTATTTTGTTTTTTTTTGTTCGTGTTTTTATTTTATGCGTCATGTTTGCCGCAAATTAACGTATTTTCTTTCTTTCTTTCTACCCACTTTGTTTGTACCTCTGTGTTGACATTGTACGTTTCCGATTCTGACTTGACTTCTGGAATATCAGCACAAAGCCATCTTAACATTGTACGGATATTCTTATACAAATATCATTGACAATAATAATACAAATAACGTTTTATAGTACTTTATGTGTTTATAAATACAATATCATATTATTATTTTAAAAGATTTTCCTACCTATTCATAAAATAACATGATGTCTCTTATTTATTTATTATTAGATTTAGATCTTTTAGATCCCTCCTTATGAGAGCATTTGTTCGGGGAAATAAATATATAGATTTTACCTGAATGTTTTATTAGTGGATATTAGTAATAGCAACGAATTGATATGGCAGCCTATTACTTTCCCACTGCTGGGATACAGGTCTCCTCTCAGTGAGAGGGAGTGGGCTGTAGTCCACCCCAAGGGCCCAGTGAGGGTTGGTAGATGCCACATGTCTTCAAATTTTTGGTTGTAGGACATGCCGAATATCCATACTAATATTATAAATTCGAAAGTAAATCTGTCTCTATCTTACCTTTCACGTCTAAACCACTGAAAGGATTTCGATAAAATTTGGCAGAGAGATAGATTGCATCCCGGGGAAGGACATAGAATAGTTTTTATCGACATACATCGCGAGCGAAGCCGCGGGCGGAAGCTAGTATTTTATAATTGATAATGGTTTGAGGTAAAAGTATAGGCACCTGAGAATGTTCTTCAACTGCAATGTAGCCAACGTTCATCAAAATACTAATTGTATTATGATAATAAAATCAGCAAACGTTTTTCTCTCACAGTTAGAATAATAATTAGACGAACGGGACCCCGGTGTCCTCGGTAGCACGTCAAACTGCATTTGACTAAAAGCTTGGCTAGCATGCAGATGATAAATTATTCACGTAAGTTAAGAGAGTTAATACATACAGTTAGTTATGTATAGGGGACTAATAGGATTATCATTACGAAAGAAAAACATAATCTATTTTTGTAATAAAAACCATAATATGGTTTTTATTAACTAACTTTTGGAGGCAACTGTACATATGCCAGCGCCTGTGCGTATGCTGTGCTGTACAGTGCTCGAGTGAAGTGAGTTTTTCTAACGTAGTTTTAAGTTTATACACTAACACACTTTTTAATATTATAATATATATGTTAGTCTGTAAGGTATTAATCTATGGGCCAAAGTAGCCAGAAAATAAACATATTACGGTTTATTATTATATTATGTACAGTTGCCTCCAAAAATTAGTTGACAATTTTCCACTTCAGCTGTGATGCACAATATGCACATTAAGGGGACTACAGGACCTAAACGCAAACAACGCAATTTTATAATGCCTAAAAGTGTATGATCGACTGCAGTAAACAAAATCAGAAAAATATATGGTATTCTTCAGGATATATATGCTAGTTAGATAGTGTGTTGAAAACATAATACAACTCATTTGATACGATAGAAAAAATCATGAAAACAAACAGAAACAGAAAGTTTTTAGAGGTATTTACCTCTAAAAACTTTCTGTTTACAATAAAAACCATACTTTTATGCGTACAATCATTCTGATTTGTCAGATTATTCTACAAGTAACATACTAAAGCACGAGCTAGTGTTTTATTTTTTTAGTCCAAACAATAGATTTTTGTAAATAGATAATGGCTTCATATTTTGCAATAAATTGCCAGCGTTGCGTCATCGCGCTTCTTTTTTTTTTCTATGCAGTCATAAAAAAATAATCAGGTTGTCCTGACGGATTACTTGATTTTTTAAATGATAAGTCACAGGTTGAATTAGTCAATAAAAAACGTTATAGTGAAACATTCAAACATCAGCAACTAGAATTTTAAACCATAATGTACACCACATCACAGCTGAAGTGGAAAAAATGTCAACTAAATTTTGGAGGCCGCTGTACACGCGCCAGCACATCAAGCTACTACAATCTGTCAAATTTATGTAATATAATTTCAGCTTTCACGCTAAAGCATAAGGTTCAAAGTTGATTGCGAAAATTTGACAGTTTCGGGTAGCTTGATGTGCTGGTCTGTACATTCATTGATACTTAGACAATGTTAAGCAAATTACACAATTCTTCTTTTTTCTTGTACATTGTGACATTTAAAAGCATCTTTTAATGGTGTAATTGAAATAAACGACTTGACTTTAACTTTATACATAACATCATTACAAGCAAATGTTTTATATTTTTGAAGTGAAAACTTCTTTATCTGCGATGGGCTTTTTTTGAGAAGGGGAAAAACCATTGAACTCGCGACACTGTTACCGACATCGCGCTACATTCGGATGTGTTCGGCTGTCCTCGGGATGTACTCGGTTTTAAATCCGATATGTAAGTAAGTGATGGCAAAGTATTCTGTTTGTGTTTTGTTTTCACTTCTTCCGGCAATCTCCAGTGCCACTGTTTTTTTTTTTCTTTAATTAAAACGGTTAGAACCAATTACAAACATTAGAGGCATTTTGTGCACATATAGGTACATAAAATACACATGACATATAAAATACACAGTAAAAGAGAACATAATTATAAAAACATCGAATTCAGGTAAAAAGTTAACAACACTTTCATAAATCACTCTCACATTCCGACAAAATCTTCGTCCATTCGTCAATCGTTTGTTGGATTAGAGTCCAAGAGATCCAGAGTACGGGGGACTGGGGACTTAGCACGCGCAACGGTGCGACATGGAGGCACAGCAGACAGGAGGTAACGTAACAAAAAAAAAATATAACACTAGGTACGCCCGGCGGTCTTTCCCGCGTAAGTGTCGATCCCGTGGGAATATCGGGATAAAAACTATTCTATGTCCTTCCCCGGGATGCAATTTATCTCTCTGCCAAATTTTATCGGAATTCGTTCAGTGGTTTAGGCGTGAAAAGGTAGCATACAGACAGACAGACACAGAGTTACTTTCGAATTTATAATAATACTAGCCGCGCCCCGCGGTTTCACCCGCATAAGTTTCGATCCCGTGGGAATATCGGGATAAAAAGCCTATTTGTTAATCCAGGGTGTCAGGCTTCCTCCATATCAAATTTTATCAAAATTGGTTCAGCCGTTTGAGCGTAAAGAAGTAACAATAATATAAACACACACACACTCTCACAAACTTTCGCCTTCATAATATTAGTGTGGTTAGTATATGTATTAGTATGGATAACAAAATAAAAAAAATATTCAATAAACATGTGGTTTCAGTTGATACTAGTTTCTTGCAATATTGCAAAGAAAAGGATTAACAATCACATAACTTGACTAAAATCGCAAAGATGCAGTATTCTAGCATGGTGTACAGTCACGAGCATAAGTATGTATATACTTGGCTTTATTCAAAGACGATTTTCTCCTTTAGTTTTGAATGAAATTTTATGTTATTACAAACAAAGTACATATTTTTGAACCCATAGGTTTGCGTAAAGTGTCGTATTTCAACGTTGCAATCGTTACTTCACGAAAAAATCGACACTGAAAGTTGCCACGTGTTGACATATTAGTTGCTCGTTACTGTACAAAGGTAGTTTTTTCCTTGAAAAAGAAGACGTTTTTGCCCTGAAATGTTACAGGCTAATCATATCATCCCTTACGGCAACCCTTCAATTCATTCACAAGTAAATCTCACCATCTCAACCCTCACTTGTTGCTTTCAAAACAAAAACTAAAACTTGGCCAAACTCCAAACTGACCGGTAACTCCGCAAACTACGCCTATCTCATTACACAAACTTGGCAGATCTACACATTAACTATTAAATGTTTTGAGTAAAGTTTATTCAAAGGGTTTCTTCTTGATATATATCACATGCTTTAAAAGTTAAGGGCAAGAACTTTAGATTTATATTAGGCAATAAAGGTAGTTAGTTAGTTGTAGTAAAGTCGAAGTTAGCTTGAAGTTTAGGCTTTGGGTGTAGTCAGGTGAGTTAATGTTACTTTGCTTTGATAGTACCTAAGTTTATTTTGAAGATTTGTGGTTGTAGGTGACTAAGAGAAGACTTTTGTAGATCATTGATTATCAGGGACAGATTTTGGTAGCTGATGATACCGAGCGAACATCATCTGCCTAACCTTTTCCCGACTGTATTGGGGTCGGCTTCCAGTGTAACCGGATGCAGCTGAGTACCAGACTACCAGTATTTTAGATAGAGCGACTGCCTATCTGACATCCACAACCCAGTTACTGAGTAACACGAAACCCCTTGGTCTTCTTCTTCGTGACGCTGGCACGACTGTATTTCACATCTTGTTTTCCCAAAGCTTTGCCACTTCTACGGCGTTGTCGGTGGCAGGGCAGAGGTCACTGTGACTGCGAGTTTTGGGACACAGAGGGCAGGATAGGAGGTGGAGCACAGTTTGGTTGTCAGACTTTCGAACTTTTGACGACCCGTAACGACCGTCAAAGATCCACGAATGACAACCGAGACCAACGGCTTTACGTGCTTTCCGAGCCACAAACTTCCATACTCCAGGCTGTAACTAATAAATTCCTAATGGAGAACCCAATAACACATTGCCCGGCGTGAGAATTGAACCCAGGACCCCACACTCAACAGTCGCGCTTGCATCCACTAGACCAACAGGGCAGTCTGAAAGTTACTACTCTGTAATGGTATCTACAACGCCACATGCAAACTACGCGTCATACTGACGTCACGCAAAATCCTGCATCTCGCAAGCAGAGTTTACCGCGCAACTAGCATATATACAACGGCCCGACGTGAATCATCGGGCAGTTGTCCGCCAGACATGACACCCGTCTGGTTGGAGGATCCTCCCTTTTCTTTGGAGGATGAGTGAACTTTATACACCCTGTTCCTTATAACTCTATAACTCTAACTCAAATGTACCTTAATAAAAATTTAACACCTACCAATTTCAACTTCCCCGTTTTAATTTAACAGGTTGTAACTGGCATGACTCCCACCATTTTCAGATGGCGTCATAAATTCCAGGCAATTGAACAACTGACAATGTATACTAGCGGTATACCTCAGGTAATTGAACGAAGCTGCCAGGTAGTATCGGAAGACATTTTATGCGACCACCGCATTTTTAGGGTTGTGTAAATATGTTTTTGGTTAGTCAGGGCACAGTTTGTTTTTGATTTAATTATTATTAACGTCGAAGTCGTGTCTGTGTGGTGCCGGACTTAAAGAATAGCACCACCCCATACTTCCCGTGGGTGTCGTAAAAGGCGACTAAGGGGCGTACCGGAGAATGGGCAGCAGTGTTCTCTATGCATTCCACCACCATACCATACTGCGATCGCCAACCCGCCTGCCAAGCGTGGCGATTATGGCAAACCCCCCCTTTTGGAGCAGGCCTATGTCCGGCAGTGGACGTCTTTCGGCTGAAATGATGACTTCCCGTTTACTTAGAAAGTCACACAGACAGACACATCTCTGAAACCTATCGTTGAGCTCCTTAAGTTCTGAGTTGAGCTACACGACTTCTGACAAAACCGTGCAGAGAGAGGTGCACTCAATCCGTGTGGTTTTTCCTCAAAAGACCTGACAAGGTATATTAGCGGTGTCCCTCATGTAATTGAACGAAGCAGCCTGGGGTGGTATTGGAAGACAAAATCAAAAGCCATTTATTCAAACTAGGCTGAGAATCAGCACTTTTCAAGCGTCAAAATTACAAAAGACAGTCCCCCGAAACGCCCGCTCTTCATCACTTCCTAGTGCTTTCGCTGGGGAGAAGAAGTGGCGCAACAAACTCCCCAGCAGCACAGCTGTCTGTTCAGTTAGAAAATACTTAATTTTGACAATACTAGATATACTAGTAATTATCGAACTATAGGTCTGAGCTCAAATGGATGTCCATTCGTCAAAGAAGAAGATTGCGCGCTTTGACGACGCTTTTCTCCCTTCTCAACTCTCCCACTCCTCCTTCTTATCTCGTGTCTCACTTCCAATATCTTTGTTCTTCTCACGCTAAGAATCTGCGTTCTTCTAACAATGTTCTCCTACTCTGTCCTTCTCATACTTCTGACTTTGTTCTCTCTTCCTTTCATATTCAGTCCATTCTTCTTTGGAATGCACTTCCTCTTGATATCAGGACGGCCACCAGTCGGTATGCATTTAAGCGGAAATTGCAGAGTTATTTTCAAAACAAATAGAGTAGAGTCATCTCAACACCTCTCTCCCTTGAATTGTTCCTCTCAACCAAAGCACCTGCCATCCAATCTCTTCACCACCCTTGGTTGACTGGTAGAGAATGCCTAAGGCATTAAGTCCGCCTTTATACCATTTCGTGCGAAAAGTTTAAATAAATAAATAAATAATTATCATAACAGGACACAGAACATTACATCAAATTATTTGCCATATGTTAGCTAGCCACGCCAATATACCAACAAATACAATAAAATCTATACGTACTCAAGCAAAAAAAATTAAAAATGTAAACAAAAAAAATACTTACTACCTAAATAAAAGCCTCCAGGCGCATTTTATGCGACCACCGCATTTTTAGGGTTTTGCAAATATTTGTTGGTTAGTCAGCCGGTCGATTCTGTAAAAACATCACCGTGATAACTTGAAGTGAGATTAAAGTGAGCTGTCATTCCACCAGATGCTAGGGATTGACACAATTGACAGCTCACTCCACGATCACTTCACCTAAGTTTTCACGGTGAGATTTTTACAGAATAGCACTGCAGGACACAGTTTGGTTTGATTTAATTATTAACTGGATGCCTCATTGGTCTCGTAGACGCAAGTGCTTGCTGAGCTTGACCTGAAATCGCGAAAAAAAAAATCAGCTGTTCCCTACATTTATGTTCGTATAACTCGTCAAAATGTAGGGAACAGCTGATTTTTTTTCGCGATTTCATATTTGCTCCCATAGTAAAAGTTGTTCATAATGATAAGAATGATGACCTCTTAAGAGATTGTTAATGTTTTACCAATAACCTGGTATAACTGGGGAATTGTGGGTATACTACACCTCTGCCTAAGCTTTCGAGAATGACAGTCGTGATGTTATGGTATGTTATTAAAATGGAACACATCACAATCAACCTTATTGGACTCTGAGCAACTCTTTAGTTGCTGGAGCAGTCATTAAAAGTAATCAAGAACGGAGTGTGTAGGTATCTACATAACCAAGTGTTCGATAAGTGTTTGAAAATTTTTAATTGCATAGTTACTGAAAAACAGTACATTACGATGCGAGGTGACGATCTGAAAAACTAAGTAAGGTAAGTAATCTAAACTAAACTTAAACTACTTACCTACCTACGATTTAGTTTTGTTTTTATCCAGAATAGGAGATAAAAAATCTCAGTCGTAGTTAATTATTATGAGCTTGCAATATGTCGTCAAAAAACCATATTTTATTCATTTATTAATTTATGTAAAAATACATAACAAAAAAAAATTGATGGAACACTAAAAACATACAATTTGCGGCCTTATCGCTTTCTGCGATCACTTCCAGGCAACCTTGGAATGGACAGTGATTTGCCTGGACATAAAATAGGGTTATCGTTGGTGCAATATTAAGTTTATTAACTTTCATGATGACTCGGAACAATTGATATAAAGACCTTGACCTGACACCAACGTCACAAATACACACGTACCGTACCACACCATACCTGAAATCACCTCTTTAGTCTCCACTCTGGAATTCGTACTCCGAGCCACAAGATACAGACTAACTGTCTAGTTTGGGGCTCACTAGTTAATACTATACATATTGTAACCTAGCTGTAGGTAATAATCTAAGCTGCTCATGTCATCTTAACTTGCTGTTAACCAGTGAACCTGCTTACTGTCGTCGTCGCCGTTTCAGCCGATAGACGTCCACTGCTGGACATAGGCCTCCCCCAATTTTGGGAGGGTTTGCCATAATCGCCACGCTTGGCAGGCGGGTTGGCGATCGCAGTATGGTAAGGTGGTGGAATACATAGAGAACGCTGCTGCCCATTCTCCGGTACGATCCTTAATCGCCTTTTACGACACCCACGGGAAGTAAGGGGTGGTGGTATTCTTTAAGTCCGGCACCACACAGACAATGTATTACCTGCTTACTGTATTACCTGGATAATAAATATTTTCTATTTACTTAATTTCACTGCCTGTTTACTCATAAAGTCATCACACCACTGACACCCATCACCCTGTCTTAATGCCAATAAATATTTTGTTGAGGTGCTGTGAAAGTGAGGTGAAATGTAATAAACTTGCCTACTGCCTGTAAACCGCGGCGCTGTAAACCAGGGTCTCGTTACATAACGTGTTTTGTTTTATCGCTGTAAGGATGGGGTAGTACAGAATCGCGAGGTTCACAAAAAAAAAAGGTGTTTTTTACACTCATTCGCCTAATAGCGTTTTTCTTTTAATTCTCGATTTGATTGTAGTTTTCCTTAATTTTGAATCTTAGATTTTATTTATTTTTTTGTAAGTAATTTGAAGCAAACATTATTTTACTTTTACTATCGAACATGTTTATAAAATAAATGTTTGAACGGTTAACCTTCCATATTTGTGCCCAAGATACAGGCTTGCCTAGTTTGGGGCCAATGTAAAATAAAGTTAAGCATAAAGTATTTTTTTCCATTTCGCATTTTCGTTTTATGAACATATTTTAACTTTATTAAACGTTATTATTTATTTTAAAGTTTCTAAAATGGCATCTTGCAGCAACCTGTACTTCAAGAACTGTAGCACAGGGTTCATTTGCCGGGATCACATCGCATGAAATTAAAACGTGCAAAGAGTTGGCAAATTGAAGGAATTGAAGAGAGACGGTATGTCGGCGAGCGAAGCAGGCGGTAGTTTTCAAATTACGAATTAAAAATGTCATGTTGTTATAATTTTTATGATACCAGCTCTACCCGTGTGTTATATTAATGTGGCCATTGTAGCGGCACATATATATCCGAGAAAGAGAGCGAGAAGAGAGGCATCATTGCCAATAGTTTCAATAAAGGGCAGGTTAAAATGGCATAAAATTATTAAAACGACTTTTCCCTAGTTCTTTTTTGCTGAATGTCCATTGTTGGTTTGATATAGCTAACAGTAATTTTTTTTTTCACTCTAATAACCTATGATTAATATCTTTTACAATGAACTATTACTATACACAGCTAACTATTTACACTAGTTACAAAATTAAATGACTAACTATACAAATAAATATTAAGAACTCCGCTGAATCCGCTACCACTATAACCCCGTCCAAAACTCCGCTGCCACTATAACCCCGTCCAAAACTCCGCTGCCACTATAACCCCGTCCAAAACTCCGCTGACACTATAACCTCGTCCAAAACTCCGCTACCACTATAACCCCATCCAAAACTCCGCTGCCACTATAACCCCGTCCAAAACTCTTATGCCACTATAACCCCGTCCAAAACTCCGCTGCCACTATAACCCGTTCCAAAACTCCGCTGCCACTATAACCCGTTCCAAAACTCCGCTGCCAATATAACCCCGTCCAAAACTCCGCTGTCACTATAACCCCGTCCAAAACTCTTATGCCACTATAACCCCGTCCAAAACTCCGCTGCCACTATAACCCCGTCCAAAACTCCGCTGCCCCTATAACCCCGTCCAAAACTCCGCTGCCACTATAACCCCGTAAAAAACTCCGCTGCCACTATAACCCCGTCCAAAACTCCGCTGCCACTATAACCCGTTCCAAAATTCCGCTGACCCTATAACCCCGTCCAAAACTCCGCTGCCACTATAACCCCGTCCAAAACTCCGCTACTACAATAACCCGTTCCAAAACTCCGCTGCCCCTATAACCCTGTCCAAAACTTCGCTGCCACTATAACCCCGTAAAAAACTTCGCTGCCACTATAACCCCCGTCCAAAACTCCGCTGCCACTATAACCCGTTCCAAAACTCCGCTGCCCCTATAACCCCGTCCAAAACTCCGCTGCCCCTATAACCCCGTCCAAAACTCCTCTGCCCCTATAACCCCGTCCAAAACTCCGCTGCCACTATAACCCCGTCCAAAACTCCGATGTCACTATAACCCGTTCCAAAACTCCGCTGCCACTATAACCCCGTCCAAAACTCCGATGCCACTATAACCCGTTCCAAAACTCCGCTGCCACTATAACCCCGTCCAAAACTCCGATGCCACTATAACCCGTTCCAAAACTCCGCTGCCACTATAACCCGTTCCAAAACTCCGCTACCACTATAACCCCGTCCAAAACTCCGCTGCCACTATAATTCCGTCCAAAACTCCGCTGCCACTATAACCCCGTCCAAAACTCCGCTGCTACTATAATTCCGTCCAAAACTCCGCTGCCACTATAACCCCGTCCAAAACTCCGCTGCTACTATAATTCCGTCCAAAACTCCGCTGCCACTATAACCCCGTCCAAAACTCCGCTGCCACTATAACCCCGTCCAAAACTCTGCTGCCACTATAACCCCGTCCAAAAGTCCGCTGCCACTATAACCCCGTCCAAAACTCCGCTGCCACTATAACCCCGTCCAAAAGTCCGCTGCCACTATAACCCCGTCCAAAACTCCGCTGCCACTATAACCCCGTCCAAAAGTCCGCTGCCACTATAACCCCGTCCAAAACTCCGCTGCCACTATAACCCCGTCCAAAACTCCGCTGCCACTATAACCCCGTCCAAAAGTCCGCTGCCACTATAACCCCGTCCAAAACTCCGCTGCCACTATAACCCCGTCCAAAACTCCGCTGCCACTATAACCCCGTCCAAAACTCCGCTGCCACTATAACCCGTTCCAAAACTCCGCTGCCACTATAACCCCGTCCAAAACTCCGCTGCCACTATAACCCCGTCCAAAACTCCGCTGCCACTATAACCCCGTCCAAAAGTCCGCTGCCACTATAACCCCGTCCAAAACTCCGCTGCCACTATAACCCCGTCCAAAACTCCGCTGCCACTATAACCCCGTCCAAAACTCCGCTGCCACTATAATCCGTTCCAAAACTCCGCCTCCACTATAACCCCGTCCAAAACTCCGCTACCACTATAACCCGTTCCAAAACTCCGCTGCCACTATAACCCCGTCCAAAACTCCGCTGCCACTATAACCCCGTCCAAAACTCCGCTGCCACTATAAACCCGTCTAAAACTCCGCCTTCACTAGCACCCCGTACAATACTCCGCTGCCACTATAAACCCGTCTAAAACTCCGCCTTCACTAGCACCCCGTACAAAACTCCGCTGCCACTATAAACCCGTCTAAAACTCCGCCTTCACTAGCACCCCGTACAATACTCCGCTGCCACTATAAACCCGTCTAAAACTCCGCCTTCACTAGCACCCCGTACAAAACTCCGCTGCCACTATAAACCCGTCTAAAACTCCGCCTTCACTAGCACCCCGTCCAATACTCCGCTGCCACTACAACCTCGGCCAAACCTCGCGATGGTTCATCTTATTTGATTTCATAAGGGCGCAGGTTTAGAATAACAAAGTTTTATATCGTTCGCGGGTTTATAGCTATTTCAGTATCATAAAACGAGTTTCACTAAACTATTATAGCTTTTCGAATTGGTAAGGGCTATAATTATTTAGAATCGAATTCTTTATTTATTCGAAGAATTAAGACGAAATTCAAATAACATACACCTAACTAATTAATTAATGGTACACTAACTTTTTCTTATTACCCACAGCTTTGTAAGAAAAATGTCTTCGTATCTACTACTTACTTGTTTATTTACGAGTATTTACCGTTCTTCATAAGTTTGTGTATTGAGTATTATGTATGATTAACATGTATTTCTCATGATAAGTGAATTGTATTATTTTCGAGAAATAAATGTTTTAAACCGTAAACCGTAAAATATTACGTAACATAACGCCAGTAATCCCCGAGAGGCGAGGCAGAGTGGTGTATCCATAGTACAGTCACTAGCACTAATATTGCACTACAACACACTACACTTTGTACTATTATTATTTAATATTTTACTAATATTTTTATTGTTACTAACACCAAAATACTATCAATATTATGGACCTAGTCTGAAATAAAGTGTTTATTATTAATATGTCAACACTTGGCAATTTTAAATTGCGATTTTTTCATGAATCATCAATCATCAATGAATTTTTAAATGACAAATCGCTCTGATATACTGACTGAATCTATTATATTTATTTTGAATCGCATGAATATTTACTAATTTTTTTTTTATTTATAATTTAATATTAATGTTAATAGTTATTTTTTTTAGATTATTTAACGTTGTATATTTTTATTTCTTCCGACCTAATTTGTACACCAGCCATGGTCAAACATGTTGTGCCAAAGAATATCCTCTAACACCAATAATAAACATTATACCATCTATATTATCCACACATGTTTTTGCAAATAAATGAATCTTTATCTTTATCTTCGCGAAATAACGAACGCTACGTTGAAATACGACACTTTACATAAACCTATTGGTTCGAAAATACTATGTACCTAATAATATAAAATTTCATTCGCACATTTCGCCAGTTAAGTTTGATTAAGTTTGGGGTCGAACCTATTGTCGGGCACATCCGGGCTATTACTGAGATACTCCTGATGGAGAAACCCAATAAAACTTTGGCCGACCTGGGAAACGAACCCGGGACCTTATGCTCAGCAAGCACGTGCGACCTCTAGTCCAACAAGGGAGTCAATAATGAACAAAAGTGATAATATTAACCTAACTTTACTAAAACTATTACAAACAAAACCGGGCAAGAGCGAGTCGGACTCGCGTACCGAGGGTTTCGTACAATCATATGTTTTTAAATTTTCATCGGCGAGGCCTATATTCATCAGAGAATTTTAACTGTGCACTGCGGTTTAGAATATTGCAGTTTTATGTCAGCGCCATCTCTTGACCTATAGTGGAACTAATGTAACTTTTGTTGATGATTTCTGAAAAAGTGTGCTATTTAGAGACTTCGTTCTATTTTTCTTTACATTTTTCATCAAAAGTCGAAAACTATGCTTCGTAAAAAATGCTCGCATATTTTTGGCCACGTAACCTCAGGGCAAGCTTTCAATTCTCCTTTTTAATTTCAAAAGGAATAAAATACATTAGAATACTCGGACAATAGTATTCCGAATCATTAAATATACGAAATAAGACTTTTAGATACATGCCACTCGCGTTGACATAGGTCCACGTTATTATTGAAATTTTCAACGAAATATATTCAAATACAACGTGGCGTCGCTTCACTTTTCCAGACGCTTGCCTGCATACATTATTGCATTTTGAATGATAATCTTTATTTAGACAAGTATTCATACCCTTTTCAATTTCGAAGTTATTTAGTACGGTAAAAATCTACAGGGTTATTGGTAAAACACTGACAACCTTGCAAGACTGGATTACTAACGTCTTAAACAAAAACTTTTCTTCTATGAATTTTTACAAAACAAAACTTCAAGACTTCGTTGTTCTATCTAACCCCCGCTCCCCTCCGCTGCATTTTGTACTATTCACGGCAGTTTGTTTACATAACTAGCGCTTTATTTTGCTTTGCGTAGAGTTTGTAACAGAAAATAGAATTTAAAAAACTGGCCAAGTGCAAGTCGGACTCGCACACGAAGGGTTCCGTACCACAATGCAAAAACGCCGAAAAAAACACGTTTGTTGTTGGGAGCCCCCCTTAAATATTTATTTTATTTTAATTTTATTATTTATTATTAAAGTTAAAATACAACTGAGTATTTTGTGAATATTTCAAGTGCCTACCTGTTGCCATTATTGATATCGAGCAAAAAAAGGCAAAAAAATCGCGTTTGTTGTATGGGAGCCCCTCTTAAATATTTATTTTATTTTGTTTTTATTATGTGTTGTTATAGCATATATGTGAAAATTTCAACTGTCTAGCTATCGCGGTTCTTGAGATACAGCCTGGTGACAGACAGACGGACGGACAGACAGACAGCGAAGTCTTAGTAATAGGGTCCCGTTTTTACCCTTTGGGTATTGAACCCTAAAAAAGAATTTAAGAAAATAGATTTTAAAATTTAAAATTTCAATTTGTTGAATTGAAATATTTTATTTTTGTATGATGAATTAATAAAAGTCATAGAACAAAAGTTGTTGTTTATGATGTTAGTAATATAGTCCTGAGAGGTTGTTAATGTTATACCAATAACCCTGTTTATACATTTATAACCTTCTAAGACGAAAGTCATCATCTGCCTAGCCCTTTCCCAACTATGTTGGGATCGGCTTCCAGTCTAACCGGATGCAGCTAAATACCAGTAAACTTCTTACACTAAAGTTAAAAAAAAACAATAAAATATCCTAACTCAACTAAACCTATTAACAAACTACGACATGGCGTCAAAAAATTCCTCAGCTACGATGCAATACGTCATTTTGATTCTAAAGCTAAAGTTGAGACGTCGTAGCCGCTCGTAGCCCGCCTACGTCTCGTAGCAAAGCGCTACGCAATTGCTACGAAATAAAGATGACGCACTATAGATGTTGACGTACGCTTGACAACGCGCACAAATTTGAAAAAAGAGCGTACAAAATTATAAAACATGGATGAAGTCTTAAAACTAAGTAATAAACGTGTATTTTCAATTTTAAAATCGTTCGAATTTACGTTGCGTTGTCAATTTTAAAATAAAGGGCTGATTTTTCAAAAGCCCGATATTTTTATCGGAGGAATCACTTTGAATTTTTGACAGTTCTTCCATACAAAATCTGGCAGACTTCAATTTTATTCCACGAATAAAAATTATCTGTCGATTGAAAAACTTGCCCTAAGTGCAAACTAACAAGAACATTCACGCAGGCGAAGTCGCGGGCGGATAAGTAATATGGAGTACAGGATGATTTTCACCAAACGGCTCGTATCGCATCGCATAGGAAAGGATACGAACGGATGCGGTGACATCGCGTCCGATGACGACGCATACGATCGGCTCCGTAGGACGCTTGCAAACGTATCCGTTTCTGCGTCTAGTCAAATAGTTCCATTTTTTTTTTCAATTTTTGAAAATGGTTGAAGTTGACGTAGTATTGTTGGCTATTGCATTAGAAGAAGAAGAAAATAATAGTAAAATACAGAAGAGGAAAAGAAAAATTTGGACGACAGCCGAAAGGATTCGATCGGACACGATGACAGGCGTACTACTTAATACTTTCGGCTACGATCGCGTGTCCCGGAAGACGCCCTCGGTCAAGCTGCCGTGCGCGGCTTGGTAATATAGATTTTAAATACTGTTTACACGATTTAATATCGTTTAAAGTGCCAGTCGTTTGGTGGAAATCATACTCAACAAGACATATCGCACCGACCCCGAATTAATTAGGATACGATTAATAAGGGCAGAAGAACGACGAGGAGGTACGTTTGTCGTGTTGTACCAGACTATTTACAGTACCAACCAAAGTTCGCAAATATACGTATATATTATAGGGACCGGTCGAAGTGGAGGTGCTTGGGGGAGGCCTATGTCCAGCAGTGGACGTCTTTCGGCTGAAATGATGATGATGATTATAGTAAATAGTTTGTATCTGTATATAACCTATTTATACAACGTTATTTTTACGGACAAACAGGTAATTTAACAAGCTTATAACTTTGTGATTTTTCATGATACAGTTTTGAAGTTTTGTACAGTGGGCTGCATCAATTGGGTACCCCAGTTGTATGAAAATTTTAATACAACTGGGGTACCCAATTGATGCAGCCCACTGTACATAGATTCTTTACATAAAAATACTAGACACGTGTTTCGGGTTTCGTATATATACTAAAAATAAAGTTGTTTATTAGTGTACCTAGTTTTTATTATCATATTATATTATTATTATATTAGTCTTTTTTATCATTGTTCCTCTCAACCAAAGCACCTGCCATCTAATCTCTTCACCACCCTTAACTGACTGGTAGAGAATGCCTAAGGCATAAAGTACGCCTTTTGCCTAAGGCAAAAGTTTAAATACAATAATAATAATATGCCATCAAACTCAATAAAAAGACGGTAACATATCCGTTTCTTCCGTTCTAAGATAGTTCCTAACAATAACATCATGTCGTGATTTCATTGATTTAATTTTAAAAAACAAGCATTATTTTAATACCGCATTATAATATCCACTGTGGCAACACTATCAAAGTACAAATTATTAATATTGTAACAAACTTTTAAAATGTATTTCCGCTATGGCAACTAAATGTATTATTTTACTTTGGCAACACTTGGAAATAACGGTGATGATATTACTGAGCGTTATTTCTGGGTGGGGCAAATGTCGTTTTAAAATAGTAAAATGTAGTGCAAAGCCAGTCGTTGTTGGATTGTGAAAGAGTACAGTTGTGCGATTAAAAACGTATTAGCAAGAAAAGGGTCTATTTCATTTTAATTCAGAAGTGCTATGGACCACGAGCCATGTCTCGGCAAAATCGTAAGTAGTCTTATGAATTCTTTACCTTACTTCATTGTTTTAGCCCAGATAAGTTCAGTGAGCGGTAAGTGTGGTTGTTACGTAGTTTTTGATTCGGTAGCAATCATTGTGGCGTATTTCCCTGACGGTTAATATTTAAATCATAGTTAATAGTAATTGGGCCGATGCACGTGCTACCTTTGGTCGAGGCAACTCCTCGATAGGGTTATCGTTGCGTTGGACTAATTATAATAATATAATAAGTAAATAGTTAGGCCGACGCACGTGCTGCCTTTGGTCGAGGCAACTCCTCGATAGGGTTGTATCTGTGTTGGCATAATTATATAAGTAAATGGTTGGGCCGATGCACATGGTACCTTTGGTCGAGGCAACTCCTCGATAGGGTTATCATGGCCTTGGACTAATTATAAACAATAAGTCAATAGTTGAGCCAGTGCACGTGTTACTCTTGGTCGGGGCAACTCCTCGATAGAGTTATCATTGCATTGGACAACTTGAAGTAAATGTTGGGAATTTCGCTACAAGATTCACTCTGAACAATGATATTTTAGAGGTCTGTACCGTTCATTGGATTTTCTGAGCAGGTATATAGTTTGATAGCTAAGCTAAAAGTTTGATCATGTTGGTTGCGGTAATGTCTAATTACTGTATGAGCATGCATATGTATAGTAAAATGTATAGTTTAGTTTTCATGTATTTATGTATATTTATTTGTGCTTATATTTATATGTAATTAGGTATATATTATATTCATAGTTTTAATAGGTATATGCGTATCTTTATATTTAAAATATTTATTCCTCAATGTTCTTGATTGCACCTACCACTGTTTGTCTCTGCATCACCCAAAGGTTGACTGGTAGAAAATGCCTATGGCATTAAGTCCGCCTCTGTACATTTATGTGCTTGAAGTATTAAATAAATAAATAAATATAGTTTAGACCTCCGACTTTGGCCTTTGACTTTAACCTCTATCTATGCGGCGTGCACTCGGGTCCAGCCACGAGGTGAGCTGTTCAGAGATGTACGAGTATAGTTTAGACCTCTATGCGGCGTGCACTCGGGTCCAGCCACGAGGTGAGCTGTTCAGAGATGTACGAGTATAGTGACTTTGACCTTTGACCTCTATCTATGCGGCGTGCACTCGGGTCCAGCCACGAGGTGAGCTGTTCAGAGATGTACGAGTATAGTTTAGACCTCTATGCGGCGTGCACTCGGGTCCAGCCACGAGGTGAGCTGTTCAGAGATGTACGAGTATAGTTTAGACCTCTATGCGGCGTGCACTCGGGTCCAGCCACGAGGGTGAGCTGTTCAGAGATGTACGAGTATAGTGACTTTGACCTTTATCTATGCGGCGTGCACTCGGGTCCAGCCACGAGGTGAGCTGTTCAGAGATGTACGAGTATAGTTTAGACCTCTATGCGGCGTGCACTCGGGTCCAGCCACGAGGTGAGCTGTTCAGAGATGTACGAGTATAGTGACTTTGACCTTTATCTATGCTGCGTGCACTCGGGTCCAGCCACGAGGTGAGCTGTTCAGAGATGTACGAGTATAGTTTAGACTTCTATGCGGCGTGCACTCGGGTCCAGCCACGAGGGTGAGCTGTTCAGAGATGTACGAGTATAGTGACTTTGACCTTTATCTATGCGGCGTGCACTCGGGTCCAGCCACGAGGTGAGCTGTTCAGAGATGTACGAGTATAGTTTAGACCTCTATGCGGCGTGCACTCGGGTCCAGCCACGAGGGTGAGCTGTTCAGAGATGTACGAGTATAGTGACTTTGACCTTTATCTATGCGGCGTGCACTCGGGTCCAGCCACGAGGTGAGCTGTTCAGAGATGTACGAGTATAGTGACTTTGACCTTTATCTATGCGGCGTGCACTCGGGTCCAGCCACGAGGTGAGCTGTTCAGAGATGTACGAGTATAGTTAAGACCTCTATGCGGCGTGCACTCGGGTCCAGCCACGAGGTGAGCTGTTCAGAGATGTACGAGTATAGTGACTTTGACCTTTATCTATGCTGCGTGCACTCGGGTCCAGCCACGAGGTGAGCTGTTCAGAGATGTACGAGTATAGTTTAGACTTCTATGCGGCGTGCACTCGGGTCCAGCCACGAGGGTGAGCTGTTCAGAGATGTACGAGTATAGTGACTTTGACCTTTATCTATGCGGCGTGCACTCGGGTCCAGCCACGAGGTGAGCTGTTCAGAGATGTACGAGTATAGTTTAGACCTCTATGCGGCGTGCACTCGGGTCCAGCCACGAGGGTGAGCTGTTCAGAGATGTACGAGTATAGTGACTTTGACCTTTATCTATGCGGCGTGCACTCGGGTCCAGCCACGAGGTGAGCTGTTCAGAGATGTACGAGTATAGTTTAGACCTCTATGCGGCGTGCACTCGGGTCCAGCCACGACGGTGAGCTGTTCAGAGATGTACGAGTATAGTTAAGACCTCTATGCGGCGTGCACTCGGGTCCAGCCACGAGGTGAGCTGTTCAGAGATGTACGAGTATAGTGACTTTGACCTTTATCTATGCGGCGTGCACTCGGGTCCAGCCACGAGGTGAGCTGTTCAGAGATGTACGAGTATAGTTTAGACCTCTATGCGGCGTGCACTCGGGTCCAGCCACGAGGTGAGCTGTTCAGAGATGTACGAGTATAGTGACTTTGACCTTTATCTATGCGGCGTGCACTCGGGTTCAGCCACGAGGTGAGCTGTTCAGAGATGTACGAGTATAGTTTAGACCTCTATGCGGCGTGCACTCGGGTCCAGCCACGAGGTGAGCTGTTCAGAGATGTACGAGTATAGTTTAGATTTCTATGTGGCTTACACTCTAGTTTAGCCATGTAATTGAGCTTTATGGGGACGTATGCGTATAGTTTATTGCAGCCATGTAGGCCAGCTGTAGTTCAGATTTAAAGACGAAGATGTACGAGTATAGTTTAGAGTTCTATGCGGCTTACACTCTATTTCAGCCATGTGAGTGAGCTTTATGGAGATGTATGCGTATAGCTTATTGCAGCCATGTAGGCTAGCTATAGTTCAGATTTAAAAATGAAGATGTACGAGTATAGTTTAGAGTTCTATGCGGCTTACACTCTAGTTCAGCCATGCAAGTGAGCTTTATGGAGATGTATGCGTATAGTTTATAACAGCCACATAAGCGAGCTGTAGTTCAGATTTTAAAAATAAAAAATGATATAGGAGAATAGTTTAGAGTTCTATGCGGCTTACACTCTAGTTCAATCATGGGTGATGTATGCGTATAGTTTGTTGCAACCATGTGAGTGAGCCGGTAGTTCGGAGTTCAACGTCGTTACTTATGTAATCTTATGCAGCCATGTAGGTGAGCTGCAGTTCAAAGTTTAACGTAGGTACTTATGTGATCTTATGCAGCCATGTAGGTGAGCTGCAGTTCAAAGTTTAACGTAGGTACTTATGTGATCTTATGCAGCCATGTAGGTGAGCTGCAGTTCAAAGTTTAACGTAGGTACTTATGTGATCTTATGCAGCCATGTAGGTGAGCTGCAGTTCAAAGTTTAACGTAGGTACTTATGTGATCTTATGCAGCCATGTAGGTGAGCTGCAGTTCAAAGTTTAACGTAGGTACTTATGTGATCTTATGCAGCCATGTAGGTGAGCTGCAGTTCAAAGTTTAACGTAGGTACTTATGTGATCTTATGCAGCCATGTAGGTGAGCTGCAGTTCAAAGTTTAACGTAGGTACTTATGTGATCTTATGCAGCCATGTAGGTGAGCTGCAGTTCAAAGTTTAACGTAGGTACTTATGTGATCTTGCGCAGCCATGTAGGTGAGCTGCAGTTCAAAGCTTAACGTAGGTACTTATGTGATCTTGCGCAGCCATGTAAGTGAGCTGTAGTTCAAAACTGTAGTTCTGAGTTTAACGTAGGCGCTAATGTGATCTTATGCAACCATGTAGGTGTGCTGTTAGTACGCCATTTGTGTGCTGTTAATAAGCCGTGTAGATATGCTGCAATGAGTCCCAGATTTTGACCCTGATAGTAGATTCCAAGACATTGAGCGATAGCTAAGATAGTTAATACGCCAATGTTTGATTGGAATGAAAACAAATAAAACACTATGTCCTTTAAAAAGTTTTTGAATTGGCCAAAAAGCGGTATGAAACTTTGCTAACGCTCAATTACTCGTGGAAATAAATGGTATTGATGAAAATTTCAGAAAACTTTTAGAGATGCTTAAATGAAAGTCCTGTATGAATGAAACTTTTGGACTATTTTTTGATAAGTTAGCATTGCACAGTAGGTGTGAAATTGATGGCCGAATGGCAGTAGGTTGTGTTACTTAATGGGATCAATGATAATTCTAATAGAAACGGTGCGCAGGCACATACAGATGGTTAGTTAAATTATTTAGCTTCCCAGTAAACCAGCATATCAAAATAAATTTCCAATATTGTTGCTATTTGATATATTGCCTCAGTGGTCGTGATTAGCGCGTGCTTCGGAGTTAGCACGCCGTCGGATGGCCGAGTTGTCGTGATTTCATTGATTTAATTTTAAAAAACAAGCATTATTTTAATACCGCATTATAATATCCACTGTGGCAACACTATCAAAGTACAAATTATTAATATTGTAACAAACTTTTAAAATGTATTTCCGCTATGGCAACTAAATGTATTATTTTACTTTGGCAACACTTGGAAATAACGGTGATGATATTACTGAGCGTTATTTCTGGGTGGGGCAAATGTCGTTTTAAAATAGTAAAATGTAGTGCAAAGCCAGTCGTTGTTGGATTGTGAAAGAGTACAGTTGTGCGATTAAAAACGTATTAGCAAGAAAAGGGTCTATTTCATTTTAATCAGTCTCTGTGTTAGTCTTCAAACATTTACTTAAGCCTGCTCTGAAGACGTTCGCAAGTTTTCTCTTATGGAGACGTTCCGATTGAGCTTCGTGTTTGAGTTGCTTTTTGTATATTTGTACTAGGTTTTAGACATAGATTTTATTATATCTGAAAAAACAAATCAAAATATTTTATTTCACATAAACCTACTTGGGCACTTATGAAACGTCTGAAGCTAGGTGCACGGTTCCAATTGGTCGTTTTCTATAGACAAGTGCCCGCAAGAAACTCCACAATTACTCCTCTTAAAAATAATTCGCTTTTACAATGTTTTCAAATTACAGTAGGTATGGACAGCGTAGGCCTGTCAACAAGTACCAGGTACATGATAAATTAAAAAATGGTCTACAGATCTAAAATCTACAGAGCTTACAAAGACCTCACATTTACAAAATAAGAATCTATCAAAAGGATAAATAAAAAATAAAATATAAAAACATGCTAAAATCAATGATATGATTGCCATTGCAACCACTAATAAAGAGGTTAGGTAAGAATCCATACTGCAGGGACTTAAAAATACCTTCATAAAGGCTACAGAATTACCTTTCAGACGTTGCACGGGGGGGTTCCAGTATTCGTCTTTTAAGAGGAACCGGGACCACCCCTATGTGCTGATGGTGATCACCGGGGTGGTTTTAGTGAGGTAAAAATCCCACACTCCCCGATCCCCGGAGGTCGGATGCCTTTTGAAGGTTTCCTCCAACAATAAAAAAAAAAGGTTGCAGGTGGCAGAGCCATCCACGTGCCACCTGTTACAATGATTTAAGTACTTACATGATTCTGAACACCCCTGCGAAATTTTTCGTCGGTTATTTAAAAAAAAACTGATCAAGTGCGAGTCCGACTCGCGCACCGAGGGTTCCGTACAAATTTGTAGGTATGTAACTACAAATTTACGGTTTTCGGATTTTTTCCTTTACTTATGCTACATGACATTGCGTCTTGCCAAATTTCATGATTCTAGGTCAATGGGAAGTACCCTATAGGTTTTTTCCATGTTTGATTTTTTCACTGCTTCAAGGGATTGCAGCCTTGAGTATTTGATATTAATTTCAACTTGATAACTCACGCGTACCTGAGAAAGAAGGCCTTGACAGATGGACATACAGACAGACAACGAAGTGATCTTATAAGGGTCCCGTTTCTCCATTTGAGGTACGGAACCCTATACAATAGTTGTTCAGTACATTTTGATCACGTAGGTTTTGCACTTTTCTTTAAAACAGCTCGTTATTTTCGTTTAGGCTCAGAATTTATCATCATCATCTGCCTAGCCTTTTCCCAACTATGTTGGGGTCGGCTTCCAGTCTAACCGGATGCAGCTGAATACCAGTATTTTACATGGAGCGACTGCCTATCTGACCTCCACAACCCAGCTACTGACTCAGAATTTATAACCCACAAAAAACAAAACAAAAACAAAAATGTCTAAGCAGCCAGCCGATTCTGTAAAAATCTCACCGTGAAAACTTAGGTGAAGTGTTTGTTTTTGCTAGGAATTGACACTATTGACAGCTCACTCCACGCTCGCTTCACCTATGTTTTCACGGTGAGATTTTTACAGAATAGCACCACAGGTTCGAATCATGTCCTGTATCATGATTTAAGTTTGCAGGTCCTTACCACCCTGCGTACCTACACACATTATAATTCAAAGTCACTTTTCGTGTCTGTCTGTTTGACTACGTTGTTCTTATAAACTTCGCAACGAATTTTGAAGCGGTTTTTACCATAGGTAATTTAAAGAATTTCTTCCGAAAGGTTTATGTTACATACAGATAAGAAATCTAGATGTTTTGTCAAGCCGTTAAAGCCGTGTGAAGCAGTGGCAGGTTGCTAGTAATACGGATATCTATGCTAGCAAACCATACTAATCGATATCCGTGATACTAATATTATAAATGTGAAAGTGTGTTACCTCTTCACGCTTAAACCGCTGAACTGATTTAGATGAAATTTGGTATAGAGATAGTTTGAGTCCCGAAAAAGGACATAGGATAGTTTTTATCCTGATATTCCCGCGGAATCGACACTTATGAGGGTGCAAACTGCGGGGCGCTGCTAGTTTTAAAAATGCGAAAGTAACTCTGCCTGTTACCTTTTCACGCCTTAAAGGCTGAACAGATTTTGATTAAATTTGGCACACAGATAGAACATGACCTGAGTTAGGACATAGGATACTTTTTAGTTCTTACCTCAACGCGGGCGAAGCCGTGCCAAAAAGTTTGTGCGATATAAGAAAAGGTAACATAACATACATTATATCACACCTGTCTTTTCCGATGTAGGTGTACAGTCACGAGCATAAGTATGTATACACTTGGCTTTATACAAAGGCGATTTTCTCCTTTATTTTTGAATGCCATTTGATATTATTACGAACATAGTATTTTCGCACCCATAGGTTTATGTAAAGTGTCATATTTCAACGTTGCATTCGTTATTTCTTGTAAAAATCGCAATTGAAAGTTGCCAAGTGTTGAAATATTAGTGCTCATGACTGTACCGCCACATTTCACCAGTTATATTTAATTCCTTTGTAAGAGAGAATGAACGTATTGCCATCAACCGGGCTAAAACTTGACTCAGGGGTCGTGTTACACCGTATTACGAAGTATTAATGCCATCATGATCCCAGTGCGAAAAAGGGATGGTGCTATCGGTCATGTATAGCTCCGTCACATACTGGAATCATGATGGCATTAAACCGTCATAATCCAGCACCAAGGCCTCCATTGCGATTCCTATAGAAGCAATATATCGAGCAAACAAAATTTATTTATTTCTTTCTTATAATAGAAAAAAATGTCCCACCAGGGGATCAAACCTTCGATGCTGACTCACGTTTGCAATTAATATAGATAAGATAATATATAATATATAAGTAGATAAGATATAATAAACGAAAGAGGCTGCCAATTAGTTCCATTTCCAAAAGTAAAACAGAATTTAAATATAAAATGCTCAACAAAACATTTCTGCTATAAATAACGCCAATTTTTTCAGCGATATTGCATCCATTTTGAAATGGAAAATATACAACTATCCACTTGAGTAAATAGCCGTTATTTGTGTTAATGATACTAATGGACGAATGCCATTTATATTTTATTACGTACAATTTTATTAGGGTTCCGTAGCAAAATGGTAAAACGGAACCCTTATGGACTCAGTCTGTCTGTCTGTCCGTCTGTCACAGCTGGATATCGCAAGAACTACCAATGCTATCAACTTGAAATTTGGAATAGTTTTAGATTACGTTTGCCCAGCTAAATAAGAAAGAAATAAAAATATAAGTATGTTACATATTTTTTGCAACAGGGACTGAAAGGCGGTATAAAAAATTCGAAGTGGGGCTAGTAGGGCCATGTGGGATATCATATGATACAACGTAGATTGCACATTCTCAAACATTTTTACTTTTTTTTAGGCCGCATAGTTTTCGACTTTTGACGAAAAAAGTAAAAAAAAATACCGTCCCCCCCCCCTTATCTCCGTAGTTTGCAAAGAAAAAAATCTGAAAATATTCTATGTCATAGAAGTTTATGTAAAGATTACAAGAAAAATAAAACGTAGTCTCCAAATAGCACACTTTTTCAGAAATAATGAACAAGGGTTACATTAGTTCCACTATCGGTCAAGATATGGCGCTGACATAAAACTGCAATATTCTACACCGCAGTGCACAGTGTTACAATTCTCTGACGTATATAGTACGTCAGAGAATTGTAACACTGTGCACTGCGGTGTAGAATATTGCAGTTTTGCCTCGCCGATGAAAAATAAAAAACATGATAGTACGGAACCCTCGGTGCGCGAGTCCGATTCGCTCTTGACCGGTTTTATTATTTAGGCTCTTGGATTTGGGCGTCGTCAGTAATGTGGAATTTTTAAATAGCTACTTTAATGGCTTTAAGGTTTAAAAGGGTAAGTAATTGCAGGCACACGAGACAGTTCGGCTTTGGTTCGTTCGGTTTCGTTCAACATGCCGCTCGTGTATTTGAGTACGGTGCTGTCGTCGACACGCGTTGACGGCAGCAGTTGCCTCTGTCGTCGACTCGGGTCTATTCAAATGTATGTTTCCAAGTGATGTTATTTCAAGTTAAACAAATATTAGCTTTATTTTAGTGGTAATTAAGTTGATTTCAGAGTCATCATCATCATCATTTCAGCCGAAAGACGTCCACTGCTGGACACAGGCCTCCCCCAATTTTGGGGGGGGGTTGCCATAATCGCACCGCTTGGCAGGCGGGTTGGCGATCGCAGTATGGTATGATGGTGTAATGCATAGAGAACGCTGCTGCCCATTCTCCGGTCTCCCTTAGTCGCCTTTTACGACACCCACGAGAAGTATGGGGTGGTGCTATTCTTTAAGTCCGACACCAGACAGACGAGTCTGAGTGACTAACACAAAATTTTTGAAGTTGTAGCGTAAACTGAACTTTATTGTGTGGGCATTCCAAATACTCTTGTTTGTTTACAGGCAAATAAATCGCGAACGGTGGATTTAACCTATACTCAATACTCAATACATTTATTTGCATTCCACAATGTGAACTTAGGTGGTAGGTACATTATAAAATATACATAGTTATAAATCATTGTGGACCCTGTAGAGGATAAGGGCTACTATTATATAATTATTATTAGAGTACCGCAATGACTTTTACTATTAATTAAGACAATTAATATACCTTACAGTATTAAAATAATATGTACAAGTATATAAAAAGGAATAATAATATATAATAATTATTTGAAAAATTATAATATAAAATGTTTTTCTACTCACTTCGACTTTGATTTTATTTTTTATTTTTAGTATCGATTTTTAAGTATTCATTTTATTTATCATTAAAATATTCATTAATATTATAATAGCTTTTATTGATTAGGTATTGTTTAAGTTTATTTATAAATATATTAAATTTTTGTTTATTTTTAATTGCTTCTGGTAACATGAAACCTAGTACATAATAATCACAAAACACGGTGAAAAAGCAACAAAAAAGTTCTCTGTTTTTTAGGCTCAGTTTCCGAAACGTTTCGACGCAATCTCCCCTGGCTGCAATCTTCCGGCCGATTGAGTTACGTCCACGGCCCACGACTCGATTACCGCGTCATTAACTACAATTTTTACTTACCCCCCATTAGAGACGTTTAAACAATCGCTCAGGCAACTTCTAGAGATGCTTGAGCAATTTTGTGGAAATTATTTCCAAGATGAAATTTATGGTTGAAGTTGCGAATTTTTCTCTGGCTCTAATTAGGCATCATTAAGGTAAGTGAACAGCACCCTAATTGCGTAACACACTATTACTAACAATTTGAATCATTTTGAAGCATATTTCTAATCCATTGCTTCATATGTTCAAAAGATGTGTCTGCTCAACAACGCAAATAACGCAATGAATGTTGTTGAACTGTCAAAATGAAACCCATTGCTACTGATAGTGTGTTACGCAATTACCCTGCAGGGTTGGGTTAATTGAATTAGGATATCTTTTTGGTGAAGTAGAAATTCCTACGGAATTTCCCCCGTATCGAAAGTGCTTTTGCAACACTCAAAGGTCACAAACACAGACCACTAAACTATCAGTATGTCATACAAATAATTATGTTTTTTTTACTTACGTAAATCCTGCGACACACAGTCATCATCATCATCATCATTTCAGCCGAAAGACGTCTACTGCTGGACATAGGCCTCCCCCAAGCACCTCCACTTCGACCGGATCTGTGCTTCTCGCATCCAACGAGTTCCTATGGCCTTCACAAGGTCGTCGGACCACCTTGTGGGAGGCCTTCCAACGCTATGTCTTCCGGTACGCGGTCGCCACTCCAGAACCTTTCGGCCCCGTCGGCCATCTGTTCTGCGAGCAATGTGCCCTGCCCACTGCCAGTTAAGTTTGGCAATTCTTCGGGCTATGTCGGTTACCTTGGTTCTCCTGTGACACACAGTGCTGCTGCCAATCGCCCAGCAAAGCCACCCATCCTGCTTTTATAACCCGTAGAATTAGCATATTTAGCCTTTAATTGTCCCACTACTGGGATGCCTTTTCTCTTCGAGAGGGAGTCATCACCAGAGACTCGAGACGATCTACCACGTGGGTATAGTAGATGTCACGTCATGTCGTCGAATTTTTTGTTCTATGACATGTCAGTTTCCTCACGACGTTTTCCTTCACCGTTTTGAGAGCAGTGGTGAGGAAATTATCTACACAAAGTAAAGCGCCTGTCTGGGTTCAGGCCCACGACCTGCAACTCGTAAGTCGGACCCTGTCACTGCGCCACCACTGCAATCAACTTGTTTCTAACCCGGCGCGGGTTAGAAACAAGTTGATTGCAGTGGTTTGACAAAATCCTGCAATTTTCTTTTTGTCTTTACTCGAAATAAATCAAAAGCGAGGTATCATCATAATAATAAATATTCACATAAATCATTCAAATTGGCTGTTCACGAACTTCAGGCAGTTCCCGAACTAACCGCGCTTCAACCGGTTAAAGTAAACATGATTAAAAAGAGAATAAAAAGTTTTAACATTACTGGGAGTTTATTGTTTGCAAACTAGAGTTTCCGTCAATATTTGATTTGGAAAGTTTAACTTATGAATGTGATCATTAGCATAAGTATTAAGAGACACGTGCGAAAATGTCACATTTGTAACAAAAGAATGGGGATAAGTCAGGGGTAATTGCGTAAGTCGAGTGTGTTACGGAATTACCCCGATGGTTTATCCCCAATCCCAATGCAAATCATTTTGACAGTTCATTGACATTGAGCAGACAAATTTTTCAAACATAATATGAAGCAATTTTTTTTTTTAAATTTAATAATAATATAATAATGATTTTTATTTCGGACCAAAGAATCCATAGAGTGTTAGTAACATAATATTAAAACAACTTATTATCTAGTGTTTAGTACCAATCTCTGGTCTGGAATGGTCTGTGTGGTGCCGGACTTAAAGAATAGCACCACCCCATACTTCCCGTGGGTGTCGTAAAAGGCGACTAAGGGTCTAACCGGAGAATGGGCAGCAGCGTTCTCTATGCATTCCACCACCATACCATACTGCGATCGCCAACCCGCCTGCCAAGCGTGGCGATTATGGCAAACCCTCCCCCTTTTGGGAGAGGCCCATGTCCAGCAGTGGACGTCTTTCGGCTGAAATGATGATGATGATGATGATGAGTACCAATCACCCTCCGCACAAACTGCTTTACAATTGGAGAGTTCAAACTCTCTGCAGTTACCGCAGTACAGTTCTCAGGATGCTGTTGCGACTGTCTGTCACTCTCCTCAGTAGTGACTCGGATATCTATGGTAGTGACGCTGATTTTTTTGCGTATAATCGCGTGAAACTCGTCACCCGTCACACCGTATTTACTAGTAAAAAATTAATTACGTTTGTTTTAGCAGATGATTATGCATTTCCTTCAAAATGATTGGTATTATGATATAGAGTGTGTAGTGTAACCCAATTGGGGTGCTGAGTGGATACACTTTGTATAGTTTCGCGTTAGTGATGTGCATTTTTTCGCATAGTCATGGCATTTTCGCTTCATTGTTTTGTAACCTGCTACAATGAAACGGAATTACAAATGCATTTTTTTTTGCCCAGTTTTCCCTGAGTTCCGTTCTTGTTCCTAGCCTCACGAATGTGAACTCATCTGTGCTCAACTGTGTGTCATCGTCTCTTCATTCGAAGGTGTCGTACAGTCGGCTTAGTTTGACTAATCCTTCAATTAACTTCGTGTGATTAGTATTAGAGGCTTTTGGTTTATTGTAGAGCTCTGGAGCCCTACAATACCGGGACAATAGGTAAACAACAAGGTTATGTTGAATTGTATCTACTTCATTTACAACAAGGTCTGCATCTAATTGCGTAACACATTTTCGTTCACAATCCGAGGGTTTTGAACTACGGGTCAAAGGGAAATATCTCAAAACCTTGGTCAAATTCTAGTGCAATATTTACAACAAAACTACTTATTACAAGGGTCCATATTGGCTCACCTAAAGTTCTTTACCCGAAATTGTTCTTCCTAATGATTTGTAATCCGAATGATCAGTCTTCCTAAAAATTTTTCATCCTAAAGTTTTCATTCATACTATTTGTAGTGCTACCGGCGATGTTCATAACACTCACGTTTCCGAAAATTGTAATTAATAATATCATTAATGTAAATATATTTAAACTTACGGCCTTATTACAAAACAAGATCTATCTTTAGACCCAGGTTTAAACCATCCAGTCATTTTTAAATTTCGAACTATAATCCAACGAAGCTAAAGTTCTTATTACAAAAACTGACGTTAAACCCGAGTCTAAGTTGTCAATTTTGCATTAAGAACTTTACGTTTGTCAAAATAAAGTTCAAAATAGAGTAACTGGCTCGAAGGCTTAGGCTAGGTCTAAAATTAGATCTCGTTTTGTAATAAGACGGCTACTGTTTTTTATCATAACGCTTTTATCCCTAAACATAATTACCATAATATTAGAAGATGATATTTATAGTTTTAATTTGAGGGTATGATTATTATTTGGGGGTATGCTTTACAGTTGGTTTAATACTCAAAGGCTTTACATAACGTACTGAGTTGTGTCTATGGAACCACTGTACTTCCACACCTGGCGCTTTTTGATAGTAGCTATTTTTTTTTGGATAGAATAGACTCTTTTTAGTGTAAATTTGAAAACCGCAAAGTTCGCAAAATCATAGTGGCCGAGAAAAGAAATGCCAAAGTTTTTTTTTATCTACAAAAATATGTGGTTAGGCGTAGTCGACGGAGCCTCGCTTCGTGGGGCCCCTATTTCTGTCTACAGGGTTTAAAGGAACCTAAAAAAAATCTAAAAAAAAATTTAAACAAAAAAGATATGACTTTGAATAATAGTGTAAAAGATGGTTATGTTGAGAAAATATAGGAAATCAAATAAAAGTATAATAGATGTTTATTGCTACAGACATTATGAAGTTGAATGCTTCGGAATTATGAACATTAGAGACAGAGTAGTTAGGAATTGTGATTGCTAGGATGAAAAATTTTAGGAAGAACATTTTCGGATTTCCAATTATCGGAGTTGAAAATTTAGGTGAACTTTGGCGCACCCTTATTACAAACAAATATTCCAGTTTTTACTTATAAACTAAAAATTACGAAATAAAAAGTAATTTAAAAAAAAAATTAAATTGACTTCAAAAAGAATCGAACTCAAAATTATGAAATAACTTTAATTTCGGAAGTCGGTGGCAAAAAAACTAAAACTAAAATACAGATCCCAACACACTGACTTCCGAAATTAAAGTTATTTAATCATTTTGAGTTCATTTCTTTTTCAAGTCGGTTTAATTTTTGTAAATTACTTTTTTTATTTATGTGTATTACTTAATTATCCCGCGGTAAGCCTGACTAAAACAATTCTGCAATCACATCACACGATCGACTCGTTCTATTTTTAAAACAATTCTAAATTCGCTTGACTGATTGAATCCAACCAGTACCATAATTGCGTCACACACTTATAACTCTCTATTTGAATCATTTTGAAGCATGTTTCTAATCCATTGCTCCATATGTTCGAAAAATGTGTCTGCTGAACAACGCAAATAACGCAATGAATGATGAACTGTCAAAATGAGACCAATCGCTACTGATAGTGTGTACGCAGTTACACTGCTGAACAATTTTTCTGTCCGCCTGCCATTATGTAAAGTTCCCTTTGGCAGACACCCTCTACAGTACCTATACAGGGGAGGGTCAAATTAAATTAGCTAGCCAAACTCTACAGACGTGATGAGTTTTGGGGTCAACTACCGACATTTACGCGGGTGAAACCGCGGGGCTGACTAGCTGAGCCCCGCGGTTTCACCCGCGTAAATGTCGATCCCTAGGGAATATCGGAATAAAAAGTAGCCTATATGTTAATCCAGGGTGTCAGCTACCTTCACACAAAATTTTATCAAAATTGGTCCAGCCGTTTGAGTATGAAGAAGTAACAAACATATAAACACACACACACACTCACAACTTTCGCCTTTATAATATTAGTGTGATATTCTGGCTCTGAAGATACAGGCTATGCTTAGTTTCGGAGTCAGGGTTATTTATACTTTAGGTGCCAAAGATAAGCCCCGGCTACAGTACCCAATGAAATTGTAATCCAATGTCCAATTTCCTATTTTAAGTCACTACGATGTACACCTTAGAATAAGACCAAATTTTAAAAAGGGGTGTGAATATAACATTTATTATTATTTTATTATTATATTTCAAGTGACTACACTAAGATCGATAACCCCACAAAAAAAACATGTTTTTTTTTTCGTTAATCCTAATGCCCATCACTTTGCGTAGTTTGGCTAACTAACTTTATTTGACCATGTATATATGTTGACTGTACCGAAGCTGCGGCTCCTTTAAAAATTAGGATATGAATTCCCGCTGTGTTTGGTAATTGGGTTATCATAATACAGGCTTTTATGAATCGACGGTGTGCTAAATAAACAGAGCCTTACGTTCAATTTACAAGTTATTAAAAACTTGATTGGGATATCCTATCAGACGTGAGCGCCATGTTTTTATTTAAAAAACCGGTCAAGTGTGAGTCAGCCTCGCGTACCGAGGTTTCTGTACTTTGTAGGTAACTACGTAAATCGGGAAGTGCCCTAGGTTTTGTCTACGGAACATAAACGCCCGTAACTTTTGACTCATCGTCGTCGTCGTTTCAGCCGATAGACGTCCACTGCTGGACATAGGCCTCCCCCAATTTTGGAAGGGTTCGCCATAATCGCCACGCTTGGCAGGCGGGTTGGCGATCGCAGTATGGTATGATGGTGGAATACATAGAGAACGCTGCTGCCCATTCTCCGGTACGATCCTTAGTCGCCTTTTACGACACCCACGGGAAGTAAGGGGTGGTGATATTCTTTAAGTCCGGCACCACACAGACAAACTTTTGACTGCGTTGACTTATAAGTTTGAGTTTTTCACTGCTGTAAAGGATTGTAGCCCTGAGTATTTGGTATTAATTTCAACTTGATAACTCTACGCGTTCCTGAGAAAAAGGGTCTTGACCGACGGACTGACAGACGGACAACGAAGTGATCTTTTAGGGGGTGGTTCTTTTAGGGGGGGGTTTTTCCTTTTGAGGTACGGATTTTAATTTTTTGCGCGAAACCCTAACTCTTTTTCCAAATATAAAAGTAGCCTAAGTTATTTATTTATTTATATATTTATAATTTATCAGTGATAGTCTGCCAATTAGCCGGAAGACATTATTTTTTTATATGTACCGCATGTGTATACATGCATTATGTATAGGTATATATGCCGCATGTGTATATGCATTTTTTATAAAGCTGTTATTTTGACATTACAAACAGACATTTCAATTTTATTTATTTGTTTGTATAGATAGAAGATAGAAAATACATAACACTATATAAACCACCAAAAAACATTCCAAAACAACTTACCGGGGCCTAAAAAGGCCACTTTGGCAGAATCATAAAAGGATAACATTATGAATCATAATAATTAGTAACAGTACGGAGTTTGGAAGTTAGCGGTTTAATATCCCCGTGCCTCGGAAAGCACGTAAAGCCGTTGGTCCTGCGCCTGATCTCTCCCCGGTCGTGTCGGGTTGCCGTCCCATCGGACTATGAGAGTAAAGGAACAGAGAGTGCACCTGTGTTTGCGCACACACGTGTGCACTATAATATCTCCTGCGTACCTGGCCAATCTCCGTTGAGATTGGCCACCGTGACCGAAATCGGTCGGGAGGCTTTTATAATGTCTGTTAAAGCAATTACCAATTCATTAGCCAAGAGTGGTGAACAAAATCATTCATCTTTTGACTATTTGCTTGGTTGTAGCATAAGCGACGTTTTTTTTTTCCTTTTATTTACACCCACATAAACCTACTTTTAATTCGCAACACATTACATAAAGGTCACCTTACATTATTAAATACGGACAGGGCTGTCCCCGAGATTTAGGGATGTCGCTAATTGGATTAAACTCGCCCGGTCGTTTAATATAATCTAAACCTTCATACAAAATTTGAAAAGGTTGAAGAAATCTTCGTCTGTTACTTTAGACGCCTATTTATTTGGGTTAAAAGGGAGAACGCGCAAATGGTGGAAAAATTAAAGGTCTCTTGAACGCCTTCGGCTGTTTCTAATTGAGGTTTTTGAAACCCATGTTGGGTCGTTTAGAATATGTTTTGGTAAGACTACGGTCAAATGTTTTTTTATTGATATGTGAAGAAAATGTTTTTCTTGTTATTTAATCTTAAATTAATACCTTTTGGTCAGTAACACTAAAGAGTATATTTATGACAGTTGTACGGGTGCTAAGCACTGACGTTATGATTTAAGGCTCGTACACACAGGCGCGACGCGACAGCGCGACGCGATTCTGCGATATATATCCGTAGAACAATTTCTATGGAAACGCGCGCGACACTTCACACTGGAGCGACTTGTCGCGCCGCGACGCGGTCGCGGCGCGACGAGTAGCGCGACACCGTGTAGCCGCGATATCGCCGCGACACCATACTAAATGTTCATTTTGTATGGCGTCGCGCCGCGATTCGCGTCGCGCTTGTGTGAAAGGTGTTGCGGCGCGATAATATCGCAGAATCGCCACGCGACGTGTCGCGCGACTAGTCGCGCCTGTGTGTACGAGCCTTTATACGTCAGTGGTGCTAACTGAAAAAGGGAGAGAGAGATGTCAAGATGACATGGAAGAATGCAAAATTGATTTTTGGTTCTTAAATATTTTTATAAATACATTTTATTATAACGAGAGTGGACAGGTGTATGATAATGCATACGTACATTATTTTTAGTTAATACTTTATTTAGGACTGATTTTTTCAACGCCAGATAATTTTATCCGAGGAATAATTTTGAATTTTTGACAGTTCTTTCAAACAAAATCTCTCAGAACTAATTTTATTCCACAAATAAAATGTATCTGTCGATTGTACAGTCAGCCCTTAGTAATTGAAGTCATTCGAGCCGCCATGACAGCATGCCCCATTTTGTCAATCAAAATAAAAGCCATAAGTAATTTGAGGTAAATAAACTACAAGGAACAAAACGCAATTGGTAATGTTCGAACATTACCTTAAAATTACGAGAATTGCCCCTCGGTCATGTCGTTGGGGTCAGCTTCCAGTCTAACCGGATGCAGCTGAATACCAGTATTTTACATGGAGCATGCCTATCTGACCTCCACAACCCAGCTACTAGGTAATACCTTGGTAAGACTGGTTGTCTGACTTAGGGCTTTTGACTACCCGTGACAACTGTCAAAGATCTACGAATGACAGCCGGGACCGACGTCTTTTTTTTTTTTTGCGGATGGGAAAACATCAAATGACTCCTCCCGCTCTGGGTGGAGCGGAATAGTGTCAGACTCTTACTGACTAAAACCCACCCGTGTTCCTTCCTTAGCCCTTTGTGTTCCGGGCCAGCGGTAACCCTTTCGGACAATCCCGCTGACTCGGCAGGCTTCAGCCCTAGAGGGCCCCCTCCTCGGGACCGACGGCTTAAGGCTCCTTCAAACAGGTGCGACACGCAATAAAATCGCGCGCGACACAAAGGCACCGCAAGTCGCGCAACCAGCGGTGCCTTTGTGACGCGCGCGATTATATCGCGTGTCAGGCCTGTTTGTAGGAGCCTTTAACGTGCTTTCCGAGGCACGGAGGGTTCTTGGTATGTGAAGATGGTCACCCATCCACGGACCAACCGCGGCAAACGTAGCTTAACCTGATCGATCGACCCGTGCGCTGTTATTACTTAGAGAGCCCCACAGAGAATTGCCCCTCTGTTATAATCCAATTAGTAAACGAATTTTCTGAATCGGATCATTAGTTCCGAATATTACCCCGTACATACAAACTCGCGTGAGTTAGGTGATAATAAACTTCGGGACTCCTGATCCGATTCCGAAAATTCTTATACTAATACCAATAGGAAGCTAGATCGAGTGTTTTGGTCCTTATAAGAAACAGGATCGATCGACATCAAAAAAATTTTTTGTAAAAATTATCAATTTTCATGCTGATTGTATTTTTTTTCAAAATCTGTGAATGCAAATGTTTCGAAAAGTAAGGGCTGTCTCATAAGACTGTTTTCTTGTAGTAAAAATGGTTAAGGTCTTATTGCCCCATCTCGATAATCCACTCTGTATGTCATGAATCACGATTGACTGCTTAGCTCCATAAAGATATAGCGTGATAATTATTTAAAAGGTTTAAATCTGTAACTATCTGCAATATTATAACGTTTTGGTTCGATTTTTTACAATTTGCGCTAAACAATACGAACATAATGCAATACTGCTCATCCCCCATAGCAAAATGCGTGATAATGTTTACCCTACAAACTGACCAGACTTATAGGGAATATCTATGCAAAATTCTAACAAAGTTTATCAAACAGACAAAAATCTAAGTAAAATATTTTCGGTATTAGAATCGTTCCCAGACCTCGCAAAGATAACTGTAAAAAAAATATTACGTGTACAGTTTTAACTTCGCTACCTGCTTAAGATTAAATAAGACCACATGTGTTTAAATTGAGAACGCACTCTTAAATCGTAACATTAACTCGCGAATAAATCCAAGCAAATATCGGATGAATATTAGTGGCAATAACAATTTTACTATCGAACCGCAATTCAAATTTTATTACGACTACAAACATACGTAGGTGTGAATATGAATACATTTCTGCTACATTTGCCGCCAATGGCGGGCAGCGTCCAGTTTGAGGTGGTTACAACCGGTTATTAGATCTGGATTTACTGGATCTTTGCTGATATTTCCTTGCAAACGAGCTGTTAATTCGTATTCCAATATGAGGAAATATAAATATGCTATTTCTAATAAACCGTATGCCAGATATTATCATAACCATAAGACGTAAGTACATAAAGACTTTCATCCCCTATATTATAGGTATATATATATTTTTTATTATATTTTTTTAGGATTCCGTACCCAAAGGGTGAAAATGGGACCCTATTACTTAAGGCTCCACTGTCCGTCTGTCACCAGGCTGTATCTCATGAACCGTGATAGCTAGACAGTTGAAATGACAATGTTTTTTCACAGATAATGTATTTCTGTGGCCGCTATAACAACAAAAATAGAATAAAATAAATGTTTAAGGGGGGCTCCCATACAACAACCGTGTTTTTTTCGGCGTTGCCTTGTGGTACGGAAGCCTTCGTGTGCGAGTCCGACTCGCACTTGGCCAGTTTTTCTTATTACAAAACGAAATCTAACTGTAGACTAACTTAGACTGGGACCTAAATCTTTGAGCCAGTAGATATTTTTTTACGTTTACTTCGTTAAGGCAAAGTTCTTAATACTAAAATGACAACTTCGCACCGAACTAAGCTGTCATTTTTGTCAGAACTGCATTTCTATAGCAGTTAGGTTCTTAATTCAATAACTGGCTCGGTGGTTTAAACCAAAAGAAAAAAATTGTTTTATAATAAGGGTTTTTTTTAAATCCTTCCATATTACTCATCTTAGAGCTCTTGTGCTGACCCAGTAATTTAGAATGCTTTTCTGTCAATTAATTTCAGATTTTTAATATGTAAATAGATGGTTCGACCCACGCAGCTTCTTGTATTGTAAGGTGGATATGGCAACCTGTGCAATTAAAAGCATTATCGGTGACTTCTGCTATTTATTAGATTTTGTAACTTCATCATTCACAGCCCGACTTCCTCACACTCACTGCTGAACATAAGCCTCTCTTTTCATATCTATCTTGTAACAGATTTTACACAGAAAGTAAAAGTCTGTATGGTTTATTTTGCACAATTAAAATGACTCAAACTCAAAGCATTTATTTCAATTAAACTAATTACGGGCACTTTTGAATTGTTAAAGGGTCAGCCAGTCAGAAAGATGAAGCTAGTTGCCCATTCCAAAGCGTAGGTACCTATGGAGAAGAACGGGCAAGAAACTCCATGGACACTCTTTTAAATCAAAATAATATGGTTACAAAGTCTTGTTTACATAATTCATGTTAAAAATCATGCATGTGAGAACGATGCAGAACGTTAAAAGCGTCCGTAATGAAAAGACGAAAAAAACCAATTCAAATATTAAATTAAAATAAGCCATGGCAGCAAAGAGATGACCAGTCCCTACTGACGGCGCCCGTTCACGAACATGACGCATGTATTAGCACCATTCAGCTCAACTATTTTGATGGGAGCTAAATGATCCAACACACGCGCCACCAACAGCGATACATTTGAGTGAACATGACATACTCTCAGCCGCCAGGGCACATTCAAGTCAATGAAAGGCGTACCCAGTAAATGGAAGCTTTATAGTATGTACATAGTACTCACATGTGTGCTATGCAATTATACAATACTAGGAGATTGAATTTATATAATGCAGAAATAGTATTTTAAAACCTTCAGCATCTCCAACAGTATTTTCCAATGCTAATCAATTTATTTGTTCAGCACAAATGCACAAAGGAAGTTAGCAATTATGAAATTAGCTTATTTTTTTTTGCTTTTTCTAGAATAAATAATGTATCGTTGTGTACCTTTACGATCACGTACTTGCATATATACTCACGCCTTTTTCCCATGAGGGTAAGCAGAACGCCACCTGCTAAGATACTTACATGCTCATTTTGCTTCGGTTACGTATATATTTCTAACTAGCTGACCGGCGCTACTTCGTTCGCGTGGTGTCCTACCTCTTACCCTACCCTACCCCTACACTACTCCTTCCTACCCTATTCCTACACTACTCCTACCATCCTACCCTACTTCTACCCTATTCCTACCCTACTCCTACTCTACTCCTACCCTATTCTTACCCTACTCCTACACTACTCCCAGTGACGTGCATAAAGGCATTTAAGCAGTACCTACCTCGATAAATCACCATAAGCCTGTCAATTAAATTTTATTGTGTGTGCCCACAGTTAAGAAACTCACTAAGTTATCATAACAAAAAACAAAATCTTCATACAAAAACGCGCGGCAGTAGGCAGTCGCCAGACGGCCTTCTCGGCTCCCGTACTATTCGCACATTGTTATTGGTCTTTACTCGTTCAAGTTAATACGACGAAATTAAAAATACGTACGCCTCACGCGTAGTACCATGACGTTCCACCTTCGCAATTTATCACCCTAAAGTAGGCAGGCCTACTCAAATAACCAACCGAGTATGAATGTTAAAATCGTAATTTGTAATTCGCTCGTAATTTGGCCGTGCGAAGAAAGAAAGGGATGGATATTGAGGTCGCCGTTAGTAGAAATGAAAATCCAAGATGGCGGCTGCAAACATTTTCAAATTTTTCATCATGGGTGCATGGTTTTCGAGGTTGTTGGAGCCTATAATAAAGTCAAAATTAAAATCAAAGTCAAAGTCAAAACGTTTATTGCGAACTAAGTGTACAATGTTGGTGTTATGTTTTGTTAGTACTTATGACTTAGCAGCCTTTTACAAGCATTGCAATTATTATTCGCCTGCCCTTATCATAAATTAGCATGCATTAAACATTATTAATATTTAATTATTTTCCTCTATATTAGTACAATTGAATTGAGAAATTATAGTTATGTCAAAATTGAATGTCAATATTAATTAATTTAATACAATTATTCAGCAATATTAATGTCATCCTTTTCAGGAAGGTAGTACAAATTATAATTATAATTTTATATCAAGTTAAATAGGTTAGACTTAATCTCATTGTTTGTATAGGACAGATTGCCAATTTCTTACATGAAAGAAAATCGCTGTTTTAAGCTAGACTCTAAATATTCTTTTACTGAGTAGAAACATTTTTGGATTATATATACACACATCAAAAGTGTCTAGGGATCAACATATATTTTTGCAATAACTTTTCTCCTGATTGATATTAATTAAAATTTTCTTTAAGGATTCATCAAATAAAGTGTTTTCGTTTGTCACAGTAACGATAAACCAAGTCACCTTTGCATTAATAAAGAAATTTGCCATTTTCCTAATAAAGGGATTTTTGACATTTGAACCACTAACACAAAAGTTCGAAAAAAAGACTGAAATAACAGTTTTCTTTAAAATTTTATTGGGTAACTTAAACAATTAATAATCCGTGTTTCTACCGCGAACACTAACAACACAAGAACATCGGTTTGGCATACTCAAAATGAGTTCATCCAAATCACGCTGTGGAATGGCCGCCCATGTTCGTTGCAACAACAAAAAAAGGTCTTCTTGCGACTGGATACCCTCCATATTCGGCAGAGCTCTTCTCTGTAGCATATCCCATGCATGCTCAATCGGGTTCAAGTCTGGCGACTGAGCAGGCCAGGGCAGGACATTGATGTTAGCTGCGGCGAGAGTCTGTCTTACAACTCTTGCGGTGTGCGGTCGTGCATTATCATGCATTAACTGAAATAAGGGACCGATTTGCACTTGTAGAGGAACGATGACGTCTGATACAATCGTCTCAGCATAAATTTGAGCGTTGAGGTTGCCTCTGATCCAAATCAACTCAGTTCTTCCGCCGATCCAAATACCCGCCCATACCATGATGGTTCCACCACTATAAGGATGGACTTCCTGGCAGGATTTTAATCGCTGTTGGCGTCCAGGGGTTCTCCAGTGTCGTATACGTCTTGTATCCGGTCTCATACCAAAACGAGACTCATCAGAAAAGCACACGAAACGCCATTGTTCTTCTGTCCAATTTCTGTGTTCAAGAGCCCATTGATATCGAATCCTACGATTGTGCATTGCTATAGGTGGTACCCGTAGCGGTCTTCGGGAATGAAGGTTCACTTCATGCAAGCGGTTTCTGACTGTTTGGTCGCTAATTAAGTTCCCTGAAGAGTGATGAAGCCTCACGGCTAACATCATGGCGGTTATTGTTGGAGCTCTTCGAGTTAAGATTTGAATGTATCGGTCTTGTCTCCGTGTGGTGCAGCGATACCGTCCTCCATGGCGCTCAGCCACGGTACCAGTGCTTCGGTAACGTGTCCAAAGTCGACTGATAACACTCTGACTTGTATTCAGAGCTAAAGCCACAGTACGTTGCCGGGAACCAGCTTCTATCATTCCCACGGCTCTGAGCATTTCTTCCCTGCTTAAATGACGTCGCCGCGCCATAATAACGTTGGTTTTAATCAGTAGTAGGGAAACAGTAGCACTAATAATGTCTTCAATGCGTTGTATGTTTTTATAGGGAAAATATTGACAGCTGATTTTCATCTTTTACTCGAATTTGATTCACAGTTCCTGATTCAAATTATGAAATGCACCAAAAAGGATCCATATAAATTTATAAAATCATACATTTATTACAAAGCCACATCTCAATCTCAAGAAATCCGCATAAAAATGCTTGATCCCTAGACACTTTTGATGTGTGTAGTTTTAGCCTTTTTTGGAATATCGATACTGATTTTTCAGTTTTGAATATGTTGGGCAATTTATTATATATTTTTATTGCCATGTAATATGGGCTATCACTTAACATTTTAATTCTTGAGGATGGAGCGCATAACCTCTTTTTATGGCGAGTGTTGACGTTGTGCGTATCTTCTACTTTAGTGAAATTGTCAATATTTTTAAAAACAAATACGCAAACGTCAAGTATGTATATTGACGGCAGACTTAGAAAAAAAAATCCAAGTTGGGAGCTGTAATTTTTTTGTTTTGTTAATAGATACCTACTTTTGTTTTATGTTTCTGATTAGTGACCACGTCTGCCTAGACCGGCCTAGTGCCTGCCTACCTATTCTGAAAAGCAATGTACGCCACTGTCTACTCCTCCAAGTAAATAAAAGCATTAAATAAAAAACAATAAAAAAAAAACAAAAAAGTATTCTATGTCCGTCTCCTGGTTCTAAGCTACCTCCCCACCAATTTTCAGCCAAATCGGTTCAGCCGTTCTTGAGTTATAAATAGTGTAACTAACACGACTTTCTTTTATATATATAGATAGATATATCTGGTCATACACGCACGCCAGTTGAGTTGAGAGTAGGTACTTACTACTAGGTACTACGCACCTGAACTTTCTGGTGAGCATCACCAATAACGACCACCAACCACCACAAGAACGATAATAAAAAATAAAATAAAATCTACTTACATGTAATTTTTTTAATGGCTTTTTAATTTAATTTATTCGCCAGTTTAAGTAAGCCAAACCATATTTCCTATTTCAAAGCGGTGAAGGAAAACATCGCGAGGAAACCGGCAAGTCTTAGAACCAAAACATTCGAAGATCATCATCATCATCTGCCTAGCCTTTTCCCAACTATGTTGGGGTCGGCTTCCAGTCTAACCGGATGCAGCTGAATACCAGTGTTTTACATGGAGCGACTGCCTATGTGACCTCCACAACCCAGTTAGTGGGTAATACGATACCCCTTGGTAAGACTGGTTGTCAGACTTTCGGGCTTCTGACTACCCGTAACGACTGTCAAAGATCCACGAATGACAGCCGGGACCAACGGCTTAACGTGCTTTCCGAGGCACGGAGGGGTCACGGTATGTAAAGATGGTCACCCATCCACAGACCAACCGCGGCAAGCGTAGCTTAACCTGATCGATCGACCTGTGCGGCTGTTATTATTTAGCCACGGGCCCCTCCAAAACATTCGAAGATACGAAAAAAAAAAAAATTAAATTATAAAATTCCAGTACGACGGGTCGGTGGATGTGACATCCACCAACCCGTACTGGGCCCATGTACAGACGCCAGCGCATCAAGCTATATCTGAACTTTTGAACGCCACGGTCGGGTATAGACGACAAACGAAAACGTGCCCAACACGCCACGGTCGTCTACAGCCGACAAGAAAACAACATTATTTACCTTTTGAACGCCACGGTCGGGTATAGACGACAAACGAAAACGTGCTCAACACGCCACGGTCGTCTACAGCCGACAAGAAAACGACATTTTTTACCTTTTGAACGCCACGGTCGGGTATAGACGATAAACGAAAACGTGCCCAACACGCTACGGTCGTCTACAGCCGACAAGAAAACGAAATTTTTTACCTTTTGAACGCCACGGGCGGGCATAGACGACAAACGAAAACGTGCCCAACACGCCACCGTCGTCTACAGCCGACAAGAAAACGTGTGTTGGGCACCTTTTCATTTGTCGTCTATACCCGACCGTGGCGTTTATTAATAGATTTTCAACTTTATCGCTAAAACATAAGGTTCAAAGGCGATTGGGAAAATTTGACAGTTTCGGGTAGCTTGATATGCTGGCATCTGTACCTACTAGGTATGCCCAAGCGGACTATGTAATTTTGTTTTCCAACATCACGTAAAAATCCTTACTGAGATGCCATTTACCCCAATAGAGAGAAAAATGAATTCCGAAAATAATCGAACAACTACTAAATCACATCGTTAACCTACCTGTTACGACGCGACACTGAAAAATGGCGTCGCATACAAATTCAAAGCTGTAATACAGACATGTTGCCGCTGAAATATGAAAGAGTTTAGATACCATCTCGTTCAATTGAAATGTACCCGGCTGATGAATGTATCGACTACATTTTGGGTAGCAGAGTTTTTGAGAAATATTACGCTTTAGGCTGGGGAATCTGTGCAGCTGTGCTGCTGAGAGCGTCAAAATGAAGGGACCAAATCTCCAATGTCTGTCATACATTATAAAAAAATTATACCATTAATCATATTTCCTACCTTTGCTATATTTTAGCTACCTCATCATATACATAATATTTTAACAAAATGCTTGGTCCCTCCATCATGATATCAAGATGGAGGGACCAAACTGATAGACTACTCCCTGGAATGTTCTACCTGCTTAGTGTTATAATACCTTAATATTATTGATTTTGGCTGCCCGAAACATATATCGTTTTAAAGATATCGATTATATAAGTTGGTCCCTCCAAATTGACGATTCAATTGTTTAGTGCAACAGGTACCTAAATGGGCGGTTTATTTTCGATCTTCGAAGGATAAATATTTAATACCTATTTACTACCTTCTAATGGTGCAAAATTTCTTTCGTTAAAGTTTATTTTAACGAATTTGAAAAAATATAGGTAGATACTTATCTACTTTTATCTTTTACATGATTTTCAAAGAAACGTACCTTAACCGTTGTAAGTACCTAAAGGAAAACTTTCTCAACTTCCACCCTATTTTACTAAGATAATGATATTTAAACACATTGTTATGCAATAAAGATTTGAATTAGATCGCACAAGGAATTAAAACAAATGCAAGAAATAAAGGCGCTGTCGAAGTTAAATATTTTTAGTATTAGACGCGTGATTGACGGTAGAAAACAGATACTTGTCAATGAGAAAAACAAACATTTTAGCTCAGTGTCCATCCATCGATATCCATACTAATATTATAAATTCGAAAGTAACTCTGTCTGTCTGTCTTTAAGTTATCTTTTCACGCCTAAACCACTGAACGGATTTCGATAAAAGTTGGCAAAGAGATTGATTGCATCCCGGGGAAGGACATGGTAGTTTTATTGACATACCTCGCAGGTGAAGCCGCGGGCGGAAGGTAGTAATCTATATATATAAAACTAGCTTCCGGCCGCGGCTTCGCCCGCGAGATATGTCGATAAAAACTATCATATGTCTTTCCCCGGGATGCAATCTATCTCTCTGCCAAATTTTATCAAAATCCGTTCACTGGTTAAGGCGTGAAAACGTAACATACAGGGAGACAGACAGACAGAGTTACTTTCGAATTTATGATATTAGTATGGATTCAAAGTCCTGACTGATATATCAACGCACAGCCTAAACGCTGGGTCCTAGAGACATGACATTTGGAGGGTGTGTTCTTTGTGAAGAGTTGGTATCCACTAAAAAAGTAACCTATAATTGATCAACCACGTCGCCATAATAATTGACCCTTTGTAGGGTAATAGAGAAGATCTCATCAACAGCGAAGGACAAAGCATTAATTGCTAAGCTTGCTCTCTGTGTCTTGGTTATTACAGATCATTAAGAATAGAATAGAATACTCTTTATTATGTACACCATATAAATTACAGACATAAATATAGAAACTGTACAATGGGCGGTCTTGCTAAAAGCGATCTTTTAAAGACAACCTTTGGATGGATTAAAAAGGGAAAGGACAGACAAATACTGTGGGTAGTCTGTGGTGTACCATTAAGTCAAGGTTTATCCGTTTAATAAAGTTTTTTTGAGGAATAATTGATAAACGGTCGTAATTATATTATTTATTTTCATAATCTCTTAATTAACTATTTACACTAGCTGCCAAATTAAAATACTAACTAACTAATAAATAACTACAAAAACATAAGGATATCTAGGCGTCGAAGTACTCGTCCGCATCGCTGTCATCCGGAAACGTGCCCAGAAGACTGGCAGCATTGCCACGTTGAATGGCAATGTTAATTCTATGGCCAAAGAACGACCCAGCCCTTTGATAACACAATCTGATACTATTAAATTAGGAATATTGGGTTTGGGATAATGTTAGTCATCCGTGACCTTATAAGACCTATATTTCAGGAAGATGACTTTTACAGGCTGAAATCATTAATTTCACGGTGGCTTGAAAATTATGTCATAACAATAATTAAATACATTCATTGTGAAACACAAATGTGGTTTATTCAATAACAGTTACACTGATTTTTATTACTTACCATTAAAATAGCGAATAAAATAAAATTCTACATTACATATTCATTGTTTTCACTTCATCATCTGCCTAGCCTTTTCCCAACTATGTTGGGGTCGGCTTCCAGTCTAACCGGATTCAGCTGAATACCAGTATTTTACATGGAGCGACTGCCTATCTGACCTCCACAAACCAGTTACTGGGTATTACGATACCCCTTGGTAAGACTGGTTGTCAGATTGTTTTCACTTGTGGTGTTGCATTTTTACCCGTTGCTATTTCAACATTCTTACGGTAAAAATCTATAAATTAAGATAGACAACTATAAACGAGATTGAAAAATTGGCTATTAAAATACGTCAATTTACGTCAGGCGCTGACTAATTTGACAGGACTAAACTAATGTTTATCTTCTGTTCTTTTCTTAATGAAATAGAAAGAAAAAGATAGACAACTTTAGACGAGATAACTAAATTTAAGATCATGCCTCTTTTTCTTTCTATTTCACTAAGAAAAGGACAGAAGATAAATATTAGTTTAGTCCTGTCAAATTAAGATATACAACTATAAACGAGATTAAAAAATTGGCTATTAAAATACGTCAATTTACGTCAGGCGCTGACTAATTTGACAGGAATAAACTAATGTTTATCGTCTGTCCTTTTCTTAATGAAATAGAAAGAAAAAGATGCCTGAACTTAAATTTAGTTTAGTTTTTGACCGAAAGAATCGGCGCCATTGTATTTTTGTTTTTTTTTTTTCTATACGTACCTAATTATTATCCAATTAGGTATTTGATTGATTGATTTGTGATGATTGTTGATGGCAATCGGCTCGCCCCCTTATTAAATGGGGCTTAAACATAACTGGTGAAATGTAGGTGTACAGTCACGAGCATAAGTATGTATACACTTGGCTTTATTCAAAGGCGATTTTCTCCTTTATTTTTGAATGAAATTTTATCTTATTACAAACATAGTATTTTCGAACTCATAGGTTTATGTAAAGTGTCGTATTTCAACGTTACATTCGTTATTCGTTATTTTTCTTTTGAGTATTAAAAAAAAACATAGTTTCCAAGAACCCTGTAGATGGCGTTGAACTGACTACGTTACTAGGTGCCAAAGTCAAAACGCTTGTAAAAAAAAACATTGCGTCACGTCATATACGCTTGTTGAGTGACAGTTTCGTTTGCTTTCGTTTTACGATCTCAATTAATTTTGAAATTACATCCAAGTGAATTAATAGAAAAATTATGTGACGTTCCGTTCCTTGCAGTAACTTACCAAGTTCAGCGCCATCTATCCAGCGGCTAGGGAAGCGTTAAAAAAAAAGAAAAAGACAATCCCTCATTGAAAGTTGCCAAGTGTTGACATATTAACCTCTGCCCAACTTATGTTTTGTAGTAAATTATCATCCATCTAATACAAACACACACACATAGAGACACATACATATACATACATACACAGATACATACATACATACATAGATATACAAAGAGCAGTGGTGACCCAGTGGTAAAGGCCGCGATTCACGGATTGTAGGTCGTAGATTCGAACCCAGACAGGCGCTTTACTTTGCGTAAATTATTTCATCACCACTGCTCTCATAACGGTGTAGGAAAACATCGTGAATGTGACATCTATACCAACCCGCACTGGGCCCGCGTGGTGGATTATGGCCCACACGCTTCCTCTAACTGAGAGGAGGCCTGTGTCCCAGCAGTGGGAATATTATAGGCTGATTATACAGGGTTATTGGAAAACCATTAATAACCTCTTAAGAGATCATTGTACGCATCATTATGAACAACTTTTACTATGGGACAAAACCTGAAATCGCGAAATAAAAATCAGCTGTTCCCTACATTTTGACGAGTTATACGAACATAAATGTAGGGAACAGCTGATTTTTTTTCGCGATTTCAGGTTTGGTCCCATAGTAAAAGTTGTTCGTAATGATGAGTACAATGTCCTCTTAATAAATTGTTAATGTTTCACCAACAACCCTGTATAATTATTTACATTAAGTACTGAATTAAAACGAACTATACAAATATATGTATACAACAAAAAACCTAAGCGATTATAAAAAAGCCAACTAATAGAAAACGCTCGCTTTCTTCCATCCTGAACCTGAACGTTTCTTCAATAAACTATTAATCAAGTACCTAGTCGACTTGTTAGCAAGTTTTCAGTTGCTCAGTCGTACTCGGTTGCTCAGTACCTCAGCTGCACCTGTACGTTTGCATTTAAAACCACTGAGCCGACTAACAAGGTATAAACTGGCACTTGATTGAACTATAAGGGTCATACTTGAATATATCGGTTTGCATTTTTAAAATGTAGTAGTTGTTTTTTAGGGTTCCGTACTTCAAAAGGAAAAAACGGAACCCTTATAGGATCACTTTGTTGTCCGTCCGTCCGTCAGTCTGTCTGTCAAGACCCTTTATCTCGGAAACGCGTGAAGGTATCGAGTTGAAATTAAAACCATATACGCAGGTCTACAGTCCCTTGTAGCTGTGAAAAAATCAAACTTCTAAGTTAACGTAAAATAAAAATACGGCCCTTTATGCCGCAAGAAACGTATATTTCGACACTCTCAGAGAAATCAAAACCTATAGGGTGCTTCAGAATCATTACATTTGGCAAGAAGCAAGATCATGTAGCACAAGTAAAAGAAAAATCCGAAAACCGTAACTTTGTTGGTACATTTAAAAAAAAACCCGTGATAAACTATTTATATACAAAGTACGGAACCCTCGGTGCGCGAGTCCGACTCACACTTGACCGGATTTTTTCTTTATCAAACGTTATGCTAACAAGCGTAGCGTAGCGTTATGCTGCTTGTAATGTTTCACCAAAGGAGATAAGTAACCAAGGTCGTCGGATATAGTTGAAGTTTAGTAAGAAACCGATGGATGCAGACGCAGATTATTCGGAATCGTCTGACGACAGTAATTAGATGTGTGTGTTAACATAATTATATCCCTATATAAAAATAAAAATAAACCGGTCAAAAGCGAGTCGGACTCACACACCGAAGGTTCCGTACCATTATGTTTTTAATTTTTTTTTCATCGGCGAGGCCTATATTCGTCAGAGAATTTAAACACTATGCACTGTGGTGTAGAATATTGCAGTTTTATGTGAGCGCCATCTCTTGACTGATAGTGGAATTAATGTAACTTTTGTTGATGATTTCTGAAAAACTGTGTGCTATTTAGAGACATCGTTTTATTTTCCTGTAATCTTTACATAAACTTCTATCACATAGAATTATTTCAGATTTTTATCTTTGCAAACTTCGGAGATAAGGGGAGGGGGGGACGGTATTTTTTTTTACATTTTTATCAAAAGTCGAAAACTATGCGGCCTAAAAAAAATGTTTGAGAATCGGCAAACTGCGCTCTTTCATATGATACCCCACATACCCTAGTAGTTCCCCTAGTAGCCCCACTTCGAATTTTTCAGACCCCCTTTCACTCCCTGTTGCAAAAAATATACATTATATTTTTATTTCTTTCTTATTTGCAAGATAGTTGGGCAAACGTCATCAAAAACTATTCCAAATTTCAAATTGATAGCATTAGTAGTTCTTGAGATATCAAGATGTGACCGACAGACAGACAGACTGAGTCTCACCATAAGGGTTCCCTTTTACCATTTTGCTACGGAACCCTAAAACCATTACAAAACTGTTTTTTATTTATGTGCGTGTGGTGTGAGGGCCACTTTGTTAAAACTCTTTGAAAATGTGCTTAGGATTTAGTGAACATTCCCAAAGAATTGTGAAAGTTGGTATCAGATTTTGTGAAAGTCTAATAACCAAGTTATAGACTGTAAAGTTGGGCCCTCAGTTCTCACATAGAGGATTGAGGGCCCACCTAAAACTGATAAACTATGGACACTACCGAAAAAGTCTTAATGCCAAAATCTAAGCTAATGCCAAACAAAATTTGTGAAAACAAGATATTATCGCAAAACACTGTCCTACTTTGTATATCTTCGTACAAAATGGGCCCTCAATTCTCATACACGTAAAAGTTTATCACGCAATTATAATGAAATCATTAACTTACAGCTACTGTTTGAAATTCTATATGCAACTAAATAAATTGTGAAAATTTATGAAAGCAAGAACAGGTCACCACCTTTTGTTGTTTAAAAGTTATGACCTTGATAAAATTCAGGGCCCTCAGTCCTCCATTTTATTTTGTTTTCGATTTATTACGCTTATCGTATGAAAGATAAGACAAATACAAAATTGTCTCTTTTTGTGAAAAAAATTGTGCAACAAATGCGATACCAGAAAGAAATTAAAAGACCCTTTATTGTATAAGTAAATCGAGTTTTATTTTTATTCTCTGTCTTAGGAAATAGGGTGACCACAATTTCTTTTAGATTGCAGTAAAGATTAGTAAATGTAGAGTCATAGGTTTTAATGAACTTTCACTTATTATCGTCATAGCATTTGTACTCAAGTTTCGTGATAAAAAAAATAATTTCGGAAATTGAACGATCACAGAAAAAATACTGTTCCCCAAATCATTTTTGCTTGAAAAATCGTTTGTTCCGAAAAAACTAATGACAATAATCAAAAATAATTTATTTATTATTTTTATAAAGGCTTTTGCCCAGCAATGGGACAATGTAGGCTAAATATAATCCTAACTAATATTATAAATACGAAAGTAAATTTGTTTCTTAGCTTTTCACGCCTAAACCACTGTACCTTTCATCCCGAAAAAAGTGCTGTTCCCGAGGAAAACAATAATAACGTTATTATGATAATAGATGGAGCCATATGACTTTCGAATTTCACGCGGACGAAGTCGCGGCAGAAGCTAGTACCTAATAAAGCAGTGCGTTCCTGGATGTTTTTTTTATTCCTAGGTAGGTACTTGCACAATAACAAAGATGTTCTCTGGAGTATTAAATAATTGTATTTTATTTTAAAAAAATTACAATTTATAAATAGGTGAAATTGAATTACCTAAACAATTCTTAGAGTGACTATTTAAGTACTATTTAGTAAAATATTACGAACTTAAAAAATTATGAGCACCTAGGTATCAAAACAAACTTATCTTGAATGTTTGATATCTTGACCGAAGATGATTGAGTGTCTTGACCGAAGATGTGTTTGCGTATTAAAAAATTATTATTATTTTTATTCTTCACTACAACTGTTTCATAAAACTCGCCTTAATGCTTTATTACCTACAACTTCCGCTGCACTATCATAAACTATTGTTTAGTAATGTCACTAAATATTACAACTATTGTGCATATATGTAAACAATAATTATATAATACATGTAATAATATTTTTAATATAATATTAGCTAGTTATTAGTTTTATTTATAATATTAGTTAGGATTATATTTAGCCTACATTGTCCCATGGCTGGGCAAAAGCCTTTATAAAAATAATAAATAAATTATTTGATTATTGTCATCAGAACGAACGATATTTCAAGCAAAAATGATTTGGGTAACAGTATTTTTTTTTTGTATTTTTTTTTTATCATGAAACTTGAGTACAAAATAATGCTATGACGATAATAAGCGAAAAATTGAAGAAAGTTTATTAAAACTTATACTCTACATTTACTAATCTTTACTGCAATCTAAAAGAAATTGTGGTCACCCTATTTGCAAATTCAGATGATAAAAATAAAACTCGATTTTCTTATATAATAAATGGTCTTTTAATTTCTTTCTGGTATCGAATTTGTTGCACAATTTTGACACAAAAAGAGACAATTTTGTATTTCTCTTATCTTTCATACGATAAGCGTAATAAATCGAAAACAAAAGAAATGGAGGACTGAGGGATAACTTTCAAACAACAAAAAGTGGTGACCTGTTCTTGCTTTTGTAAATTTTCACAATTTATTTAGTAGCATATAGGATTTCAAACAGTAGCTGTAAGCTAATGATTTCATTATAATTGCGTAATAAACTTTTACGTGTATGAGAATTGAGGGCCCATTTTGTACGAAGATATACAAAGTAGGACAGTGTTTTGCGATAATATCTTGTTTTCACAAATTTTGTTTGTCATTAGCTTAGATTTTAGCATAAAGACTTTTTCTGTAGTGTCCATAGTTTATCAGTTTTAGGTGGGCCCTCAATCCTCTATGTGAGAACTGAGGGCCCGACTTTACAGTCTATAACTCGGTTATTAGACTTTCACAAAATCTCATACCAACTTTCACAATTCTTTGGGAATGTTCACTAAATCCTAAGCACATTTTCAAAGAGTTTTAACAAAGTGGCCCTCACACCACACGCACATTTTTATTTGATCCAAAGATTGCAAACCCCAGAATGTGTGTTTACAAAATGTATGGCTTCTCGTGACAGGGACTCTAGTTGAATTTCACGCGGACAAAGTCACAATTAAAAGCTAGTTTTGATAAATCTCAAAAAGCAACTCTTTCCTTTATTTGTCATTTCTTGCAAAGTTGCAATATATACATTGAAACACAAACAGTACACCAGAAAATAAAACAGTACAGAGCCTTAATAGCCTGCGCGTTGCACTGAGTTCTGACTTTTGTTAAAAACGTGTAACATGTTAACTGAAATGTTGTGAGTCTGCCTCGTTGGTCTGGAGTCGAAGTCTGGATCAAGGTTCTGACGGGCGTAATCACCCTGTAATGTTCCCACTGGCATACAGGCCTCCTCTCTGTGAGATGGGAGTAGGCTGTAATCCACCACGCCGGCGCAGCGCGTAGATGTCTTTGATTTTTTGGTTCTAGTACATGCCGGTTTCCTCACGATATTTTCCTTCACCGTTTTGAGAGCAGTGGTGATGAAATTATAGAAGTATGAGGAACAGGGTGCAAATTTCACTCATACTCCATAGAAAAGGGAGGATCCTCAGACCAGACGGGTGTTGTGTCTGGCGGGCAACTGCCCGATGATTCATGTCGCGCCGTCGCGTTGTATCTATGCTAGTTGCGCGGTAAACTCTGCTTGCGAGATGCAGGATTTTGCGTGACGTCAGTATGACGCGTTGTTCGCATGTGGCATTGTAGATACCGATACAAAATAATTTACACAAAGTAAAGCGCCTGTCTTGTCTTAAATCGCGTCTGTAACCAGTGGGCCATCATTGCTACTTAATTTGCAATGACAAGAAATAACTCATGCACGTGAACCCATTGGTCCCGGCTGCCATTCGTGAATTTTTGACAGTCGTTACAGGTTGTCAGAAGCCCGAAAGTCTGACAACCAATCCAACCAAGGGGTATCGTGTTACCCAGTAACTGGGTTGTGAAGGTCAGAGAGGCAGTCGCTCCATGTAAAATACTGGTATTTAGCTGCATCCTAACTGGAAGCCGACCCCAACATATAAAATATATAAAAGAAAGTCGTTAGTTATACTATTTATAACTCAAGAACGGCTGAACTGATTTGGCTGAAAATTGGTGGGGAGGTAGCTTAGAGCCAGGAGAAGGACATAGGATACTTTTATCTTTTTTTTATACTTTTATTTACTTACAGGAGTAGGGTAGGAGTAGTGTAGGAGTAGGTTAGGAGTAGTGTAGGAGTAGGTTAGGAGTAGGGTAGAAGTAGGATAGGAGTAGGGTAGGAGTAGGGTAGGAGTAGTGTAGGAGTAGGGTAGGTGTAGGGTAGGAGTAGTGTAGGAGTAGGGTAGGAGTATGGTAGGAGTAGGGTAGGGTAGGGTAGGGTAAGGGGTAGGACACCACACGAACGAAGTAGCGCCGGGCAGCTAGAAATAATTTATATGGCAAAACAACGTTGGCCGGGTCAGCTAGTAGTTGATAAAAGGCCAGGCAGATGATGAGATAACATAACTGGCGAAATGTGTAGGTACAGACGCCAGCACATCAAGCTACCCGAAACTATCAAATTTCCAATCAACTTTGAACCTTATGCTTCAGCGATAAAGTTGAAAATTTACTATAGAAATTTGACAGATTATAGTAGCTTGATGTGCTGGCGTCTGTACTTTGGACTCTCTGCGTTACCAACTTTTGTCATATAACTTCGGTAAATATTCCTAAAAAACCTTTCTACGTTTTAATACATTTTTTAATTTTTCATCTAGTACAGGAAATCTAGAATAGGTAGACATGGAAACACTGGATGTCTAGTAAGTTAACTAGAATACCATCGGAACAACACAAGTCTTTCTAAAGTTGTCTGTAAAAGTTTGTTTGTAGCGATTAAATTTGCCCATTACCGCCTTATGACACAGTTGCATTTTTTCTTGTAACCAATAAAGGGGTGTATAATATAGGATATAATAACAGATAGTATAATATCACTTGACTCGTATGATATAATTTTCATATGCTATAAAAACGTGTATAACCTATTTACATGTGATCGAATGTTATATTTCATATAACCTTCTTTTGCTCTAATAACATTTAGTATAACGTTCATTACATAAAATTTATAATGCTCTTTCTATATGAAGTTTAGTAGACCTACTTTTCATATTTAGGTACTACTACTTTTCAGCCAAAATTCTGTAATGAATAGAAAGTAAGTATCATACGTTGTCTGTGTGGTGCCGGACTTAAAGAATAACACCACCCCATACTTCCCGTGGGTGTCGTAAAAGGCGACTAAGGGGCGTACCGGAGAATGGGCAGCAGCGTTCTCTATGCATTCCACCACCATACCATACTGCGATCGCCAACCCGCCTGCCAAGCGTGGCGATTATGGCAAACCCCCCCTTTTGGGGGAGGCCTATGTCCAGCAGTGGACGTCTTTCGGCTAAAATGATGATGATGATGATGATCATACGTCATACTGTTATAACCTCATCTAACCCAAATGATTCACCAACAATAGAGGGGATCTGGCGCTCGACGGTCGCTGCCGCGACGCTCTCGCTTCACTCGCTCGTCTGGGACTCAGGACCTAAACACAATAAACGCAAGTTTTAGAAACAATAAAAGTATATGATCGACTACAGTAAACAAAATCAGAAAAATATATGATATTCTTCAGGATATATGCTATGTAGATAATGTGTTGAAAACATAATACAACTAGTTTGATACGATAGAAAAACATCAAGAATATACCTCTAAAAACTTTCCTTTTACAATAATAACCATACTAATATTATACATACAATCATTCTGATTTTTAGGATTCCGTTGCCAAATGGCAAAAAACGGAACCCTTATATGTAGATTCGTCATGTCTGTCTGTCTGTCCGTCCGTCTGTCTGTCCGTCGTATGTCACAGCCACTTTTTTCCGAAACTATAAGAACTATACAGTTGAAAACTTCCACCGAAAATTGGTTTGAACGAGATCTAGTAAGTCGTTTTTTTTTAATACGTCATAAATCGTAAACCGCAATTTACCATTTATTCAATCAACTGAAATATAAAATAAAAAATAAAAAAACATTTAATTTCATTTTTTTAATTTTTATTTAATTTTGTTTTAATTTTGTTTTAATTTTGATTTAATTTTGTTTTAATTTTAATTTTATTAATTATAGTTGTAATTCTTATTTTCTATGGACCCTGGTCTGAAATAAAGTTATTATTATTATTATTCCCTTTATTTCATTTTATACACATATAAATTATATTTTTAAATATTAGAATATAAAAACACAAAAACATTTAAAAATATAAAAAATAGTAGCCCACCGGTATCGGGAACAGGGTCCAAGCTACCGGCGGTCAGGGCTCCAGAGAGAGGAACCTCCTGACAATGCGAGCCGTGTCCAAAAGTACTGCTTTCTGAATCAAGCCCTTGATCCAGCTGCCCAACGAGAGCCTCTTCAGGTGTTGGTCGAGGCTCTTGGCTATCAGTCCATTGGCTGTTACGACTATCGGCACAATGATTGCTGAGTCAACATCCCACATGTCGACAACCTCGCGAGCCAAGTCAAGATACTTGACTTGTTTATCTTTCTCGGCTTTCACGAGGTTCTCATCATGCGGGACTGTTATGTCAACAATCATTGCGCGACGCTCTGATCGATCCACCACCACTATGTCAGGCTTATTGGCAACAATAGTCCTGTCAGTGATGATGGATCGATCCCAGTACAATGTGATATTTCCATTTTCGAGAACTGGGTCGGGCACATACCTGTAGTACGGAACCTCCGATTCCACAAGGCTGTATTTCAGAGCAAGTTGCTGATGAATTATCCTGGCTACAAGGTTGTGTCTATGCAAGTACTCTCCGTTAGCTAGACGAGAACACCCGGAGATAATATGTCTGATTGATTCTCCCGGCCGGTGGCATGCCCGACAGATGTCAACCGTGCCGTCTTTGACAATAAATCTCCTATAATTGTTCGTCATCATAACTTCATCCATAATTGCACAGACAAAACCTTCGGTTTCTCCAAAGAGGTCACCGAAACGCAGCCAGGCTACGGACGCTATTAAATCTACATCGGGTCCATGTAGGGCCCGGAAAAAGCGTCCGTGAAGCTCCTTACTCTGCCATACCTCCATGCGATCATTAGTGTCAAGCACTACTGGTTTGCGCCAGTTCTCTTTACCCAAGGAGAGCGGGGTGAGGCCCTTGTCCACCGCGACTACATCCCGATGCATCCCCACGTCGGTTTCTAAGAAATATTCCCTGAGACTGCATATCTCGCGATTGTGGAGATTCTTAGCGTTTAAAAAGCCTCGACCTCCACACTTTCGCGGGATATACAGCCTCATTACCGATGACCGTGGGTGATGCATTCGATTTGCAGTCAGCAGTGTACGGACCTTCCTATCCAGGGCGTCGAGTTCGGTCTGAGTCCATTTGAGTATGCCGAAAGAGTACATCAGAACCGGCATGACCCAACCATTGAAGGCGCGCACCTTGTTTCCGCCTGAAAGAAGACTATTAAATACTTTTTTCAGGCGGCCAAAGAAGCGCTCCTTCAATGATTGCTTCATGTCAGTAACATTGATGCCTAACGCTTCCGACATACCCAAATACTTATAGGTTTCGGATGCGGAGAGGGCTCGAAGGTTTGTGGAATCCGAGAGTTGGGTCCCCACGGATTCCACAATCTCCCCTCGCTTTACATGCATGACCGCACATTTGTCCACACCAAATTCCATCCTGATGGCGCTACTGAAAGTTTCAGTAATTTTCAGTAGCTCCATCAGTTGCAAATTGTTGGGAGCAAAGAGTTTTAGGTCATCCATGTAAAGGAGGTGAGATATAACCTGACCACCTCTCCTCAGCCGATAGCCTAGACCTGAATCCTCCAGCAATGTGCTTAGAGGATTCAAGGCTAAGCAGAACCAAAGCGGACTCAAGCTGTCGCCCTGGAATATGCCTCGCTCGATCCTTATCGGCTCGCTATTCCTCTGGATATTTCGACATCCTGGATAGCGAAGGACCGTCCTCCATTGCCCCATACACGACATCAGGAAAGTGCGTAGAGTTGTATCTACTTTATACAACTCCAGCACCCTCATGAGCCATGTATGCGGCACCGAGTCATAGGCCTTCTTATAATCTATCCAACATGTCGACAGATCCTTTCGGAAACGACGAACCTGTTGGCTAATGGTCATATCAATGAGGAGCAGCTCCTTAGTACCCCGGGACCCGTTCCCACATCCATTTTGAGAGACAGACATGATGGAGTTGGTGTCTATATGTTTGTTAATTTTAGCTCTCAAAATGGATGTAAGAACTTTATAGACCGTCGGTAAACAAGTGATCGGTCTATAATTTTTGGGATCCGCGGTACTACCTGACTTATGGAGCAGGTGGGTTATTCCCGTCGTTAGGAACTTGGGCAGCGATCCTGACTCTAAGGCTGATTGGAACTGGGATGCCAAGCGGGCGTGCGACCCTTGAAACCATTTTATCCAAAAGTTGTGCAGTCCGTCCGGCCCTGGAGATTTCCAGTTAGGCAACGGACGGACTGCACGAGCTACATCTTGGGGGCTGATAGTAAGTACCCCCATTTCTGGTAGTAGATCGCACGTTCGCTCAATCTTCCGAGTCCAATCACCTTCGGTGTGACTGACAGGCACCGACCAGATATTTCGCCAGAACGAACACATGGCGTCATCATCCGGTAAGCGCGTGTCAGTCACACCATGGTCCGGTCGCTCCCAAGTCCTATAAACCCACCTTTCATCACTCTGGAATGTGCGATTCTGAGTATACCGCTCCACTCTCCGTCTGTACCGACGAATACGGTTTGCCCATGCACAGATCTTCTGCTTCAGGAAGTCGATGCGCTCTGTAACGCGGGACAAATAATCTCGAGAACTAATATCAGTCCCCGAGAACGCCCGCCGCACAAAGCGCATCACTCTAGGGCGAGTATTGCCCTCCCTGAAGCAGATTAGCTTGCCGATGAGTGCTCTAGCTTCACCGATACGACACTCAATCCTGCACTGCCAAGCTGGTACGGCTGGTTTTGGTCGTGGAGCTCTGTCACTATTGGGGAATTTGACATGAGCTACACGACATGCCGCTACAGCTGCACAGTACAAAATTGAATGGGTATCGGTGAGGTCTTTGCTGTCGTTAAAATAATTTGATAGTTGCGAGTCTAGAGCACAAACCAGCGCCTTGTTTTTTTTGTGCATGGGCAAACGAGGTAAACGTGGTCTAAGTCCAGGCGGAACAGAGCGGTACTCACAGAAAGCATCCTCCAAAGCGCTCCTCAATCTTGCATTGCACTGGGGACTCACGGATATAGCCTCGTCACCATCCTCTACATCAACACGGTCGGGTCGCTGTGAAACATTGGGTAAATTTTGCAGTTGCACCGCGACCGATGACGAAGCAGACGTAACATGGCTATTCCGTGATTCGAGGCGTAGTCGATCAAGTACGACGTTATCCAGCATATGGTTACGCAGGATGACCCGCACCTGATCCGACAGTCGTTGCGCCGACACGTTGATAGCTGGCTCAAGCACCTGAAACAGAGAGAGCATCCGACCACGGTACGCAGTCAAGTTACTTCCTCCCTCTGTAGCCCCAAAGTATGCGCGCATGACATTTTCATTGACAGTTTGTGTCCATCTCATGCGCTGCACACTTCCACCGGGAGCGGGGACCCTATCAGAGGCCGGTGGGCCTCGGAGTCCTAAGCTGGCCGGTGGTCGGCCTCTTCCACGCCGACATACTGGTGGTGGTGGTGTCGTCGGCGGCGAAAAGTATTCGTCGCTCGAGCTCGACGCAACTGCAGCGGCCGGTGTTTCTGGACCCCTGTCTGGAGCAGGTTCCGGCAACGGCGAGGCGGAGCTGAGCGACGAACCCGAAGATGTTGGGTGTGTGGTTTTGTTGAGTTGTCTTGCCCGACTTCGTGTCAACATTCTTGTGTCATTTTATTTACAGCATCCTGGTATAGTACCAATAAAGGTAAAGGTGGTAGGAGGTCTTCAAAAACACATATCAAAACATTAGGTAGGACACATATCAAAACATTATTGCGTATTTATTTATGATTAAAAATATTAGAAAATATCGGAGTAAAATTTTTTGTCACCGTCAACTTGACAGTCGGGCCACAGACTATTATTATTATTATTATTATTATTATAAACATAAACCTTCTGCATAAACCCGGATGTTACGGAACCCTCGGTGCGCGAGTCCGACTCGCTCTTGCCCGGTTTTTTTTTGTCAGATTATTCTACAAGCAACATACTAAAATACTTATACGTTTAAATTTTTTAGACCAAACAACAGATTTTTTGTAATTAAATAATTGCTTCACATTTTGCAATAAATTACCAGCGTTGTGTCATCGCGCTTCTTTCTTTTCTATGCAGTCCGACAGTGACCGCGCTTTAGGTCATGTAAGCCCCTTAAGGCCTACGCAGACCAACGGCATGTCAAGGGATTTAAATTTTTACTAATGGACATTCAAACGTATCAATATAGAAATACGACATAAATTGCTATGCTTTAAAATGATGCCGTGGCATCGAAAGGGATTTCATTGCACGGCATTGAAAGACGCGCCACGGGTTCCCGCGGCGGGATGCCGTGGCGTCCTGCGGTAGGCAACGGCATGCCAAGGACTCTGGCGCTCGTTGTGGCATACCGCCGGGTGACGCGGCGGGGTTAGATAAGCGGGGAAGCCGCTGGAATGCCGCGGTATCTAAGCGGTTAGTGTGCGCTGACTGACGGCAAAATCCCTTGCCATGCCGTCCCGGTCTGCGTAGGCCTTTAACCACAGATATAGATATACCTAGATAACGCAAGTATCACGAACTGTATGAAAACCAAGCGTGCCATATTTTGACTACCTACTATGACGTCACAAGCTCGCGCTCTCGCTCACACTTACCCAGCCAGCAGTACAAAGGACTGAGCGCGAAAGGGGCGGCTTACGATTTGTAATCATAAGTTGGTGCAATTTTTGGCACGCGAAGTAGTTACTCTTGCGTTATCTAGGTATATCTATATCTGTGCCTTTAACAGACTCGCGGAATAAGAATAAAGTATGTTTGGACACAGTTGGTGAAACACAAAATATAAAAGCTATGCTATGCTATCCGTGTCTGCCTACCCCCTGAGGGTATCAGGCAAATTGAACAACGTAGCCTTTGTACTAGCGGATTAAAGCAGTCAAGTATGTTTTTACCTTTAAGCCCTCACTGAACCTGACTCGTGCATCATCCATTAATTTTAAACCACTCTTTGCATTATATATTGCATGTTGTATTAAATTTCTACTACCTATCCTAACTTTATGTTCTTGTGGCAAAATGACATGCTATTAATCATAATGTTATGATATTATCAGAGAATAGGTACCGTATAATGTCAAATGCAGTACAGGGACATCAAACGAAACTATTAAGTTTTAAAAATTCTTGAGATGATACGTAGGTAACTAGGTACTGTAAAGGCTAGATTGTTATTTTAGAAGAACTTTCAGTTTTAATAATACATGATTGATTTTGTGATGGGAAATAAATAAATAAATAAATCATTATTATAGGTAATTATTATTATTTTAAAATTTTAAAAAATAATAATGCACAACAAATTAAAAATGATTTTTTTTTTTATTAATCACACTAATATTATAAAAGCGAATGTTTCTGAGTGTGTGTGTGTTTTATATGTTTGTTACTTCTTCACGCTCAAACGGCTGGACCAATTTTGCTAAAATTTTGTATGGAGGTAGCTGACACCCTGGATTAACATATAGGCTACTTTTTATCCCGATATTCCCACGGGATCGACATTTACGTGGGTGAAACCGCGGGGCGCAGATAGTTAAAAATAAAAATTAACGAGATGTCACCTACTTACTTACTTGTCAATCAATGTCTTGTCTTGTCTTGTCTTGTTTATCAATGGACAATTGCATATGCCATTGTTTGTGGAGTTACGAGACATGGTTTCTTAACGACGCCATGCTGCCATTGCTACCGTCGACTCAGTCTTGAGTTTCTACTACATCAAAGAAAACCTATGAGCGAGAATTGCAATAAATGCATCATAGCATATTCAGTTGTTCCCACTGCTGGGAAACAGGCCTCTTCTCTTCGAAAGCGAGTGGGCTATAATCCATCACGCGGCCCCACTGCGGGTTGGTCTTCGAATTTTTAGTTCTGGGACATGACGGTTTCCTCGCGATGTTTTCCTTCACCGTTTTTGAGAGCAATGTTGAAGAAATAAATTACACAAAGTCTTCTTCTTCGTGACGCTGCGCTGGCACGACTGTATTTTAAATCTTGTTTTCCCAAAACTTTGCCAGTTCCACGGCGTTGTCGGTGGCAGCGCAGAGGTCACTTTGACTGCATGTTTTAGGACACAGAGGGCAGGATAGGAGGTGGAGCATGGTTTGTGACGTTGCTCCACAATCACACCCTACTGCCGTTCCGTCAAGGTAGCCCCACTTTACCAGGTTGGACTTACATCTTCCCACAAATTACACAAAGTAAAGCGCCTGCTTAGGTTCAAACCCATGACCCGTAAGCCGGGCCGTTACCACTGCTCTCAAAAATTGCATCACCGCACCTAAAAAAGAACCTAAAAAGACCACTTTGGAGAATCATAAAAGGATAACATTATGAATTATAATATGGCGAAGACAGTTCGTGTTTTTCTTTTTTTCGCTGCACTACGTAGTTACAATAACAGAGATTGGGATTGGATTTGGATTGGATTGATTGGGATTTTAGCACAGACGAAAAAAAAATAACTGAAAATGCTTCACCAATGGGATTTGATACGATTAACTGTTAGTTAACTGTCCATTATGTTATCATTTTATGATTTTGCCCAAGTGGCCTTTTAGGGCCTCCTGATATACAGCCGGTCGATTCTGTAAAAATCTCACCGTGAAAACTTAGGTGAAGTGAGTTTATTTTTGTTAGGAATTGACACTATTGACAGCTCACTCCACGCTCACTTCACCTAAGTTTTCACGGTGAGATTTTCACAGAGTAGCACCGCAGCATAGTTATAGTTTTTTTAGCCTTCTCTGTCCCACTCCTGGGCAAAGGCCTCTCTCCACTCCTTCCATCTTTCGCGAGCCCGCGCGTCCTCTTTCCAGTTTTCCAAATCATAGAGATTGCCGACAGTATTTTGTTTTTTAACAAAAACTACTTTACTCCTTCCTTTTTTTACTCCTTTTAAATTCCTATAGCATTAAGTCCGCCTCTGTATATTTATGTGCTTGAAGTGTTAAATAAATAAATAAAAACTCTTTTGTTATAACAAGACGGCCGTACTTACCTACCCATCGTCTTTTATTACACCCGAGTGCAAACTTAGCCTTTTATTCTCAACGAAACAGTCATCTAAGCATTCTATCTAAGCTACTAAACGGCTAATGCAGCTTGCACCTTCACTTAATCCAGCCGATAACTTAACTAATATCTTCACTAAGTAAAGTGGACTGCATAAATTTAACTATGGTACAGTTAACTTAATTGTCCTGTTGACAGCGTTTTACTGGTATTTTAACTGTCCCTTTTACTTTAACCACTGTTAACCGGGACGGGCAGTGAAATACGTCTTAGTGTTGCCAGTTTATTGATGAATTAGTAAGGAAATGGGGGGGAAAGGTTGTGTTTTTTTGAGTCAGTAAATGACATAGACTTTTATTTATATTACCCAGGGCGAGTGGTTGCAAAACGTTGGTGATTTTCGTTACAATTTTATGTTTACGTTTATTTTAACGTTTGTCAACTTAACGAATGTTCATCTTTACATAGTATAGGTATAACAAACGCGCCCGCTGTTTGTAAGCTTAGATCTTTTAAACTGCGCAACGGATTTAAATGCAGTTTTCAGCAATAGATAGAGTGATTCCACAAGAGGAAGGTTTATATGTATAATACATGCATATTGTAGAGAAAAGCCGAGAAATACAAAGATTTGTAATGTGATGTCGTAACAAATATATTTTTGTACGCTTACATTGCAACCGCTGGTTAAATCTTATGAGATAGATCAAATTAATGTACTACGGAATTGTATATCTTAAAAAGATTGATAAAAAGTCCGAGATGGTACATGTTTATCTCCTAAGGATAACCCTCAGCAACCATTTTTAACTTCTACGTATTTTATCCTGGTAATACGTTTCCGTGGGATCAATTTTATTCTGACTTCTACGCGGGCGAAGCAGCGGACAAAAGCTAGTTTGCTGTTAAAATAAATTGGTCATCATTATCACAAGCCTAACACAACTGCGGGTCTATGCTGTAAAATAACAATATCATCGTAGAATAACTCAGAAGAACAAACTCATTAAAACAGAAGACGAACAAGCAGGGGATCGAGGTGGGGGAGGTGGCGGAGGGTTCAGGAGATCAGACCGGAATAACTCAAAATCCTACATTCGCACTTTGAAATTCCACTTGATGCTAGAGACTGACAGCTTACTTCAAGCTCATTTCACCGAAGTTTTCAGGTGGAGATTTTATAGAATAGATCGGTTTTTGTACTGTCTTAAACATAATTGGCGAAATGTGTGTGTACTATAGGTAGGTACACCTCTGCCTAACCCTTTGGAGAGTAGAGGCGTAATTATATGTTCTAAAATGTATTCTAATTTAAGTTATTTCAAGTTCAACTTTATTGTAATGATAATTAAGTTGATTTCAGAGTGACTAGCACTACTGAAAGAGTTATAAACATTTTTGAAGTTGTAACGTAAACTGCACTTTATTGTGTAAGAATTAAAGTTACTTTTCCATAAACTCATATTTGTCTACATTTTTGGCAAATAATTCGCGAATGCAGATTACATCTCAGTCAGAACTCTCCAACGTGAAAAAAATATTATAACCTCAGATTAGAGAAAAGATAAATTAATCTTCCCAAATGCCAACACGATTGGGGTAAGCCCATCCATTATTATTAAGTCCTATCATATCAGATTGTTGACTCCACTTAACGTCAGGCAAAAAAGGTTGTTCAGTCTGACTCGTACGACTTTTTTGACCGGAACTGTCCGTTAGAAGTGGTTGATAAGAGGCAATACAGCCAGACAATTAAGTATGCATTAAAATTATCTAATGATGTTAACATAGATTATGTGTGCTTATCTGTCCATTAGGTGATGTGTGATGGTCCCGTGAGTGTGGTATATGGGGTCAGGCGAGCTTCAAGGTTTATATTTACCAAAGTACAACAATTCAACAATAACAATTCTCAATTTTTGCATGTTATGCGTGAAGTTTAGGAGTTTTGAGTAGCATCAGCATAATCAGCCTATCATCAGTCGTGGACTAGTATGTTTACCTAGGACAAACTGTCCAGTCAGGTAGGTCTAACTTCGAGAAAGAGGTAAATCGTCGAATCCGACTCGGCTGGGCAGCATTCGGGAAGCTACGCAATATCTTCTTGTCCCAGATACCGCAGTGCCTCAAGACGAAAGTCTTTGATCAGTGCGTGTTGCCAGTGATGACTTACGGCACTGAAACGTGGTCGCTCACAATGGGCCCTATAAGAAGACTAAAAGTCACCCAAAGGGCAACGGAGAAAGCTATGCTTGGAGTTTCCCTGCGTGATCGAATCAGGAATGAGGAGATCCGCAGGAGAACCAAGGTAACCGACATAGCCCAAAGAATTGCCAAACTTAAGCGGCAGTGGGCAGGGCACATTGCTCGCAGAACAGATGGCCGATGGGGCCGAAAGGTTCTGGAGTGGCGACCGCGTACCGGAAGACATAGCGTTGGAAGGCCTTCCACAAGGTGGTCCGACGACCTTGTGAAAGCCACAGGAACACGTTGGATGCGAGAAGCACAGAACCGGTCGAAGTGGAGGTGCTTGGGGGAGGCCTATGTCCAGCAGTGGACGTCTTTCGGCTGAAATGATGATAATGATGAATCAGCCTATAATATTCCCACTGTTGGGACACAGACCTCCTCTCTGTGAGAGAGAGTGGGACTGTAATCTACCACGCGGGCCCAGAGCGGGTTGGTACATGTTACATGTCTTCGAATTTTTGGTTCTAAGACAAACCGGTTTCCTCAAAACGTTTTCCTTCACTGTTTTGAAAGTAGTGGTGATGAATTTAACTAACAAACTATTACAATAAATCACACTTATATTATAAAGGCGAAAGTTTGTGTGTGTGTGTGTTTATATGTTTGTTACTTCTTCACGCTCAAACGGCTGGACCAATTTTGATACAATTTTGTATGGAGGTAGCTGACAGCATTAACATATAGGCTACTTTTCATCCCGATATTTCCACGGGATCGACATTTACGCGGGTGAAACCGCGGGGTGCAGCTAGTATAGAATATAAAGTTAAGTAAATTTTCTTAATTAGATTATTAGCAAGTAGGTTTTTTTCTACATGTGTCAGATACGGTAAGTATCTCGGAAAGTGGTTCGGAAACCACGTTAAGACGTTGGTCCACTCATTCGTAGATCTGTAACACGTTCGAGTGTTAAAGATGTAGCAATGAGTGGACGACGCCTACGGGAGTCACGGGTATTCAGTCTGAAAACCTGTCCTACTGGTGATATCGTGTTACTCAGCTGTCAGGCGCTGAATAATTTGACAGGACTAAACTAAAATTGATCTTCTGTCCTTTTCTTAACGAAATAGGAAGAAAAAGTTGCACTGAATTTAAATTTAGTTCAGTTTGTGAACAACAGATTTGGCACCATTTGCAGTCTTCATGACGTAATATTATCTCGCAGGAAACCAAAGTCATTCTGTGAACGTGTAATTTTAGTGTATCAAATATTATTATATCGGTGAGGTAGGTAATCCGATATGATGGATAGAGTAATGTATCGCTATCTAAAATCAACATGGAGGATTAGAGGGATATTCGTCAACAGATGTGTTAAGTAATAGTTAAACCATTCATTTGATGTTTTTGAAAAGAGAGGTCTAAAAATGTTAAGTCGTTGTTTAAAGCCACATTATTGTTTTTAGCGCCTTGTTTATTTTATAGGTTATCAAAAACTTTTTTATGTAGGTATAGACGCCAGCACATCAAGCTAACCGAAACTGTCAAATTTTCCCAACCAACCTTGAACCTTATGCTTTAGCGATAAAGTTGAAAATGTATTAAAGAAATTGTAGTAGCTTTATGTGCTGGCGTCTATACTTGTGTATTACTCATTTTCAAGCAATAAATGATCCAATATATAATGGTCCAGCTAATATATATCTAAAGACAAATAAAATTAAGTATATATTTGAAAACAAAAGATTGTAAAGTTTTAAATCAGAAAATATAACAAGAATTAGAATTGCTTTCGATCGACAAGTGGTAACTTGGTTTCTAAAAGAACACAATTCCTGCGGGACTCTTTTACCTTCCTTGACCCGCCGCATATATTTTTAAACTAACGAGTTTTATGGCACTAACTCCATAAAAAAAAAATAGTTTTCCTTAAAGAAATGTCATCTACATCGAATCTAGTTTTTTTAAAAGCTAAATATATTAACCAAAGTGGCCAAGTGCTTGTCTCTTAAATAAACATGCCTGCAAATCCTGAAGATTTAAATAATCTGACTTAAATCGGAAATAGCATATCTTAGTGCACGACATAATTATGCATTTATCAAAGTCACAAATGTTCCCATATACTTCATAATGTATTCCTACCATTCTGCACTGGCTGGCAGCGTTATAAGTACTCTACAGGATAAGTCAGGATAGCGAAACTTTTAATGCTGCTAAAAAATAAGTACATCTGCTTACTTTAGAAAAATCTTAAATTCACTAACAGACAACGCACAAGCATAAACCTCTGGGAAAAGTATGAAACAAGAGTATGAAAAAAAAAATATGTCGAAATATGAAAAAAAAATTTGGACCTCCCATAGCAATAGTAAAAAATTGATTTGCTATTACTATGGGAGGTAAAAATTTTTTTTCATATTTCGATCTATGTTCTTTGGGGAAAGTTGTTCAGTTTCATGAGCACATTCACCTTCTTCAGGGTTGATACCCCCTTTCCGTTACACCTTGTATATAGCTAATAGCTTCATATTTTGCAATAAATTACCAGGGTTGTGTCATCGCGCTTCTCTTTCATTTCTATGCAGTTCAACAGTGACCGCGCTTTAGATCACGTAGTCTCCTTAACGTAGGTTATGGCTAAGGAACGATTTTTTGAAATTTCATCTCAAGAGGATGAAATTACTTATGGAACATTGTCATTTTTGCCGTTATGAAATCCATTCGGCCGCACGACGTGTTAATTCGTAATTAGTCTGTAAGATTAAATTATTAGGTGACGTTAAATGATTCAAATACCCAATTGCGCTCAATCGCTACACAAAGGATTTTGTAGGAAATTCGTAATCTATTGCTTTCTAATGCTTGAAACAATCGTCTCGTCGACAATGTAAATGACGCAATGAAAGTTGTTGATGAAAGGCTTTGTCTTTGTAAGTGTGTTACGCAATTACGCCGTTTTGTCCATTCATATGCAAAGAGATCTAATTCATGATCTCTTTGCTTCCTTTAACAGTCTTCATAATCTCAGATAATTTACAATCCAGCGCCACTTAATCAGTTATCCACTTTAGTGAAATGTATTCCAAGTTGATTTTTAAGTGACCATTTACGTTTTTTTTTTTTTTTGTGGATGGGAAATCATCAAATGACCCCCGGGCCGTTATGTTCCGGGCCTTTCGGACAGTCCCGCTGACCCGGTAAGCTTCGGCCCTAAGGGGCCCCTACCTTGATGCTGACATCTCTTTTAGGCGCACGTGGAACACGTACGCCCCGTCCAGCACGGGCCTGGTCCTGATCGGACGGTGAGCTACCCATAACTCTCCGCCCGCAGGCCCGCGCCTACGGTGGCCGGGAGTCGTCACGCGGCTCCCGACGCCCGGAGCGTCTTCCGCGGTGGCTGGGACGGGAGGCCCTCTCCCTCATCCATCCCGCCACCTCCTTCGCTAGCATGACTGCTTCGCAGACGGAAGTGACTGCCCTCTCGCTCCGGACCATGGTTTGCACCAGGTCGCCGCCGCTGCCGATCGCCTCTACGAGGACACGGCGATGCTCCGCCCAAGCAGGGCAGACCTCCACCGTGTGCTCCACCGTGTCCTCTGGGCGCTCCTGGCAATGGTGACCATTTGAAATACATTCAGTTAATTGTCCCATAACTTGAAAATTATCTCAAATTCTTAATTCACCTATAGGTTGCTACTTAGTCGTTTTACTTTTTGCAAACACTTCTGTCCCCGACCGTACTTGTAATGACGTACTATGAAGTGGCGTGTATTCAAAAATAAAGCTTTGTTCATAGCTTAGTGGTTATGTGAGTGGATACAGTTATCTGTCAAACAGAGCACCAAATCTACACAGATTTATTAACTTTTGGAGTCTGGGGACTACGGGATCGGAATTAGTAAGAATTTGTAGTTGTATTTTTAAGACTGTAATACTAACAAAATGGAACCTGATTTCTGAAATAAACGATTATTATTATTATTACTTTAAGGGTGAATTAGAAATCACACTATCACACTAATATTAAAGGCGAAAGTTTGTGAGTGTGTGTGTGTGTTTATATGTTTGTTACTTCTTCACGCTCAAACAGCTAGACCAATTTTGATAATATTTTGTATGGAGGTAGCTTAGGCTACTTTTTATCCCGATATTCCCACGGGATCGATATTTACGCGGGTGAAACCGCGGGGCGCAGCGAGTAATAGATAAAATAGTTAGTTACAGAAAATGTTAGGAGAGTGTATTAAATTGAAGAAAGGAAGAAGAGAGAATTAAGCCCGTTTGCATAAAAAAAAAACACGTTTAATGCCAAACGAATTTAAAACAGCATTCTGTCTCTGTCATCTCAAGCGGTTGAGGGAAATGGAACGATCGATAGGAATTTTCAAATGAGCGTCTTCCTACAAATTTCTCTGCTCTTAGGCCTCTGCCTCGAATTTTGCGGGCAGCGGAGCTGCGGCGGCGCCGCGCGGCGCGGGCATCGCTGACCCGTTCTCGAAACCAGCGGGCAGATCGCGAGGCACTATAGCGGCGTAGTGTTGTGTTCATCGAGATATTTGTTTTATTCGCGAACGAAATGTCTGAACAACGGCTACAACATCATCTTAGACGCGTGGGCGGTCACCACTTGACTGGAGTGCAACGCTCGTTGCCCGCACCCGCGCCGCCGCCGCCGCCGCCCCGCTGCCCGGAAGATTCGAGGCCTCTGTCTTAAAGATATTAGATAAAATTCCTTTTGCGGCAGAACTGTACTTAGCCGTTCAGACGAAGCCTAATGACAGACATGGGTTTCATTGATCTTTTAAGTTCCAGTGTGTATTTTTGGACCAGCGCTGAGGCTGTCTCGCATAGGGTCTTTATTTTTTTTTTCAGTATGGGATATCAACAAATGACCCCCTCCCGCTATGGGTGGAGCGGAAGGGAGTGTCAGACTCTTACTTGACTAAAACCCACCCATGTTCCTTCCTTAGCCCTTTATGTTCCGGGCCAGCGGTAACCCTTTCGGACAATCCCGGTGTTTTTATTTTTTGTGGTTTGAAGCCAAGCCCTCGCTCGACAATTAAGCGCGAACGTTGACGGCTACTCGCGTGGGACGACGGCGCAGCGGACTGGCGCTCTATCATCAGGAGGAACCTCTAGGAGGGGTCTTGGGTACCTCTTCCCCGAGTGGTTAACAGGCGAAACCTGTCAGGCTGAGCACGTCATCGCGAGACGAAATCTCTAAGCGACAGACGGGATCCACACAATAAGCTCCCCCAGGCAAATTGTGCTTCTCTTGGGTCGGATCTAAGGTAGCTCCACCCCGGCACTACTTTACTGCGTAGATTAAAAGGATTCCCTCGCATAGAGTCTTAGCATTGTGCTGAGCGATGGCCGTTTTGCGTGGATTCTGTATTTACTAGATTTCCGAACTTGTCATTTTTAGGGTTCCGTATCAAAATGGCAAAAACGGAACCCTTTTGGTGAGACTGAGTCTGTCTGTCTGTCAAAGCTGGATATCTCAAGAACGACTAATGTTATCAAATTGAAATTTGGAATAATTTTAGGTGACGTTTGCCCAACTATTTTGCAAATAAGAAATAAATAAAAGTATATGTATATTTTTTGCAACAGGGACTGAAAGGGGGTCTGAAAAATTCAAATTTGAAGTGGAGCTATTAGGGCATGTGGGATATCATATAAAAGAGCGCAGTTTGCACATTCTGAAACATTTTTTCTTTTTTTTTTAGGCCATATAGTTTTCGACTTTTGATGAAAAATGTAAAAAATAATACCGTTCCCCCCTTATCTCCGAAGTTTGCAAAGAGAAAAATCTGAAATTATTCTATGTGATAGAAGTTTATGTAAAGATTACAGTAAAAATAAAACGAAGTCTCTAAACAGCACACTTTTTCAGAAATCTTCAACAAAAGTTACATTCGTTTTACTATCGGTCAAGAGATGGCGCTGACATATAAAATTGCAATATTCTACACCGCAATGCACAGTGTTAAAATTTTAGGATGAATATAAGCCTCGCGTTGTCCGTGTGGTGCCGGACTTAAAGAATACTACCACCCCTTACTTCCCGTGGGTGTCGTAAAAGGCGACTAAGGATCGTACCGGAGAATGGGCAGCAGCGTTCTCTATGTATTCCACCATCATACCATACTGCGATCGCCAACCCGCCTGCCAAGCGTGGCGATTATGGCAAACCCTCCCAAAATTGGGGGAGGCCTATGTCCAGCAGTGGACGTCTATCGGCTGAAACGACGATAAGCCTCGCCGATAAAAATTTAAAAACATGATGGTACGGAACCCTCGGTGCGCGAGTCCTACTCGCGGTTTTTTGTGTTTGTGTTTACCGCAAAAAAACGTATTTTCTTCCTTTATTTTGTCCCGTGGTGATTGCTGGCTGTCTTACCCGTCCAGTCACTAACCAGCATTTGAATGCCGATATACAAAAAGTCAAAAACAAATGAACTCTTGGTCTATTCACAAGAGGTTTTTCACTTTAACGAGGTAAAGATAACACAATTTAAAGTAACGTCCTCCGTATAAAATAATGTTGACTTGAGCGTATCAAATTCTTCCGCATTGTTTGCGAATTGCATTTTTCAACGAGCAATTTTAGCGGAGAGTTTACGCAAACTTCAATTTTCGTATACCAATACAATTATGAATATTATGTATCGTCTAAGGATCTCTAGACACGTATTGTTTATCTTTGTTATTTGATAGTAGGTTAGTAGTTTTGCCTGTGTGGTGCCGGACTTAAAGAATACCACCACCCCATACTTCCCGTGGGTGTCGTAAAAGGCGACTAAGGGGCGTACCGGAGAATGGGCAGCAGCGTTCTCTATGCCTTCCACCACCATACCATACTGCGATCGCCAACCCGCCTGCCAAGCGTGGCGATTATGGCAAACCCCCCCCAAAATTGGGGGAGGCCTATGTCCAGCAGTGGACGTCTATCGGCTGAAACGACGGCGACAAAATGTAGGGAACCCCCCCCCCCTTTTGGGGGAGGCCTATGTCCAGCAGTGGACGTCTATCGGCTGAAACGACGGCGACAAAATGTAGGGAACCCCCCCCCCCCTTTTGGGGGAGGCCTATGTCCAGCAGTGGACGTCTTTCGGCTGAAGTGATGATGATGATGATGAGGTTAGTATGAGATTTCTGACGTAGGTGTATAAAGTGCCGCTAATGGCGACATAAATTTAACACAGGGGTAGGGTTTTTTTTATTTGTGGATGGGAAATCATCAAATGACCCCTCCCGCTCTGGGTGGAGCGGAAAGGAGTATCAGACTCTTACTGACTAAAATCCACCCTTGTTCCTTCCTTAGCCCTTTATGTTCCGGGCCAGCGGTAACCCTTTCGGACAATCCCGCTGACCCGGCAGGCTTCGGCCCTAACGGGATGGTACGTCACATGATGCTGACATCTCTTTGAGGCGCGCGTGGAACACGTACGCGCCGTCCGGCACGGGCCTGGTCTGATCGGACGGTGAGCATACCCATTACTCTCCGTCCGCAGGGGTACAGGGGTAGGGTTAACAACTCAATCTGTGTGGTTCTTTTTCCTCAATATACCATTTCAGACACATGGTCTTCACATGATCTGACCAAGATTATGTCTGGACTTTAAAAGAGACTGTGACATCTGAGCTTGTTTCGGCCTTTCTTCAGTAGTCAGAAAGAAATCGCCGGCCTCATCTAGTTTAAAAAAAATATGATTGACGTGTAAAAGTGTTCGTACCTACAAACCTACTGACAGAAATAAATCACTTATCATTTATCAACATAAAATAATTCATCATTTGAAGACTACCGCCTGCGGCGACTTAGGGCTCTCTGTCTCTCCTTCAATTCGCTTACTCTGCACGTTATTCGTTTTAATTTCATTATTGCGATGTTATGATCCGTGACCCCTACAAATGACCCCTGCGCTACAGTTTTTAGGGTTCCTTACCCAAAGGGTAAAAACGGGACCCTATTACTAAGACTTCGCTGTCTGTCCGTCTGTCTGTCACCAGGCAGGATCTCATGAACCGTGATAGCTAGACAGTTGAAATTTTTACATATGATGTAGGTATTTCTGTTGCCTCTATAACAACAAATACTAAAAACTGAATAAAATAATTATTTAAGGGGGGCTCCCATACAACAAACGTGTTTTTTTCGGCGTTTTTGCCTTGTGGTATGGAACCCTTCGTGTGCGAGTCCGACTCGCACTTGGCCAGTTTTTTAAGTACAGGTTGCTCCAAGATGCTATTTTAGAAATTTGTAAATAAATAATGCTGTTTAATAAAATATAAATCACACTAATATTATAAAGGCGAAAGTTTGTGAGTGTGTGTGTGAGTTTGTGTGTGTGTTTATATGTTTGTTACTTCTTCACGCTCAAACGGCTGGACTAATTTTCATAAAATTTTGTATGGAGGTAGCTCACACCCTGGATTAACATATAGGCTACTTTTTATCCCGATAATCCCCTTGGGATCGACATTTACGCGGGTGAAACCGCGGGGCGCAGCTAGTATGTTCATAAAACGAGAACGCGAAACCATATACTTACTTATGTTAAATTAATGTCGTCATTAAAGCGGCACATTGTAGAATTAATACAAGATACAGAAAATATTTATTGACATAAAACAAGTATGTAATACATACAAACAATTATAGAATTCTCTGATTATTTTGCTTTGAGTTCGTTATAAGTAGTGAACTTCAAGGTTTATAAAAATAAAGACATCTCAACTTTTGTACCCGACTGTTTATTTATTTTACCATCTATGTACACACAGAAGAGAAAAAAGAGGTATAAATGTGATGCTTATTTCATAAGAAATCTCTTCCAGCATACTTGCGATAGGACAATCATAGAGCAAAAAAAAAAAAAATACATCATCAATCATCATCGTAAACAGCGTGTGAAAGAGTAAAGGAGACAAAAAAAACACTCCGGGAATGCCGACAGAAGTGAAAATTTGAACAATTACTTACGTGTGTATTTTTTCATCGTCTTATAAACAGAACACGCGCGGTGTCGGTTACGGTAACAATGTCGCGAGTTCAATAGTTTTTTCCCATCTCAAAAAATGCTCAACGCGCTTAAGGGGGAAGCGCTAAGGTAACCCGCGAAATTCAAATTTTCTTACGTTTTTTGCAATTTACCTACTTGTCAGTATTCAGTTCTACTTTGATTAAAATATGATTCGCGACCGTAACAAATATGTATTTACAGAATTATAATCATTACATAAAACCAGTAATACAACTTGTTAAGTCAGTATAATCCCCAAATGTCAAGATTTCATGAATTAGTCATTCTTGGGGATTACTTGGTCTTAGAAAGTTTTGTTGATGACGATAATGATTATACTTAATTCTGTAAATATATATTTATACAACATAATACTGACCCGCAAATTCCAAAAAAACGTAAAAACATTGAATTTTGCCGGCTACCCTGGCGCTTTCGCCTTAAAGAAGTTTTCACTTCAAAAAAGCATAAACAATTCACTAAGGCCGCTTTCACATATAGGCGACTTTAGCAGCGCGACAGTCGCGCGACCGTCACCCATTCAGAATTTCATAATAAAAACAGAAGCGCAGCGGACGCGCGGCTGGTGCGCTTCTGTTTTTATTATGAAATTCTGAATGGGTGACGGTCGCGCGACTGTCGCGCTGCTAAAGTCGCCTAAATGTGAAAGCGGTCTTAAGTATTAAAACTAAACAAATACACTCGAGAGCAATGAATCCGGGTCACTTAAAGAATGTTAAAAATCTCGGAAACTAAAAATGATAGGTTAATGCAATAAATTGTATTTAATAGACAATGTAATACTCCTTAAATGAAAGTAAAAAAAATATGAGTCACCATACATTTTATTAACACAAAATTACATAAAGAAAAAAACTGCTGATCTCTCCTTAAAACAAAAATAGGAAACATGAAATTTTTGAACTTTATTACGATTTTCTTGAATTTTAATACTTCGTATTGCCTCCTCGTGCTTCCATTACTGCGTTTACGCGGTTTGGCATGCTGTACACCAAGTTCCTTAAATACGATTTTGGGGAATATTCTCCCATTCCTCTGTGAGAGCAATTTTGAGCTCACGAAGCGTGATTGGGGGAGGGTTTCGTTGTTTTACGCATCTGCCTAGCTCGTCCCAAGCATGCTCGATCGGGTTGATATCCGGGCTGCGCGCTGGCCACTCCATACGAGTAATGTTCATCTCTTGAAGGTAGTCATTCACAATCCTACCTGTATGAGGTCGGGCATTGTCATGGATAAATATAGCATCCTCACCTAAATTGACCATAAATGGACCAACGTGATCATTGAGGATTTCTTCTACATATCTTACGCTAGTTAAAGAGCCGTTTTCTATGATCACCAGCTCTGTGCGACTTTCAGAAGAAATTCCGGCCCACACAAGTACAGACCCACCTCCGTAGGCTTTTTTTTCTTCGATGCATGCTTGCTTGAATCTTTCCCCTGGTCTTCGATACACTCTGTGTCTTCCATCGTGCTTGTAGAGCATAAATTTTTATTCGTCGGAGAACATAACTTTTGACCAATCTTCAATACTCCAATTTACGTGGCTCTGGGCATATCTTAGTCTTGAAATACGATGCCCACGCTCCAGTTTAGGGCCGTTTGCAGGTCTAAGGGGTTTTAAGTTAGATTCAGCAAGCCGACGTCTTACTGTCCATGCACTTGGGTTACTTCCTCCGAGGCGTCGAAACTGATTTGTGAGTTCAGTTCCTGTGAGAAAGCGATTTCGAAGCATGGTGTTCACCAAGTATCGGTCTTCTCGTGCTGTGGTACACCTGGTTCTGCCCGTTCCTGGTCTGCGTAGGTTAGAACCAGTTTCTTCGTAACGTCGGAGAACTCTTTGTACTGTTGACAGCGACACACCGACAGTCCTGGCTGTATCGCGCTGACTCCGGCCGGTTTCCAGCATTGTAAGTATTCTGGTGCATTCTTCAGGCGTAAGCGACATAATTTCAGCTTGAATAATGAACATAGAGCACTATCAACATGGTTTATGTACCCACATAAATGACAGATTACAAACAAAAGCAAAACCAAATGCTGTAATTTCGTAGTTCCATCTTCGAAAGTGGCCCTTTTTCAAATTTGATTTTTTTATGATATAACTTTACAATAACTAAGAAGTTTTAATACCTTCATTTAAGGAGTATTACATTGTCTATTAAATACAATTTATTGCATTAACCTAGCATTTTTAGTTTCCGAGATTTTTAGGATTCTTTAATTGACCCGGATTCATTGCTCTCGAGTGTATTATGATAAAAACATTTCCACAAAAAAAATAACCGACTTCCAAAAAAAACACTACAAATTGAAAAATAACTTTAATTTCGGAAGTCGGTGTCTTCGGTTCCGCGTTTTCGTTTATTGACACCGACTTCCAAAATTAAAGTTATTTTTCAATTTGTAGTGTTTTTTTTGGAAGTCGGTTATTTTTTTTGTAAAAATGTTTTAATTTTTCACTTTTTAGTGGGTCAGTTTGTAATTTATCTAAGTTACAAAAGCCTAATGCCAACTGTTCATCACCTTTTACAAAATTTTGCTTTTCCCGATGCTGGGACGTTAATTGTTGAGGAGTTCTCCCGGTAAGAACCAGGAGATCCTCAACAATCACTCGCAATACGCATTGTGACGAGCATAAATTGCTTAGCAACCATATTAAAGTAATTGAATCGCAACCCGTGAAATATTTGTCAGTGAGTAGTTCCGATGGCCATCTGTGATCTTCTTCATCAGCTCCACTTTACCAAGTGATGATTTCCGAGAGCAAATGCTCAAGTTACTTTAAAAAATATCCAAATCGCTGTAGCTTTGCCTATAAAATTTGAGGGTTTCCCTCGATTTCCATGGAATCCTCTCATCAGATTCCAACTTGATGATAATGGGACCACCTCGAGAGTATACCCTTTCAAATAAAAAAAGAACTTTTGGAATCGGTCCAGCCGTCTTCGAGTAATCGGTGAACATACACAAGGTAGCTACTGTAAACTGTTGAAGAATTCCCTTAACTGTCCTTCGTCTTCATCATCAGATCCCTAATGACAGTCGCAACCCATCTAGGTGTAAAGTTTACATCAATACAAATTAATCAAGCCCAAACACAAGGTAACTGCTGTAAATCGTTGAGGAGTCCCCTCGACTGTCTTTCGGCTCCATCATCAGATCGACTCCAGGCCTTCATTAAATTGTAGTGCTTTAAAATACTTAATGAAAAAATTAACAAACGCACTAGTCGCTCCTACGATTTTCGAAAGTTCCCCTCGATTTCACTGGGATGCCATCATCAGATTCTGGTTTCCTTATCACGGGACCACCCTTGGCATATATCCTTTCCAACAAAAAAAGAATAATCAAAATCGGTTCATAAACGACGAAGTTATCCGCGAACACACATAAAAAAAAAATATATATATATATATACCTCCTCCTTTTTTTGAAGTCGGTTAAAAATACACTGTCTATTTAATTTAATGTATTTATCTACGCACGAACGATCATGTGACATTATCACCATCTTCACATACTAAAGTTCCCCGACGTCTCATTTTCGGTTATTATTTTACTAGCTTATGCCCGCGACAAATATCCCACTGGAACTACCACCGGGATTAAAATGATTCTATGTGTTAATCCAGGTTATAAACTATCTGTATGCCAATAAAGCTCTCTGTCGGCATGATAATCTCCGACATCTTCAACAATCGTCGTCATATTTCAGCCAATTTACACAAAACCTTTAATAGATTATACACCAAAACCTGCCTCATGAATCGCTCCATCTATTGGTGACAGTCCATCGCGTTCAGGCAGAAATGCAGACAGACGCGGCGGGGGACTTTGTTATATTTTATAACTAGCAGCGCCCCGCGGTTTCACCCGCGTAAATGTCGATCCCGTGAGAATATCGGGATAAAAGTAGCCTATATGTTAATTCAGGGTGTCAGCTACCTCTATTAAAAATTTTGTCAAAATTGGTCAAGCCGTTTGAGCGTGAAGAAGTAACAAACGTATAAACACACATACACACAGACACACCCCCTCACAAATTTTAATGAATTGTGTGTGTTTTAAAGAATTGTTTTGGTGAATTCATCGGGATTTTTTTTTTTTGTGGTTGGGAAATCATCAAATGACTCCTCCCGCTCTGGGTGGAGCGGAAGGGAGTGTCAGACTCTTACTGACTAGAACCCACCCGTGTTCCTTCCTTAGCCCTTTATGTTCCGGGCTAGCGGTAACCCTTTCGGACAATCCCGCTGACCCGGCAGGCTTCGGCCCTATGGGGCCCCTCCTCGATGCTGACATCTCTTTGAGGCGCGCGTGGAACACGTACGCGCCGTCCGGCACGGGCCTGGTCCTGATCGGACGGTGAGCTACCCATTACTCTCCGCCCGCAGGCCCGCGCCTACGGTGGCCGGGAGTCGTCACGCGGCTCCCGACGCCCGGAGCGTCTCCCGCGGCGGCTGGGACGGGAGGCTCTCTCCCTGAGCCGTCCCGCCACCTCCTTCGCTAGCATGACTGCTTCGCAGAAGGAGGTGACTGCCTCCCACTTCCTCTCGCCCCGGACCATGGCTTGCACCAGGGCCGGACGCGAGAGGTCGCCGTCGCTGCCGATCGCCTCTACGAGGACACGGCGGTGCTCCGCCCAAGCGGGGCAGACCTCCACCGTGTGCTCCACCGTGTAATTCATCGGGCTTAAAAGTCAAAATGGGAGTACCGCAGGGCTCAATATTGGGGCCATTCCTATTTTTAGTATACATATATAAATGATTTACCTCATTTACTGAAAACCCGACCACAAATGGTGTTATTTGCTGATGACACATCACTGACTTTTAAAGTAAGCGGACGTAAATAACGCTATGCTTATGGTCCATAATTGGTTTACTGTAAATAATGTGATATTAAATGAGAAAAAACTAAATGCATTAGATTCGCTTTACCGAATGTTAGAAGTTGTGAATGTCATGTTGTATTGAATAAGGAGATACTTGAATTCGTCAAAAATACGGTTTTCCTGGGGATCACGTTTGACTTAAAGCTACAGTGGGGTCCGCACTTAACATCACTTGCAGGGTGGCTAAGTTCAGCCGCTTACGCTGTTTGGAAAATTCACCAATTAACAGACGTGGATACCGTGAGACTGGTCTATTTTAGTTACTTTCATAGCATCATGTCTTACGGTATTTTGTAACCCACTTAATGTGAGCAGCGGTGGCCCAGTTCAGTAGGTCGGGAGTCCGAACCCAGACATGCACTTTATTTTGTGTATTAAATTTCATCACCACTGCTCTCAAAACGGTGAAGGAAAACATCATGAGGAAACCATGTTCTTAGAACCAAAAATTCGAAGACATATGACATACGCCAATCCGCACTGGGCCCGCGTGATGGATTACTCACTCCCCTCTCACAGAGAGGAGGCCTGGTGTCCTCAGGCAGCATAGGCTGATTATGCTAACCTTGCTAAATGTTTTGTTGAAACTATTGAACCCTGATCGTTGAAATTAATGTCCCTTGCTCCTAAATTAAAAGATCATGTGACTAAGGAGGCACTTCAGTGTAAAATGAAGATTGCCTCACTTTTTGAAACAGCACAAAACAGCCATGTCGACCTTACAACAGTCGTAATTTCCCAAGGGAAATACTTCAATGATCCTCTAAAAACTTATTGACCTACTGATTATGGATGCTTTTTTTTACCCGACTGCGTCAGAAGGAGGGTTATGTTTTTAATAAATGTGACAACTTTCTGGCTTTTTGTCAAAGTTGGTCGCAGTAACTAAAATAAAAAATATATAAAACTAGCTTCCGCCTACTATACCTACCTATATGTCGATAAAAACTATCCTATGTCCTTTCCCGGGATGCAACCTATCTCCCTGCCAAATTTTATCGAAATCCGTTCAATGGTTTAAGCATGAAAAGGTAGCATACAGACAGACAGACAGAGTTGCTTTCGAATTTGTAATATTAGTATGGATAAACTAAGCTAGGGTACCCCGACCAAATGGGTTAGGTTAGAACTGTGACAAACCACGAGCGAGTCGAGCATGCGAAGCGAGCGGTGCCACGGCAGTCTGTGGCAGGCGAGCGCTACATCTAAGTTGGCCGCAATTAATTGTCAATTTCGTTTTTAGGACACCTAAATGGTAGGCTTACAAAAATAATCACTATGTATATTAGATATTAGGTTGGGAATGTTAGGTATATTAGATTGTACATTAATATTTTTAGGATAATAAAATGGGAATTTTTTGAGGTTGGATTACATGGCATTTCTTAATGCTGACTTGATGGGAATAAGAAACTTCAATCACTATCCTAATAAATCAGGATGAAATAGTAATTTCTTGCCTAGATTGGCAATATGGCCTTATTATCTGAAACTCATTTACTTCTCGTTGGAGCCCCGTTCACTTTAGACATTTATAGGACTACCCATAGTGTGCTACAATGAAAGACTGATGACAACTTTTATTATTAGACTTCACCGGCAACGACATTACATTTCGACATTGAAATTCCAAATTCTTCTAAAGCTATTTTTTTACTCTATAAAACATATTAAAAACTCTTTAATTGCACCTTCAAGTAAAAAAATATAGTTTACAATAAAAATACTCTTTAGGGTAAATAAAGCTGAGTCGAGGCGGGTCTTACCGGTCGCGGATTCGTACCCAGGTAGGCACTTTACTTCTCATTGACCCATGCCGCTGCCATTACTTAGCCACCTTGATTGATGTGTAAACTTAGACAACGTTATTTTTAGTATATGCAAAACCTGAATATAGTTTGTTCAGAATAAGTAACTGAATCAATTCTAATAATTTTTACCCCATGTTATAATTTGTCCCAAAAATATTTAAAAATGGTTAAAAGTTGGACAACGAGCGACACTACGTAGGTTATCCAATCTCCGCGCCGAACGGTTAGGTACCTAGGTACTATTATCAATGAGCGCAAGACGGCGCGGCGCGAGCGGCGCGGTTGAGCATGTTTTTGTACGGACAAACAGGTAACTTAACAATAAGCTTATAACTTTGTGATTTTTCATGATTTCATACAGTTTTGAAATTTAGTACCTACATAGATTCTTTACATAAAAATACTGGACACGTGTTTCGGGTTTCGCATAATTATACTAAAAATAATGTTATATATCACGATAGTTTTTATCCAAACTATTGTAGTTTCGAATAAATATGTACGTACAACGGACGTTCCAAAACTGACCACTTTCAAATCAATCAAACAAACTAGTTATTTCAAACGGAACGCTTTTCATTACGAATGTACGTGCGGTGCGTTCACGTCACGTTCACAATCAGAGTGTACACTGACGTACACAAGTTTTGAATGTTTTGCGTTTAGTTTTATTTTGAACATAGATTTGTGTCATGGTTTAATTTTTGATGTAGTTATTGATATGTTTTAAAAGACTTCTATTCAAATTGGATAATTTTCTGTTAAGAGCGTTTACGCCGTACGGCATTTCATACAAACTTTCAAGCTCTTGTTTTTCGAAATGAATGAACCGATTTTAATGAAAGTTCATACGCATAAGCAGGATACAAAGGTCTAAAAAGTTACTTAAGAACATTTTCGAAATGTCTTATTTAAAAAAAGATAACTGGAAATCTCTATTTCTATGGAAAATTTAAAATGGGTCTAATTTGGCTGTAACACTATTTTCCAAAAATGTTTTTAAAATTCTAAATTATTCCTCGATAATATTATCTGGCGTTGCAAAAATCAGCCATAAGTTAATTTAAATACAATCTTGAATGGTAATAGAAAACAGCCCCCACGTATGATATTTATGTAACTTGTCTTATTATGAGAATACATTTGTTTGTTCGATCGTGTTTAGAATAATTTACCGCCCAATTGACATCCCTTATTCTGGTGTGGGTCAAATACAGTGGCGTAAGTATAGGGTGGCATTGGGGCAAAAAGCCACGGGTCCCCAGCCAGAGGAGGCCCCTGGCTGGAGAGGGCCATGAGCACAGGAGGATCCTAACATAAGGACAGAAGCAGCCTGATGTTAAATTTTGTAGAGGAAAATATAAAATGTACGCGGAAGAAATCGCGGGAGAAGTGCTAATAAACAAAAAAACTATAACGTTCAAACTCAAACTCAAACGGCCTTATTACAAAACAAGATTTATCTTTAGACCCAGGTTTAAACCATCCAGTCATTTTTAAATTTCGAACTATAATCCGACGAAGCTAAAGTTCTTATTACAAAAACTGACGTTAAACCCGAGTCTAAGTTGTCCATTTTGCATTAAGAACTTTACGTTTGCCGCAATAAAGTTCAAAATAGAATAACGGCTGGAAGGTTTAGGCTAGGTCTAAAATTAGATCTCGTTTTGTAATAAGACGGAATGCATTTATTTCAATTAAACCTTGTACAGGCACTTTTGAATTGTCAAAATTAAATAGTCTGTCAGTTAGTCCGAAAGTTGAAGCTAGTTGCCCATTCCAAAACGTAGATCTCTATGGAGAAGAACGGGCAAGAAACTCCATGGACACTCTTTTAAATCAAGTTATTACAAATTCCTGGGTACATTATTGTTGTTGCTTCTATATGTGAGAACAATGTAAAAAAAAGACAAATGAAGAAACAATTCAAAATATAAGATTAAAAATAAGCCTTGGCAGTTAAGAGATGACCAGTCTCATTTGGTTGGTTGTCGTTGGATGAGCTTCTTTACATTAAGGGAGGGCCCCGAACGGTATAGTTACGCCACTGGTTAAATACGAAGAAAACTATTAATGATCATGCAAACAAATACGTGATTTAAAATTGTTGTGTTTTTTTTTTGCGAATAAAAGCGAAATTTTGCACTATGAGTTTATATTTATGCGAAATTTCGATATTTTTAATTTGCGAAATTTACGTAACTAGTTATGGGTATTAATTACAAGTAAAAGCACTAAGCTAAGGGATCTGCTTGTCGCCAATAAAATTAATATCAAATCAATCGATCCTTTATAAATTTGCAAATAGGTAACTGTTATGCAATAGGTAAGTACATAATTATATCCATAATGTTATAGTCTAACAAGAGATAATTATTTTTTTAGATTTATTCTAATCTATTCTTTAGCAATATTGTGAAATTTAATTTCATAAAATATGTTATTTTGCAATCCGAAGTATTTTGAAGGAAATTGATTTCCCTTTAATACAGTATAACATCTGCCTAGCCTTTTCCTAACTATGTTGGGGTCTAATCGGATGCAGCTGAATACCAGTAATTTACATGGAGCGACTGCCTATCAGACCTCCACAACCCAGCTACTAGGTAATACGATACCCCTTGGTAAGACTGGTTGTCAGACTTTCAGGCTTCTGACGACCCGTAACGACTGTCAAAGATCCACGAATGCGTGCTTTTCGAGGCACGGAGGGTCTTGATATCTATGTAAAGATGGTCACCCATTCAGGGACCAACCGCGGCAAGCGTAGCTTAACCTGATTGATCGACCCGTGTAGCTATTATTACCCAGCCACAACAAGCCCCTTCACTTTCCATTAACACATATGTTTGAAAAAATAATAATTCACTTGCTCAACAACGTACGTGCACACGCAGGTATGTTGTTGAGCGTACGTACACAACTAGATAAACTTGAGCGACTTCAAAACTTTTGCATAAGATTTATATTTTGCCTGCGTAAATATGATCACATTTCAGAATTTCGTACAAAGCTCAAGTAGCTTCCCATACGTCTTCCACGGAATTCTCATATCTTGTTTCAGATCTACAGTATTTTGTTTAATTCTAAAACCCCCACTTATCTCAAAGAACGTTTCAAGTTCCTTCATGACACACGTAATAGATATCTGAGGTCATCGGAAAACCTGAGACTAGAGATGCCGATGCATTCCACCAGTTTCTATGACAAATCTTTTACTGTTCAAGCAGTAGGTACGGTTATGGAATGACTTGCCCGTGTCGGTAAGGCGTGCTCAATCTTTGTCCACTTTTAAAATTATGGTAAAAAAGCACTTCCTCTCTCCTTAAACATCATCATTATATTTTCTTTGCTCCTGTTTCATGTTTATTGTTATATGTATATATTTATTTAGATTAGTATAATATACTTTATGTATGTATTTATTGTATTATGTAAATGGTACACCACAGACTACCTACAGTATTTGTCTGTCCTTCCCCTTTTCAATCCATCCAAAGGTTGTCTTTAAAATGTCGGTTTTAGCGATAAGACCGCCCATTGTGTCACCCTTTGTACAGTTTCTATACTTATGTCTGTAATTAATATGGTAAAAATAATAAAGAGTATTCTATTCTATTCTAGGTACGTCGTTGAGCAGGTGAATTTTTGCTACAAGACAGATTGACCCGCGGGGAAGTTGCTTAACACATGTTAAGCAACTTCCCCGCGGGTCAAACTGTGCTGTAGCACTGCGTCTGATTGCATACCTAACTCTATATACACAAGGATGATATTGTAAACATTAATTAATAGTGTCAACTATCTCTGCATACATTGGGACTGCGTAGGCGTGAATTAGTGGGAAATACGTAGCATGGCGCGTTGATTCCTCTAACTCCCTATTTGCATCCCCATAAGGAAACTCACATCATAGACCTATCTTCGACTTTAAATACTTAAGTAGGTGTTTCTAAAAAACATGATGAAAAAAAATAATAATTTCAAAGAATCAATGCAAGTCAGAAATAAAGAAAATAGTCAATCAGAAATATTTTTTTAATTTATCTATACAACGTTATTTTTCGTGTAGGTATGCGAAACCTGAATATTATAGTTTGTTCAGATTATGTAACTGAATCGATTCCAATAATTTTTACCCCATGTTATATTTTGTCCCAAAAATATTTATAGGTTAAAAGTTGGACACCGAGCGATACTAAATAGGTTATTCAATCTCCGCGCCGAACGGATAGGTACCTAGGTACTGTTATCAATGAGCGCAAGACGGCGCGGCTTTTTTTTTTTTTTTTTTTTTTTTTTAGAATATGGCATCTCGTAGTTGACCTTGAGAGGTCGTGACTACTTAACCGGACTATCCTGTGGTTGCCTTAAGTAAACTCAAAGCCTCCAGCCAGGGGCAATTATCTACTATACTAAGCGACTACACGCTAAGGGCACCCCCTGTGGGGTACGAACCTCGGCTTAGGGCGTCGCTGGGGAGAGGGCAGCAAGATGGGACAGGCTGGATCAGATTTTTATTATTTAAGCTTGATGAGATCGGCTTTTCCTATCTGACTACTCTGAGAAGAAAGGCCGAAACAAACTCAGAGGTCACAGTCGGGAATTTAGTTCTACAGGCTCAGCTGCGGCGCGGGCTGGCACTACATCGAGCAAGGGTCGGTCGGGGCTTGTGAGCATGTTTTTGTACGGACAAACAGGTAACTTAACAAGCTTATAACTTTGTGATTTTTCATGATACAGTTTTGAAATTTTGTATATAGATTCTTTACACAAATAAAAAAATAATGTTGTATACAGGGTCAAATTAAATTAGTGATGGGTATCGTTATCTAAACTGCATGATAAAACGAAATAAAAATTAATTTGTAGACTTTTTTTGTGGACTCATCGACCGCAGTTGGACCGCACTTGATATCAGTTAAAAAAATAACTTTTTTTGGTGTGTAAACTTCCCAGACGTGATTGGTATCGTATTACCCAGTAACTGGGTTGTGGAGGTCAGATAGGCAGGCTCTCTATGTAAAATACTGGTATTCAGCTGCATCCGGTTAAACCACGGTTAATTTGGAAGGCAATACCAACATAGTTGGGAAAAGGTTAGGCAGATGACGGCTTAAAATATTAGCTTTCAAGAAACCTTTTTCACATTCCTTTCGTCATTGTTTCCTTAAAACAATCTTTTTAAAAAGCTTTCAAATTGCAACAATCCCTACCACGACTACGTCGTTATTCTTCAGTCACAAAAGCTGAAAAACCTATCTCAAAAACCAGTCGGTTTATTTAGGTACTCTATCTACTCGTATACCTTAGCTTGACAAACTAAAACCACAAATTAGTGTGGCATGCACACGATTCTAGCTTAGAAATATTTCATCGGTTATAAAAAAAAATAACCTAAAAAAATCCTAATTTTCATAGAAAATTGAATAAGTACCTACGCGGTCAAGATGTTTGGAAAAGCAATTTTTTTTAATACCCGTCGAATAATTTCAACGCATTCACAACACAACACGGATTCAAAATCATTTACAGAATCTCTGTCATAATACACCTAATTGGTTTCATACATTTTGTCAGCAATTAACATGCATATTGTTATTTAAATCTGCGTCCTACACACGGATCGGTCGTTGACCTATGTGTTCACGTTGTCTGAAAAACGTAGAAAAAACGCAGTCCACCCCATTGCGAAGCTGTCAGTTTAAATATACGTATTGAAAAAGCGTTGTATCCTAAACGGAGTTAGGTACGAGCAGAGTCGGATTGGGTATGCGAGGGCGAGACTAACAAAACGCGGCTAAATCTAACTGTTAAATTTTTGATTTGTTCCCTCTAGCGGCAAACTAACATAAGCCCAGGGCCTTAAGTCTGCTATTACAATAGTGTCAGAATGGTCTATCATTGATTTCATAATTGTCGATTTTAACAAGTTTGGTAATCTACTAATAATTCTAATGGTGTCATTATGACTTTCCAATGGTCAACCACTGACACTCCATTGAAAAAATGGCATAGAATGGTAATCTCGTACCTACATAACTGACTTAGGCGTTAATATGCTAAAATTTTGACAGTTCCTTTGATCAGTGACCTACCATTAGAACGTCATTGTGCAGTCATTGCTTTTAATTTGTTACGAGTATCGTATAATTTCTGAGCCATTGACCGACCAATGATCAACCATTATGAATTTAGCAGATTACGAACTATTAGCAAAATGACAATGGAATGACAATGGGATCTTGTTGGAATGACGAATTTATAATAATAGCAGACTTGGGCCCCTGATGCCATGATGGCAGGTGGTTGGGTATCGAATTATAAGGAAACAACAAACTATCTCTTAGCATTACTCAATTACACAGACACAGAAAAACTTCTAGAAATTTTGTCATGATCATAATTTGATTTCCTTGTAAGTATTTACTTTTGTATGTTTACGTAGACTTAGTATTAGGTATTAATGTACCAATGTGCTTTTTCTCAGAATTTTTAATTCATTATTTTTATATCAGTTTTATTTAAAAAATACCACTCCAATTTAAATGATATGTAAAGGGCTGGCCTGAAACACAGGTTTGAATAAACCTAGTTCGGGCAGGTCGCTACCTAACACTCTAATTCCGAACCATCACTACTTGCACATGTAATAAATAAGAAATATTTTAGTTTTACTTTATTTTTAGGCACTATAATTGTATGGAAAATTTTCTACTTTTGGCTAAATGTACACCTTTTGTAAACGTTTTTATTAAATAAATTATTATTATATCTCAAACACCGTAAATATAAAAATAAATCTGCTCAACAAGCTCTAATTATCCGTCACGCACGTGCCTTCCTAGTAACTTCTATCTACACTCGTAAAGCACTACATAGGTACTCATAACTTTCCACATCTGTGTTGAGCTTGTAGCAGGGTTTCTCATTTATATGATTGTGTTAGGTTAACTTTACTAACAGAATTAAGAAATATTGTTACTAAGATATTTGAGTCCATTGTTACTAACAGCGCCCCGCGGCTTCACCCGCATAAGTGTCGATCCCGTGTGAATATCGGGATAAAAACTATCCCATGTCCTTCCCCGGGATGCAATCTATCTCTCTGCCAAATTTTATCGAAATCCGTTTAGTAGTTTATGCGTGAAAGCGATACAGACAGACAGAGTTACTTTCGAATTTAGGGGAGGTAAGCCTAAAACGGGTAGCCCGCCTAAAACGGGTATGCTTTTTAAATTGCGCACCGTTATTGCTAATAAGAATGTGTGCGTGCAGTGCGCGGCGCCTGCCGCTCGCCAATCACAAGGAGTCGTCGCGCTTCTCTGGCGGACACGAGTTCACGGTAAGATAAGAAAGAAGTTTTTTGCTATTTCCACTAAAAAAAATTGAGTTACATTACTTTTGAATACTCGAAAATGGTTTACAATAAGGTCTTACTAGTTTTGTGTTATTATTTTGCAATAAATAGACGTTTTATTTGTGTAATAGGCTGGCGTTTATTATTTGGGCTTTTAGGAAATGAGTCGATTGAAAAAAATACATGCATGTGGGCAAAAAGGGTAGGGGTAAAGCGGGTGCCCGTTTTGCCCATACCCGATTTGCCTTGTATAATTTCATTGACCTTATTAGTTCTTTTATTTTTGCAGATGGTTAATAAATACAAAAGAAAGACTGCAAATGCATCGTGGGATGAGGGAGTTATGAAGCTTGCGATAGAAGAAGCTCTCAAAACTTCCGTCAATGGTGCAGCAAAAAAATATTGCATTAACTTTTCGACTTTACAGATACATGTAAAGAAAGGATGTCAAAAAAAATCTAGGAAGATTCACAACAGTTTTTACAGCAGCTCAAGAATTAGAGCTAAATGAGTATCTATTTCATATGGATTATCTGTTTACGTTGCCAACTCATTACGTTGTCTACAAAGTGCCGCAACCATTCCAAGAATACTGTTCCATTGATCCAACCATTATCACTGCAAGTAGCTGATGATCCTGGTGGAGCTCCATCTGAGTTATGATTGTTATGAAACAGTTCTAGTCATTGATTGACGTTGACCTAATGTAATTCAGTCCCTACCCGCTTTGCCCAAAAGCCCTACCTGCTTTAGGCCCCCCCTACGGGCAAAACGGGTAATTCGAATGTTAAAGATTTTTGTTATTTTTTTATTATTAATGTACAAAACTACTAAATATGTCATTTATTTTATAGCCCTTGATAACTAAACATTTCAAAATGTACAAATAAATGTTCAATTTGTATCTATAAATTGTTTTTATTTATCATCAACCTTAGCTTACCCGTTTTGGGCTACTCTCCCCTACACACATCAAAAGTGTCTAGGGTTCAACATATATTTTTGCAATAACTTTTCTCCTGATTGATATTAATTAAAATTTTCTTTAAGGATTCATCAAATAAAGTGTTTTCGTTTGTCACAGTAACGATAAACCAAGTCACCTTTGCATTAATAAAGAAATTTGCCATTTTCCTAATAAAGGGATTTTTGACATTTGAACCACTAACACAAAAGTTCGAAAAAAAGACTGAAATAACAGTTTTCTTTAAAATTTTATTGGGTAACTTAAACAATTAATAATCCGTGTTTCTACCGCGAACACTAACAACACAAGAACATCGGTTTGGCATACTCAAAATGAGTTCATCCAAATCACGCTGTGGAATGGCCGCCCATGTTCGTTGCAACAACAAAAAAAGGTCTTCTTGCGACTGGATACCCTCCATATTCGGCAGAGCTCTTCTCTGTAGCATATCCCATGCATGCTCAATCGGGTTCAAGTCTGGCGACTGAGCAGGCCAGGGCAGGACATTGATGTTAGCTGCGGCGAGAGTCTGTCTTACAACTCTTGCGGTGTGCGGTCGTGCATTATCATGCATTAACTGAAATAAGGGACCGATTTGCACTTGTAGAGGAACGATGACGTCTGATACAATCGTCTCAGCATAAATTTGAGCGTTGAGGTTGCCTCTGATCCAAATCAACTCAGTTCTTCCGCCGATCCAAATACCCGCCCATACCATGATGGTTCCACCACTATAAGGATGGACTTCCTGGCAGGATTTTAATCGCTGGTGGCGTCCAGGGGTTCTCCAGTGTCGTATACGTCTTGTATCCGGTCTCATACCAAAACGAGACTCATCAGAAAAGCACACGAAACGCCATTGTTCTTCTGCCCAATTTCTGTGTTCAAGAGCCCATTGATATCGAATCCTACGATTGTGCATTGCTATAGGTGGTACCCGTAGCGGTCTTCGGGAATGAAGGTTCACTTCATGCAAGCGGTTTCTGACTGTTTGGTCGCTAATTAAGTTCCCTGAAGAGTGATGAAGCCTCACGGCTAACATCATGGCGGTTATTGTTGGAGCTCTTCGAGTTAAGATTTGAATGTATCGGTCTTGTCTCCGTGTGGTGCAGCGATACCGTCCTCCATGGCGCTCAGCCACGGTACCAGTGCTTCGGTAACGTGTCCAAAGTCGACTGATAACACTCTGACTTGTATTCAGAGCTAAAGCCACAGTACGTTGCCGGGAACCAGCTTCTATCATTCCCACGGCTCTGAGCATTTCTTCCCTGCTTAAATGACGTCGCCGCTCCATAATAACGTTGGTTTTAATCAGTAGTAGGGAAACAGTAGCACTAATAATGTCTTCAATGCGTTGTATGTTTTTATAGGGAAAATATTGACAGCTGATTTTCATCTTTTACTCGAATTTGATTCACAGTTCCTGATTCAATTTATGAAATGCACCAAAAAGGATCCATATAAATTTATAAAATCATAAATTTATTACAAAGCCACATCTCAATCTCAAGAAATCCGCATAAAAATGCTTGATCCCTAGACACTTTTGATGTGTGTATAATATTATAATATTGATAAATAAATATCGCAGTTCTTAGATAGATGGATACAATATTCTTTATTAAGTACATCATGAAAGAGAGGGACTTGTAGTTAAGTTATAACAGCCGCGCGGGTCGATTTATCAGATTAAGCTACGTTTTCCACGGTTGGTCTGTGGATGGGTGACCATTTTTACATACCATGACCCCTCCGTGCCTTGGAAAGCACGTTAAGCCGTTGGTCCCGGCTGTCATTCGTGGATGTTTGGCAGCCGTTACGGGTCGTCAGAAGCCCGAAAATTTGACAATCAGTCTAACCAAGGGATATCGTGTTATCCAGGAACTGGTTGTGGAGGTCAGATAGGCAGTCGCTCCATGTACAATACTGGTATTCAGCTGCATCCGGTTAGACTGGAAGCCGACCCCAACATAGTTGGGAAAAGGCTAGGCAGATGATGATGACCTATGTACTCTTCACAAAGAACACACCCTCCAAATGTCATGTCTCTAGGACCAGCGGTTTAGGCTGTGCGTTGATATATCAGTTAGTCAAGACTTTGAATTTTATTTATACAGGCCACCCTGGATATATACAATTCGAAAAGTAATGTCATAATTTGAATTGGCTGCCATTTTGTTAGAAATGAAAAAAATTCAGTTCTAAGAGTACATACGTATCCACTAAGAAAGGGTTTTTCGAAATTCCCCTATCTACCTATATATATATAGTATCCTGTACCAAACGAAAAGTTCGCTGTCACAACCAAACTTAGTGTTTGGAGGAGAATTTAATACCCTTCCTATATTGCTAACTATTTTTTACATGGATCCCGCAAGTCGTAGTTATTTGCCACTTACCTACTTACCTACCTACTTGGCACGCGACGATGGCAAGAGACCGGACGGTTTGTCTTTATTTCCATTGAAGGTGCGTAGGCCTTTAGTGTGGGACGCTACGTGTGACGATACTCTTGCGCCATCCCATCTTCCTGGCTCGGCATGCTGTGCTGGCGCTGCTGCTGCGGCTGCGGAAAACCTCAAGCGGCGAAAATATAATAACCTCATCGGAAATTATATTTTCGAGCCGTTTCGGGATGAAACCCTCGGGCAGTGGGGTCCGAGTGCTCATGGTCTTTTTAAAGAAATTTCGAAACGGCTGGTTGACACTTCCCGTGACCCAAGGGCTGGCTTTTACCTTGGCCAGAGGCTAAGCATCGCCATACAACGTGGTAGTGCCGCCAGTCTCTTGGGTACATTACCAGTCGACAGCGATGCATATGAGTTTTTCGACGCTATTTTCTAGTTTCTGTATAGTTTTAGTTAAGTTAGAATTTAATTTTGTTATTTTTACCTGAATACATAATCCTACTTAATATTTTGTGGTTACGTTCGAGAAAATGACGAATGAACGATGACGATGAATGACGGAGGCATAGGCTAACAAAAACATATAAGTACTAGCTTCCGCCCGCGGCTTCGCCCGCGAGATATCTCGATAAAAACTATCCTATGCCCCTCCCGGGATGCAATCTATCTATCTGCCAAATTTTATTGAAATCCGTTCAGTGGTATAGGCGTGAAAAGGTAACATACAGACAGACAGACTGATAGAGTTACTTTCGAATTTATAATATTAGGTAGTATGGATTACAATAAAATCCTAACCTAACTATAACTACATATTAAGAAACTAAAATATGGCGGCGAAAAATTCCTCCGCCACGCTGTCGACTGGTAATGTACCCAAGAGACTGGCAGCATTACCACCTTGTATGGCAATCCTTAGCCTCGGCTCATTCATTAATTCGTTTCTTTGTCTACATTTTCTTAGAACACGAACCAAATAACTCACGTATTCCATATTTTATAAATAGCTTCCGTTTCCTTAATATCTCAAAAGTAAACCTCTACACATCTTCAAACCCTCCAGCATTGTCAACGGTGTATACTGGCGCTCATTAGCCAATCGTCTCTCTCACTCGCTCCTCATATATTTTCGACGTCCATCTCGCTCACACCACTTGAGTAGAACGCAGTTGTCGTTTGCAGTTCATGTTTTATAATTATCTTTTTTTTTTTTGTTTGAGCGTTGTCGTCAGTGTAAGGATATGACAGGCTGTTTTCACATACATATTATTTAGATTTTATATGGTTATTTCGTGTTAATTTCTGTGGGGGCGGCAATTGGCGTATCTATCTATTTTGGGTCGGTAATTTTATTTTTAGAGCAGTGGTGGCGCAGTGGAAACGCCCGCGACTTACGAGTGCGGTTGTAGGTTCGAACCCAGACAAGCGCTTTACTTTGTGTAAATTATTTCATCACCGCTGCTCTCAAAACGATGAAGGGAAACATCGTGAGGAAACCGGCATGTCCTAAGAACCAAAAAAATTCGAAAACATGTGACATCTAACCCGCACTGGGCCCGCGTGGTGGATTACGGCCCACTCCCTCTCACCGAGAGGAGGCTTGTGGCCCAGCAGTGGGAAGTGGGAACATTATAGGCTGCTATGCTATGCTATAATTTTCTTTTAGGTGCCAAAAAGAGTTACCTAACTATAACTATGTAACTATATTTACGCAAGATGTTGAGCCAATGTTTATATAATATACACCCCTTTGTCTAACTTTATGACCCGTTAATAGACGGGTGACAGAATTTGGAACCACTGAACCAACATACAATTATTAGGAACAATAATAACACAACAATCACAAAAACCACATTATTCAATACAAACATGACCAAGATATCTCTTCATTTATATACAGCAACAACCATATTAAGAACATAAATATGTATTTATATAATAATATAAATTGTATGAATGGTGACTACGACCCTTCGTACCCGACCTGTGTCATGATAAAGAAGTTATTACCTTATGTATTGTTGTAATAACGTTTATTTTGGAATCTTGGTAGAATATACTTATTTTCTTTTAGGCGTAAGTATAGTTTATTAACATTTATTAGGAATACGTGGTTGGATTACTGAAAGGCTAGATTTGTGCTGCCTATCTTTTGCTATGAGGGACCAATTTGGTACAGTCACACGTAACTTGGCAAGAGTCATTAAATGCGTTTTTCCTTTGTTTATCTTCCTTCTAAACAGAGATGTTTACAAATCAACTATGGCAATAACCATCATGCAATAAAGTGACCATTTTTTTGCTGCACCAAGTGTAGGTACTTACATGCGTGAACTCACTTCCACTACGCCAAAACCTTGCCATTTACGTGTGGCGACTGCAAGTAGCAGAGGGCCTAAAAAGGCCACTTTGGCAGAATCATAAAAGGAAAACATAATGGACACTTAACCGTTAAGTTAATCGTATCAAATCCCATTGGTGAAGCATTTTACAGCAATTTTTTTTTGTCTGTGGTAAAATACCAATCAATCCGATCCAAATCCAATCCCAATCTCTTTGATTATAGGTACCTCTTTAGTGCATCGAAAAAAAGAAAAACGTAGACTGTCTTCGCCATATTTCGATTCATAATGTTATCCTTTTATGATTCTGCCAAAGTGGCCTTTTTAGGCCCCCTGAAGTCGATAGTTCGATGCTGGCACTGACAGCTTTGTTCATCAGTCTAATAAAACATAGCATGCAAAATTGTAAATAGGTATGTTTTATCCTAGCTAAACATGATTGTGCCTCAATTTGTATTTAACACTGTATACCATGTTTTACGCAAATAAATATTCTATTCTATTCGATTCTAATGATAAGTGCAAGAGGTGAAAAAAATTACACATTTACATAAACAACTTTCAGTATAATACGAAGAATAAAAAAAAATCAAGTTCGATTTCGATCAAACAACATTTTTGTAATAATTGTTATCGATTTTAATGGCAGCTGTCGAGTTGGGGTTTTTTACCTAATTGGTACAGCGGATCCACACACTCTTCGAGTTATTTCTGCACATTTTTCACATAAACACACCGACTAGCTTCCTCTTAACGGGGTCGGTATAGTATTTGGAATGCTTCCTAGAAATGACCGGCCACTGCTTGACGGTGGTGGCTGTAGTCATGGCCAGCCCCAACAGGTTTCTGAAAATGATTGCTGACAGAGTGAACTGTCCGTATATAATTCACTGCTGTCAGTTACAAATGTGCCATCGTATCGTGTTGTTTACAAACACTTAGTTATAAGAACAATGTTACTAAACCTATATGTGTCTTCGCTCGAATTAAAGTTTTTGAATTTTGAATATCTACATAAATCCGCCTTTAGGGCTGGTTTCAATTCGAAGTAGAAATGATGAAAAAAAGTAAATGAAAATGATGAATGTTGAAATCTTTCGAATACGTTTGCATACATTTCACATAATAATGGGAAATATTTAATTGATCCTCTAAAAACTTATTAACCTTCTAATTATGCACGTCTTTTTAAATAAACGAGCCTCTAAAAACTTTTTGGTCTTCTAAGTAATAGGCCTCCTTTTAACTTTTTGGCCTTTTCTGAAAGTAGGTTTCAGTAGCTAAGCTAGGGCACCGCGACCAAATGGGTTAGGTGACAGAGAATGTAAAACTAGGTTAGGTTAGGTTAGAACTGTGAGGGGGGTTGTGGACGCAAAGGCTGAGCCGGATTCCCATGACCCCCCATCAAGGCGATGAGGGAACACCGCTGAGTTTTAGTGGGTATACTGCCACTCTGGCAGGGAGTCCCACATACTCCGTCTCGTCCCCCGACGAGCGGAGATGCGTAATGTCATTTCTCAGCGACAAAAAAAAAAAAAAGGTTAGAACTGTGATCAACAGCGGCGCGCGAGCCGAGCGAGCGGACCGAGCGATACCGCGACCGCCAATGGCGAGCGCTATATTCAAGTTGGTCGCAGTTGGAATAGAATAGAATAGAATACTCTTTATTATGTAGGTACACCATATAAATTACAGACATAAATATGGAAACTGTACAAAGGGTGACACTATAGGCGGTCTTATCGCTAATAGCGATCTTTTAAAGACAACCACTTAACTACAGCTATTTTTTTTTACTTTTACTTAACTATTTAGTATTTTTAGAACCGCAAAGTGGAAATTATTTGAAGCTCACCAAATGGGCAAAATAACATAATCTTTTTTGTGTAACTATCCATTGATATTTTTAAGATACATGCCATAAATAGTTCGTAGTTTACGTACCTACTCTCTTTAAATCCGCTTCCGCTTTTGTGGGAAACGACCGAAATAGCGACTCGACTCTGATTCGGTCTGACTAATCTACTTTATTTAGTCAACAGAAATCAATATCAGTACGTAACCAGTAGGTACTGAATCACTGAAAACTGAATGAATAGGACAAAAATAAACGCAGTATTTGTAAACAGTGTAGTATGAGTTTTTAAATAATAATTGTTCAACGTAATGCGTATTGTAGGCTGTGGGATATTACGGCTACTTTTGTTAACAAACAAACAGTTGTTGTTTCATAACAACAGATAGAAAATAAGGAAATCGGTTTAGTTAACGGTAGATGAAACCAACACTTTTTTAACACACCTATCTGTATCTTCACCAAAATAGTCGAAAGCAAAACCGCATTTTTACGCTGACAGTAGTTAGTATCAAGAAAACAATATATCGATAACATTATAGCTTAACAACCAAGTGTCTACCTAATTTTTTTGCGTAATAAGGCCTTTATTTGAAAGTTAAGTAACATTTATACCACCGCCGTAGGTGAATATTAGTGTCATGAATATTGTACTCAAAAGTCACATATGCCGCTGTGCATATAAGTCGATCTCCCATGGGGAACGTTGTCACCAAGCCAAGGTGTGACAACATTCCACCTAAATGACGGTAGAATGTTTTTTATTTCTGCTGTCACGACCAAGGCCTAACTAACGCTTTATAATGGCGGGTTTGTGAGGCATTACAAGGTCATTTGAAGAAAATTATTACTTAACAAGACATCACATTCTTTTCTGATAGATGGAGGTAGAAAATACGGAATCATAACAGTTATACGTACTTGTTGGAGTAGCATTAAAACGAAATTATTAATATTAACGTTTTAAGTTCTATCTGCAAGTACTTACTCTCAAGTACTCACCACTAATCTCACAATAACTTCCATTGTTCCAGATCATTCAAACATGGGTGCCCCGCGAGCCTGCCTCATCTTCCTCACCATCCAGCTGGTCTCCCTCGCCTGCGCGCAGGAGGTATCCAAGCGAGTACCACAAGGATTCCTCGGCATGCGCGGCAAGAAGTACTTCGACGATGACGGCACCGAGCAGTTCTATAAACGGAGACCACAATTCTTCGTCGGAGTCAAAGGAAAGAAGAGTCTCCAAGACATCCTTGAGGCCCCAGAGGAATACTACAAACGAGCACCAATCGGCTTCATGGGTATGAGAGGCAAGAAAGACTTCATCTTTCCAGATACCCAAAGCCTGGAAACGTTTCGGAAACGCGACGGTTCTTTGATTGGACAGATAGACTACTCCTCTAAGGAAGAACCCACTGACCCTGACTTCCCACTCCTCAATGAGTTACTCATGCATTATTTGGCGCAAGTGAATCCTCCGAGGGCAAACTATATGCAGGAGTCTATAGATTCCTCTTTGGAACCCGAACAGTCGAACTATATCGGCAAACGAGCTGCCAATTTCAACCAGATCTATGGAGTGCGAGGAAAGAAATCGTTGAACAATAAGCGACCTTATGACCTGACCTTCCGCGGCAAATTCATCGGGGTGAGGGGCAAAAAGGACCTGAAAAACAGCGGAGCGCATGAAATTAAGTTTTTGGTTGATCAGAACGGACCCCTTCCCAAGAGAAAGGCTCAAATGGGTTTCCTCGGCATGCGAGGCAAGAAGTGGACAGATGGTGAGTTTTTACGCGAATTTCTGGCGACTTTGATATCTATATTAAAAGGATGGCCAACGTCCATTCACAATAATGATAGGGATTTCGCTTTGATTTAGACAAATGTTACAGCTGGTTCCCTAATCACCTAGTAACTTTTAAAAGCTCATTAAGTTAAAAAAACATTTTAAATTATAATTAGTACTCATTAGAAGGCAATTTAAAACTTCTTTTTGAAACCAAACTTTTAAATATAACCACAAAAAAAAATAGAAAGATTATTTTTACAAAAAAAATAATTTATGAAAATATTTTAGGGTAAAGTTTGTGACGTTGAATGAAAGAAAGAAAAAAACATTTTTACTCAATGAGAAGTAAACATCACTTTCAGTCAATCTAAATCATGATTTTTCAATGATTATTCGTATGCATCAGTCACGCCTTGAGAGCAGTGGTGGCTCGGTGGTAACGCCCCCCCCCCCCCCCCCGACTTACCAGTCGCTTTACTTTGTGTAAATAATTTCATCACCACTGCTCTTAAAAAACGGTGAAGAAAAACGTCGCGAGGTCCGAACGTCCTAGAACCAAAAATCCAAAGACATGTGACATCTACCAACTCGCACTGGGCCTGCGTGGTAGATTACTGCCCACTCTAATAGAGCAGGCTTATGTCCCAGCAGCAGGAACATTAAAGGCTGCTCTATCAGTCACGCCTGCATTCCACGAGGGGGTAAACAGAGGGGTATCCATAAAACAAATCTTTCTGTAATAATTTAAAAAAAAACTTATATCTGTGGGGCTTGTGTTGTGGCCCCCTTAAGGCCGAAGCCTGCCGGGTCAGCGGGATTGTCCGAAAGGGTTACCGCTGGCCCGGAACATAAAGGGCTAAGGAAGGAACACGGGTGGGTTTTAGTCAGTAAGATTCTGACACTCCCTTCCGCTCCACCCAGAGCGGGAGGAGTCATTTAATGATTTCCCATCCGCAAAAAAAAAGGGGGTATCCATAAAACAAATCATTCTATAATCATTTAAAAATTAGAAAAAAGAAATAACTTATATCTGAGGGGCTAGTGTTGTGGCTAAGTAATAACAGCCGCATCGGTTGATCGGTCAGGTGAAGCTGCACTTGCTGCGGTTGGTCCGTGGATGGGTGACCATCCATTACATATCAAATCACCTTGCTTCAGGAAGCACGTTAAGCTGTTGGTCCCGGCTGCCGTTCTAGGTCTTTGACAGTCGTAAAGTCTGACAACCAGTCGAGTTTTATTATAGAGCATTACCCAGTAATTGGGCTGTGAAGGTCAGATAGGCAGTCGCTCCATGTAAAATACTGATATTCATCTGAATTTGGTTAGACTGGAAGCAGACCTGGAGTTGGGAAAAGGCTAGTCTTATTTTATCAGTGATCGGAGTAGGTAGATTGATTTTTGGTACTTGTATCATAAATGCCCACAGAATGAATAACATGGATAAGCCATTTTCCCGGAAAGTAATTCCGGTATTTCCGGATCCAATTAAATATTGTTAATGTTGGTAGTGATAATATTACTACTCAATTCAAAATTTAAAGGAAGGTATCAAAACTAAATTAATTTATTAATTATCTGTTTTCACGTAACGTTTTCACAACACAGTAACAAACAAAGAAGCGCACTCTACGAACCGAAGTAAACGAGTGATCTACCTGGCATGTCGTCGGCGGGCCGTACGCATTGTTTTGATAACCGGGTAGTGCACCACCCATGATCCTTTGTTGTGATTGGTCGTTGGGTTGTGTCAAATCGTGACTGTGTGCCGTTAAAAAAAAATATGAAGAATATAATATTGCTCATTTTAATACAATCCCTAAGTAAGTTCCGGTTTTTTTCAAATAGGTAATCAAGAAACTCCGAAATTCCGGAGGAATGTCCATATACGTTTCGGATCAATGACCCCAATTCAATCTACCTACTCCACGTCCGATCACTGTTTAATAGCTTATTACTTATTTTACTCTTGAAACAAAAACTCATGCGCTCTCACTATCATTCATTTTCAGATACTTTAAAATTAATGATGACGCGAGATCTTTCGAGGAGGTACAAATGGTACTACATTGGATAAATTGTAATGGATTGATTCTTTTTTAATGAAGGTACAATTATACTTGAAAGTCATGCCTTTTTCATGTATTTAAAGGTGGTGCAGGGACATCGGACATCATGAAAACATCAGCTGTTTCCGTAGACAGAGTAAACTAGACTGCTGCATATCTTCTTTTTCATTCGGACAAGAAAAAGAAAAATATATTAACGTCACTAGCAAAGAAAAGAGACAGAGTAAGAATATTTCTGTCCCTTACTGCGTGTCGGCTAAGCACATGTGCACAACAAGTTTGACGTATAAGAAGGAATAATAAAATAATACACCGCAACGGAAAACAAGATCTTTTTCGCGCACAGTTCAATAATTAACATGTGAAAATGGTAAGGTGCAGTGTAATAAGCTATAAAAATGATAGTATGATGAAGATTGTCGGATTTTTTTGTCCCTTTCGGTGACACGGATACCATGAGTCTATAGATTACTCTGTCTACGGCTGTTTCATAAAAAAGTACAATACATACCTACGCACTCAAAATGTATGGAGCAACAACTTTTTTTTTATTTACTGAACAAAAAAAATTTAACTAAGGGGGTTTCAGAATCATGTACCTACTGAATCCATGGTCATGGCTACACGTCGATGTCCCTGAAAACCTGTATTATGTTGCTTCCTCTTTTTTATTTCGTTCTTGACATCTGAAGAATATTTTCATTCTTGACTAATTTAACCTTGGGGATAAAACTTCCGTAATGTTAACGATATTTTTTTTCCGCGAGCTCGAACTCACTGGTGGTCTTGGCCAAAAAGAACGCTGTCTCACCTGGCTTCGAGTCCGACAGAGTTAGTATCAGTGATGAGCAGTTAGACGCTAGTCTACGCGCACAAATTCTAGTTCTCACCGTTCACCGTTCCGAACTGATAGGCGCGTAAAAAATTCGAAAAGTGCTTTGGAAAATCGAGTTTTATGAAAAAACCACTGCATAAATCAATTACAAATAAAATTTATTGAACTCTTCGATAACTGAAATTTGTCGGTACGGACTTGGTTTTGACATTTTACAGTTTTTTTATTACATATTTACACCCAAAGTTACGTTAAAAATAGCAAGAAAAACGAATCTTTGTTGGCTCACAACTTTTTAATGGCTTTTTATTTTACTATTCGTACAGACAAAATTAATAATAAGCCAAAAATATATCATGTTTAACTTTGGATGCACAAACAGTGGAGTAATACTCTCCCGAAATTTGTATGGAAATATATCATTTTGAAACGCTAGATATTTTTATCCGCGGAATAATTTTGAATTGTTGGCAGTTTTTCCATGCAAAATCTGTCAGACGTCAATTTTATTCCACGAATAAATATTTTCTGTTGCTTGAAAAATCAGCCATTATTAATAAAAATGCCTTCACTACTTATATTACCAAGAAACGATTTAATACCTTACTGTGTTAAAACTCCACTAATCTCATTTTCAGACTCTCGTTTCATACACCTCATAAGTTCATACTTATACCTAACATCAATGTTTATTATTTTTATTATCTATGTCAGCAGTCTATGGAAGTAGTGGTGGCTGAGTTGCTTCGGTCCCAAGTTACGAGATAGGTCGTGAGTTCGAACCCAGCCAGGCACTTTAATTTGTAAATTGAATTTCATCACCACTGCTCTCAAAACGGTGAAGGAAAACATCGTGAGGAAACCGACATGTCCTAGAACCAAAAAATCGAAGACATGTGACGGCTACCAACCCGCACTGGACCCGCGTGGTGGATTATGGACCACCCCCTCTGTGTCCCATCAGTAGGAACATTATAGGAAGAATATGCTATCTATGTCAAATGATAACAACTGTATGTAAGAGATTAATACGTTATATGTTTATTAATACATCAATATTTTTGTTTCAGAGCCCAGCCTCGAGATGGATATGCCGCCAAACTAAGTGTCTTCTAAAATTGATTATTAAAAAAGTATAAAATAATGATTAAAAAAAAAATTAAATGCTACCTATTTCTTGAGAAAGACTTACCTTTTCAACATATCCTATGAATTAAGAAATCTTGCCAATAAAAGTAATGAGGCTTATTTTAGCGTTATTTTCACAGTTTTTAAGAGATTCTAGTCAGTAAATTATAGGTACTTAACTATTGTACTAATATTATACTGAAATATTTATAAAATATTGTTTAAGCTTGAAACTTGTTATTAAAACATATTTCATCAGTAGTTATTTTTTGCAGTTTGTTTTTATTTTTATGTGAATTTAATATCGTAAAAAAAACCTTAACAAATTATTGGACTGCGAAAGATAATATATTAATATGATTAAATTAATAACTGTTTCAATGTTAGTTAAATAAGTTTAGCTAAACAGGAACACAGTTTCCGAGTTTACCAAACATTGTAACGAACAACGATCATCATCTAGTAGGCATAGCTGGGCACCGTTAATCAAATAGTTAACTTCGTTAATCGCTAATCCGTTACTGAAAAAGTTAACTTCGTTAAAAGTTAAAGCGTTACATTTCAGAAAATTTAACGCAAGTTAACGTTAATCATTAATTCGTTAACACGTTATAAAAATTGCATGTTCTTATAAAAACTGTTGGTTCTGGAAGTTAACAGGTACGAAACAAAAAAAAAGACGGGTATAATTTTTAGAGTGTGTAATATAGGCATGTTGACAAACAATTTAGAATTTATTTTATTAAGATAGACTAGTTGCGTTCTGGACGAAATACTATTTAGACGAATTGCTACATAGACCACCTAACAAAAAAATAAACAAAACACTCATGTGCCCGCGCTAAGGAATGAAACGAATCGTATATGAATCCTTCCCAGTTTTCTCACTCACACCCGCTGGGAAAATAGTGTCATTTCATTTGTCAACCGGCTCGAGCGTACATCTCAGAACGTGTTTTTCGCGGCGCGGCGCGGTGCGTGCGATATCTGTGCTGGATTAACGATTAACAGACTTTGGGAAATTTAACGGAAGTTAACGAGTCCGTTAACATATTTTAAGTTAACTTAAAAGTTAATCCGTAACTCGAAATGTTAACTTCGTTAATTAACGGATTAACGAGTTTATGCCCAGCTTTGCTAGTAGGTACCTTATTACCTACGTGCTATTCACTCAACACAATTTTAGATTTCTGTTTTTTCCATAGCCTGTTTAAAAGCATACCTTGGATAAAGCAGTGAGTATATATTCTCGAGATCGTTTTTTGCGGAGAGGCTCTCTAAATATTCTTCTTACATTAAAGCGATTCTGTTCTAATGAACAAGGTCTTTTAGGGACACCCTCTTCACATTTATCCCGATATGCGGCCTAATTTTTATTATGTTATCGACCAGTTACAAATCATTTATTTTTATCTTACCATCCTACTTTTGTTTTTATTAGAGACGAGAAACAACTTTAAATAGTTTTTGAAGAATTCTTCATTTGTAATTTCAACAGCAAATCGCTTTCCCCCATACTATTGTTAAATTGTGTTTTACCTTTAGAAAATAATAAATTAATAAAAAGTCGTAACTCTATAAAAAATTAATAACTTAAACAAACTTATATTTTTATCGATGTGAAATCTGATTACATTTCCTAATATTGTTAAAAAATATAAAAGTTATATGAATATAGGTAGTAGATAGCTCACGATGAGTGTTTTCAATTATAAATAAAATATAATAAAGGTAGATTGTATTCGTAATTGTAATTAATATCACTATAAAAATAAACTTTAGGTTTATAATAAAGTTTATAATATGTTCATTTTCATTGTTACATATCTAGTTATTTTAAATGTTTTTATTATTTTACGCAAAACAAGTCTAGAAATATTATTATATAACCTACCCATTTAATTGAAAGGATAAAATCCAAGATGTCAAAATCGATTTAATTTTGTACAGGGCTGATTTCATTGCTGTTATTTTTGTAAATTATAAAGTAAATCCAACAACAACCTTAGATACGATAACAAAACGAACAGCAGAAATATTTTTTCAGAAGTATTTTTTCAGAATAATGTTAAAGATATGTTTTATTTTCATATACCTATGCTTGTATTATGATTACAATCAGCTATGAAATAAGCCCTCGGTTTTCTCCGTTTTTTGTTTGAGTAACTTAGCAAAATTATTTCTAAACTAAATATTTTAAAATACCTATAGTAAATTGTTACAACATTATGTTACATTAGCTTATAAATATTAATTTAATAATTAATCTGAATATTTGTATAAATATGTATGTTGGTTACTATCTTCACATTTTGTAAGGGCTGGCAAAATGTTAAACTGTATAATAACAATAGTGAAATTAATATACGCAGTTGTCAATTTAATGTTGCTTCATTTTACACCTTATCCCTTTATAATAAAGCCTATACGAACACTCAAATATCTATAGGTACAAATAAATAAAATTGAAGGGTCTCACCATAAAACCTCATGGTGAAAGCGACAGGGTAGCCCGCGAAATTATTTTTTTTTACGTTTTTTGCAATTGTACGTTGATTAAAATATGATTCGCGGCCGTAACAAATATGTGTTTACAGAATTATAATCATTAAAGTCATCTCTCACACAACTCTCTAAGACAAATAATCTTACTGAATGACTATTTCATGAAATCTTGACATTTTAGGATTATACTAACTTAACAAGTTGTATTACTGATTCTAATGATAATAATTCTGTAAATACATACTTTTTACGGTCGCGAATCATATTTTAATGAACGTACAACTTAATACTGACCAGCAAATTACAAAAAACGTAAGAAAATTTGAATTTCGCGGGCTACCTTAGCGCTTTCCCCTTAAACACTTGTTCAACGTGTGTTTATGTCAGTGTTATGTCAAAGTCCATAGAATTAGGTAGTGTTTAAAAGTTGTATTAGCGTAAACAACTGATAAACACTGTTTTGTGGTAGTAAGTGTTTATTTGTAATGTCAACAGCTTTTTACTAAATGCTTATGCAAGTGTATACGGTCCTTGTGACAACAAGAAAAATCAATATTTTTTCTGTCTGTCTGTTCCGGTTAATCTCCGAAACGGCGGGACAAAATTTGAGTGTGAAATTTTTGTAAAAATATTGAAATGTGTGGTTAACCCGCGGGAGATGCAGACAGGCTTGTGAGACGTAAGTAGTCTAGATAAATATTTCCTACCCAGAGTATAGCAACCATCCTCCAAAAATGTGATTGTAAGGATTTTGTAAGTTTTAGGTTCGATTTCTGAGACAGTACAAAGTGACACATTATCTTGTATTGTTAACCCGAATAGATCCTTTATCCCGAAGGGTGTCTCTGTCTATTAGAGATTGTGGCATGAAGGCCGTCACATGCATCACTGGAATTTATTACTTGATATTTTATTTGGTTTACAACTAAGATGAAAAAATCCCATGACGATGTTAAAACGTAAAAATACAATCCAGTACCGGTTTATTAAATAATTTACTGTATCTTCAACGTCCGGAAGGATTGTGGAGTAATTTTACATGCTTCGAAATGTAGGTAATTCCTCTGAAAGTAAATTGACGGGCTTGAATAATTGATCACAAGAGCAAGCTTTCAGCGATGCACGATGTGACCACGCGATCGTAGCGTTCGTAGCGCAATACGTGCTACGGTGCTACGGCGTAGCTCGGTGCGTAGATTACAACAACGGTGCAATGTTTAGATTACAACAACGATGTTCGTTTATTTAGAATCTAATTTTGGTCATGATAGAAGATAGAAGCAGACTAGATCTTGTGCGGGAACCACGGTTGCAGCTTCAGCTCGGCAGTGACGTCATTGCCGCAAGCTTTAGCTGGACCAACGCGGCGTCTAGCCGAAGCTTGCGGCAATGATGTCGCAAACTCTTTTTGCTAAATACTTACCAAAGTGCAACGTATTCTAGAAACAGCTCGTGCAAGTTATAAATGAATTACCATATTTAAGGTATGATAAAACAAAAATCTATTTTATTCTAACCTACTTAACTTACGACCCAGTGGGTCCCGCTGAATGGTAAACGAAATCGTGGCGAATTATGGCAAAGATTGGTCCTTGACAGCTCTGGTCAGAGAGCGATGGAAGGAGAGTAGAGAGCCCTTTGCCCAGCAGTGGGACATCAATGGTTAGTAAAAAAAAACTATAACCTACTTGACATAACACACTGAAAAAAATAATTTCTTACTACTACTACTTAGCTACTTAAAACGTTAAAGTTTGCTGTCATGGCGGTAACATTTTGCCTCAGGCTTTAACTGTTTTCAGTTTGTCAATCAGTAAAAAATACTGTTTTGAAAGGTTTTGAACGTTAGGCTCTTATGGAACTGTTTAAATCAGTTCAGATTAAAGTTTTTTTCATTTTTATTTACTGCTTATTTCTTTCAGTGCATGTAACTATTCAAAATCTATATTTAAGCATTGCCATATTTTATGTAGTTTCTCATACTTGACCTGTTCACGTACGTAGGTATATAGGTATAGTAAGGCATTTGTGTAGAAAAATTGTCGTCCATACGAATAGGGGAAATGAACCCCCTGATGATGATGATGATGATGGGGTGATGATGAATGAATAGGGGATGAATGAATGGGGGATGATGAATGGGGATGATGATGATGATGCTCGTATTGGGACAGCCGATTATTCGGCTACTGAACCAACCGTACCAAAAATTGTGTTACGGAGCCTCGTTTGTCGAATGGTCATTAACGGAAAATACAGGCGACTTCGATGTTCGTGTCAGGTGAAATTCTCAGTAGTAATTCCGAAGTCTGTTCAGCTGGTGCTCCAGTACTGGCAATTTAATAAGCTAGCCCCTAACTAAATACGAAGCCATAAAAATACTGAGAGGCATACTACACCATTACTGGCGAGATATGTGGGTGGATGGTGTACTGTACATCTCTGTCCCACTTCGGTTATTCTGTTTATATACAACCCTCTTTTTTTTTTGGTGCGTGGTTGAAAATCCTCTTAGAGTTCCTCCATCTTGGGGGTAACAGGGGAGCATACCGGACTCTTACCGGCTAAAACCACCGCGGTGTTCCACCTCTACCTATGGCCGGGGGTGCGGGACTCGCATAAGCATTCACCACTCCCTGTTCTTAGAAACCCTAAGGAAAAAGATAAAGATACGCGGAAACTAATGTCCCACAATCCATCTCTTTTATTCAACTAGACCTAGGGCGTGGATTCTCGGACATGCGTCAATTAAACCGTGTTCTTGTTGATCATGAAGTCGACCATCCACTGTGGGGTGGTGCTATTCTTTAAGTCCGGCACCACACAGACAACAGACGGGGCACAGCTAGTATTACAATAAATGCCCCATGAGAGCAAGTGGCCCAGTGGCCCAGTGGTAACGACCCGACTTACGAGTTGTAGGTCGCCAGTTCGAACTCAGGCAAGCACTTTGTGTACTTATTTAATATCATCACCACTGCTCTCAAAACGGTGAAGGACAAAGTCATGAGGAAACCGACATGTCCTAAATCGAAGACATGTGACATCGACCAACCCGCACTGGGCCCGCGTGGCGGGTTATGGCCCATTCCCTCTCACCGAGAGGCCTGTCTAGGCCTACCGGCAGTGGGAACATTACAGGCTGGTTATGATTAAACATGCCACATTGCCCGTAATGAGAAGCGGAGAGAGGGGTGATGCGGTGCGATAAAGTTAGGGCAGAAAAAACGCAGTTAAATTATGCTTATCATAACATGAGTGTGGAGGGTTTTGTCATCTGCTTATTGCAAGAAAGACCCATCAGGGATAAAGGAGATAAATATTTCAATAATAAATTGCGTTTCGTTACGACGCCGCAACGTGTGGCACTCGATGCGTCGAATTATTATGATGCAACGACGCAACGCATCGGAACAATGTAACTTCTCTAAGGGCGATGCCACACGGGCGCTGCTGTGCTCGCTCTATAAATGTCAAAAACTACGGAGCTTCAAAGCTCAGGCGTGGCAGCGCTGACGCAACGGCTCCGAAGCTTAATACCAGAATCGCTAAATACCAAATTCGCAAATTATCAGACTCGCAAAACACCGGATTCGCCATATACCAGATATGCAAAATACCAGAAACGCAAAATACCAAAAGTACAAACTGAGTTCTGTTTAATACTATCCTATATTAACTATTTCTTCGATGGATAAAATGATATCATTATATAAAAAAGGTAATGACATAATCAGTCTTCGCGCGATCTCGGTAACGGTCGGGTGCAGAAAAAATGTCTTCCGAAAACATAAAGTGTATAAAGTGTAACATCGTTATAAACGAGTTATTATGTTTTGTGCAGAACAAAATTGACATAATGGACGAAGAAAGTTTAATCCGGTTGTGTATAGGCTCATATACGTCCGCGGAAATTACCGTAGCGAAAGATTTGTTGTTTGAATCAATATCTACGAGTACCCGCAACATTTCGCGACGCAAGAACCGTGAACAAAAAGAGATGGAGGATATTATCTGCATATTTAAGAGTACAGATCCTGATATAAAACCCCTATTTTTGTGGCAAGGCAATTAGAGAAATTACCTCCAGTATCCTTCGATCACATTGACGTCACGCCCTTACTAAAGGACATTGTCGTATTAAAATCGGAGATAAAGTATTTAAAAGAATCTTGTGCTACGGTGGTCCAACTAAACACAGTAAAAGCAGAGATAAACGATATGAAATTTGCATCGTTGGTAGATGTGGAACGCACTGGCACCGCAAACGTAAACATAAGACGGGGTGCGTACTTACTGGATAGCGGCCGAGACAGTGGTCCAATCGGTTTGTTAAATATTTCAACCCGTAACAGCAGCAATAGTTCACCTGAGAAAAATGATCTAACAATAACTGATCAAGTGAATTGGCGATCCCCGGTAGCCCTGCGAATAATGAACACAGGGAGTGATCGTACTAAAACATCCGTACGCAGTGCAGGTGCACCTGATAACACGACCACTGCCTCCGCTGTTACTGTCACTGCTTGCGAGCCCCGGGCACAGGCAAGTGGTGGGGGCGCGGGAACGGTCAGCTGTTCGTCGACACACAACGTGAGGCCTACGTCGACAAACCAGTTTTCTAAAGACATAAGTACGTCTTCGGCGCCGGCGACTAGTAGTTTAAATGTCACGATGGATGTAAACAAAGCGAAATCATTAGCGGAAATAACGCGCGATGGTGAATGGAAATTGCAGCATCCAAGCAACGAGTGGATTTTAGTGCAGGAGAAAAGACTGAAAAACAGACATTCAGAGTCTCATTTGGTTAGAGGCAAGGCTCCCTGTATGCCTGGGAATAAGTTTAAGTCCGCAAGTGTGACGATACCTCTGTTTCTTTCTAATGTTCACAAAGATGCATCAGAAAATGATATCGCACAGTACATACTGTCATTAATAAAAGAAAAAGTCATGGTACAGAAAATCAAAATGAAGACAGAAAAAGAATATAATGCATTTAAAATAATGGTGCCTAAAACTAAACTAGACTTGTTTTTGAGTGCCGAGTCATGGCCGGCCGATATTACGTGCAGACGGTTCAGACCGTATAAAAACCCTCAATCTGTTGACGTGGAAGAATCCAGAAAACCCTCTTAACAAATAAAATACCTAAGGTTAATTTCATAACATACAACTGTAAGAACATCAAGCGATCTATTGAGGGTATAAAACAGCTTTGCAGTTTTGCGGACATAATCGCGCTGCAAGAGACGTGGTTACAGCCTGATGAGCTACCGTACCTGTCCAGTGTGCACGAGGATTTCGGAAGCACGGGAACGTCTGCTATGGACACGGCTGCCGGCATCATCAGAGGTCGACCCTTCGGTGGAGTTGCGCTACTGTGGCGTAGGGCGGTGTTCCCGTGTGTTTCAGTGATTGCGTGTGCTAACCCGCGTATTGCGGCAATACGTCTTACGACAAACGAAAGGCCATTGCTAGTTGTGAGTGTCTATATGCCAACTGATTGCGTAGAAAATGTATCGGAGTTCACAGATTGTCTAAGTTGTATCAGTGCCATAATAAGTGATAGTGATGTCGAGTCTGTTTTTATTCTTGGTGACTACAACGCGCATCCAGGTGAGCGTTTTTACCGTGAACTAATAGATTTCTCGATGGAGCAGGATTGGACTTGTGTAGATACTAGCAGGTTGCAACTGTCGTCAGGAACGTTCACATTTGTTAGCGAAGCTCACGGTAGCAGGCGGTGGCTTGACCACTGTGTTGTGACTGACTCGGCTGGGCATTGTATAACAGATGTGTTTGTGAAATACGACGTTTATTGGTCTGACCATTTACCGCTAGTTATAACTTGTGATCTTGATGTTGTTAGGCAGAAAACGATTGGGATAAACACTACTTGTAATAAAATACAATGGGGAGAGAGGAATGCAGACCAATGTATCATCTATGAAAATATGTGTAATTCACAATTAAAACATATTGACTTACCAGTAGACTTACAAAATTGCTGTGGCAAATATTGTAGTGATCATTGTCATAAGGAGATAATAAATATGTATCGTGTGCTACTGCCACGTATCAAAGTAGTCGTTGTAAGCGAAAACCCCTGGCTGGGTGGAACAAGCATGTGAGCGAGGCTCACAGAAATGCCAGGTTGGAGTTCAATATATGGTGTTGGTACGGTCAACCATCCACTGGTCCCATCTTTGACGCCATGATAATGGCACGGAAGATCTTCAAGGGAAAGCTTAAGTGGTGCCAAAAACACCAGGATCAAATTAAAATGGATTTATTAGCCAAACACCATGCTAATTCAAATTTTAAAGGTTTTTGGAAAGCCACTAATAGATTGAATCCTAAGCCTGGCGTTCCTGTGAGCGTCGACGGGGTTTCCTGCCCTAGAGACATAGCTGAGTTGTTCAAAAACCAATTCTCTGTTAAGTCAACACTGGGGCCGCCATGCGGGGTGTTCAGTGCTGGCCCTGAAGGTGTGGAGGTGGCCACTGTAATTCTTACAAAACAGATTAGGCACATACTGAAGAAGATGACAAGAGGCAAATCCCCTGGTCATGACGGACTCAGCATTGAGCACCTGCAGCATGCTGGTTCCCACTTACCTCGGGTGCTGGCACTTTTATTTAATCTGTGTTTGTGTCATTCACATCTTCCGCCTGATCTAGTGCGAACTCTGGTGGTGCCGGTGGTCAAAAGTAAGACGGGAGACGTATCGGACAAGTCAAACTACAGGCCTATTTCACTCGCCACCGTCATAGCCAAGGTCCTTGACAGCGTGCTTAACTCACATCTAAATGAACATGTGCGGCTCTGTGATGCTCAGTTTGGATTCCGGCCTGGGCTGTCAACGGAGACTGCTATTGTTAATTTGAAGCACGCGGTCAGGTATTACACCGATAGAAATACACCTGTTTATGCGGTTTTCCTCGACCTGTCCAGGGCATTTGACCTTGTCCCGTACGATCTTCTCTGGCAAAAGCTAGAAGAAACAGCGCTGCCGCCAGAGTTTGTATTACTCCTCAAGCACTGGTAGGTACCTGAACCAAGAGACTCAAGTGCGGTGGGCGGGAAAGCTGTCAGAGCCATGCCGGCCGGAGTGCGGGTTGAGGCAGGGGGGCCTGTCCTCGCCTTTGCTCTTCGGTCTGTATGTTAATGCTCTGATTGAGCGACTCAGCAGCACACGTGTCGGCTGCTACGTGGATGGAGTTTGTTTTAACAACATTAGCTACGCGGACGACATGGTGCTGCTGGCTCCCTCGATCGGCGCTCTCCGTAAGCTACTCAATGTGTGCGAGTCGTATGCTGCGACTCATGGGTTAGTTTATAATAGCAGTAAGACAGAATTTATAGTCTTCAGGTCTGGCACCAGGTGTCCCACTACGGTTCCTCCTCTCCTAATGAAAGGTCACCCGATTAACAGGGTGTATAAATTTAAATACCTGGGTCACCTGGTTAGTGATGACCTGAAAGATGATATGGATCTAGAGATGGGAGCGCAGAGCATTGTCAGTTAGGGCTAATATGCTGGCCCGCAGGTTTTCTCGATGTACAGACGCAATTAAAATAACCCTTTTTAAGGCATACTGTACAGCACTGTACTCGGGAGCCCTGTGGTTCACATATACCCAAAAGGCTTACAATGCTCTGCGTATCCAATATAATAATGCATTCAGGGTATTGTTGCGATTGCCGCGCTTTTGTAGTGCCTCGGCAATGTTTGCAGACGCACGCACTGACGGATTTGATGCACTGTGGCGTAAGAAATCCGCCTCGCTACTACGGAGGCTGCGTGGCAGTCCCAACACTATCCTGCAATCAATAGCCGCCCGGGCAGATAGCCCGCTAGTGTGGGCGCTTACAAACCGGACCCGTTCTGTTTTAGTTATTAAGTACTAACATAGGCTAAGCTATTTTTGTTACTAACACTATAGACCATTGTAGTCTGATTAAATAAAGATTAATAATAATAATAATTATAAACTGCACTGATCACTTCTTCTTCTTAGCGTGTCGATAGCAATCTAAATGTACTCGGCCCAGAATTCGGCTACTAGTTTGGCGCCTACATCACCGTCCATCAGTTCCTGTAACGTGCAGCTGACAGGACACGCAGGACACACGACACTTAATATCGTGTCCTGTCAGCTGCACTGATCACTAATATTAATTGTTTGCGTTCCCATTGAGGGACCACATTTGATTTTGAGCTTTTGAATACGTCAGCTTTTAGTAAAAGTTCTCAAACAATTGTAAATTCAGCCTCTAGTTTGTAAAAGTAGCCACTCAAAAGATACAATCGGTTAAAGGTGGTCCCTCAGTCGTGACTGACAGGCATCCATATCTCAAAATCTAGTTAAAATTTATAACTGCTATAAATGACTACTCTTAGTAAAAGATTTGTAAAACTAATTTTATGAATATCAACCCTTCCTTTTCACAGAATAGAAAGAACTAGCACGCGGAAGGTGGTCCCTCAACCGATCACCATAAGGTTCATCTTGAGTGGAGACCACAATGGAATTTGAAAACTACTTGGGTCTAGCGTTAGTAAAAGTAGTCGAACGACTGTGAATTCAACCTCTAGTTTGTAAAAGAAGCCATTCAAAAGTTACAATCGATTTAAGGTGGTCCCTCAATTGAAATGTTTATTAAAAGAAAAATTAATTTACGTAGCATTCGGAAGTTAAATTGACGAATGATCCAGTCTATCCTTTAGTAAATTTTTTTACTAACGATTACTTTACTAAACAGTATCAAAATGTTTACCGTTTTATTTTAAATAATAATTGAATTCCTGGGAAGAAATACTAAGATAGAGGTGACCACACAGCAGGACTTTTTTAATAAGTAAAAACTAGTGACTTTTCATGCAACATTTATATTATTAACTTTCACCTATGTTTAACCAAATGCCAGAGCCATCAACCTAAAGCCAATTCTATTCAGGCATTTCTTTTCTCTGACAAAAACTCGGTTACACTGTAGTATGTTTTATCTATTAAAAATGTACGTAGTCTACTCTTAGACAGTGGTTGCGAAGTCTTTCGGACCACTTTGTATTATATTGTAAACTAGCTGCTCGGCGCTACTTCGTTCGCGTGGTGTCCTAACTCTTACCCTACCCCTACCCTACCCTACTCCTACACTACTTCTACCCTACTAAAATTATTAAATACAATTGTTGTTGTCAGAAGTGGTTTTAACTAGTGTTACAACACTATTACCTGGTGGTACCGTTTAACTTTAAAAGACCCACCGTACCACCAGGGGTACGGCCAGGGGTACGGTGGGTCTGCAGTGCTCCTAACCTACTCCTATAAGTAAATAAAAGTATTATACAAAAAAACCGGGCAAGAGCCAGTCGGACTCGCGCACCGAGGGTTCCGTAACATCCGGGTTTATGCATAAGGTTTATGTTTATGAAATTAAATGTTTATTTTTATTTTGAGTTGATTGAATGAATGGTAAATTGCGGTTTACGATTTATGACGTATTAAAAAAAAACTACTTACTAGATCTCGTTCAAACCAATTTTCGGTGGTAGTTTACAAGGTAATGTACATCACATATTTTTTTTAGTTTTATCATTCTCTTATTTTAGAAGTTACAGGGGGGGGGGGGGACATACATTTTACCACTTTGGAAGTGTCTCTCGCGCAAACTATTCAGTTTAGAAAAAAAATGATATTAGAAACCTCAATATCATTTTTGAAGACCTACCCATAGATACCCCACACGCATTGGTTTGATGAAAAACAAAATTTGAGTTTCGGTTCTAAGTATGGGGAACCCTAAAATTTATTGTTTTTTTTCTATTTTTGTGTGAAAATCCTAATGCAGTTCACAGAATACATCTACTTACCAAGTTTCAATATTATAGTTCTTATAGTTTCGGAGAAAAGTGGCTGTGACATACGGACGGACAGACGGACGGACAGACAGACAGACAGACAGACGGACAGACAGACAGACAGACAGACATGACGAATCTATAAGGGTTCCGTTTTTGCCATTTGGCTACGGAACCCTAAAAAACGGATGCAAGTATCCTATGTCCGTCTCCTGGTTCTAAGCTACCTCCCCAACAATATTCAGCCAAAACGGCTCAGCCGTTCTTGAATTATAAATAGTATAACTAACACGACTTTCTTTTATAGTTATTTCTAAGCTACCTCCCCACCAATTTCAGCCAAATCGGTTCAGCCGTTCTTGAGTTATAGATAGTGCAGCTAACACGACTTTCTATTATGTATATAGATTAGTATCAACAAACAGCCACTAGAAATTCTACTGTGTGGTCACCTCTTCTTAGTATTTCTTCCCAGGAATTCGATTATTATTTGAAATAAAACGGTAAATATTTTGATACTGTTTAGTAAAGAAATCGTTAGTAAAAAAATTTACTAAAGGATAGACTGTAGTATTCGTCAATTTAACTTCTGAATGCTACGTAAATTGATTTTTCTTTTAATAAACATTTCAATTGAGGGACCACCTTAAATCGATTGTAACTTTTGAATGGCTTCTTTTACAAACTAGAGGTTGAATTCACAATCGTTCGAGTACTTTTACTAACGCTAGACCCAAGTAATTTTCAAATTCCATTGTGGTCTCCACTCAAGATGAACCTTATGGTGATCGGTTGAGGGACCACCTTCCGCATGCTAGTTCTTTCTATTCTGTGAAGAGGAAGGGTTGGTATTCATAAAATTAGTTTTACAAATCTTTTACTAAGAGTAGTCATTTATAGCAGTTATAAATTTTAACTAGATTTTGAGATATGGATGCCTGTCAGTCACGACTGAGGGACCACCTTTAACCGATTGTATCTTTTGAGTGGCTACTTTTACAAACTAGAGGCTGAATTTACAATTGTTTGAGAACTTTTACTAAAAGCTGACTCATTCAGAAGCTCAAAATCAAATGTGGTCCCTCAATGGGAACGCAATAGGATCAATTAAAAGATCAATAAAATAAGTTTGTTACATTAGTGATTCTGAGTTTTATACTTTAGTCTTTAATTTAGTTAATATATATTTTTTTTTCAATTAAAATTTGTTTTCAACTGTACAAAATCTCTTATTTTGCGTTTCTGGTATTTTGCATATTTGGTTTATGGCGAATCCGGTGTTTTGCGAGTCTGGTAATTTGCGAATCCGGTATTTAGCGATTCTGGTATTAAGCTTCGGAGCTGACGCAACGCATTGGCAGCGCCCGTGGCATCGCCCTAAACTGTTTCACAGATAGGTAATGCTGGTTGCTAATTCGCCGGCCAATCTGTTGGCAACTTCAGAACTAATAGCCTGTTAAAGTCGTTAGTCTTCCAGCAGTCAAGGGTTTAGGTTGAGAAGAAAGAAAAAGACAAAATTAACTTCTTTGTATTTATTTTTCGTATTAAAATTGTTTCATTTAATAAATCCATGATGTTTATAAACGTAATACAGTAGTTATATAACGCATCGAAGCCATGTCCATCTATGTATGATATCAATTACATTATTATTCTTCAACGACTAACCGTACTGATGAATGGACTGCGTTAGCACGCACGCACACATACATAAAAACGTACACACTTGCGCGGGCGCAATGTGACAGGCCGCCATACTTCATTTATTACTAACGCTATAGTTACACACACAAGTACTTATGTAATAACCCAGTAACTTTAAGTTATAACCAACAATTTAGTACATCTGAAAGGGAAAATAATTTAATAGCACGATGTTTCTTCAATAATTACATAACATTTTTAGACTAGCTTCTTTTGGTATGATAGTCGCGTTCAATGGAGGGTGTGTATACGCAACATGGGGCGCTCGTCAAGTCATTTAAACTTATAAAATAACAATCAGACTATGGAACATGACGATCGACGTGATATTGTGGGCGACCTGTCACACTGGTTATCGTAATAAAATATTACAATTATACACCGATATAATTGGGAACACATTTTGCCAGTTTCATCGCTAAATTCTACTAAATAATTTGACAATTATACTAAAGTGAAAAAGGCCCAATTTCATTGATACCACACTTGGCAAAAATTAATTGATAAACAGTATCGATTGTCAAATTATTTAGCAGCAAGATACAATGTCAAAATGTCAACCCAAGTAATCTTCAAGCCAGAATAAGTGCACCACCCTATAAAATTAAATTAAATTATTACAGTATTACACTTATATCAGAACAATCTGGTATGATTACTGTCGCAATCTTTGCAAAGATGGGTCAGTTATCCTGGCCTCGATTCCATACATATTTGTATACTAAGGCCGTGAGACATCTACATGATTTTCATATAATTTGAACGATTAAGATTGGATGGATAAGCAAAATAAAACACAAATCGTACAAATGTTACCTACAAGCAAAAATCGTATGATAAATTTGTTAAATGACATTCACAACAAATGTCAGTTGTGTGTCATTTGAAGGGAAGACAGGAAATGACAGTTGTTGCGAATGTTGGTCTATTGTGTGTCGAATACATTGGGTATAATATCCTTTCTCGCATACACAAACGACGATGTCGGTTGATTTGTATAACGGAAGTCAATCTCTCTTTATCAAATAACTAATCTTTACCTAATTTTGCTAAACACACACAACAACGTACTCAACACACAACAGGTATAAATTGGAAAAACTACTATTATTATTATGTGAAAGAAAATATTATGGAATAATATACAGACAGAGGATACATCCCCCTAGTCGGCCAGTTGTAGTTACATTTTCATAGAAAACCATTCTCAAACAGGCAAAGTAAAGTGAAACGCTAAAAAGTTTAAAATCTTAACACAATAATAATAGTTATAACACTTTTGTATGAAAACATAACCATAACTTTTGACTCATTAATTAATTTTATACAATAACTAGGTAAACGGTTAGAATCTTAGTTCAGTTGGAAATTATATTAATGCAACCCATTGTAACCTCGTTTATGAGCCGAAGCGGCATCACTTAACTAGATTTTTTTTTAACATCCTATAAAAAGAAGCTGAATAACATTGAATGCTATCTACTTATCATACAAAAATTTGTATATAATAACGTGTTAAATAACTTAAATTACATTATTGTAACTTTATTAAGCATAACTTCATTTCCACCCCAAATACATACTGTTCATTTGATTGTTTTTCTAAGAACAACTTTAGAAAAAAAAAATATAACGTCGCTTTAAGGTATTAGCATTTATATCCGTATTCAGAAATAGTCCTGTGCGTGTATCTTTCGTTTTAAGCGGGTATGATCGTTTTCATAGATTTTACACTTCATTTACATTGTCTATGTTTTTAGTCCGCTTGCATCAAAGAAAATCGGTTGAAGTTTTTTACTTGTCATGCTAAACCCTATTATTTTCATTATATTTGAATACGGATATAAACGTTGATATCACAAACTCGAGTTTGTGACATTCTCGTTCAGTGCAGTTGTTGTTGCAAATACGGCATTTTGTAACATTAAACGATGATGCCTTTGTAATTGTCTAGTATTTATTTCTCTAACCAAACCTAGTTTGGTTTGGCTGGGTTTTGTTTACGTAAATGCCTACGGCATACAGCTTACTTCTTGTCGATTGGCTAACCAATCAATCGAGTGAAATCGTTAATCAGTATAGCATTTGCTCGGAATCGGCAATTTCATTATGATGGTTATTACCATGCTCAATTTCTTGTCTAATAATAAAAAAATTGAATTTCCTTGGTAAATTGGTTAAATGCTGAATTTCATTTTTAAGTGTCACGTCTTTTAATAATGTTGTTAATAATTAAAAACTTATATTTCCATCCCAATTTTTTAACTTCCATAAACATCTATACGATGATATCTTCCATCATTGCCAGTTCATTTAGTTTTTTTTCTTTTCACATTAAATTCTACTCACACTAATAATCAAATTACGCGTATTAAAAATTATAATACAATTAAAATTAAATCTTATTTAAACGTATCACACAACACCAATCTTTATGAGACGGAATTTAGAATATTACAACATTGACTAAAGGAAAGAGGTAAAAAAAAGTTTATTTGTCTATGAATTTGGAATATGGCGCGAATTACTAACATTGGTTTTGGCGACAAATTATTATGCATATTCAGTACTATAAAATATAGCATTATATGGCCCGTTCTGATAAACCGCTCTTAAGTTTGAGATCGATCTTAAGTATTATATAGACAACTCTTGAGATATTGATTTGACATAATGAAATTATGATGACGTTTACATTTTGACAGCAACTTTTTTTTTTTCTTGTCAAGTGTCATTTTATGAGCGGTTTCTGGACCAAAGAGGTTATATATTATAATATCATTTCTAGCGGCCTGGCATCTAATAACACATCGTCATTGTTGAATAAATAAATGTTCATATTTATATCCTAACGCTACATAATATAGGTTATTGAATCATTAAGTGGTTTTATATATTTTGATCGCAATCAATTACTTTACGAGGTTCACCAATAGGTACAATTAAGTAGGTACTTTTTTCTTTGAGAATATTGGTAAAGAATTGATGACTATTAAAATCATAGGTTGATGATCATCAGTTGTCGGAGCACTGATCGACTGAGGAGCTTAAAGCTCAAAACCCCAATGTAAACACGAAGGAAAGATAATTTTCGGCTTTATTATCCGACACAAGAATTCATTTTTCTCAATTTGCAAATAAATAATAAAACTTTTGGAAATTCTTGATCACAAGAATTAATGCTACATAAATCTTTCGCTTCGCTTTCACTGGAGTTCCATCTCAACAGTATATAAAATAAGCTTACATATTGACCAATTTAGCAGTTTGTGAGTAAAACCATAGTAATCACTTGCCATAATTTACAATAAATGCATTAATTATAATATATTATAATAATTTAGTGCCTTCCCGGTGTTCCGTCACTCTATGAGTTACATTATATTTTTAACTGGGTAATACGGAAATAAGTTAATAGATTTGCTTAGGACCAACATTAGAAACTTTCGTCAACTAATTATTACTTACTTATATTGGTTTAGTATACTATATTCCTGCATTTTATTCCTGGTTGCTAACCTAGACTATCCCAACGCTAGGCAAAGGATTGTAAGTTTACTCTACAGTAAAAATGTGACGGATTTATTTTTACTAGCATAAGATACATGGACTGAACGCGTTGACTAAGTGCGTATTTCACCAAGGAAACTGAACGCGACCACTACTTCAAGAGCTGTCAGTGTCAAATTCCATAACAATTTTGACAGCTTTTTAACGCGGTTAAAGGCGGATACAGACATTGCGAGGCATACGCAGCGCACGGCGCTCATCGCATGATTCGCACTGTGTGGAAGTTCATATTCGTGGTGAGGCATGTTCTGAACGCGTTCAGTTTCAACGATGAAATTCGCTATAAGACGAATTCCAACTTAAGCTGGTCCTAAGCAACATTTACCTAATGACATAAAAGGAAGCATTTTTTCCAGTAAATATGATATATTTATAGTTTTTACATAAGACAGCACTGGTTCGAGTGACAGACAACATACCCTGTTTTCACGCATACATATTGGCTTAGAAAGAGATCGCCCATTCGACTATAGATTGTTTTTCTACCTACATTTCTTTTACCCATAAATAGGGTTTAGGGTAATGACCCTAATAACCTTGAAGGTGTCTAGCTAATTAGGGTAATAACCTCAGTTAGCATGAATATGTTTATAGATCGTAAATTGAATATTTTTTTAAATCATAGAAAGAAAATTGATATCCAAGATGTAAGATTTATTTATTTTATTTGTGTGCATATGTATTAGCTAGCGAATTTCGAGGTTGTCCGAATGGTTTCGAGCTCAAGCGGAGCCCATATTCAGGAGCGACGTCGCATGATTACCGTCTCTTTGTTATTCTCGTTTTTATATATGTAACATTGGACTAAGATGACTATGTCACTACTTTTATACTTTACCTAAACACCCACATATTTTCTATAGACATTCTATAAAAAAATACATGGGTTTTTTTTACATAAAATACAGTATTAAATGCTAAGGCAGTTGGAAACATACTTCAAGAAGTGCCTAAACTAAGTCTGGTCACTTTCGTCTAGTTCAATAATTTGTTACTATTACATGTCTATCTAAAAACAATTACTAGCACCAACGATGAATAACAAAATTTTGAGACAATGTGTGAACATATTTAGGAAAGCACCGTGACACACATTTTATTGTTAATTTATTTTGTTTATTGTTTATCTGTTGTCTTAAAAAGGGACAAGCGTAAGTGCTGCCCTCTATGTTTCAAGTCTTATCCGTGTATAATTTTTTTTGACCGCCAAGTTGTTCGAGGCAGATGTTTGTACGCGTTTTGTGATAAATATTTCGCGTATTGTGAAGAATAGATCAGCATTCAAGCATTTTATGTAGTTTTTCACCTCCGGCGGTCATTATAAAACCTTGTCAATATAAATAACCCTACCTATCTCCAAGTATTCAATAATAGCGTGCCATAATCACAACCTCACGACCGCCAGCCAATATATACGCAATGAAAACCGACTGCATTCAGTTACCAACCTTATCTACACACAATTAGATCGCATTTTGCAATGTCAAGGGGTGGTTGTGAGTGGCCCCGTGACCGTTGTGCGTTGTGAAGTCATCGTCTAGGAGCTTGGGCACGTCGGCCAACTTTGTTTGGTTCTCGTTGGACAAACGCTCGGTTTGTATGAAGTTGGCGGATATGTGGCCAATGTTGGCGGGCTGGGAGTTGCCGTTGTTGGCTTCGATTGGCGTGCTGTTTATTGGTGCGTTGTCGTTTGTTTGTAGTTTGGGTGTCGTCGTCTGCTCTGCGGTTTTGTCCTCAGTCTGGTAAAGAGAAAATATTATCACAATTTGTCATAACGTTGTAACTCATCATCATCATCATCATTTCAGCCGAAAGACGTCCACTGCTGGACATAGGCCTCCCCCAATTGCCATAATCGTCACGCTTGGCAGGCGGGTTGGCGATCGCAGTATGGTATGGTGGTGGAATGCATAGAGAACGCTGCTGCCCATTCTCCGGTACGCCCCTTAGTCGCCTTTTACGACACCCACGGGAAGTATGGGGTGGTGCTATTCTTTAAGTCCGGCACCACACAGACAACGTTGTAACTACAAGACAATATTTGAACATGTTGCAAGTTGGCTTCTCTATTGAAGATGAGAAAAACAACATTATCAATTTAGCAAGAAGTTTAGTCTCTGGCTAGGATTGTAGGAAAATTCCGTTTATGAAGAACTGCAGTGTTGCTAGTAAATTAGCATTTAATTGGCGGTTATTTAACTGGTTGCCCATAATAAATATAACTACAATAACACTGCTAAATGGAAAAAAATGGAGGTTAAGAGCGTTTACTCCGTACGGCATTTCATACAAACTTTCAAGCCCTTGTTTTTTTAAATGAATCAACCGATTTTACTGAAACTTCATACGCATAAGCAGGATACAAAGGTCTAAAAAGTTATTAAAGAACATTTTAGAAATGTCTTATATAAAAAAAGATAACTGCAAATCTCTGTTTCTATGGAAAATTAAAAATCTGTCTAATTTGGCTGTAACACTATTTTCCGAAAATGTTCTTAAGTAACTTCTTAGACCTTTGTATCCTGCTTATGCGTATGAAGTTTCATTAAAATCGGTTCATTCATTTAGAAAAACAAGGGCTTGAAAGTTTGTATGAAATGCCATACGGCGGCGTAAACGCTCTGAAATCAAAATCAAAGTTTTGTTTTCAAATTAGGGTTCCGTAGCCAAATGGCAAAAACGGAACCCTTATAGATTCGTCATGTCTGTCTGTCTGTCTGTCTGTCCGTCTGTCTGTCTGTCTGTCTGTCCGTCCGTATGTCACAGCCACTTTTCTCCGAAACTATAAGAACTATACTGTTGAAACTTGGTAAGTAGATGTATTCTGTTAACCGCATTAAGATTTTCACACAAAAATAGAAAAAAAAACAATAAATTTTAGGGTTCCCCATACTTCGAACCGAAACTCAACATTTTTTTTTCCATCAAACCCATACGTGTGGGGTATCTATGGATAGGTCTTCAAAAATGATGTTGAGGTTTCTAATATCATTTTTTTCTAAACTGAATAGTTTGCGCGAGAGACACTTCCAAAGTGGTAAAATGTGTGTCCCCCCCCCTCTAACTTCTAAAATAAAAGAATGATAAAACTAAAAAAAATATATGATGTACATTACCATGTAAACTACCACCGAAAATTGGTTTGGACGAGATCTAGTAAGTAGTTTTTTTTTAATACGTCATAAATCGTAAACCGCAATTTAAAATTCATTCAATCAACTTAAAAATAAAAAATTTAATTAATTTCATAAACATAAACCTTATGCATAAACCCGGATGTTACGGAACCCTCGGTGCGCGAGTCCGACTCGCTCTTGCCCGGTTTTTTTTTAACGTCAAAATTACTTAAGACAGTCCCCCAAAACGCCCGCCCTTTACCACTTCCCTTATCTGGGAAGAAGTGGCGCAACAAACTCTCCAGCAGTTAAGTTTAGCTGGGTATTTTTATGAAGATTAAGCTCAAATAATCCATGCTTACATAATATTATAAATGCAAAAGTGTGTCTGTCTGTTACAACTTCTACTTACGACTTCACACTTCAACCGCTGAACCGATTTAGATGAAATTTGGTATAGAGATAGTTTGAGTCTCGGGAAAGGATATAGGATAGTTGTTATCCCGGTATTCACACGGGATCGAAAGTTATGCGGGTGAAACCGCGGGGCGCTGTTAGTAACACTAATATTATAAAGGCGAAAGTTTGTTTGTTACTTCTTCATGCTCAAACGGCTGGACCAATTTTGATAAAATTTTGTATGGAGGTAGCTGACACTCTGGATTAACATAGGCTACTTTTTATCCTGACATTTCCCACGTGATCGAAAGTTATGCGGGTGAAACCGTGGGACGGTACTAGTAATTAATATACTCACAGCGAGTTGTTCGGACAGTCCCAGTAGGTCGGCAGTGACGTTGCCGTTGTTGGGCGTGGCGTGCTGGTGTGCTACCGGCGCAGTCTCTACTGCGTTAGGTAGTAGCGAGACGGGATTTGTCTCTTGGGGCTGGAATGATAGCAACAGATGATTAGTATTTTTGAACAATGAAATGCTGGTACTTTGTACAGGGTTATTGGGAAAACACTAACAGCCCCTTAAGAGGTTTTATTGTACTCACAATTATGAATAACTTTTACAATGGATCCAAACCAGAAATCGCGAAAAAAAAAAATCAGCTATTCCCTATATTTTGATGAGTTAACGAACATAAATGTAGGGAACAACTGATTTTTTTAACCACCCGACACAATAATCTTGTATCGTTATATGTATAATTATTTAGAAAGAAAGAAAAATTGTTTATTCTGGACAAACAAAATGTAAGTACATTGGAAATAAGAAAAATAATAAAAAAAAAGACAATATACACATACAACATAGTCAAAAGCCTCGTATTCAAGCTTAAAAAAGTTGTCAATTTTGTCCATTGCTTGATGTCAGATTCAGGGACTAAAGACAACACACATTATTAATTTTCAAAAAATACTACTATTTTATAATGTGAAGTAGGAAATAAAATTAAAATTATTCCAATTTCATATGGATGTGACCGCTAGAAGAAATACCGTTGCTAGGGCACAAAAAAATTTAGACAAAGTTCGGCTCATAGGTATACATGTTTGTGACACTATCAAAAACTCCATGTGCTGTACTAATTACTGTTTAGAATGTCAGTTACCTGCGCGAAGTCCAGTCCTAATAGATCGGCAGTGGCATTCGCATTGCCGTTATCTGACACAGGCGCTGCGGGCGCTGGCACGTCCGCAGGTGCAGGTGCAGGCGCAGCGCCCGGCGCGTCTCCCGCTGCGGCCGCGGGCCCAGACTCGGGCGCGAGCTCGCCGGACGGCGCGGGAGCATTCTCGGAAGGCGCAGGAGCTTTACTCTTGTCTTCTTCCGCCTGCTGGTAATTATAAAATATTAATTGAATTACATTGTTGCCCCTTTTTTACAGGAATACTGGCAACACTTCCTAAATATATCACATTTAAAAATGGACAATACTGATGACAACTAAAATTGCGATCACCAATTTATAGCCTACTCGGTGTTTACATGCAGCCTCCACGAGTCCGTTAAAAGTTACTGGCAAGAAATATGAGACAACTAACTTATGGCTGATTTTTCAATCATCTGATAACTTTATTCGAAGAATAATTTTGACAGTTACTTCATACAAAAACTGTCACAACGACAATTTTATTCCTCGAATAAAAGTTATCCGGCAATGGAAAAATCAGCTCTTAGTTTAAGCTTAGAAGACAGTAAGTGTCTAATTTGACCGACAAAACCAAGGGAAACAGTTGTAAAATACGTAGATTATTTTTAAGGAGTAATTATTGAACATACGTAATATACCGTGATTTAATTGACTCCTCCCGGTACCCTGAGAGCTCGTGAAGAGCTTACACTACGTTAGTTTTACTCCCAGTAAACTAAATATGTCTGGTATGTTAAAAAAATAAATATTTGAATGTCTCACCTTCCTGAGCCGAGTCCTCGCCATGATAGCCTCAACCCTCTGTTTCCTGGCGAGCCTCTCTTTCTCCTCTCTCTCGGCCTCCTCTCGACGCAACTTCTCTGCTTCTTCCGCCGCCTTTCTCTTCTCTTCATCTTCTTTGAGACGAGCTTGCTTTTCTACTTCTTCTCGGACTTTGCGTTCGGCTTCTTCGCGTTCGAGCTGTTGTTGAGCCTAGAAAAAAGACAAGTATTTTTTTTGCTATGCTATCAATGCGAAAATATCATGCATCAAAAATATTCGAGGCAAATTGTCTCCCTACACGAGGACAGTAACAAATGTCAACGCCATCATTTTTAAGGCTCCTACACACTATGCCGGCGGCACAGCCGCCGGGTTTTTGCCGCGAGGGTATGCCGCCGGCATAATCAGGTGGCCGCAGAGCATCATTTCAGTTGTGCAGCTCGTTTGTACTGCTAAGGCTCAAGTACCCGCCGGGAATGTCGCCGGGCTTGTTGGCGGCATGTCCGCCGGCTAAACCGCCGGCATAGCGTGTAGGAGCCTTTACAATGCAATAAAGGTATGGTGAACAGCTCCATATTTTTTTTACATGGAACAATCAACTCGTTTACACTTACTACATGTCACTGAATATGAACCTCACCAAGTCAGAATGTGCCAAAACTTGGTCAATGTCTTTTGGAACGCTACAAAATAGTTAAAATAGGCAAATGAGCCAGTAATTAATACTGCCGGGCCAGCGGGATTGTCCGAAAGGGTTACCGCTGGCCCGGAACATAAAGGGCTAAGGAAGGAACACGGGTGGGTTTTAGTCCATAAGAGTCTGACACTCCCTTCCGCTCCATCCAGAGCGGGAGGAGTCATTTGATGATTTCCCATCCGCAAAAAAAGCCAGTAATTAATGTTTGCATATACATACACATGTGTTTAACAGCATCTCCGCCTCTAGCTACCTAACCCTATTTTCTCTAACTAAGCTTGTGCAATACACTTTCGAGGTAAGTTTTGTACAAAAACCCCACTTTGTTAGTCTGAATCTGTAGTCAGACTAACAAAGTGGGGTTTTTGGTCCTGTGACCAAATCTTGAAACGTATCCTTCTATATGCATCCCACGCCTCGTACTAGCAGGAATACTTTCAGTGAGTTGCGGCTTTAACGCCACAGTATGCTCTCCGTCCGCATTTACTCAATGAGAGAACCTAGGATTTAAGAGCGAGCATAGCAAGCTCAAAAAAATTTACCCACCGACTCGGTTAGGTTTTTTACTTTTGTTCATTCATAGATTAGATAGAATTAGCTTTGTCAACATAAATGCAGAAGAATGTATTTGGTGAAAATTAAAAGAACGTAGGTTTCAAGAGCGAGCGAAATGAGCTCGAAAATATTTGTACCCCTCTCGAACAGGTTATATTTTTTTTTACTAAATATAATAATAAAAAGAACAGTGTGTAAAATTCCTAACTTTGGCACCCCATGCTCGTGGCAGGCGCGCGCGTTTGGAAATGGCTATCATTTATATACGGCAGTTGAAAACCCACCAATCCTTACTGGGCATTAGATAAATTATCCCAGCAGTGGGAAAACTATAGGCTATTATGTAGTAAAAAGTGATAAGTTGACTATGCGGAGTTTTATACCTCGATAGCTTTCCTAAGTTTCTCCTCGTTCATCTGTCTCTGTAGTTGCGCCAGTTCGCGCGCCTCTTCCTCTTCGCGACGTTGCCGCTCTTCCTCTTGACGTTGACGCTCAGCTTCTTCTTCGGCTTCGCGTAGCAATCTGGAAAATTATTATATAAAATAATAAACACACAACTGGCATTATAGAGCATAAATAGTGTTAGTAATTTAGTGTCCAATGTTGTCACTAGTTTCGAGAAAAAATTTGAGCGTTCTCGTTCTTTATCTTATTGATTTTTATCAAAATACTGGGGGCTTATATGACCTAAAGCGCGGTCACTTTCGGAGAGCATAGAAAAGATAACCGCGATGATACAATGCTGGTAATTTATTGCAAAATATGAAGCAATTATTATTTAATTACAAAAATCTATTGTTTGGACTAAAATATTAAAACGCTAGTGTTTTAGTATGTTGCTTGTATAATAATCTGACAAAAAATCTGAATAATTGTATGTATATGTATTAGTATGGTTTTTATTTTAAAAAGAAAGTTTTTAGAGGTATCTTCATGACATTTTTCTATCGTATCAAATTAGTTGGATTATGTTTTCAACCTAGCATATATCCTGAAGAATGTCATATATTTTTCTGGTTTTGTTTACTGTAGTCGATCATACACTTTTATTGTTTCTAAAACTTGCGTTTTTTGTGTTTAGGTCCTGTAAGCCCCTTAATATTGTTCAATGTTTCCACCAGTTTCGAGTAAAAACTTGAGCGTTCGCGATCTATATCTTAATGATTTTTACCAAAATACTGGGGGTTCTCTTCTTCGATAGCAATCTAAATGTACTCGGCATTCGGCTTCTCAGAATTCGGCTACTTGTTTGGCGCCTTCATCACCGTCCATCAGTTCCTGTAACGTGCAGCTGACAGGACACGCAGGACACGATATTAAGTGTCCCATCGTTTGTGGGACAGCACCACATTTACACTCCAAGGCGGAGTCGTCTATGAATCTCCACCTGAACAGGTTTTCCTTGCTTCGGCCTACCTGGGTCCGGAGTCTGTTTAAAGACTTCCAGATTACCCAAGGTAACTCATGTCCAGTTGGGAGATCTTCAGCGGGTGGGACGAACGGTTTGGGTAAGGTAGCACTGTCTCGCCACAGCTTCAGTCTCTCTTGTGATGGTCCGCCAGAGAGTGGAACGACACACTTTAAAAAACTGTTTCGGCTTTTCAGCCTTTGTGGCACAAGGATGTTGTCGTGCAAAGGGTGTCGTGTGTCGGAGACCATTTTGGCTCTTTCGCTGGAGCTTGCCACCGCTCTGCGAACCACTGGTGGCGCTATTCCTGCTAGCTAAGCTAGATAAGGGGGGTTTTCTGCGGGGGTTCTCTGATCTATTCTAATGGCCTATTAAAATGATTATCATTACCTCTGCCGCTCGAGCTCGGCCTGCTTCTCGAGCTCTTCTCTCGCGCGCCGGCGTCGCTCGGCGAGCGCGGCCTTCGCCTGCTCCTCCGTAGTGATACGCCGCGCCGTCATTGACGCTGTAACATATAAAGCAATACATTTTAATATCGCGTACGAAATAATGGAAGATAAAGAGGTATGTTGGCAGCTAATTCGCGCAATGTGTGAAAAAAGTGCCTGTTAATGGTTTAATTGAAATAAATGCTTTGAGTATGAGTTTAATATGGGATTTTTTACATGAGTGGCGAAATGTAAGTGTACTTGTAATACACTTCTGTCCACCGTGATAGTTTTTTCAAGATAAAACGTTCACTCACCAGTCATCTCATTATCATCAGTCTTTTCGACGGAGGGCTCCTTCCGGTCCTCCTTGTCTTCCCTCTTCTCCTTCAGTTCAGACCTCTCGCTTCTCTGTTCGGACTTCTCACTCGCTGTCTCTTCGTGTTTCGCTACTTCCGCTACTTGCTCGATTTTCGTTTCCTGCTTAACCTCTATTGTTTCTTTGATTTCGTTTACCTGGAATTGTAAAAAAATACAGATTATTTCTGGCAAATGAAGAGACCGGATGGAGACTGTAATATTTTCACGCAAGGACCACAATTTGTTCTTCAGTTTTGGTTCACAGACTCCTACATGCACAAACACTCAAAACTAACTCGCAACACATAACACGTCTTCGTAAAGTAAAGTGAATACTTATTTTACAATTAATAAAAAAATAAGTAAGTAATGTATTGTAAAATATTAAAAAAATAGCAATTTGTTTCTCGAGTTCCAAACAATGTATTTATTAAAATTATTACTTCCATTATTATTCCCTATCCTTTAATCAAGATTGGTCCTCGGCAGCTTTGGACAAAGAGAGGTAGAAGGAGAGTTGGGAGGACTTTGCCCAGCAGTGGGACATTAATGTCTAATAAAAAAAAAAATCTCTGTTGTGAATAAAAAAGGTGATCGGACTGAGAAATCGTTTTGTGAGAACGTAGCATTACGTATTTACCAATGACTATCGATCATTGTGCCAATAAGCTATGTTTAGTAGTGTGCGTTATCATGCAAGTACGTGTGTAAGCTGACTACCTTATCAATAAGGTGGTGTGCATCTCCGTTCTGTATCTGCAGCGCCTCCAGCTTGTGCGTGACCTCGGCCGGGTCCACTATACTCTTGCTGTCCGCGACCATGCTCGGGACCGGGACAGCCGCCGGCTGTTCACAAAGTTGCTGGTTATGAAGACGGTAGTTATTTTTCTAAGGTCCTAAGCTTCGATCATCAATAGCACTAGATTAAGGATTAGGAAGAAAAATACATCGCTCAAGTGGCCGTGATTGCATCTTTCAAACATAAAGTTTACTACCGTTTGCAATATATTTACTACTTTAATTGAAAAGTAAACGTCACATTCTTAAAATAAGAACAAAAATATTTATGGAAAGAATAAAACAATTTCTAAGCAATAAGGTTGAAAAATCTATGTTGCAAAACAAGATCATCATCATCATCATTTCAGCCGAAAGACGTCCACTGCTGGACATAGGCCTCCCCCAAAGGGGGGGTTTGCCATAATCGCTGCTGCCCATTCTCCGGTACGACCCTTAGTCGCCTTTTACGACACCCACGGGAAGTATGGGGTGGTGTTATTCTTTAAGTCCGGTACCACACAGACAAGTCCGGTACCACACAGACAAAATAAGATTACAACATTATTTTTGTGGTCTATTTTCCGGCCGTTTTTGATGAGCTCATCGGAAATCTAGTACTATTGTTGATTGAAGGTCCTAAGGTTAAGCTAATAATGCTAAATATGTAGAGGAAATATGTTAACGCTGAGTCTAGTAACCAGTGTTAGCATAGCTTCTACGTGTAGATCTATAAAAATATTTGATATTTTTAATATGCACAAAATGTGTGAAGTGTAGTGGAAATAATAATTAAGTACTGAATTATTTTCCCTTCATTTCACTCATTTTGTGAATGTCCAAATAATATGAAATATTTTACCTAGTTCTTATAGCCATTTGACCTCTTTCAAGAGATTAGATCAAGATTACGTGCCGTTGCCTTTACTTTCAATTCTTGTTACGTTTATAAGTGTGCTAAACTAGAACATTAAAATCTCGTCTAATATTAAAATATTATGAAAATTTGTTACCTTAGTGACCTCCTTGTCGACGCTGGACTCTTTGGAGACGGCGGGCGACGGCGACAGCGTGCGGCCCGGCGACGCCGACAGGGACTTGCCACGTCCCGCCTGCACACACACACACACTATACATTAGTACACGTTCAACTTTATGTCATCGGGCTGGTCAAGACCAAGTGGTCCTCAGAAGCATACTTTTTATAATGTATGTGGTTCAAGGGTTGGGTGAAGTATGATGAAGATATCACACGGTCATTAATAAATCAATAGAAGCAAATTGGTTGGTTTATGATATTTACCTTATCATGATCTTTGGATGGCTTTGGCTTTCTATGTACTGGCGGCTTGCCGTCACCAGGCGCGATTGGCGGTGCTGTGAACAATTAAATGTATGTTAAAAATCATACTAATACATTGCCTAACCCGGCAGCCAAAAGCCGTGCCCCCTTGTAACATCTTCACAACGTCACATACCACCAAACGGGGTCATCCTGTTTGAAGCTACTGTGTGTGTGCTACTCACTTGGCCTGGCCTGCGCGTGCAGCGAGGCGGGGCGCGGCCGGCGCGGCGCGGTGTGCGCGCGGCGCGGCACGTCGCCGCCCGCCATCACGGTGCTGTCACGTGACACGTATGACTGTGTGTGTGCTACTGTGTGTGTGCTACTCACTTGGCCTGGCCTGCGCGTGCAGCGAGGCGGGGCGCGGCCGGCGCGGCGCGGTGTGCGCGCGGCGCGGCACGTCGCCGCCCGCCATCACGGTGCTGTCACGTGACACGTATGACTGTGTGTGTGCTACTGTGTGTGTGCTACTCACTTGGCCTGGCCTGCGCGTGCAGCGAGGCGGGGCGCGGCCGGCGCGGCGCGGTGTGCGCGCGGCGCGGCACGTCGCCGCCCGCCATCACGGTGCTGTCACGTGACACGTATGACTGTGTGTGTGCTACTCACTTGGCCTGGCCTGCGCGTGCAGCGAGGCGGGGCGCGGCCGGCGCGGCGCGGTGTGCGCGCGGCGCGGCACGTCGCCGCCCGCCATCACGGTGCTGTCACGTGACACGTATGACTGTGTGTGTGCTACTGTGTGTGTGCTACTCACTTGGCCTGGCCTGCGCGTGCAGCGAGGCGGGGCCCGGCCGGCGCGGCGCGGTGTGCGCGCGGCGCGGCACGTCGCCGCCCGCCATCACGGTGCTGTCACGTGACACGTATGACTGTGTGTGTGCTACTGTGTGTGTGCTACTCACTTGGCCTGGCCTGCGCGTGCAGCGAGGCGGGGCGCGGCCGGCGCGGCGCGGTGTGCGCGCGGCGCGGCACGTCGCCGCCCGCCATCACGGTGCTGTCACGTGACACGTATGACTGTGTGTGTGCTACTGTGTGTGTGCTACTCACTTGGCCTGGCCTGCGCGTGCAGCGAGGCGGGGCGCGGCCGGCGCGGCGCGGTGTGCGCGCGGCGCGGCACGTCGCCGCCCGCCATCACGGTGCTGTCACGTGACACGTATGACTGTGTGTGTGCTACTGTGTGTGTGCTACTCACTTGGCCTGGCCTGCGCGTGCAGCGAGGCGGGGCGCGGCCGGCGCGGCGCGGTGTGCGCGCGGCGCGGCACGTCGCCGCCCGCCATCACGGTGCTGTCACGTGACACGTATGACTGTGTGTGTGCTACTGTGTGTGTGCTACTCACTTGGCCTGGCCTGCGCGTGCAGCGAGGCGGGGCGCGGCCGGCGCGGCGCGGTGTGCGCGCGGCGCGGCACGTCGCCGCCCGCCATCACGGTGCTGTCACGTGACACGTATGACTGTGTGTGTGCTACTGTGTGTGTGCTACTCACTTGGCCTGGCCTGCGCGTGCAGCGAGGCGGGGCGCGGCCGGCGCGGCGCGGTGTGCGCGCGGCGCGGCACGTCGCCGCCCGCCATCACGGTGCTGTCACGTGACACGTATGACTGTGTGTGTGCTACTCACTTGGCCTGGCCTGCGCGTGCAGCGAGGCGGGGCGCGGCCGGCGCGGCGCGGTGTGCGCGCGGCGCGGCACGTCGCCGCCCGCCATCACGGTGCTGTCACGTGACACGTATGACTGTGTGTGTGCTACTGTGTGTGTGCTACTCACTTGGCCTGGCCTGCGCGTGCAGCGAGGCGGGGCGCGGCCGGCGCGGCGCGGTGTGCGCGCGGCGCGGCACGTCGCCGCCCGCCATCACGGTGCTGTCACGTGACACGTATGACTGTGTGTGTGCTACTCACTTGGCCTGGCCTGCGCGTGCAGCGAGGCGGGGCGCGGCCGGCGCGGCGCGGTGTGCGCGCGGCGCGGCACGTCGCCGCCCGCCATCACGGTGCTGTCACGTGACACGTATGACTGTGTGTGTGCTACTGTGTGTGTGCTACTCACTTGGCCTGGCCTGCGCGTGCAGCGAGGCGGGGCGCGGCCGGCGCGGCGCGGTGTGCGCGCGGCGCGGCACGTCGCCGCCCGCCATCACGGTGCTGTCACGTGACACGTATGACTGTGTGTGTGCTACTGTGTGTGTGCTACTCACTTGGCCTGGCCTGCGCGTGCAGCGAGGCGGGGCGCGGCCGGCGCGGCGCGGTGTGCGCGCGGCGCGGCACGTCGCCGCCCGCCATCACGGTGCTGTCACGTGACACGTATGACTGTGTGTGTGCTACTGTGTGTGTGCTACTCACTTGGCCTGGCCTGCGCGTGCAGCGAGGCGGGGCGCGGCCGGCGCGGCGCGGTGTGCGCGCGGCGCGGCACGTCGCCGCCCGCCATCACGGTGCTGTCACGTGACACGTATGACTGTGTGTGTGCTACTGTGTGTGTGCTACTCACTTGGCCTGGCCTGCGCGTGCAGCGAGGCGGGGCGCGGCCGGCGCGGCGCGGTGTGCGCGCGGCGCGGCACGTCGCCGCCCGCCATCACGGTGCTGTCACGTGACACGTATGACTGTGTGTGTGCTACTGTGTGTGTGCTACTCACTTGGCCTGGCCTGCGCGTGCAGCGAGGCGGGGCGCGGCCGGCGCGGCGCGGTGTGCGCGCGGCGCGGCACGTCGCCGCCCGCCATCACGGTGCTGTCACGTGACACGTATGACTGTGTGTGTGCTACTGTGTGTGTGCTACTCACTTGGCCTGGCCTGCGCGTGCAGCGAGGCGGGGCGCGGCCGGCGCGGCGCGGTGTGCGCGCGGCGCGGCACGTCGCCGCCCGCCATCACGGTGCTGTCACGTGACACGTATGACTGTGTGTGTGCTACTGTGTGTGTGCTACTCACTTGGCCTGGCCTGCGCGTGCAGCGAGGCGGGGCGCGGCCGGCGCGGCGCGGTGTGCGCGCGGCGCGGCACGTCGCCGCCCGCCATCACGGTGCTGTCACGTGACACGTATGACTGTGTGTGTGCTACTGTGTGTGTGCTACTCACTTGGCCTGGCCTGCGCGTGCAGCGAGGCGGGGCGCGGCCGGCGCGGCGCGGTGTGCGCGCGGCGCGGCACGTCGCCGCCCGCCATCACGGTGCTGTCACGTGACACGTATGACTGTGTGTGTGCTACTGTGTGTGTGCTACTCACTTGGCCTGGCCTGCGCGTGCAGCGAGGCGGGGCGCGGCCGGCGCGGCGCGGTGTGCGCGCGGCGCGGCACGTCGCCGCCCGCCATCACGGTGCTGTCACGTGACACGTATGACTGTGTGTGTGCTACTGTGTGTGTGCTACTCACTTGGCCTGGCCTGCGCGTGCAGCGAGGCGGGGCGCGGCCGGCGCGGCGCGGTGTGCGCGCGGCGCGGCACGTCGCCGCCCGCCATCACGGTGCTGTCACGTGACACGCTCGGGGTCGTCGCGGCACTTTGCGCCAGAGTATCGCCGCCGCCTGATTGATACATTGATTTGAATTCTAGTGGAACATGAAAGCTATTGAGTGTACCGGATGGGATTGAAATTATTGAAATTAGTCCAGGGGGTGAAGGTTGCCATGAACACCAACAGCTTTTAATATGGTAACAACGCTGTGTGAGCGAATAAATAAATATTGTTCCATATTAGATTTTGATTTTTATCGATGTTCTAGAGTTGGTTTCATAATAATTAATATTTTTTTAACCCTCTGCAATTCTGGATGGAACTCAATCATTTCAATTATACCCTGTATACACATTTTCAAACAGTCTTATGTAAAAGAATTTGATTTTTAGTAAAACAAAGATTTAAAAAAAATAGATAATGCAAACAGTACTAATTTCTTTTAATTGAAGAACCATGCCGTTACGAATTTTTTAATTAGCTTGAAAAACTATGAATAAATTTTAATTTCACATAACATCAGTTAAAGCAAATAGGTAGTAGAAAATCGAACCACTATATTTATGTTAATTTCTTATATTTATGTTAATATTAATAAATACAAAAAGCACATTCAATTAAAACATCGACACATTTAAACAACATCGCTAAACAGCGACATAAACCAAATTAATCAAAACTGAACCCTAAACACATCATTATTCAAACCTAAACACACTTTATAACTTAATCATTAAAGTCGAAATTCAAATACCTCTATGCGTGTTAACATCATTACTCAAATCCAAATTCAAATATCGCGACAAAATTCAAACAGAAATGAACTTTGCATCTCAAAACTTTAAAGTCCAAATTCAATCAACTTAACGTTAACATCATTATTCAAAATCCAATTCAAATATCACGACAAACCAAAACACAAAGATCCATAATCAACTTTATCACTTGAAAAATACAGTTGAAATTGAATTACCTCTAGGCGTGTTAACTCCCGTACCAGCAATGGACGCAGGTCTTGGCTTTCTCGGTGTAGAAGTAGGCCTTCGTATGACGCCAGTAGCATTGGACAGTGCGCTTCCCGGCCGCGAACCCGGTGTCGTGTCGCCCGACCGCGTCTCTGAATACATCGACGCTTATGTACAGGCTTAGGGCAGGGTGTAGGAGGGAAGTCAGCAATGGATACTGTGTTATGCGATTGAATGGTGGTTGTGTTTTGTTAGTTACGGCAGGAGATGTGTGGATAGCTGGCGCTTGAAGTACATTCGCAGGAGGGCGCTGTTGGTAAGCATTTGCGATATTGTTTTTATGAAATTGTCTTGAAAAAACAAGATGGCGGCATTAGTTCCGATTTTGGTCTCATGTCACAAGTGACAAGACCCTATCACAAAATACAGATAGTACAGAAGCCAATCACATGTATGTACTTCACTTTTCATACCTACGCTCGGCGGTCGCGCTAGGGTTGTCAACTTTGGCTTATGCACAAACAACTATCGTGGTAGTGGCACTCGTATCTAGTTGTTTGATTTATTGTTGAGCTTATTCTACAATATTAAAACAAAACAATAAACATAGTATTACAATACAAAAAGTTTACGGAACAAAAACATATAAAATTTTACATTAATTTGTCAATTTTCACTATCGAAAATCCCTAATAACTTCAAAACGGATTACTCTATTTACACAATGTATTTTGCCCTATCCGTTTTAGACGTAAACCTATCAAATGACACTAAAACAACACAAAATCTACACAAACAAAAAATCATGTTTTCAACTTACGTAATAGTTGGTGGCGTGAATTTACCTTACGAAAAAGTTACTTCGTTTATACCACAGATATAGATATACCTAGACAACGCAAGAGTAACTACTTCGCGTGCCAAAAATTGCACCAACTTATGATTACAAATCGTAAGCCGCCCCTTTCGCGCTCAGTCCTTTGTACTGGTGGCTGGGTAAGTGTGAGCGAGAGCGCGAGCTTGTGACGTCATAGTAGGTAGTCAAAAAATGGCACGCTTGGTTTTCAAACAGTTCGTGATACTTGCGTTATCTAGGTATATCTATATCTGTGGTTTATACTGATTCAAAATAGGAAACTATTATATAAATCGAGCTTAGATAGCCATTTTTTGTTGCTCCATTTTGGTACTTCACAGTCGTGTGTCTCAAGCGGATGGCACTCGCGCTCGTACTACTCCCAACCAGTCCGAGATAACGTGTCCGTGAGCGGTGTCTATGTGTGCGTTGCTCGAGCGCACTTTGTATGTAGATTGCCTTCTGTGCTATCTGTATTTTGCGATCCTATGGATTGGGAAAAGTAATTAATGGAGCCCTCCATACATCTCATGTGTTGGAAGCTTGTCTTTTGTGTAGCTTCTCCGTTGTGTAGTTCGTGTTGAGTAATAAATGATGCTTAAAATCTGAAATGGCTTAGTTGGTGCCCAGTATTGCCATCTCTCATACAAATATGATGACAGTGTGCGTGTGTATTTATGAGAATCGGTGAATGACCTTGAGTAGACCTCTCTGTTAAAAGGTCGTTAATTTTCCAAGATTTTGACGACACAAAACATGCATAAAACAGAGCAACGCATAATTTAGTTGTTTCCAAACTGTAGAAAATCAGTGACAATTTGACAAACAAGATGAATGTAAGTTTATTTTGTTTAGTGCAACCCTGTATGTTTTGCATGCACTGTATTTTTATTGTATTTATTCATTTTTACGAGTCCCTATTTCCTCCGCCTACATATGCAGATGGGCGCGAGTAAGTTGTATGTTTGTATGTCACAGATATGACCGTGAGTATGCTTAACAGTTCGGCCGTCGAGAGAATGCGTTCCTGATACCTGTCAGCGCGACAATTCCAGTCCAGTAGCTAATAAAGATCAAATTCGCAAAACACGTATTCGTTTGCATGAAACTGACAGGTGTCAAAAAGCAGGTTTCTCTCGTCGGCCGCACTGTAAGATGATGTTTGTGTATGTACGGTCACCAACAAAAGTCGATTGATTAACACTTCAGTTTTTTTTAATCTCAGCTATTGAGCAAAATATTTGTTCAAAATTGCAGCAGAAGTACAATGCAAGTTTGAACAAATATTTTGCTCATTAACTGAGATTAAAAAAAACTGAAGTGTTAATCGACTTTTGTTACTGACTGTACATCTTTATAGTGTTGTAATGACAAAAAATGAGCGAATGAAGAATGTATGATATGAAAACAGAACAGATTGTGCAATCCAATTGTTTTTTTATATTAGTTGCTTATCATAGCAGCTTTATCAATACTTTTAAAACATTTTTTTTTCATAAAATAAGTATATTTTATAGATAGATAATTTAAAAAACCATTTCAAAAACCATGCAAGAAAACTTTTACGATAATTTTGTGTACATTCAAATGCTTGTGCTTAATGGAGGGAAGTGCATAAGTACACGTTTTAGTAAGAAAGCAAAGCTGTTAGTCACTCTTACCTTTTTAGAAGAAGCTGGCAACACCACCGGGGGGAGACTAGACCAAGATTGTGATAGCCCGTGTACACGATGGCCCATGTTGGCCCACTTTTTACATTAACATGTAGGTAATTTCATAGACACTTTGTCAATAACAGAGTATGGAATATAAATGAGAAAACAAATGAGTGTCTAATGTTATGCCAAACTAACTGCGTTTGCGCCGTGTTTGACTTCATAGTACTAATGTCTGTCGAGAGAAACGCCAATGGCTTGAAGGACGTCCTTTGAAAGTGGAGTATGTTAGATTATGCAAAGGTGCAAAATATTATTATTATTTTGAATTGAAAACAGTGAACGAAACTGAACCGTCAAGCTCGGCTCGGTGACGCCGAATCGGGTATACTCGGCTCCAGTCGACTGGTGACGCTGAATCGGGTATACTCGGCTCCAGTCGGCGGATGATGCTGAATCGGGTATACTCGGCCCCAACCGACCGGTGCCGCTGAATCGGGTATACTCGGCTTCAGTCAGCGGTGACGCTGAATGGAGTATACTCGGTTCTAATCAACCTGGGACGTTGAATCGGGTATACTCGGCTCCAGTCGACTGGTGACGCTGAATCGGGTATACTCGGCTCCAGTCGGCGGATGACGCTGAATCATGTATACTCGGTTCTAGTCGGCCGGTGATGCTGAATCGGGTATACTCGGCCCCAAACGACCGGTGCCGCTGAATCGGGTATACTCGGCTTCAGTCAGCGGTGACGCTGAATGGAGTATACTCGGTTCTAATCAACCTGGGACGTTGAATCGGGTATACTCGGCTACAGTCGACTGGTGACGCTGAATCGGGTATACTCGGATCCAGTCGGCCGGTGACGCTGAATCGGGTATACTCGGTTCTAGTCAACCTGTGACGCTGAATCTGGTATACTCGGTTCTAGTCAACCTGTGATGCTGAATCGGATATACTCGGTTCCAGTCGGCTGGTGACGCTAAATCCGGTATACTCGGATCCAGTCGGCCGGTGACGCTGAATTGGGTATAAGTACTTGGTTCTAGTCAACCTGTGACGCTGAATCTTGTATACTCGGTTCCAGTCGGCTGGTGACGCTGAATCGGGTATACTCGGGTCGTCGACCGGTGAAGCTGAATCGGGTATACTCGACTCCAGTCGTAAGTTTTCACTTCTATTGTGTAGTCATAAGCACACTCCCTCTGTCTTTCCCTCATTTGTCAACTATTCTGTATCTTTTTAGCAAAGGTTTTAAAACAAAATGTGACTAACATAGGCCATTGTATACAGGAGCTATTAGAAGTAGCGGTAAATACCTTTTAGCCCGTTGTTTTCATAGTAAACCAAGCCTAAAGCTGTATGGAATAAAGACCAAAATGTAACAAAGAATCTTGATGCCCAAAACCAAGCGACCCAGTGGGAAACGATGAATTAAGAAAATGATGAAATGGTGATTTCGATTGAAATGTGATAAAATCGTAAAATTTTGATAAAAAATATTTTAAATAAATAGATTATGAGTAGCTTTATATACAAATTCCAAATACAATATGTATTATCAGACAATCCATCCTATAATGCTGAAAGACGAATCACAGTCCACAAGTACTTGTCAGTTTTTTTATACAACAATTTCTATTATTATTTCCAGCTCCGTCTAATTTACCGTATACGGCATATGAATGCCTCAAATTTGTTGCTCCTTTTCCTATAGTACAGCGATGTTACGTTTATTAAAATTTTACTTTAAGATGAGCCTCTATTGCGTGCTAGCAAGAACTCTTTTCGTTTGATAAAGTCAGTGGTTTAAAATAAACCTTAAAAAAATATCTGTATTAAACATAACTGAACGTTTATAAGCTAATATGTTAGTTACAATTTACCCAAAAAAAATCAAGTTCTTAAAAGTTTAATTAGTGACATTTTTACAATAACAAAAATAAGGTGTTAATGGCGTGTTTGCGACAAAACCCTGCAATGATGAAGCATAACCTTTAGCATTATCCCAAAAGCACAACTTTATTAAAAAATAACCTTTTTGAGTTTGTATGACAATTATTTGACAGGACGAAGCATGGCAACACTCATAACCTCACACGAAAGATTGCCAGACGTCAAAAAACATGTAGGACAGACGGACAATTATAATGCCAGTTCTGGCAGAAATACAGACGATAAACTGTAGGAGAAAGTGTTTTGTCAAGGAAAACATCGTTCACATCGTAAACGAGTATTATTAACTAGTGCAAACACACAAACTCGAAAATTAGCACAGACTACCGCTGTTTATTTTTCAACCACACTCATAAGTTTAAGCTTATGTTACTACTCACTCCCAGCATTAACTTTCACCTTACCACACTTCACCAAGACTAGTGCTAGGCTAAAACTATCCTTATTAACAGCATACGAAAGCAAAAGCACACACCAACTTTTGGCTCAAACAGACATAAGATCGTCTCGCGGCGAGATCAATTACAAAAGTGGAGGACCATTTAGACGCGTCTATTTATTAAGCCCGAAATGACACTACTTGAAATCAGTCATACAAAACATCACTCTTTCATCTAATTCTTATTTTATAGCGCACCCAAACAAGCGAAGCGTCACGCCCCAAATATCCCTAAGCGAAGCAAAACACCCCATTTGACATGAACGAACAAAAAAAAGCTTTGCACTTTTTAATAAATCCCCAAAAACTGTTAACCCAGCGATGCTCCCCAACCAGCGTAAAAGCATAGCTGCTACACAGAAGCTCATTATGTAATAGGGACCCCCATTTGAAGTAAAGAATTGTTTATTCATATTGACAACAATTTTCCCCTACTTTCCTACTTTAGCTGCCAACTAAAAAGCATAAGCTTTCGTTTCCAATTGCCACTCTTTCATCAAACTTTGCACCAAAGCAACCGAAACATCACACCTCTACTAACTGCAGCGTCCCAGAAGCGCTTCGTGATTTTCTTACGGGCCCTGTTGAGGGGACGTATGGCTACTTGACGTCATGTAGGTGCTTTTTCCTAGACGTAGAAACTCAATCATACAAACTCGTATATCATATCCTGGCACACTTCTATCTTGCTCTATTTCAAAGCACAGCGCACCCAAACGAGCGAAGCGTCACACCCCAAATGCTCCCAGAGCGAAGCGTAGCGTCCCTAATTGACGTTAAAGTCCCCAAAAACGTCGAAAACCAAGCGAAGCGACCGCGACAACACCAAAGCGTCTTCATGGTCTTACGGGCCCTGTTGAGGTGATGCATGGACGGCGAGGCGGAGTGCAGCGGGCGGCTCGCCGGCAGCCGGTCCAGGCGCGTCATGCTGTAGGCCCTACCTGGCGCGCGCGGCGCGGGCACGGTGGGCACGAGGTCTGTGCGCCGCCGGGCCACGGAGGACCACATCACGGGTTGGGGAGTGCGGTCGGGTTCGTCTGGAATAGGTATAACAAAGGAATGTTAAAATTTTCAAATAAAAGAAGTTTTAAAAGTCGAAAATAGTGTTTGTGGGGCTTATTTTTATTGAACAATTATTTATCTTAAATCTATTTTTAAACGCGTGACGGTAAAGAAGTTTTAAAAGTCGAAAATAGTGTTTGTGGGGCTTATTTTTATTGAACAATTATTTATCTTAAATCTATTTTTAAACGCGTGACGGTATCACAAGGCATAGAACGCCCAAAAAAACGTTTCTTTTATAAAAGTACCCCTTTAAATTTTAACTTTATTTTATTTTTTGTTGTTATAGCGGCAACAGAAATACATCATCTGTGAAAATTTCAACTGTCTAGTTATCACGTTTCATGAGATACAGCCTGGTGACAGACAGACGGACAGTGGAGTCTTAGTAATAAGGTCCCGTTTTTGCCCCTTGGGTATGGAACCCTAACAACCGTTGCTCAGCATTTTAACCAAAATCGTCAACGTAATCATTCACGCTAAATTGAGTTACATTACATACGTGCAGATCAAAGTGTGACGCCTCACTGGACGGCTTACACAGCGAATTAGCATAATCTTTTCTTAATCTTTCGCAAGGTCGCGACGTACCTGATCTCAATACAATAGAGAATTATGCAGAGTGACTCAGTTGTGTTGAACGTAATTATAATATGGGGACAATTATTTCGGCCATTACTGTCATGTACGATGGGATTGTAAGGCAAATTAGTCCTAAATATTGTTCTTTATGTTTTTAACGTCATGTAATATACTATATCAAATATTACAGTATGTTGCACATATCGACACCCTAATACGGAAAACTTGTATCTCCATTTTGACCAACTTTACAGGAGCAATAAATTGATTTAGAAAATAATGTTAGTAATTTAATATATTTCCATAGTAAAAGACATTACCAAAGGAGTTACAAGGTTTGCTTTTGGCCAGCGGGATTGTCCGAAAGGGTTACCGCTGGCCCGGAACATAAAGGGCTAAGGGAAGGAACACGGGTGGGTTTTAGTCAGTAAGAGTCTGACACTCCCTTCCGCTCCACCCAGAGCGGGAGGAGTCATTTAATGATTTCCCATCCGCAAATAAAAAAAAAAAAGGTTGCTTTTAAAACAAATTGGTGGTGGATTTACGAGGTGTGCTTGACATCCATTATTAGTGTTACCAAAGCACAAAAAGTAATGATGTTGACATGAAAAAAAAAACAATTTTTTTGCGCAGCAAATTGCCATCAAAACGTCAATTTCGACCTTTGGTGGAGTTACGAGGTTTGCGTATTAAGGTGACGATATTCCTGAACGTATTCTTATGTATGTACTTATTTAACATTTGTTTTAAAGTAAAATATAAATAAAACTTACAGAAACTCATAAACATCACAGCTCCTTCATAGCAGCATGAACAAGGAAAATGATTATATGGAGAAAGTACCAATAACAATTAATTTGTGCAACATTCATTTCTACCAATACCTATTTTTCATGCAGGAATCGAAACAGCCAGGTAATGTTAATCATGGAATAAGTTGTGATACTTACCAAACTACTATAAGTACCACAGTTTGGTAAGCAAATGACTATTCTGGTACCTATAGTCACATGTTTGAGCACTTCGACCTGCTAGACAGTGGTGCCGATTCCCTCTTTCACAAACTAAATTTAAGGACGTATTCCACATTGGGCACCCGCTTAAATGGCTGGTGCCATTTAAGCGGGTGCTCAACGTGGACTACGTCAAATTAAGTTCAGTGCATCTTTTTCTTTCTATTTCATTAAGAAAAGGACAGAAGATAAATTTTAGTTTAGTCCTGTCAAATTAATCAGCGCCTGACACTACTCCATACAAGTTTAGACGTGATTAAAAACTTGCCTACTAAAATTACGGCGGGTTACACTAACTCGTGAGTGAGCTTACCAAACTGCGGTATATAAGTTTGGTAAGAGCGAGGCCTCATTGCGTTGCGTTGCAACGGATCAACGCATTGTATGCCACACCTGCGTTGAGTCATTATTAATATAGGGTTACTTTTCAAAGACCATCCAAATTTTTACATGGTGTTCTACCTATGAATATAAACAACTTTCACTATGGGACCAACTCTGAAATCACGAAAAATTAAAATCTGCTGTTACATACAAAACTTCAATACCTACTTGAACAAAATGTAACAGTAGTTTTTTTTTTTCGTGATTTCATAGTCGGTCCCATAGTAAAAGTTGTTTATATTCATGGGTAGAACAAAATGTAAAAATTTGGATGGTCTTTGAAAAGTAACCCTGTATAATAATGACTAATAAGTAATAAATTAGACAATGGCGCCGATTCCCTTGTTCACAAACTAAACTAAATTTAAGTTCAGTACATATTTTTCTTTCTATTTCATTATGAAAAGGACAGAAGATAAATATTAGTATAGTCCTGTCAAATTAGTCAGCGCCTGACGTAAATTGGCGTATTTTTAGTAGCCAATTTTTTAATCTCGTCTAAAGTTGTCTATGGAGTATCTTAATTTGACAGGACTAAACTAATATTTATCTTGTCCTTTTTTTAATGAAATAGAAAGAAGAAGATGCCTGAACTTAATTTGTGAACAACAGAATCAGCGCCATTATTGACTAATTTAATTGAAATAATAATTAAATTGTCATAATTTAATAACACTAATATTATAAAGGCGAAAGTATGTGAGTGTGTGTGTGTGTTTATATGTTTGTTACTTCTTCACGCTCAAACGGCTGGATCAATTTGGATAAAATTTGGTATGGAGGTAGCTGACAGCCTGGATTAACATATAGGCTACTTTTTATCCCGATATTCCCACGGGATCGACACTTACGCGGGTGAAACCGCGGGGCGCAGCTAGTTAATCATAAGTCAGTCGACGCTGCGACGACGCTACGCACTAATGGAACCTCACCCTAAGTAGTAGAAATTATCCCATGATTTACCGTAACACCTACACAGGCTGGCAAGGTCATCAACGAGCAAACTGTAACCATGAATTCACCACATGAATCTAAGAGTTCAGAATCATGCACTGAATCCATTCATTAAGGGGATCACAAGACCTAAACACAAAAAACGCAAGTTTTAGAAACAATAAAAGTATATGATCGACTACAGTAAACAATCAGAAAAATATATGATATTCTTTAGGATATAATATGCTAGGTAGATAGTGTGTTGAAAACATAATACAACTAATTTGATACGATAAAAAAAAATCATGAAGATACTTACCTCTAAAAACTTTCTTTTTACAATAAAAACCATTCTAATATACATACAATCATTCTGATTTCTTGTCAAATTATTCTACAAGCAACATACTAAAATACTAGTGTTTAAATTTTTATGTCCAAACAAAATATTTTTTGTAATTAAATAATTGCTTTATATTTTGCAATAAATTACCAGCGTTGTGTCATCGCGCTTCTCTCTCTTTTCTATGCAGTCCGTTAGTGACCGCGCTTTAGGTCATGTAAGCCCCATAAAGGTTCATTAGAAAACCAGCGTCAGACAGCATCTGTCTGGCATTAATGCTGAAAATATGAACCTTTTTGGCGTAGCCGTGAGGCACACACTATTGTTGTTGGAAACATTTTTTTTTATTTTGTATTTTGTGTTTCACGAACTGTGTCCAAATAAACTTTCTTTCTTTCTAATTTCCATGGTAACAGGTTGACTCGCGCGGCGAAACAGAAGCGAGACATACTCGCTTCTGATTCAGTTGCATAACGTGTAAACAATTAAAGGTAAAGTTATTTCATTGTAAACTGGTGACGATTCTCTTGTTCACAAACTAAAAAAAAATTAAGTTATTTATTATTATTATTTGGTTAGACACACTAGCAGCTAATTAGCTGATGCGTGTGTATCGTATAGCTTGGAGATATTTAATCTGTCCAGTCGATTCTTGAAGCAGTTCAGTGTTCAACATTTTCCGGGAGCCTATTCCATGCTGCTACAACTCGGTTAGACAAGAATTGCTTCAAGGGCTTTTTTTTTTGATGAATTTTCCCATAGCTTTAGGGAATGCCCACGCAAATGTGTGTTCGCATTCAGCGTGTAAAAATCTTGAAGGCTGGGCAGTTCGTAGTGTTCGGTAAGTATTTTGTACGTCTCAATGAGTCTACCCCTTTGTCTGCGCTGTTCCAGTGTGATAAGGCCAAGGTCTTTCAGGCGTTGTTCGTAAGGTAGATTACGCATGGCGCGAACCATTTTGGTTGCCCTTCTTTGTACATTATCAAGTAGAATTATGTCTTTTTTAAAATAAGGGCCCCAGTCTATCTTTTTCTTTCTATTTCATTAAGAAAAGGACAGAAGATACATTTCAGTTCAGTCCTGTCAAATTAATCAGCGTCTGACACTACTCCGCACAAGTTTAGACGTGATTAAATACTTGCCTACTAAAATTACGTCAATTTACGTCAGGCGCTGTTTCATTTGATAGGACTAAACTAAAATTTATCTTCTGTCTTTTTCTTAATGAAATAGAAAGAAAAAGATGAAGTGAACTTTTTAGTTTAGTTTGTGAACAAGGGAATCGGCAACTCAGATATTTTTTTGTTTTTTTTTTTCCCATATTTTAATAATTAGGAACCTCAGTGGGCGTCCCCAGAACACCCTACCAAAGTTTCATCACAATCTGACCAATGGTTTACGAACGCATAGAGGACAAACATTGATTTTTATTTATACAGGGTTATTTGAAAAACACCAAAAACCTCTTAAGAGGTCATTGTACTCATCATTATGAACAACTTTTACTATGAGACCAAATCTGAAATCGCGAAAAAAAATCAGCTGTTCCCTACATTTTGACGAGTTATACGAACATAAATGTAGGGAACAGCTGATTTTTTTTCGCGATTTCAGAAATGGTCCCATAGTAAAAGTTGTTCATAATGATGAGTACAATGACCTCTAAAGAGCTTTTTGGTGTTTTTCAAATAACCCTGTATAGATAAATGTCATATATGACTAGTATTTTACCTTTATTGTCAGTGTCTGAGGAATCCAGCTGTAACGCAGAAGCGCGTCTCGTGAGCGGCGCAGACGCGAACATCACATTTGTAGTTGATGCCGCCCTGAAAACATACAACAAACGATATTAGGCATTATTTGTAGGCAATCACATATTTAGCAAGGGTTAATTTGGCATAACAGATGCAACGAGCTGCTGTTAAAATCGATCTAATTTACATTATTATGGTAGTCTACTTTTTGCACTACAGTGCAGTGCGTCAGCCATTCTTCATTAATTAAGATAAAAAAAGATAATTGTTTTGAATACTATGTATATTGGTATTCGCAAAACAGAAAAAATCTTAATCAAAATCAAATTAATTAAAGGCTCCTACAAACAGGCGCGACACGCGATATAATCGCGCGCGACACAAAGGCACCGCTCGTTGCGCGACTTGCGGTACCTTTGTGTCGCGCGCGATTTTGTCGCGTGTCGCACCTGTTTGAAGGAGCCTTAATGCATGAGATGCGTCAATATTTCAAGCACATTAACTTCGACTATACATAAATCAAAGCGATCATGTGATCTGCGTTCCGCGTTTGGTCCGCCAACATAACGTTTGACTGCTGGAAGTCTAATCATGTATTTACAAAGCGTTATGATATTGCTAATTAACATTCGCCATACATGTAATTATAGGTAAGCTGTTAGATTGGCGTATCAACACTTGAAGGCAATTTACATTACGTTGATTTATTCTACAATGTACAGTCAACAAAAGAGATAAGTATGCAGGATCGTCGGATATAGTTGAAGTTTTGTAAGAAACCGATGGATGTTCTCGCATAAAATTTAATTTTAGTAATAGAACCTTACAGTACCTTTGTACTCAAATTATAATTATATTATATCCCTACGTATTTTACTGTGTGTACATAAATAAATAGAAAACAAACAGTTCATTTATCAAATTAAATTTCAGTCGACAACAACCATCGGTTTCTTACAAAACTTTAACTATATCCGACGATCCTGCACACCTATATCTTTTGTTCACTGTACATATATAGGTAAGTACCTACTGCTGAACATTATGTACGTAAATATATACAATTATGGTTACTTCCTAATACCTACGTTCTACATAAACGGCATGCAATGTAACTACTACAAGTCTTGTACTAATATAGATTTTCTTTGAAGTCTTAACGAAGGAATAAATTGTATTACTTGAGCCTACCTAGTTAAGTCTGTGTCGGATTATCAAAGGCATATTAATGTTATCTACTAGAAGCTTATGAATTAGATTATGACATAAGTACCTACATAAAAAAGGTACATGTAAGTAGATAATACTTACATAAATAATTTTCTTAAATTATGTATTTCATAGACTAATTCATATAAAACTGCCAACACACGAAGAGTTCCGTACCACAAGGCAATAACGCCCAAAAAAAAAACACGTTTGTTGTATGGGAGACCCCTTAAATATTTATTTTATTCTGATTTTAGTATTTGTTGTTATAGCGGCAACAGAAATACATCATCTGTGAAAATTTCAACTGTCTGCCTACACAGCCTGCTGACAGACGGACATACGAACAGTGGAGTCTTAGTAATAGGGTCCCGTTTTTACCCTTTGGGTACGGAACCTTAAAAAGGAAATAAATGGATTGAATGAAATGGACGCAATCACCCTGACGGTCTGACGGAGGTAAAGCCAATAATAGTAAATAGACTTTGTACAAAGAAAAATTTACCAACACCAAGAAAGTCCTCCACCAAACATTTTAAAATCCGTCACCAAGTAATCCTCACTAGGATAGGCAAATAATAATTCGTAATATTTCATATACCCACAGACTTATACAGGGTTAGGTATTGGTAAAACATTTCATTGTACTCATCATTATAAACAACTTTTACTATAGGCCCAAAACCGAAATCGCGAAAAAAAAAATCAGCTGTTCCCTTACATTTTGACGAGTTATACGAACATAAATGTAGGGCACAGCAGATTTTTTTTTTTGAGATTTCAGGTTTGGTCCCATAGTAAAACTTATTCATAATGATGAGTACAATGACCTCTTAAGAGGTTGTTAATGTTTTACCAATAACCCTGTATAAGTATGTGCAGATCAGATACCCATGCCCCCCCGCTTACTAATAAATGTTGTATAGCGTCTGTATGGTTACACAACGCTTTGTCTTCTTCTTTCGAAAGTCATTACTGACGACTGAAAGAGAGAAATCAGTGTGTAACTATTCATTTGATAATAATACGTTTATTAGTGAGGGGGGTAGTAATTAGGTAGCTGATAATTATAGATCCTTTTATAGAGAACCTCGTGATTGTGAAAGGCTCTTCAAAGACCTTCGAGAATATCTTTCGGAAGACCTCATCTAAGTATTTTACCGGACTACCCAAACTCAAAGCGTCTAATTACAAACCAAAATCTAACTTTAGTTCTAGCCTAAACCTTTGAGCCTGTATTTGTATTTCGGAACTTTATTTTGATTTAGGCAAAGTTCTTCTTTAATGCTAAAATGACAACTTCACACCAAACTCAAAGCATTTATTTCAAACTAGCTTCTGCCCGCGACTTCGTCGGCGTGAAATTTCACCTTCCCCCCATTCACCCCCTTAAATGTTGAATTTCCAAAAACCCCTTCTTAGTGGATGCCTACCCTTCCCAAGAACATACCTTCCAAAATTCATGTCTCTAGGAGCAGCGGTTTAGGCTGTGCGTTGATATATCAGTCAGTCAGGACTTTGAATTTTATTTAAATAGATAGGCACATAAAAGGCACTTTTAAACGTCAAAAATTACAACAAAATAGAACCGATTCTAGTCGCTCATTCCAAAAGGTAGTTTTCGTATGGAGAAGAATGGGCAAGACACTCCACCGTTACTCTTTTAAAATGTTTTACAATATTTTGCATACATACATGCACCTAAGCTGTCATTTTTGTTATAAAGAACTGCATTTCTATAACAGTTAGGTTCCTAATTCAATAACTGCGTTGGTGGTTTAAACCTGATCTAAAGAAAAATCCTTGTTTTATGTGTAACTAGCTTCCGTGTAGCTAAACTATCCTATATCCTTCCCCGGCATGCAATCTATCTCTCTACCAAATTTTATCGAAATCCGTTCTATACATACATACATAAAGACAGACAGGCAGAGTTACTTTCGAATTTATAATACATATTAGTATGGATGGTGGTGGAATGCATAGAGAACGCTGCTGCCCATTCTCCGGTTAAACCCTTAGTCGCCTTTTACGACACCCACGGGAAGTATGGGGTGGTGCTATTCTTTAAGTCCGGCACCACACAGACGACTATGATATGACTATGACTATGATACGGTACTGCGATCGCCAACCCGCCTGCCAAGCGTGGCGATTATGGCAAACCCTCCCCCTTTTGGGAGAGGCCTATGTCCAGCAGTGGACGTCTTTCGGCTGAAATGATGATGATGATGATGATTAGTATGGATAAGGGGAAAATAATCCAAATCCTATGAAAAACACTGTAAACCGTTTTCAATCTAGTCCAATAAAACAAAGACAACATTCTCCAACCATCGCCAAACATTATGCTGACATGATCACCGACCGAGAAATTGCATAATTAACACAAAAATATCCCCATTGACAAATTAGCCGATATAAGGCCATTTGATTGTGTGCAAGACAATGGTGGTTTAATGACGTCATCAGGTCAGTAAACCACGCAGGAAGTCGCGGACGTGGCCTGGATGTCACCAGGATTTAGTTTTGCAAATGAAGTATTAATATTATAGGAATAGGTTTATGAATAGGTGTGTCTGGGTGATGTAATGGATTAAGTGAAGGATTATTTTTATGTTTGAGCAGTGGTGGGCCAGTTGTCGTAGGTTCGAACCCAGACAGCCGCTTTACTTTGCGTAAATTATTTCATCACCACACCACTGCTCTCAAAATAGGAAAATAAAAAAAATCGAAGTGACATCTACCAACCCGCACTGGGCCGGCGTGGCGGATTACGGCCTGTTTCCTCTCACAGAGGCCTGTGCCCAGCAGTGGGAACATTATAAGGTGATTATGCTTACGTATGTTTCCGATTTACCGTGCCCCGGAAAGCACGTTAAGCCGTTGGTCCCGGCTGTCATTCGTGGATCTTTGGCAGTCTTTACGGGTAGTCAGAAGCCCGAAAGTCTGACAACCAGTCTTACCAAGGGGTATCGTATTACCCAGTAACTGGGTTGTGGAGGTCAGATAGGCAGTCGCTCCATGTAAAATATTGGTACTCGGCTGCTCCCGGTTAGACTGGAAGCCGACCCCAGCATAGTTGGGAAAAGGCTAGGCAGATGATGATGTTTCCGATTTACTGGTTGGCAGATTGGGATAATAGTATCTATTGATAGACTAGGTACCTACTCTAAACACTTCTGAGTGTACTGGGCTTGCATCCAATTCGGACGTTATATCCGACAGTCGAAACGGATGTGTGTGGCATAACTCGCTTAGCCCCAGACAATCAGTACCTTCATTCTAGAGCCGACGTATTCTGCTCAAAATCACGCAACAAATTCCCCAGCACACACACAGCTACTGAGTTGTAATTTACGCAAATGATGACAAAGAACCACAGATCATACTATCTACATCATCTATTACTGGACACGACAGATTCTGATGTCAAAATACTTGGACCTTTGTAAAAACGGGACCCTATTACTAAGACTCCACTGTCCGTCTGTCACCAGGCTGTATCTCATGAACCGTGATAGCTAGACAGTTGACATTTTCACAGATGATATATTTCTATTGCCGCTATAACAACAAATACTAAAAACATAATAACATCAATATTTAAGGGGGGCTCCCATACAACAAACGTGTTTTTTTTCGGCGTTTTTGCCTTGTGGTACGGAACTCTTCGTGTGCGAGTCCGACTCGCACTTGGCCAGTTTTTTTTTTAAATTAGTTACGTACAGAGTAGAAGGGCAGTATTGAGAAAATACGGGTTGGTTAAAAAAGAAGTAGCTAGTAACAGATGTGTGTAATATTTCCCTTCAAAAATATCTGCACATCGTCAGTTTGATTAACAAAACTAATGAAAGGATAAACTACAAATGAACAGAACCAATCAGCAGTTATCATAAGCAGACTCGCTATTTACGAAAGTGTAATCAGCCAATAATGCAGATTGCAATTCTACCAATTTGGCTACCAATTTTAATATCACGTTACGGCATCCACTGAGGCTCCAAGCTCCAATACCATCAGGGGGCCTAAAAAGGCCACTTCGGCAGAATCATAAAAGGATAACATAATGGACAGTTAACCGATAAGTTAATCGTATCAAATCCCATTGGTGAAGCATTTTTCAGTTTTTTTTGTGTGCTAAAATACCAATCAATCCGCTCCAAATCCAATCCACTCTTTGATTATACCTACGTAGTGCAGCGGAAAAAAGAAAAACACGGACTGTCTTCGCCATATTACGATTCATAATGTTATCCTTTTATGATTCTCCAAAGTGGCCTTTTTAGGCTCCCTGGCCTGTGACACACATTGCACCATATACGCTTAAACGGGCTACGGTACTGCACCGCAAGAATGAATTAGTGCTAAAGTAGTGTCAAACTGGTACAGTGTGGTCGAGCAATATTGACCCACTTCCGTCCTTTGACTTACGACAAAACGGGAACGTTGGCCCATTACGTACAGTGTGGGCCAACAAAATTGTACCACAGTTTTATTTATGTATTTGTAGTGGTTTTCCTATTAGGTACCTACGTTTTACGTAATATGTGAGCGTTTCGTTTTGTTTATTTTGATCGTATTCCTTTTATCTGGTATCGACAAATACGGTAGCACGTTGACCAAACTGCATTTTGAATGTACATTTTTGATACGATTTTTAAACTATGACTATTATTCTATTTAAAATACCTACACATTGACATTTTGCTCTTATCGACTTGACTCGCAAGCAACTGACAAAACTAGGTTTGTCTCCAATATAATTACACTGTATTACTCACAGCCATTCCTAGAACCTATGATGGATTACTGTATCACCAAGAATAACAATTCTCACTATACAACTATCAAACATTCACATAATTAATTTGCTTTCCACATGTACTTTAACACTTGGATATAAAACTTATTTTCGTATAATTCGCGTGTGGTTTAGGTTTGGATTTCGTGTCAAAAGGTAATTAAAACGCTTGTCACATGCAGAGGGTTCGTTTTTGTTAATCTAGTTAACGCCCTTGACAAGGCCGTATTTGTTCGTATAATACGGTGATTATTATTATGGTTTTGTAAAGTATTTATGAGGATTATGAAAATTGATTTGGCGTGTTGATTTACTGAAAACTACCGCGTTGGAATGTTAGCTGTCATCTTTTCCTAATAAGACCACAACTTCTATTGTTCAGGCTTTCTCTTCAGAATAAAAATAGATAAACACATGGCAGTTTACATTAACGCGGCGTCCAGGCTCTTAAGGTGAATGCTCCAACCAGCCCGCGAAATTCAAATTTTCTTACGTTTTTTGCAATTTGCAGGCCAGTGCTAGGTTGTATGTTGATTAAAATATTATTCGCGGTTGTAAGACATATATAGGTACAGAATTATAATCATGAAAATCATCAATAAAACGCTCTAAGTTCATAAAGCTGTTAGAATTACTTTTTCTGTTTTTTTTTGTTCTTACACCTTTATGAAGTTGGAGGGTTGTATTGGTGATTTTGATTATTATAATTCTGTAACTACATACGTCTTACAGCCGCGAATAATATTTTAATCAACATACAACCTAGCACTGGCCTGCAAATTGCAAAAAACGCAAGAAATTTTGAATTTCGCGGGCTGGTTGGAGCATTCCCCTTAATTAAAACCCGCTCCACTAAACACGGCATAGGCATATAACCTAAATAGTTCTCAGTCTAGAATCTGGAATGTCAGAGTTGAAAGCCAAAATAAACTCTAAACAAGCTTTACGGCTTACCCACACGAATGTTCAGTGATTATGTGAAATTTTAATTGTATTATTACGGCTGGGTGTATTAATTTGGTCGGTAATGTAAAGCTAGACTTTTTTGTGACGGCGATTTTTTGGCACGTGCATGCCGTTATGAACTTGGTGTCTTTTTTGTCGCATAATTATAATGTAACGTCTTAATTATTGAATTAACTTTTATTGATTACTAGGTGATCCAACAGACGTTGTCCTGTTTTTAATTCGAAAGACACATGGCGCCATCTATTATCATAATAACGTTATTGTTGTTTTCCTCGGGAATGCAGTTTTTTTGGCATGATGATGAGGTCTTTCTATATGTTACCTTTTCACGCCTGAACCACTTAACGGATTTCGATAAAATTTGGCAGAGAGATAGATTGCATCCCGGGGATGGACATAGGATAGTTTTTATCGACATACCTCGCGGGCGAAGCCACGGGCGGAAGCTAGTATTAATATAAAGCCTATTCAAAATATGTTTCAAATTAATATTATTCCAAGTTAAACAAATATCAACTTTATTTTAATGGCAATTAAGTTGATTTCAGAGTGACTAGCACTATTGAAAAAGTTATAAAAATGTTTGAAATTGTAGCGTAAATTGAACTTTATTGTGTGTGAGGGATTTAAAGTTATTTTTCCATAAACTCATATTTGTTTACATTTTTGGCAAACGTATCGCGAATGCAGTTTAGGTATTAATGTAGCAGTAGTTATATTAAAATAACTATGATAATGTAGATCAAACGGTAGTGGATGAAGTGATATCATTAAGTAGGTATGTCAATAAAATAAATTGTGAGTTTATAATTAAACTAAAAACAGTTGCATATCTAATCGAAAGAGATACGCATCGCGGAAAATTTATTATCAAATAGATTGGCAAAAACATACACAATAAACTTAACATCCGCTCATAAACGTACGATAAATCTTTACGAACAGAAGAAATTAAGCAGCAACGCACATAGAGTTCTTTCTTGTTAAACAACAGTTTTCTGACCACGACTCTACCTTATACCTCTAAGGGCTGATTTTACCAAAGTTAGATATCTTTTATCCGTGGAATAAAATTGACGTCTGACAGTTCTAGTATGGAAACACTGTCAAAAGTTCAATTTTTTTTTAAGAAATTGGTGAATTGGTAGCCTGGGAATTGGGAAGCCAAACTTTTATACCTAGAATAGTATAGAAGCTATAATAAAAGGTCACAGAAACAACTTGCGACCCACGGATGCCCCTCAAGTTAAAGGGGAAAATTTATAAGTCCGTGATAAGGCCTGTCGTACTTTATGGGTCTGAATGCTGGGCCGTGAAGAAGACGGATGAAAAAAGATTGCATGCAGCGGAGATGAGAATGTTGAGATGGATGTGTAGAGTGACGAGAATGGATAAAGTAAGAAATGAGTATATAAGAGGAAATTTGAAAGTGGCGCCAGTGACAGAAAAGTTGAAAGGAAATCGTTTGGTTTGGTATGGGCATGTGATGAGAAGGGATGAAACGCATGTGACTAAAAGAGGAATGAATATACATGTTGATGGATGGAGAGGGAGAGGAAAGCCGAAGAAATATGGATGGATTGTGTGGGGAATGATATGAAAGAGAAGAGAGTGAATGATAGCGTGACGGCTGACAGGGGAGAATGGAAGAAGAAAACGTGTTGCGCCGACCCAAAGTAAATAAATAATAATAATAAATATATTCGACCACTATCACACAACGCCGTCTAGTCCCAAGCTAAGCAGAGCTTGTGTTATGGGTACTAGACAACTGATAAACATACTTATATATTTCTAAATACATACATATTATAGATAAATTACACCCAGACACAGAACAAATGATCATGCTCATCACACAAACATTTGTCCTGGGTGGGAATCGAACCCACGACCTCCGGCATAGCAGTCAGGGCCACTAACCACTAGACCAACGGGCCAGTCAAAAGTAACATGGGATAAGGGCAGGAAGATGATGAGTATAGAAGCTATAATAATAAATAATATAGCTTATAATAAATAAGTCTTATCCAGATAATAAAATTTAGAATTTTTGACAGTTTTTCTACACTAGAACTGTCAAAGATAAAGATATCTTTGGTAAGATCAACCTTACGTCTTTTCGTCTAGAAAGGCATCCAATAATTGGGACTGCAAGACAAGTTACAGTATTTTTTTGACACGCGCTTTACTTCTGTTTTACAAGAAAGAGAAACACGCCATGAATGTGTGTGTAAGCGTATTATACCGTTCGAGACAGTGGCGAAGTCGGAAGTGTGTGTATTATGTGCTGACGCTACTCGTCTTTACACATTCACAGCACCAGGTGTTTACGGGTATTTATCGGATAAACACCCAATTTTCTGGGTGTTTGTGGGTGTCTACGGGTCTTTATCCAAAGCACTAGTAAGTATTGCCCACCTACAACGTTATTTTTAGTATATTATGTGAAACCTGAATATAGTTTGTTCAGAATAAGTAACTGAATCGATTCCAATAATTTCTACCCCATGTTATATTTTGTCCCAAAAATATTTAAAAAAAGGTTAAAAGTTGGACACCGAGCGACAATAAGTAGGTTATCCAATCTTCGCGCCGAACGGTTAGGTACCTAGGTACTATTACCGGCGCGGTGCGAGCGGCGCAGGTGAGCATGGTAACTTAACAAGCTTATAACTTGTGTGATTTTTCATGATACAGTTTTGAAATTTTGTACTTTCATAGATTCTTTACATCAAAAAAAGTAGACCGTGTTTCGGGTTTCGCATATACTAAAAATAATGTTGTATATTCACAGCTTGTTTGTACACTTAGTTACCACAAGTAAAGCGCGTGTCGCTTCGTGAGATAAACACAGTATTGCTAGTTGCAAAAAATTGTAACGATGTTTTTAATTGCGACATCTGTGTCATTTTGCTTGGCATGCAGTGTACAGACGCCAGCACAAGCTACTACATCATCATCATCATTTCAGCCGAAAGACGTCCACTGCTGGACATAGGCCTCCCCTAAAAGGGGGGGGTTTGCCATAATCGCCACGCTTGGCAGGCGGGTTGGCGATCGCGGTATGGTATGGTGGTGGAATGCATAGAGAACCCTGCTGCCCATTCTCCGGTACGCCCCTTAGTCGCCTTTTACGACACCCATGGGAAGTATGGGGTGGTGCTATTCTTTAAGTCCGGCATCACACAGACAAGCTACTACAATCTGTACCATTTCTTTAATAGATTTTCAACTTTATCGCTACAGCATAAGGTTTAAAGTTGATTAGGAAAATTTGACAGTTTCGGGTAGCTTGATTTGCTGGCGTCTGCACAAGTAGAAACAGATGTCTTAATTTCACGCCCAATATACTGCCTGGTTAATAAGTCATGGCTCAGATCCAATCTGATGGATGACGACTTGATATTATTATAGTTAGCAATCGAAGTATGACGACTTCCTTCTATCTTGTCTATGGAATGGACGGCTTAATTTGTACTTGCTTTACATCCTTGACTATGCTCTAAAAACATTCAGAATATGCTCGAATAAATAAATCTAGCAAGTGCATGTACAGACACTAGCACATCATCATCTGCCGACAAACTGTCCTGCAGTTTGGCAGAAGATTTGTGAAATACATCTATGTAACTTTTGTTGAAATAAATAAATCAAGCTACTACAATCTCATCAAGTTTCATAGAACTGTCAAACAATTACACTTGTGTTTTGAATATAGGTATGGACAATTTAAGTTGGTGTTCTGTTTCCTCAGTCAACAAAAGACATATATGTATGCAGGCAGAGGTAGCTAAGAACGCAGGCAATAGCATTTAATGTTGACTACACATTCCGCAAAGTGCAAATATGTTTATTGCTTGACTTCATAGGTACTAAAGTCTCTTGTTGACTGTACCAGTAACATCTAGCATAGAATGGTTTGCTACTTTCTGAAACACTTCAGTAAAATGTTGCGGATGTTTTTAAAGTCTCGGGCATATCCTAATGTCAGTGGGATCCGCAAAGCAGACTCTCGAATGGAACTGTCATGCAGTAAACTTCACCAGAATTTCATACATTTTACAACATATTTTTTTTATTAAGTGCAGACGCCAGCACATTAAGGTACCTGAAACTGTCAAATTTTCCCAAGCAACTTTGAACCTTATGCTTTGGCGATAAAGTTGAAAATCGATTAAAAAAAATTTACAGATGTAGCTTGATGTGCTGCACACCCTCACAAAAAGTGACCATGTGGATCATGTAGACTATTATAATCAACTTCTTTTAGGCACCGGGTGTACGGTCATTTTATTGGCACACCTGCACCCGCCCGTTTTTGTTATCAATTAACAAACTAGTTTTTAAACACATACATAAAAATAAATGTTCCACTTATGCGTCATCAAGGCAAGCCTCTGGGCCAAAGAATTTGAGATATTACTTTTGTTATGTTTTTTATTGGAATAAGAATTAGACAATTATGTCCTCTTAAGGGGCTTACATGACCTAAAGCGCGGTCACTGTCGGACTGCATAGAATAGAAAGAGAAGCGCGATGACACAACACTGGTAGTTTATTGCAAAACATGAAGCAATTATTTAATTACAAAAAATCCATTGTTTGGACAACAAAATTAAAACACTAGTATTTTAGTACGTTGCTTGTAGAATAATCTGACAAAAAATCAGAATGATTGTATGTATATTAGTATGGTTTTTATTGTAAAAAGAAAGTTTTTAGAAGGTTTCATGATTTTTTTCTATCGCATCAAATTAGTTGTAGTATGTTTTCAACACACTATCTACCTAGCATTATATCCTGAAGAATATCATATATTTTTCTGATTTTGTTTACTGTAGTCGATCATATACTTTTATTGTTTCTAAAACTTGGGTTTTTGTGTTTAGGTCCTGTAAGCCCCTTAAAATACATAGGCAATTTCGCTATCTTTGAACTAGCTACTATTACTTAATTAATTCGATGGAAAAAAAAACTGAAATTGTTTTTCGAAAAAGCTAACCTAATCCCTGCCTCGTTGGCTAGTGGTCACAAGTGGTACTGCCGAGCATGAGGTCTTGGCTTCAATTTCTAGGCCGGGCAAAGTGTTATTGGTTTTTCCAACAGGAATTTATCGCTATACAAGGTTATTGGTAAAAGATTAACAACCTCTTAAGAGGTCATTGTACTCATCATTGTGAACAACTTTTACTATGGGATCAAACCTGAAATTGCGAAAAAAATTCAGCTGTTCCCTACATTTATATTCGTATAACTCGTCAAAATCTAGTATTTTACATGGACCGACTGCCTATCTGAACTTCACAACACAGTTTTCTAGTTTAAGGTTTAGTACGCTTGCAGAAAAAAAAAGTTATCGTCATCTTCGTAGTTACCAACTATGTTGAGGTCGGCTTCCAGTCTAACTTGATGCAGCTGAATACCAGAATTTTACATGGAGCGACGACCTCCATAAGTCAAGTTTGTAATACTGGTTGTTAGACTTTTGGGCATTTGAAGACCCGTAAAAAACAAAAGTACCGTAAACAAAATATGATGAATAAAAACTCATCAAAATCTCTTCAACAGTTTCCGCGATTAGCGTCTCCAAGTGTAACATAAATACGAGTATTCTAATGATTTCTGTACAACATTCTTAGACAAACACGGTTAGAATTTATTAGTAGGATGATGATTTCATACAAGGATTTATTTCCAACTAGCAGCGCCCCGAGGTCTCACCCGCATAAGTGTCGATCCCGTTGGAATATCGGGATATAAACTATCCTATGTCCTTTCCCGGTACTTAAACTATCTCTATTCCAGATTACTTTCGAATTTATAATTTATTTATTTATTTACCCTAATAATATTAGTATTTCATCTAAATCGGTTCAGCGGTTTAAGCGTGAAGAGGTAACAGACAGAAAGACAGACACATTTTCGCATTTATAATATTAACTAGCTTTTGCCCGCGGCTTCGCTCGCGTTAAGTATTATTAAAAAAAACTAATACATTTACATCCTCCATCATCCCTTATTTTATCCTCATGGGGGTTGAATTTATCAAAATCCTTTCTTAGGGGATGCCTACGTCATAGTAGCTATATGCATGCGAAGTCTCAGCCCGATCGGTTTAAAATTGACAAAGTTTCATACAAACTTTCATCCCCTATTTTATCCCCTTGGGGGTAGAATTTATTAAAATCCTTTCTTAGCGGATGCCTACGTCATAACATCTACCTGCATGCCAAATTTCAGCCCGATCCCTCCAGTGGTTTGGGCTGTGCGTTGATAGATCACTATGTCAGTCAGTCACCTTTGAGTTTTATATATTTAGATATGGATTTACCAACGTAAGTTAAGAATATTCTGGTAATCAAATATGTTTTTCTACGTAAATACAATGTACGGAATATTAAGTAGGTAGTCTAAAACTCAATAACCCCAAAAATGTTTTATTCAGATTCTGAAATGGTCTTTTTAATTTCATTATTTAAAACGTATTTCATGATGAAGAGAATCTCATCAATCATGAAAAAGAAGAATGTTTAAAATAATAATACCAGCCAGTTACTGTCCCACTGCTGGGCAGGCTTCTTCTCATACAGAGAAGGCACGAGCATTGGTCACCACGCTTGCTCTTGCAAGACGAATCGGTGATGTCCAGATTTCCTCACGATGTTTTTCCTTCACCGAAGTGAGTGATGTTCAAGATAAACTCGGAAACTACATCATCATCTGCCTAGCCTTTTCCCAACTATGTAAGGGTCGGCTTCTAGTCTAACTGGATGCAGCTGAATACCAGTATTTTACATGGAGCGACTGCCTATCTAACTTCCACAAACTCGGAAAGTACATATGAATTGAAAAAAAAAAATTCATGCATAGTCAGTCAATTTGTTATGCTTTCAAAACAGCTTATTAGTATTTTATTTATTCACTGCAAAACCACTCTATGTAATTGTAAACATTTCTCAATTTTTCTTGGAATATTTTTACAACCATTTTTTACTTTTCAGGCGTGTTTTTGCTATAATGGAGCACTATATGCGTCACCCCAGAGGGTTCGACCGTCTGCTCTGCACCCAGACGGCAGACACCGCAGTTTATTGACATTCACCCTTATCGTGAACTTGAGGGTATTAATGTCTATGTAACGATTTTCACTGCGTTTGGCAAAATGTTGCGCACCACTGGAGAATTTAGTCTTACTCAAGTAAGTAAGAGTGAGTCTGCGGAGTTTCTCGCCCGTTCATCTCCATAAGAACCTACTATGATTTGGAATGGGCAACTAGCTTCGTCATTCTGACTGATCGTTCCCTTGACAATTCAAAAGTGCCTCCTGTAATTGGTTTAATTAAAAATAAATGCACAAAGGTGCACATGCATTTGTTTCTTGGCTCAATTGGGACCTCAAACACGATTCTTTCAATTAAAGTTTAATTTATTTCAACCCCCATCAGGGTAATACCTAGTACTTGTTTATCAGTATAGATTATCTAGAATAAAATAGCTAGGTAGGTAGGTGGGTGGACTGCCTACAGAAGATCGCGGGGTAGACCTGGATGAGATTGGCACAGACCAGAGAATGCCATGCTTCTCAAAGGGAGGAATCCTATACAGTGTGTTGAACAAGGCTGCCTGAAATGCAATACTACAATGTGGCAGAGTCAGTACCACAGACATAGATAGACCTAGATAACGCAAGTATCACGAACTGTATGATACCAAGCGTGCCATTTTTTGACTACCTACTATGACGTCACAAGCTCGCGCCCTCGCTCACGCTCTTACCCCGCCAGTAGTACCTAAACAGGACTAAGCGCGAAAGTGGCGGCTTACGATTTTTGAACGTAAGCTGGTGCGATTTTTGGCACGCGAAGTAGTTGCTCTTGCGATATCTAGGTGTATTTATAGATGTGGTCAGTACACTAGTTTCATGAAATTAGATAAAATTTTAGTATGGAAATAAAGTCTGGAAACTATGACAGAATGCCACACAGCATAGCAGAGTTATTTAATCGATCGTGAGTGACATTTCATTAAGTAAATATCAATTATTTACGCTTAGCTATCATTATCCTTAGCCGTGTTATTGTAGAAAGACTCTTTTATACAATTATATTTTATCATTAGTAGCTTTCTTATTCGGTTAGGTGTGACAACATTGACTGGCCCTGTGAGGCGTTAGATCAAAAAAAAAATGAAGTTTGCTCTTGTAAGAGATGAGATCCTGCCTGTATTAATGAATGGCTTGAAAACCGAGAACCTTTTATTCTTTATCGATCTATTCTACAATTGGTCTACAATTGGACATACTTAAGCAAATACCAAGCAAATCTTTACTGTACTGGAACCGTTACACCGGGATGGAGCCTTTGCCTGGGAATAATATATAAAAGCAAAATGTGTGTGAGCAAGCAATTGTCTTGCTAATTCGTAGGAAGCTTGAAGCCTACAACAGTGATGGCCAAGTGGTTGGTGGTGAGTTGCAGGTCGTAGGTTCGAACCCAAACAGGCGCTTTACTTTGTGTAAATTATTTCATCACCACTGCTCTCAAAACGGTGAAGAAAAACATCGTGAGGAAACCGGCATGTCCTAGAACCAATAAATTCGAAGACATGTGACATTACCAACCCCTCTCTTTCACCGGGACGGCCCTCTCTCTCTCACCGGGAGAAGGCCGGTGTCCCAGAAGTGGGAAGATTTGTAGGCTGATTATGTTTGAAGCCTACTAAAGGTGCGTTTCCCGTGAACAATATCTACGTGTGGACAGCACAAAAGTTTACTTTCTATGAAGTAAAGACTCTGCTTAAAACTTTTTTGTTCTATTTCTTTCTGGTTTCAAAGATATCAATGAACACAAATTCCTAGTAAATAAAACAAGTTACATAAATACCAAGACCACTCTCAACGCAATATTTATTTATTCAAGTTTATTGTAAGTAGTTGAATTATCATAAAAATGTAACTGAGTGAGAACCGGTCGGTGTTTCGTTTTGTTATGTTTTGCGCACATTAATAAGTTAGTAAACCCGACCTTTTGTGCGTTTTCTTCTTGTCAACTAAGTCCTGTTTACAGGATATTCTCGTGTGAACTTCGGCTAATCTTCCTGCGTGGCCTTGCTGTTTTTTTTTCTTTTGTATTGGATGCAAGCTACTTTGTCACATGTTCAACACGGCTGGGAGTCCCAGATTTTTGTGGGATACATGTTCAACACGACTGTGAGTCCCAGACTTTTGTGAGATAGCCTTTTTTTAGAACGCAGCACGTTAAATACGCATACAAATCAGGGAGCCTCAAAATAAGTATAAATATACCCGAGGAGCAATTCTCGTAATTTTAAGAGCGTTCACAGTCTGATGTCAGTCTCAATCTGTCAAAAATACCTGTAATTTCCTTGCATTTTGACAAGTTTTTGACATTTGTTTGTCGCCGAAATGAGACTGTGACTTGATTTTGAACGTTTTAAATTACGAGATTTGGCCTTCTGGTCTAATTTATTTGTTAAAAAAAATATAATTTAATTAGAGAACAAAAAAAAAAAGACAAATGAAACGAAAAAAAAGACAAACGAGACGAAAAAAAAGACAAATGAGACGAAAAAAAGACAAATGAGACGTAAAAAGACAAATGAGATGAAAATTAAAAGACAAATGGGACGAAAAAGAAAATTTAAGAGAAATGACAATGACAAAAATGATGATGAAGAAAAATGGACATCAGCAAAATAGTTTTTGGATCTAGTACAATCAATCCTCCACTTCTAGAAGTCTATTGAAATAGATGGGCAATCCACCCGGGTTTAAACCCGGTGCTTTGATAAACACCCGTTAACACCCAATTTTCTGGGTGCTCAAACAATCGCAACAGCTAGATACCAAAACAACATCATCATCTGCCTAGCCTTTTCCCAACTATGTTGGGGTCGGCTTCCAGTCTAACCGGTTGCGGCTGAATACCAGTATTTTACATGGAGCGACTGCCTATCTGACCTCCACAACCCAGTTACTGGGTAATACGATACCCCTTGGTAATACTGGTTGTCAGACGTTCAGTCGTCTGACTACTCGTAACGACTGTCAAAGATCCACGAATGACAGCCGGGATCAACGGCTTAACGTGCTTTCCGAGGCATGGAGGCGTCACGGTATGTAAAGATGGTCACACATCCACAGACCAACCGCGGCAAGCGTAGCTTAACCTGATCGATCGACCTGTGCGGCTGTTATTATTTAGCTACGGGCCCCTAGATACCAAAACAACAGGCTTTATTATAAACTTCTCACAATCAGGGGAAATCCTATCAACATATAATATATCAACGTGGAAATCACCTGCATTTATAATAAACAGCTTACCTTCCTTATCAAAACGACCTTGAAATTTCTTTATCAGTTTTGTCGCTTCTGGTATATTAAAATCTATTGGCAGTTTTAAGGCTCCTTCAAACAGGCGCGACACGCGATAAAATCACGCGCGACACAAAGGCACGGCAAGTCGCGCAACGAGGTGCCTTTGTGTCGCGCGCGATTATATCTCGTGTCGCGCCCGTTTGTAGTAGCCTTTAAGGTGAATGGGTAATTGAGACCGCGAAATTCAAATTTTCTTACGATTTTTGCAATCCGCAGGTCAGTGTCAGGTTGTACCTCGATCACAACATGATTCGCGACAATAACAGGTACATATTTAGTGAATTATAATCATTAGAATATTAATACATCTTTCTAAGTTAGATTTCTACCATTAACACTTTTCCATAAGAGATTGGTGGTTGCTGGTAGAAATCTAACTTAGAAAGATATATTAATGATTCTAATGATTATAACTCTCTAAATATGTACCTGTTATTGTCGCGAATCACACTTTGATCACGATACAATCTGACACTGACCTGCAAATTGCAAAAAAACGCAAGAAAATTTGAATTTCGCGGTCTACCTACCACTATCCATTCACCTTAATCTAATTACTGGTGACACTATCATCGATTCGAAGAAATTTCCTTTCGGGTACTGGTTGTCGTCATTTAGCCTACTGCTGCGAGATACTTGCGTAACACACTACCAGTAGCTGTAGGTTGGTAGTAGGCTGTCATTTTGACACACTACCAGGAGCTAGGCTGTCATTTTGACACACTACCAGTAGCTAGGCTGTCATTTTGACACACTACCAGCTAGGCTGTCATTTTGACACACTACCAGGAGCTAGGCTGTCATTTTGACACACTACCAGTAGCTAGGCTGTCATTTTGACACACTACCAGTAGCTAGGCTGTCATTTTGACACACACCAGTAGCTAGGCTGTCATTTTGACACACTACCAGTAGCTAGGCTGTCATTTTGACACACTACCAGTAGCTAGGCTGTCATTTTGACACACTACCAGTAGCTAGGCTGTCATTTTGACACACTACCAGTAGCTAGGCTGTCATTTTGACACACTACCAGTAGCTAGGCTGTCATTTTGACACACTACCAGTAGCTAGGCTGTCATTTTGACAGTTCAACGACATTCATTGCGGTATTTACGTTGTTGAGCAGACACATTTTCGAAGATATGAAGCAATGGATTAGCAATATCCTTCAAAGTTATTCAGATTGTGCTTAAAGTGTATTAGGCAATAAGGGTGCTTGCTGATTAGACGGATTGTAAACTTCTTTCGATGCTGGTATTTTAATAGAGGTTAACTTGCTCTTACTTGACACCTTATGAACCAAAATTGTACCGTTTTCAAGAGAAATTAATGAACTATTATCATTATAGTTGCTTACATGACCTAAAGCGCGGTCACTGTCGGACTGCATAGAAAAGAAAGAGAAGTTGATTGCAATAAATTACCAATAATCTGACAAAAAAGTCAGAATGATGGTATATGTATTAGTATGGTTTTAATTGTAAAAAGAAAGTTTTAAGAGGTATCTTCATGATTTGAATTTGTTGGAAACAGAATTTGTTGGAAACAAATACAATTACAAATAAGTACTCTTAAAATTGAGACTAGTTAAGGCAGGGTAATTCTGCAAAAGAATTGGTAATTTTGTAAATTATTAAATTATACCTTTATTAAGCTGGGTACCTACCTTTTTATGGTCAAGGCGGAAAAATTCTCATTCTATGAGACAATATTGACAATATTAACAACATACAACACAAATCATGCTTGTTTCATGCAAACTACGCTACTTCAAATAATCTACGATTATAAAATTATCTAGTGTTTTGTTCAACCAGCTAAGCAATTTACAAATTAAGTACTGTTCTAACATTGCATAGCATGTGAAAAAATCGGATCGAATATGATTAAAAACAAAATTAGTACATAAAAAAACAACATTTCAAATTAGTAAAATTAAATAAAAAAAACAACAAAAAGTGTGAAAAAAAAACTGCTTACAGTGATTCAAAAAAGTTCATCTGATCTATGGGGTTGGTACTGGAAGTGAGGAAACATAAAAAAAAACACAATTAGTGCATAAAAAGAAAGAAATGAAAAAAAAAATAGGACATGTAGTTATTTACTGGGGTTCTGTCGTAATTTGTGTATTACCGACACCGTAAGGGACCCAAAAAAGCAAAGCGAGTAAATCTGGGAAGCTTTAATTACTTAAGTATTGCTAATTAAAATAACCCAAAATAAAAATAATTAGCTTCTTAAATAATAAATTAAGATTATGCCTAAATCGCATATTTGATTTCATTAATACACGTTTATCCAAATAAATTAGATAATTAATTACATGTTCATAAAAACGGCCCTTTATTTGTTTTCTAAACAAAAAATATTGTTAAAGATCATTGTTTATGAAAACCATACAGACAAAGTGATTTCGGCAAACTAATCATTTAGTTTTTTATGACCATAAAAATATCGCCAAGTATTGCAGAATTAGCCTTTATTCAGCGAAGTCTGCTGACTTTATGCTTGACTTTTCTTTTGACAGCTAAACAAACCTCATTTAGAAACGAGCTTTTAGTAAATACTGTTTCATTTAACAATGATCTTTAACACACCTTTTTGGTGTACAACATGTAATATGTCCTGCAACGCGCACGTTGCAACAATCAATAGCAACGCGACCCGTAACAGGTACAGTAACCGTTGACAAAAACTAACCTGCGCGCGGCCCAGAAGAATCCAGCCGAGTCTACCGGCTCAAGTAGTCGAGGTGTGGACGAGCCGAAAGCGAACGCTGGCCGGGGAGCGGAGCGAGCGGCACGCTGCCGCTCCAACCGCTCCGTCCGATCGCGTTCTCGTTGCAGCAACGCCTCGCGGCGCGATATTGATGCTTCCCATATCGCACGCTTGCGTTCTTCAACCTGTAACAAGGGGAATATAGGCTTTAAATTGTATTCACACGTTTTAAAGTGGAATACTGACGAACAAGAATTAACTGCAGACCATATAGACGGCGGGACGAACTGGACAAAATCAACAAACAACAGTCCACATCAAGCCCTGGACCGAAAAGCTGGAAGTCATGGAGGAGGCTTTGCGCAAGAATGGGATGATACAGGACAGGCTGATAACTATAGTAGTAGTTTTAAAATATTTTTGGTTTTTTCAAGCAAATTGATTTAAGATCCAATCAGAACCATTTAGTATCTACCGAAACTTATCTTTTGGAAAACTACGAAACATAATCAAGGTGTCTAGAGTTTGATATTCACAAAAAGGAGTGCCCGATAAACACTCAATAAATTGCACTTAACATTTCGTTTAATCGATTTTACAACACGAAACCGTTTCGATTACATTTATTTACGAGATAAACATTCGATTAGGAAATTGCAAAGTAATGGCTGTGTCAGCTTTTTTGGGTGCAACGGTCTGGTTTCGCAGTAATCCGGAATGTTCCGGAGATTTGGGCAACTTTAGTCGGGTCTAAGCCATACATATTGCAAAGATTAGCCTCTTTGGGCATGCGACCGCCCGCCGCTTGATAAATAATGGTCTATTATCCAACTATTACATCAAGACTACGAGTAATCTTGCCAGATCCCAAGATGCTCTTTACAAATGGCATTAATATTGCGTCTGTCTGATATATTGGCCGATCCAGTCGCTAAAAACTATGTTTTGGTTGCAAGTAAGTGATTGATTAGCTGGATACAGTAGTGGGTATTAACGTAACTTCAGAATAAATGGTAAACAGCAGTAGGGTGTGGATGTGGAGCTATGTCGCAAACTATGCTTCACCCCATATCCTGCCTTCTGTGTCCCTAGACAGACAGTCAAAGTGACCTCTGCGCCGCCATCGGAAGCCGTGGAAGTGGCGAAGTTTTGGGTCAACGAGACCTGAAGTACAGTCGTACCAGCGACACGAAGAAATAGTCCAAATGATGACGGAGACAGTCATTACTGCGTCATCAGAATCGTCACTCAAATGCAAAGCAATTACGCTTTGTAGAACTATCTGACTGGTATATTTATAACATTATATTATTATCCCTGCGTAAAAGAGTCAGTCCTGAACTATTTGTTTATCGTTGAATTTACTCCACAATCTTTGCCATTATTACGGCAAAGCCAGATTCAACATTCCAGCTTATACAAATGCAATACACAATGCATCTAGTCCAGATCCCACCTCACACATTTCATCGAGACTATATTCTATACAAACAACGTAAGAACGTTTGCCGCATGAATCATTCCTTACAACTTACGTATGCAGATTATGATTGGCCCCACTGAGGTTGCAACCACGCGTCTCTTTCAATAAACGCCCGTCGAAAAGAACGTGCTCTTCGGTTTTACATTCATAGTCTTTACTCAAACTTTTTCAGTGTTGTGGGAAAGGATGAAGGACTTTGAATGGCTAATTGTGATGGTGAATAGAGATATAAGCTTGATTACTCAGTAATAGTGGTAACTGTTAATTCCAGCATATATTTCTGCTTTTGTGGTCTTCCCCAGTGCCAATATCTGGCTTTCAGTGCAACGATATTTGCGCCAACAATTCTAAAATAGGAGCAGTTTTGTGTCAAATGCAGTAAAATTCAATACCAGCATTGAGAATAAATTGACTGTGAATTCAAATAATTACGTGCAATATAGACTTCGTACTGCATCTATTGTCCTAGTAGCATACCTACTCGTCATTACTTTATTTTTAGAATTGACAAGACAATACGCTTCTAGACTCTAATTAGTAGAAAAGTCTGAACATACAATGTCGCATGAAAACGGTAAAATATTAAAACATAATTATATTATGTGCTCCATAACCTTGCCTCCTAATAAGCAACGCCGTCAAGGTTGACCAAGGTCGCACAAGATTGAAGATCAAGGTCCTATATGATTAAAATTTTCAAATTCCTTCGCTAAGAGTGGAGGTATCGATCTCTTCGGCGAACAACTATCTTTGAAGAATATCTGAAGGCCAATACCCGTAATTAAAATCGTTCAAAAATTCGCAATCTCATCTCAGCGACAAAAACTTGTCAAAAATATAGGGAAATTAGAGGCATTTTTGACACGATTGATACTGAGGTCGGACTGTGAACGTTCTTAAAATTACGAATATTGCCTCTCAGGAATAAACTATCAAAAAAAAAAAATATCCTTACAAAAATCAGTCCAAGGTTGCTTGTAGCCAATTACACACCTATTATTGAGCACTAAGATGCTTATTAGTATTCGCAAGTCATCGCGTCATTTGCTTTAATGTTTAGTCAATTTCCATACATAAAAAGGCTGGCGGAGCATTCTAAAGAAGACTTCACAGACTGTTTGAGATTTCGACAATATTATGACAACGGTACATTCTTTACAAGACCGAGAGCAATGACATTAACTTTTATTGGGGTCCAAGAATTCAGCAGGAAATATTGTAGAACCTTTGCAAGCAAGCTAATAACTAACAGTCTTTCTAAGTAGTGCCAAGTGGGCAGTCGTCAGACTGCCATTTAAGAGCACTCCGTTCACAATTTCCTCTAGTCAGTCTCTTACGTGAGAAAATGACCAGTCAATAGCTATAATTTCTATTCCCAGCCATAAAAATACGAGTTAACTATGCATAAACAATCAATACTAAACGCAACAATGACATTCATTTTCCTTGCTTACGTATATGAGTAGCAACAGTTGTACTCGATCTGCTTCAAAATACGATAATAATATACTTCAATATTAACTAGACTGACAACTTTGCAGAAATTGCTTTAATTTAAATGCTCATCACAGTATGTGATCACTGGCTTGAAATAGGGCACGTCATCTGGTAGGCGAAACCATATGCCAGGGCGCTACGTTTCATACAATATCCAGTCTGAGAAAGCGCTTGCAGCCGAAGAGCCATCTTCAAATAAACCATGATCACATAAGTAGACAGGTCCATTTTAACGCACAATATAAATTGTGTAATCAAAAACCAAACTGGTACGAATAAATCCTCAGTGAATCACTTAACAAAAACCGTCCAAGGGTCTGATAAGGAAATAGCGCGCGTAAGCCGATATCTCCCGTTCAGCTTGACCGGACGCAATCGCTGATCCAGCACCGGCGGCTCAGCAAACAATATAAGATTATAAACACGCCTTATATCCATCAGGACAGACTGAACCGGTTGAAAAAATAATTAGATAGATTGAAATTAAAAAATAATGATGATAGAGACTTTAACTGGAGCTCAGAAGCAAGAATTTAGACAAGACAAAGAAAGAAAGACGTGTGAACAGACCCTGAAAGTCTAAAAGACACGACATTAACTATTTTGATGCAGATATCGCGCACTATCAAGGAATAAATGTATACTTAACATAATCTAAGACTCAGATTACAATTCAAAATGCTCTTCCGCCTACAGACGAAGCATTATAAGATATAGCAGGTAATCTCCACGCATGACAGTCGACGGGCGTGGATAGATGACCTTAGCACGTTATTAACACACAGGTCAATGCCCCCACCTCTGCCGCATAATCCATTATTTCAAGATTAATGGCAGAGGATGGGTTGGCCTTGGCCCTATTTGTTACAGTACCCGACAAAGGCTGTAACCGAGCAGCAATAAGGTACGATATACAGGTAATTCTTAAATGGATGTCTCCAAGATTCGGAACAACAGGAAGTATGCATCATCGCTTGTTCGGATCGCTTGGCACGCCACGAGCGCTGTTTAAACAACATTATTAATGCAAAATATTCACGGCATCTTTTTATCACATGTTTTGAATATACTGAATACGGGTAACGAATGTTCGTGAGAGAAATGGAACAATGAAACGAAAAATGTCGGAATATAATGAGCCGACATGCAAGGTATGGGATCGTAAATGCTTTATTTATTATATCTTTTTGTTACAGTATAATTTTTGGTGGTGTATTTTTAACTATGCACATTATTTCGCATTTTAAGATATTTCGTTTTTCCCATCCAAATCCAAATGCTATTTGCTTACAGTAACATCGCTAATTATTACATCGTTCAAAATTAGAGCAACGTCTCATCAGTGCTCTTCCAAAATATCAAGGTAATTAGCAATGGTCGTTTCAAGGTCAATATCAGACACATGGTAAACTTCATGTTATTTTAGCACGCCGACCTAATTTGCTAAAGATGTTAGTGTCATGTCTTCGTCACCAAAATTTTCTAAACACGGCATTTTTGTGATATTTTTATTTTCTTTTGACGTAGAACGATGCTACAACGATTTTAATCCCCCTTAGGACAAAGTGTTCTACCCACAGTTGCCAAAGACAGTATCAGGTTCCATGTGATGGGTTGCGAGTTAGGGGAAGTTAAAATGTCAAAGTATTCGAAAATTTACAGACATCACAGTTTTATTATCATCTTGAAAAGGGAGTTTTGGACTGAACCTCACGACAAGACCAACGGATCGGTTATATCTTTTCGGGCAAACTATTTTAAGCAAAGGATCGTCATAAAATATCGTTCCATGAAAATATTGAACCACTTATTATTAAGAAGAGAGGCAGGAAGTCCGACTTCCATTTGATGTTCATCGAAAAATGCGCCGAGATTCGGTTAGGTTGCGGTATTCATTAAAACTTGTACGGTATATTTTTAGATCAAACTGTTAGTCTTGATTTAATTCGGCTTTTTATGAGTTCCGAGAGATTTACCGTGGTAGAAATTAATTGTTAGCTATAGAATTTTTATCTATTTTCGGCCATTACTTGGTTTTATACTCGCGGATTTTTAAACAAAACATGTAGATTTATCTTATTTGCTTGACAGTTGGAATGCGAGGTATATGGTGATATATTGAAAAAATTTGGTAAGTAGGTAGCTTGGACAATATTATGGAAACCACATTCATCCCCCGCAGGTACTCATCATGGCCGATAGCTGACACTGCTGCCACATAGTTTTTCACTTTTATTGCAAATGGCACTAAATCTTTGTGATAATCTGAAGACATTGGCGCGAGCTTATTGACACTTTGTATTATCTTGGAAATGATAATGTCCGACTCCTTCCCTCATGCAATGTCGCGTCTAAAAAACGTCGAACGAAGAATGAAGAACGATAACGGGTTTAAACAAAGATACGTGGAACGGGTGCAGCACCTACTGGTAAACAACTATGCTCATGAATTGGCTGACACGCAAGTTACCCCACGAACCTGGTACTTACCCCATTTTGGAGTGGACAACCCGAACAAAACAAAACTTCGCCTGGTGTTCGACGCGGCAGCTAAGACGAACGATTTGTCCTTGAATCATTATTTATTGAAAGGCCCCGATTTACTTACGTCCCTTTTTGGAATAATGTTACGATTTCGTGAGAATCGTGTGGCCGTGACGGGCGATATTAAGGATATGTTCCTGAGAGTCAAAATTAGACCGGAAGATCAGGATGCACTTCGATTTTTATACAGAAGTGAACCAGAAGGGCCAGTGAAGACTTTTGCTATGTCGTCATTGATATTTGGCGCGAATTGTTCGCCGTTCATTGCACAATTCGTGAAAAATAAAAACGCACAACGCTTCGAGTCAACATATCCAACAGCTACGCAAGCTATATATTATCAACACTATATGGACGACTGGATCGACAGCCTGCCAGATGAAGACACCGCTATCCAGCTAATTCACCAAATAAAAATGATACATCAACAGGGAAACTTTGAAATACGAAATTTTACAAGCAATAGTAAATCAGTACTCGATACTCTGCCAAAAGAGACCCTCGGACAGACAGCCGTAAGGTTTAAAATCGGCGAGCAGTACCAAGGCGAGCGAACACTCGGCCTTTTATGGTGGCCCGATGAAGATACGTTAGGCTTCGATGTGTCATTTAAGAAAATACCTATAAATATAATTAGCGGCAAACAAAGGCCTACGAAACGGGACATGCTTCGAGTGGTAATGTCAATTTTTGACGTTTATGGATTTCTTTCGCCATTCACTATAATCGGAAAAATTATTATTCAGAATACTTGGCGATTAAGTCTTACCTGGGATGAACCGATACCCGATGACATATATAGCGAGTGGGGTAAATGGATGGACCTGCTAAAAACATTGCATAACGTGAAGCTGCCTAGATACTACTGCGACGCCGCGGGTACGAGCAGCGCCGGCGCTACGTGCATCAAACCGGTTTCTCAGCTGTTGCTGCGAGACGACGCCGACGACGCGCCCGCGCTGTTAACTATGCCCGCCCCTCCACCGCGCATGAATGCTCGCTATTCGAACCTACAACTACATACATTTTGTGATTCATCGTCTAAAGCGATGTGCGCGGTAGCTTACTGGCGCTGGGAATACAATGGAAGTTTTAACGTAACATTTATAGCAAGCAAATGCAGAGTGACGCCTAATAAAAATATATCAATACCAAGATGTGAATTACAAGCTGCTGTTTTAGCAGCTCGACTGGCGGATGCAATTACTAAGGAACACAAAATAAAACCTGAGCATAGAACGTTTTGGAGCGATTCTAGTACTACGTTGCACTGGATAAGAAACGCGGCGCGTACTTATAAACCGTACGTAGCACATCGCTTAGGCGAGATCGATGAGTTGACGCTTGCTAATGAATGGAGATACATACCTACAAAATTAAACGTTGCTGACATCGGTACGCGGATAATGTATGATTGTGGTATCCTGGAAAATGAATGGCTTAAGGGACCTACCTTTTTGCGTAGCGAAGAACGGGACTGGCCGACCGATGTACTGAAACCTGTAAATAAAAACGATTTGGAATGCGTAACTACGATACAAAATGAAAGAATATACTTACCTGTACCAGAACCAACTAGGTTTTCTTCATGGTTGCGCCTACTTAGATCTACTTATATGGTACTTACCTTTATTAACCGATGTAGAAAACTTACCGATGATGATAATGTCACTGGCATGGAGTGCGCTGAAAATTTATTGCTGAAGTACTCGCAGGCTCAGTCGTTTCCACAAGAAGTGAATGATCTGAAAAACGGGAAAAATATACAGAAAAATAGCAAAATAATTAACTTGTCTCCGTTCCTAGACGAACACGGAGTCCTGCGCGCTGGTGGCCGCATAGAAAAAGCCACTGATGTTTCCCCTAAAACTAAGAGACCCGCAATTATGGATGGTCGAAATTATATCGCACGGCTAATTGTGAAACATTACCACATATGTGCCACACACGGTTATCAAGAAACAGTTGTGAATAACTTAAAACAAAAATACTGGATTACTAGAATGAGACCTACTGTGAAAAATGTTTCATCCAAATGTATGATATGTCGAATTAAAAAATGCAAACCTGAAATACCTAGAATGGGAGACTTACCTTATGCTAGGGTGGCCCATCATCAGCGCGCATTCACATTTTGTGGCGTTGATTTATTCGGCCCTATGGAAGTCGCTGTTGGCAGACGTAGAGAGAAGCGGTATGGCGTACTGTTTACGTGCTTGACCGTGAGAGCTATACATCTGGAGACAGTCGCATCGCTCACGTCCGATTCCTTCATCATGGCTCTCCGTCGCATGGCTGCCAGACGAGGCTGGCCTCAGCAGATATTTTCTGATAATGGCACTAATCTGCGAGGTGCCGATGCAGAACTCACGAGATCATTGCAAGAACTTGATGAAGAAACGCTAAAGGATGCCGCCATGAATCAGGGTACCAGGTGGTCTTTTATTCCCCCTGCCAGCCCACACTGGGGTGGGGCATGGGAAAGGTTAATCCGTAGCGTCAAAACTTCACTAAAGGTCGTACTGAAAGAACGAGCACCGAGAGAAGAGACTTTCAATACTCTGCTAGCCGAAGTTGAAAATATGGTCAACAGCCGGCCATTAACCCACGTTTCAGTAGAACCAAATAGTCAGGAAACATTAACGCCAAACCATTTTCTTGTGGGGTCATCATCCAACTTGCCCCAGATGGGTATTTTTGATGGATCAGAATTCTATTTGAGGAAGCAGTGGCGCATTGCCCAGCTGCTTGCCGACCAGTATTGGAAACGTTGGGTGAAAGAGGTTCTGCCCGACCTAGTACCAAGGAAGAAGTGGCATGCCGAGCAGAGACCCTTACAAGTGGGAGATCTTGTACTGATAGTAGACCCTGACGGGCCCCGGAATGTGTGGCCGCGGGGCTTAATACAAGAAGTCATGCCTGGAAAAGATGGCCGGGTCAGAATGGTTAAGATTAAAACCAAAACTGGACTACTTACACGATCTGCCACGCGCGTCGCTCGCCTCCCGATAGGGGATGAGTGCTGCTAGTGCAGCACTGGGGTGGGGCATGTTCGCGACGTATTATATTTTAAAGACAATTGTAAGAGGTAGGAGAGGTGCGGGGGAGCGCGGAGCCCGTGTCTTCAACGCGCGGACCCGAGTGGTGCCGATCTAGCTATAGCGACCGCCGCACGTCTCTTGCGCTCCGTGTTTTATACATGTACCGCCCATTCTTTTTTAATAATATACTGTCTACTGCATTTCGGAGTTTTTACTTAAAAACCATCAACCAGCACAAGGGTTACAATGGTGATATATTGAAAAAATTTGGTTTTTCTATTTCGTGTAACTTGTTAAGTATGTGGAATAGGGATTTAACATTCTGGTATATGTTTTTGACTCTTTGGTCTAGTGTCATGTAAAAGGAATACAGGATTCAATGAATTTTTCTCGATACAAAAAAATTGCAAAGTTATATCTATTTTTTTACTTTTTTACCGACATCACGGCGCAACGCTGAAGTTATTCAATGGAATTTACTTTAAAACATAGAGAATCAAAGTTTACTCAAAGTAGTTTTAAATCATTTTTTTTAAGGAGTAAATTCGTTTTAGCTCACAAGTCGTTTTATTCCGAGCGCACGCACATTATAGCCATCTCTCTTCTTTTGCGTTTCAAAAGTAATTGCATCATTTTCGCTCGCTTAGTAGATCAGTCGCTACGATTTATTTTCGAGATAGCGCCCTAAAGTACTTAACGACTGCCGTCACAACAAACAATCCTTTTGTATTTTTACGTGGATCTCGATGTTAATTCCCCTTAGTACTGAAATCAGCATTTCCCGTTCAAGAATGCATTTTTTATTAAGTTTTTCGCGTGGTCCTTGAAGATTTTGGAAGTAACAGTTGAAAGTGTAATTGGATTTTTACTATCAACATTTCCAATAACTTTTGGAATTTAGATTGTGCCTTTCAAATTATGTTGTCTTATCAGGCCGTCCCTTATCACGTGGGATGTAATACCGTCACGTACGCAACGTGGGTGTGCGAAATTACACCTGTGTTATCCATACGGGATTAGGTGAATGAGAATGCTTGAACATAGACTTCCAAATATGCGGTTCCAATAAGTGGTCCTTAGGGTCGCTGTCAATTACTATATTACTGCGGTAAAAGATCCTGCTCAGCTAAAATCATCTCGTCTAGTAATTTGCAGAACACCAAACATTCACAAAACCCACGCAAAGAGAAAGTGCCACCCCTTTTTTTGCAGCCTTAACACACAGGAATGCAAGCACAAAATTCAAGCCCAAGCACAATAAACACAAGACAGATATGACGACAGCAAAACATTCTAAAAACGGAAGCAAGCGCGTAATATCAACAAAACGTCTGCACGATGTACGTTTAGACTATAGTGTACATCGAATCGTAGTGCGATACGTGAATATGAATACCAGGCTACGCCCACAAGGGTTGAACGACTGTGATAAAGTACTGGCTGGATGGAGTCAAGCGCACTAGGTTTCAAGAATGCGGCGTTTCCCTGCAGCATCCAATGACGTCAGATTTTTCCGATTACTGTTGGCTACTCTTTTTATAACAACGTGGAATGTCTGGATAACTTTCTCCCCAAGCAAACTTGAAGTCTGTTGATGTTTGTCTATTTCATTTCCTTTTTCATTAAGACTTGCTGGATTTCTCGCGTCATGAGCCCGAATTCGGGACCATTATTAAGGACCAGTTAGGCCTTTTCATATAACATAACATTTCTCCGCCAATTGTATTTCGGCGAACGTCATAACTTGTTTCTTAAGTTGACTTTATCTGTGGGGTGTCGTGCCAAGTTGTGCGGTGAAACAACTGATAACTGCACAATCTTTTCTACTTTTGGACGTTGAAACAACGTCATGCACTATCTTTTGAGCTACTGCAATATTAAAGCAAAATTGTAGCAATAGTGTAACTTGGTTTTCTTTAGCTATTTAGTTGTTCATTTTTGCGCAGGCAAAAATATTGTTCGTCCTTGCATGATCCTTATTGTCGGTCTACATTAATTAATTACATCAGTTTTGTATGCTTAATTTTTGCAGTTGATTTAATATTTCCTATTTTGGTTGAGTTGCTTTTGGGTCTCCAATTTAGGAGAAAAACTCTCGCCCATGCTATGGCTTCCCATGAAAACTAACTAAGTACAAATTTTTTTAACAAATTCTCACCAAAACAAAAATCTCGCCAGCAACCTACGTTAAACGTGACTTAATTTAAGTGTTTAAGAATTAGCTAAATCTTACATGGTAAATTCAGAAAAGAATGACCTAATGGATTGAAACGACCAGAAAATTCTACGAAAACGAAATAAAATTCGTTCGCGGATTTCTTCTAGCGTCCTTGAGTCACTTTCTTTTATCTCGGTCTAAATTCATCTTATCTGGTTTGCGTTGAACCAATACAAATAGATGTTCCTTACAAAGATGGCTGCACCATGGCTATGCATTCAAAGTGGGGTTTAAAACATTTGCATTACAAACTCTTTGCTCACATTTTACAATTCTATTAGTAACAAATTCCTGAACCGGATTTCTCTTGTGCAATGCATTTGAAGTTTTTATTAAATGTTTTACTGTTCTTTTCATTTTGTTCAGCACTTCTATTTCTAATGGACTAGATAACTGTTTCTGTTTTCTTATTTTGCTTACCAGGGGTCTGAAGTCTTCGGCTTTCTGTTTAGTCCAGTGCATCTTTGATACTTATTGTACTTGATTTAAAGCTTTCTTTTTCAATTGGCCTGTAATCCTTCACTGTCTCACTTAGGTAGCACTAAACATGCTACCTCACGCCATTGTCTTCTATATAGCGTAGCGTTCATTCACTTAAAGTCTGTTAGGTTTACCCACTTTATATTCAACCGTATTATTAATTAACTTTACACAAACACACTTGGAATGTACCACAACACAGCGAAAACACGTCAGTTTCTTAAGCTACAACCTCCGCTGTGCCAATAAACACAGAATCAATATCAGAACAGAACAATATCGCACTTCCTACTTCAAATTTACAACTATAGTCCCGGTAGCGAAATTTCTCTCTACATAAACCAACAATAGAAACATTGCTACAGCTTCTGCGGTATTTTATATCGTCATTGTATCGACGTAGTCAATCGGAAAGCCGGCTTAGCGGCTCAGACGCGCCACTTTAAAGCCACACTGCGACCACAGAGCAATACTCGTCCACTAGCAGAACTGAATATTCAAGTGTACTTACTGTCGTATGATTTACCTGCAAAGAGATTGAACATAATCAAGTAAATGAAATAAAATTAGGATTTTGAAGATAGTTTTGTATCGAGTTAAGCTATCTTTTCTGGGTTTGGGGAGGGGAAAACCAGAATAATTTAGTGTTGTTTCTGGTGGGATTTGCAGACAACAAATAGGCAATTCCATTATAAACTCCCTAAGATTTAACACAACGAGGTTTACATTACAATCTGCTCCTTTCGAGCACCTTTACTTTACTTGATTTACACTTGGAAGGAGTTTCGATGACGACTCCAGAAAATTGACCATTTAACCTATCATGGAAATTGGAAGACCTTCGCAATTAGCCACAAACAATAACTCAAGAGACAGTGTCCCGTCTGTGTCTAACTAATCCGTTATTCGAGAAGTCCTGAAGGAAGTGGCCTCCCTATTTTTGTCTACTCCTTGACGCGTGGCGTAGAGTTAATTTTAAATTATTTTTGATGCGCGCCGGGTGTATTTTCGTAGGGCTCCTACCTATGAATGTTTGACTTTAAGTAGTTCGAAGTAAATTGGATGTTGTGTTTTGAGTTTAAGAGTTAAATGGGATTCTAAAGCGATGTGTGGGGTCTGATAATAATAAATTGAACGAGACAGAATATACAAACATTTTATCGATATACATCTTGTTATTGAGTCGAAATATGAACATTGCTTGCAAGATCAGAAGGCCAAGTGGTGATATTATGACGGGGTCAATAATTTAGCAGTCAATGGTGAAGGTAATAAAATAATGATCGATGACCGAAAGGTGACATAAAAAGTAGTGAAGGCATAATTTGATGTTTGTTTGATGGATCGATGTTGATGTAGTTACTTTGGAAGCCAGTTCAGCCAGTTCACTGGGCAATAGTAAAATCGATCACGGTCAAATTACTTATTTACAGAGTCCAGCGTAACTGTGATTAATTAGAGAGCAGTAGATCTAACATGCACTTGTATCAAGACATTTGTCACGGGAAATTGTCGTGTCGTTTTAAAAAAAACGGGATATATGACACATAATATAGCTATTTTTCTCCTATAGCAACGACTATCATTGTAATGTAGTCTAAGAGATTCAAGTCCACGTAGAGATTTGATTTTGATTTTTTTAGAGCCTAGAGCTTACAGTAACGAGATTGTTCTAGCTAGAGCATCATTCGAGCTTAAGGAATACTATGCTATATGAATCTCGGAGTTTTCTAGACCTACCGACAGAGTAATATCGCTCGTTCCTTTTCTAAAGGTTGCGAAATAAATTTTTATCACCAATGAAAAGTTTGCTCCTAATGAAACGTAAGTGACAATTACTTCACGAATTGCGTCACATAATGCGTTCCTGTTAAAACCCACTTACGGTAGTTTTAACAAATTATATTACTCAATGTAATGGATGGGGAACATAAATAACGCTCTGAAAAGGTAAACACTGGCAGAGTTATGGTGTTAAGTAATTTTAGATTTGATTTATTATATTGCAAAGTCCCTTATCTGGGTCTATAGGTATTGCTTTCATAATGTTATCATCATGATGATATGAATATGTAATACGACTTATCGCTACTTTATAATACAATTTTGTTCTTTACAAAATGCTATCAAATGACATATGGTTACCTATATGCGTCTATTTTTCCGTCATACTGGCCGCCATTTGTTTTGGAGCTTACAATTTCATAAACACCTAATTAGATCTGAACAAAACTAACGAAATACGTACACAAAACATCACTAAAATCAATACCAGAAACAGATCCCATCAACAAAACATCATCACATGCGCACACGCATAGTACTCGACTCGTAACTCGCACGAGTTGGCGCATGACCTCATTGACAATAGAGCACTTATGTAACGCTGACCTGGTCACCTGATGTACTATTGTGTGCTCAGATAAACGTGTTCAGATCAATACGATATGGCCAATTTAGTGGGAAAACGTGATTTTGTGGGGTAAAAGGATGTCTACTGTTGCGACCTGACCTGTTAGAATTTTATTCGTGTCATTGTCGAACAACCTGGCTGGACAACTTTACTATCTGTTACGAACTTGCGAGGTAATTGCGTAATACACTACCAGTACCAATGGCTTTCATTTTGACAGTTCAACAACACTCATATCGTTATTTACATTGTTGAGTAGACAAATTTTTCGATGCAATGGATTAGCAATAGCCTTCAAAAGTATTGAGATTGATAGTGTGTTACGCAATTAGTTATGGTACAATACAGATAGATGATTAGGTAGTCAAGAATGGTTTTATAGATATACTATAAGTGCAGGGCAACGTTCCAAAAAGATATAAGATAAGTAAGAAAGAACTGAAGAAATAAAAATACACATTTCTGATGTACAAACATTCATCAGCCAATAACCAAGTGAACGACTCATTGCATGGAATGCTAACAAAATTATTAGAAACACTATTGCTGGAAGAACAGTTAAAAATACAGTAATCATAATATCAAAGTTTCGGATGTCGCATTTAGCGAATTCCGCCAACCGTGGTGATTATAGCGTTGTGCCTCAGGGATCATTAACTGCAACGATTAATGGGGAAGGCCCATGTTCAGCAGTGCACATCTTGTCGTTGCAACTAATGTAAGTTCAGTTACAAAAGGAAGAACTAAACTTTGATGTGTCATCATCATCTGTCTAGCCTTTTCCCCAACTATGTTAAGGGTCGGCTACTAGTCAAGCCAGATGCAGCTGAATAAAAGTATTTTACATGGAGCGACAGCCTATCTGACCTCCACAACCCAGTTATTGGACAAAATTTACAACTTTTTATAATTATGCTTTAGTACGAGGCTTTTGACTACGTTTTATGTGTACATTTTTTATTTGTTATATGCGTTTTGTTTTTGCAGAATAAACAATCTTTCTTTCTTTCTTTACTATACTTCTTGGTAATACCGGTTATCAGACTTTCGGGTTTCTGAAGACCCGTAACAACTATCAAAGATCCACGAATGAGCGCCGGGACGTCGGCTTGGCGTGCTTTCCGAGGCACTGAGGGGTCTAGGTATGTAAATATGGTCACCCATCCACGGACCAACCGCTGCAAGCGTAGTTTAACCTGATCGATCGACCCGTACGGTTGTTATTACTTAGCCACAAGCCCCTCCAAACTTTATAGAAATACACGCTTCAGCTTCAATTTTATGTGCTGCAGCAAACTAATACCATTTGCCATGCGAAATTTTGGCTACCAAGCTAGCAAGAAAAACTAAAAATCCGTACGCAAATGTTGAATATAAAACTTCGGATGCACAGTTGGCAGTTGCAGATACATATCAGAATAACACGGTCGATAAACATGCGATACGACTGTTTGATAAGACAACACCATACACTAACCATTACGTTTTCTAGCAATTAAATGGATGTATGCGAAAATATAACGAGGCAGCTTTGATGGATTGAGTTATGTTAGCGGAAAGCGGATAATCTCTTGAAGAACTTAATCGTATTAGTATTAACGCACCTTTTGACACTAGCGAAGTGAGTAAAGACGGTAACACTTATGAATCCGCGAAATAAGGTGAAAATGGCTTAATGAACAAGTATTAAGATGATACTGTCGTAGGGGGAAATCATAAAACTGGACGATACAAATTATCTGAAATCACAAATACATGTCTGAAAAGTAATGAGGGATGCTAAAATCTCGAGCTAGGTTGCAATTGCGGATAGTATACCTAACTGCAATTCAGTACCGATACCGGTACGGAGCCATATGACATTGATTTTCGGAAAGGTCATATAGAAATAAACATGTAAGGATAACGGGTGACATTTTACCTGAACCACAGAATAGTTAGTGCTACAGACTGATAGAATTGAACACAGATCAAAGCATGACTTGTTCCTTTCGAAAGAGAGGGCTTTGGCAGTAAGCCAGAAACATGTTCCGGATGCAAAAGAAACGAAGATGACTACTACATATCATTAAAATTAGTAAACAAATACCTTGTCATTGAATAACTTAAGCTGGAATGCTTTTATAATAGACCTGAACTCACAGACAGGTTTTAAAAATATATCAATAATTCAGACAGGTCAAATAAAAAGAACCTTGAAATTCCACGAATAATTTACTACAAAATTCGACGGCAAAAACAAGTGCAATATTGGAAAATTTCCTCCAATCCTATTTACACGATCGTTAAATAAACCATAAAATCATAATCTGCTATCTGTTAATAATCAATATTCTGTTGGTGTTGCTCATGTTAAAACAATCAGCGGTGTGCGTGGGAATGCGTGACGTCATCTAAGCAAGGACGAGTTATGTAAGGATGACGCAGATGTAAGTTGAACCATTCAGCGTTGCTGATGCGGATCTCACGAATTTGAAGAGAATGTGTTTTTGCAATATCCATGGCATCTCTTCGTACACATAAACTCATATTGAACAAAAGATGAATAGCCGTTGGTACTGCCTTGCCTTCGCCATTCCTATAGGATTTACGACGACCGACCTACGCAACCGAAAGAGCAACGCAAAGTACATGACTTATACCCGGGCCTCCGTGTGCTGCCTCGTCAATTGTATCCTTACGACTGACGTCATTAGGGATACCAAACAGGATGTAGGAGTTGGTCCTAAGACCTTGATTGTTCCTAACATACCTTGGCAACACGACATAGGAAGATAACACCCTAATGACCGCTACGAGAGAAATTCTGTTTGACCTGAATATTTCTTCCCAGACAACATATTTGTGTATGTAAAAATAAAATTACAGCGTCTAGAAATCTAAGGAGAGAATTCCAAGAATGCTTTAATTAAATATCGCGTAAGGTATATAGGTACTTCAAAGTAGCTAATAAATGAACATTCAAGCCCTAGAGGTAGGTAAAAGTCGCTAATCGAGCCGCACCGCCGGCGGTTAGTATGCTAATTGCAGCACGTAATAAAGACCTAAGGCACCTTACTCACTAAGCTGTCTGACGCATTTGTTGCTAATGCCACGCAACCTATGTGTATCATAATCTCATTCAATGCAACGGTACGTCACTCGCCGTACGTCAATCTGTCGACTGGCTTCTGAAGGCCATTTGAAGCTTGAAAATCTAACTCCATTTAGCTTGCTTCTCCCAAAAGGAATGGCATGTCTACATTAAATAACATTGACTAGCTCATATGATATCCTTCCTTTAACAACTCAGAACGGAATCCGTAAATCTTGGTCTAATCAGGTTTAATCAATTCGACAGCCGACGCCCGACAGCTCCAGTCAATTGGACATGTCAGAAGCGCGGCGGTTTATTGACCGCAGACTAATCGCCCAGTCCGTTATCACCCTTATTGATTGCACAGGGTAACCGCAATCGATATTGCAGAACTTGTGTTAATATGTGAAGAGAAGATTGTATGAATGACCATATTGGGTTGGGAGTAAGGCTTTAAGATTGATGATCTGGGAATATGTTTTACTCTCGCTTGAGAAAGCTGCGGTCTTGTGAGAAACACAGCTATTAATTGAGGTATTAAAGGGTCAATTATTTTGCTTAGCGACTTCGAGGCACGTCACATTACTTGGAGGATAAGATGGATTAAATATGAGAAGCTCCTATAAAGTATAAAATAGATTTAAACGTTAAAAACAAGTAGTTATATATAGCTATTTTTGGACAAGCTCAAACGCATAGACAATATAAGTTCTACTTTTGCATATTTCTATCGGACTATATTATGATGAGTATTTTCCAACAATAAGAGCTGATTATGAATAGCTTAAAATCTGTCAAGAGATCGATACAAGTCTCAGAGCATCGCCTGTAGTACTACTAGACAGCATTTAAATAGCAATGCTCTCATTGAGTGTTTCCTAACTCTCTCCTGACGTCACTACTATACTATAAAACAAAAATAGCCCAACAACTAGGTCTTCGACGGATTGTTTCAATCCGAACTATTGAACTATTGTGGTTAACCTGCTCTTAACAGCAGTCTAGCGGAAGAGGTTAACGAGGGTTTAATATTTAGTGCACACTGCATTGTGCCAAGAATAAGCCACTTTTCTCTGCCAAAGGATTGAGGGATTCCGGGAAGTTGAATCAACCTGAACAAAGATTACAATGTAGGTACGACAAAATTTATCACTACGCAGTTTTCAACTTGGGTGTATAATTATATTATTAGGGCCTATTTCAGCGGCGGACACGCATGGGTTTTGTTTATTCATGTATATGCTTGCTGGACAACGCTATACATGAAAGCCCACCAAAGACTTTATAAGGTCAAATAAAATCGATAGAGAAAACTGAGACTCTTTGAATAGAGCCAAAACACACATCGCTCTTTACAATAATAACAAAAACATATCCAATATCTTCTTGTTAAAAGAAAATATTCGCCTAGGCCTTCGATAAATGCCTAGGTTTGTTTTGGGATTATTCCAGCCATCTAACATCTTTCACATAAATTCTACATTAATGGCAGCTTGGGAACAATTTATGTCCGTCATACGAGGTCAAACGGTATTTGCTCCGTAGAAAATCAGTGGGTAGGTACGTAACATAATTATGTCAGTCATGACTTCATGAGGCCGCACGTAATGCTAACACTTTGACTTTGAGCGTAGATCAAAGTTTCAATAGAATAAGAGGCTAGCTATATTGGTTTTCACCACCACTGACGTATGGCCTACCGTACGTACTGTGAATGGAGGAGGTGGTTTGTCATCAGTCCTGTTTCGAAAAGGAGGAAACCGAGCGGGAGATGCGTCGTAGTATTAATTAACTACTAATGGCAGTTTCCTGTTGGCAATCTATTTGCTAATTTTCATCAATGCCATCGGTTTCTGCATCTAGCCTATCCCACCTACATAGTCTTTGTCATGTATCTTTATCAGGTTTATGTTCATCACCCCTAGGTCTAGCACAATGAGTTTCAATTCTAGTAACTCTAAAAAAGAAAACCTCCTATCTGAGATAAACGTACAGCTTAACCCCTTGTCTACTAAATCTTGTTTATAGTAGACAGGTAAAAGCAAGGAAAAAACGTCGGGCCTTCTCAAGAAAATAAATCGAGTAAGGCAGACCAACAGAGGGTCACTGAAAATAAAGAATGACCTCTAACGGAACAAAATATAAAAACCAGATGCGACTGTTGGCAGCTAAGTTAGGTACTAACTAAACTAAGCTGAAATGTTGCAGCGTTGTGAAAGTTCCTCTTTTGTTAGCAACGCTTTTTATGACCAAGCGTTTTGCCAAAACTTTGTTTGGCGAAATGAGAAACGGAAGAGATTAGCTGCATTTGTTTACATAAAGGCGAAAGTTGTGAAGATATCGAGGCAAAAACCTGAACTCAAGCCGCTGCGGTCAAGTCAACAGCGAGATAGCGGCTACTCAAGTAGAGAAACGACATCTGGTTTTCAAGCAATGAGGATGAATATTAGAATGTGGACCATCAGTTTACTAAGTAGCGCAGTCTTTAAGAGGGATATTAAGGAAACGAGACAGAATTTCATTTGTTTAATATTACTCAACCTCCAGCTTGCAAATATACTTCCAGTCCTCACGATTTGAGTGTGAAATCGAGACATTCGTAGTAATTCCAAGAATTTTATCGACTGCGGTAAACCCTACATCAAATGCCTTTCAGCGAAATTAAGCCCTTGAACTAATGCATAAGACTAGAAACACGAACGCATACGCTACATACGTAACCGTCTATTAGATGAACCTTGAACTCATAACGAACAAATGAACCATGTTTAATGTGAACAAGAATAGCACATCCGAAAACCATAATGTAAATAATAGATTTAGCACACACCTTGTTATTTTCCTTAATTCACTGTAGGATATGTTTACCGGTAAGGTAATTTTCAATCAGTGTTCAGTACTAGCCTGTCAGAGACTAGTACTTGAGTGTATATACTTTCTGTAATTGACTTTTGAGAATTTAGAGGTCAGCTAATTTGTAGCTACGACAATTTGCCTGTGAATTTGCAATTCTGGCAATGACAAACTTTTGGGCGATTTTGAGGTGCAATAGTTAGCGAAATTGTGACCTAGGCCATGGATTTTTTATAGTTGTTGGGCGCCAATACAAAGACCCACGGAACATGTTCTAGATGAATATGACAGATATAGAGATACATAATTACTGAGCAATACAGTTACATAAGTGTTATCTTTTTGATATCCCAGTGAATGAAATGAAACTTTATGAAACGCAGTTTTGGATGTTCTATTAATACTGAAGACAGGCAAATCAAACAAGATTTAACTATCTAAGATATTTCTTTCTGTCCGCACCGGTGCGTCTGATTCTAATCCCTCATCAGCATAACAGCACATTACAAACTATAACATTTATAACGACAACAACGTTTTTGTTTTCTCAAGTTAATTTCTAATTTTCACCGTCGTATGTTACCGTAACCATTATTTTGCTCGCACAGTGAAAGTAGGAGCCCGGGTTCAATTACCGGCTTGAACAAGACATGATTTGTAAAAATTGTAAAATACATGCTTTAGTGAAAATATTTCGCGTCAAGAGTTTCGCTTTACACTTCGGTTTAAGTGGCTAAGTGGTCTTGAAAGCTGATGTTATTGAGTGTTATCAAAACAGTGCTGTCATCATTTCAGTACCATTTCTTCGGAATAGGGCCAGCTAAGACAGATGCGGGATTAAGTAGGCGTAGTGCATTGATCTATGTTTTATCATATTCCTCTTGCCCTGACACCAATTTATTTGGGGTTAGCGCATATCTTCCTCCTCCAACCATCTGTCTATCAGCTGTCATCTCAGAATTCGTCCTCTTTCTAGCCATGTCAAATTTCACAATCACCATTCATCGTTTCACTGGTCTTCCTTCTTATTAGGGCTTAGATATCCAAATTTATCGTAAAGGTATTCCAAGATAACCCGAAAGAGTAATTTATTCGACCCTTCTAAATGATGCTATTGAAAGGGTGCGCCTGTCGTCATTTATCAGAGAGATTTAGACGCCTACAGCTACAATGTCTTTTGTATTATTTGTCCCTTAAACCGTTAGAAATTCATTTACAAATGATGTTTTGTATTTAAAGGACTAGGGGGTTAATCGAAGGTTACTTAACCTTCGATTGATTGTTTGTGGAAGGGTATCCATCCATTACATTTCGAGACTAGTCCGCGCTGTCATTCGTAGATCTTTGACAGTCGTTACGGCTAGTCAGATGCGCGATAGACTAAACAAGACTCCCAAGGGTCTTACCAAGGGGTATTTTGTAGTAACTGTTGTGGAGGTCAGATAGGCAGTCGCTCTATGTAAAATACTGGTGTTCATCTGCATCCAGTTAGACTGGAATCCGACCCCAACATAGTTGGAAAAAGGCTAGACTGATTGATTTGGGCTACGGGTAGAAGATTCGAGTATTCTGCATAACATTATTTATAGGACATGAATAAAAATAGTTACCGACCAATAATGCTATTAATAGCATGTACAACTTGGCGCACTAAACAACAATTTGTTGTTGATTGTTATATAATCGATGTTTCATTTCATTATATGAATCACAGTTCGCAACTAGGTATGTTTTCTTTCGAAAAACTAAACAAAATTATCTTTGCAATGCTCCCTGCAGTTACATATTGCCTGATAAAGTTCGATTTCGAAACGATAAACAGCTGTCAATATTAACAAAAAAGGTTCGGGGAAGCAATGAGATTTTTTTTTTTTAATTGACTTGTGATAAAGAATGTAACGTCCAAAATATTCAATGAGTATGAGGACTATTTCGATGACAGATATAGCTCGCTGACCAGATTTTTCATCATACATACATTAGCCTATAATGTTCCCACTGCTGGGGACACAGGCCTTCTCTCGGTGAGAGGGAGTAGGCCGCAACCCACCACGCGGACCCAGTGCGGGTTGGTCACATGTCTTCGAATTTTCATCATCATTAATTAATCAGGTAAGATACTACTCTACTTAATGAGACAATGTGAATGGGTAAGGGTATCTATGTCAATAATTTGATCACTGTTACCCCTGCACCCCCTGCTGTTGTTGTAACCTGCTTATTAACTGTTAAGTGGAGATAGTAATTAGCCATGAGTAGTGAGGTGTATTAGTAGCATTTTAACTTTAGAGTATTGGGCCGAGAATTATATACGTTACTATTATCACGTGCTTTGGCTAAACATTATTCCTGTCGCGCACTGTCAAACTTGATAGAGAGAGACGGGAACATATCTAAGCCAAAGTATATGCTAATATAGTTAAATTATCTCGGCCTTGGTTGTAACCTTATTTCTTACCTGTACCCGCCTCTCATCATCCTTAGCGCGTTGTTCCGCCTGTCTCCGGCGCCTATCTTCGTCTCTCTTCTCTCTCTGCGCTTGCGCCGCGGCGGCGTGTGCGCGTAGCTCGTCCAGGCGTTTCCTCTGTTCTGCCTCGCGCCTCTCGCGGGCTAGTCTTGCTCGGTCTAGGGCTTCTTGCGACGCTGTTGAAAGAAAATTGGACGTTAGATTTACGCGTTGAGAGTTGTGAATCGCTTATCAATCTTTTTCTGCAAAGAAAGTGTTCCCGGATTGATCGAGATTCAAGATTCTCAAGACTAAGAGATGAAGTTACAGCTCAATCAACACGAATAGTTCTTCGAATTTTGTTGGTATCTAAGTATCTACTTCATAACTCGTGATGTCACATGCTATGCGAAAATGGCTCATGTCCAGATGGTTTAGTGTAAAATATATTTTCGTTACGTTAAGTTAAAAGGTAGAACAAATTATCGTCAACTACAGTAGTACGTTACATTTGATATTTAGGTAGTTACTTCTTAAACGACAAAACTAATAAGAAACCCAATACAGCGGAACTTTTGCTGAATGTAAGTAATGGTCCTGTATTTAGTTACTACGGAATAAAAATACTCCTTAGTGACATAGCGTGTTTTTTCACAGTATCTGAACCGTAAAATTCAGACTTAGCCATATACCTCCTAAGAGACTTTGGACGGGAAAGTCTTGCAAACTTGAGAACTACTTGTGTAAGTAGATATAAATATTTTAACAAATCTCGTTAAAACTTGGCCTTAGTTCCTTAAAATCTTCATCTTCATCAGCCCTCTCAATCTGGCTGTGAGACGCAACATAATTTATTTATGAACAAAGTCTTAAATTAATTTTGCCGTGGCTTTTCATAACACAGAAGTTTGCGTTTGCATTTGTTTTTCAGAAGCTTACACTCTTATGAACCTACGCAAATAGATTTTATGGTCGGTTATGGAATATTCAAGTATGGTAATAAACCTTCACAGACTCGATCAATACGGTGACGCAAATATGGCACAGTTTAGGCAAGCTTCTGTAAACTTGAAAGCCTTTATCTAGCTAAGAAATGGCTTAGCTACCCCCAATATGCCATTTGCAAGCTAATGGAGACGAAAACCAATACTAGGTCCTGTATTTAATTCTAATTTAGTAATATTCCATTAGTAACGGATTCATTTGAAAGCTTCTCCTTCAAATGAGGTAAGACCCAGGTGATTGCATAATTTAAAACCGAAGACTAAGGCTTGCGTTTTTTTATTATTCTGGTGGGATAGTGGGATATACAAAGAAGTCCATTAGCACCAAAGTCCGACTAATTTACAGACAAAACAAAACATTATATCCGCCTAATCCTCCCTTTCTCCAAGTATGAGTGAAGACTCAATTTGATGCAGTCCACTAAAGAGCGCGCTTATAGCCCGTAAAGTGTGGTATACGCGCTTACTCGTGCTCAACATGTTAGAGAAAGTTTCTTACATTTGATTATAGTTTATAACATATGAATATGCACAGCACAATTCGTTTTCGGAAGGTACGATTAAATTAAATTATTGTGCTCTGTCATTATGAATATTACGATGAGAAAGGAGTTGCAAGGCTCGATGGCAAAAACTACTTGAATACAACCCAGTTTAATGAAGTAAATGCTATAGTTTCTACCAAGAAAAATAACCAGTTAAATGAAGCTACCTGATTAAAATCACGTCACCTCAAACGATCGAATGCTAATAAATATAAGCGGTCCACCGACAAGGCGATGTTGTTCAAGTGTCGGGCGTTAAGTGGGTGATATCTCTTGAGCGCATCCATCGCGAGCTTCAGATACAATCACCTAGCTGTATGGGCAGCATGCTAACGCACGTAAGGATGTCTAGACGATTGAGGCGAGAAAAGCCGTTTAAGAGTTGTCGACACGACATACAATGAAACGGTACAATAAGTCATAAAAGGTGTGCGGTTGTGCACACTTTAGCAGAAAATCAGAAAGCTAGAATAATGTTAGTCCATGCATTAGGCGACATTTCTTGAGGTACAGAGAGAGGATCGGAGCTTACTGACAAACTGAAACCACGGGACGGTCCACAAACAGATGACAAAATTAAGATCACGGCACATGGATTTGGCTTTTCGGCTAGAACTGCTCCTTCAGACCCTTGCCTAAAAGTGGATCTATTGACCTTTATGGATTTAAAAGACAAAGAAGAGCGACAGCTGTTAGGACATTAGGCCTGTAATGATAGTCCTAGTGACAAACAACTAATAGCCCAGATCATTCAATTACTAATTTCCTTAATTTAATTCTCATTTGCGTGGGACTTCAGCGTTTAAGATAAATTCTATTCCTTTTTACGGATTGCGGAAAGGTAAATCAACGGACTATTATGTGACGTTTATAAGTTACTGATCATTAACTTCTGTTAGTGTTTCTTGTTATGGGACTACATAATTAGTGCTGCTTCCACAGCTTTTCAAAGAGTTTACCCAAAGGATACTTTGAGAATTAATGGCTTGCTTGTCCAGTTGAGCCAGCCATTAGAAATTCGTGAATCGAAGCCCAACATCTGGAGTTGAGCATACTTTTGTGGCTTTCAAACTAAGATCTATCATTTCCGTCCAGAGTGTGGTTGGTTGGTCTGTGTTTGCATTTACTTAAGTGTATGAAAATGTAAAATGATAAGTGAGTATTCGTCATCGTGGATGTCTCGTTGTAATTTCGGAATATTTTGAAAGTATCATTGTCACAAATGTATATTATAATGTCGCATGTCGTGACTTATAAACTATAACTTGCAAAGCGATAATTGAAAATAGAAATATAGGTATCAAAGAACAGGACAAGATACGGTGGCGCCATTTGCATTAGTTATGATTCAGTCAGGTCCGACTACAGCAAGAATGTGCAAAAATAGACTACAAGAAGGCTCTATGAGAAATGAATGCGATTCTATTAGCATAAACACAACTACGACTCGTAATACGGCATTTCTATTATTAGGAGTTTCATTGACATTCTCCGAAGACGTTTTCGTCGGATTATTACATCAAGTCATGCCACTTAATTAAAATACTCAGGCATTGAGATAAAGAAATGAATAAGACTGAGCAGGAAAGAAATGGCTCGCGTAAGCGAAAGAATGCCGGTGCCTTCTTTTGTAACGGGAAGAGACGGGACACGAATAGCGATATAAATAACAATAAATATGCGATGGCAGCTAATAAAAAGGTCTAAGGAAGTTCTACCTGATGTCGAAAAACTGAATAGATGATTTTTAAGCGGGGAAAAACCAGTAATAGAACATTGAAGGAATATGAAAATCACAAGAACATTTTCTAGTAAGTAGGTACTTAACTAGGAAAATCGGACGTACATCGTAATTTCTTCAGCCAGAGAGGTCTGTAGCACTAGTTGGGTAGTTCAGAAAAGTGGGACAAACTTGTCGAATACAGCTAAACCTGCTCACTAAATTGAGTTTAACGCAATTCATTTCGAAGTTACACTCAGTGCTTAACTTTAATTGAGATATCTGCAAGCGACGAGGACGGTAAGTTTGGACTATTTGTTATTAGGGAGGGAAAATGGAGGAGGGTACTTACTTAGGTAGAAATTGAGAAAAACTGCAAAGAACGACCAAAGAAAATCATCAAGATGAAGGAAATCAAGACTTAGATAAAACAAGGTGAGCATATACGTCATATACCGTGCAGCAATAGAAAAACAGGCCTTACACACAGGTTTTCTTACAATGCTACCATGAATGGAAGTTCATTCACGTATGGACTAGATGGCAACAGAGTTCGTATCAAAAGGATTGCAGCCGAGCAAAGGCTCTTAGTAAAGGAGCCACGCGTGTGAAAGGACTGAATAGGATGGGACCTAGACACTTGCCCTACATTGCTTCAATAACTAATTTAGTTTTCAAGACAACTGTTGCTCTTTTAAGACAGGTGGTACCCCAACTGTCTGCCCTAAATTCAAGCCAGGTTATTGCACCCATATTATTATTATCGACTATACACAAATTATATAATCAATTCGATGCCCCACTGACATATCAAACGTAACACATACCAAACCCTTAACGCGTTGATTTGACCCAATTAATTTAAAATGCGTACTAGTGCGTACACGTCACGCAAACAAATGTAGAGTAATCAATAATATAGTGAATGAGTGTTTGAATCAATTGAATGCAGGATCAATAGAGTTAGTAAATAGTGCGACGTCATTCGAAAGGAATGCAGTGGTCTAGCACTTGCTAGCTAGGTATGTAGCCGCTATCGGAATCTGGGCAGATATTAGAACAGCTTCTGGTATTGGGAACTTGAAGCGGTTAGACAATATGCCTACCACTGAAATAACTAATATTACATCTACTGAATTCAAGGAACGTGCTAATTCGATGATTTGATTTTATAGTATTCAGTTTTGAATTACTTATAATAGCACAGAGTCCAGAGGGGCAATTCTCTTAATTTTAAGATCGTTCAGTCTGATCGCAGTCTCACTCCGTCAAAAATACCTCTAATTTCCCTAAATTTTTGACATTTGTTTGGCGCCAAGATGAGACTGCGGCAAGATTTTGAACGTTTTAAATTACGAAAATTACTGGCGTTCAGATTCGTTGATTGATTCAAAGATAAAAATCCAACAAGCATATTATTCCTGCAATTAATCAAATGTAATCCCTGCAAGAGAAAAACACTTCAAAACACTCGAAGCCCTTTCAAAACCGACTCTGTCACGCGAATATAATATTGATTTCCAAAATATAATCTTTGTTAAACATCGTGAACAGCCCAACAAGTTCCTTATGCGTGATGCCGGATCGCAACGGGTAATATTATATAAAAACACGAGAACACCAAGGTTTCTCTAGAGCACTTCATTCGATCCACTTTTACTGACTAACAATAATAAAATGGCTAGTTTTTGTCCACAGGCGGCTGTGGTAATATCTAGATTCGCAATGTTCATAAAAAAAGTGTAAATATATAGCTCTTGGCGACAAAACAGATACTCAATACCACTCTCCTTTAAAAGCGTTTGAATGGGACTAATCAACGAATTGGTCTCAACGAATTGGTCGATTCCAAACTAACTGAGGTCAACGCATCGTATCAAACTACTTGAAACTTGAGTTATTGCTTGTTAATTGACAGATATAATTGGTCTCGAATTTCTAAACAAAATATGCGCAAACACCGAATTGGTTGTAGGCGTGACTGTTTCTAATTTAAAGCAACGAGCGGTGGAAAAGTTTCAACTAACTAAAATACGTAACATATTTGATTATAAACACTTAAAACGTTACGTGATTAAATCTTAAATTCTCATCACTTGAACTTAAAACAATAACAAAATTCGTATCTAAATCCCAACAAAGACATGACAGATGTATTTCCAGATTTCAAGATTAATATGGCGCTGTTGAGTGGGCGTATTTATGGAATCCATGATGGACTTAGTCATAATGAACTGATGTCGGCTAACATCACATCTGAGGCTGATAATAATGCTAGACTGTTAGAGAATAAAGTTCAGTGCGTGATTAGAAAGGTCGTAGGACCCCTGATTCTGGAATGTCAATATCGTCGGTGTTCGTTGATAAATAGGCACATAAATAAACAGCTACCGTAAGTTTCCTAGCTGTCAGTGTCGTCTATTTGTGGCAGACAACAATAGATAATATTACAACCAAAGCGAAACCATTAATACTAAATTAGTAAGGGTTTCTACAACGGTACAAAGTCATTACAGGTGTGTCCCCTTGTTTCGCAGACAAATTTCATAGAATTTCGTTTCCCAGAAAATGTTTCATAAAATATGTGGTCCTTGTATTTTTATTTCGAATATTATTGTTTCAAAGACTATTTACTCGAATGAAACATATTTCACAGAAACACAATTCAATGAATTTTTAATCACATTTTTTAACAATCTTATCAAACAGTAGAACTATTTTTTAACGAATATTGTTTGTTCGGTGTATTTTTCCATGCTATTTGAATGAATAATTATGTAAACAGATATTGATAAAAGCTTTCATTTATTAGCCATTTACAGTAGGTACAGTAGCAATCCTCCCTAAACCAGCCATTAATAATTTCAATAAAAAAATATAGACGAAAGCATTTTGTTGGTTTCTAAAATTTCGCACGTGGCGTGGGAGTCAAACATATTTGAAGGAAACACAAGACTCTGAATCGATCAATGCCTTTAATGTCGAAAATACGACGACCTTTGATATTTTAATGTTATAAAATATCTAAATATTGGTGATATATTAATAAGCCTTCGAAATTTCTGGAGATTAAGATTAACAGCGAACGCGATTTAGAGTTCACAATATTGGAAAGCGACTTCTTAAATTCAAGTTCATGAAATATTGATCCAGTTAAAACTCAATTGGTATGAAGTAGGTAAGTTCTAAGATACAAAGATGTTAGGAAACGCAAGATTTAGAGAAAAATAAGACGTATTTCCACATTCACTACTAGTCAAGTTGAAGGCGACATTGTTCAGTGATTACATACTCGCTGAGCGGAAGACAATTGCCAATAACACAAGAATTTATAATGTCGGAAACGTGGCTAGATCGTGTATGATCGTTACGATAAGTAAAAGTGGTGATTTTGTTAAGAAAAAAATGTGCATAGCAGATGAGACAATGCATGATGAGGAACAGATGAAAGTGATTCGTTTACATTGTCTGACGGTCTGGAGAACATTCTAAAATTGGCAACGATAACGGCAAGGAAACTCTAAGACTAGAATTGGAATTCTGCCGAATAGCATAGCATATTATGCCGATGCCGATAGATCCACCAGGTATCGCCTGTGACGTAAAACTATTTTCGATATGAATTGCAAATCCGTGCATCACCGGCCTAGTCATTTGGAAAATGCCCAATATTGAGCAGATATGCAAATTAGTTGAACGAGTCTGAAAAACGTAGGGCATGATTTGCAAATTTCGAAATATTTCCAAGTCTCTCGTCTAACTGCGCATAAGAGTAAAACGAAACAAATATATTACAGATACAATGATGCGAATAAACGATGGACCTAACCTATCTCTATATTACGTTGCAATCTTTAAACTTGACATGCAATTGGCGCATGGCAATCCAAGATTAATCATTCATTGTTTTGCTACCTTTTTTCACTTGTGTGATTGATTGCCGAAAATGGCTTATGAATTAGCAAAAAGCCTTTCTTCATTTACAGGAAGCGTAGAAAATTGATCAACCATCTTGCGCCACATGTCCTGCCACCTGAGCATAAAAGGAACTTACCTATGATTGCGTCAATGTGCTGAGTTCGGGTAGCTGAATTTTATGGTCGTACGCTAAGAAGATTAGTTAATGAAGTAGATTTTTGCAATTAATTTTGACATAATCTTTCAGAGAGGCAAAGCCTTCCTATTAGCTTTGCTCTTTCTGAAACATTCGGACTTGCCACAGATGGTCAAGGGTTCAATAGGAGTCTTCATAATAACAAAACGCTACAAATATTCCGTCCTAGTCTTAGCATGCTTCTCATATCAGATATCAAATCAATAGGTATAATGGTACCTACCATGTTTATCGAACACAATCTAATAGAACTGATAAGCAAGATGAAAGGAATGCACTTGCGTAAATGTACTAAGTATGTTTCGTAGTATGTAAACAGACAGAGTGTAATGTAATGGCAAATATAGATCGGCTTATCTGATCTGAAGATTGGAGTGCTCTGGCCAACGTGTGGGAAATCATGTAGGGCAAACTTGCGTCCAAAAGAGTTTACATTGACGACTGGCTGTCTGGGCAGCTTTTACAGGTTTCAGCTTGAGAAAGGAGAATTTTAGCTGATATTGTGTTAAGAGTTTAGGGCTAAGGAGGTAAATGCTGATTGAAATGACGTATTTAGTCGCTGGTTGGTCAGTTTTTTTACAAGTTTTGCAGGTATGAGGATATCATCTTGTATACCTATCTAGGCATCTTTGAGAGAATCTTTGAAGCAAGAATTTTAACAGAATAAGGCAGTAACAATGCCATAAGGTCCATTTTTTTACAAAGTTTTGGTTTACCTGGGACGACTGTCTGCCTAGCCTTTACGGATCAATAGTGCAGAAGGTTAGGGTTGCTAGCTTGCTGGCGTGTGGGTATTACAGAATGTATTATAATAATTAAATCAATGAATGTACAGGTGGGACTGCCCCTGTATGTATGATGTCACCAATGTCAAGCACAATTAACGAAGTATTTTATTAGTATCTATGTCATTTACGTCAAGACATGTTTTCCTTCACAAGGCGATCACCACAGCTTAAACGCTTGTTTAGAAGAAAACAGTGGCTGAGTTAAAACTTTCGATAATAACCCTGTCTAACTTTCCATACTAAGGACGAATTCAAAAAATGAAACTGAACGCAATCAGCACATCTAAAGCCGTGAGACCAAGATTCAACTCTTCACCCACGTTCGCACAGACGTAAAAATATCGCGGCGAGATTTTATCGCGCATTGGATTTTCAACTTTAGGTGTTGAGCCGAGCATCGAGAATCCTATAGATCGCATCCTAGCACGTCAAAAAAGACACTGTTGGATTTTCAAGCTACGGCTTTCAGTCTCGATGCATTACTGAGTCCCGGGAAAAAAAAACGAGACACGAGAAGGTCTCGAAATTCCCGGGAAAAACGAGGCTTTTGAGACTATTTCAAAACTAGATTTCTTACTACTGACTGGCTATGCAATTAGGCAGTCAAAACAAGATATTTTAATCAAGTAAGTACTTTATTAAAGAAACGAAAATTAAAAAATTATTTGATGAAGTTTTTTTTATTTTTGTATTGGGCTCGTAAGAAACAAAGGGCGTTAAATGTGGTTACAGACAGAGAGGACCTAATTTTATTACAAACGTAACGCGCCTCTCAAGTCTCAAGTCTCGTGAGCAAAAATGTTAGTCTCGAGTCTCGAAAATACCACAAAATCGAGACCGAGATTCCCGGGATAAAAGCCTTATTTTCAATTCTCGGCGCTATGCAGTGCGTTGAAGATCCAGTGCGCGAAAAAAAATCGCTGCGGTAGAAACCCGTGTGAACCTAGGCTTCAGTGTCATCTCTGTTGTGGAATATTGGCACTGACAGGTCTTGAACGCCGTTTAGATGTGCCGATCGGGTTCAGTTTTAGGAGTATTGGTTAAATTCGACTTTAAACATTTAAAACCCATGTCTGAACAGCTGCTAAACACAAAAACTTTGATTGAAGCTCTACGTTTAAAGTATATTCGACATTTAGGTTTTTATAGAAAGCCCAGTTACTTCAAACTACCGTTCTTGCTTTAGTGAAGCATAATAGTCTACACAACCATCACGCAATCGAATCAAGCACGCCCTTTTGATACGAGATCCATCTGTTTGCTGACCTCGGCAAGTGTTGCTTAATCGTTACTAAACTACGCCTACATCTAATCAATGGCTGATGGAATGCAGCGGTAGCATTCTTTATTACCTACTAGATTCCGTCCGCGGCTTCGCCCGCGAGATATGTCGATAAAAACTATCCTATGTCCTTCCCTGGGATGCGATCTATCTCTCTGCCATATTTTATCCGAAGTCCGTTCATTGGTTTAGGCGTGAAAGGTAACATATAGACAGACAAGAGTTACTTTCGAATTTATAATATTGGTATGGATTCCAAGGATAAGCATGACTAAGAGTTCAATGGCAGGCAAGATGGAAGATTCAAGGATTTTGCATGACGCTGAAGACGAGGAATCTAGGATCATCTAGAAAAACTTTCTTGGTATGATCTTTACTGCCTGTGAGACATGGTGAGCTAATAGCATTTTTAAATTCAGTAAAGCGCTCATCATCATTTGCCTAGCCTTTTCCCAACTGTGTTGGGGTCGGCTTCCAGTCTAACCGGATGCAGCTGAATACCAGTATTTTACATGGAGCGACTGCCTGTGCTGGAAATTCAGTATAGCGCTATCATCGTGAAAAACCGGCATGTCTTAGAACCAAAAATTCTAAGACATGTGACATCTACGAAACCCCACTGGGCCCGCGTGGTGGATTACGGCCTGATCCTTCTCATCGCCTGTGTCCTGGCCGGTGTCCCAGCAGTGGGAACGTTATAGGCTGATTATGCTGCTTATGCTACGGCGCTAGCATAACCATAATCAATTAGCCTATAAGCGCTTGTAGCGGTATCTACAACGCCACATGCGACCAACGCGTCATACTGACGTCACGCAAAATCCTGCATCTCGCAAGCAGAGTTTACCGCGCAACTACCATAGATACAACGGCCCGACATGAATCATCGGTCAGTTGCCCGCCAGACACGACACCCATCTGGTCGGAGGATCCTCCCTTTTCTTTGAAGGTTGAGTGAACTTTACACTACCTCTGTACGCTCTTAGGTATTTGTTAAGTCGACACTTCGCGTTCACTTTAGCATCTACAAATAAGGGAACCAGAGTGCGAGATTTTAAGGAATTAACTTCCAGAGGTCAACGGAGTACTATGAGCGAACCACTACTCTTTAAACAAAATGGACCTTGGCAATGCGCCAGAAAGACCCAAAACACAATATTTTAAGTACTTAATAGCTTACACAAAATGAAAACTTTTATGATCGCGCCAACTTGGTCAAGTGGCCCATTGTCCGCCCACCAATGACCACGATCGTGGAAAGTAATATAATATTTAAAAATTATTAATTTAGAAGAATTACCCAATGGCGGTGGGCGATGACATCAATAGTTTAAATACTGCATCCGTAGGAAGGTTGCATCCGAAAGCGCCTACTCTACATCTTTATTATGACGCAATAAAGACTATTTTTACTTGATATTAGATATTTGAAGTCTTGAAAATATTTTCACTATTTATTTGCATTTGGAGAAACAAAAATTAAGTTATGCGAAAATATATTCAGAATTAGTAATGTTAAAGTTCATATTGATATGGGACCTTGGCCAGATTTCACCGCAGTGGCATTTAGAAATATGTTTCTGTCAATGATTTTGTTAAACAGTTTAATAACCGACTATACAGGGTTATTGGTAAAACATTAACAACCTCTTAAGAGGTCATTGTAATCATCACTTTGAACAACTTTTACTATGGGACCAAACCTGAAATCACGAATAAAAAATCTGCTGTTCCCTACATTTATGTTCGTAACTCGTCCAAATATGTAGGGAACAGCTGATTTTTTTTCACGATTTCAGGTTTGGTTCCATACTAAAAGTCGTTCATAGTGATGAGTACAATGACCTCTTAAGAGGTTGTTAATGTTTTACCAATAACCCTGTATAAGGTGTATTTCAATGCACTGTAGTGTTGTTTCTGCCCCGTTGGTCTCGTGGTCGCAAGCGCGACTGCTGATCTGGGGTCCTGGGTTCGATTCAGGGGTCGGGCAGTGTTATTGAGTTTTCTATTAGGAATTTCTTAGTAAGAGCCCGCAGTTTGGAAGTTGGCGGTGTGATACTCCCGTGCCTCGGAAAACACGTTAAGCCGTTGGTCCTGCGCCTGAGCTCTCTCCGGTCTTGTCGGAAACCAGGCTTACCGGACGGCGAGCTGCCCATTGCTCGCAGTCCGGAAGCCCGCGATTGTGTAACACACTAAAGCCTGTTTTTCAGGCCCAGTAGCTGGCAGACAGTGAAGGACAGTTACTGTCTGACAGCCACTGGGTCCGTGAAAACAAAGTTGAGCTAGTAGTGGCCGGTCAGTTGCTGTCGGTCAGCAACTTCAAAATATTTTGTTTCTACTGTCCACTGACCATCCCCCACTCCCACAAGGACAGCTACTGGGTCGTCACTGGCTCCATAGGAACGCAACTAGACTAGGTGGCTGGTCAGTGCCGTAGGACAGTAAACGCCTGGACAGTCGGATTTTTTCTAGTTTGAAATCGTTTTTTCTTCGTATAAAATGGCGGTGGTGCGTTGGAGTGATGCTGATAATATGTATAAAATTCCTTAATTTATACAGAGATAGAGAAATGTTCTGGAATTTCTTCCAAAGAGATAATAAAGATTGATCGCACTGATCAGCCATTTTACTGGCCACGTGAAAACGCACAATGGGTCAGAAGCACCTGGCCAGTAATGTGAACACAGTGGCTGTGTACTGCTGTCTCCTATGCAGACCCAGTAGTGAGAACACGTCGGGACAGTGACAGTACTGTTTTGACAGCAGAATATACAGTTGCTGACTACTGGGTGGTCAGCTACTGGGCCTGTGAAAACCAGGCTTTACAGTAGCAATGGGTTTCGTTTTGAGAGTTTGAGTTCACATTTTTCGAACATATGAAGCAATGGAATAGCAATATATATCTTTCAAAATGATTCAGGTTGAGATTGATAATAATGTGTTACGCAATTATGGTGCGGGCTAGAATCTAGATAAATAATGAATAGGGTTTTGAGTTTTTTTTGTAAATTAGCTTTTATCTTTTCCATAAATATCCAGTCAATTGGTTTATTTTCAATAAATAAACCAATTGACTGGCCCGTTGGTCTAGTGGTTAGTGGCCCTGACTGCTATGCCGGAGGTCGTGGGTTCGATTCCCACCCAGGACAAATGTTTGTGTGATGAGCATGATCATTTGTTCTGTGTCTGGGTGTAATTTATCTATAATATGTATGTATTTAGAAATATATAAGTATGTTTATCAGTTGTCTAGTACCCATAACACAAGCTCTGCTTAGCTTGGGACTAGACGGCGTTGTGTGATAGTGGTCGAATATATTTATATTTATTTTATTTTATTAATTAACTAGATTTCTGTGTCCAAGACATAACATACATTATATTTATGTATTACTAACTAATGACCGTAATTAAATGATTATAGAAATGTGTTAAGTATTAACTTATATTATCATTACAATTACGATTAAAGGTATATTGTTCAATAAACGCACTAAAGTTATTAATTTAAATTGGATCAATAACTTGGTAATGGTGGTGGTTAGTTTTAAATAAATTTAATCAAGATACAATCTTTCGTTCGACCGAAAAATAGATTATATTATACAAAACACCCATTACTTAGATGGCTCAACCAGATAATATAGAAACAATCACTTTCCAACTTGTTTTATGTAAATATCGGATATTTCAGTAAATAATGCATTCTTGGACTAAGTTGCAAGGTAAAATAACCTCTATCAACTCAGACGTAAAGGTCATTGTCCTATCTAAATAAGGTGTGCTACCACACAGCGGTGTCTTGTCTGGTGATTCATGCATTAATTATGTATTTATGATGTCAATAGTTTCTTATGGACATTGGTTTGTTTCTTATGCTTGTTTCCTGAATGTTAACATGTAGGAAAATCAGTTATGGTGTTTTCCAAGGTGAATATTTTAAATTGCCTAGCAGGTAAGAGCTGTGTTGGCCCAGTGGAAACGGCCGCAACGTACGAGTTGCAGGTCGTAGGTTCGAAGCCTGACAGGCGCTTTCTTTGTGTTAATTATTTCATCAACATTGCTCTCAAAACAGTGAAGGAAAACATCGTGAGGAAACAGGCATGTCCTAGAACCAAAAATTCGAAGACGTGTGACATCGACCAACCCGCACTGGGCCCGCTTAGTGGATTACAGCCCACTTCCTGTCTCAGGGAGGAGGCCTGTGTCCCAGCAGTGTGAATATTATGGGCAGATTATGCCTAGTAGGAAAAGTTAAAAAAATAACCTGGATGAGACCCAACAATGGGTGAAGTCAGGCTGTGGATGAAGAAAGTCTAAAGCGAGGATATTACTGAAAAAATTACTACCCAGCACTACAACAAAGTAATACATACATATTTTTCCATCTTATACTTCAGCAACTACGTACAAACAGTAAAAAAATATATACCAACATCACCATGCTTGGCAGAAAGATTAACCTTTAAGTATGGACGTCATTTTTTCTTAACACTACTGTGGATGTGGAGTCTCACAGGCTCCTATATGCACACACATTTTTTTTGGGGAATTTGATATAAGATCGCTTTAAAACTGTTTGAATATTAAAGTTATGGGATTTAGTAACAAAATAACGGGCTTATATAATCAACTTTTATATCAAAAATTATAGAAATTTGAAAAATCAAAAATTATAGCACTTTTCAGTCTCAATCTACTTAGGTTACATTTTTAGGTATTAAAAACAGCCAAACTTATTCCTTTAACAAAATGAGTCTTTTTTTCTCAAAATATAATATATAAGAAACCAAAAACACGAAACACCTACTTCAGGTAACAAATATAAAAAAATTTGACAACTAACAACTAATAGTTACTTTTCGATAACTCCGATAGTGGACTTTCGTGGGTAGTGGTGAAGGCTAAATACGTGCTTTTTTTGTGTCTTGAATTCTCTCGATTCTAGTGGTTTTTATTACCCTGAACTCCAATCGAGATTATTCTTTGTGTTTGTGTTTTAGAAAAGGTTTGTTGTAACATTGTTTTAGTTTATTTTTTAAAGATTTTACCCGGCATCCAATATGGATACCAAAAAACCTCCTGACCCTCCTGAGCCCTTTGATTACACTCCGGTGTTAACTGTTACTCTTCCCGACGACAACGTAAATACTATGGACTCCGAATCTACAAACAGGAAGAGATCTGCTGCTTCCCCCCCGGCTGTTTTAATCAACCCTCCTAAGCTATCTAAAAACACTATTGGAAGACAGGTATATACGAATAGAGACTACCCCCCGTTTATCGTGCATGCATCTTTAAAAGATGGTCAGACCCCAGGTACTGTTCTGCACCCTGTCAAATTTGGTATGTTCTTGACACAAAATAATTTCAGCAACATACTACTAGGCAGTGTCAAACGATTAGGAAGAAACAGGGTTTCAGTCGAATTCAAGTCTCATCAAGATGCTAACAGTTTTTTAATCAGTCCAACCCTAGCTAAAAATAATTTTGTTGCCTCAATCCCCCAATTTAACATCACTCGTTTAGGTCTTGTCAGAGACGTCCCCATTGAATGGACTGAGGAAGAAGTTATAGAAAACATCAAGGTTCCCACTGGATGCGGCCCTGTAATCAAGGCTAGGAGAATGAGCCGTAAGGTAACTTCTCTGGGTATTACCGAATGGAAACCCACTCAAACGGTTGTTTTAACCTTTGACGGCCAAATTTTACCCCAGCGTGTTTTTTGTTTTTACTCCGCTCTTTCGGTTGAAAAATATATGTACCCAACTATCCTATGCTTCAATTGTTGTCGGTATGGTCACACGCGTACAGTATGTCGCTCAAAACCCCGCTGTTTTAAATGCGGCCAAGACCACCCAGGAGATGGCTGCCAAGCTTCGTTTGATTGTGCATTTTGTATTTCTTGCTCTGGCAATCACTATGCAAATGATAAGGCTTGTCCTGAATTAGGTAGACAGAAGGGCATAAAAGCTCTGATGGCAGAGAAGCCGATCTCATATGAGGAAGCAAGTCAGGTCCTCCCACCAGCTTCAAGATCATATGCTGAAGTGTCGAGATTATCTCAAAAGCCTAAACCAGCATCCAGTCCATCGTATTCCTCCAGTCCATCGTATTCCTCCAGTCCACTTTCCCAAAATCCAAAATCTTACCGTAAAACGGTCACTCTTAAAGCAAAATCCCATGCACCACTTTCACCTAGCTATGACAAGCAGGCTCATCAAGCCCTCACTCAGAACTACTCCTTCTCTCCTTCACAAAACGGCTGTGCTTACCCTAGGGAAGGTGCAACCAGCCCTGACAAACCAGAAAACATTCTGAATATTATATCTAGTATGTTATTGACTGTATTAGCAAATCCGACACAATCCATACCTGACCACGTTGCCGACAAATTGACATCCATTGTAAATTATATTCACAATGTCCCACCCCCTAACATGGAACGTGAGGAGTGTTACTCCTAGGAAACCTGACCTACTCTACCTAATTAATAAATTCAAACCATTGATCTGTGGTATTGCTGAGACATGGCTTCGTTCTGAAAGTAATTTCAGGATTCCATGTTTCAGTAGTGTTCGCCATGACAGATCAGATGGATATGGAGGATGTGCTTTGTTCATCAATAACAAAGTACCATTCTCCCAGATTCCTCTACCCTTTGTTGGTGACAACATCAATGTTGTTGCTGTTAAGGCTGAGGATATAAATATATTTAGTTTTTATATTGCACATCCAGAAATTGAAGATCTTACCACAATAGAAAGACTGCTGAGTAATGTACAAGGTCCATTATTAATTATGGGTGATTTTAATGGCCATCATTATAGATGGGGGTCTGAAACCTGTGACAACTTCGGTATAGGTTTAGTGGATATACTAGATGAACTAAACCTATGTATAATCAATGATGGCAGTTCGACACGTAGGTGTGCGCCAGGGCAGAACAGCAGCTGTGTTGATTTAACATTCTGTTCGTCTAGTATAGCCAGCCTTTTTAATTGGAGTCGCTTGAATATAACTTATGGGAGTGATCACTATCCCATCATGGTTGACATCCCTTCCAAGACTATTCCTGACAAAATTTCCCCTCCGTTGCTGAAATACCAGTTGAACTCAGTAGATTGGGACCTGTACTCAAAAATCTTAGACTTACGAGTCTCTTCGCTCCCATCCATTAATCCTGAGTCAGCTCAGGAATGCTTTTCCTTATTTTCCAACACAATATCCTCTACGGCAGATGATTGCTTCCCTCCTAAAAAACCGCCAACGGGCAAAATTCCATCCCCGCCATGGTGGGATAAGGACTGCTCTGCCGTGATCAGGGCCAGGAATGAAGCCGAAATGAATTTCAACTCCGACATGAACCTGGAAAACATCATTGCTTTTCAACATATCTTGGCTAAGTCCAGGAAATTACTCAAAAATAAGAAGAGAGAAGGTTGGAGGAAGTATTGTGACTCACTGAATCCTTCCACTCCAGCTTCGGCTGTGTGGCGTAAATTGAAGGCCTACAGAAGTAGTTTGAGGCCCCCCTCTGGGAGCACACTGTCTGCGGAACTGGGTAACCAGTTTTTTTCTAAGCTCGCACCAGTTTATGTTCCCGGTGTGGAGGAATGTGTTGCTTCAAACTCACAGCTGATGTCGGATGATCCTCTGGATGGGCCATTTACTCTTGGTGAACTTAAGTCGGTCCTCGCCCATGTAAAGGATTCTGCTCCTGGAGTGGATGGATTCCCTTACTCCTTCATCACTAAAGCTGGTAATAAGACTCACCAGTATTATCTGGACTTAGTCAATTATTGTTTTACTTCCGGTTATATTCCTCCTGAATGGAAGGTTCAAGTCGTCATTCCCATACTAAAACCTGGTAAAGATCCTAGCGATCATTATTCTTACAGACCAATTGCTTTATCGTCCATCCTTATTAAACTTTTAGAACATTTAATTAAAAACCGCCTAGAATGGTTTGTAGAAAGCAGGAAGCTGCTCCCAACGACTCAATTCGGCTTTAGGAAAGGTCTGGGTACAGCTGATAGTGTGGGCACCCTCACTTCAGAGATCCGGCTGGCCCTTAGTAGGAATGAGTCTGTGGTAGCCGTTTTCTTAGACATTTCAGCTGCCTATGATTCTGTTCTCCTCCCAGTTCTCAGGCAGAAAATGCAAGAGCTGAGAATCCCGGCTAGGATTCGTCGAATCATTTGCAGTATTTTTGCAGATCGTACTGTGCAACTCAGGATTCCCGGGGAAAGCTCTGAACCGAGATCGGTTTGGAGAGGTCTACCTCAGGGATCCGTACTTAGTCCCCCTTTATATAATATTTATACCTCTGATCTCCCTTCTTGCCTAAATTTTAACTGTAAAGTACTTCAATATGCTGACGATATTGCATTATTGGTCTGTGGCAGTTCTATCGAAGACGCCGCTCACTCCATTAATATCTCTTTGTCTTCATTAAACCAATGGCTCTTAGGTCACGGGTTGTCTTTAAGTGCTCCAAAGAGTACCGCAGTTGTCTTTACTCGTAAACGCATTTTACCCCAGGTTAACATAAATATTGATGGTCAAGATATCCCAATTGAGGAGAAGGCCAGGTTTCTGGGGGTTACCCTGGACTACAGATTGTCGGGAGTGGACCACATTAATAATACAGTCAAAAAATGCGAGCGCTCGGTTTCGGTCCTCAAGGCTTTGGCAGGTGTCTGGTGGGGAGCTCACCCATACACCTTAAAGCTAGTTTACAATGCACTGGTCAGAAGCGTGCTGGATTATTGCAGCTACCTGATCGAGCCATGCAACAAGGAAGCTTTACGTAGATTAGATTCTGTCCAGTCCAAATGTCTGAGGATCGTAATTGGTGCCATGAAATCCACTCCTATAAATGCTCTCCAGGTTGAATGTGCAGAACCTCCCCTTAACCTTCGAAGACAATATTTAGCAGATCGTTTCTTGTCAAAAGTGTTTTCCCTTTCATCCCATCCTTTACTTCCCATTTTGGAAAAAATCTACCTCTCTCTTAACACGTCTTCCTACTGGAATAATAAATCTATTCCATTGATGAATAGGTACAGAGAGCTTAAAAAACTCTCCTCACCTGTTTGTCAATACCCCTCTCTTCCTGTCTTTTCTTCCGCATATGAGGTGGTTCATTTCAAGCCAAAGGTCGTTTTGGGACTTGGTATCTCCAAAGATTCCCAGGACGCAAAAGGCGACTTTGAGCGGGCCATTAAGAGATATTGGGAGGGCTGGAATCTTTTTTATACGGACGCATCCAAATTATCGTCAACAGGATGTACAGGTGTCTCAACATATTTCCAGAACTCTAAAATTGCCCTTTTATTCCAATGCCCACCAGAAGCCTCAGTATTTACAGGGGAATGCATTGGTATTCTAGAGGCCGTCAATTTCATTTTAGCCCACAGTATAAAAAATTCGGTCATTTTTTCCGATTCTCTTAGCAGCATTCAAGCTTTAGGTCAATGTCAACTAAAATCCAAAATTCACAGTCAAATCATTTTCGACATACTTAATTCACTGTACAGATGCTCGAACAACGGTTTAAACATTGAGATAGCTTGGGTTCCCAGTCACTCGGGTATAGGTGGCAACGAGTGCGCCGACTCACTGGCGAAATTTGCTTCATCTAACCCGGTGGATCGGAAGCACTACACGGTACAAAGTTACGACTTACGAACTGACACCAAACACAAGCTGTACAACTCGTGGTCAGCAGAATGGCAGGTAAGTTCGAAACTTAAGGGGGCGTATTACGCCAAAATTCAACCTGACATCCAGCGGAAACCTTGGTTTTTTAAATGCCCCAAACTGTCCAAGAGAACTGTTACATCCTTGTGCAGACTGAGACTTGGCCACTGCTGCAGTCCAGTATTCCTGAACAAGATCCGTATTCGTGACAGTTCCCTGTGCGAATGCGGTCTTGATGACGGTACTCTGGACCATATCTTTTTCTCTTGTCCTTTAAATTCCCAATCATTTGAATTATATCGTAAGCTTCCCAAAATTAAAATCCCTCTTCCTACTAACTTCCATTCCCTCTTGACTAATTTTTCTCCTAAACTTATCAAAATCCTGTCAACTTTTTTAAACTTAAATAATATCAAATTGTAGTTTAGTGTGTAGTAATAATAACTTTGTAAATATATTATGTAGATTTGTGGTGTTTTAAATGTATATACATATATATATACTTATATTTTTTTTTTTTACTGTTTTCTAACACAAATTGTCTCGTCCTTACAGCTACTAACACTCATAACTAGTAAACTACCACGGAGTGCAAAGTTCGACGGCTCACCTCGCTGTATTACCGTCACCACATGACGCTGGCAGAATAGTCGACAACGGCTCAGTTGCCAAAAGGGAAAAAAAAAAAAAAAAAAAAACTCCGATAGTGGAATATTGTCCGAGCTATCACTACCTGACTCTTCTCCTAGGTCCTGGTCCTGGTCCTGATCTTCATAATTGTCACTTTCATGATTTTGTATCAGTTCGAACTCCAATATAAAAAAATCTTCAATATTCTCTTCATTGTCAGACTGATCCGAAGCTAAGAACAACTCACTCACTTTTGTTCAAAAGATGGATCTGCTGCACGCAAAGATTTTCTCGCAGGGCCCTGAACAGAACTCGTAGATGGTCGTTTTGATTTAGAACTACCGGCTTTATTGTTTTTTGAGATTTTGTACTACAAAATCGGAAACAAACATAATCGCCCTTATAAAATATATCATAGAGCAACAATGGACGTGTAGCCTGACAGGCTCCGGTCAATATTTTGATGGTCATTACTTACGTGATATTCATCGGAAGTCGCAACCTCCTCCCTCGTTGGTAGTTTTACATCTAAAACAAAAGCTACTGAGCCGCTCAATCGCGAGGAGTGGGGGAAAGTAGGTGAAACTAAGAAAACGACAATATCGAGTAGCCTGTGAGACTCCACATCCACACTTAAAGGTTAATGATAGCAGTAAATATTCTTTAAAGGCAACAAGTCTGATATCTACGACAAAAATACCTATTATATTCACTAGGTATGGGAATGCACACTAGGAAAAGTGAATTTAATTTCCCTTTGCTCGTTCATAGAGGAAAGAGTAATGGCAACAACAGGATTTTTGTCAGAATATTAAATCAACTCAATCCTAGGCTCTGGATAAACTAATGGTAAGCAATAGTCATACTGTATATGAGAGCAAGATATTCAGTATTCAATGAGAGACTGTGGATTAAAAAAATCTAAGATGATGTTTCCCTTCTTGCAATTTGTAATCAATAAATCATCATCATATGTCTAGCTTTTTCTCAATTATGTTGGGGTTGGCTTCCAGTGTAACCGAATGCAGGAGAATACCAGTATTTAACATACAAGTGACTGCTTATTTGACCTCCACAACTGGGTAATTTAATAAATAACATATGTATTATATTATTCAGAAGTAAGAAGAAACAAATCAAATTCATTCAACATATCAGATTTATCTTAATATAATCAAACAACTTTACACAGGTGTTACAAAATAACGAAACATCATTCACAGGATCTATTCAATAAACGAAATACCTAATTGACAGTATTCATAGTAATTTGCATTCAGACTTAACAATATGGTGTGAATGCTTTGAATATTTATTCAGCATTTCAAATGATATATCACTGAGTAAAATACTCATTTGGATATATGGCACTCACTCCTACACTATTTATTTTAATGAGAAACAGCTATGGAGGCGGGTTGAGAATATTATATTTTGTAATGACACATCATAACAAGACAACCAATTTCCACACCACTTTTCAGTCTGCCATTGCCACTTTCAGACTTCCTATTATGATTCATTTCTTATTATCCACTAGCTTCCGCCCGCGACTCCGTCCGCGCGGATGTCGGTCTTCGCGTGGATGGTTTATTTCTCCATTTTGAGTAACTCTGACAATGACATCTTATAAATATCTTATATATTTATATATAATTAAGGAGATCCCTCTATTGAGCTACTGCTGTTGAGCGCGCGTTCTGCAGTAAGTATTTTTTTCATAGTAATTCCGACCTTGATAAGTAGCATGTAGCAGTAAATTACTGACAGTGACGAAAAGTTTGCAATAATAAAAAAGTGATCATGACAATGCGACAGAAAGTTAATTGAGAGCTTCAGCATACACAACATTGTTAGTGAGCTCGGAACCGAACAACGTCTATGAATAAAACTGAAAAATAAGATTTTTTTTCTACGTATTTTTCCAGGATAAAAAGTATCCCATTTTATGCCCAGGATAATAAGGTATAATTATACCAAGTTTCATCGAAATCGAACCGTTAGTTTTCACGTGATGCCTGCATATACAGACAGACAGACAGACAAAAAATTTTTTAATCACATATTTGGATTTGGTATTGATCCAGCAACACCCCCCGCTATTTATTTTTCCAATATTTTCAATGTACAGAATTGACCCTTCTACAGATTTATTATATGTATAGATTTCCATAACACCACACATTTCTTTAAATATCTGATGATAAAATAAAATTAACAGGCACAAGGAAAAGAATTGCAGGAAAATCTGAATTTTAAAATGAAATTGTTGTCCTCAACATAACATGAAACAAAATTAATAAACAGTTTATCATAAATGGTTTTGATACAATGTTGGACAATGATGAGTCAAATACAGATCAGGGGATCATCTTCCTACGCTTGGCCCTTGACACTCGGGTTCATCGCGCAACCTGTTCGTCTTTCATTCTCCCTTGGCAATTGTCATGTTAACATTCACTCCATTTTTTTCATATCATTCCTTATTCCAATACTCAGCAGGGGGTAGAACCGGGCTGTCAATGATGATAATTATAAACAGTTTAACTCAGATGCACGACTTAAAATTGTCTATTAAAATCCTTAAAACCTTTGTTTGCTTGAGTCCATATAATAATCTTACAAGTTCATTTCAAAGCATTGAATAATTTTCATGAAGTTTTCATGTTTATTGATACAGGAAAACCCATAAGGTCAGATTTTGTGTCAAGGCTTTATGAATACTATCTACAATAGTCTATGGAACAACTTATGAAATCTATGCTATGACTTAACTTGATTATTAGTTACTGGTTAAATTGACTGTTAGTCCTATACACCTTTTTCTAGCATTCAATTGTGTATAGCGATGCACCCAGTAGATGACCCTCACAGAGGAATAAGTCACATGTAGACCATGTGAATGTCAATACTGCAGTATTTTGAATGACTTTGTCACATTATTTACATCAACAAATACTAATAATTACCCTGTTGATTAGCTTAAATGGCAAGTTTTATTCCTGTCATATCCAACAAGTATAACGTTATCAGTATTTACGTACGTATTGCTGTAATACCAGCAAAAACTTATCTTTTATCATGATAGATTATGAACAATTTCCCTGGAACTTGTTATGATGAAAATGTTAATTTCCAATACAATTCAGACTTATTACGTACAGATACAGCTGTGATAAGATAAACGGGTAGAAAGTTTGCCGCAATGTACGTGTAAAATATGTAATAAACAGTAAAACGTCCTCGTTACTAATCATATAATATGACTCAAATTACACATCATACAAACAACGTATCATTGCATTTACGTCATATACTAGGAATTCCTCATGAACAAACCTCCTGAAAGTAAAATAAAACGCCCAAATAACGGTAAAAATAAAGCGAACATAACAAAAACCAAGATATGTACGGCACTGTGACATTACGGGGGCATAACGTTTTTGGAGACATTCTCGGCCACTATTACCGTCTGGCGAGCATTTTTCTAATTATAGAACATACCACGACGTGAAAAAGACGTCCAAATATAGGTAAAAAACAAAACACACGATTGTGAGGATAGTATCACACTTCGGACATTCTCGAAAGCGGTACACGAGCCCACTACGTGGGGCCACGACACGGTTTAGGGTTAGACAATTTTTCAATCACATTTTAACACTAGGAACGCCACATTTCAACTATAATTGCACATATACCTTTACTTTCAGCGGTTTCGGTAATATCTTTCACGTCATCAACCATCTTGCTGGATGACAGTCACTCACTACACACTTTTTATTCGAACATATTTCGAAAACTCATACTTTGGTTCACTATTTTCAGCCAGCCAGCCAGCGAGCGATCTATACGACGACACTTCGTTCCGTTCACTGCCAACGACGACGTAAGACGTATGCGATGGCGAACAACCTTCACACCGTTTGTTGAATTATATCGATGGCGTCATTAGCTCCAGTAGTTTCCGATAAAACAGCAAATGAAATAATTATTATTTCTTCGAATTTATTTTTAATATCAGCCGATTTATAATTCGAGTTTCAATCTAGGCATAACGATTTTTTTACAGAGTCAACGAATAGTTTAAAAAAAAAATTAGAAGACGGAAGATATTCTCGTCAGATCACAGATATATCATTTAAATTTTGAAACAACTTGATACGGTAAATTAATATTTCACACAGAACTTTCTGTAAATTTAAATTCTATTAGAATTTATTATTTGTTCAAATAAAGTCGAGATTATAAGTGGCATTTGAGCGCCATCTATATAAATAAATAGCAACTTGCTTTTGGTTATTAGCGCCATCTGTGAGTTTATGTTTGAACGTAGACGACTTAGCCACGTTCACAGATGAACTAATATAACTTTCTCCTAAAACAACAGATGGCAGCCGGGGGCAGCAAATTTATTTCTTCTTTCTTATAATTATCATGAAAATGACGACATTTTCATGATTTTTTTTAGGTGTTTCAGTATTTTCAGTGGGTGACCTGCAGGGAAAGTCTACCTTCAGCTCTCTGTTTTTGAAATTCAGTTTTGGAAGTGAATTCAGTCTAATGTCGTTTGTACCTACAAGTGACGAGTGGAGTCGTAGTCTTACCGATTTTCTAAATATTTTTAATTCGACTAAAACAAAATTAATTCAATAGAAATTATGTACTTTACTGTTACATGGAAACAGCTATCATTATAAACAAATAATTGGCGTAACAAGCGTAACGAAGCGTACCTGCTTACCTACACATCATAATAACTGTTTGGAAACTGCACACTGTGAAGGTTTTCTACTTGGCATAACTTTAAAGAAAATATATTAGGCAGGTAGGTAGGGTACAGTGGTACACCCTACCTAATATGCCTAATATATTATTTTCTTTTATTTTATTTTCCTCAATTTTTTTTTATTGTTTTCCTCAAAATTCTGGGGTAGGGTGTACCCTACCTTTCCCCGAATTTTGTATCATTTTGGCAAACAGACCTGGGAACCTACCTAGGTACCTAGGTATTTATAGTTACTAATAAAAACCAACAAAACACCAGTAAAAAACGAAGGAGTTCTCCTACCTACCAATTCAGTCTGACCAATTCTATGGTAACTACCTAGGTATTTAGGTAAAACTCCTGTGTCCATCACTTCTTAAGCGAAACGTCACCCGAATTTATAGGTAATTTCTGACCGTCTCGACAAGTCAATAAGGTGACGAGACGACTCAAAACGCTGCGCCCAGGCTGGACACTCACTCCTCCAATTCAGGGCCGGATTAGGCAAGTAACAGGAGTAGCAAATGCTACAGGCCCTGGGTGCTTTGCGGGACCCGCCGCTCTTGGCATGGTATAGCTATACAACCGGTAGGTCAAATGGAACGACAAAAGAAAAGTAAGTACCGTACCTACTGTTTTTTAACCCCTAAACTTGTGAACCTTCGAAGATATTTTATACGAAGATAGATAGATAGATAAACCATTTATTTTAGGTACGAAGGTAGCACGAAGGTAGGTAGGTACGTGTCGTGTCACACGTTCGCTCGGCAGTATGGGGAGAAGTTCCCCAGACATGTGCCCTAACAGGCCTTGCACAGAGGGGGCTCCGGATTGGTCTTTTGTGAGGTAACGGTGCCCCTTCCATAGAGCAGATGGTGACCACCGGTGGTTTTAGTGAGGTAAAAATCTCACACTCCCTGGTTTTATCCCCAAAGACCAGGCGCCTTTTGAAGGTTCCCCCCGAGAACAAAAAAGGGGGGAGAAGTTATGTCCGGGGAGAGCACCTGTAATTTTGTAATTTTCCTTTGTTCTAACAAAAAGAAAATGCAACTTAAAATGTTGTTGCAGTACAACCATGCGTTCAGGATACTGATGGTGTGGGTTACCGCGGTTCTGCAGCGCCTCCCGCATGTTTGCTGAGGCTAACGTAGATTAAAGTTTTGCAATAATTATTATTTATGCGCAAGACGATAGTGGCGATAAGACCCTTCTTTGGGGAATGGATGGAGAGGCGCCACGGCGCCCTCACCTACCGCCTGACGCAGGTCCTCACCGGAGACGGATTTTTCGGGAGGTTGCTGCACATCATCAGGAGGGAGGAAACGCCCGGTTGTCACCATTGCCAGGATCACCCAGAGGACACGGTGGAGCATACGGTGGAGGTCTGCCCCGCTTGGGCGGAGCACCGCCGTGTTCTCGCAGAGGCGATCGGCAGCGGCGGTAACCTCACGCGTCCGGCCCTGGTGCAAGCCATGGTCCGGAGCGAGAGGGAGTGGGAGGCAGTCGCCTCCTTCTGCGAAGCAGTCATGCTAGCGAAGGAGGTGGCGGGATGGATGAGGGAGAGAGCCTCCCGTCCCAGCCGCCGTGGGAGACGCTCCGTGCGTCGGGAGCCACGGGACGACTCCCGGCCACCGTAGGCACGGGCCAAAGGAAGAAGTGTAATGGGTAGCTCACCGTTCGATCAGGAGGAGTCAGTAAGAGTCTGACACTCCCTTCCGCTCCGCCCAGAGCGGGAGGGGTCATTTGATGATTTCCAACCCAACTAGCTACAGACAGTCCGAAATATAGTAGATTGTTATACAAGGGTCGGAAGGAATCAATTCCCATACGAGGCATTTAGACTATAGTCCGAGTGGGAATTGATGACTTCACCCGCGTTAAACACTCTACTTTTCATTTCGAATTTAAGGAAAGTAAAAAATAGTAGTTTTTCTAAAATATTTATTGATAATAATTACATGAATAATAGGACCTATTCATTATTAGTCTTTTTTAAATTTGAAGTATGGAACACACCACGTCACCGCCACATGAGTAGATTCTGTGTCACCCACCACCGCAGGCCGTTCCGCTTACTAGGGCCCGTATTATTATCATTCTGTCTGCATTCTTACTTTTACCATTTTTCATAAATTACTTAGAAAACACGATAATCTTGATAAAAATTACTAAAAATTGTGTTGCGGCGTGACACTTTTTAGTGCTGACCGTCCACCCAACTTTCTTAATTCGATTCAAAACTTGCATACAGCCTAATCGATACTCGCAATAAAAAAAATTGTAGAAACTGAATAAAAACTCTTTAAACTAACAAAATGTATTGAAATGTAAAGTGTTTGCAGAATATCCAATCTATAGAATTAATTAATTATCATCATTCTCAAAAACACTTCTGGTAAGCCTACCTAAAAAATGTTTACTGGGAATTCTGTAGTAAACTATTAGAAAGTATCAAAAATAAAATCCACAATAAATAATTGTCCAATAAATTAAAATAATTTTAAACAGCGAGCGCATTCCGAATATAAATTCAATTATAGAAGCATTTCGGCGCGAAATTCAGTAAATGAGGTACCTATGGCCTGTCTGTTATTGACATGATATTAGAAGAGATTGAAATGATATTAGAAAAGCATAAATCATTATTATAAACAATGCTTATAGTATTTATTGCTTAAAATAATTTTATTGTATTTTTAAATATCGATTACATTCGTCATATTAATGAGGGATTTTCTTTTTCTTTTTTTTTAACGCTTCCCTAGTCGCTGGATAGATGGCGCTGAACTTGGTAAGTTACTGCAAGGAAAGGAACGTCACATAATTTTTTTATTAATTCACTTGGATGTAATTTTGAGATCGTAAAACGAAAGCAAACGAAACTGTGACTCAACGAGCGTATATGACGTGACACAATGTTTTTTTTTCCAAGCGTTTTGACTTTGGCTCCTAGTAACGTACTCAGTTCAACGCCATCTTCAGGGTTCTTGGAAACTATGTTTTTTTTTAATTCTCAAAAGAAAAACCTCTCATTACTCGAGACAATCGAAATTTAAAAATAAAATTCTTTGGAATAATCGCTTTGACACATCATTGCAATAAAAAAAACAATAATGGTCGGCGATTTTGAACACAAATTGAGTAGTGGTAATGATTAATACGTATTATTGAACCTGTGTTTGAATATTACGTTAAAACCTGGTCATTTTCGTGTTGTTTATAATATTATCAATAACATTTGTCACATTTTAAATCTTATCTAGGTACATCTGTGTGTGTGAAATTTGTGAAAAGTAAAAATGTAAACACACGCGATTGGCGCGAAACTTCGACATTAGATATCAAAAAAACTTCATTACCACTACTTATTTATCTTAAACTATGGATAAATTCGTCAAATAATTAAATGATATATATTCACTGCCCTATGGTAAAGTCAGGATGTTCGAAATTCCCAATTTTTATGTTTTTTAGCCTCGCCCACAACTGCCATCAAAATGGCGATTATCGTACCGTATGATGAACTTATTCAAGGTAAATTATTAACTTGTGCGCTAAATATGAAAGATGTAACATATTAACATATGAGCTTTTTATCCAACTCTCCTAATTAACGCACATTCATAAGATTTGATGGGTAGCATAATAAATATTTACATAATCAATAATTTCAGGGTGTCGTATGTCTGACTGAGCTGGCTACCTAACTAAATTTAGTTCTATTTTTTTAAATTTCATTCCCGCCCTAGGGAGGGAAGCAATTATTATGAGTCTTTCCCGCCCAAAGGTGGGAAGCAGCGTTTTCCACCCGCTATTCAGATCAAACAAACACTACTTTCCGAGTATGAGAGATGAAAAATGATTTATTATATATCTAAATAATTATATAAAATTCAAAGTCCTGACTGACTGACATATCAACGCACAGCCTAAATCGCTGGTCCTAGAGATATTAAATTTAGAGGGTGTGTTCTTTGTGAAGAATGGACAACTAAGAAAAGGTTTTTTGAAATTCCACCCTAGTACGAGGGCGAAATTTCACGCGGACGAAGTCGCGGGCAGAAGCTAGTAATTAAAATAAAAAACCCTTTACATTATCTCATCACCTGCCTAGCCTTTTCCCAACTATGTTGGGGTCGGCTTCCAGTCTAACCGGATGCAGCTGAATACCAGTATTTTACATGGAGCGACTGCCTATCTGACCTCCACAACAAAATTACTGGCTAATACGATACCCCTTGGTAAGACTGGTTGTCAGACTTTCGGGCTTCTGACTACCCGTAACGACTGTCAAAGATCCACGAATGACAGCCGGGCCAACGGCTTAACGTGCTTTCCGGGCACGGAGGGGTCACGGTATGTAAAGATGGTCACCCATCCACAGACCAACCGCGGCAAGCGTAGCTTAACCTGATCTATCGACCTGTGCGGCTGTTATTATTTAGTCACGGGCCCCTCTTGTTTACATTTCCTAAGTACCTATATTAAAAGGGTCGCCATTTGCTACTTGAAAGTGTGTTAGGTATGCAATTAGGGTGATGTTATTGCTTTATCTGGTGGCATTTAGTTATTGAGGAAGAGCAACACTAGCCCAATGGTATCGGTTCTGACTTACGGGTTGTAGGTCTGAGTTCGAACCCAGACAGGCACTTTACTTTGTGTATTTAATTTCATCACCACTGCTTTCGAAACGGTGAAGGAAAACATCGTGAGGAAACCGGCATGTCCTAGAACCAAAAAAACGAAGACATGTGACACACCAACCCACACTGGGCCCGCATGGTCGATTGCGGCCCACTCCATCTCAAAGAGAGGAGACCTGTGTCTGTGTCCCAGCAGTAAAAACATTATAGGTAGTTTCTTATGTATAGACGCCAGCACATCAAGCTACCCGAAACTGTCAAATTTTCCCAATCAATTTTGAATCTTATGCTTTAGCGATAAAGTTGAAAATCTATTAAAGAAATTTGACAGATTGCAGTAGCTTGATGTGCTGGCGTCTGTACTTTACGTATAAAGTTTCCAGAGAGGTGAAGACAGTTATGACGGAGATTATGAAATTCTTTCATGTTTTTTACATTTTTTAACCAGCTTCAAAAGAGGAGGTTCTGTTTTCGACCCGTATGTATTTATGTGTGTATGTCCACGATTTTTTCATAAACTAATGAAGCAATTTTGATAATTATTGCATTAATGTGATCTACATACTTTCAGGAAGGTTTTAGTATACCTATAATACATTAGGTAATTATTCTTATGTACGAAGTTATATGCATAAATGTACTGCATCTCCGACATTTCTTTGCGAATTTTGATGATTCTTCTAGTCGGTGTCTTCAATTCTTCAATGCACTAGTGTTAATTGAATTTGTGTAGGGCATATAGGTACGACTAGAATCAATTCTATTTTATTGTAATTTTTGACGTTCAAAAGTGCCTTTAATGTGACTATTTGAAATAAATGCTTAGACTTTGATTTTGAATTTGAAAGTGAAAAATAAAAACTTTTTCACAAAAAAAATAACTGACTTCAAAAAAAAACACTAATAAATGATAAATAACTTTAATTTCAGAAGTCGGTGTCGTTGGTTCCGCATTTCCGTTTTTTAACACCGACTTCCAAAATTAAAGTTATTTATCACTTTATAAGTGTTTTTTTTTTGAAGTCGGTTGTACTTTTTTGTAAAAAAGTTTTTAACCACATGACGCACATTGCCTAATCGGCTAATTTGCTAAGGAGATAATAATATTGAGTAGGTAGGTATAGGTACCTATAACTCATTATAAATGTATGTTTGGAAACCATTACATAAATATCCGTAATGAACGGGCGATTTCATTGCGAAATAGAACTCTGTTTGGTAGATAGCAAAGACATTAAATTATTTGTACCTATCTATCTTAAATCTCTTTGGTAGATAGTAAGATAGGTACAGACGCCAGCACGTCAAGCTACTACAATCTGTCAAATTTGTTTAATAGATTTTCAACTTTATAGCTGAAGCATAAGATTCAAAGTTGATTGGGAAAATTTGACAGTTTCGGGTAGCTTGATGTGCTGGCGTCTGTACTTACCGTCCCCCCCGTTGGTCTCGTGGTTGCAAGCGCGACTGCTGAGCTTGGGGTCCTGGGTTCGCTTCCCAGGTCGGACAAAGTGTCATTGGATTTTCCATTAGGGATTTCTTAGTAACAGTCCGGAGTTTGGAAGTTGGTGGTTTAATACCCCCGTGCCTCGGAAAGCACGTAAAAGCCGTTGGTCCTACGCCTGATCTCTCCCCGGTCGTGTCGGATTGCCGTCCCATCGGACTATGAGAGTAAAGGAACAGAGAGTGCACCTATGTTTACGCAAGGAACAGAGAGTGCACCTATGTTTACGCACACACTTCATCATCATTTGCCTAGCCTTTTCCCAACTATGTTTGGGTCGGTTTCCAGTGTAACCGGATGCAGCTGAATAGCGACTGCCTATCTGACCTCCACAACCCAGTTACTGGGTAATACGATACCCCTTGATAAGACTGGTTGTCAGACTTTCGGGCTTCCAACTACCCGTAACGACAGTCAAAGATCCACGAATGACAGCCGGGACCAACGGCTTAACGTGATTTACGAGGCACGGAGGGGTCTCGGTATGTAAAGATGGTCACCCACACACGCACACACTTGTGCACTATAATATCTCCTGCGTACCTGGCTAATTTCCGTTAAGGTTGGTCACCGTCACCGTAATCGGTCGGGAGGCTAAATAATAATTCCTTGGGGTAACTTGGGAATTAATGTATGAGATTCTTATCTTTTTAGAACAAAGGAATGGAGTACTTTGGGAATAACCCATTTCTTACCCACCGCGTATTAGGTACCTTTAACAATGCCAATGTTTCATACTGCTGAAAAACATAAAGTGGAAGTTTCAGCCGTCTGAAACCTGTCTGGTAGATAGTGTTAATATCTACTTTCTAGAAGATTTCTCTTGATTTTGCTGTAAAAAAAAAATTTAATCATCATCATTTCAGCCGAAAGACGTCCACTGCTGGACATAGGCCTCCCCCTCCCCACTTCGACCGGCTGTGCTTCTCGCATCCAACGGGTTCCTGCGGCCTTCACTAGGTCGTCGGACCACCAATATTTAATCAATTGTTATAAATTACGGGTTATTTTATTGTTTCATCACCACTGCTCACAAAACGGTGAAGGGAAACATCGTGAGGAAACCGGCATGTCCTAGAACCAAAAATTCGAAGACATGTTACATCTACCAACCCGCACTGGGCCCGCGTGGTTTACGGCTCACTCTCTCTCACCGAGAGGAGGCCTATGTCCCAGGAGTGGAATATTATAGGCTAATTGTGCTTAACTTAAATAACCCGTTATCTACGCAGAAAGGAAGGTAATCTGATGTAAGTAGCTTGTTTTTGTAACATAATATAAGTACTTATGTCGCAGATAGACTGTGGAATCCGATGTTTTACAAAACTGCTAGCCTGCTAAACTGCCGTGGGAATATCGGGATAAGAAGTAGCCTATATGTTAATCCAGCGTGTCAGCTACCTCTATACAAAATTTTATCAAAATTGATCCAGCCGTTTGAGCGTGAAGAAGTAACAAATGTAACGCCACGCCATGTGATCAGCCCACGCCAAGCCAAGCCAACGCCAAGCCAATGCCTCTTCACGACAATTTGGAGCTACAATTGTCAGCCAAGCCAGCTAGCGACCGTTAGTGACGTCACATCCGACCGTCGAAGAGTATAAATATTCGGATCGCTCATTTTGCGAGCACATTTCGCTGCCGTACATGACATAAGTCAAAACTCTGCCCAACTTTGTAAAAAATACATTATTATCAATAAATAATTGTGATTATTCGTCAAGTGTGAAGTATATTATTCCTCTCCTGTTTCACTCCGAAGTGGGATATGAAGCGTAATCGCCCTACTGCATCTGTTGGTCGTGGAATCCGTCCACCTGGCTGGAGTGAAGAAGAGCAAGACCATAATATTAGTGAAGATGAAGAATTCCCGCCGCCACCTGCTAGAAAACTACTCAAAACTATGCTAGAAAACGAAGTGGGTAGGGCGATACACGAACTCAACGACGATATCTTACCGCTCAACCATTTCAAAGGCCACCGTGCGGCGTCCCTTATCCCGGAATTTGACCCCGACGGAGAAGATTGCACAGTGTCGGTATGGTTGAAGAAAATTGACCAGTTGGGGGACATACATGGCTGGAGCGACAAAGTAAAATCATTTCACCTTCAAGATAAACTCCGTGGTCAAGCACGTAAGTGGTACAACAGACTCGATGAATATAACTATTCCTGGGACGAATGGAAAGGCATGCTAGCAAGAGCATTTCCCAAACATCGTGACTTCAGTGCTTTGCTAGACGAAATGATGAACCGGAAGAAGCTCACTAATGAAACAATGACTAAGTATTACCAGGATAAAATCGCCATGTGCTTTCGTTGTAACCTGTCTGACACCGCTACCGTTTCGTGTATAATCAGAGGATTACCGCCTTCATTACAACCAAACGCACGAGCTTTCCAATGCCAGCGTCCAGATGAACTGTACGAGGCCTTCCTCTGTGCCCTCGATGATTATCGCTCACCGACATTCGAAGCACGTGACAAGCCGAACAAGGACGCTAGACAGCTGCCGAGCCCGGATAAGAAAGTGAACCCTGAGACCGACCCCTGTCCGCGTTGTAAGAAGACTGGTCACATCCTACGGAATTGCTCATTACCTGATCAACGCATTTGTTTCAAGTGTGGTGTGCAAGGTCATATTGCCCCCCGCTGCCCTGGCTCTTCAACTACACATGCCAAGATAACTGCCGAATCGAACAGCAGCGTCAAGGAAATCAAGCTAGTGCAAAATTACAATGAGGTTTACAAGAAGGTAGTGAGGGTAAACGGGATTTTTTTGAAATCCTACATTGATACAGGAAGCCAGGTAAATGTTATAAATACACATATTGTCGGACTCTTGGCACTCAAAGTTACACCTACGAGCACCATACTAAAGGGCTTTTCTGGTGGTTTACTTACAAGCCGTGGTGAAGTAGAATTCGACCTAGAAATTGATGACATTCACGTGAAATGCACTGCGCATGTAACAGAGACTGACATGCAGGACATTCATTTACTGATTGGTCAGCCGGTCATCAACGCTGATCGTGTTTCGCTTGTGGTGACTAATAAGACTGCTACGTTAAGATTGGAACCTGACCCTTTTGCTGAACTTCAGGTTGTCGAAGATATTCAGAAATTCAAGGTAGTGACATCAAGCAAAGAATCCTTGCCACCCGGTGGCTCCATCATCAAAGTCCGGGTGCTGGGTAATGCCGAGAAAGATGATGTCTGCACAGCGCCGCGTCACTATGAACTGAATGGAGTTTCCTACTCGTTACCAGCCACGTTACTCCGAGGCGGAGAAGGCTTCATGAAGGTTATCAACACCGGTACCAAGGACATCGAGTGGGAAGCCGGCGAGATCCTCGCACGAGCAAATAGCTGCCACGAATCGGCGATCCAACCAAGCCGGGTGAGTTCAGCCAAGCCATTATTGTCTTACTTGCCCAATATTTTGCCAAATAAGCCAAATTATTCAGTTACTAGTTCCTCTAATCCATGTGGCCTTACAGTCCCGTCTGCCTTGGTCTTAACAACTAATAAAATCAGTGATAGTATAGGCGGGGTACCTATATCCGAAATCAGTATGGGGAGTTTAAATGAAAACGAGCGTGATCGATTAATGCATTTATTATTACAATATAAACACACCTTTGCAGTTGACACAAAAGATCTCGGTTGCACCAATTTGTTCCATATGAAAATAAAACTTACCACACAGCAGCCAATATACCGTCAACCTTATAGGTTATCGCACACTGAACAACAAATAGTTAATTCAAAAGTTCGTGAGTTGCTAGATGCCGGTATTATTAAAGAATCCGAATCAAATTATGCCTCTCCAGTTATCTTGGTAAAGAAAAAGAACGGTGATAGTCGGTTATGTGTGGATTATCGTGCCCTTAACTCGGTCACTATAAAAGATAGATATCCGTTGCCAAACATCGACGATCAGATTTCAAAGCTAGCCGGTAAGAAATATTTTACGAGCCTCGATATGGCCCAAAGTTATCACCAACTACGAATTGCACCCGAAGACACTCACAAAACTGCATTTATAACACCTAAGGGCCATTATGAGTATATGCGCGTTCCCTTTGGTTTAGCAAATGCACCATCAGTTTTCATGCGAATGATTAGTAAACTTGTTGATTCCATCCGTTCCCAAACGTCACAAACTGACAGTTCAACTAGTGAAATTCTGGCATTCATAGATGATTTATTACTACCCTCGGTTGATTTTAGTTCTGGTATAAATATGTTAGAATCGGTGTTGCAAAAGTTTGAATCGGAAAATCTAAAATTAAACATGAAAAAGTGTTCTTTTTTACAAGAGAAAGTGACTTATTTAGGACATGAAATCTCTCATGAAGGTGTGCAACCGGCAAAACCAAAATTAATGGCAGTTTCGCATTTTCCTGCACCAAAAAATGTACATGAGGTACGTCAATTTATAGGCCTTTGCAGTTACTTTCGAAAATTTATATTTAAATTCGCGGTTATAGCCCGCCCTTTAACAGAATTGACTAAGAAAAATGTACCGTGGGTATGGAGTGATAAACAGGTCGATAGTTTTAACGAATTAAAAAAATGTTTATGCTCTAAACCAGTGTTAGCTTTGTATGACCCCACATTAGACATAGAAATTCATAGCGATGCGTGCAAATTAGGAATAGCAGGAATTTTATTACAAAAACAGTCTGACGGTACTTTGCGCCCTGTTATGTATTTTAGCCGAGTGACATCTAGGGAGGAAAGTATGTATCATAGCTATGAGCTAGAAACATTAGCAGTCGTGGAATCATTGCGTAAATTTCGGGTGTACATAGTAGGTAAGAGTGTGAAGGTAGTCACCGACTGTACCGCCGTCCGAGCCACTCTCACTAAACGTGATATTATACCGCGTATCGCAAGATGGTGGCTGTTAATTCAGGAATACGATATCAGTGTAGAATATAGGCCTGGTGAACGAATGAAACATGTCGATGCATTAAGTAGGAATCCAAGTGATGCTGTAAATATTAATCGTTTAGAAGTCACCGATTGGTATTATACAGTTCAATATCAAGATGATAAATTAAAAATTATTATTGACCAATTAAAAGCCGGGTCGACTGAACGCGATATAATAAACAATTACGTTTTAATAGATGATAGGTTGTATAGGAAGACGCTCAGTGGTAATCGTCTTGTAGTGCCTGCGGCAGCTAGGTGGAAAATTCTTCAAATGCACCACGACGAAATAGGGCACGTAGGATTAAAACGATGCACAGACCTGATTAAAAGTGATTTTTGGTTCCCTAAAATGACACGGTTCATTCGTAAATATGTAACCTCTTGTTTAAGTTGTGCCTATGGAAAGGGAGATCATGGCAGAAAGGAAGGCAAGTTACATCCAATTCCTAAGCCAAATGAACCGTTTAGAATGATACATGTCGACCATTTAGGCCCGTTTTGTAGGACAAAGAAAGGTTATCAATACATGTTAGTTATAACTGACGCGTTTTCAAAATTTGTAATTGCAGAGTGCAGTCGATCAATTAATTCAGTAGAAACAATTAGAATACTTAAAAGAATGTTTTCGTTATTTGGCTACCCGGATAGAGTCGTAACTGACCATGGTAAGGCATTTACCAGTAGATATTTTAAGAAATTTTCGGCAGACAAACAATTTAAACATACGTTGAATGCAATTGCGTGCCCGCGTGCCAACGGGCAAGTCGAGCGGACGAATCGTACCATACTAAATGCCCTACGCGCGACTGACCCTAGTGAAGCCGCTAATAGCTGGTCTAACCGTCTACCCGATGTGATTTGGGGAATAAATAATACTTTAAATGAAACTACTGGGTTTAAGCCCTATGATTTAATGTTTGCACGTAGTGGTAGGCCAGTGTGTGATGTAACCATCCCAGATCAAGTACCTGAATCGACACAGGCCAAGCGTAGCAAGGCCAGTGCACGTATTAATAAAGCTAGCGCTAGGATGAAACGTAACTTCGACAAACGTCGTAAAAATTGCCATGTTTATAAAAAAGGAGATTTGGTTTTATGGAGGCAGGCACCTACTAGTAGTGCTGCTAAGGTCAACACAAAGCTAGATGACTTGTTTTCAGGCCCCTATATAATAACTAAAGTAGTTGGCAATGACAGATACAGGATCAGGAGCATTAAGGGTTTAAGGGGCTACAAAAACTTTACGGGGCTTGTTTCAGCAGATTCCTTGCGACCTTATCGTAGCATAGCTCCTGTATCTGACAGTGCCAGCAGCTCTGATGACCAGCTGGAGACAGAAGACTTAATCGATTTATTAGAAAGCTAATAAAAATCGTATGCTCCATTGCGGGAGCAATTGTTACAGGATGGCCGATTGTAACGCCACGCCATGTGATCAGCCCACGCCAAGCCAAGCCAACGCCAAGCCAATGCCTCTTCACGACAATTTGGAGCTACAATTGTCAGCCAAGCCAGCTAGCGACCGTTAGTGACGTCACATCCGACCGTCGAAGAGTATAAATATTCGGATCGCTCATTTTGCGAGCACATTTCGCTGCCGTACATGACATAAGTCAAAACTCTGCCCAACTTTGTAAAAAATACATTATTATCAATAAATAATTGTGATTATTCGTCAAGTGTGAAGTATATTATTCCTCTCCTGTTTCACAAACATATAAACACACCCCACACACACTCACAAACTTTCGCCTTTATATTATTAGTGTGATAACGGAGCTGTTTTGTAAAACAGCTAGAGGTTTTGTTAAACAGTGGATTCTACAATCCATCTCCAACATAAATACATTTTACCTTACCATTTTATCCTACCTAGACTCAAGTGATAAATTCAAATTCAAAATATAAATCATCATCATCATCATTCTCTTTTTTTTCTTTGTTTAGCCTATACTGTCCCACTGCTGGGCAAAGGCCTCCCCCCAAGTCCTTCCAGGAACTCTTTTCCCGCGCCACTTCTCTTTACACCTAGGTATTTATTTGGGGTCGGCGCAACATGTCTTAGTGTCTAAACACACTATGCCGAAGTTACGCGACCGAAGTTCGGCAAGATTACGCCCGCAATGCTATTTAACGCAACGTAATTTCGGCATAATGTGTCGTCAGTAATGAGGGATTTTCTTTTTCTTTTTTTTTAACGCTTCCCTAGTCGCTGGATAGATGGCGCTGAACTTGGTAAGTTACTGCAAGGAACGGAAGTTACATAATTTTTTTTATTAATTCACTTGGATGTAATTTTAAGATCATAAAACGAAAGCAAACGAAACTATCACTCAACGAGCGTATATGACGTGACGCAATGTTTTTTTTCCAAGCGTTTTGACTTTGGCATCTAGTAACATAGTCAGTTCAACGCCATCTTCAGGGTTCTTGGGAACTATTTTTTTTTTAAATACTGAAAAGAAAAACCTCTCATTCAAATAGCATTGCAGGCGTAATCATGCCGAACTTCGGTCGCGTAACTTCGGCATAGTGTGTTTAGACACTTTTTAGTCGTCGTCTTGGTAGTCACCCCCTTTCTAGCCAAATCATCTTTCATACTGTCCATCCATTGGTCATAAATATCAAACTTAAATGGAACTGGGCTGGCCACATCTGTTGCATGCCAGAGGAGCTATGCGCTAAAAACCCCACACTGTGTCCTAAATAGGAGCAAACGGCAACGTGGCAGGCCCAGGGGAAGACGGCGGGACGACTCGACTTTTTTAAAAGGATTGGCAACACAAATAGAAGTAAGCAGAAAGGAATACGTGAAAGTAGAGAGAGCCTTTGCCCTGCAGTGGGCCACGGACGGCTGATTTTTTATTGTAGGCCTATGTTGTGTCCCACTGTTGCGCAAAAGGCCTCCCCTTTTGATTCCAAACCTCCTATGTCTTGTGCGATCTCTGGCCATGTTGACCCTGCAAACGTTATCAGATAGTAATACACCTTCGCCGTAGTCTACCTCGACGGTAATGTCCTCCATGGGAGTGATGATCTTTACCCATCTCTCCGGGTGCATTCGTAAGACGTGTCCAGCTCATTCCCAAGTGGTAGTGGGCTGGACACGATATACATACATATTATAAAGATACTAGCAGCACCCCGCGGTTTACCCGCATAAGTGTCGATTCCGTGGGAATATCAGGATAAAAACTATCCTATGCCCTTCCCCGGGATGCAATCTATCTCTCTGCCAAATTTTATCGAAATCCGTTCAGTGGTTTAGGCGTGAAAAGGTTACATACAGACAGACAGAGTTACTTTCGAATTTATAATATTAGTAAGGATTATTATCAGCAAAAAACTGACAGGCTAAAGCTGATAATAATACACACATCAAAAGTGTCTAGGGATCAAGCATTTTTATGCGGATTTCTTGAGATTGAGATGTGGCTTTGTAATAAATTTATGATTTTATAAATTTATATGGATCCTTTTTGGTGCATTTCATAATTTGAATCAGGAACTGTGAATCAAATTCGAGTAAAAGATGAAAATCAGCTGTCAATATTTTCCCTATAAAAACATACAACGCATTGAAGACATTATTAGTGCTACTGTTTCCCTACTACTGATTAAAACCAACGTTATTATGGAGCGGCGACGTCATTTAAGCAGGGAAGAAATGCTCAGAGCCGTGGGAATGATAGAAGCTGGTTCCCGGCAACGTACTGTGGCTTTAGCTCTGAATACAAGTCAGAGTGTTATCAGTCGACTTTGGACACGTTACCGAAGCACTGGTACCGTGGCTGAGCGCCATGGAGGACGGTATCGCTGCACCACACGGAGACAAGACCGATACATTCAAATCTTAACTCGAAGAGCTCCAACAATAACCGCCATGATGTTAGCCGTGAGGCTTCATCACTCTTCAGGGAACTTAATTAGCGACCAAACAGTCAGAAACCGCTTGCATGAAGTGAACCTTCATTCCCGAAGACCGCTACGGGTACCACCTATAGCAATGCACAATCGTAGGATTCGATATCAATGGGCTCTTGAACACAGAAATTGGGCAGAAGAACAATGGCGTTTCGTGTGCTTTTCTGATGAGTCTCGTTTTGGTATGAGACCGGATACAAGACGTATACGACACTGGAGAACCCCTGGACGCCAACAGCGATTAAAATCCTGCCAGGAAGTCCATCCTTATAGTGGTGGAACCATCATGGTATGGGCGGGTATTTGGATCGGCGGAAGAACTGAGTTGATTTGGATCAGAGGCAACCTCAACGCTCAAATTTATGCTGAGACGATTGTATCAGACGTCATCGTTCCTCTACAAGTGCAAATCGGTCCCTTATTTCAGTTAATGCATGATAATGCACGACCGCACACCGCAAGAGTTGTAAGACAGACTCTCGCCGCAGCTAACATCAATGTCCTGCCCTGGCCTGCTCAGTCGCCAGACTTGAACCCGATTGAGCATGCATGGGATATGCTACAGAGAAGAGCTCTGCCGAATATGGAGGGTATCCAGTCGCAAGAAGACCTTTTTTTGTTGTTGCAACGAACATGGGCGGCCATTCCACAGCGTGATTTGGATGAACTCATTTTGAGTATGCCAAACCGATGTTCTTGTGTTGTTAGTGTTCGCGGTAGAAACACGGATTATTAATTGTTTAAGTTACCAATAAAATTTTAAAGAAAACTGTTATTTCAGTCTTTTTTTCGAACTTTTGTGTTAGTGGTTCAAATGTCAAAAATCCCTTTATTAGGAAAATGGCAAATTTCTTTATTAATGCAAAGAAGACTTGGTTTATCGTTACTGTGACAAACGAAAACACTTTATTTGATGAATCCTTAAAGAAAATTTTAATTAATATCAATCAGGAGAAAAGTTATTGCAAAAATATATGTTGATCCCTAGACACTTTTGATGTGTGTAATTAACAATTTTGATTGAATGTCAAATGACTTATAAGTACTTAGGTAGGTACATACAAACTAGAGTAACAAGATAAATGCTACGTGACAGAATTACAAGTAAGTATTACAATTTACGTTACGTTAAATGAATTAATTTCAATGACAGGCCAGCAACTATTGGTTCAATGTTAATACCTACGCGACGATCGGTTTCCAACCAAAAGAGTAGATCGGTTCACGAATGTCGAGAATATTTGTGCAACTATTATTGTATAGGCAAGGAGCTGGTGTTGTTATAATTAAATGTCATTAGATTTTTTTTTTATAGAGTACCTGGATTTCGAATAGAATAGAATAGAATACTCTTTATTATGTACACCATATTAATACATAATCAGCCTAAAATGTTCCCACTGCTGGGACCTAGTCCACCACGAGGGCCCAGTGCGGGTTGGTAGATATCGCATGTCTTCGAATTTTTGGTTCTTGGACATGTCGGTTTCCTCACGATGTTTTCCTTTACCGTTAAATGATAAATTATTTATTTTCTGTAAGTAGGTTTGTTAAGACAGCAGCACGTCAAGCTACTACAGTCTGTCACAGATTCTCAACTTCATCGCCATAGCATGAGGTTTAAAGTTGATTGGGAAAATTTTACAGTTTCGGGTAGCTAAATGTGCCGGCGGCGTCTGTACAAACACTTTTACACGTCAATCATCGTCGTTTTTAACCCCCGACGCAAAAACGACGGGGTGTTATAAGTTTGACGTGTCTGTGTGTGTGTGTGTGTGTCTGTCTGTGGCATCGTAGCTCCCGCACGGAAAAACCGATTTTGATTTTGTTTTTTTTGTTTCAAAGGTGAATTAGTCGGGAGTGTTCTTAGCTATGTTTGATAAAAATCGGTCCAAGATGGCCGCCGCCACAAAATGGCGGATTGCATATTTTTTCAACAACTCCCTCAATATGGGTATCAAATGAAAGGGCTTGACTAGTAGAATACTGTACGCTATTACAAATTTCAAATCAGAGATGGCCGCCACCACAAAATGGCGAATTATATATTTTTTTCACAACTTCTTCAATATACATAGGTATCAAATGCAAGGGCTTGACAAGTAGAATGATGTACACTATATTGAAAGGGAATGAGGAATATTAACTAACGAAATGAAAACTAAAAACTTGAAAATATTTTTTTGTCTGATCAATGCTCTAGAATGATGAGGAAAGTGGAGTGATGACTGGTACCTACGACCACTGAGCTTGACTATTTTTATTACGAATGGAATTATCCTACTTAAAAAGCGTAGGTATTTCTGCATCAGATAGTGTCGCAGTCCCATTTTATAAACTAGATCTGAAATACTAAGGTTTCTAATAGCTATGAAATACTTGTACGTTGAATAACTAAAGTTGTAAAGTTGAATAACTAAAGGAAGAACTAGAAAAAGGATATAATAAAACAAAAAAATCTGTTTAGTCTTAAAAAATATTTTTCAACTATAAATAATAATTATTTTTTGACGGATAAAAAACCTGATTAAACACCAAATCCTGACCTGAATCTTAAAACGCAAGAAAATAAAAGAAAAGAAATACAAAATATAAGGAGTCCCTCCAAAAAGCATGAAATAAAAAATTTAAAAAACCCCCGACACAAAAAAAAAAAAAATAATTAAATGTTAATAATTGGAAAAGGATCAAATAATTTAAAAACCCCCAACTTAAAGAATCTAGGTAACGAGACTAAAACAGATAAATTCATATGGAAGTCGGGGGACCGTTCTGTGGAACACCTTCTATGCTAAGAGGTCCACCGACAGCCATATGAATTTATCTGTTTTAGTCTCGTTACCTAGATTCTTTAAGTTGGGGGTTTTTAAATTATTTGATCAAAACAGATAAATTCATATGGAAGTCGGGGGACTGTTCTGTGGAACACCTTCTATGCTAAGAGGTCCACCGACTGCCATATGAATTTATCTGTTTTAGTCTCGTTACCTAGATTCTTTAAGTTGGGGGTTTTTAAATTATTTGATCCTTTTCCAATTATTTACATTTAATTTTATTTATTTTTTTTTGTGTCGGGGGTTTTTTAAATTTTTAATTTAATAAGAGCACTGAAATAATTTACACAAAGTTAAGCGCTTCTTTGGGTTCGAACCTACGATCCAGAAATCTTAAATCGCAACCGTTACTATTGGGTGATCACTGTTCTCGATTGTGAAGTGAAATTGTTTATTTCTGTAACTAGATCCATTTTTTTATCAATATTTTAAATCCAGATCGACGACATTTTTTATCTGACCGTTTCTTGAGAAGAAATGCCGAAATAAACACAGAGGTCTCTTTTAAAGTCAAGCCTTATTAAGTTTTATGTGAGTCTAACAATGCAAGGATTCAAGAGGGATCAAGTCTGGAAGGTCCTTATGAAGAAAGAGAGAAAGAGAGCCATTGCTGCTTTAAGTTGACCTGGCCTGACAGATGGCATGCATGCAGTAGATACCTACTTCCCGAAAGGCTGAGTTACTCTATAAGACCCACATTTCGACAGCTAAAAGTCCTATGTAACAAGGGCGACTTTTGTCTGCTCATTCCGGTTTATTAGTAAAAATGTCACCGCGAAAACTTAGCTGAAGTGAGCTCGAAGTGAGCCATCATTCCCTTTGATGTTTAGGGATTGACCCTATGACAGCTCACTTCGTCTGAGTTTTCACGGTGACATTAGAGAATAGATTGGCTGGACTTTTTTTTTTTCAGTATTGGAAATCATCAAATGTTCCCTCCCGCTCTGGGTGGAGCGCCTCTCGCGTCCGGCCCTGGTGCAAGCCATGGTCCGGGGCGAGAGGGAGTGGGAGGCAGTCACCTCCAGAAGGAGGTGGCGGGACGGCTCAGGGAGAGAGCCTTCCGTCCTAGCCGCCGCAGGATACGCTCCCGGCGTCGGGAGCCGCGTGACGACTCCCGGCCACCGTAGGCGCGGGCCTGCGGGCGGAGAGTAATGGATAGTTCACCGTTCGATCAGGACTAGGCCCGTGCCGGAGCGTGTACGTGTTCCACGCGCGCCTTAAAGAGATGTCAGCATCGAGGAGGGGCCCCTTAGGGCCAAAGCCTGCCGGGTCAGCGGATTGTCCGAAAGGGTTACCGCTGGCCCGAAACATAAAGGGCTAAGGAAGGAACACGGGTGGGTTTTAGTCAGTTAGAGTCTGACACTCCCTTCCGCTCCACCCAGAGCGGGAGGAGTCATTTGATGATTTCCCATACGCAAAAATAATGTTACGAGCTTCGGGTTCGTGACAATAAAAACTGCCGATTTAATAACCAAAAAAAATGACACTTTAATAATCAACACTAATTACAAAACACAATTGCACTACTGATCGCTTTAAGTCGCACTTGAATATCGCTTCGATGCTTTCACTTCGATCGCTTTATCCAAACTGTGTCGGTCGTGGCGCGTCTCGGCCTTATATAGCGCCAAAGAGAGTTCTAGAACCTTCCATTGTAGAAACATCTAGAATGTTCGAATACATACAGGCCCCGATCGACCAGATGTCGAAAGTTCGGGAATGTTCTAGAAAGTTCTCTCATCGAAATTTCTAGAAGGGTCTTGACTACTAGTTCCGCTACTCGATACTAGATGGCGCTAGTGGTAACTACTGTCGCCATGTACTAGGCATTAATTGTGGCGCGCAACACTGCCCCCTCCTAAGACATGCTCGTCCCGAGCATTATCGGCCCCATAATAACGCGCCAGTCGATCCACGTGGACGATCTTAGGAGTACCTCTTGCACCTTTCTGTATCCGGTAGGTTACGTCATTGATCTTTGTCACAATCCGGTACGGTCCGTCTCATTTAGCTTGAAGCTTAGGCGATTTCCCTTTGCTGCGGACTGGATTGTGCAACCACACTAGTGAACCTTCGTGGAACCCTTTATTGTTCATTTTACGGTCATAACGGGTTTTCATCTTTTTAGACATTTGCTGGCCCGATTGTCTGACGTGCTCATAAATGTCATTCATTTTGTTCCGCAAGTCATTTGCATACTCGGTTATACTGCGTGGGGCATCAGGTGGTATTCCGGTGATCAGGTCTGCAGGCAGCCGTAATTCTCTTCCAAAGTTTGCGAAAGCTGGTGTCACCGATCTACTTTCGTGAACAGCGCTTCGATATGACAACAAAAACGGTTGTATGTGCTTGTCCCAATCTCGTTGCCGATTTTCCACAACTTTGGCTAGGTACCTCTCCAGTGTCTGATTAAATCGTTCCACCATTCCATCCGATTGTGGGTGGTAAGAAGTTGTTCTCGTTTTATGAGTACCCATTACACGGCAAGTTTCCTGAAATATTTGGGACTCAAAATTCCTTCCCTGATCGCTGTGAATCTCCAAGGGTACTCCAAAACGGCAGAAGACTTCATGGACTAATCTATCTGCAACTGTCGAAGCTTCTTGATTTGGAATGGCGAAGACTTCCGGCCACTTAGTGAAGTAATCCATCACAACCATGAAATACTTGTTACCACTTTCACTTTCCGGAAACGGTCCCGCAACGTCAAGGGCTATCCTCTCCCATGGTGCACCAACATTGTACAATTTCAATGCACCTCTACTACGAGTCTGAGGTCCCTTTACAGCTGCACAACTTGTACATTTGCGACACCAGTCCTCGACATCGTCCCGACAGTGGACCCAGTAAAACCGTTCTCGTATCTTCAATAGAGTCCGTTTTACTCCCAGATGGCCTCCTGAACAACCATTATGGTACAGCTGTAGAACATCCGGTACTTGAGCTTTAGGGACAACCATTTGCAAATGACAGCTGTTTCCCCGACCGTTTTCCCATTTACGGCACAGGACTCCATCCTGAATCACCAAGCTGTCCCATTGGGCCCAATAGCTTTTTGTGGTCGAACTCATTGCTGAGACGTCGCTCCACCTGGGCTTAGGAGCTCTGGCCGTCATCCACTCCAGAATCGGCTTGATGTCCGAATCTTCCTGCTGTGCACGTTGTTACTGAGGCTGTTGGCTTTCCTTCCACTCGTTACTGAGGTCTGTCTTGAGCATCCTCACAGGTACGACTTCTTTACTTTCTTGCCTAGTACAATGCTTGCAGTTTTCAGGACAAGGTCTTCTTGACAATGCATCTGCGTTGCCATGAGATTTCCCGCTGCGATGTTCGACCTCGAAGTCGTATTCCTGCAGTAGTTCGATCCATCTCGCAACTTGTCCTTCTGGATTTTTGAACTGCAATAGCCATTTAAGTGCAGCATGGTCAGTTCGTAGGTGGAATTTCCGCCCCAGAAGATATTTGCTAAAGTGCTGCAATGACTTTACCACAGCAAGCAGTTCCCGTCTCGTAACACAATAGTTCCTTTCAGGTTTCGACAATGACTTGCTGAAGTATGCTACCAAAACCTCTTGATCGCCGTTCCGCTGAGACAACACACCGCCAAGTCCTATGTCACTTGCGTCTGTGTCAACTATAAATTCCTTGCCCGCATCAGGGTACCCCAAAATAGGTGTTTTGCACAGACGGTCCTTTAGCTCCTGGAATGCGATGTCGCAACTTTCGTCCCAGCAGAAATGTCGCTTCTCCTCAGTAAGCTTATGCAGGGGTTTGGCTATATCTGCAAAGTTCTTGACAAATCGCCGATAATAGGAGCACAAACCCAGAAATGCTCTGACCTGCGTCTTGTCTTTTGGAATTGGCCAATCCTTGACAGCGGCGATTTTCTCTGGATCCGTGCGGATACCTTCTTCAGACACTACATATCCCAAAAAGCTAACTTGTCGTTTGAATAGTGAACACTTCTTCGGACTTAACTTGAGGTTGGCACTCTGGATCTTCATGAGTACGCGTTCCAGGTTTTGAAGATGTTCTTCAAACGTGCGGCCTACGATGATGATGTCATCCAAGTAGACCAGGCAGGCATCGCCAATTAGTCCGGTAAGTACAAGTTCCATCAACCTCTCAAATGTTGCCGGAGCATTGCACAATCCAAACGGCATAACTTTAAATTGCCACAGACCCTTTCCTGTCGAGAATGCAGTTTTCTCCTTGTCGTTAGGATCAATTCCAACTTGCCAGTAGCCACTTTTCAGGTCCAGCGTGCTAAACCACTTTACTCCAGTAAGCATGTCCAGCGTGTCATCAATTCTTGGCAAAGGATAGCTGTCCTTCTTTGTAACGTCGTTCAGACGACGATAGTCAACACAAAACCGCATGCTGCCGTCCTTCTTTCTTACCAGCACTACAGGTGAACACCATGGACTAGATGAAGGTTCAATAACACCATCCTTCACCATTCCCTCAATCATGGTTTCCACTTCTTTTTCACGTGCTACCGGCAATCTCCTTGGCCGCTGACGGATAGGCAATTCTTCTCCTGTATTTATTTTGTGTTGAACTATGCCAGTCTTCCCGATGTCAGCCTCGTTTGACGAGAAAACATCGGCGAACTTGAATAACATCTTCTTCGCCTTGACCATTTCATTTTGGGACAAAGCGTTGCGGCAGTCTTCTAAAAGTGTGGTCACTTTTGTTTGTGCATCCTTGCTGAGGGTCCCAGTCGATAGATGTTGGCATCGACGCAACCAATCCACTTCCTCGCAAGTACCAACAAGTGTGCCTTTTTCTATTATCTGTTCCTGATCACAAAGGTTCAGCACACGTACCCCTGAGATGTCAGTGGCTCTGACCAAAGTCCGTGCCACTTTCCATGGAAGGTCATTGTCTACCCTTTCCACGAGTACACAACGATGAGTTTGCCCAGGATTCCGAGGAAGACTAACCGGCACAATCGTTTCCGATCTCGGCGGAAGAACAATCTTCTTAAGGCTGTACACATTCCCAGGTAACGCCCCTTCCATGAAAAGTTCCTCTTCTCCACATTTCAAAACACCTTGCTTGACGTCAATCTCGCAATAATTCTTCCTCATAAAGTCAAGGCCCAGGATGCAATCGTCCATTATATCAGCCACGATGACATTATGCAGGTAGATTCTGTTGCCTAGCGTCAATTCCATTTTCTTCTCTCCATGGACGGGTATGCGCTGACCGGTGGCTGTTACCAAATTAATGCGTTCCCGGTTGTATGCGGAGTCCCCAAGGGACCGACTCGCAAGTTGGGAACTGACAACCGTGCGAGAAGCTCCAGTGTCTATGGTCAGCTTACACGGCATTCCGTTGACCTCACCCTTGATGATAAGGCTGTTCCCGTCATGGGTTTGTGTGATCGAAACCCTTGGGGCTCTTTGAACATCAGCCAGCACCCGCCCCGCAGTCCTGGCTATTACTCGTTTCCCTGCTGCTGGTGCTGCGCGGTGTTGTTAGCCGCACTGCCCTCTGGAGATCGGTCGACTTCTCTTTCTGCAGTTCGCTTAGGGCAACTGGATCGAAGGTGGCCCTTTTCCCCACAGCCGTAGCACCTAGGGCTGTATCCTTTATTGCGGTCGCGAACTGTAGCCGCTGCAACCTCCCTGACGCGATGGGAACGATGATCCTGTCGCACAGCTTCCACCTCCAGTGCATGGGCCAAGGCGTCCTTAAGCGTCCCGTGGTGCCCGAGCCTCACAGCAGCTCTCACTTCAAGGTCGCGGATGCCGTCGATGAATGCCTGCACCAGGTTTCCATCAATAAGCGCAGGTACGGACTGGTAAGCTTTACGAACCAGCTTCTCCACTTCAAGGGCCCACTGCTGCAGGTTTTCGTTACTGCGTTGCACGCGATCCTTGAGCTGCGCCCGAAACACGTGTTCCAGGTGAGCGTAGCCATACCGAGCCTCCAATGCCTCGAGGAGCTGCTCGTAAGTCACTTCCTTACCGAGAGCTTCCAGGACAGTTAAGGCCTGGTCGCGCAGGCCTAGGGTGAGAGCAGTCATGGCCTGGCTTTTATTCCACCCGTTCGCCTTCATGACAGCCTCAAACTGGATTTTGTAGGCCGACCATGAAGAAGTTCCGTCGAACGGTGGCACTTTGAATCCACGTAGCGAAGGTGTTGTAGCTACGGGAGCTGCGATTCCATCCCCAAGTTTGAGGTAATCCAGCGTTTTCTTAACGTCAGCCATCACGGTTAGCTTCACGTCAGCCATCACGTTGTCAACCCGATTATTTACTTGGTCGATTCGGGTTTCAGCTTCCGACAGGCGGTTGTCATGTTGAGCAACCTTATCCTTCACCTCCTTCATGTCTTTCCCGAAGGTAGCGTGAAGGTCCTTCATAAGGAGCATCTGCTCTTCCTGACGGCGCGCCTGCTCCTCCTTATCACGTTGGAGCTGTTCTTCCAGCCGACGAGCCTGTTCCTCCTGTCGATGGGCCTGTTCCTCCTGTCGACGGGCCTGTTCCTCCTTGTCCCGCTGGAGCTGTTCCTCCAACCGACGAGCCTGTTCCTCCTGTCGGCGAGCCTGTTCCTGCAGCATCATCATCAGAGCAGCAAAATCTGGCGCTGATGATGCTGGAGCAGCTGTGGACGGGCCGGCCTCCGCGGTCGGTAGCTGGCCTTCCGACCCCATTGGCGTTGTTCCACCGAATCGCCTTTGGTCCGTCTCCTGCTGGCGTTGACTCCGGGTACGGATACCCTCCGTGTCGTCTTTGGGTAAAACCGGCATTTTAATCCCCTCTTCTGACACCAATTGTTACGAGCTTCGGGTTCGTGACAATAAAAACTGCCGATTTAATAACCAAAAAAAATGACACTTTAATAATCAACACTAATTACAAGTCAAACACACTAATTACAAAACACAATTGCACTACTGATCGCTTTAAGTCGCACTTGAATATCGCTTCGATGCTTTCACTTCGATCGCTTTATCCAAACTGTGTCGGTCGTGGCGCGTCTCGGCCTTATATAGCGCCAAAGAGAGTTCTAGAACCTTCCATTGTAGAAACATCTAGAATGTTCGAATACATACAGGCCCCGATCGACCAGATGTCGAAAGTTCGGGAATGTTCTAGAAAGTTCTCTCATCGAAATTTCTAGAAGGGTCTTGACTACTAGTTCCGCTACTCGATACTAGATGGCGCTAGTGGTAACTACTGTCGCCATGTACTAGGCATTAATTGTGGCGCGCAACAATAAAAAGCCCTTTATGTTTCGGGGCAGCGGTAACCCTTTCTGACAACCCCGCTGACTGACAAGGTTCAGCAGGGGCTTACGACCACAACAATTATATATTTATTAATCGGTGTAGTGTCATGCATGAACCATCCGTACTGGGCCCGCGTTGCGGAATACGGCCCACTCTCTCTCACAGAGAGGAGGCCTGTGTCCCAGCAGTGGGAACGTTATAGGCTGATTATGCTTATGCTAGTGTCAGAAAGAAAGATCAGAAAGATCAAAACTCAAAATGGCAGTCACTGCGTGTAGAAAAACTGTTATTTTTAGCTACATCTGGAGCATATCTGACCTAAAGTGGAAATGAAAATGGGAAAAGCCTAATAAGTTGACAAGGTTACCGATAATCTTAACTCTATATTTAATCTGCCAGCCTCTTCCCAAATACGTTGCCAGAAAGCAGCAGGACACCTGTATTTTACATAAAGAGGCTATCTATCTGACCTCCACAACCCAGTTACTGGGGTAACACGATACCCCTTGGCAGGACTGGTTGTCAGACTTTCGCGCTTCTGACTACGCGTAACGACGGTCAAAGATCTACGAATGTCAGCCGGGACCAATTGCTGAGGCACGGAGGGGTGTCGGTATGTTATGGATGGCCACCCATCCACGAACCGACCTCGGCGAGCGTTGCTTAACCTTGAAGATTGACCAAAGCGGATGTTGTTTTTTAGCCAAGCGCCCCTTATACTTTATAACACGACCTGCTAAAAACTGTGAACCATTCACTAGATTCAGTGTGCAATATTATACGCATGTGCAATAGGTGATCACCCCATAGGTCAAGTTCATTTATTGGTAAATGTATCTGTTCGCTGACTTTGACATACTTATCACACACAGTTTATTGGAGTCAGAATGTTTCTGTTAATTGGGTAGTGACATCACGGAGAAAGGCGGCAACTTTTCCAATAGAAGATTCGGAAAAGTCTACAGCCTCGTCTACACGTCGTCAGATTCATCAGCAGATGGCCATCTGCCAATGCCTCCGCCGACGTGTAGACGGGGTAATTAGCTAGTCTGTGGTAGGTATTTGACATCGGCTAAAGCCTCCTCTACACGTCGTCAGATTCATCAGCAGATGGCCATCTGCGAATGCCTCCGCCGACGTGTAGACGGGGTAATTTGCTAGTCTGTGGTAGGTATTTGACGTCGGCAGATATGCTGTCTGACGACGTCTGCGCACGCATCTGCCGACGTGTAGAGGAGGCATATTAAATTAGTATTTACATGGTTTACTATTAATGCCAGCCTATTATTGTCCTATTGCAGGGTAAAACGGGTTGGCGATTTCAGACTTATTATCACACTAATATTATAAAGGCGAAAGTTTGTGTGTGTGCGTGTGTGTGTGTTTATATGTTTGTTACTTCTTCACGCTCAAACGGCTGGACCGATTTTGATAAAATTTTGTATAGAGGTAGCTGACGCCCTGGATTAACATATAGGGTACTTTTTATCCCGATATTCCCACGGGATCGACAGTTTCTCACGATGTTTTTCCTTCACTGATGTCGGAAATCTAAAAAGTTAAATTGATATTTGCCCAGATTTGAAGCCACAACCTTGTTTTCTATTGCTTGACAATAAATCTAATTTTGGCTGCCTAAATCTATGTAAGTAGTTGGCTGACAAAGCTCAATGAAAGTTGACTTGAGATTAATGAATCGTGCCATAATAGATGAAGCTTTCAGAAAAGGCGTTACTAGTTCCATAACAACCTAAGATTTTCTTTTTAAAATGGCGATCATTGAATCCAGTTTCTTAGTAGTGACACCATAGTACATTACATTTTTCCGCTACAAGAAAGCATAAATTTCTTATCGAAGATAGTAGGTAGGTACCTACTCGTAGATACGACTCTCTTAACTAAATGATATCACCTTGTTACCGCACAGTAATGACGAAACGTGAGACGTTAACAGTATCACAGAAGTTTTTACGTTTAAATCATTAAAATAACGAGAGTATACGTAACAATTTGAAAATAACTATAGAAAGTGTGATAACGTTAACTATCTGCACATACACTCTACGCCTACAAATTATAGCCTGATCAAATTAGCACGTTATTCAATTAAGAGGCATGGGTAAATAATTTAGTAAATTCTCGATTCGGTCGGGTTATACGGGTCGTTTACTCCACCGGTTTGCACACCTGTTTCGCTGGCCGGCCATGCGCAGTTAGCGCTTGACTTTCGAACGTGATTCGACGCGCGCTTTAAAAAAAGTAAACCTGTCAAAAATTGGCGGCATTTCCGTAAACCATAAACGAAAAAACATATTTTTTTAAACTGTGTTTTAGTGGTAGTGAACAAAATGGGTGTGGAATAAATTAATTGTTTGATAAAATTACGTTTGCGTTCAAGTAATGCAGTGAAATAGTGTTTTGGTGAAAGTGTAAGGATTTGAATTTTAAAAAGTTACAATGAAGTCTTCGGTTTTATTCGGCGGATGCCTCCTATTATTGGCTGTTCTCATAGGTAAGTTTTAAGTTAAAAAATACTTACTTATTTTTCATAATTACCTACGCAAAAAATCTCCATAAGTTTACAATTAAAAAGAATCCTAGGTATAATAATTATACCTTATTATGTGGTAATCGCAGTTTGGTTTTGATTTATGATTTAATTTTGGTAGGTAATTTAACGTTACCGTAAAAAGTTATGACTATGACCTACTTTTCAAAGGTGACCAGCTGACTATGAATTTTTATACCTACACATTATATAATTAACGTCTGTAGTGCGTATTTCACAAAAAAGCGAGTAATATCTACCAGAAGCAATTTTTTGTGTTTTTTTTTTAAAGTTCCGTAGTTAAAGAACTATGTCAATAGGAAGTACGGTCATGCAGAAAAATGTTGTTACCAATAATAATATTTAATATAATTCAAGAATTTATATTTTTAAAAATTAAAACAAGCATAATGAGGTACTTATCGAATAGAGGCTAATCAGTTGATAAGGTGGGACCGAAATATAAAATGCTATACATTTACCCCACAAAGCATCAAGCGTGAAGTTATAGGATATCATTACATATAAATGTTCGTACAACTTCGGGACTTTCTTTTAATTTTCTCTTTTATGGTTCAGTAAAAGTACTTTCAATTATTATTAAGTACGTGCAATAAAGACCTTGAACTTCAACTCTTGCAGAGTTCTAACAGGTTGGTACCTATAGGTAGATTACTAGTTTACACAATTTATATTAGTTATAATACAGTCAAATTAAAAAAATTAGCGAAACTCCGCCGACGTTATGGGTATCAATATCTACACATGATAAACCAAAAAGAAATTGATTTGATGATCAATCAGTCTGTCAAGTTTCGCTAGCTAATTTATTTCGAACGTGTAGCTATTACCAATACAATAATGCAATTCATGGTTTCAAGTAGACGTACCTACTAACTTCTCAATTCAGGGCGAATTAAAAAAAAACAATACTCATATTTTATAATACTAGGTAAAATCCTAATTTGAGTAAACAATTACGAACGAAGGCAGAATCCTTTTCGCGTGTTTTTAAAATTTTTGACCTTTATTTTTTTAAATTTGGTTCGCGCCTTTTTCTTTATCATACAGCCTTGTTACTTGTTCACACAATGTTCGTGATTGATCTCTTTGGTGATCTTTTACTAACAAATATCCATATTCAAAATTCATATTACTTTTAGTCGCTAGGGATGAAAAAGCTATTTTAGCCCCCTGTCTACAAAGAATGCTTTTTTTGAATAGATGTGCTAAAAAAAGACATTATACCATTAAGCACTATTTAGAAGACAAATCAATAGAAGCTGTTATTTGTAATCTAGTTGACATCGCTGATTGTGAATACATGTGCACGCCATGTTATGGCAGGATATGCTGAAACAAATTTAATGTTCACCATATGCACCATATTCTAGCTAATAAATATTCTTGATTTGATTTGATTGAGGATATTTTGGCACTATTGAATTTTTTTCCAGTAAGCTCGTGGTTTCGAAAAGAAACAGTCCATTAGTGTAATGAAATAATAATTACTTAAATGTTAGACTATTAGGTAAGCATTTCTATTTCTGAATCACTAATCGTTCTTTTGAAATATACTTTCTCACGTAATCACTCATCATTGTCTCCGAACCTATTAGGTAGGTTAATGTACTTATTACAATAAATGAGACATTTCTTCATTTTACGTAATTAGGTACTTCATCATTTATCTAGCCTTTTCACAACTATGTTGAGGTCTGCTTCCAGTATAACCGGATGCAGCTGAGTACCAGAATTTTACATGGAGCGACTGCCTATCTGACCTCTACAACCCAGTTACTGGGTAATACGAAACCCCTTGGTAAGACTGGTTGTCAGAATTTCGGGCTTCAGACAGCCCGTAACGACTGTTGAAGATCCACGAATGACAGCCGGGACCAACGGCTCAACGTGCTTTCCGAGGCACGGAGGGGTCTTGGCATGTAAAGATGGTCACCCATCCACGGACCAACCGCGACTAGCATAGTTTAACCTGTCAAGTATATAGACTTTATATGGAAGTCTTTAAACAGACTCCGGACCCACGTTGGCCGAGGCAGCCAAGAAATCGGCTAAATTGTTTGGCGCAATCGCCAGCGTCCACCAGTTCCTGTAACGTGCAGCTGACAGGACACGCAGGACAAGATATTAAGTGTCCCATCGTTTGTGGAACAGCACCACATTTACACTCCAAGGCGGAGTCATCTATGAATCAGAAAGTTATACTAATCATATTGAAGAGTGTAAATCAGTTTAAATAATTAAAACATGCCTAGAGCAAGATTTCTAAAGGATGTAACGCCGAAATACTGACCTATCGCAAAAGAAAGCGCTTGCGCACAGTGTGTATGGTCAAAGAATGATTAATGTTGGTCAAGTTGTTTCGGTATGAGGAAGTCACTGTCAGATCATTTGCTAAATATGTATACATTATATCTTTGAAAGTTACCAGATTTATTATTTTCTATTGCTAACACTATTTATTACCACTCGATAAATAGCTTTTACTTGTCGTTTATGGGTGTAAGATGAGAAGAAACACCTTTGAAGACATAGGTGGAAGGTGGTCTACCTGTCTCCTCTTACGCGTATTGGAGATGAAGTTGTGGTCGATGCAGTTAAAATTGTTATTGCCACACGTAATATACTTCACAGATTAAATTAAATAAATAATTTGTCTGTGTGGTGCCGGACTTAAAGAATAGCACCACCCCATACTTCCCGTGGGGTTCGTAAAAGGCGACTAAGGGTCTTATCGGAGAATGGGCAGCAGCGTTCTCTATGCATTCCACCATCATACCATATTGCGATCGCCAACCCGCCTGCCAAGCGTGGCGATAATAGCAAACCCCCCCCCCCCCCAAAATTGGGGGAGGCCTATGTCCAGCAGTGGACGCCTGTCGGCTGAAATAATGATGATGATGATGATGATGAATGTAACTAATTAAAACTAGCAGGGACAAAATAAACTAATCTAGTCCGTGCCCCATGACGGTTGGCAAGCAAGAGAGGGTTCCTACATAAGGAACGCTATGGTTAGCGCCTCGTATCGTAGATACGTGTCGCCACTTAACAGGGGTGCGTTCCTGATTAACTTATAAATTCTTCTCTACAACAATACAGGCGACGCCACGTATTCTAAGGTGCGTTCACATATGCACAACACACATCAAAAACAAAGCCTAAAACATAGGAAAATACCTTTTTAAAGTCCTTTTTTAGGGTTCCGTAGCCAAATGGCAAAAAACGGAACCCTTATAACTTATAACCCCGTCATGTCTGTCTGTCTGTCCGTCTGTATGTCACAGCCACTTTTCTCCGAAACTGTAAGAACTGAACTATATTCTGTGAAACGCATTAAGATTTTTACACAAAAATAGAAAAACAATAATTTTTAGGGTTCCCCATGCTTAGAACCGAAACTGAATTTTTTTTTTTCATCAAACCCATACGTGTGGGGTATCTATGGATAGGTCTTCAAAAATGATATTGAGGTTTCTAATATCATTTTTTTTCTAAACTGAATACTTTGCGCGAGAGACACTTCCAAAGTGGTAAAATGTGTGCCCCCCCCCTGTAACTTCTAAAATAAGAGAATGATAAAACTAAAAAAATATATATGATCTACATTACCATGTAAACTTCCACCGAAAATTGGTTTGAACGAGATCTAGTAAGTAGTTTTTTTTAATACGTCATAAATCGTAAACCGCAATTTTACCATTCATTCAATCAACTCAAATATAAAAAAAAAAAAACATTTAATTTCATAAACACAAACCTTATGCATAAACCCGGATGTTACGGAACTCTTGCCCGGTTTTTTTTCTTAAAAATTCAGCCGGTCTGTTCTGTAAAAATCTCATATTGAAAACTTAGGTGAAGTGAGCCCATCCAATACCCAGTGCGAGTGCGGTGCCTCTAATCAGCGGGATATACGTAACACACTATCAGTAGTAATGTCAGTAGCATTTTGACAGTTCAATAACATACATTGCGGCATTCACGTTGTTTAGCAGACTTTTTCGAATATAATTATGAAGCAATGCATTAGCAATATACTTCAAAATGATTGAAATTGAGATTGATAGTGTCTTACGCATACGTAATTAGAGTGCAGACCATGCCCCACTTGCTGGAGTGCCTTAAGTGACCGTTCACCTGCACCTTGGATGACTTAATGAATGGTACTGATGCCGCAATCAACATAGCCAACTACTGGGCTCAAACAATGTAGAATATACAGGAAAGTACCATCGACACGAAAAGAAAAAAAAAGAAGCTTAGAGTGAGCTGTCATGCCACCTGATACTAGTATTTGACACTAGTGACAGCTCACTTCATTTAAGTTTTCACGGTGAGATTATTACAGATGTAAAACAATATAAAGTAACAAAAGACTTGGCTTTAAGATTAAACTTAAAGAAAACGATAGCAGACAGAGCACGTTCCGAACTAGAATAAAAAACTCGAAAAAACATAAACAAACCTACAATAACCAATAGAATATTCATATCGATATTCCCAACCGAATACCGATCGATCTATTCATAGGTTGTCATCGTTATAATGATTTTAAATGCATAACAAGTTGTGACACTTTCGCGCGGGAGAAAGTGGACGCGTTCAAAGTGGCTCGTAATTAACTACTTCGAGTTTTTGACTCGCTTCCTTATGTGATTTGTACAAAATATCGATAATGGGAGCAGTTTATTTTAATTAAAAGATCCTACTTTCATTAAAATAGTGAATTGGTCATCACCAATTATTATTATCACAGAGAGAGAGAGAGATAATGTTAATCTGGCTGTAACTCGCAACTTGATGGCTGAACAGAAATATAATAGTTATAAAAACATAATTTTGATCAGTAAAATCACCATCTGCCTAGCCTTTTCTGGACTGGAAGCAGACCCATTTTATATGGAACGACTGCCTGTCTATCCTCCACCACCCAATTACTGGGTAATCGTGATTAGTAAAATAACAATTATTTTAGACCTTACCTCGGATACCTTAGTATTGAAACTCTTCATATAATACCTCTGTCACCGATTACTATATACAGCCTATAATGTTCCCACTGCTGGGACACAGGCCTCCTCTCGGTGAGAGGGAGTGGGCCGTAATCCACCACGCGGGCCCAGTGCGGATTGGCAGATGTCACATGTCTTCGAATTTTTGGTTCTAGGACATGCCGGTTTCCTCACGATGTTTTCCTTCACCGTTTTGAGAGCAGTGGTGATGAAATAATTTACACAAAGTAAAGCGCCTGTCTGGGTTCGAACCTACGACCTACAACTCGTAAGTCACCGATTGTACCTGCTTAATTTGTAACAATAAAATATTTTCTAACTCTTTGTCTATAAAACAAAGAAAACGTGGAAAAGTTGACTATTTTAAAGATTTAGGTAAAGCAAATACTTTTCAACGTCAAAATCGGAAAAACAACAAATAGTTAAACAGCAATAATTTCCAAATAAAGATGCACATAGCACCTAATGACTTATTCATAGTCTAGTCATAGCACAAAAAGCGTACAACGGCACTTACACGCTTTTGGCACACCAATGTTACGCAAAGGCAAAAAACCCAAACATTCACGGCCCACGGCTGACAACTGACCACTCAACTGACCAGTAGTGGCGAGTCATGGTCAGGCGATCTGTAACATAGAATGCACGCTTTAGGACATATTTTTAATATGCCTAATGCAGTTTGAACGATGAGTAAAATATATCTGCGTATCACTCCGTCACAAAGCAATAACGAAAATTAACATTTGCCACTGGTAGAATCGTGGTCAATGCAACTGTTGCATTGGAATCCACGCTTCGGGAGATTGTTGATTGATATTTAATTGAATACAGATAGATAGACAGATGCTGTAAATAAAATGTTCGTGAGTAAAACGATAGCTCGTATAGATAATAATAAAGGACAGAAGGATATTGCATAACCAGCCTAAAACGTTCACACTGCTGGAACACAGGCCTTCTCTCTGTGAGAGAGAGTGGGCCCAGTGCGGGTTAGTGGATCTCACAAGTATTCGTATCTTTTGGTTCTAGAACATGCCGGTTTCCTCACGATGTTTTCCTTCACCGTTTTGAGAGCAGTGGTGATGAAATTATTTTCACAAAGTAAACTGCCTGCCTGGGTTTGAACCCACGACCTAAAACTCAAAAAGTAGGGGCTGATATAACTCAGCCACCACTGCTCCTGTTAAAAGATAGATTTTAGAAGGATATTGTTAAAAGTATACAATATGTAGGTCAAACTTGAGACGAAGTCAGACATGTCACCGATACTGCATCGGCGGAGGAATTTAAAAAAAAAAAAAGAAAGCCCCCATAACAATGTCTTCCTTCATCGATGATACAAATTCAGACACAAACCTCAAGCCCCAAAAGGATATGAAGTTGCAACTGTTGGAGCAATTTCACTTATAAACACACTGGAAATTATTGTTTTGGAATAACATTTATAATCTCTACATCCAAACACAATCTAAAGCTTTTACAAAGTGACAGAATCCATTATTGATAAACGACCTGACCTGGTTACGTCACTGAATTCAGAACAATCGATGTTGAGCCCTTCATAACGGTGCTCTTGCACCTGATGTCTGACACAGTTACGATCGGGTCAGAATCAATCCGGTATTCCGGTCCCCAGAGAATCAAACAGTTAGCTTTTTTTATTAAATCTGTATTACTTTTTTGCTCGACAACATTATTGCTACCCTGCTGGTCTGGAAAGTTATCATGCATTTTCGTAATTGATGTCGTATCAGATCTTCCATCATCTTTTATAAACTGGGCCTCTTTTGTCGAATCCAGATTTATCTTCTTCCTAAATTTCAATCCTATAATGGGTATTTTTCTTTTCACTCCCTCAAGTTTATTGCATCTTTCTGTTCCTTTACTTTTATTATTATTATTATGTTTATTTACGGGTAATTTTTCAACGAGGTAATCTCATTTCAATCAGTCTAGCTTCATATCAGTGCCCTATAACAATGTGATACAGATGCACCTGCAGTCAATCATCGGGCGCACGCACAAGAACTCGTGCCGAGCACAATCGTAGGTCACCGGCTCACGGCCGAAGCCCTCCGGCTAACGGAACGATGCGCCAGACATCTGACATAGTTACCACCGGATTCTTATCTCGTCTGGCCATTGATCATCCCGTTTTAATGAATTCTATGGTAAAGTCGCTGTAAGGATATTATCTAGCTGTAATTTGCAACTGGTTAGTGTTTTAGCAAGCAAATTTTTTTTAATAATTAGGCTCATCATCATAAGCTCGTAAATGTAAGCCTACTCTTCCCTAGACTTGGATGATAAAAAAAAGATCCTTTGTTATCGTCAAGAGAATTTGTGTTGATTATAATATGTCAGCAGACAATGAACACATGAGCACTAATCGTCATGATTACTCATTTAACTTTAGTATTCTTATTATAGGACACCCTAAAGATATGTTACAGAGATACTTTTCAATGACCAGCTACATTTTTTAAACAAAACAACTTAATTTATTATATTCTATTCATTGCCTGTAGTGGAATGATCATTCCATTGTTTGTGTTTGTATGAACATGGATAAATTGGATAAAGCGTTCATAGCCTTGACGTACCTACATGGACGTATTTATCTTAAGAGAACCTTTTGAAAATCCTGTTTCAAAAATCTGTGTTCCCAACACTTCGGTGAACGGTAACGCGCATTGCACATTGAAACGTTAATTCTGAATCTGACACACATACAACCGGTACGATTGTGGCCAATGCACGAGTAATGCCTCCAGTTCAATGCAAAGAGCCAGATCCGTTAGTCCGTATTGACGTTGAAAGGAATTTTATGCTGGGTATAGATTGGTGATTGCCGTTGGTCCCGGTTGTCATTCGTAGACATTTGACAGTCGTTACGTGTAGTGGGAAACCGAAAAGTCTGACATCCAGGCTTAGCAAGAGGTATCATGTTGTACTCAGTAACTAGTTTGGGGAGGTTAGATAGGCAGTCGCTCCATGTAGAATACTGATATTCAGCTGCATCCGGTTAGACTGGAAGCTGACCTGAATAAACCTGGGAAAAGGCTAGACAGATTGATTGAGATTGGTGAAACGTATAAAATAACGTTCTTTATGACATGAAATATAACACAACAACTAGGCGAATTTGTAACAAAGTGTGCTAAATATAATAAGTTTCTCCAATCTGTACCCGGCATTTCAAACATAAGCCCAGATAATGTTATATTTCCAAATGAAATACCAAAGCCGATCGTAGACGTAAAGATATTAATAAAGGAAGTTTTCACAACCATATACGCTGTAATTATGATTAGACCTTCAGTGTTGGTATTTTAATCGTTTTGTTTTACATGCAAAACACAGAACACATTCACACGTCCGCTGTCGTGCACATTACAAATATTAATGATATTAAATTACTAATCAACCTTCGGAATAACTCTTCTGCTAATTCTAACACAATTTGAATTTAAATGCGTATAAATTAGGAAACTATTCTGAAATTAGGAATCCTAATTGGGATTTCGGAAAGTGTTATAAGATTTGGGACGTTTTAGGACTCGAATTTCCCAGTAAGGACGTTTCTAGACTTGTTTTGACTCGCTCCAACTTAGCACTTTCGACTCCACCCTCATTTCATAAAGCTCATACGTCATGCCGCCATACATATCGCAAGTTGACCCTCGAGGAGGGTTTTTTTCTTAATGTTCCCACTGCTGGGACACAGGCCTCCTCTCGATGAGAGGTAGTGACAGGGCCGTAATCCACCACAAAAGTAACACTTTGCGTTTTGACTGTACTGGACTGGCAGACGCAGAGCGACTAATTGTAAAATATGAAGTTCAACGGCCGTAGTGCGATTAATCTGAAAAAAAAAAGAATTTTTCAAATACAATAGGGCTATAAACGGACGCTACGCGTAGCGACCGTAGCGCGACTTCGTCACCACGCGGACCCAGTGCGGGTTGGTTCTTACAAACCGAAAAAATTCGTAGACATTTGACATCTGTCAAATGTGTAATGTTTAAATTCAGAAGGGAACAAGACATTCGTTCTCGATGGCCACAACTTACTTATAAATTCGTCTCCTTGGTCATAAGATAGGTATAGTCTAATAAAATTAAAAAGTTTAATTTAGCATCCAAGGCTACACCACATCGCCATTAATTTAGTCTTTGCGGTTAGTAGCTTGAGTTTTTCGTAACATATGAACGTAAATCGATAATTCAGACAAAAATCCCATTATTTTTTTAGATTCTTTTTTAGTATTTTACTATCACCGGTCATGGTTGAATGATGACATTCTAAGATAATGTTTATTTGGTAAGCGTTTCAAAATTCTAAGTGCGATACCTACGCAATTTTTTTCAAGTAGGTTTTTGTGGCCTAATCGCTTGCAAACAAAACGTAGAAATGATTTTGTTTATTCATACGATTGACAGGAGTAGTTATGGTCAGCAAAAAAAGTCGATTAACACTTCAGTTTTTTAAACCTCAGTTATTGAGCAATATATTTGTTCAAAATTGCAGTAGAAATCCAATGCAGTTTTGAACAAATATTTTGCTCAATAACTGTGATTTAAAAAAACTGAAGTGTTAATCGACTTTTTTTGCTGACTGTACCTATGATAATAGTGAATAGAGCTGTCAATAGTGTCAATCCCTAGCGTCAGGCTGATAGACGGCTCACTTCAAACTAACTTCATTTATTTGTTCACGTGATTAGATTTTTACTGAAGACAGATAGGTAGGTTTTCAGGCTAGGATAGAAAGCAAGTAATATCCTGACTTGGCACATAAAAAAATGAGCATAGTTGTCTATACACGAGTCTAGAGTGACTAGCTTGCTACCTTACTAGTACTATTTTGCTATCCCCGCTTGAATTAGATCTGTGTAACCCGGGTGGTGCGCAGCTCTGGTGCGCAAAATGCGGAGCAGCGCCAACACAGTCCTGGCGATGATCGCCAACAGACTGGATTGCCCTTATATCTGGCAAAGCTGCAGCAGACATATTGTTACCTTGTGTATTCGTTTTTTTTGAATTAAACATTTTTTTTTATCTATAATCAAGAAGGCCCTCTGTGTCTCGGAAAGCACGTTAAGCCGTTGGTCCCGGCTGTCTGTGATTCGTGGATCTTTGACAGTCGTTACGGGTAGTCAGAAGCCCGAAAGTCTGACAACCAGTCTTACCAAGGGGTATCGTATTACACAGTAGCTGGGGCGACTGCCTATCTGACCTCCACAACCCGTGGCAGTCGCTCCATGTAAAATACTGGTGTTCAGCTGCATCCAGTTAGACTGGAAGCCGACCCCAACATAGTTGGGAAAAGGCTAGGCAGATGATGAATTAATCAAGAAGGCTGTACTCTAAAAACGAAAAGATGCCTTTTTTTTTGCGGATGTGTAATCATCAAATGACTCTTCCCGCGGAAGGGAGTGTCAGACTCTTACTGACTAAAACCCACCCGTGTTCCTTCCTTAGCCCTTTATGTTCCGGGCCAGCGGTAACCCTTTCGGACAATCCCAACGAAAAGATGCCTTGAGTTACCATTACCTTGTCATGTCATTTACGAATGATCATCGTCATCTACTACATTACTGTCTTGCTTTTAGAGGTAGGCTCAAATATACAGTACCTAAAACTAGTTAGGAGACCATATACAGTCTGACCCCAGTGACCATTCAGGTACCAACGGATGTTATTCACCAATCTGCAACAAATAAGCTTAGTTTATGACGCACGTTTAATTTTATTAGGAAACGAAGCAAATCAGTTGTAAATCCGCACAATTAGGTGAATTCAAATCGACAGCACAATTAGGTAATTCCTTCCTCAAATTATTTTATGTTAATTATCAGCGGTTTGTATCCTGATTGCTGACAAATTATAACAGTCCGCAAAGGCGTTCTATTTTGCAATGTGAAAAAAGTAATTGTTGTAAATTAGTTTATATTCTCCCGACTCTATAGTAGTTTTGTCTATCATCATCTGCCTGCCAATTCCCAACTATGTTGGGGTCGGCTTCCAGTCTAACTGGATGCAGGTGAATGCCAGTATTTTAGATGGAGCGACCTCCACAACCCAATTACTAGGTAATACGATACCCCTTGGTAAGACTGTTTGTCAGACTTTTGGGCTTCTGACGATCCGTAACGACTGTCAAAGATCCACAAATGACAGGCGGGACCAACGGCTTAACGGGTCTTTTCTTGTCTATGTATATATCTATATGCATTTAACAAAGTCTGCTATAGTACCTACATAATTGTCAATAAAACTGCCCCTTTCAGCATATCTTCCAGACCTCAGTAACAGCCCAGAGTTTGGAAGTTGGTGGTGTGACACTACCGTGCCTAGAAAATGTACGGTAAGCAGTTGGTCCTGCGTCTGATCACTCCCTGGTCGCGTCGGGTTGCCGGCCCATCGGACTATGAGAGTGAAGAAACAGAGAGTGTACCTGTGTTTGCGCACACGCTTGTGCACTATAATAATTATCTCCTTCATACTTGGCTATTCTCCGTTGAGATTGGCTGCCGTGACCGAATATGGCGAAGACATACCGTGTTTTTCTTGTTTTCGCTGCACTACGTAGGTATAATCAAAGAGATTGGGTTTGGATTTGAATTGGGTTGATTGGTATTTTAGCACAGACAAAAATAAAAAAACTGAAAACCCTTCTACAATTGGATTTGATACGATTTACTTAACAGTTAACTGTCCATTATGATTCATAATGTTATCCTTTTATGATTCTGCCAAAATTGCCTTTTTAGACTCACTGTTCTTTTATCGTATCCCATCTATTAATGTACATTATCATTATTCTGTCCTGATCCCAATTTATTTGTTACAAGTCTTTTATGAATGTACATATTTACTAAATTAAACACGCGTCCTCTCAATCAAACCCACGAAATTCAATTAATCGCCAAGTAAAGTTCAATCCATCTACTAATTAAAACTAAATTAATATAAAACCAGTAGTACCTACCTATACAGCCAGGGTCGGTGTGCTAGCTCATTTCTCTGTGTCCACTGACGCGTTACAATATCTAGTCGTAACGTAACGTTGCGTTACGGACTTGCGTGTAACCGACGCGCGTTATCGTTTGTAATTAGTTTTTTGTGAGACTGTACTGTGTTGGGTGTCTTAGGATAGTGTCCGTGAATTTATTGATTTTTAAGGGTTTTGCCTGCGACTTCGGCTGCGTTGAAATTATTCCACGAGAACTATGATACCCACTACCACTACCAGGGTAAAAAGTATTTTATGTCCGAACCCAGGTCATGGTCTATCCGTGTGCCAACTTCATCCAAATCCATTCAACCGTTAAGCTGTGAAAATCTTACGAAGAGAAAGAGTTACTTCCGCATTAAATATATTGGTAAAGATTTTAGTAGCTAGATGAAATTTTCACAGGCTTACCAGAGATTTAACACCATGGTAGTTTTAGTTGGTAAGAGTTCGATGGACTATTTCATCCACCCAAGGGCGTGCGTAGAAGAATTCTATCCGAAAACTGACCCTATCGATCATAAATGCCTGTAGGTATTCAATCAAATCAATCAAAATCATTTATTTCAATCCATTTCAGATCATAATATGTTCTACATCTAAAATAAAATTATTAAAATATAAAAAAAAATATATAAAAAAATAATAATAAAAAAATTATAAATAATATAATAATAATATATTTTAAAAAAAATATTTATTTAAATAATTATTTTATTTAATTATTAATTAACTAGGTACTCTGAAAGGTCATTGTCTGACTCTGTAGTTAAGCCAGGAAACCCCCTTTAAAACGGAGCCAGGATTGAAATTGAATTATATCTACACTAGTAGCGAAGGGTCTATTTTTGTAAGAGGTAAGGCGGAGTAGATATCTTTAATATGATTATATTATTTGTCTATAGAATACTGACTGTGCCATTTTTCAAAGGGAAGCCGGTAGAAATCGAGTTATATGGAACCTTCGTCACTGATGTATACATATCTATATATAAAATTCAAAGCCCTGACTGACAGATATATCAACGCACAGCCTAAACCGCTGGTCCTAGGAACATGAAATTTGAAGGGGGTGTTCTTTGTGACTCTTCAGTATCCACTAAGAAAAGGTTTTTCAAAATTCCACCCCTAAGAGGTGAAAGGGGGAGGGTGAAATTTCACGCGGACGGATTCGCTGGCAGAAGCTAGTAATAAATAAAACAAACGCACACAGTTACCTTGTAACTGAAGTTAACATTCTGAACTCCATCCGTATCCATACATAAATGTATGTAACTGTGTTATGGCGTAATTTATACACATATTACGTACACTGGCGTTACTTGAAATGCAACCGTTGCCCTCGAAACTTTGACGTCTCAGATGGTCTGTGGTCAAATAAAATGTGGTTAAAATTAAAACGCAATTTAAACTATTCATTAACTTAGGTGCTGTGGGTTATCCTTCTCTACTAATCTTTTATTACATTTATTAAGTTTGCAAAAAAAATTCTTGCTTTAATAACGCAATCAAGTTATTTCTTATAAAGTTAAATTAGTTAAGTTTCCTACTTTTTTTCGATATAATTTTTTAATATAATTAAAAATATAACATACGTTAAGAATATGTATATGGCAAACCGCAGACTGCAGGCTGCATTTAACTCCAAAAGTAATCGGGTGGAAAAAAAAGACCTTTTTCCTGAATAGTTAATTAATACCCAGAGGCATATGATCGATAGTGTCAACTTTTGGGTAGAAATCTTCTACGATATGTAGGTATGCCCTTGGGTGGACGAAATAGTCCGTCAAACTCTTACCAACTAAAACATGCACGTTATTAAAACCGAAACCTAATATAAGTTGCTTTACAAAAACTAACTCTAAAACAGATTCATTCATGATACTTTAAATCTATTTTTATCTCTCTACTTATTACTAGAATAACTATTGCGTGACTATAAGTGGTACCAAATAAAACTATAACAACGTCTCCCCGATTATATACCAACCTACCTTTCTCTATTTATAAACATACGTTTGGGTCAACGCATACCTAAATTGGTGTAGGTAAGTTTGGTTGAGTTACATCAAAATCGTATTTCGAAAGCTTTGCGTTTTCATTTGTTTAAACTTTTACAAAAATCAATCAAAATCAAATGAAAATCAAAATCAAAAGTCATTTATTCAAATTAGGCTGAGAATCGAATTGCAAACGTCAAAATTACATAAAACAGGCCCTCAATACGCTTGTCCTTTATAAGAAACTGTACACATTAACCTAACTCTGGCCCGGAACATAAAGGGCTAAGGAAGGAACACGGGTGGGTTTTAGTCAGTAAGAGTCTGACACTCCGGAAGGGATTCCGCTCCACACACAGCGGGAGGAGTCATTTGATGATTGCACATCCGCAAAAAAAAAGACTTCTTTTTATTAATCTTCTTCTATAAAGAAGAGCAAAAGTACCTAAACTTGATTTACACTGGTTATAAATACTAAATTTAAATTACTTTTTGTGTTAATTTACTGTTGTTAATTTGAAGACCTGTCTGGGGGAGGCCTATGTCCAGCAGTGGACGTCTTTCGGCTGAAATGATGATGAATTTGAAGACCTATACTAATTCTAACACCAATCGTCCGTATTGAATGTCAAAATGTATGATCTTAATTTATCTAATTACGTTCAAAGTCATCATCATCTGCCTAGCCCTTTTCCAACTAAGTTGGGGTCGGCTTCCAGTCTAACCGGATGCAGCTGAATACCAGTATTTTACATGGAGCGACTGCCTATCTGACCTCCACAATACAGTTACTGAGTAATACGATACCCCTTGGTAAGACTGGTTGTCAGAGTTTCGGACTTCTGACTATCCGTAACGACTGTCAAAGATCCACGAATGACAGCCGGGACCAACGGCTTATGCTTTCCGAGGCACGGAGGGGTCACGGTATGTAAAGATGGCCACCAATCGACAGACCAACTGCAGCAAGCGTAGCTTAACCTGATCGATCGAACTCAGGTTAAGCTACGCTTGCCGCGGTTACGGTCAATGTATTGATCTAAATATACTATTAATTTACTTAAAGTTGTATATTGCGACACCTATAAATCAATTATATTTTTACTGCTGATACGGCAAATGAAGTTAATAGAATCTGGCAATAAAATAACACGTTCATCTGTAAAGTGAAGTAAAAACCATACATTGATAAATAAGTGGGTGTATTTATGGCCAAAAACTTGTACTGTATAAGGAGCAAGGTCTCACAGAACGAGATCGAAATCTGCAACTGCCACCAAACTAAGTATGTGTATAATTATTTAATTATGTCCTCAAAAAGCATCTATAAAAACTTAACAGGTTTTAAATTGTTTGAATGAATTCTGACCGTAAGTGTTCTAGGTCACTAGGTCTTAATCGAAACTTAGTGGTCTTGATTCTAGAGTTCTTATCCTTATCTGTCATCTATACCAATTAAGCTGAAGAGTTTGTTTTTTTTTGTGTTTGTTTGAACGCGTTAATCTCAAAATTTATTCATATATTCAAACCAATTATTGATGAATGTTAAAGGCAATTTAACCCGGCCTGGAGGCGCCTGTGGCTAAATAATAACAGCCGCACAGGTCGATTGATCAGGTTAGGCTACGCTTGCCGCGGTTGGTCTGTGGATGGGTGACCATCTTTACATACCGTGACCCCTTCGTGCCTCGGAAAGCACGTTAAGCCGTTGGTCCCGGCTGTCATTCGTAGATCTTTAACAGTCGTTACGGGTAGTCAGAAGCCCGAAAGTCTGACAACCAGTCTTACCAAGGGGTATCGTATTACCCAGTAACTGGGTTGTGGAGGTCAGATAGGCAGTCGCTCCATATAAAATACTGGTATTCAGCTGCATCCGGTTAAACTGGAAGCCGACCCCAACATGACATGACATGGACTGGGAGGCACGGAGGAGTAAAGATGGTCACCCATCCACAGACCAGCCGTGGTAAGCGTAGCTTAACCAGATCGATCGACCTGTCCGGCTGTTATTATTTAACCACGGGGCCCCTCAGCTAGCCCTATACTATGTTGTCTAAATGGCTTTACGGGAGTTCCAACCATTGCATAAGTATGAAGGCAAGTAAATGGTGTTTGTATGAAAGGGTCACGGAGTAACCGAGAGGTCATACATCAGGTTGAACACACTGCTCCAATGCAGATTGCGTTAACTGCAGTTTATTTAGTATAGTGATTGTATAATTTTATTGTGCCATAAGATATGCGCACAATCTTGTAAATGACCTTCAAATTACTAGTAGTATCCATTCCAATATTCATGCTCTTTAGATCACGCATTTGTTTAACGATTGATGGTTCGATGTTGACCCCTTGTGAAACAAAGCGTCAATCAATCGAATAGTTCCCAGTTTTAGTTGTTTTTTTTTCTCATTTTTATCTTTTAGGCCGAAGTTTGACCAAAGTAATTTCCTATAACCTCCACCAAGAAAACTTGCGAGTTTATTGATTTCGGATTAAAAGACTTTGATTGAGTTTATCGTTGTGCTCTGTGTTTTAATGATTGAGGTTGGGCTTTATCTAAACTAGTATTATAAAGAGAAAAGATTAAATTTTTTGTATGTTTGTTTGTTTGTTACACTTTCACGCTAAAATGGCTGAACGGATTTGGATAAAATTTGGCATATGGGTAGACCATGACCTGGATAAGAACATATGATACTTTTTATCACGGTTTTCCCACGGTATCGAGACTTATATGGACGAAACCGCGGGGCACAGCAAGTAACTACTACTTAATAAGTTGGGCTGTCGGTTTGTTTATCACACGATAACATAGGTACGTAAATTAAGAAAACACTATGAAAAATGGATATTAAAGGCTCGTAGTAGATGGCATTCTGTAGTTTCTGCCTACCCCTTTCTGAAAAAGGAGTGTTTTTGTCTATGTGGGTCAGAAAAAAGTACCTAGTAACCGTCATTTGTGGACATTGACATACCGATATGTCGAAACAAATCCATCTGAATTGCCTCACAATCTCGGAGATCACAAATCACAAGAGCGATTAAGCGAATTATCTTTTAATCGGGACCTTGTCTTCGAATATCCGATGTCTGTGGTAATAGGAAACGATAATTCATACGGTATTAACACTGATTTGAATTAAAATCCGTTCTTTTTCCTTTAAATGCTTTTACATAACATATTTATAATTTTGCCCGAAAGTCTGACAACCAGTCTTACCAAGGGGTATCGTATTAACAGTAACTGGGTTGTGGAGGTCAGATAGGCTCTATGTAAAATACTGGTACTCCGGTTAGACTTGAGACCCATCCCAACATAATTGGGAAAAGGCTAGGTAGATTGATATAAATTAGTGTTGTATTTAAGATTTGTTAAATAATAATCTGAACTTTAAAAATGACGTTATCAAGTATGTTCCTGATGGGTAGGCAAATAATATTTAAACTCCACTTTTATGTAGAAAACAAGCTGATAATGTTTGAACTCGGTAACTTAGTAGATAATACTCAAAATAAAACTTTATAGCACTAATAATAAGACGTTGTGGCGAACCAAACTAATTGTCTATGGTTCCCACTATTACATATTATAAAGACAACACTTGGTGATTTAGGGCATTATGTCCATGACACATGAATTAACTAGGTACTTAATTAGTAGGACTCATGACTTGAATTGAAAGGTGATGTAAATTATTGTAAACCCTTAGATTATTATTCCACTCCATGTGATTTAGTAACACGATTGTTATCTTGTGTTTGAGTAAACGTGTTTTCCTCCGATGTCGCTTGTATACCGTGCTGTGATACAAATACACATCTATAAAAACTGGATCGAGTTTCATTTATGTAAACAGGGAACCATAACGCGCCTAAAACGTCTAACAAGGCACGAATTACATACCTGTGACATATGTACTGAGGGTCGGACATGGTGGGATTTCTAGTAAAACTATGTAACACTTAAAACCATTACTCCTAGTAAAACAGTCGTAAAGCTTCCTTAAACGAACAGGTACTGTTAGCAATGGAGGCTAGTGGTACCGCAATCTTATGTGAGGGTGTTAAATAAGAAATAATATTTAATTTCCACCGTTTATTTTAGGAAGACGCCTATCCTTCTTCTTACGCACCTAATATATTTAGTCTCGTTTTTCAAAAGACCTACAACGTGTGGCAATGCTGCCAGCCTTTTGAGCACTGTTCCTGTTAACAGCGATGCGGATGAATTTTTTGATGAACTATGATTCTTTTGCTTCGTTTTTATATGTGTTACCGGCCAAACCCGATTTTAGGATGAACTAGTTTCGCCTAGGCAAAGCAGTTCATTCGCTCGCTCTTGCATCCTAGGTCGACATAGGCCCGCTTCGCGGGGCTCCTATTTCTGTGTAAAGGCTTGAAAGTAACGTAACCAAACCTAATCTCGGGGTGCCCTTCGCTCGCTCTTGCATCTTACGTCGTCGGTGAACTGGTTTAATTGGCCTAGGCGAAACTAGTTCTTCCTAAAATCGTGTTTGGCCGGTAACATATACATGTACATATTATTATTTGAAGTGTTAAATTATATTATGTAAATATTATCTTTGATTAATAAAAATACAAAACATCAAAAAAGTGACGTATTCCACATTGGGCACCCGCTTAAATGGCACCTGAGTGAATGCCCCTGACACACAGCGGCACATTCACTCAGTTGCCATTTAAGCGAGTTATTCCGGTCTGATCCCCTGAACCCCCCCTCCACCCCCCCCCCCCACCTCGATCCCCTCCTGGATCGTCTTCTGTTTTAATCTCTGATTTTTGTCAAATCTAATTTTTGACAAATGCGTGCACTGATTGGACAGGTCCGCTCAATCTGTGTGGTTCTTTCCTCAAAAGACCATTTCAGACATCAATCTACATGGTCTTCACACGATCTGACCAAGATTTTGTCTGGACTTTAAAAGAGACTGTGACCTCTGAGTTTGTTTCGGCCTTTCTTCTCAGAGTAGTCAGATAGGAAACGCCGACCACATCTAGTTTAAAAAATATGATGACGTGTAAAAGTGTTTGTAAAAACCTACTTACAGAAAATAAATCATTTATCATTTATCAATCTTTGTCTTATCCCGGGTGCCCAATGTGGAATACGTCAAAAAATTAGCTAATAAAACAAAAACCCAATAATCTATTTTGAAAACTAATTCTAAATTCGCTTGAGTGATCGAATGCAAGACAGAGTTATTTTTCTACCAACCTGAATGATATACGGTTCCCTTTTGCAGACAATCTTTACAGTACACACTCAAACTATGTATAATTTGTAAAATAACACTATCCACATTGCTCGACTCACGATTCCGTTCCTCTCGTTAATTCTAGATTTAACTACTGCCAGGTGAGTTAAATGTAACCACTGGTTACGGTTACACATAATTTGGTTTAACTACAATAGCTGCTAGTCTAGTTTAACGCAATAGAAACACCCAGTTAGTTGTGGTTTGTAAGTTATTATAATTTGTACTTGTTGTACGTTTGGCTTCTAAAGTAGATCTGTAGAAACTGGCCAATTACATTATTTTTGTAACTTTATTTATGTAAACTAATACAAACTATTTACACTAGATACTAAATGAAATGACTAACTAACTTACTATACAAATAAATACAAAAACAAAGTACACTTAGGCGTCGAAGTACTCGTCCGCATCGCTGTCATCCGGAAACGTGCCCAGAAGACTAGCAGCATTGCCACGTTGAATGGCAATGCTAATTCTTTGGCCAAAGAATGACCCAGCCCTCTGGTCACGTGAGGTGTCGACGAGAGCCGGCGAGAAATTTCCAAAAAAAAGACTCGGGCCCCATGACCCCACGTTTCGACCCCAAACGGCTCAAAATTTTTGTCACAAATTATACATTTATTAGTTTCTTGTTTTCTAAATCTTGCTATGTGCGTGTTTCCGAATAGTGAAGCTGTATTTATATACTTTTTAATTATATAAATACAGCTTCACTATATAGACATAACATAACATCACGCCTTGTGTGCCCGAATGGGTGGGTAGAGGTGTACCTACAGTAGGTACTCCATCATTTCGCCAGTTAATAAAAAAATATCAATTTTCTTTATTTATTTCGAAGTAGGTGCCACAATAATCCTGCCAAATTACCTGTTTATGATGCTAACTGTACATAGTTGGAGAGTTAGAGACGTTCGTATCAGAATTACTTGGAAATTGTAAGAGTTAATTGAAGGAAATGGATAGATTATGGCGCACACTCATGGGAATACCTACATTGCATTCCATTTCCAGATACAATCCTAACTCGTCTGTTTTCTACTCGTAGTTCTATTTAGTATAAGACTCTCGCTTCTTGAGGGGCTCGTGGCTAAGCAATAACTGCCGCACGGGTCGATCGATCAGGTTAAGCTACGCTTGCCGCGGTTGGTCCGTGGATGGGTGACCATCTTCATATGAAGATGGTCACCCCATCCACCAATACTCCTCTGCCGGCAGGCACTGCTTATGTGCCTTATGCAAAGCACGCCACTACGCCTCTGCGTTGGTCCCGGCTGTCATTCGTGGATCTTTGACAGTCGTTACGGGTCGTTAGACTTACCAAGTCTGACTTACCAAGGGGTACCTATCTTATTACCCAGTAGGTTGTGGAGGTCAGATAGGCAGTCGCTCCATGTAAAGTACTGGTATTCAGGTGCATCCGGTTAGACTGGAAGCCGACCCCAACATAGTTGGAAAAAGGCTAGGCATCAGATGATGACTCTCGCTACTTGCTTTAAAAGTCAGGATGAGTAATTTTTTTTAACTTTGGTTGTTCTGTAACTTGTTATTCTTGTAGCACCAATCAATAAAAATCTATATAAGCTGTAGTTCTAGTAATTTTCAGTTATGTCAAGACTTCAAGAGTCAACACTTATAATAATAAAATAACAATAATCTCTTTATTTCAGAATACAATTCCATAATTACAATAGTTACCAAGATGTTAGTAACAAAAAAGCTTAAAAACTATGTTAGTAGACATTACCAATATTTACAGGAGCGTGTAGCTGACCTATGAAAGTAAAAAAAACTGGCCAAGTGCGAGTCGGACTCGCACACGAAGGGTTCCGTACCACAAGTCGAAAACGCCGAAAAAAACACGTTTGTTGTATGGGAGCCCCCCTTAAATATTTATTTTATTTTGTTTTTAGTATTTGTTGTTATAGCGGCAACAGAAATACATACTTTGTGAAAATTTCAACAGTCTAGCTATCGCGGTTCTTGAGATACAGCCTGGTGACAGACAGACGGACAGACAGCGAAGTCTTAGTAATAGGGTACCGTTTTTACCCTTTGGGTACGGAACCCTAACAAAAACAATTGTTACAAAATGGTACATTCTCATTATTTTTCCAACTTAACCTAATGAAATATGTACCTATGTCACAAAATAAATAATAAGTACATCACAACCGCCGTGCATGTATAAACGTCATCATCATCTGTCTAGCTTTTTCCCAACTATATTGGGGTCGGCTTCCAGTCTAACCGGATGCAGCTGAATACCAGTATTTTACATGGAGCGACTGCCTATCTGACCTCCACAACCCAGTTACTGGGTAATAGATACCTCTTTTGGTAAGACTGGTTGTCAGACTTTCGGGCTTCTGACTACCCGTAACGACTGTCAAAGATCCACGAATGACAGCCGGGACCAACGGCTTAAAGGGCTTTCCGAGACACGGAGGGGTTTCGGTATGTAAAGATGGTCACCCATTCACAGAGCCACCGCGGCAAGCGTAGCTTAACCTGATCGTGCATGTATTAACGTAAACGAAGCAAAAGGAGTACCTATGGTAAGGATTGTAGCAAAATCAATAACTTTCTGAGTAACAGATTAAATTCCCATATAAATTAGTTCCAAATAAGCAAATGTCGTGGACGACGTATATAATTTTTTAAATATTTTAATGTTTTGTGTAACACGGTCTTCGTAAGTTTCGTAAAATTAATTGATAAATTGTTATTTTATTAAATACCAAACATATAACTATTATGGCAATTATACGGTTGCCAGTTATTTTATTAATGGATCATCATTAATTTGCATATTTTGATTGAGTATTGCATTATATCAATTTTTTTTTCTTTAATACACCAGCTATTATTTCCTTATTAAAGTGATTGGAGATTTTTTCTTGTATCACTAACATTTTTTGACATGTAAAATGTAAAGAAAAAAAACAAATTATAGTCTGTTTTAAAAGTATCTGATGCAATTGTAAACAAATGGATCACAAAACGTACTAGTGGATGCCCTAAACCCCCGAAAATCTTAATTTCAAATCACCTTGAAGAGGTTTTACATTTCACAATTGAGGTTAATTTTATAACCTCAATCGTTATCGATTTTGCAATCATCAAAGAAAAATTATTGGAAAATATGTTCAGTGCAGATAAATGTAGTGCCCCTTTGGTGAGTTTTTGCGATTACAATTTAACCTTTTAACTGGGTTTCTTTTCGAAGATAATAATATGTATATGACACCTACCAACCCGCACTGGGCCCGCGTGGTGGTTTACGGCCCACTCCCTCTCACAGAGAAAAGGCCTGTGTCAGTAAAGAAATTCATTATAAAGACACAGACTGATTATAAAAAAAAACCGGTCAAGTGCGAGTCGAACTCGCGCACCGAGGGTTCCGTACTTTGTAGGTATGTAAATAGTTTACCACTTTTTTTTATGTATCTACAAATTTACGGTTTTCGGATTTTTTCCTTTACTTGTGCTACATGATCTTGCTTCATTTTTTCACAGCTTCAAGGGACTGTAGACCTGAGTATATTATTATTGTTTTAATTTCAACTCGATGCCTCCACGCATTTCCGAGATAAAGGGTCTTGACAGACAGACGGACGGACGGACAACAATGTAATCGTATAAGGGTTCCGTTTTTTCCTTTTGAGGTACGGAACCCTAAAAAGGGTTTGTTTACACATTCATCAGATACTATTGGAAAGGCTTCTCCCAAGTTCAAAGAGCTTCACAGTTTTTCAGTCTCCATGTTATACCTACTTACCTGGGCCTCGAGTCTGCTATTACAATAGTGTCAGAATGATTTATCATTGATTTCATAATTGTTGGTTTTGACAAGTTTGGTAATCTACTAATATAATGGCGTCATTATGACTTTCCAATGGTCAACCACTGACACTCCATTGAAAGAAATGGCATGGAATGGTAATCTCGTACTTAATAAAAAATGAATTACTGACTTAGGCGGTAATCTGCTAAAATTTTGACAGTTCCTTTGATCAGTGATCTACCATTAGAACGTTATTCTGCAGTCATTTCTTTTAATTCGTTACGAGTATCGTATAATGTCTGTGCCATTGACCGACCAATGATCAACCATTATGAATTTAGCAGATTCTTCGATCTTTTAGCAATATGACAATGGGGATGGTGGTAGGATCGTGTTGGAATGACGAATTTATAAAAATAGCAGACTTGGGCCCCTGTTCGTTTGAAAATATTTAACATCAAATTGCAAATGTTAGCTCAAAGTAATATTTATTTTTAAACATCAACACTTTTAAACAAAGAATATTGACAGCCATCGTTAATTGCACACTCGCTTGTAATTACCTAATTACTCAGCAGGTGGCTATAGGGCCAATGTCATGTGTTATTTTCATTTGATCTTACACAATGTTTGTCGTAAAACCTGACGATTATTTGACGAAATTTTTTAAATATTTGAACTGCGTTGTTGAGGAGCCCGTGGCTAAATAATAACAGCCGTACAGGTCGATCGATCTGGTTAAGCTACGCTTGCCACCGTTGGTCTGTGGATGGGTGGTCTTTACATACCGAGACCCCTCTGTGCCTCCGAAAGCACGTCAGGCCGTTGGTCCCGGCTGTCTGCATTCGTGGCTCTTTGACAGTCGTTACGGATAGTCAGAAGCCCGAGATTCTGATAACCAGTCTTACCTCTGTTAACCATCTGTTAATCACCATCACCATCTGTTAATTAATCGCGACCTTGTCTTCGAATATCCGATCTCTGTGGTAATAGGAAACGATAATTCATACGGTATTAACACTAATTTGAATTAAAATCCCTTTAAATGCTTTTACATAACATAAATAATTTTGCCCGAAAGTATGACAACCAGTCTTACCAAGGGGTATCGTATTAGTAACAGGGTTGTGGAGGTCAGATGGGCAGTTGCTCCATGTAAAATACTGGTATTCAACTGCATCTGGTTAGACTGGAAGCCGACCCCAACATAGTTGGGAAAAGGCTAGGCAGATGATGATTGTTTGGACTGCGACGGTGGTCTAGTGGTCGCAAGAGCTACTGCTGAGCATGTCTTGGGTTCAATTCCCAGGTCGGACAAAGTGTTATTGGTTTTTGTATCTGGAATTTCTCAGTAACAGTCTGGGGTCTGGATTTGTGCCCTGTTGATGGCAATAGGGTCGCCCCCTATTAGATGGGACTTAAACATTACTGGGGAAAAGTGGGTATACGTGGGTACACCTCTAACCGAGCCTTCGGGGAAACAAGTTGTGATGATAGGTTATTTTTAAAACGTTTTGTCAAAGAATAGACGGTGTATCTGTCACGGCTAATATCCGAAGTGCGGCTACACCTAGTTTTGGCCGGCCGAAGTGCGGCTAAACCTAGTTTTAGCCGGGTACAACTAAGTGTAGCCGGTTGTGATAGTGATGCGGTTCGTGTATACTTCGGGAGGCGACGTAGGATCCAAGAGTGAGCGAAGGGCACCCCGACCCCGAGGTTCGGTTATGTTAGGTTACTTTAAACCCTTTTCACAGAAATAGGGGCCTCGCGAAGCGGGGCTCCGTCGACGTAGGATGCAAGAGCGAGCGAAGGGCACAGCGAGATTAGGTTCGGTTAAAACTAGGTTTAGCCGCACTTCGGCCATTAGCCGTAACATATCTACTAAGTACATCAAGCTACTACAATCTGCCAAATTTCTTTAATAGATTTTCAACTTTATCACTAAAGTAGGTATAAGGCTCAAAGTTGATTGGGAAAATTTGACAGTTTAGGGTAGCTTGATGTGCTGGCGTCTGTACTAACTTACCCACTGATTGTGAAATGTTTTGACATGAAATGCAACTAAAGAATGACCAAAATGGCGGTACTTTTGTAAAAACACAATTAAGTTAACGGTAAGTAGGTAGTTTTAAATGTTGCCAGTAAGGTAAACCAGTATTAAATTAAGCTTTTTGTGCAAAAAATATCCTCATAATGGTTGGACTTGACTTTTATCTTTTCTTTTTAAGCCGAAATGTAAGACGATTAGTAGTAATTAATTTTGTGCAAATATTTTAATAAAAATATTGGAGCGTGAGAAAAACTGTTACAAATGAATTGACATTAGATTCAATTGGGTTTATTACTTGATACAGGCAATAATATTTGTTTGATATTACTTAAATAATGGTTTTAATTTGTAAAATAGGCTGTGTGTTAGAAATATAAAATACTAGGATTTAAAAGAATAATAATAACAAGCAGCGCCCCGCGGTTTCACCCGCATAAGTGTCGATCCCGTGGGAATATCGGGATAAAAATTATCCTATGTTCTTCACCGGGATGCAATCTATCTCTCTGCTAAATTTTATCGAAATTCGTTCAGTGGTTTAGGCGTGCAAAGGTAACGTACAGACAGATAGACAGACAGAGTTACTTTCGAATTTATAATATGAGTACGATGGTTTTTAAATCTGAAAGAACTTAATAGTTTTAATTAATAAAAATTATTCACTGCTAATTTCCCCCTGTTGATTATTTCAAAGAAAAGAGCAGAAGGTAGGCCATGTGGTAACGATCCCGACGGACAAGACGGTCGTGGGTTCGAATCCAAGCAGGCGCTTTACTTTTTGCAATTATTTCATCACCATTGCTCTCTGAACAGTGAAGGAAAACATCGGAGGAATCCAGCATGTCTTAGAACCAAAAATTCGAAGACATGTGACCAACCCACACTGGGCCCGCGTGGTTGATTATGGCCCACTCCCCTCTTACAGAGAGGAGGCATGTGTCCCAGCAGTAGGAACATTAATAGCTGATTATATATATTATATATAAATAATTTTGTGAGTGAAACACTAGAGTTATTTCATTTTATTTTGCTTTACGCTTTAAGTACGAGAGCACTCCAGCCATTAAAATACTTTTAAAATTGGAGCATTTGATGGCCAACAAGATTCGAGCCCAGAATAAGTTTAACTTGACCATAACCTTGTTCTAGTTATTATTGAAAACACATTACTTGATCCAAATTCTATAAATTACATTATTGATTAATTTTATTGATATTATAAACGCTAACGTTCTTTTTTTTATTTATTTTTTTATTTGAAATGGGTTTGCTCTTGACTTTAGCCTAGGTCAGAGGTGACAGAGACAAAGTCGACGATGGAGTGAGCTTACCCAGAAGAAGCCTGTTCTTAAAATAAAAATATGTACAATTATATAAAAAGAAAGGGATTAGTCAAAGGGCATCAAAAAATTCGTCCGCATCGCTGTCAACAGGAAACGTGCCCAAAAGGCTAGCATTGCCACGTTGTATGGCAATGCTGATTCTTTGGCCTAAAAATAGGCCAGCACACGTGAAGAGTCACGTGAAGAGTCGACCAACCGCTTGGCAATGTCTCGAAATACTAAGTGGGCACTCGGGCCCCATGGCCCTAGTGTTTCAAAATTATTGATTGGATATTTTCGTAATAATACAGTGCAGTAAGTAATGAAAATTTCTGGATAGTGTTCAGGTAACGTGATAAGTTTTGTTTTACTTTTGGGTTTACTATTCAGTCGACCACACGTAACCCTTTAGCCTTGAACTGGCCTTGCGTTGTACGGAGTTTCAATGGATTCTAATGCCAGTAACCCGCATTAGGCCCGCGTGGTGGAGCCACCACCCACTCCCTGATGTTAATGATGGTTTCTTTGCCAAAAATTTGAGTAAAGTTGTTGCAAACTAAAAAAAAATGTAGGGATAACATCACGCCTGTAAACCTCGAAGAGGTATGCAGAGATTTGTACCTACACTACGCACAGTTCACCAGTTATGTACCTAACCACCAGTGAATCGATCTTTATGAAAAAAGGTACCTAGCCTGAGACTTGGAGAAGGACAAAGGCTACTTTTTATCCTGGATGTCCGTATAAAAAATATTACTTAAATACACGCCGACAAAGCCGATATTATAAATGCAGTCAACTGCTTAATATAATGATTGCCTTCCCCAATCATAAATATTCTAGCAAACTTTCAACTTCTGCATTTGTAATAGGTAGGTAGGTACTTATCTAAAATCTACATAATTTACCCCCATACTAAAAATATCACAATACAATTTTTATATCGATATTTTTGCGACAACAACTAAACTTGTTAATGACCATTATTATTGACATAATAGTGAGTTCACTGTTATTATAACGTGTGATATTTGTATCAGCCTAACTTCTTATGCAACATGCGTACGTGTTAGGATAGGAAATTGATAATAAATAATAAAGGTTTATTTACAAAAATACAGAAACACATTTACAATGTACATTACAATTCATTGCAAGTTGCAAAATCTGTACAAAACGTATACCTATAGGTACTCGTAACCCTGTCCCTTAGACAGCCTGTATTCTAAGAGATAATGTTCGGCCAAATAATTAATTAAACATGATTTTTTACTTTTTACATAGCGTATTTATTTTAATACGGTCTTGACCTGGTTATATATAACCCGCCTTGAGGTCAGGTTTTGCAAAAGCGGTTGTCACTTTAGTCATATTTATCATTTATTGTAATTAAGTGGTAGCTAGCATCATAGGCTATATATTTATTTATTGGGTAATACTAATATTTTTGTTTCTAAGATAGCTTTTATACACATAGCCATAGCGAAGTTTTTTTAGCTCTCCCGTAGACGCGTCACGACCATGCGACGCGATTCTTGTAGAACAATTTCCCCGATGTTTCATAAAAATTGGTCTACTAACGACGCGTCGCGCTTGTCTGCGGCAGCCTTTAGTCTTTGAGTTTAATACGCAACCCAATCGTATTTTTTATGCTTGAGACATCAATACTAATATGATAAATTCGAAAGTAACTCTGTCTGTCTGTCTGTATGTTACCTTTTCACGCCTAAACCACTGAATGGATTTCGATAAAATTTGGCAGAGAGATAGATTGCATCCCGAGAAAGGACATAGGATAATTTTTATCGACATACCTCGCGGGCAATAAATTGTAAGACAGTTCATTTCAACCAGAGTTGTTCAGAGATACAGAAATAGTAGTTAACTAAGAAACTTCGAAAAAAATGTAGTAAAACTGTTTTTTTCTTTTCTTTTTAACTTCTTTCCCCATGGGTGAGGCCGTGAGTTTATGTATGTATATGTAAATTTTGATAAGTCCGGAATCCGATGAATCCTTATTCCTTGTCTACGTCATAAACAGCTTTCTAGGTCCGAGTTGGGGTTGGGCGTCGTTGTGTCAGTACGAGAGTTAGTTAGGACTTTTCTTTTAAGTATATTTACCTATAACGGATTGACAGGACGAGCTTGATGCCGACAGACAGGATTGGTCCACACTAGCTTAAGACAGAGAGGGAATGGAAAGGAGACATGAAGGCCTTTGCCCTGCAGTTGGACAATATAGCCTAAAAATAAATCACACTATTATTAGAGCTCTCTCAAGTAGATTAAGTTCAGCTGCATATGCAGTAAGAAAAATAAGGCAGTTGACAAATATAGCCACAGCTAGGTTAGTATACTTTGCTTATTTCCACAGTATTATGTCTTATGGTGTTCTGCTGTGGGGATCGGCAGCTGACGTAGATTCAATTTTCATTTTACAGAAGAGGGCAATCCGCGCAATCTATAAAATGGGTCCTCGCGAGTCTCTTAGAAACAAATTCAAAGAAATTGATATACTAACTCTGCCTTCTCTTTATATTTTAGAAAGTATTTTGTATGTTCGCAAAAACTTAGGACTCTTCAAAATAAGAAGCGATTTCCATAATATAAATACACGTAGTAAAAATGAAATTGTGTTACCTAAATTTAGATTAACTAAAACTAGCAAGTCATTTCTTGTAAACAGCATCCGTTTTTATAACAAGTTGCCAAAGCCGGTTACAGAACTTAGCGATGGAAAGTTCAAAACCCTCATCAAACGTGTCCTTATCAAAAAAGCATATTATAAGATTAAAGACTACGTTGAAGACAAGCTAGTCTGGCAATAATTCCTTCTGCACATGTGGCTTCCCTGGCTTCTCATTAACGGCATAACTATGTAAATGTCTATTAACTGCTCTCAAATTACGATGTTTAATTTTTATTTAATTATTATTATTATTTTTACATACTTTTTGACATAATTTCTTTATTATTTGACATTATATACTTTTTGACATAATTTCTTTATTAATTGACATTGTATACAGACACTTGAAATTTTTCACCTCTTTATTAGTGGTTTTATTGAGAATCATAACACTTGGTTTTAGTAGGTTTTTATTATTATTTTTCTTTTTTTTATTATCTATCCTTTTGATAGATTCTTATTTTGTAAATGTGAGGACTTTGTAGGCCTTATAGACTTTAGATCTGTAGACCATTTTCTATTTTATCAAGTACTTGGTACTTGTTGACAGGCCTGCGCTGTCCTTCCATACCTACTTACTGTAATCTGGAAACATTGTAAAAGCCAATTATTTTTAAAAAGAGTAACCATGGAGTTTCTTGCCGGTTCTTCTCCATAGGAAACGACCAATTGGAACCGTGCACCTAGCTTCTGACGTTTCATAAGTGCCCATGTAGGTTTATGTGAAATAAAACATTTTGATTTTGATTTTATAAAGGCGAAAGTTTGTGAGTGTGTGTGTGTTTATATGTTTGTTACTTCTTCACGCTCAAACGGCTGGACCAATTTTGAAAAAAATTGGTATGGATGTAGCTGACACCCTGGATTAACATATAGGCTACTTTTTATCCCGATATTCCCACAGGATCAAAACTTATGAGGGTGAAACCGCAGGGCGCATCTAGTAATAAATAAATAATATAATGTATTGATTAAACTCTGCACGAGTCAACGGGCTGCAGCTGCTTAGGTGTTTGGTTATCTCATAGAGAAATTACATCCCGTGCCACGTAATTGAATAATATAGGAACTAAATAGCTTTCCGGTCATTAGCTAAACCAGTAGACACATGGCAATGAAAGAGAAACATTGCAATTTAGAAAATTGTATACCGTACGCGGCTTCCTAAAGAACTCATTACTTCTGATGTAAGTAAATAATTATGTTATGTTAGGATGAAGTAATGGAATTGTTGTATAAGTAAAGAAGCCAAGTCATTTCTAAAGATATTTTTTTGGCTGGTTCTACCTCTGTTCAAAGATAGTCATTCGTAAAAGAATTAATTTTACAACTGACTTTAAAAAAAAAGGAATTAACGATCAGGTAATTGGAACACGTTACAATACAGGGGGCCCAAAAAAATTATCTCCTTCATAAAAAGTGGCCAAGATTTGAAATATTTTTACAATCTATACATATAATAAATCTGTAGAAGGGTCAATTCTGTACATTGAAAATATTGAAAAAATAAATAGCGGGGGGTGTTGCTGGATCGATACCAAACCCAAATATGTGATTAAAAAAATTTTCACTGTCTGTCTGTCTGTCTGTCTGTCTGTCTGTATATGCAGGCATCACGTGAAAACTAACGGTTCGATTTCGATGAAACTTGGTATAATTATACCTTATTATCCTGGGCATAAAATAGGATACTTTTTATCCTGGAAAAATACGTGGAAAAAAAAATCTTATTTTTCGGTTTTATTCATAGACGTTGTTCTGTAGAACCGCGAACACGCGTTGCATTACCCGTAGTGGATAATTTTCCATTTCAATTTAAGAGAATACAGTTTCCTGTAGCTTTGTGTTACGACATGACAATAAATAAGGCTCAAGGTCAGCCCCTAGGAGTTGCTGGCGTAGATCTTACCGCGAGTTGTTTTTCACACGGGCAACTTTACGTAGCTCTTTCCCATGTGAGCAGTCCAAGAAATCTTCATGTTCATATTCCGGACGAGCTCACTAACAATGTTGTGTATGCTGAAGCTCTCAATTAACTTTCTGTCGCATTGTCACGATCACTTTTTTATTATTGCAAACTTTTCGTCATTGTCAGTAATTTACTGCTACATGCTACTTATCAAGGTCGGAATTACTATGAAAAAAATACTTACTACAGAACGCGAGCTCAACAGCAGTAGCTCAATAGAGGGATCTCCTTAATTATTATAGGCTTAGCCGTATTTGGGTCCAATAGATATTTATAAGATATCATTGTCAGAGTTACTCAAAATGGAGAAATAAACCATCCACGCAAAGACCGACATCCGCGCGGACGGAGTCGCGGGCGGAAGCTAGTATTACATAAGATCTGTGCTACAATTTTGTTGTATAATAAAGTATATTCTAATCCCGTTGATAAACGTATTATATCAGATTAATAGTTACACACTGATTGCTCTCTTTCAGTCGTCAGTAATTTGACTTTCGAAAGAAGAAGACAAAGCGTTGTGTAACTATACAGACGCTATACAACGTTAATAAGTAAGGGGGTAGGTAATCTATCTAAACTGAGGTTTTTCCATATACAATGGTCAAGTATGTCCTCATAATTATTCTTAAAAAAAAAAGGCATTGATTAAAATACAGTGTTTTCCCCGCTAATTTGTATGTGCCTGCATTTGGGTGCCTAGGTGCCTACAGCTGAGGTCACGCATGAATAGTAATTAATTGATATTACCTCATTAGTCTTGCTTCTACTTATAGTCCTTACCATTGCTGGTTAAAAGATAAGATCAAAGTTTTATTATAAGGAGAAATACGTCAGTCAATTCATGCTTAGTATTTTAAATGCGAAAGTAACTTTATCTATCTTTCTATTACCTTCTCGCGCCAAAACCACTGAACCGATCTTTATGAAAAAAGGTACCTAGCCTGAGGAGACTTGGAGAAGGACAAAGGCTACTTTTTATGCTGGATATTTGTACAAAAAATATTACTTAAATACACGCAGAAAAAAAAACAAAAATTCCAAGACATGTGACATCTACCAATCCGCACTGGGCCCGCGTGGTAGATTACGGCCCACTCCCTCTCACCGAGAGGAGGCCTCTGTCCCAGCAGTGGGAACATTATAGGCTGATTATGGTTATGGTTACACGCAGACAAAGCCGATATTATAAATGCAGTCAACTGCTAAATATAATGATTGCCTTCCCCAATAATAAATACTCTAGCAAACTTTCAACTCCTGCATTTGTAATAGGTAGGTACTTATCCATAATCTACGCAATTTCATTATACATACTTACCTATCTCGTCAATAGTGCCACTGTCACATACAAAGCTAACCGTTTAATAACAATAACTAACAAATCATACATTACCTAATATTTCAGCATTTTTGATCGATTCCTAAGTACTTACGACCATATTACCTCAGAGCTACGAAACTTAGAGTTTTCTTACAAAACAGCGACCTTCGAGAGTTGACACATTATGGATACTACTGATCATTAGCATTGGTTAATGCGTTGTGAAAGTTTTTTTGTAAATTCACAAGGCTTATGAGATGCTAATTTATTATATACTTATTGATGGGAATGGTAGAAGAGCTGTAGAATTAGGCAATGCCGGATTAAGACTACTCGTCGATGCCCGATGGTCTGTGTGGTGCCGGACTTAAAGAATAGCACCACCCCTTACTTCCCGTGGGTGTCGTAAAAGGCGACTAAGGGTCGTACCGGAGAATGGGCAGCAGCGTTCTCTATGTATTCCACCATCATACCATACTGCGATCGCCAACCCGCCTGCCAAGCGTGGCGATTATGGCAAACCCTCCCAAAATTGGGGGAGGCCTATGTCCAGCAGTGGACGTCTATCGGCTGAAACGACGAACGACGATGCCCTAAGCAATCCACGCCTGTAGGCCCTCCTATCTACTAGTCGCCTCGTATTTTTCCAAAACATCGACGAGCGCTTTGTGAAGATTGGCGCACATCTCTAGAGTGACTTTTGGGTCTTGTAATATCTTGCTGATAAACAGCCTTACCATTCATGTGCTATAGCAAATACTGTTTCGGTGCTGTTTCTGCCTTATGGTGCCCCCCTGGACGTCGCCTAAGCAATTGCTTAATTTGCTTATGGGCTAATCCGGCACTGGAATTAGGGCTCAAACCGGGCAGTTGTCCCACAATTAATAATTTACATTTAGCGCTATACACCGTGTAACGGAAGGGGGTATCAACCCTGAAGGAGGTGAATGTGCTCATGAAACTGAACAACTAGTAACAGTAAATCAATGATTTACTATTACTATGTGAGGTCCAACATTTTTTTTATATTTCGACCTATGTTCTTTGGGGAAAGTTGTTCAGTTTTCCGTTTCCGTTACACGCTGTATACATCAAACTGCCTTTTCTCAACTATGTTGGGGTCGGCTTCCAGTCTAACCGGATGCATTTGAATACTACTGTTTTAGATGGAGCCACTGCCTTGACAATAAAATATTTTTATTTATTACTAGCTGCGCCCCGCGGTTTCACCCGCGCAAACGTCGATCCCGTGGGAATATCGGGATAAAAAGTATGCTTATATGTTAATCTAGAGTGTCAGCTACCTCCATACAAAATTTGATCAAAATTGGTCCCGCCGTTTGAGCTTGAAGAAGTAACAAAACATATAAACACACACACAAATTTTCGCCTTTATATTATTAGTGTGTTAAGTTAGGTGGGTTATAAAAAATACCAGTAAAAACAAAATATTTCAGCGAAGTTTGTTCAGTCACACTGTTCAAGCACAATCATCATTATCACCTGGCCTTTTCCCAACTATCTTGGAGTCAGCTTTTTGTCTAACCGGGTGCAGCAAAACACCATTGTTCTACATGAGACGACTTATTGAATGACAAGTGTATTATTCTGTTAATATCTTAATGACAAATTAAAATAATAGTTGTATAATTTTATTGTATGTATATCTGTCTGTAATTAAAATGTTGCTTTCGTAAGATAATGATAATATTTATTGACATTATTATTGCATTTATTATTGTATACGAAATTGTGACTAATTAATTAATTATTATATTAACTATTGCATGAAATTGTGACATCTACTTACCTATTGACTTAATTTTATTTTGTTAATTGATATTTTGTATGCCTTTTGGCGGGACATAGCATGGACCAACGTTTTTTTTGTATAACTGTACCATATGTTCACAAAATGAATAAATTAATTTGAATTTGACTGCCTTTCCAACCTGCACAGCCCCGTTACTGGGTAAACCCCTTGGACTGATTGTCTGACTCTCGAGCTTCTTCTGCTTCTTTCAACCCGTAACGAGTTTCAATAATCTACGAATGACAGCCAACGGCTTAACGTGCTTTTCAAGGTACGGAGGGGTCTCGTATTGTCAAGATGGTCACCCATCCACGGTCCAACCTCGGCAAGTGTAGCTTAACCTAATTGATCGACCCGTGCGGCTTTTATTACTTGGCCATCCTATTGTCATAAGACACATAAATTAAAAGAATAAAGAAATGGGCTGTCTCACATTATGATGAACCAGTGGCCTACTTGTGCACTATTATTGTAATGTTTTAAATACAATGTGATAAAGTGCTATTGTTACTTTGTTGGTAACACTCATACATTAAATAATGCTTTTTTTTTAATCGTTGCCCCACACTAGGAATTTCTCCTGTATTGTGGGTGCGTTTACAAACATTTAAACTCACATACACAAACAGCCAGACCCGGAACAACTACTCGTAGGTCACACAAATATTTGTTCCGTGCGGGAATCGAACCCGCGACACGCAGCGCAGCAGTCAATCGCTTAACCACTGCGCCAACCGTGCCATCGTGTCGTGCTTATATTTATAGTGACGGTTCGTTGAGAATAATAAATTGTTGACAACAACCTACCCTACACTTCTTGCACCAATGATTATTGTATGTATAAGTAGTAGCTCGTATATAACTGCCTTTATATAATATAGCTTTACTTCGTAACCCCGTAGCCTATAAAGAATTTGCTACATCATTTCGTAGCACGGTTTTGTAGGAGTGACCTATTTAATCTCGTAGCTAATCTCGTAGCAGCGTAGCGCCGTAGCAAACCTGAACTATTTTTCCTGGTAGCACTAAATCTGTTGGCAGTTTAAAAAGTATGAGAAGTATTTTGGCAAGTTTTTAATCTTAACCAAATATTATAGTAAAATAATTACTTACAGTTTTTTTTTATAAGTTGAAAGTAAAGTATTCTTTCAAATAAAACCATCTATGGATGAATCTTTTAAAGGCATGTAATACATCTTTACAACTTGTCCACTAGCAAAGTAATTAATTAGCGCTGACACTTTAAAATTAACGGTGTACGAGTTTACCTTTACCTTTTCTTATCTTTAAAGATCACGTATCTGTCCCAATATGTTTTAAGCAACTTTGAAGGTATCCATACGATTTACTGTTCACTATTACGTAACTAAGAGTTATTTTTATTATTATTTTATTTTTATTATTAGTTCACATCATGCAAAATAAATTACAAACTAAGCCCCACTAAACCGTAGTAATGGTTTGACTGTAGGGTCTGACGAGTCGAATTTAATAGTATGTGTGGAATATTATATCTCTAGGTGCACTGCTCGCGTTGTCAATTATGTAAACAGTGCTACCCATCGATTCTCTGAACGACGACCAATAGACACATCCACAGGGCCAAAGTAGTCTAAACCAACGTTGGTAAATGAACGACTGTAACAATCAAGTCTTACATCAGACAAATCGCCTGTAGCTGGTGTTTGAGGTACTGCTTTTCTTTTTTAAATTAAGTGTAAAAATATATTTTATTTTTTTCGGAAATTATATTTTCGAGCCGTTTGGGGTTGAAACCCTCGGGCCGTGGGGTCCGAGTGCTCATGGTCTTTTTAAAAAAAATTTCGAAACGGCTGGTTGACACTTCCCGTGACCCAAGGGCTGGCTTTTACCTTGACCAGAGGCTAAGCATCGCCATACAACGTGGTAATGCCGCCAGTCTCTTAGGTACATTACCAGTCGACAGCGATGCGGATGAGTTTTTCGACGCTATTTTCTAGTTTCTGTATAGTTTTAGTTAAGTTAGAATTTAATTATGACATGAATATTTACTCGGTATAGGTACTTCATTAAAGTGTAAATACCTAATTGAATAATTATTATATATTTTAAGTCATAGAAATAAAACAAAAAGATTCAGCTTTACTCCGTGACTGTACTAATGATGAATGGCAGTGGGTCCAGTCGACCTATTCAAAATTTGATTAGGTTGAGTGATGCCGTGGGTCCAGTTTGAGTTGACCAAAGACTCCTACAGTCCGGCCGTTTGTATTCTAGACACCTGCCAGTGAGACAATTCTAGTAGCTAATAAAGATCAAATTCGAGGGGCCCGTGGCTAAATAATAACAGCCGCACAGGTCGATCGATCAGGTTAAGCTACGCTTGCCGCGGTTGGTCTGTGGATGGGTGACCATCTTTACATACCGTGACACCTCCGTGCCTCGGAAAGCACGTTAAGCCGTTGGTCCTGGCTGTCATTCGTCGATCTTTGACAGTCGTTACGGGTAGTCAGAAACCCGAAAACCTGACAACCAGTCTTACCAAGGGGTAGGGTATCGTAAATAGGTTGTGGAGGTCAGATAGGCAGTCGCGCCATGTAAAATACTGGTATTCAGCTGCATCCAGTTAGACTGGAAGCCGACCCCAACATACACACATCAAAAGTGTCTAGGGATCAAGCATTTTTATGCGGATTTCTTGAGATTGAGATGTGGCTTTGTAATAAATTTATGATTTTATAAATTTATATGGATCCTTTTTGGTGCATTTCATAATTTGAATCAGGAACTGTGAATCAAATTCGAGTAAAAGATGAAAATCAGCTGTCAATATTTTCCCTATAAAAACATACAACGCATTGAAGACATTATTAGTGCTACTGTTTCCCTACTACTGATTAAAACCAACGTTATTATGGAGCGGCGACGTCATTTAAGCAGGGAAGAAATGCTCAGAGCCGTGGGAATGATAGAAGCTGGTTCCCGGCAACGTACTGTGGCTTTAGCTCTGAATACAAGTCAGAGTGTTATCAGTCGACTTTGGACACGTTACCGAAGCACTGGTACCGTGGCTGAGCGCCATGGAGGACGGTATCGCTGCACCACACGGAGACAAGACGGATACATTCAAATCTTAACTCGAAGAGCTCCAACAATAACCGCCATGATGTTAGCCGTGAGGCTTCATCACTCTTCAGGGAACTTAATTAGCGACCAAACAGTCAGAAACCGCTTGCATGAAGTGAACCTTCATTCCCGAAGACCGCTACGGGTACCACCTATAGCAATGCACAATCGTAGGATTCGATATCAATGGGCTCTTGAACACAGAAATTGGGCAGAAGAACAATGGCGTTTCGTGTGCTTTTCTGATGAGTCTCGTTTTGGTATGAGACCGGATACAAGACGTATACGACACTGGAGAACCCCTGGACGCCAACAGCGATTAAAATCCTGCCAGGAAGTCCATCCTTATAGTGGTGGAACCATCATGGTATGGGCGGGTATTTGGATCGGCGGAAGAACTGAGTTGATTTGGATCAGAGGCAACCTCAACGCTCAAATTTATGCTGAGACGATTGTATCAGACGTCATCGTTCCTCTACAAGTGCAAATCGGTCCCTTATTTCAGTTAATGCATGATAATGCACGACCGCACACCGCAAGAGTTGTAAGACAGACTCTCGCCGCAGCTAACATCAATGTCCTGCCCTGGCCTGCTCAGTCGCCAGACTTGAACCCGATTGAGCATGCATGGGATATGCTACAGAGAAGAGCTCTGCCGAATATGGAGGGTATCCAGTCGCAAGAAGACCTTTTTTTGTTGTTGCAACGAACATGGGCGGCCATTCCACAGCGTGATTTGGATGAACTCATTTTGAGTATGCCAAACCGATGTTCTTGTGTTGTTAGTGTTCGCGGTAGAAACACGGATTATTAATTGTTTAAGTTACCCAATAAAATTTTAAAGAAAACTGTTATTTCAGTCTTTTTTTCGAACTTTTGTGTTAGTGGTTCAAATGTCAAAAATCCCTTTATTAGGAAAATGGCAAATTTCTTTATTAATGCAAAGGTGACTTGGTTTATCGTTACTGTGACAAACGAAAACACTTTATTTGATGAATCCTTAAAGAAAATTTTAATTAATATCAATCAGGAGAAAAGTTATTGCAAAAATATATGTTGATCCCTAGACACTTTTGATGTGTGTAGTTGGGAAAAGGCTAGGCGGATGATGAATAAAGATCAAATTCGCTAGACAAGTATACGTTTGTTTGTAACTGTCAGGTGTCAAGAACGCATTCTCTCATCGGCCGCACTGTAGAGTACGTACAGACGGCAGCACATGGGGTAACACGTGGGGCAACTTGATGTGCTGGCAACTGTACCTATTCTGTGTTTCACCATTTCAGCCGATAGACGTCAACTGCTGGACATAGGCCTCCCCCAATTTTGGGGGGGTTTGCCATAATCGCCACGCTTTGCAGGCGGGTTGGCGATCGCAGTATGGTATGATGGTGGAATGCATAGAGAACGCTGCTGCCCATTCTCCGGTAAGACCCTTAGTCGCCTTTTACGACATATACGGGACGTAAGGGGTGGTGCTATAAGTACTATAAGTCCGGCACCACACAGACCATTTTGATTCAGATTGATTCTGTGTTTACCTACAGATTATTTCACCGGGGTAATTGCGTAACAAACTAACAGTTGGAATGGCTTTCGTTTTGACAATTCATCAACATTCATTGCGTTATTTACAGTGTTGAGCAGATAAATTTTTCGAACGTGTAAAGCAATGTATTAACAATATCCTTCAAAATAGTGTGTTAGTGTTAACTAGTGGGCTGGTTTTGGTGAGTTGAAAAGTAGTTAAGACAACCTTATACTGACCGAACGTTGGTAACTCTTTGACCTTGAACTGGCTTAGTACAGATGTTCAATATAATAAGAAGCCTGCTTATACCGTACTGGTTTTGCTACCATCTGACGTACAGCCTACTATACTATACTTGTAATTCGAAGTATATCCGTCAGGAGCTGTTAAGGGGGCCAAAATGCAACAAATTGAACCACACATAGGTATGGCCAAATGTTAAGGTCACCAAAGAAAACTAAAAACATGCTAAATTGAATGGATTCAGATTTTGATATAAAAAAAATGGAATTATTTCCGAAAAATCCTAGATTTTCACAATACCATAGGCGATAATAATAATTTATTTATTTAATAGTCTTCTTAATAGATATTAATCCAGCCATTCTAGACCACAAATGGGTATCGAATCATAAAATTACGATCTTCTTTTGCAACGTATTTTATATACAATTATGAACAGAAGTTCACATTCAATGTGAAAACCGATTGGAATTTTGTGAGAGGTTCTGTATAGTTATTAGTTTTTGAAGGACATGTGTGCTACCGTAGACCTCGAATGTCTTAATTTTCGGATTGTTAGAAGGGCATCTCTCTGTGCCTAGCCCATAGATATCCGTGACCTTATCCCATTTCATTTGTAGTCGGCTCTCCTCGTAATTCATCGTCAGACGTGTTGGTAGTCTTCAAGTGATTCCCTTAGCACACGTAGCATTGCGATGAATAGACAATATCTCTTTCAGTACAGAGTGGCAATGCGTTTCTTCAGTTTTGAAAACGTACTGCAGAAATCTTACCATAATTCGTCAATTTGTCTTTCGTTTTTTCCGATCCTTCCGTGGTTATGTAACACATACTGGCCGTTTTTGATAACGTACATCTTTGGGCATTGGAGGGTTGTTTTGAGTACCAACACACTCCACTTGGTCTTCCCAGGAGGTTGGGTATTTTTGGTACCCAATAGTGTTATTATTACGTTGGATCATAAATAATAATACCTGAAAAACTATCTATCTAAGCTAGATTAGATTCTGCAATCGATCGCTACAAAGGAGGAATACTATCAAGAAAATTCCCATAGCTATATGTTACCTACTACATCGACTCTTATGAACTAAAGAAAGTACATCATCTCCAAAGCCAAAATCTAACTAACAATCTAATTTTCATATTTACGGAATGCCAATTTCTATTGCACATCACTAACACGTACAGTCAACATTCGAAAGTCAATGTCAAACAGATTCACATAGACATAACATTTCACACTTGTATGTTTGTAGGTATAACCCAATATTTGTGATTATGAAAGTTAAAAAATGGTAAGAATTTAAGATTTCATAAAAGTGCAAATTGAATCAAGGTTAACGAAGATGTGAAGTGCGAAAGTGCTATGATGGTTTTTGACTGTACTGTTGTTGACTTTACTTAAGAGTTAACATTTAGTACCAGATTTTATATGAGGTGTGACAAAATTACCAAATAACATTTGTAAATGTTTTTAAAAAGCATTTAAGTCCGAATTGATTGAAGGTTGGCGACGTGCAATATTTTAGACACTTCTGTTACAGACTACACTAATTTGTTGCTGGTTTGTAAAAGTGTGATAAAATTATCAAATACGTAAGTAAACACGTTACGAATAGTTTGCAAATTACTTCAATTTTTGCAAGTACTTAGGTACCTATAGTTTATATGCATACAACTATTTTCTTTGAAGCCTTTTTATTATTATTTTATTAATTTCTAGCGTATTGTTATACAGGCAGCAAGATTCAGTGTCTTTTATAATACTGTACTGTAATAACATCAATCTATATTTACACTACGGAACCACAGATACAGATAGACCTAGATAACGCAAGGTTATCTATCACGACCTGTATGATAACCAAACGTGCCATTTTTGACTACCTACTATGACATCACAAGCACTTTTAGTAATGAGAAAATCAAATCGATTCAAAGATGCCGCCAAGTGCGGCAACCGTCTCGCCCTTAGAGTAAGAAAGCTATAGAGCATCGGGTAGCGTGGCCGCACATGAGACAAAAAACATAGGCTACATGAGTAGCTGCCTTGAAAAAACTGGCACGCACTGAGAGACGGAAATAGTATAGCTTTACCCTTTGTTACGTATACTAACTCAATACTTTATCCCTTTCTTGTGGAAATGAAATGGAGATACCCGCCGTCTATACTTTTCTTTGTCTAAGGTCTCGCCCCATCCCCGGGACCTAGCGTCAGCGCTCACGCTCACCCAGCCAGCAGTACACAGGACTGAGCGCGAAAGTGGCGGCTTACAATTTTTGTACGTAAGCTGGGCACGCGAAGTAGTTGCTCTTGCGTTATCTAGGTGGTATATCTGTGTACGGAACTCTTATAAAAAAAATCTGGAATGCCGATGCCATTTTTAAAATGGGGGATCCCCATTTTAAAAATGACGAGATACTTCCATACAAACTTTTATCCACTATTTAACCCCTAAAGCGGGAGAAATTTTAAAAATCTTGCCTTATTGCTTATTTTACGTTATATTTCAAGCCTCAAGACTCAGTTTAGGCCGTGTGTTGTCTGTCAGTGAATTAAGATTGTTATTCGGTAGGTAGATAAAATTGTAAAAAAATAAAATTATAAAAAAATTAAGTTAGAATTACAATTTGTGTTAGTGACTGGGGGAAAGTATGACTCAACTGCTCACTTATTACAGCACACAAATTACAACATAGTACTTAGGCAATTGTGTGTAATTAAGTAATTAATTAAGACAAATTAGCTAACTTCTTTGCGATGAATGTCTGTGAATCACAAAAATATTTTAATTTATTTTTTTTATCATTAAACGATGGTGATTCACAAAATACTTCTACTTCTATTGTTACACAAATCGTGCCTCTGCTTAAGCATAATTAGCCTAAAATGTACCCACTGCTGAGACACAGGCCCGTGGCTAAATAATAACAGCCGCACAGGTCGATTGATCAGGTTAAGCTACGCTTGCCGCGGTTGGTCTGTGGATGGGTGACCATCTGTACATACCGAGACCCCTCCGTGCCTCGGAAAGCACGTTAAGCCGTTGGTCCCGGCTGTCATTCGAGGATCTTTGACAGTCGTTACGGGTAGTCAGAAGCTCGAAAGTCTGACAACCAGTCTTACCAAGGGGTATCGTATTACCCAGTAACTGGGTTGTGGAGGTCAGATAGGCAGTCGCTCCATGTAAATACTGGTATTCAGCTGCATCCGGTTAGACTGGAAGCCGACCCCAACATAGTTGGGAAAAGGCTAGGCAGATGATGCTGAGACACAGGCCTCCTCTCTGTGAGAGGGAGTGGGCCGTAATCCACCACGCGGGCCCAGTGCGGGTTAGCAGATGTCACATGTCTTCGAATTTTTGGTTCTAGGACATGCCGGTTTCCTCACGCTGTTTTCCTTCACCGATTTGAGAGCAGTGGTGATGAAATAATTTACACAAAGTAAAGCGCCTGTCTGGGTTCGAACCTACGACCTACAACTCGTAAGTCGCGGCCGTTACCACTTGGCCACCACTGCTCTATGCTGCTTAAGCATAATCAGCCCTAAATGTACCCACTGCTAGGACACCTAGGTTTCCTCTCTTTGAGAGGGAGTGGGCCGTGCTATGGCCGTGATCCAACACGCGTGACGCGAGTCCAGTCAAGTTCGGGTTGGTAGATGTCAATTATGCCTCTGTCTTAGTCCAAATGTTCCTGTAATTTAATATTCATGTCACTAATGTATCCGTTATTTTGTTGCAGGTATGGATCGGTTTATGAAAAATTAAAATTAAAACGGTAATGTCTAAAGTAAACCCAGTTTTGGGGCATCTTTAATAAAAACTGGTTTTGGTACCTATCAAGATCAAGATGGTCACCTACCTACGGACCAACCCCTGCAAGCATAATCTGATCGGTCGACCAGTGCGGCTGTTATTAGGTACACTTAGTGATAAGCCCCTCCTAAGCTTTATTAAACAGCCACAGGTCGAGAAAATGTGGCAACTAGGTATGTAATTTTTTGACTAATATGTCGCATGGTCAACCCCAATCGCAATAAGATAGGTAAAATAATAATTCAATATTGTTATTATTATCAGCCAGTTCTGTCCCACTGCAGGGCAAAGCTCTCCCTTCCCTCCACTTATCCCTATCCAGCGCAGTTTAACGCCAATCCTTGTGGAGAGAGTCAAGCTCGTCCCGCCATCTCATTCTGGGCCTGCCGCGTTGTCGGTTGCTGCTGTTTGGGACCCATTGTGTGGTCAATAGGCTTTCAGAAATGATGGATAGGGCCATGTCTGTTGGAGATTTATATCTATATCTCGAGAACGGATTGACTGATTTCGATAATGATTCTGAGGCGGTACGAAGCTCGCCGTGTGAGCTAGTGTATAAATAAAACAAAGTCGAGTTATTTACACCATTTATAAGTCAAGAACGGCTGGACCGATTTTTATGATCTTTGATTTGTTGGATTTGTCATCGCACCGAATAACAGAATTAGTATTAAAACATGGGAAAAATTCACGAAAAAAAAATTACGAAGATAATTGATTTTCTCATACATTTTGTATGGAACCGCTTTTTTGATGATTTCTCGAGAACGGAATGAGTGATTTCGATTCTGAGGCGATACGAAGTTCAGGTTAGCTAGTTTTTCAATAAAAAATGGTTTTAAACCAGCACGAGCATTGAATTTTTTTATTTGTATTAAAAATCTGGGTTATACAAAAATAGAACTGCAGTGCGATTCTGTAACCATCTCACCGTGGAAACTTAGGTGAAGTGAGCGTGGAGTGAGCTGTCAATAGTGTCAATTCCTAGCAAAAAAACTAATTTAAAAAATAAAAAAACCCGACTGCGAAACTGAAAAGCTACAAACAAGCCCATTTTAAATTAAATAAAAGTTGGAAGCAGGCGGGACCCATTTGAATTTGAAAATATAATAAAAATGGTATGGGTCCCGCCTGCTTCCAACTTTTATTTAATTTAAAATGGGCTTGTTTGTAGCTTTTCAGTTTCGCAGTCGGGTTTTTTTATTTTTTAAATTACTTTTTTTATTTCCAGCTTTTTAGTTTACAAATGTGAAAGATTTCGCAAACGATTTAGTTCTTGGTACGTGTTTTTTCACGATTTGTCACTTCGAATTACTTTTAACCATATAAGGTATATATATTTTTGTAATCACCTTTTAAAACCCTTTATTTTGATACCCCACTCGATAGGTTTCGAGAAAAATAATTTTTTTTTTTTGAAAACATGTTGCGCCAAAAATCGGCCATTTTAATTTTTTTTCAATTTTAATATACCCAGTGTCACTCTCACAATTAAGACGAATCTAACGGCACCTCTCAAGCTGAAATCGATCAAGCCGTTTAGGCTGCAGAGCGTGCCAAAGAAATATACATACATACATACATACATACATACATACATACATACATACATACACTCGAAAAACATAACCCTCCTTCTGACGCAGTCGGGTAAAAACAAACTCACTTCACCTAAGTTTTCACGGTGAGATTTTTACAGAATCGACCGGCTGTAGTGCTATTCTGTACAAATCCTACCGTGATAACTCGGGTAAAGTGAGTTTAAAGTGAGCTGTCATTAGTGTCAATCCCTAGCATCAGATGGAATGACAGCTCACTTCACCTAACTTCTCACGGTGAGATACTCACAGAATCGACCGGCTGATCGTGTCTTTAAGTAAAAGTAGTTTCATTCAATAACCTTCAATTGGCGAAAATATTTATATCTCCGTGTCCTCTACTCTGACGCACATAAATCAGTTTCCGGAGTACTACCTACAAATTTTGCCAATAACATAAAGGCTATAAAAATAATAAGCTTGTAATAAGGTGCAATTAATGCAGGTGCCGTTAAAGCGAATTATTCCGTTCTGATCCCCTGACCCCCCTCCACCACCCCGCCTCGATCCCCTCCTAGATCGTCTTTTGTTTTAATCTCTGTCTTAAAGAGAGAGATTAAAACAGAAGAGAGAGAGAGAGAGAGAGAGAGTCTGAGTCTGAGAGTCTGGTGCTCAATGTGGCATACGTCTAAGATAGATAGATAGATAAAACGTTTATTCAGTGCAACAAAAGACAACTTCTAAAATGATAACCACGGTTAATAATATGAAGAAGTTACTTGGGTTAGACAGAATTAAACATTGAGTACTTCAGCAAATACCTAGGCATAAAGCATATAATTATAAATTCAACATTAATGATGTAACTAATATTTTTGTAACAATATAATTTAAAAGAGTGTCCATGCAGTTTATTGACCTTTCTTCTCCATAGGTACCTACGCAGTGGCGTGCATTGGTTTTCAGAGTAGGTAGACACTAGGCCGGGCTAGTCTGTGGTGTGTGGTTGGAGGAGTTGCTAAAGCCGATAGTGAGGTCAAAATGAAAATCCAAGATGGCGGCTGTAAAATTTATAAAATGACAAAATATTAAAATTTTCGCAGCCGCCATCTTGGATTTTCATTTTTGTTATGTATGATAATTCAGTGAGAGTCTTATTTGTGGGGCACACACTAAAATGTAATTGACAAGCTTATGGTGATTTATCGAGGTAGGCACTGCTTATGCAATGCACGCTACTGCTACTAAGCTTTGGAATGGGCAACTAGCTTCATATTTTCTGACTGACCTAGTTATTGACAATTCAAAAGTGCCTGATAAGTTTACCTACTTGAAATAGTTGTTTGAGTTTAAGAATGTCTGTTTCAATAGTATCCGATGAAAGTGTAAACATAACCTGTTCGGCACCCTAATTGCGTAACACACTATTACTATCAATTGGAATAATTTTGAAGCATATTGCTAATCTATTGCTCCTTATGTTCGAAAAATGTGTTGGATCAACAACGTAAATGACGGAATGGATGTTGTTCAACTGTCAAAATTAAACCCATTGCTACTAATAGTGTGTTACGCAATTACCCTGCAGGTTAAATTTAGGCAATCACTCACTACAGGTTATTACTGTTATTATTAACACATTCATCTGTATTTAGTAGGTTTCCACTTTATATCTCTCCCCCTTTTCAATAGTTATTGTTTGACAAATCATCGACGAAATTTGAGGTTATAAAATAAACCTCAAAAATTGTCAAATAGAAAACATCTTTGACAAAGATTTAGAATGAAAATATTGGGTTTAAGAATTTAAATAATCAAAACAAAGCACTCAATTTGTCAGTGGCACAACAACATGACATCTACAGGTACATTTCTGATCTGTTTGTTTACATTTTATCAGATTCTTTTGGAATAGACCGTAGGTAGCTACTTAAGTTAAGAAAGATTGTTTGATGATGTAAAATTGAAGATGGCATTCCGTAACTCATCAAAATATTTTCAACTACGTGTATTGGGCGAGTTATACACTTATCTTTAAATATTAAATCACGGAACCAAGTACCATCAAAGCATGCCCCAGCTATAAGAAAAGTATCAGAAGTAAAACTTCCATCGTTTTTTTCCTTGAACAAGAGACCAGTTATTACAGAGAAATGTTGTCAGTTGACACATGGCAGCAACTAGAGCGGGCGAGTGAAATTGTCTGTGAAATTACCTCTTTATCGATATCGAAGCGATATTTTTATCGATCATTGCCCGTGACTACTGTCAGGGTTATTGTTTTTTTTTATGAATTCATGTTGCCGTTTTTGGTGCGATACGTTTTTTAATACTGTGCATTGTCAGTTGGTAATGATTGCAGCATGAATACGTGGATTGTTTTACTTTTTGTGTAGAAACACGACCTAGGCATAGTTTGTGAGCCAATACGTGTAGATATGAGAATACATGCCATGGTAAAGATATTAGCTGTGTATTAATTAATATGTAGTCTTGTGGAAACGGGGCTTGATTGCCCAGACTGCGAACTAATGCAAAAGAGAAATTGATTTTATTTTTCACTAGCTGCGCTCCGTGGTTTCACCTGCGTAAGTGTTGATCCTTTGGAAATATCGGGATAACAAGTAGCCTATATGTTAATCTAGGGTGTCGGCTACTTCCATGCAAAATTTTATCATAATGGATCCAGTCGTTTGAGCGTGAAGAAGTAACAAACATATAAACAGCCTTTATATTATAAGTGTGATAACAATATCTGGTATAAAAATCAATTTGAAAGATCTTTTATAGATTTTTTGCGGTTCTGAAGACAATACTTAAAAAGATAAAACTTCTTAAATTCGATGTCAAAAATGTAATGTTTTCTAACACATAGTTTTATGAATAACTGAGGAAACCATCACATTGCTATTAATAAAGAAACATCGTCCCTCTTACACATAAATAACACCACTCTAATGAATTATTCATCAAACTATTATTATTAATGTGAGATTCTTTCTACTTTCACCTATTTCACGAACAAAACTTTAAGAATGCTTGCTTGTATATATTATGTGTGTCTGTTCCCATGTATCTGCGAACCGTATGAATGAATGATAGTTTAAAGACACTGCTACACAGCAGCCCACGGATAAGCTACGCAAACATAGTGACAACGGCAGCACTGCATGATGTCTTGTGACCCTTGTTCGTTCATGTTTTTACCCACAACGACGGCACGGAGACGGTATATGCGTTAGGGGTGAGAGGACATGTGTTTGTGCAAACCAATGTTGCCATTTATCTCCAAAACTACTAGTCCGATTTTGATGCGGTTTTCAGTGGTGGGTTCTGGTTTGATTGGTGTATGTTCTTAGATAGGTGTTACGATGATAACTCACCAGGGGGCGCTGCAGGAAACGTTTCTTTGTTAGTACAAACAAACTTTTACTGCAGCGCCCCCTGGAACCACCAATGTTGTCATTTATTTCCAAAACTACTAATCCGATTTTGATGCGGTTTTCAGTGGTGGGTTCTAGTTTGATTGGTGTATGTTCTTAGATAGATGTTACGATGACAACTCACCAGGGGGCGCTGCAGTAAACGTTTGTTTGTTAGTACAAACAAACTTTTACTGCAGCGCCCCCTAGCGCCACGAATGTTGCCATTTATCTCCACAACTGCTAGTCCGATTTTGATGCGGTTTTCAGTGATGGGTTCTGGTTTGATTGGTGTATGTTCTTAGATAGGTGTTATGGTGACAACTTATCAGGGCGCGCTGCAGTAAACATTTGTTTGTGCAAAACCAAAACTACTAGTCCGATTTGAATGCGGTTTTCATCATCAATAATGGGTTTGTGGTTGATTAGTGAGGATTCTTAAATAGGAGTTACGGTGGAAAACCACAAGGAGGCGCTGCAGTATTATATTTTATTTTGGCTACTACATATTATGCATAATGAACCTATGCTCTTTAAAAAGTTAAACAAAATTATTATTTTTTTTAAACCCACGACGGTTAAATGTAATTGGAAAAGGACCTCTTCGAATAGAAGGTGTTCCACAGAACGGTTCCCCGACTTCCATATGAATTTATCTGTTTTAGTCTCGTTACATAAACTCTTTAATTCGGGGGTTTTTAAGTTATTTTATCCTTTTCCCCGTCTCATTCCCGTCACATTTACCCGTCTCAGGTGTTTCAAAATTTTTAATTTTGCTTTTTGAGTGCTAAATGTAAAGGATAGAGATGCCATACTACATTGTTGTATGGGCCACAATAAAATCGTATCGCTAGAACTATGATTTATCGAATCGATGTCACGCGTCATCATACACTGCCTTAGCTTCGTGTTGTATGAAAATCGGATAGGTGGGATCGTTCACTACGACCCAGAGCCATTCTATGCACGAAAGCGTGACTGGCAAACAAATGAACCGCATAGCTAACGTGGCAAATCTCTCTGTGGACATCCTACTAGCACTATTAGTAGGATGTGCTACTGCTCGATTTTTGCGACCAATTTTATACCGAATATTAATTTAATTTATAGTAGTTGATTAACATTTAATAATCATTAATGTAAGAGTCAGTTTAATAAGTTTTGATCCCGTGGGAATATCGGGATAAAAAGTAGCCTATTATGTTAATCCAGGGTGTCAGCTACCCCCATACCACACACACATACTCACACACTCACAAATATTAGTGTGATTTCATACAAAACTCGAAAACCAATCCCAAAAATCGTCCCATAAGATTTTGGCGCGGTTCGAAATTACTTTTTATAAGTTTTTTTTTTAATTTTGCCATGCTCTAACTTTGGAATCCCCCAATACCTACTCGAGCAGCTAACAGTAAGATACCTTAATGCACTAAAATGATATGATTTTCAATCGGTATATTTTTTTTTTTTTTAACTAATGCCACCGTACTATACGAGCAGTGGACGGTCGACTTAACAGTGGTATCATTCAGTTTGTTAACACCTATTGTTGTGGTTAACGGTTTAATATAGAGGTAAGGGAAGCGGGGTATTAGGTTGTCATGGGTCATTTGTTACTAGGTAGTTAATCATGATTGTTGTCATGATTGCTTCTTTCTCTAAAACTTAATTGTTGAGGCTGTAAGATGATTGTGGATAATTGACGTTTTGATTTTGAACGGAAGATGACAAAGGCATCTTTATAATTTAACAATTTCTTTAAGTACTTAGTTGTAGCCATTAAGGCGAAAGCGCTAGGGTAGCCCGCGAAATTCAATTTTTTTTACGTTTTTTGCAATTTGCTGATCAGTATTAAGTTGGACGTTGATTAAAATATAATTCGCGACCGTATCAAATATGTATTTACAGAATTATAATCATTAAAGTTATCAACACAATTCTCTAAGGCCAGGTAATCCCACTGAATGACTATTTCATGAAATCTTGACATTTTACAATTATTATACTAACTTAACAACTTGTATTACTGATCCTAATGATTATAATTCTGTAAATACATATTTGTGACAGTCGCGAATCATATTTTAATCAACGTACAACTTAATACTGACAAGCAAATTGCAAAAAACGTAAGAAAATTTGAATTTCGCAGGCTACCTTAGTGCTTCCCCCTTAAGCGAGTTAAATTAGGAAAACTTTTAATTATACTAGGTCCTTTTTTTTGAACATTTTGCCGATATGAAATATGAAAGTACCCAATGAGCTAAACGTGTCTGCCTATGCTTGGTGGAAGTCGGAAGAATCCGCTAGATACAAACATCTGGACAGGTCGCTGTGGCAATCCCTCAAGGCGAGAGAAATGTGGCAAATTAAGAGTAAACTAGTCGCGAGCTCGAACTCACTGGTGGTCATGGCCAAAAGCACACTGTCTCACCTGGATTGATGTCAGACAGAGCTAATATCAGTGATGAGCAGTTAGACGCTAGTCTACACGAACAACGTCTAGTTCTCACGCACAGAAACACCGTTCCGAACTGATAGGCGCGTAAAAAATTCGAAAAGTGCTTCGGAAAATCGAGTTTTATTCGAAAAAACTGCATAAATCAATTACTAATAAAGTTTATTAACCTCTTCGATAACTGAGCTTTGTCGGTACGGTACTTGGTTTTGAAGATTTTGCAGTTCTTTTATTACTTATTTACACCCAAAGTTACGTTAAAAATAGCAAGAAAAACGAATCTTTGTTGGCTCATAACTTTTTAATGGCTTTTTATTTTACTATTCTGTTTCCGTACAGACAACATTAATAATAAGCCGAAACGAAAATTAAATGCTGCGAGATTCGTTCGTAAATAACTATCATTTGCCACAAACAGTGCTAACATTATATAACCAAGAAACCCTTTCTGATATATAATTTGAAAGCGTGCACTTGATGGTGCATGGTAGGCCATTCAAAGCCATAGTGTTATCTATAAGGCAAGGTTCGCGGGATCAACAAAAGTGAAATGCTTGCAGTCGCGACGGGTTTCACGGGTTTCACCCAACTATGATAATTATGAGTTCAAGGGTCAAGCAGCGATGACACATGGTGAGTCAAGATTAAAATACTCTTTAATGATGGTGTTATTATAAACATGTTGATTATTTATTTAAAGCCTATGTTGTCCCGATGCAGGGCAAAGTCCTTCTTACTCTCTTTCCACTTCTCACTATTTAAAGCTGCTAAGGACCAGTTCTTTTTGAAGGAGTTCAGCTCACCCCGCCATCTCCGTCTGATTTTGATTGGTCGAAGGTATACTTGGTGTCGTCGGTCCATGGATGGGTGACCATCTATAACATATCGACACCCATCCGGGTCGCGGGTAGCACGTAAATCCGTCATTCATAGACCTTTGACAGTTGTTACGGGTAGTCAGAATCTCAAAAGTTAGATAGATACCTACTAAAAAAAAAAAAAAATTGGAATTCAGCTGCATCCGGTTAGACAGGAAGCCGACCTTTGTGTAGATGAGAAAAGGCAGAGTTGGTACTGACCGAACGCTTTAATGATAAAATGCTGTATAATGATAATATCGAACTTTATATGAGCACATCAAAAGTGTCTAGGGATCAAGCATTTTTATGCGGATTTCTTGAGATTGAGATGTGGCTTTGTAATAAATTTATGATTTTATAAATTTATATGGATCCTTTTTGGTGCATTTCATAATTTGAATCAGGAACTGTGAATCAAATTCGAGTAAAAGATGAAAATCAGCTGTCAATATTTTCCCTATAAAAACATACAACGCATTGAAGACATTATTAGTGCTACTGTTTCCCTACTACTGATTAAAACCAACGTTATTATGGAGCGGCGACGTCATTTAAGCAGGGAAGAAATGCTCAGAGCCGTGGGAATGATAGAAGCTGGTTCCCGGCAACGTACTGTGGCTTTAGCTCTGAATACAAGTCAGAGTGTTATCAGTCGACTTTGGACACGTTACCGAAGCACTGGTACCGTGGCTGAGCGCCATGGAGGACGGTATCGCTGCACCACACGGAGACAAGACCGATACATTCAAATCTTAACTCGAAGAGCTCCAACAATAACCGCCATGATGTTAGCCGTGAGGCTTCATCACTCTTCAGGGAACTTAATTAGCGACCAAACAGTCAGAAACCGCTTGCATGAAGTGAACCTTCATTCCCGAAGACCGCTACGGGTACCACCTATAGCAATGCACTATCGTAGGATTCGATATCAATGGGCTCTTGAACACAGAAATTGGGCAGAAGAACAATGGCGTTTCGTGTGCTTTTCTGATGAGTCTCGTTTTGGTATGAGACCAGATACAAGACGTATACGACACTGGAGAACCCCTGGACGCCAACAGCGATTAAAATCCTGCCAGGAAGTCCATCCTTATAGTGGTGGAACCATCATGGTATGGGCGGGTATTTGGATCGGCGGAAGAACTGAGTTGATTTGGATCAGAGGCAACCTCAACGCTCAAATTTATGCTGAGACGATTGTATCAGACGTCATCGTTCCTCTACAAGTGCAAATCGCTCCCTTATTTCAGTTAATGCATGATAATGCACGACCGCACACCGCAAGAGTTGTAAGACAGACTCTCGCCGCAGCTAACATCAATGTCCTGCCCTGGCCTGCTCAGTCGCCAGACTTGAACCCGATTGAGCATGCATGGGATATGCTACACAGAAGAGCTCTGCCGAATATGGAGGGTATCCAGTCGCAAGAAGACCTTTTTTTGTTTTTGCAACGAACATGGGCGGCCATTCCACAGCGTGATTTGGATGAACTCATTTTGAGTATGCCAAACCGATGTTCTTGTGTTGTTAGTGTTCGCGGTAGAAACACGGATTATTAATTGTTTAAGTTACCCAATAAAATTTTAAAGAAAACTGTTATTTCAGTCTTTTTTTCGAACTTTTGTGTTAGTGGTTCAAATGTCAAAAATCCCTTTATTAGGAAAATGGCAAATTTCTTTATTAATGCAAAGGTGACTTGGTTTATCGTTACTGTGACAAACGAAAACACTTTATTTGATGAATCCTTAAAGAAAATTTTAATTAATATCAATCAGGAGAAAAGTTATTGCAAAAATATATGTTGATCCCTAGACACTTTTGATGTGTGTATATATATGACACTAATGGTAGGTAAAGATAGAAATGATAATGGCTAATGTTAAAATTCATAGAATTAAATTTAAAGCAGATGGTTTTGATTGAGATAATTGTGTAAAGATTTCAAGGTGAGAATGGAAGTCATTTGAAATGCATAATCTTGTTTACAGTTTAATTATGTTAATTAACTTCGAATAAACAAAATGTTTCATTCATGAAATTACTTCATACTCACTACATTCTGAATGTTTAATATGTAGGCTATGTTGCTTATAATATAGCCTTGCTAGAATAGCCTTAGTTTTATGAAATGGCAATTTTGGTAATTTCTTGCTTTTTGTGGCCTCCCATATTAATAACTAGCTTCTGCCCGCGACTTCGTCCGCTCGTTCTCCGACCCATTGCGACTCAAGGCATCGCCGCATTCTCGTCAGCTCGCCCTCCGGTAAGGACCAGGCTCGGGTCGAAAGCGTGTTGTGTTCCACGCGCGCCTTAAGAAGATGTCAGCACCAACTGACGGGGTCCGCTAGGGCCGATGCCCGCCAGGGTCGCGGGTTGTTCGAAAGGGATACCGTGGCCCCTGGCACAGGCAACTGAAGGAACACGGGTGGGTTTTAGTCAGTAAGAGTCTGACACTACCTTCCGTTCCGCCCAGAGTGGGAGGGGTCATTTGTTGATTTCCCATCCAAAAAAAAAGGCATCGCTCGCCCGCGCGATTACTCGTTTTCGCTTAGCGTTCCTTCCGACTTTTTTCTTTTTGCCCAGTTCCTAAAATCGTAGGGAGATGTTAAATAGCCTATAATCCATAATCCTCCTCAAGAATTAGGCTATCAAATATGAAAAGTTTTTTTTTTTAATCCGACTACTGGTTCCAGAGATTAACGTGTTCAAACAGACAGTCTTCAGCTTTATAATTAGTAGAGATAGAATGAGTCTGCGAATAATTGAGTATCTTCTCTTCATTACCTTACTTCTCTTCAATACCTTATAATTTGATCGCTTTTCCTTTTATGGTAAATCACGCTCATTGCTATGCGTATTTTCCAATTTAATCTTTAGGACAGAGCTAATTGAAATCCAATCTAAGTGAAAACACTTCTAAATAATATTCATTTACAACCAAAGTAGGCACATTATGGTTGGTAGGTTGGTCAATAAGCGCTTTCTGCTATTTGCTAAAAGGAATTAAAACAATTTCGAGATTTCTCTACTAAGGCGACTACATGACCTAAAGCGCGGTCTTTGTCGGACTGCATAGAAAAGAAAGAGAAGCGCGATGACACAACGCTGGTAATTTATTGCAAAATATGAAGCAAATTATCTATTTACAAAAAATCTATTGTTTGGACTAAAAAATTAAAACATTAGCTAGCTCTTTAGTATGTTGCTTGTAGAATAATCTGACAAAAAATCATAATGATTGGATGTATTATTAGTATGGTTTTTATAGTAAAAAGAAAGTTTCTAGAGGTATCTTCATGATTTTTTTCTATCGTATCAAATTAATTGTATTATGTTTCAACACACTATCTACCTCGCATAAATCCTGAAAAATATCGTAATTTTTTCTGGTTTTGTTTACTGGAGTCGATCATATATTTATTGTTTCTAAAACTTGCGTTTTTTGCGTTTAGGTCCTGTAGGTAAGCCCCATAGAATAGAATAGAATACTCTTTATTATGTACACCATATAAATTACAGACATAAATATAGAAACTGTACAAAGGGGGCATAGACATATTACTATCATTATCATCGACAGTTTAGTGACTGTCTATTCAATTAAATCTGTTTTTTAAGCTCTTTCTGTTGTTTTTTTCCGTCAATCATCAATCAATCATGAAAAATCTGCGTAACAAATATTTTGGGGTAGACTTCCAGTATAACCGGATGCAGCTTAACGTCAGTATTTTACATGTAGCAACTGCCTATCTGACCTCCATAACCCAGTTACTGCCGGGTAACACGATACCCCTTGTTAAGACTGGTTGTCAGACTTTTGGGCTTGTGACTACCCGTAACGACTGACAAAGATCTACGAATGACACCCGGGACTAACGGCTTAAAGTGCTTTCTGAGGCATGGAGGGATCTCAATATGTAACGGATGGTCAGCCATCCACAAACCAACCGCAGCTTTGATCTACCCGCGCGGCTGAAATCATTTAGACACGAGCCTCTCAGAATCAATCGATGTCATCATTTTAGCCGAAAGACGTCCACTGCTGGACATCGGCCTCCCCCAAGCACCTCCACTTCGACCGGTTCTGTGCTTCTCGCATCCAATGGGTTCCTGCGGCCTTCACAAGGTCGTCGGACCACCTTGTGGGAGGCCTTCCAACGCTACGACTTCCGGTACGCGGTCGCCACTCCAGAACCTTTCGGCCCCATCGGCCCCATCGGCTATCTGTTCTGCGAGCAATGCGCCCTACCCACTGCCACTTAAGTTTGGCAATTCTTCGGGCTATGTCACCTTGGTTCTCTTGCGGATCTCCCCATTCCGGATGTGATCACGCAGGGAAACTCCAAGAATAGCCCTCAATCGACCTACTTGGTTTCAATCAACCCTATCACTATAATGATATTCGACAGCAGTATAGCAGCTTTCATAACGTGGGGGTCAGTCTTTTAGAGACAAGACTTTTAACGTACCGACTTTTTTGATTTCATGTACCAAAAAATTGCTCTCTCATTTTACCGCCAAATCTGAGATTGAACTAAAACAACTGACACCAACTGCATCAGACTGCTTGTGAGCTTCTTTTAATTTTTAGGGTTCCGTAGTCAAAGGGTAAAAACGGGACCCTATTACTAAAACTCCATTGTCCGTCTGTCCGTCTATCACCAGGCTGTATCTCATGTACCGTGATAGTTTGACAGTTGAAATTTTCACAGATGATGTATTTCTGTTGCCACTGTAACAACAAATACTAAAACCAGAATAAAATAGTGCACACTCAAACTCAAAACTCGAACTCATAGCATTTATTTCAATTAAACCATTAACAGGCACTTATGAATTGTCAAGAAGTCGGTCAGTCAGAAAATATGAAGCTATAGTAGCCCATTCCAAAGCGTAGTAGGTGCCTATGGAGGAGACCGGGGCAAGAAACTCCATGGACACTCTTTTTAAATGATATTTTACAAAAATATTAGTTACATCATTAAAAGCTCTGGACGCTTTTAATGATGTAACTACATACAGCAACAAGTAACAAAGCAACAATCCAAAAATAAAATAATTAAAAAAAGGCGAGGCAGAAAGTGATGACCAGCCCCAACTGACGGCGCCCGTTCACGAACATGACGCATATATATCAGCATTGCGGTGCGCGAACTGTCCGGACGCTTATATAAAAAAAACTGTCTGATTTGCTATATATTTGGACCAAACCTTATTGAAATAAGATCTTCATTAGCATCCCAACGACACAACTTCACTAGATTTGGTCAATCTCCGCTGTCTGCCGTGTCCCCAAAACATGGATTTCACCTTTCACCTCGAGTAGGCGCGGTGGCTATTTCGTATTGTTTATGCGATCAGCATCCTTGCTACACCCACTAATAAGAGTCATGTTTGGGTTTTGTGTTGTAAAAGTAGATGTTTCTTAAAAGGCACCTCTTTAGGTAGCCTTGGTTTGTAGTTGTTTGACCACAAAGGACTTTGACCGAATTGCAGGTTTCTTTATCTGTTTTGAATTTTAATTGGCTGATGCTGATGATACTTAGTTAAAACAGCAATCTTTAAGTACCTCGTCTTCATTCTTGATAATATAATTTTTCACTGTTGTCCAGATGCTTTTTATCGGTCCGGAAAGCTGTTATATGTGCTAATTAGGAGTTAACGTTCTGTATGTTGTTTCAGTTGATGCATTTACTTAACAGTTTTCAGTTGCAGCTATTGTTTATTTATCTACATAAGAGTTCCTAATAGCTATACCAACTTTGCCACTGACAACGTTCTTTCACTCTCTGCTGAATACAAGTCCTCTCACATTTTTATCCCTTATGTCGGCAACGAGAACATTTATGACTTTTTTCGCACTTGTAACACTTATAAGGAAATTACAACTTACCAACATTTCGCCATTGAACGTGTTCAAACTTCTGCGCACCCGTGAGAACTTAGCACTGGCCATGAATAAGATACGAGGAATTAGCATAAATAGAGGGTCGTGCGCAATGAGTCAAACTAATTGATATGGCGCTATTAACTACATACGTTTAACTAACCTTTAGACCTATAGGTACTTACACTAGATTTTTGGAAGCCTGATGAATTCTTTGGTCATCTGCTATCAAGCTCCTGTTAGCTATTGCGATTGGTTTACAAAAGTAACAACAGCCAAATTAAATCACTTGATTTAAGACTATTAATATAAATAAGAGAACGTCTCTCTGACTTTAAAACATGTACGCTGTTCCACTGACCAGCCCCTACTTCGCATGGTTTTTATGACTTGACAAGAATGAGGTTTCTTAATTAGGTACGTTTAATATTCATATATTATACACATATACCTTCCGGAAACATAAATTCCTTAAGATGATGGTGAAAACCACATCCAAATCCGTTGCGAAGTTTAAAAGAATAACGCGGCCACACCAACTGCCATGAAAACCGACTTAAATTAATATGAATATTATTCATGGATGTAATAAACCTTGCTTAGCGTATAGAACATACTTAACTTTATCTGCAGCTTGAATCTCTGCAATGAATTACTTGGCACTCAGAATCACTTGGTTATTGCCAATGAACCACACGGCGATGTTTATCGAAGTGCCTAGAGCAATGTTGCACTAGACCGCAGACTGACTTATAAACTTTATAATTCACAAATATATAGTCATGGTGACTTATTATGGTGACCATGACCTTATTGCAATGGGATGTTATGAATTTGAGCATCGTAAACCTATTAATTAGGGGATATTATAAGCAGAGATAATTAATTAGTTGTGTAATTTTGGATGCTTGTGTTTATCTAAGTATGATATTAATCAACCTACGTCAATGGTTATGAAAGTTGGTAAAGATAAATTTCAAAATACTGTGGAGTCTAAAATTATTCATTTTAAATAATTATCTATACCTTATAATTATAATAATAATAAATAATTATATACCTTTTGAGGCTTAATTTCGGACGCATTTTTTATTTGGAACTTTATCTGTAATTGGTTCACTGAATAGCAATAACGCCTTCTCACACAGAGGTAGAACGAGCGAGGTAATATTAGAATTGAAAAAGCAATTCGCAAAAGTCGTAAACAGACATAAAACGAAGAAAGCATCTATCGTTGGTAGACAAGCAGAAAACAACCAAAAACATCTAGGTAACGAGAAAAATATAACAAAAAGCAACTGGTCATAACTACAGGCTATTAAATTAAGAGATCAAGGCCACGATTGTAATAAAATAATATATCTTAATGTTGTTTATACCCCAAAGAGGAGAGAATTAATTTTGGATGGCGAGACTTTCACGAGTGAGTGCAGTGAAAGGTCTGTTCAAACTTTATAGGCCACTGGACTTGCCTGCTGATGCAAGATAGAATGCAGTGCTAGTACTAAATATAGGTTTAACTGTTGGAGTCGTATTCTTGGTAATCTTGGTAAAATTGTTTATGAGATGAGAAATTTTGGATCTGAGACTGGATTAAGGCGTGAAATTAATTTATCTTCTTTGTCTCTCATTCGTTTATTCTTAGCTTTTTATTGTTTCAATTTCTAAACATCTTTACATCAGTGTTAACGTTTCCTAACCATACCTCAACCACTAATTCACCATTACCATGTCACAATCTTTTCTCACCTTCCAGAGTATATTATAAGATCGTTCTGCCTCATAGAATAAGTTTCTGTCATAGAGTCAGTATTTTTAACTCATCGGCCTGGTTGAGCTAGATGATCCAGCAGTACCTACCTAGGTACCTACAACGATTCCTTTATCTAGGAAATAATTAACGATTTCTAGAAATTTTAATTTGCTGAAAGATATTTCTATTTGCGTAAATATGATATCGCAATAGTCATTAATACTTCTACAGCTTGTTTAGACTTGTTATTAGCACTACTAGTTTCCATATTGAGTGTGAAAGAAAATGCATATAAAGTACAAACATTATGTGTTTATTATTGTAATGTAACGAAACACATGTTCGTCTTGCTTCATTAAAACTATTTTAGAGAGCTACTGAAGTTTGCGCAAAAGATTTGTAAGGAAAGATGTCTTCTATTGCGATATTCGTATAGGTCAGTGCACATACAGTGGAAATTACATAAATATACCTAGTATTACGGTAATAAAATGAAACATTCCTCTCGAAAACTGCCTATGATGTATGAGAGCATGACATCATATTTTTTTTTACTATCGTGATATATAATTACAGACTATGTTCTCCATTTCATGAGCCCATTCTAATTCCAAAGTCTAAACAGCAGTATCTATCAGGATTAATAAAAGAAATGATACTGTTTATTTGAAGTAAAGTCGTCTTTTTCTTCCTCGTTGATGCTCCATGTGACCATAGTCATCAAAGTGACCATAGTAATCAGCCATGGTCGCAAATAGCTTAGAATCATTGTTTTCATACATACGATGATTCGTATGTACCTAGTTATGTCTATATTGAGACACTTAAGCATAATTATAGCAATCACAATGCTGTTGCTCTAGGAAATGCTCACCAATCAACTTCTTATGGCCAGTATAATTTAATTCCACCACTTTTTGCCTCATCATATTAGCTGAAAACGCGATTTAAAAACACTATATCTTTCACTGCAACGATTCTTTCTAATTCTTTATCGACAATCGCCATATTGTCACGCGAATTATTACTTGGAGCGGTATTTTCTACCGTAATGCTCATGTTGATTAATTCCAGCTGTTGTTCTTCAATAAAACACTTAATATCATGAATGAATGATGAATCATCTTTGTCATCGGCATTGTCTTCTGAATAAATTAATACTTTTAGGACAGTTAACACTTCTGGTTAAAGGACTATTGCCATGCGACTTGAATTACACTTTATAATGTCGTAGCAAGAGTCGCTAATTAGTTTTTGCAGATTGAATTTTCTGTGCTTACACTTTTATGTATTTTGTGCTATTGCTTCTTAAGTAATCTCGCTTCTTAGCGGTCGTTCGTAAAAACCTAATGCGTCGATGCATCAAAATGATTCATAGAATTTCGCCACTATGTCCGTTTTAGAATGAGTAAGGTTGGAAAGTTTGCAACTTCCAGCTTTATCCTCGGCTTGTTGCCACAGACTGATTTTTTTAATGACCATCGGATTTTAAAGAACCCAATGACCGGCCTGGGATTGGTTGGCCAAAATAATTAATTAATCCATTAATTAAAGCAATTAATTACAATTTCATGGCTATAAGTTGATGGAACTTGTGAATCTATCTATTGATAACAGTACACTCGTAGCTCAGTTCTGGGCCGGTTCAATCTAGAAGAAGAAATAGATGTACCTACTATCAAAAACGAAGAGCGGAATAATATTCTTATTCATGTCCTTTAAAAAATCCAGGAATAGATGTATATATACGTAAATCAGTACGCATTATTACGTCAATAACTAAAAGTAAGACAATAGAAGTCGAAAGTGTCCATATGATTTGGATACACACGTAAAATGTTTTGTAACTGACCTGCCAAGGACCGGTTGGACTTGTATGAGGATTTAGATGTCGGTAACAGTTAGTACCTTAATTCATTTTATTTTGAGTTTTCGAGTTATTTCATTATACGCGCTCAAACTAGTTTGTTATTATTTCTTGCATAAAAGATTTCATTGTTATTGTTTATGACATCATCTGACTAGCCTTTTCCCAACTTTGTTGGGGTCGGCTTCCAGTCTAACTGGGCGCATCTCAGTACCAGTCTTTTATGGAGCGACTGCCTATCTGAACTCCACAACCCAGTTACTGGGTAATATAAAACCCTTTGGTAAGACTGGCTGTCAGACTATCGGGCTTCTGCCGACCCGTAACGACTGTCAAAGATCCACGAATGATAGCCGGGACCAATAGCTTAACATGCTTTCCGAGGTAAGGAGGGGTCTTGGTATGTAAAGATGGTCACCCATCCACGGACCAACCACGGCAAGCGTAGCTTAACCTGATTAATCGACCCGTGCGGCTGTTATTATTTAGCCAAAAGCACCATAACACCTGAAAATGGAGGCTATGTATTCAAAAGTTCTGCAGATGGCTAAGAAAGGAATCAAAATCTGCATCAGAAATCACGAACTGAATCGAATGATAAAACTGCCAGCATACTGTACCTCTGCAGGGTAAAGGCCACTTCTCATACAGAGAAGGCATGAGCACTGATCACCACGCTTGGTCAAGACTGATTGGCGACTTCAGACTTTAGTCCAGGTTTCCTCATAATGCTTTTCTTCACCGATCTCAGGAAAGTGCGTATAAATTGGAAAAGTCACATTGGTATTGCCTAAAATAGAACTCAAAACCTCCTGCACGAGAAGCGAGGCCTGAAACTCTGGGCCACCGCGACATTATTACTAACTACTTTTATTTTATAATCTTAAAGCATTATCATCATTTGAGCAACTTACAACATGGGCCTCTCCTCAAACATCTGCAATGAGAAGTTCTAAGAAAATATTACCCAAATTACCATATTTAACCGACTGACAACACGGGCTGACTGATATATCTCCTAAATCAATATATTCTGGAGGCGGATCAACTAACCACAAAATATACTATAGTCGTTGTTGCTGTTGCAATATTTCATGCAGTTCTATCTTATGTGTATGCGTCATGTTCGACTGTGAGACATGGGTCTTTCCATAGATTGCAAACACTGATAATATTATTGTTACCAAACTCTTGGCTCACGCCTAGACGGAACTAGAATGGTCTTATTTGAAAGTTGGGCCAAGATTTACGTCTTTAAGATGACGAATACTGATGAATGTATCAAGACTGTAATTAATTTTACGTTGTGAAGTGACTTTTTAACCGACTTTAAAGAGGAGGTTCCCAATTCGACTGTATGTTTTTTTTTGTGTGTTTGTTAGGCGATATCTCCGGAAATTGTAAATCGATTTCAATTTTTTTTTAATGGATAGTGTATGACTCAGGGGTAGTTTTTGAGTTAGCTTCAATAATACGTATTTTTGCCACTTAGTTTATATTGATGATGTTATAACTTTCTGTCTTTCTGTCACTGATATTTACATAGCAAGTAATGTTATACGAATTTGTGTGGGGTGAGTAGAACTTAAAAGTGAAAAATAAACGTTTTTACAAAAAAATAAAACGACGTACTTCCAAAAAAGACACTACAAAGGGAAAAATAACTTTAAAAATTTGGAAGTTGGTGGCAAACAATGAAAATGCGATCCCAACGACACCGACTTCGTAAATTAAATTTATTTTTTCACTTTGTCTTTTTTGGAAGTTGGTTGTTTTTTTTGTGAATGTAAAAATTGTTAAAAGTCCCTTGTTGACCTCATTCCTTTCGTAATTTGTTTTATTGTTACAATTTTTTTTTATTAACTGCAATTACAAACATCATCAACTTTGTCTTTCACACTCCTGTTAGACGCTAGCTACTCTTACAAGCTCAACAATACCAATTTCTCCATCTTCAATCAAAACGAATGATTTATAAAGTCTTATTGTTACATTGTTAAGATCTTTAGCGTGTTGGTATGTTCACAAAAAAATCGCGTGTGACTATAATCTCTTTACATTTCTCCTTCCTTTACTTTCATTGCTCTCATTAAGATACGCTCATCTGGTGTTACGATCTACATTCTTTCACTTATCATGAAACCTTTTTGTATCCGGTGCCTTTTCTTACTGATTTTGAGTATATTTCACACTCGTCTTTCATCTATGACCTTCGATGTAAAATTACTGGGAAAAAAATTATTAAGGCAACTACATGACCTAAAGCGATCATTGTCGGACTGCATAGAAAAAAAAAAGAGAAGCCCGATGACACAACGCTGGTAATTTATTGCAAAATAATGAAGCAATTATCTATTTACAAAAAATCTTTTGTTTGGACTGAAAAATTAAAACTGTTGCTTTTAGTATGTTGCTTGTAGAATAATCTGTCAAAAATCAGAATGATTGTATGTATATTAGTATGGTGTTTATTGTAAAAAGAAAGTTTTTAGAGGTATCTTCATGTTTTTTTATATCAAATTAGTTGTATTATGTTTTCAACACAATATCTACCTAGCTTAAATCCTTAAGAAAATCATATAATTTTGTGATTTTGTTGACTGTAGTCAATCACATACTTTTATTGTTTCTAAAACTTGCGGTTTTTGTGTTTAGGTCCTAGAAGCCCCTTAAGTAACGTGATGTGTGAGGTCTGGCAGTGGGCCCGCGTGGTAGATTAGAGCCCATTCCCTCCCGGAGAGAGGAGGCCTGTGTGTGCCTGGCCTTGGGAAAGTTATAGGCTGACTATGCTTGTGCTGTGTGTTCGTCTGATTTCATAAGTGTTTAACAAATCAATCAACACACAAAGTTACCTTGTCGCCTTTTAATTCCATTTTTCATTGGAACACCCGTCCATAATCTGATCTCGGCAAGCAGTGCTTTTTCTCACAGTTCTAGGTCTATTAATCTACGCGGTGGGTATATTAAGCCACAAAGGCCACAACATCCTCAAAAACCATTTCATATAATATCCCTAATTCTCATAAATTGGCCCTAACGAATATAATATGCGACTAATCGCACAATATGTGCTGTTGTGTCGTCAAATTAGATGCGTGCGCACAGTCATTATTTATCATTAGGTGCGCACGCCGTGTTAGACGGTTATCGCGGCCATTGTGTTGAATTTGTCTGGTGTAGGTTAGGTTATAGTTCATTTAAATGCTTGTATCTTGTTATAAGTGGGTCATTAATTGAAAACACAAATGTAATAGCATTAAAGTTCATGCCTAAAGGTGTAAAATATTTACTTAATTGCCAAATATTGTTTACGGCTTCGTTCTTAGATTCCGTTGTTGTGTGTTTTCTTGTGTTTGTGTTTTCTTAACATCCAGAAGTGTATACATTTTTCATGACAACTATTTTCCAGACGATCTGGTGCGTGTCGTGTTATAATAATGTGGGTTTTCAATTCTATGAGAATGTTTCCTCGGAGCCCTAATTAACTAGCCCTAATAAGCCTTTAATTTAACTTAAAACCTTGATAAAGTAGTAAGTAAGATAAGTACTGAGAATTATTATTTTGAAGGCAGAAATTTTATTTTCAATATAATTAAACATAAAAGCAGAATAACAAATACGACTATGTATTCAACGTTATACTTAAATTATCACAAGATCAGGAGCTGCATTATAAAAAAGACTTCAAACCCTATCTGTGATAGCGAAAGGAGATGTCATAGAAATGGCCTAAGAATCGTTACGTATTCAAACTTTACAATAATTCATATTTTATTTTTTTAATTACTTTACAATTATTAGAATAACACGGACACTCTTTGATTTCAAAAACATTTTAAATAGTAATTCAATATATTTTCCCATGTTTTTTCTGTTTCACTTCACGTTTTGATTATGCAAAGGTATTAAGCTCATACAGCCACATCTTCATGTACACTACAGACAGAGTTGTTTATATAAACACTTTGTGAAAATGATCCATTAGCAGTGTGTATCGTAATTACACAAAACAATTAATTAAAATTACCCTCAGCGTTTCATCTATAAAATAAGGTTATTAGTTTTACAAACAGATTATTGATTACGATGTTATGTTTATCGAGCAGTATTGACACCGTAGACTAAAGTCTATGACTGACAGTTGATGAATTGACGGATGACATTTAGTTGACACTTTACGTATGTTGATATCTACCTACCTACTCGCGCGCATCCTTTGTTCGCATACGGATTGTTAGTTGTGTGTTTTCGTTTGTGTTATTTTTGTATTCTGATTTTATCTAACAACTTGGCGTGAACAAAGGACTAAAGGAGGATAAACCCGAAGATATTATTTACCGTGTGTTTATTTGTGTTGGCCAGTTATAACCTCAAAATCAGAAAGAATTTAGATTTTTCACAATTCGCAAAAGTGTCCGTGACTTAAATTAAGTTTCAATCCAAAATATGCATTATTTAGAACACAAAAAATAATTTCACGGCATCAACGGTTCTTAGGCAAATAATGTATGGAAGCCGAGCAATGTCCTTTCAATTAAAAAGCGCTATTAGCATTCATCCGCCATTTCTCCCATGAAATCCATTGTTTCCCATACCGCGTGAATGTGCAAACTGTTTTCCCCATTTTCACTATTAACAATAGTCAATATTTACTGTTAGAGAAGCGTGCATTGTGTGACAAACGAAAGTATTCAGTAGTCTTCGAGGGTATTGCCTATTTATTTGTCAAGTGTTTATGGTGTTGAGGTATAGCTATAGTAGAAACTGATGGTTCATTTGGTTTAGTAGGTAGTGGGCTATTACTGTTTTGTAGTTTTTGTTTAACTTCGATGCAATAAGTATAGGTGCTACTTATGATTTTTGACCTTGACCTGTGATATCTATGTAATAAATAGATACTGCTTTATTAAACAGCACCCGCCGCGCGTCGTGGTATAGTTACAATTTTGTAATTTTTTGAAAAATATGTGATACGAGTAAGTATAGCAATTCAGGCGCCCTCAGGCTATGTCGATAGAAATTCTTCGCAGGGTGGCTGGTAGCAGCTGGAAGAGCCTCGCGAAAGGTGAAGCTAAATGCTTTGCGATTTTAAAGGCCTGCAGGCTTTAGCCTGATGATTATGAAAGAAACTTCATTAACGTACGACTTCCGAAAATCTAATCTAACTTAGCTTAACAAACTTAGTTTCTATCGTTCGAATAAAACTCAATAAATCTATACTAATATTAATATTATAAATGCGAAAGTGTGTCTGTTACCTTTTCACGCTTAAACCGCTGAACTGATTTAGATGAAATTTGGTATAAAGATAGTTTAAGTCCCGGGAAAGGACATAGGAAAGTTTTTAGCCCGATATTCCCCCGGGATCAACACTTATGAGGGTGAAACCGCGGGGCGCTGCTAGTTCTAAAATAAATATAATACAGTCTGTGTTTAAAAAAAGGGAAAGCTTAATATTTATTAAGCTTTTTTTTTAGGCTAGATGAGTTATTATTTAATAACTCATCTAGCCTTGTCTAGAAGTCTGAGATTTTTGTAGAGGCTAAGGTTTTCAGCATTGTTATAAAAGTTTAATGTATAATAATTTATCTAACACAATATACGCTAAGCATCTATATTCTCACGTAACTGTTTTTTTTACTTAATTGGCAATTGACAACCAATATTAATTAACACAATAAAATTGTACTACGTTGAAGACAAGGTGGTTTGGCAATAATTCCTTCTGCACATGTGGCTTCCCTGGCTCCCCATTAACGTCATAACTATGTAAATGTCTATTAACTGCTCTCAAATTACGATGCTTATATTTTTTATTTATGTTTTTACATACTTGTTTGACATAATATCTTCATTATTTGACATTTTATTAAACAGACAATTCTAATTTTTCACCTCTTTATTAGTGGTTGTAATGGGAATCATATCACTTTGTTTTAGTAGGTTTTTATATTTAATTTTTATTTATCCTTTTAGGCCTTTGCCCAGCAGTGGAACAGCATAGGCTAGCAAAAAATAATAAAAAATAATCCTTTTGATAGATTCTTATTTTGTAAATGTGAGGACTTTGTATGTGTTTAGACCTGTAGACCATTTTTTATTTTATCAAGTACCTGGTACTTGTTGACAGGCCTCATACGCTGTCCTCCCATCATCTGCCTAGCCTTTTCCCAACTATGTTGGGGTCGGCTTCCAGTCTAACCGGATGCAGCTGAATACCAGTATTTTACATGGAGCGACTGCCTATCTGACCTCCACAACCCAGTTACTGTCTGTCCTCCCATACCTACTGTAATTTGAAAACATTGTAAAAGCTATTTTTTTTTATAAGAGTAACCGTGGAGTTTCTTGCCGGTTCTTCTCCATAGGAAACGACCAATTGGAACCGTGCACCTAGCTTCTGGCGTTTCATAAGTGCCCATGTAGGTTTATGTGAAATAAAACATTTTGATTTTGATTTGTTAAATAACAATTTATTTTATAAAAATCTTACAGTTTTCAATTTGTTTCATAGACTGATGAAGTATTTTTTGCACACCGTATTGCATTTTAGCAGAAATATGGGACGATAATAATATTGGTTGTCGGCTCATTAAAATTATTGAACATCCGTAGCTGTGGTTAGGTTATTGCAATTATAATCACAGTCCAAGTAGTTGAATACTGATGAAGTTGCGACAAATACTTAATCGGTTCTATTTGCAATCTCATTTTATTTTTATTAGGAGGTTATCTATACATATAATAAATCTGTAGAAGGGTCAATTCTGTACATTGAAAATATTGAAAAAATAAATAGCGGGGGGTGTTGCTGGATCGATACCAAACCCAAATATGTGATTAAAAAAATTTTTGTCTGTCTGTCTGTCTGTCTGTCTGTCTGTCTGTCTGTATATGCAGGCATCACGTGAAAACTAACGGTTCGATTTCGATGAAACTTGGTATAATTATACCTTATTATCCTGGGCATAAAATAGGATACTTTTTATCCTGGAAAAATACGTAGAAAAAAAAATCTTATTTTTCGGTTTTATTCATAGACGTTGTTCTGTAGAACCGCGAACACACGTTGCATTACCCGTAGTGGATAATTTTCCATTTCAATTTAAGAGAATACAGTTTCCTGTAGCTTTGTGTTATGCCATGACAATAAATAAGGCTCAAGGTCAGACCCTAGGAGTTGCTGGCGTAGATCTTACCGCGAGTTGTTTTTCACACGGGCAACTTTACGTAGCTCTTTCCCGTGTGAGCAGTCCAAGAAATCTTCATGTTCATATTCCGGACGAGCTCACTAACAATGTTGTGTATGCTGAAGCTCTCAATTAACTTTCTGTCGCATTGTCACGATCACTTTTTTATTATTGCAAACTTTTCGTCACTGTCAGTAATTTACTGCTACATGCTACTTATCAAGGTCGGAATTACTATGGAAAAAATACTTACTATAGTACGCGAGCTCAACAGCAGTAGCTCAATAGAGGGATCTCCTTAATTATTATAGGCTTAGCCGTATTTGGGTCCAATAGATATTTATAAGATGTCATTGTCAGAGTTACTCAAAATAGAGAAATAAACCATCCACGCGAAGACCGACATCCGCGCGGACGGAGTCGCGGGCGGAAGCTAGTACTAGAATAAGATAAATATGTACAGTTAAAATAGGCTTAGGTTATAATTTGTGTGCCCCTAGGGTGGCTCTAGTGTTATATTATTATAAGCTGTGAATGATAATTATAATTTTTATTAAGTTTATAGATTAGTTATTGGAGTTACTACTAGCTGTTCGCTTGAAGTCTTAAAAATATCAATCATCATGTGTACTTAGATTTGTGTTATACAGGTTATACTAGAATAAGATAAAATGTACAGTTAAAAATGGAATTTAAAATAAGTAGAAATCATTTATATGTCAGATTTACTGTTGTGGATATATTTAGAACATATGGTCGTAAGCGAGATAAACTTATAATGGAGAACCTCTATTAGAGGCAGACGAAACTACTTTTCTGGGAGTAGCATTGGACGGTTACTTCTCTTGGAAACCACATGTAGAAAAAGTGTGTAATAAGTTAAACAAATACGTTTATGTCCTCTACACTCTGCGAAAAACCTCGTCGCAGAGTACGATGTTGACTGCGTATCACGGCTGCATTGCTTCAACTTTACAATACGGCCTTATACTATGGGGTAACTCAACAGACGCGGACAAGGCTTTTATTGTACAAAAAATCGAGCCATTTGTGGCATTCCACCATGGGAATCCTGTAAACCTCTGTTTCTTAAGTTAAAACTCCTCACATTACCCAGTATGTATATTTTAGAATGTGCTAAATTTGTCCGACAGCATTTTGACTTATTTAAAAAGGCTCAAGACCGTTGCCCTCGAAAAGTAAGAGATCCAGATAGAATAGTTCTGCCTAGGGCACCAAAGACTTCTCTGTATAAAAAGAACTGCTACCATAAAATACCGAAAAACTTTAAAGATTTACCAAATAATATATTTTTTGTAAAGTTAAAATTATGGCTACTGGAAAAACGATTTTATTCTATAAATGAATTTATAATTAATAATGATAAATAATGTGTTTTCAATCTTAATGAATATTGACTGTATTGTAAAAAGAAATAATTGTTAGAAATTAGTATTTAAGGCATGCCATTGGACATAAACTGATAAATATTGTAAAATTTTGCATGTCAAATGTCTGACTATGTATTAGGAAACTTATTTAAAATTTAAGACCAACGCTGTACCAATACCTAATGCAAATAAATGATTATGATTATCTTGTACTATATAAAAAAAAAAAAATTGTATGATAACCAATGCTTTCCAACATATTTCAATTTATTGTTTATAACAAGTCAAGGTATGAGGTCATACCTTACAGTGAATGGCCGAACTGAGTTGGGGATAGGGTCATCCCCACGGCAGAATGGCCGTCTGTTAGTAATTTAATACATTCTGTAATTTTGGTTCCATTTTCATAGAATAAGAAAAAAAAAAAGTATAATGTCATGTGGGTGTCGTTGATAAAAAAAAGCGCGGGCTTGGCGCGGGAAGTCGTCGACTAGCTGTCAGATAGATAAGTCGTATTGCAGTTTTGTATTTTTAATAATTCTGTAGTAATGTGTCTACTGTCTATGAATAAACTTTATATCTACTAGTCTTCGTGAGTATAATTTACAACAAGAACCCTGGAAATACAATACTTTAAATAAATGAATAAAACGAATTGCTCAAGAGCCTATCTCATTAAATGCATTGCTGAATTATCCTGATGATAGCTAGCATTTGACACCAGAAGGCCATTTTTTTTTGCGGGCTAGCCTAAAGCCTAAATATCCTTAGTAATGCTAAAGTAGAGTTTGACAAATACTCAATTTCAAATTCTCATTAATTCAGAGACCGGGTACGAATATCTGATCAATATCTAAATAGACAGTGGGCTGTCATTCGTGGATCTTAAGCCTGAAACTGCGTTAAGCGGGCGCCCGCGACGGGCAACCGTCGCGTGTCTATGCGCGTGGACACGCGGCTGGGCTCCGTTGGAACGCGACGGTCCCCGTAGCGGGTACCCGTCGCGGAGACCGGATTATTTTATTTACGCAGTGTCGCTAGTTCAATTTTAACGGTGTGCATGTACCTATATTCGTGTCGATGGAGAACTAGAATTTTTCTCCGAGCGTGCGAGCGACCCGTGTCACCATTTTTTTTTTGTCGGGGTGAAACCTTCAAAAGGCACCCGACCTCCGGGGATGGAGGTCGAGGAGTGTGGGATTTTTACTTCACTAAAACCACCCCGGTGATCACTATCAGCACATAGGGGTGGTTGCAGTTCCTCTTAAAAGACCAATTCCGGAACCTCCCCGTGCAACGCCTGAAAGGCACATCCCTGGGGAGACTGTAAAGGGGTCTCATCTGAGCCTCGCTATGCACGGCAGCACGTGACCACTGTGCCACCGTCTTCCCTGGGATCACTTGGAGGGCGGACAGAGTCCCCACTCTGTGCGCCCGCGACCTCGAAGGTCCACCTATAAGGCACCAAGGCGGTTGCCACCCTGACGCCTCCTTCTCCGAGCAGGATCAGCCCTCTCCCGATCCCGCTTGGCGGCCTCCTTCTTGGCCATCACGGTCTCACAGAAGGAGACTACTACCTTCCAATTATCTGTCTCTGCCAGCATAGCCCTCACTACTGCTGGCAGAGACAGGTCTCGCCCGATCCTGGCAACCAGGACCCGCCGCTCAGAGGCCCACGCAGGGCACTCCTCGAGCGTGTGTTACCGCTGGCGGGCACCGCGCGTGCCCCCGCGACGGTTTTCGTCGCACGGAGGTGGGCCCCGTTGCGTGGGTGCGGGGCGCGCCTCCCCGTGACGGACGCCCGCGCAGGTCCCCGCGACGGAGCACTTTTGTATGAAACCGCGCGGGCACTTAACGCAGTTTCAGGCCTTAGACAGTCGTTACGGGTAATCAGAAGCCCGAAAGTCTGACAACCAGTCTTACCAAGGGGTATCGTATTACCCAGTACCTGGGTTGTGGTGGTCAGATAGGCAGTCGTTCCATGTAAAATATTGGTATTCAGTTGCATCCGGTTAGACTGGAAGCCGATTCCAACATAATTGGGAAAAGGCTCGGCAGATGATGATGATGATCTAAATAGACAGCAGCATCTCATTAGCAAGGAAATTAAGCAGTTATAACAGTATGCTATTACAATTATGCCCGTTTTTACTAGCACGTGTTAACTAAACACGTAAATAAATGCCTAAATGAAAGCGCATTTTCGGATTTTCAAGTCTCGGCTCAGCGCCAAGGGTTGAAAATTCAAAAGTGAAATAACATTGATAAATGATTTTATTTTTATGTAGGTTTGGGCAATCACTTTTACACGCCACTCATACACTATTTGTTTTAAACTAGATGAGGTCGGCGTTTCCTACTCTGAGAAAAAAGGCCGAAACAAACTCAGAGGTCACAGTCTCTTTTAAAGTCCATCATCTTGTTCAGGTTATATGAAGACCATGTAGATCGGTGTCTGAGATGGTATTTTGAGGAAAGAACCCTACAGATTGAGAGGATCTGTCCAGTCAGTGCACGCATTTGTCAGAAATTGAGGCGTCAGTTTGTAGGTGGTTTGTAGTGTTAGTGAAAACGGTCAGCACTCTGCCAATTCTAAGTCTTAATTAGTCAGTTAACAATGATCTAATGTTTTTTTTTACATCAGCACTACTCTTGTATTCAAGAGTACCTACACTCTTGTTAGGTAGCAATTATTCAGTAAGTACAGACGCCAGCAAATCAAGCTACCCGAAACTGTCAAATTTTCCCAATCAACTTTTAACCTTATAATTTAAGCGATAAAGTTGAAAATCTATTAAATAAATTTGCAGGTTGTAGTAGTACAGACGCCAGCACATTAGTGCTGGCGTCTGTACTATGAACCGGCACAGAATAAATTGACGATTGACGAGATTAATATTTATTTGGTCTGCTCTTGCTTGACGACATTTGTGTGCATAAACCACATAGGGTTACTTATCTAATTGCAATAAACATAAGTACTTAATCAAGTGGAGGGGCCCGTGGCTAAATAATAACAGCCGCACAGGTCGATCGATCAGGTTAAGCTACGCTTGCCGCGGTTGGTCTGTGGACGGGTGACCATCTTTACATATCGTGACCCCTCCGTGCCTCGGAAAGAACGTTAAGCTGGTGGTCCCGGCTGTCATTCGTGGATCTTTGACAGTCGTTACAGTACGACAGTCTGACAACCAGTCTTATCAAGGGGTATCGTATTACTTTCCCAGTAACTGGGTTGTGGAGGTCGACTGGAAGCCGACCCCAACTTAGTTGGGAAAAGGTTAGGCAGATGATGACTTAATCAAGTGTCGATCATCAGTGAATGTATGGCATTCAGAAAATCAACAAAGTCATGTCGAATTCGATTTTAACGCGATTTCTTTCTGACATGATTGATTATTATCATTTGCCAATTACAAGTTACAACAACTCTTAAAGTGTTGGGCCATCCATAAGGATGAAATAAGTTGCGTATTATCGACTGCTTCCTATACAAAGATTTATGCGAGACGCTTTAAACGCGTACGTCTTTTTACATCGTTCTCACATATAATTGTAAATTCAACATTAATGATGTAACTAATATTTTTGTAAAAATATAATTTAAAAGAGTGTCCATAGAGTTTCTTGCCCGTTCTTCTCCATAGATAGGTACCTACACTTTGGAATGGGCAACTAGCTTCATATTTTCTGACTGACCGACTTCTTGACAATTCAAAAGTGCCTGAAAAAGGTTTATTGAAATAAATGCTTTGAGTTTGAGTTTGAGTTATGTTTATACATTGTCAAATTAAATTAGCGGGAGGTTCAGGGGCAGTTTTAAAAATCTGTTTTTCTGCGTAAACTTCATATGCATGGTGGGTATCAATACTTGTACACATTAAAATAAAAATAACTGGTTTTCTCAAGTTATCCTTCGAGTAACTACACTACCAGAGGTTTCATAGCCCAAAATAACAAACTCATAATTTTTTTTTTGTTTTATTATCCACTAGCTGCGCCCCTCGGTTTCACCCGCGTAAATGTCGATCCCGTGGGACTATCGGGATAAAAATTAGCATGTATGTCAATCCACGGTGTCAGCTACCTCCATACAAAATTTTATCAAAATTGGTCCAGCCGTTTCAGCGTGAAGAAGTAACAAACATATAAACACACACACACACTCACAAACTTTCGCCTTTATAATATTAGTGTGGTGTTTAGATATCGTACTCATCACGTCTGTCTAGTTTCACTAGCTATTTTAATTTGACCCTTAAGTAAGAATAAATAGTTCGAATAATATGATCATCCTAAAAACCCGATGATAACTCGATAAAATCGAACAATGAATTGACGGCTTTCGTTCTATATTTTTGATCCGACAATAGTACAGTGACAATGGCATTGACTGTCAAGAACTCGAGATGATCGACGGTCGAGATGTATCGTGAGTTCAAATCTTTATCTCGATAGTTTTATTGTCATAGCATTCTTAGTTTTTACAAAGAATTTCGTTTAGTTAGGTAAGTTAAAATTAATTTAATTAACTAATTAATTTTTGAAGTGAAAACTTCTTCAGGCGCGTTGGGCATTTTTTGATATGGGAAAAAACCGTTGAACTCGCGACACTGTTACCGTAGCCGACATCTCTGTTTTAAGTTTAGGCCATTATAAAGACATCAACGCACGGTACATTTTCTTTGGGAAGAATGACCTTCAAACATATTTATAATTTTATTATGCTTTTTCAAGTTTTCACTTCTGTCGGCACTCCCCACTGTTTTATTTAATATAAATACTTTTTCTCTCTTTCTTCCTTTGTAAGCTTTTCGGTAAGTCCCTGGTATAAATAAAAGCGAAAGTTTTTTTTAAACTTTTAAACTTTATTATAACTTAGCTTCCTTATGATGAAAAAGGTAACTGCTGAACACGGATTTTCGTTAATTGAACACTTTACATCACGCCAGAATTCCTCAAAGGGTTGAGCAGAGGTGTACAGACGCCAGCACATTAAGGTACCCAACATCAAGGTACATCATCTGCCTAGCCTTTTCCCAACTATGTTGGGGTCGGCTTCCAGTCTAACCGGATGCAGCTGAATACCAGTATTTTGCATGGAGCGACCGCCTATCTGACCTCCACAACCCAGTTACTGGGTAATACGATACCCCTTGGTAAGACTGGTTGTCAGACTTTCGGGCTTCTGACTACCCGTAACGACTGTCAAAGTTCCACGAATGACAGCCGGGACCAACGGCTTAACGTGCTTTCCGAGGCACGGAGGGGTCTCGGTATGTAAAGATGGCAACCCATTCACAGGCCAACCGCGGCAAGCGTAGCTTAACCTGATCGATCGGCCTGTGCGGCTGTTATTATTTACCCATGGGCCCCTCCAACATCAAGGTACAAGGTACATCAACTTTGAACCTTATGCTTTAGCTCTAAAGTTGAAAATCTATTAAAGAAATTTGAGACTGTAGTAGCTTGATGTGCTGGTGTCTGTACAACTTAGTATAGTACACCCACATTTCCCCAGTTATCTAAATCAATTTCAAGTCTCATTCCAATTGAATTGCAGATAATTGAAATTAAGACCACCATTGATATCAAATGTTTGATACAGAAATCTTCAAGACATTCCCTTGCGGTGATATTCTGTAAAAATCTCACCGTGAAAACTTGGGTGAAGTCAGCGTGGAGTGAGCTGTCAATAGTGTCAATTCTTAGCAAAAGCAAACTCACTTCACCCAAGTTTTCACGGTGAGATTTTTACAGAATCGACCTACTAAATGATAGAAAATTTTCCAAAATACACACATCAAAAGTGTCTAGGGATCAACATACATTTTTGCAATAACTTTTCTCCTGATTGATATTAATTAAAATTTTCTTTAAGGATTCATCAAATAAAGTGTTTTCGTTTGTCACAGTAACGATAAACCAAGTCACCTTTGCATTAATAAAGAAAGGGAATCACCAGTTTCGGCTAAGCGTGGACAAGATGCCCGGTAAAAATTATTTTTACTAAACAATATTATTTATTCTAAATGAAATATTTTTGCACATCACATAGTAGCCAGGTATACGAAAAAAAAGTCGAAATAAAGAGTATTTAAATTGTATCCTACAGTTAAAAAGCATAGCCATTTGTTTGACGCAGTGTTACCAGCGCGGAAATAAAACATCAATTTCAGTTTGTAATCGATTAGATAATAATTATGGCAAAAAAAAAGTGTTTGTCTGCAAAACGAGTACCGGTCAATATTGTATGAGAATATTATACTCATTTACATTGTTTTAAAATAAAACAATCGAAAATGTTATTAGTACCTATTGTGACATATTTTTTTTAGATTAGAATAACGGTTCTATAAATCGATTATTGTCAGATTTTTTTTCCTGGCAACTCCTACTGTATCGCTTTTAGAGATGATCGATCCTGTTGCTTTGTATCGATATTCTGCTTCGCAATGGCTCGTTTTGATCCGAGTATCGATATAAAATCGCTTTTAATTAATATTTTTTAATATATTCGCCTTTAATTCCATTCAATTTCTTACAAACAGACAGACAGACAAACAAAGCAGAGTCCCGATTTTGCGCGAACTATTTTGTCAATGTCAGTTGCGGTTGAGAAGAGTGTTTTTGGAAAATAACGGCCCGCCTTAATAGTATTTTTCCTGAGATTTTAATTTTTTCTCATTTAACATTCACACACAATAACCTTTATCAATTTATTGTAGTGGATCGTATAGTAGTTGAATCGATGTGAAAATCAATCAAATTCTGTTTTACCGACCCACTTGAGTATCGATTCATATCGAACATCTCTAACATCAAGTGAAATGACATCTGAGAACTGTAACAATGAAAAAAACATTCGCTTTGTTTTCGTGCACTGTGGATGTTGTTTTGTTTTCTCGCTGCTTCGAACGTTTGTTTTTCTTATCAGATTATATCAAAATACTACTGGCAAATAACATATTATAGAAAAGAATAAGCTTATTATAAAGATTTTACCCGGCAAGGTTCCAATTTTTCACATGCCAGTTGAAGCATATTCTTGCATCTTGCTACAACTTTGTTATAATATTTACTTTCCTATAGATAAGTAATTTTTGAAATGCAAGTTATTTATTAATAAAGATCTTGTCCACGCTTAGCCAGATCACCCTAACAAAGTGAGCAATTCCCTTTGCCATTTTCCTAATAAAGGGATTTTTGACATTTGAACCACTAACACAAAAGTTCGAAAAAAAGACTGAAATAACAGTTTTCTTTAAAATTTTATTGGGTAACTTAAACAATTAATAATCCGTGTTTCTACCGCGAACACTAACAACACAAGAACATCGGTTTGGCATACTCAAAATGAGTTCATCCAAATCACGCTGTGGAATGGCCGCCCATGTTCGTTGCAACAACAAAAAAAGGTCTTCTTGCGACTGGATACCCTCCATATTCGGCAGAGCTCTTCTCTGTAGCATATCCCATGCATGCTCAATCGGGTTCAAGTCTGGCGAGTGAGCAGGCCAGGGCAGGACATTGATGTTAGCTGCGGCGAGAGTCTGTCTTACAACTCTTGCGGTGTGCGGTCGTGCATTATCATGCATTAACTGAAATAAGGGACCGATTTGCACTTGTAGAGGAACGATGACGTCTGATACAATCGTCTCAGCATAAATTTGAGCGTTGAGGTTGCCTCTGATCCAAATCAACTCAGTTCTTCCGCCGATCCAAATACCCGCCCATACCATGATGGTTCCACCACTATAAGGATGGACTTCCTGGCAGGATTTTAATCGCTGTTGGCGTCCAGGGGTTCTCCAGTGTCGTATACGTCTTTTATCCGGTCTCATACCAAAACGAGACTCATCAGAAAAGCACACGAAACGCCATTGTTCTTCTGCCCAATTTCTGTGTTCAAGAGCCCATTGATATCGAATCCTACGATTGTGCATTGCTATAGGTGGTACCCGTAGCGGTCTTCGGGAATGAAGGTTCACTTCATGCAAGCGGTTTCTGACTGTTTGGTCGCTAATTAAGTTCCCTGAAGAGTGATGAAGCCTCACGGCTAACATCATGGCGGTTATTGTTGGAGCTCTTCGAGTTAAGATTTGAATGTATCGGTCTTGTCTCCGTGTGGTGCAGCGATACCGTCCTCCATGGCGCTCAGCCACGGTACCAGTGCTTCGGTAACGTGTCCAAAGTCGACTGATAACACTCTGACTTGTATTCAGAGCTAAAGCCACAGTACGTTGCCGGGAACCAGCTTCTATCATTCCCACGGCTCTGAGCATTTCTTCCCTGCTTAAATGACGTCGCCGCTCCATAATAACGTTGGTTTTAATCAGTAGTAGGGAAACAGTAGCACTAATAATGTCTTCAATGCGTTGTATGTTTTTATAGGGAAAATATTGACAGCTGATTTTCATCTTTTACTCGAATTTGATTCACAGTTCCTGATTCAAATTATGAAATGCACCAAAAAGGATCCATATAAATTTATAAAATCATAAATTTATTACAAAGCCACATCTCAATCCCAAGAAATCCGCATAAAAATGCTTGATCCCTAGACACTTTTGATGTGTGTATTATTTAAATACTTTCCGTGTTCCAGGTGGCTCCTCAATTCAGACGTATGGATTGAGAAGCCACTTTTACATTGATATAATTTTGGATATACTAAAAATTTCAGAATTTGGCCTACAAAATTATCTGCTTTCCTACTAAATAAGGGAGTAAGTTTCCTTTTAAAATCATGAAGTGGCTCCTCAATCCAAACGGACATGATTTTAAACGTTCAAAATCTAGTCGCAATCTCAGCTCAGCGACTATCAATGTCAAATACTTGCCAAAAATGTAGGTAAATCAGTGGTATGTCAAATATGTCAATTATTATTGTGTATTGTCTGTCTGGTCTTTGGTGCCTGGCTCTGACATCAAGCAATGAACAAAATTGTCAACATTTTTTAAGCTTGAGTACGAGGCTTTTGACTACGTTGTGTGTGTATATTTTGTCTTTTTTTTATTTTTTTATCTGCAATGTGCGTTTTGTTTGTGCAGAATAAACAATTTTCCTTTCTTTCTTCTCTTTTTCTTTCTAGGTAAGTATTTCTGACAGATTGAGACTGAGATCAGACTGTGAACGTTCTTAAAATTATGAGGATTGCTCCTCTGGTAGGTATACTTATTGGTGACACTTTCATACATTAGCATAAAGTGTCCGTTTCTACGTATCCGCTTGGTTGGTCAAGTGACATATGTTCCATTGAGGCTCACTTCTGTATCTGGGTCAAAAGCATGTTTGCCTAAGTGATATTTATGAAAGTTCGTCAGTTTCACATTTCATTTCATCTGCAGATGTCGGCATTAACTGGGATATTGGAAATGAATGTACCCATAGATATAAGTGTAGAAAAAGGGGATCAGGTTAAGCTACGCTAGCCGCGGTTGGTCTGTGGATGGGTGACCACCTTTACATACCGAGACCGTAACGTGCCTCAGGTTTGTCATTAATGGGTCTTTTACAGTCGATCCGGGTATTCAGAAGCACGAAAGTCTGATAACCAGTATTAACAAGGGGTATCGTATTACCCAGTAAATGGGTTGTGGAGGTCAGATAGGCAGTCACTCCATGTAAAATGTTGGTATTCAGACGCATCCAGTTAGACTGGAAGCCAACCTACCATAGTTGTATAGAAAGGCTAACAGTTGATGAGATATAAGTGTACCACTCTTGTGTTAGAATTCTAATAGCCTGATTTAGTTATTATTCCAAAATCGTTCAGCCGTATAGGCCTGGGGTATGACAGAAGATATTTTTATCCCGGTAGGTACAGACGCCAGCACATCAAGCTACCCGAAACTGTCAAATTTTCCCAATCAACTTTGAACCTTATGCTTTAGCGATCAAATTGTTAATCTATTAAAGAAATTTGACCGACCTCCATGCGGGCGAAGTCGCAAGCGAGAGCTAGTTTATAATACTAGTGTCAATCACACCAATGACCCACGTCTCACCCATAGAGATGGCCACATACGGTGCGACACCATAGCACCTTATGGTCAGTTGACCAATATCGTCATTGATTGATTGATAGTAGCTGTAATAAATGACAAGCCGTTAGCCTATGCATGCGAAAACAGTTTTGTAACCATTTTCCTCAGATTAACTGCACTATACGCAATCGATTTGTCAAAGGGCAGGACCTGCGATTAACAATAAAGTATTGCAGAATTTAAAACGTTTATACCGAATATGAGCTGAGCAGTGGTGCCCAACTGGTAACGGCGACTTTCGAGGTCATAGGTTCGAACCCAGACAGGCGCTTTACTTTGTGTAAATTATTTCATCACCTCTCCTCTCAAAACGGTGAAGGAAAACATCGTGAGGAAACCGTCATGCCCTAAAAGCAAAAATTCGAAGACATGTGACATCTGCCAACCTGCACTTGGTCCTCGTGGTGGATTACGGCCCACTCCGTCTCACCGAGAGGTGGCCTGTGTCCCAGCAATGGGAACATTATAGGCTGATTATGTATACCTAATATCACGCATAAAATAATAATGTCTTATGGTATTCACCAATCAGAAGTTGTTATGGCACACGGCATGCAAGCTACTTGCAGACTTTTGTACCAGCTACTGGCATGTGTATCCTTAGCTTTACTTGAAGAATAGCACACACGCACGCACATGTACGCAGTAACTGGGTTGTGGAGGTCAGATAGGAAGTCACTCCATGTAAAATATTGGTATTCAGATCATCACCACTAGCCGCCAGGCAGATGATGATGATGATGACCTTAATATCACACTTTTCCCGAATGGGTAGACAGAGGACCCACATTCAACCCTCATTTCGTCAGCTATATTAAAGTTATATGTAGATGAAAAAATCGAAATTTGAAAACACAAAAACATTTTACTCACACCCAGATCACACAGCAGTTGACTTTGTGACATCTAGACAAACGACACAGTAAAATTTTAATTACGTAATGATAACGTTTTAAGTATTTAAAACGTTGACTTTACAAATCAGAGCCTTTCCAAAGATGACCTTCGATCGACTTAAGCCTTAAAGTTATGAGGCTCATTAAGTATCTTATAAGTAGTTTACTTAAGCTTTCGTATGGTAACATAAAGCTCTGGCCAAACTTGTAACGTAGGTATGCTCAATGACACATGAACCAAATCGCGCGAAATGAACGCGAAATTGGCGTGATTAACCTTAGCTAATACACGACAATTCTTTAGAATTGACGTCGTTTCGAATTACGGCATCATTAAGTGGTCATAGTGAATTACAGCCTGAAGTGAATCCTGCGCGAGATGTGCGAGACTAAATTCGATCAAGCCGATTATGTGGATGGAGATGTAGCGATATCTACAACGCCACATGCGAACAACGCGTCATACTGACGTCACGCGAAATCCTGCATCTCGCATGCAGAGTTTTCCGCGCAACTAGCCTAGATAGAACGGCCCGACATGAATCATCGGGCAGTTGCCCGCCAGACACAACACTCGTCTGGTCGGAGGATCCTCCCTTTTCTATGGAGTATGAGTCAACTTTACATCCTGTTCCTCATACCTCTATAGAAATATTCTAACTGTTTTTCTGTGTTTGGTTAGGACGCGGGTTTCGTGTGGCCAAAGCTTAAGGTCAGTACTCCGTGTCAAATCTCTTGAAAACCACTAAAATCAGTTTCGATCGAGTGAACGGTAAACACGTATGTTATTACTTTGCACAATGTTAGCTAATGATGAAACTTTGACGTTCGATAGATGGATTAAAAGCTGAACTAATGCAGTATGATCGCTCTAGTCTCATAATTGTCACGAATAACCTTTGGATAATCTATAAAGATTGTAAGATGGCTTTAGATATGGTCGAATTTTGAGCATTAAAATTTTCGGCATATTCCTCGAAACGCACCAAAAGTATTTCCCGAAAAAAAAGAAATATTAATAAAAATATTATAATTTTATTCCTCGAAATGCATCAACGATGAAACATAGAGAAGAGCATGAAGGTTTCGTAATACCCTAAATTTTCGACTTCGGTTTCGATGAAATGAATCCGTAATGCATTTTTTGTGAAATGTTGCCCTTTGAATAAAATTCTGTTCAATACATAAACTCATGCCTTCTTCCCATAAGGGTAGGCATCAGACACTATGCTACCCTAATGCTATCCTTAAGCACCCCCGGGGCCTAGCGTCAGCGCTCACGCTGACCAAGCAGCAGTACATAGGACTGAGCGCAAAAGTAGTGGCTTACGATTTTTGTACGTAAGCTGGTGCGATTTTTGGCACGCGAAGTAGTTGATTTTGCGTTATCTAGGTGTATCTATATGTGTGATTAGAATCGTATCATTTGTAGTAGGTATTGTTTGCTTTCAATAGCATTTGACAACATCGATGCGCAACATGTTATCATGCATTCAGTACATGATTCTGAAAGACCTTGCGTTAAAAAATGTTCGTTGGTTATTAGAAAAATCAGCTGTTCCATACATTTTTGACAGCTTAGGTATTGCATTTTCTATCCAGCTGCTGATTTTATTTTTGATAATAGACGAAAATTTTCTACACTAGGAGTCTAGCATCTGCTGAATTGATAATTATGGTTTGCGCAACGATATCCCTATCACCCCGCACTTTTTTTTTGTCAGGGGAACCTTTAAAAGCCACCCGACCTCGGGGGAGAGAGGTCGGGGAGTGTGGAATTTTCACCTCTCTAAAACCACCCCGGTGATCACCATCAGCACATAGTGGGTGGTCCCGGTTCCTGTTAAAAGACAAATTCCGGAACACCCCCGTGCAACGCCTGTAAGGCACATCACTGGGGAGACTGTAAAGGGGCCTCCCCTGAGCCTCGCTATGCACGGCAGCACTTGACTACTGTGCCACCATCTTCCCTGGGGTCACTTGATGAGCGGACGGAGTCCCCATTCTGTGCGCCCGCGAGCCCATCACCCTGCACCTAATTACATTTGACGGATGTCCAGCTCCACATGAAGCCAAATATATCCTAATGCTGGAGCACTTAAAGAATACATTCACATGGTACCTGTACATGAAACTATATGGAGTCTATTCTTTCAATTTATTGATGTACCCAACCCTATTTGTGTTAGGTATGATTGGGTACAACAAGCTGGAAACAAGAAGGGATTTGACACTTGTGCAAAACCCGAAACACTACTACTAGTATTTTTATGTAAAGAATAAAGGACATGGATAAAGTATGGCCCTGCACGGACAAAGACTTAATAATATTTAAAAAAAAACTTATAATACTTTAATTTCTATCGTGACTTTCATTTCTCCGCACATGTGTGTGGGAAAATATCAATTTAAAAGAGTATTATTTTGTTTGTTTTATTTTGATTTCCTTCCATGAGTTTCAAATGTTGCAATTATCTGAAATAAGATGATAATTAGTACATGTTCATCGTTCGAACCAACATGTATTTACCTGTATTTTAGATAATAGAGTAAGAAATATATACATTTTTATGCGCGTTTAGTGCTAACGGAAGTAAAAGTAAAAAAGACACATTTTATTTATCTCTAATTATAAATCAATAAATCAAAGTAAGTAGTAGTAAGTGGTAGTAGTTTTCTTCAAAGTAATGGAAACACTATCTTCTTATGTTAAGGCAGTTACAGACGAAGCAATAAGTGTTTTCAAAATAAATCTTAATTCGATATAGTGTTTGTCCCAATATTCACATAACATCACGCCTGTAATCGTTGAAGGGTTAGGCAGTATACCTATAGTACAACCCCATTTCAACAGTTATGTTGTTCAAGTCCCATGAAATGGAAGGCGAGACTATTGCCATCAACCGGGCAAAAATCCAGACTCCGGGCTGCTACTGAGAAACTCAATACAACATAACAAAATTAAATAGTAATTAACAGAAGTGTCTAACAGATATTTAGTGCTGGACACATTATTGTAATAAAGTAAGGTGATTTAAAATATATTTTGACATATTTTTGTGACATTTACGACATTATACATTCTGTTATAATAAACACATGCACCTAATAATACCCAATAACCTAATAATTATATACCTAATAATACCTAACAATTATTACAACAACAACAGTTTAACAGATATTACTCCTAATAATTATATATTTATATATTTGACTGCACCTTATGTCATCATCTGCCTAGCCTTTTCCCAACTGTGTTGGGGTCGGCTTCCAGTCTAACCGGATGCAGCTGAATACCAGTATTTTACATAGAGCGACTGCCTAACTGACCTCCACAACCCAGTTACTGGGTAATACGATGCCCCTTGGTAAGACTGGTTGTCAGACATTCGGGCTTCTGACTTCCCGTAACGATTGTCAAAGATCGACGAATGACAGCCGGGACCAACGGCTTAACGTGCTTTCCGAGGCACGGGGGGGGGGGGGATCACGATATGTAAAGATGGTCACTCACCACCAGATGGTGACGGCGACTGCACCTTATGTATTCAACACAATATATCAATAAGGGTCGTAAAAGTAGAGGGCGTTTCATAGTTTCTGCCTTCCCGCATGGCAAAAGCAGGGAGTTTTTTGTTTACATATTATTGCTAGGTACGTGTGTTAAGGGTTTTATGTTGATTGTCATGACAAAGTCAAGACATCAGACAACATCAGTCAAGAAGACAGAAGACATCAGTCTTTCATTAATGATTTGACAATTTAAGTCATTCCCACAGAGTACTTTTTGATAAACTGAAAGTAATTCCTGTGTAGGTTCTTGTGGCTCGCTTATTTAATGTTTTCTTGTGGTTTCATGTGGTGATTTATGACGACCTTTGGCTTTGTTTCTGGATATCTGTTGTTACTGCTCTCTCGACCGACCCCGGCTTTCACGGACTTTGCATCTTCTCATTTCAATTTACCTTGGCTACTCCCACTTTGGACAACTAATATTACCCTATTTTTGGTGGAGAACCAGCGCTCCACTAACTGTGGTATAGCAACGTTTCGCATAAGGAGGCATTTGATGGATTCGGATGAAATTCAGTCTAACAATAAGACAGTGGATTACTCCGCGATTGGTGAGTTTTAACATGCGTGTGTTTGCAGTAACGTCTTCAGCACATCTTTTAACAGTGTAACTATTTGTTTATACTTATGTAGGCATGAGAAGTGAGGCATTAACCACTGGACCATTACGACAATGTAAAATGCCTACTGTTAAACGTCAAAATATCATACAAGAATTTTCACCTAAAATGTCTGATATCTCGTCACCGCCGACTACTGGAGTAATAAAATGTAAACAGGACTATTAAATATAAATATTCCTTCATGATAAATATTGTTTTATTAATGTCCGTGCTGGACCATACTTGTATGGGAGCGTTATCCATCTCCTTTCAAAACTGTATCATGAAAAATTACAAAGTTATAAGCTTGTTAAGTTACCTGTTTGTCCGTACAAAACATGCTCACCCGCGCCACTCGCGCCGCGCCGCCGTCTTGCGGTCATTGATAATAGTACCTAGGTACCTAACCGTTCGGCGCGGAGATTGGATAACCTACTTAGTGTCGCTCGGTGTCCAACTTTTATCCTTTTTAAAATATTTTTGGGACAAAATATAACATGGGTTAAAAACGATTGGAATCGATTCAGTTACTTATTCTGAACAAACTATATTCAGGTTTCGCATAAACTAAAAATAACGTTGTATTTTTAAGCTATCGCGTGGAAAGACCTCTAACCCGGGTGTACTAAAGATCTGTGTCTAAACGTGCCGGATAATTACGTGTCCGCAGCGACTGAGACCGCGTTTAATGGCGGTGCCTCGCGGCCGGGCCAACCTGCTGGGTAAAGCACCTCTGACGCGCGCCTTGCATACACTTAACAAAATCGCGGAAAATGTGGATTTATTTGTTCCCTGAATGAGTTCACAAAAATTACTTTAAGTACATGTGATAAGCTGTAATGAAGAAAAAATATTGTTTAAGACACGCTACCGAACTAATAATAGTTGTGTTAGGAATAATAAATAAATAAAAAAATTTGATTCCAATCTCCAGTGAAAGTCATCTAAGTACACATGTGGTTATTACCGGTTTCGTAGCTGTGTCAGTAGTTGCCTTGACCGGATCGGTCAATGCCGTCACTGACATGGAGTTGTGAAAGCTGATGGGTTTTGGATGAGCCTCCTAAATATTGAGCAATTAAAATTTCGGCCCATTAGAACGGTAGGTAGGTACTTGGTTTTACCCAATTGTTACTTTGGTCATTATGTGTTTCGGAACAGTGAGGACATTGATGATTTCTAGTAAATAATGTTATTTTAGTCCACTGAAAAAAAATGCTACTACACCGACAACTAGGTACCAAATGGTTTATTTCTTCAAAATTTAAATAAATCATCACACTAATATTATAAAGGCGAAAGTTTGTGAGTGTGTGTGTGTTTTCATATGTTTGTTACATCTTCACGCTCAAACGGCTAGACCAATTTTGATAAAATTTTGAATGGAGGTAGCCGACACCCTGGATTAACATACTTAATATAGGATACTTTTTATTCCGATATTCCCACGGGATCGACAAATATGTGGGTGCAACCTCGCGGCACAGCTAGTAGTAGTTCAATAGGTTAGAATAGGTACAGAACGAAAACAGTAACGAACGGAAAATGTTTAGAAAACCATTTATCTGATGTTTGATTTGGTTGAAAATGGTTTGACAAATACAGAATACAAAGACAAATAAAACAACTAAAACATAATAAATAGGTGCCGCATCTACCCTTTATTCATCCACGTTCACTTTCACCGCGACGCGACGCGAGCGCATTCCACCGACAGACGTCCGAATTCTGTTCGGCTAACGAATCTGCATACAAATCGAACTGTGCTTATATTTGGGTAGATGTCGTGAGGCGGTGAAATTCATGTGTTGGTTGTTTATAGGGTTGTCAGACAATGACCGATAAGCCACGTGAAAACACTAATCATCATTATAGCTTAAACGAAATGTCTGTGATCGCTGTTATCGGGTTGTTTCATGTATCTTAATTATTATCATCTTCAATAGCTTTGTATTAAGTAGGCTGCTGCAATGTCTTCGCACTGTTAGCATAAGTAATTAATTAATTAAAACAGCTGCAAAAAAAAGTTATGGCGGTTGCACTTCCTTGGGTAGGGCCCTTTCTCAAAGAACCTTGTTTTCTTGTTCAACGACTTATAATGGCAGTAGTACTTCCCCGGAGTAGACCTTTCAAAATGGGCACTTAACCATCATCTTGCGCTGTAAGAATGCCCTTATCGCCTCTCCTCCGGTAAATCCCTTAATTAATCTCGATGTGAAAACCCCATATCAAGTTTGTTGGTACAGTTAATTTGCGGTGAATGGCAACATGTCTACGTTTTGAGAAAGTGGACCCTTGACCACGCTGCGTCTTGTTTTATTTGCGAATTTTTCCTTTGATTTAAGTTTGTTTATTTAAATAAGTAGATAAACATCAAAAGCTTTTAACTATTATGTTGACGTTCTAAGTGCTATTCAAGTTTGTAAAAGTGTGTGATTTATTAACGTACATTTAAAGTGTTTGTCCGACTACCTTTGTAGTAATGCTATTATTGACAATGTTTGTTAGGCAAGCAGTTGCCATTGGCAAAAACACCTGCTATCTATAACCAGTTGGGAAGGAAACTATGAAATTAGTTCCGCGTAGATGGCGCTAAGTGTGTGTTACTTTAATTAACTACTAATTGTGCTACTGCTAACTATTTGTCTTGTCGACGATTGGACGCTTTTAATTTAGGATGACTTCGACAAGTGACAAACACTGGAAGTCTGGAAGCTTCTCATCGATCTCTCACAGCGATGCTGTCAGCCAGAGAAGGACCAACGAGCAATAACACATACGAACCAAACCTAATACTATAATGACGGATATCACCTAGATCATAGAAATATCGACTAACAATAACTCACCATTAAGAGAAAATACTGACATTCCTAAGTATAGTACTAACAGAACTATTATACTGTACTTAGCAAGTCCGTTAGACGGATCTTAAGACCTGACGTATTAAGGCTCGCTCATCATAGGCCAACGGACTCGTTTCTTAGAACAAAAAACAATTAATAAGATATTGCGAGAGCATTGGAGTCACTGGAGCAATGTGTCGGCATAAAAAAGATATATCAACAGTTGGATATTAACATCGGCTGAGTTGTGATGTGTTTCTTTTTGAAGTGTTGGGTTGTCAGAGAGGTTTTAATGTAGATCGGACCTAGCCTTATATTACTTACGAGTATTTTTGTGTTGTGTTTTCGTAACTAATTCTGTGTTTTCTTTTTCGTTACAGGTAAGTTCGTATTTCTTTACGGTTCCAGCCACCACAGTAGTATTGGTCCTGTCAGATGACTAATTATGAGGGTGTCAGAAGGTACAGTAAAAGTTGGCAGATGATTTCGTCATCATCAATTCTTAAGGAAACCATCTGTTGCCATTGTTAAGGAAGATCATCAAGGAAGGAATGGGGAAATTTTTGATGTGAAAACTTCTTATTCCATTGAACTCGCGACACTGTTACCGTAACCGACACCGCGCGTGTTTTGTTTATAAGACGATTAAAAATACTCGTAATTGTTCAAGTTTTCACTTCCGTTGGCACTCCCGGAGTAGCCACTGTTTTTTTTGACCAGGAGAATGCCATAGACCGGCCAAAAAAAAAAGATAGCATATAGCTTTAACTAATATACTGCATGCAATATACTATTTTGTTGATATTATCTTTGTCATGTTCTAATCCAATAGAATATCAATAAATTACAAAGTTTCTAATCTGACAAAGCTTTTAATTCTTCAGGGTCAAATTAAATTAGCTAACAAAACTCCGCACACGAGATGGGTATTGATGAAACAAAAAAGAAGTTAATTTGATTACTTATTTGTGGGGTCATTGACCGCAGATAGTGTGATCGCACATGAAAAATTAGTTTTTTTTTTGTGTACACTTAATTGAACAGAAGTTTATGTATCTGTAAAACAAAAGAAAACTGTTTTTTCAACTCATACTTCAAATAATAATACTCCCAGTGTTCATTGAACACCAAAAAATAACATCAAAACACACTAATATTATAAAGGCGAAAGTTTGTGAGTGTGTGTGTGTTTATATGTTTATGTTACTTCTTCATGCTCAAACGGCTGGACCAATTTTGAAAAAAAAATGTATGGTGGTAGCTGACACCCTGGATTAACATATAGGCTACTTTTTATCCCGATATTTCCACGGGATCGAAACTTATGCGGGTAAAACCGCGGGGCGCTGCTAGTGTTTTATATTTTTAATTTAATTTGACCCTTTAAGCATCTTGTTGGTATTGTTAATACAATAGGCTTACTTCAGTCCACTTTGTTAGTGATTCCACCATGTTTACTCAAACAGTTTTTGTAGAAAATTGGTAAGCATCTTGACTAATACTTTTCTGCTCAGCGGAGCGCGATAAGTATGAATATTTGACATTTCTGCGTTGTGAAACATTTCTGTACCTACATGAGTTTAGCTACGCACAAAGTAGTGTGAACAAGATTCTTAAACGTAGAGTACCAATTGATCCAGGAATTAAAAGAAGGCTACTAAGGAATACCGTCAAAATCAAAAGGCGGGTTAGCAGCTTCCACGTGTCTGCTGGCAATTAAAAACAAATTGCGACTGTCATTTGTTTATTAAGGGGCTTACATGACCTAAAGCGCGGTCAATGTCGGACTGCATAGAAAAGAAAGAGAACCGCGATGACACAACGCTGGTAATTTATTGCAAAATATCACTGACCTCTATAATACAACTTGTATTATAGAGGTCAGTGCAAAATATGAAGCGATTTTCTATTTACAAAAAATCCATTCTTTGAACTGAAAAATTAAAACACTAGTGCTTTAGTATGTTGCTTGTAGACTAATCTGACAAAAAGTCAATAATGATATTATAAAGGCGAAAGTTTGTCTGGTCATAAACGCACGCCGGTTGCAAGTACTAAGCACCAGAAAGGCAATTCTCGTAATTTTAAAAAACGTTCACAGTCTGAGGGCCTAAAAAGGCCACTTTCGAGAATCATAAAAGGATAACATTATGAATTATAATATGGCGAAGACAGTCCGTGTTTTTCTTTTTTTCGCTGTACTACGTAAGTATGTACAATCAAAGAGATTGGGCTTGGATTGATTGGTATTTAAGCACAGACAAAAATATATATTAAATATATTCTATATCATGAATGCAACGTATGTACCTCTGTAATGGTAATCGTTCCTGTACATTTGTTTTTTTTTTTAATATCTACACCTCCATAATTATTGCTATTTAAACTTTTGTACTGTGTTTGACAATGACATTGATACCCTTCGAACAATACAAATTTTCCTCGACTATGTGCAACAACAGTTAAATTAGTTTCGCTCATTGTAATTTGCTCTATATAGAATAAGCTCCAATTTTACAATTAGTGTCATCTCAATGGTGCAGATGAGACCATACTATCAATTATAGTTTTAGTTATTAATAATTAGTCTCCTCTGCCCCGTTGTACCGTATGCACCATTGACCTGCACCATCAAAAAATGTTCTCTACTAACTTTTTAGACCTTTGTATCCTGCTTATGCGTATGAAGTTTCATTAAAATCGGTTCATTCATTTCGAAAAATAAGGGCTTGAAAGTTTGTATGAAATGCCGTACGGCGTAAACGCTCTTAATGCTGTTAACGCATTAACATCATACCTATATAACAACAGGGGAAAACACGTCAAGAAACATAATAAATATTATACATCCTTACATTTTGATCATTTTAATCCTTAAAAGAGCTCATTGTACTCATCATTATGAACAACTTTTACTATGGGACCTACCCTGAAATAATGAAAAAAAAACAGCTGTTCCCTACATCTTGACGAGTTATACGAACTTAGATGTAGGGAACAGCTGATTTTTTTTCGCAATTTTAGGGTTGGTCCCATAGTAAAAGTTGTTCATAATGATGAGTACAATGACCCCTTTTAAGGATTAAAACGATCAAAATATAAGGGTGTATATTGCATGTAAAAATGCAAAATAATTAATGGCGACATTGATGTGCCGTTATTTTTAGAAAAGTTAAGGTAAACTCGGTGCTCTTGTTATAAAGTTGCAATTTTTTATTTTAGGCAAAATAAAATATAAGTGTTTGTGTAGCGTCATTATGTTTATATTATTACATGAAGTAGTTCTGGAATTTATATGTAAAACATATTATTTTTGTTGCTTTTTGGTTGTTTGTTTATATTAAAAAACTATTTACAAAAAAAAAAAAAACAACCGACTTCCAAAAAATACTATAAAGTGAAAAATAACTTTAATTTCGGAAGACGGTGTCTTTGGATCTGTATTTTAGATTTTTTGCCACCGACTTCCGAAATTAAAGTTATTTTTCACTTTGTAGTGTTTTTTCGGAGCCGGTTTTTTTTTGTTGTAAAAATGTTTTTAAATTATTTTTCACTTTTTAGTGGGTCAGTTTGTAATTTACCTAAGTTACAATGTCAACTGCTCATCACCTTTTACAAAATATTACTTTTCCCGATGCAGGGACGTTAATTGTTGAGGAGTTCTCCTAGTAAGAACCAGGAGAACTGGAGCTGATTGAGAAATCACCATCTGCTCCACTTCACCATACGCATTGTGACGAGCATAAATTGCTTAGCAACCACATTAAAGTACCTAATCGAATCGCAACCCGTGAAATACTTATTATTGAGTAGTTCCGATGGCCATCTGTGGTCTTCATCATCAGCTCCACTTTACCAAATAATGATTTCCGAGAGCAAAGACTCAAGTTACTTTAAAAAATACCCAAATCGCTATCGGTTTGCCTATAAAATTTGAGGGTTTCCCTCGATTTCCATGGGATCCTCTCATCAGATTCCAACTTGATGATAATGGAACCACCTCGAGAGTATACCCCCATTTCAAACAAAAAATAATATTGGAATCATTCCAGCCGTCTTCGAGTAATCGGTAAAAAAAAAAAAAAAAAAAAACAAGTCGAACATAATACCTTCTCCTTTTTGGAAGTCGGTTAAAAAGTGGTTCCGCACACAAACAATATACGACCTATTTTACCTATGACTAGGAAAGTATGGTGAAGTAGTTGTATTTCATGGTGCAAACGAAACTAATAGTCTCCTCTGCACCATTGATGGTGCAGGTCAAAGGTGAATATGGAAAAAGTATGGTGAAATAGTTGTATTAATATTAATGGTGCAAACGAAACTAATTAGTCTCCTCTGCACCATTGATGGTGCAGGTCAATGGTGCATACGGTACAACGGGTCCTCTGCACCATTGATGGGGTGCGTACGGTACAACGGGTAATTGATCGGTTTCTAGGATGGTGGCTCTGCTGCAGAGCATGACAATTTTTAACTAAGATTACCATAAAAAAGGTTACAGCGAGTCAACCTTAAAATATAGACGTATGCTGTCGGGTACTTTTTTTTAGAACTTTTCTTCTTTCTTTCGAATGCGCTCCCTCTGGAACATCAGGATGGCAAAAGGGAAAATTGATGCTCCGCTCCTACTGGTCGTAGTGTGATGTTATATAACCCTAAGAGCTTAGCGCACTAGCGACCTGGCAGCGCGGCCAGGTCGCGCGGCCCGGCCGCAGAGGTTGCGATTTGCAACTCGGCCAAAACCGCGGCTACGATCGTCAGTTGCACATACAGCGCGCTTCAAAATGGACGTTGAGGAAATAACAGTGCTTAATTTTTCATTACCAAATATTTCTATTATCTCTTCCCACATAATCCTTTTTAAGTCTCGGTTGGCGTAGTCTTCACAGGTCATGTCCCACAACGCCCTCCTTGTCTCAATCTCGGTTATAAATCTTTCCGTGTCGAAAGACATCGCGATGATCACAAGCCTCGCTGTAGTTCCACAATACGTGCGGCCGCCGCGGCTAGTGCGCGCTCACTGGTGATTTAACTACAATGCAATAGATCTCAGTGGCCGCAGCGGCCAGCGACTGAACACGAGCCGCGAATGCGTCGCTTCGATCTCGCTGGCCGCTGCGCCTCGGTGTGGCCGCTGGCCGCGTGCGGCCAGGTGCGCGTGCTCTATGGCGATTTCATACTAGGCTAAGAACTCACGGAGCGATTTTCGCCCGCAACCGCCGCGGTCGTGGATCTGCGGTTTTATTTCAAAACTCACGAGACCGGTAATTCGCGCGGTTACGCGGCCGCCGCGGTTGCGATCATCGCCCGCAAACGTGGCGGGCGATGATCGCAAGATTGCAAGACGGGCGGTTAACGATCAGTTGAGGTCCAGACCGCCATGGACACACACCAGAAACGAGCCGTTGCGTTAGGCTAAGAACTCACGGAGCGATTTTCGCCCGCAACCGCCGCGGTCGTGGATCTGCGGTTTTATTTCAAAACTCACGAGACCGGTTATTCGCGCGGTTACGCGGCCGCCGCGGTTGCGATCATCGCCCGCAAACGTGGCGGGCGATGATCGCAAGATTGCAAGACGGGCGGTTAACGATCAGTTGAGGTCCAGACCGAATTAAGAGATCTATTTCAATATCCATTTTATTAGAATATTATACTTATTGTTTGTTGACAACGTCACGAATCACGATGCCACGTGTAATAACAAGTCACTGATGCAAAATGGCCGGATCTCTGTACCTCCCGCCGCGCCGCCCGCCGGCCCCCGCGGTCGCCCGCCAACCGATCGCAAAGCGCGCGGGCGCCACCCGCCGAGGCTGCGGGTAACCTCGGCCCGCGCGATTCTACTAGTTGCCCGCCGGTACAGCGGGAGCCGCATACAACCGCGTACACCGCGGGCGTAAAACGCGTCGTGAAATGTGCTTTAATTTTTTATATAAATATTTGCATTCTACAGAAGCTGCGGGCCCGCAACCGCAGCGGACGCGGGCGAAAATCGCTCCGTGAGTTCTTAGGCTGGTTTTAGGCTAAGAACTCACGGAGCGATTTTCGCCCGCGTCCGCTGCGGTTGCTGGCCCGCAGCTTCTGTAGAATGCAAATATTTATATAAAAAATTAAAGCACATTTCACGACGCGTTTTACGCCCGCGGTGTACGCGGTTGTATGCGGCTCCCGCTGTACCGGCGGGCAACTAGTAGAATCGAGCGGGCCGCGGTTACCCGCAGCCTCGGCGGGTGGCGCCCGCGCGCTTTGCGATCGGTTGGCGGGCGACTGCGGGGGCCGGTAACGATAACGATCGATAACGATCTCTGTCCTTAATCAGTGGATGCACCCAGAACCTTTTGGGCCTTCTTTTTTTAATTCTTCTGTGAAGTAAGTATAACGCAACGGCTCGTTTCTGGTGTGTGTCCATGGCGGTCTGGGCCTCAACTGATCGTTAACCGCCCGTCTTGCAATCTTGCAATCATCGCCCGCCACGTTTGCGGGCGATGATCGCAACCGCGGCGGCCGCGTAACCGCGCGAATAACCGGTCTCGTGAGTTTTGAAATAAAACCGCAGATCCACGACCGCGGCGGTTGCGGGCGAAAATCGCTCCGATAGGCTAAGGCTAAGAACTCACGGAGCGATTTTCGCCCGCAACCGCCGCGGTCGTGGATCTGCGGTTTTATTTCAAAACTCACGAGACCGGTTATTCGCGCGGTTACGCGGCCGCCGCGGTTGCGATCATCGCCCGCAAACGTGGCGGGCGATGATCGCAAGATTGCAAGACAGGCGGTTAACGATCAGTTGAGGTCCAGACCGCCATGGACACACACCAGAAACGAGCCGTTGCGTTATACATACTTCACAGAAGAATTAAAAAAAGAAGGCCCAAAAGGTTCTGGGTGCATCCACTGATTAAGGGCAGAGATCGTTATCGATCGTTATCGTTACCGGCCCCCGCGGTCGCCCGCCAACCGATCGCAAAGCGCGCGGGCGCCACCCGCCGAGGCTGCGGGTAACCGCGGCCCGCGCGATTCTACTAGTTGCCCGCCGGTACAGCGGGAGCCGCATACAACCGCGTACACCGCGGGCGTAAAACGCGTCGTGAAATGTGCTTTAATTTTTTATATAAATATTTGCATTCTACAGAAGCTGCGGGCCCGCAACCGCAGCGGACGCGGGCGAAAATCGCTCCGTGAGTTCTTAGCCTAAGAACTCACGGAGCGATTTTCGCCCGCAACCGCCGCGGTCGTGGATCTGCGGTTTTATTTCAAAACTCACGAGACCGGTTATTCGCGCGGTTACGCGGCCGCCGCGGTTGCGATCATCGCCCGCAAACGTGGCGGGCGATGATCGCAAGATTGCAAGACGGGCGGTTAACGACTGTATTTGTATTCTTCCAAACTCTTGTCCCATAGAACTGGCCTTTCTTGTACTAAGGTAATTAAGAGATCTATTTCAATATCCATTTTATTAGAATATTATACTTATTGTTTGTTGACAACGTCACGATGCCACGTGTAATAACAAGTCACTGATGCAAAATGGCCGGATCTCTGTACCTCCCGCCGCGCCGCCCGCCGGCCCCCGCGGTCGCCCGCCAACCGATCGCAAAGCGCGCGGGCGCCAGCCGCCGAGGCTGCGGGTAACCGCGGCCCGCGCGATTCTACTAGTTGCCCGCCGGTACAGCGGGAGCCGCATACAACCGCGTACACCGCGGGCGTAAAACGCGTCGTGAAATGTGCTTTAATTTTTTATATAAATATTTGCATTCTACAGAAGCTGCGGGCCCGCAACCGCAGCGGACGCGGGCGAAAATCGCTCCGTGAGTTCTTAGCCTGAGAGTCGCGCTGACCGCACGCTGACCGTCGGCGCTGACAGCTGAAACGTATGAAACGCACGCGCTGATAGCTACGCGTTATTCTAAAACGCTTCCTAGAAGTTCATACGTTTCAAGCTGTCAGCGCCGACAGTCAGCGTGCGGTCAGCGTGACTCTAAAACCAGCCTTATAGTACATTAGGTTTGCGTTCCCATTGAGGGACCACATTTGATTTTGAGCTTTTGAATGCGTCAGCTTATAGTAAAAGTTCTCAAACAATTGTAAATTCAGCCTCTAGTTTGTAAAAGTAGCCACTCAAAAGATACAATCGGTTAAAGGTGGTCCCTCAGTCGTGACTGACAGGCATCCATATCTCAAAATCTAGTTAAAATTTATAACTGCTATAAATGAATACTCTTAGTAAAAGATTTGTAAAACTAATTTTATGAATATCAACCCTTCCTTTTCACAGAATAGAAAGAACTAGCATGCGGAAGGTGGTCCCTCAACCGATCACCATAAGGTTCATCTTGAGTGGAGACCACAATGGGATTTGAAAATTACTTGGGTCTAGCGTTAGTAAAAGTAGTCGAACGACTGTGAATTCAACCTCTAGTTTGTAAAAGAAGCCATTCAAAAGTTACAATCGATTTAAGGTGGTCCCTCAATTGAAATGTTTATTAAAAAAAAAATTAATTTACGTAGCATTCGGAAGTTAAATTGACGAATGATCCAGTCTATCCTTTAGTAAATTTTTTTACTAACGATTACTTTACTAAAGAGTATCAAAATGTTTACCGCTTTAAATTAAATAATAATCGAATTCCTGGGAAGAAATACTAAGATAGAGGTGACCACACAGCAGGATTTTTTTAATAAGTAAAAACTAGTGCCTTTTCATGCAACATTTATATTATTAACTTTCACTTAAGTTTAACCAAAAGCCAGAGCCATCAACCTAAAGCCAATTCTATTCAGGCATTTCTTTTCTCTTACAAAAACTCGGTTACACTGCAGTATGTTTTATCTATTAAAAATGTACGTAGTCTACTCTTAGACAGTGGTTGTGAAGTCTTTCGGACCACTTTGTATTATATTGTAAACTAGCTGCTCGGCGCTACTTCGTTCGCGTGGTGTCCTAACTCTTACCCTACCCCTACCCTACCCGACTCCTACCCTACTTCTACCCTACTAAAATTATTAAATACAATTGTTGTTGTCGGGTACGGCCAGGGGTACGGTGGGTCTGCAGTGCTCCTCCTAACCTACTCCTACCCTACTCCTATAAGTAAATAAAAGTATTATATAAAAAAACGGATAAAAGTATCCTATGTCCGTCTCCTGGTTCTAAGCTACCTCCCCAACAATTTTCAGTCAAAACGGCTGAGCCGTTCTTGAATTATAAATAGTATAACTAGCACGACTTTCTTTTATAGTTATTTCTAAGCTACCTCCCCACCAATTTCAGCCAAATCGGTTCAGCCGTTCTTGAGTTATAGATAGTGCAACTAACACGACTTTCCATTATGTATATAGATTAGTATCAACAAACAGCCACTAGAAATCCTGCTGTGTGGTCACCTCTATCTTAGTATTTCTTCCCAGGAATTCGATTATTATTTAAAATAAAACGGTAAACATTTTGATACTGTTTATTAAAGTAATCGTTAGTAAAAAAATTTACTAAAGTATAGACTGGATCATTCGTCAATTTAACTTCCGAATGCTACGTAAATTGATTTTTCTTTTAATAAACATTTCAATTGAGGGACCACCTTAAATTGATTGTAACTTTTGAATGGCTTCTTTTACAAACTAGAGGTTGAATTCACAGTCGTTCGACTACTTTTACTAACGCTAGACCCAAGTAATTTTCAAATTCCATTGTGGTCTCCACTCAAGATGAACCTTATGGTGATCGGTTGAGGGACCACCTTCCGCATGCTAGTTCTTTCTATTCTGTGAGGCTAAGAACTCACGGAGCGATTTTCGCCCGCAACCGCCGCGGTCGTGGATCTGCGGTTTTATTTCAAAACTCACGAGACCGGTTATTCGCGCGGTTACGCGGCAGCCGCGGTTGCGATCATCGCCCGCAAACGTGGCGGGCGATGATCGCAAGATTGCAAGACGGGCGGTTAACGATCAGTTGAGGTCCAGACCGCCATGGACACACACCAGAAACGAGCCGTTGCGTTATACTTACTTCACAGAAGAATTAAAAAAAGAAGGCCCAAAAGGTTCTGTTGGTTGGATCTCTGTACCTCCCGCCGCGCCGCCCGCCGGCCCCCGCGGTCGCCCGCCAACCGATCGCAAAGCGCGCGGGCGCCACCCGCCGAGGCTGCGGGTAACCGCGGCCCGCGCGATTCTACTAGTTGCCCGCCGGTACAGCGGGAGCCGCATACAACCGCGTACACCGCGGGCGTAAAACGCGTCGTGAAATGTGCTTTAATTTTTTATATAAATATTTGCATTCTACAGAAGCTGCGGGCCCGCAACCGCAGCGGACGCGGGCGAAAATCGCTCCGTGAGTTCTTAGCCTGAAAAGGAAGGGTTGATATTCATAAAATTAGTTTTACAAATCTTTTACTAAGAGTAGTCATTTATAGCAGTTATAAATTTTAACTAGATTTTGAGATATGGATGCCTGTCAGTCACGACTGAGGGACCACCTTTAACCGATTGTATCTTTTGAGTGGCTACTTTTACAAACTAGAGGCTGAATTTACAATTGTTTGAGAACTTTTACTAAAAGCTGACGCATTCAAAAGCTCAAAATCAAATGTGGTCCCTCAATGGGAACGCAAACGTACATTAGTATGAAATCGCGAACGCTGCACAGCAAAAAAACCAAAAAAAAAAAACAAACCAACCTCTTCCCTAACAAACTACTTGTATGGGACTAAGTGCGAATGGGTCCAAGTGCGAATGGGTCCAAGTGCGAATGGGTCCAGTGCGAATGGGTCCAAGTGCGAATGGGTCCAAGTGCGAATGGGTCCAAGTGCGAATGGGTCCAAGTGCGAATGGGTCCAAGTGCGAATAGGTCCAAGTGCGAATAGGTCCAAGTGCGAATGGGACCAAGTGCGAATGGGACCAAGTGCGAATGGGACCAATTGCGAACGGGACCAACTGTGAACGCGGGACGAAGTGCGAATGGGACGAAGTGCGAATGCACTACGTTCTCTTCATACAGTGGTATCGTTTAACTTTAAAAAACCCACCGTACCACCAGGGGTACGGCCAGGGGTACGTTGGGTCTGCAGTGTCTATCTCGATGGCCGCTGCGACCTGGCCGCTGCGGCCAAGCCGCTAGTGCGCTATTTAGTCCACAAACCTACCTCTTCCCTTACAATACTTGCATGGGACCAAGTGCGAATGGGACCAAGTGCGAATGGGACGAAGTACGAATAACCTTTTTTGACTTGGACGCTTTATGGGTCACCGAGACGTTCAAGTGACCTGACAAGTCTGACGTCACGTCAATTGCGATCGAGTCACAGACCGCTTACAGTAGCGTCAAGTGCATGCGGTAAACGTCAATATTCGCTTCAATGACGTCACATTGTCAAGTTACTTGAACGTGTCGGGGACCCTTTAGAATGTGAAAAGCATGAATATGGAAAAGTAAAATTATTATGGAAATATTTTATTAACGGGTGTAACCGGATGGGTTATTTGTAATTTACATGGTTTTATAAAAGCTTCAGAGTCTCTTCGATGTAGGTCCTGGTCTTGGGGGTGGGTCTAGAGCCGAGGAGGACGTCCCTCTATGACAAATCCGAAGAATCCCTGGCCTTGCTCCCTCAGCGTCGTTCCTGGTAGCCGAGGAGGAGATCCCTCGATGACCAAATTCGAAGAATCTCTGGTCTTCTTCAAAGATTCTTTTGAAAATCTCGTAGTTCCTAGTCTTCTGTAAGAAGAGGCTCTTCGTCTGAAGATGTAATCCCGGAGTCAAACAAACTGGGAGCTTCAGGAGCCTCGAAGGAAGAGGTCTTAGGTCCCGATCCCTGATCCCTCTGGGTCTTCGAGAGGAGATCCCCTTGATGACAAATCTGAAGAATCCCTGTTCTTCAAAGACCGTTCTCTTCGTTCCTAGTTTTATCCTGGAACAGGGAAGAGGACGAGGGGACCCTCTCAACACCCCTGGTCTTAGAGGCGACGAGAAGTGGGTTCCTCGTCAAGATTCCCGGAGCCACGCAAACCTCCCGGGAGGTCAGTGGGCCGTCTGTACCAGGGCCGAGGCTGACCTCGCCGAGTAGGCCTGACAACTTTTAAAGAGGGAGACCGCTTAGTCAAGCTCCCAGGAGTGTAGGGCACTCCCTAAAACGTCAAAGAAGAGATAGATGAAGTCTTAGATTTATTGACTTTTAGCGAATACAGAACAACACAATACTTCAAGGTGAAGAACCTAACTGAACTCAGAACTAAAACTGACCTAGGTTAAGGCAGACGACCGCTTTTATAGTCCTGGGTCAATGTTCCAGAAGAAACATTTTAAATATTTCAAAATCATTTAAAAATATTGACTGCCAGAAATAATAAAGCGGTGTACAATGTGAACCTGGCCTTAAAATTAAATACTGGCCTACACAAGTATGCTCTATAGAAAAATAAAACTGACAAAAGACAATTTGATAGATAATGTCAAAATATGAAAATCAATAAAAATATCTTAGTATACAATAAAAGGAAGGAATAAATGGTATGAAATACAGATTCGTATGTATAAAAACATCAAAGATAACTAAAAGTATGATTTACAATGGTAATTATGTACAAAAGGTGAGTAAATGAGTGTCACAATAGATTTGGGTGAGTATTGGATAAGATAAACATTGCTGTAGATGTGGATTTGCTGTAGCAAAATACCACAAGATTCAGTGAAGCTACTGGATTTAAATAAAATAAAATGTGGCATACAACGCAGCATTTTGAATAGTGTTTTCAGTTCATTTCAGCATGGAGTAACCGTGCGTTTGATATAATACGCCATCTCTGGGCCTTTTTGGCGCAGCCGTGAGGCACACTTTCCTGCTAATTTCTTACATCGGACTTTGCACATTTTATTTTTATCTTTTTTTTTTGTTTTTATCTGATGTTCGACTATTATCTGACTATCTGGTGTATTGTGTGCCTTCTGGTCTGTGCTAAATAAATGTAATACATTTATTTCTTCTTCCATCTGATGTTAAGAATAAATCCCTTTATTTATACATTTTGCTTAAAGTTAAGTATTGACTAACTAGTTAAGTAGTTGTATTAACTACAGTTTAACCATAGTTTTTTTGACATTTAAACGTCTCTTAAATTTAAGCAACGTTTATATTTAAACCCAAATGTTGTTAACTTTTTCGAAAAAAAAAAATTACGTGTTCCACTCGCCACTTATTATTATTTATTATTTATTTATTTTATTTTACAAGTTTATAAAATAATCTTAACTTATGAACTATGCCCCGCAAAACCGTTTTCACGGTTTGTCTGTGGGAACGTGACAAACAGTATTATAACTATGCTTTATTATCGCAGACCTTTAAATTTTCCTAATTAAACTCATTTAATAATACTACCAAATTACAGTTTACATGCTCTCACTGTATTATATAACGCTTACAAACTCCTAAGATAAAACAACTTCAGCAATTTAGCAAATTTGCCTTTTAATTCCTGACCTCTTATATCAGCAGGCAATTGGTTGAGAAGGTAAGGTACTCTTTTATCAAGTGTTCGGTCGCCAAAATAATTCCTTATTCTAGGTACATCAAATTTCCCTGCTGATACCATCCTAGTAGCGTGGTTATGGGTAACCAGCGAGTAACGCTCCCAACTGCCATGACTGTTAAAAGTAGGTATTTATGTTTTAAACTGATAGGGAGAATTTTACAAATTTTATACAAATTATTATAATTATCTTTACATTTATTTTTAGTTTTCTTACTTACTAATAATTTTAAAAATCTAAGTTGTTGTGCTTCTAATTTTTCTTGAATTTTTTTTGAATGTGAGTCCATAACAGTCGAGGGCATAACTCAATATATGGTCAACCAACTACAGAGTAGATACAGGCACTTAAGGGTATTACTCGGCACTTTACAGCTTAGATGATAGAATTTACCGAGCAATATCCTAAGCTTATTACACAAATAATCAATGTGGTTTGAACACGAAAAGTTCTCGTCAACTTTTACTCCGAGACATGTCACACATTCCTCGCGCACAATAGGTTTACAAATACAGTTAGCATAGTTTTTATGAATGCACGTAAACTCATGTGTGTACATCGAAGGTGGGTCGCCAGGTGGTCGCAAATATGGTGAGCGTATAATAACTAGCTTAGTTTTATCCGCGTTTAGAATTATCCAGTTGTCGTGCGACCATTCAACGACTCGGTCCACGTCAAGCTGCACGAGTCGACAAGTTTCAGCGAGATCGGTGCCGGCGCGCAGCGCGCACAGGTCATCCGCGAACATGTACGCTGAGCAGTTGCGTAAAACGCAGCACAAGCTGTTGACGTGCATTATGTAGTATACAGGCCCGCATCCCGCCCCCCTGCGGCACCCCGCACCTCACCTCCTCCCTCGCGTCACTGTACGACTCGCCCACCCTAACGCGGTAACATCTCTTCGTGAAATAGTCTCTAAACCAGTTGTTAAGTGGCCCCCTCAAAGTTATGAGTCAATAACTAATATTATTGAGAACTGCAGTAAGCTTTAGCATCATAAACTAATACGTTTACATGGCACTTGCAGGTCCGATATCACTTTAACCCGGTATTTTACAGCCTTCTGCTCATAATGCAAAATTGATGATATAGGTAAACTTTCATTTCATGTATATGTGGTTTTTTCCATGCCAATAGTTATATGCTGGTAAAGTGAATACTTTACAAGATAATTATATCTAAACTAATAGTTATTATAAAAAGAAAAGATCTGATTGGATTTGATAGCCCTGGATTAGAACATAGAATAATTTTTATCCCGATATTCCTACGGGATCGAAAGTTTTATGCGGATGAAACCGCAGGGCGCAGTTAGTTTTATAATTTAGCGCTGTAAGTTTGGTAGTCTGGCTGTTATATTAGTCTGAAAGTATCAAGTTGTTGTTTAAACTATTTACAAAAAAAAAACGATTTACTTAAATTATGTAGGATATGTCATTGAGTTGCGTATTGAATGTTTTGCGGCATTGAATCGGGGATAACCAGTAGCAGGCTGTCAACCGCAAGAGTAATTAAATGTATTTAAGACAATGAAGTAATACGATTAACAATGAATACGTCAATGAACAGTACTAATACATATCTCCCATTTTTGGCGTTAATCATTTAAATAATGAGAGCAAGAGAGAATAAGATAAGTTTATGTGGCTTAGGGCTGATTTTACCAAAGTCACATATCTTTCATCCCTGGAATAAAATTGACTTCTGACAGTTCTAGCATGGAAAAACTGACAAAAATTCAATATTAATATTCCCAGTATAAGACTTATTCTATGTATAAAAGTTTGGTGGAACGCGCCCTTACCCAAATGTCCTTTCTTTCGTATTGTTCGTGAAATCGTTGTAGTTCTGAGTTGAGCTGCACGATTACGAACAAAAAAGGTAACTCAATCTGTGTGGTTCTTTTCTCAAAAGACCATTTCAGACATCAATCTACACGGTCTTCACATTATCTGACCGAGCTTATGACTAGACTTTAAAAGAGACTGTGATCTCTGAGATTGTTTCGGCCTTTCTTCTCAGAGAAATCAGAAAGGACACGCCAACCTCAACTACTTATATTTTTAAAAATATGATAGTGTTTGTACAGACAAGTTACTTCAATCTGTCAAATTTCTTTAATAGATTTTCAATTTTATAGCTAAAGCATAAGCTTCAAAGTTGATTGGGAAAATTTGACGGTTTCGAGTAGCTTGATGTGCTGGCGTACAAACCTACTTACAGAAATTTAATCATTTATTATTATAAATGGTGGTTTAATTGTTGCTGAAATCTTAAATTTAATTTTGGACGTTGAACATTTAAACACTAGAGAGTTTATTTAAAAACTTTCCATAAAGCTAGGAGACGTTTAAACGATATAACTGTTAATCATTTGAATTACAAAAAAGTAATTAGGTATATGTTAAATACTTGATGAAGGAGTTCTAAAGAAGATTATCTACATCCTCATGCTGTATTAATAATTGGTGTAATTAGTAATCGGGTTAATCAAAACCCTAAAATGAAGTTATAAACAAACGATATCGATCTTTTCGAAAGTCCATCGGCCTTGTTAACTACGTCGACCAGTTAACGTGTTAAGGTGAAACCACATGAATAATACAAATATGTAAAAGAAATATTAGCGTCTTCATAGCATTTTCGAAAGAAATAGACATTTCTAATTCTACTAGCTGACCCGGCAAACGTTGTTTTGCCATATGAATTATTTCTAGCTGCCCGGCGCTACTTCTTTTATGCGTGGTTTTTCTTTTGCGTGGTGTCCTACCCCTTACCCTACCCTACCCCTACCTTACTCCTACCCTACTCCTACGCCTACCCTACTCCAACACTACTCCTACCCTACTCCTGCTCTACTCCTACATTACTCCTACCCTACTTCTACCCAACTCCTACCCTACTCCTAACCTACTCCTACAGTACTCCTACCCTACTCCTACCCTACTCCTACACTACTCCTACCCTACTCCTACCCTACTCCTACCCTACCTCTACCCTACTCCCATAGATATATTAAATTTTTCTCTGCGTAAGAACCATCCTCGTATTTCAAGGAACATTCTAAAAAAAGAATTAGCGAAATCGGTTCAGCTGTTCTCGAGATTTGCGCTTAGCAACACATTCAGCGATTAATTTTTATATTATAGATAATCTATACTAATAGTAAGGATGAAGAGTTTTTTTTTAACCTCTAATCTCTGGAACTTCTAGTCGGATCTATAAAATTATTTTTCATGTTATAACCCGATTCTTGATGAAGGCTATTTAAGATCAAGCTAGGAGCCGAGCAAATAGAAAAAGTCAGACAGATCTTTCAGCCTAAGTTTAGGTACCTCTTCAGTCAGCTAACTAGATACATCATCATCATCATCTGCGTAGCCTTTTCCCAATTATGTTCGGGTCGGCTTCAGTCAAACCGGATGCAGCTGAATACCAGTATTTTACATGGAGTGACTGCCTATCTGAGCTCCATAAGTTATTTAGTAGGTACCTATGTACAGTCACGAGATATGTATACACTTGACTTTATTCAAAGGCGATTTTCTCCTTTATTTTTTTGTTCATCCATAGGTATATGTAAAGTGTCGTATTTCAACGTTGCATTCGTTATTTCGTGAAAAAATCGTAATTTAAAGTAGCCAAGTGTTGACATAATATTAGTGCTCGTGACTGTACATCAAATGGATCAAGTTAATGTTTCCGTTAACATCTGCAAGCCTAAGGCTATAATTTTCGCTAAAACTAAAAAATAGATTACCTTTGGATATAATAGAAATAGCGTCCAATTTAAGATTCTATTCGCTGTAATAAAATTTTGTCTGCGACCTTTTCGTATATCCAATTTAATTTAAGTAATTTATCAACTCGTTTTTGCAAATCTGTTCTCAGGAGGTTTTCGTCGTCCCCAATATAGTATACTGGTCTATTAGATCGATTCCCGGGTAGGATGCTAATGGGTTTTTCTATCTGGAATTTCTTTCTCTGGATTTGTGCCCAACAACAGCATACTCAGCCTATAACGTTCCCACTGCTGAGACACAGGCCTCCTCTCTGTGAGGGTGATCTCTGTAAGAGTGGGCCGTAATGCACCACGTGAGCGCAGTGCGGGTTGGCAGATGTCACATGTCTTCGAGTTTTTGGTTCTAGGACATGCCGGTTTCCTCACGATGTTTTCCTTCACCTTCCTTTCCTTGGACTTGTGCCCGGTTGAAGGCAATAGGCACATAACTGGCCAAATGAGGGTGTGCTGCCTAAAGTTTTGGAAAATAGAGGCGTGATGATATGTTATGTTATTCACGTGGTTGTTATCAAAATCGAACAACACTACCTATACCATTTTGTGTTTGTCGTGCAGGCGAAGATCAGTAATGATTTTTTAATCACATTTAGCTATTATATATTTTTAGAAGGTCCATAATTAAAAACATATTTAGGAGTTGCCATTTATTATGTTCATCTTTTACAACACACATGTCTTTTCGAAGCACGCAATTTTTCGTATAAATGGCCAAACAATTTGAATGTTTGTGAAACTTGCACAATGATCAGCAATTGCAGATACATTACAGTTCCCATAACTTTGACACCATTAGCGCAAATTATATGAAGTTTTTAATAGCACGTGAGGTCTTTGAGGTCATTTATACTAAGGTCATAGCTTTAAGCAATGACTGTCGATTGGTATCGTAAGTGACCTACAGTACCTACAGTTAACGAAAGAAATTTGTGTGCTGGCAGCTAACTACTGCGTAATCGCCTTTGCTTCTGCTGAATTGCTAAACTTTTTCTCGGTGCATGTTATTGATTTCTTCTACCAAGGAGTAGCACTAAACTCTCTGACGCCTCTCGTTTTAGTGTGTCTTGTGTTAAAAACGTTTTGTTAGGTACAATATCACTTAATAATAGGTAAGTACCGCCTACGAAGTGTAAAGAAAGATGTACCTAGCCTGCACACCAAACTATTTTATTGTGCATGCATTACAGCTATGGCCATATATGGCCCATGAGCGTAATCTGTTGCGAAATCTTGACATAAAATCACTTGTTTCCGCTCACATAGATAGCTACCTACATAAGAATTAATTTATTGGACCTCCTCCTCCTTAATTGGATTTTTTAGACCTAATTTTGGTGTTTTTCTTCTTCGTTCTTTATGACGACAAGTAAATACAGAGTGACAGGGATATTGATGCGCAAACTGTCACTAACTGTCAGTAAGAACACGATTCTGGACGTCCCGCGTTGAAAATTTCCTTCGGTCATTAAAAAAAACTCTGCTTTTCCTACAAAAGTGCACCTACGTGGTCAAAATGTATAGAGCAGCAATTTTTTTTTAATTAACTGACGAAAAATTTCAACGCTTGGTTTTTTAGAATCATATATTATAGGTATTGAATTCAGACGATGTCCCTGCTACCACAAAGATACACGATAAAGTTTTAAAAATAACACAAGAAAATTTAAAGGTAAGCCCGGTTTCACATGCCAAGCTATACATAACCAGTATAAGCTGACTTCAGATTGTTCGAAAAACATAAGCAATGCGAGTTCAGCTAAAACTGGTAAGTTATAGCTTGATTTGTAGCCGTGTGTAGTTACATTATTCCTCCATTAATGTTTATCGTTATATTGTCCATACTTATACGAACTGTAATAATTTTGATGAACAAATACCAATTGCCCATTTACAAAATGTCGATGTTACATTGACCAATGTTTTATTACAGCATTTTGTTAAGACTTGCAGATGTTCTTTTATAAGATTCATAATGATGATAAGTGAAATGCTACTTTTTGTATGAAGTTGCATGAATTGTATAAAGTCAAGATTTGGTCATCTCTACATGATTGATAGGATTTTGTCATGATTAAGATGTACAAGATGTACAATGTCCAATCGTTAAATTGCAATACATCTGAAAGTTCGATTGGCATAATAGCATTATGTAGTATCCGTGCTACAATTTAGATTCTGTGAGCAGGGGTGACCAGGTGGTAATGGCTACGACTTACATTGTAGGTTCGAACCCAGTCAGGCACTTTGCTTTGTATAAAAACATCGTGAGGAAACCGGCATATGCTAGAGCCAAAAAATTCGAAGACATGTGACATCTAGCAACCCACACTGGGTCTTCGTGGTGGATTACGTGCCACTCCCTCTCGCCGAGAGAAGGCCTGTGTCCCAGCAGTGGGAATATTATCGGCTGGTTATGTATGTAGGTAACTTAAGTGAACAGAACAGATGGCCGATGGGGCCGAAGGGTTCTGGAGTGGCGACCGCGTGCCGGAAGACGTAGCGTTAGAAGGCCTCCCACAAGGTGGTCCGACGACCTTGTGAAGGCCGCAGGAACCCGTTGGATGCGAGAAGCACAGGACCTGTCGAAGTGGAGGTGCTTGAGGGAGGCCTGTGTCCAGCAGTAGACAATAGAATCATGTGTGCGTTGGCTCAGCACAATTCGAGCCAAGCTGAGCTGTTCCCAAACATAATATAACTACAAAATCTATTCGATTTTCCACCCGGCTGTTTCGAACAATGTTGAATTGAACAACCTGTGAAAAGCGAAAAGTGATGATAGGTATTACAGACAGCCTTATGTGATTCGATTAAAATCTCTAGCATAAACGCGCTTGCCAAATAAAACTTTAAAGCCTCTCAATAGACATGTATTGTATCTATTGCTGAAATTGCTTCCTTGTCATCGTTACATCTTTTTAACAAAGTCTTTGAAACTTTGCAAAAGGTCGTAATATCAAATGTTTGAGACTTACAGTAAGTAAGTAACTTAGTTTGGTCTGTAACCTCTAACCTATGTAATGCTTGAGTTACACAAGTTAGGAGTTCAAGTAAGAAGTAGCTGATTTATTAGTTGGTTAAGTAACAAGGGTCCCAGGTGGTGATAGTTTGATCTATGGGCTAAGTTTAATTAAAATACCGCTATAAACATTTACCTATTTTGAATCAATGGACTGGGGGAAGGCGTGGCTAAATAATAACGGAAGGCTAAGCTTGTCCTGCCGGGTCAGTGGGATTGTCCGAAAGGGTTACCGCTGGCCCTGAACATAAAGGGCTAAGGAAGGAACACGGGTGGGTTTTAGTCAGTAAGAGTCTGACACTCCCTTCCGCTCCACCCAGAGCGGTAGGGTCATTTGATAATTTCCCATCCGAAAGAAAAAAAGTCTAAGCTTGTGGTTGATAACGAGATGATCGTTCATGGATGGATGATCACCCATTACATATCAAAACCTAAAAAAGATAAAGTTGAAAAATGACTGCACTTGTCGCGTTTCAGCAGCAACATTAATATGACTTTATCACCTACAAATAGAACAGGGTTTATGGCTAAGTAATAACAGCTGGACGGTTCGATCAATCAGGTTAAGCTACGCTTGCCGCGGTTGGTCCGTGGATGGGTGACCATTTTGTACATACTAAAACCTCTCTGTGGCTCGGAAAGCCCGTTAAGCAGTTGGTCCCGGCTGTCATTCGTAGACATTTGACAGTCTTTACGGGTATTCAGAAGCCCAAAAGTCTGGCAAGTTTTATCAATGGGTATTATGTTACCCAGTAACTGAGTTGTGGATGGATTGACTGCAACTATCATTTAACTCTATTGCAGTTGCTGATCAATCGGCTGGCAGTGCCAGGGGCTGCTATATTTTATTCTAATTACCAAGATATCTATGGAGACAGTTCCCACGAGAATAAATTATTGTGCAGTGAAATAAGGCTAGGAACACCATAATTTCATTCTTCTTGTTCGCATCCCTTGTACGATAGTAGATATTTAAAATTGTGTTGGTCCAAATTTTGCCACTTTCACAGTGTCGTTGGTGGCAGTGCAGAGGTCACTTTTACCTTAGAAAATTAAACATACCAAGACCACCGTATTGCAACATTATCAGCCTAAAATATTCCCACTGTTGGGACACAGGCCTCCGCTCTTCGAGAGGGAGTGGGCTATAATTTACCACGCGGGCCCAGTGTAGGTTGGTAGATGTCACATGACTTCGAATTTTTGGTTCTAGGACAGGCCGGTGTCCTCACGATGTTTTCCTTCACCATTTTGAGAGCGTATGGTATCGCAAAATTCATTTTTTTGTGTCTTGTCGATTTATAACTGAAATCTCACTGAAACAGCTTTTGCACAACTGTAAACTTTTGTAACTATATGCAGGCAATAATAATAATACATACGAAAATTCAAAGTCTCGTAGAAAATGCCGTTAAACGGAGAGAGGCACTAGACAAATTTTACGATGTATTGTCTCTTGAGAAAGCGTAAGTTTTTACGAAGGTTTTTATGATGTAAAATTATGCATACAAGTGACTTCGAAGATTATGATGACCATACTTTTGTTAAGTTACGAGAGGGGCCCGTGGCTAAATAATAACAGCCGTACAGGTCGATCGATCAGGTTAAGCTACGCTTGCCGGGGTTGTTCTGTGGATGGGTGACCATCTTTACATACCGAGACCCCTCAGTGCCTCGGAAAGCACGTTAAGCCGTTGGTCCCGGCTGTCATTCGTGGATCTTTGACAGTCCTTACGGGTAGTCAGAAGCCCGAAAGTCTGACAACCAGTCTTACCAAAAGGGTCTAATCCATGGTCATGGTCTACCCATGTGCCAAATTTAATCCAATATGAAAAACAAAAAATAAACATACTTACAAAAAATCTAATATAAGTAAATATTTTATTTAAAATATTAGATTAAATATTTTGATTACATAACTAGCTGTGCCCGCGACTTCGTCCGCGTGGAATAGTGACTTTTCGGGCAGCATATTTTGAATTACATATACCGTCTACAGACCGGGCATTTGCTGTCCGAACCCTCTGAGAACTCAGGCGAATTTCAGTGAAAGTCTCAGACTCTAGTGCTTGAGCTTCACGATCGGCAGTGAGACGTATTTCTCGTTCTTCCTGTGTTTCCTGAGACCGAACATTTGCTGTCCGAACCCTCTGAGAACTCAGACGAATTTCCCTATCAGTGAAAGTCTCAGACTCACGCGATAGTGTATGAGCTTCACAATCGGCAGTGAGACGTATTTCCCGTTCGTCCTGTGTCTCCTGGAATCGAGCATTTGTTGTCCGTACTCTCTGGGAGCTCAGGCGATAGCGCGTGAGCTTCGCGATCGACAGATAAACGTGCCTTTCGTTGTTCCCCGTTTTCCCTATTTCGAGTTGTCATCATTCGAGAACGATTTGAACTCAGTCAAGATTCTCGCTGAGTCGAAGTTTCTGCAGCACGAAACCTAGCCTGGTGCAGAGAGCCTTTTGCCTCACGACCTTCCTCAGATTCCTGTGATCGAACTAATCTCATCTTTTTAGCATTTCTGCTACATTGGGAGAGGTTGGATCTTCTTCGAGGCATTCTTACAATAAAATAGTACTTCCTACTTAACACACAGTTATTTAGTAAACACGTACTATCGTAAACAATTAAATTATAAATACTTACAGATTATTATACAGTCTAAAATTATCACAGTTTAAGTAATAAGTGTTAAGACGTGTAAACCAAACGTCATTATCATCATCATTTCAGCCGAAAGACGTCCACTGCTGGACATAGGCCTCCCCCAAGTTGGGGGGGGGGGGGTTGCCATAATTGCCACGCTTGGCAGGCGGGTTGGCGATCGCAGTATGGTATGGTGGTGGAATGCATAGAAAACGCTGCTGCCCATTCTCCGGTGAGACCCTTAGTCGCCTTTTACGACACCCACGGGAAGTAAGGGGTGGTGCTATTCTTCTACACAGACAAACGTACTAACTTTATAAAACAAAAGAATTGCTAGAAAAAATAATTACCAACCTAAGCTAATGAACTTATACTTAATAAAGAAAATCAAGAAAAGAAATGCCTAACCTATACCAAATACTTATAATATTTATATACAAACCCTAAATACAAATTAAGATAAGTATACCGAAAATCAGGGAAAGAAATGCCTAACCAATAATAAATGCTTACAATATTTATTTACAAAACCCTAAATAAAAATTAAGATAAGTAAATACCCAATAATCAAGGAAAGAACCGCCTAACCTATACCATATACTTACAAAATTTTAAAGAAAATTAAGAAAAAGAACCTAACCTACAAACCCTAAAATATAAATAAATGAAATATGCAAACAGTCAGTATTCAAGTGAATCGCAATAATCGAATCCAACTATTCGCCTATACTCTCCAGGATACGTGCGTTCGCTACGAATAACTGAATCCTTATGGCAGCGGCGCGTTTTCTTTTGAAATGGTCATCTCGCAGTTCAACCTGAGGGGTTGTCGACTGCTTAACCTGGCTTTCCTGTGGATGCCTCAATAAATTAAGGCCTCCAGCCAGGGCATAATACACAACTTAACTACACAATATAAACTTAAAAACTAAGCGACTACACGCTAAGGGCACCCCCTATGGGGTACGGACCACGGCTTAGGGCGTCGCTGGGAGAGGGCAGCAAGGGACAGGCTGGATCGGAATTATGGCAGCGGCGCGGCTCTCAGCGCGCTTTATACAAGGTGTAACGGAAAGGGGGTATCAACCCTAAAGGAGGTGAATGTGCTCATGAAACTGAACAAATTTCCCCAAAGAACATAGGTCGAAATATGAAAAAAAATTTGGACCTCCCATAGTAATAGTAATAGTAAATCATTGATGTGCTATTACTATGGGAGGTCCAAATTTTTTTTTTCATCTTCATTCACCTCCTTCAGGGTTGATACCCCCTTTCCGTTACACCTTGTATATATAGCCACGGACGCGCAGGCGCGAGGCGTTTACGTACTCTGATAGAATACCTTAACAAATGTTCGCCGTGATTCTTTAAATTGACATAACTTTTTTATTTATGAACCGATTGACATGAAATAAACCTAAATGTTAAGTGAAGCTTACTACAATATATTAGTGAAAACCGCATCTAAATCGAATAAGCAGTTTCTGATATTAGCGTGCACAAACACAGCAGACAAACAGACAAACAGATAAACAGACAAAAAAAAATTTAATTACGTTTTCGGGTTCGGCATCGATATAATAACAACCCCTGCTACTTTTTTTTAATATATTTCCATTGTACAGACACCACTTTTCTACAATTTTATTATATGTATAGATATCATGATAAAATACGAATCGAACTTTTCAAATAGCATATTTTGCAATGCTATCTATTCTTCTTGTTAGTGCTTATAAGTCGATATTTCGATTTTCATATAAATTACTAGCTTCTGGCCGCGACTTTGTCTGCGTGAAATTTCTTATTACCCCCGACCCCACCCCGTCGCATCTCATCACCTGCCCGCGCTATCACTTTCTGACTTTTTTCGCTTAGTCTATCACTTTCTGACTTTTTTCTTTTGCTCGGCTCCTAAGGGGCTATAGCGTGATATTAAACAGGCTATAGCCTTCCTCGAGAATTGGGCTATCAAAGGTTTTACTGAGAAAAACATTTTTTTCAAAATTCGACGTAAAGTTCCAGAGATTACCCTCTACATGCAAACTTACACACTATAATATTAATAAGTATAGATTCCCAGGTTAGGTTTAAGTAAGTACGAGCTGAACTATATAACTAGTTATGCACAAAACTCAATTATAAACTCATGTATTAACAAATCAACAAAGGTAAACATGACCTATCGCTGCTGCGCTTACGCAACATTCTGCGGTGTCATTAGTCGCCATTACCGAGTGTTCACCCGGTGATCTAATGACCGTAATAGCAGAGTAACTGATCTACACAGTCATGTACTGTTACTGACGTACTTCGAACTGACTAGACTTTATCTAAATATAGGTATTTGTTGGTTAGTAAACACCCTCACTGCGTCGGCGACGTCACTGAACGGGCCTTAAAAACGGTTTAGACTCGTTTCGTTGATGATGAGTACAATGACCTCTTAAGAGGTTTTGCCCATTTAACGTTACACGTTGTATATATAAATATACATGCGGAACCGTTTTCCTAGGCAACCAAAGCTTTACTCGAGTCTAGTTTTCAGGCGACCTCCTGTAACCTACTCTATTCAAACTTATGTCTCAAATTAATATTATTTCAAGTTAAACAAATATCAACTTTATTTTAATTTGGATTATGTTGATTTCAACGTGACTAGCATTATTGAAAAAGTTATAAAAATGTTTGAAGTTGTAGCGTAAACTGAACTTTATTGTGTAGGCTTTAAAGTTTGTTTTCCATAAACTCATGTTTGTTTACATTGTTGGCAAATAAATTGCGAATGTAGATTAGATAAAACACTATCATTATCCTCATCATCCACAGCCCGACTTTACCCACTACTGGGCCTTCTTTCCTTGTGCCAATCCGCATACTCCTGTGCCAGCCTCATCCAGGTTTTGCCCGCGATGACAACAATGTTGTCTGCCCATCTGCCGCCGGACGATCGACATCTCGTCTTGCAGTCCTTGAACGCCACTCTGTAACAGCCTTACTCCAACTGCCATCACTGCGCCTTTCCAGGAGTCCTGCCCAACTCCATTTAAGTTCCATAATACGCTTTCCGTTATCGAAAACCGTTCGTACGTCTTCGTATCTCGACGTCAGATAATACACTTCAAGGAAAACTAAATAATTTAGCCAAACTGTAGTAAAACATTCTCCAATCCAGTACATACCGACTATAAAACCAAATCTTGCCTCACGTCCGCATAACAATCACGAACGCCAACGTTACAAAACACCATAATCGCAGCTAATCTTAAACTATTTAAACCGTAATAATTATTGCTATTATGATGGTAATTTCGCCATGACTTGGTGACATTCTTGACGGTGGCTTTCGCATCGAAATGGAAAGTGACCCTGCGGTGTAAACATTATATTTAACGGTCGTCCAACATCCAGTGAAAGCGAGTGATGTCAGTGGAAATATATTATTACCTTATATATAATTATAAATTCAACACTAATGATCTAACTAATATTTTTGTGAAAATATAATTTAAAAGAGTGTCCATGGAGTTTCTTGCCCGTTCTTCTCCATGGGTACCTACTATGCTTTGGAATGGGCAACTAGCTTCATATTTTCTGACTGACGTCTTCTTAAGAGCGTTTACGCCGTACGGCATTTCATACAAACTTTCAAGCCCTTATTTTTCGAAATGAAAAACCGATTTTAATGAAACTTCATACGAATAAGCAGGATACAAAGGTCTAAAAAGTTAGCAGAAAACATTTTTGAAATGTCTTATTTAAAAAAAGATAACTGGAAATCTCTGTTTCTATGGAAAATTTAAAATCGTTCTAATTTGGCTGTAACACAATTTTTCGAAAATGTTTTCTACTAACTTTTTAGACCATTGTATCCTGCTTATGCGTATGAAGTTTCATTAAAATCGGTTCATTCATTTCGAAAAATAAGGGCTTGAAAGTTTGTATGAAATGCCGTTCGGCGTAAACGCTCTTAACAATTCAAAAGTGCCTTTTAATGCTTTAATTGAAATAAATGCTTTGAGTTTGAGTTTGAATGTTTTGGACCTTCAGTGGTCTCCAAAAGTTAATTAACATTTTTCCACATCAGCTGCGACAAACCACATTATGATCTAAAATTCTAGTTCCAAATGTTTGAACTGTACATTAACGTTTTCATTGACTAATTCTACTTCATAATAATTGCAATGTGGCATTACAGCTGAAGTGGAAATAAGTCAACTAACTTTTGGAGGGCACTGTTTTATAGTCTCAAAATCTAGATGTTAATCAAAACTTTTTATTACGTTAAGTCAGACCGACATATTTAGATTTCTGCATTTTTTTTGGACAAAATAAATTCAATAGTTTTAGGATTGAGACTAAAGAACCTAATGATAAGCGCCAACCTGATCCCTACACCTGGTTTCCAAGTGTGGTCACGTTCCAATTAATCAATTAAAAAAGAAAACTATTTTAATATTCAAACTCTTGTGGTTCTTATATAATTATATACTTTTTTATCTTATAATATCTTATTTAATATTTACAATACATAATCTATGCTAATATTAAAAAATAATAAAAATAATATGTACATTTATATGAAAAATAAGTAAAATAATCATAGGGCAACAAAAAATTCGTCCGCATCGCTGTCAACAGGAACAGTGCCCAAAAAGCTGGCAGCATTGCCACGTTGAATGGCAATGCTAATTCTTTGGTCAAGAAATAGGCCAGCCTCTGGTCACGTGAAGAATTGACTAACCGCTTGGCGATATCTCGAAAAACCAAGTGGGTACTCGGACCCCATGGCCCTAGTGTTTCAACCCCAAACGGCTCGAACATATAACTCCCATCAGGTTGCACCTGCAGCAGCCGCCCTAGCACAGCCTATTTATTGTTATTGTTAAATTCCATTTTATGATCTCTTGAGTTTCTTGACTGTATGATATGAATGTAATTCATGCATAATTAGCCTATAGGTAATGTTCCCACTGCTGGGACACAGGCCTCCTCTCTGTGAGAGGGTTTGGGCCGTAATCCACCACGCGGGCCCAGTGCGGGTTGGTGGATGTCACATGTCCGATTTTTTGGACATGCCGAAATCGGCAAAAATGAGTAAATACTCACGATGTTTTCCTTCACCGTTTAATAATAATTTACACAAAGTAAAGCGCCTGTCTGGGTTTGAACCTACGACCTACAACACGTAACACTGGGCCTGCACTGTTCTACCAGGCAGATTATTGACATTTAAAGGTCTTATAACCGTAGTTATTTTGCAAGCTATAATGTTTTAATAGTTGTTAGGAGTAATTAAAAAAACATGATTTTAGGGTGCAGCCCCGTTACGGGAACAAAACCCACTAATGCAAAACAATTACAAAACGCATAAAATAGAGCCAATTAAACGTATTACGTCAGTGTTGCCATACAATAAACCCAAATCGATATAATACTAATCACTTTAGTGAAAAAGAAAAAAAAAATCTATAAAATAAGTGCAATACAATAGAAATATGTGCAAACTAAAATATACTCGGTAAAAAAAAACAATGTAAATCAGAATTGACGTAGTGACTCTTGAATGATATAGTATATTACGGGTGGTGGTGCGAGATAAAATAGATAGAGAATGTTATGTTGAAAGGTAATCAATAATCACATTAAAAAAAAGTTTGGGTGGTCCATTTCGAGGTTATGTATAAATCGATTTAATATCCCCAAGTCTAATGTATGTCTTACCATTACATATTTTGTTATACTCTATTGTAGCGTTCAAAACCATATATTCATTCTATGAAAGGGTAAGCCTGTATGTGATACTGAAATAAATGGATTTCTGCCAATCTCCTTTCTTTCCAAAATGTAAGTAGGTACATCTAGTAATTTATGCCTCTACAAAAATGCCAACTCAGGGGTCAATCGAAGGGCCACAGACCTATCAGTTCTACTTAAAACATATACACATCAAATGTTGCACCTTCATAAGCCCATAAATAATGTCGCAAAAAAAAAACAAGAATTTGACACCGTTGCGCTGAGATCAAAGGTCCATACGTGTTATTTTACGTACACGTTAAAATCTGACCCCTGAACTTGTAGGCGCAGTGCGCTTTAAAAATTAATCAGTGTCAGTGGTAAACAGTGACATTTGAAAAGGTAGATATTTGAAAGTTATTTGGTTGAATCGAGCCGTTGAAGAATGAAGGATACGAAGTAAGAGATATATAGATAATAATAATAATCACACTAATATTCTAGAGGCGAAAGTTTTTGAGTCTGTGTGCGTGTTTATATGTTTGTTACTTCTTCACGCTCAAACGGCTAGACCAATTTTGATAAAATTTGGTATGGAGGTAGCTGACACCCTGGGTTAACATATAGACTACTGTTTATCCCGATATTCTCACGCGATTGAAACTTATGCGGGCGAAACCGCGGGGCGCAGCTAGTTATACATAAATTTGAATTTGAATTATGTACTTCAACATAAAACCCATCTGTCTTCAAAGCAAGAGTGAAAAGGCATCTTCTGGGCGCGCTCGTTCCGTCGTAGACAATCCATCGCATTCCATCAGGCGAGGTCGAGCAGGCCCATTCCGCAATTATTAAAAACAATAAAGCGTTTTTAAAACCTCTACAATAATTCGATTCAGCCAATGACAGTCCAATACTGACAGTAAACAAACCAATAACTACAGTAAATGGAAATCGTATCTTCGAAAACTCTCCCAATTTAATAATACACAATAGCAATTCAGTATTTGAGACTCCATAATTTTCTGTTTTCACCGAATAAAACCCCGTTATTCGCAGACAAACCAGTGAAATTAAATCACCTATTGTCTTGCTCTGTCATTTGTCACATTCAATTTACTTGCCATCAAAAACTATGGCTGTATCAATGAAATGTTGGTACCAATCGTTACGAGACCGTCGCACAAATTGATGGCATTATACGGCGATTTGATCGCGATGATTTCAATTGTCATCATTATTGTGGTTAGTGTGGTTATACCATAGATTTTGTGGGCTACTGATGCTTTGGGTGTACTTATGTCCAAAGTGCTTGTGCAACTTCTGTGCAAGTTTTGTTGAAGCTAAAGATTTCTGATTGGGTTCTGAAGCTTGAAATTCATAATCTTTAGCCTTGTTTTCTGTTTCCTTGTTTTCTTTAACGAAGGCTTTCATGATTTCTTTCTAGTTCTTTGTCTTGCACATTTCTTATTTAATCTAATTGCAGGCTTGAGGTATTTTCCGAGGTGCACGATTTAAATACTACTCGTGAGTGTTACATTTTCTAGTAGTAGGCTCATTTAACTTCTGGTTTTATCCTAATCGTTAAGCTTACATCCTGATACTGCTCTTAAATATTGTGAATTTTTCCACCGCCTTTTTTGGGATGATTAATCAAAAAGTACTCTATGAATTTTCCAGAGAGTTTTAAGTCGTATCATTTTTAATTAAGTATCTACTATTTTTATTACTATTTCATCTAGACAAGTAGTCAGAAGCCCAAAAGTCTGACAACTAGTCTTACCAAAGGATATCGTGTTACCCAGTAACTGGGGAACAGTGTAGGTCAGATAGGCAGTCGCTCCATGTAAAATACTGGTATTCGGTTCAAAGTAAAAGTTTACGTTTTACGTCAAAGGCTAGGCACCTGGAAGCCAACCTTAACACAGTTGGGAAAAGGCTAGGCTAAATGGCTAGGCTGGCAGATGATGATAAATGTATCCAAGTCCACAGTCATAGTAGTGTCCCACCTATATGCTCATATTTCACATACATCTATCAATCCGGCCACGGTCCGTCGAACGCGTCGTACACGACTCTTTTCACTTTTCCCTCAATAAACCTAATTTATGGCTTCTTCAGAACACTATCATATGGTTGTCCAACTGGTTTCTACAATGTAGAAATTTTGTGGCAGATGTAGAAAAGTGGCTATTAAGGGCGGTGTGTGTTTTAAAAACCATATTTTATCCCATATTAACATTTTGTGGGTGTAACACGTTAGTTGGAATTATGTATGTATGTGTATTTAGTGAGTTTGTGCCTAATGATGATGTGTCGTTTTTTTGTGAAGACGATACGTCATTATATGCGACACAGCAACTGGATTTTTCCATTTGTATGTAACTGGTATAGAAAGAAAGAAAATAAAGAAAGAGAAATTGTTTATTCTGTACAAATAAGACGCTCAGTCCCGCCAATCTTGTATATAAAACAAACAACAGTCTGACTGTCTGAATGAATGAACGACTGACACATCAACGCACAGCCGAAACTACTGGGTGTAGGAGCGTGAAGTTCTGCACATGGCTTTCTTTTTTGTGCATTATGAAGGGGTTTTTGGAAATTCGACTTTTAAGGGGATGAAAAGGGGCGATTTTGTTTGTATGAAAATTTTTATTCCTTGAGTTAATAAACGTGAAGCTTGGCACGAATACTTATCTAAGTTAATAACAAAGTCATTTTTTAAATCTTCACTAAAACAATGTGAATTTGGCTTAAGACTCAGTTTTATAGCTTTAATTATAATCCGTGATAGGAATAAGTCAGTAGATTTAATTAATTTTCGATTCTTCGGCGTTATTAATAGTTTTTAATTCTCCTAATTGTTGATTGAATAGCAGAATGATGGGACATAAACAAAAATATGAATCTAATAATGTCCGGAAATTCGTAAATAAAAGTCGGTCAGATAGGTATTCAAAATTTCAATAGGCTTCTCAAATTGGTTTTTGTAATTAATAGTAATTTTATTATTATTTTTATCATCATTAAACCTGTTTTATTTCGTTGGCAAAACTTGTTATTGCGTGTATTGGTTCATTGGTCAATTGATCAATATAACGAACACACATAACCTCTGAGGTAGAGACAGCGAAAAATTCTTCAAAACAAAAGGTTTTAGATTATTTTTTTTTGTACTTCAACTTTGTTTACATAGGTTGAACTACCGCAAATATTTTCAAAGTATATTATTATTTAGACAGATGTATGCTATTCAAAGGAGATGTTTCAAAACGGACCCAGTATATGTACAGTATCTCGAAAAATCGATAAAAATCCCTGGAATACAGGAAAAATACAGATAAATTTCATAAATGCATATTTTTCTTGTAATCATTTGATATTTATCAATTACTTTTATCGACTTTCAATATGGCGTCTCGCCAATTTAGATATATACTCTGTGGTTAAAATCAATGACTGTATACCATAGATCATAGACCGTGAACTGTCTACTGTCACTTCGGTCGCTTTCGCTGTTTGTTTACATTAGTAAAACTGAGTAAAATAAAACATTTCTGTGTATTTGATAGGTGAAACAAAAGATCGCTACATTGTTTTTGTCAGAGTAAATATTTTGACGATAGAATCTTTGTATTCTGTACATATATGCTCGTAAAAATCTTAAATAATTTTTTTATGTCATCTCGCAGGTCAACCTATGAGGTTGTCGTCTGCTTAACTGGACTATACTCTATGTACAAACTAAAACTAGATCTAAAATAAAATTACAAAATACTAAAAGTACGGTAACGTAGTGATTCTCTTTGACAATGTAATATGACAGAAATAAACATGTCAAACGTCAATAATCAATCAACATGACAGCTTACCGCCATGACGGGTTTTTGTTGTGTGTTGCAATTTCAAGTGTACATTCTTGTGCTTTACTACCAAACAAAGCCAATTTATAGTAATTGGATGATTGAAAACTGTTTTAATTGTGTTTCCCCATTTTTTAGTATGGTGTACAAAGACCTGGCCGGGGCTCCATACATTTTGAAACATCTCCTTTCCGATTTGGTGATAACAGTCTGTGAAAATATAGTTAACTGCTTACAATTCACATGTTTTTAAATCATTTATATTTTAATTCTGTGCCGAGACTGAGCAGATACAATCAACTGCTGATCTCGACAACGTGCCGCTCCTGTATATGAGTCATCATCTGCCTAGCCTTTTCCTAACTATGTTGGGGTCGGCTTTCAGTCTAATCAGATGCAGCTGAATACCAGTATTTTGCATGGAGCGACTGTCTATATGACCACAACCCAGTTACTGGGTATTACGATACTTCTTGGTAAGATTGGTTGTCAGACTTTCGGGCGAGAGAACTTGTCGACTACCCGTAACGACTGTCGAAGAGGTCTCGTTATTGTAAAGATGGTCACTCATCCACAGACCAACCGCGGCAAGCGTAGCTTAACCTGATCGATCGACCTGTGCGGCTGTTATTATTTAGCCACGGGCCTCTCATATATGAGTACATATATGAATACGGAGCCCAAATACAAGAGTGGCACGTTGTCGACGGCAGCCGTAGACACGTCGACGGCAGCCGTAGACGTGTCGGCGGCTGCAGTTGCCTCTGCTGTTGACGCGTGTCGCTCATGTATATGAGCTACTTACACATGTCACACATCTTGAGTGCTAATACGGTAGTTGCTTACAAAATAAACCTCCCAAAAAATCAAAACCCCTCAAACACACAAGTTATTTGCCAACACTACCAGTAGGTAAGTAAGCCGCCTTTCTCCAAACATCAAACATCCGGCAGACCACACACAAACGAACAGCTGATGATTTTGACATTATTACGTACGTAGCGTGACTACCTATATGTTATGTATGGCTACGGATCAATGACTAACTTAGCTATAATTGCTTTACATATTTGATTTCCTTGACGAAGAAGCGCGAATTGTTAATTTGTTGAGGTTTCCGTGGCTAAGACATTGGACCTGATGTTACGTCTCTGTTTACCTACACATCGTGGGAACTTATCATCTCTCGATGTTCTTCAAAAAAGTAGGATACCTTTCTATAGATATATCGCTCAGTAGGGTAATAATATGTATGTCATCTTTCTCCAATACATCCGTCCGTCAGGCCGGACGTAAAGCCGGACAGATGATTCACACCTATTGACCATTAGTGCACTGTTGCGTGTGCGTTTGAAGAGGATGTTGCTGAAATCCTGCGCATGTTCAACCTAATCTGAAGGCCATCCCGTAATTAAAGACGTTCAAAATCCATGTCAAAAACTTGTCAAAAATGTACGAAAATGAGAGATAGGGATTTTTGACAGATCATCAGCGTCTCAGATGTCTCAAAATCTCAAAGCAACTCTTAAGTTTGTTGTTATTCTGGTCGACCAATTTATAAAACAGCTAACATGTGGTTGGCGTGGCCTTTTCCCAACAGTGGGACCTTATAGACTTAGAAAAAAAAAAACATGAGAGAAAGCATTACTTGATAAATCAACAGTCGAGGAAAGATTTTGAGCTGTATCTATTGTTGTTGTAGAAGTGGATAGATACGAATCCAAAAAATATAAACAGTTAGTTACTTTTTGATGATAAACTCAAACTTTAAGTCGAAGTATTAATTTGTTTCTAATAAAACATTTATATACTTCCCGTGGGTGTCGTAAAAGGCGACTAAGGGGCGTACCGGAGAATGGGCAGCAGCGTTCTCTATGCATTCCACCACCATATCATACTGCGATCGCCAACCCGCCTGCCAAGCGTTGCGATTATGGCAACCCCCCCCCCCCCCCCTCCTTTTGGGGGAGGCCTATGTTCAGCAGTGGACGTCTTTCGGCTGAAATGATGATGATGAAAACATTTACAGACTTTTTGATATTGCCCATGAAGTCGGTTCGTCAGAATCAGAAAGATGAAGCTTGTTGCCCATTCCAAAGCGTAATAGGTTCCTATGGGGAGGAACAAGCCAGAAACTCCCTGGAAACTCTAAATAAATAAAAAAAAAGACGTAATACAAAAAAATAAAATAAAATAATCTTTGTTTCGGATAAGCAGCATCCATAAGGGTTAGTAAACAAAAAGATAACTTATACCTATGTTAGTAAACTTGTTATCTATTTGGAAACAAGGCTGTTGTTCGAATACATCTTCGAACAACATCACATAACAACGGAGACTCGCACCTCCCCGTTGTGGTCTTCCAATCGGTTCGATACTTTTATTATGTCCATAACATACATCGTATGTAGTGCGAATAAACAACAATTTGTAAGGATGTAATAGTTGATAGAGAAAGTTGAGTGGGCGTTCCCTTGACAAAAGTGGCTAGTTGTTTTCATATCCTAACTTGATATCACAGTAAGAAAAATGATTTTGTTATGGACACTTTACCTGAGTGGAGTGTTACTAAAGTTAGGTTATCATTTTTGTCGTAGGGACCCGTGGCTAAATAATAACAGCCGCACAGGTCGATCGATCAGGTTAAGCTACGCTTGCCGCGGTTGGACTGTGAATGGGTGACCATCTTTATATACCGAGACCCGTCCGTGCCTCGGAAAGCACGTTAAGCCGTTGGTCCCGGCTGTCTTTCGTGGATCTTTGACAGTCGTTAAGGGTCGTCAGAAGCCCGAAAGTCTGACAACCAGTCTTACCAAGGGGTATCGTATTACCCAGTAACTGTGTTGTGGAGAAAGGCAGTCGCTCCATGTAAAGTGCTGGTATTCAGCTGCATCCGGTAAGACTGAAAGCCGACCCCAACATAGTTGGGAAAAGGCTAGACAGATGATAATGGCAAACGATCAGGCAGCCCACCTGAAGGTTACCGCCACCTACAGGACATTATGTCGCTTAAGGACTTAATAATAATAAAACCTGCCTACTTCTGTCCCACTGCAGGACAAAGACTTCTTCTGATACATAGAAGGCAATGATCATGTCACTTGCTGAAGACGAGTTGGCGACTTTCAGCCTTAAGGACTTGCAAAAAGATAGCATAAGCAGCCTATTTATGTTCCCACTGTTGGGACACAGGCCTCCTCTCGGTGGGAGGGAGTGGGCCGTAATCCACCACGCGGGCCCAGTGCGGGTTGGTAGATGTCACTATGTTCTAGGACATACCGGTTTCCTTACAATGTTTTCCATTACCGTCTTTTGAGAGCAGTGGAGGTTATACAAGGTTATTGGGAAAACATTGACAACCTCTTAAGAGGTCATTGTGGACTAAACCTGAAATGGCGAAAAAAAATTATCTGTTCCCTACATTTATGTTCGCATTGACTCGTCAAAATGTAGGGAACAGTTGATTTTTTTTTCGCGATTTCAGGTTTAGTTCCATACCTACTAAAAGTTGTTCATAATGATGAGTACAATGACCTCTCAAGAGGTTGTTAATATTTTACCAATAACTCTGTATAATTTACACAAAGTAAAGCGCCTGTCTGGGTTCGAACCTACGACCTACAATTGCTATTCAAAAAAGGTTAAAATAATGAAATTATGATTAGTATACTAAACTGAATTATTACGGTAAACGCGGGTTACTTTAGCTCTGGGGGGGAACTTTGGCTCAATACAAAAAAGGGTTTTCCATTTTCTATTGTTTTATTGGGTTAGATTGGCTCAACGCTGTCCTAAATATTGTTTTTGGTTCGACAAAATCTGCAGGTCAAACTAACCCTCTTCAAAGAACAACATTGGCTCAAAAGTAACAAAAAAATTAAAATATTTACCCATACATTTTGGGGAAAATAACATTATTACTAATTAGTTACTATCCTCACCTGTAAAACAAATCTATTAAAATGCTAAGAAATCCACCATAATCCCTACTATCAAAGGGTTCATAAAAAAAGATGAAAAAATCAGCTAAAGTAACCCGCGTTTACGGTACTGGATTTAGCTTATTAGTAGATGACAAGATTACTGCCGCGGTCGGTGGCTGGTGCGTTTACCGCATCATAGTAATTATGATTATCACACCGACACCTTGTAATTGAAGTAAGAGTTACGAAATGGCACTGAAAGTTATTAAAGATATAATTTCTTTTACGTTAATTATGAAGTAAAAAGATTTAGTCATCGTTTTACTCACGGCTCGCTAAATTTCGCCATTCTTCCCTGTTTTGTTAACTCTAACTGGCAGGTCAGGTTTTTCCAATAAACCTCCATGATATTATGTTGTAGTCTCACCTTTGAACCTTCACCCTACTCATCTTGGGTCTAGTGATAAGGTATAACTAAGGTCCGTGATTACGAGTCCCTTACAAGTTGTGGGTCGGATTCGAACCCAGAAAGGCGCTTTATTTTGTGTAGGTAAATTATTTCATCACTACTGCTCTGAAAACGATGAAGGGAAACATCGTGAGGTAAGCAGCATGTCCTTGAACCAAAAATTCGAAGACGTGACATCTACCAACCCGCACTGGGCCCGCGTGGTGGATTAAAGCCCGCTCGCTTTCGAAGAGAGGAGGCCAGTGTTCCAGTAGTGGGAACATTTTGGGCTGATTATAATAATAATAGCCACACTGACCGTTTTCGGTCACGGTGGCCAATCTCAATGGAGATTAGCCAGGTACGCAGGAGATATTATAGCGCACAAGTGTGTGCGCAAACACAAGTGCACTCTCTGTTCCTTTACTCTCTTAGTCCGATGGGACGGCAATCCGACACGACCGGGGAGAGTTCAGGCGCAGGACTAACGGCTTTACGTGCTTTCCGAGGCACGGGGGTATTAAACCGCCAACTTCAAAACTTCGGACTGTTACTAAGAAATTCCTAACGGAAAACCCAATAATACTTTGTTTGACCCGGGAATCGAACTCAGACCCCACGCTCAGCAGTCGCGCTTGCAACCACGAGACCAACGGGGCAGTCTAGGCTGATTATACTCAAATACAGTCACGGGTCACGATTATGACGAAACTGCTGTTTCATTAGCTACGTACGAAATCGTAAAAGTAAGTTCACAGCTACTATTTTTATCTAGGAAAAATGTTAATTAATAGCTGTATTAGCATAATATAAATTAAAAGATGAATGTTTTTCATTCAGATATCTCGGAAATTGCACTATAAATGTATAGATGTTAGGCAAGCGACCTTGCAGGATGTCCTTCTATTCGAAAGTATCATAAACTCGTGTCAACACTGCAATAAATATGAATAGCATTGCAAAAAGTGTAATATACTTATCATTTACTTTGAATAATATTCTTCAGGGTCGAGAATCCATACTAATATTTTAAATGCGAAAGACTAACATAAATGCGAAAGTGTGTCTGTCTGTCTGTTACCTCTTCACGCTTAAACCGCTGAACCGATTTAGATGAAATTTGGTATAGAGATAGTTTGAGTCCCGGGAAATGACATAGGATACTTTTTATCCAGATATTCCCACGGGATTGAGACTTATGCGGGCGAAACCGCAGCTAGTCAAATATAACATTACCTATACTAATTAAAAACTTATAATTTTTGCTTAATTTTGTCATCTTGTAAGAATAATCTAGACCTCTCATACTCCCTCGTAAGAAAGAATAAGACTTGTTTGGACCCCCTCGCCCCTCAAATCGTCTTACGTAATTTAATAAACAGCCCCAAAGAACTGGCAAAAGATAGAATTGTCTAGAAAAGGGAGAGGGAGGCCTTTGTCCAGCCGGTCGATTCTGTAAAATCTCACCTTGACAACTTAGGTGAAGTGAATTTTTGCTAGGATTTGACACTATTGATAGCTCACTCCACGCTCACTTCACCTAAGTTTTCACGGTGAGATTTTTACAGAATAGCACCGCTGCAGTGAGACAATCAAGACACGCTAGTCTTAGATTATAGGCCGACCGCTTAACTGAGACGTTGCCTGAGGTAGCAGCGCGGTGCGGGAGGGGTGTGGTGACGTGATGCGAGAGCTCAGTGATTCTTCAACTTGTGACAACTATCACGTCTCAGTTAAGGCTCCTTCAAACAGGCGCGACACGCGATAAAATCACGCGCGACATAAAGGCACCGCAAGTCGCGCAACTAGCGGTGCCTTTGTGTCGCGCGCGATTATAAGCGGTCGGCCTATAGATTAGATTTTGTAGTGTGACTTTATGACAATCAAAAATGTACTTTAAAATGGATTTTATGGAAGGCAATTGAAATTGGGCAGAAGGATGTATTTGAAAAACAATCCGAATAACTACAAATTTACATAAATCTGCGTTACTTGTCTATACTAAGCCCTTACTTTATTGTTACAAAGTAACATAAACGGCTACACAGAGATCAAGTCAGATTAGTAGATTATATTCTAATACCGGTCAGACGTAAATAAATAGTGTGCAATCGTGAGCCGAGCCTATAAAGGCCTTTGTAACTGATGTTATTAGGTTAGACTATCTAAGTGAAATACAGTAGTTCCGATCTGTATCAAAAGTTAAAATGATATTCTTCAGCTTCGTGAAATTCGTATCTGCTGTCAGATTTAAGGAAAAGTTGAACATTTACCTTTAGAATTATTGTGTTTGCCGTAATAACTGCAATTGTAAATAACAGGCTTTTTTTTTCGGATGGGAAATCATCAAATGAAGGGGTCATTTATAAATAAATCATCACACTAATATTATAAAAAAAAAAAGAAAGAAAGTTTGTGTGTGTGTGTGTGTGTGTTTTCATAGCTGACACCTTTTTTTTTCGGATGGGAAATCATCACACCCCTCCCGCTCTGGTTGGAGCGGAAGGGAGTGTCAGACTCTTACTGACTAAAACCCACCCGTGTTCCTTCCTTAGCCCTTTATGTTCCGGGCCAGCGGTAACCCTTTCGGACAATGTCGCAGTTAAGTAGGTAATAGTTTACATGCTTCAATTCGCATTTTGGTAGTCTCTTACTGCTAAACTGGATTAATACTTAGCATTTTGGTAGTCTCTTACTGCTAAACTGGATTAATACTTAGCATTTTGGAAGTCTCTTACTGCTAAACTGGATTAATACTTAGCATTTTGGTAGTCTCTTACTGCTAAACTGGATTAATACTTAGCATTTTAGTAGTCTCTTACTCCTAAACTGGATTAATACTTAGCATTTTGATAGTCTCTTATTGCTAAACTGGATTAATACTTAGCAATTCGACACGACCTGCACCGTAATTGTGTAATACACTATCAATCACAATCTCAATAATTTTGAAGGATATTGCTAATCCATTGCTTCTTATGTTCGAAAAATTGTCTACTCAACAACGTAAATAACGCAATGGATGATGTTGAACTGTCAAAATGTCAGCTATTCCTACTGTTGGTGTGTTACGGAATCACTGGTCTGACTGGTTCCTGCACATTTGTATGCCGTACGCTATAATATAATAGCATAGAGCATAATATAGTTTACAGCACAAGAATATCGCTCGCCATAAATCAAACTAATATTATAAAGGCGAAAGTTTGTAAGTGTGTGTGTGTTTTAAATATGTTTGTTACTTTTTCACGTTTAAACAGCTAGACCAATTTTGATAAAATTTTGTATGGAGATAGATGTCACCCCGGATTAACATAGCTACTTTTGATCCCGCACGGGATCGACATTTACGCGAGCGAAACCGCGGGGCGCAGCTAGTTTAAATAATATATAGTATAGCAAAGTGTGAACGTGTTCTAAATAAATGTATGGCGAGCGATATTGGAGCCGATTCCGTTGTTCACAAACTAAACTAATTTAAGTGCAAAACATCTTTTTCTTTCTATTTCATTAAGAAAAGGACAGAAGATAAATATTAGTTTAGTCCTGTCAAATTAGACAGAACCTAACGTAAATTGACGTATTTTTAGTAGCCATATTTTTAAACACGTCTAAACTTGCTATGGAGTATCTTAATTTGACAGGACTAAACTAATATTTATCTTCAATTCTTTTCTTAATGAAATAGAAAGAAAAAGATGCACTGAAATTAAATTTAGTTTAGTTTATGAACAAGGGAATCGGCGCCATTGTTGTGCTATAAACTATAATATGCTATATGGCACTAATGCTATTATATTATAGCGTAGTCTGAAATGAGTTTCATAAATCAAACAATAACGTTCACTTTCCAAGTACGTCCCCCAAATAAAATCTCTTACTCACCACATCCGTGTTTAACCTCAATTCTCAGAAACCTCAATCACATAACTCTTTATATCTTGGGCAAGTCACCAATCCTGGTCAACGACTCTTCAAGGTATGCGCCACGGAAGTGAAGGTCTAAGGGCAGAGAACCGAAAAAAATCAAATCGAAAGAATTTCGCGCAATAAAACCTGCTTGGTTGAGGAAATAAGTGTTCATGAAAAAAAAAGGTATGGGGGATATTTTTGACATAATTTGAGTTATTAGCAATGCCTGTCTCTTGAAAGGTGACATGGAAACAATGAAGGTAATTGGTTCAATCACGATTTTGCTTTAATTATATGTTAAGTCGAGGTTATTATTAACATAAAGAAGGACATTATTCTCAAAAGATAAACTCCTACACGAATTCGTTATAGAAAACTAGCTTTTGCCCGCGACTTCAATGAAAAAAGGCCTTAGCCAGGTTATGGTCTGTATGTATGTGTGCTAAACATCCAAATCTGTTCAGCAGTTTTAGCGTGAAAGCGTAATAAACAAACTCACATTCGCATTTATAATATTAGTTAGGACTTCTCATTGTTTTCATCTATCTAACTTCTAAGCCTTTTTATTTTACACAAACTTTGATGTTGTCGACATTTTTTTTATTTTTTTGTGGGGGGGAAACTTTCAAGAGGCACCCGACCTCCGGGGAGTGAGGTCAGGGAATGTGGGATTTTTACACGGATATCTATGGATTTTTACCTCACTAAAACCACCCCGGTGATCACCATCAGCACATAAGGGTGGTCCCGGTTCCTCTTAAAAGACCAATTCCGGAACCCCCCCGTGCAAAATGATGATGATGATGATTGATGTTGCCGACCTAAAAACAACATCAGAAGTAGCGACTGTGTAGCTTCTCCAATTCACCTACATAGTGACTAAACAAACTAAACAAACACAACAAACAAAACTATAATAGGACGAAGAGAAATCTAGGCCACTCAATATCCTGGACTTACGTTACGTATCGCCGGAAAAATGTTCCGTCTGTAATTACCACTTTGTGCTAAATATTTAGCAACAGGATGCGCATACGCATGTCGATGTGTTTATTAATCATGAGAAGATGTAATCAGGGACGCATCCTCGCGTGTTTGGACTAAATTATGGAGTTGATTGGAGGGAAGCTTTTATTCATTTTTAATTATGCAATCTTGAGAATATTAGAATATAGGTATTTGAATATTTAAAAAAAAATAGGTATTACACAAATTGTAACATAAATAAAGATATTTTATTTTGCAAATATGGGTACAGTATAATGGTGATATTGGGAATAGGTTCAGCCATATTTTACCAGTAGGCATGCAAAAGTTACAAAATTATAAATGAATCCTAAAACACACAAATAAATGAAGTAATTACATTGTTACAACTTCTTCATATTTGTGTCTTAAGTAAGAATTCATTATTCAATACCATTGTAACAACAATAAAGTCATTTGCGATTCAATACTATCTATCTATCTATCTAACTAGCCTGTACTGTCCCACTGCAGGGCAAAGGCCTCCCTCTTCCTTTTCCACACAATTCTGTCTTGAGCTAGTGCCGGTCAATACTATTGACTGTGCAAAACCTTTCACGAAAAATCTAACCCATTGGTTTGCTTCGGTCACAAATTACCCATAACCCAATCTCAGTTAAAATTTTACGTCATTTCTTCATACGGACAACTATAGAATTAGTTCCCAACACTGACCTTACAAGTGTATAATACAGGGCAGTGGTTCCCAATAAATTAAATTACATACAAAGTGCCATTCTAGCAAAAAATCGTGAGATAACTTGCATTTAATGGTTTAAATGCTGCATCAAACTCGCCTGCAGTGAATTAGAACCAATCACTACTGATCTAAGATGTGTTTTCACTAAATACAATGACTAGTCACTATTCAGGAAATATCTAAACGAAGCATTGAGTCTTTAAAAGAAGAATAATGAAGTAAATGCTTTAAGCCAATGGCTAGTGAAAAGCTTGGCTTAATAGTACCTATTGAGTAAAGACAACCAACTAGAACTTACACTACTGCTCAAAAGGCTTACAGGACCTAAACGCAAAAAACGCAAGTTTTGATTTTTTTGTCCAAACAGTAGATTTTTTGAAAATAGATAATTGCTTCATATTTAGCAATATGCTTCATAATTACCAGGGTTGTATCATCGCCCTTCTCTTTCTTTACTATGCAGTCCGACAAAGACCGCGCTTTAGGTCATAGGTTTTTAAAGTTTTGCGCTAGTGACATAGTAGTTTAATTACTTCGCCATTTTTTCTTGATTTTCCACTCGATGACCGAATGGAAACGAGCCCTATAGAAAACTATAGATGCCTTTATGATTAAACTTTTTAAAAGAATGGAAATCTAAAACCTTGAAACCTAAATATGTAATTACATCGCGCTATGATTAACTGGCCAATTTCGCGCCTACTTTGCTACTCACCTATTTTTGCTTGAGTGATTGTAAAAAAATAATTTTATTACTGCTTCATAGCGGCTGACCCTCCAAATTGAGCTTGAATGAAATATTATTTTAAACACGTTTTAAAACCACGCACTCGATGAAATTATATCAAGGATGTGGGCAAAATATAAGGTCACGTGGGACCGGACCAGCAGGTCTATTCTGTAAAAAATCTCGCCGTGATATTTAGGTGAAGCGAGTTTGAAATGAGCTATTATTCCACTTGGGCCCTAATCCACTATGACCACTTAGTGATTCCTAAGGTTTATATATATCTCACGAGGACACCATATAGCGGCGCAACCATGGTAGCCCTGCCAGCAAAATATATACAGCTTTATGGTCGGTATCTCACCAGGCGTCCAATCGGATGTGCAACCAACCGTACATTTTTTAGCAGTGCGACCATGGTTGCGCCTGCATTGGTGTCCTAGTGAGATAGAGCCCTTACTTCAAAAGCACGTCAATTCCTTTGCTAATCCTATCAATCTCGGGTTCATTTCGCGCTGTTTCGCTCATTGTGTCAGAGAATTACGACCCTGATGCTAGGGATTGACAATATTGGATACTTCACCAAAATTTTCATGGTAAGACTTTTGCACAATAGACTGACAGTTATCGTTAGTGATATGCTGGCCTTCTACCGGCCATGCCCATTGCTGACCACTTTCAACCAATCAATCAAACAATCAACTCAGCCTATCGGAGTCCACTGCTGGACATAGGCCTCTTCTAGACTGCGCTGCTACACCTTGTCCTCCGCCTTCCGCATCCAGTCTATCCCAGCCACCTTCTTTAGGTCGTCCGTCCATCTAGCTGGATAGCGTCCCACACTACGCTTGCCATAACGCGGTCTCCACTACAGGATTCGTCTGCTCCACCAGCCATCGGTCCTTCGACAGACATGGCCAGCCCACTGCCACTTCAGTTTGCTTACTCTGCAAGCTGTGTCGGTAACTCCGACTTTCAACTAATAGTCACCATCATTTGACAATCATGGGCCACTGACTTACCACTTCCCATCTGAATTTTAATCCCCACAATTCATCCACTGTGTTTTCTATACCTAATTAATATAATTTGTTTTAAAATATCAACTAATTCTGACTTTCTTCTTTATTTTCAGAAATCGTGCAACCAACATGTGTGCTAGAATCAGATTTCGGCTTCAAAATAAACTGCGCCTTCAAAAAGTCAGGCCTGTTCAGGGTACGGAATCTAGGAGGGGTCAAGGCACATGCAAGTATAGGTAAGTTCTACTTATTGTTTCTTTATGAACCTACAAACGACAAAACTTATGTAGACAGTATTATCCTCATGCGTACAGGAAAAAGTTTCTTAATTTTCGACATGGCTATGTGATAAACTGATAACTCATGTATGGTGACGCTTGGAGAAGGCCCACCAGTGGAAGTTTTTTGGCTAAAATGATAATGTTTGAGCATGTGGCATGACGCAAAAGACGATACTCTTATCAGTATAAGAAAATTCATCTTCGAAACTAAAAAAATAAGATGATCTAAGCCTAGAGCTACGTTTTGTAAGATTTTTACCAAATCTTTTATACTTCAGAGGCTTTTATTTCCAATGAAATTATAAATATAACACAAAATATAACTATTCAAATGAAGTAAACCGTTAGCAAGCGACGCATGAGTGGAGGTACTCGACACTTGACGAGAGGTATGAATGGAAAACATATTCATATACAAATCAAACGTGTTTCTCCAATCAAAGAAATAGTGATGAATGGTAGAACCTGTTAGGTTTTCTATAGAGGTATTTTGAATCGTAGCTAATGATGTGGCTGTACTAGTTAGATAAATATAGATATGACGGGGAAGGTACGAGTACGTGTCTCTCGTTATCATCAGCCAGATTTTAATTACTGTGGGCGTACTATGGGTGGTGTTGGTAATTGCGCAAATTATAATTTTACATACAAATTAATAACACTAGCGAATCACACACTGTAGGTACACGACACATACGGAACGCGAGACAGGTTCTGAGCACAATATGTTGTCCATACGGTGTCCAATGCTCAAGGGAGTCCACACCGCTGCTATCGTCGACTCACACAAACGTCAGGCCAGACTCCATCGAGCGCCACCAGATGGCGCTGGCGTCCCGATCAGTCAAACGAAGGACTGACCTACATCCGACATAATACATAAGGCACGCAATTTAGAGAAAGACATATTATTATGTATTAACGATACACACACGCGGCGAAATTTATGTATGTACTATGTTACAACACCTCTGCTTTAACCCTTGGGAAAACCAGGTGTGATGTTACGTATATTACAAAGTCAGATGCTTGAAGACACCAATCATGATCGAAGAGTCGAAGTAACTTTGTTTACCTAAATAAACAGAGGGAACTGTGATTCCCATGTTGGGACTCAAGAAGCCTGAATGTTAAGACTAATTCGTTTTTTAACCGCCTTCAAAATAGAAGGAGGTCCTCAATTCGGATGTTGTTGTTTTTTAGGGTTCCGTTGCCAAATGGCAAAAAACGGAACCCTTATAGATTCGTCATGTCTGTCTGTCTGTCTGTCTGTCTGTCTGTCCGTTTGTCTGTCCGTCCGTATGTCACAGCCACTTTTCTCCGACACTATAAGAACTATACTGTTGAAACTTGGTAAGTAGATGTATTCTGTGAACCGCATTAAGATTTTCACACAAAAATAGAAAAAAAAACAATAAATTTTGGGGTTCCCCATACTTAGAACTGAAACTAAAAAATTTTTTTTTCGTCAAACCCATACGTGTGGGGTATCTATGGATAGGTCTTCAAAAATGATATTGAGGTTTCTAATATAATTTTTTTCTAAACTGAATAGTTTGCGCGAGAGACCCTTCCAAAGTGGTAAAATGTGTCCCCCCCCCCCCCCCGTAACTTCTAAAATAAGAGAATGATAAAACTAAAAAAAATATATGATGTACAATACCATGTAAACTTCCACCGAAAATTGGTTTGAACGAGATCTAGTAAGTAGTTTTTTTTAATACGTCATAAATCGTAAACCGCAATTTACATTTTATTCAATCAACTCAGATATAAAAATAATAAAAAAAACATTAAATTTCATAAACATAAACCTTATTCATAAACCCGGATGTTACGGAACCCTCGGTGCGCGAGTCCGACTCGCTCTTGCCCGGTTTTTTTAACTGTATTCGGGCATAACTCCGTTATATACAGACGGTCTTGCAAAATTATTTTTTGTACGAAAGAGGTTTATTCCGAAGTGATCCCATTTAAATTTCGTAAAAATCTGATGAGGAGTTTCGGAGACAGACAACGGAACTCTTCAATAAAATATGTATGTATTGTTTACGCAATTTCACAACATAACATCACGCCTGTATCCTCTAAAGGGGTACGCATATGTGTTCAATAGCTTCCTGTCACTGATATTCATATAGCAAGTTTATTATATGAATTTGTGTGGGGTAGGTAGGTGGTTAGGTAATAACAGCCACACGGGTCGATTGATCAGGTTAAGCTATGCTTGCCACGGTTGTTCCGTGGATGGGTGACCATCTTTACATTATCAAGATTTTTCCGTGCCTCGGAAAACACGTTAAGCCGTTGGTCCCGGCTGTCATTCGTAGATCTTTGACAGTCGTTACGGATCGTCAGAAGCCCGAAATTCTGACAACCAGTCTTACCAAGGGGTACTACCTAGTAATTGGGTTGTGGAGGTCAGATAGGCAGTCGCTCCATGTAAAATACTGGTATTCAGCTGCATCCGGCTAGACTGGAACCCCAACATAGTTGGGAAAAGGCTAGGCAGATGATGAGGTAGGTACAACTAAAACGTGAAAAATAAACACTTTTTCACAAAAAAAAACCTACTTTGAAGGCGGTTGTTTTTTTTTGAAAAAAGTTTTTTTCTGTAAGTGGTTATGAATCATATAAAAAATGTGAAATCAAGTGTAAAGACGAACCGTGTATGCAGGCAGCCTGTAACAACCAGGAGTTTGGTATCAAAGTCAAAGTCAAATCATTTATTTAAAATAGGCACATTAAAGGCACTTTTGAACGTCAAAAATTACAACAAAATAGAAGTGATTCTAGTCTCCCATTCTAAAAAGTAGTTTTCGTATGGAGAAGAATGGGCATAAAATTCTACCGGTACTCTTTTAAAATGTTTTACAAGGTTTTGTATACATAATATAATTATATGTGAAGTAATATAATTATAGCACCTACAATAAAATTAGTCTACCACAAAAGCTAAAAAGAATTAAAAATGAAGCAATGACAGGTAAATCAATTATGTGATAGATACATGGTGCTTACATAATTATTTACAAATTATTTATAAATATTGTAAAAGTAGATGATTTTCCTATAATTTTAACAAGTGTGTGATTTACTGTATAGTCACAGATTGTAAAAATCAATGTCATAAAAATTAAAAAAAATATAATTTAAATAAGGAACCAGTTTGATTTTGTCTAGACTCTAGATTGTCCTATGGTTATTGTATATCAACGTAAGTGGTTGCCCAGTGGTAACAGCCACGATTCCGCATGGGTTTACTTTGTATAAATTTTTTCATCACCACTGCTCTCAAAACGGTAAATGATAAAATGATAAATGATAAATGATTTTATTTTTGTAAGTAGGTTTGTACAAACACTTTTACACGTCAATCATGGTTTTTTAAAACTAGATGAGGTCGGCGTTTCCTATCTGACTACTCTGAGAAGAAAGGCCGAAACAAACTCAGAGGTCACAGTCTCTTTTAAAGTCCAGACATAATCTTGGTCAGGTTATATGAAGACCATGTAGATCGATGTCTGAGACGGTCTTTTGAAGAAAGAACCACACAGATTGAGAGGACCTGTCCAGTCAGTGCACGCATTTGTCAGAAATCGTGCAGCTCAACTCAAGACTTAAGGAGCTCAACGATTCGACGAACAATACCAAAGAAAGGACATTTGGGTAGGCCACATAAATTACTCAAACTGCCAGACCAAGAGAAAAAAAAAAAAAAACAGAACAGAAAGAATAATAAAAAATATATATAAAAGTAACAAAATGACCCACATCGTCTTCACATTCACAAATCACAATAAATAAAATAATGTAATACTTTACAAAGTAAGCAAATGTCATTGTTTATAAAAAAATCATTAATGTCAAAGTGTATATAAAAAAAAAAGGACGTTCCAAATGCAGAAATGTGAAGCAGCTCAATCCCAAGCCTTTTTGTCCTCAATATAATCTTTAACTGTATAAAAGGCTTTCTGGCACAACTTACGTTTAATGAATGATTTGAATTTATTGAGGCTTAGATCTTGAACGTGGCTTGGTAGCTTATTATAAAAGCGTATACATTGGCATCTGAACGAGCCACCTATTTTTTTTAGCCTTGTTGTAGGTACAACAAATTTGTGTTTGTTTCTAGTATTTATATTATGGATATCACTGTATTTTTTAAACAATTTTATATTTTTATGGGCATATAAAAGATTTTCATAAATATACTGAGAAGGCACAGTCATTACATTAATCTCTTTAAATTTGTCTCTGAGAGAGTGTCTCGGACTTAATTTATAAATTGATCGAACAGCTCGCTTCTGTAAAACAAAGATAGTCTGAATATCGGCGGCATTTCCCCACAATAGAATACCGTACGACATTACACTATGAAAATAGCTAAAGTACACTAAACGGGCAGTCTCTATATCAGTTAAATTACGAATTTTTCTAACAGCATATGCTGCGGAACTTAGCCTTTTTGACAATTTATCTATATGTGGACCCCACTGAAGCTTAGCATCCAAAGTTATGCCCAAGAATACTGTGTTGTCTTCAGGATTCAATTCCTCGCCCTTTATCAACACATTAGTTTTCACATGCCTAACGTGATGTAGCGTAAACTTAATGCATTTGGTTTTTTTCTCGTTTAGAAGCAAATTATTAACATTGAACCAATGGACTACTTTCGAGATCGCGCTATTTACATCGTCAGTAACCAACTGCTGACGTTTAAGTTTAAACAAAAGAGAAGTGTCATCTGCAAACAACACTATATCATGATTATCCTTTATGAGGTACGGCAAGTCATTAATATAAATAAGAAACAAGAAAGGACCAAGAATTGAGCCCTGTGGGACTCCCATTGTTACTATAGATCCGGGTGATCTTTTTCTATTAACGTCAACGCTCTGAATCCTTTTACTCAAGTATGAAGTAAGAAGATCCAGAGCAGAGTTCCGGATTCCGTAGTGGCGGAGTTTCCTGATTAACGTTTCGTGAAGAACGCAATCGAATGCCTTGGACAAATCACAAAAGATGCCCAAGGCATCGCATTTATCTTCCCATGCATTATAAATATGTCCTAAAAGTTCAACACCGGCATCAGTAGTTGAACGACCCCGTGTAAAACCGAACTGTTTGCTGTGTAATAATTTATGTTTATTAAAAAATCTTTGCATTTGGTCTAAAATTAATTTCTCAAAAATTTTACTAAAGGTAGGTAGTACAGAAATAGGTCTATAATTTGTGGGGTCTGATGTACTACCTGATTTAAACAAAGGTATTATTTTACTATATTTCATAAGGTCAGGAAACTCCCCATTGTCAATACAACTATTAAAGATAAGAGCTAAAGAAGGTGCTACAATGTCAATAATAGACTTAGCTACTTCTACAGAATTACCCCACAGATCTGCAGTCTTTTTTACATTTAAAGTGTGAAAGGTTTTATTTATATCTCTACAGGTAATATATTCAAAATGAAATTCCGAATCGCAACCATTAACATTTTCCTTAAGCAAAGACTCAGCAACAGAAGGTGATGAGTTTAGTGATTTAGTAGTTGAAACGGGAATATCTGAAAATAAATTTTCAAAAGCCTCGGCGACTTGTGAGTCTGATTTTATTATGTTGTCATTAATAGACAGGCTGTAGTCAGTATTTCGGTTACTAGATCTTCCCGTTTCACTATTAATAATATTCCAAGTCGTTTTAATTACATTACTGCTGTTTTTAATCTTTGAACCCAAATAACGTGACTTGGCCATGTAACAAACTTTTTTAAACAATTTTGAATAATTTCTAACATACAAATTAAATTCATCAGTGTTAATATAATTCCTTTCATTGTACAGTTCATAAAGCCGTGTTCTACTTTTATGAATGCCAATGGTAGCCCAATCACTGAAGGATGCATTACTATTAACCGAGATAGTCTTGGGGATAAATGTGGAATCAAATTGTTTACAGTATACATTAAAAAAATTATCATAAAGATGATTGGGGTCAGCATGAATAGGCAAAACGGGTAGTTTATTAATGAGTTTAACTTTAAAAGCCTCCAAGCGACTTGCAGTTTTGGGGTTAACAGTGATATCCTTTTTAGCCACTTTTTTGTTTTGGTTTTCAATAGTTATCCTTTGCCCGCAATGATCAGAATCTAGTAAAGTTATAATTTCTTTGTGGCTTGGTATAATATCTGTATAAATATTATCTAGGCATGTGGCACTAGTAGGGGTTATTCTTGTTGGCTCTAAAAATAGGTTTAGAAGATTGTAGGACTGAAACAGACTTAAAATTTTACTACAAGAACCTGAGTTTTCTAATAAATTGACATTAAAATCACCGCAAATGATAACGGACTTGTTTGAGTTACAAATCCTGTGTAACACTTCATCCATTACCTTTTCAAAGCAGTCATACAATCCTGAAGGGGGTCTATACACGCTTAATACAATAGAGTGCTCCAATTCTATACAGGCCATTTCAACTGTACGCTCAACAGATAGGCTCACAATGTCTTTACGGTCTTTAAATTTGAGCTGGTTACTTACTAAAATTAATGAGCCACCGTGTATAGCATTTATTCTGCTAAACGAACTACCAACCTGGTGATTATTAAAATTGAACAAGAACTGGTGGCTTTTCAGCCAATGTTCTGTTATACAAAGAATGTCAATATGATTAAAATTCATAAATAATTCTACTTCTAAATCTTTGTTCATTAATCCTTGAATATTTTGATGCACTAGGTTGATACTATTTACTGAGTTAACATTTTTTTTTGAGTTATTTTTACAATTATAGCTAGAGGTTGCCTCTATTGTCTTCATTTCTAATTTAAATTATTTGCAATGTCCTTAATAGTGACCAAATTATTGGCAGAATTATTTATAATGTCGTTGCATTGCTCAAAAGAAGCAAGTTGTTTAGCCAAATTTTTGGCTGTAATAGAAAAAAAAATAAGATAGCGACACAGCTATCTGTCTTTTATAATAGTCAGAAAGATAGTACATAACAATGTTATATCTATCTTTTGTCAAATAGAAATTATTACTAACATAATTATTAGTATAAACTAAATGGAACATGTTATTATTAAATGTCAAGTTATGCAATGTCATGTTCAATTCAAATCTTAACCTATTTTCTTCCTGTGGCAAACTGTTACTATAAGGAAATGTAAACAACACAACTTTTCTTAAACTAAGGTTGCATAAAGTTCTATGATACTGGAGCAGTTCTCCTTTGTTTACATTTCCCCTATTACCCATAAAAATTAATAATGTTGTATCCTGGGTAAAGTTACATTTAATAATTTCTTTCATAATATGAAACAAAGAACAACCAGGCATACAGTAATTTATTATTGAGTGTCCCGGATATTCATCTGTCAACAAGTGACCTAAGTCCTTACCAATCTCATCACAAAATAATACAATATCATTATTCAAACTTTGTTTACAGTGTTTATACGAACTATTAGTAGAAGGAATTATCAAATCAACACAGGGCTGCAGTAAGGTGGTATTGCAAATTGTCAATGAATGGTCCGGTGTAAGCATCTTGGATGGTGTCTGACACTGCTCACAGTTGTTTTTTTGTGAGTTTACCAGCTCATTCATTGCCAACACATATTCCCTCATTAGGTCTTCAGAGGTATTATATTTGTTGGTCATTGAACTAAGTTTTTCCTGTAGATGGTCAAGTTCAGATTGCAGGGTATCTGTGTCAATTTTGTACTTCCTAGTACTTTGCTCCAAATTATAAGAATACATGTCTAATTGTTTGAGTAAATTCAACCTTTCTCTATTCAATTTAACATTTTTGATAAAGAACTTTTGTCTTTTTACCATTTTTTGTGTTTTAAGAATGTATTTATTAATTTTAATGTATTTTTTAAGTTTATTTTTACTGGTTACTACCCTCACTGAATTATATGACTTTGATTCATCATCAGCTGTCAAATCAATAGTGTATTCTGGGTTTATGGCAGAAACCATTGACGGGGCAATAGGCATCAATTCATTGAACAGACTGTGGTTCAGCGAGGCGGTGATGTTAAGATTGGTCGTCTCAAGTTGTGTTATTTGACTTTGAGCCTCATGTAGCTGCTGTTGTAATGTATGTTTTTGACTAAGAGCTTGTTCATACTCTGTGCTACACTGGCTGAACCCATCCACAACAAGTTGAAGTCTATCCCGTTCTTCTATGGCATCAGTGTATTGAGTGTATATCTGAGCCATTTCAATTTTTAACTTCCTATTCTTTTCATGAGCATCAAAGAGAACCCTTTCGTTGTCATCTATTTCCTTAATTAGTTGGTCACAGGACTCCTTTGACGCCTTCAAGGCGCTCAAAGCCTCATTGAGTTTGGACTCTCCGAGGCGAGCACGGGCGCTGCGAGTCATAATCATGATTAAAACTAGTAAGGAAGCGACAAGAAATTAGAAGAGAGAAGGAAGTTGTGGCAGCAGTTGAAAAGATGATTAGTTTAAAGGGAAAAATGAAATTTAGATGCAATTCTAAGGAGTTCTGTCACCAAACCAAAGTAAGGTTATGTTTACGTTCAAAGGTCATTGGCATCAATAAGTAGCCTTACTAAAAATGAACAAACTAATTGCTGTTGAAATTGTACTACGTAAACAAACTAATAGCAAGTAAAATATAGAGTATTGTACCTGATATCGAGATGACAATGCAAAATTCACTTGTGCCGGTAACTGTCACCGATTTACATTGAAATATTTACACTTAATTTGCACTAGCTATATGAATCTAACACAAAATACACATTATTATCCTATTTACTTGAGGAGTAATTGGAAATAGGCCTAAAAAACAACGAAATTTAATATTCAAGATTAATATTACGAGAACAAATTTTTAACAGCTGTTAGCCCGCTTGTATACGTCCGTTTTTTTCACCGGACAACGGACAAAAACGGACGTATACAAGCGGGCTTAGGCCGCTTGCATACGTCCGTTTTTCGTCCGGTGTCCGTTGCGCCGAGGGGAGGCGGCGTTGCATCCGGCGTAACTTTTTCGCCGGACCTGTGTCCGATGCATGTGCACATATTCATTATAAACCATACACCACCGCGAATCCGGCGAAAAAAAACGGTCCGTTGTTCGGTGAAAAAAACGGACGTATACAAGCGGGCTTAGCTGTAGTGTTGCCACAGGAAAAGTTTCAAAAGGTGAAGGAAAACATCGTTAGGAAACCGGCATGTCCTAGAACCAAAAATTCGAAGACATGTGGCATCTACCAACCCGCACTGGGCCCGCGTGGTGGATTATGGACCACTGCCTCTCACCGATAGGAGGCCTGTATCCCAGCAGTGGAAATATTATAGGCTGATTAATTGATTATGCTAAGTACTTACTTACTGCTTAGTGCTTACTGGGTATATTGTAAAGTAACGTTAACCATACATTTTGTTGCTACAGCCATTTTCATCTAGCGAGTAGGTCATTTGCGCAGATAAAGTGTAGTAGTGGCATGTAGTTTTCAGTGCATTTTAGATCTTATCTCGAACCATAATTTTGCTGTACGATTTATCTCGAATTTACACATTGCCAAATTCCAAGACGACGAAACAATGGTATAATAGTCAGTACTCACGGTCAACACATCTCTATACAGGTGAAAGTCGAAGAGTTAGTAATTACTACATTCCGCAGTAGTTTTAGTTTGCTGAAATCGTATCTGAGTAGGAAACTGTGCCAATATCAATCGTCGAAAGAAACAGAAGATCTACTCGTATATGCACCTCTCTTTGAATGGCTATGGTCAGATAACAAACTAAGAATGGGTGGAACAAATTGGAAACTAAAATAACTATAATGATGGTACTGGAACTGTTTATTGTTTACGAACCATTTACAAGTAAAACGATCGATAGCATTATGGATTTATCGCGAGTGTGTAACCTAATCCAATTTTTTAACTATTCCAGGTTTCAGTCTGGGTGACGAGCTGGGTTTCGAGCAGTCTCTTACAAACTTGGACCCGAGCCGGCGGCGTTCTGTCAGCGTCAAGAATGGACCTCCAGCCAACATCCTCGCTGACCCATCCAGAACTAATGTTAAGCAGGAGGTGAGAAAGTAAAACATAACAGTTATAACAAAAATTATGATGGGAGGGTGAATAGTGCCTTTAAGTTATTAGGACAGAATGAAACAAGTTGTCCATATTGGAATTACGATAACTATTTTACTTACTTCGACCGAATTGGTAACTATTCCAATGGAGATGCTTATGTCCAGCAATTGATTTACGCAGTCATTCTTATAGAGCAACACTCGAGTTTATTACAGGCACTTGACATTTGAGTGCCTGCGGAATTGCAGGCAGTTGATATTGCATCTCTCAATTACACAGGCGGCAGTAGCCATCTATAAAAAGGGCCAAGTACTTTTCAAAAAGACAAATTACTTCCTACCTTGATTTGTAAATGGAAATTGGTTTACCTTCCATCAATCAAATGCGTAACAGTATTGGCCCATTCTATGGAAAAAAAAACCAGGCAAGAGCGAGTCGGACTCGCGCACCGAGGGTCCGTGCCATCATATGTTTTTAAATTTTTCTCGGCGAGGCCTATAATTGTTAGAGAATTTTAACACTGCGCACTGCAGTGTAAAATATTGCAGGTTTAGGTCAGCGCCATCTCTTGACCGATAGTGGAACTAGTGTAACTTTTGTTGACGATATCTGAATAAGTGTGCTATTTAGAGACATCGTTTTATTTTTCCTGTAATCTTTACATAAACTTCTATCACATAAAATTATTTCAGATTTTTCTCTATGCAAACTCCGGAAATAAGGCGGGGGGGGGGGGGGGGGGACGGTATTTTTTTTACATTTTTCATCAAAAGTCGAAAACTATGCGGCCTAAAAAAAAAAGTTTGAAAATGTGCAAACTGCGCTCTTTCATATGATACCCTACATGGCCTAGTAGCCCTGCTTTGAATTTTTCAAAGCACCTTTCAGTTCCTCTTCCAATAAAAAAAAATTTGTTTCTTTCTTATTTGCAAAATAGTTAGGCAAATATCATATAAAACTATTCCAAATTTCAAGTTGATAGCATTAGTAGTTCTTGAGATATCGAGCTGTGACAGACAGATAGGCTGAGTTTCACCATAAGGGTTCCGTTTTACCACTTTGGTAAGGAACCATAAAAAAAGAAAAACACAAGAGCCATTCATACAAATTGTGATTGCAACAACGAACTTAGTGGCCAAGAAGAGCAATTTATAAGACAATTATGTTAAAAATAACTGTTATTACGGACTTGCAGAGATGAATTGCAACTTTATATATGAAAACCGACATCTGATGGGACGATTATGTCCAGAATTAGAGGGGACCTCACCGTATTTGGTTCAAATGGCATAAAGATGTGCAACAATTGGTTTTTATGTGGTGGTGTCGTGTAACAGTAATTTCGATTGCGTTTATGCTTCAACGTGATAGGTTAAGCAAGTGGGCTTAGATTTCAATAGACAGGTTTTCGTTTGTTATTTTTTTGCTTTCATTGACCTTGACTGTAAAATATGACCAGTGAGTGACAATATAATGGCAGCATGTCCGTCCAGTCTATTAAGCTAGCAACTGCAATGTTTTAATGTTTAAATTTTCCTGATTCCAGAAGCGTGGTAAACAGAACAGGATCATGCGTCCGATGCCTCCTGCTAACCGTCCCAACCAATCTGCCATGGACAAGCTGACCAGCCTGCACCGGAGAGTTTCCACCACCATGCAGCCCATCGTGGTCCAGGCTCCCGTAGAACAGACCATGGCCAAGCCCATCCCCACCGTCACCATGGCCAAACCTATGCCCATGGGAATACCAGCCTTCAGACCCCTACCGCCGAAAGAAGAAACCCTTGCCGTAATACCTATAGCACCAACACGGAAGACCTACTCGCCACTGCAAGTCCCACAGTCCAAGGGCCCAGGACTCGCATACCAAAGTGAGATATACCCATCACACAACCAAATATCAAAAATGGTATCACAAATGACAGCACAGCAATTCTCCCCAATGAAATTCACACAAAGTCCCGTCATTGTAGAACCTCCAAAATTTTACTCCATGACTACTGTTAATCCATTCGTACCTATGCCTTCTCAAGCTATTTCTCTTATACCTGCTCCAGTATTCAAAGAAATACACATGCCACCTTCTTACTCACCTAACTCTATCATCCAAAAGCATCCTCTTTCTAACTTTGTAGACCCTGTTCCTCATCAAGTCCACGATATTGCGAACAACGTTGTATATAATACGAAGAAAGTCGACGATTACAATTCTATAACTGGTTATGGAGACGACACTGTATTAAAGTTTAATAAAGAAGATATTAATTCGAAGATAGCAGAGATTGCTAAAGCCGGGAACATTTCTATGGAAGCTGTTGAAGCGGCGATCGCGTTGAGGCAACAACAGTTGTTGAGTAAATACGCGAACATTCCCGTGCCAGCGCCTACAACAACGTCGTCAACAACTACGACGACAACAGAACAACCGTTCGTGTTCCAACAGGAGCCCGAACCAGAAATATTGACTGCAGCATTACCTCAAAAGCCGCCGAAGAGGTTCGTATGAGACTTATCAATATTATGTTGGTCACAATCATATTATTGATCGAAACAAATAAAAAATATTGGAAATGTAATTTTCCAGTTCAGAATTTGATTCCCATAGATCCTTTGATATTCAAAGCAGTTGTGGACAGCTGATTTTGATTGGTTTTGTTAATTCTTAACATTTTGTTGCATCTAGTTTCACTGGAGGACCAAGAAAATAAGGTATAGATAAACTATGGATGGTTTTGGTATCATTGGCTTAAGAGCAATGCTTGTGTGCTTTGCCCGGTGCGCTAATGACGCAATGAATTGCAAAATTGTGTATGTGCTCGTAACCCCTTTTGCTATGTTGATGTGATCTGCACTAAATTCTATGGGAGCTGAATTTAGCGCTGGTCCATTTAGCATCTCCGGATTTCCAGTTGATTTTATGCACATTGATCATAAAAAAAAAAAAATCGAAATTGCGTCTGACCGTTTGCCTTATCCATCTTTACATTAGATGGAAGCCTGATCCCATCATCAGCATTCATCAAATTCTAATCGTACTTCCATAATGGTTTCCAGAATCCCAATATCCGGCAAGGTAATGAACGCTCCCCGCGAGTACTACCCTGTCGGCTATGAGAAGAACTTCGACGACCACTTCCAGTCCAAGGTCGACCTTCCAGACACCAGCTTCCACTGTGGTGACCAGAAGTACTTCCCTGGATTGTACGGCGATGAGAGTCTTGGGTGTATGGTGAGTGAATATCGGCGTTTTCCTACGACCTTTTACTGTCTTTTGTCATGAAATTGTGAGACATATCATTCCAGAAATCCTGAAGTTTCTGAAATCATATATCAACTGTTTTACAAATGCTAATTATACTTATTATTTTCCCTTGGAGTTAGCAGCCAAGCAAAATAGCAAGCTTTGACTGCAAAAAGAGTTTGCTATACATTTTCTCACAGCAAAAAAAAAAAAATATTAGGCTACTCATTCTAACGTTACAGTTTGGTTATCTTTTTATCTATTAATAATAATAATAATATAATAATAATATACGTTTATTTCTCTCAAAAAGGTACAATTTGGTACATGAAATTTAATTCACATGCATATTCAAACCTTTGTGAGAGCTGGAGTCTATACTGGGCACGGGGCCTGTATGACAGAACTCCAGGCTCACACCCTTTAACTTAAAATAAACTAGCACTTACGTACACAGAATTGTGAAAGCTCTGCGTATTGAGAGAGAGAAAGTAATTACAAAAATAGTAAAATAAAAATAAAAAATTGTCACATGCGAAGTGTGTCTTTGACAAGGTTCCAGAAGGTCAAACGCGATAATGAGAATTATTTCGAAACATTAAGGATGTTCTCAGTCTCGGCATAATCCAGTTCAAGTAACCAACTTGAAACAGTTCTTTTGCATTGTGATCTGGGCATAGCGTAAATGTTGAGAATTTTGTTTGCCTTATTGTAGATGTGTCCACTGAGGAACAGGAAACTACGTTGGGCCGATCGACAATTTGTGCGGGTGGTGGGACAGACAGTGTGCTTACGTCGTTGGGAGATGAACTTAGATGGGCTGTATGGAGTAATAGAATGGGTTAATAAAACAAGGTTCAGGATAAATAGTTTACGAACAGAGAGCACCTTGCAGGTTTTATAGAGATCGATGGTGGATCGATCATTGCATGCCTCAAGTCATGTTCAGTTTCAGTGGTGGAATTCGCCATCTTAGGGCGAATTCCACCACTGAAACTGAACGTAACCAGCACATCTAACCTGAGTTCAAGACCTGACAGTGTCAATGTGCCAATATTCTGCAACAGTGATGACACTCAGCTTTTGAACGTGGTTTATATGTTCTGATCGCGTAGAATTTAATTGGTTGAATTCGCCCTTAGTTGCTAGAACATAGTGAACTGCACTTTATCTCAATATTTATAATGTACCGTGTTCAGCAATAAATTTCGATTTGTTTGTTGTACAGTTTATCCACCCTGAAAATTCCATCCTAAGGTGGATAAGCGGAATTGCGTGTCCGAGAATCCAGGGTGCAATTTTTGGGGTGTATAAACGGAATAACCCAATACTGAATACCGAATACACCCTGAATACTGGTATTCAGCTGCATCCGGTTAGACTGGAAGCCGACCCCAACATAGTTGGGAAAAGGCAGGCAGATGATGATGATGATAAACGGAATAACCCAGCATAAAGTGAAAAGACCTAGTCATGCCAGAAACATAGCATTCCATAAAATAAACAAAAACCTCACGAACTCCTTTTCAATTTTCAGGTGTTCCACGTCTGTGCCCTTACAGACGATGGCCTCGTCATGAAATCCTTCCTCTGTCCTGAGTCCACGCTCTTCGATCAGACCATTCTCAAGTGCAACTGGTGGTTCTATGTGGACTGTAAGAATACTAAGAAGCTGTATGATACTAACATACCAGTGTCCAAGAGCTACCAGTTGATGAAAGCACTTACTTTCTTCTCATCTTACAAGAAGGAGATGCAAGAGAATGGTAAGGAAACATTTTTTTTCAATAGAATATTATTATCTGGTAAATACGAGATATTTTACTTGTGTTGTATTTAGTTACTTAATTTCACCTATACTTTTTGCATATCCTACTAATATAAACGCAAAAGATTGTGAGGATAGAAGGATATTTGTTACTCTTTCACACAAAAACTACTGAACGGATTTGAATAAAAATTGGCAAACAGTTTATAACCAGGATTAACACATAAGAACTTTTATCTTATATTCCCACGGGATCGAAACTTATGCGGGTGAAACCGCGGGGCTGTGCTAGTTATAAAATGTATTTCTTATATTACGGCCCACTCCCTCTCACAGAGAGGAGGCCCGTGTCCCAGCAGTGGTAATATTACAGGCTCATGCTAAACTCTTGAATTGCTCATCCATTTGAAAAACATTTGCCTATTAGAAAGCAACACTATTACCAAGTGACAAAGGATAGGTTTTATTGTAAATAGACAGTATGGGCACGAGAGTCACATAAAAAACTTTTATTCCAGTAAAATTTAAGGCTTCAGTGAGAATCCCACGTGGATCCGTGAGGTGCAACCAGAATAAGCAAATAGGTACTTCAAGTAAGCATTAAAACTTAATTACTTAAATTATTTTGTGTTTCCAGGTCAAAAACACACCACTGAAGACGCGGACAATATTAAAGAAGCTATATCTATACTTCAAAATCAAAATCAGGATACTCCTCGTCCAAATATACCTGCAGTTCAACCCAACGCAGATACTGTTAGTTTCCCTAATACAGCTAGCATATCTAATACAGCTAGTGTATCTAATGTTGCTAGTGTACAAAACACGGCCAGCTCATCAAACCATGCACAATTTGTCACTCCCACTCCTATTATGATCGATGAGAGAAACCGTAGAACAACCACTGAAGCTGCCCCTGTGTACAGAGGCACTAGAAACCTTAACGCTACAAGAAGCTTAAAAAGAAATACAACTTCAGCAGAAAATACTTCTGACTTCAAACTCATTACTGTCAACGCTGATATAAACATAGCCCAAGGAAACGTAACAGAAAATGATTCAAGAGAAAGAAAGCATAGAAGACGAATGACTTTGAAGAGTACTAGCTCAGTAACTACAACAACAAAGAAACCCACTACAACTGCAACACCGAAACCCGAAGTAACTACACCAAGCATAGAAATAATAAAACAAGATATACAACCAATAGAAAATATAGAAAGGCAAGAGAAACTAACAGACCAAATTGAAGATGTAAACCCAAACGCATCAAATTCAGCACCAGTAAGACGGTTCTACAGATCAAGTGCAGAGAAATATGAAGATAAAGAAATGGCTATAGTCAATAATGAAAAAGTACAGATTGTGCGTCCCACATCCCAATCAAGATTCGTGGGATATTATCCCACGCCGAGTGCAACTATAGCGAAATTAGACGAAGCTGTTTTAGGTAAAATAAGGACGAAAAAACAAGCAATAGCAATAGTAACGCCTCAAAAACATAGTCCAAAAACGTAGTCCGAAATTAGTCAATTGTTAAGTGTCATAAGTAAGTTATTTATTTCGCCGATACGTGTGGACATGTATTTGCTCAATTTTTGTACTTTTATAGTCTAGTTGAATGGAGTCAAGTGATATTACGGTGTATGTTAGTTGTTTAGTAAATTTTCCTAATTTCTTTGTGTGTTTTATTTTGAGCTGTTTTTACAGATAAACTAATATCTACTTCTTAAAACTCCTGGGCCGTATTTCTCTACGATCTCTAGGTAGAAATTGATGTGGTTTCGAAGTAGGGAATCGTAGTGGTCATAGTGAATTAATATTGGCTCAGTGCGGGTTGGTAGATGTAACATGTCTTCGAATTTTTGGTTCTAGGATTATGTCGGTTTCCTCACGATGTTTTCCTTCACCATTTTGAGATCAGTGGTGATGAAATAATTTACACAAAGTGCCTGCTTGACAGCGGACGGGCAAAGCACAGCGTAAGCATGTGGGCCTAGAAGCATTAAATTTTTTTGACAAGAATTCATGTTATATAACGTAGAAGAGCACTAAGAAAGTATTTCTGAAAATGAATGAAATGCAGCAGTGAAAGGATCAAATTGTACAGGACATTAATGATGAAACGTGACGCACTGTAGTTTCAACTTACCTTTAATAAATATTGAAGCGAAGCTTACGAGTCGATCCCTGTCGATGAGATTCTCCTACAATTCCTGGGACGCCATAAGACTTGGTGACTAAGGTCATTCGTGATGTTCTTCATAAAGGTCATTGTGTAGTACTCGCAATTGGCACGCGTATGGACATATGTGTGAACGTAAACAAGGGAATTAAGAGTATGTAAGGATCGCAGCAGGTGGCATAGTTTCTACTTACCCTCGTGGGAAGGCATGAGTTTATGTGTGTAAATCCAAATAAAACAAAAGTTTCGGTACGAGTATATCAGCGGTCACTTTAATATTGATACATATATACAACAAATACAAATCATAACAGTAACAGATTTTTACAGTTTATCAGGAACATTTTAATATTAGTTCTATTTCTTCGCCTGTGCAAGACATTTTAAGAATTTGTCGCAAAATATTGGCCCAAGAACTATAATGGTTGCTGCCACTAAGGCGGTGGCACAACTCATACAAATCATTTTGGTCTGCTAATCCAAAATCTTGAGTAAGTTGTTCGAGCGATCAGTACTGCATGCCACAGTCAGGGCATATAGGTGATGCTGGACAGGAGCATTTATTAACGAAGTAGGATCGTGTCCAGTACGGTAGGCAAACTATCACGGCTGAAACACCGACAAGACTCAGCAGAGATATGCAAATCATGCATCCGAAAAACGCAGAGGAAGAACTGAAACAAAAAAAAGGTGATAAAGTAGTCAAAAACATAAATCCATCAGATACGGCAATAATAGAAGAATAGTTTAAAAATGCCAACGATACCTGCTTTATACAGTTTTAAATTAAAACGATTTTTAAACTTCACGTTGCCCAGGCCGTATCGCGTTGCATTCGTTTTTGAATAAATTGAACTACTTGTTCGTGGTGGCGGTGGAAAAGGGATTAAGAAGGGTTACATAAAGTTGAAATGTCTAAAGCTGATGTTCAAACTTCTGCGAAACTACAACTTACATTGCTTGGTTGACAAGAGTTTATAGTGTGGTTTGTTTTGTTTTGACAGATCGCGTACAAATTTAACTATAAGCACAACTTTATAAGCAACAGTTTTAAGTGCTAAAATAAACAAAAACGAACCATTTACAGTGACAAAAATTTATTACAAAACAAAATCATGGACACAGTTGTATGACTTAGGAAATCATCGTTTACTTTTAATGAAACATTTTAAAATCTTATCACAAAGTAGAGGTCCACATGCTATGCAGGTAGCTGCCACAAGGGCTGTTGCACAACTCATACAAATCATTATAAAAGTTTTTAAGATTGCACTCAAGAGGAAGTTATTCCATACACCGTTTTAGTTCCAGGAAAAGCTCAGAAGCAGAAGAAGATATTAATTTGTTTTCCTCGATAATATCTTTACCAAATACTTTTGTCCCACACAAGTATCTGCTTCCCGCAATGTAGTGGGAGCAGATCCCCAAGAATCTTAGGAAAATTGCAGCACTGATCAAGATCAGGAAAGATACGCAAAGCATTGGCTCTGAAACAAAAGAGATACACATTTAAGGACAGAAATAACATAGACAAAGCAAAATATGACAAACAATTTTAATAAGCTTGACGAACTTAACGTAAGCGTTATGCGGGGCGAGGCTTCGTTTTTAGAAAACACAAAATAGGTATTAAAAATGTTGAAATAGACAAGCAAGAAGGTTTTGGAGCGACTAATAGAAAATATCAAATTCTAGAAATTAAACAATTAAAGACTTAATAGATGTTAGTAAAATATAATTCAAACAGTAATAACATGGTTGGTAAAATAAAGAGTTTAAAAAACAAGGGTATTTATGTTAAGAGTTCTTTGGTGCAGTCAGGATTTCTTCGGACGTGGCTTCGTTATACAACATAATAGTCTTTCGCATATAAGAGGTCCGAGCACGAGTAGTCCTAGTATAGCAAGGAAGCTACTGCACGAGAGACACACCATCCTGGCGGTTCTTCACCAATTGTAGGAATATTACTTCTAATAAGGTAGCTTCAAGTTATCGTGGCATACCACAGTTGGTGCAGGTTTTTCTTTGACCCCTCTGTGTCAGGTATTTTCCTACGATCTTGAAACAGACGAAGAGCACCGCGCCGGTGACGAGGGCACCAACTGGACCAAAAACCATAGAATCTGAAACAAAAATTGAAGTAACTTTGGAAAACGACAGGATTTTACAAAAAAATGAAAATTATGCTTATCTTGGATCTTGTTGGTACTTTTTCTTCTAAAGTTCGAATTCACTTCACAGGATAAAATGCACTGACACATGACATAACAGTTCTAATGTCACTTATGTCCAATATACTATCCAGTTCCTTGCATTCGAACACGACGTTTTTCGAATGGTTTTACGACTTTCCTGACAAAGTTTTAGCCACGTTTTTGACCACGACCGTAACTATGGTTGCAGTGACCAGGGGGCCAAGTCTACTAATTTACAAACGTTGCAATGGTCTCCACAGTGTGAGTTTTTGACAGATTTGCTGTTATACTAAATCTGTCAAAAATTTACCAGAATGGCGAGATCATTGCAACGTTTGTGAATTAGTAGAATTAGGCCCCAATGCATGGGAAGCCGTTGTTACATAGAGAAAAATGTTTTGATGTACTTACATGCAGAGATCAGTCTGTTACTCTTTGACGAGGCACTAGAATTTTGCTATCATTTGTTTCAATCAGACGCCGAAAGATAATCCCGATACCAAGATTATCCTAGCAACATTCCACAATAATTTAACACTCATATTGTTTTCGAAAAAAAATTTATTACATGCAAAATTTTGTTTGAATTACGACACCAAAGGAAAAGTCACCATAGTTTCTGATAGTTTCTAAATTTAAAATTTCTTCATAAAACTCTGTCAATGTCATAGAGTAGAAGAGCTTAGATAGGTTGTATTGCTATTCTTATGAAGTTAACCTCTGCAGTCATTTATAGCACTTTCACATTTTTCAATGATAGTATGCTGTGGTTCTGGAGTGGCGACCGCGTACCGGAAGACGTAGCGTTGGAAGGCCTCCCACAAGGTGGACCGATGACCTTGTGAAGGCCGCAGGAACCCGTTGGATGCGGGAAGCACAGGACCGGTCGAAGTGGAGGTGCTTGGGGGAGGCCTATGTCCAGCAGTGGACGTCTTTCGGCTGAAATGATGATGATGCTGTGGTCACAAGGTGGTCCGACTACCTTATGAAAGCCGCAGGAACCCGTTGGATGCGAGAAGCACAGAACCGATCGAAGTGGAGGTGCTTGAAGGAGGCCTATGTCCATTAGGGGATGTGTTTCGGCTGAAATGATGAGTAGGTATGCTGTGCAAGTCTGTACGTCTTTGGCCATTACAAAGTTAAATTTTAATAATAATAATAGTCGCCAACACCCGTACGTCGGCAGGGGAGAGGCCGGCCACCGAACAGCTTGGGACTTAGGGGCCATCCGGCCCCGAGTCGGGTCCCCGCTACCGGTGGTTGTGTGCAGCGCATGAGATGGACTCAGTCTATGAACGAGAACGTCATGCGCGCATATTACGGGTCTACAGAGGGGGGAATTAACCTCACTGCGTACCGCGATAGGATGCTGTCTCTGTTCCAGGAACTGGAACCAACCGTCAACGTTTCGGCCCAACGACTGTCGGATCAGGTGCGGGTCATCCAACGCAATCACAGGTTGGACGATATCGCACTTGATAGGCTGCGCTCAGAGGTACTGAGCAACCATATCGTCTCGACTTCGGCACAAACTGCGGCACAAGTGTCAACTGTTGATGCCATCCCGCCGCGGTTCAATCGTGTTGAAGAAGAAGATGATAGGGTTGACACAGTAAGTAGCCAGTGCAACGTTCGACTGAGGAGCGCACTGGAGGATGCATTACGCGAGTATAGGTCCACTCCAACCGAACTTAGGCCCCGATTACCACGGTTACCCATGCACAAAAAAAATAGGGCGCTGGTGTGTGCTTTGGACTCGCAGCTCAAGAATTTCTTCGAGAGCAGCGAGGATCTCGTTGATACACACTCGATCCTGTACTGTGCGGCTGTTGCGGCATGTCGTTTAGCTAACGTCAAATTTTCAAGTTGTGACGGAGCTACTCGACCAAAACCAGCCGTACCAGCCTGGCAGCGCAGGATCGAGCGTCGTATCGATGGGGCCAGGGTACTCATCGGCAAACTATACTGCTTCAGGGAGGGCAATACACGACCACGAGTGATGCGCTTTGTAAGGCGGGCATTCTCGGGGACTGGAATCAGCCCTCGAGAATACATGTCCCGTGTCACAGAGCGCATCGACTTCCTGAAGCAGAAAGTTTGTGCATGGGCGAGCCGAATTCGGCGGTATAAACGGCGGGTGGATCGATACACGCAGAATCGCATGTTCCAGAGCGATGAAAGGTGGGTGTATAGAGCTTGGGAGCGACCTGAACAAAATGTGACAGACGTATGCCGCCCAGATGATGCCGCCACAAGTGCATTCTGGTGCAGCATCTGGTCGGTGCCCGTCTGTCACACTGAGGCTGGCTGGATGCAGGATGTCGAGCGAGTGTGTGAGTCTGTACCAGAAATGGAAAAAGTCCTGATTACGCCATCAGACGTTGCCAGAGCAGTCCGTCCGTTATCGAATTGGAAATCACCGGGACCGGACGGACTGCACAACTTTTGGCTGAAATGGCTAATTAGTTCACACACTTGCCTGGCATCTCAGTTCCAGTCATCCTTAGAGTCTGGGTCGCTACCGCAGTTTCTAACAACAGGCGTTACCCACCTGCTCCATAAATCAGGTAGTCCCGCGGAACCCAAGAATTATAGACCGATCACGTGTTTGTCGACGGTTTATAAACTTCTTACATCCATTTTGAGAGCGAAAATTAATAAGCACATTGAGAGTAACTCGATTATGTCTGCTTCTCAAAATGGATGTAGGAACGGGTCCCGCGGTACTAAGGAGCTACTCCTCATTGATATGGCCATTAGCCAACAGGTTCGTCGATCCCGCAAGGATTTGTTGACATGTTGGATAGATTACAAGAAGGCCTATGACTCAGTGCCACATACATGGCTCATGAGGGTGCTGGAGTTGTACAAGATAGATGCAACTCTACGCACCTTCCTTGAGTCGTGTATGGGGCAATGGAAGACGGTCCTTCGTTATCCAGGATGTCGACAGATCCAGGGAAATGATGAGCCTGTATGGATTAAACGGGGAATATTTCAGGGCGACAGTTTGAGTCCACTTTGGTTCTGCTTAGCCCTGAATCCTCTAAGTACACTACTGGAGGATTCAGGTCTAGGCTATCGGTTGAGGAGAGGTGGTCAGGTCATATCTCACCTCCTTTACATGGATGATTTGAAACTCTTTGCCCCCAACAAATTGCGTCTGATGGAGCTACTTAAGGTAACTAAAACTTTCAGTAGCGCCATCAAGATGGAATTTGGTGTCGACAAATGTGCAGTCATGCATGTAAAGCGAGGGGAGATTATGGAATCCGAGGGAATTCAACTCTCGGATTCCATAAGCCTCAGATCCCTCTCCTCATCCGAAAGCTATAAGTATTTGGGTATGTCGGAAGCGTTAGGCATCAACGATGCTGACATGAAGCAATCGTTGAAGGAGCGCTTCTTTTGTCGCCTGAAGAAGGTATTAATTAGTCTTCTTTCGGGCGGAAATAAGGTGCGCGCCTTCAACGGTTGGGTCATGCCGGTTTTGATGTACTCTTTCGGCATACTCAAATGGACTCAGACCGAACTCGACGCCCTGGATAGAAGAGTCCGTACACTACTGACCGCAAACCGGATGCATCACCCACGATCATCGGTGATGAGACTGTATATCCCGCGGAAGTGCGGGGGTCGAGGCTTTTTAAATGCGAAGACCCTCCACAACCGCGAGGTGTGCAGTCTCAGGGAATATTTTTTAAAAACCGAAGTGGGTATGCACCGTGATGTGGTCGCAGTGGACAAGGGGCTCACCCCGCTCTCCATGGCTAAAGAGAACTGGCGCAAACCTGTAGTACTTTCTACTGATGACCGCAAGAGGTTATGGCAAAGCAAGGAGCTTCACGGGCGCTTCTATCGGGCTCTTCATGAGCCCGGTGTAGATTTCATAGCGTCCGTATCCTGGCTACGTTTTGGTGACCTTTTCGGGGAAACTGAAGGTTTTGTCTGTGCAATTATGGACGAAGTTATCTTAACGAATAACTACCGGAGACATATTATGAAGGACGGGACGGTTGACGTGTGTCGGGCATGCCACCGTCCGGGTGAGTCTATCAGACATATTATCTCTGGTTGTTCTCGTCTGGCTAACGGCGAGTACTTGCACAGGCATAACCAAGTGGCCAGGATTATTCACCAGCAACTTGCTTTGAAATATAAGCTTGTGGATTCTGAGGTACCGTATTACAAGTATGTGCCCGACCCAGTTCTTGAAAATGACCATGTCACGTTGTACTGGGATCGGTCTATCATTACTGACAGGACTATTGTTGCCAATAAGCCTGATATAGTGGTGATAGATCGATTAGCGCGCCGCACAATGATTGTCGATGTTACCATTCCACATGACGGGAACCTCGTGAAAGCTGAGAAAGAAAAACAAATTAAGTATCTCGACTTAGCACACGAGGTTGTTGACATGTGGAATGTGAGCTCGGCTATCATTGTGCCGATTGTCGTATCAGCCAATGGACTGATGGCCGAAAGCCTCGATCAACATCTATCGAGGCTCTCGTTAGGTGGTTGGATCAAGGGCCTGATTCAGAAGGCAGTACTCCTCGATACGGCTCGCATTGTGAGGAGGTTCCTGTCTCTGGAGCCCTAACCACCGGTAGCTTGGACCCTGCTCCCGACACCGGCGGATCACTATTTTTTATATTTTTAAATGTTTTTTTATAGTTATTTTTTATATTGAAATATTTAAAAATGTAATTAATGAGGAAACTAAACGAATAAACGAAATAATAATAGATTTATATATTAATTTATTTCAAATTACAAGATCCACAGTAATAATAGTACATTATGATACATGTTGTGTGCTATGTTGATCGTTATACTCAAGGTGGTATTACGTTAAGGAAGCCGAGCGTATAATGATCAATTCACATGCGTTTCATGGTTTCATACGACGTTTTTCGACACACTTGCGAGGAAAAACACAGACAAGACTTGCATTGTTAAATATTTACTTGTATAGAAAATGGCGCGCTGGTTTTGTTTTTCCGCGCGCCGCGCTAGCAAAAGGTTACATGCTCTGTGGTGATAGCCAGCACTAGCGATGCGCGCGCAGGTGTAAATTAAAGCCCTGACTCTTATTTTAAATACATTAGTCTATGGCACTGACAAAATCGCTAGAAAGCCTATAGAAAAAATATAATAAACACAAAATAGGTAATATTTAGACTGATCGCAGTGTTGTCGTATGTCAAATTTTAGTTTAGTTAGTATGGAATTAGAAAGTATGCACTATTGGCATAGAGAAATATACATTCGCTCAGTGAGAATCCGCAATAATAGAACGCCAGTCACTCAGTCAGGGTTTACGGTTTGGTTTCGGAAGGGACAATTTAAGGTTACCTTATTATCGTCGTTTCAGCCGATAGACGTCCACTGCTGGACATAGGCCTTCCCCAATTTTGGGAGGGTTTGCCATAATCGCCACGCTTGGCAGGCGGGTTGGCGATCGCAGTATGGTATGATGGTGGAATACATAGAGAACGCTGCTGCCCATTCTCCGGTACGATCCTTAGTCGCCTTTTACGACACCCACGGGAATTAAGGGGTGGTGGTATTCTTTAAGTCCGGCACCACACAGACTCTCACCTTATTATATCTTGATCAAATATGATTCGCGACTATAATATATATAATGTATTTACAGAATTATAGTCATTAGAATAGAATCTTTAAGTTAGATTTGTTCCCTAAGAACTTTTCCATGAGAGATATTAGATTTATGTATTAATGATTGTAATGATTATAATTCTGTAAAGACGTACTTGTTATAGCCGCATATCATATTTTGATCAAGATACAACCTGACACTTTTTTTTTTTTTTTTCATCAAAGTTCAGACTCTTACTGACTAAAACCCACCCGTGTTCCTTCCTTAGCCCTTTATGTTCCGGGCCTTCGGACCCTTTCGGACAATCCCGCTGACCCGGCAGGCTTCGGCCCTAAGGGGCCCCTCCTCGATGCTGACATCTCTTTGAGGCGCGCGTGGAACACGTACGCGCCGTCCGGCACGGGCCTGGTCCTGACCGGACGGTGAGCTACGCATTACTCTCCGCCCGCAGGCCCGCGCCTACGGTGGCCGGGAGTCGTCACGCGGCTCCCGACGCCCGGAGCGTCTCCCGCGGCGGCTGAGACGGGAGGCTCTCTCCCTGAGCCGTCCCGCCACCTCCTTCGCTAGCATGACTGCTTCGCAGAAGGAGGTGACTGCCTCCCACTCCCTCTCGCCCCGGACCATGGCTTGCACCAGGGCCGGACGCGAGAGGTCGCCGCCGCTGCCGATTGCCTCTACGAGGGCACGGCGGTGCTCCGCCCATGCGGGGCAGACCTCCACCGTGTGCTCCACCGTGTCCTCTGGGCGATCCTGGCACAACCTGACACTGACCTGAAAATTGCAAAAAACCTAAGAAAATTTGGATTTCGCGGTTATCCACTGCGCATTCACCTTAAATTGTCCGTGGTCCCTGCGCATTCACCTTAAGGGGGAAGCGCTAAGGTAGCCCGCGAAATTCAAATTTTCTTACGTTTTTTGCAATTTGCTGGTCAGTATTAAGTTGTATAATAATCGCCACGCTTGGCAGGCGGGTTGGCGATCGCAGTATGGTATGGTGGTGGAATGCACAGAGAACGCTGCTGGCCATTCTCCGGTATGACCCTTAGTCGCCTTTTACGACACCCACGAGAAGTATGGGGTGGTGCTATTCTTTAAGTCCTGCAGCGTATCTATTTTAGTATAAATGTAGCTCTTAGGGCAAGACACACGCTACTTTTAGCATCGGCCATCGGCGATTTAGCCGCTTTTTAGAAGTTAAATGCAGCGACCAAGCATTCCACAACGGATTCTTAAAAACGCCAAACGCGGCGATTGAGTCGCTTTTCGGAAGCTCGACACATTCGGATGCCGGTCGCATCGATTTGGGATCTGCGGAACTCGACTTAGTGTTGCACTAGATTTTGACGAAGCTGTAGCCTTACACTTACTTTGATTATAGTGAAGCTGCCGTAGAAGCTGCACTGCTAATGATAAAGCGAAAATATCAATCGCGCCGAAGACGGTATTGGTTACATCCAATAACTAGTTCACGTCTTACTTTTGGAGAGCATCATTCCCAGGTTTAGTGGTTGCGATGTTGGCGCGTCACATATCTTCCTCCTTTTTATATATCAATGGTATTAGGTAGGTTTTAACAGCAAGATGACTATTCAGTTACACCAGTAGGTAGGTATATTTTTTTATATTGCTACCGACCTGTGTTACTGCTACAGTTTTAAAGTATAAATAAATTAAGAAATAATTTTGAAATTTATCATTTGTAAACAATACCATGCAAATCGGAAAACCAGCGATAGTCGACTATCGATCGGCAACACTACGGCCGACCCGATCCAGCATCGGAGCAGTCGCTAAAACGCGCGATTCCGATGCCGCGTCCGAACGCAGGAAGTCGTGAAATCGCGATGCAGCATCGATAGAACCTCTAAAACGCGCGATTTTAATACTGCGATGGAACGCAGAGTCGCCAAAACGCGACGCAGCATCGATACAGTCTCAAAATCACAGGTCGCCGATGCTAAAAGAAGCGCGTGTGCTTTGGCCCTTATTGATACCTGCGGCATCCAGCCTAAGTGCCTTGTCACACGTCCCGGCAACCGGGTAGCCGGTGCCGACTATCCGGTATCACTTGCCAGGCAAACTACGCCGGTACGAATGAAAGCTAACACACATGGTTATAGACTTCGCCGCCGGGTACCCGGCACCGGCTACCCGGTTGCCGGGACGTGTGAAAAGCGCCTTAGTGCCTTTTCACACGTGCCGGCAACCGAGTAGCCGGTGCCGACTATCCGGTAAGGCGCTTACCCGGGTACCCGGCGGCGAAGTGTATAGCCATGTACTTTAGCTTTCACACGTACCTTCCAACGCTACGTCGCCACTCCAGAACCTTTCGGCCCCATCGGCCATCTGTTCTTCAACCAATGTGCCCTACCCACGGGTAAGTAATATATGATATAATTACAAAACCTGTAATATTTACAAGATATAACAACTGAACCTATAATTTTATTTGATATCATGATCAGTTAATATAATAAACGATTGATATCATTATAAAGTAACTAATTACTATAAGCTTAACAGACAATTAATATAAAATCGTTTGATATACCATTCAAAAGACATAAAACCTATTTAGTCTAAGGGTAGTAATAAAAGCTCCGACAGAAAAATAAGAATTGTCCTTACTAATCTTTGATCTACTGCCTAAACTACAAATTTTCTGACTACTTTTGTCCGAATAAAAATGACGAAACGACCGAATGAGATACTGAAATCTTTGAAAAATAAACATGACTGTTTATTGCTATAATACTTTTCTACCAGCTTAAATTACGTTCTACTCAAAACTATGAGTCCCTTATCAATCACTCTAATCAATTAATATATACCTAGGTAAAGGTATTTGTGTTCTCATACGCTCGCTCTTGCATTCTATGTCGACGTAACCCCGCTTCGCGGGGCTCCTATTTCTGTGTAAAAAGCTTTAAGTAACCTAACCAAACCGAATCTCGGGGTGCCCTTCGCTCGCTCTTGCATTCTATGTCGACGTAACCCCGCTTCGCGGGGCTCCTATTTCTATGTAAAGGGTTTAAGGTAACCTAACCAAACCGAACCTCGGGGTGCCCTTCGGTCGCTCTTGCATCCTATGTCAATGTAGCCCCGCAAATTCTGTGTGAAGGGTTTAAAGTAACCTTACCAAACCTAACCTCGGGGTGCCCTTCCGTCGTTCATAAATATATTTTCGGAAACGGAATCAGGGTATTTACCATAATGACACCATGCACAATGCATGCAAGCAAGCATTTCGCATGAAAGCAAGCATGCAACATGCAGCAGGCATGCAACAACATCCACTAGGCATGGTTTCTGCCACGGCTGCGGCGCTGAGGGGCTCCGGCGGTCCCAAGCGAGCTTATCGTCGCACATGGTTTTAACGCTCACCACCGCAGCTTCGGCTTGCTGGTCAACCTCAGCCGCGGCGGCGAGGGTTACACCCACCTGCTCCTCAGCTTGCGGCTCGTCTCGCCCCTCCATGCCTGCGCAGGCTTAAATTACACTCTAGGGGTAGGGCAGACAAGACTACGTGCAGTCGGTTTTGCAGCGATTCGTTTCTGTCAGAAACTTTTGTAGCACAACATAATTATTGACCTTTTAAGACAATTTTAATCCACGAAGCCACGAAGGCCATCGAACCTAACCTATCTGAGTCAGAATTATATATTTTAAACGATATACCTAATGATTTCCGATTAAATAAACGTTATGTACATTAGCCTTATACGAAATCACATCACATCACACTAATATTATGAAGGCGAAAGTTTGTGTGTGTGTGAGTTTGTGTGTGTTTATATGTTTGTTACTTCTTCACGCTCAAACGGCTGGACCAATTTTGATAAAAAAAATTATGGAGGTAGCCGACACCCTGGATTAACATATAGGCTACTTTTTATCCCGATATTCCCACGAAATCGACAGTTACGCGGGTGAAACCGCGTGGCGCAGCTAGTAAGTTTTAATATAAACGTTATATGTAAAGAAATTATATCAACAGTTGGTATATCTCACGTAAACGTTATTGAAATGAAAATATACCAAATAACTTTATATGATATGGGACGCACCCCCAGCCCACTGCCGCTTAAGTTTGGCAATTCCTCGGGATATGTCGGTTACCTACCTTGGTTCGGGTTATTCGCACTTCGTCCCATTCGCACTTCGTACCGCATTCGCAGTTGGTCCCATTCGCACTTGATCCCATTCGCACTTGGTCCCATTCTCACTTGGTCCCATTCTCACTTGGTCCCATTTTTTTTTTTTAGAACTTTTAAAGGGGAACAACATTTTCATTGATGCTCCGCTCCTATTGGTCGTAGTGTGATGTTATATAACACTTTGGTCCACAAACCAACCTCTTCCCTAACAAACTACTTGCATGGGACTAAGTGCGAAAGGGACCAAGTGCGAATGGGACCAAGTGCGAATGGGACCAAGTGCGAATGGGACCAAGTGCAAATGGGACCAACTGTAAACGCGGGACGAAGTGCGAATGGGACGAAGTGCGAATAACCCCTTGGTTCTCCTGGGAACATTAAGGCTGATAATGCGGCTAAGACTATAATGTTTCCCACTACTGGGGGACTCAGGCCTCCTCTGTGAGTGGAAGTGTAGTGACCAAGGATTGAGTTTGATCTAATCTATCAAAAAGTACTCTGTGGATCTAACCTCACACCGGGTTAGAAGCCCACTTTTCGAAGAAAGTTTCACAGGGGGAGCTATAGATTCACAAAGTTTATAATATTCTGTTTCGTTGAGCCTTCAGGAAGAAGCACTAGGAAGAAAAGGAGTTCAGAAGTTTGTTTGTGTGTGTTCAACTCGCCCAATTCTTATCAGTATAACTGCACACTACACTAATGACGGCGTTAAATTAAGTAGGTATTGGCTGTTTCTAGAGTTTGTGTGTGGAATTGAGATAGAGAGGAGTTTGAATCTGAACATCAGTCAGCCACAAAAACAAAAACAGATGATACAAATATTTAATACAACTTAAGTAAGCATACAATCTACAAATTAATTTCTCAGCTATGTTGAGATCGTTTGGGGCAGCATGGGCTCTTGCATGTCAGCGGTTTGCACTGTCCGTCGTCGACCTCGATAGTTTTCTTCTTGGGTGGACATTTCGAACAGAAAGCGTCCAGTATTATGGGACCACAAGCAATCGAACTAACCGCGATAACCGCTGTAATGTAAGTCATGCAAACTATCATAACTAATTACTTATTTCCGGAGACACTTGACGAACTTGTGCATTTCAAACTGTCGATAGCAGACCGGAACACACGCGAGGATCGTGGCAGAGGCGATCAGGGCGTACAAAGAAAGGCAAATCATTTTTCACAAGTCCCGACTTTTGCAGGACCTTGTTTTTGATGTTTATAAACAGTGGGGCTGAGTTGTCACTCCTGCGTTGGAAGGGTGGAGAAGTTGACCAGATACGTATACGATACGCTTGTGATACACGCTCCTCCACGTTATACTGAAATTAGAAATAAAACTAATTAGTCGCATCAGTATAGTGCCCTTATTATGCAATGATCCAACTAGCACAGGACCGAAACAGCTGGGAATCTAGAGGGAAGCCTTTGCCCTGCAGTTGATGATAAAGGCTCATCTTTGTAACTAAGGTGTCTTCTACTTAGAAAATGTCTGCACCCAACCTCTCTTGTACTTGTCATTATACAGTATCTCTACTTTACTACTGACTTTTGAGTCGCAATATTATTGTGGTAATTCCTTGATCCTAACCACAATTAGATACCTACATTTAACTCATTCAACAGCGAACAGCAAAAATAAATTAAAGAGCGCTAAAACAAGGCAACCTTTAATATAATGACGAGTTTCGATGAAACTTTACATTATAATATGCTGGGACCAAGCAAAGCAAAGATTTTTGGATTTCAGTCTCCAAAACATTTGAAATTGACAGGAGCAAGATAGCAAAAAATAATCATACTGACCACTTCAACACTATATCCCCAAAATCTGGCGAAAACGTGCGCTTCACTAATTTATCGTCGAATTAGGCCTCTGTGATGTGGCAATCCAAACGTATGGTTAAAACGAGCGCACACATAATTTCATCCTAGGTCTTTTATAAAAACCAATTTTCACACAAAATTTAATTAAGCCATGACAATTTGTTGATTGACAGTTCGCAACGACGTCAATATTTGAATGTTCTATTCTGTGATCATTGTTGTTTTCTGCCAGTAAATTATATAGAACCTTATCATCTGCCAAACCTTTTCCCAACTGTGTATGGTAAAATATTATAGAAGAACCTCCTATATATTATAATCTGCTTTTTATGGAGTCGGTGAGCGATTACTCACAGCTTCGTCACTATTATTAAGTCATTAAGCTCCGCTAATGAGACATAATTGATTTTATATTGTTTCCTGACCCATAGGTCATGCGCGGAGCTTTACCGGCAATTATATTATAACCTTTTTACTTATAATACCATTGTTTACCAGGGCTTGCAGTCTCGACAAAGATAGCGATCGCTTTACGACAAAATTCGGTCGCAAAGCTATAACGGTGCGGATTTAAGGTGGACGTGAGCCGGACGCGACCCGCCGGTATTAGCTACCAACTTAAATCCGCATCGTTATAGCTTTGCGACCGAATTTTGTCGTAAAGCGATCGCTATCTTTGTCGAGACTGCAGGCCCAGTTAAGGCGTCCCTTTGGATCTATTTATCAATGTATAGTGCGGCACGCTTATCAGGCCCCGTGGCTATAATTCAAATACAAAATTTTCAATTCGACTCTTATAGGATCTTATAGGATTAGTTAACAACACGATACGAAGGGGTTTACTGCTTGATTTCGAATGTCATATGCCCGATGGCTAATTCCCCGAAGTCATCAGATCGAACGACCGGATTGCCGAAATTCCATAGCATCGATGTTCCACAATTTCGAATAGCCAGTAAATCGAGCGTCCGTTTCACCGAAAAGCCATTACAACGATAGTCCTATCCATCGAATGTCTATTGGCTCGACGTACCAGTCAGACGAAAGTTATATTCGGTCTGATGACCTCGGGGAATTAGCCATCGGGCATATGAGATTCGAAATCAAGCAGTAAACCCGATACGAAGACACATGCAACTGACAGTAGTGAATTACTCAGGGACAGTCCACTCTGTTAGCAATCATTTAAGACGAATCTTCTCATAAAGGAGCGTCTAAACATAAAGCAGATTGGAAGACTGCCGCGCGCGAATGCTTCTGTCTACCTGCCGCGCACAAAGATTTTTAGTAAACATTCGGCGGCGCTGTAGATGAAGAAAAAATTACTGACCTTGCCAATTTTCATAGTAATTGTCTTGAGCAAGTTTAAATACCCAGATCGGGTTTACTGCTTGATTTCGAATGTCATATGCCCGATGGCTAATTCCACGAAGTCATCAGATCGAACGTCCGGATTGCCGAAATTCCATAGCATCGATGTTCCACAATTTCGAATAGCCAGTAGATCGAGCGTCCGTTTCACCGAAAAGCCATTACAACGATAGTCCTATCCATCGAATGTCTATTGGCTCGACGTACCAGTCAGTCGAAAGTTATATTCGATTGAACTAGATAATGCTGTGTTGTTTTTGAAACACTTGGTCACCTTTGTTAAGCTGGGCATTCACGGTCACGCCATCGCGTCAAATGGCGTGATATACAGTTAAATTTTGATCGTGAATGTTAAAATCCGTTGACGTAAAATTCTGGATTTCCAGTCCCGCCAAAATCCATCGCATCGCGCCGTGGCGTCACGCCGCAACATCGCGCCGACGGCTCGTGAGTGTAGAAACACTACGACTTGTCATGGCGCCGCGCTCCTGTGAATGCGCAAATCCACGTCCACCATTTTGTCTTGTTTAATAAAATTATAATGAGGAGTATCGAGTTCCAGTAATTTGAAATACGTAGGTTCGTCTATTCTCAGGTAGTTTCTCCAATCACTTGGCTCCAATGAAAGTTCATTTAATAAGTTTACATGTGTGAAGATATCTCTTTTTTTAGCCATGCCTTGCACCATTTTTTTTCAGTTTTCGAGTAATTATGTGATGACAAACAGCAGCTGCACAAATTAAGAGTTCTTCTTCCGAATCAGAGCTCATTGCAACGTTATTCGACCCGGTCAAACACGTAAATGAAAGAGAACTAGAGTGACCGTGAATGGGAACCATGTTTGGCGTCCATCCATTTGACTTAAGCTGTTTGGAGCCACGCCGAATGGCGTGACCGTGAATGCTCAGCTTAAGGGAACGGATCATTTTGTACATATGCAGCTTGTGGGAGAAATATTCGCAGTCTTATGAAGCCATTCGTGTCCAATTCAATAACGCGTTCAGAAAACTGAGGGGCGGCCGTAGCATTGCAGATGCTTGCGGCGGCGCGGCGCGTGTAGATTGTTTTTACACAATAATGCACAAACGCGCAACGTCTCTGGTGGCTCGAGTCATGGCCAGCGCTAACAGGGTTTTGAAATAATTAGCAGAGCTACGACAAACGCAACCATTTATTTTAGTTCAGATGCCAACTGATTATTAACTTGTTTTTTCTCTATTCCTTTCTCGTCTATAAGAACTTAAAAGACGAAACGTCTTTTAAGTTTTAGACTTTAATTCCTTCTTGGGAAGATCTAAATAATTGTTGGCTATTTCATCCCATAAGTCTTTACGTTTGTTTCTGTTATGGTATTCCTTTTGTCGAGGATACCATAAAACATTAAAAGATCCATACATTTCGATCAAACGAATCGATGTTCCGTTGTCCATTTTGATACGCAGAAATCAGAAATACGTCCAAACACAATTACTGACGATTGTTTACTAAAAATGTTTGTGCGCGGCAGGTAGACAGAAGTATTCGTGCGCGGCAGTCGTCCACGCGTCAACACGTCGTCCAATCAAGGCGCGGCAGGCCGCGCGCGGCCGCCGCTCTGAGATCCTGTAAAAAAGCAAGGAATTTGGTACTGAAACATAGAGTTCAAAGCCAAAAAAGTATTATCATCTATTAAGAAAAAATACTACTAAGAAGTTTATATGAAAGACTTTATGATAGAAATTAAAATTTAGAATAAAAGATGTCAAACTGCCAAGCAACTTGATCGTGTTTTGTTTGTGTCACAAGCTTTGAAGAAAAATTCTTATCCACCATTCTATGACAGGAATAAAAACTTATGCTAAAAATTAGGTTTGCGTTGGCAATTTAATATTGCCGAAATATACTCGTGTGGGACAATAAAATAGTGTTTAAATGAGACTGTTTGTGTATTTGTTGCTGACTTGCGCGTCAGTGTGGGGTTTCCCGGAGGGTCGGTCTGCGGAAAAACAGCCGGGTTTGCCGCAGTTGGCTCAACAGCTGACTTTACAGGGCAAGGACGACACCAGAGTGAGAGAAACCCCGCGAGACTGCAAGGGGAAATGTGCCTCTAGTATAGCGCAGAAGGCAGCTGCGGAAGCAAAAGCAGCTCAGGCAGCACAAAACGCTGCAGGCGCTCAGGCAGCTCATATGGTAAGTTTTTTTAGTATCATTAAACAGTTTTTGATACTAACTACTGTTCGTAGAAGACATTGGTGGAAGACCTTTGCTATTGCTCATAAGCACCCTTTTTTCCTTGGCTGACAGCGTAAATTTTTGAGTGGCATCTGTCAATCCTGAAAATTGCAAGTTTTGTCAATTTGGTTTCTTGTGCGCCGCCCATACCAATTTACTTGGGGTCGGCACAACGTCTCTTTTTCCACACTTCTTAAAATATCTGTCAAATTAAATGTGAAAATCATTCTCAATTGTATCTCTAGGTAAAAACCCAACTAGCGGAAAAAGCACTCCAAGCAGCTAAGGCGGCTGAAGCTGCACTCGCTGGCAAGCAAGCTGTTGTGGAACAACTCCAACAAGAAGTGAAGGAAGCTGAGGCCGTTGTTGCTGAAAACACTGCTGCCGTTCATCAACAACAAGGGACGGTCAACGCTGCTGTGCAAGCGGCACAGCAAGCTACGGCTCAGGTAAGCTACAAAGACTTTAAACTCCATTTGGTTTTTCTATCTTTGAGATTCCTTCAACTTGCATCTTCCCAACTTCCATTCAACTTGAACAAAAAATCAATCATGAAATGTTAAGCCCAATGCTCATCAAATAAATTTTTGGTCCGTGCTTTGTATCTTCAACAATTCCTACCCTACCAGAGACGACAAAGGAATTCAAAGTTTTACGAAGTATTCAATGTTTGATGGCAATTCAATGCGGTTACTACTAAATAATAATAATAATCTAAAGCTTGTTTTAAATTCCAACGTTATTTGAAAGTAATTGTTGAAGTGCCTGGTTAGCAGATTGAATACTTCGTAAAACTTTGCTTTCTCTTTTTCACAAGGTGTAAACGGGGGCCAGACGACTTCTAGAAATTCTGTGTCACCTTTACCAAGAACTTAGCTGCATATTTGAAGCAAATACAACATCCATCATGATAATATGCATGTCATGCTGCACATTCATCATTACAGCAGCAGCATTATCTTGTGCCTCAGTCTGTATTAAAGCATATTCAGGAAACGTATTTAGTTGTTTGTGCTCTGGCGGTGGCGGCGGTAAAAATACATAATTTTAAGTCATTAGAATGGAGGACAAACGTGGTTAATAAAATTTTCAGGATAATCAATATATAGACTACGTGAACTTATAATCAAATATCTGGAAATAAACATACTGATATAATTATATTGACTGTGACATTGTTGTTTTCTTTGTTTTTAATTTCATTAGTTCGTATGTTTGCCTTCTAATTGCAAAAACTTGAAATCATTGCGTATATCTTTAAAATATTAGCTTCATATCGCAAATATTACTCTTGACTAAGATACGTGCAATCTTGTAGTTCACCATAAAAGTTGCTTCGAAAATAGTATCTTAAGAAACCTTTCTTGCTCTCACAGCATAAACTTATGGTACAAGCGGCTCAACTAGCAGCACAACTTGAAAAGTCCGCGCACTGCGTTTTAGAGAAGACTAAATTCGGATTACAAGAGAAATGCCATAACCTATCGGAAGCAAGAGCAAGACTAGCACACTTGCAACACAAGCTGCAGTGCGCTTGTGCTGAATGTGCGGCGACTAAGCAAGCTGCTCACTGTGCATGCGAGGCAGCGCGAGCGGCTTGCGGCAATGCTAGGAGGAAGAAACATGTCTTGAACCAGATCGCTGGAGCGTCGAAGTTCAGCAAACGAGGACGATGATCGAGCAAGTAAGGAACGTACGATTAAGTGATTGAAACATGAGCTAGGAGTCGGGAATTCTGATATTGTGGCGGAGTAAAGAGAAAACGAGTGTTTGGATTCATTTTTGTGACGTCTACGAGAGACTTCATAACGTTGAAAATGAAATTTCTGAACGACTGCTAACAATTCAAATGAAAAGTATTTTTGGAAACTTCATAATTATATTCTTTGGCTACACCTGTTTTTTCTGCACTAATAAGGAATTTCCGGCAACTACCAGAAATACCAGATCTTCATATCCGCCGCTGAAGCTGGGATTTAAGAGGAGTTGACACTGGTTTCATCATTGATATCTTAAGAAACACGTCTAAATGCACTAGCTGTCTGTTATAGCAGTTCACCAACTATGTTAAGCAGTTCGCCAACTACATAAGCAGTTCACCAACTGTGTTCGTATCTCAGATACCGGTCACGTTCTTAGCATTTATGAAAAATAACTTGTTTTGTATAATTTTTCTTTTGATGACAATTTTAGGAAACTCAGCACGTACTGGAGCTTAACATTATTTACATGATTTCTTGATAGCTGTATTTTTCAAAAGACTTGTGGGCAAATTAAAATGTTCATGCTAAAAAATATACTTTACTCATGATTGTCTTATTAGCCTTCATTTGTGTTCGTTGTCCATGTACTTAGGTAAGTTGTTTTAATTTTTATCTTTAATAATCTTGCATTAAAAATTTGCCTAATCTATTACAGAAAACGAAGTACTTTTTAACCTGACTACAGACTTAGAAAAATGAATTACAATGACAGCTTTTGCATTTCATTTTTATAGGAATGTAAATATTCTTAGCCCCGGGGCTACTTTACTTTAGAGAATGTGTGAATTGCGATGAATTTATGATAATTTTGATTAGTCGCTATATACTTTAGTTTTATAATAACAATGTGTGTTTAAGGCGTTTGATTTTTGATATAAATGGTTACGTATTTAAGCTTCTGTTAAATATAGTACGTTTAAAGGAAGTTTTGTTTTATTTGAGACAGCAATTTGAACATTAAAAATTTCCCCTTTGACTTTGCGGATATCGACATTTTCATAGATCACTTGTCTAGCCACTCTTATCTGACACACCTTACCACCACTATCATGGTGTGTAATCTGGTTCAAAGAAAGGTTTCAAAATTTTGTCGAAGCACCAACAGAAAAGTATATGATTACAATGATATGATCTAGTTTTATTTATTGTCAGCACAGAAGAGGACACTAAAAAAATTATAACACTTCCACACTCACAACACATACTTCACTACCATCACCATCATATCTGTAAGAAAGAGATTTAAGATAATTAAAATACCTGAAAAGGATATCTACCAAATTAACGACTGTAATTTGAATTCAATTTGCGAACTGGACCATTTGCTAATTGGACAATTTGCGATCTGGACAATTTGCGAATTGGACAAATTGCGAATTGGACATAATGCGCCCAAAGGCTACTTTGTATACTTGAAAAATAGCGCCGTGTGAACGAAGCCTGGTTAGACGGTAACCATATAACTCTGTGTCCATGTTCCAAAGCAAGTTTGTCGATACCGTATCATATCTTTGTTGGTTTGTAACTTTTAATATATTGATACTTGCAAATATGACAACCTTTGCATCGATAAATTATAGCTGTAGCAGTAAATATATCACTTGACAATGAAGTACGGCAATTGTTCCTTCTGTGTAGCTGTCAATATTTACGGATTTACATGAGCGGTGGCAAACATTAAAAAGAAAAGAATATGGTTGCGGTATAAGCTAAGGCCATTTTAGTCAATTCTACTTCATAAAAATCTTAAATCCAATATTTTTGAAATCGGCTCCTAAAGGGTTATACACTTTTACTCATGGGAAATACCATCGGGAAAACGGCTTGTTTACTTGTTAAATTTTTTTAACTCGCTGAGAGACAATGCGCAGCCTAAAGCGGTACGTTTAGTAGCATAAAATTTTGCACAAAATCTTGTGCAAAATTATATGCTACTAAACGTACCGAAAGTTTTAATTTCTTTGATTATAAAAGGAAATCTCCTTTTATAATCAACGAAATTAAAACTTTGGTATTTTCTATCAAATTACATTTGACTGAAACTGACTTGTGACTTTTGGGATCCAGTAGTAACAGAACCATTGCAATTTTAAATTTTCACCTTACTACAGCAAAACCATGTTTATCTGTAACTAGCTTCTGCCCTTGACTTCGTTCGTTTGGAAGTCGCAATACACCACAATATACTAAAGTAATAGCCGCATTTTATAAAACTTCCTTGTACACTTGTACATTTGTAGTTTTGGTCTCACTCAGCAGCCAAGATATACAGAGAGTTAGGAACTGGTGCGTTAGCAAGCGACATACAGCTGTCCGTGCGAGAAGCAGCTTGTCCTGAGGTTTATTATACTCTATACTTAATATTATAAATGCGAATGAATCCACAGCAACCGAACTCGGCGGTTTTTGTTAGGAACCTTCTACAGCGCAAACAACAATTTACCATAGTTGCATCACTAACGTTTAACCCATTTTCGAGTTTTTGCGAGACTAACGCACGGCAATTTAATTTATATGTACATATATTATTTGGCGATAAGAAATTTGGCCCCTAGGGCTGTTTTTTCACCATCAATTATTTATCTTCTAATTAAGGAATATTTTTAGTTTGACAGATTTTGAATGTAAATACGTTCAAAAATAGTATCTTAAGAAAACCTTTCTTGCTCTCACAGCGTAAACTTATGGTACAAGCGGTTCAAATGGCAGCATCACTTGAAAAGGCAGTGCACTGCGTTTTAGCCAAGACTAGAATCGGATTACAAGAGAAATGTCATAACCTAGCGGAAGCTAAAGCAAGACTAGCACACGTCCAACATGCGCTGCAATGCGCTTGTGCTGATTGTGAGGCGACTAAGCAAGCTGCTCACTGCGCATGCGAGGCGGCGCGAGGGGCTTGCGGCAATGCTAGGAGGAAGAAACACGTCTTGAACCAGATCGCTGGTGCGTCGAAGGACAGCAAAGGAGGACGATGATCAAACAAGTAAGGAACGTACGATAACGTGATTGAAACATGAGCTAGGCGTCGGAAATTCTGATATTGTGGCGGAGTAAAGAGAAAACAAGTGTTTGGTTCATCTTTGTGACGTCTTTGAAAGACTTCATATTGTTGGAAATGTAATTTTTAAACGACAGCCAGCAATTCAAAAGAAAAATATTTTTGGATATGAAACTTTATAGTTATATTCTGTAGCTACACCTGTTTTTTTCTGCACTAATAAGGAATTTCCGGCAACTACCAGGTCTTCATATCCGCCGCTAAAGTTAGGATTTAAGAGGTGTTGATACTGGTTTCATCATTGATATTGATGAAACCAGTAACAATTCGTCCCAAAGCTACCATTGTAATTCATTTTTAAAAGTCTGTTTCTAAAAATATATAACAATGACAGGTTTTGCATTTCATTTTTATAGGAATGTTAATATAATTATATACTCTTAGCGCCAGGTTTTATTTCAAGAATGTGTGTTATGTTAATTTTGATTAGTAGCTATATACTTTAGTTTTATAATAATGTGTGTTTAAGACCTTTGACTTATGGTTTCGTATAAGCTTCTGTTAAATATAGTACGTATAAATAAAGTTTTGTTTTATTTGAGACGGCCATGCGTTAGTGTAGCAGAGAGGCAAAATGATAATTAAACACTAAAAATAATATCCTTTATGGCTTTACAGAAATCGATATTTTCATAGATCGCTTCACTATCCACTCAATCATAACAGGCCTTACCACAATTTTCTACGCGGCGATTGGAAGCCCTATAGTTGATAGTGTTGATTAAAACGCTCTTTCATATAACATTTATAATATAGTACATTACGATACGTGTGACTTAAGAAGGCCGTTATTGTGAACACTGTGAATTACCTTTGTGCTCACTAGTTCCTTTAGCAGTTCCTTTGAAGGAACTACTGAGCATTTTCGGATCAGTAGTTCCTTTGCAAAAGCTAAAGGAGCTAGTGAGACTAGATAGTTCCTTTAGCAGTTCCTTTGAATGAACTACTGAGAACTTTTGGATCAGTAGTTCCTTTGCAAAAGCTAAAGGAACTACTGAGACTAGATAGTTCCTTTAGCAGTGCCTTTGTATGAAACAAACACATACTATAACTCACAAACACATATTAAACCTATATAATATGAACCCTGAATACTTTGCACTCCATTTTTTAGACAGTCGTGTATAAATGGTAAGTTCCTTCACAGAAAATGAAAATGAATATGAAATAAAGTTAAAGAGTTATGTTTACTTACCGTCGGTGCTCCATGGTCCAATTCAAATATGACCAATTGGACTGTGGGGAAAATGACATGTTTCCATCGTCCAATCATCGAGCGATCCCACGGGCCAGCATGCGGCAGCAGCGGGCAGCAATATATATGTTTGTTTCCTTCAAAGGAACTATAGTATCTAGTCTCAGTAGTTCCTTTAGCTTTTGCAAAGGAACTACTGATCCAAAAGTTCTCAGTAGTTCCTTCAAAGGAACTTCTAAAGGAACTAGTGAGCACAAAGGGTGAATTAATACTATTTAAGTCACACGTATCGCGAACTATTTTGCGGCACGTGTGACCTAAACGCGCACTTGTCACGCTTTTATATGAAAAATAGACTACTTAAGCGGAAATGCGGTCGGAGAGACTTTTGAAAAAGCCTAAGTAAAAAGTCGTGACTCGAGGTTAGGCTCTCGCCTATTTCTTCATCCAATATTGGACCAATTTAAAAGATATTTCATGAACCTGAACAAGAAGGATATACAAGGCGTCCCACGGCTATGCCACATGGAGGGAAAGTACCTTGAATATTGTAAATGGAACATTTTACTGAAAGAAGACTTTATTTTAATTTGAAAAACAATTTAAACTGCATTCATAGATTTTAAAATAATTACATGGTTGAACCGGGTATCGAACCCGCTGCACGAGAAAAAAATTACCCTATAGCTTTATCATACCGATCATAAGGATTCTTTTTTTGCTAAATAACATAGTGTCAGAAATAAAAGGAAGACCGTGAATTTTAACATTTTTAATACAAATCTATCTAAATCGTAATCAATTTATCAAATGCTCAAAATGAGTCCCATACTGTTGAATACAAAGTCGCACTCTTTTGATTATTTCACTCCGTCGATTTTTTGATCTTGTTGTGGTGCATATTTAGAATAATACGTCGTAAGTTCTGTTTGTAGCTCGTGGACATTTTCATACAGGTTCTTGTAAACTAAATTATTGACATAACCCCATAAAAAAAAAATTAACGGGGTTAGATCTGGGGATCTCGGCGACCATCTTATTTGTCCATTTGTCCCGATCCAGGGACGAAAGTGTTCATTGAGATAGTCCCTTGTTCTGTGACTGCCCCATCTTGCTGACAAGTAAGGTTTTGTCGTTCTGCAACCGGAAGATTATTTATCTCATTTCTTAAAAGCTCAAGTACTTCTAAATACCTTTTCTTTCCTTTCCTTTCTAAATTTCACATGAAATGTTAAAATTCATGGTATTCCTTTTACTTCTGGTATAGGGTAATTTTTTTTCTCGTGTATTGGGTTCAATTCCCGGTTCAACCATGAAATTATTTAAAAATGTATGAATGCAGTTTAAATTGTATTTTAAATTACAATGTCTTCTTTCAGTAAAATGTTCCATCTACAATATTCAAGGTACTTTCCCTCCATGCGGCATAGTCGTGAGACGCCCTGTATACTGTGTTTACGTATGTTTGTCCTATGTTTTTCTTTTTACATTAATAGTTTTCAAAGGATATTGATAACGCTCCCAAATAAGTATGGTCCACCATGGACATTAATAAAACAATATATATCATGAAGGAATATTTGTATCTAATAGTCTTGTTTATATTTTATTACTCCAGAAGCCGGTGGTGACGACATATAAGACATTTTAGGTGAAAATTCTGGTATGATATTTTGACGTTTAAATACAGTACATTGTCGTGATGGGCCAGTGGTTAATGCCTCGCTTCTCATGCACGAGGTTGTGGGTACAATTCCGGGCAAGTACTAGTGTACTTTTTTCAATTCATATGTAGTTTCTGAGATTATCTTGAACATTACTGACATCGGTGAAGAAAAAACATCGTGAGGAAACCTGGACGGATTATCAAATACGCATTTCGTCATCTCTCAGGATAGACTCGCAACTTGTCAGAAACGGAACTCGATAGACACGCAGCCGCGCAGTTCGGCAGACACGCAACACGTCTGATCCGCATTTCGTCAGATATTTGAAACCATCAACTCTTTTGATTGATGTAAACAAAAGAATTAGGGCTGATTTTTCCAACTCCAGCTAATTTTATCGGAGGAATAATTTTGAATTTTTGACAGTTCTTCCATACAAACAAACATTATGAAGTAGAACATTATAATCTCCCCCTTTTTGGAAGTCGGTTAAAACTGTCAAACGTCAATTTTATTCCTCGAATAAAAGTTATTTGGCGTTGGAATTCAATGGACAGATAATTTTTATTCGTGGAATCAGTTTTTGTATGATAGAACTGTCAAATATTCAAAATTATTCCTCGGATAAAATTATCTGGCGTTGGAAAAATTAGCCCTTAGGGCTGATTTTTCCATCGCCAGATACCTTTCATTCGAGGAATAAAATTGACGTTTGACAGTTTTTGTATGAAATAACTGTCAAAATTTCAAAATAATTCCTCGAATAAAGTTATCAGACAATTGAAAAATCAGCACTTAGTAAAAAAAAAATGCAGATTGTTTAACAGCTGTGACAATTAGGTACACCACACCCACATTTAAATAGGCCATAAGGTTGAGTATGTATGGCGGCGATCTCTCGCGTCCGGCCCTGGTCCAGGCCATATGGTACGGAATGGGAATGCATGGGAAGCCGTCACCTCCTTCTGCGAGAGAAAGCAGTAAAACTTGCGAAGTAGGAGGCGGAACGTGTGACGGAGAGGAAATCTTTGCGGCCTCACGCCCCTGAGACGACCTGACTCGAGAGTAGGTACTGTAGGCGCGGGCTTGCGGACAGCGAACAATGGGTAGCTCGCAGTCCGTTAAGGATCAGGCCGGGTCGACGGCGTGGTGTTGTGTTCCACACGCGCCTCAAAGAGATGTCAGCACTGATGCGGTCCACTAGGGCCGATGCCTGCCAGGGTCGCGGGTTCTTCGAAAGAGTGACCGTGGCCCCTGGCACGGGCAACTGAAGGAACACTGGTGGGTTTTAGTCAGTAAAAGTCTGACATGCGTTCCCACCGCTCCGCCCAGAGCGGGGAGTTATTTGATAATATCATTTACCACCCAAAAAAAAGTATTATTTACTAGAGGTATTGTTTCCCTAATCATATTAAGTTTTTAATGATAAAACACGAAATAGATTACTTTGTTCGACTGCTGCCGAGACGCGCATCTGTCAAGTTGCGTGCTTGTCGAGCTGCGTCTTTCGACGTGGTGCAAATCTGACGAGATGCGTTTCTGTCAGCATGCATTTTCTGACAAAATGCGTATTTGACCACTTGCGTTTCTGACGATATTCTAGTAATCCACCTGGACTTGTTAAAATAAGTCTGAAGAACCCTGTCTTGAGCAAACGTGCAATGCTCGTGTCTCTTATGTACGAGATGAGACAATAATAGGCTGGTATTATTATTATTTACTTTTAATAATATTTCACTACGTGTGTACAATAATCTATAGGTATCACATAGACCGGTCCTGTGCTTCTCGCATATAATGAATTCCTGCGAATTCTACCAGGACATGATATGTTCAGCATCTGCTTAGGCTGAGGCATAGGTAACTGGGTAAGGCCGCGCGCCTTCTTGTCCACGATAGTTTGTTATATAAGTAAGAAGGGGAGTGAGACTTAATAACACCAAAGAGTAAGTTCGCCATGTGGAGTTTACGTCTAGCTTTCATTTTTAAAAAGTTGTGCTCATTGAGGAAAGGCGTAACATGTCCCCGAAAGGGAACATTAAAACAGAAACGTACACAGGCGTTTTTAAGTCTTTGTATCATTCTTTCAGTTTTTGACAGTAGTCGGCCATAGACCGTGTCCGCATAATTTAACTTCGATACAACCAAAGACTCCACAAGTAAGACTCGCAATTCTTCACTAAGATAGGGACGGGCCTTGTATAATATCTTAAGTCTATAAAAGCAATTACGGATTGACTCAGACACGTGTTTGTGAAAACGAAGTTCCGTGTCCATGATAACACCTAGATTACGTGCTTCGTAGACTCGTTCGATAGGCTCTCCCATAACAGTCACACAGTTGGCACAAGGTTTAATTTTAGTTAACTGGTTATTGGTTCCAAAAAGCATATACTTGGTTTTTGAAGGGTTCAGGGCAAGCGTGTTGGCATTGGACCATTGCACTATGTTTTCAAGATCTGTATTAAGATCGTTTAGTGCTTGTTCATAGTCTTCCGGCTTAAATGATATATATATTTGTGTATCATCCGCATAAATAAGGTATTGGCATTTATGTATGTTTTTAATTATATCGGCACAGTACAAAATAAACAATACTGGCCTAAGTATCGAGCCCTGTGGAACCCCCCTTCCTACTGAGTGAGTGAATTGCGTACGATCGCCAAGATAGCTTTCAAACCATTTTATTGTGTCCTCGTCAAATCCATAAAAAGCTATCTTTGACAATAATAGAGGAACATTAATACAGTCAAACGCGCGTGAAAAATCAAGCAACACCAAAAGAGTGCACAACCCATTATCCTGAGCCGACAGGATATTGTCTGTTACATCCAACAATGCCGTGGCTGTACTATGGCCCTTCCTAAAGCCCGATTGGATATCCGGAAGGATTTTATTTGTCTCTAAAAATTCAACCAATTGCGCACAAGCTACTTTTTCTAAGACTTTAGAAAGTACCGGCAGTGTACTAATGGGTCTAAGATCCTTTATATCCAATGAATTATGAGTCTTCGGCAATGGGTGCACTTTGGAAATTGTCCATAATTCAGGGAAAGATGAGGAAGTAACAGATGTATTTACTAAAGCAGTCACGGCATCCAAAGTCACAGGTAGTGTCAGTAATATCATATTTATTGTAAGGCCATCGCAACCTTCAGCATTCAATTTAATAGTACTCAGTATGTTCGCTATTTTGTTGCGTGTTGTAGGTCTCAAACTAAACGTGGACCTATTATGTCACGCGGATTCAAAATATGCAAGCAATGAATCACTGACCGTATCCGCACCCGGCACATTCAGAAAATGGTCACAAATTGTCGGGATCGTTAAAATGCAGAGGTAATTCCTTGTGTTTAGTTGGGAGTAGGGTAGACTTTAGATTTTTCCAGAGCGCTCTGGAGTTATTTATTTGACTATTGATCTTATGTTTATAGTACGCTGACTTTTCGTAAAATAGAGACCTAGAAACAAGTGACTTCAATTCTTTGTAATATAAGTTTTTTGATTCCAATTTTTTGATATTTAAATGCTCTAAATGTTGTTTACATGCATCTTTTATCAATCTGTGAGTGCTTTTATTTAGTATATTCTGTGATATTTTTATTTATCGTTAGTAAATTATCTACTCAATGATGTCTACTACATACCTTAAGGTTGGTTTTTGGAACGCGGGTTTTTTGGGCACGAAACACGACGAGTTTATAGCAGCATTACTGGGTTTAGACGTCGATATTATGGCCATTAATGACACGTGGCTGCGAACAGGCGAAGAAGGGAGCGCGCCCTCCGTACCTGGATACAGGCTACGGCATATACCGCGCCCATTGCATTGTCTGTTAAGAAGGGACGTGGTGGCGTTGTTGGATGCTTAATGGCACGGACTCAAAGACGGACAAGTTGGTCACATTTTTGAATTGCCTAGGTCTGAAACAGCTGGTGCAGTCACCCACACACTTTACTGTGCATGGTAACTCTCTGATAGACATCATCTGTACAAATGTTAAACTACGCTCTTTATCAGTTGATTTAATACCGGACTTAGGTGCGCACGCGTTGATTTCCGGCGAATTCAGTTTTAAACGCCTGAAAATTCCGTCGCGAACCATAACTTGTCGACCACTAAAGGACATTATTAGGGATTGTTTTGATCAGGATCTCGAGACACTTAACTGGAAAGCGCTAACCGAGCTGCAAGATGTTAATACTATGGTCAATGAATTTAACTCGAACCTACTTACGCTGTTCGATATCCATGCACCTCTAAAAACTAGTGTTGTGTAACAATGCTCCTTGCATTGTTATCCGTGGATTACTGGCAATGTTAAATTTATGATGACAAACTTAAGTAAGTCAATTATAAACGGAATTGAATAAATATGTAAACATGGTCTGGCACCGTAGGCAGTGTAAATTATACATAATACATTAAAAATGCTAACAGTATGACAGTGACAGGAACATGTGTGATGTATTGTACAATTTATCTCAAAAATAGCGAAAAACAAAAAGCATGTATTTATCGACATGCAGCAGTGAAACAAAATTAAGCTAGATAGTAAACAAAACAATGGACTAATTTTAACATTCTCACGTGGCAACGTGCAATGCGACCAAAAAACATGAAAAACGTTGACAGCAATTGCTACTTTATTTAGGAACAAACCTACTGACTGATGAGAAAACGTGTGATGTCCTTTTCCGTTCGGATGTGTACAATCGACTTTCCCTCCTCTTTACGCGCAAGTATGCGGCCATCTTTAGTCCAGGTGTACTTCCATTCCAGGCGACTAGCAGCTTGGCGAGTCTCATAGAATAATTGCCTATTAGTTTTAGTCAGGCGCTCGTTGAGGTAGATGCGGTGTGGCGCTCCCGCCACATCGATGTCAGCAGTAGTGAGGTTGCGACGGACGCGTGCGGCACTAAGCAAATTATCACGCGTCGCGCGTCTTGCTAGTCTGACAACAACGATTCGAGGGCGCTTCACCTTCGGTTTGGTCACACCGAACATTCCCAACACGTTTAGCAGAAACGATGTCCCGTTCTTCGAGCTTTATCGCTAGTTTGAGTGCAAGGTTGTTAATCAACTGTGCCGGGTTTTCCCCGCCAGACTCCGTAACGCCAGAGAGTTGAACATCATTTAGCAGTGACTCTTGTTCTCGTTCATTCAGCTGCTGCTGGAGTTCCCCAATTGTTTCCTCCAGTTGAATTAAACGTGGGGAAGTCGTTGGCTCGGTATTCTCTTCGAGTTCTCTAACACGACATTCCAGGGTGTCCATGCGAGCACTTATTCACCTTATCATCAACAAGACCTGAGAACTCATCTCGAAACTGGCGTATTTTGTCTCGCAAGGCTTTAACCTCACTGCGGAGACCACGGATTTCCATCGCTAAGCTGACCTCTTGAGTATCCGCTGTGTTATTTTTTATTGCCGTGATTTCAGCTTTGTCAGTGGGGCTGACCACTGCTGGACTGGTGGATGGGCTTGACTCATCTGTTCCCTTCCTAGGGGTTTGGGAGTTGTCTACCCGAGGCACCTTTGCCTTACATCCAGGGCACATCCAGTTTGCGGAGAATGTTGCCGTAGGAGCAAGGTTGACGCAGACTCGGTGATAAAATCCCGGACACTTCGAGCATTTTGTGCCGCCATTCACTGCCAAAAATTTTCCGCAAGCTCCGCATTTTGGCACACTCAATTTTCACGATCAAAAAACCGCAACCGACAAATGTAAGGATTACAAAAAGAGTCCGATGCTTAGCGTGGATTTGAGCCCTGCTGACTACTGCTGAGGTACGATCTTAAGTGCTCTCGCCGTGTTGACACCGAGTAAAGTCGCTAAAGTATTTGACCCTATATCAGACGGATGGCAATTCCGAAATTAGTGTGGGTGTGATAATATTGTTTCTAGTACAAATACACAATCACCTGCACTGACACTTTTAATGATATTTTATAATTTGTTTTTATTATGATTTGATGATCTACACTGATTGTTATCGTTGTATTATTTGAAACAACTAAAGTTATAGTCACAAATCACCGCTTAAAGAAGTTTCTAAAATACGAACTTCACTAATTACTTCTACAAAATAATTTTTATTACGGAGCAAAAATAAATACGTATCCTCAGATTCGAGCGTATGACGCAACTCTAGAATTTCACTAGAATTTCAATAAATTTAATGCAATCAAAATAATAAATAAATACATACACAACTATGATAAAGTGGAAAGATAGTGTTCTTTAACTCTTCTTTTAAAAACTTCAACAGTTTAGCAGTCCCTAATTTCAGGCGGTAGTGAATTCCACAGCCGCACCACGCGCACTGTGAAGGAGTAGGAGTAGAAGTCGGTGGAGTGGGGAGGGGACTTAAGAAGGTTTTTAAGATGCGACCTGCAAGGCGCATCTGAAGGACGGGCGTAGGAAAAACGCTCCCGCATATAGGATGGTGTTTTAGGATTGTGAAGGAGATTGAATAGCAAACATAATATCCGAGAGTTCCTGCGAAGTCGAATGGGGAGCCACTTGAGTATCTTGCGAAAGTTGGAGACGTGATCATACTTTTTAAGTGTAAAAACAAAACAAATACAGATATTTTGCAAACGCTCAAGTTTATGTATTTAAAAGCTCCTCGGTGGCATCCAAATAACAGGCATCGGCGTAATCAATAATGGGCTGAATGAGGGTTTGAGCAAGAGAGATTTTGGTGTTCAAGGGCAAGAAGCCCTGGAGACATTTCAATGAATGGAACGTGTAGTGCACTTTGCGACTGACTTGTGCAACACGAGCAGTCCCTGACAAGTAAGAGTCCATGGTCACCCTCAGGTTTTTAACCGAATGAGTATATTCAATCTGAACTCCATTCAGACAGAGTGGAGACAGCGACGCAACATCGAGCCGATAATTATGGTCTGAGATTTCCTAGGGTTGATTTGCAGTCCAAATGACCGAGACCACTCACTAATCAAATCCAGGTCACTATTCATGGCAGAAACTGCGGCTGTCGCATCTTCCCTTAAGAAATTATTTTAAAGCTGCAGGTCGTCGGCATAAAGATGGAAGTAGGAAGAGATGACTCGGGGGATAGAACTAATAAAAATAGAAAAAAGAAGAGGAGAGAGAACGCCACCTTGAGGCACACCCGCGGTAAGAGAGCACCAATCAGAAGACGACTCGTCAAGACGGACCCGCTGTGAGCGGCCTTTAAGATAGGAGTTAAACCAACCAATAGTGGAAGAGGAGAAAACTGGCGAGAGCATTTATATGGAGAAAAGACCACCCGAATTTCATCTTAAGTCACAAATAAGCGTTACTTACGTGCGGATTAAGTCACAGAGTGAATATGATTTATATCGTTCAGACTAGACTAGTTATCTTGGATTATCCCATTCCTAACTCTTCTCTCATTCTTCTCTCTTATCTACAAAACTTTTCGTAACTAGAAGATTGAACTTAGGTAATAAATACGGTGGAATATAAGTTATAATCTAGCTGGTTATACAAAGGGACCATACTAAGCTATTTAGGCCGAGATCGAATGAGCAAACTTAAGCCGGTTGTCGACCGTCACCAAGTACGGGACGTTAACGGGAAACGAGATATCCGAACCTGACGTCCCGGTGACAGCGATCGTTTATCCACTGCGACCGAACTCTCGGTGGTTCAGTATGTTATGTTAAAGCGGTGGTGGCGGTGGACAGATGGCCTTAGACTCAAGCTTAGTACAGTAGCGTTTCATTATTATGAACTAACATTTTATGCAGTTAGGGTCTATTTTCTTATGAAACGCTACTGTACAGATATCATCGTCTACCTCTGGAAATATGAACACGCGATAATGAGATCTAATTTTCTAACCTTTTCAACACTTTCCATACAAACCAAGCGTGTCTGTGGATCTCGTCTTCATCTGAATTTGCGTTCGGCGTTATTTGTTTGGTCACGAATTTTGTAATGGCGTCTCAAGTCACTCTTTCACAGTTATTATTATACAGATTTTGATTTTGCATTGTATTCATTATTGTCAAAATCAAAGTTATCTTTATTCTCGTGTTGATAAAGTTTCTGTTGGATTGCTGCAAAAAAGACAAGACAAGACAAGTCTGTCAGAATTCTGGATATCACGGTGATCTATATTGCCGATATGAGGTTGCTGTTAAATTTCTGCCTGTGACAAGTCTATCAAAGTTAAGGAGGCGTTTACGAAATGACGCGCTTCAATTTTAGGTATTGAGTCTTACTACTACACGTGCACGGCTCACACACACAGCGACATGCGCGAAGCGGTGAAATTATGAGTAAATTGACACGACTTGATACTTGAGCCTAATTTTATTTTATTTTTGCCATGTATTTTTTTTAAGTTTACGGTGATTTGTTTTCAAACAGTTTGTAGGTAATGTGAAGTGTTCATATAAGTAGAATGCTATTTACTTAATTTCACTGGACAGTGATTAATCAAGTACAAGTTGCCAAAGTACCTATGTATTAACAATTTGCGGACGAGCTTATTGAAAACAAATATAAAACAAGCTTGTTTTATTCGGTTTATTTCGTATTTTATATAATAAATTTGCTATGGTATCAAATGCAAGTAGGTTCTTGTGAGTGTGTGTGTATGTTTATATGTTTGTTCTTCACGCTCAAACGGCTTCACCAATTTTGATAAAATTTTGTATAGAGGTCATCATCATCTAGCCTAGCCTTTTCCCAACTATGTTGGGGTCGGCTTTAAAATTTTGTATAGAGGTAGCTGACACATATAGGCTACTTTTTATCCGATATTCCCACGGGATCGAAACTTATGCGGGTGAAACCGCGGGGCACAGCTAGTTGCTTCATAAATATTTAAAAAATTCGTAAAACAAAAACAACGCAATGGATATTGTTGAACTGTCAAATCGGAATGGATTGCCATTCCAAGTGTGTTACGCAATTAGGATAACGTACTAAGCAGTGTCGTGCATTGCATAAAGGCATATTAGCAGTGGCTACCTCGATAAATCACCATAAGCCTGTCAATTACATTTTTGGCCGTGCAAAGTGACGGATATTGAGATCGCCGATAGTGAGATAAAAATGAAAATCCAAGATGGCGGTTGTAGTTTTTTTTTAATTTTTCATCATGGGTGTCGTTTTTATGGTTTTCAAGGGTGCTAAAACCGATAGTGATGTCCAAATGAAAATCCAAGATGGCGGCTTTAATTTTTTTATCATGGGTGGTCGTTTTTATGGTTTTCAAGGGCGCTAAAGCCGATAGTGAGGTCAAAATGAAAATCCAAGATGGCGGCTGTATTTTTTTTTAATATTTTTCATCATGGGTGTCGTTTTCATGGTTTTCGAGGGTGTTGGAGCCAATAATTAGGTCAAAATGAAAATCTAAGATGGCGGCTGTAATTTATTTTTTATTTTTATCATGGGTGTCGTATTTATGGTTTTCAAGGGCGCTAAAGCAGATAGTGAGGTCAAAATGAAAATCCAAGATGGCGGCTGTAATTTTTTTTTTTTTTTTTTTATCATGGGTGTCGTTTTCATAGTTTTCGAGGGTGCTGGAGCCGAAAACAAAGTCAAAATGAAAATCCAAGATGGCGGCTGTAATATTTTTTTTTTAGATAAGTACTTTTGTTTTATGTTTCCGATTAGTGACCGCATCTGCCTAGACTAGACCCGGTTTAGTGCCTGCCTACCTATTCTTAAGGTCTCAACAAAACTAACAAAAGAAGCCCAAACTTGGCACACCTAGCTCAGCTCGGCTATTAGTTCCAGTAGCAGTCTTCGAAGTACACCTGCAGGTCACTCCATCAAGTCCGGAGGTAAGGTCTCAACATAACTAAGAAAACGAGCCCATACTCGGCACACCTAGATCAGCTCGGCTATTAGTTCCAGTAGCAGTCTTCGAAGTACACCTGCAGGTCACTCCATCAAGTCCGGAGGTAAGGTCTCAACATAACTAAGAAAACGAGCCCATACTCGGCACACCTAGCTCAGCTCGGCTATTAGTTCCAGTAGCAGTCTTCGGAGTACACCTGCAGGTCACTCCATCAAGTCCGGAGGTAAGGTCTCAACATAACTAAGAAAACGAGCCCATACTCGGCACACCTAGATCTGCTCGGCTGTTAGTTCCAGTAGGAGTCTTCGAAGTACACCTGCAGGTCACTCCATCAAGTCCGGAGGTAAGGTCTCAACATAACTAAGAAAACGAGCCCATACTCGGCACACCTAGCTCAGCTCGGCTATTAGTTCCAGTAGCAGTCTTCGGAGTACACCTGCAGGTCACTCCATCAAGTCCGGAGGTAAGGTCTCAACATAACTAAGAAAACGAGCCCATACTCGGCACACCTAGATCTGCTCGGCTGTTAGTTCCAGTAGGAGTCTTCGAAGTACACCTGCAGGTCACTCCATCAAGTCCGGAGGTAAGGTCTCAACATAACTAAGAAAACGAGCCCATACTCGGCACACCTGACTCAGCTCGAATTATTCCGTTCTGATCCCCTGAACCCCCCCTCCACCCCCCCCGCCTCGATCCCCTCCTAGATCGTCTTCTGTTTTAATCTCTGTCTTATCCACTAAAAACTTTCTCATACCGGTTTGAACCGCTTTTTCTTTTGTTTTTGATCCTGAAGGATCGTCAGCAACAAAAATAAGTACAGGGTTTATTGAAATACATAAGTTCGTAATTTCTTATTATAACGGATACGTGTATGTTAGTATTGAGGAACAACGACATTTTCGTCTTTGTCAAGTCACCGCACCCGGTTTGAATCCTTTTTAATAATTTTACAGATGGCAGATGTGAAAAGTGTTACAATATTTTCATGATGGGTGTCAATTTCGTGGTTTTCGAGGGTGCTGAAACCGATGGTGAGGTCAAAATGAGAATCCAAGATGGCGGATGTGAAAAATGTTACAATTTTTCATGATGGGTGTCAATTTCGTGGTTTTCGAGGGTGCTAAGTGCTAAACCGACGGTGGGGTCAAAATAAATCAAAATCAAAATCAAAATGTTTTATTTCACATAAACCTACATGGGCACTTATGAAACGTCAGAAGCTAGGTGCACGGTTCCAATTGGTCGTTTCCTATGGAGAAGAACCGGCAAGAAACTCCATGGTTACTCTTTTTAAAAATAATTGGCTTTTACAATGTTTCCAGATTACAGTAAGTAGGTATGGAAGGACAGCGCAGGCCTGTCAACAAGTACCAAGTACTTGATAAAATAGAAAATGGTCTAAGTAAAAATAAAAATCCAAGATGGCGGATGTGACAAATGTTACAATTTTTCATGATGGGTGTCAATTTCGTGGATTTCGAGTGTGCTGAAACCGACGGTGGGGTCAAAATGAAAATCTAAGATGGCGGATGTGAAAAATTTTATAATTTTCATGATGGGTGTCAATTTCGTGGTTTTCGAGGGTGCTGAAACCGATGGTTGGATTTTTATTTTGACCCCACCATCGGTTTCAGCACCCTCGAAAACCACGAAATTGACACCCATCATGAAAAATTGTAACATTTTTCACATCCGCCATCTTAGATTTTCATTTTGACCCCACCATCGGTTTCAGCACCCTCGAAAACCACGAAATTGACACCCATCATGAAAAATTGTAACATTTTTCACATCCGCCATCTTGGATTTTCATTTTGACCCCACCGTCGGTTTTAGCACCCTCGAAAACCACGAAATGGACACCCATCATGAAAAATTGTAACATTTTTCACATCGGCTATCTTGGATTTTTATTTTGACCCCACCATCGGTTTCAGCACCCTCGAAAATCACGAAATTGACACCCATCATGAAAAATTGTAACATTTTTCACATCCGCCATCTTGGATTTTTATTTTGTCCCCACCATCGGTTTCAGCACCCTCGAAAACCACGAAATTGACACCCATCATGAAAAATTGTAACATTTTTCACATCCGCCATCTTGGATTTTTATTTTGACCCCACCATCGGTTTCAGCACCCTCGAAAACCACGAAATTGACACCCATCATGAAAAATTGTAACATTTTTCACATCCGCCATCTTAGATTTTCATTTTGACCCCACCATCGGTTTCAGCACCCTCGAAAACCACGAAATTGACACCCATCATGAAAAATTGTAACATTTTTCACATCCGCCATCTTGGATTTTCATTTTGACCCCACCGTCGGTTTTAGCACCCTCGAAAACCACGAAATTGACACCCATCATGAAAAATTGTAACATTTTTCACATCCGCCATCTTGGATTTTTATTTTGACCCCACCATCGGTTTCAGCACCCTCGAAAATCACGAAATTGACACCCATCATGAAAAATTATAAAATTTTTCACATCCGCCATCTTGGATTTTTATTTTGACCCAACCATCGGTTTCAGCACCCTCGAAAACCACGAAATTGACACCCATCATGAAAAATTGTAACATTTGTCACATCCGCCATCTTGGATTTTTATTTTGACTCCACCGTCGGTTTCAGCACCCTCGAAAACCACGAAATTGACACCCATCATGAAAAATTGTAACATTTTTCACATCCGCCATCTTGGATTCTCATTTGGACCTCACCATCGGTTTCAGCACCCTCGAAAACCACGAAATTGACACCCATCATGAAATATTGTAAGTCTTCAGGGGATCAGACCGGAATAGTCTTCGAAGTACACCTGCTGTGCAGGTCACTCCAGCAAGTCCGGAACGAAATATGAATTTATAAACCCTACTTACTTCTAGAAAAATTATAAGACTGTGAATCAAATCTTTCCTTGGGTAATAGGTACATACAGAATGCGTGAAGTATCAAGTTTTGTGTGTCAAATATTTTGTATCCGTACAGCGATCTTCTTTTAGCACAAGCTGCTGCTTACAACCGACACAGAGTCCACTCACAACGGCGGCCGAGCGCAGACTAATATTTCATTACAAATTTTTGTGCAATAAACCGAGACAGTGACCAGTAAAATAACCCTTATTTCAATCCAATAAGATTCACGTATTACAGCTAAATATGTGAAAAAATAGACTCCGATTTTTATTTTTTTCTGAGCTTATTTTTAACATTTTGATAGTTCTTTGGGCTACCTTTTTGAGTTGAACATGTCTGCTTACATAAAATATTTTAAAATAAATATGTTTATGTTATTAAACAGAAGAAAAATGACCCCAAAGACAGCACGATATCGTCGATTTTGTGTGAAGAGGCAACGGAAATTATTTTTTACTATATTATAAACCAACATTTTCGAATAAAAAATGGCTACCATTTGGAGATGAAAGAGTAATCTATCTGTGGTAATTATTAGTTACATTTGGTTTCGTCTCATTTTGCCGCAAAATGCACCGAAAAACGGCTTATTTTTGTCAGATACGTAAAGGCGTCCTTAAAGCGATCTTTATTGTTGTTATTATAAGGCTGCTGTCAGATTGCTGCTACTGATAAGTCTGTCAAAACCAGTGATCCTTATTATCATGATAAGGTTGCTGTTAGGTTGCTCCAGCAGTCAGAGGTTAAACAATTACAAAACTCTATAGTCACTGCTAGCGCGGCCATTACATGCTTTGTGGTGGAAAGTGTTAATTAAAACGCTCTTTCATTTAAAAATACAATTTAATTAAATATAATTTATATCGTTACAGACATTGCCACTTAAATAACTAGTCTAATCTTGGATTCACCAATTCCTACCCTTCTCCCATTCTTCTCTCTTATCTACAAAACTTATTGTAACTAGAAAACTGAACTTAGGTAATACGGTGGAATATAAGTTATAATCTAGCTGGTTATACATAAGTACAAGAGATGATACAGGGCTGCTTGGGCCGATATCGACAGAGCAAACTTGGGCCATCTACGGGACATCAACGAGAAACGAGATTACCCGAACGTGTCGTCCCGGTGACGGCGATCGTTTGTCCACCGCGACTGACCTTGGCGGTTCAGTATGTTATGGCAGTGTGTTGACGACATCAAACGTATTTTGTTGCCGACACATTGGCCTGTCACAATCTCAGGCCGAGTTCTAATGGTCGCGCCGAATTACTCGAACATTCGGGGGCCAGAATCTCGGCGCTCCGGGTGACGGTGCCGGACGTGCTGCGGACACACTACAGTAAATGTTGTGTTGCTACTTCGGTGTCATCTTGTTCTCGTTGACGTTCCGTTGACGGTGGCGGTGGACAAATGGCCTTAGACTTTACTCAAGCTAAGTACAGTAGCGAAAATGAACCTTATTTGTATTGACTTTATGTGCATATTCTTCAGCATTTTGTACGAATAAGAACTAACGCCTACAGATAAGGTTCATTTTCGTTTGAAATGATACTGGAAAGACATCCCAAAAAAATATGCATTTCTGTAATGATCTCTGGAAATACGAACACGCGATGATGGGATGTAATATAGAGTTATTACAACTATGATAGTACTCGCCTATTTAGCATCACCATGATTACAGAATTATCAATTTCAAATAAATTTTTCAAAACTTGAATGATATGACGATCTCTGGAGTAGATAATCCGACAGAGAGAAAACTTCATACAAACGCGCAATAATACATAGGTGCACTACTACAAAGCGAGCAGTACAAGACTTAAAAGCTTTACCTCTATGGGGGGGGGAGATACCTTGTGGTGCGACGTTCGTGCGCTAACTCAGAACACGAATATTAATGAAGCGCAAACCTTTTCTGGTTTACCTGTACTTAGATTGAGTAACGTCAACGTTCGCTCTATAGATTTCAGCCTTATAATAATAGACCAGCTTATTTGGGTATGTGTTTACATAATTATTTTCGTTAATGATTTCATTATAGTCTTCTAGCGACCAGGCTTCGTTCGGTTTAAATATCATTTTATTTATTGAGTAGTGCAAAAGTTTCATCGAAATTTTTCTTTTTAATATAGAAAACTGCAGTAAAAAAAGTCCTATCCAGTGGTTTCGAAACCTCATCCGAATACACAGATAGTCGCGGCCGCGCGACTTTATAGTAATGAAGGATCTTGCATACTACGTGGTCGCGAAAACGACTTGTCGCACGACTGCCCGCAGTTTCGAACAAAATTGGTCGGACAACCGGTCGTACATCATCATCATCATCATTTCAGCCGAAAGACGTCCACTGCTGGACATAGGCCCCCAAGCACCTCCACTTCGACCGGTTCTGTGTTTCTCGCATCTAACGGGTTCCTGCGGCCTTCACAAGGTCGTCGGTCCACCTTTTTGGGAGGCCTTCCAACGCTACGTCTTCCGGTACGCGGTCGCCACTCCAAAATCTTTCGGTCCCATCGGCCATCTGTTCTGCGAGCAATTTGCCCTGCCCACTGCTACTTAAGATTGGCAATTCTTCGGGCACACACATTCACCGGTCGTACGGACAAACTTAATTCATTCAAACTAATGAATAGATACTAGTCTTAAGACGATGCGGTAAGGTAACACTCGAAAAATGTTCTTACGTTGTTGCAATTTGCAGGTCAGTGTCATGGTGTCTGTTGATTAAAATATGATTCGTGATCGAAAGAAATACTCATGTTTTTACAGAATTATAATCTTTAGAATGAGCAATACAACTCCATAAGTTAGAATTAGCCTAAAATGTCGTGATTTCATGAAAAAGTCATTCAATAGGTAATTATATGAACTTAAAGAGTTGTAATGATGAGTTTAGTTATCATACTTAAGGGGCTTACAGGACCTAAACGTAAAAAACTCAAGTTTTAGAAACAATAAAAGTATAAATGATTGACAACAGTAAACGAAATCAGAAAAATATATGATGTTCTTCACGATATATGCTAGGTAGATAGTGTGTTGAAAATATAATACAACTAATTTGATATGATAGAAGAAAAACAATAACATAGGTACCTCTAAAAACTTTCTTTTTACAATAAAAACCATACTAATATACATACAATCATTCTGTTTTTTTTTTTTGTCAGATTATTCTACAAGCAACATACTATGACACTATTGTTTTAATTTTTTATTTCAAACAATAATTTTTTTTTTTTTGTAATTAAATTTTTGCTTTATATTTTGCAAAAAATTACCAGCGTTGTGTCATCGCGCTTCTCTTTCTTTTCATATAAGCCTCTTAATTCTCTAAATCAACAAATTGTAAAAAACAAAAGAATTTCGCCCGCCACCCTGACGCTTTTCAGCGGGATTGTCCGAAAGGGTTACCGCTGGCCCGGAACATAACGGGCTAAGGAAGGAACACGGGTGGGTTTTAGTCAGTAAGAGTCTGACACTCCCTTCCGCTCCACCCAGAGCGGGAGGAGTCATTTGATGATTTCCCATCCGCAAAAAAAAAAAAAAAACCCTGACGCTTTCACCTAAAGCAATGTAAAAGGGTTTTGTGTCAATAAAGATTTTATTATTTTTCTGCGGCCAGTCGTGCTACAAGTCGTGGTCGTGCCCGCGTGTAGTGCGCGAGATCTCCATGGGCATATTTTTCAATCGTCATTTATTAAAAAAAAAAAGCCGTTTGACCATTTTTAATCATTTCGTATTTTTATTCAGCAGATAAATTATTTGACGACTGAAAATATTATTAGACCCCTAGGGATATTTTTTATCGTCAGATACCTTTTAACCAAGGAATATTTTAAGTTCGACAGATTTTGAATGTGAATACTTTTATTGTGTATAAACGACAATATATTGACCATATTGTTCAATACAATATTTTATCATAATCTATCAAACAGTCATGAGTCATGGTAATTTCTCAGTTATAAATTCAGTATCGCACGATTGAAAAATAAACCCGTAAGGGCTGATTTTTCTAGCGTCAGATATCTTTTATCCATGAAATAAAATTGACATCTAACAGTTTTGTATGGTAAAACTGGCAAACATTCAAGTTATTCCTCGGATAAAGATGATTGACCTTGAAAATGTTTTTGGTATACCTACAGCTTAACCCCTACACTCAGTTGATAAACTATGAAAGTCAGTGATGTAACCATTAACTTCTAATTTATTTATCTCTAAAAAGTGTGAAATTGAAAAACAATACTTTTACTTCAAAAAATAAAATAGTGGTCACTAACGTTTTTTGAAGGAGAGCGACCAATAATGACTGAGTCAATCGATCCTAAATGGAAAGTCAATAAACTTCATTGTTAAGACAATCATTACAAAGTTGACCGTAAAATCAAATCGATTCCGTCATTCTTTGTAAAAATACGGTTTCCGAGAAAAGCGGTGGCCGCACTTAACAGCCACCATGAAAATGACGGCAGCGACAAAGATTTAAATCGTTAGATTCGCCCTACCGCGTCAAAAGATGGTCGCGTTTCTGTTTCGTTTTGATGCCTTTGTCACACAATGACGCAGTAACTTTACTTGATTGTCATGGAAACGCTATTTAAAAATGTGTGAGCTCACTCTTATCAGTAAGGACACTTTTTCGCCTGACTAAGAACGGTAAGATCAAATCTAGCGATTTATATCTTTAGGCAGCGGTGTGTGACTTAATGTCAAACACTGGTGTAAATGACAGATTTTCATGACGGCCGCTATAATATGACGGAACCGCTTTTCTAAAAAAAAAACAAAGCTAATGTCGTTTTATAAAATGGCTACATCACGGCAGAATGACGAAGCGTCTCTATCTTCTCGACAATCAAGTTTCCTGACTTCACTCTCTTCCTGACGACACGTCCATCAGTCGGTTGTAAGATGGACCTTGCGACTCATGTCGTGGTCATCCGAAAAGCAAACGTTTGTTGACGGATAATTTTTTTAATCTGTCAACAATCATATTTTGAATTTTCACACGTAAAAATATCACACATACTTTTCTCTTCTTACGCTTCGCAAATACTTTATATTTTCGTTTTTCTATGTCTAAGTAAAAAAATAGAACGCTTCCCTTAATACTATTTGTCTACTATACTAAATGCATCGTTTAGGTTCTGTGGACTGAAAGCCATATTACTGTGCTTGTAATTCAAATAAGGAGAATTATTCGCTGATAGCGCGTTATCAGTATCTACGTAGCCTTCAAGGGCAGGGAATATATCCTCGTCTTCATTATCCTCATATATTGGCGAATTCTGATGGGTTTTCGGCACATACGAGTATCTCGCTGGAGGCTCGGCATATTGTCCACCCACGATTATCTCATCTTCAAACTCATTCTGTTTGTTTGGTTTCCACGGCCTGTTTATGACTTTAGAGTCTGGGAAATAGAACGGTCTTTTTTTCCGGAAGGAAAATTTACTGTCCACCATATTCTGTTCTTCTATTACAACTGGATCCAAAGAGTCTATGTTGCTATCTATAGTAGTTGGTGTCACGTGGCTGGAGTAAGATGGTTCTTTATTTGTGAAAGCATAACTGGAGTCAGAGTTAGCATAATTATGGTTCCATTGTTGCTCCTGCTTCTTGTAGTCATGGATGTCGTCATGTGGTGAGGAATCTTGGAAGGTATGGGATGTTGGAAACACGTCTTTGATGGTAGGTTTCAGAGGCGCACCGTAAGAGTCCACGGGTGGCTCGCCATAGCTTTGTTGGTGGTTCTGGTGATCTAATATATGTGCCGGTGGCTCACCAAAGCCTGATTTATCAGGGGCAAAAAAGGAGTAATGTGGCATTTTCACAACATGTCCAAAACCCGGTCTGCTGTTAATTCTATACTTAGGAACACCGTATTTTGGTTTAATTTTTGATACTCGCTTTTTCTTTGAATAAGTGTGGTTATGTTTAGGCTCGGTAGATCCATATCTCGGAGATGTCGTTTTCGGCTTCCCTGTGCGGCGGCCCTTCTTTCCAGGTTTCCTGCCCGCTTTGTGAGGCCTACTTTTTGGTCTTGGTGGTCCATATTTTACATTTGGGCGTACATATCTTGACATCGATATTCTCCTGTAGATAACTTTAGGTTTTTGGAATATTTTATCCATATGGTTACCGTTATAGTCCATAATTAAAGTTGCTTCTCTTTTCCTTATTCTTCTGCCATCATGTGGTTCTTCGACTTCTTTCTTTTGTTCTTCTATTCTGGCGCATGATGCTGTAACTGTTATCTGAAATTGAAATAACGTGGATTTTAGTATTGAACGAAGGTTTTCATATTACTTAATTCTAATGGGTGCGGCGTGCTTCCACATAGATTTCTCCATGCGTACTACAATCTAGAACAACTGATATCATATTGAGACTAAATAATTTTTCGTGAACGAATCGAACCTCAGAGCAAAAGCTGTACCCAAAATGCATAATATACCGTTATCATATTCATAATCCATTGCTGTGTTTGAAAAATTTGAAAAATTCGTCTGATAATGTAAATAACGCAACGAATATTGTTGAATTTGTCAAAATGGTTGGATTGTATTACGCAATAACCTTTCTGATCTGCCACTGGCACCGCACCAATCTCACAATCTATACATATAATAAAATTGTAGAAAAGTGGTGTCTGTACAATGGAAATATATTTAAAAAAAGTAGCAGGGGTTGTTATTATATCGATGCCGAACCTGAAATTGTAATTACATTTTTTTTTGTCTGTTTGTCGGTTTGTCTGTTTGTCTGCTGTGTTTGTGCACGCTAATATCAGAAACGGCTTATTCGATTTAGATGCGGTTTTCACTAATATATTGTAGTAAGCTTCACTTAACATTTAGTGTTTATTTCATGTCAATCGGTTCATAAATAAAAAAGTTATGTCAATTTAAAGAATCACGGCGAACATTTGTTAAGGTATTCTATCAGAGTACGTAAACGCGTCGCGCCTGCGCGTCCGTGGCTAACCCTTGAAGGAGGTGAATGAAGATGAAAAAAAAAATTTGGACCTCCCATAGTAATAGCACATCAATGATTTACTATTACTATGGGAGGTCCAAAATTTTTTTCATATTTCGACCTATGTTCTTTGGGGAAATTTGTTCAGTTTCATGAGCACATTCACCTCCTTCAGGGTTGATACCCCCTTTCCGTTACACCTTGTATAAAGCGCGCTGAGAGCCGCGCCGCTGCCATAATTCCGATCCAGCCTGTCCCTTGCTGCCCTGTCCCAGCGACGCCCTAAGCCGAGGTCCGTACCCCACAGGGGGTGCCCTTAGCGTGTGTCGCTTAGTTTTTAAGTTTATATTGTGTAGTTAAGTTGTGTATTATGCCCTGGCTGGAGGCCTTAATTTATTGAGGCATCCACAGGAAAGCCAGGTTAAGCAGTCGACAACCCCTCAGGTTGAACTGCGAGATGGCCATTTCAAAAGAAAATGCGCCACTGCCATAAGGATTCAGTTATTCGTAGCGAACGCACGTATCCTGGAGAGTATAGGCGAACAGTTGGATTCGATTATTGCGATTCACTTGAATACTGACTGCTTGCATATTTCATTTATTTATATTTTAGGGTTTGTAGGTTAGGTTCTTTTTCTTAATTTTCTTTAAAATTTTGTAAGTATTTGGTATAGGTTAGGCGGTTCTTTCCTTGATTTTTGGGTATTTACTTATCTTAATTTTTATTTAGGGTTTTGTAAATAAATATTGTAAGCATTTATTATTGGTTAGGCATTTCTTTCCCTGATTTTCGGTATACTTATCTTAATTTGTATTTAGGGTTTGTATATAAATATTATAAGTATTTGGTATAGGTAAGGCATTTCTTTTCTTGATTTTCTTTATTAAGTATAAGTTCATTAGCTTAGGTTAGTAATTATTTTTTCTAGCAATTCTTTTGTTTTATAAAGTTAGTACGTTTGTCTGTGTAGAAGAATAGCACCACCCCTTACTTCCCGTGGGTGTCGTAAAAGGCGACTAAGGGTCTCACCGGAGAATGGGCAGCAGCGTTCTCTATGCATTCCACCACCATACCATACTGCGATCGCCAACCCGCCTGCCAAGCGTGGCGATTATGGCAAACCCCCCCAAAATTGGGGGAGGCCTATGTCCAGCAGTGGACGTCTATCGGCTGAAATGATGATGATAATGACGTTTGGTTTACACGTCTTAACACTTATTACTTAAACTGTGATAATTTCAGACTGTATAATAATCTGTATTTATAATTTAATTGTTTACGATAGTACGTGTTTACTAAATAACTGTGTGTTAAGTAGTAAGTACTATTTTATTGTAAGAATGCCTCGAAGAAGATCCAACCTCTCCCAATGTAGCAGAAATGCTAAAAGGATGAGATTAGTTCGATCACAGGAATCTGAGGAAGGCCGTGAGGCAAAAGGCTCTCTGCACCAGGCTAGGTTTCGTGCTGCAGAAACTTCGACTCAGCGAGAATCTCGACTGAGTTCAAATCGTTCTCGAATGATGAAAACTCGAAATAAGGAAAACGGGGAACAACGAAAGGCACATTTATCTGACGATCGCGAAGCTCACGTGCTATCGCGTGAGTCTGAGACTTTTGCTGTCAGGGAAACCCGCCTGAGCTCCCAGAGAGTACGGACAACAAATGCTCGATCCCAGGAGACACAGGACGAACGGGAAATACGTCTCACTGCCGATCGTGAAGCTCATACACTATCGCGTGAGTCTGAGACTTTCACTGATAGGGAAATTCGTCTGAGTTCTCAGAGGGTTCGGACAGCAAATGTTCGGTCTCAGGAAACACAGGAAGAACGAGAAATACGTCTCACTGCCGATCGTGAAGCTCAAGCACTAGAGTCTGAGACTTTCACTCAAATTCACCTGAGTTCTCAGAGGGTTCGGACAGCAAATGCCCGGTCTGTAGACGGTATATGTAATTTAAAATATGCTGCCCGAAAAGTCACTATTCCACGCGGACGAAGTCGCGGGCACGGCTAGTAGATAAATAAGCTCAATAATATATTTTTTGCATCTTCTATTAAAACAGTCAGACATTTAAAACGTCTAGTTAGCAGTCGTATATCAATGTTTTTATCTTAGTTTTCGCTACATTATTGCGACCAGCCCGAATATGGTGGCAGAATGCTAGTTTTCACGTGACGGTAATGATTTATGAAAGTATGCGTTTGCGCTGGTTAGTACACATTGATCTCTCGTTACAGACGATAGGATTAACTGATCAAGTTGGATATAGCATGCACTGCGTAATTATGGGTATTTTCAAGGGATTCTGTACCAAAAGGTATAAACAGCTTGTAATGTTCCTATTGCTGGGACACGGGCCTCCTCTCTGTGGGCCATAATCCACCAGGCGGCCCATTGGGGGCTGGTGGATGTCACATGTCTTCGAATTTTTGATTCTAAGACATGCCCGTTTCCTCCCAAAGGCTGTCCACAAGAAACCTACGACGCAACGTCTGTCTATCTCGATCTGTTTGTGAAAGATCATCTTTAGAAAAAAATCCGTTTGTCAGTTGAAATTTTCATGTACGTATCATTTATGGGTATCGTTCTTATAATTAGAATGGGAAACCGATTAGAATGATGTTCTAAACACACATGTACTACTTGTTAGTATGGCTAGCAACTTTTACACACGACAATATTTTCTAAACCTTTCCCACAATTCAAAACTATACCACGTATTACATAAAAATTTGCATACAAACGATGTTCCATCTCATTGTCAGTCACATATTGTCAGAAGGCAGTTCTCTCTATGCTAATCTTGATCCCTAAGGTCGAATACTACCGCATACAAATATACATGAAAGTATGAAGAGCAGATGCGCCAGCGTCACTTTCTAGTGCGTGCTCAGATAATGTGCCGATAAATCTACTCCTGCGCCGTTTGCTAATGGCGATAGAATGTGGACAGATATATTTCTTGCTGCATATGGTTTTACAGATGGGAGGAAAACTAACTGCATGTCGTCACCTGTGTATCATGAGCTGATGCCGCCTACCGTGTAGGTCTTCAGTCTTATATACATCATCATCATCATCTGCCTAGCCTTTCCCCAATTATGTTGGGGTCGGCTTCCAGTCTAACCGGATGTAGCTGAATACCAGTATTTTACATGGAGCGGCTGCCTATCTGACCTCCACAACCCAGTTACTGGGTAATACGATACCCCTTGGTAAGACTTGTTGTCAGACTTTCGGGCTTCTGACTACCCGTAATGACTGTCAAAGATCTACGAATGACAGCCGGGACCAACGGCTTTACTTGCTTTCCGAGTCACGCAGGGGCTTGGTTTGTGAAGATGTTCACCCATCCACGGACCACGGATAGATAGGCAGTCGCTCCATGTAAAATACAGGTATTCAGCTCCATCCGGTTAGATTTGAAGCCGACCCCAACATAGTTGGGAAAAGGCTAGGCAGATGATGATCTACACATAGCCTTTATTGATGATTGTGAGACGACATTCAAGGAAAGATATAATTTTACTAAAGAGTAACCGTGGTGTTTCTTGCCGGTTCTTCTCCATAGGAAACGACCAATCGGAACCGTGCACCTAGCTTCTCACGTTTCATAAGTGCCCATGTAGGCTTATGTGAAATAAAATATTTTAAATTTTGATTTTGATTTTACTGGTTATCGTCTTTAACTGAAAATAGGATATTGGATCCGCCCGTTGGTAGTCAGGGAAATTTATTGTTAAAAGCATACTGACAGCTTTTTGTTACCCTACGTCAATTCACCGTGATACAGCCATTTCAAACAACATTCAATGAATGAGATTACGATGAGTTGCGATTTTAATAAAAATTACTACAAACATCTTTTCACGCTCAAATAATGGGGAGGCGTTTTTTTTTTTTTGGCAATGTCACTTGAAATAAAATAAAAACAAGATGGCGCCGTTAGTTCCGATTTGGACCACGTGCCAAAATAATCTTGTAGCGTTATACGGACAATTTAAGTTAAGTAGTAGGTAATCAATTTGCTAAATAATTTCCCTGAATATGCAGCCACATTTTGCCGGTTTTATTTTTAATCCATAGTAAGAAGGTGCGAGATTATTAACCCCTGCACTAATAAATGTATTACATCAGATGAATAGTTACACACCGATTTCTCTCTTTCAGTCGTCAGTAATTTGACTTTCGAAAGAAGAAGACAAAGCGTTGTGTAACTATACAGACGCTCTACAACGTTTATTAGTAAAGGGGTAGGTATTTTAGAAAATCCCAATTTCATATCCATTATTATTAAAATAAAATTAGATGCAAAATCCCGTGAAGAAAGTGTTTGAACGACCTTCAACGTAAGAATGAAAAGGAAACTGTTGATACGGTTAAAAAAAAATTAAGTATGTTGTCTGATCTATGGTACAAACAGGTTTTTTTTTTTAAATTCATTCAAATATTTATTTACCGGATTACGAAGTACGGCATTTCATAGTCGACGTCGTCATTTGGAAGTTATGAATTGTCACATTGTTGATTTTAATCTGTTAATAGCGTTTACGATGTACGGCATTCCATACAAACTTTCAAGCCCTTGTTTTTCGAAATGAATGAACCGATTTTAATGAAACTTCATACGCATAAGCAGGATACAAAGGTCTAAAAATTTAGTTAAAACATTTTCGAAAAGTAGCGTTACATCCTAATTAGGCCGATTTTAAATTTTCCATAGAAACAGATTTCCAGTTATTTTTTTTAGGGTTCCGTACCCAAAGGGTAAAAACGAGACCCTGTTACTAAGACTTCGCTGTCTGTCCGTCTGTCCGTCTGTCCGTCTGTCCGTCTGTCTGTCTGTCTGTCACCAGGCTGTATCTCAAGAACCGCGATAGCTAGACAGTTGAAATTTTCACAGATGATGTATTTCTGTTGCCGCTATAACAACAAATACTAAAAACAAAATAAAATAAATATTTAAGGGGGGCTCCCATACAACAAACGCGATTTTTTTGCCCTTTTTTGCTCGATATCAAAAATGGCAACAGGTAGGCACTTGAAATATTCACAAAATACTCAGTTGTATTTTAACTTTAATAATAAATAATAAAATTAAAATAAAATAAATATTTAAGGGGGGCTCCCATACAACAAACATGTTTTTTTCGGCGTTTTTGCCTTGTGGTACGGAACCCTTCGTGTGCGAGTCCGACTCGCACTTGGCCAGTTTTTAAATAAGACATTCCGAAAATGTTCTTTACTACCTTTTTATCAAAAATCAACAATGTGCAAATTCATAGCTTCGAAATGACGACGCTTGACGATTGCCTTCGTCGTAGAAAAAAAAACTTTATTATTATTTCCTCGAATGCATTATGCGATCTTCCTAAGAACGAGATAAGTTTCCGTCCACGACGAGACGGAAATGAACGATCTCTCAAGTTCATTGACATTGTTTATAACCGCAAGTTATTTACGAGACTGAGAGAATATTAAATCGCAGATTAATTCCATGGCTATCTATTTTTTACGTAAACAAGTCTTTTCTCGTGACGGCACGCGCTGCTAGAGTGTACTGAGCCACAGTAAAGATATGAACAGTACGGAAACTAGGTATAAACGTTCGAAACGGCACACTCACACAGACGCGCGCATTTACGCTACCGCTAAGCGATGGTCGCGGTGCTCTCAGGCACGGATGCTGTAAACTGCCGTGTTGGAACGAGTAGTCGCTTAATACATTTAATCCTTGCACCATGGACCGTCCATCTTTTAAAAAATGCCTCGAGCGTATTGTGTATAATTATACGGCTATTAGAAATAACGGTTGGTTTGAAATAACGTAGAATAAAGATATTTTTTCAAAATATTGTATTCTTTAATTACTATTGCACCCATTCTCGAGTTGAAACGGTAAGGTGCATCGGTCGAGCGACGCGCATTTTGACTTCACTATCGGCTTAAGCACCCTCGATAACTATGAAAATGTAAATCACGATGAAGAATTTGAATTTTTTTACAGCCGCCATCTTGGATTTACATTTTGACCAGAAGGAGGAAAGGTAACCAGCCAACTCCTAACCGCAAACAGTGTTAAAAACTTCGTTACAATAAAACACATCAATTTATTTATTTATATTTTTAATTTAAATGTTTAATTAAAAATATAAATATACAACGGGCGGCCGATTTTTAATACAAAACATACAATGGGCGGCCTTATCGCTTTCTGCGATCTCTTCCAGGCAACCTTGGAATGGACAGTGATTGCGTGGATATAAAAAATGAGGTTGTCAGTTAATCAATTTTACGGACTATAAGAGTGACAACCCTAACGCTCCAATGCGTTTTTTGAACGAGTGTTGCGTTTTTTTTTTGCGGAGCGTTTTTTGGACGATTTCAACAAATATGCCTAGTATCCATACTGTTCATATTTATACTGTGACTGAGCTCTTGATGTAGTGAAAATATAAGTTAGACAGCAAAAAAGAGGGGTGTTTGGCTGACTACTACGAGTATGACGATGGGATATACAGAATAGGTTGTGTGTATAATTGGGAGCGAGCATATTACTATTATCTGGGCACAAATCCAGTCTCCGGGCTGTTACTGAGATATTCCTAACGAAAAACCCTAAAACACTTTAACTGACCTACGTAGTTAGGTCCCGGTAAACTTATCTAACAGACTGATAATAATCCATACTTAATTTATAATATTGCCAAAGTTACTCTGTGGGCCTTATACAAATAAAGATTTATCTTTAGAACCACGTTCAAAGAATCGAGCCTTTTTAGGGTGCCGTACCCAAAGGGACCCTATTACGGGACCCTATTACTAAGACTCCACTGTCTGTCTGTCTGTTATCAGGCGTTATCTCATGAACCGTGATAGCTAGACAGTTGAAATGTTCACAGATGATGTATTTCTGTTGCCGCTACAACAACAAATACTAAAAACAGAATAAAATAAATATTTAAGGGGGCTCCCATACAACAAATGTGTTTTTTTCGGCGTTTTTGCCTTGTGGTACGGAACCCTTCGTGTGCGAGTCCTACTCGCACTTGGCCAGTTTTTAAATTTCGAACTATATATAATCCGACAGGAGTTAAAGTTCTTATTACAAAAACTAACGTTAAACCCGAGTGTAAGATGTCAATCTTGCATTAAGAACTTTACTTTTATCGTAATAAAGTTCAAAATACAGTAACTGGTTCTATGGTTTAGAAAACTCCTTTTGTAATAAGACGGAGTAAGTCTGTTACCTTTTCACGCCTTAACGGCTAAACGGATTTAGTTTTGGCACACGGGTACACCAAAGATCATCCCGTGGCATAACTGCCGATCTCCACGCGGGGTAAAAATGCATTCTACAAGCCCCTACGTAATGTCCATAAAAATATATAAAAAACTACCTGTCATAATAAAGAAAGACGAAAAGTTAAATATATTTATAAATAAACTTAAAAAATTACTGATAAACAAATGTTGTTACTCCCTAGATGAATATTTAAACGATAAACATAAATAAAACAAAAAAGTAATTCATTCATTTTATTTATTTTATTCAGTAATACAGATACAATTTATACATTTAAGTTCGTGCCAACATAAACTCATTAGAGTTTTACCGTGCACCAAAATCATCGTCTACAAATTAATAATAAATCGTCTACTTAAATTAATAATATTCACGCAATTTATATGAATATTTAAAATATATTATAGATACGGTAATTATTAATAAATGATATAAAATTAATAAATAATATAAAAAATAATAAATAATATAACAAAAATAATAATTATATATCTCCTCAGGGCTTCCTCTCTCCTAACCCTCTTGCTGTGCCCTACAGGGTCTTAATTCTCTTCAAGTCTTCCTTAATTATATAGTTACCACTTATGTACACATTATGGTAAAGCAATAAAGATATTGAGTATTGAGTATTGCAAAGCCGCACGCAAAAGCTAGTTTCATATAAATTCTGTTGCATTTTTTCTATTGGAAACCTAAGTAGTACCTATCTTTACCATAGTTGGTTGTGATAAAAGACCCTATTATTTTTCCCTCTACGTGTTTATCTATCGTTTGTGGGGAAAGACGGTTGTGACCAGTTATTAGCACTGCGGTGGTCTGTGTTGATTGATTTATCGTTAATTTGTTACTGCAAAAGAAAATGTACATGTTTTCCTTCATTCATTCTCAATGAATGACGGAAAAACTTGATATTTTCTTGTTTTGAACGTAAACAGAGAATAACGGGTTGGTCAAGTTTAAAAGCGTTGCCTACTTCTCTTCTTATGCACTTTTACTCGCGTCTTAATACTGCATTCCAATTAACTTGCCATTAGTACAGTCAACAAAGGAGATAAGTATACTGGAGCGTCGGATATAGTTGAAGTTTACTAAGAAACCGATGGATGTTCTCGAATAAAATTTAATTTTATTATTAGAAAACAAACAGCTCATTTATTAAATTAAATTTCAGTCCGGAACATCCATCGGTTTCTTAGTAAACTTCAACTATATCCGACGCTCCTGTAGGTATACTTATCTCCTTTGTTGACTGTACCTTGTTGATTCTTGTAAGTTTTTCCGACGACGATTATATGACATTATAATCATCCCGACCGATTTCAGTCACGGTGGAAACATCGTAAGGAAACCGATAGGATCTACTTTAATCAATAATTCGAAGATATGTGATCTACCAACCCACTCCATCTCACCGAGAGAAGCGCTGATTATGCTACATAGAGAGTAGAGTTTATCATCATCATCTGCCTAGCCTTTCCCCAACTATGTTGGGGTAGGCTTCCAGTCTGACCGGATGCAGCTAAATACCAGTATTTTACATGGAGAGACTGCCTATCTGAGCTCCACAACCCAGTAACTGGGTAATACGATACCCCTTGGTAAGTCTGGTTGTCAGACTTTCGGAGGGAGCAGAGTTTATATCCCAAAAATAATTAAAACTACGTAAATTACAGTCACACTTCCGCTGTTCAGTCAAAACAAACCGAAATGGACAAAGTATACCTACTACGCTAACCTTTAAAAGGTGTGCGACTGTGTTCGTGCGTAGGTTTGTAATGTGACCACAATTTTTACTCACGATCATTATTTAACAAATTTACTAAACAAAACCAAAACCAGCTTCCACCCGCGGCTCTGCCCGCGAGGTATGCCGATAAAAACTATCCTATGTCCTTCCCCAGGATGCAATCTATCTCTCTGCCAAATTTTATCGAAATCCGTTCAGTGGTTTAGGCGTGAAAAAGTAACATACAGACAGACAGACACATTGACAGAGTTACTTTCGAATTTATAATATTAGTACGGATAGCAAACATTCAGTGTATGTATTATTATTATTTGTCTGTGGGGTGCCAGAATAGCACTACCCCATACTTCCCGTGGGTGTCGTAAAAGGCGACTAAGGGGCGTACCGTTACCGGCGTATGGGCAGCAGCGTTCTCCATGCATTCCACCACCATACCATACTGCGATAGCCAACCCGCCTGCCAAGCATGGCGATTATGGCAAACCCCCCCTTTTGGGGGAGGCCTATGTCCAGCAGTGGACGTCTTTCGGCTGAAATGATGATGATGATGATGATTATGATTATCACATAGTATTCAAATTGGGGTGTTTGGTGGAGTGTGTTAATTCCGGGACATTTTGTATATAATTATCTCGCAAGTACAGGCTCTAAAAAACTAGAGGATGAAATTAAACAGAAATGAAGACGATCCTGTTTAGCAGGGGTAGCTATATGACACTAGCGCTCGTTATAGTAAAAAGGTTAACCAGTGACTGGTTGGTAGCTCGGTTGACAGCCCAGGGAGCGCCGGACGTTGGTACATAAGATGCCACTAGTCGATATTTTTTCCATACAAATTTCGGGAGGATATTAGTCCACTGTTTGACATTGCATCCAAACTTAAACCTTATATCGTTTTTTCTTATTATTAATTTTGTCTGTACGGAAACAGAATAGTAAAATAAAAAGCCTTTAAAAAGTTATGAGCCAACAGAGATTGCTAATTTTAACGTAACTTTGGGTGTAAATAAGTAATAAAAGACGTGTAAAATCTGCAAAACTAAGTCGGTACCGACAGAGCTCAATTATCGAAATGTTCAATAAACTTTATTTTTAATTGATTTATGCAGTAGTTTTTTTATAAAACTCGATTTTCCAAAGAGCTTTTCGTATTTTTTTTACGCGCGTTTTTAGGTCGGAACGGTGTTTGTGTGCGTGCGAACTAGACATTGTGCGTGTAAAGTAGCGCCTAACTGCTCATCACTGATGCTATCTCTGTCGGACACGATGCCAGGTGAGACAGCGTGCTTTTTGGTCATGCCCACCAGTGAATTCAAGCTTGCGACTAGTTCCACCTTAAGTATCCTCATTTGTTTATCTTTTTATTTACGTTATTTTTCTTTCAAATAGAGAAAGTAACTAATATCAGTTCCTAGAATTATCGAATTAATTATTATTATATAAAAAAAATCTAGCTTGTTAGCTGTCTAGCATGTCAGGAATTTCTTAACGAATATATCACTATACTTTATTTAATAAAATGTAACAAAGAATTTTAATTAATGAATTAAATTCTTACTAAGTTGCTTTACGTTAAAAATATTTCGATGATTGGATGAAAAATGGCGCATTAAGTTGTCAGTTAAGTCTGTTGTTCGCGTTAAATGTTGATGTTGATAATGATCGGAGAGAAACTAGTTATTTGTGGATGGCTCAAGCCATATTATATAGCTGCCAAGCCTAAATGGAACTGGGCTGGTGACATGTGTCTCATGTTGGATGAGCTATGGCTAGGAGCTATGTGATACAGTGTCCCAACCAGCAGCAATCGGCAACGCCAAGAACAAGGCCAAGGACGAGATGGCGGGGCGAAGTCGAGTCTTTAAGAAGGGAAGGGGCCAGCAAGGAATTCGAAAAATAAGTATTTGAAGAAACTATTGCCGTCGCCTTACCTCAAGTCTGCCCCCGTAGTATGTGATAGGGACAGCTGCAGCTCAGACCGAAAGTATCACAAAAATTTTGACGAGATCGACGTTTCGTAATCCCCTTTTTTTCTCCTCGAAAATTGAGCCGATTCAATTATTTTTTACATTAACATTGTTTAGGTTCCTATCATTTTTTTTAATGTGTTAATACCTTTATAATTTGTCTGGTAGTCGTCCTCTAATCACGGCGGTAAAAATTATTTTTTGTAATTTTTAGAGGGTCATATTTTCTTTACTATTTAGTTGTTGAAAAAAAGAAAATGACAGGGTCGTGTATACAGCAGACCTTGATTTTATGAAAAAAAAAGTTTTGCTCTAGAGGCATTATTCAGGAAGGGAATACATTTGTATGGAGTTGCTGTTCCCTCTTAAGGATTATTCACATTCAGCAATAGATAGGTATAAGTGGAAGGAGGGAAAGGAGCCATTTCCCCAGCAGTGGGACATAAAAGGCTGATAGTGAATGACCAACCCATATATTGTATCTACCAACCCCCACATACCCCGGTGAAATTCGCCTTATAAAGCCTGTTAAAATCATAACCCTGGCTTTGCTGTAGTCGGCTGAAAAGTTTCCTTCTAACATTAATCGCCAGAGGCTACTGGAAGTCACTGATTCTTATAGAATAGAATACTCTTTATTATGTACACCATATTAATTACAGACATATGTATAGAAACTTTACAAAGGGTGACACAATCGACGGTCTTATCGCTAAAAGCGATCTTTTAAAGACAACCTATGGATGGATTAAAAAGGGGAAGGACAGACAAATACTTTAGGTAGACTGTGGTGTACCATTTACATAATACAATAAATACATACATAAAGTATATTATACTAATCTAAATAAATTTATACATATAACAATAAACATGAAACAGGAGCAAAGAAAAATATAATGATGATGTTTAAGGAAAGAGGAAGTGCTTTTTTTCTTATGAAAATATTAAACATCTCACTGAGTCCTATTGTCGTTACATGACATAATAATTATCATAACGATTATGATTCTCAGATCTTCTAAATAACAATATTGTTCTCTATGTGCATTGACATAGTTAAACAGGCCATTACCTAAAATTCCATAATGTAATCATAAAAATAAATCGTTTGTAATATCATCACAGCAACCGGAAGCATCTATTGTTCAAAATGACTAACTTCCGACTGACGATTATTATTAGAAAAGCATTATTTACCTTTGTTATTTATATAAGCTGTATCTATTGTTTCGTATTTTGGCTCTTTTTAACTGACTTCAAAAAAGGAGGAGGTTTTTCATTGGTCGGGATTTTTTTTTATGTAGGTAGTTATTTTTCGCGATAATTCCTTACTAGGTGGACCTATTTCAATGATTATTTTTTGTAGGAAAAAGGGTAGGTAGCTACTTTATCAAGCTATCCGATCTATCCATTATTTATCACCAGAATCTAACCAAAAGAATTCACCCAAACCTTGAAGCTCTGCGATATCACGCAGGTAGCTGTTTGAATTAAAAAGAGAACAAACTCAAACTCAAAGCATTTATTTCAATAAAACCATTAACAGGCACTTTTGAATTGTCAAGAAGTCGGTCAGTCAGAAAATATGAACCTAGTTGCCCATTCTAAAGCGTAGGTAGTCCATAGGATATGGAAATAATTCAACTGGATTCAACAGTATCTATTTTTCTGTCATAATGAAATTAAAAGGTGTTTAGAACCGGTAACCTGTTTCATCTTTACTTACAACAACAATTTTGATGCTGTTTCAGAAACTAACAATAAAATATCTTTCAAGAGTTATCCAACAAAACTACTAAAATCAAACAATTCAATACCATATTATCACGCGAATGAAAATCGAAAGTAAACGAGATGACCCGAACGAATCGCGTTAACTTAAAGCGCATACATGAGTTGTATCATGAACAGACGCTGTTTGTTATTAAAAAGATTTTCATAAATCTCTTGTTATTTATTACCGCACCGAGGGATAATCATGAAACATGTTTCAGAAGTAATATTTATGCAGTAATCAATACTGGATATTTTTGACATTAGAGAGATAATGATTAGGTAGGTACCTACTTTCATGTATCAGAGTACATCGCTTAAATAAGAGTTAGGTAGGTACGTGTCAGGGGATCTATTCGGGGGCCGAACTAATACTACTAATGACACGATTTGATAGTTGTCCCTAAGCTCCGATATGCATATATGCCCGTCCGAAAAATTGAATTTGACTTGTTCCGACCGAAATTAACGGATCAACTACTTTCGGAGGGCATCGTATCTTAGATAGATAAAATGTTTATTCAGTCCAACTAAACAAATTACAGGTATTAAAAAAACATCCAAAAAGGTGAAAAAAAAAACAAAGATTAAAAACATAAATTGACCCATAGACACCTAGCTCATATAAATAATAAAGGTCGATCGCTAGACTGTGATTACGTCAACTGGACTCGCGGGTCTAGTTCGAGTGGGCCCAGTTGACCAAAGACTCATTGGGCGGTGTGTTTCATGGTTGCACCAAATGGCAGTCCAGCTCAGCATATGCCAGGTACAATACCTGACACTGGTATTCTGCTGCATCCCGTTAGTGACACACGGATGTCGAGAAGACACATCTGAGTTTCCACAAAATGGTACCTACAGAGTGCGTCTAAATCTTCGTTGACGGCTAGCCCAAAATATGACCGTAATTGCTTGAGGAACACACTGCTGATCACCACATCCTTATTAATTCTTCACTCAGAGTAAGAAGAAGGATTACTATCTACTTACTCAATTTTCCTAAGTTATGCAGGCAGATTTCAAGGTGCCTATCAAGAGACCATGATTTTTCATTATCCCTCACTCCACCCCCGTCCCTTACAATGAGAAGATGTGACATAATTATTCACATTGTTGTTATTTTTCGCATTACCTACGATTAGAGTGGTCTTTTCTGTGGCGGTGATGGTGGTGGCGATATGGTTAATGGTTGGTGGTCCCATTAGCCAGGCTAATTAACTGAAGGCTAAACATGTGCTGCTAGTTCAAACACCGTGAAATGCTTTCGATTTCACTAATCGAAAGTGGAAGTAATGGAGGAACACCGTACTTTTTTAATTGTAGCCTCGGTTAGGCACTGTCTCATAGGGCCCTGTAAAATGGAGCCTGGTTCCCCAGTTCTGAGAACTAGGCTACATTTAACTTTGATGACGTATCGGAGTTCCTCGATTTCTACGGCTTATTTTAATTGTTTTTCAGGGTTCTGTACCCAAAGGGTAAAAACGGAACCCTATTACTAAGACTTCGCTGTCTGTCCGTCTGTCCGTTTGTCCGTCTGTCCGTCTGTCTGTCACCAGGCTGTATCTCAAGAACCGCGATAGCTAGACAAATGAAATTTTCACAAAGTATGTATTTCTGTTGCCGCTATAACAACAAATTCTAAAAACAAAACAAAATAAATATTTAAGGGGGGCTCCGATACAACAAAAGCGATTTTTTTGCTCGATATCAAAAATGGCAACAGGTAGGCACTTGAAATATTCAAAAAATACTCAGTTGTATTTTAACTTTAATAATAAATAATAAAATTAAAATAAAATACATTTTTAAGGGGGGCTCCCATACAACAAACATGTTTTTTCGGCGTTTTTGCCTTGTGGTACGGAACCCTTCGTGTGCGAGTCCGACTCGCACTTGGCCAGTTTTTTTTATTTATCTCTTCATTACGGACGCTTTTGCCATCCTGCATCGTTGATGATGTAACCAATATTTTGTAACCATATTATTTTGATTTATAAGAGAATCGTCTGTCTTTAAGATAAGATCGGAAGATCTCAGTAATGCAATCCCCCACTTAAGGTGGCACTAGTCGTTTTTTTCCATACAAATTCCGGGAGAGTATTACTCCACTGTCTGTCATTTTGCATCCGAGTTAAACGTGATATCGTTTTGTCTTATTATTAATTATGTCTGTACGGAAACGGAATATAAAATAAAAAGCCATTAAAAAGTTATGAGCCAAAAAGATTTGTTTTTCTTGCTATTTTTAACGTAACTTTGAGTCTAAATAAGTAATAAAAGAACTATAAAATCTTCAAAACCAAGGCCGTACCGACAAAGCTCACTTATCGAAGAGTTCAACAAACTTTATTTTTAATTGATTTATGCAGTGGTTTTTCATAAAACTCGATTTTCCAAAGCTTATCGAATATTTTTACGCGCCTATCAGTTTGGAATGGTGTTTCTGTGCGTGAGAACTAGACGTTGTGCGTGTAGACTAGCGTCTAACTGCTCATCACTGATACTAACTCTGGCCAAGTCAAGCCAAGCCAGGTGAGACAGCGTGCCTTTTGGCCATGACCAATAGTGAGTTCCAGCTCGCGACTAGTTTACTCTTAAACGATTCTTTTGTAATGTGTCCCAGTCACGTCGAATTTAAAAAAGTAAGATCTAACCAAGTTCAAGTAGGCACATAAGCTACAATTAATACGATGTACTCATAACCTAATTTACACAAAGATAATACCTAATGCTCCACACGCTAATCGGATTGAATTATATAATTAACGCCATGGAAGGCATGACAATGAAAACAATATGGTTGTCGTGTAGCGAAAGTGTTTGCGGTGACGCTGTGCTGATAGAAAAGTGTTTCGAAATGACGGTGGTGATTTGATTTGACATCATTATGTGCCATTTTCTTTGTTGTATATAAGTACGTTGTAAATAGGCTAACTGATGGGTATAAAGTCTCAAGCACTTCAGTTTCTTTCTGTGACAGATGGCCAACAGTGGCAGGCAAAAATTTAAGAGCACCAAATATTTTTTCTGTGAAATCCTGTGCCTTCTGTTTTTTTTTAAATCGAAGCGTCATTGCCTGAAAAAGCACATCGATCTTGGTATTCTGAAGAAAATCTGTAATAACCCAAGTAATACGATTTTGGAGGTTATCTAAAACAGTCAAATCAATCTGCCTCTTGTCAACTATGATAGGGTCAGCTATCAATCTAACAGGATAAGCTGAATACCAGTAGTTTACGTGAAGCTAACCTCCACAACCCAGATACTGGGTAATTCAGTACCTTTTGGTAAGACCAACAGGAAATATCTATAGCTTTTAATTGTATTGATTTTTTCTGTAACTGTTATGGGATTGCTAGCATAATCATTATATCAAGAGAACGTTATTGTCATTTAGAGCAATGATAACTAGCAACCAACCGAATGTGGTGATGATTCCCCAGTAGTAGTTATTATACCATCATTATCACCATCTCAGCCTCTACAAATGTGATCATCATCGTCATTATTAATCATAATACTCATAAACTGGACAAAATCCGGGTGACCCAGTCTCGTGATAAAACTGAGAACTAACTAAAACTCATGAAAATGGATCGGTGTACTAATAGTTTTCTCTTAGTTCAAGAAGTATCATGTAGCAAAGGGGAAAATTTGCAAGAGAAGCTGCCATATCGGATGACTTAGCCTAGATTCTAACTATGTAGACGAGATAGTTTTATTATGATAATATAATCAGGAGTGAAATGGCTTGATGGCTGGAACATCTGGTAGACTTAATAAATAACTACCAGTTACCAGTAGGTACTATGGTATGGTGTGGTGATATGGTGTGGTTGTAGCTGGTATCTTTATAAAAGATAAATATAATCATGAAGAAAAGACGTAGCCCTCTGAAAAGATGGATGGATGGATTCAGATAACTGTTATAAGAATAAAGGAAGTTACCAATGAGATGGTGACAGTGGTGATGAAAGTAACATTGGTAAAAAATGCGCAAAAACCCCAAGCACCTCCAATTCGACCGGTTCTGTGCTTCTTGCATCCAACGGGTTTCTGTGGCATTCACAAGGTCGTCGGACCACCTTGTGGGCGGCCTTCCAACGCTACGTCTTCCGGTACGCGGTCGCCACTCCAGAACCTTTCGGCCCCATCGGCCATCTGTTCTGCGAGCAATGTGCCCACTGCCACTTAAGTTTGGCAATTCTTCGGGCTATGTCGGTTAACTTGGTTCTCCTGCGGATCTCCTCATTTTTTATTCGATAACACAGGGAGGGAAGCCTTCTTATGAGGCCCATTCTGAGCGACCACGTTTCAGTACCATATGTCATGACTGGCAACACGCACTGGTCAAAGACTTTCATCTTGAGACACTGCGGTACGTGAGGCAATACACGATCTATACCAGCATATTTTTTTGGACTCAATACTGAGTTCGGTTATCTTTTTGCAGTTGTTACAAAGCTTTGCCACTGCTGAATACAACTTCAATGCTTATTGGCTTCAATTGCGAGGTTAGGCTGACTGTATAGAAAATACTCGAGGTATAAAAACCTAGTACCGTTGCGTCACAAAGTTTATCCTAGTGAATAATATCACCGCCGATTTCAAATCTGGCCACCTCAGCTTACAATAAAAAGGGAAAACCGCATAGTTGTTAACGATTTTCTTTAGATTCTCTAGATCGCAGTGGTGTTGAAAATGAGGTAGTCTCTAATGAGCACAACATTGAGTCAATAATAACAAACTGTTGGCCGATGATTGATGAGCTTTCCTAAGTAACACATCATCATTTAACTAACAATGAGACGGTATGTTTATATAAAAGTATCTACTTATGAGGGTGAGTTTCACAGAGAGAAATGGAGCGTTCTATACTTGACATAAAGTTTATAGAACGAGTTCCGAACGTCGAGATCCGAAGACGTACGAAGGTGTTCGATATCGGAAAACGAGTTATGGTACTCAAATGGAGTTGGGCAGGACACTTGGCAAGGTGCAGTGATGGCAGGAGACAGGTAGTGACGGACGTCTAAGGACTGGAAGACGAAGTGTCAGTCTGCAAGCGTGGAGATGGGTGGACGATATTGTTGCGATCGCGAGGAGAACCTGGATGAGGGTAGCACAGGAGCGTGGGGATTGGCACAAAAGAGGCCTATGCTCGGGCTATGGAGGATGATGATGATGACTTACGTGCTGATGATTATGATGACAAAGGTTTGCCTTCCCATTTGTTGCTGCTTAAACGGTATCTTATCAATTTGACCCTTATTAGGTACTAGCTGCGCCCCGCGGTTTCACCCGCATAAGTGTCGATTCCGTAGGAATATCGGAATAAAAAGTATCCTATGTATTAATCCAGGGTGTTAGCTACCTCCTCCTACCTCAGCTAATTTTATCAAAATTGGTTTAGTCGTTTGTGTGTGAAGAAGTAACAAACATACAAACACACTCACGCGGGTGAAACCGCGGGGCGCAGCTAGTATAATATATTTAGAACTTACACGTTTTATAGAAATCTCAATATTTTGACAAGCCGTAAAAAGCGCGTCATTAGTTAATAATACACAAAAAAACCATATACTCGGAACTTGCATAAAGAGGTGGACTCACGAGGCATTCTCTGCCAATGGATTGTAAAATCTTCTTAGTTAATCACATTCTATGATCAAACTAATAATTATAAAGGCGAAAGTTTGTGAGTGTGTGTGTGTGTGTGTGTGGGGGGGGGTGTTTATATGTTTCTTAGTTCTTCACGCTCAAACGGCGAGCCCAATTTTGATAAAATTTTATATGGAGGTAGCTGAACCCCTGGATTAACATATAGGTTACTTTTTATCCCGATATTCCCACGGGATCGACATTTACGCGGGTAAAACCGCGGAGCGCGGCTAGTATAAATATTTTACTGTTAGGTTGTATAATTATATTGTATTTAGTATTTGTGTCAAAAGTAAAAGTTTAGTTAAATTGTAATTATTTATGTTGTGAAACTATAATTAAAACTAACCTACCTCACTCACTTTTATAACATGTTTATATAATTATAGAAATTAAGTAGATTCTGCCCGCGACTTCATCCGCGTGAAATTTCACTCTCCCCCCATTCACCCTCTTAGGGGTGGAATTTAGAAAAACCCTTTCTTAGTGGATACCTACTCTTCACAACGAACACACCCTCCGAATTTCATGTCTCTAGGACCAGCAGTTTAAGCTGTGCGTTGATATATCAGTCAGTCAGTCAGGACTTTGAATTTTATATATATAGATAGAAGATAGATAATTTGATGATATGAATGACCTATTGAAAAAAAACTACGACACCTAATTTAATTTAATGTGAAAACTCAGAAATAGGTACCTAGTACAGTCAACTGGTAACGATTTGCATAATTCCATCATTTGATATCATCTTTATGTCGTAGCAGTAAGAGTGATTTTCGTAGTACAAGTGAACAGTTAGTCGTTGTACAATAAACAGTTTTATTATTTTACTCTGCGTTTACTTTCGCTTATAACCTCAATGAAGTTTATCTGCCGAGAGTTTCAATTTCGATGCAAATCTTGGTTTTTCCAAAACGCACACATACACACGCACACATATAGTTTTTCATTAATCACAATACAACACACACACATGTATGTCGCAAAATTTTATTTGATTTTATTAATTTATTTTATCGACACACGTCTCTATGTGTTTGTTATTCCAGGGTATGGCACTCGTGGGTTGCAGCTGAAAATCAGCGTCAGGTGGTACACCTTATGCTGTCATCTGACATTATGTTGAGCTGAGGCCCTTTTGGCATTATAATATTTGTTTTCTATTTTTATAGTTTTAAGGTGTATTTATTTTGCTGTAATGCCAATAAACGCATTTTTCTTTCTTTCACCCTCACACACACAACACACACACATACACATACACAAACGTACCAGATACACCATTCAACACCCAAAATCACCTCTCTAGTCTCCACTCTGGAATTCGTACCCCGAGCCCCAAGATACAGACTAACCCTTTTATTCATAAACGTTGATTAAAGTTATGTAATGACTAGCGACCGTTTAACCATACCTTTTGACGTTTGAACGTCACTTACACGATGATACTGCATTTCATGAACTTTAAAGAAAACTTATAGCGGTTAAGATAACTTTATTAGTTTAGCGGTAATAGTCGTTGAACTTGGGTGTTGGATAATTTTGTACCGAATACAAAATCCTTAGCATTAATCCTTTAAAGTGACTAAGATGAAGTAGTTGCTTGTTTATAACGGGTAAAGACTTGCATTGAAAAACAAAATATGAAATTTTTTATTTTCATTATATTATTTTATTAACAACAGAATCGTGCTACATTGTGATAACGGGCTACTACGGAACCCTACACTGTGCGTGGCCCGACACGCACTTGGCCGGTTTTTTTTTCTATCGTATCAAATTAGTTGTATCATGTTTTCAACACACTACCTAGCATATATCCTAAAGAATGTCATATATTTTTCTGATTTTGTTTACTGTAGTCGATCATAGACTTTTATTGTTTCTAAAACATGCGTTTTTTTGTGTTTAGGTCCTGTAAGCCCCTTTCTGTATTACCTGGACGATAAACTATTTTCTATTTTTCTAGTATACCAGTATTCCAAAAGGCTTACCTATCTTAACCTATTTTATGGTTTTTCTACGTTTCTAAAATAATTATCTCAGAATAAGACACGAGTCTTTTATAAAAAAAACTTTCTTATGTGTTGAAACCGGTTTGAAACGTGTTAACTGCGTAGAATTTTAAAGGCGACACGGTTTTTATGAATTTATTATCATTTCGGACTACATTATTGTGTTGGTCTGAGAAAATATCTTACATAAGTTGAATCATGGTAAGTATAGCCATCATTCTCCTGCCTTATCCCAGTTTATTTTTGATCGGCTCAACATGTCTTTACTTCCATACTTCTCTATTAGTCGTCATCTCGGTAGTCACCCCCTTTCTAACCATATCATCATTCACACAGTCCATCCATCGTTTCTTTGGTCTTCCCCTACTCTTATAGCCATCGATATTCATACACATGCCCGAACTATGAGAACCGATTTCCAGACAACTTTTCGGTTACCGGTGCCATTTTCAGACTTCTTCGTTTAGTCTACCTCTTAATTCCTTTACCCCTTAAGGTTGAAAAATACTTGCACGCAGGGCTTGGAAATAGGTACCTGTATTTTTGGAAACCATTGCCCTTGGTGTGATACCGGTACCAGAGCAGAGTAGTACCTGTAATATTCATTACCTCCTAGGAATGTTGGGCTTCAACTCGATGGAGGTTAGGCGTTGCTTTCAATAGCTCACCAAAGCCTGCAAAACTCTTAGAGGGCGCATCGATAGTCCCGAACTCCACGATCTTTTCTATCGGCTACTTGTTCCCTACAAATACATCGGACATCGCCAAAGCCGATGACAGAATCTGTTTGCACCGCCGTCATCTAAAACTGTTGCCAGAGTTGAGTCCCCAGTGGGATGCTTAACGGCCTGCTGACCACCAATCCTGAATGTGATCTGGGGGCCTAAAATGCCACTTTAGCAGAATCATAAAATGATAATATTATAAATCATAATGGACAGTTAACTGTTAAGTTAATCGTATCAAATGCCATTGGTGAAGGATTTTTCATTTTTTTTTTTGTCTGTGCTAAAATACCAATCAATCCAATCCAAATCCAATCCCAATCTCTTTGATTATACCTACGTAGTGCAGCGAAAAAAAAAAACTTGGACTGTCTTCGCCATATTATGATTCATAATGTTATCGTTTTATGATTCTGCCAAAGTGGCCTTTTTAGGCCCCCAGTTGGCCGATGAATGGAGTAGAGTTATGCGTGTATGTCTGTTGTTTTGTGAGAAGTATGCTAGGGTGTCCTCTAATAAGTATGTTGTTGTTGTTGGTGTTGTTGTTGTTGTTGTTGAAATATTTTTGTATAGGTACCATACCTGTTTAAATCTCTATGTTAATTAATGTAATTGGTGTTACCGTTTTAATTAACAATAAACAATATTGGCACCATCATGGGAAACGTTTTTAGATAGGTTTTTATTTTTATTATTTCATTTATCATATGTAGATTGTTTTATATTTTGTGAATGTGACAACGTTGTAGGCCTTGTAGAATGTAGATTTGTAGACCATTTTCTATCTTGTTAAGCACTTGTTGACAGGCCCACACTCTCCTCACATACCTGTTTACACTGTAATTGTAACTGTGGAGTTTCTTGCCGGTTCTTCTCCATAGGAAACGACCAATTGGAACCGTGCACCTAGCTTCCGACGTTTCATAAGTGCCCATGCAGGTTTATGTGAAATAAGATATTATGATTTTTAGGGTTCCGTACCCAAAGGGTAAAAACGGGACCCTATTACTAAGACTCCACTGTCCGTCTGTCTGTCTGTCTGTCACCAGGCTGTATCTCATGAACCGTGACAGCTAGACAGTTGAAATTTTTACAGTTGCCGCTATAACAACAAATAATAAAAATAAAATAAAGTTAAAATTTAAAGGGGAATAAAAGAAACGTGTTTTTCGGTGTTTCCTTGTAGTACGGAACCCTTCGTGTGCAAGTCCGACTGGCACTTGAATTTGATGAAGCCAAACGATTTCCTTTCAACTCCCAATATTCCACCAGATTTCGCCACTTCAAACAAAACCGGTTAACCGATACGAATCGATATCAGAATCGAATTATACCGATTATTGATGCACATAATATCTATCGTTCAAACGCATCGTGCTAACACGACAATTACGACGACCACTTTTAATTGACACCTTTAGGTGACGTTACTTGTCAAAACAAAAGCAATCATGTGCATATTTCTTTAGAGTGTCTTTTTCTAAAGTTATCTTGTTAGTTACTTTACATATTCCGGCGTACTATGTTTTTCAAAATTTCTATAAACGTGTTTAGATAAATGGTTAAATCGAAGCAGTTTTTAATGTTATTCATACCGCAAGTTTTTCTTACAAAGATCATAAACTCATGATTTTCTTACCGGGTTTGTTTACGAAATTGGACAAGTTAATAGAAACACACTATACATCGACAAAAGTTCCTCATTTCGCCGCGTTCCAACTTACACTGGTTGAATTGTATCATCGCGTATGATATTTTTTTATCACAACCCAAGAAGCATCTTCACTTTTTATAAGGTTTTTTCAGCTGACAATCGTGTAATTTACGAGTGTTTTAAATTAATTTGATGTATTTATTGAACACCGTCTAGGGTTACGTCGTTCCAAAGAATTGTTTACTTATTAAATTACTAGCGATTCGCTCCCTGCTTCGCACGGTTTTTACGACTTGATAAAACATCGAGATTTCTTTAATATCTAAGTTTAATATGAATATAATTAATTACACATAATATTCAGAATAAATTCTCTAACTGATGATGAATGTTTAGAAGAACAACGCGGTCACATAAAGTCTAACAAATACCAATTTTATTTTAATGGTAATTAAGTTGATTTTAGAGTGACTAGCACTATTAAAAAAGGTAGAAAATGCTTGAAGTTGTCGCGTAAACTGAACTTTATTGTGTAGGATTTAAAGTTATTTTTTCCATAAACTCGTATTTGTTTACATTTTTGGCAAATAAATTGCGAATGCAGTTTAGACAGACTCGATTTTAATTTATAATAAGTACTAGGTTCTGCCCCTGGCTTGTTTAGCGTCACCCGATGCACCCCGTGGCATTACATCGCCCGTCCGTGCCATTATTTTCGCTTACCGGTCTCTCTGAATTTTTTGCTCGTCTCGTAGGGGTCCCAGCGTGATGTTAAATAGCCTGTAGCCTTCCTCAAAAAGAGGCTATCAAATGCATTTTATTTTCAAATCCGACTGGAGATTTTGAGATTAGCGCTTTCAAACAAACTCTTCAGCTTTATTATACCTTTTGGAATAAATTCTCTAAATGATGGTGAAAACTTCATCAAAATCTATTGCGGAGTTTAGAGTAACACCGCGATCACACAGACAGACAGGAAAAGCGACTTTCATGTATTATAATATGCTTAGGTGATGACTAGGTTATCATTCCAGTTCGATGACACTTAGATAGGTATTGATGGAAAATTTATCAATGGGTGTTGTTGTTGTTAGGGAAAAGGCATTTGTTTGTTTGTATTTTTATATTATACTCTATTCATAGAAGAAAAAAAGAGAGGGAACAATTGTTTATTCGTTATCTGAATGACAATTGAAACGATACATGCTAAATAAAAGCTAGATTTGCCCAGGAAAATAACATTGGTAATTATTTTCTACGAAATAATCCTAGTGGAGAATTCTCGGGAATATATTATCTATTTAGCCATTGGAAATACTGTGTGGAAAGTTCACTGAAAGAAACAAAAGTAAACCTACGATGGTGGTTGGTGGTGGTGGTGGTGGTTGCTGTTATCAGCAAATAACAATAAAAACACGACTGCAGCACGTAGGTATATTTTCGAGAACTATTCCCACGATAATTTTGTCTATCACTTTTTTATGTAAAATTTTATAGGCAGAAACCTTTAATATCATGGTTTGACATTCAACCAATATTTTACAAAATATTTGCAAAAAACTGACTTATTCGGGACTCTTTATAATCCGTTTTTTACGCCCAATATTTCGAAATTAACTTTTCACGCAGTACTATTCTTAATGCCTGGATAAAAAGTAACCCTACATCCTAAACCTTAAGAGCACTTTGTATCCTCCTTATGCAACTTCATACGCATAAGGAGGATACAAAGTCACTCTACTGTCCGTCTGCCCGCCTGTCACCAGGCTGTATCTCATTAACCGTGATAGCTAGACAGTTGAAATTTTCACAGATGATGTATTTCTGTTGCCGCTATAACAACAAATACTAAAAGCAGAATAAAATAAATATTTAAAGGGGGCTCCCATACAACAAACGTGTTTTTTTCGGTGCTTTTGCCTTGTGGTACGGAAACCTTCGTGTGCGAATCCGACTCGCACTTGGCCAGTTTTTTCTCATTTTTTTTTGCATGACTTGTAAAAGTGATTCAGATACCCTATTTACAGAGTACAGTGTCTGTGTGGTGCCGGACTTAAAGAATAGCACCACCCCATACTTCCCGTGGGTGTCGTTAAAGGCGACTAAGGGGCGTACCGGAGAATGGGCAGCAGCGTTCTCTATGCATTCCACCCTCATACCATACTGCGATCGCCAACCCGCCTGCCAAGCGTGGCGATTATGGCAACCCCCCCCCCCCCCCCCCCTTTTGGGGGAGGCCTATGTCCAGCAGTGGACGTCTTTCGGCTGAAATGATGACATACAGAGTAAACAACTTCATTTCATCTCATTTCTCGGCCATTTTCTTCATCAACAACTAAAGTAATCAGTCAAACTGACTTTTACTGTTGACTTTTACTTGATCTTTACTGTTCCAATGGCACATATGTTTCTTCATTCAAGTAACAGCTAAAATAGTGAAGAATCAAATTTAACAGTTACTTTGACTTTTGTGACGTTACGTTGGCTGTTACTCATCATCATCTGCATTTCAGCCGTAAGACGTCCACTGCTGGACATAGGCCTCCCCCAAAAGGGGGGGGGGGGGGGTTTGCCATAATCGCCACGCTTGGCAGGCGGGTTGGCGATCGCAGTATCGTATGGTGGTGGAATGCATAGAGAACGCTGCTGCCCATTCTCCGGTACGCCTCTTAGTCGCCTTTTACGACACCCACGGGAAGTAAGGGGTGGTGGTATTCTTTAAGTCCGGCACCACACAGACAATGGCTGTTACTATTGACGATGAAACTGACAGTTAGAATATAAACTTCTAGCAAATATGACAGCTTATTTCCGAATGCTTTTAGCTGCTGGTAACAGGTTCAATTCCACCCAGCCGGTCGATTCTGTAAAAATCTGACTGTGGGTTTGTTTTTGCTATGAATTGACACTATTGACAGCTCACTCCACACTCAGTTTACCTAAGTTTTCACGGTCAGATTTTTACAGAATAGCACCACATAGCACCGCTGTTCTATTATTGCCAAATATACCAGGCTTTTTGCTACTTAGTTTATTTTGTGTTAATTTAACGTCTTATTTGTGCACATTATTTTTATTCTACATTTTTTTCTTGTATGTGAGACTAGCTTTCTGCTACGTAAGTGTATGTGTGTGTGTAATGTATGTATCAAAAAGATACAGGCTGAAAATAAAAATCGGCTGAATAAACCGTCTTGGCAAAAAAAAAAAAAATGGCGCGCATTTTGTACCATTGTAAAACTTTGATACTTCATATATTTAGCATGAAAAGTAAACATATGGAAATAGACAGCGATAGCTATATGAATGCAATTGCAGAAAGTATAAAAACAGCTGCAAATGAAATCGTTAATAACCTTTTGCCGCAAAAGTAGCGGGATATATATTTAAAAGCTTAGGAAAACTTTGTTTTCATTAAGTTGAGTTTTTATTTTGAGTAAGTATATTATATCACGGTAGGCGGATTGGTAGTTGAAAGAAAAGTAGATTACGCACCTTGCTAAAGTGAGTAATTAATGCACTCGTCTTAATTTAGTGCCCTCGCGTGCGCTTGGGCACCAACATAACTCTCGTGCATTAATAGCTCACTTGGCGCTCGATGCAACAATCTACTATGAATGGAGTTATTGATAAATAAGTTTTTAAAACTTTTTGTTCAAAACTTTCTAAGGTCCATAATTTTTAAATTAAAAAAACGCATACAAAAAAAACATAGGAACCGTATTTAAAGAACCTAATTTATTTTTAAATAGAAAAAATAAATAAAGTTGGTACACTTACCGTCAAAACTATATAACACAAAACGTCAGCTAACTGCATTATCACAACACTGATCCTTCTCGCTGCGACAGTACTAATACTAACGCTGCATGCGTCTGAGTCGAAAGCCCGTCAAAGAATGGCTGAACGACGTCGGATTACTGTCGAGTATCCATCTGTGACGAATTCCATAGAGATGATGAAACCGCATTTGTTTTTTTTACCTTTTTGGTTTTGTATTTGAGTGAGCTCATGTTTTGTTAGGACAATGGTTTGCTTTGTATAAGGTTAGAGCTGTCATAGATTAATTGAATTAAGAGGGAGTATGTTTGTTGACAGCAGTCCAACTGTAACCATATAGTGATTACCTACTTTTCTCTGTGAAAAAAAAAATCAGCTGTTCTATATACCTTTTGACTGCGAAGGTAGTTATTGCACTTTTATAAGAAACAAGTGATTTGTTTTTTAATAGCCGACGAAAAATTTTAAGGGGCTTACATGACCTAAAGCGCGGTCACTGTCGGACTGCATATAAAAGAAAGAGAAGCGCGATGACACAACGCTGGTAATTTATTGCAAAACATGAAGCAATTATTTAATTACAAAAAATCCATTGTCTGGACTAAAAAATTAAAACACTAGTATTTTAGTATGTTGCTTGTAGAATAATCTGACACAAAATCAGAATGATTGCATGTACATATATTAGTATAGTTTTTACTGCAAAAAGAATGTTTTTAGAGGTATCTTCAAGATTTTTTCTATCGTACCAAAATAGTTGCATTATGTTTTCAACACACTATCTACTTAGCATATATCCTGAAGAATATCATATATTTTTCTTCGTTTGTTTACTGCAGTCGATCATATACTTTTATTGTTTCTAAAACTTGCGTTTGTTGTGTTTAGGTCCTGTAAGCCCCTTAACACAGGGGTCCAGAATCATATACCTACCGAATCCATGGTAACAGATTGTGCGTTGATATCCCTGACGGGGTTTAAGTAACTCATCACAGAAGACAGAGAGTCTAGTCATCTTGTCGCGAATTCCGCAGAGCCTAAGGACTATTTTCCAATGAGTGCGACCTGCCTGTTATGACTTACGGAGCCAAAGCCTGAACACTCACGGTATGGCTGGTCTATAAATTCAAGATCAATTCAGATAGCTAGCTATGAAACGAGCTGTGCTTGGGAAACCACTGAGGAAACCATCATTCTCTGTTGCAACAGAGAACCAAAGTTGTCTACATAGCGCACAGACTAAGCAAGCTGAAGTGGTGGCCGGCCATATTAGCCGTAGAACCGATGACCGATGGGGTAGACGTGTTCTTGAGAGGAGACCGCGAATCGGCAAACGTAAGGTAGGACGTTCTCAAGCTAGTTGGAGCGGCAATCTTCTCGTCTGTGTCATGTTTTAATTTTTAATTCTTTTACCTATTTTGGTATAGTAATTTTATTTTATTTTAGGTGCATCGTCTTCACATATTATTATACATATAATTAATGTATACAAAATATTGTAAAACATTTTAAAAGAGTAACGGTGGAGTTTCTTGCCCATTCTTCTCCACACGAAAACTACCTTTTGGAATGGGCGACTAGAAACAATTCTATTTTTTTGTAATTTTTGACGTTCAAAAGTGCCTTTTAAGTGCCTACTTGAAATAAATGTTTTGACTTTGACTTTGACTTTGTAGTAAAATAAACGTCATCGTAATAAGCGCCTGCCAATAATCAGAAATGGCAGTGAATGCAGGTAGACAATGTTCTTCTCAATCTACTAAATAATCTTCGAAGATCTTCTCTTCAGTGTAGAAGGTGTGCTTTTCTATAAAAAAAATACATGAAAGATTTCTGCCCACCCGTATAAGAAAAATGTGTGAGTTTATGTTTATGTGTAAAAAATTAAACGCAAAAAAAAAAATTTGGGTGATTCAACAACTCTATAACATTCTTCATGAAATGAACGCACGCGCAACTCTCACATCGACTTTGTTTATTTATTATCTTTAAAAACAATGTCTTTGAATGCAAAGGTTCAAATTGAATTGTTTAGTAGGTATTTGTTAGTTGTTGTGTCTGCATTGTTCCGGTGTTTTTCAATATGTGTACACCAGCCTATTATTATGCCACCGTAGGGCATAGGCCTCTTTTTAGTGGTAGTACTGATTCCCCCGTTCTTGTTTCCCCCAGTTCTTGTTTCCCTCCGAAATTTATAATAAAAATATCGTTCAATCACATTCTCGGTTCCCCCGAAATTTAAAAATTAGGTAAGTACAGTTAAACAAGAAAGTGTTACCACCAAAATATTATTTTTGGGAACCAATTTTGATGAATAAATAAATGAGAGATAAAGAAATCAGCTCAATGTTAGTTATTTTTACACAAAGTTGTTGATTTATTTATTTACTAGCTTCCGCCCGCGACTCCGTCCGCGCGGATGTCGGTCTTCGCGTGGATGGTTTATTTCTCCATTTTGAGTAACTCTGACAATGACATCTTATAAATATCTATTGGACCCAAATACGGCTAAGCCTATAATAATTAAGGAGATCCCTCTATTGAGCTACTGCTGTTGAGCTCGCGTTCTGTAGTAAGTATTTTTTTCATAGTAATTCCGACCTTGATAAGTAGCATGTAGCAGTAAATTACTGACAATGACGAAAAGTTTGCAATAATAAAAAAGTGATCGTGACAATGCGACAGAAAGTTAATTGAGAGCTTCAGCATACACAACATTGTTAGTGAGCTCGTCCGGAATATGAACATGAAGATTTCTTGGACTGCTCACATGGGAAAGAGCTACGTAAAGTTGCCCGTGTGAAAAACAACTCGCGGTAAGATCTACGCCAGCAACTCCTAGGGTCTGACCTTGAGCCTTATTTATTGTCATGGCGTAACACAAAGCTACAGGAAACTGTATTCTCTTAAATTGAAATGGAAAATTATCCACTACGGGTAATGCAACGTGTGTTCGCGGTTCTACAGAACAACGTCTATGAATAAAACTAAAAATAAGATTTTTTTTTCTACGTATTTTTCCAGGATAAAAAGTATCCTATTTTATGCCCAGGATAATAAGGTATAATTATACCAAGTTTCATCGAAATCGAACAGTTAGTTTTCACGTGATGCCTGCATATACAGACAGACAGACAGACAGACAGACAGACAAAAATTTTTTTAATCACATATTTGGGTTTGGTATCGATCCAGCAACACCCCCCGCTATTTATTTTTTCAATATTTTCAATGTACAGAATTGACCCTTCTACAGATTTATTATATGTATAGATTTGTGTTTAAAATATATTATGTACTTATATTATATTGTAATTTGTAACATTTACACCTGTTGATTTATATAATTTAGAATTATTCTATTACGTGTTTTATATTTTTAAATGTAAAATTTATTGTAGGTATATTTAATTATTATTAGTATTTTTCTAATAAATATTTTTTAATATTAATATTATATGTTTGTAATAGTGAAGAAATTTATTGTAAAATTGACGAAAACTGTCATAAATCATAAATCATTTATTAATTTGCAAACATGGGTAAAATATACATCGATGTTTTTTTTTTATATAGAAGTAGTAAAGTTCTCCATGCTTAACCGTCATATGGGTATGCAAATAATTCAAAGTACAATATAATATTTAAAATGTCACCCTTCTCAGTCACAGTTACGAAATAGTTAATAAAATATTTACATGTCAGAATACAAAAATAAAAAAAATAAAAAATAGGTAGGTACAAATACAAATTAAATTACAAACAGTCTAAATTAAATTTGAAACAATTAAAATAGCAATACAATTCACTGTTTCTTTGATATGATTTTTTTGATGATAATTTGTCCTGGAATAAACATACTTATTAAAACCACTTAGTACTCTTTTCTTTGACTGTACGACCTCGATTACGTCTAAAAAAACGGGATTATAAAGTACTAGCAGCGTCTCGTGGTTTCACCCGCATAAGTGTCGATCCCGTGGGAATATGGGGATAAAAAGTATCCTATGTGTTATTCCAGCAAATGGTCTATCTATGTGCCAATTTTCATCCAAATCTGTTCAACGGTTTACGCGTGATTGAGTAATAAACATCTAAACATCTTCACAAACTTTCACATTTATATTATTTGTAGGATAGTAGGATTAAATTTTTCGGGCGGAAACACGACTGGGGGGATTCTAACCCTCTTTTCATACAGTGAAGGCACGAGCAATCGAGCATTGATCATCACGCTTTCTCAAGACGAGTCCAGGTTCCTTCTTGATGTCAATAATGTCAAAGATAAACGGACGGCCTTATTACAAAACAAGGCTTATCTTTAGACCCAGGTTTAAAACATCGAGGCTAAGTTAATGCAAACATGTCTCGAGTTAAAATTTAAGATAACGCAACTCAGGCCCCCAAGATACAGGCGCTGCCTAGTTTGGGAACCATTGTTCAAATACACCATCATCATCATTTCAGCCGAAAGACGTCCACTGTTGGACATAGGCCTCCCCCAAGCACCTCCACTTCGACCTGTTCTGTGCTTCTCGCATCCAATGGGTTCCTGCGGTCTCACTAGGTCGTCAGACCACCTTGTGGGGAGGCCTTCCAACGCCACGTCTTCCGGTACGCGGTCGCCACTCCAGAACCTTTCGGCCCCATCGGACATCTGTTCTGCGAGCAATGTGCCCTGCCCACTGCAACTTAAGTTTGGCAATTCTTCGGGCTATGTCGGTTACCTTGGTTCTCCTGCGGATCTCCTCATTCCTGATTCGATCACGCGGGGAAACTCCAAGCATAGCCCTCTCCATTGCCCTTTGGGTGACTTTTAGCCTTCTCATAAGCCCAGTTTTCTCATCATGATGCATTTAAATGTATATTTTGAACATAGTCAAACAGCTTCTAGTATTAGCTGTAAACAACAAAATACAAATGTGCATAACTAAATAACATAAATAACTATGTAAATATTCCAGTTAAAGTAAGCACACAATATTATTATTTTTGAAATTTATTTTGTAACAATGGTCCAATAAATTATTCTTATTCTTATTTCTCCAGTTATGTAGCGTTTAGGTCCTGTAAGCCCCTTAGGCTTACAGGACCTAAACGCAAAAAAATGCAAGTTTTCGAAACAATAAAAGTATATGATCGACATCAGAAAAATATATGATTTTTAATTGAAAACATAATACAACTAATTTGAACCGTTAGAAAAAAAAAAAACATCTAAAAAGTTTCTTTTTACAATAAAAGTCATACTAATAAGATGAAAGTAAGTGAAAATTACCGTAGTATTCAGAGGCCCGAACCCTATGCCGGTCGGCTACAACAATCATTATGATTTTTTGTCAGATTATTCTACAAGCAACATATTAGAGCACTAGTGTTTTAATTTTTTAGTCCAAACAATAGATTTTTTGTAAATAGACAATTCCTTCATATTTTGCCATACATTACCAGCGTTGTGTCATCGCGCTTCTCTTTCTTTTCTATGCAGTCTGGCAAAGACCGCGCTTTAGGTGCCTTAAGTCAAATGTAATAGGAGTGAGCCTATTGCCGTCAACCGGGAGCAAATCCAGGCAACTGGCTGCTGCTGAGAAGTTCCAATTAGAAAAACCCAAAACAACATTGCCAGACTTGGTAAAGGAACCCAGCAAGGTAATTGCGTAGGTAACACACATAAAATGCCAGTAGATCGCAATGCTTTTAAATTTTGGCAATACAGCAATATTCATTGCGTTATTTACGTTGTTGAGGTGTCGAAATTTTTAAACCTATGAAGCAATATTTATTTCAATTCATTTCAAAACACAATTACCCCACAGAAAGCACGTAAACCCGTTGGTCCCGGCTGTCATTCGTGGATCTTTGACAATCGTTACGGGTAGTCAGAAGCCCGAAAAATCTAACCAGGACGAGGTTCTGATTGCCATGGCAACGTGGCTGAGACCACGGAGGGAGGCGCGCCTAAGGTTCCCGGATACAGGTTGAAGCATGTGCCGCTTCCTGCGACGTGTAGTCGCAGGGCGCGGCACATGCTTCGGACTTTAGGAAATTGTTTTAACGTCGTTTCTATGAAATAAATGCATAATATTGTTCATACTCTTAAAATATTTTAATCTCCTAAAGTAATTTTTAATGGTGACTGTACTTTTCGCCCTTTAGCGCCAAAAAGTACCTACAACCTCCATTGTGGTTGATTAGTGTCGTAAATGAACGACACTTCAAGATTAAAAACATCTAAATATCACGCCTGTATTCCCCAGAGGGTTAGGCACAGCAAAGTTGAATGAATAGTAACCAATAGCATTTACTAATTTTGATATCCTGCTCCATCTGCGTATAACATTTAGAACTAAGAACTATCAGCAGAACACCACTACGTCAGTAGTTCGGTAAATTGTTACTAGATGGCGCTAATGGGTATGATATACAATTTTGGATGGCGTTATACTGCATTGCCTTCTAATATAAACTTCTAATATTTCAAATAATTGTCTATTTTCTTCGAGATTTTTTACCCGACTGCGCGACGCAAAGGAGTGGTAATGTGTTCATCAGCCTATGTATGTATGTATGTATGTATGTATGTTTATATGTTCCTTTGAAGCACTATACAGACCAAACGCCTGGGCCGATTTTTATGATTCACACGTTAATCGATTCCTCTTAGTCCGGCGAGTGTCACTAAAGACATGACGTTAGTGAGAATTCAATATGGCGACTACTGGACGCCATATTAAATTAATTTTTTTAATTTTTTTTTTTTCAAAACCTTTCGAGTGGGGTATCAAAATAAAGGGTTTTAAAAGGTGATTACAAAAATATATACAAAATATATACTTAAAAGCAATTCGAAGTGACAAATGGCAAAAAAACACCTACCAAGAACTAAATCGTCTGCGAAATCTTTCAAATTTGTAAACTAAAAAGCTGGAAATAAAAAAATTTATTTAAAAAAATCAAAAAACCCGACTGCGGTAAAAAACTTAGGTAAGTTAAAAGAAACTGAAAAGCTAAAAACAAGCCCATTTTAAATTAAATAAAAGTTGGAAGCAGGCGGGACCCATTTGAATTTGAAAATACAATAAAAATGATGTGGGTCCCGCCTGCTTCCAACTTTTATTTAATTTAAAATGGGCTTGTTTTTAGCTTTTCAGTTTCTTTTAACTTACCTAATATTTTTACCGCAGTCGGGTTTTTTGATTTTTTTAAATAACTTTTTTTTTACCTAGTTTGTTAACGGTTTATGTCTCATTAACATAGTTCAAATCAAGTAATTAACTCAGTCTGTGTGGTGCCGGACTTAAAGAATAGTACCACCCCATACTTCCCGTGGGTGTCGTAAAAGGCGACTAAGGGGCGTACCGGAGAATGAGCAGCAGCGTTCTCTATGCATTCCACCACCATACCATACTGCGATCGCCAACCCGCCTGCCAAGCGTGGCGATTATGACAAACCCCCCCCTTTTGGGGGAGGCCTATGTCCAGCAGTGGACGTCTTTCGGCTGAAATGATGATGATGATGATGAATTAACTCAGCGTAGGGTTTGTTTTATGTGCTGTTTTTTTTTTTTTGAGTTGATGCTGGTATTTGAAGGTTTGACTGTGTAAATAAGCTCAGTATCATCCAGTGACAACTCATTGAGTGAAAGAACGGGCAGGGAAGTGGTATGAATGTACGAGTATTACCTACCTATAAGTAATAACTAATAAATAAAAAATCAAGTCAGTGGCATGAAAAATTTATTTGATTTTCTTTTAATTACATTATTTATTACGATATGCTAAAATAAATACAGAAATTGTTCGGATAACTTTATCTTATTTATAATTATGTTCATTTAAATAATTATGAATAATTATAATTAATTCAATAATACACGGTTAAGCTTCTAAACCTAGTTATTTATTTACAATTTAATTAATAAATTAGAGTAAAATTATGGTGATTTTTTAATTAATGGAAAAAATGTTGGCTGAACACACGTTTCATTTAAGTATTGCCGTCTGTTTTGACAGTTTTTTGTCCGAATAGGACATTAAGACACCATTTACAGTAGTTTTTATTCAAAGCTATGCAAAATATAAATTCTAATTGAAGTTTTAAATTTTGTTTGGTAGGACTTTTACCATTTCTGTAGAGCTTTATAGTACTTAGGTACAGGGCTACTACAGATGTCCAATAACCCAAGTTTGGTTTCAAAAAAGTATTATTATGTATTATTTTCGTGTTTAATATAATAATGAGCAATAAGTGACATACTGTTTATGACAGTTCAGTTAAGAGAAACGTCATATATTATATCACCTTAAATGTGACTCAAGTTTGATAGTAATAAAATTGGCTAATTATCAATATTCAATTCAATTGACGGTACGCCAAAAAAGTCAGAATAAAGTCGATTCAAAATAATTATAATTCTGTTACAAATATTTATTAATTACAATTTTAAATCGTCAAAAATCAAAGAAAAAATTAAGTTGTCCAAAGTTTGATATGTAACCGTTATTTGACCTCAAAATGTGAATTTACAATATTTTTTATTATCTTATTAATAAATATTGGAAATGAAAGTCACACAATGGAAGATTAAATCGTTAAGACTCGATACAATACAAAACCTATAGTCGAACGACCCGTATCGACAAAACTATTTTTATAATACAATAAGAAGACGAAATATTTTTTTTTGATACTGGTTCTGTTGTGAATAACACTGAATAATGGGCATAAAATTACAAAAATAGGTAATTTTATTACTACCAGAAATCTTTATGGAGACTTGAAAAACAGTGTTTTTTCTTGAGGAAAGTGTTCCTATCCTAAATGTTTGATACTCATTGTTTTTCCAAGTCGAAGTTTGAACGTTTCTTCACTAAAAGACATGAATGGGATTTCTTTGTTAATTCTTAATTAATTCTTAACTCTTATAACTTCAGTGAATTAAATCATTATTATAACGCATCTGTAATATGAGTTATACCTGCTCAAGCCTTTAATTTTACGTTAGTCCTTAATTCCATTTTAGTCCTAAAATCCAGTATTTTCCACAACATATCATCAAAATTTAAGCTATCTTAAATTCTAAGTCGACGGCGGAAGAGTCATTTGAACGCAAGGTCACCGATGCCGTACCAACGTCGGTCACTGTAGCACAATGAAATATTAAATAAATACTGGCTGAAATTCTTAGTGGTTTTAGAAGTTACTGTGCTTTCTCTGTACAAGTAGTAAAATCAAGAAGCAAATAGAACTAGAACATTGCGTAGCTTTAACCAAGAATAAGAAGTATTTTCAGAAGTGGTGATGGTGACAGAACACGTTAATTTTACAATGTTATAAGTGCCGGACAAACTTATTGAATGATTTCATAGATAAATACTTCATCAACATTTTGCTTGAGAAAATTGATCTCCCAAGAATATACTTAATAGTGGATAAAATTGGGGTTTTTGTTTTGTAAAAGTCTTAAGAATTTTATTGGTGTAAATAACGGACGGGATATGTAAATACATTTGCAGGCTAGACAGTACTGGTTAAAGAGTTTGCATTGAAGCAATCTAATCTTTGTTTGACTTCAAATCCTCTTTTATCAATCGATAATACTTCTCGTAAAGAAAGAGTTTCTAAAACTGCCAAAATTTCAGCGTATACAGTAAAAACTATAGAAGTAAATATAGTGAAAGGCACGACAAGTGTATTTACAATGCTACGTGGCGTTGGTTCGGCGGTGCTAGCAGTCGACCCTATGCTTGAAGACATAGTGCATAAGCAAGAACAAAGGGCTAATGATGGACACATTTCAGATATCAATACATTTAACATTTTGCTAACGAAGCCTTTGAACAAGTAGGATTAAAGATGGTAGATGGTATTGCTAGGAACAAAGTGACTGAGCTGACAGAAGAACAAGAGACACTGCACCGACCCCAAATAAATTGGAATATGTGCAGAAGAGTGATGATGTAATGAATATGAAATTGTGTCCAACATTAGCTAAAATGTGTACAGAAGCCACATAAGGCGGTAAACTTGCGATTAAGATGTAGTAGCTTTTCATAAAAGATTTCCATTTTGCCAGATGCTCACAAAACTTTACAACAAACAAACTTTTTGCGATCAAAAAAAAAACTTTTAATATTAAGAAAAGTGGAAACAGCGAAAGGTGGATACATTTTTCCTTTAGAATCTGTGATAAATAATTTAATCAATTTGACTGTCATTCAATTTATTCAAAATGACCTTAGTTTAAAGCCTCATAAAATATTAGGTCGACTGCATCATTGAGTGATATGTGATCATAATATTGCGTGCTTAATATAATGATATGTATTGCATAAACATTTCGCTTTGATTTGAAACTGAGCGAAATTGATATATAAAATAATATGTACCTTGTTTATACGAGGCTTGCCGCGTAACTTAAAGTACTGTGAAGTGCCTGCAATAATAGTAACATAAGTTATTATAGTAATAAACATGTAATATTCAGTATAATTTCAGATTTGCCATCAGTCTATAAGAATTCCTATGATGAAAATAAAGTAGTAAATGGTGAAGACATTAATTTCAATTGCAATAATTAAACTAGAAGGCATTTAGGAAAAAAATAAGAGTAACAATGAAATTGATGAATGTCACACACTCAAATAATTAAGAAATTTTCAAGGTCAATCAAAATACAATAAGGACTATAATTATACATTTTCACCTAGTAACCTCTTATAAACAAGGCATAGCATTCAAAACAATCGTCAGAAAATTCAAATACAAAATAATCTTTACAAAACTGTAGATAATTTCGTTCGCTCAAGCATATTAAAGACTCTGAAGACGAACATTTAGAGGAACCTTCACTCAAATTAAGCTATTCAATATAAAAATAAAAAATATTTACAAAGTAATCGCTAAAACTATCGTGTGTAACATTGCGTCGCGTGATTCGTCCGATTTATACTACAAAACGACTATCTTTTAATATATTTGGATAAAATTCTCGAATTATAAATATACATCAAGATTCAAGACGTATCTACAAGAAGATACTGGAAGGACCCTGTTTAAGTCTAATAGAAGACCTATAGACCGATTCGGTCTCACCACTGAGCGAGGTATAAGAAAATTAAGTCTTGGTAACAAAGATTGCAATATTTTTCTATAAAGTATCTACGATCACGTAAGAATTTTGACATGAAACCGAATAGGATGGAACACCCAGTCCAAAAATTCAAAATTTCCAATGATCAGGTTTGGGAAGTCAAAAAAATATAAAGTTAAGTTCATTGAGTGGCTTCAGCGGTATGATAGTGTGATGGATGGTAACGCCAAACCTGAGGAGGGGAGTATTCGACCGGGACCTCTTGAGCCGCCCCTCCAGCGCCCCACATGAGCACCGTCTGGCGCGGCATCTCAGAAGTTTGCGGCTGCTGCATCCGCTCCTGCTCCGAGTTGCTCGACCCCGCAGGACTCGGTCCCGGCACCACAGAAGGCGACCTCCTCTCCTGTCCAGTCACTGGACTCATATACCTCCCAGTACTATCCACATAGGTATACTCTCTCGAAGGTGGTCTATGATATGCTGGCGCCACTTCGTACCCAGGCGGAGGCGCTGGTTCAAGGAAACCATTCGGCGCGTAAGGAGTGTAATGATAAGATAGAGGTTTATATTGATGGAAGAGGTTATCTGCTGTTAAAAATCTGTCATCTAGAGGTGGCGGGGCATAGTGTAAGGTTGGGGCTGGAGGGTACTCTCCGTAAGGAGCTGTGTAGGCGCCATTTAAATTCGTGTAAGCTGCCGCTACTGCGTCCGCTGCTAAGTAATCCACGGGAGGTGGTGCAGGAGTAGTGGGAACTCTTCTCTTATTCCTGCAAGTTGATAGGAAGTCCCGCAGTTGGGTTTTGTATCTCCTGGCTGTTCTCGGAGGCGTTGTGACGTTGGTCTCGCAGCCAGAGAGCTGTTCCGACTCTGAGAAGTAGAGGCTTGTTAGACCAGTGTCGAGATAGCTAACTTTGAAGTCCATCGTTCTTTTCCCGAGTAGGTCTCTGCCTTCTTCCTCCCTGAAATTGATAAAATTAATGTTGAATAATTTATGTTGTTTTAGGAAATTACGATACATAAACTTCTGCACATTGGGAAAATCTATTATGTTGTGTAATAGTCACAAGATTTTTTCTACTTGTAAAGATTGAACATAGTTAACTTACATGAGCGGTCGATGTGTGCTGATCACAAAATCAGGTTTAGAATTCTTGTAGACTAGTCTGGAAGAGGTCTGCAGCCACTGCCACTGACCATCCTTTGTTTGGAAGCGGTAAGCGATCATTCCGGAAGCACCTGTTTTTAATACTGAAACAAAAATCAGTTGATTAGTAAGTTTAACTTATTTGCACAATTACAGTGACCGAATAATAATGAATGTTTGCATAAGCAATAAAGATTATAAAACTTGACCACATTTTTTCAATAAAAAGGATTTACAGAGGACTTGGCTTGCTTGATTATTTAATAACAAACATTTATATACCCTTTGGTATAACAATGCGCACTCTTTATTATTTTTATATACCATTATTATTGCGCCTATGTTAAACGAATGAATAGATGACTTATGAGTCATAACTTATGAATGATTTTGTTAAACACCGTGTCGTCGGATGAGAAAATAATGTGGCATTTCAATTATTTACCAAGTTCAAGTAAGAGTATTCATCATCATCATCATCATCATTTCAGCCCAAAGACGTCCACTGCTGGACATGGGCCTCCCCCAAGCACATCCACTTCGACCGTTTCTGTGCTTCTCGCATCCAATGGGTTTCTGCGGCCTTCACAAGGTCGTCGGACCACCTTGTGGGAGGCCTACGTGGTCGCTCATAATGGGCCTTCTAAGAAGGCACCCAAAGGGCAATGGAGAGGACTATGCTTGGAGTTTCCCTGCGTGATCGTGATCGGGAATTCCTCATTTCTGATTGAAATGAGGAGATCCGCAGGAGAACCAAGGTAACCGACATAGTAAGAGTATTACCATTAAAAAAATAAAAGTACTTACATTCTTGATGTGCACTTGCGACATAGGCCAAATCATCGTAATGTACAAGATCATAGCCACCCATATTCGCCAGTTCAGCATCTGTGTAACCTAGCAGCATTTTACCCCTGGAACAAGGAACCGTTGATCAAAAATTTGTTTTCAAAATACTTATACAAAGTGCTGGGACATGGACGCGCAAACTATAACCATTAAAGCTGCAAGTGGTTCTAGACCCTAGCGTAGAAATTGTTCAACGGTTATTAAAGAAATTTGGCTGTTTCATAAAAAAGTCCAATACCTACGCAGTAAATTATATTTTTAATAACCGTCGAACAATTTCGGCGCTGGGTGGAGGAGCGCTTACGACGTACGGCATTTCATACAAACTTTCAAGCCCTTTTTTTCGAAATGAATGAACCGATTTTAATGAAACTTCATACGCGTAAGCAGGATACAAAGGTCTAAAAAGCTACTTTAGAACATTTTCGAAAAATAGTGTTACAGTCAAATTAGATCGATTTTAAATTTTCCATATAAACAGAGATTTCCAGCTATCTTTTTTTAAATAAGACATTTCGAAAATGTTCTTAAGTTACTTTTTGAGACAATTGTATCCTGCTTAGACGTAGAAGTTTCATTAAAATCGGTTCATTAATTTCGAAAAACAAGTGCTTGAAAGTTTGCATGAAATGCCGTACGGCGTAAACGCTCTTCAGAATCGAAGTCATTGTAACAGGTTGTGCGTCGATATCTCTACCACCCTGTACGAGAGCATCCTCATAACATAAATCAGATCGAAAACGGACAGAAGATTCAGTTCTTTGGCATTATTGAATATCAGAAGAAGAAGACGAGGATTGCAGTAGAGAAGTCATGAATAATTAAATAATGTGATTATTAAAAGAATACTTTTCAGAACAATTATCTAGGGAACAAGAACGAAAGTTTTCCTAGATTGATTTGAAACCACGTGCTTTGAAACTACTGCATCCATTTCAACATAATAGTTCAATAAGGCAGAATTCGTTTGTACTTACGATTTCCTTAACCTTAGATAAAAAGCCATTGTCTAAAAATCTATTTTTTGTTATAACCTTGCGGCATTCCCATTAATTAAGCCAACCATTGTTCAAGCAGTATTCGAGTGTCAATTACCAATTTATTATGCTTTATAAAATACTGATCACTGATGATCTTTTATTGTTACTGTTTTTGCTAAAACTAACGTTTCACAAGACCGCGTGGTAGCTTTAAGTTTTAACTATTAATTATATCAAACGAGGTATATTATTGTAAGTTCGTAGTTTATATAAATACTAAATACGTTTTTATTTTTAATTATAGTTTAATGTTGTCACACTAAATGTGAAATACTACAGACTGTGGGAATTTTTTTCTCTATATGGTTGTGTATTCTAACAATGTTGACATTACTATTTTTAGCTACTAAAGTAAGCGTTTTGGAGAAAAAAGAAAGTGTGTGTTTTCATCAGTTTATACAAGCTGGCTGGATACAATATAGCCAGCCCTGTCACTGCCTGTCTGAGTTCTGTAGTGTTTGGCCTCCATCCCTCAGTCATTAGTGCCTCGTCAGCCACCAGCACCACGTGAGGTGATTGTGGAACAAAGAAAAATTAATTTATTTAGTGTATTTCAGTGTAGGCTTCTGCTTGAATTAAGTTATCGGAAGCATCTAGTAGTAGTATCAGTATAGTCATGACGGATGAAATACTGACTGATGCTGTATCTATAATATTAATAATAAATAGTAACGCAGTAACATTATTGTAGCCTACATCAGTCTTAATATCATGTCCGATAATGTATTTCTAGCTTTATTCTGTTTCTTATGAACATGCTTTCTTACCGTTGATCCATAGAGACTAGAGACAGGTCGAGCTTGTGTTTGCTCTTGAACATGACTTCCTTCTGAGGGATCTCTAGAAGGCTGGGAGGTCCGAAGGGCGCACATATTGCGAACAATGCTAGAGGTGGCTCTTCTGTTTTCTTGTTCTGTCCGTGGAGGACTTTGATGCGGCCTCGGATGTCAAGTCTCTGTGGACGGAAAGAGTAAAAAATTTGCATGATTAATTAAGTTTGTTTACAGTGATGATTCATTTAGCACTGTTTTCATAAAAGTATGAAGTTAACGATAAGACTAATAATTCTGTTTCTTATTAAGTGTAGATGACTTTTCTTGTATGAAAGTTTTAAGTCACAACAATGATGATGGTTTCATAAAATCTTTACTAAGAGTATCTTTAGAGATAACGAAAAGCTCATATATTTTAATGTATGAATCTTTCAGTTTAAGCCCGACTTCAAAATAGAAAAAAGGGTTTCTATTTAACACATTTTACTAAGAACACAAGAAAAACTCACCAAGAATCCAGAAGTATTGTCAAGCAAACACCGAAATCTGACAGTGAAGCTCCTTTCCAATAGATGCGCCCTGTCCGGCCTTAGGACGTCCTGTAGCGTCAGGTTGCTGACCTCTGGAGGCAGGAAGGAGTTCCACAGGATCTGACGCTGCAACTCCTCCCGATCTTCCGAGTGGACGAGCTCGTAAACGGACTGGTGGACTATGTCCGACTGGAAATAGACAATGAGAATTTTATTGTACGGGTTAAAGTTCCTGTCCGTTGTTTCATTTTCAAATATTTGCACCTTCATCACAACTTTAAGGTTAGCAAGAGGAACTTAACAAAGAACTTTTTTATTTATACTCATTTAACTAAAGATATAAGAAACACATTTAGGCAATTATTTAGTTTATTGCTAGGAGTGAAGCAGATTCATAGGATGCAAGTTTCTTGCCTGTGGCATGGCAAACAGTACAATTGAAACAACAAATAATTTGCACTTTCCAAACACTGTTTAGACGGTGCAACTTTAATTGTTACATCATATAAATTGATGTATCCACACAGGCAACAGCAGTAGTGGCCCAGTGGGAATGGCCCCGACTTACGAGTTGTAGGTCATGGGTACGAACCTAGGCAGGCGCTTTACATTGTGTAATTTATTTCATCACCATTGCTTTCAAAAACTGTGCAGGAAAACATCGTGAAGAAACCGGCATGTCCTAGGACCAAAATACAAAGACATGTGACATCTACCAACCCGCACTGGGTCTGTGGGGTGGAATTCGCCGTTTCCATTCCCTCTGACCAAGTGGAGGTCAATGTCCCAGAAGTGGGAACGTTATAGGCTAATCATAATTGTGTACACAGGCAAGAAACTAGCATCGTGTGAATGGAGCTTTTAAATCAAATCATTTAAATTACGCCGTGTACATCATGTTTACATCTTAAATTCGATTGATATGATCACTAATTCACTATAAAAATATGAGCTGTAAGTCCATACGAATAAGCGAATATTGTAGTCACAACACAAAACAAACAGACAAAAAAAAAAACAAAAAAAACAGAAAAAATTAAGTCTCATTTTAGCAATAGGTCCCTAATAAGTTTCAATAAACCAAAAGATAACAAGATAATTAGTTAACAGATACACGGTCAAAAATAGCAAGTCACAATCAAATCGTAAATCAATAAACCACAGCGAGTAAGCCCTAGAAATCGATTCGAAGCTCAGTCATTAAAGAATCATCTGTAACGAAGATGGACGTGTTAATTCCGGACCTTTGACAAGCTAATGACTACCTTAACTACCTAAAAATACGTTCTAAAATTATCTAAATGCTTTTCTAATTCATTTTACCACACGTCACACAACAAAGGACCGTATAAATAGTGTAGATAATGCAATAGCATATGATGCTAGTACAAAACTAATTGATAATCAATGGGGTTACCCAAGGCACGAACTTCGGCCCCCTCTAAACATATAAATGAATTTGTAAAATATGTATAGGGCTGGTATGAGTAACAACATATTGCGTTGGCATTAAACGTCAAAAGATGATTTGTTGGGTAATTGCTTTTTGTTCTCATTGGGTTGGGGGGTTGCTATGGTACGGAATCATGTTTTGTTGATAAGTAAACCTTTGTTTTGGCAATTTTTCGTCGTGGTTTTGTATTGATGAATGATATCATTTTTATGTACGTTTTGTAAAATATAGCCGTAATTTGTCTCTAGTTTTTGAAAAGGGGAGATAGAAAGTTTTGATTAACTGTGACTTAACTTTAGGGTCCCATTTTTATCTTGATGAAGCATTTTGATTGAATCATGATTATTGTTTATGAAATATAAAAAAACTTTTAAATCTATTCGTTTTATAATGGTTATGAGTCATAAACGCACTTATTTCTGTAACAAATAAACCATTTTTTCTTTCTATCGTTAAACGTGCAACCATAAAAATTATAAAGGTCAAAGACTTAACGTTTGTCCCGTGAAAGTTCTAGACATCACAAAGTTTGAACAAAACACAGCCAGTCGCACAAAATAAAAACAATGACTCCATTCAAGAAAACACAAAGACATAAAACTCTAACAGCAGAAATTAAAACGTGGAATAAAAATGATCTTGGTGGCAGTCGGGGCCATTTACGATGAAGCTCAGACCATTAGCGATCGATACTGCCCGGCACCCACCTGGCGAGGATTGAAGTTAATGTTGCTATTCAGAACACCCCTCCGAATAAAGATGCATTTGGATTTCGAGTTTGTATTTCGAATTGTTTAATGTGAAAGTGTACTTTGGTATTATTGGGTTTGCAGCTTTGGTATAAATGTGAGCTTAGGACTACAAAATAGGAGACTATAATCTGATTCTGTATGTAACCAAATTTTACAAAGTAGCTTTCTTAAAAATAGGACCTTTTACAGGTTTCAAGCAGCCCTATAGCAACCGGGTATTTCAATGATGAAGTTCAAAAGTGCCTTTTACGTGCCTATTTGAAATAAATGATTTGACTTTGCCTTTAACTTAGATGTATACTAGCAGCGCCCCGCGGTTTCACCCGCTTATGTTTCGATCTCGTAGGAATATCGGTATAAAAAGTTGCCTATGTGTTAATCCAGGGTGTCAGCTACCTCCATATCAAATTTTATCAAAATTGGTCAAGCCTTTTGTGCGTGAAGAAGTAACAAACACACTCACAAAGTTTCGCCTTTTTAATATTAGTGTGATTCATGTTGTTGCATGACATATTAGGTTATGATCTGATAATTATCTGTATCCTAGGCATTTCTTCTTGGCAACAAACACAAACTCGCATTGCTCTGCGTAAAACAGGTTGGCAGAGACGCCGCTGTTACCATGGATTCAGAAAAGATTCTGAACCCTGAGTAGAATGTTTCGTCGGTTATTAAAAAAAAAAGATTGCCGTTCCATAGATTTAAAACGCGTAGGTGTTGTACAGACGCCAGCACATCAAGCTACTACAATCTGTCAAATTTCTTTAATAGATTTTCAATTTTATCGCTAAAGCATTAGGTTCAAGGTTGATTGGGAAATTTTAGTTTTGAGTAGCTTGATGAGCTGGCGCCTTTACTTTTCTTTAAAACATATGATTTTTTTTTGAGAACGACAAACATTTCTACGCTACATCTAGAACTATGTGCTTAATTCATGGATTCAGTTTGCGCGTTGATGTCCTACCACGCTGTATATTATTATGTTTCGCCTCATTTTATTTACTTTCTTATTTTTCTTTCTCATAAGGCCGCGCTCACTTTGGATGCGAATTATATCGTACTTAAACGTATGAACACTGTTCGTACGAATTGAGGGCGCACACTGAATACGTTTTTCTCCGTCAAATAGACAGAGTACCGGTGTTAGCGCTTACGTAAAGTCATCTTTGCTGCGATGAATAATCTTTTTCTTTTGGATAATCATCTTCTAAACCGTAGATTGCGACGTCGTCGTTATCGTAGAACCGAATGGGTGCGCGAAATATTTTTAAAAAGAGATGAATTCGGTGAATTTCATTACATTATGGAAGATTTGTATAATGACCCCAGACTGTTTTATGGTTATACACGCATGGGGAGAGATACTTTTGAGTACATTCTTAAAATCCCGTACGAACGTGTAATAAAATCCCAACAAGTTCGGATTGATTTCGGACGTTGGACTTGCACGTACGTATACGTACGACTAACTCGCGCGCAATGTGAGCGCTTTCATAGTACTCAGAAGGTCGGGAATGTTCGTGCGTGTTCGTACGTTTCTGCACGAATGGAATTCGTACGAAAACGTATCCAAAGTGAGCGCGGCCTTAAGATTTTTTCAGTACACAATCAAAACGAATTTCTTTATTACTTCCCACAAAAATAGTTCCCACTTAATTTTTAACAACCTCGGCCTTATCCGTCGCCGAATTTTCACCTAAAATTGTATGCTAATAATCGCATTTAATGTCCACAGTTATATTTACACTGGCAATCTTTACTGCTTATAATCGCCCTCATTTAAGCGTGGCTTACTTTGCCACGTGCCACCGTGCCACCATGCCAGGAAGTGGCAAGTACCCGGACCGATTTAATGATTTATAAATCGATTTGCTTTAATCGCGACCCACCCTACGCACTTTGATACGCATGGATTAGTTGGACAGATGGGGATGTAGGTAGAAAACTAAATAGGTATTTCAAGAGTTTGTGTAAGTTGACAATATCAGTCTTATCGTCCCACATACCGCAGTATCTCAAGATAAAAGTCTTTGACCATGTTGCCAGTGATGACATATGGCACCTAAACCAGTGAACGGATTTCGATATTTGGCAGAGAGAAAGATTGCATCCCGGGGAAGGACGTAGGGTAGATATTATCGACATACCTCTCAGGCGAAGCCGCTGGCGAAAGCTAGTCTTAGATAAGAAGGTCGTTATTTCAATGGTAATGATAGTTAAAAGGGTGATAAATTAATGAAATACCTAATCGATGAAACCTATAGACATACCGACCTACATAAATTATGAATGGGAGTGCAAGTGCAAAAATGTGTGTCGTGCAGTCATGTGAAATTCCTTAAATATATGTGTAAGTATATGAATCATTGTTTCATAGAATTTACCATATAGAGTAACGCAACGAGTAGTACAAACACCACTTAAATATATAAAATGACTAACGAAACATTCCAAAAGCTATAGTATCTCCATAATTTAATAGCTTCCTCCCCATTCCAAGTTTTCCTCAAGCAATAACTCATCCTACTTCCTCACACAAAAATAAACCATTTTCATATCCCAATGTCTTTCAAACCACAAAAAAAAAAATTAACATAACCGCGGAATCCAAAAAAATATATCTAACAAAAAACTACGTCACATATTAAAATTGCTCGTTAACAAATGCCCTCCGAATTACAGCTAATAAAGTCCCCGATGAAATATTGCTATTAGAATGTAAAAACCCTGGTTTTCGACCCCCTTTCGACCCCTGCTATAAAACTTTCAGTTGGCAGTGATCGTATGCGTATAAATTTTACGTCCAACCCCCCCTGTTCTCCTCTTTGTTTTGTTTATGCTCAAAGCGAGCGAGTAATTCGGTTACCTGAGTAACTTTAGCGGGGCATAGATTATTGAGCAGAGTGGATTGGTTGTATGGCATGTAATGGTATTGCGGATGTTATACCTACTTTGCGTATTGCGTTGTTTTTATTTCTACTTGAACTGTGTACAGTACTTGTACATCAAGCAATGGACAAAATTGTCAACATTTTTTAAGCTTAAGTACGAGACTTTTGACTACGTTGTGTGTGTATATTTTATGTTTTTTTTTTTTTGCTTCCTATGTGCGTTTTGTTTGTGCAGAATAAACAGTTTTTCTTTCTTCTACTTTCTTACTTTGTGGTATTTTGCTACAGCAAATCCACACCTACAGCATTGTTTATCCTATCCAATGCTCACCCAAATCTGTTTTACAATATCATGACACTCATTTACTCACCTTTTGTACATAATTATCATTGTTAATCATACTTTTAGTTATCTTTGATGTTTTCATACATACAAATCTGTATTTCATACCATTTTCCTTCCTTTTATTGTATCTTAAGATATTTTTATTGATTGTCATATTTTGATATGATCTATCAAACTGTCTTCTGTCAGTTTTACTTTTATATAGAGATACTTGTGTAGGCCAGTATTTAATTTTAAGGCCAGGTTCACATTGTTAACCGCTTTATTATTTCTGGCAGTCAATACTTATTACTTACTTATTTTTAAATTATTTTTAAATTTCGAAAATGTTTCTTCTGGAACATTGACCCAGGACTATAAAAGCGGTCGTCTGCCTTAGCCTAGGTCAGTTTTAGTTCTGAGTCAGCTTACGTCTCAGATCAGTTTTAATTCTGAGGTAATCGAGGTCCTTTACCTTGAAGTACTGCTGTGTTCTGTAATTTCTTTAAAACTCGATAAATCTAAAGACTTCATCTATCTCATCTTTGACGTTTTAGGGAGTGCCCTACAATCCTGGGAGCTTGGCTAACCGGCCTCCCTCTTCAGAGGCCAGCCTCAGCCCTCCGCCCTATTTCTACCTAAGCCTGCCTCTGACCTCCCGGTTGCTTGGCTCCGGGATTACATCTTCAGACGAGGAACCTGCTTCTCGTCACCTCTTGTTGCAAAGGAAGACTACGTTGATTGACGTAGAGGGTCCTTCTCCTCCTCTTCATACCCATTCCAGAAGACCAGGGACGTGGATTGACGCAGGGGGTCCTCCTCTTCATCCCCATTCCAGAAGACCAGGGACGTGGATTGACGCAGGGGGTCCTCCTCTTCATCCCCATTCCAGAAGACCAGGGACGTGGATTGACGCAGGGGGTCCTCCTCTTCATCCCCATTCCAGAAGAAGACCAGGGACGTGGATTGACGCAGGGGATCCTCCTCTTCATCCCCATTCCAGAAGAAGACCAGGGACGTGGATTGACGCAGGGGGGTCCTCTTCATCCCCATTCCAGAAGAAGACCAGGGACGTGGATTGACGCAGGGGGTCCTCCTCCTCATCCCCGTTCCAGAAGACCAAGGAGAACGACGCTTGAGGGACCAAGACCAGGGATTCTTCGGATTTGTCATCGAGGGACCTCCTCCCTCGGCTCAAGACCCCCAAGACCAGGACCTACATCGAGTCAAGGGACCTCTTCCTTAGAGCCTCTAGCTTTTATAAAACCATGTATATTACTTAATTGTAAATTATTTAATTTCAAGATATTAAAAGCTCCCTGCATCCGTAACTCGTCTGTATGTTTTCACGCCTATCCCGGGGAGGGACATTAGATTGCATCCCGGGGAGGGACGTTAGATTGCATCCCGGGGAGGGACGTTAGATTGCATCCCGGGGAGGGACGTTAGATTGAATCCGGGGGAGGGACGTTAGATTGAATCCGGGGGAGGGACGTTAGATTGAATCCGGGGGAGGGACGTTAGATTGCATCCCGGGGAGGGACGTTAGATTGCATCCCGGGGAGGGACGTTAGATTGCATCCCGGGGAGGGACGTTAGATTGCATCCCGGGGAGGGACGTTAGATTGCATCCCGGGGAGGGACGTTAGATTGCATCCCGGGGAGGGACGTTAGATTGCATCCGGGGGAGGGACGTTAGATTGCATCCCGGGGAGGGACGTTAGATTGCATCCCGGGGAGGGACGTTAGATTGCATCCCGGGGAGGGACGTTAGATTGCATCCCGGGGAGGGACGTTAGATTGCATCCCGGGGAGGGACGTTAGATTGCATCCCGGGGAGGGACGTTAGATTGCATCCCGGGGAGGGACGTAAGGCCGCTTTCACATTTAGGCGACTTTAGCAGCGCGACAGTCGCGCGACCGTCACCCATTCAGAATTTCATAATAAAAAACAGAAGCGCACCAGCCGCGCGTCCGCTGCGCTTCTGTTTTTATTGTGAAATTCTGAATGGGTGACGGTCGCGCGACTGTCGCGCTGCTAAAGTCGCCTATATGTGAAAGCGGTCTAAAGCGGGAGCCGCATACAACCGCGTACACCGCGGGCGTAAAACGCGTCGTGAAATGTGCTTTAATTTTTTATATAAATATTTGCATTCTACAGAAGCTGCGGGCCCGCAACCGCAGCGGACGCGGGCGAAAATCGCTCCGTGAGTTCTTAGGCTAAGAACTCACGGAGCGATTTTCGCCCGCAACCGCCGCGGTCGTGGATCTGCGGTTTTATTTCAAAACTCACGAGACCGGTTATTCGCGCGGTTACGCGGCCGCCGCGGTTGCGATCATCGCCCGCAAACGTGGCGGGCGATGATCGCAATATTGCAAGACGGGCGGTTAACGATCAGTTGAGGTCCAGACCGCCATGGACACACACCAGAAACGAGCCGTTGCCGTTGCGTTATACTTACTTCACAGAAGAATTAAAAAAAGAAGGCCCAAAAGGTCCTGGGTGCATCCACTGATTAAGAACAGAGAATAGTTAGGCTAAGAACTCACGGAGCGATTTTCGCCCGCGTCCGCTGCGGTTGCGGGCCCGCAGCTTCTGTAGAATGCAAATATTTATATAAAAAATTAAAGCACATTTCACGACGCGTTTTACGCCCGCGGTGTACGCGGTTGTATGCGGCTCCCGCTGTACCGGCGGGCAACTAGTAGAATCGCGCGGGCCGCGGTTACCCGCAGCCTCGGCGGGTGGCGCCCGCGCGCTTTGCGATCGGTTGGCGGGCGACCGCGGGGTTCTAAATAACTAGATACGGACATTCGAAAATAATTAAAGAATTTTTCTTCGTCCTTCTTTAATTCACTAATAAGAGTAACAAATAATCCATAACGATCTCTGTCCTTAATCAGTGGATGCACCCAGAACCTTTTGGGCCTTCTTTTTTTAATTCTTCTGTGAAGTAAGTATAACGCAACGGCTCGTTTCTGGTGTGTGTCCATGGCGGTCTGGACCTCAACTGATCGTTAACCGCCCGTCTTGCAATCTTGCGATCATCGCCCGCTACGTTTGCGGGCGATGATCGCAACCGCGGCGGCCGCGTAACCGCGCGAATAACCGGTCTCGTGAGTTTTGAAATAAAACCGCAGATCCACGACCGCGGCGGTTGCGGGCGAAAATCGCTCCGTGAGTTCTTAGCCTTAAGTCAGGCCGCCCGCCGGCCCCCGCGGTCGCCCGCCAACCGATCGCAAAGCGCGCGGGCGCCACCCGCCGAGGCTGCGGGTAACCGCGGCCCGCGCGATTCTACTAGTTGCCCGCCGGTACAGCGGGAGCCGCATACAACCGCGTACACCGCGGGCGTAAAACGCGTCGTGAAATGTGCTTTAATTTTTTATATAAATATTTGCATTCTACAGAAGCTGCGGGCCCGCAACCGCAGCGGACGCGGGCGAAAATCGCTCCGTGAGTTCTTAGCTGCCAGCCAAAGAATTTGTGACAAAGCAGTTCGAAAGTTAGAAGCATTTATTTATGGCCGAACGGCCTGATATCAGGCCGTTCGGCCAATCTGAATCTCCATAACTGAGGACCTTAGAGAAACTGTTACTGAATAAAGATTTTGTGACGATTTGGTGACAATCAACCACTGCTTTACTTTTACTCGTAATGCCACCGGTTAAAAGTAAAATTAATTTTAGTTCCTGGAACATCAGAACGTTCGGCCAACGTAATCTCCATAACTGAGGACCTGAGAGAAACTGTTAATGAATAAAGATTTAGTGACGAGACTGAAACGAATGTTTATTGCTTTATTTTTTTTTGTGACGGCCCCTTTAAATAGTAAAATGATAATTAAACATATAACCTCAAAACATTGGGATTATGGATTCCTCCACAAGGAAGAAGCCCAGAGAAACCATTAATCAATAATGATTTAGTGACGACACTGAAACGAACTTTTATTGCTTTATTTTTTTTTTGTGACGGCCTTTTTATATAGTAAATTGAAAATTTAATATATAACCTCAAAACATTGGGATTATCGATTCCTCCACAACGAAGAAGCCTAGAAGGCTCGTAAAACCCCTGATCTGTTATAAGTTTTCAGTACAATGGTGTCAGTATTTTTGTTGATTCAAGATTAATCTATAAAAATGCACTATGGCGGATGGCGACTGAAATAGGGTGACCATGTACCTATTCCAACGAAACAAGTATTTATCGAGTAGGTACCTATTTATCTACTGAATGAAGCAAAACACGTCGAAATAGTTGAAATAAGGTGACGATGTAGGTATTGCAACAAAATAAATAGATATGCGGACGGAGGAATATGAGAAGGAGTGCAGATAACTAATATTTTCTATAATATGCATTAGAAATAAATTGTTATAAAAAAACATTACACACACCACCGTGCGTTATGATGTGGCCTGTTATTTTCTAAAAAAATAACATTAAAATCACCACAAATGATGATGGACTTGTTTGTATTACAGATTTTGTGCAACACTTCATCCATAACTTTTTCAAAACAATCATACAATCCTGAAGGAGGTCTGTACACACTTAAAATAATGAACTACTCCAATTCTATACAGGCTGTTTCAATTGTCCGCTCAACAGAGAGGCTCACAATATCCTTGCGGTCCTTAAACTTAAGCTTGTTATTTATTAAAATTAATGAGCCACCATGTATAGCATTTACTCTGCTGAATGAACTACCAACCTGGTGATTACTAAAATTGAACATGAACTGGTGGCTTTTAAGCCCATGTTCTGTCATTCAAAGAATATTTATATTGTTACAATTCAGGAATAATTCTACTTCTAAGTCTTTGTTTAAATCCTTGAATATTTTGATGAACCAGATTGATATTAAGTATTTAATTTTTTTACACTTTCTTTTGACTTAAGTAATATTTTCGCAAGAGGTTGCCTCTATTGTCTTAATTTCTAATTTAAATGATAATTAATGTCATTAATTCTGACCAAATTATTGGCAGAACAGTTTAAAAAGTCATTGCATTGCTCAATAGGAGCAATTTGTCTAGCCAGAATTTCTATTTCAGCCAAACATTTGGCTGAAATAGAAATTCTGGCTGACCTTACCGGAAAGAAAGCCGTAGGTAATGTTGTCAACTAGTATTTTTAAGAGTTCATTTGGTGTAGTTATTGTATAATCTTACTGTGATTTATCTATAGAACTGTTATTTAATTGTAAAATGTGTAATCTAGTTTATCAAACTAATAATAACATTGTCGGGCCACCACCGAAAGAAATCCGATTTGACAAGTTTCAAGTCAAGCATCTAGCAATAAACACATAGCTGTCAAATCGATCTACCTTCTCTCGTGGTGAACCAATTTAACTGTAATTCTATACAGTACAAATTATTATGTACCTAACTACCTACCGTTTTTTTGGATGATTGATTACAAATAAAGCATTTTTAATTTTTGTACCTATTTATTTAAGTATTCTTGTACTAACTTAAATTTCCCAATCTCTAATGTCAGTCACCTTTCCACTTCGTTTGCTTTTAGCCAAAATAGACTCGACTAATATAACAAAAACTTCACAAGTGGACCCTGGTATGCAGGCATCAGCTCAACGTTGCTTGTACCTACATAATTTAATATTACGACGTGTTTTGCTTCATTCAGTAGATAAATAGGTACCTACTCGATAAATACTTGTTTCGTTGGAATAGGTACATGGTCACCCTATTTCAGTCGCCATCCGCCATAGTGCATTTTTATAGATTAATCTTGAATCAACAAAAATACTGACACCATTGTACTGAAAACTTATAACAGATCAGGGGTTTTACGAGCCTTCTAGGCTTCTTCGTTGTGGAGGAATCGATAATCCCAATGTTTTGAGGTTATATATTAAATTTTCAATTTACTATATAAAAAGGCCGTCACAAAAAAAAAATAAAGCAATAAAAGTTCGTTTCAGTGTCGTCACTAAATCATTATTGATTAATGGTTTCTCTGGGCTTCTTCCTTGTGGAGGAATCCATAATCCCAATGTTTTGAGGTTATATGTTTAATTTTCATTTTACTATTTAAAGGGGCCGTCACAAAAAAAAATAAAGCAATAAACATTCGTTTCAGTCTCGTCACTAAATCTTTATTCATTAACAGTTTCTCTCAGGTCCTCAGTTATGGAGATTACGTTGGCCGAACGTTCTGATGTTCCAGGAACTAAAATTAATTTTACTTTTAACCGGTGGCATTACGAGTAAAAGTAAAGCAGTGGTTGATTGTCACCAAATCGTCACAAAATCTTTATTCAGTAACAGTTTCTCTAAGGTCCTCAGTTATGGAGATTCAGATTGGCCGAACGGCCTGATATCAGGCCGTTCGGCCATAAATAAATGCTTCTAACTTTCGAACTGCTTTGTCACAAATTCTTTGGCTGGCAGCTTTATGCGTCACAAAATCGTCACTAAAAACTGGAGTAGCAGCCAGCTCCCTATCTCGACTGGCCGAACGTTCTGATGTACATCATTGAGGGACCACATTTGATTTTGAGCTTTTGAATGCGTCAGCTTTTAGTAAAAGCTCTCAAACAATTGTAAATTCAGCCTCTAATTTGTAAAAGTAGCCACTCAAAAGATACAATCGGTTAAAGGTGGTCCCTCAGTCGTGACTGACAGGCATCCATATCTCAAAATCTAGTTAAAATTTCTAACTGCTATAAATGACTACTCTTAGTAAAAGATTTGTAAAACTAATTTTATGAATATCACCCCTTCCTTTTCACAGAATAGAAAGAACTAGCATGCGGAAGGTGGTCCCTCAACCGATCACCATAAGGTTCACCTTGAGTGGACACCACAATGGAATTTGAAATTTACTTGGGTCTAGCGTTAGTAAAAATGCTCGAACGATTGTGAATTCAACCTCTAGTTTGTAAAAGAAGCCATTCAAAAGTTACAATCGATTTAAGGTGGTCCCTCAATTGAAATGTTTATTAAAAGAAAAATCAATTTACGTAGCATTCGGAAGTTAAATTGACGAATGCTACAGTCTATCCTTTAGTAAAATTTTTTACTAACGATTACTTTACTAAACAGTATCAAAATAGTTACCGTTTTATTTTAAATAATAATTGATTTCCTGGGAAGAAATACTAAGATAGAGGTGACCACACAGCAGGATTTTTTTAATAAGTAAAAACTAGTGACTGTTGATATTATTTTTAAATAATATTTGACATCACTTAGAAAGAAAATAAAATAATGATAATTAAAAAAAAAAAAAACTTACTCTGCAGTCCTGCACTGACAATGTAACTCTAAGGCCCCCCCCCCCACAGGCGTGCGCCGGGCGCGAGCGTTCCTTGAGCGTGTGACCGACGTGCGCCGCGCAGTGAAATTAACTACGCGGCACGCACCATGCACGCACGTCGGTCACACGCTCAAGGAACGCTCGCGCCTGGCGCACGCCTAATGTGGGGGGGGGCCTTAAGTTTCTAATTCAAACATTACTGCTAATGAGACAGTAGCAAAGTGTATGAATAAACATTTGTTCATTTGGAGGACTTTCATCAAATTTAGAAAAGACTTTAAGAAAAAGACAGAAGATAAATATTACTTTAGTCCTGTCAAATTAAGATTCTCCATAGACAAGTTTAGACGAGATTAAAAAATTGGCTACTCAACATACCTCAATTTAGTCAGGCGCTGACTAATTTGACAGGACTAAACTAATATTTATCTTCTCTCCTTTTCTTAATGAAATAGAAAGCAAAAGATGCACTGAATAAGGGAATCGGCGCCAATGACAAATGTTGTGTTTAGGTTTAGCGACAAGACATAAGAAAATTTAAACAAAATGTCTCTTTCGCAAAATGTCTATTAGTCGTAAAATGTCTCTTTCTCACAATGTCGCTTTCGCAAAATGTCGCTTTCGCAGAATGACTCATTCTCAAAAGGTGGCTTTCTCACAATGCTTCTTTCGCAGAATGTCTCCTAGACAGACACAGTTTCGCATGTACCTATAATATTAGTATGGATATAGTATGGATTAAAGCTCAGCTATAATTCACTAAATTCATTAAATTGACAAATGCTACTTACAGTCTATCCTATAATATTTTTTTTTACTAACGATTACTTTTCATGCAACATTTATATTATTAACTTTCACTTATGTTTAACCAAAAGCCAGAGCCATCAACCTAAAGCCAATTCTATTCAGACAATTCTTTTCTCTGACAAAAACTCTGTCACACTGTAGTACGTTTTATCTATTAAAAATGTACATAGTCTACTCTTAGACAGTGGTTGTCAAGTCTTTCGGACCACTTGGTAATTTATTGTAAACTAGCTGCTCGGCGCTACTTCGTTCGCATGGTGTCCTAACCCTTACCCTACTCCTACCCTACTCCTACCTTACCCTACTCCTACACTACTACTACCCTATTCCTACCCTACTTCTAACCTACTCCTACCCTACTCCTAACCTACTCCTACACTACTCCTACCCTACTCCAATAAGTAAATAAAAGATTTATATTTAAAAAACGGATAAAAAGTATCTTATGCCCGTTTCCTGGTTCTAAGCTACCTCCCCAACAATTTTCAGCCAAAACGGCTCAGCCGTTCTTGAGTTATAAATAGTATAACTAATACGACTTTCTTTTATATATATTTCTAAGTACCTCCCCACACAATTTTTAGCCAAATCGGTTCAACCGTTCTTGAGTTATAGATAGTGCAACAAACACGACTTTCCATTATATATATAGATTAGTATCAACAAACAGCCACTAGAAATTCTACTTTGTGGTCACCTCTTTTTAGTATTTCTTCCCAGGAAATCGATCATTATTTAAAATAAAACGGTCACTATTTTGATACTGTTTAGTAAAGTAATCGTTAGTAAAAATTTTTACTAAAGGATAGACTGTAGCATTCGTCAATTTAACTTCCGAATGCTACGTAAATTGATTTTTCTTTTAATAAACATTTCAATTGAGGGACCACCTTAAATCGATTGTAACTTTTGAATGGCTTCTTTTACAAACTAGAGGTTGAATTCACAATCGTTCGAGTACTTTTACTAACGCTAGACCCAAGTAAATTTCAAATTGCATTGTGGTCTCCACTCAAGGTGAACCTTATGGTGATCGATTGAGGGACCACCTTCCGCATGCTAGTTCTTTCTATTCTGTGAAAAGGAAGGGGTGATATTCATAAAATTAGTTTTACAAATCTTTTACTAAGAGTAGTCATTTATAGCAGTTATAAATTTTAACTAGATTTTGAGATATGGATGCCTGTCAGTCACGACTGAGGGACCACCTTTAACCGATTGTATCTTTTGAGTGGCTACTTTTACAAATTAGAGGCTGAATTTACAATTGTTTGAGAGCTTTTACTAAAAGCTGATGCATTCAAAAGCTCAAAATCAAATGTGGTCCCTCAATGGGAACGCAAACTCGGCTGTCAGCGCCGACGGTCAGCGTGCGGTCAGCGCGACTCTAAGACCGCTTTCACATTTAGGCGACTTTAGCAGCGCGACAGTCGCGCGACCGTCACCCATTCAGAATTTCATAATAAAAACAGAAGCGCACCAGCCGCGCGTCCGCTGCGCTGCGGGGAGGGACATTATTATGGCGCATCCACACATGCCGAGCGGCACGGCCGGCGGCCAACCCGGCGGCCAAGCCGGCGCAATATGGGACCAAACAGTATTTTCCATCTCGAAAATGGTTTTGATAAAAGTCCTAAATCTATAGATTTATTTATGGTTTTATACTCTCAAAGGATGGAACTTACAAATGATTTACAAAAATAATTAAATAACTTAGGTTTAAGTATATAAAATGGACCTCAAACATTGAGCATAAATATTTTCATGCCAATTAAATTACCGTTAAGGAAGTTCAACACAAAATTATTCGGAAGTTTTCCAAGGAAGTATATAAGTGTTATATATCATTAGATAGCTTAGAGTGTATACTTTGCAACTACGTCGATTTTTGTGTAAAAATATTTTTATTTTATTTTTTATTAATTTTTTTAGTGATGTAAAGAAAATTTAGTTTTTATTTATTTCAATTGGAGTTTTCATTGTTGCCGAAAGCTGCCGGTGTCAAGTTAATCACTCTATTAGATACCTTACCTATTCAGTAATATGAGGAATAAAAAAAAACTTGCGCGTTTTTTGCGCCAAAGGTGATTTCGAGGCAATATGTCAATCGGGGGAAAATAAAAAAATACCCGAAAATTACGGTTCTTTTTTTATTACGAAATATTATATTTAATCATTACATTTTGATGTCTGTATTGTTTTTTTTTTCATTTCTATGATAGAAGCATACATGACTACTACTAAATTTGAAAGAATCTTCCCATGACACTTTTATTTGCGGTCATCACCTTAACCACAAATATGATAAACTATATTGCTACGGAAGTTCTATTTATCTATTGTGGTAATTAATTACAATCAGTACCTACTGATTACACTATTTCGATGAGAACTGTCATACTCAATTGTCCCATGGTTTTTGCACGAGGCACTAAAATATTGGTCCTTTAAATACCCGTGTTTTCAGCATACTATTCATCAAAGTATTCAGATACTTCTTTTCAGTAACAATTACGAGTAATAGACAAAAACATATTTTTACTAAAAATGAGTGAATTCGTTTGTGTTCGACGCGATCTTTGTGATCAAATAATAAAAGGGAAAAGTACTTCAGACCTCAAACAATATTTGTTGGACAACTTTCAACTATCGGAAACTGACGTTAATACTGTATTAGACAGTATTCAAAAAAATCTAACATCAAGTTGCAACCAGAAATGGACCAAAGCTCAAAGAAAGCCAGACAGGTTTGAGAGCCTATACTCAAATTGGTTAAATGGTGAGTTTAAAGTACCATTGAATTCTTGCAGTACCTCAACATCTGAAAATTCTGGCTTGAATACTTCTGGTGATCGTGGTAGACCAACAAAACCATATGATGAGTGTTCAGAAAACACAAAAAAACGAAAAAATATGGAACTGGTCCAGGAGTACGGAATGGGACATGTCCGTAACGCTTATGTACAAGGTTTACGATCCATGGGTGAAAATGACGAAGCGTCGATTGTGACTATTATCAGAAATAAGGAAAAAGAAGAGAAAAAGCTAATTCTACAAAAAATACTCAATTCAGATAGTGCACTTTCCTTTACAAAAGAAGAGGCATTGAGTATGTATATTGAGACGGATCTAACTAAAGCCCAATATGCGTACCTAATGTTGCGCGCCACAATTAATGCCTGGTACATGGTGACAGTAGTTACCTCTAGCGCCATCTAGTATCGAGTAGCGGAACTAATAGTCAAGACCCTTCTAGAAATTTCGATGCGAGAACTTTCTAGAACATTCCCGAACTTTCGACATCTGGTCGATCGGGGCCTGTATGTACTCGAACATTCTAGATGTTTCTACAATGGAAGGTTCTAGAACTCTCTTTGGCGCTATATAAGGCCGAGACGCGCCACGACCGACACAGTTTGGATACAGCGATCGAAGTGAAAACATCGAAGCGATATTCAAGTGCGACTTAGTGCGATCAGTAGTGCAATTGTGTTTTGTAATTAGTGTGTTTGAGTTGTAATTAGTGTTGTTAATTAAAGTGTCAATTTTTGGTTATTAAATCGGCAGTTTTTATTGTCACGAACCCGAAGCTCGTAACAATTGGTGTCAGAAGAGGGGATTAAAAATCATGCCGGTTTTACCCAAAGACGACACGGAGGGTATCCGTACCCGGAGTCAACGCCAGCAAGAGACGGACCAGAGGCGATTTGGTGGAGCTACGCCACAGAGGTCGGAGGGCCAGCTACCGACCATGGAGGCCGGCCCGTCCGCAGCAGCTCCAGCATCAGCAGCACCAGATTTGGCTGCTCTGATGATGATGCTGCAGGAGCAGGCCCGCCGACAGGAGGAACAGGCTCGCCGACAGGAGGAACAGGCTCGCCGGCAGGAGGAACAGGCTCGTCGGTTGGAGGAACAGCTCCAGCGGGACAAGGAGGAACAGGCCCATCGACAGGAGGAACAGGCTCGTCGACAGGAGGAACAGGCCCGCCGGCAGGAGGAACAGGCTCGTCGGCTGGAAGAACAGCTCCAGTGTGATAAAGAGGAACAGGCCCGCCGACAGGAGGAGCAGACGCGCCGCCAGGAAGAACAGATGCTCCTTATGAAGGACCTTCACGCTACCTTCGGGAAAGACATGAAGGAGGTGAAGGATAAGGTTGCTCAATATGACAACCGCCTGTCGGAAGCTGAAACCCGAATCGACCAAGTGGATAATCGGGTTGACAACGTGGTGGCTGACGTGAAGCTAACCGTGATGGCTGACGTGAAAAAAACGCTGGATTACCTCAAACTTGGGGATGGAATCGCAGCTCCCGTAGCTACAACACCTTCGCTACGTGGATTCAAAGTGCCACCGTTCGACGGAACTTCTTCCTGGTCGGCCTACAAAATCCAATTTGAGGCTGTCATGAAGGCTAACGGGTGGAATAAAAGCCAGGCCATGACTGCTCTCACCCTAGGCCTGCGCGACCAGGCCTTAACTGTCCTGGAAGCTCTCGATAAGGAAGTGACTTACGAGCAGCTCCTCGAGGCATTGGAGGCTCGGTATGGCGACGCTCACCTGGAACACGTGTTTCGTGCGCAGCTCAAGGATCGCGTGCAACGCAGTAACGAAAACCTGCAGCAGTGGGCCCTTGAAGTGGAGAAGCTGGTTCGTAAAGCTTACCAGTCCGTACCTGCTCTTATTGATGGAAACCTGGTGCAGGCATTTATCGTCGGCATCCGCGACCTTGAAGTAAGAGCTACTGTGAGGCTCGGGCACCACGGGACGCTTAAGGACGCTTTGGCCCATGCACTGGAGGTGGAAGCTGTGCGGCAGGATCATCGTTCCCATCGCGTCAGCAGCTACAGTTCACGAACGCAATAAAGGATACAGCCCTAGGTGCTACGGCTGTAGGGAAAAGGGCCACCTTCGATCCAGTTGCCCTAAGCGAACTGCAGAAAGAGAAGTCGACCGATCTCCAGAGGGCAGTGCGACTACAGTTCGCGACCGCAATAGAAGTTACTGCCCTAAGTGCTACGGCTGTGGGGAAAGGGGCCACCTTCGATCCAGTTGCCCTAAGCGAACTGCAGAAAGGGAAGATGGCTGGTCTCCAAAGGGTAGTGCGGCTAACAGCACCGCCCAGCAGCAGCAGAAATACGACTTTGTGGTCAAACATCGCAGCGGGAAATCTCATGGCAATACAGATGCATTGTCAAGAAGACCTTGTCCTGAAGACCGCAAGCATTGTACTAGGCAAGAGGATAAGGAAGTGGTACCTGTGAGGATGAGGAGTGGATGAAGGCCAGAGCTCCTAAGCCCAGGTGGAGCGACGTCTCATCAATGAGTTCGATCACAAAAAGCTATTGGGCCCAATGGGACAGCTTGGTGATTCAGGATGGAGTCCTGTGCCGTAAATGGGAAAACGCTCGGAGAAACAGCTGTCATTTGCAAATGGTTGTCCCTAAAGCTCAAGTACCGGATGTTCTACAGCTGTACCATAATGGTTGTTCAGGAGGCCATCTGGGAGTAAAACGGACTCTATTGAAGATACGAGAACGAGAAGAGGAGGGACATTAGATTGCTTATCGGGGAGGGACATTCGATTGCATATCGGGGAGGGACATTCGATTGCATATCGGGGAGGGACATTCGATTGCATATCGGGGAGGGACATCCGATTGCATATCGGGGAGGGACATTCGATTGCATATCGGGGAGGGACATTCGATTGCATATCGGGGAGGGACATTCGATTGCATATCGGGGAGGGACATTCAATTGCATATCGGGGAGGGACATTTGATTGCATATCGGGGAGGGACATTCGATTGCATATCGGGGAGGGACATTCGATTGCATATCGGGGAGGGACATTCGATTGCATATCGGGGAGGGACATTCGATTGCATATCGGGGAGGGACATTCGATTGCATATAGGGGAGGGACATTCGATTGCATATCGGGGAGGGACATTCGATTGCATATCGGGGAGGGACATTCGATTGCATATCGGGGAGGGACATTCGATTGCATATCGGGGAGGGACATTAGATTGCATATCGGGGAGGGACATTAGTCCGCTCCGCTTAGCCATTTCCGGCTCATTACTCTTTTGCGGTGGAAACCGGGCTATATGTTCGGGTGAAACCGCGGGGCGCTGTTAGTTACCAGCAGATCATTATTGCTGCTGGTAGTAACTGTCCACAGCATTTGTTGTGAACGTAAGGCTGCCATCAGACGGACTGCATCGCAGCAACTCGATATATAACTGCATGCAGCTGGCTGCAGTCGGATCTGACTTTGCGCAGTTGACGCCACGCATCTAGCCCAGGAGCTCAGTTTATGATTTGACGTCGAAATAGAAGCACAGACGTTACAGACCTGTATGCGATTAGCGATGGTTAAATTGCGTCGACACTACACGACTGTAGCCGACCGCGTAAAGTTGATATCTTGACTGAACGAAGTCGAACGTACAACTGCATGCAGTTGAATATATCGGCTGCGCGCGGTTGCTGCGATGCAGTCCGTCTGATGGCAGCCTAAGAGGTGTGGAAACTTCCATAGAACAGTATTTAGTGTCTTCAAATTCAGCCGAAAGACGTCCGCTGGACAAAGGCCTCCCCCCAACAATCACCTCTACTTCGACCGCTTCTGTGCTTCTCGCATCCAACGGGTTCCTTCGGTGCTGGACCAATTCAAATTTGACGAATTGGTCTATGGGGAGAAAATTACATGTTTCCATTGTCCAATTACCAACTGGACTAGTGTCATGCTCTGCCGCAAAGCCACCGTTTTAGAAACCGATCAATTAAGTGTGCGTCCACAGTGAATGCGCGGTGGCTGGGGCCTGTGGCGGGCGCGACAAGCGGTGCGGTACGGTGGCCACATTGACGCGCGAGCTGTTGTAGCGTTTGGACGTGATTCAGGGGTAACAGACCGAGGATACTAGACAGTCCGATCCTGAGATGGGAGGTGTTGAGCACTCCAGATGGTGTGCACGAAATAAATAAAAACAGAGAAATAAGTGGTGAATATTTTAACTTATTTATACGAAGAATTGAAATTATACCCTAGAAATTTTTTTAAGTACACTCGAATGTCCGTGTCAACATTTGACTACATCCTAAGTAAAATGTCACCTAAACTCACCAAAAATGATACAAACATTTTAATGCAAACGCCCTAATGCCGAGCGACAAGACCGAACTGATTTGATATCCCCGCTACCCGCGCATTAGGTCGCTTGTTGACTAGGCCCGTAGTGTGGCCATAACGCGCGGATAGGAACGATGGAAAAATACGCGCGCTAACTCGCTCAGGCCCGTCGCGCTAGGCTCCCGCCTTAGTCACTGCACTATGGACACAAAGGCGCGTTCAATTTGTTTGATATTTCGCGCCCGTCATCGCAACCGCGCTAGGTTTGCAGTGTGGACGCACACATAGTGTGATACTTCCAGGCCGCGTCACAGTAGAAAATTAAAGAAACACGTTTCTAGATAAATTGTACCTTTGTGTACTTTGGGGTACATGTAGTGAAATCAACGAATAATGAAATATAATGAAGTTTTGGTGGCGTGGCTGGGAAGTGTACTTCCTGGCCGCGCCACTACGGTTTTTGTAAACTATTAGGCGTACCCGGACATAATAAAAGAAAAAGAAAAAATAAAAAATTGTACCAAAATTGTTTTTTTTCCGTACGCTGTAAAGAGATTCGAAAATGTTATTACTTTAGAAATTATAGCCTTGTGTTGGTGGCGTGGCCACAGAATTTATTTAGCCAAAGTTGGAGAGTTTTAGAACACTCCGTCTGCACCATAGGAGGATTAAATAAACCTTTATAAAATCCAAATAAACTGTTAAAAATCAGTTGAATATTTGTGAATAGTTTTCACAAATTTAATACACATACATCCACATAAAAATGTTAAACATGTATCTAGTGTATTTTGAGACACGAGTTGCAGTATTTTCTCGGGTTAGCAGATTGAGTGTTATTTGACCACGACTTTCTCACCATTGATTTCATAATTTTTTTATCTACACCATGAAGTTTTCACAATTATTTCCTAAATACTTCCTTGATTTCGTAAAAATATAACAGACTTTTAAAAAGGAGCACTCAATTCACATGCACATACGGTGCCGATCCCTTTCCGCTTTGATACGTGTGCTATGACCTTATGTTTGGCAATTCTTCGGGCTATGTCGGTTACCTTGGTTTTCCTGCGGATCTCCTCATTTCTGATTCGATCACGCAGGTGATCACGCTCCATTGCCCTCTGGGTGACTTTTAGCCTTCTTATAAGGCCTATAGTGAGCGACCACGTTAGGCGTGAAAACGTAACATACAGACAGATAGAGTTACTTTCGAATTTATAATATTAGAATGGATAACTAGCCCCTTGGTTAGTATGCCAGATTAACACTGTAGGTAGAGTATTTATAAGTGATTATCTTAGCTTAGATTTTTGTCTTAGGTCTTTAAAAAGTCTCGCATACTATAAAGTAACGAGTACCACAATTTTTTTATGACCAATTATTTTTTGGAAGTGTTATTTATTACATGCGTAGATACAGCACCAACTCACATAGCAACACATCATCATCTGCCTAGCCTTTTTCCAACTATGTTTGGGTCGGCTTCCAGTCTAACCGGATGCAGCTGAATACCAGTACTTTACATGGAGCGACTGCCTATCTGACCTCCACAACTCAGTTACTGGGTAATACGATACCCCTTGGTAAGACTGGTTGTCAGACTTTCGGGCGTAACGACTGTCAAAGATCCACGAATGACAGCCGGGACCAACGGCTTAACGTGCTTTCCGAGGCACGGAGAGGTGACGGTATCCAAACATGGTCACCCATCCACAGAACAACCGCGGCAAACGTAGCTTAAGATCGATCGACCTGTACGGCTGTTATTATTTAGCCACGGGCCCCTCTCTCACATAGCAACACATATACCCAATATTCTCAAGGGGAGGCACCTAAATAACTCACACCGCATATACTTAGTCCCCCAAAAAGTACCGAAACGTGAAAATATTTAAATACCCCTGAGATTACAAAGCCATTCGTTGAAACTCCGATAAAAAGTGCCACTGATAACACTACGGTGCCACTAACGGTACTAAGCTTACTTATCGCAGGTTAATTAATATTTTTATAGTACACTTTTATATTTATGAATAATTAAATTTTTTGGTCCAAGCCTTATCTTATTCTGGCTAAGTGATTAATAAGGTTAATGCGGCCTTTCATAAGGAAAATAGGGTAGTTTTTATATGGAAATAATGTAATTAATTAAAGTGACTTTGTGGGTAAAAAGTGTCGTGCTATTGAACGAGGAGAATTTTGTTTTTCGCATGTTGTGTTAACTTGGTTAAATATTTTAAAGTTTAGAATGTCGAATAAACCTACCATTCGTTCGTTAGTGTCAAATCAATAATTTATTTTCTATAATGAACTGTTATTACGGAGTCCTTGTTTATTAAGATAATAGACAGGACCCATGCAGTTTATAGTTATGGCCTGTTCCAAAAACATTTTGTTGAAAATGTAAACAAATGTGAAAATTTAAAGAGCCATTTATATACCTACATTCATTTGAGTATTAGAATAACCGGAAATTCTAATTTACGTAATATATATTTACCTTCAAAAAATCATTTTAATTTTATAACCTCAATTTTTGTCAAAGATTTTTTAATAACAATTTAATAATAAAAAAATTTTATATCACTTACATCATTATATTTGAAACATACCTTATATAGTAACTCAGCAGGTAACAAGAACATCTTATTCAATAGTTTATCTTAAATATATCTTCTTAGGGTCCTTACAAAATGATTAACTTAGCTAATATCAGCTTCTCTGTAGCATGCTAAAGCTAAGTTAAAAATAAGTTAAACATACCTGGTGGAAGCCTAAGTAGCTCTCGATGCTGTGAGTGGCGAAGAAGACCTCTCCCTCACAAGTCAGTATCATCAGGAAACCGTTGAGTGCCTGGAATAGAAAAATACGTCAAGTGAGAATAAAGAAAGTTTTTGAAGTGAAAACATCTTTAGGCGCGTTGGGAAAAAACTATTGAACTCGCGCCACTGTTACCGTAACCGACACCGCTTCGGACGTGATCGGCTGTCCTCGGGATGTACTCGGTTTTAATGTATATCCGAAATATCAGTGAGTGATGGCAAAATATTCTGTTTGTGTTTTGTTTTCACTTCTATCGGCACTCCCGGAGTGCCACTTTTTTAATGTTTTAGTAATAGGAAAAACATTCGATGGATTTAATTGTTTTACTACTTAGTAAAACAATCAAATCCATCGACTGTATCCACGTGATCCAATACTAGTACTACTACTACTTAGTAGTAGTACTAGTACTGGATCACGTGTATAACCTAAACTAATATTACACCTAACCAATTCAAATGAACCTGTCCTAGATACTGGAAACAGAAAAAATGTTTTGTATTTAAGGAGATGGGTATGATAACGGCTGAAATTGATAGAATATGATAGAACTAGCTTCTGCCCCCGACTTCGTCTGCGTGAAATATCTGCCCACGACTGCGTTGCATTCCATCGCCCGCTCACCCTATGACTATTTCTGACTATATTTGTTTTTCCTCGTCTACATAACGTAGTGTTAAATAGCCTACTATCCTCAAGAATTGGTTATTCAAAGATAAAAGTAAATTTTCAAATCCGACTGGTAGTTCCAGAGATTTAGAGCTTTCAAACAAACAAATAAAAAAAGAAAATCCTATTCAGCTTTATTATTAGTACTAGCTGCACCCCGCGGTTTCACCCGCGTAAATGTCGATCCTGTGGGAATATTGGGATAAAAAGTAGCCTATTTGTTAATCAAGGGTGTCAGCTACACCCATACCAAATTTTATCAAAATTTGTCCATTTGAGCGTGAAGAAGTAAAAAACATAAACACACACACGCCCCCATACTCACACACTCACAAACTTTCGCCTTAATAATATTAAGTGTGATAGTGTGATAGAAGAAAGAAAATTTGTTTGTTTTGTTTTATTTTTTTGTTATGTGTGGTAGGAAATAACTTTCTGCACATACACCTATTAAATTGCGATGGATATATTAGGATTGTGATTACGCAAAATTTAACTATGGCTACACACTTGCAGAGCAATGGTGGCCAAGTGGTAACGGCCGCGACTTACGAGGTGTAGGTCATAGGTTCGAACCCAGACAGGCGCTTAACTTTGTGTATTTCATCACCACTGCTCTCAAAACGGTGAAGGAAAACATCGTGAGGAAACCGGCATGTCCTAGAACCAAAAATTCGAAGACATGTGACATCTGCCAACCCGCACTGGGCCCGCGTGGTGGATTACGGCCCACTCCCTCTCACCCAGAGGAGGCCATTATAGGCACACAATTTTAGCATGCATTATAAAAACTTCGAATAAAGTAGGAGGATGTATATTGCCTACAGTTTAGTTTTCCCGGCTAATTCCATAAAATACACATAAATAATCGATCCCTCCCTCCCTGCGCTAGACGACTTTCCATATAACAACATTCAATAATTCATTCAAAACCCATACACAGAGAAAACTTCACCGAACCCTATCAAAACAGAATAAAACCAACCGAACTTTCCCGAAGCCGATCCACGATTGCAAACAAAAAACAAAGGGCAAAAGTTTTTCGGAGTAAAACCAGGCCTGACGTGGAGACCGAAATTATTCTGTCGTTGACAATAAAGACTTTTGCCAAGTTTTTCGTCGGGTTTCCTAGCTATTTCCTTGGCCAGACACAAGGCTGAGTTACGAGCCAAGTTGGACGGAGAAATGTGGGGGCGCGTATCCATTGGCTTTTTTGGGATTTGTTTTGTTTTCCAGTAACTAAGTGAACTGGCGATCTATTTTGTAAAAGTCTTACCATGAAGTGAGCTGTCATCCCACCTAACTTACACTATTGATAGCTTATTTCATCTAAGTTTTCACGGAAGGTTGGACCACGTATCAAATCGGAAAGGGATCGGCACCGTATCAACTCGAGCCGTTCAGTATTCTTTGTATGAAACTCCCTACTGCAACGCACATTAATTGGAATCGTAACGTAATCGTCTCGCCTCGGGAGCAAGCTCACGAACCGCGGTGCGGTGCGTTACGGCTCGTCGTCCCAGCGCTTACGTCTCTCCGTACTCGAGCTAACGTCTCTTCGTCCACCATTGCCCCTCTCACCCCTCCGGCCTGCCTGCTGCAGCATCAACCAGCGGTCGGCAAGCCGTAAGCGCGGTGTCACCTAGCCGTAGTCGACGTATCAGAGCTTCTGATCCGCTTTGTTTACGTGCTTACGTTAGGTTGACGCCTGTTTGATGGCGAGGCGAAAGGCGATACGGTGCCGATCCCTTTCCAATTTGATACGTGTGCTATGACCTTAAGAATTTTACAGAATAGGCCGGCTAGACTGTTAACGTCAAACCAATTTTATGGGAGGATTTAAATTTGACCAACAAGTGGACAGTGTTTTATTGTTGGAACCAATGTTGGGTCATTTCATATGCAACATTTTTGCTATTCATTTAACAAAATTAAGGAATTTAGTATGATCCGTACTCTGTTTGCGATTGAGAATCATAAGAAGACTCAACTTCCTAAAAATTTAAATTGCTAGTTAGCAAGAGATTCATGAGAAACATGAATGACAACAGAAACTTATCAATAGGAAACAGTAGAAAATAGACGTCGACTTCTTTTTTTTTAAATGATGAATTGGCTCGCTCTTGACCTCGATCACGCCTGATGGAAGCGATGGATGAGGTCTATGATGGAACGAGGGTGACCAGAAGATGCCCAAGGCACTGGAACTCCCACGCATCGACGAAACACAGCAGGCTGCTTGAAGCCCGACTCCGGTGGGAGGGTGGTCGCAAACCAGGCGGGCGTTAGCCCTACCACCGCAAGGGAAGAATTCGCCAGTTAAATAAGGTGTTGGGTGTGACTGTCCGGGATGCGCCGAGCGCTCGGTTCAGTTGAGTAACTGGCGGAACAAACTGCGCTACACGAGAAGGCTTCTTCATGAATTCTTCTGAGTTTATCTTAGACTTTATTGACATCAGTGAAGGAAATCTGTTTATATGAGTCTGAAATGTCCAACCAGTCTTAAGCAACCGTGGTGGTCAATAATGCCTTTTCTGTTTGAGAAAAGACCTTTGCTCTACAGAGCATAATAACAGGTTGGTTATTCGTTGGTTATCGTATCATCATAAAAACCGTATCGCATGACAATGGAAACTCACAAAGCTAACTAGAGACCGTAAAATAAGCACATAGTACTGATTATTTATAGCATCGATACTTCCTATTGATTTATTTTGTTACAGACTAACTATTCATAATTTATAACTATGTCACGTCGTCTCTATGGAGTCTTGTTACTGCAAGGACTGCACAATATAAAAAAGAAGTCCTTATGGCTTTATTTCTGAATAGGATGAAATAATAGTGTTTGAATATAACTTTTGATTCTTTAAAGAGAGCTCTCAATCTCGTTTAAACAAACAATGTCTGTCATTATTCAAAAAAGCATAATTTTCTTACTGACGAGGAACTTGATATCAGGAAAAATATTTTTTTTCAAGGTTTTTTTTTTTTAGTCTGTGTGGTGCCGGACTTAAAGAATAGCACCACCCCATACTTCCCATGGGTGTCGTAAAAGGCGACTAAGGGGCGTACCGGAGAATGGGCAGCAGCGTTCTCTATGCATTCCACCACCATACCATATCACGATCGCCAACCCGCCTGCCAAGCGTGGCGATTATGGCAAACCCCCCCCTTTTGGGGGAGGCCTATGTCCAGCAGTGGACGTCTTTCGGCTGAAATGATGAGGTTTTACGTGAAATTATTCCTTTATGTCGAGTTATAACATACTAGCTTCTGCCTGCGACTTCGTCCGCGTGAAATTTCATCTTCCCCCAACCCACCCCATCGCATCGCATCGCCTGCCCGCGCTATTACTTCTTTTTTGCTTAGCGTTCTTTCAGACTTTTTTTATTATTGCTCGGCTCCTAAGGGTCATAGCGTGATGTTAAATAGCCTATAGCCTTCCTCAAGAATTGGGCTATCAAATACGAAAAGATTTTTTCAAATCCGACTGGTCATCATCATCATCATCATCATCATTTCAGCCGAAAGACATCCACTGCTGGACATAGGCCTCTCACAAAAGGGGAGGGTTTGTCATAATCGCCATGCTTGGCAGGCGGGTTGGCGATCGCAGTATGGTATGGTGGTGGAATGCATGGAGAACGCTGCTGCCTATTCACCGGTTAGACCCTTAGTCGCCTTTTACGACACCCACGGGAAGTATGGGGTGGTGCTATTCTTTAAGTCCGGCACCACACAGACGCTGTAATGCAATCCGACTGGTAGTTCCAGAGATTACCCCCTACATAAAAACTTACAAACTTTACCTCTTTATAATTTTAGTATAGAAGTATAGATATAGATAATAAGTAGGTACGTCTGCCGTAGGCCTAATGAGCTGTGGGCCAAAATAACCACCACGTGGAGCCCTGACACAGCTAGAAGGCGTCGTGGCAGACCTCGAAGAAGATGGCGGGACGAGCTGAACAAAACAAACGACCAGTAGTCCATTTTAGCCCCAGATTAAAAGAGCTGGAAGTCAGGGGGAGAGACCTTTGCCCAGCAGTGGAATGACGCAGGCTAACAGTAACCAGGTACGTCTACTACTTTAGAAAGTGGAAATAATTTTACATGATTCATTTGCAACTATGTTGCAACAACTTCTAACCAACAAGTATGTTGGGGTCGACTTCCAGTCTAACTGGATGCAGCTGAATACCAGTATTTTTTACCATAGAGCGACTGTCTATCTGACCTCCACAACCCAGTAACTGTGTAAAACAATACCCCTTGGTAAGACTGGTTGTCAGACTTTCGAGCTTGTGACTACCCGTAACGACTGTCAAAAATCGACGAATGACAACCAGGACCAACGGCTTAACGTGCTTTCCGAGGCACGGAGGGGTCGCGGTATGGTCACCCATCCACAGACCAACCGCAGCAAGCGTAGCATAACCTGATCGATCGACCTGTCACCATCATCATCATTTCAGCCGAAAGACGTCCACTGCTGGACATAGGCCTCCCCCAAAAGGGGGGGTTTGCCATAATCGCCACGCTTGGCAGGCGGGTTGGCGATCGCAGTATGGTATGGTGGTGGAATGCATAGAGAACGCTGCTGCCCATTCTCCGGTACGCCCCTTAGTCGCCTTTGCGGATCGACCTGTGCGGCTGTTATAATATTTTAGCATCGTATAATTTTACATGATTATTCTACTATTATTATCCCCGTTGTACCGTATGCACCATTGACCTGCACCATCAATGGTGCAGAGGAGACTAATATAGTTTCGTTTGCACCATGAATATTAATACAACTACTTCACCATACTTTTCTAGACATAAGTTAAAAAAAAAAAAACGCCACACCAACGTCCCCAATAATTAATTGCATTTGTACAACATGCAATATATATTTATTACGTTTCTTGACGTGTTTTGCCGTTGTTATATGGGTACGATGTTAATGCGTAAACAGCATTAAAAGCGGGGAAAAAATATATAATCAGAAAATACTTTGAGGAAATACCTACAACCGCATTGAGAGTAAGTATAGTGTCATATCAATGGTGCAGATGAGACCATACTATCAATGCGGTTTCATTTGCACCATTAATGGTGCAAACCATTCTTTGAAAGTAATAACATATTTACCCCATGTCAATATGGTTTTAGGAAAAATAAATCTGTTAATATAGCAATGTATAACTTTTTACACAAAGTCCTTCTAAATATGGATACTAGGTCGCCAGCTATAGCGCTGTACATGGACATGTCAAAAGCGTTTGACCGAGTCTGCCATAAAATTCTCTTGAATAAATTATATGCATTTGGTGTAAGAGGTAACGTATACAAACTAATTGAATCATATCTCAGTAGCAGAAAACAGATGGTAGAATTGAAAAGAGTCTCCTTAGCTACAAGAACTGAAGAAACGGTTGTTTCTGAGGTTAGAAATATCCTATCCGGAGTCCCTCAGGGCAGCATTCTAGGGCCACCACTTTTTCTAATTTATATAAATGACATGTCGACAGTAACAATGCACCATATGACCTTATTTGCTGACGATAGTACTATATTATTTACCGGTAATGATAGAAGTAAGTTAAAACTTGACTTAAATAGCACCCTAACAATAATTATAAAATGGCTTGATGAAAATGACCTAAAAATAAACCTAGAAAAAATCAAAATCATGATTTTAAACAGCGAACACAACCTAATACAAATTTAAATATATGTTACTCTAAAACCAATATAGAAGAAATCGATGTAACCAAATTTCTGGGTCTCTATATTGATAGCAAAGTAAATTGGAAGCCACATATAGAGCAAGTTTGCAAAAGACTTAGTCAGAGCTCCTATGCTCTTTATAGATTAAGAAACACTGTCAGTCAGTCTGCACTACTAACTGCCTATCATGGATATGTTGCTTCAATCATACGCTACGGCATCATATTTTGGGGCAACTCTGTAGAAAAAGAGCGTGCTTTTAAAGCTCAAAAACGCTGTGTGAGATCGATGTGCAATATACACCAAGTGGATTCATGCAGACCACATTTTATAAATTTAAAAATATTAACTCTCCCTAGTGTATACATATATGAAACTGTAATGTTCATAAAATCAAACCCAAACTTATTTGAATTTTGCACTAGGGCCAGACAGAAAGACAAGCTGCGCACCGTAGCCAGTAAAACAAAGCTTTTGCACCAGAGCATCTTTTGTATGGGCCCACGTGTCTTTAATAAACTTCCACCTTTTCTTAGAAATATGAGCGATATAAATGCCTTTAAAAAAAAACTACATGAATTATTGATAAGTAAATGTTATTACTCTATAAGAGAATTTCTAAATGACAATACATTGAATGATACTATTTTTGTAACATGACTAATTTGTAATTTGACATAATTATTATTCAGGACTAATTTGTAATTTGACATAAATATTATTCAGGACTAATTTGTAATTTGACATAAATATTATTCAGGACTAATTTGTAATTTCACTTTTGAATTGAATTGAATTTGTAATTTGAAATGAGTACATACTAAATATTAATCATGACTAATTTGTAATTTGACAAAAATTTATACTAATTTAATCTTAATGTATTGCATGACAATTTGATGTATTGTATTGTAACTATGAACCAAACTTAAATGTGAATTTTGTATGCCGCAATGGCGGGACATAGCAGACTTGTCTGTAACTAACACACCATCTTATGAACCTATGATCCACAATAAATTATTTTGTATTTGAATTTGAAATTTGTTTTTTACACCTGCAGAGTAATTTTGTAACACACTAAGAATAGAAATGGCTTACAGTTTGACAGTTCAACATTCGTTGCGTTATTTACGTTGTTGAGCAGACAAACTTTTCGAACATATGGGGCAATGGATTAGCAATATCCTTCAAAATGCTTCAGATGATGACTGATATTGTGTTACGCAATTTGGGTCCTGCACTATGAAAGATCTACGAGGCGTGAAAGATCTACGCTAAAGTGTGGCTGAATTCTGATCAATCTTTGTTTAACTCATCGAATGCCGTAATTAGAGACACAATAGAAAGACAATTGCTTATGTCGAACTGTGTAACTTAAGACATTCAAAAGGTTAAATTGGTTAATTGATATGAAGAGGAAAATGAAAAATTATTATAAGTAATCCAAGCCGTGTGTGTGCCCATGGATATTTCTCTCAGTAAAAATAACGAAATTCCAAACAAATTTTGATCCCCTATTTAAACCTCATAGGGGATGAATTTTCAACAAACTTTCCTTGGTGTTCACCTTCGTTATTTAGAGAACTCTTGTAGGTACAGACGCCAGCACATCAAGCTACCAGAAACTGTCAAATTTTCCCAATCAACTTTGAACATTATGCTTCAGCGATAAAGTTGAAAATCTATTGAAGAAATTTGACAGATTGTAGTAGCTTGATGTACTGGCGTCTGTATTTATTTCATGCTTTTAGACCCAGTGGCTTAGACACTGATATGTAGTCGGTCAGTGAACTTAAGATTTTTCGTTCGTAGATTAGCGGTTGCCATTCGCAGATCTTTGACAGTCGTTACGGGTAGTCAAAACAGAAAAATCTGGAACTGACTGGAAGCCGATCCTAACATAGTTAGAAAAATGAAATAGCTAGACAAATTGATTGTGATTTTGTTTTCCAAAAAATAAAACATCGTAAGGAAGGTGGTATGTCCTAGAACCAAAAATTCGAAGACATACGACATCTACCAACCCGCACTGGGCCCCCACTTCCTCTCATGAGAGGACGCCTGTGTTCCAGCAGTGGGAATATTATAAGCTGATTCATCATCATCTGCCTAGCCTTTTCCCAACTATGTTGGGGTGGGCTTCCAGTCTAACCGGATACAGCTGAATACCAGTATTTTACATGGAGCGACTGCCTATCTGACCTCCACAACCCAGTTACTGAATAATAATAATAATCGTTTATTTCAGGCATTAGCACCCATAAAATTTATATATAATACGATATATATATATATCTATAATACGATACCCCTTGGTAAGACTGGTTGTCAGACTTTCGGGCTTCTGACTATCCGTAACGACTGTCAAAGATCCACGAATGAATGCCGGGACCAGCGGCTTAACGTGCTTTCCGAGATATGTAAAGATGGTCACCCATCCACAGACCAACCGCGGCAAGCGTAGCTTAACCTGATAAATCGACCTGTGCGGCTGTTATTATTAAGCCACGGGCCCCTTATATTATAGGCTGATTATACTTATGTTTACCAATACATAAGTCAACAAAGAATAACCAATTTTCCACCATAAACAATATTGCACAGCATAAATCGAAAAAGTTAATAAAATTGAAAAACTTATGCTTTGTTCAAGGCTCTGTTATTTTCTAGCCTTGAGTTCGAAGGTTGGAAGCTAATACAATAATGTTATGATAATGGAAAATAGTTTACTAATAATGGGAGCCTAGGAATAAATATTTGTTTTATCATAGATATCATAATGTATGATTATGATGCATTTACCGGATTGAAATTAGATACTAATCTAGTCAAAAGTGTTTATTGGTATATTTTTGCTAAGACAGCTTTCTTTTTGTAAGTGTCACCTTTTTTACTCGGCACTGTGATATTGAAAATAAATATCTATGTGATTTGGACAGTGATGCAAAACAGAGGTAAAATAACGGTGAAAGGACTGTAGTTAGTGGCGGCTTCGTGCACGAGGCAGATAGTTCTAAGATGCTCTAAGTACCTACTTGAAATATTTTTTTTCACTTCTATTCAAAAAGAGCTAGTGTATTCTTCGTAAACAGGGAATAAAATAGCTCTTTAATCCCTATGGACTAAAAGTGATTTGAATTTGGAATGTGTTAGTAAAAGTTTCAATCACCAAAGAGATCAATCACGAGCATTGTATGAACAAGTAACAGGCTGTATAATAACATTAAACGCGCGCGAGCCAAATAAAAAAAATACGACGCACTTCCATATTAATTCAAATATAAACATTAGCTTCTAATTATTTCTATGTATTTTTCCTCATTTGTATGTAAATATACAAACTTACTATTCTTATTCATAAGTTGCACTTACTTATTTTTTCATAGAGGGTGAAAAAGTAGATTGTCCACCTCTGGAGCAACACTATTTTAAGCTCGAGTGACTTACTTTGAATCCTTCGCTCCGCTCTGGATACAATAAACACATTCGCCTTCAAAATAGTTGTTTGCTCCCTTGGCAAACAATCTACTATTCTCGATGAGACTACATCCTCAAGCGTTAATGAAGCATTTTCCAACATCAATAAAGTTTTGGATATTATCAGCTAATTAGGGTTAATTTCAGCAAAGTCAGATTATCAATTATCCGTAGAATAAAATTGACATCTGACAGTTTTAGTATGGAAAAACTGTCAAAAATTCTAAATTTATTCTCAGGATACCTACGATTTCCACCAAACTTTTGTACCTAGAATAAAAGAATTATCTTCTTTCTTTTATCTTTTTTCTTTCTTTTCTTTTCTCGTCTTCTTTTCTTTCTTTTCTTCTTTTTCTCCCTTTGGTGGAAATCACCCTTAATGTAGTAGTTATAGTGAAAATAACACTTACTTGTAAGAACATCTCTCCATCCGGCATGGCGTGGTCGTATGGCGAGTGTTCTCTCCTGTGTCCGTGGATGTCTTCTTTTTCTTTGTGCATGACCACTGGAACAATACAGATAAATAATTTTAAATACTTGATTACATAATGTAACATGGGCAATACGTGTTCCCCAAAAAGGAACGCAGGGTGAGTAATACCCACGTTTCGCCAATTAGGTTGGCGACACATATAATAGAGGGCAAGCGGGCACAATTGAAGACACCTACAGAGAAATTCTATAAAGAAAGAAAGAAAGAAAGAAAAAGTATTAATGCGACTCGTACAAGAAAATCACAAACTAAACTAAACACAGTAAAATAAAATTCTAAGTTTGTATAAAGAAAAAAAAAGTAACAAGGAAAATGAAACAGAAAGTCCTATACGAGGCCAAAAGGCTCCTATCTCAGCATGATGCTGCGACATTTAAAAAATAAATAAATAAAGAAGAAACCAATAACATTTTGACTGTCTATTGCGTACCATATTTTCGGCAAACGATCGCGAGCGCAGTTTGCTCAATTTTGGAATCGCATTCTGAATTTACTCGCTCGAAACGGAAGTTTAGAAAAGTTAAGTTACGAAAAGAGTACACGTTTAAATGCACTTCTTTGCGCTAGTGTTTTTTTTTTTCTATCTGGGGGCACGGGAGTGCCCCCGCCAAGACCAGCCAAGCGAAGCGCAAGGGCACTACCTACCTTTTCTCGAAGCACTTCGTCGTATTTTTGAACCCTCTTAACTTGGGTTTGGATTATACCAGATAAACAAAATTTTTGGAATATGATGCCAGTGGTTGACTTATTAAACCTATAAAGTTTCAATTGCATAGCTCTTATACTTTAGATTTTATTGATATCTAAAATACCCCGATTTCGTCACTGACTCACTGACTGATGATCATCAAAATTCTTAAGGTACTTCCTGAAGTCCTAGAAAGCTGAAATTTGGTATGTAAGCTAGTAATAGTACACAAACAACAAAAAAATATTAAAACTTGAAACTTTTACCCCCCCCCCAAAAAAAAAAAAATCCGTAAATTTTGATGCTAGAGGTCTGAAAATTTATATAGGGGGTCCTTGTTATAAATAAACCCCAAAAAAGAAAGAAAAAATGAACAACAGCAAAAATACTCGTATAAATATCATAAGCAACTTACAAAAAGAAATGAAATCCCACAAAAACATTTCATGTTAAATGTTGCCAAGACGAGACCATGTAGCTCGCACTGTCAAAAAGTAATCAGATCTCATGTAGAGCAAAGCTTCTAACTCTACACGCCCTAACTCTACAAGGCCTGACTTCGCAAACTCTACACCTTAGTCAAAATAATATGGCTTGGCCATTTCGCTACATTCACATGAGCGTAAGGTGAAAAACTCTCATACTGTTAATGGTTCTTGTAGTAACGAAACGGCCAAACCAGATATTTTGACTAAGGTGTAGAGTTTGCGAAGTCAGGCCTTGTAGAGTTAGGGCGTGTAGAGTTAGAAGCTTTGCTCTACATGAGATCTGATTACTTTTTGACAGTGCGAGCTACATGGTCTCGTCTTGGCAACATTTAACATAATATGTTTTTGTGGGATACTTTATTCCATAAAATTCAAAATGTGCCAATTGCCCTAAAACATAATATAGATAATTATCTGGAGTTGTCACCTGGCTCAAATAAATTAACTTCGTGCGAGTCGCCTGTAGAAAAAATTATATTATTTAAAAGTGACGATTCGCCCGTTTTGGGCGAGTAAATTCGTGCGAATCGACTAATAACCCAATGTGTTACGCAGTTAGGGTGCAGGCATGAGGCAGTTTAACTTCATAAATTGATTATAAACCTAAAATAAGTTTATTACCTATTAGAAGTAACGAGGGGCCCGTGGCTTAAAAATAACAGCCGCACAGGTCGATAGATTAGGTTAAGCTACGCTTGCCGCGGTTGGTCTATGGATGGGTGACCATCTTTACATACCGTAACCCCTCCGTGCCTCGGAAAGCACGTTAAGCCGATTGTCCCAGCTGTCAATCGTGGATCTTTGAGAGTCATTACGGGTAGTCAGAAGCTCGAAAGTCTGACAACCAGTCTTATCAAGGGGTATCGTATTACACAGTAATTGGGTTGTGGAGGTCAGATAGGCAGTCGCTCCATGTAAAATACTGGTATTCAACTGCATCCGGTTAGACTGGAAACCGACTCCAACATAGTTAGGAAAAGGCTAGGCAGATGGTGACCTATTAGAAGTAACTAATTCTTTTGAGCCCCTTATAAAAGACAAATCGTATTAAACTTTTTTATATTTAAAACAGCACAATGTATTTCTCTTCTATCAGCCTATATATTTATAATAATCATAATTAAAATTTTATATAATTACAATTAAAACGTTATCTTTATCTCTGCCACCTTTAAGTGTTAATTGCCATCGCATTCTTTATCAAGTGTGTCTTTGTAAATATCACACCGTATTTTGTTCAGTAATTAAAAATAATAATTATATGTTTTTAATTACTTGGACATTAGTTGAGACGCTGTATTGGCACCTGCGGTCAACGAGAAATGATAGTATCTGTGATGTGTAATGAAATAGTAACAGAACAAATAATTGTTAAAATTTAATATAGGCAGATCAGTATCTATAGTTGTCGCGTTTTAGTATTGCAATAGCAATCATTGACCCACCTCCATATTCATGTACCTACACGTGTGTTCCTATAAAGAAAAACCATAGTTTTTTGTTTGAGTTCCTACAGAGAGATATTGTTAGGGAAAGCACCGCTATTGCCATTCTAAAACGCGAAAACTATAGCTACTTACTCAGTATTAAATTGACGCACACTTCCTAGGTATGAGGAACAAGGTCTAAAGTTCACTCATACTCCATAGAAAAGGGAGGATCCTCCGACCAGACGGGTGTCGAGCAACTGCCTGATGATTCATGTCCGCTACAAATCCAATTTGATGTATTTTTTAAATTTTATGTCCGAGCTAAGGACTAGCTGGTTGAAACAGAGCGGTTTTGGCTAAAGTGTAGGTAATACACCACGACAAAAACTGCTATAAATGTTTTTTTTTAACAGTTTCTGTATGACTTGTGTCTAACTGTATTCCGATAGTAATTGTGGACTGAAATGATTTACATTACATTTTTTTTTCAAATTTATTAGACTGTCGAATATCACTGACACAAAAAGTTAATACAGTTGAGACGGTAATTCAGCCCTCTGTATATGCTTCACACGGTTTGCAAGAGCGGGATAAAATCGGAGCAAACATAATGTGCTTATCAATTATTATAATATCTACACATACCACTACTTGTGCGAGTAAACGAGGGGGCGTGGCTTGCGCGACAAATCAGAGAGATTGCACCTACTGTACATACAGGGGATGCTGGGCGAGGGATGTTTTAATGTTTTTGTTAGGGGAAAATAAGCTTTGTTATAACAACTTTTACTTCGATAAGATATAACGTTAGATTATAATTAAACGAAAACGAAACGATTAATGGACTGTGTGAAAGATGATAATTGTGGTCAGAAAGGGGGTGACTACCGAGATGACGACTAATAGAGAAGTATGGAAGGAAAAGACATGTTCCACCGACTCCAAGTAAATTGGGATAAGGGTAGGAGATTGATGATGATGAGGCATTGATAAGTTAGTCATCTTCAAAATGGAAACACGTGCCATACGCCATCTCAAAGCGGAATTAGTTCATTATGAGAGTTGAAACAGTTAGGTAGTATTTCTTATCATAGAACTTTGATTAGTGCTAAGGATTAATTTACTAGCAGATGCTTTTGATCTAGACGATAACGACTTTACTGCTTATTTATTTTAATAATAATGTAACCATAAAATCAAGTATCTTGACTTGGCTCGCGAAGTTATCGACATATGGGATGTGGACTCAGTGATCATTGTGCCGATAGTTGTGACAGCCAATGGGTTAATAGCACCTGAGGCTCTCGTTGGGCAACTGGATCAAGGGCTTGATTCAGAAAGCGGTTCCTACTACTGAACACGGCTAGTATTGTCAGGAGGTAGCTTGTACCCTGTTCCTGATACCGGTGGGCAACTATTTTTTATATTTTTAATATTTTTTTGTTATCTTTTTGTTTATAAAATATTTAATGATATGATTTAAAAGTATGAGAGATAAGAGGGGCCCGTGGCTAAATAATAACGCTACGCTTGCCGCGGTTGGTCTGTGGATGGGTGACCATCTTTACATACCGAGACCCCTCCGTGCCTCAGAAAGCGTGACTTTTCATGATACAGTTTTGAAATTTTGTACATAGATTTTTTACACAAAAATACTAGATACGTGTTTCGGGTTTCGCATATACTCAAAATAATGTTGTATATATAAAATTCAATGACCTGACTGAGATATTATGCTATATTATTATTGGTAAATAGATATTCAAGTGAGAATACGATCTTGAAATTTAGAGAATTTCCTTATATTACGCTACATTACTTAGTAACCTGTGTTCGCAACTTTACAACCATGTTACCAAGCGTCTACAATCTGTCAAACTTCTTTAATAGATTTTCAACTTTTTCGCTAAAGTATAAGGTTCAAGGTTGAGTGCAAAAATTTGACAGTCTCGGATAGCTTGATGTGCTGACGTTTTTTTTATACGCAGGTTTTGTACTGGTACCTATACTTAGATATTATTTTATTCGAGGTACTTAGATATTTTCATTTCGTCTCTTGGACGTGATTAAACCTTGGAATCTTGCGTACTTACTCTATAAACTTAAATATTTACATTTAGACCGAAGTACCACACACGAAGTACCACCGTAACACTACATATTTAAAAACTGGCCCAGTACCAGTCAGACTCGCATACGAAGGGTTCCGTACCACACGGCAAAAACGCCGAATAAAAAATACGTTTGTTGTATGGGAGCCCCCCTTAATATTTATTTTATTCTGTTTTTAGTATTGTTTGTTATAGCGGCAACAGAAATACATCTTCTGTGAAAATTTCAACTGTCTAGCTATCACGGTTCATGAGATACAGCCTGGTGACAGACAGACAGACAGAGCAGACGGACAGTGCAGTCTTAGGTCCCGTTTTTACCCTTTGGGTACGGAACCCTAAAAAAACACTTTTCTTGTTCAGGGACCCCTTTTTTTAAGTTTATTTTATTTTTATTCTTTGTTGTGAGGTTTTCTATAGAGGGGCTTGTGGGTAAGTAATAACAGCCCATGGGTGACCATCTTCACATACCGAGACCCCTCCGTGCCCCGAAAAGCACGTTAAGCCGTTGGTACCGGCTGTCATTCGTGGATCTTTGACAGTCGTTACGGGTAGTCAGAAGCCCGAATGTCTGACAACCAGTCTTACCAATGGTATCGTATTACCCAGTAACTGGGTTGTGGAGTTCAGATAGGTAGTCGCTCCATGTAAAATACTGATATTCAGCTAGATCGGGTTAAACTGGAAGCCGACCGTAACATAGCTGCATAGTTGGAAAAAGGCTAGGCAAATGATAAGGCAGATAAAATGTTAGCCCGCATAAGGACGGACAGCGAAGGCTTAGTAATAGGGTTCCGCTTACACTCTTTGGGTACTGAACCCCATTTCAAGTAGGTAGTGCTAGGTAATTTAAATATTGAAGCCCGTAAAATACTTGTTTTAAAACGTTTTCTACAACATTCTTAGTCATTCTATTGCATCTATAAAATTGAATTTTAAGATAGTTTTAATACCAGTGAAAAATATCGTTGTATTAATTACTATGTATTAAGGATTTTATAAGTATTAAGGAGTAGTAAAAATAATAGGTTTCGTACTAGTGCACTTTTTGAAAAAGAAACAACACTATGAACAGTTTCTCAAACTTGTTTCTTGGGACCTTTTTTTTTTTTTTTTTTTTTTTTTGAGGATGGGAAATCATCAACCCGTGTTCCTTCCTTAGCCCTTTATGTTCCGGGCCAGCGGTAACCCTTTCCTTGGGCCCTGGACGTGCATTTATTTCCAAGGTGGATTCGTCAAGAAATGTCCCGAATTAGGCAACTCAATTTCAAATCAAATCATTTATTTGCTTGAATAGGTTAACACATGAGGTAATACATTTAACAAAAGCTCTTTAAGGTGAATGGGTTGTTGAGACCACGAAATTCACATTTCCTAACGTTTGTTGCAATCCGCAGGTCAGTGTCAGGTTGTATCTCGATCAAAACACGATTCGCGATAATAACAGGTGCATATTTAGATAATTATAATTATTAGAATCATTAATACATCTTTCTAAGTTAGATTTCTACCATTAACACATTTCCATAAGAGATTGGAGGTTGGTGGTAGAAATCTAACTTAGAAAGTATATTAATGATTCTATTAATTATAATTCTCTAAATATGTATCTGTTATTATCGCGAATCACACTTTGATCAAGATACAATCTGACACTGACCTACAAATTGCAAAAAACGCAAGAAAATTTGAATTTCGCGGTTTACAACTTAAACCAGTTCACTAAGAGTTAACTTTAGTGTCATATTATTTCAGATTGAATGACTCAAAAGAGTCAGTTTTGTTGTTAAGTTGACTCTTCATTTATCATTGTGATAATAACATTTATCCAAGCTTGCGTCATCCGATCGAGGTAGATTTTTGTAAAAAGGTCCCGTATCCACGCGTCGATCGCTTATATTAGACAGAGTAAGACTACCATCATCACAGTTTTACTGAAAAACGTATATGTAATTTTAAATTTATTTTGAACTAGTTTCTGCCCATGGCTTCAACCGCATAGATGGCGGAAAATATCCCACGGAACATGCATGTTCCGTGGGATATTTTAGACAGTAGCCTATATCCTTCCCCTGATGCAATCTTTTTTATTTATTTATTTCAACAAAAGTTACATAGATGTATTTCACAAATCTTCTGCCAAACTGCAGGACAGTTTGTCGGCAGTTATCTGATATTAACATAATAATATAATATAATATTAATATAATATATACAATATCAATCTATCTCCTTACCAAATTTTATCGAAATCTGCTCAGTGGTGTAGGCGTAAAAGGGTCAAAGGTCTTTATAGTTTCCCCAGAGACGTACCCTAACAGGCGTTGCACTGAGGGGTTCCGGATTAGTAAGAGGTAACGGGCCCCCCTCCATGTGCTGATGATGATCACCGGGGTGGTTTTAGTGAGGTAAGAATCCCACACTACCTGGTCTTTTTCCCCAAAGTCCAGTTGCTTTTTGAAGGTTTCCCCGAAAAAACAAAACAAAAGGCGTAAAAAGGTCACATACAGAGTGTGTTACTTTCCAAATTGTAATATTATAAGATATTATCTTCTTTCATTTTTTAAATGAAACCCAGTCTGGGTCGCAAAGCTAAGAAAAGTTTGAGTACCATTCCTTAACAGTTCAATGCGAAAGGTCAGCCTGTACTAATTACAGTTAACATTTGATCAAATCGTTAATTATATGGTTTCAATGATAGTTAGTGAGAAGTTCTTGTTAAGCATCGGATGTGACGGTGTAATAGTATGGTATACCTAGTATACATTATTGGCTGTACGTCTAAGGCCATAATGTTTCCAGGAGAGTTGATTCCTAGAATATCATTACTCTATGAGGATCCAGGGGCTATCAGGGGGCCTAAAAAGGCCACATTGGCAGAATCATAAAAGGATAAAATTATGAATCATAATATGGCAATAACAGTCCGTGATTTCTTTTTTTTGCTGCACTACGTAGGTATAATCAAAGAGATTGGGATTGGATTTGGATTGGATTGATTGGTATTTTATACAGACAAAAAAAAAATAACTGAAAAATCCTTCACCAATGGGATTTGATACGATTAAATTAACAGTTAACTGTCCATTATGATTCATAATGTTATCCTTTTATGATTCTGCCAAAGTGGCCTTTTTAGGCTCCCGGAATTGATAAATATACATTGTAAAAACAAATAAAAACAGCCTAATTTTTTTCTGATTTTGTTGCTTATTCATTAATTATTTCTTCATCAGCGGGGTAGTTGCGTAACATACAATTAGCAATTACCTAATACCTATCCTTCAATATTATTCAGATTGTTGTTGAAACTGTGTTGGCTAGCCTTTTCCCAACTTTGTTAGACTCATTCGTCATAGTTACTTAGTACAGACGCCAGCACATAAAACTACTACAATCTGTCATATGTCTTTAATAGATTTTCAACTTTATTGCTAAGGTTCAAGGTTGATTAGGGAAATTTGACAGTTTCGGGTACTTTGATGTGCTGGCGTCTGTACAATGTTTAGTCTGAACCATTTATGTTATAAATACTAGTTACGCTATCAAAAAAAACTGGCCAAGTGCGAGTAGGCCTCGCACGCGAAGGGTTCCGTACCACAAGGCAAAAACGCCGAAAAAAACGTGTTTGTTGTATGGGAGCCCCCTTAAATATTTATTTTATTTTAATTTTATTATTTATTATTAAAGTTAAAATACAACTGAGTATTTTGTGAATATTTCAAGTGCCTACCTGTTGCCATTTTTGATATCGACCAAAAAAGGGCAAAAAAATCGCGTTTGTTGTATTGGAGCCCCCCTTAAATATTTATTTTATTTTGTTTTTAGTATTTGTTGTTATAGCGGCAACAGAAATACATAATTTGTGAAAATTTCAACTGTCTAGCTGTCGCGGTTCTTGAGATACAGCCTGGTGACAGACAGACGGACAGACAGCGAAGTCTTAGTAATAGGGTCCCGTTTTTACCCTTTGGGTACATAACCCTAAAAAAATGGTGGTATGGTTGATTTGGTGAGTCCATGTATGTGTGTATCGTAAGTTTTACGACACATACCTACATGGGCTCACCATATATGACGTATGTGTATCGTAAAACTTATTTCCTTCACAAAAACTCTTCCTCTGTGATAAGCATAAGCAGTCTACAATGTTCCCACTGCTGGGACACAGGCCTCCTCTATGTGAGAGGGAGTGGGCCGTAATCCACCACGCGGGCCCAGCGCGGTTTGGTAGATGTCACATGTCTTCGATTTTTAGGGCCTAGGACACGCCTCATTTCTCAATGATAAAAATCGTTAATTACTTAATGAGCTTTTAAATTTAAGCACCCTTAAAGTTTTTTGAGGGTGATAAACCTGTTGCTTACATTACCTACAAAACATTGTTAAACACTATTGTATTAACCACCTCAAAACCCTTATTACACGTAATATAAAATAAATAATAATTCTCTCGACAATGGCGTTGTCACCGACAAACGGTACGGTACAGTTTACGACCAGCCTGGCCAATTACTGCCTGGGAGACACCATGTGGAAGGTAGTGATGTGATACTATCGATAGATTTATGTCGATAGATCATAGTTTATCGACGTCCGTTTCAATTGACTGGGAGTTATTATTGATCGTGTTTTGTTTTACAAGTACTGATTTAAAATTATTAATTTATAGCTCTTACTCTTTTAAAACTAAATTAAAAGCCTTCTTGTTGGAAAAATGTTTGTACTCGGTATCAGAATTTATGATAAATGATAAAAATAGTCACTTAAAATAATACCAGTGAACAAGCCTTAAATTAAAATTATTTTTGATTTTAACTGTGCTCATCGTTAGGGTCTTGATGAACTCCTTATGTTTTAGACTCTGATTTTGACATTATACCTACTATTTTTTTGACATTATATTTAATTGTTGACATATTTTATATGAAATGACTCTTGAACTACTTATACATCTCACATCAATTCAAATTAGGCTTTTATATGTATTGTTTCTGCATGTGATAATTTTATTTAATATGTAATGTTCAACGCAATGTAAATTGTTTAAGAATAAATGAATGAAATGAAATACTTATAAACTTAGATATACATAGTGGTAAAGTAATTAATGTTTATAATACTGACACTAAACTGCAACCCTGTAGATACCTGTCACTTTTTCTCCACCCGTGGTTATAAAAGGCAACTTAACATAATATAATTCATGATGATTAGCAGCAGTGTCCTGCTTCCTGCTAACAAAAAAACTATCCATCTGCCAAAGCAACATTATATAAAAAGTTTTCTTTGTTCCCACTGTTACAGTCATGTGATAATAAAATGTATTATTTTAGTTTATTTATTCAGTTACAGGGCTTTAGTATAATAGCTAGATAGGTACTGATCCATAAAAAGATAGCTGGCCTAATTTTGTTGAATTGAAAAAATAATAACTGGTGACTTGACCACAAACAATAAAAAAGAGGTTAAACAAAACTTTTTGTGTTGTCAGTAATAAATATATTAACAGCAATATAAACTTAAAGTATCAAGGTCTTCATTGCAATTATTTTCGCCAATTCTTATGAACAAACGACTCATTTAAATAAATATAACAACATTTCAATAGCTCACATAATTATTTAAACACCGCAACATGAAGCCACTCCAGCCACGTACACTCTTTATAAAAACAATCGCAATTATTTCACACAACAGCCTTCATTACTTTTCTTTGCACAACATTTTAACTTTTTATTTAAAAAAAAGGTAAAGTTATTGTTTTGCGGCTCACAGATCAAGATAGCGCTGGCCGGCAATCGAATGGATTTACCGATTTATCGATAATGTCCGTGGGTACGTCACTAATCGAATGCGCGGTGGTTTATCACCCTCTATAATCGTCATTACACTATCGGGGTTTCTGTTTTTTTTTGTTTTTGTTATAAATTGAAAACGAAAATTGATGACAGTAGCCGTTGCTTGGCGAAACTCGTTAATTTTGTATTTTAGCACTTTGTAGATAGAATGGATAATAATGGTATTTGTGTTTATTTGATGTGTGTTGGAGGGTATATTTAGTAATCACCTAACAATATGATGCTGATGAAACAATTTTCTGACAGTCTACTGAAAACTTTGGTTATGTGAACAATGATAGCTGAGGGCCACTTGTCTGCCACAACAGAATCATAGAATAGAATCATAGAAGCATACTATACGAGCCACTTGGGTCTAGTGCGGGTTGGTAGATGTCACAAGTCTTCGAATTTTTTGTTGTAGAACATGCCGGGTCTCCTCACGATGTTTTCCTTCTCCGTTTTGAGAGCAGTGGTGATGAAGTGAAACACACAAAGTAAAGTCCTGCCTAAGTTTGAACGTACATACACTGCCCCCTAAGATACAGGCTTAGCCTAGTTTAGGGGACAGGGTTGAACCTATTGTAGGTACTTATCTACCTAATGCTAAATTAAGATCATTAATTTGTAACAGTGCAATGTACTTGAACTTTGTGGTAATAAACAATTTATTATTATTATTACCTACTTTCCGTAATTAAACGTTCAAAATCTAGTCGCAACCTCATCAATGTCAAAAACTTGTCAAAAATTTAGGAAAATTAAAAGGAAAATATTGTGAAGAAACCGGTGTGGCAGGAAACATCTACCAACAGTACCAACCCGCACTGGGCCCGCGTGGTGGATTACGGCCCACTCCCTGTCGCCGAGAGGAGGCATGTGTCCCAGCAGTGGGAACATTATGGGCTGATTATGTATGTGTGTAGAAGTATTCTTGATAGATTGAGACTGAGACTAGAATATTATATATTATTATTAAATATTATATTTAATAAGTTTATATTATTATTTTATTTATTGTGAAGGTGAAGACGATGTGGGTCATTTTATTCATTTTATATTTTATTTATTATTATCTCTCTTCTGTTAGTTTTTTTCCATGGTTTAGTTTGAGTAATTTATGTGGCCTACCCAAATGTCCTTTCTTTGGTATTGTTCGTCGAATCGTTGAGCTCCATAAGTCTTGAGGCACGATTTCTGACAAATGCGTGCACTGACTGGACAGGTCCTCTCAATCTGTGTGGTTCATTCCTCAAGACCATCTCAGAATTCGACCTACACGGTCTTCATATAACCTGACCAAGATTATGTCTGGATTTTAAAAGAGACTGTGACCTCTGAGTTTGTTTCGGCCTTTCTTCTCAGAGTAGTCAGATAGGAAACGCCGAACTCATCTAGTTTAAAAAAAAAACATGATTGACGTGTAAAAGTGTTTGTGCAAACCTACTTACAAAAATAAAATCATTTGTCATAGAATACAACAGTTCGGGAATTGCCTCTCTGAATAATGCATCAAAATAAGAGTTCAGTACCTGAACATATTGGATTACCGACTTACACCCTTACTAATAAACGTTGTATAGTGTCTGTATATAACGTTATTTTTAGTATATGCGAAACCTGAATATAGTTTGTTCAGAATAAGTAACTGAATCGATTCTAATAATTTTTACCCCATGTTATATTTTGTCCCAAAAATATTTAAAAATGTTTAAAAGTTGGACACCGAGCGACACTAAGTAGGTTATCCAATCTTTGCGCCGAACGGTTAGGTACCTAGGTACTATTATCAAGGAGCGCAAGACGGCGTGGCGTGAGCGGCGCGGGTGAGCTTTGTGATTTTTCATGATACAGTTTTGAAATTTTGTACATAGATCCTCTAAGTATATAAAAGTACTACACGTGTTTTGGGTTTCGCATATACATAGTTTTCGACTGAAAGAGAGAAATCGGTGGGTAACTATTCATTTGATATAATACGTTTATTAGTAAGGCGGTTAGTGTTTATCACAATAGATTTACAAAGAAAATTGTAGTATTTTTTAAATCATACCTCTAAGTCTGCTGACCCCGGAATAAGAAGTCACAGCTATCATTTCACTACCATATTAAAGTAACTATTAAAAAACTAATAATGTAAGGAAACGCAATGGTCTTATTACAAAAAAATGTCGCGTGCGCACAATTTGTCATACGCTTCCATTAGTCGTATTGTTTTGCATTGATTTATCGCATATGGACAACTGTTTAGTTAATTATTAGCTGTTTTTTATAGGATTATTCTAAGTTTCTAAAGCATAACAAATCACTAAATGAATTGCTATTTGATTCTATTTTTATTTATGGCAATTGTACCGATGTCGACATTGCTGCCAATGTCGTGATATGGAAAAATGTGCGAGGGGAAAATCGGGAGATACTAACAATTATAACATAACATGTAATTTTATTTGTTTGTTTCATTCAGTCTAGTTCTAGCCACACAAGATCTACGTTAAGAACAATTGTAGCTTCGAAGATTTTTATCGTTTTATCTTTTAATTTATAATAATGCACAATTGCTTTTCTAATTCACTTTTGACATTGGCAGAACAGTCTACATCGACTTTACTTGACTTGCAAACTCAAACTCAAAGCATTTATTTCAATATATTTCAACACAAAAAACGCAAGTTTTAGAAACAACAATGATCGACTACAGTAAACAAAATCAGAAAAATATATGATATATGCTAGGTAGATAGTATGTTGAAAACATAATACAACTAATTTGATACGATAGAAGAAAATCATGAAGATACCTCTAAACAACTTTCTTTTTACAATAAAAACCATACTAATATATATACATACGATCTTTCTGATTTTTTGTCAGATTATTTTACAAGCAACATACTAAAATACTACTGTTTTAATTTTTTTGTCGAAACAATAGATTTTTTGTAATTAAATAATTGCTTCATATTTTGTAATAAATTACCAGCGTTGTGTCATCGCGCTTCTCTTTCTTTTCTATGCAGTCCGACAGTGACCGCGCTTTAGGTCATGTAAGCCCCTTAAATCATTTACAGGCACTTTTGAATTATCAAAATTAAATAGTCGGTTAGTTAGTTAGAAAGTTGAATTCCAAAACGTAGATCTCTATGGAGAAGAACTGGCATGAAACTCCATATTAAAATGCCTTAATAATTGTCCTATTAGAAATAGAATAGCACATTTAAAACGTCATTCTGTCTCTGTCATCTTCAAACAATTGATAGAAACAGAACCCTTTTTCCCAGAAAGTCAACGTAGAAAAGTATCCAGTACAAATTAATACCAAATACGTAGGTTAGGGACCCTTAGAGTTCTAAAAATCAAGCTTCCAAGTCAACGCAATAAAAGTAGGGCCATTTATGCGATACATTTTGATACTCGCAAATAAATCAAAACCTACAGGGTACTGCCAGTTGATTTAGAATCATGGAAAAAAAACGATTTCCATTCAAGGATCATATCTTTTGAAACGGAACGTCATGTAAAAGGGAATAAAACAATATCAACACTTTTTTACTTTGTACTTTGTACGCGTAATGTCGTAAAAAATTATGAAAATAATTACTATAACACTTTGATCTTGATGCATGATTTTTTTTGGTACGACTTTCGGTCATCGACCTTTGGTAAAAAGCAAGGTCTCACAGCACAACTAAAGAATCTGTTTGTCACATATTTAGCGTGACACGCACTTGGCCAATTTTTTTTAAAATGTAACAAATATACGAAGAAATTCCTATTGTCCTACTGTCATACATACAATGCAAGTGTGGAGATGACAAACACAGTTGCACTGCTGTTCAGTTTTAACAAATAATTTTCTCTTTGTTGTAAAACCTTCTTAACTCGTGTCTCACTTCCAATATCTATGTTCTTCTCGCGCTAAAAATCTGTGTTCTTCTAACAATCTTGTCCTACTCTGTCCTTCTCATACTTCTGACTTTGTTCATTCTTCCTTTCATATTCAGACCATTTTTCTTTGGAATGCACTTCCTCTTGATATCAGGACGGCCACTTGTCGGTATGCATTTGAGCGGAAATTGCAGAGTTATTTTCAAAGAAATAGCGTAGAGTCATCCCAACACCTCTCTCCCGTGTATGTATGTGTATATAACCTATTTATGTATTTGTGTACCTAGTTTTAATAGTTTTTTTTTATCATTGTTCCTCTCAACCAAAGCACCTGCCATCCAATCTCTTCACCACCCTTGGTTGACTGGTCGAGAATGCCTCAGATACTAAGTCCGCCTTTGTACCATTTTGTGCGAAAAGTTTAAATAAAATAAATAAAACTTTATTAAACACTCGTAACTTTTTAAATTTTCACTTTACACTTTTGACACGACCTCATGTTTTTCCATTGAAATATTATTTTATTTAAAACATTAAAAACAGACTTATTTAACTCCTTAATTAAGTCTTCAAGCAAATACTATACATTCAAGTATTTTTACCTTAAGTATGAATATTCATTCGAACGCAAAGGTGCAACACAAATGCGTTCACAGCTGATTACCATAAGGGAGATAGCGTTATGTTATTGTAATTGCGTATGCCGTCTTTATTATTGCGATTTTAGGCATGTACTTGTTGTATTATGGTAAATTATGTACGACGAGTGATTAGAAATATGACGTGTCAGCTGCTTGATAGGTACGCATTTTTCTAAAGTACCTATGCGTAAGCGCTGGAGTGTGACACAGGTATAAATTGAAGTCCATCTAACTTTCGACAGCTGTTTTTTATGTTTTTCTCTTTCTAGTAGGTACACGCTGTCTCGTCTTGAACTGACTCAAGAGACTGTTTCGGAAAAGAATGTAGCACTTCTTCCTCATTCTAGAGATGTTCGTTCATTTATTATCGTTCGGTCCCAAATTCTTATGATTAGTATCGTTCGGTCTCATGTTCTTATTAATTAGCCTCATGCAATCCCAAATATTTTTTTGCTGTAAATTTTGAACTGCCTATAGTGCATTCATTGCAAATATGGCATGTATGGGGTAGTAAATAAGGTCTTTGCTTAAAGTTCAGTGTTTTTTAAGAGTTTTCTTGCGTGAACAGGGGCATATTTTAACAAAATAATCTGGTAATTTTGAAAATAAATAAACATTACATTCCTAGTCAACTTACAGAACCAAAATCCAAAAAACTCAGTTCACTTTTAACTAAACAACGACATTTTGTCAAAGTAAAATGTATGTTAATTTTGAACTAACAATGGTTGGGTTACACTGACCATAACAAGCGGTTCGTGTTAAACCACTATAAACTTGAGTTAAAGTTAACCGGATCAAGAGCGGTTTGCGTTACATAATAGCCTTGTACGTGATTTTCAAACATAGGTTTACAATATTTTTGTGTGGCTAAAGCTACATTTTTGATATAGTGTTAAAATACATAGAAAATAAAATATTGGGTAGCAAAGTAATTAGCACGTCGAAGTAAAATGGATGATTTAAATGTTGATTTCTTATTAAATGTTAAGAAAGATAGTTGTGTTGTAAATGTTTTGTTAAAAGCAATTTCTACGGCCAACGGTGCTATTCTGTAAAATATCACTGTCATAGGTGAAGTCTTTAATCTTATAATATGCTTTTTTGATAAGGACACGTTTGATGAGGGTTTTGAACTTTCCATCGCTAAGTGTTGTAACCGGCTTTGGCAACTTGTTATAAAAACGGATGCTGTTTACAAGAAATGACTTGCTAGTTTTAGTTAATCTAAATTTAGGTAACACAATTTCATTTTTACTACGTGTACAACCCCTAGCATCAGGTGGAATGGCAGCTCACTTTAAGCTCACATCACCTAAGTTTTCACGGTGAGATTTTTACAGAATAGAATTACAGTTTTGATGACGATTACGATGTTTGTCTCCAATCCTAAAAAACCTAGCACAATGACAATTAATGTCATCAGTCATAAGACAACAATATTGGTTTAGATAAATGAATGTAAATATTAATTTTTTATACACAGGTAAAGTATACATTTGGTTTTTTTGTAGCAATTCAGTTGACTCTCTGTTTTACCAGCAGTATACTTTGGCTGATTATTCGATTCGCACGAATTTACTCGCCCGAAAAGTGTAAATCTTCCCTTTTAAACAATATGTATTATATTTTCACATTTTGAATTTTATGCAATAAAGAATAGAAAAAAGGACCCTAGCGAGCAGATTTAAATATTATAAAACGTACACGTTTTATAATATTTAAATTTATTTACATAATGTATTTTTTTTCTAATGAGAACATTAGAAAAAAATACATTATGTAAAAGTGACGATTTGCACTTTTCGGGCGAGTAAATTTATGCGCATCGACTAATAAGCTACGTTTTCGTATTTGCAGTAGATATAATAAAATTTACTTTAATAATATTGCTAACTTATTAGCGAACCTCTGGCTATACCAGACTCCCTAATGCTTTGACAAAGAGATAAGTATGAACCATTCCAATAGCCACCCGAACCAAATACCAAAAAAACCCTTAAAAACAAAAAACACATCACATCATAATTCACGGAAAACAATTAAAAACGTATAATTTAGACCGCACATCTGCTGTGTAACCGTTTCACAATATGGCACGTGGTCGAACCCCACACAGGGGTAGCGCACCGTGACCTCTTAATGACTGGACATGTGGGGAATACCGTATGGGTGAGATACGTTGGGAGGTAAAAAATACTGGGCCTTGCGATTACCTTGGTGGTATTGTTTTGAAGCGAAAGGACTAATTTTTTTGGAACGCGGAGCAAAATACCAGAAATAACTCTTGCTGAAAATTTGTTGATCAACTGGTGTAACGATGTTGAATTAGGTATTTATATGATAACTAGCTGCCCGTGGCTAAATAACAACAGCCGCACAGGTCGATCGATCAGGTTAAGCTACGCTTGCCGCGGTTGGTCTGTGGATGGGTGACCATCTTTACATACCGTGACCCCTCTGTGCCTCGGAAAGCACGTTATGCCGTTGGTCTCGGCTGTCATTCGTGGATCTTTGACAGTCGTTACGGGTAGTCAGAAGCCCGAAAGTCTGCATGACAACCAGTCTTACCAAGGGGTATCGTATTACCCAGTAACTGGGTTGTGGAGGTCAGATAGGCAGTCGCTCCATGTAAAATACTGGTATTCAGCTGCATCCGGTTAGACTGGAAGCCGACCCCAACATAGTTGGGAAAAGGCAGGCAGATGATGATGATGAACTAGCTGCGCCTCGCGCTTTCACCCGCTTAAGTATCCCTTGGGAATATCAAGATAAAAAGTAGCTTATTTTAATCCAGGGTGGCAGCTACATCCATACAAAATTTTATCAAAATTGGTCCAGCTGTTTGTGCGTGAAGAGGTAACAGACAGACACGCTTACGCATTTATAATAGGTGCCTCAGCCTAACCCTTCTGTGATTACAGACGTGATGTTTTGTGATGTGTTTAAACAATAATTCTGCTCCGATCTAACTTCTTATTAAGTAGGTATTAAACAGCAATTAATTTCTATCAAATAATTACATCATCTGCCTAGCCTTTTCCCAACTATGTTGGGGTCGGCTCCCAGTCTAATCGGATGCAGCTCAATACCAGTATTTTACCTATCTGACCTCCACAAACCAGTTTACTGGGTAATACTGGTAAGACTGGTTATCAGATTTTCGGGCTTCTGACTACCCGTAAAGACTGTCAAAGATCCACGAATGACAACCGGGACCAACGGCGAGACACGGAGACCCGTCTCTGTATGTTAAGATGGTCACACATCCACAGACCAACCGCGGCAAGCGTAGCTTAACCTGATCGATCGACCTGATATATAAAATCCTCCGTTTTAAAATTGTAAAAGTTCTCGATGTTATTGTGTTGCAATGTAGCATACAATACGAAATAGTGTCTAGACTAGTTCAGACATCGTGTACAGTCACGACCAAAAGTATGTATACAGTTGGCTTTATTCAAAGGCGATTTTCTACTTTATTTTTTAATGAAATTTTATATTAGTAGGAACATAGTATTTTCGAACCCATAGGTTTATGTAAAGTGTCGTATTTCAACGTTGCATTCGTTATTTCGTGAAAAAATCGCAATTAAATTGCGATTTTTTTAATTGTAGGCTGCTTATGCTTATCACAGAGGAATAGATTTTGTGAAGGAAATATGTTTTACGATACACACACGTACAGTCACGAGCATAAGTATGTATACACTTGGCTTTATTCAAAGGCGATTTTCTCCTTTATTTTTGAATGAAATTTTATATTAGTAGGAACATAGTATTTTCGAACCCATAGGTATATGTAAAGTGTCGTATTTCAACGTTGCATTCGTTATTTCGTGAAAAAATCGCGATTAAAAGTTGCCAATTGTTGACATATTAGTGCTCGTGAATGTAGAGCCATCGAAACAAACAGAAACATGCAAATAAACAGAGAATCGTTTGGAAATCTTAACACTTCAGTGCCGGACGCCGTCACGCGCCCGCTCGCGTGACACGCTTCTTATTATAATAATGTCACGCCAATATTAAAGGATACTTCAGCTCTGTATATTCGCTTATTGAGTTTGGCTTTCTTTATATCCTGTTACATTTTATTTGCTTTATGCTGTCCCGTTTATTCTCTTTTATAACTAAGCTCAACTCAGAAAATTTAATACCGATCAGATTTTTTTTTGTAGACCCGATTAAGTAATATAGAAACATTAATATAGGTTCACCTCTGCCTAACCCTTTGGGGAATGCAGGCTTGATGATATGATACCATATCATAAAAAAAAATTATAAATAGTCTGGTCCTCATTTGAATTAGATTATGCCAATCATGATGGTATTTATTGATTTGTTATTTCCAGACCTTTGGTGTGGGATGCAGCATGTGTCGACACCCTTGCGCCATCCCGTCTTCCTAGCACATGCTGGGTCGGCTGCTGCAGGTGCAGAAAACCTCAAACGGCGAAAATATTCCAACTTGATTGGGAGTTATATGTTTATATAGGGTTGAATCTTCACGTGACCAGAGGGCTGGCCTATTTCTTGGCCAAAGAATTAGCATCGCCATACAACGTGGCAATGCTGCCAGCCTTTTGGGCACTGTTCCTGTTGACAGCGATGCCGACGAATTTTTTGATGCCCTATGATTATTATGCTTATTTTTTCATATAAATGTATAAATTATTATTGTTTTAAATGTTAGCATAGATTATGTAAATATTATCATGTTATGGATTTGGAATTTATAATATAAAATGTCGTAAATTAAAAAAAAATCAATAATAAAATCAACAGTACCCATTACTTAATACAAATAACTTAGAAACATAAGGCATTAAATCAACATTAAACATCAAAGGAACAAGCCGACTTTTAAATTACACGACTATTACAAATACAATAGAGAGTCACCCAAAAAAAGGTTTCCTAAAGCTTTTAAAACTATAAACATAAAGTGTGATATCAATACCGAATTAACATAGTAACATAAATCGCCAAACGTGACGTAGTTACCACTAATTCTTAAAGTAAACATATTGATAAAATTTCTTGCCGACTAACAATAAATCACGACAAACCAAGATGTCTCAATATACTACAAAGTAATTTCACTGTTAGCAGAAAAGAGACGGAGATACCAACCCTTCGGAAATCAGTACGGAGGAGAGAGACAACCGACAATACCACATTTCGTATTAATTAAGGAGCAAATGGTTTTAAATCATTTGCCGTCGACGCTCCCTGTGGGAATCCAGAAGAGTTATAAGACCCTTTATTCTAAATTTAAAATTACAATTTTGTAAATGTTTCGAATATTTTAAATCTTGTGTACTGGTTATTGGTCCCTTGGGTGGAAGAAAAAAAAGGTGGCCTAAATATCGATACTTTATGGTTAAAGTTTAATGGTATTTAAGGGGAAACAAATGGAATCTTGGATGTACTGTTGATCTACGTTTAGATTAAAATACAAATATGCGACAGTTGAACAGTCTTCACAGCCAAAACACATCACACACAACATATTTAGGAGGAAAACCATTTCTATATTAAACAGTACCCCGGGGTTTTATCCGTATAAGTCTCAACTCCGTGAGAATATCGGGATAAAAAGTATTATGTGTTCTAATCCAGGTCATGGTTTACCTATGTGGCAAATTTCATAAAAATCTGTTGAGCCGTTTTAGCGAAAGCGTAACAATATTTTCTCTTTATAATTTAGTTTATAGACAACTACGTTTGATAAACTATGTACAGTAAATTATTCAACTACAAACGCCTACATTACAATTCACTACTAACAAACTCCATTACAACTTAACAACGAAATGATACCTCAATAAAATCATAATAATCATTCCATTACACACAAAATCAATATTCATAAGTACAGAACACCAATTAAAACCGTTGGCACATTATCTATGCGGCCAACTGTCCCGCGACAGTTGTGTGAAACGAAACGTCACGGCCACGGTAATCGCGAGATTGGCTCATTTGATATGTGAGTGTCACGCTGAGTAGACGTGTGGCGTTGAATGGGTTAATGTTAGGGGAGGAATGTGATATTGAAATTGGCAGTGCGTTTTTGATGTTTATTCGTGTTTTTTAATGTCTTTATTACGTAGGGTATTTTTGGAAGATAGTCTTTGTATTTTTGGTTTAGATGACGTAGGAAACTTTAGGTATTGCGTAAAAAAGAAAGGTAGTAGCGGCTGTCTATGTTGTAATGAACTACACAGTTAGGTTACTGTATATTAGAATCAGTTTCCATGACATGATGACTAATGAACAACAGTCCCAAAAAAACACACGCGTACCTAAGGATACAATATTAGCGATAATAAAAAACTTACCAAAAAAATCTTGAGTACCTACCTACCTACATAGCTAAGGACAAAAATTAATTTGGGAATATTATAGGAATAAAGCACAATTTCCTTCACTGTCTATTTGCAATTTTACCTACATACTAAACTAACTAAAAAAAAATCAGCTGTTCCCTACATTTTGACGAAATATACGAACATAAATGTAGGGAACAGCAGATTTTTTTTTCGCGATCTCAGGTTTGGTCCCTTAGTAAAAGTTGTTCATAATGATGAGTACAATGACCTCTTTAGAGGTTGTTAATGTTTTACCAATAACCCTTATATTCAGAGTTAGCGAAAACAAAACCACAATTACAGTGAACCACAACTTGACTATACACTTAGTACCAAGAACACAGCCACACCAAAATCCGTCTCCGACACCTATGTCCGTCCAATCGATCACAAGCTAATTAATTAAACTACCCGTTACGGGAGCGAAGTGAACCAATTTCGCTCTGGTTTAAATTTAAAAGTGTTGAGATTGCTCCGTCCATTTAATTGATACTGCCGGCCAAGAATCCCGGTCCGTTCGGTCGTTAGCTTATCAATGTACTGATTTCACACTCGTGTGTCGCAAGTTTACATGGTGAGGTTTTTTTGTCAATGGTTTTGTTGAAAATGGTAGTAGTAGAGTAGTCGTGGGTTTTGGTGGGTTTTTGGTGGGTGTTAGCAAAATTAGCGCTGAGACATTTATTTTTTTAAATGTCGCAGCATCATGCTGAGATAGGAGCCTTTTGGCCTCGTATAGGACTTCATGTTTCATTTTTTTTTTTTTTTTATATATAACTTGGTTTTTAATTTTTATTTTAATGTGTTTAGTTTAGTTTGTGATCTTCCTGTACGAGTCGCAATAAATACTTTTTCTTTCTTTCTTTATTTGCTTGAGGTTTTGTACTATATGAGTAGCAGTGTCTGTATGTTTTATTAATAACATGTATTTTTCCATTAATTTTTCAGCCAAACAATGACAAAATCGCTGTCAATCCCATGTCCTTATGAGATATAGCTATCTGCTCACGACTTCGTCCGCCTGTTTTAACATAATACATATTCTATAGCACTCCGCAATAGAGTAGTTGTGTCAGTAAAATATGTTTTGAATTCGGCTGGAATGAGAACTTTCAGTGGTTACCTCCTGTATACAAATTTTACCTCCTTATAATAATAGTAGCTATAGATGAAAATAAAAAAAATGTGGCAATATCAGTATCCTTATGATTATGGCAAAATCCCTTACAAGGAAAGGCCACTTTTGTTGATTTAATATGACTAGTAGCGCCCCGCAGTTTCACCCGCATAAGTGTCGATCCCGTGGGAATATCAGGATAAAAACTATCCTATGTCCTTCCCCGGGATGCAATCTATCTCTCTGCCAAATTTTATTGAAATCCTTTCAGTGGTTTAGGCGTGAAAAGGTAACATACACACAGACAGAATTACTTTCGAATTTATAATATTAGTATGGATTAATATTGTCTAAAACTTAATTCTTGTTTAAAAACTCAAAAGACCATTATAACTTTTTTAATTTATAATATGTAATATAAATAAAAATATCTTTATAATCGCAGGCATGTGAGCCAGTCGCGTGCACAGGAGCCTACCGGTCACGATGCTCGAAGGACCAAAAAAAGAACAATATTATCACATCTCGGTATGTCCACGGCTTTGTGCGTCCACATTTATAAAACTCGTTTGTATTATTGCTTATTTAATATGCTTTTGATTCGTTTAAATGTGGGATTACGGTGTTTTAATGGGAAAGGGTGGGTAGGATTTGTAGTGGTGTGAATTTGGAGTTTATAAGTCCTGTTATGGGACATTATTGTAATGGCTTCTTCGAGACTTTGGTGGTGTTTGATTTGATTTATTTTTTAAATATTTTTGACTAGAGTAAGTTTATCAGAGAAAACAATAAGCATCGAATGGAAACGTCTAGATGCAGTAGTAGAGATGACGGGCACGTTAAATAGTTGGCAAAAGGACCAGTTTTTTTTAAATCATGATGCCCAGCACCCCTAGTCCAAACGTTTTTTACCAAAGCAAGAGAATAGGAAATACAATCTATTGGACTAACAAAATTGTTAAAAGAAAGAAAAAAATTAAAAGACCACAAGTACTACATCAAAATAGTGGTTCTTAATGAAATGGACATAACTCATCGGCGTTTGCCATCCAACATGCAGGGGCAGCTTAAGAATGATATATATCTTTTAAAGGCTGCATTAACGCATTTAAAGTGTACATAAATTACTTATTTTATGTATAAAATGATGGACTAGAAAAATAAGCATAATAATATATCATGCTCAATGAATTTATTATATAATGCCCATCAATTTATTAGGAATTATAATTAGTTTATAACTTAACTGTGGCTGTTTATTGTACGCAGGTGATTGGTGTTTTTTAATTACTATTACATTAGGTCTGAGTGAGACATGTATGCAAAACTATGCTAGTTTTATCTAAAAAAACTTCAGGATAGTAATTATAGGTATTTTCACAAAAGATAATTATGTCTTTGTAAATTGCAATTGCGTCTATTAAATTAATTATTGCATTTAGTGACATACTTTTGTTTACATTTTAACGCAAATATTGTAAAAGATAATCGGCTTCGGCTTTCGGCATTCTAGCGTGCGTGTATGACCAGATGTATGAACGTAAACTAGGCAAAAGGAGTATGTAAAGTGACATACTTTTGTTTACATTTTAGCGCAAATATTGTAAAAGATAAAGAAAAAGATGAAAATTTTCACGCTACACTAAACTTATTCGGCTTCGGCTTTCGGCTTTCCAGCGTGATTGTATGACCAGATGTATGAACGTAAACAAGGCAAAAGGAGTTTGTAAGGATCGTAGCCGATGGCGTTTTATAATTTCTGCCTACCCCCATGAAGCCCCCCCATGGAAAGAACCCCATGGGAAGAAGGCGTGAGTTTATGTATGTGTACTAAACTTATTCTTCCTAGTTTAAACACTAAGAAGCAGTCAAAGGTTGAAGCATCAACCCTTATGATTATTTTGGGGGTTATTTCAGAAATATTTTTATTTTTAAATGTGCTAATTAAGCCCTTTCATTGGATACCCCACAAGGCACCATCCCAAAACCATAATGGTTGATGCTTCAACCCTATGGTTATTTTGCGGCTTATTCAGTAATATTAATATTTTTGAAATGTGCTAATTAAGCCCTTTCATTTGATACCCCACAAGGCACCATCCTAACATATTTATTTTTAAATTAATTACTTTATGTACTCTAGAGGGCGCCATATTGAATTTAGTGTGACGTCACGTAACCTATAACCAGCGGATGGTCAGGATGCTTCTAACGCTCATTTGTCAAATTATTATAAGTACTTTTGAAGTTAAGGAGGAACAGATGAACATACATACATACCGCTCAAAATCATAACCCTCCTTTTTGTTTCGCCGTAGTCGGGTAAAAAGCATTAATTATAATCCACTTGTAAAGATGAACTTTAAACTATAATCTGCCTATAAGATTCTCACTGCTGTGACACAGGCCTCCTCCTCCTCCTCTGTGAGAGTAATCCACAAGCCCATTGCGGGATGATACTCGTAGACGTCACATATCTTCGAATGTTTGGTCTTAAGACAGTTTCCTCACGAAATTTTCCGTCACGGTTTTGGAGAGCAATGGTGTGGGTTTTTAACTATATTTTTGCAAAAAACAAATACGGAAATGTATTTTCATTTCGACCAATAAATTTTTCAAAGAGTGGGTTCTAAAGAAAAGAACTCAAACTCAAAGCATTTATTTCAATTAAACCTTGTACAGGCACTTTTGAATTGTCAAAATCAAATAGTCTGTCAGTAACTTGAAGCTAGTTGCCCATTCCAAAACGTAGATCTCTATGGAGAAGAACGGGCAAGAAACTCCATGGACACTCTTTTAAATCAAGATATTACAAAATCCTGGGTCCTGGGGTCAAAAGGTCATGTATATCCTTAAACATTTATGCACTAAATATGAACTACAATAAAATATTTTTTTACAGAATACCTGTCTATGATGCAATATCAACTAACGTATTCCTTAACATGAGAAATAAAAACAACAAAATATGCAATACTTAGTGCTACTATAACGTATACAGTACCACTTTCATAAATACTAACTTCTTTCTAAAACCACCTATTGCTATCTCGTTCTATTGTTTAGAAAACGACAAGGATAGAAGAGACTCATGGTACATTTATGAATGACAAGTTTTTGTCCAAAGACTAACCTAGTCTATAAAATAGGCATGAGTAGTCTTTGCGTCCATAAATGTATGAAAATGTTATTAGCTACAAATTGCATTAATATATTCTTCATACTTCAAATCCTGTTTTATGGATGACACACTTTATAATATATACATTGATGGGTTTTCATTAAAATTGATGTAGCTTTTAACTTAAGAGATCAAGAGAAGGACTCAAATGGCCAAAGCTGCGATGAGTAAGTTGACACGTATTTGGCAGGACAGAAAAGTCTCCAATGTCACCAAGATGAGACTAGTCCTGACACCGGTATTCTCGATATTCCTTTACAGATTGGAGACGTGGACGATTCGACAATAGAATGAAAATAGATAGAAGCTTTTGAGATGCGGTGTTGGCGAAGAATGCTCCGCATACCATGGACCGCCAAGAGAACGAATATATCTATCCTTGATCAGCTTCGCATAAAAGACAGACTACCTACGGTCTGTTACCGAAGGATTCTCGGTTACTTTGGTCATATTGCCCGTCGGGAACCAGATAATAATCTGGAAAAGTTTTAGCTGATGGGCAAGATAGATGGGAAAAGACCTCGCGCACGGTCACCTAACCGCTGCTCAGACCAAGTAACTGCCATCACTGGTCTCTCTGTTGCGACCGCCCTGAGAGAAGCTGAGTACCGAACGAAGTGGCAGAACATCGTGCATAAAGCCACGAAGGCTTTTCAGGGACACGACCTTTCAGTAACGAAATACGCGACCAAGAAGAGAAGCTCATAACTTAAATCGGGCAATGTAGACTCTTCTTCTTAGCGTGTCAATGGCAATCTAAATTGAGTCAGCCCAGAATTTGGCTATGAATTTGGCACTTTCAGTAGCGTTCATCAGTTTCTCTACCATGCAGACAACAGGACATGTGGGACACGGTATTAAGTGCCCAGTTGTTTGTGGAACAGCACCACATTTACACTCCAGAATGGAGTGTGAAACTTCATCTGCGCAGGTTTTCCTTGCTTCATTCTACCTGAGTCCAGAGTTAAAGACTGTCAGGTTTGAATGGAATGTAGATTGTAATCTTACTCCTCAAATAAGGCCTCTCAGGATATGAAATCGACTCCTACGACCACTTAACTGTAATGTGGATAAAAGCAGTTCTTGTAGACAGGTTTTGGCATTCTTAAGCTATTCTTCTTCTTCTTCTTCGTCGTTCCCTCAATGCTGAGGATCGTGACCACAGCCTTTAGCTGATCGCAAATCCACTCCAGCAGTTTCTCTTATAAACAAGAACTTTCCTGAGATAACAAGCTTCATTGCTGCACTAGTACAAACGAGTACTTTTAAACCAGCATCTTAAATAGCAATGAACACAATCCCCAGCCTACGTGTCTCAGTCATCTCAATAACAAATGACTGTACTTTATCCCTCGCCCAGCACTGAATACCCATTTAATAGTTTAATTTACACTCTATATTCTCGATATTTATAATCTGTCATCAAGTTATAATAACATCACGAATGATCTACAAGGTGATGAAAATTCAATCGAGATTGAGATAATATTTTATTTTGGACGTTAAAATGATGGATAAAACTGACTGTAAGGGGTGGTAGTAACTATTACTGGAGAGTATCGAAGTGAAGATCTTGCGTTGGACACACGGGTGAGTAAGTAACCGAGCGGTTTTCAGACTTTTTTAGTGTGTTTAACTTGTTGTGTGCTGAAGAGGTGTTCCTCTCTTCTTCTTTTCTTATAGGTAAGACAGATAGAATCAGATAGAATCTATCTGTCTTACCTTCACAGTCAATTTTTAATGAAACTTCGACGTACAGATTAGAAAATCTTTTTTAACTAGCGTTTTGTCTTCTATCGTATTGGCTTCTGTTTTATTACAAGGTAAGCATAGAAGATAAAATTTTGATTTTGAAGTTTAAATTATGGGAGTAAAAATCTGGTCCTTGCGACCACAAGATAATTTACTAAAAAAAAAAATTCAAGAAAATAAATATTTTTTCGTACACATTTATTAAAACTGTTAACAAAACAAAAGCTAACTTACCCGCAAAAACACAAAAGTCTAGCCAAGCTACTCGTCTGTATAGGACCACAACGACCTGCAAAATGGGAATAAGTTTTGGCGTGGTCCTCACATAAATCAGAAAGACCAGTGTAGCTCAATTAAAAGCTTACTATCTGATGCAGTCAGTGCTCGGTGTCATTTATTTCGCCACAGATATGTTTTATACAGGGTGAAAAAGGTGCACATGAGGTTCTAGAGAGTAAGCGGGTATAGAGTCTAGAAGATTTATTATTTTGAAAAGCGTTGTAATAGGACGAACTATTAGTGCTATTTAAATTAAAGTGCATAAATATGTAAGCTGGAGGGTTTTATTTAGGTATTAAGTTTTTGTTTACATTTTTTATTTTATGTTTTTGCTTGAGTACGTATAGATTTTATTGTATTTATTGGTATATTGGCGTGGCTAGCTAACATGTGGCAAATAATTTGATTGAATGTTCTTGTGTTGACTTAAAGAATAGCATCACCCCATACTTCCCGTGGGTGTCGTAAAAGGCGACTAAGGGAGACCGGAGAATGGGCAGCAGCGTTCTCTATGCATTACACCATCATACCATACTGCGATCGCCAACCCGCCTGCCAAGCGTGGCGATTATGGCAAACCCCCCCTTTTGGGGGAGGCCTATGTCCAGCTGTGGACGTCTTTCGGCTGAAATGATGATGATGATGATGAATGTTCTGTGTCCTGTAATGTTAATTACATTGCATACCTAGCATAGTATACAATCAAGTATTTTCTACCTGAACAGACAGCTGTGCTCCTGGGGAGATTGTAGCGCCACTTCTTCTCCCCAGCGATAGCACTAGGAAGTGGTGAAGGGCGGGCGTTTTGGGGGACTGTCTTCTATAATTTTGACGTTCGAAAAGTGCTGATTCTCAGCCTAGTTTGAATAAATGACTTTCGATTTTGATTGCTAACAAAATCTTCTCGCGTGGAAGAAAATTCTCAAAGAAATCTATTACTGATATTACGAGTATAGTAATAATGTATTATTGGTCCTTCATCATTTATTTCGCCACAGATATGCTTTATACAGGGTAAAAAAAGTGCACATGAGATTCTAGAGAGTAAGCGGGTATTCTAGAAGATTTATTATTTGAAAAGCGTTGAAATAGGACAAACTATTCTATTTAAATTGCTAACAAAATCTTCTTGCGCGGAAGAAAATTCTCAAAGAAATCTATTACTGATATTATAGTTACAATTATTATTGGAGAGAAAAAGCTCGACAGTACAGACGCCAGCACACCTAACTACCTGAAACTGTCAAAGGAGATCGGACGGGGGTGGCCCAAGTGGCGTCGGAGCATGACGCTTATTTTGTTTGAAAGTTCATTAAATAAGCTTACTTTTTTTGTATGGGTACAAAAAAATCTATCCTGGGAGAAAAAAGTTATAGTGTGTATTAAAATAATCATATATCGAGCTAGTTTCAACTATTTATTCAATTAAATCTATTTCTTTTTAACCGACTTCAAAAAAAGGAGGAGGTTCTCAACTCGGTTGTATTTTTTTTTTGTATGTTTGTTACCTCAGTACGCAAAAAAGAATTTTTAAATCTTTGAAAAATTCTTTTTTTCAAATCTTTGAAAAATTCTTTTTTTATTTAAAAGGATATACTTCCAGTTTGGTCCCATTTTTATCAAAATCCTGTTCTGATGATGGGAATTGAGGGAACTCCTCAAATATTATAGGCACACCTACAGCGATTTGGATATTTTTTGAGTTATTCCGTTCTGATCCCCTGAACCCCCCCTCCCCCCCCCCCTCCCCCCACCTCGATCCCCTCCTGGATCGTCTTCTGTTTTAATCTTTGTCTTATCCACTTTAAACTTTCTCATACTGTTATAGTACCTAACTCGTACATTTGCTCTCGGAAACCACCATTTCGTGAATTGGAACTGATGAAGAAGACCACATTGCGATTCGATTACTTTAATATGGTTGCTAAGCAATTTATGCTCGTCACAATGCGAATGGTGAAATGGAGCTGATGGTGGGATACTAGGAGAACTCCTCAACAATTTACGTCCCTGCATCGGGAAAAGCAATATTTTGTTAAAGGCAAGTTGACATTAGGCTATTGTAACTTAACATTATAAACAGACCCACTAAAAAGCGAGAAATAAAAACTTTTTAACAAAAAAAAAACGACTTCCAAAAAAAAAACACTAAAAAGTGAAAAATAACTTTCATTTTGGAAGTCGGTGGCAAAAACTAAAATACAGATCCAAAGACACCGACTTCCGAAATGAAAGTTATTTTTCACTTTATAGTGTTTTTTTTTTGGAAGTCGGTTTTTTTTGGTAATTATAACTTAATAATCATGTTTGAATAATACTTTGATTTTGTAAAAGTATTTAAAAGTGTTTGAATAAAACTCTGTTTCTAAGAAAGGATTAAAAAATCCAATCATTGAACAAGAAAACACGTCATAAAATAACCGAGTACCTGTACAATATATTTTATCGTAAGTACTACAACTGAAAACTGAACTAAACTAACAATATATTGTCCAGAAACGCTGCAGGATGTTCTATGTCCTCGTAACGAGCCCACCCGAGATACCACACTACGCTCATGATGTGGGCGCAACATCCGACTGTCCTTTTCCCTATGATACAACTACAGTAATAATGTTGAATGCCCTGTAGTCCTTCCTCCTCCTTATACATTATATATGTATAATATTTCTTTAACTTCACGTGACGTGACTGAATGCGACTTCGCAGTAGTATCAAGCCATTTTGCTCCATACCAAAACGCTCAAGATCTGCGGGTGGTTGTCGGTCTCTAAAGACTTCAATGTGGTAAATACCACTTCTCGCATGCTCGCTATAATAGCTCCGAGCCAGTTTGATTTGGTATGTGCCAATGGCAAATAAAATCAGGTCATCCTGTTCCAACCGCGGAAAGCGAGCCAATTCCGGAATATTTCCTGAAATGCTCTGAAAAAGTATACGTTGCCTATTCAGGTTTTTGGCGGTAACGTATTCTGCTAAGTTATTATGAGTGTTTGTGCGCTGGTTAATGATTGCGATGAAGCTCTCGGCATATATACTGTTTTGTACTGGAGGGTGGAAAGCATTTACAAGCGCTGCTGCTATTTTAAAGTTTGGCATCAAGTGCTTTAGGGTTATATTGACATAATCTTGTCTCAAAAGTTTATAGTCACGTTAGAAACGGCCAATGACAGCTTCGACAACCCAACGGCAAATAGTGACTTTTCTTGATTTGTTTGCCTGCAGTGTCGTTAGTTGGGTTTCGTTGTGACTGAATTGCTGTTCTATACCCTAAAGTGTGTAAGTCAGGCAATGCGTCCCGAAATCCCCGATCTAATATAAACATATCACCCTCCCTGAAAAACCAATGAAAAACTGCATCTTCGTCATTCATTATTTCTTGTGTTATGACAGCATCTGATTTGGTGGCAGGATAAGGCCCGTAGACATTTATGATGTATCCATCGCTGCATACTAATAATAAGGGCTTCAACAAGTTCCTAAACTTATGAGGACTGTATGTTTGCCTTTGAAAAGAAAAATTGGAACTTTTTTGAATATTTTGATATGTTCCATCAGCTATTGCTATAGCGCGTCTTTCACTTTCGGGAGCGTCAGGATCTCCAAACAGTGCGGTTGGCATTAAAAGGTTTCGGTCCACAACCTGCTGTCTGCTCATATGGTCGAAACCTAAATGGTTGGGTTAGTGACAGTGAATGACAGTGAACAGTTACAGTTTTTAATGACAGTGAATGACGGCCAATGACAGTGTTAGTCACTGTCATTGGCAGTCATTCTGAGACAGAATTTCTGACTCGATCATGGAGCAGAGGGAAGGGGAACGAACTACTGTGCTGCGCCCGCGTTGCGTCTTCTCTTCCTTCCTACCAAACCGCGCAGCGACGGCCATAACATTTTTGTCTCTTTTCAAATGCTAACGCAAAAAATTCCACGTGTATATTTGGTGTCTTTCTCTCATGTTGGCGCAAAAATACCACGCACCTTTTTTTTTTTGCGGATGGGAAATCATCAAATAACCCCTTCCGCTCTGGGTGGAGCGGAAGGGAGTGTCAGACTCTTACTGACTAAAACACACCCATGTTCCTTCATTAGCCCTTTATGTTCCGGGCCAGCGGTAACCCTTTTGGACAATCCCGCTGACCACGATATACCACGCATCTCAGTCATCGCATCATAAGTGTTTGGCAACATCAAACACACCATATCGGGTTAAAATAAATAGATTTAATTGATAAATAGTTCAAAGTAACCCGATATATTAAGATTAAGTAATATACGCTGTAACTTTTTTCTCCCAGGATAGATTTTTTTTTACCCATACAAAAAAAGTAAGCTTAGTTAGTGAACTTTCAAATGAAATAAGCGTAATGCGCCGACGCCACTTGGGCCAGAGCCCATACAAAAATGTCCGATCTCCTTTTCTCAATCAACTTTGAACCTTATGCTTTGGCGATAAAGTTGAAAATCTATTAAAGAAATTTGACAGATTGTAGTAGCTTGTTGTGCTGGCGTCAGCACATTGTTAGTGACTGACCACATATTTTATTATTTTTGGACACATATTCAATAATATCCAATCAATCTGCCTAGCATTTTCCCAACTAATGTACTGTCGGTTGCCAGAGTAGGTATTTTACATGGAGCGACTGCCTATCTGACCTCCACAGCCCAGTAAGGCTACCTTTCCACCAGAGATGAGCGAAGATGCGTAACGAGGTATGTGTGTGAAACCAACCAATAACATCGCTTCATTTTTATAGCTTAAACTTAGTTGGCGTTGATACAGACGCCAGCACATTAAGCTACCCGAAACTGTCAAATTTTCCCAATCAACTTCGAACCTTATGCTTTAGCGATAAAGTTGAAAATCTATTAAAGAAATTTGACAGATTGTAGTAGGTTGATGTGCTGGCGTCTGTACCTATTGGTTAGTTTTACACACATCCCTCGCTACGCATCCTCGCTCATCTCTGTTGGAAAGGCCACCTTGTGGGTAACGCGATACCCCAGAGTAGGACTAGTTTAAAAAAAATTCAGGCTTCTGACCACCCGTAACGATTGTCAAAGATCTACGAATGACAGCCGGGACCAACGGCTTAGCGTGCTTTCCGAGGCACGGAGGATTCTCGATATGTAATGCATGGTCACCCATCCACGAACTGACCGCGGTACGCGCAGCCTAACCTTCGAACGACCCATGCAGCTGTTATCATTTAGCAACGTCCATAGACAGAAAATGTATTATTCATTCTGGACTAGAGACAGTATCGACTCTATGGTCACCCTGTTTAATATAAACGGATTTACAAGACTATAATTCAGAGTAGGTATTGATCGCTCCATGGATTTGGCGATACTAAAGGTATTTTTAAATGTTTTCAACGGTCCATTCTTTGTGGTAATTATTGGGTTTAATATTGTTTTCTTGAAGATTAATCGATGGGTTGACAGTATAAGAATTCTTAAGATTATCCAAAATGAGCAACTACGGTTTAATGAATAATGGTCTTGTATTTTTTCACTGAACTTGAAAAATTTTTTGCTTTTAAAGGTACTAGAAGCGGAGAAGGATATGACTCGATTTCAACTTAGTGGGGCTTGTAATGGACAACTAACAGAATGACAGACTACCCATAAAAAACCGGCCAAGTGCGAGTCGGACTCGCACACGAAGGGTCCTGTACCACAAGGCATAAACGCCGAAAAAAAAAACGTTTAAAGCGGCAACAGAAATACATCGTCTGTGAAAATTTCAACTGTCTAGCTATCACGGTTCATGAGATACAGCCTGGTGACAGACAGACCGACGGACAGTGGAGTCTTAGTAATAGGGTCCCGTTTTTACCCTTTGAGTACGGAACCCTAAAAATGGAAGCGGCGTCTTTCTATCAGCTAATGATGATAATATCGTGACGATTCATAATTGTAATATATTGTGATGTGGGTACACGAATAATAAATTAGTCTCGCATGAACTGTCTTTGTATTTGCATCGATATTCCACAGTGGCGACGAGTAATTATAAAAAAAACCGTAAAATATCAATATGCCGATCGGGAAAATACACGTATTTGATCTGGATGGAGGTGAAAACTGGCCAGCTTATGTGCGTTTAGTGGAACAATTCATTTTGTTAAACGACATAAAAGATAACCTACGCGTGGCCGCGCTAGTGACGCATGTCGGAGCGCCGACCTACCGATTGATGTGTGACCTGTGTGCTCCAGACAATCCAGAGAAAAAAACTTTCACCACGTTAGTGGAGCTTGTGAAAAATCACCTAGAACCCAAAAGATCTGAAATAGCAGAGCGCCACGTGTTTCGCCAGCGGCGGCAAGGAGAAGGCGAAAATATCAAAGTGTTCTTACAAAATTTGAAACACTTGGCTACCTATTGCAATTTTGAGAACCAGTTAGAAGTGAACATTCGAGATCAATTCGTGTCGGGTCTTCGAAGCGAAGAGATACGGTCTCGCTTGTTTGCGGAGACCACTCTCGATTACAAGAAGGCAGTGGAGCTGGCGCTGGCGCTGGAGGCGGCCGAGCAGCACGCGGCGAAGGCCGTGACGCGCTCGCCAGCCGCGCCGTGGGCAGCAGCCGAGGCAGCGGGACTCCAGGCAGACGCGGGCGAGCGGGTGCACCGGGTGAGCGTGGCCGGCCGGGCCAGCGCCGCCGGTCGTGACGTCGACGCTCCGCGACGCAAAAGGTGCTGGCGCTGTGGCCGGGACGGCCATGCGCCGCACAAGTGCAGATACAAGTCGTATGTGTGTGACAAGTGCAAAGTGAAGGGCCACTTAGGGTCCGTATGTGATAAAAATGAAGTAAGTGCGGGCAGGTCTAGTTCTAAATATCAAAATTTCATGGAAACAGAATCGTCGGAGTCTGGAGGTGAGGAGTTCGAAGGACTGTATATTATTAAAGGTCAGTCAGTTCAAAATGTAAAAGACGGCCCATATCATTGTGAACTCATTGTTGAAAATCAAAATGTATTATTTGAAATCGACACTGGCAGCAAAATATCGGCGGTATCTAAATCATTCTACGATCAACATCTAACTACTATACCGATCGAAAAAGATAGCATTAAATTACAATCATATACAGGTGACTCAATAATACCGATTGGCCGGGTCTCGGTGCGAGTTAGCTATGCAGGTGCAGAGGACGCCATATTGTTGCCATTGTTTATTATTGAACACGGCGGACCTCCGCTTATTGGGCGCACATGGATGCGCGAACTTAAATTAAAGACAATAGATTTATTTCAACTAAAAGAAGAGGTTGATCCTGTTGTTTTGGAATTGAAACAAGAATTTCCAGAAGTATTTACAGAAACAATAGGTACTTATAAACATAAGTTATCACTGTACTTGACTGATAACACGCCGATATTTTGCAAGTCTCGCCCCCTACCACTTGCGCTGCGCGTGCCAGTGGAAAAAGAACTTAAACGCTTACAAGACGAAGGTATAATTTACAAAGTAGACAGATCCGATTATGGAACCCCTATTGTGCCAATTATTAAGCCGGACGGTTCTATTCGTTTATGCGGCGATTATAAAGTTACCGTGAATAAATTATTAAAAGATTTTCATTTTCCATTGCCAAAAATAGAAGAGTTATTTGCAACGCTAAGTGGTGGGGAGCAATACAGTAAATTAGATTTTAAAAACGCATTTATGCAACTTGAATTATCAGACAATTCACAACCGCTTACAGCAATTACAACACATGTAGGGACGTTTGTATATCGCAGGGCCCCTTTCGGACTTAAGTGCCTACCTGAAAAGTTTCAAAAAATTGTTTATGATACTTTAAACGGACTAGAATATGTGGTAGCCTTTATTGATGACATTTGTGTGAGTGGCAGGAATAAATCTCATCATTTGGAAAACTTAAGGGCGGTGCTAACTAGATTAAGAGAAGCCGGTTTAACAATAAAGTTTACTAAATGCGAGTTTTTAAAAGATGAGGTTTGTTACTTGGGTTACAGAATTAACAAACACGGTCTTTATACAGACACATCTAAAGTTAATGCCATAACGAAAATGCCAATCCCCGAAAATGTGTCTCAGTTAAGAGCTTTATTGGGTTTCATAAATTATTATGCACGTTTCATACCCAATCTAAGTATGATTTTACATCCACTTCACGCTCTTTTAAAAAAGGGAGTAAAATGGGCGTGGTCGGAGAGCTGTAATGCCGCTTTTGAGGAGATCAAGGTATTCAAGGTAAGATTGACGAGTGACCCAGTACTGGCTCACTACTCGCCGGCGCTGCCGCTGGTGCTGGCTGTGGACAGCAGTGCGTACGGCCTGGGCGCCGTGCTAGCGCAGCGCCACCCCGACGGCGTCGAGCGCCTCGTGTGCTGCGCCTCGCGCACGCTCAACGACGCCGAGCGTCGCTACAGCCAGGTAGACAAGGAGGCGCTGGCCATTGTGTACGGAGTTACGAGGCACCATCAATATCTATTTGGTAGGCATTTCACGTTACGGAGCGATCATAAAGCATTAAGTTATATATTCGGGCCTAAAAAGGGTATACCGCAAACCGCAGCCAGCCGCTTACAGAGATATGCAGTGCGTCTGGCGGCTTATGATTTTAACATTGTGTTTGTAAATTCCCAAATGAATAGCAATGCAGACGGGTTATCACGATTACCTTTGACGAAAACTAAGGTGGAGGACCAAGACGACGCGGCATATCTACATTTTGTAGAGGACAGTTTCCCTCTTAGTCACAAAGACGTTGCACAGGCGACTAAAAAAGATAAAATTTTATGTAAAGTGTACGGTTACATAATGAGTGGGTGGCCTCTCATAGGTGATACTGAAGAGGAGAAGGCATATTTTCACCGACGTGAAAATCTACATATAGATCACGGGTGTATAGTTCGGGGATACAGGATAGTGGTGCCGGAGCAGCTGCGGGCACAGATCTTGGAGGAAGTGCACGCGGGGCACGTGGGCGTGGTGCGCATGAAGAGCATCGCGCGCGGCTACGTATGGTGGCCGCGCCTGGACGCCGACATTGAGGCGCGCGCCGCCTCCTGTGCCGCCTGCCGGGCGCAGCTGGACGCGCCGCCGCGACATACTCCTGTACCGTATGTATGGCCATCGGAACCATGGACGAGACTTCATGTAGATTTTCTACAATACCAAGGTAAATATTACTTTTTGATACTTGACTCACACTCTAAGTGGATCGAAGTATTTCTGATGGGGACCGGTACATCGGCTAAGTTAGTATCAAACAGATTACGAGAATGCTTCAGCCGATTTGGGTTGCCAAAGTGCTTGGTGAGTGACGGGGGTCCGCCATTCCGATCCGAGGAATTTGAATTATTTTTAACCCGCAACGGAATCAAACACATTCTAATAGCCCCTTACCATCCATCGAGCAACGGCGCCGCCGAGAACGCCGTCAAAACTGTAAAGAAAGTTATTAAAAAAGCGGCTTCTGAAGGTGAGAACATCGAGCGAGCCATAAACAATTTTCTATTAGTGTATAGAAACAGCACACACTCAAGCACGCAGCGCGAGCCAGCTGTGGCGCTGCTGGGACGGAGACTGCGCATGCGCTTGGACCTGCTGCGCAGCAACACTGTGGATGCGGTCGAGACGGCGCAGACCAAGCAGGTTGAACATGCTCAAGGTTCAAACAGAGAGGTCCAACTTGGTGATCGAGTGCTGTTTCGAGACCACTCGAGAAACAATCCCAAGTGGATGGAAGGAGAGGTCTCTGAGCGCACTGGAGCAGTGACGTATAAGGTAAAATCAGACCAGGGGATACACCAAAAACATATAGATCAAATTATGCCATTACGAAGACACACACGGTACTCTAATCCTATTATCACAGATACTGCTAATCAAACAGAAAACACTGAAAAAGAAACATGGGAGTCTGCACCAAATTCACCGGTGACGTCATCACTACAGACATCACAAGACTCGCCTGTCATACATGAGACTCAAAGCGATTACGCTGTTGAGCCGTCTACTTCCGGGGATTGGGTCAATAATAGACCTAGAAATAGAAAAATTATCAATATTGATTAATCCATGTTTTTAAGAGGACTATAATCCTGTGAAAAGTAGGTGTAAAGGCCGTGTTGGTGACTAATACGTTAGGTATAAGTAAAGTAATTACTTGTAAGTTATTTTTTTCTCATTAGTTAACCTTCTGAATAAGTCATAATGATTGTAACAGTAGAATATTGCAAATATTATTTTGTAGGCAGGTGGACTGAAATGTACTCAGTAACTTGCAACCTACCAAAGTTCTAAAAAGTAAGAGGTAGGTATATTATGTCGAAACATGCAGAAGTTACGAACACCTTTTATTGTTTCACTAACTAAATTACTTATGTTTATTATTAGTTGGATAAGTTAAAAATATAAAATTTTGTTGTTAACTTTATTTCTCTTGAGGGAGGAAATGTAATATATTGTGATGTGGGTACACGAATAATAAATTAGTCTCGCATGAACTGTCTTTGTATTTGCATCGATATTCCACAATAATAAGCTCTAAGTTCCGTCCCACTGCTGGGACACAGGCTTCCTCTCTGTGAGAGGGAATGGGCCATAATCCACCACGCGGGTGTATTGCTTGTTGGGAAATGTCTTCGATTTTTTAGGGTTCCGTAGCCAAATGGCAAAAACGGAACCCTTATAGATTCGTCATGTCTGTCTGTCTGTCTGTCCGTCTGTCTGTCTGTCTGTCTGTCCGTCCGTATGTCACAGCCACTTTTCTCCGAAACTATAAGAACTATACTGTTGAAACTCGGTAAGTAGATGTATTCTGTGAACCGCATTAAGATTTTCACACAAAAATAGAAAAAAAACAATAAATTTTAGGGTTCCCCATACTTAGAACCGAAACTCAAAAATTTTTTTTTCATCAAACCCATACGTGTGGGGTATCTATGGGTAGGTCTTCAAAAATGATATTGAGGTTTCTAATATAATTTTTTTCTAAACTGAATAGTTTGCGCGAGAGACACTTCCAAAGTGGTAAAATGTGTGTCCCCCCCCCCTGTAACTTCTAAAATAAGAGAATGATAAAACTAAAAAAAATATATGATGTATATTACCATGTAAACTACCACCGAAAATTGGTTTGAACGAGATCTAGTAAGTAGTTTTTTTTTAATACGTCATAAATCGTAAACCACAATTTACCATTCATTCAATCAACTCAAAAATACAAAAAAACATTTAATTTCATAAACATAAACCTTATGCATAAACCCGGATGTTACGGAACCCTCGGTGCGCGAGTCCGACTCGCTCTTGCCCGGTTTTTGGTTGTAGGATACGCCGGTTTCCTCACTGTGTTTTCCTAATAATGTATGATATAATCCCTATTGCAACTTTTATTGGTAGGTCTACGATCAGTTTATTAACAGGCTGGTTATTGACCAATCCATTTACATCAATTAAAAAGACGGATCTGCCACTACAGCATTAAAATCTTCACAATATGCATCACACAATTTCCCGGATCTCTCCCTCCAAGAAAATCATGAGGAAAATGGGCGAAAGTGAAGTCGGCCAGTTAAAAGAGAACTTTTTATATACCTCGCTCTAAATACTAGATCATAAAACACCAGTTATGTCTACCGGAGAGTAACGATCGCTTTACCGATTTTTTATCGATACGGTCGCGATTATAATCGACTTTCGGCTATTAACATCGATATTTTGATTGTCTCGATTTTGTGGAGAATGTGAACGTTTGGTCTGATTTATGATTTTGATTGGTGTTGGATTAAATGCAATTTTTTGGTTAAATGGGGTGCGTAAAATCAGTGAAGTTTAGCAATAACAGATCATTTGAGACGCCACTCTACATGATTTTCACTTCACATTATGATCTGACAAAGGGTATTTCTGGTCTTAAAAGAGACTGTGACCTCTGCGTTTCTTTCGGCCTATCTTCTTAGAGTAGTCAGATTGGAAACACCGACCTCATCTAGTTGTGAAAATATGATTGACGTGTGAAAAGTGTTTGAAATAAAACTACTTACAGAATTAAATAATTTATCACTTCCCACCCTCACCTACGGAGCGCAAACGTGGTCGTTAACGAAACGCCAAAAGTCCGCACTCGGGGTCTGCCAGCGAGCAATGGAACGAAGTATTCTTGGAGTCAAAGTCACAGACCGCATTCGGAACAGTATACTTCGTTCCAAAACACAAATTGCAGACGTGGGCAACACAGCCGCTAAACTAAAGTGGAATTGGGCAGGCCACATCTGCCGCATGTCGCAACAGAATTGGGCAAAAGTAGCTACTGACTGGATTCCGAATAACAGGAATCGGCGATGCGGTAGGCCCAGAAAAAGATGGCGTGACGAATTGGACGCCTATCTAAAGGATTGGCCAGATATAGCAAGAGACAGGAAAAAATGGAAAGATGGAAGGGAGGCCTTTGCCCTGCAGTGGGACATAACAGGCTCATAATAATAATAATAATCATTTAATACGATTAAGACGGAAACTCTAGGGCCTTGGGGCCCGAGTGCCTACTTAGTTTTTCGAGACATCGCCAAGCGGTTGGTCGACTCTTCACGTGACCAGAGGGCTGGCCTATTTTTTGGCCAAAGAATCAGCATTGCCATACAACGTGGCAATGCTGCCAGTCTTTTGGTCATGTTTCCTGTTGACAGCGATGCGGATGAATTTTTTGATGCGCTTTGATTATTTCCCCTCCTTTTTATATACTTGTACATATTATTATTATTGTTTTAATACTGTTAGCTTTTAAAATTATGTTTCCATAAATAAAAAACCGGGCAAGAGCGAGTCGGACTCGCGCACCGAGGGTTCCGTAACATCCGGGTTTATGCATAAGGTTTATGTTTATGAAATTAAATGTTTATTTTTATTTTTGTGTTGATTGAATGCATGGTAAATTGCGGTTTACGATTTATGACGTATTAAAAAAAAAACTACTTACTAGATTTCGTTCAAACCAATTTTCGGTGGTAGTTTACATGGTAATGTACATCATATATTTGTTTTAGTTTTATCATTCTCTTATTATAGAAGTTACAGGGGGGGGACACACATTTTACCACTTTGGAAGTGTCTCTCGCGCAAACTATTCAGTTTAGACAAAAATGATAATAGAAACCTCAATATCATTTTTGAAGACCTACCCATAGATACCCCACACGTGTGGGTTTGATGAAAAAAAAAATTTTGAGTTTCGGTTCTAAGTATGGGGAACCCTAAAATTTATTGATTTTTTTTCTATTTTTGTGTGAAAATCTTAATGCGGTTCAGAGAATACATCTACTTACCAAGTTTCAACAGTATAGTTCTTATAGTTTTGGAGAAAAGTGGCTGTGACATACGAACGGACAGACAGACAGACGGACAGACAGACATGACGAATCATAAGGGTTCCGTTTTTGCCATTTGGCTACGGAACCCTAAAAAGATACCGACCATTACTTAAAACAAAAAAAAAATTAAGACTGATTGCCAAATTTTTTGCACAGAATTTGAACACACGACCATTTTATTATTCAGGTACACCTGACTTACTTAGTACTTCCTGAATTTTATCATTTATCTGTCACCTAACTAAGGTGACAATAAGATTCATTTATTATTATGAATGAGTGCAGTTAAGTGTGTATGTCTCATCACTGTCATGAATTCTGTCGTTGGTTAAAAAAAAAAAACATGTCTGCGCTGGGTAGACAAAATCTATGCTAAGTCGATGTTCATTTATTCTGTAAAATTTCACCGTGATAACTAAGGTGAAGTGAGTTGTAAATAGTATCAATCCCTAGCATCATCTGCCTAGCCTTTTCCCAACTATGTTGGGGTCGGCTTCCAGTCCAACCGGATGCAGCTGAATGCCAGTATTTTACATGGAGCGACTGCCTATCTGACGTCCACAACCCAATTACTGGGTAATACGATACCCCTTGATAAGACTGGTTGTCAGACTTACGGGTTTCTGACTACCAGTAACGACTGTCAAAGATCCACGAATGGCAGCCGGGACCAACGGCTTAACGTGCTTTCCAAGAGCCAGAGGGGTCACGGTATGTAGAGATGGTCACCCATACACAGAGCGACCGCGGCAAGCGAAGCTTAACCTGATCGATCGACCTGTGCGGCTGTTGTTATTTAGCCACGGGCCCCTCTGTGTCAATAATCCCTAGCGTCAGGTGGAATTACATCTGACTCGAAGTTCACTTCACCTAGGTTGTTACCGTGAGATTTTTCCAGAATATTTTTCTGTTAACTGCAAAAAATCAGCATCTATTATGACTTCTACCCTACTTCTTCTATTTCAACTTCTGAACTCCCTTCTCAAACTCAAACGTGTTTCCATTAGCTTATACCCCGGAGCCGTTTACTTAACAATGCCTGATCATACACTCATTACGCATTCCCCCAGATAAGTTGCCAACAAAAATAATTTCTCAATGATATGGCAACACTGGCCATTACGCCGGTTACGGTATTTTGTGAGAATCGAGCGCCCGTGCCGATCAATTATGATCGATATCATTTTAATCGATTGTAATCGGTAATGATGCGAGACACTGCAGCTGTAAATTTTATTTATATCGTTGACTTGGTTAATAAAAAAAAATTGCCAACTTTTTTTTGTTAAACTTTTGTGTTTTGTAAAATTAACTGTTGTAATTGGTTTGTTAAAGCTTGGCAGGTTACTTTTTTATGCACTCCTCGCCATCTTCGTCCACGGCCCGACTTAACCCACTGCTGGGCATATTATTATAATATAATTAGGCCTCTCCCCACGCTCCTGTACCTGCCTCATCCAGAAGGGTAATTGCGTAATACACTATCTGTAGCAACCTTAGAGTAAGAAAGCTTTAGAGCATCGGGTAGCGTGGCCACACATGAGACAAAAAACTAACATAACTAACATGAGCAACATAAGTAGCTGCCTTGAAAAAACTAGCACGCACTGAAGAGACGGAAATAGTATAGCTTTATCCTTTTCTGTTACTTATAATAACTCAATACTTTATCCCTTTCTTGTGGAAATCAAATGGAGCCGCAAACAACCCCTCAAACCCGCCGTCTATACTTTTCTTTGTCTAAGGTAGCAACGGATTTCATTGCGTTATTTACGTTGTTGAGCAGACAAAGTTTTCGAACATATGAAGCAATGGATTAGCAATATCCTTCAAAATTATTCAGATTGAGATTTATAGTGTGTTACGCAGTTAACTACTGGTTGTACATCTAGCTACCCGAAACTGTCAAATTTTCCCAATCAATTTTGACTTCAAAATTATTCATATTGAGATTGATAGTGTGTTACGCAGTTAGGGTACTGGTTATACAGACGCCAGCACATCAAGCTACCCGAAACTGTCAAATTTTCCCAATCAATTTTGAACCATATGCTTTAGCGATAAAGTTGAAAATCTATTAAAGAAATTTGACAGATTGTAGTAGCTTGATGTGCTGGCGTCTGTACTAGCGATGGTAACAATATCGTTCGCCCATCTCGCCGCTTGACGACCTTCGTCTTCGAGTCTTTGGACTACTAGTTATAATGCACTACTCAGTATTAATATTTTGTGAAACATTAGAGCGAAGACTAAGAAAATGCACGCATAAAGGAATGGAAATATTCTGTCTGGCTGTCTTCAAATAATTTTCTATCAATTGAATCTCTTACAAGCCTACCTGTCGAAACGCCCCACGCGTCGGAGTAGTTGAATGGGCGCAGTAAAGTTATTGTTTTAACAATGACACTGTTGTGTACACTTGGTGTACCGTTGACGTTTCGAGCACTTATTCTTATGTACACTTGGTGTACACTTGACTCTTGAGGGGTTAAAACATGCAGACCAATCAATCTGCCTAGCCTTAATATTTAAAAAAAAAATATTTCGATAAAACTATTGGCATGATTTTAATTGCAAACCGGTAGAAAATAGTTTCAAGTCCATTTTTTCTTGAATCAAATATAATATTTAACAGCGTAGGATAGCTTTTACCAGAAGTAGTCATCGTATTAGTGGTTCAGCAGCTTCAGTATCATCAGGATTGTGCCGGAATATAGCAGTTCGTTTTGGACGTGGTACGACAGTGACTGATCTCATTTGTGATAAGAAGACATCCACACAGAACACTATTATAACGGAGGAGAACGCCGCCTTCATACAAAAATGTTGGTCTAAAAGTATGACTACTAGCGCCGCTAGTGGAACCCTTTGGCAATTTAGACATGGCGCGAAATTTGAAAGTGGACAGCCACCACGCAAGCATCGATGCGATGCTCTACTAGAGCGGCTGTCACCAGCCAGTGTCACTCTAATCCAAAGTTTTCGGTGATTCCAGTAACTTCGTAATAAAACTAGACGGCGCCACTTGCTGCGCATCGTATATTTATTAACCACGCAAGTTTATAAATATCGACAGTTCTGTGCTTCCATTCTTAAACACCATCGATAAAATATGACCATTCTTGTAACGCAAATTAAGTCTCAAAGTAATGCCTTGCGCAACTACCATAATAAAACCATTTAATATTTAAACAATGTTTACATTTTCCAATGGCTTTCAAGACTAACCTGAATCTAATTACATACATCCCATTATAATAATTATAATACACTATCTATCATGTAAGCCTTTATCGATACTGATAGGAATCGATTTTAAAATTCATCTATACTAATTAGGTAACGATATTATCGCAGCGAGTTCGAATAAAAAGTCCAAAACTATGTACGCGACACATGTCAAATATAATGCTGAATTTTAAAAAGGTCGGTTATTAAAAAAGAAAACTCTATTAATATTTTATGGGATTAAAGGAGAGATATGGTTTATTTGGAATTGATTAATTTTTAACAAGATAAACAGGAAAAATTACAATGGATATGATTGTATAATTCTTGCATTGTGATAGCACACATGAATAAGTATTTGGTGCTGAGCTTAAATAGTTATACTTACTTCTTTCTATGTTAGACTATGTCCTAACTTTTATTCTGATATATCATCATCATCATCTGCCTAGCCTTTTCCCAACTATGTTGGGGTCGGCTTCCAGTTTACCCGAATGCAGCTGAATCCCTGTGTTTTACATGGAGCGTTCGTTCACGGACACACATGACGCGTGGATCAGCACCATCCAGCTCAACCATTTTGTAGGGCACTATGGCTGCATCTTTTGGAGCAGATAGGTCAGAATAAATCAGTCGATCAGGTTAAGCTACGCTTGCAGCGATTGGTCTGTGGATGGGTGACCATCTTTACATACCAAGACCAAGGGGTCGTGCCTCGGAAAGCACGTTAAGCCGTTGGTCCTTCGTGGATCTTTGACAGTCGTAACGGGTAGTCAGAAGCCCGAATGTCTGATGATGTCTGGGTATCGTATTACCCAGGACCTGGCTTGTGGAGGTCAGATAGGTAGTAGCTCCATGTAAAATACTGGTATTCAGCTGCATCCAGTTAGACTGGAAGCCGACCCCAACATAGTTGGGAAAAGGCTAAGCAGATGAATATGCCACAAAAGTTATTTTAATGTCGTTCAATGAGCCTCAAAAATAAAGTCCAACTTTTACAATGAACGCTTCAATAAGTCCACATAAAATATAAACGATTTCCATACTAACACGTCGTAAAGGTAATGTTAACAACGTCATAATGGCGCCACATTTTAAAAATTATTAAAATTTAATATTACCTTATAATGTCTGAACGATCGAACGAAAATTACGATCACAATTTCATAGATACTTGAGAAAATTAATCGTGCAATCCTTACTTTATGTCTCATTTCACTCAAAAACTTTAACACGCAATTTTATTTCTTAACTCCAACAAAAATAAAGACTAAAATGGCATAAAATAGTTTAGCAAATAAGGCGATACTGTGTAAAGAGCCTAAAGGTACAGTCGGGCACATAAATAACTGCGCGCAAGATATGAAGATGTCGAGTGGTTTAATGAAACGTCAAAGTACCCGGCTCATTGATTGCTCGCGAGAAAGCATAAGTCGTGTGCGCTCACGGGTACTCGCGACGCTTAAATCATTTTGCGCCTGATTGTACGTGTTTGTTTATGTTTCTGATGGCCAGTGTGTGCACGTGGTTGCTTACTCATTATCGATAAATTGCGAAATGAGATTGGAGCGCGCGAAGGATGGGGATTGAGTCTTTTTCTGGACCAATTTCATGTACTTATGTAATTAATGTTCTGGATACGTGTCGTAAAGACCATCACAAAATATAGGTCGGTCATCAACATTCTCCGGCCCTTATCCCAATTTATTTCTGAACGGCGTAAAATAATTATCTTTTTCTTCCATACTTCTCTATTAGTCGTCATATCGGTAGTCATATAGCACAGCACAGCCCGGAATTTCGAAGTTGGCGGTCTGATACCCCCGTGCCTCCGAATAGCCCGGAAAGCATGTTAAGTCCTGCACCTGATCTCTCTCCGGTCGTGTCGGATTGCGTCTCATCGGACTGTGAAGTCAGGTATCCACTATGTTAGCGAACCTCATGCGCTCCGCGCTCCTGCAACTGCTCCATATACCTAGCACGCTCCAGGAGTGCGAACGTATCCACTATGTGGAGCTGATGCAGGAGGATACCTGGCTGTGAGGGAAGAGGGAGTGCAACTGTGTCTGCGCGCTCACTTGTGCACCGTAGAGATTGGCCGCCGTGGCCGAAATACGGTCTGGAGGACTTTAGTCATATAGGTACGTATGGTAAGTAAAAATTAAAACGGAATCCTTATGGTGAAACTTCAGTGCCTCTCTGTGTATTTTTAATTGGTTCCACTCAACACAAGTCAAGGTTTCCTATTTGTCGTAAAAAATGCATCTACAGATCTACATATTTACTCAATTTAATATACAATTGCGAATAATACATATATTTCATAACACACCTTGTCTACCACCTTTGTGTTACTTTCTCTGTCCTTCAAGTTCTTTAAGCCTACGGTGTAAATTGGCTTTAAAAATTAAAAAAGCGGAAAATTGCGAATCGGACTCGCAAATAAAAGTTTATAAATAAAAAATATTGTCAGGCATCAAGGCCTATAAATCAAATTCAAATTCAAAACATTTATTTCAATTAGACCTTGTACAGGCACTTTTGAATTGTCAAAATTAAATAGTCTGTCAGTTAGTCCGAAAGTTGAAGCTAGTCGCCCATTCCAAAACGTAGATCTCTATGGAGAAGAACGGGCAAGAAACTCCATGGACACTCTTTTAAATCAAGATATTACAAAATCCTGGGTACATTATTCTTGTTGCTTCTATATGTGAGAACAATGTAAAAAAAAAGACTCAAATGAAGAAACAATTCAAAATATAAGATTAAAAATAAGCATTGGCAGTTAAGAGATGACCAGTCTCAACCGACGGCGCCCGTTCACGAACATGACGCGTGGATCAGCACCATCCAGCTCAACCAGTTTGTAGGGAACCGAATGATCCAACACACGCGCCACCATCGGTGAGACATTTAAGTGAGCATGACAAGTTCTCAACTGCCATGCTCTTTCAAGTCAACATCAAAATTAAATCATAATAAACGGAAACATGGTTCTTACATTTACAAAATTAAAAAAATGCTTCTAAATTATACAAAACTATAGTTTGCAATTTATTTAAGAGGTTATTAGAATTTAAAAAAATAATAAAAAACAATTATATGAACTCATATAACTTGGAGTAACTTGGAGATAACTTGTTATAGTGTGTTAGAACACACTGTAGGCCGGCTGTGTGTGTGTGTGTGTATAGTGTGTTAGTGTGTTGTGTGTATTGTATCTTACTTAAAAACTATATTAGTAACATGCAGGAACACTAAAAAAAGAATAAGACAATCACAATCACAACAAGATTTGTTGACAACATGTTATACCACCGACAAGACAACAGCTACTTATTTTTTTTAAATTATTTAGTAAAAAAAACACACCTTAAATTTTTAACTTTTTTTTTTGTCGTTATAGCGGCCTTATTCACTCTGAGTGTCTACCTATTGCGGTTAAAAAGATATAGCCCTGTCACAGACCTTAGCCTTAGTAATTAGGTTCCCATTGGCACCGTTTGGTATAAATAAACCCTAAACATTAAAAAGCATTTATTTTCCACAAAACATTTAATTGTTGTTTTTGTTGTCACTACTTTTGCAGTGGACTGTATCACATCACATGTTCTTTTACCGTGGGAAAAGTATTTGTTTGTGACTTCATTAGCACCTTTGTAATTAATACTTTAATTATTCATTAGAATAGTAATTTAGAACTCTAACGGCCTTATTACAAAACAAGATTTATCTTTAGACCAAGGTTTAAACCATCCAGCTATTTTTAAATTTCGAACTATAATCCGACGAAGCTAAAGTTCTTATTTAAAAAAATCTGACGTTAAACCTGAGTCTAAGTTGTCAATTTTGCATTAAGAACTTTACAGTTGTCAGAATAGTGTTCAAAATTTAAAAATGGCTCGGTGGTTTAAACCTGGGTCTAAAGATAAACCTTGTTTTATAATAAGGCCGTTAGGGTGTAACTTTTAATGAATTTCTTTGAAATAATGATCTCATTTAAAGGGAACGAAGGAAAAACAAATACTTGTTTTGGTGCTAAGAGTCGGAAAAATTTGGCTCTTCCATATTGATACATGAAGTTAACAATATCCACCAAAACACTACATTGTTAAACAACATTGTCTGTTTCAACCTGCCTCCCCGAATTTATAAATTACTAGCTTCTACCCGCAGCTTCGTTCGCGTGAAATTTCTTGTTTTAACATAAAATTCCTATAACACTCGGCAATAATGTTGTTTCCCGTAAGTAAGTGATAAGTATTTCGGAATATCACCAGGCCAACCTTCGGAACTCAAAAAATCTGTGTTTGTATGTAGAGAAATACAAACACACAGATTTTACCTCTTTTTATTATTAGTATAGATCTTTACAAACCAAGACCCCTCCGTGCCTCGGAAAGCACGTTAAGCCGTTGGTCCCGGCTGTCATTCGTGGATCTTTGACAGTCGCTACGGGTCGTCAGAAGCCCGAAAGTCTGACAACCAGTATTAAGAAGGGGTATCGTATTACCCAGTAAGTGAGTTGTGGAGGTCAGATAGGCAGTCGCTCCATACAGGTATTCAGCAGCATCCGTTTAGATTGGAAGCCGACCCCAACATAGTTGGGAAAAGGCTAGGCAGATGATGATATTATTAGTATAGATTTCAATGCCATAAAAATAAACTGTGTCCATAAACAAAATCCAACTCCTTGGTATTGTCACAGGCCAAAAACCTTCGTATTTTCAATGAAATAAATAAACACCAAAAAAAAAATCCTCTTAACAAACTAACATTCAAAAGTCCAGCTGTACAGCGACAACAGTCTACACTAACAACTATCAATACTCCAAAGACTCCAATCATCAGAAGCCCGGTGTTTGCAAATCCTTATTGCTAATTACAATCGCTTATAATTACTCCGTCCCTTTAGATAAGCATTTCTTTTATTTTTGCGCTCGCACCTGTAAGTATAATTGGGTCTTTCACCAGTTTTTTCGCTTTTTAAGTATAAGTTTTCAAGTTGATATGGTAACAGCTAATGTTGACAGCTGTCACTTTTGAAGGATAGGGTTGTGCTATCTGGGCAACAGTCTTTAAGACCGCAGTATAGCATAATTGTTTACCGTTCATAAAGCTATTGTTTTCCTAGAAAGCGATAAACGATCACACAATAATGGTTGTCCAAATACAGAGCGTTTTTTGATGACTTAATGTCAAAGGTTCTGGTGAAAATGTCAGATTTTCATGACAGTCATTATATTATGACGGAACCGTTTTCCTAGGAGACTAAAGCTTAATCGCCCCGTCAAGGCAGAGGCCGATAGCGCCCCATTTACAATAGACAATCAATTGTGTCTCATTAGCCATCAAGCGATTACTGCTGGGACACAGGCCAACTCTCAGTGAGAGGGAGTGGGCCGTTATCCACGCAGGCCCTGTGCGGAGGCCACCTCTCAGTGAGGGGGAGTGGGCCGTTATCCACGCAGGCCCTGTGCAGGTTGGCGGATGTCACATTTCTTCGAATTTTTGGTTCTAGGACATATATGCATATATGACATATATGCATAAATGGTTCTCTCACGATGCTCAAACGCCTATTGTGTTACTATGCTTTAGTTAGTAAAGATTTCGAATCTAATAAAGGGTGACAACTACATACGTAATTATCAATAACAGCTGCAAAGTTAAATCCGAAGTTATTTTTTATTCGTATTTTAGAATGCACACTGCAACGTTTCTAAATGAATGTCCACTATAACGTATGCCATTGATGCAAGAATAAACAATCAATCAATAGGTTTTGCAGGCTCTAACTAAACTATAAGCTTCTAAAGTTGATGAAGCAATATATTATAACATATTCATGCCATTATTGTCAGCTATTATGACATTTATGACGCTTCTGCTGACGAAAACATACCGTTCAAAAGATTAATCAAACACAAAGTTGCTCTTTGTTACCTTTTAAAGGTTTGACAACTCCTAAATAGCCATAATGAAAATTTTATAGCGTTGTTCTACAGAAAACCGATAATTAAAAATACTCATTACTATTTCACACAATTTCTTTATTTCATACTTCGCGTTCAAACTTCAAATTAATGATCGAATTCAACAGCTAGACGTGTCCCTTATTCGATTATTTAAATTCAAAAAGTGATAATTATCGAATAATTATTGTTATTTATTCGATTCTTTTAAAGCATTATCGCTTACGCCTAGTAGTTTTTCGTAGTGTTGTCGTGTTATATTTGCATACAATGTCGATTATCGATTGTCGACACCAGTCTTTATGATGGGTATGTGTTTTTGTATTTATTTTACGAACACATAGCGTTGGGTCTTAGTTATGGACGCCAGAAACGATATGTCATCCTTATATGAAGAAGTATGCGAAGTTAATTTACATTGCACGTTTGTAATTAAAAACTATTGTAACTATTTGCATTTATTAGACATACTGTCTGATTCTTACTTTTATGGCTGGCAAGTAAACATAACTTATGTTTTAAAAGAATTGTGAAAGAAAATATGCTACTGTTTATTGACTTTCGAATAAATGAATAGTTTGTTATCAGACCATATTTATTGTATTTTGTTTCAGAATATAACTTGCTGGTTTTGTTTTAAGCGGTGCCTTGTTTTATAAACAACGATGGTTTATGCTTTCAAGTTATCCTCGGGCAAAACATGCCTACCAACACAGAGATAATTCGTGAACTCTATACAAGGTGTTCATAATAAAGCATTCATGAGAATCCATTCGGAGAGAAAATACGTTCTGAAGTCCGAAGTTATCTATTGTAATGTTGAGAGAAAAGAAAAACGTTTGCAATCAAACCGATTTCACTTTTCATCAATCAGTCCGGTCGTAACAGCACTCATTATATCAGTATTTATCATTACTACGTATTTTAATTGCGAACGTTCGTATGCGAAAATTGCTTTTGCTGCGAAAAAAATTCTTTCGGATAAAAATTTGTAATTGATACGAATAGTTAATTATCGATACAATTAAAGTGCTTTATGCAATGCCCGTCACTATTTACCTGTAACAACTGTAATTCGAAGCGTTACGCGCGCTGTACCGACCAATTTTTATACGTTTGTAGATAATTGCTTACTTGGAAAAGTATTTTTCCTACTAGCATCTCTTTGAAGTTTCTTTTATATATTTAGAAAACTATAGTTTCATCATCTGCCTAGCCTTTTCCCAAATATGTTGGGATCGGCTTTCAGTCTAACCGGATGCAGCTGAATACCAGTATTTTACATGGAGCGACTGCCTATTTGACCTCCACAGCCCAGTTACTGGGTAATACGATATCCCTTGGTAAGACTGGTTGTCAGACTTTCGGGCTTGTGACTACCCGTAACGACTGTCAAAGATCCACTAATGACAGCCGGGACCAACGGCTTAACGTGCTTTCCGAGGCACGGAGGGGTCTCGGAATATAAAGTTGGTCTAGAAAACTAGTTTGTTATAATAAAGATAAGATAAGATGGGGATCAGTACGGAATAACTCGCTGTTTATGCTTACGCCAGGATTAGAAGGTCAATAAGTTTTTAGAGGATCAGATAAATTGTCCCTCGTGATAATAAGATTATGTCATAGCTAGGTTTTATTATCAGTTTTATTTGAGAGGCTACAAAAGTAAAAATAATGATCCTAAAAAACCATTTTTTTTTACACTTAAGCTCTAAATTCGTCTGGCCTTTGAAAAGAAAAATACAGATTACTTTAACACGTTTATCAATAAAAAAAAACCTTTTGCAATTTGCTCGAATAAGGTCATTTATGAAATAGGTTATTATGACACCAGTTAATAACACACTTTTAATAAAACACACGTAATAATTGGTTCGTGGCCTTAAATTACATCGGCCTAATAGAAAAGGGCGGTACCTGTTAAACGAACGGTGTGATCGAATAGCTTTTTCTCCCTTAGGGTGAATGCGCAGTGGTAGACTGCGAAATTCAAATTTCCTTACGTTTTTTTTTATTTCCAGGCCAGTGTCAGGTTGTATCTTGATCAAAATATGATTCGCGACTATAACAGGTACGTATTTACAGAATTATAATCATTAACACATCTTTCTAAGTAAGATTTGTATCATAAGAACAAATCTCTTATGGAAAAGTGCTTATGGTACAAATCTAACTTAAAGAGATATTTTAATGATTATAATTCTGTAAATACATATCTATTATAGAAACGAATTATATTTTGATCAAGATACAACCTGACACTGGCCTGCAAATTGCAAAAAAACGTAAGAAAATTTGAATTTCGCAGTCTACCATTGCGCATTCACCTTAAGTAAGTGTCATAAGAGGCTACTTTATCTAACTAAACTACATTAATTAATTGTCTAACTAACATAAATATCACGCCTGTAATTCGCGAAGGATTAGTCAGAGGTATACCTATAGTATACCCATATTTTGCAAATTACCTTTAAGTTTCATGCGATAGGAGTAATCCTATTGCCATCAACACGGTACAAATCCATATTCCGGGCTGCTGTTGGGAAATTCTAGATGGAATAACGCAACTTTGCCCTCCCGGGAATTGAACCCAGGACTTCATGCCCAGCAGTATCGCTTGCGACTACTAAGACCAGCGAAGCAATAAAACATAGTAGAATATTATTATACCAAGTCCAAAGATTTTCAATCGTAGCAATGACGTCATTTTTGGCGGTAAAAATCTTTGTGGGAGGACAATGTGGATCAGGATCGCCCACAGATGATTTCATTCATGAATACAAACAAAACAATGTATCCCATACAAAATTCCCAACCGAAAATTATCGCAGAACAATCTTAAAACATTAGTCAAGATCGACATTCAACCCGCTCGGTTGTTCAACAATTAAAAATATTACACATACCCATAATTCTTTCGACACCGTATCACACCCAAAAAATACTCAATTAAAACAACGGGAGCCACAAGATAAAATTAAAACTTAATTAAAACTCAATAAAAGAAAAACGGCTTGGAACAGAACAGAGGTTGGAACAAAAAACGGGTTAAAACAAAAAGACTGGCGTAAAAACATTTTGTCACTAATACAACGACTTCGTGAGTCGTGCTGTCCGTTCGTTTTGCTCGGTGTGAAACACGGGATTGTGGCGGTTATCGGTGTTCGCTTTAATGATCCATTAAGGTCTGAGAAGGCTTTAGTTATAAAATACGGGGGCAGATTTGGTGCAGAAGCGTGAAAGTGTGAATGGTATGCTTGTTAGACGTCTGCCTTTTTGTTAAGGCATTCCGTTTGGTGGGAAATGTTTCTTTTTAAATTCTATAAGGTTTCCATAAAGGGTTCGTAAAACATCATAGTCTTTTCATACTCATTTTCTATCTCTTTAAATTTTCTAACTTCAGTGGTTCACAAACTAAACTTATGTTCAGTGCATCTTTTTCTTTCTATTTCTTTAAGAAAAGGAGAGAAGATAAATTTTAGTTTAGTCCTGTCAAATTAATCAATCTTTAGTCGTCATCTCAGTGCCATACCTACCTACTAATCAAAACGCAATCACATAATGATCCACTCAGCCTATTGCGTATAGGCCTCTCCCAGCCTGCTCCACAACACCCTGTCCTCCGCTTTCCGCATCCAGCCAGTCCCAGCCACTTTCTTTAGGTCGTCCGTCCATCTAGCTGGGGGGGCGTCTTACACTACGCTTGCCGATACGCGGTCTCCACTCAAGGACTCATCTGCTCTGCCGGCCATCGGTTCTTTGACAAACATGGCCTGCTGTCACTTCAGTTTGCTTACTCTGCAAGCTATGTCGGTAACTCCGGTTCTTTTCCGGACAATTTCATTCCTGATTTTATCCTTCAAAGAGACTCCGAGCATAGCTCGCTCCATAGCGCGCTGAGCGACCTTGAATTTGTAGACCAGCCCGACCGTCAGTGTCCAGGTTTCGGCACCATATGTCATGACATAATGTATAGCTTTTCTTAAATGCATTTTCACGATAACTTTTAAGTGAGAGAACCGGTGAAAGATTTGGTTTGGATGACGTAGTTAAAGAATTAATGGAGGTGACTCAGACGATAGAATCGAAAGTTTGTCCTATATCCGATACCAAATAAGTTGATCACGCCCAGAACCTAAAAGGACAGGACTCGCGACTCTTGGATCTTTATAAAACCTTAGTTTTTACCGAATTTCTATTATGGGATCGTGTCATTCTATTTTATCTGCACGTTGGGACTTTAGAAGCTATTTCTATTTGGCTAAAAATAATGGTATTCTGGTATTTAGTCAGTAGTGGGCGTATGGCGTTTTCCAGTTTTTTGTTTATTGGCAACTCATTTATACTAGAAAGTTCCTTGATAAATGCTGTCGATACAATATCCCTATGATATGGTATGTCAATGCCATAGTGGAATAAATAGAATACTCATTTAATGCCTACGTTTTAGACACGTTCCGTGAGAAAGAAAATGTTATTCATATTATTTTGATCTATGAAAACACAAGCCCGCAATTCCCGTTTTCCATCAACACACACCACTGCGTCAACTTGATACAACATTAGCTCGCGGTTAGTTTTATTTCGACACAGTGCACAGTGGTGTGGTTGTGTTTAATTCCAGTTATCGGCTACAATGTCCACGCGGCTACCTGTTAAATATGGGATTCGGTTCAACTTCGAGTGCGCGTAGAGTTAGAAAAGGTATAGAGGTGAACGAAGACATTTTTAATCGTTTTTTTTTTCATTTCTGTTAGAAATTCTTAAACGAACGCATCATTTTCTTTCATAAACCGGTTTTGGAGGAAATTCTTAATCTCTTGCCTCATTTTTTTTAATTCGTCTCTCAGACAACGTACATAACGCAATAAATGTTGCCGAATTGTCTAAATTAAAAGCATATACTTAGAGAGAATATTCAAATCTGAAGCGAATCAGATAATTATGCTTGTAAGCCGGCCTTTACGAGTAATATAGGTATTACACAAAGCTCGTGAATTCAGGAACTATCTGCAGTGCCTTCACGTTTATTTAAAACGCCACGGTTTGAAAAAACGGAGGTACTTTTTTTTTTTTCGGTTATAAATCATCAAATGACCCCTCCCACTCTAGGTGGAGCGGAAGGGAGTGTCAAACTCTTAATGACTAAAACCCACCCATGTTCTTTCCTTAGCCATGTTCTTTCCTTTCTTTATGTTCCGGGCTAGCGGTAATCCTTTCGGACAATCCTGCTGACCGACAACCCCGCTGACCGCTGGAAATAGAAGTCTTGCAGTTTGTCTTTTGTCTTCTTCCTGATCAGCATATTTTGATATCAATCTTTTGCAAAAATAAAAGTCGCACACTAAAAAGTCTAAAAAAAATTGATACCTACTTAACCTTTGTTGCTTCTACCCTCTTCCTCACTCTACGACAGAATGTCTTACTCATCGGGTGCCGAAGTCATAAATTCGGCCGGCAGCTCATTTGAATGCGACCGATTGTGATCGACGGCTGCGCCGGCGCACCAATTTATAGCTCACGCCCCATACGTACGGACGGTAAATATTGAGAGAAATACATTGAGTGTTTATTTTGATAATTATTTAAATTGTTTGAGTTATTAGGAGTAATGTTATGTCTTTGGACTAATTAGGGGAAAAGGTTTTAAGTAATGCCGCGTATTATCAATTACTAGCTTACGCCTCGATAAAATTATCGTCACTAATATTATGAAGTGATATTAATTAATATTACTGGGATCTAATGAATATTAAAATAAACTGTAAAATACAAGACCTTCTTCTTCTTAGCGTGTCGATGTCAAAAATGTATACATATTTTTTTTTTTTTTTTGTCCAATATTTAGCTTCAAAAATACCGTTTCCTAAAGTTGGCATTACTTATTAGGTCCCACGATGGTAATTACAAAATAAAATAATACGTGCTAATACTGCTTCTTAATGTCCAAATACAAAAGCACTTTTTTCAGTTAAAAACATACTAAAATTAAATTAAATTTACGATCTACTGTCCAACTAACATCAGTTGCATGGGTAACTAGAGCTAACCAAAATGACAGTTTGTTTTAACTTAATAAAAAGGGGCTAATTCTAATCTCACATCAAGCTACCCGAAACTGTAAAATTTTCCCAATCAACTTTGAACCTTATGCTTTAGCGATAAAGTTAAAAATCTATTAAAGAAATTTGACAGATTGTAGTAGCTTGAAGTGCTGGTATCTGTACGTAGTCGTGTTTTTCGTATGTCAATATAACATATATTCAAAAAACGAAATCCACGCAATTAGCATCACCAAAAACACGTTTTCAGTCCTTCAACCAATTAGCCACAAACCGCTTTCTACAAAGAACTTCAGCCACTCAAGCGCACATCAATCATTTCCATCTAATTACTGAAATCGATCTCATTACAGCAGGCATTTCTTTGTTTTTCAACGACTTTCATTTTCCAGCCGCTGCAGAGCTGTTGTCCATTACTTTGCGTACAATAATTACGAGTATGTTAGAAAGCATAAAACTGCGCTGTAAGAGAAAACACTACGGTTTGCAGATTCTACGACAATTATGTAATTAACTTGTGATTGTTATTTTTTTTGCTAATTTGTCGTTTATAAATAAGGGGAATGGATTTGCGAATGTTCAATGGTATTGACCAAAATAATGTTACGATCGAAAGATTTAAAGGTATGATCTGATAGAGGTGCTCGTACAATCAAATAATAAGTAGTTAGAAACAGACCTGAATCTCCCTTGGCAAATAATGACACAGCATTAGGGATACTCACAGGATGATTGACTAAAATAATGTAACGATTGAAAGATTTAAAGGTGTGATCTGATAGATGTGCTCGAACAATCAAATAATAAGTAGTTAGAAATAGATCTGAATCTCCCTTGGCAAATAATGACACAACATTAGGGATACTCACAGAATAGGATATACAGAGGTATGAGGAACAGTGTGTAAAGTTCACTGATACTCTATAGAAAAGGGAGGATCCTCCGATCAGACGGCTGTTGTGTCTGGCGGGCAACTGCCCGATGATTCATGTCGGGCCGTTGTATCTATGCTAGTTGCGCGGTAAACTCTGCTTGCGCGATGCAGGATTTTGCGTGACGTGAGTATGACGAGCTGTTCGCATGTGGCGTTTGTAGATGCCGCTACGGGGTATATCGCAGTAGCGTCTTTTTGTCTGCTTGCAACAAATTGGAGATACTTGTTCATCTGAGGAATTTCTGTTGCGGGTAGCATAGGCCTCCTTACGGGATCATAGGTCCAGAACACAGATATAGATATACCTAGATAAAGCAAGAGTAACTATTTCGCGTGCCAAAAATTGCACCAACTTATGATTACAAATCGTAAGCCGCCCCTTTCGCGCTCAGTCCTTTGTACTGCTGGCTGGGTAAGTGTGAGCGAGAGCGCGAGCTTGTGACGTCATAGTAGGTAGTCAAAAAAATGGCACGCTTGGTTTTCATATAGTTCGTGATACTTGCGTTATCTAGGTATATCTATATCTGTGGTCCAGAAGTAGACGTGTAGTGGGATGATAATAATGATAAACTTAACGACAAATAATTGATTGTCATCATCATCTGCCTAGAATTTTTTCCCAACTATGTCGGGGTCGGCTTCCAGTCTAACCGGTTGCAGCTGAATACCAGTATTTTACATGGAGCGACTGCCTATCTGACCTCCACAACCCAGTTACTGGGTAATACGATACCCCTTGGTAAGACTGGTTGTCAGACTTTCGGGCTTCTGACTCCCGGTAACGACTGTCAAAGATCCACGAATGACAATCGGGACCAACGGCTTAACGTGCTTCCGAGGCACGGAGGGGTCTCGGTGTGTAAAGTTGGTCACCCATCCACAGACCAACCGCGGCAAGCGTAGCTTAACCTGATCGATCGACCTGTGCGGCTGTTATCATTTAGTAACGGGCCTCTCCGATAATTGTTTGTATTAGTCGATATAATTTTTATACAAAGTGTTAAAAAATTAACCGGACAAACTTTAAGAGAAAAAGTTTAACTTTAACTTTACTTTAGACCATCGAACTGAACAACTTTCAACTATGGAACCAACTCTGAAATCACGACCAAAAAATCAGCTGTTTCATATATCAAGTAGGTATTAGACTTCTGTATTAAACAGCAGAATTTTTTTTTTGATTTCGGAATTGGTCCCATAGTGAAAGTTGTTCAGTTCTATGGTCTAAAGCACCTCTTATAGTTTGTCTGGTTAATTTTTTTAACACCTTGTATATTTTATGTTATAGATATTTCGTACCGACCTTTTCTGTTTTAAGTGTTCGTCAGTGGAAACTTGTAAATAGCCTTCAATTGCATATTGTTAAAGAACACTGTTTCCCGAACAGAATAAAATAAAATAAAACACTGCAAACAAACTACTGGTTCATTAAATAATTTAAAAAAAAATAGAATTTGAAGCCGAAATGTGTAATATTATTATTTTAATTAACGCTAAACTGTCTGTGTGGTGCCGGACTTAAAGAATAGCACCACCCCATACTTCCCGTGGGTGTCGTAAAAGGCGACTAAGGGAGACCGGAGAATGGGCCGCAGCGTTCTCTATGCATTACACCATCATAACATTCTGCGATCGCAACCCGCCTGCCAAGCGTGGCGATTATGGCAAACCCCCCAAAATAGGGGGAGGCCTATGTCCAGCAGTTGACGTCTTTCGGCTGAAATGATGATGAATGATGAACGCTAAACTTGAACTTTCTATTGACACTTCATTTACCCAGTTCCTGCCTATCTTGTAACGGAAAAAGAGCGTAAAGATACCACATCTATGTGTGGTAGTAGGTTACTCGGCGATACCAGGTTACCGTGGCCGGCCTGCGTAAAATTGTTACTATTAGTAGTCTCCTTGACACAGCAAGCATTGGATAATTGCGATGCAGTACAAAGTATAGTTGGAAGACTGCATTTTGTATTTTGGTACGATGGGTCGTAATTTCTGTGTGGTGCCGGACTTAAAGAATAGCACCACCCCATACTTCCCGTGGGTGTCGTAAAAGGCGACTAAGGGTCGTACCGGAGAAAGGGCAGCAGCGTTCTCTATGCATTCCACCACCATACTATACTGCGATCGCCAACCCGCCTGCCAAGCGTGGCGATTATGGCAAACCCTCCCTATTTTGGGGGAGATCTATGTCCAGCAGTGGACGTCTTTCGGCTGAAATGTGTGTGTGTGTGTCGTGATATTCAGACAGTGGCGCCGATTATGTTGTTCACAAACTAAACTAAATTTAAGTTCAGGCATCTTTTTCTTTCTATTTCATTATGAAAAGGACAGAAGATAAATATTACTTTAGTCCTGTCTTAGTCGGCGCCTGACGTATTTTTAATAGGCAATTTTTTAATCTCGTCTAAAGTTGTCTATGGAGTATCTTAATTTGACAGGACTAAACTAATATTTATCTACTGTCCTTTTCTTAATGAAATAGAAAGAAACAGATGCCAGGACTTAAATTTAGTTTAGTTTGTGAACAAACAGAATCTGCGCCAATATCGTTGGTTCATGTTTTCATATTTATGTACTGGCTGTGCCTGCGACTTCATTCATGTGGAAGTCGGAAAACAATAAAGTGTGGTCTTAACTTATTATTTTTTAGAAAGATAAGTTAATGACTAAGTTACTCCTTATAACATCAGCTATCTGCCAGTGAAAGTCCCGTCAAAATCGGGCAAGCCGTTTCGGAGATTAGCCGGAACAAACAGACAGACAAACAAAATAAAAAAAATGTTTTTTTGTTATCAGTACCGTTTATGCACTTTCATATGCATTTAGTAAAAAAAAACTGTTACATATTTTGACATTACGAGCAGACACTTACATTTTTTTTTTGTACAAGATATATAGATGATATTACTATAATTAGGCACGAGTTTTGCTATAAATACCTATATAGTTTTGCTGTAAATACCTATATTGTTTTGTTTTGCAATACCTAGTTTGTTTCGTTACGGAAGATGAACAAGTTAGTCTATGAGTCGAAGGTAGGTGTCTGCCGTGCTATCCAGACTAATATTATAAATGCGAAAGTGTGTCTGTCTGTCAGTTACCTCTTCACGCTTAAACCGCTGAACCCAGTTAGATGAAATTTGGTATAGAGATAGTTTGAGTTCCGTGAAAGTTCATAGGATAGTTTTCATCCCGATATTCCCACGGGATGGATACTTATGCGTATAAATCTGACAACTTAGGGGAAGTGAGTTCGAAGTGAGCTGTCAATAGCGTCAGTCCCTGGCACCATATGGAAGGACTAGCAGCGCCCCTCGATTTCACCCGTATAAATATCGACGCCGTGGGAATATCGGGATAAAAACTATCCTATGTCCTTTCCCGGGACTCAATCTGTCTCTATACCAAATTTCATCTAAATCGGTTCAGCGGTTTAAGCGTGAAGAGGTAACAGACAGACAGACACATTTTCGCATTTATAATATTAGTATAAAAAGATCACTACAAGCCAGTGGCGAAGGTTCCATACAACTTGATTCCTACCGGCTTCCCTTTGAAAAATGGCACAGTCAGTATTCTATAGACAAATCATCAACATCATCATCATTTCAGCCGAAAGACGTTCACTGCTGGACATAGGCCTCCCCCAAAAGGGCGGGGTTTGCCATAATCGCCACGCTTGGCAGGCGGGTTGGCGATCGCAGTATGGTATGGTGGTGGAAGGCATAGAGAACGCTGCTGCCCATTCTCCGGTATGCCCCTTAGTCGCCTTTTACGACACCCACGGGAAGTATGGGGTGGTGCTATTCTTTAAGTCCGGCACCACACAGCCACACAGACAAATAATTTAGACAAATAATATAATCATACCACATAATAATATAGCTTATCTCTTACAAACATTGACCCTTCGCAACTGTTACAAGCTCACTTCACCTAATATACCGTCCTTTTTTTTTTTTTGGATGTGAAATCATCAAATGACTCCTCCCGCTCTGGGTGGAGCGGAAGGGAGTGTCAGACTCTTACTGACTAAAACCCAGCGGTAACCCTTTCAGAATATACCGGTTTGACTTACATTTAAATGTCGGTGTCGCGCAGCATTCGGTTGGTCAGGTCAAGTGACAGTTGTTCGTTACATGTAGGACATTGATATTTATCTGTTTATACTGGAAGCCGTTTAAGATTATTCAGCTAGTTTTGGACTCAAATAAAAAACTGGCCTGAAAAATTCCGTACCACCAGGCAAAAACGCCGAAAAAAACACGTTTGTTGTATTCCCATACAATAAACGTGTTTTTTTCGGCGTTTGTGCCCTCCTTAAAAAAATATTCTATTCTGTTTTTAGTATTTGTTGTTATAGCGGCAACAGAAATACGTCATCTGTGAAAATTTCAAATGTCCCCTAAAAACGACAAATTCATGAGCTGATCACAGGGCAACGACACGGAACCACTTGTTCAAAAACTGTCCATACATTATTGCATTGCACAAGAAATTGTTTGGTGAATTTAGAAAAAGTATTTTGACTGAAAAAGCTCCTATTGCCGGATTTTAGCAAGAATCTTGGTATTTTTATTCGTCGTTTCAGCCGATAGACGTCCACTGCTGGACATAGGCCTCCCCCAATTTTGGGGGGGGTTTGCCATAATCGCCACGCTTGCAGTATGGTATGATTTTTATTCGTCACTCCGTAAAAACAAAGTTTAGCTAAATTAAAATTTTCTTACGTTTTTTGCAATTTGCTGGTCAGTATTAAGTTCTACATTGATTAAGATATGATTCGTGGTCGTAACAAATATGTATTTACAGAATTATAATTATTATAATCAGTAATACAACTTCTAATCCCCAAATGTCAAGATTTCATGAAATAGTCATTCTTGGGATTACTTGGTCTTAGAGAGTTGTGTTGATGACTTTAATGGTTATAATTCTGTAAATACATATTTGTTACGGCCGCGAATCATATTTTAATCAACGTACAACTTAATACAGACCAGCAAATTGCAAAAAAAGTAAAAAAAAATGAATTTCGCGGGCTACCCTGGCGCTTTCACCTTAAGTAACTTTAAATAATTAAAAAAAAAAAACATTATTGCCGTGAACACCTGGGACGTTGAGCGCTCTAACCGTGTAGACAAATATTAAAAACTCAATTAAACCGAGACTGGAAGCGATATTGCTAAGTTTGTAAACGTGATCATAAACTGCTTAGTACAGACGCCAGCACATCAAGCTACCCGAAACTGTCAAATTTTTCCAATCGACTTTGAGCCTTATGCTTTAGCCATAAAGTTGAAAATCTATTAAAGAAATTTGACAGATTGTAGTAGCTTGATGTGCTGGCGTCTGTACATCAAGTAACCAAATGACGGTATTAGTTTGAATTCTACCATTTTTGGACATTTATCACTAGAGATCGGATATTCGGATGCATATTTACCTAAATTGATTTTTTAGTTGCGAAAGTATGGAAGCGGCTTCTTAAAACATTTTTTCTGTAAAAAAATCCCGGGTGGCCAGTAACACCGGGAATGCATAACTAGTCGGGTGTTTAGTACGAAACGAAGGAACTAAATATATGTAGTCCGTTATCTTATCTTGACGTTGTTTGCTATTGCAGTTTGATATCTACCTACCTACTTTACAATATTAGTTAGATATGCATCCGATTCTATAGTCAGAAAAAAACACAAAATTCCGGAATCGCGGGATTTTTACCATCGATACAAACATGCATTTCATATAAGCCAACATTTGAAAGTAAGTAAATATATATCAGATTCTATAATAAGAATCCTAAAGAACAATGGCGAAATCTTAGCTGAATTTAATTTGAGCGTCTACAAGTGACTTATATACGAGGGCAGTTCCATTATTTTTCTACGTTTTTTCAAAGTATCACATTAACTAGTTAAGACCGGATAAAAAAAATATTTTAAATGAAAAGTTATTTGATTTTTTCATTGACTATTAGTGTTGCCATTTTATATTTATTCTGCCAAGTGTACAGCATTAATGTATTGTATTCAGTTTTCGTTTGTTATTGTAATTAAACGGAGTAAATTAACAATACTGTTATTTCTAAGTGGAAGTATTCCTTGCAAGGAGGTAAAAATATTGTAGTGTAACAATAAATTAATTACTTTCAATTAATGACTGGCAAAAAGGCTATTATCCCAAATCTAAAAACATAATAGGTTGTATCGTTGTAGTGATCTGTGGTAGCGATACTCATGACACACGACATTACACGTCGTGTAATGTCGTGTGACATGAGTAGTACATTTAGTATTTTTATCTATGGTATCACTACCACAGATTACACGACGCTTACGCTTTGTGCTTTGTGTTGCTCTCGATGGTTTTCCGGTTTCTTTAATTTTAACTTGTCCCGGACTGTGATATTCCCCTGAAGGAAGGATGAACGGTCAAGGGACAGGAAAAAATAATGTGATTTAGCAATATTGCCCTTTTACTTCCTCGAATTAGAATTACCATAGACATAACCTACAAAAGTTCATGACTGAATTTCTATTATTCTCGACCTTCTCGAACAAAAATTCTTGCACAAACTAATTCAGAATTTGACGCCGAGTTAAACAAGATATTTTTCATTAAAAGACGCGAGAATTTAATCTCAGCTAAATCAATGTATGGGTGGCTGCCATTGTTCTTTGTCGATCACGGAACCGCGGGATGTTTTCGATACAAAAGCGCATTCCATATTAGGCAATATCTCAACTTCAGGTGAATATGCATCCGAATATCCGATCTCTTGTTTATCACTATTGCAGTGGACCCTTTTGCTAATCACAACTTTTTTTTATTTTTTTTATTTGATATGGGTTCGCTCTTGACTCTAGTCTAGGTCAGAGGTGACAGAGACAAAGTCGACGATGGAGTGAGCTTACCCAGAAGAAGCCTGTTCACTCTTACTTTGAAGAGATTCGGGTTGTATGCGCTCGGAAACACAGACGCAGGTAAAGAGTTCCACTCTTTTGCTGTGCGCATTATAAAAGACATTTGAAAACGCTTATTGCGAATTGGTGGAATAGCAACTAGGCAGGGATGGTAACTTGGCGCAACGTTTTTAAATAAAGGGGTTAAATTCTAGATACACAACCGCAACACACCTTTTAGCTATCATAGACTAATAACAGTTACAATTGAGCCAGTTTTTTAAACAGTTAACCCTATCTACCCTACAAAGGAGCCGCCACAAAGTCAAACACATACAAAAAGCCATTTTTCCCTCGTCCTGACCGCATTTAACCTCGAGTTAATTATTTAAGGCTAAGAGCACATTTATCACACATCGGCGAGCGCCGGTAGTGCGTTATTTATTACTATATATATGTTATATGTGCTTGTACTGTGACTTCGCTCGTAAAGATATGAGAGTTATTGGTGACGAATTTAAATACTGCTACTGTTGCCTCAGTTTATGTTTGAGAGATGAGATAAAGATTGTTGCTGATAACTTTTTTTGAGCTTAATACTTTGGACTCGTGGCTAAATGAATGGTGGTCAAATAATAACAGCCGGAAGGCTCGATCGAAGGTTAATCTAAGATTGCCGAGGTTGTTTTATGGATGGGTGACCATCCATTACATGTCAAGGCTCCCAAGGTCCCGTCTGTATTTCGTAGATCAAGTCTGGTAAGACTAGTCGTCAGACTTTCGGGCGTATGTCTGATAACCAGCCTTACCAAGGGTATCGTCTTACCCAGTAACTGGATTGTGCAGGTCAGATAGGCAGGCGCTCTACGTAGAATACTGGTATTCAGCTGCATCCGGTTAGACTGGCAGCCGACCTCAACACAGCTGGGAAAAGGCTAGGCAGGTGATGACTGTGGAGATGATAGTTCTTGAGAACTGTCACTGCAGAAATTTAAGGCAAAATGGATAAGTCATTTTTAGGGTTCCGCACTCAAAGGGTAAAAATGGGACTCTGTTACTAAGACTCCATTGTCCGTCTGTCTGTCTGTCACCAGGCTGTATTTCATGAACCGTGATAGCTAGACAGTTGAAATGTTCACAGATGATGTATTTCTGTTGCCGCTTTAACAACAAATAATAAAAATAAAATAAAGTTAAAACTTAAAGGGGTATAAAGGATCGGCGTATTATGCCTTGTGGTACGGAACCCTTCGTGTGCGTTCTCAAAAGACCAGGAGACTTAATCAGCTTCTGGAGCCTCCACCGACAGCCGCCATGGCCCACGCACAATGGTTCATTTGAAGGACTAAGTGCAGAAACTAAACCCGTATCATAGAACATAAACTTCACCTCTTCGTAACTTAACTTTTTCTTGAAATCTATCTAACTAGCCTGTACTGTTCCACTTTTGGGAAAAGGCCTCCCTCTCCCTTTTCCACACAATTCTGTCTTTTGCTAGTGCCGGCCAGTCCGTTCGGTAGGAGTCAAGCTCGTCCCGCCATCTTCGTCTTGGCCAGCCGCGATGGCGGTTCTCCTAGCCCAATTGTCATCTGACATGCGGCAAACATGTCCGGCCCAGTCCCCCTTAAGTTTAGCGGCTTTTTGGGTAACGTCTTTTATCATAGTTTTGGTGCGCGGTATTGTGTTCCTTATACGGTCAGAAATTCGAACTCCCCCTTCTACCTTCGGTCATCCAGACGCACAGCAAGTTACTATCCCTGCCTAGTTGCTATTCCACCAATTTGCACTAAGCGTTTTCAAATGTCTTTATAATGCGCACAGCAAAAGAGTGGAACTCTTTAGCTGCGTCTGTGTTTCCGAGCGCATACAACCCGAATCTCTTCAAAGTAAGAGTGAACACACTTCTTCTGGGTAAGCTCACTCCATCGTCGACTTTGTCTCTGTCACCTCTGACCTAGACTGGAGTCAAGAGCAAACCAAAAATAAATAAATAATACTGCGCTCCATGGCTCGCTGGCAAACCTCGAGTCTGGACCTCTGCTGAATTGTCAAAGACCAGGTTTGAGCACCATATGTGAGAATGGGGAGAATTCACATGTCCATAATTCTTCTTTTGAGACAGCGGTAGATCTCCTTTTAGAAGATCTTTCATTGACCAATAGCTCCTCCAGGCGCTCTCGGAGCGACGTCGTCTTTGCTTGAAATACCAAAACTAAACTGCTGGAGAGTTTGTGGCGCTACTTCGTCTTCCTAGCTAAAACACGAGGAACTGGTGAAGGGCGGCCATTTTCGGGAACTGTCTTATGTACATTTGATGTTCAGAGATTGCTGATTCTCAGCCTAATTTGAATAAACGACTTTTGGAATTCGGAATCAAATGGGTTAGGTTTGGTTCTTGCTTGCGTGCACCAAATATTGAAATTAGCAATAAAACTGTCTTATACTCATGGGAATATATTATAGCTCTGCTAACATTTTTGAAACTTATTCCAGTTGTCTATTCAGCACTTTAGGCAAAATCTGACTTCCTCGACCATTAATCAAAAAGAAAAAAAGGTATAATTTTGATATCCAAGCTTTTATATACTTTTACGACGGAATAGTAATTAAATTGCCTACTCGAAACAGGGTTGAACATTTCAGAAAAATAATTTTCCATTTTCAGGGCTGTGCCATAAGACAACTAATTTATTATCAACAAACATTGGTGTCAGTTACTATTAGCATAAAGTCATTAGGAGCAGTATGTTATAAATTACGTAAAATATGTTATAATTGTAATAAAACCGCGGCCAGCGCCCTCTAGGGAGTGTTTTTTATGTGCCAGTTTGTTTTGTAGGTTATCTTTATGTTTTGGATAAAAGTTTTTTATTGCGTAGTTTTGGGGTGGTATAAAAATATCCAGTAAGTAGTCAACCCTTTTAAAACAATATCAACCGAGAAGTCCTAAGTTACGGATACGCTAGCTCCACTTTCTGAAAACTGTGGGCTCCTCTCTCCGTTTATGGATACACGAAATCCGCATTATTCTCGTCGTCGTCGTCGTTTCAGCCGATAGACGTCCACTGCTGGACATAGGCCTCCCCCAATTTTGGGAGGGTTTGCCATAATCGCCACGCTTGGCAGGCGGGTTGGCCATCGCAGTATGGTATGATGGTGGAATACATAGAGAACGCTGCTGCCCATTCTCCGGTACGCCCTTAGTCGCCTTTTACGACACCCACGGGAAGTAAGGGATGGTGCTATTCTTGAAGTCCGGCACCACACAGACTACTCTAGATCTGATGAAAACAAAAACAATGTGTTGCAACGCATAAATTGCGTCCTGACGTATCTAGATCATGCAACGTCAGGGCAAAATGATACTTAGCTATATTGAACGTAGTGCAGTGAACATTTAGTGCGTTCGTGCGTTCGAACGCATGCATTTGTTTTGTTGTGTGACACGCGTGTTGCGTTAGGGCCTTTGTATACTGTACGGTTTCTTTATTGCATATAAACGACGCCGTAGAAAATGTGTGTATCAACAAGCTTCGATAGTGATCCATATCAACACTGACGATCGTGTCTACACACGGCGTATACGGTATAAGCCGTAGTTTTTCACGGCGAAAAGAAGTGTGCGTTGCGTCACCGTACGACATCGGTCTATGTACTACCCTTACGCCTAATATACAATTCGCATTCACACTTAGACACCCAACAATAAATCCAAACATACAAAAATAAATGCCATAATTATGCAAACGACGTTCATAAATTAGCGAACGATGCTACATACAATGATTTATAGCATCGCCAACAAAATATTCACATTCCGTCCGAATTTACATATTTACGTACGAAATCGACTGATTCGAATCAATGATGTTTTAATAACTCTTCGTTTAGTTTTCTACGTTTCCGGGGGTTTTCTGTTAAAGATTAATCGGTGACAGTTGCGTGGTTAAGAGTGGGTAGGAAACGTGGGTTCGATTCCGGGGTTTTGGTGTAACTAATCACGAAAAACATGAAATCACGTTGATTTACAACGAATTAATTTTATTGCTGTATCGAATGCACTCATTGCAACTTCGTTTTCGGGACTAATTAGTTACCACTTACTTTTAAATGACGATGAATAGTTCCTTAAAAAAAATACACACCTACAGGTATACATATAGTAGGCATGTATACCTATTTGCCTTCCGTAGTTCTAGAATTCTATTATTGAAACAATATACAGGGTGTGTCGTAAATAGTGGTCCAGAGTAAAAGAGTCGATACACTGTATTCTTATGTATCACATACCGAAATTTTAACCATTTTCAGTTACACATTTTTTTTACACAATATGTTCCTAAAGTCATATGATTTGCTGGAGATGAGTATTGAAATTGGAAACAAATTAATTTATTTAAGTACCTTTGACTTTACCATATAAAAAAGGGTTTGGATATGATAGTACACATATTCAAGAGTATTAATAAAAAAGCATAATTTAAAAATATTGATATTTGTTGAAATTACCGCCAAATTCATGAAGCAAGGTACAGAAATTTAAAAAAAACATTTTTTTTTCTCGGAGACCCTTAACTGAAAATGGTTAAAATTTCGGTATGTGATACATAAGAATACAGTGTATCGACTCCTTTACTCTGGACCACTATTTACGACACACCCTGTATAAGTTGAAGAATATGAATGCTTGCATGCACATAGGTAGGTAAAGGAAAACACGTGAGGAAACAAAAGAATGAAAAGTTTGAAGACATGTGGCATCCACCAACCCGCACTGGGTCCGCGTGGAAGATGGCCCACGCACTCTAAGAAAAAGGAGGTCTGTATACCTGAAGTGGGAACGTTATATTAAGATGCTGATTATGCGTACACATACGTAGGCAGTTATTACATACCGTGACCCCTCCGTGCCTCGGAAAGCACGTTAAGCCGTTGGTCCCGGCTGTCATTCGTGGATCTTTGACAGTCGTTACGGGTAGTCAGAAGCCCGAAAGTCTGACAACCAGTTTTACCAAGGGGTATCGTATTACCCAGTAGCTGGGTTGTGGAGGTCAGATAGGCAGTCGCTCCATGTAAAATACTGGTATTCAGCTGAATCCGGTTAGACTGGAAGCCGACCCCAACTTAGTTGGGAAAAGGCTAGGCAGATAATGATACGTAGGCAGTTATTACGTTTTTCTAAGATTTACGGTTGAGAAAAAGTAGCTACCACTTTCTATTATATAATTTTCTAAATAAATAACCTACCACAGTAAAGCCTTTAGGCACAATAAATTATTAAAAAATTAAGGCAAACCAAATGTTCGTTTCTTTTATTCGCAAATGATCTCATAAATTAACGTTACAACTTATCTATCCATAAATTAAGTATTTACGTTGGTTTGTGTACCGTACACAAACTGGTCTCGTTCCCAAAATATTTACGAAAATATTGTTCACAATTTGGTTATAATAAAATTTACCACGGCGCGCTGAAATGTTCGGGGTTTTTATAGAGCTGTTGATACCGCTTTGATTTAGTCAGTTTTTCTTCATTCAGGTGAAAATTATATGTTCTTTTGTAACATTTTAGCTGTTAAAATGTATTTTCTTCGTTTTTTGAACTTTTGAAGGTTCATTTTATCAGTTGCTAAACATTAAATATAACTAGGTAGGTACTTAATATTTTACCTGACAATAACTGCCTAGCTCATAATAATAAAATGAAGAAAAAAGTGTTGAATATGAATGTGGATGAACTAAAGATCAGAGAAATACCAAGAAAACAATGTATGGATTGTAAAAAGAGTTAAATATTAAGATGACTGCTGATAAAGATGTAAAGGACGAAAAGATATGCTGTGCCGACCTTTAAATAAAAAAATTGGGTTTAGGGCAAGAAAAGTCAGACAGTCAGTCTTACCAAGGGCTACCGTGTTACCCAGTAACTGGAGTTGTGGAGGTCAGATAGGCAGTCGTTCTATGTAAAGTACAGGTGTTCAACTGCATCTGGTAAGACTGAAAAGGCTAGACAGATGATGAAGGGCAGGAAAATGATTGGATAATGATCCAATTAGAAACCTAATAGTATTTGTTTTTGCAAATGATTTCAATTCAATTAATTTAATTATTTAGTCAGCCAAAAAACATCCATAAAGTCACAAGTATACAAATTCAACAAAAAACAAATAAAAATATTCATCTTCATCATCATCATTTCAGCCGAAAGATGTCCACTGCTGGACATAGGCCTCCCCCAAAAAGGGGGGTTTGCCATAATCGCCACGCTTGGCAGGCGAGTTGACGATCGCAGTATGGTATGGTGCTGGAATGCATAGAGAACGCTGCTGCCCATTTTCCGGTACGCCCCTTAGTCGCCTTTTACGACACCCACGGGAAGTATGGGGTGGTGCTATTCTTTAAGTCCGGCACCACACAGACAATAAAATAAAATAAAAATATTAAATAACATAAAATTCATACAAAGTCAAATTACATGCTAAATATAACAATTAAAATAATAATTTAAAATAAAAAAAATAAAATAACCAAATAAGGAATATAATATTAAACATAATAATTTAAAATAACATAGTCGATTAGATTTCTTATTAATAACTGATTAATTTTTTATTTTAATTTAGCTAAAAGATTACAAACTACACGACATCAAAGAGGTCTCAATGTTAAACTAATTGTTACGTAAGGTTATGTAAATTGCATGTCATAAAACGGAACGATGGTCTATTAATTTTTAATTGTTTCATTGAAATCGTTCCAGCGGCCAACTTCCATTGATGGTTCCCGTAAATAATAATTACCTAGATTGTTTATTCAACGAGAAGTGTAATTAAAAATTGATAGTAAAAAGGTAGAAACGGTTCTCAAGTGAAAATTAACTATTAATGATGGCGGGCAAAACGATGATCTATTTAATAAAATACGATAAATTGTTATAGGTAGTAAAAGCGCGGTGTTGGATCGGCAGTTATTGATATAATTTCTAAGAATGAAAAATAGTTATACCTTCGTTGTAGAATCCATGAGAAAGAGGGATTAATGTTTTTTGCATTTAACAACATCTTTGCATTAGAGAGAGATGGAAAGAGAGTAGGGAGTCCTTTGCCCAGGAGTGCTAAAGGCCAAAAACTAACCATTATCGATTAAGCAATTAAAACCATAATCACACACCGAAAAAACTAAATTGCTAATTTTATTTAAAAACATCCCGGTATTATCAACTCTCAATAGATATTTTCACTTTCACAGGCCAACTCGGGTCACTGCCGAAATTCTGTCACGCAATTCCGCCATTAAGGGTTGTTTCCACCCCTCGTCGCCCCCCCCCACTTACCCCTCGAGCAGTCGGCAAATTTTACAAACTACCCGCCGTAATTTCGTAGCTATATAAGGGCGCCCCCGTAAGGGGCTGCTTTTTATGCGACCCCCATTGGTCGGGGATTCTATACGGATTTTTTTATGGTATGCAGTTTTTACTGTCGTGATTTTTAATGATGGCTGTTTTAGGGATGGTCGTGCGTAGATATATTATGAAGGTGGAATTAGTTTTAAAGAAAAATCACCCAAAAAAAAAATGTGAAAAAGAACTCTTATTCGTACTTACTCTTATCTTTATTATGCTGAGACGCTCAATATTATACTAAGGCATAAAAATAATTAAAAGAAAATAAGTATTCTGTGAATGAAATCATCGTGAGGAAACCGGCATGTCCTAGAACCAAATAATCGAAGACATGTGACATCTACCAACTCGCAAGGGCCCGCGTGATGGATTACGGCCCACTTCCTCTCACCGAGAGGAGGCCTGTGTCCCAGCAGTGGGAACATTATCGGCTAATTATACTATACTTATGCTAAGTATTAATTAATTGAACCTTGAACCCAGTGCAAGACAAATTTATTTTCAATAGGTGCTTTTTTTAAAAAAAGAAGAAAGAAAGGAAACACGTTTATTTGCGGTAAACATGACGCAATAAAGAACATAAACAAAAAAAAAATAAGAAAGGGTTGGGGGAAACATGCGTCACATTCACGCAAAACGGCTATCGCTCAGCATTATGCTGCGACCCTATGCAAGACAGAGCCCCAGCGCTGGTTTTCAGCGACAGCCGGCGCCGACGTATTGACGTCGTCCGGTGCAGCAAACAAATATTAGGACGCTGTACTGGTACAGCATTCACAAAAAAAATTAATAGTTTAAAAAGATTTCAATTATTGTAATTTATGGTGTCTGCGGTGAAAGGTGAATGAATTAAAGTGTGCAAGGTCATCGTAGGTCAGACAGTTTTAGTTGCAGAACTGTAACATTAACTTAAGTTAATTGTAAGACTTCATTTTAGCTTCAATTCTATTTCGTGCCCTTTAATTATTTAACACTACCTGCGCCCCGCGGTTTAACCCGCATAAGTGTCGATCCCGTGGGAATATCGGGATAAAAGGTAGCCTATATGTTAATCCAGGGTGTCAGCTACCTCTATACAAAATTTTATCAAAATTGGTCCAGCCTTTTGAGCGTGAAGAAGTAACAAACATATAAACACACACACTCACAAACTTTCGCTTTTATAATATTAGTGTGATTCTCATTCTACTTCTCTGTAAAAGTATGTACTGATCTATTACAAAACTTCCAATCCAACATCGAAGGTTATCAATCAGTTATATAAGTATAGCCAGACTATATGTCCATATAGCCAGGCTATAGGTACGGTCAGCAACAAAAAAGTGGATTAACACATCAGTTTTTGTAAACTCAGTTATTGAGCAAAATATTTGTTCTAAATTGCAGCAGAAGTACAGACGCCAGCACATCAAGCTACCCGAAACTGTCAAATTTTCCTAATCAACTTTGAACCTAATGCTTTAGCGATAAAGTTGAAAATCTATTAAAGAAATTACAGATTGTAGTAGCTTGATGTGCTGGCGTGTGAACAATGCAATTTTGAACAAATATTTTGCTCAATAACTGAGTTTAAAAACACTGCAGTGTTAATATTTTGCGTTGCTGACTGTACATATAGCCAGGCTATAGGTACTTATAGCCGCCCTTCAAGGCAACAATTTCCTTTGGCGCGGTGAGCGAGCATCGATGCATAGATTGTGTACAATGTAGGCTTATTTATATTTTATAAGTGCGAAGAGCAGGGCGGGCGGGCCCGTCGCCGCCCTACTGTGTACCTATAGGATGTTGCTTTTTGTGAATTTTTGTTTTTTTGCGTATTGTAAGCTGTTGTTAACGATAAGCTTTATCAAATTTCTGTAATTGTTGATAATAATATCATAATAATATTTCTGAAACTGTTTTTAATAATATCACAAGAAATGCAACATTCTTCACTTTATCCAAGAATTTTTGTAATAATGACACGACATAACATTTTCAACAAATTTTCCGAAAAATATAAAAAAGAAAATTATAGTTATTGATATAAATAGTTTTTTGGCTATGGAAAACTGTCAAGATGACATCTTTGCCATCTGTATGGAAGAGCCTAAAATGTCACAAAAAAAGTAGAGTAGGTAGGTAGGTACCCCATAACTTTTTGTTTCTGTTCTGAATTTGCCCAAGATTTACCTTATGTCACACTAGCTTCTGCTCGCGACTTCGTTCACGTGAAATTTCACCCTCTCAGGAGTGGAATTTCGAAAAACCCTTTCTTAGTGGATATCTACTCTTCACAAAGAACACGCCCTCCAAATTTCATGTTTCTAGGACCAGCGGTTTAGGCTGTGCGTTGATATATATCAGTCAGTCAGGACTTTGAATCCATACTATTATTATAAATTCGAAAGTAACTCAGTCTGTCTGTATGTTACCTTTTCACGCCTAAACCACTGAAGGGATTTCGATAAAATTTGGTAGAGAGATATATTGCATCCCGGGGAAGGACATAGGATAGTTTTCATCGACATACCTCGCGGGCGAAGCCGCGGGCGGAAGCTAGTTTTATATATTTAAGATTACAGAAGGCCAATAATAATTGCCATAATTAAAAACGTTCAAAATCTAGTCGCAATCTCATTGACAGCGGGAATCAATATCAAAAATACAGGGAAATTAGAGTTATTCTTGATGGATTGAGACTGCAGAGATCCCCACCTTTTGGAAGGGGCGACTAGAATCAATTGTATTTTATTGTAATTTTTGACGTTCAAAAGTGCCTTTTATGTGCCTACTAGCTTCGCCCTGCGGCTTCACCCGCGTAAATGTCGATCCCGTGGGAATAGCGGGATAAAAAGTAGCCTATAAGTTAATCCAAGATGTCAGCTACCTCCATGCAAAATTTTATTAAAATTGGCCCAGCCGATTGAGCGTGAAGAAGTAACAACACACTTCACAGTTTCGGCTGTCGCTGAAAACCAGCGCTGGGGCTCTGTCTTGTATAGGGTTTTAGCATTATGCTGAGCGATGGCCGTTTTGCGTAGATGTGACGCATATTTTCTCCCAAATTGTTATTTTGTTTGTGTTTTTATTTTTATGCGTCATGTTTGCCGCAAATAAACGTATTTTATTTCTTTCTTTCTAACAAACATATAAACACACACACACACACAAACTTTCGCCTTTATGATATTAGTGTGTGACTTTGACTTTGATCAGACTGTGAACGTTTTTAAAATTACAAAAATTGCCCCTCTCCTTCAACTAAACAGTTTTTCTTTCTTTCTTTCCTAAGACCATTTGACCAACACCCTGTATCCAGCGTACTGTTTACAATCCCCGACTGTACACTGGTGTGCGTGCTCGCCATAGCAACGTTTTACGAGTTATTCCAACTCGTTAACTGTTTACTGAATTTCATACAAAGTGCCTTTTAATTTCATTATTATGTACGAGTTGAGTATACGAGGCTTTATTTAGGACTTTTTCTCGTTTTTTGGGTACCTAATAGTTATAATTTGATTTGGTGTTTAAAGCTCTTTGAATGGATAGTTCGTCCAATAATGTACTCGCTGTTCTTAATTAATCACACTAATATTATTAAGGCGAAAGCTTGTGAGTGTGTGTGTGTGTGTGTTTATAGGTTTGTTACTTCTTCACGCTCAAACGGCTGGACCAATTTTGATAAAATTTGGTATGGAGGTAGCTGATACATTGGATTAACATATAGGCTACTTTTTATCCCGATATTCCCACGGGATCGAAACTTATGCGGGTGAAACCGCGGGGAACAGCTAGTGTATTATATGTGCCTATTACACTGCCAAGAAGGAATTTTAGTTCGGCCATGACAGATGGACATGAGATGGTCAGTGTGACTGAGTTTTAGAGATTAGAGAAAAGAAGTGCCTGAATTGCTCATTGAAAGAAATGAGCAGTAAATACGAATGAAAAAACATTGGTCTGAACTGCTTTAAACAGTTCCATATGAGCCTAACGTTCAAAACAGTATTTTTTACTGATCCGAAAACAGTTAAAGCTTGAGGCAAAACGTTACCGTCATGACAGTAAACTTTAACGTTTTATGTAGCTAGAAGGTCACAAAATTAACTGTTTTATTCATTTGGTAATATCGTTCAAACCATTGAAATTTACTTACATTAAAGTAATGGCATTACAGTTATTCCTTTTTTGTGTTGTTCTTTTCAGTAAATAGTATGTTCAATCATTGAAAGTTACTGTTTTACAAACATTTCTTCTTACTTGTATAAAGTCAGTAAGTCTTAATGAAATCGCTTTAATGTCGTGTAGTAAGAAATTATTTTTTTCAGTGTGGATTGATGGTTCTGGCCTACTGGCTTTTGGCTTAATAAATGTAATGCCGAATGGTCAAAAATGGCTGAGCTTTGATACATTTTAACCCCTATTATATCATTACCCATAATATTTGCAAAATAAATGTCTATTCGATTTTATATTCCAATGTTCCATCGTTATTTACAGTATATAAACGAATAGGTGTTTTGTGAATTTGATCTTTATCTATTAGTTACTAGAATTGTCGCATTGATAGGTGATAAGAACAGATTCTCGACGGCTGGACTGTAGTTTGAATGATTGTAATGCTGTAAAATTCCATGTCAGTGTGGAATTTGAATTTCTCATTAAACAGTTCATTTTTCCCTTTTCCTGGAAGCATACGGTTTCCCGATAGCTTTTCTAAGTTTTTTAGGGTTCTGCGTTTTACAGTGAAAAGATGGAACCCTGATAAAGAGAACTACTTTACTTTCCGGCCGTCTTTCAATCCGTTTTCCATGACCCGTTTTCTTAGAAACGGCTGGACGCATGGCCTTAAAAACGCTGAGCAATTCCTAGAGATTTCGGTTAAAGATTACAAGAAGTAAATGTAAGTACTAAAAAAACATTAAACTAGTTTACTTTGTGAAAACTGTAAGTGCTTACTTGCGTACTATTGTTATTAATGCTTATTTAAGATTAACATCTAAAGATTAGTGCTGAAATAACTTTGATATAATATTTGAACGACTTTTGTTATATTTTTAATAAAAGAAATATTGCCTACGCCTGATTTTTTTATGATTTATTTATTTGTTTTATTTAGAGCTTTTTGCTTTTAGTCCAGAAAACGCGCCGCGGTCAACTCGTGGATGGGTGACCATCTGGAAACCACGTTAAGCCGTCTGACAACCAGTCTTACCAATAGGTATCGTGTTACCCAGTAACTGGGCTGTGGAGGTCAGATAGGAAAGCGCTCCATGTAAAATATTGGCATTCCGCTGCATCCAGTTAGACTGGAAGCCAACCCCAACATAGTTACTTGTATATAAGGTGCAAAGTGTAAATTGGTTGGTTAAATAAATAAATAGTTAGAAAAAAGCTAGGCAGATTAATTTTCGTTTTCAGAACGAATGATAAAAATCTATAACAAACTCACTGTCGTAGTTTTCTATAAAGAATGATGGGCGTTTTGGCCGGTATCTCCATTAAAAACCAAATATAAATCAAATGAAAGTTTAAATCATAAGCATCAATTCTCATCATGACCAGAAGGCTGCGAAATACCGGGTTAAAGAGATATCAGACCTGCAAGTAACATGTAAACGTATTAGTTTATGACGCTAATGTTCAATGCAGTTCTCAATAATATTAGTTATTGACTCATAACATTGAGGGGGCTTATGGCTAAGTAATAATACCTGCACGGGTCGATCGATCGGGTTAAACCGCGCTTGCTACGATTCGTCCCTGGATGGGTGAACATTTTTACATACCAAGACCCCTACGTGCTTCGGAGATAAAATGTTTTGTTACAGTAATTGCCAGTTATAAGCAAAACGTCGACATACAAAAATGCCCATCAGTCTTTAAGTCCTCAAATTTCTATGCCTCATTATCAGTGATCGGAATAGGTAGAGCTATTTAGGTTCATTGACCGCAAACATTGATGTTAATATGGATATTCCACGGGATTCCGACTGATACTACGGGATTTTTACGGGATTTTATTGTCGCTAGAGTGACGCAGGTGCGTCACTCTTTTTTGTGTCTTTCTGCGCCACCAGAATTCAATTCTTTACCAACAGTAACTTCGAAACTAAACTCAACTTCGTAACTAAAAGGGAATATCCATATTATTCTAACCTATGGCAAGTACATAAAACAGCTCTACCTATTCCGATCTATGCTCATTATTTGCTTAAAACAAAAACGAATCTTTCTTCCACTATAAAAGGCTGATCACAAAAAATGCACCATCAACATCATATTAAGGTGGAAGCACATTTTCCAAGCATTACTTTTATTCAGCGCATGATTGATTAGCTACCTTATCAGAGATCATTGTTTTTCATAAAACACTTCACTCCATAGGGAAAAAGGCTAATTTGTCACATCGAAAGCATGCTTATCGTGCCGTAATTGATTTCGAAAATATAAAAATCTTGATAAGAAATTAATTTGTGGTGGAACTTAATAAACATTGTGACTCTGATTTCTTTAAGACGGTTAGGGTAATTATGGTTGAGTATGTGGCGTTTTTACCTTCATGATGTGGTCATAACCTAATGAGCTTTCTTATTGTTTATTTATTAGCTGATGCGTGTGTATCAAATAGCTTGGAGATATTTAATATGTCCTGTCATCCTGTGGATTCTTGAAGCAGTTCAGTGTCGGAGTCGTCACAACATTTTCGCGGTTTCACCCTCATAAGTGTCGATCCCGTGGGAATATCGGGATAAAAGTAGCCTATATGATAATCCAGGGTGTCAGCTTCCTCCACACAAAATTTTATCAAAATTGGTCCAGCCGTTTGAGCGTGGAGAAGTATCAAACATATAAACACACACACACATACACTCACAAACTTTCGCCTTTATAATATTAGTGTGACTAGCTGCGCCCCGCGGTTTCACCCGCGTAATTGTCGATCCCGTGGGAATATCGGGATAAAAAGTAGCCTATATGTTAATCCAGGGTGTTAGCTACCTCCATACCAAATTTTATCAAAATTGGTCCAGCCGTTTGAGCGTGAAGAAGTAACAAACATATAAACACACACACACTCACAAACTTTCGCCTTTATAATATTAGTGTGATAGTGTAACAAAGAAAATTCTTCCATTACCTAGGTTGTTAGTCACTTTAGTCAGACCCATTAGTTTACTTATCATGACGTCACCAAGATTTGCATAGAATGACTCATGGCTGTCTGGGGCGGTTGTCTATGCTTGCTCAGACATAATTGGCTGAAAAAACAATGTTGGCTCAACTGATGGCTGAAAGATAAAAATTTTGTGGGCACAAGTAATGATGTGAAATTAGTTCGATACTTTTTTATAAATATTTTTTTTTTATATTACTATTTCTGTAGTACAGCCAGGAGAGTTAATTGTTACTTAAGCAAATTGAATACTTACTTTAATTGTCCGTATATTCAAATGCCAAACGTCGTTCTTTGACAGTTTTATGAAATGGATATAACATGGCCAATTGAGTAGGGTGTCAATTTGCTCAACAATTTATTTCCCTGGTTGTACAGACGCCAGCACATCAAGCTACCCGAAACTATCAAATTTTCCCAATCAACTTTGAACCTTATGCTTATAAGATACAGTTTAAAATCTATTAAAGAAATTTGACAGATTGTAGTAGCTTGATGTGCTGGCGCCTACCTACTCCGTTACTTTCCATTTAACAGCCATAAAATACAAATTTGCTGAAACTTACTTTCCATTTAACAGCCATAAAATACAAATTTGCTGAAACAGTCCATGACTTGTGAGGTAAATGGAGGTATTCTGTTGTACTCTGACTTAAAACCTATGATAAAACTAGTATTTTCTCAGACTGACACCGATCCGATCCCAACCTAACCTTTCCTACCACCATCATCTTGACTATGGGTGGATATAGCGCGACATGCGACCTACTACATACTGACGTTACGCAAAATCCTGCATCGCGCAAGCAGAGTTTACCGCGCAACTAGCATAGATACAACGGCCCGACATCAATCGTCGGGTAGTTGCCTACTAGACACAACACCCGTCTGGTCGGAGGATCCTCCCTTTTCTATGAAGGCTGAGTGAACTATACACCCTGTTCCTCATACCTCTAAAATATCACGACAGAATGATGGTATCAGATCCTAAAACTCCCGAAAAGTTCGTAATTGTCCCCAGTTTTTTCTTACATCAGCCACTGTCAGACGAAAACTCAAAAGAAAAACAAAGTAAAGAACAAAAATATTGTGACTAAACAAACCAAAGGTTTTTAGCTTGCTTTTATCAGATCAATTATATACGTCGGCGTCGCTAGGACGAAGCAACCTTCAACTCGGTGCACGCCAAATTAGATTTTAATTCGTTTCTTATAAAGGTTAATTTGCTTTATGAGCTTTATTTTAATGTGGTGACGGAAAATGTTGGCTGAGAAAGAAAGTAAGCCTGACAAAGAAAAGTAAATGGATTTAAAAGGAAAAAGCGGCTGCTTAGAGTTCTGATTTGAATAATATAATTATGTATAACAAGAACGTGTTTAAAGTACCTACTAGTTTTGTAATTTAAAATCACCTTAAGTGAGAATGTTGTGCTAGAAAGTTGCCTCGATTTTTCCGATTTTTCATTAGTTGCATTGGTCTAGTGGTCGCAAGGGCTACTGCTGAGCTTGAGGTCCTAGGAGCGATTCCCGAGTCGAGCAAAGTGTTATTCGGTTTTTCTATCTGGAATTTCTCAGTAGCAGCCTGGATCTGGATTGGTGCCCGGTTACTGGCTATAGGCTCTCCCCGTATTACATGGGACATAAACATTACTGGAGAAATGAGGGTGCACCATACGTACGCCTCTGCCTGACCCTTCGCGGGATACAGGCGTGATGTTATGATCTTTAGTTGCCCCGGGTGTAACATAGAAAGTTACCTTTATCATGTACTAGCTGTTGCCCGCGACTTCGTCTGCAATCCGTTATAAAAAGTAGCCTATATCCTTCTCCAGGACATGGTCTACGCACATGCCAAATTTCATTCAAATCTGTTCAGACGTTTTAGCGTGAAAGCGTAACAAACAAACTGACTTTTGCATTTATAATATTAAATATTAAAATATATATTTATAGTTAGGATGTTTTATAAAGGGTGATTGAAAGCAGCTATCTTAATAGAAGGGGGGTTTTTTCACGTCCACTAGACGCATGCGTTTACGTCAATTTCTCTAACTATCGTCAAACAAAAAAAGCGTTGTTTCAAATTAAATAAAACAAAACTACCGGCCCTGCCATACGTCAAGTAATAAAGAGTAGGTACGTAATCGTTTACTTGACGTACGTAACCAACCGTTTGAAACAACCGGCCCTAAAACTAATTTATAATTTAAGATAAGGTAAGCATTTCAGAAAAAAAGGATTTATTTCGTGGCAATACTATGAAGCAGAAAAAATCATCAGAAACTTAGCATTAATTTAGATAATTCCGCAAGCTTAATTTAAAGGCTTAATTTCTTCCAAAACACAAATAAAATAAACGATATTCTACAGACTATAAATAAAAGCTGGATGCCGTTAGCTTGCCAGAAATTCGAACCGAACTAAATTCCCTAATCTCAGACAAAACTTTACGTTCCCAGTTCTCGATAAATCCGTGCCTGGATTTCTGCCCAGCCCAGTAATTCCTGTGAACGAGCCACACTTTTGCCTCAACTAATGAACTTGGCTAGAAAATGTTACTTACAGTGTTCTTGGAAAAGGCTAACGAATTTAATTATAGAATAGAAAAAATACGGCGAAAAACTTGTTAGACTTTGTTTTTTCTTGTTTTTTTTTTATTCGTGTAATGTTGAAATTGAGTTTGAAGAAATGAATAAAAACTTTGATGAAGAATGAGTTTGAAAGACAATTCTTGGTAAGTGCGTAATTAACAAAAAAGATAATTGTTTCACTCAGAAACCAACCAGAAACAGTAGCCAAAGAAATGAATCTCATACTATTGAATGGGTTGTTTTAAATATAATATAATTAACAGTAGGTACTTTTATTCTTCATTCCTTTCAGATCATTTTCATGCTTATTTATTTATGTACTAGATTGTGTGTGCTAATTGATTTTCAGGCCTAGAATTTGCATTGCCGAACTTTCCGAACTTGCCGAACCATACATTTTATTGAAATAAAAAAATGGCAATACACAAAACTACCGGGGGCCTAAAGAGGCCACTTTGGCAGAATCATAAAAGGATAACATAATGGACAGTTCTCTGTTAAGTTAATCGTATCAAATCCCATTGGAAGCATTTTTCAGTTATTTTTTTTGTCTGTGCTAAATTACCAATCAATCCAATCCCAATCTAAAATTATACCTACGTAGTGCAGCGAAAAAAAGAAAAACACGGACTGTCTTCGCCATAAGTCATAAGTAATTTATTTCACAACAATAGGTACAATGTGTTGAAAATTTAAAAAATAACTTTATACAATTGCAATTAAAATAAAATTCATTAAATACATTTAGAAACGTCAATAAACAATAACATATTATGATTCATAATGTTATCCTTTTATGATTCTCCAAAGCGGCCTTTTTAGGCCCCCTGTACTAAAACAATAAATCCAAAAATTCCCCTGAACGAAAAATCCAGCGACTTTTTTATTTACTGGTGGCTTTTATGGAAACTATAGGAGCGATTTCCCATCAATAAAGTACCGTTACGGTGTTAAATTAGCATCGGATCGATATTCCCTTCCGGGCCGTGTACGGCGGTAGCAGGCACGGTGCGGCCCTGTGTTTACTCTGACTTAATATATTGTAGGTTATGTATTGTGGTGAAGGAGTTTTGGTGGTGAGTGTACGTTGTCTATGCGCGGTTGGTTTGAGTTAAAGTGTCTAAACACACTATGCCGAAGTTTCGCGACCGAAGTTCGGCATGATTACGCCTGCAATGCTATTTGAATTACTGACGACACATTATGCCGAAATTACGTTGCGTTAAATAGCATAGAAATAGCATTGCGGGTGTTAGAAAACATAGTAAAATCTATCTATAAGTGTAGGTATATATATATTATATTACCCAAATGTAAAGCTTTGAATATCAGAATGGTTACTAGTTATTTAATGTGTGTAAAGTGCCCATGAATATGGTATGTATGTAGGGAAAGGATTTTATGAAATAAAGCACAGAAAGACAAGGCTAGACATTTATTTCAATTTAGTCTTGTCAGTAATTCATCAGAAAGCTAGTTGTCCGTTCCAAATCTAGGTCATCAAGGAGAAGAAGGACAAGAAACTCCTTGGAAACAACAATTAACAAATTTATTACATTGTCATACACTATCGTTATTTTAATAACAATTAATTCTATCTCTTGGTCCAAGGAACTCAGAATAATAGCAACATAATAACAATAGCTAGGAATATTCCAATAAACACCTTAACATATTAGCAATATTGGCCATATTACAACAATACAGAACAACATAGTTATCAGCAATAATCAAGATAATAATATTAACTTACATGACATCTGGCCGATCTATTCCACATAATAGGTATCTACTAATTAACTGAACGTCTACCGGACAACAACTGCCCTGATAAAGTCATTACTATCCTTTTTATATCCTACCAACGTCTTTTACGTCAAACATCTTACCGCCATTTTGAACCAATCACAGATCATCATAGATTATGGATTAATATCTTCCAACACAGGTAATGATAAACAAATCTTATATAGAGAAACCGTTTTAAAACATTATAATGTGATTAAGCAATTTAATAAGAGTTGATTCGTAATTCTTACAAGTATTTAAAAATAATATAACATCAACTGACAGTATTGTGCCAATCATTTGAAACAGCCTACTATATTAAAATAGCAATATTAAATCTATGATATACTACAAGTGTTATTAAATATTACTTAATAATTTATAGTCATAGCATTTATGTGATTTTTACAACTTAAGACTTTATTTTTTTGTAAACACAATATTCAGTCAAATTAGGTACTTTCACATTAATACTATTTATATAATTCGTAAATGTGACAGATGCCATTAGCCAACAAACGATATTCTAACATTAAAATTATATCAGAAAGAATAATCACACCGCATTATATTGTAGTCTTTGGAATAATCCAACACGGGCGTAATCTTGCCGAACTTCGGTCGCGTAACTTCGGCATAGTGTGTTTAGACACTAGGAGCGTTTACGCCGATTTTAATAAAACTTCATACGCATAAGCAGGATACAAGAGTGTAAAAAGTTAGTAGAGAACATTTTCGAAATGTCTTATTTAAAAAAAGATAACTGGAAATCTCAGTTTCTATGGAAAATTTAAAATCGGTCTAATTTGGCTGTAACACTATTTTTCGAAAATGTTCTCTACTAACTTTTTAGACCTTTGTATCCTGCTTATGCGTATGAAGTTTCATTAAAATCGGTTCATTCATTTCGAAAAATAAGGGCTTGAAAGTTTGTATGAAATGCCGTATGGCGTAAACGCATTTGACAATCTGTGCAATTACAGAAGTGCTATATTTTGTAAAATTTTCACCGTGAAAACGTAGGTGAAGTTACCTGTCAATAGTGTTAATCGTAGCAGCAGGTGGAATGACAGCTCACTTTAAGCTCACTTCACCTATGTTTTCACGGTGAGATTTTTTACAGAATATACCGGTAGATGTCTTGAAAATGGTAGGCGAAAATCAGTGTCTTTCTTGAATGTTATAATACATAATCAGCCTATAATGTTCCACTGATGGGACACAGGCCTCCTCTCCGTGAGACGGAGTGGGCCGTAATCCACCACGCGGGCCCAGTGCGGGTTGGCAGATGTCACATGTCTTCGAATTTTTGGTTCTAGGACATGCCGGTTTCCTGACGATGATTTTCTTCACCGTTTTGAGGAAAAGCAGGAAAATCTCCTTCATAGGCTTATATCGCAAGGATATGTCGAGAGAAAAGTTTATGGGAAAAATAAGACATTATTGCATCTTATAAGAACAAAATTAGATCATTTGAAACATACATACCCTAGTTATGTTATAAGTGATCACGAAAAGGTTTGTGTACCTACATACATATATTTAGTATGACTGCAGTAAATATAAAGTAAATCTGTGTTTATTGAATATTTTCAGCTATCCCTAGAGTTAAGTTAGCACTATAATCAAATCAAAAACTATGACTTTAGACTTTATCTAACCCTCACTAAGAAATAGCAGGGGTAAACGATCAAAACTATAGTCCCCGTCACGAGAAGGTATAAATTACGTAAACACACATTCACGGGTTCGCAACTTGTGGTCATATTAAAAAAAAAAAAACAGTTTGTAATGATTTTTATTTTTATATAGGGATATAATTAAGGTAACACACACATCTAATTACTGCCGTCAGACGATTCCGAGTATTCTGTAACTTACTTCAAAATGGCGATGGCGGCCCAAATGTTTACGTTCCATGAGTCAGACGCGTTCCAGTACCACAAATCCGACCAAGTGAAATTGCTCGTTAGTTTCGTATTACACGTACGTTACATTGAGTTGATTGAATTTAGGATTACTTATTGAACTTTAGTATAAAGTTCTTCATTTACAAAGTTTATAGCTTCTCGTGACGGGGACTTTAGGTACTATTTCAATCTAAAAATAACCACAAAAACAACAGAAACCAAAAACAAAAACCCTTAAATAACACAAATTCACAATTCACCCATCGTATTCCGAGAGAAAGCAAGATGGATGTCCAGATATAAAGTTACATGAAAAATTAACTTTTCAAAAACATTAATCAAGCATTATGATGGGTACTAAGAATACATCGATAATTTACATGCTACCGGTACTGAGCTGGATATTTTTTTTTCTCCTATAGCTAAAGTACCCCGCGGTGTAGGCCGAAATCGTTTCGAATCGGAATAAGCGCTGTAATCGATGCTTCAACAATCGATTTAATTAGAATTATCGGTACTTTTTTTAGTACTGTTACGGTCAATGGTGTTGTGGAGGAATTGGATAAGTTTTTTTTTGTTTTATTTTGGATTTTTTTTATTGAATTTTTTCTTGCAGTTCTGCGGAAAAAATATTTCACAAAAAGTTGCTTAGCAATTTAAAATAAACATAATTATTAATATTTTGTTTTTTTACCAACTAAACATATTTATTAAACTAATTTGCTTTTGAAGGATTATCTTACATTTAAGATAATATTATAAATATGAAAAAATATTTTTTCCACAAATTAAAAAAAAAAACTATTTCTCAAACTATTTTCTTAGACGTCAGATGCATTGAATAGTTTCTTTCTTGTTTTAAGATAAAGTCTGACTCGGCAATACTGTAGCATTCCATTAGTGACAGAATTTTCGGAATCGGATCAGTAGTTTCGAAGATTAACACCTACATACAAACTCACAAATTTTACCTCTTTATGTTACAATGTACTAGGTTCTGCCCGCGACTTCGTCCGCGTGAAATTTCTTGCCCCCCCGACCCACCCCGTCGCATGTCATCGCCTGCCCTCGCTATTACTTCGATTTTGCTTAGCGTTCTTTCTGACTTTTTTTCTTTTTGCTCGGCTCCTGAGGGTCATAGCGTGATGTTAAATAGCCTATAGCCTTCCTCAAGAATTGGGCTATCAAATACAAAAACATTTTTTCAAATCCGACTGGTAGTTTCAGAGATTACCCCCTACATACAAACTTACAAACTTTACCTCATTATAATATTAGTATAGAAGTATAGATAGACTACTTACTACGTATTTTCTTAGTATGTAATGTATGCATACCAGTATAATTTTAGGAAATGGAACCAAACTGTCTTGGCACCGACTAAACCCACAGTCATAACCTGTCAGGTTTAAATACAGCAATATAATAATATGAAACACGTGAGCTTTGTGAAGGCATTTCCACGAAAATTATGTAAAACCATTTCCTAGTGATTCTTACAGCTTGCATGTATAGGGTTCGTTTCGCAAATCATTCTATTTGTTATTTTATAGAGTAAATATGGAGTGTTTTGGTGTGGCGTACAAAATAATAATAGTTTTTCTTTTCAACATTGTATATTGGTTATTCGATTTTAGGCTTCCGTACCCAAAGGTTAAAAACGGGACCCTATTACTAAGACTTCGCTGACTGTCCGTCCGTCTGTCTGTCACCAGGCTGTAACTCAAGAACCGCGATAGCTAGACAGTTGAAATTTTGACAAATTATGTATTTCTGTTGCCGCTTTATCAACGAATACTAAAAACAAAATAAAATAAATATTTAAGGGGGGCTCCCATACAACAAACGCGATTTTTTTTGCCCTTTTTTGCTCGATATCAATAAGGGCAACAGGTAGGCACTTGAAATATTCACAAAATACTCAGTTGTATTTTTAATTTAATAATAAATTATAAAATTAAAATAAAATAAATATTTAAGGGGGGCTCCCATACAACCAAATTTTTTTTTTCGGCGTTTTTGCCTTGTGGTACGGAACCCTTCGTGTGCGCGTCCGACTAGCACTTGGCCAGTTTTTATTTTATTATTTGAATTTTATTTCTGTGTAATTAAGGGTTACTTACATAGAAATGGAGCCTTGCTTGGAATTATGTTTATAATGCAATTCTTATGTTGCTTGTGGCAAATAATTAATATATTTTATTGAAATCATAAACGCTAACAGTCTTAAAATAATAATAATATGTAAAAGTATATAAAAAGGAGGGGAAATAATCAAAGGGCATCGAAATTCGTTCGCATCGCTGTCAACAGGAAACGTGCCCAAAAGGCTGGCAGCATTGCCACGTTGTATGGCAATGCTGATTCTTTGGCCAGCCCTCTGGTCATGTGATGAGCCGACCAACCGCTTGGCGATGTCTCGAAATACTAAGTGGGGGCTCGGGCCGCATGGCCCTAGTGTTTTATTCCTATTGCTAGATAGCCCTTCTATTTGTGTCCCATTTAATTTGTATCACAACTAGCCATATTGCTGCAGTTGCTACCCCTTTATTCTCCCACCTTTCTTCTTTGTTTAAAGCTGTCTTAGATAAAAATAGATTAAATAAAATAAAAAGATTAAGATTATTATTAAGATTACCTATAAAAAAAAATATAATAAATATATAGATAATTATATTTTTTATAATTAAAAAGGATTTTTATTTTCATTTAATATCTTAGTTTTTCTTAATTGTTTTGTACGACTAAATACTAAACACAATGTGTACAAACAACGTAAATAAAACGTCATCTTGTCTCTGTCGATTTCAAATGATTGATTGAAATACAATGATGTTTAAATTTTATTTACTGCTTTAAACATTTTAACGTGTGTCTTCGTGCAAGCCAATCACAGTCAATACCAATAAAATTAAACACATGTTTTTCTCCTGTTGGTCAGATTTGTTTATATATTTTTTAAATCATTTATTAATAACCAACTTTTAGTTACCTACAGTTTGCACGACACATTAAATTAGGGTGTTTGGAAACTGAATACAAAGCTTTAAGGGGGTGATAGTTGACGCCATTTAGAGCACTTTGAGCCTAGACGAAGTATGTTTTTTTTATTTTTTTCGCAGTTAAAGTTGGTAAGTATGTTATTTTAGACTAAAATTTTGCAGTAAAAAAAAAGATACTTCGTCTAAGACGTGTATGGCTTAAAATGCTGTAAATGGTGTCAACTATCCCTCCCTTAAAGCTTTGCACTCACCTTCCAAACACTCTGTATAAATATCTACCTACAGGTTATCGGCCAATAAATAACAATAACAAAGTTTATTTATCAAAGAGTAACAATACAATTTCGTCAAATCAAGCCACAAACTTGGCATCGCTATAGTATCTTGTGGCTCAGACATGACATCAATATTCAATACAAGTAGGTACACAAACAATCATAAAATTTGGACTTTTAACCCATAAAACCTCTGTCACCGCTAGTACAACCTCGCAACATACTATACGCGTCGCCGATCCCATACAACATACGACAGTTTACAATAAAACAGGCCCACAGCCCCCTACTGATTTTTATATCTCATCGGTACTGAATAAAATTATATGCAGTATTCATAATTTACTCGCTGATATATGCATATGTTGGTAGCGGGAAGGCTTTTCGTTAAGATTTACGAGTCCAATTAACAAGTGGTATTGTATTGGTTTTTATCTTTGATTTTAAAGTGGGTTGGTGTGTTTGGCCTGCAGTGTAAGAACGATAGATCATTGGGGTCTGCTGAAATCTGTCAGTTTGTAAAAATCTCACCGTGAAAACTTAGGTGAAGTGAGCGTGGAGTGAGCTGTCAATAGTGTCAATTCCTAGCAAAAACAAACTCACTTCACCTAAGTTTTCACGGTGAGATTATTACAGAATCGGCCAGAAGGACAATTTCCGTCATTAAAAACTCTTGAATTGCAATCTCATATACAGCCGCAGAGGTGGATCGATCAGGTTAAACTACGCTTGCCGCGGTTGGTCTGTGAATGGGTGACCATCTTTACATACCGTGACCCCTCCGTGCCTCGGAAAGCACGTTAAGCCGTTGGTCCCGGCTGTCATTCGTGGATCTTTGACAGTCGTTACGGGTAGTCAGAAGCCCGAAAGTCTGACAATCAGTCTTACCAGGGGTATGTATTGTATTACCCAGTAACTGGGTTGTGGAGTTCAGATAGGCAGTCGCTCCATGTAAAATACTGGTATTCAGCTGCATCTGGTTAGACTGGAAGCCGACCCCAACATAGTTGGGAAAAGGCTAGGCAGATGATGAAATTGCAATCTCATCTCAGGGACAATCAATGTTAAAAACTTGTCAAAAATGTAGGGAAATTAGAGAAAAATTAGAAACAATTAGAGAAAAATTAGAGAAAAAGGCTAGGCAGATGATGAAATTGCAATCTCATCTCAGGGACAATCAATGTTAAAAACTTGTCAAAAATGTAGGGAAATTAGAGAAAAATTAGAAAAAATTAGAGAAAAATTAGAGAAAAATTAGAGAATTTAGAGAAAAAGGCTAGGCAGATGATGAAATTGCAATTTCATCTCAGGGATAATCAATGTTAAAAACTTGTCAAAAATGTAGGGAAATTAGAGGTACTTTTGACATAAATTGAGACCGAGATCAGACTGTGAACATTCTTGAAATTTCGAGAATTGCACCTCAGGGGGCTAAAAAGGTCACTTTGGCAGAATCATACAAGGATAACATTATGAATCATAATGGACAGTTAACTATTTAGTTAATAGTATCAAATCCCATTGGTGAAGGATTTGTCAGTTTTTTTTTTTTCAATCCAAATCTAATCCCAATATCATTGATTATACTTACTTACTTCTTTTTTCGCTGCACTACAAAAGAAAAACACGGACTGTCTTCGCCACATTATGATTCTGCCAAAGTGGCCTTTTAAGGCCCCCAGATCAATGCTCCAAAATAAAATGGTTCATGATCCTACACTATCTTAGTTCAAACGTACGTATTCTAGGAATCGTGGGAATAAGTCTTAGTAACGTAGATTTAAATTGAGATTATTGTTATGAAATCGATTAGTTTTTAATCAGGATTCATGACTTGATATAAAATGTGGACAATCTATTCAGTGACATGGGTCTAAACTCTTATTCGTTAACTACATAAATATATGTCGTTAACTACATATATATGTGGAGCTTCATAGGAAACAAGGCTTATTGCAGAATATTACTAATTACTTTATTTAATGTGGTACAGACGCCAGCACATCAATCTACTGCAATCTGTCAAATTTCTTTAATAGAATATCAACTTTATCGCCAAAGCATAAGGTTCAAAGTTGATTGGGAAAATTTGACAGTTTCGGGTAGCTTGATGTGCTGGCATTCTGTACCTATCTATCCAAAAATTATCATTATTTATTTTCCTACCCTTATCCTAATTTAATTGGGGATGAGGCAACATGTTTTTTTCTACCATACTTCTCTATAGTCACCCCCTTTTTATTTATCAAAAAAATTATATTTCATATAAATCATTCATCATTAATGAATGATTCATTGTGAATTTTTGGCAAGTCATGAATATTGCTTATAGTTGGGTCAGTCAAAAACGTTCAGTGAGATTTATTTTAGAAGCTTAATTTAACTTGCTCATAAACTCACGAAACTTTATGAAAGAGTACCTACTACCAATTAAACACGTCGAATTAATGTTTAAAATATGCAAAACCAACTCTAAAAATACAGAAACAAGATATTAAATTCCAAATTAACCTCCTATTAAAATTACCGCAGATGTCGACCTGTACTAGATTACTCGAAAGTACATCTAAACAACATCGATTACATCAAAATCGAATGCGGTATCGATTCCAGTGAATCGAGAACACGGTGAGACGGCACATATATTAATACGTTGTAGTCTGCAATAAAATTGGCTGACAGCGTTAAATAAGTGCCGGGAAAGGCATTTGTAAGTAATCGATACATCGGTATGCAACCGATTCTAAGATTCGATTTATTAAATTTTGCGTCAGGTGTTGGGTTTAAAATGAGAATAGATTCGTTGTTTGTGGGTTTATAGAGGCGGAGGCTTTTGTTTTTCACTGTTCTGGCGCCATTGTTACGAGACTAGTTTTTTTTAATAACAAAAACTGGCTAAATGCGAGTCGGACTCGCATACGAAGGGTTCCGTACCAAAGGGGAAAAACGCTGAAAAAAACACGTTTGAATATTTATTTTATTCTGTTTTTAGTATTTGTTATTATAGCGGAAACAGAAATACATCATCTGTGAAAATTTCAACTGTCTAGCTATCACGGTTCATGAGATACAGTCTGGTGACAGACGAACAGTGGAGCCTTAGTAATAGGGTCCCGTTTTTACCCTATGGGTACGGAACCCTAAAAAAACAGTATTCCTTGCAAAGTTGAATCAACTGCTTAATTCATAAAACTGACCAATCAGCGAAACCGACGAGTGAGGGAATCTGACCAGGGACTCAAAAAATGAGTATTAAAGTGCTATAACCGAAATTTTTTTAAATGACATAATTATTAATAAAACAAGTCTTATACAACTGTCTTTTGTCTTGCTGTCATTCAGTTTGACATAAAGATCTCTTCACTGTGGCAGCAAGAATACTTATTTTGTACCCTGCAGTGCGATTCTGTAACCATCTCACCGTGAAAACTTAAGTGAAGTGAGCGTGGAGTGAGCTGTCAATAGTGTCAATTCCTAGCAAAAACAAACTCACATCACCGCAGTTTTCACGGTGAGATTTTTACAGAATCGACCGACTGTGGAAGGTTTTTACTTTCAGAATACTCCATATAAAAATAGGTCTCCTGACTTTTGCTCCAAAATAATGCCCATTATAATATAATTTTTATAAAATATTTGTACCTAATCTACGATCTGATTCACGACTGTACCTTGGCGTGGACCAAGCTTTACATAACAAAAGGTAACGAAAAGTAATAAAACTTCGCATAATTTCCTGAAACTCGAACAACTTATTACGAAACCAATCTCTATGCCTTATTATATGAACCAACCTTATTTTGGACTACTGTGCATATAATTTTCAGGAAAAGATGGATTATTCTTATCAGGTTTCTAAAACTTTTTCTTCACCGTAATATTCAAACTTCAGTATTTCTTTTGATTTATTGTAATTATGAAAACCTTTCATTTGCAAATCTTTAATTAGTCCAGTCCAGTCTTAATACAAAAATACCGAAATTACATTTTTTTCATAAGGTTATAAAACTGACAGCATACAATAATATAAAAACTTTATAAATAAAGTCTTTTTCGGATTTATTAATATAAAGGGTTATTGGAAAAACACCAACAACCTCTTAAGAGGTCATAGTACTCATCATTATGAACAACTTTTACTATTGGAGCAAACCTCATATCGCGAAAAAAAATCAGCTGTTCCCTACATTTATGTTCGTATAACTCGTCAAAATGTAGGGAACAGCTGATTTTTTTTCGCGATTTCAGGTTTAGTCCCATAATAAAAGTTGTTCATAATGATGAGTACAATGACCTCTTAAGAGGTTAATGTTTTACCAATAACCCTGTATACATAGGGCTGTAAATTAAAAAACATCCTAATTCATATTCCTTTGAGGAGACCACCTGCAAAGGCCGTCATAACCTTTCACACTAAGAAGCTCTTCGACTGCTGTCCTGCTGAAAAAACACATCTAGTCATCCACTTACCTTGGAAATAACTCTTGGTCCGAAGGTAGCTGACAGACAGCCGCAGGATGGACAGCCTGTCCAGCTTGCTGAGGATGTTCTGCTCGAAGGGCAGGAGGGAGGCCAGGGTGTCCAGCTCAGCGTTGAGCCGCTCCCTGTGCCGCTTGCTTGGATTGCTTTTGGTGACGCCGTCTTTTGATGGGGGTTTGATGCTGAAATGGAAAACCAACGATTAGTATTGTTTGTCGAAAGATTTGTCACAGTTCAAGAAGATGTGAATTAAGTAAGTAATGGATTTTTTTTAGATTATTTCTTAAGCCTAAAATACGAAATGGATTTGATTATTGGGTCTAAATATATATATTTTTTTAAACATGTATTTAATCCATAATGTTACAGTTTTATTTTAACATAACACCTGGGGCCCTAATCTGCTATTTTTATAAATTTGTCATTCCAACACGATCCCACCACCATCCCATTGTCATTTTGCTAAAAGTTCGTAATCTGCTAAATTCATAATGGTTGATCATTGGTCGGTCAATGGCACAGAAATTATACGATACTCGTAACGCAGTAACTGCACAATGACGTTCTAATGGTAGGTCACTGATCAAAGGAACTGTCAAAATTTTAGCAGAAGTCAGTAATTCATTTTTCATTATGTACGAGATTACCATTCTATGCCATTTCTTTCAATGGAGTGTCAGTGGTTGACCATTGGAAAGTCATAATGACGCCATTATATCAGTAGATTACCAAACTTGTCAAAATCAACAATTATGAAATCAATGATAGACCATTCTGACACTATTGTAATAGCAGGCAGGTTCTTGTGGATTTCGCACGATCTTTTGCTTGACTAGATAATAACCTTTCAACCGCTTGTGTCGCATTTATGCGACACATATTTCCGTGCCCCTACCGCTCGTGTCGTATTTTTGCGACAGAGAACATGCACCCACAATACAGGAGAAATTCGTAGTGTGGGGCAACGTTTAAAAAAAAGATTGTGTTGAAGGAGGGTTACAATCAGATTGGTGACGACAATTTATGGTCAATAATAGACAAGAGGATCCTGCATCTCCGTAATCTTTTAACCGCTTGTGTCGCATTTATGCGACACATATTTCCGTGTCCCTACCGCTCGTGTCGTATTTCTGCGACAGAGAACATGCATGATTTTTTCGTTCTATTCAACGGTTGCTCCTCCTTATTTGTTGCAGGTATTATTTTATCGATTTAGGTATTCAGCTGCATCCGGTTTGACTGGAAGCCGACCCCAACATGGTTGGGAAAAGGCTAGGCGGATGATGATTATTATTTTATCGATTTGTAGCCGCGCGCTAGGGGCACGGCAATTGATATTTAGCCAGGCGCTTAAGGGAGCGCATAAATCTAAGTTAAAACTAAGACTAAGACCATGGCTCTGCAGGCAAAGATTCCGTATGTGAATACAGAGTATAACATTTACCGATACAACCATAGATTCTACAACCACAGCTGCTACACTCAGCGGCATCAGCCAACAAACGTCATGAGACCATCCCATAGTACAGACGCCAGCGCATCAACCTACCCGAAACTGTCAAACTGTCTCAATCAACTTTGAACCTTATTCTTTAGCGATAAAGTTGAAAATCTATTAAAGAAATTTGACAGATTGTAGTAGCTTGATGTGCTGGCGTCTGGACCAAATCTGTATTCGCATATTATTTCCATCCTGCTGCTAAATGTAGCGTATGTCTTAGACTAAAATTAACGAAGAATATAAGTGCAGCTTTGCCACCAACTCATCATTCCTTTCTGTCTTACTGACGTTTTAGAAACGCCTGGCTTTTTATGAGACTCAGACGAGGTCCTGAATGATGAGCTGATTTTGAGTTGTGGTTTCAAGGAATCCTATTCGTGGGTAGTTTATTAATAGAAGTTTAGAAATTGTTGTTTTGTTAGGTACTATTTGTTGTACTCTGGACGGTTTTAACGCGTACGTCTTTTTATTTTTTACATCGTTCTCACAATGATGTAACTAATATTTTTGTAAAACATAATTTAAAAAGAGTGTTCATGGGATTTCTTGCCCGTTCGTCTCCAAATGTACCTACACTTAGGAATGGGCAACTAGCTTCATGTTTTCTGACTGACCGACTTCTTGAAATAACTGGTTTGAGTTTGAGTTTTGAAGAATCCAAGGGCAGTATTTTACTGATCAAGGAAACTGTAATCACCGGTACCTTAGCGAGTATATAAGAAATGACGACTTCCATCGTGACCTAAAAATGGAACCCGTCACCAACATAATCCAAAAATTTGCTGAAGCCCCATAAACACCGACTCCACCGACATGTGAACATCGAGGCAATTCAGCTGTTAGACCAAACAAATACACAGTGCGAAGACTAAAGGCTTCCTACAAACAGGCGCGACACGCGATATGATCGCGCGCGACACAAAGGCACCGCTCGTTGCGCGACTTGCGGTGCCTTTGTGTCGCGCTCGATTTTATCGCGAGCCGTGCCTGTTTGTAGGAGCCTTGAATTGGACAAAACCTTTTGAGTTAGTCTAGTGTAAAAATTTTGTAATAATAGTGCCATATGACACACATATTAACACATGAACAACGTGTTTATAACATCACTAGCTGCGCCACGCGGTTTCACCCGCGTAAGTGTCGATCACGTGGGAATATCGGGATAAAAAGTAGCCTATATGTTAATCCAGGTTGTCAGCTACCTCCATACCAAATTTTATCCAAATTGGTCCAGCCGTTTGAGCGTGAAGAAGTAACAAACATATAAACACACACACACACTCACATACACACTCACAAACTTTCGCCTTTATAATATTAGTGTGATATTGGACCCTAAGAAAGTGGAACGGACTTGTGTAAAGTACAATTAACACTATTCTAAGTTTTAAAATAATTATCACGTAAAAAATTAAGTTAGATTAAAATTGCTTATTAGTCTTTTAAGCTAGATTGTAATAAATTATTAAGAACCTGGTTCTTTTTTAATAAAGGATAAAAAAATACCTTAGCAAAACAAAGAGTTGACCTATTAAACTAGAGCCTACCAGTAACTACAAGCTGGGGTTATTGACCTAAGTAAGTAATTGAAAACAAAAAGTAACTTATGTCTGGTTTTAATGTGATAGGCTTGCCCATAGCATAATGTTGGACATAATAATATCATTACATTACTGTTGGTACTCTCTATTCCTTTGGGAACTTGAGGCCGGAGGTAACGTATTGGATTTTATAGGAGTATATTTTGATCTTTGTTTGACTACCCCGTTGGTCAAATAAACGCAAGTACTACTGCTGAACAAGATCATGACATGGTCCTGGAATCGATTTCCATTAGTGGGTTTTTTTTATCTAGAATTTCTCAGTAAAAGCCCCGAGTCTGCTGAGTAAAAAATTCTGTGCTTTAAACAATTGTTTTTTTTCGAATAATGCGCAGATATTTTATTAGTTGATAAGTTTTTTTTTTCTAATAATTATGTAAATTAAACTCTTGCTTACCCACTGTGCCTTTTATAATTGATCTATGATTAAAGTAAATAATTTCTCATAGTACCTCTGGTATGTAGGTATTCATATTCTTCTAATAATTTATTGTAAAATTGCTAAACAAAGATGCAATTGTTGCTTAAAGCGCTTTCATCATTTCAGCCGAAAAACATTCACTGCTGGACATAGGCCTCCCCCAAAAGGGCGGGTTTGCCATAATCGCCACGCTTGGCAGGCGGGTTGGCGATCGCAGTATGGTATGGTGGTGGAATGCATAGAGAACGCTGCTGCCCATTCTCCGGTACGCCCCTTAGTCGCCTTTTACCCGCGGGAAGTACGGGGTGGTGCTATTCTTTAAGTCCGACACCACACAGAATTATTAAGCGAAAGAATTAGTAAAGCGCTTTACCTAGATATTATTGTTATTTTTTCATATTAAAATATTTATTTCTTAGAAGGCAAATCCCCGGTTTTTAAAAGCCTATATCTAAGCTGTTGGTATATCTGTTATCCTATGAACAGGTCATATTTGATTGAATAGCAAATTAACTAATTAAACTCATACTTAGGTTCTTACAAAAAAAAAATGAGCCCAAAAAAAACCAAGCTCAAAAAATATCCCACAAAACTCACAGCCACCCTACACTCACTCATAACACCATTTTATTTCGGATCATTCATTTCTAAGAGGCTATTTAAAATGACACATCACATTACCCAGCGGTGTAACGGTAGCATTCGGCCTGGCTGGGCTAACGAGGCTCGGGTCACGCCAACCAACTTGTTAGCATAACTTATGCCGACGGATAGAGGGTGAGCTTAGTGCATTATTGTGCTTAGTTTTTTAACAAAATTGCGCTTAGTTTTTTACTTTAGTTTAAGCTTCAGCGGCGGCTTTTTGATGTTACTCGAGTTTTGTTTTTAATTGTGCCGATGTTGTGTGGTTTTTGTGGAACAAAGGAATGGTGGAAAACGTTTTTTGTGTGATTATAATTCTTGTGCTAGACCAATTTATTTTAATAAGGCTTTGAAATATTCGCACGTTATTCAGTAAATATAAGGTGGCAGGGAGATCGACGCGAAAACTGAAATCAAAAATTTAGCACTTCACTTTAGGCCCTAGCGTAGAAATTTATCGGTCAACAAAAAAAAAATTGCTGTTTTATAGAAAAGAGCAATACCTACACGACAAAAATGTATGGAACAGCAATTTTTTTTACCCGCGACGACGTTCGCCTGAAATTTCTTGCTCCGCCGACCTCGCCACCTTGCATTGCCCGCCCGCGTTATTACTTCGATTTCGCTTAGTATCCTTTCTCACTTTTTATCTTTTGCTCAGCTCCTTAGTATCGTAGCGTGATGATAAATAACCTATAGCCTTCCTCAAGAACTGGACTATCAAATGCAAAAATATTTTATCAAATCTAACTCGTAGTTCGAAAGATTAGCGCGTTCAAACAAACAACCAAACTTTTCAGTTGAATTATTAGTATCATCATCATCATAATCAGAATCAGCCAATATGCCTATTATGTTCTTACTGCTGGGACACAGGCCTCCTCTCTGTGAGAGGAAGTGGGCCGTAATCCACCAGGCGATCCCGGTGCGGATTGGTAGATGTCACATGTCTCGAATTTTTGGTTCTAGGATGTTTCCTCACGATGTTTTCCTTCACCGTTTTGATGAAATAATTTACAGAAAGTAAAACGCCTGTGAATTATTTAATTATTTATATGATCCGCAGGAGAACCAAGGTAACCGACATAGCCCGAAGAATTGCCAAACTTAAGTGGCAGTGGGCAGGGCACATTGCTCGCAGAACAGATGGCAGATGGGGCCGAAAGGTTCTGGAGTGGCGACCGCGTACCGGAAGACGTAGCGTTGGAAGGCCTCCCACAAGGTGGACCGACGACCTTGTGAAGGCCGCAGGAACCCGTTGGATGCGGGAAGCACAGGACCGGTCGCAGTGGAGGTGCTTGGGGGAGGCATATGTCCAGCAGTGGACGTCTTTCGGCTGAAATGATGATGAAAACGCCTGTCTGGGTTCGACCTATAAATCGCGGCCGGTGCCATTGGGCCACTGCTGTTCTGTATAAGCACCATTAGTATACCTAGTATAAATTAGTTAGATACGCAAGGATGCAAGGTTTTCTATGGTAGGTTTTTGAGGGAGGCCCACGACTCAAAGATGTCTGCTTTGAAGTTTGGTATCATCCAAATGTAGGTCAACCACAGAGGCAGTCTAGAGACGGCAGTACCTACTAAGAGAATTCTTGACGTCTAAATTGCGTTGAGCGCACAGCTTCTGTCACGGACCGCCTTCAAAGACAACAGTTTCTATACGTCATTGTATCGCGTCATGTAGAGCGAGTAAACCATGGATATATCAAACGGTGACATGCTTGGTGTTAAATGTTACCTTTGGACATTGACTCAGCACTCGACCTGGCTCAAGCGCGGCCCAGTTAAAATAATGATTCGGTTGCATCTCACACGCATAAGACACACAGAATTTGTATAATAGTGTGTGTTAAGAAAAAGTAGTATATAAGCAGAACATTTTGTAAATAAACCAGATTTGGATTTTATATTCTTGTCTCATTACCCCTCACTGTGACCAAGACACCTTTAGCCGTCTCTGATCAGTCTTGTGAGTCTGCTTGACTGGCAGTGAGTTTACCCTTCCCGAACCTGGAATTTCTGTCTACTATCCGTCTGTAACCTTAGGTCGCATGGTGCAGACATCCTGAACTTATTTATATATTTATTTATCAAGCACTAGGTATATGATAGGTTAGGGCTGTAGGGCTTGTAGGGCTTAGGGTCGTAGGGACTGTTAGGCTTGTAGGTCTTTGTAGGTTCCTTTTTTTTATCGTATATTTTTACATTTGGTTTGTATCGAAAGTGTTGACAGTGCTTCCTCTAGCAGCGGCCGGCAAGTCATCTTTTTGCTCTGTGATGCCAATAATTTATTATGTTGATATGTCAAATTGTTTTTTTGTAAAATAGTTTTTATTTTTCACTTTTTGGTTGTGCCTACGCCATGCAAATTCAATTAACACTAGTGCATTGAAGAATTGAAGACACCGACTAGAAGAATCATCAAAATTCGCATAAAAATGCCGGAGATGCAGTACATTTATGCATATAACTTCGTACATAAGAATGATTAACTAACTTCGTACATAAGAATAATTAACTAATGTATTATATACTAAAACCTTCCTGAAAGTATGTAGATCACAATAATAAAAGAAGTATCAAAATTGCTACATTAGTTTTTGAGCAAATCACGGACATACAAACATAAATACATACATACGGGTCAAATACAGAACCTCCTTTTTTGAAGTCGGTTAAAAAGTGCTACAGTTGTAGAGTACCTACTAGAATTAATGTTGTTTTTTTTTTATTTATGAATAGATGTAAGATAGCATTTTACCTATGAATAGTAAACGTGAACTTTCAATGCGATGTAATCGCAATACGTTTGTGATTAATATGTATCACTTAGGTACTCTTTGTGTATTAATCAAAGATTTTTAAAGGAAACAAAGAAAGAGTGGCCATTTAATGTGTATTCCACGAATTGAATTAAAGTGCAGTTTGTAAGATTATTTTTCTATCTACAACTATTATATAAATCAATCTACCGAGCCTTTTCCCAACTATGTATGTTGGGGTCGGCTTGCAGTCTAACCGGATTCAGCTGAATACCAGTATTTTACATGGAGCGACTGCCTAACCAACCTTTACAACCCAGTTACTGGGTAACACCCCTTGGTAAGACTGGCTGTCAAACTTTTGGGCTTCTGACTACCCATAGATATTGGTTGTGAAGGACCTTCGGTGGACCCGTGCGGCTGTTATTAGTTTGCCACGAGCCCCCGAACGCGACAAACACGAGCGAATGTTACATCACACTAATATTATAAAGGAGAAAGTTTGTGAGTGTGGGGGTGTTTGTGGGGGGTGTGTGTGTGTGTGTGTTTTCATGTTTGTTACTTCGTCACGCTCAAACGGCTCGACCGATTTTGATAAAATTTCGTATGGAGGTAGCCGATACCCTGGATTAACATAATATAGGCTATCTATATATATGTTTTTATCCCCATATTCACACGGGATCGACATTTACGCGGGTGGAACCACGGGGCACAGCTGGTAGTATAATAATTTATCTACTTTAATTTGTCTTACCACAACAAAGTAGTGTCGTGGCAGCCAAAGAAAAAGGCTGTAAATGAAATATTGATGTGTAGCAATTATCTGCGTTTACTGACATAACTACTTGTTACGAGGAATTCTTTGAATTGCCTTATTATGTCATTAAAGGAAGGTGTATTAGGATTATAGTTGTTATGGTAGGAATGCAGTTGCGTTGGTACAGATGCCAGCACATCAAAGTACTACAATCTGTCAAATTTATTTAATAGATTTTCAACTTTATCGCTGACTTATAAGGTTCAAAGTTGATTGGGAAATTTTGACAGTTTCGGGTAGCATGATGTGCTGGCGTCTGTACATAGGATTATTTTATGCAGATGTTCTTATCTGATTTAGGTAAACAATAAGAAGGCTAGTGATGGTTACTTATGAGTATTTTAATTTACCTTTATTGGTACCTGAATTTGAAGTATTTCCTATGTGGTTCTTTCCTCAAAAGACCATTTCAGACATCGATTCTACATGCTCTTCACATGATCTGACCAAGATTATGTCTGGACTTTAAAAGGGACTGAGACCTCTGAGTTTGTTTCGGCCTTTCTTCTCAGAGTAGTCAGATAGGAAACGCCGACCTCATCTAGTTTTTAAAACATGATTGACGTGTAAAAGTGTTTGTGCAAATCTGCTTACAGAAATAAATCATTTATCATTTATAGCCCAACTAGCTTCCGCCCGCGGCTTCGCTCGCGAGGTATGTCGATAATAAAAACTATCCTCTATCCTTCCCCGGGATACAATTTATCTCTCTGCCAAATTTTGTCGAAATCCGTTCAGTGGTTTAGGCGTGAAAAGGTAACATACAGACAGACAGTCAGACAGACAGACAGAGTTACTTTCGAATTTATAATATTAGCATAGATGAAAAAGGGCATTACATATGCAAAATAATAATAATTTCTTTATTGCCTTAAAAACAGGTTTTAGAAACATTTTTAGACCCAGGCCCAGAGCTAGGTTAGGGTACCTATATTTCAAGAGCCAGTGACTTCATCCATTTAGGTTACAATAATTGTAACCTAAATGGATGAAGTCACTGCTCCTGTTCCTGTGACTGTGTGTTTTTGTGAAAATTAGGTATCCAGAAAGGGTTTTTCGAAATTCAACCCCATGAGAGGGTGAATGGGGGGAGGGTGAAATTTCATACGGGCTAAGTCGCGGGCAGAAACTAGTTCAGCAATAAAAAAATAATAACTCTAGGAAGGAAAAAATCTCTGAGACACAGGTGATAGAGATGTATGAAAGATAAATAGGAATGCGCCAGATGGACGAATAAGACGATTAGTGTTACCCTTCTTCATTACAAAGTACCTATATATTCCTTAGGTAATATTTGGTAAAGTCCTGATAAAGGACGTTTAAAAAGCTATATTAAACACTTTCAAGTAAGTCAATAAGTATATCTAGCCTTTACCCAACTATGTTGGGGTCGGCTCCCAGTCTAACCGGATGCAGCTGAATACCATATTTTACATGGAGCGACTGCCTATCTGACCTCCACAATCCAGTTTCTTTTGGGCTTCTGACTACCGTAACGACTGTCAAAGATCTACGATGTCAGTCGGGATTAATGGCTTTACGCGTTTTCCGAGGCAAGGAGGGGTCTCGATATGCAATGGCATATGGCACACGAAGCGACCATTTAGCCACGAGCCCCACAAGTATGTACCGTTGTTTTGTACAATATCTATCGGCAACTATACCAGTAAATTAAGTAAGTCTAAGTATTTATTCTTTTATTCTAGTTGTTTTCTGTTATTGCACCTACTGTGTATTATCTCTGCATCACCCTAAGGTAGACTGGTAGAAAATGCCCAAGTCATTAAATCCGCCTTTTGTACAATTTTTACTTGTGCATAAAGTTTTATTAATACCTAAATAAATTGTGCCCACTAATAAATTATATAATATTTGTTTTAATTTAAAAGATCATCAGGTTAAATTATTAATTACAGTGTAATTTATTTAAATTACAGCATTGTTGATGCGTTATATGTTATTTTGTTGTTCTGTTTGTTTTTCTATACCTAATTTGTTTATGAGGCTCGCTCGTATTAGGTTAACTTAAATTAGTTGATTAAGGAAAACTGTGGAGCCAACTTTCATAATTTTTTCGTCATTGTTTTTAATTAATTTAGCCTCGAGTAGAGTTATAAATAACATAATAATGAGGTTTCTGTTTTTGTTTCAAAAAATTCTGTACATCTCAAAATATAAAATGACCCATTTGGGAGAAAGACAGTAATTAATTATTACAGTAATTCTTGCAAAAAGTATTTGAAGATTTTTGATGTAAATTTCTTATGTAAGTAACATTTATTGAACCATTTATGCACATACCCTGAAAAAGACAAGCAGAAAGGAACAGAAAAATACGTACTAAGGTGATGCTTATTTCTAAAAAAATCTCTCCCAGCATACCTGCGATAGGAAATTAGATAAAAAGAGCTATTATGGTGATCATGATTTATTTTCATATAGTAAATTATTGGATTGCCGAAGCATTACCTATATCTTTCACCGGCCAGCTTGTCGATCAACAACTCGAAAAAACTCGTACTCTACTACTACTATTAATGAAATTAACTTATTTCAATGCAAAATACCAAGTGCCCGTATTTTAAAGTTGAACAAATCTGTACCTATTCTCGTGTCCAATTATTAGGTACTCGTTTTTGCAGTGCCTCAGAAATGTTCGCGGTAACCCATACCGATGGATTTCATGCCGTCATCTGCAAAAAACGGCCTCACTAATATAATAATAGCATCCTTTATGGATCTTATAGCCGTCCGAAATAAAATGATTATTTTCTTATTATTTAATTCAATTCTATTCATTTATTCAATAACACTTTTTACATCGTGTCTGAGTTTCTATAACTACGAGTAAATATATAAGAAACATCATGCATGCAATCCATATTTAAATCATTACAATTATCCAAATAACATTAAAATGAGAATAATAATAAAAATTTATGTCTTAAGTTAATTCATAAAATTCAATTAATTCAATTCAATTCAATAAAGTTTTAAATTACATATGTTACTTCCGACTTTGTATTTATTTATAACTAGGTATAGCTGCGCCCCGCGGTTTCACCCGCATAAGTGTCGATCCCGTGGGAATATCGGGATAAAAGCCTAGCCTAGCCTATATGTTAATCCAGGGTGTCAGCTACCTCCATACAAAATTTTACCAAAATTGGTTCAGCCGTTTGAGCGTGAAGAAGTAACAAACATATAAACACACACACAGACACATACACTCACAAACTTTCGCCTTTATAATATTAGTGTGATTCATCAATGGAATATAGACACTTATTTAACAAGAACCTAAAATAGACACTTATTTAGATTACAAAAACAATTTTCCTATTTCTTTTAAATCTTATGGCTTCCTCGATCCATTCTAATATCTGTATCAAGTAAAGCAGCGCGATCTATTCCAACCATTTCGGTGTCCAGCACAAATTATAAATAGTACATTAGTCATCGCCGCCCGTCGTTTTTGTTGATTTATTCAAACGTTAGTATCAAACGGCGCACGCGCAGCCCTTTGATATTACTACCATACAATTTGTATTCATACACCACTGTATCACCAAACAAAATTAAACTTTAATTTTATGCGGTAAGGTCGGTTTTTGTGTGTGGTTTCAAAGTGCAAGTCGCATATAAATCAAGACCGATTATTTCTATAAATCGTAACTCGATTAAGTTATAATCGATTGGCGATTGTGATAGGTATCGTTATTATCGATGGATATTTATTTTTGTATCGTTTCCTTTTTGTAACGTTTCGGTTATTTTGTGTTGACAAATTATTAAGAATAACGAGGTTTATGTGAGAAGTGCCGGGGGAATGTGTTCGGAAGTGAATTATAAGAATTCATAGAAAATTTTCTTGTTTGTAGAAGGTCCTACCAATCGGTAGGTACTCATGGGTAAATCACACTAATATTATAAAGGCGAAAGTTTATGAGTGTGTGTGTGTGTTTATATGTTTATTACTTACTTGGCTGGACCAATTTTGATAAAATTTTGTATTGAGGTAGCTGACACCCTGGACTAACATATAGGTTACTTTTTGTTACGATATTCCCACGGAATCGACATTTCCTACATCCGTCTTTTTATAAACGTAAACTTAAATTTTAGACAAGAGTTAAGTATTCGATGCATTGGAAAGGTACCTAGATAAATACGTTCTTTGAGTCATTTATTTGTAAGGCTTTGTACTCATCTGCCTAGCCTTTTCCTAACTATGTTGGGGTCGGCTTCCAATCTAACCGGATGCAGCTGAATATCAGTATTTTACATGGAGCGACCGCCTATCTGACCTCCACAACCCAATTACTGGGTAATACGATACGCCTTGATAAGACTGGTTCTCAGACTTTCGGGCTTCTGACTACACGTAACGACTGTCACACATCCATGAATGACGGCCGGGACCAACGGCTTAACGTGCTTTCCGAGGCACGGAGGGATCACGGTATGTAAAGATGGTCACCCATCCACAGACCAACTGCAACAAGCGTAGCTTAGCCTGATCGATCGACCTGTGCGGCTGTTATTATTTAGCCACGGGCTCCTCATAAGGCTTCGTACAAAACGAAAAAAAAAAAACGAAAAATGGAGGAAAATTTTATTTACCTATACTCGTGTGTGCAGTTATATTATTTATGCTAAAGCATCACAATGCTTCATAATCAGCCTATAATGTTCCCACTGCTGGGACATAGGTCTCCTCTTTGTGAGAGGGAGTGGACCATAATCCACCACGCGGGCCCAGTGCGGGTAGATAGATGCCACATGTCTTCGAATTTTTGGTTCTAGGACATGCCGGTTTCCTCACGATGTTTTCCTTCACCGTTTTAAGAGCAGTGGTGATGAATAAATAATTTACACGAAATAAATTGCCTGGGTTCGAACCTTTGACCTACTTTACACAAAGTAAAGCGCCTGACTAGGTTCGAACCTACGAACTACAACTCTTAAGTCGCTGCCGTTACCACAATGCTTAAGTGTTGACAAATCCGTCTTATAAGTACTGATTTAACCTTTAGTTGGCTGACTAAATGGCTGGTTGACCATTCCAACACTAAACTGTGATTTTTTGACACAACAGTTATCTCCAAATTGATGAACCATGGGAACTACACAATTGTAGGAAACACTTATTGGACATATCGTATCGAATATATAATTGAAGTACTTTTGTATCAAAAACTAAAACAGCTATGAGGTAATTAAAAATTTCGTTGCGAAATCATGGGCGTAGCGTAGAAAATGGATTTACGTTTTCAATTAAAAGTTAAAAAGTATCAAAAGACAAAAAAGGTAAAGATATTTTGTCTACTAGTTATAATTATTTCTTTCTACTTTATACGGTTTGTGATTTTCGTTTAATTATAAATTAGCGTCAATTTGCTTCACGATTGGTTTCTGGGGAAATTTTGTAATTTGCGTAAACAAGGAGTGGAGTTTTCTCACATTTGTATTGTTGTTATCTTCATTATAGCTTCGTCAAGGTTGTGGGTTCACAACCGGATCCTGGAATCCTGATTAATGAGATTTTATCTTAGAATGTTCCAGACACGTTCTCAAGATCTGCGGATTTGAGTCTCCAATCCTGCCCGTACAAGCTATGCCATACGTGAATATTCACCCACGCATGCTCTGGTAAAAGGTTATTCTGTTAGCTTGGTAACACGTCTGTGCTTGCCTTCGATAAGCCGGGCGTGAAGCTAGTAACATCACTCATACAAATTACATAGGACAATACAGGTTGTATAAAAAAACCAGCCAAGTGCGAGTCGGACTCGCACACGAAGGGTTCCGTACCACGAGGCATAAAACGCCGCAAAAAACATTTCTTTTATACCCCTTTAAATTTTAACTTTATTTTATTTTTATTATTTGTTGTTATAGCGTCAACAGAAATACACCATCTGTGACTATTTCAACTGTCTAGCTAACACGGTTCGCGAGATACAGCCGGGACCAGCGGCTTAACCTGCTTTCCGATGCACGGAGGGGTCATGGTATGTAAAGATGGTAACCCATCCACAGACCAACCGCGGCAAGCGTAGCTTAACCTGATCGATCGACCTGTGGGGCTGTTATTATTTAGCCACGGGCCCCTCTTGTTGATTATATTAGTTATCAGGCTAATATCTTAACATAACACAAGTTTTGATCAGCTGGGAAATTGCGTAACATATTGTCAGTAGCAATGGCTTTCATTTTGACAGTTCAACATCATTCATTGCGTTATTAACATTGTTGAGCAGACAAATGTTTCAAACATGTGAAGCAATGGATAAGCAATATGGGTACTTCAAAATAATTCAAATTGAGATCGATAGTTTGTTACGCAATTAGAGTGCTGATTTGAATTAATCTCTCTTCAAAATATTTCTACAAATTTTTGAGTTTTCTGAAGTCTATCTATTTAGGGTTCCGTACCAAAATGGTAAAACGGAATCCTTATGTTGAGACTCAGTCTGTCTGTCTGTCACAGCTGGACATCTCATTAACTACTAATGTTACCAACTTGAAATTTGGAATAGTTTTAGATGAAGTTTGATCAACTATTTTGCAAATAAGAAATAAATAAAAATATGTATATTTTTTGCATCAGGGACTGAAAGGGGGTCTGAAAAATTTGAAGTGGGAGTACTAGGGCAGGGGTATCATATGAAAGAACGCAGTTTGCACATTCTCAAATATTTTTTCTTTTTTTAGACCGCATAGTTTTCGACTTTTCATGAAAAATGTAAAAAAAAGACCGTTCCACCTCTTAACTCCGAAGTTTGCAAAGAGAAAAATTTGAAATTGTTCTTTGTGATAGAAATTTATGTAAAAATTACAAGAAAAATAAAACGAAGTCTCTAAATAGCATACTTTTTCAGAAATTATCAACAAAAATTACATTGCTTCTACTATCGGTCAAGAGATCGCGCTGACATAAATCTGCAATATTCTACACCGCAGTGCACAGTGTTAAAATTCTCTGACAAATACAGGTTTCGCCGATGAAAAATTAAAAACATGATGGTACGGAACCCTCGGTGCGCGAGTCCGACTCGCTCTTGACCGTTTTTTTTTACTAATAACTACATAAAGCTACCACATTTCCAAAGATTTCTTAACAAGTGAAGTAACCAAACTGCATATAAACAGCTCACTATTAAACGATCGTTAGCCCAGAGTTTGGGAATTACATTTAAACATGTGAAATCGTTTCTAATACTTTTGTTTATAACAATTTAACGATTTAAATTGGGATAGATGTAATTTTAGTTTGAGTGTATGTCTGCTGGTTTCTCATGTGTGAAAAGGGTGTAATAGTGTTTTAAGGTTCCAGAATATTCCCAATTTGTGAAGTAAAATGGTGTTAGGAATAGCCAATGACTTCTATTATGTAAATGAAAAGGATAGGAAATAAAACTGAGTAATCTTGGCAGTTAGTTGTTAATGTAATTTTTTATTGCGCTTTCATTTTGGAAAAATGGAATCTATGTTACCAAATTACTTAAGGACCTATATAAGGTCCCATTAAAATAGATGGACAAACTTTTAGAAATCATTCAGACCACCAAAATAAGGACGTTGGTAAAAAAATATATAAGAAAAACGCATAGATACTTACAAGAAAAATAATCAGCTAACGAAAATACACTAATGTGCCGGCAATTTATTATTTTAGGTTAAAATAAAATCTTATATAAAAACTCTTATAATAAAAACTTTATTCAGTGTTTTTTTTTTTGCTTGGATATCTTTGGTTAGACGAACTGAGCGCTGTGTTAAAATTTGTCCATCTATTTTAATGGGACCCTGTTTATAGTAAAGTCGTGTTCCTGCTCCAAAAATTCCGAGGCTGAAAATGATTTGCAGAATGAAAACCTAAATGGATAAAGGCTTGTGCAGTGACAATATTTAACCACATCTGAAAGTTTCACTTTTCAAATGCAATTTTTAGGTAATTCCAGTCATCTTTGTACGGTAATATCCCGGTTACCAAAAGACACTTCACCCGTGTTACCCAGTAACTGGGTTATGGAGGTAAAACAGGCAGTCGCACCATGTAAAACATCCGTATTCAGCTGCATCTGGTTAGACCGGACGCCCACCTTAACTTTTGGGAAAAGTCTTGGCAGACCCAAAGGCACAACACCATTATTAATATTTTTTTTCTCTCTAGGTCTGGCAGTTTGAGTAATTTATGTGGCCTACCCAAATGTCCTTTCTTTGGTATTTTTCGTCGAATCGTTGAGCTCCTTAAGTCTTGAGTTGAGCTGCACGATTTCTGACAAATGCGTGCACTGACTGGACAGGTCCTCTCAATCTGCGTGGTTCTTTCTTCAAAAGACCGTCTCAGACATCGATCTACATGGTCTTCATATAACCTGACCAAGATTATGTCTGGACTTTAAAAGAGACTGTGACCTCTGAGTTTGTTTCGGCCTTTCTTCTCAGAGTAGTCAGATAGGAAACGCCGACCTCATCTAGTTTTAAATAACCATGATTGACGTGTAAAAGTGTTTGTACAAACCTACTTACAAAAATAAAATCATTTATCATTTATCATTATTCCAAAAAAAAAAAGTCACAAACGCACTACTTTCCCTGCTGACCCCACAACAAAGATACACACAACCTCTAAAAATAGCATTCGTTCACGTGACCCGCGAGTATCGTTTTCGTTTGATGCGTGACACTTGCTCGCATGTCAGCACGTAACGTAACAACTCATTCAACCTAGATGTCCCTACTGTTACCGTTTTCTTGGCCGTACACTTGCGTAATTGTTCTGACGTCATTTGACACTGCGTGACGTCATGATGTGGTTGTCTTTGAGGAGTTTTGTAAAGACGGTAGTCGTCGTTTAGGTAAGTCAGTGCACTGAAATTGATATTATTTTTAAGAGTCACGCATTTCGTTTTAGAACTATTTAGCTGACGAAAAAATGAAGGAGGTTCTCACGTCGATAAGTATATTAATTATTCATTTTTGTATGACCACGTGACCACGACTTTTTTTTTTTGCGGATGGGAAATCATCAAATGACTCCTCTCGCGTTAGGTGGAGCGGAAGGGACTGTCAGACTCTTACTGATTAAAACCCACCCGTGTTCCTTCCTTAGCCCTTTATGTTCCGGGCCAGCGGTAACCCTTTCGGACAACCCCGCTGAGCCGGCAGGCTTCGGCCCTAAGGGGGCCCCTCCTCGATGCTGACATCTCTTTGAGGCGCGCGTGGAACACGTACGCGCCGTCCGGCACGGGACGTGACCACGTCTGACTTTTAAAAGAGTAGTTCGATTTTGAAATTTTTTAATTCCTTCTGTTATTCTTGTCTCATATTTTATAGTACATATTTGTCTATTTCACAGAAACATACCTACCTATTATGTGACATTACAACGTATATGCACAGGATAATCGGTTCAGAGGTATAGGCGTGAAAAGGTAACAAACAAACTTACTTCCGCATTTATAATATTAGTTAGGATATAGATATGGGCCCGTGGCTAAATAATAACAGCCGCACAGGTCGATCGATCAGGTTAAGCTACGCTTGCCGCGGTTGGTCTGTGGATGGGTGACCATCTTTACACACCGAGACCCCTCCGTGCCTCGGAAAGCACGTTAAGCCGTTGGTTCCGGCTGTCATTTGTGGATCTTTGACAGTCGTTACGGGTAGTCAGAAGCCCGAAAGTCTGACAACCAGTCTTACCAAGGGGTATCGTATTACCCAGTAACTGGGTTGTGGAGGTCAGATAGGCAGTCGCTCCATGTAAAATACTGGTATTCAGCTGCATCCGGTTAGACTGGAAGCCGACCCCAACATAGTTGGGAAAAGGCTAGGCAGATGATGATGATAGATATAGATTATGTTTTTCCTCTTCTCGAGTAAAAAAATATATTCTTTTTGAGTGACATAAATTATTTTAAACCGTATTTTTATTCAATTATTATCCACTAATAATGTACACTTATGTACTTATTATAATAATATGACCTTTCGCATTCCACAAACCTAATAATCAGATACTTATTTACATTAATCTAATTTTAATAGCACCTAATTTAATTTGATACTTTCAAATTCGGACACCCATAATCTCGTTCGTATGCGTCATCCGTTCTTTTGTCTCTCTAATATATTCAATATTTCAATATTAGTCTGTATGTTAATTATAAGTGGTTTTGGTGAATTATGAGATTCGAATAATTTTCTTCAGGATTGCGGTTTATTTAAGGTTTTAATCTGGTTTTTGTGAAACACAGTCAGGCTTAGGTTTTTTTATGTAAAAAAGGCTCTTCTAATTTCTAGGTTTAATTATGTAAGTACCGTTATTAACAATGATGTAAAATACAGAACCTCCTTTTTGAAGTCGGTTAAAAATATTGACCAACAAATATTGACGTGTAAAAGCGTCTTTAAAAGATCTACTTACAGAACTAAACATTTAATTTTATTTCATTTTAATTTTATTTTACAAAACAAACTTTATTCGATAAATTATTATGTGATTAGCAACTGTTGACAAGCAGCTGGCAACGAAACCTACATTTGTCGTTCAATTAATTTTGACAGCTGTCAAATTTTCGAAAAAACGAACCTGCCCAAGCGCAGCCGCGCTAAAGCTTAGTTTAGGACAAAAATAACAATAAAAAAAATAATAGACTGTTACGTCACATCCATGTTTACAAATGTGGAGTGCTGTAGACTATAATTATAAATATATTAGAAAGGTCGATGGACGGGTTAAGGCCGAATGTGGCTTTGTTTTAAGAACGACCACTTTTTTTTGTCCGCGAGTGTAAGTTTAAAGTTCGAGGTAGCTTTTCTGGTGTTAAGATTAATGTACTGTTTTAATGTCTTGAAAGAACCGTAGGACCAAGTTGTTGATAAAGTTGGATACTTTGCCAATTACTGAGTGTAACAATAACTTCACCGCCTTGTTTCCCCGAAAGGGTTGGGCAGAGGTGTAGGTACCTATAGTACAGACGCCAGCACATCAGGCTACTACAATCTGTCAAATATCTTTAATAGATTTTCAACTTTATTGCTCAAGCATAAGGTTCAAAGTTAATTGGGAAAATTTGACAGTTTCGGGTAGATTGATGTGCTGGCGTCTGTACACCCACATTTCACCAGTTATGTTTACGTCTCCTGTAAATAAGGGCGAGCTTATTGCCATCAACCGGGCACAGATCCAGACTCCGAGCTGCTAATGAGAAATTCCAGATAGATAAACCCAATTTTACTTTGCCCGACCCGGGAATCGATCCCAAGACCTTATGTTCAGCAGTAGCACTTGCCCTCACTAGACCAACGAGGTAGACTGCTCGCTGCTGTTGCTGATTTTTACCAAAATTCTGAGTGCATAATTAGGCAGGAAAAGACACGTGTATTATTACACCCTTTTTTTTTTTTTTTTTTTTTTTGGGTGGGAAATCATCAAATGACCCCTCCCGCTCTGGGCGGAGCGGAAGGGAGTGTCAGACTCTTACTGACTAAAACCCACCCGTGTTCCTTCAGTTGCCTGTGCCAGGGGCCACGGTATCTCTTTCGAACAACCCGCGACCCTGGCGGGCATCGGCCCTAGCGGACCCCGTCAGTTGGTGCTGACATCTCCTTGAGGCGCGCGTGGAACACAACGCGCCGTCGACCCGGGCCTGGTCCTTACCGGACGGCGAGCTGCCCATTGCTCGCCGTCCGCAAGCCCGCGCCTACGGTGGCCGGGAATCGGCTATCGATTCCCGACGCCCAGGGCGTCTCCTGCGGCGGCTAGGGGCGTGAGGGCGCAAGGATTGCCTCTCCCTCACGCGCTCCGCCTCCTCCTTCGCGAGCATTACTGCTTCGCAGAAGGAGGCGACAGCCTCCCATGCACTCTCGCTCCGTACCATGGCCCGGACTAGGGCCGGACGCGAGAGATCGCCGCCGCCGATCGCCTCCGTGAGGACACGGCGGTGCTCTGCCCAAGCTGGGCAGATCTCCACCGTATGCTCCACCGTGTCCTCCGGGCGATCCACACAATGGTGACACCCGGGCGTTTCCTCCCGCCCTATTCTGGACAGGAACCTCCCGAAGCAGCCGTGCCCGGTGAGGACCTGCGTTAGGCGGAAGGTGAGGACGCCGTGGCGCCTCCCTAGCCACTCCTCAAAGAGGGGACTTATCGCCGCAATTGTGGCGTGCCCAGCACTGGGTTGCGACAGTCGCACTCTCCATGTCGCCATGAGATCCCGCCGGAGCTCTGTCCGCTGCGCCGCGATTTGTCGCGGCAGCGGAGTTACGCCCCGGCGTTTTACCTCCTCTCGCCACTCCCATATGTGAGCGAGGACTTTGGCCTCCAGATCCCATGGCGGCAATCCGGCAAGGAGGCTCGCTGCCTCCCCGGAGACCGTGCGGTAACCCCGGACTAGCCGGACGGCCATGACCCTCTGGGACGCGTTCAACCGCCGGGCTGGTCGCCGCCTCAGTGAACGCGCCCACACTGGTGCCCCGTAAAGGGCCATGGACCGCACGATCCCCGCGTAGAGCCTCCGGCAGGAGGCGTTTGGACCCCCTAGATTGGGCAGGAGCCGCTTCAACGCAGCCCCGGCCCGCTCCAGTCTGGGAGCCAAACGTCTGAAGTGCTCCACGAAATTCCACCGGCTGTCGAGGACGAGTCCCAGGTACTTCATCGTCGACTCGACGCCGATGTGAACCCCTCCTACCGTTATTTGGGAACCCGACGGTGGCGCGTTCCGAGGGCCATGAAAACACATGGCCTCGGACTTGTGCAGGGCCACCTCGAGTCCCAGTTGCCGGATCCTTTCAACGACTGTTGCAACCCCGCGTGTCGCTAGTTCCGCCGCCGCCTGGTGCGACCTCCCCTGCGCCAGGACGAGCGTGTCGTCAGCGTAGCAAACTACGCTGACGCCGCTAGGGAGGTCGGCGCGCAGCACCCAGTCGTACCCGATGTTCCACAGAGGCGGCCCCAGGACCGATCCCTGTGGGACACCGCACGACATCTCTCGCCGGTTCCACTCTCCCTGATGACCGGGGTAGATGACGGCCCTGTCCGACAGATAGGCCTCGACCATGCGACAGAGGTAGGTCGGCATCCGGTGATGCCGGAGTGCCTCCCTGATGCAACTCCAGGGCAGGGTGTTGAAGGCATTGGCAATATCTAGAGACACCGCCAAGACGACCCCACCCCGGGCAACAGCATCCCCCGTCGTGAGGGCTCGTACGCGCATGACAGCGTCAACCGTAGAGCGCCCCCTGCGGAAACCGAACTGGCCCTCCGCCAGGTCCGGCCCCACCCGCATCAGCTGCCCGACGAGGCGGTCTGCAATGACTCTTTCAAAGAGCTTGCCCACCTCGTCGAGCAGCACAATGGGCCGGTAAGCGGACGGAGAGTCCGCAGGGCGCCCCGGCTTCTTAATGAGGACCAGCTTCCCCGTTTTCCAACGTAGTGGAAACTGGCCCCTCTCCAGACATGCGCTTAGGAGCCCCCTCAGTCGAGGCCCGAGAGCCTCCATGGCCAGAACCCAGGCTTTCCCAGGTAAGCCGTCGGGTCCTGGGGCGGTATTTTTGGCATTCAGCCTACGTACCGCCACTCTCAACTCTACCTCGGTCACCTCCGGAGCATCGTCGTCGTCGTCGTCGGCAGTGTGGTCCGCATCGGGCACCGCAGGAGGCGGAGCCATGGGCGGGGGTGTATATTGCCCTCGTGAGGGGAACAGAGCGCCCACCACGTCCTCCACGAGCTGGGGCCGGAGACTCTGCGTCAGCAGGGGCGCCCATGGGCGGAGTTTATCCCGCACCATTTTGTAGGGGCGTCCCCACGGGTCCCGGTTCAGAGTCTCCAGCGACTCCTCGCGGGCCAGTCCCCTGGCCCGCAGGATCTCCGCTCGGAGGGCGGTTTTCGCCGCTCTGTACCCCTCGTACAGCTCCGCCTGAATGGCTTCCGTATCCGGAGGGCGGATACGGAGCCTGCGGTGCCTGGCGTACCGGCGCCGCGCAGCGACGCACGCTTCGCGCAGGGTCGTCAGCTCCGGCGACCACCAGTACACCTGGCGCCAGGCGCGTCCTGGCTGGACCCGGGGCATTGCCACGTCACATATTTCGGACATGGCCTCCCGGAACCACTCCGCCTCGTCGTTGATGTCAGCAGGCCTGTCCGGTGGTGACACCCAGGCCTGCACGATCGAGGCTTCCAGGAGAAGCTCCCGGTCCAGCTGCTTCAGCGCCCACCGCGGACCACTCGGGGCCTGTCGGACCGGCGCGCTTGAGGTCTGGGCGGAGACGTCGAACCGGATGTACCGGTGGTCGGAGTAGGTCTCCACCCCCTCCATGACGCGCCAGTCGACGACGTGCGGCAACAGAGCGGGGCTGGCGAACGAAATGTCCACCACTGATTCACCCCGCATCCGCACACACGTTGGGACAGAACCCCGGTTTAGGACGACCAGGCCTGTCTCCAGAGCCCAGTCCTCCACCATCCTGCCCCGTGTGTCCGTGTACCGGGAACCCCAAGCCACATTCTTGGCATTGAAGTCCCCGAGGACGAGCACGGGGAGGGAACGGAACCCGACGACGACGACTCTCAACTCCGCAAGGGAGTTGTGGAACTCGGCGAGAGTTCGGTTCGGGGAGAAGTATACCCCCACCACAACAATCTCCCCGAAGCGTGCTGCCACGCAACCCCGTCCCCTCTTGACAGCCTCGAGGGACGGTGTAACGGCGGCGGCCGACGAAATTAGGGTCACTGAGCCGCTCAGGTCCTCCACCCAGTAATCCCTGGGCGGGACAAAGTACGGCTCAGCGACCACGGCGATGTTGATCGACCACTGCGCCATGCTCTGGAGCAACAGATCCTGAGCAGAGGCGCAGTGGTTGATGTTCGCCTGGAGGAGGCGTAGAGGAGCCATTACTCCTCCATTTCAGCCCCCTCCCGGGCCCCTTGTGAGGGCCCCTCGACGATGGCGGCAGCGGCAGCGGCGGCGGCGGTGGTGGCGGCGGCGGCGGCGGCGGTGGTGGCGGCGGCAGCAGCGGCGTTGGTGGCGGCGGCAGCGGCGGCGGCGACGGTGGTGGTGGTGACGGCGGCGGAGGGCCTGCCTTTCCTCCTGGTCCCGGCGGGTGGAGCGCAGGACTTGCTCCCCGCCCGGTGATCGGCCGGCTTGCCAGCGGCCGCACATGCGATGCAGTGCGGCGCGGCGTTGCAGGAGCCGGCCTTGTGTCCGGGCTGACCGCAGCGGAAGCATAGTGAGCTGCGGTCTACCTCCGAGGTGCATTGGACGCCAACATGGTGTCCCACAAGGCATCGGAAGCACCTCAGAGGCTTGGGTTCCAGCAGTTTGACCTGCGCTGAAACCCAGCCCACCAGGAGCCTTCGGCCCTCCACGATTGTTCTGGCCGCCGTCACGGGGCAGCTTACCGTTACGGTACGCATACCCGTGAAGTCAGGACGTATGGTGCCCGCCTTCACCTGGTCGGCCAGACACCCGCCCGTCCCGACAACGGCGGCAACCACCTCTCCCTCCGTTACGGAGTCATCCAGGCCCAAGATGCGCATGTCTGCGCATTTGACGGGCCTGGAGACTCGAGCCTCATCCGCATTGAGGGACGCCCTTAGCTTCTCAGCTAGGGCGTCAGCGGTGGGGCCACTCGTCGCACCGGGGATCTCTAACATGCGGGCGCCAGTGGCGGTCACCCTATGCCGGAGGCCCCCGGTGATCCCCAGCTCCTGGAGGTCCACCGTCTCTCTCGCTTTGGCGAGCACGTCGCGGTACGTCACGCCCCTCTTGACCGCGTCCGGCTGTAGCGTTATAACTACAGCCGCGGACTTCGGGGCGCGAAGCCTAGCCGCGACGGCTCGCTCCTTGCGGCGCCGCCTTTGCGCCTTCTTTCTGGCCGCCTTGGCCGCCTTCTTCTTCTCCCCGACCACCTGCCATTCGGCGTCGGTCGTGGGAGAAGTGGGAGGGTTTTGGGGGCGGGGCGTTGGCTCTGGGGCCTTCGCCTCCCTTGCCGGTCTGCCTCTCTTCCGGACCTGCGCCGGGGTGTTGCCAGTAGGCGCCGGGGCCCCGCCAGCCGGCGCCGGGGCTCCTCCAGCCGACACCGGTTTGGCCGACGCCGGTTTGGCCGGCGCCGGTTTGGCCGGCGCCGATTTGGCCGGCGCCGGTTTGGCCGACGCCGGTTTTGCCGACGCCGGCTTAGCCGGCGCCTGGGCCCGGCCGGACGGCCCGGGTTTAGGGGCGGCAGCTGCCGTAGCGGCCGCGTATGAGGCCGCCTTCGGCCCCGGGGCCGTCCCGCCCGCCAGAGGGGGGCGCAGGACTATGCCCTCCAGGACGGAGAACCGCGCCTGGAAGGCCGCCAGCTCCTGTCGAACCAGGCTGAGGACCTGGTTCTCTACCGGTACGGGCTGGCTCGGCGTCTTCGCCTGCGCGCCCCCGGTGACCCGCAGGCCGGCCAGGTCTGCCCGGAGCCTCCCATTCTCCTTTTGGAGATGCTCCATGGCAGCCGTCAGGCGGGCAACCTCCGCCCGCAGTTCAGCCACCTCGCCGGCCGAGGGGCCGGTGTAGTTGGCCGCCTCCGCTGCCGCCATGATGGAGGCCGTCGCCGAGACTACGGCCTTGTTCTTCGAAGCTTGGAGCTTCTTCAAGGCCACGTCTCGGATCGCGGCCTCCACGACCGCCGCAAACCTGCGCTTGCAGTCCGCCTCGGGTTCAAGGCCGCTAGCCTCCCCCGCCTCGTCGCTAGAGGGCCCCGAGGCGACCGCGCGACCGGTCCCCTCCTCCTTTGCGGACTCCTCCGCTCTCTCCGCCGCCTCACGGGCAGTGAGGCCCCTGCCCTTGCCTCGCTCTCGGACCCCACCCCGTCTACTGGTGGGGATCTTCCGAGCCGAGGCCAGCTCTCCGTCGGAGGACGACCCCTGGCTGTCCTCTGACCTTGGCCGCTTGCTGTACTTCTTCGCAGCGGCCACCTCCTTGGCACGACAGGGGCTCCCTGAGCCTCCCGTGCTCGCGCCTCCAGACGCGGCGTCGGACTCCGACCCCGCATCGCTCCTCCTCTCTTCTGTTTTGTTTTTTGTTTTAAATTCTTCCATTTTTGTTCCCACGAGTATATATATTGTTGTACTGGCTCAAATAATAAATGGTTCGCACTAGCGACTAAATCAAGCTACCCATTAGCCAAGCTTACAACCTCCCTCACGGTGCGCCGCCGCTTGGAGGTTTGGGGAATTTTTTATAGAGGTTAATCTTCCTCGCGGTCCGGGCGATTAAGCCAAGACCCTCGACCCCCTTCAACAGCCAGAGACATGACCTTAACTGTCTCCAGGGCTACGAGATTAGCGGTGGCAGGAGGGTTGTCCCTCTTGCCTGCCCGGCGGCAGGGTAAGTGCACACCGGGCCCACTATGACCCCCCACAATTGTCGCTCTGCTACTCAGAGCGATCCTGTGTGGGGCGATCCTCCTGGCAGAACATTAGCATGCGGACAGCGAAATCCCACTGGGAAATAATCCCAATGGGAAATCGCTGCCCGCACCCCAGGATGCACCGGCCCGAGTACAGCGGTGCTATTCTGTAAAAATCTCACCGTGAAAACTTAGGTGAAGTGAGCGTGGAGTGAGCTGTCAATAGTGTCAATTTCTAGCAAAAACAAACTCACTTCACCTAAGTTTTCACGGTGAGATTTTTACAAAATCGACCGGCATCCCTGGCGAACCTCTATACATCTACGTGCCATTTTTTCCAAATAAATATTTCATGCGACCGTGACGTGCCCACAAACAATCTTGGGTTAGTGATTACTGGAAAAAAACTATATGCTTTCGTATTATTAATATAATTTTGAATCTCTTCTCGAACATTTCTCGAGACCCTGGGGTCCCGGATCTTTGAAAGGCGTACGAGGGGCCGAAATCAACTCGCAGAGGCCCGTTAGACGTTTTTAATTAAATGAAAAACCAGCCGACACTGTTCGTGTCCAGGAATGCTATTCTGTGAATATGTCACCGTGAAAACTTAAGTGATGTGAGTTTGTTTTTGCTAGGAATTGACACTATTGACAGCTAGTGAGCTGTCAATAGTGTCAATTCCACCGCTCACTTCAGCTAAGTTTTCACGGTGAGATTTTTATAGAATAGCACTGCTGTTCGCACGATGCAAGTGCACCCAAGGACAACCCTTGGTCGGTGTAAGACTAATTAATGTTAATAGATACAGTTTCATATTTATTTAAATAATATGACAAATTAGTGCGACCTCTAGAACTATAAACTAGATGACTTAGTTACCTAAATACCTGAAATGATGCCGTGCCTAAATTATCTTGTTACGTGCCACCAATAACACGTGTTCCATAGGTTCACCATACCTACCCTAGTAGAACGCAAAAGTGAGAAAAATTATGTACACTCAACAAAAAAGATAAGTATGCAGGATCGTCGGATATAGTTGAAGTTTAGTAAGAAACCGATGGACGTTGTCGACTGAAATTTAATTTGATAAACAAATGCACGAGTTACTATAAAAAATATCCAAATCACTATAGGTGTGCCTATAAAATTTGAGGGTTTCCCTCTATTTCCATGAGATCCCTTCATATGATTCCAACTTAGTGAAAATGAGACCACATCGAGACCATACCCTTTCAAACAAAAAAAGAATTTTTGGAATCGGTCCAGTCGTCTTCGAGTAATCGGTGAACATACATAAAAAAAAGAAAACATATATAAAGTTGAGGGGTTCCCCCCTCAAATTTTATAGGCACACCTATAGTGATTTGGATATTTTTTATAGTAACTCGTGCATTTGTTTATCAAATTAAATTTCAGTCGACAATTACGTCCATCTTACTAAACTTCAACTATATCCGACGATCCTGCATACTTATCTCTTTTGTTGACTGTACCTAACAGAAAATCAGGAAAAATAATCACTCTGTTTATCAGTCAAGTAGCATCGATTATCTCTTCTGTTCTAATCAAAATTGTTTACGTTGATTATTATTATTTACTAGAAGATTACACCGGTTCAACCACTATAGAATAAATCATACGCTGACTTATCAATAGGTAGCTTCACATTATCATAACTATTATCATAAATACAGTAAGAAATAATAGACATCAATTATCATCTATAAAATACGTCAATAAAAAATTTTACTCGCATCTCAAGTGCTTATTTTTCTTAACAATCACTAATATGAAAACATAAAAAAGATTTTTTCGCACAACAAACGGACATATTTATAATTGAATAATCGACAAGAGATTTAGGACATATAAACAGTAATACTCATCTTTGTACGGGAACAAACGAAATTCAACTTTAATTCTAGATATTAAATCTTAAATTGCTAAATTGAAATCTGCGCTTATGACTTTTTGTAGTACCAAAAAGTTTGCAGGCAAAGAGTCGTAAGTGCGTGTGGATCTGTTTTGGAATTTCAGTCTTCAGTTGTAGATGATAGGGTCAGATTTTGTTTGGCAGTAGGTTGTATGTTAAAGTCGGATGAGCATGTATGCCAAGTAAAATTAAGTATGCCAATACCATAGTTCGCGCATGATTGCGTACAGCCTTCGTTGGAATGAGCGTTTTCCTACGATTTTTCTCGTAATACCTCAGGTATGTTTTTCTATTTCTGTCAAGGCCAGGATGAGAAGTTTAGCTGGTAGACGCGACAAGGTTATACAAATTATTGGCACTCAGGAATGTGTAAAGGATTTCGATTATTACTTCACTGTTTCCACGTGTAAATATGAAACATTTCTACTGTAATTTCAAATCATTTCAAATCATTTCTAGTGAAAACTTAGGTGAAGTGAGCGTGGAGTGAGCTGTCAAAAATAAACTCACTTCAGCTAAGTTTTCACGGTGAGATTTTTACAGAATCGACCAGCTGGTCCTGGCTGTCATTCATGGATCTTTGACAGTCGTTACGGTTAGTCAGAAGCCCGAAAGTCTGACAACTAGTCTCACCAAGGGGTGTCTTATTTCCCAGTAATGGGTTGTGGAGGTCAGATAGGCAGTCGCTTCATGTAAAATACTGGTATTCAGCTGCATCCGGTTAGACTGGAAGCCGACCCCAACATAGTTGGGAAAAGGCTAGGCAGATGATGATGATACCTCTAAGGGCAAATTTGACCAAACTTTTATACCTTTAATAAGTCTTATCCTGAGAATAAATTTGCAATTTTTGACAGTTTTTCATACTAGAACTGTCAGACGTCAATTTTATTCCACGTATAAAAGTCAATGTCAGAATCAAAGTCAAAGATCTTTATTGTGAGACAGTGGTTACAAAGTTGTTATTGAAATCAAAAATGATATCTGAATAATTAACCCTACCATCGAGGAATTGAGGACCTAGCATAAGCATAGTCAGCATAAAATGTTCCCCACTGCTGGGCAACCGGCCTCCTCTCGGTGAGAGGGAGTGGGCTGTAATCCACCACGTGGGCCCAGTGCGGGTTAATAGATATCACAATCATGTCTTCGAATTTTTGGTTCTAGGACATGCCGGTTTCCTCACGATGTTTTCCTTCACCGTTTTGAAAGCAGTGGTGATGAAAATATAATTTACTCAAAGTGAAGCCGCTGTCAGGGTTCGAACCTACGATCTACAACTCGTAAGTCACGACCGCCACCGCTGCTCCATGTCGTATCACCCTGTGTGGTCAATATCTAAAATGGAGAAAAAGTCAAATATGACAAAACAAATAAAGAAATCGATAAGTACAGACGCCAGCACATCAAGCTACTATAATCTGTTAAATTTCTTTAATTAATTTTCAACTATAAAGCCAAAGCTTTACGTTCAAGGTTAATTGGAAAAATTTGAATTTTTCGGATAGCTTGATGTGCTCGCGTCTGTCCATACTAATATTATAAATTCGAAAGTAACTCTGTCTGTCTGTATGTTACCTTTTCACGCCTCAACCACTGAACGGATTTCAATAAAATTTGGCATAGAGATAGATTGTATCCCGGGGAAGGACACAGGATAGTTTTTATCCCGATATTCCCACGAAATCGACACTGATGTGGGTGAGACCACGCGCGGGTAGTATGGTAGTAGTATTTTTATAAAAAATTATATCACCGTCGCAAATCCACAAACGTACCCCATAATAAGTTGACATAACAGTCCACCATGATTGCTGCAAATCATCGCAATTTGCTGGACAATTGAAGTGGTCTACCATACCAGGCTAACTACGTAAACAGATTTGTTATTACTGACATTTGATGCTAATAGATAACTGATGGTTCGTTTGGCTTTGATGGGAAATTGCTAAGTGGGTAGCGGGAATTTTTATCGAAGTGGACTTAAAGTCTACGGGTTTTTTTTTTGTCAGATACTTAACTACACTGAAAGAAATAAGCAGTAAATAAAAATGAAAAACATTGATCTGAACTACTTTAAACAGTTCCCTAAGAGCCTAACGTTCAAAACAGCAATATGTTTTGCTGATCCGAAAACAGTTAAAGCTCGAGGCAACATTTTACCATCATGACAATAAACTTCGTTTTAGGTACCTAAAAGGTCACAAAATTAACTGTTTTATTCTTTTGGTGATATTTACTTACATTACAGTAATGATGGTTTTCCTTTTTTTTTGTTTTTTTCAGTAAATAGTATATTAAAAGTTACTGTTTTGTCTTTTACTGTACCTATTACAAACTTTTCTTCTTCTGCACTAATCTACACTAATATTATAAAGAGGAAAGATTTGTTTGTTTGTTTGAATTAAATAGGCTCCGAAATTACTGGACCGTATGTGTTGGATAGTCCATTTATCGTGGAAGGCTATAGGCTATATAACATTACGCTACGACCAATAGTACTGTATAAAGTCAGTACTTAAGTCTTAATGAAATCGATTTAATGTGTTGTAGTAAGAAATTATTTTTTTCAGTGTACTGTTAAATCCCTACCCTACTGCAAGATATCGCAAATACAGGGTGGTAGGCGATGCGCAAACTGTTGTTAATATTCAGTAAGTACAAACGCAAGCACATCAAGCTCCTACAATCTGTCAAATTTCTTTAATAGATTTTCAACTTTATCGATAAAGCATAAGTTTCAAAGTTGATTGGGAAAATTTGACAGTTTCGGGTAGCTTGATGTGCTGGTGTCTATACATTAGACCGAAGAAAAATTTCAGCTGTTTCATATATAATTGCAATATTACGCGGTCGTAATGTTTGAAACAGCAAATATTTTTTTTTAACGACTGACGGGTCACGTTAAGCCGTTTGGTCCCGGTTGTCATTCGTCGATCTTTGACAGTCATTACGCGTAGTCAGAAGCCCAAAAGTCTGACAACCAGTCTTACCAAGGGGTATCGTATTACCCAGTAACTGGGTTGTGGAGGTCAGATGGGCAGTCGCTCCATGTAAATGGTATTTAGCTGCATCCGGTTAGACTGGAAGCCGACCTCAACATAGTTGGGAAAAGGCTAGGTAGATAATGACTGACGACAAATTTCATCGCAGGGGATTCAGAATCATGGTCCATGGTAACAGGTTGCACGTCGATATCCATGTCATGTCAATCCTGTGTATGTAATCTGCGTTCGCGATTTATTTACCAACAATGTAAACAAATATGAATTAATGGAAAATTAACTTTAATTCCTACACAATAAAATTCAGTTTACGCTACAACTTCAAACATATTTATGACTTTTTCAATAGTGCTTAGTCACTCTGAAATCAACTTAAGAGCGTTTACGCCGAACGGCATTTCATACAAACTTTCAAGCCCTTATTTTTCGAAGTGAATGAACAGATAGAGAACATTTTCGAAAAATAGTGTTACAGGCAAATTAGACCGATTTTAAACTTTCCATAGAAACAGAGATTTCCAGTTATCTTTTTTTAAATAAGACATTTCGAAAATGTTCTCTACTAACTTTTAGACCTTTGTATCCTGCTTATGCGTATGAAGTTTCATTAAAATCAGTTCATTCATTTCGAAAAACAAGGGCTTGAAAGTTTGTATGAAAGGTCGTACGGCGTAAACGGCTCAGCGGGTTTAGATGAATTTTGGCACAAGATAGTTTATCAAAGCTTATAACCAGGATTATCACATAGAATACTTTTTATCCCGATTTTCCTAAGGGATCGACACTTATGCGGGTGAAACCGCGTGGCGCTGCTAGTCCTAAATAAAGAACAGATTCTTCCCAGCCTTCATTTTAGGACCATCGTGAAGTGTGTAATGTACCAAAATGAACAACAAAATATACAGCTAATATAAACGAACCATCCCTAATTTAACAAGTGCACTTACAATTTATCTAACCCTGCAAATACGCTCACAATACGGCACACGTCCCTCCCAGGGGGTCCATTGTACCATTCCCGTCAGGTAAAGATGTCAGGACCCCAGAACATTAACTCTTGTCAAAATACAAAACGCGGTCTCTTTGTCCCCGGACATGATACGAGGGTTGGATGAAAAGGAACCGATCGCATTTGAGGGTTGGGCGTGTAAATCGGATTATTGTCGGTTATTTATATACCTATAATGGGGTAATGGATATTGTATTAGAAGGATTATTTTGCTATTACTTTTTGTAAGAAATATTGTGATTTTTAGGGCAGTTCCCCTATACTTGGTCACCTATGATGGTGACCATGATTATAATTGAAAAATGAAAACAGGCCACCAACGAATTTATTAAGGAATGCGGTTGATTTTTTTCTTGAAGACTTCAGAATAGAACTCTATTCTAAATTGTTTTTTGTTCTGTTAATACAAAACCCCATGGTGAATTTACCCTTAAGGCATTAAGTCTGCCTTTGTACATTCCTGTGCTTGAAGTATTCAATGAATAAATAAATTATGACGTGTGACATAGCATAACCATAGTGCAAACTTTACTTAAATCGATCCAGCCGTTTTCGAGATGTCACATATAGCCTTATAGTACAACAAGAGACGGACACAAAAGTTTCTTATTACAAACGTGAAAGTAATTTCTAATAATCTTATCCCCGGAACATAATCTGCCACATCGATTGCTTTATAATATCGCTAACATTTCACTCGATGTAAAATAATAACATCTAAGAAATTATTAGCCAGTAAAACCGAGTTTAGCTTACCGTTCCATCCCACACGGTGAGTAAAACTTTATGAACGATAAAAGTAGTAACTGAGAATACAGTGATCCGTTATTTTAATAACCACGTAATTATACCTGTGTATATTTCATAATAACTGGATGGTTTAAGTGTTGAATTGTTGCTTTTCCGGAAGAATGGTCATGTTGTAACCTCAATCAGCGTAGCCTTTTCCTTACTATGATTTTTACGAGTTTTGGTCTAACGGATGTAAGCTACGCTTGCCGCGGTTGGTCTGTGGATGGGTGACCATCTTGGGCGGTGCCTCGGAAAGCATGTTTAACCGTTGGTCCCGGCTGTCATTCGTGGATCTTTGACAGTCGTTACGGGTAGTCAGAAGTCCGAAAGTCTGACAACCAGTCCGTTAGAATTACATCCATTAGACTCATCATCACCTGCCTAGCCTTTTCCCAACTATGTTGGGGTCGGCTTCCTGTCTAACCGGATGCTGCTGAATACCAGTAATTTACATGGAGCGATTGTCTATCTGACCTCCACAACCCAGTTACAGGGTAATACGATACCCCAAGGTAAGACTGGTTGTTAGACTTGTTAGGTTTCTGACTACCCGTCAAAGATCTACGAATGACAGCTGGAACTAAGGGCTTCACATGCTTTCCAAGGCACGGAGGGGTCTCGATGTGTAATGAATGGTCACCCATCCACGAACCGGCCGCGGAAATGTGGCTGTTATTATTTAGCTACGAGGCCCTCTATGAGGTCATTTGCTAATCTGTGATCGGTAAATCTGCTAGAAAATGTCCTGTTACGCCAAAATATACAACAACAATCAAAACTGAAAGCCTTTCAGAAAATAAGCTTTACGTCCAAATTCGATCAATAACCCAAGACCCTTCAATGCTTGACTTACGCCTAGTTATTTCCGTTTCTAGTCAGTGATTGTGGTAATCCTTAGCTATATTTAAACTGAGTATTTTGTGAATATTTCAAGTGCCTACCTGTTGCAAACAATGCTATCGAGCAAAAAAGGACAAAAAAATCGCGTTTGTTGTATGGGAGCCCCCCTTAAATATTTATTTTATTTTGTTTTTAATATTAATTGTTGTTATAGCGGCAACAGAAATACATACTTTCTGAAAATTTCAACTGTCTAGCTATCACGGTTCTTGAGATACAGCAGACGGACGGACAGACAGCGAAGTCTAAGTAATAGCGTCACGATTTTACCCTTTGGGTACGGAACCCTAAAAATGGAAAAGATATTTCATTCATTCTTTTTGGCAGAGGATTTCCAAGAAAACACATCGAATACCTTCAAAAATACCAAATCAAAAACATGGATTTTATAAAGAAAGGTTTTTTTGTTATCCAAACGACTCACATTCAAAACGAGTTTGAAAAAATGGTGTAGATACTCAAGCTGCGCACTCGAGGGGCTAAAAGTGCCTATTAAAACTATATTAAGTGCGCTCCAGGCTTACGATCCTTAATGGCGCGTCATCAAACATTGTCCAAATCACGGCCATCTCACAAATATATCTATTACTAGTGTTTTTGTGAAGGTTTCTTGTCGTAATGGTGAATTTGGAGTGATTAAAGATGATTGTGTCATGAGTCTACTGGAAATTTGTTCTTGTACGATTAAAATATAGGAGTACCTACAGTATTTCCAGATGATAAAACATAGAAAATGGTGGCAAAAGGTTACATAAACTCTGTCTGTTGAAAAAAAATGATGGGAATTTGTGTGTGGAGCCTGGCCTGATGAACAATAGAGTTAGAGAGTTACGACTGTCAAAGACCCAGGAATGACAGCCGGGATCAACGGCTTCCGAGCCTTCCGAGACACAGTGGGGCACGGTATATAAAAACGATCACATCATCATCCAGGGAACAACCGCAGCAAGTGCTGCTTAACCTTATCGATCTACCCGTGCGGCTGTTATTATTTAGCCATAAGCCCCCTGAATGTTATTAGTCAATAACTAATATTATTGAGAAATGCAGTGAATATTAGTGTCATAAACTAATACGTTTACATGGTACTTGTAGGTGTGATATCTCTTTAACCCGGTATTTCACAGCCTTCAGCTCATAATAAAAATTGATGCTTATGAAATAAACTTTAATTTGATGTATATGTGGTTTTTATTAGTCATACCGGCCAAAACGCCCATCATTCATGTTAACGAAAAATCTCTAACAGGATTTGGCTGTCAATTATCGCAAGTCCAAGTGCATCTTTATGCTGCTTAAGTCATCTTTGGATATTTCATATTGGTTTATGACTAGAACTAGTAGAAGTTTGCTTGTTCAAGGCCAAAGGTTCTTGAAACAGGTATAACGTCCAGATAGAAGAAAGCTCATGCAAGACCTGTTTGATGGACAACACAGTCTGTTGAAGACTGTTCTAAAACATGGCACAGTTGGCGGCACGGTTGGCGCAGTGGCTGCTGCGCTGTGTGTCGCGGGTTCGATTCCTGCACGGAACAAATATTTATATGAGCTAAAAGTAGTTGTTCTGGGTCTGGCTGTGAGTTTAAATGTTTGTAAAACGCACTCACAATACAGGAGAAATTCGTAGTGTGGGGCAACGTTTAAAAAAAAAAAGATTGTGTTGATGGAGGGTTTCACTCAGATTGGTGACGACAATTTATGGTCAATAACAGACAAGAGGATCCTGCATTTCCTTAACCTTTTAACCGCTTGAGTCGCATTTATGCGACACATATTTCCTTGCCCCCACCGCTCGTGTCGTATTTCTGCGACAGAGAACATGCATGATTTTTTCGTTCTATTCAACGGTTGCTCCTCCTTATTTGTTGTAGGTATTATTTTATCGATTTAGGTATTCAGCTGCATCCGGTTTGACTGGAAGCCGACCCCAACGCGGTTGGGAAATGGCCAGGCAGATGATGACGATGATGGCACGGCAATTGATATTTAGCCAAGCGCTTAAAAGGTTAAGGAAAGTCCCTTTAACTCAGTCCAAAGAACGATTCATCCCAGTGACATTCTAGTAAAGTTTAATCACCGCCGAAGTACAAACAAAATTAAAAACGCAATTGGAAGTAAACTCCAGCCCATTTAACCACAGCTATCATTTAACAGGTAAGCCAAATAACCCCCGCAGCGTCATTGTGATCGCACAATACGGTCTGTGTGACCACACGAGCGGAACTAATACCCTTTAAGTGCCCGGCGTTCGGAGGGTTAGACTGGTAATCGCACGATTTTGGTTTTCGCTAATGGATATGGGATTGGTAGCGTAGTAGTGCTGGTGGGTTTAGAGGCTGACATTACATAGAGCGCGGCCACTGTTGGACTGCATAGAAATGAAAGAGAAGCGCTATGACACAACGCTGATAATTTATTGCAAAATATGAAGCAATTATTTAATTACAAAAAATCTATTCATCATCATCTGCCTAGCCTTTTCCCAACAATGTTGGGGTCGGCTTCCAGTCTAACCGGATGCAGCTGAATACCAGTATTTTACATGGAGCGACTGCCTATCTGACCTCCACAACCCAGTTACTGGGTAATACGATACCCCTTGGTAAGACTGGTTGTCAGACTTTGGGGCAAAAAAAAATTAAAACACTAGTGTTTTAGTATGTTGCTTGTAGAATAATCTGACAAAAAATCTGAATGATTGTATGTATATTAGTATGGTTTTTATTGTAAAAAGAAAGTTTTTGAGGTATTTTCATGATTTTTTTATATCGTATCAAATTAGTTGTATTATGTTTTCAACACACTATCTACCTAACCCCATACTTTCCGTGGGTGTAGTAAAAGGCGACTAAGGGAGACCGGAGAATGGGCAGCAGCGTTCTCTATGCATTACACCATCATACCATACTGCGATCGCCAACCCGCCTGCCAAGCGTGGCGATTATGGCAAACCCCCCCAAAAATTGGGGGAGGCCTATGTCCAGCAGTGGACGTCTTTCGGCTGAAATGATAATGATGATGATGATCTACCTAACATATATCCTGAAGATTATCATATATTTTTCTGATTTTGTTTACTGTAGTCGATCATAACATGCTTATATTGTTTCTAAAACTTGCGTTTTTTTGCATTTAGGTCCGGCAAGCCCATTAAGTAGGTATGTTGTGTGTGTAGGATATCGGCTTCAGGTTTCAGAGAGAGTTTACAGATTGCTGTAAGATTTCTTGTAGGGGGTACGTCATCATAATCGGGTATGAGAAAGTTTTTAGTGGATAAGACAGAGATTAAAACAGAAGACGATCTAGGAGGGGATCGAGGCGGGGGGGGTGGAGGGGGGTTCAGGGGATCAGAACGGAATAATTCGTCATTTAGTCATCGTCTGTTATTATCGCCTAACTTTTTTTTTTAATTTGAAATGTATTTGCTCTTGACTCTAGTCTAGGTTAGAGGTGACAGAGACAAAGTCAACGATGGAGTGAGCTTACCCAGAAGAAGCCTGTTCACTCTTACTTTGAAGAGATTCGGGTTGTATGCGCTCGGAAACACAGACGCTGGTAGAGAGTTCCACTCTTTTGCTGTGCGCATTATAAAGGGCATTTGATTGTTTTTTAACTTCTATCAACCAGCCTCCACAGATTAGGTATGTCAAGATTAGTTGACTAAACTGACAAAGTACTGAATGCCACTATAATATTATGTTCTTACGGCTTGTGTTTCTTCTACATTTATGTAAGCACTAGCTTTCGCCCGCGTGGTATGTCGATGAAAAGTATGTACTTTCCAGGATTCAAAGTATACCCATACCAAATTTCATGAAAATCGGTCCAGCTGTTTTGGAGATTAGCGAAAACAAACTGACACATAATAAAATTACAAAAAATAATTGTTTTATGTTATATAAGTGCCGTAATACTTTCATATGCATTTAGTAAAAAGCTGTTATTTTGACTTTACAAACAGACACATCAATTTTATTTATTTGTACAAAAATGATTTACAATATTAGATATTGTATGCTTTTCGCAAACATAATTATCCCTGCTGATGAAATTTTTTTTTAAATTTTTTTTCATGTGCAATATGGACTTCAAAAGAAATACTGGAAGCATTGGGAGCTAGAGTCACCTCCCGAGTTACGCAACTTTAAAAACCGGCCAAATGCGAGTCGGACTCGCACACAAAGTGTTCCGTACCACAAGGCATAAAACGCCGAAAGAAACGTTTCTTATAGACCCCTTTAAATTTTAACTTTATTTTATTTTAAGTATTTGTTGTTATAGCAACAGAAATACATCATCTGTGAAAATTTCAACTGTCTAGCTATCACGGTTCATGAGATACAGCCTGGTGACAGACAGACAGACGGAGAGTGGAGTCTTAGTAATAGGGTCCCGTTTTTACCCTTTGGGAACGGAACCCTAAGAACAGATCGTGCATGTACCTACTGTTTTTATACTGCCTCGTTCGCAAGTCTAGTCTAGTGGTTGCAAGCGCTATTGCTGAGCATGAGATCTTGGGTTGAATTCCCAGGTCGGACAAAGTTTTATTGGCTTTTTGGAAACAAGGCTAGATGTTATATTGTACATGATGCATGAGACCACTTTGAAAACTAGGTTTCGATTTAAAGTTATTGCGTTCTCGCGTTTAAAACCGCATGAAGTAGCATCAATACAAACGCAATATAACTAAAAGGTTATTATAATTCAACGATTGATTAATTGAAGAAAATAAAAAATAAATTCAACGGTATTTAGCTCTACGCCGCAAATAATTCGCCATTACTCACGAATTTTATACGAAAAGGTGTCTTAAACAGGTTCTCACTAGATTAATACGATAAAAGTAGTCATTAAAGCGCGAATTACTACTTGATATATTAGATTTGAAAACGAACAAAGCGAGAAATAAATAATTCAAAGAAAAAACAAAAACAATAAAAACGTCGCAAAAAGTAAAAGTACTTTGTAGAAAGTTTTTTCTTAATTACCGTTATTTTTTTCTGTTTATTCATTTGCCTATAAATAATTCAAAGAGAGAAAAGCATGCTAGAAAATGTGCCTTTAAAATTGACAAAACGTTCTTTTTTGTCGCAACGACCAATTAATTTACACTAAGGCCCCGATCACACGTACCACGACCATACCACATAGCAGCGGCAAAATGTGGCCAAGCAGTGGTTACGTGTGAATAGTGTCTGCGCTGAAGCTTCTTGCAGTTGTGTTGTGGTAACTACAATCTCGATGTGGTTGCGTCGTAGCTTACTAGTAACTACTGTTACAATGTGGTTATGTTGTAGCTTATAGTGTGTGCAGACAGACAGATCAACTCCGGCTTTCGTAGAGGAGGACGTCGACGCAACGTTGTGTTTGAGATGTGGCTGGTTTCTAGTGCACACTCTGGCTGATGGTTTTCTTTTTAGCATGTCGATGGTAAAAATAACCCGTAAAAGTGTATGTATATTTTTAAATTTGTTGTGCCCATAATTCAGCAACGCGAATACTGTTCAGCCAGTAGGTGTTCACGTATGCAGGCGACAGGGCATGCGGTGCAAGATGCAATATAACTAACTGGTGGTTGTATTGTGGCTGCGATGTGGTCGGTTCATTTTGACGGCCAAATATGGCCCGAGTGAAACTATTCATTCAAACAAACAAACATTCATACAAATTATTAAACATATAAAAAAAAACAGTGGCACTCCGGGAGTGCCGACAGAAGTGAAAACAAAACACATATTAATACTTTGCCATTGTATCCTGTATACTTGTGGCTAAGTTTCGCTGGCTAATTTAATTTGATCCTGTATACTTGTGGCTAAGTTTCGCTGGCTAATTTAATTTGATCCTGTATACTTGTGGCTAAGTTTCGCTGGCTAATTTAATTTGATCCTGTATACTTGTGGGTAAGTTTCTGTCTGTCTGTCTGTCTGTCTGTAATTTGATCCTGTATACTTGTTTTAAATTTTTTCATATTTTGGAATCTTACGATTTTTCGATCAGGGTCACGTGTCATCTTACGATCAGGGTCACGTGTGTTTAACATTTTTTACCCATTACAAAAAAAGTGTACAACGCCGCTAAAGAAGTTTTCACTTCAAAAATATATAGGTATATTATTTTTTTTTATTTCATTTTCATACAAATTAGCGACCGTGGTTCGTGTGATTGGGCCCTAACACATTATTCGTAGTGAAGTGGCAAAAACTGAGTTCTAATTAATATTATCTTTTTATGAGGACAAGTCCTAATACGGCAGGAGGTGTAAACAAGTTCGTAACAATAAAACCCTGTTAGACTAACATTGAGTATCGGAGACAGAAAGGTGTTATGAACAAATAAATTATTAATGGGAGCACGACTACTGCATAGTAATTAATTTATTAAAATTGTCACACGCATGTTAATAGGATTATTGTTATAGAGTTGGCTTGAAATAAGAGGGTCCGTGGCTAAATAATAACAGCCGCACAGGTCGATCGATCCGGTTAAGATACGCTTGCCGCGGTTGGTCTGTGGATGGGTGACAATCTTTACATACCGTGACCTCTCGGAAAGCACGTTAAGACGTTGGTCCCGGCTGTTATTCGTGGATCTTTGACAAGCGTTACGGGTAGTCAGAAGCCCGAAAGTCTGACAACCAGTCTTACCAAGGGGTATCGTATAAGCAGTAACTGGGTCGTGGAGGTCAGATAGGCAGTCGCTCCATGTAAAATACTGGTATTCAGCTGCATCCAGTCAGACTGATGATGAGTTAGCTTGGAATAAGGGACATTTGTCGTGAGGAAAGGTTTGAGTATAAAATATATGGTTTTTTTATTTTTTTTATTTATCATTTATACAAAAGAATACAGGATTATTTATATTAAATATCAACCAAAACCCACTAAGGTTTAAACTTGTGCTATCTTGTGCTTTAAGAATGGGAAAGACTAAAGGGAAGACTGGATGGATAGTGTGAAAGATCATGGCTAGAAAAGGGGTGATTACTGAGATGACGGGTGCTGCAGATGCATGGATGAAGAAAACATTATGCTCTGACCTCGAAACATATTGCGAATTGGCATAAGGACCAGAGTACGATTCGAGGTGGCTTAGAGATAAATGATTTTATTTTTGTAAGTAGGTTTACACAAACACTTTTACACATCAATCATGTTTTTTTTTTTAAACTAGATGAGAGGTCACAGTCTCTTTTAAAGTCCAGACATAATCATCATCAGATTTTTGGACAAGTTGCCTTTGAACCATAACTGCACTCAAAACGGTGAAGGAAAACATCGTGAATAAACCGGCTTTTTGTTTTTTTTTGCGGGTGGGAAATCATCAAATGACTCCTCTCGCTCTGGGTGGAGCGGAAGGGAGTGTAAGACTCTTACTGACTAAAACCCACCCGTGTTCCTTCCTTAGCCCTTTATGTTCCGGGCCAGCGGTAACCCTTTCAGACAATCCCGCTGGCCCGGACACTGGTCACGGCCACGGCCACTGGCCGAATAAACCGGCTTGTCTTAGAACCAAAAAAATCGAAGATTGGCCGCACTGAGCCTGCGTGGTAGATTACAGCCCAGTCTCTCTTGAAGAGAGGAGTGCTGTGTCCCAACAGTAGGAATATTAGGCTGATTATCCCTAAGGCGGGGTTTGAAAAGTCAAAGGGACATCCCTTTGACTTTTTCAATGTCAAAATTGAAATCCACATGTGTGTTGGATTATTCGGTTCCCTACAAAATGGTTGAGCTGGATGGTGCTGATCCACGCGTCATGTTCGTGAACGGGTGCCGTCGGTTGAGACTGGTCATCTCTTAACTGCCAAGGCTTATTTTTAATCTTATATTTTGAATTGTTTCTTCATTTGTCTTTTTTTTTTACATTGTTCTCACATATAGAAGCAACAAGAATAATGTACCCAGGATTTTGTAATAACTTGATTTAAAAGAGTGTCCTTGGAGTTTCTTGCCCGTTCTTCTCCATAGAGATCTACGTTTTGGAATGCGCCACTAGCTTCAACTTTCTGACTAACTGGCAGACTATTTGATTTTGACAATTCAAAAGTGCCTGTACAAGGTTTAATTGAAATAAATGCTTTGAGTTTGAGTTTGAGTTTGACCAACAACGCCCCCTGTCAGTGTCATGTATGTGCCAAAAGATCCTTTTAGCAATCTACAAGTTAATGTTATATTAAACATGTAAATGTCTTAGCTGCTGTAAGTGCATTTTGTTATCCTTTTGGTACAATTAACATTTGTTTTTTTTTATCTCCTGACCCTTTATTGTAGTGTCTATTACTATATAATTTAGACTCATTTGACATGACTACTAGTGCTGTCACTCTTATCTCTTGATACACTAGTGTTGTTCTACTTATCTTTTCACATACTTTAGTGTTGTTAAAGTTAAGACTTAACTTATCTTTTAGTATAATTTAGTATTGTTATACTTATCTTTTAAGATACATTAGTGCTGTATATTTATCGAAAAGAAAGAGGTGGAGGACCGTTTGCATAATTTTAATGGATCGGTGAATGGATGCAATCGTCCGTGTTGATTACACTTTAAACGTCTGTTTTTGCTTATTGAGTGCATTTTATTCTCGTTTTCTCTTTCAAAATGAAATACCTAAAATACGGTATATTGGAGGACTATACTTTTACCCCCTTTTATAAACGTATTATATCAGAATAGTTATACACCGATTTCTTTCTTTCAGTCGTCAGTAATTTGACTTTCGAAAGAAGAAGATAAAGCGTTGTGTAACTATACAGACGCTATACAACATTTATTAGTAAGGTGGGTATTATTCGATGCAAAAGAATTCTTTTGTTTTTGTATTTATTTGTAGAGAGTCAATTGTTTAGGAGCTATTGTAAATAGCTGTGTTCAATATTGTATATAAACATTGAGGTAAATAATATTATTTTCCCGCATTTTTGGAGATATAATTATTCATGCAGCTTTGCAATAGTCCAATGAGTTTATATTGTGTGATATTTGTTTGAATTGTATAGTGTTGAAGAATCCTTTTAAGTTTCATTTAACCCCGGGCTCCTCACACAGGTCGATCGACCAGGTTAAACTACGCTTGCCGCGGTTGGTCTGTGGATGGGTGACCATCTTTACATACCGAGACCCCTTCGTGCCTCGGAAAGCACGTTACGCTGTTGGTCCCGGCTGTCATTCGTGGATCTTTGACAGTTGTTACGGGTAGTCAGAAGCCCGGAAGTCTGATAACCAGTCTTACCAAGGAGTATCGTATTATCCAATAACTGGGTTGTGGAGGTCAGATAGGCAGTCGCTCCATGTAAAATACTGGTATTCAGCTGCATCCGGTTAGACTGGAAGCCGACCCCAACATAGTTGGGAAAAGGCTAGGCAGATGATGAGTGTTGAAGAATCCATTGTCAAAAAATTTAATGTCATCGATAGTTTTTTTGGGCATAATAAAAAAAAATGAACTTCTAAGTATTATGCTTCAGAAGAATAAAAAAAAATGAACTTCTAAGTATTATGCTTCAGAAGAATAAAAAAAAATGAACTTCTAAGTATTATGCTTCAGAAGAATAAAAAAAAAATGAACTTCGGAAGAATTCAATACAATTCATCCTCAAAAAAATGCTTTACCTTTCCCGGAACAAAACAAAAAAGTAACAACCACAAGAAACTCTAAATCAATACCAACATTTAAAATCCTATAGCTTAATTAATCCTCAATTTCGCGCGAAGACGAAATACTAAAAACAAAAGAAAAACAACATGGCTGCCACAAAACGAAGACATACCGTAACGCTCGATTTGCGATACAGGCAAAAAAAAGCTCGAGAGAGACCGGCTCGAGCCGTGCCGGGGCAAAACAGTAGTCGGACAGAGCAACTCGATACGTAGATGTATTGGAGAGATTGTACACTACACGCCTGCGGTAAAATTGGATTTTAAAATTAAACGTTCGGGGTGTGGAGTTTAGATGAGTGTACTAAATGAAAGGTGTTTACTGTTTCATTATATTTTACAGGTGTGCAGTACCACTTTTTTGTATTTTGTAAGGAATTACAGAAAACGTAAACGGTGAAGGAATCATCGTGAGGAAACCGGCATGTCTTTGAATTTGAAAATATAATAAAAATGGTATGCGTCCCGCCTGCTTCCAACTTTTATTTAATTTAAAATGGGCTTGTTTTTAGCTTTTAATTTTTTTTTTAACTAAAGTTTTTTACCGCAGCCGGGTTTTTTTTTTTTAAATAACTTTTTTTATTTCCAGCTTTTTAGTTTACAAATGTGAAAGATTTCGCAGACGATTTAGTTCTTAGTAGGTGTTTTTTACAATTTATCACTTCGAATTGCTTTTAAGTATAAGTATATGTTGTATATATTTTTGTAATCACCTTTTAAAACCCTTTATTTTGATACCCCACTCGACAGGTTTTGGAAAAAAAAAATTAAAAAAAAAAATAATATGGCGTCCAGTAGTCGCCATATTGAATTTTCACTAACGTCATGTCTTTAGTGACACTCGCCGGACTAAGAGGAATCGATTAACGTGTGAATCATAAAAATCGGCCCAGGCGTTTGGTCTGTATAGTGCTTCAAAGGAACATTCAAACATACATACATAGGCTGATGAACACATTACCACTCCTTTGCGTCGCGCAGTCGGGTCAAAACGGTGGTACTCCGGGAGTGCCGGCAGAAGTGAAAACAAAGCACAAACAGAATACATTACCATCACTCACTGACATATCAGACTGGAACCTAAGATAAAAACACGCTTGTACGAAACAACTATATACAGAAAGCAAAGCTCATAGAAATCTCTATTCCTAGACAGCACGTTTCGCCGAAAATTTTGTTGATAGAAAAGATTGATCGTAGATATCTCGGTCCATAGGAAGCACTGCTGACAGAGATCTCTGTTCATAGATAGCACTTCTTGCCGTAAACTTTGTTCATAGAAACCACCGTTTCCAGATTCCTTGGTTCACAGAAAGCGCAACGTAGGATGCAAGAGCGAGCGAAGGCACCCCGAGGCACATATACATCCCGAGGACAGCCGAACACATCCGAAGCGGGTACTTTTTAATCGTCGTAAAAACAAAACATGTGCGGTGTCGCTTACGGTAACAGTGGCGCAAGTACAACCGCCAGCACATCAAGCTACCACAATCTGTCAAATTTCTTTAATAGATTTTCAACTTTATCGCAAAAGCATAAGGTTCAAAGTTGATTGGGAAAATTTGACGGTTTCGGGTAGCTTGATTTGCTGGCGTCTGTACAATGGTTTTTCCCATCTCAAAAATGCCCAGCGAACCTAAAGAACTTTTCACTTAAAAAATCGAAAACGTGATATCCACCAACTCGCACGGGGCCCTCGTGGTGGCCCACTCCCTCTCACACAGAGGAGACCTGTGTCCCAGCAGTGGGAAGCAGAGTGTGTAGCAAGAATCTACTTGATTATTTTTGCTCTTTTTCTCTTTTGTTTTGCACGTTTTCAGTAAACCAATGTGTGGGTCCATAAACCGATTTTCTCTCAGGACACATAAGAAACGGAAAGTAACTTTGATTCTTATCAAGCAAGTGCGTACATATTAATATTCAATAGCCAAAGTATACAATATGTAACATAATTAACGCAAGACCTTAAGCACCCCAATTAGAATATTGAATTAAAAGCATAATACAATGACCAAAACATACTTTTTTAAAGCTAACTATTAGAATTAAGAAAATCGTGTTGATTCTGGCATTACTTTCATCATCTGCCTAGCCCTTTCCCAACTATGTTGGGGTCGGCTTCCAGTCTAACCGGATGCAGCTGAATACCAGCATTACTTTAGTTTTATAGCCTTGATGAAATAAAATTTAATTTTCTTTGGCTCAATCGGCAACCAGTATGGCAAAAAACATTTTTTTTTGAAAAATAAATACTAATATGTAGGTTGTCGGTAGTCAGTTATGAACAAACTACTTTCAGGACTTGAGTTTATCTTACACGTTGTATACAAAATTTCTGTCGCATTAATTTACTTTTTTTCTATAATTAATTATAGAAGAAAAGTAAAATAATGCGATAGATTTTTGTTTTTTTCCTTTGCCAAAACCACAGCGGTACGCGAAACATTCTGAACGGTCCTTAACAATAAATAAAATTGTTGGCATTCTAAGAATAAATTTTGCTTGAGTGAACATTTCGCTCTAAATCATAATAAAACGCTGCACTTTTTCGATAGAATCGATACTGAAATAATATAATGTTAATGGTATTTTTATTTCGCTTCATTAACTTAGACGTACGGGTATTGCGGTTTCTCTATATGGGATAAGTAGAAAGAAAAAAGAAAGAAAAAGTATTTATTGCGACTCTTACAGAAAGATCAGAAACTAACCTAAACACAGTAAAATAATAATCCAAGTTATACATTGAAAAAAAATGTAACAGAAGGAAAATGAAACAGAAATTCCTATACGTACGAGGTCATAAGGCTCCTATAGAAGTATATTGGGGGGTAGAAGTATATTGCATTATTTTGTTCTCACATAACTATTACGATGCAGCAGAATACCAGCGTCAGTTATTGTACCTGGCATATGCTGAGTTGGACTCCCATTTGGTGCAACAATGAGACACACACCGCCCAGCAATGATCGACCGTTATAGATGTATATGAGCTAGGTGTCTACGGGTCAATTTATCTTTTTAATCTATGTTTTTTATTTTTTTTATGTTTTTTAATACCTGTATTGTGTCTTTTGTTGCACTGAATAAACGTTTTATCAATCTATCTACATAACTAACAAATAGTAATAAAATCTTAGTTATCATAGGGAAATTATACACTTTTTTTTTTTTTTTTGCGGATGGGAAATCATCAAATGACTCCTCCCGCTCTGGGTGGAGCGGAAGGGAGTGTCAGACTCTTACTGACTAAAACCCACCCGTGTTCCTTCCTTAGCCCTTTATGTTCCGGGCCAGCGGTAACCCTTTCGGACAATTCCGCTGACCCGGCAGGCTTCGGCCCTAAGGGGCCCCTCCTCGATGCTGACATCTCTTTGAGGCGCGCGTGGAACACGTACGCGCCGTCCGGCACGGGCCTGGTCCTGATCGGACGGTGAGCTACCCATCACTCTCCGCCCGCAGGCCCGCGCCTACGGTGGCCGGGAGTCGTCACGCGGCTCCCGACGCCCGGAGCGTCTCCCGCGGCGGCTGGGACGGGAGGCTCTTTCCCTGAGCCGTCCCGCCACCTCCTTCGCTAGCATGACTGCTTCGCAGAAGGAGGTGACTGCCTCCCACTCCCTCTCGCCCCGGACCATGGCTTGCACCAGGGCCGGACGCGAGAGGTCGCCGTCGCTGCCGATCGCCTCTACGAGGACACGGCGGTGCTCCGCCCAAGCGGGGCAGACCTCCACCGTGTGCTCCACCGTGTCTTCTGGGCGATCCTAGCAATGGTGACACCCGGGCGTTTCCTCCCGACTGATAATGTGCAGGAACCTCCCGAAACTTCCGTGTCCGGTGAGGACCTGCGTCAGGCGGTAGGTGAGGGCGCCGTGGCGCCTCTCTAGCCACTCCTCAAAGAGGGGTCTTATCGCCGCTATCGCGGCGTGCCCTGCGCTGGGTTGCGACAGTCGCTCTTTCCATGCCGCCATGAGATCGCGCCGGAGATCCGTCCGCTCCGCAGCGATTTGCCGCGGAAGCGGATCCTCCCCCCGACGTAGTGCCTCCGCGCGCCACTCATACAGGCGCGGAAATTATGCACTTGGCATAAGCATTTTCAGCGTATAATGTTCCCACTGCTGGGACGCCTACTGTCTTTAGAGAGAGTGGGCTATAATCCACCACGCGGGCCCAGTGCGGGTTAGTAGATGTCACACGTCTTCGAATTTTGGTTTTAGAACATGCCGGTTTCCTCACGATGTTTTCCTTCACCGTTTTGATAGCAGTGGTGATGAAATTATTTACACAAAGTACAAGTTGCTGGTTGGGTTCGAACCCACGACCTACAAACTCGTAAGTCAGTAATTATGATCCTGTAAGTAAGAAATAGCCAATCATTGTAATGAATGCTAAATTTATTTCTGAACCTTTATGGGAAGGCTCTTTTATTTATAGGCAAACTAGCAGCGCCCCGTGGTTTCACCCGCATAAGTGTCGATTCTGTGGGAATATCGGCATAAAAACTATTCTACATCCTTCCCCGGGATGCAACCTATCTCTCTGCCAAATTTTATGGAAATCCGTTCAGAGGTTTAGGCGTGAAAAGGTAAGATACAGACAGACAGAGTTACTTACGAATTTATAATATTAGTAGGTATGGATATGGATGATATTGTTTTTGCCCTGTTAATATAGGTTTTTTTTATTAAAAGCTCACAATATCAGTACTATTTACTATGTGTAGGTACTTTAGAAACTATAACCTATTTGGTGTTTACACGCAACCTCCGCGAGTCAGTTAAAAGTTATTAGCATGAAATACGAGACAAACATTAATTTAGTTTAAGATTATAAGAGATTAAACATCAGATTTGGCTGACAAACCAAAGGAAAAATATGTAAAACTAGCTTTGGCCCGCGGCTTCGCTCGCGTTAAGTATTATTAAAAAAAACTAATACATTTACATCCTCCATCATCCCTTATTTTATCCCCATGGGGGTTGAATTTATCAAAATCCTTTCTTAGCGGATGCCTACGTCATAACATCTACCTGCATGCCAAATTTCAGCCCGATCCCGCCAGTGGTTTGGGTTGTGCGTTGATAGATCACTATGTCAGTCAGTCACCTTTGAGTTTTATATATTTAGATTAGCAGCGCCCCGCGGTTTCACCCGCTTATGGGTCGATCCTGTGGGAATATCGGGATAAAAACTATCCTATGTCCTTCCCCGGAATGCAATCTATCTCTCTGCCAAATTTTATCGAAATCGTTCAATGGTTTAGGCGTGAAAAGGTAACATACAGACAAACCGATAGACAGACAGACTGACAGAGGTACTTTTGAATTTATAATAGTGTAGTATAAGTATGGATGCGTAGAAAAATACTGGAAAAAAAAGAAAAAAAAAACTTGAACAATACTGGTATTCAGCTGCATCCGGTTAGACTGGAAGCCGACCCCAACATAGTTGGGAAAGGCTAGGCAGATGATGACGATGATGATGATGTATGGACACGTAGAATGATTTCTAGAAATAATTATTGAACATACGTAATAAATCTTGGTTTAATTGATTCCTCCCGGTTCCCTGACAGCTCGTAGAGAGCTTTACAGTACCTGTACAAAATTCTACGCATGCCGAAACAAAATTGTGTGTTATATGACCGACCTAACCCCGCGAGTGCGATCGTGGAAATGCGGTCACTATAATGGCTTAGCTCGGATCGATTACACCCCAGAAAAGAAACTTTTCACAGGATAGATTAGAATGTTTAACTTTAATACTTATCTTCTTGAATTCATTTGGGATTTCTAGGTAGTATACACAAATGATTGCTTTTTTGTTTAAGATTTTACAAAATCGATCCTTAATTTTCGGAGTTTCTCTCTCAAATGCCATTCGAGGGCAGACAACGTCTACAGCGCAGACTCGTAAAGGTTCGGGGCGTTTCGTTGCCATAGCAACGCTGTCATCTGAATTAACCCTGTGCCCGCGGAGGTGTGGTCTGTAATACGATTGTCTCACTAATCCTATTTGAACACACAATTATTTGTAAGAGGCGTCACTTTTTACACCTTTCCCTATGTTTTTTATTTATTTTTTCTAGTGCCGTTTCACCTATGACGTGACAACCACGCCCTGTTCGCAATGGAAGATCAACAAATCGTGGTCATATGAAAGGGTATGTAAAAATCAGTGTATGGTAAAATAGTCGCTAATATTTTGGGATAAGAGCCAATGTTACTTGTAGATTGATCATTAGGTACTAAATATAGGTATGGTTATAGGCAAATATGTCGTAGGTATCACCAGTGCAGCTTAAAGATGGCTGCAACAACTTTTACTGGTTTTCCAATCGTTACAAACTGCAGTGTGTTGTAAATAAGCTTCATAACCTTCTCAATCTTGAGAGAAACTGGAGTTTTAACATATATTTGTGTGGTTAATCTTTCGCCGCATACATTTTCGCGCTTACTTTCCTTGTACTAACACGGAGAGCTGATTGGTCGACGGAAACACTAAAATACCTACTGTGAATTATTTACATTTCCTTTCAAAAAGTTACTAAAAAAAAAACAAGCTCAAACGTCGAAATGGTCTACGAAGACCTAATGACGTAGGAGTTGCCTTCATTTTCTGTTGTTAAAAATTAAAAAAATACTTAATTAACCCTTTATATCATGACAGGGGCCTTACAGTCCCATATAGCCACAATACAAATAAACCCTATAGTCCACATAACGCTAAGCCAGCGAACTATAAAGCCGGTAAATCTGAGGTAAGCCAATAAAAGGGTTTTATTAAATGAAAACCTATTGGATTTGCCGGCGGCGCGACGGCGATGCATTTTGTGGCGATAAAGTGAAGCGGTTACTACCGTGAATAGTCGGTGGAAAAACGCACGTTTTCTTGTTGTAGTTTTAAGGAAAAGTAACATAAAATTAGTTGAAAAGAGAGTCAAATCAAAGACATGACAATTCTCTATGGCGACTGTCGCGTGACAGATATTTGCAACTATAAAAGAATAAAAATGCAAAATACCTAAGCCCAGTGACAATAGCAACTATATGAAAAAAATAATAGGAATAATATGATCACTAATAATTATGATCAGTAAGTAAAATAAGAAAGAAAATGGAAAATGTTAAAACAAAATAAAATATCAGTTGATTATTAATAGACTCGTAAATATACCACATCCAACAGGACTCAACAACAAATTCTCCTAATATTACCAAGCAAAATAAAAACCCACTTCATCCAATTGATAATTGAAATCACAAAAACAACACCCTTACCACATCAATCAAGTACTGCACAGTGCCCTAAAAAGTGCTTATTATCACCAAATTAGCACACATTGCATTACAACCCGCCATTCTGCAAGTCAGCATGACTCAGCGTTTCTGCCTCACGCTATGCGTCGCCCCTAACCCTCTCCCTGCAAAGTTGTAGCGGCTTATTCGATTAGTATACGCCGTGCCGCTGATTGAATTAAGGTGAATGTACCGGATTAATTCCTTATGTGTGATTTATTTATTTTAATTGTGGGTATATTTGTGGGGAATTTTAGTTTTGTGTGTTTTCATAAAGGGTTGGCGGTGGTAGGGTTAAGTTTAGATGTAATTGTGTGGGAAAACTGTGACACCCAGTCTTGGAAACAGGACTTACCAACTGAATTTCGATAAACCGTAACACGACATTACATAAATTTATTTCGACATTATGGAACTCCGACACGTCTTCATTTCAATAATACTTTAGTTCGAAATACCTTAAGTCCGACACTACTGTACTCCGACAAAGCGTTTCTTCGACATGACTTAACTAGGAAACGATGCGACTTCGACGACATGCTTCTTCGACAACAATAATGGTAGTCCGACAAGAGTCAATTTCGACGTACTCTACTCCGGTATGCTGTACTTCGACAAAAGCTTACTTCGACATGATAAATCTGAGACACGAGCTACTGCGCAAGCTGAATATACACACATCAAAAGTGTCTAGGGATCAACATATATTTTTGCAATAACTTTTCCCCTGATTGATATTAATTAAAATTTTCTTTAAGGATTCATCAAATAAAGTGTTTTCGTTTGTCACAGTAACGATAAACCAAGTCACCTTTGCATTAATAAAGAAATTTGCCATTTTCCTAATAAAGGGATTTTTGACATTTGAACCACTAACACAAAAGTTCGAAAAAAAGACTGAAATAACAGTTTTCTTTAAAATTTTATTGGGTAACTTAAACAATTAATAATCCGTGTTTCTACCGCGAACACTAACAACACAAGAACATCGGTTTGGTATACTCAAAATGAGTTCATCCAAATCACGCTGTGGAATGGCCGCCCATGTTCGTTGCAACAACAAAAAAAGGTCTTCTTGCGACTGGATACCCTCCATATTCGGCAGAGCTCTTCTCTGTAGCATATCCCATGCATGCTCAATCGGGTTCAAGTCTGGCGACTGAGCAGGCCAGGGCAGGACATTGATGTTAGCTGCGGCGAGAGTCTGTCTTACAACTCTTGCGGTGTGCGGTCGTGCATTATCATGCATTAACTGAAATAAGGGACCGATTTGCACTTGTAGAGGAACGATGACGTCTGATACAATCGTCTCAGCATAAATTTGAGCGTTGAGGTTGCCTCTGATCCAAATCAACTCAGTTCTTCCGCCGATCCAAATACCCGCCCATACCATGATGGTTCCACCACTATAAGGATGGACTTCCTGGCAGGATTTTAATCGCTGTTGGCGTCCAGGGGTTCTCCAGTGTCGTATACGTCTTGTATCCGGTCTCATACCAAAACGAGACTCATCAGAAAAGCACACGAAACGCCATTGTTCTTCTGCCCAATTTCTGTGTTCAAGAGCCCATTGATATCGAATCCTACGATTGTGCATTGCTATAGGTGGTACCCGTAGCGGTCTTCGGGAATGAAGGTTCACTTCATGCAAGCGGTTTCTGACTGTTTGGTCGCTAATTAAGTTCCCTGAAGAGTGATGAAGCCTCACGGCTAACATCATGGCGGTTATTGTTGGAGCTCTTCGAGTTAAGATTTGAATGTATCGGTCTTGTCTCCGTGTGGTGCAGCGATACCGTCCTCCATGGCGCTCAGCCACGGTACCAGTGCTTCGGTAACGTGTCCAAAGTCGACTGATAACACTCTGACTTGTATTCAGAGCTAAAGCCACAGTACGTTGCCGGGAACCAGCTTCTATCATTCCCACCGCTCTGAGCATTTCTTCCCTGCTTAAATGACGTCGCCGCTCCATAATAACGTTGGTTTTAATCAGTAGTATGGAAACAGTAGCACTAATAATGTCTTCAATGCGTTGTATGTTTTATAGGGAAAATATTGACAGCTGATTTTCATCTTTTACTCGAATTTGATGCACAGTTCCTGATTCAAATTATGAAATGCACCAAAAAGGATCCATATAAATTTATAAAATCATAAATTTATTACAAAGCCACATCTCAATCTCAAGAAATCCGCATAAAAATGCTTGATCCCTAGACACTTTTGATGTGTGTATGTATAATTTTTGCTGGCTACTGGTTATTTAACAACAGGAAAAAGTTTGCGGACGATTAGATTACTCTTGACTATTCTTTTTGTAGTCTTTTTGTAAGAACGTTACGACGAGTGCATAAATATCAATGCACGAAAGGGTATTGACATCACAAAACAATCCTATAAATCAAAATGATACCTTTCTTTTTTCTTTCAAAAGAAATTGTTTATCACTAGCCCATAGCCACAACTCTAGCATGAAACCAAGTTTATCACTCTGCACACACACACACACACAGAAAGCATCACTCATCTGCACACACACACACAATCACAGACAGACAGACGGAGAGAACACGGTTGCAAAAAGCAATTATTTTAATGAGTGTTAGCCGAAGCATGGAGGGTGTATTTTTTTCATGGCATCGCATCAACAATCTCTTGGATTGTTTAACATTTATAATTTACATAATTCATAATCATCCGACTGGTGGGGTGAGGTTATATAGTAAGCGATTAAGTTAGAAGATTCTCACGGACAGCATAAACAGCCTATAATATTCCCACAGTTGGGACACAAGCCTAGAGTAGGCTTGTGTCCCAACTGTGGGAATACTTCGAGAGGGAGTGGGCCGTAATCTACCATGCGGGCCTAGAACGGATTGGAATATGTCACAAGTCTTCGAATTTTTGGTTCTAGGACATGCTTCACGATGTTTTCCTTCGCCGTTTTGTTGAGAGCAGAGGTTATGAAATTATTTACACAAAGTAAATATCCTGCCCGGGTTCGAACCCATGAGCTTCAACTCCTAAGTCGCGGCTGTTAATACTGGAACACCATGCATGTACTGGAAGTAAATTTTGAAAATGACTAGCTGCGCCCTGCGGTTTTACCCGCATAAGTTTCTATCCCGTGGGAATATCGGGATAAAAAGTAGCCTTTATGTTAATCCAGGGTATCAGTTACGTCCATACCAAATTTTATCAAAATTGGACCAGCCGTTTGAGCGTGAAGAAGTGACAAACATATAAACACACCCCCACACACAAACACTCACAAACTTTCACCTATAGAATGTTAGTGTGATGTGATTCTCGAACTGCTGATATTCATTGCTGCTATCGCAAGTAGTTTGAAATTAGAGGGTAGGTATTTAAAAGGACGCAACAGCCTAGACATGTTCTTCTTTGCGTGACGATGGTACTCTTCTCCACTGTTCTTATATTATTTGAGCACAGTAAGTGGCCACGTTGATTGGGACATCAGTGGCATTCTTCAGGTTATACGAGGTGCAGGTAAACAGGCACTTAGGACACTCCAGTAAGTAGGACATGGACATAAAATGTCAACACGCATTTCAATAGTCTCTTAAAAGCGCAGTCGGGGAAAGAGGAGTGCTTTTGCGAAAATGTAAAAGCCATAAGGAAATTCATACTTAAGTAGGTCAGCAATCCAATCTGCCTGTACCTTTTTTCCTGCTTTAAGTTTAAAACGTCCACTAGAAAGCTCGCTGATCCCATTTTTTTATTTATAAATTCTGTTTTTGGATCCACAAAGTTATAGCATATCAAAACTCACCTCGCTACCCGCTACCCGCTCCTCGCTCCTCACTCAGCTACCCGCCCCGCTAACAAAGCGACCACACCCCAGTACCTAATCATTTTAATTGCTGACACAGTTGCATCGTCTTGATGCACAGTAAACTGAATAATACCTTTGTTGTTAGTTTTCAGAAAAAAAAGTTAGTCGACCTAGAATCTGAACAATGCTATTAGGCATTTATTAATTATTATTTATCAATCAATGACATTGTGTTAAAGTATTGTGAGGCTCTGTGAAAATGTAGTTTTTGTCACATTGTGGGTTTTTATGAGACGTAGGCTTTAGTGTGGTATTGGGGTTGTGGTGAAGGCTGGTGGGGCCATGACTCGACTGGGCTGTGGGCCCAAGGCTAGGCCAAGATTATAATATGTGGTTTCTTTCCGTTGAAGTCGGAAGCGTGGATGGATAGGTGTGTGGTTGGTTATATGTTTAATTTCTGATTATTGCAGGTGCTTGTTTGTGGCTAACAAATAACAGCCGCACGGTTCGACCGATCAGGTAAAGCTACGCTTGCCGCGGTTGGTCCGTGGATGGGTGACCATCTTTCTTTACATATCAAGACCCCTCCGTGCCCCGGAAAGCACGTTAAGCCGTTGGTCCAGGCTGTCATTTATGGAACCTTGACAGTCGTTACGGGTCGTCAGAAGCCAGAACAACCAGTCTTACCAAGGGTTATCGTATCACCCAATAATTGGGTTGTGAAGGTCAGGTCAGATAGGCAGTCGCTCCATGTAAAATACTGGTATTCAGCTGCATCTGGTTAGTCTGGAAGCCGACCCGAACATAGTTGGGAAAAGGCTAGGCCGATGATGATTCTGATAATTGCAGTGCGATTTTCACATAATACTATGGTGTTTGTGTCTTGTTAACTTGTAGAGATAATTATGTTTTTTTTTTTATTTCATGTGCACTAGCGGATGTCCATGTGGTTTTCGGTAAAACTTGCACAACCTGCTTATGATCCTCTAAAGTATTTTGGATAATGAAATCATCAGTCGTGCATCATTAATTAAATGGTTTGTTCCAGAAATCCTCAGAAATATAAATCGTATTACCCAGTAACTGGGTTGTGGATGTCAGATAGGCAGTCTCTCCATGTAAAATACCGGTACTCAGCTGCATCCGACTGCAAGCCGAACCCAACATAGTTGGGAAAAGGCTGATGATGATGACAGAAATCCCCACCGACAAATCCCCACCAGTGGGGATTAACGAATATGAAATGCGAGTTTGAAGTTTTACTTGTTTAATACTTGGTTGTTAGATACGGTTTTTGTCTATTTTTTCTATTAGTAGGTATGCGTATTTTATTATGCCTTTTTCGTAATGAACGACTGAACGTCTTTTTTATGCAGAATAAACGTTTATACTCTTTTTTTTTAGGGTTCCGTATCCAAAGCGTAAAAACGGGATCCTATTACTAAGACTCCACCGTCCGTCCGTCTGTCACCAGGCTGTATCTCATGAACACTGATAGCTAGACAGTTGAAATTTTCACAGATGATGTAATTTTGTTGCCGCTATAACAACAAGTATTAAAAACAAAATAAAATAAATATTTAAGAGGGGCTCCCATACAACAAACGTGCCTCATGGCACGGAACCCTTCGTGAGCGAGTCCGACTCGCACTTGGCCAGTTTTTTATTAAATCGATTAGTAGGTACACATCAATTAAAAAGTAAAGACGCCTTTCCCTGACTACAATCTGGAAAAAATCCTGAATATTCTAATACCATCCAGTGATAGCTGCATTAAAATGTCACCAACACTAATGAAGACGGCATAAAACTGCATAACATGACGTCATTCAAAAAAGTTTCCAACTCATAAAAAATCTAGAGACATTTTTCCATTGGCATGTGTCATCGGAACCGATGACATCAACTTCTTGTATCACGCTGCCCCATCACTAGACACTACAATAACCCTCAAACGGCACGTCTATTTTATCGCCAATAAAAAGTAGCAAAAAAAAAATCGCGTAACAAAAGTGAAAAGTCGACAGTAACAGCAAAGTGATTGTGCAAAACGAGCTTAGACATTGTACATAAAGTGTATGCCCACTATAAAGTAATAACTGGCGTTAGTTAAGGCAAACACTCATTTGGGTGGTTTGAGTTATAAGCGGTAGCGAGAGCGACAAAAGAGCGAAGTGTACAGGGTTATTGGTAAAACATTAACAACCTCTTCAGAGGTCATTGTACTTATCAGTATGAACAACTTTTACTATGGGACTAAACTTGTAATCGCGAAAAAAAATCAGCTGTTCCCTACATTTATGTTCGTATAACTCGTCAAAATGTAGGGAACAGCTGATTTTTTTTTCGCGATTTCAGATTTGGTCCCATAGTAAAAGTTGTGTGTACCTTAACCACTATCTCAATTTGAATCATTTTAAAGCATATTTCTAATCCATTGCTCCATGTTAAAAAAAATGTGTCTGCTCAACAACGCAAATAACGCAATGAATGTTGTTTAACTGTCAAAATGAAACCCATTGCTACTGACTGTAGTATTTACGCAATTACACTGCTGGTCAAATAAATTAATTTTATTTCTTTCTGTATTACTATGTAACGATACGAATGAGCTAGTCCTGCCGGTCGATTCTGTAAAAATCTCACCGTGAAAACTTAGGTGAAGTGAGTTTGTTTTTGCTAGGAATTGACACTATTGACACTCCACGCTTACTTCACCTAAGTTTTCACGGTGAGATTTCTACAGAATAGCACCGCAGTACACCCAATCATTTCTTGCCACACCTATCAAAAATACAAACGAGGGCATCTTTTGTATTTTTGATAGGTTCTTGTAATCAGCAACATCGATGAAGAATTAAATTAAAGAGACACACACTGACTAAACATTTTTTGTAAAACTTTCTGGCAACCCACAGCAACAGCTGCTTTGTGCTTCACTTAAATATTCAAGAATTCTTCAATTTCATTACCCAAAACTAATTAAATCATAAACTTTTGTGAACAGTATTCAAACAAGCCTTACCAATTCACAAAACTTAATAAAGTAAAGACATCAATGAGAAAAAGAAATTAAGTCATGATCCTACTTATCTTGAACAAAGCACACGCCATTCACTGTTTATCGCTGTCACAACAACACAATCATTCTCCCTCACAATTATCGCTTCATCTCATGGCTCGAGCCCCAACATTATCGCCCGTAAAATCTCGATACGACTAATCGCACAAAGCATCGCGAATTCGCATACAAATTTGAATAATTAATAAACTAATTAATGGTAAAAAAGCGTTGTTTGTAATCATAGTGTGGGATTGGATCGTTTACTGGCTGACTTTTTAGGGTTAGAGGCACGAGAGGTTCTATTTAAATTCATTTTGATGGTATTATTTCAATCTATCATGACCGATTCCTATAATTTGTCAACTGACATTGGTCTCTGTACGTGACTTAAGAAATTACAAAAAACACGCGAAAAAAAACTAAGCGAATAAGAGAACCTCTCTATTAGTTTTCGAGCGGAAAATCCCCACGTTTTCGGCGCTGTGCTGGAAAACGAGAAATGGCGAACGCGGTACAACCATGACGTCTACGAGATGTTTGACGAGCCTAGGGGGGAGGACGCATGTCGCATGAATGGACGAGACCAGAAATCTAACAGCCGTTCAACACGGTGCGGTGCGGCTGCGGCGCCTGAGCGGTGCCACTGCAATCCTACATGTATGGTATGCCACACGGCGCGCTCTGGTGGGCTCCGGCGCCGCACCGCACGCAGGAGGGGTGCTTATAAGCAATGCGGCGCCGGAGTGGCAAGGCTCGATTGTTTGTACGGCAGGGGGAACAGACTGTCGTAGAGATGGGCAAGCCAACACTCTTTTCGACGCCACTGCGGCGCCGCGATGCCGCCGTAAGAACGCTGCGACGCCGCACTGCCCGTGTGATCGCCAGTGCGGAGAGATATATCGCACAGCACCGTACCGTGTGGAACGGCTCTAAACGTTTACTTGATAGTAAACCGGATGGCCGGAGAAGTCGAGGGCGAACCAAGCGCAGATGGTTGGATAGCGTATACCAAAAAAAAAAATAGCTGGAAAAAAGTCACGTTGGAGAAATATACTTGAGCAAGCTAAGGCTAAGATCTCTTAAAACGTCACACAATACCGACAACGGCGTGCGGTGACGTCACGCCGGATGACCGACACGCCGCCCGCCGTAGATGCTGATGACGTGTTATAAGAGAATTCATTCCAATGCCAGTTATGAAAAAATTCCATGGTTAGTAATGCTAGTAGTGGACCGACTGTTCAGGGTAGAAATGCCGGACGTACTATCGCGGACACTCCCGCCTGACCACCACTAAGTTTATTTTTGCTTGCACTAAAAAAATAGAAGCGCTCTCTAGTAAGCGTGTCAAGATCAAATTAATAGTTCGTCCGTAGAATTTAGAAAAGAAATACACGTGATGCGTCACTAAGCAGCGCAGTGCAGGTTGAAACTAATTGCGTTATCGCTTTCCTAATAGGCGAAAACTTTAGGGACGCGTGGCTTGGCACCGCCGCAGGATTTACGCGAAAGAATTTTAAGTGGTCAGGCGGGAGTGGCCGCGATGGTACATACTAAGGTACTGTGGAGGCTCTCTTTACACGCTGTTATGTAGGTACAGCTATTTGGTTTGGTTAAATATCACCATTGCAAAGGGAAACGTTATAGGAGCACAGTTTTCGTAGCTTGCATCATGAAAAAGCGGTTAAAAAAACCTGGTGGCTTTCTCAAAAATTATGAAAAATAAGGATGTTAGAATGAAGAAGTTCTGCGGAAAAATAAATGTTTTTGGACACGTCTCACGAACGCACCCGGAGAGATGGGCAAAGATCGTCACTCGCTGGACGCCTGAGGCAGGACATCGCCGTCGAGGTAGACCAAGGCGAAGGTGGTGTGACGATCTAATATCATTCGCAGGCCAACATGGCCAGAGATCTCACAAGACAGGGAGGTTTGGAAGAAAAAAGGAGAGGCCTTTGCCCAGCATTGGGATACAAAATGGGCTTTAAAAAAAATACATACACTAAGAGATTGGAAAAAGAAATTTGGCAACCCTGGATTTTTTGTTTCAACGGTTATATGGCTTAAAACTATGGTTTTAAGCCATATAACCGTTGACACAAAAAATCCAAGCCGTCATCAAGGTATGCCTTGATGACGGCTGTTAGAGATTTATGTATACCTCAAATAATCTGGGACAAAGGCAAAACGAAAATCAAAAAACCTGCTAGCTTTTTTCCAACTATGTTGGTTTTATTTCTGATCTGACTGGATGCAGCTGAACATCAGTATTTTACATGGAGTGCCTGCCAATCTCCTCAAAAACTCAGTTAGAGGGTAACACGATACTCCTCGGTAAGACTGGTTGTCAAACTTACCAAGGGTGGAACGATGACGAGATACAAAAAAAACTTTCTAGGTGAATTAACCGCTTGTGTGCCGTAATTACAGACACAATTAAAAAGCCATTGTGTCTCGCGTAGATCTACGTTCCGGCAGACTAAGGGTTAAACCAATGATGCACCAAGTCTGGTAACTTACGTAGTGCAAATTAAAACGTGAATGAACTTTGCTGTCTAGAATTAAACAGTCTTTTAAATGGTAATCAGTTAAGGAAACCATCTATCAGTTTCTTATCTTCTTGATTTGTAAGGAACCCGCCCTAAATAAACGAATTTGCTTGTGCCTTTCTATTTTATAGTTTGGAAAAGGCTATATATATCTAACCTTTTCGATTACTTATTGTACTCCTATTTGTCCTGAACTTTAAGAAATAACAGCCGCACGGGTCGATCGATCGGGTTAAGCTATGCTTGCCGCGGTTGGTCCGTGGATGGGTGACCATCTTTACATACCAAGACCCCTCCGTGCTTCTTGGTCCCCGCTGTCATTCGTGTATCTTTGACAGGACGGGTCGTCAGAAGCCCGAAAGTCTGACTACCAGTCTTACCAAGGGGTATCGTATTACCCAGGAACTGGGGTGTGGGCGTCAGATAAGCAGTCACCAAATGTAAAATACTGGTATTCAGCTGTATCCGGTTAGACTGAAAGCCGACCATAACATAGTTGGGAAAAGGCTAGGCAGATGATGATGATGAGTCCATATATATATCTAGTACCAGAAAGTAGCAGATTCACTATCTGTATTTCTTTTCACAGGAAATAATATCGAAACCCAGACCGACCAGCTTATGGCTTCGTGTGATGACCACGTTCGTCATCATCTGTACATCTTAATTCCCAATAATTATAATATTTCGAATGACGGTCAGAAAATTATAAATATTCTGTCTTATTTTTTCTATTTATTTTGTTTTTATTTCTATTTTATGACCTAGCAATGTGATTTAATTTTTTTTCTACTTTTATTGCTTTTGACGTAAGCCTAATAATTGTGTGAGTCTATGTTACTTCATTAATGAATAAATAATAATAATGTTAGGGTCGGCTTCCAGTCTATGTCCATACTCTTTTCTCTACGATAAAACACAAAATGTATTTAAATTCATTAACTGTAGATTTAACTCTAGGTGAACAAAATATGTATTTACTTCAATTAGAAATTCAGTTTGGATTCAGCTAGTTGGAGATAGAAATTGTACCTAATAAACAGTCCACTTTCTATTTATATGACGATTTGTCTGTACTATCTTTACCGAGTTCTCAGCTATTAATTATTTATTTCAAACGTCCATGTACGGAATCCTCAGTGAATAACACGACCGCTTTTTCTTAACTCCGATGGAAAGTCACATTCCTGCCGACGTAAGAGAAATGTTATGATTTCATTATAATTATTGGGTGGCACCGTTTAGTTAATGAGACTGAAGTTACGGCGTATTGTCATGATAGATGTCGTTTTAATTGATTGCTTTTTAATTTGTTTTATTGGCAAGGAAATTCGTTTTGCGTGTCGACTTTTTTATGGGGTTTCTCTATGACATGGTTGAATTATTACAGTGTAGTATTTACTGTTATAGCAGCGTGAGGAAACCTGGGCTTGTAGTTAAGAGCGTTTACGCCGTACGGCAATTTATACAAACTTTCAAGCCCTTGTTTTTCGAAATGTTTGAACCGATTTTAATAAAAACTTCATACGCTTAAGCAGGATACCTACAAAGGTCTAAAAATATACTTAAGAACTTTTCGAAAAATAGTGTTACAGCCAAATTAGACCGATTTTAAATTTTCCATAGAAACAGAGATTTCCAGTATTTTTTTTTTAAATATAACATTTCGAAAATGTTCTTAAGTAACTTTTTAGACCTTTCTATCCTGCTTATGCGTAATATTCTCGTGCAATAATATTCTAGTATAATTATTATAGGCACCTATGCACCCTTGGTAGCCCAAAAACCAATCTTAATTAAAGCATGATAAGGTACACATTAATAATGCAACTAATCACTCAGATATTCCGATAAAAATAACTAGAAAACTACCTAATGACTCAACTCCAGCAAAATTCACTAACCCCCCAATTCTAAGCATTGTAACCCACAAAAAATTGAATGCGCAGTCCTGAAAAAAATTCAATAAATAGAGCGTAGTTAGAGCGAGATGGGAGATGCCACCCTAGACCGACCACGCCCCCTTTCTTACTGTAAGAGGGTAGTCTCGGGGTACATGCTTATTGCTATGTTTTGTAGGGTGAACGCACGAGGGGATTGTAATTGGCTTGCACGTGGTCCGACGTTTTCGGGTACGAAAATTGGGGTGGGCTTGTAAAAAATATAGGTGGTACAGGGTTGATTTTTTTTGGGGGTGCGTTTCGGTGAAAGTTTGTGTTGTGTGACTGTTGGGATCGATTTCTGGATTGGAAATGAATTTAATACTCGTCCGAGGTAGTGATTTTTCTATAGGTGGTGATCTGATTGCCAATTCTCGTAATGAGAGGTTTTTCTTTGAGTATTAAAAAAAAACATAGTTTTTAAGAACCCTGAAGATGGCGTTGAACTGACTACGTTACTAGGTGCCAAAGTCAAAACGCTTGGAAAAAAAAACATTGCGTCACATCATATGCGCTCGTTGAGTGACAGTTTCGTTTGCTTTCGTTTTACGATATCAAAATTACATCCAAGTGAATTAATAAAAAAATTATGTGACGTTCCGTTCCTTGCAGTAACTTACCAAGTTCAGCGCCATCTATCCAGCGACTAGGGAGCGTTAAAAAAAAAGAAAAAGAAAATCCCTCATTAAAAACGAGCGAAATCTAGACGCAATCTCAGCTCAGCGAAAATCAATGTCAAAAACGCAGAGAAACTAGAGGTATGTTTGACAGATTGAGACTGAGAACAGACTGTGAACGCTCAACATTACGAGAATTACACCTCAGGTAGGTTCTGTAAAATAAGTATCTCTAAAAGTAATTTTACACGCATGCAGGTGAAGCAAAACATCGTGAGGAAACTAAAACCAACCTGTCCTAAAACCAAAAAATTGAAGACATGACATGTGGCATCTACCTACTCGCACTGCGCCCCCGTGGTAGATTAAAGCCCATTCCCTCTCGAAGAGAGAAGACCTATGACCCAGCGATGGGAACACTATAGGATGTTAAGTAGAAATATTCCTCATCATCATTTCAGCCGAAAGACGTCCACGCTGGACATAGGCCTCCCCCAAGCACCTCCACTTCGACCGGTCCTGTGCTTCCCGCATCCAACAAAAAAAAATAAATAATAAGAAATATTCATAAGAAGACAATATTTCCTACTAGTAAAGTGGCGATAGCTTTGTTCAGTAAGACATAAGAATGTGCGTAACAGGAGTCTCTCTCACAACTCAAAAAGAAAAACACCTAATCGAACGCAACAACAATACCTAATTACGACCCAACCCTTCGAACGGCGTGCACTTTCGAAAATTTTATTTCCAACATCAGTCAACCCTCAGCGTACGACGTGTGGCCTTTGAGACCCCAACATAATGAAAGTTTCACCGATACACTGAATAATTACCAGACACGCAACGGTGTCCGTTCAAAATGTGATTCAGACCGCGATTATAATATTAGGTGAGTCAGACTAAGATTAGTTCGATTTTGTGTCAAATTAGAATAGTTTATTGTTATTGAAATGTAACGAATTGTTTGTGTTTTTGGTTACAAATTGTATTTATGGTAATTGTGTGGTTGAGTCTTGAGAGGTATTTGAATTTGTATGGGTTTCGATTTGATTTGCTTAGTTTTCTTGAATATATTTCACAAAGCTGCAGCAAATGCTGTCTATTTTATGTAACACTAAACGTGCAATAGAATAGAATAGAAAACATTTTTCAATACTATGAATGATGAAAAATATACATCTTTAAGACTTTGTGAGAAAGAAGAGGTAACAGACAGACATTTTCGCATTTATAATATTAAATCATCCATGACCATTGATGGATTAAGCATTCACATAGTGAAGTTAAGCGAAAACACTCATTGAATTAATAACATAAATATAATTTAGCCCGTTAAAGTTTTCATTGTAATGTGTGCTTACAAAAAACTGGGAATAATATTCTTGAAGAAATTAAGGGGCTTACAGGACCTAAACACAAAAAACGCAAGTTTTAGAAACAATAAAAATAAATGATCGTCTAAAGTAAACAAAATCAGAAAAATACATGATATTCTTCAGGATATATGCTAGGCAGATAGTGTGTTTAAAACATAATCCTACTAATTTGATATGATAGAAAAAAATCATGAAGATACCTCTAAAAGCTTTCTTTTTACAATAATAACCATACTAACATACATACAATTTGTCATTTTGATTTTTTTGTCAGATTATTCTACAAGCAACATACTAAAATATTAGTGTTTTAATTTTTTCGTCCAAACAATAGATTTTTTTGTAATTAAATAATTGCTTCATATTTTGCAATACATTCCCAGCGTTGAGCCATCGCGCTTCTCTTTCTTTTCTGTGCAGTCCGACAGTGACCGCGCTTTAGGTCATGTACAATTACCGGCACGTAACTTGGCAAGAGATTTTCGTAGTGGGGGAAGTTCGCGCATATAAAAATGTATGAAATTGTGCGTGCGCAAACTTCCCCCACTACAAAAACTCTTGCCAAGTTACGTGCCGGCAACTATAAGCCCCTTAAGACGAGTTAGGTGACGGGTGAAGGGTGACAGGGAGGGACATCCAACCGCAAGCTGAAACCATGAATCCAGAATTCCATGATTTTAGACCCCCATTCTAGCGTAGAAATTTTTCGTCAGCTATCAAAACAAATCAGTTGCTACGAGGTCAAAATGTATGGAACTGATGGAACAGCGTATTTTTAGGGTTCCGTACCTCGAAAGGAAAAACGGAACCCTTATAAGGTCACTTCGTTGTCTGTCTGTCCGTCAATCAATACCCTGTTTCTCAGGAACGCGTGGAGTTATCAAATTTATCAAATACTCAACACTGCAATGCCTTGAAGCAGTGAAAACATCTAACTTCTCTGCTGCAGGGTTCCATTAGATAATATTTATATTCGTCTTGACAAAATTCGTACCGTGCAGTCACGATTTATTTGCCAAAAATGTAAACAAATACGAATTAATGGAAAAATAACTTTAATTCCTACACAATAAAGTTACAACTTCAAGCAATTTTATAACTTTGCCAATAGTGCTAGTCACTCTGAAATCAACTTAACTGTCATTGAAATAAAGTTGATATTTGTTTAACTTGGAGGGTCCTGTGGCTAAATAATAACAGCCGCCCAGGTCGATCGCTTAGGTTAAGCTACGCTTGCCGCGGTTGGTCTGTGGATGGGTGACCATCTTTACATACCGAGACCCCTCCGTGCCTCGGAAAGCACGTTAAGCCGTTGGTCCCGGCTGTCATTCGTGGATCTTTGACAGTCGTTACGGGTAGTCAGAAGCCCGAAAGTCCTGACAACCAGTCTTACCAAGGGGTATCGTATTACCCATTAACTGGGTTGTGGAGGTCAGATAGGCAGTCGCTCCATGTAAAATACTGGTATTCAGCTGCATCCGGTTAGACTGGAAGCCGACCCCAACATAGTTGGGAAAAGGCTAGGCAGATGATGATGATATGTCGCAGCCAATTGGTTAAATATATTAGCCGTAGTTAACCGCCTGGCCTTTGGAAGTAGTGCTCGCCTCGCTTCGCTCTCTCGGCTCGCACGCGGTTGTTCACAGTTCTAACCTAACCTGACCCATTTGGTCAGGGTGCCCTGGTTTAGTTACTGCGACCAATTCGGCTCGCGCGTGATTGCTTACAGTTCCACAACCTAAACTATAATTGAATCATTCAGGCCGTTAATTAAACGGCCGCCGTTTAGTTAATAGGCTAGGCGGTTAACTAAACAGCTAATTAAACTAGTTGGCTGCGACATATACACCAGATGGTCTTATTGACCGTAGCTCGCATAGCTTACAGAATATACTTGTGGTAGAATCGTAGCTTGAGCATAGGTGGCGTATGGAAACGTCATTAAAAAATCTGGACTGAATAACTTGAAATCTGAATAACTAAGTAAAAATTAACCAAGTGCGAGTCGGACTCGCACACGATGGGTTCCGTACCACAAGGTAAAAATGCCGAAAAAAACACGTTTGTTGTATGGGAGCCCACCTTAAATATTTATTTTATTTTGTTTTTAGTACTTATTTGTTGTTATAGCGTCAACATAAATACATAATTTGTGAAAATTTCAACTGCTAGACAGTTGAAATCTATCGCGGTTCTTGAGATACAGCCTGGTGACAGACAGACGGACGGACAGACAACGAAGTCTTAGTAATAGGGTCCCGTTTTTATCCTTTGGGTACGGAACCATAAAAAGAGTACAAGTGATCAATGCTTCTTTATGAGACGCGAGACGAGGATTTCCCTCTCGGTGAAGTAGTTACTGGCTGATTCTCGTGAAATCAAGGAAACGGACATTTTGCTTCAGATAAGGAAAGTTGAAAGCCTATCAAATTGCACTTTAGGCCTTGTACCACCAAACGGACATTTTGCTTCAAATATCGAAGGTTGAAAGCTTATCAAATTGCACTATAGACCTTGTAACATTGACAGGTTAATCGTCCATCCTATCTACCAATACAACTATGACCTTTTCCTTTGAGCACTTTTACCATTTATGTAAGCATATCTTCTGATTGACAGCAGAAGGCCAATTCTCATAATTTAAAACGTTAAAAACCTAGTAGCAATCTTATCACAACGGCAAACAAATGGCGAAAACTCGTCAAAATGTAGGGAAATTACAGGTATTTTTTGTCAGATTGAAACTAAGACTTAGTTCTGAGTTCTTAAAATTACGAGAATTGTCCCTCTGATATAGGTAGAAGAATTCAATCATCATCATCATCATCATTTCAGTCGAAAGACGTCCACCGCTGGACATAGGCCTCCCCCAAGCACCTCCACTTCGACCGGTTCTGTGTTTCTCGCATCTAACGTGTTCGTCAGTCCACCCTGTGGGAGGCCTTCCAACGATACAAAATTCAAAAAAATAAGAATTCATTGCCAAGGTTAAAATTTTCAGTCAGAAAATGATTAAAATCATCAGAATACCAGCGCTGCGGTATTTATTTTTTTAAATATCGCAGCACTATGCTGAGATATTTCAGTAAATAGTATATGTTCAATCATTAAAAGTTACTGTTTTGTCTTTTATTGTTTTACAAACATTTCTTCTTACTGTGTAAAGTCAGTAAGTCTTAATGAAATCGCTTTAATGATCTGTAATAAGATTTTTTTTTCAGTGTAGATGTCTAAAAACTTACTGCAACAGCTATATCTTTTTCACCCCAACTGTAGTATCACTAGCAAAGGTACAAACCCACAATAAAAGCATCGAAACTCAAAGGTAAACACCCTAATGATTATCCCGGGAACCGAACCCCCTAACAGCTGACCGCGACGTACCGTATCTTCCGTACAAAACATTTAGCTTCAGACATGAAAACTATTTGGTATAACGCGGATAGATAGTTGTTTGTAGTGTGAAGGTGGGATGAGTGAGAAAGAAAAGAGATAGTAGATGAATCGAAGATCTGTGGTTTGTTTCTTAGTGAAGTTTGAAATTAGGTGGCGCGAACTCTAAGTGTGCATACACACGACGAACACGCGTGTACGGCTCGTGTATTTGAGTACGGTGGTCATATATACGCGTTGACGTATGTCGCTCGTATGGGGGGGCCCGTGGCTAAATAATGACAGCCACACCGGTCGATCGATAAGGTTAAGCTACGCTTGCCGCGGTTGATCTCTGGATGGGTGACCATCTTTACATACCGTGACTCCTCCTTGCCCCGGAAAGCACGTTGAGCCGTTGGTCCCGGCTGTCATTCGTGGATCTTTGACAGTCGTTACGAGCAGTCACAAGCCCGAAATTCTGACCAGTCTTACCAAGGGTATCGTATTACCCAGTAACTGGGTTGTGGAGGTCAGATAGGCAGTCGCTCCATGTAAAATACTGGCATTCAGCTGCATCCGGTTAGACTGAAAGCCGACCCCAACATAGTTGGGAAAAGGCTAGGCAGATGATGACGTATGTCGCTCGTCTGTGTGAGCAGTTACAGCAAAATATACGCTAGAACGAGCAGAAAGGTTTTAGTGTAGGGCACAGAATTACGCCTACTTGTTGAATTAAATTATGTATAAGGTTGTAAATAATAGTGATTATTTTATTACTGTAAGGGCTGATTTTAATAAAGTCAGATTTTTTAAATTCGTGGAATAAAATTGACGTCTGACTAGTATGGAAAAACTAAAACTGTAAAAAATTCAAAATTTATTCTAAGGATAAGACTTAATCTAGGTATAAAAGTTTGGTGGAGTGCGCCCTAAGTAGGTTTGTACAGACGCCAGCACATCAAGTTACTACAATCTGTCAAATTTCTTTAATCGATGTTCAACTTTATCGCTGAAGCATAATGTTCAAAGTTGATTGGGAACATTTGACAGTTTCGGGTAGCTTGGTATTCTGGCGTCTGTACAAACACTTTTACACGTCAAACATATTTAAAAAAATATATGAGTTCGGCGTTTCCTGACTACTCTGAGAAGAAAGGTCGAAACGCTTAAAGTCGAGACATAATCGTGGTCTTCACATGATCTGACTAAGATTATGTCTGGATTTTAAAAGAGATTGTTACCCCTGAGTTTATTTCGGCCTTTCTCCTCAGAGTAATCTGATAGGAAACGCCAACCTTATCTAGCTTTTTTATAATTTTTATAATATGACTTGATTCCAAAATTCTATTTACAGAGTAAACAATTTCATTTCATCTGAAGTTGATCAACAAACTCCAGCAGCCAGCATAAAATGAGACAGCCAACTTACTGATCACATCATGATCAGGTTTATAAAACCAAAGGGATACGACACGTCTATTTCATAGGCACTTAAAACAATTATTTCACAATTCCCAAGACACCTTCCAACTGATTTAAAAACGTACTCAAGTAACTTATGACTAATTAAAACGATTAATACTTCCAGAGCTCGGTATTCATTTAGAGTTGGCAGTGAGCTCATTAAGTTCCTTATTTATTATTATCCGACAACTTATTTCACCTGAGGAGCACCCTCGTTGCCAAGTGCAATAAACTCAGCTATACACCCGACTATTCAATAGTCAGCTGTAGTCGGAAGGCGTGACGCTGTTTGCACTTCGAATGCACCTTGTGTTTTTGTGTGGATTTCATTTTTCTTCTTTTGATTGCACTGATAATGGTGTTTTGAACTATATTGAAAAAGAGTGTGATATTCGTATGATACAGGTTCGTGGCTAAATAGTAACAGCCGCACAGCTCGATCGATCAGGTTAAGCTACGCTTGGATGGGTGACCATCATTACATACCGTGACGCTTCCGTGCTTCGGTGGTCCCGGCTGTCATTCGTGGATCTTTGACAGTCGTTACGGGTAGACACAAGCCCGAAATTCTAACAACCAGTCTTACCAAGGGGATCGTACCTATTACCCAGTTACTGGGTTGTGGTGTCAAATAGGCAGTCGCTCCATGTAAAATACTGGTATTCAGCTGCATCCGGTTAGACTGGAAGCCGACCCCAACATAGGGAATAGGCTAGGCAGATGATAATGACAGGTTATTTGTAAGGACAAAAGAAGTTCGCCGTCTATTACGGCGTAAAACACTTTAATGACGCTATATCCAAATCTAAAATTGTACTATTTTAATAGTTAGTTAGTTATTTAATTTAGTACAGTAGTTTAAATAGTTATTTATCTTTATATACGAGAAAGATAAGTAGTTGTGATTAGAATATACGGAATTTTGCTGTTGAATTAAAATTGTACTACTATCATCTTTATGAGCTGATAATGGACTTTTACATACCAAACATGGAACGGCTCAATAGCCGTGTAATGTTTGGTCAAGACTTGCAAAAGTCGAAATGTAAAAGGGTTAAATGCTATCTTTAGACACCATAATTGATTCAGAAGGTAAAAAAAAAAAGATAAATACTGGTATTCAACTGCATCCGGTTAGACTGGAAGCCGACCCCAACATAGTTGGGAAAAGGCTAGGCAGATGAGATGATGATTTGATTCAGACGGATTGTTGCAATCATACTTCTCGTTTATATTAAAAAACATTTATTCTATTTTGCTAATCAAAACTTTCAATGAAATGAATGGAATCAAAATCAATTCATCCGTAAAAGCATTATTACTTGCCTAGTTTCAAAGATACCAGGGTGAATTTCCACTCAATTTTCATCGCTTAGATTCTTAAGAAAAATTCGACATCAGAATTTCACAAATCCTAAGACTCTGACGAAGATAAAGAAAAGATATTTCAGAATCTATCTGTTAGTTACAAATTGTGAGCAGTCCCACATACTGAGACCGTCGGACGTGAAGATGAAAGTTTATTAACAATTTCTTTTATCCATTTACCTCGCATGGCTGACCGTAACCGCGCACAGATAAGCCAAGCACTGTTTATGTCCATTTTAAAACAATACAGACACATTAACGATTTCCTTTGCGTTGATCTGGGGTAAAAGAAAAATGTAGAATGTTTGTAGGTATGTGAGAAAGAAAATGGCTGATTGTAGGTAGGTATTTGTGTTGTTTACGAGTTCTTGAAGATGTAGAAATGGGGTTACAGAAGGTAGTACTCATTAGCAAATAAATTATGGGTTGGTGAGATTTTTTTTTCTTTCTAAATCCATTGTAAATGATTGATGTTAGAAAGTTTGCATCGATAAGCAATGTTTGGCCTATTTTGTGTACTGAAACTGGAACGACTGTACTTGGCCTTGCCAGGTTTGCAGAAAAGAGCAGTAATGGGTTCCACATTACTAGTATTCATAAGGTAAATATGCTTGCGCTAGAAATGGGTAGGTACACATACGTCAATGGTGCGACGAACGGGTTCGATTTCCGACCACGCCAATCTGTCAGTCGACTTCAAACGCTTTCCGTTGTGCGAATGTTTTGACATAGTTTCACCGAACCGGCCTTTCCGCAAACTAAATGGGATAATTTCAAGTACACGAACCATTCAAAACGCCAAACCACCTCAAAAATCATCAACCCATCATCGACCTTACCCAACGCGCGAACTGTCACGCAAACGTACCATTCTTGGCCAGGCAGCCATGATTAAAAATCAGCACGCTATCCATTGACATAGCGTTATCACAACGGTTGTACGTCGGTTGCGTGCTCCGACCACGTGTTACGTCACACGCGAAGAAAGCACGCGAGTTGTGCACGCATTGTGAGAGCTTGGACGAGCCCGAGCTTGCTGAGACTGCTGGTTTGTTTACGTTTGTGGATTCTAGGTTAAGTGGCGTTCCCGCGATCTCGTGTCTGGAGGACTGGCGACTGTGTTACGTGTCAAACGAAAGGTAGCTTTGTGGAAAGTCATCTGCTCTGTAACCCTGACACGGAACCTATACTATGCGTTGAGCTCCTTAAGTTTTGAGTTGAGCTGCACGATTTCTGACAGATGCGTGCACTGACTGGACAAGTCCTCTCAATTTGTGTGGTTCTTTCCTAAAAAGACCATCTCAGACATCGATCTACATGGTCTTCATATAACCTGACCAAGATTATGTCTGGACTCTAGAAGAGACTGTGACCTGTGAGTTTGTTTCAGACTTTCTTCTCAGAGTAGTCAGATAGGAAACGCTCACCTCATCTAGTTTAAAAAAAATATGATTGACGTGTAAAAGTGTTTGTGCAAACCTACTTACAAAAATAAAATCATTTATCATTTAATAAAGTGTATTGCGTGAACCATAGAATAAGTGGTGCTCCCGCGATAGATGCACAGACAGTTTTTAATCCTTCGGGCTGTGAGTCAACAGCCAATAGATTCGAATCCGTGTCACTTGTCTTCTCATTAAGGGCGTTCTGGGATGAATGTAGATAATTTACACATGGTTAATTATGCAACTACGCTCACCTACCGAAGGCGGTAACAAGCCTGGTATGAACTATGAGTCATTCAAAAACTACAGTTCTCAGCCGGGGCTGATTCAATATTTCTTATAAGCAGCTTCTGCTATGCCGTCTGCGGTAAGCCGAAGGCGCTCACTGAGGGTTGTAGTTGACCTGGTGTAAATGAAACATTGAACTATCCGAATCCTGAGAGACTAGCAGACAATGTTGACATTCTCAGCACCTATCTTCCATCTGAACGGCAAAGATTCTATAGCATCTAGTAAAACTCACACAAAAACAAAATAAATAGATTCGGCCCTCATGATGCTTTTTGGCACACATGCAAGAAAATAGGCGAGTATAACTTAGGAAGATTCTGCAATTATGGCGACGAATAAAGGGACAACCTTTGTGGATTGTATTCGTACCTTACTTTCATTTGAATGGTTCAGGCATCTGGTGAAACAAGAACTTAGCTAACTCGAGAAGATACTTGAAAAGAAGGAGGTTGAATGGGCTATACCTTCGTGAACGAAGTTCGTGCTATCAGCAATTTTGAGCAGTGCCAATGTTAAAGGCGAAGGGAGCACGCGAGACGTGCACGCATTGTAAGAACATGAAGGTAGTGGATTGATAAACCGATTTGGTTTGTTCTAGGTTACTTGCACTCTAATGCGAATCACACTTTCAATCAAAATCCGAAAGATTATGAAGGAAATTTTGTTATCCTATACTGTCCCACTGGCTGGGCAAAGGCTTCCCCAAATCTTTCCAGGAACTCTTTTCCCGCGCCACCTCGAACCAGCCCTCGCGGTACGAGTCCAGGTAATCTAGCTATCTCTTACTAGGCCGGCCTCGACGGCACCGTCCATCTTCAGGCACCCATTGTGTGGAGGTTTTTGCCCAGCAGTCATCGTGCATACGGCTGATGTGTCCCGCCCAATCCCATTTGAACCTGGCAGCCTTCTTACCTACATTCAGTATGGTCGTTTTGGAACGCAGCGTGGTGTTCCGAATTTAAACCTATGTTTGAAAAAAGACGCCAGGTAGAGGTTAAAAAAAGATGCCGTAAGTAATAGAATAGCGAATCGTTTGTGACATGAAAAAGCCAAGACAGAGTGATGCTACATAGATTTTGAACATCAACCTAAAATTTTCCCCCCTTTGGGCAATACCGTCCTGTCATACAAATATGGAACGAACACTTATTATAACTTTTATCCCTCCCCTATAACCGCCCCGTTGATCTCATGGTTGAAAGCGCGACTGCCGAACGTGGGGTCCTAGGTTCGATTCCCGGGTCGGAAAAAGTGTTATTGGGTTTTCCATTATGAAGTCCGGAGTTTGGAAGTTGGCGGTTTAATACCACTGTGCCTAGAAAAGCATGTGTAGGCCGTTGTCGTCGACCTACGCCTGATCTCTCCCCGGTCGTGTCGGGTTGCCGTCCCATCGGACTATGATAGTAAAGGAACGGATAATGCACCTGTGTTTACGCACACACTCGTGCACTATAATATCTTCTGCGTACCTGGCTAATCTCAGTTGAGATTGGCCACCGTGACCGAAATCGGTCGGGAGGCTATTATTATAACGTCTATCATAATTATATTCTTAGTCGAATAGAAAGAAGAGGGGATGGTCAAATAAACGATGAATGGACTGTATAACAAATGATATGGCTAGAAAGGGTGTGACTACCGAGATGACGACTAATAGAGAAGTATGGAAGAAAAAGACCACATGTCACTAAAACAATTGGAAAATGGCAGACCATCAAAATCAGCCTATATTGTTCCCACTACTGGGACACCTCTCTTTGAGAGAAAGTGGGTTAGGAAATGGGTAATCCACCACGCGGGCCCGGTGCGGGTAGGTACTAGTATAGATGTCACATTTCTCCGAATTTTTGTTTCTAGGTCATGCCGGTTTCCTCACGATGTTTTCCTGTACCGTTTCGAGAGCAGTGGTGATGAAATAATTTATACAAAGTTAAGTGCCTGCCAAAATAAAATAAAGTGCTTGCCAAAGTTAAATACCACCCCTTACTTCCCGTGGGTGTCGTAAAAGGCGACTAAGGATCGTACCGGAGAATGGGCAGCAGCGTTGTCTATGTATTCCACCACCATACCATACTGCGATCGCCAACCCGCCTGCCAAGCGTGGCGATTATGGCAAACCCTCCCAAAATTGGGGGAGGCCTGTGTCCAGCAGTGGACGTCTATCGGCTGAAACGACGACGACGACGTAAGTGCCTGCCTGGGTTCAAAACCACGACCTACAACTCGTAAGTCACGGCCGTAACCACTGGGTAACCACTACTCCCTCAAAGGGCAGATGAATGATGACATACAACGTTATTTTTAGTATATGCGAAACCTGAATATAGTTTGTTCAGAATAAGTAACAGAATCAATTCCAATAAATTTTTACCTCATGTTATATTTTGTCCCAGAAATATTTAAAAAAGGTTAAAAGTTGGACACCGAGTGACACTAAGTAGGTTATCCAATCTCCGCGAAGAACGGTTAGGTACCTAGGTACTATTATCAATGAGCGCAAGACGGCTCGGTGCGAGCGGCGTGGGTGAGCATGTTTTTGTACAGACAAACAGGTAACATATCAAGCTTATAACTTTGTGATTTTTCATGATATAGTTTTGAAATTTTGTACATACTCGTAGATTCTTTACATAAAAATAATAGACACGTGTTTCGGGTTTCGCATATACAAAAAATAATGTTGTACCTATTTAGTCGAATACTTTTGCTTTGTCGCTAGAGCAACGATCAACTTACAATAATCAATACAATCTCATTGACACACTACAAACAAATGCATAAATAAGTCAAAACAGTTGAAGTATCAAAACTTATCGGTCGTATAACAGTTGAATACCTGATAATAAATGGTTTATTATTTATTTATTTATTATTATCGATCGTATCACAGTTGAAGTATGAAAACTTATCGGTCGTATGACAGTTGAAGTATCAAAACTTATCGGTCGTATGACAGTTGAAGTATCAAAACTTATCGGTCGTATCAAAACAGTTGAAGTATCAAAACTTATTGGTCCTATCAAGTCGGCTTGCAAGCAAAAGCATCTAAATCCCGATCAATCAGGCATTAACCTCTGAAAATCGACTAAACTCTATAATAATACCAAATGCTCGATGTCTTAGACGGCAGCTAATACCAGTACCAGGTTCGACTCCCCGGCCGATTTGCATATCTCATTGTTGGTTGCGAACCATAATTTTTGATACGAAAAAAATGTACGGAACCATGTAATAAACGGTTCGTAGTGGGTATTAAAGATTTCTTATGCTTTCTAATTTGGTTATCGATTTTAGGGTTCCGTGAATTTTTTTGTTGTATGATAAAGTTTTTATTTTGGTTTTTTGAGTTCATCACTTTGTAATGGAGTCACTATTTATATTTAAAAAGTGCTGAGTGTCTAATTAAATACTATTTACTTATTAACCCCTGCCATTGCCAATACCTGAACCATTGAAGTATGTATATGTTTATGGTATTTTTAATGTAGGTAAGTATGTGTTTTTATTTTTTAAATTTTGTAATTTTCGTACCATATGATCCTGTGTTTGTCGAAATAAACGATTTTATTATTTTTTTAAAAACATATAATTAAAGTTATTATATCCACCGCGAAAGAAAAACACGTATAGTTAAAAATACCTACTTACATTACCTACATTATTTTTTTTTTGTTTTTGATGGTTTTGATAATTACACAACATAACATCACGCCTGTATTAGTCGAGGGGGTGGGTAGAGGTGTGCCTATTATATGGTATACCGACATTTCGCCAGTTATGTGTAATAGAGAGCGAGCCTATTGTCATCAACCCAGAACCAGAACCAGATCAAAAACACCATTAACACTTTGCTCAACCCGAGAATCGAATCCAGGACCTCATGCTCAACAGTAGCGCTTGCGACCACTAGACCAGCGAAGCAATAATTAGTTTAAATTATAGTCATTTAAGCGGTGGTGGCCCAGTGTAACGGCCCAGGTCGTAGGTTCGAACCCAGACAGGCGCTTTACTTTGTGTAATAAATTTCATCACTACTGCTCTCAAAACGGCGAAGGAAAACATCGTGAGGAAACCGGCATGTCCTAGAACCAAAAATTATTCGAAGACACTGGGCCCGCGTGGTGGATTACGGCCCACTCCCTCTCACAGAGAGGAGGCTTGTGTCCCAGCGGTGGGAACGTTAACGTAGCTGTTTATGCTAATGGTTCATCATTAACTTCAATAATTTCTCCATAATCCTTTCATTTTGAAAAAAAAAAAACTGTAAGGAATAGGTGTCCATTAAAAGTACCTCATATTTATTTAAGTCAAAAATATCACAATTAATAATTACTTATGTATTTCTTGCGGTTTTTTCTTTGTTCATGCTTTCATTTCAGTTATAACGAAGACATGTTTATTGTTAAGCATTTTTGGAAAGAGGTTTAAGTCAAAAATAATTATTTTTTCGGTTATTTACAATAATAATAAGTTTTATTTTTATTATGGCTCGCAAATGGTCAATTAATATGTCGTAGATACTTTTTAATGAGCTTTTTGTTAAGTTTATGTGAAAAAGGTGTGATTTCGATATGAATTATTGCTTTTGGCGATCGTTATCTTTAATAATCAACGGAAGAGAGTGAGGCCTTGTTTTCATTTTATCGATGACTAGCTTCTGCCCGCGACTTTCACCCTTCCCCCATTCACCCCTTTCTTAGTAGATACCTAATCTTCACAAAAAAAAAACACCTCCAAATTTCATGTGTCTAGACCAGCGGTTTAGGCTGTCCGTTGATATATCAGTCAGTCAGAGCTTTGACTTTTATATATATAGATGAACTAGTTGCACCCAGCAGTTCCCGTGGGAATAACAGGATAAAAAGTAGCCTATATATTAATCCAGGGTGTCAGCTACCTCCATACAAATTTCTAGCAATATTGGTCCAGCCGTTTGAGCGTGAAGAAGTAACAAACATATAAACACACACACACTCACAAACTTTCGCCTTTATAATATTAGAGTAATGGTATGAAAAGCGACCTCTGTTCGAAACTGACTAAGTCTGCTTAATTTTACTTTTGTAACTATGCTTTTCTTCGAGTTCGAATCAAGAAAATGTTACATAATTATTCTCCAGCCCTTTTCCCACTTTATTTCAGGTCGGCGCAACATGTCTTTTTATTCCATACTTCTCTATTAGTCGTCATCTGGGAAGTCTCTTCCTTTCTTGCCATATCATCCTTCAGACAGTCCATCCATCCTTTCTTTCATCATGCTGAGATAGGAGCCTTTTGGCCTCTTATAGGACTTTCGGTTTCATTTTCCTTTTGTTACGTTTTTTTTTAAAAAAAACTTGGATTTTTGTTTTACTGTGTTTAGTTTAGTTTGTGGTCTTCCTGTACGAGTCACAATATATACGTTTTCTTTCTTTCTTGGGTCTTCCTCTGCTCGAATAACCATCACTTTCATACTCAAAACTTTCCTGTTACATAAGCTAAGTAATTAATATAGTAACTAGTCTTACGAAGGATTATTCCGTTACCCAGTAACTGGGTTGTGGAGGTCGGGCAGTCACTCCATGTAAAATACTCGCATTCAGTTGCATTCGATTAGACTGGGAGCCGACCCCAACATAGTTGGAAAAAGGCAAGTGAGATTGATTTTTTATAATAGGCGAGTTTATCGTTATAACTGTTTTAAAGATGACAGGTAATCCTTTTTGCTATATCATATATCAGCCTTAAACCACGCATGCCTTAACTTTTATTAGCTCATCTACCCCAGGCGCCAAAAACAAAAAATCAAAATAGTGATAATTTTATAGTAGACAAACGCAAACAGCCAGAAGCGTCAATTAATTATCAATATTTATGATATTTCCATTAATTTATAGACAAAAAATTTAAATTAATAAGAGTATTCTGCACTTGTACTGTTTTGCCTCGCGGCCCTGTCCGGCTAAACACACTGCGTTGATATATGTCTCAATTACTGCATTGGTATGCGCTGGCGCAGTGGGGGACTGTATTCAATATTGAGTTGCATTATTTCGCTTGTTTGTCCTTATGGGATGGGCAGAATTTTAGCCTCATTAGTCTCATTATTAAAGCAATTTTGAAGACGGTTTTCGCCTTCAAATCAAATTAAATTGCAAAATTTACATTTGCTTAACCCTGTAACTATGGGCCTTATTTACCAGTGCCTGTATTAAACAGACTCTCAACGCCTTTATTGCAAGGGTCAGATTATTAAATCTATGTAAAATTTGCAATATTTTCTTGCAATACATCGATATAATTTTCTTCAGAACTTTGTGTACTTTATTTATGCAAATAAATATTTTTTAATTTTTTTTTGTATGTAGGAACAATTTTATTCTGGTGGTAAGACAAGAGATGAAATTGCACATATGTGATTCTATGATAGAGAACCTAATTATCATATTTGACTAGATTTTTTTTTAAATTAATTCAGACAAGAAACTAATAAAACTTATCTTAGGCTGAAGTTTTTGAGGATCAAGAATTGAAAAGACTGCTTAAAAAAACAACTTAAACAGATCCCGATTCTCAAAAAAAGACTCGTCAAGTCGATACGGCCGTGTCTACCGAATATGATAACATGTTTAATTGACCAAGAATCGAATTTTGGACATCGAAACTCAACGTACAAGTAAACTGACACTAAAACAGTAGCTTATTTACACTTCTTGAATAATCCCCTAAGTTATTTAAAACCCAACTTTAAAACAACAGCATTAAAGTCTCAATTCCTATAAAAAATCTCCACAAATTCCTGCAATGGAAATTTAATTTAATTGTCTTAGTTTTAAGGTGTATTTTTGAGTGGCGATTTAGTTCTGGAGGTGTAAAGGTATAAAGTTACAAAACCAAAGAGTTTTCCATGCCATTAATCAGTAAACATCTGTACGTCAAATCGTATCAAGGCATTTAACGAGACGAAAGGAGGTGATTTTGTGATCGAAGAGTCGTATTCACGCGATTGCTTCTGATGCAGAAATCGGAGTGTTAGGTTATAGGGTCATTGACCGCGTGCTTCTGAGAATATGGTGCCCTATAATATTGGATGGAAATGATGCCTAGTGGACTTTCATTAGACGTGCAGGCGAGAACCGCATGTTGTAGCTTTTATAGAGACTGGGCGGAAATGTACTAGACAGGTTTTTATAGGTTTTATATTTAATTTACCTATTAACAATTTTCTTTTTTTTTTTTAAGAGTTCGTTTTCGTAGACTTTTCAATATAAATACGTTTCGGTACCTATCCGTAGTATATAACCCTTAATATTACATCTTTGCGGCATTTACTTATTCTTATTCAAATTATTTTTGTTAACCTAACTGCTTAACATTATAACGGCTGACAAGACCCCAAGAAGGAATCACTGGCTCTGAATCTCTGCCTAGTTTCGGAGTCAGGGATACTTATACCTACTTAAGAGCAAACTAGTCGCGAGCTCGAACTCACTGGTAGTCATGGCCAAAAATTACGTTGTCTTATCTGGCTTCGTGCCCGACTGAGCTAGTATCAGTGATGAGCAGTTAGACGCTAGTCTACATGAAAAAAGTCTAGTTCTCACCCACAGAAATACCATTCCGAACTGAAAGGCGCGGAAAAAAAAATTAAAAGTGTTTTATGAAAAAAATAATGCGTAAATCAATTAAAAATAAAGTTTATTGGACTCTTCGATAACTGAGCTTTGTCGGTACGGACTTGGTTTTGAAGATTTTACAGTTCTTATATTACTTATTTACACCCAAAGTTACGATAAAAATAGCAAGAAAAACGAATCTTTGTTGGCTCATAACTTTTTAATGGCTTTTTATTTTACTATTCTGTTTCCGTACAGACAACATTAATAATAAGACAAAATGATATCATGCTTAACTTTGGATGCACAATGTCAAACAGTGGAGTAATACACTCCCGAAATTTGTATGGAAAAAATATCGACTAGAGTCACCTTAAGATAAGCCCTGGCTAGAGTACCCAATGAAATTCTAATCCAATGTCCAATCTCCTATTTTAAGTCACTACGATGTACACCTTAGAATAAGACCAAATTGTAAAAATGGTTGTGAATAAAACTTTTATTAATATTATTATATATAATCCTATTCCTACTTATATTATAAACGCGAAAGTTTGTGAGGATGGATAGATGTTTGTTTGTTACTCTTTCACGCAAAAAGTACTGAACAGATTTGAATGAAGTTTGGCACACAGATAGTTTATAACCAGGATTAACATAAAGGAAACTTTTTATCCCGATATTCTCACGGGATCGACACTTACGCGGGGTGAAACCGCGGGCAGCTAGTATACTATAAAAGGGGACATCACTCGCATAGTACTTTAGCAGATTTGAAGACGCTTTTCTCGCTTATCTTTTCAGATTATAAAAATATGCTGCTGGGGAATTTGTTCCCAGATAAATCACTAAATAGTGGTGAAAAGCGGGTGGGGGTCTTATCTATTTTTGACATTCAAAATGTGCTGATTCTCAGCCTAATTTGAATAAATTACTTTTGATTTTGATTTTAATTTCTTTTGCGTTGTTACTAGTACTTAAGCTTTGGTTTTCTAGGAAAGCAGATGCGTCATATTATAACGGTTGTCATTAAAAAACACCCTGTGTTTGGATAACCGTTATTGTGTGACCGTTCACCGCTTTCTTATATTCGATTCCTGTAAACAAAAACGAATAATTTTGCTTACCAGTGGTGGCATTTTTTATTGCCAAACTGAGCATCCATACTAATATTATAAATTCGAAAGTAACTCTGTCTGTCTGTCAGTATGTTACCTTTTCACGCCTTAACCACTGAACGGATTTCGATAAAATTTGGCAGAGAGATAGATTGCATCCCGGGGAAGGACATAGGATAGTTTTTACTGACGTACCTCGCAGACGAAGCTGCGGGCGGAAGCTAGTATTAATATATTCGTAGGCTAATTTTATCTGTGATAGCTATTTCCATTTGTGAGGTTCTACTATGTAAGGCTATGAGGTCTTTGTTTAATTATTGGTAAAGATACAAGAGTCTTAATTTTAACCAACAACGATCCGTAAATTATAGGAATCGGTCTAAATTATAACAGCCGCACAGGTCGATCCATCAGGTTAAGCTACGCTTGCCGCGGTTGGTCTGTGGATGGGTGACCATCTTTACATACCGTGACCCCTCCGTGCCTCGGAAAGCACGTTAAGCCGTTGATCCTGGCTGTCATCCGTGGATCTTTGACAGTCGTTACGGGTTGTCAGAAGCCCGAAAGTCTGACAACCAGTCTTACCAAGTGTTAGTGTATGCAAGTGTGTGTAGCGTTACCAAACGGGAGCGTTCCCAAACGGGAGTATTACCCAGTAACTGGGTTCTGGAGGTCAGATAGGCAGTCGCTCCATGTAAAATACTGGTATTCAGCTGCATCCCGTTAAACTGGAAGCCGACCCCAACATAGTTGGGAAAAGGCTAGGCAGCTGATCATAATTGGGAAAAGGCTATCAGAATACCAGCGCTGTGACATTTATTTTTTAAATGTCGCAGCATCATGCTGAGATAGGAGCCTTTTGGTCTCGTATAGGACTTTCTGTTTTATTTTCCTTTTGTTACTTTTTCTTTTTTTTTAATATAAATTGGATTTTTATTTGACTGTGTTTAGTTTACTTTGTGATCTTCCTGTACGAGTCGCAATAAATACTTTTTCTTTCTTTCTTTCATTCTATATGTAGCTAAGAATCTTGCTTGAACCCTCCTTTTCTCCACACCTCTTCTAGGATTTTCTCGTGTTTAATAGCTCCAACCCCTATTACGTAAACCCTTTATAAAATACAGCAGAAACGAAAAAACAGCTGCTCATTTAAAAGCCATTTTAACGAGAACCCTTGCGGCCGGACAATCGGGGCCGAACAGCGAAGCACGTAGGGCTGCTTTATCGCTAAATTCCTTCATCGTACGTCAAACTGTTTGCCGCTGGTTGGCTGCGGTGGGACAGGGAATGGAGTGGAGTTGAATTGTATTGTTGGAATTTTTTATTGGTGAGTGGTTTTGTTCTGTTTAACAAGGCACGATTGTTTATGAAGGATTGTTTTATGGCTGTGGATAATGTTTTTAAATTATTTCAATGTATCTTTTTTGTAACTTTATGTGATATAAACTTGATAGTTTGTTAGGATAACTCCAACGTCTTTAAACACAAGAAGAAATGAAATAAGAGAAACATTGTTTATTCTGCAAAATAAGACGCATATTAAACATTACAAAATAAAATTAAAATATACTAAACTAGCTTCCGCCCGCGGCTTCGCCCGCAAGGTATGTCGATAAAAACTATCCTATGTCCGTTCCCGGGACGCAATCTATCTTTTTGCCAAATTTTATCAAAATCCGTTCAGTGGCTTAGGCGTGAAAAGTTAACATACAGATAGACAGACAGAGTTACTTTCGAATTTATAATTTAAGTATGGATAGTGAAAAGCCTGGTACGTATTTGGCACAAGAACAGTAAAGTCTGCAAGAAATTCACAGATAAGCAACCAAACACTTATTGATGATTTCTGGTAGAACAGTGCCATATAGCGTTAGACAATAGCATCTATCACTAAAATAGAAAGTCTCTTAGGAGAGTCTCTGTTTCAGTCTGTAATCTTGACTTTACTACTTTGTATACAGATTAGAGCAAGGCAATATACCAGGACTACAGGATTCAAGCACTTTTGTAACATCAATCTACTCCACCCCACTCCCTGTTCTAAAACCCAAAGATAAGAGGACGTTCAGAGATAGCACAGTACAATACTTATCCAATTAAATTAGCCGACTGCGGCAAGAGGTGTAATGAGTTAGACCTTATTTATAATGGCCGTTCGCTCGGTATTTTAGTTGACATTTAAACGGCTACTTAAAGTTTTATTGATTTCGCACTTAAAAGAAATAAAGTTATTTTTTGAGCTATTTTGTCTGGTGATAGTTAATTTTACTGTGGGACTAGGTAAATAATGAATGAAGGTAGTTGCTACTATAATAAAGGAGGCTGGTTTACCGTTGTTTTGTTTTTTCAGCAGTAGATATTTTATAGCCTTTAGAGGACACTTCTATGTACGTAGTACACTACCTACAATAAATCTTCCTAGCATTTTAATTTTATTTTTTTAATTGCTGAATGGGCAAGCTCTTGACGTCGTTCACGCCTGATGAAAAGCGATGGATGAGGTCTATGATGGAACGAGCGTGCCCAGAAGATGCCTAAGGCACTGGAACTTTCAGCGGGATTGTCCGGAAGGGTTAAGGGCTAAGGAATCAACACGGGTGGGTTTTAGTCAGTAAGAGTCTGACACTCCCTTCCGTTCCGCCCAGAGCGGGAGGGGTCACTTGATGATTTCTCATCCACAATAAAAAAAGAGGCACTGGAACTCCGACGCATCGACGAAACACAGCAGGCTGCTGTCCCGAACTATGTTGGAATCTGCTTCCAGTCATATTGAATGCAGCTGGGTACCAGGAAGCTAGATAGGCAGTCGCTCCATGTAAAAACATGGAGCGACTGCCTATCTAGCTTCCACAACCCAGTTACAAGGTAACGCAATACCCCTTGGAAAGACTGGTTGTCAGACTTTCGGGCTTCTGACTACCCGTAACTACTGTCAAAGATCCATGAATGACAGCCGGGACCAACGGCTTAACATGCTTTCCGAGGCACGGAGGGGTATGTAAGGATGGTCACCCATCCACAGACCAAAACCTACGAATGACAGCCGGGACCAATGGCTTTACGGGTCTCCATATGTAATTTATTTATTCATTTATTTCAGGCGACTTAGGCCCATAGATTAATACCTTAACCTAAACATACATATTTTTATTATTAAATAGTACTTCACTTCACTAGATTGTTCTTGTGCTGTTCTGTGGTACTTGCCCGCGGAAGCGACGGAACACCACGAAGTCTTCTTCCATGACGACGGGCAGATAACAATTCGGCACGCAAACCACGAACTCTTTGAAGTTGACGTTGCGGTTCGACTCCAGTAACTACACCCTCGGCGTGTACCTCGTCTTCTGGCGCACGTACTCCACGATGTCCTTCGCCTTAGTGGTGTAGTGTAGGCGGGAGATGTACACCGGTGTGTAATGGATTATCAATGGTGTGTAATGAACGATGTCGGCAAGCCATGGTAATCGACCCGTCCGACTGTTATCTAGCCACGAGCACCTCAATTTGGACGATATTATCTACAGCTCAGTCTTTTCTAGTATAACCAGTGTACAGTGAAAATCGCAATAGTATTTAGATTTGATGTCTGATTACAAAGTACAGTCAACGACCTAAAACAACAATAACTAACCGACTGTCACAAAGCAGTTGTAATGAGTTTGATTAAAGTTTATTCGTTTTCTGGGAAGCGGTCCAATGACTGATTCAAAGTTATGCCACGGAATAGACAAGTTCAGAAGGTGAAGTGAACATGACCAAACAATTTTCTATGTAGCTTCTATTTAGTAGAAATTATGAACTCAGCGAGCCCATGTTTAACAAGAGACAATAATGTAGGCTGATTTGTATAAAACAAAAAAAACGTGGAAGTAATTTATAAATACCGTGAATAAGGGACTTGTTTTGCAAAGCAAACCATCAGGCCGGTATGAGAAAGTTTATAGTGGATAAGACAAAGATTAAAACAGAAGACGATCCAGGAGGGGATCGAGGCGGGGGAGGTGGAGGGGGGTTCAGGGGATCAGAACGGAATAATTCAGGATAATTGCGTAAAACACTATCAGTAGCAATAGGTTTTAATTTTGAAAGTACAACAACATTCATTGCGTTATTTGCATTGTTGAGCAAACACATTTTTCGAACATATGAAGCAATGGATTAGCAATATTTTTCAAAATGATACAAATTGAGAGTAATAGTGTGTTACGCAATTAGGGTGCATATCAACGTCTGCTTGATCGCGAACCGTGTATTTGTGACGAACCGTGTATTTGTGATGAACCATGTACTTATTTGTGACGAACCGTGAATTTGTGACGAAACGTGTATTTGTGAAGAACCATGTACTTATTTGTGACGAACCGTGAATTTGTGACGAAACGTGTATTTGTGACGAACCGTGTATTTATGACGAAACGTGTATTTGTGACGAACAGTGTATTTGTGACGAACCGTGTATTTGTGACGAACTGTGTATTTGTGACGAACCGTGAATTTGTGACGAACCATGTATTTGTGACGAACTATGTATTTGTGACGAACCTTGTATTTGTGACAAACCGTATATTTGTGACGAAACGTGTATTTGTGACGAACCGTGTATTTGTGAAGAACCGTGTATTTGTGACGAACCATGTATTTGAGCTTCTGTTTTATTTATTAGTTGTTTCGACTTCTGTGTAAAGTCAGTAATCTTGATTGTTAGATTTGATTCGGGAACCGTCAATTATATTGTTAAAGATATTACGTAGCTAAAATTTATGATACTTTATTTTTGCCTTGGGCAATAGTTTCCATCTTGCCGGGATTGAACATAACCTCTCTGACATTGGGTTAATTCTAAGCCAAACCCAACCTGGACAGTCAACAACGGCCACATTGCATGTTCACGATGCTCAACGTTCTCGTTGAGACCAACCCTGGATAAGACTTTCGTTGCTGATGATTGATGATCGTTTGAAGACGATAATGTTAGAATGTTTGCGGTTCTGTGAGAAGGCAGAGGTGAGGTGAGGTGAGACAGAGGTGAGGCTAAATTTAATATGAATGACTAGTTTGTGGTGGCATATACAGTGTGTCCGGTCATGGACTAGCGATATTCTAGGTACTTATATAACTACTATTCTAGTACTCAAATACACTATACACTAGGGTCCAATCCACTAAAATATTAATATTAATTTAATGTTGTTTTGTAACTTAGCTCAAAATCTGTCGATCTAGGAAAAAAATAAAAAGGGTCATATGGGTTGTTTTTGCAGTAACTTACAATAATTTGTTGATTGGCATAATTTTTTGAATTTTTTTTTTTGAGTTTTTTTTTTAAAGTTACGTGAATGTGAACCCATTGGATCGTAATGGAAACGATAGACAGTATTGTTACCCTCCGAATAAGCCTACTTTTATCTCAGTAGGACCAAAACTTTGAGAGATATGTTTTCTTTGTACACACGTAGAGAATATCTCAACAAAATGACTGCCAAATAGCGGGGAAGCAGATTGGACCCTAGTGTGTAGTGAATTTGTGTACTAGAATAGTTGCTTTATAAGTACCTAGAATATCGCTAGTCCATGACCGGACACATTGTATATAACCTATATATATAAAATTCAAAGTTCTGACTGACTGATATATCAATGCACAGCCTAAACCGCTGGTCCTAGAGATATGAAATTTGAAGTGTGTGTTCTTTGTGAAGAGTAGATATCCACTAAGAAAGGATTTTTAGAAATTGCACCCCTAAGAGTAAAAATGTAAATGGGGTAAGGGGGTAATGGTGGGAGGCCTGTGTCTCAGCAGTGGGAACAGTATAGGCTGATTATGTAAGTTAATTAAGTGCTAAATGTGTTTAGTGATTTATGGGGCAAGGGGGTCTTAAGCTAGGTCCATGTGTCTTGAGAGTGAATTTACAACAATAATTCAGTTTACTTTTGGTCAACCATTAACACCCCAGCTGTTAGACATAGACATGTCCATTGACTCGATAAAATCTAGACTGAATTCTAGTCTTAAAACTAGTCAGATAATAATTTAATCTTAACAATTCAAGTCTGTCGCCTTGAGTTGGGCGTTAGTCGTGAATAGTTGAAAATTTTGAGATTTCTACAAACCTATGTTGTTAGTTCATTTATCGAGTCATTGAGCGGGTTTGCGTTTGATTGGGTTTTACCAATAAGATACGTCATTTCGGGTCCAGCCCAAAAGTCTTACAACCAGTCTTACCAAGAGGTATAGTGTTACCCAGTTACTGGGTTAAGGAGGTAAGATAGCTGTCGCTCCATGTAAAATACTGGTACCCAGCTGCATTCAATAAGACTGGAAGCAGATTCCAATATAGTCTGTGTTTCGTCGATGCGTGGGAGTTCCAGTGCCTTAGGCAAATAAAAAGTGACAAAACCAGGACAGAGACCTCAGATTCTTCCATCTGATTCAGCTGTATCAAATTAGACTGTTAGCCAGCCTAACATAGTTGGGAAAAGGCTAGGCAGATTCATTCAGATTCACTCGTGTTTACGTTTTAAGCTTGAAATATATGCAAAACCATGCTAATTTCGAGCAGATGCTACCCAGTAGCACATAATTAACATGTGTATACGGAAAAAGTATAATCATTTTACACACACGGAGAGATACTGCTATACTATACTAGTTACTGGCAGACAAGCATGTTTTTGGCACGTGTATTCAGCCTTTAAAAGATGACATATATATATATACAGTTATATCCGCTTTGTCAGTGTCAATGTTTCGAGAAAACGTGGAGTTTTACAGGGATTTCCTATATGTTTCAAACGAAATGAGGCACTTTGAATTTTCAAGGTCATTGAAAGACAAGAATACTAGCTGCTGTCAACTTGCAATAAATTGTTTATTTATCGGCGAGATCAAATAGTGTCCGTGTCTTTTGAAATTACAGCAGGCAAAACTAATTCATACGCTCGTTGGCAATAATATAGGTACTAATTTTCCACTCAGTGCTAAAACCAAGAAAAAACTTTACAACCCCTTCACAACTGCCGAAATGCACACACACACACCACAAAAATAATCACCGACACACATTCAAACAAATTGTTTACGTATTTCTGTACATTCGAATTACGAACTTGTGTGGGTTGTGTGTGTGAATGAGTAGGGTGTAGGTGTGTGCGCGGACAATGATAGTAATTACATAATGATAAGTCATTTAAACGTTGCCCCGCGGTGCGGGTGTAGTGGACTTAATATTGATGTACGGTCAGCAGAAAGGCACGTCTAAATAGATTATGATTTATGTGAGAAAATTTTGGTGGTAATCAATCATTGGGTGTTGTAGGGTTTTCTAATGTAAGCTAAATGTTTATTATTGGTTGATAGTGGAGTTAAAAGATAATAGAAAAAAAAATCAGTAGACATAGTTTTTTGAACATCTTGAGAATTTCGAAGAAAGTCGGGTATGAAAGCGTTTTGTTTTGAACCGATATGCATAAGTACATATTTTTTTTTTGTTTTAAATAAAATGTTTAACAGGTTCACTGTCCAGGCTCCAGAGTGGGAATGGTCCATAAGTCCAGTTATGTTTATTTCATACCCATATTTAAATATCGACTTTTTCCCTATGTCCCAGCACTTTTTATAATCCTTATGATGTGTCCTGCCAAGTCCGCATTAAATACGAGACTTTCTCCTTACGTCCACAGTATCAGATGACTTAGAAATTGTACGGGCGAATATACCACATACGGTCTGTGGACTGATATGGAAGTCTCTCTACAGACCATCATGTGGTCTGTGGACAGTGAACCTGTTAAATTAATTGTTTACACCAATTGAATTTTCATCTCCGTTCCTCGTTTATGTCTTTTCTATAGAAATTAGTTGTTTTCCCAAGTAAGTACTGAGAAGTATTTAATTGCTAGATAATCAACAAGTAATCCATACCAAAACCAGAGTCACGCACAAATTAAAAACAAAACACAGTACAAGCTCACATGATTTCAACAGCACTTATCTATAATCTCAAAATAACTGATTACATTAATATCAATTCTAAACATACCAAATAACATAATAGACGTTTAAATTATTCTTTCCGAAAAATAATAATACTGTTCCGAATAATAATTATTAATAATTGTCGTAATTACGCTAGTAATTTTGCTGCTGACCGTACAACAGTTTTCGTGGAACAAATTCCAAAGCATTTGTTTGATGCTCCATAATAAGGCTCAATTATGAAAAAAACTTACGTTTGTACTATATATTCTATAGTTTTTGTTCATGTTATGTATAGATTTATGTAAGAAACCCTTGGTTTCAGCCTTCAAGCTTATAAGACATGCCAGGACAGAAGACAGAAGGACAGACTTGATATTTTTAACAGATATTTTTTCAGAATCTAACTAAATGTTTGGATTTTTTTTTTGTAGTTTTTATATTTTAAGTTTAAGTGAAAAATATTTCGGAATAAAGGGCTTTATTTATTTAAATATTTCCCATGTCGAATTGGAAACTATAATTTTACTCTATCTCATCATCTGCCTAGTCTTTTCCCAACTACGTTGGGGTCGGTTTCTAGTCAAACCGGATGCAGCTGAATACCATCTGTATCTGACGTCCACAACCCAGTTACTGGGTAATGCGATTCCCCTTGGTAAGACTGGTTGTCAGACTTTCGGGCTTTCGGGGAATTTTACTCCATATATGTTTAAGTAATAACAGGTCACAGATATTTTAAATCTGAATTTCAAAAATGTACGCCTCCATTTTGCAAACCCTATACAGTTACAAAAGGATCTCTTGGCGCGTGGTGAAAATCGGAACCTTCGCCGCCATGTTGTTTTATAATACATTTCACAAAACAATTGCACAAATGTTTAAAAATTGCACACACTGTCAACGTCATTCGAGCGCTAAAAGATCAATAAAGCGTTCTGTTTTTTCTTTCTTTTGTTTTTTTACCTCTGAATTTTACATTACTGTCAAAATCAAAGTGATCTTTATCCTTGTAACAATAAGGTTGCTTTTGGGTTGTTGCCACTGAGTAGTCTATTAAAATAACAGTAATCTTTATTCACGTTGCAGTAAGGTTGTAGTTGGATTGCTGCTGCCCTACAGTTGACTTCAAGTCTAAAACAAAAGAAACTTGATTAAACTCAAAACAATCTTGCACAATGTCACAAGCAGCTGAAAATAATCAGTACCTACACACCACCGTAAATTCATGTACGAACATTAATATGCTTAAATTGCATTATAAAAACTTAAAGTTTTCACATATCTGCGTAATTCCGCTACTCGTTTAATTATCCGAATAAATTGCCAACAATTATATTATTATTAGACCACACACAGTTACATATTTAAAAAATAATGTTTAATCCAAGCGATTACCGGCAGATGTTGCATGCCTGTTTTTAAATGTTAAGTAAAACTGCTTTGAAGACATTTTACTAATTTTAGTAGCTTTGCTCGTAAGTACGGTATGTATGAATTAAAATATAATTTAGTGTCGAATTATAAGAATATAGGCTTGTAATGACGAGTCTGGTAACCATTGGATATCACATTAAGAATGTTCTTAATCTTTAAAGCGTTTACGCCGTACGGCATTTCATACAAACATACAAGCCCTCGTTTTTCGGAATGAATTTCGATTTTAATGAAACTTCATATGCATATGCAGGATACAAAGGTCTAAAAAGTTACTTAAGAACATTTTCGAAAAATAGTGTTACAGCCAAATTAGACCGATTTTAAAATTTCCATAACTAAACAGAGATTTCCAGTCATCCTTTTTTTAAATTAGACATTTAGAAAATGTTCTGTAACTTTTTAGACCTTTGTATCCTGCTTATGCGTATGAAGTTTCATTAAAATCGGTTCATTCATTTCGAAAAACAAGAGCTTGAACGTTTGTATGAAATTCCGTACGGCGTAAACGCTTTTAATGTCTTTCATCATTCTCCTGCTCACAACACAATGTATTGGGGGTCGGCTCAACATGTCTTTTCTTCCATAGTCTCTCTATTAATCGTCATCTGAGTAGTATCACTTCCTTTTCACCTAATTATATAATTTATCACACAGTGCTTCAATCGTGTATTGGTACCGTTTGTATTTTCTGTTTGTGTCCCAAATAAAATATGTTTACTTTCTTTCTTTGTGATATCTCAATAATTACAAAACTCTTTCGTCATAGCTTTAATAAGAGATTTCGTTTCTTAGTTGGCCCTTCAAAATCAAAATCAAAATATTTTATTTCACATAAACCTACATGGGCAGTTATGAAACGTCAGAAGCTAGGTGCACGGCTTCAATTGGTCGTTTCCTATGGAGAAGAACCGGCAAGAACTTCACGGTTACTCCTTTAAAAAAATAATTGGCTTTTACAATGTTTTCAAATTACAGTAGGTATGAGGACAGCGTAGGCCTTTTAACAAGTACCAGGTACTTGATAAATTAAAAATTGTCTACAGATCTAAAGTCTACAAGGCCTTATACACACTAATATTATACAGGCGAAAGATTGTGAGCGTGTGTGTGGGGGTGTGTTTATATGTTTGTTACTTCTTCACGCTCAAACGGCTGGACCAATTTTGATAAAATTTTGCATGGAGGTAGCTGACGCCCTGGATTAATATATAGACTTTTTATCTCGATATTCGAGATAGTATATTATATATATATCCTGCTAATCCTACTACAATATTATAAATGTGAAGGTTTCTATACTTGGATATTTGTTACTCAATCACGCAAATACGGCTGAATGGATTCGGATGAAATTTGGCACACCGAGAGTTTTTAATCTGGATTAGCACATAGGATACTTTTTATACCGATAAACCAACATCTACGTGGGCGAAGCCGCGGTCAAAATCTAGTTATAAAATAAAGAACCAAATAGGATGCATGATGGGTAAAGAGGAACCATCTGCACAATTTTATTACACCCTTCATATTATCGAGAGCGGTAATTAAAAGTTATTTCTTAAGATTAATCAAGATAACAGCCTCTGTGCAGTCATAGAAATTAATAGGCTCAATAATGTACTTTAACACGTAATACATAACTTTTTATTTTACAGAAACAGTACAGGTATACCTATGTAGGTAACTATTATAGATGATAAACAATAATACCTCAATCTATTGGAATTGCGCGTTTTTTACCTCTCTATACCGTGCAATGGTCAGGGCTCATTAAATTTCATACCGCTTTAAACCACTATATCAAGACCTCACCACAGAAAGAGATAGGAAAGGATCGAAGTTCTGGAAAAATTGGCAAAAACCAGCTATTTTTAAACTACTGTTATACATTGTGGTAATTATGTCTTGTTATGGGATAAAAGCTAATTGATATGGGCAGATATTGTATGGGTGGAAGCTAAAATTGAATGGTTTGAAGACATAAGTTGGCTTGATAAAGTTATTTCATTAGTTGATGAAAAAAAAATAAGTGTAGCTGATTATGGTTGGAAGTCGTTGAGTGGTGGTTGGAAGCTACATTATAACTCCTTTAAAACTATAGGTCTTGCTGCATCTGCTAATCAATATAAATTAGAGCTAATGTTTATTCAATAAGTTGGTAATTTGTGACAATTATTATAATCTTCAAATGGTTTTTGTTTCGGTGAGGCTGGTATCAGGAACGCTTTCAGAGGAGAAGCACAGAAGCAAACAATGTTGGATAATGCTAATGAAGTACAAATTCATACAAAAAATAATAACAAACAGTTACACGGTCTCAAATATCATTCAGTAGTAAAAAGTTCAAGTATAAAACTAGAAGTAGTAAATTAAACACTCTAGAAGTCTGTATTCCTAGAACAAACTATGGCAAATATAATATAAGATTTCAGGGAGCCAAATTACACAATAGTTTACCAAATTATATTAAAATGTCAAAATCTATAAGCGTCTTTAAAGTTAAACTAAAAAAATATATAGCAGAAACAGTTTTGTAAAATCTGTTACCTTAGAATTTGTAAGTGGTATTGGATATAACTAATTTAAATAGCCATTCTTCCCGATGTTGTACCTTTATTTACTAATAAGATTCTCTTGTAAGTTTTGTTTCTCTTGTAAGTGAATATTGTAAAATTATTTTAGAGAAATAAAAATTCTAGAAACTGAAGTACTTTTTGAGATAACTACCAAGCAGATTATTGAAGTGGACCAGTCATGACAGCTGACACGTGTGAACCCAGTCATCGTGTAGGTCAATAGCATTTTAGAGACCTTTATGACTATGGATGTAAAGTATAATTTGAAACAGTTCCTAGCACTTATTCATACTGTTTGTCGGTCTACCGGGTCTGTTACCCTTTCAACCCTTAACGGCTCAATGGATTTCGATGAACAACAAACACAGGCAGACTATGACCTGGGATAGGACGTACAATACTTTTATACCAGTAGTACGTTCATCATCTGCGTCATGTCTGCCTAGCCTTTTCTCAACTATGTTGGAGTCGGCTTCTAGTCTAACCGGATGCAGCTGTATACCAGTACTTTAACATGGAGGGACTGCCTATCTGACCTCTACAACAAAAAAACGAAAAAACGACGATACCCAAAACGACTCATAATGCTCATTTGATCGTATAAAACCATAGATATAGATATTATATTAGTTAGTTTTTATTAATTATAATTAAACTATTTTGAATAAAAGAGCCATTTTCAATAGGGTTCCTCTTAAGGGTGAAAGTAATTGGTTTAAAAAAAATAACTCAAATAATTGATTTTTTCGCAAGCTAAATTGCTTTCAAGTTTCACACTTGATTGACGGGATTTTTTTTAGAAATACTTTAATGTTTTTTTCGTTTCTACTGCATTAAATCAATTTTTGAAAAAAGCAGAATTAATCTACATTAAATTTTCATTAATTATCTATACAATGGTGTATAAACTAAGTAGGTTCTGTGTACTAGCAGGAGTATTAATAGAAACAATTGCAGAAAAGAGGCAAAAAAAAAATCGATCGTAAAGCACTCTCTAATGCTTCGCCTTCATTATGAGTCGTGCGATAAAGTGTCTCTAAAACTGATATCCGTACCAAGATTATCTGAAGTCTTCAACAGATTATAAATGCCAGACACTGAAACCGTTTTAACCGCTGTCCTCTCCCAGCGTACCCTAAGCCGAGGTCCGAACCCCACAGGGGATGCCCTTAGCGTGTAGGCGCTTAGTTTTTAGTTAGTTTCTAAGCCCTGTCTGGAGGCCTTAATTTATTGAGGCATCCACAGGAAAGCCTGGTTAAGCAGTCGGCAACCTCACAGGTTGAACTGCGAGATGCCATTCATAAAAAATAAAAAAATTAAACCGCTAGACGAACAGCATCCAACAATTTTCTAGTAAACTGTTCTACACTTGTGTTTACTTCAAGTAGCACTGTGTTTGCAACTCGTTGCCTTGTAACAGTATTTGTTCTATCTATATCTTCACACTCCATTAGGTCTACGGAATGATCAGAATTCCTAGTATTGGCGCTTGCCTGCACGCATACGTTACATTTGGCAAGAAGCGGTGTTAGATTTCAATATTTTGCTATACTTAGTCCCTCAGTGGCTCGTGGGTAAGTAATAACAGGTCGCGGTTGGTCCGTGGATGGGTAACCATCTTTACATACCGAGACCCCTCCGGAAAGAATTGGAAAGCACGTGGTCCCGGCTATATTTTTTTGGATCGTTGACAGTTTTTAAAGTCCGAAAGTAAGACAACCAGTCTTACTAAAGGGTATGGTAATACCCAATAACTGGGTTGTAGAGTTCAGGTAGGCAGCCGCTTCGATTTACCGGCCGATTAGACCGGAAGTCGACCCCAACATAGCTAGGTAAAGGCTAGGCAGATGATGACTTTGTCTATTAAAATCGGTAAAGCTGTACTATTTTTATGTCTGTTCGGTGGTCCGGACACTTTTGCTAAAGGTTTTGTTAAAAGCGAGCAAGACTTGGGAGCCTAAAAAGGCCACTTTGGCAGAATCATAAAAGGATAACATTATGAACCATAATGGACAGTTAACTGTTAAGTTAATCGTATCAAATCCCCATTGGTGAAGGATTTTTCAGTTATTTTGTTTTTGTCTGTGCTGAAATCCAATCCCAATCTCTTTGATCATACCTACGTAGTGCAGCGAAAAAAAGAAAAACACGGACTATTTTCGCCATATTATGATTCATAATGTTATCCTCTTATGATTCTGCCAAAGTGGCCTTTTTAGGCCCCCTGACCGAAGGGAAAATATTGTTCATATCCGTTCGGGTGTGACTCAGCGTACGTAGACGATATCAGTAAGTTTTATTGACTGGTAGCAGTTTTCACTATGGTTAGTACGGAGACACACTAAGAGCCGTATTACAGAAGCTCAGAGGTTCTAAGAGAGAGCCTCACTTAAACATTACTTTAAACTAATTTAAAGCATTTTTTTTCGGTTGAAACCAGTTTCAAGTAATGCTTCAATCTTGAGTGGGTTCTGTTATAATACGGGCTTATGGGGTCATAATTATGAAGACGAAAGGCAGCATCTTTCTCTTCTACGACAACCCGCAAATCGATATCTGCTTTCAAAGGTGTATTCCACAGTGTGTTTCAAATGGCTTTGAACTGGGAATCCAGATTCAAACAATAGACCGGAAGCTAGAAAAGCTAACAAGCTTCCAAAATTCAACTATTTAAGTTATCTCCCAAAATCTTTGAGCACGTCAGAGATTTCATCATTGATAGTCAGCTTCCCAAGAGTAGTCCGCCAAAAACGACTAAATAACCGGAAATAACCAGTTTAGTAGCGGCCGGGAGTCGACTAAACGACTAAAAAAACTATAACCATTACGTGAACCATCGCATCTACGTGGGAGACGCAATTATTTTCCAATTTTAATCAAAAATATCATTTTCTCAGCCTTTCACTTCCACTTAAGTATTTAAATGTCAATCTTTCGCTCTTACTGAGAGCTTCGCCTTAAGTAGCCAGGAAAATACAAAGTAATTTGAACTTTATGACGAGAATATAAGAATGAAAATGGAAAAGAGGATCGGCTCTGATCTAAAACAATTTGGTTTCGAATGATTAATGTGAGTAACACTAGGTATTGTGTTGAATTTTTTATTGAACCTTTTCTGCTATTGGATAACCAACTTTATAATGAAGACGTTATGATAAAAATTGGATTGTGTGGCAGTATTGGCTGGAAGCTAGAAAGTTTAAGAAAGAAATTGATAAAATAACATTAGATTGCAATAATGACGATACATTATAAGATGCAGTGTTAATAAAAAGTCCACGTATTTGTTTCAAGTAAATCTGGTTTTTTTGACAGTAGAAATCTACAAAATAATCAGTCAATGTCATAATAGTACTGCTTATGTGTATAAAAAACTTAATTGTGAATGGAATCGTCTAGTTATTGCCCCTTAAATAATAAATTACAAACACACATGAATTGTTTTTCTATTTGAAACCGGAAATACCGTCTTTACTCAGAAAAACTTTGAATTGTTTGCTCATTACAACAAAATGCAACTTTTTTCATTTGCAACCGACGAAAAAACGGAGGAGGTTCTCAAGCCGACGCGTATATAAGGTTCCATTAAAATAGATGAACAAACTTTTAGAAATCATTCAGACCACCAAAATAAGGACGATGGTAAAAAAAATATATAAAAAAAAACGCATAGATACTTACAAGAAAAATAATCAGCTAACGAAAATACACTAATGTGTAGCCAATTTATTATTTTAGGTCAAAATAAAATCACTTTAATCAGTTTTTTTTTACTTGGATATCTTTAGTTAGATGAACTGAGCGCTGTATTTCCACATGATTGAGGTTTTTTTCCAAATACGTTTGCTTTTATTTAGTAATAAATGAAGAGTTACATTTCTGAAGTTTGCTGTTACTTTTATTTCATGATTTTACTTAGTAATAAATAAATAATTATATTTCTGAATTTGCTGTGTTGACTGTACAATTTAATCCAAAACAGGCTTGGTAGTGTCGTTAATTGTAAACGACACTACTGGTAGTGCGGCTGGTAGTGTCCTTACCATAACACGAAAATTTGTGCATCTATTTTAATGGGTCCGTGTGTATATATATATATTTATTTATGTAGGAATAGGCCACGCATAGCTTGTAACAGAGTAGTCTGATTTTGATAATTCTTTTTTTATTAGGAAGGGTATACCTCGAAGTTGGTCCCACATACATTTGGAAAATAAATTCCAACTCTAAGGGTAGGAAAACAGGGGATGATTGATTGTTCACTCACTGATTGTAATGTATGATCACGCATAAGTTTTTAGAATAGTCCGACTTTTTTACCAGATGTTTTTCTTTCCTCTAAAAAAAATAATCTTTGAAATTACTTCTCATCACGGAGATAAGTCTGGGCATCGCGTTACCCTGAATAAGGTAGGACGATACCCAAAGATAAGGGTTGTAGGAGTCAGGCACTCGCTCCATGTAAAATGCTGGTATTCAGCTGCATCTGGTTAGACTGGAAGCCAACCCCAACAAGTTGAGAAAAGGCTAGGCAGATTAATTGTTACTTGCGGTTTTTTATGTCCATTTTTATTATAAACATTTAAAACGAATTACATTTGATTTTTTTAACATATTAATCAAGACTCGTGAGGGGATCGTTAATAAATAATCATCAGGTTAAGCTACGCTTCCCGCGGTTGGTCTGCAGATGGGTGACCATCTTTACTTACCGTGACCCCTCCGTACCTCGGAAAGCACGTTAAGCCGTTGGTCCCGGCTTTCATTCGTAGATGTTTGACAGTCGTTACGGGTAGTCAGAAACCCGGAAGTCTGACAACCAGTCTTACAAGAAGTATCGTATTACCCAGGAACTGGGTTGTGGTGGTCAGATAGGCAGTCATTCCATGTAAAATAAAGGTATTCAGCTGCATCCGGTTGGACTGGAAGCTAACCCCGACATTATTGGGAAAAGGCTAGGCAGATGATGATTAATCAAGACCGGAAAGTATTAATCGGTTTATCAGAAACTAGCTGACCAGACAGACGTTGTCCTGTCATCTTGTGAAGCATTTTACAGTTATTTTTTTTGTCTGTGCTAAAATACCAATCAATCCGATCCAAATCCAATCCTAATCTCTTTGATTATACCTACGTAGTGCAGCGAAAAGAAGAAAAACAAGGACTGTCTTCGCCATGTTAGGATTCATAATGTTATCCTTTTATGATTCTCCAAAGTGGCCTATTAGGCCCGCTGGTAGCTAATAAATTTTTTACGACAACTGCGGAAACAGTCATAAAACACACTACCCAGTTCTCCACAAGACATCACTCAGTACATTATAGAATACAAACAAGCAAACATTCTTTTTACACGAAACTCGATAAAAATAACAAAACTCGTTCATGAATATTCCTGTCTAACTAGACAATGCTCATCAGACATGGCTGATACATGCATATGTCAAAGAAACAAATGTGGGCATATGAACCATTAATATCCGTACATGGATAGATATTAGCATAATACATGGCTCTGTATATTGCGTGAATTACCTGTAAAGTAAAAAGCATGTTTATTCTAGATCGGTTATAGAGATGTAAGGAAAAGAAGTTATCATAAATCAACAATTCTAGGGCCAGGAGAGCAGTGGTAATGGGCTCGACTTACGAGTTTGTTTATTTATTTGATTTACTTAACAAACCTGTCTGTGTGGTGCCGGACTTAAAGAATTGCACCACCCCTTACTTCCCGTGGGTGTCGTAAAAGGCGATTAAGGGTCTTACCGGAGAATGGGCAGCAGCGTTCTCTATTTATTCCACAATCATACCATACTGCGATCGCCAACCCGCCTGCCAAGCGTGGCGATTATGGCAAACCCCCCCCCAAAATTGGGGGAGGCCTATGTCCAGCAGTGGACGTCTTTCGGCTGAAACGACGACTTAACAAACCAATTACCTACATAAATCAAAGTATACAGGGTTATTGGCAAAACATTAACAACCTCCTAAGAGGTCACTGCACTCGTCACCATGAACAACCTCCACCACGGGATCAAACCTAGAAATTGCGAAAAAAAAAATCTGCTGTTCCCCACATTTATGTACGTATAACTCGTTAAAATGTAGGGAACAGCCGATATCTCCCTCGCGATTCCAGGCCAGGTCCCACAGTAAAAGCCGTTTACAATGATGATTACAATGACCTTCCAAGAGGCTGCCAATGTGTCACCAATAACCCTGTATATAATAAGTAATAACATACACCGTAAACTAATAAAAACAATTAACAACAGCAACAACAACCATTAACAACAACAACAACAATTAACAACAACAACCACAACAACAGTAACAACAACAACAAAACTTAACTATTATTGGTCAACAATTAACTATTATTCTCACAAAAATGTAGGCACACAACCATTGAATTGGCGAATTTATTAGCGAATCGCAGATCGATCGAGTTGTTGGTATTTGGATAGCGTTTTACTTTGTGTAAATAATTTATCACCACTACTCTCAAAATGGTGAGGAAACCGGCATGTCCTAGAACCAAAAATGGAAGACATAGTATGACATCTATCATTCCACACTGGGGCCCCGTGGTGGATTATGGCCCATTTCCTCTTACAGAGAGGAGGCCACCAGCTGCAGTGGGAACGTTATAGAGTTGTTCAAGAAAATAGTGTGAAACTGCCTTTTTCTGCAAAAATTGGTTGCATGGGTGTAAATAAAAAAAAATGTGGCTTTGACGACCCGCAACCCATTGGCATTCATCATCATCATCATTTCAGCCGACAGACGTCCACTGCTGGACATAGGCCTCCCCCAGTTTTGGGGGGGTTTGCCATAATCGCCACGCTTGGCAGGCGGGTTGGCGATCGCAGTATGGTATGATGGTGGAATAAATAGAGAACGCTGCTGCCCATTCTCCGGTAAGACCCTTAGTCGCCTTTTACGACACCCACGGGAAGTAAGGGGTGGTGCAATTCTTTAAGTCCGGCACCACACAGACAATTGGCATTGGCATTATAACATAGTTTTCAACTTGTTGATAATTAGGTATAGATATCAAAAAAGTAGATTCCTAGCATCTTTTATTACACCTATAAAGTCATCTCGTTGGCTTTATTACATTTTTAATTGAATACATTTTCATTTTACAGGTTACACTAAAAAACAAAAAAAAAACTCTAACCAATTAAATAAATACAACAGATTGATTTTATTCATCAATAATCCTTCATTTTTAAAATTACGAAGATTACTCAAGAACATTGATCAGTTGTTTTGTTAGTTTTAAATAGTTTTTTGTATTTCTTGTGTGTGTCCCAAATAAAATATAATCTTTCTTTTATTTCTTTTTGATGTATTCGTACTTTGATATGAATGATTTCAATAGATATCTAATATATTTTTTTTTTGTGGATGGTAAATTATCAAATGACCCCACCCGCTCTGGGTGGAGCGGAAGGGAGTGTCAGACTCTTACTGACTAAAACCCACCCGTGTTCCTTCCTTAGCCCTTTATGTTCCGGGCCAACGGTAACCCTACATACCTACATACTACTATTATACATATCTACTGTTACTTTTGGAATAGTGATTACCTAATTGGAATCTAATACGGATCTTGCTCAACTACCGACCACTCGAAACTATCTCGGACATCAATGTTTACGATCAAAGCCCAGTGCGCGCCTATCCTAACGGCGCCGGCGACCGTGACGCATCCAGTCCATATCTACGGTGAAAATTGCAGAAAATTAATTCATTTATACAAGTATTTAACAGTTGTATGTTATAGACGTTACGGTGTGCGCGTTGTGCGGTGGCCTTTATATGGTGACGGATTTAGGGTGTTTTGTTTGCTTTAGTACAGACGCCAGCACATCAAGCTACTACAATCTGTCAAAATTCTTTAATTGATTTTCAACTTTATTGCTAAAGCATAAGGTTCAAAGTTTGTTGGGAAAATTTGACAGTTTCGGGTAGTTTGATATGCTGGCGTCTGTACAACACCATACAAAGTACATACTGCCCTCTGTGCCCTAAAAAATGCAACCAAGGTCGGACCTCTACGCTGCCATCGCTGATGCTGTGGAAGTGAAGAAGTTTTGTGACAAAAAAATTTATAATACCTACATTGTCGTGCCATCGAAATAACGAAGACAGAATACTATAAGAACCTATTACTAAGACTTTACTGTCCGTCTGCCACCAGGCTGTATCTCATGAACCATGGTAGCTTGACAGTTGAAATTTTAACAGATGATGTATGTCTATTGCCCCTATAACAACAAATACTAGAAACAGAATAAAATAAATATTTAAGGGGGGCTCCCATACATCAAACGTGTTTTTTTCGGCGTTTTTGCCTTGTGGTACGGAACCCTTCGTTTGCGAGTCCGACTCGCACTTAGCCAGATTTTTACTACTAACACTAGTTTCCTAAGTTTTACTGTACTAACAGTGTATGGATTTATAAGCCTGAATTAAAAAGTTTATATTTTTATTTTAGTTATTAGTCTCAAAACATGTCTCGGGTGTTTGAACACACATACCTCGGGTTTACCCTTTTAATTAGATCCTGATAACTAGTTCGTTCTATGACCCACTGGGTCGAAAAGCAGTTTGCAATGTAATTTTATTACCCGCAGCAAACGACTTGACCCAATTCGCCAAAAAATTGGGTCACGTCGGTGGCACAAACCCGAATACCAGTTGGCGGAAAAAGGAAATGATACAACGTAGAAGTTTACAACAGAACACTAAAATATAATAGAATAATATTTATTTGCTCAAAAACATGGTATAAAAATATGGTAAAATACAAATAACAAGAGCATACATGTATTTGCAGTTATAAGCGTACAAATCACAACCTTTAACGTATTTCATTGTCAAAGAAGTCTTTGACACTAAAAACCATTCATGCAATGTATTTTTGAATAATTGAGATTACTTGGTATCTTATTATATTATATACGTACCTACACACATAGACAACTTTTATTATACTATGGCAACGCGGTAGCGCTTGATTCCTTTAGGCCAATTCCTATAATTTACGGACTGATAATGAAGCAAAAACCCCATAGCTTTTTTTCGGGATGAAAGGTACTCTATGTCCGTTTCTGTATACCTGACAATGTATATGCAAAATTTCAGGATGATCGGTTCAGTGGCTTAGGCATGTCACAAACAAACAAACAAATTTACTTTCGCATTCTTTCCAACTTTTTTTCTTTTTGCTCGTCTCCATAAGGATTGTAGCGTGATGTTAAACAACCTATAGCCTTCCTCAAAATTTTGGCTATCAAATGCAAAAAGAATCTTTCAAATTCGACTGGTAATTTCAGAGATTAGCGTGTTCATGTTCAAACAAACAAACTATTCAGCTTTAGTATATATATTATATTAAATTATATTATATTATATTATATTATATTATATTATATTATATTATATTATATTATATTATATTATATTATATTATATTATATTATATTATATTATATTATATTATATTATATTATATTATATTATATTATATTATATTATATTATATTATATTATATTATATTATATTATATTATATTATATTATATTCATGGAGCGAGCCATGTTTGGCATAACCCTACTAGACCGAGTGCGTAACACCGAAATCCGTCGCTGGTCTACGACGTCGGGGACAGCGGTACGCCTCAAGTGGAGTTGAGCATCACATGTAGCTAGACGAAGAGATGGCCGATGGAGTAAAGCTGTGACCGAATGTGACCAAAGAAATCAGGGCAGTCCGAAAGCGCGCTGGGTTGACGATATCGTCAAAGTCGTGGGCAACCTGGATGAGAGACGCACAGACCCAAAAAGTGTGGCAGATGAAAGGGGAGGCCTATCCCAGCAGTGGGGTGATTCCGGGTTGAAATGATGATGATGATATAGATTAGTAGATAAGATAGATAGATAGATAAACCATTTATTTGGCGAACACAAAAAGACAACACAACACACAAAAGTAGAATATTAGATGATAACCAAACTACCCACATGATTATAATATAAAAACAAGGTGCCGATATGAAAACAAGATGAAAAACACGTCGAAATAAAAGTGACACTATGACAAATACTACTACTAGTCGTCGTTTCAGCCGATAGACGTCCACTGCTGGACACAGGCCTCCCCCAATTTTGGGAGGGTTTGCCATAATCGCCACGCTTAGCAGGCGGGTTGGCGATCGCAGTATGGTATGGTGGTGGAATACATAGAGAACGCTGCTGCCCATTCTCCGGTACGATCCCTAGTCGCCTTTTACGACACCCACGGGAAGTAAGGGGTGGTGGTATTCTTTAAGTCCGGCACCACACAGACAACTACTACTAGTAGGTATAAATTAACACTTAGATATGAGGTATTTTTCAAAAGAGAGCGATCGAATCCGGAGTTTTCCTTTGCCTACGAAAAGGAGACTTAGTTAACGAGAGACTAGATGCATAGTCTTCTATATATTCTTAAAGAAAGCCTCATTACAATGTTCTACAAACACGAGCTAAATAAAATTGATAGCTCTATAAGAGCAACCCATTGAATACGTGTCAGGTTTATAACATCGGCGCATACGCACAAAAAAGCGTTTTATATTGCCGTGTGATCGGGCTACAATGGCTGTTAATAAATCTTTATTAGTCGTTATAGAATCTATCTGAAACAACGTTTAGAATAACGTGGGTAGGGTTCAGTGGGATTTAGGTGAAACCTTTGGTTGATTGCGGATAAAAGTTTTCTTTCTCTCTTTTACTGTAAATTGTGCGTGAGACCTGTTCGCATAATTATATTTTTATACCTATCATAGATCTATTAGTCATAGATATCATATTACAATGCAAAATAAACATAATTTATGAACCATTTATGCGCTTTGGTAGATATATTAAACATTTCTTTAATCTCATCATCATCTGCCTAGCCTTTTCCCAACTATATTGGGGTCGGCTGCCAGTCTAACCGGATGCAGCTGAATATCAGTATTTTACTTAGAGCGACTGCCTGTCTGACCTCCACAACCAAGGTACTGAGTAATACGATACCCCTTGGTATAAGACTGGTTGTCAGACTTTCGGGCTTCTGACTACCCATAACGACTGTCAAAGATCTTCGAATGACAGCCGAGACCAACGGCTTAACGTGCTTTCCGAGGCACGGAGGGGTCACGGTATGTAAAGATGGTGATGGAAGACCCATCCACAGACCAACCGCGGCAAGCGTAGCGTAACCTGATCGATCGACCTGTGCGGCTGTTATTATTTAGCCACGGGCCCCTCGATTTCTTTAATTTCGTATAATAGGATAAAAGATATGAACCTCCATATTTTGTGTTAGTGAAATATCCTCTTATGACTTGTGACTTCCGTACCTTAGGTGTTTGAAACGACTACAAGGATCTTTCGACTCTCGAATGACGTTCACAGGGGGAGCTGTTGGCAAACATTTGTCCAATAGTTTTTAACCGACTTCAAAAAAGGAGGAGGTTCTCAATTCGACGGTATGTTTTTTTTTTTTGTGTGTTTGTTACGCGATTACTCCGCCAATTGTGCACCGATTTTCAAAATTCTTTTTTGTTTGAAAGGGTATACTCTCGAGGTGGTCCCATTATCATCAAGTTGGAATCTGATGAGAGGATCCCATGGAAATCGAGGGAAACCCTCAAATTTTATAGGCAAAGCTATAACGATTTGGGTATTTTTTAAAATAACTTGAGCATTTGCTCTCTGAAATCATCATTTGGTAAAGTGGAGCTGATGAAGAAGACCACAGATGGCCATTGGAACTACTCAATGACAAATATTTCACGGGTTGCGATTCGATTACTTTAATATGGTTGCTAAGCAATTTATGCTAGTCACAATGCGTATTGAGTGGAAAAGCAATATTTTGTAACAAGTGATGAGCAGTTGACATTAGGCTATTGTAACTTAGATAAATTACAAACGGACCCACTAAAAAGTGAAAAATTAAACTTTTTACAAAAAAAAAAACAACCGACTTCCAAAAAAAACACTACAAATTGAAAAATAACTTTAATTTCGGAAGTCGGTGTCAATAAACGAAAATGCGGAACCAAAGACACCGACTTCAGAAATTAAAGTTATTTTTCAATTTGTAGTGTTTTTTTGGAAGTCGGTTGTTTTTTTTTTGTAAAAAGTTTTCACGTGAAGTGTATTGAAAAAACGAGATGGTGACGTTAGTTCCGATGTTTGCCACGCGCCAAAAGATCTTTATACAGGTATAGCAGTAAAACTATAACTAATCATACTGGCTATTGAAGGATCTATAAATTCTGAAATTGATGAAGCATTCGTAGAACGTTTAGTAGCCACACAGTCATGTTAACTAGTCCCTATACGACACCTATTTCCCGGAACCGCTTTCCTTTCAAACGTATTAAAACGGGCATCACAAAAATCTGTAATTTGGACAATGATAGATTTTAAGGTGTATAAAACCCTCTGTATTTGGACAGCTGCGGGCCTAAAAAGGCCACTTTGGAGAATCATAAAAGGATAACATTATGAATTATAATACGGCGAAGACAGTCCGTGTTTTTCTTTTTTTTCGCTGCACTACATAGGTAAAAACAAAGAGATTGGTATTGGATTTGGATTGGGTTGATTGGTATTTTAGCACAGACAAAAAAAATAACTGAAAAATGCTTCACCAATGGGATTTGATACGATTAACTTAACAGTTAACAGTCCATTATCTTATCCTTTTATGATTCTACCAAAGTGGCCTTTTTAGGCCCCCTGTTATTGGCTGACCGTTCAGCGATGTTTTAAGAAACCAAAGCTTGATCTAAGATTTTAAGACTAAACGGAACCCTTTTCTCAGCAATACGGTTCAATTTACCACATCTTTGTTCCGTTTCATGCCTCTATTACCATACATCGATAGTTTTCCATTGTCTTCAGTAATAAATGTCTAAGCAAAATTGCGCGTGAAGCCATCAATAGTTAATAGGCGTTCGAGACCGTTACACGAGCGTTTAAAAATCGCTGCGATTTTACTCGGGTCGTGTGCGAAAGTTGGTCGTTCATGGTAACTATATGGTTGTTAGAGTCGTATTAATTATGGTGATTTCTGTTGCTATGGCCAGGTTGCATGGCAGCAGGGTTTACAGTCGTTTTCTGAACGTTCATTGCTAAAGATATCTATATATAGATACTTACTTCATAATATAAAGAGGTAAGTACAATTTCTATGTTTGTTTGTATGCCCCTACATACAAACAAACATGCAAATACTTCTTTATAATATTCATCATCATCATTTCAGCCGAAAGACGTCCACTGGTGGACATAGGCCTCCCCCTAAAGGGGGGGTTTGCCATAGTCGCCACGTTTGGCAGGCGGGTTGGCGATCGCAGTAAGGCATGGTGGTGGAATGCATAGAGAACGCTGCTGCCCATTCTCCGGTACGCCCCTTAGTCGCCTTTTACGACACCCACGGGGAGTATGGGGTGGTGCTATTCTTTAAGTCCGGCACCACACAGACCTTTATAATATTAGTAGAGGGTAATCTTCGGAACTACCAGTCGGATTTGAAAATTATTTTTGCATTTGATAGCTCATTTTTTGAAGAAGGCTGTATAACATCACGGTAGGACCCTAAGGAGTAGAGCAAAAATAAAACAAGTCAGCAAGAAGTCCAAGTAGTTAAATGGCACCTGACACAGAGCGGCACATTCACTCAGGTGCCATTTCAGCAATGCCCAATGTGCCCAATGTGCCCAATGTGGAATACGTCAGAAAGAACGCTAAGCGAAAACGAACTATAAGGCCGACCGATTATCTGTGACGTTGCCTGAGGTAGCGGGGCGGTGCGGGAGGGGTGTGGTGACGTGATGCGAGAGCTCAGTGATTCGACTTGTGACAACTATCACCCCTCCCGCACCGCGCAGCTACCTCAGACATCGTCTCAATTATGCGGTCGGCCTTTAGTAGCACGGGCAGACGATGCGATGCAACACGATGGGTCGAGGGCCGAAATTTCACGCTGAAGAAGGCACGGGCAGAAATTACTACATAAACAGCCTATAATATTCCCACTGCTGGGACACAGGCCTCCTCCCTTCGAGAAGGAGTGGGCTGTAATCCACCACGCGGGCCCAGTGCGGGTTGGTAGATGTCACATGTCTTCAAATTTTTAGTTCTACGACATGCCGGTTTCCTCACGTTGTTTTCCTTCACCGTTTTGAGAGCAGGGGTGATGAAATAATTTACACAAAGTAAAACGCCTGTCTGGGTTCGAACTAAGGACCTATGAAATTACTAGTACTCAATATATTTGTTCCATTCCACAATGTAAACTTAGGTGGTAGGTTTTACAATGTTATTATAAAGGTACGAGGAAAAGGGTGTAAACACTCACTCATGTTCACTCATACTCTGTAGAAAAGGGAGGATCCTTCGACCAGACGGGTGTCGTGTCTGGCGGGTAACTGCCCAGATGATTTATGTCGGGCCGTTGTATATAATTATACTAGTTGCGCGGTAAACTCTGCTTGCGAGATGCAGGATTTCGTGTGACGTCAGTATGACGCGTGGTTCTCATGTGGCATCATTGTGGACCCTATCGGGCACAGCGAAGTAAGTGAGAGGAAGAGGACTTTAATTTGATTAATTAGTTGTTACATTTCACACTTAATATTATAAAGGCAAAAGTTTGTGAGTGTGTGTTTGTTACTTCTTCACGCTCAAGCGGCTGGACCAATTTTAATAAAATTTTGTATTGAGGCAGCTGACACCCTGGATTAACATATAGGCTACTACTTTTTGTCCCAATATTCTCACGGGATCGACATTTACGCGGGTGAAACCGCGGGGCGGAGCTAGTAAGACATATAACCCAAGCAATTCACAAATTGAAAATTGCTATAGGCACCACGGATGTCATGATGTAACCCCACACACCTCCTACAGTTACGGCGTTTTACGAAACATACCAATTCGATATGGAGGGCCTATTATCTTTCGAGATTTCTGAAAACACACGAAACAATATCTTCATGGAAAAGTCAGACGTCTTATTTTTTTATTCTTAATTTATTCTTGAGTCTGAAAAATTACGAACTTCCATACGACCTCTACTTAATCCCTTTAGGGAAAGAATTTTCAAAAATTCATTTAAGTGCTCACCTTCGTAATATAGGGAACTCATGCTTTTATAACCAGCGGTTTAAGCAGTGCGTTTTCTGTCAGTGAATGTAAGTCATCTACCTTAGTACCGCAGTACCGGGTCGGGGTAGCTCACCGTCCGAGCAGGGCCAGGCCCGTGCCGGACGGCGCGTACTTATTCCACGCGCGCCTCAAAAGATGTCAGCATCAAAGGAAGGGGCCCAGTAGGGCCGAAACCTGCCGGGTCAGCGGGATTGTCCGAAAGGGTTACCGCTGGCCCGGAACATAAGGGCTAAGGAAGGAACACGGGTGGGTTTTAGTCAGTAAGAGTCTGACACTCCCTTCCGCTCCAAGGGGTCATTTGATGATTTGCCACCCTCAAAAAAAAAGTCATCTACCGTTAAGTTTTTTTTTTTTGGGAAGGCCTAATCTTTTTTCATAATTATATTTGTGCAAAAAAAGTCTGATAGCCTAGAACTACTGATCTCTATCATACAAGTTGTATAATACAGGTCAGTGCCTAGAATATTTTTTCTAGCCTGTCAGTTTTGCCACTAACAGTAACAATTTTCTAGCAAACCCATAAATTAACTCCTTAACACAAACCATCTAAAGATAAACGTTTACCATAAAAACCTAAAATATGACGTTGACAGTCAATAATGAGCCAAGAATAGCCGATACTTTGTCAGATAGAATTTTGATTAGCTGTTAGTAATGCCAGTCATCTATTGATGGCAATTTTCATGCCATGACACTGGATCACTTAATACTGAACTAACATTTAACGCCGCGACGATTATTGTTGTTAGTGTGAAGGTGGGTTTAAGGCTGTGTTTACGGGTAAGGCGGAAGCGGAAAAACAGTACTTAGTTATTTGAAAAAAGAAATGTATTTGCGTCGCAGACAAGTGAATGTAATCGTGATAAGGCCGCCCATGTTTTATTTACATTGTACATTCCTGTATAATTGCAGTTTTTTTTGTGCTTTAATAGTTTCCATGAAATAAACATGGTTGCGTGCTATTATCAAGATTTTGAAGTAGACAAACATGACCCTTCTTGAATATACTAACAAAATGTAGGTAATATTTAGTGGCTAGAACATTCTGGTGTCTACAAAAGAATGTGTTGATGATCGCAGAGCTAAGCAAAATCTATACATATAAAATTCAAAGTCCTGACTGACTGACAGATATATCAACGCACAGCCTAAACCACTGGTCCTAGAGACATGAAATTTGGAGTGTGTGTTCTTTGTGAAGAACACACACTCCAAATTTCACTCAGAATTCCCCCCTAAGAGGGTGAAATTTCACGCGGACTAAGTTGCAGGCAGAAGCTAGTAATATATAGTAATGCTGTAAATTTGTTATCCATGATGTTATTTAAAGTATGATTCGGAGAAATTGCAAGACCTTTGGCAATGTAAGCAGTGATCTAATAATTTTATCAGAGCGATATGTAAAGAGCATAGCGCAAAGAGCGTAGTGTGAGAGGCCCCCCAGCTAGATGGACAGACGGCCTAAAGACAGCTTGGGAGAGGCCTATGTCTAGCAGTGGACTGCAACAGGCTGAGTTGACTGTTGTGTGAAAATTATGGATGTTCAATTCAAAAGTGCATATGACTTGCGGAAAACTGCAGAAGACCCACTAATCGCCGAACAGAATCCGCTACCGCATAACCAACACGACCTCACCCTATGTCTCAAAAAACGTCTAAACTTCACGCCACGCGTAGCAAGTATAATCGCATGTGAGACTCACCAGTTTTTATTGTAATTACGACAGGTGACAACCATGAGAGCTGATACCACTCCGCCATTGTTGCATGATGTTTCCTTTAGATACAGCCGTGGGTAGAATGTACGGGAGGTTTCAAGAGCGGGCGCGACGCGGTTTGCGAAGTACTGAGGATAACTTTGTTGATAACCAACTGAGAATAACCACAAAGTAGGTATCACGAGTTTGGTGATTATGGTGTCTAAAAACTGTTGTAGCTGCTGCAACTGTTGCTGCTGTAACTGTTGTTGTGGCCGTAAATTGTGTGCTACAGCGTATAAATGAGAAGTACTTGAGTAGCTACATCAGGTATGGTAAGAGATGGCATTCATTAACAAAGTGTAGTTAAGTAATAAATATAAATGTGTGTGTGTGTATATCGCAGGTGTGCTAGAAGAGATTTCTTATGAAATAAGCATCACCTTTGTACCTATTTTTCTGATCTGTTTTTTTCTTGTCTGTTTATAAATGAGTGTACATAAATGATAAAATAAATAAATAACGAAATAATCCTGTATTTGATAACCTTGCAGATCGGTTCGACTATGCGGCATATTATGCACCGAATTGAGAGAAAAACGTTGCGGGAACGAACACACTTCCATCCCGTATGTTTCATCAAAGAATTGCTGATATTTTTATTGGCTCCGCGCGCTATGAGTGCCATGATTAACGCGGATGAGCAGCTTTTTCTGATGCCTAGGAAATAACAGTTTATACATTTATGTACTTTGCGATATGCGGGGAAATATATGGACTGGATCATGAGGATTTGCGGGTAAAAACTGGATTCTTCAATGGTAAAAAAGGGATTAACATGGATTTACAAAATGGTGTGTAAATTGTTTAAGATGGTATGTGGTACATGTTTGTATGTTTCTTTGAACTGGTCTATTGTATTGTTTAAGTATTATTCGAAAATCAATGATTCTTTACAATGTTACTGCAAATAAGAACATTGTATATTAAGTCAAAATCAAATGATCTATTTCAAGTAGGCCTAATAAAGACACTTTTAACGACAATATTTAAAAGAAAATAGGATTGATTATATCTCCTTTCAAAAGGTAGTTTCTTGGAGAAGAATGGTAAGTATTATTTTTTTGAAAGTTATGTAACAGGGGTTATGTCTGGAACTAGTTGACCGCGCCTTAGGTATAGGAGAGCTAACGGAGTCCTTTGTCATTACTCTATACGTGGGTTGCGAATAATAGGCAACCCTGCCGCCCTCACCCTCGTCCCCACCCAAGGTGCGGTCAACTAGTTCCGGGCAGACTAAAGTTAAAGTATTATAAATCAACTCAAATATAATGAGCAGGTCAGGAAGCAGGACACTGAAAAAGGGATTTAATGTAAATAAAATTGAGATTCCTAAAATAACTGACCTAGTATGTACCCAAAGTTATAACGATAGTTTCACAGCCTAGTGCTTGGAAAGACTGGCAGCGCGGGGCGGGGAGCGACGCGGGTACGGGAACGCGCGCGATCTGCCTGTCCACAGTCGAGCGCGGCTGCGTCCTGCGTGTTGTCGTGTCCAGTGTTTGTCAAAACATAATATGGATGAAGAAGACTTATTTTTACTAGAAAAAAGCTCGAACTAGTTTGAGAACCCCGGTCTCCGCGCGGGCCACTCACTGCGGCCACTTGTATGAACGAGCTATGACGTGAGTTACCCGTGCGCTCCCCGCGCCGCGGAATCCGCGTGCCCATTATGGACACTAAAATGAAGTTCTTATGTTTGAGTACGCCGCGCCGTGCTGCGCCCGCCCCGCGCTCGCGCTGCCAGTCTGGCCTAGCACTAAATGTCCTAAAATTGCGATATCCATAACACACTTATCTTCATTAACATTTATTTTAGCTAAATTTAATAACACATGTCGACACCTTATTTGACAAGTCAAATAAATTGATACAGTCCACAGAGTATAAAAAAGAAGTGTTAAAACGGTTAAAATGCATCTCGTTAATACACCATTATCGGTCTGTTTTTCTATCCTGTGACGCAGCAAGTTATGAAAATTAGCGAATACTTTCGTGTGTCCAATTAGTTAGTTATTGAGTACTAATTTGCTACATCTGTTTGTGTTCAAGTTATCCTTAGAAGGGCAAAAATGTAAGTTATTTGTAACGAAGAAACTATCTCATTTAAATGGCGTAATTGTCACAACTCATCACAACTGGAATTTCGAGGGGATAGAGGCACAAAATACAGATAGTACAGAAGGCAATCACATGTATGTACTTCACTTTTCATACCTACGCTCGGCGGTCGCGCTAGGGTTGTCAACTTTGGCTTATGCACAAAAAACTATCGTGGTAGTGGCACTCGTAAATTGTAGTTTGATTTATTGTTGAGCTTATTCTAAAATATTAAAACAAAACAATAAACATAGTATTGCAATACAAAACGTTTACAGAACAAAATTTTATAAAATTTTACATTTGTCAATTTTCACTATCGAAAATCCCTAATAACTTCAAAATTGATTACCCTATTTACACAATTTATTTTGCCCTATCCGTTTTAGACCTAAACCTATCAAATGACACTAAAAACAACACAATATTTACAAACAAAAAATCATGTTTTCAACTTACGTAAGAGTGGGTGGCGTCAATTTACCTTACAAAAAAGTTACTTCGTTTATACTGATTCAAAATAAGAAACTATTAAATAAATTGAGCTTAGATAGGCATTTTTTTGTTGCTCCATTTTTGCACTTCACAGACGCGTGTCTCAAGCGGATGACACTCGCCCTCGCACTACTCCCAACCCGTCCGAGGTAACGTGTCCGTGAGCGGTGTCTATGAGTGCGTTGCTCGAGCGCACTTTGTATGTAGATTGTCTTCTTTACTATCTGTATTTTATGATAGAGGCGTATTATCTTATTTAAATTTAGTTGCTTCATTAGCCAAGTCTTTAAGGTCTAATGTAGCATAACCAGCCTATAAAGTGCCCACTGCGGGGACACAGGCCTCCTCTCAGTGAGAGGGCCTGGATCGTAGTCCACCACGCGGGCCCAGTGCGGGTTGGTAGATGTCACATGTCTTCAATTTTTGGTTCTAGGACTTGCCGGTTTCCTCACGATGTTTTCCTTCGACGTCTTGAAAGCAGTGGTGGCGAAATAATTTACAAAAAATGAACCGGCTGACTGTGGGCGAGCCTACGAAAAAGAAAAAGGGCACAACTAACATTTTTTTTCCAAAATTGAGTAAAAAAACTGGCATATGCGCCTTTTTTTTCTGATTCCAAATATGTGTAATATTTGGAATCAGAAAAAAAGGCGCATATGCCAGTTTTTCAGCGGCACAATTCGTAAGTCGCGGCAGTTAATAGTGTTACCACTGAGCCACCACGGCTCACATATTTCACTTCTTTCTTTCAAACTATGGCAGGTCCTTAAAGTTCCTGTAAATCTCCTTTACATCATTAAACAACAAAAATAAAAACAAAAATTCCAGTCATTTTGAATTAAAATATTCAGTTATTATTTAGCTGACTATTTTAGGCTCGAGCAACTGTGACTCGTGTGAAATTAAAATTCTCATCATAACTGGTTGGCGTCGGTCACCTTTGATCTAATTAGGACAATCGACATGGCAGTCACGTGCGCACGCGCTTGTAGCAAAAACGATGCCTCGTTTAGGTGGGCGAGCTTGGAAGATAGTGTTTTGAAGTATGTGTCCTTGTAATAAACGAGTAGTTTGGAATGCTTGAATGTGGAAGAAGAAGCCAAATTGTCCAATTATTAATGGACCCTGGCATAATTATAACTTTAAAGGGTAATTGATGAGAGTATTGTAAAGATTTAACAATAAATGTCTTTGTGTTTGATGTCTTTGACTATCAATAACAGTTACTTATTACTCGCTTAGTAAGGAAAAGTAAGAGGAGGAAGTAAAATCCAGTTCAATACCAAACTAAATTATTTTAGTAGAAACTTTGCAAATGGTGCATATTTTATGTATAAATTTAGAATAGGTGAAACTAAAAGCATGAAATCAATTAATTAATTAAATTAAAGTAATTAATAGCTACACTTATTTTATCTCAGCATCAGACACTTCTAATTGTCAAAGAGTCGGCCTGTTAGTCAGAAAGTTAAAGCTAGTTGCCCATTCCAAAACATAGATGTCTATAGAGAAAAACGTACTAGAAACTCCAAGGACATTCTTTTAAATCAAGATTTAACAAAATTCTGAACACATATCCCGTTCCCAATGCAACTCTAACCCCCTACTCGCCTACTTGCTCGTCACTGTCCCGTCCAAACGCGCCACCAAAGCGCATCTGCCTCAAATTAACCAGCCTTGTTACCGGACATTTAAAAATCTTTAATACTGACGCGATACGTTAAAAATGTAAACGGACCATGTTTAATTACCTTAGTCTGATAATCGCCTGTATGATTATGCGGTTGCATGTTTAAATTTTTATGTTTCTGCAGTATCATAACAGGTTGAAAATTCATAATATTGACTATAGAAAGAAAGAAAGAATGAAATTATTTTTTTAACACAGACTAAAAGACACACAAGACACCAGATAATCATATAATAGTCGTACATCAGATAAAAAACAAAAATAAAGATAAAATAAAAAGTGCAAAGTCTGATGTAAGAAATTAGCAGGAATGTGTGCTTCACCGCTGCGCCAAAAAGGCCCAGTTCAGCAAAAATGCCAGACAACTAGTGCCTGACGCTGGTTTTCAACTGGACCTGATATGGTAATATATAGTCCCTGACTGTTAGATAGACCTGGTATCAAAGTTATCACACTAAGATTATAAAGGCGAAAGTTTGTGAGTGTGTGTGTGTGTGTTTATACGTTTGTTACTTCTTCACGCTCAAACGGCTGGACCAATTTTGATAAAATTTTGTGTGGAGGTAGCTGACACCCTGGACTAACATATCGGCTACTTTTTATCCCGATATTCCCACGGGATCGACATTTACGCGGGTGAAACCGCGGGGCGGCGGCCAATCTCAATGAAGACTAGTCTACGGCGCGGGAGATATTATAGTGCACAAGTGTGTGCGCAGATGCAGGTGCACTCTCTCTTCCTTTACTCTCATAGTCAGATGGGACGGCAATCCGACAAGGCCGGAGAGAGATCAGGCGCAGGACAAATGACTTAACGTACTTTCCGAGTCACGGGAGTATATCCTTCCAAACTCTAAGCTGTTACTAAGAAATAAACACATACAACATAACATCACACCAGGGGCCCAAGTCTGCTATTTTTATAAATTCGTCTTTTCAACACGATCCCATTGTCATTTTGCTCAAAGTGCGTAATCTGCTAAATTCATAATGGTCGATCATTGGTCGGTCAATGGCACAGAACATATACGATACTCGTAAAGAATTAAAACCAATGACTGCACAATGACGTTCTAATGGTAGGTCACTGATCAAAGGAACTGTCAAATTTTTTGCCAGTCAGTCAGACATTCATTTGTTTCTATGTACGAGATTACCATTCCATGCCATTTCTTTCAATGGAGTGTCAGCGCTTGACCATTGGAAAGTCATAATGACGCCATTATATTAGTAGATTACCAAACTTGTCAAAATCAACAATTATGAAATCAATGATAGACCATTCTGACACTATTGTAATAGCAGACGTTAGGCCCTGTAATTCAGACAGCAGTGGTTGCCCAGTGGAAACGGCCCCTGGCTCTTAAGTTGTATGTCGTGGGTCCGAAACCAGGTAGGCACTTTACTTTGTGTAAATAATTTCATCAAGGCAAACATCGTGAGCAAAACCGCCATGTCTTAGAACCACAAAAATGTTACAATTTACCACTAGTAGATTATCCACTCCCTCTCGAAGAGAGGAGTCCTGTGTCCCAGCAGTGGGAACGTCATAGGCTGATTATGACTGAGCCAGCTTCAGCTGACACAGCTTCAAGAAAGATAGGTGGCTTGTTCCCATGATGTTATCTTTTGGGGCTAACTCCTTTGGTTGCCATCTTTAACACATAAGGAGTTTAGCTTCAATAGCACCCACCACACAGCTGATGAGCTGGTAAAATAGCACTAAAAATAATTGACCTTTCTCAGTTCCGGCCTCAAATGAAAAGGTTATAATTAAGGGGATTACAAGACCTAAACGTAAACAAACGCAAGTTTTAGAAGCAATAAAAGTATATGATTGACTACAGTAAACAAAATCAGAAAAATATGTAATATTCTTCAGGATATATGCTAGGTAGATAGTGTGTTGAAAACATAATACAAGTAATTTGATACGATAGAAAAAAATCATGAGGATACCTCTAAAAACTTTCGTTTACATACATACAATAATTCTGATTTTTTATCAGATTATTCTACAAGCAACATACTAAAGCACTATAGTGTTTTAATTTTTTAGTCCAACCAATAGATTTTTGGAAATAGATAATTGCTTCATATTTTGCAACAAATTATCAGTGTCGTGTCATCGCGCTTCTCTTTCTTTTCTATGCAGTCCGACAGTGACCGCACTTTAAGCCATGTAAGCCTCTTAAAAGTTTTAACCGATTAGGCCTCCTACTGCCGCCAAGAAAGTTCATGGTGGATAAGACACAGATTAAAACAGAAGAAGAACTAGCAGGGGATAGTGGGGGATGGAGGGGGGGTTCAAGGGATCAGACCGGAATAACTCAAGCAAAAGACTAGCTATGACTACGTATGCTGGGTGGCGACAGTCATAGGCCTGAATAAATAAAAATTTAATTTGTTAAAACTAACAATACTGACCTAGTTACCTAACCACCATTGTTGCTAACATAAAAATACTAACAAATTATGGACCTTAGTCTGAACACACCTGCCTAGCCTTTTCCCAAATATGTCGGGGTCGGCTTCCAGTCTAACCGGATTCAGATGAATACCAGAATTTTACATGGAGCGACTGCCTATCTGACCTCTACAACCCAGGTACTGGTTAATACGAAACCCTTTGTTAAGACTGGTTTTCAGACTCGGGCTTCTGAGGATCCGTAACGACTGTCAAAGATCCACGAATGTCAGCCGGGACCAACGGCTTAACGTGTTTTCCGAGGCACCGAGGGGTTTTGGTATGTAAAGGTGATCACGGACCAACCGCGGCAAGCATAGCTTAACTTGATCGATCGACCCGTGCAGTTGTCGTTAGTTAGCTACAAGACCCTCCGACCTCAGTCTGAAATGTAGATTAACTAGTTGCGCCCCGCGGTTTCACCCGCGTAAAAATCGATCTCGTGGGAATATCGGGATAACAAGTATCCTATAATATAATGTTAATCCAGGGGACACCCTGGTAAAATTTTGTATCTATAGATACAAAATTTACGGCTAGACCAATTTTGATAAAATTTTGTATACAAAATTTTATCAAAATTGGTCTAGCCGTTTGAGCGTGAAGAAGTAACAAACATATAAACACACACACCCTCACCCCCCCACACACACACACACCCCCTCACACTCACACACACTCACAAGCTTTCGCCTTTCTAATATTAGTGTGATTTAATTAATTCAGTTTTGTGGAGGAAACCATTTTGCATTCTTCTGTTTATACCATCTAGCAAAGGAAATGACCATGACTTCACAGACACACACACATGATCAGTATCGGTCTGGTAGTTTTATATGTTTCTGTAATCAAATATGCATATTAGATAAATCATACTTCTTAATTGAATAATAATTGTTTGTTTAAAATTAATGCTATTTATGGACTAATAAATAAAAATCTTGAACGGTTTTTTTTTTCTCCCCATCTGCATTAATTTAATGTGTGGGGAGAGTGTGTGAGGAACTTGTGGCTAAGTAATAACAACCACATGGGTCGATCGATTAGGTTAAGCTACCCTTGCCGCGGCTGGTCCGTGGATGGGTTACCATCTTCACACACCGAGAGCCGTTGGTCCTGGCTGACATTCGTGGATCTTCGACATTCGTTACGGGTCGCCAGAAGCCCGAAAGTCTGACAACCATTCTTACCAAGGGGTACCTATCGTATTACTCAGTAACTGGGTTTTGGGGGTCAGATAGGCAGTCGCCCCATGAATGGGAGTCGGCAATCAGCCCCACTACCGCCTGGATGACGCGCTACTATATTAGTATGGCATGAGCAAAATAAGATAATATTGTGATAATACACAGCACATAAAGTTACTACAATCTATCAAATTTCTTTAATAGATTTTCAACTTTATCGCTACAGCATAAGGTTCAAGGTTGATTGGGAAAATTTGACAGTTTCGGGTAGCTTGATGTGCTGCCGTCTGTACATCCTTTCCTACTAAATCTGAAAAAGCTTAGAGAAAGAAAAGTATAGACGGCGGGTAGCTCCATTTCATTTCCACAAGAAAGGGATAAAGTATTGAGTTATTATAAGTAACAGAAAAGGATAAAGCTATACTATTTCCGTCTCTCAGTGCGTGCCAGTTTTTTCAAGGCAGCTACTTATGTAGCTCATGTTAGTTAGGTTAGTTTTTTGTCTCATGTGTGGCCACGCTACCCGATGCTCTATAGCTTTCTTACTCTAAGGAAAAAAAGTTATTTTCTCGCCACTCGCCCCGCTCTACCATCATTTTAACAATATTTATACCTGTTAGTTATTATAATCTTGCGGTTATGGACATTTAAAAAAAATCTATCTACTCCTAACTCCCAATCAATTAAAGACGACAACCACACATCACCGTTAACACGTTATCGATAAATAAAACAATCGATAAAGGCACGCGACACGTTGCCGCGTCCGCGAAATTATAGGCGCATTTCGCCCGAAGCGATCTCGCCTCGATATCGAACGATAATCAAGGGTTAGCGCTCATTTAAACGCGATCTTTTATGAGAATCGCGATTCTTTGCGATTGTTTTTGTTACGGGTGGGCAGGCCGCTATTGTCTGACTGTAAACGCTCCTTCATACGCTGTGATTGAACGATTGAGTAACAAGGAATAATTGGTCTTTGATAACCCTCTTTCTTCTGCTTTTTAAACCCAATCCGAGCTTACAAAATAACTTCCACGAACAGGGATATTTTAGGCGTGGTTTGCATTATAAAAGTAGCGTCGTGAAACACTATCTTTATTGTTCTGTTTCAGGCTTTAGCTAAAACTATCACCAGGTTTTTGAAAAGTTGATAATTTTATCTAACACGTTTCAAGTCTCATGTTATGTGCTCAGATTTGTTGGCTAAATTAATCACACTAATAATATTATAAAGGCGAAAGTTTGTGAGTGTGTGTGTGTGTGTGTTTATATGTTTGTTACTTCTTAACGCACAAACGGCTGAACCAATTTTAATCAAATTTGGTATGGAGGTAGCTGACACCCTGGATTAACACAAAGGATAATTTTTATCCCAATATTCCTACGAGATCAAAACTTATGCGGGCGAAACCGCGGGGCGCAGCTTGTGGTTAATAGTTCTCAGTATGACAGCGTGCTAGTTGAATTTATCAGCTTTTCGAATACTGGATGTTAGTTAGCTAAATATAGCCCGAAACAGAAAAGTCAAGCTACTGTTTTATGACACTAGTTTCATAACGTACACCCAGCTTTAATGTACAGACGCTACCCAAAACGGTCAAATTTTCCCAATCACCTTTGTTCCTTATGCTTTAGCGATAAAGTTGATAATCTAATAAAGAAATTCGACAGATTGTAATAGCTTGATCCTCTTGGAAAATATGGGAAAATCCCTATTTTAAAACAATTAAACATGTGGATAAGGACAAGGACCAACACTTATGGACTCGAAGACCGATTCCCAGGAAAAGGTTCTTGTTTTTCTGAACCTTCAAGATACGTAAACGCCTAGTTTGGGGTCACCGTCTAAACTGGTCTTGTAAACGTACAATTTGATTAATTAAGAAATTTTGTATATGAATTTTCTCGGATCGACAAGATCTGTATATCCATACTAATATTATAAATTCGAAAGTAACTCTGTCTGTATGTAACCTTTTCACGCCTAAACCACTGAACGGATTTCGATAAAACTTGGCAGAGAGATAGATTGCATGCCGGGGAAGGACATAGGATAGTTTTTATCGACATGCCTCGCGGGCGAAGCCGCGGGCGGAAGCTAGCATATATATACTTATAGATAAGTATCAGATTAGCTCATGTCATTGTAAAAATATTATGCAGTCAGAAAGATGGTGTTTAGTTGGGTTGATTATCCAGTGACCAGCCAGGGTGTGCTGAACGTACTTACAGACGCCAGCACAACAAGCTACCCGAAACTGTCAAATTTTCCCAATCAACCTTGAACCTAATGCTTTAGCGATAAAGTAAATAAATAAATAAATAAAGTTGAAAATCTATTAAAGAAATTTGACAGTTTGTAGTAGGTTGATGTGCTGGCGTCTGTACTAACATTAATTATGCATCACCACTCGTGCAGTCTTCATTAATGGAACTCATGTCTAGACCTAGATGCGTTTTTGTTTAAATGTCACAGGACTTGCGCTTTTATATATTGATAGTCCATTATTATGTTTTCATACATTTCTTCTGCTTGAAGAATTATTTAATACAGTATTAGTTCGGAGTAAGACATCAAAAGTGTCACCAATTATAAAATACATACTTATTGTATTGAATTACCATCTAGGTACCTATTATTTTCATAATTTTCTTTTCGTCCATACATGGCTATAGGAAGACTTTGTTATCACCATCCAAATTTTTATAGGGTGTTCTACCCATGAATATGAACAACTTTCAGTATGGGACCAACTCTGAAATCACGAAAAAAAATCAGCTGTTTCATACATTCTGGTCAAGTAGGTATTGAAGTTTTGTATGAAACAGCTGATTTTTTTTCGCAATTTCACCCTGTTAAAATTAGGATGGCGATAAAAAAAATCTTTCTTTATATCAATGTTCATCCCCTTATTTTTTAAGCTATATTATTTATCATCTTTCATACAATACATCCATATATTCTTTCATCTGGTTGTAATCGCTTTTCTCATGTCAAATACACCAACAAAAAATATTACAGATAATGATTTTATTAAAACTTAGCTTGTCTTCCTTTGCAGATAAAATCTAAAGTATATGTCATCATATAAAATTAATATCTACTATGACATTTGAGTTGTGAAAACTAAGAAATTGCCCGACTTTACCACGCTTTAGAGTTCAAATGGCAAACTTATTATTTAAGGCGAAAACGCCAGTGTAGCCGACGAAATTCAAGTTTCCTTACGTTTTTACGCAATTTGCAGATCCGTTTAAGGTTGTATGCTAATCAAAGTATGATTAGCGACCATACAAAAGTATCGTCGTTTCAGCCGATAGACGTCCACTGCTGGACATAGGCCTCCCCCAAAAGGGGGGGTTTGCCATAATCGCCACGCTTGGCAGGCGGGTTGGCGATCGCAGTATGGTATGATGGTGGAATACATAGAGAACGCTGCTGCCCATTCTCCGGTACGCCCCTTAGTCGCCTTTTACGACGCCCACGGGAAGTATGGGGTGGTGCTTTTCTTTAAGTCCGGCACCACACAGACACAAAAGTATGTAAGTACAAAAGTATGTATTTACAGAATTATGGCTATTAAAATCATCAATACAGCTCTCTAAGACTAAATTACCCTATTGAAAGACAATTTCATGAAACCAATCATGACATTTGAGGCCAATACTAACTAAGGGAATTGTGTTGATGATTTTAGAATCGATTATTGTTCTAAAAATACATGTTTGTTCATTGTCGTTTTGGAGCAGTGGTGGCCCAGTGGTATCAACCCCGACTTACGAGTAGTAGGTCGCGGGTTCGAACCTAGACAGGCACTTTAATTTGTGGAAATCATTTTCATCACCGCTGCTCTTAAAACGGTGAAGAAATACATCGTGAGGAAACCGGTTTGTCCTAGAACCAAAAATTCGAAGACATGTGACATCTACCAAGCCGCACTGGGCCTGCGTGGTAGATTACAGCCCACTCCCTCTCGAAGAGAGGAGGCCGGTGTCCCAGCAGTGGGAAGATTATTGGCTGATTATGACGTATTTGTTACGGTCGCGAATCATACATTGATCCATATACAACGAGACACTGACCAGGGCCTCAAGTCTGCTATTACAATAGTGTCAGAATGGTCTATCATTGATTTCATAATTGTTGATTTTGACAAGTTTGGTAATCTACTAATATATCTAATGACGTCATTATGACTTTCCAATGGTCAACCACTGACACTCCATTGAAAGAAATGGCATAGAATGGTAATCTCGTACATAATAAAAAATGAATTACTGACTTACGCGGTAATCTGCTAAAATTTTGACAGTTCCTTTGATCAGTGACCTACCATTAGAACGTCATTGCGCAGTCATTGCTTTTAATTCGTTACGAGTGTCGTATAATTTCTGAGCCATTGACCGACCAATGATCAACCATTATGAATTTAGCAGATTACGAACTTTTAGCAAAATGACAATGGGATGGTGGTGGGATCGTGTTGGAATGACGAATTTATAAAAATAGCAGACTAGGGCCCCTGTAAAAAAACGTGAGAAAATTTGAATTTCGCGGGCTTAACGCATCCCCTTAACAAACTGACTGTCGGCCATCTGCGCAAGCAGGTGGTTCCGTACGCTGCGCGCGCGCAATTTTGTATATTCCGCTCTTTTTTTACAATTTCGACGGTTTTATTTGAATTTACGATTGTATGGTATGTTTAGGTGGGCTTTTTAATGTATGGCGTAAAGATCTATGTGTCCTGTACCTAAGTGAAAAACGGTGAAAGGCGAAAGCGTTTTTAAAGATAATTTTATATGCAAATAAATTGGTTTTTATTCGTTTATTCATTTACTTGCCATTTGTCTTGCCATCATTTTTATTTTTCTTGTTACAAATTAGGTTATGCGATTGGTTATCATTGAATTTATCGACTGTTTAATGGTTTAGATATTTATTTATAAATTGGAATAATGTGCGTAGCTCGCAACCTGGAAAATCTACCTAAGTCGTAAACAACCTTTCTAGAATATTTATTCAGAGGGTTGATAATAACATTCATTACAAAAAGAAAGATAGAACATGGATCAATACGTTTCCTCACTGCATGATCTATTCTGCCGACCCAGTCTGTAAACATGTCACCATGAAAATGATGGTAAAGTGAACTTGAAGGGATTTGTCAGTACCGTCAATCCCTCTAGCCACATGTAGAAAGACAGCTCACTTTACCTAAGTTTTCACGGTGAGATTCTGTTGCATTGTTGACTAGTCCATGTTTGGTCACGATTGTCCTCTTCAAAGTAGGCAAGTCAGTAGTTACAAGAGCTAACAAAGAAAGAAAGAAAGAAGAAGTATTTATTGGGACTCGCACAGAAATATCACAAACAAACCTAACACACACTCTTAAAAACATAAAAAAAAAACAAACAAAAGTAAAATGAAAATAAAAACAGAAAGTCCCGTATGAGGTCCAAACGCTATCTCAGCATAATTCTGCGACATTCAAACAAAGTATTTCCTTTTCTAATTCTGAAAAATTCTCATTCTCTAAGAAATGATTATGACACGCTCTCTGCATGGTGCAGAAAAGCGCCGTATGCACATTCTGACTTTAAATCTAAAGCCCTGATAAAATGTAAAGCTTTAATCTCAACACCTCTCTCCTTTGAATTTGTATATATATATTATAGTAAATAGTATGTATGTGTATTAAAGGTGTATTTTGTTTATAAGAGAACAGTTTTAATCGTTTTTTTATGATTGTTTCTCTCAACCAAAGCACCCATCTAATCTCTTCACCACCCTTTGTTGACTGGCAGAGAGTATATAAGTCCGCCTTTGTACCTTTACTATGTGCGAAAAATTTAAACAAATAAATAAAGCTTTTAGAAGTTAGTCTATCTTAAATTATAATTATTAGTAATGTTCCATTTACTTCAATACCTTAAATAAGTTGATTAATTTCTCTCAAGATGTCATTATATAGAAAAATTACAAATATTATGCCTTTACTAACGATCTTGTAAACAGAGTAACATTGAATTGTGATCAATTTTTAGTTGAACCAGCTGTCACCGTAATTACGACTTTTTGTTATAACTCATAATTATTAAACAAAACTAAGTAAAAACTCATAAAGCGTACACTAGATATGTAATGTATAATTCAAAAGATACCATAGTGGGTGTCTTGGTAAAAAGATGTTGGAATTTCCTGGAAATTTTAATATCTTTTTCTTTTATTTGTTGGTAAAAGAAAAATCTTTTTATGGGCAGTCGGTGTTTATGATTGTCTTACTGATACATTTTTGTTAAAATAAATTATCTGCCTAGCCTTTTTCCCAACTTTGTTGGGGTCGGCTTCCAGTCTAATCAGATGCAGCTGAATACCAGTATTTTACATGGAGCGACTGCCTATCTGACCTCCACAATCCAGTTACTGGGTAATACGATACCCCTTGGGAAGACCGGTTGTCAGACTTTCGGGCTTTTGACGACCCTTAACAACTGTCAAAGATCCACTAATGACAGCTGGGACCAACGGTATGTAAAGATGGTCAACCATCCACAGACCAACCGCGGTAAGCTTAGCTTAACCTGATCGATCGACCCGTGCGGCTGTTATTACTTAGTTATGCGAACATAAGTGTGCGAATTAAGGAAACTGCTGATTCAGTTTTCGCGATTTTAGGTTTGGTCCCATAGTAATAGCTGTTCATAATGATAACTACAATGACTCCTGAAGACGTTATCCATTAATTACCGGACACTCAGTATATTGATCAAAATATGATTGTATTTACATAATTATAATCATTAGAATTACCTATCAATAGAAACTCAAAACTCAAGCTCAATTAAACCTTGTACAGGCACTTTTGAATTATCAAAATTAAATAGTCTGTCAGTTAGACAGAAAGTTCAGAAAGTTGCCCATTCCTAAACTTAGATCTCTATGGAGAAGAACGGGCAAGAAACTTCATGGACACTCTTTTAAAGCAAGACATTACAACTCTCTAACTTAGAATTGGCCTCAAATGCCATGATTTTAAGAAATACGGCAACATGCTTATCGCATCCCCCTTAATTCGTCATCAAGTTTGGTCCGTAGCAGGAATTAGCAAACGTGGTTGTCAATACACATACATCTTTCAAAATAAAAAAGACGCCAATGTCCTGCAAAAACACGATTACTGTCAGAAATTGACAAGTTGTCAACTTAAATAAACTTCTAATTACCAGAGCTACTCTTTTATTCATACGCTTGTTAAGGGTGACTGTTTCATAATGTGTTCCTTTTAGTCAAAGTGACGGAATAATTACATATTAGTTTTGTAGTTAAAAAGTCAATTTTAATTATAACAACATCTTACAAACGTATAACCACTCAATTTCAAAAAGTACTATTAAATAGGTACTGTAGGTATAGTCAGCGAAATGGTTTGGTGTACAACGTGATATCATTGTGTTATGCCATAATATTATTATTATGAGCTTATTATTTATTTGAACAAAAGACATCAAGATGAACATTGACAAAGATTTGAGTACACTGCATGCAAAACGTACACAAAATATGGATTGGGTAAGATCATTATTTTGTCATTAACTGCATAAACTATAGAAGAATAGCTCATCACAGTATGAGCTATTCTTCTATAGTTTATGCAGTTCTATAGTTTATGTATGCAAAAATATATACTTTAGTTTCCTAAGAAAGTGGTGAACGGTCACACAAAAACGGCTATCCAAATACAAACACCTTAATACTTGGTAAAAAAAAACCGGCCTAGTGCGACTCGGACTCGCACACAGAGGATTCCGTACCACAAGGCATAAAACGCCGAAAAAAAACGTTTCTTTTATACCCCTTTAAATGTTAACTTTATTTTATTATTATTATTTGCATAGCGGCAACAGAAACACATCAACGGTGAAAATTTCAACTGTCTAGCTATCACGGTTCATGAGATACAGCCTGGTGACAGATAGACAGACAGACAGTGGAGTTTTAGTAATAGGGTCCCGATTTTACCCTTTGGGTACGGAACCCTAAAAAATGACAGATTTTCATGAAGGCCGGCTGTCACGGCTCTTCTAGGGTAGCATATAGCTTACCTAACTGTCTAGAGTGTGCCGGACGTTCATTTGTATCACCACTCGTAGACACTACAACCAAGCTACCCTGCACAGTACTCCCTTTCATTGCCTGTACTTGAATAAATTACACACCATGGATCCATGGTTTTCAACACAATAGTTGTCTAATAAAGTATAGTTTGAGTGAAGATAATTACGTAGGTAATCATTACGTCACGGCTACGTCACGAATGGTGTTTCAAAAACAGTGTGTAGTGTGAAGTTTTCTGCCTCTTTGAACAGGAATAGATGTATGAAAATGGACAGTAATATTAGGTTGTAGTTCAGTTGATGAGGTTTTTATTAAAGGTAAGTTCAGAGTTGTTGTCGTGGGTTTCGACATAGGCAGGCCTAACTTTGTGTAAATTATTCCATCACCATTCCACTCAAAACGGTGAATGCTTACTCTAGGATGCATATCCGGTAGGCTCTTAAATCCTTACCTACCTTCGGGCACGTCTTCCCTACCATTACCGCGCCCCCCGGTCTATTCCTTGATATGCAATGGTCGCTGTAGCACCATGAACATGAGGCTACAGGAGCTAGTGCGAATCTTGGGTTTCATTCGATTAATCGAGTCTGGTTTAACCACGCTGGGATCGGTGCAATTCATTCATTCATTAACCACTCCAAACTGTGAAGACTGGTGGAGGAAAATATCGTGAGGGAACAAAAATTCGAGGAAATGTGACATCTAACAACCAGCACTGGGGCCGCGTGGTCGACGGCCCACTCCCTCTCGCAGAGGTGGAAAAAAAAATTCTTACTACACATTAAAGCGATTTCATTACGACTTTATGTGTAAAGTCGTAATGAAATCGCTTTAATGTGTAGTAAGAATTTTTTTTTAATAAGACAGTAAAAGACAATACAGCAACTGTTAATGATTGAACATACTATTTACTGAAAAAAACAACAAAAAAAGGAAAACCACCATTACTAAGTAATGTAAGTAAATTTCAATGGTTTGAACGATATCACCAAATGAATAAAACAGTTAATTTTGTGACATTTTAACTACTTAAAACATTAAAATTTACTGTCATGACGGTAACATTTTGCCTCAAGCTATAACTGCTTTCGGATCAGTAAAAAATACTGATTTGAATGGTAGGCTCATACGGAACTGCATAAAGCAGTTCAGATCAATGTTTTTCATTTTTATTTAGGTACTGCTTAATCCTTTCAGTGTGGCAACGTTATAGGCTGATTATTGAAGTTCAGAGTATCAGATAATTCAAGATCAAATTAATTTACTGTGGATCATAGCTTCATAAGATAGTGTGTTAGTTACAGGTAAGGCTGCTATGTCCCGCCATTGAGGCATACAAAATTCACATTATAAGTTTGGTTCATAGTTAAAATACAATACATCAAATTGTCATGCAATATATTAAGATTAAATTAGTATAATATTTATATCAAATTACAAATTAGTCATGTTACAAAAATGTATTGTCATTTAGAAATTCTCTTATAGAGTAATAACATTTACCTACTCATCAATAATTCGTATAGTTTTTTGTATAAAGCATTGTATTTTATTGAAAAACAATACCAGTCGGTACCACCTTACATTTGTGTAGGTATATAGAAAAGCTAAATGTTATCGTCTCCTTGAAGATTATTATCAAAAATTTGAAGCGCGACGCGTCCTCGTGCCCGCCGCAATGCGTGTGACAGAGATTTGAGGACTTTCGACTGTTTATAGGCTTTCAGTGCTATCTCAATCTGTGAAGTGAGGCTCCGAGTCGGTGATGCTGATAAGGTAAATCAAAAATAATACTGAGCTTTTGCTTAAATTTGTAAAAAAAACAAGTGTTTTTTTTATTCAATTTTTAAATTATCGGTATAAGAAAACCAGCTAAAGTATTTATGGGAAAATATTAATATTTCATCTTGATAGTAAAGGCCTATTTCTAAAATAGAGTGTATTGCGAAATTAACTGAATTTTGTCTTTCTCACAAAAATTCTCTTCAGTTTCTTATAAAATCCCACAAAATATGAACCACATTATAAGGTCATTATCACTCAGTAACCTTAAGTCATGAAGGCGTGTCATGTGTACTTAAAACGCCCTGAAACTGAAGGCGGGGGGAGATATGACGTCATTCTGAAACCCTTTATAGGTACCTAAGTTTGTTTGAGGTTCTGTTTTCTTTTTCATGAATTCATGAAAACGGTGTTGGCTCGGCTACAAAATAAACTACTAGCATGATATTGTGTGATAAGTAAATACGTACACACATAGGTATACTAATCCCCGAAGGGTTAGCTGAAGTGTAGGTACCTATTGTGCAAACGCCAGCACATCAAGCTACTACGATCTGTCAAATTTATTCAACGTTGATTGGGAAAATTTGACAGTTTCGGGTAGCTTGATGTGCTGGCGTCTGTAAAACCAAATTTCGCCAGTTATGTTTAAATCTCATGTAATATGGAGCGAGCTATGCTCGTAGTCTCTTTGAAGGATAAAATCAGGAATGAAATTATCCGGAAATGAACCGGAGTTACCGACATAGCTTGCAGAGTAAGCAAACGAAGTGGCAGTGGGCTGGCCATGTCTGTCGAAGGACCGATGGCCGGTGGAGCAGACGCGTCCTGGAGTGGAGACCGCGTATCGGCAAGCGTAGTGTGGGACGCCCCCCAGCTAGATGGACGGTCGACTTAAAGAAGGTGGCTGGGGTAGAGTGGATGCGGAAGGCGGAGGACAGGGTTCTGTGGTGCAGTCTGGGAGAGGCCTATGTCCAGCAGTGGACTGCGATAGGGTGAGTTGATCTCATGTGATAGGGGGCGAGTCTATGGCTAGCAACAGGACACAAATTCTGAATCCGGGCTACTACTGAGAAATTTTTAATGGAGATCCTATCTACATAATATAACAGTTTATTACAGCTATATATCTGGCTATCGTACCGGAGAATGGGCAGCAGCGTTCTCTATGCATTCCTTCATCATACCATACTGCGATCGCCAACCCGCCTGCCAAGCGTGGCGATTATGGGAAACCCACCCCAAAAATGGGGGGAGTCCAGCAGTGGACGTCTATCGGCTGAAATGATGATGATGATGATATATCTAGCTCCTTTCCGTCTATAAATGTCGAAAAACGCAGCAAAAGGATTATTTCAATTGAAATGAAGAAAGAACTCTTTAACGAGAACATCGTCATCGGCCTAACCTTTTCCTAATTATGTTGGAGTCGGCTTCCAGTTTAATAACCGGATGCAACCGAATGCTCCAGTACATGGAGCGACTGCCTATCTGACCTCCACAACCCAGTTACTGGATAACACGATACGGCTTGGTAAAACTGGTTGTCAGACTTTAAGGCTAGACTACCCGTAACGACTATCAAAGATCAACGAATGACAGACGCGTCTACTTGCTAAATTCTTTAACGAGGACATTGTTCAGAATACAGGGAACATTTTCTAGTACCCTGCGTATCGTATAATTAAGAGCTCTTAGATTTTTCAGAAAAGGCACTAGTACCTATATGCTATGGACAAATCGGCAGAAATATCTGATTCAATGATCAATTCATTAATATCTGTTCTCAAGAAGACAAGAAATATAATGCATATGTATGTGATCATTAGATTATGCTAGGTATCCAACGAAATCAATTTCAGAAAAGGCACTATATACCTACTATGGACAATTCGGCAAAATTATCTAATTCAATGATTAATATCTGTTCTCAAGAAGACAACAAATAGAATGCATATGTATATGATCATCTGTGGAAGGTACCAAGGTACTATTTGAAAAAAAACACCAAAGCTATTTGACAAAACCAAAAACGCCAAAATAAAGGGGTGCAGAGTCATCAACTCGCAATCTGCAACCATGAAGTCAGCACAAGATTCTGAATCCCACTGCGTTAAAATTGTTTCGTCGATTATCAAAAAAAAATTGCTGTTTCATAGAAAAATCCAATACCTACGCGGTCAAAATGTCTAGAGCAGCAATTTTTTCTTAAATTTTAACCGACGAAAAATTTCAACACGGGGTTTCAGAATCATTTACTGAATCCATTATAGTTACATGTTGCGCGTTTATATGCTAAAGGACTTCTGAAATATATCCAAACCAAACATTATCTAGCAAATTTCATTCGCAAAACAACCAATTTCTCTCCATCACCGTACACAACAAAATTCACAAAATTCGAAATTGAACACATTCGAAATCCGTTATCCGAATCTATCGCCACGGTCATACCGAGTAGAATCGATTCAACTGTATCGATATACGGCTATTATTCACCTCATAAATTAATCATCGAATCACACTAATAGGCCAGCACTGATTTTTGAACGGATCATTCGTAACGCTCTTGGTTTTATAGATGTCGAAATCTACTAGATGTGATTGAATTAAAATTTTATTGGCAGAAAAGTTTTGAAAAAAATAAATGTTAATTTGTTGAGGTTATTGAGCTAAAATAACTGTGTTTTTACATTGTAACGGGTGGTGCAATAAGTTCAATGATAGTGTTGGAGTTGCATCATGCGTTTGCAATAATTTATGAAGTCGTTAAAGAACTTCAGTCGGTGTTTAAAAATTGGGTTACACGTCAGAACTAGAATTGCATCATGCGTCCTTATTTTTTTTTTGCGTCCTAAGGTTTTTGTTTCGTATGAATCTTTTGCTGCTACCTTCAATGTCTTGTTATGTACAGACGCCAGCATATCAAGCTACCCGAAACTGTCAAATTTCCTCAATCAACTTTGAAGCTTAAGTTTTAGGGATAAAGTAGAAAATCTGTTAAAGAAATTTGACAGAATTTGAATTGGAAATTTGTAGCTTGATGTGCTGGCGCCTGTACTTTAATTATTATAGTCTTCTTTTAATATTTGTGCGTGTCCATACTAGCTCTGCTCATGAATGTCATCATTATATAGGTATAGTTAAAATATTTCTCATTGTATGTAAGTAAATTAATACTTCTAACTAGTAATATGTGGAAACGTTGTTGATTGTGTGTTAAGCCACTTTATTGTATACTTAGATGTAAGACAAAATATACAATTGCTTGTTTCCCCCAATAAAATAAAAAATTAAGTGAAATTTGTAGTTAATTTCTTTTGAGTAAATAAAGATTCTTTAACCACAAAAGTACGTTAACTTAGCACATATAACATCACACCCGCTGTGATCCCGAAAGATTAGACACAGGTGTACTGGTACAGTTATGTTTAAGCTCCATTTGATGGGGGACGAGAAAAGAAAAGAAAGAAATAAAATACGTTTATTTGCGGCAAACATCCTAACTAATATTATAAATGCTAAGTAAGTTTGTTTGTTACCTTTTCACGCTTAAACCACTGAACCGATCATCCCGAAATTTTGCATACACGTTGTCAGGTGTACAGAAACGGACATGGGGTACCTTTCATCCCGAAAAAAGTGCTGTTCCCGAGGAAAACAACAATATCGTTATTATGATAATAGATGGCGCCATTGTGTCTTTCCAATCATGATTCTGCGGGTGAAACCGCGCGCATAAAAAAAATATATATAACAAGTTTGGGACATGCGTCACATTCACGCAAAACGGCCATCGCTCAGCATAATGCTAAGACCCTATACAAGACAGACCCCAGCGCTGGTTTACTTGCTGTAACATTGATTAATAATTGAACGCACCTACCTTATATAGTGAATCATGTCAGGTAGAGATTTCGGAACTTTAATTTTCAAATGATTATTTCAGTAAGGTATTAGTTGACATTAGAATTTAATTATGGCGAACAACTTAAAGCCAGTTTGTTACCTGTATATATCTTTAAGTAAGTAGGTTTTTCATTTTGCCTTTTCGTTGATAGATAACGTTTTAGAGAATAAATAGCTTAAGAGCGTTTACGCCGTACGGCATTTCATACAAACTTACAAGCCCTTATTTTTCGAAATTAATGAACCCATTTTAGTGAAACTTCATACACATAAGCAGGATACAAAGGTAGATAACATTTACATTTTTTTACATTTTTGGTTGGTAGAGAACATTTTTGAAAAATAGTGTTACAGCCAAATTAGACCGATTTTAAATTTTCCATAGAAACAGAGATTTCCAGTTATCATTTTATAGATAAGACATTTCGAAAATGTTTTCCACTACCTTTTTAGACCTTTGTATCCTGCTTATGCGTATGAAGTTTCATTAAAATCGGTTCATTAATTTCGAAAAATAAGGGCTTAAAAGTTTGTATGAAATGCCGTACGGCGTAAACGCTCTTAATGAAAATCCATAGCTAGTCTGTTTAATTTATTTGTAAATAAAAAGGGTATTTACATGTTCTGTTCCGCCTTTGAACGGTAAGTCACCATTTTTATAAGTTTCATATGTGCACCAGTGCGTGGCATTAATAAGAAAACAGGAAACGCGAATTTACAATGGTACTGTATAAAGAAAATCCATACTAATATTATAAATGCGAAAGTGTGTCTGTCTGTCTGTTACCTCTTCACGCTTAAACCGCTGAAACAATTTAGATGAAATTTGGTATAGAGATAGTTTGAGTCTCGGGAAAGGACATAGGACAGTTTTATCCCGATATTCACACGGGATCGACACTTATGCGGGTAAAATCCCGAGGCACTGCTAGCCAACAAATAAATTTTAAAAAATTGTTTACCTATTTTGGGTGTTTTTTTATTTAGGTAATTCCCAGTTTACGATTCACTTTAATTCACTTTCGTTTCGAATTCCAATGATTGCTAACTAAATTGATAAAAGGGTAAAGCCGTCATTTCAGCCGAAAGACGGCCACTGATGGACATAGGCCTCCCCCAAGCGCCTCCACGTCGGCTGCAAGTCGTTGGTCGCGAGAAGGACAGAAAGTATGGTTAATTATAATTAATTCAAAAAACACTGTTTAAAAACGTCGTCATTGAAACGGGAAATATGAAAATAGCCGCCGCAAAAATGAAATCTATTCTTTAGGTAGCAAAAAATAATCATTAAGGCACTCTTTAAAATCCACTAATAAAGCCACTGAAAGCATAACTCTTGTTTATCTATAATCACAAATGGATTATGCATTGTCATATTCTAGGCACTTTTAGCGATTCAAATTCTATGGTAGGTTGAGCATAGCCGTCAAATATCAGAGCACCATACAATTCAAATTCTTACCCTATTCCAAGGGCAACAAAGTACAAATTCGTAAAAAGACCAACAGCCATAGGCGAAACGCGTTGGGAATTTTGATGTTTCCAAAATTATTAATTGTTTTAAAATCGATTTGTTACGATAATTGAACTTTTTTTATATATCACACGTCCGGCATTTTCGATAGACAAGTGTTAACGTTTTGACTGAGTTATTGTCTTTTATTGATTGATATTATTAATGTCATAATCCACACCTTTTGGGTTAAACTTCCTCGTTTTTTTAATTATTATGTTTAAGTATAGGTTTGATAATTGTTTTGGGATATGATAGGTACTAACAATATTTTCAGTAGGTATGTAAATAATCCTAATCTATCAATTCCTTAAAAAATATTTAAAACTAGGTAGGCTAATCTTAAAAAAATATTTTAATAAAAGCCGCAATTTAAAAAACTGAAACATTATTTTCAAAAAATAACTATGATAGGTAGGTATAATAAATATATTTTAGGTAACTATGTAAGAAAAAAGTAAAAAAAAAAAAATATTCACGAATTTATAAGTGGATAAAGTATAAATAAAATTCCAAGATATTATGTTTCTTGTCACTTGAAAATATTAACCGCTACGATATAGCCCACAACTCAATTGGTATGAATTTAATTATTCAAATCCAATTATAAATTCTAAACAAAATATCTTTATTCAAGAACTAGAAGCCTACAATTTACACGACGTCTGTAATTAATACGACAAAATTATTCACTACCAATCAAATTGATAGTTCAAAAGAAAACGTTAATGAGACACGAATTTATAACTTTACATTAGAATCTAATAAAATTTAATGTTATGACTCTTTTGTAGTAGCTTTTTATCATAAGCAACACATTCTGCATAAGATACGTAACGTTTCCTCTTCTTGCACCTTCAAAATCACACATTCATCTATACAAAACAATAACCCAAAAACAGTCTTGATTGTCAAAGTTTGATTTTTGCATCATAATTAAGTATAAAGGTGCCTATTGCCCCATTGTATCTATCGACCAGTCTATCTTCTATGTGTAATGTAGATGCCTAAATATTTGCGGCTGCAAGCCATATGCATGAATAGTAGTATCTGATGAAAAGCCGTCGCCGACGCCTTGGCCAAATTCACGAAAATAAAACACAAAATTGCAACACTAAATTACAATATGTAAACTAACTACATAGTACGTCAAGACTCACCTTTTTCCATTCCTCCTTCTCCTTTTCGTGGCATAAACAGTACCAAGTTGACTGGAGTGCGGCTGCGGTGGTGGTCTGAGCAGGCCAGCGTCCACGCATCCATCCAGCGCGTAGCTAGCCTGCCCACTCCAGCCCCCGCACAGCTGCAGCTTCGACTCAGTGGCTATCTTGACGGATTGCAGCTCCACCCCAGATACGTGCACCCCCAGGTTAATGTGATCGGCGGGGTAACGACATATGGTCAATGAGGCATCTGTTATTGGTGGTGGAGCGTACTCTTTTAATGATCTGGCTGATGATTTTGGTGAACTGCGTGGTGTAGTTCACAGAGTTGATGTGGAAGATTATAATATTGTCAATAGTTAATAGTTAACGCAACAGCATTTGGATGTGGTTTTGTTCGTGAGAAATCTCTTGATGATTCTCTTGATTTCACAATTAGCACACCAAGGTCAGATTCAGTCAACGTTAGAGAAGCTTGTAATTATAAAATTTGAGATGTTTTCTTTTCCAGTGATATGTCAATTGTTTATAATTGTGCTAAATTCGGTAATTTTGCATCGATTAAAATTTATAGGTTCTTCTGTAATATGTTTACTCCAATTTGAATTGTCGGCACTTAAAATCTTGATTGTATTGGAAACTCGTAAACAAAGGCCTCGAATTAGATGTTCCTTGCAAAATTAACTGTTTGATAGCAATTAATTCATCCGCTTGTAAAGGTCGAACGTAAATTATAATTGTTCCTTTGTCTGTAACTATTATTCAATGTTTGAGATCTTCAATATCTCTTTGATCTTCTTTGTGTGTGACCTCCAATTTATCTAGTTTCAAAACTCTCATCACCACCATCCGATCCGATTTTCTTCGATAGTAAATTGATCTAATTTATCACTATTAATGAGCCTATTATTTACATAAAACGGATCTAAATTCGATCTAGACTGAGCTTTTATTTACACTCGTTTTACACTAGGATATCTTTGTTTAAATATTGCACAAATAAAGCCTAAAACGGCCGTCAAGAATTTTTAAAAGGAAAAAGTAAAAATAAATTCCAAAAATATGACCGAATTAGTTCTAGAAGCAGAATAAGAAATTTTGGAAGAATTGATTGAGCTTCAACAGAATGGAATCTTATTGGAAGATTTTTGGCTCAAACTGAAAAATTTCGTCGATCAACTGAACATAGCACTCCACAAAATAGCTGTATTGTTACTGTTTTATGTAACTCGGCCAATTTCAACCGCCAGAGGTCACTTTTCAGCCGATCGATTCCACAACACTAAACACAAAACATTAGTTTCCACACTTTTCATAACATCAGTTGTTTATATCATATTTTTAGCCCATAACACAGTTTGGGCTTGTTGCTTTTCTTGAGTCACATTAAAATTCACCACATTGTCACTGCACGGGTATATTCACCGGTTTCTTTATTTTTCTTATAGAGAGCACGTGTTTAAAGGTTATGCTATGTTGTGTGAGTACGCGTGGCGCAGCCGGCAAGCGCCCGATTACGTTTGGAGCCTCACAATCTAAGACCCTTAACGGAGGTGGGAGGAGCCCAAACGAACCACGCCCACCACTTCTCGCGAACCAATCAAAACGCCCCGGCATCATCAAAGCGCACACGGGGACGTACTGAGCGTACATTTTTATTTTTCTTAACAATTGCGCTCGAGTTTTTCTTTTGCCCCTTTTTTTGTATAGTTTTGTTTTAAATTGTATAGGTTTTGTTTGCAATGTCAGTTGCAATGTCGACGTCGAGGAGAAAGGATAACTGGCATTTCTTAAGTGCATTAGTTTTTAAGTTTCGTAGAAAATTATATTTTAGTAGACTGATATTGGAACTATACGAATTATTATGAACGTTGGAAACTTCAAAAAGAGTTGTAAAAATTGATAAGTGCTTTTTATCAGACAATTTATTTATCTTTGTCCTTCGATATAAGAATACTATGAGTAGATAGGTGTACTTATGTTATTATTATTTCGTAATTTTATTAACAATGCTAAATACTACACTAAAATTCAGTGTTTAAACATTATTTTCTTTTCTGACACAAAACGTCACCAAAGACCAACAATAGTAATTTTGCCAAAAAAAGGAGCTTTTATTCCATAAAAAAAATACTTCGTCCAAATGCGTCCCCTGCAGCCAGCGGTGACGTCACAAAATGGCCGCCGGGTGAGGGCGAGTTTTCGCATTTTCCCCTCGTCCGTACACACGGTCGGACGACCCTATGTTTAAATTAACATTTTTTTACTAATTTGAACGCGGGCTTCAGATAGTAACTGATATTTGATTTTATCTGGTAAAAACGCAATGATATCTACCTAATGTATTATTTTTATTTATGTCTTAAAAATAAATGAATGATAAAGTTAAGAATGTCAGTATCAGCTGTTTCCAACTTGACCTGGTTTGAAAGGAAACTTTGCCTTTAATGAGCGTTATTATATAGGCTTAGCTTATAATTATTAGGCAAATGACATAAATGTTTGCAAAATTAAACAATGTTGGTGCTTTTAATATGACAACCAGTCTTACCAAGGGGTATCGGTCAGTGTCAAAAGTAACTGGGTTGTGGAGGTCAGATAGGCAGGCGCTCCATGTAAAATACTGGTATTCAGCTGCGTCTGATTAGACTGGAAGCCGATCCCAACATGGTTGGGAATAGGCTAGACAGATGATTATGATGATGGTCCCTTAATATAAAATTCTTAATTCATTTAATTGCAGGTAAATTAGTTTATATTTAAAGGTTATTTTTAAAACAAACATGATACTTAATTTTACTCTTATTTATTTTTTATATACTTAGAAATAAAATGGGAGAGAGCGCTGACTCCTGATATACAGGTACACCTAGTTCAGGAGTCAGAGGCTTCAAACAAGCTTCTGTAACCTATTATGTCAATAAAGAACTACTACTAGGTAGGTACCTATACCTACCTATTTCAGCAAAACGAAAACTTGTTAGACGTTATTTTCCCAAGAATTTTAAAAATCTATTTGTTGTTCATTCTACTTCAGATGTTTTGCAGTAGGTAGGATCCACAATGAAAAGTAGAAAGAAAAATCCATGATAAATGTATTTTATGTTTTAACTATTTCCTCCGAACCATAGAAAAAAAAAACCTCGTACCTACTATGTTTTCGTCAGGGTCGACCCTTACATTTATAATGAAGTTTCCTTCCTTATTATACTTTATTCCAATTTGAACATGATTTTCTACTGTTTAAATCTAATCAAAGATTGAAGATTTTCATTTGGGCCCGCTCTTAAAGCAGTAGATAGGTAGATAAATATTTTTTCTTTGCAATATTGAATTAGCCAATTTCATTTTTGTTTCAAAGAATTATCATTTCCAAAAATCAAACCGAAAAGTTATTTCCCTCGTAAATCACATTTAATTACAACACAATAAAAGATAAAGTTTACATTATGACACAATAAACTGACTGGCTGAATATCTTTGCCAACTTTATTTTACTTTGCATTGTAAAAAGGTAAAAACCAAAGATTTAAATCGGTAGATGCGCCCTACCACGTCAAAAGATAGTCGCGTTTCTGTGTCGTTTTGACACCTCTGACACAGAATGATTTCACTTATCATGGAAACGCTATTTAAATATCTAATGTGTCAGCTCACTCCTCTCAGTACGGACTCTTTTTCGCGTGACTTTAGCACGGTGAGGGCAAATCTAGTGATTTAAATTTTTGGTACAATGGTAAAAAATATGTATTTTTATGTGGTTGCTAGGTTACTTGTGGGTATTTTTTCAGATAATTATGGCAAATTATTATGAGCTGGTATGTTAAAGTTTGACCTTTGGAAGTAGGTATTGAGTTTCGTAAGTACGTGTTTGAAATATCTAAGTAATGATCCAGATAGTTTAATATGTTGAATTGAAAAAATATTCTCCTAAAATACTTTAGGTAGGTATGTTTCAAACTTATTCTGTCATATATTTTCGAAATATCTTATTTAAAAAAAGATAACTGGAAATCTCTGTTTCTATGGAAAATGTAAAATCGTTCGATAAGTTGGCTGTAACAGTATTTTTCGAAAATATTCTCAAGTAACTTTTTAGATGTTTGTATCCTGCTTACGTGTATGAACTTTAATTAAAATCGGTTCATTCATTTCGAAAAAAAGGGCTTGAAAGTTTGTAGAAATTTGACAGATTATAGTAGCTTGATGTGCTGGCGTCTGTACACTAGCTTCCGCCCGCGGCTTCGCCCGCAAGGTATTTCGATAAAGACTATCCTATGTCCTTCCCCGGGATGTAATCTATCTCTCTGCCAAATTTTATCGAAATCCGTGCAGTGGTTTAGGCGTGAAAAGGTAACACACAGACAGGCAGACAGACAGAGTTACTTTCGAATTCATAATATTAGTATGGGTTTTATATACTTCGGTATTCTAGGTTATTTTTGTTCATTTGTAGTCTAGATGCTGGTTTTCTCGTTGAGATTTTTATAAAATAGAGCGGCTACTATGTTTTAACTTAAACAAATATGGGTGTTATGCACTTTGCCAAACCCTTCAGGGAAAAAAGGGCGTTAATGCTTTGAGACCTAAGCTGTTTTTTCTTTATAGATTTTTTTTCCTCACACAAATGTCAGTTATTATGAGGCGTGTACTAACAATAACTTTATAATTATTATCGTTACGAACAACACGTTGTTGCCGCCATGATACCGTTCCTCCCCCCTCCTACCTACCCCCTTGTCGCTTGTCAACTTGTACAGGAACCAAGGTGCAAAGCTAAGCGTTATAATTTATTATTATGAACTTAATGAACTTAATAAGTGCTTATAGAAATATTTGAGCAAATGTTGGGGACAACAACAAGCTCCAAGGTTTAAAACATACCTTTAAAATTCGATGATGTCATGATTATGAGGTTATTTTTGCAAATATGGGTAGATGATAGGTACATCAATAGGTGTTAGTACAGTACAAAGATCAGCAATATTTTGCTATTCGGCATGCAAAAAATTAACATCAAATTATTTTATCTATCATTAGATCAATTATTATTAATCCGGATGGTCATATAATTATCAATAATAGGTATTATAATAAAATAATTATTTAATCTGAAATGATAATATTTATATTTAAAAAGTTAAGTTTTTTATAGGCTCTACGGCTGCGAATGTAGTGTGTTTAACAGAGAAGTTTCAAGCTTATCCCAGTGACAGAACAGGAGGTCTATTCTGTCTGTCTGTAGTGTGTCAAAGCACGTCAAAGTCTCAATGTAAAATCTTTAGTAAAGTGTAATTTAAGTAAGCTGTCGTTCCACCTGATGGTAGGATCGCTGGTAACCGCAGCCTGCAATGTCTGCAACCCTTTTAGTCTGTCAAAGAAAGTTGAAACTCTTTTTTTTTTTTTTGCGGATGGAAAATCATCAAATGACTCCTCCCGCTCTGGGTGGAGCGGAACGGAGTGTCAGAATCTTACTGACTAAAACCCACCCGTGTTCCTTCCTTAGCCCTTTATGTTCCGGTCCAGCGGTAACCCTTTCGGACAATCCCGCTGGCCCGGAAGTTGAAACTCTTAGTTAGGCAGTAGCTTAAATTCGAGGCTAAAACTGTGACACAATGTCTACTATACAGGTCAGTGAAATAATCAGCCTATAATTTTCCCACTATGGGACACAGGCCTCCTCTCTGCGAGAGGGAGTGGGCCGTAATCTACCACGCGGGTCCTCTCTGGTTGGTAGATGTCACATGTTTTCGAATTTATGGTTCTAGGACATATCGGTTTGCTCAGTATAGGAAACTGGTGTGAACTCAGGGTTATAATGTTATAATGGAACATAGTTTTGGTTTAAGTCCAGTGTTCTCCATAGTCCAGTTGATATTTGGACGATGGAAACATGTAATCTTCCCCATAGACTAATTAGTCAAATTTCAATTGGTCCATGGAGCACCGACGATGTTTCCTTCACCGTTTTCAGAGCAGTGGTGATGAAATAGTTTACAAAAAGTAAAGCGCCTGTCTGGGTTCGAACCTACGACCTCCAATTCGTAAGTCGGGGCTGTTACCATCGCTGCTCTTATTGAGATACAAAACGTTAAAAAGCAAGTAAGAACATCGAAGTCCTTTGTTTTTTAGGGTGGGAAATTATTAGGTCTACCAGAATCTAATGGCAAAAAAAAACAAAAAAACTTTGTGGTTTTCATACATTTGACATTGCCACTGTTGCCAGTCTGTGTGGTGCTGGACTTAAAGAATAGCACCACCCCGTGGGTGTCGTAAAAGGCGACTAAGGGTCGTACCGGAGAATGGGCAGCAGCGTTCTCTATGTATTCCACCATCATACCATACTGCGATCGCAAACCCGCCTGCCAAGCGTGGCGATTATGGCAAACCCTCCCAAAATTGGGGGAGGCCTATGTCCAGCAGTGGACGTCTATCGGCTGAAACGACGATGACGATTGTTGTCAAATGTATGAAAACCACAAAGTTGTTTTGTTTTTTTTTGCCGTGAGATTCTGGTAGATCTATATCAAATAATTTCACCCGCTCTGGGCCCTCTCACAGTCATCAAAGTCTAACAGTGTTGCTCCCGATCGCGACAACCAGGACCAAAGCAAATAGTCTCATATCCCAGTACAACACTAGCATGTCTTAAGCCTATGATGCGGACTTAGCCATCACATGCGACTATCAAGTAAACAAGCCATAGGAAAGAGCCGCAAATCGTTAAATATGAGCCAGTATGATTTACATCTGTGCCCCGCGCCCCTCTGACACTGCCGACAGTAAATCACGGCAGAACTGCCGAAACTCACGCATTACGAATGTCTGTGTCTGTTGTGGTATAAGTTAGGAGAGAGTGGTTGGGAAGAAAGATGTTGATAAGAATGTTGTTGGAAAGAGAGACGGTTGGTTTTAAATGGAAAAACATTGCCATTATGGGGACCTAAACGCAAAAAACGCAAGTTTTAGAAACAATAAAAGTATATGATCGGCTACAGTAAACAAAATCAGAAAAATATATGATATTCTTCAGGATATACAGATAGTGTGTACTAGGCGTGTGTGGCTGTGTAGCGTGTGTGGGTGTGTGGCTAGGTAGATAGTGTGTTGAAAACATAATACAACTAACTTGATACGATAGAAACAAATCATGAAGATACCTCTAAAAATTTTCTTTTTACAATAAAAACCATACTAATATACACACAATCATTATGATTTTTTGTCAGATTATTCTACAAGCAACATACGAAAGCACTAGTGTTTTAATTTTTTAGTCCAAACAATAGATTTTTTGTAAATAGATAACTGCTTCATATTTTGCAATAAATTACCAGCGTTGTGCCATCGCGCTTCTCTTTCTTTTCTATGTAAGCCCCTTTTTTTTCTTTAAGATATTTTCTAATTCACTATCTCCAGAAATTATTTAGATACCTGAGCCTTGCAGATGATTTTATTCAATTTCTGTTTTTTTTTTTAATTTATCCAGTGGATTTATGTCCAATGGATAAATCCACCATTCACCACCACTAGTAAATACCTAGTTTTGGGCACTATCACTGGACACTATATACACCAATGTTGAGAGGTCTTATCTTACTATGCTTTTTTTCACATCGTTCTCACATATAATTATAAATTCAACATTAATGATGTAACTAATGTTTTTGTAAAAATATAATTTAAAAGAGTGTCCATGGAGTTTCTTGCCCGTTCTTCTCCATATTTTCTGACTGACCGACTTCTTGACAATTCAAAAGTGCCTGTAAATGGTTTTATTGAAATAAATGCTTTGAGTTTGAGTTTATAATCTCCATTCAATCTCAAGTCTGCAAAATTGCACCATGTTATAGAAAGAATCTTTGCCATATTATTTTCCTTTGTTATTATTTCTAGGCCAAAGAGTCGATTCCAAGAACTCCAAGTTAAAATGGAGAAAGGAGGAATATACGTAGACAACGATGAAAGATGGAAATGAGGGGCTTGTGGCTAAATAATAACAGCCGCACAGGTTGATCTATCAGGTTAAGCTACCCTTGCCGCGGTTGGTCTGTGGATGGGTGACCATATTTACACACCGTGACCCCTCCGTGCCTCAGAAAGCATGTTAAGTCATTGGGCCCGGCTGTTATTCGTGGACCTTTGAACTGAGACTTTCGGCTTCTGACTACCCGTAACGACTGCGTTACGGGTAGTCAGAAGCCCGGAAGTCTGACAACCAAGGGGTATCGTATTACCCAGTAACTGGGTTGTGGAGTTCAGATAGGCAGTCGCTCCATGTAAAATACTGGTATTCAGCTGCATTCAGTTACATTGGAAGCCGACCCCAACATAGTTGGGAAAAGGCTAGGCAGATGATGAACGATGAAAGATGGAAATTAATTAATAGGTAAAAGTAAAGTGACTGTTATTGCCACCATTTCATGTTTTCCTCATCTCAACATTTTTTTTTAAATCTTACATTTTGCTAATAGTCGATCAGCTTTTATTGAACATTTGAAAACGATGTTAATAAATCGGAAACAAGTAATAACATCTGACAGTTAAATTACCGAAGTAGACTAATTACGATATACAACGTTGACTGCTTGGCCTGTCCAATTTCAATGAGGCATTAAATTATGCAATTCAATTACATTTTGGCATCTAAGCATGTTGCATTTGTGCTAAGTGCACAAGTTTTTAACGTTACAATGAAATCAAGAAAAAAATTAATCCACGTAAGTGTTTTTTTACCAATAATACTTACATTTTGCAATTCCATTAGGTATTCGCATTCAAATACGGATTTGAAAGTAGTATATTTCAATATGGCATTCACCGACTCCAACATAGTTGGAAAAAGGCTGCACAGATGATGACGAATTTGAATATTGGCTGTCACTGCATCAGCCAAAACAATGGAAACCTCTTGAATTGTAACTACAGGCCCAGAATAATGCAATTCTTTATTAATAAGGCAAGGACTGACGTTTCCGTGTCAAGTGGGAAAGGTATCTTTCCGAACAGGCTGTCAAAGGCTGCCAAACTTGTCACACTTACAATAGCAATGTCTCGCATTTTGACAGTTCAACTTTTATTGCGTTAGGTATTTATGTTGCTGAACAGACTTAAAATAAGAAGCAAGGGCTTAGCAATTTCCTTCAAATTCACAATCATACAAGTATTAGCATGCAGTTCTACTAACCAAGAGAAAACTTAGACCGATTGAACAGCGGGTCCCAAACTAGGCACAGCCTGTATCTTGGTGACCCAAACACTATACAAAGTTACTAATTTAATCAGTTCTGCTAGTGCAAGATTTGTATTGATGATTTCATAATAATTAACGATTAAAAAATTATAATAAAAATCTTTCGTACTGTGATTAAAAGTGCTGATAAGCAGGGACTTGAAAACGAAATGAATTTCGTTTCGTTACCACTAATGTTAGGTATAGTATCAGTAACATTAAGCTTATCTTATCTTAGTTTGTAATAATGTTACAGGTGAAACGTTATAGATTCATTTGTAACGTTATTATATATTTATATGTAATTAGGTATATATCATATTCATAGTTTTAATAGGTATATAAGTATCTTTATATTTAAAATATTTATTTCTCAATGTTCTTGATTGCACCTACCACTGTTTGTCTCTGCATCACCCAAAGGTTGACTGGTAGAAAATGCCTATGGCATTAAGACCGCCCCTGTACATTTATGTGCTTGAAGTATTAAATAAATAAATAAATATTCGTCATACTTTTTGGTCTTTTTCGTCATCTTTTATGTCATGATGAAGCTGGCAAAGTTGAGTATCGAAATGAATAACGTTATTATATTGTTATACTAATAACGGTCTGTGTGGTGCCGGACTTAAAGAATACCACCACCCCTTACTTCCCGTGGGTGTCGTAAAAGGCGACTAAGGATCGTACCGGAGAATGGGCAGCAGCGTTCTCTATGTATTCCACCACCATACCATACTGCGATCGCCAACCCGCCTGCCAAGCGTGGCGATTATGGCAAACCCTCCCAAAATTGGGGGAGGCCTATGTCCAGCAGTGGACGTCTATCGGCTGAAACGACTAATAACGATATATTGTTCATATTAGTGATCAGTTTAAGATTTCGTTCCGTTTCTCAGTATCGTTATAGCCAACGAATTAATTTGGTTACGATCCTGGTGGAACGGTACAAAATTAAATTATCGGTACTGGAACTACGCGTAAAGTTATTTTGAGTAACGTTTCAAGTACCTGCTTATAAGATAGAGTACCTACTGGTGTTGTCTATTATCACGAAAAGAAGAAGGGATCTATAGCAAAAGTGCGAAGTGCTGCACACCCCTCTCCTATATCAAGTTAAATATCAACTTTATTTCTATGAAAATTAAATTGATTTTACAGTGACTAGCACTATTAAAAAAGTTATAAAAATGTTTGAAGTTGTAGCGTAAACTAAATTTTATTGTGTAGGAATTAAAGTTGTTCTTCCATTAATTCATATTTGTTTACATTTTCGGCAAATAAATCGCGAACGAAGATTAATAATTTTTTGGTTAGCTAAAAACTATATAGGTACCTAAATAAAAAATGCTACCGCTTACAAATTGGACCACAGTCCAATAGTAAAATTTTAGGTTACAAGTGAGGTCATAAAAAGCGCGCATAATTTTTTTATTATTTGAATGTCGTATAAAAATAATATCTTCTGGTTAGCGTGATGTCACCTCTGGATAATGTTACATTTGACTTTGTTTTAGTTTGTTCAACTATCTAATCGTCACCTTTAACCCTCTTAAAATAAACTTTTGTGTATTTTAAGGGGATTTTATGTGACAATTATGATTACATATTTAATCTTCTTCTAACAGTTATTACGATTTTCGAAAGAGGTCCTAGGAGGATGGTGAGCATCTGTGAAGAGTATGCGTTAGATAAGGATGGTATAAAGTCCTCCAGACCGTATTTCGGCCACGGCGGCCAATTTGATGTTCGATTCGGTAATAATCATTCTAATTTACTAGTTGCGCCCCGCGGTTTCACCCACGTAAATGTCGATCCCGTGGGAATATCGGAATAAAAAGTACCCTATATCTTAAACCAGGGTGTCAGCTACCTCCATAGAAAATTTTATCAAAATTGGTTCCGCCGTTTGAGCGTGAAGAAGTAACAAACACATAAAAACACACACACACAAACTTTCGTCTTTATAATATTAGTGTGATAGTGTGATAGGCTTATTTGTACAATACCTACAGTAGTTTTTCACCTGCTTTTGCTTCACTTTCAAATTCATAGTGATCTTTATTTCCTTTACAATAAGGTTGCTAGTGGGTTGCCGTTGGGTTGCTGTCAATGACAAGTTTGTCAAAATCACAATGATCTTTATTCTCATTAAAATAAGGTTGCTGATGGGTTGCTGGTGTAAGAGGCAAAATTACTGCGAGAGGACTGTAGTCGCTAGATGATTTAGTAATCATAGAACACTTCATTGATTGCGAGTACTACCTTAGATAAGATAAGATATTTATTTTGCAAATATGGGTACAAACACGGTGACATAAAAAAATATAATTAGCAAAAGCCACATTTAACCAGAAGGCATGCAAAATTAGGTACTAGTACACACTAGAGATCATCTTCTGCCTAGCCTTTACCCAACTATGTTGGGGTCGGCTTCCAGTCTAACCGGATGCAGCTGATTACCAGTATTTTACATGGAGCGACTGTCTATCTGACCTCCACAACCCAGACTGGGTAATACGATACTCCTTGGTTCTTACCAAGAAGGTTCTTCTGGTTGTCAGACTTTCGGGCTTCTGATGACCAGTAACGACTGTCAAAGATCCACGAATGACAGCCGGGGCCAACGGCTTAACGTGCTTTCCGAGGCACGGAGGGGTCTCGGTATGTAAAGATGGTCACCCATTCACAGACCAACCGCGGCAAGCGTAGCTTAACCTGATCGATCGACCTGTGCGGCTGTTATTTTTTAGCCACGGGCCCCTCTTTTAGACACTAGAGATGCTAAGTACATAATAATAAAGATAAACAATGTCAATATAAAGATTGAGATTATATAATTACAATTTAATTATGAAGTACTTCAATAGTTATGTTACACAATTCTTCTGCAGTCAACTTATTTCGTATTGGAATTAAATTAGAATTAATACAATAAAAATTAAATACCATATTTTTCTATGTAAATATCCACCTAATTTTAATTAGGTAGGTAATATTTTAGCTTCTCAATAATTATGTAAAAATATTATACTTAAATTTCAGGAAATAAATAATATGCATTTGATGGTCTCAAAAACAGCTACTAAGGGAATCATCTCAGGATGCCAGCATGACAAACAGAATCAAAAGTATAATGGTTCTCAAGGTATAATTCCTCCTGAAAGCAAAAGCCATAACCTATTTCCTGTTATTCTTTCTTTCCTATACCTGATTCAAAATCAAAATTTAATCAATTATTAAAAGGCACTTTAAAAAAAAAACAACAAAACATAAAATTGATTTTATGCGCTTCTTCCAAAAGGCAGTTTTTGAAGAAGAAGAATATGCTAGAAACTCCATAATTGCCCTTTAAAGTTATTCGTTGAAGCGATGGCTTACTTTTAAGATCCAGTCATACAGCAAGTTTTTGCCATTGTATTTTTTCGTGACACACAGTGCCATCTGTCGGTAAAGCTTGGCACTTTATGCAGGAGAGGGGCGCTACTACGGGTGGTTACTACAGAGCTTTCAACAGCTCAGGGTTGAGGGTAAAATCAATACAAAGAATATGTAGTTTTTGAACTGTGTATGTATTCAATGCCTTCGTATATTATACCTACCTAATTAGCCTTGGCCCGTGGCGTCGGTCACGTGGATGTTCGAAAATATCCCACGGGAACATGTTAGGTTATAAACTATCTGTGTGCCAAACTGTATCCAATGTTTACGCGGCCCACGCCAGTAGGGGACCGTCTCCACGAGCGAGAGAATCGCGGCGATATTCTCGCCGTACCATCAAATTTCGCCGTGTGGAGACAAGTTCTAAGAGAGTGTATAGAAATATGCGGCACGACGATAATATCGCCGCGATTCTCTCGCTCGTGGAGACGGCACCACCCGTCTAAACAGACGGGCTGCATTTTAGCTGCCACATCGCATTTTGGATGCAGTTGACTTAACTGCTTCGAAACCTAGTTAAGTCAACTACACCCAAACTGCGATGTTGTAGCTGGCATTCACTTCAAATGCAGTCCGTCTGTTTAAACCCTAAAGCTCCCAGTCGGCATGATTTTTTCCGACATCTTCAACCAGCATCGTCATATTTCAGCCAATTTTCACAAAACCTTAATCCGTATGAAAATCCGATCGATAGTTTTTAAACTTTTCGCGTTCAGACAGAAAGACGCGACATGACTTTGTTTTTGATATAATATGCAGTGATGATGTTATGTGCTTTTAATTCTTTCACTGTTTAAGATTATTAATTATATTTATGTAGGTATGAGTCGGTATCCATGACAAACTGTGACTGCTGGTGCGAAGGAACATAGCTAGGTAAGTATACGTTATATTATAGAAGCTGCCGGTGGATTCTGTAAAAATCTCACCGTGAAAACTTAGGTGACGTGAGTTTGTTTTTGCTAGGAATTGAACTATTGACAGCTCACTCCACGCTCACTTCACCTAACTTTTCACGGTGAGAATTTTACAGAAGAGCACCGCTGGTCTTAGTATACAAACATAACAGCATACCGGTATTCCTCAAAGGAGGGGACAGAGGTTTGTCAGTTATAGATATTTTAATTCACGAAGTCCGTTTGACTATCTTTGTAGTTGTGCCTGCACATGCACATTATTTATACACCCACACACAAAGATTACACACCCACACATACACATACACTCACACGCACCCCAGTCCCCACTCACCGTTATCTGTTTTTTTCTTTGTTATTTTTAATTCTAATTTTGCACCTAAACAGTCCCTTATTCTTTTGCTTTGTATAAGACAATCTAAAATGAAACTTATTATAACTTAAACTCATCTACATTATGGAAATTATTCATGTAATTAAAATACATATTTTATGTTACTGATCATCGGCTACAATTTCTAACGAACCCTCGTTAGAAATTGTAGCCGATGATCAGTAACATAAAATATGTATTTTTTTCCCACCCGGGCGCCGAGTCCCAGCCTTGCGAGGGAGCAAGGCATTATCCCATTTTGTCCCTATAAAACGGGATAATGCATCAAAACGAGTTAACAAGTTATTAAACAAAGAATATTGAATTTAAGGCTCCTCGAAAATCAAAAATCCTCGAAAACCTACTACGCTAGCGAAAGTGATGCAATTACTTTTGAAACGCAAAAGAAGAGTTATGGCTATAGTGTGCGTGCGCTCGGAATAAAACGACGTATGTGTCAAAAATACTTTAAAACTACTTTGAGTAAATTTTGATGTGATATTTTTCTATGTTTTAAAGTAAATTCCATTGAATAACTTATGAATAACTTAAGCGTTATGCCGGTGATGTCAAAAAAAAGTAAAAAAATAGATATAACTTTACAATTTTTTTGTATCGAGAAAAAATCATAGAATCGTATATTCCTTTTACATGATACTAGACCAAAGAATCAAAAACAATAAAAAAATGTTAAATCCCTATTCCACATACTGAACAAGTTACAAGAAATAGAAGAACCACATTTTTTTCAATATATCACCTTAAACCAAAATCCACTACAAAACCAACTGTATCGAATTTCAACCTTAAGGGGCTTACATTACCTAAAGCGCGGTCACTACCGGACTGCATAGAAAAGAAAGAGAAGCGCGATGACACAACCCTGGTAATTTATTGCAAAATATGAAGCAATTATTTAATTACAAAAAATGTATTGTTTGGACTATAAAATTAAAACACTAGTGTTTTAGTACAGTCGGTGGCCAACATTATCTGACCCACTTGAGTGATAGCGAATTTGAACCTTATCGTGAACATTTGGAAAACTCCGTGCAAGCATTTCGATAAATCATGTTGTTAGGCGATTTTAATCATTATATTGTTGTTGTTAAGGTTGAAAGGCTAATGAGTTTCAAGATTACTAAAAAAAAACCAAGGCGAGGGTGGATGAATAAAAAAAAATATCGCGCATCAGTAACATTTTAAAGGTGTCTACGGTTAATAGCTAAATTCCGTGATTCATTTTAATAGCTGGTTGTGATTGTGCGATAATGAACTTTATGAAAATATACGTTACGGTTCAAATTCTTTAGAATATTGCGTCTGTCATCACAACTAAGATCGAATTTCAAAACATATTACAAGAGTTGTGTTGGTCTCGTGGTCACTAAGGCAGTTCGATATTTATCGTTGTCTGCGTTCGAAACCAGGAAAAACCTAACAGTTTTTTGTTAGCAATGTTTTGTTTTTTATTATTATCTATTTTTTTACTTTTTTTTAACGAACGAAGTCGGGAAATATCTTTTTAAATGGGCAGTTTGTATAGAAATCAAACAAAATCATTGCAAGTAATAAAAATGTTTATTAATTCATTAAAATATACATAAGTAAGATAAAGTAAGTAAATGCTCTTAAATTAATACATTTTATAATATCATATCCAAACCTAACCATTTATAAACATTTAAAAAAAGTCATGCTAATGGTAATTGCTTGGCAGTGTGTTATCGAGAAAACATTGATGTCTATAGGTAAATGCGAGAAAATAATGAATTTGTGAAATGTTTTACAGATTTATAGCTAAGTATATGTAGTGAATCAACATGTAATTTAAATAGAAAAATGCATTTCCATTTATAACAATAACATCACCACAGAATCTTACATTTTAATGGTTTAGCATTCATTCAATTGAGCATTTACTTACATAGTGTGTTTCAAAATACTTATAAGTAGATTAGTTAGTAGCGAAGTGGCGCACCGTCTCCTTCTATAACTTGCTGTAAGCGGCTAAGCATACCGCTCACCATGTTCCAACACAAATCTTTTCCTCTCATGTGCTCCCATGTCGATGACACGATCTCAGCCAAATCGTTTTTATTTCGCCATAGGTTTTCTATAGGGTTCAAATCGGGAGTTTTAGATGGCCAGTAAATAACAGTTACACCTTCTTGAGCAGCTAACCAATTCTTGCAACACAAACAAACAATGCCTGCACGGTGGATGGAGCAGTTATCTTGCACGAAGTAAATATCTGTATTTGGATAGGCAATTCGCACAGTCTGCAGCAGGACGTCACCATCCAGCCAGCAATGTTTTGTATAGTCATTAAGTTCCGACATGACGCTTTGATTACACCAAATTCATTAAAAATACTTTTCACGATTTACGTCAAACGTTTTAGAAATGTTTGTGCGCCGCAGTCACTGTTTAGGTAGTTTAGGTAGACTGACTTTTGTCACTTAGATCAATTTATTTATTTTATTTATCCATCTACCCCACGACGTAAACTTTTACTTCGTCCTACTTATTTGAGGACTTATAGTTTTTTTTTTATTTACCCACTTGTTTTCCAGAAAAGTTGTTAGGCAAAAATCATATTGGTCGTTCTATAATAATGCAAGAAATATTGTAAAAATCATAAATAAAAACAAATAAAGAAAAATAAATTATAAAGAAATTGATATAAGGTGGATTGTGTTTTCGAACCCACATGTTGTTCGTCGCAAATCCAGCATCGAACCGCGAAGCCACAATGACTGGTTGAAAATACGCGAAATTAAAGATTAGGTAGTAAGTATGGCCGTGTTACTTAAAATCTTTTCAACTTTAACGACAAGAAGATAATGATTAAAATGGCTTGACAAGTTATGCCGGTGGGTCAGGCAATGTTGGGTGGGTCAGACAATGTTGGTCACCGACTGTACGTTGCTTGTAGAATAATCTGAAAAAAATCAGAATGATTGTATGGTTTTTATTGTAAAAAGGAAATTAGTTGTATTATGTTTTAAACACACTATCTACCTAGTAATCCTGAAGAATATCATATGTTTTTCTAATTTTGTTTACTGTAGTCGATCATAATACTTTTATTGTTTCTTAAACTTGCGTTTTTTGAAAATAGTGTCCCATTCCTGAAATATTTCCTACCTCTTGCTTAAGAACTTTAGACGAAAATAACATGAATGCTTACGAAGTAGTATCCACCTCATGCCGGCACAGTGTACCCGAATTCTACCATCGCGTGACGAATGCGGTCTATCGTCAATTTACTTATTTAAACTGATTAGTTTCACGGAACCAAATCCGGCCGGTGGCTGTGTTGGAACAGGAAAAGATGTGGAGAGGGTTTCGTTATTTTTTTTTTAGTTTTTGTGTTGCTTTTAATTGGCTGTTATGTTCTGTGGTTGGTGACTAATGCACATAATTGTAAGAACTAAACATGTAGAAATAACTTTTATAAAAATAAGTAACCGAGATATAAGGCCTAGTTTTCTAGTTTTCTGTGGTTGGAAAAAAAATCTTCATATTTAAAAATGTGTTTCATGCTACCTGGGTAAAGAATATCAAATTGAACTTGGTTGGCTAATGATCAACTAAGTGTTTTGAGACTACCTACAGCTATACTTTTTTTTTTTTTTTGCGGATGGGAAATTATCAAATGACTCCTCCCGCTCTGGGTGGAGCGGAAGGGAGTGTCAGACTTTTACTGACTAAAACCCACCCGTGTTCCTTCCTTAGCCCTTTATGTTCCGGGCCAGCGGTAACCCTTTCGGACAATCCCGCTGACCCGGCAGGCTTCGGCCCTAAGGGGCCCCTCCCCGATGCTGACATCTCTTTGAGGCCCGCCTGGAACACGTACGCGCCGTCCGGCACGGGCCTGGTCCTGATCGGACGGTGAGCTACCCATTATTCTCCGCCCGCAGGCCCGCGCCTACGGTGGCCGGGAGTCGTCACGCGGCTCCCGACGCCGGGGGCGTCCCCCGCGGCGGCTGAGACGGGGGACTCTCTCCCTGAACCGTCCCGCCACCTCCTTCGCTAGCATGACTGCTTTGCAAAAGGAGGTGACTGCCTCCCACTCCCTCTCGCCCCGGACCATGGCTTGCACTAGGGCCGGACGCGAGAGGTCGCCGTCGCTGCCGTTCGCCTCTACGAGGACACGGCGGTGCTCCGCCCAAGCGGGGCAGACCTCCACCGTATGCTCACCTACAGCTATACTCAAATTCTTCTTTTGCTTTATCAATTCTTTCAAAAACACGAACTTCCAGTCGATTCTGTTAAAATCCCATCGTGAAAACTTAGGTGAAGTGAGTTTGTTTTTGCTAGGAGTTGACACTATTGACAGCTCACTCCACGCTCACTTCACCTAAGTTTTCACGGTGAGATTTTTACAGAATAGCACCGCAGGTCATGAAACAAAAAAAAGGACAACGCACAAGATATTTTTAGTCGCGTGTCGTCTCCACACCTTTCAAGACTAATCTCGGACGTTACAATATTTTGGTCTCATTACGGTGTCAATATAAGATTAGGGATAAGCCCAATTTCTGTAAGAACCTCCGGGGCCGATAAGTGAGTTTTTTACATCGGTCCACGACTGTGCCGCGAGACACAACACAATTAGCTTTTCGGTAAATAATACGGTCAAGTGTGTGTGGTATGAATGGTGGAAGTTCTGTAAAATATAGCATTTTTGAGTTCCGTACTTTTCCATCTTTTTTTTATAAATAGCAAAATATTTTAGGACTCCAAATGTTTTTATTTTTGTGTGTTTTTTATAATTATTTTGTTTCTTTTAATTAGTTTCAGTTCAGTATGATTATTAAAAAATATGGAAAAACATACGCAAATGGCATGTCTATTGACAAAAGAGAGTCCGTGGAGTTTCTTGCCCGTTTTCTCTATAGGTACCTAACCTAGGCTTTGTAATAGGCAACTAGCTTCATATTTCTGACTGACCGACTCCTTGACAATTCAAAAGTGCCTGTAAATGGTTTAATTGAAATAAATGCTTTGTGTTTGATTTTGATGAAAATTGTCGAGAAACGCTAGACCGTCGGTAATGTGAATATGATATACATAACTTATGAGTTATTTATGCAACGAAACAAATTTGCCTTTTTTTGCAACAAGGGTATGAAATTATGTCTAATAATCTCATGATTTGATTTCGAACAAAAAATCTAACAAGTGAGACCAATGCGGTTCTACTAGACGCTCATTATTCGAAATTGAGAACTCTAAAAAAAAACAAACGTTCCGATGTTCGAAATTCCAAAATTTCTTTTATTTTCAAATTACAATACCTTAAATAATAATATGCAACGGTTTGATTGACAGTTTTCGGATCGCCTCGGCGTCGAACCGACGGCGAGCGAAAAAAACCGAACAAATTCGGCAACAATTTAAAATTCGAATCGAATTAGTTGAACGATTATTGACGGAATTTTCACGTTCCATATGTTCGTTGAATTTGAATTTGCGGTCTCGAATTAATAGCCTCGGGAATTTTGAATAACGTATTTCGAATTTATTATATTTAATTTGAAAATACTTTTCTTGATTATAGCTGCTTATTATTTTTGTCTGTGGCTAGAGAATATTATAGATAGATATGTCTAATACCTAGCCTGTTTTAAAAACATTTTTGTTCCGACCTGTAACTGAAATTATAAATTACACAGGTGTTTGGAAGCTGCAAAGCTTAAAAAGAGTGATAGTTTACAGCATTTTGAGCCATACATGTCTTAGACGAAGTATGTTTTTTTTTATTTTTTAACTACAAACATTTAGTCAAAAATAACATACCAACTTCAACTGGGAAAAAAAAATAAAAAAAACATACTTCGTCTAAGGCATGTATCTATGGCTCAAAATGCTCTAAATGGTGTCAACTATCACCCCCTTAAGGCTTTGTATCCAGCTTCGAAACATCCTATATTTATACTACTAGCTTAACATAGCATAGCATAGAATATTATATTACTAGCTTCTGCCCGCAACTTTGCCCGCGTAAAGTTTCTTGCTGTCCCGGCTCACCCCGTCACATATTATATTGCATCGCCTGCCCGCGCTTCTACTTCGTTCTCGCTTAGCGTTCTCTCTGACTTTACTTCTACTTCTCGACTCCTAAAGGTTCTAGCGTTATTAAATAGCTTATAGCCTTTCTTAAGAATTAGGCTATAAAATAAAAAAAAAAAAAAATCAAATCCGACTGGTAGTTCCAAACAACTGGCAGGTTGCGAATGATGACTGACATAGGTTCGTTCAGTTGAACGGATTGAGTCAAATTGTTATATAAGCTTCATACCCAAACTCTTTGGCGTTACTAATAAATATTTTTAAAGTCATTACTGTTATAAAAATAAAGGTATTTGTAGGTACGTGTATAAAATTACTTTATACTCGTTGTCCTTTGTTCTTGTGTAACATGAGAATCAAATTACTTTTATTAATACAGTTTATTTATTTCTTCCGTTAACATGGTTTCTTTTATGGACCTTCACGCCATTTAACAAGGAGGGGTTGGCTGTAATCAGAACTGTCATCGTTAACTGTACCCACAAGAATAGTGTAAGTGTAGTGTGTGTGTGTGTGTGTGTGTGTAGTGAAGTGTGTGTGTAGTGTTGGCGAGTTTAGTAATGTAGTAATATTCTCATGTAAAAAAAAGTGTTAGGTTTATTGGTCTATAAAAACACAATGTTCCAGTTAATATTAACTATTTTTCAAGTTTAATAAAGGTACTCATAATAAATTATTTTATTTCTATTTATCTCTATAAAATTCAAAGTCCTGATTGACTGGCTGATATCACAACGCACAGCCTAAACCGTTGCTCGTAGAGACATGAAACTTGGAGGGTGTGTTCTTTGTGAAGAGTAGGTATCCACTAAGAAAGGGTTTTTCGAATTTCCACTCCTAATAGAGTGAATGGGGGAAGAGTGAAATTTTACGCGGGCGAAGTCGCAGCCAGAAGCTAGTTTATACATATTATAGAGAAAACGTCTGGCATCATTGAGGCAGACCCGAGAGAAGATGGCTTGACGAGCTCAACGCCTAAAGACAGGATTGGTCCACTCCAGCTCAAGACAGAGAGGAGTGGAAAGGAAAAAGGGAGACCCCACACAACGTAGGCTAAAAATAAATAAAACAATAATTAATTTGTAAACATCATCGGTTATGAATTATGAAGGTTGGTAGGCCTTTGGTGTGGGATGCAACGTGTGTCGACACCCTTGCGCCATCCCATCTTCCAAGCACGGTGAGCTGTGCTGGGACGGCTGCTGCAGGTGCGGAAAACGTCAAACGGCGCAAATACTCCAGTCTCTTTGGAACTTATATGTTTGAGCCGTTTGGGGTTGAAACTCTAGGGCCATGGGGCCCGAGTGCCCACTTAGTATTTCGCGACATCGCCAAGCGGTTGGTCGACTCTTCACGTGACCAGAGGGCTGGCCTATTTTTTAGTCGATGCGTGGGAATTCCAGTGCCTAGGCATCTTCTGGGCACGCTCGTTCCATCATAGACCTCATCCATCGCTTTCCATCAGGCGTGATCGAGGCCAAGAGGAGGCCCATCCAGAAATAACCATAACCATAATCAGCCTATAATGTTCCCACTGCTGGGACACAAGCCTCCTCTCGGTGAGAGGGAGTAGGCCGTAATCCACCACGCGGGCCCAGTGCGGATAAAATTAAAAAATCTACCTGTGTTGTCCCACTGCTGGGCAAAACATAGAGAAAGCAACCACACAAGGAACAGCGGACAATTATGGGGGAGCCCTTTGCTCAGCAGTAAGTTTTATTTTAGTAGGTTTCTAAACTAGCACAAGTCTTTGTTTAGGCTATTAAATATATTTTTATTTATTTTTATCTATCCTAGCAAGAAGCAAATCACACTAATATTATAAAGGCGAAAGTTTGTGAGTGTGTGTGTGAGTGTGTGTGTGAGTATGTGTGTGTGTTTATATGTTTGTTACTTCTTCACGCTCAAACGGCTGGACCAATTTGGATAAAATTTGGTATGGAGGTAGCTGACAACCTGGATTAACATATAGGCTACTTTTTATCCCGATATTCCCACGGGATCGACATTTACGCGGGTGAAACCGCGGGGCGCAGCTAGTATACAGTAATTGTTTGAGCACCTACCAAAATGAAATATTGCAAATACTTTTTAAAACATTTCAGTCATCATCATCATCATTTTGCTGGACATAGGCTTCCTCCAAAAGGGGGGGGGTTGCCATAATCACCAGGCTTGGCAGGCGGGTTGGCAATCGCAGTATGGTATGGTGGTGGAATGCATAGAGAACGCTGCTGCCCATTCTCCGGTACGCCCCTTAGTCGCCTTTTACGACACCCACGGGAAGTATGGGGTGGTGCTATTCTTCAAGTACGGCACCACACAGACAAACACTTCAGTATAAAGGCAAATTTCAGTATAATCACGCGCGACACAAAGGCACCGCTCGTTGCGCGACTTGCCTTTTTGTCGCGCCCGTTTGAAGGAGAGCCTTAACCATCCCAGATAATTAAAGACGACAAATTGCCGACGTATATAGAACGTTTTTTCCCATTCCAATTTGTTTCGAACCCTGTACACTAAGCTCTAAACAATTCAGAAATTCACAGGACAGGAAACTTTGTACTCGCAGCTACAATTATTATTATTACAAAATTATACCGCAAAAACGACCAACAAGTTGTTTATAATTTCATAGAAATAATTATTTATTAATAATGCACTCATACTATGTTGTGCTGAATACATATTAGCTTATTAAAGTTATAATACACGACCCAGGTGTAGTTAAGCAGTTTTATTAAAGTGTATAATTCAAAATTACTTCATATTTAAGTCAAAATTATAAAATATAGTAGTCGCTCCTGGACTTTCAAATAGTTCAAATACTTATATGTTGTAATAACGTTGTGTTTTATTTGAAAAAGGTGGTGGAAGAAATACTGGTATTTTTTTTTAATAATAATTATTTATGTTCAGGTCCAGTGGTTTCTAGAAGGCTTGGTCAAGTTTTCAATCACTAAATCAGCTGGTCTATTCTATAAAAATCTCACCGCAATACTGTATTTTTCTCTTACGAATCGTCACGAGCTTTACTTGTGGTAACTAAGCATACAAACACGCTGTGTATGTGTGCGTGAAGACGAGTAGCGTCAGTACATAACACACACGCAAGCAAACGCCTACTTCTGAATTCGCCGTTGTCTCAGTTGGTACCGAGAGCTCCTGCGCTTACACACACATTCATAGCGTGTTTGTATACTTGGTGAACACAAGTAAAGCGCGCGTCGCTTTGTGAGATAAAAATACTATAACTAATGTCAAGTCAGCTTGAAGTGGGCTGTCATTTCACCTGATGCTAGGGATTGACAGTATTGACAGCTCAATTCAAGCTCACTTCACCAGAGTTTTTACGGTAAGATTTTTATAGAATAGCCCTTCTGCTGTTCACCTCATTGTAGAAGCTGTTCTGATTGGTTGACTAACCTAGGTACTAAGTTCATGTAACTTGATGGCCACACACACACACACATACACGCACCCACGCTCACACGTCCACACGCACTACTCTTCCACCATTCCAATTAATAACGCCATCTAGTTTACTTATGTCTTTAATTACGCATGTTGATCTTTTCTTTGATTTTATTATTATTATTTTTTTTTAATTATTTTATTGATTGATAATATTATTTTGTGAGGGGCCCGTGGCTAAATAATAACAGCCGCACAGGTCGATCGATCAGGTTAAGCTACGCTTGCCGCGGTTGGTCTGTGGATGGGTGACCATCTTTACATACCGTGACCCCTCCGTGCCTCGGAAAGCACGTTAAGCCTTTGGTCCCGGCTGTCATTCGAGGATCTTTGACAGTCGTTACGGGTAGTCAGAAGCCCGAAAGTCTGACAACCAGTCTTACCAAGGGGTATCGTATTACCCAGTAATTGGGTTGTGGAGGTCAGATAGGCAGTCGCTCCATGTAAAATACTGGTATTCAGCTGCATCCGGTTAGACTGGAAGCCGACCCCAACAAAGTTGGGAAAAGGCTAGGCAGATGATGATGATAATATTATTTTGTTTTTGACTTCTGAATGATTTTAATACCTATTTTCATAATTAATTGTTATTGTTACTATCTTGTAACAATTACAAGTCAATATTCAACTGTCAAGTTATCAACAACAAGTGTGTTAAGTAACGTTGACAATTTAACTTGGTCTATCTTATCGTCTTCAAGTAGTAACTAAGTAATGTCTTCTTGGAAAGTCAGACAGTATTTTCAGCCAAACTAATGAAACCATAATAACCATACCATAATCAGCATATAATGTTCCAACTGCTGGGACTCAGGCCTCCTCTCGGTGAGAGGGAGTGGGCCGCCTGGGCCACGCGGGCCCAGTGCGGATTGGCATATGTCACATGTCGTCGAATTTTTGGTTCTAGGACATGCCGGTTTCCTCAAGATGTTTTCCTTCACCGTTTTGAGAGCAGTGGTGATGAAATAATTTACACAAAGTAAAGCTCCTGTCTGGGTTCGAACCTACGACCTACAACTCGTAAGTCGCGGCCGTTACCACTTGGCCACCACTGCTCTAGTTGTTTTAGGTGCTTTAGTAGTTTTTTAACTTTGATGCTTTAGATGCTTTTGTAAATGTTAGACACTCACCTTACTACACTGACCTGTATTATACATTTGTTTAAGAGGTCAGTGTCTTACTACCACAAAACAGTGTTTATCATTTGGCTAATCACCTTACACGACATTATTTATATGGACTTTGACGTAACACTGACATTAGACAAACGTTGAACAAATGTTTAAGTTTTTGTGGTAACCCTTCAAGTTTTCAAGACTTGGGCGAATTTCACCAATTAAACTGTTCGCGATCACTACATCTAAACCGCATTCAAGAATGGTAGTGTTAAAATTCCACAACAATGATGACTTTGACACCTCTTCAACGATCGGCTTCCAGTCTAACCGGAAGCAGCTGAATACCAGTATTTTACATGGAGCGACTGCCTATCTGACCTCCACAACCCGGTTACTGGGTAATACTGGGGCTTCTGACTACCCATAACGACTGTCAAAGATCCACGAATGACAGCCGGGACCAACGACTTAACGTGCTTTCCGAAGCACGGAGGGGTTAACCTGATCGATCGACCTGTGCGCCTGTTATTATTTAGCCATGGACCTCTCTTTAGCCACGGACCCCTCTTTAGCCACGGACCCCTCATGAACGAATCATTGGTGAAATTCGCCCTTATGCTGATTCGTAAAACCGCTGTAAATTTTCAAGCTGCTGTAATTAGTTGACCAATATATCAACATCTAATTAAATACACTGAAAAGAGATTTAATGATTATTATACAGATTTAATTATTATTGAATTAACTTCGCAGAGGTCCAGAGGCAGAGGGATAAGTTGCAGAAGTTTCAGTGATAATAAAACCGTTTGAAAATTACGATACAATCCTACTAATATTATAAATGTAAAAGTTTGTGAAGATGTTTGGATGTTTGTTACTCAATCACGCGTAAATCGTTGAACAGATTTGGATGAAAATTAACACATAGATAGACCATTTCCTGGATTAACACATAGGATACTTTTTATCCCGATATTCCCACGGGATCGAAACATACGCAGGTGAAACCGCGGGGCGCGGCTAGTGAAAAAATTAATAGAAGAGATTCTAAGATATTCATTACTATTCAATGTCTTTCGATCAATGGTGGCCCAGTGGTAACGGTGCGACTTACGAGTTGCAGGTCGTAGGTTCGAACCCAGATATGTGTAAATAATTTCATCACCACTGCTCTCGAAACGATGAAGGAAAACATCGTGAGGAAACCGGCATGTCCTAGAACCAAAAATTCGAAGACATGTGACTAGAGATGTAAATTGAAAAAAAGAAACAAACGTGTTTTTTTTCACAATCTTGAAAAAAAACATGAAAAACAACTTGGCACCGTCGTTTTTTTTTTCTACATTTGGTTTTTTTTTTTAGAATAAGTGAAATACTTACATTAAATAAAACGGAATAAAACTAAATATGATTGTTTTATTTTTAATTCAAGTCAAATTATGTTTAAATTTATGAAATTAGTAATTATACATAGAGGTAGATAATAAACTTAAAAAATACTTAAACGTTCATCAGTGCTATCACCTGTATCGGTATCGGTAGCTACACTTGTGTTATCGACAACGGAATAATTGACAGAAATTTAAAAATAATTGACAGAAAATAACTCAACACAATTTTAATGTAGGTATAATTAATTCACATTTACACTTAAGAGCGTTTACTCCGTACGCCATTTCATACAAACTTTCAAGCCCTTATTTTTCGAAAAAAATGCACCGATTTTAATGAAACTTCATACGTATAAGTAGGATACAAAGGTCTAAAAAGTTAGTAGAAAACATTTTCGAAATGTCTTATTTAAATAAAGATAACTGGAAATATCTGTTTCTATGGAAAGTTTAAAATTGGTCTAATTTGGCTGTAACACTATTTTTCGAAAATGTTCTCTACTAACTTTTTAGACCTTTGTATCCTGCTTATGAGTATGAAGTTTCATTAAAATCGGTTCATTCACTTCGAAAAACTAGGGCTTGAAAATTTGTATGAAATGCCGTTCGGCGTAAACGCTCTTAACAAAAACGAACTCTCACTGTCCTTACTAGGTAGATACAATTTTATTTTCGTAATTTTGAAAAAAAAACCTAATCCAGAAAAAAAAACTGTTTGTTTCATGCTTTTTAGGGTTCCGTAGACAAATGGCAAAAAACGGAACCCTTATAGATTCGTCATGTCTGTCTGTCTGTCCGTCCGTATGTCACAGCCACTTTTTTCCGAAACTATAAGAACTATACTGTTGAAACTTGGTAAGTAGATGTATTTTGTGAACCGCATTAAGATTTTCACACTAAAATAGAAAAACAACAATAAATTTTGGGGGTCCCCATACTTAGAACTGAAACTCAATTTTTTTTTTCATCAAACCCATACGTGTGGGGTATCTATGGATAGGTCTTCAAAAAAGATATTGAGGTTTCTAATATCACTTTTTTCTAAACTGAATAGTTTGCGCAAGAGACACTTCCACAGGTGTAAAAAAATCATAAATCGTAAACCGCAATTTACCATTTATTTAATCAACTCAAATATAAAATAAACAAAAAACATTTAATTTCATAAGCATAAACCTTATGCATATACCCGGATGTTACGGAACCCTCGGTGCGCGAGTCAGACTCGCTCTTGCCTGATTTTTTTCAACGTTTTTTTTCATCTCAGAAAAAAACCCGTTTTTTTACAACTCTACATGTGACTTCTACCAACCCGCGCTGGCCACGCGTGGTAGATTACTGCCCACTCCCTCTCACAGAGAGGAGGCCTGTGTCCCAGCAGTGGGAACATTAAAGGCTAATTATATGCTAATGCATATGTGACGTCTTTCGTCTTATTACAAAACGAGATCTAATTTTAGACCTAACCTAAACCTTCGAGCCAGTTACTCTATTTCGAACTTTATTCCGACAAACGTAAAGTTCTTAATGCAAAATTGACAACTTAGACTCGGGTTTAACGTCAGTTTTTGTAATAAGAACTTTAGCTTCGTTGGATTATAGTTCGGAATTTAAAAATGGCTGGATGGTTTAAACCTGGGTCTAAAGATAAATCTTGTATTGTAATAAGGCCGAAAGTGTCAAGATAATCTTTACATTAACAATTCCTCAATTCATTACAATAAACCTAATTGAGAACGTCAATGCAATGTAACAAAACCCTCACTCTTTTTAGGGTTCCGTACCCAAAGGGTAAAAACGGAACTCTATTACTAAGACATCGCTGTCTGTCCGTCTGTCTGTCTGTCACCAGGCTGCATCTCAAGAACCGCGATAGCTAGACAGTTGAAATTTTCACAAACTATGTATTTATGTTGCCGTGTTAACAACAAATACTAAAAACAAAATAAAATAAATTTAAGGGGGGGCTTCCATACAACAAACGCGATTTTTTTGTCCTTTTTGCTCGATATATCAATAATAGCAACAGGTAGGCTCTTGAAATATTCACAAAATACTCAGCTGTATTTTTACTTTAATAATAAAATTAAAATAAAACAATTGTTAAGAGGGGCTCCCATACAACAAACGTGTTTTTTTTCGGCGTTTTTGCCTTGTGGTACGGAACCCTTCGTGTGCGAGTCCGACTCGCACTTGGCCAGTTTTTTTAGTATAATTTGAACAGACATGACATTGACGAGAAATAAAATACTTACACGTGTTTCATTAATAGTAACTCGTTGAAACATCGCTCAAAAGTTATATTTATCAAACTGGACGTAAATATCAGACAAGACAAGAGTATGGTTTTTACTCTACTTATAATTCAAAATGGAGGGTAAAAACTGACTATTTCATTGTCGATTGAAATTGTTTTTTTGGTGTAAAAATGTTTGATGTTGTGTTTAAAAATCTCTAATGAGTCGTTAAATTACAGCTAAGTATCTAACTCTTTAATAAATCAGTTTTGAGATTTTATTTACCTCAACGGAAACGTCAAAAAAAAAACGTGTAAAATAATTAAAAACGGGTAGTATTTAAACGCAAATCAAAAAATATCCTTTTTCTATGCAATAAGATTCCGAATTCCCATCAAAATTACTGATTGCACAGCAAAATATTCAACTCAAAATATCACTAAACACACTACAATTTATTTTCACAGCGTACAGCGATTTTTCCTAAAGCAAAAGCTTTTTCATCAATGCACAGCTAATAATCTTAATGCACATTATACATGTTAACTCTTTTTCTTTTAAATATAGCTTCTATTTTTATATTATTTACAGCAGTTTTTCTAAATAAAACAGCATTTTATTAGTCACAGTCGTCTTATTATTTATTAATTACCACATAATGAGATCAGCAAAAAAAATATAAAATTAGATACAAAATTGTAATTTATTGAATTATTAAAGCGGGTCTTGCTTTCGCTTCGCTTTTTTGATTTGCGTTTAAATACTACCCTTTTTTTTCTAGTAGTAGGAGGATCACAGTTTTAACCTAACCTAACCTAAGCATTTTTTTTTTAATAATTAACCTCGTCTAACTAATTTGATTTTCGATAGCCTGCTAAAAATAATCTCTTTTTTTCCATATTTTTTTTCTATATAATCTAGTCGTTTCTGGCACTCGCCGGCCGCTGCCGCGGCACCGCTCGCTTCGCTCGCTCGGCTCGTGCGTAGTAGGTCACAGTTTTATCATAACCTAACCTAAGCATTTTTTTAAAATAAATAACCTCGTCTAACTAATTTGGTTCTTGATAGCCTGCTAAAAATAACCTCTTTTTCTATATAATCTGGTCGTTTCACGCCCGCCGGGAAAAAAAGAAAAAAATGGATAAAGACGACAGAATTAATCGAATTCTGCAACACAATTCTGAATTCTCCGAAATAAAATTGCTAATGTCCATTGCAAAAAATTTTAAATTGTGAGTTACAAATATTTTGTATTAAATAAATGATTATTTTAAAATAAAATTGCATTTTTTGATTTTTTTTTTCAGTATATTTGTTCTGCTTTTAGAAATAATGCAATGTAAAAGGATTTTTTTATTACAATAATCATTAAATTTGCCGAGCATGGCTTCTTGAAAATTAAGACAAATATGATGAACAGGTTTTGTTGTACTTACTGGTTAATATGCGACTGGGATAGTTATTTTGCTATGAAGTATGGAAAATTTGCTGTGCAGTCAGTATTTATGCTATGTATGTAGTATTTTTGTACAAAAATAAATTTAACTGTATTGCATTATGAGGAAAAAAGTAATGTCATATTGATGTATAATTTCGAATTATCTGCAGTTTGAGTTTTGTTAAACATTTAGTTTATTTGTAGTGAAGTAAGTTATTTGATGTAAAAAAGAATATAAATGATGAGTATGTATTGATAGGCGATTATTTATTTGATATGCAATTTATAATATCCCATTAAAAACAGTAGATTCGAAGTCGTTGATTTTGTATATGGTGAAAAGTCTTACCTAAGTAACTTGGGGCTTGTGGCTAAGTAATAATAGTCGCACGGGTTAAGCTAAGCCTGCCGCGGTTAGTCCGTGGATGGGGTGACCTCTTTACATACCAAGACCCTCCGTGCCTCGGAAAGCACGTTAAGCCGGCTGTCATTCGTAGATATTTGACAGTCCTCAGTCAGAGGCCCGAAAGTGTGACAACCAGTCTTACCAAGGATATCGTATTACCCAGTGACTGGGTTGTGGAGGTCAGATAGGCAGTCGCTCCATGTAAAATACTGGTATTCAGCTGCATCCGGTTAGACTGGAAGCCGAACCCAACATAGTTGGGAAAATGCTAGGCAGAATGAATGAATGACAAGTTTTACCTATTAGCAGCAATTTTGTATTCTAAATATTAAAAAATCAAAATCATTTATTTGCATAAATAAAGTGCAGAAAGTTGACCCTAGTCAAACAATGTTCCTTTTCCGATCAGTAAAAAATAAGCTGAAAAGTTGGTCTTTTCTCCATAGTTACACATTTCTGGTTAATGACCATAAGCAATGATTTTTTACTGAATAATAAATATTAACAAATCGTATGCCCCTGTTTTCCTTTTTGATGATAAATTTTTATAAGCACTAGAACCCTCCAAAAATGCCGATTTAAACCGCTGCCAACAGAGGCCTAGTGTACAAATTTGACAACTATTCATGAGAAAAGGACATAGTCTTCTTATTCATTTTATGAAATATCTTTTAAATTGGTCCAATATTGGAGGAGGAAATAGGCGAGAGCCAAACTTCGAATTATGACTTAGGATTTTTCAAAAGTCTGCGACCACATTTCCTCTTAACAGTGACAAAAAATTGGTAGATAGTTTGTCCTTTCTTCGGGAAGCTTATTACAGGTTTACATCAGTTAAAATTCATTTAGGTAAACAAAATTGTGAGACCATTACTCTAACACGTCCCATCCCCCTAACTTCAGTTTAAAAATAATTAAAGCGCACACAAGACTTGTTAATTCGTGGCAGGTGCTAGCTTTTATATCTTTAATCCGGCCTGGGCCTAATGATAGTTTATTGCGACCTAATACTTCTGATGTGTCGATAATTAATAATGCATAATTGCCAGCATTAGTATGTTAATCGACTAACGGGATGCTTATCAGTAATAAATAAAACTGTTATAATATTGAAAGGGTTTCACTTCGTTTGTATCAGATCAGCCATAGGATATTTTGATACTCCCAAACTGTTACAATTTATTCTGGGAACTGGACACCTACAAACAAAAAACTTACCTTAATTATGCTTAATCTCCTACTTTTTTGAAGTCGGTTAATAATATGCATGTATGCATCTATTTTAAGGGGCTTACATGACCTAAAGCGCGGTCACTAAAAAAAAAACTGTTTGTTTCATGCTTTTTAGGGTTCCGTAGACAAATGGCAAAAAACGGAACCCTTATAGATTCGTCATGTCTGTCTGTCTGTCCGTCCGTATGTCACAGCCACTTTTTTCCGAAACTATAAGAACTATACTGTTGAAACTTGGTAAGTAGATGTATTTTGTGAACCGCATTAAGATTTTCACACTAAAATAGAAAAACAACAATAAATTTTGGGGGTCCCCATACTTAGAACTGAAACTCAATTTTTTTTTTCATCAAACCCATACGTGTGGGGTATCTATGGATAGGTCTTCAAAAAAGATATTGAGGTTTCTAATATCACTTTTTTCTAAACTGAATAGTTTGCGCAAGAGACACTTCCACAGGTGTAAAAAAATCATAAATCGTAAACCGCAATTTACCATTTATTTAATCAACTCAAATATAAAATAAACAAAAAACATTTAATTTCATAAGCATAAACCTTATGCATATACCCGGATGTTACGGAACCCTCGGTGCGCGAGTCAGACTCGCTCTTGCCTGATTTTTTTCAACGTTTTTTTTCATCTCAGAAAAAAACCCGTTTTTTTACAACTCTACATGTGACTTCTACCAACCCGCGCTGGCCACGCGTGGTAGATTACTGCCCACTCCCTCTCACAGAGAGGAGGCCTGTGTCCCAGCAGTGGGAACATTAAAGGCTAATTATATGCTAATGCATATGTGACGTCTTTCGTCTTATTACAAAACGAGATCTAATTTTAGACCTAACCTAAACCTTCGAGCCAGTTACTCTATTTCGAACTTTATTCCGACAAACGTAAAGTTCTTAATGCAAAATTGACAACTTAGACTCGGGTTTAACGTCAGTTTTTGTAATAAGAACTTTAGCTTCGTTGGATTATAGTTCGGAATTTAAAAATGGCTGGATGGTTTAAACCTGGGTCTAAAGATAAATCTTGTATTGTAATAAGGCCGAAAGTGTCAAGATAATCTTTACATTAACAATTCCTCAATTCATTACAATAAACCTAATTGAGAACGTCAATGCAATGTAACAAAACCCTCACTCTTTTTAGGGTTCCGTACCCAAAGGGTAAAAACGGAACTCTATTACTAAGACATCGCTGTCTGTCCGTCTGTCTGTCTGTCACCAGGCTGCATCTCAAGAACCGCGATAGCTAGACAGTTGAAATTTTCACAAACTATGTATTTATGTTGCCGTGTTAACAACAAATACTAAAAACAAAATAAAATAAATTTAAGGGGGGGCTTCCATACAACAAACGCGATTTTTTTGTCCTTTTTGCTCGATATATCAATAATAGCAACAGGTAGGCTCTTGAAATATTCACAAAATACTCAGCTGTATTTTTACTTTAATAATAAAATTAAAATAAAACAATTGTTAAGAGGGGCTCCCATACAACAAACGTGTTTTTTTTCGGCGTTTTTGCCTTGTGGTACGGAACCCTTCGTGTGCGAGTCCGACTCGCACTTGGCCAGTTTTTTTAGTATAATTTGAACAGACATGACATTGACGAGAAATAAAATACTTACACGTGTTTCATTAATAGTAACTCGTTGAAACATCGCTCAAAAGTTATATTTATCAAACTGGACGTAAATATCAGACAAGACAAGAGTATGGTTTTTACTCTACTTATAATTCAAAATGGAGGGTAAAAACTGACTATTTCATTGTCGATTGAAATTGTTTTTTTGGTGTAAAAATGTTTGATGTTGTGTTTAAAAATCTCTAATGAGTCGTTAAATTACAGCTAAGTATCTAACTCTTTAATAAATCAGTTTTGAGATTTTATTTACCTCAACGGAAACGTCAAAAAAAAAACGTGTAAAATAATTAAAAACGGGTAGTATTTAAACGCAAATCAAAAAATATCCTTTTTCTATGCAATAAGATTCCGAATTCCCATCAAAATTACTGATTGCACAGCAAAATATTCAACTCAAAATATCACTAAACACACTACAATTTATTTTCACAGCGTACAGCGATTTTTCCTAAAGCAAAAGCTTTTTCATCAATGCACAGCTAATAATCTTAATGCACATTATACATGTTAACTCTTTTTCTTTTAAATATAGCTTCTATTTTTATATTATTTACAGCAGTTTTTCTAAATAAAACAGCATTTTATTAGTCACAGTCGTCTTATTATTTATTAATTACCACATAATGAGATCAGCAAAAAAAATATAAAATTAGATACAAAATTGTAATTTATTGAATTATTAAAGCGGGTCTTGCTTTCGCTTCGCTTTTTTGATTTGCGTTTAAATACTACCCTTTTTTTTCTAGTAGTAGGAGGATCACAGTTTTAACCTAACCTAACCTAAGCATTTTTTTTTTAATAATTAACCTCGTCTAACTAATTTGATTTTCGATAGCCTGCTAAAAATAATCTCTTTTTTTCCATATTTTTTTTCTATATAATCTAGTCGTTTCTGGCACTCGCCGGCCGCTGCCGCGGCACCGCTCGCTTCGCTCGCTCGGCTCGTGCGTAGTAGGTCACAGTTTTATCATAACCTAACCTAAGCATTTTTTTAAAATAAATAACCTCGTCTAACTAATTTGGTTCTTGATAGCCTGCTAAAAATAACCTCTTTTTCTATATAATCTGGTCGTTTCACGCCCGCCGGGAAAAAAAGAAAAAAATGGATAAAGACGACAGAATTAATCGAATTCTGCAACACAATTCTGAATTCTCCGAAATAAAATTGCTAATGTCCATTGCAAAAAATTTTAAATTGTGAGTTACAAATATTTTGTATTAAATAAATGATTATTTTAAAATAAAATTGCATTTTTTGATTTTTTTTTTCAGTATATTTGTTCTGCTTTTAGAAATAATGCAATGTAAAAGGATTTTTTTATTACAATAATCATTAAATTTGCCGAGCATGGCTTCTTGAAAATTAAGACAAATATGATGAACAGGTTTTGTTGTACTTACTGGTTAATATGCGACTGGGATAGTTATTTTGCTATGAAGTATGGAAAATTTGCTGTGCAGTCAGTATTTATGCTATGTATGTAGTATTTTTGTACAAAAATAAATTTAACTGTATTGCATTATGAGGAAAAAAGTAATGTCATATTGATGTATAATTTCGAATTATCTGCAGTTTGAGTTTTGTTAAACATTTAGTTTATTTGTAGTGAAGTAAGTTATTTGATGTAAAAAAGAATATAAATGATGAGTATGTATTGATAGGCGATTATTTATTTGATATGCAATTTATAATATCCCATTAAAAACAGTAGATTCGAAGTCGTTGATTTTGTATATGGTGAAAAGTCTTACCTAAGTAACTTGGGGCTTGTGGCTAAGTAATAATAGTCGCACGGGTTAAGCTAAGCCTGCCGCGGTTAGTCCGTGGATGGGGTGACCTCTTTACATACCAAGACCCTCCGTGCCTCGGAAAGCACGTTAAGCCGGCTGTCATTCGTAGATATTTGACAGTCCTCAGTCAGAGGCCCGAAAGTGTGACAACCAGTCTTACCAAGGATATCGTATTACCCAGTGACTGGGTTGTGGAGGTCAGATAGGCAGTCGCTCCATGTAAAATACTGGTATTCAGCTGCATCCGGTTAGACTGGAAGCCGAACCCAACATAGTTGGGAAAATGCTAGGCAGAATGAATGAATGACAAGTTTTACCTATTAGCAGCAATTTTGTATTCTAAATATTAAAAAATCAAAATCATTTATTTGCATAAATAAAGTGCAGAAAGTTGACCCTAGTCAAACAATGTTCCTTTTCCGATCAGTAAAAAATAAGCTGAAAAGTTGGTCTTTTCTCCATAGTTACACATTTCTGGTTAATGACCATAAGCAATGATTTTTTACTGAATAATAAATATTAACAAATCGTATGCCCCTGTTTTCCTTTTTGATGATAAATTTTTATAAGCACTAGAACCCTCCAAAAATGCCGATTTAAACCGCTGCCAACAGAGGCCTAGTGTACAAATTTGACAACTATTCATGAGAAAAGGACATAGTCTTCTTATTCATTTTATGAAATATCTTTTAAATTGGTCCAATATTGGAGGAGGAAATAGGCGAGAGCCAAACTTCGAATTATGACTTAGGATTTTTCAAAAGTCTGCGACCACATTTCCTCTTAACAGTGACAAAAAATTGGTAGATAGTTTGTCCTTTCTTCGGGAAGCTTATTACAGGTTTACATCAGTTAAAATTCATTTAGGTAAACAAAATTGTGAGACCATTACTCTAACACGTCCCATCCCCCTAACTTCAGTTTAAAAATAATTAAAGCGCACACAAGACTTGTTAATTCGTGGCAGGTGCTAGCTTTTATATCTTTAATCCGGCCTGGGCCTAATGATAGTTTATTGCGACCTAATACTTCTGATGTGTCGATAATTAATAATGCATAATTGCCAGCATTAGTATGTTAATCGACTAACGGGATGCTTATCAGTAATAAATAAAACTGTTATAATATTGAAAGGGTTTCACTTCGTTTGTATCAGATCAGCCATAGGATATTTTGATACTCCCAAACTGTTACAATTTATTCTGGGAACTGGACACCTACAAACAAAAAACTTACCTTAATTATGCTTAATCTCCTACTTTTTTGAAGTCGGTTAATAATATGCATGTATGCATCTATTTTAAGGGGCTTACATGACCTAAAGCGCGGTCACTATCGGACTGCATAGAAAAGAAAGAGAAGTGCGATGACACAACCCTGGTAATTTATTGCAAAATATGAAGCAATTATTTAATTACAAAAAATCTATTGTTTGGACGAAAAAATTAAAACACTAGTATTTTAGTATGTTGCTTGTATAATAATCTGACAAAAAATCAAAATGATTGTAGGTATCTATATTAGTATGGTTTTTATTGTAAAGAGAAAGTTTTTAGAGATAACTTCATGATTTTTTTCTATCGAATCAAATTAGTTCTATTATGTTTTCAACACACTATCTGCCTAGCACATATCCTGAAGAATATCATATATTTTTCTGATTTTGTATACTGTAGTCGATCATATACTTTTATTGTTTCTAAAACTTGCGTTTTTTGCGTTTCGGTTATAATTTTGTGCTGTTGTGAGGAAAAATCTTTGATGTGGACAAGGAAGGGTGTTAGTATTGTAGTCATTATCACCTGCCTGCCTTTTCGCAATTATATTGGGGTCGGCTTCCAGTCTACCCGAATAGTGGGGTCGGGTTCAGCTGAATACCAGTATTTTACTTGGAGCGACTGCCTATCTGACCTTCACAAACCAGTTACTGGGTAATACCATACCCCTTTGTGTTAGTACTGTAGTGCTTGTCAAAAAAATTCGAACCATTTCTGGTACTTTACCGTGCATCTGTATCTTTCTTAAATTTGTTTTCAAATTTAAGATTCTATTTCAATAAGCGACAAGCTAATATGCCTCTCGATCTCGTAATACTAACAGTTCGTAATAGTTTTCCCGAATAGAGGTGAAACTCGTTTCTTACCAATATTTTTTATTTGTTCTAAGTAATACCTACTTTTCAGATTCTACTGATCGGAATAGGAACATTATTTCACTATCATAAATCTGTATTTTTTTTCATACTGATGAATATAGGGTTGTCCGCCATTATCCTAAATAGAAGCATTTAAAAATCAGATCAAGACGAGCCAAGCGAAGCGCAAGGGCACTACCTACCTTTTCTCGAAGCACTTCGTCGTATTTTTGAACCTTCTTAACTTGGGTTTGGATTATACCCGATAAACAAAATTTTCGGGATATGATGTCACTGGTTGACTTATATCAGAATCAAAAACCCCTGCAATAAAATTACTAGAATATAATAATAATAATAGATATCGACAACATATTATTGCAGATGCGAAATTTTGGACCAAAAAAATTTTAAATACTGTCGTGTCAGCGACACAAAGAAGTGAAAACCATTGTAGGATGATTTCAAATCCATACTAATATTATAAATTCGAAAGTAACTCTGTCTGTGTGTGTGTATGTTACCTTTTCACGCTTAAACCACTGAACGGTTTTCATTAAAATTTAATAGAGAAATAGATCGTATTCCGAGGAAGGAAATAGGATAGTTTTTATCGAAATACCTCGCGGACGAAGCCGCGGGCGGAAGCTAGTATGTTTATGAATCTATAATATAATTCAAAGTCCTGACTGACTGATATAACAACGCACAGCCTAAGCCGCGGGTCCTGTGACCCGCGGCTTAGGCTGTGGGGTGTGTGTGTGGATACGTACTCTTCACAAAGAACACACCCTTGTGTTCTTTGTGAAGAGTACGTATCCACTAAGAAAGGGTTTTTTGAAATTCTACCCCTAAGGGGGGAGTAGGGGGTGAAATTTCACGTGGACGAAGTCGCGGGCAGAAGCTAGTAATATCATATCGTACAAGAACAGGTGAAGAAGATTAACATAATTAGCTTATAATGTTCCCACGCGTGCCATGCGTGCTTTTTTTTTTCTTTGTGTTTTTGTTTGTATCCTCACTATGTGGTGGCGCCTAAACACCAAATACTCGGGCGGACATATAAAATTGTTTGCGTTTATCCCAGACGCAGGGACTGGTTCAATTAAATAGTGGACTGTATAATGCGGGGGTGAAAAGTACGTGGGTAGGTGTGACCTTGCAAAATACGACACGAATTAGGACGACGAAAATTGTACATGGACAAAGGAATTTGGCAGGAAAATGCAACACCACTGACCTGTAGATTCACCATCAATCCTCCACGTCGGCCGGCAAAAGGTTCGACTTTGCTGGATCACAGACGCCTTTCACAGCATAAACACGCACTTTTCGTAGTGTTCCAGATAATAGTTCGTAAATGCTTCGCAACAGTTCGCAACCGTAAATTGGCAATTAATTAACAAGAGAGCATGTAATGGATGCTCACGCGGCGAGAGCGAACCTCAGACTCTGTCAAGGACAGCGATAGTCCGGGGTTGCATGTGGGAAAAGGATAGGACACGATAGGATAGTGACACATTTTGCAAGTCATATTAACTTCTACCCTATAATGAAAATAATAAATTAATATGAAACCCAACACTATGCTTACGTTTAAGGTCTATTTATTTATGGATCTACATCATCATCATCATCATCTGCCTAGCCTTTTCCCAACTATGTTGGGGTCGGCTTCCAGTCTAACCGGATGCAGCTGAATACCAATATTTTACATAGAGCGACTGCCTATCTGACTTCCACAACCCAGTTACTGGGTAATACGATACCCCTTGGTAAGACTGGTTGTCAGACTTTCGGGCTTCTGACTACCCGTAACGACTGTCAAAGATCCACGAATGACAGCCGGGACCAACGGCTTAACGTGCTTTCCGAGGCAAGGAGGGGTCACGGTATGTAAAGATGGTCACCCATCCACAGACCAACCGCGGCAAGCGTGGCTTAACCTGATCGATCGACCTGTGCGGCTGTTATTATTTAGCCACGGGCCCCTCCACAACATCATCTACATAATATCAAAATCAAAATATTTTATTCCACATAAGCCTACATGGGCACTTATGAAACGTCAGAAGCTAGGTGCACGGTTCCAATTGGTCGTTTCCTATGGAGAAGAGCTGGCAAGAAACTCCCCGTTTACTCTATTAAAAATAATTGGCTTTTACAATGTTTTCAAATTAAAGTAGTTATGGGAGGATAGCGTAGGCCTGTCAACAAGTACCAGGTACTCAATAAAAAAAAAATGGTCTACAAATCTAAATTCTACAAAGCCTACATAGTCCTCAAATTTAAACAACAAAAAATCTAACAAGAAGCTAAATAAGTAATAAATTATAAAAACCTATTTAAATGTAATCCTAATATAATCTCTAATCCATACAGATACAGACATTAAGAATAACTGACGCTGCAAGTAATTATAAAAAAGACGAACCAGTCTGTTAGACAGTTACTAGATCGGGCTACCCTGATGCATGCGACTCATGTCTTACTAAATCACTTCTAAAGACTCTTTCAATACCAAAAATGACGATGATTAAAACATCCCATTAATTCATAACAAAATCGACCGTAAAATTGTAAATGAAAAATACCTACTAATATGTCATTTGCCAACATAACTTAGTTTAAATTTATATTCTCCTGCGCGTGCCCACTATAAATCAGCAATACCTCATGTAAATGTCGTATTGGCTTGGAATATGGAATTATTAATTGCTTGTGTTTCTCCGCGAGCAGTTACCGTGTTACAGGTTATTATGCGAAATAAGGATGTATATACAATTCCTGGATAGTGATTATCACCATCGTCATCATCATTTCAGATGAAAGTCGTCCACTGCTGGACGATGCATCACCCAAGCACTATTACTTCAACCGGTTCTGTGTTTTTCGCATCCAGTGGATTCTTGCGTCACAAGGTCATCGGTTCATCTTGTCTTCGAACGCTACGTCCTTCGGTACGCGATTGCCACCACAGAACCTTTCGGCCCCATCTACATAATGAAATGATTTTTATTATTCTTCAAATATGACTTATTAGATAGAATAACTTGATATTTAATTGTAACACTACATCTAAGATATCGAAGAGCGGAGTCTCCTAACACAGGCATTGTTTGCCTAAATGGAGGCTCCAAACACAATTTTCATGAAGCTTTTTGTGAAAAAAAAAAGAAAACTTATATACGTAGGTACAGCCGCCAGCACATCAACCTAACCGAAACTGTCAAATTTTCCCAATCAATTTTGAACCTTATGATTTAGCAATAAAGTTGAAAATTTATTAAAGAAATTTGACAGATTGTAGTAGGTTGATGTGCTGGCGTCTGTACATAATTTAAAAAAAATAAGCCAGGTGATGTCGGCGTTTCCTAATTATTCTGACTACTCTGAGATGAAAGGCCAAAATAAACTCAGAGGTCAGTCTCTTTTAAAGTCCATACATAATGGTCAGATCACGTGAAGACCATGTAGATTGATGTCTGAAATGGTCTTTTGACCTTACAGATGAACCTGTCCAGTCAATGCAAGCATGTCTCAGTAATCGTCTAGCTCACCTCAGAAGTTGTGGAGCTCAACGACTCGACGAACAATTCCAAAGAAAGGTCATTTGAGTAGGCAGCATAAAGTTCTCAAAATGTGAATGAAATGATTGCTCATATCAAAAAGTTCCAGACAGTATTTTTCTTTGTCACAGACCGCTCCGTGCCTCGGAAAGCACGTTAAGCCGTTGGTCCCGGCTGTCATTTGTGAATCTTTGAGAGTCGTTAAGGGTCGTCAGACGCCCGAAAGTCTGACAACCAGCCTTATAAAGGGGTATCGTACTCGTGCTACCCAGTTACTGGGTTGTGGAGATCAGATAGGCAGTCGCTCCATGTAAAATACTGGAACCTATTCAGCTGCATCCGGTTTGACTGGAAGCCGACCCCAACATAGTTGGGAAAAGGCAGGCAGATGATGATGAGAGAAAACGTTATTATTTTCATACCTTACATTATAGTTGTCAGTGTGACATTGACAGTTAGTGACAGGCAGTATCGCCACTAACCGTTCGTCCGTTAAATCGTTGAGCTCCTCAATTTCTGAGTTGAGCTGCACGATTTTTGACAAATGCGTGCACTGATTGGACAGGTCCGCTCAATCTGTGTGGTTCTTTCCTCAAAAGACCATTTCAGACATCAATCTACATGGTCTTCACACGATCTGACCAAGATTTTGTCTGGACTTTAAAAGAGACTGTGACCTCTGAGTTTGTTTCGGCCTTTCTTCTCAGAGTAGTCAGATAGGAAACGCCGACCACATCTAGTTTAAAAAATATGATGACGTGTAAAAGTGTTTGTAAAAACCTACTTACAGAAAAATAAATCATTTATCATTTAACCTTTCTGTCTAATCTTTCCACCTCCGGACAAAATTGTAACAAAAATGTTTATACATCAACATCTGTAAAACCCATGTCTAGAAGCGCATATTCCGATATGAAGTTAAGGTCAATCTAGAACATAGGTTCTCAACGTGGGTGATAACACCCCCTCTTTGAGACTTTCAGGGGGGCAGTAGAAGACTTAGAAAAAAAAATATCCTATCTTACGATTATAATATAATATTACACGTTTAAATATTGAGCAGGGGAAGCAGACGTCGACCTCCTAAGTTGAACTGCGAGAAGACAACACAAAAAAAAACATGGCAATAGCTGTTTCAGATTCGCGACAGATGGTAAGTAAAAAAATGGGGGGCTCTAGAAAAAAAAATTTGAAAGAGCTAAAGAAGGAACATGGATTTCAATCAGTAAGCGTCTGACACTCCCTTCCGCTCCACCCAGAGCGGGAGAGGTCATTTGATGATTTCCCAACCAAAAAAAAAAAAAATAGTAAGTAAAAAAAATGGGGGGCTCTGGAAAAAAAAAACTCAAAGCGGCTGTGGGAAAAATAAGGTTGAGAACCTAAGATTCTAGAAAGTATGACGGTTTCACTAAGTAAGACCATTATTTATGCAGAACACGGCGCATACTTCACAGTTGGGTCCTGTCAAAGAACAGCTGATGAACAAGACCTTTTTATTTTTAACACTTATCATCATAAAAAGACATAAGGCAAGCGTCCGTGAACTTTCGATGTGCTGAACAAAAATATGTTATTAAAATTTGATGTAAAACTATCGAATTGTCATTCGTGACAGTATTATTTTGTATTGTTTATTGTGCAAAGGTGTTCTTTGGATTCGGGAGGATTATGGAGGGTTATTGTTTATCTTATAGTGGTGTAATAAAATAGGTCTTTATGTGGTTTTATCATGTGTTCTTTATTATGATACAGCTCTTTTCACCAAAATTTCCCTAACTATGGCTCGAATGGGTGCGGAAGGCTCAGAACCGAGTGAAGTGGCGGTGCTTAGGGGAGGCCTATGTCCAGCAGTGGACGTTTTCGGCTGAAATGATGATGATGATGGTTGTTAGGGAAATATTGGTGAGAAGAGTTGTAGTCTTGTCTGTAGTACTGTAAATATTGTCACTATAGTCTATACATTGTCACTATATTATGTAGTGCAGGTTTTTTTTTTTTGGTTGAGAAATCATCAAATGACCGCTTCCGCTCTGTGTGGAGCGGAAGGGAATGTCAGACTCTTACTGACTAAAACCCACCCGTATTTCTTCCTAAACCCTTTATGTTCCGGGCCAGCGGTAACCCGTTCGGACAATCCCGCTGACCCGGCAGGCCCTAATGGGCCCCTCAGTTTATGCTGACAACTCTTTGAGGCGCGCGTGGAACACGTACGCGCCGTCTGGCATGGGCCCGGTCCTGATCGGACGGTGAGCTACCCATTACTCTCCGTCCGCAGGCCCGCGCCTGCGTCTCCTGCGGCGGATGGGACGGGAGGCTCTCTCCCTGAGCCGTCCCGCCACCTCCTTCTTCTCCTTCTTCTTCCTGGCTATAACTTAGCGCGGGTTCCATTCAAACATTCAAGCAAGTTTAGAACGGTGTGTCAAATATTTTATTAGGTTTTTGAAGTGAAATCTTCTTTAGACGCGTTGGGCATTTTTTGAGATGCGAAAAAGCCATTGAACTCGCGACACTGTTACCGCGCTACATTCGGATGTGTTCGGCTGTCTTCGGGATGTACTCAGTTTTAAATCCGATATGACAGTGAGTGATGGCAAACTGTTCTGTTTGTGTTTTGTTTTCACTTCTGTTGGGACTCCCGGGAGTGCCACTGTTTTTTTTTTTTTTGTAGTCGGGAATATGTAAAGACGTTCTGTCAATATAAATTTAGGCTCTAGCCCCTCACAGTACCTACCTTATACATATTGGTGAGGCTTTAGTTCTAAATTGAATCTTTAAACTTTCGATTCGTAAACTTTTGATATTATGGTTTGTGAGACGATTTCATGGTTTGTGAGATTTGATATTATGGTTTGTGAGACGATTTCAAAAGATTCATCAAAAAAATAACTTTATTGATTACACTAATAATATTATAAAGGCGTAAGTTTGTGAGTGTGTGTGTTTGTGAGTATATGTTTGTTACTTCTTCATGCTCAAACGGCTGTACCAATTTTGATAAAATTTTGTATGGAGGTAGCTGATACCCTGGATTATCATATAGGCTACTTTTTATCCCGATATTCCCACGGGATCGACATTTACGCGGGTGAAACTGCGGGGTGCAGCTAGTACTTATTAAATCTAATTCGTGTTCTCCAGTAACCGGGTTCTGGAGGTCCGATAGGCATCCGCTTCATGTAAAATACTGGTATTCAGCTGCATGCGGTTAGACTGGAAGCCGACCCCTAACATAGTTGGGAAAAGGCAAGGCAGATTAATTGATTTATTTATTAATGTTAGTTTAAATTATGTAAATATTATCTAGATTTTGTGTAAGTTATTAAATTAAATTTATTAAATTCATACTAATATTATAAATTCAAAAAAGTAACTCTGTCTGTCTATATGTTACCTTTTCACACCTAAACCGGAGGTCGTGGGTTCGATTCCCACCCAGGACAAATGTTTGTGTGATGAGCATGATCATTTGTTCTGTGTCTGGGTGTAATTTATCTATAATATGTATGTATTTAGAAATATATAAGTATGTTTATCAGTTGTCTAGTACCCATAACACAAGCTCTGCTTAGCTTGGGACTAGACGGCGTTGTGTGATAGTTGTCGAATATATTATTATTATTATTATTATTATTAAACCACTGAACGGATTTCGATAAAATTTGCCAGAGAGATAGATTGCATCCCGGGGAAGGACATAGGATAGTTGTTATTGACATACCTCGCGGGCGAAGCCGCGAGCGAAAGCTGGTGTAATATAAAAAATCTAGAAAATTCAAAATAACCCCAACTTTTGCGTTTCCCCGCAACATTACTCATCCTAGTTGACTAACTTTCATGAAAGTAAATGCTCGCTTAATAATTAAACGCATTACTGCTTTTAAACGTCCAACGTCGGGTATGAGAGTGCAGAGCGTAGGTACTTTATTCATAACAGCACTTTACCCGTGACTTCGTGCGCATTTTGCGATGACTATCAAATTGCTTGTTCATGTTCTTTCTAAAAATTTGAGCTGTCTCTATATAGAGACAGCTCAAATTTTTTATTTTTGGGTTGGTATGTACCAACCCACAAATAACATATTCTGCATTCGCGATTTATTTGCCAAAAATGTAAACAAACATGAGCTTATGGAAAAATAACTTTAAATTCAACACAATAAAGTTCAGTTTACGCTGCAACTTCAAGCATTTTTATAACTGTTTCAATAGTGATAGTCACTCTGATATCAACTTAATTTCCATTACAATAAAGTTAATATTTGAAACATAAGTTTGAATAGACTTTACATACATAAATTCACGCCTTGTGCATGGGGGTAGGCAGAAACTATAGAACGCCACCTTCTACGATCCTTACATACTTCTTTTGTCTAATTTACGTTCATACATCAGCGGTGCTATTCTGTAAAAATCTCACCGTGAAAACTTAGGTGAAGTGAGCGTGGAGTGAGCTGTCAATAGTTTCAATTCCTAGCAAAAACAAACTCACTTCACCTAAGTTTTCACGGTAAGACTTTTACAGAATCGACCGGCTGGTCATACACAAACGCCATTTGCGAGTAGGTACTAAGCACCTGACATACTAAGGGCTAATTTTTTCAACGCCAGATAATTTAATCCGAGGAATAATTTTGAATTTTTGACAGTCCATCCATACAAAATCTGTCAGATGTCAATTTTATTCCACGAATAAAAATTATCTGTCGATTGAAAAATCAGCCCTTAATTACACTAATATTATAAAGGCGAAAGTTTGTGAGTGTGTGAGTTATAGGTATGTTTGTTACTTCTTCAAGCTCAAACGGTAGGACCAATTTTGATAAAATTTGGTATGGAGGTAGCTGACACCCTGGATTAACATATAGGCTACTTTTTATCCCGATATTCCCACAGGATCGACACTTATGTGGGTGAAACCGCGGGGCACAGCTAGTCAGTATATAATGTTACCACTGCTTTGACGAAGGCCTCCTCTTTGAGAGAGGTAGAGGACCGTATTGCCCCACGCTTCCTGGTGCGTGTTAGTGGAAGGCACTTGTATTTTTTTTTTGGGGTATTCCTCGAAACGCACCAACTTTGAAACGCACCAAAAGTTTCCTGGAAAAAAAAATACCCTACCCTACCCTAATATTCTACTAATAAAAATAAAAATATTATAATTCTATTCTTCGAAATGCATCAACGATGAAACATAGAGAAGAGCATGAAGGATTCGTAATAAATGATATCGAGACGTTTCATTTGGCGCATTTTAAAGTTGGTGCGTTCCGAGGAATACCCCTTTTTAGGGTTCCGTAGCCAAATGGCAAAAACGGAACCCTTATAGATTCGTCATGTCTGTCCGTCTGTCTGTCCGTCCGTATGTCACAGCCACTTTTCTCCGAAACTATAAGAACTATACTGTTGAAACTTGGTAAGTAGATGTATTCTGTGAACCGCATTAAGATTTTCACACAAAAATAGAAAAAAAACAATAAATTTTAGGGTTCCCCATACATAGAACCGAAACTCAATTTTTTTTTTCATCAGACCCATACGTGTGGGGTATCTATGGGTAGGTCTTCAAAAATGATATTGAGGTTTCTAACATCATTTTTTTCTAAACTGAATAGTTTGCGCGAGAGACACTTCCAAAGTGGTAAAATGTGTGTCCCACCCCCTGTAACTTCTAAAATAAGAGTATGATAAAACTAAAAAAAATATATGATGTACATTACCATGTAAACTACCATCGAAAATTGGTTTGAACGAGATCTAGTAAGTAGTTTTTTTAATACGTCATAAATCGTAAACCACAATTTACCAATCATTCAATCAACTCAAAAATAAAAAAAGCATTTAATTTCATAAACATAAACCTTATGCATAAACCCGGATGTTACGGAACCCTCGGTGCGCGAGTCCGACTCGCTCTTGTTTTGGTTACGAGTCTCCTCAAGAGGTTTTAATCCCCGACGGCTGACGTTTAAAAACAGCTGAACCGATTTAGTTTTTTTTTTTGTTGAAAGGTGACTTTATCGAGAGTGTTCTTTGCTATGATTTAAGAAAATCAGTTCATCCGTTTGAAGATTATCAGCTCTTTTCTAGTTGATGAAGGGATGTTAGCATCTTTCACAGAGACCTGTTTCACTGAGACAGAATATCAAATTTCAACTCGATCAGACGATCGAGTTGAAATTTGATATTCTGTAGAACATAGAAACCTTGAACAGATGCTGCAGCATCACCTGCAAATTTTCAGGATACCCAACTCCTTCACCAATTACAGCAGAGGTCTCGTTTTTGCGGACCCCCGACCGATTCGACGACGCTTGAATCAAAATATTAGCTGCAAAGTCGAAGTCAAATCATTATTTCAAAAAGGCACACAAAAGGCACTATGTACATCAAAATTTACAAAAAATTTAATTGATTCTAGTCATCCAAAAGGTAGTTTCGTGTGGAGGAGAATGGGCAAGAAACTCCACCGTTACTCTTTTAAAACATTTTACAAGATTTTGTGTAGGTACTTACATTATTTATAATTTTAGGTGAAGACGATGCACCTAGAATAAAATTACTCTACCACAAAAGGTAAAAATAAAGCAATGAAGAACTTTGGGCATACTTTTTTTTACTTTTTAGAAGTTTTTTATTCTCAGTTTTTAGAACAGTGTTAACGAATTTCCAAATTCACAACATACAAGACGTAGAAAAGACGGAGTCATCACTCCTCTCCTTCATAATTATACCAAATCGGCTTCAAAAACGTTACAAACAGACAGAAACACTTAATGTTTTATTGAATGAATACCAGTAAAAAGTCATAAGTATTGATAAATCGACAGTGCAATTGTAGGATTGGTCGCGTAATGTAATTTTAGTGAAGTAATTGCTAACTGGTTAGAGGTGGAATGGCCGTCATTTGTCTTGGGAATTGGATGGGTTGGGACTTTGTTCCAGGTTGTTTGTGACCTTTGTGGCTGCGGTCATTGACATTGTTGTGATGTGTGATGACTGAAGAATACCTAGGCATTTGTTTTTCAAACTTTCTTGTTTGTGTAATATTGTGTCCTATGTCATTTTGACGTTCGAAAAGTGCTGATTCTCTGCCAAACAATAAATTTGGCTGAAAATCAGCACGTCAGCACACACAATGACTTTTGATTTTGGTGTTTGGTTTATTTTTGTGATGGAGTTTCTTGCCCGAACTACCTTTTGGAAATACATAGAATAAATTCTACTTTCTTATAAATTTTGAGGTTGAAAAGTGCCTTTTGTAATCATCATCATCATCATCATTTCAGCCGAAAGACGTCCACTGCTGGACATAGGCCTCCCCCAAAAGGGGGGGTTTGCTATGGCAAACCCCCCCTTTTGGGGGAGGCCTATGTCGTCACACTTCGCAGGCGGGTTGGCGATCGCAGTGTGGTATGGTGGTGGAATGCATAGAGAACGCTGCTGCCCATTCTCCGGTACGACCCTTAGTCGCCTTTTACGACACCCAAGGGATGTATGGGGCCTTTTGTAAGCCTATTTGAAATTAATGATTCGACTTTGATCGGGAATTAAGCAAACTTAAAAGTTTACACTTATAAAGGCGTGTGAGGTTAGCAGGAAGGTATTCACAAGACCAAGAAAGAAAGACGAAGAAAAATAAATAATCACTGAACAGTTTAGAAGCATTCTATCCATTAAGGCTCCTACAACGGCGCGACACGCGATATAATCGCGCGCGACACAAAGGCACGGTGCCTTGCGGTGCCTTTGTCTCGCGCGCGACATTTTATCGCGTGTAGCGAATGTTTGAAGGAGCCTTTAGACGTGTAAATAAAGTTTTCCAGACCGAATTTCGGCCATGACAACTAACCCCAGGGGAGTAGCTTTCGGCGCGGGAGATATTATAGACGTGTAGGTACAGACGCCAGCACATCATGCTACCCAAAACTGTCAAATTTTCCCAATCAACTTTGAACCTTATGCTTCAGTGATAAAGTTGAAAATCTATTAAAAAAACTTGACAGATTGTAGTATCTTGACGTGCTGGCGTCTGTACATACCTAAGCCTTATTTTGGGCTTGAAATTTTTAAGGCATACACACCTGTATACTGTTTATTAAGTACAATAATAAAAAGTTCTAAGAGTTTTATAAACATCTAGGAATATCTAATTTAAATACTTACTTCGACAAACGGCTTATCCTTTTATATCCATTAAAACTGTGTCTCAATTTATATTCAGTCTTTAAGCCATGTTTAGTCAAAGCCATTATCTTTTAACAAGATTATGTGGTACTTATAACAGTCGGTGTCGCCTTCCGCTCATATCTCTTTAATACATTTAATTTAAGAGTCCATTCTGCCTACCCCACAAAATTATAATAATTATTTCCACAAGCACTCGACAATTAATTCCCGTAACTACTGTTACACGTTAACTCATAAAACTGTGTGTGTCTTGTAGTACTTTTTATTTTCCATTAAAAATTCGTCCTGCGTCGCACACACCTGCGCGGGCGCAACAATCAATATCTTAATTATATCCATTTTTATACCTGTAACTCTTAATATTGCAAAAAATTGTGCGACTTCTTGAGTTATCACTCTTTTTGGTAGACGAGAACAACTGCAGAACTGATGGTAGTGTTTTGTTTCTTTTTGTGCTTGAGGATGTTGTCAACCAGAGTTATAGCGGTCATCAACCTTCGATGCGTGGCTACTACGGGCAAAATCAAAAGGCCCTTCCAGACATGGCATTGTTAGACTACCATAGAATCCTAATAATATAATGTTTGGACTTTAAGAGAGACCATGACCTCTGACGAAAGTCTTTGACCAGTGCGTGTTGCCAGTGATGACTTATGGCACTGAAATATGATCGCTCACAATGGGCTTTATAAGAAGGCTAAAAGTCACCCAAAGGGCGCTATGCTTGGAGTTTCCCTGCGTGATCGAATCAGGAATGAGGAGATCTGCAGGAGAACCAAAGTAACCGACATAGCCCGAAGAATTGCCAAACTTAAGTGGCAGTGGGCAGGGCACATTGCTCGCAGAACAGATGGCCGATGGGGCCGAAAGATTCTAGAGTGGCGACCGTGTACCGGAAGACGTAACGTCAGAAGGCCTTCCACAAGGTGGTCCGACGACCTTGTGAAGGCCGTAGGAACCCGTCGGATGCGAGAAGCACAGAACCGGTCGAAGTGGAGGTGCTTGGGGGAGGCCTATGTCAGCAGTGGACGTCTTTCGGCTGAAATGATGATGATGATGACCTCTGAGTTTGTGTAGGCATTTCTTCTCAGGGATCAGACAATGAAATTCCGGCGCCACCTAGTTTTAAAAATATTGACGTGTAAAAGTGTCTTAGAAGATCTGCTTATAGAAATAAAAGTTTCAAGGAAACGTTGCTGACGAGCAGTGAAGCCTTATCTAGATAAAGCAGTAGCAGTGTTGGACAAGTACAGATTCTTGTTATATCTTCGGAAGTTCGTGGCAAACAAAGAAAATACGAACCCAACGACACCGACTTCCGAAATTAAAGTTATTTTTCACTTTGCAGTGTCTTTTTTGGAAGTCGGTTGTATTTTTTTTTGTAAGATAGTTTTACATAATTTATGGTAACCAATAGAGTTGTCTTATCAGAATGATGGGGCAATTAGCAATAACATATATTTTATTGGTTTGCCCCTAACGAGGAATACATTATTAGAATATTATGCACAGTGCGTAATTTCATAGCACGATAATTTATTTCTTAAGATAGTGACAACTTTAGTTAGATAAAATCGATTGTATTGGCGTAACTAAATGTTTATTTATTTCTAAGACAAAGTGTTGCAAATTATTACTTTCCGTTATGAATATTAATAGAGTGTCCTCGGAGTTTCTTGCCCGTACCTACTTCTGCATAGAGATCTACTTTCAAGTTTCTGACTACTGACAGTCCCTTGACAGTTCAGAAGTGCCTGTATTTAATAGAAATCAATGCTTTGAGTTTTGTGTACCAGCATTGAGAACGTCTGATTATTCTAAGCTTCAAGAAAACTGGTGTTATTTATTTATCTATTAATTTGTCCATTTATTTCAGGCATCAAGGCCCATATAAAACACATACAATACAATATGAACAAGTTATAAATGCTATAAATACATACACACATTATAATTAAGTACACTAAAAAACGAACAAACTAACAAACACGAAGTATCTGCGTCGTGTTTCGCTGACTGGTGTCATGTATCCGGCCACGAATCTGGCGGTACACAACACCCTTTGGCCAGAACTCTTCCCTGAGGAACTTATCGAGATGATGTGTCGGAACACGCACCATGAACGACTTGAAGTTCGTGTTGTGACGCGACTCCAATTTCTCGACCCTCGAAGTCCAGTTGGTCTTCACACGCATGTACTCCACGATCTCCTCCACCTTCGTGGAGCGGTGCAGTCTGGACACGTACAGCTGCGTCGTCGGAATTGCTGGACGCAGCAGCATGTAGGGTCCTGCCAGCGCGGTGCCGCACTGGTTCCGACACGGAGGCTTCTTCTTCTTCACCTTGATGAAACCATCCTTGTCGCACGTGTCTTTCTTTGGATCCTGTTTTTTCAAAACCTTGTTGGGTTTCGACCGGCTCCGTTTACCCCCTTTTGTTTTTTCTGCTAGTTTTAACTGCGATTTTTTTTTGTTATAGGGATAAGCAACAGAGTCCAGCTATAACCAACGATTATAACTTACAAGCTTAATAATTTTGTCATGTTCCCCACGACCTTTTAAGGCATCATGATCAATAATCGTCATTTACAGACTGATATAAGATAAAAATTCAAAACGACCTTTCTTTGAAAATTATAGCACAATAAAACTTACACGGACATCAATCGAAAACCTACAATGAAATGTTCAAAACCTATAAAACGTCCCCTTAATTTTTATTGCTGGCAATAAAAATCATCAATGTTGCTACATTTAAACTATAAGTATAGAAAAGTGATAAACGCATCATAAAGTTTAAGTGGTTGATGGCTGTATGCAGTGAGGTCTTGGGGTAAAAATAGACCACCTAACATCTTCTTTCATGGGGTAGGTTAAAAATATGCTTTGAGAATAAGCCGCTTCAATCTGCCCCATTCCCAGATGTTAGTTGGCTTCCAGTCTAACCGGATGCAGCTGTATACCAGTAGGTCCCAAAACTGGCAGTCAAAGTGACCTCTGCACTGCCACCGAGGATGTGGCGAAGTTTTTGGTCAACAAGATCTGGGAATCTTGCCAGCGACACGAAGAAGAAGAAGCAGCAAGAAGATGGCAATGCTGATTGTTATTATTCTTCCTATGTTGTAGTTAATGTCTATTGGCGGCTGTTTGTGTTACAAAATTGCATCTAAATTAAAGTACTTACTTCGTTTCAAACCAATATTTTATTATGGCATTTCATACAAAATTTTAAGCCCCTATTTTTCGAAATGAATAAATCGATTTTAATGAAACTTCATACACATAAGCAGGATAGAAAGGTCTAAAAAGTTAGAAAAGAACATTTTCGAAATGTCTTACTTATTTAAAAAAAGATAACTGCAAATCTCTGTTTCTGTAGAAAATACAAAATCAGTCTAATTTGGCTGTAACACTATTTTTCGAAAATGTTCTTAAGTAACTTTTAAGACCTTTGTATCCTGCTATGCGTATGAAGTTTCATTAAAATCGGTTCATTCATTTCGAAAAACAAGGGCTTGAAAGTTTGTATGAAATGCTACGGCGTAAACGCTCTTAAAGTTTGACCACCTAATCCTTTTTTATGCACATCCGTATAAGCTATATGCCAGTAAACTTAGCTAATGCCTTCATTATCATTTCCACCTAGATTATTTATATCGACAATAAATTAGAAGTACGCAAAATATTTACGATAATAGATACATAAATGGCTATAAGGTCATGTAACATTTTAATAGTAAGATAAGGATGAATTAAATGAATGAATATTGTTTGCTTATTTATTTCAGCTTAGTGCTAGTTTTATGGTGTTAAGTTTATTTAAATGAGGACGGTATATTTCGCAGAAAGACACGTATGATAATAAATGTAAAGTTCTGCCTTGTAGCTATTGTTAATTATGAGTTATTTTTCAGACACATTTATAAACTAAAAATGAAAGTAACTTAAGATTGGTGGCCCACAGCAGGGCAAAGTCCTCCCTACTCTCTTTCCACTTCTCTCTGTTCAAAGCTGCTAAGGACCAGTTCATGTTGAATTAGTCCAGCTCATTCCGCCATCTCCGTCTGGGCCTGCCACGATGTCGTTTGCCATTGGGTCATAAGTTTGGCCCATTGTTCGTCTGACATGCGGCAGATGTGTCCAGCCCAGTTCCATTTTAGCGTGGCAGCTTTCCAAGTGACATCAGTTATCTTTGTGGTGGAACGGATTGTCGTATTCCTAACCCGGTCTGTTAGTTTGATACCCAGAATACTCCGTTCCATAGCCCTCTGGCAAACCTCGAGCGTGGACTTCTGCTGATTTGTCAAAGGCCATATTTGACCACCATATGTGAGGGTGGAAAGTCTGCACACGTCAATGAGTCTTCTCTTAAGGGGCAAGGGAAGATCACTCTTCATTAGGTCTTTCATGGCCCAATAGCTCCTCCAGGCATTTTCGGTGCGTCCTCTCTCAAATCTAAGTACCTATTATTAAATACTAGTTCGCAACTCCCCCTTCATTTATAAACGTTGCTTAAAGCTAAGAGACGTTTAGACGTTAAACATATATGATTAAACAGTCGCTAATCATGACTTAACCAAACGTTTTTATATAAACCTCTTCATGTTGAGGCTGCTGGCGGAGCCGCGCGCTCGGCCCAATCTTGTAAGTGAGGCGCCACTAACGCGTGCACTCCGCACTCTCAACCACACAGCTAGTGACACAGACCTATTCTGTTGTTCTCTGAGTGAGTTCACAAAGAATGCATTGTTTGTAGTAAGTTACAAAATTTAATTTATAATAAGAAGTTAGGATAAGAGTTTAGATATGTACACTATCGCAATAGGTTTCCCTGTAATGATAGATGTAAGTTGGAAATAAATAAATAAATGTTTAGTCACGTTTTTCTTCAGCTCAAGTAGGATCATTTATTTGGAAACTTAGTACCTACAAAATACATTGAAGAATTCACATGGAGAAGTGTACATCAGTTGTAATAAGTGCACTACGAAAATCACCCTTACGGCTACGACGTAAAGCACTGTCTATGTCAAATTGTTACCACTCGGATGTCCGGTTGATTATATTTGAGTACCTGTGCTACTAAGATTTGATCATTTTACTTTAGAACCACAAAGTAACAAATGTGACCTTAAACTAACCCTTTCTTCTTTTTATTTACATACTAGAAAAGCACAATCCATGATACCATTTTACCCTGGCAACAAGGTGTAGAAATCAGTCGGAATCAATCAGAAATGAATTGATCCCAAAAAAACCGGAGTTACCGACATAGCTTGCAGAGTAAAGGTCGTAGCACACGTATCAAACCGGAAAGGGATCGGCACCGTATCAACTCGAGCCGTTCAGTATTCTTTGTATAAAACTCCCTACTGCAACGCACATTAATCGGAATCGTAACGTAATCGTCTCGCCTCGGGACAAGCTTACGAACCGCGGTGCGGTGCGTTACGGCTCGTCGTCCCCGCGCTTACGGCTCATCGTCCCTGCGCTTACGTCTCTCCGTACCCGAGTTTACGTCTCTTCGTCCACCCTTGCCCGTCTTACCCCTCCAGCCTGCCTGCTGCACCATCAACCAGAGCGGTCGGCGAGCGCGGCGTCGCTCGCCTAGCCATAGCCGAGTCGACGTACCGGAGCTTCTGTGATGCGGAAAGCGGAGGCCAGGGTGTTGTGGCGCAGCCTGAGGGAGGCCTATGTCCAGCAGTGGACTGCGAAAGGCTGAGTTGATTAAACAAGGTGATGGAGTGTGCTATGTAGTCGCATTTACATATATCGCCACTCGTGAATCACAAATCACCTTATCCTAACCACCTCCATCTAATAAAATATCTACAAAGTAATGTCTATTACCCACGATTCCATTATCCATTATTTTACCATAACGAATGCTCTTTTTGCAATGAAAACGCGAAGTAAACGATAAAGTGGTATTAGCTTATGTTAATGTTATAATTACTGTTTGTTAATTATCATGTTAGCTTTAAATGGCGGTTGTACAAGACGGATAGTTAATGTGAGGTCTGTAGAACTTAATAATGTAGGAAATTAGCGATTGCTGAAGACTAGTTCTTTGTCATCATCAGGAAACGATTTCAATCGAGTCAGGAGGTCTGGTCTCGAGGAGCAGTGGTGTCCCAGTGTTATCGACCCCGACTTACTAGTTGTGGGTCGTGAATTCGAACCCGGGTAGGCACTTTACTATGTGTATTAAAATCATTACCACTGCTCCCAAAACGGTGAAGGAAACTTGAGGAAGCTGGTATGTCTTAGAACTGCACTTGTCCACGCGTCATGTTCGTGAACGGGCGCCATCGGTTGAGACTGGTCGTCTCTTAACTGCCAAGGCTTATTTTTAATCTAATATTTTGAATTGTTTCCTCATTTATGTCTTTTTTTACATTGTTCTCACATGTCGAAGCATCAAGAATGAATGTACCCAGGATTTTGTAACATCTTGATTTAAAAGAGTGTCCATGGAGTTTCTTGCCCGTTCTTCTCAACAGAGATCTACGTTTTGGAATGGGCTTCAACTTTCTGACTAACTGACAGACTATTTAATTTTGACAATTCAAAAAACATTGACATTAAATGCTTTGAGTTTTGAACTAGAAGACAAATTGTGACATCAAACGAGCCACACTGGGCCCGCGGGGTGGATTATAGCCCCCTCCCTCTCATACAGAGGAGGCCTGTGTCCCAGCAGTGGGAACATTATAGGCTGATTTTGCTAAATGCTAGTTCTTTATCATCATCAGGAAACGATTTCAATCGAGTCAGGGGGTCTACTCCGTAACCACGAAGTCCGTAGTTTTGGTTGAAATTACGGGAGTTTCCTATTCCATATTCACCTATGTAAGATTAATTCGGTTTCCGAACTAAGAATGAACTGTACGTTTTGTCCCTACGCCCGATGTGTTATGGCGCGTCCGACATATTGAATTTGGCACTTGTTTTGACGAATCATCTACTTTCGGAGGGCCCGTACTGATGACGACCCCACCCGACCACGTGGCGATGGACTTAAAGAGTAGACCCCAAGGTCGACTTTTGGCATATAGTTGTTTCTTAGATATTTTTAGCATGTAGTTCGACCACTGGAGTGGCCATGATCGTTCACTCTTCTGTTAGGTGTAAGTATGGTAGGCCACGTCATGTCAGTGTAACAATACTAGTATTAAACTGACCTCTTATTCTGTTAAGGGGCTTGCAGGACCTAAACACAAAAAACGCTAGTTTTAGTAACAATAAAAGTATATGATCGACTACAGTAAACAAAATCAGAAAAAATATATGATACTCTTCAGGATATACTTATACTAGCTAGATAACTATCTACCTAGTATATCTTCTAGTATGTATCTAATATTTTTTCCATCGTATCAATTTAGTTGTATTACGTTTTCAACACACTTGTTGAAAACATAATACACCTAATTTGATACGTCAGAAAAAAATCATGAAGATACCTCTAAAAACTTTCTTTTTATAATAAAAACCATACTAACAATATACATACAATCATTATAATTTTTTGTCAGATTATTCTACAAGCAACATACTAAACACTAGTGTTTTAATTTTTTAATCCAAACAATAGATTTTTTGTAAATAGATAATTGCTTCATATTTTGCAATAAAATTACCAGTGTTGTCATCGCGCTTCTCTTTCTTTTCTATGCAGTCCGACAAAGACCGCGCATTAGGTCATGTAGTCGCCTTAAAACTCCGTAATACGCTAGGCCATCTGCAGTATTGTATAGAAGTAAATTTTTCTAACGCAAGCACTAGCACGCAAGCACTAGCACTAGCAAGAGTAGCAAGTGGTTCACCACTTGCTACTCCTTGCTTGCTTTTCCTTAACCCCACGCCCCGGCGCCCTCCAGGACGGGCGTTTTGGGGAACAGTCTTATGTAATTTTGACGTTCGAAAAGTACTGATTCTCAGCCTAATTTGAATTTCATACTTTTGATTTTGCATGATCAAAATATAATTATAATATTATATTGCTACGGCAACGTTTGTCGCGATTAATCGAACACTTCGCGCTCTCTGCTTTACAGCGAGACGTCGATAAGGGTGTGAGAAAAAGAGCGCGAAGTATAGTTCGCCTTACAACGACAATGTGCCCGCAGCATAAAAAGAGAATAGAAGAGGAATCATTTCAGTCCGTCCCAGCCACCGCGAACGCAAGCGTATTGTGGGACGCCCCCCAGCTAAATAGACCGACGACCTTAAGAAGGAACCTAGGTTGGTAGGTACTAAGCTGGTATTTTTATGGTATCTACGTCAATATTCTCAACATAATTATCACAACTTCGTTGATCTAGAAAAGCTGTCGCTTTCCGCAAAGTAAAACATACGTAATTTATAGGTATCTAGTTTCCTTTTGAAAAAAAAACCGCTTGATTTACAACGAACATAAAAATGTAATAAATAACAATTTTCGAAGGCAACACGTTACTATTTATCTAGAAAACATAACATAACTCGGTATCTAACTATATATTACGGCTATGTGACATTTAAAAATGATCTTACTACAGTATATATCAGATATTGATCTCGAAATACGAATTAAACACATAAATTGTAATTGAAATAGCTTTACAGGCAATAATAAAAATATGATAGAATTATACAATGCGTTATGTGTTATGTATGAAGAGAAAGTTTATATTTGGCTTACGTTAGCCCATCAAATATACAGGTTTCGGCGCGATGCGAGACACAATGTAGAAGTTTTATTGTTATGACGGCTATAGCCGTATAGTGCCCTTGAAAGTGTTATGTCAGTACCGCACAACAATTTACATACAATTTCAATCACAGTCCAAAATCTTTGAAAAAAAAGTCTAATACATCGTTATTTGAAAAATCGATGTCAAAGTCAAATCATTTATTTCAAATAGGCACATGAAAAGGCAATTTTGAACCTCAAAATTTACAAGAAATTAGAATTGATTCTAGTTGGTCCTTTCAAAGTAGTTTCGTATGGAAACTTATCTGTCAAAATGACGCTTTCAAAATGCAAGGACACAACTGTCAGAATGAAAAGTTACGAAACTACCCCACTGGTCACCATGGCTTGGCTTGGTAAAGGATTGGCCTCAGTTGCATACGAAATCACTTTTACACGTCATATTATTAAAAAATATTAGATGAGGTCGGTGTTTTCTCTCTGACTACTGTGAGAAGAAAGGCCGAAACAAACTCAGAGGTCACAGTCTCTTTTAAGTCCAGTCATAATCTTGGTCAGATCATGTGCAGACCATATGGTGGACCATAAATTATAGTTATATGATAACTACGGTCCACCAGGTCAGTTGTTGCATTTGTCAGTAATCGTGTAGCTGAACTCAGAACTTTGCGCGGTAGTTCCTTCTAAATTATACCAACTTTGCTTGGTTATTTTTTGAGTTAGCTCATTTAATCCGTATTTAATGCCCACTTGGAGTATATTGACGATGTTATAATACTTCCTGTCACTGTTTTTGTACTTAGCAAGTAGTGGAATACGAATTGATACTGCCTGGTACCACAACAAAAAAGTGATAACGGTATCTTTGGTTCTGGATTTTCGTTTTTACCATCGACTTCCGAAATATAAGTTATTTTTCATCTATATTTACTCCATTTTCTGTCGTAAAAGTATTCTTCGTCAGAACACGTACGTTTAAACTGATGAGTCGTTGAAAAGATGAATAAAGCTAATTCCATTTTTGGGGCAAATATGACATGTTTTAATTAATTAAAACCTTTTATGAAGTGACGGGATCAGCTATCCAATATGGTGTAATAATATTATCGCTGTAAATTCAATTACAAACATAAAGGATATCAATTACAAACGACGCGGATCTCGAGTTATAATAGTAACCGCCACGCCTGCCATGGCCTGGGGCTTAAAACAAAGGTGTACTTTTACACAACTACAATTTCCCTTAGCCAGTAGTTATAGTTAGTGTAATCAATTAAACTTTATTACGATTACGTGTATTTTTGCGTGATTATAAAGTTGTGTAGAACTACATCAAACGGCGCCGAACGCAACTGCATATTTTTTTAAAGGTTAGGTTTCTGATGTCACAGATGCCAGCACATCAAGCTACTTACCCGAAACTGTAAAATTTTCCCAATTAACTTTGATAAAGTTGAAAATTTATTAATTATTATTAATAATCTATTATTGACAGATTGTAGTAGCTTGATGTGCTGAAGTCTATATATACAATTCGGTTTTATACAGCCACTTTCGTGACGACTAAAAATCTAGAATTTCTTTCTGTCCCAAGATCGAAAGTTACAATTTAAGTTTGGTTTGGCCACTGTCTATTTTTATAACAAAATCCTCATAAGCCAGAGCTTATGAGGATTTTGTTATAAAAATAGACTAGATAGAATGAGGAGTGTGTAACAAAATCCTCATAAGCCAGAGCTTATGAGGATTTTGTTATAAAAATAGACAGTGGTCAAACCAAACTTAATTTGTTTATTTGAAAAAATATTTTTTCGCTTGGTTATAATTAATTCTTGATCCCCGGTAATGAGGCCCAATTTATTTTCTATTATGTACGCGCGGGGCTTGACCAGTTAAGTGACTTTTAAGGTGTCGCTTAAGGGGATTACAGGACATATACACAAAAAACGCAAGTTTTAGAAACAATAAAAGTATATGATTGACTACAGTAAACAAAATCAGAAAAATATATCATATTCTTCAGGTTATATGCTAGGTAGATAGTGTATTGAAAACATAATACAACGTATTTGATATGATAGAAAAAAATCATGAAGATACCTCTAAAAACTTTTTTTTTACAATAAAAACCATATTATTATATGTACAATCATTATGATTTTTTGTCAGATTATTCTACAAGCAACATACTAAAGCAAGTTTTAATTTTTTAATCCAAACAATAGATTTTTTGTTAATAGAATTGCTTCATATTTTGCAATAAATTGCCAGGGTAGCGTCATCGCGCTTCTCTTTCTTTTCTATGCAGTCCGACAAAGACCGCGCTTTAGGTCATGTAGTCGCCTTAACCAACCTATAATATCGCTAAAATGATTTTTAAAAATTATTATTTTCTTTTTTTTTTCCAATTGAGTCGTTACGAAATTCGGCATAACGTATGGTAAGCATAATATTCACACGCCATGACAGTACAGTCTATGTTCATGACGTTGACCTTTGATTGGTCTAACCTTTCCTTCTCCACATAATTTCTTCCTCACTTTGAAGAATCGTGACTGATATGATGCTGATCGTCATCTACAGTTAATTATCGTCGGTAATTAGTAGTTTGTGAGGTTGTAACTAAGGTACTTTATTGTTAATTGTAAGTACCAACTTGACAGATATAGAAGTTAAATTTATTTTATCGTATTTATCGGTACTTACTTTCTCACTGACTTCATTGATGGCAATAATTTTAGTCTTGAGTTTTTCTTATCTTAGAGAAGGAAAGACCATTTATCCGAAGTGGTGACATTGCAGCAAATATACAGAGGGGATCCGGCTCGAAGGACCAGTCTTTACAGAAGAAGTCTTGAATGAGATCTGGTCGGAACTCTGCAAAGAATGATCCTTTAATATGTAATAATGATGCTTTAGATAAACTATACAGGGTATAAAAAGACCCATCACGTAGGCGTCACCTACGTATGAAAAAGCGGATCAAACCCGAATGAGAATGTTTATAGTGGATAAGACAGAATGGGATCAGACCGAAATAAGTCAAATTAAGTAACATTGCACAAAAACAATTGCAGGAAAATGACTTTTATTTTTTGCTTGTGGTAGTGCGCAATGTAACGCACGCAAGCAAAAACAATGTGCTTATGGTTGTATGTAATGGTACAGAGGGGTCGTGGGGGTATTTAACCTTTTGAATGTCTTAAGTTACACAGTTCGACATAAGCAATTGTCTTTCTATTGTGTCTCTAACTACGGCATTCGATGAGTTAATAATAATAATAATAATCCTTTTATTATCAGGCAACTTAGGCATAGATAAAATACACACAATAATCTTATACAATAATAAACTAATACATATTAAAAACCCTAAAACTATAACTATACACGTAACGTCGGCTTCGTGTTTCGCTGCGTGGTGTCGCGTAAGCGTAAAGTTGTGTTATGCCATTAAAAAGTGACTACGCAAGACACAACAGCCGTATACCTTATCTATCTTTTTCATCGCATCGATGATCCCATTTCCATAGTTTAAATAAGCTTCGACCAGAATTAGGCCACGTCGACAGCGTCAGCATTGGCCTCGCTAAAGGCGCGAATCCACCAGTGTGCGGCACTGTGCGGCACAGTGTACGACACAAATGTTTATTCTGGTCGACTCACTCAAGCAAACAATAACAAATTGTGCATACTTTTGTGCGCGCACATATGCAAGCAGTGGACTCGCGACGACGCGAACACACTTGTTGTTCGCGAACTCAGTCTTGCTTCCGCTATCGGAGTGAACATTTATTTGTCCTGTTTCATCATGTTCGCGCACAAGTGTGCTACACTGTGCGCGTACAAAAGTTACGCACAGCTTTGCCGGTGGAAACAGAGACTATCGGATCTGCAGCTCAGTACGTGCACTGTTGGAGTTCTGCACAAAATGTTTGTGAACAAATGTGCTGCACACTATTTTGGTGGAATCGTACCTTAAGATATTTCATAGAGCAGGTGTTATTGCACATTATCATGTTCTAATAAACACTATCAGATTTTAAAATATGTAGAAACAAACCATCGCGTGACGCTTCGCACATTGTCACGCTTCCCTTATTGTCACCAACTAAAGTTAAAGCTCCCTCAGACTGGCCCGACGCGACCTTGGTGTAAGAATTTCTATGAAAACTTCTTACACATTGTTCTACCGGAGTCGCGTTGCGCCTGTCCGCGGGACCTTTAAGCCTATCAAGAAAAATAAGTAAGTATAACGTTAAAAACAAGTCACAAGTACAAGCCCTCATAAAATCACCTGGCGTTAATAATGACATACAGATGTCTTTTATTAATTAAATAAGAGATAATCCTAGTGTCATGGCGCGTTTGATAAAATAATCCCATTCGGAATTACGATTAAAAAGACGACGTTGTTGGCGAATGATGTAATTAAGACTGTTTGTTTGTTTGCTTGTTTAAATAGAATGAGCTTGTTAAGGTTATCAAGACTTCTCTAAATATTAAATACTTAGGCAGGTTATCCTGTGCAACGCACCCATGTCTATGTACCCAGTAATTTTGTTTTTTCGTGGGGAAATCCTCACGGATACTCTCCGTCTGTAGAGAGCGGAGGGTTTTGTCGGACTCCTATTATCTACAACCCCACTGTTCCTTCTAGTACCATGAGTCGGGGGCGCGGGAGATACTTATACATTCGCCGCATCCCCGACTGGAGGTTTTTCTGAAGAAGCTTCATCACTCTTTTATCTTTCATTAAGCCGATTTTTTTCGTTGAACATAAAACGAAACTACAAGAGAAAAGTAGGTATGTGAGTGCATCAGCACTTCAGGGTAAAGGTCGCTGTTTAACATTGATGAGAAATTGCATTGATTCATAACGAATACTCTGTTGCATGTGGTGATTTCAGACCATTCGGTTCAAACTATGTCAAAATGCTTTCCTTCAGAGAACTGTGACAGAATTGAGCATGCAGCATATTCAGTCCTGACATAGTTATATAGTTGTACAAATAGTAGTAGTTGTTGTAGTTGTGTTACATAGTTGTTGGTGACATGGGTAAAACCATTCAAAGCGTTATTTCATCGCGTTAGAATTGGGTTTCCGCTTCATTGGGACCGAATGAACGGGCTACCGTTTGATTGACATAAATCACAAGGAAGGTTGTATGTTTTTGTTTGTTGCCCGCCACCACATCAAGCTACCTGAAACTGTCAAATTTTCCCAATCAACTTTGAACCTTAAGCTAAAGCGATAATGTTGAAAATCTATTAAAGAAATTTGACAGATTGTAGTAGCTTGATGTGCTGGCGTCTGTACTGTCTCTGAGATCTATAAGTAGATCTTTTGTTTTAATTAACCACGTGTGGATGTGTGGAGCTATGTCATTATACTATACTCTACCTCCTATGTGCCCCTTGGTGTCCCGAAAAATACAGCCAAAGTGACCTCTGCGCTGCCACAGATGACGCCGTGCAAGAGGCGAAGTTTTGGGCCGACAAGAACTGAAATACTGTCGTGCCAACGACACGAAGGAGAAGAAGCCACGTGCCTGACTATCTGTAGAAACTACATAATAGTATTACCTAAATTCTCAAGCAAACCCACGGCAAAAACTTACAAAGTTACATAATTTAATAACACCATAAAAGGTCTCATACACTTAAGACGACGGCAGGCGACCAATGACGCGTGAATTAGCATGTTTGTCCGTTTGTAGGTAATGTTTTAATGCAAATCATAGACTTTATTAACTTTTATGGTTATAAATAATATGAATTTAATATGAATGAATAACTTGTAATATGTGTGAATTCATTATGATGCTCCTTTTTCTTTTGCACAAGTTATCTAAGAATAGACTAGACGTACATTGTACGTCTAGTGAATTTCATTACACCCTGGACGTCAGCTCCGCTACTGACTTTACTGATTAGCTATTTTACTCTTTTTACCAAGCCATGAGGTATTCTTATGTCTCTTATCGTTATTGACTCGTGGCTAAATAATAACAGCTGCACAGGGGGCCTAAAAATGCCACTTTGGGAGAATCATTAAAAGGATAACATTATGAATCATAATGGACAGTTAACTTTAAGTTAATCTTATCAAATCCCATTGGTGAAGGATTTTTCGAGCATTTTTTTTTTGTCTGTGCTAAAATACAAATCAATCCAATCCCAATCTCTTTGATTATACCTACGTAGTGCAGCAAAAAAAAGAAAAACATGGGCTGTCTTCGCCATATTATGATTCATAATGTCGTTCATTTAAGATTTTGCTAAAGTGGCCTTTCTAGGCCCCCTGGTCGTTCGAAGGTTAAGCTACGCTTGCCGGGGTCGGTTCGTAGATGGGTGACGATCCATTACATATCGAGACCCCTCTGTGCCTCGAAAAGAACATTAAGCCATTGTTGATCCCGGCTGTAGCCAGTCTTATCAAGGGGTATCGTGTAATCCAGTAACTGGGTTGAGGAGGTCGGATAGGCAGTTGCTCCACGTAAGATCATCATCATCATCATCATCATTTCAGCCGAAAGACGTCCACTGCTGGACATAGGCCTCCCCCAAGCACCTCATAATAAATAAATAAAATTAAATAAATAAATGTCTTCGACCGTTTCTGTGCTTCTCGCATCCAACGGGTTCCTGCGGCCTTCACAAGGTCGTCCGATCACCTTGTGGGAGGCCTTCCAACGCTACGTCACAGTATAAAGATCATACAGTATTTCGACTTCATACAAACGGACGAAACGCGAGCTATACCTACGCGCCTCGACCTCGGCATGCGCTCGGCATGCAAACAGTTGCGACTGTGCTGCAGTGACGAACGGACGGTGTGTTGTTTTTTTTTAACAATAACCTCGCGATCACTAAAAATAAGTTCAAGTACATATTTAATATGACGAGTAGGCTATATTGTGCTGTTTTTGGTTGCATGAATTCGTCAATAACGCATCCAGAGACAACTTTTTTTAGATTACCTGGAAACTCTGAAAGGTAAGACTATAAAATAATTTTACTTACTAGTAGGTAGGTACATAATGTGTCTTTTTAATGGATAAGAATTTCCTTTTATCTCCCGAAAAAAAAGATGTCTGGATTAATAAATAAAGTGAATAGAGTAAAGAAAAGTGTTGTTATTCACGAGTGAAATAGGTAGTTATAGGTGGTAATATTTTTCGGTCGCAAATTTATGAGATTTGTTGAAACATAAGTACCATGGTTTTTTAGGTAGGTAGGTACACGGTTTTTTAATTAAATCTACCAATCAAAAAACAACACGCATTTTTATTAAACACTTCCTATTAAATTCACAAAGTATTTTATTTGTTTATATAAAAGAAGTATATTTATTTATTTATTTTATTATTTATGTACACACAGCAAAATACAATAACAAAACTAAATGGAAACACAAATTAGGCAAATGTAATTAAAATGCTGGAGGCGGGCAGCCCTATCGCATGTTTATGTACCGCGCGGCTGTAGGCATTTATTTCAAGGTTACGGCCGAGTTACAATACTGTATGATCTTTATACTGTGGCTACGTCTTCCGGTACGCGGTCGCCACTCCAGAACTTTTCAGCCCAATTGGCCATCTGTTCTGCGAGCAATGTGTCCTGCCCGCTGCCACTTAAGTTTGGCAATTCTTCGGGCTATGTCGGTTACCTTGGTTCTCCTGTGGATCCACGTAAAATACTAGTATTCAACTGCATCCGGTTAAAATGGAAGCCGACTCCAATATAGTTGGGAAAACGCTAGGCAGATGATGACATACAGGGTTAGTTTTCAAAGACCAGCCAAATTTAAGGATGTGGTACAGATCATCAAACCGAACAACTTTCTCCATGGAACCCATATCGTAATCGCGAAAAATTTATCAACTGTCCCTTAGAAAACTTCAATACCTACTCGACCTAAACGTATGGGACGGCTGAATTTTTATTCGCGATTACGATGTTGGTCCCATGGAGAAAATTGTTCAGCTATAGGGCGCTTTCAATTTAGACGTTTCGTGTCGGACCGCTGCGGTGCCGAAGCGGCGCGTTTGTCGTATTGCGCACGGACGGTCGTTTGTTTTCATACAAAGCGCGCGGTGCGGCAACAGTGCGGCGTCGGTACCGCGAACGCTCGACAACCCGCACCGCGCGCTTTGTATAGCTAAATTGAAAGCGCCCTTATGGTCTGTACCACATCGTCAACCTTTTGACCGCCATAGTCCTGTATAGATGACAAACCAAAATGCGTCCAGCACGCCACAGTTCGACTACATGACAGACTTTGACGCCGAGGGCACGTTTTTGATTTTTTCACGTGTGGCGGTCAAAAGTTTAAATTTGGCTGGTCTTTAAAAAATAACCCTGTATATTGTCTTTTAACTAATTCCTAGGTTGATTTTAATTATCTTGTCCCTGCGAAGAAAAGGGACATAAGCCACTATGAAATCGTAACACATTTCACTGAAAATTTATGTTGCAAAAATATCATCATTTCAGCCGAAAGACGTCCACTGCTGGACATAGGCCTCCCCCAAAAGGGGGGGTTTGCCATAATCGCCACGCTTGGCAGGCGGGTTGGCGATCGCAGTATGGTATGGTGGTGGAATGCATAGAGAACGCTGCTGCCCATTCTCCGGTACGCCCCTTAGTCGCCTTTTACGACACCCACGGGAAGTATGGGGTGGTGGTATTCTTTGTGTCCGGCACCACATAGACAGAAAAACAACGTAAAAATATAGTAAAAAGGTTTCTATTACCAACTATTTAAGTAATTTGAAAACGGTATTAGCAACAAATTGCAATGTGCGTGTGGTGTGAGGGCCACTTTGTTAAAACTCTTTGAAAGTGTGCTTAGGATTTAGTGAACATTCCCAAAGAATTGTGAAAGTTGGTATCAGATTTTGTGAAAGTCTAATAACCGAGTTATAGACTGTAAAGTTGGGCCCTCAGTTCTCACATACAGGATTGAGGGCCCACCTAAAACTGATAAACTATGGACACTACAGAAAAAGTCTTAATGCCAAAATCTAAGCTAATGCCAAACAAAATTTGTGAAAACAAGATATTATCGCAAAACACTGTCCTACTTTGTATATCTTCGTACAAAATGGGCCCTCAGTTCTCATACACGTAAAAGTTTATTACGCAATTATAATGAAATCATTAACTTACAGCTACTGTTTGAAATCCTATATGCTACTAAAAAAATTGTGAAAATTTATGAAAGCAAGAACAGGTCACCACCTTTTGTTGTTTAAAAGTTATGACCTTGATAAAATTCGGGCCCTCAGTCCTCCATTTTATTTTGTTTTCGATTTATTACGCTTATCGTATGAAAGATAAGACAAATACAAAATTGTCTCTTTTTGTGAAAAAAATTGTGCAACAAATGCGATACCAGAAAGAAATTAAAAGACCCATTATTGTTTAAGTAAATCGAGTTTTATTTTTATTCTCTGTATTAGGAAATAGGGTGACCACAATTTCTTTTAGATTGCAGTAAAGATTAGTAAATGTAGAGTCATAGGTTTTAATAAAATTTCTTCGATTTTTCGCTTATTATCGTCATAGCGACGACGGACGACGGACGACGTCGCCGAGGCCGGCCTAGAAAGCGATGGCGAGATGACCTAGATGCACATCAAGAAGGCTGGTTTAAGGTGGCGCAAGAAAAAAGAGTCTGGAAGGATATGGGGGAGGCCTTTGCCCAGCAGTGGGACACAATAGGCTAAATATAAATAAATAAATAAATCGTCATAGCATTTGTACTCAAGTTTCGTGATAAAAAAAATAATTTCGGAAATTGAACTATCACATAGAAAAATACTGATCCCCAAATAATTTTTACTTGAAAAATCGTTAGTTCCGAAAAAAACTAATGACAATAATCAAATAATGTATTTATTATTTTTATAAAGGAAAAAAAGGCTTTTGCCCAGCAATGGGGCAACGTGGGCTAAATATAATCCTAACTAATATTATAAATGCGAAAGCAAGTTTGTTTGTTAGCTTTTCACGCCTAAACCACTGTACCTTTCATCTCGAAAAAAGTGCTGTTCCCGAGGAAAACATTAATAACGTTATTATGATAATAGATGGAGCCATATGACTTTCGATTGTCACGCGGACGAAGTCGCGGGCAGAAGCTAGTACCTAATAAAGCAGTGCGTTCCTGGATGTTTTTTTTATTCCTAGGTAGGTACTTGCACAATAACAAAGATGTTTTCTGGAGTATGAAATAATTATATTTTATTTTAAAAATTTTACAATTTATAAATAGGTGAAATTGAATTACCTAAACAATTCTTAGAGACTATCTTAGTACTATTTAGTAAAATATTACGAACTTTTTTTTTAGTACCTAGGTATCAAAACAAACTTACCTTGAATGTTTAATATCTTGACCGAAGATGATTCAGTGTCTTGACTGAAGATGTGTTTGCGTATTAAAAAAATATTATTATTTTTATTCTTCACTACAACTGTTTCATAAAACTCGCCTTAATGCTTTATTACCTACAACTTCTGCTGCACTATCATAAACAATTTTTTAGTAACTACACTAAATATTACAACTATTGTGCATATATGTAAACAATAATTATATAATACATGTAATAATATTTTTAATATAATATTAGCTAGTTATTAGTTTTATTTATAATATTAGTTAGGCTTATATTAAGCCTACATTGTCCCATGGCTGGGCAAAAGTCTTTATAAAAATAATAAATAAATTATTTGATTATTGTCATCAGAACGAACGATATTTTAAGCAAAAATGATTTGGATAACAGTATTTTTTTTGTGATCATTCGAATTCCGAAATATTTTTTTTTTTATCACGAAACTTGAGTACAAATGCTATGACGATAATAAGCGAAAAATCGAAGAAAGTTTATTAAAACTTATACTCTACATTTACTAATCTTTACTGCAATCTAAAAGAAATTGTGGTCACCCTATTTGCAAATGCAGATAATAAAAATAAAACTCGATTTTCTTATATAATAAAGGGTCTTTTAATTTCTTTCTGGTATCGAATTTGTTGCACAATTTTGACACAAAAAGAGACAATTTTGTATTTGTCTTATCTTTCATACGATAAGCGTAATAAATCGAAAACAAAAGAAATGGAGGACTGAGGGATAACTTTCAAACAACAAAAAGTGGTGACCTGTTCTTGCTTTTATAAATTTTCACAATTTATTTAGTAGCATATAGGATTTCAAACAGTAGCTGTAAGTTAATGATTTCATTATAATTGCGTGATAAACTTTTACGTGTATGAGAATTGAGGGCCCATTTTGTACGAAGATATACAAAGTAGGACAGTGTTTTGCGATACTATCTTGTTTTCACAAATTTTGTTTGTCATTTGCTTAGATTTTGGCATAAAGACTTTTTCTGTAGTGTCCATAGTTTATCAGTTTTAGGTGGGCCCTCAATCCTCTATGTGAGAACTGAGGGCGCAACTTTACAGTCTATAACTCGGTTATTAGACTTTCACAAAATCTGATACCAACTTTCACAATTCTTTGGGAATGTTCACTAAATCCTAAGCACATTTTCAAAGAGTTTTAACAAAGTGGCCCTCACACCACACGCACATCAAATTGCAAGCTGTATTTATATACGAGGCTAATCATTCAAACAGTGTATACGTATGCGACCGCAAATACTAACAATTCCTCATAGGTATTGTAATTGTCCTAGGACAAAGAAAAATAAAAACTACAGAGCTTATTATTAATTCTAACAATACATTTCTAATACCTATAACATTGATAGATGGCGCCACGTGAGCATTACATACATTACCCATAGAATACCAGACGTTTTCCATAATAACACCATTAATACATGTACTTACCCTGCCAAGACAAAAGGACAATGATAAGCTAGGGTGCTTCCACACTACATTAATTTGAGATTTAATATTCGCGGATTGTGAGGCAACCGGCATGTCCTAGAACCAAAAAGGTCGAAGACATGTGACACCTATCAACCCGCACTGGGCCCGCGTGGTGGATTATGGCCCGCCTCCTCTCACAGAGAGGAGGCTTGTGTCACAGCAGTGGATACTTTATAGGCTGATACAAACATATTCGCATAAAGGTATTATTATTATATTTATTGGAGGTCGGATAGGCAGTCGCTCTATGTAAAATACTGGTATTCAGCTGCATCCGGTTAGACTGGAAGCCGACCCCAACGTAGTCGGGAAAAGGTAAGGCAGATGATGATGATGATAAATGATATTCGCGGCTCAAAGGACCGTCACTATAACTGAGGTAGGTACACAACTACTACCGAATAGATGCAAATTCGTTTCCCGCCATCAAACTACTAGTCGATTATTGGTATGATCTCATGCCCAATCAATCCGAGGAATGCCAATCATAGAATTGCAATGAAATGTTTTATTTTTTAATTATTGTATATTTCATCGGGAATCGGGGCACCAAAAGTGGAGAAATCCATTGCGCTAAATGGTTCCCCGTTAATTATTCTTTTCTTTCTTATTTTTTTTCTTTTTCCTTTATCTCAATAGTGTTTAAATATTGAACGCCAACTACCGTCATGAGCAATGGAATAAAAACGGCTGTGAAAATGGGGAGGCCTTTGAAGAATGCAGAAAAAAACCTATGCTATGGTGATAATTGAATGCTTCGATCCCACGGATTGGATCGGATATCGGTTTGACTCGCCTAATGTTCTAGAATTTAGACCGCATAGGTGTACTAACACCCTTAAAAATAAAATATTCACTACAATAGGTTATCATTTAAAAACGCCGTAATGCGCAACGCTAGCATTGTTAAGATAAATGTTCTTTCTATGCTTAGCGGTTTTACGACATGAGTTAAATGTTGCGTTTTATCGGCCATGGATATCTCATTGAAGTCGATGGAGTATTATAAATAAATAATTTTAAATGTTTGTTTCGTTTTTTTGGTGTGGCACAGTGTGAGATATGCGATGCTAAATTTTTTCTATAATCTACAAGAGAAAAGAAAGAAAATAAAGAAAGAGAAAAAAGAAGAGAAAAAAAAGAAAGCAAAAAAGAAAAGAAAGAAATCAAAGAAAAGAAAGAAACGAAAGAAGAAAAGAAAGAATAGAAAAGAAAGTCATCATCGCCTAGCCTTTTCCCAACTATGTTGGGGTCGGCTTCCAGTCTAACCGGATGCAGCAGAATAGAAAAGAAAGTAAATGCATGAATTGCAATGCAGGAAAGAAAAAATATAAAGAAAGAAAGAAAATAAATTTATTTGCTGTAAACATGACGCAGAGAAAGAACACAAAAACAAAAAAAGAACGAGTTGCAAATAGAAAAATATGCGTCACATCCACGACGCAAACTCAATCCTTCTTCGTCACACCAGACAAAAAGTTTTTCTCTTTTTCTTTACCAACCAGCATAAAAATCACAGAAACGTTACTAAAATGTGTTTTCGCAAAAGCACATTTTTATTCGACAGAAAAATATCTTCACCATAGCTACAGCACAACCCTTAAGCCTAAGATAAGATAAAACAAAAAAAAAACACACCGACAGAGGCAGAATGCAGCAGTTTGTATTGAAGTGTCAAAGTGACAAGTGTCCGTCGCACGCGCAGATGCGCGGCCAATCGCCACGCGTTCGGAATTTAAAAATTGGCCGTTCCGCGCGCTTTTCGAATTTCGTATTGTAACGTGTTTTGTTCTTGTTAGTGAATAAACATGGTTTTGAGATGTTTGTCAAAGAATTCAATAGTTTATTATGTGTTATAGCAATAATATGATAAATTATATTGCAATGATTACCATTAATGTTAATGTTTACTTGTTTTCTAAGGAGAACAACATGTTGAATGGACATTACTTTTTCTTATTAAAGATCACACTCGTATGAATCAACTTTATGTGAATTACTATGGGACAGTATAAAATTAATAGGTACTAGTATTCACTTTTTATAAATTATTGAATTATCGATTTACCACACAAAGGCAGGACACTATGAAGCTTTGTGATTAAAGGACACATGGACTTGAGTGTGTAGGTTGTAAAGTGTAGCCCTGTTTTGCAAGGTAAAGCATTATCCTTTGAGCCGAAAGATGAACACTGCTAGTGGCCCAAACACCGCAACTTCGACCGGAACTGTGCTTCTCGCATCCAGAGCATTTCTGGCTTACACAAGGCCGTCGGTCCTTGTGGGACGCCTAGGCAAAGCATTCATTAATAATTTTCTTCTCTCTTGGTTTGAAAACAATACCATAACGCGTCGGTCGAGGTTATTTGACAATGCCGACGGCTTAACGCTTACAACATCTTTCAGAGACTGTTTTAATTAATTCCGAATAACCTTTGAATTACAATATAGCAACAGTAGCCTCTCCTTTCCGACGTAGCATGCAGAGTAAGCGAGCTGAAGTGGCAGTGAGCTCGCCATGTTTGTCGGAGGACCAATGGCCGGTGGAGCAGACGAGTCCTGGAGTAGAGACCGCGTATCAGCAAGCGTGTAGTAAGCCCCAGCTAGATGAACCGACTACCGAAAAGAATTCGCTGGTACAGACGGGATGCAGAAGACGGAGGACTCAGGACTGTGCAGGACAGGAAAGGACGGCCCGGGAGAGACCTATGTCCAGCAATGAAATATATTTTATGTGAAAACAAGAAATCTCACGCGGGGAGAAGCTAGTTCAATATTAAAAGCCAAAAGAAACAGTGACACATAATAAAATAAATATAAGGAAATGTATACTAACATTACTGCTTGAGCGACAAAGTAATGAGTTTGAAAAATATGTTTTCTAGTAAATGCAAATAAATATAGGCTAGATTTAATTGTGGTACTCTTAGACGGTGGTACGGTCAGCAGCAAAAGTTTATGAATCCAGGTTAAATACTTCTTAACGGAATTGCCGAAGCTCAGTTTTTCAAGCATTTCGAAGTTTTTTGGCGTGAAAATAGTCCCTTCGAGTAGTATGTATGAAGCGAGTATATGTTAAGCTCTTTCGGGCAGTGAGTCCCACTATAACAACTTCTTGCCCATATAAGAAAAATATGACATTTAAGTATTTATTTCACATAATTAAAAATAGTGAAAACATTCTAAACAATGACGTTTCCTAACACTAGAGTAATAAAATTGCAAAAAATGTATTCGTTCTGATTACAAGTATGTATCAAGAAAACCTAGCTACATTATAATGTCTAGATGACTAACCATTAAATAAACAGCGTCCAAATCCTTGTAATAATTATTACGGGCAGTAAGAACAACTATCATGTTCTAATAAGGTCCTTATTTTAACTCTAAGCACCATATCTATCTATACTAGTAGGTATCAATATAAACAAATTGGAATACTTACCTACAATAAAATGTCAAGTTGGACAGACATCCTAGTTTTCACAATAATTATTACGGGGTAATGAGAACAACTACTTTGTTCTAATAGGGTCCATATTTAAACCCTAAACACAATATCTATCCATACAAGTAGGTATCAATACAAACAAATTGGAATACTTACTTATATTAGAATGTCTAGTTGACCGACCATTAAACAGACATCCTAGTTTTCACAATAATTATTACGAGGTATTAAGAACCACTACCTTGTTCTAATGGGGTTCATATTTAAACCCTTAACACCATATCTATCTATACAAGTAGGTATCAATACAAACAAATTGGAATACTTACCTACAATAAAATGTCTAGTTGACCGACCATTAAACAGATATTCTAGTTTTCACAATAATTATTACGAGGTATTAAGAACAACTACCTTGTTCTAATAGGGTCCACATTTAAACCCTAAACACCATATCTATCTATACAAGTAGGTATCAATACAAACAAATTGGAATACTTACCTACAATAAAATGTCTAGTTGACCGACCATTAAACAGACATCCTAGTTTTCACAATAATTATCACGAGGTATTAAGAACAACTACCTTGTTCTAATGGGGTTCATATTTAAACCCTAAACACCATATTTATCTTTACGAGTAGGTATCAATATAAACAAAATGGAATACTAACCCACAATAAAATGTCTAGATGACCAACCATTAGACAAACATCCAAGTTTCCACAATAATTATTACGGGGTAATAAGAACAACTACACACATCAAAAGTGTCTAGGGATCAAGCATTTTTATGCGGATTTCTTGAGATTGAGATGTGGCTTTGTAATAAATTTATGATTTTATAAATTTATATGGATCCTTTTTGGTGCATTTCATAATTTGAATCAGGAACTGTGAATCAAATTCGAGTAAAAGATGAAAATTAGCTGTCAATATTTTCCCTATAAAAACATACAACGCATTGAAGACATTATTAGTGCTACTGTTTCCCTACTACTGATTAAAACCAACGTTATTATGGAGCGGCGACGTCATTTAAGCAGGGAAGAAATGCTCAGAGCCGTGGGAATGATAGAAGCTGGTTCACGGCAACGTACTGTGGCTTTAGCTCTGAATACAAGTCAGAGTGTTATCAGTCGACTTTGGACACATTACCGAAGCACTGGTACCGTGGCTGAGCGCCATGGAGGACGGTATCGCTGCACCACACGGAGACAAGACCGATACATTCAAATCTTAACTCGAAGAGCTCCAACAATAACCGCCATGATGTTAGCCGTGAGGCTTCATCACTCTTCAGGGAACTTAATTAGCGACCAAACAGTCAGAAACCGCTTGCATTAAGTGAACCTTCATTCCCGAAGACCGCTACGGGTACCACCTATAGCAATGCACAATCGTAGGATTCGATATCAATGGGCTCTTGAACACAGAAATTGGGCAGAAGAACAATGGCGTTTCGTGTGCTTTTCTGATGAGTCTCGTTTTGGTATGAGACCGGATACAAGACGTATACGACACTGGAGAACCCCTGGACGCCAACAGCGATTAAAATCCTGCCAGGAAGTCCATCCTTATAGTGGTGGAACCATCATGGTATGGGCGGGTATTTGGATCGGCGGAAGAACTGAGTTGATTTGGATCAGAGGCAACCTCAACGCTCAAATTTATGCTGAGACGATTGTATCAGACGTCATCGTTCCTCTACAAGTGCAAATCGGTCCCTTATTTCAGTTAATGCATGATAATGCACGACCGCACACCGCAAGAGTTGTAAGACAGACTCTCGCCGCAGCTAACATCAATGTCCTGCCCTGGCCTGCTCAGTCGCCAGACTTGAACCCGATTGAGCATGCATGGGATATGCTACAGAGAAGAGCTCTGCCGAATATGGAGGGTATCCAGTCGCAAGAAGACCTTTTTTTGTTGTTGCAACGAACATGGGCGGCCATTCCACAGCGTGATTTGGATGAACTCATTTTGAGTATGCCAAACCGATGTTCTTGTGTTGTTAGTGTTCGCGGTAGAAACACGGATTATTAATTGTTTAAGTTACCCAATAAAATTTTAAAGAAAACTGTTATTTCAGTCTTTTTTTCGAACTTTTGTGTTAGTGGTTCAAATGTCAAAAATCTCTTTATTAGGAAAATGGCAAATTTCTTTATTAATGCAAAGGTGACTTGGTTTATCGTTACTGTGACAAACGAAAACACTTTATTTGATGAATCCTTAAAGAAAATTTTAATTAATATCAATCAGGAGAAAAGTTATTGCAAAAATATATGTTGATCCCTAGACACTTTTGATGTGTGTATAATGTTCTAATAAGGTCCATATTTAAACCCGAAACACCATATCTATCAATCCATTACTTGCAGCAGGTGTTAACTCAGAACTCTATTATTTCCTTCAAAACTACGTAATTTTAACCTCTTTTTATTTACCTAGGTATATGCTACTGACAACATGTAATTGGTTTATTAAACCTTGATCAAGTCAAGACAAATTATAATAAAAAATTGATCGGTCGATAATCGTCAGGTATGCGCATGATTGCTAACAATTGCGGCTGGCAATTGTTCTGTGCGTCGTATGATAATTATATAATTGTCTTTGGTTATCTCGTAATGAAGGATAACTGACAGGTGGCTGTTACTTTATTTAAAACTATGACATCCTTTTTAAAAGTCTGACCTTATAGAATTTGCTATCAAATATCACAAATTAGTTGTAGTGATTGGTTAAAAGTATAATCAGCCTGTACCGTTCCTACTGCTGGAATGGAGTGGGCCGTAATCCACCACGCGGACCCAGTCCGGGTTGGTAGATGAGGCGAGTCAATCAAATCATACGACATAAGATTTGACAACTTTTATTTTTTTAAGTTTTGGAAATTGGAAAGGTGAACTTCGTCTTCTTATTAATAATAAAAAAGGTGAATTCTTTAACTCAGTGATTCTCAAACTCAAACTCCTAAGCATTTATCAAAATTAAACCATTTACAGGCACTTTTGAATTGTCAAGGAGTTGGTCAGAAAGTTGAAGCTAGCCCATTCCAAAACGTAGATCTTTATGTAGAACAACGGGCAAGAACCTCCAACGATATTCTTTTAAATAAAGATATTACAAAAATCTGGGTACATGATTCTTGTTACTGCTGTAAGCAATGTAAATAAAAAAATATGAAAAAATATAAGATTCAAAATAAGCCTTGGCTGACGTCGCCCGTTCACGAAAATGACGCGTGGATCAGCATCATTCAGCTCATCCATATTGTAGGGAAGCGAATGGTCCAACTAAGGCGCCACCATCAGCGTGACATTTAATTGAGCATGACATACCGTCAACTGCTCAACTGCCCAACACATGCACCATGCTCTTTTAAGTCAACATATATCATAATAACATAATAAACGGCTCCATAGAATGATGGATTGATTTTCGAAAAACTTGGTCTGCTAAATCCTACATAAATAGTAGGATTTAGCAGGCCAACCAAGTTTTTGTAGCATTTGATTTTCAGTTTGAAACAGTTTACACGAAGCGATTGCAAAACTCACTCAATCAATTGAGATAGCTAAGTAATGTCTTTATCAACAATATACATCCCGATTGTCATATTAATGATGAATGTAGCGTCCACTAGATACTTAATCATTAATTTATGAAAATCCATTAGCCAAAGCATAAACAATGAAAAATGTATTTTCTCAGAAGCCAAAAGTGTTATAAATGTAAACTTCATTTGACGTTTAAAGACACAGACTTCAATCAATACATCAATTAAATGATTGATACAAAATTAATTCGTTCAAGCACTTTTATTAAAATTGAATATATAATAAAAGCATATATTTATGGCATGATATTCAATTTATGCTGCCAAAGTGATGTCAGACTATAAATTTGATATTTTTTATCACAACCAGTGCAGAGAGGCAATTCCTGTAGTCTTAAGAACGTTCACAGTATGATCTATCAAAAATACCTCTAATTTCCCTACATGTTTGATAAGATTTAACATTGATTGTTACTGATATGAGATTGCGACTAGATTTTGACGAGAACGTTTTTTTTTTTGGACTAAATCCTACCCGTGTTCCTTCCTTAGCCCTTTATGTTCCGGGCCAGCGGTAACCCCTTCGGACGATCCCGCTGAACAAGAATTGGGGTTGGTTCCATTCTTCTGAATTTAACTGAGTAGGCAGATACTCGTATTTATAATGCAAACCCGTTAATGTTGCATTACACACACATCTTCCTATATTTTGGCGTCCGCGTCGCTTGTCTCATCAGATAGTTCGGGAGTTCCTTTGATGTCACGTATTTGCGCTGCCAGTTGCATATGCCTTTCACAAAATCACATATATTTGCCGTGGTAAGAGCAGTCGTATCCCAGAGGCAACTGTCGCGACTTACGAGTTGTAGGTCGTAGGATCGAACACAGAGAGGCGCTATACTTTTTACCGACTTCACAAAAAGGAGGAGGTACTATGTTCGGATGTTTGTATGTTTTTTTTTTTTTATTTTTTTTTTTTTATGTTTGTTCATCGATTACTCCGCCAATTGTCGACGGATTTTCAAAATTCTTTTTTTGTCCAAAAGTAGATAGTTCTGAGGTGGTCCCATTGTCACTAAGTTAGGATCTGATGATGGGATCTTAGAGAAATCGAGAGCAACCCTCAAATTTTATAGGCTCACTTATTGTTTTTCGCATATTTTATGAAGTATCTTGTGTATTTGCGTACGGTTGTCACCATCTCAGGTAGCTGGGCTGATGATGGAAGGTTCAACTCCTTAACCTAAGAAGTTACTCGAACAGGCAAGGACTGTTTTAGTAAATTGTTTTGATGTTTGATAGGGCATTTGCCACATTTGGTCTCAGGATAGTCTGCGCAGAGTACCTAACTCCTCGACAACTAACAGCAGATATATCGTGTTTAGGCTCATTGAAAAGGGCTCCATGTGTGGATAAACGTACTGTTAATGAGGAACACCGAAGTACATAGAGACCTGATGCTGAAGCCAGTCGAGCATCAGAAAAAGTACAAACCTTGAAATTACAGCACCGAAGTCGTGTTTGGGCTCATTTTAAACAGGACTAAATTTTAAGTTCAATGCAATGTTGTCATAAGTCTGGCCTGATGCTGCAGCCAGGATTATCAGCATCTAGTCTAAAAACTAATAAATACTTCTTAAAGTGAAATACTTTTGCGAGTTTTTCTTCTGTATAATTATCCTAACAAAGCTTGCCGGTAGTGGCTAGATGAGAGAAGCGGAGGATCGCGAACGTTGGCGCAAACTTCAAGAGGTCTACGTCCAGCAGTGAACTGCAATTGGCTGATGATGATTTATAAAAGCCTCAATCGTTGCATTTCACGCAATGCCTTTTCGTCATGAGGTCTATTTAGCTATTTGGTAGGTTCCAAGTCGCATAATACAATGTCATACAGCGTCTTTACACGACTAAGCGTAACATAAACTTGGCCCTCAGCAAAATTTTTCTTGCCTAAGTCTATTATTAAAGTAACTTGAGCATTTGCTCTCGGAAATTATGATTTGGTAAAGTGGAGCTGATGATGAAGACCACAAATGGCACTACTCAATGACAAATATTTCACGGGTTGCGATTCGATTACTTTAATATGGCTGCTAAGCAATTTATGCTCATTACAATGCGTATGGTGAAGTGGAGCTGATGGTGACTTCTCAATCAGCTCCAGTTCTCTTGGTTCTTACTAGGAGAACTCCTCAACAATTAACGTCCATGCATCGGGAAAAGCAATATTTTGTAAAAGGTGATAAGTAGTTGACATTAGGCTATTATAACTTAGATAAATTACAAACTGACCCGATAAAAAGTGAAAAATAAAAACTTTTTTACAAAAAAAACAACCGACTTCCAAAAACACTATAAATAAAGAGAAAAACAACTTTAATTTCGGAAGTCGGTGGCAAAAACTAAAATACAAATCCAAAGACACCGACTTCCGAAATTAAAGTTGTTTTTCTCTTTATTTATAGTGTTTTTGGAAGTCGGTCGTTTTTTTTGTAAAAAAGTTTTTATTGTAAATTATTTCACCGACAACGCTCTCAAAATGGTGAAGGAAACATCGTGAGGAAACCGGCATAGCCTAGAACCAAAAATTCGAACACATGTGACATCTACCAACCCGCACTGGGGCCGCGTGGTGGATTACGGACCTTTCCTCCCACAGAGAGGAGGCCTTTTTCCCAGCAGTGACAACGTGGCTGATTATATTTGCCGTCATCTTGACGACAAATATAGATGAATCATGAAATCAAATATTATTGCTGAGCCCATAATAATATATTTATGCTCGTGACTGTACTTTGCCAACAATAATTATGCAAACTCCGTCATATGGTAGCTCGTGAAAATATGTCAGTTAATTGCATGCAATTAAAGCTTATGAAACATGGCCACGTTATGTGGATGAAAGCAGATTATAAATATGAAATTTTGTATTTTTTTAAGAGATTTTGGTTACGATTTATCTTTAAGCGGCTTTAAAAATATTTGTTTTGCAATAAGCAAGATTGATAAATCTGTCTAAAACTTTTAATATTATAATCCTTCTAGCTTTAATAATAATAATACCAGCCTATTACTGTCGGTTACCTTGGTAGCCAGAAGAACTGTCAAACTTAAGTGGAAGTGGGCAGGGCACGTTGCACGCAGAACAGATGGCCGATGGGGCCGAAAGGTTCTGGAGTGGCGACCGCGTACCGGAAGACGTAGCGTTGGAAGGCCTCCCACAAGGTGTTCCGACGACCTTGTGGAGGCCGCAGGAACCCGTTGGATACGAGAAGCACAGAATCGGTCGAAGTGGAGGTGCTTGGGGGAGGCCTATGTCTGAAATGATGATGATGATTACTGTCCCAATGCAGGACAAAAAGTTTGTTCTCATACAGAGAAGACACGAATATTGACCACGCTTGCTCAAGACGGGCAAAACTAAGATCAGTAATACGTGGACCCTTGTTGACTGAATTAGAATAATTAAACGCTCTGATAGCTAACTTAACTACTTATTCAATTTCTGTTACCTTTAACCCAAAAGTTGTCAAGAAGAAAATGATTTGTTTGTACCGTTGGAAGGCCTCCCTACAAGGTGGACCGACGACCTTGTGAAGGCCGCAGGAACCCGTAGGCTGCGGGAAGCACAAAACCGGTCGAAGTGGAAGTGCTTGGGGGAGAAAAATGAAATGGTGATGTCTTCAAGAACCACAAGAACCAATAATTATAGCTCTTCGGAACTATAGCTACTATCTATAAAATTCGTCTTAAATTGAAAATCTTATTTACAGTCATATTTTTAACCGACTTCTAAAAAAGGAGGAGGTTTCTCAATTCGACCGTATATATGTTTTTTTTTTTTTTTTTTTATGTGTGTTCGCGGATAACTTCGTCGTTTATGAACCGATTTTGATTATTCTTTTTTTGTTGGAAAGGAGATATGCCAAGGGTGGTCCCATGATAAGGAAACCAGGATCTGATGATGGCATCCCAGTGAAATCGAGGGGAACATTCGAAAATCGTAGGAGCGACTAGTGCGTTTGTTATGTTTTTCATTAAGTATTTTAAAGCACTACAATTTAATGAAGGTCTGGAGTCGATCTGATGATGGAGCCGAAAGACAGTCGAGGGGACTCCTCAACGATTTACAGCAGTTACCTTGTGTTTGGGCTTGATTAATTTGTATTGATGTGAACTTTACACCTAGATAGGTTGTGACTGTCATTAAGGGTCTGATGATGAAGACGAAGGACAGTTAAGGGAACTACTCAACAGTTTACAGTAGCTACCTTGTGTATGTTCACCGATTACTCGAAGACGGCTGGACCGATTCCAAAAGTTCTTTTTTATTTGAAAGGGTATACTCTCGAGGTGGTCTAATCATCATCAAGTTGGAATCTCATGAGAGGATCCCATGGAAATCGAGGGAAACCCTCAAATTTTATAGGCAAACCTATAGCGATTTGGGTATTTTTTAAAGTAACTTGAGCATTTGCTCTCGGAAATCATCATTTGGTAAAGTGGAGTTGATAATGAAGACCACAGATGGCCATCGGAACAACTCAATGACAAATATTTCACGGGTTGCGATTCGATTACTTTAATATGGTTGCTAAGCAATTTATGCTCGTCACAATGCGTATGATGAGTGATTGTTGAGGAGTTCTCCTGGTTCTTACCGGGAGAATTCTTCAACAATTAACGTCCCAGGATCGGGAAAAGCAATATTTTGTAAAAGGTGATGAACAGTTGGCATTAGGCTATTGTAACTTAGATAAATTACAAAGTGACCCACTAAAAAGTGAAAAATAAAAACATTTTTACAAAAAAAAAACAACCGACTTCCAAAAAAAACACTACAAATTGAAAAATAACTTTAATTTCGGAAGTCGGTGTCAATAAACGAAAATGCGGAACCAAAGACACCGACTTCCGAAATTAAAGTTATTTTTCAATTTGTAGTGTTTTTTTTGGAAGTCGGTTGTTTTTTTTTTGTAAAAATGTTTTTGTTGTCTCTTTTCTTAGTCGTTATGGTCGTCAGAAACCCGAAAGTCTGACAACCAGTCATAAGAGACTGTCTATCTGGACAGACGGTCGCTCCATGTAAAATACTGGTATTCAGCTGCATCCAGTTCGACTGGAAACCTCGCAAAAATAGTAGGGAAAGAAAGAAAGAAATACGTTTATTTGCGGCAAAAATGACGCATTGACACAAAAAATACACAAACAAAACAAAAAACAAAACACTCCGGGACTGCCGACAGAAGTGAAAACTTAATCAACGAGTAGTTACATCCCGAGGACAGCCGAACGCATCCGAATGTATCGCGGTGTCGGTTACGGTAACAGTGTCGCGAGTTCAATGGTTTTTCCCATCTCAACAAGTACATCCCGAGGACAGCCGAACACATCCGAATGTAGAGCGGTGTCGATTAGGGTGACAGTGTCGCGTGTTCAATGGTTTTTTCCCATCTCAACAAGTGCATCTCGAGGACAGCCGAACACATCCGAATGTAGCGAGATGTTGGTTACGGTAAAAGTGTCGCGAGTTCAAAGGCTTTTTCCCATCTCAACGAGTACATCCCAAGGACAGCCAAACAAATCCGAATGTAGCGCGGTGTCGGTTACGGTAACAGTGTCGCGAGTACAATGGTTTTTTCCCGTCTCAACGAGTACCTACATCCCGAGGATAGCCGAACACATCCGAATGTAGAGCGGTGTCGGTTACGGTAACAGTGTCGCGCGTTCAATGGTATTTTCCCATCTCAACGAGTACATCCCGAGGACAGCCGAAAACATCCGAATGTAGAGCGGTGTCGGTTACGGTAACAGTGTCGCGAGTTCAGTTTTCGCTTCAATAACAATTTGGGAGAAAACATGCGTCACATCTACGCAAAACGGCCATCACTCAGCATAATGCTAAGACCCGATAATGATGATGACTCGTATTATCAATTGAATCAACACCTAAAGATTAATCACATCTCTACCGATCGTTCATCGGTTAGTACAAACATCAGTTTCATCTTTGGTGGAACTCAGTAATGCGGCTTCAGTACCTACTACTAGTGCGATAAATGACATATTAACTAACCTGTTTTACATACAAATTGTAGTTATATCTTTTGCATAACGAGACTATTGACGATTGTAATTATACGTTATTTTCTGCGCGTATGTCATAAAAATACCGTTGATATAATAATGATTTACTACAAGCAAGAAATAGAACAGTTTAACTAATGACCCAGGAGCACCATTGCTTACTAATGTTCCTTAAAAAACTTAGGACCTTCTCTATATGTATAGGGTCAAATTAGATTAGCTAGCGAAACTTCGCGGTCGTAATAAGTAAAGTTTACAGGGTTATTGGTAAAACATTAACAACCTCTTAAGAGGTCATTGTACTCATCCTTATGAACAACTTTTACTATCTCTCTTTTTATATTTGAGCGTCCCCGCCCCGCGCGCTAGCGATAGGACGTGTCTCGTGTGCCCTCTGTGATTTTAAATCATTTTACTAAATTCCAACGAAATTACCTTATAAGTTTTCGGTTACATTTGCATAAATCACTATAATAAAACGTAAAATTCACGCATAAACAATAAACTGTTTGTAGACAAGTCTGCTTTGGTGCTTCGAGTTTTAAAATAACGTTAAAGTGAATGTGGCAATCGAGCAGTGACATACACAATGACCCTGAATGTCGTCACTCAACGTCCTTTCCCTTTTTTATCATAAGAGTTGAAAGCTATTAGCTATTTTGCAGTACTAATTAACAGTTTACTTGGCGTGTTGGCGAAGAGCTCTGGTCATAATTGCAGTAAACGCCCCAGGTCTGAGGTTCGATCCCGACGAGGCGCCGCACTTTTTGTGTTTTTAAAAATTATTAACACTGTTATTACCAAGTAGATGCAAAAGATGTCGACACCTAGAACCCCACCAAATCATAATATTCCTTCACGTTCCGAGTCGGACATCACCAAATTGTTCGCTAAAGATGAGTTGTCAACCAATGCTACAACTAATATTACCCAAAGAACAAATAAGCGCCGATGTCCCTCAGGTGACGACATTACTAGCGACTATTTGACCGACTTCAAGAACGAAATAAGAGATATGATACAAAACATGACTACCTCACAAAATACCCGTTTGGACAAACTAGAAAGCTATATAATCGAAATAAAAACCTCAAACACTAAGATAGAAGAGACTTTTACGGAAATGGAAAAAGCTGTGAACTCTTTTTCTGAACAGTTAACCTCACTTGAGGTAAAGATTGCAAGCCTGGAAATAGAACGTAACTCCATAGTAACTAAATTAACTGCACTGGAAGAAAAGGCGGAGTCCTTCGATCGTGCCCTTGTAAAAACTTGCATCGAGCTTCGCAACGTACCCAAGAGAGCGAAAGAAACTAAAAAGATGCTTTATGACGCCTTACTGGAACTTTCAAAACAACTCGAAATAAAATTACAAGTGTCCGACATACGCGATGTATCACGACAGCCTTCAAAAAAAGAAACTCCAAATTCTACCCTAACAGTCGAATTTACGAACACGCTGACTAAAACCAGCTTTTTGTCAGCTGTTAAGGACTACAACAAAATGAATCCAAACAACAAGTTGAACTCAACGCATCTGGGTATAGAAGCTCCAAAAACGCCAACTTACGCTGCGGAACAATTAACTCCCAACTCAAAACGAATCTTTTACCTGGCTCGTAACTATGCCAAGATGAACCAATACATGTTTTGCTGGACCGCGGACGGGCGCATTCTGATGAAGAAGAATCCTGACAGTCCCTCTATTGTTATTAAAAGTGAATTACAAATCCAAAAGATGTCTGAACCGACTGCACCTGACAATGTATGACTAGGTCATCCTTTGAGAAATGTAATTTTTCTGTTAACGGTTATTTCTGCAACTACTTTTAATTTTGTTATTACTTTATCTGCCATATTAATTAGGCTAGTTTTTGTAAACTACTGCACACCAAACTCCACCAGAAACCCTTTATACAATTCTCATTTAGTAAAACTTTTTCCTAGCAAAAAGTTTAAACACTATAACACTACACTATGCTCACATTCACTCATATTAACCGTCCCTATGTTCTCACTGCCTCAATCCTATAACCTTATATATTACACTCTAATACCCTTATTTTCATACAACTATGTCTAATTCGATATATGATGTAATGTCTGATCTTGACCAATTTTCTGTATCTGAAACTCACATTTGTACCCCCGAAGCAACGAAATCATACGTTAAGAACGAAAGTGTCTGGCTTACTACTTTAACGCAAAATATCCGATCAATTAACTGTAATTACTTAAACCTCCAAACCCTAATTCATCGTATGAATATTGACTGTGATCTTCTGGTCCTAACAGAATGCTGGCTACCATGCTCAAGTAACTCGTGCATTCCCACTCTACATAATTATACCACATACAAAACAACCAAACACCTTAATCAGAGCGACGGGGTAGTTGTCTATGCTAAGTCAGATATGATAACCACTTGTGAAGAGCCCGACTTTCTTGAATCAGCCTCGTGCTTACTTGTGAAGATAAATTCAGAAGTGGCTATACTTTGTATTTACCGCTCCCCCTCAAACGACAACATTTGTTCATTCCTTACTGCACTCAATAACATTATTCCATCTCTCACCACTTACAAATCGGTTATCATAACTGGAGACATTAACTTGGATATCAAACCTGAAACCCAAGATTCACGAGCCCACGAATATCTCAACACCCTGGCGTATCACGGATTTCTACCAGCCCATACACATCCAACGAGAGGCAAAAACTGCCTAGATCACATTATGATTCGATCCACAGGTACAATTCTTACTCTAGTTTACGATACAACGGTAACAGATCATTGTTCTTCCCTTTTGTGTGTAAATACGCAAAACAAAAAATCCGAATCAACCCCCTCAAAAATGATATCTAAGGTAGACTATAATGCACTTGATAAAACTATGAAAAACCTTGACTTTACCCCCCTTTTTCTTATCTCTGACCCAGACAACGCTATAGACAAACTTACACAAATAACGAAAAATGCCTTAAATGAATGCACGACATTTGTCAAAGTTCCTTCAAGTAAAAGGATATTGAAACCGTGGATTACTCCAGGGTTGCTGCGTTGTATCCGGAACCGTGATTCTCTTCACAAAAAAGTTAAGCAGTCACCAGACAATCAAACTCTACTTATCACATATAAGCGATACAGAAATTATTGTACAACACTTTTGAAAAAAATAAAAAGAAAATTTGATTCCGAAGAACTAAATAAGGCAGTCCACAACCCTAAAAAACTATGGGACTCTATAAAAACCATCACCAATTCACAGAAAAAGAGGAACTCCTCCAACCAACTGTTAACTCACTCTCACTCGCCCAGACAGTCTTGCAATGATGTAAACGAATTCTTTGTCAACATAGGGAAAAAACTCGCAGAAAATATAAAGACTACACAAATCCACTCAACTCCCCCTCAAACTACAAAGTTCAATAATCGTTCGTTTTAGAACAGACAGATCCTGACGAAGTTATAAGTACCATTAACCAGCTAAGGGTTAATGCTGCTACTGGTTGGGATGGCATATCCCAAACCTTCCTAAGAAGATACGCACGGACCCTTGCACCTATACTATGCCACATCTTCAACCTTTGCTTTCATTCAGCTATTTTCCCATCTTCTTTTAAAAGAGCAATTATTCATCCTATCTTCAAGGGTGGTGACGGAACATTACCAAACAACTATCGCCCAATAGCTGTTCTTAGTGCACTGTCGAAGGTACTTGAACGCCTCTTAAACAAGCGATTAGTCCTATACCTCGAGCATTTCAAACTGTTATCTCCCCAGCAGTTTGGCTTTCGCAGGAACAAATCCACTTGTGAAGCAGTCCATATGTTAATTGGTAATATAGTACAGAACTTAAATACTAACAAGAAGGTTCTCACTATATTCTTAGATCTTGCAAAAGCATTTGACACCGTTCCCGTCTCCACTCTTCTACTCAAGCTTGAAAGTTTAGGTGTCAGAGGGTCTTCACTTGATCTCTTCAAGAGTTATCTTACTGACCGCACACAATTTGTCACTATAGATGATTACAAGAGTGAAGAGCTACCCATTCAGTATGGTGTACCACAGGGTAGCATTTTGGGACCCACACTCTTTCTTGTGTTCATCAACGACCTTTGCAATCTTCCAATTCCAAATGCCACAATAGTTTCTTTTGCAGACGATACTGCCATCACTTTCACCGCAAATTCTTGGTCGGATCTCCAAGTTACTGCACAAGACGGCTTTAATTCCGCCTTGAAGTGGCTTTCCTCTCATACCCTTACTCTCAATGCCAACAAAACTAACTTCATCACCTTTTCAATGACCAATACTTCCCAGCCTAAAATCCCAATCTCTATAAAAGCTCATTCTTGTCCCACTCAAAATCAACTTAATTGTCAATGTCCCACCTTAACCCCAGTAGAGCAGGTGAGATATCTTGGTATAGTTCTGGACAAAAACCTTAACTTCAAATCCCATATTAACACCCTCACTGGTCGCATACGAAAGTTAATTTACATTTTTAAAACCCTGCGCCATGTAGCCAACCCGTTTATCATCCGAAACGTTTACTTTGCTCTTTGTCAGTCCATCCTAATCTATTGTATATCATGCTGGGGTGGTGCTGCTAAAACTATACTTAAGCCTCTGGAGGTCGCACACAGAGCTATTTTAAAAGTGGCTACGTTCAGACCGATACTCTCCCCAACTATCGAACTATATCAATCATGTAGCGTACTTAATGTAAGGCAACAATATATTTTACACATAATCCTTCTGCAACATCGTCGAACACCATTCAAAAAAATCTCCAAGCGCCGCAAAGACCTAATCTGCACAATTCCACCTACACGCACAGCTTTTATGAAAAGGTTTGCTCTCTATCTTGGCCCATCACTCTACAATAAAATTAACGCGAAAATTCCGATTTATGGCTTAACAAACTTTAACTGCAAAAAGACTGTTCGCACCTTCCTTTTAAACCTTACCTATGACGAAACGGAAGAATTCCTAAAAAAGTGATTACTCAAACACATAAATGCATCACACACTACATAAATTAGCAAAACACTCACCACACTAACAGTATACACACTACACCAAATTACTGAACAATTTTTTATTTATACTCTCTTTTTTTTTTTTCTGAACTCTCATTTATAAATTTGTGTTTTCAGATTTTGCTATTTTTAAATTCTAGTTATTCTTGTTTTGGTTAATAACCTAATTTTAATAATATAATATCATTAGTAGCTTTCTGTAATGATTTATAATATAGTATATTTAACACGTGCTTATAAGTCAACCATTTTATGACGGGGATCGGAACTGTTTCTCCTAAACACAGGTTATTCTGTAACCTATCTAGGAGAGCAGTACGGCACCCACTAACTAGATTAAGAAACTTTGTGCTTGTGCTTTATATTATATTATCTTAGCATGTCATCTAGTCCTAGTTGAACAATAAATCTTATAAAAACTATGGGACCAAAACTGAAACCGCGACAAAAAAATCAGCTGTCCCCTACATTTTGACGAGTTATACGAACATAAATGTAGGGAACAGCTGATTTTTTTTCGCGATTTCATGCAGGACTTTCTTGTTTCATCCTTTTCAGGTTTTAGTTTTTAAACTGTTTTTTTGTTTTTATATACTTGGACATAATTATTTTTTAATGTTAGCTTGTATAATTATTATCTGTTTATTGTACTGTAAGATTTGTTATAATAAGAAAATACATAACTCTAAACTAATCGACTCCACAAAAACACATAAAAACTTCGCAAATCATTCATTACTACTACAGCCGCCATATTATAAGGTGGGTGGCAACTATAATTGTAACAAGCGATGCCTGTCCAACACACGAGCATTAACGGCACAGGTGTAAGCTCAGACCTTTATTTTAGTACGTTCAAACTTATTAGTTGAAACGTTATCGTAGTTTACTGACTGATGGCGCTACCGTCAAAGCGGCAACATGAGAAATAAAGCCGCCTCACGTGGTAGGGGTTGCAAAAAAATTATAGATTATCTTTTTAATATTTTTTTGTTGGTCAAGTTTTGTGGCATCAAGGCATCGACGCGCGATTTCGTGATCGTCACTTTCATACGTCACTTTTGTTCGGAAAACCAGAAGGCGGGACCGCAAGCGCTCTCTAGGCGCTCCTGTTCACCGCACAAAATGTGACATATGAATGCGATGATCGAATATTGGCGCGAATGTCGCTTTTGGCAAGTAAGTGGCCTAAGGTACTTCAAAATATTAAACAGCTGTTTAAGTAATGTAGCGAAATAAAAGAAGAACTTTACCACATATGACACGTATAATTTTTTAAATAAAAATGCATGCATAATTAAATCTATATTATGTTTTGCCTGTTACCTGTTCCGCTACTGTTTTATAATATTAGATTTATACCCTACCATACTTTTTACGGTACTAACGTGAAGTACAGTTTCTGAAATAAAACAATGATTTACTTAAGTTTTCTTCCAATGTATGTATTTATTATTTAATAATAAAACCAGCCTATTATTGTCCTGGTACAGGGCAAAGGCTTCTTCTCATACAGAGAAGGCACGCATAAAATACTTGAAAGCTTATTATATCTAACCTAAGTTTTAACTATTACTTACTACATTTTATTTGATAAATGTGAGAACAAAATAAACTGAAATGGAAACAAAATGGTATCATATCGTAATGGTTCATTCTATCGTAAGTAGTTAAATTTAATCACACATTATAAAACCATTAGACCGACTTTCATATAACTTTTTCATTAAAATAATTACACTGTTTTGAACTTAAATTACAAGAAATAAGTAACTCTAGGAGCCTTCTAAACAAGTGACCTTTCAATAATTTCAACATAATAAACATACCTATAAAAATATACGTTTTTTTAATATTAATTAACATATCGTGTATCCATATGTCCGTACGCGATAGAAAAAACAAAAAAAAAATACGAAAAAATGGTTTGTTTTTTATTGTTTTGCAGTCGTTACGCGATAAGAGGTGAGTTCCAAACCGGACCGATTTCCTGCCGGCTTGCAGAACCGTTCATACAATAAACTTGCATCATTTACATTTAAAATTTCACCTTTTAAAATGAATTTTATTGGATACTAGCTGCGCCCCGCGGTTTTACCCGCGTAAATGTCGATCCCGTGGTAATATCGAGATAAAAAGTAGCCTATATGTTAATCCAGGGTGTCAGCTATCTCCATACAAAATTTAATCGAAATTGGTCCAGCCGTTTGAGCGTTTGCGTTGTCTGTGTTGTGCCGGACTTAAAGAATAGCACCACCCCTTACTTCCCGTGAGTGTCGTAAAAGGCGACTAAGGGTCGTACCGGAGAACAGGCAGCAGCGTTCTCTATGCATTCCACCATCATACCATACTGCGAGCGCCAACCCGCCTGCCAAGCGTGGCGATTATGGCAAACCCCCCCCCCCCCCCCCCCCGAAATTGGGGGAGGCCTATGTTCAGCAGTGGACGTCTGTCGGCTGAACTTTTGCCTTTATAATATTAGTGTGACTAGTTTCTGCCCGCGACTTCGTTTGCTTGGAAGTTTTAAGTTTTTCTTATAAAACTCCCTCGGTCACCAGCCCAACGCCATCGCCCGTACTATACTTACTTTTACTATTACTTCGTTCTCGCTTAGCGTTTTTTCTGACTATTATTATTTTTACTTGGCTCCTAACGGTCACAGCGTGATGCTATTATATAACTTGCCTCATGAATTGGGCAATCAAATGCAATAAAAAGAATTCAAATCCAACGGACAGTTCCAGAGATCATCATCATCTGCTGCAGATGATGATGATCTCTGGAACTGTCCGTCGGGTATGAATTCTTTTTTTTTCTTTCTCCTTTCCTTTCTTTTCCCAACTATATTGGGGTCGGCTTCCAGTCTAACCGGATGCAGCAATACCAGTATTTTACATGGAGCGACTGCCTTTTTTTTTGTCGCTGAGAAATGACATTACGCATCTCCGCTCGTCGGGGGACGAGACGGTACTATGTGGGAATTCCTACCAGAGTGGCAGTATACCCACCAAAACTCAGCGCTGTTCCCTCATCGCCTTGATGGGGGGGTCATGGGAATCCGGCTCAGCCTTTGCGTCCACAACCCCCCCGCCTATTTGGCGGGCCCCACATGTCCCCCCGGCCGGGGGGCTACGGGAATGGCCGGGAACATCTGGCTATTCCCGTCCGGCACTGGTGGAAGCCTGTGCAATACAGGCGAGGGTGCCCCCGCACTCCTCGCCTGCTGGCTTCCACCTGGGAGGAGTCGGAGATGACTGTCATACCGACGTCTTCTTCGACCCCTCCTTCGCCTTCAGAGCGGCGCCGCGAGAGGGTCTTCCTCCCGCGCGCGTTCCGCCGCCTCCTTCTGGGACATGACGCCCAGGACCCCTCATTCCCCCCTATCTGACCTCCACAACCCAGTTAGTGGGTAATACGATACCCCTTGGTAAGACTGGTTGTCAGACTTTCGGGCTTCTGACTATCCGTAACGACTGTCAAAGATCCACGAATGACAGCCGGGACCAACGTAGTCGTCTGCTTTAGTATTTTAGTAGGGTTTTTTTTTTAAAGAATAAGGTATCTATTTACATTCTTTCGATGTCTATAGTAGGCAGAAAGAAAAGAAATGGTCGTATTAATTTGTGTATTAATGACCTTTAAATATTGACTAACAGCTGACCCGACCGGTATAACGATTAAATGATTAAATGTTGCCCTGTCTAATTTTCAACAATAAAAAAAAAAACATAGAAAAAAGGAAGTTCAGTTTTTCCCAAATTTGAACATTTTTTCGGAAACTTTTCTCATTTATTATTCCGAATAAACCTAATTTGGACTATTGCAAACATTTATAAATAAAAAATTCCCAAATTGGTCCAGCCGTTTTTGGGTGATGTGCTTACCAACAAAAAACATTCCATTTTTATGTATATAGAAGCTCAGACCAGAATATGTATACGGGCTGATTTTTCCAACTCCTGATAACTTTATCGGAGGAATAATTTTGATTTTTTGACAGTTATTCCATACAAAAACTGTCAGACGTCAATTTTATTCCACTAATAAAAAATATCGGTCGATTGAAAAATCAGCCCTAAGTAGAAGATAGATTTATTTGAAGACTAAATTTATATATACATGCTTTCGATGTCTGTCTGATTGTGGTAGACAGAAATAACTGAAATGAGAGAATTAATTTGTGAATTTACGACATTTATTGATATGACGTTCTGGAAAATTAATTTAAAGCAATTTTTTAACGATATTAAAACAAGGAATATTTTTAACTATTATTAAGCATATATTTTTAATATTTAATACATTATCTGCTGTAAAATCGTATTAAAAACGTATTTTTCATGAAAACATTAAAATTACATCGAAAACACTTATTATTTTTCTGTAAACAACTATAACAAAAACAAAACTGTGCAAATTGTTCCACTTCTGGTACAAAACGGGATATTACTAAGCATAAATTTTCACTATTATTATCTGGTGTAAAATCGTATTAAAAACGTATTTTTCATGAAAACGTAAGATTACATCGAAAACACTTATTATTTTGCCATAAATAACTAAAACAAAACTGTGCAAATTGTTCCACTTCTGGTACAAAAACGGGCCTATAATATAATATAATCGTTTAATCGAATTTATTATCTAATATAAGTAAAATTAAAAATATCATTAAGGGTAATAATGCAGTAATTAAGATAAGAAGTGCTAACAATTACCGTCCACTCACACATTTCTGTGCCACATTCGTTTTGTAAGTGTTTCACGCAAACTTGCAATTATGTTTCGATTTCTGCGGCTAAAGTTTAAGTTCTACTTAAGTGCTAATTATATTTTGTTAAAACCTACTTTAAAGCAATTTTTGTGGTGTATTTCATGCAAGAAGCTTATAGATAAAAGTGGAGGCAACACTCTAAATGCCTAAGTGAAGACGACTGTGGTCGGACACTCTCTTTCTAAATACACACATAAGAACGAGACAGTGATATGTGTTTTCTTTGTCATATGTATGTATTTAGAAAGAGAGTGTCCGACCACAGTAGTCTTCACTCAAGTATTTAGAGTGTTGCCTCCACTTTTATCTATAAGCTTCTTGATTTCATGTTCTCTTTTGTTCTGTTAGCGCAGCCGTGAGGCACACTTTCCTGCTAATTTCTTGAATTGAACCTTTTATTTTTTATCTGATGTATCATAATCAGCCTATAATGTTCCCACTGCTGGGACACAGGCCTCATCTCTTCGAGAGGGAGTGGGCTGTATTTATTTATTTAATACTTCAAGCACTAAAATGTACAGAGGCCAACTTCATGCCATAGGCAATCATGAAAATTAAAGAATAAATATTTTAATTATAAAGATACGCTTAAACCTATTAAAACTATGAATATATTATATGGGACGTTTTTCTTTTTTATCGACAATCTGGCAGACAAATTTTTATATTTGTTAAAAAAGTAAACATGTGATTTCTTTAGTAAAATGTATATTTTAAATAATTGCCTCGTTTTTGTAGATATCAAAAACATATAATGCATCGAAGTATTACTTGTAATTTTTGTTTTACTTCAAATTATGTAGGAATGGTAGCAAAAAATTAACACTACTAAAGTGTTAATTTTTTGCACATAAATGTTTTGTTTTTATTTTCCATACAAAATCAGATCTTCAGTTTCTTATTACTTTCTTGTCAAGAATACAAACATTTATTTTTAGATAACTCCATGGGACGGAATTCTGAATATAAACATTTATAAAATATTATCCAATACCACTCTGTCACATTTTTGCTTCTTAAGACTAAAAACTTTTTAATATTATGAAAATCTTCCAATAAAGTAACTTGAAAATCTTGTGAACACCTTTATCATTTAGCATGTAATACTAAAAAACGTTATTTTTGTAAATATTACCAAGAAACTGGATCATACACTACTTTGGCCTTAAATTATAAGGGGGACAAAATTGTGACAGAGTGGTTAACGAAGTGACGGAGAGGTATATAATGATTACCCGCTGAACAAAGTTAACCTTATAACAGTTTTAAATTTTAGAAAACAATAATAAGTTATAATATTTCCTTGAAATGCTACTATAAGTCATATTTATTGGTAGGTATCCATTCTTTGGTAGATATTAATCTAGTCTTATAATATCTTTTCGCTTACTCTACTTTTCAAATACTTTTATTGGTTGATCAAATTCGTAAAACACGCGTCTACCTCTTTTAACTACCTTAGGAGGTAAAATTATTTTTAACAAATTTTCAAACATCACATCTGACACATCAGGTTCTACCAATTTCAATAATTTTCCAGTTTCATCAACAGTTTTATGAAACATCACCCATTGCCACTCTCTTTATTTTTTTGTGTTCTTTTGGTTTCATATCTTTAACTAACTTTTTACGAGCATGATATCTTTCTAAATCACTCACTCGTTTCACTTCTGCAACAATTTCAGTGTTAAGTTTCCTTTTTTCACGACACTGTCGCTGTCTTTCAGCCGCAGATAATGATACTTTTCCATTTACCTTATGGTAACACCTTAAATTAACAAAATAATCGACGAAATAATAACCAACATAAGAAAACTAATAATCATCTATTATCAAAATGAACTAAGGCTCTAAGTTCCATACAAAAACGATCACTCCGTCACGAGATATACCACGACGTCACATTTTTGTGAAAGAGGTGCCTCGTGACAGAGGTGTAAAAATTAAATTTAAAATTTAAAAAACCCCCGACACAAAAAAATAATAAAATTAAATGTAAGTAATTGGAAAAGGATCAAATAATTTAAAAACCCCCAACTTAAAGAATCTAGGTAACGAGACTAAATCAGATAAATTCATATGGCAGTCGGGGGACCGTTCTGTGGAAAACACCTTCTATGCTAAGAGGTCCCCCGACTGCCATATGAATTTATCTGATTTAGTCTCGTTACCTAGATTCTTTAAGTTGGGGGTTTTTAAATTATTTGATCCTTTTCCAATTACTTACATTTAATTTTATTATTTTTTTGTGTCGGGGGTTTTTTAAATTTTTAATTTAATTTTTTATTTCATGCTTTTTGTAGGGAGTCCTTAATATTTGTATTTCATTTCTTTTATTTTCTTGCGTTTTAAGATTCAGGTAATTTGGTGTTTAATCAGGTTTTTTATCCGTCAAAAAATAATTATTTATTTATAGTTGAAGAATAATTTTTAAGACTAAACAGATTTTTTTGTTTTATTATATCCTTTTCCTAGTTCTTCCTTTAGTTATTCAACTTTCGTACAAGTATTTCATAGCGTTAGATATCTTAGGTATTTCAGATCTAGTTTATAAAATGGGACTACGACACTATCTGATGTAGAAATACCTACGCTTTTTAAGTGGGATTGTTCCATTCGTAATAAAAATAGTCAAACTCAGTGGTCGTAGGTACCAGTCATCACTCCACTTTCCTGATCATTCTAGAGCATTGATCAGACAAAAAAATATTTTGAAGTTTTTAGTTTTCATTTCGTTAGTTAATATTCCTCACAGTTTACATTATTCTACTTGTCAAGTCAAGTACAACAACTCCTTCAATATAGGTATCAAATGCAAGGGGCATTTGATACCTATATTGAAGGAGTTGTGAAAAAAGAATATAATTCGCCATTTTGTGGTGGCGGCCATCTTGGATTTGAAATTTGTAATAGCGTATAGTATTGTACTAGTCAAGCCCTTTCATTTGATACCCATATTGAGGGGGTTGTGAAAAAAAAAATATAAATCGCCACTTTGTGGTGGCGGCCATCTTGAATTTGAAATTTATTATAGTGTATAGTATTCTACTATTCAAGCCCTTTCATTTGATACCCATATTAAGGGATTTGTGAAAAAATATGTATTCCGTCATTTTGTGGCGGCGGCCATCTTGGACCGATTTTCATCAAACATAGCTAAGAACACTCCCGACTAATTCACCTTTCAAACAAAAAAAACAAAATCAAAATCGGTTCATCCGTTCGGGAGCTACGATGCCACAGACAGACACACACACACACACACACACACACACACACACACACACACACAGACACGTCAAACTTATAACACCCCGTCGTTTTTGCGTCGGGGGTTAAAAATAGTAATGTTCGAGATTCTCAGCATTAATTATGATTTACGCATAAAACTGGGCTTTTATGAAATATTTATCAGAAATCAATAAAATAATATTAAAACAGAAATTACAATAACATTTGGAAGTATTAACTTACGTGACAGAGCGGTCGCTAAATAAACACACGCAACTTTCACTGTTTGCGAGCGATTTACTGGTATTGGCGGGGTGTAAGAACGCAAAGCGTGGGTCCAGGGTTGAGGGGGACTATGCTTTTGTCTAGTGACCAAGTAAAATTGCTAATGCATATTATTTTGTACCATAAAATGAGTGACAGAAAGTAGCAACAAAAAAATTTAATTAAAAATTTTAAAAACCCCCGACACAAAAAAATAATAAAATTAAATGTAAGTAATTGGAAAAGGATCAAATAATTTAAAAACCCCCAACTTAAAGAATCTAGGTAACGAGACTAAATCAGATAAATTCATATGGCAGTCGGGGGACCTCTTAGCATAGAAGGTGTTCCACAGAACGGTCCCCCGACTTCCATATGAATTTATCTGTTTTAGTCTCGTTACCTAGATTCTTTAAGTTGGGGGTTTTTAAATTATTTGATCCTTTTCCAATTACTTACATTTAATTTTATTATTTTTTTGTGTCGGGGGTTTTTAAAATTTTTAATTAAATTTTTTTTTTCATGCTTTTTGTAGGGAGTCCTTAATATTTGTATTTCATTTCTTTTATTTTCTTGCGTTTTAAGATTCAGGTAATTTGGTGTTTAATCAGGTTTTTTATCCGTCAAAAAATAATTATTTATTTATAGTTGAAGAATAATTTTTAAGACTAAACAGATTTTTTTGTAACATTATATCCTTTTCCTAGTTCTTCCTTTAGTTATTCAACTTTCGTACAAGTATTTCATAGCGTTAGATATCTTAGGTATTTCAGATCTAGTTTATAAAATGGGACTGCGACACTATCTGATGTAGAAATATCTACGCTTTTTAAGTGGGACTGTTCCATTCGTAATAAAAATAGTCAAACTCGTCCATCCAGTCATCACTCCACTTTCCTCATCATTCTAGAGCATTGATCAGACAAAAAAATATTTTGAAGTTTTTAGTTTTCATTTCGTTAGTTAATATTCCTCATTCCCTTTCAATATAGTTTACATTATTCTACTTGTCAAGCCCTTGCATTTGATACCTATATTGAAGGAGTTGTGAGAAAAGAATATAATTCGCCATTTTGTGGTGGCGGCCATCTTGGATTTGAAATTTGTAATAGCGTATAGTATTGTACTAGTCAAGCCCTTTCATTTGATACCCATATTGAGGGGGTTGTGAAAAAAAAATGTAAATCGCCACTTTGTGGTGGCGGCCATCTTGGATTTGAAATTTATTATAGTGTATAGTATTCTACTATTCAAGCCCTTTCATTTGATACCCATATTAAGGGATTTGTAAAAAAATATGTATTCCGCCATTTTATGGCGGCGGCCATTTTGGACCGATTTTCATCAAACATAGCTAAGAACACTCCCGACTAATTCACCTTTCAAACAAAAAAAAACAAAATCAAAATTGGTTCATCCGTTCGGGAGCTACGATGCCACAGACAGACACACACACACACACACACACACACACACACAGACACGTCAAACTTATAACACCCCGTCGTTTTTGCGTCGGGGGTTAAAAATCATATACGTCAGGAGACAACTAATAAAATATTTTTGTATTTAATAATAGAGACATTAAAAATTATTTCTTGTTATTAATTCAATAACAACGGTTAAGTAGTTAGTAAATGTTTTTGGATAGAAACTTTCAATGTGATTTTCTTTACGAGATCAGTTTGTTTACATTTACAGAGGGACTTTAATTTGTATGTAAAACACCTCCGTCACGCTTTTTGTATACTATGTCACAATAATTTTGTAAAAAATATTAATAATTAAAATCTAGTTTTGAAGACATTATAATTGTTGCAGCAGCATTGTAGCAGTCATGTGTATTTTGTAAGAAAACAAATAAGTAATTTAGTATTTTGGAGCAATAACATTTTTTTTTGCGGAGAAGACATATAATTGTCGATAAAAAAGAAGAACGTCCCATAATATACCTAATTAGGTAGGTACATATTAATATAAGCACAAATAAATATACATAAATATACTTATGTCTATACAGTTATTTTTAAAACATTAATAACCTCTTGTTAAGGTGACATTGTACTCATCATTAAGAACAACTTTTACTATGGGACCAAACCTGAAATCGCGAAAAAAATCAACTGTTAACATTTATGTTCGAATAACTCGTCAAAATGTAGGGAACAGCTGATTTTTTTTTTCGCGATATAATGACGAGATAAGAGGAATTTAAAATTTCTATAGAAAACTTATTTTTCTCATTCCTCGTCTTTAAATCAGTGTCGATCCAAAATATATATTTGGAAACCTAGATATTCTGTAATCCAATCGGAATAAATACACACTACCTTAAGAATATGTTTGAATTACAAATTATTTTGGTATTACGTTTGTATGAACTACGCATGCTCCGTCGGCCCCTTAAAGATTTATAATATTAGTAGCACTAACACCTGCGTAAGTAATTATTAAAAGGAAAATTGCAAAATATTGCGGGAACACCCACACTTTACCTTCACCAAAGCAATAAAAATAGAAACTACAATTCGTTACTTTCATTCGGACAACAAGAAGCTACAATTCAACAAGTACAAAACAAAATAATAAAAAAACCCTTGGTCGATACTCGTATAAAACCGCCATTATAGAAAAGTCACCACGATTGCAATCATTCGAAAAAAAAACTGTCACACTACGAATATCAATACTAACAAACGTAAAAATACATCTGTCTGTCTTCTACGTTTTCACTGCTAAACTTCTGAACTGCCGGTCGATTCTGTAAAAATCTCACCGTGAAAACTTAGGTGAAGTGAGTTTGTTTTTGCTAGGAATTGACACTATTGACAGCTCACTCCACGCTCACTTCACCTAAGTTTTCACGGTGAGATTTTTTTCACGGTGAGATTTTTTCACGGCGAGATTTTTTCACGGTGAGATTTTTTTCTCAGTGAGATTTTTTTCACGGTGAGATTTTTTTCACGGCGAGATTTTTTCACGGTGAGATTTTTTTCACGGTGAGATTTTTTCACGGTGAGATTTTTTTCACGGTGAGATTTTTATAGTATAGCTCCGCAGCACCCTAATTGCGTAACACACTAGCAATCACAATCTGGATCATTTTGAAGGATACTGATAACCCATTGCTACTGATAGTGTGTTTATTTGTTTAATCAAATCAAATAACAATGTTAACATGAAATAGTAGTAATATGTAGGTATAATAATATAATATAATATAATATGTACATTTGACTTATCAATCAATCAATCAATTTATTTATTTTTCAAGTAAAAAAAAAGTAGCTAGTAGAGGTATGAGGAACAAGGTGTTAAGTTCACTCATACTCTATAGAAAAGTGAGGATCCTCCGCCAGACGGGTGTTGTGTCTGTCGGGCAACTGCCCAATGATTCATGTCGGGCCGTTGTATCTATGCTAGTTGCGCGGTAAACTCTGCTTGCGAGATGCAGGATTTTGCATGACGTCAGTATGACGCGTTGGTCTCATGTGGCGTTGTAGATACCGCTGCAGACTTATGCTAGTGAGCAAATCAGGTAGGTATTGCAACCAGCAGCCCTACTAAGTAATAAGATAACTTGTGTTATACAAAGCCTTGTATAGTTGCAGGAGAACAGGTGTTTTTTTAAGTGAAAAGTTCTTTAGTCGGGTTGAGCTGTTTTTGAGATGTGAAATAACCATTGAACTCGCGCTACTGTTACCGTAAGCGACACCGCGCGTGTTTTGTTTATGAGACGATTAAAAAAATACCCGCTTCGGATATGTTCGGCTGGCCTCGGGATGTACTCGGTTTTAATGTATATCCGATATGTCAGTGAGTGATGGCAAAGTATTCTGTTTGTGTTTTGTTTTCACTTCTGTCGGCACTCCCGGACTGCCACTGTTTTTTTTTTTATTCAGATAAACAGCGTGTATCAGAAATCATCATCATCATTTCAGCCGAAAGACGTCCACTGCTGGACATAGGCCTCCCCCAAGCACCTCCACTTCGACCGGTTCTGTGCTTCTCACATCCACCGGGTTTCTGCGGCCTTCACAAGGTCATCGGTCCACCTTGTGGGAGGCCTTCCAACGCTACGTCTTCCGGTACACGGTCGCCACTCCAGAACCTTTTGGCCCCATCGGCCATCTGTTCTGCGAGCAATGTGCCCTGCCCACTGCCACTTAAGTTTGGCAATTCTTTGGGCTGCGTCAGTTACCTTGGTTCTCCTGCGGATCTCCTCATTCCTGATTCGATCACGCAGGGAAACTCCAAGCATAGCCCTCTCCATTGCCCTTTGGGTGGCCTTTAGCCTTCTACACAGCAGTATCTATAAAGTCAAATATACAATCTCATCGAGTTTAGGCTCAATGCCCACTGTGAGCGACCACGTTTCAGTGCCATAAGTCATCACTGGCAACACGCACTGGTCAAAGACTTTCGTCTTGAGACACTGTGGTATGTGAGATAAGAAGATATTGCATAGCTTACGGAACGCTGCCCAGCCGAGTCAGATTCGACGATTGACCTCTTTTTCGAAGTCAGGCCTACTTAACTGGACAGTTAACTGGACAGTATCAGAAATATGTGATCTTATTTAAGGGTGTTGTACAGACCATCAAACTGAACAACTTCCTCCATGGGACCAACATCGTAATCATGAAAAAATTGTCAGCTATTCCATATATTTGGGTCGAAAAGGTATCCGGAATAACTCAAGTTTTGGATGGAACAGCTGATTATTTAATATCATTTGCTGTAGATCTTTGAAGAAGACATAACAAGGAGTATCGGTAGACTGGAAGTCAACCCAGACATAGTTGGAGAAACGCTAGGTTGATGATGAACTTGAACCCTGGGAAAGAAAATGAACACACGTTTAAAAAAGTCACATGAGCCTCCCTCTCGGGCCATATCTAAATGCTTTAAAACCACGACACGGGTGATATGACGTCATGTTGAAGTTTCAATCAATCAATTAAAATATTTTATTTCACATAAACCTACATGGGCACTTATGAAACGTCAGAAGCTAAGTGCACGGTTCCAATTGGTCGTTTCCTTTGGAGAAGAACCGGCAAGAAACTCCACGGTTACTCCTTTTCAAAAATTTTATAGCAAATTCCAAAATCCACTCGAACGAAGCCGTCTTTAAAAGCTAGTCGGGCATAAACCGATCAGAATTAAAAGAATACAATATTAAATACGTCTTAGTTGTTACATTTAATAACGGTTGGTGATGATACCCATCTTAATCGGTGACGCATGCTTCCAAGAACGCATTCGTATGAAGCACATGCGCACGCGATTCGAACGGTTTTTTTTCTGTACATTTTGAACTGCGCCGTGTGGAACTAAAGGGTCAAAGTCTTTTTGCTATTCCTGTTTAGGTTGTTGACGAATGACGTCTTAATAAAGAGCAAGATGTGTCAGAATTGAAAAGTCAACAGAATTTCTGCTCTATATATGGAATTTATTTTGCGATAATAATCTTCTTATGCCCTTTCGGCAGACGTATAAAGGGTTGGCTTTTGGTGTAAAAAATTCAGATAAAAATGAGAATTTTATACGTCAATCTTCTATGATAGGGTGCCCCCCTGCTGTCAGGAATGAACAACAAATTCAAACCGCCGTTTTTTAGGAAGAACAATTATACGGGCTTAAAACTTAACTTAAACGTAGGTCGCATCACCGGGATTATCCGAAAGGGTTACCGCTGGCCCGGAACATGGAAGGAACACGGGTGGGGTTTAGTCAGTATGAGTCTGACACTCCCTTCCGCTCTATCCAGAGCGGGAGTGGTCATCTGATGATTTCCCAACCAAAAAAAAAAAAACGTTGGTCGCAGTGCATTACTGGACATAGACCTCTCTCAGGCTGCGCCACAACACCAAGCAAGCTGAAGTGGCAGTAGGCTGGCTATGTTTCTTTTGTAAGGACTGATGGCTGGTGGAGCAGCTGAGTCCTAGAGTCAAGATGAGACCGCGTATCGGCAAGCGTAGTGTGGGGCGCCCCCCAGCTAGATGGACCGACGACCTTAAAAGAAGGTGGCTGGAACAGACTGCATGTGAGAGGAAGTGGACAGGAGGGTACATTAGTCATCTGCCTAGCCTTTTCCCAACTATGTTCGGGTCGGCTTCCAGTCTAGCCGGATGCAGCTGAATACCAGTATTTTACATGGAGCGACTGCCTATCTGACCTCCACAACCCTGTTACTGGGTAATAGGATACCCCTTGGTAAGACTGGTTGTCAGACTTTCGAGCTTCTGACTACCCGTAACGACTGTCAAAGTTCCACGAATGACAGCCGGGACCAACGGCTTAGCGAGCTTTCGAGGCACGGAGGGGTCACGGTCACCCATCCACAGACCAACCGCGGTACATTATTATACCTATTATATTATTACACAATACAGTAAGTACTTATTCCAAAAAATTGCAGCACGGAAAGCCTCCGTTTTCACTAACAAGGCGACAAGTAAATAGATGCCTAAATAGAAGCGCGCCGATGGATTTTGACCTCTCGACGCTCAGCGACATACGTCTCCAATAAAATGAGCTACCTACCTACCAATTAGTCACATCCATGCCGTGTTGCTAATGAGTCAATAAACAGTAATTTTAAACAGACGAACATAGGCTTTAACGAGAAAAATGGTACTTACTTACAAGTTCGTGTTTGAAGACTTTATCCAGTATCGATGATCTTGGACATTCATATACCCCCCGCGGGATAGAACTTTAATATAATTCTGGAAAGATAAAACATTTTAGAGATCCCTAAAAGAGTAATTTAAAAAATTAAACCGACTTCAAAAAGAAATTAACTCAAAATTATGAAATAACTTTAATTTCGGAAGTCAGTGTCATGGGATTTGTATTTTAGTTTTAGTTTTTTGCCACCGAATTCGAAAATTGAAGTTATTTCATAATATTGAGTTAATTTCTTTTTGAAGTCGGTAAAATGCAAATCTTTTAAGTGTTCACTTTGTCAGCAACAATGGTCAGCGATGTGTCATTATTCTTCAATCGTGTTGGGACGAAACCTTAGTAAAATATTAACCAGCCAGCAGGGTAGCAAGTTCGTCATTGATCTAAAATGTTCCACTTGATAACCGGTGGAGCAGACGAGTCCTGTAGTGTAGACCGCGTATCGGAAAGCGTAGCGAGGTGTTGGCGCCTCTCAGCTATGACAGACAATATTAAAAAAGTGGCTGGGATAAACTGGATCTGAAAGGTGGAAGACAGGCTGTTGTCTGGGAGAGGCCTATGTCCAACAGTGGACTGCGATAGGCTAAGTGAAAGAAAGTAAGAAAATACGTTTATTTGCGGCATTAATTAATTAACAATTTCAAAATCCATTTAGTGTACACTAAATCTTAAGTATGTCTATGTTAAATGCTCAAAAGCATAATAAATAGGTATACACTACAAAAATCTTAAATTACTTATTTCATTTCAAACAAATATATACATACCTTAAAAATTATACTTAACAAACTGACTGTACCTGGTGCATGCGATACACCGCTATATGTAAGTGTGTGTATGCGTTACCAAACGGGAGCGTTCCCAAATGGGAGTAACCCAGCATGATGCATAAAAATAAAAACACAAACAAAATATAAAACAAAATAACAATTTGGGAGAAAGTATGAAGTGGAGTTGATTTTTGAACTAAAATTGTTTAAAATAGCGAGACATTAAAAGCTCACTATGTTTTCACCAAAGTTAGTCAAAAGAGATATAAGAAACTGGTTGTCTTTGCTTCAGAGTCCAAAGTGCGTGTCCGGCACACACTTGACCAGTTTCTTTATTACCAATGAAAGCCATAGAAAGCAGCAGTAATTAATGGTTTAACTCGTAAAGCCTACTGTATTTATAATTCTATAGCAGTTAAATGTAAAACGACAATAGTCTTGAGAATAACGAACTTTTTAGCGATACTATAGTAGGTACTAAATTTTGTCCACATCCAAATTTAGATCACCCATAAATCCATTTTAGTCTACACATTTAGTTAGTAGGCTATATTAATAATGCATCACAAATTCCCAGCATTACTAATAAATAAAGGTACGTAGATAAAAATAAATTTAAAGCAATTAACAAAAGTCAGAATTAAACTTAGACTTTTTGTGTTTCAATTTTAACACTTCAGATAGCCATTTATATTGATAAAAGTGCAATTCAATTATCATTGAACTTTTAAATAAAATGTCTTTTGTCTTGTGTTATCTACATTCGAATGTTGGTTTTTATCAGTGTTTTTTTTCTGTTTTGTTATCGGTTTTAAGTCGCTTTGGCACCTTCGAGCATAACAGATGTTGCGCTTAAGGCGCGGTTAGAAGTAAAAAGACGAACGAACTACAATAGCACATCGCGGCAACAAATACGGTTCAAAACAGCTATGCTTTTCATGTACCTAATTGAATCTAATGACATCAAAATAAAAGTTATTTTACAGTTTTAATTAAATTAAAAAACAAATGCACGGCTTACGGCTGATTTTTCCAACGCCAGATAATTTTATCGAAGGAAGGAAAAAGAAAATTCAAAATTATTTGAATTTTTGACAGTTCGTCCATACAAAAACTGTCAGACGTCAATTTTATTCCACGAACAAAAATTATCTGTCAATTGAAAAATCAGCCCTTAGTGGAATAATTATTAGGTATTTGTTTAGTTGATTAGGTACATTCTCTTTATTATCATTACACAAAATATAATAGTTTACGCTTAACATTTTGAGAGCTAAGCGAAAAAATACTTAACATATTTTTTGAGCTCTGTTTTACGATTCTTTTATCATGATCCTATTTTATTTTTATGAAATATTTTTGAGTAAGTCTTTGCTTTGAACATTTGACAATACACACAATTATTTTTTGGCTTGTAATATGTACGAATACGCTTAGTTGTGCTATAAAAAACTGAGTATTTTACGGTGTCCTACTTTTGAGCAGCGCCTTAACATTTGCCCTTTTCTATCTAAGTTTACTAGTAATTAGTAGCTAATCTGAAGAATTAAAGGCACTTATCTTCACGTCTTACTGTGGAGAAATCAACTCGTAGACACCTTTCAAATGAAAGGCTTATCGTGAACAAGCACCTATAATATGCATTTCCTTTCTTTTGAACTTCGCAATTAGCGCCGACTGATAATTTAAAGACGGTTACTGTTCATTTATAACATATGCGAATAGAACGAACAGCACTTGTATTACTGAATTTAAAAGCAAAATATTGGAACTGTAAAGACATGTCATGATGTTTATTTCTGTAAGGGCCGATTTTACTAGTCTCTTCTCTATCACTCAAATGCAATGATATGAATATTTACTTTGTAAAGTATTTTTTATTTATTTAATTATTGTGAATGTGAGGACTATGTGGGTCATTTCTTTTTTCCTTCTTAGTTAGTTTTAATCATGATCTGGCAGTTTGAGTAATTTACGCGGCCTACTCAAATGCCCTTTCTTTGGTATTGTTCGTCGAATCGTTGAGCTCCTCAAGTTCTGAGTTGAGCTGTACGATTTTTGACAAATGCATGCACTGATTGGACAGGTCCGCTCAATCTGTGTGGTTCTTTCCTCAAAAGACCATTTCAGACACCAATCAACATGATCTTCACACGATCTGACCAAGATTTTGTCTGGACTTTAAAAGAGACTGTGACCTCTGAGTTTGTTTCAGCCTTTCTTCTCAGAATAGTCAGATAGGAAAAGCCGACCTCATTTAGTTTAAAAAAATAGAATTGACGTGTAAAAATGTTTGTACAAACCTACTTACACAAAATAAATCATTTATCATTTATCCGCGGATTAAAATTGACGTCTGACAGTTCTAATATTACTTATTCTAGGTTTAAAAGTTTGGTGAAATTTGCCCTAAGTAGATTTACCCCCTTACTAATAAACGTTGTATAGCGTCTGTATAGTTACACAGCGCTTTGTCCTCTTCTTTCGAAAGTCAAATTACTGACGACTGAAAGAGAAAGATCGGTGTGTAACTATTCATCTGATATTAAGTCTATTAGTAAGGAGGTTAGACACTTGAGCCATTGCGGGTTTAAGTTGACCTGGAGTCAGTAATCCTACTTAATCCTACTAATATTATAAATGTGAAAGTTTGTGAAGATGTTTTGTTACTCAATCATGCGAAAACTGTTGAACAGATTTGGATGAAAATTGGCACATAGATAGACCATTTCCTAGATTAACACATAGGATACTTTTTATCTCGATATTTCCACGGGAACGAAACTTAATGCGTGTGAAACCGCGGAGCACTGCTAGTAATATTATAAATGTGAAAGTTTGTAAAGATGTTTTGATACTCAATCACGCGAAAATCATTGAACAGATTTGGATGAAAATTGGCACATAGATTGACTATTTCCTAGATTAACACATAGGATACTTTTTATCTCGATATTTGTACGGGATAGAAACTTACGCGGGGTGAAACCGCGGGGCGCTGCTAGTACTAAATACATTAGTGGATCGAACGAAAAATCCTTAAATGACGACTGATTTAAATTAGCTAGATATGTTGGGTATCGATATCTAAACATGGTGAAATAAAAAAAAAACTAATTTTCTGAAGTTCACTTTAAGAAACTACGCAGTATATACCTACAGTCATTGACTCCAATTTTTTTATCATCCAATGGTTTTTTTTTGTTTATCATGTTTTAATATAGATATTCCTCACGTCTGCGTAGTTAGCGAACTAACTAAATTAATTTGGCCCTGTAGATAGGTGGAAGAAAAGTACCTCCTCTCTCTGTAATATAAAGGGTATAAATTCTTCAAAGTTAAGACGTTAATCTCCAAATGACATCAAATAACCGCTATTTACCGAATAACCGTTACGTTCAAAAACCGCCTCTTCCGTGTTTCGAAATTTAAAAATCGCAAATTGTTCGTATAATTTGTTCGCATTGTCAGCTTGCGTACGCGATCAGATAAAACATTGTTTTAAAAACGTCGCACATGGTTTTATTAATGAGATATTGCGATTTATCAAGATTAATAAAGTGCCCTTTAATTGTTCTTGTGTTGATTTTGAAATTATACCGCCGCGTAATTCGGTGGGTAACATTTTTTGGCCTCTTAGAACTGAAATCGACGGTTGATAAAATTTTTTGTCAAGTTTTTTTTTTTGTTATTCGATTTCAAAATTGGTAATAATTTATGGAGAGGCTCATGGTTAAACAATAACAGGCGCACGGGTCGCTATTCAAGCTAAAGCAACGCTTGTCGAGGTCGATCCGTGGATGGGTGGCCATCCATAACATACCGAGACCCCTCCGTGCCGAGAAAGCACGTTAAAAAGCTGTTGGTCCCGGCTGCCATTCGTAAATCTTTTAGTCGTTACGAATTGTGTGCCTTTTTGTGTAGTGGATAAGGTCTACAATTGTATTGCTAGCTTGAAAACTGCCCGTCGCACTTCAAAAAAACACATCAAATCGTAATCTGAATCATTTTGAAGGATATTGCTAATCCATTGCTCCATATGTTCAAAAATTTTGTCTGCTCAACAACGTAAATACCGCAATGAATGGTGTTGAACTGTCAAAATTAAAGCCATTCCTACTGTTAGTGGGTTACGCACTTACCTCGCGTGTAATATTACTATTCATTGATATTATTTTATATTTTTATACCAGAATAATAAAACTATTATCAGATACATGGTACTTATAATAACACTATAAAATTATACATCCACCGACCTACTATTAATTAAAAAAACTATAAATAACTGTAGCAAATAATGGTATCTACTGCAAAGCAATTAGTGTTATGGCGATCGCTTGTGTAGCAATAAAATAAGGGTTAATAAAATATAAAAATTATTATTAAGATTAGATTACTATTATTATAATGCCTTCGGTGTGTTGCCGGCCAATCAGAAGGTTAAATTCCATATTTAAAATAAAAATAGCAATCAATATTAAAAATATACGCGTCGACTTGAGAACCTCTTCGGTTAAAAACTAAAAACACAGTTTTGACAGATTGACACAGAGATTAACCCTTAGTCTGCCGGAACGTAGATCTACGCGAGACACAGTGGCTTTTTAATTGTGTCTGTAATTACGGCCCACAAGCGGTTAAAACGTGAGCAACGAGCGTCCTTAAAAAATACTATTATTACCCTTCTGATTGTAAAAAGGAAATTATAAATAAGTATCTTTTGATTTAGTGGCATTTGATTTAAAAAAAACTTTGGATGGAATAATGTTTCATTTAATCATCCATACTCAAAAAAGGTATGTTGTACATTGCAACGCTACAATAATACATATATTGTACTTTTTAAACTTCTCACCTCATAAAATTCTCATAAATTAACAACAAGATGTTTAAAATAAAATAAACACATAACGTAAAAATCATAAAGAAAAACGTCTACACCGGGTAGAGAACCCACTAACCTTTTCCTGCGGTACCCAAAACCGTCCACACCAATTACACGATTCCTTTGTATCACCCGCTTCGAACATCAAAGGGGCCGCACTGAACGATTCTTCATACTCATTTACTAAAATTAAAGCACTATAGCCCGACCAACACATCTTAAGCTCTGACATTTCATACAAATTGAAATGGTCGAACAGAAAACGTTGACGATTTCTGGAGCAGGGGTCTGACACTCTGGTGCGTCTACCACAGTGTTGTAAGATGTCAAATAGTCAAAGATTCACCGACTTATTATCTTATTAACAGTGTGTACATTTTTTTTATGAGCATTTAAATTGACCGTGTAATTTGTAGGTGTGTGCGTGTGTGTGTGTGTTATAATTTTTCCTTGTAGTTTGAAATGGAGTCGATTTGTTGCAATTACGGAAAGCCCTTGAGTCATGGATTTTATTACGTTATAAAAGTATTGTAATTTTTTATGAGCTACAAAGCGGAATTTGGACAATAGGACTTTCTGACTTCTTGTTCTTGTAAAAGAAAAATGCTACGTTAGCAAGTTGTATAATCCTAAAACATTTTCTTTAGAAAAAAGACTGGATTTTTACAAACTATTACATTTCTTTGGATACATTGTCTAACCATTTGATATTTCTTAGTCCATCTTTGCCATACTGAGATCTTAATTAAAGGACATAACAAGAATAAACGAGTCATTACCAACTTTGTTAATAAAGTATTTCAGATTCCGGCATTTAGGAGCAAGTAGAGCCGGGAAAGCATTGATTTTTAGTGTCATCAAAGACCTTACTGAGGCCTATGTTCAGCAGTGGACGTCTTTCGGCTGAAATGATGAAGACCTTACTGAATCTAATATCAAAACTACTCCTATTGGTTACTAACTATTTGTTTCAAAATCTGGTTTGGTAACTATTACTCCTATTGGTTTCAAAATTAAAGTAATTCATACAAGCCAAGCTGAGAATCAAGATTTTTTGAACGTCAAAATTAAATAAGACAGTACATACACGCATAATCATAGATCTTAATCCACCTTCGAATAAAAACTGGCTTGTCGAACATAATGCCAGCAACGCATTCTCTACTATTTCGGCCACATATTGCGTAAAGGCGATGCAAGTTTGGAAAAACTGATTGTGTTTGGGAACACCCAAGGCAAGTGATCGCGCGGTCGTTCACCGACACGATGAACCGATCAGGTGAAGGAATCATCGTCCACTAAATTTTACACGGTGGTAAGGGATGCGCTGGACAGAAACGGGTGAAGACGGATCATCCGCTCCAGATTCAACTCCGAAGCTGACCACGATCCTCAGACATGAGGGACCGACTACAGAGAGAGATAGATCAGCCACTGCTGGGACACGGGCTTCTTCTCTGTGAGAGGGATAAATAAGACAGTACCTACCCCAAAACTTCCCTTCTTAGTGATCTTCTGAGTGCTTTAGCTGTAAAGAAATGGCGGAACAAACACACCAGCAGTACAGCTACATGTTTAGACCCTCCTATCAACTATCAATTTGCATGAAAGTTCTCCAAGTCCCGTTGGATTCCCCAGTCCATTGCGCAGACGCAAGATGTTTGCGATAACGTTCCACAATTAGTGTATGCAAACAGTGTAATTATATTCCTAGTATTGCATATGGTACTGCCAGTTTTTGCCTAGAGAAAATCTTGCGCACGTGCGCTGTTTTAGGGTTCTGTATAGGTGTATTTTGAAACTCCTTTGCTGCTGCTTGTTAAAAGAAGGTTTTTATTCGATAGATGAGTTCTTTCAAAAGTGTCCCTCTAAATTTTACACAACAAGCACAGATATATTTAACTGTTTAATAATTAATATCTTAAATGTAAAAACTTATACTATTGCATGCTAAATATTGGCCAAATGTGTGTTACTAAATATTTGATTATACCATATTTGATGCAATAAATGAATTGATGTGAATTGAATTGACCATCCAGGTATGTCGCTTGAGAATGTGACAAAAAGAAAGTTAGAGATTTTTTTTGTACATTGTAAGATCTTACATTTTGTGGTAGACTTGTCAGCGCAGAATCAGTACCGTAGCTGTATTTTTTTTTTTGTTTTTTGCTGCTAGAAACCGCTGGGCAAATTATGATTGTGAACCATTTTTAGCAAGGGAATTATTCAACACATGCGAAAAATGTATTGATATTCTTTTTCGTATTTGGTTTGCCTTACGAAACGCCATTTTATGTAAACTACCTATAAATAATTATGTTGCCAACAAACTCAAAGAAATAGGTTAGTATATATAAATAACTAGATCCTGCAATTCTAATAACCTTTTATTTTTCAAAATGAATAAGAAAGACAAAATATAATTAAGGGGACTACATGACATAAAGCGCGGTCACTGTCGGACTGCATAGAAAAGAAAGAGAAGCGCGATGACACATCGATATCTATTTACAAAATATCTATTGTTTCAACTAAAAAATTGTAACACTAGTGCTTTATTAAGTTGCTTGCAGAATTATCTGACAAAAAATCAAAATTATGGTATGTATATTAGAATGGTTTTAATTGAGAAAAGAAAGTATTTAGAGGTATCTTCATAATTTTTTTCTATCGATGTTTTCAACACACTATCTTACTAGCATATATTATCAAGAAAAATATCATATATTTTTCTGATTTTGTTTACTTAGTCGATCATATACTTTCAGGCATTTTATAACTTGCGTTTTTTGCGTTTAGGTCCTATATAATAGTCCTTTTAAAAGAAGATCACTTACCAAAAAGAGCGTAACAAGGTCTAAAACTGAAATAAAATGAACATTTTATGAAACCAGAAAACCTCTAAATTGCTCAAAAAGTCATACAGAACCCTTCAAATAAAAACGTTACACTGAAACCAAGTAACCATGTAAGTAGCGAGCATGCAGACGCCCGCGCCGCTGATCAAGCATGCGATTCAATCGTTTGGATATTTTTCACTGCGCCAGCGCTGCGTTAAAAACTAGCCCACACTCATTACTCGCAATAAAGTTTAAGTAGTTATTGTTTTCTAATTGTAATTGAAAACACAAACGAACGCATTATTATGTACGGTTGTGAACTCAACTGTTTAAGTAATAGATTTTAAATTCGATTGCTTCCTTGCTTCTCACACTTTGGGCATAATGTGCATATCACAATCAGCCTATAATATTTCCACTGCTGGGACACAGGCCTCCTCTCTGTGAGAGGGAATGGGCCGTAATCCACCACGCGTATCCAGTGCGGGTTGGTAGATTTTCCATTTTTTAACCGACTTCAAAAAAAAAGAGGAGTGGATGTTTGTTACCTCAGTACGCCGTCATTTATAAACCGATTTGGAAAAATATTTTTTGTTTAAAAGGATAATCTTCCAGATTGATCCCAATTTTATCAAAATCCAGTTCTGATGATGGGATCCATGAGGAATTGAGGGAACTCCTCAAATATTATAGGCACACCTATAGCGATTTTGGTATTTTTTATAGTACCTAACTCGTAACCACCATTAGGTGAAGTGGAACTGATGAAGAAGACCCAGATGGCCACCGGAACTACTCAATAATAGTATTTCACGGGTTGCGATTCGATTACTGTAACATAATTGCTAAGCAATTTATGCTCGTCACAGTTGGAATAGTTAAGTGGAGCTGATGGTGGAATACTAGGAGAACTCCTCAACAATTAACGTCCCCGCATCGGGAAAAGCAATATTTTGTAAAAGCGATGGGCAAGTTGACATTAGGCTATTGTAACTTAGATACATTATAATCAGACCCACTAAAAAGCGAGAGATAAAAACTTTTTAACAAAAAAAACTGTCTTCCAAAAAAAAACATTACAAAGTGAAAAATAACTTTAATTTGGGAAGTCGGTGTCTTTGGATCTGTATTTTAGTTTTTGCCACCGACTTCCGAAATTAAAGTTATTTTTCACTTTGTAGTGTTTTTTTTTGGAAGTCGGTTTTGTTAGAAAGTTTTTATGGTTCTAGGACATGCCTGTTTCTTAACGATTTTTTCCTTCACCGTTTTGAGAGCAATTGTGTTTTTTTTTTTTTTATTGGATTGGTTTGAATGGGTGATGAAATAATTTACACAAAGTAAAGCGACATACAACTTGTAAGTCTCGGCTGTTTCCACTGGGCCACCATTGCTCTACTTTCTGCATAATCAGCCTCTAGTGTTGGTGAGACTCAGGCATATTCTCTGTGAGAGAGAATGGATAACGTCACATGTCTTGGATTTTTTGGTTCCAGGACATGCTGGTTTTAGCAAGATTGTATCCTTCACCGACTCTAGTGCGGTAGGTAGTAAATAAAATAATAAATAATAGTTTAAATGTCATGTATTGGAAACAGAATAGAATTTTAAATAAATAAATAAAAGTGAGAAAAAAAATTAAATAATAATTTATTTATTTCAGAGATAATTCTAGTCCATAGTTTCAAATTCATGCATTAAAATTACTTAGTAGTAGTGTTGAATCGAATGCCACAAAGTCAAGTGCGCTCCTGGATTTGAAACCACGTCCCACTATTACGACACGACAGACGTTGAGGCCGCGTATCGGCAAGCGTAGTGTGGGACGCCTACATAGACCTAAATAACGCAAGTATCACGATCTGTATGTGTCATTATATATATTATATAATTATATATTATATTATATCATTATATATATTATATCATATCCGTGCCATTTTTTGACTACCTACTATGACATCACAAGCACTATTTAGTAATGGGAAAATCAAATCGATTCAAAGACGCGGCACCCGCCTCGCCCACCCCCGGGGCCTAGCGCCAGCCAGCGCTCACGCTCACCCAGCCAGCAGTACTACAGGACTGAGCGCGAAACTGGCAGCTTACGATTTTTGTACGTAAGCTGGGCACGCGAAGTAGTTGCTCTTGCGTTATCTAGGTGCATCTATTATTTGTGGACACCCCCCAGCTAGATGGACAGACGACCTCAAAAAGCTGGCTGAGAGAGACTGGCTGCGGAAGGCGGAGGACAGTTTGTTGTGGCTCAGGTCGGGAGGCCATGTTCAGCAGTAGACTGTGAAAGGTTGAGTTGATTGATTGACCTTTTTTTTTTGCCGTCGGGGAGAAACCTTCAAAAGGCACCCGACCTCCGGGGAGGGAGGTCGGGGAGTGTGGGATTTTTACTACCCCGGTGGTCACCATCAGCACATAGGGATGATCCTCTTAAAAGACCAATTCCGGAACCCCCCGTGCGACGCTTGTAAGGCACAAAACGCCACACGTGAGCATTGCTCTAATAACAAAAGAAAATAATGGTATGGTATACCATTCTTCCGTCACAAGTTAAAAGGTTACGATCGATTTCCAGTCGATCAACGTCAGCTGTTAAAAATGCACCATCTAGCATTCTAGCTGTTTTAAATGTCTATATGCACCATCTAGTTGTTTTAAATGTTTACCGATGACATTGATCGAAAGGCTTGAATGCATTCGAAATAATTGAACTTTTGTTTTTGTTTACGATAGAAAATTTCAATTTGCTATGTGTCCAGTTGTTTCGTGTAAAATACTGGTATTCAGCTGCATCTGCTTAGACTGGAAGTTGTCCTAAACATAGTTCGGTATAGGCTAGATAGATGATGTGTTTAAATTCAAATTTATTTATTTGCATTTGGATTTCCATTTTGACCCCACCGTCGGTTTCAGCACCCTCGAAAACCACGAAATTGACACCCATCATGAAAAATCAATAAATCTGTTGCTGACGATCCTTCAGAATCAAAAACAAAAGAAAAAGCGGATCAAACCGGTATGAGAAAGTTTATAGTGGATAAGACAAAGATTAAAACAGAAGACGATCCAGGAGGGCATCGGAGGGGGTGGAGGGGGGTTCAGGGGATCAGACCGGAATAACTCGTATGCATATTTGCATATTTGTTTTGAGTAATATACAGAGGCTTGTGGGTGAGGAAAATAGCCGCACGGATCGATCAATCGCTTGCCGTGGTTGGTCGGTGGATGGGTGACCATCCATATATACCAAGACTCCTCCGTGGCTCAGGAAGCATGTTAAGCCGTCCGTCCCGGCTGTCATTCGTGGATCTTTGACAGTCGTTACGGGTCGTCAGAAGCCCGAAATTCTGACAACTAGTCTTACCAAGGGGTATCGTATTACCCAGTCTCTGGGTTGTGGAGGTCAGATAGGCATGCGCTTAATGTAAACTACTGGGTGGTATTCAGCTGCATCTGGTTAGACTGGAAGCCGACCCCAACATAGATGGGAAAAGGCTAGGCAGATGATGACTGTTTTCCAATAAATAAAACAGGAGGTAGGTATGAAATTTCTTAGAAAAACCAAGGTTTAAAAATTATATCCACTCGACTAAACTTTTTTAAATACCAAGGATATGCATCAATTCGTTTTATAAAACTAATTTTATTAATATTCGTGTAGAAGTAAAAATTGCAAGCAATTAAAATATTCATGTTTGTATAATTTCCTATTTAAAATACTTAACATACGTCTTACGGAATATTGTAGATAAAATAATTTATTTTCACTTTTTATTTTGTTACTAGCTGCGCCCCGCGGTTTTACCCGCATAAGTTTCGATCTTGTGGGAATATCGGGATAAAAGTAGCCTATATGTTAAACCAGGGTGTCAGCTACCGCAAATTTTATCAAAATTGGTCTAGCCGTTTGAGCGTGAAGAAGTAACAAACATATAAACACACATACACACTCACAAACTTTCTCCTTTATAATATTAGTGTGATTTGTATTTTGTGTTTCACGAGCTCTGTCCAAATAAACGTTATTCATTATTTATATTAATTAAAATTTAAGTAGGTACTTAATTTAAAAGCACCACTATTACTTTTGTCGAAAACTATACCTACCTATGATTCATTGAAAATATGATAGATTGCAGAAAGCATAGTCGTGATTTCTACTGCTTAAAAACAACATCCTAAAAGGAGACGCTATATAATACCTACTTATAAATAAGTAAAATTGAAATGTCTGTTTGTAAACGAATCTTTTAACAAAAAACATTTTTTTTTCTGTCTAGCTGTCAGCTTGTTCCGCTAATAACTGAAATTGCTAGACCGATTTTGATAAAATTTGGTATAGGTTTAAGCGGGTAGAAGCTCGTATCCAAAACATTCACCGTCAAAATAACCTTAATTTTAACATTGATTTAGTTTGCGAAGATGATGATCAATAATAGCAATTTTAGAGTCCTCCGGTTTCTAAAAACCAAAGCAATGAAATTCGTTTTAAAAACCAAAATCAAAATTCGACAGTATATTTATTATTCTCACATATATTTATAAATTCTCACATATATTTATAAACTAGCTTCCGCCCGCGACTCCGTCCGCGCGGATGTCGGTCTTCGCGTGGATGGTTTATTTCTCCATTTTGAGTAACTCTGACAATGACATCTTATAAATATCTATTGGACCCAAATACGGCTAAGCCTATAATAATTAAGGAGATCCCTCTATTGAGCTACTGCTGTTGAGCTCGCGTTCTGTAGTACTTTTTATTAAAAAAATACTTTTTTTTCATAGTAATTCCGACCTTGATAAGTAGCATGTAGCAGTAAATTACTGACAATGACGAAAAGTTTGCAATAATAAAAAAGTGATCGTGACAATGCGACAGAAAGTTAATTGAGAGCTTCAGCATACACAACATTGTTAGTGAGCTCGTCCGGAATATGAACATGAAGATTTCTTGGACTGCTCACATGGGAAAGAGCTACGTAAAGTTGCCCGTGTGAAAAACAACTCGCGGTAAGATCTACGCCAGCAACTCCTAGGGTCTGACCTTGAGCCTTATTTATTGTCATGGCGTAACACAAAGCTACAGGAAACTGTATTCTCTTAAATTGAAATGGAAAATTATCCACTACGGGTAATGCAACGTGTGTTCGCGGTTCTACAGAACAACGTCTATGAATAAAACCGAAAAATAAGATTTTTTTTTCTACGTATTTTTCCAGGATAAAAAGTATCCTATTTTATGCCCAGGATAATAAGGTATAATTATACCAAGTTTCATCGAAATCGAACCGTTAGTTTTCACGTGATGCCTGCATATACAGACAGACAGACAGACAGACAGACAGACAGACAAAATTTTTTTTAATCACATATTTGGGTTTGGTATCGATCCAGCAACACCCCCCGCTATTTATTTTTTCAATATTTTCAATGTACAGAATTGACCCTTCTACAGATTTATTATATGTATAGATTCAACACAACTTATATTTTTGTAAAAATATAATTTAAAAGAGTGTCCATGGAGTTTCTTGCCCATTTTGGAATGGGCAACTAGCTTCATATTTTCTGACTGACCGACTTCTTGACAATTCAAAAGTGCCTGTAAATGGTTTAATTGAAATAAATGCTTTGAGTTTTAGTTTGATTACCAAAAAGTTTAATATAGACCGAGAGCTAGATACTAAATCGTAAAATTAATAATATCATCGTAATTTATTGCCCTGGCTACCGCAAGACTGCCCTTTTCATAACGCTCATGTCTATTTATAGTTGCTTGGTACAAATGATGATTTATATACCATAGCATGTTGTTGTTTATGTTACTTCACGGTCAAGTACCTAAAGGGCGTCAATGTAACTTTATTATTGTTAGGGTTGATCTTGTTGTTGGTATGAACCTGTTCTGGGAGAAATAATGTAACCGTCATTTATGTACCTACTAGCTGCACCCCGCAGTTTCACCCGTGGGAATATTGGGATAAAAAGTAGCCTCTATGTTTGTCAGCTACCTCCATACAAAATTTTATCAAAATTGGTCCAGCCGTTTGAACGTGAAGAAGTTACGAACATATAAACACAAACACACTCACAAACTTTCGCCTTTATAATATTAGTGTTATTATCATAGTAGTTTTTGATTGCTTTTTAAAAGAATACCAACCTATAATTGGACAAAAGCTTCTTCTCATACAGAGAAATCACAACCATTACTCATCACGCTTGCTCGCGACGGGATGGCGATTTCAGACTTATTCTATAAGTAGATCTCAGTAGTGTCCAAGATAAATTCAGAAATTATAATGAATTAATATGAAATACTCGCGGCAGACGCAGACAACAGATGGACTAAACGGAGTACTCGCTGGCGAGGACCAAAACTTGGTCAGTGAAAAGTTGGAAGACCTAATAAACGATGGGCTGATGACATAGTAAACAATGCAGAAAAAGACTGGATGAGTAAAAGCGAAGACAAAGAACTATGGAAGCAGCTGGAGGAGGCCTTACTCAAAATGAGAATCATATCACTGGAAAAAAATAACTGTACTAACAAGAATTAGTTAAGAGAAACTATTAATACTACTAACAACACTTGAATTGTAAAAATAAGGAAAGACATGAAAATAAAGCAGGCTTTATTATTATTATTTTGTCGCAGCAGACCACGTATGAGATGGCGGGACGAGCTGGATAGGTTCCATCAAAACTAGAACTAAGACGCGCGGACACGCGAAAGATGGAAGGAGTGGAGAGTGGAGAGTCCTTTGTCCAGCAGTGGGGCAGCGCATGCTAATAAAAAAAAATTAAATATGAAAATTATGTATGAAGTGAAAAAGTCACATTGGACCTTGCCCGGATCTGAAACCATTACCTCGTGCATGAGCATAAGCAAGCATAAGGAAGCAAGCACTAGACCAATGAGCCACGCAGTTCTCAAAAATGCCAGTGAATAAAACTTAAACGATAAAATTAAAGAAGTTCTCGATAATACAGTAATGGCTTCTCCCTTAATATCCCCTTCATTTACAGATTAGTAAGCCTCTCTAGTCATAACAGTAATTACATAAACTTACTAATTGATCACTACCTCGGACAAAGGTTGAAAGGATGATGATTTGAAGTCTGTTCGGTAGATAATAAGGAAAAAAAACGTGCTTTTTCGCTGTGTAACCAGTGCAAATTTATGTGAAATTGGATACATTTTTAATATTGCACCGATAGCGTCAGGACCCCTGGACCAACAGAGATATTTGATGTTTAGAAGATACCAAAGTTTACTACTACCTTTTTGCTACTATTTGGTACCTATCTTCAAATATTTAGTACCTCGACTGATAGCGAAAAAACACGTAAAGAAAGTGGTCAGACATTCTGACATCAGGACGTCTGGACCATTTTTTTTTTCATAGTTCGAGACAACACAACTAATTTATCTCTTTGTAAATATTTACTACCTTTTTAGTTCCTCAACATGTATTTTTGGCATTCCAGAAAAATGTTACGCATGAAAGATTGGTTAAGTTTTTTGTTAAATTACTTAGGTGGCAAAACCGAACAAGCTTGTTTCATAGAGTGTGTTGAGTATTTTAGGATGAAACTATGCTTCTTTACTGAATGTTCCGTCCGCTGAAAAAAATTGTGATCTAAAAACAATAGTAGATACCTACTAGTCTACATCTTCCTGAACCCTATTCATTATTCTTCTCCGATGCACCTTCCCTCATCATCATCATCATTTCAGCCGAAAGACGTCCACTGCTGGACATAGGCCTCCCCCAAGCACCTCCACTTCGACCGGTTCTGTGCTTCTTGGTTCCAGCGACTGTCACAAGGTCATCAGACCACCTTGTGGGAGGCCTTCTAACGCTACGTCTTCCGGTACGCGGTCGCCACTCCAGAACCTTTCAGTTCTGCGAGCAGTGTGCGCTGCCCTCTGCCACTTAAGTTTAGTAATTCTTCGGGCTATGTCGGTTACCTTGGTTCTCCTGCGGATCTCCTCATTCCTGATTCGATCACGCAGGGAAACTTAGAAGTCCCTGAACCGAACCCACATGGGTAAATGTAACTGCAACCTCATAAAGTGTGGCTATAAACTGGGTGGAGCTGTGCCGCAAACCATGTCCTACCTACTATCCCGCTTCTGAGTCCCAAAAATTGCAGCTATGTAGTCTACGCGGCCACAGACGATGTTGTGGATGTAACGAAGTTTTGGTCCATCGAAATCGAACCCACTGTCGTGCTAACGTCACGACGAACGATGTCGGCAGGATCTAAAGGAAAACAGCTTATGCATAAGGAAAAGGTCAAACGGTCACCTATATAGGTAGCACATAAGTAATTAAGCCGTCACTCTTATAATACACCCTTCATTGATCACAAGAATGACGGTTATTTCAAAACAAAACTCAATCAAACGTAACATAACCATTAGCGACCATCCATTTCCTTAACAGATGCTCATTTAGCATTAATTAACAAAATGCCTTAAGTTCTTCATAATTACAAACTCGTCCAATCCATCTTTCGTGTTGTTATTAATATTATACAAGTTCGCAACGGAAGGACACATCACTGTTACAAACTATGTAAAAAATATATGAAAAAAAAAACAGGTTTTATCTAAAATCTAGATATGTGGATAATTACTAACACCCGTTCACGAGGTAACGTTCTCTGAATATTAAAAAAAAAAATATACACAGCGGCCGCCATTACAAGTATAACGATTATACACCATTTGGCGAAAAAAGTTTGTGTTAAAAATTATACCTGGACACGTTCATACCATAACGGTGTAAGCGACAATGAAAATTCAAACGGAAATTGGTCTTAGTGTTAGTGAATTAGAATTGAATTTGTAATGCGCGGTTCAAGCATTAGAATGCCCTAAAATTTATTACAGCGGACGCGTAGAAAAACATTAAGCCATCTGTAATTTGTATAGTACGAGAGACAGGGAGCTCCGATTGTTCGACTATAGAATTTTATACGTTAGAGCGAGATAGCTAGATTGCTGTTGATACTTTTCTAACAATGTTGCTGGTAGCCAATCCGGGGGCAGTTATGGGCGGGTCGGCTCCTGTGTTCAAATAGATTGATGAAAATTGGTTCCTTATGTTGGGTTCAGCTGCAGGATTATAGAGATAAAAAACGTGTATTTTTTGGAACTGTATTTCGAAGAGTTCTTCGAATTAGAATTTAGTGTGGTTGTCCGAAATTAAAATTGGTTAAATGTTAGACAAGGTTAGACGATGGATGTGTTCCTACAGGTTTCTGTTAGGCATTTATTTTAGTAGGTATTTGGATGTAAGTATAGAGCCGAATTTGATAGGTAAATTGTTAGTATAGATAATTTTTTACTTTTTATAACAATAAAAATCACATTAATCAAGACCCTGAAATAAATGATGTGATTTTATGATCTGTTATATTAATGATGCAGTCCTAAAATTAGCAATTAGGTACCGTACTCAGAATTATAATATGTTTGATAATTGTTTCTTTAAGATCATTGAAATGACTTTGTATTGAGGTAACTCAGTAGTTGATGTTTACAGGCTAATACTTATTAAATACAAATATTGATGACTAGCTTCCGCCCGCGGCTTCACTCGCGAGGCATGTCGATAAAAACTATCCTATGTCCTTCCCCGGGATGCAATCTATCTCTTTTATCGAAATCCGTTCAGTGGTTTAGGCGTGAAAAGGTAACATACAGACAGACAGACAGAGTTACTTTCGAATTTATAATATTATAGTATGGATTAGAATGGATGATGTAAAATTACAACCTAATTACACTAGTTAATTAATTTTGCTGTATAGCCCGTAGCTTTAAGTACTTAGATACCTAAATATTTTACTTTCTTTTCAGTAAAAGAGCTTTATTTCTTCACCAATTAGAAAAATTAAAAAAAAAATTCTGGTTGGAACGAAATTTGTTTCGCTGCATATTATTCAAGCATTACTTAAATAAGAGGTTCAATGAAATAAAAAACTTATAGTACCTACAATATAGCAAAATAGAAAAGCAAAATTTAAAAACAAAATAATAGTATAGGTAGTACCTATAACAAAATATAAAAACAAAATAATAGTATAGGTAGTACCTATAACAAAATATAAAAGTGTCATGCATGACGGTCAAAATTTTTGACTTTTTTTCGATGTAGCACTGTGTGCAGACGAGCGATAAGGAACTTCGTTTCAAAAGAAATTATACAGAAAGAATCACTTTCGCTTTTCCACGTGGTACTTACCTACGTCGATGAGTATAATTCTGACTGATCATATACCAAAGAGATTTAAGATAGGTACAATAGAGGGGCCATGCAAAGAAATGTCTTAGAAAAACTGTGATCCCATGTCTCAGTGCCGCCATCTGGTAAGATATAGCATAATTAGAGCGGCAATTTATTCAATTAGGTTCAGCTATCGCCCGGTAGATGGCCAGTGTGGCCAGTGTTGCCAGATACGATTTTCAATTCATCGATTAAAAATCGGATCGGTGGTGCCTGAAAAATCTAATATAAATCAAATCAGTTAGATAAATATCGAAAACTAAACAAATTAGGCAAAAATTGACTCAGGCAGAAAAAATATTCTAAGTACAATTTTATTCGCTACTATTCATTGTCCGTGTCACCGTCTATGACAGCGTATCAGTTTCAGTGTGTGTTTTTAAGTAAGTAGTTATTTACATTTTAAAACAAAATAATTTTAAATGCGCCTGCTTTGCCGCCGAACTATTATGCTTTTGTGTTTTATATTGCTTTTTGTGTAAAGTAGACCTTTTTTGCAATTGTCGGTTGCGTTTCGTTTTTTGCAAAATTATTTTTTTACACTTTTGTTTGCAAATATTTGTAAATCTTATATCGATATACGTATATCCGAGGCGAGGTCCAAAGTCCGTAGATCTATGGATAAATCCGTAGGTCTGGCAATGCGGGGTGACACTAAGTACAAACTATAAAACCTGTAGATTTTACCATATAGATTCAAACGTATCGATAATATTGAAAAAAGTTAGTAAGACAATTTTTTCGCATTTGAATAGATTGAAAAAAATGCCAAAAAATTAGGAAAGCAATAAAATTATCCATAGTTTCAATGTTTACAAATGATTTATTTAAAAAATATATTTTTTCATACAAATTACTAAATTATCGTTATTATCTTTATATGTGTGTGGTATAGTTAATTCTTCAAAATACCATTTCAGTATGAGACCATACTGAAATGGTCTTTTGAAGAATTAACTACTTGACATGATCTGACCAAGATTATATCTGGACCTCTTGAGTTTGTTTTGGCCTTTCTTCTCTGATTAGTCAGATAGGAAACGTCGACCTCATCTAGTTTTTAAAATATGATTGATGTATAAAAGTGTCTGTACAGACACCAGCACATCAAGCTTAGTTTTTAATTCTTCTAATATTATTACCCTCTTTTATAAAATCAATTAAACATGGATCGATTTTAAACTGAATGTTACTTGAATGAATCGATTATTTTGTCACACCACTATATTAATTTCGTTAAAAAGTGGTAACACTTAAGCTGTCATAACCCAACTATAGTAAAGTTACTCAGCAATAGATGGCGTTTAATACAAAATGAACAAATTTTCTAGATCTTTTTATGAAAATTATTTAATTCTAATTACTGAGTAAATATAGATAATACATACGAAAATAAACTGAATTTAGGTCCAGTTGTTTTACCATAACGAGACTTGCAGTAACGTAATGCGCAACTCGGCATATTTCCATACAAAATATTTTTCTTTTGTTGGACACGAATGCGTCAATGCGACTTGACGCGCAGGCGTACCATACTAGACTGAGAGACTTGTTACGCCTAGGTCACAAGTACCGGGACACTGTTTTGTTCGCAATGTCCCGTCTATTGTAAATACTTTAAATGTCTTTGTCATATACCTACTGACACAAAAACGAAGAAACATGCTTTTTGTTGATTATCGTAATTCATGTTTATCAGTTAAACCGTGGATCGCTTCAAACGGCTGGGTGAATTTTGATGAGACTTTCATTCATACATATTATCTTACAACCGAATCGAAAACATTGCTCTGCACGCAAGCCCAAAAGAAATTTGTAACGCTTAAAGAGAAATGTTTTAATACACATACGTGGAAACATGGCTGGACGAGGTATAGGAGGATTGTTACAAAAAGTACTTGGGGTAATTTGAAATGCTGTAACAAAAATTAAAGGATAATGATGTAAAATAAATAAAATACCGAATAAAAATTACATCCCTGAACCTTCTCCGGACACAAGTAGGAAGATGTAAGTCCAACCTGGTAAAGTGGGCTACCTCGATGGAATGGCAGTGGGTGTGATTGTGGAGCTAGCTATGTCGCTAACCATGCTTCAGCTCCTATTGACTTCTGCGCTGCCGCTGACGACGCCGTGGAAGTGGCAAAGTTTTTGGCCAACACGACCTAAAATACAGTCGTGCCAGCAACACGAAGAAGAGGAGGAGATCATTATATCACACTAATATTATAAAGGCGAAAGTTTGTGAGTGTGTGTGTGAGTGTGTGTGTGTGTTTATATGTTTGTTACTTCTTCACGGTCTAACGGCTGGACCAATTTTGATAAAATTTGGTATGGATGTAACTGACACCGTGGATTAACATATAGGTTACTTTTTATCCCGTTATTCTCACGGAATCGACATTTACGCGGGTGCAACCGCGGGGCGCAGCTAGTCAATGAATATTAATGGCGCTGATTCTGTTGTTCACAAACTAAACTAAATTTAAGTTCAGGTATCTTTTTCTTTCTATTTCATTAAGAAAAGGACAGAAGATATACCTACATTAGTTATACATATAAATTAGTCAGCGCCTGACGTAAATTGACGTATTTTTAATAGCCAATTTTTTAATAGTCTAAAGTTTTCTATGGAGTATCTTAATTTGACAGGACTAAGCTAATATTTATCTTCTGTCCTTTTCTCTTAGCTAAAGCAGTAGGAAGTGGTGAAGAGTGGGCATTTTCGGGGACTGTCTTATGTAATTTTGACATTATAAAAGTGCTGATTCTCAGCCTAGTTTGAATAAATGACTTTTGATTTAATTGAATGTCTTGATCTTACTCCATTTTTTTGGGCTCGGCAACATGTCTTCTTCTTCCATATATCTATAGTAGTCGTCATCTCAGTAGTCACCTCATTTCTAGCCATATCATCTTGCACACAGTCTATTCATTGTTTTTCTACACTTACAGACAACCGCATTCATATTAAAGCTTTCCTCAATACATTTTCGTCATTCTCCCTTTTGAATAATAATATGCACAGTAGAGTATTATATACCAACACTGAATTATAGACTTAATTCTCACGCTTTTTAAGAAACAATAGAATATCTTCCAAAAAAAAAACAATTTCTAGACTGTTCTAAATAGTCTTAGTGACCTTGCTCATGCAATAGATCTACCAAATTAGTCAGCTGATTTTGAAAATCATTCATATTGAATTTGAATTAGATAGACAAATGTCTGTGGATAGTGAAATAAAAGATTTTTCCATCAAAGTCAAAAGTCAAAGTCTTAGTCAAATCATTGAACGTCAACATATACTAGAAAATCAAATTGATTTTAAGCGCCCATTCCAAAAGATAGTTTCGTATGAAGAAGAATAGGCAAGAAACTTTATAGTTACTCTAAGTTAGAGTTGATTTTCTCTCCTGTCTTGAAAAAAATGCCTCAGATTGACATGATGCGAGTAACTACCGCAATCACGAATCCGTTTACCAAAATCTTTGTGTGTCAAGTACAAGTTTTAGGGATTTCTGCTTTGCCTCGTATTATCTTGCTGAGCTTCTAAAGGTAAAGTCAACCAAACCTTTACACCTAGTACCTATAGTATACTGCAAATAAGTAACCCATAACCGTTAAAAACAGTAATAGTCTCCCTAGCCGAAATCGACCTGAGAATATAATTATATTTTTGTCGACACTGCGAATAAATGTTGAGTTTTTAACAGTTATTCCGAATAAAAACTGCTAGACGTATTTTTTTTTTTTTGCTAAATTATATTTAAGTTTCTGCTAGATAAAAAAGTTTAGTCGAATTCGGCAAATTTCAAACCAAAAGTAAAAGTCACGAGTGATACGTCAATGAATTTGTTCCTGATATTTTTCCGACCTCCATTGTAATAACATCAGTTTTGCAATAAATTACAGCTATTAGGTGGCAACAATAACTAAAATGAGGTAACTTTTAATAAATCTAGCGGCCATGATAAACATACCTATTAGGTTTTGTGAAATACACAGTTTTTGCATCGCATAATATTATGATGATACGTATCGATATGTTGTGTGGCTCTCCGACTATTTACGTTGTAGGCAAAGTTTTAACGATAATGTCGAAATAAACAATAGTTCAGAATACACAGCCTGAAGTATTGTTTATTTAATATTGTTTATTATTTTATTGTTTAATACGACTTGCTGACAGTTAAGCCAAGCGCATATTACAACCGCAACAGGCCGCAGCACAACGCACTTTCATATAGAAAAATGCGGTGCGGCCCGCGCCTGTAGTATACGTTGGTTCCTAGAAAATTTACGACAGTGATATAAGAGGATTTTTGCAATGCACTGCGGTCTAGCACACCCCAATCTGCTGTAGTATTTTTTATTGACCAAAATGTTTTACTAAGAAAAGCTAGGCATTTCAGATTTTGACGAATGGTACAGTCAACAGCAAAAGTAGATGATCAAAATCAGAAATTCAATACTGATTAACGGAGTTCGCGTCAGAACTGTGTGGCGTCAAGTGATTTCTGTGTGGCGTTGATGTGGCGTTGAGTGGTTTGAATCACTTCGACGCCACACAGTTCTGACGCGAACTCCGTACATTAGTATTGAATTTCTGATTTTGATCATCTACTTTTGCTGTTGACTGTACGTAAGTAAAACGGTCCGTCTAGAACTACTAAAGAACTAGACCGTAAAGAACTAAAAAAATTATGACAACGTCATGCGAAGCGTTCTTTCAAAAGGGATTTGACGTTGTAATTCACTGGAATAAAGCAAAGTTTAGACCGACAGACTACCAGATTCGACAGACAAACAGGATCAGACAGGGTCTATAACAGAAAACGGGTTAAAGAGCTCAACTGCAATAGGGCAGGACACCTGGCAAGGCACGGGTGGAGTAAGGCAGTGTCCAAGTGACGTCCAAGGACTGGAAGACGAAACGGGGGCCGTCCGTCCGTCGTCAGTCGTCGGCGGTCGTCGGCGGTGGGCGGCCGATATTGTTACCATTGCGGGTAAAACTTAGATGAGGCTTGCACAGGAGCATCGAAAATGGCACAAGAACAGAGAGGTCTATGCTCAGTAGTGACTGAAATCGAGCTATGATTGATGATGATGTGATCTAGGTACTTATAGTCATCATCATCATCTGCCTAGCCTTTTCCCAACCATGTTGGGGTCGGCTTCCAGTCAAACTGGATGCAACTGAATACCAGTATTTTACATAGAGCGACTGCCTATCTGACCTTCACAACCCAATTACTGGGTAATACCTTTGATAAGACTGGTTGTCAGACTTTCGGGCTGCTGACTACCCGTAATGACTGTCAAAGACCCACGAATGACAGCCGGGACCAACGGCTTAACGTGCTTTCTGAGGCACGGAGGGTCGGGTCATATCAATATGTAAAGATGGCCACCCATCCACAGACCAACGCGGCAAGCGTAACTTAACCTGATTAATCGACCTGTGCGGCTGTTATTATTTAGCCACGGGCTCCTCCCGATGTCCCTATAGTGCGAAACTATAATAAAAACACCATGCGACGCCATAACGACACCATGTGAGCAAAACTTTTGATAAAAGCACAAAAGATCCCAATAATTTTAGATTCCGCGGTTACAGTTTTTTCTTTCTTAATATATCCCCCAAACTGTCTGTGCATCTGTTTTTTGCTTAGATTGGCACAGGAACGTCGAGTTTGGCACAAGATAAAAACTTTTTACAATAAAAAACAACCGACTTCAAAAAAGACACTAAAAAGTGAAATTTAACTTTAATTTCGGAAGCTGGTGTCGTTGGGTACGCATTTTTAGGGTTCCGTAGCCAAATGGCAAAAACGGAACCCTTATAGATTCGTCATGTCTGTCTGTCTGTCTGTCTGTCTGTCCGTCTGTCTGTCCGTCTGTCTGTCCGTCCGTATGTCACAGCCACTTTTCTCCGAAACCATAAGAACTATACTGTTGAAACTTGGTAAGTAGATGTATTCTGCGAACCGCATTAAGATTTTCACACAAAAATATAAAAAAAACAATAAATTTTAGGGTTCCCCATACTTAGAACCGAAACTCAAAATTTTTTTTTTCATCAAGCCCATACGTGTGGGGTATCTATGGGTAGGTCTTCAAAAATTATATTGAGGTTTCTAATATCATTGATTTCTAAACTGAATAGTTTGCGCGAGAGACACTTCCAAAGTGGTAAAATGTGTGTCCCCCCCCCTGTAACTTCTAAAATAAGAGAATGATAAAACTAAAAAAAATATATGATGTACGTTACCATGTAAACTACCGCCGAAAATTGGTTTGAACGAGATCTAGTAAGTAGTTTTTTTTTAATACGTCATAAATCGTAAACCTCAATATACCATTCATTCAATCAACTCAAAAAAAAAAAAACATTTAATTTCATAAACATAAACCTTATGAAAAAACCCGGATGTTACGGAACCCTCGGTGCGCGAGTCCGACTCGCTCTTGCCCGGTTTTTGTTGTTTACCACCGACTTCCAAAATTAAATTTAGTTTTACTTTGTCGTTTTTTTTGATAGTTGTTTTTTTTTTTTTAAATGTTTTTTTTTTTTAACGTTTTAGTTGTACTTACACACAAATTCGTGTAACACAACTTGCTATGTAAATATCAGTGACAGGAAGTCATTATAACATCATCAATATAAACTAAGTGCAAAAATACGTATTATTGAAGTGAACTCAAAAACTATCCAAGCAAAGTTAATAAAATTTATACAAGACCACTCTTGAGGCATACCCTATCGACTAAAGGAAGAATTTTCGAAATCGATTTACAATTTCCGGAGATATCGCGTAACAAACATACAAAAAAAACACAGTCAAATTCCCTCCTTCTCCTTTCAAATCTCCTCCTTTTTTGAAGTCGATTAAAAAGAGAGGTCTATTCGTAGCAGTCGGACTGTGCATGATGATACAAAGTTTAGGATACTATTTAGTTTAAATATAAAACCTTTAAAACTAAGTACTACAGTACCCCTTACTTTCCGTGGGTGTCGTAAAAGGCGACTAAGGGTCGTACCGGAGAATAGGCAGCAGCGTTCTCTATGTATTCCACCATCATACCATACTGCGATCGCCAACCCGCCTGCCAAGCGTGGCGATTATGGCAAACCCTCCCAAAATTGGGGGAGGCCTATGTCCAGCAATGGTCGTCTATCAGCTGAAACGACGACGATGACGACTACAGTAAGAAGCCCAAGAGGACGCTGAATAAAATAGAAGAATCAATAAACGTATGGAACTCTAATTCCACCTTGAAACACTAGTCATAACAGATAATCCCAAAACCATACATTAACCGCAACACATAAATAAATAACAATTTAATATCCACCATAGTTGTGTACCGATATTATTGTACACACACCTACAAACATACATACACACACATATGTAAATGTAAGTACAATACAACACTATGAAATACCATACAAAGCCGATGGTAGTTTAGATTGCCGGTAATTGTTCCGACCTGGTTAAAAAAATACTCCCTACCTACAACCTACCTATGGATTTACATAGAGTCACATATTTACCTAACTACTATTGTTTGTGTATATTATATTTACCTACTTTATTATAGGTTTTTATTTTAAAAAAATTATGGGGAGGTGTTGTGGAGGTCAGATAGGCAGTCGCTCCATGTAAAACACTGGTATTCAGCTGCATCCGGTTAGACTGGAAGCCGACCCCAACATAGTTGGGAAAAGGCTAGGCAGATGATGATTGTAGGTTTTTATTAGACAAACATTTCAGGAATGTTACATGAAAAAATGACTGGCAAAAAAAATAAAAAAATACGGCACCAGCCGATGATCTCATTACTGAATAAAGTATTTTTTTATTTATTATTTGGCATGCTTAAGAAATCATCACCATCAGCTGCCTGTATTGTACATGGAGCGACTGCCTATCTGACCTCCACAACCTAGTTACTGGGTAATACGATACGCCTTGGTAAGACTGGTTGTCAGACTTTCGGGCTACTGACGACCCGTCAAAGATGCACGAATGACAGCCGAGACTAACGGCTTAACGTGCTTTCCGAGACATGGAGGGGTCTTGGTATGTAAAGGTCGTCACCCATCCACGGACCAACCGCGGCATGGATCGACTCATGCAGCTGTTATTACTTAGCCACAAGCCCTCTCTAAATGTACAGCAGTCTATAGTAATCAGCCTATAGTTTTCCCAAAGCTGCAGGAATACAGGTGGTATCTGGAACACTACGAAAAGTGCGTGTTTATGCTGTGAAAGGCGTCTGTGCGAGCACTACTACGCTGGTCTGATCCAGCAAGTCGAACCTTCTGCCGGCCGACGTGGGGGATTGATGGTGAATCTACAGGTCAGTGGTGTTGCATTTTCCTGTCAAATTCCTTTGTCCATGCACAATTTTCGTCGTCCTAATTCGTGTCGTATTTTGCAAAGTCAGACCTACCCACGTACTTTTCACCCCCGCATTATACAGTCCACTATTTAATTGAACCAGCTCCCTGCGTCTGGGATAAACGCAAACAATTTTATATTTCCGCCCAAGTATATGGTGTAAGGCGCCACCATTTATTTTACGGCCCACTCCCTCTCACAGAATACGGCCCACTCCCTCTCACAGAATTGCGCGACCCAGTTTGGAGTGGTGGATGTCATTATGCCGTCGAAGTTTTAGTTCTAGGACATGCCGGTTTCCGCACGATGTTTTCCTTCAATGTTTTGAGCGCAATAAATTAAACAAAGTAAAGCGCCTACCTGGGTTCGAACCCACGACCTACAAATCGTAAGTCAGTGCCGTGAGCACTGGGCCACCGCTGCTCTCATAGTTTTTGTTAGTGATATCTATTATGAGAATTTCATTGCTTAACCCTACGATCGACCCGTACAGCTGTTATTAAGCCTTGTGTTCACCAACATTTAAATCTACTGATTAAATATTTAAGCAGTTCTATAATTAAAATTTCCGACAGAAACCAATTGTTTAAATACCTATCCAGCGCTGTGTTTTGCCTTCATCATCATCATTTCAGCCCAAAGACGTCCACTGCTGGACATAGGCCTCCCCCAAAAGGGGGGGTTTGCCATAATCGTCACGCTTGGCAGGCGGGTTGGCGATCGCAGTATGGTATGGTGGTGGAATGCATAGAGAACGCTGCTGCCCATTCTCCGGTAAGACCCTTAGTCGCCTTTTACGACTCCCACGGGATACGGTATGGGGTGGTGCTATTCCTTAATCACTTATAAACCCAAAACCCAATCACTCACTTCATTTCACTCACTCGCTCACTAACTCTTCTCGTCACTTCAAACATTCAAAGAAATTGTTTCTGCTAATTTTAAAACACAATAAATTCTCTATTGTGTATAATTGCTGTAACAACATAGTAAAGTTTTTTTTTGTGAAACTGGTCGCTAGAATCTAGGTCAGAAGAAACTTCACTGGTCTCTGAATGCCGGAAGACAGTTTTGAGAAGCTTGTAGAGGCTTATTATAATAATTGTTGTATTATTATATTGTTTGGGTAATTTGATTTGCCTGCCTACCAGTAAGTCACAAAAAACTACTACCAATTTAATTGGTGCCTTTGGTTGTAATCTTAAGTTACAAATCAAACTTAAAATCGGTCCTATCTAAAATTGAAGGTTAGAATTTTTTATTGTTTTTTTGAAACGAATCGAGCGGTTTCATTTAGTTACAGTCGATTTATTTAAAGAAAGAAAGAAAAAAAGTTTATTTGGACACCGTTCGTAAAACACAAAATACAAAATTTCCAAAATAAAAATTATGTTTCTAACAACAATAGTGTGTGCCTCACGGCTACGCCAAAAAGGTTCATTTCAGCATTAATGCCAGACAGATGCCGAGAATATATGAAAATAAACTTGGGTCCCGTGAATACGAAAATTATTCACAACCGCGAATAGAAGAAGCGCTTAGTCAAATAGTGGAAGGAAGTTTAAGCATTCTTTTTTAGTTTTAATTTAACTTTTATTAGGTACATAGTTCGCCGGGTCAACTAGTGATAGATAAAATTGGCTAGATAACAAAGTGGTAGCGACGCTGACTGATCTTCTGACACACTTCCGCCAAACGTTCCTTCATTTAAATAAAACCAATTGTGTAGGCAATTTTTATAGTTTTTCTCTACTGATTACAATCACGAAACGTTTTTCAAGTTATCCCGCCTTTAATAAACTAACATCAGCAGCAAAAATCTAACAATAAACTGGAAGAACTTACTGAATCAGCTGGCAAAGATCTTATAATTGATTTACAACAGCGTATGTAAATGCTAATTCTGAATAGACGAACACCTCCTAACAATGGAGTGTGGGTTATGATAGCAAAAACTTGTACTTGTATCAGATAAAAACAAATAAAAACCCAACAAATCAAATAAAAAGTGTAAAGCCCGATGTAAGAAATTAGCAGGAAAGTGTGCCTCACGGCTGCGTCAAAAAGGCCCAGTTCAGCAAAATCGTTCAAACCTCCACAACCCAGTTACTGGGTAATACGATATCCCTTGGTAAGACTGGTTGTCAGACTTTCGGGCTACTGACGACCGTCACGAATGTCGCCACATCAAAGATACACGAATGACAGCCGGGACCAACGGCTTAACGTGCTTTTCAAGGCACGGAGGGGTCACGGTATGTATAGATAGTCACCCATCCACAGACCAACCGCGGCAAGCGTAGCTTAACCTGATCGATCGACCTGTGCGGCTGTTATTATATACCCTCGGGCCCCTCGGTTTACAGACTTTTAGGTTACATTTAAGGGTAAACTAACTGACTAGCTAGCTGGCGTTAAATTAGCCCGCGAAATTCAAATTGTCTTACGTTTTTTGCGAGAGAATCATTAAACTCATCAATACAAAAAACTTGTATTGACGAGTTTAATGATTCTATAAACGCATGTTTGTTACGGTCGAGAATCATATTCATCACTGTAGAAACGAAAGACAAAATGACAGGTTGTAGAAAGATTTTTTCGGCGCGATGTCAATATGAAGAAAAATAAACTATAATATTCACCAACATAAAACTTAAGATTCTCGTATTTTTAAAAACATTCGCGAGCATTTTAATTTCAGTCTCTCAATCTGTCAAAAATATCTTTAATACAAACCTACTATACACATTACTCACACTATATTATTTTATACATTTTTGACATACCTACATAGATTCAGATTGTCTCCTGAAATGAGTTTGAGACTAGATTTTGAACATTTTTTAATACGGGATTGGCCTTCTGATAGGTACTAGCTTGCTATTTATAAAAACTAGCCAAGTGCGAGTCGGACTCGCACACGAAAGGTTCCGTACCACAACGCAAAAACGCCAAAAAAAACACGTTTGTTGTATGGGAACCCCCTTAAATATTTATGTTATTCTATTTTTGGTATTTGTTGTTATAACAGCAATAGAAATACATCATCTGTGAAAATTTCAACTGTCTAGCTATCACGGTTCATGAGATACAGCCTGGTGACAGACGGACAGTGGAGCCTTAGTAATAGGGTTCCGTTTTTACCCTTTGGGTACGGAACCCTAAAAACGTTAATTTCGTTGGCTACCCTGCCGCTTTTACCTTAACGGTTTATAATTATGTCAATCACCAGCGTTTTAATGCGTATTACATATCTTAACAACATGCCTTTGATGTGCAAATTAACAAAAACATCTGCCCTTATTACTTATGTAGGTACTTATTATTATTTTGGCTTATTTTAATAAGCTTATTGTCTTGTGATGTCATAAAATTGTCAGTGGTGGACAATGCGGAAGAAATTAAGTTATTTGTTTATTTTATGAGTTTTCGAAATCAGTCAATCCGTTCTCGAGATATCATAAAAAAGCCGTTCCATACAAAATCTATGACAAAATGTTTCTTTTTTTTGTGAATTTTTTCCATGTTTTAATAGCTATTCTGCTATTCGGGACGGAGTTAAATCTAACAATGAGTTATAAATGGTGTAGATAACTAACCCGACGTTGTTTTATTTAATACTAGCTGTGCCCGCGACTTCGTCCGCGTGGAATAGTGACTTTTCGGGCAGCATATTTTGAATTACATATACCGTCTACAGACCGGGCATTTGCTGTCCGAACCCTCTGAGAACTCAGGCGAATTTCAGTGAAAGTCTCAGACTCTAGTGCTTGAGCTTCATGATCGGCAGTGAGACGTATTTCTCGTTCTTCCTGTGTTTCCTGAGACCGAACATTTGCTGTCCGAACCCTCTGAGAACTCAGACGAATTTCCCTATCAGTGAAAGTCTCAGACTCACGCGATAGTGTATGAGCTTCACGATCGGCAGTGAGACGTATTTCCCGTTCGTCCTGTGTCTCCTGGAATCGAGCATTTGTTGTCCGTACTCTCTGGGAGCTCAGGCGGATTTCCCTGACAGCAAAAGTCTCAGACTCACGCGATAGCGCGTGAGCTTCGCGATCGACAGATAAACGTGCCTTTCGTTGTTCCCCGTTTTCCCTATTTCGAGTTGTCATCATTCGAGAACGATTTGAACTCAGTCGAGATTCTCGCTGAGTCGAAGTTTCTGCAGCACGAAACCTAGCCTGGTGCAGAGAGCCTTTTGCCTCACGACCTTCCTCAGATTCCTGTGATCGAACTAATCTCATCCTTTTAGCATTTCTGCTACATTGGGAGAGGTTGGGTCTTTTTCGAGGCATTCTTACAATAAAATAGTACTTACTACTTAACACACAGTTATTTAGTAAACACGTACTATCGTAAACAATTAAATTATAAATACTTACAGATTATTATACAGTCTAAAATTATCACAGTTTAAGTAATAAGTGTTAAGACGTGTAAACCAAACGTCATTATCATCATCATTTCAGCCGATAGACGTCCACTGCTGGACATAGGCCTCCCCCAATTTTGGGGGGGTTTGCCATAATCGCCACGCTTGGCAGGCGGGTTGGCGATCGCAGTATGGTATGGTGGTGTAATGCATAGAGAACGCTGCTGCCCATTCTCCGGTGAGACCCTTAGTCGCCTTTTACGACACCCACGGGAAGTAAGGGGTGGTGCTATTCTTCTACACAGACAAACGTACTAACTTTATAAAACAAAAGAATTGCTAGAAAAAATAATTACTAACCTAAGCTAATGAACTTATACTTAATAAAGAAAATCAAGAAAAGAAATGCCTAACCTATACCAAATACTTATAATATTTATATACAAACCCTAAATACAAATTAAGATAAGTATACCGAAAATCAGGGAAAGAAATGCCTAACCAATAATAAATGCTTACAATATTTATTTACAAAACCCTAAATAAAAATTAAGATAAGTAAATACCCAATAATCAAGGAAAGAACCGCCTAACCTATACCAAATACTTACAAAATTTTAAAGAAAATTAAGAAAAAGAACCTAACCTACAAACCCTAAAATATAAATAAATGAAATATGCAAACAGTCAGTATTCAAGTGAATCGCAATAATCAAATCCAACTATTCGCCTATACTCTCCAGGATACGTGCGTTCGCTACGAATAACTGAATCCTTATGGCAGCGGCGCGTTTTCTTTTGAAATGGTCATCTCGCAGTTCAACCTGAGGGGTTGTCGACTGCTTACCTAACCTGGCTTTCCTGTGGATGCCTCAATAAATTAAGACCTCCAGCCAGGGCATAATACACAACTTAACTACACAATATAAACTTAAAAACTAAGCGACTACACGCTAAGGGCACCCCCTATGTGGTACGGACCTCGGCTTAGGGCGTCGCTGGGAGAGGGCAGCAAGGGACAGGCTGGATCGGAATTATGGCAGCGGCGCGGCTCTCAGCGCGCTTTATACAAGGTGTAACGGAAAGGGGGTATCAACCCTGAAGGAGGTGAATGTGCTCATGAAACTGAACAAATTTCCCCAAAGAACATAAGTCGAAATATGAAAAAAAATTTGGACCTCCCATAGTAATAGTAAATCATTGATGTGCTATTACTATGGGAGGTCCAAATTTTTTTTTTCATCTTCATTCACCTCCTTCAGGGTTGATACCCCCTTTCCGTTACACCTTGTATATATAGCCACGGACGCGCAGGCGCCAGGCGTTTACGTACTCTGATAGAATACCTTAATAAATGTTCGCCGTGATTCTTTAAATTGACATAACTTTTTTATTTATGAACCGATTGACATGAAATAAACAGTAAATGTTAAGTGAAGCTTACTACAATATATTAGTGAAAACCGCATCTAAATCGAATAAGCCGTTTCTGATATTAGCGTGCACAAACACAGCAGACAAACAGACAAAAAAAAATTTAATTACATTTTCGGGTTCGGCATCGATATAATAACAACCCCTGCTACTTTTTTTTAATATATTTGCATTGTACAGACACCACTTTTCTACAATTTTATTATTATGTATAGATAGATAGATTTAGTCTTCTATTATGAATTTAACGAAAAAAAACAAAGTTGTGGGTTGTTCCCAAAGTACTCCAAAAAGAGTTCCCAAACTACTCCATGAAAAATATAATATTTTTAATTAAGTTCCACTCTACTACATGATAATATTTTTTTTTTTTATTAAATGATTTCCTAATTATACTGTTATATTTATTTTATTTGTCTTCCTAATAATGTCTTGTTTTGTAATGTCTTTAATGTGTTTCATCAAATATCCATTTATAGGCTCAATAGATGATGTCTGCAGGGCACAGAATTAATGAAAGTAAAGATAATTAATAGACGGGAAATACCACAATTTCAATAATAGTTACATAATTACTCCCATTTAGAGCTCTGTAGCTTTTTACGTAGGTTCTAACAAGCAAGTGAAGTCGTCGTAATAAGTAATAGGTACTCCCCTTGATGAGATCTTTCCATTGGCATATTATATCTTAACGTTAATGGGCTTCAAGGCAGAATTGCCTAATTTCCTTAAAAGTAAGTACCAGGTGTACCACCCAATCAATAAAAACAAATGTATGAGAAAATGGATTAACTTCATTAGGTATTTTTTCGTGATTTTTTATAAAAGCCGATCCATACAAAATCTATGAGAAAATGTTTTTTTTTTAGGGCGTCGTTCCCAAAGGGTAAAAACGGGACCCTATTACTAAGACTTCGCTGTCTGTCCGTCCGTCTGTCTATCGACTGTATCTCAAGAACCGCGATAGCTAGACAGTTGAAATTTTTATAAATTATGTATTTCAGTTGCCACCATAACAACAAATACTAAAAGCAAAATAAAATGAATATTTAAGGGGAGCTCCCATACAACAAACGTGGTTTTTTCGGCGTTTTTGCCTTGAGGTACGGAACCCTTCGCATGCGAGTCCGACTCGCACTTGGCCAGTTTTTTTGTGAATTTTTACCATGTTTTAATAGTTATTCTACTAATTGGGGCGGAGACAAAACCTACAAATTAAAGATCATAAAAATCGCTCCAACCGTTCTTGAGTTATAAATGGTGATGGTGTGACTAACCCGACTTTGTTCTATTTACATAGATTTATAGTAAGTTGAGACGTTAAAATTATCGAAACATAAAAACAATGTTATCTAAATAAGGACAACTGCAGAACCTGAACTATCTACAGTATCGATCTATAATAGGTAAACAAGTTTTTACCTAGTGGCGCTTGCTCGCTATAATTAGAGAGAGGTTACGTCGAAGGCTGGCAGAACCCCAGGCTTGATTGTTCGACTCGTTTTTTCATTATAACTAGGTACCCATGTACTTCCAACCATACTATTAAAGAAAATGATAGAAATCCAATTCGGAGAAAGGCATACTTTCACAGAAATTACGTTGATAGAAAGCCCAATGGGACTTCAACAGACTTTATTTTTGGATTGTTACTCTGGACGCTTTTAAAGCGTACCTCTTTTTTTACATCGTACAACATGAATGATGTAACTAATATTTTTGTAAAAATATAATTTAAAAGAGTGTCCATGGAGTTTCTTGCCCGTTCTTCTCCATAGGTACCTACCCTTTGGAATGAGCAATTAGATTCATATTTTCTGACTGACCGACTTCTTGACAATTCAAAAGTGCCTGTAAATGGTTTAATTGAAATAAATGTTTTGAGTTTAAGTTCTCTATTGAACCCTTTTGGGCGACGAATTTTCTAAAACCCTATCTAGTTCCAAATATGAAACCCTTATAAAAAAATCATGCTTAGCTGTGGGTCCTGCGGTTAGAATCATTCCGGTCAGCTCCGTTGAACCCCCAAATCCCCCCCTCCTTGATCCCCTGCTAGTTCTTCTTGTTTTAATCTCTAAAGGCTGTGCGTTGTCTGTCAGTGAGTGAATTTCATATCGACGCTTGAAAGGCAAAATTGACTAAGCGACATTACAGCCCTATGTCGCTTAGTCAATTTTGCCTTTCAAGCGTCGATATTTTTTTTATCTTGAACTAGAAATATCGTGCCTCGTCAGCAGTCTTCTACAGTCGGTTTCTGACAGTTATAACTTTCTACGACTAATGAGAAGCCCGCAAGTCTGGCAGTCAGTCTTACCAATGGATCGTGTTACCCAGTAACAAGTTTGTGAAGGCCAGATAGGGAGTGTGGTAGGTACTTACTTACTGGCAGCGCCGCTCCATGTAAAATACTGCAGATGTTTAGACTTGAGGCTGATCCCGACTTAGTTTGAAAAGCTAACATCATTAGTTGCTTATCCACCAGGCAATTAATGATGACGATGATCTTTAACAAGAGGTATTGAAACTATAACTGTCTAGGCTAGGCTACAGGTTTTTCCACCTGTCCTACTCTTCTGAATGGATTATTAATTATTATATCTATGATTATAATAGTAGGTTCTAGACTTGCTTCGCACAGTTTTACGATTTCACAAAATATCGAGATTTCTTTAAGTATTATAAATCATCATCTGCCTAGCCCTTTCCCAACTATGTTGGGGTCAGCTTCCAGTGTAACCGGATGCAGCGGAATACCAGTAGTTTACATAGGGTGACTGCCTATCTGACCTCCACAACCCAGTTAAGGTAAGACTGGTTGTCAGAATTTCGGGCTTCTGACTACCCGTAACGACTGTTAAAGATCCATGAATGACAGCCAGGACCAATGGCTTAACTTTCCGAGGCATGGAGGGTCTTGGTATGTAAAGATGGTCATCCATCCACAGACCAACCGCGGCAAGCGTACCTTAACCTGATCGATCGACCTGTACGGCTGTTGTTATTTAGCCACGGGCCCCTCCCTTCTTTATTATAATTAAGTGTGTAAGTTTAATTATTATATATTGTACACTAAAACTTCCGGAATATGTAGTTATACCTACATTATCTAAATGATGAAAACCGCATCCAAAGACACACGTTCGCATTTATAATATTACTATGGAATAATACATCTCTCAATAGATACTTACCTGGTTTATATAGTAAGTACGTTGCGTTCTTAGAAGAACATGGCAATCGCAGAGAGACACACAGAGACGACTCTACTCTAGATAACGACGATTAGGTTCACATTTCTATGCTTAAAGATTTAATTATCTAGATGGTATAAATAAAAATCGTCAAGTATACAATCATAATTTATTTTTATTACTTAGAAACAAATCAAGTTTTTTGACCACCGGTCATCCTATAAGTAATCAATCAATGTTACAAAATGCTTGTAATCAAATAATGTTTTATGTTGTAAAAAATAATTTAGGACTTAAACGTCTAATCTAATTTAACTAGCCTATACAGGGTTATTGGAAAAACGCCAACAACCTCTTATGAGGTCAAAATGTAGGGAACAACAGAAGTTTTTTTTTGGCGATTTCTGGTTTGGCCCCATAGTAAAAGTTGTTCATAGTGATGAGTACAAAGACCTCTTATGAGGTTCTTGGTGTTTTTCCAATAACCCTGTGTAGTCCATCTCCCTTTTCCACACTATTAAAATTAATTTGAAGGTACTAAAATATTCGGAACCAATATGTAAGTAGGTATTCTCGAAGCCTAAGCGATACAAAAATTATTATTTCAGTGGAGTTTTTGGTATCAAGCATTTGTGGTTCTAGGGAAGGAAGCGTCCTTAAATGCTTTAAACCTAAAGGTTCGGGAATGTAAGCCATGTGCAAAGTTTTCAGATTAATAATTAAATTAACAACAATTAAAAATAAAAACTAAGTATAAATTAATTACAGCGTCATCTATACTTAAAATATCAAACAAAATTGCCAACAATGCGAACTTGACATGAAGTAGTTGCAATAAAATCCGCTAGATGGCACTTCATAAAGTTCACGAATATTTCACTAGATGTCACTGTTCAACTATACAATAGTCCAGCACTTCATCAATAGGTGGCGTTGGTCTAAAATAATTAGAAAGCGGACACAACCGCAGAGTGGTTCGATTTCTTCCATTGAAAGCATTTAATATATTTATACGCAATTTCCGCCGCTGGGATCGCTTTTTTGCTGAGACATGAGTCTATTAACTTCTCTGTATATTCTCTCACTGAAATAAAAAACCAAATTATTATGTACCTAGATGTAATGCACATCTCGCCAGTTATTGAAAATGTGGGTGTTTGTATATAGGTGGACTCTACCTAACCGTTCGGGGATTACAGGTGCAATGTTATGTTACGTGTTACGAGTGCGTAAAAAAAAGTTCTACAAATGATGTCAAAAATGTATCGTAATATATTGATCACCTCTCGGTGACCTTATAGTCAATAACTCAATTATATTGTAATGCTATTTGGTTGCGCAATGTTGTCCTGAACATCAATCGTAGCTACTACCTACTCTATTCTTTCCAGCAATTTCAAGTTTAGAAAAAAAACCGTCTGCTAACGGGCTCTCAGGCGCTTTTCAGTCAGATCCTGTCAAGCGTCAGAGATGAAGTTTGTATGTAATAGAGCAAAATGTAAGCACAAAGGGTTCCCTATCAGCAAAAATGAAGAACTGCCGAAAAAGAAATCGTACCAAATTTAACGCCTTTAAGGGCTGAATTAAAAATCCTTCCTTCGTGGTCACTTTCCGTAATAAAGGAACTCTCGCGCAAGATTTCATGCTTCTAGACCAAACGGTTTAAGGTCATAAGCACACGTCTCAAACCGGAAAAGGATCGGCACCGTCTCAACTCGAGCCGTTCAGTATTCTTTGTATGAAACGCCCCCTACTGCAACGCACACTAATCGGAATCGTAACGTAATCGCCTCGCCTCGGCAAATCGGGACAAGCTCACGAACCGCGGTGCGGTGCATTACGGCTCGTCGTCACCGCGCTTACGTCTCTCCGTACCCGAGCTTACGTCTCTTCGTCCACCCTTGCCCCTCTCACCCCTCCGGCCTGCTTTCTGCACTATTAACCAGCGGTCGGCGAGCCGTAAGCGCGGCGTCGCCTAGCCGTAGTCGAGTCGACGTATCGGAGCTTCTGATCCGCTTTGGTTACGTGCTTACGTTAGATTGACGCCTGTTTGGTGGCGAGGCGAGAGGCGATACGGTGCCGATCCCTTTCCGATTTTATACGTGTGCCTTCCGCTTGTGTTGTCTTGTCTGTCAGTGAAAGAAATCAATAAAATGTGTCATTATGCTTACAATCCAAAGGCACCCTTTGCAGCGCGACGTCGATCTTATAAACTCCTTGTTTTGTCATTACTCCAGATTTCATTAACACGCAGAGAGCCCAATCCCTTACTAGTGGTTTTTGGCTCTGAAATAATTAGAATGCCTTATAAAACACAAGTAACAATATGTACCTTCTTTAACAACTATTTGTCCTAGGTAAACATTATTGATAACAACTGCGAGTGTAGATTCTTCGATCTTCATGAGAGTGGGTATCACATGGATATGGGTGTTTGATCAATAGCGCCATGGTTATGGTCATGTTTAAATTACTTTACGTGCTATTTATACTGAGCTATTTATCTATTGTTTAGGGGACCCGTTATTGCCCGTGCAAAAATTAAGACCCCGGGCTACTATTGACTATTTAACAGAAAAATTCAATAAGAATCTGCCGTAGGATCGAACTCAGAAACTTACGCTTCAAACTGTCGAAAATACGACCAATAGACCAGAAACTCAAACTCAAACTCAAACTCAAACCATTTATTTCAATTAAACCATTACAGGCACTTTTGAATTGTCAGGAAGTCGGTCAGTCAGAAAATATGAAGCTAGTTGCCCATTCCAAAGCGTAGGTACCTATGGAGAAGAACGGGCAAGAAACTCCATGGACACTCTTTTAAATTATATTTTTACAAAAATATTAGTTACATCATTAATGTTGAATTTACAATTAAATGTGAGAACGATGTTAAAAGGAATGCGTACGCGTTTAAAGCGTCCAGAGTACAGCAAATAGCAAGAAAAGAACAATTCAAAAATAAAATAATTAAAAATAAGCCGAGGCAGCTGAGTGATGACCAGCCCCAAAGCCGGAAAGTCAGCTGCATCCGGTTAGACTGGAAGCCGACCCCGACATAGTTGGGAAAAGGCTAGCAAATGATGTGAGATCAGAAAGTCAGTCAAATAATTAAGTATTGCTGTCCATTTTTTCGATAAACTAGCTAATATCCAAGGTAAATTACTTAAATTAATTACTGATGTTGGTGAAGGAAAACATCGTGAGGAAACCTGCCGATCTCTTCTGTAAAAATCTGACCCGGAAAACTTCGGTGAAGTAAGCTTATAGTAAGCTGTCATTCCACCAGATGCTGGGGATTGACACTGTTCAAGCTCACCAAAGGAGCATCTCACTGCAGGGTGTAACCTTCCGTGGTCCATTTGGAAGTCTCTGAACCTCTCTGACATAAGTGGGGAGATGTACCTAAGTCCAACCTGGTAAAGTGGGGCTACCTTGACGGAACGGCAGTAGGGTGTAATTGTGGAGCTATGTCACAAACAATACTCCACCTCCTATCCTGTCTCTGTGTCCTAAAACATGCAGTCAAAATGACCTCTGCGCTGCCACCGACAACAACGTGGAATTGGCAAAGTTTTGGGAAAACAAGATCTAAAATACAGGTCGTGTCAGCGTCACGAAGAAAAAGAAGAATATAAGTTTGAAATACCATCCCGTCTTTATCAAGCGTGGTGATCAATTCTCATGCTTTTCCTGTATTAGATTTTTGCCCTGCAGTGGGTCAATAATCCAAACTTTATACTCTGTCTGTCAGTCTGTCTGTCTGTATATTACCTTTTCACGCCTAAACCACTGAACGGATTTCGATAAAATTTGGCAGAGAGATAGATTGCATCCCGGGGAAGGACATAGTTTTTATCCCGATATTCCCACTGTATCGACACTTATGCGGGTGAAAATCCGGGGCGCCGCTAGTATAATATTATGAACGCGAAAGTAAGTTTGTTTGTTACCTTTTCACGCCTAAACCACTGAACCGATCATCCTGAAATTTCGCATATACGTTGTCAGGTGTACAGAAACGGACATAGGGTACCTTTCATTCCGAAAAAAAGTGCTGTTCCCGAGGAAAACAACAATAACGTTATTATGATAATAGATGACGCCATATGTCTTTCGAATCAAAAACAGGACAACGTCTGTCGGGTCAGCTAGTAGGCTATATTTTTATAAACTAGCAAAGTATGTGCAATCTGGGGACCCCTTTACAGTCTCCCCAGAGATGTCCCCTAACAGGCGTTGCACAGCGGGGGCTCCGGATTTGTGCAGATGTTGACCGCCGGGGTGGTTTTAGTGAGGTAAAAACCTCACACTCCCTGGATTTATCCCCAAAGACCGGGCGCCTTTTGAAGATTTACTAAGAAAACAATTAAAAAAAAATGGTGTACATTGGGCATCCACCAATCTCGATTCTTTATGTGAACGATGACGTCTGCGTTAACTCTTGTCTCTTCTATGCATTCCATCTGATATCTTGTCACTAATGTTACTGGGTCGATCGTAGTGACCTGGAAAACGAAAAAAAACTAATTACAGGTAGGTACAGTTAACAAAAGAGATAAGTATGCGGGATCGTCGGATACAGTTGAAGATTAGCAAGAAACCGATGGATGTTCTCGAATAATTTTTAATTTTGTTAATAGAAAACAAACAGCTCATTTATCGAATAAAATTTCAAGCGACAATGTCCAACGGTTTCTTATTAAACTGTAGTACTAATAGCCTCCCCGACTGTTTTCGGTCACGGTGGCCAAACTCAACGGAGATTAGCCAGGTACGCAGGAGATATTATAGCGCAAACACAGGTGCACTCTCTGTTCCTTTACTCTCATAGTCCGATGGGACGGCAATCCGACATGACCGGAGAGAGTTCAGGCGCAGGCCCAACGACTTTATGTGCTTTCCAAGGCACGGGGGTATTAACCCGCCAACTTCCAAACTACACTAACACCCCATAACACTTTGTCCGACCAGGGAATCGAACCCAGGACCCCACGCTCAGCAGTCGCGCTTGCAACCACGAGACCAACGGGGCAGTCTGTCCAATCCTATAGTAATAACACTGTGATCTACAATAGAACTGAAACGTTAATTCAACCGTTAATTCAATTCGGATGCAGATCATAATAATATGATCTGCATCCGAATTGCGTAACACACTATTAATTTATTGCAATCTGAATCATTTTCAAGGATATTGCTAATCCATTGCTTCATCATCATCATCTGCCTAGCCTATTCCCAACTATGTTGGGGTCGGCTTCCAGTCTAACCGGATGCAGCTGAATACCAGTATTTTACATGGAGCGACTGCCTATCTGACCTCCACAACCCAGCTACTGGGTAATATGATACCCCTTGGTAAGACTGGTTGCCAGACTTTCGGGCTTCTGACAAATCGTAACGACTGTCAAAGATCCACGAATGACAGCCGGGACCAACGGCTTAACGTGCTTTCCGAGGCACGGAGGGGTCTGGTCACCCCGCTGATCATTACAATGTAATTTGTTTGGACATTTAAAGAAACTCTAACTTTGACTTCTAAGTTTCTTTCGGTGTTTATTCTTAGGATAGTCGTCTGGGAAACACCGACTTTAACTTAAAAAAAAACCGGTCAAGTGGTTCGAGGGTTGCGACCAAATTTGTAGTTAAGTAAATAGTTTATCACGGGAATCGTGTCTCGACATTTTTTTTTGTAATGCTTTTGATTTTCCCTTTACTTGTGCTACATGACTTTGCTTCTTCCCAAATTTCATGATTCTTGGTCAACAGGAAGTATCCTATAGATTTTGATGCTCTTGCGAGTGTCAAAGTATGTGGTATAAACGGAACATAACCGTCCGTATCTTTTGATTGCGTTGACTTAGAAGTTTGTATTTTTCACTGCTTCAAAGGATTGCAGATCTGAGTATTTGATATTAATTTTAGCTTGATAACTCCACGTGTTCCTGAGAAAAAGGAGCTTGACAAACGGACAACGAAGTGTTCTTATAAGGGTTCCGTTTTTTCTGTTGAGGTACGGAACCCTAAAAAGGAAAAGTGTCATTATTTTACTAATTATTTACAAAAAGTAAAATATGATAAATGATTTTTTTTCTGTAAGTAGGTTTGCACAAACACTTTTACACGTCAATCATATTTTAAAAACTAAATGAGGTCGGCGTTTCCTATCTGACTACTCTGAGAGAAGAAAGGCCAAAACAAGTATTATCATTTTATCATCAAAAAAATCTGATAAATGTATTACAACACTTCAAGAAAACGACTACACTTTATATATTTTTTTAATATTAATAAAACTTTATTGCTCAAAAGATTACAAAGATTTTACATTGGCCCCAAACTAGGCATTAGCCTGTCTCTTGGGCACCAATATGAAGGGTTTACCATTTAAACATTTATTTTAAAAACATGTTCGGTAATTTAAAATTAAAAAAAAAAAAACAAACAATAATATATTACCTCCACATTCGCATTGAAAGTAGTTGCCAGACTAGCAAATAAAATTGCAATCCTAATCATCTTTTATGAAGATCACAAAACTACTAACTGCACGACCAGAAATAATACCAATGAAAAACCTTTGCCAACCAAGCCCTTTTTATGGCATATTTTGAATAAAAACATGATAATAAGACCAAAATATTATTATAGATAGCGTTTATGCTAAGAGCTTGTTTAGACGAAGAATTTGGCGCACACAGCGCTATCGGAAATATTTGAGAATATTTTTGAAGTGAAAACTTCTTGGGCATTCTTTGAGATGAGAAAAAAATTTTGAACTTGCGCCACTGTTACCGTAACCGACACCGCTTCGATGTCTTCGGCTGTCCTCGGGACGTACTCGGTTTTAATGTCTATCCGATATGTCAGTGAGTGATGGCAAAGTATTCTGTTTGTGTTTTAACTGTTTTCACCACTGCTACTTTTTAGGGTTCCGTACCAAAATGGTAAAAACGGAAGCCTTATGGTGAGACTCAGTCTGTCTGTCTGTCTGTCACAGCTGTATATGTCAAGTACTACTAATGCTATCAACTTGAAATTAGGAACAGTTTTAGATGACGTTTGCCCAACTATATTGCAAATAAGAAAGAAATAAAAATATATGTATATTTTTGCAACTGGGACTGAAAGGGGTCTGAAAAATTCGAAGTGGGACTACCAAGGCATGTGGGGAATCATATGAAAGAGCGCAGTTTGCACATTCTCAAACATATTTTTTTTAGGCTGCATAGTTTTCGACTTTTAATGAAAAATGTAAAAAAAAATACCGTTAACCCCCCCTTATCTCCGAAGTTTACAAAGAGAAAAATTTGAAATAATTGTATGTGATAGAAGTTTATGTAAAGATTACAGGAAAAATACAACGAAGTCTCTAAATCACTTTTTCAGTCACTTTCTCAGAGATCATCAACAAAAGTTACATTAGTTCCATTATCGGTCAAGAGATGGCGCTACCACAGTGCACAGTGTTAATAAACATCAAGCTACCCGATACTGTCAAATTTTCCTAATCAACTTTGAACTCTATGCTTTAGCGATGAAGTTGAAAATCTAACTAAAGATATTTGACAGATAGTAGTAGCTTGACGTGCTGGCGTCTGTTTACTCGAAGCCGTCGCGCACTCGCTGCTCGTTGCTCGCCAGCTCGTTTTTAGGTGCTAGATCATCTAGCACTTAAGAGATGTCTTAGGATTTATAAACACGTAAAGATCGCGAACAAAATTAAATAAAATTTCGTTAATCTGCCAAAAAAACCGCTCCATCTGTGCAAAACCTTATAGAAAAGTTAACCTTGATAATGATAGTTGAACATTATTTTATTATGCTAATAAAAATTCAAAACACCCGACGGAAATAATGAACCGGTATTGTGTCCTATTGAATGAGACGGATGTGTCACGTCCTCTGTTATCTTTTTGATTGTGTAACTTACCTACTTCATCTCGAGTGGTACTGTGACGTAATATTATATAGAATAGCCTTGAATAGTCTCGTCCCATATAATGTTCCCACTGCTGGGACATATGCCTCCTCTCTTCAAGAGGGAGTGGGCTGTAATCCACCTTGCGGGCCCAGTGCAGGTTGGCGGATGTCACATGTCTTAAATTTTTTGGTTCTAGGATATGCCGATTTCTACACGATGTTTTCCTTCAGCGTTTTGAGAGCAGTGGTGATAATGGTGGTATGGTTATTTGGCCGTGGGTTCGTACCCACTACCTACAACTCGTAAGTCAGGGCCGTTACCACTGGGCCACCGGTGCTTCAAAAGCTTCTTGTTAAATGGCTTTGAATAAGCTACCATCTTCATGATTGTGGGTGTCGTTTGACGGCAAAATGATGCCAAGAATGTTGCATTAAGGTTAACTACCTGGGTTCAGGACCTAGGACAAATTGTTTTGATTGAAGACATATTTCTTGTTTCTTAAAGTATCCTCATTTCTTGTTTATCATTGTTACACATTTTTCAATTTATAAAAGGCTAAAAGTCACCCAAAGGGCAATGGAGAGGGCTATGCTTAGAGTTTCCGTGCGTGATCGATTCAGAAATGAGGAGATCCGCTGGAGTACCAAGGTAACTGACATAGCCCGAAGAATTGCCAAACTTAAGTGGCAGTGGGCAGGGCACATTGCACGCAGAACAGATGACCGATGAGACCGAAAGGTTCTGGAGTGGCGACCGCGTACTGGAAGATGTAGCGTTGGAAGGCCTCCCACAAGGTGGTCCGACGATCTTGTGAAGGTCGCAGGAACCCGTTGGATGCGAGAAGCACAAAACTGGTCGAAGTGGAGATACTTGGGGGAGGCCTATGTCCAGCAGTGGACGTCTTTCGGCTGAAATGATGATGATGATGATGACATTTTTCAAACCTGGCTGAGGCTGTCTGAGACAGATTTTTTTGACACTAATTGCGATTAGACCGACCATTCGTACATTTTGTTATTTGTTTGGTTGGTTTGGTTGTACAAATTTAGAATGATACACCTACCTCTCCGATTGGTGGTCATCCACGTTTGATTGAAATCTCTCTTAGAAAGAGCTCACAAAAATTTAGAGTGAGTTTTACAGTGTCCATGGGTATTTTGATAGATAGTATAATTATAGCCTCCCCGACCGTTTTCGATCACGGTGGCCAATCTCAATGGAGATTAGCCAGATACGCAGGAGGTATTGTAGTGCACAAGTGTGTGCGCAAACACAGGTGCACTCTCTGTTTCTTTACCCTCATAGTCCGATGGGACGGCAATTCGACACGACCGGGGTGAGTTCAGGCACAGGACCAACGGCTTTACGTGCTTTCCGAGGCACGGGGGTATTAAACCGCCAACGTCCAAACTTCGGACTGTTACTAAGAAATTCCTAATGGAAAACCCAATGACACTTTGTCCGACCCAGGACCCCACGCTCAGCAGTCGCAACAGTCTGGGTTAGACTGGACGCCAACCCCAACATACTTAGGATAAGGCTTGGCAGATTGATTGACATTTTGAGATTCTTTTGCAGCACCACAATCGAAGTATTTGGTAGGGTCTGATCACCCAATCAATCGGGGGTGCGGCAAATGTACAGACGCCAGCAAATCACACTACCCGAAACTGTCAAGATTTCCCAATCAACTTTGAACCTTATGCTTTAGCGATAAAGTTGAAAATCTATTAAATAAATTTGACAGGTTGTAGTAGGTTGATGTGCTGGCGTCTGTACAAGTATCTCCCGGGCCCCCGACTCATGGTACTAGAAGGAACAGTGGGGTTTTAGTCAGTAGGAGTCCGACATAACCTTCCGTTCTCCCCAGACGGATGGTATCCATGAGGATTTCCCAACGGAAAAAAAACGTATCTGATCAGAAACATCAAGAGCAGAGGAGCTGCTTATACAGTTTGACCAGCTAAAGGATGATGATGATGACGTACAATATAGTACTAGGTAAATAAAATTCAACAAATTCAAATGTACTTCTTTTATTGCTGATTTAATAAATTCGTAAAGGCAGTTTTTATAAATAAGTCCACTTCTTACTTGAAATAAATCGTTCCCTGTATTCCGAATTATTTCTAACCAGTGCTTTTTACTAAATTACATATAGACAATTTATTTTTTTATTGTGAGTGAGGGTAGGAAGAAAAAGATTTAAAAAGAGACATCTATCCGCGTTGTAATACAATTTTGTCAGTTGCAATTTGAGCCTAGCAGAGTGCAGACGTCATTGAGCGATCTAATTCCATGTTCAAATGTAATTAAAGGTCCGTTTAAAAATTATGATTGTAACAGAAAATTCTTAGGAAGAATCCAAATGCTGATGGTGTTCTGCAATTACAAAAAAATCGCGTGCTTGGGGTCTTTTTCATGGTAGCACTTTACGTAGTTCCAGGCAGTCTGGTGGGGAGTGTTGCCCTTGTTGGCTAGGCAGGCTTCGATCAGCTTCTCGACCGCGGGTTTGTCAGCTAGAAAGAAGAAAAAATGTAAGAAACGCCAGAACATACGAATATAGTTTGAGTCGACACGTTTGTCACGGTAGCGTGAGGCACACTTTCCTGCCAATTTCTTACATCGGACTTTACATTTTTTATTTGTTTCTATAAAAAATTTAAAGTCCGATGTAAGAAATTGTTGTTTGTTTTTATCTGGTGTATATATCTAATGTATTGTGTGTCTTTTAGTCGGTGCTAAATAAATGTATTTTCTTTCTTTGTAGTTACTGAAACATGGATTTAGATGAAAGCTATATATAACATACTACTGCCACTCTACTGCATAGTTGCCGCAGCCATCGCCACAAAGCGTTATAATTTTGACTGTTAATTTGTAGAGATCACAAGGCATATGTCTACCAGTGAACGCTTGCGTATTATTAATTGATTGGTTGTTAAATAAATCGGATCCAAAAATATCCAGATTGTAACCACATAGAATGTAAGTGCACAATACGTTGGGGTGGATATGTCACCGTATGAATGTGAACACCGTTAGTTTATAATCTATCTCACGAGATTGTAAATTGTGAACTGTAGTATACTGCTTACAATTTATGTACCGTATTCATTTTGGATAGTTTACAATCTATCCATGTGAAACCCTCAAATTGTGAACGAACCTACACTTAGACAGGGTTCACAATCCGTCCGATTTCATCGCCCGTAAAATTGTGAACCATGATTTGTAAGTCTTGGCGGTACCCGAATTGGTCACAGTAACTAAGCCAGGGTACCCCAACCCACTCAGCTGTGTGTAAGTAATATTTTCTTGTATTGTCATACTCTAAACTAAACCTATTGTCCACAAGTTTAGGTGCATGAGTTTGAAGAGTCTTACCTGCATTAGGAACCTTAGCGAGAGCAACGTCCTTCTTGAACTTGCCGTCCTTGGTCATCAGCTCCGACTTCATCATCATGCAGAGGGCATACTTCTTCAGAGCCTCATTGTCAGTCTGAAATTATGTTGCTAGTTATTTACAAGCTTTACATCGGGAGTGAAGTACTCTTTAGCTCATATTGTAATTGTAAAAAGTTAAGCTTTGCTCGTTTGGGTGACAACGAAAGTGACCAGCAGATCAAGCTACCTAAAACTGTAAAATTTTCCCAATCAACTTTGAACCTTACACTTTAGCGATAAAGTTGAAAATCTATTAAAGAAATTGACAGTTTGTAGTAGTTCGATGTACTAGCGTCTGTACATCATTTCAGCCGAAAGACGTCCACTGCTGGACATAGGCCTCCCCCAAGCACTTCAATTTCGACCGTTTCTGTGCTTCTCGCATCCAACGGGTTCCTTCGGCCTTCAGAAGGTCGTCGGACCACCTTGTGGGAGGCCTTCCAACGCTACGTCTTCCGGTACGCGGTCACCACTCCAGAACCTTTCGGCCCCATCGGCCATATGTGCATCAATCTGGCGTCTAACATCAAGATATTATTTCCATTTTTGGCTGACTTTGCATGGTATATGTTTTTCAAATAATGAGAAGTCAGCTTATACTGGAAATATATAGCTTAATATGTCGTCGTGCGTACCTTTTTGTTGTTTTCTTAGATTAGATTGCAAAATGATGATTTACGTTATTTTACAATGACTTTATTTAGCTAAATGTTTCTTATTATTGGACTCCCGAGAGGTGTGCTGAAGAGATAATAACTGTATTTTTTAACCACATACAACAGTCATCATCTGCCTAGCCTTTTCCCAACTATGTTGGGGTGGGATTCTAGTCTAACCGGATGCAGCTGAATACCAGTATTTTACATGGTGCGATTGCCTATCTGACCTACACAACCCAGTTACTGGGTAATACGATACCCCTTGGTAAGACTGGTTGTCAGACTTTCGGGCTTCTGCCCGAAAGTCTGACAACCAGTCTTACCAAGGGGTATCGTATTGACAGTCGTTACGGGTAGTCAAAGATCTACCAATTTTTTTTCTACCACATTCAACAGTAATGAGCATTATTCTATTTTATTCTAAATACCTACATGGTTTTATCCTAAAAACTATTTTTCCTCTTGGCTGCTACAGATTGCTGCACATTTTTGACGATCATTATTGTCGGTCGATAAGCTGTGTTTTGACAATCAATTAAATCTGACATCGATGTTATCGATCGTTACTGTCACCAGTTAACGATCGATAAAATATCAAGGTTAACTCGGCACTCGGTAGACAACACTTTTTGATTTATCGATCGACAAAAACGATCAAATACGATGACGATCGTCCACTACTTATACATTTACTGGATTTTGTATGATCACATGATTCGATCGTCAAAAATCAACCAAGTCTATAGGCACCTTTACACTCTAAGCAGCACCACACGATCAACCATAATCTGAATGAATTTGAACGATATTGATAAACCATTGCTTCATATGTTCGAAAAAATTGTCTGTGAAAGCCATTGCTACTGATAGCGGGTAATGCAATTAAAGCTCCTTTAAACAGCCGTGACACGCGATAAAATCGCGCGCCACACAAAGGCACCGCAAGTTGCGCAACGAGCGGTACTTTTGTGTCGCGTGCGATCGTGTGTCGCGGAGCCTTTATCCTGCAGGCGTAAGTTTTAATTCTTACCTTGTAGTCGCCACCCTTTAGCTTGTTGACTAATTGCTCTTCAACCTTCGTCTCAGACAGGCATTCTGTACGATGTTTCTTCAGCTTCTCCTTCTGCTCATCTGTGAGAGCCTGGACAAAACAAATATAACTTTAGAATTTATAGTTTGTTACGATGTGGAAAGTTTCTCCTATCCGTTTTTTGAAGTACTATCTGTCGGGAATTGAGACATTTTTTTTTTTTTTGCGTATGGGAAATCATCAAATGACTCCTCCCGCTCTGGGTGGAGCGGAAGGGAGTGTCAGACTCTTGCTGACTAAAACCCACCCGTGTTCCTTCCTTAGCCCTTTATGTTCCGGGCCAGCGGTTAACCCTTTCGGACAATCCCGCTGGATGGATTGAGACATGGCCCTGCATTGTTAGACTTACAACATGTCTATACTACATACTAATACTAGCTTCCGCCCGCGGCTTCGCCCGCAAGGTGTGTCGATAAAAAATACCCTATGTCTATCCCCGGGATTCAATCTATCTCTCTGCCAAATTTTATCGAAATTCGTTCAGTGGTTTAGGCGTGAAAAGGTAACAGGCAGACAGACAGAGTTACTTTAGAATTTATAATATTATTAGTATGGATGATAAAGCTGAAGTGTTTGTATGTTCTTTTGTTTGAACAAGCAAATTTTTGAAACTACCCATCAATTTTGAAAAATTCTTCTTGCATTTGATAGATATTGAGGAACGTCTTGAGAAAAAAGATAAAATCTGAAAGAAGGCTAACCGTAAAGGAAGTCCTAAGAAGAAGCCCTAATAGCGCGGGCGGGTGATGCGATGCGATTCGGTGGGTCGGATGAATAAGAAATTTCACGCGGGCGAAGTCGCGCGAAGAAGCTAGTCTAAATAATGAAAGCCATTTTATTTTGACCACGAAGTAATTTAAAAAGCTAACAACAGTCATAAAATAATAATGATAATAATATTATATACAAGTACGTATATAAGAAGGAGGGGAAATAATCAAAGGGCATCAAAAAATTCCTCCGCATCGCCGTCAACAGGAAACGTGCCCAATAGGCTGGCAGCATTGCCACGTTGTATGGCGATGCTGATTCTTTGGAAATAATAATAAAAAAAATAATGTTTGGAATCTAAAAGAAAGGTGACTTCTGGGTGTGCTTCAGCATTTCTTCTCAGGGATCACTAAGCTAGAAAACGTTGGCCCCAGCTAGTTTTAAAATATTGACCAAAAATCGATGTTTCGAAGTGTTTTAAAAATGTCTACTTAAAGAATTAAATTAAATTTCATTTCAAGCCACTTTAAAAAAAAAACTACAATTTTTAAACCAACTAGAAGATATTAAAAAGCGCAAGTATTTGTAAGTAATGACATTATTCAGTTGCGGGGTTCGAATCCACGACACACAGCGAAGTGAGGCATCAGACAAACGCTCAGCCAACCAGTGAATTGCAAGAGTCCTTTAAATAAGCCAAATTTTCCATAACCGAACTAAACAACCGACTTCCTCATTGGAGAGAATTAGGTTAACTCATATATAAACCAAGGGAATCTACTACACTGAATTTTCAAAATCTACTGTGAAAATAATTTCACATTTTTCCAAATAGAAAAAGTTAATTGGAAAAACTAACCCACTTCAAATATCAATTGAATTTATTTCCAATTATTTCAAAAACACATAATATTTAGTTATTCCTAGACAGTAAAAATACACAGTAAGGTCGTCAGTCAAATAGTCGTTGTCAACAAAATAATTAGGTCAAACTTTTCCACTAACCTGTGCTAGCAGAATGCAGGCAGCAAATACTAGTAAAGTCTTCATCTTGATAATACTTGTTGGTAGTACTTGCAGCTTATTGTCTTGAATGCGCAGGAGTTCTGTGGCAGGTCCCGAGGGCATCAAGCTTATATACCAGCCAGCAGCCAGATTCAGCGTATTGATGATAATCGCCGGTGGATTTAGTATATGGGGTCGTCAACATTTTAAGGATTTACAATTCGAGAACCAAGAGGAAAGTTTTGAGTTTGAATTTGGATAAGAATGTAGAAAAAGTATACTTGCGATGGGTGGTGTGAAAGAATGTATGGCAGAACAATAAGCTGTATCAGCGCCTAACCAAAAAGGGGTAACATCAGGAGGGTAAGGACGATGAGCAAAAGGAACTACAAAATTACATAACTACAATCATTCTCATCAATCATCCCATCACAAGTATCTTCGGATTACTTTCTGGGAAGCCCCGGCAACTTAATTGTATCTAGATTTAAGATAATAAACACATTTTTTTTATTTTTTCGCAATGAGTGTGTGATGATGCTGCTGAAGTAATATCAGATGATAATAATTGTATTTGTGATGCTGGTTACATGTTCCCTGAAGCTCTCCGGTGGCTACCCACGATACAGGTTTTGTTCTCTACTCAGACCAGCACTTTGTTAGACTCTATTATTGGCTTTGAAGAAAATGCTTATTTGTATGGGCAATAGGTAACAATGGATCAGAAAAAAGTGAAAAATAAGTGATTGTGATATAATTTGGAACTATTTATTATTTATTTATTTAAATACTTTAGAAATCATTATAATACAAAACGTTATTTTACGTACCTACCTATGCTCCTTCAATTACAGGAGACAACAGCATGTACAGACGCCAGCACATCAAGCTACCCGACTCTGTCAAATTTTCCCAATCAACTTTGAACCTTATACTTTAGCGATTAAGTTGAAAATCTATAAAAGAAATTTGACAGATTGTAGTAGCTTGATGTGCTGGAGTCTGTACAGTCACCAAAAAATATAAGTAACCAAGGTCGCCGGATATAGTTTTTGAGACAAATAAACATTTTCATTTTCATAGTTGAAGTTTAGTAAGAAACTGACAGATGTTTTCGAATTAAATTTAATTGTACAAATGAACTGTTTGTTTTTTAATATCTAAATTAAATTTCATTCGAAAACATCCATCGGTTTCTTGCTAAACTTCAACTATATCCGACGACCTGGTTACTTACTTATCTCTTTTGTAAACCGGGTTTTTGTTTTCATATAACTAGTTGAAACTATTTTTATATATGAATAATATACCATCCTTTTGCTTAAAAAATCAAATCAAAAGTTCTCCACGCCTGGCAAAGCGTGGGTAGGTCTGGAAAGATCCGGGCGTATCTCGTGTATATGTAACTATAGCGTCTCGGCCACAGAGGACGACATCTTTGTTTTACTATTTTTTCTTTAGGTATTTTGAGCCGATTAAAATTCATGAACATACTGCACTTTGCAAGCTTTCTTATGAACTTTATTGCCCTTTTAATGCTTGTTTGCCAGTAAGTATAATCATTTTATTGAGCCTTCATACATATTCTTTTTAAATTCCATTTTGCTGGATTTTGAACTTTTAATTCTAGCTTTTTCTCTCATTCCTGGGATACACGAAGACAGTTTTTTAAGCTAGCAAGCAAGTAAACATCTTCCTAGCCTGTTCCCAACTGTGTTGGGGTCGGCTTCCAGTCCAACCGGATGCAGCTGAATACCACTATTTTATACGGAGCGACTGTCTATCTGACCTCTACAACCCGATTATTGGGTAATACGATACCCTTTGGTAAGATTGGTTGCCAGACTTCTGAGGGCCGTAAAGACTGTTCACGAATGACAACCGGGACCAACAGCTACTAGCTCAAAAAAACAACCGACTTCCAAAAACACTATAAATAAAGAGAAAAATAACTTTAATTTCGGAAGTCGGTGTCTTTGGATTTGTATTTTAGTTTTTGCCACCGACTTCCGAAATTAAAGTTATTTTTCTCTTTATTTATAGTGTTTTTGGAAGTCGGTTGTTTTTTTTGTAAAAAGTTTTTATTTTTCACTTTTTAGCGGGTCAGTTTGTAATTTATCTAAGTTATAATAGCCTAATGTCAACTGCTTATCACCTTTTACAAAATATGCTTTTCCCGATGCATGGACGTTAATTGTTGAGGAGTTCTCCTAGTAAGAACCAGAAGAACTGGAGCTGATTGAGAAGTCACCATCAGCTCCACTTCACCATACGCGTTGTAATGAGCATAAATTGCTTAGCAGCCATATTAAAGTAATCGAATCGCAACCCGTGAAATATTTGTCATTGAGTAGTGCCATTTGTGGTCTTCATCATCAGTTCCACTTTACCAAATCATAATTTCCGAGAGCAAATGCTCAAGTTACTTTAATAATAAAAACAAGGCAAGAAAAATTTTGCTAAGGGCCAAGTTTATGTTACGCTTAGTCGTGTAAAGACGCTGTAAGACATTGTATTATGCGACTTGGAACCTACCAAATTGCTAAATAGACCACATGACGAAAAGGCATTGCGTGAAATGCAACGATTGAGGCTTTTATAAATCATCATCAGCCAATTGCAGTTCACTGCTGGACGTAGACCTCCCGAAGTTTGCGCCAACGTTCACGATCCTCCGCTTCTCTCATCTAGCCACTACCGGCAACCTTTGTTAGGATAATTATACAGAAGAAAAACTCGCAAAAGTATTTCACTTTAAGAAGTATTTATTAGTTTTTAGACTAGATGCTGATAATCCTGGCTGCAGCATCAGGCCAACTTATGTCAACATTGCATTGAACTTAAAATTTAGTCCTGTTTAAAATGAGCCCAAACACGACTACGGTGCTGTAATTTCAAGCTTTGTACTTTTTCTGATGCTCGACTGGCTTCAGCATCAGGTCTCTATGTACTTCGGTGTTCCTCATTAACAGTACGTTTATCCACACATCGAGCCCTTTTCAATGAGCCTAAACACGATATATCTGCTGTTAGTTGTTGAGGAGTTAGGTACTCTGCAGACTATCCTGACTGCAGCATCAGGTCATAACTTGATGATCATGAGACCAAATGTGGCAAATGCCCTATCAAACATCAAAACAATTTACTAAAACAGTCCTTGCCTGTTCGAGTAACTTCTTACTGTTAAGGAGTTGAACCTTCCATCATCAGCCCAGCTACCTGAGATAGTGACAACCGTACGCAAATACACAAGATACTTCATAAAATATGCGAAAAACAATAAGTGAGCCTATAAAATTTGAGGGTTGCTCTCGATTTCTCTAAGATCCCATCATCAGATCCTAACTTAGTGACAATGGGACCACCTCAGAACTATCTACTTTCGAACAAAAAAAGAATTTTGAAAATTCGTCGACAATTGGCGGAGTAATCGATGAACAAACATACAAAAAAAAAAAAAAAAAAACATACAAACAGCCGAACATAGTACCTCCTCCTTTTTGTGAAGTCGGTAAAAATAGAACCCCATGCTGTTAAATTATCACACCAGCTTACTATCGTTCTCACCTGCTTACTAGACTAAAAATGACGATACTTCCACTATCTTACTAGACTAATAAAAATGAGGATACTTATGTCTATACGAGGCTAGAGTGCCTAGCTTGCTAACATAATCGTGCAATAATGCTCGAGATAGATAGCATACTAGCATAGCAAACTGGAACCTCGGTATACTATTCTGGCTTAAGAATCTGGGCTCATGTCATGGCATCGAGATACATGAGGCTAATTAGTTATGATATTTTTTAATGTTAGTGGTTCTGGCGACAGTTCTGAAAATAATGCCATTAGAATATCGATATAATCAATGCTCATTCATTTGAACGTCGTATTTGATTTATTTCGATCTTCCAATACAGCTTGTATTGGTTTATGACGGTTGGAAGCTATGAGGGGTATTCTAGTAGTTGGCAAAGGTTTTAGACTTAGGGAGGCGTTTTAGCATATCTAGTTTATTCGTCAATAGTAAGATGTTCGTGTAGATGAATATCCAGTTATTCTTCTTTTTCAGTGTCGCTGGCACGACTAGATAGGTTTTAATTTAAAAAAAAAACAGGTTTACTTAGGTGTATTGTATCTATTTAATCGACATGTAAACACTGTCTCATACGCTGAAATAGTCAGGTAGTTGTCACTAATGTCAACTTTCAGTCATCTCGAATGGCGGGAAGCATAAGGTGAAGCATACCCTGTACTAGAACTTGGATATACTGGTGAGCTGGCTGTGGCTCCTGTAAGTAAATCGTGATAACAGTCCTTCTACGGACATTAACAGATACTTTATAATCAGCCTATAATATTCCCACTGCTGGGACACAGGCCTGCTCTCTGTGAGAGGGAGTGGACCGTAATCTACCACGTGAGCCCTGTGGGGGTCGGTAGATGTCACATATCTTCAAATTTTATGTTTTCCTTCACAGTTTTTGAGAGCAGTGGTGACTGGTGATGAAATAATTTACACAAAGTAAAGCGCCTGTCCTTTACCGTAACTGCTACCGGTACAGATACTACATTAGGTAAGAAATAAACATTAAGAAAACACACAGTGTGTCCACGTCCTAGACCCCTAACTGATAAATTGCGAGTGAACAATCAGGCTAACGACATAATGCAATAACCGACGGAGAGCTGTTGATTTATTGTTGTACGTTGACCCTTACGCCCTCTGATGTTCACTAAATGTTTACGTACCTTCTTTTAGACTAAACTAGCATTATATATCCAAGTTCTAGTACAGGGTATGCTTCACCTTATGCTTCCCGCCATTCGAGATGACTGAAAGTTGACATTAGTGACAACTACCTGACTATTTCAGCGTATGAGACAGTGTTTACATGTCGATTAAATAGATACAATACACCTAAGTAAACCTGTTTTTTTTTTAAATTAAAACCTATCTAGTCGTGCCAGCGACACTGAAAAAGAAGAATAACTGGATATTCATCTACACGAACATCTTACTATTGACGAATAAACTAGATATGCTAAAACGCCTCCCTAAGTCTAAAACCTTTGCCAACTACTAGAATACCCCTCATAGCTTCCAACCGTCATAAACCAATACAAGCTGTATTGGAAGATCGAAATAAATCAAATACGACGTTCAAATGAATGAGCATTGATTATATCGATATTCTAATGGCATTATTTTCAGAACTGTCGCCAGAACCACTAACATTAAAAAATATCATAACTAATTAGCCTCATGTATCTCGATGCCATGACATGAGCCCAGATTCTTAAGCCAGAATAGTATACCGAGGTTCCAGTTTGCTATGCTAGTATGCTATCTATCTCGAGCATTATTGCACGATTATGTTAGCAAGCTAGGCACTCTAGCCTCGTATAGACATAAGTATCCTCATTTTTATTAGTCTAGTAAGATAGTGGAAGTATCGTCATTTTTAGTCTAGTAAGCAGGTGAGAACGATAGTAAGCTGGTGTGATAATTTAACAGCATGGGGTTCTATTTTTACCGACTTCACAAAAAGGAGGAGGTACTATGTTCGGCTGTTTGTATGTTTTTTTTTTTTTTTTTTGTATGTTTGTTCATCGATTACTCCGCCAATTGTCGACGAATTTTCAAAATTCTTTTTTTGTTCGAAAGTAGATAGTTCTGCGGCTGCTAAAGGACATCACTTCCTTGAAGGCGGAGATGACCAAGATGCAGTCCAGAATGGAGGCATCAGAAAAAACCAATACCGAACTACGTGCAGAAATAGCATCATTGCGCAACATTGGTTCGGTAATTGGGTCACCTGAGGCCTCAAAGGTGAACACACGGCGAGGGGCGCAAAATGCATCCATCGGCAGTTTTGAATCGGCGAACACAAGTGCGTCACCAGCTGCCGATAACGCTGAGCAAGCGCCGCCCGCCGCCGCCGTCGCCCGCGCCACAACACCGGCTGCGGAAACGTCACGCGTAGGTACGTCGACCCCTAAACGTGCCTACGCTGCTATTGTCACCAGCGGCAAATCGGATGCGTCGCAGCCTAACCGACAAACCAGAAAAGGGGAAAAACTGGTAAAGGGTGCTCAACCTGCCCTGACTGCGGTCCGTTGCTCTTTGCCAAGAGCCAGACAGGTTGATGAGGAGGGTTTCACGAAAGTAGAAAGGAAGAAGAAGAAGCCCTGTTCTCGTAACCTGTGTGGCACCGCACCGAGTGGACCCAACATGCTGCTGCGCCCTGCTGTGCCTACGACGCAGCTGTACCTTTCGCGTCTGCATCACTCCACGACAACTGAGGAAGTCGTGCAGTATTTGAAGGTGAAGACCAACTGGACTCTGAGGGTCGAAAGGTTGGAATCGCGCCACAACATCAACTTTAAGTCATTCGTGGTACGAGTTCCAACCCAACATCTACAGACCTGTCTGAAAGAGGACTTTTGGCCGAAAGGTGTCGTATATCGACGTTTCCGAGGAAGGTTACGCGACACCACGCAGCGAAACACGACGCCGTCAACGTTACGTGTATAGTTAATAGTTTTAAGGTTTTTAATATGTATTAGTTTATTATTTTATAAGATTATTTTGTGTATTTTATTTATGGGCCTTATAGTTGCCTGATAATAAAATTATTATTATGAGTGTTTTTTTTTTTCTCAGCTCTTAGGCTGGTTTTAGCTACATTTACGGGCCAAAGCCAAGTAAATGCAGCGTGTGGTGTGTATTACGGTGTATTTTCTTCCTCTAACTGCATGAATTTCCTAACTATTCTGCAGGTGTTTAAGATGGCAGCTTTCTGTAGGTTGATATAGACGGATTCTTCTAAGTCTATTAGTTTTAGGTTACGGAGAAGGTGGTTGGGAATAACGCCAGTCGTGGAGAGAACTATAGGGATAACGTACACTTTTTCTTGACTCCAGATTCTTGTAACTTCTTCTTTAAGTTCAGCATATTTACTTATTTTTTCAGATATGGTTTTTTGTAGGTTATGAGTATTGGGAACTGCTATGTCTATGAGGTATGTGATTTTTCTTATTTTATCCTGCAGGGTTATGTCTGGTCTATTGTAGTGGATAGTCCTATCTGTAAGTATGGCGCGATCGTAGTACATTTTGTGCGTATCATTTTCTAGTATAGTCTGTGGTGTGTACTTGTAGTAAGGAGTGCAAGAGTTTTGTATGAGACTGTGTTTAAGAGCGAGTTTTTGGTGAATGATGTTTGCTACCTGGTTGTGTCTGTGGGTGTAGTCTGTCTGTGTGAGGGTTGTGCATGCCCCTGTTATGTGTTGTATGGTTTCTGATTGAATGTGGCATCTGCGGCATTTATCATTTGTGATGGTAGGGTCTTTAATGATAAATTTCCTGTAATTTTTGGTGTTGATGATTTGATCTTGTATAGCTATGATAAAGCCTTCTGTTTCAGGGAACAGGTTTCCTATCTTTAGCCACTTATTTGATGCTAATTGGTTTATGTGGGACTGCTCTAGGTCATGAGGGTGCCGACCGTGGAGTACTTTCTTCTTCCATTCTTCAATTTTTTGTTTCTGCGGGTCATCATTGGTAGTGTTTTGTGTTTCTATCTGGTCGTTTAAGTTAAGTGGAGTGTAGTTGAGATCGTTTATCACTATGGCTTTATGTATATTACTGGTGCGCGATTTTGTGTGAAAGAATGTTTTTAGTCTACTGACTTGTTTCCTACAAAGGTGCTGGATGTCGATTAGGCCCCTCCCTCCATTTTGCCGTTTGATGGTTAGTCTTTCTATGGCAGATTTAGGGTGTAAATTGTTGTGTTTTGTAAGCGCTGTGCGTGTAGTGCGCTCTAATTTTTCTGTATCTGTTTTGGTCCATTTTATAACTCCGAATGAGTACGTTAATACGGGGATGGCAAAGGTGTTAAGGGCTTTAATGAGATGTTTACCTGAAAGTTGGGTCTTACAAACCGCGTTAAGTCTTCTCTTGTACTCTGTAGTTAGTGTATTTTTAATTCTTACATGATCAAGTCCCTTTAGCTGTGTGTACCCTAAATATTTATACAAATCAGACGGTTCCATCGCTGTTATAGTGTCAGTGTCATTCACCGCATAGTCGCCGGGCTGCACCTTGCCTCTTATAATGTGAAGTGTTTTACATTTGTCTAAGCCAAATTGCATGTTAATATCCTTACTGAACGCTGCTGTAATTTCTACCAATTTTTTCATATCTTTTTCTGTTTTGCCGTACAATTTAATGTCGTCCATGTAAATAAGATGTGATATAGTTGTTTCCTCTGTAGTGTGTTTGAGGCAATATCCTGCCCTACAGGCCTGCAGTAAATGAGACAGAGGATTATTATTATTATTATTATTACTATCAGCCTGAAAACTGTTGGCCAAGGTCCTCATAAAAAAATAAAATCGAAATATTGTGCCTGTTTGGCAACTTTTGGTGATCGCAGATTGGTTATCGTTATTGGTAGACAAAAGAAATCGCTGCCACATAATCAAAATGTCTCTTTCTTATTTAAACATAAATGACGAAATGTGGGCGTACTTACTATAAGCAACACATCAAGCTACCCGAAACTGGCAAATTTTTCCAATCAACCTTGAACCTTATGCTGTAGCGATATAGTTGAAAGTCTAATAAAAAAATGTGACAGATTGTAGTAACTTAACCCTTGTGGGATAACGTAATGTTGTAATGTTATGTTATATGTTTTTCTAAAAACTCTATTTGTTACAGATGCCTGTAAACTCTATTAAAACTTATGTATTCAAGTTAAACAATTATCAACTTTATTTTAATGGCAATTATGTTGATTTTAGAGTGACTAGCACTATTGAAAATGTTTGAAGTTGTAGCGTAAACTGAACTTTATGGTGTAGGATTTAAAGTTATTTTTCCATAAACTCATTATTTGTTTACATTTTGGCAAATAAATCGCGAATCCAGATTAGCTCCAGGAGCATGAGATGCTTTCAACTTTATCTAGGAAGGAAATTAAAATATTGACCATCTACCATCAAGCTATTACAGTCCGGCCGTCGAGAGATTGCGTTCCTCAGTCGTCAGTGCGACAATTATAGTCGCTACAGTTCGCAAAACACGTATTCGCTTGTATGAAATTGAAGGGTGTCAAGAACCCATTATCTCGTCGGCCGAACTGTAGTTAACCACCCAATAAAGCAAGGTGAATCTGGTTCAGAAAATGGTTCATTCCAGTTTTAACACCCAGTCCTATTCACTGGTTTAAGAGGACTTGAACTAGTATTTTATTATGTTTATATGAAGGAAGGAGATTTAATAGGAATTGTCTAGATTAGCTGCTAGGATTCCAAGACTCCGTATTATTTTATTAGAAGGTTATCTTGATTAAATTTTATTGTGTGGCTGTTACATCTTAAGTTTAACTGTGTCGCAGTTTTTTCTTTACAGTGTTAATTGTGTGGGGGAGTTTAGTTGAGTGAAAATGTAGTGCAAAGATATAATCCAAAGACAAAAGAAGTTGTTTTAAAATAAAACATATTAGTCCTCCTCAAAAATGTGATTCACATTAAAAAGTTACCAGAACACCAAATTTGTTAATGCTGCTTGGGTAAATATTAACATGATATTTTATTATCATTATATTTATTTTAAATTTATTTTAGAGCTGCGGCTAACCAAAAATGTTGAAGATAGATTCAACGATTCCTGTAATAATGCCAATAATTAGTGTGTGACAAATATAAGGTTAGGCGAGCTGCACACTACATCACCCTTTGTAAAATTTCTATATTTATAAAAAAAAAAAAACCACGAAAGACGAAAATGGCTAAGCCAAAGATTTGTTCTATTAATTGTAATAACTATCAAGCATTATATGCTTTAATATTTGTTAAAAAATATTCATTTTAGATTAGTCACGCTAAAAATATTAAATAAAATAAATCAACTTGCAGACAAAGGCCAAAAGAAAACGAAGAGATGAGTAATATCCCCAAATAAGACATCAATACGCCAATATTTCCGGCAACTGCAATATTTTGGAGAAAGTCGATGAAAACGTTGCAAACCGTGCAAGTCGTGCAACTATCGCCGTAGAAAATTTTGGCAGTACGATTCGCATGCGCGGGCTTTAGCAGGTTTAACCTAAAACATAAAGTTTTGGACACCGCGGCAAAACAGCTTGTTCCACCGGCCTGCGGTAAAATGTAAACAAATGAATTTCGAAAACGGCGAAACGAATTTTGAAAACATTGGAAATTGGAAAAATATAATTGGATATTTTGTTTGACGAATTGGAAATTTTTGAAATGGATTTAAAAGTGTGCGTTGCAGTACAAATGACTGGTAAGTGTTTATTCAAAAACATTTAGCCGCATTAACCTATTTGCTATCTGCTGGTACCCCCTGTTTGTACTTTTCTTTCACATATATATTTCATATTATTTAGAAAGCGTATTTTATCAATAAGGTAGATATTATCCGTATGATACATTAAAATCGAAAATTTCCTCTTATTGTAAAATAATTCCATTATGATTCATAGAATCATACAATCAGAGTGATTTGTCAAATTAATGGGTTGATAAGAAATATTAAATTATTATTTATTCAAATTTAAAATACTATTTATATATTCTAAATACAACTGGTTTCTGCTGTTTTAATGTTAGTAATTAATTTCCTTTATAATTATAAATCCTTCCTACCAATTTTGCTTAATCTGAATGCATAATAATGGCGTTGTAACATTTGAAGTAAAACATAATAATTCAAATTGTTAATTGTCCTTTTATTCCTGTATTTTAAAACCATCTGGCATTTAGGTGTTCACTATTTTTTCTGAATTTATAATCATCCATAGTTCAAAAATTTTTAAAGAAACTTTTAAAATGCCATAATCAACGTAGCTCGTATGCAGTAAACAGAGAACCAACGTCAGACTGGTACAGAAACACCGCATTGCGCAGGACAGCCCCGAACGAAGTTCACACCAGTGAAAAATAACACAGATCAACGCGAAAATTGTATATTTTTAACAATAAGAACTAAACTCTCTACATCTGTGATAAAACAATAATACACTGTTTTATAGAACTTGCTTTTTATATTGGAAAGTTGGTATTTTTTTTAGTGGAAAACGTATTCCTATTAACTGTTTTGATATTGGAAAACGGAGGCGTGTGTGGCTGGTAAGTCCGATTTTCTTATGTTTTTCTATTGTCAATTCAATTAATTTTAGTAATTTATTTAATTAGATTTGTACTAAAAATTAAAAACATGAAAATTCAATGAATTTGGGTTAAAAATGAAATGAACACCGTAGTATTTTTCACGGAATTATCCATTAAACTAACTGATAGGGTTATCTCAGTATGTTCATAAGAATGTCAGCCATTTAATTGTAAAATTGTAGTACCTATTCTAAAATAAGTAAATTATGTAGCGTTATGTGTCAAATAATATACAATATTTGAAACCTGTTGATTGAGACTACTGATACCAAACACTTTATGAAAGTTACTTTGGTTACTAAGAATAACAAATAACCTTCATGTATCATAATTTGTAAAAAAAATTGATATTAAACAATTATCTAAACCTAAACCATGACGCATGTTTTGTTTTTGTGTCCCTTTTATGAACAAAATTATCTCCCCAACCAATACATAGCATCCGTTCTAAAATTAGACCTTAATCAATAACATTACCATCATTAAAAAAAAAAACATGACATTATCCTCATTCATTAGGCATTGCGTGTATATATTTTATAATTATACCTTCCGGACATTGACATGTTTATAAAAAAAGTCCCTACCAGCGAAGTTGTCCGCACTGCAGCGTCAGATCGATCGCGGCACCACGCATGCGCAAATAAGCTACATCTACGTCAGTGGTCCTAGAACGCGGGTGGGAAGTCGACGACATGCCGAAACCGACACCCGTCGAAGATCTCGTAGTCCCTCCACAGGACACGAAAATATGTGGAACAATCTGCATCTGTCAGATGACAGCAGTTCTCAGTGCGGTATCCTTGGTGTACCTTACAGTTGCGATCTATATGCCGTATACTAGAGCCATCGCGTCTGGGATCGACCCTACCCCGATTATGTGCACGACAACACGAGCCATCAACAAAGACAACTGTGACTGGGGATCCTGTGGTGAGTGGTGCCTCAGCAAGACCTCCGGTGCGTGCATCCAGATCTACGTCAACGTCAGGAAAAATGGAACGTCTTTACTATTGTCGGAATGTGGAAGTTCTGCCAACAAAACCTGCTTCGGTATCGACCAAGAGAACGCCAAGAAGTACCACTGCATCAGAGATGAATGTAGGAACTTGACTGGAACATTCAACTGCACTGAAGGAAAATGTATCAACATAACAGACGCTTTCGAGTGTGCCTTCAGAGAAACGGATCCTCCATTAAAATGTTCCGGTAGAAGAGGGAAAATAACTTGTATAGACGTACATGGACTTTTCTCTTGTAACAGAGGCACTTGTCGAAAAATAAGAACCCCTTATAACTGTGACCGTAGATGCGTCGACATCCCTACCCGTAACAAAAACGTGATAGTTCTTAGTGGGGACAGAGTGTTTTTAGCAAGATGTGCGAAATTAGTTCAAGAAGAAAACAGTACAGTAGTTTGGACTGATTCTGGGGAAGAAGTTCTAATGTTGTCGTGTCATGCTGTTCACAATGGAACGCAAGGAGTTGTTGCTGTTGACTGTATTAATGCTGCCCTACTGCCACGCACAGATATAGCTGACCTCACGAATTTCACATACCTACAGTATTTATATCAATCTAGAGCAGTCCCGAATCGTTACATCGCTCCCTCTGAAGTGGAACTTACTTTAGCAAATGACAGCCGCTTGATGATAAATCTAGAAGGATGTGTGAATACTTTGGCTGATGAATGCAAAGAGTTCTTGAAAGATTACGGGCGTGATGGTGCTGATCATAACGCTAAAGCAAGATTCCCGTGCTTTTATATGGAAAATAGCCCTGACACGGTTGTGGCCCGATTCGATCTAGAAAATACGTACCGTCAGTTCTTAGTCGCCTTGGTGTTGCCTACAGTGTTGGTTGTTGTCTCTTGTGTAACTTTGATGTTCTGTCAACGGACCATTGAAGTTGGTGATGATGCAAAGATGAGATTTAAAGGGTGCGCTGCTGGACAGGCTGATATGCAGTTGCATCCAAACGATCCTGTTTCTCCACTCTGAGATCAGTCACGTGAGATAGCCCGCTTTCGTAATATCATTAATATTTAATGTTCTACTTTTTATTTTGTCATTTTTATTTTTATTAATACTATTCAACCACGAGCCCCTTACAAAAGAAATACGTACTTATTCAACATACTATTCGAGCAAAACGCAGAGAGGTCAGTTTAGTTATTCATACATTCGTACATTTTTATATTTCTGTCCTACCCTAACATTCAGTTTGTAGGCTCTTACATAATTTAACCTAAATCACTAACACTTTAGTTGAGGAAAACACAAAAGGGATGCATATTTCATCAGCACTAAGTCCGCTTACTCGTTTTAGCTTAATCAATAGTACCAACGGCGAAATACGTACTGCCCTTGACATAGTTACGTGACTCCGGGGTGTTTTTGTACTGAATATTTTAAGGCTCTCATTTAATGCGATAATTTGAAAGATTTGCGTCAAACAGTTCCAGTTAAGCATCTATGAATTAGTAATAGGTCTGTTTTTGACAGCGTTTTTGCAGTTGTAGGCTACTTTTTATTTGCTAGTTGTAAGGTGTAGGCGCTTTGTGACGGATTTTAGCTTTGTCGATTAAAAGTTTCTAGTTATTATAGGGAATGCCACATTGCTTTTATTTAAGGAAATAAACTTGGCTTAGGTATTGTATATAAAATGTCGGTTCAGTGACAATATTTTTTTTATAAGCTGTTAAGGCCATATTCATTTAATTATAAATGATAAAATGGTGACATATTGTAGGTGAATGTATGAAAATTAACCCTAAAAAGTACTACGACAATCCTAATTTTTATTAGAAGACGAGGCGCCTAAATTTTTATTAAAATATTATTATTTCTCTTTTTCAGGCGTTCCCCTCCTTTGTGAGGGTCCGGCTAGTTCACTAAGAGACGACTAACCTGCTTGCAATGCTTTCTACTGGCTGAAACTCCCTCCAGATGTCTACTATGAGCAGATCCAGGGCGAGCCTTTCACCAGCAGCCTCAGAAAGGTCGACGTTGCCTATGGGAGCGTCTGCCGAACCAGGCAGCCCAGACTTCAAGTCATTGGAACAACCGACGAGGGAGCAGCTTCTAACCCACTTTTTTGAAAGATTCAAGTTCTACACATCACTCTGTCTCGGAACATCAGCCATACTCGCAGTCTTTGCTTTCCTCTTCTTGATACCGTTCGTCGTCGAGCCTGCTATACAGACAATACTAGCAGAGTTCGTGCCAGAAGCCGGTATCTGCTCCGTCTCTCAACATGTTCACGCGGAAACTTTGACAAATTGCACCTGGGCGTCGTGCAGGGAGGGTTGTACGACCGCTCACACTAAATGTCATAAGATTCGTGTAAATTTAGCTAGAAGACCGTTCGTAGAGAATGCACCAGTGCCGACTGAATGGGATGAGACTGATTTGAAGTTTCTGATCAACCCTGAAGGTTGTGGGTATCCTCCACGAGTGAATTGCTCGGTGTTTGCGATTGACTACGCGGGACCGAGAGCTCCGAAGATATTTCCTTGCTACTACAGTTTGACGAGGTCGGACTTGGTGGTGGCGAGGTACTCTTGGGACACGACGGTGCGAGGGTTAATCCTGGCTCTGGTGCTGCCGACGACGGTGTTCGTGTTCAGTCTGAGCGTGCTTGCGTACTGGCACTGTCGCTGCTGCGACAGGGCGTGTAACAGACGGGTGCACGCCGAATCGTTCGCGAGTAAAGAAGAGTGAGTATTTTAAAGCTTTATTTTTTATCTTTTCTGTCTTGGTAGTTTTTTTTTATATTGTCAGAAGTCAATTACAATCCACCTACGTTTTTCTAGCCTTCATTGATTTTGTAAGCAAAGAAAAAATAACGTAATTTTAACAACATATTTTTTTATGATTTCTGACAGTACCCAAATGTAGTTATTTTTTTCTATTATAACATATAGTGTAAATTACTGGACTTTCAGGTCCTATCTCAAGTATGGTGTTGGAACATCGTAGTTTTAATGGATTATAGTTTTAACAAGTACGTTTTCTATTAGAGTTTTGCACTGTACTGTGTGGAATTTTAGTATTATCTTAGATAATATTCGTAAATTATCACCGTAGGTACTATACTCAATTTTATGTTCTCGTAAATAGTTCACGAAATCTTTTGATTGGGAAAAACCTTTCTGCTTCATCCACGATAAAGTTCACTGTAAAATAGGTAACTAATTTATTTCTTGCAAAATTAGCACATCCAAAGTATTTAGGCTACATTGTAGAAAAAAATGTTAGTTAAAACATGCAATAGTTTGATAAACTACTATCTCCCAAATCTCAAACATCTACCGAATTATTATTTTGAAATCAATTTTTGTTTCACTATTCAATATTTGTTATAATGAGTTAAATTTAATGTTTCAAATTTCACTTTTAAATTCCGAATTTGAATCAGCACATACCTCAAAAACAAAAACATTTTTTTAAATAAAAAAAAATACAAAAGAACACTTTTCTTTTTAATTTCGCAAGATTTTAACGTTTTGCATTTTTCTATTTTTCAGTAGCAAATTGTTATGCGAGTTGGATGATGACCCGAGTGATGATGTGTTCTGACGCCGAGCTTCAGCCGCCCGCCGCCGCGCCTCCCCCCGAAACCCCGAAGGCTACGTACAGCTGTAAACCTGCGTGGCTGTTGCGTGGTTGCTGCGTGGTTACTGCGGCATCTGCCCGTAGCCTTATGACCTATAAAACTTAACTACCCGATAATTCTCAATTCAATGTACGAATCGGTTGAAAAGTTTGCCTCAAATTGTAAGGTTGTGACATTTAAGTAACGCCATTTTACATTCATATTATCGCCATAGACTTTTAGATTCTATCAAAAATAAAATTGCGTAATGTCTTTTTAGGACGTCGGTCCTTATCAAAAATGAAGTCAAATAATAAACATTTTTCACTTTTCAACCGATAGATAGTGTTTCCAATATAATCTTGTCTAATATAATTTTCATAGAGCATTTGCGAAAACGGAAAGTGCAATTACCTGACTTAAGGTTGCAAATAATATTGGGGAGGTGGTAAAATCAGAACAGTATTAATATATTACGACTTTTAATGGCGGGCAACAAGGCTTGCGCTTAAAACATTTATGAAAAATTAAGAAAAAATACTATTATAAAATAACAACGTCTCTATATTCTTAAACTGAGCTATGCCGGATAGTATTAAGTCCTTTTTTATATTATTGCTTCCGGAAACGCGTGATTATTATTTTGTTTTTTACTTATTATAATAATAAACATAGATAGAAAAATAATATCATTCAAATATCATGTTCAAACTTGTGTACCTTAATAAAATAGTGGATCATAAATATTTTCGTCCGCATTTTTTAAAATGTTCAATAAGTAATAGAACGAAAACGACAATATCATGTATTCATTTTAAAATAATAAAGTAGAACACACTTTCACAACTTTCCTCACATGCCTAATGTAGCAAATACAATTATTGTAAATAATATAATAATTTATAATGATATACTTATTCATAATTGAATTTGATTAATATAATTTAATTTTTAGTAGTTGACTTAGTTATTTTGTATTTACTTCATTTCACTACTTCATTTTTAATGGAGTTTAATGTAAAGATATTAATAGTTGGTTTCTGATTGTCGTAATTACTTTTAACAGCTGTCCAGGTGGTAGAATTAAGTTTTAATAAGTATCATAAACTTAAATGGGATAGCACAACTGTTATTGGAAATTAGCTTTCTTATCGGTACTTGTTATAATATTATTGTAATTGTAAAATACCATCCAGTAATATGAAAAAAAAAACTTTTATTTCATTTGAAATTCACAATTCATTAATAACCAACAGATCCAATGACATAAATGTTTTTCCAATTGTTTCATGTTTTTTAAAGAGAGCTAATTTTAAATAACCTTGCAAATGAATTAATGTAATTTTTTAAACTTTAGCTTCTATTAGCCAGAATTAATATTAAGTTAAAAGTGTAATAAAAATATTATTGTACATAATCTGCCACGTTTTGTGATATTACATTTAATATATTGTTCAAAGATTTAAATTTAAATCAAGCTCTACTTGTGTGTTGTAAATGTGTTATAAATTGTTTTATTATACAAAAATGTTTTATTTATTAATTAATATAATTGATCAAAAATTAAATAAAAATTATTTTATTTTTAAAATATTATTTAAAAAATTGTATTTAATAAAATATTGTATTCAAATAAATTGTATTTGTAAAATATATTCAGAATGTTATTCGCTGTGAATTGTAAATAATTATAATTGTGAATGTTTTGTTTGAGTCTAATGATTAGATTTTAGGTAATAATACGCAAGTGATGCATTAAACTGCAACCAACACAAAGTGTAATGACAAATAAAGCTTGTTTTGTAAATTGGTTTTATTTTATACAAATTATATCAATGAAAATGATTTCTTATGTCCAGTCAGCAACAACATTCATTACGTCATTCACGTTGTTGAGCAGACAAATTTTTCGAACATAGGAAGCTATGGGTTAGCAATATTCTTCAAAATGATTGCAATTAACTTGCTGCGGGATTCGTTTGCCCAGAAGCTATCAAGAACATAAAAAAAAACAAAAGACTACACAAATTCCAGGTGTTCGGAAGAAGGACTCACACATTTTTGTGAGGGATTAGGGATGTAATTTGCTAGCACAAAATTGTTTTATTGTGAATTTTGAAATTGAAGTATTTCGTTCCTTAACACAATTTTACGACTTTGGAAGCACTTTCTAGAACAAATTATATAGTACATAAATTTAAAGCCTCCAGCACATCATGCTAACCGAAACTGTCAAAAAAGCGATAAAGTAGAAATTCTATTAAATAAATTTGACAGATTGTAAGTAGCAGCTTGATGTGCTGGCGTCTGTACATTGCAGATAACACCAAAAGTTATCACGCTCTATTTCAACCACGAACTAAAAATTTGTGACGATATTTCGGGTAATTAAAAAGAAACATTTTATTATCTCAACTCTCAGACCACCAAAAAAAGAAAGACGGCGCGCCGCGAACATCAAAAGTGAAGCCATAAAACCATGCTCCTGCAAGTAAACATACACGCTCGCGCACACACCTACACTAAAACCATGCTCATCGCTCTTAGTACGTCACGAGTCGTCGTCAAGTTAACATAGATTAAAAAAATATAATTATGCCTTCCTGTGCAGTGAAAAGTTGCAAAAACAACAGCAAATCACATAAAAAGTCTCACGGAATTACTTTTCACTTGTAAGTACTTGAAATAATATCGTTTCTATAATATTAAATTTTAGATTACTTGGAACAAAAAACCTCAACGAACGAAAGTAGTGACATAAGGTGCGGGGGTTGCCATAATACGATTTAAATTTTCCCCATTCGATTAATACATACATATAAATATGATTTGTTACTTCGAGTTATATTCCTATTTTATTTTTTATGTATTGAATATTTTGGGTTTCCAATTAATACCAATACCATACTCAACAATATCTTACTCGTACAATATTATACTAGTTCCTACCCGCACAAATATCCGCAAATTATAGGGAAAACATTTAACAAATGGCAAGCCTTCGATACACACATAGATAAAAAGGTGGCTTCAGTTTTAATGTTCGTGGCGCGCTGTCTATATTTTTTTTGTTGGTCTGAGTCTCAACTATAACCTACCGTGACAATCAAGACAGGTGTTATGGTTAAAACTAGGCTAGTATGAAACTTCCTATCGCTAAGAAAATTGTGTTTTCTTCCAAACACCCTGAATAGACACAAAGTGTTCCAGGTAGAACCAAAATAGAAATATTAATCGAATTGAGCTACCCGAAACTGTCAAATTTTTCCAATTAACTTTGAACCTTATGCTTTAGCGATAAAGTCTGAAATCTATTAAAGAAATTTGACAGATTATAGTAGCTTGACTTGATGTGCTGGCGTCTGTCTTCTCCATTGCTTATTCAGTTTGTGCAAAGAAAGATTAAATATTCGATCAATACCTACGTTTATTTACAGCCTTGAGGGTTTTTAACCCTTCGAATTCTACTTCGGAATGTGGATCCACGCGAGACAAAATGGCTTTTTAATTGTTTCTGTTATAACGGCATTCAACCGGTTGAACAAGTGTTTTGTTTTGGGGGGTTTCTTGAGTATTCAGTCCAGACTTTATTGTATTACGAGCAGCGCCCCGCGGTTTCACCCGCATAAGTGTCGATCTCGTGGGAATATCGGGATAAAAACTATTCTATGTCCTTTCCCGGGATTCAGACTATCTCTATACCAAATTTCATCTAAATGCTCCTACAAACAGGCGCGACACGCGATATAATTGCGTGCACCCCTCGTTGCGCGACGTGCGGTGCCTTTGTGTCGCGCGCGATTTTAGCCGGGGTGCTGGAGTGCTTGCGCATTTTGTCACGCTCCCCCGGCCAGGTGTTGGCCCGCATGAATCCATGCGGACCCCGTCACCCTCAGCGGCTGCATACGGCCTTCATTCCTCTAGAGAGAGGCGCGCGCGGAACACGTTGGGCCGCGTTCTCGGGCTTTTCACTGTTCAGGCAACAAACTCCCCAAGATTGTTGCCTGCAGGCGCGCTACACAAAGGCACCGCAAGTCCCGCAATGAGCGGTGTCTTTGAGTCGTGCGCGATTTCATCCGTATCGCGTATCGCGGCTGTTTGTAGGAGCCTTAAGACGGCTGGGGATAATTTCGCCAACCCTTAGGGATTGCTAGGGAAAGCTAGCATCAAGTGGTATGGCAGCTCACTTCGAGCTGACTTCATCGAAGTTTTCCAGTGAGATATTTCTAGAATAGACTGGCTATTTGGAGTTGACATAAATCTGTTTAGATAAAAACTCCAAAACACATAAAAAAAAAATTAAAAATAAAGTGGCACTCCGGCAGTGCCGATAGAAGTGAAAACTTGAACACTTAAGTACGTGTGTATTTTTTTAATCGTCATATAAACAAAACACGCGCGGTGTCGATTACGGTACCAGTGTCGCGAGTTCAATGGTTTTTCCCATCTCGAAAAATGCCCAATGCGGCTAAAGAAGTTTTCACTTTAAAAACCGGATAAGTGCGAGTTGGACTCGCAAACGAAGGGTTCCGTACCACAAGGCACAAAACGCCGTAAAAAACGTTTCTTTTATACCCCTTTAAATTTGAACTTTATTTAATTTTATTATTTGTTGTTATAGCGGCAACAGAAATACATCATCTGTGAAAATTTCAACTGGCTAGCTATCACGGTTCATGACATACAGCCTGGTGACAGACAGACGGAGAGTGCAGACTTAGTAATAGGGTCCCGTTTTTACTTCTGGGTACGGAACCCTAAAAAAACACCGGCTGATCGTAGAGTGAAAAGATCGGTCTGTCACAAGGTACTGACCACATATATAGATATACCTAGATAACGCAAGTATCACGAACTGTATGAAAACCAAGCGTGCCATTTTTTGACTACCTACTATGACGTCACAAGCTCGCGCTCTCGCTCACACTTACCCAGCCAGCAGTACAAAGGACTGAGCGCGAAAGGGGCGGCTTACGATTTGTAATCATAAGTTGGTGCAATTTTTGGCACGCGAAGTAGTTACTCTTGCGTTATCTAGGTATATCTATATCTGTGGTACTGACAGTGGCGGCACCTACTGGTATACTGATGTACCATTACGGGTTGTATTACCTCATCATCTGCCTAGCCTTTTCCCAACTATGTTGGGGTCGGCCTCCAGTCTAACCGGATGCAGCTGAATACCAGTATTTTACATGGAGCGACTGCCTATCTGACCTCCACAACCCAATTGCTGGGTAATACGATACCCCTTGGTAAGACTGGTTGTCAGACTTTCGGGCTTCTGACTACCCGTAACGACTGTCAAAGATCCACGAATGTCAGCCGGAACCAACGGCTTAACTTGCTTTCCGAGGCACGGAGAGGTCACGGTATGTAAAGATGTTCACCCATCCACAGACCAACCGCGGCAAGCGTAGCTTAACCTGATCGCTCGACTTAGGCGGCTGTTATTATTAATTACTGATTGTATTACTATTACCTATAACTGAATAATAACACAACCAGACGACAGTTTCCCTTCCACCATGTTGTACATCTTTCGGGTCCAGAACTAGAATTTTTACTACTGTTTAGGATACAAAATGAAAAGTAATTTATTCAAACTAGGCTCAGAATCAGCACTTTTTGAATGTCAACATTACATAAGACGGTCCCCCTAAATTGTACACTGCTTAGGTCGGTGTTTTTTAGGGTTTGCCAGCAACCATTGAGCCTAAATTCGACGAGATTGTATATTTGACTTTATAGGTAAGTACTGTTATCCGAAAAACAGATGGCTAAAATGGTCTAGATGGCTGGCAAGTTAAAAACTAGAACTATTCTTCATCATCATCATCTCCATTTCAGCCGAAAGACGTCCACTGCTGGACATAGGCACCACCCAAGCACCTCCACTTCGACCGGTTCTGTGCTTCTCACATCCAACGGGTTCCTGTGGCATTCACAAGGTCGTCGGTCCACCTTGTGGGAGGCCTTCCAAAGCTACGTCTTCCGGTACGCGGTCGCCACTCCAGAACCTTTCGGCCCCATCGGCCATCTGAACTATTCTTAGGTATCTCAAATAACAACATACAAATTGTTGAAATATTATCTGCACTATGAATTTTATGTTCACAAACATGGCTAGAGCAGGTTCATGGTTTGAGTCTCCGTAGCAGACCAGAGATAGAAGGTGCCTTAGACCTTGGTTATATAGTATGAGCAGAAAGTATATAAAACATAAACATTACTTGAATTTCAAATATTTCACACTATTAAAACAAGTTACGTTTAAAAAAAAAACTGGCCAAATGCGAGTCGGGACTCGCACACGAAGGGTTCCGTACCACAATGCAAAAACGCCGAGAAAAACATAACTGTTTTTAGTATTTGTTGTTACAGCGGTAACAGAAATACTTACATCATCTGTGAAAATTTCAACTGTCTAACTATCACGGTTCATGAGATACAGCCTGGTGACAGACGGACAGATGGACAGCGGAGTCTTAGTCATAGGGTCCCGTTTTACCCGTTGGGTACGGAACCCTAAAAAGGGGTTGAGTTGGGCTAAGACTGTGTAGTTTTGTTCTTACAAATCAAAGTTTGTGAGTGTGTGTGTGTGTTTATGTTTGTTACTTCTTCACGCTCAAACGGCTAGACCAATTTTGATAAAATTTTGTATGCAGGTAGCTGACACCTTGGATTAACATATAGGCTACTTTTTATCCCGATATTCCCACGGGATCGACATTTACGCGGGTGAAACCGCAGGGCGCAGCTAGTCTTTAAATAAATCAATTAAAAATTTAAAAAATACCCTACACAAAAAAATAATAAAATTAAATGTAAGTAATTGGAAAAGGACCAAATAATTTAAAAACCCCCAACTTAAAGAATCTAGGTAACGAGACTAAAACAGATAAATTCATATGGCAGTCGGGGGACCTCTTAGAATAGAAGGTGTTCCACAGAACGGTCCCCCGACTTCCATATGAATTTATCTGTTTTAGTCTCGTTACCTAGATTCTTTAAGTTGGGGGTTCTTAAATTATTTGATCCTTTTCCAATTACATTTCATTTTATATTTTTTTTGTGTCGGGGGTTTTTTAAATTTTAAATTTAATTTATTATTTCATGCTTTTTGTAGGGACTCCTTAATTTTTGTATTTTATTTTCTTCCGTTGTAAGATTCAGGTAATTTGGTGTTTAATCGGGTTTTTTATCCGTCAAAAAGTAATTATTATTTTATAGTTGAAGAATAATTTTTAAGACTGAACAGATTTTTTTGTTTTATTATATCCTTTTTCTAGTTCTTCCTTTAGTTATTCAAGTTTCGTACAAATATTTCACAGCTATTAGATATCTTAGGTATTTCAGATCTAGTTTATAAAATGGGACTGCGACACTATCTGATTTAGAAATACCTACGCTTTTTAAGTAGGATAATTCCATTCGTAATAAAAATAGTCAAACTTAGTGATCTTAGGTAGCTACCAGTCATCACTCCACTTCCCTCATCATTCTAGAGCATTGATCCATGTTAGTTAATATTCCTCATTCCCTTTCAATATAGTGTACATTATTCTACTTGTCAAGCCCTTGCATTTGATACCTATATTGAAGGAGTTGTGAAAAAAAAATATAATTCGCCATTTTGTGGTGGCGGCCATCTTGGATTTGAAATTTTTAATACCGTATAGTATTCTACTAGTCAAGCCCTTTCATTTGATACCCATATTGAAGGAGAAGTGAAAAAAAAATGTAATTCGCTACTTTGTGGTGGCGGCCATCTTGGATTTGAAATTTATTATAGTGTATAGTATTCTACTACTCAAGCCCTTTCATTTGATACCCATATTAAGGGAGTTGTGAAAAAATATGTAGTCTGCCATTTTGTGGCGGCGGCCATCTTGGACCGATTTTCATCAAACATAGCTAAGAACACTCCCGACTAATTCACCTTTCAAACAAAAAAAACAAAATCAAAATCGGTTCATCCGTTCGGGAGTTACGATGCCACAGACAGACACACACACACACACACACACAGACACGTCAAACTTATAACACCCCGTCGTTTTTGCGTCGGGGGTTAATAAACTAAATCTGTATGCTTTTGCATAACCCCTTCTAATATACAGGGGTAATTGACGCATGGATGACGGCCACCAGTCGGTATGCATTTAAGCGGAAATTGCAGAGTTATTTTCAAAACAAATAGCGTAGAGTCATCTCAACACCTCTCTCCCTTGAATTTGTATGTATATATATATATATATTATAAGTATGTATTATAGTCAATAGTATGTGTGTGTATATAACCTATTTATGTATTTGTGTACTTAGTTTTAATTTTTTTTTAATCATTGTTCCTCTCAACCAAAGCACCTGCCATCCAATCTCTTCACCACCCTTGGTTGACTGGTAGAGAATGCCTAAGGCATTAAGTCCGCCTTTGTACCTTTTTGTGCGAAAAGTTTAAATAAATAAATGGATGTTTACATAAGCAATAGGAATCAATTTCCATAAATAAATAATAATGAATAGGTACTTTCAAGCCTTTACGTATTCACCCGCACTAATTATTTATTTCTAAAGATATACATCAAACTGTTTACTACGTTACCGGCCTAGGCACAACTAGGCATAATAAAAATTCCCGCCCCGGATCAATAAAAAGTAATAATTTAGCACCTTAGAGCTTGAGACAGAGTGATGAGCGGAGCGAGTTAGTTTTGTCAACCCGCTATTATACTCCAATTTGCCTAGCCTTTTCTCAAGCATGACGGCATCGGCTTCCAGTCTAATCGGATGCAGCTAAATACCAGTATTTTACATAGGGAGACTGCCTATCTGACCTCTACAAAGTCCTCCAGACCGTATTTCAGCCACGGCGGCCAATCTCAACGGAAACTAGCCTTCGGCGCGCGAGATGTTATAGTGCAGGCGTGTGCGCGCAGACTCTGCGCGCACACGCCTGCACGGCCTGGAAGAGGGAGTACACCTGTGTTTGCGCCGCAGACACAGGTGTACTCCCTCTTCCCTCACTCTCATAGTCCGATGGGACGGCAATCCGACACGACCGGAGAGACCTCCACAACCCAGTTGCTGGATAACACGATACCCCTTACTAAGACTGGTTGTCAGACTTTCGAGTTTCTGACGACCCGTAACGACTGTCAAAGATCCAAAAATGACAGCCGGGACCAACGGCTTCCAAGACACCGTCTGCCAAGAATGGCCATCGTTGCGATAATTGGCTTTAACCTAAGTCTATTAAGGCTACGCCGACCGCGCAGTGACGTCCTCATCGTTTCTTTGGTTATTGTGGCCACTATTTTTAAGTAAGTTTTAAGGATTATATTAAAACTAAACGATGTAAAACTTCCGTTTATAATAATATTAACGTATAATTTTGTGTAGCATAACATACCGTGCTTATTTTCTGCATTTTCATTCTAAAATAAAAAAAATAACCAAACAAACGATGAGGGCACCACTGCGCGGTCGGCGTAGCCTTAAGAAGTCGACGAAATTCCACCGCTTCAAGAAAATTTCGCTCCCCGCTAATCGCTCCGCTACCCCACCTAACACTAACCCCAAAACAGAATTGCCAGTATTTTAAAAGGGTTGAATGACCGCCTATGGCACGGTATACCTTGCGTTTGACTGCATTGCCGTGGGTCTACGGCACACCATCACATTATGTGGAAATATTCAGTACATACCCATACTTGTATGTAGGTAGTTTTACGTGACATAAGAAACTGTATGGTGTATCCAGCATTATTTATGTTGGCAACTTTGAATAAAGGAAGCTTCAAAGAGATTGGTATCTTCGGAAGTATTTGTGTTTATATTTCCTTACATAAAGGAGTAGTAACTATGAGTTTACAATACATGGACAAATAATAACAGTCACAAGTCGATCAAATTTACTCAACTCAACTCAAAGCATTTATTTCAATTAAACCATTAACAGGCAATTTTGAATTGTCAAGAAGTCGGTCAGTCAGAAAATATGAAGCTAGTTGCCCATTCCAAAGCGTAGGTACCTATGAAGAAGAACTGGCAAGTAACTCTATGGACACTCTTTTTAAATTATATTTTACAAAAGTATTAGTTACATCATCTTTTGTATTTATAATTATATAATGTGAGAACGATGTAAAGAATAAAAAAGACGTATGACGAAGATGACCAGCCCTGACGGCGCCCGTTCACGAACATGTTACTGGTTACTCGTTTCAGAGTGTAGATTCCTATGGAGAAGATTGATCAAGAGATATCTATATTTATCTATCTACGAGTATAATTATAATAAAGCTGAAGAGTTCGTCAGTTGGGGCTGGTCACCACTTAGCTGCATCGGCTTATTTTTTATTATTTTATTTAAGTATGGATTGTTGTTTTGTTACTATTTGCTGTACTCTGGACGCTTTTAACGCTTACGTCTTTTTTACATCGTTCTCACATATAATTATAAATTCAACCTTAATTATGTAACTAATATTTTTGTAAAAATATAATTTAAAAGAGTGTCCTTGGAGTTTCTTGCCTGTTCTTCTCCATAGGTACCTACGCTTTGGAATGGGCAACTAGCTTCATATTTTCTGACTGACCGACACCTTGACAATTCAAAAGAGCCTGTAAATGTTTTAATTGAAATAAATACTTTGTGTTTGAGTTTGTTTGAATGCGCTAATCTCTGGAACAAGCAGTCGGATTTGATTTTTTTTTTTTTCATTTGATAGCCCAGTCCTTGAGGAAGGCTATAGGATCTAACATTATGCTAGAACTCTTAAGAGCCGAGCAAAATGTAAGAAAGGACGCTAAGTAGTGCGCGGGCAGACGATGCGATGCGACGGGGTAGGTCGGAGAGCTATAAATTTCACGCGGACGAAGTCATGGGCAGAAGCTAGTAAAATTCCGCTAGGACAGTTACGCGGAAACAGCATAAACTCGATTTAAAGTTCATTTCAAATAAACTTGCGATAAAGTTTGTTCACCTCCTTCTACTAATGTATCCCAATATTTCCAAACCATACGAAAAAAATGTATGGGCAGTAAGTCAATGTTTTGATCGTGTTACCGACACACGATCAAAACATTGACTTACTCCGTGTTTGGTATTATGAAACTCAACCGATGCAATGTTAGCGACAGTTTTGTATGACGAACGATATCTATCGTAAGTTATTTGGACTTTTTGGTACAGGGTGGTTGAATGACATTTATCGCAAGTTTATTTGAAAAACACTTTAGTCACAGTCAAAATAGTTCGTCACCTTATACATATAAGGACTATTTTTGTCTGTTATACGATAGAATCTGCTTTACCGACGTATCATTGTGTCATAACTTGATAAAGTAAACAATTTCATTTTGAAAACTAACGAACATACACAAGTCAATCACTCACACTTGCACTCTCGTGCATGCGCACACGCAAGAATGTCAATATCCATAATCTATACATATAATAAAATTGTAGAAAAGTGGTGTCTGTACAATGGAAATATATTTAAAAAAAGTAGCAGGGGTTGTTATTATATCGATGCCGAACCCGAAAATGTAATTAAATTTTTTTTTGTCTGTTTATCTGTTTGTCTGTTTGTCTGCTGTGTTTGTGCACGCTAATATCAGAAACGGCTTATTCGATTTAGATGCGGTTTTCACTAATATATTGTAGTAAGCTTCACTTAACATTTAGTGTTTATTTCATGTCAATCGGTTCATAAATAAAAAAGTTAAGTCAATTTAAAGAATCACGGCGAACATTTGTTAAGGTATTCTATCAGAGTACGTAAACGCCTCGCGCCTGCGCGTCCGTGGCTATATATACAAGGTGTAACGGAAAGGGGGTATCAACCCTGAAGGAGGTGAGTGAAGTTGAAAAAAAAAAATTTGGACCTGCCATAGTAATAGCACATCAATGATTTACTATTACTATGGGAGGTCCAAATTTTTTTTCATATTTCGACCTATGTTCTTTGAGGAAATTTGTTCAGTTTCATGAGCACATTCACCTCCTTCAGGGTTGATACCCCCTTTCCGTTACACCTTGTATAAAGCGCGCTGAGAGCCGCGCCGCTGCCATAATTCCGATCCAGCCTGTCCCTTGCTGCCCTCTCCCAGCGACGCCCTAAGCCGAGGTCCGTACCCCACAGGGGGTGCCCTTAGCGTGTAGTCGCTTAGTTTTTAAGTTTATATTGTGTAGTTAAGTTGTGTATTATGCCCTGGCTGGAGGCCTTAATTTATTGAGGCATCCACAGGAAAGCCAGGTTAAGCAGTCGACAACCCCTCAGGTTGAACTGCGAGATGACCATTTCAAAAGAAAACGCGCCGCTGCCATAAGGATTCAGTTATTCGTAGCGAACGCACGTATCCTGGAGAGTATAGGCGAATAGTTGGATTCGATTATTGCGATTCACTTGAATACTGACTGTTTGCATATTTCATTTATTTATATTTTAGGGTTTGTAGGTTAGGTTCTTTTTCTTAATTTTCTTTAAAATTTTGTAAGTATTTGGTATAGGTTAGGCGGTTCTTTCCTTGATTATTGGGTAATTACTTATCTTAATTTTTATTTAGGGTTTTGTAAATAAATATTGTAAGCATTTATTATTGGTTAGGCATTTCTTTCCCTGATTTTCGGTATACTTATCTTAATTTGTATTTAGGGTTTGTATATAAATATTATAAGTATTTGGTATAGGTTAGGCATTTCTTTTCTTGATTTTCTTTATTAAGAGCCTATACTACCTCAGCTAAAATTCACTCTTTATCTCGCTCGCACGATACTGCTTGCGGACTGTGTGAGAGCGAGACAGAATGCGGTGTTGGGCGGAAGGCAGCGCTAATAGTTTAGGTATTTGCTTTTTACGTTGAAAATAAAGGTAATTCAAAAAAACAAAATAACATAAGACCTGCTTTATGGTTAGTTCAGTTAGTGTGCAAAGTTTCATGATCTAATTTGAAGTATTTTTTGAATACCAGCGGTTTATTGTTCGGTTTGGAGGTAACTTTGGAAGTTTTTTCTATCGGGAAAATTTTATGGAATCGTGTTTTCGTCTAACATAGTACTTAACATTAATCCTCAACTTTAGCATATATTTATTTCAAAATTAATACTGCAGTATTTTCGACATAACGGAGGATCATGATAAGCCATTTGAGGTAGTATAGGCTCTTAAGTATAAGTTCATTAGCTTAGGTTAGTAATTATTTTTTCTAGCAATTCTTTTGTTTTATAAAGTTAGTACGTTTGTCTGTGTAGAAGAATAGCACCACCCCCTACTTCCCGTGGGTGTCGTAAAAGGCGACTAAGGGCCTCACCGGAGAATGGGCAGCAGTGTTCTCTATGCATTCCACCACCATACCATACTGCGATCGCTAACGCGCCTGCCAAGCGTGGCGATTATGGCAAACCCCCCCAAAATTGGGGGAGGCCTATGTCCAGCAGTGGACGTCTATCGGCTGAAATGATGATGATAATGACGTTTGGTTTACGCGTCTTAACACTTATTACTTAAACTGTGATAATTTTAGACTGTATAATAATCTGTAAGTATTTATAATTTAATTGTTTACGATAGTACGTGTTTACTAAATAACTGTGTGTTAAGTAGTAAGTACTATTTTATTGTAAGAATGCCTCGAAGAAGATCCAACCTCTCCCAATGTAGCAGAAATGCTAAAAGGATGAGATTAGTTCGATCACAGGAATCTGAGGAAGGTCGTGAGGCAAAAGGCTCTCTGCACCAGGCTAGGTTTCGTGCTGCGGAAACTTCGACTCAGCGAGAATCTCGACTGAGTTCAAATCGTTCTCGAATGATGACAACTCGAAATAGGGAAAACGGGGAACAACGAAAGGCACGTTTATCTGTCGATGGCGAAGCTCACGCGCTATCGCGTGAGTCTGAGACTTTTGCTGTCAGGGAAATCCGCCTGAGCTCCCAGAGAGTACGGACAACAAATGCTCGATTCCAGGAGACACAGGACGAACGGTAAATACGTCTCACTGCCGATCGTGAAGCTCATACACTATCGCGTGAGTCTGAGACTTTCACTGAAAGGGAAATTCGTCTGAGTTCTCAGAGGGTTCGGACAGCAAATGTTCGGTCTCAGGAAACACAGGAAGAACGAGAAATACGTCTCACTGCCGATCGTGAAGCTCTAGCACTAGAGTCTGAGACTTTCACTGAAATTCGCCTGAGTTCTCAGAGGGTTCGGACAGCAAATGCCCGGTCTGTAGACGGTATATGTAATTCAAAATATGCTGCCCGAAAAGTCACTATTCCACGCGGACGAAGTCGCGGGCACAGCTAGTTACTAATATAATAAACGCGAAAGTGTGTCTGTCTGTCCTCTTCACGCTTAAACGCTGAACCGATTTAGATGTAATTTGCTATAGAGATAGTTTGAGTCGCGGGAAAGGACATAGGATAGTTTTATCCCGATATTCCTACGGGATCGACACTTATGCGGGTGAAACCGCGGGTCGCTGCTAGTAAGTAAATAAGTCATCAGTCTAGCCTTTTCCAACTGAATACCAATATTTTACATGGAGTAACTGCCTATCTGACCTCCACAGCCCAGTTACTGGGTAATACGATACCCCTTGGTAAGACTGGTTGTCAGACTTTCAGGCTTTTAACTATCCGTAACGACTGTCAAAGATCCATGAATGAAAGCCGAGACCAACGGCTTGAAGTGCTTTCTGAGGCATGGGGGTCTTGGTATGTAAAGATGGTCACCCTTACACGGACCAACCGCGGCAAGTGTAGTTTAACTTGATCGATCGAACCATGCGACTGCTATTTCTTAGCCACAAGCCACTCTAAATATAAGTAGGCATAAAATTTTATTATAAATTTGTTTTTATTGTTTTTAAATTACTTTAGTTCTAAATATTTATTTTATAAATTTTTTACAAGTTTACCATGTAGCACGTTCGATTTTTTTTTTAATGTCATCTAGTTTGGCACTAGTGTATGTGATGATGTCTTTTTTAGACTGTCATACTGAACTTCGAAGTTCAAAATACCGATGTACTGAATTCATAAAGTTTAAAATTACGAATTACGTGACTTAGAAGGTACGCTATAACGAATTACTTGATTTAGAATGTTCATGATCGCGATGTACGGAACTTCGAAAGTTTGTTATGACGAATTACTTCATTGAGAATGTTCATCATCGTGATATACGGAACTTCGGAAGCTTGCCATGACGAATTACTCAATTTCGAATGATCATTTTTCAATTTCGTAATTAGACACTATTTTTCTTGTTAGTAATTGATGTGTATTAATAATATGCATAACAAAATTGAATAATGGATTCAAAAATAAATAATTACGAAATTATAAATTGCTATTGTGCATAAATGCAGTGCCTACATTTTGGTTCTCGATAATGATCATTCGAAATTGAGTAATTCGTCATAGCAAACTTTCGAAGTTCCGTACATCGCGATGATGAACATTCTCAATGAAGTAATTCGTCATAACAAACTTTCGAAGTTCCGTACATCGCGATCATGAACATTCTAAATCAAGTAATTCGTTATAGCGTACCTTCTAAGTCACGTAATTCGTAATTTTAAACTTTAGGAATTCAGTACATCGGTATTTTGAACTTCGAAGTTCAGTATGACAGTCGTTTTTACAGAAATAAAAAAATATGAATTTTTAGCAGCGCCCCGCGCTTTCACCCGCATAAGTTTCGATCGCGTGGGAATATCGGGATAAAAATTATCCTATGTCCTTTCCCGGGACTCAAACTATCTCTATACCAAATTCCATCTAAATAGGTTCAGCAATTTAAGCGTGAAGAGGTAACAGACAGACAGACACACTTTCGCATTTACAATATTAGTATGGATTATTTATTATTATACTGTTCAGACACAGCTATAATAGCCATTGGTTATTATCTACTTAAACATTTAAAAATGGAAGTCGAAAAAGGTTTCCGAAAAGTATTAAAACTAAATAAAATTCATGGGTTCCACGAAAAGGGCGAGTGGATTGTCGATAAATATTTGATTACACGGCGATGCGGCCTTGACAATTGAAATGGAAAGAATTTACTGCTTAAATGGTTCAGTTACTTTTTATTTGGAGCGTTTGAAGTTATAACATGTACGGGGGACAACGGGAAGTAATTTTAATTATTTTATTAAATTCTCATTGTCCTCTTTAACGGGGACAGCGTACGGGGACAACGGGAAGTAATTTTAATTATTTTATTAAATTCCCTTTGTCTCCTATAACCGGGGCAGCGTACGGGGACAACGGGAAGTAATTTTAATTATTTTATTGAATTCCCTTTGTCCCCTTTAACAGGACAGCGTACGGGGACAACGGGAAGTAATTGTAATTATTTTATTGAATTCCCTTTGTCCCCTTTAACAGGGACAGCGTACGGGGACAACGGGAAGTAATTTTAATTATTTTATTAAATTCCCTTTGTCTCCTATAACGGGGACAGCGTACGGGGACAACTGGAAGTAATTTTAATTATTTTAATAAATTCCCTTTGTCCCCTTTAACAGGGACAGCGTACGGGGACAACGGGAAGTAATTTTAATTATTTTATTAAATTCCCTTTGTCCCTGTTAACAGGGACACAGATTACGGGGTACAGGTTTTCAAAGATGGTTGTAGCTTCATAGTCTTGAGGAAGCCGACAGGAGAAGTGGATTACTGCCTCAATGGTTTAGTTAAGGGGTCGCAAGCGCTACCTGCTGAGCATGAGGTCGTTGGTTCGAATCCCAGGTCGGGCAAAGTTTTATTGGGTTTTCCGACCCGCAGTCTGGATGTGTGCCTGATTGATGGCAATAGGCTTGCCCCATATTAAATGGAACTTAAACTAACTGGCGAAAACTCAAACTCAAACTCAAAGCATTTATTTCAGTTAAACCATTTACAGGCACTTTTAAATAGTCAAGAAGTCGGTCAGTCAGAAAACATGAAGCTACAACGCGGTCACATTAACTCGACGCATCTCTGGAATGCGAGGCCCGCATTCCTTAGCTCGCCCTGCAAGTGTTAGGCCTTTATCTTTGTTACCGATACGCGCGTCGATAATTTGGCTAGTTTTCTGTTGTTGTTTTAATTATATTTTTTATTAGGTACATTACCAAAAAAAAAAGTAATTTAAAAAATAAAAAAACCCGACTGCGAAACTGAAAAGCTACAAACAAGCCCATTTTAAATTAAATAAAAGTTGGAAGCAGGCGGTACCCATTTGAATATGAAAATATAATAAGAATGGTATGGGTCCCGCCTGCTTCCAACTTTTATTTAATTTAAAATGGGCTTGTTTGTAGCTTTTCAGTTTCGCAGTCGGGTTTTTTTATTTTTAAAATTACTTTTTTTATTTCCAGATTTTTAGTTTACAAAAGATTTAGTTCTTGGTACGTGTTTTTTACGATTTGCCACTTCGAATTACTTTTAACCATATAAGTTATGTATATTTTTGTAATCACCTTTTAAAACCCTTTATTTTGATACCCCACTCGATAGATTTCGGAAAAAAAAAAATTTTTATTGAAGACATATTACGCCAAAAATCGGCCATTTTAATTTTTTTTTTCAATTTTGATATACCCAGTGTCACTCTCATAATTAAGACGAATCTAACGGCACGGAAGAACGAGCAAGAAACTCCATGGACACACTCTCACTTCATGGAAATGAGGGTGTACCTACCATAGGTACACCTCTGCTTACCTTTTTGGGGATAAAAGGCGTGATGGTATATACAGGATGTCCGGTTTATTAATGAATAACCTCTTCAGGGGTAATTGTACTTAACATTATGATCAAATATTACTATGGGACCAATACTTAAACCGCGAAAAAAGAATCAGCAGTTTCCTACATTTTGACGAGTTATGCGAACATAAATATATGGAAGAGCTGAATTATTTTGCAAACGTTAACTTAATCACTTAGCTAGTAGCTACTGCAGGGATTCCTAAGGGTATAATAAAATCATGCACTTTATTTAGAGTTCTTTTGAGTTCTCCCAAGCTCTTCAACTTGTACGTGAATGAGCTTATAGTTGGGCTCAGCAGCACTCGAGTACGATGCTGGGTTGACGATGTATGTATGAACAACTTTAGTTATGCTGATGACATGGTGCTGCTGATCACAATTGTAAACGCAATGAGACAGTTGCTAGCCATCTGTGAAACATACAGCCATAAGCATGAATTAGTGTATAACTGTAAGAAAAGTGAGTACATGGTTTTCAAGGCCGCGATAATCCAACAGCAACTTGCTCTGAAATACAACCTTGTGGAATCGGAGGTGCCGATTACTACAGGTATGTGCCCGACCCACTAGTTCTCGAAAATGGTAATATCACATTATATTGGGATCGATCCATCATCACTGACAGGACTATTGTTGCCAATAAGCCTGATATAGTGGTAGTGGATCGATCAGAGCGGCGCGCAATGATTGTTGACATAACCGTCCCGCATGATGAGAACCTCGTGAAAGCCGAGAAAGATAAACAGATCAAGTATCTTGACTTGGCTCGCGAGGTTGTCGACATGTGGGATGTAGACTCAGCGATCATTGTGCCGATAGTCGTAACAGCCATTGGGTTAATAGCCAAGAGCCTCGACCAACACCTAAGGAGGCTCTCGTTGGCCAGCTGGATCAAGGGCTTGATTCAGAGAGTGGTACTTCTGGACACGGCCCGCATTGTTAGGAGGTTCCTCTCTCTGGAGCCCTGACCGTGGCAATGTCAAATGTATGAACACCACAAAGTTTTTTTGTTTTTTTTTTGTAATGAGATTCTGGTAGACCTATAGACGATCAATTTGCGCTCGTAGCTTGGACCCTGTTCCCGATACCGGTGGGCTACTACTATTTTTTATATTTTTAAATATTTGTATATCCTAATATTTAAAAATATAATTTATAATATGTATATAATGAAATAAAGGAAACAATAATAAGGACAGGAGAATTATGATGACGTCTTTTCCATCTTGTATATTAATCCCACCTACTACAAAAATTACCTTGCCTTGCACAGTAAAACAGAACCCGTCTCATGAAGCAGGCAAGCTTTAGACAACTCCACTAATGAGACAGAAAATACCATCTCTGTACACCAAACGTGAGCCCTCAGTACTTGTTAAACATTTTTCAGTTTTCAGTTGCATGTAATTCAGAAATGGGTCAGAGCTATAATTACAGCTTTTCAGTAGTCACGGCAATGCAATTACTGGAAACAGACCTTTCAGGCTGTTGAACTTTCTTCAGAACTCGCTATTAATGATAAACTGAGTTTAAAGTTGAATGTTTTGTAAACGCTTCATTAAGGCGTACATCCTTATAACTTATATATAACTTTAGACAGCCAGTGCCACAGATATAGATAGACCTAGACAACGTAAGTATCACGATCTTGGGGCCTAAAAAGGCCACTTTGAAGAATCATAAAAGGATAACATTATTAATTATAATATGGCTAAGACAGACCTTGTTTTTCTTTTTTTTCGTTGCACTACGTAGGTACAATCAAAGAGATTGGGATTGGTTTTGGATTGGATTGATAAGTGTTTAAGCACAGCCAAAAAAAAAATAACTGAAAAATGCTTCACCATTGGGATTTGATACGATTAACTTATCAGGTTAACTGTCCATTCTGTTATCCTTTTATGATTCAGCCAAAGTGGTATTTTAGGCCCCTGTATGAAAACCAAGCGTGCCATTTTTAGACTACCTACGTCCTACACCTCACAAGCATTATTTACAGATGGGAAAATCAAATCGATTCAAAGACGCCGCCGCGTGCGGCACCCATCTCGCCCCACCCCTGGGGCCCAGCGCCAGCGCTCACGCTCACCCAGCCAGCAGTACACAGGACTGAGCGTGAAAGTGGAGACTTACGATTTTTGTACGTAAGCTGGGCACGCGAAGTAGTTGCTCTTGTGTTGTCTTAACAAATATTGTTATCAATGCTTCTTGTCATCAAGCCATACACATGCCAGGAGCTTGCACACTAGCATACCAGCTCCTTGCAAGTGCAAGCTACAGTCATGAGTATACGCTAACTGGCATGCCTGTAACTGGCATACAAGTAGCTAGCACAATATTTGATTTACTTGCATGCCCGCTGAGGGAGGGGACGCGGGGAACTCCCCACGAGCCCCTCCCTCAACGGGCATGCAAGTAAAAAAAAAGGCAGTTAAATATGCTTTGGCAACCGCCAAAGCATACTTTTTTGCGACGCGATGGTAATACTGGCATACAAGGGTACAACTTGCATGCCAGTATTACTTGCAAATGTAACCGCAGTGTGCCAGTTACTCGTACATGTCAGTAACTTTCATGTGTATCCCCGGCTTCAGACTATATTTAATTTTCAGTGCTCCATACTGTGTCACATTCCGTCTCTCTTTTTGACTTATATATTTCTCATGTCTTATGTTACCTTATACATAGTAACATAAACATCACGCCTGTAATCACCAAAGGGTTAGGCATAGGTGGACCTATAGTACACCCACATAAGTACCATGAAATAGGGGGTGAGCCTATTGCCATTAACCGGCCACAAATTCAGACTCAGAGCTGCTATTGAGAAATTCCTGATTAAACATTCCAATAACACTTCGCCCGACCTGGGAATCGAATCCGGGACGTTATGCTCTGGAGTAGCGGTTGCGTCCACTAGACCAATGAGGCAGTCATGCACCTTATGTATAGACGCCAGCACATCAAGCTACCTGAAACTGTCAATCAACTTTGGACCTATTGCATTAGCAATAAAGTTGAAAATCTATTAAAGAAAGACAGATTGTAGTAGGCCCGTGGCTAAATAATACCAGCCGCACAAGTCGATCAATCAGGATAAGGTACGCTTGCCGCGGTTGGTCTGTGGATGGATGACCATCTTTACATACCGTGACCCCCCCCGTGCCTCGAAAAGCACGTTAAGCCGTTGGTCCCGGCTGTCATTCGTGGATCTTTGACAGTCGTTACGGGTAGTCAGAAACCCGAAAGTCTGACAACCAGTCTTAGCATGGGGTATCGTCTTACCCAGTAACTGGGTTGTGGAGGTCAGAGAGGCAGTCGCTCCATGTAAAGTACTGGTATTCAGCTGCATCTGTCATCATCATGTCTGTGTGGTGCCGGACTTAAAGAATAGCACCACCCCATACTTCCCGTGGGTGTCGTAAAAGGCGACTAAGGGTCGTACCGGAGAATGGGCAGCAGCGTTCTCTATGCATTCCACCACCATACTATACTGCGATCGCCAACCCGCCTGCCAAGCGTGGCGATTATGGCAAACCCCCCCTTTTGGGGGAGGCCTATGTCCGGCAGTGGACGTCTTTCGGCTGAAATGATGATGATGATGATGATTCAGCTGTATCCGGTTAGACTTGAAGCCAACCCCAGCGTAGTTGGGAAAAGGCTAGGCAGATGATAGTAGGTTGATGTTGTTGTTGTGTGTCTGTACCTACAAAATAATATTTAGGACAGTAAACAGTTTTAACTACTAACATTAGACAAAACATTTTAAAAAATTGCGTCAGAAAATAACAAAAAAAAACTTAAAACCTACTTAAGATTTAATACAGTACAAGATTTTGCAATTTCTCAACAAAAAAGCGAGCTATTTACAACAGCTGCATTTCTAGGCGTTCTGAGCGAAATTAAAGTACAGACTAGTACATCAAGCTACCCGAATCTGTCAAATTTTCCCAATCAACTTTGAACCTTATGGTTTAGCGATAAAGTTGAAAATCTATTATAGAAATTTGACAGATTGTAGTAGCTTGATGTGCTGGCGTCTGGACATTTTATGAGCGATATAAAATGTCTTATGATGGGTTTATGAGCTATTCTGGGAGAGGCTTATTTAGAGATGCTATATATTGGGCTTATTTTGTCGTTGTAATAATCTTAAAAGGGGTATTTTGTTAGTGGTACGATTGAAGGGAGTCGAGCTTGGCATATCTGTATCAAATTTCATGTCTCTAGGACCCTTTCTTAGTGGATACTTACTCTTGAACACACCCTCTAAATGTCATGTCTGTAGGACCAGCAGTTTAGACTGTGCGTTAATATATCAGTCAGTCAGGACTTTGAATTTTATAAAATATATAACATTTTATAAAATTAGGACTTTGAATTTTATAAAATTTTATATATTAGATACATTTTTATATATATTTATATTATATTTTTTATTATATTTTTATTATATTTTTATATCCACTAAGAAAGGGGTTTTCGAAATTCCACCCCTAAGAGGGTGAAATTTCACGTGGACGAAGTCGAGGGCAGAAGCTTATCCTAATATAAAATTGGTATGAAAGTGTTTTGTATGTCGTGGATAAATGGCAACACAGTATAGTGAACAGCGCCATCTAACCATTTGTTTGGTAAACGAAGAATCATGTGATCGGAAACGCAAGCGAGCCCTACCGCTTGGACACGATCGTCGGTGGAGGGGATGCCGCGAGGACTGGTGGAGAGACCGAGTGCTGCGACAGTCTACAGTCGACCGTCGAGCTCGGACAGTCTCGGCAAACGCTCAATACCAACGCACGTGTTTGTTTCCGACGCACGTGTGCGTTTCGGTTGTTAATAGCTAGTTTATTAAAGTTACTGTAAATTCAAATAACCTTTTCGTTCGAGTACCCACTGCAGTGCCCACACCTATCTAAACTATGTCGGATCGTGAAGAAGACCCGATGTATCGCATCTCGGCCACCCGGTGATGCGACATCAGAACTGGGATACACTCGAGCTGAAAAATTATGGAGAATTGAGCGTTGACGTCACGGTGCGATATTTCTTTGACTGGATTTCACCTGGATAAGGACATGGAGTTACTTTGAGAATCGAGCCAAGCAGCCTCGCAGCCGTCAGTGAAACCCTTCGTGTGCTGCAAGTGAGAAACACGAGCAGTGGCAGCCAAGCTGATGGTAGATAACGTGCTGGAAGTAGTGAAGGGCGAGTGGATGACGTTTATCTGCCCTCAGGCACGTTACAAAATAAAGGTGAGCTGTATTGTTTTGTTTACGATTCTGGTGCTGAATGCTCGTTAGTAAAAGCGAGTTGTGCAGCCAAATTAAGTGGCAAACGAGTTAATACCGTTGTTGTGTTGACGGGCATTGGTCAAACGCGTGTATTCAGCACAGAACAAATCATGTGTAGCGTTGCGATTAGCTAGCAACAACTTGAGGTTTTATTTTTCTACCCGACATTTACTTGCAAAGTAACATTATGATAGAACAATGGCAGCTATAACAACATTGGCGATTTAGTGTTATTGAGTAGCAAAATCAGATACTAAGTTCAGATCATCAGAATTAGATCGGAAGTTCAGAGGTCCGCTTACGGTAGTTGATGTTTTGGACGGTGACCCCATACGTTAAAAGCTTTAAATTCTAACCGTACTTACAAGTATGCTCACGGTCGCATACGAAAGATGCCTCTAAATAGTGTTCCTAACGATTTAAGCGTAGAAGACGGTGATGAGAGTTCTTCCACCGAGTAGTTAGAGCACATACCATGGTTAGGTCGCACTGTACGCACTTGTCTGTAGTCGAAACAGGAACTCGCTTGTGAGTTGTTCAGGGAGCGATGGGCAGCTGGTGGTGCAGCGGGGACCAGGGTCTCAATGGAGACTATTGTTGTGTTGGTCTTGTAGTGACCTGGGAGTTGTGGACTCTATGTTAAGTGAAGTGTGTTGGTCGTATCACTTGAGGTGATGACGATATGGGTGGCATGAGTGTCACTAGCTGCTGCGGCAGCAGGGCCATGAGCGTTGTATGTGATCTAAATTGATATAGTTCCTGACCTGTCCCTGTTATTACTAAGGCTTAGAGGAATCTTTTGTTGTCGATGATTGCTATCGTTTTTACAAAATTAAGTAATGCGTTTCGATAACAATGTGTAAACAGAATTGGCCAAGTGGAACATGCACTGCTGTTGGTTTGTTTTTGTGGTTACAGGTTAACACACACGGACGTGTACAAGCAGAATGGTAGTGTCGGAGAGCGCTGCACTCTGTGGATCTCCTGTATGAATAATCGCTGATCAAGGACGGTGTTTTCCGTGCAAGAAGCGTCGCGATTTCTGCCAAGGAGGCAGTGACAGCGAGTGAATGTCTGTACCATTACAGATCTATTGTCTACCGAATCTGGTGAGTCGTTTTCATTTTGTTATGACTCGGGTACTAAGTGTTTTCCTTGGAAACAACAGCAAAAACAGTTACATTGAGAAGTAAAGCCCAGTCTAGTTTAAAATGCAATTTTTAATGACGCTCACTATAGATTACGAATGATGCCAGTAGGTCATGTACCAGTCGGAGTAGATGGTGATCACAGTGGTGATGAGCAAGCCTAAGTAGTGGGAACCACACGAGTAGGGGTTCTCTATCGGCCGTAGTAAAAAGTGTGTAGTCACAGGGTGATGCACACGGATCCATGCGCTGGATGTGTGAGAGCAATGCGATTGCTAGTCGGCCGGAGAGCCGTGGCGTTAGAGTGGTTTACTCGTGTGTGGGTTTCCAGGTGTCTAAGGCTCTTAGTGAAAAAGATTATTGTTGTAACGTGGATAACGATGGTACATGGCTCTTGTTGGTGTTTTTTTGGTCAGTAGGTTGACTTAGGTGCGTACTTACAAATACGCTCTATGACCGTGTTCGGAAGATGCCCGAGGGCCAAGTACCAATTGAGATTGTAGACAAAATGGATGATGAGCTGGCATCACTTTAGTTTGTGTACTCAGGTTCACGGTTCATTGGGTCGGAGACCGTACCAGAGTATCGTGAGTACGTGGTATACGCGGTAGCTCTGGGTAGTATGGTCGGGTCTAGCCTTGAAGCCAAGACCGTAGAGTCAAGGATGACTCGGCATTCCTGCGGGAAGTGCGCATGTGACAAATGTGTGGGACCGTGAATGGGATACCTGAGGTTTTGTTTTCTTTGACTAACGTAGTGTGAAAACGTTGTACTTGGTCTCGGTAATCTCGAAACTAGATAGTTCAAATTCTTAGATTAGCCTAATTTTTTATTTCTAATTTGAATGCTTATTGCAAATTAATAAAACAGATTTTATAGAGTCGAGTCAAGTCCCTTTTAATTATCTCATCAGTCTTCATAAGGGAGGTTGCGAAAAATTACAGAAAATCAGATTATTACTGACGAATTTGAGGAAAGCCAAGTGATAGTCTTGTTGATGAAACATAGTAGAGGTTAAGTCAAGTGATAGTTGTGAATCTTAGGTCGGCGGGTCGGGACTGTACCAGTAACCATTTCGTAGCCGTAGTCTGTTAGAAGTCGGTATCTGCTTTTAGTAGTCCGTGGATACGCGGTGCGCGTCTTGTAGAAACCATAGAGTCCGTGGGACTCGGAATTCAGAGGAATTCATAGAAACAAACGTGAGGTTTGTTGGGCTTGATGAAAAGCCACAGGCCACGAATAAGGATGCTCTAAGGATGTTTTATTGGCTTAGTTGATTGTTTACTTTGTGATCTTGAGATTTGGGAATCAAATAATGAGTAATGCTCTGAACTCTGCTATTTTTTTTACTTTGTTCAAATTTTAATTGTGTTTTTTTGCCTGTACCATATTTGGTCAGGAGTGACCGAGCTATGTGATACATTGCGGGTATGTTTGTTGACAGATTAACACACGAGAACGAGTGCAAGCAGGATGGCAGTTTCAGACCGCATCTGTTTTCGATGCGGCAACACCAGACATTTTGCTTCGACATTTCCACGAAACAAAGATGGAGGCGCCATCGCCAGTAGGGCTAGGGGCTCAGGCGGTTTCGGGCCAGCGCCTGCAGCAGCGGCTAGTAGCGAGTGATACGGTTCAAGTTTGCTATGTCAGCAATCCGAGCAGATGAATACTGGGTGAGTCACATCCATTTTATTACAACTCTGTCGCTCTATCATCAAAGATAGTGGTTGCGTCAAAGTGTATTGGCTTAGCTTAGTGACAACTGATGATGAGTTGACTGATATTAACTTAGATGAGATAGTAGACCACGTGACACAGGGTCTTAAAAAAATGCAATTACGATAACATTCGATTTGACTAAAGTAAAGTTAGTCTCTAAGTTTGCTTTTAATGATTGTTTTAAAGGCGCTTGACTGAGCGAACCTAAGAATACTCTCATGATTTTGTGAGGAGGGTACCCGATCACCAAGTTACATCAGTTAAGGACAGTGGTGGTGAAACCACCTCTGATTAAGAATGGCTTGTACACTCAAACTCAAAACTTAAGACCGCACCTCATGAGTAACATGTGGCGATGGGTCTATAAGAAATCGTTGGTGCGATTTCTGTCTGTGTTGGTGCACAGAGCGCTTCATGTGTTGTAGCACATATTGCGCTAGATATCTAAAGAGTCGTTGGTGCGATTCTTTTCTGTGTTGGTGCACAGAGCCCCTCATGTGTTGTAGCACATGTGGCGGCAGATGTCTAAAGAGTCGTTGGTGCGATTCTTTTCTGTGTTGGTGCACAGAGCCCCTCATGTGTTGTAGCACATGTGGCGGCAGATGTCTAAAGAGTCGTTGGTGCGATTCTTTTCTGTGTTGGTGCACAGAGCCCCTCATGTGTTGTAGCATGTGTGGCGGTAGATATGTAAAGAGTCGTTGGTGCGATTCTGACCTGTGTTGGTGCACAGTTTGCAATAAAAGTTTCATGAGTTGAGTATACATTGCCTATGAATTTTATTTCGGTAAATTTTAACTGATTTGTTAAAACAATTGTGATGGTTTAACTTGTTGATCGGTCGAGTCCTGTCTGTGTTGGTGCACAGAGCGCTTCATGTGTTGTAGCACATATTGCGTTAGATTTTTGAGAATCGTTGGTGCGATTCTTGTCTGTGTTGGTGCACAGACCGCTTCATGTTCTAGTATTCTTTTTCTGAGAATCAATGGGTCGATTCTAGTCTGTGTTGATGCACAGAGCACCTCATGTGTAGGAAGCACATGTCGTGACTAGTCTCAACCGCACCTTATGTGCAGTAGCAAATGTGACAACTGATCTGGTAAGAATCATTGGTGTGATTCTGGACTGTGTTTTTGCGCAAATTTTGATAACGTAGTAAAATAGTAACTGATTCGTTACAATTTTGATTTTCTTTGGTTCAACTTAATAATCGAACCTTTTCTAATGAATAATGTTGTATGGAGTGTGAAACCTTGACAACAAGGCATTGTAAATTAAGACTAGAGAATATAGAGTAACAATGAGATCCAGTTACCTTAGTTATTAGGTATTGGCAGGATAGCCGAGCTTGTTTACTCTGTGAGTATATTTGGTCCGCAGGTACTACACCCGAGGACGGGTGCTAGTCAGGGATGGCCGTGTCGTGGATAAATGGCAACACAGTATAGTGAACAGCGCCATCTAACCATTTGTTTGGTAAACGAAGAATCATGTGATCGGAAACGCAAGCGAGCCCTACCGCTTGGACACGATCGTCGGTGGAGGGGATGCCGCGAGGACTGGTGGAGAGACCGAGTGCTGCGACAGTCTACAGTCGACCGTCGAGCTCGGACAGTCTCGGCAAACGCTCAATACCAACGCACGTGTTTGTTTCCGACGCACGTGTGCGTTTCGGTTGTTAATAGCTAGTTTATTAAAGTTACTGTAAATTCAAATAACCTTTTCGTTCGAGTACCCACTGCAGTGCCCACACCTATCTAAACTATGTCGGATCGTGAAGAAGACCCGATGTATCGCATCTCGGCCACCCGGTGATGCGACATGTATTTTATTTAGGGCTGATTTTTCAATCTAGATGGTCTTTATTCGTGGAATTGAATTGACGTCTGACAGTTTTTGTATGGTAGAACTCTCTGATCTAGCGTTGGATGAATCAGACCTTAGACATACTTGCTATACTTTATGAATGAAACTATGGTGTTTAGTTTTCTTGATGGCTTGAACGTCGCAATGTAAACTACAACTTATTCTTAGTTTAGTTAAGTTTCTCTTTACCTGAACTGTAAATTGTTCTTTGAGAAATAACTGTTTTTAAACCGAAATAATTTACACAAAGTAAAACGCCTGTCTGGGTTCGAATCCTCGACCTTACAACATGTAAGTCGCGACTGTTATGACTGGACCACCACAGCTATTAGAATATAAGTAATTAATCCTAAGTTGCTAACCTGTCGATCTTCTTAATGTAATTGTATATGTACTTATGTACATTTTATTCAAAAAACTAACTGCGCCCCGCGCTTTCACACGCATAAAGTGTCGATCCCGTGGGAATATCGGGATTAAATGTAGCCTGTATGTTAATCCAGGGTGTCAGCTACCTCCATACAAAAGTTTTCCAAAATTGGTCCAGCCGTTTGAGCGTCAAGAAGTAACAAACATATAAACACACACGCACACACACTCATAAATGTTCGCCTTTATAATATTAGTGTGAAGTGTGTTAGGTACTGTAGTGTCTTATGTGTTCCGGCCTTTAGCAGAAAGGTCTGGCTGGATATAATATTCCATTCGAAGATTCAAGCGAGTGTCAAATATTTTAATACTAGCTGCGCCCCGCGGTTTCACCCGCGTAAATGTCGATCCCGGGGGAATATCGGGATAAAAAGTAGCCTATATGTTAATCCAGGTTGTCAGCTACCTCCATACCAAATTTTATCCAAATTGGTCCAGCCGTTTGAGCGTGAAGAAGTAACAAACATATAAACACACACACACACTCACACACACACTCACACACACACTCACACACACACTCACAAACTTTCGCCTTTATAATATTAGTGTGATTGTGTTTTTTTTTTCTAGAGAGTCATTGTTATATTTGCCTTCAAACTCTAAAGTTCTTTTAACAATATAATAATTCCAAGTCTAACGTGTTTTTACTTATGTACCTCTCGGAGGTTCTATAGAGGACCCCTCAGGACCTCTATAGTACCTAGCCAAAGAACAACTAGGTATTCCTGAAGGTTTAAACAATAACAAAGTTATTACACACAAGCATGCCCCGGTCGTAATCTCTCCAAAGAACGCATGACCCACTCCTTGAGAACACAACCTGGCACAAAGCCAAGTACCGCCAGGATAAAGAAGAGCTTCCAGTATTTTTAATGGGTCAGGTTTAATACTTGGACATTCTTTATTGAAGTTACTTTGTTACAATTCCAAAAGTAACCCTGCTTACCTTTGATTGTATCAAAATGAAATTATAACTTAAACAAAAAATAATCTTAACATGGACATGACTACCATAACTTAAAAAATCTTTATATTTATTTCTCTTTCGAAAAAGTTTTATTTCTTTTTTTTCTTTTGTAACTACCAACCTACCCCAAACAGAAGTCATTAACCCATAAAACGTAAAAGCGTCATTCATTGCACCCGAAACTCTATCAAGAAGACAAAGTAACTGAACATTCCCAGCGCTGCTTCCCAAACACCCTAGGCAGTACATAACGTCCATATTTGTATGTTATACAGACACGTTTCCCCTTAAAATTGTATAGGAATAGCCATAAAGAGTGCAAGGAAAAGTAATCTTAATAACATTCAGCATTGGGACCTCAGAATTGTAAAACAAGACTGTCTGTCGCCGTACACTGTTGGAACACATGATACCGCTGTATCGACCCGACAAAGCGACGCGCGCACTCAAATAACTACGATAGAGCGCCAAAATATTTCAAAAATGGAATAAAAAACAAAATACTTAACAGCCAATACATTTAAAATAAAATGAAAATTATATTTTTAATTCAAAATCATTTTTGCGCATTTAAATTAAATGTCGAAGAGAGTCATCGAATTTAAATATTTAAAAATGTTTGTTGTATTTTTTGTATTTTTAGTAATACTAAAACCTATGTTTTATGGAGGTTTTTTATGGGATTTTTATGTGTTACGTAGAGTTTTGAGGTGGCTACGAGGCCGACAGGGACGGCCTGCGCCCAGTAGTATTCGAGTCGCGGGAACGCGTCGACGTCTGACGAAAAACAGACGTCAAAGAAAAAAGAATTTTCCAAAATATACGTTTTTCAAACCTAGAACATAATGATATAGTGTCGACCGACCACAGTGTTTTACAACATATTGTTTCTTCAACGTGTTTTGTTTCAAATGGTAACAGTGGGATACAAGCTTTAATGAGGCTGGTTAAATGAATATCTAGACCTTTATTTATAGTCTACACGATACATTTAATTACCGTTTACAATCCAATAAGTGTTTCAGTCGATATTCCAATAAATAACTAGTTATTTCATAAGAAAAACGCCTGAAAAATACCGTCAAGTCATTACTGCATTATGTCAATCTGCGTAAGGTATTTCTTCGCGTATTTTACTATTTTAATTCTGTGTTAAATTTACTAAAATCAGTTTCAATTAAAACGAAAATGTTACCAAAAAATTATGTAACTTGAAATGTTTGTTTCATTCGAGTTATAATTGAAAAAACATAACAGAATTGTTCGAATTCTCTTTGATTGCATGTTTGTTGTACATTTTCGTGTTTCTATTCGAGTGTGTTCCGTTGTTTTAGTGGCTTGTGACGTCAGAGCCTTATAGTTTGAGGTTAGGTTATGTAATAGTGCTTTTAACGTACAAAAAAAGGTCTAAGTTATTCAGAGATCATTTTATTCTAGTTTCTTCATGTAGTACTATTGACATACCAGTGTTAGTTGGTGTGTAAGCGTTCGATTAGCGTAAAACTACGCGTGTGTGACGTGAAGGGTTATGCGTTTCAATATCACTTTTGATTAGCTTTATACGCACGCTTTTAAGATCGTGAGCTGAGCAGTTATAATTAATTTGTTCTATTAAAAGGATTATTACCGTTTTATCAGCTTTTAAAATCTGTTTAGGTGGTATATTGGTGGTCTTGTATCAAGTAAAGTTGTAGGTTGCTAAACTAAGGAGGAAATTGATGATTACAAAGTATTATATAAATTAGAGTACCCACTAGTGTTGTAAGATACTCGAGTCTTGGAGTCTTATTTAATAAAACTTGGGCTATTTTTAAAGACTCGAGTCTTATAAATAAAATTAAGAGCTCAAGTCCTCCAGAATTTGGAGTTTTTTGTAAAAAGACTTGAGTCCTGCCAAAAAGAACTCAAAGACTGAGTCTTTTTAAAAGAACTCATGACTGAGTCCTCTAAATCCGTAGCTGTAGTTTGAAGTAAATAAAATAGCAATGAACAAATTATTGATTTATTAGGTACCTACGTAACTATTATTATATAATATTATATTATTTTAGTATATTGAACCACGAAGAGAGGCACATTAAAGCCCTTATAGTTTTATTACCCAATCTATATACCTATAGGTACTACCCGGTATTATGTGTGTTTATTATTTTATTTATGCGTTTTTTGATTCAGCAAATCATCAATCTTCAGGTGGATACTTTTGATTAGGTTATTTGCGTTTAATGCAATTTAATTGTTAGGTACCTACAAATTTTTATTGGGCGATTTATTGTCAATCAGTAAATAAATATGGATGACGATATAAAATCACCCAGTATTACCTATTATAATACACCAACTCAAGTTCATAACTCAGTCTAGTTCAAAGGACTTAAAAGACTCGAAAGGACTCAGAAGACTCGACTCATGTGACTATCGAGTCCTAGTCTTAAAAATCTACTCAAGTCTCGAAATGAAGACTAAAAGACTCGAGTTTCTTACAACACTAGTACCCACTATAGTCTTACTAATGGGTATCGCGTTACCCAGTAACTGGGTTATGGAGGTCAGATAGGCATTCGTTCCAAGTAAAAGATAAATGATTTTATTTCTATAAGTATAACACACACACACGTCAATCATATTTAAAAAATGGATGAGGTCGACGTTTCCGAAGAAAGGTCGAAACAAACTCAGAGGTCACAGTCTCTTTTAAGCTTCAGACATAATATTGGTCAGATAATGTGAAGACCATGTAGATTGGTGTCTGAAATTGTGTGGTTCTTTTGATCAAAGAATCACACAGATTGACCCTGTCCAGTGAAAAACACTGGTAGTCAGCTGCATCTGGTAAGACAGGAAGCTGATCCCACTATCCTTGGGTAAGGTTAGGCAGTTTGAATATTAAGTACAGACGCCAGCACATCAAGCTACTAAAAGCTGTCAAATTTCTTTAACAGATTTTCAACTTTATAGTTAAAGCATAAGGTTCAAAGTTGATTGGGAATATTTGACAGTTTCGGGTAGCTTGATGTGCTGGCGTCTGTACCCTTGAATAAAAAATATACAACTCCTGAAAGATACTAACATCACACTAATAATATAAGGCGTTTGTGAATGTGTGTATGTGTGTATGTTTATATGTTTGTTACTTCTTCACGCTCAAACGGCTGGACCAATTTTGATAAAATTTTGTATGGAGGTAGCTGACACCTTGGATTGACATATAGGCTACTTTTTATCCCGATATTCCCACGAGATCGACACTTATGCGGGTGAGACCGCGGGGCGCAGCTAGTAAACTAGGGTTTAGGCTCGCGGTATTGCCTGTCAATGTGTAAAGATGACTCCCTTGTATATAAGATCCAGCTGGTCGATTCTGTTAGAATCATCACCGTGAGAAGTTAGGGGAAGTGAGCTGTCATTCCACCAGGGGGCTTAAAAAGGCCACTTTGGCAGAATCATAAAAGGATAACATAATGGGCAATTGACTGTTAAGTTAATCGTATCAAATCCCATTGGTGATTTTTTTTTTGTCTGTGCTAAAATACCAATCAATCCAATCCAATTCCAATCCCAGTCTCTTTGATTGTACCTACCTACGTAGTGCATCGAAAACCAGAAAAACACTGACCGTCTTCGCCGTATTATAATTCATAATGTTATCCTTTTATGATTCACCAAAGTGGCCTGTTTAGGCCCCCTGATATAGTATCAGGGTTCCACACTAGTGACAGCCCTCTTTAAGCTCACTTCACCCAAATTATCATGGTGAGATTTTTACAGAATAGCACTACAGTAATGCTAAAAATCACATCGTGAAAACTTAGGTGAAGTGAGCGTGGAGTCAGCTGTCAATAGTGTCAATTCCTAGCAAAAACAAACTCACTTCACCTAAGTTTACACGAATCAATTCCTAGCAAAAAAAAAACACAACAAACGGCAGGGCAAGGACCTATCAAACAAAAAGGGTAGGCATTGATCACACTTGCTCGCTGTGTGTGGGCTATTTCATAACATTAAGTTCTTGTGATATTTTCTAAAATAAAAGTAGATACTTTAAAGTCTGACAACCAGTCTTACCAAGGGGTATCGTATTACCCAGTAACTGGGTTGTAGAGGTCAGATAGGCAGTCGCTCCTTGTAAAATACTGGTATTCAGCTGCATCCGGTTAGACTGGAAACCGACCCCAACATAGTTGGGAAAAGGCTAGGCAGATGATAGTGATGACTTTAAATAGTATAGCCAAAGGAACTACTTAGTATACAGGTGAAATATTCTATTTTCCACTCAATCTACATAGCCTTTTCCGAACTATGTAGGGGTTGGCTTCCAGTCTAACCGGATGCAGCTGAACACTAGTATTTTACATCGCGCGATTCATGCTACTGCCGATCTGTCCTCCACAACTCAGTTACTACGTAATACTGTACCTCTTGGCCCTGTTGGTAAGACTGATTGTCAGACTTTTGGGCTTCTGACTATCCGTACCTAACGACTGTCAAAATTCTACGAATGACAGCCGAGACCAACGCCCTAACGTGCTTTCAGAGGTACGGAGGGGTCTCGACATGATTGTAATGGATGGTCACCCATCCACGAACCGACCCCGGGAAGTGGAGCATAACCTTACTGACAAGCTGCACGGTTATTGACAAATGCGTGCACTGATTGGACAGGTCCACTCAATCTGTGTGGTTCTTTCCTTAAAAGATCATTTCAGACACTAATCTACATGGTCCTCAAAGATTATGTCCGGATTTTTTATATACACATTGACATTGATGAATTTTATTTAGACAATGACATGAATATTTACTTTGTAAAGTATTTTTTTTTAAATTTTTAATTTAATTATTGTGAATATGAGGACAATGTGGGTCATTTTTTTTCTGTTTTCCTTCTTAGTTTTAATCATGATCTGGCAGTTTGAGTAATTTACGCGGCCTACCCAAATGTCCTTTCTTTGGTATTGTTCGTCGAATCGTTGAGCTCCTCAATTTCTGAGTTGAGCTGCACGATTTTTGACAAATGCGTGAACATTTTAGTTAATATTCACACATTGTAACATTGTACTACTTACTGTAATTTTGACTGATCACCAGTCTGTCAGTGGTTTTGTGACACTGCCTTAGAGAGTGAAAATAAAGCAGTCTTCGGATTCGTATTCAAGGTAACAAGTTCGTGTTATTTATCATTCTTCCTACCCCTAATCTCCTGGAAATTAAACCAACCTACAGTCCACTATAAGAAAGGGAGTCGTGCGGGTTTGCTGAGTAGTGCCACACACAAGGGCGCAGCTACCGCCGTATCAGCTGTCAGTGATACGGGGGCCTCTGTAGCCCGAGGGCTAACGTATGTAAGCAAAATTTAGTAAAATATTATGCACAATGTCACCTAATCTCGTGCTTCGCGGGAAAAAATATAAAAAAAAACTGTCACACACGTGCCTATAGAGTTTACACTTCAGAAATGACAAAGTAAAAAAACTGGCCAAGTGCGAGTCGGACTCGCAAACGAAGGGTTCCATGCCACAAGGCAAAAACGCCGAAAAAAACATGTTTGTTGTATGGGAGCCCCCCTTAAATATTTTTTATGTTTTAATTTTATTATTTATTATTAAAGTTAAAATACAACTGAGTATTTTGTGAATATTTCAAGTGCCTACCTATTGCCATTTTTGATATCGAGCAATAAATGGCAAAAAAATTGCGTTTGTTGTATAAAATAAATATTTAAGGGGGGCTCCCTTAAATATTTATTTTATTTTGTTTTTAGTATTTGTTGTTATAGCGGCAACAGAAATACATACTTTGTGAAAATTTCAACAGTCTAGCTATCGCGGTTCTTGAGATAAAGCCTGGTGACAGACAGACGGACAGACAGCGAAGTCTTAGTAATAGGGTTCCGTTTTTACCCTTTGGGTACGGAACCCAAAAAGCAATCTTTTTTTTCCCGGGTTAAGCGTGCGCCCAAAAGTTGGCAACATCCTACATCGGTTATTGCGGGATTCCCAATGACAAACCACGGAGAGCAATATTTACGCGTTTTATTTCATTCTGGTTCAAACGTTATTACATTGTAATACAATACAATCTTGTTCCTCTGATTATTTATTGGTTAATAAGTTTGAATTGTGAAAATAATGAGTGAAAGAAAACTTCGATGGGATAGGAACGGCTATCAGACTTGTCACTATTGTCTATAGAGGCAGAAATTTTAGAAAAACTGAAATCGTCTTCAGCCATAGATGGCTTAATAAATCAATTTGCCGAAAAAAAGGCAAGAAAAGTGTATAGGTATTTAATTTTAATTGTTTGGCTAGATCAATTTATAGGAGGAAGTAATAACTTATAAACAATAGATATTTATTTTAATTTAATGCAAGTATTTTTGTTTCTTTTGTGAGAAATCTTTCCCCTTCATTTAGGCCTCCCCAACTAATTTTGATACAGGGCCCCTCCAAGGCACGCTACGCCACTGGCCACACACCAGCATTAATTTCACACTGTCGATATCTCGAACACCTATTACTAAGGCTCTACTGGCCGTCCGTCTGTCTGTCACAGGGCTGTATCTTTGGAACCATAATAGGCAGACACTTGAAATTTTCACAGAGTATGTTATAGTACGACCGCTACAACAACAAATAATAACAATAAAATTAAGTTAAAAATAGTCCCCGAACAAGAAACGTCTTTAAAAAAAAATTAAAGTGTTTAATATTGTACGATGGTGGTACGGAACCCTTCGTGTGCGAGTCCGACTCGCACTTGGCAGGTTTTTATTGTATGCGTGATAAATTTTTAAGCTTATGACATACTTACATACGAGAGCGTACGATGTAAAATTCTTTGTCTAAATAAGTACAGACGCCAGCACATCAAGCTACTAAAATCTGTCAAATTTCTTTAACAGATTTTCAACTTTATCGCTAAAGCATAAGATTCAAGTTTGATTAGGAAAAACTGAGAGTTTCGGGTAGCTTGATTTGCCAGCTGGTGTCTGTACAATAAGAAAGTTGACGCGGTCATCGTGCATACGGCTGATGTGACCCGCCCAATCCCATTTGAGTCTGGCAGCCTTCTTTCTTCAGTATGCCCGTTTTGGAACGCACTGTCTTTTAACACCCAGGAAGCTGCGTTCCATCGCTCTTTGGCAAACTCCAAGGCGGAACTTTTGCGACTCGGTGAGCGACCAGGTCTGAGCACCGTAGGTTAGGACGGGCAGGATACACACGTCGACTAGTTCAATCATATAAATGGTTTAATTGAAATAAATGTTTTGAGTTTTGAGTTTGTTGACACTGATACAAAAGCTGTCATTCTTTGATCTTTGACAGTCGTTACGGGTGGTCAGAAGCCCGAAAACTTGACAACCAGACTTACCAAGGGGTATCGTATTACCCGGTACCTAACTGGGTTGTGGAGGTCAGATAGGCAGTCGCTCCATGTAAATGCTGGTATTCGGCTGTATCCAGTCAGACTGGAAGCCCACCCCAACTTAGTTAGGAAAAGGCTAGGCAGATGATGATGATATACTATGATACTCGATAATAGTGTTGCTTCCCATTAGTGAAAGAAGTTTCGGAAACGGATCAGCAGTTCCGAAGATTACGCCTTACATACAAACATACCTAAGTACCTATTTCACTAAATACCTACTTAGTGAAATGTTTGTATGTAGGAGATAATCTTCGGAACTGCTGGAATTAGATTCTTTTAGTACTTACTAGAAGTATCTAATTCAGTGTTGGTCCTGCGCCTGATCCCTCTCCGATCGTGTTTGATTGCCGTCCCATCGGACTATGAGACTGAGGGAAGAGTGAGTGCACCTGTGTCTGCGCGCACACTTGTGCACTATAATAACTCCCGAGTCGAAGGCAATCTCCGTTGAGATTGGCCGCCGTGGCCAAAATACGATCTGGAGGACTTTATTTTACTTTTATTTATACTAGCAGTATCTAATTCAGCGCCTGGAAGAAAACTCACCAGAAAGGGATTGTCTCTGCTTTCAAGTAGAATTGCTCTGTTTCGTCTTAAAAAGTATCAGTAAAATAAAAAAGGACAATGCTGACATTGAAAGGGAACGGAGGGCTCTTTCCGTACGTGCGAATACGATAGCCCGCTGGTTTTCACGTCGTACAGCAGACGTAAAGGTGACGCTGTTCCACCTTCTACACGTGCAGCTTGTGGGAGGGGTATTCGCGGGCATCATATGGAGCCCTTCGTGTCCAATTTAATAATGCATTCAGAAAACTGATGGGGTTGCCATGGCGTTGCAGCGCGTCAGGGATGTTTGCGGCGGCGCGTGTAGACTGTTTTTACACAATAACGCGCAAACGCGCAGCATCGATGATGGCTCGAGTCATGGCCAGCCCCAACAGGGTTCTGAAAATGATTGCTGGCAGAGTGGACTGTCCGGATATAATTCACTGCTGTCAGTTACATGTGCATGTTTACTAACACTTAGTTATAAGAACAATGTTACTAACCCTATATGAGTCTTCGCTCGAATTAAAGTTTTTGAATTTGAAAATGACAGGCACACCCCCTAAGGTCATCAACGCATCAGAATATTTCTTGACGTTCCGTTACGTTTGAGGCTTCTGATGTCTGAGGTTGTGGGTTCAAATCCAGACCAATGTGACTCTTGCAATTCATAAGCACTTTCTGAATTTATCTTCGATGTTATTGACATCGATGAAGGAATATATCGTTAGGAAACCTGGACTTACAGTAAACTAGCTGCGCCTCGCGGTTTCGCCCGTATAAGTTTCGATCCCGTTGGAATATCGGGATAAAAAGTAGCCTATATGTTAATCCAGGGTATCAGATACCTCCAAACAAAATTTTATCAAAATTAGTCCAGCCGTTTGAGCGTGAAGAAGTAACAAACATATACACACATACACTCACAAACTTTCGCCTTTATAATATTAGTGTGATGTAAGTCTGAAATCGTCAACCCGTATTGAGTAAGCGTGGTGGGCAGTGCTCTTGTCTTCTGAGTATGAGAAGGGACACAAAAGAGTGAAACAAAAGTAGGCTGGTATTTCTTTCTGCCTAGCCTTTTCCCAACTATGTTGGTGTCGGCTTCCAGTCTACGGTTAGACTGCAGCTGAATATCAGTATCTTACATGGAGCGACTGCCTATCTGACCTCCACAACCCAGTTACTGGGTAACACGATACCCTTGGTAAGACTGGTTGTCAGACTTTCGGGCTTCTGACGACCCGTAACGGTTGTCAAATATTCAAGACTGACAGCCAGGACCAACGGCTTAACGTGCTTTCCGAGGCACGAAGGGGTCTCGGTATGTAAAGATGGTCACCCATTCACGGACCGACTGTGGCAGGCGTAGCTTAACCTGATCGATCGACCTTTGCGGCTGATATTACTTGGCCACGAGCCACTTTTGTGATGAAAATAGGCTGGTATTATTAAAAGTCAAAGCATTTATTTCAAATAGGCACATAAAAGGCACTTTTGAGCGTAAACATTACTAGAATTGATTCTAGTTTATTATAATAAAACTAGCTTCTGCCCGCGACTTCGTCCGCGTGAAATTTCACCCTCCCCGCATTCACCCTCTTAGGAGTAGAGTTTCGAAAAACCCTTTCTTAGTGGATACCTACTCTTCACAAAGAACACACGCTCCAAATTTCATGTCTCTAGGACCAGTGGTTTAGGCTGTGCATTAATATATCAGTCAGTCAGTTAGGACTTTGAATTTTATATTATAAAATAAAATAAAATAAAAGTAACCAGTTTCCATCAGGAGGTGAAATTCATTTCGATCAGATTCCAAATCAAAACGAAAACCTTACTTTAAGAAGTGTTTCCTTTGAGATAAACAAAGGCATTTCAACTTTTGAGAAATATCTGTTAAAGGGTTAAACAAAATTACATTTTCACCCTCCATTGTAACTGTAACAATCTTGAATCAATAACACTGAACAAAAACATATCGCTGAATTGCATTTAACTTAACTATAAACCTTAACATTCAAACTTAAAGTTTATTATCGTTTGCAATATATTTACCACTTTGATTGATACTTAACGTATTTTTAAAATAAGATCAAAATATATTTATAGAAAAATAAAACATAATTTCTAAGCAGCAGGTTGAAAAAACTAAGGGGGCTCCATTAAATATTTATTTTATTCTGTTTTTAATATTTGTTGTTATAGTGGCAACAGAAATACATCATCTGTGAAAATTTCAACTGTCTAACTATCACGGTTCATGAGATACAGCCTGGTGACAGACGGACAGACGGACAGCGGAGTCTTAGTAATAGGGTCCCGTTTTACCCTTTGGGTAGGTTCCCAAAGAGTAAAACCGGTACCGGTACCGGTACTGGGTCACCGGTATTGTTGATCGAAGGCAACATTAAATCACTTCCCCACAGAAGTAGCAAGTTCGGATCTATTTTTAGTCGGGTGTCACTTGTGGTGTGTTAACTTTAGTTTCATTCGAATATTTGCGTCGTAATTTATCAGCGCCTGACATTATACACCTATTATACACCCTGAAGTATATTGACGTAATTTTAGTGGCAAGTCTTTAATCACGTCTAAACTTGTATGGAGTAGTGTCAGGCGCTGATTAATTTGAAAGAACTAAAATTTATCTTCTGTCCTTTTTTTAAGGACCTAAACGCAAAAAACGCAAGTTTTAGAAACAATAAAAGTAGGTATATGATCGACTACAGTAAACAAAATCAGAAAAATATATCATATTCTTCAGGATATGTGCTAGGTTGATAATGTGTTGAAAAGATAATACAACTAATTTGATACAATAGAAATAAAAAATCGGGCAAGAGCGAGTCGGACTCGCGCACCGAGGGTTCTGTAACATCCGGGTTTATGCATAAGGTTTATGTTTATGAAATTAAATGTTTTATTTTTGAGTTGATTGAATGAATGGTAAATTGCGGTTTACGATTTATAACGTATTAAAAAAAAACTACTTACTAGATCTCGTTCAAACTAATTTTCGGTGGAAGTTTACATGGTAATGTACATCATATATTTTTTTTAGTTTTATTATTCTCTTATTTTAGAAATTACAGGGGGGGGGGGACACATTTTACCACTTTGGAAGTATCTCTCGCGTAAACTATTCAATTTAGAAAAAAATGATATTAGAAACCTAAATATCATTTTTGAAGACCTACCCATAGATACCGGGTTATGAAAAACAACGTATGGGTTGATGAAAAAAAAATTTTTGAGTTTCTGTTCTAAGTATGGGGAACCCTAAAATTTATTGTTTTTTTTTTCTATTTTTGTGTGAAAATCTTAATGCGGTTCACAGAATACATCTACTTACCAAGTTTCAACAGTTAAGTTCTTATAGTTTCGGAGAATAGTGGCTGTGACATACAGAGGGACAGAGAGACAGATGGACAGACAGACAGACATGAAGAATCTATAAGGGTTCCGTTTTTTGCCATTTGGCTACGGAACCCTAAAAATCATGAAGATACCTCTAAAAAATTCTTTTAACAATAAAAAACATACTAATATACATACAATCATTCTGATTTTTTGTCAGACTATTCTTCAAGCATCATACTAAAACACTAGTGTTTTTATGTTTTAGTCCAAACAATAGATTTTTTGTAATTCTATAATTTCTTCATATTTTGCAATAAATTACCAGGGTTGTGTCATCGCGCTTCTCTTTCTTTTCTGTGCACTCAGACAGTGACCGCGCTTTAGGTCATGTAAGCTCCTTATTGAAATAGACCAAAAAGATGCAAGAGAAACGGGTTTCGTCGACAGAAGAATAGACAAATTGACAGATTGTAGAAATATTTGTACGCATTCTACGCGTCTAAGCATGGTAATTTGTCATTTTGTCTATTCTTCCGTCAACAAAACGTCGTAATGCTACGCGTGCTGAACCTAAATTTAGTTTAGTTTGCGAACAAGGGAAACGGTACCATTGTCGCCGTAAAATTAGGTGATATCATTAGGTCATTAAAAAGTATGTTACTATTCAGGTGCATCTTTAAAATTAGGTGATATCATGCTGGTCATTAAAAAGTATGTTACTATTCAGGTGCATCTTTAAAATTAGGTGATTATCATGCTGGTCATTAAAAAGTATGTTACTATTCAGGTGCATCTTTAAAATTAGGTGATATCATGCTGGTCATTAAAAAGTATGTTACTATTCAGGTGCATCTTTAAAATTAGGTGATATCATGCTGGTCATTAAAAAGTATGTTACTATTCAGGTGCATCTTTAAAATTAGGTGATATCATGCTGGTCATTAAGAAGTATGTTTCTATTCAGGTGCATCTTTTGTTTTCGTAGACCTCGGGGCCTAAAAAGGCCACTTTGGAGAATCATAAAAGGATAACATTACGAGTCATAATATGGCGAAGACAGTCCGTGTTTTTCTTTTTCTCGGTGTTTTACGTAGGTATAATCAAAGAGATTGGATTTGGATTGGATTGATTGGTATTTTAGCAGAGAAAAAAAAATAACTGAAAAATGCTTCACCAATGGGATTTGATACGATTAACTTAACAGTTAACTGTCCATTATATTATCCTTGTATGATTCTGCCAAAGTGGCCTTTTTAGGCTCTCTGATCTCAAACTCAAAGCATTTATAACTACCAATTACAGGCTTTCTTGAATTGTCAAGGAGTCGGTCAGTCAGAAAGATGAAGCTAGTTTCCCATTCCAAATCGTAGTAAGTTCCTATGGAAAAGAACGGGCCCATAAGCTCGGGCAAAACCTCCAGGGACACTCAATTTAAATATTTATACTCATGTTCATTCCTACATAAAGTTTTTCGATTATGATCTTAAGAGCATGCTGGCACGATTTGGATTTTACCCATGAAAATATGAGTCCGTCAGCAAAGTTGGTCGTGGTGGACGTTACTGCCCAGCACCCTAGTATTGATGGAATTTCTAATCAATCCATATATGATTGATTAGAAATTCCATCAATACTAGGGTGCTGGGTTTTTAATGTTTTTTAAACATTAACAACCTCGGTAAGAGGTCATTGTACTCATCATTATGAACAACTTTTACTATGGGACCACAACTGAAATCTCGAAAAAAAAATCAGCTGTTCCCTACATTTTGACGAGTTTATACGAACATAAATGTTAACGAACATGAACAACTGATTTTGTTTTCGAGATTTTAGGTTTGGTCCCATAGTAAAAGTTGTTCATAATGATGAGTACAATGACCGCTTAAGAGGTTGTTAATGTTTTAGCAATAACCCTTCGTCGTTTCAGCCGATAGACGTCCACTGCTGGACATAGGCCTCCCCCAATTTTGGGGGGGGTTTGCCATAATCGCCACGCTTGGCAGGCGGGTTGGCGATCGCAGTATGGTATGATGGTGGAATAAATAGAGAACGCTGCTGCCCATTCTCCGGTAAGACCCTTAGTCGCCTTTTACGACACCCACGGGAAGTAAGGGGTGGTGCAATTCTTTAAGTCCGGCACCACACGGACATAACCCACACAGATATAACCCTTCGTATCCATACTAATATTATAAATGCGAAAGTGTGTCTGTCTATCTGTTACCCTCTTCACGCTTAAACCGCTGAACCGATTAACATGAAATTTGGTATAGAGATAGTTTATCCCGATATTTCCACGGGATCGACACTTATGCGGGTGAAACCGCGGGGCACTGCTAGGTGCTTCATAAATTTGAAAATTTCGTCTGCTCAATAACGTAAAAACGCAATTCATGATTTTTGAAATGGCAACATGAAAGGCATTGTCGTTGTAAGTCATCATCTGTCATCTGCCTTTTCCCATCTATGTTGGGGTCGGCCTCCAGTCTAACCGGATGCAGCTGAATACCAGTATTTTACATGGAGCGACTGCCTATCTGACCTCCACAACCCAGTTACTGGGTAATACGATACCACTTGGTAAGATTAGTTGTCAGACTTTCGGGCTTCTGACTACCCGTAACGACTGTCAAAGATCCACAGATGACAGCTGGGACCAACGGCTTAGCGTGCTTTCCGAGGCACGGGGGTCTCCGTATGTAAAGATGGTCACCCATCCACATACCAACCGCGGCAAGCGTAGCTTAACCTGATCGATCGTCCTGTGCGGCTGTTATTATTTAGTCTCGGGCCCCTCAGCCACGGGCCCCTCATTGCATTGGCATTGTCGTTATAAGTGTTTTACCCAATTACCTACCCGGATGTACCGGGCGTCCTAAACAAATTAGAACATGTGCCGGACTCAAGGTTCTTTTTTTTTGGGGAGTGGCATCTCGCAGTAAAACCTCCAGGCAGGATTTAATCAAACTTAAAAACATCCTTACTACAACAAAACAGGGTTTATCAGTTGTTTAGGCTAAACACCTTTTAAACGACGCCGGATACTAAATGTTACAAAGACAAAAAATCAATGGGCAACATAGTCCTAGTGTCAAAATGTACAAAAGTCTTAATGTATTATGAATGTGCGAATGACAAAAAAAGTTATTTAAAAAAATAAACAACCCGACCGCGGTAAAAAACTGAAAAGCTAAAAACAAGCCCATTTTAAATTAAATAAAAGTTGGAAGCAGGCGGGACCCATTTGAATTTGAAAATATAATAAAAATGACATGGGTCCCGCCTGCTTCCAACTTTTATTTAATTTAAAATGGGCTTGTTTTTAGCTTTTCAGTTTTTTACCGCGGTCGGGTTGTTTATTTTTTTAAATAACTTTTTTATTTCCAGCTTTTTAGTTTACAAAATAAACTTGAAAGATTTCGCAGACGATTTAGCTCTTGGTACGTGTTTTTTACGATTTGTCACTTCGAATTACTTTTAACCATATAAGTTGTATATATTTTTGTAATCACCTTTAAAAACCCTTTATTTTGATACCCCACTCGATAGGTTTCGAGTAAAATATTTTTTTTTGAAGACATAATATTGCGCCAAAAATCGGCCATTTTATATTTTTTCATTTTTGATATACCCAGTGACACTCGCGCAACCAAGACAAATCTAAAGACGTATAATTTATCAAAATCCGTTCATTCGTTTAGAAGTTACGAGGGAACAAAGAAACGGACATACATACATACATACATACATACATACAGGTCAAACACATAACCCTCCTTTTGGGCTTCGCCGCAGTCGGGTAAAAATAATTGTGATATAATGCGTAAGGGTCTAATTGTTAGATTGTCAAAATGTACAAAAGATAAAACATAATTGTGCCAAAATGCAATGTGGTACAATTGCAACACAGTCAGGATTCGAACCCGCAAAAAAAAAAAAAAAGATTTATAAAATTTTGTTACAATTATTCAAACAATAGCTCAGTCTGACAATCCGTGCATTAATAAATACACTATGGAACCCTGTCATATTAAACAAATTTACCACCACCCAGTACAATTTTGAATGAAATCTTACTAACTTATTAACAAGGTCCTAAAGTGCAGGCGGGATGTGCATCTACATATATTTATGCACGTGACTGTACGTATGACCTTTTTACAATAAATCAATTTTATTGTTCATTACAGCTTTAATGTATTCTATCATAGCGGCATTTGGGCAAAATGACATTTTGGCACTAGGCAATTTGTACAATTGAACATTACAGCTTTAATGTATTCTATCATAGCGGCATTTGGACAAGATGACATTTTGGCACTAGGCAATTTGTACATTTTGACACTAGGACTATGTTGCCCATTGGTTTTTTGTCTTTGTAACATTTAGTATCCGGCGCGTTTTAAACACGACATATTTTTATGTTAAGTTTATGTGGTAAGATCCTTAGCGACTACACGCTAAGGGCACCCCCTGTGGGTTTCGGACCTCGGCTTAGGGCGTCGCTGGGAGAGGACAGCAAGGGACAGGCTGGATCGGAATTATTTAGGGGCGAATTTAAAACTAGAGGCCAGCGGCGTGCTCTGGCTCGAGCAAATGGTTGGGGCGGAGGACTCAAGGTTCTCTTATTATCCGCGTTTTATAAAGTAAATTAGGTAAGTGGGGCAGGGTAGTAGGTGGGGATCTTTGACAGTCGTTACAGATCGTCAGAAGTCCGAAAGTCTGACAACAAGTCTTACTAAGAGGTATCGTTGTACCCAGAAAGTGGGTTCCGGCAGCCGGATAGGCAGTCCCTTTATGTAAAATACTACAGATTCAGTTGTATCCATTCAAAGTGTCCAAACACACTATGCCGAAGGTACGCGACCGAAGTTCCGCGGCCGATTTTACGTTCACACCATAAGTGCCGAACTTACGCGGCAGAAATTCACTTGCGAACACGCGGGGCGCGGGTCTGCCTGCCTCCCGCTGCTCCCCGCTCCGGATGTTCTTCGGCAATCGAACTGAACTTCGGTCGCGTATGATGTATGCTCTACAGAATACGTTGCCGCCGAATTGCCGCTGAACTTACGCCCGACCGAAGTTCGGCTGTACGCTATAACACAACGTTTTTTCGGCATAATGTGTCGTCGTACCATCGGCATAGTGTGGTTTAGACACCAAGACTGGAAGCCGACCCCCAAAGAGTTGTGGAAAGGCTAGACCGATTGATTCTAGAGTAAAGTAGGTAGGTAGTACTAATTGAAAACAATCATAATCTTCTTGAGCAGTGGTGGCCCAGTAGTAACGACCGCGACGTACGAGATATACGTCGTAGGTTCAAATCCTGACAGGCGCTTTACTTTGTGTAAATTATTTCATCACCACTGCTCTCAAAACGGTGAAGGAAAATATCGTGAGGAGACAATCATGTCCTAGAACCAAAAATTCGAAGACATGTGACATCTACCAACCCGCACTGGGCCCGCGTGGTGGATTACGGCCCACTCCCTCTCACAGAGGGGAGGCCTGTATCCCAGCAGTGGGAACATTATAGGCTGATAGTGATTATGTATAACCTTCTTAGTGACAAAAATAAATAATCTTCATTCAATTTAGGCTGAAACTCATCGCCTATTGAAGCTCAAATGCCTCAAATCGCTTTCCCCAAAGCTTTTCAAAGATTGCAAGTCCGAGTTTGGATTACTGCCAAGATTAAATTCTTTCCTTTTCTAAAATATTTTCCATTCTTCCTACAAGTGTTTAATATCTCAGTTATTTGTAAATTTCAATCAAAATAAAAATATTTTATTTCACGTAAACATACATGGGCACTTATGAAACCTACGCAGAGGCTAGGTGCACGGTTCCAATTGGTCGTTTCCTATGGAGAAGAACCGGCAAAAAACTCCACGGTTACTCTTTTTAAAAATAATTAGCTTTTACAATGTTTCCAAATTACAGTAGGTATTGGAGGACACCGTAGTAGGCCTGTCAACAATTGACAAAATAAAAAATGGTCTACAGATCTAAAGTCTACAAGGCCTACAAAGTCCTCACATTTACAAAATAAGAATCTATCAAAAGGATAAATAAAAATTAAAACCTACTAAAACCAAGTGATATGATTCCCATTACAACCACTATAAAGAGGTGAAATTTTTTTCAATTCCTATTAAGTCCGGATACGCTAATAGGAACCGTATGACGATTTCCTTTTATTTCCTTCGATTTCCTTTTCCTTTTATTTTCCTGTTTTTATCACTTTGAGTTTCAATTAAACTATTAATTTTCTTTGTGAATGCTGTACCAGTACAGCGTCCTAATATTTGTTTGCTGTACCGGACGACGTCAATACGTCGGCGCCGGCTGTCACTGAAAACCAGCGCTGGGGCTCTGTCTTGCATAGGGTCGCAGCATAATGCTGAGCGATAGCCGTTTTGCGTGGATGTGACGCATGTTTCCCCCAACCCTTTCTTATTTTTTTTTTGTTTATGTTCTTCTTGCGTCATGTTTACCGCAAATAAACGTATTTTCTTTCTTTCTTTCATAGACAAGAAATCGATATTGAGTTATTGCAGTGACATTGTGGTAGAAAAGAGTATAGATGATACTTAAAGATGGAAATATAATTATTATCTTTTATTGATTTTTTAGGGTTCCGTACCTCAAAGGAAAAAAATGAAACCTTTATAAGAACACTTCGTTGTCCGTCGGTCAAGACCCTTTTTCTCAGGATTGCATGGAGTTATTAAATTGAAATTAATACTAAATACTCAGGGCTGCAATTCCTTGTAGCAGTGAAAAAATCAAACTTCTGAGTCGACGCAATCAAAAGATACGGGCGTTTATGTTCCGGAATCAAAACTTATAGGGTACTTCCCGTTGACCTAGAATCATGAAATTTGGCAAGAAGCAATTTCATGTAGCACACGTAAAGGAATAAATTCGAAAACCGTAGTAGTTACATTACAAAAAACAAAAAAAAAACAGTGATAAACTACCACTACACACCTACACCTAGGTACTACATACCTACTTTGTACGGAACCCTCGGTGCGCGAGTCCAACTCGCAGTTGACCGGTTTTTTTACTTGGGTAGTACTTAACGTTACTATGTCAAGTACTACTCAAGTAAAGTCAAGTACTACCAGTAGCAATGGCTTTCATTTTGACATTTCAACAACATTGATTGCGTTATTTACTTTGTTGAGCAGACAAATTTTTCGAACATATAAAGCAATGGATTAGCAATCTTCTTCGAAATGAAATAGATTGTGATTGAAGATGTGTTACGCAAAGGATGCTGTTCCCTCAAGAACATGTATTTAGATTATTTTATTAATTTCTTGTTAGATTTCCTTGGTAGTCTCGTCTTCTGCAGGTCTAAAGACAGCACCGGGTTTGAACAAAAGTAATTTTAATCTTGCAAAGTTATATTATGATGACACCAATGATTTTCCTTTTTTTTTCTTCTATTTATGACAAAATCTTATTTAATTAAACAGGCTTTTGTGATGTTCTGGATCTAATAGTAGATTGTTGCATCGAGCGCAAAGTGAGTTATTAATGGACGAGAGTTATGTTGGTGCCCGAGCAAGCGAGCGCACTAAATTAACACGAGTGCATTAATTACTCACTTTAGCAAGGTGCGTAATCTACTTTTCTTTCAACTACCAATCTACCTACTCAAAATAAAAACTCAAGTTAATGAAAACAAAGTTTTCCTAAGCTTTTGAATATTTATCCCGCCGCGACTTTTGCGGCAAAAGGTTATTTAACAATTTCATTTGCAGCTGCTTTTTATCTTTCTGGAATTGCATTCATATCGCTGTCGCTGTCTATTTTCATTGTTTTAAACTTTTCATGCTAATTATGAAGTATCAAAGTTTTACATTGGTACAAAATGCGCGCCATTTGCTTTTTGTTTTTTTTTACCAAGTCGGTTTATTCAGCCGATTTTTATTTTCAGCCAGTATCTTTTTGATTTAATGCATACATTTTATATTAAACTTAATGGCAGACATTAAACCTCTGTGGTTTTATATCTAAATTATTATTATTATTAGCCTGTGATGTCCCACTGCTGGGCAAAGACCTCCCAACTCTCTTTCTACTTCTCTCTGTTCAAAGCTGCTAAGGACCAGTTCATGTTAAAGGAGTCCAGCTCATCCCGCCATCTCCGTCTGGGCCTGCCACGATGTCGTTTGCCATTAAGAGGGACCCATTGGGTCGTAAGTTTTGCCCATTGTTCGTCTGACATGCGGCAGATATGTCCAGCCCAGTTCCATTTTATCGTGCATATATAATAAAAAAAGTGCATTAATGAAAAACTGTGCAACCATGAGATTTAATACAAAATTTCTGCACTGTTTTGTTTCTAAGCAAAAAATACGTCCTTTGTGATTGGTTTTGCAGTGATTTATGATAACATTACTGCGTAGTTGAAAGAAAAAATCTTTATTTTAAAGATAATACCGACTATACCTATGACTCAAACACAAACTCAAGTATTTATTTCAAACTAGCTTCCTAGTATGTCGATAAAAACTATGCTATGTCATTCCCCGGGATGCAATCTATCTCTCTGTCAAATTTTATCGAAATCCGTTCGGAGGTTTAGGCGTGAAAAGGTAACATACAGACAGACAGACGGAGTTACTTTCGAATTTATAATATTAGTATGGATAAACCAATTACAGTCAGTTTAGCGTCAGTTGCCAATTGCAAAACGTAGGCAAAAGAACGGGCAAAAAACTCCATGGAGACTGTTTTAAATAAAAAAACCTGGTAACATCATTCATGTTGAAATTATACATGTGAGATGAGAACGATGTAGGACGTTAAAAGCGTCCGTAATTAAAAAGATAAAAAACCAATTAAAAATAAGCCGTGGCAAATAAGAGATGACCAGTCTCTACTGATGGCGCCCGTTCACAAACGTGACGCATGGATCAGCGCCATTCAGCTCAATCGTTTTAAAGCAAATTTAATGGTTCAACCATAGATGTAAGAAAAAAGTATATTTGTATGGATCCAATACACGCGCCACCTTTTTTTTTTGGATGGGAAATCATTAAATGACTCTCCCGCTCCGGGCGGAGCGGAAGGGAGTGTCAGACTCTAAAACCCAACCGTGTTCCTTCCTTAGCCCTTTATGATCCGGGCCAGCGGTAACCCTTTCGGACAATCCTGCTGACCCGGCAGGCGTCGGCCCTCAGGCGCGCGTGGAACACGTACGCGCCACCTTCAGTCAGACATTTGAGTGAGCATGACATACTATCAGCTGCCATTCACACTCTCGTATCGCAGTCGAGAAGCAGTGTTGGCCCAGCGGTAACGTCTGTGACTTACGAGTTGTGGGTCGTAGGTTCAAACCCAGACAGGTGTTTAACTTTGTATTTCATCACCACTGCACTCAAAACGGTGAAGGAAAACATCGTGAGGAAACCGGCATGTAGTAAAATCAAAAATTCGAAGACATGTGACGTCTTACAAACCGCACTGGGTTCGATAAACACATACATACATACAGCTCTGGCTTCATATCTGTACGGTGTTTGGTAATTGCTCTGACAGACCGTAAACTCGTCACGTAAACGATATTGTTGTGAAAAGGTCGACTCTTAATTTTATTCATAGCTAATTTTCAGAAGCTTCCATATCCATTTAATGTCCGTTACAAGACTTAACTTCTGTCACGGATATCGACTTCTGCTGATTTGTATCGATAATCTTTTGCTCTAGTCTGTGTGGTGCCGGACTTAAAGAATACCACCACCCCTTACTTCCCGTGGGTGTCGTAAAAGGCGACTAAGGATCGTACCGGAGAATGGGCAGCAGCGTTCTCTATGTATTCCACCACCATAGCATACTGCGATCGCCAACCCGCCTGCCAAGCGTGGCGATTATGGCAAACCCTCCCAAAATTGGGGGAGGCCTGTGTCCAGCAGTGGACGTCTATCGGCTGAAACGACGAATCTTTTGCTTGATAAAGCCTTGAACAAAAAAAAAACCAGGCAAGAGGGAGTCGGACTCGCGCACCGAGGGTTCCGTAACATCCGGGTTTATGCATAAGGTTTATATATGTTTATAAAATTAAATGTTTTATTTTTAAATTTTTATATTTGAGTTGATTAAATGAAAGGTAAATTGCGGTTTATGACGTATGTGTTTGATGATAAAAAAAAATTGAGTTTCAGTTATAAGTATGGGGAACCCCTAAAATTTATTGTTTTTTTTTTTTCTATTTTTGTGTGAAAATCTTAATGCGGTTCACAGAATACATCTACTTACCCAGTTTCAACAGGACAGTTCTTATAGTTTCGGTAAAAAGTGGCTGTGACATACGGACGGACAGACAGACAGATATGACGAAATAAGGGTTCCGTTTTTGCCATTTGGCTACGGAACCCTAAAAAGTAGATCACTAAAAAAATAACGATAACATAACGATAAATTGTTCCACCGAACCGCACGTTACAAAATTTTGTTTCAGTGCAGTTAGTGGGAGTGCTCAGGTGCCGTTCGTCCAAGTGCGGTTGAAATCAGTGCTCCGAGTGGAAGACCTCTGGCTTACCTCGCCGAGAGAAGGTCCGTGTCGAGAGAAAACGATAACACCTCCATATCATTAAGACCGCTACCTCCATACCTCTCATCGAGATACACAAAATAAAAACTATTCTAAACAATACCACCCCGTCTGCCTACCCCGCGACGATGCAGATACAAAATAAACAATAGGATACCACAATTCCGTCCGCTTCAATGACACTGTGCTATGACGTCTCTGTTTCTGCTTTAGAAATGGTGTCCCCATTCCGTTTCCACGCTATTCTTAAGGCTTTTTTATCTTCAGGAGTTTTTTTTTTTTTGCTATCGGTGTTGAGGGTTTGTTTTCTTTGGCCACGTAAAGCTATCGTATTCAGGAAAGACTCTTCATTAGTAATGACAAATGAGCTAGTTTCTTAGCTCTGTAAAATAGGAATTAGGTTTTGTCATTTGCGCATTCTCTTTCCATAACTGTGTCATTCATTGTCAGATATGACTAAATGTGATAGCATTAGGCAAGTAAATATGTTTTCTTTCAACTACGTAGTAATGTCATCATTAATCACTACAAAACCGATCACAAAGGACGTATTTTTTGCTTAGAACCAAAACAGTGCCGAAATGTTGTATAAAATGTCATGGATGCACAGGTTTTCATTAATGCACTGTTTTTTTTTATTTATATTTATATTTACCACAGAGGTTTAATGTCTCCCATTATGAGTAATATAAAATGTATGCATTAGATCAAAAAGACACTGGCTAAAAATAAAAATCGGCTGAATAAAACGACTTGTTAAAAAAAAAATTAAACAAATGGCGCGCATTTTGTACCTTTGTAAAACTTTGATACTTCATAATTAGCAAGAAAAGTTAAAAAAAAGGAAATAGACAGCGAAAGCGATATCAATGCAACTCCAGAAAATATAAAACAGCTGCAAATAAAATTGTTAATAAACTTTTGCCGCAAAAGTCGCGGGATAAATATTTAAAAGCTTAGGAAAACTTTGTTTTCATTAACTCGAGTTTTTATTTTGAGTAGGTATATTTTATTACTCCCTCTCACCGAGAGGAGGCCTGTGTCCCAGCAGTGGGAACATTATAGGCTGATTATGGTATATTTTATCACGGTACGTGGATTAGTTGTTGAAAGAAAAGTAGATTACGCAGCTTGCTAAAACGAGTAATTAATGCACTCGTGTTAAATTAGTGCCCTCGCGTGCCCTCGGGCACCAACATAACTCTCGTGCATTAATAACTCACTTTGCGCTCGATGCAACAATCTACTATTTTTTTAAACAAAGAGTTACACCACTTTTACAATGAACGACACTACTGTATCTTCAGTTGTTTAGGCTGTGCGTTATCCGTCTGTCAGACATTTATGATGCTCGTTCGACTATAAACAAAATTGAATCGTTTTTCTTACCAATGGCAGTATGTGTAGTGGAATACCTCATTTTTATTGCCAAACTAAGAGATTCGTAAGTTAATTTTTACCTGTGATAGCTACTTCCATGGGAGGGTCTACTATGCAAAGCTATGAGGTCTTTGCCTCATTATTGGTACAGATACAAGTCTTAATTTTAACCAATAACGATCCTTAATTTATATGAATCGGCTATTACAGTCCGACTTTTATTTAGCTGCACTAAAATGACTCTTCATACTGTCATTTTGTTAAAAAATGTTGCTACACTATCTCTACTAGTGATGTGATTAAAACGCAATGAAACTTTGTTTTAATTTAGATATTCGAATTTGACCAATTTTGATTTAACCGTAAACAATCAAATATTCTTTGTATTGATCGGATAAAATATATGTTGTAGTTTAAAATCAGCGTAAATACTCATAGTCTACTAAAGATAATTTTGTTTAAATTTTTAATCTAAAACTCCTACTATATCGATGTAAGAAATCAATTTTTAAATAAATTAAAGTTTTACAGGATTATTTGCAAAACACCAAAAACCTCAAAAAAAAAAGAATATTTAAAAGATATGCTTGTGATAAGAATTATTTATTTTTGTTGTAAACATCTATAAATATAAAAGAAAGTCGTGTTAGTTACACTATTTATAACTCAAGAACGGCTGAACCGATTTGGCTGAACATTGGTGGGTAGGTAGCTTAGAACCAGGAGACGGACATAGGATACTTTTTATCTTTTTTTTTTACTTTTAGGAGTAGGGTAGGAGTAGTGTAGAAGTAGGGTAGCAGTAGTGTAGGAGTAGGAGTAGGGTAGGGTAAGGGGAAGGACATCACGCGAACAAAGTGGCGCTGGGCAGCAAGAATACGGCAAGACAACGTTTGCCAGGTCAGCTAGTATATTATAAATCATCCTCTAATAATATTATCCTCTTTTATAAAATTAATTCAACATGGATCTATTTTGAACTGAATGTTACTTTAATGAATCGATTATTTTGTAACATCACTATTTAAATTTCGTTAAAAAGTGGCAACACATAAGCTGTCATTTTATTGCAGCTAATTAAAAGTCCGAATATAGTTACTCAGGATTTGTATGCATAAGGATAATCAGCCTTTATCGTTCCCACTGCTGAGACCCTGGCCTCCTCTCTGTGAACGTGAATGGGCCGTAATCCACCACGAGGGCCCAGTGCGGATTGGAAGATGCGACATGTCTTCTGATTTTTGTTTCTAGGACATTCCGGTTTCCTCACGATGTTTTCTTTTACAGTTTTTGAGAACAGTGTTGATGAAATGAATTACAAAGTAAAGCGCCTGCCTTGTTTCGAACCCACGACGTACAACTCGTAAGTCGGGGCTGTTACCACGGAGCCATCACTGCTCTCTGAATTTTTATAAGAGACTAGCTTCCGCCCGCGGCTTCGCCCGCAAGGTATGTCGATAAAAACTATCCTATGTCCTTCCCAAGGATGCAATCTATCTCTCTGCCAAATTTTATCGAAACTCGTTCAGTGGCTTAGGCGTGAAAAGGTAACATACAGACAGACTGAGTTACTTTCGAATTTATAATATTAGTATGGATGCGGAAGCGAGTCCTATCCATTACGATCTCATGGCTACACACTGTCAGACCAATTTTGGTGTTTTTTTTTTGGTGAGACCCTTCACATTTGTTGACACTTTTTTTTTGGATGGGAAATCATCAAATGACTCCCGCTCTGGGCGGAGCGGAAGAGTGTCAGACTCTTACTGACTGAAACCCACCCGTGTTCCTGCCTTAGCCCTTTAAGTTCCGGGCCAGCTGTAACCTTTCCGGACGATCCCGCTAACCCGGCAGGCTTCGGCCCTAAGGGCCTCTCTGCTGCTAATATCACTTTGAGGCGCGCGTGGAACACGTACGCGCCATCCATTTGTTGACACTTAAAAGTACCAATGACCAACTTGTCTCTGGACTGTCAGAACCGTACCAGCCTCACTGATTGACTAATAGAACATTTTCAACAAAATATGAATAAATTTTTTGTCGTATCTAATAGATTATGTCGATAAAAGAATAACAGTCATTTTCCCATATTAGTACAATCACATGAGTAGAGTTTCAGGAAGTTATTTTTCCGTATTAATTGCACGAAATTACTGCCTTAAAATAATAACCCCCTTTTGAAGTTAAAGTCAAAGTTAGCTCATAAACGAGCCTTGTTTTGTGCAAGTATTAAATAACAGAAATCCAAGTACCTACTATGTTTAGAGCGAGTACACATTAGGCGCTCGGCGTTGCGTTCGGCGCGCGATGGTGGCGTACATACAGCGCGCTTAGTACGGCGTTTAACGAGCGTTACCATGTCCAAATATGACATAGTTATAGGAAACATCAATAAATAATTACACCTTCTCATCCAACAGTTTTTTCTTTTCCAAATTGTCTTCACAACTACTGAACATTTCAACAATCTCCTCCCAATTCCTTTTTTTTAATATTTTGTTTTTATAATCAGGACTTTCCATGTCCTGGACGCTCTTGGATTTCGTCGATAAATAAGTCTGTATCGAAGTGCTCTATCTCCATTTTGGTAAATATGCGTCCACTCTACACGAAAGCGCGCGATCAAATGTACGACAAAATGGCGGCGCATGTATCTAGAAGCGCGCAGCTGACGCCCGCGCAACGCGCCTTCGAACGAAAATCTGACAACGCGCGTCTGACGCGCGCTTGATTAAAAGCGCGCGCTTGCATGTGTCCTTCGATAGACCTTATTCTTAAAACGCGCATTACCAAAGCGCGCGCTTTAAAACGCATAATGTGTACTCGCCTTTAATAAGGAGCTTGTGAGCTTTTAGAGAAGCCTTAGAATCTTAACTTGTCCGACTTAACTTGTAAGCGGAGGGGAGGTATGACGTACTTAAGTTAACTACGACTTAGCCGTAATATTCTTAAGGTTTGTAATAGACTTAAGTAGGGTTGATTTTTCCAACGCCAGATAATTTTATCCGAGGAATAATTTTGAATTTTTGACAGTTCTTCCATACAGAATCTGTCAGACGTCAATTTCATTCCACAAATAAGGATTATCTATCCATTGAAAAATCAGCAATAAAACCTTTACGAAAGTTTTTTTTTTCATTCAGAAGTTTTATTTATTTATTAAGGTACAGACGCCAAGCATATCAAGCTACCCGAAACTGTCAAATTTTCCCAATCAACTTTGAACCTTATACTTTAGCTATAAAGTTGAAAATCTATTAAAGAAATGTGACAGATTGTAGTAGTTTGATGTGCTGGCGTTTGTACATCAACAGCTTATTCTTCTGTAGATTATTATATATCTTAAGTATTTTATGTCACAATAGCCTTGGACTTACACAGTCGCCAATGGTAAAAAGGTTTACCAGCAACCTCAGAAACAGATGATCACGCATAATAATAATAAAACTAAAGGAGAGAAGTTGAAGTATTCTTTTGAAAACTTATTTAATTTAGTTTCAAATCAGAGTCAAAGTCAAATCAAAACCACTTTTGAAAAGTCACAATATTTGGAAAAATAATCGAATTTTTTTATGAAATAATTATTAAGTAATTTAATTTTATAGATAAGTACCCATACGTAAGAACTTCTTCACGATGAGAAAACAAAATGTAAGTTACTGTACTTTATTTTATTTTTATTGTAAGGAACATCAAACAGTTACATTATAAGAACATACGGCTAATTGAACAAAAACAATTAGATATAATAATTTCGATAATCAAACACATAACCCTCCTTTTGAACTTCACCGTAGTCGGGTAAAAAAGTGTAATCACTAGGAGTTTTAGTAGCAGTACGTGCAGTAATTAGTTGTATAATGAGCATTAATAGAGTTACTATTTGCGATGTGGCGCTAATTGGCTTGCTTCAATAATTGTTTTCAATTTACAGAAATATTAATATTTTTCTGATTACAGAAATATTTGTATATTTATTAAAATTATCAACAAATATTTTGTTGCGATGCGCGATGTGGCCTCAGATAAATTACTACTATAAATTAACTGTTTTGTTTTGAAATACCCATTAGATATTGTTTGTACCTACGATTAAATAATTTTACCGTTTCACAAATAGGTCTGCATTTAAATATCATGTCGTAAACAAAGCTTTTATCTCGATTATCATATTTCCGGTAGCCATATTTAATTTTGTGACAAGGGGTTTTCGACCCCTGCTGCAAACCATTTGTACTGCAATCTGAACCTTATTCCGTACAGGTTTTAGTTTGTTTTGTAACAAGATATTTTTTGCTGTTAAATAATAATATTTTTGAAGTGAAAACTTCTAATAGGCGGCAAAAAAACCATTGAACTCGCGCTACTGTTACCGTAAGCGACACCGCGCGTGTTTTGTTTATTAAACGATTTAAAAAATACCCGCTTCGGATGTGTACGGCTGTCCACGGGATGTCCAGACGCCAGCCCGTCAACCTACTACAATCTGTCAAATTTATTTAATAGATTTTCAGCCTTATCGCTAAAGCATAAGGTTGAACGTTGATAGGGAAAATTTGACAGTTTCTGGTAGCTTGAAGTGCGCCAGTTTGTACTCAGTTATAATGTATATTATACCGATATGTCAGTGAGTCATCATCATCATCATCATTTCAGCCGAAAGACGTCCACTGCTGGACATAAGCCTCCCCCAAGCACCTCCACTTCGACCGGTTCTGTGCTTCCCGTATCCAACGGGTTCCTGCGGCCTTCACAAGGTCGTCGGTCCACCTTGTGGGAGGCCTTCCAACGCTACGTCTTCCGGTACGCGGTCGCCACTCCAGAACCTTTCGGCCCCATCGGCCATCTGTTCTGCGAGCAATGTGCCCTGCCCACTGCCACTTAAGTTTGGCAATTTTTCGGGCTATGTCGGTTACCTTGGTTCTCCTGCGGATCTCCTCATTCCTGATTCGATCACGCAGGGAAACTCCAAGCATAGCCCTCTCCATTGCCCTTTGGGTGACTTTTAGCCTTCTTATAAGGCCCATTGTGAGCGACCACGGTTCAGTTCCATAAGTCATCACTGGCAACACACACTGGTCAAAGACTTTCGTCTTGAGACATTGCGGTATGTGGGACGAGAAGATATTGCGTAGCTTCCCGAACGCTGCCCAGCCGAGCCGGATTCGTCGATTGACCTCTTTCTCGAAGTTAGACCTACCTAACTGGACAGTTTGTCCTAGGTAAACGTACTCGTCTACGACTTCGAGTGTAGCGTCTCCGATCTTTATGAGAGTGGGTGTTACATGGGCATTTGACATGACCTTCGTTTTGTCCATGTTCATATTAAGATCCACTCTTTCGGAGGCTCTACTGTCAGTGAGTGATGGCAAAGTATTCTGTTTGTGTTTTGTTTTCACTTCTGTCGGCACTCTCGGAGTGCCACTGTTTTTTTTTCTCTTCTTAGTAATTATAATAATAATCTATGTTACATACATAGTTATAGTAGGTACAGTTTTACATATAATTATTTTCCAATGAACTCTTCTTTTTTAGGGTTCCGTACCCAAAGGGTAAAAACGGAACCCTATTACTAAGACTTCGCTGTCTGTCTGTCTGTCACCAGGCTGTATCTCAAGAACCGCGATAGCTAGACTGTTGAAATTTTCCCAAAGTATGTATTTCTGTTGCCGCTATAACAACAAATACAAAAACAAAATAAAATAAATATTTAAGAGGGGCTCCCATACAACAAACGCGATTTTGTTGCCCTTTTTTGCTCGATATAAAAAATGGCAACAGATAGGCACTTGCAATATTCACAAAATACTCAGTTGTATTTTAACTTTAATAATAAAATCAAAATAAAATAAATATTTAAGGGGGGCTCCCATACAACAAACATGTTTTTTTCGGCGTTTTTGCCTTGTGGTACGGAACCCTTCGTGTGCGAGTCCGACTCGCACTTGGCCAGTTTTTAATATTACTAAGTACTAACGAAACTGTTGTTGTTGTCTGTGTGGTGCCGGACTTAAAGAATAGCACCACCCCACACTTCCCGTGGGTGTCGTAAAAGGCGACTAAGGGTAACCCGGAACAAAAAGGGCTACGGAAGGAACACGGGTGGGTTTTAGTCAGTAAGAGTCTGACATTCCCTTCCCCTCCACCCAGAGCGGGAGACGTCATTTGATGATTTCAAACCCGAAAAAAAAAAAAAAAAGTGTCGTACCGGAGAATGGGCAGCAGCGTTCTCTATGCATTCCACCACCATACTATACTGCGATCGCCAACCCGCCTGCCAAGCGTGGCGATTATGTCAAACCCCCCCCTTGGGGGAGGCCTATGTCCACCAGTGGACGTCTTTCGGCTGAAATGATGATGATGATGATGAACTAAACTGTTTACTTAGTAAACTGATATTTCAAGTGACTACACTCTCAGTGGTCGGTGACCCCACAAAAAAAAACCTTTAAATCAATTTAAGTTTTATCTTGTTAAGATCTCCCATCATTCAAATTCAATCTGACCCTGTAGGTGTAGATACTTAATATATTATTTTAGTGTTAGCTTGTAAGTATATTATTTTCTTTGATCGGTGTAAATATGAACTCATTGGTAAAACAAGCTTGGACTAAAATAGAAAAATCGAAAAGCAAGGCTACGAACAAAACACGTAAAACTTCCACCGACATCGATTGGCTTCGATATATGTAGGTAGGTAGTTTATTTTCCGAGTGTTTTCCGGTCGCGCCTAAGTGCCATCCATCAGCCTATCAAATTCTGCTGTTCGACGTAAGCCTCTCCATGCAGGATTACTTGGTTTTCTGTCGAAACTATAATAATAAAAACAAAACAATAGGTACCTATATAAAGATGATTTGGAAATAATAGTAATGTTATTAAATAATAAGAATCATTTTACCGTTCGACATTACAAATAATATTATTATTTATTATTCTATAAAATTATAATTATTTCAGAAAAATAATTTGGTAATTATTTATGAATAATTATTTAATATTAAATTATTATTAACACGAAATGAACCGTGAAACATTACATTTATTTTCGTATACACTTTGACATGGAATCTTGGCACGTACTGACATGATAATATAAAATTCATAACCTAATGGCCTACAGCGATAAGTTCAGGGTTGCCCCATGAATAATAAAGCCAAATACCTGGATTGAATTTAAAAATATTTTAAATTTAAAGGTTAGTGGTAAAAGTCATTATACCTTTTGTCGGCGAGCATAAAATATGTGCTCTTTTATGGCCACTGTTTTTTCAAGGTCCATTTGTGTCAAAGACGTCTATCATAGCAATCGATTTGTCATTTGTTAACAACGTATAATTTCTTACTGCAACTGCTGTTTTGCATATTCCTTTATGATAGTTTTCGGTATTGCCAAAATTCATTCATTCATCAGCTTATGCATGATCAACCTCTAACGTTCCCACTGCTGGGCCACAGGCCTCCTCTCTGTGAGAAAGAGTGTGCTACAATCCACCACGCGGGCTCAGTGCGGGTACATATCTTCGATTATTTTGGTTCTAGGACATGCCGGTTTCCTCACGACGTTTTCCTTCACAATATTGAGCAAAATTACATATTTTGATATTATCAATATGGTTTATCAAGACAATATGATCGCTATCTGCAATGTAATGTTAAATGTATGTAAAGTAAATACTCGTACTGTCACTATTTTTTATTACCTCCTGATGACACATTAATTGTCTGTTATGACGCCCATGGGATGGAAAATTCACCGGTAAAGCATATCATAAATTGATTAAACAAACAACCATAACCCTACATTGAAAGTGTCTCACTCAAACCTAATTACGAAACCAGAAAACAACAGCCATCAGAACAGAGCCAGCAGAAACAACAAACAACATCTCTTATACAGAAGGCACGAGCATTGATAACAAGGCTTGCTCAACACGAGTTGGTGATTTCCGATTTTTATTTAAAGCTAATTAATCTTAGGTAGCTAGCTCCAGTCTGTTTATAACTTTATAGGTATAGGTTGTTGTGTCGAAAATCTTTTGTGCCTTAACTAAATATTGTTAATGCTAATTCTGGCCCAAATCGATATCTAGTCACTGGATTGCTGGCCAGACAGTCTGGCGTCCCTGTTAAAGTATGTGTGTGGTGCCAGTTGTCGCGCTTCATTTGCTTAATGTTTCCAATGTATTTTCCCGAGCCATTATTTTCTGAAATATTTAACTTTGAAGCGGGCCGAAAATTATTATGCACTGTTGAAACTTATTTCTACAATTATCAACTTTCAAGTTTGTTTAATGATTGTTGCCTTGTTTTGTGACCTACATTAATACTTGAATATAATAAAATATATTGTATTGCAAGTATCTTCCTAAGGTGAAAATAATGAGCCTTCAATTTTTCTTTAATTCTTTCATGTTTAAGTGTTACCAGCTGTCTGAAAAACGTTGTATATAAATATTATATTTTTTCAAATTAATTGTATTTACATAATCTATGCTAATATTTAAAATAATAACAATAATATGTACATTTATATGAAAAAATAAGTAAAATAATCATAGCTGTCTGATAGTTCACATTTAAAATCAAACCCCTTCCCAAGGTTAAAAACGAGAAACAAACTTAAAATCCACACTTTCATCGTGATTGATCTGCCGAGTTCCTTGTTTATTTAAATGTTCTTCTTTCACAGCTGTCAGTTAGACCATACCTAGGCGCAGTTATTGTCGTCTGTCAGTCTGGACCGCACCGTAGTTATGCCTTTCGCTGTTCGGAATGTTCTGTCGAATATGTTCAATTCCAATCACGTTATTTGGTTTGCCTACATTCTAGGAATAGTTGAGTGGATGTTTTTGTTGTTTCGGTTTGACATAAATTGTAGGGTAGGAAACATAAGTGTTAGTAAATTGTCGAAATGGGATCTTCATGTTAGATGTTTCATTTATGCTTAATTAGAACTGAGATTTAAAGTGCTAGTGCTAAATAACTTTTAATCATAATATGATAGGCATTTATAATACAGTGTGGTTTTTAGGTGTAAATCCTAATCCTAGAAAATGGCACTACATTGTAAATTGTTTTAGAATATCATTCTAAGAAAACCAAGCCTCATCAAAGCTTTCTCAGTCATACCAACAGATATGTAAATAAATACTAACAATAAAAACGTTCAAAGACTGAAATGGAATGTAAAATGATATGACACCAGCGAGCTGAGACAGCGCTATGGTCGCCCGTAGCGCTCCCACACCATGACAGACGAAGAAATTGTACCCCCAACCTTCGCTGAGAAACTTCTATTTTACACAACAGCCACTTTCGTTCTACTTGGGACGTTCAGCCTCTTTGCATTTCTTTTCCTCGTACCATTCGTTATTGAACCAGCATTCACTACAATATTCATGCAATTCGATCCAGTCGCAGCATTATGCGTCACGACAGGGGTGCAACATCTCGTTGGCGCCAGCAACTGCTCCTGGGCATCTTGCAGGGAAGGCTGCACCAAAGACCTGTTTGAGTGCACCCAAATTCGTGTCAACTACAAATTGGGTATATACCCCAATGTAACTCCTACTGACATGGACAATTTAATCAGAGTCGAGAGGGCGTTAAGAAAAGACTACGAATACGAAAATTACGAGGTAACAGCTGATAAAGCGTATCCAGAAATGATGGAAGATGATCTACCTGATGCTGTACCAACTGGGTTGCAAGGAAATGATTCTGAATGGTACTTTACTGGTGCCCGACTGTTTCCAAATGTGAAAGGCTGTGGGTATCCGCCGATCCTCAACTGCACGGTTTTCTACGCGAAGCACAAACCTATTGGAAACAATTACACTTGCTACTACAGCCGTGTCGACCCCGGGTTGGTGATCACTGAGCTTGACATGTGGCAGAATACTTTAAACTTGGTGTATGCCATGGCAATACCAATACCGTCGTTCATAATTTCGGTGATATATTTGACGTTTGCGTACTTTAAGATATATAATACTGAGGAAGAGTCTGAACAAGCGCCGCTGAAGAGTGATGCTGAGGCGATGGCTACAGGTGATGATGAGAAGCCAACGACTCCTGGGTCTGATACGTTCAGGGAAGATCTGGCGTGTTTCGGACATCAGCTAAAGATGCAACTTGCTAATGAGAAGCCTAAAGAGGGCTTCGAATCCAATAGTCCGCCGATTTCCAATTCTGCTTCTTTGTCTGGGTAAGTGTACAACTTCTTTAATTGGTCATTTCATAATGGAAAGACTTATTTATAATTTTCTTTATATATTTTTTTTGTTCTTATCAAATGTTCTATTTAATTTCATATCAGGTATATGATATGAAAAAACGTGCAAGTTTCAGCTACATTCTAAATTGTTACACACTATTTATATTCGATTTGATAGGAAAAAACAGACCTGCAAGTAATTTACAACCTAGGGTCAAACACTCATGAAAAATTAAGTTTCAAAAAGTATAGTCAACATAAAAACAGCTTTATTTCATAAAATCCCAAGTAAAAACGTCTTATTCAGATTCTCATAAAATTCTCTGCATCCGACAGGACCAAGTCATCGTTCGTGAACGCCTAACGTGACTAACTACAATATTACACAGAGGTACGTCTCTGGTGGCTTGTGCTTTATTAACTTATGCTTAAGGCACAAAATTTTATGACTCGCTCGCGCACTTGTTATATGCACATAATATAAATATTGTTATTCAAAACAAAAAAATATCATACATTACAGCTTAAGCTTATCATTAATATTTATAATGAAAATAATAATTACTTTTGAATAATTATTTCGAATTTTCTCTTTTTATTTTAATTATTCCGTGGGCTTTACAGTAAAAATAGGTATGATGTTAATTCTAAATATAATTATCTAGAAATATAAAAATATGTCTAGAAAGGTAGCACAAATAATTTTATATTATTTAAATCAGCTGTTTAGTAAAATGATTTTTATAATTCCTTTTTTTGCGTGTTGAATACCTAAAGAAAGTTACGGGATCATAAAAAGTTAGTAAAGTAATTAGCTCCGTTAGATAGTCCCCATCCTTTTTCATCCATTATTTATATACAATGAACTAATAATCAACCTACCATACTGGTAAGAATAAGTGGAAAGTTATACCCAAGCCTAACGTATGTCATTCTTAATGAACGCATCAGACCTAAAAGCGGAAAATATCGAACATTTATGGAAGTAAACTCTCAAACTCAGTCGTCACCCCTAATGGCTGGAGAACACGTGCAATTTTTAATCCACAACTGCTTGTACGCCTGTTAAAGTACCTACAGGCTTTTAGTTACTGCGAAAGGCCTCAAAAGTATTGATAATTAATGCACTTCGCCAAAAAATGCGTCCAAAAAGTGTGCCTATATGTTTTGCTTTATCGTTGGGTTTTTGAATTCACAATATATATTACCAAATTCAGCAGCTTTGCTTTAAAAATACAAAAAAATAATCAAAGATAAAATCCAGCGCTGTATTTCAAAAGACATTTTCGGTCAGGCTTGCAATGCATTAATTTATACTAAAACTCCCGAAGAGCCTTGAACTATGAAAGAATATTTCAGTGCTTCAAAAGTGAAACATATTTTTACTATTATAATGAATTTTGTATTTATTTTCTTTTCAGATGACAGGATTCCTGAAGAGGCGGCATCGGATACAGAGTGCATCACGAGATGAGCTGAGCAATATGAACAAACTCTTTATGATCTATATTGTGCTCGACATGTGATTTTAACACGCTTGAGTATTGCTGTTCCTCTCATTCTATTCTGTAAGAGTGCAAGAGTGAGAAGGTAGGATAGACACAGTCAGTATGAAAGCACGACTTTGAAAAGGTCGAAAACGGGCGAAAGATTTTTTTTATAACGCGTTGTGAAATAAAAAAATAATACTGAATATTTTGGCGGTGACATCTTCTGTCTTGGTTAGTTTAATTATTTTTTAATAAATGTAATGAAAAAGTACCGACTCAATTTTTCAAAACGTAATTATAATTAATTAAATCCCATCTACCTTTAAATGACAATAATTCTTTCAAAATATTTAAATTGTCCAAATTTTTATGAGCGCCAATTTGTGTAAAGTTTTGTTATTATATTATAATTAAGTTTTAAATTACCTTCCACGGAGAATTATTGCTCAATACAGAAGGGTTTTAATAGAACAGAAGATATCACCGCGACAAAAGATTATATTAGTAATAAAAGAATTTTATCTCCTAATAGTAATTATAAATAAGGTTTTAATGCTCGTACGCTAATGTGTCAAAATGCACGCGTGCTGTTAAAATATATTGAAAATATAAAAAGTATTGTATATTATAAAAAGTATGTATAAAAGCAAGCTGTTCAAATATAGTGAAATAATTTCATTAAATTGTTGATTTTGAGAAAAGTTAGCTACGACAAAAATCGGTCGAGAAATAGAAAATATTTAGAAGAAAAAAGTATATTGATGAAAAAAAATGTTTAAGTACATCGACAAAAAATTATAAATAGTGTGTAATCCCACCAGTACAATTCATTAATATCATTTTAGTTGTAAGCTAAATAGTTTATTTGAGAGTAATAATGCACATTATATTTTAGTTTTAGTTAGCTAAATTACCCAAAGCTTGACTGAAGGTTTGATATCTGGTTAGAAAAAAATCTCGAATAAAATTAGGTCAAACATGTATGTATAATACGATCATAATGTACGTACGTTGAGATTATTGAATTCCTTGCCACGCGCTACGCGATATCGATTCTCCGTCCCATGCCTCGACTATTCAAAAATTCATTGACACTGTCCATACCGATCCGAACCGACATTGTACCATTATACTCACCGAAATAGAATACATGAATCAATTATATCAAAATTAGTTTCTCTTCGAACGTTTTATTTTTGACCGAAATTTTCAACCAGCCGGCCGAGCGTTCCAACTATTTATCCGAAAATTTTGAATAATGACCCATGGTTGTAAGTGATGCATAAGTTTTTTTCGTAATAATATTATACTATAAAACAAAAAGGCTTGTGAATATTGCGTAAATTCTAGAGTAATAATTACGCCAGTCGAGTTCCATTGTTTAATTCTGAGCCCTAAAACTTTTTATGGATTTTTTTCTGGAACAAAAGCTTGTAAGCTACTTTTGGAAATTTTACCCATTATGTGAGATATCTGAGTGATTCCAGGGCTATTGCCAGAATACACTTTATTGAGAGGAATTGACTGTGCTTTCATCTCAAATGCACGACCATTTCCTCCGGCAATTATGTGAACTACCAATATGTTTTTCGAAGAAAACGTTTTATTTATACACATAATTAATTATATTTGAATAATTCACGTAGACTGGATGAATATGTTAGAAATCGCTAAAATCTACGCACATTGTCTAGTGTATTAAATTCAATGAATTATATAAATAAGTGTTTGTATAATTTTGAAATCCGATAGTTAGAGACGCCTTTATAGTTTTAATATGTGTTGTATGGTGGTTTTATCCCCAGAACCTAATTGTAAACATATAACATTACTTTTTGTGGTAATAAATATTGAACCCATTGTATTATTTTATAAAATAATTAATAGTAAATGATAACGAAATTAAAATAGCAGATTGTTCTAATAATAAAAAAATGTTTACTTCGATAATATTTATAATATATTATATATTTATTATTTATAATATTAATAATTATTTTCAAAATCTGATACTTAAAAATTATATAATTATAAATATAATTAAAAATGTTTTTGTCAATTTGAAACCTCAATTGATTTTACAAAAAAAAATGCTAAGGCAATCTGTATTACAATAGTTACTATCTTTAATCAAGCCCATTATACCTACATAATATTTGTTACGAATTCATGACAGAATTATTTTAATAATTTAAATCGTTTCTGCAAAACAATATTTTTTTAATAATTCACTAAATACAAAATATGTAAGTATATATAGTGTTAGTTAGCGCAAAAGCAATTGGTAAATAATATCATAAAATGTAAACGGAAGTCAAATTAATTTTTAGTCATAATTTTTTGCGTTTCCCCTGTGAACGTCTGAATTTCGGTTGTGTATAGTTTTTTAGTGATTTTAGTGTTAATAATACGTATTTTTAATAATTCCAATGATATTGTTGTATTGCAATTGTATGTAAAATGCTTTAATGTGATGGTAAAGTTAATTAAGGCACCTTCGGATAGGTTCTCACGTCGATGCCCTTTCTTCCAGTAAACTATTGTAAAGATGAGGTTATATTTCTATTTTTTTGATTATTAATACTTACACATTTAAATATTATGACTAAATGTTGTATAAAAATCTTAAAATATTGTGACATGGAATATTATCTACTGTTGTAACATGAGTTTTCATTTTGAAGTTCGAATAATGTTATATAATTATTATTCGAATAATTTATTGTACTAACGTAGAAATATGACCTCGCCTTATTATATTTCTCATATAAAACACGTCTATTACACTTTTTTAACACCCTTACACTATTATTATTACTTTCGAATATTTTTCCGTGTAATTTACACCTATCGATGATAAAATCGATCAATATTAATTTTATAATAAATATAATATTTATAAAATAAAATTGCTTGATGTTTTGTGTATTTTGTTAAACTGTTTAATGGGAGCGATCGCTATTTCAATGCTTTTTGGCTTGAAACAAAACACTTATATGTATATAAGAATGATATATTAATAATGAACATTATCATCAATCTATCGACTCATGAAAGTGGTCAACAGACTAGATAAAAGTCCACATAGAGGTATTTTGTAAAAATCGATGAGATTGGTTTCAAAAATATAGATATTTGTAAAACAATTAGGTGTTAAGAGCATAACTATTAGTAGTTACGCGGTTTGAGTCAGTTACACACATTCTTGCCATTTTGTTTACCGGAGAGGGAAAGCACAGAAAGTTACGTAACTACCTATGCGTCAAAAACTTGGACAACTTGGTACACAATTTCTGTTGAACTGACCAAATGAATAAAATTGACTGATACCAAATAATTATGTAGGTAACTGTAGGTACGAAAAGTGATGGTTACAGTGTCTAACACTAAAATATTCACAATGTTAGAAAAACCGGAAAATCATTATTCAAAGGCAGTATTATTCCAAAGGTTAATTGTGTCTGGCCGTTTTCCAGAAAACCTTGGATTTTGTCCAATTCCAAAGTTTTTAGGTTTTAATAGGTTACACAATAAATTATAAAGTCGTAGCAGATGGTAGCAGGTACGTTAGTAATGTCGTGATTTCGTTCTCGAATATTTTAAGTTTGAATACCATTAAACTGAATTTAACTAACTTAGTTTTGTCACTTACTTAGCATCTGCAAAATCATGTTTACATAATTTGCCTGTAGTAAATAATAAATGTAGGTACTGGTTGGCACCTAACATGAAAAGAACAAACTTTGATCATCAGTTTCTTCGAATACCTAATCAACACATTGCTGCAGTTCTTGAGCCAATTCCGCAATTTTATTCAAATAAATAATAATTCTAATATTAGGCTTCAATTTTTATTCGAATAAAATAATATTATTCGAAAAATGTGGTTATTATGTGTGTAACCGGCTCAACATTTAAAAGTGTGGCGCAAAACTTTCTTGCTATTAAAAAAAAAAAAACTAACAAAGCGAAAATGTTTGAATTATTAATATTCATCGTAAAATGCGTTTTCATTCATTTGGAACTGTTGCCTTATAACCGTTTTGTACATAAAGAAATAAATAAAAAATCGTTAGTAGGAAATAAAGTACACTCATTGGCTTCAACTGTTTGTTTTATTTCGACCCTTCGATATTCAACTCAATAGACCTTTGCATGTAGCCCGTTATTTTAAAAAAATGTTATATTGGGAGGTACCTAGGTACTTACTTGAACTTGGTTTAAAGTTATTGATAATTTTGGTGATTCATAATTAAACATTTTTACATGATATTTTCAAAATACAATTAGATAAAAAACACTGCAGTTAGAGGTTGTGTATTTTGTGGGTTTTACAAATAAGGATTTCCATTCAGAACCCAGCACAAATTAAAGGACAACATGCATCAGTTTAAAATAGGTTTATTTTGCATAATTTACATTAGATACATTATTTTCATAACACGCAGGTAAATAAATTGATATAAAGTTTTGTTAATAGGAGTTTGATTAGGTCTGTCCGAGTTTGTAAAAATAAATACCTTTACCAAAACTAATTATCTTTAGTTACCAATCCAGCTGGTCCTTGGCCTAAAACCGGCGCCAATCCAGCCACTGCCACCGCTTTCAGGGGTCTGAAAAGAAAAAAAATTATGACAACGCCATCTATGTTGCTCACTAAAAACAAACACTGACTAAAAGCTTCTATTGCGTCCAAATACATTTGCCTAGATGGCGCTGTTTTCAAAATAGTGTAAGTAGTACGATAACGTCTTTCTAGATGGCGTTAAATGAAAATTTAATATTCTTACTTGAAACCAAGTTCCTCTTTCGGTACCCCGAGTCTTGCTAGTTTAGTTTCATAGGTTGCCAGGAGATCATCATGGGCTTTACGCAGACGAGCTGCTTCGTATCGCAGATCATCTATCTGTGTGTCTTTCAGCTTTAGAAGTTCCTGTAACAGTCACATCAGTATCTATTATGGGTGGTGTTTGAATTACGGATGGAAGCGACAACAGTACAAGTCGCGTTAAATAGGAAACAAAACGTAATGGTTCGAGCCAGCGAGTATTATTGAAGTAAGCCCATTCTTGGTGCAACACAACATTTACAAAATTTAGAGGAGTAGGTAGAAGAAAAAGTATAATTATCAATAAAGCGAAGAAAAATAAAAATAAGCTACTAATGCCAGCTGTGGATGAAGATAGGCAGTTCATAGACGATGATTTCTGCTATCACAAAAAGAAAGATTATTGATTTATTTGACATATACATAACATGCGTGAATATCTTAAAAAATACTATAGCAGGCGTACCTACTTAAGTCGATACCTCGAAAATAAATCGTAGCGACTGATCTACTAAGCGAGCGAAAGTGATGCAATTACTTTTGAAACGCAAAAGTATAGAGATGGCTATAATTTTCGCTCGGAATAAAACGACGTATGTGCCAAAACGAATTTACTCCTTGTTTAACAAAATAAATGAATTAAATTTAAAACGACTTTGAGTAAACTTTGATATGATAATTTTCTATATATTAAAGTAAATTCCATTGAATAACTTATAAGCGTTTCGCCCGAGATGACGAAAAAAGTAAAAAAATAGATATAACTTTGCAATTTTTTTGTATCGAGAAAAATTCATTTAATCGTGTATTCCTTTTACACGATACTAGACTAAACATATACCAAAATGTTGAATCCCTATTCCACATACTTAACAAGTTACACGAAATAGAAAAACCACATTTTTCCAATATATCACCTTAACTTACAGGGTTATTTGATTAAAATTTTGTCCGACCAGAACATAGCCACCAAGTCTAACAAAGTTGATACTATTAAAACTAAATGTGAATCTTACATGAATCTCTCTCGGCCCCATATCACGCCCTTCCATGTTCTTCAGCTTGGCTTCAAGCAGCGCAGTTTTCAGGGATGCTTTCTGTTGTACCTCTAGAACAGCTCTTGAAAACCTGGCTTTAAGCTCATCTCTCTCTCTTCGGATCCTGTCGAAACGAACTTGAAGAACTTCGTACTCCCATTTAAGCACATCGAATTGTTTTTCTAGCGACGCCAGTTGTTTTGATTTGGCCTGAAATTATCAACCATCTCATTTATCCTTTTGTGGGTTCTATAGCATTAGTAAGGTCTTGTTGTCGGCTAGTTCACCAAAAATACTCCTAAATCACCTATAAGCCGTGCCTATGAGACCATTGGTGGCCCTGTGGTAACGGTCGCGAGTTGTATGTCGTAGGTTAGAACCCAAGTAGGCCCTTTACTTTGTGTAAATTAAATCATCACCACTGTTCTCAAAAGGGTGATGGAAACCATCGTGAGAAAACCAGCATGTCCTAGAACAAAAATCGAAGCCATGTGACATCGATCAACCCGCACTGGGCCCGCGTGGTGGATAAACTCTAATCCCTCTTACAGGGAGGAGGCCTGTGTCCCATTCAGTAGTGGGAACATTATAGGCTGATTTTGCTACTCCTAAATCCATAGCAAAAAATAAAACACTCTTTACAAGACGTATGGTACTGAGAAGAGGCGCTTTTGCCCTGCAGTGTAGAGTATAGTCTACAGTATAGTACTCACCGCTAATGCAGCTTTATCCCTGTCATAATTGGACATCTGTCTCTTGAGTTCTTTATTGTCTATAATAGCTGCTTCCAGTGGTTCTCTGATACTTTTGGTCTCAGCTACAGCATCTCTTGCAATCTTCTCTGCTCTCTCTTTTACCTTTTGCATGTCCTCCATTTGTTGTTTTAGACTACTTATTAGACCTGAAAGTAAGCAAGAATATTAAGTCAAAAAAATTTGTAACAAAAAAAAATCAACTGAATTGACAACCTCCTTTTTTTGAAGTCGGTTAAAAAACCGACTAAATACGAGTCGGACTCGCGAACGGAGGGTTACGACAAGGCAAAAAAACGCTGAAAAAAAACACAGTTCTAGTATGGAGACCCCTTTAATTCTAAATTTAATTTTGTTATGTTATAGCGGCAATGGAAATACACATTGAATATATCAACTATTTATCTACCTTTGGGTACGGAACCCCAAAAATTGACACTAAAACGTTAAGAAGTATGGTTGAACTTTTAATTAGCTGCAGTAAAATGATACTTTTGACTGTCCTATCGTTAAAAATTATTACCACACTATCTCTACTAGTGATGTGATTATAACGCAATGAAATATCGTTTTAATTTATATATTTTTTTTATTTTTGATTTAACCGTAAACAATCAAATATTATTTGTATTGATCCGATAAAAATATATGTTGTAGTTTCAAATCAGCGTAAATACATAGTTTACTAAAGATAATTTTGTTTCATTTTTTACTCTAAAAATCCTACTACATCGATCTAACAAAATATTTTTTTAAATAAATTATAGTTGTCATTGGGAATGACGTTTACTATTATACCTACAGGGTTCTTTGCAAAACACCAAAGACCTCAGAAATAAGAATATTTAAAAGAAATGTTTGCGATTAGAAGTAAAGCGTTTTATAAATCCAATTCGATCACTGATGTGATGACAAAACAATATGACAAAGCAATGCCCAATTTTTTTTTATTGTAAACTTATATTAACCTTAATTACATTATAAATATCATCCTATAATAATATAAACCTCTTTTATAAAATCAATTTAACATTGATTCGATTTTAAACTGAATGTTTTTTTTTTTTTTTTTTTTTTACCTATTTTTTTCAATACATTAAAGTTACAATAACTAAATTAAACAGAAATACACTTGTCTAAAAACCTTTGAAGGTTTATGTGACCAAGTGGAGGAAGCAAGCTCGCTCACCACACATGACTTAAACAAACATATTTAAAAAACTTAAGATGTGATGTCACCAGTAATATAATATTTTTTTAAGGTAGATTTACATTTTTTATATGCACTAGTGACGATATTTGACTGCACAATTTTAGGAATTTTATTCATAGTATCAGGTAATATGTATTCCCACGTTCTCATGCCATACACGTTTACAGTTGTAGGTAGTTTATATGTAGGTAAATAATCAAGAGTACGTAACTGTTTTGGTCTATTGTTTAAAGTTAAGGAGCTAATATTATTAAATTTTTCCAAGATGATCGCCGACCTGAATTTATCAAAGACTGACATAACTTTACAATATTTAAATAATCCGTACTCATCATCTTTATATTTAAGTTTAATATTCTTTGGCACAATAGTCTTGAGTAAACTTAGTTGAAGTCTGTTAATTGAATGACTCGATTCTTTTGTCATATCACTATTTAAATTTCGTTAAAAAGTGGTAAAATACCTATGAGCTGTCATTTTACTGCAGCTAATTATACGTAAGACTTTAGTTATGATTTTTTCATCATTATATTAATATGTCATCATCATCTGCCTAGCCTTTTCCCAACTATGTTGGGGTCGGCTTCCAGTCTAACCGGATTCAGTTGAATACCAGTATTTTACATGGAGCGACTGCCTATCTGACCTCCACAACCCAGTTACTGGGTAATACGATATCCCTTGGTAAGACTGGTTGTCAGACTTTCGGGCTTCTGTCTACCCGTAACGACTGTCAAAGATCCACAAATGACAGACAAATGACATTATATTAATATGTACTGACCTAAATTATTCAACGTGATGTCATTGTAATAGTTCTTCAAATCTGCGAACGCCCGCTCATGATGATGAATTAATTCTGACAACTGCTTATTTTTTCTCTCTTCAACCTCAGCAATTTCTGTTCTGTGCTTTACTGTCAACTCCACTTTAGTCTCGTTTAGTTTTTTATCAGCCTTATCTTCTATCTGACGAGCCCTTTCCTCAAATTCTTCTCGAACTTTTGATACTTCTTCTGCGTGAACTAATTTAGCTCTTCTCAACTCATCTTGAGCTGCTAGTATTTTTTCTCTTATTTCTTGCCTTAGTATTCTTTTATCGTTAAGCAATTCAAGTTCCTGCTCAGCATGCTCTTCTTTAGCTGCTTTTAAGGCTACCAAGTTTTCTGCTCTTAAAGCTGCCCCTGCAGCTGCCTGCTCATATTTCAAATGCTTTATCTTCTGCTTTTCAGTCTCCAAAAGTGCTTCATTTTCTTCTTGTGTTTCTTCTGTAGCTCTTTCTCTGTTTCGCAATTCTGCTTTTGCTTCTTCCAACTGTTGTCTTGAGATCTCCCAGAATGTTCGAATTTTGTCTCTTTCGAGTTGAAAGTAGTTTCGTTCTTCTCTCTCTTTGTCCAGTTCCTCTTTGACCCTGAGAGTAAACTGCTCGAGCTTCTCTCGAGACATTTCCGATGTGTCCACTCCATCGATGATCATTGCTGTGAATAAAACAACATTTTAGTGTCTGGGATTTATATTCTTTGCGAATGTCTTGACACTCGAGCCTTCGCGCACTAGAAGTTATTTTAAATTATCACTGCAAAAATACTCAACTACTCTGAGAAGAAAGGCTGAAACAAACTCAAAGGTCTCTTTTAAAGTTTAGACATAATCTTGGTCAGATCATGTGAAGACCATGTAAATTGATGTCTGAAAAGGTCTTTTGAGGAAAGTACCACACAGATTCGAATGGACCAGTCCAGTCAGTGCAAGCATTTGTCAGTACTTACGACTTGACGAACAATACCAAAGAAAGGACATTCGGGCAAAACTGGTTACTTAGTCATATGAAATTGCAAATAATTAATTATTTTTACTCACCTGGTGGCTTTTTGGGCTTTCCTCCATCCTTTGCTTTGGGCGGCTGAAAAGAAAACAACACTATTCAAAATCTGTAAATAATCCCACAATATAAAAATGGATTACGGCCCACTCCCTCTCGCCGAGAGGATAGGAAAGTTGAACGTTCAAACTAGCAATTCATAATGAAAAATGTTCTCAGTAATCAAAATACGTACCATTTTCCAGATAATATAATATTATTACAAAAGAATATTCACGAACAGTTTCGTTCGTTTGTTGTTACGGTTTGATGTTTACGTTGTCAAGCTAAACAAATCCGTTGTCATGGTGATTGTCAATGTAGGAATTTTCTTTTGACCTTCGTATGGAATTAGTAAGTACTAATAGCATTATACACATGATAAGTATGAACATGACAAGTATTAATGGCATTAAAAACATAACTTGTAAAAAAGCCTTCTTCTGTAAAAAGTTGTGAGATCCACATGTAATACCAAGTCGGTTAATTTATTCAGTCCCTCAAGTTATTACGTAATTAGCTAGCCTAACAATATAACCTTATATAGTGACCATATAAATATTAAAAAATCTTTTAAACAATCAATATTAAACAATCTAATTTAATATAATATATATTACTTGTGAGATACACTGTGTTTTCATGCGACGGCCAAGTCAATCTATTTATTTAAAACATAAAAGATTTTTAATATTGAAAAAAAAGCCAAGTCTCGCAACTCAGTTCGAGTTGCGAGACTTGGCTTTTTTTTACAAGTTATGTTTTTGATGGCATCTCACTCCTTTTTACCCGACTGCGCGACGCAAAGGAGTGGTAATGTGTTCATCAGCCTATGTATGTATGTATGTATGTTTATATGTTCCTTTGAAGCACTATACAGACCAAACGCCTGGGCCGATTTTTATAAATTTGAAAATACAATAAAAATGATGTGGGTCCCGCCTGCTTCCAACTTTTATTTAATTTAAAATGGGCTTGTTTTTAGCTTTTCAGTTTCTTTTAACTTAAGTTTTTTTACCGCAGTCGGGTTTTTTTGTAGATACTTAGTCCTACTTTTTTTCCTTTCCGGTACCTTTTAACTTTTTTTTAACATAGTCCATTGACCATTTTACAAGTTACCTTTGAACATAATTATATCTAGGTACACATCTACACGTTACATTCCATTATATTATACATAATAATATATAGGTACACTGATTCATTACCTGCAAATGGAACTTTGTACTCCTATATATTTATATGGGATTACAAAGTTATTTATGCAGTTAGTGTATCTAGAAAAGTGGAACGAAATTGCAAAATATTTTAGTTTTTCCTTGATTTATACACTAAACACTAATTGTATTCTAAATTGGAAGCTTCTATGTCTGCTAAAAGTGCCTTAGAGTTTTGATGATTAGTCAGTCAGTCAGTGAGTGAGTGACAAAATTAAGAAACTTTGACTAGTTATAATTCTTAAACTACTTGTTGAAATTGAATGAAATTTGAAATGTACAGTGTTTATGCTATACCTGCTTTGTTACTGAAAATTCAGGCTTCTAGTTTTATCCACAACGAAGTTATAGGGGGTCGAAAATGGCCTGAACTGCTTCAAGAAAAGGATGGTACGGCCGAAAATGGCCTGAACTGCTTCAAGAAAAGGATGGTACGGCCGTGCCGCTTTTTGCTCGACTTGGCGGGGGCACTGCTGTGCCCCCAGATAATGTGGCTAGCCTTACCTCTAATGCTTTTTCGCAATATTTACATGCATAAAAAAAACATTGATATTACATATTGTATTGTATTATTATTGTATTTAAATTGACCGAAAAATGGAGGGAATTTCAGGCTCAAAGTAGAAGAGGTAAAAATCAATACTTTTTTTAAATTGTCTGACTACTTTACAATCTGACATAAAAGAAAAATAAAGCCATAATTATCGACCCGTCAATCAAAACCGGAAAATTTGAGAAATTGAATGTGTTACAATCATGTTACAATAAATAATGTGATTCATTACGGCAAATTAACACACGGACCTTCGCAAACATGTTGGTCGAAGCAGTCAGTGCTGTGATGTACGGGGCAGTGTTCCTGAGCCTGATTCTGATTGACTACGTTCTTGGACATGGGTTCGTGGACATGTTCCAAAAGGCATTCTGCAAGGTCGCCTGCTTTGTGAGGAAGACCGTGAGGGAAGAAGCCAAGCAAGTGGTGGTTATCCCGGAGAATCCCATCAGTTTACCCGTGCTGTTCATGGAGATTTTGGTGCTGAGTTTGACTGTCGCTGTGGGTATTCATAAAAGAAAGAAAGAAAAAATATTTTTTGCAACTCGTACAGGAAGATCATAAACTAAACTAAACACAGTAAAATTAAAAAAAAAAACAATTTATATAAAAAAAAATAATAACAAAAGGAAAATGAAACAGAAAGTCCTATACGAGGCCAACAGGCTCCTATCTCAGCATGATGCTGCGACCAGTAACCAGTTATCATCAATCATCATGATCTTACAAAAAAAGAAATATACAAGACACGTTAAATACTTACCAACTAATGGTGTAAATTCCTACTATTTACACCAAGACGCGATGCATAAAAACGAAAGAATAAAAGTCTTCAGACCCCAAAAGAACATTCTTAACTTCTGATCAGTCACAGTTTCGTTAGGTCGAAAACTTTTATCATCTGCTGGATTTAGGGTTTTTACATTTATTTCATTATCTATGAAATGCATTATTACTTTTTCTTGCAACTACCCAACGATTTTAAACATTCTTCTAATTAAGATGCATACGCCAGATCAGCGATACGGAGCATGTGAATGTGTGTGTGTGGGTATGTGATACGGAAGAATGAGGAAAATTTTGAGAAAAGTTTTCAGTATGAATTAAAAAAGTACGAGAAGACCAAAGAAACGATGGATGGACTGTGTGAATATGGTTAGAAAGGAGGTGACAACCGAGATGACGACTTTTATAGAGCAGTATTAAAGAAAGACATGTTATATCATGCTATAGATAAAGTTATATAGCTACATATCTTCTTTCAGTTCCTGAACAAATACAAGAAGTTACGCAGCAAAGACCGCATGGATGACCTTCTTCATGAGAGCAAGGAGGCTCTGAGACAGACCAACGAGTTCCTTGAAAAGTGGAGACTAAGACGGGTTAGAATACTTTTTTATGATCCTCATCATGCATTCTATCATGTTGGTCGCATGTAGTGAGTCTTTTGAATGGATTTTTCATAGGGGCCTCACACGCTACGTGGTGAGGGGCCGCAAAGACCAAGTGTAACTATAGAAACGCAATACGTAACGCACATTTGGCTGCAGAAATCAATTGATCGCACGATTTGACGTCCGGTCAAGTCCATGACCAGCCGTTATTTTGTCACTTACTATTTTTTTTTGTTGATTGTAATTTTAAGTTTCATATAAATTGGCAGGTACCTACTGAGTATTCCTATTTGGATGAAGAGCCGCAGGAGATCAAACCTCTGAAGATTGAAGTGCCCATCTTACACATGGCCATTATCGACGTAAGTTAATTTGTGACCTCTTACTCTAGGGAGATTAGCTTAGTTATAAAAAATATTTTTATTCATTTAGAACATTTTTACAGCAGGTGCTTGTTAATAGACTAACACTATGTGTCAGAAAGGCTTTGCATTGAAGAACCACCGGCAAGTATGATAACCATTTTCCATGTTTAATAGCTTTGTGGGAGACGAGAGCGCGGGATCACAAAATATGGAAGGATTAGAGGGAGGCCTCAGAAGAGAGGCCTAAGAAGTGGAATAAAATAGACTAGTAAAAAAAATATGTTTAGTTAGGAAAACTGAACGAAATCATACCATTTTGAGGTAACAATTCTCGCATTCCAGTAAGCCTCTAAATCTAGATGGCTGTGATTAAACACAATGTCTTTACATAATCAGAAAACTAACTAGTCAGGAAATCCATTTAAAGCATTCTGACATTGAAGATGACAGCAACAAATCTGCTGTGTTTCGTCGACGCGTGGGAGTTACAGTGCCTTAGGCATCTTCTGGGCACGCTAGTTCCATCCATAGACTTCATCCATCAGGCGTGATCGAGGTCAAGAGCGGACCCATTAAGAAATAAAAAAATAAAAATCTTCTGAATATGATTTTCTATCTTTCCAGACCTTAGGAACAACAAGAAGTCAACCAGAAAGTGGAGATGCTGGTGACCCAGTCAACATCACAGACTCAACGGTGCTGTCAGTCACATCACTCCTCGATGATGACGTGGAATCCGTAACAGAACCACCAGCCACCGAAGAGAAAGAGGTTGAAGAGAGACATGTTGAGTTCAGAAACCGAACACTATGGGACGTTATGGAGGAGGACGCAAATGCTTTAGAAGACTAAAATTAAAAAGAAAAAAATGTAATAGGTTGGTAAACTTAAATGGCAGTTGTTTATTCAAGTGTGTTGTTCAGTATCATTAAAAAAATATGAAAATAAAAATAATAAAATCAATGTTCGTTCTTCTATTCTTTGAGGCCTCGCAGTTGAGTTGTAGGAAATTTAATAGAAGTTTGAAAACGAAATGGCTGGCAGAATTCACAAAAGAAGGCCTATTTGCCCCAAAAATCTCTAAATGCGTTTAGTGTTCGTATTTAAAACATGGATGGATGAAACAGATGATGGGCCCGTGGCTAAAATTAAATAATACCAGCCGCACAGGTCAATCGATCAGATTAAGCTACGCTTGCCCCGCGGTTGGTCTGTGGATGGGTGACCATCTTTACATACTGAAACCCCTCCGTACCTCGGAAAGCAGTTAAGCCGTTGATCCCGGCTGTCATTAGTGGATCTTTGACAGTTGTTACGGGTAGTCACAAGCCCGAAATTCTGACAACCAGTCTTACCAAAGGATATCGTATTACCAAGTAACTGGGTTGTGGAGGTCAGATAGGCAGTCGCTCGATGTAAAATATTGGTATTCAGCTGCATCCGGTTAGACTGGAAGCCAACCCCAACATAGTTGGGAAAAGGCTAGGCAGATGATTTAAAACATGGATCTGTCAAACATGTCACCTTCAAACGATTTACAGAAGTAGAACGATGTTATAAATTCGTTTCGTTCATGCGAGTGGGCCTAATTATCTAACTAGAAACTGACCACTATGACATAAGTTTCGCTACGGATGATTCAACTAATGATGACTAAGATCCAAAATATTTTGGGAGGCAAATATTAAATTCTCAAGTCCTACAAGAATAAATTAGAACCAGATAATTACTTACCCAAGTAGGTAAAACACTCTCCCTAGCTCATTTGTCCTTTAATCCCTACAAAGGTCTTTCTTCATATCGCACACTTATAGTGTCAAATGCTCATAATACTGTTCAAAGAGCCTAAAAGCTGACAGATATTAATTCCAAACCTCAATACTAACTTACTTTTGCATTCAAAAATGATACAATGTCTTAATTTTGGACCATATTTCGTAGGTCCCAAGGTTGATGTTGAAGAGAGTAAGGTTATAGAGGTGGATGAGTAAGTTGGTCCAGGGGTGGCTATCCGCATTTGCTTTGATGTCATATTATCAGCAGGGTGTCTGGAATGATGGGATGTAATTAAAATTTGCAAATAGCAGAGTAGTTCAGTCGTAATCCTAAAAGTTATAGTACTTCTAATCCGTGAATGCCTCGCTACTACCTAATAAATAAATTAATTATGACAACTTCTTATGCGATACCGAATTGAAATACAGTTATACTCGAGTTTTAAAAGGGTTCTTACCAGTTTACGGATACTAGATAGATCACTTATTACTTATAGTATGTACTTACTTTTTTCGTTTTGAAAGAAGAAAAGAAAGAAAATACAAAAAAAGAAAAGAAAAAAAAAAATATTGATTGATTGTTTTTGATTGATTGATTAATTGATGTTATTGGATTTGGTTTTTTTTTTGATTTGATTTCTTTTTTTTTTTTGAAAGAAAAGTTAAACGAAATTCGTTATTGTAAGGGTCGGTATGGTAGCTAAGCTAACTCACATATCTTAAGCGAACGAAAAGTACATAATTATTTCACATTCCCAAACTTACTGTAAAAGCTAAAAAAAATGTGATATTGACACAAAGACAGATTTTAAAAGCGAAATAACTCCAATTATTTTTAATTAACACCACAACTACACTTTTAATCAAACCAAAGCGAATACAGAAACAATAAATAAAAACAAATCCCCCCTTCTTTCCCCTTCTTATAAGGATTATATTAAATAGGTGTCTTCTTTGAAGGATCAGGGGATTTTCGCGGGTAGCTTTGCGTTTGTCGCTGGCAGCAGGGATTACTTATGCGACAGTGATAATAAGTTGCTTGCTTTAATAACTTGATTTGCTTCCGTAATGGGTACAGTGTTAATGGTTTTATTGATCAGTAGAACTTCGTAGATTTCGTTTTTCGTAGTTTTTTGTGGATTGATCGAAAGTGGCATTGCTTCAATTTGACTGTTGCATCGCTATTTGTATTGACAACTCTTCATGTGTGACTTTTGGAACAACATAAGTTGAATGGACTGTGTGAAAGAAACATCTTTCCTTGTTACCGTTGTTGTTGTTGTTGTATTGTTTGTTGTACCTTGTTTAGGTGCGTTGGGCATTTTTTGAGATAGGAAATAACCATTGAACTCACACCACTGTTACCGTAAGCGACACCGCGCCTGTTTTGTTTATAAGACGATAAAAAAGATACCCGCTTCGGATGTATTCGGGTGTCCTCGGGATGTACTCAGTTTTAATGTATATCCGACTAGCTTCTTCCCGCGACTTCGTCAAAAAAAGGAGGTTATCAATTCGACACGAATGTATGTAATATTATCGGAACTGCATTATATTCACATAATTATGACAATCTATTAGGGCTTCCAAACAAATATAGGTACTTACAACATTTTATAGATTTATGTATGTTTGTTCACGCATTTCTCCGCAAATATTAATCGGACCGTGGCTATTTTTTTTATTGGCTTACATTTACTTCAACTTATGGAACAGTGCAAGTTTCACCAAAATCGATTCAGTAATTTTAAGTGTAAGTGTGACGGCCTGGCTTATTGATAGAGCTAACGGGTGTAGTGTCAAATCCAAGGGAAAACATCTCACAAACCTTGGTCAAATTCTAGTGCAATATTTACCTACTTATTACAAACAAATATTCCAGTTTTATCTTAAAACTAACGAAATAAAAAAGTAATTTAATCAAGTTAAACCGACTTCAAAAATAAATTAACTCAAAATTATGAAATAATTTTAATTTCGGAAGTCGGTGGCAATAAACTAAAACTGAAACACAGCTCCCAAGACACCGACTTCCGAAGTTATTTCATAATTTCTTATTAAAGTCGATTTAATTTTTTTAAATTACTTTTTTCACAAAAAGCTAGAATTAATTTCTATACGGACAATATTCTAAACAGAACGACAATAAATCGCCTGTTCGTAATTCGAAATCATCCAAGTATACTTAAACCGTAATTTGGTGAAAACCAAACAATGGTCACGTGGCTGAAGCTCAGTGGTTTTCAACCCTTGTTCTGTAATATAATTATAGTGTAATGATGGTAAACTATGATGGATCGGGACACGCCTTTCGGTTCTGTGGGAGTTTTTAGGGTTAGATATCAAATTGATATGTGGAAGGATTTTTAAGTTAAGGAAATTGAAAAGGGTTGTGTGTTGTGTCCTTTGGAACTATAGCTAAATATCATCATCTGCCTAGCCTTTTCCCAACTATGATGGCTTCCAGTCTAACCGGATGCAGCTGAATATCAGTATTTTACATGGAGCGACTGCCTATTTGACCTCCACAACCCAGATATTGTGTTATTGTGACTCTTGGTAAGACTGGTTGTCGGAATTTCGGGCTTGTGACTACCCGTAACGACTGTCAAAGATCACCGAATGACAGCCGGGACCAACGGCTCAACGTGCTTTCCGAGTCACAGAGGGGTCTCAGTGATGTAAAGGTGGTCACCCATCCACAGACCAACCGCGGCAAACGTAGCTTAACCTGATCGATTGATCTGTGCATCTTATGTTTGCCACGAGCCTCTCGATCTATAGCTAAATAGGCTATGGCTAATGTAGCCTATTGAATTATAGCTAAAAAAACTCTGTGTAGCTATAATTGTTTCTTTCTTTCTTTCTTGGTACTCGTATCTAACTCATGGCCAGCATCTTATATCGGCTCTACACGTTGGCCAACATTGTGGCGAACGTTGTGGCTAATACCTTATGGCTATCGTGTAGAGCGGGTGTTTGTGCTTATTGTGGGCGTATTGGAATGATGGCCCACAAGTTGGCGTGAGATCCGTGTTGTGTCGGTTTTTAACAAAAGATCAATGGGCTGTGGCAAAGTTATGGCCGCCGCGTCCACACTTTGGGCGTGCGTTTAGTTTGCTACGAACTCCCAGAGTGATCGCACGGACTATATGTGTACAGTTTTCTTATACACATTCACGTAGTTACGGTATGCTGTGAACAAATAAACCGCAGCAGCAGTTATCGCCTTAATATCCATTTTATTGAATTCGTCCGCACTTTGGCCTGAACCGAAGCAAACTGAACGACCTTCCAACGTATGGACGCCGTCACGAACTCTTGGCAAATATATTTACCACAACATTCGCCACAATGTTGGCCAACGTGAAGAGTCAGCATTAGATACAATAATAGTTCAATCAGTGGTGCAACTACTGACCAATCAGCAGGGTAGGTTGCAGGGCTCACTGCTCAACACCCTAATTGAGTAACACGCTATCAATCTCGATCTGAATCATTTGGAGGACATTGTTAATCCATTGCTGCATATGTTCTAAAAAGTCGTCTGCTCAGCAATGTAAATAAAGCAATGAATGTCGTTGAACTGTCAACATTGCTACTGATAGTGCGTTACGCAATTACTCCGCAGGTTTCACTAGATGTTACTTACCAAATCCATACTAATATTATAAATTCGAAAGTAACTCTGTCTGTCTGTCTGTCTGTTACCTTTTCACGCCTAAACCACTGAACGGATTTCGATAAAATTTGGCAGAGAGATAGATTGCATCCCGGGGAAGGACATAGGATAGTTTTTATCGACATTCCTCGCGGGCGAAGCCGCGGACGGAAGCTAGTTCTATATAAATAAAACAAAATCGGGTTAGTTACACCATTTTTAGCTTAAGAACGGTTGGACCGATTTTTATGATCTTGGATTTGTTGGATTTATCTCCGCCCCGAATAGCAGAATAACTATTAAAACATGGGGAAAATTAAAAAAAAAATACTTAATTCATTTTCATTCATAGTTCAGAATTTCCGAGACGCTGAAGGCCGGAATAAGTGGAGGAGCATCGCGAGGGCTGCTTTGGCCAAAGAAAACGCAGAGTCATCAACCACGACCACTCTGTCAAGAGTGAACGACTAAGGAGAGAATTCATTTTTTCATACATAGATTTTTATTGATTCTGACTGAGGCGTTGCGAAGTTCGCCAGGGCAGCCAGTATTCATCATCATCATCATCATTTCAGCCGAAAGACGTCCACTGCTGGACATAGGCCTCCCCCAAAAGGGGGGTTTGCCATAATCACCACGCTTGGCAGGCAGGCTGGCGATCGCAGTATGGTATGATGGTGGAATGCATAGAGAACGCTGCTGCCCATTCTCCGGTACGTCCCTTAGTCGCCTTTTACGACACCCTTGGGAAGTATGGGGTGGTGCTATTTTTTAAGTCCGGCACCACACAGACATCCATTTTATTAGCCAGTATTATCTAAGAGAAAATAATTTAACACCACCATTTGCCCAAAATTAATGCCCATTTAAACAAACTTGCCTCCAAATTCATTTTCAATCCACACTATCATGTTTCCAGTCCAGGAAGTAGAATTCCATTCACAACACAGACAGAATTGACGGCTCCATCATTTATCATTATTGTGGATGGCTTCTGCTTTGCCGTGTGAAGTTATGTTGTGCTTGTTTGTTGTTTACTCTGTTTGTTTGTCTTTTGATTTTTCAGGTTTGCATTGGTTGTGATTTTTTTTAGACTGAAAAACAAATCCTGTCATCGTTTGTTTCTTGGACAGATGAAGCTAGCTTAAAGTTAGCTAGCTACCTTAAAATGGAACACGTCATAACCATCATTCAAAAATTTGCTGAGGCCCACGAACACAGACTTCACCGACATGTGAATGTAGAGGCAATTCAGCTGCTAGACAACACGGACATAGTGCGAGGCTAAAGAGAACTAAACCATTTGAGTTAGTGTAGTATTTATATAGTGAATGAATAATAGTGCGGTGCTAATGGTGCTATACACGAAACACATGAACAAAGTGTTTCATAATATATTGATTAGACCCTAAGAAAGTGCTACGAAACTGTGTAAAAGTACAAATTGACACTATTCTTAGTTATAACATAATCTATCTCGTAAAATATTAAGTTAGAGTTAAATTGCTTATAAGTCTATTTAGGCTAGATTGTAATCAATTACTAAGAACTTTCGTTCTTATTAATTAATAATAAAAAAAAGATGAAGCTAGAGTTGCTAAGTTCTAGGCTAACAGTTTGCGAACTATTTAACTTAGGGTTGATTTTACCAACGCCAGATAATTTTATCTGAGGAAAAATTTTGAATTTTTGTCAGTTCTGCCATACAGAATAATGTCAGACGTCAATTTTATTCCACGAATAAGAATTATTTGTCGATTGAAAAATCAGCTCTGTTTATTTTGGCATTAGTTTGATATTGGTTTGGTATTGCTTTTTGCAAATCATTTTTTTGAGCAATGTTCATGAAAATTGCTTCTAAGTTGGGAACATCATCATCTTCTCCGGTGAAGATGTTATCATCTCAGAATCATCCCAATTTATTTGAATTTGGCGCATTGTTTTCTTACAACTGTCTTCGTTCCCAGCCTGGGAACCAAAATGGCGTAGGAAATAATTGGTAGTCACAATTTTCGACATAGGTACAGACTCCAGCACATCAAGCTACAAATCAAATTTCTTTACTAGATTTTCAACTTTATCGCTACAGCATAAGGATCAAAGTTGATTAGGAAAATTTGACAGTTTCGGGTAGCTTGAAGTGCTGGCATCTGTACAAAAAATATAAGATCAATAAAAAAAAAGAAATCTTACCTTTTTTTTACACCTCTCAATCCAAAAGGAAATTAATTAGCAAATGCCCAAGAAACTAAAACCAAAACGCGAGGCGTCGGTGATCAGCATCCATTTATCACTTCAAGTCTTTTTGTCCCTTTCTATTCAATACTTTTTGCGCGGAAGATTAAATTTCGCGTCTCACCCGAGGTCCAAAACCATTAATACTCCTCCACCAATTTACTAAGACCTCCCCTGCTTCCCGTTCCCATCCAAAACCAGATGCTTCATCGGTATTTGGTGGAAGTTCAGAGGTCAAGTTATAATGGTCTATCCATCGCCCCATCTTGTCATTGAATTTTTTATTCTATTTGTTTCACCACGTCTGGTCGCTGTAACACTTTGATTATGATTTTTGCGGGTACCTAAATTACTGAAGGGTAGAATTGATATTTGATGACATGCGATTTTTTTAGTTGTTTATTCCAATTTGATGGGTCGAAACAAAGTTGTGTGTCGTTATGGAGCGGTGATGTTGGAACGATGTAAAAGGGTTTGTGATTTTATGTTCACTGAATTCGAATTCGTTATTTGTGGCTTTCACCCGGATCTCGAAGAGTTTCGTGGCTAAATAAAAACAGTCGCACGGGTCGATCTACAAACGCTTGCCAAGGTTGGTCCGTGGTTCGGTGACCGTCCATAACATACCCCCTCCGTGCAGTTAAGCAGTTGATGCCGGCTGTTATTTGTAGATCTTTGACAGTTGTTACGGGTAGTCAGAAGCCCGAAAGTCTGACAACCAGTCTTGCCAAGGGGTACCGTGTTACCCAGTAACTGGGTTGTGGAGGTCACATTCACATAGGCATTCGCTTCATGTATCCAGCTGCATCCGGTTACACTGGAAGCCGACCCCAACATAGTTGGGAAAAGGCTAGGCAGATAGATTGACTTTCACCCGGATCTAGGTTTAACCTTTACTATTTGTTTGAGTACTTATAGTCCAGTAAAAAACGGCTACGGGTCAAAGTGAGCGAGGCTTTTGTATGTCCGATTGTTCATCCCATAAGCGGTATAGATACCAAATCAAACCCACATAGCAAAAACCACATAATTATGGCGTACAAACATTCATCAATTTCATTCTTTATTTAAAATTCAGTGGCCAGAGATAATACTAACCTAATATTGCCTATTATTAACACCTACACAACGTAGCCACGCGGCCAACAAACAATGGCCAACAAAATAACTAGAATCATCGCTCAGTAACCGCCTAAACATTTTACAACTGCCGCACATATTTGTACAAGCTCCCATACAATCAAATTGCTTAAAACCTTACCAACAAACAAGGCATTTACGAAAACCCTTAACACAACAGCTTAAAATCTCATCTCCAATACCAGAACTGCTTTTGAAATTCAAATCGAATTTCTAATTCGAATGGTTGAAATAATGACCGTTAATTCAACCAGTATACCGAGACCTATCATTACGAACATTTTCATGTCAATGAAGGGTAAAACAAAATTGGTTTTGAATCCAAGATGGCCGGCGGTTTAGGTCGCCACGTGCAAGTCACGTGTCCAGTAAGAAAAGCAAACGCGTTGGTTCGGAATAACAGCGTAAATGCCGTCATTAGCGATTTGATTATATTTTTTGTGTGCATTGTTTGAAATGATAGGATTTGTAATAGATAGGGGTACGAGTCGACTAGACTGTGGGCTATAAAATAAAATAAAAAAAATAAAATTAGTTTATTCAAGTAACAAGACTCATATACAAACAGGTACATACAAGGATACAGACAGAATAACAAGCTCAGACAAAAAAGAACACTCACAAGATAAAAGTATATCTGCTGCAGCATTGCCGAATAGAAGGGCAATCCAGTCTGTTGGCGATCATCGCCAGGACGATGTTTGTTTTGTAAAAACAGGACCCTAATACTAAGGCTCCACTGTCCGTCTGTCACCAGGCTGTATCTCATGAACCGGGCTAGCTAGGCAGTTGAAATTTTCACAAATGGTGTATTGGTAAAATATTTCATCCGCCTAATTCGTGGTACCCATTTCAATTTCTGCTTACTTCAGGACATCTCCTTTAATATCCCACAGCCATTAGGCACACATCTTCGGCCTCGCCGACGTCCTCTATTCAAAATACCTCAAACCATAACCGTTAAACCAGTCCATTGTACGGTCACCTACAAAAGTACATGGATACCCTAATGGCTATTTTCCTGTGAACGTTTGATTTCAAGTTTTCTAAAATAAACTAGATGGCGTTGGTTTCTTCACAACTGTGACTAATTTTCGAAACGTAAGTAAGCAGTTGGGAAGAAGCGTATTGAGAAAGGAGTTACACAGCTAATATATTTATCTAACTATTACTTTACATTTGCTAGCATATGAAAAAATAATAAAATAATAAAAGAAACCGATAGGAATAATTAAGTATGCGCAGTGGCGCCCTCATCGTTTGTTTGGTTATTTCTTACTTACTACTAATAAATTGATATTCAATTTTAGCATAGTAGGTTAATTAAATAGTTAGGAACAATTTTTTTTAAAAGTAAACATTAATTATAAATTGTTTGAATGTTTGAAGAGACAAAAAGAAACTACAAAAATATTTTGTCATAAAAAGCAAAGCAACTCCATCTAGTAACAGTATAATGAAATTTTGTTAGTCGTTAACTTGTTTTATGCTAAATGGCGTCATTTCTCGCTTCACACGATTATATTTCTGAACTATCCATGCACTTTGCAGCCCTACTGTACCTAGCCCTCACCCATATCAACAAAATTCTGTTATTTATGATGATTTTGTAGCAGCTCATACTTACGAAACAATAGTAAACATACAAATTAGAGAAGCGCATACGGCCGTGCGCCACCGTGCGTTCGCGCGTACTAAGCTAGTCAAGGTGAAAGGAATGTGGCGTGCTGGCTGTATCATCGCGCTCGCTCAACGAAGGGAGCTCGGCACATTCTACCGACATTACTAAATTATGTTAGTTATAAGTTTATCAATGTACCCGATTTATTTTGACTTTTATGACTTGGTTCTGTATATAAGCAGCGCTTATTAATAAAATACACAGATCATTATTCGCCTTTTTACTCGCAACATATAAACATATACCTAAAGTGGTGACCCCGCGTTCGAAATGGCTACGCCCGTACCGAAAGAAGACAAGATTATTACACCCGTCCCAGCGACAGCGGCGCCAGCCGAAATAGCGGCGACATCTGAACCTGCAGACCAGAAACTCTTCAGCATGATTGAAGCCCTGACCAAGGAAGTTGCAGCGCTGAAAACAAATCGATCCCGCAAATTTCAACGCCGATCCCATAATTTTAGAAGCCGTTCCCACTCGAAATCACGGGACAGAAGAAATGCCGTGTGTTTTTTCCACAAGAAATTCGGCAAGGCAGCATACCGATGTAGAAGTCCGTGCAGTTTCAAAGGAATTTCAAGCGAGAAGCCGGAAAACTAAAGAAGACTCCAGCCGTGGCGGTGGCCGAAGTCAACGATTTATCCACATACCGCCTATTTATACACGACAAATCATCCGACAAAAAATTCCTTGTCGACACGGGTGCAAACGTTTCTGTTTTACCCGCCACTGCACGCGACAAACAGCGAAGTCCAACCAACTACTTATATGCAGCTAATGGTTCACAAATACCCACATACGGCGAGCGAACCATAGTTCTCAACATCGGAATGCGCCGTGCCTACAATTGGCGATTTATGGTTGCAACAGTCAGTCGGCCGATATTAGGCGCTGATTTTTTGCACCACCACGCACTTATGGTGGATCTCCATGGACGACGACTTTAGGTATATGTTTATATGTTGCGAGTAAAAAGGCGAATAATGATCTGTGTATTTTATTAATAAGCGCTGCTTATATACAGAACCAAGTCATAAAAGTCAAAATAAATCGGGTACATTGATAAACTTATAACTAACATAATTTAGTAATGTCGGTAGAATGTGCCGAGCTCCCTTCGTTGAGCGAGCGCGATGATACAGCCAGCACGCCACATTCCTTTCACCTTGACTAGCTTAGTACGCGCGAACGCACGGTGGCGCACGGCCGTATGCGCTTCTCTAATTTGTATGTTTACTATTGTTTCGTAAGTATGAGCTGCTACATCATTCCCCCGCTAGTGAAACGTACACAGGGCTTCGATGTTCTTCCTGATTTTGTGACGTATGCGTACGTATCTGTCACTGGCGATTCTGACTCGGTGTCCATCCGGAAAGCAGGCTTAAGTCTGTCAACAGTGATGTTGGTGCGTCTATTGCATAACTGGATAGTGAAGTACTTGTTATTACGACTGATCACTTCGTACGGGCCATTATAGGTCGGCGTCAGAGGCTTTCTCGATGCGTCATTGCGCAGGTAAACATGCGAGCATTTATGTAGATCATCGTGAATAAATGTCGCTCGTGATTGATTTGATTTTCGTTGCGCCTGGGCCTTCTTTAATGCTCCATTCAACTTATTCATGAAGTTTGAAACCGTGTCGCGATGTCTTGTAGATTCTTCGTAGAATTCTCCTGGTAATCGCAGCGTTTGGCCATACAGTAGTTCAGCAGTACTAGCACCATCATCTTCTTTTATCGACGCGCGCAGTCCCAGCAGCACTGTAGGTAGCTCATGTGACCATGTTGTAGATTTAAGTCTTGCGGTGAGTGCCGCCTTGAGTGAGCGATGCCACCGTTCTATCACGCCGTTACATTGCGGGTGGTAAGCAGTAGTGCGGGTGCGGTGGATTCCCATGCGTTGCGTCAATTTATTAAATAGGTCAGACTCAAATTGCCTCCCTTGGTCGGTGGTTATGGTTACTGGGCAACCGAATCTCGCGATCCAACCATCATAGAACGCATTTGCAACCTTTTCTGCGGTTATGTTTTCCAAGGGACAGGCTTCAGGCCATTTGGTAGCCCTATCTATCATGGTCAATAGATATCGATAGCCGTCGGAAATAGGTAACGGGCCAACAATATCTATATGCACATGCTCCAGTCTGTTTGCTTGTTGGAAACTAGCAATAGGTGTCTTCGTGTGTTGTTGCACCTTAGCACGCTGGCACGCGTCGCACGTTCGAGTCCACTCCTTTACGTTACTATTCATTGAGGGCCACCAGTAGCGGGCAGTGACTAGCTTCCTTGTCGCCCTTATGCCGGGGTGACTAAGGTCGTGAATAGCTTGGAATGCTGCTTTTCGAAAATCTGGAGGCAGATATGGACGAGCAGTGCTTGATGACATCTCGCAGGTAACTTTGGCAATTGAGTTGGGCATTTTGATTTTCTGAAATAGGTATTTTCCTTTGTTTGCTAGCATTTTCAATTCTTCGTCTTGGTCTTGTTTTCTTGCTAACTCGGTGTAATCCAGTGGTGTCGGGCATGTTATTGTTTCAACTCGTGATAGTGCGTCTGCGACTTTGTTGTCCTGGCCGGTTACATGTTGAATATTTGACGTGAACTGTCCGATATATTCAAGGTATCTTGTTCGGCGGGGCGTCTCAGACTTGCTGTTTGAAGTTAATGCGTTACACAGCGGTTTGTGGTCCGTGTAAACAATTAACTCTCGTCCTTCAAACACACGGCGGAAATGACGTATTGCCATGTAGATTGACAGCAACTCACGGTCATACGTGCTGTATTTACATTGTGCATCACTGAACTTCTTGGAGAAGAATCCCAGTGGTCTCCACTTGCCGTTGATCTTTTGTTGTATGACGGCACCGGCGCATGTGTTTGAGGCGTCTGTCATCAATGCGAAAGGTTCGCTCAGTGATGGATAGGACAATAATGCACAGTTCTTGATGTCTTCTTTGCATTGATTGAATGCTTCTTTTGCCTCTTCGGTCCACTGTATGCATGTTTTATCGTTCTTTTTGGCGTTGTGAAAGTATTTGCTTAATTCTTTTTGATGTTCTGCCGCATGGGGTATATTCGATCGATAAAAATTCAGCATTCCGACGAAACGACGAAGATCTTGGATCGTATTTGGCAACGGGTAAGATTGTATTGCTTGTACCTTTTCTTCCGTTGGTGTAATGCCTTCAGGGCTTATTGTGTATCCCAGGAAATCGAGTTTTGACTGGCCGAAGATACACTTAGCGACGTTTATTTTTAAACCACTGTCGTTGAGTCGCTTAAACACTTCTTGTAGCTCTCTTCTGTGTACTTCTTGGTTTTCTGAAGCAACAAGAATGTCATCGACGAATGGAAAAACAGGTAGGCCGCGAAGCACGCTGTCTATGTGACGTTGGAATGTCTGGCCTGCATTCTTCAAACCAAAACACATCCTAGTGAACTCGTACAAGCCAAAAGGAGTAATCACGGCTGTCTTCTTCACATCCGCCTTCAGCCTCCGCATTAAGCCTGCTTTCCGGATGGACACCGAGTCAGAATCGCCAGTGACAGATACGTACGCATACGTCACAAAATCAGGAAGAACATCGAAGCCCTGTGTACGTTTCACTAGCGGGGGAATGATGTAGCAGCTCATACTTACGAAACAATAGTAAACATACAAATTAGAGAAGCGCATACGGCCGTGCGCCACCGTGCGTTCGCGCGTACTAAGCTAGTCAAGGTGAAAGGAATGTGGCGTGCTGGCTGTATCATCGCGCTCGCTCAACGAAGGGAGCTCGGCACATTCTACCGACATTACTAAATTATGTTAGTTATAAGTTTATCAATGTACCCGATTTATTTTGACTTTTATGACTTGGTTCTGTATATAAGCAGCGCTTATTAATAAAATACACAGATCATTATTCGCCTTTTTACTCGCAACATATAAACATATACCTAAAATTTCTTAGATGTCTTCACAAACGTGTTTTTTTTCGGCGTTTTTGCCTTGTAGTACGGAACACTTCGTGTGCGAGTCCGACTCGCACTTGGCCAGTTTTTTTATTTGTTTATTTATTTACTAATAAACACCTTTATGTACGGTCAGCAACAAAAGTCGGTTATCACTCAGCCAACGAGGCAGTTTTCAACTACAAGTTAATTAACTAATAGCATAATCAGCCAATACTGTTGCCCACTGTTGGGACACAGGCCTCCTCTCAGCGAGAGGGAGTGGACCGTAATGTACCACGCGGGCCCAGTGCGGGTTGGTAGATGTCACATTTCTTGTCACATTTTTTTAGTTCTAGGACATGCGGGTTTCCTCACGATATTTTCCTTCACAAAAAGGAAAGCGCCTGTCTAGGTTCGAAACTACGACCTACAACTTGTAAATCGCGGCCATTACCACTGGGTCGCTACTGCACTTATTAACTTAACTATTATTCGCCAATAGCCCTACCCTTAATTACCACCTACTGAGACATCATCTGCCTAGCCTTATCCCAACTATGTTGGGTTCGGCTTTCAGTCTTAGACTTATTATTTCTGAAAAAAACTTTCCCGTTTTTTCCGCTTAAGAATTGAAAAGGAACTTAACTTAAACACCCTAAAAGCAAAAATCTGCCTAGACTTTTCCCAACTGTGTGGTGTTCGGCTTCCAGTACAACCGGATGCAGCTGAATACCAGTATTTTACATGGAGCGACTGCCTATCTGACCTCCACAACCTAGTTACTGGGTAATACGATACCTCTTGGTAAGACTCAACGTGCTTTCCAAGGGGTCCCATCCACAGACTAACCGCGGCAAGCGAAGCTTAACCTGATTGATCGACCTGTGCAGCTGTTATTATTTAGCCCGGGCCCCTACCACCTCGAGACGAACCCCTGTCTGTAATACCAAATCACTTATATCTCATCACCTTATTCCCACAACCAATGACTAAGTAGAAATTTATTAAATATGTTTGACACGTGTCAAAAAATTAGCCCTTTTTATAAAGTTTACAAAATAATGGACGTAAACCGCACCTTTGTAGGTCGCCATTGTGATTTTATCCATACGTGCGCAAGAGTTGAAAGGATATTAATTTTAATATAGTAATCGGCATGTAATGCGATTAATCGTTGATCTTTTTAGTTGTCTATGGGTGATTTATTAATGTAGGAGTAGTGCCCCGTGTAACGTGAACTGTTATTTATTAACTTTATCTGGTGGGTTAGTAAGAAAAAACTGGCCAAGTACAAGTCGGACTCGCACACGAAGGGTTCCGTACCACAAGGCAAAAACTAGCCGAAAAAAACACGTTTAACGAGCGGGGGGCTCGTTTAAGGTGTTTTTTTTTAATATTTATTTTATTTTGTTTTTAGTATTTACTGTTATAGCGGCAACAAAAATACATCATCTGTGAAAATTTCAACTGTCTAGCTATCACGGTTCATGAGACACAGCCTGGTGACAGACAGACGGACAGTAGAGTCTTAGTAATAGGGTCCCGTTTTTACCCTTTGGGTACAGAACCCTATAAAGTTGCCCTGTAAAGCTTGTGGCTAAATGATAACAGTCGCACGTTTCGATCGAAGGTAAAGCTATGCTTGCCGCGGACGGTTCGTGGATGGGTGACCATCCATTACAACCGGAGCGGTACGTGTCTCGGAAAACACGCTAAGCCGTTGGTCCCGGCTGTCCTTCGTAGATTTTTGACTGTCGTTACGGAAAGTTAGTAGCCCAAAGGTCTGACAACCAGTCTTGCCGAGGGGTATCGTGTTACCCAGTAACTGGGTTGTGGAGGTCAGATAGGCTCCATGTAAAATACTGGTTTTGTTTGGAAGCCGACCCCAACATAGTTGGTAAAAGGCTAGGCAGATTGGTAAGTAGGTAGTCAAAAGTCCGTCTTCACAACTATGATGTAGAATAATTATAACCTTTACTCTGGATAAAAACCGACATAAAATAAAGCCTTTTGGGCACGTTTCCTTTTGACATGTTTCCTTTTTATATATTTATTTTAAAATACATACACTATGATCACAGGCTTTCCTATTACAATAGTGTAGTAATACTAGCTTACAATTGGACTTACAATTATATATTATTATTAAGGGGCTTACAGGACCTAAACGCAAAAATCGCAAGTTTTAGAAACAATAAAAATATATGATATTCTTCAAGATATATGCCAGGTAGATAGTGTGTTGAAAATAATCGTAATGATACCTCTAAAAACTTTATTTTTACAATAAAAACCATACTAATATACATACAATCATTTTGATTATTTGTCAGATTATTCTACAAGCAACATACTAAAGCACTAGTGTTTTAATTTTTTAATCCAAACAATAGATTATTTGTTAATAGATAATTGGTTCATATTTTGCAATAAATTACCAGCATTGTGTCATCGCGCTTCTCTTTCTTTTCTATACTTGTACATATTATTAAAATTAAATTTTCTGAGCTTGTAAAACTCATTACAAATGACTAATTATTGATATTGTTCCCCAGTCAAATATAAAACTTAATAGGTAGATATATGAACAGCAAGTGCACCCCAACCGAGACATTTGCATTGATATTGAATGTCCGGCCACAGCCACTGCTGCCGACAATCAAGGGATGATTTTACAACACAAAGAGTAGGAATTAGCAGATGAGTTCAATTATATTGTATAGCCAATAGATTATTGTTTTGGTATTCAACACCGGTCTTTTAAAATCCAATCCATTTTTTTTCGTTCCTTCTTAGACCTCATCCATCGCTTTCCATTAGACGTGATCGAGGTCAAGAGCGGGTCTATTCAGCAAAGAAAATAAAAAAAAAATCTTTTTTTGTTTAACTGATGTTGTTAAAAAAAATTAACTATTCTGGAAAGCCAGACATGATGGGTTATAAAGCCACATCCATACTAATATTATAAATTCGAAAGTAACTCTATCTGTCTGTCTGTATGTTAACTTTTCACGCCTATACCACTGAACGGATTTACATACCTCGCGGGTGAAGCCGCGGGCGGAAGCTAGTATTATATATGGTTAAGTATAAAGGCACCGGTTATTAACATTTTTCATGAACCCGATCTGACTTTTTCTTCGCAGTTTTTTTCATGATGGGTATTACTTTTATTTGTTTACATAACCAGCCTATAATGTTCCCACAGCTGGGACAGGCCTCCTCTCTTTAAGAGGAGTGGGCTGTAATCTACCACGCGGGTCCAATGCGGGTTGGCAGATGTCCTCCCCAAATCCTTCACTCCATTTTGTGATATTAAAGTTCAGCACCCATATCCACTCGGAAAAGGAACGGCACCGTATCAACCTGAGCCATTCAGTATTCTTTGTATGAAACTCCCTACTGCAAGCCTGCATCGCACACTAATCGGAATTGTTTGCCTCGCCTCGGGACAAGCTCACGAACCGCGATGCGGTGCGTGGTCTACTTGCACTTCCTGCGCTTACGGCTCGTCGTCCGTCTCTTCGTCCACCCTTGCCTCTCTCACCCCTCCCGCGGCCTGCCTGCAGCACCATCAACCAGCGGTCGGCGAGCCGTAAGCGCGGCGTCGCTCGCCTAGCCGTAGCTGAGTCGACGTATCGGAGCTGCCGATCCGCTTTGGTTACGTGCTTACGTTAGGTTAACGCCTGTTTGACGGCGAGGCGAATGGCGATACGGTGACGATCCCTTTCCGAGATGATATGTGTCCTATGACCGTAAGTCGAAAAAATCATATCAGTCATATGACCACATCCTGAGTTGATGTACATTTTGTGCTCGTTTTACGGCTTTTATAATTATTGCTCGCAAAACATCTGGTTCCAAATTGGTGATATCTTCTTCAATGACATGAACAAAAATGAGAGATCACACGGCCCGAAAATTGGTGTAAGTATCAAAATCTCCACCGTCGTCCGAGCTGTGTACCTACATCGCTCCATTGCATTGCTTTAATTCTCTATCCATGTACAAATTAAGTTTTAAATTACAGTTACACCATTTGCAAAAAATATGGCGCATACAAATTACGACATTACCTTTACCCCACCTTGTATAATCAGTATATTGTAAAAAAACTACGCATTTTCCATTACATTTTCATTCCAAGCTTACAGTTTCACCTCAAAATTCACCAGACTACAGACCTCAGCTACTCTATGCCACAACACGAATATTATTAAGGCTTCCCATTTGTAGCGCACCGTGTTTAAGTGATATTAGACGTGAATGTCTGCGTGTCATGATTGATTCCACACAAACGTCACGCTGGTGACTAGCGGGCTAGTATTACATGGTGTTTTAGGGTTTGATTATGTTAGATAGACAGCGACGTGATTAGATTTGGAACACGTCAATGGCTTAATGATGAGTGGTGAAAGGTTAGATTAGTACTAGCTAAATGCTTTTGTGCATCAATTATAAGTGATGACTAATAATTATTAGTCAGACTACTGCGCCTGTTTGAGAGGCTTTGTGACTAAGTAATAACAGCCGCACGGCTCGATCGATCAGGTTAAGCTACGCTTGCCGCTATTGGTGTGTAGATGGGTGACCATCTATACATACCAAGACCCTTCCGTGCCTCGGAGAGCCAGCTCTCATTCGTGATCTTTGACAGTCGTTACAGGTCGTCAGAAGCCCGAAATTCTGACAACCAGTCTTACCACGGTATTACCCAGTCACTAGGTTGTGGAGGTCAGATAGGCAGTCGCTTCATGTAAAATACTGGTATTCAGCTGCATCCGGTTAAACTGAAAGTCGACCATAACATAGTTGGGAAAGGTTAGACAGATGACGACTACAGCCGGTCGATTCTGTAAAAATCTCACCGTGAAAACTGAGGTGATGTGAGTTTGTTTTTGCTGGGAAATGACACTATTGACAGCTCACTCCACGCTCACTTCACCTAAGTTTTCACGTTGAGATTTTTACAGAATAGCACCGCTGCACCTTTTTGTAATTTAATGCTTGGTTCGATTGTTCTTATTGTTTTCGGGAAGCATTATTAATAATACCTAACACACTACTATTACACTTACTTGTGTTTAGCTTTCTGTGTTCAGATAAACTTTACTCCTGTTTTTCAATACTTTATAATAATAATGCGTGTTTTTCTAAAACTTGAGTAAAGATTACATACATCGCGGTAGTTTGACCCTGAGGATATCCTGTATAACAGGGGTCGAGTTTTCTAAATTCTTACTATTAGGGCTATAATCACACTAATATTGTAAAGGCGAAAGTTTGTGAGTGTTTGTGTATGTTTATATGTTGGTTACTTCTTCACGCTCAAACGGCTGGACCAATTTTTATAAAATTGTATGGAGGTAGCTGACATCCTGCATTAACATATAGGCTACTTTTTATCCCAATATTCCCACGGGATCGACATTTACGCGGGTGAAACCGTGTGGCGCAGCTAGTATAAAGATATATATAATGATTACATAAAACGATAGTATACAGTATTGTATGCTGCATTTCACAATAACTGCACCCCATTTCATCATCATCATCATCAGCCGAAAGACGTCCACTGCTGGACATAGGCCTCCCCCAAAAGGGGGGGTTTGCCATAATCGCCACGCTTGGCAGGCGGGATGGCGATCGCAGTATGGTATGGTGGTGGAATGCATAGAGAACGCTGCTGCCCATTCTCCGGTACGCCCCTTAGTCGCCTTTTCCGACACCCACGGGAAGTATGGGATGGTGCTATTTTTTAAGTCCGACACCACACAGACACCCCATTTGCGTAACACAAATTATTTCCTCAGTCTGAGGGTTTTCAAGGAAATACCTAATCCATTGCTTCATAGGTTTGAAAAATTTGGATGCTCAACAACTTAAACAATGCAATGATCGATTGCCATTGTACATAATTTTGTGTGTTACGCAATTATCACTGAATCTATTTGAATCACTGACCTGTATTATACATGATAGAGGTCAGTGATTTGAATACACAATGATAGCTTGGAAACTAGGTCGGAGGGACTTCTTTGCTAACATAAGCAACACAAGTGAATAGTAAATCAAAAATGAAATTCTTTATTCTGTAAATAGGATATCGGAGTCACATTTACACGTCACTAATAAGCTACGTATTTGACGTCGATAGTCCTTATATGACTACCCCTGAGAAGACCCACTTAGAAGAAATGGCGAAATAATCTCAGGGGTCAAAGTTTCTCTTAAAGTCCAGACATATAATCTTGGTCAGATCATGTGAGGACCATAGTGCCTGAAATGGTCTTTTCAGGAAAGGACCACACAGATTTGAGAAGACCTGTCCAGCTAAAATGTGCTAAAATCCTGTAACAAAACAAAATGTTTCAGTATACGCCAAAAAAATGTTTACTCGGTACAAAACCATCTAAACATCTACATATCAAAACACAATAACCCACAAAAACAAAAAAATGAGACATTCGTTCTGCATATAATGCTACGTAATGAAGTAATACGACGCGGCGATGTTGGACACAACCCCTTTATTTTGATGGACACGTATTCTGGAATTGGGTATTTTTTTTTTCTAATAGGTATCAAATTATTGTACGGACAAAAAATTCAGGCAATATTCAGCTTTAGAGAACGTGGCAGCAGTCTAATAGTTTGCCATTTTTGGAAATTAATTATTGTAAGCTGTATAAATAAAAATGAAAAAATGTTCGTTTGTAAGCGCATCACTTGAAAAAGGCTCCACTGATTTGGCTATTTTTTGTTTTAAATGTTCGTTTATGGTTGGGAAATATTTTCAAAACTTGTCAGGAAAATTGAAAAGGAAAAACTGAAGGTGCTTTTTTATGGGAATTGAAATTTGAACAGGGATATGTCTGTCAGGTCAGCTAGTAAATCTATGAAAACAATATGTCAGTCGTTTCCTTCAAAATCCATGACATTTGGTACAATTTTTAAATATAAAAAAAATAGTTTAAGACATAGGTATGTAGGTTTAGTAATAGTTTTATTAATTTTATTGTTTCAATTATTATTACTTTTTTCTACTATATTTTTTATCACATTTATTTTGACTATTATTTAATTATTTCGTTTTATAATTCCTACTAAATACTACAAACTAAAACTATTTTGTACGCCGAATATGGCAAAACATGTTGAACCAGAAATATTTTTTCCATCCATATATGCATATCTCACGTTACACATGTTTAAACAAATAAATGCATCTTTATCTTTATCTATAACTTTAATGTGCAATGGAAAAAACATTGGTACTGGTGTGTAAAGTGCCAGTTTACGTATATGCTCTGGTATTTTTATTCAATCAAACATCAGCATAGAAATGGAAAACATAAAAAAATACTTTTAGAATAAGCCGGTATCACCCAGTCAAAAAAGCAATATGTAACAAATTTGTTTTTCAATTTCGTACCAATTTTGCATACGGGACCCCGTCGTATCGAGCAAATAAAATGCGGTATTGTGGTTTTTACGATGCGTAAATATTTTTTCTTCGTTTTTTTCTACTTTTATTGGTCGAGGTGGGAATGAAAAGCGGATTTTGTGTAATAACTGTATGTTATTGTCGCCAAAATTCTGTAATAGCTTGTCTGGGCGATATTTTTTCCTTTTTGTACCCGCTTTGGTGAACTTGATACCCTTGATGAGCTTTCGCGCGACGTGCGTTTAATTTATGATTCGGAGAGCGAGTATTTCATGTTCATATTTTTGATATTGGCATAAACATCCTCTCATATTACGGATTTATGTTTTACGTCGCATTGCAATAATGAAAGAGTTATCGCGTGTGCGATGTGCTTGTATAACGCGTTTGATAGAAGGTTCGAGTAAGTAGCCAAATATCGACACGACACACTTCCAACATGATTTTTTGATGACATGTTATGCACAATAAACAAAAGATAATAAAATAAAAATGACAATAATTAAAGATATAGTGCAAAAAAGTAGCGCCAGACCCCACACTAGGATACCCTGTGTCGTGGGATCTAGTTATTACGGCGTTATTGACACAGTATAAGTGCACTAGTGATCGTGATCAGTGATCGTTTGGTTACTGAGTCTAAACAATATTTAAACTTACTTAACTAAAGGAAACATGCAAAATTACAATTATAAGGTTTGTGTACAGTGTAGTTTAGTATAGTCTGTACGTATGTTTGTGTTAAAGGAATGTGTTAGGAGGAAGTGTTACACCTGGGTGAGTATTTGCGAGGGACTTAAAGTATGGGAGTCAGGAGAGCTTCAGTCCGTGCATGTGTCCTGAGCTGATAAGCCACTTAATAACTTTTTTTTTGAGCAACCCGCTATGTCCAAGGTTTAGTTGATGTGTTGATATATGAATGGACCGTGTAACTTCGAGCTCTTTGGGCGAATTTAGTGCGAGTAGAGGGTGTTTTCCATTTTTTCTGTCTGCATGACCTAGTAGATTTGGATTGGGTTTGGGGTGCTTGTCGGTGGATGCTTAATAAGACAGACAAAATGAAAAGCTGTCTTATCCTAAGCACGAAAGGGGTTCTCTCTTCGAAAGGGGGGGCGGGCTGTAATCTACCACGAGGACCCAGTGCGGGTTAGTAGATGTCATATGTCTTCGAATTTTTGGTTCTAGGACATACCGGTTTCCTCACGATGTTTCATTCACCGTCTTGAAGCAGTGGTGATGAAATTATTTACATTATGCACCTCCCCCCGACCGACCTACCTCGACCGACCGACCGACCTCGTAAGTCGGGCCGTTACCACTGGGCCTTCACTGCACTCCAAACTAAATAATATAACGTTGTCCAAATAGCCTTAAAAAAGGACACCAGCCCATATTACCTAGCCTTAAAAAAGCAACTCGTGCTCTCGGCTATATGTGTAGCCCTACCTTTAGTAATACAGGCTGGTAGTAATAGTTTGTGTGTTCCATTCGAACGTTCAAGCAAGTGTCAAGTATATTAAAAAGGTATTTTTGTTTAATAGAAGCAGTGCTAAAAATAACTTGAAAATGTGAAGTCTTCTTATAAATATATTAGATCCATGTCAAAGTTCTTTTAATTATAGATATTTGGGAGGTCTCGTCTGGATCTCTACAGTACACACACATGTGGATATTAGTAATAGGTATATGACAAGACAGCATTACACATCCACAAAACGCATATTAAACTCCTAACCGTTCCCGTTTGACACATATTGACTGCCATAGCCACAACACATCTGCGCCATAATTGTGTTTCGATTAGCACCATGTCAGACGGTATGCACTCATTGATTACAGGAAGCGCCATTACATTATCGGAGGCGGCCATTATTTATGTAATATGTGGAGTGATTAGACTGGTTGTTGATGTTCGATGTTGATTAGGAAGGTTTAGTACCAATGTTGGTGGTGGATAATTAGAGAATTGTGTATAGTAGGTATGTTGTGGCGTCATGTAAGTTAGTACCAACTAAGGGTACACGATAAGTTTGTGTCCGAACACACTATGCTGAAGGTACCGTAGTTCCGCGGCTGATTTTACATTTCGACGTATTCGGCTGATATGACATAAGTGCCGAATTTACGCGGCAGAAATTCAGTTGCGCAACTTTGTGTGTATTCAGTGTCTCGAGCGCTGTCGTGGCTTCGTGTCGTGTTATCTAAACAGCCGGACAGACAGACGCAAAACAAAGTGATCCTGTTAGGGTTCCGTTATTACTTTTGAGGTGCGAAACCCTAAAAATTGACTATTTTACAGTAATAGCAATTGCAGAGGCTTTAGAAGTGTCGAACCGAACCGAACTTCGATCGCGTATAATATGTGCTCTACAGAATACGTTGCCGCCGAATTGCCGCTGAACTCACGCCCGACCGAAGTTCATCTGTACGCTATAACGCAACGTAATTTCGGCATTACGTGTCGTCAGTAATTCAAATAGCAGGCGTAATCATGCTGAATTTCGGTCGACGACCTTCGGTATTGTGTGTTTAGACACTTTGCCCGCGATATTAAAATTTTCTTACGTTTTTTTGCAATTTGTAGATCAGTTGTAGACCAGCGTCAGGCTATATGTTGATTAAAATTTTGATTCGCGACCATAACAAATATGTGCGGGAATTTTAAGGAATATGCCGGAAGAATAAACTGGATCCTCAATACAAGCGAATATAATTTTAAATTGGTTTTAACAATATGGGGTTTCAAAAGCAAGTAAAGTGTCAAAGGGACCGGCATACACATATTACAATGAATAAGTACGTTAAAGCTAATTAGACGAATTGCTGCTATTAGATATTGATCAGGCGTTTCAACATTAATAGGGCGCTTTGAGAGCGACCGGTGTCCAGCAGTAGACTGAAGCAGGTTTATGATGATGATCCAACAAATATGACATAACAGGGTTATAATTATTACAATCAGCAATACAACTCTTTGAGTTAGAAATGACCTCAAATATCATTTCATGAAATAATCATATAATAGTCTGTGTGGTGCCGGACTTAAAGAATACCACCACCCCATACTTCTCGTGGGTGTCGTAAAAGGCGACTAAGGGTCTAACCGGAGAATGGGCAGCAGCGTTCTCTATGCATTCCACCACCATACCATACTGCGATCGCCAACCCGCCTGCCAAGCGTGGCGATTATGGCAAACCCTCCCCATTTTGGGAGAGGCCTATGTCCAGCAGTGGACGTCTTTCGGCTGAAATGATGATGATGATGAAATAATCATCCAATAGGATAATTTGAACTTAGAGAGGTGTATTGATAATGTTTATAATTATAATTCTATAAATAAATATTTGTTACGGCTGTGAATTATAATTATGTAGATCAACACAACTTGGGGGCCTAAAAAGGCCACTTTGGAGAATCATAAAAGGATAACATTATGCATTATAATATGGCGAAGACAGTCCGTGTTTTTCTTTTTTTTCGCTGACTACGTAGGTATAATCAAAGAAATTGGGATTGGATTTGGATCGGATTGATTTGTATTTTAGCACAGACAAAAAAAAAATAACTGAAAAATGTTTCACCAATGGGATTTGATACGATAAACTTAGGGGTTAACTGTCCATTATGTTATCCTTTTATGATTCTGCCAAAGTGGCAGTTTTAAGCCCCCTGATCTGACCAATTGCAAAAAACGTAAGAAAATTTGAATTTCACAGGTTATCCTGAGGCTTACGCCTTAATAAGTTTCTTGAATTTATATGCTGTTGAAGCATATATATTTTGTAACCGACCACAGACGTGACATTTATTTTCTTTGTCTCTCTCTTGCTTTATGATAAAATACACAATATCATCATCAAAATCAAAGTCAAATCATTTATTTCAAATAGGCACTTATAAGGCACTTTTGAACCTAAAAATTTACAAGATTCTAGTTGCTCCTTCCAAAAGATAATTTCATATGGATAAGTACGGACAAGGAACAGTAGTCCATAGTAACTCTTTTAAAATGTTTTATAATATTTTGCATTTGCGTCGATTCGATACAAAATTATGGCTGCGTATACAAAGCGTGTTTTATCCAAGAAAGTCAAAGTTAATCCCGACAGGCAGAACCAACTGATCAATCACACGCCACAGCTTCGATTCCATTCAAATAAATTTAAACTACCAACATGCAACGTCCATTACAATATAAATTGCAAATCAAAAACTTTTTCATTGTTAAAAATGTGTGAAAATAACGACCCCAAAGGATTTAATCATTTCGACGACCCTAGTATTAAAATTATCGGTGATCGACGATCGTTCTTGTCTATATGCAAATCCCGATTCAGAAAATTTGAATTTCAAATAAAACATATATTTGTTTATTTTTCCGATACGCCACCTAATAGTGCGTACTACTGCGATTTCGTATTCAAAAAATGTTATTTCGTGGGGTATGCCACTTTGCATGTCGGCAAATTTGGGGTTCAATGTGATTTTTGACGGATGCCAATCATTGTCAGTTTTTTTGGTGACAAAATTGATTGTTATATTGAAATGAATAATAGAATGATTCGTATAGTGTATGGTAATTTTGCGTTTTGTATAAAGCTTTGTAGCAGGAAATCAATCGATCAAACGAAATTGCGTTCTTTCTCGTCATGGTGATTTTTTGTAGGTAATAATTATTAAGCCCATTTTATATCGTGCGACAATACGTTAACCATTTGTGGATGGAACTCTGCCCGCGCTGATGCCTGCGACTTCGTCTGCGATCCAGGATGAAAAGTATCCTATGACCTGCTCCAAGTCATGGTCTATCCATTTGCCAAATTTCATCAAAATCCGTTCAGTCATTTTAGTGTGAAAGCGTAACAAACAAACATACAAACCATCAAATCTTTTGTCTTTATAATATTAGTTTAGACTAGCGACCTGCCCCTGCTTCACACGATTTTTACGACTTGACAAAACATCGTTATTTCTTTATAATATTCATGTAAGTAATATTAAACATGTAAATTTTCCGATTCTGATGATAAACACCGCATTGCAATCGCATACTTTCGTAGTATAAGTACAACGGGACACACAGACAGACACGAAAAGCAAATTTATAAAAAAAAAAAAAAATTATGTATGCGAAACCCGAAACACGTTTCTAATATTTTTATGTAAATCCTATGTACAAAATTTCAAAACTTTATCATGAAAAATCATAGCGTGATATTAAATAGCCTATCTTTCCTTTCTCAAGAATTGGGCTATCAAATACAAAAATATTTTTTTCAAATCCGACTGGTAGCGAAAGAGATTATTTATTACATACAAACTTACAAAATTTACCTCTTTATAATATTAGTATATATATCTACTCCTGTCTGTGTGGTGCCGGACTTGTTTGTGTGGTGCCGGACTGTCTGTGTGGTGCCAGACTTAAATAATTTTACCACCCCTTACTTCCCGTGGGTGTCGTAAAAGGCGACTGAGGGTCTTACCGGAGAATAGGCAGCAGCGTTCTCTATTTATTCCACCATCATACCATACTGCGATCGCCAACCCGCCTGCCAAGCGTGGCGATTATGGCAAACCCCCCCCAAAATTGGGGATGGCCTATATCCAGCAGTGGACGTCTATCGGCTGAAACGATATCTACTCCGGCTTACCTCTTACAAAAATCGACCCTTCGCTACTGGTTATAGGTCTATCCTCCTCCTTTAAATATCTCTCCTTGATATCTTGGGTGAAGTGAACTATCAATAGTGTCAATCCCTAGCTTTAGAGTTTAGATGGAATGACAACACACTTCAAGCTCACTTCATCTAAGTTTTCACAGTGAGATTATTACAGAATAGCCTGCTGATCTTTGACATATTTTTTTATTTGAAAGTTTGCTCTTGACACTAGTCTAGGTCAGAGGTGACGATGCAGTGAGTATACCCAGAAGAAGCCTGTTCCCTCTTACTTTGACATTTTCACCTACAATATTTATTCCCACATTTAGAACAACCTTTTCCATAAATAATCCTAAAATTAATAAATACGTGATAATTTCTGTGAACAGCCAATAAATAATAACCACTTAAAGCCCTTATTATCACACAAAAAACATTAATAGTTTTTAAATTATGCGCACGCACATATTTCCTATGAAGATCCAACCCTTAGCTCAAAATGGCGACTGTGTGTTTAATCTACAAATTGATTTTAATCGACACGCTTTCCATAGTTACCTGCTGAGATTTTTAAATGTTTTCCCACGATACGTATTTAAATATAAATATTTATTTTGAAGACCTACTAAGTTGTCAAATCGGATAAGGAATTTTTTTTTTGTTTTGTAAATCATCAAAATATGACTCCTCCCGCTCTGGGCGGAGCGGAAGGGAGTGTCAGACTCTTACTGACTAAAACCTACCCCTGTTCCTTCCTTAGCACTTTATGTTCCGGGCCAGTGGTAACCCTTTCGGACAATCCTGCTGATCCGGCAGGATCGGATAAGGATGGAGCCAACACAATCTGCCTAGCTTTTTCCCAACTATATTAGGGTCGGCTTTCAGTCTAACCGGATGCAGCTGTATAGCTGTATTTTATAAGGGTCGACTGCCTATCTGAATGAATGAATGAATGAATGAATTGCACCGATCCCAGCGTGGTTAAACCAGACTCGATTAATCGAATGAACCCCAAGATTCGCACTAGCTCCTGTAGCCTCATGTTCATGGTGCTACAGCGACCATTGCATATCAAGGAATAGACCGGGGGGCGCGGTAATGGTAGGGAAGACGTGCCCGTAGGATAGGTAAGGATTTAAGAGCCTACCGGATATGCATCCTAGAGTAAGCATTGGACTAGTGGAGAGATGGGTAATTATTATCTGTGGATGGGCATCTTTTATCGACCTTGCCGCCAGGTTGGTTCAGGTCGAGCTTCCTCGGTGCGTTTTTTGGCGGGCTTCTCCTGCTTTCTCGGTTCTTTTGTATGTCATTGCTCTGCTGTGTTGTGTTAGATGTTGCTGTTTTCAATGTCTTCGTCGGAAGTTTCGCTACTATCCGTTTCCAGTTTTTTGTAAATCTCACTAGCAGCTATCTTGATCTTACTTCTATCCTCCGCTGTATCCATCGAAAAATTGATTCCCTTGTCGAAGTACTTCGTGTCCTGTTTTAGATTGTCGTTCCATGTGTAAATAGGTCGGCCGACCTTCTTAGATTTGGCCTTGTACTGCATTGCTGCATGCAGTAGGTGTGGTTTGCGGTGCCTGTAGACATGTGCGAGTTAGCACATCCTGTGGTTCTTGATGCGTTTGGTTACTGTTTTTCCGTCTAAGATTTCATGCATTTTCTTTTGTCTTGGTTTATTCCTAGAGTGGTTAATCAAGTCTCTCCTGATAACTCGCTCATATCTTCTGCATCAATTAGGTACCCCAGTTGTATGAAAATCTTAATACAACTGGGGTACCCAATTGATGCAGCCCACCGTACCTAGGTATTTAATTTCATCACTTGTCGGTATACTTATTCCATTAAGGGTCACGTGTGCCGTTGTCTGTGTAGCTATGGGGTCCCTAATTAGTATTTTTGTTTTTGTTTCATTTATTTGGAGGCCTACACTATCTAGTAGGGGTTTGATATGGTATAGGATACCTTCTCACCTTTCTAGGTCATCTGAAATGAAGATAAGGTCATCCGCAAATGTTAGTACTAGGGGGAGTGAGATTTCACGATCCTGGTCGCGTTTTATTAAATGGGTTTCCTCGTCGAGGGTTCTAAGGACTTCGTCGATGACCAGTGTAAACAGGCGAGGGGACAGAGGGCAACCTTGTTTGACTCCCTTACCTTTAATAATCCAACTGCTTTGCTGGCCACACCATTTGATGTATGTTCGTTCATTCAAGCATACCTTAATTATCTTGTTGGTCAGCGATTTGTTGGTTCGTTGTAATAGGATATCCCTCAGTGTATTGAGGTCGACGTAGTCAAAGGCCTTTTTTATGTCAAGAACGAGTACATAAGTTCTTTTACCTGCTCGCCATTCTTCGTCCAAGACCCTTTTAAGCGTAAATATGGTCGTCTGTTGATCTATTGTTTAAAAAGGCCGCTTGATAGCTTCCCAGTTCCGTTATTGTTTCGTCTAGTTTTTTTTTAGTACGTAGGAGGCGTAAATTCTGTAACCCGTGTTGCAAATCGATATGCGGCGATATTCATTTTTAGTGTTATTGTTTTTGGAATTGGTACTTGTACGGTCTCCAGCCACGTGTCGGGTGCTTCGTTCTGTGTCCAAGCTTTGTTCATGTGTTTGGTGACGGCTTCTTGTAATATTTCTGGCATTGCTTTGTATAGCTCGATTACCACTTGGTCGGTTCCGGGGGCTGTCCCGTTCCGCATTTTATTAATGATTCCCATTATGTCATCCGCAATGGGTCCATCACACTGTGCTTCGGTTATCGGATTTTTTATATTAACTGTTGGTATAAGATGGCCCTCGGATTTTTTAATATTTGCTCCCATTTGGTCATCGGTATATAGGTAGATCTTTTTCGACGTTTTGCTTGAAGTTTGTTTCTACTGTAAAAAAGTATAGCATCTGCCTTCATTTTGCAGGGTGGTTTTTCCCCAATCCATTGAGGCAGGCTCTGCATGCTTTTTGCTCTTCCTGATATTTGACATTTTGAAGTGTTGCCTGACATTTTTTTACTAAGTTGTGCCTATTTGGATTATCAGGTTGCCTACTTTGGAGGAACTTAGCTTTTTGTAGTTGACCTAAAAATTTTGAAATCGTTAATATAGTAATAATTTTTATAAGTGTAGACAATTAGAGTTTCAAGTAGGTTTTTTCCGGAGTAGAGGTTATATTCTACATCATAGTAGTAAAGACAAACTTCCAAAGATGTTTGAAATTACTTTTTAACCGACTTCAAAAAAAAGAGGAGGTTATCAATTCGGTTAAAATTTTTTTATGTGTGATACCTCACAACTCCGTTATTTATACAGGGTTATTTGTAAAACATTAACAACCTCTTAAGAGGTAATTGTACTCATCATTATGAACAACTTTTACTTGGGACCAAATCTGAAATCGCGAAAAAAATAATCAGCTGTTCCCTATATTTTGACGAGTTAATATACGAACATGAAATGCAGGGCACAGCTGATTTTTCTTCTCGCGATTTCAGGTTGGTCCCATAGTAAAAGTTGTTCATAATGATGAGTACAATGACTTCATAAGAGGTTGTTAATGTTTTACCAACCCTGTATAAGTCGATTTGCAAAATTCTTTTTTTATTTGAAAGGATATACTTTCAGATTGGTCCCATTGTCATCAGGTCAGGATCTGATGATGGGATCTGGAGAAATCGAAAGAACTCTTCAAATATTATGGCTCACCTATAGCGATTTTGGTAATTTTATAGTAATTATCCAATTTCGTGCAGTCATTCGGAAGTTAAGCGGGTACAGACATTTCGGCGACTTTGTTTTATACTATGTAAGGATATTTCAGCGGTAACTTTGTAACTACCTTAAAAAAAGTTTTTGTTTCACATCATTTTTTATTAATGTTATTTTTATTTCGTCGGTAGAATGCCATTGGGTTTGCATGACTTACAATTTGACGTTTTAGTTTTAACTAGTGACATACCATCAATATACTCTAGACATATTATTTTTTGTTTTTTATATACTTTATTAATGTACCTGTGTCTTTTATTTTGTACGTAGCTGTACGTTGGAGATAACAAATTAGTGACACGCTGTCGACACAAAAATCTGCCGAAACGAAAATCTGTCTAAACGGAAACAACCCCATTTAATAAGTACTACCGCAAACAAAAATAAAACAAATAATTAGGTAATTAATTCCTCAAAACGTTCCCAATTTCCCCCATACCACAAATTCTTGTCGTTGTTCAGGCGACACTATAAATTGCTGTAATTGTTCCTAACATCAATTAGCGGGACATTTTCAAAATTAGCTTCTTCTATAATGTCGTCTTTATTTTCAGATAATTGTTAGGAAATAACTAACATGGGTGGTATATTGCTTTAGTGTCGTATAAATAAAGTGTAATTACTTTTTTGGGATAAAAAAGAATAAATGAGACAGATTTTTTACAATTATTAATAGTTCTTTATTTATACAACATTATTTTTAGTAAGTATATGCGAAACCCGAAACAAGTGTGTAGTATTTTTACCGACTTCACAAAAAGGAGGAGGTACTATGTTTGGATGTTTGTATGTTTTTTTTTTTTTTTTTTTTGTATGTTTGTTCATCGAATACTCCGCCAATTCTCGACGGATTTTCAAAATTCTTTTTTTGTTCGAAAGTAGATAGTCCTGAGGTGATCCCATTGTCACCAAATTAGGATCTGATGATGGAATCTTAGAGAAATCGAGGGCAACCCTCAAATTTTATAGGCTCACTTATTGTTTTTCGCATATTTTATGAAGTATCTTGTGTATTTGCGTATGGTTGTCACCATCTCAGGTAGCTGGGCTGATGATGGAAGGTACAACTCCTTAACAGTAAGAAGTTACTCGAACAGACAAGGACTGTTTTAGTAAATTGTTTTGATGTTTGATAGGGCATTTGCCACATTTGGTCTTATGATCATCAAGTTATGACCTGATGCTGCAGTCAGGATAGTCTGCTGAGTACCTAACTCCTCGACAACTAACAGCAGATATATCGTGCTTAGGCTTATTGAAAAGGGCTCGATGTGTGGATAAACGTACTGTTAATGAGGAACACCGAAGTACATAGAGACCTGATGCTGAAGCCAGGAGCATCAGAAAAAGTACAAACCTTGAAATTACAGCACCCATAGTCGTGTTTGGGCTCATTTTCAACAGGACTAAATTTTAAGTTCAAAGCAATGTTGACATAAATCTGGCCTGATGCTGCAGCCAGGATTATCAGCATCTAGTCTAAAAACTAATAAATACTTCTTAAAGTGAAACACTTTTGCGAGTTTTTCTTCTGTATAATTATCCTAACAAAGGTTGCCGGTAGTGGCTGGATGAGAGAAGGGGAGGACCGTGAACGTTGGCGCAAACTTGGGGAGGTCTACGTCCAGCAGTGAACTGCAATAGGCTGATGATGATTTATAAAAGCCTCAATCGTTGCATTTCACGCAATGCCTTTTCGTCATGTGGTCTATTTAGCAATTTGGTAGGTTCCAAGTCGCATAATACAATGCCATCCAGCGTCTTTACACGACTAAGCGTAACATAAACTTGGCCCTTAGCAAAATTTTTCTTGTCTAAGTCTATTATTAAAGTAACTTGAGCATTTGCTCTCGGAAATTATGATTTGGTAAAGTAGAGCTGATGATGAAGACCACAAATGGCCATCGGAACTACTCAATGACAAATATTTCACGGGTTGCGATTCCATTACTTTAATATAGCTGCTAAGCAATTCGTGCTCATTATAATGCGTATGGTGAAGTGGAGCTGATGGTGACTTCTCAATCAGCTCCAGTTCTCCTGGTTCTTAATAGGATATAACTCCTCTACAATTAACGTACCTGCATCGGGAAAAGCAATATTTTGTAAAAGGTGATAAGCAGTTGACATTAGGCTATTATAACTTAGATAAATTACAAACTGACCCGCTAAAAATTGAAAAATAAAAACTTTTTTACAAAAAAAACAACCGACTTCCAAAAACACTATAAAGTGAAAAATAACTTTAATTTCGGAAGTCGGTGGCAAAAAACTAAAATACAAATCCAAAGACACCGACTTCCGAAATTAAAGTTATTTTTCACTTTATAGTGTTTTTGGAAGTCGGTTGTTTTTTTGTAAAAAAGTTTTTTTATGTAAAGAATCTATGTACAAAATTTCAAAACTGTATCATGAAGAATCACAAAGTTATAAGCTTGTTAAGTTGCCTGTTTGTCCGTACAAAAACATGGTCACCCGCGCCGCTCGCGCCCCGCCGTCTTGCGCTCTTTGATAATAGTACCTAGGTACCTAACCGTTCGGCGCGGAGATTGGATAACCTACTTAGTGTCGCTCGGTGTCCAACTTTCAACCTTTTTTAAATATTTTTGTGACAAAATATAACATGGGGTAAAAATTATTGGAATCGAATCAGTTACTTATTCTGAACAAACTATATTCAGGTTTCGCATATACTAAAAATAACGTTGTATAGGAGGGGATCGTGGCTAAATAATAGCAGCCGCACGGATCGATCGACGATCTGGTCAAGATTGCTGAACGACTCTGGCTTAGGAAGGCTAGAGACAGAAAAGACTGGCGTGCATTGCAGCATGCCTACACTCAGCGTTGGGTGGCGAAAGGCTGAAGAAGAAGAGGTGTCGATCGATCAGGTTAAGCTACGTTTGCCGCGGTTGGTCCGTGGATGGGTGACCATCTTTAGATACCAGGACCCCTCCGAATCTCGGAAAGCACGTTAAGCCGTTGTTCGCGGTTGTCTTTCTTGGATCTATGACAGTCGTTACGGGTCGTCAGAAACCCGAAATTCTGACAACCAGTCTTACCAAGAAGTACCCAGGGGTACCCAGTAACTGGGTTGTAGAGTCAGATAGGCAGTCGCTCCATGTAAAATACCGGTATTCAGCTGCATCCGGTTATACTGGAAGCAGACCCCAACATAGCTGGGAAAAGTCAAGGCAAATTTGTGCTTTTTGGTTGTTTAAGTTAAGTTTAATAATTGTTAAGCGGAAAAAACGGTAAAGTTTTTTACAGAATGAATAGTTCTGTACAGGGTGATTCATAATTCTTTTATAGCACCATCAAGCTGCAGCAGTCCACTGCTGGACATAGGCCTTTCCAATGGCATTCCGTTCAACTCAATTCTCAGCAAATCCAATCCACCTGCTACCCGCCCCTTCGAATGTCGTCGTTCCGTCTAGCCTGAGGCACGAGGGCGTCCTACTTGACGTTTGCCACTTAAAAACACGTAGGTCATCGTCAGGTTTGCGACTAATATGGCCGGCCCATTGCCACTCCAGCTTGCTTATCCAGTGTAAATGTAATTATTTTATGTATTTTTGTTTCATCAGCAATTTTTATAATTTAAAAATAACTGTGAGTTTTTAAAGTAAAAAAAAATCTTGTGGCCGAGTAAAATTATTCCAACATTTCCTTCATATTTTGTATGCACCTAGATAACTTGTAATATTTAGGTACCCGTTCATTACCTACTTAAAGTGGTCGGGATGATAAATCATGATGTTTAAAACCTAACCCTGTACCTGACCCTTGGGCACGCCATAATTGCGGCGATAAGTCCCCTCTTTGAGGAGTGGCTAGAGAGGCACCACGGTGTGTTCACTGACTCGTCTGACACAGGTCCTTACCGGACACTGTTGCTTCAGAAGGTTCCTGTTCCGTATAAGGTAGGAGGAAACGCCCGGGTGTCACCATTGTGTGAATGGCCTTGCGGCCACAGTGGAGCATACGGTGGAGATCTGCCCGGCTTGGGCCGGGCACCGCCGCGTCTTCACAGCGGCGATCTTGGCGGCGATCTCTCGAGTCCGGCCCTGGTCCAGGCCATTGTACGGAGCGGGAGTTCATGGGAAGCCGTCACCTCCATCTGCGAAGCGGTAATGCTTGCGGAGGGGGCGGAACGCGTGAGGGAGAGGCAATATGCGCCCTCAGGCCCCTAGTCGCTGCAGGAGACGCCCTGGGCGTTGGGAGTCGAGAGCCGATTCCCGGCCACCGTAGGCGCGGGCTTGCGGACGGCGAGCAATAGGCAGCTCGCCGTCCGGTAAGGACCCAGACCCGGGTCGACGGCGCTTTGTGTTCCACCCACGCCTCGAAAGAGATGTCAGCACTAACTGACGGGGACCGCTAGGCCCGCGGATTGTTCGAAAGCGATACCGTGGCCCCTGGCATTGCCAACTGAAGGAACACGGGTAGATTTTAGTCAGTACAAGTCTGACATGCCCTCACGCCAGAGCAGAAGTTACATTTTACCACTTTGGAAGTGTCTCTCGCGCAAACTATTCAGTTTAGAAAAAAATTATAATAAACCTCAATATCATTTTTTGGGTTTGACAAAAACATTTTTGAGTTTCAGTTCTAAGTATGGGGAACCCCCAAAATTTATTGTTTTTTTTTCTATTTTTGTGTGAAAATCTTAATGAGGTTCACAGAATACATCTACTTACCAAGTTTCAACAGTATAGTTCTTACAGTTTCGGAAAAAAGTGGCTGTGACATACGGATAGACAGACAGACAGACATGACGAATCTATAAGGGTTCCGTTTTTTGCCATTTGGCTACGGAACCCTAAAAATGCCCAACGTGCCTAAACATGTGTTCACTGCAAAAAATAAAATAGTTACCTGACCCAAACGAGAGGAGGCCTATATTCAGCAGTAGGTGGAACACGGCTGCTAATGGTGACGATGATGATGATGAAGGGGTGACTGTACCTACCTATCGGTAAGTACAGTCACCAAAAGGGATAAATAACCAGGATCGTCGGATATCGTTGAAATTTAGAAACAATTCGATAGATTCCATGTTAATGGGATGATGTCGTTAATGCTGGCGTGCCGTGCCATCCGACCAGCGCTCTTGTTGCAGGATAGGCCATGGTGTCCGAGGCAGTCGACTGCTTCCACGCATTGAAAACGATGTGGCGCTCCGCAATGAGCGCCCAGACGCAAACATGTAGCGAGTCAGAATATGGTGTCACCCAGCCCAGGTGGTGGTGTAAGTGCCTATGTTAGGTGTCAGTATGTTTACTGTTTGTTTTGTATTAATAACATTTTATGTATAATATTATTTATTTAGACAGGTAAAAATAACAAAATTAAATTCTAACTTAACTAAAACTATACAGAAACTAGAAAGCGTCGAAAAACTCATCCGCATCGCTGTCGATTGGTAATGTACGGTGGGCTGCATCAATTGGGTACCCCAGTTGTATTAAAATTTAAGTTTAAGTACCCAAGAGACTGGCGGCGTTACCGACATTTTTTTTTTAATTACCACGTTGCATGGTGATGCTTAGCCTCTGGCCAAGGAAAACGCCAGCCCTTGGGTTAAATTTAATTTAATTAAATAATAATTTTATTCGAAAATATCCATCGGTTTATTACTAAACTTTAACTAAATCCGACGACCCTAGTTACTTATCTCCTTTGGTGGCCGTACAATAATTGCTAATACTAGCGTAATTCAGAAGGCTAATTCTTGTAATTAATGACGTTCAAAATCTAGTCGCAGTCTCATCTCATCGACAATTAATTAAAGGTATTTTTGACAGATTGAGACTGAGATCAGACTGTGAACGTTCTTAAAATTACGAGAATCGCCCCTCAGGAAACGTGTAACTTTGGCATAGCGTCTTAAGAGTAAACTAGTCGCGAGCTCGAACTCACTGGTGGTCATGGCCAAAAAGCACGCTGTCTCATCTGGCTTCGTGTCCGACAGAGCTAGTATCAGTGATGAGCAGTTAGACGCTAGTCTACACGAACAATGTCTAGTTCTTACACACAGAAACACCGTTCCAAACCAATAGGCGCGTAAAAATAATCGAAAAGTGCTTCGGAAAATCGAGTTTTATGGAAAAACCACTACTTACATAAATCAATTACAAATAAAGTTTATTGAACTCTTCGATAACTGAGCTTTGTCTTTACGGACTTGGTTTTGAAGATTTTACAGTTCTTTTATTACTTACTAGCTGCGCCCCGCAGTTTCACCCACGTAAATGTTGATCCCGTGGGAATATCGGGATAAAAAGTAGCCTATATGTTAATTCATTGGGTCAGCTACCTCCATATAAAATTTTATCGAAATTGGTCCAGCCGTTTGAGCGTGAAGAAGTAACAAACATATAAACACACACACACACTCACACACTCACAAACTTTCGCCTTTATAATATGTGTGATTTACATCCATAATTACGTTAAAAATAGCCAGAAAAACTAATCTTTATTGGCTCATAACTTTTTAATGGCTTTTTGTTTTACTATTCTGTTTCCGTCCAAACAACATTAATAATAAGATAAAACGATATTATTTTTAACTTTGGAAGCACAATGTCAAACAGTGGAGTAATACTCTCCCGAAATTTGTATGGAAATAATATCGACTAGTGGCACCTTAAAGCTTCATAGTGTGTTCAAAGGAATGGTCCACCCACACCTACAATCAGGAACATTTTCAGACTGCACTTCTCCACAATTTCCTAGACCAACCTCCATCTAACTCCTTTATACCCACATTAGCAACGAACATACGAGGCACCCACTTTAAAAATCTAACTTTTATCGGAACCATAAAGCTTCCAAAGTTACATCTAAGTGAAATACATCAAGTTTAACTGACCGCATTAAGTTAACCGCAACTCTACCGGATAATGTTTTTCTAAGTTAAAGTACATAAACTTAGATGGATGGTGCTCAGACACACATGAGTTTTATAACTTAAAACTTTAGATAATGTTACTTATTTTTCAAAATGGCGTTGAGTACCTAGTTTCTAAGGGCGTTGAAAGTTTTAAATGGCTTTATTTTGTAACAACCAATTTAAAATGTACTTTTACACATTTCAACTTATTCTCAAGTAGACCTTCCTCCTTGTTAGGATAAACTTATGATAATTTGGAGAAATTATCATTATTTCACCAAATTATCATAAGTAGTAAAATTAAACTCATAAATATTTATAAAAAGTATATTTTCAAATAAAGAAATATCAAAACACAGAATATAATAATTGGCAGTTGATCTGAAAATAATTACATAAAGAACTTAATTAAAGTCAATTGGTATGACTGTTATACAAAAAAACATGCTAAATAAAAATGTCTAAAAACTAATATCTTAAAATCTTAAATTAGCTAAAATATACAGGCCATTTTTATACACAGTGTAGATCACACGATTTTCACTAAAAATAATATACGAAAACAAAAATGTTTTAGAATTGAACAATTGTTTTTGTTTAATATTTGTTCGTAAAATAATAATTAAGAAAGACTTGGTAGTGAGATAACTCTTACACACTATGAGTAATTACAATTATATTGCTTAAGATTTTATAATTATTATATCATTACAGTTATATATAATGTGATTACGGCAGTAAGCATGTATTTTTTAATGAATAATCTGTGTGGAAGTTGCAAAAATATTTACTACAACAGTTTCTTTTAAAAAATCAGTAGTCTTACTACTTTTTATCGCAAATTACTTAATAACTTTAATTTTAGGATACCACAGTTTGCCCTTTGTGCTATTTAATAAAAATAATTTAGTGGTTATTTTTGCATCTTCCATACAAATTCAGTTTGTTCTCGTATCAAGCAATATTACTATGGAAATTTAGAAATTTTCGCGACTACAGATTATATTCTTATAAAAAGAGCATTAAGCATACCAATTTTAATTTATGTACAGAACTCTTAAATGCGTTTTTTCTGTATTATTTTCATATCCTTTGCTGACAAACATAATATGTAGGTAAACTATTTTCTGATGTCTGATAATACTTACCTATATTTATTTTTTACATAATTTAGCATTGCGAGCTAAGAACGCATTAAAAGCAGCTAATAGACAGTTTTTCTAAATGTTTGTCAGCAAAAAATAGAAAATTTGATCAGCAGATAAGAGTTTCCAAGAGATCATTAGGAAAACTTCTTTTTACTTTAATCGTTTCCTTAAATAAATACATATCACATTTGAACACATTCTTCCGTATATTTTGTAACCTTAAAATAAAATTATTGAAATAAAAATTATGGTGTCAATAATAATAACATATGAATTGTTCCCAAAACGTTTTTGTTCCCATTCTTTGTAAAAAAAAATCCAATGACATAAAAAAAAAAATGCAAAACTGGAGAAAATAAAAAAAACAATTTAGTGTTTTCTGGAAACAAAACTTTGCTTTTTAAATTCAAAGCCTCGTGTGTTACTTAACAGTATGAGTTATCAGCTAGCAGAACTAATGGAGTATTTTTATTTACAAATCTACTTAATATAAGCTAAAAAATATCCATTTATGTGCTCGTGTCATTTTTGTGTTTTGCTGTGACAAAAAATACCAACTGTGTAACCCGTAGCCCTCAATTTGATTAGTATATTACATAACAATTTATGATAATTCAGACTGATTTCAGAGTAATTTAATTGTTTTAGTTTTTTAATTTTTGATACCATATAAAGATAATGTCCATGTGTTCAAATTCTTATCATAAAATAATTTCTCTAGCTTATCCAAGCTAAATCATGAACCACCCATCAATTTTGTAACTTTTTAATACAAAATGACTCCAAACAATCTTTGTTAATTATTCAAAAATAATTATTTTGATTTTAACAAATCGGTTCGCGATCAGACATGACAGAGCTTATCAATCAACCTTAACTAACTTATATACAATTAATGATAATAATTATCAAAATATACCATCTCATAAAATCTCCATTGAAATAACTTGGCACTCACCATACAATGGTCTAACCCTAAAATATTTAAAAAATAAACATTTTTATTACACAAAAAATAAAAAATGAGATCAATCGATAATAATTTTTAGGCTGCTCTCTTTGGAACAATTTATGGGAAAACGGACTTTATCATGTTTTAAATAAAATCTATTTTTCTATAACATCGCTGGTCCATTCTTCTGAATACTTCGAGATTCCTTAAATAAGTATGTATATTATTTATAACTATAGTTATGCAATATTTATGGATATATCAACATCGAAAGCGGAATGTAAATTGACACTTCAATATAAGAATTATTTTTATAAAATACGGTTATTTTTTAGGATTTTTCCCTTTTTGAGAAGTTTTTAAACGTGAACATTTTAGTCAGACAACATCAATTTATAAAAACCGGCGTATTTTTTTATAATTTTGTGCAAATTTTTGTTAGCCGGTAAATATAATGTTCTACGTAACCAGGAAAAAACAGTGATAACATGATGATTTTTTGTTGACAATGATTCTAAAATTATTTTTTAGTTTTTTATGTTGTTTTTGTAAAAACCATTTTTGTTTTTATAAAAATATTTTCTTCTAATATATAACAAAATCAAATTCATCCTTTTCTATAAAAATTAAAATCCTTTCACTACCGATTTCTTTTTATAAAATTTTATAGCAGCAAGTATATATTTTGCCATGGACCAAACATTTTAATTTATAAAAATCACTACGTATTATTATAAAATATACAATATGTGTGCGTTCGACAGACGATACACAAACACACAACTTTATATTAAAGCTGTGTATGATTACGTCTAATAATAATTATACAAAAAATTGGATTATTTTAATAATCCTCAATAAATGTACAAATTGCAAAAAGCGTAGCGCAGCGAATAACATTTCAATTTATTCATCGTACGCCTATTTAATATAGTAGAAATGTTTTATTAAAATATGTGCCGTTTAATGTATTTTTAGTGTCATATCATGCAAGTTATATCTTGAGCTAACTTTTACAAACATACATATTTAAACTTCTGCCTTCCTTCAATGGGGGTAGGCAAAAATTTATTATTATATTAAAGCAATCAAATTAAAATTTGAAAAGGGAATCTTTTCAGTTTTTCGTAAAGTTCCTTTTACCACTTTTTCCATTGTTTGTAAATTATAATTTTTATAAATCTAATAGAATGTAAAAACAAAATTCAAAATTTTGTCAACGCTATTCTAATATATTTGAATTCTGAATTGCATGACATATACCGACACGGGTAAAAATATACCCATTAAAACGTCACATATTTCAATAAAACTTTGCCTACAGTAAAATCCCATCACAGCATCATCAGTACAAATAGTTCACCGTTTATTCGAGAACAGTTTCCATCCCAGCATGAACAGGACTGCGGTGCAGATGGATCCGGAAAGCTTGTCAGGAATTATTGACGAGAATATCGACCCTTCTGACTCTTTCTCAGCGGCTGATGGCGCGTCCAACTGGAATGAGAGAATTTTGGCTGTTAATTTTTATGAAGATAATCGGTAGGTATTTTGGTTGGAATTGTTTCTGGGCTAGGCGAAGATACGAGTAACTTGCTATAAATGTAAATTGTTCTGAAGATAATGGCTTATAGGGATGAAAATTTTGGTACCTTCTGATGGGGTACGTAACATTGTAAAAGTGTCATCACTTCGATGAAAAATATGCCTGCCAACTTTTTATTTTTTCCGCAAATAAACGTGGATATTTTTTTCTTTATTTTTTCTATCGCAGCACACTGTGAGAGTAGACCAAAAATTGAGTTTAAAGAACCTGAGATATATATCAGAAAAAGATAAAAATGTTGTTCGCCGTAAATAAAACAATCGAAAATATAATTCCATGTATCACTCTAATTGTCTGTGTGGTGCTGGACTTGTCTGTGTGGTGCCGGACTTAAAGAATAGCACCATCCCATACTTCCCGTGGGTGTCGTAAAAGGCGACTAAGGGTCTAACCGGAGAATGGGCAGCAGCATTCTCTATGCATTCCACCACCATACTACACTGCGATCGCCAACCCGCCTGCCAAGCGTGGCGATTATGGCAAACCCTCCCCCTTTTGGGAGAGGACTATGTCCAGCAGTGGACCTCTTTCGGCTGAAATGATGATGATGATCACTCTAAGGACAGATTTTACAATCGACAGATAATTTTTATTCGTGGAATAAAATTGACGTCTGCCAGATTTTGAATGGAAGAACTGTCAAAAGTTCTAAATTATTCCTCGGATTCCAGCCCTAAAACAAATTACAGAAAAAAGCATTACAAACAACGCCCCTAAACAACAATAAACTTAGCGTGTTCATAAAGTTCGCAAACACTGAAAGCTATAAGAAGTTCTCAGTAAAACTAAAGTGGGAGCACTTTTTATAGATATTAATAAAACAATACTGCAATAAAGTTTAGTACGTAAGGCATTTAGATTATGCGACACGATTCCGATACGACAGTTTATGCCAGAATATCTTTTCGCCCGCGACTTTGTGCGATTTTTGGAAATTGTTTTACAAATTTCAAGATGACGTCATTTTACCCCTTTTGGGGGCTGTTTTCAAAAGCAGGTAGTTATGGCCTTAGAGCACTATTAGGGGCTGACTTGTTTTGCTATTGTGTGTGTTGTTGACACCTTTCTTTTCCCGGGTTTGAACTCATCAGCTGCCCATTTTTTTCTAAACTGAATAGTTTGCACGAGAGACACTTCCAAAGTGGTAAAATGTGTGTGTCCCCCCTGTAACTTCTAAAATAAGAGAACGATAAAACTAAAAAAAGAAATATGATGTACATTACATTACCATGTAAACTACCACCGAAAATTGGTTTGAACGAGATCTAGTAAGTAGTTTTTTTTAATACGTCATACATCGTAAACCACAATTTACCATTAATTCAATCAACTCAAAAATAAAAAATAAAAACATTTAATTCCATAAACATAAACCTTATGCATAAACCCGGATGTTACCAGATGCAGCTGAATACCAGTGTTTTACATGGAGTGACTACCTATCTGACCTGTACAACCCAGTTACTGGATACTCCTCTGTAAGACGGGTACTCGGTCTTTTGGGCTTCCGACTACCGTAACGACTGTTAGAGATCTACGAATGACAGCCGGGACCAACGGCTTAATGTGCTTTCCGAGGCACTGAAAGACTTGATATATAATGGATGGTCACCCATCTACGAACCGACCGCGACAACCACTAACAACCAGTCTAAGGTAAGACTGGTTGTCAGAATTTACGATACGACTCCAGTATTAGATTTACTTCTGCCATTTATTAGAGCAGGAATTTATCTGTTTGATTACTAAGGAATTAGATATTTCCTATAATTAGGAAGTTTGATTATTGGTTGTAAAGCATTAGATTTGTTTATAGTTTATTAATGGCAGATCATAGGAATTCTGGTAATTTGATCTATAAATAACTGTTGTTTATATTCGTCTATAAATATAGTAATGGCAATAAAAGTTTATGTTTATTTTACACATCTCATTTTTCTGATTTGAATGACTGCAATCTGAAGTGTTTTACGTTAGACGCAGCCATTATTTATTTATAAATTAGGAGATATTTATTTACAAAAAACACATTATAAAAGTTACTTGTTATTTTTTTGTGTTCTTTCATTGCGTCATGCTTGCCGCATATAAACGTATTTTCTTTCTTCATCTCTTACTAAAAGTTAGTGTATAAGCATTGAATCTTCATTCAGCAATATAATATTGTGCCCAGTCAAGCTGTATAAAATATAAATATTTTATAATTATAAAGTCACATCATCTGCCTAGCCTTTTCCCAACTATGTTGGGGTCGGCTTCCAGTCTAACCGGATGCAGCTGAATACCAGTATTTTACATGGAGCGACTGCCTATCCGACCTCCACAACCCAGTTACTGGGTAATAAGATACCCCTTGGTAAGACTGGTTGTCAGACTTTCGGGCTTCTGACTACCCGTAACGACTGTCAAAGATCCACGAATGACAGCCGGGACCAACGGCTTAACGTGCTTTCCGAGGCACGGAGGGGTCTCGATATGTAAAGATGGTCACCCATCCACAGACCAACCGCGGCAAGCGTAGCTTAACCTGATCGATCGACCTGTGCGGCTGTTATTATTTAGCCACGGGCCCCTATCTAATTATAAAGTATGTTAATTATAATTATATTATTGTATTATTATATTGTCTATCTATAAATATTAACGTTGAACCTGGATAAAACTGGTGCGATACAATGGAGACTGGTGCAAGGCCTGTGCGCAGCAGCGTCTGAAGTCGAGTTATGAATGATGGCATTCAAGATAACGCTGCACTGTACTCGGGGAGCCTGTAGTTCAGCTACACCCAAAAGGCTTACAATGCTCTGCGGATCCAGTATAACAACGCATTTAGAGTGCTGTTGCGCTGTTGCGTCTGCCTCGGTTCTGTAGCGCGTCATCTATGTTCGCTGAGGCACGTACCGACTGCTTCAATGCTGTACGGCCGCGGCGTAAGAGAGCGGCCCTGTTGTGCCTAGTATTTTAGAAGAATATCGTAAATTTTCATCCATCACGCACAGCGTGTATCAGCAATCTGTACTAATAAATAATTATTTAAGGGTCTGGTAGGTCTGGTCTTACCATCAAACTGAACAACTTTCTTAATGGGACCAACATCGTAATCGCGAAAAAATATTCAGTTTTCACACAAAACTAAATTACAGAAAGTGCCTGCCTGGGTAATGATAGTTTCATCACCACTGCTCTCAAAACGGTGAAGGAAAACATCGTGAGGAAACCCCATGTCCTAGAACCAAAAAATCGAAGACATGTGACAACTAGCAACCTGCAAGTACTATTAGTTATTCTGTGCCCGCACTGGGCCCGCGTGGTGCATTATGGACCATTCCCTCTCACCGAGAGGGGCCTGTGTCCCAGGAAAGGGAACATTATAGGCTGATTATGGTACAAAACTTCAATACCTTCTCTATCGCTTACGATGTTGGTCCCATGGAGAAAGTTGTTCGGCTCGGTGGTATCTGCTACACCCTTAAAGATGATCACACATTTCTGTTCTACGCTGTATAATACCATTACATTTATAAACATACTAGCTGCGCCCCGCGGTTTCACCCGCTTAAGTGTCAAGCCCGTGGGAATATCGGGATAAAAAGTATCCTATGTATTAATCCTGGTTATAAACTATCTGTGTGCCAAATTTCATCCAAATCCGTTCAGCGGTTTGTGGGTGAAGAAGTAACAAACATACAAACACTCACAAACTTTCACCTTTATAACCTTAAGTACTAGCAGCGCCCTGCGGTTTCACACGCATAAGTATCGATCCCGTGGGAATATCGGGATAAAAACATTCTATGTCCTTCCCCGGGATGCAGTCTATCTCTCTGCCAAATTTTATCGAAATCCGTTCAGTGGTTTAGGCGTGATAAGCGCCAAATGCTTTTTATTCGATTATCTTTAAAAAAATCAATATTTAAAAAAATCGCTTGGGTCATCCCTAAGTTATAATGAGTGTTATTATTTATCTAATTTGTGGTTCCGTAATATGCACCAAAACAGAATGCAAACCAAAATAGTTGAAAATTAGAGGTAACTTTGTGAGAGTTTTCTATCGAGAAAATTTTATTGTACTAATTTTCGTTTGGGTCGACCCTTACATTTATAATGAAGTTTCCTGCCATATACTTTTTTTCCAATTTGAACATGATTTACTACTGTTTAAATCTAATCTAAGATTGAAGATTTTCCTTTGGGCCTGCTCTTCAGACAGACAGAGTTACTTTTGAATTTTTAATATTAGTATGGATGATAATATCGCGTATTATAAACGACTCTAAGATAATTCAAGTGAGTGATACACTCGGCTATTTTATTGTTAGGATAATTTGAATGGCATTTTTATTAGAGGGTAGAAGCGATGCACGTTATTGCAGTATTAAACCGCGTGCCGATATGTTTGGAAATATTGCACGAAGACTTTTGTCTATTCGCATTGCCATTTTATTGATTAGAACATGGTGGAACATTCTGCATGTGTGTTTTATTGTATTTTGTTAACAATGCTTAAGGCCGGGAGGGGACGCTTATAGTGACCTCACTGATTTCAGAAAGGTCTGCACCCAAATTACGGTAGGTACAGACGCCAGCACTTCAAGCTACCCGAAACTGTAAAATTTTCCCAAACAACTTTGAACCTTATGTTTTAGGGATAAAGTTGAAAATCGATTAAAGAAATTTGACAGATTGTAGTAGCTTGATGTGCTGGCGTCTGTACCCACTTTCAATCACGCTCCGAGAGTTTTGAAGGATATTGCTAATCCTTCATAGGTTTGAAGAAAGCGTCTGCTCACCAACGTAAAAAACGCAATTAACGTGGGTGAACTGTCAAAATGAAACCCATTCCGTCTTATTACAAAACGAGATCTAATTTTAGACCTAGTCTAAACCTTCAAGCCAGTTACTCTATTTTGAACTTTATTCCGACAAACGTAAAGTTCTTAATGCAAAATTGACAACTTAGACTATGGTTTAACGTCAGTTTTTGTAATAAGAACTTTAGCTTCGTCGGATTATAGTTCGAAATTTAAAATTAGCTGGATGGTTTAAACCTGGGTCTAAAGATAAATCTTGTTTTGTAATAAGGCCGATTGCAATCAATTGTCATTTTATGTGCGTTATGCTATTACGCTGTAGTCCTCGCAACCAGCGTGCGTATATGACCAGAGGCCAGACCTCGTATTTTATGTGCGTTATGCTATTCTAGATGATTGATTCTAGATTCTATTATTGATGATTTGACACCCGAAAAAAAAAGAAGCTTATTTATGTCTAAAACCTTTACATTATGAGGTTCCTATAATTTATTTAGAGAGATCAGTGGTGGCCCAGTGGTAACGGACACGCCTTACGAGTTGTAGGTCGTAGGTTCGAACCCAGACGGGGGCTTTACTTTGTGTAAATTATTTCATCACCACTGCTCTCAAAACGGTGAAGGAAAACATCGTGAGGAAACCGGCATGTCCTAGAAACAGAAATTCGAAGACGTGACGTCCGCCAACCCGCACTGTGCCCGCGTGGTGGATTATGGCCCACTCCCTTTCACTGAGAGGAGGCCTGTGTTCCAGCAGTGAGAACATTTTAGGCTGATTATGAAGCTAGGATGATAATTTATTAGCTGGAATGATAACAAATTAAAAAGTATCTAAACTAAATCCTCAAACAAAGGTTGGATGCTTTATTTCTCCCTAATTTAAGGAGATTACCAACCACAGGTAAAGGACACCCTATTGCATACAAAATTAGAAAAAATAAAATCCTCTTACAGTACATTTATACGAAACGTTAGCGAGAATCTGTATAATTTTATTATACCTAATTTTGCTTTGCCAAATTGAATACGGGACCAACAAATTGCTTTCATTATTACGAGACTGCGGAAAAGAGAGGTAAATATAAATCCTTACAAGAAAGAAAGGGACGCGTATACAGCCACCTGATAATCTAGCGACAAAGCATCAATCGCAAGGAATCATTTGAATTTGCATACATTTTAAGAAGTAAATAAAAAAATAAATTGGGATAGCGGGAAATGGTGACTTGCACCCTTGTTATTTGTTGGGCAATCAAGTTTGATACTTATCTTTCAACAAACAAGGCTCAATTTGTAACGCATACATAACGATACTACAATCAGATCGAATAAAAAAGAAATTGTAACTTATTTATTAGATCTTAGATTGAAATTCCGATAGAAGATTTTAGATTTGTTGTACAAAGGTAAAAAGCGGCCAAGTGCGTGTCGGACTCGCGCACGAAGGGTTCTGTACCACCATACACAATATTTAACCCTAAATATTTCTTTAAAACAGTTCTTGTATGGGGACCTCTTTATTTTATAACGGCCATAGCAATAAAAACACTTTTCTACTAATTAGGCGCTGAGCAGAAGATGGACATTTGCCCACGACGATAGAATGTAAGGTCTGTGTGGTGCCGGACTTAAAGAATAGCACCACCCCTTACTTCCCGTGGGTGTCGTAAAAGGCGACTAAGGATCGTACCGGAGAATGGGCAGCAGCGTTCTCTATGTATTCCACCATCATACCATACTGCGATCGCCAACCCGCCTGCCAAGCGTGGCGATTATGGCAAACCCTCCCAAAATTGGGGGAGGCCTATGTCCAGCAGTGGACGTCTATCGGCTGAAACGAACGATAGAATATAATGGGAATCCCTACAGTCGATTTGTCTCACGTGTGCGGTGTGCTATTGCATAGTTTTCCATACGCTATAACATCGCGGACAAACTATCCACCGTCTGCTTAACGCCTTACGTTACGGTTTCCCTAAATGGGGTGACTTGGGACATTGGGGTGAATTGGGACAAAACTTTAAAATGGACTTTAGCGTTGAAATAATACAGTTTGTAGCCGAAAATGACACTAAATCGTTAATTTACACATTAGACTCCTTTTTGGTAACAAACTATGTTATTTCAATGTTAAAATCGCTTTTAAAGTTTCATCCCGATTCACCCCTGCTATTCACTCCGTTTGACGGTAGGTTCCGTTGGCACCCTTTGGGTAAGGATCCCTAAAAAGGTATTATTTGTAAAACTATTTCGTGTGTTTGTTAAACAAATATTATTGTAGGATACGTGGACGGGTTTTTAATGGTATTGGTAATATTGAGTAAACATTTGCCAATAGGTATGTTTTTGTTTTTTCTTTGATGTTTTCTATATCGAAGTTGTTGCTACTTGCTACTTATTTGTGGTATTCCAATATTTTGTTTTTGATTTTTTTTACATTGTCACTAAAGATAAATTATCATTATTAATTAGGTTTTTTTTTTTTAATTTTCTTCCTCTTTTTATTTTGTTTCTTTCATTGTGATTTTTTTTTCGTTCTGTAGTTTCTGCCTACCTCATGGGAACAAGTCGTATAACTTTAGGTCTAGACGGAAAAAAAGCTTTTTTTATATAATCTATGAATTCTATAAAAAACCAATCTGTTTCCTGACGAAGTGAAACTCAATATAATCTATCTAAACACAAATAACAATCGTATTACAACCTCCGAGTCGCGAAGCGTAATAATAAAGTAGAAAAAAATCCTTTGAAGATGAACAATGCAGTGGTTCAACATCTTACGACAAATCGGTTCAAAGGGATTCGAGTATATAATTTTCACTCGATACCGATCTCGCTACTCGAAAAAACCTTTCTTTTATCAAGGGAAATTCAACTTTATCTCTGAATATTAAAGTTGAAATTCAAACTTAAAAGTTCAGTCAGGATATCGATATGGCTACTGGAATTACGCTTCCCTAAAACAAGCGAATTTCAACTTTAGACCTCAAAACACAAAATTGAATTCAGAATGTTTACTTTTCAGCAATCCATCAGGTTATTTACAATGTCGCATAAGAAAAGATTCTGTGAAAGGAGTTCTGAAATGAATTTTATTTAATTTTTTTCTTGTTTAGCGAAAGGATGCTCATTGATGTTTGCAAATTGGAAAGGGTGTGTCTGTTTGATTTGAGTTTTTAATATTGATGAATAGATTTGAAATACATTATTATTTCCTTTAACTTCACTTGTTTTGTGAAAGCTAGATCGAAAAGGGTTTTTTTTTTCAAAATTATTCGTAGTCAGTAGAATATATGCCATCACATAAAAAAATTACATGACAGACAAACTTTGCTTTTACATAATATATAGTCACTAGCGACCGGCCCTGCTTCGCACGGTTTATACGACTTGACAAGACATCGAGATTTTTTTATATCTATATCTATACCTATATATAAAAGAAAGTCGTGTTAGTACTTATACTATTTAGAACTCAAGAACGGCTGAACCGATTTGCCTGAAATTGATGGGGAGGTAGCTTAGAACCAGGAGACGGACATAGGATACTTTTTATCCGGCTTTTTTTTAATCCTTTTATTTACAAATAGGAGTAGGGTAGGAGTAGTGTAGGAGTAGGTTAGGAGTAGGGTAGGAGGTGGGGTAGGAGTAGGTAGGAGTAGGGTAGGAGTAGGGTAGGAGTAGGGTAGAAGTAGGTAGGAGTAGGGTAGGGGTAGGATAAGGTAAGGGGTCGCCGGGCAGCTAGAAATAATTTATATGGCAAACAACGTTTGCGGGGTCAGCTAGTTAAGTATATAAGTTAAATATTAATGTATTATACTGTAGTGTTTGTACAAAACTACTTACAAAAATTTAATCATTTATTAAGACACAAAGGCAATACTGATGTCCCACCATATTTCCTTTATTTCATGTACTAACGCAATAAAGTGACAATGTAGGAAAACTGAGATAGTTCTGATATAACTTTTCAAATAAAACTTTCATATCGATAAACGCGATCATAGTAAGAAATATTCTTATATTGTTTTATAGTCAGACGGTTAAAGTTATGACTTTTAAAGTTGGTCGTTTACAGTGTTGAATATTAAGCGATATTTTGCTTATTAACATTGCGAAGCGTGAAACTAGGAACAAAATCAACATTGTAATAAAATATTTTATTCGGGGAACAAAAAAGCACCAAGAATGGATTTTTTCATTAAATTTGTGGTTAAAAGATATTGAATGGAACGAAAAATAATTTAAAAAAAAAACTGGCCAAGTGCGAGTCGGACTCGCACACGAAGGGTTCCGTACCACAAGGCAAAAACGCCGAAAAAAGCATGTTTGTTGTATGGGAGGCCCCTTAAATATTTATTTTATTTTAATTTTATTATTTATTATTAAAGTTAAAATACAACTGAGTATTTTGTGAATATTTCAAATGCCTACCTGTTGCCATTTTTGATATCGAGCAAAAAAGGGCAAAAAAATCGCGTTTGTTGTATGGGAGCCCCCCTTAAATATTTATTTTATTTTGTTTTTAGTTATAGCGGCAACAGAAATACATCATCTGTGAAAATTTCAACTGTCTAGCTATCGCGGTTCTTGAGATACAGCCTGGTGACAGACAGACAGACAGACGGACAGACGGGCAGACGGACAGACGGACAGACAGCGAAGTCTTAGTAATAGGGTCCCGTTTTTACCCTTTGGGTACGGAACCCTAAAAATATTATAACTCAAACCAAGGAAAATATAACTATGTATGATATCAGTCTCTCGAAGAAATAAAATACTTTTTAGGGTTCCGTACCTCAAAAGGAAAAAACGGAACCCTTATAGGATCACTTTGTTGTCCGTCCGTCCGTCTGTCTGTCAAGACCCTTTATCTCGGAAACGCGTTGAGGTATCGAGTTGAAATTAAAACTATATACTCAGGTCTGCGGTCCCTTGAAGCTGTGAAAAAATCAAACAACTAAGTTAACGTTAAAAGAAGATAGAGCCGTTTATGCCGCAAAAAACGATTTACCTGATTTGACAGGACTAAACTAAATATATCTTCTGTCCTTTTCTTAATGAAATAGAACGGGAAAGATGAACTTAAATTTAGTTTAGTTTGTGAACAAGGGAATCGGCACCATTGTATATTGAATCTTAAATCACCTCTTTACCTAAACAAGGTACAGACTCCACAAGCACATCAAGCTACCCGAAACTGTCAAATTTTCCCAATCAACTTTGAACCTTATACTTTAGCAATAAAGATGAAAATCTATTAAATAAATTTGACAGATTGTAGTAGGTTGATGTGCTGGCGTCTGTACAATAGCACGTAATAAAGCAACAATGTGACTACAATCGCACACTGCGTTCGAATCGCCACTAAAGTGTAATGCCGATCGTCTACTACCGCATTTTACCAACGTCATTGAAAATTTTATTGCACTGCAGTGAAGATTTAATACGATTGATAGATTTAGCTGATACTGGCTTGATTTTAATCTGGGTTTAACCATTTTCTTTATTTTATTTTCTTACGAAACGTCACCGCACCGCACTGACTGAAAAGTTGTGTGGAAATCCGTTGACATGATATGGGCATGTGATGCGCAGGAATGAGGAAATAGTCGTGAGGAAAGTTTTGAGGAAGAATGTGGATGGCTATAGGAGGAGGGGAAGATCAAAGAAACGATGGATGGACTGTGTGAAAGATGATATGGCTAGAAAGGGGTTCACGCCGATTCCCGGCCACCGAAGGCGCGAGCTTGCAGACGGTGAGCAATGGGCAGCTCGCGGTTGACGGCGCGTTGTGTTCCACGCGCGCCTCAAAGAGATGCCTGCCAGGGTTGTGGGTTGTTCGAAAGAGTTACAGTGGCACCTGGCACAGGCAACTGAAGGAACACGGGTGGGTTTTAGTCAGTAAAAGTCTGACACACCCTCCCGCTCCGCGCAGAGCGGGAGAAAGAGTTTTTCAAAACCAAAAAAAAAAAAGGGGTACACTGCCGCGAAGACGACTACTAGATAAGTATAAAAGAAAAAAACTAAGCGTCGACCCTAAATTTGGATAAGGACAAGAAAATTATGATGACACGAAATATCAACGCAGTTTTGGTAAAAAAAAAATATGTTTCGTTTTTCAACACTTTTTTTAAATGCACAAGATTTTGGGTAAGTTTGCTTTAGAAGCTGTAACTGTGTCTATGTGTATGTGTGTGCGCCTTAGCAATTTTATTCTATATGTACAAGCCAGAATGAAGTCGATTTAAAAACCGTTTTCTTTTGAATCTATCTGAATTTTACCACTTCCGATTCACGTGTTCTTTTTATGCCTTCTAAAGGACAGCCAAGGTGGTCAACTCCAGGACATCCAAATAAAAATATGTCGAGCACTAACTTTTTAATTATTTTTTTACTTTTTCACTACAAGCTCAAACATCTTTGTCAAAGCCAAGCCCTCTTAAATGTCACATATATTTTACCATTTCGCTAATAACTAACGTAAAAGATTGTCCAAAAAATGCCATTTGCAATCAAGTAAGAGCGTCGTTAAAAACCGCGTGCGCAACATGTAATAATATCCAACGTATACGTCAGTTGACATTTACGACGACAGATATAAATTAGAGTTGAACATAAAAATACATATCGAACCGTGTCGAAGCGTGTCGCGTCACTATTAAAAGTGATATGTGATTCGTTTGAGGTTCTGTATACAGATTTTTTGGTTAAAAGATGGTTTAATTTTCGGCTTTTTAGGTACCTACTCAGTTTGAATGAATATTGTTGTCGGTTTGCGATGCGACACATTATGTTTTTGATTCTAATAAACTATACCCCGGCCCCGGGCCCGGGGCCCGTGGCTAAATAATGACAGCCGCACAAGTCGATCGGTCAGGTTAAGCTACGCTTGCCGCGGTTGTTCAGTGGATGGGTGACCATCTTTACATACCGAGACCCCTCCGTACCTCAGAAAGCACGTTAAGCCGTTGGTCCCGGCATTCGTAGATCTTTGACAGTCGTTACGGGTAGTCAGAAGCCCGAAAGTCTGACAAGCAGTCTTACTAAGGGGTATCGGGGGGTACCTATATTACCCAGTAACTGGGTTGTGGAGGTCAGAGAGGCAGTCGCGCCATGTAAAATACTGGTATTCAGCTGCATCCGGTTAGACTGGAAACCGACCCCAACATACTTTGGGAAAAGGCTAGGCAGATGATGGATGTTGAAAATAAACGTCAATAATCTTTTAATGAGAAAATCGAAATGAAAAAAAAAAGTTAAAATAGAGGAAGCTGGGTGTATTCCCTTTTTTTTACTTCTTTATTGAAGTAAAAAAAACTTCTTTAAGTTTCTGAACAGTGGACGAAAATAAACCGCAACGCTCGGGTCGGTGACGCTGAATCGCGTTTATTCGGTTTAAAGTGTTCTTTTTATTCATTAGTGTTTAAAAAAAAAAAAACACGAGTCTTATTTAAATTGTATTTTTTTTTATTCCGTTACATTTGTATTTCTACTGCAGAACCACAAAACCAAATAGTACAGTCGCGTACATAAATGCGATACAATAAAAAAAAGCATTATTCTTTTTGTCAGCTAAACTTTTTTACTCGCATTATTTACGGTCAGTCGTAAGCATCCTGACTAATCACTGCCTCGTCATATCAGATCTTGTAATAAAGTAACATGTGGGGTTGTGTGTATAGGTGAGATATGATAAATGATTTTATTTTTGTAAGTAGGTTTGTACAAACACTTTTACACGTCAATCATGTTTTTTTTTTAAACTAGATGAGGTCAGCGTTTCCTATCTGAGAAAGGCCGAAACAAACTCAGAGGTCTCTTTTAAAGTCCAGACATAATCTTGGTCAGGTTATATGAATACCATGTGGATGTGATGATGTAGATCGATGTCTGAGATGGTCTTTTGAGGAAAGAAGCACACAGATTGAGAGGACTTCTGACAAATTATTTACACACGATTTCTGACAAATGCGTGCACTGACTGGACAGTCAGTGCACGCATTTGTCAGAAATCGTGCAGCTCAACTCAAAGCTATATAAGCTATGTTGTGACTTTGTGATTCTTCTAAGGCCGACTTCGGTATTTTTATACTGGTCAATTGATTGTAGGAAATAAATAAGGAATAGAACCTGCCATATATTAGTGCTATACAACGTGTAACGTTAAATGTGCAAAACCTCTTATGAGGTCATTGCACTCATTATTATGAACAAATTTTACTATGGGACCAAACTTGAAATCGGAAAAAAAAATCAGCTGTGAAGTACATTTTGACGAGTTATGCGAGCATAAATCTATCATTCGTGGATCTTTGACAGTCGTTACGGGTAGTCAGAAGCCCGAAAGTCTGACAACCAGTCTTACCAAGGGGTCTCCTATTGCCCAATAACTGGGCTGTGGACATCAGATAGGCAGTCATCATCATCATCATCATTTCAGCCGTAAGACGTCCACTGCTGGACACAGGCCTCCCCCAATTTGAGGGGGGGGGGGGGTTGCCATAATCGCCACGCTTGGCAGGCGGGTTGGCGATCGCAGTATGGTATGATGGTGTAATGCATAGAGAACGCTGCTGCCCATTCTCCGCCTTTTACGACACCCACGGGAAGTATGGGGATAGGCAGTCACTCCATGTAAAATACTGGTATTTAGCTGCATCCGGTTAGACTGGAAGCCGACCCCAACATAGTTGGGAAAAGGCTAGACAGATGATGATGATGCCAGCAAAAATGTAGGGAACAATTTTTTTGTTTTTCGCGATTTCAGCTTGGGTCCCATAGTATATATAGGTCCCAGGTAAAAGTTGTTCGTAATGATGAGTACAAAGACCCCTTAAGAGGTTTAGCGCATTTAACTTTACACCTTGTATTGAAAAAAGGACAGTTAATGAAAACGCCTAAGGCCGGCTCTGAAGGAATTTAAAAAAAAGTTATAAATTAAATCATCATGCCTGATCTACCCGAAAGGTAGGTAGGCAGCGGTGACCTAAGAACCCACCCTTCGCCATTTATAAAAAACGAAATCAAACCAAAACCCAAACCAGAATCTATCTAGCTATTACTAAAAGTAACAAAAAATATTGAACCCTTTATATATTGAAAATAGTCGTGAAACCGGCGTAACAAAATTGATCAGCCTAACATGTTCCCACTGCTGGGACACTGGCATCCTCTCTTCGAGAGGGAGTGGGCTGTGTCAACCACGCGGGCCCAATGCAGGTTGGTAGTAGATGTCACATCATGTCTCCGAATTTTTGGTTCCAAGACATTCTCTCGTTTCCTCACGATATTTTCCTTCACCGTTTTAAGAGCAGTGGTGATGAAATTATTCACACAAATAAAGCGGTGAAGGCCGCTCAGTGCGCTATGGAGCGAGCTGAACCGGAGTTACCGACATAGCTTTCAGAGTAAGCAAATTGAAGTGGCAGTGGGCTGGCCATGTCTGTCGAAGGACCGATGGCCGGTGGAGCAGACGAGTCCTGGACTGGAGACCGCGTATCGGCAAGCGTAGTGTGGGACGCCCCCCAGCTAGATGGACGGACGACCTAAAGAAGGTGGCTGGGGTAGACTGGATGCGGAAGACGGAGGACAGGGTGATGTGGCGCAGTCTGGGAGATGCTTATGTCCAGCAGTGGACTGCGATAGGATGAGTTGATGAAAGCGCCTGTCTGGGTTCGAACCCACGACCTACAACTCAGCCGTTACTACTGAGCTACCAATTCACTAGTACCGTATTTATTCAACCTGTAAACGCAATGCACACAACCGAAATGGTCGAAACAGACCCCCAGCCTCCCCAAAAACGTAAAACACAAGTACCTATAAAACTTAAATCTCATCCACTATAAACTATCGGGGAGTCTCGTAAACTGTTTATAGATTGGAATATATTATCTGTTATGCTTTTATTAATGTCACTTGCGTCGATATTGTTGTAAAATTAATGGCAGCAAAAAATAGAGATTTTTCGATTTATTTCTGTCTGGGGGTCTAAAAAGGCCACTTAGGCAGAATCATAAAAGGATAACATTATGAATAATAATGGACAGTTAACTGTTAAGTTAATCGTATCAAATCCCATTGGTGAAGGATTTTTCAGTAATTTTTTTTTGTCTGTGCTAAAATACCAATCAATCCAATTCAAATCCAATTCCAATCTCTTTGATTATACCTACGTAGTGCAGCGAAAAAAAGAAAAACACGGACTGACTTCGCCATGTTAGAATTCATAATGTTATCCTTTTATGATTCTGCGAAAGCGGCATTTTTAACCCCCTGATCCTGATGCTGTCTTAATTTAATTTTTTCTTCTGTTTTAATCTCTGCTTATCCACTTTATCTAGGTCGTTTTTGTTACCTATGTGGAAAATGAGCAAGTGATAGCGACAGTAATTTGAGGAAAAAAAGTAAGGATAACCAGTGCTAGGGCTCAGTCTCGCATAGAGTCGTAGCTTTATGCTGAGCGATGACCGTTTTACGTGGATGTGACGCATATTTCCCCCCCAACTTATTCTTTTTTGTGTTTTTTCTCTGCATGATGTTTTTTTTCTTCTACATGCTTTACTTCCTTTTAAACAACATCATCTGCCTAGCCTTTTCCCAACGATGTTGGGGTCAGCTTCCAGCCTCGCCGGATGCAGCTGAATACCAGTATTTTACATGGACCGACTGCCTATCTGACCTGCACAACCCAGTTACTGGGTAATACGATACCCCTTGGTAAGACTGGTTGTCAGACTTTCGGGCTTCTAACTACCCGTAATGACAGCCGGGATCAACGGCTTAACCTGCTTTCTGAGGCACGGAGGGGTCACGGTATGTAAAGATGGTCACCCGTCCACAGACCAACCGCGGCAAACGTAGCTTAACCTGATCGATCGACCTGTGCGGCTGTTATTATTTAGCCACGGGCCCCTCCCTTTTAAGCAAATGAATATAAATTAAATGTTTGCACCTAAAAATCTCAGCAAAACTTAAAAACGAATCGTTATTTTTAAGTAAGTTTTAATAGGAAATAATTTAAGTTTAAACTTCAGTCATGAAGCGATTTCCAGATGACTTAGCCCACATGCCATAACAATACCATCATAAACTGATATTAAATAAAAAATAAAAATCAGTCGTAAACTAAAATCCTTCATCTGTAACTGTAATAAAAAGCGTACGATTAGCGTTAAACACCAAATAATACTTTATCACTAATTTCAGACGTACATTAAATTATTTACACCCAGTATGACATAAAAAGACATCACGATTTGCGCACGCGTCGACTATAAACGTCATACAGAACTGTTAATCTTATTATCACAAAACAGTCTGAATACAGAAGACCAATACAACTTAAAATCCTGTCACTATAATTAAATAAAGGCTTCACACACACGCAGAAACATGAAAACCTATATAATATTTCTGTATGCCTACAAAATGCAAAGTTATTCTTATACAGGATTCTAGATTGGCTCTTTGGCGTTGTAGATACCGCTACAGCGGTGCTATTCTGTAAAAATCTCACCGTGAAAACTTAGCTGAAGTGAGTTTGTTTTTGCTCGGAATTGTCACTATTGACAGCTCACTCCACGCTCACTTCACTTTAGTTTTCAGGGTGAGATTTTTTTACAGAATAGCACCGCTGCTCTTATGAACTATAATGAAGTGAGAATCTAGAAATTCTCAGGCAAACTGAGCTAACACTACCATTCATCCTTCAGTGATAGAACGCTTATATAATTTAAACAAATGGTGTACATGAATGATATATAATAATAAGTAAATATAAGTTGTAAGTAAGGAGTGTTCTTATAGCGAATGTGAGTAGACCAATACAAACTATTTCTGGTTTAATGGTACAAAACAAACATAAACCTGTAGTATTAAGACTGTATGCGTAAATAAATGAATAAATAAATAAATACATAAATAAATAATACTTAATATGAACTAAGTTCCATAAATGAGATTAATGCCCGGTATACACACATGCTTCTAACTTGCACAAAAGTATGGAAGAAGATGGCAGGCCAATATGGTATTCACCAATCAGAAGTTGTTATGGCACATGGCATGCATGATTTTGTGCAAGTTACAGGATGAGGCAGATAGTAATCAGAAGGCCAATTCCTGTAATAAAAATATAAATTTTCATTGAATCCCACTTTTTAGGTATTAACGATGGGTTCCATATGCTATTTCCATTGAATCCCATGTTATAACAACGGCAACGTATTGTGTAGAGCACACATTATACGCGACCGAAGTTCAACGTTCAAAATCTAGTCGCAATCTCATGACTGCTGGAGGCTGCGATCAGACTGTGAACGTTCTTAAAATTACAGAGAAAAGCATTTTTCTTAGTTATATTTAGAGGGGCACCTCTAAATATAACTTTTGAAAATTCATTACATTCGAGCGCCAAAAGATCTTTGTACATTCCGTTCACAGTGATTTTACCTCTGACTGCATCATTATCCAAATCACGGTAAGCTTTATTCTTATTCTAATAAGGTTGCTGATGTGTTGCTGCTATCAATAAGTCTGTCAAAATCATTGTGATCTTTATTCTTCTTACAATAAGGTTGCTGTTAGGTTAATGATGTCAGAGGTAAAGCAATTGTGAACGGACTGTAGCAGTGTATGTATGTGTGTGATATATGACATGTACTGGTCTGGATCTTCTATACTTACTTACCCCTTAATATGTACCACCAATGACTTTATGACGTCATACTCCTGATTCTTTTTTCAAATCGTTAAAGCGTGTTTATTGACAGTTAAAATTGTGTAATGAGTTTGAATCCAAAAGAGGTATTAACATTTCTTATTTGACATTAATTTTTATTGTTTGACAGTTGATGTTTTCAATTGGTTACGGTAATAAAATTAAGTGTTTATGTAATGAGGATTGTTAAAATGGCTTAATACTTTAAAACGCGTGGAGGTATGTATTATTTTATTTATGATTTTTATGGTATGGGACATAACGTGGTTCTGGATTAGTGATGGGACCACCCTATTGGTCCAGCAACCTTTGTTGTGAGTCTTCGATTAAGTAAATGATCGTGATAAATAGCAGGCAATATTCCTTTCAAATGTATAGCTATTATATAGCGTTGTGCTTAAAACAAAAATATGAGGACTTTAAGTATGTACCGATAATTAATTGTTTGTATTTCATGGTTGGTGGTGATAAATGAAAAAATTGTTTCCCATTTACTTTCTTCGCAGAAAAAGCTTCTTTATAGGTATTTTCTCTGCGTTGGCTCAACAATCTAAGAGTCTGATATTGTTCTACATAACAATATAATTTTTATTATAATATAATTTTTTAAAGCTCATCACTTTCCTAATAAAAAAAGATACCATTAAAATACTTTTTTACAACCGCCCTTTTTAAAATTCGAATTCTAAAACAAAATGGCGGGCGGAACAATAACACGAATTATATGATTACCCGACCGATAAGGGGGAGGTTCGGTATTTCTTAAGAGTTTAATTTTTATAACAAATCTTTTATACCCTGGTTTATGTTAACAGTAAAGTTTCTATGGCGAATGTTAAAGGTACAATAAAATAGGTTACATTCGTAAGGAAATAATAATAAATAAAGTACTTAAGTACGATCAGTAGAAATATAGGACGGGGTTTCATTTGTTTCGGTCGTTATTTTTCTAAATGGATACGTTTTAATGTTTGAAAAGGGATATTTGAGCGCCCTCTGTGTAATTGAAGTGTTTGTTGCGAAACAGGTAATACTGCTTACAAAAAAAAAAAAAAAAAATACTGTACCTACTTACGCTTTCGTCAAGTAGATTTTCACTAACATTGCTGTTTATAGTATCTATTTTTTTATCTTTTTTTTGGTAGCCTATACATATATGGTGTCCCACTGGTGGGCAAAGACCCCTCTTCCTCCCTAACCTATCTAGTGCGGGGGGTCCGTGGGGGTCCGTGGCTAAATAATAACAGCCGCACAGATCGATCGATCAGGTTAAGCTACGCTTGCCGCGGTTGGTCTGTGGATGGGTGACCATCTTTACCGACCCCTCCGTGCCTCGGAATGCACGTTAAGTCGTTGGTCCCGGCTGTCAATCGTGGATCTTTGACAGTCGTTACGCGTAGTCAAAAGCCCGAAAATCTGACAACCAGACCAAGGGGTATCGTATTACCCAGTAACTGAGTTGTGGAGGTCAGATAGACAGTCGCTCCATGTAAAATACTGGTATTCAGCTGCATCCGGTTAGACTGGAAGCCGAGCCCAACATAGTTGGGAAAAGGCTAGGCAGATGATGAACGTTGTTAGATCGTCACACCACCTTCGCCGTGGTCTACCTCGACGGCGATGTCTAAGAGGTCTTTAAGAGATAAAACTATATACCTTTTAAAAATTAGAGTCAGAAATTACAGGGGTTTTAAGTGATTTAAAGCTTTGTTAGATTCCTTCTCAACGATTAACTGTTTTCGAAAGGTATTTTATTGATTATCGCGATAGGAAAAGAGTTGAACAAAGATCAGCGTAAGAATTTTACTGAAACTTTCACACACTATTAATCATATCCATTGCTTCATATGTTTGAAAAATTTGTCTGCTCAGTAACGTAAGTAATGCAATGAATGTTGATGAACTGTCAAAATTAAAGCCTTGCAAGTTAGTGTGTGTAATTAGACCTGAATCGCTAAACAACCTTGCCGTATATTTTTTATTAATTTACAAACTCAAACTCAAAGCATTTATTTCAATTAAACCTTGTACAGGCATTTTTGAATTGTCAAAATTAAGAGCGGTTACGCCGAACGGCATTTCATACAAACTTTCAAGCCCTTATTTTTCGAAATGAATGAACCGATTTTAATGAAACTTCAGACGCATAAGCAGGATACAAAGATAGTAGAAAACATTTTCAAAATGTCTTATTTAAAAAAAGGTAACTGGAAATCTCTGTTTCTATGCAAAATTTAAAATCGGTGTAATTTGGCTGTAACACTATTTTTTGAAAATGTTTTCTACTAACTTTTTAGACCTTTGTATCCTGCTTATGCATATGAAGGTTCATTAAAATCGGTTGCTTCATTTCGAAAAATAAGGGCTTGAAAGTTTGTATAAAATGCCGTTCTGCGTAAACGCTCTTAAATAGTCTGTCAGTTAGTCAGAAAGTTGAAGCTAGTTGCCCATTCCAAAACGTAGATCTCTATGGAGAAGAACGGGCAAGACACTCCATGGACACTCTTTTATATCAAGATATTACAAAATCCTGGGTACATTATTCTTGTTGCTTCTATGTGAGAACAATGTAAAAAAAACAGAAATGAAGAGACAATTCAAAATACAAGATTAAAAATAAGCCTTGTACTAAATCACACACTGTATCATTTTATTTATTTCCATGAAACGATTTTTATATACTCAGATATATTTTATACTGCACACGTGCCTTCGTCGTCTAAATCCATCGTTTTATTTTAACTACTGATATGAAATTCGCATTTTCCATCTCGTGTTGTAAAAAAAGTGAGTCCTAAACTTAATATCGCTTTTATTACGCAGATTACAATAATGTTCCAATGGGGTTGGATTCGTTTTTATTTTGTTGTGCAAGGTGGTTGGATTTATATTGGTAAAACTTTATTTATTTACTTCAAAGTCAAAAGGCAAAGCATTTATTCAAAATTTAGTTCAATTTAGTCAAAGCACATAAAAGGCACTTTTGAACGTCAAAAATTACAATAAAATAGAATTGATTCTAGTAGTTTTCGTATGGAGAAGAATGGGCAAAAAACTCCACCGTTACTCTTTTAAAATGTTTTACAATATTTTGCATACATTCATTATGTATGTGAAGACGATGCACCTAAAATAAAATTACTATACCACAATAGGTAAAAGAATTAAAAATGAACTTTTTTTATAATTTATGTACACACAGTAAAATACATAGGGATATGACACATAATTATAATTTGAGAACAAAGGTACTGCTTATTTCTTAAGAAATTTCTTCCAGCAGACCTGCGAAAGGAAACTGGCCAAATGCGAGTCGGGCTCGCACATGAAGGGTTCCGTACCACAAGGCAAAAACGCCGAAAAAAAAACACGCTTGTTGTATGGGAGCCCCCCTTAAATATTTATTATGTTTTGTTTTTAGCTTTTTAGTTGTCTATGGTTGATTTATTAATGTAGGAGTAGTGCCCCGTGTAAGGTGAACTATTATTTATTAGAACTTTATTTAGTGGGTTGGCAAGAAAAAACTGGCCAAGTACGAGTCGGACTCGCACACGAAGGGTTCCTTACCACAAGGCAAAAACTAGCCGAAAAAAACACGTTAAACGAGAAGGGGGCTCGTTTAACATGTTTTTTTTAAATATCTATTTAATTCTGCTTTTAGTATTTGTTGTTATAGCGGCAACAGAAATACATCATCTGTGAAAATTTCAACTGTCTAGCTATCACGGTTCATGAGATATAGCCTGATGGCAGACGGACAGACGGACAGTGGAGTCTTAGTAATAGGGTCCCGTTTTTAGCCTTTGGGTACGGAACCCTAAAAAGAAATGTCGACAATAGTGTGTGAAAACAATAAGGGAAAAATATGAACTTTGCTTGAGTTTAAAGTTGGGTAAATTGTATAAAGTAGGTGCAGTATGTGATGTAGATATAGATGGATGTACCGTACCATCTTGAGCAGATGTGATCAATGGTCATGCTTGTTTTTTCTTCTGGATTTTCAGTAGCAGCCCGCAAACTAGATTTGTGTCTCGTTGATAGCAATATTTTCGCCCCATATTCTATACTAGTAGTGCCCCGCGGTTTCACCCGCAAAAGTGTCGATCCCGCGGGAATATCGGGATAAAAACTATCCTATCTCCTTCCCCGGGAAGCAATCTATCTCTCTGCCAAATTTAACACCGCATCCGCGAAAAAGTAACATACAGACAGACAGACAGAGTTACTTCAAATTTATAATATTATATAAGTTTGGATATCCTTGTTGCAGCGCGTACGAGGCTGTAGCAACAGTATCCTGCAGACGGTTGTATCTCGTGAGGATAGGCCCTATCCAGAACAAGTTAATGCATAATTATTGTGATGGGTGTTTCGATGTCCGTGATGTTGACTAACATAGTGCATAAGATTTTACCAACACAATAGGTACCTATTATTATAATAATTTATTTCTCCGTGTTTTATTTATTTCTCAGTATTTATTAATTTGTAACTGTATGGATTTTATAATTTGTAATTGAATGGATTGATTTCATCTGAAATAAATTGATTAATAACATTACATGGCACTCAAACATAACTGGAGCAATGTATGTACTATAGGTACACATCTGCCAAAATTTTCGAAGACTAAGATTTTGTCTGGACTTTAAAAGAGGCTGTGACCTCTGAGTTTGTTTCGGCCTCTCTTCTCAGAGTAGTCAGATAGGAAACGCCGACCTCATCTAGTTTAAAAAAATATTATTGACGTGTAAAAGTGTTTGTACAAACCTATTTACAGAAAATAAATAATTTATCATTTACTACGTGAATTTAAGTTATGTGTTAGACACAAGAAACAGAAAAGATAGAAAACTTTAATAACTTTCAATCTGCACTGAAGAATTCAAAATCCTGCTCCCATATTACCCTCCAACACCTACAAAACAGTATAATGCCAAGTATAACGTGTTGATATGACAAATGGTGCCGTATGCAATTTATTGTTCATAATAACTCGACGCCTAACGCATTTGTTATCAAAATATTTTACACAGTCGGCGCCTTTAAACATTTTTATTGGGGAGGTGTGGTGTATGGGGGTTTCTTGAGGGTGATACGTAATGTTATGGTAAATGGAATGTGTGTGCAATTCCAGTAACTTTACAGTCTGATCTTGGTTTCAATATATAAAAAATACGTCTAATTTCCCTACTTTATTGTCATGATTTAATGCCCGGAGAATGGGCAGCAGCGTTCTCTATGCTTTCCACCACCATACCATACTGCGATCGCCAACCCGCCTGCCAAGCGTGGCGATTATGGCATATCCCCCCCTTTTGGGGAAGGCCTATGTCCAGCAGTGGACGTCTTTTGGCTGAAATGATGATGATGATTGTCATGATTTTGCCATTGATTGGCGCTGAGATGAGATCTTGAATTTGAACGTTTTTCCAGTACGAGAATAGGCCTTCAGGTATTCTAGGGATGCACATAGTATGCTACATCAAAATCATGATAATAGTTTTTGACACATTATATTTTCACGGGACATAAGTCCGTCCTGTCCCACCGCCACCGAGGCCGGCAGTTAACGAGTTGCGAACTACCAACTAAATACGACTTGTTGTTTGACAAAGTCCTCGCTGTTAGTGAAACAGTCAACGATCAACGTTTATGGGGCTTACAGGAGCTAACCGCAAAAAACGCAAGTTTTAGAAACAATAAAAGTATATGATCGAACAGTAAACAAAATCAGAAAAATATATGATATTCTTCAGGATATATGCTAGGTTTATCCGTCTGCCTTCAAAGCAAGAATGAACATGCATCTTCTGTGCACGCTTATTCCATCATAGACCTCACCCATCACTTTCCATCAGGCGTGATCAAGGTCCAGAGCGGGCCAATACAGCATTTATAAAAAAGTATATATATAAATATAAAGATTACATGCTCCAAAAGAAGCAATACACAATACCCCTTATAAATCGTCTCAAATCAAAGGTAAGATAGAATTGAACTGCCATATTTTCCTTATAATAATTAAACTGTATTATGAAATTCATATGATTTCCACCCTCTTTACTTATCTGATGGAAAACGTAATAAAAACATGATGTACCGGGGGAAATCTCAATGGCTGTCTTTTTTATCTTTTTATTCTTTCTCGACTCCGAATTATGATGTCTCACCCTGTGGAGTTTTTGCGAATTTTTTTTTCTGTCGTTTTTAAGACTTTTTTTTTGCTTTCTTTAGGTTTGAATTAAGGCGATGCGGTGTTGTTTTCTGCTTTTGGTTTTGTTTTTCTAATTGTTGTGGTGACTGATGAAGAGTGAACGAATGCTGTGTAGTCAAGGTGTCGTTCAATTCTATTTTTATTTTGAACGAACTATTGCGGTTTGAGTGAGAGTGTGATTTATACGAAATATTGAATTGAACCGAGGTATGTTATGTCTGTGTGGTGCCGGACTTAAAGAATACCACCACCCCTTACTTCCCGTGAGTGTCGTAAAAGGCGACTAAGGGTCGTACCGGAGAATGGGCAGCAGCGTTCTCTATGTATTCCACCATCATACCATACTGCGATCGCCAACCCGCCTGCCAAGCGTGGCGATTATGGCAAACCCTCCCAAAATTGGGGGAGGCCTATGTCCAGCAGTGGAAGTCTATCGGCTGAAACGACGATGTTATGTCAAGGTACATGGGTGTGTCACCTTACATAACATTTCTAGATTACTATCTATAATTCATATGATGTACATAATAAGGAGTATTTATCATTTATATGAATATATGATAATAATTGAAGAGCAGTCGTGGCCCAGTGGTAACAGCCGCGACTCGTAAGTTGACGGCCGTGGGTTCAAGCCCAGACAGACAGGCGCTTAACTTTGTGTTAATTATTTCATCACCACTACTCTCAAAACGGTGAAGGAAAACATCGTGAGGAAACCGGCATGTCCTAGAACCAAAAATTCAAAGACATGTGACATCCATCTGCCAAATCGTACTGAGCCCGAGTGGTGGATTACGGCCTGTTCCCTCTCACAGAGAGGAGCCCGGTGTCCCAGCAGTGGGAATATTATTGGCTTCTTATGTGTTATGTATAGTATAATAATAATTAAAGACTAAGTATTCCATTCTCTATTCAGCAGTGCGATTCTGTAACAGTCTCACCGTGAAAACTTAGGTGAAGTGAGCGTGGAGTGAGCTGTCAATATTGTCAATTCCTAGCAAAAACAAACTCACTTCACCTAAGTTTTCACGGTGAATTTTTACAGAATAGACTGGCAGTATTGAGATAATAATTCCATCATTTTGTGACAGGCATTAAATAGTAGTTCCTAATATTGTGCATAATTATTTCATATCCAATGAAGAGTTTGTTATGTATTAGAGCTTTTTCAAATAAAATTTAATAATTATCTTCATTTCCAAATCATGCATTAACTCATTCAACTTTCTATAATTTGTATATTTGTCTACCTACATATGTTCCGACATCCCAATAAAGCATCTTCCCCTTAACCATCCCTTACTGGCGCGATTTCATTACGATATCCGAAAGAACTGCATGATTTATATTTGTAGGATTATTTTCTTTTGTACTCATTCCTGTCGCATCCAATATCTTATTATGAGCTCTGATTGTATCTACATATTGTTTACCTACCTGTCTTAGGCTTATTTGCAATGTAATATTTCATTTCATTGAGGGTTTCATGTTGATGCAATCTATGTCTTTGCCTTTTTTCATAATACTGATGATGTTTTTCGAGCATCGTATTTAATTTTTGATAAAACATGTTAGCATATAAGTTTCCACATGGTCGTTTTGACTGCCTCAAAGTCAAAGTCAAAGCATTTATTTAAAATTTAACATAAAAGGCACTTTTGAACGTCAAAAATTACAACGAAGTAGAATTGATTCTAGTCGCCTAAGGGCTGATTTTTCCAACGCCAGATAAACTTTATCGGAGGAATAATTTTGAATTTTTGACAGTTCTTTCATACAAAAACTGTCAGACGTCAATTTTATTCCACGAATAAAAATTATCAGTCGATTGAAAAATCGGCCCGAAATAAAATAATTGCTAGTGGGTTTCCTAAGCCGAACCTACTCATTTTATATTAAGATAATTATATAATATAATACACATTAATACAAAGATTGATAAGATACGAAGAAAAGCTTCAGAATATGAGTTCCTATATTGATTGTTTTGATCAATATACTCATATTCTATTTAAATATATTAAACTAGCAGCGGTTTCACCCGCATAAGTGTCGATCCCGTGGAAATATCGGGATAAATATATCCTATGTCCTTTCCCGGGATGCAATCTATCTCTCTACCAAATTTAATCAAAATCTGTTCAGTGGTTTAGGCGTGAAAAGGTAACATACAGACAGATAGACAGAGTTACTATCGAATTTATAAGTCTAGTTTGGAATGAACAGCAGCAAACGACAACGCGGCAGGCCCAGAAAGAGATGGCGGGACGAGCTCGACTCTTTCCACAAGGATTGGCATATAACAGCACTGGATAGGGATAAGTGGAAGGAGGGAAGGGAGGCCTTTGCCCTGCAGTGGGACAGAAACGGCTGACAATAATAATAAGTTTGGATTAAATATCTATTTGGACTAGATATTTATTTTTATTTTTTTTACATTTAATTCCTGACTCCCACACTTTTATCTCATCAACGGTTTTTATGAAACCAATGTGTTGCCTCATTTAATTTCAACAAACCCATGACACTTGATAATAATTGAAAACAATATGCCAAACAAAAGAAAACCGTCTCACTCATAACCCCTTTTATGCTCATTCCCATGAAATAAAACAGGTGTTTAAAGGGTTACCTTTTGTCCACTTTATGGTATTTGATGTTATTAATGGATATAAATAATGGGTCGATGATTTTGCGTGTCAAATTGGGAGGAAGGCGTGAATTTTGGATCAGAGTAAGTCCAAAGAATTAAGGTGTCAAAATGGCGGACGCGATGTTCTTTTTTTTTAAGAGAGCTGTGGCGCGTAGTAGAACAGTGGTAGCTTAAGGGGCTTACAGGACCTAAACGCAAAAAAACGCAAGTTTTAGAAACAATAAAAGTATATGAAAACCTGTACAACTTTATTTTTAACCGACTTCAAAAAAGGAGGCGGTTTCTCAATTCGACCGTATTTTTTTTTATGTTTGTTCGCGGATAACTTCGTCGTTTATGAACCGATTTTGATTATTCTTTTTTCGTTGGAAAGGATATATGCCAAGGGTGGTCCCATGAAAAGGAAACCAGAATCTGATGATGGCATCCCAGTGAAATCGAGGGGAACATTTGAAAATAGTAGCAGCGACCAGTGCGTTTGTTAACTTTTTCATTAAGTACTTTAAAGCACTACAATTTAATGAAGGCAGTAAACAGTAAACAAAATCAGAAAAATATATGATATTCTATTATATTATTATATTCAATCTATAATATTATTATATTCAATCTATAATATTATTATATTCAATATATTATATTATATATTATTTATATTCAATATATTATTATTATATTCAAGACGTACGCTAGGTAGATAGTGTGTTGAAAACATAATACAACTAATTTGATACGATAGAAAAAATCATGAAGATACCTTTAAAAACTTTCTTTTTACAATAAAAAACTTACTAATATACATACAATCATTCTGATTTTTTGTCAGATTATCCTACAAGCAACATACTAAAACACTAGCGTTTTATTTTTAGTCCAAATAATAGATTTTTTGTAATTAAATAATTGCTAAATAAATTACCAGCGTTCTCTTTCTCGCGCTTCTCTTTCTTTTCTATGCAATCCGACAGTGACCGCGCTTTAGATCATGTAAGCCTCATAATAGAGCAGTGATTGCCTAGTGGTAACGGCTGCGGCTAACGAGTCGCAGGGTCGAACCCAGACAGGCGCTTTACTTTGTTAAATTTTTTCGTCACCACTGCTTTCAAAACGGTGAAAGAAAACATCGTGAGGAAACTGGCATGTCCTAGGACCAAAAATTTGAAGACATGTGACGTCTACCAACCCGCACTGGGCCCGCGTGGTGGATTACGGACCTCTCCCTCTCACCGAGAGGAGACCTGTGTTTCAGCAAACTTACATAATGTAGATAAGACAAAGATTAAAACAGAAGACGATCCAGGAGGGGATCGACGTGGGGGGGTGGAGGGGGTTCAGGGAATCAGACCGGAATAACTCGGAACATTATAGGCTGTACAAAAAATAAACAAAATAGGTCGCGAAATAAATCAGCTGTTCCCTACATTTTGACGAGTTATGCGAACATAAATTAATGTAAGAAACAGCAGATTTTTTTTCGCGATCCATTTCGTTAATTTTTTTTATATTGTCAGAAAAGGCGATAACAAGTATTGCATATTTATGTGGTTTCCACATTGTTTAAACAACGTCCTGACATCAATCGTTGTCAAGTCAGGTTAAGCAGACGACCACCTCCAAGTTTGATCAGCGAGAAACCATTCCCAAGAAAAAAAAAACGTCAATCGTTAGGCAGTTGTCCACCAGACACGACACCCGACTGATCGGAGGATCTTCCCTTTCCTATAGAGGATGAGTAAACTTTACACCATGTTCCGCATACCTCTATAATTTCAACATTAAAAAATCTACCAAAATAATTTGTGATTTCATACTGTTTTCAAACATGACATTAGTTGACACCAAGAAGCTGTCTCCCCAATTAATTCAAGCTAAGCGAATATTAAGCGCGTTGAGTTCACCTCTCGAAAATCCGAGCAGTGACACCACTCACTTTTTTCATAAATAAAGAAAAAAAGATTAACGTTAAAAAGTCGAAAAAATCCGCGATCCACTTCGAGTTAATGATACGGCACGCTGAGTGGAGAGAAACAAAGGTTCGGGACCAGCTCACACCGACGTGTATACTGGATAGAAGATGGATCAGATTTTATTTGCACTCATATTTCACACGTCACACGTGGTATGTACCACCGTAGATACGAGAGAAATGAAAGACAAAGCAACAGATTCTTGGAAAAATTCTACTGCACGACGTCAAAAATATAGAAAAAATAGTTAGATATCTATTCTTCGTAGAGTAGAAGTGATCATGCTTCGTGTGTTGGTCCTTAGAACAGCACTCAAAAGACTAGCAAGCATTCAATTTCAACGTTTTGAGGAGAAAACATTAAGTTTTTTAAATATTATATGGAATCAAAGAAAAACAGATTGAATCAACATTCTTCGATTTGACGCTTTATCAAGGATTAGTTGTGTAACAGCAGCTCCGATTGTACCTACTCTAATCACCTCCGATACTGTTTCTAAATACACAAAAATTTTAATCTGGATATTAAAAGTTTCACATTACAAAATCTTATCCTCCTAATCAAGTCATCTTGTCCGTCCCCAGTTCGGTGTGACACAATCCCTCTAAGACTTAAGGTTCAGCGCTTGAGACCTCGCTAGACATGTCTCGATTTTTTTCTCCTCTATTTTCGATCCGTTTCCCGAAGGTTTTCGAAAGCGTCTGGCGTTCCACTTCAGGGTATGACTTCAAGGCTCGCCTTGGACTGGCGAAGGCTTTGTGTTGCCTTTTTGCCTTGTCTTAGCATGAATATTTATAGGTGTGAAGATCTTTTGGTTGTTTGGCATCTATTTCGGTATTAGGTTTGGCTTTCTCGTTTTGGAAGTCTTTTTAATTTTTCGTAATTTTTTCTTTTAGATTTTTGTGGTGGATTTAAATATATGCTACTTTAATTTTATCTATTAGATTGATTAACGTTGGACGGTGTATTTTTATTTTGAATATTAATTGTCTAGGTCGCTGGGATTTGGGTTCCTTTATTTTTAGTTTTTCGTTAGTTTATTCCTCTGTGTTTTGTGGTGAGTTTTTCGCGAAATATGACCAAAGCAAAGACAAATAAGACAGCCAATCACCTTAGGCGGAATACCTCGCGTTATCAGCCTTGGACTTTGAGGCTACCCTACAATGATTATTCATAGCGTAGTAGCCCTCTCCTTAAATCTTATATCCTAATTAAAAATTCAGTCCAATCCAAAAATTCATTTCGACGTCTCTCTTGACTCATCCAAGTTTTGCATCTACCCTCAAAATAAGTATTAAAAAGAAAATGTCATCCCATTGTAAGACCCACTTATACACAGAGCAATCATCCGAGACGCCGACGAAACATAGGTAAAAGATATAAAAGAAAAGATATGGGGGTAAAAGAAAAAGGAAAGCAATGGGGACTTTTGAGAGTAATGGAGATCGCAAAAGACGCGAGAGCTCGTTACTGTGTGACGGATTTCAATGATTTTAATGTGTTTGTAGTGGTGCAGGGTTTTTTGGTAGTAAACAGAGAGGTAGTACAAAGTGACAAGTGAATATAAGAGGATGTCTTCATTCTTAAAAATATTTGGATCTGAAAGTAAAAAGAATATCCTAATAGTTCAATAATACATAATTATTAAGTATGGTTTTGAACAAGATAGTGAATAATATGCGAAATTTTTGGAATGTGTTAGAATAAAATAATGGCTGAATCCTCACAATAATTTATATTCTGTGTATAACAATATTCTATGTTATGCATCTGACACACGGTAAATGAATGGCTGTTGGATTTATCAACGCTGGGCTCAGCCCTGAAAGTCAAAAATCTTTTGCCTTACATCGATAAGGTACCTATAGCTATAGCTTTGCTTTTCAGAAATCACAATTACATCGGGTATTTTTTTTTCTCAAATCTTAAAGACATTTCCCAATTACTTTCCTCCTTCATACACAAAGACGGCGACACAACCATCCTACCACGATTGTCGTTGAAATCCGATCCCCAAAACGGAGTAATTTACTTATGAATATTAATACAGATGATGCGAAAATAAAAAGGAACTCTCAGGACTGAACACAGTGAACACGATTCACAAAAAGCGAGAAGGACCCTTCACTGTTACCCAAAATACGAAAACACATTAGACGGATGACGGGACACAAAAGGTTATAGAAATTGTTCAAATGCCAGCACATAAAGCTACTACAATCTGTCAAATTTCTGTAATAGATTTTCAAGTTTATTGCTAAAGTATAAGGTCCAAAGTTGATTGGGAAAATTTGACAGTTTCGGGGAGCTTGGTCTGCTGGCGTCTGTACAAGTAATTTTATGCATGTTTTAATATTTGTAAGTGGAAAAGGTATGAATCTTTGAGACGTTTTTCTTTGGGTTTTGGTTTACTTAAGCTTTTACAAGAGATTTTCTTATGCGAGTTGATCAACTGTGAAAATCTTGCTGGGTACCTACAGAATACTTTTTTAATCTCGGAGGTATGGGGAAATCTGAATCCATACAGGAAAACCATTAGCTCTTTTTTCATGAAAACAATTCTGGCATACTTCGTTTTTTGGTCAAGTGCGAATTGTCCATAAAATTAGTAAAATTTATCAAAATTTTTATAATGCGTTTTGTTTGTTAAAAACCGGGCTGTTGTCATTAACGGTGAGGTTTTCCTAGTGTTACCGATATCTCCTGTAATTAAGTATACTTTCGGCTAAATATAATTTTTTACAAGGAATATTCCTTGTAGAAAAAGGACCTACTATCTTGTCAAAACAGGTAAGGATGGAAGCCAATAGAATCAATCTGCCTAGCCTTTTCTCAACTATGCTGGAGTCGGCTTCCAGTCTAACCGGATGTAGCTGACTACCAGTATTTTACATGCAGCGACTTCCTATCTGACTTCCACAATCCAGTTACTGGATAACACGACATCCCTTAGTAAGTCAGGCTATCGAAAGTTTCAGGCTTCTGACTACCCGTTAATAAACGTGCTTTTCGAGGCACGTAGGGGTCCTCGATATGTTATGAATCGTCACCCATCTGCGGACCAACCTCGGTAAGCGTAGCTTCACCTTCGATCGCCCGTGCGACTGTTATTATTTAGTCACGAGCCCTTGGAAGCCAATATTATTTAAATTTAATATTTGAATTGTTTTTTTTTCGTCTTTTTATTACGGACGCTTTTAACGTTCTGCATCGGTCTCACATGCATAATTTTTAACATGAATGATGTAAACAAGATTTGTTACCATATTATTTTTATTTAAAAGAGTGTCCATGGAGTTTCTTGCCCGTTCTTCTCCGTAGGTACTTACCTACGCTTTGGAATGGGCAACTAGCTTCATATTTCTGACTGACCGACCCCTTGACAATTCAAAAGTGCCTGTAATTGGTTTAATTGAAATAAATGCTTTGAGTTTGAGTTTGAATAAGACAAAGCTTTGTTATGATGAAGAACTCGTTCAAAGATCGCTTCGAACAATTTCAGGTGTAAATCAGTAGGTCCAATTAAAGTCAGATGTACATACAATAGACGTATATGTTCACAAGTCCCCCGCTGTGATTCAGTTGGACGAGAATAGCGTAGCGTGATACAATAATATTTAAGTTTATTTTGTTCTGTCAGTACGTAGTGAACTGGCCTAAATTATAGTGTGCCGTGTATGTAGATGCTTGGTTCGTGATAATAAATTTTAGTTCGCTGACGTACTGGAATGGATTGGCTCGGAAAGGTTCGAATTCATAAAATTAAATATTTTTGCATAAACTTACAGTAGCGTACAATATCTATAACTTTATTCTATGTTAGCCTGCAGTTTGATGATTTTCAAGATTTATATGCATAGAAAGGGTTACCGCTGGCCCGGAACATATAGGGCTAAAGAAGGAATACGGGTGGGTTTAGTCAGCAAGAGTCTGACACGACACTCCCTTCCGCTCCACCCAGAGCGGGAGGGGTCATTTGATGATGCCCACCCAAAAAAAAAAAGGTAGGCAAGTTTGACTGAGAGAAAAAAAAAATTATACTACCCGCCAAATTTGCTGATTATCAAGTTGAGTTAGTTTGATTTGTTCTTTGGTTTTACAGCTAGTAAATCACAAATAAATGGTACAGTGTTCCAGTTGGTAATTCGTTGTTTGCTGAAAAGAAAAAGAAAAGAAAGAAAGAAAAATTGTTTTTTCTGCACAAACAAGACGCACATAACAATAAACGAAAAAATACACACAATAAGAGAAAGTAGCCAAAACTATACCTCTGATTCAAGGGAGACGGGGAGGGGAAAAAAGTGTCCAGCGATTTTGCACCATGTGCGATACAACTTTTAACTGTCACTTTAACTTGCCCTGCATATGACTATGGTACAGTCCTAGTAGCCACTACTCTTCAACCCAACAACACACCGTATCAAAGGTTGGTCCGCAGTTTAAGCACCCACTAAACCCTGCACCGGGCTCTGTTGTTACAGTTGGCTGAAGCCGAGTTGGGCCAGTTTATTGCCGCCAACATAAGTATGACCAACAAGGTCATGAGTTTTATGCGAGTATGGTTGGAATAGTTAGACAGATGACCGTGAAGTTTCCGTTGGACTTTTGAAATTTGAGAGTAGTTCTCCAAAGATTTTTATGAAGAATAAATTTCGAAACACCGTTGGTATCGAAGATTCCTCCTCCTTAGTCGTGGACTCTTGACAGAGTGGACGTGGTTGATGACTCTGCATTTTCTTTGGCCAAAGCAGCCCTCGCGATGCTCCTCCACTTATTCCGGTCTTCAGCGTCTCGGAAACTCTGAACTATGGAGTTTGTGTTGACGCTTTGATAAGGTCTATCCGACCGCGTGACCACTTGCCCTCCACTTGTCCCTGGACAACGAGTCGTTCCATGGAGTGTTCGTTAAGAATCACGTGGCCGAAATATTTAAAAATCATCATATTGAAAATCATCAAAGATGTAAGTGGGACCATATTTCTCAACAAACATCATCGGCCTGCCAGTTACTGCTGGACATGGCCTCTCCAACTGCACGCCATGTAGCTCAATTCTCGGCTACTCTCACTCAGCTGCTACCCGCCACCCTACATGTTTTAACCTTACGTTTGCTGAATCGCGGTCTCCACTCAAGAACACGTCTACCCCATAGGTCTTCCGTTCTACGGCTGAACTCATAGTAGACGCAATATTAGCGAAACGAGCCAAGGACGAAGTTGATAATTAAAATGTCAAATAAAATACTAACGTCAGATTGCTTAGCCAGTTCATCAACTCAGCTTATCGCAGCCCACTGCTGGACATAGGCCTCCCTCATGCTGCGCCACAACAGCCTGTCCTTCGCCTTCCGCGTCCAGTCTCCCAGCCACCTTTTGAGGTCACCTAGTCAATATCACACTAATATACTAAAGGCGTAAGTTTGTGAGTGTGTGAATGTATGTGTGTGTTAATATGTTTGTTACTTCTTCACACTCAAACGGCTGGACCAATGTTGATGAGATTTTGTATGGCGGTAGCTGACACCCTGGATTAACATATAGGCTACTTTTTATCCCGATATTCCCACGGAGTCGAAACTTATGCGGGTGAAACCGCGGGCGCAGCTAGTTGAACAGTAATTTCTTCTTATGTTTGCTTTGGTATATACTTAAAAACAGTTGCATCTTTTGCATTATTTGCATCATTTCTCTTGCAATATTTTCCATTTCACTTCACATTATGTTTGTACCCACTATAACGTGCAACTTAGAAAGATGCCTCAATATTTTCCTTTCCACTCAATCCCCCATCGAAATGACTGACAATAAAACCAGATTTATTCATCACTCAATTGTAAAGAGTATCGTTAATTTTATATTGGTAACATTACTTTTTGACTCATCCTCTTTTCACGCTGGGCTAATAAAAGTCATCGCTCGTCGGCCGACTGGGCAATAATGTGAACACTAAATAGTGTAATAATGTTCATTTTTATGTGTAACGTAAAGTGTGAAGAGAAAGAATGAAAGAATAGACTTACACAGGGATGTGTACATATATCCTTAAGTACAGAAAGCCGCACGTCAGTGGAAACAAAACTAGTATAAGTTGGACTCTTTTTCTATTGAAACTCCATACTAGCACGCTAGCAGTCCCACCCTACGTCCAGGGGTATCGCCAGGTGTATGGTGGGTCCGGAGTGCTCAAGGTCTCTTAAAGTATCTGCAGTGGCCTTTAGAGAAAGCTCTGAATCGATTGCGTACCCAAGTTGGGCGCTGGGACACAATTTGTCGAAGTGGGGGATTACTGACCCATCCAAAACCCAGTGCGAGTGCGATGTCTCTTATCAGAATATACCACACTTGCTGGTGCACCTTGGAATGACTTAAAGAATGCTACCAATGCCGCAATCAACGTCATAATCAGCCTAGCTAAAACAATATAAAATATCGAAAAAGAGTAGGTAGCATCGACAAGAAAAGAAGAAGAAGCTCAAGGTCAAAGAGTTAGGTTGTATTTTCATGGAACGAGGGTATCCTTGAAGTTTGGAAAGCCCAAGTTGTGCACCGTAGTGAATCGACAAACAACACTTAGGTAGTTTTGGGGTTAAGTATTTTTATGACTGGAATATTGTAGAATCCTGTTAATCCCGTATTTAAGCTGATTATATCATTACACATGCTCATCACCACACCAAAGCCTTTTAAACCTTTTAAGTCACTTTTCACCATTTCCCGCCATTCGTGATGACTGACAGATGACATTAGTGACAGCTACCTCATTTTTTTTTTTTTTTTTTAATACAGCTACCTCATTAGAGACAGTGTTTACATAACTGATAAATATCAGACGCTGGCAGCATAGTTGGCTCAGTTGCCAAAGAAGAAAAAAAACTGTTAAATAGATAACTACAAATCTGATAAACTGTCATACTATTTTAAAAGCGCAGTTTATATCGAATGTCATGGATTACTCATGCCTATATTTGAAACCATTTGGATAGCGGTTATATTTTATCCATGAATCCCAGAATACATTAAACTGTCCACGTCCAATTTGCCATCAAAATAATCAACAAGAGTGAAGACTTATTACGAAATAAATCATCACACAATTTCTGTCAAGCGGTGACCCAAATGCGTCAAATAAACTAAGTTTATCGAAACGCAGCTTGTATACGAAGTGAGAACTATTTATACGAAGTACGGTTGCACAATGTTTAGAACGATTAACATCGATGTATAGTTTTGTGTTTGTGTTGTTTTTAATGTTGGGTTTATCCTCGTTTGTTTCCTTGCATTTGGTAAGTTTTCCTCATAATTGGTGATTTGATTGATTCATTGGTGATTTTGATCCGGTTAGACTGGAAGCCGACCCCAACATAGTTGGGAAAAGGCTAGGCAGATGATGATGGTGATTTGATTGATTCTCTGTATTATTTTTGAATTTTCAGTTTGCCGCCTCGAATTTTTTTTTATTTATTAAAACTTTATGCACAAGTAAAAGAAATACTGTACAAAGGCGGACTTAATGCCTGAGGCATTTTCTACCAGTCAACCTTAGGGTGATGCAGAGACAAAACATGGTAGGTGCAACATATGAAATGATTATAAAATACAAGACTACATACTAATACATAGATACATACATACATATAAACAAAAAAATCGAATCTTTGCCACTCGCGCCGCCATATTGGAAAAATGTTGCCATTACTATTTATTAGTTATTCTGTGCCATAACACAACTATTTGAATAAGGGCTGATTTTTCTATCACCAGATAACTTATATTCGAGGAATAAAATTGACGTTTGACAGTTTTTGTATGAAATATGTGTCAAAATTTTAAAATTATTCCTCGAATATCAGATCATTGAAAGATCAGCCCTAAATCTCTTTTCCGACTTATTTTACGACGAAAATAGTTATTTAATTAATAACATAAACTAAAGAAAATTTCCTATGTTTAATGTTCTAACATTTTTTTAGAAAATTAAACTTTAATTTACTTTTTTTTGCTATTTAGTTTTATCGTTTCAAATAATGGTGACCAATCATTGATCAATGCACTAAAATGAGCATGCAAAAGAAGATGGAATGGATTGTTTTAAAGCCTAATCCAATGTTCTCATTACAATAATAGCATCGCAAAACTTATAAGTACAGACGCCATCACATCAAGCTACTACAATCTGTCAAATCTCTTTAATAGATTTCCAACTTTTTCGCTAAACCATAAGGTTCAAAGTTGATTGGGAAAATTTGACAGTTTTGGGTAGCTTGATGTGCTGGCGTCTGTGCTTATGGGCAGCTTATTTTGGGTGGGTGCTGTAGTTGCACCAGGTGCGGTTTAATTACTCTAAATGCTAAGAGCCTACTTACATTCTAAGAGATGACCTTTGCCGTAGGTATTGTTTTTTAGACCGTGACCTAAACACCACACAGACAAGTCCGGCTCCACACAGACAATTGTCTGTGTGGTGCCGGACTTAAAGAATAGCACCACCCCATACTTCCCGTGGGTGTCGTAAAAGGCGACTAAGGGAGACCGGAGGATGGGCAGCAGCGTTTTCTATGCATTACACCATCATACCATACTGCGATCGCCAACCCGCCTGCCAAGCGTGGCGATTATGGCAAATGTTCTCTACTAACTTTTTAGACCTTTGTATCCTGCTTATGCGTATGAAGTTTAATTAAAATCGGTTCTTTCATTTCGAAAAATAATGGCTTGAAAGTTTGTATGAAATGCAGTACTGCGTAAATGCTCTTAACTTCTTCCATACTTCTCTATTAGTCGTCCTTAAGAGAAATGAAAAAACAAAAAAGTCGTGACGGTTAAAATGTTATACTTTTTTCGGGCTAGCTCTTATTCGCCAAGTGTGCAGAGTATAAAAGTGAGGCAAGTGACTGTCTGTCTGACGGTCTAAAAATATAGTTTTAACGCTATAAATATTTACGATGTAACGAGACACAAGAAATAATCACAAAACAATGAAGGCACAGTGTATTAATAATATCCTTAGTTGGAAGATGTAGAAAAGTAGGAAGAATTTGGCGGCTTGCCAAGAAAATGTCCATTGAAAGTATAAAACATGACGTGCCTATATTTGCTTTAGATTTTCTGTTACGAAATCTGCAAATAGTGGAACCACTTTAGTTTATTATTTATGAAGTTTTAGTGTAAATAGTCGTAAATATTGAAGAGAATGTGAGAACGATACTTAAATCATCTGCCTTTGGTGCTAGACTTTGTGTCTTGGATTCGTATCCTGAAGCAGGAAATTCTAGATCTAAATGTTGAATGTTACAATAGTGAAAATATTTCAGTTAGGTACTATTTTACAATAAGTTTTGCATGGTTGCCAAAAACGTGTTAGTAAAAATAATTACGACTTTCCAAATACTTGAGCCAGTAGGTAGCCACGTGGCCACGTAATCGTAGAATCCGTGGCGTTTCTTTTTATTTTTCGTGAAAGCAAAAGAAAAGATCGACTTGCTACTATTTTCTACCAACTGCTGACATCGTAAAAACATAACAGCGCATGTTTCTTTTATAATGCATCTAAGCAGATCCTGGATATCGTGTTAATTAGAAAACTTAGCCAGACTTAAAACTTGGTAACAAGAAAATCTTACTAGCGCCTGACAGTTTTTAATAGCAATGTGCTGCGCGCACGCAACTTTTATTTTTTAATCAGGCGTCACATACAAGTTTAGGATCGAAAAGAACTGTGCAACAGAGACAAGATAAAGGACTTGTTTGTTTTCTTTATTTACTTTCGCAAGTTTGTAGGGGAAATGTGCATATTCAATTCCGTTTGGCATTCTGTACCAAAATAAACAACGAGAAATTCCACAGTTTTGGCGTGTTTTGATTTTCACTTGAAGCTCTAACGTTACATTTAGGAAGTTCATGTCTTATAAATATATCTAAATGTGTACCTTTAGTGCAAATAACACTTATTCACGACAAATGAGAAAAGTTAGTTGGTCTGTGTCATGCGGTCATGGCACAGTTTGTCAAAGAGGCCTTTTTTTTGAGGATGGTGAATCATTAAATGACTCCTCCCGCTCTGGGTGGAGCAGAATGGAGTGTCAGACTCTTACTGACTAAACCCACCCGTGTTCCTTCCTTAGCCTTTTCTGTTCCGGGCCAGCGGTAACCGTTTCGGACAATCCCGCTGACCCGGCAGGCTTCGGACCTAACGGGCCCCTTCTTTGTTTAAATTCCAGAACATTCCATCTAGACGCGAAATAGACTGCAATATAAAACATTACGACATATTATACCGCTATGTATCATAATATTTTCACACTACATTTATACAACAGTATATATCTATATATCTATAAATAGATAGGTACTACAGTACTTTATGATTCATATTAACGTAAACAAAGACTTATTGTAGGTACACGTGTCGCTATTTTTACAAAAACATATATTTTATTTATACAATTTATTTTGTTTTTATGTTATTGCGCAATTATTATATTAATGGCGATTGATTTTATGGCTATCTGTTTTTAATTGGGACAGTTAATGTGTTTAATTACCTTCTTTATTTAGTTACCTTATTATTATGACTATTCAGATTCAATTACAGGGGGTCTTTTAGTAATTTAGTCATTGACCTTTGTATGCACTGAAATTAACCTATATCAAAAATCTCCTGCATTGTGTATTTACATTTTTTCATAATGGTTGTTCATTGGGTGCAGCTTATCATCGTCATCACCATAATGCTGTTATCCCTATTGTAGTACAAAACTAACTTCCCTGCCCAAACGTCATCATTCATCATCATTTCAGCCGAAAGACGTCCACTGCTGGACATAGGCCTCCCCCAAGGGGAGGGGGGGGGGTTGCCATAATCGCCACGCTTGGCAGGCGGGTTGGCGATCGCAGTAAGTATAGTATGGTGGTGAAATGCGTAGAGAACGCTGCTGCCCATTCTCCGGTACGACCCTTAGTCGCCTTTTACGACAGCCACGGGAAGTATGGGTTGGTGCTATTCTTTAAGTCCGGCACCACACAGACGTAGGACACCGTAAAACACTAACCGTCATACTACAAAACGGGATCTAATTTGAAACCTAGCCTAAATCTTCGAGCCAGTTACTCTATTTTGAACTTTATTCCGGCAAAAGTAAAGTTCTTAATGCAAAATTAACAATTTAGACTCGGGTTTAACGTCAGTTTTTGTAATAAGAACTTTAGCTTCGTCGGATTATAGTTAGAAATTTAAAAATGGCTGGATCGTTTAAACTTGGGTCTAAAAATAAATCTTGTTTTGTAATAAGGCCATCAGGGTTTATTTACAAACGATGATGAAAGTTGAGTGATGTTCAATCGTCAAAAAATGTATGTTTAAACAGTAGCTAATGACTACTTCACTTTAAGTAACGTTTATGAATAAAGGGGTCAGTTTTTTTCGCACAGTAAGGCGTGTTGGTCGTCGTTTCAGCCGATAGACGTCCACTGATGGACATAGGCCTCCCCCAATTCTGGGGGGGGGGGTTTGCCATAATCGCCATGCTTGGCAGGCGGGTTGGCGATCGCAGTATGGTATGATGGTGGAATAAATAGAGAACGCTGCTGCCCATTCTCCGGTAAGACCCTTAGTCGCCTTTTACGACACCCACGGGAAGTAAGGGGTGGTGCAATTCTTTAAGTCCGGCACCACACAGACAGGCGTGTTGGTAGTGGTACATAATATAGAAATATTGAGTGTATTGTCAAATGTTCAAAGAAAAGACTTATTCAAAAATATTACATTAAATCATGATAAAAAAAAGTAATTAAAAAAACGAAAAACCCGACTGCGGTAAAAAACACTGAAAAGCTAAAAACAAGCCCATTTTAAATTAAATCAAAGTTGGAAGCAGGCGGGGCCCATTTAAGTTTAAAAATATAATAAAAATGGTATGCGTCGTGGGTTCGAACACGCGCTTTACTGTGTGTAAATAATTCATCACCACCGCCCTCAAAACTGTGAAGGAAAAGATCGCGAGGAAACCTCTTGATGTTTTCCAATTTTTGGTTGTAAACAAAACGAAGACATGTATGTGAAACTGGGCCCGCGTGTGAGATTATAGCAATTCTCATTTCAAGCCTTCTTAAAGAGAGAAGGCCTGTGTCCCAGCAGTGGGAACATTATGCGAAGGGAGGAACCTAAAAATATTCATATCACTCACCTCATCCGTTTCTCTTTCACTAGCAGTATCGTTGATGCCGTCATTCCGAGTCACTCCATCGGCCACGTCCGTCCCGCCCTTGTCCCTCCAATGTTTCTCACTGGTCACCGAAAAAGTAAACGTCCTCTCTCTCCTAGGACTTAAAAGAACTCCTGCAGGAGTCCTAGGGCTCCCATAGCCGAAGATGTCCAGGTTTCGAGTCGAGAAAAGGTCGTTGGTCCTGTCGGATCTTGGGGCGAAGACATCGTCTTCTAGGTCGGAATCCAGGGTTAAAGTGAGGGGGGGAGATGATGCTGATCGTCGACACTGCTGGGTTTGTGGTGGGGCTGTCTGCGGGATATCTGATTCGGAGTAGGGGCGTTCTGTGGACAAGAAGATTACATTAGAGAAGTAATAAACGTACTGATATAGCAGTTGCGGGAGTTTCAAAACACAAGCCGTAATTTTCATCTTTAACACTTCGAACAGCCAAGTTTCCTCATTATGCTGGAAAGTTTTCCACTGTAGTAGGTTTGCTAGAACAAGTCCAGTTATTAATTTCAGCATTTCACCCGCATAAGATTCGATTGCGGGGGAATATTGGGATAAAAAGTAGCCTATATGTTAATCCTGGGTGTCAGCTACCTCCATACAAAATTTTATCAAAATTGGTCCAGCCGTTTGAGCGTGAAGAAGTAACAAACATATAAACACACACACAAACTTTCGCCTTTATAATATTAGTGTGACTAGCTTCCGCCCGTGGTTTCGCCCGCAAGGTCGATAAAAACTATCGTATGTCATTCCCCGGGATGCAATCTATCTCTCTGCCAAATTTTATCGAAATCTGTTCAGTGGTTTAGGCGTGGAAAGCTAACACACAGACAAACAGACAGAGTTACTATCGAAACCAGCATAGCGTGGTTAGTATGGATACCTTCAATCGATTCGACCAACACGTGTAGATTTTTTCTCGCCCTTTTTGTTTGACACAGTTAACAATAAGAGTAATTAAATGCAGCCTGTCTCCGCAAACCAGACTATTAAAGTAAAAAAGAACATTAAAAGCAATATCTCTTGTTATAAATCAAAATGTTTATTAGCAATATCGCCTACGTTGCGCCTGCGCATAATGTTCACGTGGGCTGTGAGACTGCTGGCTTAGTTTTGGGCGTTTTATTTTTAGCGAGGTCTGCGACTTTGAGGTCCGTTGTTTCTTTTAGTTTCTTCTACTTTTTTCTTTAAAGTGTCTCAGTCTACTAACAACGTTCAGGGTATTCTGTCATATGACAATTTGTCTAAAGGCCAATTGCAACAAAGTAAGAAAATAAAAATTTCGCAGGCTACCTTACCATCATCTACATTTTATATCCTAGCAGTCTCTTTGGGCAATGATGACTTCGTTCTATTGGATAATGTAAAAATCTTAATGTACCATCTCATACCTCCATAGATGTCGGATGTAGGAACAGGATACCTACTGATTCAAAGGAACTTCTAGATTATTTCTTCTTTGTTCATTGTTACAGGGCTTTACTCTACTAGACACTAGGGTAGATAAACAGTTCTCCCAGTTCATGGTCGAAAGTGAGAGTGCGTGGGACGCTGTCGCCGCCTTCTGCGAGGACGTGATGGTCGCGAAGGAGGCGGCGGAAAGGAAGAGGGAGGATACAACCTCCCTTCCAATCCGTAGCAGACGCACCGGGCGCCGGAGGACGCGAAATGATTTCCGGCCGCCTTAGAGTGAGGCCTGCAGGCAACAGACTTGGGGAGTTTGGGGCCCTCCAGGACTCCAGCACCCCGGCTAAAGGTAGCAGCAGGACACCGTGTGGTTTAAGTCAGTAAGAGTCTGACAGACCCCTCCATCCACCCCAGGGACCACCCTGGGGGGGTGGAGGGGTCTGTCCACCCCTTTTTTTTTATTCCACCAGGACATCCGTGAAGATTTCCACATAATACAAAAAGGGTAAACAGCATCAACAAACAATCAAGAAGAATTTGCTATGATGTTTTAATAAGGGTTTTCTGAAATAATAGAGCAGGCCCAGTGGTAACGACCCCAACTCACACAGGCACTTTACTTTGTGTATTTAATTTCATCAGCACTGCTCTCAAAACGGTGAAGCAAAACAACGTGAGGAAAACAGCATGTCTAAGAACCAAAATTTCGAAGACATATGGCATCCATCAACCCAACCTCTCTCACAGAGAGGAGGTCTGTGTCCCAGCAGTGGGAACGTTGAGTTTCTGAAATGATGTTCACTAGATGGCAGCACTGAGACATCAGGTCCGACTGCCTGTCAAAAGTGTCAAAGCGCCTATATTTATTATAGTCGTGGCTGAATGATGAATGTGTATTATATATTCATTGTAGAAATGAAAGACCAATTGTCAAAGTGGCGTGGCCAACTGGCGTGAATGTTCATGAAAACTCCCATTGCATATGCTCTATTCTATTGAAAGGCAAGTTCTGTCCGTAGCCATGTTTCTTTACCTGATCCCACCTTCAAGTAAATCGTAAACCAACACCACACGTCCCGAGAAAAGACAATGACAACTCAAAATTTACAACTTCTTAAATGTTGGGAAGCTGTAATTTTCTCCAAAAACAATTGTGGTCATTTTGTAACAGAAGGCCTCTTTGTTCGTACGTGTGGTCAAAACAATAGGGTCTTGACCACAGAAATGTGCAGTAGCTAATGATTTCGTTGGCCAATAACTTTTTATGTGTGGTGGGTATATAAATGTGGAGTTGGGAATGGGAGAAAAGTATAGTGTATCAATGGGTTTTTAGCTCTTGGTGGCTAAGTTACAACTTTAACTCTATGAAATGCATGATGGTACAGTAGGCTACGTCAGTGCGAACAATATAAGTATAAGCTAGCCAAATAATACAACATCGATGGCAGTACGAGTCAGAACACCTGACAAATAGAGAGAGGACCGTTAGTATAAATATATAATTATCATTAACCCTCAGATGTCTGAAGTGTCTCGCTACCCATAATATAACACATACTATTCCATTAATCCTGTGCAATACCGTTCCAAAAGATATCATTACTAAATTAACTTTTCAAACATGATTCATACCCAAAGAACAAAATAATTTGTCAAAAAATAAAAGAAGCTCATAATCGCTGTACCGAAGTCGATTAACTTGATTAAAAGGGATCATCATAAATATTGGAAACAAAATGCTCCGGGCTATATCCTGATGTGCTTGACTCGAGATTAATTCGAATACTTTTGTATCTGGTATTTATTTCTGGATGTTTTTGTCGTGTCCAAATAGGATGTATGGCAGATTCGTTTATTTTTGTCTCGTGCAGTTTTTCTGACTGATATCACACAAGGTCTGGTGGAAGACATATAATATCAAATGTCGCTGAAGACTTTTTTTTTGCATTTTTTGTTTGACCTACTTTATTCTATTGCATCTCTTTACGAGTCTTATTTCAAAGATAATTATGGTGTAGCAACACTGGCTGAAGTCCATAAGTCTACATACAGGGTCACTCAAGGTCTGGGGAAAAATTGGAAAATCAAAAAAAAAAAAAACAATGGTCCTTTGAACCACAAGTCACAATTCATATTTTTTTGCTTCGCATAACTTTGCAAGCAATATACTTAGTAATTATTTTATATTAATTAAGGTTATCTATTTAGATACAGACAATACCTGACATAAATTGTCAGCAATGTTACGAGTAGTAAAAAATATGGCTGCACTCGATAACCACACCTCTTTAGCTGAACGTAATAATAATGTAACAATGGCCGTGCCTAATCAACATTGCAAAAACTTAGACCCAATCATTCAAAACAGTCGCAACACAATTCATCACATCAGGTAGCATCCAGACTAGCTTTATTTGACCTTATTTATAACAAAACAAAGACGCCATGACAGAACAAAGAAAAGCAATTTGTTATCAACAATATCGATGGAGCGAGTACCAGGCGAACAGGAGCGACGAAGAAGTAATATACAAAATATATAAGAAACACAAATTAATAAAATCTTGGGTCCGTCCGCGAGCGAAACCCGTTTCCATGACACACGTGCAGCTAGCGACCGCTGGGGGACAGAGATGGATATATAGCTGTCTTACTCTAGTGCAACGGTAAGAATTGTGTGGACCTTGCAACATGGAAATAATGTTAGTTTACTTCTAGGATTCGAAGTTTTACTTTGATCAAGGAAAACTTTGACTACGTTGCACATCCTTTAATCATGACTTACTGTTTTTTTCATTTGTTGGACTAGAGTTAGGGCTATTTTCCTGACTGCCTTTCCTTAGTGAATTTGCATTTATTCTACGTTAATTATTAACACTTTCCGGGACACTTAACGCCCCTCGACGTAATAACAATAAAACTTCTGTTGTGTCTCGTGTGTGTCCTTCAATGTGTTAAGGACTATTTCACTGATTCCACAATTTATAGAACCAGTTACACTGCTTTAAAATTATCATCATCTTGCATTAGCTTCCTCAGCATTATCATCTTCTACAGCCTTCATTACTTCACTGCTGGGTTAGACCTCTATTGAACTACATTTGCCACTGTCCTGTGCTATTCAAATCCAGGTTTTACCTGCAATTTTTACTTTGACAACTCTAACACCAGTTCTACCAAAAAGAAACAGTCAAAAAATCCATACTACGCCAGCACAATGCACCGATAGGCGAGTCTGTCTGTTCACATTTTTTGTCTTATCCACGATAGATGCGTAACACAGGTGTCCCTGGCTTACGCCTATTTACAATATCACAGCTATCTGTATTATTATTACCTGCTACCCTGGCCATATGCTGGGGTGGAATGGGTTTTGAAGGGACAGGTACTACATGTCAATGGCTCAGTGTATATGATTTAGCTATGTGCGGGTTGAAGGACCAAGAAGTATAACTTGCAAAATATGCGAGCTTATTCTTTAGAGTCGTGTTGATAACGATGGTTTGATTTATTATGATTATCAAAAATCGTTTTTAGACTACTGTTTTTGAAATTTCTCAGTAAGATTGTTTTAATTCTAATGGTGCTTCGATACCTAGAAATATCATCACAGGAAGTAAGATAGCCAGCACTGGTCTGAAAGATTGATCAAAAGACAAACAAACTCGAAGCATAAATCAAAGCAAGCTAATTCACCAAACCAATCTGCAACAAGCACAAACCGGTCACCCATCAATTTAAAAACCGCGTTGACAATTGCTTAACCTCTTCTCCTAATACATTTAATATTTCACTTACATATAATAATTATTTGTCCACAAACTAGTAAAACTTGTTTTTAGAACGACTTAAGCTGTGGTTTCACTACGACGACTTTGACGAGCGATAGTGTATCGATGCTTGATTTATGTCTGTCGTAAAACTGACCGTTTTATTGGCTTTGGCGTTTGATGCTACTTCTATGTTTACTTTTGAACAAAGTATTATAGACGTTTTACATGTTTTTATTAAGCCACAAGTTTGTGTAAAGTTTGCTGTGGTCTTCACCACAACAAACTTCACACTCTCTTTCCCATCCCTGCCCAGGGGTTATCAGTGAGAAAGATTGAATTTGCTTCGATTTATGATAAAATTTGATACTGGCCCAGGAGTTTTCTTTGTTTCACCTACATAGATGTGACGTTTATAGTTTATAACTAGATACCTAGTGTATATTAAAAAATAAATAATTTGCGCACAACGAAAGACCGCTCCACAACTCCACAATATTGTGGAGTGATTTTAATAATTGAACAGACTCTAGAGACACGCAAGTAGATCAGGGAAGGTCATAAATTAGAACATTTTAATTAAGTTTAATAATGTGAACCTTAGCAAACCTGGCTGAAAAAAAAACAATTGGTACGCAGCTGCTGTCATTGTCAACTCTTAAAAGAATTCCATATAACTTTTTCAATCGCAGCCCGTCTCACAATTAACCATTTAGTCGTCTTAATGAAATCCCCCTCACTGGCGACCGAAGACTTGCTCAAACCCGACATTAAGCGTTTCCAACGAACGCTGTTAGCTGTCATTAGTAAGAATTACATACGAATTAGCGAATTTATGTACCGCAAGAGTGAAGGAGTGATGAAATTAGAACCGTTTGGATGTACGTGCTGAGGTTAGCCTTTTTTTTCGTAATGTTGGGTCTTTTTAGGGTTCCGTAGCCAAATGGCAAAAACGGAACCCTTATAGATTCGTCATGTCTGTCTGTCTGTCTGTCTGTCTGTCTGTCTGTCCGTCCGTATGTCACAGCCACTTTTCTCCGAAACTATAAGAGCTACACTGTTGAAACTTGGTAAGTAGATGTATTCTGTGAACCGCATTAAGATTTTCACACAAAAATAGAAAAAAAACAATAAATTTTAGGGTTCCCCATACTTAGAACCGAAACTCAAATTTTTTTTTTCATCAAACCCATACGTGTGGGGTATCTATGGGTAGGTCTTCAAAAATGATATTGAGGTTTCTAATATCATTTTTTTCTAAACTGAATAGTTTGCGCTAGAGACACTTCCAAAGTGGTAAAATGTGTGTCCCCCCCCTGTAACTTCTAAAATAAGAGAATGATAAAACTAAAAAAATATGTACATTACCATGTAAACTAATAAATGGTATAATAGTTTCTCCTGAGCTTCTAGAAAAAGTGAAATTTAGTATCCCACAGTTATAATCGAAGGACTTTCGTCCTGCCTCATAGTCGGACGAATGATAAAACTAAAAAAAATATATGATGTACATTACCATGTAAACTACCACCGAAAATTGGTTTGAACGAGATCTAGAAAGTAGTTTTTTTTTTAATTTTTTTAATACGTCATAAATCGTAAACCACAATTTACCATTCTTTCAATCAACTCAAAAATAAAAAACATTTAATTTCATAAACATAAACCTTATGCATAGACCCGGATGTTACGGTACCCTCGGTGCGCGAGTCCGACTCGCTCTTGCCCGGTTTTTATTAGCTACTTCAAGCTTCGATCAATAATAGTACTATTATTGATCGAAGACTTCAAGGGTTGCGTCTGTCTTTCCTTAATGGCTTGGTGTAATAAAAATACTGTTTCAGTTTTGGTCATTTGTTACCTCAATGGATCTACATTCATGCTAGTTTCTTCCCCATTTACATTTACAGTAACCGTTGTAATTTACTCTCCAGCTTTGGCAACTTTCGAAATCAATTATTCTGTATTGAAAGTGATCAGTTCCACTCACAGCCCGAAAACATTAAATCCTATTCAATTCAAGACTGGTACTTGACACACAAGATCCTACAATTACTCACTCTAACGAACTTCAAACAGATTCCCACAAAATCATGTTTCAATTCCACACATCACTGACCAATGACCAAAACATTCGTGATTCTATACCCATTTTGTCTCAGGCCCTCAATGTTTTGTCCCAAAACCGTCTGTCCTACAACGATTTTTCCCGGAGCCGTTTGTCTCACAATAGTTTAAAGGATTATATCAAAAGGACATAGTGACTCGACACAAATGACCATCGCCAGTTCAATGATTAATCGTTTGTTGATTTCAAATTTGAAATCACGTTTCAGACTTAGGGTTCAATACGTGATTGAAACGTTATTTTTTTGAGTGTTGAGAAAAAGCGTGGAGCAGATAACTAAAGGGTTTGAGAAAAAAACATGTGTTTGTTATAGAGATGACTGTGTTGAGGAGCTCAAAAGTGCTCGGCCAAATAGAAATTGATCGAATTCGTCTTGACCTAATAAAAAAAAGCTGAGGCTGGACTTATGATACAAGTGAGATAGTTTCAAAAGGATTAAAAAAAACGATTATCGACAAAATAAAACCTCATTAATAAGATGACGTTAAGAGGTAGTGAACCAAGAACGATATGCAGCCATGGAAGCTGCTTAAATGCATCCTAGGAAACTTTTACAACTATGTCCTAAAACGAATCAGCTTTACTTCCTAAAATCACAATTGACCTTTTATAAACTTCACATATAAAATAGCAGTCAATATAGAGCTGCTGTAGATACTTCACATAATTACAACCCACTTCCTCAACTCTTCAAACGGTCCTAAAGGACGCAGAATTCCCTAAGGCAAAAGCAATCATCCATAGAGTGTTTAGCGAACCGCAAACATTAGTTGGTGAGACTGCTCAACAGCATGCACCTATTCGAATCACTGTGATTACAGGAACAGGTTCTTCTACAGTTATATCAGAGTATAGGATTAAGTACTTAACAATAATTATTACGTATAATGAATAATTTCTAGTAGGGAAGCTATTGCAAGTAATGGTAACTTGAGAAATGGCTTCTGAGATTTTTGATGCAAAAAAGTAATTTGTTTTTGTAGTTGCTACTACTTTTTATATCAGTAGGATAATTTATCTAATTGATAGGATCCTACTGAAGTAAAATGGCCTTCGATTTCTCTTCAATCTTTCTTAAACTGTTCATAGATGCTGATATAATAAGCATTAAGCACCCATTCCTGAACGTTGCAGGTGCTATTCAAATTCTGCAGTAAATACAGGTTTATGTACAGACGCCAGCATATCAAACTACTACAATGTGTCAAATTTCTTCAATAAATTTTCAACTTTATCGCTAAAGCATAAGGTTCAAAGTTGATTGAGAAAATTTGACAGTTTCGGGTAGCTTGACGTGCTGACGTCTGTACACTACCTGACCTAATCTTATTTCCTTTTGCAAGTCCATTCTTATATCATCGTCATGTTATTATTCTTTTGTCATTGTTCTTTATTCATTCAGTTTGAGGAGATTTTTTCTGTACTTAAAAAGGGCAAAAAGTATTTAGAGATAGATTTGAAAATAAAATATAAATAAGCTACTCATTGGTGTGTAACTGCCAAAACCAATTAGCAGACACCACATTGATATAAATAAACAGAAAAGCCAACTACTGCCTTATTGCCTTTAAAATAGTGGTGCTACTACTATTAACCTAATAAAACAGTTTAATAATGCTGTCTGCAGTAAGACACACACTCCTGCAATTTTATTAGTATAACCACCATTTTAAACTCCCCGTGGCTACTAACTGTACAGTACTCCACATCAAACAGAAGCGGCCTTGTAAACCTCCAAAGATAGATTACTCTGAATTACACCTAACCTGATGATATAATACCGAACATGGTTCAAACCATTTCCTCTCAATTAAACATAATTAAATAATTGATTTACAGCAACACAAATAATTTTCTAAATGACTCCAAATAAGAAATAAAGCTGTAGTATAAACGGTTAGACAATTACCTATTATTAGAGTTAATTGTTGAACCCAATGCTGTGATACACGAAATGATACAGAACGAACTATTAAACCCTGTACTAACCATCACTTTGACCATAACATTCAACATTAATATTTTACTTAATGACTTTCAAAGATGTAATTTCTACTGTCGAATGTGTTTTGATTTTACTATTTTTGTTTGTGTCTATAAATTTTGGGAGTGCTCTCAAAATTTTGGAATTAATTATTTTAATAGGAATAATTCCGTTGTTCGTTTTGAGCTGTAATTTGAATTTTGATTTTTGACAATAAATTTATCGGCTACGAACGTTAAACGTTATCCAAAAAAATTAACACAATATTTTATAAACCGAAAGGATAGTGTTTATAAATCACTCCATATTTTTTTATAAAATTACAGAGAGAAAAATTATTCAGAAAATCTTACACAGATTTTCTTATCAGACCAGGAGATGGTATCAACTTCTGAAACGAGAGGTAGGCTGGTTGGACTCACAACCGACGACAGACGCCATGGCCCATGCAATACATGCATGCCCATACCTGAAGGACTAAGTGCGAAAACCAAATCCAACAACATCTTCATAAAGTTTTATTTTCAACAGCCAATTCTCAAATCGGTGACCGATTTCATTTTTAATAAAAACCAGGCTACCACTTATACATACAAATCACTTTAAAACTCCATAAAATCCAAAAATTGGCAACCCTCCCAATCCCCTGGCAATCGAAAAAAGACAAACCCTTTCTAATTCTTAAAACCCATCGCTAAACACAGAGAAATAAAAACCATTACAAGAACTGGATAACAAAATGATGCGTATTTGAGACCGCACTCGCGTCCAGACGAGGCATTGTATGCAGATGCAAGTCAAACCTCAATCTTATTAATTATCATGGGTGAGCACAGCAGTGAATAGTAATTAGTTTTCTACGATCTGTCAAGGCAGACGAGCGATAGCTTCGTGACGATTTATTTGAATGCAATTGTAAGTTATTGGGTCTAGTTTATTTATTAGGTCAGTGATGTTTTGTAAGAGCTTTCGATACTAGGACCATTTTTTTCTTTGTGATATTCTAATGAATCGAAGGACCAAATCGATGCTGCTAACGGGGAATCGAAGGACCAAACTGATACTGCTGACGGGAGCTGACGATATAAATTTGGGTGTATGCTATCTGCCGTCCATCGACCTCAAATCAGAATTAATTTTACATCCAAGTAAAAGAACTAATCATTTAAATTGACAGGCAATATTTACTAGCACTAGTACGAGGCACGTCTGTGAATAAAGCATCCTAGTGACATTTCACAAGTGCTGACTTAGCACCATCAGGACTAACAGGCAAACGATTTTCGCCCACACGTTTCCTTGTGTCATTACGTGTCTGTACAGGCCTCTCAAAAGGGGCTCGTGGCTAAGTAAGAACAGCCGCACGGATAAATCGATCAGTTTAAGCCACGCTTGCCGCGCTTGGTTCGTGGATGGGTGACCATCTTTATATACCGTGGCCCCTTCGAGCCTCAGCAGGCACGTTAAGCCGTTGGCCCCAGCTGTCATTCGTGGTTCTTTGCCAGTCGTTTCAGGTCGTCAGAAGAAACCGAAATCTTGACAAGCAGTCTTAACAAGGGGTATCGTATTATCTACCCAGTAACTGGGCTGCGGAGGACAGATTTGCAGTTTTTTTAGGCGTTTATTTCCCACGCAATGGTGTCTCCACTCTCTTTCCATCTCTCTCTGTCTAGAGCTGCCATGGACCAATCTTTATGAAGATAGGCAGTTACTCCACGTCAATAAACTCACCCTATCGCAGTCCACTGCTGGACACAGGCCTCTCCCAGACTGCGCCACAGCACAGTGTCCTCCGCCTTCCGCATACAGTCTACCCCAGCCACCTTCTTTAGGTCGTCCGTCCATCTAGCTGGGGGGCGTCCCACACTACGCTTGCCGATACGCGGTCTCCACACCAGGACTCATTTGCTCCACTGGCCATCGGTCCTGCGACAGACATGGCCAGCCACTTCAGTTTGCTTACTCTGCAAGCTATGCCGGTAAATCCGGTTCTTTTCCGGATAATTTCATTCTTGATTTTATCCTTCAAAGAGACTCCGAGCATAGTTGCTCTACGTAAAATACTGGTATTCAGCTGCATCCTGACTGGAAGCCAATCCCAACATAGTTGAGAAAAGTTTAGGTAGATGATGACAAGCCTCTCAAGAACTGTAAACCTGTACAGTCCACCTAAAATGATTACTCACTCATTATTCCCTCCACTTTCGCATTACACATCCACTTACTCACTTCAACAATACCTTTCTTATTTCCAAACAGACGGAAGATTAATGACTTCAAATTTAAAGCCAGTTCACGGTTGCCGATAAAAAATCGCTGGTCTGTGTTCACATTTTACTTAAAGGAGTAAAAACGTCTGGCTACCGTACTACGCTCGCCTTTCATATGGTAATTCGTTCAGCTATTGTTGGGCTGATGTATGCCAAAGATGAAACTTAAAGCATTGTTTGACTTGTACTTATTGTTAGTACTTTTCTCTGGTTTATGTGAAGGTGTGTCTATTAATGTTAGTGTGGTATTATTTTTGTTGTTCGGCCCTGTTTTTTGATAGTTCTAGTACAAGAAATTGGTGGCTTATTTCTTTTCTAATTATCCCAAGATAATATTTTTCAACCATATAAAATAAACAGATCTGAAGGAAGAAAGGAGGGAAATTAAATCAGTCACGTTTTTACTGTAAACTTTAAGAGAATTTCATGACGGTTCCTATGACGAAGATAATTTACATAAATCTACTAGCTTAAGCTTAAGCCTATAATGTTCCCAATGCTGGGACGCAGGCCTTCTCTCTGTGAAAGGGAGTGGGCCATATATCACCACGCGGGCCCTGTGTGGGTTGGCGGATGCAACATGTCTTCGAATTTTTGGTTCTAGGACTTGCCGGTTTCCTCACGATGTTTTCCTTTACAGTTTTGAGAGCAGTGGTGATGAAATAATTTACACAAATTAAAATGCCTGTTTAGGTTCGAACCGAAACCTGGTAAGTCGCGGCCGTGGCTACCATTGCTCTACAAAAATTTACTGATTTTTCTTTTCATGTTTATAATGTCTCTAACCCCGAAGATAAAAACTATCGGCTTGTTTCTTTTGAACAAGATGTTCAATCACTTTAAATTCCAAGGTCAGAATATTTTGTTTGGTTCCTGACCATATGTTGGGCTCGCTTTCATATGCAATATTTGGTGAAGGGGTTAGTAATCGTCTGCCACCTGACATCAAAGACTGTGGGAATCATCAGCATACGATTCTGTTTGGACATATGTATACAAATTATTTTAATAAACCACAGTAATATTATAAAGGCGAGTTTGTGAGTGTGTGTGTGTTTATATGTTTGTTACTTCTTCACGCTCAAACGGCTGGACCAATTTTTATAAAATTTTGTATGGAGGTAGCTGACACCCTGGATTAACATATAGGTTACTTTTTATCCCGATATTCCCACGGGATGTACATTTACGCGGGTGAAACCGCGGGGCGCAGCTAAAGTTCATTTCAAATAAACTTGCGATTAAGTTTGTTCACCTCCTTCTACTAATGTATCCCAATATTTCCAAACCATACGAAAAAAATGTATGGGCAGTGTCGGTAACACGATCAAAACATTGACTTTCTCCGTGTTTGGTATTATGAAACTCAACCGATGCAAAGTTAGCGACAGTTTTGTATGACGAACGATATCTATCGTAAGTTATTTGGACTTTTTAGTACAGGGTGGTTGAATGACATTTATCGCAAGTTTATTTGAAAAACACTTTAGTACAATAGTAACTTGCCTTTTTTGTTGTCTTTTTTGTTTTAAGTGTTTATTAGTGGAAACTTGTAAATGGCCTTCAGATGCATATTGTTTAAGAGCACTGTTTAAATTAGCTGTAAGTTTCCCGAATAAAATAAAATAAATAAATAAGTATTTAATTGAGATGTAAGTGAAATACTGCTATTCCATAAAATTACGCCTATACGAAGTGTTTGACTGAAGCGTAGAAATCGTTTAATTTAAAATTGCAAGCCCCTCCACTACTTGCTGCACAAAAATTTTAAATTTTTGTTTTTTTTTTGTGGAGGTGCTGTTTTAAAATTAGACTATCTCTCTAATACTCTCACATTTCGCCAGTTAAGTTTGTCCTATTTAATAGCGGACGAGCTTTTTGTCTTCAAGACTCTGGACTGCTACTGAAAAAATTCCTATGGAAAAACCAAATAACACTGCTGACCTTGAAATCCAACCACCCAGGACTTCCTGTGTAACAGTAGCGCTTGCGACCACTAGAAATACGCAAATTGGTACTGCAAGTTATAATGACAATACAATTCACGTTTTGACGTTTTTAACGCGTACGTCTTTTTTACATCGTTCTCACCTATAAGTATTATAAATTCAACATTAATGATGTCCCTAATATTTTTGTAAAAATATAATTTAAAAGCGTGTCCATAGAGTTTCTTGCCCGTTCTTCTCCATAGGTACCTGCGCTTTGGGATGGGTAACTAGCTTCATATTTTCTGACTGACCGACTTCTTGACAATTCAAAAGTGGATGTAATTATTTAATTGATGTTTATATAAATAAATGCTTTGAGTTTGAGTTGTATTATTGGTCCTTTCATCCGCATTCTCGATTTGAAAGACCAAATTCATATATACAGAGAAGCTAACCGCAAGTTGCCAAAAATTGGCCCGTATGAATAATATCAATTCAGGTAGCTGTGGTTACAGCCAACACAATATTTCAACACAAGTTACCTTTCGTACGAAATGATCCCTAATGTCAATCACACCCGTATTCCTGGAGTTGATTGATTGTATTCATTTTTGAAAATAAAAATGTTGGTACAGACTTCAGACTTTATAGTTTCTATAGTTATTTAATTTTGAACCCGTATCCGAAATTCAATACAGGGAGCTGCGGTTTTTAAGTTTTATTGAGCACTAAATCTTTGGATACTTATTGGCACGTCTTTGTCATTTTTGTGGTTTGTAAGGTAACAAATTACCGAATGTATTCTTTCATCAATTTGGCTTTTTCCAGGAGTTATCGAGTTTGGTATCCGCTATATCATTCATATAGCAAAGTGAGGTTCTTATTATTAAATTGGTCTTTTGAAACTCAAAGTCAAATCATTTATTTCAAAGGCACTTTTGAAAGTCAAAATTTACAAAAAAATTGAATAGCTTCTAGATCTTTAAAACCGGACGGAGTTTTGTATTCAACTGCAATGACTACTATCTTCATCCGTTGTCTGTGGCTAAATAGTAAACAATTCTGGGCTCTAATTTTAAGCAGATAATCATATTGATCGTACGGTATAATTTTAATTGTTATATCCATCTCAGCTTTATCTGAATAATTGATCTTTAATTCCCTTTTTTTCAGTGTTAAAATCTGCAGCGTATCGTTGCGTCTCATTTTACGAGTGTTATAAACTCTAAATGAGAGAGTCTATGTCGTGATTTGTGATGACGGTGATCGCGTAGGCGTTGCGCTGGCTACCGTGCTGAGGCGTAGTGTTGTGACTGCGTAATATCGATAGACAGGGCAAAGGTGCTGATGACAAGAGATAGTGGGGCTATTTGCAATAGTGCAGATGTTGTTGCAGTTGCAATATTATACAAAGGCTTTAGTTGATAACAAGGCAAGTACTCGTACGTATAAATATCGTAAAGTTAATAGGTAGGGACAATGAATTGTGATGTGTTTGGTTCTATACTCCTTACTTACGAAACTACCTTATGGAAGGGGCAACTAGAATCTATTCTATTTTTGTGTAAATTTTGACATTCCAAAGTGCCTTTTATGTGCCTATTTGAGATAAATGATTTGACTTTGACGTCTACCTAAATGTTCTTCTCAACTTCCCTACTAAATCTTTACCTGTGCCTTTAAATCCTCTGTGAAAAAGGTTTTTTTTTCTTAACGAGCGTCGATGAATACAGACCCCTAAGTGGATTTCCTACTCTTTGTTGACAACGGTCCTAAAGTTCACAAACCTGGTCCTTCTACTTTCACATGAACACCTGTTTCGTTATCAATCATTAAACGTCTTCATTATCGATAAATTAACGATGTCTCCGTTTTATGGATGGACATCGTAAAGTTCCGGTTATGGACAATTACACGTATGAGTATGTTTCTGACTTTAGTGAACTTCGGCTGGGCGGTGTAACTTTATTATCCATACTAATATTATAAATTCGAAAGTAACTGCGTGTCTATGTTACCTTTTCACGCTTATACCACTCAAAAAAATCCGAAAAAATTACGCAAGGAGATAGATGGTATCCTATGGAAGCACATAGGCTACTTTATGTCTCATAAATGATTCTATGGGTGGCAGTGGCGAAGGTTCCATACAACTTGGTTCCTATCGGTTTTCCTTTGAAAAATGGTAGTCAGTATTTTATAGACAAATACATAATATAATCATATTAAAGATATCTACTCCGGCTTACCTCTTACAAAAATGTACCCTTCGCTACTGATATGGTGTGTTATAGAGAATCAAAATTTGTGTGGGTAACCCATCATTTCTTAAGTTAGGTTATTTAATTACCGACATGCATGCGGGCGAAGCCGCGGGCTGAAGCTAATCATTTCATGACTACTTACTTTTAAACACTCAACAGTCTTCGAAAGATGATTTGTATTAGGATAATTAAGTAACTTTTAGGTACTTTAAAAAAATAGTAATTGTAGTTTTAGAAAAAAACGCTAAACCTCTTATTTTTTTTGAAAATCACTTTATTATTATTTAAATTAAGTAGTTACCATATTTCACTAACGTTAGGAAAACTAGCTTTTAAAAGAAGCAAGGTGCGGCTAGTCATGTATCTAGTTAAATTCAATAATACTGCTCTGCAACACTAATCGAACAGAATAATAAATTATGATAAGCCATATCGATAGATCACGCCAATTAATAAACATTAATTCATAAAACTCAATTAATTATACATAATAAATAATTCAAACACCCTGAATAAAACAAGAAACTAGATCGCGCTGAACTCAATAATTAAATGATAAGAAATCATAATTTGCTAAAGAAAAAGAGACAAAAAAAAAACATTCAACACATCAAACAGACGTCATCGTTTCAAAGAAAGAAATAAATAAAAACAAAAAAGCATCGATATCGCCACAGCACATCTCTAAAGGCCAGTGACCCAAAAAAGGTACAGAGTGAAAAAAAAAAAATTATATTTTATTTTCAAGATACAAGTACTATCAAGGCATAAATTAAAGGTTTTATTATTTTCTCTTTTTCTCGCACCACGTGTATCGATGTAAGCACGGAGGCTTGGCGACTTGTATGGTCAGCACAAAAACTTGTTTTTGTTTTTTTATTTTAGTAGGACAAGGTAAAGCTTTGTGCAGGTTTTCACTGTTTTTAGGTACTTACACGTAAAGTTTATTGATGACTTTTTTACTGAAATTGGGTTGCAATAATTGGGTTAAAGCCAGTAAACGATTTTTTTTTTTTGCCTCATTAAGCAGCTGACGAACTTTGAAATGTGAGCGGTACTTATTTTTAGTTTTTGTGCATGTTTGTTAACTAAATTCCTATTATTTAAACCTTATTTCGTTAACCAGATAATCGGGTCACAACAATGCAGTTCACTTTACATTTTAAACGTTAAAAACCCACACAACTCCAGCATCAAAATTGAATAGTTACCATAAATACTACACCGCAATAATTACCTACATTTCAACTATCAAACAAACTGCTATCCGTACACAACAATATCACGATTATTACCGTTGAGTTACGTATAAACTGGCCCACTACTGGACTTACGCAGCGCGCATGTGCGCGTACAGATACATGCGCATGTATCCGAACGCGCACATGCGCGGCGCATGTGTGCGTGACAAGAAACTTGTTGTTCGCTGCGCATCAGCATGCGTACGTTGTTTTTAATTTTCTATTAGATTTATTTGATGTCAGAGGTTTTATGGGTTCGTGTTTGTATTGGTAGGTATTGGTAGTAACTGATAGGGATTTAAATTCATTTGGGGTTTTGTTTTATTTTAAGGGTGCTCGTAGTAGATTCGATTACACGATGGTATGGTAATCAACATAATTTTTCATATATTATCATCTTTTACCAATTTTCTTTCCATTTCAATGTCTGTGAAGAAAATAATCTGCTGGCTTAAAGAATAGCTCCACCCCATACTTCCCGTGGGTGTCGTAAAAGGCGACTAAGGGCGACCGGAGAATGGGCAGCAGCGTTCTCTATGCATTACAACCAACCCGCCTGCTAAGCGTGGCGATTATGGCAAACCCCCCCCCCCCCCAAATTGGGGGAGGCCTATATCCAGCAGTGGACGTCTTTCGGCTGAAATGATGATGATGATGATGATATCATGACAGTTCTTCTAAAGATTATTTGGGCTCAGAGTAACTTCCTGAAAAACAGTAACTGTTTTAGATTTACAGATAGAAACAACATAAACATACCATAATCAGCCTATAATGTTCCCACTGCTGGGACACAGGCCTCCTCTCGGTAAGAAGGAGTGGGCCGTAATTCACCACGCGGGCCCAGTGCGGGTAGGTAGATGTCACGTATCTTCGAAGTTTTGGTTCTAGGACATGGCCGGTTTCCTCACTATGCTTGCCTTCATCGTTTTGAGAACAGTCAGCGGTGATGAAATGATTTACACAAAGTGCATGCTTGGGGTTCGAACCCACGAACAACTCATAAGTCGCGGACCTTACCTCTGTACCACCACTGCTCTCGCAGGTAGCAACGTGTGTCTCAATTTGTAAACAGAATTTTCCACAGGCAATTTTAAAGCCAAATATCACTCTTCATCTACATAAAACTGGCATTAGATCATAAACATCTATTACAGATCACTAAAACAATAACCACGGCACATTATAAAAATAAAACAACAAACGAACATAATCTAAATATACCCTACAACTGCACACAATTTTACTGTGACATGTACCGTTAGCAAAAACAAAAGACATACGACACAAACTAAAAAAAACTGTCATATAATTTCCTGTTACGGTATTTTGTGCTTTATTTCCTCAAAATAAGTGTCGTCTCTCAGTTTTTTTGTTAATAAAAAATAATGGTTTTTAAAGTAGGTATAATCTTAAAACGAGAGTGTGGCAATACAAAAATAATTTAATGACAGCGATATCGTCTCTAGATCGTTGTGATTATGTTATGCTGGTCGCTGTTGCATGAGTTCTAACTCGCGTATGATTGTTTTGAAGTGGGACATTAGCTTTTTGAATTATAGGTTCTTTTTGTAGTAGTCTTTTGTTTCTTCGTTTTGTAAAGTGACGCTTTGTAGAAGTAGTGATCACTGGTCAGGTACAGCTGATATATTCTAAAAAGCTTTTGAATTGGGCTGTCAATAGTGTCAATACCTAGAATTAGATGGAATGACAGGACACTTCACTTAATTAAAAAAAGTTTTAAGTAAAAAAAAAGGAAGAAAAAGAATAGGGCAGGAGCTCATTGAGCATCAAAAAATTCGTCCGCATCGCTGTCAATGGGATAAATGCCCAAAAGGCTGGCAGCATTACCACTTTGGATGGCAATGCTGATTCTTTGGGTTAAAAATAAGCCAGCCCTCTGGTCACGTGAAGAGTCAACCAACCGCTTGGCGAAGTCCCGAAATATTCGATGAGTACTCGGACCCCAAGGGCCTAGTGTTTCAACCCCAAACAGCCCAAACATTTAGCTCTCTTTTAAGCTAAAGCAACACTAAATTTGGTTTGTAGGTCACACAGCAGCTGCATCTTAAAAGACCAGTATCCATAACATAATAGGTGGAGTACCTACCTAATTGAGCTTACAATTGCTTACAAACGCATAATCATTTGATTTCAAAACTCATCATATTTTTTATTAAAATACATAAATTAGAAAAAAATTCTAAGATCGTAACTCAAAAAAAGATATAGACTAAAAACAACCTACATAAATATAATTATTACTCGATAAGAAACCAGTAAGCCTATTATTACAAAACCCGTATTTAATAACAAATGTTCATAAAATAATGTAACTACAGAAAGAAAAGCCAAATAAACTAATCTTGAATAATACGATTTTACGCCAAAGTATCATTAGGGTGACGTAATTCTATTCTATCCCCAAATAATAGTAGATAATACTGTGTTGATTATTTTACACCACAGTGCACAAGCCTTGTATCGTGGGCTTACTGTTTATTTTATTAACGAGAAGGAAAATAAATTGCGTTAAATATGAGGATGAAATCATCAGCTTGTTTTTAATTTTCATGCCAAACTTTAAGTTTTATAATTATAAATACAGATTTAAGATTTTATCCTGTAATGTGGTCAGTTAAAGCCAATATAAAAAATAAAAAATCATGAACATAAAATAGCAATGACAATTCACCTGTTCATTAAATGTAAATAGAGAGACACAACGGTAAAAAAATGCATCTTAAAACCATCTACAAACAGCATCCACAAAAAGATAACAACAAAACTGCGCAGACGCATCCTACGTTCATAACACTCTTAACCTACGAAAACCAAAAATAACAACTAACCTAATAACTTTAATTGGTAAGTTAGTCTAAAATATAGCTAAAAGCAACGAAATAAGCCAAAAAGGTTGTTGGTTGTACAAGAGCAACAAAATGAAATAAAAAAAAAAGATCCGTCACGAGCATAGGCGAGGGAGAGCAAAAAGAAAAAAAACACAACATAAGTTCAACGTTTATTTTGGTTGCGTCCTTTTCGCGCGCTTACAGTTACGATATCTCCGTCTCTTTCTATCGGGCCGAGCGTTGGACACCTGTGCTTTAGTTTCCCCTGAGTACCAACGACCTCTGAGCAACAGCGAGACGAAACGTCATATGTAGAAGGGCCGTAGCACAGAATATTGCGTCTTAACTTTTTTACTGACGGCACATTATAAATGCATGCTGTCATAATTACAGATGCGTCGTATTTCGAAGTAAAGCAATCATTGTCGTATACCGATTTGATTCGTAGCAAGATGGAGTATTTTTTTTAGTTTAATACGTTATACTAATGTATCGTCATAATAATGAAAGTGGCACACCTGTTAACTAATCCTATTGTTGGAAAGCTCAAAGGAAGTAAATTACGGAGTTTTTGGTGCAAAATCGTAGTTTTTTTATGGTATTCGTAAAGTAGAAATAGGGCGTACTGGTTTTTTGCGTTCTATGAAAAAAAAGTGGGTTTCGTGTGTCAGATGTTGTTTGTGTAGTGAAGGGTGAACTTTTGTCAAAATTAAGGGCGAATATATATTTTTTTAACTTGCTGTAACTCCAATTCAAGAGCTCCATTATTATAATAATAATAATAATAACCCGCCGCCGTATCTCTACGTTGACGCCGTGGTAGGGCTTGCGCGCTCCGTACTCTAGGCCTATGCCGGAAGAGTTTACTTTGCTGGAACAGGTCTAAGATGAGGAGCCAGACCAAGAGAGATACAGAAATCCGCAGGGCAGCATGTGGCGAGCTGTTGGGTAGTAGCGACCCCACGGACCCTATCTTCAGGGAGAAGTCTTGTTCCTCACCTCTGGCTTGCCTTTATTGGCCGGCTGGAGTGAACAATGACGATGAACAGAGCTCCCACCTCATTCTTGCCTTTATTGGCCGGCTTGAGTGGAGATTCGCAAGAGCAAACGTGCTCGGAGGAAGGAAGTATTCCAGTAAGATGCTGGTAGGGATCTTGACCGTACTTCCGGGATTGTCCTGATAGCCGTGGAATACCTCTCCACTCCTCATAAGCACCTCAGGACATGTTGCCCCCTTGTTGCTACGTCACTATGTGCTAGCGACCGTTTCCGGGGGCCCATTGTTGAGTGTGCAAGTCACCCCCTGCCATTTTATCCGTGTATACAATATAACATTGATCAGGCAGGGGTCGTAGTTATTCCATAGTTCTTGGTAACCAGTCCACTTTAGCCACGCAAACCCATAGTCCAACTTTTTATTTTTCCATATCCTGCAATAGTCCTACACCAACCGGGGGTTATCCTTGGGTGCACTTGCATAGCGCATACGGGGATAATCGTCGGTTGGTGCCGCATTTCATTAAAATTTCCTAAGGGGCCTCTGCGAGTTGGTTTCGGCCCCTCGTACGCCTTCCAAAAAACCGGGACCCAATGGTTCCGAGAAAAAAGAAAAAATACTAATAAACATTTAATTCAGAATTACTTCCATATTATTTGTTAGTAACAATATAAACTTATAAACTAATGTTAGTAACATTTATTCTAGGCTGTATGTGTGAGGCACGTCGATCCTGGGGAGTGTCTACTTGACTGCGTGCAGTCGTATCCACCGCCCCAAGATCGGAGAGTCCCACCTGTCAGCCAACGTTCTAAGAATGGTGTTGGGGCTGCCGCGAACACGGCGTAGCAGAGATGCGCATCTCTTGCGCATGATGGCCGAAAAACTATCAACGTCCGCGTCGGCAAACATGCCGGACGCGCTACAAAAACGCGGCAGCCCCATCAACACCCGGAACGTGTTGTTATATTGTATGCGCAGGTGTAAAAGGATTGGCAATACGCTTTGAAAAGCGAATTATTGAGAATAAATAAAATGATTTCGAAAAATACTCTACAACGGTGCTCAGACATGAACATTAATCTAAGTCTTAGTTTTGATACTTACAAGGACTGACAGGAGAAATGCAAGAAAAAATAGAGCAGGGAGGGAATGGAATGGAGGCATTTATTAGCATCGGTTTAAGACAGACAGACGAAGAAGCCTACTAAACTTTCAACAGAACCCCAACGCAAGGGATTTGACGTTTCTCTAGGCAGCAGTGCAGAGGAAGAAGATATTATCTGCTTACAGACGAAAAAGAAGATAGTATCTGCTCAATATCTCGACTCAAACTGCTTACACTCATAAAGATCTCAAATTAAAGCTAGGTTGACGTTTGAACAGCTACAGGTTTCTGCGCAGGCACACGACCAGTTGTTCAGTTGATACGGCAAGTTCTGGTTTTACGCGAGACGAATGGCGTTTGACCTCCATAGCCTTTGACCTTGGCCAGCCAGGTTTAGCCGTTTAGTATTTTATACAGGTTACTATACCTTGCCTATAAAACTTTACTCCTATCCCCATAAATAAGGAATACACACTTTAATTCAGAAGGTGCAACTACGAGTAAGTATCTATAGATCTTTAATTTTTTCAGTGCAGAAATGGATTATTCTTGAAGTACACTGAGACAGAAAATAATAATAATAACATATATTTTTTTTATAGCTCAGCAACCATGACAATAGAATAAAATGGTTTAGTTTTATTATTAAAAATAAAAAAAAAATAATAATAAATAATTAAATAATAATATAATTTAATTATAATATATATTTTTATTTATTTATTTAATATATATTTTCATTTATAATATAATTTAATTTTAAATTTTATTTTATTTTTTTATTAAATTTTTTAATAGTTAATTTTTTTTCCTTGATTAATTTAATAGGAATAATTCTCAGAACTTTTTTTTTAAATTAAGGTTTTAAGTTAAATTAATAATCTTCAAAATTATTTATAAAGAAATGATTGCTTCTCTGTGTGTCTCTCTCAGCACGCTAAGAACAGTGAAGTAATCGTGTAAGATACTAGCAGTAGCAATATCCTTCATTTTGACAGTTCAACAACATTAATAATTGCGTTATTTACTTTGTTGAGCAGACAGATTTTTAGTTATGGATTAGCGACATCCTTCAAAGCGATTCAGATTGAGATTGGTAGTGTGTTACGCAATTTGGATGCTGATAGCCCATTCCATACGGCGCGAAATAAGCGCGAATTAATTCGCTTCAATAGAATTGACTCGTCTTTGTGGTGGCCGGACTTAAAGAATAGCACCACCCCATACTTCCCGTGGGTGTCGTAAAAGGCGACTAAGGGAGACCGGAGAATGGGCAGCAGCGTTCTCTATGCATTACACCATCATACTATACTGCGATCGCCAACCCGCCTGCCAAGCGTGGCGATTATGGCAAACCCCCCCCCCCCCCCCCCCAAAATTGGTGGAGGCCTGTGCCCAGCAGTGGACGTCTTACGGCTGAAATGATGATGATGATGAATAGAATTGACTACAGGTTCTTCCTTTCTGAATAATACTGGGTGTAATTTTAATCACCGTTATACTTTTAAGGGGTAATTGTACTCATCATTATGAACAACTTTTATTAAAGGACCAAACCAGAAATCACGAAAAAAAAATCTGCTGTTCCCTACATTTATGTTCGCGTAATTCGTCAAAATGTAGGGAACACCTTTTTTTTTTTTTGTATTGCTGTATGTCCGGGACGTGAGGAAAAAGCTGCGATTTCACTTGATTCTAGGGATTGACACTGACAGTTCACCTCACCTAAGTTTTCACGGTGAATAGTTCGGCAGATCTTTTGGTCCGAAGGACCACTGTTCTTGCCCATAGGATTTCTAACATTGAAATATGAGTCGAATAACTTAGAAACTCAAACAGGCACGATTATGTGTCCAAATCAAACAAGTCATTGTTTATTGTTGCACAGCCGAGAATAGAACCAGCGAGCTGTCACTATAGCGTGACGGATTTAGACACGGCGCCTATCGGGATTGGCATGAGCCTTTGAGGCATTGATTCATTTGGTTTAAAAATAAACGTGTATATGTAGCAAATTAACCTGAAGCAATTTAAGTTGGTTAAGAAAAATACGGTTTGGTTCAAATTTCTAAACTAAACAATAAAAATAACATAAACAAACTCTAATAAAAACTAAACTTAAAAGTCAATCATTTAAATGACCTGGAACTGGTACAAAATGGAGTTACATGACAGGAGTCAATTTACAACAGACTTTAAAATGTACAGACAAATATTAAAATGCGTTAAACAAGTGTAAAAATAAGTGCATGCATCTAAACCAAAACGAATGACTAAAGAAGTTCCTAGATCACTTTTAGTGACATAACTGTCAGACGAATTTATCACCTATTCTTAGTCGAAAACTCAAACTCAAAACTAATTTCTTTGAGTCCAACATTTCATTTTTGCAGAACATAAAGTTTTGTATTTTTAAACAATAATTTTGTCACCGAGACTTTTACGGCTTGCCGCGACATTGATGAGCTATCAATTTATTTAATGACAGTGAGTGAACCTGTCACTACGGGTGATAAATTTAAACCAGTCTAGTTATATATTTGTAAGCTAAAAACATAATTAGTGTACGTTGTTACATTTTATGTCTCTGTTTTGTTTGCTTGGCTTAGGATTTAATTTTGCTGTTCATTTTGTGATGATTTTTACGACAGATTTAAACCCCTATTAAACTCCACGTGAAGACATGACATCTACCAACCCGCACTGGGCCCGCGTGGTGGATTACGGCCCACTCTCTCTCAATGAGAGGGGGCTTGTGTACCAGCAGTAGGAACATTACTTATAGGTTAGTGATACACTACACGGTATTTAGGGCTCGATAATGAGGGATTTTATTTTTCTTTTTTTTTAACGCTTCCCTAGTCGCTGGATAGATGGTAAGTTACTGCAAGGAACGGTACGTCACATAATTTTTTTATTAATTCACTTGGATGTAATTTTGAGATCGTAAAACGAAAGCAAACGAAACTGTCACTCAACGAGCGTATATGACGTGCGTGACGCAATGTTTTTTTTTTCCAAGCGTTTTGACTTTGGCACTTAGTAACGTAGTCAGTTCAACACCATCTTCAGGGTTCTTGGAAACTATGTTTTTTTTTTATATTCAAAAGAAAACCTCTCATTAGGTATTGTGTTATTTTTTTTAATAGGAATCCTTCCTTCTTTTCCCTTATTACATCACCCCGAAGGAAACGGTCGTCCCTGAATATCGCGTAGTACGCATAATACGATTGATTGTGAGGATTTAGGAAAGTGTGCAAAGAGTTAGGAAGGTTATGATCCTGAGGAGCCAGTCAAGATGGTTCCTATCTTCATGACCTGCACAGCTTCTTTACTAATTTAGATTTCTAAATTGTGTATAGCGCAATTTACTTTTTTGGTGTTTGTCTGTGTGGTGCCGGACTTAAAGAATAGCACCACCCCACACTTCCCGTGGGTGTCGTAAAAGGCGACTAAGGGGCGTACCGGAGAATGGGCAGCAGCGTTCTCTATGCATTCCACCACCATACCATACTGCGATCGCCAACCCGCCTGCCAATCGTGGCGATTATGGTAAACCCCCCCCCTTTTTGGGGAGGCCTATGTGGCGTTGTAGATACCACTACACTTTTTGCTGATTTATTTTCAGGATGGTAAACATCATCATCATCATCAGCCAGCAGCAGTCACTGCACGCCATTCAACTCGAGAAGACTGACTTATTCAATAAAGAACAATACCATATTGCTTTGGTTCATCAAAGAGTTTATTGGGTCAATACTTGAACTCATGACCTCTCAAAGGTCAAGGGTCAACGCCTTAGCTGCTTATGCTTATTGATTTTGACATTACCATATTGAAAGCTGTTTTTCTATTCTGTACTGATACGGAAATGGTGAATAAAGTTTGCATGAGAACATGGGTATAGAAGAATAGAGGAAGTCGGTGAAGAATTGTATGGCTAGAAATCTATGCTATGGAGTTTGTTGCGCCACTTCTTTTTCCCAGGTAATACCCACTAGGAAATGGTAAAGGGGGGGCGTTTTGGGGGACTGTCTTATGTAATTTTGACGTTCAAAAAGAGCTGATTCTCGGCCTAGTCTGGATAAATTACTTTTGATTTGATTTAGAAAGAGGGTGAGCCTACTGTAATACTGAGAGGATTGCCAAAATAAATTAGGTAAAGGGCAGGACGATGACGATGGTGTGAACTCTTTTTACTTATTTTGCTGCTTTTTACAGACTTCAAAAAAAGGAGGTTATCAATTCGACATGTATGTATGTAATATTAATGGAATTGCATTATATTCACATATGAAAATCTATTAGGGCTTCCAAACAAATATACAAAATTTTATGTACGTATGTATGTATGTAGGTACGTATGTATGTATGTTTGTCCACGCATTTCTCCGCAACTATTAATCGGATCGTGACCATTTTTTTTTTATTGGCTTGCATTTACTTCATCGGATATCTATGCTTCAACTAAGGGAACAGTGCAAGTTTCATCAAAATCGATTCGATAATTTTCAAGATATGGACTAACGCGTGTAAGTGTGACGACGTGTGTCAAAGGGAAAACATTTCAAAACCTAGGTCAAATTTTAGTGTTAAAAACTAAAAATTATGAAATAAAAAAGCAATTTAATTTAAAAAAAATTAACCCGACTTCAAAAATAAATGAACTCAAAATTATGAAATAAATTTAACGTCGGTGGCAAAAAACTTAAACTAAAATACAGATCCCAAGACACCGACATCCGAAATTAAAGTTATTTCATCAATTTTGAGTTCATTTCTTTTTGAAGTCGGTTTATTTTTTTTTTTTTCTAATGAAAAATCTTATAACCTGATACTCGAAATCAATTTGAACCTAGAGTTTGAACAGAAACGTTTCAGTTACTTAAATTACTCTTTGAAAATTAACATTCGCATTAACGTCATTCAGGATTCAAAGAACTGGAAACCTTTGATGTTATTGGCACGGGCGTGCGAAAAGCCTAATAAATCCACTCTTATACACTCAAACACTTATTGACAGGACTGTACTAAAGAGAAGCCGTAAACGGTCACTGTTCCACACAAACAAACATGCAGATCATTAATCTGAAATAGCCGGGAAGGCAATGTTTTGGTGGGTTTGCATAGAAACTCTCTCTCTCTCTTTACCTGCGTCTGTGTTTCCGAGCGCATACAACCCGAATCTCTTCAAAGTAAGAGTGAACAGGCTTCTTCTGGGTAAGCTCACTCCATCGTCGACTTTGTCTCTGTCACCTCTGATCTAGACTAGAGTCAAGAGCAAACCCATTCCAAAAAAAAAAAAAAATGTTAGCGAGTTCATCTTGTCCCAAAAAATCTCTGAAAAATCTGGTTTGTTAGGACAATTTTGACTTAAAATACCACTAATGAAAGGACAATTTGGAAATATTTTTGTCCGACTGTTGGGTTAAGGCTTGTCCTCAATCCTTTCTAACTTCTTTCTGTCTTGCAAAAAATATTATCATCATCATCATCATTTCAGCCGTCGAAAGACGTCCACTGCTGGACATAGCCTCCCCCAAAAGGGGGGGTTTGCCATAATCGCCACGCTTGGCAGGCGGGTTGGCGATCGCAGTATGGTATGGTGGTGGAATGCATAGAGAACGCTGCTGCCCATTCTCCGGTACGCCCCTTAGTCGGCTTTTACGACACCCAAGGGAAGTAAAAATATTATCATGCCACATAATTTTCGTTAAGGCGTAAAATTTAAGTCATTATCATCTGCCTAGCCTTTTCCCAACTATGTTGGCGTCGGCTTCCAGACTAACCGGATGCAGCTGAATACCAGTATTTTACATGAAGCGACTGCCTATCTGACCTCCACAACCCAATTACTGGGTAATACGATACCCCTTGGTAAGACTGGTTGTCAGACTTTCGGGCTTCTGACTACCCGTAACGACTGTCAAAGATCTACGAATGACAACCGGGACTCGGCTTAACGTGCTTTCCGAGGCACGGAGGGGTCACGGTATGTGAAGATGGTCACCCATCCACAGACCAACCGCGGCAAGTGTAGCTTAACCTGATCTATCGACCTGTGCGGCTGTTATTATTTAGCCACAGGCCTAAGTATGAATGTTTGTATTTAAGTATGTATGTATTAAGTACGTATTACAATAGTGGGCAAATCTTTTTTTTAAGCCTACTTCTACAGTACTGAACCACAAAACATAAAATTCAATACTTAAATCCTTTAACACAAACATACATACAACTACGTCATAACAAAACGTAAGCTAATTATGTCCTGCTGAGTGATACGGCTTGCTAATGCCACAATTTTGACACGAGTTGACACGAGTTCCCGTGATTTATGTTCGCGTTGAAAGTGTGCTCGTAAGAATGATTTTATATGCAAAATATTTATGGGTACGAAATTAGATTGATATTGTGAGGGATTATGTGGGGTTTATTGTAAGTTATTGGTACTCCAGTTTATCGTTAAATCTAGTGAATAATATTCTTACTTTCTGTATGGTATGGGTGACGGCAATTCAGTGGTAACACTTTGACCTTGAGCTGACCTTTGACCTTGGGCTTGAGTTGTAATTTGACCTTGACCTTGATCTGGCATGGCCTGGCGTTTCAATAAATTACGAAGCCAGCTTCATCATCTGCCTAGCCTTTTCCCAACTATGTTGGGGTCGACTTCCAGTCTAACCAGAAGCAGCTGAGTACCAGTATTTTACATGAAGCGACTGTCTATCTGACCTCCACAATCCAGTTACTGGGTAACTGGTACTATACCCCTTAGTAACACTGTTTTGCAGACTTTCGGGCTTCTGACGACACGTAACGATTGTTAAAGATCCACGAATAACAGCCAAGACTAACGGCTTAACGTGCTTTCCGAGGCACGGAAGGGTATCTTGGTATGTAACGATGCTCACCCATCCACAGACCAACCGCGGCGAGAGTAGCTCAACCTGAAGGACCAACCCGTGCGGCTGTTATGGCTTAGCCACAAGACCCCCTAATACGAGGCCAGCTTATAATGGTGTTGAAAAGGTGCCGAAGCTAACGTGAGTTAACTGAACATGTTTTTCTCATGACCTCTCTGATTAGCTTATAGGTTAATGATTTCGGTATTTAGGTACTTTATTACTATTGCTAGTTGTTATTGGTCCTCTAACGAATACTTACCTACTTTTCGCCAATTTTACGATACCAACAAATGAATTGGACTTGATGTAGGTAGGCATTTGTTTCTAAAAACCAAGGACGATGCTGACGATCCGTCAGGAATAAAAACAAAAGAAAAAGTGGATCAGATCGGAATGCGCATGTTTATAATGGACTAGCTTCTGCCCGCGAGTTCGTCCGCGTGAAATTTCACCCTCCCCCCATTCACCCTCTTAGGGGTTGAATTTCGAAAAACCCTTTCTTAGTGGATACCTACTCTTCACAAAGAACACACACTCCAAATTTCATGTCTCTAGGACCAGTGGTTTAGGCTGTGCGTTGATATATCAGTCAGTCAGTCAGGACTTTGAATTTTATATGTATAGATAATACAGAGATTAAAACAGAAGAATAACTAGCAGGGGTTCCAGGGGGGATGGGGGAAACCGGAATAACTCCAAGAACCTTGCCTTGAGTTCGAAAACTTTTAGATCTTGAATCGGCAGGATGTTATTATTGATTCAATGATCAGGATCTAGTGGTCGCAAGCGCTTCAACTGAGTTTGAGTGTGTTTTTGAGTTTTTCCATCTGGAATTTCTCAGTAGTAGCCTGGAGTCTGGATTGGTGCCCGGTTGATTTCAGGCTCACCCCCTATGACACGGGAATCAAACATAACTTGCGAAATGTGTGTGTAGGTATAAGTACACCTCTATCTCTGCATTCGGGGAAATAAGGCGAGATGTTATACTACGGTATAAAAAATTAAATTAAATTATTATTATTAAATTATAATAAAAATTTAATTAAACGAAAATTACGAGTTATTCAATACCTTTAAAATCATGAGAAATTGAAACAGGCATAAAGTACCTATGTAACAATATTGTCACTGTTCAAAAATGTTGCAAAATTGAAGAAGAGAATAGCTAATTCCCGCCACGAAACTTTTTAAAAGTTTTTTTTTTTAATTTTCATCATGACGTCATTCGACTTGGGTAGGTACTACATACTGCCAAGTCATAAAAACGTTTCTTTGCGTTTTTAAATAATAAATGACAACTATTTTATCTGGTTTTATTAAATTAACAATAGAAAACACTGAAGTGATATAAATTAAAGCAAATTAAATAAAATAGGTATCGAACTTAATCTGCGACTTTTTATTGTGCGTGTGAGTGTTGGGCCTGATTACCTTAGTCAAAAAAAAAAAAGACTTTAAGCATTATAGCATAAAAAGAGACATAAAGACGAACTTTGAAAAAGTGACAAGTGAAAAATCATTTTATTTATAAAAAATAAAATTGAAGTAAGAAACCCTTAAAATTATACCTAATAAAAAGCTATCCTATAACTGAACACTCCCGAATAATAAACTTCCAAGTTTTTATACCAAAAAAAAGCCTATCACCCGACACTTATGGGAATAATGTCCTTACAAAAAACCATGACCCCATAGGGTCCCGAATACAAAATTAGATTTTTTTTCTCGAATAATATTTGAATAAATTTCTTGATACTTTGAGTATTACAATTTGATTAATGGTAGGCTACCGATATTCGTATCGTTGACATACCAAGTGTTAAGTCTAATTGATTATTTTGTAAAGGAATATTTTTTTACTAATTTTAATTTGAATGGCGTGAATATGGGAACTTTTTAGAAGTATTATGTTTCAATAATTCTGAATTATGAATATGTTAAAATTATCTTAACAGGTTGTCATAAGTAAGGTTTTCTGTCAAAGCATTGAGTTGGTGCATCTACCTACTTTGAAATGGAGTTTTAAATATATGGGTGGATTGGTAAGATTGATTAAATTATTTCAAGTGAGTGGCAGACAAGTGGTTATCCCATGGTCGATGGCTACCTGTGACAGCAAACTTTTGTCGACAATTTAAAAGTGGGTGAAACCAGTTTATGTAAATATAGTAAATGTACGTGATTTGTTTCCTACATATTTAATTAGAAACATTTTCTACTTTTAAATATTAACCCTGTATTTAAAACCAGGATATTCTATTTATTTTCGAATAAAATAAATGTAATTGGCGTCTTTCTACGAACACCTTTATTTTTATTCCAAATTCAATTAACAAAAACAATCTACCGAATCACACCCAATTTTCAAATTAAGAAAAATAATTAAAGGTAGCATTCGATCCAAATCATAGATATAAAATAAAGATCGAAAAAAGATAACTGTGGCATTATTTATACTGTATTAAAAAAGCTAAGTGTATCATTATTTATATTGTATTAAAAAGTTGTATGGCTACCGGGCAGAGTTGATTGACCCGCCGGTCACTCGGCGCGGCGCAAGCGCATCTCTCTAAGTTTTTTGTACCACGACACATGAGACCTATTGTGTGATAGTTTTTGATGGGATATTATTTTATGGTGTGAGATTTAAATGGTCCTTCGATACGGATGAGATTTGAGGTTAATTTTGTTTTGTTTTTTTTTTCAAATGATCCTTATTTGTCTGAATAAGCCAAGAGTGAATTGTTGATGAGCTGGTAACCAGAAATAGCTGAAGGAAGTATTAGTCAGATTTTGGCGACATACATTTTTGATAATATAAAAATTATTTATTCATTTTTTTAAAAGTGACAACGTTGTTACAGAATCACATGGGTACCCTGGCTCTCAAAATAGGTTTAAGCCTGCGACTTGGGAGTCAGTGACCCTCCATTATAAAAGTCATTACTCATTACGTATGTTGTTGGTTACTAAAAAGTTGATTGATTGAAAGGAAAACAACAGGCATATTTTTTTTAAGATCAAGGACAAAAAGAAACAATCATAAAAAAAAATATAATTATTTATCAACATCAGAATTGAGAACCTCCTTCTTTTTTGAAGTCGGTTAAAAATGTGTATGAAGGTGTGTTGTGAGATTTTGATAAAGAGGAGTAAATCATATAAATGAATTTTCTGTAAGTAAGTTTATACAAACACTTTTACACGTCAATCAAATAAACATTCGCCTGTGGAAAAGGTTCTTTATAACAATTGGCATCAAAACTATGCAGGTATGAAGACAAAAACATTTTCATTCCATGCAACAATTTACACGTACACATAAATTACTTATTCACTTCACTTTATAACTTGAATAAATGATTAAAACGGTATTTAAAATAAAATAATATAATTTTGCTACAGAGCACGTGTCCCGTTTTATTATGTTTTATATAAAAACAAACCGTAAACTTGGCGCCTGATAAATTGTCCGACGTAAGTGCGACGTATTGTAGGTCGGGTGGCCCAAGGTAAATGCTGAGCGATATTCCCCTTTATTCATAAAAGTTGGTGATTAGTGACTATTTAACCATACATTTTTGACTTTTAAACGTCACTCAACTTTAATAATCCATACTAATCCATACTAGTCCATACTTGTCCATACGAATCTATACCAATATTATAAATGCGAAAGTGTGTCTGTCTGTCTGTTACCTCGAACCGATTTAGATGAAATTTGGTATAGATCTAGTTAGAGTCCCGGGAAAGGACATAGGGTAGTTTTTTATCCTGATATTCCCACGGGATCTTACGGAAACTTATGCAGATGACACCACGGGGCCCTGCTAATCGATTATAAATAAATTCGAAGTGTTTATTTTCTTGGGATATAGAACAACAAGACCACCTTTCGGAGGCTGAAAGCGCATAGATAACGTCAGCAGAATTTATAATAATACTAGCTTCCGCCCGCCGCTCCGCCCGCGAGGTATGTCGATAAAAACTATCCTGTGTCCTTCTCCGGGATGCAATCTATGTCCCTGCCAAATTTTATCGAAATCTGTTCAGTGGTTTAGGCGTGAGAAGGTAACATAAAGACAGACAGACAGACAGATAGACAGAGTTACTTTTAAATTTATAATATTATTATGGATTTGGTCCTTCTCTTAGTAGTTTTTGAGAAGGCACTGTGCAACAGAATTATGACGTAGGCACCTTTGAATTAAATCTATTGTAAAATCGGCAGACCTTCCAAAAGTAGCCCCCTGGCTTTCCTGTTAATTTTTTAATTGAACTTCCAGCCTTGCTTGAACGCCGCTAAGCAGCGTTAAAGCAACTCTTCTCATTTGGAAGCAGGTTATTTAGGAAGCGAGTTATTTTATTTTCTATCGGTGATTATAATAACCAAGATCCCAACCTTTTCTTTAATGTACTTGGCTTACAAATGTGTTGTACTTCGTAGCACGACCATCATCGCGTTAATTATAACTTTAGATGGTAATAAAATTCCTTTAATTTGTCCTATTTTATACCATTAATTAGAAATTTTATACCTCTCAATTATCGTATATATACAAGATTCCTTCCCAACACGACCACTCTAAAATTCCAGCTGGCATAGAAGTTGATGAGACGGGAACATGCCTAAAACTTTGTACTCATTATGTACTCCTATTTTATTACTGGTAAATTGTTAGAAAAGCAAAAATCATTTTCTGCCTATAAGCCTGTATATGATGGTCAGCGGGATTATCATAAAGTGCTAAGGAAGGAACATGGGTGGGTTCTTCCGCTCCATCCAGAGCGGGTGGGGTCATTTGACGATTTCCCACACGAAAAAAAAAAAGGCTGTATATGATTTTTATACTTGACACTAGATGGCGTTAAATGCAAAAAAATAAAATTACACAAAATAAAATACTAGTTACCCACATTTGTTTATATATCTACGATAATTGAGACCTCCCATAGACAAAATTACTAAAAATAAAAACAAACGGTGCGCCTGGAGATTTTGTGGTTTAATTTCAATGTATAATCCTGGCGTTCGTTCATGTTTGGCATTTTTTTCAATGTATATTTTAGGCGTTGTCACGTGAGTGGATAAAGTAATAATGAATGCGATGACGGTCGTGCTACGAAGTACCTACAACACTTACAAATGGGATTTATGTAATAAAACTTGGCTCCTCCATTGTACCACACAAAACTCGGTTAGCGAAAAAAGCGGTAGCAATACAATTTGCAATCAATTCGCATGAGATATTAGTAATTTTATCACGCAATGAACGCCCATTAACATCGTCTGAATTATGGCTGTATAAATCATAAGGGTTCATTTTCTTAAACTGGGTGAGTGGTGTATTTAACTTGATTATATTGAAGAATATGTCTTAAGAAGATTATGATTGAAGATTTTTACTTTGTCAAAGCAACGGGAAACTGTGATGTAGGTATTATTTAGGACGAACCAGTGAATTTTTGTTATGGGATTTCTTAGTTTTATTTCTACAATAGAACATTTCAATACTATTTTTTAGGGTTCCGTACCCAAAGGGTAAAAATGGGACCCTATTACTAAGGCTCCACTGTCCGCCTGTCCGTCTGTCACCAGGCTGTATCTCATGAACCGTGATAGCTTGACAGCTGAAATTTTCACAGATGATGTATTCTGTTGCCTCTATAACAACAAAATAATAAAAGTAAAATAAAGTTAAAATTTAAAGAGGTTTAAAATAAACGGTTTTTTTGGTGTTTTATGCCTTGTCGTACGGAACCCTTAGTGTGTGAGTCCGACTCGCACTTGGCCGGTTTTTTTTATTACCGGCCAAGTATTTAGTACGCTAGAGAGTCTAGAATCAAGATTGTGTTGAATTCATGGTTAAAGTTTGCGCTTCAATGTCGGTGCGACCCTGATAAAACATTTCACACCAACTTAACATAACATACAGGCAAACGAGTAATGAGGGATATTTTTTCTTTTTTTTTTAACGCTTCCCTAGCCGCTGGATAGATGGCGCTGAACTTGGTAAGTTACTGCAAGGAAGGGAACGTCACATAATTTTTCTATTAATTCAATTGGATGTAATTTTGAGATCGTAAAACGAAAGCAAACGAAACTGTCACTCAACGAGCGTATATGACGTGACGCAATGTTTTTTTTTTCAAGCGTTTTGTCTTTGGCACCTAGTAACGTAGTCAGTTCAACGCCATCTTCAGGGTTCTTGGAAACTTATGTTTTTTTTTTAATACTCAAAAGAAAAACCTCTCATTCATTATACTAACACTTATATGGACTCTGTCCGAAATAAATGGAATTATATTATATTATCTCGTCCTACATCTATAGCCCATTTAGGACGACTTGCAGAAAATCAAAATAAATTAAAAGTTTAAAAAACACTAGAAAAACACTCTTGACCTTTCTCACAAGTGCAAACACGACTATTATACGATATTCTATCATGGAATGCCAGTACCTATCTTCCGGCTTCATCATCAGACCTTGAAACCTAATCGTGGTCAAAGTTCATTACAAGACTTTTCTAAGAAATCCAAAACAGCTATGATACGATTTTCCATCATGAAGTTCCAGTTCATATCTTCCGGCTCCATCATCAGATCAGTTCGACAGTACCATATTATTGTATTGTCATCAGAACTACATACAGCTGCCAATTTTCATTACGCTACGACCTTTGCAAGATGGTTAAATTTGTTACCTTAGATTCCATTACATAGTTAGTTACATACAGGTCGACCTAATAAAAGCGTGTTAATAAATTATATTTTCATTCTGCAAGTCATCCCACGTTTTTTTTTGTATGGAACTTTAAACTTTATCAACATTTGGTACAGTTAGCAAGACAAGATATAACAATATTTTTTTAAGAATTTTTAGTTTTTACTTTCGTTTTATTCATAGATTATTAAATATTTTGTAACTTTTTTTTTTATTATTTCCATACTAACACTTTTGCTACTGAGTGTAACTTTTCTCATTTTGATAGTATCGTGAGACGACTTGCAGAATGAAAATATTGTTGGAATATATATGTATTATTGATATATTTATGTATAGCAGTAAATCTATGTTAAATGTTTGTATTAAGTTCTTTAGCTAAATGTTATGTTGTTGGCTTGCTGCGCGCTGTGGTGTTTACTGTAAGTGCAGCATGCAATTGTTATCGTCGTTTCAGCCGATAGACGTCCACTGCTGGACATAGGCCTCCCCCAATTTTGGGGGGGGGTTGCCATAATCGCCACGCTTGGCAGGCGGGTTGGCGATCGCAGTATGGTATGATGGTGGAATAAATAGAGAACGCTGCTGCCCATTCTCCGGTAAGACCCTTAGTCGCCTTTTACGATACCCACGGGAAGTAAAGGGTGGTGCAATTCTTTAAGTCCGGCACTACACAGACAAGTCCGGCACCACACAGACAATTGCAATTGTTATATAAATAAATAAATGTATATCCGTCCCACTTAAGTAGTTTGACGGTCTTACTCTTTCATACATATTTACATTGTGCATAACTTTAATATAGTTTAGACGCTAGTGATCCGTCTGGACTAAGCGAGAGTGCGCACACACCTCTCCTGCCAAATAAATACCTATAATAAATAAATAAGTGGAAATTATAACTGTGTCTTTCATTGGTTCTCAAATCCCAACAGAATTTATTTAGATTTTCTGCAAGTCGTCCTAAATGGGGCCGTAGGCATGTAGGACGAGTTGATGAATTACTAAGCTATATAATTTCACCACGTCCACTTATACCGAATATAACAGCACCATTTATAAATTTTACGACAATACGCTCAGACACTACGCAGACCGTACCGAGTACCCGAGCTTAGCCGAACATTGCCGAGTACGGTACAAAAAGTGACGCCAGATGGTCATGACCTACGCCAACGTGTTACGAACTCACATTTCTCATAATACTAGGTTTGGTTACCAAGTTGGACTGAAAAATTGGGACAGTACTGTTGAAAAAATTTTCAATACACACTATCTAGAATATTTCGTTTGGAAATCTTATACCAAGTCTTCAAGAAGACATGATATATTGTATGACCAATTGTGTTTTCTTAAATATAACTTTCATAAAGCAAAAAGCAAAGGCTAAAGCAACCACACAATGGGTCCCAAACAGCAGCAAACGACAACGCGGCAGGCCCAGAAAGAGATGGCGGAACATGCTCGACTCTTTCCACAAGGATTGGCGTATAAAAGCACTGGATAGGGATAAGTGGAAGGAGGGAAGGGAATCCTTTGCCCTGCAGTAGGACAGAAACGGCTGATAATAATAATAATAACTTTCATAAAACTCTTGTCTCTCTGTGTGTGGTTCGAATCCAATCAGGTGCTTTACTTTGTGTAAATTATTTCATCACCACACTGTTCTCAAAACGGTGAAGGAAAACGAATCCGGCATGTCCTTGAACCAAAAATTCGAAGATATTGTGACATCTACCAACCCGCACGTGTCCCCCAATCTGTCCGCGTCGTGGATTATGGCCCACTCCCTCTCAAAAAGAGGAGGTCTGCGTCCCAGCAGTGGGAACGTTATAGTCTGATTATGTTAAAACTCCTGTTTATTATAAATTAACGCGAGACACACAATGCTAAATTTTCACTTGTGCAATCAGAGAGGCAATTCTCGTAATTTCAAGAACGTTCACAGTCTGATCTCAATCTCAATCTGTCAAAAATATTTCCCTACAATTTGACAAGTTTTTGACGTTTGTTTGTCGCCGAGAGGAGACTGCGACTAGATTTTGGATGTTTTAAATCACGAGAATTGGCCTTCTGATTGATGATGACCTAATTATTGTAATGAGCTTGCTGGATCATGTGCTATTGACACCTTAGCATAATTTTATGAGTTGTAACGCTTAGCATACCACGAAACCAGCCTACAGCAGTCCTACTGCAGGGCAAAAAGCTTTTCTCATACTGAGACGACATGAGCGTCGTTTGCTTGCTCAAGCCAGATTACCGATTTTAGACATAACATAACCCCCCAGAAGAACTGTAGTGGCCAAGTGGTAACGCCCGCGACTTATGAGTTGTAGGTCGTAGGTTCGAAGCCAGACAGGCGCTTTACTTTGTGTAAATTATTTCATCACCACCGCTCTCAAAACGATGAAGGAAAACATCGTGAGGTAACCGCGCGGCATGTCCTAGAAGCAAAAATTCGAAGACATGTGACATCTGTCAATCCGCACTGGGCCTGCGTGGTGGATTACGGCCCACTACCTCTCATCGAGAGGAAGCCTGCGTCCTAGCAGTGGAAACATTATAGGCTGATTATGATAACGCCCCATAGCCTAGTTTGTGAGTGTGTGTGTGTGTGTGTGTTTTTATGTTAGTTACTTCTTCACGCTCAGAGGGGCCCGTGGCTAAATAATAACAGCCGCACAGGTCGATCGATCAGGTTAAGCTACGCTTGCCGCGGTTGGTCTGTGGATGGGTGACCATCTTTACATACCGAGACCCCTCCGTGCCTCGGAAAGCACGTTAAGCCGTTGGTCCCGGCTGTCATTTGTGGATCTTTGACAGTCGTTACGGGTAGTCAGAAGCCCGAAAGTCTGACAACCAGTCTTACCAAGGGCTATCGTATTACCCAGTAACTGGGTTGTGGAGGTCAGATAGGCAGTCGCTCCATGTAAAATACTGGTATTTCAGCTGCATCCGGTTAGACTGGAAGCCGACCCCAACATAGTTGGGAAAAGGCTAGGCAGATGATGATGACTTCTTCACGCTCAAACGGCTCACACTAATATTATAAAGACGAAAGTTTGTGTGTGTGTGTATTATAATATGTTTGTTACTCCTTCACGCTCAAACGGCTGAACCAATTTTGATAAAATTTTGTATGGAGGTAGCTGACACCCTGAAATAACATATAGGCTACTTTTATCCCGATACTCCCACGGGATCCATATTTACGCGGGTGAAACCGCGGGGCTAGTATAACATAAGATTTCAATTTCAGGACTTATCCACGAGTACAGAATAGTACAGACACTGAACATAAACAACGAAACGCCAGTCCCAAAGAACTGCCCGCTGTATTTCTCAAACTGGAAATAACTTTCGTATTGTAAACAGAAATATTTTTGTTTACTACAAACGTTTCGATTCGTTGAAAGTTGACGCGTAAATTAGACGGTGGCTTTATTTTTAAGTTTCATGCAAATTGAGTTGTTGTTGAGAAAGTTGGGGGGAGTGTTGATTTAGTTGTTGTTAATGGTATTGAATTGTTGAAGGTCCTTATTATGAAGTCTGATGAAGGAAATGTTTAAGATATCTTTCAATTTAATCAAGCTGATGAGGATAATTCAAACAAAAATGGGCGACCTGAGCATTTAAGTTACGGGACGTCGTGCGCATAATCTACGAGGATAAGCTTTGCATAAAACTAGAAACGGTACGGGCTAACTTATATTTTGACTAGCTTTTGCCCAGGACTTTGTCTACGATCAGGATTAAACGTACCCTTCTCCAGGTCCCAGGATATCTAACTTTCTAATTTCAAAATGATCAGTTCAGTGATTTATTCGTGAAAGTTGACATACAGACAGAGTTACTTTCGAATTTAATATTAGTACGAACTACGGATTTAATCCAATGATATTATAAAGGAAAGATACGCTACGTTCATACTGAGTGACGTTCTGTATTGTTGCGTTGTTATTACAAAGTACTTACTACGATAGATAATACGGAACGTATGACACAGAAAGAGATAGCTATCTGTAATGTGTTGCTCTTAGCAGACTAAATGAAACTACAACAATTGTCTGAATTTGTCTGCAACAATTTGGGCGCGCTAGTGCCATATCTACCTCTTTAATATAATATCATTGATTTAATCTGTTAACATGGTGTTAGATGGTCAAGCGCGAATATGAATTACAAAGTGATTAAAGTGGTATGGAAAACTTTGGAACTGAACTATTATCAAAGAAATACCTGTACATCAATAAATGTTTTATTACATAAGGTGCTTATAAAATAGCAAAGTCAAAGTCAAAGTCAAAGTCAAAACATTTATTTCAAGTAGGCACTTAAAAGGCACTTTTGAACGTCAAAAATTACGTAAAATAGAATTGATTCTAGTCGCCCATTCCAAAAGGTAGTTTTCGTATGGAGAAGAATGGGCAAGAAACTCCACCGTTACTCTTTTAAAATGTTTTACAATATTTTGTATACATTAATTATATAATATGTGAAGACGATGCACCTAAAATAAAATAAAATTACTATACCAAAATAGGTATAAGAATTAAAAATGAAAACATGACATAAATTAATTATCTAATAGATACATGGTGCTCACATATTTACAAACATGGTAAAAATAAACGATTTTCATTTAAATAAAAAATTACAAGTAATAAGTCAGTGTGTGAGTTTAAATAGTTACAGAATACAAATCAACGTCAAAAAAAAAGAAGAAAGAATCAATTTTACAATTAAATTAGCAACCAGTTTGATTTTGTCTAGACTCTAGATTGTCCTATGGAGCAGGACCAGCATGTTTCCAAGCGTTCTTATCTTGGATATAATCTTCTAATTTATAGTATGCTTGTTTACAAAGTGTACGTTTAATGTGAGTTTTAAATTTTCTTTCATTTAATTGCAATATATCACAAGGTATTTTATTGTAACATTTAACACAGTACCCCATAAAAGATGTATTTACTTTGGCTAATCTAAAAAACGGTTGATGTATTTTATCTTTATTTCTAGTATTAAAATTATGTCTATCGCTTATTTTATTAAAAAGATGTAGATTTTTTCTTACATACATAATATTTTCATAAATAAATTGGCAAGGTACCGTCATAATATTAATCTTTTTAAAAAGTTCCCTGAGAGATTCGCGTCGACGTAGATTATAAATGGCTCTGACAGCTCTCTTTTGCAAAATAAAGATGGATTCAATGTCAGCAGCTCGACCCCATAGTAAAATGCCGTACGACATTAAGCTGTGAAAGTAGCTAAAATAGACTAAACGCGCGGTTTCTACATCAGTTAATTGTCTAATCTTTCGAACAGCATAAGCGGCCGAGCTAAGCCGCCCCGCAAGAGATGTTATGTGAGGTCCCCATTGTAATTTCTCGTCTAGCGTGATTCCCAGAAAAACAGTTCGATCAACAAATTCCAGTTTTTCTCCATTAAGTATGATGTCACATTCACTACTTCTAACATTAGGTAATTTAAATCTAATGCATTTGGTTTTCTTTTCATTCAGTACCAAATTATTTACCGTGAACCAATCTTGGACCTGAAGAATAGATTTATTCACATCGTCAAGATTTTGTGCCCGTCTGTCTATCTTAAAGATCAATGATGTATCATCTGCAAATAACACCATCTTCGGTTGATTTTGAAGTAATTGGGGTAAATCATTAATGTAAACTAAAAAGAGGAATGGACCCAATATCGAACCTTGAGGAACACCCATTGTCATTTCAGACCCTAATGAGTTTACGCCGTTTACTTGAACTTTAACCTTTCTATCTTTCAGGTATGATCTTAGCAAATCAAGTGCTGTTTTTCTAATTCCATAGTGCTCCAGTTTCATCAGAAGTGTTTCATGGTTTACGCAATCGAACGCCTTAGAGAGGTCGCAAAAGATTCCAATGGCATCTTTTGCTTCTTCCCAGGCATTAAAAATGTTCTTTATTAGGGTAACACCGGCGTCAGTAGTGCAACGCCCTTTGGTGAAACCGTACTGGTGTTCATGAAAGATGGAATTTTTATTAAAGTGACGTAACATTTGATTGAGCATCAACTTTTCAAACACCTTACTGAGAACTGGCAGAATTGAGACAGGTCTATAATTGTTAGGTTCTTTACTATCACCGGATTTGAACAATGGGACAACTTTACTATGTTTCATAAGATCCGGAAAGACTCCTTGATCAACACTGGTGTTAAATATGAAAGCTAAATAGGGCGCAATGGTTTCGATGAAAGATCTACATGCTTTTACAGACATTCCCCAGAGATCTTCTGTTGATTTAATGTTAAGATCTTTAAAAGCTTTTATAACAGCCTGAGGGTCTGTGTGCTGAAACCTAAACTCCAAAGGGCATGCCTTTACATTCTTTTTAAGTAAGGCAGCAGAAAGCGTGGGGGATGAATTTAAAGCTTCAGTAGTTTTAAGGGGAATATTAGAAAAAAAGTTTTCAAATTCCTGAGCTATTTCTACATCTGAGTTGATGGGGCCATGTGCAGTATCTAAATTAAATTCAGTATTACGCTGTTTTTTCCTACCTGTTTCGTTATTTATTATTTGCCAAGTAGTTTTTATTTTATCATCAGCTGATTTTATTTTATTGCTAATATAAAGAGCTTTAGCTATTTGACACACACTTTTAAAAGTTTTTGAATATTTTGCAACATACTGATGAAAGTTAGTATTATTCATATGTTGCTTTAAGCCATAGAGTTCAAAAAGTTTTTCCCTGCTTTTACGAATACCTGGAGTCGCCCAGTCACTAAATAAAAACTTAGTGTAAATACTTTTAGTTTTTAGTGGAAAAGTGTTATTAAACTGCGCGTTCAATATTGAAAAGAACTCGGCGTAGAACTCATTTGGGTCACCTATATTATTAAAATTCTGATCACATAATTTACTGGCCAAAGAATTATTTAATTTCTCTAACTTTTTACATGTAATTGTCCTAAACCTTATTTGAATTTTTTGTAAAGGCATGTAGGAGCTAAATGTTATTGTTTGTCCACTGTGATCAGATGGCAACTTATTTACAATTTCTTTGTGTAAGTAATCACAATTACAAAAAACATTATCAATACAAGTGGCAGAGGAAGCTGTCACTCGGGTTGGTTCAATAAAAACATTTGACAAATCAAATGACTTAAAAAGACTTAACAATCTGACAGTATTCGAGTTATTTTCCAATAAATTAATATTAAAATCTCCACATACGATTATTGACTTACTACTAGTACCAAGTTTCTTTAACACATCTTCCATTACAGAATCAAACACCAATAGATTCTGGTAACTTGGAGGTCTGTATATGCATACTATAACATGCTTATCAAGCTCAACACAGGACAATTCAATGGCGTGTTCAACAGACAGCCCGATTATGTCTTTTTGTTCTTTCGATTTAATAGAATTTTTAATTAATATTAATGACCCGCCATGTAACATACGTTTTCGGCTGAAATGGCTAACTACACAATAATTTTCATAATTAATTGACATCACTTGATGATCTTTCAACCAATGCTCTGTTAGACAAATGACATCAAACTTGGTGTTTTCCAAAAACAATTCTATTTCCAGTAATTTGGAAGCGCAACCTTGGATATTTTGATTAAATAATTTTAAAATATGTTGCACTCCCTTTGGTTTTTTATTATTATTAATTATATTGCCAGAAGATACCTTTTTATTATTCTGTAATAGTAATTGGTTATTTGAAGGGGTAACTTCTGTTGTCCCACTGACTAGTTTAAATAGTTATCCGGAGTGACCTCCACAACTACAACTGGAGAGTCTAGATTGCCCGAATAAGTTCCAGCAGGAGGAGAATATCCTATCTGACTGGTAGTGGTCTCCAAGGATGTTGGTATTATAGGTGGATCCTCCTTCGTACTACATGACAATTCATAATTAATCACTATGTTGTTAGTATAACTAGGCAACACGGACTCGTCACTAATACTAGAATTCGTTATATTAGCTATAACCTCGTTAATATTATATGCTATCAACATAGCAATCAGATGTCTACATTCCCCAGACAGAGATAAAGTTCTCTGAGTTAACTTAAAACCACTAACAAACTTGTTAGTGTCAAAAAACAATAATTTGTCACTATGACAACAAGTCAGCTTGTGAATAGTATTATTCAACTTATGAATATAATTATTTTCGTTATATGATAAAGTATCTGAGTAAGGAAAAGCACACAAGATTAGCTTACCTATGTTTAACTTTACTAAGGTGTTCACACCATCCACTATGTCCTTTTTGGTAATACCAGTGCTATTACCTAATAGCAAAACCATGGTACAATAATTATCTAGATTTGCATTAGCAATTCTTTTTATCATTTGTTTAAAAGTTATGTTATGGTAACTATGATTGGTAAAACTATGGCTTAGGTAATTGAGTAAAATTTTTCCTAAGCCAGAACCTAACTAGCAAGACTTGCACAAGGTATACATTAAGTTCATACTTTCATATCACATTTAAAACACGTAAGTAAACACCAGTATAGTTTCAAACAAAGCAATCAACTCAATAACGAAGATACAGCCAAAGTTAATTTTAAACAAATTGCTCACAACATTGTCATAAAAACCAGTCTAAATACAACCATCGATTTAAACACTAACTTTGAAGGTAAAGACCAAATCGTACTGGTCATATTACTTGGGAGCACCAATTTAAGAAGACCCGTTGTCTCGGATTTTATAGTTGTAGGTGGAAGGTCAAATTACACTGGTGGTATTAAAGTATTTTATTCACGTTTTGACACAATCGGTCATTCGCCTTACGACCATGTACGTGGTCGGACGTGCGTATGCATGCATATGAGACATATAAAATGAGAAAGCCAATATTTTGCTTTGTTTAACAAAAGGCACTATAGTTAAAATAGTAGTTTATTACGTTTTATATTGTTGCAATGTAACTGTTTAGTCTCTGTAAACAGAGTTCCTATTAGCATACGTTTACATTAACATGTAGATTTCAATGTATGTGTCTGGTCTTCCGTTGTTCATTGACTGCTTGACTGTTATTTACAAGAGTCTTAGTTAAAAGTTCATAGATTATTTTCATACCATCTTCCTTTGTATCAATATAATTAGAGAACTCAAAATTTTTTTCTTGGACTTAAGTACCACTGTAAATGTCCCATTAACATGATTATAGGTTCATGCGAAGCAAGTTCTATTAAGTATAATATCTTAGTTCAATCACTGTTCCTCACACTACCAACTCCACAGTCTAGTTTAAGGCGTCCCTAGCCATTTAACTACAAGACATGATAACAGATACTTGTGAACGTGACTTAATAACAACTTATTAAATTCATCCAATCGTTTGGCTTTAAATACTTACGTGCCATCTTCATGTCGTCTGCATGTCATCTTAACGACTGGAGTTGTATCTCTAAAGTTATATAATTTAAGCTGATCAGATCTTGAGCTTGGCTTGGCTAGTTAGAATCTATCACCCCTTCGGCTAAGCCTGTATTTACATGTAAGTGTGGTCTGGTCCCTTAGCCCCTTAATTCAAAACTTCTCACAATCAAACCGAGTTGATTATTAATGTTGCTGAAGGCATGGTTAGAATAAATATAAACAATGTGTTATTTAAATCGTCATAGCGAAAATACAGACCAGGCAAAAACAAATAAAATTGCGAAGAAGTGTATAAATACGTAAACACACGTAAGTACTTATACAAACTTCTTGATGAGCATAATCAAAATCAATGCGCCGCGCCGCCGTCCCAAAATTTATAGCCTCCTTAATTTAATCAGAATCAAAAGGACATAACTTTTAAGGTGTTTTAATATTACCAGCCCCAATAAAAACTCAGACAGAATAATAAACATTTTGCTATCATCATTTTTGTTCGATTTGAAAATCGTTGCCGTGGTGGACAAAAACCTGATAAGTTTTATTGGGATAATCAAAATGTAATTTTGAGAGTATAATTCAGGGGGATATTGCTAAAAATAAACAGTAAACAAACGTAAAGGTCACAAATATAGAACCTGTTTAAGGAACATGTTTGGTTTAATTTATGAGAGGGAAGCGACCTGGAAAGCTTGACCTAATAAAATATCTGTTGTTAATCATATAGGTGTAAAACAAAAATGGAGAAGGAACAGGATAAGCCTCCTGGTTAAAGTGAATCCAAAACATGTTTAAATATAATCAATTATTGTTTGCTCCTGAATTTGCCAAGGACCAACGACACATTGAAAACCAACTATTATCAATACTGTGGACAATGATAAATAAACTGATTTATCATTGCCCACATGAGTCCATAATATTGCAGGCGAGGCTACCGACCTATACATACTCGTAGATAGGTTACCAGTATATTGTCCTGTTTATCGCCCTCTGCACATCACTTATACCACAAAACCTGACCAGACTGGCAAAGATCCCGTTAATTTTACAGTCCCTACACAAATAACACATTACGATTCGGCCTGGGTCGCCGAATTCGATGGTCGATAATCCATAAATGGTACTCCAGGACAGTTAGGTTAGTGCCAACTGTCATAACAATCATAACACCTCAAACATTCATGTAGAAGCTTCTGAATGTAAAAGTTTCTAATGAAAGATAAGGCTAACATAATTGTGGGTTGATGAACTCGGGTGGGCAGGTTAAGAACCAAGGGCAAAAGGACCAAGCTACTTACATTGAAGATATTGATGGAATAAGGACCAGGTGGGTAGTAGCATACACCTGTGTACAGATAATATCGGACTGTGAAAACCTGATTAATCTAAGGGTGAAGGAGGTTAGACGGCAGACGGTGTGCGTAAAACAAGTACGTCTAAATGATAAAGGAACCGGTCAGGCGCGTGCTGATGAGCCCAAGACGAGTTTGCGCACTTCAATATAATATAGTACGACTGAATGCTAAGATGAAGAGGAGGATAACTTATTGACCGTATACAAATCTTAAAATAAAGCATTGCAAAAGGTAAATAGATTGAAGCAAATAAACTTGATAAACGAAGACACCGTACTGACGGCAAATTTTTAATCTATTAGATTTATCACATCAATGTGCCAGAAGACGATAGCAATAAAATTGATAATACTATAAAAATAATATGCACATGCATATAGAAATGTAAACAAAATGTTGACATTCAACTTGTGCAGACTTGTAGACCTTGATAACTATAGCCCAACGCAACAGTACAAGTGCAGAAAAAACTATAGCACTGCCAACCTTTAAAGAAAATACAACCTTACCTCCTTTCCAACAAGCTTCAAATTTGCTAAATCATTCACAGGTGGTTGAGAGGAAACAGATTGTAGATCCAAGCGTACATGTGTGACTTGAGTGTATCAAGGCATGTTTTTACTGAAAATGGAAACTGGAAAATCGTTTGTCGACACAACTGCCCTTGGCATTACTTGAGCCGAGTTTATTTAAACGTATATAGATAAATATGATAATATCCTTATACGCACAGTCAGACAGTATCACAATAGTACTTTATGAGTATGTATTACATGAGAATAATCTGCATTAGTCATGGTTGCAGAAGTTACGCAATAGGACTGAGAAAACACAACCAGGGCAACGTATGACGTTGCAAAAAAATCAGGGCACTGTATTATTTTTCACCTACGTGTTTAATTTAATATTTACCGACTCTTTGGGAGTTAAAACAAAATTCGAAACTGTGTTAGACCTACATTTTCGAAAAAGTTTTTACACGGTAATGAAAGCAGTAAGGCTAGTTTTTAAAAATATCACTAAGGACTTCAAAGTATTATTATTAGTTCCTTGTCGGGTCCTTCTCTAACCATACCAGAGGATACAATCCAGAATCGTTTCTAAGCTTATTGCATCGAGCGACCTCGAAATGATAACCTTAACGTTTTCTCAATGTTTTCTACTGAAACTAAAAATCTTACAATAACACCCACTTCACGCCATTACTCATAAACACGTGTGAGCAGACAGCTTGGCGTCTGAGCTCTTTGTTTGCCATAAACTCACGTTCAGCTTATGAATAACAGCTTGTATACCTCAAGGCCCGAACGCGGCCTTTGCGCATAATATTGAAAACATGTGTTTTCTGGTTGATTTGTGTAATTTTATTGGAATACTTGCAATGAACTTCATAACTGATTCTTCTAATTTTATAAAAAGCGACACATAGTTGATAAAATTATAAATATGAGAAACTTAATAAATGATAAATAGGTAGAATTAAACTTCAAAAATAACCGAGTCCTCATTTAATTCATATCAGTATTCCGAAAAAAAAACAATTATCAAGTATTAAGCAAAATTGTAATCAGTAGACGTTCTTGGATGGAGACCACATTGTAGGTGGTAATAATAAGGAAGATAATTAAGGCAAAGTTGGCCTACCCATGCAGCCTTTTCTGTCAAATTAATCACTACCCATTTGCGTCCATACTTTAACAACATTCAAAACGACCTCAACAGGGTGTTCATAAATCTCCATTTCAGTAACCAAGCCACCATTAGTGGTGAATTCCATTACGACAGATCACGACCACCAGCTGCGTGCGCGCATGTGTCACTGTACCACAGAAATAACTGGACTAATCTTGCTAGACTTTACGGCGTCGACGACCAAAATGGTCAACGGGAGTACCAAAGTTGGACATGGAATTTTCCACTTAGCTGGTTCAAAAATAGAGGCTGAAATCCTGTGAACTGATGTCGGTGAAGAGCGTAATGAAAAATGAGGCCTAAGGTTTGAGGATTAAGGTGGAGATTTCATTGGATTTGAAATAAGTGTAGCCTGTATTGTCATTGATGCTGTTAAAGTTACAGCAAAAAGAACAATGCGTACAATTCTGTTTGAATTTGTACGGTTGTAACGTTTTGCAAAATAAATTGAAGAAAATGTTGGACGTTTGTAAGCTTATACTAAATTGTATTTGTAGCCTTCAATGTTGTTGGCCACGTTTACTTAGAATTCGAAGAAAACAAATAATTTAAGTTATTTCCGAACCTGAACACGTTGTGAGCCAAAATAGAGATACTCGTATATAATGATCAGTGGGATCTAAATCTGTCTAGGTATACGTAGGTTTTCACGAAGGTTAGGTAAAACACGCTAAATCATAACCAGCAGTCACCAGTTCCTTTTACACATTCATAATCAGCCTATAACGTATCCACTGCTAAGACAAAGACCTCCTCTCTGTTACAAGGATGGGCCGTAATCCACCACGCAGGCCCAGTGCGGGTTGGTAAATGTCACATGATTATTTTTGGTTCACGCCGGTTTCATCAGGATGTTTTCCTTCACCGTTTTGAGTGGTGATGAAATTTTCGAGTTCGAACCTTCGAAATACGACTCGTAGTAGTTGCGGCCTTTACCACTAGGACTCTATTGCTCTACTAGGCTAGCACTGTTCTACTACGCCACCACAACTCTCTTAAAAATACAAAAAAAAAACATTACATCCCCCATTTTGACACATTACTTCATTTCCTCTTACTTAGATCCAAAATTCATGCCTTCTTCTCAATTTGACACGCTAAATCATCGACCCATTATTTCTATCCATTAATAACATGGCTGGGCCACCACTGTTCCAGTTCCTTTACGATATTATAAATTGCTAACGGCAGGTGGTGGCATATAAACTTTATCAGAATATAAGTCTTGTCTATCATACATATAAATACAGGGTGAAATCTCAGACCAAATAAAAACCAAGACAGAGGGCTGTCAACAGTAGAGTGAGGCCGGCTTGTAAACATGTGTGCACATAGTGAGGTGTAGTTTGATTGTAAATGGTTGTAAATGTGTACGTGTGAGCGTGTATGCACAGATGTAGTTTTTGCATGCTTCACTGTATTGTTCGCAGCGCTATGTCTTGCCTTTTTAGTGAAATTGAAATCGCGAAAACACAATCAGCTGTGCCCTACATATATGTTCGCATAACTCGTCAAAATGTAAGGAACAGATGAGTTTTTTTCGCTATTGCAGTTTTGGTCCCTTAGTAAAAGTTGTTCATAATGATGAGTACGATCTCCCATTTCGGTTTGTTGCAAGTTTTCAATTCCAACCTGTATAACAATCGTCAGTATAAGCATTGTGATGGCATTTGCCATAATTTTTGTTTTAGTTAAGTTGTATTACATATAAAACCAGCCTCTAATCTGTCATCGCCGAATCAATCGATTTATTAATTTAATTGCTTGAAATAGGAGTAAATTTTGACCAAGTAAAGGCAAATCTTTGGACATTTGTTCTAATATTTGAATTCCTTTAGAGTCCTCACTGCCTCTGATGGCAACATCTTCTCAAGGACAGACTTTCATTCATCAATTCTTTTACTTTTAAACGGAACTACAATTTGCATATCCGATTAATTGCCTCACTATTACACAGAGCTTTATATGGATAAACAAGATTTGCTTAGAACGCAATACTGTCTACTGTCGCAATTTCTGCATCCATGACGCGCATTTGTACGATTTTGATAGCAATTAGGTATGTTTTCAAAATTTATCGCCGCCATTGTCATTGTATTTTGTTTATTACCTATTTAGATAACAATCGTAATTGTTTCATGGTCTGGTCCGTATTTAATTGTTATTTAAATGAATCTATTGTTATTTAATGTTGCTATTTTGTCAGATGTTTGAAAGCTTTTGAATTGATCTGTAAAATTATTGGCTTTGTGTATTTTTATGTCTTTATTATTTTATGATCGACAGTTAAATAGAGTAATTCAAGAATTCATTGTTCGTATTTATCGATTCAAAGCATTTTACCTTTCTTTCCATATTCGCGTGTGGTGATTCTCAAAATATAAGTTGCTGGTTTAACGCGATACTGTGTTCGTCTGAATTTTACTCTTCACGCCAAGCTCTAACATTTTTACAAAATGAGGTTCTTCACTGCATATAATTATCGGGACAAAACTGACTGATATTCAGCACAAATCTCAGTTGTTGTCGATATTAGATGCCAATACAATATTTGAAAACAAATGTGTAAACTAAAATTATCTCAAAAATTCCAAATACCATTTAAAAGCACATGTCACGTCAAGATCTTGACAAATTCGTGGCATTCCTGAATAAACATTGTAGCTTTAAGAGTGATCCCGAATTTCTACCAAAAATACTTTAGGGGACTTTTGTCATTTAACCTGAAATTAAAGTGTCCAAAATCAATGTCTCTGTCGTCTTGTCAGACAGGAGAATGTAAATCATGTTCTGGATTTTTTCCCCAAATTTCGGGATATTTCTCTCTTTTTTTTGGTTAAACTTTAGGAAGTATCTTGTCTGGAGTTCTTTAAATAGTTGTTGAAAGGTGATGACTATTGACGGGCTAATTGAGTTCTAATTTTGTACTTAAAAGTGCGGTTTTATGTTGTGTTGTAATTGGAGATTGTTTGTCATTTAGCTATTTGTTGTGGTTTAGATGTCGAGTAAATGAATTTACAAGAAGAATCTGGTAAATATACAGCTAAATATCATTGTTTTGATCTTCCAAAAATAAATCCATCGAAGCTTTATCACACTTTGTCACTTTATGTTTTTTTTTTACTTTATGTTCATTTTTGTCAACATCTCATTAGAATACTCGTTTTGTTCTAAACTTACTATTATAACATGAGCCTATTTAACAAGCGTAATTAATAAATAAAAATAACGTCACCTAATTAAAACATCGCAACTCATTATTAATTTTGAATAACACCGTCTCAATTATACAAAAATAATTGCAATAATTTATCAAACTAACTTTAAACACCAGTTTCTATGACAAAGATTTTAATAGTAACCCTCAAAATAGTACAAAAGAATTAATTTTGAAAATCTTCACAATTTAAAATGAATATTAATTGGGTGGGGACAAAACCCCTAAAGACGTTAGGGGAGAATAGGGTGAAAGAACCAGTGCTTAACTGTGAGCATAAGGTAATTAATAATAGCATTATTAATGGTTTAGTTACACTTGCATTCGTTTCTCTGCTTACAAAGATCAGAAAAGTTCATTATTATACAGATTCAAAGTAAAGACTTTTTTTTTTAATATTGTGGCACGTTGGTAGCTATATACTTGCCAACATACAATCTTATTTCAAGTACAGACGCCAGCACATCGAGCTACTACAGTCTGTCAAATTTCTTTAATAGATTTTCTACTTTATCGCTTAAGCATAAGATTCAAAGTTGATTGGGAAAATTTGACAGTTTCGGGTAGTTTGATGTGTGTCTGTACATAAAGCCCTCGATGCGAAAAGTGTCTTGTCTGTTGAAATAACTTGCAACGTCTACTACACACTATTTTGACGGTGTAACTTTTAGTGTGGCTTCAACTTATGGTATGCCACCGGCAATTAGGCCGCTATCCCACTGGCGTTTTACGAGCGTTGGCGCTTCTCCAACGACTGCGCAGCGCCAACGTTACGCAGACGCGAGTTTCTAGAGGCAAGCGTTACATTCGCTGAAAGCAACGTTAACGTCACACATGCTGCGATTTGAGGTGTATAAACAGAGAAAAAAATGGATTCCGACGAGGAAACACTACTGTTAGCTTTGCTACTTCGACGAAAATTACGTAAAAGAAAAGGAAAGTCTCATTGTTAATTTTGGGGAAATCCTATAATATTTTGAGAAAATCGTGGCCAAAAAACTTAAGAAACTCGCGACGTTAACATCACATCTGCGCAACGTTGGCGCTTTACCACTAGAAACTGGCGCTGCACAGTCGTTGGAGAAGCGCCAACGCTCGTAAAACGCCAGTGGGATAGCGGCCTTAGATCGCACCTTGTAAATCAGACTTGAAAGAGGTATACATACTAACACATCCTACAATATATTTAATTGTATAAGAAGTTACTTCTCATACCAACCGATGCTCTGAGCCTACCTACTATGTGATCTATCTTGTAAGACGAAGGAGTCTCCACGACACAGAGGGTCAGAGTCTTGTGTTGAAGCTAATGTTTTTCCTGAACAATATACTTAGTTGGTTTTAGTATTATTATTCAAATCCTAATTTAAATCAAGAGAACACCTAAGACACACGAACCACCAACTAAGATAAAAATCCGACAAGCCAATAATAACCACCAACCAACAATTGGCTCTGCCACCCTACTTCGAGTAAAATAGAAAGTCAAAGGACAAAACACTACTTAAGTCCGACACCCGACATTTAAATTAATGTTCCTTTTTTTGCCGGTTTTTTTTCTTACTTTTTTTTACTTTTGACAAAAGACTCCTTGGTGTTGCCAGACAGTTAATAAATATCTGTTGTAATTATACTCTGTAGTATTTTGTTGAAAGCTCATTTGAGGGTTTTCTGTCGATTTATTGGTGTGATTCTTTTACATTGAAGATTGATTGGTTTTAAATTCTTGTCGTTCGGGGACAGTAATTAGGACACGTAAAAAACAGGAGTTTAGGGATATACAAGAGATGTTTTATCAAGTGTCAATTATGTTAGAGGATTTGGCGTAAGATAGATTTAAGTTATGCATGTTCTAGAACCAAAAATTCGAAGACATGTGACATCTACAATCCCGCACTGGGCCCACTCTCCTCCGTGGCTCACTCCCGAGAGGAGGACTGTGTCCCAGCAGTGGGAACATTATAGCTAAAGCTACATTAACCATTGAATATTAGATGTAACTACACCTGGAACAAAAATATCTATTGACGAACTTCTAAAAGTTATTCAAAACCCACCTCTCTTAATAAACCTATAAAATTTGATAGCAACATTACAAGCATTAAGTCTAGTTATTAACGAAATTAATGAGCTCTTAAAAGAAGTTTCAAGTTAGCTTATATTCCCAGGCTTTGGTTGATAGTCTGAAGCACCGATTCCACAAAGTTAACTCCATATAGATGACAATTTACCATCTTCGGTCATAACATAAAATGTAACGGTTGAACTTGACTTGAGTGCAGATAGGAACCCGATGGGAAAGGATTTGAAGAAGGGTATCGTTATAGGTAATTTTTGGGTGGAAGTGATCTTGAGGTATTTTAGCAAAGCCGAGGAAGTGGGTGATGCTTTTGAAGTCACTGAGTAATACCTTATTAAGGAAATAAGCTTTGTGTTAAAGGAACTTATAATTGAAGATTTTAAGAATGATGATTTGGAGTTTAATGATTTTGATCTTTAAATTTCACCCCGTATCTAATAATCCAATAATGTCTCAACTATACTTGAGAGTTGCTTCATCTACGATTTCATCTTCGTAAATATTTGTACTTCCAACATATATTTCTTCAGTTTTTATGCTATTTAGTTGACTGCCTCTTTTTCTGCTGAAATTTTAGCTGGCTGGCAATAATTAGATTTAACAATAGTCACCTACCTAATTCGTAAATTAGTTCGTAAGGTTCACCTTTTATTGCGATAGACCCCTATCGGCTACCAAGTGTGGTTTTGTTGAGCTGATTTATTTCTATAAATATACGGGGTTTGATATAGTTTATTGTAGGTATCCTAAAATTTCGATATCAAACCACCTGGCATCTAGGTTTACGACAGATTGCCGTAAGAGGCTACAAATTTGAATTTGTAACAGTCGCAAGTCGCAAGCGCTACTGCTGAACCTGAGATCCTGGGTTCGATTCCCGATTTGGGCAAAGTGTCATATGTTAGGTTTTTCCAGTAGCAACCCGAAGTCTGGATTTGTGCCCGGTTGATGGCAACAGGCTCGCCTTCTATTACATGGGACTTAAACATAAGTGGGGAAATATGGGTGTACCTACTATAGGTACAACTCTGCCTAACACTTCGAGGAATACAGGCCACGCCTGAACAACAAAACATAATGTGATGTGTGTGTGATGTGTGTGTGTGTGATGTGATAAACATAATGTGTGCAGAGTCAACACACATTATGTTTATTTATTTAGTGTTTTATGTTTAATTGTTTGTGTTAGGCAGAGTCACACATTACGTTTATTTATTTAATTCGGGCAAACAAAAATGTACACAAACAGTTAAGTAGTGAGAAAAAAAATGGTATTACCTACGTAGGTAGTTCACGACGTTACCCACATCTTAAATACTGCAAAATTATTATGGAACTACTTATGTATTTGCACACGAGTGAATTTCAAGATTTTTTTTATGAAAAGAAAATGTAGACATTATTTTTTAAAACAATAATAGAAAAAGAACAAATCAAAGTCAAAAATGAATTTTGTCAATGACCATCTAAACTTATTAGCAGACAGTGTAAACAAATGCGAACACAGTGTTGAAATTATTAGCTACTAGCTGAGCTGCTCCCGCGGTTTTACCCGCATAAGTTTCGATCCCGTGGGAATTTCGGGATAAAAAGTAGCCTATATGTTAATCCAGGGTGTCAGCTACCTTCATACCAAAATTAAGTAAAATTGGTCCAGCCATTTGCGCGTGAAGAAGTAACAAACATATAAACACACTCACAAACTTTCGCCTTTATAATATCAGTGTGATGTGATACTACGACACTGTGTTCGCGACATGTTATTTCACCATATTACCCGCTACAACGATTACAGATTAAAAAGCTAACGGTTCTTATACTCATATTACTTTATTTATCTTTATACGCTCCTCAAAGTATTAAGCATTATCTAAAGTGAGCAGTAACTTGGACACAACAGCTTACTTTGTTTCATCCAAGCTGTTCTGTGCAATGAGGTGGAAAGCAGTGTTTATTAATATCTTCATAGCATCTTGAGAAGGTCGTATTTTGTGGCGTATGTTCCATTATGAGAGAAATGGTGTGAGGTTAGGTGACACTATGGGGGATTGGATTACAGTTTAAAATTTAACAAAAGTTAGTCTTAATACAATATGTAACTTAGGTTCTATTTTCTCTAAATCCGTTGTTGAATATAGGGGTCTTAAAAATATAGGACCACAGACAAAAAATTAACTCGTGCGCAACAGGATAAACAATTTACTGGTGCGCAAACAGGACAAAAAATGTAGCCATAATTAATAATTAATAATAATTCATGGTTACTTAATTATTTAATTAAGTAACCATGAATTCAGCATATATATCATTCTAGACGTAGCGAAGACATTTTTCGTCGGTAAAATATTAAAAGAAATATTAGTCATTCCATACATTTTGACCGCGTAGATATTGCACTTTTCTATGAAACAGCTGATTATTTTTTTGATAAACTTCGAAAGATGTCTACTCGAGGGTGTCTCAAATTATATCCTGAATTTACGGTTACATTTTGCGCATTGATTAAAAAAAACTGGCCAAGTGCGAGTCGGACTCGCACACGAAGGGTTCCGCACCACAAGGCAAAAACGCCGAAAAAAACACGTTTGTTGTATAACCCCTTGCATATTTATTTTATTTTGTTTTTAGTATTTGTTGTTATAGCGGCCATAGAAATACATCATCTGTGAAAATTTCAACTGTCTAGCTATCACCGTTCATGAGATACAGCCCGGTGACAGACGGACCGGACCCGTCCGACGGACGGTCCCGCTTTTACCCTTTGGCTACGGAACCCTAAAAACAGAATAATTGCGAACACCACAAATCTGTTGAGTATAAGCATTTTTTAAGCAATCTTAATAAGTTATTAAGTTAATAACCTGTTTTTGAAAGGACCAAATAATAACTCATAAGTCATAAATGATTTGTAAATAACCTGTTTTTGAAAGAACCAAATAATAACTCTTATGTCATAAATGATTTGTAAAACACGTTCCTATTTCTTTTCTAATGCAGATTGATTGTTCGAGTTTGTATTAAATAACTTACTATTAGTTCAAGGAGTTAATGTATTAACAATACGTTAACTTATCAAAACAAAACAATAGCTACTCACAATTCGATCCAAATCAAACTCAAAACACACACTTCAAAATTTTCGGCTACCAAAACATTCCCACAGTACAAAAATAAATTAAAGTTATAACAAGTATAAAACACTATTAATGCTCTAAGGGCTGTTCGTAATGCGTAAGAGCATACAAGACGACCACTTATCAAACGTCGAGTGGCTAGAAAAGTTCCCATAATGCCAAAAATAGATGAATGCCTGTATGAATTAATGTATTTATTGTCCAATAAGGCGATGCCCAAAGAAAGACTTATAAATATTTACGTTAGCGTACGTCAGCTAAATTTGTATGTGATATGACTGTTTAATTGGTTACCTATTCAAACAAGTTTAAGACCTCCATTGTTACGCCTTAAGGAAACTTCAAACTTTGTAATGAGAGGTTTTTCTTTTCAGTATTAAAAAAAACATAGTTTCCAAGAACCCTGAAGATGGCGTTGAACTGACTACGTTACTAGGTGCCAAAGTCAAAACGCTTGGAAAAAAAAACATTGCGTCACGTCATATACGCTCGTTGAGTGACAGTTTCGTTTGCTTTCGTTTTATAATCTCAAAATTGCATCCAGTGAATTAATAAAAAAATTATGTGACTTCCGTTCCTTGCAGTAACTTACCAAGTTCAGCGCCATCTATCCAGCGACTAGGGAAGCGTTAAAAAAAAAAGAAAAAGAAAATCCCTCATTGTTATTTCTTTGGTGTACAATATCCTCTATCAGTCGATCTACAAAAGTCGTCATCATCATTATTACCCTGTCAATGGTGCTGGTGCCCATCGGTGGTGACCCAGTGGTAACTGCCCCCCACTTTCAAGACGTCGAGTTCATGGGTTCGAACCCAGACAGCCGCTTTACTCTGTGTAAATCATTTCATCACCACTGCTCTCAAAACGGTGAACTAAACCATCGGCATGATGGCATGGCCTAGAATAAAAAATCGAAGACATATGACATCTATCAACCCGCACTGGGCCCTCGTGGTAGATTACAGCCCACTTCCTCTGGAAGAGAGGAGGCCTGTGTCCCAGCAGTGGGAACAGTACCTATAGGCTGAATATGCAATGCCCATTGCAAGCAACAGGTATTACTTTAAAATCGAAGAAATTATCATGTTTTTCATCTTTGATAAATGAATTGGTCAACCTACACTGGCGACTAGAATCAATTCTATTTTATTGTAATTTTTGACGTTCAAAAGTGCCTTTTATGTGCCTATTTGAAATAAATGCTTTGAAATTGACTTTGACTATTCAGGGTGAAATTGAAAACATGCTACAAATCGAAATGGGAGATTGTACTCATCATTATGAACAACTTTTACTACGAGACCAAACCTGAAATCGTGAAAAAAAATCAGCTGTTCCCTACGTTTATGTTCGCATAACTCGTCAAAATGTAGGCAGTAACTGATTTTTTTTTCGCGATTGCAGCTTTGGTCCCTTAGTAAAAGCTGTCCATAATGATGAGTACAATATACAAATACAATATAACATTCGACAAACCGAAATGGGAGATAATCTCCCATTTCGGTTTGTCGAATGTTATCAATTTCAACCTGTATATTATACTTGACTGTAACGCCACAGAGCAATTTTTTTCGTTTGATGCCGCTGACCAGTCTCATGACGTACAGACGCCAGCACAAAAAGCTACTACAATCTGTCAACTTTCTTTAATAGATTTTCAACTTTATCGCTAAAACAGAACGTTCCAAATTGATTGGGAAAATTTGACAGTTTCGGGTAGCTTGGTGTGCTGGCGTCTGTATCTACATATGTAAGTACGAGTATGTTATCTGTCAGTTTCGTTTCAAGGCACCCAAGAATAAACAAGAGATTGTCGTTACCAGAAACAACCAGGTTTTATTAACCATTGATTTATGAAATTTCCACAAATTGAATGATCGTGCAGAAACCTCAAAGTTGACAGCAAAACAAATTAGTGATTAAATACTATATTTAGTTGACGCCACGCGCCGTGTTTGTAATGTCAGTTCATTTCAAGCTCATTACTGAACGCGTGACTTGTTTCTTCAGCTATTATAATAGTAAATATTTGGTTATATGTAAGGACAGTCGAGATTGCAACATTAATTTTGATATTATTTACCAGGAGTTCATAAGCTTCTGGACGTGTGTTATCGTCATCATGATTGGCAGTCAAGTTTCACTCATTGCTGAGTTTAGGCCTCCTCTCTTTCGTGTCATGCTTCCCTGGTCAGTGATAGTCTGAGCCAGGTCTTGCCTACGAACTTCTAAATGTTAGTTATTCCTTATTTATTTTTACCCGTCTGCAACGAAGCCCAAAAGGAGGGTTATGTGTTTGACCCGTATGTATGTCCGTTTCTTTGTTCCCTCGTAACTTCTAAACGAATGAACGGATTTGGATAAATTATACGTCTTTAGATTTGTCTTGGTAGGTAGCGCGAGTGTTACTGGCTACATTAAAATAAAGTACAAAGTAAAATGGCGGACTTGGGGTGCTATTTTTTGTGGAGTTCCTTCGAGTTCGGATATTTTTTTCTTCTAATGCCATCGAGTGGGATACCAAAATGAAGGGTTTTAAAATGCGATTATAAAAATATACAACTTATATGGTTAAAAATAATTCGAAATGACAAATCGTAAAAAACGTGTACCTACCAAGAACTAAATCGTCTGCGAAATCTTTCACATTTGTAAACTAAAAAGCTGGAAATAAAAAAACGTTATTAAAAGAACAAAAAACCCAACCCGAAAGTTATTAAAAAAACATAAGTTGAAAAAAAAACTGAAAAGCTAAAAACAAGACCATTTTAAATAAAATAAAATTTGGAAGTAGGGGGACCCATCTGAGTTTGAAAATATAATAAAAATGGTATGCCAAGGACCAGTCTTTATTAAAGTGGTTATTAATTTAATTCTTTCGTTCTTCTTTTATTTTATTTATCCGTTTCAAACCACAAAGAACTCAAATGAGGTGCCAATCGTTATTTTAAAACCGTATTAAAAATAAATTTCCCGAAGCTCAGTTAAGCTGGTAGCAAAGATACCTCATTATAACGGCTCAGGGGCTTAGAGGAAATCCCTCGCATACATCTAAAAAATCACCCTGTAAAACATTATAATGAGTTTTATAATCCCTGTTACGGGATTCGGCGATTTATTCCTTATTTGTCTTATGGTTCTCTCTATGAAGATACAGATTAGAGAGATTGGTATTACCACACATGATTGACTCATTGTTTATCGACATTAACCGGTTTATTAGTTTATGAGTACTTTTTGATACTGCATTGTCTGCATTTCAACTAAATTTTTAATCCTAAAAGAGACAACGTTTTAAGCAGGTATGTTTGAAAAATAAGCCTTATTTTAGTCAAGTAAATTTTGAATTACATATTGTACAGACTCCAACACATCAGGCTACCTGAATATGCCAAATTTTCCCAATCAACTTTAAACTTTATGCTTTAGCGATAAAGTTAAAAATTCTATTAAAGAAATTTGACAGATTGTAGTAGCTTCATATGCTGGCGTCTGTACAATATTATTATATATTATGTATATATAGGAAAGAGGAAAAGAGAACCATTTCAAAGATGGGAGATAACTTGAAAACAACTGCGGGAAGAGAAAAACTCAGGACCGTGAGTTATGGAAAAGCTCTCCTCCAAGCTTTTCATAACTCACGGTCCTGAGTTTTGCCTGTGCTAAAGAGCAAGCAATCTGGAGATTTCTGATATCTACTAACCTTTAATTTAAATAAATAGTAAAACTTGCGATTTCTAATAAAATATGCTATTTGAAATTGAATCTTGTTTTTAACATGTCGACCATTTTGTATCCAAAAATAATAAACTAACAGTAAATACTCCCGACTACCAGGAAATCATAAGAACGTTGGAAACAAAAAAGATCTCAATTACAACAAAACCAGTCATTTTGTAAATGATGACATGGCTGTCTCTTTCACTCTTACTGAAATCTGAGTTATAGAAAGAGAGGGAACGCGGTAGAGACACTAGGGCAATAATTTTCCTGCACTCATCATGGTAATTGGTGAGTTCGTATGTGTTTACTATATGTTTATCGATGACTTTTCTATTTCAGTAAAAGACAGGTTTCAGTGATGGTAGTTCAAAGACTGATATATATCGACGGTTAAGAGGGAATAGGGTATAAGTGACAAAAAATGAAATGTTCAGGAGAGCCGTTCAAAGTTCTAAATTTTAGAAAAATGACGTGAAAATGATTTTTGCTAGGCCATAAATGCCAAAAAAGTCATTGTAGAGATGACGGGGTGGACTGTATGTTGTAATTCAAACTTCGGGTTTCTTGTTTCTTGATTTATTCTCTTGATGTTCCCAGGGTGGCTTGCTGCTGTTGAGTGGTGGGCGAGTATCCGTCGAATGCCAAAAATGCAGCCAGCCACCCGGCTTTTATACAGTACGCGCTAGCCATATCCTAGCGCAGGTAGCAGGAGGCGACGGGGCGCGCGGACCGTTATTCCGGGAAGATCCTTTGTTCTTTGTCCTTGGACCGCGCTCCGCCGCCTCCCTCACAGTCATACTTTCTAACTTTCTAATTTATTATCCGAACTTTCTAGTCGACTACATCTTAGTTACTAGCCCTACTCTAAAATGATCTTTATTTCGTTCTTATCGTCTATGTTACAATGTTCAATCAATATTTATACAATCTAGTTTACTTTAATCTACGTTACTTTACTTTAATATCAAAACTGAAACTTATAAGCTACGTCGTCCGCAACATCCTCCCCCCGGCGCAGGGCTACCGAAGCCTACTCTTCCACGCAGAGGACGGCGAGCTTCGTGACTGGACGCCGCAGGATGCCCGCCGTTGTTTTCACGTCGGCCGACCGCACCTTGCCGTCTGGACCGCTGTAGACCGCTTCCACGATGCCTCGAGGCCACGTGCCCCTGGGAAGGGCTGGGTCGACGATGACGACCAGGCTGCCGGCCTGGAGGGGGCGTCGTTGGTCGTCTGACGCCCCTCGGGGTACCAGCGTAGGTAGGTACTCGCCCACCCAGCGCCGCCAGAAATGGTCGGCGAGCGCTTGGGCGGTTCTCCACTGCTTGCGGCTAGCCTCCTCGCAAGGCCCGGTGTGAGGAAGACCTGAGGAAGTTCCAATGAGGAAGTGGTTAGGCGTGAGGGCCTCCGGATCCTTAGGATCGACAGAGACATGGGTCAGAGGCCGAGAGTTTATAGTGTGCTCGGCCTCTGTCAGCAGCGTCAGCAGCACTTCTTCCTTCAGCACCTTTTGGTGCAGAGTCGCCCCCAACGCCGTCTTCACGGAGCGTACTAGTCGCTCCCACGCTCCCCCCATATGTGGCGCTCCAGGCGGGATGAACTTCCACTTCATTCGATGTTCTAGCCCGAAATGGACGAAGCCCTTTGTCCACTCTTTGTACGCCGCTCGTAGCTCGGCGTCCGCTCCTCTGAAGTTCGTGCCGTTGTCCGAGTACATGACTCTAGGCCAACCTCTTCGTGCCGCCATCCTTCGGATCGCCATTAGTGCCGAGTCAGTGGATAAGCTTGACACCAACTCCAGATGAACTGCTCTCGTAGTCAGGCAAGTGAATAGAGCTCCCCATCGCTTTTCGTGTCTCCTTCCTATGACTACGGTCATAGGTCCGAAGTAGTCAGTCCCACAGTAGGTGAAAGGTCGCGGCGCCTCTGTAACGCGCTCTACGGGTAAGTCCCCCGTAATCGGTTTCACCGGCATGGCTTTTCTTATGCGGCAGAGCTGGCATCGTTGGGCAATGGTACGGACTGTAGGGCGTAGGTTAACCACCCAGTACCGCTGTCTTAGTTCATTGATCACGCTTTCATTATTTGCGTGACCGGCTCTGCGATGTACGTCTTCCACCAGCAGCCGCGTGAATGGGTGCTTGCCGTGTAGAATCACTGGCGTTTTCTTTGCTTCTAATACGGCTGCGTGTCCGATCCTTCCTCTAACTTTGAGCATGTCATCCTCTATATAAGGGTCCAATTTATAGAGGCTGCTTGACCTGGGCACCGGCTTCCCTTTCTGTAGCAGTCGTATTTCTTCACTGTAGTTGTCGAGCTGCGCCTGTTTTATCCATAATTTCTCGGCCCTTTCTATTAGGTCGACGGTCATTTGGATGGTCCTGTCCCTGCACTTCTCTTTGAAAAGGAGGGGCATGGCTGTTGCTCGCAGTAATCCTTGGTATGAAGAGAACTTACTTATGTCAGGTAGGTGGGAAGGGCGTTCCCTCTTCTCTTCGCTTATTGCGTACGTCGCTTCGTCTTCGGTCGTGTCATGTTTTGTTTTCTCTCTCGGCCAGGACTCTTCGTCGCTGTACAGGAACGTGGGTCCGGTGAACCATCGGTCTTCTGGTTTCATATCGATGGCGTAGTCGGGGCGCGTAGCGTCGTCTGCTACATTGTCGTCAGTAGGCACCCATCTCCACTGGTTGGCGTCGGTTAGCTCGGCGATCTCACCTAGGCGGTGTGCCACGAATGGCGTGTACTTTACGGCGTCCTTTTCTATCCACCGGAGGACTGTTTGAGAGTCTGTCCAGTACGTTATGCTTCTGGGCTTGTCCCGGTGTTCCTTCGTTATGGTCTCTGCCAGCCGTGCTCCGATTACCGCTGCCTGCAGCTCCAATCGTGGGATAGTAACCGGCTTGAGGGGGGTTACTCGCGCCTTCGCCGCCACTAGCCTTACCTCCACTCTTCCGTCTGGCCTTTTGATCCGCCAGTAGGCCGCCGCTGCGTACGCCTGCTCGCTCGCGTCGCAGAAGACGTGCAGGTCCAGGAGGTCACCTGGGTTTCTTCCGTAGCACCTCGGTATGCGAAGCTTGGTTATGGCGTCCAAACTCCGGATCCATTCCTCGAAGTGCTGCGCGTCTTGCTCCGGGATCTCCTCGTCCCACCCGATGCCGTGCCTCCACAGGTTCTGTAGCAGGATCTTGCCGGTGACCGTGAAGTGGCTGATGAGGCCCAGCGGATCGTAGACCGCCATCACTGCTCCTAGGGCTTCTCGCTTCGTCGGCGCCCTGTCCCTTGTCTTTATTTCCGGTGACAGTCGACTTAGTCCCGTGTTGAAGCCTAGCTCGTCCGCACCGGTCTGCCACAGTAGGCCCAATGTTTTGTCTGTGTTTTGTTGTTCTTTGTGTCCGAATCGTACTTCTGTGTTATGTGCCTGCTTCTCACGTGTAAGGTTCCTCACCACGTTGGGCTTGTTAGAGCACCAACCTCGCAAATTAAAGTGCGCGTTCTGATGGATCTTTATAATCTCGCGTGCCGTACTGATTGCTTCCTCCTCAGTCGCGACGCCGTCCACATAGTCGTCCATATAGTGGCTCGATGTTACAGCTCGCACGGCGTCAGGGTAACGCGCTGCGTACAGTCTTGCGTTGGCGTCTCGGACTGAATGCGCGATGAAGGGCGAACACGAAGCTCCGAAGATCATTGATGTCATTTTGTACTTCTTCGGGGGTTCATCCCGCTCCTCCCCCCGCCAGAGGAACATCTGCGCTGCTTGGTCCTGGTGTCTTATCTTCACTTGGAGAAACATTTCTAGAATGTCCGCTGTGATGGCTACTGGGCGCTCTCTGAACCGGAACAGGATCCCGGGCAATGAGTTCAAAAGGTCAGGTCCTTCCAGTAGGCAGTCGTTCAGGCACACTCCATTGTATCGATGCGCGGCATCGAATACTAGGCGCATCTTGCCCGGCTTATTCGGGTTCACGACGGGAAAGTGAGGTAGGTACCACGCCTTCTTATTTGTGTCTTCGGTCCCGTCGCATTCCTGGGCGTATCCTTTGTCAAGTAAATTCTTGACCATTGCGCCGTATTGTTCCGCGAAGCTCGGTGATAAATCCATCTTCCTTTCAATAGTCTTGAGTCTTCTTACGGCGCAGCTGTAGTTGTCGGGCATCGCAGCATTTTCGTCACGCCATGGTAACCCGACTTCGTAGTGATCACCGACCTTTTTCATGGTGCTGTTCACCACGTCGATCGCCTTCTGATCTTCTGGTTTGATCTTCTTAGCCAATGAAACTCCCAGGGCATCAATCTTAAAGTGCGACTTCATTAATTCCTCCACACGACGTACATCATCTGTCTGCTTCGCTGTGGACACGTCGTATAAGTGTAGCACTATTTGCCCCGCCTGTTTCTTCAGCGTGGCGCGCGGCGCGGTCCCGTGGATCACCCATCCCAGTTGAGTGTAGGAGGCCGCGGGTTCATTCTTCCCGCCCATGCGTAGTTCGCGTGTGACTATCAGGTGCCAATTGTCGGCACCTATCAGTACTTTCGGTACGGCTTCACCGTAGAGCGCGTCTCTTTGTATGTCCCGGAGGTGTGGATAGTTAGTTAATGTCGACCTATCCACTGCCTGACTATGAAGTTGCAGATCTTTCATAGTTCGCGCGCGTAGCTCCTGAAATTCACCGTCTTGGCCGCGTATCTGTAGCTTGACCGCTTGGCTGTATTCTTCACGTTGCTGTGAGGTCACACCTTGAATGCTTAAAGTCGAGGCCGGCCCGCTTACTTGTAGACGGCGTGTTATTTCTTCGTCGACGAGCGATACCGTTGAGCCTTCATCTAACAGGGCGAACGTCGCTACCTGCCCGCCGGGCCCTTTTAATATCACCGGACATATTTTCAACAATACACGCTGTGACTCGTTGCTTGACGCGGAGACGGTCATTACTGCTTCTTGTGGTTTTTCGTTCTCGACGTCGGTCGCTATATTTGTGTTTTCACTGGGCGACGCCTCTGTCTTTGCCGGTTCCTTATGTAGCAGCGCGTGATGCGGGCGGCTACAGGTCCCTTGGCCACAACGTTTAGCTCGGCAATGCTCGCGTCGATGACGTTTAGTTACACACTTGAAGCATACCTTGTTAGTGCGCGCCCAATCCCATCTTTCGTCGATGTTCATCTTCCGGAACTTTGCGCATTTAGGTACCTCGTGGTCACCGTCACAACACAAACACTCTTGTTTCCTTTCTTCCTGTTTATCCGACGTTGCGTAAACTACTTCACGACCCGATTTCTTCTTTGGGTTTACTTGCGTCACACTTTTTATTTCTTTTTTCGAGGCGGGCGCGAGTGTCGTATTTGTGAAGGCGTACTTCATCGCTCGGTCAGCTTCCCGCATCAGGAATTTTGATAGTAGTAACACTTCCGGTTCACGTGATAGTTCCATATTCTCCGAAGCGTAATCGCACCATCTTGATTTTATGTGCGGGCTTAACTTGTCAACCACTTCACGCACTAACATCGGGTTCCATAAGTACCCGCGGGCGTCCATCTTAGATAACACACACACTATGTTCTGAAACCTTACTGCGAACGAATTTAAATCACTGGCCGCACTTGTGAGTCGAGGTAGTTTCTTTAAGTCTTCCATCGCTCGATCCATAAGTATTTCCGGTCTCCCATAGTACTGCTCCAGTGTGTTTATGATCATTTGAGGATCAGACGCGGTGTACAGAAGTGCTGACACTGCTTCCCTTGCTTCACCTTTGATGCAGTTGCGTAGTCTTGCTAGGTTCTCGACCGTAGTAAATTTGCATAGCTTCGATGAGTCGTCGTACGCTGCTTTGAAAGGCAGCCACTCAATAGCCGCTCCGGTGAACGTAGGCAGCTCGGTCGCTTGACGTGGCGGCGGGCGTACTTGAATCATCCTTTCCAACGTGTCGGCCAATAGTTCAATTCCTCGTCGTTCCCCTCTGGTAGGTGACCGCGAGGCCGATCGTTGTCTTCGGGGGTCATTCTTGACAGGTGCGGCGTCATTAATGCACGTAGCGGGTTCGATGTAGGCGGCGGCTTCCGGGGCGGCGTGCGTGGCGGCGGGGTGCGGTGGCTGCTCTTCCTGTAGCCGGTCCGCGTCTGGAGGATGACTTCGGTTGACACTTTGAAGCCATTCGTCCACCCTATCTTCGCTCATGCGCACCGAGCCCTCTTCACGGGCGTCGGCCTCTGCCTCAATCGCCGACACTTCGTATTCCAATCGCTTGTTGACGAGCGCCTTTTCCAGTTCTAGTTGCTCGTTCCTTATCGCAGCGATCCTTTTCTGTGCCTCGTACTCTGCCTTTTTTACTCGTGCCACGTCACTGCTATACGACCTTCTGGAACGTATCGTACTTGCTGTTTCCCTCACAGAAGTGTCGCGTGCAGCTGTCATAGTTCTTGCCGAGTCCTGGGTTCGTAGTGCGGGAGACGTCGCCGGGTAGTATGACGCGGATGGCGTGGTAATTGTGTCGCCATAGTCGAACGCGGTCGCGGTGGCTCTACTTTCCGGAGGAGCCGGCGCGGCGGACGCGCTACCTGTCGTCGTCGGCGCAGCTCTCCCCGTCGCGGCGGTGACGGGGGGTGCGGTCGCGAACGCGGGGGCGGCGGGGTCGGCCCCGGCCGCGGGCGCGCTGTACGGAGCGCGCTGTAGCGCGGACGCGATGGTCGACGGCGACCTAGGTGGATCTTCGAACGTGCGTGGGCGTCGACTGTCGTAGCCTGATTCCGATTCGTTCTCCTTGGCGCTGACGCTTCTAGTCTTCATGCTTGATTTCTTCATAATTGATATCTTGATGAAATCTTCAATCTTCGCAAGGCGATCGTCGTAATTTTGATCCGGAGCGAAGGACCAGCTGAGCGTCTTCAATCTTCGCAAGGCGATCTTCTTATTTTTGATCCGGAGCGAAGGACCAGCTGAGCGTCTTCAATCTTCGCAAGGCGATCTTCTTAATTTTGATCCGGCTCGAAGGACCAGCTGACGGGGTGGACTGTATGTTGTAATTCAAACTTCGGGTTTCTTGTTTCTTGATTTATTCTCTTGATGTTCCCAGGGTGGCTTGCTGCTGTTGAGTGGTGGGCGAGTATCCGTCGAATGCCAAAAATGCAGCCAGCCACCCGGCTTTTATACAGTACGCGCTAGCCATATCCTAGCGCAGGTAGCAGGAGGCGACGGGGCGCGCGGACCGTTATTCCGGGAAGATCCTTTGTTCTTTGTCCTTGGACCGCGCTCCGCCGCCTCCCTCACAGTCATACTTTCTAACTTTCTAATTTATTATCCGAACTTTCTAGTCGACTACATCTTAGTTACTAGCCCTACTCTAAAATGATCTTTATTTCGTTCTTATCGTCTATGTTACAATGTTCAATCAATATTTATACAATCTAGTTTACTTTAATCTACGTTACTTTACTTTAATATCAAAACAGAAACTTATAAGCTACGTCGTCCGCAACAAGAGACATGGGAGTAAGCGCATTCGAAAGAGCGGAAAATTTTACGTAGGATGGCATATTATATAACTCATTTTTGACCAAAATGTCGCTTATGCCCCTACTTCCTTTTTACCGTCGATAGACTTTAAAATGTTCAAGTATTATACTAATAATTGCAGTATTTTTTATTGTATGTGTAGATAACTAAACTATTTACAATTTATACTAAATTAAAAGACTAACTGTACAAATATATACAAAAACAAAAGTACACTTATAGGCATCGAAGTAGGTACTTGTCAGCAGCGCTATCACTTGGAAACGTGCCCAGAAGACTGGCAGCATTGCCACGTTGAATGGCAATGCTAATTCTTTGGCCAAAGAACGACCCATCCCTCTAGTATATAGGTACTTTAAATACTCATAATCCGCCTTTTTAAAGGAATGGTTATTAAACAAAGCAGTTTTGCATTTTATTAAGTACCTGGTTCTTGTTAACAGGCTTACGCTGTCCTCACATAGGGCCTATTAACACAGTCATTTGAAAACATTGTAAAAGCCAATTATTTTTGAAAGGACATCTGTGGAGTTTCTTACCGGTTCTTTTCCATAGAAAACGACCAAGTGGAACCGAGCACCTAGGTTCTGACGTTTTGTAATAACCCATGTACGTTTATGTGCAATAAAATAAATTGAATTTTATTTTGAATTTCGAGATCTTTTAGTAGGTGATTGTATTGTAGATTGTTGTCTGTGTCTGCCTTAATAAAAACCTAGTTATGACCTTTTATACTTACTTATTAAAATCAAATTCGGTAATAAAGTGAAGGAAAACATCGTGAGGAAACCGGCATGTCCTAGAACCAAAAATTCGAAGACATGTGTCACATTATATGTCTTCGAATTTTTGTTCCAGTGCGCCCGCGAGGTGCATTACGGTCCATTTCGTCTTGAAGAGAGGCGACATGTATCACAGCAGTGGGAACATTATCGGCTGGTTTTGATATACTTCTAAGAATCAACTGTTGGTTAGTTGATATTCAAATCATCATCGTCGTCAATAAAATTTATCACTGTTAAACACTCTAAATAACTACACTTATTATGCTGCATGTGTTTATCGTAAAATATCGATATCATCCACAACACTATTCCGAAGCCTCGCTGGCTAGTGATTCGTCATTTGCATTGGACACACCAGTCGTACGCCGAGCACCGTAGAATTGTACCGGGAATCAAGATTAACTGACTGTGAAGGTAAAAAGGAGAATTATGAGTTTATGATTCTTGCATGTTATACAAACATGCAGGAATCATAAACTCATAATTCTCCTCATAAGTCTTGGTCATAACTCATAAGTCTTGGTTTGGTTTTTGGATATCTAGATTAATTAACGATTGTGAAATTTTTGAAATGAGACTTGGTCATCAAATAGACTAAAGTAATAGACAAATAGACTAAAGTAAAAGGGTAGATTAATTAATAGATTCAAGCAAAATGGATATGGTAACTGAAATCAGGCAAAACCAGAATATTTGCCCAAATTACTCATAGTGTCACTTTATTTATTTAAAATATTTTTTTTTATTCAAAAGGAACAACAAACATCTACAATAAAAAATATAGAAATAAGAAATATACAAAACTTATAGACAATTTGCTAACAACACTGTTCACAGATGAACTATATAGCACGGTAATGTTATCTAATTACCGCGACTAAAGGGTACTTATCAGCGAAATAATAATTGCTAGGGTTACAAATACATTCATTTTATTTTTATAAAATATGTTTTCCTTTTTTTTTTTTTTGCACTTTGGCACTTTTTTATTTATCATTTTATTGTGCTTTTATGTAAAATACACACAGACAGACAGACAGATGATGTGCTGGTGTACAGACGCCAGCACATCAAGGTACCCGAAACTGTAAAATTTTCCCAATCAACTTTGAATCTTATGCTTTAGCGATAAAGTAGAAAATCTATTAAAGAAATTTGACAGATTATAGTAGCTTGGTGTGTTGGCGTCTGTACCTTTGTATACCCTGTGTGCTTTTGTATACTTGTGTGTGCTGTTGAATACCCTGGATAAATGGTTGATCAACCATCTATCTCACTTATTACCTACTGTAATAAAATTATTTTAGATTACATAAATCGTTACTGGAAGGTTAGCGCTAATGGATTCCACAATGTTATAATGTAGATTGGTAGTCAGACCTTGAATTATAAATTTAAAACTTACTACTCATTAAATTATTTATTTGCAATAGATTTAAATCATGGTTTATTTGAAATGATTTTGTCAATAGCAATAACAATAAACTTTAGTGTTAAAGCCGCTGGTGCAAGGTTAGCTCAACTGCACGAAACCAAAACAACTTTTGCTGTTCTAGAATTGAAGTGTCCCTCGATCGATTTTCTAGTAACGTTATTGTCATTAGAATGATGTTTGAAGTCAAGTGCAACCTGAGTAGTTTCTAAAGAGGAACAGACAGAATCTCCCGTGCTTTGGACTGCCTAGGTGGCCTTGTGGTCGGAACCTCTACTAACTGCTGAACACGAGGTCCTGGGATCGATTCCCAAGCCAATCAATCAATCATAATCAGCCTATAAAGTTCCCACTGCTGGGATACAGGCCTCCTCTCTGTGAGAGGGAGTGGGCCGCAATCCACCACACGGGCCCAGTGCATGTCAGTGGATGTCACATGTCTTCGATTTTTTGGTTCTACGGACATGCCGGTTTCCTCACGATGTTTTCCTTCACCGTTTTGAGAGCAGTGGTGAATAAATAAATAAACAGTCTTTATTTTTGCAGTTTCAGTAGTTTTATAGGTTACAGCAGTTGCAATTGTTATAGCAGCCTGGAGTCTGAATTTGTGCCCAGTTGCTGAGCTCGCCCTGGCGGAATGTGGGTGTACTATAGGTATGCACAGACGCCAGCACATTAAGCTATCCGAAACTGTCAAATTTTCTCAATCAACTTTGAACCTTATGCTTTAGCGATACAGTTGGAAATCTATTAAATAAATTTGACAGACTGTAGTAGTACATCTCTGCCCAACTCTTCAGGGAGGATGTTATTCAAGATGTTTCGGTTCAACCGTTGATACTCATGGCCAGACGAACTTTATGTTGAAGATTGAGAAAAGACAACATTTAAATAAGACAACAAACAAACTAGCAATATCAATAAATATTACCAAGCTTTTATAGAAACCGCCGTTGCAAGGTTAGCGCGGCGCGACGCCGACATTATCAAGCGATTAGCGAATCAGCTAACGTTGTGGTACTCAAAGTTTACTTATGAGATTATTTTATGACATTTACTGTTTAAAAAAAGTAATATATGTATATAATTATATATTACTAGCTTTATTATAATAAAATATAAGTAATAATAAAAATATAATTATATTTATATTTTGAAATATAAATATAATTTTGCTGAGTTAAATTATGTACATGTCCTTATTTGACTTTTCTGCGGTACTCGAAGTGATGATTTTAAATTATTAGGTATATCATTATTTAGATTTTATTGAATTTTTTCATGATATTGTAATATAAGTACCTATAAGTAATCAAAAAAAGTAACATTAGCTAAGTATACTTGTCTTCATATTAAAAATCATCATATTATTTAATTGTTGTTTTGTTTTATTTCGAAAGTTGTCTAGATAGAAGCTAAGATGCTAATGAACGAGGTGATTATTAACCTGACTGTACCTTTTTTTACATAAAAACTGGGAGTGTCCAGTTGACGAAAACGTAAAAGTGATTTAATTTAAGTTTCACTATGTGGACACGCCAAGATTTAAGTGATACTAATTTTGAGTTTCACCAACTGGACACACGTGTGTCCAATCTCTCGTGTCGAGTTGATGAAAATCCCAAAAATTTCGTCCGCATCGCTGTCAGTGGGAAAGGTGCCAAAAAGCTGGCAGCACTGCCACGTTCTATGGCAATAACATAAATTAAAACCAAAAAAAAAACCAAACTTTTTTTATGGAGTTATCATTATTTTCAGGAAAATTCTTGAATTTCTTTCCACTGAGCTTTTCTTTTAAATCCAGCCCAACATCTTAAGGTCTGCATGCACCACACCGAGCTTCCATAAACACACATCAACTTTCAGCACCACAGTCACAAACAAACCATAAACAGATCCAGTATCTATCTGCACAGCAATCTATCGTAACACGAGAAACGTTCATTTTTCATTGTGTGTGTGTGTGTGTGCATTTTTACGTATGTGTGTGCGTTCGTCGCTTGCGCTGCGCTTTGTGCAAATTGTTTAATGCATAAGTTTTGTGTTAGATTATTTTGTTTGGTTTTGTGTTTTTTAACTATGTATTTTATTTATTGGCAGGTGTGTCGTTTAAAATTATGAAATGGGAGAAGAATGAAAAGTATTTTTTTTAAGTAAAAGTGACTGTTTTAAAAACTATCTTCCTTTCAAAACTAAATTACAATTGATTTGCAATGTGATGTTATTATTATTACGTTGTCGAGCGGACATTTTTTTCGAACATATTCAGAATAATGAATTTGTTAATTGCCCATAGTAATATTCTTCAAAATCATTACAGATTGTAATTGATCGTGTAATTGATCGTTACACAATATTAGAGTGCTGAATATGCTTCAACATCCAAATCAAATTAAAGTAGCTAATCAGGAATAGTCTAGTAGGGTTAGGTGCATAGCCATGCATTCAGATAAGGTTTAGAAGGAAAAACCATGATCGAACTAAATTCAACCGTCCCAATTTGTGAACGTTACACTGATCGTCGCCGTGCCTGAGAATAAAGTTTTTCTTTAAACTTTTAATTAGCAATACAGATAATGTCCAAGCCATAAAATCATCATTAATTACCATTTTATACCAAACATTATACACGCTTAAGGAAATTTTTATTACACATAAAACGCGACCCACCTGATCTCTATAAATCAATTTAAAACTATTAAAACCTGTGACAAACAAACATACAGTTTTACTCCAATCTATTTTCTTAGCATTTTTACGCTCATCTTGTTTAAGCTTAGTGTACACTAACCACACCAGATGCGCAAGTTCCTAAAATTTTTATGACAGTGTAACACGTGCCTGTATTATTTTGTTTATAAATAAATATGGCGCGCGTCGCTGTAGTGTAAACACACCCTTAGTTAGGGTGTTTTTTGGGTACAGTGTATTCTTGAAATTATTTTATAGAATGGAGAACAAAAGTGTGGTCAGTGGTCTTATACCGGATGATTTTTTTTACCGTCTCGAAATTTTTACGGGGTGTTCTACCCATGAATATGAACAACTTTCACTATGGGACCAACTCGGAAATCACGAAAAAAAATCAGCTGTTACATACATTTTGGTCAAGTAGGTATTGAACTTGTGTATTAAGCTGATTTTTTTTCACGATTTTGGAGTTGCTCCCATAGTGAAAGTTGTTCATATTCATGGGTAGAACACCCCGTAAAAATTTCGAGACAGTAAAAAAAATCATCCGGTATATGTTAAAGGTTAAGATTCAAAATATTGACTATTTTAGTTTTTAGTCCGCGCGGAATTAGTTGGCCGCGCCTTAGGTGGGGACGGGGGCGAGGGCGGTGGGGTTGCCTATTGTTCGCAACGCACGTACTGAGTAATGACAAAGCGCCCCCACCCCTCCGTCCCATCGCTCACATACCTAAGGCGCGGCCAACTACTTCCGCGCGGACTATAGTACTGGTTTTGCAATAGATAGATAGATAAAACGTTTATTCAGTGCAACAAAAGACACAATACAGGTATTCAAAAACATTAAAAACAGGTGAAAGAAAAAAAAAACAAAGATTAAATTGACCCATAGACACCTAGCTCATGTTGTACATCTAATAACGGTCGATCACTACTGGGCGGTGTGTGTCTCATGGTTGCACCAAATGGGAGTCCAGCTCAGCATATGCCAGGTACAATATCTGACGCAACAATACCTGACAATACTCTTGCTCTTGAGGGTGCAGTAGATATATCAACACCTATATTTTATTCCTTGAACTGTTAAGAGTATCAGTAGGTTTACGTTACAAAATAATTGTTTATTTTTCCTAACTTGTTTTTCCCAGTCCTGGGCAGGAATAGGAAATACAAGCTAGCTAACCTAGTTTAGCTTGTAAAATATATAAATCTTTTATGTAAAATATCATAAAAAACATAAAAAAACCTGCTGCTTTTTGGCGTCAGCAGTGTAGGGTAAAAATGATTTTTAACTATCCGGAACCACCGTCTTCCTACCAAGTCATTTTCTAAACGCGGTGTGGGGCGCGCACTTTGATGTTCATCTGTTTATATTTTTTTACAAAAAAAAAAATGACGAGGTAGGGCAAGGGAACACACATGAAAGGCTCTCAGAAGCCTGGGGATAAATATTTGAGCGTTGGTATGTAGGGTGAAACAGCTGCTGAAGGTGGCTGGTCAAAAATGGATGGGTTTGAAGTCTTTGGTTAGGGTTTTGACCACAGATATAGATATACCTAGATAACGCAAGAGTAACTACTTCGCGTGCCAAAAATTGCACCAACTTATGATTACAAATCGTAAGCCGCCCCTTTCGCGCTCAGTCCTTTGTACTGCTGGCTGGGTAAGTGTGAGCGAGAGCGCGAGCTTGTGACGTCATAGTAGGTAGTCAAAAAATGGCACGCTTGGTTTTCATACAGTTCGTGATACTTGCGTTATCTAGGTATATCTATATCTGTGGTTTTGACCTTGCGGTCGCAGAAGGTAGGTTTTCATAGCCTTGCCCCCGAGTTCTGGGTTCCTAAAAAGGCCACTGACATAATCATAAAAGGATAACATTATGAATCATAATATGGCGAAGACAGTCCGTGTTTTTCTTTTTTCGCTGCACTACGTAGGTATAATAAAAGAGATTGATTGGTATTTTAGCACAGACAAAAAAAAATAACTGAAAAATCCTTCACAAATGGGATTTGATACGATTAACTTAACAGTTATGATTCATAATGTTATCCTTTTATGATTCTGCCAAAGTGGCTTTTTAAGGCCCCCTGTTGTCCAGCCAAGGGTAACATGAGATTTTTTAGACTACAAAATCCATAGATATTATTTTTGATCTGTCTGAGTGAACACGTTGTTAAATTGCGCAACGGATTTCGATGCGGTTTTCTCCATTATTAAGACAATTTATTCTGGAAGGTTTATGTGTCCCAGGCCCTTACATCAAGCAATGTACAAAATTAACAAACTTGTATTGCTTGAATACAAGTCTTTTGGTTACTTAGTATGTGTAATGTGCGTCTTGTTTGTGCAGAATAAACAATTTTTCTTTCTAAAAAAATAAATAAAGACAGAATTGCCAGTCAGCAAGATTAGTAGAAAACCTAACGACAGAGAGCAGCCCACACGTCGCTTTTCAGACTATTTAAAATCAAGTCGCTCGTTGAAGCTCGATTAAACTTACCAATGACCGCATAAACTATGTAACAAAACTTTAATTAGAAACACCTAAAATGGATTTGGTCAACGTCGGAGTTGACAATCACAATTTACAGCAATATTAACCACTGTTAACAACTAATGAACTTGTTCCAAAACAGATTAAAAACATTGGCCAGCAGCATGGCCCATAGTGTAAACGAGTAAGGAGCAAAGCAGTGAATGTTGCAAGAGTCAAGTGGCAGGAATTAACAATTTAATGGCAAGCGTAGGCGATGTACTAACTTGTCCTTAATTATTGTGCAATACGAAAATCTGATAGTTTGTTTTGGTTGAAGAATGATGGCGAGTGTCCTTCAAGGCACTGAGGGGTTTTGTAATGCTTCGAGACAATGTAATGGGATAGCGTTTTGCATCAAAAGTAAGGAGTCTTTATACAACACTATAATTGAGTAACACACTATCAATCTCAATCTAATTTTGAAGGATATTGCTAAACCGTTGCTTCTTAAGTTCCAACAATTTGTCTGCTCAACAACGAAAATAACGCAATAAATGGTGATATGAACTGCCAAAACTAAAACCATTGCTATTGTTACTACATTAAGTTGAGCTGAGGCCCTTTTAGCATTATAATCATTGTTTTCTGTTTTTATAGTTTTATTGTGTATTTATTTTGCTGTAATGCCAATAAACGCATTTTTCTTTCTTTCTTTCTTTAGTGTGTTACGAAATTACACTGCAGAAACATCCTTAGAATATTGATGGCTCAAACGAGCAATTTTTTGTCGAGAACCTGATGTTGGATAAAATTTAGGCACACATTGCATTAAACAGCAATATCTGAAGAGTAGGTGGTCTTCATAACGTCATCACTGTTAATCAGAAACTCAAGAATTATGAAAACGACACAGAAGAAGCTGAGCGACCTAACTGCCTGGCCACGACCTCGCCGCTATCAGCAGCACCTTAGCGCGGGGCAGCGAGCGGTAAAAACAAATATACAAAAATATATGAACCATGCCACGACGCACCGCTCGCAGCGTCAAGGGTTAGCGCTGCCCCGGAACATAAAGGGCTAAGGAAGGAACACGGGTGGGTTTTAGTCATTAAGAGTCTGACACTCCCCTCCGCTCGTCATTTAAAAGGGGAAGGGGTCATTTGATGATTTCCCATCCTCATCATCATCTGCCTAGCCTTTTCCCAACCATGTTGGGGTCGACTTCCAGTCTAACCCGATGCAGCTGAATACCAGTATTTTACATGGAGCGACTGCCTATCTGACCTCCACAACCCAATCACTGGGTAATACGATACCCCTTGATAAGACTGGTTGTCAGACTTTCGGGTTTTCTAACTGTCAAAGATCCACGAATGACAGCCGATACCAACGGCTTAACGTGCTTTCCGAGGCACGGAGAAGTCACGATATGTAAAGATGGTCATCCATCCACAGACCAACCGCGGCAAGCGTAGCTTAACCTGATCTATCGACCTGTGCGGCTGTTATTATTTAGCCCTCTCCTTGATGATTTCCCATACTCAAAAAAAAAAAAAAAGATACCGTGCCGCTTGCCGCTATGCCAAAAGTCGTGGTCGGGCGGTAAGGTCTCAACAGCGTGGTAGTTACGTAACACACCATCAGTAGCAATAGCTTTCATTTTGACAGTTCAATAACATTCATTGCGGTATACATAATATGTTGTTGAGCACTAAATCTTTTCAAAAATTATGAAGCAATGGATTAGCAAAATCCTTCGAAATGATGAAGATTGAGATTGATAGTGTGTTACGCAATTAGGGTGCAGGCTTGCAGAAGTATTCCACATTGGGCACCCGCTTAAATGGCATCTGAGTGTCTGTGTGAATGTGCCGCTGTGTGTCAGGTGCATGCACTCGTCGTTTCAGCCGACAGACGTCCACTGCTGGACATAGGCCTCCCCAAAATTTGGGGGGGGTTTGCCATAATCGCCACGCTTGGCAGGCGGGTTGGCGATCGCAGTATGGTATGATGGTGGAATAAATAGAGAACGCTGCCGCCCATTCTCCGGTAAGACCCTTAGTCGCCTTTTACGACACCCACGGGAAGTAAGGGGTGGTGCAATTCTTTAAGTCCGGCACCACACAGACATGCACTCAGGTGCCATTTAATCGGGTGCCCAATGTGGAATACGTCGGCTTGCCGGATATGACAATTTAACCGATGGAAATCCATTTAAACATTAACCTTCCCTTTTAGCCCCAAAAACTTAAAAACCGATGACTTTAAACTCATCTTCGTACAAACAAATCCCAATTTAGCAGCTCTACAGTTGTGAAAGTGTTGGCATATCACGATAACGTATGACGGTGGAGCCTCAGTGGGGTTCGTCACGACACCTATGACATTTGTTCGAGCGTGTCGGGACCTGGATTGGAGATTACAAAGCCTTAATTGTGTGAATCTTCATACTATTTTCGGCAAGGGGGAAGTTTAAAAGAGTCAAGGCTAGAACATTCGTTAGAAGCCTGAATCAAATTCATATGAGGGTGACAATCAACACTTTTTGAACGTCAAAATTACAGAAGACAATGCCCAAAACGCCCGCACTTCTCCACTTCCTGGTGCTGGGAAGAAGAAGTGACGCAACAAACTCCCCAGCAGAAATTACTGCCTACATATTTTATTGCGTTGCTGCTTTATACAGAAATACTATGTCGGAGAAATCATGAGTACGGGAGCTGACTTGACAACAAGGCGGAAGCGCTGTGACGACAACGCTTCGACGGAGTCATTCGTTTGACTATTCGGAACGCCAGCGCCATCTGGTGGCGCTTGACAGGGTCTAGTCTGGAGTTCGTGGTAGTCGACAATAGGTGGACAGAACGATGTGGAGCTCTCTTGGACATTGGACATCATACAAACAACATGTGCTCAGAAACTGTCCTGCGTTCCGTATCTGGTTGTGTCGTGTACCTACAGTGTGTAATTTGCTAGTGTGATTAAATTGATCGTGAAATTATAACCTGACGATTTGAACTGCAAACGGTTTTTCTATTGCGCAATAACCAACACATACCCACAGTACGCCCACAGTATTTAAAATATGGTTGATAATTACGAGACACACATGCATGCATAGTTTGGGGGTCTCCGTCAAATATATCATCGTCATTATCCATAATCCAACTTCAACTACTGCATAAGTACCGGCCTAGGCCTCTCCTTGTTTATGCCAATCTACATGCTGGTGTGTCAGCTACATACAGGTTCTAGCCGCGATGGCAACAATGTCATACGCACATCTCGCTGCACGATGTAAATATAATATATTAGCCAAACTGCACGGTGGTAATGGGATTGCTTGGGGTGCCCTGGACGTAGATTTAAAAGTATAAATTGACAGATAAAATACTCCTTATTATGTACACCACTATATTGCCACCTGTGGAGTCTTAATGCAGTGCTACAGATAGGTAGGTACTTAACTACATAGTAAGCAAATTGGATATCTCAGCTACTTTGTTTGTGAAGGTCAGATGGCAGTTTATTATCCGTGAGCATCAATTCAAAGTCATGTTTTTGACTAAGTAATAACAGCCGCACGGGTCGATCGATCAGGTTAAGCTACGCTTGCCGCGGTTGGTTCGTGGGTGGGTGACCAGCTTTACATACCAAGACCCTTCCATGCCTCGGAAAGCACGTTAAGCCGTTGGTCCCGGCTGTCATTCGTGGACCTTTGACAGTCTTTACGGGTCGTCAGAAGCCCGAAAGTCTGACAACAAGTCTTACCAAGTCCACCAAGTCTTATAAAGACTCGTCAGACCCCACAGTCAAACCATTACTACGGTTTAGTGGGGCCTTTTTTTTCCAGGATTGGAAATCATCAAATGACCCCTCACGCTCTGGGTAGAGCGGAAGGGAGATTCAGACTCTTACTGACTAAAACCCACCCGTGTTCCTTCCTTAACCCTTTATGTTCCGGGCCAGAGGTAATCCTTTAGTTGGTAAGTTTTTTGCATGATGTGAACTTATCTATACATATAATAAAATTGTAGAAAAGTGGTGTCTGTACAATGGAAATATATTAAAAAAAAGTAGCAGGGGTTGTTATTATATCGATGCCGAACCCGAAAATGTAATTAAATTTTTTTTTGTCTGTTTATCTGTTTGTCTGTTTGTCTGCTGTGTTTGTGCACGCTAATATCAGAAACGGCTTATTCGATTTTATTTTATTTATTTATTTATTCATTTGTTTCAGGCGACGCAGGCCCATAAATAGATAGATATTTAGATGCGGTTTTCACTAATATATTGTAGTAAGCTTCACTTAACATTTAGTGTTTATTTCATGTCAATCGATTCATAAATAAAAAAGTTATGTCAATTTAAAGAATCACGGCGAACATTTGTTAAGGTATTCTATCAGAGTACGTAAACGCCTCGCGCCTGCGCGTCCGTGGCTATATATACAAGGTGTAACGGAAAGGGGGTATCAACCCTAAAGGAGGTGAATGGAGATGCAAAAAAAAATTTGGACCTCCCATAGTAATAGCACATCAATGATTTACTATTACTATGGGAGGCCCAAATTTTTTTTCATATTTCGACCTATGTTCTTTGGGGAAATTTGTTCAGTTTCATGAGCACATTCACCTCCTTCAGGGTTGATACCCCCTTTCCGTTACACCTTGTATAAAGCGCGCTGAGAGCCGCGCCGCTGCCATAATTCCGATCCAGCCTGTCCCTTGCTGCCCTCTCCCAGCGACGCCCTAAGCCGAGGTCCGTACCCCACAGGGGGTGCCCTTAGCGTGTAGTCGCTTAGTTTTTAAGTTTATATTGTGTAGTTAAGTTGTGTATTATGCCCTGGCTGGAGGCCTTAATTTATTGAGGCATCCACAGGAAAGCCAGGTTAAGCAGTCGACAACCCCTCAGGTTGAACTGCGAGATGACCATTTCAAAAGAAAACGCGCCGCTGCCATAAGGATTCAGTTATTCGTTGCGAACGCACGTATCCTGGAGAGTATAGGCGAATAGTTGGATTCGATTATTGCGATTCGCTTGAATACTGACTGTTTGCATATTTCATTTATTTATATTTTAGGGTTTGTAGGTTAGGTTCTTTTTTAAAATTTTGTAAGTATTTGGTATAGGTTAGGCGGTTCTTTCCTTGATTATTGGGTATTTACTTATCTTAATTTTTATTTAGGGTTTTGTAAATAAATATTGTAAGCATTTATTATTGGTGGTTCTTTCCCTGATTTTCGGTATACATACTTATCTTAATTTGTATTTAGGGTTTGTATATAAATATTATAAGTATTTGGTATAGGTTAGGCATTTCTTTTCTTGATTTTCTTTATTAATTATAAGTTCATTAGCTTAGGTTAGTAATTATTTTTTCTAGCAATTCTTTTGTTTTATAAAGTTAGTACGTTTGTCTGTTTAGAAGAATAGCACCACCCCTTACTTCCCGTGGATGTCGTAAAAGGCGACTAAGGGTCTCACCGGAGAATGGGCAGCAGCGTTCTCTATGCATTCCACCACCATACCATACTGCGATCGCCAACCCGCCTGCCAAGCGTGGCGATTATGGCAAACCCCCCCAAAATTGGGGGAGGCCTATGTCCAGCAGTGGACGTCTATCGGCTGAAATGATGATGATAATGACGTTTGGTTTACACGTCTTAACACTTATTACTTAAACTGTGATAATTTTAGACTGTATAATAATCTGTAAGTATTTATAATTTAATTGTTTACGATAGTACGTGTTTACTAAATAACTGTGTGTTAAGTAGTAAGTACTATTTTATTGTAAGAATGCCTCGAAGAAGATCCAACCTCTCCCAATGTAGCAGAAATGCTAAAAGGATGAGATTAGTTCGATCACAGGAATCTGAGGAAGGTCGTGAGGCAAAAGGCTCTCTGCACCAGGCTAGGTTTCGTGCTGCAGAAACTTCGACTCAGCGAGAATCTCGACTGAGTTCAAATCGTTCTCGAATGATGACAACTCGAAATAGGGAAAACGGGGAACAACGAAAGGCACGTTTATCTGTCGATCGCGAAGCTCACGCGCTATCGCGTGAGTCTGAGACTTTTGCTGTCAGGGATTTCCCTGACAGCAAAAGTCTCACTCACACAGTCACACAGTCACAGTACTCTCTGGGAGCTCAGGCGGATTTCCGCCTGAGCTCCCAGAGAGTACGGACAACAAATGCTCGATTCCAGGAGACACAGGACGAACGGGAAATACGTCTCACTGCCGATCGTGAAGCTCATACACTATCGCGTGAGTCTGAGACTTTCACTGATAGGGAAATTCGTCTGAGTTCTCAGAGGGTTCGGACAGCAAATGTTCGGTCTCAGGAAACACAGGAAGAACGAGAAATACGTCTCACTGCCGATCGTGAAGCTCAAGCACTAGAGTCTGAGACTTTCACTGAAATTCGCCTGAGTTCTCAGAGGGTTCGGACAGCAAATGCCCGGTCTGTAGACGGTATATGTAATTCAAAATATGCTGCCCGAAAAGTCACTATTCCACGCGGACGAAGTCGCGGGCACAGCTAGTAATAAATAAATAAATAAAATAAACACATTGTACCTACAGGTAAAATATCATAAACACACCAGCCCAGCTCTTTTACATCACAAAGCCATACCCTTGAACTAACAAACCAACCCAGCTATCAATCAGACAGGCCAGTCGCCGGCCAGTCTACACTACCTAGAATTCTAGAATTTTCCTAAAGGCAACAAAAACATAATCTAATCGAAGAGCTATTAGACACAGGTGTGCAATATTATCTGGCGGTATACGTGCCAAGGGCTTGCAAAGGACATAGTGGAAATTAGTTTTGTTAGTCATTTGCGTTTGTGATTGTTGGGAGTTGTAGGGTCATGGTAAATGGATTATGGTGGGAGTATGTGATTCTGTAGTAGAAAAAATATTGCTGCGTTATCATCTCCATCTTTTTTTTTCTATAAATAATGTGTTGATAAATACCTATGTACTTATCAAAACCATATTAAATGGCACAAAACTATAATTACTCATTTAATTTTTTTTTAATTTTAGTTTTGGTGTTAATACTTTTTATTTTGTTATTTAATTGATCTCACGCTGATGGCAATGTATATTCTATGATCACACGCTGATGGCAATGTAAGTTTTTATTCTTATATTATGACATTTTTTCTTTTTGCTAGGCTTCTAAGGCTCTTAGCGTGATATTAAACAACCTTCCTCAAGGATTAGGCTATCGAAACAAAAAAAAAAAAAAAACGACTGCCGGTTCCCGACATTAGCACGTTCAAACAAACAAACAAAGCCTTCAGCTAAATTATTAGTACAGATAAAATTAGAAAGGATTGCATTATTACATGATGATGAGAGCAGTGGTGGCCCGGTGCTAAATGCCGCGGCTTACGAGTTGTAGGTCGTAGGTTCTAACCCAGACAGGCGCTTTACTTTGTGTAAATTATTTTCATCACCACTGCTCTTAAAACGGTGAAGGAAAACATCGTGTGGAAACTGGCATGGCCCAGAACCAAAAATTTGAAGACGTGTGAGATCCACCAACCCGAACTGGGCCCGCGTGGTGGATTACAGCCACTCCCTCTCACAGAGGTCTGTGTCCCAGCAGTTCCCCATTATAGGCTGATTGTATGTCTGCATTATTAAATTAGTGACCATTTCTGCCAAAGTTTTCTTTGTGAAAATAAATCTCAACAATATTATTTTTAAATCCAAGTCCTTCTACTTTAGTTACACAGTAAGTATTTTCAGATCATATTAAAACGTTATCTCAAGTTTATAATTACGTCTCGTACAGTCAAGACGACGCCTCTTGGTGTCAGGTTGCAACTCAAAGAGGCCGTCTGTTGTACCAGCAACAAGTTTGTGGTTCAAGTTACGAGCGTTTACGACGTCCGGCATTTCATACAAACTTTCAATCCCTTGTTTTTACCGAAATGATTTAACCGATTTTAATGAAACTTCATACGCATAAGCAGGATATAAAGGTCTACGAACTACTACTTAACAACATTTTCGAAAAATTGTTTTAGAGCCAAATTAGACCGATTTTAATTTTTCCATAGAAACAGAGATTTCCAGTTATCATGACATTTCGAAAATGTTCTTAAGTAACTTTTTAGACCTTTGTATCCTGCTTATGCGTATGAAGTATTATTAAAATCGGTTTATTCATTTCGAAAAACACGGGGTTGAAAGTTTGTATGAAATGGTACGTCGTAAACGCTCTTAAAAGAAGTTGTTGTTAAAAAATGTACATCAAAGTTACATGAAAAAAAATAAAGCATCGGAAGTAAAACAAGGCATTTGTTGAGACGCGAACCAAATGTTAATAAAAGAGGAAATTCTTCATCATCTGCCTAGCCCTTTCCTAACTATGTTAGGGTTGGCTTCCAGTCTAACCGGACGCAGCTGAATACCAGTATTTTACATGGAGCAACTGCCTATCTGACCTCCACAACCCAGTTACTGGGTAATACGATACCCCTTGGTAAGACTGGTTGTCAGACTTTCACGCTTCTGACTACCTATAACAACTGTCAAAGATCCACGATTGACAGCCGGGACCAGTTTAACGTGCTTTCCGAGGCACGCAGGGGTCTCAGTATGTAAAGATGGTCACCCATCTACAGAGCAACCGCGGCTAGCGTAGCTTAACCTGATCGATTGACCTGTGCGGCTGTTATTATTTAGCCACGGGCCCAAATAGAGGAAATTCTTACCTAGGAATATATTTCTGGAAGTCTGGGACATCATCAGGGTAATTGCGGAACACGCTCACTATGTTTATTTTGACAGTTCCACAACATTCATTGCGTTATTTACGTTGTTGAGCAACTTTTACCGACTTCAAAAAAAGGAGGTTATCAATTCGACACGTATGTATGTAAAATTAATGGAATTGCATTATATTCACATATGACAATCTATTACCTAGGGCTTCCAAACAAATATACAAAATTTTATAGACGTATGTATGTATGTTTGTACATGCATTTCTACGCAACTATTAATCGGATTGTGACCATTTTTTGTAATTACAGTAATTTTCAAGATTGGACTAATACGTGTAAGTGTGACGGCCTGGCTTATTGATACGAGCTACGGGTGTAGTGTCCAAGGTAAAACATCTCAAAACCTTGGTAAAATGCTAGTGCAAAAACTAAAAATTACGAAATAAAAAAGTTATTTAAAAAATTAAACCGACTTACTAAAAAGAAATCAACTCAAAATTATGAAATAACTTTAGTTTCGGAAGTCGGTGGCAAAAAACTAAAACTATAAAATACAGATCCCAGACAGACACCGACTAATTAATGATGATTATAATTATTGATTGATGATTATTGAATAATTTTGAGTTAATTTCTTTTTGAAGTCGGTTTAATTTATTTAAATTCCTTTTTTCAAACCTAATGAAGCAATGGAATAGCCAATGCCTTCAAAATCGTATGCATTACGATTGAAAGTGTTTTACGCAGTTAGACTATACTTTCTACTCGCTATAAGCTTCTGTCTTACACCACACACTAACTAAACCACGGACTGCGAACGTTTAATTCGTCTGTAATTAACTGTAAGAAACGCCAGGTTCTAAGACTTTAGTGTTTTACAAGATTTCTATCTACAGTAACACGATCTGATAACAATATTGCAACTAAATATTTTGTAAAGTAATACCGTTCTGACTTAATAAAAGTACGAAGAACACAGATTCGGATAGGTAGAGGTCTACAAATCCAGAAGGACTACTCTCCATGTCCGTAAACGAAGATACCGGCCCATCCGAAAGTGCAAGTGTCAATTTCAATGTTTAGGACGGGAAAATTCATTTCGAAAGTAGGGAGTCAGAACTGTCAAATCTTGTTGCCATTCATTTATTATTCATTACTACCTACATATTATTGCATAATAACGTAACTGACGAAATGTGTTGATATTTTTTGTGTTGACCCTGGATAAACTCTGTGAAATATGATAATATTTACAGCACACTGCGGTATCACTCCCGTAGGAATATCGGAATGAAAACTATCCTATGTCCTTTCCCGGGGCTCAAACTATCTGTGTACCAAATTTCATCTAAATCGGTTCAGCGGTTTAAGCGTGAAGAGGTAACAGACAGTAAGACAGACAGACACACCCTCGCATTTATAATATCAGTAAGGATTATGGTTAGACAGTATGAAAGATTTGTTTCGTAGACCGGAAAAAAAATGAGAGCAGTGGTGGCTCAGTAGACAGCCGCGACTTACGTCTTGAAGGACGTAAGTCCGAACCCAGAAAGGCACTTTACTCTGTGTAAATTATTCCATCACCACTGCTCTCAAAACGAAGAAAAACATCGTGAGGAAACTAGCATGTCCTAGAACTAAAGATTCAAAGACATGACAAAGAGAAGGTCTGTGTTCTAGCAGTGGGATCATTAAAACTTGATTATGCCGTGCTTATGAATAGGCCATTTCGGGTAAACCGATGAAAGAAAAACAGTTTTTGTACTTTTACAGCACAAGGGGATTAAGTAACACTTTCCAATTAGACCTATTAACTTTTTCCTTCCCTTCCAAATGATCCACAAAATAATGTCAACTGTCAGTCACTTTTAAACAAAGAACAAAAAAAAACTACAGAAGCCAAAGAAAAGCTTTAAGTTTCCTCAAGTTTAGTAGTAAAAAGTTTAAGTATAAAGAGTATGGTATAAAGTTTAGTATAGCTTAGTAGGTACACGTTTGCTATCGACGATCGTTCTTGGCTCGTGACTGGCTCTTGAACCATACGGTAGCTCTTGTGCTATTGAGTGGCAGGGCTGACCGTACAAGTTTTAAGATATTTGTTGTGGCTACTGTTGACAGTGTCATGTTCGTAGCACTAATAGGTATGTCAACACTTGGCAACTTTAAACTGCGATTTTTTCACGAAATAACGAATGCAACGTCGAAATACGACACTTTACATATGCCTACGGGTTCGAAAATACTATGTTCCTAATAATATAAAATTTCATTCAAAAATAAAGGAGATAATCGCCTTTGAATAAAGCCAAGTGTATACATACATACGCTCGTGACTATACACTGCCGTCTTAACGAAAAGTGCAATAACTAGGTTAAACCTGATTTCGAGAAAACGCGGTTAAAGATTTTTTTTTTGTGTCTCCATCACTATATTATGCTTAGTATTAAAACCGGCTACGTCATGGATACGTAAAAATTGTCTTAAAATAATATTAAGATCTCGTTCTGTAGATTCCAATGAGAGGTTTTCTTTTTGAGTATTAAAAAAAAACATAGTTTCCAAGAACTCTGTAGATGGCGTTGAACTGACTACGTTACTAGGTGCCAAGGCCAAAATTCTTTGGAAAAAAAACATTGCGTCACGTCACATATGCTCGTTGACTGACACATTCGTTTGCTTTCGTTTTACGATCTTAAAATTACATCCAACTGAAATAATCAAAAAATGATGTGACGTTCCGTTCCTTGCAGTAACTTACCAAGTTCAGCGCCATCTATCCAGCGACTAGGGAAGAGTTAAAAAAGAAAATCCCTCATTAAGTACTTATCTCAATTTGGGCCAAAACTCGAGTTATTGCACTTTTCGTAAGGACGGCAGTACAGTTATAGATAGTATGATCTCTTGAACACGGTACACATTGTAAGGAGGTTCCTCGCTGAAGAGGGAAGCGTCATACTTGTTACGGTTGCAAATCATATTTTGATCAACATACAACCTAGCATTAACAACCTATAATGTTCCCACTGCTGGGACACAGGCCTCCTCTCTTGGAGAGGGAGTGGGCTATAATCTACCACGCGAGCCCAGTGCGGGTTGGTAGATGTCATGATTTTTTTTTTGTTTTAGGACATGCCGGTGTCCTCGCGATGTTTTTCTTCTTCGTTTTGAGAGAAGCAGTAGTAGTTACAGCCCAGTACAGACCGACAAATTGAAAAAAACGTAAGAAAATATATATTTCACGGGCCACCTGGCGCTTTCGCCTTAAGATCTTAGACTTTTACATGAGGTTTACCACATCATTAAGGCACTGTGGTTTGCCTACTTATTTTTTTTATAATATTTTGTTGAAATTTTTGTTTGCACGAACTACTAAAATAGGTAACATGAATATAGTATTTTTTCCTTCGTTTCATAACATAGCAAAGTGTGTAATCCTCACTCAAAATTTAGCAAAGTTGCTTCGAAAAAATAACTTTAGGGAATAATTATCCGCTCAATGAGCACTCAGTTTTCACTATCACTGAGAATTGCTGAAACGCTTTCATAAGTTTGCTTCTAAGAGTTTTAAAACTTTTTATTAAGAAAGATTAAATTTATTTATTCAGAAAGTTTTAAAACTATTTTTTTCAGAAAGTTTTAAAACTTTTTATAATTATTAAACAGTTGAGTCCAATAAAAATAATATCATTTATGAACTCCGTCAGCCCTAAAACCTGCCCCGAGCTCCGACACTTTTTGCCTCCGATATCTAATGACAAAGGCATCATTATCTAATCACGGGTTGTCGGTTTTTTACTACAACTAGCTACTCATAGCCTAGACGTACTCTATGCTGCAGTGATCAATCTTTGGCTATTTTAAAATGGTCTATGGTTTTGTTGCGTGCAACTTACTTAAATGGTTGGTGGTGTAAGCTTTGGTAATAATAATAATCATGGTAATTTACTATAACTATTAGCATGCAGACAGACGTTAGAAAAGAAAAATTAATGCACATAGAGATCCTTCATTTAGGGCTGATTTTTCAATAGTCAGATAACTTTTATCTGAGGAATAATTATGACAATTTGACATATTATTTCCTATACATACTAAAAGTTATTCATAACGATGAGTACAATGACCTCTTAAGAGGTTGTTAATGTTTTACCAATTTTTTTTTGCTAGCTTATGCTGTCCCACTGCTGGGCAAAGGCCTCCCCCAAATCCTTCCAGGAACTCTTTTTCCACGCCATCTTAAACCAGTCCTCGCGGTACGCGTCCAGGTCATCCCGCCATCTCTTTCTGGGCCGGCCTCGGCGGCGCCGTCCATCTTCGGGCACCCATTGTGTGAGATTTTTGCCCAGCGGTCATCGTGCATACGGCTGATGTGACCCGCCCAATCCCATTTGATTCTTTCCTACATCCAGTATGCCCGTTTTGGAACGCAGCGTGGTGTTCCGAATTCTGTCCTGTTTTTTTTCACACCCAGGATGCTGCGTTCCATCGCTCTTTGGCAAACTCCAAGGCGGAACTTTTGCGATTCGGTGAGCGACCAGGTCTGAGCATCGTAGGTTAGGACGGGCGGGATACACACATGTCGATGAGTTTGCGCTTCAGGGAGATCGGTAGATCACCCTTCATTAGCATCTTCATGGACCAGTAGCTTTTCCAGGCGTTCTCTATTCGGCGATCGATCGTTTTACCAATAACCCTGTATATACATTTAATAACATTTTTAATATAATACATTTTTATAATATTATTTAGGACTAGCTGTGCCCGCGACTTCGTCCGCGTGGAATAGTGACTTTTCGGGCAGCATATTTTGAATTACATATACCGTCTACAGACCGGGCATTTGCTGTCCGAACCCTCTGAGAACTCAGGCGAATTTCAGTGAAAGTCTCAGACTCTAGTGCTTGAGCTTCACGATCGGCAGTGAGACGTATTTCTCGTTCTTCCTGTGTTTCCTGAGACCGAACATTTGCTGTCCGAACCCTCTGAGAACTCAGACGAATTTCCCTATCAGTGAAAGTCTCAGACTCACGCGATAGTGTATGAGCTTCACGATCGGCAGTGAGACGTATTTCCCGTTCGTCCTGTGTCTCCTGGAATCGAGCATTTGTTGTCCGTACTCTCTGGGAGCTCAGGCGGATTTCCCTGACAGCAAAAGTCTCAGACTCACGCGATAGTGCGTGAGCTTCGCGATCGACAGATAAACGTGCCTTTCGTTGTTCTCCGTTTTCCCTATTTCGAGTTGTCATCATTCGAGAACGATTTGAACTCAGTCGAGATTCTCGCTGAGTCGAAGTTTCTGCAGCACGAAACCTAGCCTGGTGCAGAGAGCCTTTTGCCTCACGACCTTCCTCAGATTCCTGTGATCGAACTAATCTCATCCTTTTAGCATTTCTGCTACATTGGGAGAGGTTGGATTCTCTTCGAGGCATTCTTACAATAAAATAGTACTTACTACTTAACACGCAGTTATTTAGTAAACACGTACTATCGTAAACAATTAAATTATAAATACTTACAGATTATTATACAGTCTAAAATTATCACAGTTTAAGTAATAAGTGTTAAGACGTGTAAACCAAACGTCATTATCATCATCATTTCAGCCGATAGACGTCCACTGCTGGACATAGGCCTCCCCCAATTTTGGGGGGGTTTGCCATAAGCGCCACGCTTGGCAGGCGGGTTGGCGATCGCAGTATGGTATGGTGGTGGAATGCATAGAGAACGCTGCTGCCCATTCTCCGGTGAGACCCTTAGTCGCCTTTTACGACACCCACGGGAAGTAAGGGGTGGTGGTGCTATTCTTCTACACAGACAAACGTACTAACTTTATAAAACAAAAGAATTGCTAGAAAAAATAATTACTAACCTAAGCTAATGAACTTATACTTAATAAAGAAAATCAAGAAAAGAAATGCCTAACCTATACCAAATACTTATAATATTTATATACAAACCCTAAATACAAATTAAGATAAGTATACCGAAAATCAGGGAAAGAAATGCCTAACCAATAATAAATGCTTACAATATTTATTTACAAAACCCTAAATAAAAATTAAGATAAGTAAATACCCAATAATCAAGGAAAGAACCGCCTAACCTATACCAAATACTTACAAAATTTTAAAGAAAATTAAGAAAAAGAACCTAACCTACAAACCCTAAAATATAAATAAATGAAATATGCAAACAGTCAGTATTCAAGTGAATCGCAATAATCGAATCCAACTATTCGCCTATACTCTCCAGGATACGTGCGTTCGCTACGAATAACTGAATCCTTATGGCAGCGGCGCGTTTTCTTTTGAAATGGTCATCTCGCAGTTCAACCTGAGGGGTTGTCGACTGCTTAACCTGGCTTTCCTGTGGATGCCTCAATAAATTAAGGCCTCCAGCCAGGGCATAATACACAACTTAACTACACAATATAAACTTAAAAACTAAGCGACTACACGCTAAGGGCACCCCCTGTGGGGTACGGACCTCGGCTTAGGGCGTCGCTGGGAGAGGGCAGCAAGGGACAGGCTGGATCGGAATTATGGCAGCGGCGCGGCTCTCAGCGCGCTTTATACAAGGTGTAACGAAAGGGGGTATCAACCCTGAAGGAGGTGAATGTGCTCATGAAACTGAACAAATTTCCCCAAAGAACATAGGTCGAAATATGAAAAAAAATTTGGACCTCCCATAGTAATAGTAAATCATTGATGTGCTATTACTATGGGAGGTCCAAATTTTTTTTTTCATCTTCATTCACCTCCTTCAGGGTTGATACCCCCTTTCCGTTACACCTTGTATATATAGCCACGGACGCGCAGGCGCGAGGCGTTTACGTACTCTGATAGAATACCTTAACAAATGTTCGCCGTGATTCTTTAAATTGACATAACTTTTTTATTTATGAACCGATTGACATGAAATAAACACTAAATGTTAAGTGAAGCTTACTACAATATATTAGTGAAAACCGCATCTAAATCGAATAAGCCGTTTCTGATATTAGCGTGCACAAACACAGCAGACAAACAGACAAACAGACAAACAGATAAACAGACAAAAAAAAATTTAATTACATTTTCGGGTTCGGCATCGATATAATAACAACCCCTGCTACTTTTTTTTAATATATTTCCATTGTACAGACACCACTTTTCTACAATTTTATTATATGTATAGATTATATGTAGCCTACATTGTCCCATTGCTGGGCAAAAGTCTTTATAAAAACATTAAATACATTATAGTTATTATATACAAAAGCTGTCAAACCGTAATATTTATTCCTCAGATAACAGTTATCTGAATATTGAAAGAAAATCAGCCCTTAGCATCCTTGCTATTATCAAAGCGAATATGAGTCTGCATATAACTTAACACATCGTGTATGGCGAAAGAGGAACAGACCCCATACTACAGAGTCTACAGACCGTATATCTATCTATCATCATCATTTCAGCCGAAAGACGTCCACTGCTGGACATAGGCCTTCCCCAAGCACCTCCACTTTGACCGGTTATCTATCTATAACGTGTTTCAAAATGACCCCAACAAACTTTATGAGGTGCTTTAGACTTTAGCGAACTGAACAACTTTCACTATGGGACCAACTCTGAAATCACAAAAAAAAACCCTTGTTCCGTACATTTTGATCAAGTTACAGGCGTTGCACGAGAGGTTCCGGAATTGGTCTTTTAAGAGGAACCGGGACCCCCCTATTTGCTGATGGTGATCACCAGGGCGGTTTTAGTAAGGTAAAAATCCCGGACTCCCCGACCTCCCCCTCCCCGGAGGTCGGGTGCCTTGTGAAGGTTACCACCACAGATATAGATATACCTAGATAACGCAAGTATCACGAACTGTATGAAAACCAAGCGTGCCATTTTTTGACTACGTACTATGACGTCACAAGCTCGCGCTCTCGCTCACACTTACCCAGCCAGCAGTACAAAGGACTGAGCGCGAAAGGGGCGGCTTACGATTTGTAATCATAAGTTGGTGCAATTTTTGGCACGCGAAGTAGTTACTCTTGCGTTATCTAGGTATATCTATATCTGTGGTTAACACCGACAAAAAAAAAGTATTGATCTTTCTTCTATCTTTTGCACACAGCGACAGCTGTTTTTTTGTTCGTTATTTCGGAGTTGGTCCCATAGTGAAAGTTGTTCAGTTCGATGGTCTACCACCACTTAAAGTTCGTTGGGTTAATTTTGAAACACCTTATATTCACACTAGTATTATAAACACGAAAGTTTGTGAGTGTGTGTGGGGGTGTGTTTATATGTTTGTTACTTCTTCACGCTCAAACGGCTGGACCAATTTTGATAAAATTTGGTGTGGAGGTAGCTGACACCCTGGATTAACATATAGGCTACGTTTTATCCCGATATTCCCACGGGATCGAAACTAATGCGGGTAAAGCCGCGGGGCGCAGTTAGTAATAAATAAATCTCGATGTTTTGTCAAGTCGCAAAATCTATGCGAATCAAGGGCGGGTTGCTAGTACCAACGTCATAAGATAAAGTACAGATAATTAAGCAATTTAATATTAGTATTAGCATAAAATTATTAGTTGCTAAAGCCATTTTATCACGACTCCACAATAGACAATAATTTGATATGTAGTAGGTACAGTCGGCAGAAATGTGAGTATCAAACAAAGGTTTCAGCGAATTAGTGACTCAAGTTAGGATTTTGTTTTTTAACAATTTCAGACATTGGAGACATTATGTGAGTAGATACTGTCATATTTTGCTGATGTTGAGGTGTCGGGTCAATGACTTTGGTCTTGTTATTTTTAGGGTTCCGTACCCAAAGGGGAAAAACGGGACCCTGTCACTAAGACTCCACTGTCCGTCTGTCTGTCACCAGGCTGTATCTCATGAACTAGACAGTTGACATTTTCACAGATGATATATTTCTGTTGCCGCTTTAACAACAAATACTAAAAACAGAATAAGTATTTATGGGGCACTCCCACACAATAAACGTGTTTTTTTCGGCGTTTTTGCCTTATGGCACGGAACCCTTCGTGTGCGAGTCCGCCTCGCACTCCGCCAGTTTTTTTATTTTCTTTGCTACGCAAAATAAAACAAAGGTGCTTTCACAGTCAATAATTATTATTATCTTTTAGCTTGAACTCTGTAGGCTATTTTTACTTTATGTAATATTTAATAACCCAAAACTCCTTATAAAACCCAACATCATCGTACTCCGAAGCTGTCCGTACATAAAAATGCACACACGTACAATTATTTATCAATTTGACGTAATGATAGCTGCACTTACGTACGCATACTGGTCGGTAATGACTTCAATTAGTATTACTACCAACGGATCGTTATAGTACAGAATCATTTCTGACACATAAATTGTGTAGACGATTATATCATTTTTGTTGTCCTATTCAGGGTCAAATTAAATTAGCTAGCGGAACTTAGCAGAAGTGATGGAAGTCGATAAATATGATAAAACAAAAAAAAAAATGATTTGATGAATATTTATTTTGAGGTCAACGACCGTATACAGGGTTATAGGTAAAACATTAACAACCTCTTAAGAGGTCATTGTACTCATCATTATGAACAACCTTTACTATGGGACCAAACCACAAATCGCGAAAAAAAATCAGCTGTTAACTACATCATTACCATCATTTACCCTAAGCGGTCGTATTGACTGCCCTGAGCTCCACGGACTTTTCTGCCGCCTATTTGTGCCCGACAAATACCTTGCGCACCGTCAAAGCCGCCGTCATAATCTGTTCGCACTGCCGCTATCTAGATCTGTTGCTAGAGCCGAATCCCCAGTATGTCGAACCCTAAGGATGCGAAACGCCCTCCTGACTGCCGACCCTGAATGTGATGTGTTTGCTGATGAATGGAAAAAAATAATGCGTGCTTGTCTGGTGTTCTGTGAGAGACAATATGCGAGGGTGTCCACTGTCACATGCTAATTTATGTTACTTTGTGATATGTTTGATATTTAACCATTTACTCAAATAATTATTAATAATTTTATCCACGAATTGTATGTATATGTTTGAATTTAATTTTTGTATTGTATGTTATTTGAATGCTTATTTTTATTTTTATAATTCTATGTTAATTAATGTAATTGGACCTGTGCCGTTTTAATTAACTATAAATAAATAAATAAATAAAATAAATAAATCATGTTTAGATATCGATTCTCATCACGTTAGCTGAGTTTCGCTAGTTAATTTAATTTGACCCTGTATAAATAAATAAACATAAAATAAAAATAAAAAAACCCGACCCTGTATAGTACATACTAATTCCATGCATATTGTTGTTTTGAAAGAATAATTCGATTGGCTGCTGGGCTTATTTTTTTATTGACTGTACTTGATGTTCGAACTTTGAACGTGTAATTTTGTGAGATTTGTTTTGTATTGTCTTTTAATTTCGTCGAATGGATGGGTATATCACGCTTCTCTCATCGTGGAGGTAGAAATTATTTTATTAGAAATAAGCAGAGGTAGCTTGGGGATATGGTAGTGTTTACTTTCTTAACTTTTATTGAACTTTTTTTAGAGTTCCGTAACTCAAAAGGAAAAAACGGAATCCCTATAGAATCACATTGTTGTCCGTCTGTCTGTCTGTTTGTCTGTCTATCAAGAGCCTTTATCTCAAAAATGCGTGGAGGTATCGAGTTGAAATTAAAACCATATACTCAGGACTACAGTCCTTTGAAGCTGTGAAAAAATTAAAGTTCTAAGTTAACGTAAAAAAAAGATATGGCGGTTTATGCCGCAAAAACGTATATTTCGACACTCTCAAGGGAATCAAAATTTATTGGGTACTTCCCGTTGACCTAGTATCATGAAATTTGGCAAGAAGCAATGTCATACAGCACAAGTAAATTTGTAGTTACATATCCACAAAATTGTCCGGAACCGCAGTGCGCGAGTCTGACTCGCACTTGACCGGTTTTTTACCGCGGGTTCGCCCGCGTGTTTGTCGAAAATTACCACAAGGGAGCTTACTACCGGGATAAAAAGCGTCCAATTGTCTTAACCAAGGTCAAGATCAAACCGTGTGCCAAATATTCTTCCAAATCATACACCCGATAAGGCGTGAAAATGTGACAGAGACGGTTTAACTTAACCGCCGTTAAGGCCGAATCCTGCTGGGTCAGCGGGATTGTCCGAAAGGGTTACTGCTAGCCCGGAACATAAAGGGCTAAGGAAGGAACACGGGTGGGTTTTAGTCAGTAAGAGTCTGACACTACCTTCCGCTCCACCCAGAGCGGGAGGGGGATATTTGATGATTTCCGATCCTGAAAAAAAACGGGTTTAACTTTTCTGAAGTCGATGCCTGTGAAATTTTAAATGTAGTATTTTTATGAACAGCTTTGATTAGAAGGACCAGACAATAAATAGAGTAAATTCATGAAAAATGCTCGGAATTCCCATAATATCCTTTTTTCACTCCGATTAAGCACGAACTACTTATAATATGAGAGCAATTGCTCATAGCTTAGAGAAAAGAGTAATTCACCAAGATAGATGATGCAAGAAGTCAGTTTCTAAATTCATGGATGCACTTCCTCAAGTCCCAACAACATTTGAGTAAAAACAACAGGAAATCATTTGAACATTGAACGTAAAGAAATTATGCAGTACTAGCTTCCGCCCGTGGCTTCGCCCGCGAGTTATATCGATAAAAACTATTGTATATCCTTCCCCGGAATGTAATCTATCTCTCTGCCAAATTTGATCGAAATCCGTTCAGTGGTTTAGGCGTGAAATAGTAACATACAGACAGACAGAGTTACTTTCGAATTTATAATATTACTAGCTTCCGCCCTCGGCTTCGCCCGCGAGGTATGTCGATAAAAACTATCCTATGTCCTCCCTCGGGATGCAATCTATCTCTCTACACAATTTTAAATTTTATCGAAATCCGTTCAGTGGTTTAGGCGTGAAAAGGTAACACACAGACAGACAGACAGAGTTACTTTCGAATTTATAATATTAGTATGGATAGTATGGATTAGCTACCTTATAATATTATTACTATTTCTTACTTTTACTACTTATTAGGTACTTATTGATATTTGCACACCACATGTAATGGTATAGAATGTAATTGGGCCACATTTATAATAAGATCATACTACTTTGTACACCTACATTTTGGCAAATAAAGTATTATTATTATAACAATACACTCAGGTTCCTAGACAAGTTTCCACGCGCCCCAATTCCCACACCAGAAATAGGGCACACATAATCATTACACACATTTCAGCCAATATTATTCACCTCAGAACCAAAAACAAGGCACATCGTCACGACACATAACGGTTCTATTACTATGCTATCCTAGTATCATAGACACGGCCTAGGTGAGCTGTTTGAATAGCTGATTGTGTCACGAAGACAGCTAGATACGGTTAGAATGCAAGTCGTTTGATTGGACGATGGTTTGTTTTGATTTTTTGCGTGGGTGATTTGGTTGGAGTATAGTACCCACAAGGTTGTCGAGAGACTCGTCGTTGTCGTTTCAGCCGATAGACGTCCACTGCTGGACATAGGCCTCCCCCAATTTTGGGAGGGTTTGCCATAATCGCCACGCTTGGCAGGCGGGTTGGCGATCGCAGTATGGTATGATGGTGGAATACATAGAGAACGCTGCTGCCCATTCTCCGGTACGATCCATAGTCGCCTTTTACGACACCCACGAGAAGTATGGGGTGGTGCTATTCTTTAAGTCCGGCCACCACACAGACCAAAAAGAATAGAATAGAGTATTCTTTATTATGTACAGTCACGAGCATAAGTATGTATACACTTGGCTTTATTCAAAGGCGATTTTCTCCTTTATTTTTATCCCTTAGTCGCCTTTTACGGCACCCACGGGAAGTAAGGGCTGGTGCTATTCTTTAAGTCCGGCACCACACAGACCGTCGAGAGACTATGGGTCCAATAAAAACCACATACATACATATATATCAAATGAAAGTTTATATCATAAGCATCAATTTTCATTATGAGCAGGAAGCTGTGAAATACCGGGTTAAAGAGATATCAGACCTGCAAGTACCATGTAAACGTATTTGTTTATGACGCTATGTTCACTGCAGTTCTCAATAATAATTAGTTATTTACTCATAACATTGAGGGGGCTTATGGAAAAGTAATAACAGCCGCACGGGTCGATCGATCAGGTTAAGCTGCACTTGGTGCTGCGGTTGGTCCCTGGATGGGTGACCATTTTTACATACCAAGATCCCTCGGTGTCTCGGAAAGCACGTTAAGCCGTTGCTCCCAGCTGTCATTCGTGGATCCCATTAGAGCTCTACTATGGCTCTATTGGTCATCTGCCATCTAGCCAGTATTCCAATTTATTTGGGGTCAGCGCATACTTAAAATATGATTGCAATTTGAAAGCACACTCTGTTACAGTTGTTAGACTATTAAAGGTTTGGTTCTTCTTGATGTTTCCAAGACAGGTATTTTGAAAATGTAACATTTACATTTTTAAACTCGAATTTACGACCTATGTCAAGAGAACTCTGAAATGATGGTTATCTCGAAAGATCCTCGAAAGTTGTCAAAAAATGCCGACTACACAATTCCACCATAGTAAAGTAATGAAAAATCCAAAATAAACTCAAATACATAAATAACATCGCAAATAAATAACCAAAGTATTATTAATAACAAAGCAAATAAATACGTCATTACCTAAGCCATCTTACGATGATCGCAGAAAAATGATTCACATCTCGTACTTGACCTAAATGCATTCAAGCGCGTGCGCATGCACTAGGAAATCGTTCGGCGTGCATGTTTCCCTGTACGGTTTTTTAATGGTAGTGGTATTATATTCATACTTGAAATTAATGATTTATTGAAAGTTTTTCGATGTAAAAAAGAGAATCTTTGATTTTTTTAAATATATAATCATTATTCATTATTGTTTTTTGGAAGGGTGAATTAAGACCTTGGAAAAAGATTAGGACATTCAATTAAGGAATATTTTTATAAATTTACAAAATAGGGATTTTGTAATATTTTCAAAAGAGTATACACAGAGTTCACACAGAGTCAGTTTAATGATATGGACACTTATTAATAATAAAAACAAAAATATTTTTCTTAAGGATCTTAGGCGTACCATTTTAAGCTTATGCAGCAACGTGCAAGATAAAAGGGTAACTCATAATTACAAATATAGTAGATAATTAAGAAGTTACAGGATTTCATTTTGATGGTACAAAGAATATTCCCGTATTAGGATAACTTGGCATATATACCATCAAACAGATTAATTCCGGTAGATAAGTTGCAGCATCCACAGCACCTGATTACCATTCGCAATATAACCATCCTGAGTTCATGTCTAGCGTGGTAAGCAGTGCTTCCTGCAACGTTCCCATACCACAAACACATGCCCAGAATGTATTATTACGGTTTTCCCATAGTATTTTCTATCACCGTTTGAACCTGATATAAATTCAGATTTAAATTGCAAAAGCGTTAGCCGTTTCGATGCATGCTTAGACTGTGCTGACGGCCATTGAGATTCTATTTGATAGTAGATTGAACGCTTTACAAAGCACAGGCAGTTTAAATAATCAACCATGTGGTTTTCAATGCAGTGATCATAGTTTATTATGGTATCCTTTGACTGCCCCGTTGGTCTCGTGGTTGCAAGCGCGACCGCTGAGCGTGGGGTCCTGGGTTCGATTCCCGGGTCGGACAAAGTGTTATTGGGCCATTAAGGAATTTCTTAGTTTGGAAGTTGGCGGTTTAATACCCACGTGCCTCGGAAAGCACGTAAAGCCGTTGGTCCTGCGCCTGGACTCTCCCCGGTTGTGTAGGCTTTCCGTCCCATCGGACTATGAGAGTAAAGGAACAGAGAGTGCACCTGTGTTTGCGCACACACTTGTGCACTATAATATCTCCTGCGTACCTGGCTAATCTCCATTGAGATTGGCCACCGTGACCGAAATCGGTCGGGGAGGCTATTATTATAGTATCTTTATTGTCTTTAAATGTGCCTGCGTTCCAGATGGATACAGAGTTTTCTTAAAGGAACTGATGTAGAAGCTTATAAATTTTGATGGATGAAGAGGGAGAGGCCAAAGAAAAGATGGATAGGTACGTAATAAAAGGGAGTAAATGATAGCGTGACGGTCGACAATTCAACGAGAACCGTTCGTCGTAACATAACACATAACATCACGCCTGTCATCTCGAAAGGGTTAGGTTAGCACAAGTGCACTGAACCACACAGTGTGGTGCCGGACTTAAAGAATTGCACCACCCCTTACTTCCCGTGGGTGTCGTAAAAGGCGACTAAGGGTCTTACCGGAGAATGGGCAGCAGCGTTCTCTATTTATTCCACCATCATACCATACTGCGATCGCCAACCCGCCTGCCAAGCGTGGCGATTATGGCAAACCCCCCCCAAAATTGGGGGAAGCCTATTTCCAGCAGTGGACGTCTATCGGCTGAAACGACGACTGAGCCACAGCTCTGCCTAACCGTTCGGCGAAACGTGGATACATTATGGGTGACCATCTTTACATACCGAGACCCCTCCGTGCCTCGGAAAGCACGTTAAGCCATCCCGGTTGTCATTAGTGGATCTTTGACAGTCGTTACGGGTCGTCAGAAGCCCGAAAGTCTGACAACTAGTCTTTACCAAGGGGTATCGTATTACCCAGAAACTGGGTTGTGGAGGTCAGTTAGGCAGTCGCTCCATCTAAAATACTGGTATTCAGCTGCATCTGGTTAGACTGGAAGCCGACCCCAACATGGTTGGGAAAAAGGCTGGGCAGATGATGATTTCGCCAGTTATGTTTAAGTCCCATATCCATCCCATAAGGGGGTGAATCTATTACCAGTAACCAGGCACATGTCTGTGTGGTGCCGGACTTAAAGAATACCACCACCCCATACTTCCCGTGGGTGTCGTAAAAGGCGACTAAGGGTCGTACCGGAGAATGGGCTGCAGCGTTCTCTATGCATTCCACCACCATACCATACTGCGATCGCCAACCCGCCTGCCAAGCGTGGCGATTATGGCAAACCCCCCTTTTGAGGGAGGCCTATGTCCAGCAGTGGACGTCTTTCGGCTGAAATGATGATGATAATGAACCAGGCACAAATCCTGCTATTGAGAAATTCGTGATGCAAAAAGTTCAATAACACTCGCCGTCTCGTTCGTTGTAATGTAACAAAAACTGATATTTCCTCACCCATCCCTGATCACCCGAACCCCTTTAAACCAAAACACAGCGACATGTTGCCATATTTTTCCGATGGAAGGCCAGTTCAGACTTGTTTACGAACATGTCGCGCCTACGTGAGCGTGGGGAGACCGGTCGCAGGTTGCCAATTCGACTTGCTCCTTAAGCTGTTAGCACACTGACGTTAACCCTAGCGATTTTGCTGCGAAAGGCGATATATTTTCATACAACGTGTATAGTAAGGTATGGTTAAATTTAAGGGTGTGATACAGACCATGAAACTGAAAAACTCTCTCTCTATACATGCAACGTGATCGAGAAAGAACAATCAGCCGGTCGATTCTGTAAAAATCTCACCGTGAAAACTTAGGTGAAGTGAGTTTGTTTTTGCTAGGAATTGACACTATTGACAGCTCACTCCACGCTCACTCCACGCTCACTCCATGCTCACTTCACCGAAGTTTTCACCGTGACATTTTTACAGAATAGCACCTCAGCAGTCCCATTCATTTGTCTCGAGTAGGTATCGAAATTTTGTCCGGGACAGTTGATATTTTTTCCGCTAATAAGATGTTGTTCTCATGGAGAAAGTTGTTCAGTTTGAGGATCTTTATCACACCCTTTTTTTGGATGGAAAATTAATCAAATAACTTCTCCCGCCCTGCGCGGAGCAGGTCAGACTTTTTCTGACTAAAACCCACCCGTGCTCCTTCAGTACACTTGACCACAGCTTTCTGATACATGACGTTTTTTGTTCTGTTGTAGCGATGTTTGCGTCAGTGTGTGAACAGCATTATATCCTTTAGTCTAGAAGGTAATGAAGTAATGTTTTTACGGTGTTTTTGGCTGTTGAAGTTTGCAAATTTTCACTTGGTTCTTGGTTCTTGTTTTACGAAACGTAGATGAGCAGCTGCCTCTAGTTTTATGTGTATTGATATGGATCTATTTCGATATTGTAAATGTACCGGGTGGCAGGGATAAATGAGGGGCCCGTAGATAAATAATAACAGCCGCACGGGTCGATCGGTCAGGTTAAGCTACGCTTGCCCCGGTTGGTCCGTGGCTGGGTGACCATCATTACATACCAAGACTCGGAAAGCACGTTATCGTGCTTTCCAGTTTTAACACGGGCTTAAGCCCAATATTGGTCATCAGGCCAGGCACCATACAAAAATGACCATCATTCAAAGCTTGACTGTTCGAATACAACCAGAATTATTTTATTTTCAGCCTGCCCTTCATAAGGTAGAATTTGGAGACAACCTTTACAGTACCGCATTACTATCTACTGTCACCGTTTTATTGTAGACAAAGACAGTCTTTACACTTCAATCTTCACATACAGGGTTATTGGTAAAACATTAAGGTGAATGCTCCAACCAGCCCGCGAAATTCAAATTTTCTTACGTTTTTTGCAATTTGCAGGCCAGTGCTAGGTTGTATGTTGATTAAAATATTATTCGCGGTTGTAAGACATATACAGGTACAGAATTATAATCATGAAAATCATCAATAAAACGCTCTAAGTTCATAAAGCTGTTAGAATTACTTTTTCTGTTTTTTTTTTGTTCTTACACCTTTATGAAGTTGGAGGGTTGTATTGGTGATTTTGATTATTATAATTCTGTAACTACATACGTCTTACAGCCGCGAATAATAGTTTTAATCAACATACAACCTAGCACTGGCCTGCAAATTGCAAAAAAAGCAAGAAATTTTGAATTTCGCGGGCTGGTTGGAGCATTCCCCTTAACAACCTCGTAAGAGGTCATTGTACTCATCATTAGGAACAACTTTTACTATGGGACCAAACCTAAAATCGCGAAAAAAAAACTGCTGTTCCCTACACTTTGACGAGTTATACGAACATAAATGTAGGGAACAGCTGATTTTTTTTTCGCCATGTTGGTTTGATCCCAGAGTAAAAGTTGTTCATAATGATGAGTACAAGAGGTTGTTAATGTTTTACCAATAACCCTGTATATTACGAAACCTTGCTAAAATTACCAACAAATTCAAACGACCCGATTTAAATTTAAATGTCACCAGACGCGAGCCACACGTATAACAGTATTCAGCACAAGTTTACGACAAAATTATAACAATTTGTATGTATAATCAATGCAAAATTGTCACTTTCCTACGCATGATCCCGTTGGCAGCTGTTGTGAAATAACACCTGCGCTGTCAGTGACACACTGGTCTAGCGGATAAAGGATAAATACAAGAGGCTGGATTTGAAGAAAAAAATATGCTGAAAGACATGACTATGATAACACTAGCTGCGCCCCGCGGTTTCACCAGCGTAAATGTCGAACCCGTGAGAATATCGGGATAAAAAGTAGCCTATATGTTAATCCAGGGTGTCAGGTCAGCTTCAAAGAACATAGGTCGAAATATGAAAAAAAAATTTGGACCTCCCATAGTAATAGTAAATCATTGATGTGCTATTACTATGGGAGGTCCAAAATTTTTTTTTCATATTTCGACCTATGTTCTTTGGGGAAAGTTGTTCAGTTTCATGAGCACATTCACCTCCTTCAGGGTTGATACTCCCTTTCCGTTACACCTTGTATAAAGTGTAACTCAAACTCAAACTCAAAGCATTTATTTCAATTAAACCTTGTACAGGCACTTTTGAATTGTCAAAATTAAATAGTCTGTCAGTTAGTCAGAAAGTTGAAGCTAGTTGCCCATTCCAAAACGTAGATCTCTATGGAGAAGAACGGGCAAGAAAATCCATGGACACTCTTTTAAATCACGATATTACAAAATCTTGGTTACATTATTCTTGTTGCTTCTATATGTGAGAACAATGTAAAAAAAGACACAAATGAAGAAACAATTAAAAATATAAGAATAAAAATAAGCCTTCAGTCTCAACCGATGGCGCCCGTTCACGAGCATGATGCGTGGATCAGTACCATCCAGCTCAACCATTTTGTGTTATTGGGTTTTCCACCTGGAATTTTTCAGTCAGCAGACCGGAGCTTGGATTCGTGCCCACTTGATGGCAATAACCTCGCCCCCCTATTATATGGGACTTAAATATAACTGGCTAAATGTGGGTGCAGGTACCTAAAACACTTCTGCCCAACCCTTCCGGGATTACAGAAGTCATCTTACGTTTGTTCTTGCAAACCTCATCATCTGCCCAGCCTTTTCCCAACTATGTTGGGCTCGGCTTCTAGTCTATCCGGATGCAGCTGAATACCAGTATTTTACATGGAGCGACTGCCTATCTGACCTCCAGAACCCAGTTACTGGGTAATACGATGCCCCTTGATAAGACTGGTTGTCAGACTTTCGGGCTTTTGACTACCCGTAACGACTGTCAAAAATCTACGAATGACAGCAGGGACCAACAGCTTAACGTGCTTTCCGAGGCACGGAGGGGTCTCGGTATGTAAAGATGGTCACCCATCCACAGACCAACCGCGGCAAGCGTAGCTTAACCTGACCGATCGACGTGTGCGGCTGTCATTATTTAGCCACGGGCCCCTCAAACTCTGTTCTTGGCAACCTCTTAAATTGCAAACATCATTCCAATATCAGTTAAGCATAATTTCAGTCACGAAGCATCAGTGTGCTCATTTGTGACCACAAATGAGAAGAGATGGGACATTCTATTTTTAGTCGTACTGCGCACCATATTAAAATGATCTGTCTATTTCTTCGTTGAACCAATTTGAACTCAGTTGTTCAAATTGGTCAAGCGTGAGTACTCTAACTGGGTCACCATTGATAGATGACCGGACTGGTCTAACTTTAATTAGTGCTTTAACACCACTATTTAGACCTTTGGATGGATAGCTTCAATATCTTAAGGAATTATTTATGAAGGAATATTATAAATTCTAGTTGTAGGCTGTTGGTTGTGAATTATCAAGTTTTAATTGGTCTCAAATTGTAACTTTAGGTTAAGATTACGGAACAGGACGATAGAAGTAAAAGATAATATTGAGAATAAGCTACTTAGGTTATAGATACAAGGTTATTGTAGGCCATATTTGCATACTTAATATGTAGTAGTTTTTCTAGTAGCAGTTAAAAAATCTAAAGAAATAGAGAACACCATTAAAATTAGTGGTGTACTTAGAAACGCATTAAGCACAGCAATATTTTACAACCGATAATGGATAATCATTTAAATAAACCAATAAACGACATCAATTATTATTGAAACAACAACAATTAAAACTAATAAGAGAGCAATAGAACAAATTTTCAATTACACCAACACTTAGCAGACATTATACAAAACAGTACATCAAGCATTACGCAAACCAAAGACTCTACTGACAAACATACAGACAAACACCCAAAAACTGAAAAAGAACCTTACATTGAAGATACAAAGTTTAAAATTGATAGAGTAGTAGATCAAAATAATGTTGTAGATGTAAAACAGCTTTATGTCATTGCAATCGCTTCAGAACTGATATTTAACGACTGTTCCATTATTTATGCATAGGAGATTAGAATAATGTTGGTACTCTGATGAAAGCGGGTTTGACGAACAATATTTTGGAAGATAGGGATCAAGACTAGATAAATCTGGATTCAGTTTTCTCAGAAAGGTAGGCAAACATAACGTTTTTAGTTCTTGAACATACAAAAAACTTTTCTACAAAAAAAAAAAGAAAAAACAACAAGACTTCCAAAAAACCAGTACATGTGAAAACTAACTTAATTTTGGAAGTTGGTGTCTTAGTTGTGTTTTTCGAACAACATAAAGAATAATCGAAATCAGTTTACAATTGGCAAAAATATCAACAAAAACAAGCCGAATTGAGAACCTTCTAATTTTTTAAGTCGTTTCACAAGGCTTTGAAGCAAGGGTTTAAAAGGATACTAACTAAATCCTAAATAGACACACCACTGACAAGTTAAGAATAGGAAGAAAGATTTTACGACGCGAAGACACTGGGTAAGACATTTAGACATTTATGATCCCGAGTCGACACTAGCTAAAACCATTCAGTTAATATTTTCTTAACAAAGTAGTCAAAATAAACCAACCATGCACAGTTAACTTACGCTCCTACAACTTAAACCATCAAAGAAGTCGACAGTCAACTCGCAGCTAATACCCATGAAGAAACCATTCCTCCACAAAACAATATTAAAGGTAACTTCAAGAAAACTAGAAGAACCGAAGCGAAACACAAAAGTAAGGGAACAATGCAAGAAACGTGTTTTATTGGAACCAGGAAACAGTATGGACACATTATAGTTATAGTAAGTGATTGTAGGCAGTACGATACTATCTTAGTACAAGAAGTAATAAAGACGCCTCACTGTTAAATCTAGCCTTAGAACAAAGAAGCTATGGAGTATATACGGCAAACCAATGGTCAGTAAAAAGTACTTTATTGGTACAACTTTACAGTGTTTCGTTAAGGGGACTCAGGACCTAAACGCGAAAAACGCAAGGTTTATAATGCCTAAAAGTATATGATCGACTACAGTAAACAAAATCAGAAAAATATATGATATTCTTCAGGATATAGGTTCGTTAGATAGTGTGTTGAAAACATCGATGGAAAAAAATCATGAAGATACCTCTAAAAACTTTCTTTTCACAATAAAGACCATACTAATATACATACTGATTTTTTGTCAGATTATTCTACAAGCAACATACTAGTGTTTTAATTTTTTAATCCAAACAATAGATTTATTGTAAATAGATAATTGCTTCATATTTTGCAATAAATTACCAGCGTTGTGTCATCGCGCTTCTCTTTCTTTTCTAAGCAGTCCGACAGTGACCGCGTTTTAAGTCATGTAGTCCTCTTATAAGTAAAAGTCTAACAGAAAAGTGCTTGAAAATCGGTATGGGCATGTGATACGAAGGAATGAGGAAAGTGTCGTGAGGAAAGTTTTGAGTAGCTATGAAATTCGATGGCTATAAGAGTAGGGGAAGACCAAAGAAACGATGGATGGATGGATGGACTGTGTGAATGGTGATATGGTTAGAAAGGGAGTGACTACCGAGATGACGACTAATAGAAAAGTTTGGAAGAAAAAGACATGTTGCGTCGACCCCAAATAAATAGGGATAAAGGCAGGAGAATGATGATGATAACGCATGCTTAATGGAATACTGACTTAACTCAACTTAACTTAACTTAACTCTTATGAGGACTTATGTACTACTGTTGACGCATAAAATTAAAACTGATTTGATTTGATTATTAATTAATCATGAATGCCTGTATTTTGAACGTATGATTAACTATTGATGAGATTTGAGCAAAAAAAAATCTGACCTATCTACTAATGGGTCAATGTTCCATTATGCATGCGCTAAGCTAAAAAAAAGAAAGTTAGAAAGGGTTCCTTTTTTGACGTCTAAGGAGTTTTTTGCTCGTTCTTTTCTGTATGAACCTACTACGCTTTGGGATGAGCCACGAGCTTCATCTTTCTGACTGACCGACCCCTTGTCAATTCAAAAGTGCAATTGGTTTCGTTGAAATAAATGCTTTGAGTTTGAGTTACAAGTAATGCGTAAATGTGGTTACAAAATTAAAGACGAAAATTAGCTGATGGTAAACCCATAGTAGGCTTATGAACTTTGCAATGTAAGTTGTAGTTTCGCAAAGCAGTGGTTCTAGGAAGCACAAAACCCAACATCATCATTTGCCTATATGACCTCCACAACCAAGATACTGGGTAGCAATCATGCTACCAAGTATCTTAAGGGTATCAACGCTTGGCAAGGCTGGTTGTCAGATTTTCGGTCAAAGATCTACGAATGACAGCCGGGACAAACTGCTAAGCGTGTTTTCCGAGGCACGGAGGGGTTTCGGTATGTTATGTATGGTCACCCATCCACGGCCCGAACTTGGCAAGAGTTGCTTAACCTTAAAGATACAATCGATCCGTGCGGCTGTTATTATTAACGCCACAAGCTCTTTTGACAAAAACCCACCAATCAACAGTAAATGAACTTTTAGGCAATGATCTTGATAAATTCGATCCCGAAAAGAAATGCCATCACCTACCTAAGGATTATCGTATTATTATGATCGTAGTTAATCCCATGGAGTCTCGACAACTCTGTTCGAGTCAAGTCGCAGTACATTGCAGTATTGGAACCGGTTTCAGAACCGCTTCTGCCGTTGCCCACTGCGAAAGTTCATACGTGTATACTGCACTATAATGTTGTAGGTAATACTATAGTTTAGATGAGGCTCAAGTTTTAAGCTTATGACGTACTAACAGAAGAAATCTAGTTGCATGAACATATAAACTAATATGTGACTTGTTTGCCGGGAGATGGACAGATGTGTGTCGTGAATATTTATGATGACTAGCTTCCGCTTGCGGCTTCGTCCGCGAGGTCGATAAAAACTAGCCTATGTCCTTCCCCAGGATGCAATCTATCTCTCTGCCAAATTTTATCGAAATCCGTTCAGTGGTTTAGGCGTGAAAGGATACAGACAGAGTTACTTTCGAATTTATAATATAAGTATGGATTTTGTGAGAAGATGGATGAAAAATAATAATAATATAAGTACAAGTAATGTTTTTTTTCACTTGATTGAATTTTGTCTATTGTATTAGATTTTTTTATTAATTTTGTTATTTTCTCGTGTTTAATTATTTTTTTTTATTGTTTTTTAAGTAACCCTACCTACTTACTTATGAATAATGTTTTCCGACATCCACGCGAACGAATTCGCGTTCACAACTAGTTTTCAATATACTTCATATTTCATTTTATAAACAATTTTTATTTTTTAATTTCACTGCTCTCAAAACGGTGAAGTAAAACATCGTGAGAAAACCCCTGATGTCCTTAAAAAAATTTCAAATTTTCGAAGACATGTGACATCCACCAAACCACATTGGGCCCGCGTGGTGCATTATGGCCCACTCTCCCTCTCACAGAGAGGAGGCACGTGTCCCAGCAGTGGGAACATTATAGGCTGACTAGCTTCTGCCCGCGACTTCGTCCGCGTGAAATTTCACCCTCCCCCCATTCACCCTCTTAGGGGTAGAATTTCGCAAAATCCTTTCTTAGTGGATACCTACTCTTCACAAAGAACACACACTCATGTCTCTAGGACCCGTGGCTTAGGCTGTGCGTTGATATATCAGTCAGGACTTTGAATTTTATATGTATAGATTACTGGCTTTCTACAAAATCGCTCGTCGCTCATCGCTTACATCCCTACGTCAGACAGTAGCTAACCCTCAAGCTAGCTATTGTTTAGCGAATTATGTTCGATCTCGACTTACCCTGGCTCAAGTTTATGGGGTACAAACGTAAAATAGTAGATTGTTATACTAGGGTCGGAAGGAATCAATTCCCATACGAGGCATTTAGACGCCCGAGCGCAGCGAGGGCGGCTATAGTCCGAGTGGGAATTGATGACTTCACCCGCGTTAAACACTCTACTTTTCATTTCGAATTTGAGGAAAGTAAAAAATAGTAGTTTTTCTAAAATATTTATTGATAATAATTACATGAATAATAGGTACCTATTCATTAGTCTTTTTTAAATTTGAAGTATGGAACACACCACGTCACCGCCACATGAGTAGATTCTGTGTCACCACCGCAGGCTGTTCCGCTTACTAGAGCCCGTATTATTATAATTCTGTCTGCATTCTTAATTTTACCATTTTTCATAAATTACTTAGAAAACACGATAATCTTGATAAAAATTACTAAAAATTGTGTTGCGACGTGACACTTTTTAGTGCTGACCCAACTTTCTTATTTCGATTCAAAACTTGCATACAGCCTAATCGATACTCGAAATAAAAAAAATGAAAAAAAATTGTAGAAACTGAAAAAACTCTTTAAACTAACAAAATGTATTGAAATGTAAAGTGTTTGCAGAATAACCAATCTATAGAATTAATTAATTATCATCATTCTCAAAAAAACTTCTGGTAAGCCTACCTAAAAAATGTTTACTGGGAATTCTGTAGTAAACTATTAGAAAGTATCAAAAATAAAATCCACAATAAATAATTATCCAATAAATTAAAATAATTTTAAACAGCGATCGCATTCCGAATATAAATTCAATTATAGAAGCATTTCGGCGCGGAATTCAGTAAATGAGGTACCTATTGGCCTATCTGTTACTGACATGATATTAGAAGAGATTGAAATGATATTAGAAAAGCATAAATCATTATTATAAACAATGCTTATTGTATTTATTGCTTAAAATAATTTTATTTTATTTTCAAATATCGATTACATTCGTCGTATTAATTACTCGAGTCAATCGAAATTAAAAAAAAATATTGTTTGGAATAATCGCTTTCACACATCACTGCAATAAAAAAAAAAACAATAATGGTCGACGATTTTGAACACAAATTGAGTAGTGGTAATGATTAATACGTATTATTGAACCTGTGTTTGAATATTACGTTAAAACCTGGGCATTTTCGTGTTGTTTATAATATTATCAATAACATTTGTCACATTTTAAATCTTATCTACATCTGTGTGTGTGAAATTTGTGAAAAGTAAACATGTAAACACATACGATTGGCGCGAAACTTCGACATTAGATATCAAAAAAAGTTCATTACCACTACTTATTTGCCTTAAATTATGGATAAATTCGTCAAATAATTAAATGATGTATATTCACAGCCCCATTATGGTAAAGTCAGGATGTTCGAAATCCAATCCCCAATTTTTTTGTTTTTTAGCCTCGACCACAACTGACATCAAAATGGTGATTATCGTACCTATGTATGTTGAATTTATTCAAGGTAAATTATTAACTTTTGCGCTAAATCTGAAAGATTTAATGGCGTTAACATATGAGCTTTTTATCCAACTCTCCTAATTAACGCACATTCATAAGATTTGATGGGTAGCATAATAAATGTTTACATAATCAATTAATTAAGGGTGTCGTACGTCTGACTAAGCTAACTACCTAACTAAATTTAGTTCTATTTTTAAATTTCATTCCCGCCCTAGGGAGGGAAGCAATTACTATGAGACTTTCCCGCCCTAGGGTGGGAAGCAGCGTTTTCCACCCGCTATTCGGATCAAACAAACACTACTTTCCGAGTATGAGAGATGAAAATACTATTGTAAGCGTTGTTCCTGCACGGATTTATCGGATGAGCGAAGATTTTGTAGAGGTTAGAAGAATAAGCTTGTGCAGTGGTAAGACTACCTACCTGGAATGGATTACTATAGTGACAGGCGTGTACAAGATTATGTCTGGACTTTAAAAGAGACTGTGACCTCTGAGTTTGTTTCGGCCTTTCTTCTCAGAGTAGTCAGATAGGAAACGCCGACCTCATCTAGTTTTAAAAAAACCATGATTGACGTGTAAAAGTGTTTGTACAAACCTACTTACAAAAATAAAATCATTTATCATTTATCATTTACAATTTATAAGGAGTGTACCGGATCAAATTAAATTAGCTAGAGAAACTCTTCAGAAGTGATATCTGAACCTGATAAAATAAAAATAAAATTAATTTGATGTTTTTTTTTGTGGGGCCATTGACCACTTTTGGTGTGATTATAAGATTAACCGCTTGTGTGCCGTAAGTACAGACACAATTAAAAAGCCATTGTGTCTCGCGTAGATCTACGTTCCGGCAGACTAAGGGTTAAAGACTACGTTGAAGAAAAGGTAGTTTGCAAAAACTACACCTCCGCCCTGTGCGCACACGCTCACATGCACACATTTACAATCAAACTACACCTCACTATGTGCACACATGTTTACGAAACCGGCTTCACTTTACTGTTGACAGCCCTCTGTCTTGGTTTTTTATTTGGTCTGAGGTAGGTACTTAATAAACAACAAATATAAATAAATCTACAGTCTACAAAAAGACACGTCAGAAAAAGTTTGAACAAAAGACAAATACATTAGGTAATGCTGATGGAGTAATTTCTTTCTAGGGGATGCTCAGAGCTTAGAAAAGCGACAAGGAAACGTCGACGAGCCTCAAGAAAAAGTCAACCCTTGGAAAATTGTTGACCTCTGCGAACCCCTTTCGTACTTACCCATCAAAAAGAGTAAAGAGTGGATAAGACAGAGATTAAAACAGAAGACGAACTAGCAGGGGATCGAGGAGGGATGGGGGTTCAGGGGATCAGACCGGAATAAATCTTCATTTTTAACCGACTTCTTCAATAATGGTTTCCAAACGATGTGCCAGTAGGTAATAAAATAATTATCTCCAGCAAACAACTCTGATTCCCACACTATGATTGCTAAGGTAAGTGCACCAGTTGTTGACTTAGATAAAATAATATTTCATATTGCAAAATATTTAAGTGGATTATCAATACACTTGACATCGCGTTCATATCAGTTTCACTGACTCACATCTTGAAGTGTTAAGTTATTAATATTATTGTGAAGTTTCCTATAACCCCGTTGGTCGAGAGGCCGCTACTGCTGAGCCTACTGATGAGGCCCTGGGTTCGATTCCCGGCGGGGTAATTACATAGGTAACACACTATCAGTACCCATTGCTTTCATTTTGATAGTTCATCAACATTCATTGCGTTGTTGAGCAGACAAATTTTTGGAACATATGAAGCAATGGATTAGTAATATCCTTTAAAATGATTCAGATTTTGATTGACAGTGTGTTATGCAATTAGGGTGCAGGTTGGGAAAAATTTTATTGGGTTTCACCATCAGCGGATACATACTGAGTCCCTATTGTGTCCCTATGTTTTTCGATTCTCGGTGTTTAAGACTTGATAAAACATGAAAATTTCTCTATTATATCTTAATTATATATTTAAGTAGGTACACATAAACCTTCCGGAATAAGTTCTCTAAATTATGGTGAAAACCGCATCAAAAAGCGACTTCTATTTATAATTATGTATCATTTTGAAGCATATTATAAAATAGCTAAGTACTTACTAATAAAATATGAATTTATCTTGTAACAATGCAACACCATTATTCCTCATTTCCACATCTCCGAAACAAACAATATAAAATGTATGGTTAATGTACCTATGAATTTTAAATAAATCATAAATATAAATGTATAAACTATTTATTAATTGTATTCATAATAATAAACTACTATGTATAGAATTTACTACGTTTCGTATAATTACATAAATGTCTCATGATATTATAATTATCAATTTAATAGTAGTTACATCAAGAATATTGACATTCAAACAATGGACAACTTGACCTTACAGAAACATTAGATAAATCATTATTATTAATAATATTATTAAAGTGTAACTATTAATCAAAATATAATAATAACATTATTAAGTTATGGAACACTTGCATTTTCATTAACACGTAACTTTGAAATTATTACGTATAATTTATTATTTATAAACAAAATACGTTATTTGAGGAAAACAATAAAATAAATTGTAACGCGCAGATCAATTCAATGAACTCCAATTAGGTATTAATTCTATTTAATTTATCATTAAAATACCTAACTTATTGTGGTAATGTGGTTTACAAACATTTACGCCGTAAATATTTATTACGTTTACAATTTTTTATTTACCTTACAATTTATAGGTTTTATTTTAATTGATGTTTTTCCAGTATTTAATATTTTTAATGTTGGTTTGTAGGCTTGTAAAAATATTTATTTAATGATAATGATTCCCGGAAAATATACGTGAACTATTGTTTTCGACAAGCAGCAAGAGCAACGAATTGACTTATGACATTCATTTTTATATTTTTTATTATTATTCTAATTTCAATGTAATTTGGATAATTGTAATGATTTAAATATGGATTGCATGCATGATGTTTCTTATATATTTAGTTATAGAAATTCAGACACGATGTAAAAATTGTTATTGAATAAATGAATTGAATTGAATTGAACGCAAAGGCCTATGATACACGGTTTCTTTACGGTACGGCGTATTAACCGCACCGTAGAAAAAACGTGTCCGTTAAGAGGAAACGCGGTCGGAGAGACTTTTTAAAAACGCCTAGGTAAAAAGTCATAATTCTAGGTTTGGCTCTCGCCTATTTTCTCCTCCAATATTGGACCAATTTAAAAGATACTTCATAAACAGAATAAGAAGGATATATACCTACTGTGTCCCTATGTTTTTCTTTTTTCATTAATAGTTTACAGCGGCAATTTTGAGCATTTTTTGAGGGTTCTAGTGCTTATAAAAATAATGTATCATCAAAAAGGAAAACATAGGGACACAGTATACCTATATCCTTCTTATTCTGTTTATGAAATATCTTTTAAATTGGTCCAATATTGAAGGAGAAAACAGGCGAGAGCCAAACCTCGAATTATGACTTTTACTTAGGCTTTTTTAAAAAGTCTCTCCGACCGCGTTTCCTCTTTACAAGCTTCTATAGTATAGTGGTTCATACAACACTGACAACCGTGCCTACACACGAAGAATCTTCAAGTATTTTCTAACTGAACAGACAGCTGTGCTGCTGGGGAGTTTGTTGTGCCACTTCTTCTCCCCAGCGAAAGCAGGAAGAAGTGGTGAAGGGCGGGCGTTTAGGGGAACTGTCTTTTGTCATTTTGACGTTCGAAAAAGTGCTGATTCTCAGCCTAGTTTGATTTTTAATAAATCGTAGTTTTTTTTTTTAGACTGCCCCGTTGGTCGCGTGGGGTCCTGGGTTCGATTCCCGGGTCGGACGTGTTGGCCTGTGTCTGTGTCCGGGAAATCCAGAATCATGTATTGAATCCATTGTAACAGGTTGTCGATGCAAATAAAATAAACACATAATCTCATATAACATTATATATAACCGTATATAAACATAATAATACTACGATACGTAGGTAACTACGTAAGCATATAAACAGTGGTGTAGAAGATAATTTTACAACTGAGAGTACTACGCACGAGTAACTCGGTGCGATAAGGACATGTGTATAGCTATAATGGTTAAGAGTCAGATGCTCACTCAGTGTAAGTACTGTGTAATTTAAAGGCGGATACAGACATTGCGAGGCATGCGCAGCACACGGCGCTCATCGCATGCTTCGCAATGTGTGGACGTTCATAATCGTGGTGAGGCAAGAAAGAAAGAAAAGTATTTATTGCGACTCTTACAGGAAGATCACAAACTAAACTAAACACAGTAACATAAAAATCCAAGTTATATATGTATATAAAAAAAAAGGAAAATTAAACAGAAAGTCCTATACGAGGCCAAAAGGCTCCTATCTCAGCATGAGGCTACTCGTTACTCGAGGAAAACTAAGGGGCTTACAGGACCTAATGGCAAAAAATGCAAGTTTTAGAAACAATAAAGAATAATTATAGATCGCCTACAGTAAAGAAAATCAGAAAAATGTATGATATTTTTCAGGATATATGCTAGGTTGATAGTGTGTTGTGATTTTGTTTTTTTGTTAGATTATTCTAATTTTTCAGTCTAAACAATCTTTTTGATTTTTTGTAAATAGATAATTGCTTCATATTTTGCAATAAATTACCAGCGTTGTGTCATCGCGCTTCTCTTTCTTTTCTATGCAGTCCGACAGTGACCACGCCTTAGGTCATGTAAGCCCCTTAATATCGAGGCGTGTGTTGCGAGGCGTTCGCGATGCGGTTGTGCGCGGCGCATGCCTCGCAATGTGTGTATCCGCCTTAAGGTTTTTTATTTTTATATTTATGAATATTTATTGCTTTATTGGGATTAATTCGAATAGTGTAAATATACGATGTTACTCTTTGCCTACATCTGTTAGTTCTTTATTAATATTTTTTTTTTCTGTAACAATTAATTTTCACTATACTCGGACTTATAATTAGCTGCAGTAAAATGACAGCTTATGTGTTACTCAAATGACTGAAATTGGCGTCTTTTTGTTTTTTCACGGTCAGCAGGAGTGAGGGGTGCGGTACTGCGCAGCGAGTAGCGCACTTCAGAGCAGTAACAAATCCACGTGGCATCGGGGGTGAGAGATGAGGTACTGCACAGCGAGTAGCGCACGTCAGAACAGTAACCAACTCACGTGTCAGCGGGGGTGAGGGATGAGGAGTGAGGTACTGCGCAGCGAGTAGCGCACTTCAGAGCAGTAACAAACCCACGTGTCTGCGGGAGTGAGAGGTGAGATACTGCGCAGCGAGTAGCGCACTTCAGAGCAGTAACACACCCACGTGTCAGCGGGGGTGAGGGGTGAGGTACTGCACAGCGAGCAGTGCACTTCAGAGCAGTAACAAACCCACGTGTCTGCGGGAGTGAGGGGTGAGATGCTGCGCAGCGAGTAGCGCACTTCAGAGCAGTAACAAACCCACGTGTTAGCGGGGGTGAGGGGTGAGGTACTGCGCAGCGAGTAGCGCACTTCAGAGCAGTAACAAACCCACGTGTCAGCGGGGATGAGGGGTGAGGTACTGCGCAGCGAGTAGCGCACTTCAGAGCAGTAACAAACCCACGTGTCAGCGGGGATGAGGGGTGAGGTACTGCGCAGCGAGTAGCGCACTTCAGAGCAGTAACAAACCCACGTGTTAGCGGGGGTGAGGGGTGAGGTACTGCGCAGCGAGTAGCGCACTTCAGAGCAGTAACAAACCCACGTGTCAGCGGGGATGAGGGGTGAGGTACTGCGCAGCGAGTAGTGCACTTCAGAGCAGTAACAAACCCACGTGTCAGCGGGGATGAGGGGTGAGGTACTGCGCAGCGAGTAGCGCACTTCAGAGCAGTAACAAACCCACGTGTCAGCGGGGGTGAGGGGTGAGGTACTGCGCAGCGAGCAGCGCACTTCAGAGCAGTAAAAAACTCACGTGTCAGCGGGTGCGAGGGGTGAGGTACTGCGCAGCGAGTAGCGCACTTCAGAGCAATAACACACCCACGTGTCAGCGGGAGTGAGGAGTGAGGTACTGCGCAGCGAGTAGCGCACTTCAGAGCAGTAACAAACCCACGTGACAGCGGGGGTGAGGGGTGAGGTACTGCGCAGCGAGCAACTCCCTTCAGAGCAGTAACAAATCCACGTGTCAGCGGGGGTGAGGGGTGAGGTACTGCGCAGCGGGTAGCGCACTGCAGAGGAGCCATAAAGTTTGAATCGGTCTGTACTTTAAGATTAAACGTGTCGACGGACAGACATTTCCTATTACAAAACAATGATTCACAGACCCGTTCTAATAAGTGATAATTGCTAGAATTATAGTAGATATGCATTGTATGAGTAAATAACTTAGTATTGAATAACATTATTGTAAATAACATTATTGTAAGTTAGGAATATTTATTAATATGGATGCCTTATGGACCCGGGAATGTGACATGTGACAATGTATTGTGTCAGAACTTGCGATATTTTGACGGGATAATGGGTTACTTGTCACAAGTTAGTAATATTATACTATTGTGATATGAAAAGGTTTACATTATGTTGTTATTTTTGTGTTTCATTGTTTTCATGTAAATCGTTTTCTGTTAGAGAGTAGATTTATCATCTGCCTAGCCTTTTCCCAACTATGTTAGGGTCGGCTTCCAGTCTAACCGGATGCAGCTAAGAGACTGCCTATCTGACCTCCACAACCCAGTTACTCGGCAATACGATATAGATTTGCTAGTAGATTATAATTTATTTACATCAGAGTTAACTGTAGTTTTTGAAGTTTCCCTAGGAATTTATTTATGGTAGGACAAAAAAAAAAATGTTAGGTGACGTTAAAAGAATTTGTAATTATGTATTGCCACATCTAGTAATTATACTTAGAACAAACACCACCAGAGATACACGAATAAAAATCCTTCTGGAAAATTCTGAAAAAATCTCACTGTGACAACTGAGGTGAGTGAGTTGTTTCTTCACTTGATGCTACGGGATTGACACTATCACAGATATAGATAACACAAATATCACGATCTGTATGAAAACCAAGCGTGCCATTTTTTTACTACCTACTATGACGTCACAAGCACAATTTAGTGATGGGAAAATCAAATCGATTTAAAGACTCCGCCGCATGCGGCACCCGTCTCGCCCCACCCCCGGGGCCTAGCGCCAGCGCTCACGCTCACCCAGCCAGCAGTACACAGGACTGAGCGCGAAAGTGGCGGCTTACGATTTTTGTACGTAAGCTGGGCACGCGAAGTAGTTGCTCTTGAAAAAAAAATCAGCTGTTCCCTACATTTTGACGAGTTATACAAACATAAATGTAGGGAACAGCTGATTTTTTTTTCGCGATTTCAGATTTGGTCCCATAGTAAAAGTTGTTCATAATGATGAGTACAATGACCTCTTAAGAGGTTTTTGGTGTTTTTCAAATAACCGTGTATCTATATAAGGTGTTAAAAAATTAACTTTAAGAATTTCGAGGGGACATTGTTCTCCTCATTCTGAACAACTTTTACTATGGGACCAAACCTGAATTAGCGAAAAAAAAATCAGCTGCTCCATACATTTTGACGGGTTATACGAACAAACATAGGGAACAGCTGATTTTTTTTTTCGCGATTTCAGGTTTGGTCCCATAGTAAAAGTTGCTCATAATGAGGAATACAATGACCTCTTAAGAGGTTTTTGGTGTTTTTCAAATAACCGTGTATCTATATATGTGGACACTATAGACAGCTCACTTTACCTAAGTTTAAAGAGGTGAGGCCAAGGTGATATTTTTACAGAATAGCATGACTGGTAAAGACAAGTAAAATACCAACATAAAAATAAAGTAAGTACATATTTAGAAAAAATCTACTGAGCCTTAACTAAAAATTAAATATAAACAAAATGTAAACTGACACTGCAGTTATCAGAGGAAACCGAACGGCGGCACGAGATAATAATGTAGAAATTTTATTGGAGTATAATGTGTGCTGATAAAAATTATACATACTCGTTTAGGTACTAACCTACCTACACAGTTATACCTACTGGCCTGAAATACTGTAGTTGGGTCAACAAATAAAGAAACGATTGGCTTCAATAATAATTGGGGCTGGTCGATCGATCAGGTTAAGCTACGCTTGCCGCGGTCGGTCCGGGGATGGGTGACCATCTTTATCTTCCGTGCCTCGGAAAGCACGTTAAGCCGTTGGTCCTGGCTGTCATTCATGGATCTTTGACAGTCGTTACAGGTAGTCAGAAGCCCGAAAGTCTTGCAACCAGTCTTACCCCTAAACCGTAATACCACATCTAGTTTAAAAATATGATGACGTGTAAAAGTGTTTGTAAAAACCTACTTACAGAAAATAAATCATTTATCATTTGGAGGTCAGATAGGCAGTCGCTCCATGTAAAATACTGGTATACAGCTGCATCCGGTTAGACTGGAAGCTGACCCCGACATAATATTTGTGTGCATTTATTATCCTTGTTTATTTTTATGTCTTTATTATTTTATTTATTTATTACGTTATTATTCATTAAATGAATCAGTTATTATTAAGAAATCTAATCGGTTATGTTACCTATTTTAAATTATTATGGTTTAAATTATATTCCTTATTTTTTTATTTTAAATTTTTATTTTAATTTTTAAAGTATGTACTTTGACTTTGTATGAATTTTATGTTATTTATTTATTTATTTTTTGATTTGTGTACCTACATACTTGTCACTTTATGGAATTTTTTTTTCTGACTAAATAAATGAATTGAAAATTGAATAGGGAAAAGGCTAGGTAGATGATGGTGGCATAATAGTTGCTTTTTACCCGACTGCGTCAGAAGGAAGGTTATGTTTTTCGAGTGTATGTATGTATGTACATATATTTCTTTGGCACGCTCTGTAGCCTAAACGGCTCGACCGATTTCAACTTGAGAGGTGCCGTTAGATTCGCCTTAATTGTGAGAGTGACACTGGGTATATCAAAATTGAAAAAAAATTAAAATGCCGATTTTTTGCGCAATATTATGTCTTCAAAAAATTATTTTTATCTCAAAACCTATCGAGTGGGGTATCAAAATAAAGGGTTTTAAAAGGCTTTTTTTTAAAGGTAAAACTTATACGGTTAAAAATAATTCGAAGTGAAAAATCGTAAAAAACACGTACCAAGAACTAAATCCTCTGCGAAATCTTTCACATTTATTTTGTAAACTAAAAAGCCGGAAACAAATAAAGTTATTTAAAAAATAAAAAACCCGACTGCGGTAAAAAACTGAAAAGCTAATAACCCTCCTTCTGACGCAGTCGGGTAAAAACAAGCCCATTTTAATTTTATATTTTTTTTTTATTTGAAATGGTTTTGCTCTTGACTCTAGTCTAGGTCAGAGGTGACAGAGACAAAGTCGACGATGGAGTGAGCTTACCCAGAAGAAGCCTGTTCACTCTTACTTTGAAGAGATTCGGGTTGTATGCGCTCGGACATACAGACGCAGGTAAAGAGTTCCACTCTTTTGCTGTGCTTATAGTAAAAACATAACATCACGCCTTCTTACCCCGAAGAGTTGGCCAGAGGTGTACCTAACTATAGTACAGTCACATTTCACCTGTAATAGTGGCAAGCCTATTGCCATCAACCGGGGACAAATCCAGACTCCAGGCTCCTATTGAGAAGTTCCTGAAGGAAAAACCCAATAATACTTCGCTCGACCTGGAAATCGAACCCAGGACCTCAAGCTCAGCAGTAGTGCTGGCGACCACTAGACCAAAGAGGCAGGCAGACAAAAAGAATCATCATTTCAGCCGAAAGACGTCCACTGCTGGACATAGGCCTCCCCCAAAGGGGGGTTTGCCATAATCGCCACGCTTGGCAGGCGGGTTGGCGATCGCAGTATGGTATGGTGGTGGAATGCATAGAGAACGCTGCTGCCCATTCTCCGGTACGATCCTTAGTCGCCTTTTACGACACCCACGAGAAGTATGGGGTGGTGTTATTCTTTAAGTCCGGCACCACACAGACTAAAAAGAATAGAATAGAGTATTCTTTATTATGTACAGTCACGAGCTATATAAGTATGTAAACACTTGGCTTTATTCAAAGGCGATTTTCTCCTTTATTTTTTAATGAAATTGTATGTTATTACGAACATAGTATTTTCGAACCCATAGATTTATGTACAGCGTCGTATTTCAACTTTGCATTCGTTATTTCTTGAACAAATCGCAATTAAAAGTTGCCAAGTGTTGACATAGTAGTGCTCGTGATTGTACACCTTAAACATACGCGTGGCACCAGAGAGTACTTGGAGAAAACATTTGTATGCCTCAATCCAATCGAGCACGCATGAGACATAAAAAAAAAAATCTTTACTTAATCCTACGCTACTACTTATTCTACGCGCTATAGCCGGGAGACATGACAGCCCGTTGGTAAGGTCACTTGTCACCTGTACATTGTCGGTGTTATTAATTAAGTACTAACATAGGTTAAGACTATTGTTACTAAGGTAAAAATTTAGTATCCGGGGGCACGAAAACGAGGTGGTGGGGGGGTGGAGGGGGGAGGGGGCGGTCCCCCCTTCCCCCTGGTACCACTCTCATGAAACGAGGACGCACCATTCCTGAGAAAAACAAATTATTGTAACCTAACCTCAAAACACTAGTTTTCAATACAAAGTTGCTTCTGCACGTCTCCGGCGCTGCGGGAAGTGCAGCCCCTTCGCCCTTACGTAACAAAGGATAGGAACCCATGCTCACCTCCGCAGCTTCGGCTTACTGGTCGCCTCCGGCGACCAGCCTCAGCCGCTACGGCTCGCACGGGTGCCTATGCTTTGTTACAGCGGGCGGGGGCTGCACTCCCTCCGCGCCTCCGGATTTTTAAATACACCCTCGGGGTAGTAGCCAAAAGACTACGTGGAGTCGGGGTACCCCGATTCGGTTTTGGGACAGATTCGACCTATTGTACGTGGAGTCGGGATGCCCCGATTCGGTTTTGGGACAGATTCGACCTATTTCAACCATAAAGTGGGGTACGCTAACTTCCTTCTGAACAGAATTTCTACATAACAAGACAAATAAAACAACAAAACATTCACACACAACAAAACATTCACTCGGGAAGAAACGGAATGAACCACAGAGTACTTAATAACACTGACAGTACAGTTCTTTTTTACGTTCCGTTTCAACGATTTTACACGACATTTTACACCACAGACAATATACTGGTACAGATTTGGTTGTCAATCGCCTATTTTAACGTTTCGTTACACTTTTTATCTGATTTGAGGTTAGAAACAATTTTTATAAATTTCTCGAAAAATATGCATTTTCGTTTAATAAGAGTGATAACGTTATAATCAGGGACCCATCCCCTACCACCTGCAACCACTGTCACCTCTCACTTCGTGCCCCCGGATACTAAAGTCAAGCCGTTACTAACCCAATGGATCTCTGTTATCTGAATAGAAAAAAAAAAATATTTTGTAAATCATGAAACTTTTATTTTCTCTTGGCTGTACTTACCTATCAAAAAGAGTAAACATAGATAATGTGGATAAGACACAGATTAAAACAGAAGACGAACTAGCAGGGGATCGAGGAGGGGGGGAGGGTGGAGGGGGTTTAGAGGATCAGACCATACATAAGTAGGTACCTACATTTTCATTTCAATAAACAAAACTAAATGCTGGCATAGTCGCGTGGCACTGCTAGTTTTACCATTTACCTGCTACTGTACCGATAAATTTAGCCATAATTTCATTTATTACCTTAAACAAAACAATACTTCATCAAACCACATAATTTTCTAACATCAACCGAACCCGACATTACAAAACTCAACATAATAATGCTACTGTAAAATTACTATTCTCGTATAATACTTTATTTACTATAGAATAGAGAAAACCGGCCAAGTGCGAGTCAAACTCGCACACGAAGGGTTCCGTACCACAAGGCAAAAACGCCGAAAAAAACACGTTTGTTGTATGGGCGCTCCCTTAAATATTTATTTCATTTTTATTTTATTATTTATTATTAAATTAAAAATACAAATGAGTATTTTGTGAATATTACAAGTGCCTACCTGTTGCCATTATTGATATCGAGCAAAAAAAGTTTGTTGTATGGGAGCCCCCCTTAAATATTTATTTATTTTGTTTTTGGTATTTGTTGTTATAGCGGCAACAGAAATACATAATTTGTGAAAACATCAACTGTCTAGCTATCGCGGTTCTTGACATACAGCCTGGTGACAGACAGACGGACGGACAGACAGCGAAGTCTAAGTAACAGGGTCCCGTTTTTACCCTTTCGGTACGGAACCCTAAAAAGCGGCCAAGTGCGAGTAAAACTCGCACACGAAGGGTTCCGTACCTCCGTACGATATTTAACACTACTAAACAGGGTCAAATTAAATTAGCTAGCGAAACTGCAGACGTGATGGGTATCGATAACTAGATGTAAGGCTCCTGCAAACAGGCGCGACACGCGATAAAATCGCGCGCGACACAAAGGCACCGCAAGTCGCGTAACGAGCGGTGTCTTTGTGTCGCGCGCGATCTTGTAATGCAATCTTTTATTTTTTACTAGCTGCGCCCCGCGGTTCCAACCGCATAAGTTTCGATCCCGTGGGAATATCGGGATTAAAGGTTAGCCTAAATGTTAATCCAGGGTGTCAGCTACATCCATACAAAATTTTATCAAATCTGGTCCAGCCGTTTGAGCGTGAAGAAGTAACAAACATATAAACACACACCCCCCCCCCCCCCCCACACACACACTCACAAACTTTCGCCTTTGTAATATTAGTGTGATTTGTTGTTACAGCGGCCATACACACTGTGATGTGAAATTTCAAGTGTTATCCTATTACGGTTCAAAAGATACAAAAGGCGGGACCCTTTGGGCTCCGCTGGTCGTCAGTCCGTGACACCATTTAAACCCTAAAAACATCGATGTTATTTCAATATTAAATTAGCTTTGCGTCGTCAGGTTACGTTCACCATGTCTTAACCGCATAATATTATATTTAACATAGGTACACCGCAACACCGTTTGCTCGATAGGACAAACTGGTAACGTCTAGTGATGTGCCTGAATATGAAAATGTGTTGTCGATAGTTTTATTTCATTTTGTATCAAGTGCAAAGGACACGATAAAGAAGAATAGAGTGTGCCTAAAGTATCGTGTTCTATGTACATTCATGCTAGAATAATGAAATTGGATAAAACCAAAAAAATATGAAATGGTTGCTGTCTCAAAAAATTACTCCGTTGCAATTTATTTATTGCTAACTGCGCCCCGCGGTTTCACCAGCGAAAATGTCGATCCCGGGGGAATATCGGGATAAAAAGTAGCCTATAATATGTTAAACCAGGGTGTCAGCTACCTCCATACAAAATTTTATCAAAATTGGTCCAGCGGTTTGAGCGTGAAGAAGTAACAAACATATAAACACACCCCCACTTACACTCACACACTCACAAACTTTCGCCTTTATAATATTAGTGTGATATTAACAGACAGATATAATATTAATTGCACAGCATTAAGGAAAATGTATGGTTTTAATGATTATAATTTTGTAAATACTTATATAAAGTGGTCGTAGATAAATTATTTTGATCAATATACAAACTGACACTGACCTACAAACTGTAAAAACGTAAGAACCTTTTAATTTTGCGAGCTATCATAATGCGTTAAAATGCTTATCAGTTTAGACTGCTATTCTAGTCTACTTAGCCAAAGTAAAAATATCCTCTAGACCTTATTTCAATTTAAAAAGAAACATCATAATAAGAAACATGCGAAAGAAACTGATTACAGCTTATCCGACAAACGTGTCTTAAGTTTTTGATCGACAATATCGACATCGATAAATCCCACCCCTACTCGTTGAGACGATGCATTAAAACCGATGGTAGATTTGATGTGCGCACGCGCGTCGAAATACAAGTTGTAATGTAATACGCGCGTATTTATTGCGTTTGTACTGCGTCGAGACAGTTGCTGGACCACCGGGCACTCGTGATTAGCGCGGTTTTCTTAGTATATTATGTATTAGGAATTATGTAAAATGATTTGGATTATGAATCTTGGAACTGTTTTTTTGTTGTTGTTTATCACTTTATTGGCTTGTGGTAAGAGAAGTGTAGAGGGGCCCATGGCTAAATAATAACAGCCGCACAGGTCGATCGATCGGGTTAAGCTACGCTTGCCGCGGTTGGTCTGTGGATGGGTGACCATCTTTACATACCGTGACCACTCTATGCCTCGGAAAGCACGTTAAGCCGTTGCTCCCGGCTGTCATTCGTGGATTTTTGACAGTCGCTACGGGTAGTCAGAAGCCCGAAAGTCTGACAACCAGTCTTACCAAGGGGTATCGTATTACCCAGTCACTGGGTTGTGGAAGTCAGATAGGCAGTCGCTCCATGTAAAATACTGGTATTCTGGTAAGAGAAGTTTCTTTATTTATTTATGCATAAGCTATGACGCGAAATTAGGCTACTAATAGATCGAATCAGCAATTGTATTTTTGTAAATGGGCCCGCGTGGTTGATTACGGCCCATTCCCTCTCTCACAGAGAGGAGGCTAATGTCCCAGCAGTGGGAACATTATAGGGCCTATAACGTTCCCACTGCTGGGTCACAGGCCCATAATATAGGCTGCTATGGAGGCCTAGCGACACTTCATTAGGTTATTTAGACTAAGATTTTCTACGAATAGATGACTAATATTTATTCATTTTTATATCAGGTTCTTTCACAACCCTTAAGGTTCTAACATACAGGCGCGGCACGCGATATAATCCCGTGCGACACAAAGGCACCGCTCGTTGCGCGACACAAAGGCACCGCTCGTTGCGCGACTTGCGGTGCCTTTGTGTCGCGCGCGATTTTATCGCGTGTCGCGCCTGTTTTAGGAGCCTTTATACGCGGAAGTAACGATAACCCAATCCAATAACCTTTTCATCTACTAATATTTACAATTAACAGTGCCATTAACTAACGCAATCTAGAGACAGTTAACCCCATGACGTAGCGGACCGTTAGTTAACCGATGGTTTAATAAATCAAAAGTTAAACGTTGGCTAACTTGTTGTTCCTGTACTCTATGCGGCCACTTAGCGGGGTTGTGTTTACACCGTCACGTGGTGATGCGGTGAACTTTACGGCTCCAGAGATTGTGGCTAATGGTTCTCTTGTCTGATACAAAGTTGCGTTAAATATATAAATAAATAAAATCCATTTATTTCAGACAAGTTTTTTTTTTTACACATACCTAATTGCACCCATAGAATTAGAAAATTAAAATTAAATATGAAATAGATATAAAATTAAATTATTAAATAATATTATTCTATTATTGTTATAAAGCCAAACGTGTTAATTCTTGTAAAGGAAGGAAGAAATTTGATGTTCCCATTCTGACATCTAGATTAGACTAGCTGCACCCGCGGTTTCACCCGCGTAAATGTCGATCCCGTGGGAATATCGGAATAAAAAGTAGCCTATATGTTAATCCAGGGTGTCAGCTACCTCCAAACAAAATTTTATCAAAATTGGTCCAGCCGTTTGAGCGTGATGAAGTAACAAACATATAAACACACACACACACACAAACTTTCGCCTTTATAATGTTAGTGTGATAAATAAGGACGAGCGATGATATTCCTTTATTCTGCACTAGTTTGTACCCGTGACTTCGCTCGCATGAATTTTAATGTTCCCCGACCCACCCCGTCGCATCGCATCGCATCACCTGCCCACAGTGCCCACGCTATTACTTCGTTTTAGGTTAGCGTTCTTTCTGACTTTTTCCTTTTGCTAGGCTTCTAAGTGTCCTAGCGTGATGTTAAATAAATCTATGGCCTTCCTCAAAAATTGGGATATTACATGCAATAAAAAAAAAATGGGATATTACATGCAATAAAAAAAAATTGGGATATTACATGCAATAAAAAAAAATTGGGATATTACATGCAATAAAAAAAAATGGGATATTACATGCAATAAAAAAAAATTGGGATATTACATGCAATAAAAAAAATTGATATTACATGCAATAAAAAAAAAATTGGGATATTACTGTATGCAATAAAAAAAATTGGGATATTACATGCAATAAAAAAAATTGGGATATTACATGCAATAAAAAAAAATTCGTATCAAATTATTAGCATTTCAGCATTTTTTTTTTATGTTTTCCTCACTTGGCTATCACGCTTTTAATCACAATTCGAAGGGTTTTCAAGTAAACTGCCAATCTATTGCTTCATTTGTTTGAAATATTCGAATTATCAAAATGAATGTCCATTGTAAGTGTATTATGTAATTACCCCACTGATAAACATTGTAAGTGTGTTACGTAATTACCCCACTGATAAACATTGTAAGTGTGTTACGCAATTACCCCACTGATAAACATTGTGTTACGCATTTACCCCACTGATAAATATTGTGTTACGCAATGACCCCACTGATTAACATTGTGTGTTACGCAATGACCCCACTGATAAACATTGTGTGTTACGCAATTACCCCGCTGATAAACATTGTAAGTGTGTTACGCAATTACCCCGCTGATACACTTGTTTAATAAAGAAATACGAAATTACACGAGAGTCTTAGTTGCAGTTAATCGCATACGTTACACTTTGTTGTAAGACACGGCCCTCAGCTAAACACTCAAGAATTCGAATATTTTAGGTACGGCAACACATCAAGCTAAATGTATATATTTCCAGTATAAGCTGACTTCTCATTGTATAAAAAACCTATACAACGCGAGGTCAGCTAAAACTGGAAATGTATAGCTTGATGTGTCGCCGTGTGTACAACACCGTGAAGATAGGGGAATCCGATCCAGCACCAGATTGCAGTAGCAAAACCTCAAAAAATTGCAAAATTGTATGCGTTTTAAAATCTATACCATACAGAGAAGGCATTGCTTCGCGTCATAACACACGAACGCCATAGTAACTTTCAAAAGCAAGATCATACTTCTTAATTTTTCCACAGATTTATATTTTCACAAATCGTAATTTTTAGTAACATCTTTAAAATAAGCATTAACGCATGTATATTTCTGATAGTAGTCGAAAAACCCTATTAAACTACTCAAATTAAAGGCATAACTGTTACGCTACGGTGTGACATGAAGTCCCAAGCTCAATGCTATGCTCGCTACCGACTTTATGAGCACAGTTTAGAGCAGTTAACTTGCCTCGACTTTGAGTTAAGCAATTCTAGACGATTTAGATGACCTAAACACCGGCAAGTACGTTACTATGATTTATTTAAGTACAGTCCTTTAATGTACTATAGTTGTTATTTATATGTATATTATATGTCGCATCCGGCAATTGCCGTTTACAACAAAACAAGGCACGCCACCTAGCGGCAACTATCAAGACTGAAGTTGGCGTGTTTTGACAGAGTCGGGACGTTTCCGCTCGATTACGAGGTTGAAGAGAACGCGTCAAGTGGCGCATTCCTGATCCCGGTGATCGAGCAGGCAGACGCTTCGGAACTGTCCTACGTTTTGTTGAAACCATCATCATCATACCAGCCTGTTATTGTCTAATAGTAGACGAGTTGTGTACCTACAGTGTGTGATTAATTTGTTCGTAAAATTATAATCTGATTTCAACTGTAGACAGTTTTTCTATTGCGCAATAACCGACACTGCCAATAGTACGCCCACGCTAATTAAATTATGCCTGATGATGACGAGACAAACATACCATCTCCGTCATATATATAGGGTCCCATTAAAATAGGTGGACAAACTTTTACGAATCATTCAGACCACCAAAATAAGGACGATGGTAAAAAAAATTAAAAGAAAAACGCATAGATACTCACAAGAAAAATAAAATCAGCTAACGAAAATACACTAATGTGCCGGCAATTTATTATTTTAGGTCAAAATAAAATCACTTTAATCGGTGTTAAATCACTTTAATCTTTAGTTAGACGTACTGAGCGCTGTGTTAAAATTTGTCCATCTATTTTAAAGGGACCCTGTATAAGTAGCGGTTTAAGAGATGTGTGGAAGTTTGTGTAAAGGCTCCTTCGAACAGGCGCGACACGCGATAAAATCGCGCGCGACACAAAGGCACCGCAAATCGCGCAACGAGCGGTGCCTTTGTGTCGCTCGCGATTATATCGCGTGTCGCGGCCTGTTTGTAGGAGCCTTAATTTCCGTTGATGTGGGAACATTTGAGGATGTTAGAGGTACCTTATAAGTTTACTTTCTTAGGTGTACTAGACTAAGCTGAGTACAGTTTAACATTAGTTCATCTGCCTAGCCTTTTCCCAACTATGTTGGGGTCGGCTTCCAGTCTAACCGGATGCGGCTGAATACCAGTAGCTTACATGGAGCGACTGCCAACCCAGCCCCAACTGACAACCCAGTTACTGGGTAATACGATACCCCTTGGTAAGACTGGACTTTCGGGCTTCTGACTACTGTCAAAGATCCACGAATGACAGCCGGGACCAACGGCTTACCGTGCTTTCCGAGGCACGGAGGGGTCTCGGTATGTAAAGATGGTCACCCATCCACAGGCCAACCGCGGCAAGCGTAGCTTAACCTGATCGGTCGACCTGTGCGGCTGTTATTATTTAGCCACGGGCCCCTCCATTCCTGACTAACTACGAGTATATGTACCTACACACAAAATTGAAAGAAAATAAACAACCACACAAAGAAACTTAAGTAACATATATTTTGCACTCCATTTTCCTTAATCCAAAGTAATTCACAACTCAAGTTGAATCTACCATCATTTATAACTTAGTTGAGTGCAACAAAAACTGCATTAAAGCTAAGAAAAAGCTCAGTTAATAATTAACTGAAGATCGTTATAGACGTCATCGCATCGAGCTTATTGCGTAGTTGACGGGAGATGTGAGATACAGGTGGAAAAGTTGGAGAACGTGTTGGCTTATCTAGTAAAAATGATTAAATACTAGGTGCGCCACGCGGTTTCACCCACGTGAATGTCGATCCCGTGGGAATATCTGGATAAAAAGTAGTCTATAAGTTAATCCAGGGTGTCAGCTACCTCCATACAAAATTTTATCAAAATTGGTACATCAGCTTGAGTGTGCAGAAGTAACAAAAACACACACACACACACACACTCACAAACTTTCGCCTTTATAATATTAGTGTGATTGTATCATTGATTTGAATATATAAGCTGTACTAGTCAACCCGGCGAACTTCGCACCGCCTCATCATCAAAAAAGCCGTTCCTTATAAAATGTATGAGAAAATGAATTATCTTCATTTTTATTTATTTTTTCGTGACTTTTTACCATGTTATAAGTTATTCTGCTATTCGGGGTGGAGACAAATACAACAAAGCAAAGATCATAAAGTGAACACCATGAGTTATAAATGTTGTAATGTAAATAGTTAGTTATCTACACATACTATTATAAATTAAAAACAAGAAATATATCGAAACATTAAAAAATTAAAACTACGAACAAGCTAATCATCCTTTCCAACCGTAAACCACATCACCGGTCCATTAAGTGGATATAAAAATTATTTCGTTATTCCATAATCAAACGCAGTTACAGCTGTGTGTCACGATGACGCTGCGCAGGCGACGCGTGTGGCTATCCATACTAATGTCATAGTATTATATTGTTGTTGTGGTTTCCAACTGGAGACACGGTAGGTACTGAGTTTTATTAGTAACGGGATTAAAGTGTGCGTAAGAGTTGATTAGGGTTTTCAGGCCTGTTTGATTTTCATTCGTTTTTGTCATGATTAAATTAGTAATGTTCTGATTTGGCTTTGTTGTCACGTCATTAGGCACATCTATAAATGATTAAAGAAAGTCGTATTAGTTACACTATTTATAACTCAAGAACGGCTGAACCGAATTCGCTGAAAGTTGGTGGGGAGGTAGCTTAGACCCAGATGACCGACATAGGATACTTCTTTTTTAATAAAAGTCAAAAGTCAAAGCATTTATTTCAAATAGGCACTTAACAGGCACTTTTGAACGTCAAAAATTACTAAAATAGAATTGATTCTAGTCGCCCATTCCAAAAGGTAGTTTTCGTATGGAGAAGAATGGGCAAGAAACTCCACCACACAATAATTTTATTTACTTGTAGGAGTAGGGTAGGAGTAGTGTAGGAGTAAGGTCCTACCCTACTCCTACACTATTTGTTGTTATAGGGGCAACTGTCTAGCTGTCACGGTTCATAAGATACAGCCTGGTGACAGAAAGACAGTCAGACGGAAAGTAGAGTCTTAGTAATCGGGTCCCGTGTTTACCCTTTGGGTACGGAACCCTAAAAACCACCTTTAAAAATAGAAACAAAATCACAGTATCTGTCCGTGTCAATTAACAAAACATTGAGTATGGCCACGTGCTATGTTTTATGGTAGTAATCAATTAATGTTTTAACAAACCCATGAAGGAGTGATTTACAAGAGCGTGCCCCATAAGTGCCATGATGTCATGTTAGATAAGGCTGAAGCAATAAAAAGATGGTTGGTTCATATAGTCTTTTGGGCACGTGTTTAAGGGGAATGCTCCGTGCCTCGGAAAGCACGTTAAGCCGTTGGTCCCGGCTGTCATTCGTGGATCTTTGACAGTCGTTACGGGTAGTCAGAAGCCCGAAAGTCTGACAACCAGCCTTACCAAGGGGTATCATATTACCCAGTAGCTGGGTTGTGGAGGTCAGATAGGCAGTCGCTCCATGTAAAATACTGGTATTCAGCTGCATCCGGTTAGACTGGAAGCCGACCCCAACATAGTTGGGAAAAGGCTAGGCAGATGATGATGATGATGTTTAAGGGGAATGCTCCAACCAGCCCGCGAAATTCAAAATTTCTTGCGTTTTTTGCAATTTGCAGGCCATTACTAGGTTGTATGTTGATTAAAATATTATTCGCGGCTGTAAGACGTATGTAGTTACAGAATTATGATCATCAAAATCACCAATACAACCCTCCAACTTCATAAAGGTGTAAGAACAAAAATAACAAACAGAAAAAGTAATTCCTACAGCTTTATGAACATAGAGCGTTTTATTGATGATTTTGATGATTATAATGCTGTAACTACATATGTCTTACAGCCGCGAATAATATTTCAAATCGGCCAGTTTCACGCCTGCATTTCCCGAAGGGTTAGGCAGATGTGACCAGAGAGCAGTGGTGGCCAAGTGGTAACGGCCGCGACTTACGAGTTGTAGGTCGCAGGTTCGAACCCAGACAGGCGCTTTACTTTGTGTAAATAATTTCATCACCACTGCTCTCAAAACGGTGAAGGAAAACATCGTGAGGAAACCGGCATGTCCTAGAACCAAAAATTCGAAGACATGTGACATCTACCAACCCGCACTGGGCCCGCGTGGTGGATTACGGCCCACTCCCTCTCACCGAGAGGAGGCCTGTATCCCAGCAGTGGGAACATTATAGGCTGATTATGTAGGCAGATGTGTACCTATAGTAGGTACAGTCACGAGCACTAATATGTCAACACTTGCCAACTTTCAATGTTGATTTTTTCGTGAAATAACGAATGCAACGTTGAGATACGACACTTTATACGAACCTATGGGTTTGAAAATACTTTGTTCGTAATAACATAAAATTTCATTCAAAACTAAAGAAGAAAATCGTCTTTGAATATAGCCAGGTGTATACATACTTATGCTCGTGACACATTTTGCCAGATATAGCCCATATGGCCAAAAATGTATGGAAGCTGGTACCTGAAAAACATGGCAACCTACAAAAATTATTTATATACAGTTTTAAAGGTCTAATTATATAGAGCAAATAGTCCTTAGGGGGGATAGTCTCAGTTCGCTGTCCGTTCAGAGAAAAGGTTGTATATCTCTCAAGGGACAGCGAACTGCGACTATCCCCCTTAACTGTTGTTCTTTCGACCTTTGCCACTGTATATAAATTATTTTTATTGGTTTATTGGCTTATTGCCATTAGCTGGGCACAAACGCAAATTCTGGCCTGCTACTGAAATATTCCAAATGGAACACCCCAATAACACTTTACTCGACCTGGTAATCGAACCCAGGACCACATGTTCAGCAGTAACTCTTGCGACCACTTAACCAAAGAGGCAGTCGTAATATAAATCCTCACATTAATCAGCGATGGTCATCATCATCTGCCTAGCCTTTTTCCCAACTATGTTGGGGTCGGCTTCCAGTCTAACCGGATGCAGCTGAATACCAGTATTTTACATGGAGCGACTGCCTATCTGACCTCCACAACCCAGCCACTGGGTAATATGATACCCCTTGGAAAAACTGGTTGTCAAACTTTCGGGCTTCTGACTACCCGTAACGACTGTCAAAGATCCACGAATGACAGCCGGGACCAACGGCTTAACGTGCTTTCCGAGGCACGGAGGGGTCTCGGTATGTAAAGATGGTCACCTATCCACAGACCAACCGCGGCAAGCGTAGCTTAACCTGATCGATCGACCTGTGCGGTTGTTATTATTTAGCCCGGGTCCTTAATCAGCGATGGTAATAAACATAAAAATGGAAATCATAGTTGATTCTATACTGCCAGTTCCTCGGCTATCGCCAGTCCAAGCTTAGGATTCTGCATTCATATGTCACACTTGAAGATAAGTCAGCAACATCAAGTACCTACTTAAAGCCAATGAGCCGACACATCCACCTTTCATTTCAGATTGGCTCCTATCAAACCACTTTCCTTCCACTAAAAGCTCATCCCAACGCATAGATATGAAATATTGCTAATTACCAATGAAATATTGCAGCCGTACAGCAGTAACCACAAAAAGACGTGTCATATTTTAAATCGGAACGCTAAAAGCACCATAAGTAGCCGGCCATCAACGTCATAATATCATGTCGATAATGTGTCACTACAGCATAATGCACAGTCGTGACTATTTGTAAATGTTGCGTCCATTACTCGTGGATAATGAGCCCGGAGAGAGATAAGCATTTTGACAAAGCAATAGATGGCATTAATATTGCAGCACTATGAATACGTGTGACAAAGTTGGTAGATGGTTAATGTAAAATATGCAAGGCATGTCGGAAAATAAAGAAGGGCAATTTGTATTAGTCAGGTTGTGAATATTTATAGGTAGGCAATTACTTAGTAGCTAATAAATGTGTGTAGTTAATCACAGAGGCATAAATTAGGTTAATTCCTCGTTGGATATTATAGATTCCATAAAGTTATTGATGGTCTAAAAAATAAATCTTCCTAATCTGAATAACGATTAGACTTGTAGTTAGAAACCACTTAGTATAAAATATGAAATCTATGACAAACTTTAATCTAAAGCTCAAAAAGATAATGCTAATAAATATCAAGAAGACAACAAATATGGACAAAAAGGAAGACGAAATAAAACTAACTCATAAATCAAATGCAACAAAAACATCAAAGCTAATCAGAATCACGGTTGGTCACAATTCATATTTCCTTGAAAGCGCTTAGCAACATTATAACAAAGTACCACTATCGGAGCGTATGTCATCAACTTTAAACGACGTCGCAGTCCCATTAGGTCGTACAATTTTTAATAAAAACACACAACACAGACGTTACACATGATGAATTCGATATCCTTTTGCTAAATGAAGCGCAACGCCCATAAGCCTTTGGTACTAGACAATTTCTTACTACCATTCCTTCTTATTTTGTTGGTGCGTCACCAACTTCTATTTGCTGTCCTAGAACTGTAACTGCATGAAATTCTGATCCTTATTCTCTTTCTCCGAAGACTTCACTTTCAAATTTTGGCTAGCTTCAATTGTAAATGTAACGTTGTCAAGTGCAACATCAGATATTGTCTATCGGAGTTTGCTTATGGTGTTACTTGCTATGATTTATGGTTTCGTTCCGGTTGGATCTAAGTTTTGTTGTGCTAAACTTTGTTTGTGCCGATAAAATAAATTACCATCAGATCAAAAATGAATGCAATTGTATTTCAAAGGATTGGTGATTTAAGTTCGTTGCACTTATATATACTTAGGGATATATAGTTCAAAAACTTATAACACCCCGTCGTTTTTGCGTCGGGGGTTAAAAATCATCGCATACACATCCAGGAATTGTATATAGCAGAAGACTTTTTAATTATCATTGGAAAATTGCTCTGATTCAATACATATTATTATGCTGTTGGCTCCGAAAGCACGGTTTCGCAAGAGTTTTAATTAGTAGTTGTTAATTTCAAATTCACTATTATTTTTCTGCATAAAAGCAGTAGAAAAAAAGATATATTGAAAATAGAAAGAGCACGTTATTTGCGCAGTTTACAGATACTAACTACAAATAAACCGCATAAAATGATCGCAATTTAAATATAACACCGCGCATATAAATTGCGCATTATTTAAATTTTATTTGACCTCATTCCGTAGTTGTTTTTAACACACAAACACATTAATTTTAATCCTGTTTTCTCGTAACACTTTCTACCTTATCGTGTATTATCTCATTATCTAATAAGGGTTGTGTCACCTCACTGACTCCATCTGGAAAGTTAATCTGACGCTTAATAAACTTTGTATGATTGATCGGTCCTATAAATACTGAGATATATTTACCGTTACCATCAGCGTGAACTTCTTTGTTGATATCCTTATACGAATCGAAATAAGGATCAGTTTCGAGGTCAACCTTTGTGAGGAAATTGAGAGCACTATCGTCTTCAAATTAAAGTTCAATTTTTCGACGTTTGTTTTCGGTATCCGTAAACGTAATTTGGTCATTGGTTACGGTCAGTGTCACAGTTTTTTTAAGGTTGACTTTGGGTGCAACAAAAGTGTTTGAACTTTATGGTTGAATTGATCCGAAGATTCAATATCGGGTGATAGAAAGTTTAATGTGTATCTTGATATTAAAGGAATCGTGTGAACTTAATACAATAATATCATATTAAACGAATGATTATGAGACTTACCATATCCTTGGCAGCTAGGAACAATTATGGTTAATAATAAAATGCGTTTACCTGAAACAATAAAATATAAATAACATGAAATAATTGAAGTAGATATGTTTTAAATTAAGATCAATATAAATACAATTCAATGGAGGGGCCCGGGGCTAAATAATAACAGCCGCACAGGTCGATCGATCAGGTTAAGCTACGATTGCCGCGGTTGGTCTGTGGATGGATGGCCATCTTTACATACCGAGACCCCTCCGAGCCTTGAAAAGCACGTGAAGCTGTGCTCCCGGCTGTCATTCGCAGATCTTTGACAGTCGTTACGGGTAATCATAAGCCCGAAAGTATGACAACCAGTCTTACCAAGGGGTATCGTATTACCCAGTAACTAGGTTGTGGAGTCGGTAGAAAGTCGCTTCATGTAAAATACTGGTATTCAGCTGCATCTGATTAGACTGGAAGCCGACCCCAACATAGTAGGGAAAAGGCTAGGCAGATGATGAAGAATACAATTCAATAAACAATACTGAAATGTAAAGCATAAAACTCGCATAAATATACCATAACATCACGCCAGCAATCATTGAAGGATTAGGCAGAGAATCAGAGGTGTACCTATAGTAACGCTCACATTTCACCAGCTAAGCCCCATGTAATAGAGGGCAGGCCTATTGCCATCAACAAGGCATACAACCTGACTGCTATTCACACACTTGTTAAAATTCTAGGAAAATCATCTACTTTTACAATATTTGTAAATAATTTGTAAATATGTGAGCACCATGTATCTACCACATAACTGATTTACCTGTCATTGCTTAATTTTTAGGGTTCCGTTGCCAAATGGCAAAAAACGGAACCGAAACAAGATTCGTCATGTCTGTCTGTCTGTCTGTTCGTCCGTATGTTACAGTCACTTTTTCCGAAACTATAAGAACTATACTGTTGAAACTTGGTAAGTAGATGTATTCTGTGAACCGCATTAAAATTTTCACACAAAAATAGAAAAAAAAACAATTAATTTGGGGGTTCCCCATCCCTACTTAGAACTGAAACTCATAAAAAAAAATTTCATCTAACCCATCCGTGTGGGGTATCTATGGATAGGTCTTCCAAAATGATATTGAGGTTTCTAATATAACGGTGGAGTTTTTGCCCATTCTTCTTCATACGAAAATTACTTTTTGGAATGGGCGACTAGAATCAATTCTATTTAGTTGTAATTTTTGACTTTCAAAAGTGCCTTTAATGTGCCTATTTCAAATAAATGATTTGACTTTGACTTAGGTACTGAGAAATTCCTGATGGTAAATTCCAATAACACTTTATCTGACCTGGGAATCGAACCCACGACCTCATGCTCCACAGTAACACTTGCGACCACTAGACCAACGACGCATTTTATCATAAAAGTTTTCCTTAATTCCTTCACGCCCGCTTTGCCAAAATTTCTGGAAGTCTTCTCTTGGAAGCTCGATAATCACGAAGATACTTTGCCAAGAAAGGATAGGCAATCTAAAAGGATTCCGAGAAAAATATCAAAACAATGAAGTCGTTTTCCTCATGAGAGGCATTGGGAGGAAGTCGTCGTTTGTGGTTTTTATTGGTAACTTGGTGTATCATGGCTGTTAATGAGTTTTACTATAGGTACGTGTTAGGCATCAATAGTTAGGTATACTATGAGAGGTGTGTTTTTAGTCATTGTTGTTAGTGGTTTTAGACAGTTGTAGCAAACAACAACAAAAACAAACAGGGAAAATAGTGACAAATACGTGGTTAAGGGTTGTTTTTAGGATTCCGTACCTCCAAAGGAAAAACGGAACCGTTATAAGATCACTTCGTTGTCCGTCTGTCGAGAGCCTTTTTTTCGGGAACGCGTGGAGTAATCAAAATGAAATTATTACTAAATACTCAGGGATGCAATCCCTTGAGGCAGTTAAAATATCAAACTTCTAAGTCAACGCAATCAAAAGATACAGACGTTTATGTTCCGTTTATGCCGCATATCCTGACACTCGCAAGGGAATCAAAACCTATAGGGTCCTTCCCGGTGACCTAGAATCATGAAATTTGGCAAGAAGCAATGTCATGTAACACGAGTAATAGGAAAAAATCCGAAAACCATAAATTAAATAGTTTTTAGTCTTTTTAGGGTTCCGTAGTCAACTAAGAACCCTTATAGTTTCGCCATGTCTGTCTGTCCGTCTGTCCGTCCTCGCTTAATCTCTGTGACCGTTAGCACTAGAAAGCTGAAATTTGGTACCAATATGTATATCAATCACGCCGACAAAGTGGTAAAATAAAATTTTGGAAAATATTTTTTTTTAGGTTAGGTCCCCTACATGTGAAGTGGGGATGAATATTATTTTCGTCGTCTACCCCATCGTGTGTGGTATCGTTGAATAGGTCTTTTAAAATGACTTGGGGGTTTTTCAAAATATTTTTCGATTTAATGCTCCATTTACGAAATATTAAACTTTAAAGTGCAAATTTTTGTTCCAGTAGAGCGTCCCCCCCCCCCCCCTCTAAAACCTAAACTGCTGGCTTGAAAAATCTGGAAAATTTCTCGATGATAGTGCATTTCATGAACTTTAAAGGAAAATTATAGCGATTAAGATAACTTTATTAGTTTAGCAGTAATTTGCTTGTTTATAACGGGTAAAGACTTGCATTGAAAAGCAAAATATGTTTTTTTTTTTTTACCTATTCAGAATAAAGAGAGACAGAATCGTACTACATTGTGATAACGGGCTACTACGGAACCCTATACTGTGCGTGGCCCGACACGCACTTGGCCGGTTTTTTGAAAAACAATTGATGTAATCTCCAGCAAAATACTGTATAAATGTTAACTTCTTACCATGATCTGAACTAAGCCTGCATAGTTCCACAACAGCTAGACACAGGTCCCCCCTAAACACTGCTATTTAGGGAGGCTTGTGTCTAGTTGTTGTAAAATGACCCCGTGGCAAAGACTATCCCTGTGGTCATTCTGCATCTTCAAACCATCCTTAAACATTGTCTCTGCTCTTAACTATGAGCAACACAATAAAAAGCAACACTGCCCAAATTTATAGCGTCGTAAAAAAACAGGTTCCTGATTGGCCCCGAAACCTTCCTTAATGATGGGTTTACGTATCATAACTGTGTTTACAGTAATTTCTCAACAGGGATCTTGTCACGACTCTGTTAATACCCTAAAATGATGGGAACTGCGAGTTCGTTTGGTCGCGTTAATCTCGGAAATTATTGCGCCGATTTGTATGTGTTTTGTTGGTCGGGCGTTTGGCTGCGTTTATGTTGCGAAGGGTTTTTTTTTATGGTAATGCTGGGATCGACTTTGTAACACTTGTGTTAATGTTTTTACGTGCTTCTGCCTTCTGCCCCACTGTTATTCGTAGATCTTAGACAGTCGATACGGGTAGTCAGAAGCCCGATATCCCTAAGTCTGAGAATCAGTATTGCTAAAGGATATCGTGTTACCCAGTAACTGGGTTATGGATAGGGCAAGGTCTTAAAACCGAAAAGCCGGACAGACTAGCAAGATTAGCTGGACCGACCGATCCGGACAGGCTGGACCCCGTCTGATTTGGTCGGACACGCAACCAAAAAGCCTGACTGTGCCCGGCTTTATCCGGACGTCTGGCAATCCTAGTTGTGGAGAGCAGATAGGCAGTCGCTCCATGTAAAATACTGGTATTCAGCTGCATCCGATTAGAGTACAAGCCGCCCCCAACATAGTTTTGAAATGGTAAATTGACAGATGACAGATTGACAATTGATGATTGACGGATTGGTTGTTAATGTTTTACGTTGTATGTGAGGAAATTGAGTGGAAGAGGCTTGGCTTTAGAAACAAAGAAACTCTATCACAGGTACAGTCACGAGCACTAATATGTCAACACTTGGCAACTTTCAATTCCGATTTTTCGTGAAATAACTAATGCAACGTTGAAATACGACACTTTACACAAACCTATAGGTTCGAAAATACTTTGTTCGTAATAACATAAAATTTCATTCAAAACTAAAGGAGAAAATCGTCTTTGAATAAAGCCAAGTGTATACATACTTATGTTCGTGACTGTACTCAAAAATATTAATTTCCTAAAACCCTTATCGTCGATCTTCAAGTGAATTTACTTTTGTTTCAGCAAAAAAAGTAAGATCACCTGAAGATCGACTAAACATAAAGCTTTAAAGTTATCATAGTATAGTATATACACTCGAGAGCAATGAATCCGGGTCACTTAAAGAATGTTAAAAATCTCGGAAACTAAAAATGATAGGTTAATGCAATAAATTGTATTTAATAGACAATGTAATACTCCTTAAATGAAAGTAAAAAAAATATGAGTCACCATACATTTTATTAACACAAAATTACTTAAAGAAAAAAACTGCTGATCTCTCCTTAAAACAAAAATAGGAAACATGAAATTTTTGAACTTTATTACGATTTTCTTGAATTTTAATACTTCGTATTGCCTCCTCGTGCTTTCATTACTGCGTTTACGCGGTTTGGCATGCTGTACACCAAGTTCCTTGTACGATTTTGGGGAATATTCTCCCATTCCTCTGTGAGAGCAATTTTGAGCTCACGAAGCGTGATTGGGGGAGGGTTTCGTTGTTTTACGCATCTGCCTAGCTCGTCCCAAGCATGCTCGATCGGGTTGATATCCGGGCTGCGCGCTGGCCACTCCATACGAGTAATGTTCATCTCTTGAAGGTAGTCATTCACAATCCTACCTGTATGAGGTCGGGCATTGTCATGCATAAATATAGCATCCTCACCTAAATTGACCATAAATGGACCAACGTGATCATTGAGGATTTCTTCCACATATCTTACGCTAGTTAAAGAGCCGTTTTCTATGATCACCAGCTCTGTGCGACTTTCAGAAGAAATTCCGGCCCACACAAGTACAGACCCACCACCGTAGGCTACTTTTTCTTCGATGCATGCTTGCTTGAATCTTTCCCCTGGTCTTCGATACACTCTGTGTCTTCCATCGTGCTTGTAGAGCATAAATTTTGATTCGTCGGAGAACATAACTTTTGACCAATCTTCAATACTCCAATTTACGTGGCTCTGGGCATATCTTAGTCTTGAAATACGATGCCCACGCTCCAGTTTAGGGCCATTTGCAGGTCTAAGGGGTTTTAAGTTAGATTCAGCAAGCCGACGTCTTACTGTCCATGCACTTGGGTTACTTCCTCCGAGGCGTCGAAACTGATTTGTGAGTTCAGTTCCTGTGAGAAAGCGATTTCGAAGCATGGTGTTCACCAAGTATCGGTCTTCTCGTGCTGTGGTACACCTGGTTCTGCCCGTTCCTGGTCTGCGTAGGTTAGAACCAGTTTCTTCGTAACGTCGGAGAACTCTTTGTACTGTTGACAGCGACACACCGACAGTCCTGGCTGTATCGCGCTGACTCCGGCCGGTTTCCAGCATTGTAAGTATTCTGGTGCATTCTTCAGGCGTAAGCGACATAATTTCAGCTTGAATAATGAACATAGAGCACTATCAACATGGTTTATGTACCCACATAAATGACAGATTACAAACAAAAGCAAAACCAAATGCTGTAATTTCGTAGTTCCATCTTCGAAAGTGGCCCTTTTTCAAATTTGATTTTTTTATGATATAACTTTACAATAACTAAGAAGTTTTAATACCTTCATTTAAGGAGTATTACATTGTCTATTAAATACAATTTATTGCATTAACCTAGCATTTTTAGTTTCCGAGATTTTTAGGATTCTTTAAGTGACCCGGATTCATTGCTCTCGAGTGTAGTTACATATAGCATATAGTGATGCACGTAAGAGACTACTATAGTGAATATGATTGAATATGAATTTTAATTATATAAATTGTGTGTTGTATATTGTTGTATTTATATTGTATTTATTCGTTTGTATTTATTATGGAATAATTAAATTTAAATATGTTTTCTAATATGGTAGTCTGAAATAAATGAAATTATAATTATTATTATTTATGCATTGATACTACTCCGTTAATAAATGCTCAAACAATCTGTTCTAGCCAACTGTTACTAATTTTATTAAAAAAATAAGCACTCGAAACATTTCCAAGATTCCAAAAAGTCATTACACAGAAATAATAGGCTCTCAAGAGTTCAAACCCAACACATGTGACAAGAATGCTTTTAATAGTTATAACGTAACATCCAAGTAATGTTAATTGTTCATAAATAATAATAAAAACAAAACATTTCATTGCATTAATGTGCAATGAGCTGTGTTATTCCCACGTTTATGTTTATTGTTGTTATAAACGTATTATAACTTTGTGTATAATGTTATTATGCTTACTATGAAGCTATTAGGAAAATTAAGTATTGTTACGGGGTAGACATTTTCTTGTGTTAATACAAGTTTGTAACACGTGTACTAATTTGATGTTTATTTTTTTTCTCATGGGATTTTACAGGGTGTATACCTACAAGGCTTTGTTTAATCATTGATACCATTAGGCTTATTAGTCGATTCGCACTAATTTACTCGCCCGAAATGGACGATTCATCACTTTTAAATAATATTATCTATATATATAAAATTCAAAGTCCTGACTGACTGATTGACTGACTGACTGATATATCAACGCACAGCCCAAACCGCTGGACCTAGAGACTTGAAACTTAGAAGGTGTGTTCTATGTGAAGAGTAAGTATCCACTAAGAAAGGATTTTTGGGAATTCAACCCCTAAAGGGTTAAAATAGGGGATGGTAGTTTATATGAAAGTCCGACAGTTTCGAAGTTAGGATCTTCTAATTTTGTATTTAGGCTGACAATTGAAAATTAATTTATACGTATCTCAGCGTTTTTGATAATTCCACCCCCGAAGGGTTAAAAAGGAAGATGAAGTTGTGTATAGAAAATCATTAATTTTCGACGTAAAAATCACTAAATTTATTATCTAGGCTTATGATTGGAAGCTAACACAACGGTGTTGTTAGAATTTCATCCATAAAGGGGGTGAAAAGGGGGATGAAATTTTGTCCTGAATGACTGCTATATCAACGCACAGCCTAAAACGCTGGTCAGTACCGCTGGGGAGGGAAATTAATTTTGGAGGGTGTGTTCTTTGTGAAGAGTAAATATCCACTAAAAAGGGGTTTTTGGAAATTTAACCTTTAAGGGGTGAAAAGAGGGGATTTTGTTTGTATGAAAAATCTTATTCCTTGAGTTAATAACCATGAAACTTGGCACGAATACTTATCTAAATAAATTATGAAGTTTGGCTTTTTTTTTCTAACCTGCCTGAAGGGTGATTGGGAGGTGTCAAAGTTTGTATGGAAGAATTTTAACGCGTGGTCCGATTAACTCGAAACTCAGTATTTATACTTAAGACCAAAAATAAAAAATAACGTGTATCATCGTTTTTCGAAAATTTACCTCTGACGGGGTGAAAAGTTAATTTTATAGAGGAAGACTTTACTGCGTGGCTTGATTAACTCGAAAATTGGTATAAACAATCTTTGAGTCGAGTAATAAACACATCCCAAACAATTTTACGAAACTCCACCCCTGTGGGGGTGAAAAACGGGGATACAGTTTATAAGAAAAATCTTATTCATTTGGTTAATAAACTTGGCAAGAATACTTGCCTAAGCAAGTAATAAAGTTTATCATTATTCGTTTATCAAAACACCCCAACACCCCTTGTGTTGGGGTGTTAGAAGTTTGTGTGGAAGAATTTTAACGCGCGGTCCGATTTACTCGAAACTCAGTATTAATACTTTTGACAGAAAATAATCAATAATAACATCCGCACAGATCGATCGATCAGGTTACGCAGGCTACGCTTGCCGTGTTGGTCCGTGGATAGGTGTCTTTACATACCGTGACCTCTCCGTGCCTCGGAAAGCACGCTAAGCCGTTAGTCCCGGCTGTCATTCGTGGATCTTTGAGAGTCGCTAGGGGTGGTCAGAAGCCCGAAAGTTTGACAACCAGTCTTATCAAGGGGTATCGTATTTGGGTTGTGGAGGTCAGATAGGCAGTCGCTCCATGTAAAATACTGGTACTCAGCTGCATCCCGTTGGACTGGAACTGGGGTTTTCGAAAATTATTGACCCCTGACGGGACAAAAAGTGGTAATTCGATTTATAAGGGGATTTTAATGAGTGCCTTGATAAACTCCAAAAAAATGGTACAAATAAATTTGGACTTGAAATTTGGCACAAATAATTATAAAGTTCGAATTTTTTTGGAATTCTAAACTAACCCAAAGGGGAGATTGGGGGTATCAAATTTAGTATGGAACAATTTTAATGCGCGGTCCAATTAACTCGAAACTCAGTACCTATCTAAGACCAAAATAAATAATAAAGTGGTTCAGGGTTTTTCGAAAATCTACCGCTAATGGGGTGAAGAGGGGTAGTCAATTTCACAGGGCAGAATTTTATTACGAGGCTTGATTAACTGGAAAATTGGTATAAATAATCTAGATTATGTTTCGAAATTCCACCCCTATGGGGATAGAAAGAGGGGATACAGTTTATATGAAAAATCTTATTCATTTGGTTAATAAATTAGAAACTTGGCAATATTTGGGTCAGTAAATAATAAAGATTGTCACTTTTAGTTTAAAAAATCCCTCACAGAGGATTTGGGGGGTGACAAAGTTGATGGATTAGAAAAATATATAACCCGCTGTCGAATTAACTCGAAACTCGGTACTACTAAAACAAAAAATACATTAAAAAAGTGATTTAGGGTTTTTCAAAAATTGACTCCTACGAAGGTGGAAAATTCTACTGCTTGCTTCCATTAACTCGAAAATGGGTATGGGTCTTTGAGTCAAGTTATGAACACATCCCAAACGATTTTTCAAAATTACTCTCCTGGGGGGGTAAAAAGCTGGGATACAGTTTATTTGAAAAATCTGATCCCTTTGAGCTATAAACTAAAAAATTGGCCCGAATACTTATTTATATCTAAATAAATGATAAAAATCATAAACATACATTTTCGAAATTATAAGAGAAAGGTACGAATTTCACGCGGACGAAGTCGCGGGCAGAAGCTAGTACATACATAAATGACCTAAACATTTCATAATATTTAACTCAGAACTCTTATCACTTCTGTGCGCTAGTGTCCTTTTTTATGGTTCCTTACCCGAAGGATAAAAACGGGACCCTATTACTAAGACTCCACTGTCCGCCTGTCTGTCTGCCGCCAGGCTGCTCATGAACCGTGATAACTAGACAGTTGAAATTTTCACAAATGATGTATTTCTGTTTCCGCTATAACAATAAATACTAAAAACAGAATAAAATAAATATTTAAGGGGGGCTCCCTTTTCGGCGTTTTTGCCTTGTGATACGAAACCCTTCGTGTGCGTCCGACTCGCACTTGGCCAGTTTTTATACTTTATTGCATACAAATCAAAATGTGCATTTTCGTGCGAGTCGCCTATAAAAAAAAAAATGAATTAAAAGTGACGATTCGGGCGAATATTCGTGCGAATCGACTTATAAGCCTAACGTCGAAATTCTTTGTATGTTCTCGGGAAAAAAGCCTAGGGGAGGTAAGCCTAAAACGGGTAGCCCGCCTAAAACGAGTATGCTTTTTAAATTGCGCACCGTTGTTGCTAATAAGAATGTGTGCGTGCAGCGCGCGGCGCCTGCCGCTCGCCAATCACAGGGAGTCAGCGCATTTCTCTGGCGGACACGAGTTCACGGTAAGATAAGAAAGAAGATTTTTGCTATTTCCACTAAAAAAAATTGAGTTACATTACTTTTGAATACTCGAAATTGGTTTACAATATGTTCTTACTAGTTTTGTGTTATTATTTTGCAATAAATAGACGTTTTATTTGTGTAATAGGTTGGCGTTTATTATTTCGGTTTTAAGGATATGAGTCGATTGAAAAAAATACATGCTTGTGGGCAAAAAGGGTAGGGGTAAAGCGGGTACCCGTTTTGCCCATACCCGATTTGCCCTGTATAATTTTATTGGCTGCTTATTAGTTCTTTTATTTTTGCAGATGGTTAATACATACAAAAGAAAGACTGCAAATGCATCGTGGGATGAGGGAGTTATGAAGGTTCCGATAGAAGAAGCTCTCAAAACTTCCGTCAATGGTGCAGCAAAAAAATATGGCATCAACCTTTCGACTTTACAGATACATGTAAAGAAAGGATGTAAAAAAAAACTAGAAAGATTCACAACAGTTTTTACAGTAGCTCAAGAATTAGAGCTAGTTGAGTATCTATTTCATATGGATAATCTGTTTACGTTGCCAACTCATTACGTTGTCTACAAAGTTCCGCAACCATTCCAAGAATACTGGTCCATTGGTCCAACCATTATCACTGCAAGTAGCTGATGATCCTGGTGGAGCTCCATCTTAGTTATGATTGTTATGAAACAGTTCTAGTCATTGATTGACGTTGATCTCATGTAATTCAGTCCCTACCCGCTTTGCCCAAAAGCCCTACCTGCTTTAGGCCCCCCCTACGGGCAAAACGGGTAATTCGATTGGTAAAGATTTTGGTTATTTTTTTATTCTTAATGTACAAAACTACTAAATATGTCATTTATTTTATAGTCCTTGATAACTAAACATTTCAAAATGTACAAATAAATGTTCAATTTGTATCTATAAATTGTTTTTATTTATCATCAACCTTAGCTTACCCGTTTTGGGCTACTCTCCCCTACCTTATCCATAATCACAAGATAAAAAAATTGCCATAATTCTAAGAAACTGAAGCAGATTCTAGCAAAAATCGTATAAAGTATTAACCAATAAATCTACTACGCATACTTATCCGAATCCACTACCGAATATAGGGCATTCTCAATGAACGGTGCAACGAAGGAAACTCATTTAAGGGGGAAGCGCTAAGGTAGCATTATAATTCTGTAAATACATATTTGTTACGGACGCGAATAATATTTTAATCAACTTACAACTTAATACTGACCAGCAAATTGCAAAAAACTTAAAAAAAAAATGAATTTCGCGGGCTACCTTGGCGCTTTCGCCATATTACACTGTATAGGTACCCCTACCGCCTCCAAAAATTTTTTTGACAAAAAATATTTTTTAAATTATGATCCGTGGTGCGGCCTAATTTGACGTCACCCAAAAATGATACCTGACAGTAAGATTCAAAACTTGACATTAAACTGAAACCAATTCCAACCCGTCAGTGCTCAAACCAAATTATGTAAAGACACAATGGGTCTAGAGGCCCTTTGTCTCACTATAATTACTAACACGTGGTTGGTTAGCTACTTGAGACTTGTTTTATCGTAGCTTATAGAGGCAATTATGGCTTTGGTGATTTTGATTGTTATTGAGAGGCAAATAAACGCCTGCCTGATAGTACGTGGTCACCGTCTCCTATAAACAAAGATACAGTTGTCGTCACATAAAAAGAACGGTAAGCGACAGTGGAGGGGATGCGTCTGCGCACGGGTACAGTCAGTGTCCTAAAGTACTAGGCGTTTTTAAAATTAACCTAAAACATTTTAAGAGGTACTTTAGACCATTGAACTGAACAACTTTCACTACGGGACCAACTATGAAATCATGAAAAAATAATCTGCTGTTTAATACAAAAGTTCAATGCCTACTTGACCAAAATGTATGAAACAGCTGATTTTTTTTTCGTATTTCAGAGTTGGTCCCATAGTGAAAGTTGTTTAGTTCGATGGTCTAAAGCACCTAAGTTTGTTAAGTTAATTTTGAAACACCTTTATTATTGTAGAATCACATAATTAGTAGATTAGTAGCCAAGGGCTGTAAGGCATCAATTGCAGCCCGAGATATTTAGGCGCACGAGCGCAGCGAGGGCGCCTATAGTTCGAGGGTGCAATTGATGCTTACACCCGAGCTAACTACTCTGCTTTACATCTCGATTGTGAGGTAAGTAGGTCCTTATTACCCCCAAATGGGGCTTGTAGGTGACCAATTAGCGCTCTAGGGTAATAATGTAGCTAGAAAAGCCCTAGGGCGGTAAGTAATTAAAAAAAAAACTTTACTCTTTCAAACAGTTCGCGTACATCTAACCATTACTTACCGCCCTAGGGCTTTTCTAGCTAAATTATTACCCTAGAGCGCTAATTGGTCACCTACAAGCCCCATTTGGGGGTAATAAGGACCTACTTACCGAATATGAGAAATGTAAAGTTACTTTATTAGCGTCGCGCTCCCTTCATACCACCAATTTGATAGTTAAATCGCTTAGTACGCAGGTAAACGGCCAGCGTTCTTTTTAGTGACGGAACCTGTATCGCATACAATGTGCGTTGTGATTCTGTAGACAAAGCTGAAAATACAACGAAAAAGCAACGCTGCTCGGTGGCAGGAAAAGTCACTTTACTTACAACCCGCAAGAGTTAACGAAACACGCGGGTGAAACCGCGGGGCGCAGCTAGTTTAATATAAGAAAGAGAAAGAAAGAATGAGCTAATTTATGTGTAGGTAAGAGCTCGTTCAGACGACACGCGCCCGCTAAGCGCACGCCAAGCGCGTTGGCACCCGCGTCTAACTCGCTTGTTGTATTATATAATTTGAGTCTTATGGTTATGAGTTTATGACACATCAATAGATCTCAAATTGCATATACCGAAGTCCAACCGCACACGCCACGCGCCCGCCGTATGCCAACCCTGCGCTCACCCCGCACACACACTGCACCCACCCGAGGTGTCACATCTCACTTTGTGACACCTGGAAGCCACTAGGTCCAGTGAACGAAGTAGTCCAGTCCTCCTTGTATAAGCGAGTGCGAGGCGTGCGGCGATGCGTGCGCCGATTTTAAAGGCGGGTAGGTATAACGCGTGTGCGTGGTCCTGTGCGTGTTCCTATGCGTGGTCGGTGCGGGTTATCTGAACATGCCCTAACTCTTCTAATTGAGTTAGTTCGTCATAATAATTTGCGCCTGTTGCTTTATACTGATATGGCAAGCTTCATGTTTCATGAAAACCCATTATGACATAATATTGTCATTTGACCTTTTGTGACTCCTAGTAAGAACAGTTTGATAATTTAGGCTGATAGGTATTTGATATGAGTTTTATTTGAGGGGCTCGTGGCTATATAATAACAGCCGCACAGGTCAATCGATCAGGTTAAGCTACGCTTGCCGCGGTTGGTCTGTGGATGGGTGACCATCTTTACATAACGTGACCCCTCCGTGCTTAGGAAAGCACGTTAAGCCGTTGATCCCGGCTGTCATTCGTGTGACAGTCGTTACGGGTAGTCACAAGCCCGAAAGTCTGACAACCAGTCTTACCAAGGGGTATCGTATTACCCAGTAACTGGGTTGTGGAGGTCAGATAGGCAGTCGCTTCATGTGAAATACTGGTATTCAACTGCATCCGGTTAGACTGGAAGCCGACCCTAACATAGTTGGGAAAAGGCTAGGCGGATGATGAGGTATTTGATATTACCGTCAGTAAAACAACAATCTGCAGTTGCAAAATGTTGGAGTCAACTTCCAGTCTAACCGAATGCAGCTAAATAGCAGTATTTTGTGCGTGTCGCGGGTTCGATTCCTGAAATATGTATTTGTATGACCTACAAGTAGTTGTTCCAGGTCTGACTGTTTGTGTATGTGAGTTTAAATGTTTGTGAACGCACACACAATACAGGAGAAATTCCTAGAGTGGGGAAAAGTTAAAAAAAAAAAAAACAAAACAAATACATCAACTGAATTCGGGAAGCATAGAACCGGTCGACGTGGTGGTGGCTTTCCAGCAGTGGACGTCTCTCGGCTGAAATGATAATGATGATGACAAGGAGTGGCTGCCTACCTGACCACAATCCAGTTACCGGGTAATACGATATTCCTTGGTAAGGGTCAGTCATTCAAACATTATAAGTTATCATTTACCAAAAACAAAACCGAAATACTAAATCTGAAACTGCTCGAAAAACGCCAAAAAATATATTAAACGTGGATAATAATTAATCTGTGTCGTAAAATTCGATATGGATATTCTTAAATCGTCCAAAAACATAATGAAAATGCTATAAAATGGGCTTTAGGCTCGTAACACCGAGGTAGCAACGATTTTGAGGTCAAAAAGGTTAAACCAGTCTCACTTGACCTCCTTGTCAGTATAAAGTCTTATTGTGTTGTTGAACATGAAAAGGTCTAAGTTACCTGGGCAGTCATAAGTGATGTTGTGTAGCCAAATTATGTATTTTATGATTAAAACAATATCAGTTTTCGTAATAAAGTTTCTTTAAATGTCAGAGAAATTTACTGTGGAAGGGATTATGGTTAGTTATGATATGATGGAGAAATGAGGAGAAGAGATTATAAATAACTTCTTATAATTTTAGGTGAAATGAGTCATTATGGTAATTGCAGACGAGGAGGTTCAGAAAGTTATTCATGATGTACTTAATATATTATAAGCTCTTTAACTTTTTATTCATGATTGTAATGCTCTATCACTTTTGTATTAAGGTTCATATTATTTTGATTCAATTACATTATTATTTATGTAAATTATTTTATTTTTGTAAGTAGGTTTGCACAAACACTTTTACACGTCAATCATATTTTTTAAAACTAAATGAGGTCGGCGTTTCCTATCTGACTACTCTGAGAAGAAAGGCCGAAACAAACTCAGAGGTCACAGTCTCTTTTAAAGCCCAGACCATAATCTTGGTCAGGTTATGTGAAGACCATGTAGATCGATGTCTGAGATGGTATTTTGAGGAAAGAACCGTAAGAACAGTAAGGTTATTATTTCCCGAATGTATAGGAGATGTCACAAGTATGCACATAAGAGAAAGTCTGAAAGTGGTACTGGTGACTGAAAAGTTGTGCTTCTGGTGGTATATAATTATGAAGGAGGAATTAGAAAAATGCCATGACGAAAGTTTTAAGAATGAATGTTGGCCTTTTTTGTTTTTTAATGCTATATGAGCCTGTTCTTGTCCTCGATCACGCGTGATGGAAAGCGATAGAATAGGTCTATGATGCAACGAGCGTGCCCAGAAAATGCCTGTTCACTCTTGCTTTGAAGGCAGGCGGGTTAAATGTGGAAGGACACAAAGACGGTGGCATAAAAGTAGGAGAAGACTAAAGAAACTAAAGATGGACTGTGTGGAAGAAGAAGTGGCTAGAAAAGGGGTGACTACTGAGATGGTGACCAATAGAGAAGAATTAATGAAAAAAAGGAAATTCCAAAAAAAATTGGAACAAAAAAATATAAAGGTACTTACTTAAAAAAAATATATAATAAAAAAAAATTGAAGAATCAGCATTGCCATCTCAACGTGGTAATGCTGCCAGCCTTTTGGCCACTTATCCCATTGACAGCGATGCGGATGAATTTTTTGATGCGCAATGAGCTCCTGCCTTTTTCTTTAGTTTTTGTATTATACATAACGTGACCATTTATTTTTTTGTCAGAGAGGGACGCTTTCGGTATTAAACAAAAAAAAAACCTTTTATTTATTAAAAAGAGAAAAGGACATGAAAAATAATATATTAGGTACTTAATTTTAATATTACATTGCGGTTGAAAGCATTTGTTTTGCATTTGTCGGTGCAGCAAATTAGTTTTAAAATGTCGGGACTCGGGACTAAGACTCGCGCATCCGTCTCGCTCTCGCATGTCACTATGTAAATTGTTCATGAATAAAAGCGGGTCATTTTTGCTCTGGTCGGGGACAACGGGACAGACAGCCTGAAAGTGGGACTGTCCCGCCCAAAGCGGGACGAATGGTCACGTTAATTATACATTACATACATAATCAGCCTATAATGTTTCCCACTGCTGGGACACAGGCCTCCTCTCAGTGAGAGGGAGCGGGCCGTAATCCACCACGCGGGCCCAGTGCGAGTTGGCAGATGTCACAAGTCTTCGAATTTTTGGTTCTAGGACATGCCGGTTTTCTCACGATGTTTTCCTTCACCGTTTTGAGAGCAGTGGTGATGAAACAATTTACACAAAGTAAAATGCCTGACTGGGTTCAAACCTACGACCTACAACCTACAACTCGTAAGTCGCAGCCGTTACCACTTGGCCACCCTGCTACACCTGCTTCTGCTGCTCTTGTATGTAATATTTATATTAATTTTAGTGTTAGCTTGTAAATTGTAATTGTTGTGTATTTGTGAATGAATATATTTAAATAAATTGGGAGGACAAGAGAACGATGATGCTAGTTAAAAATAATAATACAGGTAAATGCCAACAGCGACAATACTGTGTTCTATTTGCACCGTTACAATTGCAACAAGTTCAGACAAGTTGCCCGACGATTGCTAAGCAGACCGCTAAGTTATCAATTTTCCCCAGTTGACTCACTCATTAAAAGAAATGAAACGCAAGCGGTGAACATATTTTTTTCTACTCCGTATATTTCTTATTCATAAGTCATAGTATTACATAAGATTACTGCTATTTTCCCCGTAGATAAATTTACACTCACATTTCGACAGTTATGTTCAAGAGCGTTTAGGTACGTCGTACGGCATTTCATACAAACTTTCAATAAATAAATGTCTTATTACAAAAAAGATAACTGAAAATCTCTGTTTCTGTGGTAAATTTAAAATCGGCCGAATTTACCTGTATCACTATTTTTCGAAAATGTTCTCTACTAACTCTTTTTACCTTTGTATCCTGCTTAAGCGTATGAAGGTTCATTAAAATCGGTTCATTAATTTCAAAAAATAAGGGCTTGAAAGTTCGTTTGAAATGCCGTACGGCGTAAACGCTCTTAAATCCCGTATATTAGGGGCAAACCTATTTCCATCGACCACTGCTACTGAATAACTCTTAAAGGACTACCTATTAAAACTGCCTGACCTAGGAATCGAATCCAGGACATCGTGCTTGACACTAGCGCTTGCGACCACTAGAAAAAGGAGGTATTCCAGACAATTTTTTAATTTTTTTTATTCATGGTCAGTATTATTCTGTGCTACGCCTAGATCCAAGCCTGGTTAGTTATGCTAGCGTTACCATCATCATCATCAGCCAGTCAGTCATCATCAGCCTAGCCTTTTCCCAACTATGTTGGGGTCGGCTTCCAGTCTAACCGGATGAAGCTGAATACCAGTATTTTACATGGAGCGACTGCCTATCTGACCTCCACAACCCAGTTACTGGGTAATACGATACCCCTTGGTAAGACTGGTTACCATGCTGCTAGCATTACCATGTTGTCATATGAGAAAGAATGAAGGCCACTCGCAACTCTTTCCCCTTACAAATCAGATATAACGAATGCCGTTAAAAATGCAAAAAAGAACTCACTAATTAAACAAATTCACACTGCATAATATTTTCACCTACCTATTCAAAATGAAATTGACCACAACAGTAAAAAAATTAACCTGTTGTCATGTATTATGATATGATGAAAATAACATCTCACTTGAATGTCTATGAATCTAATTACACAACCCATAAACTTTGTAGAAAGGGTTCATTTTGACCATATTAACCTGCACAAATATTCCCTTTATCTCGTTTTGCGGTTGAACAGTACCCTCGACCCTTTGAGCAGGTGCTTTAAATAATAAGAGTGAAAGGCTAGCCAGCTTACAATTGTTATGAAAAAAAAAAATATGAAGGTAGTCCGTTTTTGCAGTGAAGACCACGTTTAGGATATCTATGGTTTATGGTGACTTTAAACCGTCTTTTTTACTTTTTTAATGGAATAAAATTAACAAAGTATTCTGTCAGTGGCGCGGATTCTGTTGTTCACAAACTAAACTAAATTTAAGTTCATGCATCTTTTTCTTTCTATTTCATTAAGAAAAGTACAGAAGATAAATATTAGTTTAGTCTCTTCAAATTAAGATACTCCATAGACAACTTTAGAAAATTGGCTATTAAAAATACGTCAATTTACGCCAGGCGCTGACTAATTTGTGTGTTTCATTTGACAGGACTAAACTATTATTTATCTTCTGTCCTTGGCTTAATGAAATAGAAAGAAAAAGATGCCTGAACTTAAATATAGTTTAGTTTGTAAACAACAGACCGACCAGAGTGACCAGTTTGCTTTTAATGCTACATAGATGACATATCTTTAGTCTTTATGAGCAGTTTTATAAACACTTAAAACAACTCAGAAATACTATTCCAGATAAGAAAAACAAAATTCAAACATTCAACCCTATTAAAACAGCTACTGGTATAAACTTCCCAACAAAAAAAAAACCATCCAAATCACATAAAACTCTTTAAAATTCAGAGGCCGTTGCAATAAATTATCATTCGTTCCACGGTTCCTCCATAAAGTATAATAAAAAAAACATCAAAATATACCAAATCGGGGCTAGGAGCGAACTCAGACAAAGCTCTATTGAACTTGTCTGAACTTGTCCATAAAAAAAAGAACCCAGGCACCTGTTTGGGACACCACCTGTGGAATATATTAAGTCTCTTTAGAGAGAGACTTTGAAAAAAAAACTTTGTAGTACAGTTTTGTACGGGACACGGTTTTTTATTGTTTTGTAAAAGTATTGATTTACTTTCGTTTAGGCGTATTGTTATTGCCCATTTTTGTGTTAAAATATATTTTGAAAGTTTTTTGTTTTGATCCTGTAAGAATACTTGGTGAGTTGGAAATCAAACAAGGAGTGTTTAGTATGTGTGTACGAAAGTGGCTAAACTATATCAAGTTTAAATATCTGTACAAGTGTATTATATTTAGAATCCTACTTAGAATTTAGGTACTGTATTCTAATTTGATGGAACTGGGAATCGGAACTGGAAAGCTAAATGACCTAAAGCGCGGTCACTGTCGGGACTGCATAGAAAAGAAAGAGAAGCGCGATGACACAACGCTGGTAATTTATTGCAAAATATGAAGCACATCTCTATTCACAAAAAATCTATTGTTTGGACTAAAAAATAAAACACTAGTGCATTAGTATGTTGCTTGTAGAATAATCTGACAAAAAATCAGAATGATTGTATGTATATTAGTATGGTTTTTATTGTGAAAATAAAGTTTTTAGAGGTATCTTCATGATTTTTTTCTATGTATTCGAGTATATACTTGTAGGCAATAAAAAACTTGCGTTTTTTGCTTTTAGGTCCTATAGTCTCCTTAAGCTCAGCAGATAGTTCTCGGCATAGAATTTAAACGAATGAAGAAAGTTTAAGCTTACAATCTTCTCTTTAAGCATTATTTAAGTAGGACAGGACATTTACAAAAATATTGACATTGACTGCCTCATTGGTCCAGTAGTCGCAAGCGATCCTACTAAGCATCGTCCTGGGTTCGATTCCCGGGTCAGGCAAAGTGTAATTTTTCGGATGCATGAAGAAGCCTCCTCGTGGAGCGCCATGTCGCACCTTGAAAACAAAAGTGGCACTATACCGAAACAAAAGTGGCACTATACCGAAGATGGCAATATTGAGTTACAACGATGACTTCATAATTTACTGGCTTGTTTTCAGTAGATACATAACTTAAATAAGATAGTCAAACTGATAAATGAAATTAATTACTTTTTTATCCGACTTCAAAAAAAAAGGAGGAGGTTCTCAATTCGACGGTAGGTATGTTTTTTTTTTTTTTTTTTGTGTGTTTGTTACGCGATTACTCCGCCAATTGTGGACCGATTTTCAAAATTCTTCTTTTGTTTGAAAGGGTATACTCTCGAGGTGGTCCCATTATCATCAAGTTCGAATCTGATGAGAGGATCCCATGGAAATCGAGGGACACCCTCAAATTTTATAGGCAAAGCTATAACGATTTGGGTATTTTTTTAAATAACTTGAGCATTTGCGCCGGACCCACTAAAAAGTCGGTGTCAATAAACGAAAATGCGGAACCAAAGACACCGACTTCCGAAATTAAAGTTATTTTTAAATTTTTAGTACTTATTATTTTTGGAAGTCGGTTGTTTTTTTTTGTAAAAAGTTTTTAGCTGTCTGTGTGGTGCCGGACCTGAAGAATTGCACCACCCCTTACTTCCCGTGGGTGTCGTAAAAGGCGACTAAGGGTCTTACCGGAGAATGGGCAGCAGCGTTCTCTATTTATTCCACCATCATACCATACTGCGATCGCCAACCCGCCTGCCAAGCGTGGCGATTATGGCAAACCCCCCCCCCCAAAATTGGGGGAGGCCTATGTCCAGCAGTGGACGTCTATCGGCTGAAACGACGACTTTTTTTTATTCTAGTTATTTGCTAAGATATTGACCAAAATAAATGGTAATACTGAAAAATGTAAATTTTTGTATAACGCCACTTTTGTTTTCAAGGTGCGATTTGTTCCGCCAGTTACTCAACTGAACCGAGCGCTCGGCGCATCCTGTACAGTCACACCCAACACCTTATTTGACTGGCCAATTCTTCCCTTGCGGTGGTAGGTGGTGGTTTTTGACCACCCTCCCACCGAAGTCCGGCGTCAAGCAGCCTGCTGCATTTCGTCGATGCGTGGGAGTTCCAGTGCATCTTCTGGGCACGCTCGTTCCATCATAGACCTCATCCATCGCTTTCTATCAGGTGTGATCGAGGTCAAGAGCGGGCCCATTCAGAAAAAAAAAGTATTTGACATCTGAAATTTCTCAATAGCAGTCATTGGATTTGAGCCCAGTTGATAGATTTGTGTTATATTAGTTATGTTTAGGTCCCATGTAGTAAGGGCCTATTAATGTATGTTATCTATATAAAACAAAAAATTCAAAGACCTGAGTGACTGATATATCAGCGCGCAGTCTAAACCGCTGGTCCTAGAGACATATTTGGAGGGTGTGTTCTTTGTGAAGAGTAACTGTTGGTATCCACTAAGAAAGGGTTTATCGAAATTCCACCGCTAAGAGGGTGAATGGGGGGAGGGTGAAATTTCACGCGGACGAAGTCGCGGGCAGAAGCTAGTTTAAAAACAAAACAAGTGGAATTGCGAAGTGTAAACCCATACTTTATGCCAGTTATTTAGTTTGATAAAAGGTCGCACAGATCAAAATCAAAATTAGTTTAGTGTCCTACTATAAAGAGACAAAGGCATAATATTGAGATATAATCTAAAAACAGATAAACCTAACGAACAAGAAACAACTAAAGACAGTTTTAATATTAACAAATTAGAATCTAAAGCGGGTGTCTAATCTAATCAGTTTGAATAATTTATTCAAATCTGTGTACCGTTTGAGTTGCAATGTATAATTTGTTTGAATCATTTAAGTAACAATAATACTTAAATGATTCAAACAAATTATACATTGATTTGTGATTGCGAAACCAAATTATTTTATTAAACATAAACAATGTATTATGTTGGTGTAATTGCAAAATTGCTACGTCTATGCTTCTAAATAGTTGTACAAAATTACTGCATTTGACTGTTTAGATCCTTGCGAAGATTATAAACGAGAAGTCAGGGCGAATCGTTAGGTAGTTAATGCTTGTAGGATGGTCGATTTGTAACCTGTTACTACTGGAATTGAGTAGCCTCATGTAGTAGTATTTGCCGATAGAAAAGTCAATGTAACTATTAAAGAAAGTGGTATTTTCTTCCATGTACTCAACGATGTATGATCAGCTGTAAGTACAGAGAGTAAGCTTTTGTGGATGGTAAATAACTAAAAACGAATAGTTAAATGTAATGAGCACCTAAGTTATCTAGAAAGACCAACGACCTTAAAAGGGTGACCGAAACATACTGGAATTGTTAGACGATAAACCAGGTTTTGTGGTGCATGGGGCAGGCTGTCCTAAGTCCAGAAGTGAACTTTGATATTAAATTATTTATTCTATAAATAAAATGTCAGAATCACTTCTACCGGTCATATAAAAAAAGCAAGATGGAGTCCATGTTTCCAATCTGACTACCCTTGAAATGAGATAGCGTAACAAATTCAGGTCTTGGTCAGAACATGTGAGGAGCATTTAGATGAGTGTCTTAAATGGAAATAATTACACAGATTTTATTGTACATATCCAGTCAGTGATCATGTAGCTCAAGGAGAACTCAGAACTTAAGGAGCTCAACTACTCATTGAGTTAGTCAATCCTAAGCCAGTAATGGGAACAATGGTGGCCCAGTGGTAATGGCCCCGACTAACGAGTGGTAGGTCTTGGGTTCAAACCCAGGCAGGTGCTATACTTTGAAATAATTTCATCACTACTGCTCTTAAAACAGTAAAGGAAAACATCGTGAGGAAACCGGCATGTCCTAGAACCAAAAATTCAAAAACATGGAACATCAACCTGCACTGGGCCAACGTAGTAGATAAGCCCACTCGTCGTAGAGAGAAGGCCTGTGTCCCTGCAGTGGGAACATTATAGGCTGATTATATAGGCCAGCAATGTCATTACATTACTTGGACTTACACTTAGGACCAGAGTTATACTGAACCAGTTAAAATCGGTCTAATAGCTATTCAATCTTAAACACGAACATAAACCTTAGCCAGTAATGTAACCTACCTACATAATGTGTGAGCATTATTACTGCTATCTTTAGTAATATTACGTCCGTTACTTTAGCTGGAAGCCATACTCACTTAAGTAGCCCTTCCAGTCCTGTCAGATTCGAGAGAGTTATAATTTCCATAACGATCATTTAAGTAGCTATTTTACCATATGCAACAGTTTTGAATCTACAAATTGTGAGCGGTGTGATTATTTCAATGTTTGGGGATAAGATCCAAAGAGACAAAAGAAGATTGACTATGATTTGCTATATCATTTTTATTTCAAAGATAATTTTCACACAATATATAAGCCAACAGTCTTAAAATAATAATATACAAGTATATAAAAAACAGGGGAAAGAATCATAGGGCATCAAAAAAATTGTCTGCATCGCTGTTAACTGGGAAAGTGTACAAAAGGCTGGCAGCATTACCACGTTGTATGACAATGCTGATTCTTTGGCCAAAAGATATAAGGCCAGCTGTCTGGTCAGGTGAAGAGTCAATCAACCGCTTGGCGATGTCTCGAAGAACTAAGTGAGCCCTCGGGAGCCCATGGCCCTGGTGTTCATATAAGTCCCAATTAGACATATTGATGACTATAGGACTCCCTTTTCCGCACTTAGACTCCCATTCGGTCCCATAGGTATCAAAAGAAAATTATGGAAATCGTGTTATAGGCGTATGGCATCTCTATTGACACTACACTGTAAGTACTGTTGAAATTGTGGAACCAATCAATTTCTAACTTATTTTGGACATATTAAAGACCTAATTAGTAACCTTATTGTAGATGTACCTCAGAAAGGTCAGGTGCTTAGTACTGGCAACTGGCGAGCAAAAGCTGCTATGAGAAGAAGGCATGAGTTTATGTATGTATGCTATTTTCAACTTAAACTGTTTCTATACATATGACTTTAGTAAATTATATCTTAGACATCATTTTCTTCCTTTAACAGAGGTAATAAAAAACTCAAGTTTCCTTTAAGGCACTAGTAAAACATTAAGTACAATAATTATAAATGTATTATTAGTTTCCAATGCTGACGACATTAGTGGAGAGCCAGTGGGTAATAAATCTAATTTAAACAGAATTCGACCACTGAGCGCAAGTATCGCTGACAAAGTGCTAATTTTGAACATAAATAGACCAAAATTAACATACAGACGGAGCCATAAATTATACGTATTTAACTCTTGGCTTGTTTTGATATATGTATTTAACAGTGTTATAATGTTAATATCGTTTCTACCATGTGAGGTTTTTCAGTGATAAAAGGTATCTTTCGGATTGAGCTCTTTTAGTAGGTATATATATATTATATTATATTATTGTATTATACCATAATGTTATGGTATGTCTTGTTGTAAATCATGTTTGCACCCATGTTGTCAGACTTCGGAAATTCTCCAGTTTTCATAAGATAACCACTTACTGTATTAAAGACCTATCTTAAGTTTTTTCCAGTTTATAAATATTTTAATTTCCATTTCCAATTCATTATATGTCAATCAACGTTGCTACTCTAACAATGGTCTTGAAAAGTCTTTTACTAAATAACACAACTATCAAAAAAGCTGTGAAAGCTTACAGTCATTCATAAGTGTTATCTACAACCTTTTTATCCATCCTTTTAATTCCTGCTACTGGATTTATTCTGCCTTCAATGAAACATCAATGAGACATCAAAACCATTATTTCTTGATTACTTATCCAATTGCTTCACCAAAAAAAGAAGCGATAGATACTGACAAAGGCCGACGACGATATCTTTGACAAAATAAAATAAAAACTTCAAAAACTGTTGAACCGTCTCTTTCCACTTCAATAGTAATCGAAAATAAGTCACTTCTTCAAAACCGTGACTTACTTTCTCGACAACATTGTACTTACCGTTTTTGAAGAGCACGAAGACAGCGATCTCTAAAGCTTTGGGATGAAAGACATAGAGATTTTGATTTAGGAAGAGCAATATATAATTTTGTTTTTGCTTTTCTCGAGACCACACAGATTATACATGAATTTCGCTTTTTTTATTTAACCTTGAGTGAAGTTCGACGTTTCTTTGATTTTATAGCTTTGTTTTAATGGTTGCTTCCATTTCACCATATTTAATTATGTTTAAGTTAATGCTTCCATTTCACCGTTATTTTTTATTACAGTAATTTTTGCTACATCATCATCATCGACTAGGCTAGTCTTTCCTAACTATGATGGGGTTGGACCCCCCTATCAAAACTTGCCTCTACTAAATGATACTCACTAGTTTTTTGATGCAAAAATATATAACTTCTTATTGCTGCCGAGTTCACAAGCGTGATGGTTATTCGTAATGCAATATGCAATACATTTCATATGGTTTTCGATTTCTTCGTACACGATCCGTCCAGTTGCCATCGATTTTCGCTTTCGATTGTGGATTACTTTGCATCGAGTCCATTGCCAACGCTTAGTTACGGTGTAATGTATGAATTGTTGGCGTCAATTCTTTTGTGTTATTTCCAAAGTTATATAATCTTGAATCTAATGCTTTGGATAATTAGAATTTAATTGATACAGTCGACTCTAGCTGTTATTATTAGTTTTTTTTTGAGGAATTAATTATCGTTCCACTTGGAATATTTTATTTTTCCAAACAGTAATATTATCATCTCACAACATTACTTTTTTTCTATCCTATAAGATTTATCCAACAAAGAAAAAATGTCTAATAAGTTACTTGACTTGAAGATTGTTACAACCACCTTCAATTCACTTTTTTATTTTTTCTTTACCTACATTTATTCTAATTTGCATGTTTTATTTATTTATGTGTCACTATTTTAATAACACAATGGCGTCGATGTTTTGTACAATCTAAAACATTTAAAATCAAATTACACGTTTCTGTCCCATTTGAAGTTACAAAGAGATTATTTCATATCTAAGCTGCTTCCTTTCATTACCTGCTTCAACATATTATGTAAATAATATTTTCTAAGTTTCAAGTTTATAACTTGGGCCATGCCGATTCGTGACTGCAACCACGATTTAGAGCGTGCCAAGTTTACGTCCCGCGAAGCCTGAACTAGTTCATGTTACTCTTAACGTTTTGAACTTAATATAGTTCTGTGAGCTGAATTTTAAGTGTATGTTCAGTAGACGTACTGTTTACTGCTTCTAGTGCTGTATCTACTGCGAGTTTATTAACCATTAGATCGAGACAAAGAACATTATTGTTGTTTATTTTGACATAACACAGTGCAAAAATTCCCGGTCTATTATGTTCGTTAGCAATTTACACTTAGGTAAGTACATAGTTGAAACAAATTATAATTTTCTACGCTGTAAGCTATATCCTCATGAATAAGAATATTTTTTTAAATAAAATTATATTATATCTTTATAAACCGCAGCGTAGGTGTTTAACGCGTGTTATTTATCCTGTCCCCACAATTCAAAACTAGTCGGAACATGTCCCTCTGACTGAACAGCGATGTAGCGTAAACAGAGGATATTTTCGACTTGATTGACGAGAAGCTCTGACTGCGCAGTCTAAACACAGGTTTATGAGTTATGTTAAGCGTTCCGTTGAATTTAGTTTTAGATTTTGCCGATTTGTAATTTATTTGAATTTAGTGGATAGGTTTCAACAAAAAAAAAAAAATTTGGTTTATCTTATATGTCACCACTTTTTCCAATAATTATTGTTTGGATAATAATAAATTGTAATTGTTATTTATTGTGTTTTTTTCTTGACAGATATTTTTTAACAGTAAGAATCACTTTTTTATTTAATGTCAATATTTTCTTGTAGCACTTTACTTTTTTTTCGAGTTGCTATGAAATAAAATTTTGATTTCGTTACAAATTTTTTATCTAGCTACAAACCGAAATTAAACAGAAAACAGAAACCTACCTAAATTTTATTTTAGAGTGTACCTACCTAAGATTTATTTTAGTGCAACTAGCTTCTGACGTTTCATGAGTGCCCAGGTTTATGTGAAATAAAATATTTTGATTTTAAAGAGTAAAATTTTTAGGCACTTTCTAGCTTGTGAAACTTTGTTTTTTTTTTTCAATTATGTGCTACTGCATTTTTTTAAGTTAAGATTCTAGTTTTTATATTTTGAAAAATTGTTCACCACATTTAATTGGGTTCAGGAAGAATTGCAGAAAAAAACAAACAGAATTAAATTTTTACAAAATAATATTTATTTCACAATTATTAACCCCTTAAAATGTTTGGGTGACAAAAATTAACACAATCCAGGTTATACGATTCGATTACATGCGGTACTTAACTAGAATAGAACTTGTAAATAAGTATGAATGCTTATTAAGAAAAAAAAATCACAAACTTTTAAATGCAATATTTACACGTCAATTAATTAATTCTATATCATATTTTTATACAAATTAGAAAACAATTTCTTTTTTCAAGTTTCATACACTTTTTGGAAACAGAACATTTTAAAACAATTTTTATGGCTTTAACAAAATTAAATTCACCTGATAAAAATACTTCAAAATATTTACAGTTGCCCTAACTTACCTAATCGTTAATAATACATACATTGAAATTAAGGGACATTTTTTTAATTTTCGTCCTCCTTAAAATGGTTTCAATGGATTTAGCCTTTCTTTACGATTTCGTAAATTTAACTAATATTTGGTGTCTAATCGTGTCCAATGAAAATAATTAAATGAAAATGAAACTATTTATGACTATCGAAATTATTTGGAACTAAAATTATAATTGAGATCTATATACGTGTCTTAGAACAAGCAAATTAATCTAAGATCTAATTTTATTTTCACCGTCAAATAAATGGAATAAATTAAACTAGATTTAAATGGATCTAAAATTGATAAACAAGAGATCAAATGGAAAATGTAACTAAATCAAAAACTTAACAACACTAAAATAATTTTAAAATCGCAATCAATTACATTATTATTTGTAATTATTGTGATCACCGGTAAAATTATTTTGTAAAATGCAGCAGATATTATTGGCGAAAGCACTTACATACATATTTATAGAAAAATACTTCCGTACGATAATAAACATTTTATTAAATGCACGACATAAGAAAATATAATTATTACTTTAAAGAAATCATGAGGCGTTTTGTCGAACTTCACTCAAATTTGAAAAAGCAAAATTCATTTTTAAAAAGCGGAATAAATGTTAGAATTGCAAAGTCGAATTAAATTGAGCTGCGGTGACCTCTCGATTTAATTCGGACGTAACCACCATTTACAATTTAAGTGCAGTTGGACACAACATCTCTTCCAGAACAAATAGGCACAAAACAAAATACGGAGGGACTTAAAAATACGTAACAACAGTCCAGACCTGCTTTGCAGTATCACTGTCAACAATACTTATCTAGTACAATCTTCATTTTATCTGATGGTATTGAAGAGAGACGACGCGAGGGAGACCTTTATGATGGCCACGACCATCACTAGGTTGACGATGTAGGTCGAATTGCATCTTAAGTGGTAAGGTGGTGTGTTATGCTCACGAGGACACTCACCTCGCCTATTGTCCTGGACTTCTTGGCCAGGCTGTCGAGATACCAAGATGTGGCACAGAACTTCGTACAGCTCGGCTAGAAGCCGGTTCAGCCGCGAAAAGTTCTCCTCTGTTGCCTCTCTCTCACTCGGTAAGTTGAATGCTATAGCCATCTTTGTCTTTCGCTACGTCTTTTTCTACGGAAGAAGCGTGGACAGATAGCTGTTTGTTTGTTATGCATAAATGCTGTGTGACTGTTTGTGTGAAGTTCCTTTCCTCTTTTGAATCCACTTCTTCGTTTTTATAAAAATTTTGAATCAATCAAAAATGCTCCTCCAAACTTTCAAAATTGTCCTCCAAATTTTTTATGGTCAAAAATTTCTTCTCAGGTTAGTCAGAAATTTTTTCAAGTGGTACAAAACTTTTCTCAGGGAAAAAATTCTCGAAAGTCAATTTTGCGAAAATATCACTCGAAAAGTTCACTTTTACACACAAAATGGCACAGAGTCCGAAATAAAAAATGTACACAGTTCAATTTGGCGATAATGAGATCACAGGTAAAGTTCCGACCTCAAAAGTTCATAAGTTCACAAAAAGTTTTTGCCGCAAAAAACTCACGCGGTACATTGTCCGTAAATCACTCGTATATTAGGTGTAACAAGCGCACGGTCGATGACACAATTGCGCTAACTAACGCACTATGCATCGCTGTGGCTAACCGTCGTAAACAAACTGACTTCGCACGCCGCTCTACAAAAGAGGTCGACAGACGACTATTGCACGTGCGGCCGGCTAAGGAGCGAATCGTGTAATAGTGGATAATTCCTCGTGCACATCATTGCCTCGCTCGACGCGTCCCACTGTGTTGGTGCGCTGCATAACGTGTGCACACACGCACACTAACGAAAACCATTTGATTATAAATAGTCGAACGCACGGTAGCACGCTCCCTTCGCACTCCACTACTACAATCAACGTCCACACCGCTGTCCCCGTCCTTTTCGCTCTCTCTATTTCTAAATGCACCTATCTCTTTTCAATCAGGTTACATCATGTTACAACAGTAATCGACAAAGTGTGTCTCTCTCGTTTCGACGGTACAAAACCTGCCCTAAGTGGAAGGGGTAGAGATGGTAGTGACGATTTTGGATTTTGGATATAGAAAGCGCGCCAAACTGAACTAGCCAATCGGAGGCCTTGATTCGTATGGGGTGAGGTGACGTAAGGATGGAGGACTCGAGACAACGGGGTTGTTAAACGGAAAGCGTTCACTCGACCACTGGCTCTCGCCGCAAACCTACTATATTTCGTTTCGCGATATTTTAACTGCTCTTTGTTCAGGAGATAGACGTAAACTTGATTTCCTTAGCCTCGGAGCATCGATACGGTGACAGGAGTTAGCGCGTGTGTTTTATTATTAGTAATTCGGTAGTACGTTCGTAAAAGCGGTATAAAATTGTTTTAATGATCGTGGTTTTGCCATACGCGTTGGTTTGTGAAATCAAGAGGTGTTTTTTAGGTTTATTGGCGTTTAGGGTCGAGTGGAAACCTTTGTTTAGATTGAATACCGGCCGTAAAATTGATAACCGAAGTTAAACATAAAATGGTAAATAAAATACCCATTTGCGTGATTTTGTAATTCTTTTGTGCTTGTATTTTTGTATGTTTTGAAACTGACTTCAGATGCCAAATTAGATTGATAACCATTTCTCTTAAAAACCATATTTTGTGAGATAAAACTAAATATTTTTTTATTAAATAATTTTGGTGATTCATATAACCGTATTTAAAAAAAAGTTAATAATTCTAGAAAACTAAATTATTTTAAAACTTTTTCGAAGTTACAATATAAATTAATTTCGTGAAAAATAATTCGTTGAAAAACTTCGAAAGAAGACAGGGCACTTTGATCAATCATCTATAGCAAATTAAATTTAATAATTGTTTGCATGAGCACATTAAAGTATTTTTTTTAAACCAAATAATATTTGTCATCGAGAAAATTTTTAGGGCAAAAAGTTTCAGTGGTCGAGTTCTACTTACCTACCTACGTAAAAAAAATAATGAATGATTTTCAGGTTACAGCAACGCAGTGCAAAAGGCGAAATATATTATTTAAGCAGATTTTTTTTAAACTTCTTTTTCAATTTTTTTTATACCACTGATCACAAGACTTAGTCAGTGGAACGTCTTAGGGGCGGATGACTTTATTTTTTAACCGACTTCAAAAAAGGAGGAGGTTCTTTCCATTTATGGTTCAATATATCAATTAGCAAAAAAAATTATCACTAAAAATGATAAAAGTTCCTTAACTTTTTTTTCTTATTTTTTTTTTACAACACCTGACATCAAAACATTTTTTTTTACATTTGATAGCTGAATTTGTTTTATTCACTTACATTGTCATTCACACCTCACTTTCACAGCTCTCAATATCATCACAGTACAAATCTAACACCACTGTCTTCATCAAACATCAAATAAGAACTAAAACGACAAATCTAAAGGTTTTGGCTGAGCCGTAATATTAGTCATAGCAAACAAAGTCTGACCAAGGACTTCCCGGATGATTCCTGACTCATTTTGTTAAATTAATTAAATATCACGAACGGTACATCTTGAGAAATTAAAAGTTAACAAAGACTTTGAGGAATAATGAGGTTAGATTTTATAACGTGATTTTGAATTTCATTCAATTGAGCGGTGTAATTTTAAAACCATAGATTTACTACATAAATTAGAACTGCTGGAAGAAGGGCTTTGTCGCCAAAAAAGGCTAAAGAGAAGATGGTATGATGACTTAAAAGCATTCATGAGAGATTGGCCAGGAAAGGCTTAAGGAATTCTATGTAGGAGACAATTTCCTCCCAGAAGTGGGACAGTAAAGATTTAAAAACCAAAGTTCAGGTAAAAATATGAAAGGACAGATAAAGTAAACTCTTGGGTAAGGGTCTATCCATTGACATAGACTGGGTACAATGTTTCAGTAACCTGAATTACGTTGGAGTTCTAATAGTTACATCAGAAAGAAATAAAAATGAACTTGAAGTATAAGTCGGTTAATAAAACAGCATTCTTTCATTGGGAACATTACTCAGAGTTTTTTCGTTACCTACACATTCAGAAGCTTAGTGAATTGATACTTTCGAATAGAAGCTAATTCTTCAGTTCCATGGAATGATAATAAGTAACATGAAAGCCCCACAAGATAAAGGACTATCAAATAGTTTATCAAGAAAAGAATATCATGGTGAGAGTACCTGGTCCATTCAAATCATCTATTATAGAACTCAAAAGCCATTGGCACATTAAAATTTCACTCGTTGTAATGCAATTATTGCCAGAAAATTTCTACTCCTTAGCAATGTCTTTAATGGACAATGATTCATATCAAATCCTATTATTTTACGGTCAATTAACAGCTATACTCAATAATATAGTCAAACCAAATTAGGTATATAAATATTAAACTCAGATTCAAGTGTTAAAAGATGAATTTATTTGTACGTGATTAGACAATAAGATTGTGCAAATAACGTCTGGTTAGATAACTCGTTAGACTCATTATCTCTGGGCAAAAATGTTATTGGATTTGTTGAACAAGTAAAGCATTTGATTACTCTTCATAATTTGCAGGAAGTCAGCACATTGTTGTACACTGTTAAAATACTTTTTGAATTATGTAGATGGTAAATTCAAGTGTTCATTAGGCTTAGGTGATTTTGTGGGCTGGTAGGGAGAAGAAACTTGCACTTTGCTTTTTGAAAATAAATCAAGGGCAGAACGACAGTGTCATGAAGACGAGTTACAATTCAAGCCATAAGGAAAAGTATTCCAGGTTGATTTAAGAGTCATTTATTCGGTTCTCAACACAATAATTAAAAGGACAGAAAAGTCTTTGGAGCAGTTCTTTGTCCTTTTAACTGAACTGAACACAACGCTTGACCAAAAACGAAATAAGGACAAAAAGTAGAAGATGTCAAAAAATAATATAATAAAGAGCCGGATAATGAAATACAACCAGCCAGGCATAATCATTTTTATCCTTTAACTGAACTGGTTGCTATAGCAACACCATGCTTGACCAAAAATGAAATAAGGATCAATAAGTAGAAGATGATGATAAATAACATATTATAATAGAGCCTGATAATGAAATACAACCAGCCAAGCATAATCATAAACGCTTTGCTATCGATGCAGCAAGTTCAAACGTGTCCAGTGAGGCGATCGAGTGACTTAACATATTGAAAGTAGGTCATACGCGAGATGACTAACAGAGTTGCTATGAGAGACTACGTGATACAACTCCTGACTTGAGACCATCTTTTGTAGAGTAATTTGTTGAATCAATTAGCAATTATAAATGATTTATCACGAAATTGGTTTTTATTGTTAATGAGGAGTTCTATTGTTCTGGACTTGAACAAGATGAGCACATGATTATTTAATTAAAAATGATTCCACCACGACGTAAAAAAAAACCCGTGTAATTCTTTTTTAACACGCCCGTCAGTTAAGTTGGCAAAATCTCTTAACGTATTAAAATTTACATAACTTGGAACAACTGCAGATATAAATTTGCAGAATATAATTTGTGAAAAAAGCACAAACAATCAGAGACACTGCGTAAAAATTTGGCATTCCTTCCAAACTATCAAACAATTCCACTCAATAGATGGCGCTGCTGGTCACTCCCGCTAGAACGGGAGCAAGTTTTCGCTTACTTTGGCGACAATATTAATGCTATTTTGTAGTGTGTTTGTTGATCTCTTATCCGAACTGAACTATATTAAGGACATGCTCATGGTTTATGGAATTTAGACATCTAGTTAACAGCACAGGCTAAAATAAAATAGTAGGTACTGCTGTTGCATACAAACTTGGTTACTACATAAAAAAATTTCGTCATTCCGGTGTTGCAACCGATTTTATAATACATTATATTCTGTTAAGTGCGAGTAACACAAACAAAATAACAGGAGCCACAGATAAATAATTTAAAATATTGAATAATCAGACATAATGTACATTAAGTTTTACAACGCAGAGGTAGAGCTGGGCGTAATAAATATTAAAATTGATATGAATGCATAATGCGGTAATGGGAAAGAGGTATAAATTCGTGTTAATGCGATTGACAACCGCTACTGTAATGGTCGCCAGTCCAAATGCAACGTTATTTGAGACATGGCTCAATATACAGTAGTTAGCGGGAATACAAGTTCTTTTTGTGGTATGAAGTTGAAACAACATTGGTTTGGTTGAAATAAACCAAACGTTGGTCTCCAAGACTTACTGTCAATATCGTTGATCATTAATATACAGTAGTTAGCCCCATAAGAGTATTTTTGTTTTGTGGTGTGAATATGAAACAAAATTAGTTGAAATAAACCAAACGTCGGTCTTCAAGATTGTCAACATCGTTGATTGTTACTACATTATTAGCAATAAATAGTATAATGTTAGTCGATAGAACTGAATGTATATCATTTCTTTTATGTGATGTCACATGGCTGATAATTGCTTTTGGTTTTTAACGACCTTATTTTTTCTTTCTAATAATGTCTCTTTTTTCCTATGCTCTGAACGTTTAAACTTATTGCAGTTTCTGCGTATACTGTGAGTGAGTATTTATAGAAACTTTCCTTATAATCAAAATAGAAATATTTTATATTACATAAATCTACTAATTATCTACTAATTATGAAACGTCAGAAGCTAGGTCATCATCATCATCATCATTTCAGCCGAAAGACGTCCACTGCTGGACATAGGCCTCTCCCAAAAGGGGGAGGGTTTGCCATAATCGCCACGCTTGGCAGGCGGGTTGGCGATCGCAGTATGGTATGGTGGTGGAATGCATAGAGAACGCTGCTGCCTATAATTCTCCGGTTAGACCATTAGTCACCTTTTACGGCACCCACGGGAAGTATGGGGTAAGAAGCTAGGTGCACGGTTCAAATTGGTCGTCTCTTATGGAAGAAGAGCCGGCAAGAAATTCCGCGGTTACTTTTTAAAAAATTTCAGTTTTTCCCTCACGATCTGCATTCTTTAATGTCGCTGCATCTTCATTCTTAAACCACTCCAAAACCACGACAAAGAGCAATCAGAACGAGCCCAAAGCCGTGAAATCGGACAGTAGCTGCCACGGCGGATTACGATTTAAGTCCAAATCGGGACTCCTTGGTCAAAGTGTAAAAGTGAAGATAACACAATCAACGTTTTTTGTTGACCAAAAAGTGTAGGATTTTTTTTGTATTCTTGTTTGTTAGATGAACTGGGAATGAAAGAAGATCTGTACCAAAGTAGGATTAGATTTATGCTTTTTTAAAATTTATTGGAATAAGTTAAAGTATTTCTATTTTTAAGTGCAGTACCAGTAATTTTATCTGCGACGTCTTTTATTGAGGAGTTGTGAAGAAAATGGAAAAAAGCGGTTTTACTTTTGACAAGACAACAATAATAAATCCATCTTTGCAATGCGGAAGCAATAATGACAAATTATGTTTTTAATTTCATCATTTTTACACCCGTTTTATTCTTCGTTTACGATGAGATACAATAAAACTCTAGTTATAATGGCGTCTCTAGTTGGTGGTCACCAACTAGAGTTTTCAAATTGCCACTTAAGAAAATCGTCTTAGATAGCAATTTATAACATTAATTAATTAGTAGCTATTATTTCTTACAAAATACTTTTTAACTGTTATGCTCCGTTAAATTAGCTTCGGGATTGTTATTTCAAATAGACCTGGGGCTGTATTACGAAGTATTAATGCCATCATAATTTTTGTCTGAAAAAGGGATGGACCTATCGGTCAAATATAGCTCCGTCTCTCTCTTACACTGGAATCATGATGGCATTAAACCGTCATAATACGGCCGGCACCTGGGTGCTTTTGTGTCTAACGAGATTCTATTATCTTATTGAATTCTTTTCATTTGTTCAGTATATGCAACTTCCAGAAATTATGCTTACTTATATCAATATGAATTGTATGCTGAATTTGATACTCATTTTTTTATATTAATATAATACATAATATAAGTATTTTCTTTCGTCTTCCACATTTTATTCACTAACTCATAGCCACTGTCTCAATACTCCTGACAAATCGTTGCATAATTATTACTTCGACAACAAATTAGCTAAGATTGTTTAAACGAGAAGTACTTGCAGGACATAAGAAACTCTTAAAGCTCATCCTTCTGCAGAAAGCAACAATTTCCATATTCAAAACAATCACCTTTATTTTCTATCTCGACGACATCAACTTTCATTGTCAGATATTATGCATACTGACTGACCCTTTAATGTACCCACTGCTTGCACACAGGCCTCCTCTCTTCGAGAGTCTCTTCGAGAGGGAGTTGACTTTAATCTACCACGCGGGCCCAGTGCGAGTTGGTAAATGTCACATATCTTTGAATTTCTAGGACATGCCGGTTTCCTCACGATGTCTTCCTTCACCGTTTTGAGAGCAGTGGTGATGACATTATTTATACAAAGGAAAGTGCCTGCCAGTTCGTACCCATGACCTACAACTCTCTGGCCGCTACCACTGGGCTACCAATGCTCTTATACCAGATAATATACTCCGCCAATAACATCCATTATGACACCATTAGCAGCCAATGCGGGATCATCAGTAAAAGCTCTTGTAATCATAAATTCCTTTGCATCAGCAATTTGGTCGGTTAATAGATTGAGTGCATATTGATTGGTGTTGCGGCGGGGGCACATGGCGTGTAATAGTTTAAATGCAAAGGAAGGGTTGTTTGTGTGGTTAAGAGGTAATAAAAAAATGCAAATATGCGAAGACTATTTTGTCAGTTAACACCAGCATTTTAAATCTTGAGTGGCGCAAAGATTGCCTGGAATATCAACTTGAACTTTAGGCTAGCGGCTTTTGTGGATGAGTTACATAGTGATAATGTTGTTCACAGAATATGTGCCAACATTTTAAAAGATAGTGCAGGCCTATTACCAAAACTGGGCCCGCGTGGTTGGTTATAGCTCACTTCCATTCGAAGAGAGGAAGTCTGTGGCCAAGCAGTGAGAAGTGACTGTGACAATGTGAAGACTGTGGCCAGCTATTTCACTTCATATTTTTAAAATTCAGTTTTTTGTTTTAACAATTTTATTTTGTCGTCTCACCGCACCTTCTTTTCAGGTTTTTTTTATTTGGTTATGGATTAAGATTTAACAAAGTGACAAGACAAGTTTTGTAGTCAAGAGCATAAGCATAAGTTTTTGCAGAATGATTACTGTATGTTGGAAAATCTTTAGAAATTCATATTTTCCAAAGTAAAGTACTTGCGGTTTCTTTCAAATATCGCCTCTTGGTTGTTGTCCTTTCATTATTTAGTCCTTGTAGTAAATTTGTGATACCCTTTTACACGACACCTACAGTTAACTATCAACTAATTAACTATTCTCGAGCCGTGTACCCTACTCTGAACAATAGTATATTACAGGCTGACATCAGGTGTCCCTTTGAGTGAGTTACTGCCAAAATATATAGCCATTAAAATTAATTGTGTCCCAATGTTCGGCCAATTGCTTGGTCGCGGTATTGACTTATTGCCAATTGATTGGTCTCGCTAAAGAGTTATTGCTAGATTTCGATAATTGAAGTGCTGAGTTTTTATTATCATCTCCTCATGTGATGATGTGTTATGGTAGGGTGGTGGGGTGAGTGATGTGTGTGGTGTATGTGTATGTGTAGGAGGTAATCTTCGGAACGACTGAAACCGATTCCGAAAATTCTCTCACTACTGGAAAACTACAGTATTGCTGAGTGTTACAAGATATATTTTATGTTAAAACAAATATTCCACGTGGACGAAGTTGCGGGCAGATGCTAGATCATTGTATACAAATATTTTCAAGTGTCTATTTATAGAGAAATACACAATCAAAATGCTCAATCATTATTTTGTAATGTTTGAAATCCATGAATATCCCACTGCTCCTTCTTACTTGACTTCCCAAATTCAATATTTATGCTCTGCCCATGCTAAAAATCTTCGATCCACTAACAATCGTCTTCTACGAAGTCCTTCTCACCGTTCTGGCTTCATTCATTCTTCTTTCTTTGTCCATGCGGTCTTTCTTTGGAATGCGCTCCCTCTGAACATCAGGATGGCAACCAGTCGGTTATCTATTAAAGTGAAGGCACGTGAACATATCCGTCAAAAGTTGGCGGTACCATCTCAGCGCTGATTTGCTGGATTCGTTTTCTCCTCTACTGATAATTTTTTTCTCCTTACAGATTTTGGTTATATGTATGTATGTTAGTTACATCTATCTGTGTATGTATTTTATAGTAATTTCCTAGCTATTTATCCCTTTTGCACCTGCCATGTTTTGTCTCTGCGGGTGATGCAGAGAAGGTTGACTGGTAGAAAATTCCTCAGGCATTAAGTCCGCCTTTTAACAGTATTTCTTTACTAGTGCATAAAGTTTTAATAAATAAATAAATAAATACCTCTGTAACACAGGATTACCTAGTTCAGGCACAAATCATGTGTGAAATCGACATAGATTTAAGAAAAACTACATAATATATAACGTTAGTCTTTATATTTTTGAAGAAATTTTATTATTATTTATTATTACTATTGATATTTGAAATGCTTCTAAGCAATTTAAATGATAGTACAGTACAGCGGGGTTATTGCGTAAAACACTAACCAGTAGAAATGGCTTTCATTTTGGCATTTCAACGACTTTCATTGTGGCTTCTTTCTTCTCTCTTTCCATAGCCTTCAAAATGATTTAGATTGTGATTGATACCGTGTTATGCAATTATGGTGCTGATTGTAGTAGGTACTAAGTTGTACCTGAGTATGTATCTATACTAATATTATAAATTCGAAAGTAGCTCTGTCTGTCTGTCTGTATGTTACCTTTTTACGCCTTAACCACTGAACGGATATCGATAAAATTTGGCAGAGAGATAGATTGCAGCCCGGGGAAGGACATAGGATAGTTTTTATATCGATATTCCCACGGGATCGACACTTACGCGTGTGAAACCGCGGGATGCAGCTAGTTTTAAATAAAAAAGTTTCACGTCATCGCCATAAAAAATCAAGTCCGTCTGACTTGAAAAAAGATTCAAATTATCCTCATAAGCTTTTATCAAGTTCATCATTTAAAATTATTCAAATTCATCTCTTCACCACAACCCAAAACAGAAGCCTCGATCCGCAGTTATTACCAACAATTTTACAACCACAATTTTGATGTATATCAACAGGGGTGGCTGCAAAACTATTAAATATCGGCCGAGGATTAAACTATGCATGTTAAACTGAAACAACCCCTTTTTCAATCATGAGGACTTACAGCTGACGGATATGAAATAGTTTTCAGCAGACATTATGTAAACAGTACATATTGCTGTTTTGGGAAATAGGTGATGTAGGTAGTGTGGACGAGGGAATAAATTATTATAGTCCAATGCGTGCATTTGAGGTTAGTTTACATATTTTTAACTCGACTTTTTTTTGTATGTATGATACGCGATATCTCGCGATATCTATCAATTGTGGATAGTTTTTTTTTATGGATATATTATTATGCCTTTTGTGTTTGCTTCAATAATACGTATTTTTTCCACTTAGTTTATATTGATGATGTTACAATAACTTCCTATCACTAATATTAACATATCAAGTAGTTTATACGAATTTGTGTGGGGTTCTTTTTTTCGCTGCACTACGTAGGTGTAATCAAAGAGATTTGGATTGGATTGATTGGTATTTTAGCACAGACAAAAAAAAAATTACTAAAAAATCCTTCACCAATGGGATTTCATACGCTTAACTTAACAGTTGACTGTCCATTATAATTCACAATGTTATCCTTTTATGATTCTGCCAAAGTGGCCTTTTTGGCCCCCTGATGTTTTAATTGTATTAGCTCAGCTACAAATTTTGCCACGAAACAAAACCCATCTTCTCTCCTTTTAAAAACCATTATCACGATCAAATCCCTCCTACATTTTAAAATTGAGTTCGCAAAAAGTGCTGCGCGGTCAACCTGGTCGACTGGACACATGTCTACTGGGTAGTTAATAAATTGCAATCCGGGTGATGCGCACAGATTAGCGAGCACCGCGGAAAGTTCAATGCACTGGCTTTGTATAGAGCTGTTTGTACGATGTAAGGTGGTTATAAAGTTAAAGCGTTGATGACTTTTTTATTTTTTATCGTTTTCTTACCAGCTAGCAGCTTTGGTAAAATTTTTAAACCTAATTTTGATAGATCAAAAGGAGTCGCGCTTCTTGCATTTCTCGTTAATTTCAAATAAACATTGAATCTTATGTTTTAGCGATAAAGTAGAAAATCTATTAAAGAAATTTGACGTTTTGTACTAGCTTGATGTGCTGGCGTTTGTACTTTACAAAATTGTTGTTGTTTGTCTAATTTAAATCAGAAGGCCAATTATAGTATTTTAAAACGTTCAAATTCCAGTCGTAGTCTCACCTCGGCGACAAACAAATGTCAAAAACTTCTTAAAATGTAGGGGAATTAGAGGTAATTTTTACAGATTGAGACTGAGATCAGACTGTGAACGTTCTTAAAATTACGAAAATTGCCCCTGTGATTTAAATTAAAAATGCCAGCCTTATATAGTCCCACAGCAGGACAAAGCCCAGGGGGCCTAAAAAGTCCACTTTGGAGAATCAAAAAAGGATAACATTATGAATCGTAATATGGCAAAGAGAGTCCGTGTTTTTCTTTTTTCGCTGCACTACGTAGGTATAATCAAAGAGATTGGGATTGGATTTGGATCGGATTGATTGGTATTTTAGCACAGACAGAAAAAACCTGAAAAATGCTTCACCAGTGGGATTTGATACGATTAACTTAACAGTTAACTGTCCATTGTCATTTGTCATTATACTTCATAATGTTATCCTTTTATGATTCTGCCAAAGTGGTCTTTTTAGGCCCCCTGTTCTCATGCAGAGAAGGCACGAGCATTGATTGATCTGTTATATTTTAATTAGATGATATAAAATGAGTTACTGTCTGTGTAACCATTTTAAGTTTTTTAATTACGTGTCATGTCTAAATTATCACACCAAAACCATCACAATCACACCACCACAATCAACTCCATATCTCCCACTTAATCTGCCACATTTAGTTCGAAAGGCATATTGCGCCATCGCACCTGTTATTTGAAATACATATTATTTACCATGCTAAACCCATGGGTTATCCACCATAGCGTTTCATTAACAACTTCTGCTCAGCTCTTTGTTATGGCAGACTGAGTTTGAGCGAGAAAGCCGTGGGAAGTTGAAAATGAAAGTTTTTGAGGCGTAGTACCTAGTAGATTATAGTGGAGTTGAGGAAATGAAGGTTGTGAGGAAGGCTCAGGATGTCCAGTGACTATACCAGGTGAGTTCTATCTCATGAACTAGCACGCTTTGTTTTTTTTTATTTTTTTTAACATTAGGTACTTCATGCCTTGTGTCCCCAAAGGGTTGGAAAGAGGTGGACCACATTTCGCCAGTTATGTTTAAGTCCCCATTAAACAGGGGGCAAGCCTCAACTGGGCACAAATCCAGAATCCGGGCTGCTACTAAGAAATTCCAGATACAAAAACCAAATAACACTTTGCCTGACCTGGGAATCGAACCCAAGACCTCGTACTCATCAGCAGAGCGTGCGACCACAAGACCAACGAGGCAGTAGGGGTAGTCATTTGGTGTCGGCTCATGGTCATGTATTTCCAGATACAAATTCCAGATACAAAAACAAAATCCAGATACAAAAACAAATTCCAGATACAAAAACAAATTCCAGATACAACAACAAATGCAAGATACAAAAACAAATTCCAGGATACAACACAGATTCAAGATACAAAAACAAATTCCAGATACAAAAACAAATTCCAGATACAACAACAAATTCAAGATACAACAACATATTCCAGATACAAAAACAAATTCCAGATACAACAACAAATTCAAGATACAAGAACAAATTCCAGATACAAAAACCAATTCCAAATACAAAAACAAATTCCAGATACAAAAACAAATTCTAGATACAAAAACCAAATAACACTTTGCCTGACCTGCGAATCGAACCCAAGACCTCGTGATCAGCAATAGCACGTGCGACCACCTAGACCAGCGAGGCAGTAGTGGTAGGTTCATTTGAGGTCGGTTAGTCATGTCATTGTCATGTTTTTCATATCAAAGGACTTAGAGGGAAGGTACATCATTATCTGCCTAGCCTTTTCCCAACTATGTTGGGGTCGGCTTCCAGTCTAGCCGGATTTTTCAGTCTACCAGTATTTTACATGAAGCGACTGCCTGTCTGACCTCCACAACCCAGTTACTGGGTCATACGATACCCCTTTTGGTAAGACTGGTTGGCAGACTCTGACTACCCGTAACGAATGTCAAAGATCCGCGAATGATAGCCGGGACCAACGGCTTAACGTGCTTTCTGAGGCACGGAGGGGTCTGGGTATGTAAAGATGGTCACCCATCCCCAGACCAACCGCGGCAAGCATAAGCGTAGCTTAACCTGATCGATCGACCTGTGCGGCTGTTATTATTTAGCCACGGGCCACTTAGAGGGAAGGTACAGAATGCGGACATATTAAGGCTCTTAGGTTTGTGTGTTCCGGACAGGTACGTGTGGCGACGTCGACAGCCACGGCTGCTGGTGGAGCCGCGCCCTCGGACCAATCTTCCACTGACGCGTGCACTCCTCACTCTCAACCTCATAGCTAGTGACACGGACCTATTCTGTTGTTCTCTGAGTGAGTTCACAAAGAATGAATTGTTTGTAAAAAGTTACAAAATTTAATTATAATAATAAGTTAGTAATAAGTTAGGATAAGAGTTTAGGTATGTTACAATCAACAAAAGAGAGAAGTATGCAGGATCGTCGGATATTTTGAAGTTCAGTAAGAAAACGATGGATGTTCTCAAATAAACTTTATTTTATTTTTAGAAAACGAATAGCTCATTTATCAAATTAAATTTCAATCGACAACATACATCGGTTTCTTACTGAACTTCAACTATATCTGACAATCCTGCACACTTATCTCTTTTGCTGACTGTACACTATCGTAATAGGTTTCCCTATAATGATAGACGTAAGTTGGAAAATAAATAAATATTGTTCTGTCGAAAAATCATTTTCGCCATAACCACAAGAAGACCGATCCGATGACCCTGCCACCCTGAATGTTAACGTTAAGTATAACCTAGCTATAAGTTAAATGTAAGTAAATAATTATGTTTGCTGAGCCCTGACAGGGTCATGTACTCTTAAGTTTTATAGTCAAAGCCTGGAACTGTGTGCCAATAAATAAATTAGGATTAGCTTCTAATTTAACTTGATCGTCACTTGATTAATTAAGCGGCTTACATGACCTAAAGCGCGGTTACTGTCGGACTGCATAGAAAAGAAAGAGAAGCGCGATGACACAAAACTGGTAATTTATTGTAAAATATGAAGAAATTATTATTTACAAAAATTATTAAATAATAAATAATCCATCACTGAATACAGTTTGGCATTAGAAATTTAATGGCATATTTTTAATTATAATAAAATTGTTAATGGAGCAATCAAGAGGTGTATTTGAAGATTTTTTTGATGCATTAATGTATGTTTAATTGTGATTTGAGTTCAATCACTGTATTAAAATAACACTTGAAAATATATATTTTTTTGGTCAAAATTATTTACGGTTTAAGACCAACAACTTTTTAACCGTTTTCAAGGAATCTCCGCCTTAAGACTGGTTTGCGTTGAAAAATATTCATCTTGGTACACAAGACGACATAGCTATACAATTCCAGTTTTAACTGACCTGGCATTGTATAGGTTTCTCGCACAATGCGAAGTCAGCTTATACTGGAAGTTATAGTTTGATATGTGGTCGTGCGTATGTCCTATAAGAAACCCATGTTTTGAAACCGATTAACTCTTCAAAAAAAAATGTTTCGTTCCTCAGCCCTTAAAAAGTGGACCTTGTCCGAAAAAGGTCGAAAAAAATGCCAAAGCCTGGACCAGTAGTAACTTGTTGATGCAGGTTGTAACAGGTTAGCAGCCTTATTATCTATGTGCTCCATAAAACAACCCGGATTCCTTCTATTTTTATTTTTCCCAAATTATTATCTCCTGATCCAGAATTGTTACGATGTGCATCATGATTTTTTTTTAACATCACCTTGTTTTTTGAAGTTGGTTTAATTTTTTTTTTTTTGTATTCTACTGTTCTATTCTGTTCAATGCTTTGCTTGGAGTCTCTCTGCGGGATATAATCCGGAATTAGGTGAACATAGCTCACAGAAGATACAACCTGAAGTGGTAATTTGCCGGCCATATTACTCGCAGAACCGCGGCGATGATCATTGATATTAATTTAATAATGTAAATGTTTAATGTATGTGATTTAAATATGTTTTGCGATTAAACTTATGAATTTGTTTGTATGTAGGTAATTCAATTTTTCAGTTCAATTTAGTTATAATAATATTATTGTGGCATGTATTTTATTCCTTGGTTACCGACATAATTTTTAAGTGTACTTACTAACATAAATATGGATGTGTCTGACTTAAATAAATAATAATAATTATTATTATTTCCTTTATTTAACTAAATACATATAAATTATATTTTTAAATATTAGTATAAAAATATTTAAAAATATAAAAAAGTATGATATTGTCTATTATTATCTCTTATTATTTATTATTATTATTATTGGGGTGGACGTGCTTTTGAGTGGAGACTGCGAATCGGCAACCGTAAGGCCGGCTTCAGGCTAGGTGGATTAGAGATCTTCGTAGGGTAGCTGGTAGCAGCTGCATGAGAGTTGCTGAGAATCGAGCTAAATGACGTGCAATTGGAGAGGTCTATGTCCAGCAGTGGACTGCTGCAGGCTGATGATGACGATGATTCTGTTCAATAACCTCATGGGAAGAGTCAAATCTGCAGTAGTAGATTTGACTTACCCTAAACTTACTCTACTATACCTAATAATAATAATAGCCTCCCCGACCGTTTTCGGTCACGGTGGCAAATCTCAATGGAGATGAGCCAGGTACGCAGGAGATATTATAGTGCACAAGTGTGTGCGCAAACACAGGTGCACTCTCTGTTCCTTTACTCTCATAGTCCGATGGGACGGCAATCCGACACGACTGGGGAAAATTCAGGAGCAAGACCAAAGGCTTTACGTGCTTTCCGAGGCATGGGCGTATTAAACCGCCAACTTCCAAACTCCGGACTGTTACTATCGTCGTTTCAGCCGATAGACGTCCACTGCTGGACATAGGCCTCCCCCAATTTTGGGAGGGTTTGCCGTAATCGCCACGCTTGGCAGGCGGGTTGGCGATCGCAGTATGGTATGATGGTGGAATACATAGAGAACGCTGCTGCCCATTCTCCGGTACGATCATTAGTCGCCTTTTACGACACCCACGGGAAGTAAGGGGTGGTGGTATTCTTTAAGTCCGGCACCACACAGACTGTTACTATAGAAATTCCTAATGGAAAACCCAATAACACTTTGTCCGACCCAGGAATCGAACCCAGGACCCCACGCTCAGCAGTCGCACTTGCAACCACGAGACCAACGGGGCAGTCATTATACCTACGCTGGCATTGGTCCAAAGGAGTAGTTTTGAATTATCATACTGACCCAATTTTCTCCCTTTTATAAGTATCGCCTGATAAAGTGTTATCATTAAATCATAACTAAATCGGTTAAATATTTACTTAGATTGTGATGTCAATAAATCATAACGTACCTACCTAAGATAAATAATTACGATAATTGAAACATGTAGTAACTTGTCGAAAGTTTATCGCGTGTTGGCTGTAAATAAATAAAAACAATCGGTTAACACATAACACGCTTCGCGCTACGCTGTAGCAACGGCTTGAAACTCAAAAACTTACTAAATGACAACTGGATTTTTTGCGCGAGTCTAAAACTCGCGCAAATAATGCTCTTAATCCTCCTCTTTCAGCATAGTTCAATAGGGATTTTATTAACTAATCGCTGTGCCCGCAACTTCGTTCGTTTGGATATCAGAAAACAATAATAATGTCTCTTTACTAACACCTTACTTAATACATGTATTATATCAGATGAATAGTTACACACCGATTTATCTCTTTCAGTCGTCAGTAATTTGAGTTTCGAAAGAAGAAGACAAAGCGTTGTGTAACTATACAGACGCTGTATAACGTTTATTAGTAATTCTTTTTCTTTTTATAAAATAAAATTACTAAGTACTAAACACCGAAGTTACTCCTTATAACATCAGCTATCTGCCAGTGAAAGTCCTGTCAAGATTGGGCTAGCAGTTTCGGAAATTAGCCGGAACAAACAGATAGAAAGACACAAAAAATTCAAATAAAATTGTGGTGTAAGTACCGTATACTGCTATACTTACATAATAATTAAGCATTTAGTAAAAAGCTGTTACTTTGATATTACAAACAGACACTTAAATTTTATTTATTTGAATAAATACAATTCGTATAGAAAGAAAGAAAAAAATACATTTATTTAGCGCACACTAAACGACACACAATACACCAGATCACAACAAACACATCACACAGCAACAGATACACAGATCCACAAACACACATACATCACACAGCACTACAGATCAAAACAAATAAAAATCAAAAGAAAGAGTAAAGTCCGATGGAAGAAATCAGCAGGAAAGTGTGGTAGTGTGTGTGTGTGAGTGGATAGAATTGATGATACACAGTGTGAGCCACACTCAACTAGGTGTGTATCAGAGCTGATATTCAATCTTTCTCTTCTGAAGTTTTCCAGTATCTTGGACAAAGATAAGTTAAAGATAAAGGTACTCTTCAACAGCCTCTTAACTCCCGAATGCCAACGAAAGTTGACTTCATAATTTGTTGACAGCCTGCTCAAAAACATCCTAACTACCGAAAACTCTATCAACAGCCCTGTACTATACTTGGTTAGCCAAACAACCAAGAGATAACTAATGTTCGAACAGGAAAAAAATCACAACGAAATAGCCAAAGGAGCTTCGGTTTCTGCCTACCTAAGTTTGAGCAAAAAACTCATCTACCCATCCACAGCTGAGGACGACAAAAAATGTAAACAAAACTTTTTTTTGACACATCTTCGGACATGTTGTACACTAGCTGATAACCTTTTTGGGGTAGAAGGACCAATTTTTGAAGGTGGCTTTGCACTGATTTGATATTAAGTTTCTGTGCCCGGAACGAAGATCTCAGAGCTGAGCACGCAAAACACTTTGGTGTTTATATTAGACTGGTGGGAAGGTGCTATAATATTTTAGCGTTCCCCTTGTCAGAAACAACAAGGCTATTGTATAAACTTGTGCGGATTGTTATTCGTATTACGTTTAAATAATATGTATTATAAAATAGCCTCTTGGAGCGACTTAGTCATGTTGACCAAGTTCCTTAATAAAGATTTAAAAAGTTTCTGTGGCGGTAAATATTTAAAAGACTTTCAGCTAGTAGATGTAAGATTCAGTGAAAGATGCTAAATTGCTAATAGTATCTCTGTAACTTCGTGAGCCTTTTTTTGGTGTGCTTTGGAAATCCTCATGGACTTCCTCCATCGTTGGGGGTGGAGCAATTAATATTGTGACATCATTTAAATGCAGTTACTTCGTCATAGCTTGCAGAGTAAGCAAACTGAAGTGGCATTGGGCTAGCCATGTTTGTCGAAAGACCGATGGCTGATGGAGCAGACGAGTCTTGGAGTGGAGATTACGTATTGGCACGCGTAGTGTGGGACACCCTGGGACCTGGAAATGTGAAAGGCGGAGGACAGGTTGCTCTGGCGCAGCCTGGTAGAGGCCTATGCCCAGTAGTAGACTGCGATAGGCTAAGTTGATAGTCAGTAAACCTTCATCAGGAATGACCAATCCGTACCCAAGGACCAGCGCCACATTTTTCTCAAAACTTATAATTTTGCACAGAAGCACACAAAAACAATGCAGTGACAGCAACGGCCCTTTTCACCCTACATCAACGAAACTACAACGCAATAGAATACTCGTAAAATCGACCTCGCCGTTAGGGTAAAAAATGGTTTAAAAAAAAAACTGTAACTTTGTAAAAGTTAAAGCTATTAACTGATAACATAACCATTAGCTAAAGGGAGATAAAATGAGTTATTCTTATTGAAATAAACAATTATGTAATACAGATAACGGATAATGAAATGATTTCACTTGCTGGTGATTGTGTCGATATACGGGATTTACTTTGTGAGTAAAATGCAGTTGTTTGTATTATGTATCATCACATTCATCAATCTCCCTCCCTTCATAATCAACTTATAATGTTCCCACTACTGGGACACACGCCTCCTCTCTTCGAGAGGAAGTGAGCTGTAATCTACCAACCTGATCCAGTGCGGATTGGTAGATTGGTCACATGTCTTAGAATTTCTGGTTCTAAGACATGTCGGTTGTCAGCGGGATTGTCCGAAAGGGTTACCGCTGGCCCGGAACATAAAGGGCTAAGGAAGGAATAAGGGTGGGTTTTAGTCAGTACGAGTCTGACACTCCCTTCCGCTCCACCCAGAGCGGGAGGGGGGGTCATTTAATGATTTACCATCCGCAAAAAAAACGAAAAATATTATATCGGTTTCTTCACGATGTTTTCTTTCACCGTTTTGAGAGCAGTGGTGATGAAATGATTTACAGAAAGTAAAGCCTGAGTTCCAACTCACGACGCACCCGATTCGTAAGTCGCAGCCGTTACCAACACTGGTCAACACTGGTCTCCTCTCGCTCTTATACCTACCAATTTATTTGCGGTCGGTGTAACATGTCTTGTTCTTCCATACTTCTCTATTAGTCGTCATCTCGATAGTCACCCCCCTTCTTGCTATATCTTCCACACACAGTTCATCCATCGTTTTTATGGTCTGCCCCTAGTCTTATTTATTTATCCATTTATTTCAGTCATCAAGGCCCATATAAACACATACAATACAAAATAATATAACATAAAATACTATAAATACATACAACATTATAATTCCGACAATGCCGACAATACTAACAAGAGACGGAATGATTTAGTATGCATATCTAATGCTACCTCAAAATATGTCTTTGTAGAAAGGTTTATATCTTTCTTAGGCCCATTCCTGTACAATAGATTAAATAGAAAACTAAGTATTTATAAACTAAATGACTATAGCTGTAAACAAATTATACTTAAATATTTATTAACCATCGACTATGCACAGACAGAGGATCTACTTATTGTCTGCAAATAGAACTGCTAACATGCTATTTTACTTTTGTACCTATGTTTTAATTTAGTTTTTACGTTATACATGATTGTTAATTTATTACATTAAATACTTATATGCACTTTCTAGCCTGAAGCACAGGTTCAACCTAGTTCAGGCAAATTAGCAACTGTGCGCTATTTTATTTGTTAAGCTATTCATTGTAAATGTATCCCCTTTTTATAAATAAACAATTATTATTATTATTATTATTATTATTTATTTGGAGTGTTTCCTCTTCTCAGCTCTTTGGCTGGTTTTTGCAACATTTACGGACCGAAGCCAAGTAAATGCAGCTTGTGGTGAATTATGTTAAAGATGTGTTGTGATGAGGACCTATTTCGTTTTCATCTATTTGCATGAACTTTCTGACAATGCGACATGTATTTAAAATTGCAGCTTTTTGTAGGGTGATATACAGGGTTTCTTTTAGGTTTAGTAATTTAAGGCTATGGAGAAGGTAATTTGGGATGACGCCTGTTGTGGAGAGTACTATAGGGACTACATAAACTTTTTGTTGGCGCCATATTCTAGTTATTTCATCTTTGAGTTCTGCGTATTTACTAATTTTTTCAGATATTGTCTTCTGAATGTTGTGTATGTTGGGAACAGCAATATCTATAAGGTAAGTTACTTTATTTATTTTATCCTGTAGGGTTATATCCGGTCTATTGTAGTGAATTGTCCTGTCGGTGAGAATGGTATTATTATTATTATTTCGTTTATTCGTTTAGTTTCCTCATTAATTACATTTTTAAATATTTCAATATAAAAAATAACTATAAAAAAACATTTAAAAATATAAAAAATAGTGATCCGCCGGTGTCGGGAGCAGGGTCCAAGCTACCGGTGGTTAGGGCTCCAGAGACAGGAACCTCCTCACAATGCGAGCCGTATCGAGGAGTACTGCCTTCTGAATCAGGCCCTTGATCCAACCACCTAACGAGAGCCTCGATAGATGTTGATCGAGGCTTTCGGCCATCAGTCCATTGGCTGATACGACAATCGGCACAATGATAGCCGAGCTCACATTCCACATGTCAACAACCTCGTGTGCTAAGTCGAGATACTTAATTTGTTTTTCTTTCTCAGCTTTCACGAGGTTCCCGTCATGTGGAATGGTAATATCGACAATCATTGTGCGGCGCGCTAATCGGTCTATCACCACTATATCAGGCTTATTGGCAACAATAGTCCTGTCAGTAATGATAGACCGATCCCAGTACAACGTGATATGGTCATTTTCAAGAACTGGGTCGGGCACATACTTGTAATACGGTACCTCAGAATCCACAAGCTTATATTTCAAAGCAAGTTGCTGGTGAATAATCCTAGCCACTTGGTTATGCCTGTGCAAGTACTCGCCGTTAGCCAGACGAGAACAACCAGAGATAATATGTCTGATAGACTCACCCGGACGGTGGCATGCCCGACACACGTCAACCGTCCCGTCCTTCATAATATGTCTCCGGTAGTTATTCGTTAAGATAACTTCGTCCATAATTGCACAGACAAAACCTTCAGTTTCCCCGAAAAGGTCACCAAAACGTAGCCAGGATACGGACGCTATGAAATCTACACCGGGCTCATGAAGAGCCCGATAGAAGCGCCCGTGAAGCTCCTTGCTTTGCCATACCCTCTTGCGGTCATCAGTAGAAAGTACTACAGGTTTGCGCCAGTTCTCTTTAGCCATGGAGAGCGGGGTGAGCCCCTTGTCCACTGCGACCACATCACGGTGCATACCCACTTCGGCTTTTAAAAAATATTCCCTGAGACTGCACACCTCGCGGTTGTGGAGGGTCTTCGTATTTAAAAAGCCTCGACCCCCGCACTTCCGCGGGATATACAGTCTCATCACCGATGATCGTGGGTGATGCATCCGGTTTGCGGTCAAAAGTGTACGGACTCTTCTATCCAGGGCGTCGAGTTCGGTCTGAGTCCATTTGAGTATGCCGAAAGAGTACATCAAAACCGGCATGACCCAACCGTTGAAGGCGCGCACCTTATTTCCGCCCGAAAGAAGACTAATTAATACCTTCTTCAGGCGACAAAAGAAGCGCTCCTTCAACGATTGCTTCATGTCAGCATCGTTGATGCCTAACGCTTCCGACATACCCAAATACTTATAGCTTTCGGATGAGGAGAGGGATCTGAGGTTTATGGAATCCGAGAGTTGAATTCCCTCCGATTCCATAATCTCCCCTCGCTTTACATGCATGACTGCACATTTGTCGACACCAAATTCCATCTTGATGGCGCTACTGAAAGTTTTAGTTACCTTAAGTAGCTCCATCAGACGCAATTTGTTGGGGGCAAAGAGTTTCAAATCATCCATGTAAAGGAGGTGAGATATGACCTGACCACCTCTCCTCAACCGATAGCCTAGACCTGAATCCTCCAGTAGTGTACTTAGAGGATTCAGGGCTAAGCAGAACCAAAGTGGACTCAAACTGTCGCCCTGAAATATTCCCCGTTTAATCCATACAGGCTCATCATTTCCCTGGATCTGTCGACATCCTGGATAACGAAGGACCGTCTTCCATTGCCCCATACACGACTCCAGGAAGGTGCGTAGAGTTGCATCTATCTTGTACAACTCCAGCACCCTCATGAGCCATGTATGTGGCACTGAGTCATAGGCCTTCTTGTAATCTATCCAACATGTCGACAAATCCTTGCGGGATCGACGAACCTGTTGGCTAATGGCCATATCAATGAGGAGTAGCTCCTTAGTACCGCGGGACCCGTTCCTACATCCATTTTGAGAAGCAGACATAATCGAGTTACTCTCAATGTGCTTATTAATTTTCGCTCTCAAAATGGATGTAAGAAGTTTATAAACCGTCGACAAACACGTGATCGGTCTATAATTCTTGGGTTCCGCGGGACTACCTGATTTATGGAGCAGGTGGGTAACGCCTGTTGTTAGAAACTGCGGTAGCGACCCAGACTCTAAGGATGACTGGAACTGAGATGCCAGGCAAGTGTGTGAACTAATTAGCCATTTCAGCCAAAAGTTGTGCAGTCCGTCCGGTCCCGGTGATTTCCAATTCGATAACGGACGGACTGCTCTGGCTACGTCTGATGGCGTAATCAGGACTTTTTCCATTTCTGGTACAGACTCACACACTCGCTCGACATCCTGCATCCAGCCAGCCTCAGTGTGACAGACGGGCACCGACCAGATGCTGCACCAGAATGCACTTGTGGCGGCATCATCTGGGCGGCATACGTCTGTCACATTTTGTTCAGGTCGCTCCCAAGCTCTATACACCCACCTTTCATCGCTCTGGAACAAGCGATTCTGCGTGTATCGATCCACCCGCCGTTTATACCGCCGAATTCGGCTCGCCCATGCACAAACTTTCTGCTTCAGGAAGTCGATGCGCTCTGTGACACGGGACATGTATTCTCGAGGGCTGATTCCAGTCCCCGAGAATGCCCGCCTTACAAAGCGCATCACTCGTGGTCGTGTATTGCCCTCCCTGAAGCAGTATAGTTTGCCGATGAGTACCCTGGCCCCATCGATACGACGCTCGATCCTGCGCTGCCAGGCTGGTACGGCTGGTTTTGGTCGAGTAGCTCCGTCACAACTTGAAAATTTGACGTTAGCTAAACGACATGCCGCAACAGCCGCACAGTACAGGATCGAGTGTGTATCAACGAGATCCTCGCTGCTCTCGAAGAAATTCTTGAGCTGCGAGTCCAAAGCACACACCAGCGCCCTATTTTTTTTGTGCATGGGTAACCGTGGTAATCGGGGCCTAAGTTCGGTTGGAGTGGACCTATACTCGCGTAATGCATCCTCCAGTGCGCTCCTCAGTCGAACGTTGCACTGGCTACTTACTGTGTCAACCCTATCATCTTCTTCTTCAACACGATTGAACCGCGGCGGGATGGCATCAACAGTTGACACTTGTGCCGCAGTTTGTGCCGAAGTCGAGACGATATGGTTGCTCAGTACCTCTGAGCGCAGCCTATCAAGTGCGATATCGTCCAACCTGTGATTGCGTTGGATGACCCGCACCTGATCCGACAGTCGTTGGGCCGAAACGTTGACGGTTGGTTCCAGTTCCTGGAACAGAGACAGCATCCTATCGCGGTACGCAGTGAGGTTAATTCCCCCCTCTGTAGACCCGTAATATGCGCGCATGACGTTCTCGTTCATAGACTGAGTCCATCTCATGCGCTGCACACAACCACCGGTAGCGGGGACCCGACTCGGGGCCGGATGGCCCCTGAGTCCCAAGCTGTTCGGTGGCCGGCCTCTCCCCTGCCGACGTACGGGTGTTGGCGACGTCGGCGGGGAAAAATATTCGTCGCTCGAGCTCGACGCAACTGCCACGGCCGGTGTCACAGCACTCTCGATGGGGCTGGGTTCCGGCGGCGGCGGGGCGGGGCTGAGCGACGAGTCCGGAGGTGGTAGATGTGCACGGCGTGCTGCTGATCTCGTCAACATTCTATTATAATCTTCTCATCTCACACAGATTTATTTTGTTCGGAGGCCAAATTTGACAGCCGTCATTTTTAATTTTTCTATGTTTCTTTAGCTTTTTCATTTTATTTTTGGTTTATTGTTTATAGATTTAATATGTTTTATTCGAAAAGGTTTTTTGCAATATGCTTGATATCAATAAAGACGGGAAATTAATAAAAACAGGAAATATAAGATAAAAGAGAAAAATGTACGTTGTTGACGTATCAGTGTTGCCAATTATTATTATTATTATTAATTATACTAAAAACTAACGCTAAAAACTAACTCACACAAGTGTCTGCGTCGTGTTTCGCTGACTGGTGTCATGTAGCCGGCCATGAAACTGGCGGTACACAACACCCTTTGGCCAGAACTCTTCCTTGAGAAACTTCTCGAGATGATGTGTCGGAGCACGCATCACGAACGACTTGAAGTTCGTGTTGTGACGCGACTTGGAGTCGCGTCTCAACACGAACTCTCTCTCGTCTCTTCTCGACCCTCAATGTCTAGTTGTCTTCACTCGCATGTACTGCACTATCTCCTCAACCTTCGTGGTGTGGTGCAGTCTGGATACGTACAGCTGCACCGTCGGGATTGCTGGACGCAGTAGCATGTTGGGTCCTGTTTGCGCGGTGCCGCACTGGTTCCGACAAGGAGGCTTCTTCTCCACATTGATGAAACCACCCTTGTCGCACGTGTCCTTCTCCACGTCTTCTTCTTATAGCCATCCGCATTCTGTCTATGAGCTGCTATAATTTGTTAGTTAGTGAAGTTATTATTAGTCTAAAACGGTGGGTATGGCTATTAATTGTAATTACATTAATACTGACACAATAAAATCACAGTCAAATTGATTCGGTCTTACTAGGTAAGTCTCTTGTATTCATGCAGACTGTTTCATAAGATTTAACATAAGTAGTAAGTACATGAATATGGACCAAACAAGTTTGAACGGAGCTCTGCAATCATAAAAAATATACTAAACATCCTCAAACGTCGTCAACATTATATTATTTTTTCTGCTAAAAAGCTATCCAACGCAGATTCTTAAGAAGTCTTTGTTGATATTGATGTTGATGCAAATATTCCATTTAATGGACCTTTTTAGCAAAGCCAGTCTGCTAAACAGCACCAATAACGATAAAAACTCTCAACAAAATCAAAAGCGTACCGACGCCAACACATCAAGCTACTACAATCTGTCAAATTTCTTTAATAGATTTTCTACTTTATCGCTAAAGCATAAGATTCAAAGTTGATTGGGAGAATTTGACAGTTTCGGGTAGCTTGATGTGCTGGCGTCTGTACCAAAGGACCACAATTTTGCATAAGTCGTGACAGGTACACCATTTTGCGTAACAAAGACATCAAAAATTTGAATGACAATACAGACTTGCTGAAGTAAAATAAATAAAAAGCCCCACTAAAAGAAATGATCCCAAACCCTTCGGTCGGCACCGAACCCACTCCCACGCTGATCGTTCCTCGCCACTAATCCGACGAACAATAAGACACAGCTGTGTCAACATAGAGGTCAGACTAACGCGGGGATATGCGAGAAGTTTTGGAGAACTGGTTGTCAGGTTTTTGTTTTTAGGAGTATAGAAATTACCGTGGTTGAAAGGAAAGAGGAAGGAAAGAATCAGATATAAGAAACAGAATTAATAGTTGTTCAGAATTACCTAATTCACACAAACATAATCAGCCTATAATGTTCCTATGGGGGCCCAGTGCATGTTAGTAGATGACAAATGTCTTCGAAGTTTTGGTTCTAGGACCTGCAACTCGTAAGTCTGCCGAAACAAATGCCAATCACAAATAAATAATGATTACAACGTCATTAAATTACAACGTTGGCAATCAGCAAGGCATCTTTTACACCAGCAATATGTCGACACAGAACCGATCGCAGTGGTGGTGCTTGCGTATGCCCAGCAGTACACGTCTTTCGGCTGAATTTGATGATGATAGATATATCGCCATGATGCTGGGAAAGATACCGTGGGCAGCAACTAGGAGAATTCACTAGAACTAGTCCAAAGTTCAAAATAATAATGCTAATGGAAGCAGGACCTTCTCAAAAGTGGACACTGGAAATAGCAACTCGAATATTATTTATAGGCTTCTTCGTAACGTAGAACTTGGCACACCGATCAGGGCTGTCATCACTCATTCTGCCGAACCTTTTCACATGTTAGGGTCGGCTTCGAGTCTAACCGGATGCAGCTGAACATCAGTATTTTGTTGTCAGGCTTTCGGGCTTCTGACGACCCGTAACGACTGTCAATGATCCAAGAATGAAAGCCGGGACCAACGGCTTCACGTGTTTTCCGAGGCACGGAGGGGTCTCGGTATATAAAGATGGTCACCCATCTACGAACCGACAGCCGCAAGCGGACCCTAACCTGATCAACCGACCTATGCGGCTGTTTACTTAGCCACGAGCCCCTCAGGGCTGTCATCACTGCAAGTCCTAAAAACACCCCTAAACCTAATTTACAACCATAAAATCTTTACTATAAAGCACAGCTGTTCAACGTAAACAATTCTAAGACCTAGATCGCAGGATAAGGCCTAAATTGTCGTTCAATCAACCTAGTTCCTAACAAACAGATTCCTTTGTTCTGAAACCGGTCAAAACCGGTATTATAACTTTTAACGCGAAGTTTGATGTTAAGGTTGCTAAGTTTGGTTTACTTTATCTGTTGGTGCTTAATCGTGGAGCTAATGCATTTGATAGAGGGAGATTGGGTTAGGTAACGATTTGCTCAGAAAGTTTTGTTGGTGATGTTACTTTATTTTGTAGGAAGATAATGAAATTGAAAATTTGAAATAAAAATAAAAATGTAATCGTTCGTGAATAGTTTTTTTTTTTTGAAATTTTTTATTGAATTGATTGATATTGAAATGAAATGAAATTCTGTAGATAGGATATCACAGATTTGAGTGGATCTGTCCAGTATATAAGATAGAGTGAAGAATCTTATTCTCAACCTCAACTATGTATATCTGACAATAGAGGACGAAATCTATATCTAATCCATACTAACACTAATATTATAAATTCGAAAGTAACTATGTCTAGCTGTATGTTACCTTTTCACGCCTAAACCACTGAACGGATTTCGATAAAATTTGGCAGAGGGATAGATTGCATCCCGGAGAAAGACATAGGATAGTTTTATCCCGATATTCCCCCGGGATCGACACTTACGCGGGTGAAACCTCGGGGCGCTGCTAGTTATGTATACATAAAACAAAGTCGGGTTAGTCACACCATTTAAAACTCAAGAACGGCTGAAGGGATTTTTATGATCTTAGATTTGTTGGATTTGTCTCCGTCACAAATAGCAGAATGAAACATGAGAATATTTCAGGAAAAAAAAAGATAATTCATTTTCTCACACATTTTGTATGGAACGGCTTTTTTGATGATATCTCGAGAACGGATTGACTGATTTCAATGGCGGTACGAAGTTAGTTTCATCATAAAAAAGACGTTACTTTTGTGTGCTTTTTTGGAAAGAAACTTCGTCGTTTCAGCCGATAGACGTCCACTGCTGGACACAGGCCTCCCCCAATTTTGGGAGGGTTTGCCATAATCGCCACGCTTGGCAGGCGGGTTGGCGATCGCAGTATGGTATGTTGGTGGAATACATAGAGAACGCTGCTGCCCATTCTCCGGTACGATCCTTAGTCGCCTTTTACGACACCCACGGGAAGTAAGGGGTGGTGGTATTCTTTAAGTCCGGCACCACACAGACAAACTTACCCTTAAAAAATCGAAAGGCATTTCTTACTTTCTATTTCCTTTAATTCTATATCCAATTTACTAAAAATCTTCCTAGGGCAGTGAGACAGTTTTCAACCCGATGTCGATGACTTAACATTGGCATTGGTTTGAAAACACTTAACCAAGTTAAGGGCAAAACAACTTTAAACAGTTGCGAAAGACAGGAAAATCGGAACCTTGCAACAGTTTGCAACCCTACCCTACCCTTGACCAGACCATCAGGTGGATCACTTCAGCAAAAAAAGTAACAATATATCAACAATAGCACTTTCGAACAATAACTTTCAATCCTAAACACGTGCAAGTAATACAAAAAAGCTTTTTGGCCGACCTTACTAGTAGGTTAAAATTGGGCAAAAAAATTGTGGAACTTACTTACCTTTGCGTTTGTTGTGGACTCTAAAACAAGCGCACAGAGATAAATTTTGTTTGAACCATAGATGGTATAAAATTGTTAAAGTAGAGAAAGAGTGATAGTTACAAAGCTTTCAGTGCTGTCATTAGAAATCTAAAGGTCCAAGCAATAGGGGTGAAATTTATTCGACTTTTAGTTTGGTAAATTTGTCGGAAAACACTACCTGTTACGCAAAACAGGGGTGGTTTAGAAATTAGTTATGGCACCCAAAACGATGTTTTGTTAAGCAAAATTGGCTTTGTAGTTTTTGGGCTAAGTTTGTACGTGTCTACCAATTGATTAGTCAGTGAACGAGTGAGGTTTTTATTTGTAAAGACCTGTAAGAGAGATCCTTATACATCACCCCCCCCCCTTTACATCTTACACATTTAGTTATTCATAATAAGGTAGGTAGGTACTCATTGCTACTTTCATTTGAAGATCTTGTCTATTGGATTTTAAGTCATTTTGTAACTAACAATGATTATTTTTAACTAATTTTACAATGTCACGTCACTTCTTCCCTATCATTACCTACGGCGCCAAACGGTCTACTCCTTGACATGGCACCATGAAACATGAGACTTCAGGGGGTAATGTAAATCTTGGGATTAATTGAATTTGGTCAAACCACGCTATGATCGAACCATTCCATTAAATAATTCTCTTAGTTTAAATTTTACACCACCATTTACATATACTTTGTGCAAATATAATTATGAAATTCACTTCTGAAACATTAAAATATAAAAACAGTCATTAGTTGACTGACTTATGGCAGTAGAGGTATTGTCCATTTGTATGCAGACATTTCCTTCAGCCAGAATTCAATAAACTTTCATGCCACACGCGACAATCACGGAACCAAAATTTTAAAAACACATTTTGGAAAGGAAGCCTAAATTATTTTCACACATTGAATCACCCCTGATATACATCGTTTCAATTTGCAGTGATTGCAATCATCCCAAATTACCCAAAAATAAACAGAGATACATCCATTTTTGTCGAAAAAAGAATCACTTTAGCCATCCAAATTTTTATTTTGTCGTCACTCCAGTGTGTACAGACAACGCTTCCCAGCTTATTTGGTGTTGGCAAAGAAAACGTAAAGAAATAACAAAAGGAAAAAGCTTGTTTGCCATTGTCTGTCATTTTTATTTAATATTCAAGACACATCAAAGGTATATTTACAACGATAATAAAAATAGATAGTAATAAGTCTTTAATACTTTGTAAATACATCATGTATAGGCAAACCCAACATTCTTATTAAAAGGTTAACAATTACTAATTTTCTTGAGAAAAAGCTTTACTCTATAAACTACTTATCAAGTTTTTGATTCGGTCTGTTAAAATCACTTGCGGCTGTGCATTCAGTACCCTTCGCATCATTATCTAAGTTTTAGGCAGGCTCTGCAGGTATTTCTCCTTTTTCTCTTCTTTCAAAATAATCAGCCTTTCCTATGTCTTTCCCTATACCTTTTTCTGATAACTCATCACCATAACATTTCTCGATGCCATCACAATCAGCCGGAACTTCATCTGTACATACACTAATGCCCAAATTGCGTGTTGCACCCAAACTGAACAGATAGCGCGGTGCTAAAATAACTGATTGTTGTTTAACCTAATTTATTGATTCGCCCGCAACCAACTTTTTAGTTACGCCCTCGTGTTGGAATCAATCTTCATGTTTCATTGCTGCTTCTATGGAACATTTTTTGGGATGCATGAAGAAGCCTCCTCGTGTAGCGCAGTTTGTTCCGCCAGTTACTCAACTGAACCGAGCACGTAGAGCATCCTGGACAGTCACAACGAACAATTATTTGATTGGCCAATTCCACCCTTCCACCGGAGTCCTACGTCAAGCAGCCTGCTGTGTTTCGTCGATGCGTGGGAGTTCCAATGCTTTATGTATTTTCTGGGCACGCTCGTTCCATCATAGGCCTCATCCATCCCTTTCCATCAGGCATGCATCTTGACCTCGCAAGAGCGTAGGGGCGCTCAGCAAAGAAAAAAAAAAACATGATTTTAGATTGTCTCTTGTTTTTTAATTGCTTTCATTTTCAGTAGCCCATTCAGACTAGCAGTAGCAGTATTGCCAAGCCACAGTTTTACAATCAAAATTAAATACGATCAATAAAGATTCAGGTACAACTACTGCAATCATGTTTGCTAAGTAAGCAAGCTGAAGTGTCAGTGGGCTGGCCATGTTTTTCGAAGGACCGTTAGCCGGTGGAGCAGACGACTCCTGGAATGGAGACTGCGTACCTATCAGGTCGCACCCAGCTAGATTGACGTCCTTAAAACGGTGGTTGGGTCAGACTGGATACGGAAGGCGGAGGATATGGTGTTGTGGCGCAGCATCGGAGAGACCTATGTCCAGCAATGAACCGCAATAGGCTGAATTGATAGATTGACAGCAATCATCAGATTTAGTTAGGCCATCTTTCTTAGGTGATCTCTAGTGCCTCCGACATAAGACTGATTTCAGCTTCATTTTGTGACGTTATAGGACTTTATTTACCTGTGCATAGAATATTCATATTGTCCTATAAGGTAATTATATTTCTTGTATACAAAAGAGATTTTTTAAATTGCACGTTCAACTATTTGTACACTAAGCACATACCTTTTTATGCATTTTTTTTTATTAAGTAGAGATTAGTGACTAACCATACATTTTTAAAGTTTAAACGCAATTCCTAGTTTATAAGAGAGTAAATTCTAATTCTCGTCATTATTCCAAAAACATTGTATTTTTTGTTATGTATTGTCTGGTGTATTATAAAGTATAATTTAAGTAAGTAAACATTATCAGAACTAATATCAGTCCCGATTAAAAGCACCATCATAAAACCAATCAAGTCCATTTTTAAATAACAAACAGAACCGGAAAGACTAATGTAATGTCGCTTAACATTAATTTTTGTGTTCATAATGAGTCATTTAGTCGCATTAGACTAATACTCGTCATATCCGGTGCTATGTTTGATATAGACAAGTGATTAAGTGGACGAACCTGTTCTATTTCTGGTTTTTGATTGAAGAATTAATTGGAATCTTATCATAGGAAACGCATTTTATTTTTATCATGATAAAACTAATCTAGTGTTCGTTGGTAATAAGAATGAATTATATTTCCCTATGCGTCATCAGGCTAAAATGTTCCCACTGCTGGGATATAGGCCTTCTCTTGGTGAGATGGAGTGGGCCGTTAAAAAGTGTCCATGGAGTTTCTTGCCCGTTCTTCTCCATAGGTACCTACGCTTTGGAATGGGCAACTAGCTTCATATTTTCTGACTGACCGACTTCTTGACAATTCAAGAGTGCTAATGTTAATGGTTTAATTGAAATAAATGCTTTGACTTTGACCGTAATCCACTTCGCGGGCCCAGTGCGGGTTGGCGGATGTCAAATGGATGAAAAAAAAATGTGTCAAATATTTATTCTACAATGTTCATGATTGCACCTACCACTGTTTGTCTCTGCATCACCCAAACGTTGACTGGTAGAAAACGCCTATGGCATTAAATCAAAATCACACTAATATTATAAAGGCGAAAGTTTGTGTGTGTGTGTGGAGGTGTGTTTGTTTTAAGTACCATCCGAGGACGTGCGTATGAATACACAAGGCACGACCGAGGACCTTTTCAAAGCGAGGACCTTTTCGAGGGTCCTCGGTTTGACTTGACCAAAGATTCGCATTCTGCAAGCGATTTTGCGTCTTCCTATATACTTAATACGAAAAAGTTGTCTGAACCTCGGTTTGATCAAGATTTTTCATAATCTTACACAAACATTGTGTATCCACCAGATGGTGCCACTGTCGCCTCATACACAGACTCTTTACACTCATTTCACGTTTGTTGTATTATCCGAGGACCTGTGTGTTAACTTTAACACAAAAGTCCTCGGTTAGGTAGCTTTTCCAGACAATGTGTATTTAAGACCTCGGTTGGTAGATTTTCCGAACACTGTGTATTCTAGTCCTCGTTTCGACAGTTTTCCTCGTGTGTAGAAGACAAATATTCTAGCATTTAAATAAAATTATGAAGGAGGAAATCGAAGGTAGACTGAATCCTTAAACAAATTGTTAGTAGCTACTAGGTGCACGAGGAATAATCAGGCTTCTTCTGCAGTATGTGCTAAGTACCTAGGCCCGCTTATCTATATATAAAAGAAAGTCGTGTTAGTTACACTATTTATAACTCAAGAACGGCTAAACAGATTTGGCTGAAAATTGGTGGGGAGGTAGCGTAGAACCAGGAGACGGATATAGGATACCTACTCTTTTTTAATACTTTTATTTACTAATAGGAGTAGGGTAAGAGTAAGTTAGAAGTAGGGTAGGAGTAGGCTAGGAGAAGGGTAGGAGTAGTGTAGTAGTAGGGTAGGAGTAGTGTAGTAGTAGGGTAGGAGTAGGGTAGGGGTAGGGTAGGACGCCACGTGAACGAACTAGCGCTGGACAGCTAGAAATAATTTATATGGCAAAACAACGTTTTCCGGGTCAGCTAGTATTATATAAATATGATTTGCACCATAAAATATTGTGTTGTCATAGGAACTGAATACGTGTGTTTTTCATAAAGAATCTAAAGTAAATGCCTTCCTAGGTGAAATGTCTGCAGCAAGATTTGAAGCAAATATAAAGTACAAAGAAATACAGAACATGAACGTAATAAAGAAAACCACTTATACTTTACATGATCTACTTATAGAAATAATCATCAAGTTGCAGTAACATCTTTGAGAAGCAGGATTAGAAAACTTACATTACAGTTATTAGAAAACGACTCAAACAAAAAGATTTATAGAAACCATAATTAAAAGAGATCGACATAATTTGGGCTAAAAACTTGACATAAAATTACATAACACAATTCTTAGTTAGAAAACAAAGAAATATTCAAAATAATTTGGGAAGCATGAAAACTTAATAACTTAATGGCGCCGATTCCCTTGTTCACAAACTAAACTAAATTTATGTTCAGTGCATCTTTTCCTTTCTATTTCATTAAGACAAGGACAGAAGATAAATATTAGTTTAGTCCTGTCAATTTAAGGTACTTACTCCACAGCAAGTTTAGACGATTACGACGATTTATTGCTTTTTTTTTTGCTAATTAATACATTGCGGGATCATGGAAACTGATAATAAAAATAATTTTACAACTTAAACTTAATGCGTATGCTAAATTTGAAGACGATGCTATTAACTGTTGAAGAGTTCCCTCATGAAGAAATAACCTTGATTGCAGCATCAGCACAAACTGGTAATTATTTTGGTGTTACTAGATAAACATAAGGCGTGTTCCAAATTTGGAGATGGTGCTATCAACTGTTAAGAAGTTCCCTCATAATGAAATGACCCTGGCTGCAGCATCAGCACAAACTGGTAATTATTTTGGTGTTACTGGATAAACATAAGGCGTGTGCCAAATTTGAAGACGGTGCTATCAACTGTTGAGGAGTTCCCTCATAAAGAAATGACCCTGGCTGCAGCATCAGCACAAACGGGTAATTATTTAATTTTGCTACATAAACCTAACGAATATGCCAAATTTGAATACGATCTGTTGAGGAGTTCTCCCATGAAGAAACGACCCTAGCTGCAGCATCAGAACAAACTGGTAATTAGTTATTTAATTTTGCTAGATAAACCTAACACGTTTGCCAAATTTTAAGTCGATGCTATCAACTGTTGAGGAGTTCCCTCATAAAGAAATGACCCTGGCTGCAGCATGAGTACAAACTGGTAATTATTTTAGTTTTACTACATAAACCTAATGCCTCTGCCAAATTTGAAGACGATGCTATCAAGTGCTGAGGAGTACCGTCATGAAGAGACGACTCTGGCTGCAGCAATAATACTAAAATAATAATCCTTTGAGAAGCGCCGACAAAGGTAAAGACATCGACTCGTCCTCGCTTGGTACTTCATTTTAGAAAAAGTGTGTAAGAAATAAATCGGAACATTCTACTTACATTGTTAAAATTATTATCTTACACGTAACATGTTTTAGGTAGGTAGATTTTCCAGGTCCTCGGTTTATACAAGTTCTACGCGAAAAACTGTCCTCGGTTTAGTGATATAAAGTCTAACACAACGTCCGCACTTTGTACAAGCTATAAGAAATATTGTGTAAAAATACGTCCTCGGAAGGACGTCCCAGGGCTTACGTAAGAGGTCCTCGGTTTGCTCACACAAAGTCCTCGTATGTGCATCGCTGGTCACATTTAGCTGTGTATTTCAGGTCCTCAGTATGATAGCCGAAATTCATACAGAAAAATGTTGAGATAGCATTATCCCAATAAGCTCATCACTATAGATTTATTCACCTGTCTCTTTCTATCTTATTCTAAAAGGCCCACGAGGTGTTTAAACCAGTTTTTTGGAGGGTCCTCGGTTTGTTCTAGGACTAACAAGGTCCTCGTAAGGGTGTCTGTACAAACAGGGGTGTGTTTATATGTTTGTTACTTCTTCACGCTCAAACGGCATGTCCAATTTTGATAAAATTTTGTATGGAGGTAGCTGTGACCCTGGATTAACATATGGGCTACTGTTTGTACCGATATTTCCACGGAATCGACACTTATGCGGGTGAAACCGCGGGGTGAAGCTAGTATATAATAAATGTCTTCGAATTTTTTGTTCTAGGACATGCCGGTTTCCTCACGATGTTTTCCTTCACCGTTTCACCGTTTCATTTCCGTATAGGCAAAACGAAATTGTGGACCATGGATGTATCTATGTATCTTAAGTCCATTGTAACCATATCAAAACCTTCCTAGGTAGGTACTAAAAAACAGTAAGTATTCTTTTTCCCAGAAACCGAGAAACCTCTTCACCGAATAATTATCAGAATGTATACAAAGTGATGTCTGCGCTGCCAATGATAACAATGTGAAAGTGGCGAAGTTTTGGGTCAATAAAATGTTCAATATTGTCACGCCAGCGACACGAAGAAGAATAATTATCAGATTATAAGAATCTTTTGAAAGTTTGCTTTCTCATTCACTTTATTAAGTATCCCCATCAAAATCCATACGAAACAAACCAAGGGAAAAAATAACGTTAAAAGACTTAATAATAGTATTGCATGGGACATTCAATTATGGGGACATCGTTAATCTAATGAACCATGGCTATGGAATCCTATTTAGATTTTCCCATGCAGGTATCATAATTGCATTTACTATAACATCGGTTAATAACTGTAAAACAAGTTAACCTTATGGTGGTTTGGGTGGTATGGATCAAAGGACAAAAAATTTAAAAACTATATCTACCTAACACAATCAATTTCTCACGATCTGAATCAGAAAAAAATGGCTTATTAGTCAATTCGCACAAATGTACCCACCCGAAAAGGGCGAATCGTCAGTTTTTATTTTAAAAAAATCTATAGGCGACTCGCACGAAGTTAATTTATTTGTGGGCGAACGACAACTCCAGATATATATATATATAATAATAATAATAAATAATAAATCATTTATTTTCAGGTAACAAAGACCAATAGACCTTAACCTAAGTATACTAACAACCTAATATAGTAACAATTTTGTTAGTAAATAATACTTAGTAACTATGTATGTTAATATCACTTAGTATATGTACGTGTAATTGTATATGTATTTATGTATGTGTGTATGTTTAGGTATGTGTGTAATTAGTATCAGTATAATAGAGACTTTATTAATTACTTAAAATGAACATCAAAATGTGTGATAGAACAAAAAAATACTCGAAAATCTGGTCACCTTCTTCTTAGAGAGTAAAAATTTCATCACACGTATGAAACTTCCTATCTTTCTTGTGTGCAATTCTACTCACACACACTGAACAAGAAATTGTAACGGCAAAGGCCATATCTTAGAATGTAAGTAGGCTCTTAGCATTTGAGCAGTTAAACCCCACCTGGTGCAACCTACCACAGCACCCACCCAAAATAAGCTGCCCATAAGTACAGACGCCAGCACATCAAGCTACTACAATATGTCAAATTTCTTTAAGAGATTTTCAACTTTATCGCTAAAGCATAAGGTTCAAAGTTGATTGGGAAATTTTGACAGTTTCGGGTAGGTTAATGTGCTGGCGTCTGTACCATCCATCTATTCGAAGACAAAGAAACAAGTTTATTACTAACTAATAAAACAGAGTCAATAACTCACTGAAAACCCATTACGAGGTTTAAAACTGACAATTATACATGGTGTGTCTTTAAGCATTCTTTATCGGGCTCACACTTGACATATTGTACACAGGGTGTTTTATTTTAAGCGTTTTATGTGTTTTCACAGCAGTCGGGTCTGGATTTGTTTTGGTATTCTGTGTTTTTAGACGAGCGTACATGGTAATTAATTTTTAGCACATATTCGACTTTTTGTGACAAATGGTGCATCTTGATTTGAGTTAAGACCATTAAATATCAGTTAGCCAAAAATAGTCTAGCGTTGTCAGTATTAATTTTATAAGTATGCACTTTTTTACAATTTTATTAACGAACTGGAGACCTGGTATATGAATTTTATTTATAGTATGTAATCATCATTATAATTTCAGCCGAAAGACGTCCTTTACTGCTGGACATAGGCGTCCTCAAACACCCCCACTTCGACCTGTTTAATGCTAATGGATAATAATATTCTCTAAGGATGTACAGACGCCAGCACATCAAGCTACCCGAAACTGTCAAATTTTTCCAATCAACTTTGAACCTTATGCTTTAGCGATAAAGTTGAAAATCTATTAAAGAAATTTGACAGATTGTAGTAGCTTGATGTGCTGGCGTCTGTACATAATATCTGTGATGATTAATATAATGATAGCATAATAACCACAGATATAGATAGACCTAGATAACGCAAGTATCACGATCTGTATGAATACCAAGCTTGTCATTTTTTGACTACCTACTGTGACGTCACAAGCACTATTTAGTGATGGGAAAATCAAATCGATTCAAAGACGCCATGCCGCCGCGCCCCATCCCGGGGCCTAGCGCCAGCGCTCACGCTCACCCAGCCATCAGCCGGTCGGTTCTGTAAAAATCTCACCGTGAAAACTTAGGTGAAGTGAGTTTGTTTTTGCTAGGAATTGACACTATTGACAGCTCACTCCACGCTCACTTCACCTAAGTTTTCACGGTGAGATTTTTACAGAATAGCACCGCAGTACACAGGACTGAGCGCGAAAGTGGCGGCTTACGATTTTTGGCACGCGAAGTCGTTGCTCTTGCGTTATCTAGGTATACATGTGATAATCACATGCATACAGTGGCCTCCAAAAGTTAGAAGACATTCTTCCACTTCACCTGTGACACACCACATTATAATTTAAAATTCTAGTGATTCAATGTTTTTAACTGCTACAACATTGTTATTGACTAATTCAACTACCTTTGGCTTATCATAAAAAAGTATCAAGTAATCCCTTAGGAGACCCGATTATTTTTTTTTATTTTAATCCATAATATGCCATCAAAGCTGAAGTGAGGAAATGTCAAGTAACTTTTGGAGGTTACTGAATTATTTATTTACAGTAACTCCTACTTATTAAAGCCTGCTTTTCCAAACCAAAACACAGTAGCAGCTGATCACCTCATAAACAACGGATTTTATCTCCTTTTTAAGCTTTGCCATTTGAATAATACCTGAAAATCCTCCCATCAACGTCTTTTACTAACAGCAGTTATCACCGCACATAATTAAAACCATTGTCTTGCACCAAAAATTACGGTCCCCATAAATAAAAGCCGGGCTTCGTTTAAGACGCCATATTTAAAATAGTGCCATAAAAACATCTTGTGTTATTACACCAAAAAAACTGGTCCTTCATGTCGTAATACTTGAAGAGTGACACGGGTCAAGTTATTCCGGTCCTTCGATCCCAAAAAACGTGAAGAACCATCGATCTAGCTTCCTCGGGTACATGTCGGTACTAAATATTTTATTGGTACTCAAAGTCTCTTTATTATTCAACTCAGAGATTAGTGTAATAGGTATAATCATTAGGGTGACAGAGACTGAAGACTGTCTCTATGAGGGTGTTAATTTTATCACAAAAGATGCTAACAAAGTTGCAAATGAAACATCGGTATCGCTGACATATAGAGCTATATATACACACTATGAAATATAAAGCTATATATTTCCAATTTTAACTGACCTCGCATTGTTATAAGCTTTTCGTACATTGAGAAGTCAGCTTATACTGGAAATAATTATATTACTTGATATGTCGCCGTACGTACAGTGATTGCGCTGATGTTCACAGCTTTTAGAAAACAAGTTCTGCCCATGTTAGATGTAATTATTCGTATTCGTATTAAATTATGATCAATCTTTAATCGGTAAACGGTAGTTAACACCATGACAAAATGTAGTCAGCATTAATATTATTGAATATTCCGCAGTTTCCGAGTTAAAACATGACGTTTTATACCCGTAGGTGTTGTAAAAGCTAGTTCAATTATAGCAGATTGTAAGATTATGGGCCGCAGCGTTCACTTATCGTTATGATCGTGACTTTACTCCTACTGAAAAACATGGTATAAAAGTCCTTGTATATTTGCATAATTTTCTTGATTTTATCTCGGTTTGAGTTTGTTTTTACACGACTACGATGAAGTCAAAGGAGGAAGGACAGGTTGTGTATGTGCTTCTGTTCCCCCATATCTCCTAAACTGGGTCGCAGGACCTAACGTTCAATTCAAGACGGCGCGCGGCGCCTTAGAGCAGATGAAATGTGATACCATTTTTTTTAAAAGATTAATTCATATATAGTATTTGGTACCTATCTAAGTAATAGGTCTTTTTTTTTGCGGATTGGAAATCATTAAATGACCCCTCCCGCTCTGGGTGGAGCGGAAGGGAGTGTTAGACTCTTACTGACTAAAACCCACCCGTGTTCCTTCCTTAGCCCTTTATGTTCTGGGCCAGCGGTAACCCTTTCGGACAATCCCGCTGACCAGGTAATAGGTCTTTAGAAGTACTTTTCTATGATAAATTTTCGTTGGGGACAAAAGGGATTTTCTCTGTGTGACACCCAAACATCCAAAAGTGTTTGGCTGACTAGTAGCCATCACATAGTGTCCGCAATTACCGTCAAATGACCTCACTGAAACCACGAAAGAAAAAACGCTTTTTACCACCCACCAACGCACACTTTAGGGAAAAAAATGCTCTTTAGGGAAACACACCATAAGTTGGTGTTTCACAAAAGAGCGTTTTTTGATACCGTTAAAGTCTAACCTATAGTTTCATGCCAGCTGTGTCACTACAGCCCTTATGTGGCAGCCATCGCTGTCGTACAAAAACTGTCGTAGAAAACCGTAGCTTAACATACATTATGCGAAGATAAAAGTCAAGCTAATAAAAACGAAAAACAAAATTTATGATCTTAATGAGACGAAGTAAACTGAGACAAAGACACACAAGGACAAGACAAAAGCCAAAAAGCCTTACAAAAACTCTTATTTTAATGACCACAAACAACCTGCCATTGCAATTGTGTCTCCTTCTCCCTTTAAATCCATCAACACTTTGTCTTTAAAATATAGCTTTTAGCGACAAGATCGCTCTCGAACCTCTAAGTAAAAGTTCTACATTTACATCTGTAATTCGTGTGCATGTTATAGAGTATTCTATTCTAATGACCAAAATTCTTCAAATACTTCAGCTTCAAACAACAGGAACTATCAATATTCCTGTATATACCAATCAAAATTAATGTTCTCGTAAATATTAGATTCCTTTGTGAAATCTCAAGGGGTTCGGTAGCTGAGATGTTTGGACATAAAATCAATCACATCTGGTATTGACGTAAATACAGTTATATTGGGATTGGGACAGTTATTGAGCTGTTAAATGTGTGAAGTCCCTTGACAGTTGTTTTTAAACATGCTTGAGTAATAAGATGTTCCGTGCCTCGGAAAGCACGTTAAGCCGCGGCGGCAGCGGCTGTCATTCGTGGATCTTTGACAGTCGTTACGGGTTCTCAGAAACCCGAAAGTCTGACAACCAGTCTCACCAAGAGGTATCGTATTACCAGTAACTGGGTTTTGGAGGTCAGATAGGCAGCCGCTGCATGTGAAATACTGGTATTCAGCTCATCCGTTTAGACTGGAAGCCGACCCCAATATAGTTGGGAAAAGGCTAGGCAGATGATGATTGAGTAAAAGGATGTTTAAATGTTGGATGCTGCGGTCGGTATATTATCTATCATTGACGATTATGATTGGTTCTTGAGAAAAAAATTAGCATTATGATGATTATATTGCTCCTCACGAGTATATAATCTTCAGTCTTGAACCACCACTCAACACTGGTCCATCATTTAAGCAACGTACCTACAGCCCGCGTTAGTCATGTTCAGAGAAGAAATACGTTACAGTGACTCTGTGTCCTCTAAATAGCTAAAGCGATGTCATATTTTTTATTTTTTTATTGTAAGGAATGTAATGGTATCTACAACGCCACATGAGAGCAACGAGTCGTACTGACGTCACGCAAAATACTACATCTCGCAAGCAGAGTTTACCGCGCAACTATCATAGATACAACGGCCCGACATGAATCATCGGGCAGTTGCCCGCCAGACAACACCTCTATGGTCGGAGGATCTTACCTTTTCTATGGAGTATGAGTGAACTTTACACCCTGTTCCTCATACCCCTTTAAGAACATCAAGCAAGTTACATTATAATATAAGAACTTGCAACTAATTTAACTAAAACTATTTTTTTTTTTCACAACACTGTCCACAGGCAGATATAATAGTTTCGAAAAAAAGTGTTATCGCTACGAGTTTAAGTACGTGCAGAAATAAGTTGTCAAATGTTTTTATCTAAATCGGTTCAGCCGTTAGGGAGCTACGATGGCGCAGTCAGACACACAGATACACAGGTTAAACTTATAACACCCCTATGTTTTGGTCGGGGGTTAAAAATGAGCATCATTGGCGCCTATTCTGTTGTTCACAAACTAAACTAAATTTAAGTTCATGCATCTTTTTCTTTTCATTATGAAAAGGACAGAAGATAAATATTAGTTTAGTCCTGTCAAATTAAGATACTCCATAGAGACCATAGACAACTTTAGACGAGATTAAAAAATTGGCTACTAAAAATACGTCAATTTACGCCAGGCGCTGACTAATTTGACAGTACTAAACTAATATTTATCTTCTGTCCTTGTCCTAAAGAAATAGAAAGAAAAAGATGCCTGAACTTAAATTTAGTTTAGTTTGTGAACAACATAATCGGCGCCAGTATCTGCCTAGGCTTTTCCCAACTATATTGGGGTCGGCTTCCAGTCTTACCAGATGCAGCTGAATACCAGTATTTTACATGGAGCGACTGCTTACCTGACCTCCACAACCCAGTTACTGGGTAATACGATACCCCTTGGTAAGACTGGTTGTTAGACTTTCGGGCTTCTGACTACCCGTAACGACTGTCAAAGATCCACGAATGACAGCCGGGACCAACGGCTTAACGTGCTTTCCGAGGCACGGAGGGCGTCTCGGTATGTAAAGATGGTCACCCATCCACAGACCAACCGCGGCAAACGAAGCTTAACCTGATCGATCTACATTAATATACACACATCAAAAGTGTCTAGGGATCAAGCATTTTTATGCGGATTTCTTGAGATTGAGATGTGGCTTTGTAATAAATTTATGATTTTATAAATTTATATGGATCCTTTTTGGTGCATTTCATAATTTGAATCAGGAACTGTGAATCAAATTCGAGTAAAAGATGAAAATCAGCTGTCAATATTTTCCCTATAAAAACATACAACGCATTGAAGACATTATTAGTGCTACTGTTTCCCTACTACTGATTAAAACCAACGTTATTATGGAGCGGCGACGTCATTTAAGCAGGGAAGAAATGCTCAGAGCCGTGGGAATGATAGAAGCTGGTTCCCGGCAACGTACTGTGGCTTTAGCTCTGAATACAAGTCAGAGTGTTATCAGTCGACTTTGGACACGTTACCGAAGCACTGGTACCGTGGCTGAGCGCCATGGAGGACGGTATCGCTGCACCACATGGAGACAAGACCGATACATTCAAATCTTAACTCGAAGAGCTCCAACAATAACCGCCATGATGTTAGCCGTGAGGCTTCATCACTCTTCAGGGAACTTAATTAGCGACCAAACAGTCAGAAACCGCTTGCATGAAGTGAACCTTCATTCCCGAAGACCGCTACGGGTACCACCTATACCAATGCACAATCGTAGGATTCGATATCAATGGGCTCTTGAACACAGAAATTGGGCAGAAGAACAATGGCGTTTCGTGTGCTTTTCTGATGAGTCTCGTTTTGGTATGAGACCGGATACAAGACGTATACGACACTGGAGAACCCCTGGACGCCAACAGCGATTAAAATCCTGCCAGGAAGTCCATCCTTATAGTGGTGGAACCATCATGGTATGGGCGGGTATTTGGATCGGCGGAAGAACTGAGTTGATTTGGATCAGAGGCAACCTCAACGCTCAAATTTATGCTGAGACGATTGTATCAGACGTCATCGTTCCTCTACAAGTGCAAATCGGTCCCTTATTTCAGTTAATGCATGAATAATGCACGACCGCATACCGCAAGAGTTGTAAGACAGACTCTCGCCGCAGCTAACATCAATGTCCTGCCCTGGCCTGCTCAGTCGCCAGACTTGAACCCGATTGAGCATGCATGGGATATGCTACAGAGAAGAGCTCTGCCGAATATGGAGGGTATCCAGTCGCAAGAAGACCTTTTTTTGTTGTGCAACAACACGAACATGGGCGGCCATTCCACAGCGTGATTTGGATGAACTCATTTTGAGTATGCCAAACCGATGTTCTTGTGTTGTTAGTGTTCGCGGTAGAAACACGGATTATTAATTGTTTAAGTTACCCAATAAAATTTTAAAGAAAACTGTTATTTCAGTCTTTTTTTCGAACTTTTGTGTTAGTGGTTCAAATGTCAAAAATCCCTTTATTAGGAAAATGGCAAATTTCTTTATTAATGCAAAGGTGACTTGGTTTATCGTTACTGTGACAAACGAAAACACTTTATTTGATGAATCCTTAAAGAAAATTTTAATTAATATCAATCAGGAGAAAAGTTATTGCAAAAATATATGTTGATCCCTAGACACTTTTGATGTGTGTAGTTAAAATTTAGACAAAGATTATATAATCTAAAATATGACCATAATATCAACATTGAAGATTTTCAGAGAGGTAACACACAAGGGTTTTAAGTCTTTATCTAAGTATCATGAGTATCTAAAGTTATCAATCATAGTACCGGCAACCATTACCAGTACCCACAATTAAATTCAAATTCCCTTACAAATAAATTGAAATATCAAAACTGAAATTGTGTTTCGATTCAAATCGTATTGAGACAAAGACAATAGACTTTAAACAGGTCTCGGACCTTGACAGTGTAATTATAAAGAGCCATTTGCGCTGTAATCACGAAGCGAAGGGACCGCTTTTAAAGGGTTAAGATGGCGTTTGATTTACGCGCTGAGGAAGAATGTTCGGCGAACTTTGTGTCAAAGGCCACTTCGCTTAGCACCACCACCTCAAGCATTATTATTATTATCAGCCATTTCTGCCCCACTGCAGGGCAAAGGCCTCCCTTCCCTCCTTCCACTTATCCCTATCCAGGACCGCTTTCACATATAGGCGACTTTAGCAGCGCGACAGTCGCGCGACCGTCACCCATTCAGAATTTCATAATAAAAACAGAAGCGCACCAGCCGCGCGTCCGCTGCGCTTCTGTTTTTATTATGAAATTCTGAATGGGTGACGGTCGCGCGACTGTCGCGCTGCTAAAGTCGCCTATATGTGAAAGCGGCCTTTATACGCCAATCCTTGTGGAAAGAGTCGAGTTCATCCCGCCATCTCATTCTGGGCCTGCCGCGTTGTCGTTTGCTGCTGTTTGGGACCCATTGTGTGACCTCAACCATTAGGTAAGTTATTTTTATATCCTCCTTACAAAATTAAGGTTTCAGTATCCTTCCTTATTCTTTCAAATTGTTTCTTCACTGCAGAGAATATAAGCCAAATGTGTAGATTCTACTTGTACCCAGTTATTTCAAGCCAAAGTAACCTTTACTGTTTAAGAACTATCTTATCATCTATTTGAAAGGCATTCTAAATCAGTAATGATTAGAGACTTGTGGTTTATGCGAACTAAAAAGCTATGTAAAAAAAAAATACAAATTTTCCTCCAAAAAATCATTATCATCATCTGCCTAGCCCTTTTCCCAACTATGTTGGGGTCAGCTTCCAGTCTAAGCGCATGCAGCTGAATACCAGTATTAAACATAGAATGACCTCCACAACCCAGCTACTGGGTAATACGTTACCCCTTGGTAAGACTGGTTGTCAGACTTTCGGGCTTCTGACTACTCGTAATGACTGTCAAAGATCCACGAATGACAGCCGGGACTAACGGCTTAACGTGCTTTCCGAGGCACGGAGGGGTCTTGATATGTAAAGACGGTCACCCATCAACAGACCAACCGCGGCAAGCGTAGCTTAATCTGACAGATCGACCTGTGCGGCTGTTATTATTTAGCCACGAACCCCTCCAAAAATATAGGTTGAAAATGATCGTGATAATATGATTATCATTGGTTTAATATGTAAAAGCTAACTTATTTTAAATAAACACTGTTATAAATCTTTTAGAAACGCATGAAACAAACTTAGCCCTAACAGATTTGTCGCCGGCGGGTGTGGCTCAAACTCAGTTTTTACTCATAAATTTATTGTTACAGTCGCTACAGCTGCTCAGTTGTTTGCGCCGGCGCAGGACAATAGCTGTCATCGATATACACCAATCATAGTTTATTGGAAATTAACTTTAGTTGTAGTAAGACTTTATGCAAGTAACTAGTGTTTTTGTTTTTAGTATTGTCTTTGGAACATTTAAACTTGGAAATAAATCCTTATTAGATACAGAAATAATTTATGAGAAGTTGAGTAATACTTTGGAAATGCATTTTTATCAACATCACCATCTGCCTAGCCTTTTCCGAACTATGTTGGGGTCGGCTTCCAGTCTAACCGGATGCAGCTGAATACTAGTATTTTACATGGAGCGACTGCTTATCTGACCTCCAAAACCCAGTTACTGGGTGATACGATACCCTTTGGTAAGACTGGTGGTCAGACTTTCGGGCTTCTGACTACCCGTAACGGCTATCAAAGATCCACCAATGACAGCCGGGACCAACGGCTTACCGAGGCACGAAGGGGTTACGATATGTAAAAACTGGTCAAGTGCGAGTCGGTCTCGCACACGAAGGGTTCCGTACCACAAGGCAAAACGCCAAAAAAAAAAACATGTTTGTTGTATGCCCCCCTTAAATATTTATTTTATTTTAATTTTATTTTTTATTATTGAAGTTAAAATACAACTGAGTATTTTGTGAATATTTCAAGTGCCTACCTGTTGCCATTTTTGATATCGAGCAAAAAAGGGCAAAAAAATCGCGTTTGTTGTATGCCCCTTAAATATTTAATCTATTTTGTTTTTAGTACTTATTTGTTGTTATAGCGGCAACAGAAATACATAATTTGTGAAAATTTCAACTGTCTAGCTATCGCGGTTCTTGAGATACAGCCTGGTGACAGACAGACGGACAGACGGACAGACGGATAGACGGACAGACGGACAGACGGACAGACGGCCAGACGGACATACGGACAGACAGCGAAGTCTTAGTAATAGGGTTCCGTTTTTACCCTTTGGGTACGGAACCCTAAAAATGGTCACCCATTCACAGACCAACCGCGGCAAGCGTAGCTTAACCTGATCGATCGACCTGTGCGGCTGTTATTATTTAGCCACGGGCCCCTCGCATTTTTATCAACATGATAATTATTATTGGTCCTTGTTATCGAAAATGCTGAAAATAATTATGAAAAGAATCTCACAAATAAAAGTACCGTCAAATTAATAATTTATAAAGCTGAAAAGTTTGTTTGTTTGAACGCGCTAATGTCTAGAAATACCAGTCGGATTAAAAAAATATTTTTGCATTGGTAGTAGAGGGGCCCGTGGCTAAATAATAACAGCCGCACAGGTCGATCGATCAGGTTAAGCTACGCTTGCCGCGGTTGGTCTGTGGATGGGTGACCATCTTTACATACCGTGACCCCTCCGTGCCTCGGAAAGCACGTTAAGCCGTTGGTCCCGGCTGTCATTCGTGGATCTTTGACCGTCGTTACGGGTAGTCAGAAGCCCGAAAGTCTGGCAACCAGTCTTACCAAGGGGTATCGTATTACCCAGTAACTGGGTTATGGAGGTCAGATAGGCAGTCGCTCCGTGTAAAATACTGGTACTCAGCTGCATCCGATTAGACTGGAAGCCGACCCCAACATAGTTGGGAAAAGGCTAGGCAGATGATGATGATGATGATGATGTAGCCAATTTTTTGAGAAAGGCTATTGGGCTATTTAACATCACATTAGAACCCTTTGGAAACAAACCAAAAAAAATGTCAGAAAGAACGCTAAGCGAATACGAAGTAATAGTGCGCGCGGGCGATGCGATACGACGAGGTGGGTCGAAGGAACGAGAAATTTCACGAGGACGAAATCACGAGCAGCATGTCGATTCTGTAAAAATCTCACCGTGAAAACTTGCGTGGAGTGAGCTGTCAGTGTCATCCCACTGATGCTAGGGATTGACCAAGCAAACACTTCCAATCATAATCAAGATTTTAATAATGATTTTTATGTTACGACTTTTAGGCTGAGGCTACAGTAGGCAGCGATTTGCGATGCGACTGGAAGAGCGAAATGAGAAAAACATGGTATGGCTACATTACAAGCGAAATTCCGGCGTATATTCGGCGATGACGTCGCTACAGGACACATGCTCAACGAAATATATGTAGCCGCTATCATAACAAAGACTCAACTTGAATTAGTCGTTTTCTTAAAATGCGATCAAATCATCCATCGCGGTTTACTATACGCATAATGTAGCCACACGCATAATTAGTAGCGCTATTGAACTAGTCGTGCAAATGAGAAATTTTATAATAAATTCGCTTCAATTTCGCTGTTGCGTTGTGTAGCCGATGTCATGATTACAGTAATGTTGTTCCTATCGCATAAAGAAATCAAAGATCGCTAGTAATATTTGATGTACGGTGTAGCCATATACGTGAGCATTCATTTACTTGTTTTAATCGCTCATGTGTCGCAGGTCGCGTCGCGGCCTAATGTATCCTCAGCCTTAGTCTTAAACGTCAATGTTTTACTTTAATTATTGTTCGTGCGTGACGCGCGAGCGCGTCAGGCTATTTATGGACTAGTCTAAGAAAAAAAAAGAAAAAGCAACAACATTGAGATTCTGAAGTTTTTGTTTTGCTATTTTATTTAAAAACCTCATAAAATAGTAACGTTTTGACAACTAAAATACTAGCTTCGAATTTATATAAAACGATCAATAGAATTAGCATAAAAAATATTATTAAAATCTCGATTATGATTGTAAATGTACGCTTGGTCAATCCCTAGTATCAGGTGGGATGACACTGACAGCTAACTCCACGCTCACTTCACCTAAGTTTTCTCGGTGAGATAGTTACAGAATCGCAGTGTAGAAGCTAGTTTATAATAAAAAATAAGAAAAACATACACAACTCAATTTCCAGTACTTAATCAAATCAATCATTATATCTGCCAAAATTGGCAGAGTTGATGTTGGCACCCGCTACGCAAAGCAAAAAGCGTGACCATTGGATCGAAAAAAAACCCAACACCGAATCACTCAACCCGTTATTAATACTACTCATTTGCACAAAAACCAATCATACTAGTAAATCATCTACAGTTAGCCTCGTTAATGACCTAGGATATCACGCTCGAATCGTCTGCAAGTCTGAACTTGACCTAACAATATATCAGTAAAAAATACCTCATTCTTGAACAACACCTATTGTAGTCTGCTGAAAAACAAATGCCGGTGGCAAAGAACTTAGTGGTTAAGGAATAAGGATGGATTTTGATTGGTGTGGTGGAAGAGTTAAGTTTGTAAGTAAAGGCGTGTGCCGTTACAGATTGTGTGCACGCGACTGCAGCGGGTAAAGACGAGGTGATAAGTTTTGAAAGATGATTTTTGGGAAAAGGACGATAGTCTTACCAGTATAGTGTTACCCAGTAACTGGGTTGTGGAGATCAGATAGGAAGTCGCTCCATGTAAAATACTAGTACTTAGCTGCATCCGGTTAGACTGGAAGCCGACCCCAACATCGTTAGGAAAAGGTTAGGCAGATGACGGTGATGAAAAGGCATACTTTGCATATTTTCGTTCGATTTTTAATTATGATTTTCATTATTCCAAAAGTTATATGATGGGTGGATGAGGAAATAAGAAATAGGTTACAAAAATATGGTATTTTAAAAAGGAGAGAATTCTTAGGTTGTTCCATTTTCATACCTGGGTACACACTGAACAATCGGTAACTTTTTGCTTTCTCGCCACAGTTAACCAGATATTTTCCCACGATCATTGTTTCCAATAAAAACATAATAGAAAGCATATGATAACCATATTGTTTTTATCACGTGCGATATTGAATTCTATTTCTAAGCAGATAAAGACTGCGAGCATTAATAAGAAATCCAAATCCATATCAGGTTAATTACTGAATTATTTTGTTTTTTTTCTTATAAAACGTGCCGTATCCGCATTCTTTTTTTACAGCTTTATAATAAGAAATTCAAGCAAAATGTTCAACTTCAAAAACTGAGGAACACCTTTGAGTTTTCATGCTGCACTTGACAAAGGAGAATTTGAAATACCTACTTACGAAGATTATTCAATTGCTTAGTGACAAGAGAGTTTTTCGTTTTCGATGGAATAACCCTTAAGAATCAAAAGCTATCGTGGGCTTCCACATCCATAAAATTTATGAAAATAAATACGAGCACGTTATCGTGGACGGAAATTTAAAAGCGTCTTCATATATTTCCATACATTTTACTTCCCTGTGCACGCCGTGGGTCCTGCACCTGATCTCTCTCCGGTCGTGTCGGATTGCCATCCCATCGGACATTGAGAGTGAGGGAAGAGAGAGAGTGCACCTGTGTCTGCGCACACACTTGTGCTCTATAATGTCTCCTGCGTCGATGGATAGTCTCCGCCGAGATTGGCTGCTGTGGCCGAAATTTGATGTGGAGGACATTTTACTTTGTCATCGTAATGCTGTGGAGGTTCACAATAATATCATATATACCATATCATCATCATCATCATCTACCTAGCCTTTTCCCAACTATGTTGGGGTCGGCTTCCAGTCTAACGGGATGCAGCTGAATAGCAATATTTTACATGGAGCGACTGCCTTTTTGACCTCCACAACCGAATTACTAGGTAATACGATATCCCTTGGTAAGACTGGTTGACAGACGTTTGGGCTTCTGACGACCCGTAACGACTATCAAAGATTCACGAATGACAGCCGGCGTTAGGCATTCTAAAAGCGCACATCTCTACATTTGCTATTTGACTTCGTAGGCTGGGAAGGGTCTACCTTAAATATTCTATAATTCAATCAAGCTACATATTGCTGCCATATGTGGCAGCTCCCTTGCTCCCCTTGCTGTGATAGCTGTGGAATAGAAAATTTAAGAGTTATTTCATATTCAAAACAATTTAAGAACCCCTAAAATTACAAACGCCTTTACACCAGCAAGTTATTGCAAGAAATAATTTAAAAAAAAACCAATTTAACCGTCATATTACAATTTTTCCAAAAGAATTATAATTATTGCTTTTTTATTATGGCAATACCGAATACTTGGTACATTTTTTACGATGCCAACATTTGAATAGACGTAAGCTTTGTAGGCGACCCTTGCGAGTGCAAAAATACGCGGTTTTTATCATTAAAATTAATGTTATTGTACAGGATAATATCTGTGGAATTACTGATGGAGCAGTTTGAGGCAACCCCAATTTTTGTGCAACTCTTATTTTATGTGCAATATGGAGGTATGGAAACTACAAAGGAGATATCTAAATAAAATTCAATGATTCATCATTCAGCCAAAAAACGTCCACTGCTGGACATAGGCGTCCCCCAAATTCAATTATGGTCTATACAGGGTTACTTTTCAAAGACCATCCAAATTTTAACATGGTGTTCTACCCATGAATATAAACAACTTTCACTATGGGACCAACTCTGAAATCACGAAAAAAAAATCAGTTGTTTCATACATTTTGGTCAAGTAGGTATTGAAGTTTTGTATGAAACAGCTGATTTTTTTTCGTGATTTCAGAGTTGGTCCCATAGTGAAAGTTGTTTATATTCATGGGTAGAACACCATGTAAAAATTTGAATGGTCTTTGAAAAGTAACCCTGTATGTAATTTATTGTTTATGTTTGCAACGGAAGGCAACAGCTCCTAAAGAACATTACACTGTCTTATGACCTATGACAACTTTTTTACAAAAGGTTTTGCCATTCCAATTTTCAAGAAAAATACTAGGAATGTATTTTTATTAGTAGTAATTGTCATAACAACGAACACTCATTACTATTACAAAAGTAATTACCAAATGTAATGTTTTGGACCCAAATTATGATAACAACTCATCATAATAAAACTCGTCAAAAATCTCGACGTTTCACTCAACCCTCAAATGCTTACAGGTTATTTATACCCCCTCACTCTGCCCCCTAAATCGAAACCGTAGCTCGTTCAAATGACCGAAAATAATGACCTAACTATTGTCCTCGCCCCAACCCAATGTTTGCGAAGCCTCATTTATTTTTATAACTCTACGGGATTTTTAACAGAAAAAAGTAGAAAAAAAATGGTGGACATCACCGATGATGGGCAGAATTGATGTGTCGTGACGGTATTCGAAATTTAAATGTCTCGGACATTTTTTTTTTCGGCTTTAAATGTGACCCATTTGGCAGTTAGAGGGTTGGGTGTTTTTCTGTGGTGTGTTGAAAATTATTTGTTTATGTTGTGTTATCTGTTTAAGTATGTGATGGATGATACATGACGATAGATGATCGATTTATCTGAATTACTTCTTTGTCATGATTTTAACAAGTTTGTCAAAAAGAATAATAGTAACCATTCGTTCGTACTACCTGCAAATACCCACATTTTACATCCCTAAATAAATAAAAAACAATAATCCCCAACAATAAGCCGCCATCTTTAAAAAGGACTGGTCAAACAAAGCCAAATTAACCGCTACTCATCTGCAAGCCCACTCCTGGGGTAGGTACGTAGCCCAATTATTTTCTACAGTCGGTGTTTGCGGAGATCTTCACAGAGTGCACCAGACTTGGATGGCCACTCGAATTTTGCATAACCAATTAGTTTTGCACAAACTTAAACAGACGTCTTTCGGATGACGGTCGGACAGGTCCGAAGTGGAGTTGAAAGGGTTAATTTTTTTTGTGTCACTTTGTCATCCTTGCGCAGGGCCATGCTAATCTTCTATGTATCATTGAAATGGTTAATTAATTATGAAATGTTGTAGTGCTAAATGTAGGTATAAAAATATAAAAAAAGAAAAAAAATTTAGAAAATTTCATCAACTATAATCACATTTTTGTCTATGATTTTCATAATTTGATTTTACACTTTCAAAGATTTGCCTTCAAAGATAAATTTTGCTCTGAACTGAGAACAAACTGATCAACACAATATTTTTACTGCTAAGTCAACTCCATAGCTTTCAGAGCGCGGTCTTCTAATTAACACTACTTACTTAATAAGGTCATATGTGCTTAATCATGTTTAAATCATATCATTCTAAAATCTACTCTATGCCATTTGTCTTAAGATTGTTTTATTCCTGTAAAATTTAAACAATAATAAATAAGTGGACTCTGAAATTAAGGCTGCCTTTGTACTAGAGATGAGCGAGGATGCGTAGCGAGGGATGTGTGTAAAATTAACCAATACCAACGCTCAGTTAGTTCAAGCTATAAAAATTAAGCGTTGCTATTGGTTGGTTTCACACACATCCCTCGCTCCATCATCTCTGGTGGAAAGGCAGCCTGCCTTGTAGTTGCCTAAAATGACAAAGTGTCTTAAATGGAATGTTCTTTATCCAACAATGATTTCGTAAATAACATTAGTTCAGTAAGTAGTGCAAATATCATCATCATCTGCCCAGCCTTTTCTCAACTACTCGGGTCGGCTTCCAGTCTCACCAAAAATCAAAAATCCCAATATTTTACATAAAGCGACTACCTATACGACCTCCAAATATAATGAAGGAAACGATTTTTCCAGATTGGAAAACTGGAAAATTATTTTAAAAAAAGGTATGTTTCCCACAGTTTCCTCAAACAAATACGTTTTCAAATATCTCAATCAAATACATTTTCAATAATTCCATTTCCCTTCCCAAATCACCACATTACCTCCTCACAACGTCACACCAAATTCACCCCTAATCACGATAGTATTCCATTAACCCTTAGGGTTAATTTACTATCACAGGGGTAGTTTCCAAAGATAGTGCCAGTAGCAGTGTTTGCTTATGCAAAAGGGTGCTTAGAGTTGTTTTTCCTACTGATTAAGCTGATAGTGATGGGACAGGCGAGAACAGACGATGTTGGTTGGAGAATAATAATATTTGCTTCTCATATTATGGATGAGCATGTCTGCTTGTGGGACGGTGCGATGATCTTCATCTGCCTTCAAAGCAAGAGTGAACAGGCATCTTCTGGGCACGCTCGTTCCATCATAGACCTCATCTATCGCTTTCCATCAGGCGTGATGGGGTCAAGAGCAAGGCCCATTTAGTAATAAAAAAAAGAAAAACTTGGGAGTAGATCTTGGCAGCAGCCATGTCCCGTTTTCTGGGGCACAAGCCTCCTCCCTTCGGGAGGGGGTGGGCTATAATCTAACACGCGGGACCAGTACGGGTTGGTAGATGTCACATGTCTTCGAATTTTTGGTTCTAGGACTTGCCGGTTTCCTCACGATGTTTTCCTTCACGTAAGCCACCCCACCCCGACCCTCACGCTTCCACCCCTACTGTAGTAGGTGTATGTGATCAAACAAAATGATCTTAAGAAACTTTTTAGACCTTTGTATCGTATGAAGTTTCATTAAAATCGGTTCATTCATTTCAAAAAACAAGGGCTTATGAATGTTTCTATGAAATGCCGTACGGCGTAAACGCTCTTAAAGTGAACCGTCATTCCACCTGATGCTCCACCTGATTGACACTATTGACCACCCACTTCTACACCCACCTAAGTTTATACGGTGATATTTTTACCAGAATTCCACCATCATCATCAGCCTAGCCTTTTCCCAACTATGTTGGGGTCGGCTTCCAGTCTAACCGGATGCAGCTGAATACCAGTATTTTACATGGAGCGACTGCCTATCTGACCTCCACAACCCAATTACTGGGTAATACGATACCCCTTGATAAGACTGGTTGTCAGACTTTCGGGCTTCTGACTATCCGTAACGACTGTCAAAGAAATTTATTTATTTATTTTACAAAAATTCCACCGTGGAAAATATTTACTTTCCATTTTCTTCCCGCCTGTACTCCTAAAACCAAATATTTAGTTAGCAGCCTCTATTTATTCAAATCGCCAAAACTATCGGACTATAACAACTTCGGATTGTCAATTAGCCGAAAGCGCGGAGTTAGGGTAATGTGTTAAACTGTCCTTTGCATACATAGTCTGTTTATTTGGCCTGTCTAAATTCTAAGGTGTTATTTCAATAAATAGAAGGTGTTTGGATTTGTTACATACGACTATGTATATTAGGTATGGTAATTTAATAGGTGGTTCTATGTGTTTAATGACTTGATTAGTATTCGATTTACTGTACTATGTTTGAAGCTGTTTATAAACGCTTTAGGGACGAGGTATTGTTTTATTTCGAACGTTGTACTAATTCGCGATTTGTTTTATACCGTGTTGATTAAGAACTTGGGACCCAAAGAAAAGGAACACAACATATGCGCAAATTGAGTCGTCATAATTGATATCCATCTGCCAAATTCATGAACTATGGTTTTTACCTTTCTGTAATTTACAAACTTTTGTGGAGAGCAGTGGTTTTAAACAAAACCTTTACCTTTTTAAAAATGTATTAAAAACAGTGACTTTCCACAACTTTGCGTCTATTTTCGAACCTATTTTAGCCTCTTATTCAAGTACTCTTTACTTTACATAGGAAAAAATGTGCGGAGGTTGTGGCTGTTGCGGTGGCTGCTGCGGTGGTTGTTGCTGCCCTTGCATCACAATCTACATGTGCTGTACGAAGATGTGCTAGTGGCATAGAGTTGCGCCACTTCGCGCAGACAAGCCATGGAGTCTACGTCGAAGATGGCGTACCGACGCCTCAGATGTTCATGTCTTCGAAGTATGCATTCCAGTGCTTTTTTGTGGAAATAAATTACTTTAAATAAATAAATAAAAGGCAATGAACGTTGGACTAAAAGAAAACTTCATTAACATTTTCTTGAATTACTTCTGAGCAATCTAAAATAATATCAAGAAATTTCGAAATCAAAACAAAACGTTGTCCTACTTCGCGATTTCTCTTGTGCCGTGTGTATCAAGAAATTGTGAGACGAAGGATACTAACCTCTTAGTCACCGCTCAAATGTAGTCGTCACATCGGTGTCCGTTTGCCAAATTCGTGAACAGTTAACATTGTGTGTTATAATTAAATAAAATTGTTATCTAGACGTACATTTTTTGTACTGTGTGGAAAGTAGTGCTCACCGCTATGGTGACCTAACAGACCTTTCTTGTATTGATAGGATATAATAATAAATCTAATAATAATAAATCATTTTATTTCAGGCATTGTACATAGGTACATACATTTCACCCATAGTGATTACATGACATGTCATAAATAAATAAGTATTACAAATTATAAATTAATTAAATTAAATTGATAAGGTCACAGTTTTGCGGATAATTAATACATAAATGTTACAAAATTATTATTAATTATATTAATTCGTCATTACTGTCACTTTATTACATCATAGTCAATGCTGAGATTGAACAATTCGGTTCTAGTCACAAAAAATTGTGCGGAATATATTTATTACATTATTATTTTTACAGTTCAACAATCGTATGGTATAATCGTATGTTCAACAATTATATGGTCCTACTCGTATATGGTAAAAGTTAAAGTCTCGAATTATAAAGCAAGTAGCTATATTTAAATTTGAACCAATATAACTAACTTATTGGAAAAATGGTAACGGTAAAGAGATCTGAACGAGTACTGGCCCACATTTTGGTGAACGAGCATATATATTGCGCTCGATGTAATTATGCATTTTCGCTGTGTGTTCAATTAAAACTCGAACATACTGACTGATGTGGCGGAATCTACATGGCAACAGATTCTAAGAAGTCTAAAACACAACTGTGAGGGTTCAGTCATTACAGTATTTCTCCACATCAAAGACAACCAACTTAAAATACTCAAATCCGCCACTTTATCATAAATGTATATTGGAATCTCAACAAAACTATTAACCCGTCTAATGCTGCACACATTATATTTACGACTCATTATAAACATAATACACCATCAACATACATCAAGGTAATGCATGAAAACACATAAAACTGACTCACGAACAATATTTTCAATCGTAGCCAATAAATTCTGTGTGTAATCCTAAAGTCGTGGTGTAAGTTATCAGAATTTGGATAAGGGTAGTCATTGAAAGACGACCATTTTGAAAAAGAGCCAAATAAAACAAACATACGGCTAAAAAAAATAAAAATAAATAAACAGTGTGGGTGCTCCTGAACAGACTATGTCCCATATTCTGCAAGAGTGTTTCAAATGTACGTTCAAAAGAAGAAGGATTATGACTGCATAAAGAAGATTAAAAAATAAAAGAATATCATAACTGCATAAATATGACGCAATGCGCACAAATTATCAAAGAGAACAACACTTAAAATTACTAGCTAATAATGCAGCTAAATATTAGAGAAGAAGGGTATTAACACATGATACAAATATAGCTTTCATGGTATCCTTACCAACCAACACCCTAATTTCGTAACAAACTATCAATCTCATAAGGATATTGCTGATCCATTGCTTCATATGTTTAAAAAATTTGTCTGCTCAACAACGTGATAACGCAATGAATGTTGTTGAACTGTCAAACTGAAAGCATTGTTACTGATAGTGGGATACGCAATTAACAGACTGATCACAATACGTAAATTATAATTACCGCTTCAGCCTATCCCATATACCAAGCAGTCGTTAACTTTGAACCAACTGACGCATATGTAAATGAGTGTCCATGTTTATTATTCCTAGTTTTAATTGAAGCCGGCACAGCCACCATACTGCCATCACAACACCGACACCTGTGCTCTGTATTGTTCCATCGTTTATGAAGATATTGAGTTACCAGATTTTTTTTTTGTTGTAGGTACCTTTTGAATATCATGGGGGATATTATGTGGGGTCAATGCTTGTTAATGTTCTATATATATTAATTTCATTATAAAGTGGTAAAATTTGTTGGGATGTATGTAGGGGTAATCTTCAGAACAATTGACTTGATTCCAAAAAAAATCTCTAATAGGAAGCCACAGTACCTACCTATTGCTGAGTGTCATATTTTATGTTAAAACAAGAATCTTCAGGTGGTCGAAGTCGCGGGCAGTAGCATGCGACACTAGTGTTTTGTTATAGAGAAATGGTTGGTGCTTTTGAAAACCTTTCGACGATTTTGTAGATACAGAATAGACTAGATTGTCTACAGAAGATCACAATAATATAATTAATGACGCAAGAAAAGCAGCTGAAGTCTGTGATGACAAAGTTGAGGCAAATAATGATGAGTGTGCCAAGGGACTTGAAGAAAAAATGAGTGTTGTTTCTACCCGAGTAATATTACCAAATGAATTGAAAACTGAAACTAGAACTTTGGGGGTGTCGCTACAAGACAATTACCGTCCTATTTTTTATAAAATGGTAAGCTAATAATACAGTTTGGAAAGGATCAGTCAATTATTCACTTCTAAAATGGTGTCACAACTTCAAAAGAAATATTTTTTGATAAACCACGTATTACAAAATTAAAAAGTTCACACTTTTAATTTTTCTTTCTTTTAACTTTTCCTAATAGACGATCACTCATAAGTTATGAACTTATAAAAAGTTGTAAACTAATTGAAGAATTTGATTCCCCGAGGAACACCATCAATTTCACTTTAAACTTCTAATAAGGCGTTACAAAATTGATAGATTTTGGAACAAGATAATGATATAGGAAATGGAAATATTTTTCTATGAGTTGAGGTTAAAGACACGGAAAGAAATGCAGAGATACTTAGTAAAAAACCTTTGTCCAGCTTGAAATGCAATACCCAGAACTAAAAAAAACTTTTGGCTGCCAATGACTGTCATTGAAGAGAACGAACAAAAATAAACTGGCCAAGTGTGTTTTTGTGGCACAAATCACACGGTACAATTTACAAAACTTAAAAAAAATGTTCTTATTTGCCTCCCAATAGTCCTCCCACGTCCGTGTTTGGGTCACAGAAATTCATATGTGTATTCACGAGTGATCCTATAAGGATTCCGTTTTTTTCATTCGGTCGTATGGAACCCTAAAAAGGATAATAAAGCTTGCAGAGGTGTTGAAGACAACTATCATATATACATATATGCAAATACTCAAGGATGAACTAGAAAATCTAGTGGTTAAAGCCATGGGACTGAAAGATGATACAACGATGTTCCTGGTGACAGAGGAATACAACCGTGACGTATCGTGCTTACGTCACGCTTCTATTCCTCTGTAAGATTAGAAGTAAAAGATACCTAATCCGATGCTGTGGTTAACCTTTAGTGTTGCTCAGGTGGTGTGATTGCTTGGAGAGTAGTTAGTACTTAATGAAACTATGAAGATTTTTAAAACTATTTTTTTATAGAGGGTTTAATCAAAAAATGATTATACCAACCTCTCTGGTAGAAACAAGAGTATGTAGATAAATTTCTGTTACCTACCTAATTTAAATAAAGGAGAATTGCTCCAATATCATAGAACATTGTGCAACCTTAGTTTAAGAAAAATTGTGTTATTTACATTCCCTTACAGTAACAGTTTGCCACAGGAAGAAAATAACTTCAGATTTGATATAAACATGACATTGCACAATTTGACATATAATGATAACCTATTCCAGATAATTGATACTAACTACTATGTTGGTAGTAATTAATATTTGACAAAAAGATAGACATAATATTGTTATGTACTATCTTTCTAACTATCTAAAAAGACAGATAGCTGTATCGCTATCATATTTTTTTTCTATTTCAGCCAAACATTTGGCTAAACAAATTGCTCCTATTGAGCAATGCAATGACTTTTTAAACTATTCTGCCAATAATTTGGTCAGAACTAATGACATTAATCATCATTTAAATTAGAAATTAAGACAATAGAGGCAACCTCTTGCAAAAATATTAAGTCAAATGAAAGTGTAAAAAAATTAAATAGTATAAATCTGGTGCATCAAAATATTCAAGGATTTTTAAACAAAGACTTAGAAGTAGATTTATTCCTGAATTGTAACAATATAGATATTCTTTGTTTGACAGAACATTGGCTTAAAAGCCACCAGTTCATTTTCAATTTTAGTAATCACCAGGTTGGTAGTTCATTCAGCAGAGTAAATGCTATACATGGTGGCTCATTAATTTTAATAAATAACCAGCTTAAGTTTAAGGACCGAAAGGATATTGTGAGCCTCTCTGTTGAGCGAACAATTGAAATAGCCTGTATAGAATTGGAGCAGTTCATTATATTAAGTGTGTACAGACCACCTTCAGGATTGTATGATTGTTTTGAAAAAGTTATGGATGAAGTGTTGCACAAAATCTGTAATACAAAGAAGTCTATCATCACTTGTGGTGATTTTAATGTTAATTTGTTAGATAATTCTGGGTTAAGTACTAAAATTATAAGTTTTTTTCAGTCATACAATCTTGCTAACCAATTTTTGGAGCCCACTAGAATAACTCCTACTAGTGCCACATGCCTAGATAACATTTATACAGATGTTATACCGACCCACAAAGAAATTATTAACCTAATAGACTCGGATCATTGTGGACAATTGATCAGTATTCCAAATCACAACAAAAAAGTTACTAAAAAAGAGATCACTGTTAACCCAAAAACAACTAATCGCTTGGAAACATTTAAAACTAAACTCTTGGGTAAATTACCAATTTTGTTCACTAATGATGACCCTAATCAACAATATAATGATTTTTTTAATATATATTGCACACAATTTGATAACACTTTTATTCCAAAAACATTATCGGTTAATAGTAACGCTTCCTTCAGTGACTGGGCCACCATTGGTATACATAAAAGTAGAAAACGGCTTTATGAATTATATGAAGAACGGATTTGTATAAACACTGCTGATTTTAATTTATATGTTAAGAATTATTCAAAAATATTTTAAAAAGTTTGTAGTATTGCCAAGTCCCGTTATTTGAGTTCAAAAATTAAAAATAGTAGTAACATTATTAAAACGACTTGGAATGTCATTAATAGCGAAACGGGAAGGTCATGCACCCGAAGTAGTGACTACAGCCTTGCTATTGATGACAATATAATTAAATCAGATTCTCAAGTCGCCGCGGCCTTTGAAAATTTCTTTGCAGAGATTCCAGTATCAACTACTAAATCTCTTAACTCATCACCCGCTGTCGCAGAGTCTTTGCCTAAAGAAAACGTTTCAGTTTGTGATTCTGAATTTCACTTTGAATATGTAACCTGTAACGATATAATTAAAACCTTTCACACGTTAAATGTTAAAAAGACCGCAGATCTATGGGGTAATTCTGTGGATGTTGCTAAGTCGATTATAAACATTGTAGCACCTACTTTAGCTGTTATATTTAATAATTGTATTGACCGTGGTGAGTTTCCTGATCTTATGAAAAACAGTAAAATAATACCGTTGTTTAAATCGGGTAGTACATCAGACCCTACTAATTATAGACCTATTTCAGTACTACCTACCTTTAGTAAAATTTTTGAAAAACTTATTTTAAATCAATTGCAAAGATTTTTTTATAAAAATAAATTACTGCATAACAAACAGTTCGGTTTTACAAGGGGTCGTTCGACTACCGATGCCGGAGTTGAACTTTTAGGACATATTTATAATGCTTGGGAGGACAAATGCGATGCCTTGGGCGTCTTTTGCGATTTGTCCAAGGCATTCGATTGTGTTCTTCATGAAACATTAATCAGGAAACTGCACCACTACGGAATCCGGAACGCCTCTCTGGATCTTCTTACTTCTTACTTGAGTGATAGGATTCAGAGAGTTGATGTTAACGGAAAAAGGTCACCCGGATCTGTAGTAAGAATGGGGGTCCCCCAGGGCTCAATTCTTGGTCCTTTCTTGTTCCTTATTTATATTAATGACTTGCCGTACCTCATAAAGGATAATCATGATATAGTGTTGTTTGCAGATGACACTTCTCTTTTGTTTAAAATCAAACGTCAGCAGCTGGTTACTGACAATGTAAATAACGCCCTTGCAAAAGTAGTTAACTGGTTTAATGTCAATAACCTACTTCTTAACGGAAAAAAAAACGAAATGTATTAAGTTTACGATACCCCACGTTAGACAAGTAGAAACTAGTGTTCTCATTAAGGATGAAGAGTTAAAACCCGAAGATAGCACAGTATTCTTAGGCATAACGTTGGATGCCAAGCTTCAATGGGGCCCCCAAATAGATAAATTGTCAAAAAAGCTTAGCTCTGCAGCATACGCCGTTAGGAAAATTCGTGATTTGACTGATTTAGAGACAGCCCGTTTAGTTTACTTTAGTTATTTTCATAGTGTGATGTCGTACGGTATTCTGTTGTGGGGAAATGCCACCGATATTCAGACAATTTTTATTATACAAAAAAGGGCAATTCGTTCCATTTATAAATTAAGTCCCAGACACTCCCTCAGAGACAAATTTAAAGAGATTAATATAATGACTGTGCCTTCTCAGTACATTTATGATAATCTTTTGTATGCACATAAAAATATTAATCTGTTTAAAAAATACAGTGATATCCATAATATAAATACTAGGAACAAACACAAATTTGTTGTTCCTACAACAAGGCTCAAGAAAATAGGTGGCTCGTTTAGATGCCAACGTATACGTTTTTATAATAAACTTCCTAGCCACATTCAAGAACTAAGCCTTAATAAATTCAAATCTTTTATAAAGCGAAAACTGTGTCAGAAAGCCTATTATACTGTAAAAGACTATATTGAGGACAAAAAGGCTTGGGATTGAGCTGCTCCAATAGGTTTAGACAGTGAATGTTATTTTGCTATTTTACACTTTAATATATATATATTTTTTTTAAGTATCTATTTACTTAAACAATGACATGTACATTTACTGTATAAAGTATTATATTATTTTAATTATTGTGAATGTGAGGACTATGTGGGTCATTGTTTTCATTTTAATCATGGTCTGGCAGTTTGAGTAGTTTATGCGGCCTACCCAAATGTCCTGTCTTTGGTATTGTTCGTCGAATCGTTGAGCTCCTTAAGTTCTGAGTTGAGCTGCACGGTTACTGACAAATGCGTGCACTGACTGGACAGGTCCACTCAATCTGTGTGGTTCTTTCCTCAAAAGATCATTTCAGACACTAATCTACATGGTCCTCAAAGATTATGTCCGGATTTTTTTTATATACACATTGACATTGATGAATTTTATTTAGACAATGACATGAATATTTACTTTGTAAAGTATTTTTGTTTTTTTTATTTTTCATTTAATTATTGTGAATGTGAGGACTATGTGGGTCATTTTTTATCTGTTTTCCTTCTTAGTTTTAATCATGATCTGGCAGTTTGAGTAATTTACGCGACCTACCCAAATGTCCTTTCTTTGGTATTGTTCGTCGAATCGTTGAGCTCCTCAATTTCTGAGTTGAGCTGCACGATTTTTGACAAATGCGTGCACTGATTGGACAGGTCAGCTCAATCTGTGTGGTTCTTTCCTCAAAAGTCCATTTCAGACATCAATCTACATGGTCTTCACACGATCTGACCAAGATTTTGTCTGGACTTTAAAAGAGACTGTGACCTCTGAGTTTGTTTCGGCCTTTCTTCTCAGAGTAGTCAGATAGGAAACGCCGACCACATCTAGTTTAAAAAATATGATGACGTGTAAAAGTGTTTGTAAAAACCTACTTACAGAAAATAAATCATTTATCATTTAATATCTTCTTTTTTCAGCAATTAGCATTCGGGCTGATATAGTTATTTCATTTTGTGAATCATGAAACTTTTATTTTCTCTTGACTGTACTTACCTGTCAAAAAGAGTCATCATCTGCCTAGCCTTTTCCCAACTATGTTGGGGTCGGCTTCCAGTCTAACCGGATGCAGCTGAATACCAGTATTTTACATGGAGCGACTGCCTATCTGACCTCCACAACCCAGTTACTGGGTAATACGATACCCCTTGGTAAGACTGGTTGTCAGACTTTCGGGCTTCTGACTACCCGTAACGACTGTCAAAGATCCACGAATGACAGCCGGGACCAACGGCTTAACGTGCTTTCCGAGGCACGGAAAGAGTAAACCTAGATAATGTGGATAAGACAGAGATCAAAACAGAAGATGAACTAGCAGGGGATCGAGGATGGGGGGTGAGTGGTTATGTTCCCTGAAATTTACTAAGACATGAGCTCTTATCACATTTCCACTGCTGGGACACAGGCTTCCTCTCGGTGAGAGGGACTGGGCCGTAATCCAACACGCAAGCCCGGTCCGGGGTGGTAGATGTCACATGTTTTCGATTTTTGGTTCCAGGACAATGTTTTCCATCATAGTTTTTTTTTGTGTACATTATTTCATCACTACTGTCAATCTGGGTCTTATTGAATTCAGTTCGTATTTTTTGTATACTTATAGAATAGTGACTAAGATTACTAAAATGCTCTATAGTATAACTCACTATTAATCATTTTCTACATACAATTTTACCTACAGCAGTTAAAATTTGTAGTTTTGATTGACGATCTGAGTCATCATACGGATTATTTGATGTGGATTCACAAAGCGAATTATGTGAAACATATAAAGCAGCTTTGATTTGCAATAAATAACAATATAGAATTGAAACTGTTGAGTGAATTTGTGGATTTAAGATAAAATAAACACTATATTGCTTAAATTTATTGATGCAATCTAAAACTCAACAGGCGTAAGTTGTAATTTGAATTATATGTTTTGTATGATTACTTTCCTGGAATCCTTTTAATGTCCGAGTTTATTACAAGAGAATGCTCATCTCTTGTATCGACACAAGTAGCCATCCATGGCATGGCGAAAAACAAATTCAAATAATTTATTTTCTCTTCACAAACAATGATATCATATAAATTTAGAGAAGTAGGGAAAAGTATGGGGTTGGACTATTTCGGATGAGTCAGTAAATCCTCAGTTACTTTATAATCTAAATTATGGAGCCATTCAACTAGAGCAATCTTGCAAGCCTTTCTTGTTAGGTGATAAATCGTTGCAATACGATTTAAAAACAGCTTGCAAACTAGCGAGTAAGTGGGACTAGTCTAGGTTCCAGAAGCAGATAATAAATAAACGAGGAGGTTTTAACTATCTAGCCCTAGTCACTAGGAACCTAGATGACTGACTAAACTTGTCACCAGTTTATTCTACTTTTTTGTTGATAGGCTCGCGTTTGACCACAATCTACATAATTATAACCATTCCACTAAAATAGAAGAAGCATCAAAGCAACCATCAAACGTTTTTGTCATATCACAAGGAAGAAGAAATTGCTATAAATAGTCATCAGTTAATGAGTAACTTTAAAGGTGCTTCTCCTTTGAAATATGCTTAGTAATATAGTACTTCATAACAATTCCCTCCTCAACCACACAATCACAAACATTAGAACGCCTGAGCAGTAGAAACAAAACAAAATCCTGTAGTACCGCTAGGCGCACGTGCGCTCGCGCCTAACGTGCTAAGCGTTCACTTGACTGCGTATATCTCTTTGATGAATACGTTTGTATATTATGTTCATGTGGTCTCTATGAATAGAACAACCGATCAATTGGTGTGGTGAGAGATGGGTGGAGGATTAAACTAAAATGGTTTTTGCTTTGTGTCCTCTTTTGTTTTCATAATCTTTGATGGTCTTTGCAGTGGCTCTTTTAAATATGCTTGGATTTTATTTGTTAGCTCTTTCATTGGCTAGTCCACATTATAAGTAGCATTGTCATCTCAAACTTTGATGTTCTTTGCAGTAGCTTTTTTAAATCATCTTCTGCCTAGCCTTTCCCATGTTAGGGTCAGCTTTTTTAAATAATAATAATAATAAATTTAAAATATTTTTTTTATTTGCTAACATTGTGTTAGTATCTAAAATTATCTTATAAACTAGGTATGTTAGTTTAGACTTAGGAAACATAAAAAGGTGATAATAATAACGACCACAGATAGTTTCATCAAGCCACATGTAATACATGAAGCTTCCTCCCACTCTCTGGGCAATGGTATCAGGCTCAGTGTCATCGACGCCGACGCCACCTTCTTACGCGTTATTGCAAAATAGTATAAATAATTATTAAATATGCTGACATTTTATTAGTCAACTCTTTTATTGGCTCATTCAACTACGTCTTGTGAAGTACGACTTACAGGAATATATAATATATACCTTTTTTTTTCATACATTCTAAAATATTTGCACCTTCTTTTTACTGCAGAATATTTTTCCTATTCAAACGCTGCAATGTTTTACTGACCTAAGATGGCTGCTAGACTGGTAGTAGATCTTTAGATCAAGGATAAAGCTGTATACAAAGAAACGTATGCCTCGCCGTGGACTTTTGAACGCTATCATACAAGATTACTCTGACTTTAATATTTAATCTTCTTCTATAACATTGTTATGTATATGTGGAAGATTGTAATTAGCAATTGTCAGTTGTTCACTATTTCGTTACCATTTACGTGTTTTAGTCTGTAACCTTTCTTAAAATTGTAAAAATAAAATAAATTATTATTTATCAAGCATCAAAATGACACTTTCTCAATTAAAAATAGACCCATCTGTAAGGCAGTTATTCTTAATCATATTCTATCAACTTTGAAACTGGAGTACCTACTACGAAAATAAACATGGGAACACGACGCGAATCTATAAATGCACCGTATGTGTACAAGTTGACGACAACATAAATAGTGTATATGCATATCATGCATGTATGTACGTAAACACTGTGAGTAATTACAGTACATGCTCTTGAACGCGATTCTGTTTCCGTGGATATGATCAGTCATGGAATTACTCAGACAGATTTCTGTCGTGTACCTATATCCAATACACTGCAACTCGAGTTACAGTGTTTTGCCTTAATAGCGCTCATTTGATTTTTTCGAGGCCCTGTATTCTTACATAGCCCTGTATTCTTACTTTTTCATTTTATAGTATGTAGGAGGTCCTAGTATTTGTTATAAATATATTTCCCAAAACGAACCAAAGACCAAAAAAAGTTTTAAAAGCCCTTTTCACAAAATAGATAATTATCTTCTGAGATACAGTGTTTCGGATTTACAGGGCAGATTTTTGCCACTGATTTCTGTTCTGCAGTTAGTATAAAAGTTATTATGAGAGTGACACCAGATAATTCAACTTATTCTTAAGATTCCAGGGACAAAGTAATAATACTATATGATATAAGACCTTTTTAACATCGCATGGGCAAACTGCCAGATATTACCAATACCTATCGTCATTTATATATTGTTTTATCTTATGACTAGTGACTTTGGTTATGACTATTGCGTAGCTCTATAGATTACTGAAAAAGCTTCTTCTTCAACTGTCTTCATATTATCTTTCACAGTATCCCTATTGGTTTTCATACTATTATCATCTGTAACAAATGAAACCTACTCTTCTTTAGCTTTATACTCTTTGATAGTATGAGCATTTTCATTGGTTGTTATTTTATCATCCCAAATAAGGACACAATCAACCTACCTCTATCCTAGCATAATCAGCCTATAATGTCCTATAATGTACTGCTGGAGATTCCGGTTTCCTCACGATATTTTCCTTCACCGCTTTACGAGCAATGGTGATGAAATAATTTACACAAAGTGAAGTGCCTGTCAGGGCTCAAACCTACGACCTACAACTCGTAAGTCGCGACCGTTTCCACTGGGCTCCCTAGCCTTTATAACCATAGTTCCATACTAATATTATAAATTCGAAAGTAACTCTGTCTCTGTGTATGTTACCTTTTCACGCCTAAACCACTGAACGGATTTCGATAAAATTTGGCAGAGAGATAGATTGCGTTCCAGGGCTTTCCCCGGGATGCAATTTATCTCTCTGCCAAATTTTAATAATATAAAAACTATCCTATGTAAGGACATAGGATAGTTTTTATCCCGATATTCCCACGGGATCAACACTTATGCGGGTGAAACCACGGGGCGCTGCTAGTTCTCTATAAAACATCTACTTACTACTTTAAGTTACTAACATGACGCTCAGCTATAGTCATGACCTCGATACGATTGAATAATACCTATGTATAGCTAGCTATACGACAGTACACAGTCGCCGTATACTACGGTATACATAGTACACAATATATATACAATAATTATGGCTGTGTTGTTAGTATAGTGTAAGTTGCACGTACGTGGTGCCACTATAATACTTGTATAAGCGAGATGATTGCTAAAGGCATAGTCACATGGAATTATTGTTAGAGATTATTTTGTAGTATTTTTATTTCCTTGCTACTTGATAACTCTGTATCATCAGAAGCAAATTGCTTCTTATTTGTGATATGCATTTTCCGTACTTTAGGCCAGAATGATGTCGAATTGTTTTTCCAGCCTTATTTTATTGCTTGGGTTCAAATAAAGATGCCAAGTGTTAGTAGTAAATAATTAGTAATTTATTACTAATAAAAAAATCAATAATTTAATTTAAGGCTTTTACTGGTGATTGATTTTATTGAACTTCCACTAGACTTTTTGACAGAAAGAAATAAATCCAAGCTTGTATAATTTAATTGTCAAAACGACACAGCTGCCACTGAGAATGTAAAATCAATGAAACTATGATGAAAATGAATTTTAAAGTAATGTTCTGGATTTATTAGAAACTAGCTTCCGCCCGCGACTCCGTCCGCGCGGATGTCGGTCTGTCTTATTTATTGTCATGGCGTAACACAAAGCTACAGGAAACTGTATTCTCTTAAATTGAAATGGAAAATTATCCACTACGGGTAATGCAACGTGTGTTCGCGGTTCTACAGAACAACGTCTATGAATAAAACCGAAAAATAAGATTTTTTTTTTCTACGTATTTTTCCAGGATAAAAAGTATCCTATTTTATGCCCAGGATAATAAGGTATAATTATACCAAGTTTCATCGAAATCGAACCGTTAGTTTTCACGTGATGCCTGCATATACAGACAGACAGACAGACAGACAGACAGACAGACAGACAAAAATTTTTTTAAACACATATTTGGGTTTGGTATCGATCCAGCAACACCCCCCGCTATTTATTTTTTCAATATTTTCAATGTACAGAATTGACCCTTCTACAGATTTATTATATGTATAGATGTGAAATTGAATGAATCACTCCCTTTCGATCGATACATCGGAAACTAACCTAGACATGTTAAAATATTAATCCTAATTCGTTCATGTGACACATTGAATTAGTAGTTAGAACTTACATGAAAATGCAAGTGTTCAATTACCAAGAAAATGCACTGAATTAGTAATTTGAAACATTGCATCAGCCACTTTGTTCGATGTCCATTTAAATTAGGGAAAAGATATTTGGAAATCAAAGTGATTTGTTACGTATTTGTGAAGCCCTTTTCAAATTAGGAATCATTTATTATTTGGACGGGGCGGGACAATTTAGCTGTCAAAATGGTTTGCAGCTAACAATATCACAAAAGTTACAAACATATAAATGTATGTTTACTTCATCAGCATCGTGTTTTTTCTATGAATCACATTTTTTTTTGCTGTCTCATCTGAACTAAAATGCCATTATATGCCAACCGTATTCCTTCTTTATAGAAACAGCTAAACGTTTTGCATTAAATTCAGTTTTGTTCAGTAACTTCTTTGGTGCCTACCGCTCTCCATCGATGGCATAATACATTCTATCGTCCATCTCTCACCTCAGATCAAGCCCCAACATGAAACCTCAAAAATAAATCCCTCCACGTCCTTTTCCATTGTAAACGCGCCTTAACCCGTCGCAGGCGCAGCTGCACGATGCGCACACGCTACCGGTTCTGCGGGCTTACGACCCCCCCCGCCACGGCCCTCCCGCCATCGATACTACCAAACGGAAAATTTTATAACCACAATATTAGATTTACGTTTTCATTTTATAGCAGTAAATGAGTGTGTTGTCATAGTAATAGGGAATTTATAATAATTGTAGTTGGGCTTTGTTGTTTGTTTGTTGCTTTTTTGGTTTACGCTGATGTAAAAACTAGCATAAATCTGATGCTGTAGACTGACTTGAAAAAACTCCGTAAAATATTTGAATCTTAGCCACTTTTTAAAAATTTATTTTTAAATATTTTATAGGGCGTCCCCGTAGAGGTCCATAGGTCCGAAGAGAACTCTCCATAGCAAGAGTCTCTTATGATCTGTGGCCCCAACCATGGGAAACGCATCGTCAAATAAACAAGGCTCTTGTTGTAGACCCTGAATTCAAGTAAAAACAACCGTGGTAGTTGGATTTATACCTACTCACAACACTTGTAGAGTTAAAAGTTCTATCAATATTGATCGCAATTTAATTAACCATTTGTTTTGAAACCTCGCTGGTAGCAGCTAGATGAGAATGGCCAAGGGCCGAGTTAAATGGCCTGCGATTATAACAGCGGACTGCAAGGGTTTTAGGGGGTCCCCCCTTTTCACCAGAACTTTTTATGTCATAACATTATTTTGCATAACAGCGTATAGCATGAACTTCATTTCGCAGAAAATCGGTTGGGGTACACTCATTTATCATACATTAAAAACTCATAATTTTGTAAGTCAGAATCATCTTTAGGCATAAACTTCATATCCATTAAAAAGTAGAACCATCATATCGCAGAAAGTTCACAGTCAGAATCGTCTTTTGGCATACGTGAGTTCGAGTGCAAAGGAGTCACAGTTTTAACCTAACCATTTTTTAAAATAATTAATTAGGGTCTAAGTTGGTTTACAAGAAATAATAAATAAGAGGTAAACTCTGCCATCTTCATAGTATGCCAAGTGAAATTACGCCAAATAAAATCCTGCTTATATTATAAACATTCGGCGTAACAATAATTATGTTAAATAATTTTTATGCCTTAAAAATATTCGTTTAAAGAAGATTATGTCAAGTGTGTTATGCCAAATAAATTTCGGAGCATCAATATTCTACCAGATAGAAGGAACGGGTTGTTTTAGGTGATCAAGAGTATTGTGACAAGAGAATGATCATAAGCCATAGTGAGATGTGTCCACCACTTCATCGAAGACTCCACAAAATTTGAGACACCAAGCATGTTAGTGCGTGCAAGTCTATCTAGCTCAGATCACCTATCGTTATCAGGAGACCACACATTGCTTACCATAAAAGTCAGACCTTCTACTGAATTAAGCGATCCCTTTGCAAGATCACGTTAACATAGTTGCTATTTCGCAATATCTTAGATGTTGATCTGACTAGGTGGTCCGGTTCTTGTATATCGGGCTGGTCGATCTTATTCAGTCAGTCTGTAAACCTATCAATTAATTGTTCTATGTTGATGTAATCTTATTGAAACTTGTTTAGGGAGTTTGGATTTTTCCTGTTTAGAGTTCATTGCAAAGGGGCTCTAAGTATCATTGAGTGCTGTTGAACTATCATGTTAAGTTTATAACCTATGATTACGGTACCTGGTTGGTTGTCTTCAAGATTGTTTCCCTTCAAAACCTTGACTTGATTAAACTGTTGTCCATTAATAGTCAATCAAATATCAAGATTTAATACAAATAACACAGGTCTTTTAAAATTTCCCCAGATACTTCTACACCAGTTCTGAGATCCTGATAAAACAAAAAAGCAGTCCTTTGCTGATATTATTATAAGGAAATAATAGTTATTATTTCAGTGTTATCACACTAATATTAAAAAGGCGAAAGTTTGGGTGTGTGTGTATGTATATGTTATGTTACTTCTTCACGCTTAAACAGCTGGACCAAATTTGATAAAATTTTGTATGGAGGTAGCTGACACCCTGGATTAACATATAGCTAGCGTTTTATCCCGATATTATTCACCTATGCGGGTGAAACCGCGGGGCGCAGCTAGTGGCAAAATAATACAAAGTTTTCAACCAACACTGTTGCTGTAGTAAGTATTTAATTTTTAACAATCCACCGAATCCCTTTAGCGACGTTAACGATACTTACTTTCGAAATCTGTCAATATTTTAACACCATCGAATCCTGTCAGATATGTACACCAGCTACCATCCAATCTTTTACGATCTTTCCTGGCATTAAGCGTAAATCTGAGCGATTTACTCGTGGAACATCATCCACATCAAACTACTGTGTACATTGCGAATCGTATAACGTACAAACGCGCAAATTCTAAATTTAAATATCGACGAGAGAACGAGACGGAGAACGTGCTCGTGCGCATGCATTGGTGGTGGATTATGTTAATGCTGGATACGAAATTCACTAAAAATAAGATTTTGTTGTTGATTTGAACTGACTAGTAAGAATAGTTCTCCTCGTGGAGGAAAATATTTTAGAGGAAGTCGAAATAGAAATCGTTAGTTAGTAAGTGCTCCTGTCTGACTGAATTCAACATTAACAGAGTCATAATGGCTGCCAAAGATTGATCAATAGATATTATTATAATTATTACCTCCACATCGATCCCGTCATGCCTTAAAAGTAACTCTTGTGAATGAGTAAGTCATTTAATCTTCACCTTGAATACACATGGTGACTTCTATAATTCATTTCATACATACGAAACCAATATTCCATCGCCGTGTTCGATCGACTTTTGAAAGATTGTAACTGATACATAAGTATATTCACCGCACTAGAAGATCGGTGACGCCACATAACGTCTGCAATTAAACAACGAATGACGGCACTGAAACAATATTTATGAAAGTAAATTGGTGTGTTTTTATTTATGGCGTTTTAAATCAAATTAAATCAAATCATTTATTTCAGACATATGTATAAATAAAATCAAAAACTTAAAAAATCTAAATCAAAATTAAGCTCAAAATTAAAAAACAACAGCAACAAAATTTGAATCAAAATCCAAATTAAAATCAACATTAAAAAATAATACACACATTACATTATTGTATAATCATCGCAGGCGCTGGCATGCAACTGCAGCCACCTCCGCAAAAAAGGCCGCAAAAAAAAAATTGCCGCTGCCATTATTTTAAAACGCTCGGTTTGACTATATGATGTCAAAACAATAATGTCAAACCCCGCTGTCATTATCTTCATAACAGCCGTCACTGCGGCCGTTATGTGGTGGGCACCGCTCTTTTATGAATCCGTAGCTTAAAGATATAGCATCAGTACATAACACAGATAAATGTTATACCCTTAATTGGACATTGTGAAAACCTACTAGTGTTTGGAGAGGTTATTCATTGGCAGGCTTTCGATGCTGACGTTTATTTTGAGCCCATTATCATCTTATATTTGCAAAACATTTTATGAATCAAAAAGATTTAATGTGATCATTTTTCCAACGGTTTGTGTACATCATACAGAAACATCAACTTACAGAAATAACATCAAATCCATAAACAAAAAATACTCCCTTCCCATCCAGTCCCAACCTAATCCACGTTAAACAGACTTGTCTTGCGCTCGCGCACCGCCCTCCCCACTCCCCCGTAATACCCCCCCGTGCGTAAACGTGACCCCGAGACGTGAACTCAAACTACGCTCCTTTGTTTTTTTTGTTTGTATCTCTTCTCTGCTACGGATCGTTATTGTATCAGTGTTGGTCACTTTTCTTTAAGTGCTCAGAGATATTTAGTGGAACTATGTATTTGTGTAGTGAACTGGGCGAAATTTTCGGTTTAATAGCTTTGTCTCATAGTCATTGTAATCAGCCTATAACGTTCCCACTGTTGGGATACAGGACTCCTCTTCGTGAGAGAAAGTGGGCCGTGATCCACCACGCAGGCCCAGTGCGGGTTGGTGGACCCACATGTCTTTGGAATGTTTGGTTCCAGAACATTCCTCACAATTTTTTCCTTTACTATTTGCTGGATAGGAACTATTCTGTGAACAGCAGTGATGATATACATTACATAAAGTAAAGTGTATATGATGACAACTGTACTGTGTGTGGAGAATTGGTGATATTGTATTCGCATTACTTTGTCGAAATGCGGTGGAAGAAGTTAAATGATGATGGCTGTAGTATTTTAACGAGGGGGAGGGGCCCGTGGTTAAATAATAACAGCCGCACAAGTCGTCCGATCAGGTTAAGCTTTGTTTGCCGCGGTTGGTCTGTGGATGGGTGACCATCTTTACATACCGAGACCCCCTCCGTGCCTCGGAAAGCACGTTAAGCCGTTGGTCCCGGCTGTCATTCGTGGATCTTTGACAGTCGTTACGGGTAGTCAGAAGCCCGAAAGTCTAACAACCAGTCTTACCAAGGGGTATCGTGTTACCCAGTAACTGGGTTGTGGAGGTCAGATAGGCAGTCGCTCCATGTAAAATACTGGTATTCAGCTGCATCCGGTTAGACTGGAAGCCGACCCCAACATAGTTGGGAAAAGGCTAGGCAGATGATGCAGATGATGGCTGTAGTACTTTCATACTTTCTTGGTACTGTATTCATTCTTTGTGTGACGTGAATTGTTAAAAGTCTTATTGCTCATACACACAACCGGTACGCGTCAACGGCAGAACAAATGCAACTGCATCTCATCTGTTTGAGCACCGTACGCGAGCGGCACGTTGTCGACGGCTACCACCGACGCTTCGACGATGGTCGTCGACGAGTGTCGCAATTGGCTCTGCCGTTAAAGCGTGCCGCTCGTGTATATGAACACTTAGGGTGGCCCTACCCGCAAAACTATCATGTTTTGCGGCATGCGTCAATGACAGAGGCAACTGCAGCCGTTGACACCCGTCAACAACCGTCGTCACCACGTCGGCTCCTCATGCTGTCATCTAAACTTGCCTCTCGAGTGAATGAACACTAAGATAGCTCGAAATATGTCCAGATAATTCTCAATAACTGGTATTTTTGAACAATAGACTAAACACACCAACAACACAGAAGCAATAAGAAAATTGGTGACATTAATACTTTTTTCACGAATACTTAGCGAAATATCGAAAAAAAAAAAACAATATTATTTTTGACACATTCCGTCAAATTTTTATTGATCAGTATGGTTTAAAACGTCAAATTGTCCAGTACCCCACCTCCGGCTTCTCGCCAAAATTTTTCGTAGTTTTAACAACCATTATGATACATTCCAATTGATCCCTTCACGAATATGTGCAAAAATTAACTGCGTCAGAATCTCCCCAAACCGCAATGATCCTAAATGACCTAGTACTTTGGGACATTATATTGTTACCACACCGCAAAGGAGGATAAAACTAAATGTAAGTTTAATGAGCTTAGGAGGTTTGCCTCTTGATTTCGTTTTTGGAGAAGCAAGTGCATTGTAGTTGCTACTAGCACTGAAAACTGCACTATTAGCAAACGTATAGTATTAAAAGCAGTGCGCCCGATCGAACTCCCATACAAGTTATTATCCTCATACAAATAATTATTATTCACAAATATTTACTATGTGCTTGTCACCAATACCTTTGTCACCTTACTAATCCTATCCTACTAATATTATAAACGCGAAAGTTTGTGAGTTACTCTTTCACGCAAAAACTACTGAACGGATTTCAATTAAATTTGGCACACATATAGTTTTCTAACTAGGATTAACACATATGATGTTTTTATCCCGATATTACTATCGAGACTTATGCGGGTGAAAGCGCGGGGCACTGCTAGTAAATAAATGAAAATTTATTCAGTTGACAAAAACCAGGAACGAAAAAAAAACTAGTAATATATTGCATATAGGAGCATTAGGTCCTACATCTTTAGAAATTTCCTGGAGCCCACACTTGGATTTCTTGGGTCGTTGTTTAAGGAACAGTTTGGGATATGCGTTTTCTCTCAGTAAATTTAAGATTTGTATAAATGCACTGTTAACTATTGTCGCTATTGCCCGCAACTAAGTCTGCGTGTATTTGTATTTCATACTTTTTTATACAAATATCCAGGATGAAAAGAAGCTTACTGTACACGCACGCATGCACGCTTGCTTGCTTGCATGTTGTGACGTGCATGTGTATGTATGTGTGTATTGTGTGTGTGTATGTCTTGTATGTGCTGAATGTGTGTTGTGTGCTTAATGTATGTGTGTGTGCTTATGTTGTGTGTGTGTGCTCTAGGTCTTAGGATGTCGAATTTCAGTGACGATCAATTCAACGGCTTACAGACAGCAGTACTCTCGTTTTATTAAATTAGATACGTAGATATGCAAGGTGTAATTGAAATAACTCAAAAACCTCACCGACTTATTTTGGTACCTATACCTATAAATACCAATAGTATATAAAGACAAGCTTCTGTCCGCGACTTGGTTCGCGTGTTTCCGCCCCCGACTCACATGGCCCGCCCGCGCTATAACTTCGTAAAAACGCAAAAAGAAAAGAAGAAAGTCAAAAATAACGCTGCGTTATTTCTGACTTTCTTCTTTTTACTCGGTTCCTTAGGGCCGTAGCGTAATGTTTAATAGTCTATAATCTTCCTCAAGAATTGGGCTATCAAATGGAAATATATTTTTTTAACGATTAGATTAGCGCGTTCAAACAAAATCCTCAGCTTTTATTAAGGTATTTGCGCTGCTTGAGGGCCTCAGAAGCCGCAGCAGCGGCACCAGCGCAGCCCGCCGTGCTACTACAAGAGATGGTGCAAGGGTATCGACACTCAGCGGGATTGTCCGAAAGGGTTACCGCTGACCCGGAACATAAAGGGCTAAGGAAGGAACACGGGTGGGTTTTAGTCAGTAAGAGTCTGACACTCCCTTCCGCTCCACTCAGAGCGGGAGGGGTCATTTGATGATTCCCCATCCTCAAAAAAAAAGAAGCGTTTGTGAAGGCAACAACATCAGGCCATCTGGTCTCTTCCCATCGTCACGCACCAAGCCAGTTTCTCAATTATGTATGAATAAATTAAATCTTAATTTTAGTTGAACTAACACAAAATTGCATGTTTACAGCGGCTGCAATGGATCAAATCTTCATGATTGAGGTATTGGTCAAAAAGATCATACTAAAAGTAGAGCCACCCGAAAAAGATGAATATGAACTGGCACAGGAAGCGGAAGAGAGGAGGAAAGAAGCGGAACTACTGGCTGCTCTTGAAGCTGCCAAGAATGCGAAAAAGAAAAAGGGTAAAAAAGGCGCCAAGAAGGGTGGCAAAAAAGGTGGTAAAAAAGGTAAAAAGAAAGGAAAAAAAGAACCACCGGGGCCATCGGAAGAAGAATTGAAGTATATGCAAACATGCTCAATGGAGATGAACTGTTTACCCGTTTTTGATTTCATTGTAGCTCATGATAACTTTGTTGCACCGCCTCCACCCCCTCCTCCTCCAAAAAAAGGTAAAAAAGGCAAAAAAGCAAAACCCAAACCTAAAAAAGGGAAGAAGGGCAAAAAAGCTAAACCGATACCATGGAAGATTGTGCTACCATCCGAACCATTACCACAACCACCATACCTTGGTGTAGGTAACTCAATCATGTTTCTTGAAAGACCTTCAAAATTAGAAGAAACGTTAAGGAAAACTCCAATTTATATCACTGTATGGAACAGAGATCAAGACTTTGGCTGCACTGGTTTCTGTGTTGTAGAATGGCACAAATCATTTTTTGAATGCCTCCAGAGAGCTGCGGAATTAAACCCCGTTAATTTCGACCTAGCAGAATACAGGGACACAAGCAAACCGGAAATGGTGACAAATACAGTAGAAATGGTGCGACCATTGCAATGTGAGGAAGATTTGAAAGCATCCGGTGAAGTTGAATTTTACATTCGACTTTCGTGTCTGGGTAACAGAGTGATCAGTTACTTTGTAGCATTACCAGAAATGGAGCGGATACCAGGACGGAAGTATCTGTACGATGATTTGAAAGTGAAGGACCTTGAGATTGTCAGACATTGGGAAGGTACCGTGATTGATGACGTGCCTCCGGTAGCATATTTTTTCACTGCCCCTGATATAACTAGAGAGCCGATAAAACCAGTTGAAGAGCTCGTACAATACGAAGAGTTCGTCGCTCCGTTTACACGAAGTGAACTGGCGATTCTAGCTATGGGCTTCCCGAAGGGCCCTTGTGGTGGTACTAATTGCCTGAAGAGAATGGAGTACAGAGGCAGTCAACACCAATTCATTCCAGGTGAATATGTTAAAGGGAAGTACCAGCACGGTCAGTTTGTTAATAAGCGAGATGTACATGGTCCTTGTGGTAGAATTGATTGTCCCCTTGCAAAGAAGGTTCGTACTTATCTCTGTACCGAAGGCAGCTATAAACCCTGCATGAAACCTTGCTGCAAAGATTACTATTAGCTTCGGAAAATGTATAGTTTTTCGACATAAGTTTTTTTTTTGTAAATTACTTTCAAATTTGATATACAGGGCCAGATTAAATTTACTGGCAACACTCCACAGACATGATGGTATCATCGAAATGAAATCATGCTAGTAAAACACAAAAAGGTTTTTATAAAGTCATAATTTTAAATAGCTACAATTACTCCGGGTCAAATGCTGCGGGACGCACAAACAATAACAAATAATAAGTTTGGAAAATTATCCTTTTTTTGTTTAATCATGATTTGATATTTATAATTGTCATGTCTGTGAAGTTTTGCCAATTAAATTAATTTGACCCTATTTTAGTAATAAGATAAATAAAATAAACAAAACAGAAAAACATTAAAATCATACTAAAATAATATTTGCTTGCTGCTTTCATTGATTCCTTTATTCCTTTTACTTAGGGCTGATTATTCAATAGTCAGATATCTTATATCTGAAGAATAAATATGACAAATTGACATAATTTGTAGACAAAACCTGTCAAACCGCAATATTTATTCCTCAGAAAGAATTATCTGGCTATTGAACAATCAGGCGTTAGTGGTTAACATAAATTTTATTTTAAATTTTATCTGAAGAATAAATAAAGAATAATAATTTTATGGGGGGTTAGACAAATTTTCTATAAAAAATCTGTCAAAACGCCATTTATATACAGGGTGTCCGGTAATTAATAGATGACCTCTTAAGGGGCCATTGTACTTATTATTATGAACAACTTTTACTACGGGACCAAACATGAAATCGCGAAGAAAAATCAGCTGTTACCTGATGTTACCTGATGTTCGCATAACTCGTCAAAATGTAGAAACCGGAGATTCTTTTTTCGCGATTTCAGGTTTGGTCCCATAGTAATAGTTGTTCATAATGATAAGAACAGTGACCCTTGAAGAGGTTATCCATTAATTACCTGACACTCTGTATATTCCTTAGATGACGATTGAAAAACCAGCCCTTGGTAGCACGAATATGAAATTATCGACTTTAGCAGAATCTTTATTATCGTGTCGATTAAAGGACAACTGTTAAGCCTAAAATCTGCGGATAGAGATAGAGTATTCCTTATTATGAACATCATAAAAATTACAAAATATAGAAATTTTACAAGAGGCGACACAATGGGTGGTCTTATCGCTAAAAGCGCTCTAAGCGCTAAAAGTAGTTTCTTTTTTGTATAAAAACTCACGAGAATCAGTGGACAAAAACAAAGTAGGTAACTTAATGATTCATTTAGTACACTTTCTCTTTTAACTTCGCACCCAAGGCTAATGGGGGCAAAACAATTATAGCATGAGATCATCGTCAGGTCATTATTCTGAATTGAAATTGAATAAAATATTAACAATATTTTTGACTTGACAAAAGTTCAAAATCATCTTGGGTATATTATTGAGCGAGAAACAATTGACAGAATGTGTTGGGTTTGATCTTTGAAAGTAGGTTCTACTTGATTGCATTTTTAGAGCGGTTTTGCACTACGAATTCGAATTGAAGAGCCGACTTCAATCCGAATTGGAAATTCGGACGGTTAGGGTTCGGATATAGTGCGCAACCCCTTATACAAATATGACTAGGCAATCATATCACTTGGTTTTAGTCGTTTCAGCCGATAGACGTCCACTGCTGGACATAGGCCTCCCTCAATTTTGTGAGGGTTTGCCATAATCGCCACGCTTGGCAGGCGGGTTGGCGATCGCAGTATGGTATGATGGTGGAATACATAGAGAACGCTGCTGCCCATTCTCCGGTACGACCCTTAGTCGCCTTTTACGACACCCACGGGAAGTAAGGGGTGGTGGTATTCTTTAAGTCCGGCACCACACAGACATATGGTTTTAGTCGTCGTCGTCGTTTCAGCCGATAGACGTCCACTGCTGGACATAGGCCTCCCCCAATTTTGGGAGGGTTTGCCATAATCGCCACGCTTGGCAGGCGGGTTGGCGATCGCAGTATGGTATGATGGTGGAATACATAGAGAACGCTGCTGCCCATTCTCCGGTACGATCCTTAGTCGCCTTTTACGACACCCACGGGAAGTAAGGGGTGGTGGTATTCTTTAAGTCCGGCACCACACGGACAACACGGTTTTAGTAGGTTTTTATATTTTGTTTTTTATTTATCCTTTTGATAGATTCTTATTTTGTAAATGTGAGGACTTTGTAGGCCTTGTAGACTTTATATTATCTGTAGACCATTTTTTATTTTATCAAGTACCTTAGTACCTTGAGTACTTGTTGCCAGGCCTACGGTAACGCTATCCTCCCATACCTACTGTAATTTGAAAACATTGTAAAAGCCAATTATTTTTAAAAAGAGTAACCGTGTAGTTTCTTGCCGGTTCTTCACCATAGGAAACGACCAATTGGAACCGTGCACCTAGCTTCTGACGTTTCATAAGTGGCCATGTAGGTTTATGTGAAATACAATATTTTGATTTTGACTATGGTCACTTCGGACCGGATCGGATGTAGTGCGAAACCGCTCTTAGTCTCTCCAAACTGGAAATAGCAGTTAAAACAATGGATTTAGCTGCAGAAGTAATATTTATTTCTATCCTTCACTATTTGGTTCCTCACTGGTTAGAATGTTCATCATCACTGTCCTACCCTTATCCCAATTTATATGGAATCGGATTATATGCAACATCTCTTTTTCTTCCATATTTCTCTCTTAGTCGTCATCTCGGTAGTCACCCCCTTTCTAACCATCTCATCATTCACACAGTCCAACCATCGTTTCTTTGATCTTCCGTTACTCTTATAGCCATCTATATTCATACCTAAAACTCTCCTCACGACATTTTCCTCATTCCTTCGTATCACATGACCATGACAAGTATGACAACTGATTACTGGGTAGAACGTTATCGTCGTAAAATACTTAATACAGCCTAACTATATTGGTTCCACAGCTGGGACACCGGCCTCACTGTGTGAGTGGAAGTGGGCCATAATCCACCACGCGGGTCTAGTGTGGGTTGGTGGATGTCAAACGTCTTCGAATTTTTGATTTTAGGTCATGTCGGTTTTCTAAAGGTGTTTTCCGTCACCGTTTTGAGAGCAGTGGTGATGAAATCATTTACACAAAGTGCCTCCCTGGGTTGGAACTCACTGCCTATAACTCGTAAGTCGGGCCTGAAGCGACTGGGCCAACATAGCTCTCGAAAAAAAATACTTAATAGCTTTCTCTCTCTTATGTTTCCTAGTTAATATTTTATAGGTAGTGCGTTTTGACCTTGGGTCACCGAAATCAACAGAGTAGGTAAGTAAGGTTACGCACCTCATAATAAACTATGTAAACCCGAACAAATACGCGAACAAAACGAAGTCAAACATTCGTAATAACACGTTTTTAACAACAATGGCCATTTAAAATACCATAAAAAATCCTTCATGTCCTAATTGCGTTTTTATCCTCACCCACGAAGCGTGACTCTGTCCAAATCTCACTAATGATGACAATGATTTCCAAAACCACTTTAACATTACCACCCGCAAATTCTATATCAACCCTTATTTTTAAAGCGTTAAGGTCTTCCTTAATAAGAGTAGTGGTAAACTTAAGTTGGTTTGAACGACATGATATGGGCCAAGGAAATTGAGCTTGTATATCTTGCGTGTTGATAATTTTCTTGGAAACAGATTTTCTGAGCGTATTAAGGATTACGTTGTAATTTGTTAATGTTGGTCTGTAGTTTTGTAATGTTCTCCTAGAGTATCTGAAACAGCAAAACGCAGGTATGCCGTCAGTAGGTAGTAAGATAAACTGTGACTTGATTGAAGTCTTGTTTTCTGTGTTTATCACCAGAAAATTCATTGAATTTTTTAATTTTTTTTATTCGTCATAGAATATAATTGAACTATTTTTTCGCTATATTGGTAAACGGCATTGCGGCAGGCTCAGACGGAGATGGCGGGATGACCTGGACTCCTTTAATAAGGATTGGTCCTTAGCAGCTCTAGATAAAGAGAGGTAGGAAGAGAGTAGGGAGGCCATTGCCCAGCAGTGGGCCATTAATGGTTATTAAAAAAAAATAAAACAACTATCCTTTGTGACGCTGCTTCTATATCAAACATATATCAATATATTATTAAGAACACAAAAGAAAAATCAATGAACAAGTAACATAATATCAAGCCTGTAATTCCCGGGATAGAGGCAGAGGTGTAACTATAGTACACAGTACAGTACATATTATATTTTCAATAAACAAAAAAAAACCCACAGACGGCGAGCGTATTGCCCTCAGCCGGGCACAAATCCAGACTCTGGGCTGCTACTAAAAAAATCCAGTTGGAAAAACCCGATAACATTTTTCCCGACCCGGGAATCGAACCCAGGACCACAAGCTCAGGTCAACAGTACCGCTTGTGACCACTAGGCCATCGAGGCAGTCAAGACAATGAAAAAGTAATCTTGGTTATATTTCACATCATTCCAAATTGTTATGCGTGCGTTTATTTGTATTTATCTGGCATAATCCTTGTAGCATAACCTGGGATACAGGCCTCCTCTCTTCCAGGAGTGGGCCGTAATCTACCACGCGGGCCCAGTGCCGGTTGGTAGACGACACATGTCTTCGAATGTTTGGTTCCAAGACACACCGGTTTCCTCACGATGTTTTCCTTCACCGTTTTCAGAGAAGTGGAGATGAAATAATTTACACAAAGTAGATAGATAGATAAAACGTTTATTCAGTACAACAAAAAACACAATACAGGTATTGAAAAACATCAAAAAAGGTGAAAAAAAAACCAAAGATTAAAAAGATAAATTGACCCATAGACACCTAGCTCATATACATTTATAACGTTCGATCTCTACTGGGCGGTGTGTGTCTCAACTCGTATGTCGGACCGTCACCACTGCTCAATGCTGCTAATCCCTTTACACACATAATAACATAACGAACCCGACGAGACACATAACAATTATTTTTTATCAAAAAGACCTTGCAACTATAGTTGCATACAAAAGCGCATAATGCAGCATTGTTTATGCCAATTTGAATGCATTAGACTAATCGTCGCAGTCAGTTAGGACAGTGATACTTAAACTGTTGTGTGTGAGATGAGAATGTAGGTCTAATAGTAATAGAGGTTCCATGTCAACTTAAACAACACCCGATTTTGAAATCTTTTTTTGTTTTCGGTACACTATCTCGTCTTTTATCTATACTATACTATCTTTTAACTTTTGTCTTACGACTTATTCTTTCTTTTATCTATGGTCTACGACTTCAACCCAAATCTGTCTTCTACTATCTTTTGTATTTTCTCCTACTGATAACCTAGATTTTTACTGCAGCGTGGAGTTTAGCACATGCATATAGAAACCTTCCAACTGCGGATAAAGTCGGTCTGTGATGTTGTTTCTGTGACGCCGACTGCTGGATAATTGATAGTACTCATTAGACACCACACAAGGGCTGTATTTCTTTTAAACAGCTGTATGTAATTATTAGGTTATATCGTAATCATTAATTCATCACAGCTTCGTTATTAAAGTTGATAGTTAGCTGCACTGGATTCTTCTGTCTATGCTTGATCTTCAAATCCGGCGCTTAAGCTGGGTGAACAGATTAGCCAGTCAGTAAAGTATTGTTCACTGAGCTGACTGCCTAGGGCACGCCATATTCCTTATTAAATGGACATCAGTATCTAGCAGTTGGAAGAGGTATTGTACTTCGTATACCATGGACTGCCATAAGAACGAGTGAATCCATACAAGCTGCTAACTACAATATGCCAGACGCATCCCCTCAGCTTTTCCGGACATATGCGTTCACCTAAGAATTGTATAGAAAGGCTTATGATACTGGGCTGGGTGGAAGGAAAATACGCTCAAAGCAAATCATAGACAAGATGGTCAGACGCGATCAAAAAGGTTATTGGATTTGAGGCAGCATCTACTGAGCGGTCCACACTGCAGAAGACCGCATAACATGAAGACGCCTCGTATGTGGTCGCAATCCACAGCATTGAGGAGACAGCAAAGAAAGCAGGTAACCTTTTTCAAGTTTTGCAGATACGATCCGAGAGGAACTTTGAACAACACTGGCTCAGTACAAACTAAATTATGTTGAGTTGTGATGTATGGTAATTAAAGTCGTTGTGGAAACTTCCTATGTAAAAACTGTTAGTATATATGCGTATGAATGTAGCTTTTATTAATTCAGTAATCGAGTTATGAGTTATTGCTGCTGGTTTATGATGGCTGTGCTAATGTATGTCAATGAAGCTAATCTGCGAAGTTAATTATCTGTTGATGTTAACGGATGTCAGAAGTTCTTCATCATGAATATGTTTCTTGAAAGGGTTGGCAGAGTTCTATGTCCACATGATCTATGTTTATACAGTTTTGATTTGGGCTAGCCTATATCCAGCCATTAACCAGGTACGGTCAGGGAAATTAATTATTACAAATGAGGGGCTCGTGGCTAAGTAATTCGCATTCGCATAGGTCGATCCTTACTTCCCATGGGTGTCGTAAAAGGCGACTAAGGAACCGGAGAATGGGCAGCAGCGTTCTCTATTTATTCCACCATCATACCATACTGCGATCGCCAACCCGCCTGCCAAGCGTGGCGATTATGGCAAACCCCCTCAAAATTGGGGGAGGCCTATGTCCAGCAGTGGACGTCTATCGGCTGAAACGACGACGACGACGACGACGATAGGTCGATCGATCAGGTTGAGCTAGCTTGCCGCGGTCTGTCGGTATCGAAACCTCCGTGCCTCAAAGCTGTGTTGTGTGTGTTAGAAAGCAAAAAAGCGAAAAAGCTAAAGATCCAAGAATGACAGCTGGAAAGTTGGTCCCGGCTGTCATTCTTGGATCTTTGACAATTATTACACGTCGTCAGAAGCACGAAAGTCTGACAACCAGTCTTACCAAGTGTTATCGTGTTACCCAATAACTCGGTTGTGGAATTCAGATAGGCAGTCGTTTCAATACTTGTGTTCAGCTGCATCCGGTTAGACTGGGAGCTGACCCCAACATAGTAAGGAAAAGGCTAGGTAGATTAATCGAGCCAGGGAAATTAATTGTTAAGCAAATTAAGACTCTACGTAAATTTTCCATGTTATAGCCATTTCATACAACGCGCGGGATATATTATAGTGCACAAGTGTGTGCGCCGACATAGGTGCACTCACTCTTCACACTCACTCTCATAGTCCAATGGGGCGGCAATCTGACACGACCGGAGAGTCAAGCGCAGGACCAACGGCTTAACGTGCTTTTCGAGGCACGGGGCTAACACCGCCTGCTTCCAAACTCCGGGCTGTAACAAAAAAAATCCTAATGGAAAAACCCAAAATCACTTTGCCCGACCCGGGAATTGAACACCGGACCCCACGCTCAGCAGTCGCGCTTTCGACCACGAGACCAATGGGGCAGTTACACGGTACAGCACACACACAGTCCTGGCACAGTAGTACAGGTAATAATAGTATTCTAAAGAGATCTATTTGTTATTCAAATGGTGTACCATAAAGAGTAGGTATATTTATTTACTTCATTACATAACTTTATAGGAACTTACGTAAGTCTGTTTTATTATAGGTAAACCAAGCTTTTCTGTATTCTTCTTTGTGTTTGCTGTGAATTAGCATACATATCACATACAAGGTCATCTTTGATCTTTTAATCGGATATTGTGCGTCTTGTGCAGTACGTAATAAATGAGTTTTGACTTAGCACACGAGGTTCTCGACATATGGGACGTGGACTTTGCAATCATTGTACCGATAATCGCTACGGTTCATGGCCTAATAGCGGAGAGCCTCGAACAAGTCATCAGGAGGCTCTCATTGCGCGGTTGGGTCAAGGGCTTTATTCAGAAAACAGTACTCCTGGACACGGCACGCATAGTGAGGAGGTCCTCTCTCTAGAGCCCTGAGCACCGGCGCAGCTTGGACATTGCTCCGATGGGTTACTATTTTTTACGTTTTTATAATTTATTTGCAAATGTAAATTTAATAGTATTTATTGGAAATTAAATAAAGGATAAAAATCTATTATTAAAACGTCAACACTTTTCTGTATTATAGGCATCGAGATTTATCTGTGCGTGAAATTATTGTGCATTCCAAAATTTGCCTATAAATTATCACACTAATATTACAAAGGCGAAAGTTTGTGAGTGTGTGTGTGTGTTTATATGTTTGTTATTTCTTCACGCTCAAACGGCTGGACCAATATTGATAAAATTTTGTATGGAGATAGCTGACACCATGGATTAACGTCATATAGGCTACTTTTTATCCCGATATTCCCACGGGAACGACATTTATGCGGGTGAAACCTCGGGGCGCTGCTAGTATGTTGATAAACACATCTGTCTGTGGTCTGTTCACATTTAAGTACCTGCTTATAAAATAAGAAGGTAGGTGCAAAAACAAACGTGTGGTTTGATTGATTGGGAGAATCTTGAAACTCTTTCAATTTCTCAGTAGCAGCTCGGAATCCGGATATCTCTATTTACCTACTTGGGATTTAATTAAACTTATCTGACGATATGTGGGTGTACAACAGATACCCCTCAGCCCAACCCTTTGGGAATAACAGGCGTGATGTTTTGTGTTAATTTTTAAGCATTTATGTATATAGCGGGAACACAATTAACCTTTTGACCGGCACACGTCAAAAAATCAAAAACGTACCCTCGGCGTCAAAGTCTGTCATGTAGTCGAACCATGGCGTATTGGGCACATTTTGGTTTTGTCATCTATACATGACTGTGGCGGTCAAAAGATTAAAAGTAGGAACCATTACGCACCCGAAAAAAAAGTATTGGGAGGATTTCTAGGAGTCTAAGAAAGCTAGGAGAAATTGTAAACAAAAATCCAGAATTTTCAGTTTTCCTGAAAGGTCACGATCGTGACACTTAGGTATAATCTACAAGTCTCACAATAGTGAGTCTTCATCATCATCATCATGTGTCTTATCTTATTTATTTAATTTTTCCTAAAAAAACAACGAATTCAGTTTATGTATGAATGAAGAGATTCTTCATTTATCAGTCTTTATCATTTAACAAACAAATCAATCTTCTTTCAACTAATTCTCTATCAAGCAACAAACCAAAGTTTCACTTTTGGACGAGGAATGGACCATACGCCTTATGAAATTAAATAGCAAGAACACTCCTTGCGTTAAAGCCTTCTCGGATAAAACTTTAGGCAAGAGCTTCGCTCCTTCATACTTCAAAATGTGCTTTAAAAGTTGTTTCAATTTGAAATCATTACTATTGAAGGTAATATATAGCTGATAAACGACTGCCCCAAATCTTTATTTCCATTACTTTTCCAGGCAGATGATGATGAGCGAGGGGCCCGTGGCTAAATAATAACAGCCGCACAGGTCGATCGATCAGGTTAAGCTACGCTTGCCGCAGTTGGTCTGTCGATAGGTGACCATCTTTACATACCGATACCCCTCCGTGTCTCGGAAAGCTTGTTAAGCCTTTGGTCCGGGCTATCATTCGTGGATCTTTGACAGTCGTTACGGGTAGTCAGAAGCCCGAAAGTCTGACAACCAGTCTTACCAATGGGTATCATATTACCCAGTAACTGGGTTGTGGGGGTCAGATAGGCAGCCGCTCCATGTAAAATACTGGTATTCAGCTGAATCCGGTTAGACTGGAAGCTGACTCCAACATAGTTGTAAAAGGCTAGGCAGATGATGATGAGTGAATTTGCTAAACATTTAATTTTCCTGACTTTACATTTCTTGATATCCCGGATTTTTCAGTCCTACACCGTCTTTTGTCTTCCCCACAAGTGCATGACTCAACGCAGGGGAATGAATACTCAATAGCGTTTGTAGGTAGGTTAACAACCCGTCATTACCTGCACACTTTATTTCTAGCCCTTTAGCTGTACCATTAGGTTCAATTACGTCGGTAAAATGACTTGTTTCAGTGTTGGAGTTACGTGTATTGTGTAATTGAATGCCACTGTTTTATTTGTTTGAGCCTGTAATAGACAATAAAATAGAAATAGAAAATAGATTACTGTCCAGCATCCCAATTGCAAAACATGCTATCATTAAGAATCTGAATAATTTTGAACGATTTTGCTTCATAGCGTTCGAAACATATGTGTGCTCAAGAACGTAAAAAACGCAATGAATGTTGTTGAACTGTCAAAATGAAAGCCACTGTTAGTGTGTCAGCGGGATCCTGCCGGGTCAGCGGGATCCCGCTGACACACTAACAGTGGCTTGATTTTATTCGTTTTTAGTATTTGTTGTTATAGCGGCAACAGAAATATATAATTTGTGAAAATTTCAACCGTCTAGCTTTCGCGGTTCTTGGCCTGGTGACAGACGGACAAATGGACAGTGAAGTCTTAGTAATAGGGTCCCGTTTTTACCCTTTAGGTACGGAATCCTAAAAAGATAAAACTCACTATGGTGAGACTTGTAGATTATACCTAAGTGTCACGATCGTGACTTTTCAGGAAAACTGTAAATTCAGGATTTTTGTTTACAATTTTTCCCAGCTTCCTTAGACACCTAGTCCCTCAACTAACTTTTTTTTAAACATATGCAACCATTTTTATGAAAATTTGTATGCTCAAAAAGTAAAAAACGCAATGAATGTTGTTGAACTGTCAAAATGGAAGCCATTGTTAGTGTGTCAGCGGGATCCTGCCGGGTCAGTGGGATCCTGCCGAGTCAATGGGATTGTCCGAAAGGGTTACCGCTGGCCCGGAACATAAAGGGCTAAGAGAGGAACACGGGTGGGTCTTAGTCAGTAAGAATCTGACACTCCCTTCCGCTCCGCCCAGAGCAGGAGGCTCATTTGATGATTTCCCATCCTGAAAAAAAAAACTGTGTTACCCAATTATCCCGCAGGCAATACAGGTGAGCAGTGGTAGCCCAGTTGTAACAGCTGCGATTTACGACTTCTAGGTCGTGGGTTCAAATCCAGCCGCCCAATAACTTTGTGGAAATTATTAAATCACACACTATTGCTTTCAAAACGGCGAAGGAAAACATCGTGAGGAAACTGGCATGTCCTAGAACCCGATTCGAAGGCATGTAACATCCACCAATCAGCACTGGGCCCGTGTGGTGGATTACGGCCCACTCCCTCTAACAGAGACGAGGCCTGAGTCTCAACAGTGGGACCATTATAGGCTGACTAGCGCGTCCGCTTGAAATTTCAGCCCCCCAAATTCCCCCCATTCACCCTCTTAGGGGCGGAATTTTGAAAAACCCTTTCTTACTTTCTTACTATTATGAATACCTACTCTTCACAAAGAACACACCCTCCGAATTTCATGTCTCTAGGGCCAGCGGTTTAGGCTGTGCGTTGATATATCAGCCAGTCAGGATTTTGAATTTTATATAATTTATACATAGATTTTGCTATCCATTAGTTAGTTAAATTTTGGATTTTTATAAATCCTAAGCTATGACTGATTATGATAAGAATAGTTACCAACCACAGTCACATAACTAACATAACACCAAACAGACATGACTCACTGAATCACATAGCTTTTCAAGCTGATGAAATTTTCAAAACGGCATCGCTATCCATATTAACCCTTAACCTTTACAAACTAAGGTCGATTCTCGTTTGGAAGAACAAGATACTGATGAAATGAACGTGTTCCTTTACATAGATGATTCATCACTGATTATTGTGGGTGTGGCTTCAACAGGTTGAGCCGTGATATAAGATTTAGCAGTTCGAGTGTGATTTTTATTAGTAAAATTTATTGTGGTTACTTTTCTAGGTGATTAAGAAATTCCCGTTGGTTGTGTTCTGATTGTAATTGGTTTAGGCCCAAAATTTTTAGGTTTTGGCAAGTTTGGTTGCGATAGTTTTATTTTTACTAGCCTCGTTCGTTCGCGAGCCCGCGCGTCCTCCTTCCAGTTTTGACAGAACGTATCCAACTTGTCCCGCCGTCTCCGGGCACCAGTTCTGTGCTATTTGGGCCCACAGTTTGTTCGGCATGAGGCAGACGTGTCCTGCCCAGTCCCATTTGAGCTGGGCAGCCTTTCGAGCCATGGCAGCTATCTTTGTTTTGGAGGATTTTACACGTAACATGAAAAAACTTGTTCTTGATTTTAGTTAAAATAATCATCAATCAAGGGGCGTACCGGATACCATGCTGCGATCGCCAACCCGCCTGCCAAGCGTGGCGATTATGGCAAACCCCCCCTTTTGGGGGAGGCCTATGTCCAGCAGTGGACGTTTTTCGGCTGAAATGATGATGATGATGATGAAATCATACGGTGTGAGAACTTTGCTCTACAATTTGTCTCTTCTGAAACTGAAAACAGATGTATATAAGAAGTCTTCATTTGTGTATTATTTGAAAACTATGTCCAAGATTGTCCTAAAAACGTACAAGCGAGTAGCATTTTCAGTTATTTTGTCACCATCTGTAGAAAGCGGTGAAGCGCAGGATAGCCCGCCAAATGCAAATTTTCTTAAGAGCGTTTACGCCGTACGGCATTTCATACAAACTTTCAAGCTCTTGTTTTTCGAAATGAATGAACCGATTTTAATGAAACTTCATACGCATAAGCAGGATACAAAGGTCTATAAAGTTACTTGAGAACATTTTTGAAAAATTGAAACAACAGCCTAATTAGAACGATTTTAATTTTTCCATAGAAACAGAGATTTCCAGTTATCTTTTTATAAATAAGACATTTCGAAAATGTTCTTAAGTAACTTTTTAGACCTTAGTATCCTGCTTACGAGTATTCTAAAAACAAGAGCTTGAAAATTTGTATGAAATGCCGTACGGCGTAAACGCTCTTTAGTTTTTTGCAATTTGAACAATATGAACTCAGGAGCTTGTATTGATAATTTTATTATTCTGTAAATACATACTTGTTGCGCTCGCGTATCATATTTTGTTCAAAATACAACCTGACACTGACCTGAAAATTGGAAAAAAACGTAAGAAAATTTAGTTTTTCTAGCGTCAAAACTATTCCATAAAAACATCATCCTTTAACTAAACTAATGTCGTGATGACTATTACTATGTAAATTTATAAAAAGTCAATATTAGCAACAAAATAACTAGTTTCCTCACTCAGGTCAAGAAAAGAAACACCGCGTTACTACATTTAGAAAACAGGTTAGTGAATCATCAACTGCTAATAACGACATAATATTTAATTTGGCCTACCACGTGATCAGTTTACTAATTTGACCGTTGTTGGCACTGATGGCAATGATATAACCGGTTCCCGATGCGGTTGCAAAAAACGTAAACAATGACTCACTGTCTTATTAGTGGGTTGGCAACAAGATTGGCGACGGTTACTATGGTAGTTGGAAGTGGCGAAACGACTCATCTTTTTATTTTGGATTTAAAGCTGTTTAGGAGATTTTAAAGACAACGAAAGGATACATTGACCTTTGCCTACAAGCAGATTCACTAAATAAAGTAGACAGTTATGCAGTTTAGCTTACGGATGAAATCAAGCTATATCTTTAATATAATTCTTCTGTAAGTACGTGTTTGTCACCTAACTCCTCTTAAACGGCTGGACCAATTTGTGTATATTTCAATGGGTTCCTGGATGGTTTGAAAACACAATTGGACCCGATAGGTGGCGCTGTTCGGGCACGACAACGCCTGCCAGATCTGCTAGTATGTTTATATTTTTTAATATTTTTTTTTGTGTGCCTTATTTGTTAGCGACTATTAACATAGATTTTTAAGTTAGGTACTTGTTCTATGAGCCTACGATGCCGGCCAATACTTTTTTTATATTTTAATTTTATACTAGCTGCGCCCCAGGGTTTCACCCGCGTAAATGTCGATCCCGTAAGAATATTGTTATAAAAAGTAGCCTATATGTTAATCCAGCGTATCAGCTACCTCCATACAAAATTTTATCAAAATTGGTCCAGCCGTTTGAGCTTGAAGAAGTAACAAACATATAAACACACACTCACACTCACAAACTTTCGCCTCTATAATGCTAATAACAACAAGCTACTCGTATGATTTCAAGTTTTTCGTCGTGTGTGTTTATTATGGCAATGTTTTCTTTATTTTGAAGAAGATGATGATGATTCATGTTGATTCACGCTGGAACTTAAGGTATTTGAGCCAAGCTTCCCACGCAGATCCACATCTGTGTAGACAAAACTTGCTTTTTGTACCATACCACCACCTGGACACTTCTGGAACTTCATGTCCATGATAAGCTGTGAGTTAAACTTCAGGCGCCACAACTAACTTGTTTTAGTCACCGTGTTTGAAACTGCTAAGTTATGAACTCGTAATAAGATTTAAAGTACATAACGCCTGGAGGCAATAATGTATGGCTTTATCTCATGTGTAATTTCTGACTGAAGTAAGCACTGCATTTGGGGGTTTATTTATAAACTATGATTAAAGTTAAGTGACGCTTAAATGTCAGAAATGTATGGTTAGGCAGTCGCTAATCACTATTTAACTCTAAGCAACGTTTATGAATAAAAGGTGATGTCTGCTCTTTCAGTAAGATGTATTGTCTGGTATGATTAGTAAAAAAATACAGGCTCAAATTAAACTGCAACTTTGTCTCTGACTTTCTCCACGCATAGACAGTTTTTCTAGCAATGTAACCAGCGGTGCTATTCTGTTAAAAGATCACCGTGATAACTTGGGTGAAGTGAGCTTAGAGTGAGCAGTCATTCCACTTGATGCTAGGGATTTTTACAGAATAGCAACACAGGTGCTTTTTTCTTCAAGACGATTTTTAGTAGCAACTCACTAACAACCAATAAACTAACTTACGAACATTTCTTATATTCTCTATCAATCGTCTTGGAGCAGAAATTAACAAAACTTGATAGGTAACCTATTGCACTTACATAATATACACAATCAGCCTATTATATTCTAACTGCTGGGACACAGGCCTCCTCTATGAGAGGTAGTGGGCCATAATCCACCACGCGGGCCCAGTGCCGGGTTGATAGATATAATAATAATAATAATAAAATTTATTTGCCATAAAAATACAGATGGGAACCTAGTTGATATATTATAAGATACTGTACATTGTATATCACATGTCTTCAAATGTTTGGTTCTAGGACATGCCGGTTTCCTCACAATATGGAGAATATTCATCGTTTTCAAACGATGAGGATGATAAAATAAATTACACAAAGTAAACCGCTTGCTGGGTTTGAACCTATGACCCACAACTCATAAGTCGCAGCCGTTTCCACTGGGCCACAACTGCTTTATTTACTTTGCACTTGTGACTGAGTACCTATCCATTTTTTTCCGTATTCCACTCTAATGGTAAAATGATTGACAAACTAGCTTACGCCCGCGGCTTCGCCCCTGAGGTATTTCGATAAAAACGATCCTATGTTCTTCCCCAGGATGCAATCTATCTCTCTGCCAAATTTTATCGAAATCCGTTCAGTGGTTTAGGCGTGAAAAGGTGATATACAGACAGACAGACAGAGTTACTTTAGAATTTAAAATATTAGATTAATATGGATAAGACAGAGATTAAAACCGAAGAATAACTAGCAGGCGATCTAGGGGGGTGGAGGGGGGCTTAGGGGATCAGATCGGTATAACTCGTATTCTAAAGTATTCTAAACTCATAAAACAATTTTCGAAGCATATGTCCAATCACTTGTTTAAACAGTAAATACACTTTAGAAGAGAGAGAGTCCCACTTTTTGTCTGTTTGTCATGATATATTTGTTCTGTTACAGTTCTGTTTGACAGGGAGAGTTAAATTGTTTAATTATGGCTACGTAGTGCACCTGTTACTAACGCTGGTACTTATTTGATTTGGGTAGTGTCATCATGATGGGTTGGTAAAGGGTGAATTGATCTGAAATAAAACAAAAAAATGTAGGATAAAAAATAAATTACATTTATTTCTACCAAGCGTATTGTGGGACGCCACCCAGCTAGATGGACGGACGACCTAAAGAAGGTGGCTGGGGTAGACTGGATGCGGAAGGCGGAGGACAGGGTGCTGTGGCGCAGTCTGGGAGAGGCCTATGTCCAGCAGTGGACTGCGATAGGCTGAGTTGATTGATTAATTGATTCCTACCCTACCGTGACGAGGATGCAACTAGCTAGGTATCAAAGGTTTTCTCGCTCAAGAAGCGTACAAAAGACAGTAGTTTCTATATAACTACTACCTTCCTTTATTTTACTGTGTATACAGACGCCAGCACATCAAGCTACTACAATCTGTCAAATTTCTTTAATAGATTTTCAACTTTATCGCTAAAACATAAGATTTAAAGTTGATTAGGAAAATTTTACAGTTTCGGGTAGGTTAATGTGCTGGCATTTGTACATACATAATAAAATTAATAACCGAGATCCATTTATTATAATAGTGGTCGCTGACTGTTCACACCGCCTGCGAGTATTCGTTTGTCGCAGGGATAAAAGCTATCAAAGACTGTACTCGCTCAGCGACGCTCGCTTGGCTCGCTTGGTATACTCGCTGAGAAACTCACGCTTGGCACATACGCATACCAGCGAGTTATCGCTCATAGCCGTCGCGCACTCGCCACTCGCCAACAGACAAAACAGTCAAAGTCAAAGTCAAAGCATTTATTTGAAATAGGCACTTAACAAGCACTTTTGAACGTCAAAAATTACTAAAATAGAATTGATTCTAGTCGCCCATTCCAAAAGGTAGATTTCGTATGGAGAAGAATGGGCAAGAAACTCCACCGTTACTCTTTTAAAATGTTTTACAATATTTTGCATGTACATTAATTATATAATATATATCTATGTGAAGACGATGCACCTAAAATAAAATTACTGTACCACAATAGGTAAAAGAATTAAAAATGAAACCATAACATATAAATTAATTATCTGATAGATACATGGTGCTCACATATTTACAAGCATGGCAAGTATTTACAGCAATGAAAACATAGGAAAAACACGACAAAAGCCAAAAATATTTCGGCAATTTCAATTAGTTGCGTTTCTATCAAAGGGTAGCAATTTAATAATGAAAACCAATATAATATTCTACGAAACATCCACAACGCTCTAACTTTGTATTGTCCTCTAAAAAGGACAAAACATTTTCATCAAACACCATACAGGACTTACTAATAAAATCATAATTAAAATTTAGAGCATCACAAAGTCCCATAATTAGTACATTATTATGAAATATTTTGTTCGCAAAATTAATAATTTACAATTAACGTTTGTAAACCACAATGTTTAGGACAAAAAGGTGAATTCAAAGTTTTAATTGTTTTCGCCATGTGAGGTTTCATTAGGTACTAATTGTGTTGGGTATGTCTTTATTGCGAGACCTTTCTGTGCTGTTTGGACCTCCGGAATAAGTGTGTTTTAATTTATTGGTTAACATCAAATGGATTGTAGGAAAGGAAGCATTCAAAAGAGAGCAGTTGAAAAGGATCAAACGTAATTAAAAAATGGTTTGTATTTTTTTTTTGGTTTTTATTTTTAAGTAAAAATAATAATCTAGGTGAGAGCAGTGGTGGCCCAGTGGCATCGGCCGCGACTTTAGAGTTGTAGGTCGTAGGTTCGAATACAGACAGGCGCTTTACTTTGTGTAAATTATTTCATCACCACTGCTCTCAAAACGGTGAAGGAAAACATCGTGAGGAAACCGGCATGTCCTACCTAGAACAAAGAATTCGAAGACATGTGACATCTACCAACCCGCACTGGGCCCGCGTGGTGGATTACGGCCCACTCCCTCTTTCAGAGGCCTGTGTCCCAGCAGTGGGAACATTATAGGCTGATTATGAAGACAAAGTCAAATTTCTTTAATCGATTTTCAACTTTATCGCTAAAGCATTAGGTTCAAAGGTGCAGCTGGCGTCTGTACCTACCTTGGTAATGTATCATGAGTTCAGTAAGTATCATTAATTCATTAAAACTGCAAAAGGAGTATTTTTTTAAAATCAAAAGTTGTTTTTTTTATTATCATGATTTTATTGGTTACTAGCTGCGCCCCGCGGTTTCACCCGCATAAGTTTCGATCCCGTGGGAATATCGGGATAAAAAATTGCCTATACATATGTTAATCCAGGGTGTTAGCTACCTCCATACCAAATTTTATCAAAATTGGTCCAGTGAAGAAGTAACAAACAAATAAACACACACAAACTTTCGCCTTTATAATATTAGTGTAATTATTTACAAACTTACATACTTTTTTGTTCTTACAATAATAATTTTATTCGCCAAACTTCTTAGTTTGATAGCGAGATAATCTAGAACATTCTAAAACTTAGTGCGTTTTTCCGCGCCAATCATAAGATTAAATGTATTAATTAATTACTAATAAGTAGGTAATAAGACAATTACGTATAAGTAGCAATAATACTTTATGAAGTGAATGTATTTCTCGGTAATATATTTTGTACTTTTGGCACTAAATATCTTGAAATTCTTTACCCAAAATAATCAGTTTCTTTCGGCTGAACTAGTTTTTTCTCCCTTACACTTCTTGTATTATATTTATTTTCAACAGGTACTTTATTGTCATCACTAAAATAGTGTTCTAGGCTTACTAAATACTCAACTTTCCTATCTATTTACTACCTAGGACACATCATTATTTTACTTAAATATTAGCTACCCAAGTATTATAAAGTATTACTTGGTTATATGATCTTTGTGTCAAATTCCTTCCAAATTCGGATTGATTCACATTTTACAACCATTCTCTCATTTTTAGGGTTCCGTACCCAAAGGGTAAAAACGGGACCCTATTACTAAGACTTCGCTGTCTGTCCGTCTGTCCGTCTGTCCGTCTGTCTGTCTGTCTGTCACCAGGCTGTATCTCAAGAACCGCGATAGCTAGACAGTTGAAATTTTCACACATGATGTATTTCTGTTGCCGCTATAACAACAAATACTAAAAACAAAATAAAATAAATATTTAAGGGGGGCTCCCATACAACAAACGCGATTTTTTTGCCCTTTTTTGCTCGATATCAAAAATGGCAACAGGTAGGCACTTGAAATATTCACAAAATACTCAGTTGTATTTTAACTTTAATAATAAATAATAAAATTAAAATAAAATAAATATTTAAGGGGGGCTCCCATACAACAAACATGTTTTTTTCGGCGTTTTTGTGGTACGGAACCCTTCGTGTGCGAGTCCGACTCGCACTTGGCCAGTTTTTTTTAAATATTCATAAGGAGGTTCAGATTTTGCAATAATACATAAATGAATATCCTTCAAGCTATTTACCACAACTAATCGTATTATACTATTGACTCATCTGCGTGTGAGTTCCGTTAAAAGACTTTTTATTGTACCAATGAGAGCGTGAAATCCGAAATCACCAACATGCAATGCGCAAGCACGATGATCAATGCTAGATCCGTCTTTGTCTGAGAACATGTCTTGACTATGATTAGATTAAAAAAACCAGCCAAGTGCGATTCGGACTCGAACACGAAGGGTTCCGTAAAAACGCCGGAGAAAACCTTTCTTTTATACCCCTTTAAATTTTAACTTTATTTTATTTTTATTATTTGTTGTTATAGCGGCAACAGAAATACATCATCTGTGAAAGTTTCAACTGTCTAGCTATCACGGTTCATGAGATACAGCCTGGTGACAGACAGACGGACAGTGGAGTCTTAGTAATAGGGTCCCGTTTTTACCCTTTGGGTACGGAACCCTAAAAACAAGTAAAAAAATAAATAAAGAAGAAATTAAATATTTTTCTTTCTTTTCTTCTTCTTTAGATTTGAAAATCTTCTATCGCGTCGACGGTACTTCGATTGGACTTTTTTAAATTGTAACTACGTTAATTGCAGTTTCAACAGCTTTCTTTAGGTCATCAAAGATGTAAATTAATTAGGACACTCCAGCAAGTGGAAAAAAATAAATAGTTATTTAGTCGTACGAAAATGATCGATCTCTCCTTTATTTAAATTTTTGCTGATCCTACGGTCATCTCGTGCTGTTTTTATGACCATATTATTATTCCCTTTTTCCTCACTTTTGAAATCCAAGGAACAATATTTGTTCCTACATTAGAACGGGACACTAAAGCTGCAACGTCGTCATCTCAGCCAAAAGACGTCCACAACTAAACATAGGCCTCCTCTAAATACTTCCAAAAGAAGAGTAAATGAATAAAGTCCTCCAGAGCTAATTTCGGCAATGGCGACCAGTCTTAGCAGAGACCAGCCTTCGGCGCGGTGCACAAGTGTGTGCGCAGTCACATGTGCACTCTCTCTTCCCTCATTCTCATGGTCCGATGGGATGGCAATCTGACATGACCAGAGAGAGATTAGGCGTGCTTTCCGAGGCGGGTATCACACTGCCAACTTCCAAACTTCGAGCTGATATACTAAGAGATTCTAAATGAAAAAACCTAATAACACTTTGCCCGGCCCGGGAATCGAACCCAGGATCTTACGCTCAGCAGTCGCGTTTGCGACTACGAGACCAACGAGGCAGTCAAAATCATCATCATCATCTGCCTAGCCTTTTCCCAACTATGTTGGAGTCGGCTTCCAGTCTAACCGGATGCAGCTGAATACCAGTATTTTACATGGAGCGACTGCCTATCTGACCTCCACAACCCAGTTACTGGGTAATACGACACCCCTTGGTAAGACTGGTTGTCAGATTTTCGGGCTTCTGACTACCCGTAACGACTGTCAAAGATCCACGAATGACAGCCGGGACCAACGGCTTAACGTGCTTTCCGAGGCACGGAGGGGCCTCGGTATGTAAAGATGGCCACCTATCCACAGACCAACCGCGGCAAGCGTAGGGGCAGTCAAAATACGAATACTAATATTCTAAAACATTTCAACACAGCAGCGCCAGTTAAAATTGAACCCATACAATTCGACCAATAGATAGCAAACTCGATAACTGAACAGTTAAACTAACCAGATGCAATCAACTGTACTGCAGTTTCATTGCAGTCGAAGTTTCGGTTCGCTGATTAAATTTGCAGTTTGCAGTAAGGTGAACCGGCGTGCGAGTTAGTAATTAGAGTATTCCCCTTAGGGAGATGGGATGAAGACAGCTTGTAGAGTCATGTATGTTAATTTATTAGTTAACTTTACAGTTAACAGTATTTAAATGTTTATTTTTAAGTCTACACACATGGGGCCTGTCGATCTATTCAGTAAATATCTCACCCTGTTAAATTTTACAATAAAATACCTTGTGATATATTGCAATTAAATGAAAGAAAATTTTAAACTCACATTAAACGTACACTTTGTAAACAAGCATACTATAAATTAGAAGATTATATCCAACATCCAGCTTGGAAACATGCTGGTGCTGCGCCATAGGACAATCTAGAGACTAGACAAAATCAAACTGGTTGCTAATTTAATTGTAAAATTTATTCTTTTTTTTACATTGATTTACATTCTGTTATTACTTTCACTCACACCCTGACTTATTACTTTTAATTTTTTTTTTATTTAAATGAAAATCGTTTACTTTTACCATGTTTGTAAATATGTGAGTACCATGTATCTATCAGATAGGTAGGTAATTAATTTATATGTCGTGGTATCATTTTTAATTCTATTACCTATTATGGTATAGTAATTTTATTTTAGGTGCATCGTCTTCACATATCATTATTATACAATTAATGTATGCAAAATATTGTAAAACATTTAAAAAGAGTAACGGTGGAGTTTCTTGCCCATTCTTCTCCATACGAAAACTACATTTTGGATTGGGCGACTAGATTCGAATCAATTCTATTTTGTTGTAATTTTTGACGTTCAAATGTGCCTTTTATGTGCCTATTTGAAATATATGCTTTGAATTTAACACTGCGAAATCCTAGGTGAAGTTAGTTGTCAATAGTGTCAATCTAGCATCAGATGGAAGCCTGCCTATTCACTGGCTGACGATGGACGACGTTGCAGAGTCGTACCCAGGAAGAACTGGCAAGTTTGATGACCTGTTGTGCTATTCTGTAAGAATCTCACCTTGAAAACTTTAGTGAACCCCCGACACTCCCCGTCACATCGCATCACAGCTGCCCGCGCTATCGCGTTTTTGCTAACCGTTATTTCTGACTTTTTTTTTTTGCTCGCCTCCGTAGGATCATAGCTTGATGTTAAATAGCCTTTTTCAGGCTTACAAATGCAAAAATAATTTTTCAAATCCTACTTGAGCTCCGGAGATTAGGGCATTCAAACTCGTTAACTTTATTATTAGTATTATTTTTATTTTATTTTACAACTTTACAACAAATTGAATAAACATTTCAGAAATTTACATTTTTGCTTATTGAGAGTTATTAGTTACTAGCTGCGCCCCGCGGTTTCACCCGCGTAATTGTCGATCCCGTGGGAATATCGGGATAAAAAGTAGCCTATATGTTAATCCAGGGTGTCAGCTACCTCCATACAAAATTTTATCAAAATTGGTCCAGCCGTTTGAGCGTGAAGAAGTAAAAACACATAAACACACACACACACACTCGCACACACACTCACACACACACTCACAAACTTTCGTCTTTATAATATTAGTGTGATATATTATTAGAGTCTAAATTGTATCAATTCAAATGCAAAAAGAAGCGTTAGTAAAATTTCTAACACAAAACTTCTTGTTTTGCAGTATTTTACGCCTCGATTAAAAGTATAAAAAAAACTTCTTTTAACTTAAATTCCCGACCTACCACAAAGCTAAGTCGACCATGACATCGTAACAAAAAGTGTAATTAAGTTAAATTCATCATTTTCACAGCCTCACGCATTATGATAGTCATCTTAGAATTGGTCAAGTGTGAACTGGCTCTCCAAAAATAAGCCTTATTTTTTCAAATAAACTGCTCTCAAAGCGTTGAAGGAAAACATCGTGAGGAAACCGGCATGTCCTAGGACCAAATATTCGAAGACATATGACATCTACCAACCCGCACTAGACCCACGTGGCTTAGGTTTTAAAGTCAGGACCCAGACTTCAATATTAGGTACAGAAAAAACAATGATCTGCAAATTGATAACAAATTAATAAGGTAACTTACAAATGTTTCAGAATTTACTTCTAACTTGAAAACTAGAAATTTATCTGTGACTTGATAACAATGGTCAAAACTAAAATTATGGCCGTATTGTAACTGAAAGAATGATACCTAGTTTCTAACTTTATATTTTAATATTTAAATTTTGTGTTGAGCTGCACGATTTCTGACAAATGCTTACACTAACTGGACAGGTCCTCTCAATCTGTGTGTTTCTTTCCTCAAAAGATCATCTTCGACATCGACCTACATGGTCTTCATATAACCTGACCAAGATTATGTCTGGACTTTAAAAAGACTGTGACCTCTGAGTTTGTTTCGGCCTTTCTTCTCAGATAGCAAACGCCGATCTCATCTGGTTTTTAAAAAATATGATTGACGTGTAAAATGTTTGTGCAAACCTACTTACAAAAATAAAATCATTTATCAATAACCCTTACTAATTTGAAAACCACTTCAAGATTTAATACGGAACACCAACTTGAAATGACAGGCCGATTCAATACAGTTAATAAATAAATAAATTACAGCATAAAGCAAACACAGTCACAATAGGCGACATTTCAAGATTAATATTGGTCATTTTGACCATATTATTAACTATGCTAGTGAACCGTAGAATGAAAAACCAACATACATTTTACCGTCAAATATCAAAATCATCAATACAAAATCTTCAGAAGAAAGACTTTGTCGACCGCAATATGTAATTGTGGGTTCTCACAATTCAAAGGTCCTAATTATAATTTGAATCGTTTAGGACTTAAATATTTTCGGCGTCAAATAGACAAAAAAAAATGTTTGAAGACATCGTCTCGTGTTTGGTCAACAGAGCGTAAGAGTAACAAAATTGGTTGAGCTGTGTTGTTTGTGAAACTTTTTAAATAGCTTTAGTCTTTTTTATTGCGAAATGGGTTAACTGTTGTCTTCGATCTCGCCTGGTGGAAGGCGATGGATGAGATCTATAATGGAACGCCCAGAAGATGCCTGGGCCTCAATTCTGCTATTACAATAGTGTCAGTATGGTCTATCATTGATTTCATAATTGTTGAGTTTGACAAGTTTGGTAATATAATGGCGTCATGTCTGTGTGGTGCCGGGCTTGTCTGTGTGGTGCCGGACTTAAAGAATAGCACCACCCCATACTTCCCGTGGGTGTCGTAAAAGGCGACTAAGGGGCGTACCGGAGTATGGACAGCAGCGTTCTCTATGCATTCCACCACCATACCATACTGCTGCTATTACAATAGTGTCAGTATGGTCTATCATTGATTTCATAATTGTTGAGTTTGACAAGTTTGGTAATCTACTAATATAATGGCGTCATGTCTGTGTGGTGCCGGACTTGTCTGCTGTGCCGGACTTAAAGAATAGCACCACCCCATACTTCCCGTGGGTGTCGTAAAAGGCGACTAAGGGGCGTACCGGAGAATGGGCAGCAGCGTTCTCTATGCATTCCACCACCATACCATACTGCGATCGCCAACCCGCCTGCCAAGCGTGGTGATTATGGCCCCCCCTTTTGGGGGAGGCCTATGTCCAGCAGTGGACGTCTTTCGGCTTAAATGATGATGGCGTCATTATGACTTACCAATGGTCAACCACTGAAACTTCATTGAAAGAAATGGCATAGAATGGCAATTTCGTACACAACGACATATGAAGACTTAGACGATAATCTGCTAAAATTTTGACAGTTCCTTTGATCAGTGACCTACCATTAGAACGTAATTGTGCAGTTATTTCTTTTAATTCGTTACGAGTATCGTATATGTTCTGTGCCATTGACCGACCAATAATCGACTATTATGAATTTAGCAGATTACGAACTTTTAGCAAAACGTCAATGGGATCGTGATGGAATGTCGAATTTATAAAAATAGCAGATTTGGGCCCCTCTTCTCTCTTGCTTTGATAGCTTATTAGACTAAGGGCTGATTTTTCAATCAACTGATAACTTTATTCGAGGAATAATTTTGAAATTTTGACAGTTATTTCATACAAAAACTGTCAAACGTCAATTTTATTCATCCAATAAAAGTTATCTGGCGATGGAAAAATCAGCCCTAAGTAATAGGTATCGTTTGTCTACGTTACACAGTATAATATATGCTGCTTATTCCAGAGTAGTTAAAAAAAAAAACTCAATCATGAAATTAGCAATTCAATACGCATTCTTCATTTCCTGTGTGTGTTTTATTACTGATGAATCATTCTCGGAAGAGGGACATTGTATAGAAAGCAAAAGTGTGTCGTGAGCTCATAACCATAATAATCGAAATAATTTGAAACACAGGAAGGCATTTTATATTTTGCATGGTAGGTGACATTTCAACCGAGTTCCAAACGTCGGGATCCGAGGGAGTCTTTGAGTATTAAACCAACTGGAGGCGCCATTGTCAGGCGATCCCCGCTGCCAAAGGTACGAGACCACCGGTCATAGCGGCTATAATAATGTGTGCGTATAGTTTAAGCTTGTATTTGTTTTTTGTTTTGTATGCGTGCGTAACAACGCGATCGAATTGCATTAGTGTATTATTAATACTTGTGTGCGTTCCCTCGTCCCCCGCGATGAAAGTGACAGACTTATTGGCGTACATATTAGTACTCGTGGCGTCTCCGGTTGGTTTAATACTCAAGGGAGGAAGTACAAGTTTTCGATATCGGAAAACATATTTCGGAACTCAATTGGCCAGGATATACAACGGCTTAACGTACTTTCCGAGGCATGGAGGGGTAAAGATTGTCACCCATCCAAGGACCAACCGCGGCAAGCGTAGCTTAACCTGATCGATGGAACCGAGCGGTTGTAATTTCTTAGCTACAAGCCCCTTGTGGTTACGAATCCATTAAATAAATCTCCGCCAAGATGAAGCTAGAAAAATAATTAGGTATTAATTCATAGAGCGTCTCCATAGCTTTCCTAGTTGCGGATGACTCACTCGCAGAAGTAGAACGGTGGTGGTGCCACCGATGCGATGTAGAAAAAAACGTACACCTTATCTGTTGCATCAGATTGTATACAGGGTGGTTCTGTCTGGAGGTTTTGCTATATCCGTATTACTTTAGATATCATATTCTGGTAAGGTGTTTAAATGCATTTTTATATTAAGGGGCTTACATTACCTAAAGCGTGGTCACTGTCGGACTGCATAGAAAAGAAAGAGAAGCGCAGTGACACAACGCTGGTAAAAAAAATGCGGTGACAAAAAATGTATTGTTTGGACTAAAAAATTAAAACAACAGTGTTTTAGCAAGTTGCTTGTAGAAAATCTGACAAAAAAATTGAATGATTGTATGTATATTAGTATGGTTTTTATTGTAAAAACAAAGTTTTTAGAGGTATCTTCATGATTTTTTTCTATCGTATCAAATTAGTTTTATGTATTATGTTTTCAACACACTATCAGACTACCATACATCCTGAAGAATATCATATATTTTTCTGATTTTGTTTACTGTAGTCGATCATATACTTTTATTGTTTCTAAAACTTGCATTTTTTGCGTTTAGGTCCTGTAAGCCCCTTAATCTGCGTTGAGACGAGTTGCAGGTCGGGGGTTCGATCCCAAGCAGGCACTTTATTTTATGTAAATTATTTCATCACCACTGCTCTCAAAACGGTGAAGGAAAACGTCGTGAGGAAACCGACATGACGTAAAACCAAAAATTCGAAGACATTTGACATCCACCAACCTGCACTAAACCCGCCTGGTTCCTCACACAGAGTTGAGGCCTCAGCTGTGGGAACATTATGGGCTGATTATGATTATGCTTGAATGATGTTGGGTGGAGTTTAAGGGTTCTCGGCAGATGCTACTTACGATAAGATTTCAGCCGTCTTCCACAAATTTGTAGGTATATACGAGCCTAAAATAAGTAACTTTTAATAATAATACATATAAATAATTTTTACACAATCTATGCTAATATTTAAAATAATAATAATATGTACATTTATATGACACAATAAGCAAAATAATAAATATTAATAAAATATATAAATAATATATTTTATAATAAATAAAATAAATAAATAAAAATAAATTTCATTTATTTCAGGCAAGTTTTTTTACACATAAGTACACCGTATAAGAAAATTAAATATGAAATTGATATTAAATTAAATTATATTATTGTTATACATTCAGATAGATTATAGTTTTCTTACAAATGTCATCATCATCTGCCTAGCCTTTTCCCAACTATGTTGGGGTCGGCTTCCAGTCTAACCGGATGCAGCTGAATACCAGTATTTTACATGGAACGACTGCCTATCTGTCCTCCACAACCCAGTTACTGGGTAATACGATACCCCTTGGTAAGACTGCTTGTCAGACTTTCGGGCTTCTGACTACCCGTAACGACTGTCAAAGATCCACGAATGACAGCCGGGACCAACGGCTTAACGTGCTTTCCGAGGCACGGATGGGTCTCGGTATGTAAAGATGGTCACCCATCCACAGACCAACCGCGGCAAGCGTAGCTTAACCTGATCGATCGACCTGTGCGGCTGTTATTATTTAGCCACGGGCCCCCCACAACACACAAACAAATGTCATGTAGGTTTAATTTAGTTTTAAATTCAAAGAGTCATACTAAAACGAAATACTTAGTGGTCATGTAAATGGTGCGGAATATAGTAGTCTCAATGTAATATTAAGGCTTATTAATAATAGTGAAGCCAAATTTTGTATGCGGTAAATAAAAATCAAAAATGCTATTTTAGGGTTTGGAAGAGTTCCCCAAGAGTAAAAATCTAATGAACATTTGTTTTCTTATTTAAATATTACTTTTTCTACTCCAACCCTTTTTAAATTTCCAGCGTGTGTATAGTACAAGCCGTAACAGTTGATTCGCTCCAATAAAGCTAACAGCTCAATACATACAGTATCTGAGCTAATCTAGCATCTTGTATACATTGTGTCTAGAAACAAATGACACCAGTGATGAGACACATGTCTGTCTGTGTCAACCTCGCGTGTTGTGTTTGACAAGATCGTTAAGTGCTGTGGTTGAAACTGTTGGTTTTAGACCTAATCTTGTTAGAGTTTTAAAAGACAAACCAATTTTAGTCCGAAATTGTTTTTATGGTAAGTAATTTGTTTTACCTTTGGTCTTAGTTAAATTTTATACAAATTAAAGTCGTTTTGTACAGTCAGCAACAAAAGTCGATTAACACTTAAGTTTTTTTAATCTCAGTTATTGAGCAAAATATTAACATTTCAGTTTTTTAATCTCAGTTATTGAGCAAAATATTAACATTTCAGTTTTTTTTAATCTCAGTTATTGAGCAAAATATTTGTACAAAATTGCATTGTACTTCTACTGCAATTTTGAACAAATATTTTGCTCAATAACTGAGATTAAAACAACTGAAGTGTTAATCGACTTTTGTTGTCGACTGTACGTCCAAAGCATGTCAAGGTGGCAAGACGAGCTAGATTCTTTTAATAAAGACTGATCTTTAGCAGCTGTAGGCAGGAGAGGGAATAGAGGATTGTGTGACAAAAAAAGGTGTCAGTAGTAATTTTTATAGACGGCGTATTAACATACGCCGTCTATAAAAATTACCACGACCTTATGACAAAAATAAGATGAGTTCCAACATTTTTATTATAAGTTGAAAAAATCAAACATCCTGTACAGCCGGTGCGCATGCGCCGATGACTCACATCCCGATCGTCAAACACTCTCACAACAAAGGGATAGTGAAAAATAAATAGCGTCGGTAAGTATATTAAATACCGACGAATTTGACCGACAACTTACGAGCATGTTTGGGTACTAAAATTTATAATAATATGTTAAGTATATAAATATTAGCTTTGATTACTTCGCTTTGTAAAGCTTTTGTTGAATTATAAATGAGGCTGTAGGAAAATATTTGTGGGAGGTTCTCCCTTACAAACTAATGACATGGCAAACATGGACTAAGACATGACATGGCATGGGACTAAGTGCGAATAGGACCAAGTGCGAATGGGACCAACTGCGAACGCGGTACGAAGTGCGAATGCGACGAAGTGCGAATAACCCTTTTTAAAAAGCCCTAGCTACGAATGACATTTATTTTTCTTTGTAATAACTACATTTCGACGGCGGGACCAATTTTGATGAAATTTTATATGAAGGTAGCTGGCACCCTGGATTTACATATATAGTCCGGTCAAATTAGACCAAAAAATAAGAGTAAAGTTACATAAATTCCCACCAAGCTGAAAATCGGTAAGATTGTTTAAAATATCATTAAAAACAAAATTTGAAAGTTCCCCATCTTTCCCATGTAAGGAAAAAAATGTATTCAAGGTCAAAGGTCAAAAAAACGAGTTTTTCGCGATTTTCAGCAAAACGGTAAGTTTTATCATGAAAATATCTCAGACAAAAATTGTAGATCATAAAATTATCTACAAAAAATGTTTCAATACTTTTTTTTCTACGAGCCACCTTTTTTGAGATATAACGATTCAAAAAGTTGTAAAAGTTGTAATCGTCATAATATGCACACGTTTCCACGCTACCGTTCAGTTCAAGTGTGGCTTGGTTATCAGCTAGACCCTACAGACTGCGGTTGGAAGTTGGTCAACAATTCATTAGAACCAGTGCACACTTTACTTCCACCTGCGCCAGAAAAACTGCTGAACTCGATTTTTTGCAACTGCAAAAAGGGATGCAGTGCTAAATGTGGTTGCAAAAAAGTTGGACTGTTCTGTTCTCCGGCATGTACACATTGTCAAGGCCAGTTGTGCTCTAATATTGAATCACCAACGGTAGAGGATCCGTTTGATTCCAACGAGGCAACATGCGATACATCGCTATTAACGCAGTTTACATGCACTCAGGATGAAGATGAAGAAGAACAAGAACAAGAAGAACAAGACGAACAAGAACAAGAAGATCAAGAAGAAGAACAAGAAGAAGAATTTGAAAGTTACGATTCGGACGATTAAATTTCACTACTTTTTTTTAACTTAAATTGCTTTTATCTTTTCAATCTCTGCTAATATCCATTATTTTTCAATAGTTTCAAATTAAACAGGATCATAACTGACCCGTGGAATAGGCCTACTGGGGAAACCACGTTAAAAAAAACCGGGCAAGAGCGAGTCGGACTCGCGCACCGAGGGTTCCGTAACATCCGGGTTTATGCATAAGGTTTATGTTTATGAAATTAATTGTTTTTTTTATTTTTGAATTGATTGAATGAATGGTAAATTGCGGTTTACGATTTATGACGTATAAAAAAAACTACTTACTAGATCTCGTTCAAACCAATTTCCGGTGGTAGTTTACATGGTAATGTACATCATATATTTTTTTTAGTTTTATCATTCTCTTATTTTAGAAGTTACAGGGGGACACACACATTTTACCACTTTCGAAGTACGCAAACTATTCAGTTTAGAAAAAAATGATATTAGAAACCTCAATATCATTTTTGAAGACCTACCCATAGATACCCCACACGTATGAGTTTGATGAAAAAAAATTGTTGAGTTTCGGTTCTAAGTATGGGGATTGGGGAACCCTAAAATTCATTGTTTTTTTTTCTATTTTTGTGTGAAAATCTTAATGCACAGAATACATCTACTTACCAAGTTTCAACAGTATAGTTCTTACAGTTTCGGAGAAAAGTGGCTGTGACATACGGATGGACAGACAGACAGACAGACGGATAGACAGACAGACAGACAGACAGACATGACGAATCTATAAGGATTCCGTTTTTGCCATTTGGCTACGGAACCCTAAAAACGTGCTAAGTACACTACCTCATAGGTGGCGTGGAAACGTGTGCATATTATGACGATTACAACTTTTACAACTTTTTTAATCGATATATCTCAAAAACGGTGACTCGTAGAAAAAAAAGTATTGTAACATTTTTTGTAGATAATTTTATGATCTACAATTTTTGTCTGAGGTATTTTTATGATAAAACTTACCGTTTTGCTGAAAATCGCGAAAAACTCATTTTTTTGACCTTTGACCTTGAATAAAGTTTTTTTCTTACAGGGGAAAGATGGGGAACTTTCAAATTTTGTTTTTAATGATATCTTACCGATTTTCAGCTTGGTGGGAATTTATGTAACTTCGAATGTCAAATTGACCGGACTAATAGGCTACTTTTTATCCCGATATTCCTATTTTCAAATAAATAACATATTGTGGAAAATGTATCTCAAATAAATAAGCCGCTATGGGATATTTTAATAAAACCTAACATAACATCACGCCTGTAATTCTCAAAAGGGCCAAACAGAGGTGTATCTATAGTACATGCATCCACATTTGATCAGTTGTTTTCCGTCCCATGTAATATGCCAGCCTATTGCCAAAAACCGGGAACAAATCCAGGCTCCGGGCTGCTAATGAGAAATTTATTTATTTATTTATAGGGGAATCAACAGCTATAACAAATTATAGAAGCATAACAATTGTATCAGAGACATAAAGTCAATAAGGGCCAGAGCTGACTGACGTCGAGACACGGCACGGCACGGTAAAGAATATTATTTCTGATCAAGCTCTTTTTATCCTTATTTCAATGAGTTTAGAATTCATATTACTTTATTTCGATACAATCCTACCGCGGCACGTCGTGGTATGCCGCGGGACGCCGCGATTTTCGAAAAATAGTGTTACAGCCAAATTAGACCAATCTTAAATTTTTCATAGAAACAGACAGAGATTACCAGTTATCTTTTTTAAAGTAAGATACATATTTCGAAAATGTTCTTAAGTAAATGTTTAGACTTTTGTATCCTGCCTAAGCTTATAAAGTTTAATTAAAATCAGTTCATTCGTTTTGAAAAACAAGGGCTTGAAAGTTTGTATGAAATGCCGTACGCCGTAAATGTTCCTATGACTTTTTGTATTTCTTTTAATAACGTGTAACAACAAACAGCATACGCTTCTCATGCACGAAGTTGAAGGTTCTTATCCTGGCAAGTAGCAATGTGACTTTCTCAATACATATTATGTACCTACTTTCTGGAGTGGAGACCGCGGATCCGGCAAGCGTATTGTGGGATGCCCTCCAGCTAGATGGACAGACCATCCCAAAAAGATGGTTGGCACAGACTGGATCCGGAAGGCGGAGGTCAGGGTGTCGTGGCGCAGGAATAAAAAGGCCTACAAATGTCTAGCAGTAGACTGCGATCCATGCCCGTGCCTTCTTTGTATGAGAAGAGATTATAGAGGTATGAGGAACAGGGTGCAAAGTTCACTTATACTCTATAGAAAAGGGAGAATCCTCCGGCCAGACGGGTGTTGTGTCTGGCGGGCAACTGCCCGGTGATTCATTTCTGGCCGTTGTATGTATGCTAGTTGCGCGGTAAACTCTGCTTGCGAGATGCAAGATTTTACGTGACGTCAGTATGACGCGTTGTTCGCATGTGGCGTTGTAGATACCGCTACAAAGTTTTGCCCTTCTACCATGAGCGCCTATTTGCCTACAAGCATTCGATTATCATCTTGTCTGTTACGCAAGCTTATAAAGTTTGGTAACAATAGAAAAAGTAATTATTGTGTCTCATTAGTGACAGTTGAGCTCTTATAGAACCAGAGTTTTTTTTTATCTTTTTGTAAAAGCAATAAAAGGTAGCAGTTATAGGCAGTTTGATTGTAACTGAGACATTTAATTTTTTATTTCGCACTAAAATTCTAACTGTACATCTCCCATTATGGCATAGAGAAACATAACTTTTTAATCTTTAATATCACAGTAAAACCCATTGATACCAACATTGTATTTTATATTCTTGAGTCCGAAAAAAATTACGATGTAATTCATCATTACGAAATTTTATTTGAAATAACGGTTTAGAGCGTGACGTTTAGAATGTTGCCCTATTTAACGATTCAAAGTGTCAACGGACAATAGTGTTGCCAGTTTTATGTGTCGTATAAATCAAAACTAACATAAATTTAGTTTCGACTTGTTATTTAGTAGCGTTTTATGATGAGAAAACGTTTTAAGATCGTGGTTCTAATGGTTTTTACTGATTTTTAAACGGGCGTATGTGAATGTTAGTATGATTTTTTTAAGTTAAGCATCTGGTATGTTTATCCTGCCCAGTTGATATTCCAGCAATTCGCACTAAGCGTTTTCAAATGTCCTTTATAATGCGCACAGCAAAAGAGTGGAACCCCCTACCTGCGTCTGTGTTTCCGAGCGCAAACAACCCGAATCTCTTCAAAGTAAGAGTGAACAGGCTTCTTCTGGTTAAACTCACTCCATCGTCGACTTTGTCTCTGTCACCTCTGACCTAGACTAGAGTCAAGAGCAAACCCATTTCAAATAATAAACGAAAAAAAAAATGTTTGCTGAAACGCGTACGGATGGCTTTCAAGCCATCATGCGCAAGAAAGCAAACTCCTTGCTGCACCGTCTACGAATCAGAAGCAACTGCATCCTGACATCGATCAATTTTCGGCCGCAGAGGATAGGGAGAGCGGCCAACGTCGTACCATCACTCCTCCTCCCCTGCGGCCCCACCACGTCCGCCATCAGACGGTGGCAACCCCGTCAAGCGGTGCACGGCAATACCGACACTCACTCTCCCGCCGCGGCCTCCAACCCTCAGCCACGATGCCTCACATACGACATCGCGGCCCGCCTCAGTTGCGATGTCGCTCAAGCGGCACCGTAACCCACTTGTTGGCCACTACGTCGTCGGCTTACAGGCAAAACGACGGCACGGTTGGCGCAGTGGTTAAGCGATTGACTGCTGCGCTGCGTGTCGCGGGTTCGATTCCCGCACGGAACAAATATTTGTACGACCTACAAGTAGTTGTTTCGAGTCTGGCTGTTTGTGTATGTGACTTTAAAAGTTTGTAAACGCACCCACAATACAGGCGAAATTCCTAGTGTGGGGCAACGTTTTTTATAAAAAAAAAAAAAAAAAAAAAGCCCTGACGAGTGGCCGCTCCTCGGGTTCCTCTTCGCTTTACCGTGGGTGACCAAGCCATGGCTACTGAGCCTTCCCGCCTCGACAATGCGGGAACCCACCGAGGTCCCAGCTCCTCCCATTACGGTCAGATTTAAATAAGCTAGTGGTTATTAGAATTAGAAGGCAGAAGGCTTATGGCATCCACAAGTACGTACGTAGTACGTATTCTGATTCCATTTATTTGTTTATATTTTCATCACATACTTTTGGAACAGACTATAACATTATCGCACTCGAATAAATATTTACCATAAAAATCGATGACATTCTCATTAGTCCAGTTCATTGGCTGGCTCTAAAACAAAGATCACATTGGATACGTTACGAAACACTTCGTTCACAAATGAGTTCAAATATATACCTACTGTTTGCTGAAGATAACTGGGGTGTGTGGGTAAAGTTTAAAACAGAAGCGAGTTTTGATGTGGTCCTCCATCCATTTTCTAACCTCACTTTAGCCATAAATTCAAATTCAAAAATCTCAGAATACAAACTGTCAATTTCATTGAAATTAAGTGACATAATACTAGGTGTGTTATCTTAAAAAATAACAACAATTTCATGACTGTAAAATGTAGGCCCCGAGATATAGGGAAGATGGGCTATCTCCTTTGAAGCCATTACGTGTCATGTTTAGTGTAATTACCATAGAGAATATAACAATAGAGAATAGCGCAGCTCCGATAAAATAGGGTTACAATACGAAAAAGTCATTTACATGAATTTTCAGGTTGTTTTTCAGGAAGATTGAAAAACAGCGTATGCCATTAAAACATGTTTTTCGTAAGCTTTTCAAGTATGTATAATTTTGATCACATAATAATAATAGTGCAAGAATAAAGACTGATTAACAAATTCGTGAGTTTATTTTCGCTTTTCTAAAAATCGAATTGTAAACCTATTTTATCGGAGGTGCGACCTATTATGTGGTTATATCAACTCAGCCTATTGCAGTCTACTGCTGGTCTGGTGGTTATATAGTCTTTGGTAATTACTAACTATATAATTGTTTTCACAAACCTTTTGGCGATTCTTTCGTACCTCACTTAGGGCTAATTTCACCAACGAAACTAAACGCGTTCAGCATAATATGTAAACCGCGTTCAAGAGCTGTCAGTCAATGGATCAGAATGTTGGGCCACAAAAGGGATGAATGAAAGGCAACTGCATGCAGCAGAGATGAGAATGCTAAGAGGGATGTGTGGTGTTACACGAATGGATAGAATAAGAAATGAGTACATAAGAGGAAGTTTGAAAGTGGCACCGGTAACTGAAAAGTTACGTGGGAATCGGTTGTCATGGTATGGGCATGTGTTACGTAGAAATGAGGAAAATGTCGTAAGGAGAGTTTTGAGTATGGATGTCGATGGCTATAAGAGTAGGGGAAGACCAAAGAAACGATGGATGGAATGTGAATGATGATATGGTTAGAAAGGGGGTGACTACCGAGATGACGACTAATAGAGAAGTATGGAAGAAAAAGACATGTTGCGCCGACCCCAAATAAATTGGGATAAGGGCAGGAGAATGATGTTCAAGAGCTGTCAGTGTCAAATTTTCTGAAGAATGTTGACACTGACAGCTCTTGAATGTGGCTTAGAAGTGCTGATCACGTTCAGTTCACATAACACTAAGAAAGCTCTGTTTTTTTAAGATGGTTATTGCTGGTGGATGGATATTATTCAAAATGGTTACTTGCGCTAAATATCGGAAAAAGGTTGCTACATAATTGAGAAGAACACGTTTTTCAACTTATTCAATTTAGGAACAGAATGAGCTGTTTTTTGAACTCCGATAGATTGTTTATTACAGCCTTTCACAGACAGTTTACCTCTGATTTTTTGCAATATGGTTGCTAATAGGTTACTCCTTTGGTTGCTGTCAGAGAAATTGGTGCCACTTTTACCAACTAAAGCCCTAGGAAGTGGTGAAGGACGGGCGTCTTTGGGGGACTGTCTTATGTAATTTTGACATTCAAAAGGCGCTGATTCTCAGCGTGGTTTGAATAAATTACTTCTGACTTATTTTGATTTTTGAGATAACGTATCTGAAGATCAATAAAATTCATTCTCATCTCAGCAACAATCAGTGTCAAAAACTTGTCAAAAATGTATGGAAATTATAGTTATTTTTGATAGATTTAGACAGATAAAACTGTGAACGTTCTTTAAATTACAAGAATTGGCCCTCTACTCTGTGAAATGAAACGACAATCGCTTATACCCTGCACCACCAAATCAACAGATAAAAAAGTATGAGCCAACTCGAATATCAATAATAACTTCTTTGTACTAGTTAACAGCTTTTGAGCTTTTATGGCGACATCTATCGGCGTTAATCGTGTTGTAAACGATAAGGGGCCAGTTTTTCTTTGTTCTGCGGTGTATTGACACATATACAATACGATGGTGATTCATTAGTTGCAATGAACCTTTCAAAGTTTCGAGAATATGGAAGAATATTGTAGTTATTAGAGATACGAAGAAACTGCTTTGTGTTTTGTGGACAGTAAATTAACATCGTGGGAATTGAATTGTTGATAAGATGTTATGACTAGCAATATGCTTTCTACCTACAAAGTAAAGTACCTATCATTCGGTGAATTATTGATGATTTGACAAATGCAACGGTGCATTACAGAAAGTTTTAAGGTTGCACTAGTCGACATCGCTCGCACTAATTCTAATCACTCAGTCTAATGTGCATGTTATTTAGTTTATTTATTCTGTGTCCACCCGTAATGACGCCGATTCCTTTGTTCACAAACTAAACTAAATTTAAGTGCTCTCAAAACGGTGAAGGAAAACATCGTGAGGAAACCGGCATGTCCTAGAATCAAAGATTCGAAGACATGTGACATCTGCCAACCCGCACTGGGCTCGCGTGGTGGATTGCGGCCCACTCCCTCTCACCGAGAGGAGGCCTGTGTCCCAGCAGTGGGAACATTACAGGCTGATAATGGTTTTATTTCCATTTAATTTAAAAAATTAGAGAAGATAAATCTTAGTTTAGTCCTGTCAAATAAGGTAGTCAGTGCTTGACGTAAATTGACGTATTTTTAATAGCCAATTTTTTAATCACGTCTAAAGTTGTCTATGGAGTATCTTAATTTGACAGGACTAAACTAACATTTGTCTTCTGTCCTTTTATTAATGAAATAGAAAGAAAAAGAAGCACTGAACTTAAATTTAGTTTAGTTTGTGAAGAAGGATATCGGCGCCATTTTGGAGAATCAAGGCATCTTAATTAAGTCATCTTCAAATGATTAAAACAGAAACAAAAAGATGTTTTTAATACGTTTAGCGTTAAACGCATCTAGTGATTTATGGTGCAAGCGGGCCTAAGTTTACTTTAAGGGGCTTACAGGACCTAAACGCAAAAAACGCAAGTTTTAGAAACAATAAAAGTATATGGTCGACTACAGTAAACAAAATTAGAAAAATATATGATATTCTTCAGGATAAATGATAGGTAGATAGTGTGTTGAAAACATAATACAACTAATTTGATGCGATAGAAAAAAATCATGAAGATACCTCTTTACAATAAAAACCATACACACAATCATTGTGATGTTTTGTCAGATTATTCTACACGCAACATACTAAAACACTAGTGTTTCAATTTTTTAGTCCAAACAATAGATTTTTTGTAATTAAATATTTGCTTCATATTTTGCAATAAATTACCAGCGTAGTGTCATCGCACTTCTCTTTCTTTTCTATGCAGGCCGACAAAGACCGCGCTTTAGGTCATGTAGTCAGTCACCTTAAGTATAAGTAAGTACCTAGTAAAGCCAATAGATTAAGTTGTTAGGTGCTTTAAAGAAGCTATAATCAAATGTGCATTGCCTTCTCACTATAATTCGATCGTGATAGATTAATCTTGACCTTTCATTCCTTCGATTTCGCATTCCTTATCTGTTTAGTCATCCTTTCCTCTGGCTTTATAGCCGTCTGAATCATAGGAGTTTGACCTCATAGACTTTTCATTGGACGCAGACAAAAATTAATGATAAGATTAATAATTTTAGGTCAGGTTGCGCAAGAATTTAGATATTTACAATTTAGATAGTTGCGCAAGAATTTAGATTTAGAATAACGCAAGATAAACATTTATTTTTTATTACCGACTTCAAAAAAAGGAGGTTATCAATTCGACACGTATGTGTGTAATATTATTGGAATTGCATTATTTTCACATATGACAATCTATTAGGGCTTCCAAAAAAATGTTTGTCCACGCATTCCTCTGCAACTATTAATCGGATCAAGACCATTTTTTTATTGACTTATACTTACTTCAACTTAGGGAACAGTGCAAATTTCGTCAAAATCGATTCAGTAATTTTCAAGATATGGACTAATACGTGTAAGTGTGACGGCCTGGTTTATTCATACGTTTATTCATACGAGCTACGGGTGTAGTGTCAAAGGGAACATCTCAAAACCTTGGTCAAAAATTACGAAATAAAACAGTAATTTAACATTAAAATTAAACCGACTTCAAAAAGAAATTAACTCAAAATTATGAAATTACTTTAATTTGGCAAAAAACCAAAACTATAAAATACAGATCCCAGACACCGACTTCCGAAATTAAAGTTATTTCATAATTTTGAGTTAATTTCTTTTTGAAGTCAGATTATTTTTTTAAAATTAAGTACCTACTTTTTTTTTTGGTTAGTTTGTTGTGGCTAAATAATAGCAGCCGCATGGTTCGATTGATGGTTACAATGCTTACCGCGGTCTGTTCATGGATGGGTGATCAGATCGTCCATTACATATCGAGACCCCTCCGTACCTCGAAAAATGGAGTTTCTAGCCCGTTCTTCTCCATAGGTCCTTACTGTGCTTTGGAATGGGCAAGTAGCTTCATCTTTCTGACTGACCGACCCTTTGACAATTGAAAAGTGCCTCTAATTGGTTTATCACACTAATATTATAAAGGCGAAAGTTTGTGAGTGTGTGTGTGTTTATATGTTTGTTACTTCTTCACGCTCAAACGGCTGCACCAATTTTGATAAAATTTTGAATAGAGGTAGCTGACATCCTAGATTAACATAATATAGGCTACTATTCAGGCTTGCTATTTTTGTCCCGATGGCGAAGCTAGTTCGAAATAATTGAGTTTGAGTTGGGAGGAGTTGGGAGATAATGTATGGAAGTTATGTACAGACGCACATCAAGCTACCCGAAACTGTAAAATGTTCCCAATCAACTTTGAACCTTATGCTTTAGCAATAAAGTTGAAAATCTACTAAATAAAGAGAGATTGTAGAAGCTTGGTGTGCTGGCGTCTGTACGTACACTTCAAATGTGCTTCAAAACCTTCTAATACTATAGTAGCTTCTACACTTTAAGGAACTCGTCCATTACACTAATAGGTCTAGTTTAAAACACATAAAAATATAATGGTGGCATACCCAGATAAAAAAATACTAAAACCTGTTTTAAAACTAATTACAAACTACAATAATTTAGAAACATTATCTACTCGTATGATTCATAATAGTCTATTGTCTCTAGTTTTACTTACAATTAGCATAAATTATTGTGCCATTAGACAAATGAGTGGTCAGCTAGTGATCATAATTTTTAAGGCGTGGACAAAAATTGTTATCGTTTCAAATTATAGACTTTTAGCTAAAACTCGTGTAAATTGTAGTAATTAGTTATAAATGATAAATGATTTATTTTCTGTAAGTAGGTTTTTACAAACACTTTTACACGTCATCATATTTTTTAAAACTAGATGTGGTCGGCGTTAAACGCCGTTAAAGTTAAACGTAGATAAAACATTATGAAAGACGGAATATTATGATGTATTTTATGATGCCTTTGCTTTTAGCAAAACATAGGTAGGTATTTAGCTTGTAATGGGCGCAATACAAGTTTTTGTTTTGTGTGCTAATTTAACATCCATACTTCTTTACTAATAATATTATAAATGCGAAAGTGTGTCCATCTGTCTGTCTGTCTGTTACCTCTACACGCTTAAAGGCTCCTTCAAACAGGGGCGACACGCGATAAAATCGCGGGCGACACAAAGGCACCGCAAGTCGCGCAACGAGCGGTGCCTTTGTGTCGCGCGCGATTATATCGCGTGTCGCGTTTGTTTGCAGGAGCCTTAAACCGCTGAACCAATTTAGATGAAATTTGGTATAGAGACAGTTTGGGTCCCGGGAAAGGACATAGGATACTTTTTATCCCGATATTCCCACGGGATCGATACTTATGCGGGTGAAACCACGGGGCGCTGCTAGTGACATTATATAATATAACAACACACCTGTAATCTCCGAAGGGTTAAATAGAGACGTACCTATTGTACCTACACCCACATTTTACCAGTTATCATAGAACTGCGCCTATTGCCATCAACCGAGCAAAAATCCTGACTCCGGGCTGTTACTAAGAAACTTCTGATGGAAATAACCCAATAACACTTTCTCCGACCCGGGAATTAAACCCTGGACCTTATGCTCAGCAGTCGCGAATTGCAACCACTAAATCAACGAGGGAGTTCTACTAGTGAAATCTCATGATTTTTGGGGTTCCGTACCCAAAGGGTAAAAATACGGGACCCTATTAGTAAGGCTCCACTGCCCGTCTCTCCGTCTGTCACCAGGCTGTATCTCATGAACCGTGACAGCTAGACAGTTGAAATTTTCACAGATGATGTATTTCTGTTGCCGCTATAACAACAAATACTAAAAACAAAATAAAATAAATATTAAATGGGGGCTCCCATACCACAAACGTGTTTTTTTCGGCGTTTTTGCCTTGTGGTACATAACCCTTCGTGTGCGAGTCCGACTCGCACTTGGCCAGTTTTTATTTACATAATATTATTCATCTTATGTTCTACTCTTTCTGTTTTGTCGCGTCGTTAAAACTGTTCAAAGCAACAGCGGTTAGTTAGTACGAGATAAAAAACCATATGTATGCGATTTTTCCATAATTTTCCATGTTACACGCCCGTATCCGCATGTCTGAATCATTCTGAACAATAGTTGGCCTTCGTGAAACACAATGACATGCAGTGACATGGTTTTTGTATATGGATTTATGTCTACTAAGAAGCGACCTCGTCACACAGTGCGGGAGTTCAACTTGTGATGTGATAAAGAAATGTCATAAATGTACAAAACGGTACAAAGATCTTATGGCGCGCGGCGAAAATTGGAACTAACGCCGCCATCTTTGTTTTTCAATCACATAATCAGCCTATAATGTTCCCATAGCTGGGACACAGGCCTCCTCTCGGTGAGATGGTGTGGGCCGTAATCCACCACGTGGGCCCAGTGCGGGTTGGCAGATGTCACATGTCTTCGAATTGTTTGGTTCAATATTGGCTCACGATGTTTTCCTTCACCGTTTTGAGAGCAGTAGTGATGAAATGCAAATACACAAAGTAAAGTTCCTGGCTGGGTTCGAATTCAATCCTACAACTCGGTAAGTCGGAACTGATGATGACCCTGGGCCTCACTGCTCTAGCTAGACGATGATTGTAGGAGAAAGATATTATTTGCAGGAAACCAAAGCTGTAGGTATAGTTTCGGCGATAGAATGTCCATACAGTCGAATAGGCTTACATGACCTAAATCGCAGTCATTGTCGGATTGCAGAAAAAAGAAAGAGAAGCGCGATGACACAACGCTGGTAATTTATTGCTAAATATGAAGCAATTATCTCTTTACAAAAAATCTATTGTTTGGACTAAAAAATTAAAACACTAGTGTTTTAGTATGTTGATTGTAGAATAATCTGACAAAAAATTAGAATGATTGTATGTATATTAGTATGGTTTTTGTTGTAAAAAGAAAGTTTTTAGAGGTATCTTCATGATTTTCTTCTATCGTGATTTGTTGTATTATGTTTTCAACACACTATCGACCTAGCACATAGGTATCCTGAAGAATAAGTATCATTACCTATACATTTCTGATTTTGTTTACTGTAGTCGATCATATACTTTTATTGCTTCTAAAACTTGCGTTTAGGTCCTGTATCCCCTTTATAATGGATGCGCAATATGCATGGTAAGCCAATATCAATTTAAATGTTGAGTCACACATAAAATTGATAGTCAAATATAGTCATTTTTGAAGACTATAGGACCCAACCCTTTACTGCCAAATAATCTACACCCGGACATCCAAATTCTAAGCTTATTACATTCAAAATAAAGTTCAAATTCGTAAAAAAAATGGTAAAAGGAATTGGAACTAATCGATCAATGATGGATGTATTGAAAATCGCAGGTGTGCGCATGATACGACTTTTTTGTGGAACGTTTGTCGATCCATTATACTGCGACTATAGTATTGTCATCGTATTGATTTGAATACGTGACGGGTATTTTGTCATTTACGATTTTGAGCTCTATTGCTAAGCGTTAAAAGTTTGGTTAATTGGATGTTTGTAAAGATAGGGTTATTGGTAGAAAATGTCTTGGTGGCATCCTAATTATTTAAGCATGATTTAAAAGCTTTTTAAAAAGCTGTTTAAAAAAGTGAGATAAACTCTTGAATAAGTAGGAGTAATCTCTCTTTGTTTTTTTTTTTGCATTGATAGCCTAATTTTTGAGGAAGGCTATAGATTATGGTCATCAGCGGGATTGTCCGAAAGGGTTACCGCTGGCCTGGAACATAAAGGGCTAAGGAAGGAACACGAGTGGGTTTTAGTCAGTTTCCGCTCCACCCAGAGCGGGAGAGTTAATTTGATGAATTCCCATCCTCAAAAAAAAAGCTATAGACCAAAAGGAAAACTTGAAAAAAAAAAAAACGCTAGCGAAAACTAAGTATTAGCGACGGGAAGTTTCATAAAAATGAGGCTATTGTTTTAGTTTAGGCATTGTGTATCTTACGACTTCCACACGAACGAAGTCGCGGGCAGAAGCCAGTCATGATAATAACATGACACCACATGCACAACTTGCGAGTACACGACTCCATACAAATTCAAAACAAAGCATTACAGTGCATCGCAGTTCTAATTAAATAGCCTGTAAGTGAGAATCATATTTCAGCAGTCGCTTCTAGGTCGAGACGTAAGCTGACGAGCAAATATTACGCTTGCTAAACAATAGACCTGGGTTGTACTGTCGGTAGATAAAGTTTTGGAGGAAATGTATGGAATATTCAATGTGTTACTGAATTAGTGCACTTTGTAAACGTAGTTTGTTTAGAATCGTTTCATCATCATCATCATTTCAGCCGAAAGACGTCCACTGCTAGTCATAGGCCTCCCCCAAATTGGGGGTTGCCATAATCGCCACGCTTGGCAGGCGGGTTGGCGATCGCAGTATAGTATGGTGGTAGAATGCATAGAGAACGCTGCTGCCCATTCTCCGGTACGACCCTTAGTCGCCTTTTACGACACCCACGGGAGGTATGGGGTGGTGCTATTCTTTAAGTCCGGCACCACACAGACTATTAGTAGTAGTAAGTTTTAATAGTAGTAAGTTTGTCTAACTGAACAGACATCTGTGCTGCTGGAGAGTTTGTAGCGCTTCTTCTTCCAAGATAAAGCACTAGAAAGTGATGAAGGGCGGTCGTTATGAGGGACTGCCTCCAAAACGTTCGCCCTTCACTACTTCCTAGTGTTCTGTAATTTTGACTTTTGAAAAGTACTGATTCTCAGCCTAGTTTGAATTAATGACTTTTGATTTTTTATCCTTCTTATTTTTTTATTGCTAAATGGGCCTGCTCGTGACCTCGATCACGCCTGATAGAAAGCGATAGATGAGGTCTATGATGGAACGAGCGACCCCAGAAGATGTCTGTTCACTCTTGCTTTGAAGGGAAGCGGGTTCAATGTGGAAGGGAACACAGACGCCGGCAGAGTTCCTCACTTTGGATGTACCTAACAAACTCCGATTACCGGAATAGCAAATCAGCGGTGCTATTCTGTAAAAATCTCACCGTGAAAACTGAGGTGAAGTGAGTTTGGAGTGAGCTGTCAATAGTGTCAATTCCTAGCAAGAACAAACTCACTTCACCTATGTTTTCACGGTGAGATTTTTACAGAATCAACCGGCTGGATAACGAAAATGAAGGTTACATTATTGTGACCAATGATATATAAGTAATTTTACACTTTTATTATCATTGATTGTGACTAAACTTGTACCAAGAAAATACCTGTGACACTGCTAAAAAATCTAGACTTAAAAAAACTGTTTATAAAGTACACCTGCGGAGTTATTCTGTAAAAATCTCAACGTGAAAACTTAGCAAAAGTGAGCGTGGAGTGAGCTGTCAATAGTGTCAATTCCTAGCAAAAACAAACTCACTTCACCTATGTTTTCACGGTGAGATTTTTACAGAATCGACCGGCAGGACACAATTTAAAAGGGTGAAAAATGACATGTATTTATTTTGTCCGCGGTACACTACGAGTCAATATAACTGGTATCAGTCACCTCGAGTTACGCTGCAATATTCATTAAGCGCGGCTTACTGCTGGCTATTAATTCGCCAACACTGATGCACGCCATTGTACTAAGGTGTGCTGCACTGTTGTTTGTTTCCAGGGCTGCTAAGCGAATGTGGATTTTTTTGGTGTTACTTTTTTAACAACTCAGAGTAGTCAGATAGGAAACGCCGACCTCATCTAGTTTTAAAAAAACATAATTGTCGTGTAAAAGTGTTTGTACAAACTTACTTACAAAAATAAAATCATTTATCATTTATTTATCATTTAACATTTTATTATTGCATGACTCCCTCTCAAAGAGACTAAGCCTGTGTCTCCGCAGTGGGAAAGCTAGAGGCTCATTATGCTAAGAATATGCAAAAGATAAATGGAACCATCAACAAGATTTAAGTTGAAATTGGTTGAAAATTAATTAGCTCACAATCAAGATTAAATAAAATTAACATCGCTCTTGAATTATTTATTTTGAATTAAATAACGAATTAAGGGGCTTACAGGACCTAAACGCAAAAAAACAATAAAACTATATGATCGACTACAGTAAACAAAATTAGAAAAATATTCTTATTTTGATTTTTTGAAATATATTCTTCAGAATATATGCTTTGATATTTTGAAATATATTCTTCAGAATATATGCTAGGTTGATAGTGTGTTGAAAATATAATACATCTAATTTGATACGATAGAAAAAAAATACGAAGATATCTCTATAAACCTTATTTTTACAATAAAAACCATACTAATATACATACAATCATTCTGATTTTTTGTCAGACTGTTCTACAAGCAACATACTAAAATAATAGTGTTTTAATTTTTTTTTTCCAAACAATAGATTTTTTGTAATTAAATAATAATTGATTCATATTTTGCAATAAATTACCAGTGATGTGTCATCGCGCTTCTCTTTCTTTTCTATGCAGTCCGACAGTGACCGCGCTTTAGGTCATGTAAGCCCCTTAAGTTAATATGTAAATCGTAAACACCAAAATAAAATACCTAGGTACTTGAGTGAAAGAAAAAAAAACACAAAACATAAGATGACATTTAAAACATGAAATCGATACGAAATATTTCGTTTGCTGCTACGTGTGTATGATTCATTTGACATTCTGATCTTGACCTAGTTATACAAGATCCACAAACAAACAGTCTTTTGAACTACTGACTAAGTGCGAAAGTATGCTGCGCTATACAAGGTGTTATTTTTGTTTTGTCGTATTCACGTTTGTGAAGTTCACACAAAAAAAACTGATGTTTAAACTGATATTTTAAGTTACCATGCTGCCAGACGACGATGATCCCAAAAAATAAATTTATCCAATTTATTTGTTTTTTGTTTTATAATGTTCTTACTTTCAAACGCTTACCTATAGGACCACTGTAAAATAAATAATAATAAAGCAAAATGGCACTAAAATAATATCTAGTAATATATTAAATCCCCAGACAATATTATTTTTTTATTTTCCGTACCAACCATACCATTGAACCCAACAAAGTGCACCAGCTATTGTCCAACCCTGCCAATGATTAATAGCATCTATGAAGCCGCGGTAATTACCGCAAACAATTGTATCGCGTGAAAAACTATCTGGAACCGCCGCTGTAGCTGAAAACTTTCATTAAATTAACACGTCACCGGCATGGAATGGCTTTTAGATGGATTTTTGTATTATCAGCTAAAATTTTCGCTTCAGGAAATAAATAAAATTATATTGAACATCGATTTGAGAGCAGTAGTAGTAGTACTCGTAGAGCAGTGGTGGCCAGTTGGTGACGGCCGCGACTTACGAGTTGTAGGTCGTAGGTTCGAACCCAGACCGGCGCTTTACTTTGTGTAAATTATATCATCACCACTGCTCTCAAAACGGTGAAGGAAAACATCGTGAGCAAACCGAAACCTAAAATCCTAGAACCAAAAATTCGAAGACATGTGACATCTACCAACCCGCACTGGGCCCGCGTGGTGGATTATGGCCCATTCCCTCTCACAGAGAGGAGGCCTGTGTCCCAGCAGTGGGAACATTATAGGCTGATTATGTTATAGATTTGAGAATTGCGTCTTATAGAGGGTAGATATATTTCCAATTATCCGATTTTTTAATTTTAATTGCTGCTTCCAGCTTTTATAATAAACTCTTTCATATAAGCACACATAAAGAGTGTTTTGTCACACAAGATGCACTTTTTTTGTGTAAACAAATCAACTGTCTTTTTGTATTAGAATACATTATTTTTTTCCATCTTCACTTTTTTAAACAGTTCATATTTTACACCATTCATTCCCATAACTGACAAGTTGCGTTAACAAGTTTCTTCCATTATTTACATAAACTAATCCACGTATTCATGCTCATCCGTTAGGGGTTCTAACTAACCATCATTTGACTCATCATTTACAAATATCCCAAACCTGTATCCTAGATCATTTGGGAAACCAAAACGAACAAAATTCACACACTTGTCCTCATTTGAATACGTCGATACTTCAAAATTTGCATGCACATGTTCATTGGCACCTTGCAAACTCCCAAATTGAAGAAGAATACAAACAAATATACTCACACGGTCAATTAGATATTCGTCCATGGGTAAAGAATTACATTATTCTAATGTCCCGACATTTGTTACAAACGAATTATTTAAATTGCAACCGATGTGAGAGAATGCAAGGGACGGATGCAAATTTGCGAATCCTACTATCTCAGTTGATCAGGAACTAAATGAGAATTTTATACAAAAATGCAAAAACAAAATCCCTCGTACTTGAGCGCGTTTGAAATTGTTGTCTTCTTTTCGGGAATTTTGAGCGGTACCACAGAAGGATCGAAGGAAAATCTTGAGAATAAATTACATTTTGCTTCTGAATATTTTAATTAGAAATGATTTTGAGATAGTTTTGTTAGATAAGATCAGCAGTACAATGTTGCTTGAATGGAAACTGTATCTAATGAAGTGAATAATGAATATGTATAGGGTAAAAGTAACGCAGAAATTGAACTATATATTAATGCAAACCTAGACCTCAGATAATTTAAAACTATGTATTAGCAATGTCAACTACAGATACTTTGTTAATCAATGAGTCGTGTGCTATGGATGTATCACGTGTTGTCATAAGCTTTTATTACATGCAAATGATATTACAAAACTCTATATAAGTTGTAGTATTAACAAATACAGGGTCAAATTTAATTAGGCAGCGAAACTCCGCAGAAGTTAGGGGTATCGATATATTTATTTAAGGAAAAATAAACAATAGCACAATAAGAAACAGTCATAAAATCTTAAATATCACATTTAAAACAATTATGCTACCCACTATGTTCTCCACAGATTACAATTTAAAGTACTTAAAACTAGCTAGTGACACTTACGATATAACAGTCATTGTCCTAGAACTCATATAACATGATATATAAACATGATCACAAAAAAGGAATTAATTTAATGATGTTTTTTGTGGCGCTATGGACCGCAGTTTGTGTAGTCACTTGAAATATCAGTTTTTTTTTGTGTAAACTGACAGACGTGATCGATACAGATTTCTCAACTCATACTTCAAGTAAAAAAAGAACAGCCAGCGGTCGATGACCCCCAAAAATAATCCATAAAATCTTATTCATTTTCATTAAATCGTGTATATATATCGCTAGCTATTTTAATTTGACCCTATATTTATAAAAGATATCAGAAGAAGGAAATGTAACACTAACAAATCATTATTATAGTATCAAAACAGACATAACAGTCACCAAACCACTTTAGCACAAAGCAAAAACTCTAACTCGTCAATCACTTGAACCAAAAAAACACCTCATCCACACCATACAATGCAAACAAGAAGGATCAAGTGTAAATTCACACAAAGATACAAACAGTAATCCTTACAAACAAAATAAATAAAGAAATGCAAGAATAATATTGTAATAATTTGAATACATGGTCAATTTGATAAGTAACCACATTGGAAATAAGTAGATGCAATCCATTTTGCTATATTGATATTTTATTCAAGTAACCTAGGGGAGAAAGAGACAAAAGATATTATAACAAAAGGTAACAGGGGTAAGACAGAGACAGAATATATTTAAATTGTCAATGCAGACAGTTAAAAAGGGATGAACAATAATGTGGTGATGGCATGATTGGAATGATTGACTGATTCAATATTAGTTATGTCGATGAGAAATAAGTGCAAATGATGGAATGTGATTTGTTGAAGCCAATATTGTTCTATGAGAATGGACAAGTTACTTTTTTCACATACATGATGATTTGTTTATTTCTAGTATAATTGGCAACAGCATAATCAACCTATAATGTTTTTATTGCTGTGACACTGGCCTCCTCTCTTCGATAATAATGTTTGTTTCTCATATTATAGATGAAAATGTCTGCTTGTGGGACGGTGCGACGATCTTGGGGGTAGATCTTGGCAGCAGCCATTTCCTCACTGATGGAGCACAGGCCTCCTCTCATCGAGAGGGAATGGTCTGTAATCTACCAAGCGGGCCCAGTATGTGTTAATAGATGTCATATGTCTTCAAAACTTGGGTTCTAGGACATCTTGGTTTTCCTCACGATGTTTTCCTTCGCCGTTTTGAGAGCAGTGGTGGTGATGAGATTATAATTCGCATCGCATATATTTGATTCTATACCAACACGTACCTATTGGAACTTTGTCCCTTCTAAGTATTTTTGAGGGTTGCTTGTGTTAATTTTTTGGTTTTCAGACCCGGCATCAGTTTTGGATATATTTCTTTAGATAGTTTTGATATTTTAAGTAGATACTATTGCTAATTTATCAAATTATTTCTAAAAATTATAATGGCTTTTAGCTCGAATATCGTTGCAGCTAGCAAAGATTTTTAAATAGGCATCATCACTATCATCATCATCGTCTTGGGCATACTCTCTATTAATATTATAAAAAGGTGTTATGTGTATGGGTCCTGCAATATACAATAAATTGCCAGATGTAATGAAAAATGATACAATTAAAAACTTTAAAAAGAAACTAGTGGCCTTCCTCGTAGATAAATGTTATTATTCGATTAATGATTTTTTAATGGACAAAACTTTCTAATCAGCAATGTGTAGGTATAATTAATATAATTAATATTGTTTTGAACTTAATATGGACCTAATATACATTTATTTTTAATTTAATTCTAAAGTAACATTTTAATTTGACATTTTGAATATTTATTATCATTAATATGTGTATAATTGTAATAATTTTATTGTAACTGTGACATTTTAATTTTAATTTGTAATTTTATCTTTACATTGCTTCATAACAATTTTTATGAATTTTGCGTGCCTATTTTCAGGCAGAATGTACGTGGCTCACTCCTATCTACTCCACCTGTATTTTAATGTCGTTGCAAATAAATGATTTGATTTGAAAGGTAACATTTGTGAGTTTGTATGGGGTAATCTTCAGAACAATTTCAAAAATCCAAAAATTCTTTCATTGTAATATTTTACATACAATATCTCCGAGTGTCATAAGTATACTTTATGTTAAAACCAGAAATTTTACGCAGATATAGTCGCGGGAAGAAGCTAGTCTTATTTATAATCAAATGAAGTCTATTGTACGAGTATTATCAACACAATATTTCTAGATCAAGGCCTCCAACACAACATTGACACATTTCTTTAGAAGGTAACAACAACGGTACAAATAAATATAGGCCTTTGATCGAATATTTATCAGTTACGTGAATTTGCAGGAGTCTACCTGCCAGCCTTGGAATAGTTTATGAAACGCATGGGGGAAAACGTGCGTGTAAATGGAAACAAAGAAAAAGCTATCGCTACTGCAGCCGTCTCCGTGTCGACGGCAGCCATCAACACCCGTCGACCCCCGTCGACGGCAGTTGCCTCTGCCGCTGATGCGTGTCGCTCGTGTTAGACAGACACTTCATCATCTGCCTAGCCTTTTCCCAACTATGTTGGAATCGGCTTCCAGTCTAACTGGATGCAGCTGAATACCAGGATTTTACATGGAGCGACTGCCTATCTGACCTCCACAACCCAGTTACTGGGTAATACGATACCCCTTGGTAAGACTGGTTGTCAGACTTTCGGGCTTCTGACTACCCGTAACGACTGTCAAAGATCCATCGAATGACAGCCGGGACCAACGACTTAACGTGCTTTCCGAGGCACGGAGGGGTCACGGTATGTAAAGATGGTCACCCATCCAAAGACCAACCACGGCAAGCGTAGCTTAACCTGATCGATCGACCTGTACGTCTGTTATTATTTATCCACGGGCCCCTCCCAGATAGACACTTGTAGATAGGTTATTGTTTGTCATATGAATGTTTATCGTTTTTTGGTGGTGAACAGCACAGCACTTTAGTTTCATAGGAAAGCGGTTGCGTCATATTATAACAACTGCAGTCATGTAAACTTTTATTTTCCCCAGTATTTGACATTCAGGTCTCAGGCTCAAAAGACGCGCTTTAGGTATTTGGAAAGCCGTTATTGTGTGATCCTTCACCGCTTTCTTAGGGAACCAAAGCGTGTGTGACGATCTCGTGTTTGCGCGACGATCATTTTGGTTAGGACGCGGCCTGAATCCGCTCATTGATCTTGTCGTTCTAGGAAGTATTACAAATTTTAGGCGCGAAAAGGTAACATACAGACAGACAGACAGACAGAGAGATAGATTTACTTTCGAATTTATAATATTAGTATGGGTTAAACAAATCAGCACAAAAACGTTTGTCATAAAACAGGAAAAAGCATCTTCAACAACACTTCAAAACAATCTACTACACCGACATTCAGTAAACAACAACAAAAACTGGACTTTTTGAGACAAAAATAAAGTATTATGAGCACAAGAAACCGTCTCACCGGAAGTTTGTAGCATTCTGAAACTCTGGTGTGTTCCTTTTGTTGCTCTAGAGAAGGGCAATACTCGTAAATTTAAGAACGTTCACAGTCTGATCTCAGTCTCAATATGTCAAAAATACCTCTGATTTGCCTAAATTTATGACTAGTTTTTGACATTTTTGCTTGTCGCTGAGATGAGACTGTGACTAGATTTTGAATGTTTTAAATTACGAGAATCGGCCTTCAGTGTAACGATTATGTTTTCCTGGTTTTTTTTTTTAAATTAGAATATGTGAAGGTTCGCTTAAAAAGGAGGTAGTGAGATAACTTTGAAGTTATAAGAATTTTATGAAATGATGTAATTGTAATACTTGGCGTCCTAGAAAGAGAATATCCTCTACTGTTCACCCCACAGAACAGATTGTCTGTTCTGTGGTTCACCCCATATGGGTTGGGTGTTGTTTGGATGCTGGAAGAGTATTTTTATGTATAAAGAATTTCATTTCTAACTTTACGTGGACGAAGAAATCTCTACGATTTTTTTTTAACTTTGAAGTTATAAGAATTCTATGAAATGATGTCATTGTAATACTTGGCGTCCTAGAAAGAGAATATCCTCTACTGTTCACCCCACAGAACAGGTTATCTGTTCTGTGGTTCACCCCATATGGGTTGGGTTTTAGTTGGATGGTGAAAGAGTATTTTCATGTATAAAGAATTTCATTTCTAAACTTTAGGTGGACGAAGAAATCTCTACGATATTTTGTTTCCGTTTTAATTATTTTGTTAGTTTTAATATTACCTTCGTGGAGTTATGTAATCGGGATACGTTCAGCTGCGTCGATGGAATCGCTTGACACAGCAACACATCCGGTCCAGCCAATGCTGAAACGCATTGATAGCGAGAAGCTGCCTTCTTAAGGTGACTACATGACCTAAAGCGCGGCGTTTGTCGGACTGCATAGAAACAACATATATCATATGCATAGACACAACTCTGGTAATTTATTACAAAATATGAAGCAATTATCTATTTACAAAAAATCTATTATTTGGACTAAAAAATTAAAACACTAGTACTTTAGTATGTCGCTTGTAGAATAAATCTAACGAAAAAACATAATGATTGTATGTATATTAGTATGGTTTTTATTGTAAAAAGAAAGTTTTTACAGGTATCTTCATGATTTTTTTCTGTCGTATCAAACTGGTTGTATTATGTTTTTAACTCAATATCTGCCTAGCATATATCCTGAAGAATATCATATATTTTTCTGATTTTGTTTACTGTAGTCGATCATAGGCTTTTATTGTTTCTAAAACTTGCGTTTTTTGCGTTTAGGTCCTGCAAGCCCCTTAATTTAATATCACAAAGGTGGCTAAGGTGTTCCTAATAGAACACCCACATTGCGCCATTTATTTTAAAGACCCATGTAATAGGGGGCGAACGAACCAGACACAAATTCAGATTCCGGACTCCTACTATGAAATGTCAGATGGAAAAACTCAGGGATAGTCAGCGTTTCCGTAAAAATATTTAGTATTTTCCTCATAAGTAAGTAGATTTAGTTTTGACTTGTGAGCTCATTAGCAACTATATGACGACATCTTGAGCCAAAATACTTTACATAAGTGCCGCCGTTCTAAACACATTTTCTGGAGAAAATGAGCTTTTTCCAGGTAGATGCACGGCAATGGCTGTAATATTGTGGCCTTATTCACATTCAAGGAAATTGTTGTTATGTATTCTTATAAGATTTATTTATTTATTCTGATATGATTATGATTTATTCTTGGTTTGAGGCCACAACGTCACAACCAACACAGTTATAGGAAACAAGTCCGAAGAATTTCGAATTCAAAGATCTTCACCCAATAATTTTTGGAGCAGTTAATTGGACTGTTAATAAGCTTGAAGAAATAAATTATTTCTTTATTCATGTTTTTTTTCTGTGTTGTGCCAATGTGGTTTCACCCGCATAAGTGTCGATCCCTTGGGAATATTGGGGTACAAAGTATCCTATGTGTCAATCATGGTTATAAACTATCTGTGTGCCAAATTTCATTCAAATCCGTTCAGCCGTTTGAGCGTGAAGATGTAACAATAAATTTAAAATTTAAAAAACCCCCAACACAAAAAAAAATAAAATTAAATGTAAGTAATTGGAAAAGGATCAAATAATTTAAAAACCCCCAACTTAAAGAATCTAGGTAACGAGACTAAATCAGATAAATTCATATGGCAGTCGGGGGACCTCTTAGCATAGAAGGTGTTCCACAGAACGGTCCCCCGACTTCCATATGAATTTATCTGTTTTAGTCTCGTTACCTAGATTCTTTAAGTTGGGGGTTTTTAAATTATTTGATCCTTTTCCAATTACTTACATTTAATTTTATTTTTTTTTGTGTTGGGGGTTTTTTAAATTTTAAATTTATTTTTTTATTTCATGCTTTTTGTAGGGAGTCCGTAATATTTGTATTTCATTTCTTTTATTTTCTTGCGTTTTAAGATTCAGGTAATTTGGTGTTTAATCAGGTTTTTTATCCGTCAAAAAATAATTATTTATTTATAGTTGAAGAATAATTTTTAAGACTAAACAGATTTTTTTGTTTTATTATATCCTTTTCCTAGTTCTTCCTTTAGTTATTCAACTTTCGTACAAGTATTTCATAGCGTTAGATATCTTAGGTATTTCAGATCTAGTTTATATTAAATGGGACTGCGATACTATATGATGTAGCGGATGTAGCCTATACCTACGCTTTTTAAGTGGGATTGTTCCATTCGTAATAAAAATAGTCAAACTCAGTGGTCGTAGGTACCAGTCATCACTCCACTTTCCTCATCATTCTAGAACATTGAACAGACAAAAAAATATTTTGAAGTTTTTAGTTTTCATTTCGTTAGTTAATATTCCTCATTCCCTTTCAATATAGTTTATATTATTCTACTTGTCAAGCCCTTGCATTTGATACCTATATTGAAGGAGTTGTGAAAAAAGAATGTATTTCGCCATTTTGTGGTGGCGGCCATCTTGGATTTGAAATTTGTAATAGCGTATAGTATTGTACTAGTCAAGCCCTTTCATTTAATACCCATATTGAGGGAGTTGTGAAAAAAAAAATGTAAATCGCCACTTTGTGGTGGCGGCCATCTTGGATTTGAAATTTATTATAGTGCATAGTATTCTACTATTCAAGCCCTTTCATTTGATACCCATATTAAGGGATTTGTGAAAAAATATGTATTCCGCCATTTTGTGGCGGCGGCCATCTTGGACCGATTTTCATCAAACATAGCTAAGAACACTCCCGACAAATTCACCTTTCAAACAAAAAAAACAAAATCAAAATCGGTTCATCCGTTCGGGAGCTACGATGCCACAGACAGACACACACACACACACACACACACACACACAGACACGTCAAACTTATAACACCCCGTCGTTTTTGCGTCGGGGGTTAAAAATAGAAACACACACAAACTTTCGCTTTCATAATATTAGTGTGATGACTATTACAAGACGCAATGTAAAGCAAAAGCATAGTCACTGCTGGGCAGTGCTGGGATACAGACCTCCTCTCTGTTAGAGATTTACGAATTATTCCGGTCTGATCCCCTGAACCCCTCCTCGATCCCCTGCTAGTTTGTCTTCTGTTTTAATCTCTGTCTTATCCACTTTATCTAGGTTACCGGTACGATCAGGCGGCCTAAAAAGGCCACTTTGGAGAATTATAAAAGGATAACATTATGAATTATAATATTGCGAAGACAGTCCGTGTTTTTCTTTTTTTCGCTGATTGGATTGATTGGTAATTTAACACAGACAAAAAAAAATAACTGAAAAATGCTTCACCAATGGGATTTGATACGATTAACTTAACAGTTAACTGTCCATTATGTTATCATTTTATACTTCTGCCAAAGTGGCCTTTTTAGGCCCCCTGTTCCTAAAATACGTAAGTTGTTATATCTATTAAAGCATAACTTTTACTACCTAAAGCAATTAAAACACAAACATTACTTTCCTTCATTAAACGAGAGCAGTTCGGAACAAACCAACGACTTTTTCCTGTACCACTCGAGTCTTGGACCAGTTCTCAAATTATATGCTTTTTTTTCATTTTATCACCGTGTTGCTCGGGGTCAGTAATGTTTTGGTTTTTTGCCCTCAATCGTAGTCAGCGGACAATCGGCGATCGTAAATCTGCAAGACTTTTTAGAGATCCTTAGAACTTTGTGGGGCCTTCTTTTTCGACCTTCTTACTTTGGGAGTCGTATACGCTTCTTTATGACTGTAGAAAGACACGACGATATGACGAAAGCTTTATGACTATGAACTTTATGACTATTTACGAATCGAAAAAGACTTCTTTATATTTATCAACTATACTGAGTTTTCCGAAGCGGCATATCCTAGAACTAAAAATTCGGTGGTGGATTACGGTGCGCTCCCTCTTACAGAGATAAGACCTGTGTCCCACCAGTGGAAACTTTATAGGCTGATTATGCTGGTGTTTTCCGGCAAATTATTGGCAATTTCTATTAAAAAATATGTCTATACTAATATTATAACGAGTTCGTATGTAGGGGGATATCTTCGAAACTACTGAACCAATTCCGATTTTTTTTTCCAAATGTGAAGCTACAGTGGATACCTACATTTTATGTTAAATCTATAAATTTCACACGAACGAAGTCGCGGATCAAAGCTATTATATGTCGTGAATAGAAAAAGAAACAAACGAACAAAAATAAATTATACCCTACTTTATTACCGACAAGAATAAATAGGTACCAACAGAACCCGTAGCCAAACAATTACTATACTAGGTATCTACTGGCATCTTACAGGTTGAGTCACCTGTGATGCAACACCACAAAGATGGCGGTAGGTTGTATATTTGTTGGGCTACGGGACGGTAGGTAGAGAGATAAAAAAAAAACATAATGGGTGGGGCTTATCGACTTTGTCAGAGGTGATCGCGATCTTGGATTTGAGACTAATTTTATATCGATTATCGTGAAGTAGGAAGTTATAAATAGAGAAGTACTATTGTCATTCAGTCTTTTGGTTTTGGTAGCTTTTATTGGGTGACTTTCATGATGAAAAGTAAAAATTTTGACGCAACTAAAAGCTTTAAATATACTCCGGACCTAGGTAGGCTGAAGCTAGGAAAACCTGCTCAATTGGAGTTTCACATTTATATGAGCCCATGCGTCTTGGAGTGTAAATGTGGTCCTGTTCCACAAAAAATGGAGCACTTAATATCGTGCTCAGAGTGTCACGTAACACGTAGCCAAGTTCTGGGCCGACTCTGAAGAAGGCTATTAGTTTATTGTCTAGTTTAAGTATAAGTACTTACCTACCTACTCATTCAGAGACATAAGGATTGTCAAAAAAAAAAAACGTTTTTACAAAAAAAAAACAACCGACTTCAAAAAAAAAAACACTACAATGTGAAAAATAACTTTAATTTCGGAAGTCGGTAACGTTGGTCCCGTTTTTTCGTTTTATGACACCGACTTTCAAAAGTAAAGTTATTGTTCACTTTGTAGTGTTTTTTTTTTGAAAAAAGTTTTTTTTTCCACTTTTTTGTTATACCTATCCCACAAAAATTCATATAACACTACTTGCTATGTAAATATCAGTGACGGAAGGTATTAAAACATCATCAATATCAACTAAGTGGAAAAAAAATCGTATTATTGAAGCTAACTCAATAACTACCCAAGCCAAGTTAATCAAATTTATATGGAACCACCCCTGAGGCACTTTATTCATTAAAAAAATAATTTTGCAAATCCGCCTATACAGGAAGATAGAATAGAATAGAAGATTTTTTTATTACCATCCAAATTTTTACAGGGTGTTCTACCCATGAATATGAAAGAAAGAAAGAAATAAAGAAAATACGTTTATTTGCGGTAAACATGACTTTATAGAACATAAACAACAAAAAAAATAAGAAAGAGTTTAACAACTTTCACTATGGGACCAACTCTGAAATACTAAAAAAAGCTGTTTCATACATTTTGGTCAAGTAGGTATTCAATTTTTGTATTTAACAGCTGATTTTTTTTGGTGATTTCAGAGTTGGTCAGCCAGAACACCCTAAACACTCTAGAACCCCAGAACACCCTGTAAAAATTTGGATGGTGATAAAAAAATCTTCCTCTATATCTACCAACTTACTGCTTATACTGAACGCTGACTTTTTTAAAAGTGCATAGTGCTTATAATATGAGTATATATACCTTATATTTGTATTCCCTTTTAGAGTGCTTGTTAGTGATCCTAAGATTTCTCGATTCGTCGATTATGATTTTGTTTTGTTCTTTGTTTCTAATTAATTTCTCTATTCTCACTATGAGCAAAAAATCTTGTTAGAACATATATTTAAGAAGTTATTTTTTATGTAAGTGCTGTGTACGCCTGTAAGTGACTAATTCACCACAACTCAATGCCTATGTTATTTATTATTATGTATATTTCTGGTGAATAGGTTGTTGGTGTACCTTTTAAATATAAATAAATAAATAAATAAATTTCTAATACATTTTCTGTTTTTACCCATGAGAACCTGTAATTGGCTTTATGTCTCATTTACTATTGTTATGCTTTTGTTATAGCGTTGGCTTTCCTATAAATAAATAAATATTTAAAATAGATATGAAGTCTACTCATCATTCTGCATTTATCCGAATTTATTTGAGGCCAACGCAACATGTCGTTTTATACCATGCTTTTCTATTAGTCGACATCTTGGTAGTCACTCTTTCTAGTCACATCATCTTCCACACAGTTCTTCCATCGTTTGTTTGGACTTCTTCTACTTTTATAGCCAGTCATACCAAAAACTTTTTTTGTGACAAGCAAAGTGCAAGTACTATATAAGTCTAATAAACAGTTAAAATGGTGTTACTATGAAAATCTCCACCTTGATAATTACCTCCTAAGATAAAGCGAGCGTGAACATAAAATTGCATCAAGATTTATAAGAGGGAGGTAACTGAAGGGTGATGACTCAAAACAACTCATTGTTTCCCTTCAATATACACGTAAAAATTCGCGTTACCTAACGAAGACACTGCTTAGAGAAACTAAAGCCTTCCATCTTCAACTGAAAACACACCCTTTATCAACATACACAAAGTCCAATTTAGCTTGTTAATTTATATGGATATAAGACGTTCTTCTGTCTGTAAACGCGTAAAGAGCACCTATGGCTCAATGGTGCAGGTGTCCTCCAAACAAAAGAGCTTAGGTTCGACCCCAGTTCGGCCGCGATGTACAACGATTTGTGAAAAAAAAAAATGCAAAGAGGGATATTTTGCTGTCTTTTTTGTACGAAGGGTTCCGTATTTTGGTTGTATTTTTATTTCTGTTTGAGTGTCACCTCATTTCTAAGTCTCGTTTGAATCTGTCATTTGTAATAATCGCGTGGAAGCTTTCTAATTTTCGATATGGGGAAAATGTCTGGAAAAATTATTTTGCGTCTGTCGTGGTTTGAATTTGTTTTTTTTTTTTATAATTGTTTTCTCTGCAGAAATCAGAAGGACATGTTTGTTTGAGTTTGGTTTTCATGTTGTGTCTGTGATTTTACGAGACTGTTGGTGCCTACAAATATTCTGGATTTTTAGAAGGCCCTAATTCTATCTTTGCCAAATCTTGGTCAATCAAGACAAAAATATATATTGGTTTTGATCTTGGCCAGTCTTGGTCTTGATCAAGTAATGGGATTGTTATTTAGGTCAACCAATTGCAACAACTGTTTTTCAAGACTTCCAGAAACCGATGGTCGAACTTCAAGTCTATTAAAATAACTAGCTTCGCCCCGCAGTTACACCCGTATAAGTTTCGATCCTGTGAGAATATTGGAATAAAAAGTTGTTAATCCAGGGTGTCAGCTACCACCATAACAAATTTTATCAAAATTGATCCAGCCGTTTGAGCGTGAACAAGTAACAAACATAATACACACACACTCACAAACTTTCGCCTATATAATATTAGTGTGATAAGTTATCACACTATATTATATAGGCGAAAGATTTGAAAGTTTCGAAAATATTGTTATCACTGATAACAATATTATCAAAACCACATCACCAACTATAAAATCAAGTCCCTAACGACCATTCATCTCACACAACATCAATTCCAAAATAAATGTACATTCCGCTAAAAGCTAAAAAAGCTAGAGGGAACCCCAAAAAAGGTGAAAAGGCACAAACTTGGCTCGCGCACAGCACAAAACTGTGTAGTCATTGTAATCAATCAGCTCGTAATGGTGCACCTCTATGATATAGTGCGGTTTTTTAGCTCTAGCCAATTATATAAACAAGAGGTATATTATCTACTAGCTTCCGCCCGCGACTCCGTCCGCGCGGATGTCGGTCTTCGCGTGGATAGTTTATTTCTCCATTTTGAGTAACTCTGACAATGACATCTTATAAATATCTATTGGACCCAAATACGGCTAAGCCTATAATAATTAAGGAGATCCCTCTATTGAGCTACTGCTGTTGAGCTCGCGTTCTGTAGTAAGTATTTTTTTCATAGTAATTCCGACCTTGATAAGTAGCATGTAGCAGTAAATTACTGACAATGACGAAAAGTTTGCAATAATAAAAAAGTGATCGTGACAATGCGACAGAAAGTTAATTGAGAGCTTCAGCATACACAACATTGTTAGTGAGCTCGTCCGGAATATGAACATGAAGATTTCTTGGACTGCTCACATGGGAAAGAGCTACGTAAAGTTGCCCGTGTGAAAAACAACTCGCGGTAAGATCTACGCCAGCAACTCTAGGGTCTGACCTTGAGCCTTATTTATTGTCATGGCGTAACACAAAGCTACAGGAAACTGTATTCTCTTAAATTGAAATGGAAAATTATCCACTACGGGTAATGCAACGTATGTTCGCGGTTCTACAGAACAACGTCTATGAATAAAACCGAAAAATAAGATTTTTTTTTCTACGTATTTTTCCAGGATAAAAAGTATCCTATTTTATGCCCAGGATAATAAGGTATAATTACACCAAGTTTCATCGAAATCGAACGGTTAGTTTTCACGTGATGCCTGCATATACAGACAGACAGACAGACAGACAGACAAAAATTTTTTTAATCACATATTTGGGTTTGGTATCGATCCAGCAACACCCCCCGCTATTTATTTTTTCAATATTTTCAATGTACAGAATTGACCCTTCTACAGATTTATTATATGTATAGATAGTGTGAAATGTCAATGGTCTTCTTTTGTTTTGGTATTGTGGCGTTGTCATAAGGTGGGGTCAGTGCACAAAAGTGTCGTAAAAGACAACTAAAGGAGTGTTGTAAGAATAAGACAGTATTTTCTTTTCTATATCTACGAAATATATCTGCATAGGTAGTCACTGTAATCAATCAGCTGGTAATGGTACAACTCTACAATATAGTGCGGTTTTTTAGCTCTTGCCAATGATATAAACAAGAGGTATATTGTCTATGCTGTGAAATGTCAATGGTCTTCTTTTGTTTTGGTATTGTGGCGTTGTCTTGTGTGGGGTCAGTGCACCAAGGTGTTGTAAAATACAACTAAAGGATTGTTTTAAGAATATGGCAGTATCTTCTCTTCTATACGAAACAGCTCCGTATAGGACATAGTTTACCGATGTTCTTGACATTATTATTACATCATCTACATTAACATTATTTCATCACCACTGCTCTCAAAACGGTGAAGGAAAACATCGTGAAAAAACGGCATGTCCTAAAACCAAAAATTCGGTAGTAGTTCTAAAGATTACCGAGATCACCCAAACGTAGGAAAACATGGTGAGGAAACCAGCATGTCCTAGAACCAAACATTCGAGGACATGTGACATCTACCAAACCGCACTGGGCCTGCATGGTGGATTACGGCCCACTCCCTCTACGCAAGTGTCCCAGCAGTGGGAACATTATAGGCTGATTATGTATGTTTATTTTATTTTTTATTTTTTTTATTTATCCATTTATTTCAGGCATCAAGGCCCATATAAAACACATACAATACAATATTATAACTTAAATACAATAAATACATACAACATTATAATTAAGTAAACTAAAAACTAACGAACACGAAGTGTCTGCGTCGTGTTTCGCTGACTGGTGTCATGTATCCGGCCACGAAACCGGCGGTACACAACACCCTTCGGCCAGAACTCTTCCTTGAGGAACTTCTCGAGATGTTGTGTCGGAACACGCACCACGAACGACTTGAAGTTCGTGTTGTGACGCGACTCCAACATCTCGACCCTCAAAGTCCAGCTGGTCTTCACGCGCATGTACTCCACGATCTCCTCAACCTTCGTGGAGTGGTGCAGTCTGGACACGTACAGCTGCGTCGTCGGGATTGCTGGACGCAGCAGCATGTTGGGTCCTGCCAGCGCGGTGCCGCACTGGTTCCGACAAGGAGGCTTCTTCTTCTTCTTCTCCACCTTGATGAAACCATCCTTATCGCACGTGGCTTTGTCTGGATCCTGTCTTTTCAAAACCTTGTTGGGTTTCGACCGGCTCCGTTTAACCCCTTTTGGTTTTTCCGCTAGTTTTACCTGCGATTTTTGCGACTCTGCAGGCTTGTTAGCGGCTACTATTGCAGCGTAGGCTCGTTTAGGGTTCGACGAACCTACACACGTCGTTGTCTCCACCTGTGTCGAGGTAGGGACGGCTACGGCACGCGTTGCAACGCATGCATTCTCGGCAGTTGGTGACGCATTCGAGTCCGCCGACTCGAAACTGCAGATGGAGGCGTTTTGTGCCCCGCAACGCGTGCTTACATTTGCAGTGTCGGTAGGTGACCTACTTGCAGAAATTGTGCTGCGCAACAGCACTACTTCTGCCCGTAGATCACTGATGGTGTTGTTGGACATCTCCAGCTTTTGCTGCATCTCGGCCAGGCTTTGCTTCAGGAATGTAATGTCCTTCAGCAGCCTGGTGACGTCTACGTGGTCAAACGTGACGGGAGGCAGCTTGTGCAGATCCTTCGCCACGAATTCAGGCACGTCATCCGGGTCGGTCTCCTTCATCAGCGTAACGATGTCCTGGAGACTCTTCACTGTACCGTCCCTTCTACGAGACGGCATCTGGCTGACTTTGCCAAGCGTCGTGAACAGCAGCAACTTGGCATTGCTAATCTCTTCCTCCTTGTATGATGACTTGCAGATCTGCAAGATGCTGTTCTCGTCCATGTAGTCGATGGCATGTTTAATGAATGCCAATACTTCGTTTGCTATGAGAGTTTGGGAACTCATAGCGGAAAACGGGCAGCGGCTATAGCCGCGCTATTCGCGAATATAATATTCGTACTGTGCAGCGCAAACGCGACCGTACTCGACCGCGCATCGCAACGCAATCAATTAATTAATAAAATAATATTTTATTGAATTCCCTTTGTCCCTGTTAATGGGGACACAGATTACGGGGACAACGGGAATACAGGTTTTCAAAGATTGTTGTAGCTTCATAGTCTTGAGGAAGCCGACAGGAGAAGTGGATTATGCTTAACATCAGTAGGTACCAACACCAGTCATGAGGTCGAAACAAAAAGACAATGAAAACCACTGTTTCTTTTAATAACAATAAATAAAAGTAAGTAATTACTCCAAAAAAAGACTTGTCACAACTTCTTTACCTCGACAGACAAATAAAAATGCCCTAAGGCGTTGTATACAAAAACATATTGTTCCATTTAAAATCGATACGCCGCGACTTAAACTGATCGATACACAACAAAGCTCATTTTTTATCACATTTTAATCGTCCACCGTAATGCAATTTACATACATACAGACAGGTCGGCCTTAATTTGAAAATAATAACGTCTGGACAGAGTAGGTATAGAGGGAGTTTGACAAAGCTTCCGTTAAAAAAATCAGGACAGAAAACCTTATACTAAAACCTACCTTTGGTGTAGTGTAAGTAATAGAATTCATTATATTCCTTCTACTGCAAAACGATACACTTGCAAATGGCGCTTGGACTTGTTTTGAACAATAAATTAAAGCATAAATAAATATGCAATCAATCTGTAGCATTTAGCATGGAGTAGCTACTTATCCGACATCCATAACTCAGTTACTAGGTATTAAGGCTCCTTCAAACAGGCGCGACACGCGATAAAATCGCGCGCGACACAAAGGCACCGCCTGTTGCGCGACTTGCGGTGCCTTTGTGTCGCGCGCGATTATATCGCGTGTCGCAACTGTTTTAGGATACTCCTGGTTAAGACTCCTTGTCATGACACTTTTGGGACCTGTAACGACTGTAAAAGATCTAGGAATGCCAGCCGGGACCAACGGCTTAACGTGCTTTCCGAGACACGGAGGGAGCAAGCATAAATAAGCATTACAATAATATTATGTGCACGTAATGCAAAATATCACACTTAATATTATAAAGGCGAAAGTTTGTGAGAGTGTGGGGGTGTGTGTGTGTGTGTGTTTATATGTTTGTTACTTCTTCACGCTCAAACGGATTCACCAATTTTGATAAAATTTTGTATGGAGGTAGCTGACACCCTGGATTAACATATAGGCTACTTTTTATCCCGATATTTCCACGGAGTCGACATTTACGCGGGTGAAACCGCGGGGTGCAGCTAATTTGTAATAAAAATCAAAAACAGGAAAGTCCTCACTAATCAAAACGGTTGCTCACCGCAAGGACACATCACGATCGCTTTTCGATACGATGAAATACTGAGAATCCGATTGTGGTTTCAAAATGGCCGACAAAATGTTTTGCAAACTCTTTGTGTGATTACGGGAAATGATTTAGAATACACATAATGGAGGAAAATGTTACTTATTTTTTATACAAATTAATGTAGGTAGTTGAACGCTTGATTTATGATTTGGTTTGTGGTTGATAGCGGTGTGTCGCGTAGTTATACAGGGTCATTTGTAAAACATTAACAACCCCTTAAAAGGTTATTGTACTCATCATTATGAACAACTTTTACTATGGCATCAAATCTGAAATCGCGAAAAAAAACAGCTGTTCCCTACATTCATGTTCGTATAACTCGTCAAAATGTAGGGAACAGCTGTTTTTTTTTTTTTGCGATTTCAGATTTGATGCCATAGTAAAAGTTGTTCCTAATGATGAGTACAATAACCTTTTAAGAGGTTGCTAATGTTTTACCAATAGTAAAAGTTGTTCCTAATGATGAGTACAATGACCTCTTAAGAGGTTGTTAATGTTTTACCAATAACCCGGTATTTACCTAATGCTTTTTTATGACGTTTCACAAATGTAAGGTGAATTATTTACTGTTTGATTCATTTACATTATTATGTATAGAATGTAGTTCTTCTAGTTTATGAGACAGCGGTGCTGCTTGGGTGTTTCTTGCGCCACTTCTTCTTGTCAGCTAAAGCACAAGGAAATGCTGAAGGGTGGGCGTTTTGGGGGACTGTCTTATGTAATTTTGACGTACAAAAAGTGCTGGTAAATGACTTTTTCATTTTGAGTTTTGTAGACGAAGCCAGCCGGTCGATTCTGTAAGAATCTCACTGTGAAAACTTAAGTGAAGTGAGTTTGTTTTTGCTAGGAACTGCGGTGCTATTCTGTAAAAATCTCACCGTGAAAACTTAGGTGAAGTGAGCGTGGAGTGAGCTGTCAATAGTGTCAATTCCTAGCAAAACCAAACTCACTTCACCTAAGTTTTCACGGTGAGATTTTTACAGAATCGACCGGCTGACACTATTGACAGCTTACTCCACGCTCACTTCACCTAAGTTTTCACGGTGAGATTTTTACAGAATAGCACCGCAGAATCGTTTTTAGAAAAAGTAATCTCGGGATAGAGATAATTATTATTTTTTGTTGTAGAAGAAGACATTTACTACAATAAATTATTATAAGATGGCATGACATGAAAGCTTGAAAGTCTGAACACCAGTCTTGCTAAGGAGTATCGGGATACCCATAAACTGGGTTTTGGAGATCAAATAGGGTCGCTCCATAGGGTCGCTCCATTTAAATGACTGGCATTCAGCTACATCTGGTTACTTACTGACTGGAAGGCGACCCCAACATAATTACTTTGCGAAAGGTTAGGCAAAAACTTGTCTGGCGAAACCCTTATACATTCAGTAAAGTCGTAAAATTAAAAATATGAATAAATAAATAAATAAAGTGCTCCAGACTGAATTTCAAATTTCGAATTTCAATCTAGGTGGAGACCAGCCTTCGGCGCGGGAGACATTTTAGTGCACAAGTGTGTGCGCAGACACAGGTGCACTCTCTTTTCCTTTACTCTCATAGTCCGATGGGGCGGCAATCCAACAAGACCGTAGAGAGATCAGACGCAGGCCCAACAGCTTAATGTGCTTTCCGACGCACAAGGGGGTATTGCACCGCCAGCTTCAAAACTCCGGGCTGTTACTGAGAAATTCCCAATGGAAAACTCAATAACACTTGCCCGAACCGGGAATGTAACCCAGGAACCCTTTGCTCAGCAGTTACTACCACGAGACCAACGGGGCAGTCAAAAAACACAGAGGTACCTTCTGGTAACCTTCTCATTCAAAAACACATTTCAACCTAAAAACCAGGAAACGAAAACAAGAGAAAGATTCTGAGTTTCTGACATAACTTACAACCTTCAATTAACCAGAAGCCTCTTACTTAAGAAACTTATAATCACCGTACAATTTTCTTCACATAAGGATGTAAACGAAATCTTTTCGAAACAAGTTACCTTTTACATCTTATTTCCAATAAGAACTTTAAAAAATAATAACCCTGCATTATCTTGTTTATGTCGAATTACAGTTCGCAAAGTGATGAAACAAACTTGTTGGCACCTAACAATGAGTGCACAATAAACATAAGCAATTGCTGTTTCTGCAGGCACTAAGTGTTGGAGTTGTGGCTATGAAAAAAGCGGGGTAAAACATTTTGTTTTCATTGTTGTTTTTGTTGTAATCTGCCAGTGTCGCAAAAATTTACAAATTTTTACATGCTTGAATACGAGGCTTTTGGCAACTTTGTATGTATATATTTTATGTTTTTTTTTAATGTGTGTTTATTTTATGTAGAGAATAAAAAAAAAAATTGTTATAGGTACTAGCAGCGCCCCGTGGTTTCGACCCGCGTAAGTTTCGATCCCGTGAAAATATCGGGATAAAAACTATTCTATGTCCTTTCCCGGGACTCTAACTATCTCTGTACCAAATTTCATCAAAATCTGTTCAACGGTTTACGCGTGATAGAGTAACAAACATCCAAACGTCTTCACAAACTTTCACATTTATAATATTAGTAGGATGATAAAGTTCTAACGTCAAAATCAGCGCTGTCCGTGTGCTACTGCTTCTTCTTGTCCTTCTACCACGCAGAATATCATTGCTAACAGTGGTCTGCCGTCACCAATACTCAGAAAAACAAGGGCTTGAAAGTTTGTATGAAATGCCGTACATCGTAAACGCTCTTAAGTCGAAAACTTCTTCCCGTTGCCGTTGGTCCCGGCTGTTATTCGTGGATCTTTGACAGTCGTTACTGTCCGTCAGAAGCCCGAAAGTCTAACAACCAGTCTTACCAATATTACCCAGTGACTGGGTTGCAGAGGTCAGATAGGCAGTTGCTCCAACATAGTTGGGATAAGGTTAGGCAGAAGATGTTGCTCTTTTCTTCACCGCTGTCCTTATGGCTACAATACTACAGAGGCGCCATCTCTAATTGAAGTTTATTAACGTTTCCTCGTACTGAAATTAACACCTTCGTGTCTTTGTGTCCCTTTGTCTAATAAATTGTCTAGTCTTTCTTATAACCGTGGAGAAAGCGAGATGTCTTGAATATTTGCGAATAATCTTAAAAATAAATTGTTATTGTTTGTACTGGCTGGTTATATTAAAATTGCTACTCAGAGACAACGCAAACTGGTTGGTGGCAATAATTATGTTATGCACACTAGACTTTTTGCCATTGCCTCTGACAAAAAGTATCTCCTGATTAGTCTGCTGTCTGCTCGCCTAGTCATCATTTCAGTCGAAAGAGGTCCACTGCTACACATAGGCCTCTCCCAAAAAGGGGAGGGTTTGCCATAATCGCCACGCTTTGCAGGCGTGTTGCCGATCGCAGTATGGTATGGTGGTGGAATGCATAGAGAACGCTGCTGCCCATTCTCCGGTTAGACCCTTAGTCGCCTTTTACGACACCCACGGGAAGTATGGCGTGGTGCTATTCTTTGAGTCCGGCACCACACAGACTCTCGCCTAGTACCATGAAGCAAAATTTAATTTGATCTTTGTGATTTTTTTATAATAACAAGCTCTTCCAGCGTTGAGTATACTTATAGGTAGAACGGCTGTAACGCGGCTGATCTAATACAATACAATAGGGCCATAAACGGACGTTACGTGTAGCGGACGTAACGCGACTCCGTCTTCCAAAGTACAGAACAGCGCCAGAATGAAATTAAACACAACTAACATTAAAATAACTCCTCAATTCAACTTCTGCACCAGAGCTAAAATAACAAATTACCTCGCAGACTTCTGGATATTATTACTAGAACAGGTGTAGGGCGAAACTCAGAGGAGGTAATTGTGCAAACTGTTAGCTCTATAACCGTCTTTTATTGAAGAAGAATATTAGGTTTCAAATAACTTTTGAAGGTATTTTTTAAGATCTGCAAGAAGGGTGTTGTTTTGATGAAATACTTGCTAAGCTTTTGTTACAAATGTGATTCTTGTGCTCGTGTTATGAAAAGGCGTCTTATTAACCAGCCAGCACTGGGCCGGCGTGGTGGATTACGGCCCAATCCCTCTCACTGAGAAGAGGCCTGTGTCCCAGCAGTGGGCACATTACAGGCTAATTATGGTGTCTTTAATTGAACCTCATAAAACTCCTGTTTTGTGAACACTCTTATATTATTAATGCGCCTCTTTTTTTCAGTTTCGGTGTCTGGTTTAGATTTTACTATACTATAAAATAATAATACTATACTACACACACGCATGATTTTACTATACTGTATAATGTCAAAAGTGTGACCTCTCAAGCTCCGTTAATGAGACACAATTGATTTTCTATTGTATCGTTTTTCATAGGATACGCGCGGTGCTTGACGGATTAAGAGCGTTTACGCCGTACGGCATTTTATACAAACTTTCAAACGCTTATTTTTCGAAATGAATGAACCGATTTTAATGAAACTTCATACGTATGAGCAGGATAGAAATGTCTAAAAAGTTAGTAGAGAACATTTTCGAAATGTCTTATTTAAAAAAAGATAACTGGAAATCTCTGTCTCTATGCAAAATTTAAAATCGGTCTAATTTGGCTGTAACACTATTTTTCGAAAACGTATCTACTAACTTTTTAGACCTTTGTATCCTGCTTATGCGTATGAAGTTTCGTTAACATCGGTTCATTCATTTCGAAAAATAAGGGCTTGAAAGTTTGTATGAAATGCCGTAGGTACGGCGTAAACCCTCCTATGGCGACATTTTGATTACTGCGCAAAAATTCTACAAAGAACCAAATAATAAAATAGATAAGCAAACCCCAGCTATTCTCACATAACACTTTACTTTATATTAACACAGCAGTTTCTAGTAGTCACAAAGAAAACTGTAGCTCATGATAAAAGTACCATGATAAAACAGTACAAGCAGTGAGTGAGTCACTGCTACCCGTTAGCTTGTTGTGCATCATAGACCAACATGTTGGAAAGAAAATGTGGTCTCTATTTTTACTACTACTACATGACCTAAAGCGCGGTCTTTGTCGGACTGCATAGAAAATAAAGAGAAGCGCGATGACACAACGCTGGTAATTTATTGCAAAAAATGAAGCATTTGTTTAATTACAAAAAATCTATTGTTTGGACTAAAAAAATGCTCTCTGCTTGTAGAATAATCTGAACCTGTATGGCTTTTATTGTAAAAAGAAAGTTTTTAGAGGTATAGGTATTCATGATTTTTTTTCTATTGTATCAACTTAGTTGTATTATATTTTCAACACACTATCTACCTAGCATATATCCTGAAGAATATCATATATTTTTCTGCTTTTGTTTACTGTAGTCGATCATATACTTTATTGTTTCTAAAACTTGCGTTTCTTGTGTTTAGTACCTGTAAGCCCCTTAATAGTAAAAAACTTTTGTTTACACGGCTACAAATCAAGCAATATTGTCCAGTTTTAGCTGACCTCGCAATGTATAAGTTTTTCGTACAATCTGAAGTCAGCTTATACTGGTTATGTATGTATAGCTTGATGTGTAACCATGCGTTCAAAAGAGCATTAAAAATTCAAATGTAGCATCTACACTAGGATTCCCTGTGTCGCGGAGACTAGTCTCCTTCGTCTTACACATAGATATCCGAGTCTTATCCGATTCGATCCGATCCGAGATTATTTGGTATAGGTAGTAAGTAGGTAGCCACGCTCTTAGCACGGTTGGTACTGAGGCGACAATAAATCAAATGTTCTTCCAAATCAATAAATTAATCTAGTCATGTAAGTTTCTATAAGGGGCCCGTGACTAAATAATAAAAGCCGCACAGGTCGATCGATCAGGTTAAGCTACGCTTGCCGCGGTTGGTCTGTGGATGGGTGACCATCTTTACATTCGAGACCCCTCCGTGCCTCGGGAAGCACGTTAAGCCGTTGGTCCCGGCTGTTATTCGCGGATCTTTGACTGTCGCTACGGGTAGTCAGATGCCCGAAAGTCTAACAACCAGTCTTACCAAGGGGTATCGTATTACCCAGTTGCTGGGTTGTGGAGGTCAGATAGGCAGTCGCTCCATGTAACCGCTTAAACTGGAAGCCGATCCCAACATTGTTGGGAAAAGGCTAGGCAGATAATGATGTAAGTTGCTTTAACTAAGTAAGTTAATACTCTAGTCTAATTCGCCCATTGGCTAATAATGAAAATAACTAAATTAAGTGTGTACGTTTAATCTCTTTATTTATTTGTTTAAGGGGTGATTTTTCAATCGACAGGTAACTTTTAACTGTGCAAAAAATTGACGTCTGACAGTTTTTGTATGGAATAAATTCAAAACTATTTCTTGGATAAAATTATCTGCCGTTGGAATAATCAGCCCTTGTATATAAAATAGCATAATTTAAATCAGATATTTAAGTTGATAATATTGATTTGTTATACGTTGTGTGTTGATTTGACTTTTTACTTTAAAAAACAACCACCATAATTTGAAACAGTGACTTTTAATACCAAACAAAACCTACCCAATCACCATTTGTTATTATTTTGACAACACCTTAAGACAATCTTCAGTCATATTTCACAAAGTTACGTTTGCAGTCACAAAAATATTTTATCCGTAGAACCCAGTAGAAAATTCCTGTTTTTGGGTAGCAAGTGTAACTTTGTACTCTCTCCTCATTTCCTATCCGTTTGGCGTTCAATTTAACAGTCGTAAAACAGACTTGAAATTGAGAAACAGGCTGAAGGAGTAAATTAGTTTACTTTTTATTACTTCCGGATACTTAATAAGAAATCGAGCAGTAAACTGTAGAATTTATTAGACAAAACAGTCAAAATATCTAAAATAAAAGATTCATAAATTACATTTCGATGAACATAAGGCGGTGAAAGTAAAAATTTAAACAAAAATCGTCTGAAATCGCTAAGATACGATAAGTGAGAAAGCGTATTGTAAAGATCCTTCTCACTGTGCAACATTTAACAGTTTTCAAAATAGTCTTTAATTTTATTAGACTCCTTATTTATGCGGATGGGTGGACATAGAAGCACCAAGACGACCAACTGACCGATGATGATGAGGTGGACATAATGGGGATTTATTTATAAACAATGATTAAAGTTAAGGCGAGGTTTTCCCGGACCGATAGGCATAGAAAACACTACCTCAGCCCCCGCCAGTTGAACGCGGCGTATTTAACTACGATGCGCTGAGCGGGACCGCGCCACGTGACACGTTGTGACCGCGACTAACCTTTGTGCAATGAATGCGCGCCACGAAACAGACAAATACAGTAGATCAACTTTGATGTTATATTTTATTTTTAATGAATAAAATTTGTATGTAGGAACTTATCATCTACGCTTGATAAATACTCATGACAGTTTCCGGTTAGTAAAAATTAGGTTAGTTTGGCAAAGAAACGCACTATGTAAAAAATCTAAGGTAAGTTTGTACCTATATTTAAAATACACATACCATCAACTACATGTCAAAAAATCTCACAAATCAGACATTTTTCGAAAAAAAATTTAACGAGAGTTGTCGCGGGACACCCGGATGGAACGACGTTCCTTTCACTATACATGTACTATGCGTTTCAGATGAGAAGATATGTTCTGGACAACTTCACTCACAACTTGTCAATAATGTAGTGTTAGCAACAAAAACAATAAAATCGATTAAGCAAACTTTATTTTTATATTATAAACAGAAAAAATTAAGAAAATGAAAATAATACACAAAAAAAATATAACTATCCGAATTGAGAACCTCCTCCTTTTTTGAAGTCGGTTATAAAACGTATTTAATAATAATTAAAATTAACTGTTTGTGACACAGAAGTAGACGCCACATTCTAAAAATTCACTATTTGTGATACAGAAGTGGAAACAATAGCAGGTGTTGCAATATTTTCTTTGTTTTCTCGCATTTTTATTTTTCTTATATCCATTCCTCTAATATGTCGGGGATCTATGATTTCAGGCAATAGACACTGCATATAAAAATTAATAAGTTTTTTTTTCCATTTTTTCTTCCCAAAAGGGAATTGCTCACTTTGTTAGGGTGATCTGGCTAAGCGTGGACAAGATATTTATTAATAAATAACTTGCATTTCAAAAATTACTTATCTATAGGAAAGCAAATATTATAATAAAGTTGTAGCAAGATGCAAGAATATGCTTCAACTGGCATGTGAAAAATTGGAACCTTGCCGGGTAAAATCTTTGTAATAAGCTTATTCTTTTCTATAATATATTATTTGCCAGTAGTATTTTGATATAATCTGATTATTTACACATTATAGGGTTGTATTAGGGTGGTTAAAATAAAACTTATTGCAGTCCATTGCCGGATTATTGATAACACTTCAATAAGCTGCAAAGTGTGTCTTCTGCGATGCATTACATCAAAGCCACAATTAACACATCGCATTGGTTCCTCATTCTCATTCGAATTACGTGTAGCAGAGGAGTCCAAGTTCGTGCCGTGGTTGTCATTTAAAGCCGGTTCGAAGTCCATAATAGCGCCAGGTTCAACGTGAGGTGCAGATTCAGTGTCCAAGGGCAGGGCCGGGTCATCGTGAGGAGCGGTATCGGAGTCCATGATAAGAAAAACAAACGTTCAAAGCAGCGAGAAAACAAAACAACATCCACAATCCACAGTGCACGAAAACAAAGCGAATGGTTTTTTCATTGTTACAGTTGTCAGATGTCATTTCACTTGACGTTAGAGATGTTCGATATGAATCGATACTCAAGTGGGTCGGTAAAACAGGACTCGATTGATTTTCACATCGATTCAATTATATATACGATCCACTACAGTAAATTGATAAAGGTTTTGTATGTGAAAGTTAAATGACAAAAAAATAAAATCTCTGGAAAAATACTATTAAGGCAGGCCGTTATTTTCCAAAAACACACTTCTCAATCACAACTGACATTGGCAAAATAGTTCGGGCAAAATCGGGACTCTGCTTTGTTTGTCTGTCTGTTTGTAAGAAATTGAATGGAATTAAAGGCGAACATATTAAAAAATATTAATTAAAAGCGATTTTATATCGACACTCGGATCGAAATGAGCCGTTGCGAAGCAGAATATCGATACAAAGCAACAGGATCGAGCATCTCTATAAGCGATACAGTAGGAGATGCCAGGAAAAAAAATCTGACAATAATCGATTTATAGAACCGATCTAATCTAAAAAAAATATGTTACAATACCTACTAATAACGTTTTCGATTGTTTTATTTTAAAAACAATGTAAATGAGTATAATCTTCTCATACAATATTGACCGGTACTCGTTTTGCATACAAACACTTTTTTTGCCATAATTGACTATCTAATCGATTACAGACTGAAATTGATGTTTTATTTCCGTGCTGGTAACACTGCGTCAAACATGGCTATGCTTTTTTTAACTATAAGATACAATTTAAATACTCTTTATTTCGACTTTTTGTTCGTATACCTGGCTACTATGTGATGTGCAAAAATATTTTATTTAGAATAAAGAATATTGTTTAGTAAAAATAATTTTTACCGGGCATCTTGTCCACGCTTAGCCGAAACTGGTGATTCCCTTTACTATCTTTCACTATCTTGATTACATGTACGGGTATTGTTTCACCTGACCATATTCAAAACAGGCAATATTGCCTCCCGGTAACATGGAGTTGGCCCTGAAATTATATTGCATTAATTTTTCAGAGATCAGACTGTAAACGTTCTTAAAATTACGAGAATTGCCCCTCTGGTGTGCAATCGACGTTTAAGCTTACTATAATCACGTGTATTAATTTATTTTCGATTTTTTTTTACTCTGATATTATTTTAGTTTTTATACATCTTACTCGGTACTAGTACTGATAACAAAGTTAACGTATGTATTTATGCAATCGGTATAAAAACATTTAAGATTCATTTCTTCTCTAGTTTAGTAAAACTTACTTATTTGCTGTTTCAACTTCTGAATTATCGCCAGTTAAAAAGTTCTCTGAAATCTTGTCTCTATCTTGTACTAATTTCAGTTTGACTTACAGTACTTTGAGGTTCACTAATAGTGTTTAAGGTTGTTCTGTAACAGTGTTATAAACATTATGAGTCATGAATCGCAATCTATATTCAATTTATAACTTAACACTATTATCTCCATGATTAAGACGGTGATGATGATTATATTCATGACAATCATGAGTACAATCAATATTACTTTTATAATTGTTAGTACGTAATGACTAAAGTTTTATGTTTTGAAGAAAGTACTTACGTATGACTATGAAAAGTAGTATCAGGGTTATCTAGAGTCTGAACAACACCCCTGAGAATATTTTTTCTCATTGAAACGCTGCAAAATAAATGTTGACATTATAGTGGCATTTCAAATCGTTTAAATTATACATTTTACAAGTACATTTTATAATTGTTATTTATATAACAATTATAAAATATACTTGTAAAATGTATAATTATGTGTAATGTATAATAACTTCGAAATATTGCTAAACTTATGTTTCGCAATATTTCGAAGTTATTGAGCAAAGAAAATAATCATTTCAACGAATTTAATAACAAACCTACTGTACTTTTTTGTACAGTGTCGCGTCTAAACAATGGTCATAACATTTTCGTGCTTTTCCGTCAAAGAAAATAATTTATTTACACTAATAATATGTTATATAATATTATTGTATTTTTTTACAAGCTTTTATTTTTTATATTACTTATAAAGAGATGAAATTGTAAGTTTTGTATGTATAGGGTAATCTCTGAAACTACTGATCCGAATTAGAAAATTCTTTCACAAAAAAATTTTCAATAGGTAGTTACATTATTAAGGAGTGCTACACGCTATTTTTATTCTGATAAAGATGTATTTTCCATAGGAAATCAATAAAATGTAATTGAAGTCGGAAAAAAACTCGTCGCTCGGCCGCTTATATTGCTAACGCTGGCTAAACCATACGAGGAACTTCAAAATAATGTACTACAGAATTGTATATCTTGAAAATGCCTTCAAAAAAGGTCGCGATGGTATAATATATGTCTATATTATAAGGATAACTTACAGTAACCACTTTTATCTTTTTAAAATCAATAAAATATAATGAGTGACTTTCGAAGCAATTTTGACATACATTGTATTAATCCTTATTTCATTAAATATGTTAGTAAAATTAAGCATTCAATTTAGATCAAAACTGCAGTTTACAGCATGTCATTAGAATTAATACTTTAGAAGATATCACAGTATTAAAATTACGCGCACAACAAAACAAAAAAAAAACAAAAGAACGGAAAAGTCTTCCTCAACAAAGTATTATTACGTATGCAAGTAATCTGATAAAATAAAACTACTAGGCAAAATTGTAGTGCTACTATAGTATTGATAATTTGATAATGAGTTACTTACCATTTCTCGAGTTGATATTTTCGTAATGCCCGAGGTGTCAATTTCCTGTATGAACTTTTGTTCTTTGATAAATTCTTGCAAATATTCTTACAAATAATTATCATTTATCAATTTCTTTTTCTCTCTGTCTTCGATATTTTCTGCCTTTGACATTTTATTTCTTAGTTTAGTTTTCAAGTTGTTTACTGCTGTTTTGTTAGACATAGATAAAAATTTATTCGCATACATAGGTACATGCATAACATGAAGCAAGGTATATAACTGGAGTTTTATCGTTTTAGACGAAATCTCCAGTAAATTATAATGAAAACTGTAGAAATTGGTATTTAAACAGAAAACAGGGATGTCTTGGTGAAAACAGTAAATCTACTGTTAAAACAGTAGGGTTGGCAACACTGTGCGTAACGTTTCTTGTAATGGAAAGCGCAAACGCGGAAGAAAATTGGCGTGCGTCCGTCCTCGAAGACCTCTCGGCCGGCACTAAACGGCCCGCTCGAAATCGAATAGCTCAATATCGTATGATTTTTGTTCTTACAAAAATAAATAGCCACTTATATAAAAATCTACCTTACCCAGCGCTAGAAAATATTAAAACCTTTTTTTTGATACATTACTTAGATGGTTTCGTAATATAATTTTTTGCTAAGAAGTACATTTGAAAAATCGATTTAGTGTCATCTTTGCGATTTTTTTTTATCGAGTCAATTATTAGTAATTACGTTTCCGTCTTTATACAGCGCTTGACCATATGTTCAATTTTGTTAAAATGATTTTTATTTTGCGGAATATTTACATTATTTAGATATACATAGCTCCAAAAAACTTAAAAATGGTACAACCTCGCCTTAATTGACGTATAAACGTCAAAAATATACCTAAGGTCGCTAATCACTACTTAACTTTGAGTAACAATTATAAATAAAGGGGTTAGTGCTAGAGCAACATACCTATTCTAATTATAATATACAGTTAATACTATTTACAAAAGAAAATTGTAACCAAAGAAAAACAATAAAACAAACAGTCCATTCTTCACTTTAATAACAAGTCACCATTTCTGAAATTCATGTTCTCACAGGCTGACTCACAAAACCCGTGCATAAATAATACACAGCCATTGTAAGCCAGTCTAGTCATATATCTAGGTATTATAATAGTCTAACTAATATATCTAGGTGGTAGGTGGAGCTGCTTTGTGGGACTTTGCTACTTTTCCAACTACATTAATTTCCACACACATTAAAAGCGACTTTAATTATGTAAGTCTTGTGTGGCTGGAGAAACAGCGGGATAGGTGAACGTGTATTTCTTTTCTGCTAAAGCGTCTTATGAAAGAGCAGAGGGCATTAAGAGGAAATGCGGTTGGTTACTGGTTATGTTTAACTTGATGTGTAACCATGCGTTCAAGAGAGCATTAAAAATTCAAACAGCCTCTACACTAGTATTCCCTGTGTCGCGGAGACTAGTCTCCTTCGTCTGACAAGATTATTTGGCATAGTAGACACGCTCATAGCATGGTCGGTTTAAGGTTCCTACAAACAGGCGCGACACGCGATATAATCGCGCGCGACACAAAGGCACCGCTCGTTGCGCGACTTGCGGTGCCTTTGTGTTGCGCGCGATTTTATCGCGTGTCGCGCCTGTTTGAAGGAGCCTTTAAATTTCTAAGAAAACTTTTGTTAAAGTCTAAGTAAAAAGTCATAATTCGAGATTTGGCTGTCGAGATTTCCTCCAATATTAGACTAATTTAATAGAAAAAAAGTCTCTTCTACGGTTTTGTCGTGTGTGTCTATTGATATCACTCTCATGGAAGTGGCGTTTGTGTAAACTAAGCTTTATACATGGCTGGTAGAATGGTTTTGGATGATTGGCTGAATGCATTTTGAATTTAGAACGTCATTGGAGACGCTCGTGAAAATAGAGTATTTTTGATAAAATGTGATAAATCGACTGTAGTATAGATAGGTTTTATTATTTATTTATTTATTCACAAAATCCACAGCAATCTTAGCGCAGTTTACTTAAAATAAATTAACTAATGTTACTGCCAATTACTATTACGGTATTACGGCGCGGTATGGTATTTGTTATTATTAATGCCAGTTTTAATGTTATTCCATTCCTTTTACAAAATGGTTCGTAGTTATCTAATTATTCTTACAATATTATGTCTTCGAAAACATGGCAACGATATGAAGAAGCAGGTTATGATTTTGTAGGAAATCGTGAATATCATCCACGCGTAGTAAGGGTTTCGAGAATGGCTTTCCTCTTTCTGGCACCAAAGGGTGTTTGTTAGCACAGAGTAAATTATATATAGTGTTTGTTAGTACTATACTGCAAATTTAGCTGAGCATGTGAGATTCCAAATTCAAATCACATTATTGACCAGCGGGTCATAATTAAATCCAGTACAACATTATTGACCGGCTGTGCCCCCGGCCACTAATGACTCTTGGGTTAAGGTTGCTTGACATACAATTTGACATTTTCGAGCAGGTGGTGTGAAAAATTATTTTTACTATTTCATAAAATGAATAATAAGGATATGTAATGTGTCCCTTTTTCATTAATAGTTGTCAAATTTGTACACTAGGCCTCTGTTGACAGCGTTTTCTTGATCGTTTAATCGACATTTTTTGAGGGTTCTAGTGGTTATAAGAATAATGTATCATCAAAAAGGAAAACATAGGGACATAGAAGTAGTTAATATTTATTATTCTGTAAAAAATCATTGTTTTATGGTCATTAACCAAAAAGAAAACACGCGAGAGCGTTTCTGTGGAGAATAGACCACCCGCATTTGCTCTCAAGAGCGTTTACGCCGTACGGCATTTCATACAAACTTTCAAGCCCTTTTTTCCTACACCCTCCAAAATGTATGTCTCTAGGACCCGCGGTTTAGGTTGTGCGTTGATATATCAGTCAATCAGGACTTTGAATTTTATATATTATAGATTTAGATATTTCGCTTATTTCATGGCCATGCTAACTTCAGTGCCAAGGATTAAGATAAGCGGATTCGTGGCCATTTCCATCAAATGTCCACATTTGAAGGAGACACATACATTATGATTATACTTAGAGATTAAGAGGTAATTCGTCACACAGGAAATGAAGTCCGCTAGAAAATATTTGGGGAGTAATTAGCTGCTACTTTTGTTGCCAGTTTTCTTATGATAAAGATATATTGTTAGCTACTCTTGTGTTATGAACCGTCTTTGCATTGGGTCAAAGTATCGTGATTGTGACTTGTTTGTCGAAGAATCGACCCGTCTTTTCATTCTTTCAGGCGAACATTTTAGCCTGAATCACATTAATGACCAGCGGGTCATAATGAAATTCAGTACAATATTAATGACCGGCTAGAGCTTAGGACATAAATGACTTGCTTTAGATTAGGTTTTGAAACGTTTATTTTCCCTTGACTGTACTTACCTGTCAAAAAGAGTAACCTAGATAAAGTGGATAAGACAGAGATTAAAACAGAAGAACTAGAAGGGGATCGAGGGGGTTCAGGGGATTAGACCGGAATAAATCGAAAAAAGAGATATTATTTGGATTAGATAATAATAAACTGTGACTATGTAGAATATTGGTAGCTCAGTAACGACCGCGACTTACGAATTGTAGGTCTTAGGTTCGAACCCTGACAAGCGCTTTCCTGTGAGTAAATTATTTCCCACGGAGTTTTGAGTAAATTACGGCGCCCACACCTTCTCACCAAGAAGAGGCCTTTGTCCCAGCTGTGGGAACATTATATGCTGATTATGTGACAGACCATTTTTTGTCGGTAACGCATGTTTCAAGTGCCAGTATTAGTGTAAAAGGACTTCATAAAGAAAACAGGATTACCAAAGATGGTCCCTGTGTATCGGTGATTAAGTATATTGAGTTAAAAACGACTTTTAAACCTGCAATTTAGGAAGTAAAACCGTAATTTATTTTATCATGAAAAAACCGGTCAAGAGCGAGTCGGACTCGCGCACCGGGGGGGTTCCGTACAAATTTGTAGGTATGTAAATAGTTTATCATGGATTTTTTAATGTAACTACAAATTTACGGTTTTCGGATTTTTTTCCTATACTTTTGCTACATGATCTTGCTTCTTGCCAAATTTCATGATTAAGATCAACAGGAGTACCCTATACATTTTGATTCCCTTGAGTATCGAAATATACGTTTTTTGCGCCATAAACGGCCGTATCTTTTTTTTACGTTAACTTAGAATTTTGCTTTTTTCACAGTTTCAAGGGACTGTAAACCTGAGTATAAGGTTTTAATTTCAACTCGATACCTCCACGCATTCCTGAGATAAAGGGTCTTGACAGACAGATGGACGGACGGACAACAAAGTGATCCTATAAGGGTTCCGTTTTTAGGGTTCCGTAGTTCCTACAAGGAACCCTTATAGTTTCGTCATGTCCGTCTGCCTGTCTGTCCGAGGTTTTGCTAAGAGACCGTTAGTACTAGAAAGCTGTAATTTTGTAGGAGTGTGTATATCAATTACGCCGACAAAGTGGTAAAATAAAATTTTGGAAAATATTTTTTTTAGGGTAGCTCCCCTACATGTGAAGGGGAGATGAATATTTTTTTCGTCGTCCACCCCATCGTGTGGGGTATCGATGAATAGGTCTCCTAAAATGACTTTGGTGTTTCTAAAATTATTTTTCGATTTAATGCTCCATTTACGAAATATTAAACTTTACACGAAATCACTGTCCAATCCAAGACTGCCTGGAAGTGATCGCAGAAAGCTTTAAGGCCACCCATTGTATTTTATGTAGTACAATAAAGTACATATACTCGTATCATCATCATCATCATCTGCCTAGCCTTTTCCCAACTATGTTGGGGTCGGCTTCCAATCCAACCGGATGCAGCTGAATACCAGTATTTTACATGTAGCGACTGCCTATCTGACCTCTACAACCCAGTTACTGGGTAATGTGATACCCCTTGGTAAGACTAAATATACTCATATACTATATTATTATTTATTTACATATACTCGTATATATAAATTTATTTATTTATATATACGAGTATATGTAAATAAAAACGTCAAAATCTTTCCTGGCTCACCGAACCATACCCATATTTGACTGTTATTTAGGTACTCATACTTATTATTACAATGTATAACATTACTACAACCCACCATCATGCATCCAGAAATGAACGAACTTATATGCAAAAAGGAAACTCATTTCATACGATAATAGTCATTACCACTCAAAGTTTATGGTTTAATTTCCTGAAAGCGCACATTTCATTTGTCTGCGAAGCTCAGATCATATGTGGTATTAGCTTTTTATGGTGTCAGCAGGGCTATAAAAGTAATTCTGTTACATGTCTTCAATGTGTTAAGTTTTGATTAAATTATGGGAACGATTTGAGTATGGATTATTAGTCGCTCAGTTTTATGAAAATTGAATTAAGTCATCCTGAAAAGAGTTTAGTCTGTAAGAACAGTGCAAAGGTACTTCCTGATATATAAACTCTTCAAAGAAAAAGTTTAACAGTTAAAGCTGAAAAAAGTTAAATTTGTAGTACATTGCTGTGGCAGGATTGGTAGAGTATTTTTATCTCACGAAGCGACGCGCGCTTTACTTGTGTTTACCAAGTTACAAACACGCTGTGAATGCGTGTATAAGTGTAAGAGCTCTCGGGTCCGTCCGAGACAATGGCGACGTCGGAACTGTGTGTGTGCAAACGCGTGTAAAGTACTGATGCCACTCGTCTTCACGCACACATTTACAGCGTGTTTGTACACTTGGTTACCACAAGTAAAGCGCGCGCCGCTTTGTGAGATAAAAGTACTGTAAGGGAACACAGAGCATGGAGACGCCTCGTCGACCGCTGCTAGTGGCGGTATTGACAACACTTCCCATACAAACCAAGCATGTCACAGTTTACTCGCACTGCGAGACAAAAATGACGTATAGAAACTGACGTATTTGAAGGCGGTGTGTGACATCCTGAAGTACAGGTACACCTAAAAACGCATGAGCAACTACTTCGCGTCCAAAAAATTGCCCCAGCTTACGTTCAAAAATCGTAAGCCGCCACTTTCGCTCTCAGTCCTGTGTACTACTGGCTGGGTAAGCGTGAGCGAGAGCGCAAGCTTGTGACGTCATAGTAGGTAGTCAAAAAATGGTACGCTTGGTTTTCATACAGTTCCTGATACTTGCGTTATCTAGGTTTATCTATATCTGTGGGGCCAGCCTTATTAGCAGTAGAACCGATGACCATTGGGGTTGACGTGTTCTTGAGTGAAGATCGCGAATCGGTAAACGCAAGGTAGGATGCCCTCAGGCTAGGTGGAGCGACGGTCTTCGCAGAGTAGCTGGAAGCAGCTGGATAACAGTTGCCAAGAATTGAGCTAAATGGCGTGCAATTGGAGAGGCCTATGTCCAGCAGTGGACTGTTGTAGGCTGATGAAGATGATGACTGTGACAGGACAGACGCTGCTGCCACAGTCCGGTGAGGAGTCACTGGACCGCGGCAGCAGCGTCAGCGAAGATCCGTAGAGGCCGTAGAGCATTGATATGCTCTATGACCTTGCTGTGAAAATATTATCGTATATCATAAAAGATGACTCCGGTAACATTTTGACCATTTGAGCCCTATCCTTTTAGATGAATGGAGTATCTTCATTTCTTCATTTCTTCTCTGCCCTGTATTTTTGTTTGGCAGTCTATCATTACACCCCTCCAGCTCTGGGTGGAGCGGAAGGGAGTGTCAGACTCTACCGTCTAAAACCCACCCGTGTCCCTTCCTTAGCCCTTTGTGTTCCGGGCCAGCGGTAACCCTTTCGGACAATCCCGCTGACCCAGCAGGCTTCGGCGGAACACGTACGCGCCGTCGGGCACGGGCCTAGTCCTGATCGGACAGTGAGCTACCAATGGGTAGCTCACCGTCCGATCAGGACCTGGCCCGCGCCAACGGAAGTCTAACTCCCTTACTAATAAACGTTGTACAGCTTCTGTATAGTTTACACAACGCTTTGTCTTCTTCTTTCGAAAGTCAAATTACTGACGACTGAAAGAGAGAAATCGGTGTGTAACTATTCATCTGATATTATACGTTTATTAGTAAGGTGGTTAGTACAAAACAATATAAGAATAAACCGACACTGTTTTAAGTTTATTCGTGCCATTTTGAGGGTATCATACGAAAATAAATAGTCTTTGTAATTGTGGTCGTTGCGAGGAACATACGCTGGGACGTAATTACCAGCTTTGTTAAGTGGAGGACACAGTCCTCTTTGTTCAGATATTTTAAAAGAGGAAAGCATCTGTGTTCCCTTGCACATTTATCCCAGACGGGATAAATGTGCGAGGGAACACAGATGCAGATGCAGAGCGTGCTCTGGCACGCTCGTTTCATCATAGACGTATAGACCTCATCTATCGCTTTCCATCAGGCGTGATCGGAGTCAAGAGCGGGCCCATTTAGTAAAAAAAAAAAAAAACAAAAAAAAAACTCGGAAAAGAAGTTACTTTTACGAAACAAAAATGGTATGACACAAAGTATTTTTTTTTTTCGTCGAACACGTTTACTCTCACACTTAAAGGGGCAAATTAAATTAGCTAGGTAAACTCCGTGGACGTGATGGACATCGATATCTTAACACGATAAAAAAAAATTTGATGTCCTTTTGTCGCCGCAGGGCCGATAGCACTGCCGGGTCAGCGGGATTGTCCGAAAGGGTTAAAGCTGGCCCGGAACACAAAGGGCTAAGGAAGGATCACGGGTGGGTTTTAGTCAGTAAGTGTCTGACACCCCCTTCCGCTCCACCCAGAGCGGGAGCCCGCTCATTTGATGATTTCCCAGCGGCAAAAAAAAAAACTATGCAACGTTATAACGATAAAATCTGGACACAGAACAGTCTGACAGTCAGGTGGTCTGATTGTATTGTTCACTATTATATTAGTGAAATAAAGCATGTCTTTTATTATCGCCATTTAAAAAATAAAAACGTTCAAACTTTCATGGCTGTTTTTAAATATTAAGCTGGTTGATTTTTCTAATAAGTTAAAATTAATATTATGATCGGATTACAAACGTATTCTCCTTAACAAAATATGCAATACTTTTCATCGCAGCATCTCGTTGCCTTTTGTGCGTCGGTACTGTAATGACAGAAAATTGTTGCAGTCCTGTCTTTTGTACGTACGTCAACTATTTCAATCAAGGGTCCCATCCTATGGGAATTAAAAAAAAAAACAGATAACAATTCCCACAATTTTCTAAGAATACTGTGCTACTTATTAAAGTAAGTTGTTAGTGAGAAATACTGAATGAAATGTTTTTGATGTATGTACCTAATTGTATGTGATTTCGAGAATTTACTTTGCTTTATATAAATTAAATGGGCATGGAATTCGGCTCCGGCGCCTGCTTTTGCGAAATATTATAGAGTTCTTAGAAGTGTCATGAGCTGTTTTTTTTCTAAGAAGCCATGTCACCTGTTTTCTTAGTTTTTTTTTTTTAATACGAAGCTGTGAACTTCCGCTGGTCTTTAAAAATAAGCTAAACATCTTGCATGAACTCAACTTGAATGAAACATGGTTACACAAAGCACCGTATTAACATAGAAGAGGTCATTAATTAATTTACTTGTAATAACCGTTGTTAAAATCTCATTTTTCGGATCCGGATTTAAAGTGACCCGTATACGCAGTGATGTAGCACAACTAGATATGCCACTTGAACAAATTTATCTTGAACATTCGATACGACAACTTTGTTTATTTTCTAACGTGTATTTTTGATTTTTATCCTATATTTTTTTTTTTACAAAATCAGCAAGATTTTTCCAGTAAGCTTTACTTGGATCCTCAATTTTCTTATTATTAATTTAGTAAATGGTTCTTAGCTTCCAACCAAACCTACTTTCCATTTTCATATTCAATTATTTTCTGCATTTTGGTTGTTTTTTCATAGTTTCATTTTAATTTTCCTAGGGATAACAAAAAAAAAACCGGAAAACAAGACAAACTAAACAAATATTTTTTAGTATTTTTTATTAACCGTTAATGGCCCACTGCTGGGCAAAGGGCCTCTCTACTCGCTTTCCACCTCTCTCTGTCCAGAGCCCAAAGACCAATATTATTTTATTAAAGGAGTCCAGCTCATCCCACTATCTCCGTCAGGGCCAAAGTAGTCTAAACCAACGTTCGTAAATCGACGACTGTAACAATCAAGTCTTACATCAGGCAAATCGAATGTAGCGCGATTTTATCGGGTGTCGCGCCTGTTTGAAGGAGCTTTTACTCTGTGACTGAACTAATGATGAAATTGGGCAGTGGGTCCAGTCGACTTATTCAAAATTTGATTGGGTTGTGTGATGCCGTGTTTCCATTTCGAGTGGGTCCAGTTGACCAAAGACTCTCGTTTGCCATCAAACCAAACAAAGTTAAGTTTATAAAGGTGAGATGCTTTTTGACCTAGCCCTTTCATTCTTCTTGTTACAGTGTCGATAGCAATCTAAATGGACTCGGCCCAGAATTCGGCTACTTGTTTGGCGCCATCACCAGCATCCAGGTGCAGGTGCTTGAAAGGAGCCTCCCCTAGCGACGTATGTACAAAACCACTATACGTCCGGCGAACCCTGAGCAATCAGCGAGTTATCCACGTTGAAAGTCCACTTGTAAAACCGGCTCTGTGCGTAGTCTCGATTAACATCGAAGGGTTCTCACGAGACAAATCTGAAATGCTTTCTGATGTCTACCACAACACTCACTGCGACATTCTTTGCGTTCAAGAGACCCATCGAGATGAAACCCAAAGCCAGTTACACATCCCTGGACTTACGCTTATCACCGAGATATGTCACCCAAAGAACGGTTTTTTTTTGCGGATGGGAAATCATCAAATGACTCCTCCCGCTCTGGGTGGAGCGGAAGGGAGTGTCAGACTCTTACTGACTAAAACCCACCCGTGTTCCTTCCTTAGCCCTTTATGTTCCGGGCCAGCGGTAACCCTTTCGGACAATCCCGCTGAAAGAACCGCCCAAAGAACGGTAACGCAGTGTTCGCTGCTCCCGGCGTAAGCATACTATCCACCAAGTGCTCAAACGAGAACGGCCCTTTCATTTCCAGTCTACTTCAAAATCTTCGTCACCCACCAACAAGGGCGTTACTTCCGTGCTCAACCTCCATAAATTAGTTAAAAAACAAATCATACCATTGAATACATAAACTCTAATGTTTTGATGTGCAGTTATGTCAGTTTGTATCACCGAACTGGTTATTATATTGTTAAATGTATGCTTAAATTGTTTTTGATGAGCTGCGGGTAGTATCGCGTTTATTAATGGGTATTTATCAGATGTTGGGGCGTGGTTCTATGCTAATAGAATTGGTGGGTCGTGTGTGGTCTTGGCTGTTTATAGATCAACTGTTTCCTTTAAACTAACGAAACATCAGCCGATGTATTCTGTAAAAAGCTTTCAATAGTGTTGAACCCAAGAATGAAGAAGCCCGAAGAAATACCAAAGTTAAGTGGCAGGGCACATTGCTCGCAGAACAGATGGCCGATGGGACCGAAAGGTTCTGGAGTGGCGACCGCGTACCGGGAGACGTAGCATTGGAAGGCCTCCCACAAGGTGGTCCGACGACCTTGTGAAGGACAACGTTGGATGCGAGAAGCACAGAACCGGTCGAAGTGGAGGTGCTTGGGGGAGGCCGTCCGGAGTGGACGTCTTTCGGCCAAAATGATGATGATGATGATGAGCCCTCGCATCAGGACCCTAATTGCGTAACACACTACCTATCCCAAGCTGAATAGTTTTGAAAGATATCCCTAATCCATTGCGTCATATGTTAAAATTTGTCTGCTCAACAACATAATTTACCGATGGATGTTGTCGACTGAATTTGATAAATGAGCTGATGGTTTTCTAATAATAAGATAAAATTTTATTCGAGAACATCCATCGATTTCTTACTAAACTTCAACTATATCCGACGATCCTGCATACCTACTTATCTCTTTTGTTGACTGTACATCTACATTTCGTTACCTATGTTATAAACCCTGTAGGTAATAAGTTGCAAGTCTATAAAATTCAAACCACAGGTTCCTACGTGTACGTCTTTCTACATCGTTCCCACATGTATAATTTCTTGCCTGTTCTTCTCCATGAAAACCTTCTACGCTTTGGACTGAGCAACTACCTTCATCTTTCTGACTGAACTTGACAGATCAAAAGTGCCTGTAATTATTGGTTTATTTGAAATAATTGCTTTGCGTTTGTTTTTATTTACTAATGGAAATAGTCGGATATCTAATCCAGGGATAAAACCCAGCGAATCCATACTAATATTATAAATTCGAAAGTCTCTGTCTGTCTGTCTGTATGTTACCTTTTCACGCCTAAACCACTGAACGGATTTCGATAAAATTTGGCAGAGAGATAGATTGCATCCCGGGAAAGGATATAGGATAGTTTTTACCCCGACACTTATGCGGGTGAAAACGCGGGGCGCTGCTTATATTGTTGTATTTTTATAAATAATCTCGTGCACCATTATTAAATTTTAATTGAGTTGTGCATAAACTGCACCTGCGTTTATTCCCTCTGAGATTTCAAGTTATGATTTTGTGAACAAAAAACGGTTACAAGCCCCTTTTCATTGATTATGCATCACCCAAAAACTAAACCGTTTTAATACCTTTAATGCCCCATTTATTCAAACTAGCAGCCGGATCCAACGTTCTCACGCAATAATACCAAAATACCGTCGTAAAACGTTCCAAAATCGATCGTAAAAATCGCAAAATCATCTTAAAAATTCATCGATCGATCACAATGGGACATTACCTTTTTATTGCCACTAATGAATATCTTTTTAGAACTCACCCTTTACAATACCTCCACACTGTATCAAATAATAAAGTTTTAAATTCTAGAACATAAAAATTTGTAAATGGCATTTTGTATTTTTTTTCTTATCTTTTTATTATTTAAAAAGAACGAGGGGTGTCAAAAAATGTTTGTCATTCTATTTGAACGTGCCCCCTTTTCGGTTGCGACAACCCTTGATTTTGACACGGTTAACCGGTAAATGCTGGGTGTGTAAAAAATGACCTGACATTTTTTCTTCCGCCTTTTTGAGCACCAAATATGAACTTTATTTTTTATGCCATAAGAACTATACTTTTCACCATTGTTAACCCTAGAATGACTTTTTAAGATGAAGTAGGTCATAATTGGGATCACAATGCGAATTAAACCGTTACTAATAGGTAGAAAGTATAACACAATTGTGTATAGTATTTTGACTTACATTGTAGATTAATTTCAAGGGTTACAGTTCATTTTTTACCAAGTTTATTTTGTTGACTCAAAATATAGCGTGCCCAGATCACTTATATTGTGACATGCGTGTCAAACGGATATAAGACAGAGGTGCCTAAAGCGTGGAGTACCGTTTTTTTTCTTCCTATGACCATAAACAGGTCACGCAACGTTTAGTTGATCTGTTATACAGTGGTTTTAGACTTCTTTGTCCAATACATATTTATATTTTGAGTGTGAGCGACAAATGTTGGTAAAACAAAAACTACTACTACTTTTAGTCATCTATAGGTATAAAATTATAAATATAATTACTCATCATCATCATTTCAGCCGAAAGACGTCCACTGCTGGACATAGGCCTCGCCCAAAGGGGGGGGGGGGGTTGACATAATCGCCACGCTTGGCAGGAGGGTTGGTGATCGCAGTATAGTATGGTGGTGGAATGCATAGAGAACGCTGCTGCCCATTCTCCGGTACGACCCATAATCGCCTTTTACGACACCCACGGGAAGTATGGGGTGGTGCTATTCTTTAAGTCCGGCACCACACAGACAACTATAATTACTAATATAAAATTCAAAGTCCTGACTGACTGATATATCAACGCACAGCCTGAACCGTTGGTCCTAGAGACATGAAATTTGGAGGGTGTGTTCTTTGTGAAGAGTAGGTATCCACTAAGAAAGGGTTTTTCGAAATTCCACCCCTAAGAGGGTAAATAGAGGGGAGGGTGAGAATTTCACGCGGACGAAGTCGAGACTTTTTTTTTTTTTTTTTTTTTTTTTTTTTTTTTTTTTTTTTTTTTTTTGCGGATGGGAAATCATCAAATGACTCCTCCCGCTCTGGGTGGAGCGGAAGGGAGTGTCTTAGCCCTTTATGTTCCGGGCCAGCGGTAACCCTTTCGGACAATCCCGCTGAACGAAGTCGCGGCTAGTAATAACATAACATTGCGCTTTGTGTCCCCGCAGTGTTGGGCAGAGCTGTATCTCCAGTACACACAATAGAGGGCCTATTGCCATCAACCGGGCACAAATCCAGACCCCGGGCTGCTACTGAGAAATTCCAGATAGAAAAACCCAATAACACTTTGCCCAACCTGGGAATCGAATCCAGGGCCTCATGCTCAGCAGTAGTGCTTGCTACTGAACCAACGAGACAGACTTTTCAGTGTCATTTCAGTTTCATTTAGTAAAACAAATATAGAGGTATGAGGAACAGGGTGTAAAGTTCACTTATACTCTATAGAAAAGGAAGGATCCTCCGATCAGATGAGTGTTGTGTCTGGCGGCCGTTGTATCTATGCTAGTTGCGCAGTAAACGCTGCTTGTGAGATGCAGGATTTTGCGTGACGTCAGTATGACGCGTAGTTCGCATGTGACGTTGTAGATACCGCTACACAATATAAAAAAGGACGTCCATCCAGAGCAACAACGTAATTTACTTGCTCATAATAAAACACCCTCCAAATACACATTAAAACAAAATTAACACCGCACACAATAACCTCATTTCAATACAAAACACGACAATTAGCTGTCATCACCAATCAGCGAACAAGCATTTAATCAATCCATGTTCACAATCACAATATTCATAACGTTGTATTCAGAAGGTAATTTGGATGCAAAACTGATAATGAACGCATTACCATCCAAATAACGGGGACAAAAGGTGTGCTTCGAGTTTGAATTGGGTTACCGTGAGTGTCCCGGTAGTGGAGGGTTGGATGTGTTATAGAAGATAGTGCAACATTTCCAATCGTTGATCGCATTGAATAAAGTTAGAACAAATTGATTGCTAAAAAGACAAACGGAGCGAAAAGTTATTCATACAAACTTTCAAGCCCTTGCTTTTCGAAATTAATGAACCGATTTTAATGAAACTTTATACGCATAGGAAGGACACAAAGGTCTAAAAAGTTACTTAAGAACATTTTTGAAATGTCTTATTTAAAAACAGAGAACTGGAAATCTCTGTTTCTATGGAAAATTTAAAATCAGTCTAATTTGGCTGTAACAATATTTTTCTTGCAATTTTTTTTTTCACTTATGGTGCAGTATTACTCCACTGTTTGACATTGTGCATTAAAAGTTAAACATAATATCGTTTTGACTTATTATTATTTTTGTCTGTACAGAAACAGAATAGTAAAATAAAAAGCCATTAAAAAGTTATAATCCAACAAAGATTCGTTTTTCTTGCTATTTTTAACGTTACTTTGGGTGTAAATACATAATAAAAGAACTGTAAAATCTAAAGAATTAAAAATTAAAAACCAAGTCCGTACCGACAAAGATCAGTTATCGAAGAGTTCAATAATTTTTATTTGCAATTGATTTATGCAGTGGTTTTTTCATAAAACTCGATTTTCCGACGCACTTTTCGATTTTTTTACGCGCAGGGCCTATCAGTTTGGCACGGAGTTCCTGTGCGTAAGAAATAGACGTTGTTCGTAGGCGTCTAACTGCTCACTGATACTAGCTCTGTCGGACACGAAGCCAGATAAGACAGCGTGCTTTTTGGCCATGACCACCATGAGTTCGAGCTCGCGACTAGTTTACTCTTAAGCAAACCAACGCAAAACTCCCATTACATCATATTGCATAACCCTTACCAACCCACTCGTCCACACTGAAGTGTCCTGATTACCCTATTTATTCTATTAAGCTGGTAATTGTTTAGTGAACGAGTTGCGTTGAATCTCGTCCGTAGCGACTATTAGAGTTAGTGTGCCTTTGTGAATATTGTGCTAAAGTGAATATGTTTTGTGAAATAACGGAGAGAGATTAGGGTTGTTTTGGGTAAGACAATGGAAATGATTTTGGTTGGGTATTTGTTTGTTCCGCTGAAGATAGGATAGTTGTCGGATAGGAAACAGCAAACTCATTTAGTTATAGAACATAATTTGAAATTAATTAATTTATCATTTAATTTTTTTTCCTGGAGTTATGTTATAATAACTGAGAGTGAGTAAAATAATACCAATTAAAATGCTTTATCAATTTTCAGCTGTTTTGCTCTGAATTTTCCAATGTTTTGTTGTAGCAACTATCCGAGCTGTACGGTGACTTAATTTTTGTCTTCTTTGTCTTTTTCTTTATTCATCATCATCATTTCAGCCGAAAGACGTTTTCTTTATTGTGGTGTCACAATTTTTCTTATAGCAATAGGTATAATCTTTGAATGGCCAGTCTTGATCTAGGTACAACATAAAAAAATAAAACGTGCATAACTATTTTATCCTAAACTCACACATTTTCAAAACTGCGTGACACAGAGTTTTTAAAATTCTCAGAAGAATTTTCCCAGAACTCCCCAGAGAGAAAGGCTTGAAACGAACACATTTCACCAATTTCACCCTAACCTGTGAAATTTCGCAATAAAATCGTTCAACGAAGAAATAAAAAAGTCAACGTCATCATTATCGTTTGAATTTAACAAAAACATTATAAAAAAAAGATAGTTCTCACGACACACGGTAATCATTCCAATCAATAAAAACATAAAATACTTTGACATTTAATGACAAACTTAACCATTGATCAAAAAGGAAATAAATAATAGCACACCCGATATTTACGAGTTCAAACCCTAAGCAAAAAACAGACGCACAGACAGTTTGGGGGAAAAATAAGAAAAAAACTGTAACCGCGGAATCTAAAATTATTGGGATCTTTTTTGTGTTTTATCAAAAGTTTGGCTCACATGGTGTCGTTTTCAGATCATGTGTTATCTTTTCGCACTATACGTCATATGTATACAAAATAGAGACGACAATGAAAACACTGGCAATACTAATGCGTAGAAGTACTTTGAAACTAATAATTATATCCTAACATGGGAATTAAAAAAGCGATTCAAACCACGTGAATGTGGGTTTAGTCAGTCTTTGACTAGGTATTAGTAACTAAACCATTGGATATAATTATTTGGTTGAATCTTTGTATGCTGACCTGGAATGTCATTAAGTAAACGAAGTTTAATTTACTGTCGTATTTGTCGTCTCCAACTTGTCTCCATACTTAGATCACAGATACAGATTTATGCAGTAACACAGACCATGATAGATTTTCTCTTGATCGCCAAAAAGACGTTTCTGCTTTCTTCTGTAACTGTACTTAAAAATATAAATATTTTTTACACATAATATTTACCGAAATCGGTGACGGAAAACATCGTGAGGAAACCTGGACCCGAAGTCTAAAATCGCCAAACTGTCTTGAGGAAGCGATTGGTGATCAATGCTCGTGCCTTCTCTGTATGACAAGACGCCTTTGCTCTGCAGTGGGGCAATAATAGTCTGGTATTTTATTTATTTATTAGCTTTATATTATCCCTAACATGTAGTTCTTCTCGTCTCTACTGTTTTGTGTTGTGTTATTTAGGTATTTGTTAGTAATGTGAGTTTTGTACTTAAATAAGGTTAGTATTGCTAGGTGTAAGGGCCGCTAATCCTAAACCTTACTAATATTATAAATGCGAAAGTAAGCTTGTTTGTTTATTTGTTTGATACCTTTTCACGCCTAAACCTCTGAATCGATCATCCTGAAATTTTGCATACACTTTGTCAGGTGTACAGAAACGGACATAGAGTATACCTTTCATCCCAGAAAAAAGAACTGTTCCCGAGAAAAACAAAAATAACGTAATTATGATAATAGATAGCGCCACGTGTCTTTCGGCACGTATGCGGGTGAAACCGCGGGACGCTGCTAGTAAATAATAAAATAAAGGCTGAAGTTATTAATGGTCAATGAGTATTACCTAGTTGTATATTTAATTTTACTCCATGTGAATCCTCTTTTATATTATTGCAGGGTCTTCATCGACCCTCGTGTTTAACGCAGGGTTAGACGAAAAAAATACAAAAAATCGTTTATTTCGTTACAATTTGACCCCTCAATTGCAGTTAAGCGTCAGACCATGTCTTGTTATGACTATAATATGATTATTGTGTTTAGATAGATTTTGATTATTTTAATTTTGTCTTTTGATAAAGAGTGAAACATTGTGCGATGATTTGGAGTGTTGAGTATTAATTATAATGTACCTAGGTACTGTAACACCTCATCCTAACCAACCCAGTCGCTCGAATATGCGATTGTCGTATGTCAATCATTTGTATGGAAACCCGGGAGAATCGGCGCGACCACGGTTCTCTGGAAAAAATTAAAGACGGTGTTCGCGCGATGATCGATCTTGTCAGGACGCGACCTCTAACCTGAACAGGTACAAAACAAAATCAAAATGTACCAGCATACGGTAAGACTGGTTGTCAGACTTTCGGGCTTCTGACTACCCGTAACGACTGTCAAAGATCCACGAATGACAGTCGGGACCAACAGCTTAACGTGCTTTCCGAGGCACGGAGGGTCACGGTATGTAAAGATAGTCACCCATCCACAGAACAAACGCGGCAAGCGTAGCTTAACCTGATCGATCGACCTGTGCGGCTGTTATTATTTAGCCAGGGGCCCCAGAAATACAGAAAACTGTATTTGTTCCCATTTAAATAAAAGTTAATAATTCTTCTGTTTTAATCTCTGTGTTATCTATACATATAATAAATCTGTAGAAGGGTCAATTCTGTACATTGAAAATATTGAAAAAATAAATAGCGGGGGGTGTTGCTGGATCGATACCAAACCCAAATATGTGATTAAAAAAAATTTTGTCTGTCTGTCTGTCTGTCTGTCTGTCTGTCTGTCTGTATATGCAGGCATCACGTGAAAACTAACGGTTCGATTTCGATGAAACTTGGTATAATTATACCTTATTATCCTGGGCATAAAATAGGATACTTTTTATCCTGGAAAAATACGTAGAAAAAAAAATCTTATTTTTTGGTTTTATTCATAGACGTTGTTCTGTAGAACCGCGAACACACGTTGCATTACCCGTAGTGGATAATTTTCCATTTCAATTTAAGAGAATACAGTTTCCTGTAGCTTTGTGTTACGCCATGACAATAAATAAGGCTCAAGGTCAGACCCTAGGAGTTGCTGGCGTAGATCTTACCGCGAGTTGTTTTTCACACGGGCAACTTTACGTAGCTCTTTCCCATGTGAGCAGTCCAAGAAATCTTCATGTTCATATTCCAGACGAGCTCACAAACAATGTTGTGTATGCTGAAGCTCTCAATTAACTTTCTGTCGCATTGTCACGATCACTTTTTTATTATTGCAAACTTTTCGTCATTGTCAGAAATTTACTGCTACATGCTACTTATCAAGGTCGGAATTACTATGAAAAAAATACTTACTACAGAACGCGAGCTCAACAGCAGTAGCTCAATAGAGGGATCTCCTTAATTATTATAGGCTTAGCCGTATTTGGGTCCAATAGATATTTATAAGATGTCATTGTCAGAGTTACTCAAAATGGAGAAATAAACCATCCACGCGAAGACCGACATCCGCGCGGACGGAGTCGCGGGCGGAAGCTAGTCCACTATAAACTTTCTCATTGCGGTCTGATCCCCTTTTTCCTATGTTTTTATTCCTGACGGATCATCAGCAACAAAATATACGTTTAATAAAGCGTCTCTTAAAAAAATACCCATCTTAACATAACATCACGCCTGTAATCCCAAATGGTTAAGCAGAGGTGTCATAATCAGCCTATAATGTTCCCGCTGCTGGTACACAGCCTCCTCTCTTCGAGAGGGAGTGGGCTGTAATCTACCACGCGGGCCCAGTGCAGGTTGGTAGATGTCACATAAAGAGCAGTGGTGGGCCAGAGAGGTAACGGCCTCGACTTCGAACCCAGAGGCTTTACAGGTAGGCTGCGACATAACAGCAACTTTAACTCATTCGTGGTACGAGTTCCAACCCAACATCTACAGACCTGTCTGAAAGAGGACTTCTGGCTGAAAGGTGTCGTATATCGACGTTTCCGAGGACGGTTACGCGACACCACGCAGCGAAACACGACGCCGACAACGTTACGTGTATAGTCATAGTTTTAGTAAGTTTTACTAACATAGTCTTAAGGCGAGGTTTTCCCGGACCGATAGGCATAGAAAACACTACCTCAGCCCCCGCCAGTTGAACGCGGCGTATTTAACTACGATGCGCTGAGCGGGACCGCGCCACGTGACACGTTGTGACCGCGACTAACCTTTGTGCAATGAATGCGCGCCACGAAACAGACAAATACAGTAGATCAACTTTGATGTTATATTTTATTTTTAATGAATAAAATTTGTATGTAGGAACTTATCATCTACGCTTGATAAATTCTCATGACAGTTTCCGGTTAGTAAAAATTAGGTTAGTTTGGCAAAGAAACGCACTATGTAAAAAATCTAAGGTAAGTTTGTACCTATATTTAAAATACACATACCATCAACAACATGTCAAAAAATCTCACAAATCAGACTTTTTTCAAAATAAAATTTAACGAGAGGTGTCGCGGGACACCCGGATGGAACGACGTTCCTTTCACTATACATATACTATGCGTTTCAGATGAGAAGATATGTTCTGGACAACTTCACTCACAACTTGTCAATAATGTAGTGTTAGCAACAAAATCGATTAAGCAAACTTTATTTTTATGTTATAAACAAAAAATTAAGAAAATGAAAATAATACACAATAAAAAATATAACTATCCGAATTGAGAACCTCCTCCTTTTTTGAAGTCGATTATAAAACGTATTTAATACTTATTAAAATTAACTGTTTGTGACACAGAAGTAGACGCCACATTCTCAAAATTCACTATTTGTGATACAGAAGTGGAAACAATAGCAGGTGTTGCAATATTTTCTTTGTTTTCATTCCTCTAATATGTCGGGGATCTATGATTTCAGGCAATAGACACTGCATATAAAAATTAATAAGTTTTTTTGTCCCATTTTTTCTTCCCAAAATTTACTATCTTTCACTATCTTGATTACATATACGGGTATTGTTTCACCTGACCATATACTAAACAAGCAATATTGCCTCCCGGTAACATGTAGTTGGCCCTGAAATTATATTGCATTAATTTTTCAGAGATCAGACTGTAAATGTTCTTAAAATTACGAGAATTGCCCCTCTGGTGTGCAATCGACGTTTAAGAGATAGCTTACTATAATCACGTGTATTAATTTATTTTCGATTTTTTTTTTTACTCTGATATCATTTTAGTTTTTATACATCGTACTCGGTACTAGTACTGATCAACAAAGTTAACATATGTATTTAGGCAATGGGTATAAAAACATTTAAGATTCATTTCTTCTCTACTTGTTAACATATAGTTTAGTAAGACTTACTTATTTGCTGTTTCAACTTCTGAATTATCGGCAGTTAAAAAGTTCTCTGAAATCTTGTCTCTATCTTGTACTAATTTCTGTTTGACTTACAGTACTTTGAGGTTCACTAATAGTATTTAAGGTTGTTCTGTAACAGTGTTATAAACATTATGAGTCATGAATCGCAATCTATATTCAATTTATAACTTAACACTATTATCTCCATGATTAAGATGGTGATGATGATTATATTCATGACAATCATGAGTACAATCAATATTACTTTTATAATTGTTAGTACGTAATGACTAAAGTTTTATGTTTTGAAGAAAGTACTTACGTATGACTATGAAAAGTAGTATCAGGGTTATCTAGAGTCTGAACAACACCCCTGAGTATATTTTTTCTCATTGAAACGCTGCAAAATAAATGTTGACATTATAGTGGCATTTTAAATCGTTTAAATTATACATTTTACAAGTATATTTTATAATTGTTATATAAGTTTAGCAATATTTCGAAGTTATTGAGCAAAGAAAATAATCATTTCTACGAATTTAATAACAAACCTACTGTACTTTTTTGTACAGTGTCGAGTCTAAACAATGGTCGTAACATTTTCGTGCTTTTCCGTCAAAGAAATAATTTATTTACACTAATAATATGTTATATAATATTATTGTTTTTTTTTTTACAAGCTTTAATTTTTTATATTATAAAGCGATAAAATTGTAAGTTTTGTATGTATAGGGTAATTTCTGAAACTACTGATCCGAGTTAGAAAATTCTTTCACAAAAAAATTTTCAATAGGTAGTTACATTATTAAGGAGTGCTACACGCTATTTTTATTCTGATAAAGATGTATTTTCCATAGGAAATCATAATAAATGTAATTGAAGTCGGAAAAAAACTCGTCGCTCGGCCGCTTATATTGCTAACGCTGGCTAAACCATACGAGGAACTTCAAAATAATGTACTACAGAATTGTATATCTTGAAAATGCCCTCAAAAAAGTTCGCGATGGTATATGTCTATATTATAAGGATGACTAACAGTAACCACTTTTATCTTTTTAAAATCAATAAAATATAATGAATGACTTTCGAAGCAATTTTGACATACATTGTATTAATCCTTATCTCATTAAATATGTTAGTAAAATTAAGCATTCAATTTAGATCAAAACTGCAGTTTACAGCATGTCATTAGAATGAATACTTTAGAAGATATCACAGTATTAAAATTACGCGCACAACAAAACAAAAAAAAAACAAAAGAACGGAAAAGTCTTCCTCAACAAAGTATTATTATGTATGCAAGTAATCTGATAAAATAAAACTACTAGGCAAAATTGTAGTGCTACTATAGTATTGATAATTTGATAATGAGTTACTTACCATTTCTCGAGTTGATATTTTCGTAGTGCCCGAGGTGTCAATTTCCTGTATGAACTTTTGTTATTTGATAAATTCTTGCAAATATTCTTACAAATAATTATCATTTATCAATTTCTTTTTCTCTCTGTCTTCGATATTTTCTGCCTCATTTTATTTCTTAGTTTAGTTTTCAAGTTGTTTACTGCTGTTTTGTTAGACATAAATAAAAATTTACTCGCATACATACATGCATAACATGAAGCTAGGTATTTTAACTGGAGTTTTATCGTTTTAGACGAAATCTCCAGTAAATTATAATGAAAACTGTAGAAATTGGTACTTAAACAGAAAACAGGGATGTCTTGGTGAAAACAGTAAATCTACTCTTAAAACAGTAGGGTTGGCAACACTGTGCGTAATGTTTCTTATAATGGAAAGCGCAAACGCGGAAGAAAATTGGCGTGCGTCCGTCCTCGAAGACCTCTCGGCCGGCACTAAACGGCCCGCTCGAAATCAAATAGCTCAATATCGTATGATTTTTGTTCTTACAAAAATAAATAGCCACTTATATAAAAATCTACCTTACCCAGCGCTACAAAATATTAAAACCTATTTTTTGATACATTACTTAGATGGTTTCGTAATATAATTTTTTGCTAAGAAGTACATTTGAAAAATCGATTTTGTGTCATCTTTGCGATTTTTTTTTATCGAGTCAATTATTAGTAATTACGTTTCCGTCTTTATACAGCGCTTGACCATATGTTCAATGTTGTTAAAATGATTTTTATTTTGCGGAATATTTACATTATTTAGATATACATAGCTCCAAAAAACTTAAAAATGGTACAACCTCGCCTTAAGTTTGTACACTAACACACATTGTAATAGGTACATACTTTGAGTATTAAACCAACCGGAGACGCCACGAGTACTAATATCTATGCAAATAAGTCTGTCACTTTCATCGCGTGGGACGAGGGAACGCAATAATACACTAATGCAATTCAATCGCGTTGTTACGCACGCACACAAAACAAAAAACAAACACAAGCATAAACTATACGCACACATGTATATAACCGCTATGACCGGCGGTCTCGTACCTTTGGCAGCGGGGATCGCCTGACAATGGCGCCTCCAGTCGGTTTAATACTCAAAGGGTACATATGTTAGTCTGTAAGGTATTTATCTATGTGCTAAAGTAGCCTGAAAATAAAGGTTTTATTATTATTATTTACTTTTTATAAATAATTTCATCACCACTACGTTCAAAAACGGGAAAGGAAAACTTCGTGAGGAAACCGGCACGTCCTAGAACCAAACAGAGGTGTACCCATCTAATTTTAATTTGTATTGACAAATGTCCACATTGTCCGGTCATTACAGATAATGCGTAACAACTTGGTCCAGATGGACAACAAAGAAAGGCTAGTAGAAGTAGTTAATAAGTGGCACAAGTGAACACAGTTACAGTTAATCTGAACTATGATAAATGACGATCCTACGCTCTTGATTTAAATTTAATATACAGGTTGGGTGGAAAGTTGCAATATTCATATTTAAAGTCCAGTGATGAAAAAATGTATTGCAAATAAGTGTTCAACGCCAGCACATCAAGACACCCGAAACTGTCAAATCTGTCCAATCAACGTTGAACCTAATGCTTTAGCGGAAAAGTTGAAAATCTATTAAAGAAATTTGAGAGATTGTAGTAGCTTGATGTGCTGGCGTTCAACATTCACACGAACGTAAGAATATCGTGGCGGCATTTTTTTCGCGTAATGAATTTTCAACGGATCAGCGGTGAAAATTGAAAATGCAAAAGTGTGGTTTTTTGACGCGATGGGATGCGCTCTGTTGGATTCTGATTACTTCGTTCATCACTAAGAGTTGAAAATCCATTTCTAGTGTCCAGAATAATCGTTGAGCTCCTTAAGTTATGAGTTGAACTGCACGGTTACTGATAAATGCGTGAACTGACTGGACAGGTCCACTCAATCTGTGTGGTTCTTTCCTCAAAAGACCATTTCAGACACCAATCTACATGGACCTCATAGATTATGTCCGGACTTTTATATACACATTGACATTTATGAATTTTATATATACAATGACATGAATATTTACTTTGTAAAAGAAGAAAGAAAGAAATACGTTTATTTGCGGTAAACATGACGCAAAGAATTTTTTTATTTACTTATTGTGAGTATGAGGACTATGTGGGTCATTTATTTTTTCTGTTTTCCTTCTTAGTTAGTTTTAATCATGATCTGACAGTTTAAGTAATTTACGCGGCCCACCCAAATATCCTTTCTTTGGTATTGTTCGTCGAATCGTTGAGCTCTACAAGTTCTGAGTTGAGCTGCACGATTTTTGACAAATGCGTGCACTGGACAGGTCCGCTCAATCTGTGTGGTTCTTTCCTCAAAACACCATTTCAGACACCAGCCTACATGGTCTTCACATGATCTGGCCAAGATTTTGTCTGGACTTTAAAAGAGACTGTGACCTCTGAGTTTGTTTCGGCCTGTCTTCTCAGAATAGTCAGATAGTAAACGCCGACCTCATCTATTTTAAAAAAAATATGGTTGACGTGTAAAAGTGTTTGTACAAACCTACTTACAGAAAATAAATAATTTATCATGTAATATTTTTCCACTATAAGACAAAGGCTCTTCTTTCTTCGTCAATTCCTAGTTCCTTTACGTTCTGTTTGCTGCCGATCTTCTAAGTAGGTACCAACATTTTCTTCCACCATTTTCACAGTTTTCTTTTGGCCTGGTACGTAGAGGATTCAGAAATTTTGTGCTTTTTGGTTAATTTTGCTTATTGTCTCGGCATAACTGAAATTTATCACACTAATATTATAAAGGCGAAAGTTTGTGAGTGTGTGAGGGGGGTATGTGTGTGTGTGTGTGTTATGTTTCTTAATTCTTCACGCTCCAACGGCTGGACCAATTTTGATAAAATTTGGTATGGACGTAGCTGACACCCTGGATTAACATATAAGCTACTTTTTATCTCGATATTCCCACGAGATAGACATTTACGCGTGTGAAACCGTGGGGCACAGCTAGTTTAAAATAATATTAAGGATTCAGTGTTGATGGTAATGTGGCCAGATTACCTAGGACAGGGACGGACACACAAAGAAAAAACGAAGAATGATGTGAAGTATTTGTGTTTATAATAAATATATTATTTTTACTATAGGCGTCTTGCACGAAGTCAATTTATTTGTGTGCGAGTCAACAACTCCAGAAATATGTATTCGGCAATTGGCACATTTGGAACTTAACTTCTTTGCATTAAATTTAAAATGTGCCACTTGCCTAAGAAAGTTGTCGACTCGTCCAGAAATAAATTAAAATCGTACGAGTCGCCATAGAAAAAATAATATTTTTAAAAGTGACGATTTGCACGTTGCGGGTGAGTAAATTCGTGCGAATCGATTAATAAGCCCTAAAATATCGCCCGCAAGACCGAAGATAGGTTCTGTATTTTTATTCTTACTTCCAATTATTATTCTGCTTTGTTTCCATATTTACAGATGAGTCTTATTGTGGCTGTAATGTCATCCTGAAACATCACCATAACTTTGACATCACCCTGTATATTAACAGGCGTGACCGCACGACTGTACTACAGATTACGTGCGTAGCATCGCACTGCGCACAGATTGTACTAAACAATTATGTTTATGACTGTAGGTAGGTACTTGTGTACGTACTAGTGGTGAGAGCAGAAGGTACTTAGTATAGAGCTACTTGTGGTTATTTAGTTTGTGTTTGGTAGCTGTCATATCTATACATATAATAAATCTGTAGAAGGGTCAATTCTGTACATTGAAAATATTGAAAAAATAAATTGCGGGGGGTGTTGCTGGATCGATACCAAACCCAAATATGTGATTAAAAAAATTTTTGTCTGTCTGTCTGTCTGTCTGTCTGTCTGTATATGCAGGCATCACGTGAAAACTAACGGTTCGATTTCGATGAAACTGGGTATAATTATACCTTATTATCCTGGGCATAAAATGGGATACTTTTTATCCTGGAAAAATACGTAGAAAAAAAAAATCTTATTTTTCAGTTTTATTCATAGACGTTGTTCTGTAGAACCGCGAACACACGTTGCATTACCCGCAGTGGATCATTTTCCATTTCAATTTAAGAGAATACAGTTTCCTGTAGCTTTGTGTTACACCATGACAATAAATAAGGCTCAAGGTCAGACCCTAGGAGTTGCTGGCGTAGATCTTACCGCGAGTTGTTTTTCACACGGGCAACTTTACGTAGCTCTTTCCCGTGTGAGCAGTCCAAGAAATCTTCATGTTCATATTCCGGACGAGCTCACTAACAATGTTGTGTATGCTGAAGCTCTCAATTAACTTTCTGTCGCATTGTCACGATCACTTTTTTATTATTGCAAACTTTTCGTCAATGTCAGTAATTTACTGCTACATGCTACTTATCAAGGTCGGAATTACTATGAAAAAAATACTTACTACAGAACGCGAGCTCAACAGCAGTAGCTCAATAGAGGGATCTCCTTAATTATTATAGGCTTAGCCGTATTTGGGTCCAATAGATATTTATAAGATGTCATTGTCAGAGTTACTCAAAATGGAGAAATAAACCATCCACGCGAAGACCGACATCCGCGCGGACGGAGTCGCGGGCGGAAGCTAGTTGCAAATAATTTAATGTTTTGGGTATCGTATTGTTAATTAGTTTGCATACTTAAAACATTAAAAACCTCTTAAGAGGTCATTAAACTCATCAATATGAACAACTTTCACCATGGGACCAAACCTAAAATCGCGAAAAAAAAAATCAGCTGGTCCCTACATTTTGACGAGTTATACGAACATAAATGTAGGTAACAATTGATTTTTTTTTCGCGATTTCGTGCTTGGTCCCATAGTAAAAGTTGTTCTTAATGATGAGTACAATAAGGTTGTTAATGTTTTCCCAATAACCCTGTAGACAGAGAGGCAGTGACATCCACTCGCAACCTATAACCATGAATTCAACTCACCCCCTAACGTAGAAATTTTTAGTATCGAAAAGCAATTTTTTATTTTATTTTTTTATTGCTGAATTTTTTTTTATAAGTATAAAAAAAAAAAATTAAAAAAAATATTGATACAAAAACCTTTGACATTGCTTAAGACTAGGACACATAAGTTGGTTAACTAAAGGTAATACAGATAAGGTAAACCCTGACTCCTAAACTAGGTGTTCCTGTGACTTAGAAGTCAGTGTTCTGCTGTCACTGTGATACTAGAAACCTTTTGTGTTGTGTTCTAACATTACAAAAAAGTCATTCATTGATTGACACTGCATGTTAACAAAGTATGTATAATAAAATTAACAACGAAGGAATAAGGGGTATTGTAAACGACTTCTACGATGTATATGTGTGTATGTTGGAGTGAGGATGTGTATGTCAGAATAAATATTTAATAATAATATTTTTTTATTTTTTTATTGCGTGATCGAGGTCAAGATTGGGCACTCTTGACCTCGATCACGCGTGATGGAAAGCGAAGGATGAGGTCTATGATGGAATGCGCGTGCCCAGAAGATGCCTAAGGCACTGGAACGCCCACGCATCGATGAAACACAGCAGGCTGCTTGACAGCGGACTCCGGTGGGAGGGTGGTCGCAAACCAGGTGGGCGTCAGCCCCCAAGGGTTTTTAATAACTGGCGAAAAGTTTAAACGTAGGGGTTAAGAAGCATGAAATTGTTGGAGCAGCAAGATTTTAGGTGAGCACTAATGAAGGATTAATGAAAATTCATCTCCTATAGGGGTTAAATGGACGCAAGTTTTTTGTGGAAGTTCCTCATTTTTCCGATGGGAATCCTATCGGGGAAAATACCGGGATCTTTTCCGACATAAATGCAGGCGAAGCCGGGGGCAAATTTTTCCAAATCCGTTCAGTGGTTTAGGCGTGAAAAGGTATCATACAGACAGATAGAGTTACTTTCGAATTTATAATATTGTTATGGATTAGTATTTCTTATAAGCCTGTGTTGCCCCACTGCAGGACAAATGCGTCCCTTCCGTCTTGCCACTTTCCCTAGTCTGCTGCGATTGTAGGCCAAGAAGGTGTCTAGCTCATCTCTTCAATTTAATCATCCATACTTCATACTAATATTATAAATTCGAAAGTAACTCTGTCTGTCTGTTTGTATGTTACCTTTTCACACCTAAACCACTGAACGGATTTCGTTAAAATTTGCAGAGAGATAGATTGCATCCTGCGGAAGGACATAGGAAAGTTTTTATCGACATACCTCGTGGGCGAAGACGCGAGCGGAAGCTAGTCGTTTATAAAAGCTGTACCTAAAGGAAACCATGACCACACCCATACTAATGATTGATAGGTAACGTCTAACCAGAGGGCAACGCAAGCTAATACTTATAATGATCTTTTGATGTGCAAAGCGATTACTACAGGGAAATTGTCACTGGCCCGTTGCCGTGGCCGTTGCCGTGGCCGTTGCGTTGCGTGGCGTGGCCGTTGTGGCTGGTTGTGACTGGCCCGTTGGTCTAGTGGTTAGTGGCCCTGACTGCTATGCCGGAGGTCGTGGGTTCGATTCCCACCCAGGACAAATGTTTGTGTGATGAGCATGATCATTTGTTCTGTGTCTGGGTGTAATTTATCTATAATATGTATGTATTTAGAAATATATAAGTATGTTTATCAGTTGTCTAGTACCCATAACACAAGCTCTGCTTAGCTTGGGACTAGACGGCGTTGTGTGATAGTTGTCGAATATATTATTATTATTATTATTATTGTGCCCTTATTCAGTACAGGTTCCGGGTTCGATTTCCACTTGATGTTTTTATGATTCGACGGATATGGTTTTAATAGGTAATTTTGTTGCTGATGTTATAATGTGGGGGGTAATGTTATCAGTTATAATGTTATCCTTGCTAATTGAATTTGTAAGTGGTCGTGTTTTAGAGGGGACCGTGGCTAAATAATAACAGCCGCACAGGTCGATCGATCAGATTAAGCTACGCTTGCCGCAGTTGGTCTGTGGATGGGTGACAATTTTTACATACCGAGACCCCTCCGTGCCTCGGAAAGCACGTTAAGCCGTTAGTCCCGGCTGTCATTCGTGGATCTTTGAGAGTTGTTACAGATAGTCAGAATCCCGAAAGTCTGACTACCAGTCTTACCAAGGAGTATCGTATTATCCAGTAACTGGGTTGTGGAGGTCAGATAGGCAGTCGCTCCATGTAAAATACTGGTATTCAGCTGCATCCGGTTAGAGTAGACTGGAAGCTGACCCCACCGTAGTTGGGAAAAGGCTAGGCAGATGAGATGAAGTGGTAGTGTTTTTATGGAGCAATGATGGCCCAGTGGCGACGACCCCAACTTACGATTTGTAGATCGTGGGGTTTGAACCCGGGTCGGTTTTCTTTGTGTAAATAATATCATCACCAGTGCTCTCTAAGCGGTGAAGGAAAATATCGTGAGGGAACTGGCATGTCCTAGAACTAAAAAATTCCAACCCTCACTAGGCGTGGTAGATTACAGTGTCCATGGAGTTTCTTGTTTCTTCTCCATAGGTACCTACACTATGGAATGGGCAACTAGCTTCATATTTTCTGACTGACCGACTTTTTGACAATTCAAAAGTGCCTGTAAATGCTTTAATTGAAATAAATGGTTTGAGTTTGAGTTTTAAGTTTGAGTTTACAGCCCACTCCCTCTCAAAGAAAGGAGGCCTGTCTCCCAGCAGATTGATTATGATGATGAGTTTTTTTTTTACTTCAGGTGTAACTAATGTGGTTTGTATTTTCTGGTCTAATCAATTGTTGCTGAATTTTACACATCTGTCTAAGGTATCATCATCTGCTTAGCCTTTTCACCATCTGACATCTGTCTAAAGTATGTAAAGTCTATTCAAACGTATTTTTCAAAATAATATTATTTCAAGTTAAACAAATATCCACTTTATTTTAATGAGAATTAAGTTGATATTAGAGCAACTAGCACTATTGAAAAAGTTATAAAAGTTGTTGAAGTTGTAGCGTAAACTGAACTTTATTGTGTACGATTTAAAGCTATTTTTCCATTACGTCATATTTGTTTAAATTTTTGGCAAATAAATCACGAATGCAGATTAGTTTGATATACGGATTCCCTATAAAAGCACATGCTGAATTTTAATAAAATGACAGACATATACTGGGAACGTGTACATTTCTCTTCGATTAAATTATTTTCAGCTATTCTCTAATTGATTTTTGTGTGTCTATCTAACTGCCTTAATCTACCTTTTAGGTAGTCTCTTCTTTATCTATATAAGGTCCCACTAAAATAGATGGACAAGCTTTTAGAAATCATTCCAACCACCAAAATAAGGACGATAGTAAAAATATATATAAGAAAAACACATAATAACTTACAAGAAAAATAATCAGCTAACGAAGATACACTAATGTGCCGGCAATTTATTATTTTAGGTCAAAATAAAATCTCTTCAATCAGTATTTTTTTTGCTTGGATATATTTGGTTAGACGAACTGAGCGTTGTGTTAAAATTTGACCATCTATTTTAATGGGACTCTGTATAAAACAAAGTCGGGTTAGTTACATCATTTATAATAACTCAAGAACGGCTGGACCAATTTTTATGAGTAATTCCGGTCTGATCCCCCTCCATCCCCCCTCCTCGATCCCCTGCTTATTCGTGATCTTTGATTTGTTGGATTTGTCTCCGCCCTGAATAGTACAATAACTATTAAAACATGTGGGAAACATTCACGAAAACAAAAAAATAATATGAAGATAATCCATTTTGACATTTTTGTATGAAACGGCTTTTTTTTATGATATATCGAGAACGGAATGACTGATTTCATTTATTGATTCTGAGACAGTACGAAGTTCGCCATCTCAGGAAGTCTATCATAAATCAAACATCCTACATACTACCTACCAACCCAGAAATCCTCAATCAAACAAAGCCACAAATTAACTGACGTAATCAGCTTAGTAGCTGACCATTAATATCGTCTCGAATCAACCCTTTGACTGCGTAATACCTGCAGGCAAACACCGGAGCGTAACCTATGCTAAGCTCCAGCGCAAATATAGTAAGCAAACGGATATTAAGCTGGGTTTATGTACTGGTACGTGGTGTGGTCGTAGTGGTCTTGATTTTGGGATATTGGAGAATTTGGACGGATATTTGGAGGCGAGATTTTTAGGTTTAAACTATTTTTTTTACATTATTGACTTACAGTTTGTTTAAGATATTATTATGGGAGAAGACTGATGCGTTTGCTCAGTTAGAAAGGGGTTTTATAATAAATTATATACATACACAGACCGTTTCCGTCTCGTCGACCGTCACCTAATTTAAAAACTGGCCAAGTGCGAGTCGGACTCGCACACGAAGGGTTCTATACCACAAGGCAAAAATGCCAAAAAAACACGTTTGTTGTATGGGGCTCCCATACAACAAACGTGTTTTTTTTTGGCATTTGAAAATACCCCTTAAAAATTTATTTTATTGTGTTTTTAGTATTTGTTGTTATAGCGGCAAGAGAAATACATCATCTGTGAAAATTTCAACTGTCTAGCTATCACAGTTCATGAGATACAGCCTGGTGACAGACAGACAGACGGACAATTGAGCCTTAGTAATAGGGTCCCGTTTTTACCCTTTGGGTACGGAAGCCTAAAAACGACGTCTCGATTTCAATAAACGTATTTTCTTTCTTTTTTTTTTCTTTCTATTCAGTATCACCTGATTGAGTTTTTCTTTGCTAGATTATTTATGTCTTGTTAACAAGACTAGATTTTCTGAAACAAAAAACTTATCATCAGCAATGACAGAAATCTATTAAATATCTCAAAATATTATGAAACCCGATAAAGAAGAATCAGGAACATTAGATACTTTTATTATAATCCTTTTATTATATACCTCGCTCTTATTCAGTTTTCCTTTAATGCAAACTTCTTTAGCAAAAGTATTCTCGACGGCAAAAGAACAAAATTCAATTTCCTCCGTTGCACTTTTTGTCCCCACTGTACATTACACAGACAAGCACTTATCTGCACAGTGTACGCTCGATTGAAGGTAGCACTATCCATAACTTTAGCCTTGCTGCCGTTTTCCAACTAACCACTGTGTCTGTCTTTAGTCTCAACCACGAATAAAAGTTTGGAGTGTGTGTCTTGCAGTGTCTCTTGTGTTTCGTTTTTGAAACGTGTGTGTTTGCCGAAATTGGCCAACATTTGACTAGCAACTGGCAAATCCTCTTTCTTCATCTATTAGGGATGATATTTGCTTACTGCGACGATCCATGTTGATGCTCCACTTGACGGGAGGATTTTAATATTTTTGTCTGCAAAAAGGTTTCAAAGTTTCTGTAGTATTTATAGTTACTACACTTCTAGGACGTAATGGTAAAAGATATTGAAGTATCTTTGTACTAAACATCCCTGTTTCTTTTTCAATTTTTTTGATTTACTTAGGGTTAAGTATTCTTGATCATAATGTTTTCGATTTTTTTAACCGTTAGTTTCAGCCGACAGTTTTTCCAATTGTCTTGAAATCTTCCTTTTGATTAGTTGATTTTTTTTGTCCTAAGTTCTAAGTCATATTTGTTCACACAAATACATCATTTTATAAACGGAAACTTGAAAATGGCCATCAGTTTCATCTTGTTTAAGAACACTGTAAGTTTCCCGAATAGAATAAATTTAAAAAACTGGCCAAGTGCAAGTCGGACTCGCACATGAAGGGTTCCGTACCACAAGGCTAAAACGCCGAAAAAAAAACATTTTGTTGTATGGGAGCCCCCCTTGAATATTTATTTTATTTTAATTTTATTATTAAAGTAAAAATACAACTGAGTATTTTGTAAATATTTGAAGTGCCTACCTGTTGCCATTTTTTATATCGAGCAAAAAAGGGCAAAAAAATCGCGTTTGTTGTATGGGAGCCCCCTTTTAAATATTTATTTTATTTTATTTTTAGTATGTGTTGTTATAGCAGCAACAAAATACGTAATTTGTGAAAATTTCAACTGTCTAGCTTTCGCGGTTCTTGAGATACAACCTGGTGATAGACAGACGGACCGACAGACGGACAGACAGCGAAATCTTAGTAATAGGGTTCCGTTTTTACCTTTTGGGTACGGAACCCTAAAAATGAACATTTTCAACATTTTTATTACAATGTCATACCTACCAAATCTTCAATTTCTATCGTCCATCAAAATCCGTAATAGAATTCCGTCGACGTATCACTACATAAGGGCGCTTTGGATTAGGACAGACTGTTTACTTAACTAATGCACGCCATCTAGCCGCAGGCTCGGTAAACAATGGTACAGTGTGCATATGATCTATTGTTTTTGTCTGCAGGATTATTGGCGATGCAATTAAAAGGTGCTGGTGATTTTTAAGTGACGAATAGAATATAATTTTTAGGGTTCCGTACCCAAAGGGTAAAAACGGAACCCTATTACTAAGACTTCGCTGTCTGTCCGTCTGTCTGTCACCAGGCCGTATCTCAAGAACCGCGATAGCTAGACTGTTGAAATTTTCACAAAGTATGTATTTCTGTTGCCGCTATAACAACAAATACTAAAAACAAAATAAAATAAATATTTAAGGGGGGCTCCCATACAATAAACGCGATTTTTTTGCTCGATATCAAAAATGGCAACAGGTAGGCACTTGAAATATTCACAAAATACTCAGTTGTATTTTAACTTTAATAATAAATAATAAAATTAAAATAAAATAAATATTTAAGGGGGGCTCCCATACAACAAACATGTTTTTTTCGGCGTTTTTGCCTTGTGGTACGGAACCCTTCGTGTGCGAGTCCGACTCGCACTTGGCCAGTTTTTTCTTTATTTAAGTGACCAAGACTGAAACTCAAACAAGATTGTTAGTAAAACTTCCGACTATGTTAGTAAGCACAGACACTAAACAAAAACACAAGAAATAACGATTGGTCACCGTTGTGACATCCCATGAGAGACGGCACAACAGTGACCCACGTACACACAGTCAAGGCGACTCGCAACCATGTTCAAGACACGGTGACATTAGACTCAATGTTCATAGTTTTTTTTTTGTTTTGCTTCTTCATCATCATCTTGAGAGCCGTAGTGGACAGGTGGCCCAGTGGTAATGGCCACGACTTACGAGTTCTAGGTCGAAGGTTCGAACCCGGAGACGCGCTTTACTTATTGGGTTTTTTTTTTTGTAATTTATTTAATGATATTCAAAATACAGAGGTGTAACTTGAATCTAAACTCGCCAAACTTTTACGTTGGATGGGATTTCATTACCACTGCTCTCAAAACATGCCCATTTCAGCATCATGCTGAGCCTTTGGGGCTCATACAGGACTTTCTATTTCATTTTTCTTTTTGTTAAGTACTTTTTAAATATAATTTGGTTTTTTTCTCTATCTTCCTCTACGAGTCGCAATAAATACTTTTTCTTTCTTTCTTTCATCAATCTACTTTTACAAAAAAAAAAAACGGCCAAGTGCGTGTACCACGCACAGTGTAGGGTTCCGTAGTAGCCCGTTATCACAATGTAGTACGATTCTGTTGTTCTTTATTCTGAATAGGTAAAAAAAAAAAAACATATTTTGGTTTTCAATGCAAGTCTTTACCCATTATAAACAAGCAACTAGTCTTCTAGTATCTTAGTCACTTTAAAGGATTAATGCTAAGGATTATGTATTTGGTACAAAATTATCCAACACCCAAGTTCAACGACTATTACTGCTAAACTAATATAGTTATCTTAACCGCTATACTTTTACTTTAAAGTTCATGAAATGCACTATCATCGAGAATTTTTCCAGATTTTTCAAGCCCGTAGTTTAGTTTTTAGAGGGGGGGGGAGGGGACGCCCTACTGGAACAAAAATGTGCACTTTAAACTTTAATATTTCGTAAATGGAGCATTAAATCGAAAAATAATTTTAGCAACCCCTAAGCCATTTTAGAAGACATATTCAACGATATCCCACACGATGGGGTAGATGATGAAAAAAATATTTATCCCCACTTCACATGTACCCTAAAAAAAAATATTTTTATTTTACCACTTTGTCGGCGTAACTGATATACGTACTCCTACAAAATTTCAGCTTTCTAGTGCTAACGGTCACAGAGATTAAGCGAGGACGGACAGACAGACAGACGGACGGACAGACAGACATGGCGAAACTATAAGGGTTCCTAGTTGACTACGGAACCCTAAAAATCCTAAATCTTTTTGGTATCAATTTTTTTTATACATATGTAGTGTACCTAAGTAAGTAAATAATTGCCACTTTCTCCTCATAGGCCGGTGGCTGAAATATGTTAAAGCAAAATCGTATTAGCAATGATTTATTTGTCAGCTCGCTACTTGGGGGTAGTTTTACAAGTCATGGCATATAATGCTTGGACACTGTCTGCGAAAGATATATCTCAATTTATCAGTCTTAAATATATTGTCTAGTCATGTTTAGAAATATTTATTTATTTATTTTACCATTTATGTACACACATATATAAACAGACAAGAAAAAACAGAGCAGAAAAATAAGTACAAAGTTTCATAAGAAATCTCTTCCAGCATACCTGCGATAGGACAATAAATAGAGAGATGTAGACAGCGTGCGAAAGAGTAAAGGAGACAAAAAAAATAATACATAAAATCTAAAAACAATTCACAAAATCAAATATGTATTGTTCAATTCAAATATGTATTTCTATTTAGGTGAATAGGAATAAATTTTTATTAATCAAGATAATAGTTTCATAATATAAGCTAATATTTGAAATAATATGTGAATATATATAAAAAAATAAATAATCATAGGGCATCAAAAAATTCGTACGCGTCGCTGTAACAGGAACAGTGCCCAAAAGGCTGGCAGCATTGCCACGTTGTAGGTATGGCGATGCTGCATTGTGAATAGTATGATGAATAGTAACGTATGGTGGAAGAATTATTCATCCAGTCGAATTTAAAATTGCGGAGTAGATTTTTCTACGTTATCGTTAAACTATTTCAAAGCCAATTCCCGTAATAAAACTTTCAAAATCGTATCGCAATCTCATCTGGGATGAGATTGCGATACGATTTTCATCATCTCATCTATGTCAAAAACTTGTTAAAAATTACCAGAATTACCCCTCTAAAATCTTCTGTTAAAATATTGTGTAATGTTCCCTCTAAAATGTTCTGCTGTTCTGTATAACTGTTTCATGCATGGGATATAGTAGCGTATGACTAACTGACATACCTACAAATGATTACTCATGGCTTATGATTCAGTATAAAACTGGTAGGCGTAGGTTTGCAACCTTAGCTTTTATGGATGGATGAAAAAATGTCATTGGTCGTATACAACAGAAGTATTCTTTTGTGTACGACCAATGACATTTTTTTACAAGGATCTTCAAAGTAACGTTATTTTTTACTTCAAGCAATTCTTCTAATCATATCTTAAGTAACAAATGGCAAAGGTCGTCACTCACTAGACGCCTGAGGGAGGACATCACCGTCGAAGTAGACCACGGTGAAGGTGGTGTGACGATCTGATAAGGTTTGCATGGTCAACATGGCCAGATATCGCACACGGCACAATACAGGAAGATTTGGAAGGAGAAAAAGCCTTTGCCCAGCACTGGGACACAAAAAGGGCGAAAAAAAAGTTACAATATCTGTAATTTTGTCTATTCTTCCGTGGACAAAACTCGTTTCTATGGCGATCATGCTACGCGTGCAGGAGTGGGACAGTGTAGGCTAGTAAAGATAAATAAAAGAATGACATACCTAATCCTACTATTTTAAGGTCGACTTTAATATCACAGCAAAAAAAAACAGAAAACTTTAACTAAAGATCAAAAGAAAAACTAACCCTATTTGCTATTATTTTAAAGTATTATTTTGATTGCAGATAAAACAGTACACTTGATGCCAAAAAAAGTGACACCTACAAAAATAAAGGACAAGTGCAAACGTGTTAGCTCAAAGACCGGAGAGACTTATAGAAAGGAAATCCTCAAACAAAACACTGGAGTGTAACGTCGAAAACAATAATTCTTCATTACTGTTTTGTGCTGGGGTAAGTAATAGACGTGCGCTTAAAAAAAGTGCGATCTTTTACTTTTTAGACAGCTTTAGGGGAATGTTTGAAAAGTACACATAATAATAAAATAATAATGATGCCAGGCTATAATGTGCCACTGCATGGCAAATGCCTCTTCCCATACGATGTTTTTTTAAAACATGACATGATATTTATGCATGATTATCTTTTTAGGTTTTACATTTTTAGGTGTAGGATTGCACAAATTACAATATTACTTAACTATGATTAAGTTTAAAAAAACACAAAAATGGTATAGGTACATAATAAAGACAATTCTAGTCTATTCTGGAAAAGATACAATCAAAATAATTTCGATACAAAACCCTATGTACACACTAAATCAAAATTGCTCCCTCATAATTCCGCCGAACAAGCTATTGCGCAAGTGGCACATTCAACTTATCGGCATATTGTCCAAGTTTCGAGGGAACGTGCAGGTGTACACGAGGGTGGCACTTTTTGTGGCCGCCAGTGTAAGCGTAAAATAGGAGCCGACTTAATAAGTGGTTATTTAGCAGGATAATGCTTCGAAATTTAGATTAATTCGGGTGGAGTATTTATTTTTGGTCGTTAGTGTAAGTAGATTATGGTAATGTTGGTCCTTTTTTGTTGCGTATGTGTATTAGTTTGAACAATTACTTACTCCTATCACTGACACTATATTTATTTATTAAGGTACACCAACAGCTTCTCTGTGTAATAACTTAAGTAGATACTGGTAACAAACAACAGCCTCGGACATCCACACCAATTAAGTAGATGTTATCTCATCATCATCATCATCTGCCTAGCCTTTTCCCAACTATGTTGGGGTCGGCTCCCAGTCTAACCGGATGCAGCTGAATACCAGTATTTTACATTTGTAATACGTTTGAATTTTTTTTTAAGTACATGTTATACACACATCAAAAGTGTCTAGGGATCAACATATATTTTTGCAATAACTTTTCTCCTGATTGATATTAATTAAAATTTTCTTTAAGGATTCATCAAATAAAGTGTTTTCGTTTGTCACAGTAACGATAAACCAAGTCACCTTTGCATTAATAAAGAAATTTGCCATTTTCCTAATAAAGGGATTTTTGACATTTGAACCACTAACACAAAAGTTCGAAAAAAAGACTGAAATAACAGTTTTCTTTAAAATTTTATTGGGTAACTTAAACAATTAATAATCCGTGTTTCTACCGCGAACACTAACAACACAAGAACATCGGTTTGGCATACTCAAAATGAGTTCATCCAAATCACGCTGTGGAATGGCCGCCCATGTTCGTTGCAACAACAAAAAAAAGGTCTTCTTGCGACTGGATACCCTCCATATTCGGCAGAGCTCTTCTCTGTAGCATATCCCATGCATGCTCAATCGGGTTCAAGTCTGGCGACTGAGCAGGCCAGGGCAGGACATTGATGTTAGCTGCGGCGAGAGTCTGTCTTACAACTCTTGCGGTGTGCGGTCGTGCATTATCATGCATTAACTGAAATAAGGGACCGATTTGCACTTGTAGAGGAACGATGACGTCTGATACAATCGTCTCAGCATAAATTTGAGCGTTGAGGTTGCCTCTGATCCAAATCAACTCAGTTCTTCCGCCGATCCAAATACCCGCCCATACCATGATGGTTCCACCACTATAAGGATGGACTTCCTGGCAGGATTTTAATCGCTGTTGGCGTCCAGGGGTTCTCCAGTGTCGTATACGTCTTGTATCCGGTCTCATACCAAAACGAGACTCATCAGAAAAGCACACGAAACGCCATTGTTCTTCTGCCCAATTTCTGTGTTCAAGAGCCCATTGATATCGAATCCTACGATTGTGCATTGCTATAGGTGGTACCCGTAGCGGTCTTCGGGAATGAAGGTTCACTTCATGCAAGCGGTTTCTGACTGTTTGGTCGCTAATTAAGTTCCCTGAAGAGTGATGAAGCCTCACGGCTAACATCATGGCGGTTATTGTTGGAGCTCTTCGAGTTAAGATTTGAATGTATCGGTCTTGTCTCCGTGTGGTGCAGCGATACCGTCCTCCATGGCGCTCAGCCACGGTACCAGTGCTTCGGTAACGTGTCCAAAGTCGACTGATAACACTCTGACTTGTATTCAGAGCTAAAGCCACAGTACGTTGCCGGGAACCAGCTTCTACCATTCCCACGGCTCTGAGCATTTCTTCCCTGCTTAAATGACGTCGCCGCTCCATAATAACGTTGGTTTTAATCAGTAGTAGGGAAACAGTAGCACTAATAATGTCTTCAATGCGTTGTATGTTTTTATAGGGAAAATATTGACAGCTGATTTTCATCTTTTACTCGAATTTGATTCACAGTTCCTGATTCAAATTATGAAATGCACCAAAAAGGATCCATATAAATTTATAAAATCATAAATTTATTACAAAGCCACATCTCAATCTCAAGAAATCCGCATAAAAATGCTTGATCCCTAGACACTTTTGATGTGTGTATATTAGGTCCTTATACAACCGATTAAAAGAGACCACATTTCCTCTTAACTGTGAGAATGTATAATATTTATTTTTATTTATTTTTAGCATTAAGTATTTTGTTTATTTATTTAAGTATCATCATCATCTGCCTAGCCTTTATTTAATTAACGCAAACCTCTTTAGGGGTCATTGTACTCATCATTATGAACAACTTTTATTAGGGGAACAAACCTGAAATCGCAAATAAAATCTGCTGTTCCCTACATTTTGACGAGTTATACGAACATAAATGTAGGGAACATCAGATTTTTTTTCACAAACCTTTAGATAAACTATGTGCTCTAGCGTTTTTAGTTAAAACTCATTTTTTATTTCATGACTTTTGTGTCAATAGTCATATAAATAAAAAAATATTTTGTGATTGTCCAAAGTAACTGAATTTATTTATAATCAAACTAATACTTCTAAAACAAAGTGATTGTGAGGCTTCTTTTTAAGCATTTGGTAATTTATTTCATTAATTATCTACGCTCAATTTTACCTCTGTAGTCATTTACATGAAATTCTGAGCATACTTTTATTTCTGTTATCAGTTTCCAAGAGTCTAAACACTGCCATAAGGTTTTTGAATAAAATTACCACACATAATTAGATCGCGTAAATAATTGGGTGTGCCATATTGACCGCTTTCACCCTTGTTTTATCTCTTTTCAATCTAGGTTTTAGACTTTTTAGCAGTTGTGATAATTATTTATTGTTATCTTCAGAGTTTTACTCATGCTTATAAAAAGGCATATGCACAAATTATTTAATACTTAAATATCTTTTTTGTAACGAATCTGCTTAAATAATATAAATCTGTCTAAAACCTAGAAATTTAGAGACTTTCTCAATTATGTGGGGTTGGCTTTCAGTCTAAACGGATGCAGCGAATACCAGTATTCTACTAATCTCCATTCTTACAAATCTGAATGTAATTTTAATAACTTAGCACATTGTTAAATCCACAGTTACCTACATAAACATAAACCATTACATTTTTCTCATTTCGTGTTCAAATCGGTATTTAACAATAATAAAAAAAATCTTAATATTAATAAAACCCAATCTTTAAAATAGCACCCAATAAAATATCCATTAAAACAATACTCCACACAAAATAACGACGCTACAAGAGCATAAACAGCATACCTATTAAACCGTCTGTCTGTCTATTCGTACTTTATGTCCATTCATCACGAACGAACCGTCACTTCCTACACACGAAAGCACTCAGAAACGTAACAATCATCGCTTAGAAACATCGCCATATGCGCAAGACAACTGCATACGCCCACCGGTCAAATTTGATTTACGCGTGAATTACATGTCATAACCTGTATGCTCATTTTACCCCGACCTCCCCTCTAAATCGTGCCACAGAGTAAAAATACAAAGACAAGAAAATTGTTGAACTGAATTTTGAAATGTGTATTTTGTGTTTTTTTTTAGACTGTGGCGTTGGAAGGGGAGGTGACGGCAAAATGTGTACAACACGTAGGTGTCATAAAAAAAACTCCCTTTTCCAGTCAAGTGCACCTTTGTTCGTATCGATAATGCATTAATTTGAATATTCGCGGTGTCATATGTCAAATGGTTTGTAATTTTCTGTTTGTTCTTTTTTTTATTATTTAATGTGATTTTCCACGGAAGTGTAATAAAGGTGTGCGTTTGTCACGATTGATTACTTTGTTAAATTATGTAAGTAGGCGAGGAACAAATGTGGCATTAGGATAATGGTTTTTGCACCTGTGATCTTCAGTAAAATTCACTCTAGCTTTACGCAGGTTGAAAAGAAATTATTCACTGACTAGTGAATAGTGAGAAAATGAAGAGTAATGGAAAAACGAGAAAGAAAGAAAATTTGTTTATTCTGTTTCTGTTTTGTTTGTTCAAACAAGACGTGCGTAAGCCTCGCAGCTCGCTAGGAATAATTCATACTATATACCTACACCATATGGAAAAATTTAACAGCTCCATGTGTTGGTGGCGTTATTTAATAAGGTCACGATCAAATACTTACCTGATTAATGCAAGGGTGTTAATAAATAAATAAATATAAAAATAAATAGTAAGCCAACAACACAACAAACAACGAATCATTAAAAAAAAACTATTAGGGCTAATAATAGCCCTAATAGTTTTTTTAAATGATTTTTTTCTTTGAGCCCTATGCAAAGTGATTCAGAAAAAAACAAAGATTGGTCATAACTTTTGAACCGTAAAAAAATTACCGACATTCTCAGGGTTAAAAAGTTTGGAAATGACCTTGCCCACGCCCCTATTCGATTTGATCCATACTTCCAGGGACACTTCCAGTTCATAATTCACTGTCTCAATCTCATTTACAATACACCCTTTGTACCACCATGGCTACATAACTCAAAATCACTAAACAGGTGAGTTCATTAGAGATTACTTACGGTAATTTGCAGTACGCCGTACAACGCCATCTGTTGACTGTGTCGATTACAATCAGACTACGCTCAGCCAATCATATTGTGCAAGTGACGTCAGGAATAATTATAGAATTAAGAGGATTAGTTTTGGGAACAGGGTTGGTTTTATTTTTGTATTACTTTGTTTGGGATTTATAATAGATAGATTTCTGTGGTGTGGGTCTGCATCATATTTTACTTTATTTATTTTATTGTTTATAAACACACAATAAAACTGAAATCAAATGAAAAAGAAACAAAAATCCAAACAAACCACAATAGCAGAATTTTGAAAGAAAAAAAATAGAGGCGCATTCATTCCTTTCTATTCTTTATTATAACTTGCTTCATTTGTTTTCAACATAAATACTAATTATGAGTACTATCTACTAGTGTATACTTGATTTGAAGAAGTTATCATTAATCATTTAACGATTAGAAACTTTATCAGTTCCCAAAACCGCATAAGTGGATTAAGTGGAATGCTTACTCATAAAATTTCGCTGAAATCGTTAACTTGCACATCACCTTTCTTCCAGCTACTGCAAACAGGTTTTATATACAATACACATAAATTCATTATAACTTTACGCCTCTTTTCTTCGAAGGGTTAGGCAGAGAAGCCTAGGTTAGTCATCATCTGCCTGCCTTTTCCCAACTATGTTGGGGTTGGCTTCCAGTCTAACTGGATGCAGCTGAATACTAGTATTTTATATGGAGCGACTGCCTATCTGACCTTCACAACCCAGTTACTGGGTAATACGATACCCGTTGGTAAGACTGGTTGTCAGACTTTCGGGCTTCTGACTACCCGTAACGACTGTCAAAGATCCACGAATGATAACCGGGACCAACGGCTTAACGTGCTTTCCGAGGCACGGAGGGTCTCGGTATGTAAAGATAGAGAGAGGCCTAGGTTAGTCTGCCTACATAATTACATTCACATTTTCCATATTACACCCACATTTCGCCAGTTATATTTAAGTCCCATGTAAAGGGGGGCGAGCCTATCGCCATCAACGGCACAAATCCAGACTCTAAGCTGCTACTGAGAAACTCCTGATAGAAACACCCAATCACACTTCTCCCGACCTGAAAATCGAGCCTCCCGTCCCAGCCGCCCCGGGAGACGCTCCGGGCGTTCGGGAGCCGCGTGACGACTCCCGGCCACCGTAGGCGCGGGCCTGCGGACGGATAGTAATGGGTAGCTCACCGTCCGATCAGGACCAGGCCCGTGCCGGGCGGCGCGTACTTGTTCCACGCGCGCCTCAAAGAGATGTCAGCGTCAAAGAAGGGGCCCGTTAGGGCCGAAGCCTGCCGGGTCAGCGGGATTGTCCGAAAGGGTTACCGCTGGCCCGAAACATAAAGGGCTAAGGAAGGAACACGGGTGGGTTTTAGTCAGTAAGAGTCTGACACTCCCTTCTGCTCCGATCAGAGCGGGAGGGGTCATTTGATGACTTCCCATCCTCAAAAAAAAAAGGACCTCATGCTCAGCAGTAGCCATTGCAAAATTTTTTTTTCTTAATCCGATCAGTTCAAAAATCTCAACATTATTTATTTAATATCATAACAAAAATCAAACGCTAATCGCTTAAGCCTAAAAAATACGCATGTGCTCTATTTAACGGATCACTTAGCCTGCACTCACCCTAAGATGCGGATTTGAAAATCGAAACTAAAAATCCGCATGCCATATTTAAATCTGCAAATAGTGTTTGTAAACTCGACCCCATATTTCACCCCTCGATGAGCGGGGTGAGTTCAAATGTATGAACTTTAAAAGTGAATCTATTGTAAGTGGTGAGTTATAGATATGTGTGGGTTACACTGAGAGGGCTTTTTATAGGTACTTTGAAGTGTAATTTTTTCATTGACATCAACATTTTCTCGAAAATAAAATAATATATTTTTTTCACATTAAATTTCAACCTTTTCTCATAACACATGGTAGGTCATCAGCATGTATTCTTTAAAAATCTCAACGTGAAAACTTACATTTTCCAATATCATACCTTCTTTCTAACACATTTTGGTCGAATTAAAGAACATTAAATGTCAAAAAGCCTTTTCTCCCCTTTTTTAGGGTTCCGTACCTAAAGGGTAAAAACGGGACCCTATTACTAAGGCTCCACTGTCCGTCTGACCGTCTGTCACCAGGCTGCATCTCATGAACCGTGATAGCTAGACAGTTGAAATTTTCACGGATGATGTATTTCTGTTGCCGCTATAACAACAAAATAAAATAAATATTTAAGGGGGCTCCCATACAACAAACGCGATTTTTTTGCCCTTTTTTGCTCGATGTCAAAAATGGCAACAGGTAGGCACTTGAAATATTCACAAAATACTCAGTTGTATTTTTACTTTAATAATAAATAATAAAATTAAAATAAAATAAATATTTAAGGGGGACTCCCATACAGCAAACATGTTTTTCCGGTTTTTTTTTTCTTTTTCAGATGTCTTCCAACATTAGGTACCTACGGCATATTTTGCACTCAGTGTATCTCAACCACTCTTGCCAACTTAATACCGATAGATAGCTGCAAAATGTTAGACGATATAGATGACGTCACCATGACAGTACAGATCTATGCGAGGGGATGAGCACAAGTGACAGTCATCATACCGTTACACCGAGATTATGGGGATGAATGGCGGAAAGTCATGGGTGGGAGTAAATTCTGGAAGATTATTGAGAAAAATGTTGCTTTGTGTTGATGTGGAAGATCAAAACTTCTGTGGAAATCAAGATTTGGTATTTTATTTGATTTACCTGTTTAGGATCTCCAACAAAAAATATACACAATACTTGACACATAATTATGTAGGTATGTATGCAAATATTTGAAGTAAAGATATTTATTTTTAGTATATGCAAAACCTGAATATAGTTTGTTCAGAATAAGTAACTGAATCGATTACAATAATTTTTACCACATGTTATATTTTGTCCCAAAAATATATTATAATATAATTATAATATAATTTGACCTATTATTCGTTAGAGAATTTTAACAAAAGATAGTGAAACTGGTGTAACTTTTGTTGATGATTTCTGAAAAAGTGTGCTACTTAGAGCTGATTTTTCAATCATCTGATATCTAACTTTATTCGAGGAATAATTTTAAAATTTTGACAGTTGTTTCATACAAAAACTGTCGAGCGTCAATTTTATTCCTCGAATAAAAGTTATCTAGCGATGGAAAAATCAGCCCTTAGAAACATCGTTTTATTTTTCCTGTTATCATTACATAAAATTCATAATGAGTGCATTTTCGTCAGAAGTTAGTTCCGTTTATAAGATATTATATTAATTTTGACTGCAGTTTTCCGCGGAAAATGTATCTAGATATTATGCGATCATAACTACACTTTTTGGACGAAAAGTTGTAGTTAATTTTTAATAGTTTTTTACTAGGTAGTCAAACCCATGAAATTTTACACTTCTATTAGACGCGGGTCGACCCCCAAAAAAAAAAACATAAAATCATTTTATTATTTTATTGTGTTTAGGATGACCGCTGGGCAAAAGTTTCCACACAATGGGTGCCTGAAGATGAACGGCGCCGCCGCGGTCGACCCAGAAAGCAGTGGCGAGAGGACCTGGACGCGTACCGCGAGGGCTGGTTTGAGGTGTCGCGGGAAAAGAGTTCCTGGAAGGACTTGGCCAGCAGTGGTACAGTATATGCTACACACAAAAAAAAAATATCGTGGTTAGGTATCGATACCCACATCACGTCTGCACAGTTTCGCTAGTTAATTTAATTTGACTCTGTAGTTATATTTTATCTACGCGCCTCTTTCAAATATCAAAATAAATCAAATCTCGTCCATTTTTCCGAAGCAATAATTTCCTTTCTCATTCGATTATGCCATTATAGCATTAGCGTATTGCCAGTCAGCGTGCGAACCATTTTTCTTCCTCTACTTAAGGAACCCCAAAAATTCACTTTGGTGGAATTAGTCTTCATAATCCTGAAGCTAATTCATCACTGTTAGCCGAATGAGTGGGGAGTGATGAAGCGAAATAAATATTATATAGTTGAGAATGTTTCGATATTATCTATGCTTGTGCCATTATCATGATGATGATTTGCACAGAGTTTCAGTCTCACTTTATCCAGAAATAAAAAAGTAGTTTAAATAAATTAAACCGGCTTCAAAAAGAAATGAACTCAAAATTATGAAATAACTTTAATTTCGGAAGTCGGTGTCTGGGGATCTGTATATTAGTTTTTGCCAAAAAATCGTGAAAATTACTGAATCGACTTTGATGAAACTTGCACTGTTCACTAAGTTGAAGTAAATGTAAGCCAATAAAAAAAATGGTCACGATCCGATTAATAGTTTCGGAGAAATGCGTGGACAAACATACATACATATATACGTCTATAAGTTTTTGTATATTTGTTTGGAAGCCCTAATAGATCGTCATATGTGAATATAATGCAATTCCATACAATATTACATACATACGTGTCGAATTAATAACCTCCTTTTTTTTGAAGTCGGTAAAAAAAATAGAGTCCGACAGAGAACAGATTCTTTTTACCGACTTCACAAAAAGGAGGAGGTACTATGTTCGGCTGTTTGTATGTTTTTTTTTTTTTTTTTTTTTTTTTTTTTTGTATGTTTGTTCATCGATTACTCCGCCAATTGTCGACGGATTTTCAAAATTCTTTTTTTGTTCGAAAGTAGATAGTTCTGAGGTGGTCCCATTGTCACTAAGTTAGGATCTGATGATGGGATCTTAGAGAAATCGAGAGCAACCCTCAAATTTTATAGGCTCACTTATTGTTTTTCGCATATTTTATGAAGTATCTTGTGTATTTGCGTACGGTTGTCACCATCTCAGGTAGCTGGGCTGATGATGGAAGGTTCAACTCCTTAACAGTAAGAAGTTACTCGAACAGGCAAGGACTGTTTGAGTAAATTGTTTTGATGTTTGATAGATTGATTTGGTCTCATGATCATCAAGTTATGACCTGATGCTGCAGTCAGGATAGTCTGCAGAGTACCTAACTCCTCGACAACTAACAGCAGATATATCGTGTTTAGGCTCATTGAAAAGGGCTCGATGTGTGGATAAACGTACTGTTAATGAGGAACACCGAAGTACATAGAGACCTGATGCTGAAGCCAGTCGAGCATCTGAAAAAGTACAAACCTTAAAATTACAGCACCGTAGTCGTGTTTGGGCTCATTTTAAACAGGGCTAAATTTTAAGTTCAATGCAATGTTGACATAAGTTGGCCTGATGCTGCAGCCAGGATTATCAGCATCTAGTCTAAAAACTAATAAATACTTCCTAAAGTGAAATACTTTTGCGAGTTTTTCTTCTGTATAATTATCCTAACAAAGGTTGCCGGTAGTGGCTAGATGAGAGAAGCGGAGGATCGCGAACGTTGGCGCAAACTTCGGGAGGTCTACGTCCAGCAGTGAACTGCAATTGGCTGATGATGATTTATAAAAGCCTCAATCGTTGCATTTCACGTAATGCCTTTTCGTCATGTGGTCTATTTAGCAATTTGGTAGGTTCCAAGTCGCATAATACAATGTCGTACAGCGTCTTTACACGACTAAGCGTACCTAACATAAACTTGGCCCTTAGCAAAATTTTTCTTGCCTTGTTTTAATTAGTAAAGTAACTTGAGCATTTGCTCTCGGAAATTATGATTTGGTAAAGTGGAACTGATGATGAAGACCACAAATGGCACTACTCAATGACAAATATTTCACGGGTTGCGATTCGATTACTTTAATATGGCTGCCAAGCAATTTATGCTCATTACAATGCGTATGGTGAAGTGGAGCTGATGGTGACTTCTCAATCAGCTCCAGTTCTCCTGGTTCTTACTAGGAGAACTCCTCAACAATTTACGTCCATGCATCGGGAAAAGCATATTTTGTAAAAGGTGATAAGCAGTTGACATTAGGCTATTATAACTTAGATAAATTACAAACTGACCCGCTTAAAAGTGAAAAATAAAAACTTTTTTACAAAAAAAAACAACCGACTTCCAGAAACACTATAAATAAAGAGAAAAATAACTTTAATTTCGGAAGTCGGTGGCAAAAACTAAAATACAAATTCAAAGACACCGACTTCCGAAATTAAAGTTATTTTTCTCTTTATTTATAGTGTTTCTGGAAGTCGGTTGTTTTTTTTTGTAAAAAAGTTTTTTTCGATCAAAAAAACCGTTTTTCAACCGAATACTGTTCCGATAGGAATACGAGAGGTGAGGCTTGTGGCTAAGTAATATCAGCCGCACGGGTCGATTGATCAGGTTAAGCTACGCTTGCCGCGGTTGGTCCGTGGATGGGTGACCTTCTTTACATATCAAGACCTGTCCTTGCCTCGGCAAGCACGTTAAGCCTTTGGTCCCGGTTGTCATTTGTGGATCTTTGACAGTCGTTACGGGTCGTCAGAAGCCTAAAAGTCTGACAACCATTCTTATCAAGGGGTATCGTATTACCTAGTAACTGGGTTGTGGATAGTCAGATAGGCAGTCGCTCCATGTAAAGCACTGGTATTCAGTTGCATTCGGTTAGACTGGAAGCCGATCCCAATGTAGTTGAGAAATTGTTTGCGTGTACGACCAAAAGCCGAAAACCAAAAACGGAATAAAATGTTTTTTGTGTGGCGATCATTTTTACAATTTTTTTCTTTTTAACATTATAAGCGGTAACCGCCAAAGTAGTACCGAAATAATATCTCATTCAATACTTTCGGTGTCCACAAACAATCTTCACAGGCGCAATAAGGTACAAGATTGACATGTTTCCATCCACACCAATTTGAAAGGACGGGAACACCAATACACTGTAAAATTCATTTAGCAACACATAACCATCCTTTTTATTGTCTATGATCAAACAAAAAAGGCCACCCACAAGTATAAAAAAAAAAAAAATCAACCCTCAATTAGCCACGGTGTTTAGACCACACACAAGTCGTAATTGGTCTTTTAGACCTGACAAAGAAATTTACGCGAAAATCGGTGCGTGTCACATTGGCCGATAAAGTTATAAAATATAAAGGTTTTGAGGCACAATGGGGGTTGTAAATTTCAATATTGAGTGTGACTGGACGTTAGTCTACAATGTTGCTGGAACCGTCCTTAATGGTGCCAAAGGGAGAAGGTTTTATTTACTTTATTGTGGCGTGTGATTGAGATATTGATGACTTTTTGAGAATGATGAGCTTCGTTTAAATGTAAATAAAGAAATAAATCTAAGCTCTTTTATCCCTTGATGGAATTCGTAGTTGGTAGTTAGGTCATCATCTGCCGAGCCTTTTCCCAACTATGTTGAGGTCGGCTTCCAGTCTAACCGAATGCAGCTGAATACCAGTATTTTACATGGAGCGACTGCCTATCTGACCTCCACAACACAGATACCGGGTAATATGATACCCTTGGTAAGACTGGTTGTCAGTCTACCCGTAACGATTGTCAAAGATTCACGAATGACAGCCCGGACCAACGGCTTAACGTGCTTTCCGAGACACGGAGGGGTCTCGATATGTAAATATGGTCACCTATCCATATACCAACCGCGGCAAGCGTAGCTTAACCTGATCAATCGACCTGTGCGGCTGTTATTTAGCTAGGTACTGTACAGTAATTTAAACTTTAATAAATGAAATATTATGTTTTTCCCGTATTTTTTGTTTGCTACCGGTGAAAGACTTGTTTTTCCTTTAAGTAATTATTAATCATTCGGATTTCAATAATTTATTATTACTTTCAACAGCTTGCTTCTTGAAATAAATCTTCCGTTTACCTACTTAAAATTGAGTAGTAAACGAAAATTTCAGAAGAATGTGTAAACAAACTCTGTCTCAAATTAAATTCTAACGGAGTTAGAACATTTATCTGTATTTAGAAGGTTCGTCTTTATCTCTCACCAATTTTTCCAGGAATTATTGTTTGAATAACAATACAAAATTTTATTAATATAAATTGTATTATTATTAACAATATAAATACTTGAAAAATCCTCGACGATAATAATTGAGGTTACAAAATTAACCTCAAATTACTGACAAAAAATTTTTTTTTCACGATTTAAATTTCTAATTTTTTATTTAAAGTTTCAAATAATCAGATCAAAGCACTACATTTGTAAGTGACACTACAAATTGGCACCCACAAGTCAGAAAACGTCTGATTCATTTGTTTGCATTTTCTTCAGGTACTTTTGGAACAGACCATAGGTACTGGTAGCGGTATCTACAACGCCACATGCGAACAACGCGTCATACTGACGTCACGCAAAATCCTGCATCCCACAAGCAGAGTTTACCGCGCAACTAGCATAGATACAACGGCCCGACATGAATCATCGGGCAGTTGACCGCCAGACACAACACCCGTCCGGTCGGAGGATCCTCCCTTTTCTACAGAGTATGAGTGAAGTTTACACCCTCATACCTCTCCCTCATTAATTTGATTGTGCAGATAATTCAAAGCAGCTGAAAGTTCGTAAACTGAAAGAAGATTGGCAGGACTCCATGTAATTTGGGTGTTGCACTTAGACTTCACGACTTGTCAAATTTCTTAAATAGATTTTCAACTTTATCACTAAAGCATAAGGTTTAAAGTTGATTGGGAAAATTTGACAGTTTCTCTCTGTCAAGTTAAGATAAAAGGCTGTGGCGAAGCAAATTAATTGCCTATGGCTCCCACTATCATATAATTATTATAAAGACAACACTCGGTGATCTAGAGCATTATGTCTCTGACACAGGAATTAACTAGTAGGACTCGTGCCTTGAATTGAAGGGCGATGTAAATTATTGTAATCCCTTAGATTATTATTCCTCTCCATGTGATTTATTAACACGATTGTTATCCTGTGTTTGAGTAAACGTGTATTCCTCCGCTGTCGCTTGCATATTATTATTATTATCCATTTATTTCAGGCATCAAGGCCCATATAATGCACATACAAAACAATATTAATATACCTAACTTAAAAATACTATAAACACATACAACATTATAATTACACTAAAAAACTAACAAGGTAACGCACACGAAGTGTCTGCGTCGTGTTTCGCTGTCTGGTGTCATGTAGCCGGCCACGAAACCGGCGGTACACAACACCCTTCGGCCAGAGCTCTTCCTTGAGGAACTTCTCGAGACGATGAGTTGGAACACGGACCACGAACGTATACCGTGCTGTGATACAAATACACATCTGTAACAACTGGATCGAGTTTCATTTAAGTAAACAGGGCGCCATAACGCGCCTAAAAGGCAATCCTGGGATATTTTTTAGGGTTCCGCACCCAAAGGGTAAAAACGGAACCCTATTACTAAGACTTCGCTGTCTGTCCGTCTGTCCGTCTGTCTGTCACCAGGCTGTATCTCAAGAACCGCGATAGCTAGACTGTTGAAATTTTCACAAAGTATGTATTTCTATTGCCGCTATAACAAAAAATACTAAAAACAAAATAAAATAAATATTTAAGGGGGGCTCCCATACAATAAACGCAATTTTTTGCCCTTTTTTGCTTGATATCAAAAATGGCAACAGGTAGGCACTTGAAATATTCACAAAATACTCAGTTGTATTTTAACTTTCATAATAAATAATTAAAATAAAATAAATATTTAAGGGGGGCTCCCAGACAACAAACATGTTTTTTTTAACATAACCCTTCGTGTGCGAGGTATTGAGTTTTCCAAGAAAAATGTTGTTTAACCCTTAGTCACAATGGCTTTTTAATTGTGTCTGTAATTACGGCACACAAGCGGTTAAAGAGGAGATGGCTCCGTTTATACAGAACAAATCAAATCGCAGCTTATAATATAAAATCAGTACTGTTAACGATAAACAACATAGTGCCTATGTAGCGAGTCCCGAGTCCACTCGGCACGTGCGCTTACGGTCCGAGAATTCAAATTAACGCAATAAAATTAAACCTAACGTACGACTTCGTAAATTTTGTGTGACGACATTTGCGTACAGTGTTGTCGTTAGTGCTAATGGAAAACACATAAAGTTTGTTATTATGTATTAAGTTAGCAAATCTCAGTATGAATACCGTTGACTAAGTAAGTTTGAAGACGTTAAAAATGTTTTATCGAGTTACAATTTATCTGTTTATTATAGTGTTTACATAAGGTAAAAGCTAACAGTCTTAAAATAATAATATGTATGCACAAAGGAAATTGCCCATTTCTCTACTGACCGCCGTTGCGCATCAAACAATTTTGTATGATACCTTAAATTGGATATAACAGAGCGGTGTGATGTCGTACTTTCAATGGAAAAAAAACTATTCATTTATTTTGTGGGGTTCTTGTTGTTCTTTGATTTTTTGTTCAGTTTTGAGGTTAGTTTTGTAACAAACCTTCCTCCAAAAGAAAGCAGACTTTTGAAACAATATGATTTGAATTCACATATAACAACAGACAATAATCCCATCAAACCAAACCAATGAATGATCCCAATAATATTACATAGGTAGGTCATGCTAACTGTAGGCTTGTCTGAGAAATAGAAAATAAAAATGCTTCAATATAGGAATGTAATAGTTTTATTTAATATACTACATTATATTTACATAATATAAAAAGCAAACAGTCTTAAAATAATAATAATATGTACAAGTATATAAAAGGAGGGGAAATAATACAAAGGGTATCGAAAAATTCGTCCGCATCGCTGTCAACAGGAAACGTGCCCCAAATGCCGGCAGCATTGTCACGTTGTATGGCAATGCTGTATCTCTGGTCACGTGAAGAGTCGATCAATCGCATGTCTCGAAATACTAAGTGTGCACTCGGGCCCCATGGCCCTAGTGTTTCAACATGTCCGTAGTATCTGATAGTAGGATGCTATTCTCACGTTATGATTGAATGAAAAATGCTTGAATATAGGAATGCAATAATTTTATTGGTGGTCCACATTTTCATAATATTCATAAAATATGTCGTCTAAAAACGGAGCCGGCGGCTCAACAGACCTAAATCGAGCCCAACTGAGTTACCACAAAATGGTCATAACGTGAGCACAGCATCCCACTGTCCGATTACCCACCAAACAATTGCAATAATAGCCAGTTATATCAGCTACTGAGTTACTTGCAACCCTATTAACTAAAACGTAGGCGTAGTACACCTTACTGCTAATATGTCGTGACTTAATTCTACCCCTTACTAAATACCTGTCCATTCCCAGTACCAATGGCAAGTCATCCTCAATGTCGTTTGCGACTTCAATTTCGTATTTTCCGTTTCTACGGACATGCTCCCCATAATACGACCGAGCCTGTTTAACTTGATAGGAACCTAGAGCTACTGTCATGAGATCATGTAATGAAAATCTTGGAAAAGTGACCAAATGTGGATGTTCAGCATCTATACTAAAGATAATTGCTCTCCTTCTATTAATATTTTCATTTTGTATGTACTCTCCCAAATAATTTCTTACACTTAATCTAGCTTTAGCTATTTCCAAAAATTGTTGAGCATCAGGTCGGTCCACAATTGGTGCATGGAACATATTTAAAAGTGCACATGCAATATTAAAATCTAGCATCAGGTGTGTCGATGCACGGTTAAAGTATTCTTGGCGAAATAATTTAAAATCGCGTTTTATCCGCCCATTTACAACTTCAACAACCCATCGACACATTGTAACACATCTTGACCGATTTGCCTGTTCTGTGGTTAACTGATTTTCGCCTTCTAAAAGAGACTCAGGCATGTACGCTTTATAGCCGTGACTGCGCAACTCGCCAATCACATCTCTGAAGCCCCTATCTAAAATAAAAACATCTCCAGGCCTTAAATTTGGGCCTTGGGGTGCATGTTGAAAGCCTCCTCGCGGCGCACCCTGGGCAACGTCAGCACCAATTGCCCACTGGTTCTGGTGGACTCTTGGGGCTGGCGGCTAATTTTCAACACACGGGGAAAGGTCATGGTTCCAATCACCGATCATCCTGGATGGTCGGTGAAGGGAACCGGGCTATAGACGGTCATGCGTCTACTCCCCCTCTGCTTACAGAGGGAGGTGAGTGGGCGCAAACCGTCACTGGGCGGTACCCACGAGAGTGTGGGCGTTGGAGGGTGTCCCATGCCCGCGCTGCGTCTGTCCGGCATCCGGCGGCAGCGTGGGGACGCCGGGGCGGCGGTTGGTTCTGCCCAACCGTCGGCCACCCCGTAACCTTGAACTCAGGACCGGGGGTCCGGGCCACTGAGGTCCGGGCCGCGAGGAAGACAACCTCTATAAAAAATTACCCCAATCCCAAGGTCGAGCGTGCCGAGGGGATGAATGGCCGGAGGGGATCCGGTCGTTAGCGCGAACAGGGACCTCACCCTTAAAAAGGAACAAACCATGATGCAAAAGACAGACGACAAAAAACTACCCCAGGGCGGTACCGGCTGCTCAGCAGTCGGAGAATCCGCCACGTTCCCTTTGGGAACGTCAAGCCCCCATTCGTATTCTGGGGGGGGCAACGAATGTCTTCCGCTTGCCATTGGCAACAAGAGCCGAGGAGGCTCCTGTCCCTTAGGGGACCAAAGAGAGGAGAGGAGAGATGCGGGCTCGGAGTCCGACGCCGCATCAGGAGGCGCGAGCACGAGAGGCTCAGGGAGCCCCTGCCGTGCCAAGGAGGTGGCCGCTGTGGCGAAGCTCAGCAAGCGGCCAAGGTGTGAGGACGGTCAGGGGCTGTCCTCCGATGAAGAGCTGGCCTCAGCTAGAAAGATCCCCACCAGTAGGCGGGGTGGGGTGCGCGAGCGAGGCAAGGGGAGGGGGCTCACTGCCCGCGAGGCGGCAGAGAGAGCGGAGGAGCCCGCAAAAAGATACTACCAACTACTACTACTACACTACTACCAACCACCAATCTCTTATGGAAAAGTGTTAGTGGTAGAAATCTAACTTAGAAACATATATTAATGATTCTAATTATTATAATTCTCTAAATATGTACCTGTTATTGTCGCGAAACATATTTTGATCAATCTGACACTGACCTGCAAATTGCAAAAAACGTAAGAAAATTTAAATTTCACGGTCTATCACTATGCATTCATCTTAAAGGACATGAAAAACTTCGAACGCATCACTGTCAATAGGAAAAGTGCCCAAAAGGCTGGGAGCATTGCCACTGTTGTATGGCAATGCTGATGAATCTTTGGTAAAAAAATAGGCCAGCTGGTCACGTGAAAAGTCGAGCACTTGGCGATGTTTCGAAAAACGAATTCTAATTATCTAAATTAGTTGCTTGTAGCTAAGTAATAACAGTGTAGAATAGATGATGAATTAAGATGTAATAGAGCAGTGGTGGCCACGTGGTGACAGCCATGACTTACGAGTTGTAGGCCGTAGGTTCGAACCCAGACGGGCGCTTTACTTTGTTTAAATTATAACATCTCCACTGCTCTCAAAACGGTGAAGGAAAACATCGTGAGGAAACCAGCATGTCCTAGAACCAAAAACTCGAAGACATGTACCTAACATCTACCAACCCGCACTGGGCCCGCGTGGTAGATTACGGCCCACTCCCTCTCACGGAGAGGAGGCCTGCGTCCCAGCAGTGGGAACATTATAGGCTGATTATGTAAGTAATAACAGTCGCACGTGTCGATCGATCAGGTTAAGCTACGCTTGCCACGGTTGATCCGTGGATGGGTGACCATCTTTACATACTTACCAAGACCCCTCCGTGTCTCGGAAAGCACGTTAAGCCGTTGGTCCCGGCTGTCATTCGTGGGTATTTGACAGTCGTTACGGGTCGTCAGAAGCCCGAAAGTCTGACAACCAGTCTTACCAAGGGTTAGGCAGATGATGATGATGAGTTGCTTTTTATGCTTTTTCGGTAATTTTTCCAATGCTTTATGGCATTTGTATGGTTAAGTTAATACACCTATATATATATTCCTATTTAACATCCTTTAGAGCTTGTAGACCTCAAATAATTATTTTGTCATTTATATTTTAATTATACACAAGTCCAAAAATTGCATGTGTTTCTTAGATAAACCCGTGGAAATCGACACATGTACATATCGTCAAAATTAGCATAATATTGATAATATGCTAATTTGGGCTATTTAGTGCCACAAAAATCTCGAACATATGGACAGTCGCACGACAATTGAATTGTAATGACATGTGAATGATTTTGTGTTCGTATTGTAAGACTCATTTCATTCACCAGTCTTACCAAGGGGTCTCGTGTTTCCCATTAGCAGGGTTGTGGAGGTACGATAGTCAGTTGCTCCATGTAAAATACTGATATTCTGCTGCATCCGGTTGGACTGGAAGCCGACCCTGACACAGTTGGGAAAAGGCTGGGCAGATGATCATGATTACGAGACTCAGTTCATGAAGTTTGTAAAAATTTTTCTTTTAAAAATAGTTTTTTTTTACCAATAAATTCTTTCTAGCTACCATCAGAATCTAGAATGTTAATGTTTTACCAATACCTACGTTTTTTTTTAAGAAAGGCGTTATGAATTGGAATTGGCTATTGGTTGTTTTATTAGCAATCCATGGATCTGAAAAAAAAAACATTTATAATTTAAAATCTAACTCAGACCATGTTAGTTATTCTGTGCTCAGACTTGCAACTAAATTAATCGCCCAATTAGAACGCCACCCAAACAATACGAAATGTATTCAAATTTTATTCACCTTAAAATGTATCAGTAACATCGATCTGCGCATGCACACAAATGTTTCATGCACTTATTAGGGTAACCATTAGTTTGAAAAGGCTAAAACCCTATATTTACTACCCCAATATTTAGAAAAAAAACGGTAGGCAACTTTAATTTTGCTACTTATAATCTTAAAAGATGGCCAGTGGCCAAGACTGAATGTGGAAGGCAGAGAACCGAGGTTGTGGCGCAACTCGAGGGGCCTATGCCTAGCAGTGGACTACAATTATGCAACACTAGCTGCGTCTTACGGCTTCACCCGCATAAGTCTCTATCCCGTGGGAATATCGGGATACAAAGTAGCCTAAAAAGCTAACAGTCTTAAAATAATAATATGTACCTACAAGAATATAAAAAAGAGGGGAAATAATCAAAAGGCATCAAAAAATTCGTCAGCATCGCTGTCAACAGGAAACGTGCCCAAAAGGCTGGCAGCATTGCTACTTTGTATGGCAATGCTGGTCCTTTGGCCAAAAAATAGGCCAGCCTCTGGTCACGTGAAGAGTCGACCAACCGCTTGGCGATGTCTTGAAATACTAAGTGGGCACTCCCCCATGGCCCTAGTGTTTCAACCCCAAACGGCTCAAACATATAAGTTCCAAAGAGATTGGAGTATTTGCGCCGTTTGAGGTTTTCCGCACCTGTAGCAGCCGCCCCAGCACAGCTCACCGTGCTTGGAAGATGGGATGGCGCAAGGGTGTCGACACACGTTGCATCCCATACCAAAGGTCTACCAACCTTCCAAGGCATTATGGCCATTCCGTCTGGTCTCTTCTCATCGTCCCACGCCAAGTCATTGGGTTCTAAAACAGCTGGCACCCCGGCGGTGACAAGGGCACGATGGATGATGTCACGATGCAAAGTTGATTTTAATTTTTATCTGTATCGTAAAGTTTGTATAGATGGTAACCCTATAGGCACTTGATAAACGGCCATTATGGTCATGTTCTTAATACCCCTCTTTTTATGCCCAATTTGTTATTTTATTACTTCCATAAAATCAGGTGTTACAGTTTACACCAGCTAATTAGAACCTGTTTTGTTTCCGTTAATTTTTTATACAAATGTCAATAACAAATTAAACATATTTGGTTGCTTTAGAATGGTTTAAAGTGGGAAATGATCTATTTCCTGTTTGAGAAGGCCAGATGGTTTTTAATAAAAACCAGTCATGTGCCAGCTGGACACGCGCACCGAGAGTTCCGTACAAATTTGTAGGTATGTAAAAAAAAATGTAACTACGAGTTTACGGTTTTCGGATTTTTTCCTTTACTTGTGCTACATGACCTTGCTTCTTGCCAAATTTCATGATTCTAGGTCAACGGAAAGTACCCTATAAATTTTGATTCCCTTGAGAGTGTCGAAATATACATTTTTGCGGCATAAACGGCCGTATCTTTTTTTTACGTTAACTTAGAAATTTGATATTTTCACAGGTTCAAGGGAGTGCTACAGTTTGTAGCAGACCATGAGTACCTATATCGTTTTAATTTCAACTCGATACCTCCACGCGTTCCCGAGGTAAAGGGTCTTAACAGACAGACAGACAAACGGACAACAAAGAGATCCTATAAGGGTTTCGTTTTTTTTCCTTTCTAGGTACGGGAAACCCTAAAAATCGCCATCATCAACATCATGATATCTATCTACCCACTTATTTTTATTACCGACCTAGTTTTATTTCAGTTCAATCTTCTTAATCTGAATTCAAAAGGAGATGGATAACGCTCCCATACAAGTATGGTCCAGCATGGACATTAATAAAACAATATATACCATGAAGGAATATTTGTATTTAATAGACCTGTTTATATTTTATTAGGTACTCCAGAAGCCTGTGGTGACGAGACATAAGACATTTTAATTCAAAATTAATCAGATTACAAGAACAGATTAGACGGTGACGGTGACCCACAAGGTATTTGACTGTAACTTCGGGGTCGAGTGCATTGAATTACTATGTATAATTATTCAGGTCAATCGATTAGGTTAAACTACGCTTGCCGCGGTTGGTCTGTGGATGGGTGACCATCTTTACATACCGAGACCCCTCCGTGCCTCGGAAAGCACGTTAAGCCGTTGGTCCCGGCTGCCATTCGTGAATCTTTGACAGTCGTTACGGGTAGTCAGAAGCCCGACAGTCTGACAACCAGTCTTACCAACCAACCTAATAACTAGGTTGTGGAATTCAGATAGGCAGTCACTCCTTGTAAAATACTGGTATTCAGTTGCATTCGGTTAGATTGGGAGCCCAACTTTGTTGGGAAAAGACAAGCAGATGATTTCTAGCTGATAATAATCTTCCAGTAGGTAATTACAGACGTCAGCACATCAAGCTACCCGAAACTGTCAAATATCCCCAATCAACTTTGAACCTTATGCTTTAGCGATAAAGTTGAAAATCTATTAAAGAAATTTGACAGATTGTAGTAGCTTGATGTGCTGGCGTCTGTACCTACTGAAAGTTTTTATTGTTTTTTTAGGTGAGGTGTGCCGACTTGGGTTTGGTTTTATCTTTATTTAATTAAATAAAGATAAAACCCAAGTAGGTAAGTATGCAGGTAGTAGAAACTGTGATGCATACAAATCTTAACATCATCATTTAAGTAAGTACCAAATATCAGAACACAAATCCTAATCAACTACCAACAACATGTCACCACATTAACATGAAAAGCGACCACAATTTATCAAAAATTACTTCTGAAACTTCCACCACACATTAGAACTGTAAACATTAGTTTGTTTGACAATGATCATTTGTTTACTCGTTAACACATGCCTTTAGGCGACAAAAATAGTAACTGTGATTTGGTGAAATTGCTTGATGAATGGTGAAATATTTTTGGTCTATTTCGGTGAAGCTATGTTTAATACTTTGAAATTTAAGCCTCTTATGACACAGTACACAAAAGAAAAAGTGATAAAAAGGAATAACAAATCGGATACACAAAAGAAAACGTGATAAATAAGAATGACAAAGTGGATATACCTACAGCGTACCGCTTTAAATAACGGCGACATTAATTTAACACACGTTTACGGTTCCACGTTTTCGTTTTATGAGCAAATTTTAATTTAATTTAACGTTATTATTGATTTATTTAAAATCTAAAATAGCATCTTGAAGCAACCTGTATGTAGAACTATTATATAGCGCAAGGTCATTAGCTGGGGCCACGAATTATAACATCGCATCAATGAAATTAAATCGAATAAAGTGCAAAGATTAGGCGAATTAAACGAAAAAGAGAGAGCCCTATGTCGGCGCAGGCAGTTTTCGAATTACGATTTTTTTAAATAATTATTGTTATAATTTTTATGAAAACTGTCCACTAGCCCTACCCGTACCCGTGTGTTATATTAATGTCGCCATTGTAACGGCACTTTGTAGAAGATTGATTATGAAAAAAAATTTTGGAAGCAATAAAGATTTATAATTTATAATATAAATTATAAAGATACATAATAAAGGTTCTGTCGATCGGGCACCAAGTCAGTGAAGATCTACCGATTTATGCAGAATCAGCCTATAATTTTGTTGTTGTCCCACTGCTGGGACACAGGCCTCCTATCAATGAGTGGACCGTAATCCACCACGCGGAGCCAGTGCGGGTTGGTAGATGCAGGAATGGCGATTCCTCACGTTATTTTCCTTCACCGTTTGGAGAGCAGGGGTGATGAAAGTAAAATACAGAAGCCAGCACATCAAGGTACTAATCTGTCAAATTTCTGTAATAGATTTTCAACTTTATCGCTAAAGGATAAGGTTCAAAGTTCATTGGGAATATTTGCTCACACAAGTGCAATTTAACATCCAACAATTCATGTAACTGTCCGCGTTTGTCGAAAACTAACACCATCAAATATTTGGGAGTTGTAATAGATAGCCGACTAAATTTCCAGGACCACATTGAGGCCTTGGTTCCTAGAATGCGAAAACTTATTTATATATTTAAATCTCTTCGTCATATTGCTGACACTTCCATAATAAAAACTGTTTATCTCGCATTGTGCCAATCCTTACTATCTTATTGCTTAACTTCCTGGGGTGGAGCTGCTAAAACTCACTTGCTGAAACTGGAGAGAGCCCAAAGAGCCATATTAAAAGTTAGTTCTTTCCTTCCGATACGTTACCCTACGGTTGATCTATATCAGCGATGTAAGGTACTGACCGTTAGACAACTTTTTGTTCTACTGACAGTTACCAAGAAACACTTGGAACTTTCTTATGACCTTAAAACAATCTCAGGCAAGAGAAGAACCACCGATGTCTGCACAACAAATAGATATAAACTCAGTCTAGCACATAATTTTTACGGTTTCCTGGGCCCATATTTGTATAATAATATGAACAAGCAGCTGTCAATTTATCCTCTTTCTAGGGCAGAGTGCAAGAAAAAAGTTAGTTCGTGGCTTCAAGGTATTGATTACAACGCAAAAGAACGTTTATTAAAACCCTTAAGGTAACGTTTATTAGATATGGATATATAGTTTACATACACGTCACACCACCACTCTCACCCTCATCGACACACACCCACATATACTCACCCTCACCGTACACACACTCACTCAAACTCACCCTCACTCACCGACACACACCCACACATACTTACCCTGAATCAAAATTTGCTATCTTGTTTTACTCTAGTTTTAATTTTCCTTTTTTGTTAGTATTAACTTGTAATAACGTTTTATTATGTACAACCTGTATGTTCATTTAATATAGTCATAGGTCAATAAGTGAGTGTCCGATGGATGGTAAGCCTGGTGATCTGCAATACAGGTTTTACCTACAACAGACACCAGTCTCTAATAAGTGTTACTTTGGCTTTGTACTGTGTTTGTGATAATGAGAGAACAATAAAGAATATTATTATTATTATATTATTTGACAGTTTTGGGTAGCTTGATGTGCTGGCGTCTGTATTTGCCTCGATTCCTACATCTCGTAAACAGGGGTCGATACCTCTGGGCCACGGGTTCCCTATACGAGTTCGAAATACTGTTCCGCGAAAATTGCCACTACTGTTACAATGATGATTCGATAATTATGATGATTGTAAAGATAAAAGAAAAAAAAAACAACAAAAATAAAAGATAAAAGAAAAACAACAAAAATCAGAATCTTCACTTTAACAACACTAGCCAGTGAAACTATTACAGTTTGATTTTCTAAAAAACTCCCATTACTCATGAATTTTGACGACAAAATTACATACAAGGGTGCAAATGTGTACGACAAATTCACAGTTAACTAACGCCACACCTGACATTTCTTAGAACCAGCCCAACGATGCAACGGACGACATTCACAATTTCAAAAATGCAAAAGATTGCATCAATATCGTTCGCAATTTACCTGTCACGGTGGGTAAAGGTAATTATTACCTATTACTCAGTAACATAACAAAGGAATTTTAATTCCGAGTGAATCTCACGCGCCAACGATCAAGGAGGCCAGAGCGAGGATGACACACGACTTGATTGTAATGACTGGACTACACAGTTTGCTGAGTAGGTAGAAAACAGGGAAAGTTAAATTGGAAGGGCGTTTAGAGGTGAGAATGTTTGGTGAGGATTTTATTAGTGCCATTATTATTAATCATCAAATCATAAATCATCAAATGACCCCTCCCGCTCTGGGTTGAGCGGAAGGGAGTGTCAGACTTCTTACTGAGTAAAACCCAGCCGTGTTCCTTCCTTAGCCCTTTATGTTCCTGGCCAGCGATAACCCTTTTGGACAATCCCGCTGAAGTGCCTGTATCCTTTATTATTAGTTTGTTATAAATGAATAATACGTTAAAATAATCAACATCTGCCTAGCCTTTTTCCAAATATGTTGGAGTCGGCTTCCAGTGTAACCGGATGCAGCTGAATACCAGTATTTTACATGGAGCGACTGCCTATCTGACCTCCACAACCCATATACTGGGTTATACCCCTCGGTAGGACTGGTTGTCAGACTTTCTGGCTTCTGACTACCCGTAACGACTGTCAAAGATCCACGAATGACAGCCGGAACCAACGGCTCAACGTGCTTTACGAGGCACGGAGGGTCTCGATAAGTAAAGATGGTCACCCATCCACGACCTACCGCGGCACGATCGACCTGTGCGGCTGTTATTATTTAGCCACGGACCCTAATAAGTTAAAATAATAAATTTGGTTTTTATTTATGCTTCAGTTTAGAAAGCCTACTTTTTAGCAAACAGTGCCTGTGTTAGGAAACTCCGCTCTTCCATAGTACAGCATAATGGATGAGTGCACAGGTGTCACTCAGGTTAGATCAGAAACCCTTGGGACACACAGATCTTACACAGATATTCTCAATAGGCCAGGAGACGTAATCAACTTCTGGAGGGAGGGCTGGTTGGAATAACCATCGACGGCCGCCATGGCCCACGCACAATGGTCCATTTGAAGAACTAAGTGCGGAAATCAAACCCATAACATAGAACATATTACAGCATAATTACTTTATCTAGTAACAAAAGCGATAGTAATAAAATATCAAATAAAAATAAGGATGTAAGTGAGAGTATCAGTGAGAGTGTATCTGCTAAGAGATAAGTACTTAGATACTTAATTAGGTATACTTCTTTTTGGTCACTGGGAGGAAGAACATCACGACCAGGGGCCTAAAAAGGCCACTTTGGCAGAATCATAAAAGGATAACATTATTAATATAGCGAAAAGAGTCCGTGTTTTTCTTTTTTTCGCTGCAATACTTAGGTATAATCAAAGAGAATTGGGATTGGATTTAGATCGGATTGATTGGTATTTTAGGACAGACAAAAAAAATAACTGAAAAATCCTTCATCGATGGGATTTGATACGATTAACTTAACAGTTATCTGTCCATTATGATTTATAATGTTATCCTTTTATGATTCTGCCAAAGTGGCCTTTTTAGGCCCCCTGATCTGAGATAACTTCTTGAAAACACCAACCAATGTATGTTTAAGTGTCGATCCCGTGCAGGGAATATAAGGATAAAAACTATCCTATGTCCTTCTCGGGATGCAATCTATAGCTCTGCCAAATTTTATCGAAATCCGTTCAGTGGTTTAGGCGTGAAGGGTAATATACCAATGGTTTATAGTATCTTTATTGTCTTTAAATGCGCCTGCGTTCCAGATCGATAAATGGGTTTTCTTGAAGGAACTATCGTGATACCAACAGACAGACAGAGTAACTTTCGAATGTTTAATATTATAGTATAGATTAGTAGCATACATAATAGGTGCTTATATTATGGTATAGATTAGTAGCATACATAATACTTCAGTGGGATTGTCCGAAAGGGTTACCGCTGGCCCTGGAACATAAAGGCTAAGGAAGGAACACGGGCGGGTTTAAGTGAAACTCCCGTCCGCTCCACTCAGAGCGGGAGGAGTAATTTGATGATTTCACACGCAAAAAAAAGGCTCAGCCATATTTCACCATAACCTTCACTTAAGTTTAACCAAAGTCAGTAGGCCAGATCCATGACATGAGATGAAGAAGTCCTGACAATTTATTCAAAGAACAATAAGTATACAGGCTGTGGGTGGATAAAAAATAACGATTGATCTCCTTGCAATGGAGAATAATGACACATCCATACAAATACTAACAGTGAGTTTTACTTTCATTATTCTTTTAACAACACAGGCCAATTACGTAACTTAAAATTTTTCACTCACACCATTATTTTAACACAAAGAATGTACTAACATGACGGGGATTGATGCAAATGACACCTCCTTACAACAAAAACGTCAAAAATTCCATCAGCTGCTGAAAAAAAAAACACTTGAATTTCAACCTCATGTCATAGAAGATAAAGCTCTATGTATATTTTCAGAACTGTAACATGCGAGTTTGTAAAACAAATTCAGTGTTGCTGTCAGTTATCAAAATTTCCAAACGATTTTCATCTTAATTTTCAGCGTAGTAGAATCTATAGATAATTTTATACAGCTGTAAGAAGTAATGTGGTAAATTGCCGGTGACATGTTACTATTGATTTAAGAAAGTTTATTCAAGGGGTGGGTACAGACGTTTCCTTTGAAGAAATTATACAATTTACGGGGTTTAAACTTCATAGGGGTGAGAATGAAAGGAATGCTTAGAAAAATAAACTGTGAACGTTTTATTTTTGTTCATATTTAACTTTCAGACATTTGAGGAGGGGTACCTAATGTAGCTTTGATTAATTGGTAATCTAAATAAAATGACCCAAAATATACCTCATCATCTGCCTAGCCTTTTCCCAACTATGTTGGGGTCGGCTTCCAGTCTAACCGGATACAGTTGAATGCCAATATTTTACATGGAGCAACTGCCTATCTGAACTCCACAACCCAAATAATAATATATGGGTAGAACGATATTCCTTGGTAAGACTGATTTTCAGATATTCGGGATTCTGACGATCCTTAATGATTCACAAAGATCCATGAATGACAGCCGGGACCAACGGCATAACGTGCTTTCCTTCCGAGGCACGGAGGGGTCTTAGTATGTAAATAAAAAACCTAAATCTTTTAAGATTTACAGACAGACAGACATAAAAATAAGGAGTTATTCCGGTCTGATCCCCTGAACCCCCCCCTCCACCTCCTCACCTCGATCCCCTCCTGGATCGTCTTCAAGCTAAATAAGCTAAGTGTAGTATTGGCTTTCCTAGACTGTGCTGAGACTTGGACGCTGCGAGACTTCGAGAAGAAGAAGATAGACGTTCTGGAAATGTGGTGCTGGAGAAGAGTGCTTTGAGTGTCGTGGACTGAGTTTCGCACCTACACCTCTATAGAACCAAGAACTCAACATCAAAAAGCGTCTATCCGTTATGGTCCAAACGCGCATCCTCAAATACTTAAGACATGTCTCGAGGCGTGAGGGAGACTCTATTGAGCGCCTTGTCGTGCAGGGTAGAGTGGAGGGTACTCGACCACGCGGACGCTCACCCATGAGATGGACTGACCAAATTAAATCCGCAGTGGGTGGTCCCTTGTAGGAGTGCACAAAAAACACCCGAAATCGGAATAGGTGGCGAGAAATCATGAGGCGAATCACATCAGCCCCTAAACAAGAAACTACACGAGGACCACGACCGCTCTGACAAGAGTGCTACGAAGAAGAAGAAGTTGGCTTTGAACAAGGCTAGTTGTGTAAGTACACTTGTCTCAATAAAATTCTTCTATTTATACCAATATTATTTGTTTTTGTATTTATTTGTATAGTAAGTTAGTTAGTCTATATTAGTTTGTATTTGTTTAATATGTATGTATGATTAATTAAACAAATTAAATAATTTTTATACAGCAATGTGTGAACGTGTTCTAAATAAATATTATAAAGAGGTAAAATTTGTGAGTTTCTATGTAGGGGGTAATCTCCGGAACTGCTGATCCGATTCCGAAAATTCTTTTACTAATGGAAAGCTACATTGACGAGTGTCATAAGGATATATTTTATGTTACAACAAGACCTTTTACGCGGACGATGTAGCGGTTAGAAGCTAGTAAATTTTATTTAGCAACACATTAGGCCATTTTATTAAAAAAAAAAAACCAGCTCATCCCTAATCGTGTCAGGGGAGGCAATTAACTGATATCGGCTGAGTGTACACGTAATGCGTCTTGTATAAATATTGAACCGTGTGCCAGACGTATTTGTGTGTAATAGCCTTATAATATTGTTTGTTTGGCGCTGTCTCTGCCTTTGGTAATGACAGACACGTTTTATGAAAATTGTTTGAATGTTTTCGTGTTTCGGGTTGTGATATCAATTTTAAATCAGTACTCTTGTACCAGAATAATAACAGCCGTACGGGTCGATCGATCAGGTTAAGCTACGCTTGTCGCGGTTGGTCCGTGTTTGGGTGACCATCTTTTCATATCAAGACCCCTCCGTGCCTCAGAAACCGCGTTAAGCCGTTGGTGCCAGCTGTAATTCGTAGGTATTTGGCAGTCGTTACGGGTTACTAGAAGCCCGAGAGTCCAACGACCAGTCTTACCAAGGTGTATCGTATTACCCAGTAACTGGGTTGTGGCCAGATAGGCAGTCGCTTCATGTAAGATACTATATAGGTATTTGGCTACATCCGGTTAGACTGGAAGCTGACCCTAACATAGTTGGGAAAAGGCTAGGCAGATGATGAAATCAAAATCAAAAGTCATTTATTCAAACTGGGCTGAGAATCACCGTCAAGTGCATCAAGCTAGTATTTTGCTGAGCCATCCCATCCATAAGTGGCCGCGAGACATCTGCGAGACGATTCCCGGCCACAATAGGCGCGGGCGCGGACGGAGAGTAATGGGCAGCTCACCGTCCGATCAGGACCAGGCCCGTGCCGGACGGCGCGTACGTGTTCCACGCGCGCCTCAAAGATATGTCAGCATCAAGGAAGGGGCGCCCCCCTTAGGGCCGAAGCCTGCCGGGTCAGCGTGTCCGAAAGGGTTACCGCTGGCCCGGAACATAAAGGGCTAAGGAAGGGACACGGGTGGGTTTAAGTCAGTAAGAGTCTGACATTCCCTTCCGCTCCACCCAGAGCGAGAGGAGTCATTTGATGATTTCCCATCAAGAAAAAACAAAAATCCCATAAGTGGCTGCAATACTCCGTACAGGAACGGACCTGTAAATATTCAGGGTCAAAATGAATTAACTAAGAACTGTGCAAAAGTGATAGTTATCGGTATCCAAACACGATAAAATAAAAAATATTTGATTTTTTTTACGGGTCAAAGTCCGCTGGCAGTATAGAGGTATGAGGAACAGTGTGTAAAGTTCACTCATACTCTATAGAAAAGGGAGGATCCTCCGACCAGCCAATGATGCATGTCGGGCCGTTGTATCTATGCTAGTTGCGCGGTAAACTCTACTTGCGAGATGCAGGATTTTGCGTGACGTCAGTATGACGCGTTGTTCACATGTGGCGTTGTAGATACCGCTACAGTAGTGTTGTTGCTTGAATTATGAGTTGAGAAAATATGTTTTATCGCATTTCGTTATCGTTCACGTCTGTAAAGCTTACATAAAAAGCGTTTGCGGAGTTTCGCTCGCTAATTTAATTTGACCCTGTATCATTATCAAATATCATACTAATATTATAAAGGCGAAAGCTTGTGAGTGTGTGTGTTTATATGTTTGTTACTTCTTCACGCTCAAACGGCTAGACCAATTTTGATAAAATTGTGTATGGAGGTAGCTGGCACCCTGGATTAACATATAAGCTACCTTTTATCCCGATATTCTCACGGGATCGACACTTATGCGGGTGAAACCGCGGGGCGCAGCTAGTTATTTCTATAAAAGAAGAAAACCTGTACATGACATGTAATTCCCAATTCAAGTACACAATCTCCTCCCAATTCCCACATCACAAACGGAAGTTACAAAATATCACGAACCGGTATTAGTAGGCGCATCCGTAGGTACCAAAGGTTTATAACAGTGATCCAATCAAATGATTTTCCCTGAACCACGTGTAACAGTGATTAATATCTGTAATACGGTATTATTGTCCGGTGCCTGCGCCGTTATCGTGATCGACAGTTTTGAATCATGCGGGTTGAGTGCGGATGTGGAACGACGAATATTTGAAGATGGAGTATACAGGGTTATTTCGTAAAACAACAATCTCTTAAGAGGTCATTGTACTTATCATTATGAACAACTTTTACTATGGAACCAAACCTGAAATAGCGACAAAAAATCTGCTGTTCCCTACATTTATGTTCGTATAACTCGTCAAAATGTAGGGAACAACAGATTTTTTTTTTTGCGATTTCAGGTTTGGTCCCTTAGTTAAAGTTGTTCATAATGATGAGTACAATGACCTCTGAAGAGGTTGTTAATGTTTTACCAATAACCCTGTATATTATAAGTTAACCGACTTAGGGCTGATTTTTCAATCAACCGATAATTTTTATTCGTGGAATAAAATTGACGTCTGACAGATTTTGTATGGAAGAACTGTCAAAAATTCAAAATTATTCCTGGAATAAAACTATTTGGCGTTGGAAAAATCAAAGTACAACGAGTCAGTTTTTGTACTTATTAAGGCTGATTTTTCCATTGCCAGATACTTTTTATTCGTGGAATAAAATTAACGTAACAGATTTCGTATTGAAGAACTGTCAAAAATTCAAAATTATTCCTCAGATAAAGGTATCAGATGCTTAAAAAATCAGACCGTAGTCGTACAAAAAAGAGATTCGGATAATATTGATTTTTCCATATTGCATTTCCCTATTTTAAGTGACTAAAACTAATCATGGATTCGTCATAGCAAGCCCGCACGCATAAGGGAAGTGTTTTATTATTGCCTTTATCTTTTTAGATCTATTTTTTCGTTAGTTTTGTTGCTCGTCATTTATATCGCATGAGCTAACTATTAATTTAATTAAAAGCGTATCCATTTGGGGCTACTTTCGCGCTGTTTTAGATGTAATCATTAATTTTCTTTATTAGAAACAGGTTGTTTTGTTGTAAGCTTAATGTTTTGGAAATAAAAAAAAAATTGTTTAACATGTAATTTACTCGTATGTAATCATCTTCCTAGCCTTGTACCAACTATGTTGGGTTCGGCTTCCAGTCTAACCGGATGCAGCTGAATACCAGTAATTTGACATGGAGCGACTATATGTATTTTGAATGGACACTGATTTAAAGATGAGTTATGAGAAAAAAGGTTTCTTCTAGGTAAGCTCACTCCATCGTCGTCTTTGTCTCTGTCACCTCTGACATAGACTAGAGTCAAGAGCAAACCCATTTCAAAAAAAAAAAAAAAGTTTTTTAAAGAAATTTGAAATTCCTCATATCTCGTCTTTACCTATATCAGAGTCCTTTCAAAATATTTATTTGGGAACTTAGATATTCTGTAATCCAATCGGAATAAATACACACTACCTTAAGAATATGTTTGATTTATAAATTATTTTGTTATTACGTTTGTATGAACTATGCATTAGCAGGCGTAGTTCGCCAGCCCCTTAACTTCGTGACCACTAAGACTTATCACCTTATATTTTACTGCAAAAAAACTATCATTTCATCGTGGTGTTCAATCATGTAAATAAAAAAACATGATCCAGATTATAAGCAGCAACGTTATTTATTCAAAAACGTTGATTCAATAAACTAACAGTAATAATAATCTGGGGGCCTAAAAAGGCCACTTTGGCAGAATCATAAAAGGATAACATAATGGACAGTTAACCGTTAAGTTAAGAGCGTTTACGCCGTACGGCATTTCATACAAACTTTCAAACCCTTATTTTTCGAAATGAATGAACCGATTTTAATGAAACTTCATACGCATAGGCAGGATACGAATGTCTAAAAAGTTACTTAAGAACATTTTCTAAAAATAGTGTTATAGCCAAAATAGACCGATTTTAAATTTTCCATAGAAACAGAGATTTCCGGTTATCTTTTTTTAAATAAAACATTTCGAAAATTTTCTCTACTAACTGTTTAGACCTTTGTATCCTGCTTATGCGTATGAAGTTTCATTAAAATCGGTTCATTCATTTCGAAAAACAAGGGCTTGAAAGTTTGTATGAAATGCCGTTCGGCGTAAACGCTCTTAATCGTATCAAATCCCAAATCCAATCCCAATCTCTTTGATTATACCTCTTTGATTAGTGCAGCGAAAAAAAGAAAAACACGGACTGTCTTCGCAATATTACGATTCATAATGTTATCCTTTTATGATTCTCCAAAGTGGCCTTTTTAGACCCACTGTTCCCTACATCGTTTTTTAAACGGTACATCTTCCCCATCACTAAATAATAATGAATCATCGTTTTGCACCTTTTTTCGTTTTTCAAACTCCGTGGGAATGCGCGTTAGCATGGGGTGAAAGCGTTTTGCGGTTAATATATTTTCCATTTTTAAAAAAAGGGGCGTTTATTTTTTTTTTCTTGTGTTTTTGGCCAGTTAATTTTTTTTCATTATTTGTGGGTGAATCAATTTGCCATCTAATTGTGTTGGGAAGTATTTAATGGGGTTTCAAAGGTCATGGATCATTGAAACTAATGGTATAATAATGATGACTAAATTCTGTGATAGAAATAGTGTTTTTGGAGGGGCTTGTGGCTCTGTAATAACAGCCGCACGGCTCGATCTATCAGGTTAAGCTACGCTTACCACGGTCGGTCCGTGGATGGGTGACCATCTTCACATCCCAAGACCTCTTCTTGCTTCGGAAAGCACGTTAAGCCGTTAGTCCCAGCTGTCGTGGATTCGTGGATCTTTGACTGTCGTTACGGGTCGTCAGTAGCCCGAAAGTCTGAAAATCAGTCTTTCTTACCAAGGGGTATCGTGTTTCCCAGTACCTGGGATGTGGAGGTCAGATAGGCAGTCACCCCATGTAAAATACTGGTATTCAGCTGCATCCGGTTAGACTGGAACCCAACCCCATCATAGTTGGGAAAAGGCTAGGCAGATGATGATGAAATAGTGTTTTGTTAACTTTGAGTGGGTATTTGAACTTTGGATCGAGAGGTTTTAATAACATAATATCACGCCTGTAATTCCGGAAGGGTTAGGCAGAGGTTTAGAGGTACAGACGCCAGCACATCAACCTATCCGAAACTGTCAAATTATCCCAATCAACTTAGAACCTGATGCTTTAGCGATAAAGTTATTATAGAAAATCTATTATAGAAATTTGACAGATTGTAATAGTTTGATGTTCTGGCGTCTGTACACCTACATTTTTCCAGACGCCCACGCCCACGTTTTGGTCCAGAGAAAGTAATAGGGAGTCTATTCCCCTTAAAGACTTAAGGGGAATACATGACCCAAATCGCGGTCACTGTCAGACTGCATCGAAAAGAAAGAGAAGCGCGATGACACTACGCTCTGGTAATTTATTGCAAAATATGAAGCAACTAGCCGCGCCCCGCGGTTTCACCCGCGTAAATGTCTATCCCGTGAGAATATCTGGATAAAAAGTAGCCTATATGTTAATCCAGGGAGTCAGCTACCTCCATACAAAATTTCATCAAAATTGGTCTAGCCGTTTGAGCGTTAAGAAGTAACAAACATATAAACACACACACACTCACAAACTTTCGCCTTTATAATATTAGAGTGATTATCTATTTACAAAACACTTTAATTTAATATGTTGCTTGTAGAAAATGGTTTTGAATCGATAAACGGAACTTTTAGAGGTATCTTCGTGATTTTGTTCTATCGTATCAAATTAGTTGTATTATGTTTTCAACACACTATCTAACTAGCATAATCCTGAAGAATATCAAATATTTTTTTCTGATGAAAGTAAACAAATTACTTTAGTCGATCATATACTTTTAGGCATTAGAAAACTTGCGTTTAGGTTCTGCAAATCTAGACTGCTGACTGCTATTGAGAAATTCTAGTTGGAAAACTCAATATCACTTTGACCAACCCGGCAATCGAACCTAGGAGCTCATGCACAGCAGTATAAGTAGGTACTGTAGTGTCTTGTGTTCCGGCCTTTAGCAGAAAGGTCTGGCTAGATATAATATTCCATTCGAAGATTCAAACGAATGTATCAAAATAATATTTTAATATTGTGTTTTTTTGCATTCGTATATTAGCTGTGAAACTGTAAAGTACTTTTTTCAATATAATAATTCCAAGTCTAACGTGTTCTTATTTGTGTACCTCTCGGAGGTACTATAGAGGACCCCTCAGGACGTCTGTAGTACTTAGCTCTTGTGACTGCTAGACCCACGAGGCAGCATTTAATGGGACACTAGGCACAAACTACATCTCTAAAGGATGATTTCCACCAAACGGCTCGAATCGCATCGGATCGGAACGAATTTTACAATCTTTAAACTATATTAAATCGTGTACACAATATTTAAAGTCTATATTACCAAGCTGCACACACAGCAGCTTGACCACCGGCATCTTCCGCGACACGCGATCGTAGCCGAAAGTATGCTGCGACGCGCGATTGGCTCCGTTCACCTGTCGCCGTATCCGATCGAATCCTTTCGGCTGTCGTCGCGTGCGCTCAAAGCCGTGGCCGGACGGCACTCATTCTCGAAAGTGCACGCACTGCAGACGTCTCTCAATCATGGATTTAGAAGAAAAATTGATTTGTTTGGTGGATACGTTCGCAAGAGACGGTACGGAGATGATCGTATACGTTAAGATCCTGCCAGACGCTATCGGCTGTTGCCGCATCAGTTCGTATCCTTTCCGATCCGATGCGATGCTAGCCGTTTGGTGGAAATCATCCTTTCATTACTTTAGTCGAAAGACGTCCACTGCTGGACATAGGCCTCCCCCAAGCACCTCCACTTCGACCGGTTCTGTGCTTCTCGCATCCTACGGGCTCCTGTGGCCTTCACAAGGTCGTCGGTCCACCTTGTGGGAGGCCTTCCAACGCTACATCTTCCGGTGCGCGGTCGCCACTCCAGAACCTTTCGGCCCCATCGGCCATCTGTTCTGCGAGCAATGCTCTGCCCATTGCCACTTAAGTTTGGCAATTCTTCGGGCTATGTCGGTTACCGGTTGTCGGTTAACAGCCTTTAATCGATCTGTATTTCTCACGTTTTTCGTAATCCAGCTTATAATTTTAATTCATCAGACCCTCGTCTTCTTTTCAGTAACAATCAAAGCTTTTGCCAAAACTTTGTACTTAACCAACCATGTCCAATTACCATACCTTTATTCCGTCCAACAACAGACCATAACAGCGGTCAGTGGGTAGGCTGAGTAATTACTGCATATAATAATAAACGAGCTATCATAAAGGCGCGTCGTGTGAATCGACGACACCTGTGCGAGGGTGCCAGCAGACCTAGTGGTGCGACAGAGGTGCCATCGTGGAAATAAATGCCTTGTAAACAGTTTTTTTTTCTGTATTTATAAGTTATTTAATTATATTATACTTTATTGTACACCACAAAAATCTGTATATAAAAACAAAACGGCTGGAGTGATTTTTATGATCTTTGATTTGTTGGATTTGTCTCCGCCATGAATAGTAGAATAACTATTAAAATGGGAATGGGAAAAATTAACAACAAAAAATAAATTCTGAGGCGGTACGAAGTTCGCCGGGTCAGCTAGTATATAATAAAAAAAAAGTTCTAACTAATTGATTACAATCTAACCTAATAGACTTTTTTTGTCCCACTGCTGGGAAAAGGCCTCCTAATCCCTTTCCACTTCTCTATGTCCAGAGCTGCCAAGGACCAATATTTATCATGGGAGTCCAGCTTATCCCACCATCTCCGTCTGGGCCTACCGCGATGTCGATGTTTATTTGGAATTTTCAGAAGCAGCCCTAAGCTGGCATTTGTGCCCGGTTAATGGTAATAAGCTCGCTCCTATTATATGGGACTTTGTGGTATTCCTTAAAACGCACCCACAGTACTCCACGAAAAAAAAAAAAATACAATTTTATTCCTCAAAACGCATCCACGATGAAACAAAGAGAAGAGCATGAAGGATTCGTAATAAATGATATCGATAGAGGTTTCATTTGGTGCTTTTCAAGGAATATCCCCGAATTCAACATAATTGGCGAAATGTGGGTGTACCGTGTACTACAGGTACACCTCTGCCTCACTCTTCGACCAATGTGGCCGTGATATTATGTTAAGTAAGTTTAATAACTCACAGAATAGTGGTACCAGTGCAGCCGGTCGATTCTGTAAAAATCTCACCGTGAAAACTTAGGTGAAGTGAGTTTGTTTTTACTAGGAATTGACACTATTGACAGCTCACTCCACGCTCACTTCACCTAAGTTTTCACGGTGAGTTTTTTACAGACTAGCACCGCTGTATAGTACCTAATTATTTTGTTGCTAGAAGTGTTTATATCAATTCAACAAAATAACATTGCATGTCATGTTAAAAAGAAACAAGTTTTTTTTGCCTAAAACTACAAAAAACATTCCTGTTTCTTTCGGTTTCATTGTATTTTTTTTTACCCAAACCGTAACAGAATTAAATTCAATTAAAATCCTACGCCTATCTAGCTCTTGTTCACACTACACAATAATGAGGCGTCACAAACAAAAAGCAGGAAACGATACATGAACGTAACGGATAAAATTTCTTAGCGATTTCTCATTGCACCCCTCACACAATCACCAGTCACACTACAAACCATTTGATTTGTTTAATCAAATGCGGGCTTTCGAATTAATTAGTTTGTTACGCACCTGAGCGTACCTTTATTGTGTGTAATACATCATTTTATTTGCTGTTTGAAAACTATCATTTAGGCGATTTTAAACTTTATGTGGAAAAAGTTACGGTGTATGACGTAACTGTGGAGTGAAAGCGTAAGTTTGTCGAAAGAAACGTATCATTATTTTAAATTAATTTTGTACTCAATTCCAAAGCTTAAAGTTTTATAACTTAGAGTTTAAATTCGTTTTTATTTCCGACTTTTATAAAAGATTTGTGTTGATTTAATTTTTTAATGTTTCGATACTTAATTATACGGTGACAGTCAGTTGATGAGTAGTTTGCGTAATGATACTTTATGATTCAATGGGTAACGAGTTTGATTCCGATTTTAAATTCCAGGAATAACTTGCAACATTGTTGTTTGATTTCTAAATTGGTGGTTGTCAAAAATCAAAATTGATAAAATAATGATTAGGTTGATAGCAATTACTTTTTGTAATAAATTAATATGTCTATTCAACAATGACAACTTCCATAGTCCCATTGTGACGATAATTTGTTCAGTATTTTTTTATTAATCAGAAAATTGCTGGTTAGTGTTAGAATTGTCAATGTGAGTATCATGGTTATTACCTATTAAACAAACCCTTTCCTCCCTTTTTCTGGTCTCTGTATAGGTAGTCGGTGATAGCAATTAACTGACCCCCTTAAAAATTTAACGAATTTGAACCTTCTGCTTGTTAACAGTAAGCTTGTCGAACTAGAACAACTGGTCGTCTATGATTAATAAAATAGTTATTCGAATTTGATCTTTAACACGCAGTGTCAAGGTAGGTATGATCTTGAATATTGTTTTAACTTGTAATATAATTGCTAATTTCAACGACGTTCACTATGTTCGTGTGGTCTGGTAGTAGCTGTAGTAAGCTGACGAGAATGAGGTTGTGAGTTCGAAACCAATATATTATTGTCTGTTACGCGTTCTGTTTTACAATATTTTTTTAAGTCATAAATAATAAATTATAAATTTAGCTACAAAAAAAAGCTGAACAGAAATAAAAAACGAGAATGATGGTAAAAACGATTTTATTTTCTAAATAAAATTATTATAAGAATAACGTAAATGATATAGGTAACATTTACCTGCTTACTAATAACGTTGTTACATACTTCACAGAGTTTAATGTAGTGAATCAACATGTTAGAATATTTAGAAATATAGGTATTTCTCTTTATTTCATAACAATAACATCACCACATTAAATATCATTTAACTGAATAAAATAGCATTATGTGTTAATGTTTTACCTATATCAATTTGTTTTGTAAGTAGTTATTTTTAGTTATAAATAAGGTTTTGACAAAAACTAGGTATGCGAAATACTTCGTTAAAAATTATAACAATAGTTAATTTAACACACACACTGACACGTTAGTATTGTTTGTGGCCAACACTGGTCACTGAAGTCATTCAGTGGTGCTTTTAATAGCGAAGTGGAGCACCATTTTTTCTACTACTTGTTGCAAGCGGTTCTGCATACCGCGCACCATATTCCAACAACAGTCACTTCCTCTCATGAATTACCATGTTGATGTCACAAGTTGGGCCATATTTTCCAGGACGATCCTTTTGAATATTCCCTGTCTCTTCAATACGTCTTAGCCACAATCTGACTGTATTTCTCTGAAACGGGTACACTACATAAATACGAAAAACTTTATTCCGACAGTCACAAATACGAATTTTAAAATACCGATTTTCATAATTCCGAATGGTTCAAAATTCCTAATATAACAACTCCGATTTATCATTCATCCTATTTTTATAATTCCGAAATTTCAATATTCCTAACGTTTATAAGTACTATTCTCAAAATACCGAGTTCCAATAGATCAAATAACAAAAAGTCCGAATTAATGAAAATTCGAAACATCAAAAATACGAATTCCGATTAATTAGAATTCCGAATTAATTATAATTCCGAAATAAAAACGCCTTGTAAAACTGAATAGCAAGACAAATAATAGGAGTAGAATACGGAATATCGAAGCACAAATATCGATAAATGCTAATACGATGCTACAATATTGCGATGTACGTAACTGCGAAAGACCCGTTTCTGCGACGCCACTACACTTCCATGCACGTTACCGCGATAGTCGTCACTGCGACACTACTAGACTTCGATGCACGGTAAAGGTATTTATATTGTCATTCGCTTGCTCTTGCATCCTAGTATCGACGGGGCCCCGCTTTGCGGGGCCCCTATTTCTGTGTAAAGGGTTTAAAGTAACATGCATGCAGCAAGCATGCAGCATGGAAGCAAACACGCAGCATGCTGCATGCCAGCAAGCATGCAGCATGGAAGCAAACACGCAGCATGCAGCATGCAAACAAGCATGTAGCAAGCATGCAGCATGCAGCATGGAAGCAAACACGCAGCATGCAGCAAGCATGCAGCATGCAAGCAAACACGCAGCATGCAGCATGCAAGCAAGCATGCAACAAGCATGCAGCAAGCATGAAGCATGCAAGCAAGCATGCAACATGCAGCAGGCATGGTTTCTGTCACGGCTCCGGCGCTGCGGTTCTCCGGCGGCCCCACGCGAGCTAATCGTCGCAGACGGCTTTCGCTCACCACTACGGCTTCGGCTTGCTGGCCGGCTTCGCCGGCCAACCTCAGCCGCGGCGGCTCGCTCACAGCCTCCTGCTCCTCAGCCCGCGGGCCGCCTCGCCCCTACGCGCCTACGCGATTTTAAATTAGTCTCTAGGGGTAGGGCAGACAAGACTGCGTGGAGTCGGATTTACAGCGATTCGTTTCTGTCACTAAAACCTAATTTTTAGCAAATGTTTTAGAGCTAACAATTTTATTATAAATGAACATCCGGAATAATACACATTATATAATACAATACATAGACATATGACTTTATTTCATGCAAAATTAGGAGATTCAATTATTATAGTACTCGATATTATGACAGAATAGATTTAGAAGTAAAGATAATTATGTAAAACAAAATTTAGAATTTTTGAACATTATGGTTACTGAAGTTTATAGTAAACGTGTTATGGATAATGACTTTCGGACAAACAATTTTAGGAGAAGAAAGGGAGTACCAATTTTAACAGGTTATTCGGAAAATTGAAAATCGGAATGACGTTTTTCGGACCGAGAACCCATCGAGCATTTGATTCTTCGAACATATGAAAATCGGAAAACAAGCAAATCGCATTTATAACTTTCGGAAACATAAATTTCGTGATTTTTAATAATAGAGATTATAATTCTTAGGTATTATGAAATTCGGACTTTTGAAAATCGGAACATCGAAATTCGGAATAAAATATTTCGGAATATTTGGGTGTTCCCCTCTGAAACAACACAATAAGCATAATTTTAGTAACGAAGTAAGCATTTTTCGAATAAGTTTAGATAAACCACATTAGACCTTTACATGATCTCATAATGAAACACAGTTAATTTTCTATTATTCATTCACAAGTTTTTAAGCCAACTAACAAATTAAGGAATAGCTATAAGTATAAATGAAGCATAAAAAAGAATACACTTACCGCTATATTAAGTTTCCTAGCAATCGCTTTAACACCAACATTCTCCTCATGCAAATAGATTATTTTGTATTTTAAATAATCACAACTGAGACATGACGATTAAACTGTATCAAAACTGATAATTAATAAAAAGGAAAAAGGGTGGATTTTCGCAATTTGTAAGGCAAGGTAAAAATGTTCGCCCGTATTCACTGTTATTTGTGCATAGAATGTCTTGTTCAATTTATTCTTCTACCCCATATTCTTAATATCATCTCAATAGCAGTTTTTGTTGAATACGCATAATGACGTCTAACTACCCACTTATTGAAAAAGATGAAAATTTTATTAATTTAATTGATGTGCTTGTTCTTTACAATAATGCAAGAAATACTTAACGAACAATTTATATACTTATTGAAAACAAAATTAAACATTGAGACAGGATTTGAACTTGCATCTTCCACGTCTCAGCCTTACACACAAACCACGACACCAGATTAACTTGGGCAAGACAGATGAAATAAGGTATCAGTAGCAATGACACAAATTATCAAAACATTAACCTAACCTTTAAGTCTTGCTGCATAAAAATGAAAATTGCGTAACAAATACCCATATACATAGTAAATGACCTAACACCAACATCTTAAAGCTCAAGTTTGCGTATCAAAATTATTTATTGTTTCTGTTCATCGAGTAGTGTTAGTCTGATAAACTCATACATATTGAATAACCTTTAATGTTATGAGCAGAGGGTGCAAAATCGAGTAATTTTTAGGGGGGTCAGTTAATTGCTATCACCGACTATACTTACAGTTTAACCTGAAAAGGTATGTGCTTCGTTAATATTGATGGTTCTGAACTAGCGGGAAAGTCGCGCCAAAGAGAGGCTTATCATTGCACGTTCGTACGTGGTTTTCTCTCTATCGGGTTACCTACGCTGGTCGCAACTCTGATTATTGTTGTAAATTATTTTTTTTTATTTAATTATCACATGACATTATGGAACCTTTGATATTTTGTATGCCTTTTGGCGGGGCACAGCCCGGATCTTATGTATTTATAACACCTTTTTTTCAATTCAATTCAATTCAAATTCTTTATTTCAGACGTAAGTCCATAGTGTTAGTAGCAACAAAATAACTTAATGACTAGTGTTAGTAATAAGGAGGAGAATAGCTATCAATTGGTATGGATCCTCACCCAGTGGCGCAGCAGAGGGGAGTCCCACCTATCTGAGAACACGCTCAGGAGACTATTGGTGGCGGTGCGTAGCCGGCCGGCTATGGAGGCGGTCCTTTTTCTTATAATGGCGTAGAAATCGTCTGTGCGCGCCTCCGCAAACATAGTGGACGCACTACAACGCCACGACAGCCCCAACAGTATCCTAAACGCGTTATTATATTGGACACGCAGATCGCTGTATGTCCGCTGCGTAAAGCGGGTCCAAAGACTGCACGTGTAGAATGATTGGCAGAAAGCTTTGAAAAGAGTGACTTTAACTTGATTTGTACAACGTGCAAATCTTCGAACCAGCATGTTACATCGAACAGCCAACGACCTGCGCTCCCTCTCTATATCCATATTGTCCTTAAGATCATCAGTGACCCAATGACCCAAGTACTTGAATTTAGTCACCCATGCTAAAGGAGTGCCACAGAGCGAAACACCGGGAATATCAGAATAGTTTATGGCACTCGCCTTAAACATAATAAGTTCGGTTTTTTTTACATTGTACTTGAGCCCATGGGACACTGCATAGGACTCACAAATAGCCACCAGTTTCCTCAAAGCGCCGATCGATGGGCTTAGCAGCACCATGTCATCCGCATAACTAATATTGTTCAAACAAACGTCATCAATGTGACATCCAACTCTGGTGCTGCTAAGCTCACCGACTAGCCGGTTTATGTACAAGTTAAAGAGGCGTGGTGAGCTTAACCCCCCCTGCCTCACCCCGCACTCCAGCTCGTACACATCCGATTGAGCCTCCGCCCATCTGACACTATTCCTCTGGTGGTAGTACCAATAACGAAACAAGGATGTAACTTCATTTGGTAGTGTTGTATCACTCCGCAACTTATCCCATAGTACCTCGTACGACACCAGGTCGAACGCCTTTGACAGGTCCAAAAAACAAGCAAAAACAGGTGTTTTTCGGGAAGTATAATATTGAACAGTTTGCTTGAGGCACAGAATGGCGCTTTCCGTGGATAAACCAGATTTAAAGCCAAATTGCGCGTCATGGAGTTCGACGTGTTTAGCCAACTGTTGATCAAGCAAACTGTCCAAGACCTTGGCGACTATCGTGGTCAACGAAATAGGCCTATAATTGGACACGTCAGAGGCGTCCCCCGTCCTGTCTTTAATAATCGGAACCACCACTGTACGCATAAGGTCCTGTGGCAAGTAACGGTGACTGAGACATAAATTAAAAAGAAGAGCAAGAACCCTATACAGATGTGGTCCCGCATGCCTCAGGTGCTCGACGCTAAGGCCGTCGTGGCCAGGCGATTTACCTCTTGTCATTTTCTTAATAACAGTAGCCACCTGTTTAGCTGCAAATATTATGGCAAGCTCACCAGACCTCGACAATTTCCCCTCATCATCGAACACCCGCTGGTCTATTTGCAAGAGAGACTGTACCTTAAAATGTCTTTGAAAAAGGTTGGCAATATCTTTCGGTTCACTCAGACCCGCTACACTAGCAGGGAGACTCGGCTTGGTATTTAATTTGTTAGTGGACTTCCAGAATTTAGAAAACTCTTTTTTCGAATGACTTTTAGCCAAAATATCTAATTTAATTTGTTGTTGATTATTTTGAATAAATTTTAATTTAGTTTTAAAATTTCTTCGTGTTTCGCGCATTTTCTCATACATAGACCCCTGTGTGGGTGCACCATGCAATAGCCACGTTTGGTAATACATACGAGCCTCCCTATGAGCGTCGCTGACATATTTGTTCCAGCCTGTGACATATTTATGTCTCTTAATGCGATTACTGCCAACATATGTATACTGTGCACCCTCTTGGAGAGTAGATACAATTTCCAAATACAAATTATTTATTAATAAGTTATGATCCTTATTATTACACATTTTATGAGAACACGCGATACATTGATCGGGAAAATCTATCAATTTTAGTTTATCATTGCAATACTCATAATAATTATTAATTTGATCACTGTTTCTTTCACCCCAGCGCACTTTATTACTAAGAGAATTCTGAGCTGGTAATTTCTGATTAATTTTAGTTAAGTTACATTCAAACAAAACAGGATAATGATCAGACTGGTAAACACCATATGAGACTGCTGCCTTAGTAATTAAGTTGTTGGCTGCACTTGTTGTCAAACAATGATCTAACCAACGACGCGAGCCGCTTGCTTGACATACAAACGTATGTGTATCTTTCGGCAGGAGGTCATAGTCCGCGCAAAACCATGTCTGGTCATTACAAACTGAAGCAAGTTCATCAAAAAACCGCGAGCCAGGGTTGGCATTAAAATCCCCCAGTATAATAACACACTCAATACTACTACTTTCAATTATAGCTACAATCTCACTGAAAGTTTGTGTAAACAAAGTCAAATTGTCACTCTTACCGTTATCGTAGGGCATATACACTGAAAATATCAACATAGGACGGCTTTCGTATTCAACCTTTATCGCCACTAATCGATCACTGAAACACTTCACTGTTGATACAGATGGAAACACAGATTTTTTCCACAGCAGTGCCACTCCACCGTATGGTCTTCCTGTGATCACTTTAACGGACGTGTCAATAGCTGACTTGCCGTTGTACGCGAAGTTGTCGTCTATGTTTCCCAGAAATCCCACATCGTGTGGCCAAATCCAGGTCTCTTGGAGTGCAATGATATCGGCACTCTTGCATAGATTTCTCACACATTCCACTGACCTGTACACACCTTTACAATTAAAAGTAGATAAAGTTATTTTACTTTTATCGTCAAGAGCCATTATTTATTGGAGTCTTGTTTGTAGACGGGAGCTGAGTCTTATCGGAATCCTTATCCTTTTTAAAAAACACAAATCGTCTAAATCGTATTCCTTCAGGCCAAAGGCTGTCATCCAAAAAGGTGTCTAATTTATTTTTGGAGACAAATATCTTAAACGCATTATACGTCCTTTCTGTTTTCATATTAATTTTCTCCAGCTTTACGGTTACCTGAGTCTTAGTTTTAATATAATCACAAATATCGGCTTCACTAGTTTGTTTATCAACATTCGAAACAAAAAGCGGGACAAATGATTCCGCCGCTTTAAAGTTCCCCATTGTAGCGGACTGAGCCTTGCCTATCCTACCAGTGAATCGGTTCTTTAACTTTTTATTTTGAACAACTGTCCACTGTCCGTCATGTTCCATTTCTTTCCATTTTGTATGTACCCTGTGTTCTCGAAATAAATGAATTTGAATTTGAATTTGAGTCTCAACTCGTCATCAACCACTCAATAAATGTTAAAGGTTTTTTGAATTTTGTTATGTTTGCGACCATGGTAATACAAAATGAGCACGTACTTCCACAGTTGTAACAGCTCTTATCAACGCGATTCATTTACGAAGATAGATGAAGATTGCTGAAACGCAAACATTTTCTGGGAGACCTCAAGGGCAATTCTCGTAATTTTAAGAACGTTCACAGTCAGAAGGTCAATTCCTGTAATTTAAAACGTTCAAAATCTAGTCGCAGTCTCATCTCAGCGACAAACTAATGTCAAAAACTTGTCAAAATGTATGGAAATTAGAGGTATTTTTGACGATTGAGACTGAGATCAGACTGTCGTCGTCGTCGTTTCAGCCGATAGACGTCCACTGCTGGACATAGGCCTCCCCCAATTTTGGGGGGGGTTTGCCATAATCGCCATGCTTGGCAGGCGGGTTGGCGATCGCAGTATGGTATGATGGTAGAATAAATGAGTGTACGACTAAACGCCGACAGACTTAACACCGACAAGAATTTACTTCGACGGGACTCTTCGCCGACAGGACACTTTGCCGACAGGACTCTTTGCCGACAGGCTCATCAGCGACGCAACTTATCTCCGATAGTCAGATACTTGCATAGAGAACGCTGCTGCCCATTCTCCGGTAAGACCCTTAGTCGCCTTTTACGACACCCACGGGAAATAACGGGTGGTACAATTCTTTAAGTCACAGACACAGACACACACAGATGTTATAATAAAATACCTCCCCACATTCTTCAACTGAATGAGACAAAATTTAAATCTTGTATAAAACGCACACTATGCAGTCAGGCATATTATAGGTTAGGGGATTACATCGCTGACAAAAATGCCTGGCTCAACGCTAGTCCTGCTCTACAACTAATTGACTAACACTTGAAAACACTGTTGGAGCTGCTGAAGATTGTAAGACTATCTTTGCATTGTATAAACTCAATTTCCTTTGTATTGTATAATTGCATAGCACAGATTTGAGTTCTATGTAATCTATAGCTACCATTTACCGGGTAATAATATATCTTTCATTGACTTGAATATTCCCTGGCGGCTGATAGTGTGTCATGCTCACTCAAATGTCTCGCTGACGGTGGCGTGTATGTTGGATCATTTAGCTCCCTTCAAAGTGGTTGAGCTGAATGGTGCTGATATATACGTCATGTTCGTGAACGGGCGCCGTCAGTTGGGGCTGGTCATCACTTGGCCGCCTGGGCTTATTTTAATTGTTTTAATTTTGGATTGTTGTTTTGTTACTATTTGTTGTATTCTGGACGCTTTTAACGTGGACATCTTTTTTATTTTTTACATCGTTCTCACATTATATAACCATAAATTCAAAAGTAATGATGTAACAAATATTTTTGTAAAATGTAATTTAAAAAGAGTGTCTATGGAGTTTCTTGCCCGTTCTTCTCCATAGGTACCTACGCTTTGGAATGGGCAACTAGCTTCATATTTTCTGACTGACCGACTTCTTGACAATTCAAAAGTGCCTGTTAAAGGTTTAATTGAAATAAATGCTTTGAGTTTGAGTTTGAGATCAGACTGTGAACGTTCTTAAATTTACGAAAATTGTCCCACAGATCTCAGTCTCAATCTGTCAAAAATACTTCTAATTTTTGACAAGTTTTTGACATTGATTGTCACTGACATGAGATTGCGATTAGATTTTGAACGTTTAAATTACGGAAATAGGTCTTCTGTACTATATTATTATTCTTTAAGGTCGGTAACAGGTATTTTTTAACTGTCTTCAAAAAAGCAGGAGGTTTTTCGATTTGATGTGTATATTTTTTTTTTTTTGACATAACTCCGTTATATATAGACTTAGAGGATTTGCGAAATTATTTTTAATAGATAAAGTATGCCTCAGGGGTGGTCCCATATAAATTTTATTAACTTTGCTTAAGTAGTTTTTGAGTTAGCTTCAGTAATACGATTTTATGCACTTCGTTTCTATTGATGATGTTTTAATAACTTCCTGTCACTGATATTTACATAGCACCTAGTGTTAAACTAATTTATGTGGGGAAGGTGCAACTAAAAAGTGAAAAATAAACTTTTTTACAAAAATTAAACAACCCATTTTAAAAAAAAACACTACAAAGCGAAAATTATCATTAATTTCGGAAGTCGGTCTCAAAATCGAAAATGCGGAATCAACAACAAAGTTTTTTTAATGTCTTCATTAACTGAGAGTGTAAAATACCTAAAGTTAAGCCTACTAGAACAATATAGGCACCTCAGAAACCACCCAAAAGACATAACTATAAACTAACGTATCGTAATTCACCCCATCTCATAACGACCTGACTCCCTAATTACAACCACAGAGATAATTGACATCACAAAACCCACGAGCTAAGATTACATGAAATCCGTAACATTTAGTCGTAAACTGAGCAAATCCTATGTAACTATTACGTCCCGGTTTTACGATCAAATTTTTAATCCCGTTGACATAAAGGAGTTTATCTTGATTCAGTTTTATTGGCTAGAGACACATTGTTGTTGGTATGATGTTGATGCGTCTGCGTTTATAGGGTGGAAAGAAGTTGAGTTTGTTTTGGCAGAATGTGATTCAGACATAGCATAACCACACGCCTGTATTCCCTCAAGCGATTCAGTACTTAGTAAAGCTATGATTTCAATCGACAGCGTGTCTGTCAGGAAACTCCTACTCACTACCTACCACCAAAGGAGCATCTCCCTGTAGGGTAAACCCTAAAGGGAGATGCTCCTACCGTGGTCCACTTGGAAGTCTCTGAACCGTCTCCGGACACAACTGGGAAGATGTAAGTCCAACCTGGTAAAGATTAGATTGCGGAGCTGTGTCACAAACCATGTTCCACCTCCTATCCTGCCCTCTGTGTCCCAAAACATGCAGTCAAAGTGACCTCTGCGCTGCCACTGGCAACGCCGTGGAAGTGGCAAAGTTTTGGGGAAACAAGATTTAAAATACAGTCGTGCCAGCGACATGAAGAAGAAGAAGAAAGCTATGATAAGGGGCATTGGCGAGATAGGCGGATGGCATTGTTACCATCGCGGGTAGAATTTTTTGGGATGCCTGAAGATGCCTCCTCATGTAACGCACTTGGTTCCGACAGTTGCTCAACTAAACCGAGCGCTCGGCGCATCCTGGACAATCACACCCAACATCTTATTTGACAGGCCAATTCTTCCCTTGCGGTGGCAGGGCTAACGCCCGCCTGGTTTGCGACCACCCTCCACCGGAGTCAAGCAGTCTGCTGTGTTTCGTCGACGCGTGGGAGTTCCAGTGCCTTAGGCAACTTCTGGGCACGCTCGTTCCATCATAGACCTCATCCATCGCTTTCCACCAGGCGTGATTGAGGTCAAGAGCGGTCCAATCAGCAATAAAAAACAGTGGCACTCCGGGAGTGCTGACAGTGAAAACAAAACACAAACAGAATACTTTGTCACCACTCACTGACATATCGGATATAAATTAAAACCGAGTACATCCCGAGGACAGCTGAACACAGCTGAAGCGGGTATTTTTTTAATCGTGTTATAAACAAAACACGCGCGGTGTCGCTTACGGTAACAGTGGCGCGAGTTCACTGGTTTTTCCCTTCCCAAAAAATGCCCAACGTGCCTAAAGATTTCATTTAAAAAAAAAAAGTATCTAGATGAAGCTATTATATGCCCAGCTGTGGGCAAAGTCGGTCTGTGGATGATGAAGATGAAGAGGTATCTTTTATTTGGGTATATATATTGTACGTGTGTCGCAGTAATAACAGCCGTAAGCGTCAATCGATCAGGTTAAGCTACGCTTGCCGCGGTTGGTCCATGGATGGGTGACCATTTTCACATACCAAGACTCCTCCGTGCACGAAAGCACGTTAAGCCGTTGGTCCCGGCTGTCATACGTGGATCTTTGACAGTCGTTATGGGTCGTCAGTACGGACGTGAAAATTGAAATTCGGTAAAATGTATAAAAATCAGTGTGTATATTAAACATGCCAAAAGGATATATAAATCCTTTGGTCCATTATCCCGATGAGCAATTAAGAACGTTTGAAAATCCAAGAACGTTTGAAAATCGGGAAAATAATATTTAGAAATTAATTGTGACTTATATGCATCTATTCCTACAATTTAGGTTTAAAGATATTTATTTCTCATAAGAACTTAAATAACAAAGTTCACCTAAAATGAGATACAAAGTGCTTATATCTAAATGATAAATAATAACATCATATTTGCCTCTGGGGCGTTGTCGACTTTACAGGGTACATACATATGTTTTAAATATGTTTATACTACAATTTAAAGTTTTATTTCCTTTTTCATTTGTTTATTCAGAGAGTGTGTTAAAAAATGCATCGTTATATGTCTAGAAGAATAATATCGTAAAAAATCCTATTACAAACAGTCTTAAATGCATAACATCTTACTGCATCCCTTGTTACTATAAAAGAGTACTAATAAAAATCAAAAAACTTTACGATCTTAAAAATGTTCCTTGCGTTTAATATCGCCATCCACGCCTGACATATCAACCAGGGCTTAGATTTTACTGTCCAATACGGTATTACATTTGCATAGCCGTAAAATTTACTACCTATGCATTTTGTCTTCTAATCCGAACATTTTAGCACAGTGTGCGCCCTTCAAATTAGTACCACAAACCGTTTTCTGTTGAAATAATATTATGTCGACCGTGATAGAGTTCATTTTTGTGTATTTTGTTGGTTGTCAAGTTGTTTTGTAAGTAATTCGCCGATTTTATCGTCGATCTTACAGGTTACGTTAAAGATAAGTTTTTATTGTGTTTGTCTTATTTTTATTGTTTTGTATGCAACGTATGTATGGGATTACGTGACAATGGTAGAGTTATGCATGTACGGTTTGGACGATTTTGACATTTTGATTTATAAAAGGTAGCAGTGACAGGTCTTGTCATGTGGGAAAATTTTAAAGTAATCTCTTTAAATAAAACTATCTATGAAGATTTGATGTTAAAAATTTATTTAGACTTTTACAGGCGTATCAAAAACAGCTTAGCTTATCCATACTAATATTATAAATTCGAAAGTAACTTTGTCTGTCTGTCTGTATGTTACCTTTTCACGCCTAAACCACTGAACGGATTTCGATAAAATTTGGCATCCCGGGGTGACATATGATAGTTTTTATTCCGATATTCCCACGGGATCGACACTTACGCGGGTAAAACCGTGTGGCGCTGCTAGTAATTAAATAATAAACACACACAAACAGGCTCCAAAACAAGTCTAGGTCATTACACTGCTGTACCAAGATTTAGGCTAAAACTACAGATTTAGATATTAGCCAATTTAATCCATACTAATATTATAAATTCGAAAGTAACTCTGTCTGTGTCTATCTGTCTGTATGTTACCTTTTCACACCTAAACCACTGAACGGATTCCGATAAAATTTGGCAGAGAGTGAGATTGCATCCCTGGGAAGGACATAGGGTCGTTTTTATCCCGATATTCCCACGGGATCGACACTTATTTGGGTGAAACCTCGGGGCGTTGCTAGTCTCTCGATAAATATAAGAAATGTCTTAAAAAAATATTGTAATTGTAAATGTTTTTTATCTTTGTTTTTTTTTATGTTAAAGTTAGGTATTTTATTAGTCTATGTTGTAATATTTTACAGAAAGTGTTGTTTTATATTTTCTACTCAAACTTTTTCTTTTATTACGTATTAGGACTATTAGGTATTTACTTTGTTAGCTTAGTTGTTCATTAATTTATTGTGCATCCTGTGTAATTGAAGCAGCACACCTACTAAATACTTTGTCCTCCGTTAACTATATGTAATGTTTAGTGTAGGTATATATTTTGTGGGAGATCATAAAATAAATAAATAACTTAAGGGGCTTACATGACCTAAAGCGCGGTCACTGTCGGACTGCATAGAAAAGAAAGAGAAGCGCGATGACCCAACATTGTTTTTTTTTATTTATTGCAAAATATGAAGCAATTATTTAATTACAAAAATCTACTGTTTGGACGAAAAAATTAAAACACTAATATTTTACTAAGTATGTTGCTTGTAGTCTGACAAAAAATCAAAATTATTGTATTTAAGTACACACATCAAAAGTGTCTAGGGATCAAGCATTTTTATGCGGATTTCTTGAGATTGAGATGTGGCTTTGTAATAAATTTATGATTTTATAAATTTATATGGATCCTTTTTGGTGCATTTCATAATTTGAATCAGGAACTGTGAATCAAATTCGAGTAAAAGATGAAAATCAGCTGTCAATATTTTCCCTATAAAAACATACAACGCATTGAAGACATTATTAGTGCTACTGTTTCCCTACTACTGATTAAAACCAACGTTATTATGGAGCGGCGACGTCATTTAAGCAGGGAAGAAATGCTCAGAGCCGTGGGAATGATAGAAGCTGGTTCCCGGCAACGTACTGTGGCTTTAGCTCTGAATACAAGTCAGAGTGTTATCAGTCGACTTTGGACACGTTACCGAAGCACTGGTACCGTGGCTGAGCGCCATGGAGGACGGTATCGCTGCACCACACGGAGACAAGACCGATACATTCAAATCTTAACTCGAAGAGCTCCAACAATAACCGCCATGATGTTAGCCGTGAGGCTTCATCACTCTTCAGGGAACTTAATTAGCGACCAAACAGTCAGAAACCGCTTGCATGAAGTGAACCTTCATTCCCGAAGACCGCTACGGGTACCACCTATAGCAATGCACAATCGTAGGATTCGATATCAATGGGCTCTTGAACACAGAAATTGGGCAGAAGAACAATGGCGTTTCGTGTGCTTTTCTGATGAGTCTCGTTTTGGTATGAGACCGGATACAAGACGTATACGACACTGGAGAACCCCTGGACGCCAACAGCGATTAAAATCCTGCCAGGAAGTCCATCCTTATAGTGGTGGAACCATCATGGTATGGGCGGGTATTTGGATCGGCGGAAGAACTGAGTTGATTTGGATCAGAGGCAACCTCAACGCTCAAATTTATGCTGAGACGATTGTATCAGACGTCATCGTTCCTCTACAAGTGCAAATCGGTCCCTTATTTCAGTTAATGCATGATAATGCACGACCGCACACCGCAAGAGTTGTAAGACAGACTCTCGCCGCAGCTAACATCAATGTCCTGCCCTGGCCTGCTCAGTCGCCAGACTTGAACCCGATTGAGCATGCATGGGATATGCTACAGAGAAGAGCTCTGCCGAATATGGAGGGTATCCAGTCGCAAGAAGACCTTTTTTTGTTGTTGCAACGAACATGGGCGGCCATTCCACAGCGTGATTTGGATGAACTCATTTTGAGTATGCCAAACCGATGTTCTTGTGTTGTTAGTGTTCGCGGTAGAAACACGGATTATTAATTGTTTAAGTTACCCAATAAAATTTTAAAGAAAACTGTTATTTCAGTCTTTTTTTCGAACTTTTGTGTTAGTGGTTCAAATGTCAAAAATCCCTTTATTAGGAAAATGGCAAATTTCTTTATTAATGCAAAGGTGACTTGGTTTATCGTTACTGTGACAAACGAAAACACTTTATTTGATGAATCCTTAAAGAAAATTTTAATTAATATCAATCAGGAGAAAAGTTATTGCAAAAATATATGTTGATCCCTAGACACTTTTGATGTGTGTAGTATGGTTTTAATTGTAAAAAAAAGTTTTCTATATAACACACTATCTACCTAGCATAATTATATCCTGAAGAATATCATATTTTATATATTTTTCTGATTTTGTTTACTGTAGTCGATCATATACTTTTATTGTCTCTAAAACTTGCGTTTTTCATGTTTAGGTCCTTTAAGCGCCTTAAGCATCCACTGCGATAACCTATTAGAAAACTCGCATACGAAGGGTTCCGTACCACAAGTCATAAAACGCCGAAAAAAACGTTTCTTTTATACCCCTTTAAATATTAACTTTATTTTATTTTTATTATTTGTTGCTTTAGCGGCGATAGAAATACATCATCTGTGAAAATTTCAACTGTCGTGCTACCACGGTTCATGAGATACAGCCTGGTGACAGACAGACGGACAGTGGAGTCTTAGTAATAGGGTCCCGTTTTTACCCTTTGGGTACGGAACCCTAAAAACTAACCCTGTATAATATGGTTCCACCTCTGTACAGAAAAATAATTTGACCAAATCTGCCATTCCATTTCACTGTCTAATAAAATAACATAATATCAAGCCTTGTCTCCCGGAAGGGTTGGGTAGAGGTGTAACTAAAGTAGACCAATGAGGCAGACCACTGTCTAATGCGGTCCCAAATATATACGTATACCGGATGATTTTTTTTACCGGTTCCAAATTTTTACAGGGTGTTCTACCCATGAATATGAACAACTTTCACTATGGGACCAACTCTGAATAAAAATCAGCTGTTTAATACAAAAGTACAATCCCTACTTGACCAAAATGTATGAAACAGCAGATTTTTTTTCGTGATTTCAGATTTGGTCCCATTGTGAAAGTTGTTCATATTCATGGGTAGAACACCCTGCACAAATTTGGAATCGGTAAAAAAGTCATCCTGTATAATCCCAGCTACATCAGGGTACTATACCTACTCAGTCTAACGATTCATCACAGGACAACAGGGTAAAGAGGGTACTTCAGACTTTACAGTCGTCAAAATTTGCATGAAACTCATCAGGGTGAGTTTACGAGTGCGTGCGTCACTTCATATGCATCCATTGTTATAGGATGAACAATTAAAGTTATTATTGATCCTTTTATGGACATGAATGAAGGGAAATGAGGACTGAGTTATTTGAGAACTGGAGTATTTAAGCAAAAATTAAAAATAACTCAGGACATTTAGTACTTGCATCATGAAATAAAAGTCGTCCAAACCGTATTTATTTTCTTTTTTTTCCGTATAGTTTATTTAATTTTTTTCTATTTGTTTTCTGCTATTGCACCTACTGTTTATTGTTTCTGCATCACCCTAAGGTAGACTGGTAGAAAATGCCCATGGCATTAAGTCCGCCCTTGTACAGTTTTTTTACTTGTGCATAAAGTTTTAATAAATAAATATTTTGGCTACGGCGACCAATCTCACAACGTTTGTCATTGTCTGTGTGGTGCCGGACTTAAAGAATACCACCACCCCTTACTTCCCGTGGGTGTCGTAAAAGGCGACTAAGGGTCATACCGGAGAATGGGCAGCAGCGTTCTCTATGTATTCCACCGTCATACCATACTGCGATCGCCAACCCGCCTGCCAAGCGTGGCGATTATGGCAAACCCTCCCAAAATTGGGGGAGGCCTATGTCCAGCAGTGGACGTCTATCGGCTGAAACGACGACCAATCTCAACAGAGACTAACCTTCGGCGCGGGAGTTATTATAGTACACAAGTGTGTTTGCAGACACAGGTGCACTCCCGTTTCCCTCACTCTCATAGTCCGATGGTACGGCAATCCGACATGACCGGAGAGAGATCAGGCGCAGGACCAATGGCTTAACGTGCTTTCAGAGGCACGGGTGCATAATACATATAATCTTAGGTAAAATAAGTCTCGACTTTTAAACTGATATGCTTGTAGGAAAATGTTCCTTTTCATGTTAATTTTATGCAGCAATGGTAGGTAAATAGGCGATCTTATTTAATACTAGACATAAGTAGGTACTTAACCTAAACTTTAACACCAAAATGTTTACCCATTTATAATAATACCTACTAACAGCGCCCCGCGGTTTCATCCGCATAAGTCTCGATCCTAATATCGGGATAAAAAGTATCCTATGCTAAAAATAAGAAAAATCCTGGTTATAACCTGTGTGCTAAATTTCATTAAAATCCATTTCGTAGTTTTTGTGTGAAAGAGTAACAATCATCCACCCATCCTCACAAACTTTTGCGTTTATAATATTACTAGCTGCGCCCCGCGGTTTCTTCCGCATAAGTTTCCCGTGGGAATATCAGGATAAAAAGTATCTTATGTGTCAATCCTGGTTATAAACTATCTGCGTGCCAAATTTCATCCAAATCCGTTCTGTAGTTTTTGCGTGAAAGATTAACAAACATCCGTCCATACTCAAAAAACTTTCGCATTTATAATATTACTAGCTGCGCCCCGCGGTTTCACCCGCGTAATTGTCGATCCCGTGGGAATATCGGGATAAAAAGTAGCCCATCCAGGGTATAATCCAGGGTGTCAGCTACCTCCATACAAAATTTTATCAAAATTGGTCCAGCCGTTTGAGCGTGAAGAAGTAACAAACATATAAACACACACACACACACAAACTTTCGCCTTTATAATATTAGTGTGATTTCAATGGTTAAAGTTGAAGAAAAGTTGAAGTAAATGGTTAAAGTGGAAGTTGAAGAAATATAATATTACTAGCTTTTGCTCGTGACTTCGTCCGCGTGAAATTTCTTGTTCCCCCGACCCACCCCGTCGCATCTCATCGCCTGCCCGCGTTATTACTTCATTTTTGCTTAGCGTCCTTTCTGTCTTTTTTTTCTTTTTGCTCGGCTCCTAAGGGTCATAGCGTGATGTTAAATAGCCTATAGCCTTCCTCAAGAATTAGGCTATCAAATACAAAAAGATTTTTTCAAATCCGACTGGTAGTTCCAGAGATTACCCCCTACATACAAACTTTACCTCTTTATAATATTAGTATAGACTAGCGGCGCCCACGGTTTCACCCGCGTAAGTGTCGCTCCCGTGGGAATATCGGGATAAAAAGTAGCCTATATGTTAATCCAGGTTGTCAGCTACCTCCATACCAAATTTTATTCAAATTGGTCCAGCCGTTTGAGCGTGAAGAAGTAACAAACATATAAACACACACACACACACACACACACACGCACTCACAAACTTTCGCCTTTATAATATTAGTGTGATAGTAGGATATTAAGAGGAATGTAGGATTGTAGGATTAGTAGGATATGAAGTAGGATTTAACATCCTAAGAAGTTCCGTGTCAATACTGTGCTCAAACAAAAACAAGTCTCAGGTTTCTCATTCCTAACAGAAACCCGAGCAACCCATTCATCACTAAACATCACATTACTTCACAACAAACAACTAATTTTAACACAACATCCACAAAATCGTCACGTGGTCACAATCAACCGGTACATTAAGTGTCACGGTAATGCAAACGGTACTTTTAGTGCCACGGTGATGCAAATGGTACCAACGTCTAACGTCTAAATTAGGACTGTGTAAACAAAACGACGATATTTGATGGATGGCTATTGTAACGAGGAATCTGTGTGGGTGGTTAATTGAGCTTTCTTCGTGGTGCAGATATTTAAATAGATTTTCATGGTGTTGATTAAGAATGGTGGTTCCTAAACTAAAGGGTTCCAAAAAATATGGAGTATCATCATCTGCCTAGCCTTTTCCCAACTATGTTGGGGTCGGCTTCCAGTCTAACCGGATTCAGCTGAATACCAGTATTTTACATGGAGCGACTGCCTATCTGACCTCCACAACCCAGTTACTGGGTAATACGATACCCCTTGGTAAGACTTGTTAGACTTTCAGGCTTCCGACTACCCGTAACGACTGTCAAAGATCCACGAATGACAGCCGGGACCAACGGCTTAACGTGCTTTCCGAGGCACGGAGGGGTCACAGTACGTAGAGATGGGCACCCATCCACAGACCAACCATTGCAAGCGTAGATTAACCTGATTGATCGACCTGTACGACTGTTATTATTTAGCCACGGGCCCCTCGTTGGTCTTAGACATGAAAGCAAAAACATTTTGAACTGTTTCGATAAACAAATCTCAGTAAGTCAAATACAAAAACATTGAACGAAAAAATGTTCCCATCTCATTACCTCACTCTCCAATAAGTCAATCAACCGACATCCGTAAAGGAACTAATCAAAGGCTATAAAATTAAGGCCACTATAAAACTTGGCTCAACCGGGTATGGAACCTCGTAAACAAAATGAGGACATTCGTAAGCATGGTGGTGATGAGATAAATCTTGCAATTCCCTGTCGTAACTTTGTGACAATGAGGAATTTGCTATCGGTAATTTTGACAGTGGGGGATGCAAAAATCAGGGTTTTTAAAATATTTTGGTCATTTCTCACACACAACAACATATAATAATAATAAACCATTTATTATCAGGTAACAAAGACCCATAGATACATACCTTACCTCAAGCGGCACGCTGTATGATTATCACACTTAATATTATAAAGGCGAAAGTTTGTGAGTGTGTGTGTGTTTATATGTTTGTTACTTCTTCACGCTCAAACGGCTGGATCAATCTTGATAAAATTTTGTATGGAGGTAGCTGACACCCTGGATTTTTTTTTATAAATTAATTTATTAATAAAAAATAAAGATTTTTTTTTATCATAGCAACGAGCTTTTTTGCTAATTACATTTAATTGTCTTATGATCCACCCTTGTCATTTAATACTTTAAAACAATACATTTATTGCTTAAATTAGCGGCTTACTTAGCCTTAGACAATAGGTACATTTTATCGGACCCGCTCATCCTAATTTATACGCAAAATGCTTAAAAGCTAGCTTAATTATGTCATCATCCCTTCTAAATACTATCGAGGCAGAATCTTACTAGTAGCCCTGAAAGAGCATCACTATTCATCTCCTGGCTCCATCACCAGACCCACATCACGAGGCCCAATCTGTTGGACCCGTCAAAACAAATCTTATGACCCTAAACTCGTGGGGTTTACTATTTTCCATTGAAAAGTTCCAATATCCACCCCCTGGCTCCATCATCAGATCGGCTCCAAGATACCAAATTATAGTTTTGTCATCCGAATCACATAATATAGGTATATAAAAAGTTTCATTTTGATACGACAATTAGAAGTCCGGCTTGACTTATAAGATTTGCTTACATTATTTGTTAGTTAGTAAGTAACAAGTGAAGCTAATAAAAGAGTGTTACAAATGGCGGTAATTAATTTATTAAGTACCTACTAGTTGCGCCCCGCGGTTGCACCCGCGTAAATGTCGATCCCGTGGGAATATCGGAACAAAAAAGTAGCCTATATGTTAATCCAGGGTGTCAGTGCAGGGTGTCAAAATTTTGTATGGAGATCCATACAAAATTTTATCAAAATTGGTCCAGCCGTTTGAGCGTGAAGAAGTAACAAACATATAAACACACACGCACGCACTCACACATTCACAAACTTTCGCCTTTATAATATTAGTGTGAAAACATTAATAAAAAACATTATTTATTCCTCATAACACCGTGCTTGTTTTATGCAAAATACATTTACAATACAATTATTACTTAACTTAGCGACTCATTTGGCCCATGAGCCTTAGGCAAAAAGCATAACTTAACTAAGTAAGTACATTTATCGGACCCACTAATCCTAATTTATACACAAAATACTTAAAAGCTCAGAATTAATTATGTCATCATCCCTTCTAAATACTCTTTGATGACAATTTGCCTTCAGGGCAGAAACTTGAAACGTTTGAATATTAAACATTGACTACTGACTGCACTTTATGAGTAGGTATAGATAGGTACGGTCAACAAAGGAGGTAAATATGCAGGACCGTCGGATATAGTTGAAGTTTAGTAAGAAACGATGGATGTTGTCGACTGAAATTTAATTTGATAAATGAGCTCTTATTGTTTTCTATTAATAAACTTAAATTTTATTCGAGCACATCCATCGGTTTCTTACTAAACTTCAACTACATATATCCGACGGTCCTGCATACTTATCTCTTTTATTTTATTTTTATTTAAAAGGTACTCCAACGACCTATTCACTAGAAATATTGACATAATAATTATTATTATTATTATTATCAGCCGTTTCTGTCCCACTGCAGGGCAAAGGCCTCCCTTCCCTCCTTCCACTTATCCCTATCCAGTGCTGTTATACGCCAATCCTTGTGGAAAGAATCGAGCTCGTCCCGCCATCTCTTTCTGGGCCTGCTGCGTTGTCATTTGCTGCTGAAGTAATAATAAATAACATAATATGCAATGAGTTATGGTGAATTAGTCACAGGTGTACACAGCACTTAAATACAAAATAGCTTCTTAAATATATGTTTTAATAAGATTTTTTACTCGTAGTGAGAATAGAAAAATTCATTAGAAACAAAGAACAAAACCTTAAGTAAAAACAAAATCATAATCGATAGGTATTATTAGAATCAATAATTAAAATCAAAATTGAGCAAAACTTTTGTTGACTGTACATAGTTGCATGATTAAAAGTGTGTCTGTCTGTTTGTAAGAATACAACGATTAAAACAAATATCAATTTAATCTATCTCTATAAATAAAAATAAAAAAACGAGTGTGCTTATGACCACACGACTGAAGTGAAACTTAAAGAGAGAAAGAAAATGTGCGCGCGCACTGCTGTCTCTTGCTTATATCCCCCACTTAACTTCCGTTCGCCTTGCCCGATCACACTTTTCGTAACGCTTACGTCACGCGTTCGCCAGCTTACTCCCCAAGTCAAGCGTGCGTAAAGAAGTTTCACTTCAAAATAAAAATTCTGTTCGCTGGTAAGCGCATCACTCGAGAACGGCTGAACCGATTTGGTTATTCTTGTTTTAAAATTGTTTGTAATAAGTCTGATTAAGGTTTTTTAGGAAAAATAAAGTTGGAAAATTTTTCCCGGAAATATGAAAAATTCGGGAAAACCTGACAGTGCCTTTCTTTAGATTTTTGTATGAATTATTAAAACACGTTTTAAGACTAAGCAAAGTCAGGGCAAATTACATGTAGTAAAATATATCAACATTTTGGGAATACTGTCAACAGCTTGCGGCATATTTGACAATTAAACAAATTATACTATCAAAGCATTTTGACATTTGAATAGCGCTAAGTGATCATATTAGGAGGGAGGGCAGAAATCATGGTAATTTGCTAACTTAAAAAAAATGGAACTTAGTTACTTTATAAATAGAGCTGTGTTTTTCTGTAGATTAATTAGATGATGAAGATGATGATTTTTTTTTATGTTTTCTTGTGATTCGTTTTCTTGTTGAAAGAGAATACGTAGTGTTTTTATTTGTAACTTTCTAACGTAGGTAAAAAAAAAAACATAAATCCTATGAGGACCAACCACCTTTTCATATGATGAAAGGACCATCTTGGAACGTGAACATTTGTCTAATACTATAAAGAAGTCACTAAAAGAATGTAAAAAAACCAGTCGAGAGCGAGTCGGACTCGCGCACCGAGAGTTCCGTACGAATTTGTAGGTATGTGAATAGTTTATCATAATATTTTTTTTAATGTAACTACAAACTAACGGTTTTCGATTTTTTTTTCCTTTACTTGTGCTATATGATCTTGCTTCTTGTCAAATTTCATGATTCTAGGTCAACGGAAAGTACCCTATACATTTTGATTTCCTAGAGAGTGTCGAAATATAAACAACCGTACTTATCTTCTTTTTTACGTTAACTTAGAAGATTGATTTTTTTACAGCTTCAAGGAACTGCAAACTGGAGTATATGGTTTTAATTTCAATCGATACCTTTATGCGTTCCCGAGATAAAGGGTCTTGACAGACAGACGGACGGACGGACGGACGGTTCCGTATTTTCCTTTTGAGATACGGAACCCTGAAAAAACTTATCGCACTGGACTACAACGATGTTAAAAGAAAATTTATAAACATCCAAATTGAGGACCTCCTCTTTTTTTGAAGTCGGTTAATAAATTTAATTATGAAATAATAAACAATACACATAATATAAACTCGTGCCTTCTTCCAATGGGGGTAAGAGAAACTACAGAACGCAGTGGCGTTCTGTAGTTCTATAGTAGACCCTTCCACGTACCGACCGCGGCAAGCATAGCTTAACCATCGATCGACCTCTGCGGCTGCTATTATTTAGCCACGAGCCCCAATTAATAACAATTAATATTTATTCATATATTTACTTATTAATATTGTAAAGGCGAAAGTTTGTGAGTGTGTGTGTTTATATGTTTGTAACTTCTTCACGCTCAAACGGCTAGACCAATTTTTATAAAATTTTGTATGGAAGTAGCTGACACCCTGGATTAACATATAGGCTACTTTTTATCCCGATATTCCCACAGGATCGACATTTACGTGGGTGAAACCGCATGGCACAGCTAGTTTATATCACAAGAAAATCATTCCCTTTTCTCTTTAAGCTAGATATCTGCTCACCCCTTTACCGACCACAATCGACATTATAATCCTCATAATTCAATCTGTCATTGGACGTCTTCACTGACTGCACATCGCCCATTCAATCAGGGTTGTCAATTTTGCTTCGTTACGTAGAAACCGCTTTGATAAGACATGCAGATAGGATTATGGACGGTGGCATCCCTGTCCGGGCAATCATTAGGCTTGCAGCTTGTTTAGCACTAAATCCTTTGTCTATTGCTGGAAGGGAAGGGAGTTTGCGGATATTTTTGGGAGTTTTCGGATATGAGATTGGTTCGGATTTATTGTGGGATCTTGTTTTTATACTGATCTGCCTTCCTACTATGTAACAGGTTTTTAGTGTAATGGTTTTTATTAGATTTATTACAATGTATCAGGCAAAGTTGTAATTAAAGCGGATTAGTGAACTATTTAGCTATTTCAATTTGGTTTGTGATAATATGATAAAATGATGCCTATCCCTACACACATTACACTGATAATCTAAATTCACCCTTTTAAACGACGAACATAAACACAGCAAATTGTTCAACGAGCACCAATTTTAAAATACACTCTTTGTTGCAAATTGTTTGCACTTTAACCGTACTTCGTATATTCTTGCCACATTTCGGATATCGTCTCGGATACCAAACATCACTATTTCTGCATTGCTCCGGATCAATTATGTGTGATTTGGTTTAAATTGAACGTGCCCTGTGTTTAGATTGAATGTCTGTTTAGTGAGGGCACTGTATGTAGTGTAAGTTAAGTTTCGACGTTCTCTTAAGATCTAGATGTTTGGTCAAGTTAAGAATAAATCGTCTTTTTAGTTTAAAACTAGATTCTGCCTGCGACTTCATCCGCGTGGTTCTTGTTCCCCGATCTATAATAATAATAATAATAATGGTTTATCGTCTCAATAAAATAACATTACATGATAACGTGTTTGGAACCTACTTTTAGGCAAACAATACCAGCGCTGCTATTCTGTAAAAATCTCACCGTGAAAACTTGGGTGAAGTGAGCGTGGAGTGAGCTGTCAATAGTGTCAATTCCTAGCAAAAACAAACTCACTTCACCTAAGTTTTCACGGTGGGACTTTTACAGAATCGACCGGCTGTATTAGTAGGCTCCGCTCTTTCAAATAACTATACACTTTACTAGCTGTGAGTATAGTGTACCTTAAGGGTAAGTATGCAATGCAAGTATACAATCCAAGATTTTATGTTTCAAAGTTACTGGTCCTAAGGACAAACGAAAAGAAAAAAAAAAAAACCCGTCGCAACGCATCGTCTGCCAGCGCTATTACTTCGTTATCGCTTGGCATGCTTTCTTACTATTTTTTGCTTGACTCCTAATTCCTAGCGTGATGTTAAATAGCTTTCCTCAATAATTGAGTTATCACATCCGACAGGTAGTTCCAGAGAAAAGCGCCTTCAGACAAACAAACAAACTCTTCTGCTTTAAGAGGCTTACAGGACCTAAACGCAAAAAACGTAAGTTTTAGAAACAATAAAAGTATATGGTCGACTACAGTAAACAAATCAAAAAAAATGTATGATATTCTTCAGGATATATGCTAGGTAGATAGTGTGTTGAAAACATAATACAACTAATTTCATACGATAGAAAAAAACTGGCCAAGTACGAGTCGGACTCGCACACGAAGGGTTCCGTACCACAAGGCAAAAACGGCGAAAAAACATGTTTTTTGTATGGGAGCCCCCCTTAAATATTTATTTTATTTTATTTTATTATTTATTATTAAAGTTAAAATACAACTGAGTATTTTGTGAATATTTCAAGTGCCTACCTGTTGCCATTTTTGATATCGAGCAAAAAAGGGCAAAAAAATCGCGTTTGTTGTATGGGAGCCCCCCTTAAATATTTATTTTATTTTGTTTTTAGTATTTGTTGTTATAGCGGCAACAGAAATACATCATCTGTGAATTTCAACTGTCTAGCTATCGCGGTTCTTGAGATACAGCCTGGTGACAGACAGACAGACAGACGGACAGACGGACAGACGGACAGACGGACAGACGGACAGACAGCGAAGTCTTAGTAATAGGGTCCCGTTTTTACCCTTTGGGTACGGAACCCTAAAAATCATGAAGATACCTCTAAAAACTTTCGTTTTACAATAAAAAACATACTAATATACATACAATCATTCTGATTTTTTGTCAGATTATTCTCAACAAGCACCATACTAAAACACTAGTGTTTTAATTTTTTTGTCCAAACAATAATTTTTGTGTAATTAAACAATTGCTTCATATTTGGCAATAAATTACCAGCTTTGTGTCATCGCGCTTCTCTTTCTTTTCTATGCAGTCCGACAGTGGCCGCGATTTAGGTCATGTAAGCCCCTAAATCCAAGTAAAGACAGAGCAGTGGCTCGTACATAATCATCAATGTATTGAACAGATTTAAACGCGCCTTCTCAAAGTGTCTTCGCAAGATGCTCGAAGTTTCAAGCTTGGAATCTTAGTACAGGCGTTACGAGTGTGTTCAATGAATGAATGAATTGCACCGATCCCAGCGTGGTTAAACCAGACCCGATTAATCGAATGAACCCCAAGATTCGCACTAGCTCCTGTAGCCTCATGTTCATGGTGCTACAGCGACCATTGCATATCAAGGAATAGACCGGGGGGCGCGGTAATGGTAGGGAAAACGTAGGATAGGTAAGGATTTAAGAGTCTACCGGATATACATCCTAGAGTAAGCATTGGACTAGTGGAGAGATGGGTAATTATTATCTATGGATGGGCATCTTTTATCGACCTTGCCACTAGGTTGGTTCAGGTCGAGCTTCCTCGGTGCGTAGCGCAGGCGTTATAGGTCTGCTGATCAAATATTAAAAAAAAAATCATTCCTATAGTGGATTGAGCCATGCAATAAAATAAAATTTTCTTGTGCTGAAATCCTGCTAATGTTACAAATGTGAAAGTTTCTGTTTGTTACTCAAATGGCTATACGGATTTGGATGAAATTTGGGACACAGATAGACAGCAAGAATATAGGCTACTTTTCATCCTGGATCGTAAACGAAGTCGTGGGCAACAGCTTGTCTAACTAACTAATAATACCAGCGTATTATTGTCCCACTACTGGGCAAAGGCATTTTCTCATACAGAGAAGGCACGAGCATTGATCACAACGCTTGCGCAAGTTGGATTGGCGATTTCAGACTTATTTTAACCATAATTATGTCTAGGTTTCCTGACGATTTTTTTCCTTCACCGATGTTAATTATGAGGGGCCCGTGGCTAAATAATAACAGCCGCACAGGTCGATCGATCAGGTTAAGCTACACTTACCGCGGTTGGTCTGTGGATGGGTGACCATCTTTACATACCTTGACCCCTCCGTGCCTCGGAAAGCACGTTAAGCCGTTGGTCCCGGCTGTCATTCGTGGTTCTTTGACAGTCGTTACGGGTAGTCAGAAGCCCGAAAGTCTGACAACCAGTCTTACCAAGGGGTATCGTATTACCCAGTAACTGGGTTGTGGAGGTTAGATAGGCAGTCGCTCGATGTATAACACTGGTATTCAGCTGTATCTGGTTAGACTGGAAGCCGACGCCAACATAGTTGGGAAAAGGTTAGGCAGATGATGACCGATGTTAACACATTGAAGGACACTGAACGCCTATAGACGTAATAACAATAAAACTTCTATTGTGTCTCGTTCAGTGTCCTTCAATGTGTTAATTATGTCCAAGATAAACTCAGAAAGTACAGACGTTAGCACATCAAGCTACTACAATCTGTCAAATATCTTTAATAGATTTTCAACTTTATCGCTACAGCATAAATAAGGTTCAAAGTTGATTGGGAAAATTTGACAATTTCGGGTAGCTTGATGTGCTGGCGTCTGTACATATGAATTGTAAAAGTCACATTGGTATCTGCCAGCACTTGAAACATCATTGTCGTAAGATAATTTTTCATCCTAAAAAATTGCTCATAATAAATTATGATCGTAATTTCCACTGATTATAAATGATCATACTAGCTAGTCCGCGTGAAATTTCACCCTCCCCCCATTCACCCTCTTAGGGGTGGAATTTAGAAAAACCCTTTCTGAGTGGATACCTACTTTTCACAACGAACACACCCTCCGAACTTCATGTCCCTAGGGGTGGTTTAGGCTGTGCGTTGACATATCAGTCAGTCAGTCAGGAATTTGAATTTTATATATATAGATTAAATAATGTATAGTCAGGCTAGTACCCACATTATGCTTATCACACTTCATAAGCTCCTAATTATAATTATTTAATTAATTACCCATAAATCACGTCCTGATTAAATCAATTAACTAAATCAAGCAAATCAAATCAACATTACGTTGGTGATTGAAACCATAATAACCATATTAATTGTGTTCAGGGACTTAGGTGTAATCCGGCTAATCTATGGGGGCTTAGAGTGTGGTCGGTACCCTTAATTGGCTACCTGGTCACGCGGATTTGAGTAGAAAATCTGATGGTGGTAGGTATAGGCAAAATTGGTAATTTACTTGATACTTAGAGCCTAATTAGTAAGGTTTTGACAGTAAAGATGGTTTAGCTAGCATAAAAACTGGCCAAGTGCGAGTCGGACACGAAGGTTTCCTTACCACAAGGCAAAAACGCCAAAAAAACACGTTTTTTGTATGGGAGCCCCCCTTAAATATTTATTTTATTCTGTTTTTAGTATTTGTTGTTATAGCGGCAATAGAAATAACTCATCTGTGGAAATTTCAACTATCTAGCTATCATGGTTTATGAGATAAAGCCTGGTGACAGACGGACAGACGGACGGTGGAGTCTTAGTAATAGGGTCCGGTTTTTACCCTTCGGGTACGGAACCCTAAAAATGCTTATACAATAGGATAAGTTTTTAACCAGTGCGCAAACTGTAACCATGAAGGTAGGTACCTGATGCTGATGGGATTCAGCATCAGGTACCTACCTTCTGAATTCATGGTTACAGTTTTAATTATTTTACAGCGTTAATTATTTTTTGTCAATTATAAAAAAAAAATACTCTGCCATGCATTTTGACCGCGTAGGTATATTGCACTTTCCTATGAAACAGCAGATTTTTGTTTTTTTGATAACTGACGAAAATTTTCTTCGCAAGGGGTTATTTTTTTCGTCGGTATTCGAAAAAAAAAATCTGATGTTTCATACTCACACGCATACGTACGCTCTTCTCCATACGAAAACTACCTTTTGGAAGGGCCGCAACGCAATGTGCGAAGACATTGCCGGCGTTGACTGTTGTGCACATGTGGAGGTCTTGGACATGGTATCAAGATGAGAAGTGGAGCGACCTGCATAATTTTAGATGAAATACGATTTACTTCTGAAGTCGTCTGACGTTGAAATTGATATCCTACATAGTAATAAAAATATTTTGTTAATTATGTGATTTTTAATTTCATGAATCGTTTTATACACCTTTAATCCTACTATTTATTACACACTACTACTACTACTATTTTGTACACTATTATACTAAATTATAAAACCGAGGCCAAACTACTCAATAAACAATAGCTCCGCGCTAATGAATAGATAAACTACCGATAAAAGTTCCTCAGAAACCGGGCATTAGTGTGCTACTTTAGTAAGTTATGGTCGTATTTCTCAGTAGGTATTCCCGTTAGACGAAGTTTAACTATTCTATAATACCACTGTAATCTAAACATAAGGAACAAATAAACATGCAGCTTTTAAGCCTCTGTGGCACTGAAGTAAAATTGTGCATTGAGTGGCGTGGGTCATCCTGTAGCTTGGCCCTCGATGCGGCTGGCTATAGTCCTGCGGAGGCGCGATGCTAGATGGATACAGCATTCGCAACAGGGTCGGTTTTAAGCAACCAGTAATAATCAATAATGTCTCATTTAGAGCTGCATCCACTAACTTAGCGTAGGCTGATCGGCTCTGTACTGGACAGGCCTGCGGAAAAACAAAGCGCCATTCCAGTTGTTCGCAGGACGAAGGCCCATCTGGTGCATGTTAGGCGACAGAGTATGTGATGTCTGGGACATTCTGTTTGACGTTTTCGCAGTTTCTCCGGAAGATATATATATATACCTATCCAAAGTGATGCGAAGATACTTTGGGTGAGTACTGTAGCCAATGTAGGTGATTGAAACCCCTTGCCATGAGTAATTTTGTGTTCGTCCCGCTTTTCTGTTACGAACGTGGAATGCGCATGACTGCGTTTTAGAGGGTTTTGGTTTCAGGGCGTTGCTGAGCGGTGGAAAGGTTGTTTTCAATCTCCTCAAAGTCAGCGGCTTGGCAAGAGGTCGTCTGCGTACAGAAAGCGGGTTGTGTTTGGGCTCACCGGTTGATCATTAGTGTAGATTTTAAAAAGCAAAGGGGCCAGTACACTGATTGCAGTAGACATTAGGTCCTAAATTACTATGTGTGGTCACTATTATTTTATTTTTAGTACTAGGTCAAATAAGAAAAATATTGATTCATAAATTCCCTTTATTCATTTCAAAAGGGTTAAGTATTTATTTTCCTAGTGCGACGTCGCGCCCTCTGGTTCTTTTTCTATTCGATATTCACTCTCCAAAGATTTCGTGCTCGTCACACATCCACAAAAGAATTAGAGAAATAATAAAAATAAGTGTTGCATAGGCACTGAATTTCAAAATAATGTTGAAAAAGCTCGTCTAGTAGTAACTACAGTCTATCAAAAAGATCAAAAAGTACTCTGTGAGTAACTTATTTATTTTAACGTTACAGGCGTTCAACAGTGGTTCAACAGTCGTTTTGATGTTGTCAATTAGCACGCCATGGTATGAAATTCTATACAAAAAACAAGGTGAACAGTTTTTCTAAACGTCAACGTAGCAACTTTTACTATGGGACCAAACTTGAAATCGCGAAAAAAATCAGCTGTTCCCTACATTTATGTTCGTATAACTCGTCAAAATGTAGGGAACAGCAATTTTGCTATTATGACGCCATAGTACAAAAAAGCAATGCAGTTCAACTTCTGGCCTGCTTTAAGAGGTGATGGTAAGCCCCCAGACTGTAAACGATCTCAAAATTACGAGAATTGCCCCTCCGTTTAAAAGTGGCCAACAATAATATTTTATTTTTTTTTATTTTATTTATTCTTCTGCTGCCCCATTTGCGTTCAACTTATATAAAACCTTAAAATAGAACAGCAACTTTTTAAACCAGGCATAAAATAAACATTAAAAAAAAAACATTTTTTGCACGTCACTGTCATTGTAGTGTCAATGTTCAAAATTTGGTTTGTGTTTCAATAACTGATAAAATATTCTTAAAAAAAAAGAATTTAAATATTATTAATCTAAGTATTTTTTAATTTAACTAAGTGTGTCGTTCTCATAATGTATTTTTATAACCTGGCGCTTACCTAAGGTATGAAGAAGTCAGACGACGTAAGGGACTTTGAGGATCGATATTCTGCATGCTTCGTTGATTTCGGCCTAAAAACCGGTGAATGAGTTTAAAATAATTTGTTGTGATGTATGAAACGTAGTGGGTTTTAAGGGCTAAAAGTGTATCTGACAGGTACTGCAAACTTTGTCAAATATGTCTTGACCGTTGTCCATGATAAAGCCCCATTTACACGAAGCAAGCTACTTGCTTGTGGCATAGAATAAAATTTAAGCAACAAATGCACCATCTAAACAGTGTTTAGACGGTGCAATTTTTATTGTCGCTTCAAATTATGGTATGCCACAAGCAATTAAGAAGCTTACAGGAACTAAACACAAAAAACGCAAGTTTAGAAACAATAAAAGTATAGGATCGACCACAGTAAACAAAATCAGAAAAATATATGGTATTCTTCAGGATATATGCTAGGTGGATAGTGTGTTGAAAACATAATACAACTAATTTGATACGATAGAAAAACATCATGAAGATACCTCTAAAACTTTATTTTTGTAATAAAAACCATACTAATATACATACAATCATTCTGATTTTTTGTCAGATTATTCTACAAGCAACATCTAAAATACTAGTGTTTTATTTTTTTTTGTCCAAACAATAGATTTTTTGTAATTAAATAATTGCTTCATATTTTGCAATAAATTACCAGTGGTGTCATCGCGCTTCTCTTTCTTTTCTATGCAGTCCGACAGTGACCGCGCTTTAGGTCATGGAAGCCCTTAAATCGTAGTGAAACCCACGGTATGTTAAGCTAGACTTCCACTAGATGGACGCTGACTCTCTCACAACACAGAATAGGACTGAGCCCCAGCAGTGGGAATATTATAGGCTGGTCTTACTTATGCGTAAGCAATGTCAATGTCTCCTGTCGCAAGTATACTGGACAAACATTCTGTTAAAGAAAGCTGTGCATTTGTGCTAGACGAGTCTTTGTGTCGAAGAACTGATGTTGAAAAAGTCAGATAACTTTTTTCTCCGAAGTAAAGGCTCGTTCATACGTACCACAACTGCAACCAAACCACAACGACAAACAACGTGGTCGGGCGCTAATTTGTGTACCTAATAATGAATAGTTTATTCACACGGAACACATTTAGCTGTCAAGTTCCACCGTGTCGGCGATACCCACCACGTCGCAGCCACAAGGCAATCACAACGATCTGCCTGTCTGCAAACACTCACATACACTTACTCATACATCTACACTCACACAATTACACACAACCGGCACTTATGTAGTTACTCTATTTTCTTTGGTATTAATCCATTAAAACTATTTTTTATCCTACTTTCCTCATATTTTGTTATCTTCAAAATTAATCGTATTATTCTAGTTTCTTTTTTTATAAAAGTACACATTACAAATTTGTAAGCAATTATTGTAATGTTTAGAATGGACGGATGGATGACCCCTGTAGCACAGGTTTTGCCTAGCACGAGGGTCATTGATCATTTATTTTGGACCAGGCTATTCGCACGCTTAAATTAAGTGTCACTCTGTATTTGTGTACCTTTTTTATGTCAAATAAATTTATTATTATTATTAAACAATAGCCACGACGCAACTACTAGTGACAACGAAATCACTACGTAACTGCAAAAAGTAGCAGCGACACTATCCACATGTAACCACTGCTTGCTCACATTTAGTCACTACGATGTGATGTGGTTGTGATATGTGTAAACGGGCCCTAAGGCCGCCTGTCCACCGGAGCAGAGCGAGGCTACGGAGCGGAGAAACGGAAAAATATTAACCAATAGGATTGCACAAAATCTCCGCTCCTCTTCTATCCAATTTTCCTATTGGTTGATATTTCTCCGTTTCTCCGCTCCGCAGCCTTGCTCCGGTCCGGTGGACGGGCAGCCTAAATATTGCAGTTTGACGGCTTCTGTATAGAAAATATTTCAATCTCATCATCATCTGCCTAGCCTCCAGTCGAACCGGATGCAGCTGAACACCAGTATTTTACATGGAGCGACTGCCTCTCCTAGTTACTGGGTAATACGATACCCCTTGGTAAGACTGGTTGACAAATTTTTGGGCTTCTGACGACCCGTAACAACTGTCATAGATCCACGAATGACAGCCGGCACAAACGGCTTAACGTGCTTTCCGCGGCACGATGGGGTCTCGGTATGTAAAGATGGTCATCCATCCACAAACCAACCGCGGCAAGCGTAGCTTAACCTGATCGATCGACCTGTGCGGCTGTTATTATTTAGCCACGGGCCCCTCCGAAAATATGTCAATCTGCCATCTTCAAAAAAAAAGTTATTTCACAATCAGCCTATTATGTTCCCACTGCTGGGACACAGGCCTCCTCTCTGTGACAGGTAGAGATCCATGATCCACCACGCGGGCCCAGTGCGGGTTGGTAGATGTCATATGTCTTCTAATTTTTGCTTCTAAAAAATAGAGAATGCCGGTTTCCTTAAGATGTTTTCCTTCACCGCTTTCAGTGCAGTTAGTCGGTAAAAAGTTAGTTATTTAACCACAGAAAAATCGAGTCTAAATCAATAATTTGTTTTGTTTCATATCCTCTCTGACTTCACCTGCAGCTGCCGGCCTCGTCATCGGCAGCATGGTGGGCAGTTTTTTCCTTAGAGGTTATAAAAGATGGCCGATGTTTATTGGAGGCGGTCTTGGCTTTGGCATGGCTTACACCAACTGCGAGAATAGCCTGAATCACTTCCTAATGTCTATGGACCCGAAGGCTTGTATAGTAAAGTTAGTATGCTTCTTTTTTAACCCCCGACGCAAAAGCGACGGGCTGTTATAAGTTTGTTGATATTTGTATTTGCGCTTTTATCTTTATTATCAATTTCTTCATCATTTTCATTGTGGTTATCATTAGTGTCGTTAACACAATCGGCAAATTCCCTATCATTATTGATAGTTATTTTTTGGAACGAAGATCCTTAATGCGCCTTAATGCAGTAGGAGCTAACTGGTACAAATCTTCACGTAAGGAAAAAGTGCTATGCCGCCTTCTTGCTCTCTATCTCTCTCTTTCTCTTTGAGACAGAAAGTGTGAATTTAATACAAGTTTTTAGCAGCTCTCACAAAGTTACCATATACACTCGTTGGGTTACTCCCGTTTGGGAACGCTCCCGTTTGGTAACGCTACACACACTTACATATAGCGGTGTATCGCATGCACCAGGTACAGTCAGTATGTTAAGTATAATTTTTAAGATTATGTATAATAATATATTTGTTTGAAATGAAATAAGTAATTTAAGATTTTTGTAGTGTATACCTATTTATTATGCTTTAGAGCATTTAACATGGACATACTTAAGATTTAGTTTACACTAAATGGATTTTGAAATTTTTAATTAATTATTTTTTAAATTTAATTTTTAAGTTTACTTAAATTTAATAAAAAATATATATATTGTCATTTAATATATTTCAAAATATTGTCATTTGTATTCGATGCAGTACTTAGTCATTAATATGGTAGTTTTAAAAGTAGAAAATAAAATTAATATGAAATAAACTCGGCACACCAGAACTTTTTACTCTGACTGTATTTTAAGGTGTGTGTTAGGTAGCGTTACCAAACGGGAGTAACCCCACTCGTCGTGGTAACTTTATTGACAACTTCTAAAAAACCTTATACCTACTTGGTGGGTCTATATTAAAAACGCGTATGAGGGTGGGTAAAGCAGTTTAAGCGAACTAAAAGAAACTTTGAAAAAAAAAATACTTTCAAGATCTCAAGTTTGAAGAGACAAAAAGTTTTTTGTTTTGTTTTAAATCATACTTGAGTTGTTCCATTATTGCAATTTTGCAATGATCAGAACTTCGGTCTTTATCTCCATAAAGAACGAAGTTCTGTTCATTGCAAAAAAAAAATGTGGGACTCCCGTCCCATGACCGCACATGTTTTTTTTTTTACTTTGTCTAAGAAAAAGTAAGACCTAACTGTAAGCAAAATACTGTTTGCAGCTGTAGCTCTTTATCCTATCTTAAATTTATTTATATTAAACGGAGAAAACAGCGGTCCACATTGGCTCTAGATGGCAATATCTGGATTTTATCTGGGAGAGGCCTTTGCCCAGCAGTGGGATGACGCAGGCTAACAGTATCATTATCAGAGCATTTGAATCAGTAGATTTGCTATGAATTAATTACTGTATTTATATTAAATTAATTTATTGCTATGATTATTGTGATACATATTATTGTAACCACCACAATGTAAATACCTACATTCTGAGCAAATAAATGAATATTCTATTCTATTCAAGTTACGGTGAAAATACAGAGGTTTAATTACTCGTAACTCGTTGTTTAGGCGCAGAATGCCTTATTCTCAAAATGTTGAATGAGTCTTTTAGACTAATTTTAAAAATGGCTGTCCTCTGAACGCCTAAACCAATAAATCTACCGAGCTAAATGCCAGTGTCAATTCTCTACACTGTAATTCCTAAATTTGTAAAAGGACCTAAGATTATATTAGCAACTACAAGTAAACTTTTGTAAAAAAAAAACCTTTAAAAAGAAGCGCAATTAGTTGCGGCTCGCCGTCCAACCAAAAAGATCTACCTCTATACAAAAACGTCAATATTATGCAAACTCGCTCCTTTGTCGCCATCAAAAGCAATGATTGCTTCCCGACAATTGCTTAGGAAACCGTTTGTATTGAAAACTGAAGCCAATACTAAATGAACAACATTCTGTTTGGACCAAAGTGCTTTTGAAATTGCAGACGGAACTAATTACGGCTATAAAAGTATTGAAAAAGGACTAAAAAGGGCTAATTTTGGACACAGGATAGTAGTCATACATTGTGTCGGAGATAATGAAGAAGTTGTTAGACATTGGACGCAAGCTGCTATAAATATTGGGGTGGTAAAAATTAGGGTTGTTACTGGATGCTAATTGCGGTGGTAAAATTATTTTAAGGATCTAATTATTAGGTTTTGTGTTAAGTGAATAGCTTGTTGGTGGTGGATATTTATTGCTTGATTTTAGCTGGTGTAGGAGTAGGTAAGCATGCCGTTTTTTCACATTTTTTCGTTTTCATTCCTCGATTTCACTACTATCTATATATTCCATATTCAGGCTGAGAATTCACATTAAGGATGTCAATGCCAATTTTTTAATGAAGTTCTAGAAATTAGGTGTCACGTTTTGTTAATACATTTTTAGGGCTGATTATTCAATCGACAGATAATATTTATTCGTAGAATATAATTTTATTGACCAAATTTACAAAATCTGTTTTTGAAATCAAATCTGATTTTGTATGGAAGAAATGTAATAAATTCAAAATTATTTCTCGGATAAAATTATCTGGCGTTGGAAGAAAATACGTTTGCGGTAAACATGACGCAGAAAAAGAACATCAATTTGCATAAATCTTCAGTAACCTTTTATTAAAATAATTTTACAACAATCATCTCAATATAATATGTATCAGTGTATCTTTCGGCAGCCCTACAGAAAATCCCATCAAAACAGCCAAACGGTCAACAGTAAAGACGTTATACCTTATTTCTGCACAGCAGGACATTTCCCTTCGCCATTTGCGTCTTTGTTTCGGCATAAAGGTCACTTACCGTCGCGTCTTCTATTCATGCTTGAGTCGCTTCCATATTTGTATTGAATTCGGCAACGCCTTCGTTTCTTTCGTTGTTTGCAAACCTGCCGCCTATTCACCACCCACAGAGACTTTCAACAATTTTAACATTATCACCAGCATTCATATCTTTAGATTCTTTCTCTTCAACATAAGGTTCAAGTTCGAGTTGAGTTGCTGCAGGAATAAGTTTGTTTTTGGACAAATCATCACTTGTTTTTTCCGTTTTAAACATTTTCATTTGTTACGTTCCGATCGTTTGTGAGTCATGCCTGTTGTAGCTTTGAGGCCGTCCGCATGGGCGTTTCTATGGCTTTTTTTAGGTAAACGCATGTCAATTACATTTCGGATTGCGTTTGGTTTAGGACAATGGTTACCAAAGTTTTTGTGATATCTTTTCATTATTTAGGATCCTTTTACACTTTTTTTTTTGTAACATTAAACTCTCGCATGTTTTAACTTTTCCACATCTACGAGTAGGTACTAACCTACAGTACTTTAACAAATTATAAATTATTTTTATTTCATTTTGTTAGACATGTTATAAAATTCTGCATCGAGATGTGATTTATAATTAGCATTTTCAGAATAACTTATATATCACCATTGTTATACGCAAACGTTTAAAGAAATCAGTTATTGAAGCCAATAACTTTACTGCCAATGTTTCATTATCACCTTCAATAGCTATTCTACTAATATTCTTCTCCTTTTACCATGATTGTCCATCATCTACCATTATTCGACCATCTTTGTTACACAAAAAACAGGAAAACATGTTGAGGAGCTCTGCCATATTCATCAGGTTTGAATAGATTGGAAGACAATATGGCCAGGGGCAGCGCAGTTTCAATTGATCATGCAGACAATTGTACTCTGGACCAGGACCAGTATTATATGCATCCTTTTTATTAAAAAGAAAATACTGGTTGTGATTAGAAAATAGAACGGTTTACAGCTTTGTATGGGAATGGAAAAATTGTTGCTTTTCGTATCAAAAACATGTCCAGGTTTTTATTGGCGTTTCTTTTTATGAAACAAGTAACTGTTTTATGTGGCTTTACTTGCATCATAGGGAAAATTATATATGTATACATACCTACTGGCATAAAAAGTATCTTAGATTTTAATTCAGATTATAATCTATTTAGTACCAGTGGTCTGTGTGGTGCCGGACTTAAAGAATACCACCACCCCTTACTTCCCGTCGGTGTCGTAAAAGGCGACTAAGGATCGTACCGGAGAATGGGCAGCAGCGTTCTCTATGTATACCACCATCATACCATACTGCGATCGCCAACCCGCCTGCCAAGCGTGGCGATTATGGCAAACCCTCCCAAAATTGGGGGAGGCCTATGTCCAGCAGTGGATGTCTATCGGCTGAAACGACGACGACGACCAGTGATAATAATCCGACATAATTTACATTCAATCGCCACTTAATCAGTTATCTACTTTAGTAAAATATGTATTCAAAGTTGATTTTTGAGTGACCATTTGTAACAAAAAGGTCCTAATAGGATTTTGGTTGCAATGGAATTTGAACTTTGTAAGTATGTCATTCAGTTAGTTGTTCCATCTTGAAAATTATCTCATATCCTCAATTCAAATATAGCTACTTGTACGTCAACTTGTACTTGTATGCCTACTTGTATGTATATACCCTTCGGTCAGGGGTAGTTTCTCGAACGAAACTCACCCCAAAGTTTTGTGATATTGTGCGGCTGTCGCTGAAAACCAGCGCTGGGGCTCTGTCTGGCATAGGGTCGCAGCATAATGCTGAGCGATAGCCGTTTTGCGTGGATGTGACGCATGTTTCCCCCAACCCTTTCTTATTTTTTTTGTTTATGTTCTTCATTGCGTCATGTTTACCGCAAATAAACGTATTTTCTTCTTTTTCTTTCTATAAATTTCTTTATTTTTCAAAAAACTAGCTATAAGCTAAAAGACAAAGATTCCCAAGACTGCGATGACCACATATTACAGCGTCCGCAATTTGCAGGCAAATGACGGGTGTGTTTTCCTGGAGAGCGGCTTGGTAGTGTCGTTAATTTATTGTAAATGACACTGCTGGTAGTGCGGCTGGTAGTGTCCGTAAGGTAAAACCGCGGTGCCATCATTTTCATGACGGCCGTCACGGGGCGGCCTTTATGAAATACTTTTTGTTGCGGCCACCGGTATTCTAGGAAACTACAAACTCAGATCCATTCAGATTTAAGAGCGTTTACGCCGTACGGCATTTCATACAAACTTTCAAGCCCTTGTTTTTCGATACGAATGAACCGATTTTATTGATTTTCGAGGAAGAATGGTATAAAAGGGTGGCATAAGACCCTGAGCGAGTTTAATACACCTTCCAATATGTCAATATAAGGATTAATAAACGTATTATATTGAAATCCTTAAAACAGTGTTTCCTTTGGTGTTCATCCATAAACCCTACCAGAATGTTTTTTTTCTCCTCTCATATAGAGGAGGCCTGTGTCCCAGCAGTGGGACATTATAGGTTGATTGTGCTTATGCTATGATTGTTAGAAATAATGCAAAATTCAATGCACCATTTTTCTTATATCAATCTAGTTGAAAAACAGATGTAACGATTCATTTAACAGTCTATGACAGATAAAAACCTATTTTGGCCTATTTTATCGCGCTTTTATTTTGTTATCAAATAGTCATATTTTGTTTTTTTTTTTTCAGAAAGACTGCGTAATAAGGGTTTTCGTGATGTTGCAGAATTGGCTTTGTACAGTAAATTTTTTATATAACGTGAAAATTGTAATTGTTCAAGAATAAATATTTCGGTTGATTTTGTTGTAAACTTGTTGTTTTATTTAATTTCCCTATATTCTAAGGTAAGTATTCACTAGAGCATTTCCTCGAGCATTACCATGTAATGTACCTAACGTTTTTACGAATGGTACAGACGCCAGCACATCAAGCTAAAGCTAAGCCCGAAACTGTCAAATTTTCCCGATCAACTTTGAACCTTATGGTTTTGAGATAAAGTTGAAAATCTATTGAAGAAATTTGACAGATTGTAGTAGCTTGATGTGCTGGCATCTGTACAATACAGGCAAAAGCTCAGCGGTGCTATTCTGTAAAAATCTCACCGTGAAAACTTAGGTGAAGTGAGCGTGGAGTGAGCTGTCAATAGTGTCAATTTTTATCAAAAACAAACTCCCTTCACCTAAGTTTTCACGGTGAGATTTTTACAGAATCGACCGGCAGTTTCCGAAAGCTTTTTCATGTAATGTAACGTTGCTGCGAATGTTTGACGCTGCGTTCGACGTAGTTATGCTCACGGCGAGTGAGCATTGGCCTGTAGCATGTGTATGATCCCTTGCTAGACCATACATTACTTTTAGATGAGGGATGAATGGAATAAAAGAAGGTAAGTACTAAAACTGTCTGTGTGGTGCCGGACTTAAAGAATAGCACCACCCCATACTTCCCGTGGGTGTCGTAAAAGGCGACTAGGGGTCGTACCGGAGAATGGGCAGCAGCGTTCTCTATGCATTCCACCACCATACTATACTGCGATCGCCAACCCGCCTGCCAAGCGTGGCGATTATGGCAAACCCCCCCCCAGAATCTTGGGGGACGCCTATATCCAACAGTGGACGTCTTTTGGCTGAAATGATGAAGTAATAAAACAGTACTGTATTATCCCAAAAGTACTTATAGATAAAATGAGCTTAATGGTCTGATGGTGTGGAAATGAAGTGAGTGACGCGGCCCTTGTTGGCTGTAACGAGAACGCCTGGCAGACTTGATAGCCCAACGCTAACTGAACTAATTATAATGAGTTGAAATGAATGTGTGGCGTGAACTGCTGAATTGCAGAATGTGCGGGTGCACCGTACAACATGTCTTTCTACCTTGCGTCCATTGTTGAAATGTCGGACCTACAGGTCCCGCTCGTGTCTTTGCTCGATAAAACGTTACACCAATACGTTCGTTGGTTTTTAAAATCTGGTTGTAACAAAACGTCGAGCGTAGTGTTCAAGTGTGGTTCGATAAAATTTAAAAACTGGCCAAGTGCAAGCCGGACTCGCACACCAAGGTTTCCGTACCACAAGGCAAAAACTCCGAAAAAAACACGTTTGTTGTGTGGGAGCCCCCCCTAAATATTTATTTTATTCTGTTGTTATAGCGGCAACAGAAATTCATCACCTGTGAAAATTTCAACTGTCTAACTATCACGGTTTATAGATACAGCCTGGTGACAGACGGACAGCGGAGTCTAGTAATAGGGTCCCGTTTTACCCTTTGGGTACGGAACCCTAAAAACGGCGAATGCTCGATATTGTTACAAGTAAATGCTCTAGTAAACTCAATGTATGTGTGGTCTAATTTTTCCGATCGTTTTGATGCGCTCATCGGAAATCTAGTACTATTGTTGATGATCCTTTAATTTTTTTGCCAACTATGTTGAGGGCGGCTTCCAGTCTAACCGGATGCAGCGGAATACCAGTATTTTACATGGAGCAACTGCCTATCTGACCTCCACAACCCATTTACTGGGTAATACGATACCTCTTGGTAAGACAACTACAGTCTATCCGCTCAAATAGTGGCGGTTCATTCATACACTGAACAGGAATATGTATATATATATAATTATATATATAATTATATTTATAAATGTAATTATAATACCTATAGGTAATAAAAATGTTGAATTTTATAGGTTCAGACTAGCACATCAAGCTACTACAATCTGTCAAATTTCTTTAATAGATTTTCAACTTAGCATAAGTTTCAAAGTTGCAGTTTCGGATAGCTTGATGTGCTAGCGTCTGCACAATGCTTTAGACACGTGACCAAAATCTGAACTAACGTCGCCATCTTGTATTATCAATAAATTTTTCACAAATGTTTACGCTCTTTAATTAGATATCTCTCACTGTGCCGCCTCGATTACATCAATATTGAAATCGATCGATCGGCGCGATCGTCGGTGGCGCAGACGGATCACGGTAGATTGCAATAGGCAGTGGCGCCTTTTGAAATCTGCCGCCCGCGCCACCGAAATAACATCGGTGGCGCACACTTGGCAAAAGCGTTATTTTGAGTATCCTGCTACAGCGTGCAAACCTACTAGCCAACATGTTACATCGGACTGCCAGCGCCCTACGTAGGGAACGTAGGGCGCTGGCAGTCCGGATCACGGTAGATTGCAATAGGCAGTGGCGCCTTTTGAAATCTGCCGCCCGCGCCACCGAAATAACATCGGTGGCGCACACTTGGCAAAAGCGTTATTTTGAGTATCCTGCTACAGCGTGCAAACCTACTAGCCAACATGTTACATCGGACTGCCAGCGCCCTACGTAGGGAACGTAGGGCGCTGGCAGTCCGGATCACGGTAGATTGCAATAGGCAGTGGCGCCTTTTGAAATCTGCCGCCCGCGCCACCGAAATGACATCGGTGGCGCACACTTGGCAAAAGCGTTATTTTGAGTATCCTGCTACAGCGTGCAAACCTACTAGCCAACATGTTACATCGGACTGCCAGCGCCCTACGTTCCCTATCAATATCCATGAAGAGGATTACAGGACCTAAACTCAAAAAACGCAAGTTTTAGAAACAAGAAAAGTATATGATCGACTACAGTAAACAAAATTAGAAATATATACGATATTCTTCAGGATATATGCTAGGTAGATAGTGTGTTGAAAACATAATACGACTAATTTCATATTACGATAGAAAAAAATCATGAAGATACCTCTAAAAACTTTCTTTTTACAATAAAAACCATACTAATATACATACAATCGTTCTGATTTTTTGTCAGATTATTCTACAAGCAACATATCTACTAAAACACATATTTAATTTTTTAGTTCAAACAATAGCTTTTTTGTAATTAAATAATTGCTTCATATTTTGCAATAAATTACCAGCGTTGTGTCATCGCGCTTCTTTTTCTTTTCTATGCAGTCCGACAGTGACCGCGCTTTAGGTCATGTAAGCCCCTTAATGTAATAATACACATAGTATTATAAACCTTCTGGAGCAAATTCTCTAGGATATTATGATGAAGACTGAATCAAAATCCATTCACGTCGATCCACGGCTCGTTACTGAAGCGGGTGACACCGCAGGGCGCAGCTAGTCACTACATAAATAACTCCGCACTAAGCAGAAGCATGCCAAAGTCAGCAGAGCGTTGACACATGTACTGTAGGTCAATGACCTTGCTTTAATTTCAACAGGTGAACTCTTCCTTTACTAGAACGTGAGTCACCTGGTGAATCATCGCTGAAGTGGACCTAACAATGTGGGGTGGAGTTGTGTCCGAACAATTTTTTTTTTATAATTGATTTTATTTCTGTAAGTAGGTTTGCACAAACACGTCAATTATAATTTAAAAAATTAGATGAGGTCGGCGTTTCCTATCTGACTACTCAGAGATGAAAGGCCGAAACAAACTCAGAGGTTACAGTCTCTTTTAAAGTCCAGGCATAATCTTGATCAGATAAAGATTACGTATATTGGTTTTGTAACTGTATTTATTTACTATGTATTTATTATTATGTATGTACACACAGTAAAAAAGCATTTCTGAATTCACACATTCAATTGACGTAAAAAAGTCCCATCCCATCTGTTTAGGACCTTCATGATAAATATAATGGTAAAAAAAAAAAATTGTAGCTGTAAGTCGTCTCTACACTTTTCCATAAGATTCTGAAGTATAACGTTTTAAAAGTTGCAGTTCGTGACATAAAATAGGCCGCACAGAGACGACTAAAATAAGTTAGTGTAAAAAAGCGTTTATTACCCTTTGTTGTAATAATTGAAGTTTTTATAGCTGAACGTCATAATTTACTGGACGTGATATATAAAGTTTACTTTGGAATAATATTTATTTATGTTTGAGACACAAATGTCTGTAGAGGTATAAATAAACACATGACAATACAATCATAAAATAACGCTTGTATTGCCCAAAGTGTTAGGCAGTAGTGTACTTTATAGTACACACACTAAAAGTACCAATGGATTTTATTTTGACAGTTCAAGAACATTCATTCACCGGCATGTCCTAGAACCAAAAATTCGAAGACATGTGACATCTGCCAATCCGCACTGGGCCCGCGTGGTGGATAACGGCCCACTCCCTCTCACCGAGAGGAGGCCTGTGTCCCAGCAGTGGGAACATTATAGGCTGATAATGGTTATGGAAGAACATTCATTGCGTTATTTACTTTGATGAGAAGGCAAATTTTTCGAACACATGAAGCAATGGATTAGTAATATCCTTTAAAATGATTTCGATTTTGATTGGAAGTGTGTTACGAAATTAGAATGCAGTTCAGCGGCCACAATCCTAAGGGTTGGTCATTTGGTCATCAACATCTGTGTAACCTTTTCCCAACTATGTTGGGATCGGCTTCCAGTCTAACTGGATGCTGCTGAATACCAGTATTTTACATGGAGCAACTGCCTATCTGACCTCCACATCCCAGTTACTGCGTAATACGATACCCCTTCTGGTTGTCAAATTTTCGGGCATCTGACGACCCGTAACGACTAAACGACTGTAACGACTGTCAAAGATCCACGAGTCACAGCCGGGACCAACAGCTTAACGTGCTTTCCGAGGCACGGAGGGGTCTTGGTATGTAAGGATGGTCACCCATCCACTGATCAACCGTGGCAAGCGTAGCTTAACCTGATCGACCTTAGCCACAAGCCCATGATCATTTGGTATACAGAGTGATGCTGACTTTTGATTCCCAGAATCGATTTTCCATTAAGTTTTTCATTATTCCTACCATCCTGATTGTACTTAGCGCACTGATTGTAACACACATGCAATCAAAACTTGCCGATTGAAAGCATCGATATAATGACCGGAAAAATATGAAAACTTATACGGAAGCCATTTATCTGATGGCACGCAATGAGAACGTGATAAAAACGCTTAGTGCACGCATTTCCTATGCCACTTTGTGTGATGTGTTGGCCAATGTTGGTTGATGGGGCCAATAAAAAGTCGGATGTGGGGAATCCATACGATGAAGTAAAACGAGAAAAAACAGCTTTTTAGAGGAAATAACTATTGTTATAACGTTTTGATTGTGTGAAAGAAAGTTATTAATAGGTTTTGCTACTTTGGTTTTATAACTCTTTTTTAATGGGTTTTCAATGTCTTTCCTCATTCTGAGACCAGCTGGAGATAATAAGTAAATATTCTGATAGATTTGTCTAATAGATAAATGTTCTTCGAGAAAGAGGTCAATCGACGAATCCGACTCGGCTGGGCTGCGTTCGGGAAGCTACGCAATATCTTCTCATCCCACATACCGCAGTGTCTCAAGACGGAAGTCTTTGACCAGTGCGTGTTGGCAGTGATGACTTATGGCACTGAAACGTGGTCGCTCACAATGGGCCTTATAAGAAGGCTAAATGTCACCCAAAGGGCAATGGAGAGGGCTATGCTTGGAGTTTCCCTGCGTGATCGAATCAGGAATGAGGAGATCCGCAGGAGAACCAAGGTAACCGACATAGCCCGAAGAATTGCGAAACAGCGGGCGGGGCACATTGCTCGCAGAACAGATGGCCGATGGAGCCGAAAGGTTCTGGAGTGGCGACCGCGTACCGGAAGACGTAGCATTAGAAAGTCTCCCACAAGGTGGACCGACGACCTTGTGAAGGCCGCAGGAACCCGTTGGATGCGAGAAGCACAGAACCGGTCGAAGTGGAGGTGCTTGGGGAAGGCCTATGTCCAGCAGTGGACGTCTTTCGGCTGAAATGATGATGATGATGATAAATTTTCTTTGCTCAAGATAATGTACTACAAGGTAGATGTAGGTTCTAAACCCATTTCAATGCTTATAAAGAGGAGTTTGAATGAAAATCCCACGAGATAAGGCTTAATTTTTACCAACGCCAAGCCAAGTTATAACCATAAAAACCCAACATTGGATCCAAACAACGAATACTTGGATCAAACATTGACGACACTGATGAGTCTTTTACATGGTTAAAGAGGGCGTGTCGGCGTTAACCCGACGTAGACTGTCCACCACGCCATTCTGATATTAGTGTGACGATACAACGGCGGTGTTTGATTTGTATGAGTTATAGCGAAATTGCAGGTGTCTGGGGAATTCTAAATTAGTTTATGGAGGAATTTATGGATATTGTTTATATTGATTAAGGGAACTACAGGACCTAAACGAAAAAAGGCAAGTTTTATAATGCCAGAAAGTACCTATATGATCGATTAAAGTGAACAAAATCAGAAAAATTACATGATATTCTTTAGGACATAAATGCTAGTTAGATAGTGTGTTGAAAGCATAATACAACTATGTAATTAGATACGATAGAAAAAAGTCAAGAAGATACATCTAAAAACTTTATTTTCACAATGAAAAAAAAAAAACTTAGTAATTAAAAAAAAAAAACAATTATTCTGATTTTTTGTCAGATTATTCTACAAGCAACATAATAGCACTAGTGTTTTATTTTTTTAGTCCAAACAATACATATTTGTTAATAGATAATTGCTTCATATTTTGCAATAAATTACCAGTGTTGTGTCATCGCTTTTCTTTCTTTTCTATGCAGTCCGACAGTGACCGCGCTTTAGATCATGTAGTCCACTTATAGTTATAAATTTAAATAAGTTATAAATGATGTTTTAATCTTTGTGTCAACAATTACAAATTTTTTTTTCCATGTTATTGGTAATAACTCTAAGATTTTTACATGGAGCTTGGCATAGCTACAGTTTTCGGCATCATGCCGCCATAGGCCACGCCTCTTGAAATTTTCACAATGATTATTATAAAAATCTATGCATAACGATGTACAGACGGCACAGCACAACAAGCTACCTGAAACTGTAAATTTTTTCCAATCAACTTTGAACCTTATGCTTTCGTGATGAAGTTGAAAATCTATTAAAGAAATTTGACAGATTGTAGTAGCTTGATGTGCTGTCGTCTGTACCTACGCAAATTAAAAAAATATGAATGTCACGTGATCAACTTTGAACGTCAATATCTCGGAAACGTGACACTTTACGGGGTTTGGTCTTATTGTGTTTTCTGTTTGCATTGATGTTAGCTATTGATTTATACAGGGTTACTTTTCAAAGACCATTCAAATTTTTACATGGTGTTCTACCCATGAATATAAACAATTTTCACTATGGGACCAACTCTGAAATCACGAAAAAAAATCAGCTGTTTCATACATTTTGGTCAAATAGGTATTGAAGTTTTGTATGAAACAGCTGATTTTTTTTTCGTGATTTCAGAGTTGGTCCTATAGTGAAAGTTGTTTATATTCATGGGTAGAATACCATGTAAAAATTTGGATGGTCTTTGAAAAGTAACCCTGTATGTCACATACGCGGCGGCCACTTTGAAAAAAAATACAAAATGGCGGACAGGTAGGTTCGCCACGGACCTTCACAGCCCTTTTTGGCTGGACAAATAAAAATGCGTGCACAACGAAAATAGATACAGTATTATCCTACTTTTAATTAAAGTATAGTTCAACGTCCCACACTTGCCAAAATGGTGATTTATTTATTGCATCTCTAACAGAGGCTACACAATGATATGCAAGTTTACAAAAACAGGAATAAATACAAGCGTGCGCATCTAATTATAGAAGACTACATCATTCACTTATAATCTAGGTAGGCACAAATGGTACAATAAGTTTGACAAGTACGAAAACATTAAAACAAATCGAATTAGGTACCTACATTACACGAAAAATCACAAAAAACAAAAACAAAACAGTAAGGGTACAAATAATACAAATTGATTTATAACAAATACAAAAGAATTAAAGAATAGCCATAGAAGACAACAGACAAAAATATATAAAATATTAGGACTTGGATGCTATAACTTTTATGTCCTTTTTAAACTGATTGAAGCGATTCAATTAAAAACTTAAGTTTTACAGGGGTTGTCACTACAGCTTGAACAAAAAGACTATTTTTTTATTTCAACTATACATAACTATTAACCTACAGGCTTGTGGCTAAGTAATATAAGCTGCACGGGTCGATCGATCAGTTATACGATCACTGCGGTTGGTTTGTGGATGGGTGACCATCTTTACATATCAAGTTGTCCTTTGTGGATCTATAGCAGTCGTCACGGGTCATCAGAAGCCCGAAAGTCTGACAACCAGTCTTACCAAGGGGTATCGTATTACCCAGTAACTGGGTTGAGGTCACATTGGCAGTTGCTCCATCTAAAATACTGGTATTCAGCTGTATCCAGTTAGACTGGAAGCCGACCCCAAAATAGTTGGGAAAGGCTAGGCAGATATGTAAAGATGGTCACTCATCTACGGACCAACCGCGGCAAGCGTAGCTTAACCTGATCGACCGACCCGTGCGGTTATTACTGAGCAACAAGCCTCTTTTTTATCATCACCATCATCATCATTTAAGCCGAAAGACGTCCTCTGCTGGACATAATCCTCCCCCAAGCACCTCCATTTCGACCAGTTCTGTGCTTCTCGCATTCAACGGGTTCCTGCGGCCTTCACAAGGATGTGGGACAAGATATTGCGTAGCTTCCCGAATGCTGCCCAGCCGAGTTGGATTCAACGATTGACCTCTTTCTCGAAAACCCTTTCTTTTTTTTTTTTTTGTTCCGGGGTGGAAAATCCTCATGGATGTCCGCCGCCCTGGGGCGGGCGACGGGGTCTGTCAGACTCTTACTGACTAAAAACCACCCCGGTATTCCATCTCACACCTACGCCAGGGGTCGCGGGAACGTACGATCCTTCCGCAACCCCCGGCTGGTGCCGGCCCGCAACTGCGGGCCTCGTCGGGTCAGGGGAGTGAGGTGTTTGACTCTCCCCGTGACGTCTAAGAGGGGCGCGCGTGGAACACTACGCGCCGCCACCTCGGGTCCTGATGTGTGGAGGGCGGCGGACGTCCCCGAGTCCGTCGCCCCTGGACCCATTTAGGGGGGCTGGAAGAGGGCGATGTCCGCCCTCCGCCGACGCCCGGTGCGCCTGCTGCGGGCAGGGTGAGTGGACGAGATCTCCCTCTCCCTTTCCGCAGCCTCCTTCTGCGAGGTGACCGCTTCGCAGAAGGAAACCACCGCGTCCCAGGACGCTTCGCTGCCGACCATCGACTCGACCACGGCCGGCAGCGACAGGTCACTGCCTACTTCTGAGATGAGGGCACGGCGCGGCTCCTCCCAAGCGGCACACTCTGCCAGCGTATGCCACGCCGTGTCCTCCCGGCAGTCGACGCAGTGGTGACACCGGGCGTCTGGCTCCCTGTTTATGCGACACAGGTACTTCCCGAAGCAACCATGCCCCGAGAGTACCTGCGTCACCCGAAACGACAGGGAGCCGTGCCTCCTCCCGAGCCAGGGCTCGAGTACTGGCCGGACCGCCTCGATAGTGCTGAGGCCGGCGGTAGGGTGTGAGAGCCTGTCCCGCCATTCCGCCACCAGGACCTCGCGAAGCTGAGACCGACGCAGCTCCACATGGCGCTGCATCAGCCCCTCGCCTCGCGCCCGCGCTTCCTCGCGCCACCGGTACAGCGACGCGAGCACTTTCGCCTCCAGGTCCCAGGGCGGGGATCCAGCCAGTACGCAAGCCGCCTCGTAGGAGATCGTGCGATATCCGCGGACGACTCTGACGGCCATCGCTCTCTGCGGCTTCTGCAGGACAGACAGTTTGTCCTAGGTTAACATACTCGTCCTCGACTTCGAGTGTAGCGTCTCCGATCTTTATGACAGTAGGTGATGGGCATTCGACATGACCTTCGTTTTGTGCACGCGAGACGGTTCGTGATGACCCTCGAAAATTGCTTATAGACATGGCTCAGAAGTGAGATGGGCTTATAATTCTTAAGAAGGGCCTCTTTTTACTACTACATAATAACACACCAAAAAATCACCGTCCATCTCACAAAACATTCTTCCTCAACAACATAGTTGAAACGTTATTAAAAAGTTCCGGCGACAGTGTTTAGCCGTCTCGTCCGCGTCGTTTCGACTTATTATTATTATTCTAACAGATACTGTCATGTCCTACGTGGGTAATGAAAATATTTTCCATCTCTCCTTTATTACCTTGGATATTAAATCCAGGTTCTGTAAACATATTATGTGTGGCTCTAACTACGGGTTGTCGAAAAGAAGTCGTTGAGTTTTGCCGATGACCTCACCTCATGAGCAGACTGCGATATCTTAACTGCTTACATCACGACTGTTTCCTGCAGGGTTTGGCAAAGATGTACTGTCACCGACATAGCCTGAAGAATTGCCAAACTTAAGTGGCAGTGGGCAGGGCACATTGCTCGCAGAACAGATGGCCGAGGGGGCCGAAAGGTTCTGGAGTGGCGGCCGCGTACCGGAAGACGTATCGTTGGAAGGCCTTTTTTTTTTTTTTTTCCGGTGGAGAAAATGCTTATCGCATACCGCGTCGTCCGGGGAGACGACGTGGTTATGTGGGACTTGCACCCACTAAAAACTCCGCCTGTGCACCTACTTTCGCCTTGATGGGTGGGCCGCGAGAACTACTACGTATGACATTCGCGACCCATCCAGCGTGGCCCACTTCTGGGCTCCCTCTTCTTGGCCCGCGTCATGTCTCTATCTTCCTTCGGCGATGTCCGGATGCACTGGGACATCACCACAACTCCAGGGACCGTGCAGCATAGACGATAGACTCCCCGATCTATCATCCGCTGGCCCCTCTTATGGCGGCATCAAGTCCGCATTTCGCCGCCTGCGCCGTCCTGCCCTCCTGCGGCGAGTCGGGGAATCGTTGGAAGGCATCCCACAAGGTGGTCCGACGATCTTGTGAAGGCCGCAGGAACCCGTTAAATGCGAGAAGCACAGAACCAGTCGAAGTGGAGGTGCTTTGGGGAGGCCTATGTCCAGCAGTGGACGTCTTTCGGCTGAAATGATGATGATGATGTACGGTCACCAAAGGAGAAAAGTTACCGGGGTCGTCGGATATAGCTGAAGTTTAGTAAGAAACCAGTGGATGTTTTTGAATAAAATTTAATTTAATTAATAGGAAACAAACAGTTCATTTATCAAGTTAAATTTCATTCAAAAATATCCATCGGTTTCTTACTAAACTTCATCTATATCCAAAGACCCTGGTTACTTATCTCTTTTGGTGACTGTACCTATAGTACAGCCACATTTTGGCAGTTATTGTAAAAGAGGGCGAGCCGATTGCCACAAATTCCAGATAGAAAAATCCAATAACACTGCCTGACTCGGGGATAGAACCCAGGTTATAGGTCCCCAGGGGTTGGGGGGCTCAGCATAGCGCTTGCGACCGACGGTGCCTCGGAAAGCACATTTACGATGGACCGGCGCCTGATCTCTCTCCGGTCGTGTCAGATTGCCGTCCCATCGGACTACGAGAGTAATGGGAAAAGAGAGTGCAACTGTGTCTACGCCCACACTTGTGTACTATAATATCTTCCTCGCCGAAGGCTGGTCTCCGCTGAGATTGTTCAAAATTTGATCTGGAAAACTTTTTTTAATATGGGCTGGCCTGGCTGGCTATGGTCATAAACTTCGGGGCTGAAATCCAGACTCTGGGCTGCTACTGAGAGATTTTTAATAGAAACGTGCAATTAAACCGCTCGACTTAACCCTTCTAAGTCGAGCGGTGGTATATCAGTCTAGTCGGTTACACCAAGTGATAAAAAAAGAAAGAAAGAAAAGAAAAATATATAACTTGATTGACCTTGAACATTGCCGGGTCTTTGTTCCCTCCACGTAAAACCCGCCAGCCTTCAATGCAAGAGTGAATAGGCATCTTCTGGGCTTGCTCGTGCCATCGTAGACCTCATCCATAGCTTTCCACCAAGCGAGATCAAGGTAAGGAGCTGGGGACCTAAAAAGGCCACTTTGGCAGAATCATAAAAGGATAACATTATGAAACATAATAGACAGCTATAGGATTATTCAGTTACTTTTTTTTGTCTGTGCTAAAATACCAATCAATCCAATCCCAATCTCCTTGATTATACCTAGCGAAAAAAAAGAAAAACACGGACTATCTTCGCCATATTATGATTCATAATGTTTTCCTTTTATGATTCTGCAAAAGTGGCCTTTTTAGGCCCCCAGGACGAGTAAAAAAAAACTGGCCAAGTGCGAGTCGGACTCGCACACGAAGGGTTCCGTACCACAAGGCAAAAACACCAAAAAAAAACATGTTTGTTGTATGGGAGCCCCCTTAAATATTTATTTTATTTTAATTTTAATATTTATTATTAAAGTTAAAATACAAGTGAGTATTTTGTGAATATTTCAAGTGCCTACCTGTTGCCATTTTTGATATCGAGCAAAAAAGGGCAAAAAATTCGCGTTTGTTGTATGGGAGCCCCCTTAAATATTTATTTTATTTTGTTTTTAGTATTTGTTGTTATAGCAGCAACAGAAATACATACTTTGTGAAAATTTCAACAGTCTAGCTATCGCGGTTCTTGAGATACAGCCTGGTGACAGACAGACGGACAGATGGACAGACAGCGAAGTCTTAGTAATAGGGTTCCGTTTTTACCCTTTGGGTACGGAACCCTAAAAAAGTGTGTTAACACGTTAGCTGCGGCAAAAAAGTCATAAACTTTCATCTGGTGCGGTGGTGGTCGAAATCCACATCCTTGGACCTTTTTGACAGTGCGTATCAGTCCTTTTTGACCTGACACCACTAGGATAGATTAAAGCGCTATTACTTTGCCAATACAAGGTGTTTACTGTTCTTTTTAATCTGTTAAAATGATCCTGAACCCAGTTTCTTTACGTTCGTTTCGCCCCTGGATCTGCCGAACAGGAAATGAGAAATCAACCAAGGAAAGTTTCAGATCGATAACGACCGATACCGCACTAGAAAGTACGTTTTCATAATGATGGGACAGACAAAAATACCTGTTGCCTTTTTTGATATCGAGCAAAAAAGGGCAAAAAAATCGCGTCTGTTGTATGGGAGCCCCCCTTAAATATTTAATTTATTTTGTTTTTAGTATTTGTTGTTATAGCGGCAACAGAAATACATAATTTGTGAAAAATTCAACTGTCTAGCTATCGCGGTTGTTGAGATACAGCCTGGTGACAGACAGACGGACAGACGGACAGACGGACAGACGGCCAGACGGACAGACAGCGAAGTCTTAGTAATAAATGATAAATGATTTTATTTTTGTAAGTAGGTTTGTACAAACACTTTTACACGTCAATCATGGTTTTTTAAAACTAGATGAGGTCGGCGTTTCCTATCTGACTACTCTGAGAAGAAAGGCCGAAACAAACTCAGAGGTCACAGTCTCTTTTAAAGTCCAGACATAATCTTGGTCAGGTTATATGAAGACCATGTAGATCGATGTCTGAGACGGTCTTTTGAAGAAAGAACCACACAGATTGAGAGGACCTGTCCAGTCAGTGCACGCATTTGTCAGAAATCGTGCAGCTCAACTCAAGACTTAAGGAGCTCAACGATTCGACGAACAATACCAAAGAAAGGACATTTGGGTAGGCCACATAAATTACTCAAACTGCCAGACCAAGAGAAAAAAAAAACAGAACAGAAAGAATAATAAAAAAATATATATAAAAGTAACAAAATGACCCACATCGTCTTCACATTCACAAATCACAATAAATAAAATAATGTAATACTTTACAAAGTAAGCAAATGTCATTGTTTATAAAAAAATAATTAATGTCAAAGTGTATATAAAAAAAAAGGACGTTCCAAATGCAGAAATGTGAAGCAGCTCAATCCCAAGCCTTTTTGTCCTCAATATAATCTTTAACGGTATAAAAGGCTTTCTGGCACAACTTACGTTTAATGAATGATTTGAATTTATTGAGGCTTAGATCTTGAACGTGGCTTGGTAGCTTATTATAAAAGCGTATACATTGGCATCTGAACGAGCCACCTATTTTTTTGAGCCTTGTTGTAGGTACAACAAATTTGTGTTTGTTTCTAGTATTTATATTATGGATATCACTGTATTTTTTAAACAATTTTATATTTTTATGGGCATATAAAAGATTTTCATAAATATACTGAGAAGGCACAGTCATTACATTAATCTCTTTAAATTTGTCTCTGAGAGAGTGTCTCGGACTTAATTTATAAATTGATCGAACAGCTCGCTTCTGTAAAACAAAGATAGTCTGAATATCGGCGGCATTTCCCCACAATAGAATACCGTACGACATTACACTATGAAAATAGCTAAAGTACACTAAACGGGCAGTCTCTATATCAGTTAAATTACGAATTTTTCTAACAGCATATGCTGCGGAACTTAGCCTTTTTGACAATACAATACTGTGTTGTGTTACCATGTTACCAAGAATACTGTGTTGTCTTCAGGATTCAATTCCTCGCCCTTTATCAACACATTAGTTTTCACATGCCTAACGTGAGGTAGCGTAAACTAAACTTAATGCATTTGGTTTTTTTCTCGTTTAGAAGCAAATTATTAACATTGAACCAATGGACTACTTTCGAGATCGCGCTATTTACATCGTCAGTAACCAACTGCTGACGTTTAAGTTTAAACAAAAGAGAATAGGGTTCCGTTTTTACCTTTTGGGTACGAAACCCTAAGAATGAACTCACCAGTTTATCACAGAACTCACTAATTAAGCCAATAGTACTACCAAACAATATTGTAGTTACAATGTAGTCTGCTTTTTCGCCACTGCATTTCTAACTGCACAATGGATTAACGACATATAAGTCAAACTGCATCTTTTATTACTGACACTGTTAAAAGTTGAGTGTATTGCAAGAAGTTACTAGCATGAAATACAGAGAGTACAGAAAGTGCACTCGAGCAAAGCACACATGGACACCGTTCACGAACACGTTATCTCGGACTGGTGGGGAGTAGTGCGAGCACGAGTGCCATCCGCTTGAGGCACGCGCCTCTAAAGTGCAAAAATGGAGCAACAAAAAAATGGCTACCTAAGCTTGATTTATATAATAGTTTCCTATTTTGAATCAGTATAAACGAAGTAACTTTTTGTAAGGTAAATTCACGCCACCAACTATTACGTCAGTTGAAAACATGACTTTTTGTTTGTGTAGATATTGTGTTGTTTTGAGTGTCATTTGATAGGTTTAGGTTTAAAACGGTTAGGGCAAAATATATTGTGTAAATAAGGTAATCCTGTTTGAAGTTATCAGGGATTTTCGATAGTGAAAATTGACAAATGTAAAATTTTATGTTTTTGATCTGTAAACTTTTTGTATTGTAATACTATGTTTATTGTTTTGTTTTAGTAATGTAGAATAAGCTCAACAATAGATCAAAGAACTAGATACCACGATAGTTTTTTGTGTATAAGCCAAAGTTGACAACCATAGCGCGACCGCGGAGTGTAGGTATGAAAAGTGAAGTACATACATGTGATTGCCTTCTGTACTCTCTGTATTTTGTGTTACTAGTTGGCGTAGGTCAGTTTCAAATTTTATTATTTGACGTAAACCGCGAGATCATTGACCAGATTTATTTTTATTTGCATTGAATATTAGAGTTCTCTCACGATTTACGGTCTTGAGGTCCCTAAAAATCAGGAGATTTCTACGGCAATAGTGATGACTGAGATTAAGAGGTATTGAACCTAGATGACCCAGACGCCAGCACATCCAGCTACTACAATCTGTCAAATTTCTTTAATAGATTTTCAACTTTATCGCTAAAGCATAAGATTCAAAGTTGATTGGGAAAATTTGACAGTTTCGGGTAGCTTAATGTGCTGGCGTCCGTACATTGTTGAGCATAGGTCTCATTGATTGATCTGGTTTTCAGTTTACTTTGGGCCTACTTGCCGCAGACAGTCTGTGAATGGTTCTTCAAAATCTAGAAACTCTTTGTTCATTGGTTAGCCTTTTAATAAATTGATACTCAATGTCGTCATTAAGTAAGACAAAGTAGAAAATCTGTCCTGAAATCTGAAACTTATCTGACGTTTGGATCGTCATCTAGCAGACCAGAGTTCGCCATTATCACACTAATATTATAAAGGCGAAAGTTTGTGAGTGTCTGTGTGTGTGTGTGTGTTTATATGTTTGTCATTTCTTCACGCTCAAACGGCTGGACCAATTTTGATAAAATTTTGTGTGGAGGTAGCTGACACCCTGGATTAACATATAGGCTACTTTTATTTCAATATTTTCACGGGATCGACATTTACGCGGGTGAAACCGCGGGGCGCAACTAGTAGGCCTATAAATCTCCAATCGCACGCAATTAGACTCGAATCATCGACTACTTCCATCCAGCTGTTATCAGCATAATATATCCCGCGCTGAAGGCTGGTCTCCGTTGAGATTGGTCACCACGACCGAAATTCAGTCTGACTTTATGTGTAAGCATATGAATGCAACTTTAGCGGATTTATTCCGGTCTGATCCCCTGAACCCCCCTCCAATCCCCTCCTCGATCCCCTGCTAGTTCGTCTTCTGTTTTAATCTCTGTCTTATCCACATTTTCTAGGTTTACTCTTTTTGACAGGTAAGTACAGTCAAGCGAAAATAAAAGTTTCATCATTTATATCTAAATTCGCGGTATAAGAACCAGATGAACGTATCTTCTACAAAAAAATCAAAAAGTTTTTTTTTTCATAAAACGGTTCACAATATAGTCCTTTATGAATTGCCAAAACGACGTAACGGTAAAGTCAATATTTATCAAATTCAAAATATTAAAAAGCTATAATATAAATATAGCTATAATATTCATTAAAAAGCTGGTAAAGTTTAAAGAGCCGAATTTTCACAGTATTTTTGCTTTCCTGTAAAATTGAGAAAATGTAGATACGTTTATCTGACTCTTACACCGCTAATATTATACTACCTATTTCAAGACCATACAATATTTTTCACAGCTATCACGCCAGGTCATGGAACCTGTTAACGTATCTTTACGGTTCACATATACAGTTTATTGCAGTTTATTGGACGTGTAAATATCGGAAGCGCCATGCAAGATCCAACAAGTTTTTATTGTCGCCAAGTGATTTTTGTTTTTATTATTCTGTAGCCACTTGTCCCACCGCAGGCGAATAACGAGAAGCTAGTAGAGCTAGCAACTAGAAACAGGCCAAGTGCGTGTTGGACCACGCGTAATGAAGGGTTCCGTAGTTGGAATGAATTTATCCCAAGAACAAACTTGACATTGTAGTTGAAAAACATGTTCTCCCATACATACCAACTGAAATGTCGGTTTGTACGCACAGTATTGAGAGATTTACCATGTTGTTTTAAGACCACAGATTTCTTATAGGTTTTCCTGTAATCTATAAGTGTAGAACTAAATTCTGTATTTTTTTTCAAAAATTTAGGCTCCGGTGTTTCGGAGATAAGGAGGGGGGAATGGTCAAATATCGTCTATTTTCTGAAATAACTTTAATACATTTTACTTTAACAATATTTTTTAAATACATTTGAGATACTCACAGTAAGCCCTTTCATTTGATATGGTACAGGGTACAGATTGCGAAATTTTTTTATAATTTTCTAATGATTAAAAAATGAGTCTAATTTCAAAATATTTTTTTTACGTTACACGTCTGTGTTTGGGTCACAGAGATTCGTATGTGTACCAAATGTCAATTTAATCGGTCCGTTAGTTTCGGAGCAAATTGGCTGTGACAGACGGACGGACAGACAGAGACACGAGTGATCCTATAATGGCTCCGTTTTTCTTTTTGTGGTACGGGACCCTAGAAACGAGTAGGCGAGCAATGAGCAGCGACTGCGTGATGACGACGAGTGATTACTCGAGTGGGTATTGCAATCTTTTGTACGTTTCTTGAGCGAGAAAATCGTTGATAGCTAGTCGCTTCCTCGTCGTCGGTGGAACAAGTACCTACCTTAGTATTGTATTCGTCTTCTTTTGTCTGGCAAACTTAATCCTGGGTTTTCATGCTATAACATCTAGGAATATAGTCTGTATCGCTAAGCCTTTTACGTCAACTAGTTTCTTAAACTCAATAAAATGAAAACCCAGACGGTTGTCGTAGGTCAGTGACGCTTTCTGTTTTACGTGGTCTGGCCTGCTCCGCTGGTTTTGTATAACCTTTTTTGTTTGTTTTTCTCTCTTCTTGTGTGAAGTGTTCGTTTCCTCGGAAAGCTTTTCCGTCCTATTATAACGGCTGTTATGAAAATCTGTTATTGTCACGCGGCTAGATTCATTAAGTCGAACAAAAACTAGATTATTTAAGCCAAAAAGTGCGACTGCTAATAATCAAAATAAGTTATGAGAAAAATAAGTTTTCTATAGAAATTTGAAATTTCTCATATCTCGTCTTTGTATCAGTGTTCTTTCAAGATATACAGATTTATTGGTAAAACATTAACAACCTCTTAAGAGGTCATTGTACTCATCATTATGAACAACTTTTACTATGGGACCAAACCAGAAATCGCGAAAAAAAAAATCGGCTGTTCCCTACATTTTGACGAGCTAAACGCTGATTTTTTTTCGCGATTTAACGTTTGGTCCCATAGTAAAAGTTGTTCATAATGATGAGTACAAAGCCCTCTTAAGAGGTTGTTAATATTTTACCAATAACCCAGTATATTTGGGAACCTAGATATTCTGTAATCCAATCGGAATAAATACACTCTACCTTAAGAATATGTTCGAATATGTTTGATTTAAAAATTCTTTTGATATTACGTTTGCATGAACTACGCATTCTACGCCAGCCCCTTAAAGTATGAAATAAATAAAGTCATTTCCAGTACATAATATTATTCCATTACATCTCTTCGTCAGTTTAATTTAATTTTTCGCCGTCAATGTACGCCAACATTGTAGTGGAAATGTCCCGAAATGCGCGGTTTCACATATTAACTGTAACGTGGACAGATTTTATTGCAGCCCCGCTAGTTTTAATCAGAGCTTCGCTGCAAATTGTTGGTTATCTGATTACTTCTGTTTTATGGGTTCAAGTGTGAATGAGTGGCAGTAAAAGTCTGTTTTCTGACCAGCGAGTGTAATTAAAATTTTTACATTCGCTTTTGATTTAAAGAACATTTGTTCGTGTGTTTGCTTCACCATTTGATTTAACTACATATATCTTAAATAAAGTGATTTTTGATATTCGATCAGAAAAATCAGGAACATTTATTTCTCACTAGCTGTGCCCGCGACTTCGTCCGCGTGGAATAGTGACTTTTCGGGCAGCATATTTTGAATTACATATACCGTCTACAGACCGGGCATTTGCTGTCCGAACCCTCTGAGAACTCAGGCGAATTTCAGTGAAAGTCTCAGACTCTAGTGCTTGAGCTTCACGATCGGCAGTGAGACGTATTTCTCGTTCTTCCTGTGTTTCCTGAGACCGAACATTTGCTGTCCGAACCCTCTGAGAACTCAGACGAATTTCCCTATCAGTGAAAGTCTCAGACTCACGCGATAGTGTATGAGCTTCACGATCAGTAATGAGACGTATTTCCCGTTCGTCCTGTGTCTCCTGGAATCGAGCATTTGTTGTCCGTACTCTCTGGGAGCTCAGGCGGATTTCCCTGACAGCAAAAGTCTCAGACTCACGCGATAGCGCGTGAGCTTCGCGATCGACAGATAAACGTGCCTTTCGTTGTTCCCCGTTTTTCCTATTTCGAGTTGTCATCATTCGAGAACGATTTGAACTCAGTCGAGATTCTCGCTGAGTCGAAGTTTCTGCAGCACGAAACCTAGCCTGGTGCAGAGAGCCTTTTGCCTCACGACCTTCCTCAGATTCCTGTGATCGAACTAATCTCATCCTTTTAGCATTTCTGCTACATTGGGAGAGGTTGGATCTTCTTCGAGGCATTCTTACAATAAAATAGTACTTACTACTTAACACACAGTTATTTAGTAAACACGTATTATCGTAAACAATTAAATTATAAATACTTACAGATTATTATACAGTCTAAAATTATCACAGTTTAAGTAATAAGTGTTAAGACGTGTAAACCAAACGTCATTATCATCATCATTTCAGCCGATAGACGTCCACTGCTGGACATAGGCCTCCCCCAATTTTGGGGTTGTTTGCCATAATCGCCACGCTTGGCAGGCGGGTTGGCGATCGCAGTATGGTATGGTGGTGGAATGCATAGAGAACGCTGCTGCCCATTCTCCGGTGAGACCCTTAGTCGCCTTTTACGACACCCACGGGAAGTAAGGGGTGGTGCTATTCTTCTACACAGACAAACGTACTAACTTTATAAAACAAAAGAATTGCTAGAAAAAATAATTACTAACCTAAGCTAATGAACTTATACTTATTAAAGAAAATCAAGAAAAGAAATGCCTAACCTATACCAAATACTTATAATATTTATATACAAACCCTAAATACAAATTAAGATAAGTATACCGAAAATCAGGGAAAGAAATGCCTAACCAATAATAAATGCTTACAATATTTATTTACAAAACCCTAAATAAAAATTAAGATAAGTAAATACCCAATAATCAAGGAAAGAACCGCCTAACCTATACCAAATACTTCCAAAATTTTAAAGAAAATTAAGAAAAAGAACCTAACCTACAAACCCTAAAATATAAATAAATGAAATATGCAAACAGTCAGTATTCAAGTGAATCGCAATAATCGAATCCAACTATTCGCCTATACTCTCCAGGATACGTGCGTTCGCTACGAATAACTGAATCCTTATGACAGCGGCGCGTTTTCTTTTGAAATGGTCATCTCGCAGTTCAACCTGAGGGGTTGTCGACTGCTTAACCTATGGCTTTCCTGTGGATGCTTCAATAAATTAAGGCCTCCAGCCAGGGCATAATACACAACTTAACTACACAATATAAACTTAAAAACTAAGCGACTACACGCTAAGGGCACCCCCTGTGGGGTACGGACCTCGGCTTAGGGCGTCGCTGGGAGAGGGCAGCAAGGGACAGGCTGGATCGGAATTATGGCAGCGGCGCGGCTCTCAGCGCGCTTTATACAAGGTGTAACGGAAAGGGGGTATCAACCCTGAAGGAGGTGAATGTGCTCATGAAACTGAACAAATTTCCCCAAAGAACATAGGTCGAAATATGAAAAAAAATTTGGACCTCCCATAGTAATAGTAAATCATTGATGTGCTATTACTATGGAAGGTCCAAATTTTTTTTTTCATCTTCATTCACCTCTTTCAGGGTTGATACCCCCTTTCCGTTACACCTTGTATATATAGCCACGGACGCGCAGGCGCGAGGCGTTTACGTACTCTGATAAGTTAAGGATGAGTTATGTATAGTAAGGTCAAAAACCGCTTTGATGCATAAAAGCATATTCTGTTTGGCCCCAAAAATTTATAATAAGCTCCCAATACATATGAAACAGCTGCCCACAAGGTTGTTTAAGCTGCATTTAAAAAAAACTCTTATAGCCAAATGCTACTACAGCTTATCAGAGTTCCTAAATGAGCGATATTAAGTAAATATAGGTACCTACATTATTGCGACATTTCTCCCAGTTAATAGTGTCACTTTACGACCAAGTGTGTTGAAAATCTTAATAGTGTGTCAGATATTTTTTTTCATTTTTTTATTAACAGACAAATTTTGACGTTATGTATTATTGAACTTTTCTATTACTTACTAGACATTTTTATATTATCTAAAAAAATTGTTTTTATATAATTCTAATTTGACATTATTACATAATTATCTGACTGAAGCATTTATTTAATAGACATTTTTTATTACTTTATTTTTTTTTACTGTTGACATTTTCTTTAATTATTATTTTTTTTTGCTGAATTCACTTTATATTAATTATCACATATTCATATTTGTACGCCGTCATCGGCAAAACATAGTGTACCTATTTATTTTACTATCAACACCTGTTTTTACACCACCTATGTTTTACAAATAAAAAAACTTTGACTTTGACTTTGACTTTGACTTTGACTTTGATAGAATACCTTAACAAATGTTCGCCGTGATTCTTTAAATTGACATAACTTTTTTATTTATGAACCGATTGACATGAAATAAACACTAAATGTTACGTGAAGCTTACTACAATATATTAGTGAAAACCGCATCTAAATCAAATAAGCCGTTTCTGATATTAGCGTGCACAAACACAGCAGACAAACAGACAAACAGACGAACAGACAAACAGACAAAAAAAAATTTAATTACATTTTCGGGTTCGGCATCGATATAATAACAACCCCTGCTGCTTTTTTTTTAATATATTTCCATTGTACAGACACCACTTTTCTACAATTTTATTATATGTATAGATTAAGAAATTATGTACTTACAGATGCCAGCACATCAAGCTACTACAATCTGTCAAATTTCTTTAATAGATTTTCAACTTTATCGCTAAAGCATAAGGTTCAAAGTTGATTGGGAAATTTTGACAGTTTCGGGTAGCTTGATGTGCTGGCGTCCTGTACAAGGATTTCACTTGAGCACATTTTTAGAACTTAAAATACAGGCTGACAGCGAAATCAACTAAATTGTTTAAAAGAAATACAATAGATACCTACGTAGTTTACATGTTAAAGAGCTTATTATACTATACAGGCTAACACGTTGCCATGGATTCTGTGCATGATTCTGGTATTGCACTCTTGTATGAAACAGCAGATTTTTTTTTGATAACCTACGATTTTTTTCTACACTAGGGTGTCTCAATCATGTGCTGAATCGACTGTAACATGTTGTGCGTCGATGTCTCCGCTACAGTGTCATCATCATCTGCCTAGCCTTTTCCCAACTACGTTGGCGTCGGCTTCCAGTCTAACCGAATGCAGCTGAATACCAGTATTTTACATGGAGCGACTACTGGGTAATACGATACCCCTTGGTAAGACTGGTTGTTAGACTTTCGGGCTTCTGACTACCCGTAACGACTGTCAAAGATCCACGAATGACAGTTAGGACCCGTTGGTCCTGGCTGTCATTCGTGCTTTCCGAGGCACGGAGGGGTCACGGTATGTAAAAATGGCCGCTACAGTGTACAGTATTATAAAATCTTCAACATGTAATCTACTTAGATTACATGTTGAAGATTTTATTTCAAACCTAAAAGATTTGTTAAATTAAAAAGAAATATTATTGATACCTAAGTAGGTACTATAATTATATCATTTCATTTCGGACGTCAGCTGCTTAAAATCGACAGCATCTCCACCAGGAAACCTGACCGACATCCGTTGCAAACTGTGGCAGAATACTCTTCACCTCCTACTTACTATCTACCACCAAAGGAGCATCTCCCTGCAGGGCGTAACCTTCGTGGTCCACTTGGAAGTCCCTGAATCGTCTCCGGACACAAGTGGAAGATGTAACTCCAACCTGGTATGTACAGACGCTAGCACATCAAGCTACTACAATCTGTCATATTTCTTTAATAGATTTTCAACTTTATCGCTAAAGCATGAAGTTCAAAGTTGATTGGGAAAATTTGACAGTTTCGGGTAGCTTAATGTGCTAGCGTCTGTACCAAGTAGAACTACCTCGACGGAAAGACAGTAGGGTGTGGTTGTGGAGCTATTTCACCAATCTTCCACCTCCTATCCTGCCCTCTATGTCCCAACACATGCAGTCAACGTGACCTCTGCGCTGCCTCCGACGAGGTCGTGGAAATGGCGAAGTTTTGGGCCAACAAGATCTAAAATACAGTCGTGCTAGCGACACGAACAAGAAGAAGATTCCGTTCGCAAATAATTTTATTTATATATAGCTATGAAAACAGATTTTTACACAGTACCACTTAGCAATTTGCAACAAGAAAAAACATGATTCAGACACAATTTCAAACGTACAGTTTTATTTATGTTTTCTAATATTTCCTTCGAAATCTTTGGAGAATTCTTTAATATCGAGTCCACACAATCGTATGCCATTAGCAAGCTTTTACAAGACACAATTTATGTTGACATCTTGTGCACAGAACGTAGAAATTTTACTCCCAGCTTAATATTACCTTCATCCTATAGTGATGTGACACGACGCAAAATTATGTAGGTTCCTGCGGAAGGAAAAATAAAGTATTAATTGTGTTCTTTTTTAAGGAAATCGTTTTAAACCGTTTGACCGGTTATCTATTGCAAATATTCAAACGGTTTTTAACGATTATCTCAATCTCTAAAATGTAGGATATTTAACATCATGTTAAGGCATTATTACAGTTTTCTTACGATAAAATCGAGCAAAATAATTAACATTTATCTTTTAAGAGTTATGTTAAAGATAACCTGTCTTAGTTTATTTATTTAATACTTTACGCACACAAATGTACAGGGGCAAAAGTAATGACATAGGCATTTTCTACCAGTCAATGATTAAATGAAAATGATGCAGAGACAAACAGTGGTAGGTGCTATTGAGAAAATTGAGGAATAAATATTTTTAAACATAAAGGGACGCATACTTATTAAAACTATAAATACACGAATATACTAAAAAGAATTAAGACAAACACTGAGAAAATATTACCGTTGTGATGATACTGCCAGCTTCTTGCGAATGTGCTAGCGAACTTGGTTCGCAAAGTTAGTTTGTTCTCCACCACCATTTGTTTATCCATTATTTAAAACTAAAATAAGATATTTTCCTTCTAAAACACTATATTTACTGGAGCTACCCCATCCCATCCCTACTCGCCCACTTCCCATAAATAATATTCTTTTCAAGGCACCTTATTGCACCGTACATATGGGGATGAAACAAATAGGATCGTAAGAACTGTCGTAATGTACGTGCATGCGGCGCATATACAGCAGATAGTGGTTCCCATTGTCCGGCACGCTTAGCTGACCAACGGAATTACGGCTAAGAAAATACTGAGGGAAAAACCTGTATTGTGGATGAAAATCGTGCTTCCTCGAGGTAGTGGGAAATGCGTTCAATATTTCGAGGAAGATGGCAAAAGTACTACGTGAAAGCAAATGACAAGTAGCCTTCTTGAGCCTTCATTAAAGTACACCTAATTACGTAGAGAAGAATCAAAGAGTAAAAGTAATTAGAGGTGATCAGAAATCAGAAGTTATCAGACCGAGTCGACTCCAAAATGTTTATTTGTTTATATCCTGTTATGTTGATAATTATGTATTTTGCATGCAGAAAGCAAAAATATGGTGATACAACATTATCTACTATGATTTCAAATTTTAAACCTATATTTGCAAATAAATGATTATGAATTTGATAGTTTAAAGTTATTAACTTATTTATTACTGGTTCTTACAAACGATATTCTATTAATTATAGCCAGCATAAGTCACTTCAAAGAAACTTACGACAACTGTACCAAATTGACATGTGAAAATAATCTCAACCCAGAACTTAATCTTACAAAAAAACTTAATTACACCACCGATCTTATCAGCTTAATGATCCGTTTCAAAATTATTGTCCATCACTTCTTCATTGAAAAGGGACCAATATTTTTTGTCCTCATAAAAGGGTCCTTCGAAATCTTTGTTTAAATACCTTTGAAAAGGTACCACACACAATGCATATTTTGAATACATTATGACCTGTGAACTGGTGGCGTTCGTCTTTTGTCGTTGGTATAAAAAATGCTCGTTCTAAAGGGTCATGGACCAAGGGATTAAAATTATCGTGATTGTGAGTCATCTTGGATTTGTTTGTCATGATTTGCTTTTGATCTATTTAAGACACATGTCATGTCAGTACAATTTCTATAGCTGACATTATTGTCAGGTTGAAATTGTCTGTATGCTCTCTTATAAATAAATTACCGTCTGTTATAAGGGAATTGGTATGTTCAACGTATGTTTACTTGTTTATGTTTCAAAATGATAATCATGAGCTTATAATATAATATTTGAAAACCAAAGACGACTCAAGACTCTCCATTAGTTTAACATTTTGACAGAATATTGTCACTTCCCTTAATTGCTTAAAACGAAATATACTTTTTTAGTATTGAATTCTAATCGTAAAGTAGCGTCCTCATTATATGAAACGTAATTTATCAACATTACCTTTCCATATAAATGACTTACAAACACATCCCCTCGAGACCTCATTCCTTAAAAAAAACAGAATGTCTATTCCTTTGAAATCTAAATGACAATCATTAGACAGTATCACAATATAACACATCAATCTAAAGCCATATTGTGATACAGTTTCGTCACATATCATTAAAATAATAGTGGTTAAAGATATCTCCTTGCGGGACGCCTTAGGGGTCCTTTTGTGTAAGTCCCTTATCGAAGCATATCATTTATTCATGGTCATTATTTGACCATTTCGGTGTTAATGATGTGAGATCATTGTTCTTCTGTGTTAAAATGTCGTTTAATGTTTGGTGGAACGTGTAATATGATATCTAATGAGTATAACGGATATTCTTTGTCGACATCATTTAAAGGTGACCCTATTTTTTTGCTTCCTAAGTGCGAATGTTTATAACATTTGCAAATAGTTATAAAAGCATTGGTTAAGTACTTTTTTTAAAGTTTACTTTGGAAACTTTATTCAAAATAAAGTTGTGTATTTATCGGAAGGAATTGACATTGCTTAAACAATCCGTAACGTTATTTCCGGAAATGTAACGTATTTTCGAAACCACGTTTAATAGGACAACAGCAATTTGTCAGGTGTATTATAAATTGTTAATAATTAAGTAGTGTAATAAAGACTCTGAATTAGTACCAGTCGTAGCTCATACAAAATTAACAAGTGATGTTTTTATAGCTTTACTTTCAATAATACAAGTTACACTTGAATTTATTAAAATTACAATAATAACAAAAGTCAAGACCCATCAGGTTCCAAATGAAATCAAACTCGCTAATCAAGAAACTAAAAATTATATAGCAAAATTTCTCACAACTACAAAGCCAGTCATCGAAGTCGTTACGTATTAAAAATTTATCCAAATTAATAACTTTCTCATCGAGTACCATAATAGCCATAGGATATTTATCGTCCATTAAAAATGTAACTGAATCAAGGGCTACTATAACAAGGATATTAAAATGTACTTCTGGTTGTCTTTCATTGTTAGTTTTGATTTTTTGCACATTTGTCACTTGTTTTGGGGCTAATCCTTTGTAAGGAGCTGAAACCGGTTTAGGACTATAATCAACAGTGTTGCAATGTTTATTAAACAAGGTAATAAGCGTGATCTCTTCAATAGATAGTTGTGTTTTGTTATTTTCTTAAAACCGGTTCACTTGATGTGTTGCTTTTGATAAAATCTTTATTGTGTGAAATGTTCGCTCGTAATATTTTATGTGTAATGTCACACATTTATGGATGTACGTGCGTATGTTTGTCCTAATAGTAGTAATCTACGTAAAATGTTGCAGTTACAGTTAATTCTTCTTATAGAACAGCATTAGTTAAATTACTTGCTATATCTGTCATAGCAGTAGGAATAAGGTAATTTTATTTAAAGAGTACCCAATAAATATTTTTAGCAGAGAACATCTCACAAACATTATTGTTCTCTGAGTTATTGATAAAATTCATACAATCCTTAAACCCTTTAACATCGGTACCTGAAATCTTAATCCCATTGAACAAAAACTAAGCCCCTTCAAATTCCCCCATGCTATTCACACCATAACTCTTTCTTGACCCATACAAACACCCTTCTGAAGAACAGAATGTAAGAATACCCAGTAATGAGGTCGGTGCATTAATTCTAGGTCATAAACTATAGAATTTATGACTTCAGACTAGTCCTATAAAATGCGACATGGTCTCTTTTTGGTGGCACCTTTATTTTTGACAATGTTGTTGAGTTAGTGGGACAAATTTTTACTGAGTTATTGCAATGTAGCATTGCTTTAGTATTGTTTGCGAAAGGTGTTGAGTCGGTAGTTTTTTATTCGCTGTGTTGTAACTACTATTTAACAATTGCACAATGTGAGTGAACTGCAATATAGACGCAAACGAAGACGCATTATTTGTTTAGATAATGTTTAATTTACAAATAACTTGATTAAACTCATATACGTATGTTCCAATGAGATGAGATCGTCCAGCAATGGCTGGCTACAGATTGACTATGATGATGACAATACGAAGCTTTTGCAATTTGCAATTTTACATTTTCAATAGGTATTGAAAATATCGACAAAATCTTTTCAAGTCGTTTTAATTCTCGGACTGTCTCGTCAGTCCAGTGGTCGGAAGTGCTACTGCTGAGCATGAGGTCCGCAGTTCAATTCCCAGGTCAGGCAAAGTTTTATTAAGTTTCTCTATCCAGAATTTCTCAGTAGCAGCCCGGATTCTGGATTTGCTCCCAGTCGATGTCAATAGGCTCGCCCCGTATTACACGGGACTCAAACTTAACTGACGAAATGTGGGTGTACTATTTATAGGTACACTTATTAAAAGGCCTTTAAAAGTTCCAACAAAAAATGTCACACCTGAAAAAAATAAAGAAACAAATCGTCTCCACTAGAACAAGGCAAACCAAGGCAACTAAATTCCATACTACCGTCCATAGAAAATAGTTATGGCCCTAATATCCCAACATAATTCAGAAGGTCCGTTTGCAGGACATAATTGACCATAAATAAAGAAGATTACACATGTTTATTTCAACCCTTTCAAAGAAAAGGGGTCAGTCGTAGATGGCCCTTTATTAAGACTAGACAAGTTACTAGAGTTAACAAATGGGTGCAGCCAAAATAGCAATAAATATTTTTGCATTGTTAGCTGTTCAACTAATAATGTAGTTTTCATTGTTATAATGTGTAATAGTTTGTTCGTTATGGCTATGGGAATTTGTAAGCTTTTAATAAAAAAATATATACTTTGTTTTTCTTAATGTGCAGTTTATTAAAATGAATGAAACGTTGCTATTTTCATTTCGATATAATAAATATTATCTTACTGTTTACATTAATTCTCTCTCTCTCTAGGATCTGTGTGGTGCCGGACTTAAAGAATAGCACCAACCCTTACTTCCCGTGGGTGTCGTAAAAGGCGACTAAGGGTCGTACCGGAGAATGGCAGCGTTCTCTATGTATTCCACCATCATACTATACTGCGATTGCCAACCCGCCTGCCAAGCGTGGCGATTATGGCAAACCCTCCCAAATTTGGGAGAGGCCTATGTCCAGCAGTGGACGTCTATCGGCTGAAACGACGACGACGACATTAATTCTCACTAATCTGTCTTCATCAATTTTGTTTCTAAAACTCATCCTATTTATTTATGTATGTAAACCATGGTCAAAATTAACCATGACTTGATTAAATTTTATAAATGTAATCACCATAGCACAATTTTTTTCATCGATTGTAGAATTTTATTCATAATAGTTTATTATAACTATTTTTATCATGTAATATTATCTTACTACTTTTTAACTAAAATTCCTGATTAGTAGGTAACCACACATTTCATTAGCCACATATAAAACACACATTAAAATAAAAATTACATTTTCATTGTCTTCAAAATCTTTTACAAAAGCCACACCAATTAGGGGTTTTAAACAATTATTTAGAACCCCTTTCTAATTGCATACCCCACTTTGAACTTTGGCATCTCGTGATTAAAATATATCTGATCACCTTTGACCTATCCTATAAAAAAGGTGATTTTTGTCAAAAAGCGTTTTATTTATATGAGAAGATTAAACACAGGTGCAGAAGATAACCAATTTTGTTTTTGATTTTTTTTAGTTTGTAACGGAAAGTTACAATATTTAACTGTAATAATATAAAAGGAATGGAGGGAATTTGAGCCATAGCGGGACAGTAGCGCTATTAATAATAATAATAATGATAAATCTGAGTACTTATTATCATATGACTGAACATATAAATAAGAATGTAAAGCCTAAAAAGGCTACTTTGGCAGAATCATAAAAGGATAACTTATGGACAGTTAATCGTATCAAATCACATTGGTCAAGCATTTTTCAGTTATTTTTTTTTGTCTGTGCTAAAATGCCAATCAATCCAATCCCAATTTTTTTGATTATACCTACGTAGTGCAGCGAAAAAAAGAAAATCACGGACTGTCTTCGCAATATTACGATTCCTAATGTTATCCTTTTATGATTCCTTAAAGTGGCCTTTTTGGGCCCCCCGTAAACTTGCAGATTTCAAATGAATATCTAGAAGACATTACTTGCTCTTTGACTTTGTGTACTTTATGTACGTAAAGAGTCAGATAAATGGTTATAATCTTTACAACAAGTATAAAGTAAAAAAAAAAATATCGAATCCGCTTGGATTTACTTCAAACTTCCCAAGTAAACAACACCAAAACGACTCGATATATTTCACCAAACAACTCTATTTACTGTCATTCACAACTTGACATACACCCATTGATCTTCATAATCACGTGATCAACTAAAGAAATGGCTACAATAACCGAATTATGCCGAATAAGAGCCCGCGAATACGATAGATGTACATCATTGATATTCAACGTTGATATATTGCCTTCTCCTGGACAATAGCTCCCCCCTAGTAAGTCGCATATTTCTGCCACCCCTCCCCCTAAGTAGGGCTGTCTCAGACGTCGAGTGTCATTAATATAGTCTGTTTAAATATTGCTTGTGATTTTTAATTTATGTATTCATGACAAACTTACAATTTAAATAACGTGTACGTTCTTAAGCTACCGTTCAATCATTTTGGGGTCCTAAATTATTTCGTAGATACCGAGTTGGCAGACTAAGAAAACTTGACGAGTTTTATGTAACTTTATTTGCAGCATGCAAATATAGTTGCAACAGTTGATGATCTGAATGCTCTGATGTATTTTTTTAGGGTTCCGTACTCCAAGGGTAAAAACGGGACCCTATTACTAAGACTCTACTGTCCGTCTGTCCGTATGTCACCAGGCTGTATCTCATGAACCGTGATAGCTAGACAGTTGAAATTTTCACAGATGTATTTCTGTTGCCGCCATAACAACAAATACTAAAAACAGAATAAAATAAATATTTAAGAGAAGGCTCCCATACAACAAACGTGTTTTTTCGGCGTTTTTACCTTGTGGTACAGAACCCTTCGTGTGTGACTCCGACTCGCTCTTGACCAGTTTTTTACTTTATCTCAACAAAATAAACAAAATACTTTATCTTCAAAATAAGGTAAATTAGTACAAGTGCCAGCCCTGACTAGTAACGCCCTCGTTACCGCGGCGACACGCCGCCGGTCACCCTTTACTGCTAGTGATGTCCACCTCGGAAACACATCGATATTATGAATTATTTATTTTATTTTATTGGTCGATGGGGCATTTGATAAAGTTGTGGGTGTCCATGTGAGTTTTGAACAATCAGTTTGGCGGAAATTTTGACAGTGATTTAAGTAGACTTAAAACAAGGGTGTCTTTGCTATTGGTTAATAAACTTATATTATAAAAGTTGGTTTCAGAAATTGTTTGAAACATTTTAATTAAACAGTATATTTTCTTGAAATCACACTCACTAATCTTAAAACACATGTTTTTTATCCATGAGATTTCATGTTTATACAAGTTCTTAGAAATCACGACTCACGACTATTTTCCGTAAAAATAGTAATGCCACCCTCCATTACCCCTTTGAAAGAAAACATGTAATTACAGAAAACAAGACATTTTCTTGTTCAAATATGCCAACACTTTGTCCATAGGTAATTGGCAGTAATAATTCAATCATGCAGTGACAATGGTAGTTACGATGTAAATATTTTATGCGAAATTATACGGGTGACTTAAAAAAACGTTTTTTTTCAGTGAAACAAGGGTTTTTAAATGACATTTTTACGGATTTTCTTGGCTTTAGATATATACTTAGGTTGGTACTTAGCAAAGTAGGGCCTTATTTATTAGTGTCTCGATTAAGGGTTGAATTTAAGAGTTAGTAATGATATCCTTATAGCTGAAGACCTAAAATATTGTACTCGTAACTTTTATTTTTAGTAACAATAAGTGTGTAATGTTCTTAAAAATAAAAGCTTTATCTATTCTTACCTTTACCTTGTTTATTCACATTTAAATAATTATACGATAACATGATCAAAAATAATAAATAAACTAATAGCAGCTAATAAAAGGTTTTTTTTTTGTAATAAGTAAGGTATTTAGGAAATGAATAAAATCATGTTACTAATCGAACTGTCTGTTGACATAAAAAAAGATCCGAGACAACAAAAACTGTATAAAATCTATGAATAATTAATTTAGCGTGTCGCATCACTAAACGACTAGTGTTGCGATGAGTCACCTAAGGCGCGCTGCGGTTACCGCGCATGTGTTGTTTAACTTTTTTATTTATTTAGGTATTACCGTACGATTGTATTCGTATAATTTACTTCTATTAGCGGGGTATATTAGTGTTTCAAGGCTTGTAATTGTATTGGTATTTTCATTTTATAATGGCTTCTCGGTATTAGTGATTAGACAAGTAATTATTTTGATCAATAACTTCTTCGCTATCACTGATATCACTATGACTAGGTAGGATTGGGCCATAAAACACATTTGCATTGTAGCTGATTTCATTATGTAGTATACTGTAAAAATGGTGTTAATACTTTAGGCCATTTAAAATATTTTATTTCACACCTAATATTTTATTTGACCTGCAAATTGCAAAAAAATTAAACAAAACTTTAAATTTCGCTGACTACCCTGACGTTATGGGATTTTCAAAAGCGAAATAGGTCAGTGTGACTCATGCAACTGCATAACGGCCCTGTGGGACTAATGTATGACTTTACACATGCTATGAAACTTTTATATTCATAACTATTTACTCAAGAACATGCACACGATTCAAGGTAATTTATAGACAGAGCAAATTTAAAGTGTGCAACATTCCGTTAGTGTTTTAGTTTTGTCGATACACAGTAATTACTTATTAGTAGGTAATTAGCTTATTAATGTCTGTGTTGTGCCGGACTTAAAGAATAGCACCACCCCATACTTCCCGTGGGTGTCGTAAAAGGCGACTAAGGGGCGTACCGGAGAATGGGCAGCAGCGTTCTCTATGCATTCCACCACCATACCATACTGCGATCGCCAACCCGCCTGCCAAGCGTGGCGATTATGGCAACCCCCCCCCCCCTTTTAGGGGAGGCCTATGTCTAGCAGTGGACGTCTTTCGGCTGAAATGATGAGTAAGAAAAGTGGGGCGCGTCTTCGTGGACTGCGCTATCTGTAACTGACATAACCACCATTTAGGTCGTCCGTCCATCTAGCTGAGGGGCGTCTGACGCTACGCTTGCCGATACGAGGTCTCCACTCCAGGACTCGTCTGCTCCATCGGCCGTCGGTCCTTCGACAAGCACACCTAAAGAAGGTGGCTGGGACGCTCTGGATGCGGAAGGCGGAGGACAGTAGGGTATTGTGGCGCAGCCCGGGAGAGGCCTGAGGCTGAGTTGATTGAGTATAACATTTTAAATAAAAGGTAGCAAAGGAGAAAGCGCCGGTCGCGAACGAACAAGAACCGCTGCGGCAAAGCTCCTACGTAGCCCGAAGTCAGCTTGCGTGCCGCAAAGCCGAACACACCGGTGTACATCTCCCGCCTACACTAACACCACTACGGTGGAGAACATCGTGGAGTACGTGCGCCAGAAGACGAGGTACACCGAGGGTGCAGTTACTGGAGTCGCACCGCAACGTCAACTTCAAGGCGTTCATGGTGCGCATATCAACATGCTACCTGCACATGGTGATGGAAGAAAGCTTTTGGCCGCAGGATGTGGTATTCCGCCGCTTTCGCGGACAAGTGCCACCAGAACGCACAAATACTTAGTGCAACTAAGTGATACTAACATAGTTATTAGTAGTAGTGATACGCTGGTTCTGGCGCACCGATCTGAGGGCGGGTGTGCCAGAACCCCAAAACCTAAAAAAAAAAAAAAAAAAAAAAAAAAAAAAAAAAAAAAAAAAAAAAAAAGGTTTTGGGGTGCTCTGATCACGTTTCTGCGGTCCATTTTTGCGTAGGATGCGCGGTTCCGGAGATGTGCAAATCAATTAGCTGATTTATCTAATTGATTTCCGGTGCTACGAACCCTCATTAGTGTTTCATTGTTAATCCTCTTATCTATTCAACCTCGTGCACCCTCATTAGCGATGCATTGTTCGCCTAATCCTTGCATTCCTTGGCGTTCTTATCTACTATTACTCATTGCTAACCCTCAACTGCTTTTCTGAATCATCAATAAAACACATTCCTTCATTTTATTACAACATTTTATTTCTTATTTTCTACAAAATATGTGCGGAACATTTCATCCACTAAAATATCATTGTACAGTGTGTTCCCCGTAAATATGTTCGTAAAACTATGCATTGAACATCCCTGAAACTTATATAGCAAATACATTAAGCAATATTCACCACACACTGAAGTCCAATCATTCTGAATCCTATCAACATTCCAGCCCCATCTTTTGCAATTCCTTTTTAAAAACTCGAGATAATATTGCGTAGGTCCTCGTCCATATGAATCAAAATATTGACCGATGCCCTTCGTATCGATATGTACAGCTACCCAGTGTGAGCCTGGTTTATCATCCGTATCCAAATTGCATATTATATACGTCGGTACATGGGTATACATAGGTAGTCTATTAGCAGCATAAACATTTTTTTCTAGACTGGGATGGATCTTTTTTAGATGTTGCTGTACTTCAAGTGTATCCATGATATTACTGCTATTAGCAGATTATTACAGTACCAATCTGTTCAATGGTTGCCATAGGAATGTTCAATTATAGTGATTTTTGTAAATATATCGCATTCTTTTGAGTGACTCAGAAAACAAGCTGATGCCTGATGGGAACAATGTGCGATAACTTTGTTGACTCATAGAGTCACTATCAGTTTCGTTGAACTTAGGAATTTGCTTTAGATAAGAATGGTGCTATATAAGAGCGAACAGTTGCAGTCATGAAATCAGTCTATGGTCGTTTGACCACAGTGAATTGTATACCGATACTTCGTTTGTGGTACTTCAGCGCATCAATAATCATGGAGGTAAGTGTTTATTCTATTGACAAACTTACTTGTATATCTTTTGTTGTTCTTTTGTTATTTCCTAACGTGTGTGTGTGTGTGTAATCACAATGTAAACAAATTGATATTAACATGATATCTCTGTTGTTGCAGAGATCATTCAGCTTCGCAGACGATAATGAAAATACCTATAAACAGTATTACTACTCACCGCTCTCCCCTCAACATGAAGAAGAGGGCGATGATATCGTCATTAATAACACATGCGATGGTGGAAAAAGGAAATCGCAAGCGCAACCGATTGATAATTTTTTTGAAGTGATGCCAAAAATAAAAAAGAAGAAACAGTTATCGTCAACCGTGGCACGAGCCGCTAGAGATGGTGTATCATACATTTCTACTAATTCTGACGACGGAGCCCAAGCGACGCATCTCATAAAAATTGAAATGTACGATATGAAGAAGCTATGTAAGATTCCAACTACCGATCATTGGAAGCACGCTACCACGAGGATTAAATATTATGTAAAGAATAATAAGGATAGCATCTACGACAACACAAACGGCCTCGTATACAATATTACAAAGACAATAGCAGAAAGTGAAAACGTTAAAAAATACTTTTTTAACAATGATAGCCATTAGCTGATTAGTGAATGTGATTCTGTTTACTTAAATTACTTCTGTGTACTCATTAGATTCTATCTGTCTTTCTAATCCTTTGCTAGACTATAAATATTGAACATTATTTGAAATTGGGTATCATTGGTCTACCGACACTTAACTGTTACTTACTGTGCTCATTCGACAGTGAATTCGATCAGGAGATGTCAAAAGTTTGTGATGAAATGGAGAAGCGTGAACTGTTCGATTCATCATATGATGATGAGTTGTATAATCACTGTGCAATGGTTGAAACAACGTTGATGTAAGTATTAAAAGTACAAACTCAATAAGAAATATTATTGTAGTAATGTTTTATTTTAAGATTTATCTAATAATTTTCTTGTTTTTTGTTACAGTCAACCACAAGTTGGAAGAGGTAACAAACGAAGTATCACTACTGATGAAAATATGAGTACCAAGAAAACAAAATTTGATGAAGGAGCTTCTACATCATCGATTGAAACCAATAACGTGGACAACAATAAGGTGGAATGTGACACATGTCATGTTTTTATTAATAAAAGGTATCTAAATAACCATTTAAAAAGCAATTCTCATAAAAATAATCTTTTAAAATCACATAGTTCATTAACAAATGTAACAGTTGTTGAAACCGCTTTTGGTAACCGAATTTTAACATATAGAATTAATAGTAAAACAACTCAATCGATGCAATATTTTGAAACACCGGAATCGTTTTTAAATTCATTAAAAATTGATATCTTATTTTTGATAAATGAATGTATTCAACAACATACAATTCTTAAAATAAACTTCATATTGCATGCTGATTTCATACAACAAACTAAAGACATTAAGAATACATTTGATTTTCAAACGTTTAATTACATAATTTGTCAGGGTGACGACTTAAATATTTTTTATTCATCATTAATAGACACTGTAGTTGGTAAAATTTGTCAATTTGAAAAAAAAGATAGTGGTTGGAGTCTTAATCAAATTAAATACATAGACATGAATGTTAACAAATTCAACCCCCTACGTGGTAGTTCATATATCGATCTTCCTCAAGATATTAAATCAAAAAAAGCTGTAATCAATGTTAAAAATAATGATAATATGTGCTTCAAATGGGCATTACTCTCTGGTTTATATCCTGTATGTAAAAGTGTAGATCGGGTAACATCTTACACAATTCATGGAAATAAACTTAAATTTACTGGTATTTCTTTTCCGGTTAAAATTGCAGATATATCAAAAGTAGAGAAATTAAACAATATTAGTATAAATGTTTTTGGTTTAGAGTATAATAAAGAAAAAAAGTGTAATTCTGTTGTAGGTCCTTTATACTTAACAAAATGTCGTACCCCTAATCATATCAACCTACTATATATATCAAATGGTACTAACAATCATTACTGTTTTATTAAAAACTTATCGCGATTAGTTAGTTCACAAATATCAAGTCAACATCGTGCAGTTTATATATGCGATTCATGTTTAATTCATTTCCCATCAGAGGAAAGACTTAATAACCATCAACAATATGATTGCGCTCACATTTGTACGGAATTACCCAAAGGTGAAAATTCCAAAAAGGATTGGTTTGGTAACGCAACATCAAATAATAAATTAAAATTTGATAAATTCACAAAAAAGTTGGAAATGCCCTTTGTGGTTTATGCAGACTTTGAGGCCTTTTTGAATCCGATAGAATCATGTAGTAACGATCCCTCCAAGCCTAGTACAATGAATATTCAAAAACATGAAGTGTATAGTTTCGGATATTACATTAAATGTTCATATGATAACAGATTATCAAAATATGAGACGTATAGTGGACCAAACTGTGCACAAGTGTTTATGAATCGCCTTTGTGAAGATGTGAAAACAATAGTTAAAAAAAATAGCTTCCAAAAATGCCCCGTTCCATTATCAGATGAAGATAAAATTAAATTTTCAAATTCAAACATATGTCATATTTGTGAAACTGAGTTAAATGAAGATCCTTTTTACGATTTTGATTGGCACACTGGTAGTTTAAGGGGTGTTGCACATCAAGTGTGTAGTTCTAAGTTCAGAACCCCTCGTCATGTTCCAATATTTTTACATAACCTCAGTCACTACGATGCTCATTTTATTGTCCATGCATTAAACCTCGATGATGGCAAAATTGAAGTTATTCCACAAAATAAAGAACGATACATATCATTTTCAAAACAGTTAACAATAAATAATCAACCAGTAACTTTAAGATTCGTAGATTCATTGAAATTTTTATCGTGTAGTTTAGATCAACTAGCTAAAAATCTTAATGATGATCAGTTTACAGAACTAAAAAGAAACTATCCTAATAATGAAGATTTTTTACGTTTAAGACGGAAAGGTATTTATCCTTATGAATTTATGCGTAATAGTGATTGCTTGAAACATCCATCACTTCCTGATCAACACCAGTTTTATAGTTCACTCACAGATTCGAATATTTCAAATGATGATTATAATCATGCAAAAGATATTTGGCAACATTTTAAGTGTAGTAGTATGTCTGATTATTCCAATTTGTATTTAAAAACTGATGTTTTACTTTTGACCGATGTGTTCGAAAACTTTAGAAAGCTTTGTATTAAAACTTACGGATTAGATCCTGCCCATTACTATACTGCTCCAGGTTTAAGTTGGGACGCAATGTTAAAATTTACGAAAATAGAATTAGAATTGTTAACGGACTATGACAAAATTGCTTTTTTTAAAGCTGGTATTAGAGGGGGTGTATCTCAGTGTAGCAATCGTTTTGCTAGAGCAAATAACAAATTCATGGAGGATTATGATAGTGAAAAACCTAATTCATATCTAACATATTTTGATGCGAATAATTTGTATGGTTGGGCAATGTCCCAATCCCTTCCTGTTGGTGGTTTCGAATGGGTTAATTGTAATACGGATTATAATGTGTCGGATACGTCTGATTTTGGTTATGTTTTAGAAGTTGATTTGGAATATCCTGATGAACTTCATAATTTACATTCTGACTTTCCGTTATGTCCTGAAAACATATGTGTGGGTAATACTACAGAAACTAAATTAGTTCCTAATTTAAATAATAAAAATAAATACATCATTCACTACAGGAATTTAAAACAATGCATTCAAATGGGAATGATATTAATTAAAGTACATAGAATTTTAAAATTTAAACAGAGTTCTTGGTTAAAGAAATACATCGATTTAAATACTAGTTTGAGAACGTTAGCCAAATCAAACTTTGAAAAAGACTTTTTTAAATTAATGAACAATTCTGTCTTCGGTAAGACTATGGAAAATATTGAAAAAAGAGTAAACGTTAAACTACTAACTCACTGGGATAATCGTGGTAAAGTTTTAGGTGCTCAGGATTTGATTGCAAAACCAGAATTCCATAGTTTATCAATATTTTCAGAACATTTAGTCGCAATACAATTACGAAAAACAAAATTAATTTATGATAAGCCAATTTATTTAGGATTTTGTATTTTAGATATATCTAAGACCCTTATGTATGAATTTCATTATAACTACATGATTAAAAAGTTTAAAAATAAAATTAAGTTATTGTACACCGATACCGATAGTTTGATATATCAAATTTTTACAGACAATTTTTATGAGGATATAAAACCAGATCTACTTCACTATTTTGATACATCAGATTATCCAGAAAATAATATTTACGGTTATCCAAACATAAATAAAAAAAAGTTAGGTTTTTTTAAAGACGAGAATAATGGTAAAGTATTGAGGGAATTTGTAGGGTTGCGATCAAAAATGTATGCCCTGGAAGTAGAAGATAAATTTATAGCAAAGGCAAAAGGGGTTAACAAAAGTGTTACCAACAAAATGAATATGAAAAATTACAAATCGTGTTTGTTTAATAAAAATGTACAATATTGTAGTATGCTTCGATTTAAGTCAATCAAACACACTATTTTTACACAAAAAATAAATAAAGCATCTTTATCATATAATGATACCAAACGATGTATTATGGACAACAACATTGATACATTGGCTTGGGGACATTATAAATTACGCTAAGTGTTGATGTCAACTTTTTATTTTTATTTCTGTGTATGTACAAAATTTGTATCGATTGTAAAATTCTGATGTACTAATTGTGTTAGAGTTATAATTATTCGATTGTAAATAATGTTATATAAGTAATGATAAAACTGTGAACATACATTTGAGAAGATTGTAAAATTCTGATGAGTACTAATTGTGTTAGAAATAGTATGCGTATGAATAATAGTTTTTTTTCATCAATTTTATGTTTAATATAATTTTAGCAATATATACTTAATTTTTACAAAAACATTTTCATTTTTTATTTCATCCCTTTGAACTCCAGACGTGTGAAATGTTTCACTTTATCCATCCGTTTACTGCTATTGTGGCAGGGCCAAGTGGATGTGGGAAGTCAAATTTTGTAACAAATTTCATAAAATCAGTTAAAAAAATATGTAATTGTGATTTTAACCAGATCACATGGTGCTTTGATGAAATGCAACCTTTATATAATTTACCAAATGTTAACTATCATCAAGGAATTCCTAATCTTAATATGTTTGATGGTGAAAACCCACATCTTGTTATTATTGATGATCTAATGAGAGAGTCTGATGGAAGAATTGTGGATATATTTACAAAAGGTAGTCATCATAGGAATCTTAGTGTATTTTATTTAACACAAAATTTATTTCATCAGGGTAAAGGTCAAAGAGACATTTCTTTAAACTCAAGTTATATAATATATTTTAAAAACCCTCGAGATAAAACTCAAATAAGATATTTAGCACGACAAGTGTCGCCAGATAACCCAAAATTCATTGAAGATGCCTACAGGGATGCAACTTTAGAAGCGCATGGATATTTAATGGTAGATTTAAAACAGAATACCAATGATTTTTGTCGCATCAAGACAAATGTCTTCCCATTTAATGGACACTGTACAGTCTACGTCCCAACAAAAGAGTTTAAATACATCAAGAATCAAACAATTCAAATCATTTCTAAATGATGCATCGTCGACTCACAACGCATAAACATTTGCTAAGCGCTTTGCATACGCTTAAACCAAAATATCAAAAAGCGTTACTTAAAACATGTGATGAAGAAGAAATAAACTGTATTTGTGAATGTATTCATAACGTTTTACAAGGAAAAGTACCTCTTAAAGATCAAGATAAACAAAAATTGAATAAACACAAAAATATACTCCGTAAACTGGTGCATAAGTGTAAACATAAACTAAGAAAAAATATAATCATACAAAAAGGAGGGGCTTTCTTACCAATAATATTAGGTGCAATATTGAGTGGATTAGTAAGTGGACTAGCCAGTTAACATGGAAAATGCAAAGAAAATGATACTTATTGAACCTGGATTGATTGAAAAATTAAAACAAGAAAATAAGGTTAATAGTAATTTGTCTCGATTAGATATTGAAATGCAAAATATTATGAATAGTAAGACGGAAGACCGTAAGAAGTGGATGTTATATTTACAAACACTACAAAGATACCTTCACTTTACCGAAGAGGATCGACAACCACTCAGATTACCAATTTATTCTGATACATCTAATGAAGATCTAAATGAGTCTAAAATTGACTTTAAAAATAAAGATAGAGAACTAAAAAGTATAGTTGATGCTGAATCTTTGTTAGAGGAGAACGGATCCATGAAAAGTAAAGAAAATAACACAAATCCGCTTTACACACCAACTCAAATACTCAGTTTAATACCAAAAAGTTATAATAAAAAAGGTGAGTTATTATTAAACTTAGTTGGAACAAATAAAAGTAAAATACATTGGGATAATGAAGGCACAGTCATAATTGATAATGAAAAAATTCCTGGAAGTAATATTGTTGATTTAATAAATGATTCACTAAGACCCTTAAAAAGAAGTGATCCAGTTGGGTGGGATAGATTTGCTAAAGCATTAAAAGATATTAAAGTACCACTCACTTATATCGGAAACCCAAAGAGATGTGAGTTTATTAATCAGCTTCAAGCAAAAGATCTGAACAAAACCTCGGAGATTGAAGATCAAGAGTTTTCTACACCGAACAGTGGAGATAAAAAATTTATAAATAAAATACGTAAAAAGGTGGATTGGGAAAAATGGACCCCGTACTAGAAGAAATTAATAGAATTTATTATGATCCATCTAATCCCGCTAGTTTAAGTAGTATTGATAAATTATCAAAAGCCATGAAGGGTAAAATGGATAAAAAGCAAGTAAAGGAATGGTTACAATCACAAGAAACATACACATTACATAAACCTATTCGGAAAAAATTCCCGCGTAATAGGTACATTCTATCAAATATTAATGAACTGTGGCAAGCTGATTTAAGTGATATGCGAACTTATTCTCAATATAATGATGGTTTCAACTACATACTTTGTGTTATTGATGTATTTAGTAAATATGCTTTTGCAAGATCAATGATAAAAAAAAACTCAGAAACAACTAAAGAATGCTTTGAAAGTATATTTACTGAAAGTAATTCAACACCTACTCACATACAATCTGATAAAGGTACAGAATTTGTTTCAAAAGATGTACAAAAATACTTTAAATCCAAAAAGATTAATTACTATACCACCAACAATCCTGATATTAAGGCCAGTATTGTTGAGCGATTTCAAAGAACTCTAAAAATGAAAATGTGGCGTTATTTCACTCATAATAATACTTATAGATACATAGATGTTTTACAAGATTTAATATACTCTTATAATCACAGCATTCACTCTAGTATTAGGATGTGCCCATCTGATGTAAATTCCAGCAATATTATGACAGTTTGGACTAATCTTTATGATAGGAGGTCAAACAAACTTTCTTTAGAACACCCAAAACCAAAATTTAATGTGGGTGATTATGTCCGAATAACTAAATATAAACACGTTTTCCAAAAAGGGTATGAATCAAATTGGAGTGATGAAATATTTATTATATCTTCAATAATTGATAGATCTCCATGGGTTGTATATACAGTAACAGATTTACAAAATGAACCAATAGTTGGTACTTTTTATGAAAGAGAATTACAGAAGGTCACTTACAACCCCACCTCACAATATAAAATAGATAAAATAATTGACTCTCGTTATTCTGGCCACAGAAAAGAAGTATTAGTGAAGTGGAGAGGTTATCCAGATAAATTTAACAGTTGGATTTTAGCTTCTAGTTTAAAAGAAATATGAACAAAGAAAGTTTTTATTTAACTTTGCTCAGCAATAGTTCAATGGACTACTTTCCTGATAACAAGACCACAAATTTTTCAACAAAATTGCCAAAAGCTATTAAATTAGAAGGTGAATGGTCGGTTGGAGTTGTCGAGTTTCAATATCCATGTACAATGTTTACTGTTCAAGATCATGAAAATGTTATATACATTACAAAAACCATGTTAATGCCTACTGAAGATAAACCCTCAACAGTGTACTACAAAAAACATATTCCAGCTACCAACTATGATAACGTTGAGCATATTTTAAAAGCGTTAAATGGTATCAGAGAGAAATTAACATTTCGTCAAGATGAAATAACAAAATTTGTGTATGTTTCTGTTTTGGATAAAAATATAACATCCGTAACATTATCACCCAAATTAAGTTTACAACTAGGCTATGAACCAAATAAAAATCTCTTGGAAAGAAATTTTGGAAAGTGCCCTGCTAATTTACACTTAGGGTTACCATCTCAACTATTTGTGTATTGCGACATAATCGATCCTCAGATCGTGGGCGATGTCATGACTCCTTTATTAAGAATAATTTCATTAGATCCTTCAAAATATATTTATGGTGCAAATAAAATGTATGTTTTCTCTCCACCTCACTACTTACCTGTTATGCGAAGAGAGTTCGATACGTTGGAAATAGATATAAGATCGAGCACAGGACAAAAAATACCATTCCAGTTTGGAACCGTGTGTATTAAACTACATTTCCGAAAATTATAATAATGTATTCTCTTCGTGATCATCATAATTGTCCATATGAAAATTATTATACACATCAAGCTGGATCAGGAGTTGGAGTAATTTATAAGGGTTCACCATATCAACGCGGTCATGGTATTGGGAGCTTCTTAGGGGGTTTATTTAGATCAGTTTTACCTTTACTTTCAAGTGGTGCTCGAGTGATTGGTAAGGAGGCATTAAACGCTGGAGTTGGTCTTTTATCGGATATGGTTCAAGCGCGTCCTATGGAAACCTCAATAAAAGATCGTCTAAAGCAAGTTAGTACAAACTTAAAACGAAAGGCTGATGATAAAATTGATCGATTTAACATGACAGGATCTGGGTATATAACTAAAAGAAAACGACGGTCCCCGTTCATTCCACAATTAGCTGCTAAAGTGAAAGCTGCGAAAAAACTTGGTTTAAAACCAAAGAATATCAAAGATATATTTTCAAATTAAATATGTCTTTTCTTCATAATCATTCTTGTGAGTGCGCTAAGTCAGAATTGGATTTGTTTGCACTACCGTCTACACAAACAAGCATTGAAAGTGGATTGTGGATACACTATAAACCAATTTCATCTCTTGCTGATGATGGACCTATCGAGTTTCAAGTTCCTGGTACAGGCGATGACTACATAGATTTGTCTCATACATTACTCCACATAAAGGCAAAAGTATTAAATCAAGATTCAACTAACTTGGTATCGACTACAGTAGTAGCACCTGTAAATAATTGGTTGCACTCACTTTTTAGTCAACTTGATGTTTATTTAAACCAAAAACTTGTATCACCACCTAATAATACCTATGCCTATCGAGCATACATGGAAACCCTTTTAAACTATGCTCCTGCTGCTAAACAATCTCATCTTACTTGTAGTCTTTGGTATGAGGATACAGCAGGAAAAATGGATTCTACAGATGGTAAAAACATAGGATTTGTTAAAAGGCAAGAATTAGTTACTGAAAGTAAGGAAATAGAAATGATTGGACATCTTCATGGTGATATTTTCAATCAAGATAAATTTCTAATTAATGGTGTTGAAATGAGTGTAAAATTAGTTCGATCAAGAGAGAGTTTTAATTTAATTGCTGGGTCAAACGATGTAAAGTTTAAAGTTTGCATTACAGATGCAACTCTTATTGTCCGAAGAGCACGAATTAATCCAAGTGTATTACTTGCACACCAGAAAGTTTTAGCTTCTACTACTGCTAAATATCCTATTACTCGAGCTGAAGTCAAAGTTTTAACAATTCCTTCGGGTGTTCAAGGAAAAACTCTTGATAATATATTCTTAGGACAGGTACCCAAAAGATGTATAATAGGGTTTGTGAATAATTCTGCATTTAATGGTTCCCTTACTAAAAATCCATTTAATTTTGAAAACTATGGTATTAATTCTTTCAGCTTATATATTGATGGTCAACAAATACCTTCAAAAGCTTTGCAACCATCTTTTAATAATAGTATATTTACATCAGCATATCATACTCTGTTCTCAGGAACTGGTATTCACTTTCTTAATGAAGGAAATGCAATCTCTCATGAACAATATGCCAAAGGTAACTGCCTATTAGCATTTGATTTAACTCCTGATTTATCAGCTAACTCATCAACTCATTGGAATCTCATAAAGCATGGTAGTGTAAGATTAGAAGTACGATTTGAATCCTCACTAATACAAACAATTAACTGCATTGTTTATGCTGAGTTTGATAACATTATTGAAATAGATAAAAACAGAAATGTTACTGTAGACTATAGTAGTTAAGGTTATAATGTATATTGTGTGTTAGATTTATGTGTTATGTGTAATGCATGTTGTCTATGTACCTATGGGAAACATTATAAAATTAAATAAAACAAATTGTATTTAGTATACCATTTTTTATTTCTATAAAAACCTCCATTTAGTCTTATACAAAACACTGTCCGAGTTTAAACTTTACATAAGCACACTGACTAAACCACTGAACATGTTGTTGCCAAGGATCATCATCATCTTCCCAATCTTTTAAACCGCCACCACAATGGAAACACTTGACCCTGTCTCCGTGGCCGGTATAAAAGAAACCGGCCTCTGCAAGATCTTCAGGCTTCTGTAGCATAACGAGAGGCCAGCCTTCAAAACTGAGAAACCGTCTAGATTTTGAACTGAAGAATGGATATTCAGCTCTTGTGTACTGCATATTTTTCTCATTTTCTTCTCCACTCAGTGTTGTAGCTTTGCTATTCAATGACGTGTTCTGTACACGTGTACCACACTCATCTCTTCCTTCTGTTGTTGGCTTTCTCTCAGCATCACAAGACGACAGCTCCCTGTACACACCTCATTATTAATATAAATGAGTACACAGAAGTAATTTAAGTAAACAGAATCACATTCACTAATCAGCTAATGGCTATCATTGTTAAAAAAGTATTTTTTAACGTTTTCACTTTCTGCTATTGTCTTTGTAATATTGTATACGAGGCCGTTTGTGTTGTCGTAGATGCTATCCTTATTATTCTTTACATAATATTTAATCCTCGTGGTAGCGTGCTTCCAATGATCGGTAGTTGGAATCTTACATAGCTTCTTCATATCGTACATTTCAATTTTTATGAGATGCGTCGCTTGGGCTCCGTCGTCAAAATTAGTAGAAATGTATGATACACCATCTCTAGCGGCTCGTGCCACGGTTGACGATAACTGTTTCTTCTTTTTTATTTTTGGCATCACTTCAAAAAAATTATCAATCGGTTGCGCTTGCGATTTCCTTTTTCCACCATCGCATGTGTTATTAATGACGATATCATCGCCCTCTTCTTCATGTTGAGGGGAGAGCGGTGAGTAGTAATACTGTTTATAGGTATTTTCATTATCGTCTGCGAAGCTGAATGATCTCTGCAACAACAGAGATATCATGTTAATATCAATTTGTTTACATTGTGATTACACACACACACACGTTAGGAAATAACAAAAGAACAACAAAAGATATACAAGTAAGTTTGTCAATAGAATAAACACTTACCTCCATGATTATTGATGCGCTGAAGTACCACAAACGAAGTATCGGTATACAATTCACTGTGGTCAAACGACCATAGACTGATTTCATGACTGCAACTGTTCGCTCTTATATAGCACCATTCTTATCTAAAGCAAATTCCTAAGTTCAACGAAACTGATAGTGACTCTATGAGTCAACAAAGTTATCGCACATTGTTCCCATCAGGCATCAGCTTGTTTTCTGAGTCACTCAAAAGAATGCGATATATTTACAAAAATCACTATAATTGAACATTCCTATGGCAACCATTGAACAGATTGGTACTGTAATAATCTGCTAATAGCAGTAATATCATGGATACACTTGAAGTACAGCAACATCTAAAAAAGATCCATCCCAGTCTAGAAAAAAATGTTTATGCTGCTAATAGACTACCTATGTATACCCATGTACCGACGTATATAATATGCAATTTGGATACGGATGATAAACCAGGCTCACACTGGGTAGCTGTACATATCGATACGAAGGGCATCGGTCAATATTTTGATTCATATGGACGAGGACCTACGCAATATTATCTCGAGTTTTTAAAAAGGAATTGCAAAAGATGGGGCTGGAATGTTGATAGGATTCAGAATGATTGGACTTCAGTGTGTGGTGAATATTGCTTAATGTATTTGCTATATAAGTTTCAGGGATGTTCAATGCATAGTTTTACGAACATATTTACGGGGAACACACTGTACAATGATATTTTAGTGGATGAAATGTTCCGCACATATTTTGTAGAAAATAAGAAATAAAATGTTGTAATAAAATGAAGGAATGTGTTTTATTGATGATTCAGAAAAGCAGTTGAGGGTTAGCAATGAGTAATAGTAGATAAGAACGCCAAGGAATGCAAGGATTAGGCGAACAATGCATCGCTAATGAGGGTGCACGAGGTTGAATAGATAAGAGGATTAACAATGAAACACTAATGAGGGTTCGTAGCACCGGAAATCAATTAGATAAATCAGCTAAGCATCCTACGCAAAAATGGACCGCAGAAACGTGATCAGAGCACCCCAAAACCTTTTTTTTTTTTTTTTTTTTTTTTTTTTTTAGGTTTTGGGGTTCTGGCACACCCGCCCTCAGATCGGTGCGCCAGAACCAGCGTATCACTACTACTGTTATTAAGTTTTATTTACTAACTAAAATGTTACTATATTATTATGTAAACTGGTTGTGGAGGTCAGATAGGCAGTTGCTCCATGTAAAATACTGGTATTCAGCTGCATCTGGTTAGACTGGAAGCCGACCCCAACATAGTTGGAAAAAGGCTAGGCAGATGATGATGATGATGATTATTATGTAAACTTCGGTTAAGGTATGTATCTATGTGTCTTTGTTAACTGATAATAAATGGTTTATTGTTATTATTAATACAACATTACTTAATTGATTTCCAAAGTAATAAAAAAACCTATAAACCACAATGTTTCAATTTTTTTGAAACCGACATGTCCTAGAACCAAAAATTTGAAGACATTTGATATCTACCATCCTGCACTGGGTCCGCGTGGTAGATTACAGTTCACTCCCTCTCGAAAAGAGGAGGCCTGTGTCCCAGCAGTGGGAACAATATAGGTTGATTATGCTTATGCTAATGAAGTTTAAATTTTAAAAAAAGTTAAGGAAGGCTATAATATAGGCTATATCAAAAGGCAAAAAGAAAAAAAGTAAAAAAGAACGCTAAGCGAAAACGAAGCCATAGCGCAGGCAGGACGGCAGCGACGGGGTGGGTCGGGGAGCAAGAAAGGAGGAGTTTGAAAACGGGCCCAGTATCTGTACAGTACCTCGAAAAATCGTGAAAAATCCCTGGAATTCGGGAAAAATACAGATAAATTGCATAAATGCATATTTTTCTTGTAGTTCGGTTTGTTTGAATTTCTCGAGTTATTATTAACAGTGATTCTCTTTGACAATGTAACATGACAGAAATAAACATGTCAAACGTCAATAATCAATCAACATGACAGCTTACCGTCATTACGGGTATTGTAATGTGTTGCAATTTCAAGTATACATTCTTGTGCTTTACTACCAAACAAAGCCAATTTATAGTAATTGAATGATTGAAAACTCTTTTACATTTTGAAACATCTCCTTTCATACGGACGAAGTCTCGATTAGAAGCTAGTCTTTGAAAAGCAAGTAAAAATAAATTTTTGACAAGTGATTTGAAAATATACTTCTTTCGTCAAGATTTGAGCAGGCTCGTAAAATAGTTTTCCTTCCAAAAAGACATGTCTTTTGCCAAAGTAAACAACAAGACTATTCGGTAATACGAGTGATTACCGTTTTAATTAAATTGCTGTGTCCATCTCTAGCGCGCAGTGACAAGACTAATGCCTCTAATTGAAATACCTTTTGTTAGTGGCTGTCAAGATGCATTCTTTTGTAAGGTAGTGGAGATTTTAGTAGACGCAAGAATACTAAAGTGTCGTATAAAGGTCATAGCACACATATCAACTCGGAAAAGGATCGTCACCGAATCAACTCGAGCCATTCAGTATTCTTTGCATGATAATCGGAATCGTAACGTCATCGCATGGTCTCGGTACAAGCTCACAAACTGCGGTGCGGTGCAGTTCCAGCGCTTACGGCTCATCGTTCCCTCGCTCACGTCTCTCCGTACACGAGCTTACGTCTCTTCATCCACCTTTACTCCTCTCACCCCTCCCGTGGCCTGCCTGCAGCACGATCAACCAGCGGTCGGCGAGCCGTAAGCGCGGCGTCGCCTAGCTGTAGCCGAGTCGACGTATCGGAGCTGCTGATCCGCTTTGGTTACGTGCTTATACGTTAGCTTGACGCCTGTTTGACGGCGAGGCGAAAGGCAATACGGTGACGATCCCTTTCCGAGTTGATACGTGTGCTCGTTAAAATATGCCCATAGATAAATATCATCCATCTCTCCACTAGTCGATGGCGTACTCTTGGATTCATCTACGGTACGGCTCACAAATCCTTCCCCATTCTAAAGGTTCGTCTTCCCTACCATTAGACGCCCTTCCCTCCGGTCTACTCCTTGATATGCAATGGTCTCTGTAGCACTAAGGAACATGAGGTTTCAGGGGCTAACGTAAATCTTGGGGTTCATTCGATTAATCAAGTCTGATCAAACCACGCTGGGATCGGTGCATTTCATTAATTTAATAAGAAAAGTAATATTGTTAATGCCATATAGAAAAAATGTTTCACTTTCTGAAACCTGCATCAAGACATGGTCCAGGATCGTCACACAGTGGGTGCCTGATGACGGGCATCGCCACCGAGGCAGGCCTAAGAAACGACGTCGTGACGATTCGGACTGGTCCGGGAAGGCACAACATAAAGAAAATTTTGGAGGAAACCTTTGCCCAGCCGTGGGATAACAAAATAGTTTCAATACTGAATATTATTAAAAGAAAAAAGACTTGACTATTATTTTAATGAACTTAAATTGGCAATCGACATCACCAGTTAAAGACATTAATTAAAGGGCTTAGGGATAGGACCTAAACACAAAAAACGCAAGTTTTAGAAACAATAAAAGTATATGATCGACTACAGTAAACAAAATCAGAAAAATATATGATATTCTTCAGGATATATGTAGGTAGATAGTTTGCTGAAAACATAATACAACTAATTTGATACGATAGAAAAAAAACATGAAGATACCTCTAAAAACTTTCTTTTTACACTAAAAACCATACTTATTATACATACAATCATTCTCATTTTTAGTCAAATTATTCTACAAGCAACATACCAAAACACTAGTGTTTTAATTTTTTGGTCCAAACAATAGATTTTTTGTAAATAAATAATTGCTTCATATTTTGCAATAAATGACCAGGGTTGTTTCATCGCGCTTCTTTCTTTTCTATGCAGTCCGACAGTGACCGCGCTTTAGGTCATCTAATCCCCTTTACTCACTAACACGAAACTGTCCACAAATTCGCACAACAGTATTTAGTTACCATCGTTATCTGTGAGCTGTCGCTGTTCAACATAAATCATAGCCGTCAGCTTTGTGGTCGTGTTGAACACGCACACAATTATGGTGTGTTTGTGTGCGGTTATGTTGATGAAAGTGTTGTGGTGATGTTGAGGTGTGACTGGATTATCCCATTGATTTAATCTGAATCGAATAATAGCAACGACCACAGGGACAATTCTCGTATTTTTAAGAACGTTCGCATTCTGAAAATTCTATTGTCTATTTCAAACGTATGTTTCAAATTTATATTATTTCAAGTTAGTTAACTTTATTGTATGTAACTGATGGTTTTCATTTTCTATCGATATTGTCAGTTTTCTTACCGTAACTGTTGGAGTTGGCTTCCAGTCTAACCGGATGCAGCTGAATATTTTAATTTTACATGAAGCAACTGCCTATCTGACCTCCACAATCCAGTTTTTTTTTTTTATTAATGTTCAAAAATATCGCAGAGTTTAAATTATTATGTAACATACTGAAAAGCCACAGAAGCCTTTGATGGCTTATACATGGCTAGTGAGTTCGGAAATAATGATAAGTATACAATCTAATATTGGTACTAAAGAAACAAAAATAAAGAAACAAATTTAGACGGTAAGTTTGTAAGTTTAACATTCAAAGGGTACCATCTAATGTTAGTACTATAAAAACAAAAATAAAGTAAATAAATTTAGACGGTAAGTTTGAAGTTTAACATTATAACATTAAAAGGGTACAATCTAATATTAGTTCTACAAAAACAAAAATAAAGAAACAAATTTAGACGGTAAGTTTGTAAGTTACTGGGTAATTCAAATTCAAATTCATTCAAATTCAAATATTTTATTTCAGATTTACATCTATATATTGTTAGTAGTAGTATAACTTAGCCTAATGTTAGTATTAAATTAAATTTACAATAACAAACAAGTAGTGTACCATTGAACTGTTCGTTCAATGGTACACCGCTTATTTGGATAAGTGTGTATGAACGCTTACCCACCTTCGTAAGAGGGGAGAGTCCCACCGGTCTGCAAACACATTCAGGATGCCATTGGAGGAGGAGCGCAACCGCGCCATCATGGAAGCGCATCGCTTCCGCATGATCGCGGCGAAACCATCGACGCACGGTTCCGCGAACATCCCTGACGCGCTACATCGCCACGGCAACCCCAAAAGCACCCTGAATGCGTTATTGTACTGGACACGCAGGTCGCTGTATGCCCGCTGGGTATACTTGGTCCACAGGCTGCACGTGTAAAGCGACTGGCAGTAGGCCTTAAAAAGCGTTATCTTTACTGATTCAGTACAGCGTGCAAACCTGCGGGCCAGCATGTTGCAACGGACAGCCAGCGTAATACGATACCCTTTGGTAAGACTGGTTGTCAGACTTTCGGGCTTCTGATTACCCGTAACGACAGTCAAAGATCCACGAATGACAGCCGGAACCAACGCCTTAACGTGCTTTCCGAGGCATGTACAGGTCTCGGTATGTAATGTTGGTCACCCATCCACAGACCAACCGCGGCAAGTGTAGCTTAACCTGATCGATCGACCTGTGCGGCTGTTATTATTTAGCCACGGGCCCATAACAACTACAAGACATTATAGTTCTCGAACTTCATCACTGCCAGAGATTTTCTAGATTTTGTATTCCCTTTCTCCACCACAGAAAAATTACAATACCTACCAATAAACTTCTCACATACTCACCAAACCATAAAAAATAGTTTCCCGGATAAAACAAAGAACCGGTGACCGTAGGGACCGATAAAAGATACGTTTATTTATTTACTTTATTCCTTTGTATTCTCAAGACGTTATGCCATTATTTTTATTGAGATAATCCGTATGATTCATATACTTTAACTCTGTGATTTATTACTAGAGTTCGCGATCAGAATTTTCTTTTTATCAATAAGGCGTTGACTGGTTTTGTTTTTGTTGAAAGCTTTTATTTTTTATTGTACGTTGGTTTGGCCAGTTCTGCTAGCTTATTGGTATCAAACAAAAATAATAATAATAGCCTCCCCGACCGTTTTCGGTCACGGTGGTCAATCTCAATGGAAATTAGCCAGGTACGCAGGAGATATTATAGTGCACAAGTGTGTGCGCAAACACAGGTGCACTCTCTGTTCCTTTACTCTCATAGTCCGATGGCCGGCAATCCGACACGACCGGGGAGAGTTCAGGCGCAGGACCAACGGTATTAAACCGCCAACTTCCAAACTCCGGACTATTACTAAAAAAATCCTAATGAAAAACCCAATAACACTATGTTCGACCTGGGACTCGAACCCAGTACCCCACGCTCAGCAGTCTCGCTTGCAACCACGAGACCAACGGGGCAGTAAAAAAAAAATAAAATAAGGTTCTAAATGTCTTTTTATAATTTCTTATATGCTTGTGTGTGCTGTGTAGCAATCATTGTCAGCCTATTGCAGTCAAATGCTGCTCATTCATTGCCCAGCATACTGTGATCAATTTTTAATCAATTCTCTCAAGGCAAATTGTTGAAATTCCTTTTAACTGTTTTTATATAGTGTAAAAATTTGGGGTTATATGAAGGTTTTGTACATAAAAATATTCTAATAGTGCAAAAACTATATGACACGTTGAAATATTTTCCAAGAACCAATTTCACTGATCGTGGTATCCCATTAAACAAATTCAATTCGGCATACCTAAACCGCAAAATTCACAATTCCCATTACATACTCATACATTGCTAGTAAGAACGCCGTCAATCTTATAAGCATGCCAACATAACACGTAATGGTGGATAAAACGATTGAAATAATCTAATACAATGTTGCAGGACAAAGGATTTGTATGCCATCAAGTTATGAGCGAAACTCGGCAGTCAGTGGGGTGCAGTTAACAGAAATTCAATTATAAGTTCGTTCGCAGTTGGACAAAGAGTGGACAGGTGGGATGCAGATAGTCTTGTAGATCTAAGAATTTCCCCTTTTACACAAGATACACGACTATCAACTACTTACTACGACTATGACTTATATCTAGGCGTCACAAGGCTAAAAGGCTCCCAGCATGATGCTGCGACATTTAAGAAATAAATGTCACAGCGCTGGTATTCTGATAGGGCCCGCTGTGATGGAGGTGGAGCGACGATCTTCGTACGGTGGCTGGTAGCAGCTGGATGAGAGTTGCCGGGAATCGAGCTAAATGGCGTGCAATTGAACAGGCCGTGGCGTGGTATTGAGGCCTATGGACTGCTGCAGGCTGATGGTGGTGGAGGTGGTATGAACCAAAATGTCGTGTGCTCGCGACATGATAGCGCCAACACTCTTATTCTTCTTTCATGACCTTAGAAAGGTTTATCCTTTCTATAATATATAAAATAATTGAATAATATTCAAGAATAAAGTAAAGTACAAATAGGAATTACATTAATTACAATCGAGGAAAATTAAATTCTAACTGTAATGTAGACCTGCCTGATTAATTTAAAGTCGGGAATGTTACGTAAATTTAAAAAAAAATTATATTAGTTTGCGCTCTCTGGTGCATAATAAATCGATGTGTTTGCGGAATTTCAGGTTTTCATGGTTTCATTTTCCTTGTTTTCCTTTTTTTAATATAACTTGGATTCTTATTTTTCTGTGTTTAGTTTAGTTTGTGATCTTCCTGTACGAGGCGCAATAAATACTTTTTCTTTCTTTCTTTTTCTTTACCTAGCTCGAGGGCGTCCTTCCTTACATTTGCCGCGGTCTCCACTCAAAAACACGTCTACCTCAACGGTCATCGGTTCTACGACTATGGCCTTCTATGGCCGGCCCATTGCCACTTCAGCTTGCTTATTCTATGAGCTATCTCGACAGCTTTGTTTTTCTGTCGGATCACCTCATTCTGGATTTCATCCCTCAGAGAGACTCCAAGCATAGCTCGTTTCATAGCTAGCTGAGCGACCTTGAGTTTATGGAGCAGTCGTACTGTGAGTGTCCACGTTTCATTTAACATTTTGATTGGCTCATATTTATTATTCATCTAGTTTATTATGGAGGTAAGAAAAGCTTAGGTATTTTTATAGCACTGCCTAACCCCGCACTTAAGTCACGCTTAGCTGTGACTAAGTAGTCCATTTTTACACAGAAAAGCGTGACTTACACGCGTAACTTATCGCTATGCTTGGGCACTAATTTCAAGTCGTACAATAATGGTATACTTTATGCCGGTGCTACACATTGGCCTTGTCCATTGGTTCAGACTTGGCACCACATCCAATGTTGAGCAAAATCAGTAAAATCCTGTCCAATATCTGTCCAGGTCCTATACTTACATTGGAGCCAATGGTCCAAGGCTACATCTTAGGTCAAATTATGTCCAATGTGTGGCCCCAGCATAAGACACACGTATTGTATTTGTTGTCATTTATTTATGTACTTCTCTATCGTTACATTCTATGTTTGTTGTCCATCTTAAAATTGAATCTTGAAAAAGCAAAGATTTCTTGTGATTGGTACTTTACTCCAAAATAACTTTTGATCCAGGGTTATACTGACGTTTCTATCTTGCAATGTCATTAGAAATTATTTTAATTTCTGAATTGCACTCTCCTCTTACCAAACTACTTTATTCTATCTCGAAGAACGTCGAATATGAACTGTGTGTCCAGTCTTATTTCAATCTAACTGATCTGTGGTTATAAAGCTTTACGGCATACATCGCCCAGTTGACTCATAACCCGCGTTGCGAGATCGCTTCCAGTTAACTTGGTGATGCGGTCGTCTTCTAAGACTAGCGTATGTTATGAAAGTTTAGCGATTGGTATAAATTAGTGTACGCTATAATATATGTTTGCTTCTATCTATCTATCTTCTAACTAGCCTGTACTGTCCCACTGCAGGTCTAAGGCCTCCCTCTCCCTTTTCCACACAATTCTGTCTATGCCGTGCTGTGCCGTGTCAATGAGTGCCGGCCAGTCCTTACTGTAGGAGTCAAGTTCGTCCCGCCATCTTCGTTTTGGCCTGCCGCGATGGCGTCGTGCGTTTAGTGGGACCCAATCAGTGGTTCTCTTAGCCCAATTGTCATCTGACATGCGGCAATCAGGAATAAGGAGATCCGCAGGAGAACCAAGGTAACCGACATAGCCCGAAGAATTGCCAAACTTAAGTGGCAGTGGGCAGGGCACATTGCTCGCAGAACAGATGGCCGATGGGGCCGAAAGGTTCTGGAGTAGCGACCGTGTACCGGAAGATGTAGCGTTGGAAGGCCTCCCACAAGGTGGACCGACGACCTTGTGAAGGCCGCAGGAACACGTTGGATGCGGGAAGCACAGGACCGTTCGAAGTGGAGGTGCTTGGGGGAGGCCTATGTCGAGGAGTGGACGTCTTTCGGCTGAAATGATGATGATGATGATGATGATGCGGCAAACATGTCCGGTCCAGTCCCAATTAAGTTTAGCGGCTTTTTGGGTAACATCTGTTATCTTAGTTTTGGCGCGCACTATTGTATTCCTTATACGGTCAGAAATTCGAACCCCCAGGATACTGCGTTCCATGGCTCGCTGGTAAACCTCGAGTCTGGGCCTCTGCTGAAGTGTCAAAAACCAGGTTTGAGCACTTTATGTGAGAATGAGGAGAATACACTTTGTGCAATAACAATTATGTTTGCTTACTAACTTAAAATAAAGCTGGAGAGTTTGTTGGTTTTTTCGTTTGTTTGTTTGAACGCGCTAAACTCTGAAATTGCAAGTCGGATTTGAATATTTTTTTTGCATTTGATAACCCAATTCTTGAGGAAGATTATGGAGCGGAGCGACGCGAGCGGACGGAAACAAATTAAGCGCGCGCATGTCGCTTGACGCAAGTCGCATCACTCGAGGCCGTGAACGGGGTCAGGGGCCGTATGATGATAATGATGATGATGATGGGACTCCCTTTTCTGCACTTAGAATTCCATTCGGTCCGTTGTGCGTGGGGATTCTGGCTAACAGAGCCAGCCTAGCTCCGCCCAAAAGCACAGAAGCTTCCTGGAAGCTTCACAGGCTTCGCGGGGGGACCTCATTGTGCCTTGCATTCCAGGATGACGTGGGCGGCTGATTCCTCGGCGTCAAGGCAGCCCCTGAAAAGAGGCCTGGCTATGGCGCCTATGTTAAAAAGATGTTTGTTAAGGGATTATGGCCCGTAATTGTTCCTATTATTATTCTAATAATATTTCTACTCAGACTAAGAAGTTTTTTTGGTTAGTCGCGGGTGTACCATTGATAAAGCCAGTTTTGACTGTCTACAGTCTGTTCTGGTCAATGGCCGTATTAAGAAGTATTAATGCCATCATGATTCCAATGCTAAAAATGGGTGGTGCTATCGGTCATGTATAGCTCCGTCTCTCTCTTAAACTGGAATCATGATGGCATTAAGGTGAATGCGCAATCGGAGATAAGAAAATTTGAATTTCGCGGTCTACCACTGCGCATTCGACTTAAACCGTCATAATGCGTCATCGGTCCATGGTCGACAATGATGCCTTTTCCCAAACTTATTGAGGTCGGCTTCCAGTCTAATCGGATGCTGCTGGATACCAGTACTTTCATGATAGTCACCCAACCAGGGAGCGACCTTGGCAAGCGGTGCTTAATCTTAAAGATCGACCCGTGCAACTGTTATTATTTAGCCGGGAGCCCCTCTATCATGAAGTACATTTTTAAATTATGTTTCTAATCGCTTAAACTCTATAACTTACGACACCATACAAATACTCCATTTAATTGGTCTAAAGGCAAGATTGATTCATAAGAAACGGGTCGTAAACATTCAAATAAGTCGCATGTATAGTTACGGTAACTTTATTATCTATCAGATTTTTCATTAAATAGGTTAAGTTAACCTTTTCCTTAAGGTAAATCGCAGTGGTAGACCGCGAAATTCAAATTTTCTTACGTTTTTGCAATTTGCAGGACAGTGTCAAGTTGTATCTTGATCAAAATAAGATTCGCGACTATATTAGATACGTATTTACAGAATTGTAGAATATCTCTTCAAGTTAGATTTGTACCTACCATAAGCACTTTTCCATAAGAGATTTGTTCTTATGGTACAAATCGAACTTAGAAAGATGTATTAATGATTCTAATGATTATAATTCTGTAAATGCGTACCTGTTATAGTTGCAAATCATATTTTGATCAAGATCCAACCTGACACTGACCTGAAAATTGCAACGACGTAAGAAAAATTTAGTTTCGCTGTAGACAGCGAAACTAAATTTTTCGAAACTAAATTTTAAGTTTAGTTTATCCATAGCATAACATCACGCCTGTAATTCCCGAACGGTTAGGCAGAGGTTTACTCGGGGAGTGTGGGATTTTTACCTCACTAAAACCACCCCGGTGATCACCATAAGCACATAGGGGTGGTCCCGGTTCCTCTTAAAAGACCAATTCCGGAACCCCCCCGTGCAACGTTTGAAAGGCACATCCCTGGGGAGACTGTGAAGGGGCCTCCCCTGAGCCTCGCTTTGCACGGCAGCACGTGACCACTGTGCCACCGTCTTCCCTGGGGTCACTTGGTGGGTGGACAGAGTCCCCACTCTGTGCGCCCGCGACCCCAAAGGTCCACCTACCTAGATTGGTAAGCTGATTTCGGCGTATTAGGCGCCAAGGCGGTTGCCACCCCGACGCCTCCTTTAGCAGGATCAGCCCTCTCTCGATCCCGCTCGGCGGCCTCCTTCTTTACCATCACGGTCTCACAGAAGGAGGGTATACTACCGTCCAATTCTCTGTCTCTGCCAGCATAGCCCTCACTACTGCCGGCAGAGCCAGGTCTCGCCCGATCTTGGCAACCAGGACCCGCCGTTCGGAGGCCCTCGCAGGGCACTCAAAGGTGTACCTATAGTACATCCACCTTTCGCCAGTTAAGTTTAAGTCCCATGTAATTGAGGGCGAGCCTATTGCCATGAACCGGGCACAAATCCAGACTCCGGGCTGCTTCTGAGAAATTCCTGACGGAAAAACCCAATAACACTTTGCCAGACCCGGGAATCGAACCTAGGACCTCTTGATCGCTTGAACCACGACACCAACTAGCCTTCAGTGCCTTTAGTCTTTTGATACCTACATATTTTTTTATAGAATATTTTCTTTGGTTTTGTTTTATTTAGTTTGATCTCACGCTGATGGCAATGTATATTTTAAGAAGTGGTTTATTTTGATTGACTTTAGTAAAGTTTAATTTTAGTTTATGTTTACCTGTAACCCCTAGTTCCGCCCCTAAGAATTTTTATATTTTTTGATTTTTTTTTTATCATAAGGTGAATATCATCATTTCAGCCGAAAGACGTCCACTGCTGGACATAGGCTTCCCCCAAAAGTGGGGGGGAGGGGTTGCCATAATCGCCACACTTGGCAGGCGGGTTGGCGATCGCAGTATGGTATGGTGGTGGAATGCATAGAGAACGCTGCTGCCCATTCTCCGGTACGCCCCTTAGTCGCCTTTAGAATAGACTAAAGCATTTACTTATAAATCAATTTGTCGAACCGTACTTCGAACACGATAGTCGATGTTTTGTTACAACCTGATTTTAGAAACCAACGAGCATATTAGAGTACCACGAAGGATCAAGAACGCGCAATCATCAACAAAGAACGCGAGGTAGAAAGAAATGTTACAGGCATGGTAAACTCGCTGCGAACAACTCACGTTGCACACAGCGTCGAGCATTCGCAGGAATGTTACATTTCATGTAAATGCTCGAGAAAATGCTGTAGTGTATACTCACTCACCTTTTGGTACAAAAACTTTATATTGTTACGATTCTACCACAACCCACATTACCTCTTTTATGTCCTATACAAAGGAATTGAAACCGAAATGATCTCTATAGCAAATTATAAAACCGTAAAATGAAACCCACCCCATTTCACTTGTCGTTGACAATTTTTACACCGGCCACTAATGTGCAAGTGTCAATCTGACACCTATTGTCAAAATGTTTTGGAGCGAAAAAATCGTTTATTGCTGTTCTATTTTATATTAGCTTGCAACACTGGACAGATGGGATTTAAAGCGCTTTCATCGCTTTTATTAACATGCTTTTATGTTTGTCAAAGCTGATTGGTGCCGACCGCTGAGCTACTTTTCTGACATATGCTTGCATGGGCTTAGATTTCTGAAGAACTAACTTAAAGAGTCACCATTGTACAGACGCCAGCACATCAAGCTACCCGAAACTGTCAAATTTTCCCAATCAACTTTGAACCTTATACTTCAGCGATAAAGTTGAAAATCTATTAAAGAAATTTGACAGATTGTAGTAGCTTGATGTGCTGGCGTCTGTTCATTATTTTCAGTACTATAACTGTCAGACTCAGAAAAACACTACTAACCCTAAATAATGCAACCGAATATATAATTTTTGGAAAGTATTCAATAAAATGTGGACAGTAAATTAATCAAACGTAAGATTGTATTCTCCGAAAAACCTAATTATAAACCACCTCATTAATAAACGTTGCTTAAAGTTAAGTATTAATTAGCGACTTTAAATCGTACATTTTGATGTTTAAACGTCACATTACTTTAATCATCGTTTATAAATAAACTCATAATAAGTCGTAATATATTAAAATAAAATATACCACAAATACTGTTTCAAGCGCTAACAGCGTTGTCAAATCTCCCACATACAAATTGTGATTTCGCCACATTGCGCATGAGTGGTTTCTGGTGACAAGTGATTGCTCGAGAGGGATTACTGTTCTTTCCACAACTGTATTCGGGATTAATTTTCGTTCACGAAACGTCGAAACATCTGTCCTATTAGTTGCCACTCTGATTTGTGTCTGGGTAATAGATTATAAGGATTGGTTTTGTTATCGTAAAAAAGATTTGATATTGAGTATACTTACTATCTTTTTTACACCTGGCCACGGGGCCGTTTTAGCCACGCACAGGTCTTTTTTTTTTTTTTTTTTAAAGTAACTTTTTTAGTTTTAATTGCTCCTTTTTACTGTATTTTCTGTCTCAAATAAAATGTTTTTCTATTTTTCTTTCTTTATTTCTAGATGAGGCAGACAGCCACACAGATCGATCGATCAGGTTAAGCTACGCTTGCCGCGGTTGGTCTGTGGTGGGTGACCATCTTTACATACCGAGACCCCTCCGTGCCTCAGAAAGCACGTTAAGCCGTTGGTCCCGGCTGTCATTCGGGGATCTTTGACAGTCGTTACGGGTAGTCAGAAGCCCGAAAGTCTGACAACCAGTGTTACCAAGGGGTATCGTATTACCCAGTAACTGGGTTGTGGATGTCGGTTAGGCAGTCGCTACATGTAATATACTGGTATTCAGCTGCATCCGATTAAACTGGAAGCCGACCCCAACATAGTTGGGAAAAGGTTAGGCAGATGATGATGATTTCAGAATGAGCAACGTACGGAACCGGGAAGAATGGCAGACATTATAGAATGTTACAGCCTTTAAGATTCCTTCCTTCTCAAAGGCTGAACATATAACATGAACAAAATATACAACATGAACAAAATATACAACCAACATCCAATAAAGCCTCTATCCTGAAAAAATATTATCTCACTAAACCCCTTTGCACTCGAACAAAGATCACGTTGTATTTGCTCTGGCAACACTGAGTCGATAATATCAGTCTGTTTACACTCTTACCTATCTAATTGCGTTTGTTTTACGTTGGGACAGTGGGTTTAAGTGTTTATACAAGTTTTCCAATATTGTTATAGGTACCTAGATGTTTATAAGTAGGTATATTGTCTGTGTGGTGCCGGACTTAAAGAATACCACCACCCCTTACTTCCCGTGGGTGTCGTAAAAGGCGACTAAGGATCGTACCGGAGAATGGGCAGCAGCGTTCTCTATGTATTCCACCATCATACCATACTGCGATCGCCAACCTGCCTGCCAAGCGTGGCGATTATGGCAAACCCTCCCAAAATTGGGGGAGGCGTATGTCCAGCAGTGGACGTCTATCGGCTGAAACGACGATATAGATACCCATAGCCGTCTTTAACCTCTTGGAGGCCCTGGGCCCATATCCTTATGGGCCACGGCGCCCCTGTGTAGATAAGAAAATTTCTAAAATGTGTCTACAATTATTTTATTACTTTACAATCGCAATAAATGAATAGATAATTGTAATATGATTCGGAAAAGTAGGTAACTCTTAGCATTCACAGGTGAGTAATTTCTATGATTATTGTAAAGGTACCTATATGGTTATGGTTGGTTATGGTTGGTGCTAAGCAAAATGGTCAATCAGTTGTTTAAAGTGTATGTTGTTGAGCACTTCACATTCTAAGGACATTAACGACAAACTGCATAGCTATTGCAAATATGCAAATAAATAATTATTCTATTCTATTCTAATCATAACCACTCGAACGCTCCATACCGTATTGGACAGCGGGAGCGGAAGGGAGTGTCAGAATCTTTACTGACTAAAACCTACCCGTGTTCCTTCCTTAGCCCTTTATGTTCCGGGCCAGCGGTAACCCTTTCGGACAATCCCGCTGGCCCGGCAGGCTTCGGCACAACGGGCCCCTTCTTTGATGGGCGCCTTATGTCCAAATCCATTCAGCTTTATCTAGGACTAGCTTCTACCCGCGGTTTCATCTGCCTGGATTTTTCTTGTTTCCCCTACCCACCTCGTCGCATGGCATCGCCTATACTCGCGCCATTACTGTGTTTTCGCTTAATGATCTTACTGACTTTGTTTCTTTTTGCTCAGCTCCTAAAGATCATAGCGTGATGTTAAATAGCAACTTCCTCAAGAATTGGGCTATTAAACGCATAAAGAATTTTTCAATACCCACCAGCAGTTCCAGAGATTAGCGCGTTCAAACAAACATACAAACTCTTCAGCTTCATTATTAGTATAATTAAATACGGGGTTATTTGAAAAACGACCAAAAACCTCTTAAGAGGGCATTGTACTCATCATTATGAATGTTTGTGTTATGGTTGTGAGTTTTTTATTTCGAAATTGCTTATCCGATTCCGAAGATTCTTTCACTTATGGGAAGATACAATTACGGGGACAAGGGACAACGGGAATGCACGAATATTGCCAAGTGCCATGTCATTATTTTTTAAATTTCACGGGGACGAAGTCGCGAGTAGAAGCAAGTTTATAATAGTTATGTACTAAGATTGTGTACGAAAAGTGATCCCTTTTTCCAGAAACTACCTGCAATCATTTCTTACTTAGGTGATTTAGAGACTTACTGAACGTAAGAACAATATTAAAACGAATAATATGAATAGGTAGATAATAAAAGTGGAACAACACAACACTCGAATAATAACAGTGACAAGTTGCTAAGACAAATTAACATGACATAAACGACTAGTAATCAACAAACTCATAACTTATCTCATAAAAACAATAAAAACACGATAAAAAACAAATTACATGAAACAATCATACAAACAGGGGACAATTTAAAATTCATTACTAACCTCTTTATATAAATACATTTTTAATTTGATAATTGCACCTCTGTATACTAATTCACTTAATAGGACCCTTGTATTAATGTTGATCACGTGACAACTGTCACTTTGACAGATGGTCCTCTCTGTAATATTATCTGTGCTCGTATGTACTTATTAGGGAATGGGATAAAGTGCGTTCTTTTTTGTTTTAATAATTGTTTATTGGCTACTGTGTATGGTGGAGGAGATGTTGGTTGATCATTTGATTTGTAGCGGTATCTACAATGCCACATGCGAACAACGCGTCATACTGACGTCACGCAAAATCCTGTATCTCGCAAGCAGAGTTTACCGCACAACTAGCATAGATACACGGCCCGACATGAATCATCGGGCAGTTACCCGTCTGGTCGGATAATAAACATGAATAAGAAAGTATTTACGGCACTTATCAATAAATCAACTTTTAAATTTTTTGTCTGTCTGTCTATTCTGGCTAATCTCTGAACCTCTGACTTTCACTGGCATAGCTGATGTTATACGGAGTAACTTAGGCGTTCTACTTTCATTTTAGGGAAAAAAAAAGAAAAATCCAAAGGTATTAATGTCACGCGAACGAAGTCGAAGGCAGCAGCTGGTTATACAATAAAACTGGCCAAGTGCGAGTCGGACTCGCACACTAACGGTTCCATCATCATCATTTCAGCCGAAAGACGTCCACTGCTGGACATAGGCCTCCCCCAAGCACCTCCACTTTGACCGGTCCTGTGCTTCCCGCATCCAACGGGTTCCTGCGGCCTTCACAAGGTCATCGGTTCACCTTGTGGGAGGCCTTCCAGCGCTACGTCTTCCGGTACGCGGTCGCCACTCCAGAACGACTTTCGGCCCCATCGGCCATCTGTTCTGCGAGCAATGTGCCCTGCCCACTGCCACTTAAGTTTGGCAATTCTTCGGGCTATGTCGGTTACCTTGGTTCTCCTGCGGATCTCCTCATTCCTGATTCGATCACGCAGGGAAACTCCAAGCATAGCCCTCTCCATTGCCCTTTGGGTGACTTTTAGCCTTCTTATAAGGCCCATTGTTCCATACAACGGTTCCATACCACAAGGCAAAAACGCCGAAAAAAACACGTTTGTTGTATGGGGACCCCCTTAAATATTGATTTTATTCAGTTTTTAGTATTTGTTGTTATAGCCGCAACAGAAATACATCTTCTGTGAAAATTTGAACTGTCTAGCTATCACGGTTCATGAGATACCGTCTGGTGACAGACGGACAGACGGACAGTGGAGCCTTAGTGATAGGGTCCGGTTTTTACCCTTTGGGTCATCATCCTAACCCTAAAAACTAAAAACGAATGAAAAATCTGAATCTAAAAACAGTCAGTTACCAACATGCTTAAATCAGAGTGTTCTATAATATTTGCATGTTAAGTAATATGCAAGGGAACACGGAAGGTGGTCATTTTGCTTGTCATTCGCAAGCGATCAGGCGAGAGGACACTTTTGTCTGATCAGCCGGAGGGCACGAATCTCCGATTAATTGGTCCATACCATTCTCTCAATAGTATTCCGTTTGAAAGCACATAGGTACTGATATAGATGTCCATGTCCGCATGTCCCCTCTGTCTGTTTGAACTTGCGTATCGAAATGTCTTGTATGGCCGTCCCTTAGTTATGAAGCGGGTCAGACGGACGTAATCCGGCGTTGATGAAATTACTCGTATGTTGTATGCGGTTTCAATCGGATTGCCTAGATTATGGTTGCACGTAAGCTTTCGTCGTTTTTTTATCAATTCCCCCCCGCCACCGCTCCACCCCCCTCCCCTTCTCAATCCCCTGCTAGTTCGTCTTCTGTTGTAATCTCTGTCTTATCCACTTTATCTAGGTTATTTTTTTTGACAGGTAAGTACAGTCACGAAAAAATAAAAATGAATAAATATAAATAAATAAATGATTTATTTTGGACCAAACACTTGTGCACATTCGATATCCGTGGCACATATCATAAACCTGACAAACTGCGTGACAGTTTGTCGGCAGGATTAGCGCTTGTCTTAAACACGGTCTTAAATATTTGGTATCAACAATTGCTTAAACATTTATGCAGATACTTTAAATGGACGGTAAGAAACTCATCACTTAAGTGGCTGTGAGGTGCCGGACTTAAAGAATTGCACCACCCCTTACTTCCCGTGGGTGTAGTCAAAGGCGACTAAGGATCTTACCGGCGAATGGGCAGCAGCATTCTCTATTTATTCCACCATCATACCATACTGCGATCGCCAACCCGCCTGCCAAGCGTGGCGATTATGGCAAACCCCCCCCAAAATTGGGGGAGGCCTATGTCCAGCAGTGGACGTCTATCGGCTGAAACGACGAAGAAACTCATAATAAAAGCAGCGCAACTAATTATTGCCGCATGTTGCGACAATTTCATTAAACAGTTCAGTTTTTAATTTCATCTTTAGTGTTCGCTTACTAATTCCACTATTATCTTTCCTCACTATTATCTTTTATATTATTGAAAAGTGTAGGGGTCAAATACTAATTGGTTCTTTTGCCATAGTAATTTTTTACTGGTGCTCGAACGAATTTACGTTGTCTAACGCTTCTAGTATTTTAGGTGTTTTGCACATATACTTTAAATTGATCATCATAGAACTGCTCTAGAACCACCAAGTACTTCACCTTCTCATGCACGGGAAGCACCTTACATACAACAAAAAGTTTCTCATAATTTTCTTTACACTCAAGCTTTAGTTTTGGGTTGACAAGGTATTTCGTAAATAGAATTTGCAATGATTTTATACTGTTCAGGTAAGTTTTAAATGTACGGCCTTAAGTATTTAACCGTTTCATGATTTACAAAATGCAGCCATGACGTGCAGCAGTCGACTATTTCTGCTTTATGCTCGTGAATATAGTAGTATTTTGTTTTTATTGTTCCTGTTATTAGAATGAATTATCTTTTTATTTGCACGTGTTTCTGTGACAAATCAACCTATTTTTCTTTCAATTATAAATTTTTAAAAAATTGTCCAATCTTTTCCTTATACGGCTCTGGACTCGATCGAACTTGAAACTTGCTTTGTTTTATCTATCATCAATATGTATGAAGATTCTGCAAGAAAAGAAAGCATTTATTAGTATTTATTGGACCAGTCGACCATTCTGTAAAAATCTCTCTGTGAAAGCTTAGGTGAAGTGAGCTTGAAGTGAGTTGTTATTCCACCATCCGCCTAGCCTTTTCCAACTATGTTGGGTTCGGCTTCCAGTCTAACCAGATGCGCTTAATACATTGAGCGACTGCCTACCTGACTTCCACAACCAGTTACCGGATAATAATAATAATATTTATTAATGATAATTTCCCTTGGTAAGATTGGTTGTCAGACTCGAAAGTCTGTCAATCGTAGATCTTTGACAGTCGTTACGGATAATCAGAAGCCCGAAAGTCTGGCAACCAGTCTTACCAAGGGGTATCGTATTTCACAGTATCTGGATTGTGGAGCTCACATAGGCAGTCGCTCCATTTAAAATACTGGTATTCAGCTGCATCCGGTTAGACTGGAAGCCGACATATGTAGTTGGGAAAAGGCTAGGCAGATGATGATACATTTATTCTAATACAACACCAATATGAATTAATTAACGCTCAAGTAATAAACAATTAATCAAAAACATCAACTATTCGACAATTCATCCCCAAACTATTAGTTGGCAATACAGGCTAATTATTTCAACATTTGTGTATCATGGAATGGCACACGAGGACCTATGTCACGCGATAGCAGCCGTAAATGCAGTCTTCATTTAATTAATTATGTGTTGAATAACGGTAGATTACATTACCTAGAAACTGCGTATGTTTTGATGAAGATTGAAATGCTGTTATTTTGTTATTGTAAGATAAACACTTTTTTACAAAAAAAAAACAACCGACTTCCAAAAAAACACTACAAATTGAAAAATAACTTTAATTTCGGATGTCGGTGTCTTTGGTTCCGCATTTTCATTTATTGACACCGACTTCCGAAATTAATGTTATTTTAAAATTTTTCAAAATTAATGATAATTGGACCACCTCGAGAGTATACCCTTTCAAACAAAAAAAGAATTTTTGGAATCGGTCCAGCCATCTTCGAGTAATCGGTGAACATTCATAAAAAAAAACATATATAAAGTCGAACATAATATAACCTCCTCCTTCTTGGAAGTCGGTTAAAAATGAGGAGCAGTGGTGGTCCAGTGGCAACGGCTCCGACTTACGAGTATGTGGGTCGTGGGTTCGAGCCCAGACAGGCTCTTTAGGTACTTTGTGTAAATAATTTTATCACCACTGCTCTGAAAACGGTGAAGGAAAACATCGTGAGGAAACCGGCATGCGGCATATCCTAGAACCGAAAATTCGAAGACATGTGACATTTACCTAACACAAACATCTTCTTGCTTAAAAGGTGATCTCCAACTATATGTTATAAATGTATGTAATTGCATTAAACATATTTTTTTTTATTTACTAACCCGCAGTGGGTCCGCGTGGTGGATTATGGCCCACTCCCTCTCGAAGAGAGGAGGCTTGTGTCCCAGCAGTGGGAACATTATGGGCTGATTATGTAACTAAAAAAATAGGAAATTTGTGAGAACGAAAAGACACCCTTTATTTGTGAGACAAAACAGATTTTTATAGTGTGTATTCAATTAAATTTTAAGGCTACGCCGACCGCGCAGTGGCGCCCTCATCATTTGTTTGGTTCCACTATTTTCCTTATAAAGGATTATAATAAAACCAAACAATTTTTTTTTTCTGTTTTCCTTCTTAGTTTTAATCATGATCTGGCAGTTTGAGTAATTTACGCGGCCTACCCAAATGTCTTTTCTTTGATATTGTTCGTCGAATCGTTGAGTTCCTCAATTTCTGAGTTGAGCTGCACGATTTTTGACAAATGCGAGCACTGATTGGACAGGTCCGCTCAATCTGTGTGGTTCTTTCCTCAAAAGACCATTTCAGACATCAATCTACATGGTCTTCACACAATCTGGCCAAGATTTTTGCCTGGACTTTAAAAGAGACTGTGACCTCTGAGTTTGTTTCGGCCTTTCTTCTCAGAGTAGTCAGATAGGAAACGCCGACCACATCTACACACATCAAAAGTGTCTAGGGATCAAGCATTTTTATGCGGATTTCTTGAGATTGAGATGTGGCTTTGTAATAAATTTATGATTTTATAAATTTATATGGATCCTTTTTGGTGCATTTCATAATTTGAATCAGGAACTGTGAATCAAATTCGAGTAAAAGATGAAAATCAGCTGTCAATATTTTCCCTATAAAAACATACAACGCATTGAAGACATTATTAGTGCTACTGTTTCCCTACTACTGATTAAAACCAACGTTATTATGGAGCGGCGACGTCATTTAAGCAGGGAAGAAATGCTCAGAGCCGTGGGAATGATAGAAGCTGGTTCCCGGCAACGTACTGTGGCTTTAGCTCTGAATACAAGTCAGAGTGTTATCAGTCGACTTTGGACACGTTACCGAAGCACTGGTACCGTGGCTGAGCGCCATGGAGGACGGTATCGCTGCACCACACGGAGACAAGACCGATACATTCAAATCTTAACTCGAAGAGCTCCAACAATAACCGCCATGATGTTAGCCGTGAGGCTTCATCACTCTTCAGGGAACTTAATTAGCGACCAAACAGTCAGAAACCGCTTGCATGAAGTGAACCTTCATTCCCGAAGACCGCTACGGGTACCACCTATAGCAATGCACAATCGTAGGATTCGATATCAATGGGCTCTTGAACACAGAAATTGGGCAGAAGAACAATGGCGTTTCGTGTGCTTTTCTGATGAGTCTCGTTTTGGTATGAGACCGGATACAAGACGTATACGACACTGGAGAACCCCTGGACGCCAACAGCGATTAAAATCCTGCCAGGAAGTCCATCCTTATAGTGGTGGAACCGTCATGGTATGGGCGGGTATTTGAATCGGCGGAAGAACTGAGTTGATTTGGATCAGAGGCAACCTCAACGCTCAAATTTATGCTGAGACGATTGTATCAGACGTCATCGTTCCTCTACAAGTGCAAATCGGTCCCTTATTTCAGTTAATGCATGATAATGCACGACCGCACACCGCAAGAGTTGTAAGACAGACTCTCGCCGCAGCTAACATCAATGTCCTGCCCTGGCCTGCTCAGTCGCCAGACTTGAACCCGATTGAGCATGCATGGGATATGCTACAGAGAAGAGCTCTGCCGAATATGGAGGGTATCCAGTCGCAAGAAGACCTTTTTTTGTTGTTGCAACGAACATGGGCGGCCATTCCACAGCGTGATTTGGATGAACTCATTTTGAGTATGCCAAACCGATGTTCTTGTGTTGTTAGTGTTCGCGGTAGAAACACGGATTATTAATTGTTTAAGTTACCCAATAAAATTTTAAAGAAAACTGTTATTTCAGTCTTTTTTTCGAACTTTTGTGTTAGTGGTTCAAATGTCAAAAATCCCTTTATTAGGAAAATGGCAAATTTCTTTATTAATGCAAAGGTGACTTGGTTTATCGTTACTGTGACAAACGAAAACACTTTATTTGATGAATCCTTAAAGAAAATTTTAATTAATATCAATCAGGAGAAAAGTTATTGCAAAAATATATGTTGATCCCTAGACACTTTTGATGTGTGTAGTTTAAAAAATATGATGACGTGTAAAAGTGTTTGTAAGGTTTTTACAAACACTTTTACACGTCATCATATTTTTTTTTCCTTACAGTAAATAAATCATTTATCATTTATCAATGTAAAACTACCGTTTATAACAATATTAACGTATAATCTTGTGGAGCACAACTTAACGCGCTTATTTTCTGCATTTACATTCTAAAATAAAATAACTAACCAAACAAACGATGAGGGCGCCACTGCGCGGTCGGCGTAGCCTAAATCTTTGAAGAGCATTATGTAGATGAAAAACCAACACGTGTTAAAACGATCTGACGATCCTAAAGGTTTTTTTTAAATAATTTACCCTGTTTAAATTTCTGCCCTATTCTAAAAGTTCTTCGCAGTAACTAAGCTAGGGCATCCCGACCAAATGGGTTAATTTATTGCCCTGTGACCAACCGCACGCCAGCCGAGTGAGCGCTACATCCAAGATGATCGCAGTTACTTATCTACCTAGTATTTTTAAGACACCAATGTGAAATTATTTGAGGCTCCCTGAAAGAGGCACATTTATTGTATTAGAGTGTCCGTTAATTTTTTTTTTAGGAAATCGAAATGGGTATTATTTAGGGTTTCGATTAAATACATGCCAATACAAAATACACGCAGAGGAAGTCACGGACAACAGCTAGTAATCAACAAATAAATTAATCAATAAATGATGTGCGATTACTGCTTTACTAAATACAATGTTCTGCCCTGATTATTAGGTACAGTCAAAGGCTAATTTGTCTCGAATGCTCGCCAGTCATTTATAGCACAATCGTATACTGGAAAGCACTTACAGTAATTAGATTGCGGAAAAGGTTGGGACTATGTCATCCTGAACTCGGCGTATACAGGGTGTTTTTATTTTTTGTGAGATAGTGTAATTTGTTTTTTTTTGGATTTATGCTGTTTTAAAAACTACTCGTGTTTAGTAATTTATGGAGAAGTGAATAAGATCAGCACCGTTTTTTTATCAAGAAAGTTACAGTGTATGTATAATAAAGCACTTTTTTCCATTTTCAGCAGTAATTTTTTTATAAGCACTTTTTTCCATTTTCAGCAGTAATTTTTTTTATATGTTTAACACATTGAAGGACACTGAACGAGACACAATAGAAGTTTTATTGTTATTACGTCTATAGGCGTTCAGTGTCCTTCAATGTGTTAAATTTCATCATTCTCCTTCCGATTACTGTTGTTTTTTCATGAATTTCCATGTATTTCTTAAATCTTTCTGTCATCAACTTTTCTATGTCTTCTTACATAGCCAACCTGAAACTAATAATAATCTCCTAATTTCTCTTCCAACATGTTCCATCAAAAGGTATATTAAATTATCTTCCACACACGAAACTCTGCGTTCACAAACATACGTCTAAACACACTCGTTTTGTAAATGCAAGCTAAACAGACAGTTGCATGTTTTCTAAAACTTTATCCTGTTTAATTAAATGCCACTCTTCGCTTTCGTATTTATTTTCGTAACCGTTCGTGTATTAAATAAATTGGATATTATTTTAAACAATGGCGGACATGTGAAAACATGTCTTGTTTTAGAGCAGTTTATAGTCTGTATGCAATTAAGCTTGTTTTAATTAGGACTTGTTATTCTCGTTTACAGAACTCGTTTACAAAAATTAGAAGGCGAATCTATTCCGTGTGAAAACTTAGGTGAAGTGAAATTCAAGTGAGCTGTCAATAGGGTCAATTTTTATTATCAGGTGGAATGACAGCTCATTTCACCTAAGTTATCATGGTGAGATTTTTACAACAGCTCATTCCACCTAAGTTTTCACATAGAGATTTCGACAGAATAGATCGACTGGTGACCTTTTTGTCCACTAAATACTTATTAATGCTTTATTTTCATAGACGATCTTTCTATATATTGGTGGCAGAATACAAATCAAGTTTTAAATTAGATCGAATCCAGAGCCATCTACTAGATAAATGGTTTATCTGTCGGAAAAGATGAGACAATTAATTTGGATATTGCATAATCGCGGTACAAAGTCGTCATGTCAGAATGTAACAGTACTTAACAGTTTTTCAAACTCTAAGCACCCAAAAAATGTAAACACTGTTTATACAATAATGTTTAAGTTATTAAGAATTATGCTTTGTTTTGTATTGTTTTTTGTTCTGTTTGTTCAACTTTAGTATTTAGTTTAGTGGTTAGTAGTTTTTATTTTTGTAACTTTGGCATGCCCACCGGTAAAATAAACACATACGGTACCCATTTTGCAATATAAAATAATGTTTGTCAATTCTTTTATGTAAGCAAAGCAACGAGAACAATGTGCAGTGGATAAAAAAGCACTATTAGATTATTGAACATTCCAATTCGAATTTGAGTTTTAATACGCATTAAAAAAAAAAAGAGAAAATAAGCAACGAACTGCCGTAAGTTTATCTTCTTAACATTTGTTCATATGGTAATACCCCTTGATAAGATTGGTTGTCAGACTTTCAGACTTCTGACAACCTGTGACGACTGTCAAAGATCCACGAATGACAGCCGGGACCAACGGCTTAACATGCTTTCCGAGGCACGGAGGGGTCTTGGTATGTGAAGATGGTCACCCATCCACGGACCAACCGTGGCAAGCGTAGCTTAACCTGATCGATCGAGCCGTGCAGGTGTTATTACTTATCCACAAGCCCCTCAATAATACAATAAAGTATATATAAACGTATTACGATATTGTACTCATTTAAATCATTTCCTAACTCATTATAATTTTAGTAACTTACTAGCTGGGTCCCGCGATTTCACCCGCTTATATGTCGATCCCGTGAGAATATCGGGATAAATAGTAGTCTATATGTTAATCCAGGGTGTCAGCTTCCTCCATACAAAATTTTATCAAAATTGGTCCAGCCGTTTAAGCGTGAAGAAGCAACAAAAATATAAACACACACACTCTCACAAACTTTCGCCTCTTTATTATTAGTGTGATTACAAACAATGCATCTATTAAATTAACAACCGCCTGTATAGAGCCACTTCACCACCATCCCCGGGGAAGTATTTACCGTCCACGGCACTGATCCGCCATTTTTTGCCGTAAATCTAATTTATTTGTATTAGTTAATGACTTACGCGTACAGTCAGCGACGGTATAACTCTTTCGTGGGCGTTTGGAAGATGGACTGATTTTGATACTTTGGCCTGTTGGGCTATATAAAAATTATAGCCGATCAATAGTAAAACAAGATATTTATTGTCAACAGTAACTACTTACACAGACAGACTAATTTAGCTAACAAAAAGGGAACCGTATACAGAAGTAGTGACAGAATTCTATTTTAGTTACCACAGTTAACAATCACCGCTGACATTCTCTATAGATTTACATAATTAAGACAGTTTACGCAGTCAAACTTTTTCATACAAACTTTCTTGCCCTTATTTTTTCAAAATGAATGAACCGATTTTAATTAAACTTCATACGCATAAGCAGAATACAAAGGTCATTACAGTTAGGTCAGAACATTTTCGAAATGTCCTATTTAAAAAAAGATAACTGGAAATCTCTGTTTCTATGGAAAATGTAAGCCCATTTCATAACATGTCCTTTAAAATCGGTCTAATTTGGCTGTAACACTATTTTTTAACAATATGGTCTACTTCTTGCGTATCGTGCAGTAATAAAAATATTAATTAGTCAGTAAGGTTGTAGCGAAACTGACTGCTAATCGTGCGGAAGATGTACATTTAAGAATCGCCAATCGTTTAGACGATTTTATTTTACTCGATTTAAGAAATAATTGGTTGATTTATAAAGAAAAATTGAATGTAGTTTTTGGTTTTAAAAACCTTTTGCCAAATTGGTGCTTCTTATAAAGAATGCTTGTTTATCCATACTTAATATTGTAAATGCGAAAGTCACTCTGTCTGTGTGTCTGTCTGTTACCTTTCGGATTTGGCACGCGGATGACCATGACCGAAATAAGACATAGGATACTTTTTATCCCCGTACCTACTTCTACGGGGATAAAAAGGAAGAAAAGGACTGCCGAACCTACGTTCCCGTGATATAATTTCTGACCTCCACGCTCACCTCGCACTCTCTCCGTCTTCTATAATTTTCAGTTTGCCAATTCTAACGTTATTGTTTCTAGTTTTAATTATCAAGCCAACGTTGTAATTTTCTTCTACATGTTACTAATCTAAATTGTTTTGATCTTACATCATTTTTAGATCGAGTTATTTTATTGTAACTATGAGTCCAATCTTAATTTGTGACTAGACAAACAGTGCGTAGACAACCTAAGCTTGCCTGCTTGCTTTGCCTTTTACAAAAACAAAGTATCAAAATGACTTCATCCACCCACGATCCCGGGTGTCGCTCGCCGAAGCGTATTGCGGACCAATTATTTTAAGTTTTGTTCCGTGTCCGGGCATTTCGCGGTTTGCCCGTTGTCCATTAAACAAATACTGTGAGCGTTTGCCCGTCACTGCGGAATTTTAAAAGCTATTAAACCCCGATTGAAGTTTTATACGCTCTGAGTTACGATGCTGGATTGTTTCGCATTAGCAGCGGTCAAGCGTGGATTTGGATTTTTATTTCTTAATGTTTATCGTAAAAATATTATGTTTTTTTAGTTAATTTGTGCGGGTTTGGTTACAGTAGCGTGCTGGTTTTGTTTCTTGAGTTAAGTTGTTTTGTTCCAGAAGTTTTTAAGAAAATAGTAAATAAGTTCTCAGTCTATCATTTATAAATTATATTAACTATTTTCTTAAAAACTTCTAGTAATTCCTGTCAATATTGTAGATTCGGTTTCAGTATCTGTAATCTGTCATCTTGACTTGTAAAGTAAACGTTTGTGTGCTACCAGCTATCCGTCACTTCATTTTTCCTTCATAAGTCCTAGACCTTCGCTCTTTGCAATATTCGGATACATATCATTATCAATAATAATAATAAATAATAAAACCTTTATTTTCAGGCTACTTTGGCCCATAGATAAATACCTTACAGACTAACATATATATTATAATGTACAATGTGTGTTAGTGTATAAACTTAAACCTATGTTAGTAAAACTCTTCACTCGAGCACTGTCTTTGTGCGTTCGTGTGGCAAAAAAGTCTAAATTAAATTGGGCCTCGTATTTTGTGTAGGTATTTAGAAAATCTGTATAGACACTTTCAATATAAATCCGTACTCCTAATTGAATACTGTCAAATCATACATATCATTATCAATAAAAGTCTAAATTAAATTGGGCCTCGTATTTTGTGTAGGCATTTAGCAAATCTGTATAGACACTTTCAATATAAATCTGTACTTCTAATTGAATACTGTCAAATCAGGCATATCTCGAGTTCAAAGCAAAAATAAATACTCAAATTGCAACACAATAAAATGGGAAGCCCTCGAGGCGACATGTGGCCTTTTAAGTGGCGGTGACAATACTACAAATAGAGTTACGTTTTATAAGAACAAAAATTGTATTAATATTCCAATCAAATCTACTCAATACCACCCTTATTAACTCAAAAAACACACCCAAATATAAACTTTATAAACATGAAGCAAGGATCAAAATCGCTTGTGCAGCGTAGAGTTTTAGGTGTGTTCTAGTTAAGTCAATTGAAATAAACCCATATTCAAATATAAAGAGGGTGGCTATCGGTTAAAACGTATGTAATTATTGAATCGTGCAGGGGGTGACTTTAAAACAGACCAAGCGTGTTGAGTTTAATGAATTTTAGCGTACGAGCGATTACGATCGCGTGCGATTCTGAGTGGAAAGTTTTGAGAGGAAAATTACGAGACAATGAGAGCGTGTGTCATTCAGTTTTCAAAGCAATTTTTTTTTGGATTTCCACCAACCTGTTTAAATAATACCACTCAAATAATAATAAATAAAAATTCTATGCACTACCAACCTAGATACAGTTTCTGTGAAAAAAAATCAGACATATGTTTTTTTATAACTGCGTGTTAGATTGCGAAATATCTTATTGCCTCTTATACCTAGGTAGATTTTGTAATGCCTAGGCATTACCGAATATTGTAAATACCATAATTGTTAAACCAGATCTTTGATAACTCTTTTGGCTTGATGTTTAAAAAAATCATACTGAATTAACAACTACGAACCCTCCCAATATATATTTGTTTATTATCACACAACATTTTAACACTACAACATAACACCACAAAAATAAACATCAAAAAACATTCTCACGGACACAAATCGCGGCATCACAATAAAGATTTGACAGACAATCAAAATTTTGACACGCACCAAAGAAAACTGAGCAGATATCACAACAAAACACCATGTATATGAAAAAAAAATAACAAAGTCTGTCAGTCGAGAATCAAACTAAATAATGGCACACACCATGTCTAAATGACTGAATAAAGAGTGCGTATAGTAAATTGTATAAAAACAATCGCGGACGCAGTAGTGTTTTACGATGGCTTTGACAAAAATCAGCGTCGAATCAAACGTACGTAAATGGAAGATCGTCGGATTGAGAATATGGGATTGAATGGACTAGGATATTGGTAATTATTTTAGTGTAAATTGGTATTCGAGTTTTTTAAGTTATAAGTATAAGTTATAAATTTACCATTCCATACCATAGAACAGTGTTGTGTGTTGTATGTTAACACATACTAATGTATTACTATTTATTGCTAGAAAATCATGCCTTAGGAGTGTTTTCAACATTTCTGAAGACGTGTTCGTAGTAGTAATTCATCACACTAATATTATAAAGGCGAAAGTTTGTGAGTGTGTATGTTTATATGTTTGTTACTTCTTCACGCAAAAACTTCTGAATGGATTTGGATGAAATTTGGTGCACATATAGTTTATAACCAGGATTAACACATACGATACTTTTTATCCCGATATTCCCACGGGATCGACACTTACGCGGGTGAAACCACAGGGCGTAGCTAGTTTTATATATTTGTGCATATAAAAAAAAATAAAAAAAAAATCTTTCTCAAAATATTTATAAAATAAGTTTGCTACTCCATTCCTTTTCATCCATCACAAAATTCAACTCAGTGCATCAATTTTCCGGTGCCCATCACGTCGGGCCCACGTGTCGGTCACGTGACCCGTCCGTCGGGCACGTCGGTACCCGAACGCGTGCCCCCTTTGTTCTTCCTTGGGGTGTCCCTGAGATCTATGAGCGATCGAATATAAAATTATCATTGAGTTTGAGTTTTGACCTTTCTGTGGGTCTGGTGTGTTTATTTGCGTCACATTAACTTTTGGCGAATGAGTTACTTTTTAAATTTTTATAGTGAGTAAACTTTGCTACTGATATAATTTAATGGAGCAGCAAAAATACAGGCTAGGTCTTTCGATTTCGCTCGAGTTAAAATACATTTATTTTATTGTACAGATTGGGCCAGCATACTAAGCTACTACAATCTGTCAAATTTCTTTAATAGATGTTCAACTTCGCTAAAGCATATTAAGGTTCAAAGTTGACTGAGTTGGTATATTTTCTTATTGTACCAAGCAATGGGGTAACTCTAGTAGATATCTAAAATGAAACTCACAGGATGTTTCACTATGCAATATAAAATCTCTGGCCTAACATCAAGGTTATATTTGTGAATGTTTCGGATAAAAAAAACTATGATACACTTTAACCCCCAAATTCCAGCCATAATACACTCCCATCGCTTAATCGTACACAAACGCTTCAATACATTCGTATGATTGTATGAACATTACATACAAAGCATACAAACCGCCTCAGGGAATTATGTAGGGGTAAGTAATTGTAGTTTCGAATGTCGATAAGGAGGTCTTGCCACCCTTGTGTTATAATGTTTTTGTCGGGTGTTTATTTTGATAATTACACTATTAGAGAATTTAGTTATTTGTATAATTGTGTAGGTTTTAATTCTGGTTTAAGCGTTGATTCTGTTATTATTGTCGAATTAGGTTATAAAGTGGAGTTTTATTGACTGCAATTTAGGAAGTTTTGATAACTTTGTATTAAATTACCGTGACAAAATTATTTATTTTACATATTTATGGGTACTTAAATCATGTGAAATAAATACAGTGATTGCAGAGCCGTTTTTTGTACTATCAAAGTGAAATAGATGTTTTTTTTTCCGTTTCCATACGATTCAATATAATTATATGGGAAATTCCATTAATAAAAAGAAAGTGTATGACCAGACTTTTGACAGCATTGGTCGAGTGTGGAACCTAAGATAGAAACACGCTTGTACGATACAACTACATACAGAAAGCACAGCTAATAGAAATCTCTATTCCTAGACAGCACGTTTCGCCGAATACTTTGTTTATATATAGAAAACATTGTTTGTAGATAACTCTGTTCATAGAAAGCACTGTTGACATACATCTCTGTTCATAGATAGCACTTCTTGCCGTAAACTTTGTTTATAGAAACCACTGTTTCCAGATACCTAGGTTCACAAAAGCGCAACGTCGGATGCAAGAGCGAGCGAATGGGAATGCAGCTTACTTAAAAATAATGATCTAATTGATTTCCGTGAACCAAAGGCGCTTTCTGTGAACCAAGGTGAAACAGTGGTTTCTATGAACAAAGTTTACGGCAAGAAGTGAATTTACTAATTATTATTTACTAATAATAATTAGTAAATTATTATAGATACCAGCATAAAAACACAGAATAAACTAAACATAAAATAAACATATTGTTATAAATTATTTCCGCAAACGTTCTCGCGAATCGCTTAGGGCTACATCCCACATGGCCCAAGTCTCCCATGAATGATTGAATAATGATTTGAAACAAAATATACAAACAGAATTTGATGGTACAAAAATGTTACGTAAATATTCTCATGTTTAGAAAGAGTAATGGTTCTGTATAAGCAAAAAAAATGTTTGTCTCTCTTAACCTGTTGAATACCAACAGAAACAATTAAAAAGTCGTTGTGTCTCGCGTGGATCCACGTTCAGCATACGAAGGACGAAACAAAGTTGATTTAAGTAATTTGATCATTATTTTAAAAATTTAAAAGGACTGGGCAGTATAAAAAAAATCCCCATATAAAAGTACCGAAAAATTCTGACCAACAAAAATATATCATCATAATCTGCCTAACCTTATGTCAACTATGTTAGGGTCGGCTTTCAGTCTAACCGGGTGCAGCCGAATACCAGGGTTTTACATGGAGCGACTGCCTATCTGACCTCCACAACCCTGTGACTGGGTAATACGAAAGACATCTCTTGGTAAGACTGGATCTGATCAACAGCATCGTCATCGAAAGTACTGAGTCTTCTTCACAATGAAAGGTCAACCTTTTTGATTTAATAAATCAATATCGCACCATTTATTTGAACTCTGCAAAATAGTAATCAGTGGGAAATACTATTTATTACTTTAAAGGCACTCTTAAACGCACTACAGACAAGACATTGACAAGTCAATTCATTGTTCCCACATATAGTAGAAGCATCAAGAATAATGTACCCAGGATTTTGTAATACCTTGATTTAAAAGATTTTTTTTATTGGTGTATGGGTCTGCTCTTGACTTCGATCACGCCTGACGGAAAGCGATGGATGAGGTCTATGACACAACGAGCGTGCCCAGAAGATGGACCTAAGGCACTGGAACTCCCACGCATTGACGAAACACAGCAGTTTGCTTGACGCCGGACTCCAGTAGGAGGGTGGTCGCAAACCAGGCGGGCGTTAGCCCTATCGCCGCAAGTGAAGAATTGGTCAGTCAAATAAGGGTTGGGTGTGACTGTCCAGAATGCACCGAGCGCTCGGTTCAGTTGAGTAACTAGCGGAACAAACTGCGCTACACGAGGAGACTTCTTCATTCATCCCAAAAGTTGAAGTTTCTTGCCCGTTCTTTTCCATAGAGATCTAGGTTTTGGAATGGACAACTTCAACTTTCTAACTAACTGACCGAATCTTTGACAATTCAGAAGTGACTGTTAATGGTTTAATTGAAAATAATGCTTTGATGATTGAGATAAAAAAAAGTATTAATATCTCAAGCAAAATGCTATACAAATTTGTTTTTAAGACTGTCGTCTTTACCTGCGACTATAACTATGAAAGTGTAAGTATATCAAAAGGGGTCCAAAAAATTGCGGACCTCTAAAAAACCTAAACCAGTGCCCCAATGTTTTATTCATTGCGCACTCCCAAATGGTTATTGTTAATTCTTTTTTTTTTTTTGTTTTTAACCGCCCGCGGCGATCGCGTGGCTACGTGTTTAACAAAATAGTCAAGTTAATGTTTTAAAATTAGCGCATTTGAGGGTTGAGTGATGTCGGACGTGGGAATTAGTGGCTACTGAGTCCTTTGTTCATTTATTTATTGCGATAAAAACGGGGAACGTGCTTAGTTCTTGATTTGTTGCCTTTTGTGCACAAACATATTTGACGTTTCGTTAACGGGCTTACAGGACCTAAACACAAAAAAACGCAAGTTTTAGAAACAATAAAAGTATGTATATGATCGACTACAGTAAACAAAATCAGAAAAATATATGATATTCTTCAGGATATGTGCTAGGTAGATAGTGTGTGTTTAAAACATAATACAACTAATTTGATACGATAGAAAAAAATCATAAAGATACCTCTAAAAACCATACTAATATACATACAATCATTCGGATTTTTCGTAAGATTATTCTTCAAGCACCATACTAAAATACTAGTGTTTTAATTTTTCAGTCCAAACAATAGATTTTTTTCAATTAAATAATTTCTTCATATTTTGCAATACCAGCGTTCTGTCATCGCGCTTCTCTTTCTTTTCTATGTAGTCCGACAGTGACCGCGCTTTAGGTCATGTAAGCCCCATAATTAGGTAATATAAAATTAAGCTTTTTAGACCACGTAGAGGAACTTAGTGAAACAGTTATATATCAAAAGCAGATCAACAAGGCAAAAACTTTCCTCTTGTTTAACAGTAGAACAATAATAATAGCCTCTCGACCGATTTCGGTCACGGTGACCAGGGGTGTAAGGGGGAGCGCACAACAACCAGAGTCCCCAAACGTCAACCTCACCTGCACGCGGTGCACCCTGCTGCTTACCAACGAGGCTCTGACGACCGACAAATGGCGGGATTTCCATTTAATCCCGCGCGGTGGCGGGTTAACCACCAACAAAAGCATTCCCAAGGAGGGTTGGTGTCAGGCTGGCGGCCGGCTGTAAAATTTTGCCTAAACCTAAAGCAACATGAATGGAAAAGATATGATGCGCGATAGGGCTAGGGCGTACCCCACAGGCGACGCGCAGGGGCAGCACCCGGCTTCTGTGGGAAATGGACAAGGGTTGTCGCACCAGAACGGGCGGGTGCGACGTAAGACGCAAGCTCGGAGTGTGAGGGAAGTTAGATTGAGGTGTGCGAGCTGGAATGTAGGTACGATTACTGGAAGAGGAAGAGAACTAGCAGATGTTTTAAAAAGGCGACGACTGAACATTGCGTGTTTGCAAGAGACGAAGTGGAAGGGTGCAAAGGCTAGAGAGATAGGAGAAGGATATAAGTTTTATTACTGTGGAAGCGATGGCAAGCGAAATGGTGTGGGTATAGTTCTGGATAGTCAGTTGAAAGAATGTGTGGTGGATGTTAAAAGAGTGAGTGATAGAGTGATAGCTGTTAAAGTGATTGTGGAGAGTTTGGTGGTTAATATAGTTAGTGTGTACGCACCCCAGTCAGGGTGTGAGGATAGTGTAAAAGAGAAGTTCTGGAAGGACTTCGATTGTTTGATGATGGATATGCAAGATAGTGAAGAAGTGTATGTGGGGGGTGATTTTAATGGGCATGTAGGAAGACAGAAGGATGGGTATGAAAGAGTGCATGGCGGTTGGGGATACGGAGACCGTAACACTGATGGCGAGGCACTGCTGCAAGCTGCCACGGCCTTCGACCTGGCAATAACAAACACGTGGTTCGAAAAACGAAACGAGCATCTAATAAGCTATAAAAGTGGCCGCCACGCGACACAAATCGACTACTTCCTAGTAAGACGAAACAGCCTTAAAAGTGTCAAAAATTGTAAAGTGCTCCCAGATGAAGACCTAGTCTCACAACATAGACTGTTGATAATGGAGGTAAAAGTCAGTGTCTCGTCCAGTAGGAACAAGGAACGGCCCCCGCCCAAAACTAGATGGCGTATGATAGAAAAAGAGGAATGTGCCAGTATGTTTAAGAGTCAAGTGGTAGATAAAATGATTGAGATAAAGGATATGGAAGGAAAATCTGTGAATGAATGTTGGAAAGAGATGGCAGATTGTATAAGGTGAGTAGCAAAAGATGTGTTTGGAGAATCGAAAGGGAAAGGTATGATAGAAAAGGATACATGGTGGTGGAATGAAGACGTGCAAAAGATGCTTAAAGAAAAGAAAATTGCGTTTAAAGAATGGCAGGGTGTAGAAAACGGGAATGATAGTTTGAAAGAAGATAAGAAGATGATTTATAAAGAATGGAATAGAAAGGCAAAAAAGGCGGTAGCAGTTTCGAGAGCTAAGGCGCAGGAGAAGTTGTATGACACACTGGACAGCCCTAGAGGCCAGAAGGAGCTCTATCGGATTACAAAAGCATGAGAAAGGAGAACGAGAGATATAATTCACATTAAATGTGTGAAAGACGACGCTGGTAAGGTTCTGTCCAAGGATGACGAAATAAAAGAACGATGGAAGGTTTATTTTGAAAAACTGATGAACGAAGAGAATAAATGGAATAGGGTGCTCAAAGAGGTACAAGTAAATATGGGTTTGGTGAGAGAAATTAGTATGGATGAAGTAAGAAAGGCAGTCCAAGGTATGAAAAATGGAAAGGCTATGGGCCCAGATGATATACCAGTAGAAGTATGGAAGTGTTTAAAAGAAGATGGATGTATGTGGCTGACTTTATTCTTCAATAAGTTGTTGCATGAAGGAGGGATCCCAAAAGAATGGTGCAATAGTTCGCTAGTGCCCATCTTCAAGAATAAAGGTGATGTACAGGACTGCAACAACTATCGAGGGATAAAGCTCATGTCACATAGTATGAAGGTATGGGAGAAAGTAGTAGAGAAAAGATTGCGAGAGGAGAGTGAGATTACCCCAAACCAGTTTGGGTTTATGCCAGGTCTAGGAACAATGGACCCCACTTTTGCACTCCGCCAATTGTGCGAGAAGTACAGGCGTGCACACAAGAACTTGCACATGGTGTTCATTGATCTGGAGAAAGCGTATGACAGGGTACCTCGGAATGTGCTGTGGTGGGCCTTGAAAGAGAAAGGTTTGCCCGGGAAGTATGTAGAGTTAATTCGTGCTATGTACAGTCAATCTCGTACCTACGTGCGGTCGGCTGCCGGCATCACCGACGAGTTCAGTGTGGCTGTAGGCTTGCACCAGGGATCGGCTTTAAGTCCTTACCTCTTCCTGTTGATTATGGACGCTGTTACGTCGGAAATCCAGGAGGAGGCTCCCTGGTGCATGTTGTTTGCCGATGACATTGTCCTTGTCGGTGAAGATGGACCTGAGATCCAGAGCAGATTGGAGAAATGGCAACAGAAGCTGAAGAATGTTGGCTTGAAAATCAGCAGAACCAAAACCGAATATATGTTCTGCGATTTCGGCGGTCTCTCCAGTTCTGGAGCTATAGCACTTGATGGTGCACTTCTCCCAGTCTGTTCTGACTTTCGGTATCTCGGTTCACTCGTGCAAAGCGATGGCGAAGTAGATCGGACGGTTAAGCACAGAATTAACACTGGATGGATGAAATGGCGGCAGGTCATGGGAACAATCTGCGACTCCCGCATTCCCCTTAAACTTAAGGGGAAGATATATAAAACCATGATTAGACCTGCTGTCTTGTATGGATCAGAATGTTAGGCCACAAAAGGGATGAATGAAAGGCAATTGCATGCAGCAGAGATGAGAATGCTAAGAGGGATGTGTGGTGTTACACGAATGGATAGAATAAGAAATGAGTACATAAGAGGAAGTTTGAAAGTGGCACCGGTAACTGAAAAGTTGCGTGGGAATCGGTTGTCATGGTATGGGCATGTGTTACGTAGAAATGAGGAAAATGTCGTGAGGAGAGTTTTGAGTATGGATGTCGATGGCTATAAGAGTAGGGGAAGACCAAAGAAATGATGGATGGAATGTGTGAATGATGATATGGTTAGAAAGGGGGTGACTACCGAGATGACGACTAATAGAGAAGTATGGAAGAAAAAGACATGTTGCGCCGACCCCAAATAAATTGGGATAAGGGCAGGAGAATGATGACCAATCTCGACGGAGATAAACCAGCCGGTCGATTCTGTAAAAATCTCACCGTGAAAACTTAGGTGAAGTGAGTTTGTTTTTGCTAAGAATTGACACTATTGACAGCTCACTCCACGCTCACTTCACCTAAGTTATCACGGTGAGATTTTTACAGAATAGCACCGCAGGTTCACTGGAGATTTATAGCGCACAAGTGTGTTCGCAAACACCGGAGCACTCTCTGTTCCTTTACTCTTAAAGTCCGTCAAACAAGTCAGTAGAACAATATTTAGGTATAGACGCCAGCACATAAAGCTACTACAATCTGTCAAATTTCTTTAATAGATTTTGATTTTTATCGCTACAGCATAAGGTTCAAGGTTAATTGGGAAAATTTGACAGTTTAGAATAACTTGATGTGCTGGCATCTGTACCTGCATAGTTGCGCACGGCTACACTACACATCAAGCTAAGCATAACCAGTATAAGCTGACTTCTGATTGTTTGAAAAACCTATAAAATGCGAGGTCAGCTAAAACTGGAAAGTCGATGTTTCGCCGTGTGTACGAGCATAAATACATTACAGTTACGCAAAATTCAAAACTAATTTCTCGAAAAATTTTAACATTAAGAAAAGACGTATTTCATAATAGTATGGTAGGTTCGAAAATACTATGTTCGTAACATCGATACTAATCCATACTAATATTATATCATCATTTCAGCCGATAGACGTCCACTGCTGGACATAGGCCTCCCCCAATTTTGGGGGGGCTTTGCCATAATCGCCACGCTTGGCAGGCGGGTTGGCGATCGCAGTATGGTATGATGGTGGAATAATAATATTATATATTCGAAAATAACTTTGTCTGTCTGTCTGTATGTTACCTTTTCACGCCTAAACCACTGGACGGATTTCGATAAAATTTGGCAGGGACATAGATTGCATCTCGGGAAAGGACAGGATAGTTTTTATCACGATAGTCCCTCGGGATCGACACTTATACGGGTGAAACTGCGGGCGCAGCTAGTATTATAAATGCGAAAGTGTGTCTGTTTATCTGTCTGTCTGTTACATCTTCACGCTTAAACCACTGAACCGAATTAGATGAAATTTGATATAGAGATAGTTTGAGTCCCTGGAAAGGCCGTAGGATAGTTCGTATCCCGATATTCCTACGGGATCGAAACTTATGCGGGTGAAACCGCGGGGCGCAGCTAGTATTATAAATGCGAAAGTGTGTCTGTCTGTCAGTCTGTTTCCTCTTCACACTTAAACCGCTGATCCGATTTAGATGAAATTTGGTATAAAGATAGTTTGAGTCCCGGGAAAGGACATAGGATAGTTTTTATCCCGATATTCCCACGGGATCGAAACTTATGCGGTTGAAACCGCGGGGCGCAGTTAGAACTAAAATATCAACACTTTTGGAGAAAATCGCTTTAGAATCTTATGTAAATATTTATGCTCTGATATTTATGCTCGTGACTGTACCCAAGTTCCTACAAGAGCATACAGCAGGTCAGCGGGATTGTCCGAAAGGGTTACCGCTGGCCCGGAACATAAAGGGCTAAGGAAGGAACACGGGTGGGTTTTAGTCAGTAAGAGTCTGACACTCCCTTCCGCTCCACCCAGAGCGGGAGGAATCATTTGATGATTTCCCATCCGCAAAACAAAAAAAAACCTTAATCTGTCTGTGATAATGTTGAAAATCTATTAAAGAATTTTGACTGATTGTGGTAGCTTGATATGCTGGCGTCTGTACGAAAAGCCTATACAATGCGAAGTCAGCTAAAACTGGAAATGTATAGCTTGATGTGTCGCCGTGTGTACATTAATGTAAAAAGAAAAGGAATTATAAAAAAACACTTAAAAACTCACATACAGACAGTCAACTAATTAACGATTTGAAATAAATTAACCTATTTTTTTGTAACCCAAGGGCTGGCTTTTTTACCTTGACCAGAGTCTTCAGAGTCAAACCGAGGACAGCCGAACACATCCGAAGCGGCTATTTTTTTTTAATCGTCTTAAGGCCTACGCAAACCGGGACGGCATGGCAAAGGATCTAAATTTTTACTAATGGACATTCAAACGTATCGATATAGAAATACGACATAAATTGCTATGCTTTAAAATGATGCCGTGGCATCGAAAGGGATTTCATTGCATTTTGCATCATTAAAAGACACGCCACGGGCTCCCGCGGCGGGATGCCGTGGCGTCCTGCGGTAGGCAACGACATGCCAAGGACTCCAGCGCTCGTTGTGACATACCGCGGGGTGAGGCGGCCGGGGTAGAGAAGCGGGGAAGCCGCTGGAATGCCGCGGTATCTAAGCGGCTAAAGTGTTTTTCAAATAAACTTGCGATAAATGTCATTCAACCACCCTGTACCAAAAAGTCCAAATGACTTACGATAGATATCGTTCGTCATACAAAACTGTCGCTAACATTGCATCGGTTGAGTTTCATAATACCAAACACGGAGTAAGTCAATGTTTTGATCGTGTTACCGACACTGCCCATACATTTTTTTCGTATGGTTTGGAAATATTGGGATACATTAGTAGACGGAGGTGAACAAACTTTATCGCAAGTTTATTTGAAATGAACTTTAGTGTGCGCTGACTGACTGCAAAATCCCTTGCCATGCCGTCCCGGTCTGCGTAGGCCTTTATAAACAAAACACGCGTGTTGTCTCTTACGGTAACAGTGGCGCGTGTTCAATGGTTTTTTCCAATCTCAAAAAATGTTCAACGCGCCTGAACAAGTTTTCACTTTAAAAATTTGTCTGCTCAACAACGTAAATAACGCCATGAATGTTGTTGAACTGTCAAAATTAAAGACATTGTTACTGATAGTGTGTTAAGCCTCCTCTACACGTCGTCAGATTCATCAGCAGATGGCCATCTACGAACCCGTCAGCGGAGGCATTCAGAGGCATCCGCCGACGGGTAGACGGGGTAATTTGCTAGTCTGTGGTAGGTATTTGATGTCGGCAGAGGCTAAATACCTACCACAGACTAGCAAATTACTCCGTCTACACGCGTCGGATTCATCAGCAGATGGCCATCTGCGAATGCCTCCGCCGACGTGTAGACGGGGTAGTTGGCTAGTCTATGGTAGGTATTTGACGTCGGCAGAGGCTAAATACCTAGCATAGACTAGCAAATTACCCCGTCTACACGTCGGCGGAGGCATTCGCAGATGGCCATCTGCTGATGAATCTGACGACGTGTAGAGGAGGCTTTATTACGCAATTACCCCGCAGATATAAAGTCGAAATCAAAACATTTATTTCAAATGCCTATTTGAAATAAATGTTTTGACTTTGACATAAAAGGCACTTTTGAACGTCATAAATTACGGTCCAAATGGTAGTTTCCAAAGGTAGTTTATACCTTCTTGCATCTTCGAACACCAATTGTTCGAAATACGAAATTCCGAAATCTCCCATTATATACTCAACTGAAGAGGTACATAGCCCTCTAATGATCGCGGCCGGTTCATCATACCCCTGGACATCAAAACAAACACGGATGCCACGTGTCCATTGAAACGTCCGACAAATTGCTTTCAGACTACGAAATATGTCAATTATAATAGGGAGTGCGATTATTGGTATCGTATTGTTCAACTCCTGGACCTCAAAAAGGGATTTTTTGAAGGACGCATTGTAGGTTAGTTGTGATGCGGATTATTTGGTATTTCCGACCGTTGTGGAGTGATTTTAATGATGATATTGTTGTGGCATTCGAAGTGTTGTGTAGGATTATAATCTTGGACAAAATGTTTTTGAGAACTTTTAAATTGAGCGTTTAGCTAACTAGACGAGAATTAAACTGTTGAATTAGACTGTTGAAATTCCGTATCAAATTAACAATATTTACCGTTTTTTCACCAAAGGTTTTTCATTCAAGGCGTAAAGAAATGGGCCTTTATACAAGGTGGCAGGGACATGATGCACAATCTGTTACCATAGATTCCAGTAGCTACCGACGCCTGCACATCAAGCTCCTACAATCTGTCAAATTTATTTAATAGATTTTCAGCTTCATCGCTAAAGCATGAGCTTCAAAGTTGATTGGGAAAATTTCACAGTTTCGGGTAGCTTGATGTGCTGGCGTTTGTACATGATTCTGAGCACCTTGCGTTAACATTTTTCGTAGGTTTTTAAAAAGTAAATCGCTGTTCCATATACATTTTGACCACGTAAGCACTTTTCTTTGAAACAGTTGATTTTTTTTTTAAATCTGCTGTTCCCTATATTTTGATGAGACATGCGAACATATTATAATATGTGGGAACAACTGATTATTTTTCGCGACCGATTTCGTTCATTTTTTGTATATCGTCAGAAAAGGCGATAACAAGTAGGTATGTGGTATATGTTATAGCATTAAAATTAAATACATACAATAAATATAATAATATATACGATAAACTCAAAATTTACTATTTTTTGACTTAAAAATACAATTTTACTAAAAAACATGCTATGTTTCTAATGAACGTGATTGCATGACGATATGACAACAAAAACGTTGAAGTTAAAAATATATACTTACGTAAAATGTATTAGGTGAGGTTAACCTATAGAAATAAATGGATTTGAAACTTCAAATCGCTTTTTTTAGGATAATACCTTGTTCATATGTGCCAACGATATGTGGTTTCCATACTGTATATCACCGTGTATATCAAAATAATTTAAATATAATTCAACTTTGTGTTTACGCTGTCACTACACCTCCATTCAACCACATTAACATCCAATACAAAGCTCCATTATTGAACATTATTACAATAAATCAAATTAATAATACCCCACTATTACTCAACACTCATTGTCACCAAACACTCAACTCTTAAACAGTCAAGACCGTGTAGGGTGTCCTCAAAGACAATATTTGTTGAGGACAAGCCCTTCCCTCTTAACGTGAGGACACACGTGTCGAACGTGGGAACCGGTCTTCGAAATACGATAATTTGCGGACAATTTAATTTTGACGTGTGAATGGGACTTTGGAGATGTTTCTTTGGAGTGTTTTTAATGTATGGTTATACCATGCAAATTGGAAGAAATAAAAATAATTATCCTTTCGCATAGTACCCGCATGAAATTAATTATTATTGTTATTGGGTTTTTCCATTGGAAATTTCTTAGTAACAGTCCGGAGTTTGGGAGTCGGTGGTGTGACACCCTCGTACCTCGGAACCCACGCTAAGCCGTTTGTCCTCCACCTTAGGCGCGGGCTTGCGAACGGCGAGCAATAGGCAGCTCGCCGTCCGGTAAGGATCAGGCCCGGGTCGACGGCGCGTTGTGTTCCACGCGCGCCTCAAAGAGATGTCAGCACTAACTGACGAGGTCCACTAAGGCCGATGCCTGCCAGGGTCACGGGTTGTTCGAAAGAGATACCGAGGCCCCTGGCACTGAAGGAACACGGGTGGGTTTTAGTCAGTAAAAGTCTGACAGACCCTCCCGCTCTGCCCAGAGCGGGAGAAGTTATTTGATAATTTCCCATCGGACAATGAGAATGCAGGAAGAGAGAGTGAACCTATATCTTCGCACGCACTTGTGCACTATAATATCTCCCGCGCCGATAGCTTGTCTCCGTTGAGATTGGTTGCCATGGCCGAAATTAGGTCTGGAGGACTTCTTTATATGAAATAGGAATATAACGAGAAATAAAGTTTTTTTTTATGTCTTTTGTTTAACTTATTCTTAAAACATGTATGTAATTTTATAATTTTAACTAATAATTTAATCCTTACTTAAATTTTGCTTGTAATGAGAATAATAAAATTATGATGATTTGATGTGTGATTTTTTTCATCACAATACCAACCTGCTTCCGTAGCAGTATATAAAAGAGATGGCAAAATACTAACGGTGTTTACGACGTAGCAGTCCAGAAAAATCATGATACTTAGTGATTTTTATATGACCTTCAAAATATATAATTTTGTAACGGTATTGCTAGTCTACCGTAGGTTCGGTAGGGGTACAGTCACGAGCACTAATATGTCAACACTTGGCAAGTTTAAATTGCGATTTTTTCACGAAATAACGAATGCAACGTTGAAATACGACACATTACATAAGCCTATGGGTTCAAAATACTATGTTCGTAATAATATAAAATTTCATTCAAAAATGAAAGAGAAAATCGCCTTTGAATAAAGCCAAGGGTATACATACTTATGCTCGTGACTGTACATATAACACATCATCAGCCTATAATTTTCCCACTGCTGGGAAACAGGCCTCCCCTCTGTGAGAGGGAGTGGGTTAAGATTCTACCACGCGAGCCCAGTGCGGGTTGGTAGATGTCACATGTCTACGAATGTTTGGTTCTAGGACATGCCGGTTTCCTCACGATGTTTTTCTTCACCGCTGGTCTAGGGATAAAAAATAACATAACATTTCAATCAATAAAACACAACACAGAAAAAAATAAATTCAAACCTCGAAAAGTAAACTGAAATTATTACAAAAATAAAAAGTCAAGTACGAAAGAGAAACTCATACTTTTTTCCCCCGACGCAATCCAACCCTTCCCTGTAGCGGTAATTGCTAGCAACAGAAAGTAGTAAAAATTTACAACTTTTAGCTTCCGTGTACGAATGTCTGCTAGTATTGTGATGCTGATGTAGTTGCGATGTTAAATTCTGACAATATCCGGCTGGTTCTCAAAATTGCGAGTACACTGGTTTATGGGGGTGTTAAAATGTTGCATTAAGTCTTGTTTAACTTTTAAGCTGATGTAAGTGTACCTACGGCATCATCGAAAATGTTCGAAATGATGCGACAAATACATTGAATGAATTTTGTAAGATTAGTCTTAGAAAGCAGCAAAGAATAACATTTGAATAATTCAAAATTTATATATAATATAATAAAATAGTAACGAAGAATTTTTGTTTGTTTGTCTGGAAAAAACTGCTGAACGGATTTGGATGATATTTGTCCCACAGATAGTTTATAACTTTTTTTTTTTTCGAATGGGAAATCATCAAATGACTTCTCCCGCTCTGGGTGGAGCGGAAGGGAGTGTCACACTCTTACTGACTAAAACCCACCCGTGTTCCTTCCTTAGCCCTTTATGTTCCGGGCCAGCGGTAACCCTTTCGGAGAATCCTGGCCTGCCAGGTCAGCGGACCTGGCAGGCTTCGGCCGTAAGGGGGCCCCTCCTCGATGCTGACATCTCTTTGAGGCGCGCGTGGAACACGTACGCGCCGTCCGGCACGGGCCTGGTCCTGATCGGACGGTGAGCTACCCATTACTCTCCGCCCGCAGGCCCGCGCCTACGGTGGCCGGGAGTCGTCACGCGGCTCCCGACGCCTGGGGCGTCCCCCGCGGCGGCTGAGACGGGAGGCTCTCTCCCTGAACCGTCCCGCCACCTCCTTCGCTAGCATGACTGCTTCGCAGAAGGAGGTGACTGCCTCCCACTCCCTCTCGCCCCGGACCATGGCTTGCACCAGGGCCGGACGCGAGAAGTCGCCGCCGCTGCCAATCGCCTCTACGAGGTCACGGCGGTGCTCCACTCAAGCGGGGCAGACCTCCACCGTGTCCTCTGGGCGATCCTGGCAATGGTGACACCCGGGGATAGTTTATAACCTGGATTAATACTTAGAGTAGTTTTAGTTTCGGTAGTGTGTTCCCAAGCGATGTTTTTATAACTGCCTTCTACTGTTGCCATACAAAGGTCTTCGATATCGGAAAGCGTGTTATTGTACTCAAATGGAGCAGGACACCTGGCAAGGCGCAGTGATGACAGGTGGAGTAAGACTGTGACAGAGTGGCGTCCAAGGATTGGAAGACTAGATGTTGGTCGTCCGGCGGCAAGATGGGCAGCCGACATTGTTGCCATCGTGGGAAAACCTGCATGAGGCTGGCATAGGAGCGTGAGGATTGGCACAAGAAAAGAGGGGCCTATGTCCAGCAGTGGGTGAAGTTGGGCTGTGGATGATAATGATAATGACTGTTGTCATATTCAATGTGTTTCCATGTCTAATAACCTGCACTCAAAACTTAACTAAACAATTTCAATAATATCACTCCAATTTGACACTAGAAGGGTCCGTGGCTAAATAATAACAGCCGCACAGGTCGATTGATCAGGTAAAGCTACGCTTGCCGTGGTTGGTATGTGGATGGGTGTCCATCTTTACATACCGAGACCCCTCCGTGCCTCGGAAAGCACGTAAAGCCGTTGGTCTCGGCTCTCATTTGTGGATCTTTGACAGTCGTTACGGGTAGTCAGAAGCCCGAAAGTCTGGGTTGTGAGTGTTAGATAGGCAGTCGCTCCATGTAAAATACTGCTATTCAGCTGCATCCGGTTAGACTGGAAGCCGACCTCAACATAGTTGGGAAAAGGCTAGGCAGATGATGAACATTGAGAAACACTGGGGGAAGCTAAAACAGTTAAAATGTTCGAATCAATAAATTACAGAAACTAAAAGAATGTACTCAGGCTAAGGAATCCAATAACTTGTATAATGAATTATTAAACACTAACTGCAACCCCTTAATAACAATAGACCTTACTGAGGATTCCATTTTGAAACACAACAATAGTAGTTATCAAGTAAGTCAAAATAAAATTAAAAAATATGCAAAACTAAATAAAATCATAAATAAATGCAATAAATTTAGGAAACAGCAAAAACACAGTTCTAATAATATTAAACTAAGAAAAGAACGTGTTTTTCTTATAAATAAATTAAATAACTTTCAAATTAAATTAGAAGACAGTAAGAACATTTATGAGGTTGACACACAACGCTTACAGTCTGAAATTCAGGTACTTGAAGAGTCAATACATTCTCTTTATACTAAATATGTGCTGTCTGAAAAACAAATTCAGGAGCATATCCTTGCGACAAATGAGTTAGTGGACATGTGCAACTCCAATGCAGACAGAGTGGACCCACTGACTCTCAGCAGCCCGCATTGTTCATTGGAAAGCACATCCAATCTTGGCACTCTCCAAACTGAGGGAACGGAGGACCCGTCCCAGTCAGGAAGTGCTCAGGTCTCTATTCCAGATCTAGATACACCAGATGTTGAACAAGGTCCATTGCAAGTAGTTCAGACTGAGGCTAGTTCTCTCCCTTGTAGTAAAGTTTGTTACTGTTCTATTATGTTTTCTGATAGTTTTGGAAAAGGATTAGGTAAATTACTTAGCAACAACCTGTGTCATTCTTCACAAAACTTTTGCATGCCTCAGACTTCCTACAAACAAATAATCTCTTCAATAACTAGGAATGAATATGATCCTAATGCCATTATTACTGTACTTATAGGTAACAGTTTAAATGTTAAAAAAGATGATATCACTGATAGTGTCACCAACCTTATGAAGTTAAATTGTAAGAAAATAATTTTGTGTGCTTTTCCATATTTTGAGCACTTGTCAAACAGACAAAACAACTACATTCACATGTTAAATAATTACATGCATTTCATAGTTAGTCACCATAGTGACAAGTTTATATTTTTTGATACCAACATTTTTGTTGATAAGTTAAGGTCGACTAGGGATACTGTGTATCTGCCCATTAGTTTTAGACGTCAAATAGCTAGGCTATTAGCACTTAATATTAACCCAGACATAATTAGTATGTCGAAGTCATCCATAATTAGCACCACAATTAGTAATAGTACTAATGTTAAGTTGGTTAGCTCAGATATTTTAAACTAGTTTGTAAGACAACAGAAGGTACCACTAACAGTATAGCTACACTTAATAACAAAAAGGTATTTTCTGGCTCTAAAATAGTGAACTGCAGAAAAGGGGCTAAGCAGAAATCCTTGAAATTATTTCATCAAAATATTCAAGGTTTTTCTTCCAAACAATTGGAAATTGAGTTATTTTTAGAAAAAACAATGTTTGACATTATTTGTATAACTGAGCATTGGTTAAAAGATTCTGAAATGCTAATTAACTATGACAATTATAGTGTGGCCAGTTGTTTTAATCGAAATTCAATGCTGCGTGGTGGTTCACTAATCCTAATTAAAAGTTGTATTAAATTCAAACCTCGTAAAGACATAGTTGAACTATCAGTTGAACATAGCATTGAGCTGTCTTGTGTTGAGCTAGATAAGCATGTTATAGTGTGCGTTTACAGACCCCCAAATTATCAAAACTATTCTATATTTGAATCAGTAATGGAAGATGTTTTGGCAAAACTTGCGACTGGTAGTAGATCAGTAATTATCTGTGGTGACTTTAATATTAATATTTTAGAAAATAATTTCAATACCAGTAGATTATTAAATTTGTTTAAATCATTCAATTTGTCAAATGTGTTTGTAGAACCAACCCGAACAACTACGACTACTGCAACATGTATTGATAATGTTTTTTGTTGCTGCGACTATTTAGATAAAGCCGTTGTTAATTATCTCCCTTCTGATCACAGTGGTCAAACTGTAACTTTTGAGTACAACATGCCAATACAAAAAGTGCAGATCCAATCCAGACCAATAACATCAATTAATTTAAATAAATTTAATAGCACTTTAATTTGTAAATTAAGTAATCAGAACCTTACAGTGAACAATGTTAATACTTTGTATAATGAATTCTTCTCGGTAGTCCAAACCGAGTTCAATAATTATTTTAAGAAGAACACTAAAAGTATCAGCCCCAAGTTTTTATTTTGTGACTGGGCAACTAAAGGGCTTAGGAAAAGTAGGGAAAGACTTTTCGAACTGTATGGCCTTAAGCCTTATATTAACACGGAAACTTTTAATAAGTATGTTGCTACTTACTCTAAAACTTTTAAGAACGCTTGTAAGGCAGCTAAAGCCTTATATATTAGCAACAAGGTTAAATCAGCAGACAATAAAATAAAGACGGTTTGGAAAATTATAAATAATGAAACAAACAGGAATAAAAAGCATAATTCTGATTACACACTGCAGACGTCAAGCGGTCTCATTTGCGATAACAAAGAAGTGGCTCAAGAATTTGTAAATTTCTTTACTAGTATCCCACTCAAAACAACTGAAACCTTAAATTCCTCGCCCTCGCTCGCTTTTGATTTAGTAAGGGCGAACGTTTCAGCCTGCCCGATTGAATTTAACTTTAGGCATATTAACCCCTTAATTGTAATTAAAGCTTTTAAGCAAATTAAGATCAAATTGACCGAAGATCTTTGGGGAATGTCCATTAAGATCTGTACCTCCATAATTGAGACTATTGCACCTTACTTAGCCTTAGTATTTAATTCGTGTGTGGATCAAGGAGTCTTCCCTGATTTAATGAAATACAGTAAGGTTATACCACTTTACAAATCCGGAGACAGTAAAGACACCAATAATTATAGACCCGTATCCGTTTTGCCGGTTTTCAGCAAGGTGTTTGAAAAGATAACGCTTAATCAAATGCTCAATCATTTTAACACGAATAAAATCCTATACGATCAACAGTACGGTTTCACCAAAGGACGTTGTACGACCGACGCCGGCGTAACTTTATTAAAACACATTTTTAACGCGTGGGAAGAGGCCCAAGATGCCATAGGAATCTTTTGTGACCTCTCCAAAGCATTTGATTGCGTCGATCACCAAACCTTGCTTTTGAAACTTGAGCATTACGGACTTGGAAAACTTGCGCTCAGTTTAGTTAGTTCTTATTTAAATAATAGACAACAACAAGTTCAAATAAATGGTGTCAATTCACTTGGTTTAATAGTAAAAATTGGTGTGCCACAAGGCTCGATATTGGGTCCTTTCCTCTTTTTAGTGTATATTAATGATCTACTCCATTTATTAAAAAATCAACCACAAATGGTGTTATTTGCTGATGACACTTCCTTAATTTTTAAGGTAAATAGACGTGCTACAAATTTTGACGACGTAAATAACGCCCTACTGCAGGTCCAAAATTGGTTCACTGCTAATAATCTAGTATTAAATGGAAAAAAAACTAAGTGCATAAGATTTTCTTTACCAAATGTCAAGGGTAGTGATTGTGAGATAATATTGAATCAAGAGAAACTAGAATTCGTCGATGAAACTGTTTTCCTAGGGATCACGCTCGACTCAAGGCTACAATGGGGTCCTCATTTAAAATCTCTTGCAGGACGGCTAAGTTCAGCAGCTTATGCTGTCAGAAAGATCCGTCAATTTACTGATGTAGATACCGCGAGACTAGTCTATTTTAGTTACTTTCATAGTATCATGTCTTACGGTATTTTACTTTGGGGACGGGCTGCAGACAACGATTCTATTTTTATTCTGCAGAAAAGAGCCATCAGAGCCATATATAATCTCCGCAGGCGCGATTCTCTAAGGGAACTGTTTAAGGAAATTAACATCATGACGGTGCCTTGTCAATATATCTATGAAAACATCATGTATGTAAGGAAAAGTTTACATCTTTTTAGTAAAAGAGGTGAAAGACATAATTATAGTACTAGAAATAGGGACCTATTAGTTCAACCAGGTTTCAGACTGGCTAAAGTAGATTCATCTTTTATGGGGTACTGTCTAAAATGTTATAATAAAATACCTCCCCACATTCTTCAACTGAATGAGACAAAATTTAAATCTTGTATAAAACGCACACTATGCAGTCAGGCATATTATAAGTTAGGGGATTACATCACTGACAAAAATGCCTGGCTCAATGCTAGTCCTGCTCCACAACTAATTGACTAACACTTGAAAATACTGTTGGAGCTGCTGAAGATTGTAAGACTATCCTTGCATTGTATAAACTCAATTTCCTTTGTATTGTATAATTGCATAGCACAGATGTGAGTTCTATGTAATCTATAGCTACCATTTACTGGGTAATAATATATCTTTCATTGACTTGAATATTCCCTGGCGGCTGATAGTGTGTCATGCTCACTCAAATGCCTCGCTGGCGGTGGCGTGTATGTTGGATCATTTAGCTCCCTTCAAAGTGGTTGAGCTGAATGGTGCTGATATATACGTCATGTTCGTGAACGGGCGCCGTCAGTTGGGACTGGTCATCACTTAGCCGCCTGGGCTTATTTTAATTGTTTTAATTTTGGATTGTTGTTTTGTTACTATTTGTTGTATTCTGGACGCTCTTAACGCGGACATCTTTTTATTTATTTTTTTACATCGTTCTCACATTATATAATCATAAATTCAAAAGAAATGATGTAACCAATGTTTTTGTAAAATGTAATTTAAAAAGAGTGTCCATGGAGTTTCTTGCCCGTTCTTCTCCATAGGTACCTACGCTTTGGAATGGGCAACTAGCTTCATATTTTATGACTGACCGACTTCTAGACAATTCAAAAGTGCCTGTTAAAGGTTTAATTGAAATAAATGCTTTGAGTTTTGAGTTTGAGTTTGAGTTTGAGTTTAAGCTCACGTTAACGACATCGATAAATGCGACTAATGCGATTTTTAACGAACCCACGACCCACGGAGCGATACCGGGACTTTTATAGTTCTAGTATCAAATACCGAAGCGTCGGTTAAGGGTTAAACTTTGTAAAGTTTGTTTGTATAGCGCTTTATTGTTATGAGATGAATTTTATTTGAATTTATAATCACTGTGTGTGGATAGTGTTTAAAATAAAATGCATCACACGTCAAGGCTCGCGCGTACCGTACCCTATCTAGTACGATACAATAAACAATCAATTGTGTCTCATTAGCGGAACTCGAGAGGTCATATTGTTTATGGACTAAGGAAGTCCTCTACATGAATTCAGGTCCAAAGAGGTAGACCCCTTTCCATTTGGATGTTTGTAGTCAAGCTAGCCCAAGTGCATGACTCGATGACCCAGAACTGAAACAGCTGGCAAAGAATGATGAGGAGAGCCGACCTCAAATAAAATGGGATAAAGCTAGGCAAAAAGAGAGAGAGAGACCTGTTTTAAATTGCTTAGGAAGTCAAAAAAAAGTAGGTACGGCAAGAAGTAATTTCGATCCCATGCCACAGATGGCCCTTCTATTTTTTTTTTTCTTAGGTTTTAGGGTTCCGTACCAAAAAGGTAAAACGGAACCCTTATTGTGAGACTCTGTCTGTCTGTCACAGCTGGATGTCTCAAGAACCTAATGCTATCAACTTCAAATTTTGTAAACAAGAAAGAAATAAAAATATATGTATATTTTTTACAACAGGGACTGAAAGGGGGTCTGAAAAAGTCGAAGTGGGGCTACTAGGGAATGTGGGGTATCATATGAAACAGCGCAGTTTTCGTATTCTCAAACATTTTTTCTTTTTTTTTCGGCCTCATTGTTTTCGACTTTTGATGAAAAATGTAAAAAAAAAATGCCCTTATCTCCGAAGTTTGCAAAGACAAAAATCTGAAATAATTCTATGATCGAAGTTTATGTAAAGATTACATGAAAAATAAAACGAAGTCTCTATCGACAAAAGTTAAATTAGTTCATCTATCGGTCAAATATTGCAGTTCTATGTCAGATGGCGTTGAAATAAAACTGCAATATTCTACACCGCAGTGCACAGTGTTAAAATTCCCTGACGAAAAAATACCCCCAGCCTCGCCGACAAAACATTAATAACATGATGCGAGTCCGACTCACTCTTGACCGATTTTTCCAATATCGTTTAGCCAGAATCCATAACACGACGACGAAAAACGTTTTTTTTAAACTCTTCACTTCTCCTGCCCTTACTCCAATTTATTTGTGATCGCCGCAACATGTCTTTTTCTTCAATACTTCTCTATTAGTCGTCATCTCAGTAGTCACCCCCTTTCTATCGATATCATCATTCACACAGTCCATCCATCGTTCTTTGGTCTTTCCCACTATTCATATAGCCATCTATATTCATACTCAAAACTCTCCTCTTGACATTTTCCTCATTCCTGCGTATCACATGCCCATACCATGAAAAACGCTTGGATAAAATCACAAAAATAAGTAAATAAACTTACGTCTTGCAAACATAAAGATCTCAGAGTAAATTCGAAGAAATCACCGAGTTTAACTTTTCAATTGAAAATGGAAGCAATCCATTTGAGTGGGAGCAATTTCCATATGGAACGGAACGATATGGTACGGTTGAAATTGTGTTCCCAACTATTGTTGTGTTCACGAAAAGGTTGGTGCTATTGTGGTATCTTTGAATGCAGGTTTTATATTAGGGCCCAAATTCTGTATAGTAATTATTATTCTTTATTCCCCGCATAATGTTATCACGTGCAAACCATGTACGGTTGTCAACCGTGGTATTTTGACAGTTTAAGATGCTTACCATGACCTAAAGCGCGGTCACTGTCGGACTGCATAGAAAAGAAAGAGAAGCGCGATGACACAACGCTGGTAATTTATTGCAAAATTATATAGCAATTATTTAATTAGATAAAAACTATTGTTTCGACTAAAAAATTAGAACACTTGTGTTTTAGTATATTGCTTGTAGAATAATCTGACAAAAAATCAGAAAGATTGTAGTTATATTAGTATGGTTTTTATTGTAAAAAGAAAGATTTTAGAGGTGTCTTCATGATTTTTTTTCTGTCGTATCAAATTAGTTGTATTATGTTTTCAACACACTATCTACCTAGCATATATCCTGAAGAATATCATATAGTCGATCTTATTGTTTCTAAAACTTGCGTTTTTTGCGTTTAGGTCCTGTAAGCCCCTTTATTAAGCCACGCCAACTTCACGTATATTTCACGCGGATTTGTTCATTGTGTCATAGAGAATACGTAATTAGCAGATGTGGTTATTACCTAAGGAATTGATGTAGTTTCGAAGTAAGGACAGAAATCGTTAATCATTATCAAATTAAGTAAATCTTTTCATGTCGACTCATAGTTTTTGCTCCTTTAATTATACCTAAAAAAAAATACTTTTGAATACCCAAAAAAAAACATCTGAGTGCCAACTCTCGTAAAAAAAAACCTTCAAAATCTAGACGCAATCTCATCTCATCGACAAACAAATTTCAAAAACTTGTCAAAAATGTAGGGAAAGTAGAGGTACCTATTTTTGACAGAGACTGAGATTGAGACTCAGATCAGACTGAACGTTCTTAAAATTACGAGAATTGCCCCTCTGATCGCTGGCGCTACCATTTAAAAAACTGGTACGTGAGACAACCTTATTTGACATATCGATTAACACCACCACCTTTCAAGGAAACTTCAAACAACCTCAACCCAACATCAACCTTATTAGAATGTGAAAAATAAGATCACTGTGATTTGAAGGGTGATGCAAAATTCGAGGTAAAATAACTGTGAAAGAACAGGGGGCCTAAAAAGGCCACTTTGGCAGAATCATAAAAGGATAACCTTATGAATCATAATATCAGTCCGTGTTTTTCTTTTTTTCGCTGCACCACGTAGCTATAATCAAAGAGGATTGGATTGATTGATAGCACAGACAAAAAAAAAATAACCGAAAAATCCTTCACCAAAGGGATTTGATTAACTTAACACTTAACTGTCCATTATGATTCATAATGTCCAAAGTGGCCTTTTAGGGCCCCTGTATTTGAAAACACCATGATTTTTCAAGGAACCGGTATTTAAACCAACCTCCTTAGACAACAACCCCTTCACATGCCAGCCAGCACGAAGCACACTATGACATAACTTTGCAAAACGTCCGATACATGGTCCTTCGGAAACTATTCGATATCGTAAAACTTTACGATTGACATCCGACGGGTTAACGTGGTATACACGATGCCATGCCGAGATTTACGATCAGTAGCTCTTCACATGCATTTTGGAGCAATGAAGTGTTTTAGTACATGCTTTGCATAGGATTCGTGAGTCAACCCCTATAACGTATTGTGTAATAGGTATATACATATAGGTAGGTACATACGAACCACAGATATAGATAGACGTGGATAACGCTTGCGTTACAGATCTTACTTGTATCACGATCTGTATGAAAGCTATACCTTTGAGCGAAGGAGCACCGAAATCTGACCCGGTAAGAACAGAAGGCCTCAACAAAATCAAAACTGTATCGCTATTTGGTCCATAGATCACATCTTACAAATTGGCCCACTCTTCTTTCGCCAGTAATATTCAAGTCCCGTATAAAAGAGACAAGCCTTTAACTGGGCACAACTCTGGACCCCAGGGCTGCTACTGAGAAATCCCTGATGGAAAAATCCAATAACACTTAGCCCAAACCAAGAATCAAACCCAGGAAAGCTAAGCAAAAAAAAAAAAAATTCTGGCACTCCGGGATAGAAGTGAAAACAAAACACAAACAGAATACTTTGCCATCACTCACTGACATATCGGTACATCCCGAGAACAGACGAACACGTCAGAAGCGGGTATTTTTTTAAATTGTCTTTTAAACAAAACACGCGCGGTGTCGCTTACGGTAACAGTGGCGCGAGTTCAATGGTTTTTTTCCATCTCAAAAAATGCCCAACGCTAGGCGCGTTGGGCATATTTTGAAGAAGTTTTCACTTCAAAAAAATCCCCTGTTCAAAAATGAGAAGGTTTTTGCGAAATAAAAAACTTAGTCCAATATTTTAAAGCCACACTTTACACTAAATCTATACCCCACTGCAAATATATAATCTACCACAACTTTAATTTTACAGAAATATCACCCACACTCGCCTTTACTGCGTTAGGAAAGGAGCTGTACAAACCGCATTCGAAACTCGGTTGAAAATATAAAGTAGGCGTCAATACAATAAATTTTAAATCCATTAGTAAGTAGTACACATGTTCCTCTCTGTTCCACAGTCCATTTAACTTTACGAGGTTCAAATTCGTTGAAATGCAACCGACACGATTTGAAAATTACCCCTTGTGTTTTGATAATTGATTTTTGAGAAAAAAATAGCAGTAACATTTTAGGGTTTTTTTTCAGCGCATTCAATGTTTGATGTTTTTTAAATACTTTTGTGTTTCACGTGTATGATTTTTTATTTCATTCTGTGTTTTTTTTTGTGTTTCAGCTTATGACTTCAGTAAATTATTTTTATCAAGCTCAAAAAAAAAAAATCTAGATGCATGGGTTTGTTTGCACTAACTTACCCTCCATAATCCACGTCATGGAATTTTTGCACAAAAAAAAATAATTTAATAAAAATAAACTGCTAATACACTCAACGAAACCCGTTTATCCATATAAATCAAATAAACACATTTAACGGTTCCACACTCAATAATTTTGTTTTTCCCCCGGGTCACTCCAATTTTGGTAATATCCGCGAGTCAAAACTCGATTTACGTAAAAAATGTTTTCTATCCCCCATACAAAGTCATCGGAGTGTGTTCAGTATTAACGACATTTCTTAACCCCTTTCTGCTGTGGGTAGTATTTTACCCATAACAGGTGAGTGGTGGGTAAAACATACCTATATTTCTGGATATTGTGTTTTGTTTAGGCAAAAAATCACATGATTTTGATAAGTGACAGGCATAATAATTCATCAGTAACTACACACTTATGTGTCGTTGTACATTATGTACAGGTTTATAATCATCATCATCATCATTTCAGCCGAAAGAGGTCCACTGCTGGACATAGGCCTCTCCCAAAAGGGGGAGGGTTTGCCATAATCGCCACGCTTGGCAGGCGGGTTGGCGATCGCATTATGGTATGGTGGTGGAATGCATAGAGAACGCTGCTGCCCATTCTCCGGTTAGACCCTTAGTCGCCGTTTACAACACCCACGGGAAGTATGGGGTGGTGCTATTCTTTATGTCCGGCACCACACAGACAAGTTTATAATAGATAAATCAAAATCAAAAGTCATTTATTCCAACTAGGCTGAGAATCAGCACTTTTCGAACGTCAAAATTACAAAAGACAGTCCCCCAGTCCCCCAAAACGCCCGCCCTTCACCACTACCTAGTGCTTTCGCTAGGGAGAAGAAGTGACGCAACAAACTCCCCAGCATGACAGCTGTCTGTTCAGTTAGAAAATACTTGATTGTATACAATACAGATAGATTTTGGACAGTTCGTTTTCCAAAAAACAATACCCAGTGGTTTTAATTTGCTAAAAAAAACGTTTGTTGTCGTGGAATACCTGGTTAGAACGAAGTTCCTTTCGACTTTGCTCACTTTTATTACGTGATGGTCAAAATCTTACACTTTTTTCGGACTAGCCTTCGTTCACCAAGTGTACAAAAACATGCATTATGGAACTTCATTATAAAATGAAATCCTAATGATAGCAAACACCTTTTCAATAAGCAGCTGATACAAAACCAATAAAAAAATTGAAAGTAACCCCTTTCTGTAATAACATCGAATACCCATATATCTTTTTTGCCAATTGTCACATTCATGATAAATAGTTCTCTCTTTGTCAAAAAGATTGTTTGTGGCGAAATTACGGCTGGGTTAATTTCTAATATACCTTTTCAAATACACCATTAATAAAAGTAATGGCCCCACCCTTACGATTTGTTTGGGGTAAATAGACATTTCTTTTAAATCTATTCGAGAGTTTCATTTGTCATTATTATAAGACATAATAAGTTATAGGGTTCTTGAATCCTATATGTAAACATTTTATTAGGCTGTCAAATAAGCCGACGGTACTCGATTCTATTCAGTAGTATCCAAGTGGGTGGGTGACTCACAGAAGATCGCGGGGAAGACCTGGATGATAGAGCACAGACCAGGGAAGCACGGCACAAAAGGGAGAGAGAGGGGGAGGCCTATATTCAGCAGTTAGTGGAACAGGGTTCCCAATGATCATTGATGACTAGATTCTAACCAACAACATCAAATTTATTTAGCTGCAATTTACAAAATGGGGCTGTTTATAAATATATATATTGTTTAAGACCACGTTATTGATTTGGAGTAACCTGTAAAGCTAGTTGTGTTGGGAATAATAATAAATAAATCCTACTATAATAATTATTATGATTAATAATAAAAATGTGAAAGTTTTGTGAAGATGTTTGGATATTTGTTACTCAGTCACGAGTAAAACATTAAACAGATTTGGATGAAAATTGGCACATAGATAGACCATTTCCTGGATTAACACATAGAATACTATTTATTCCGATATTCCCACGGGATCGAAACTTACGCGGGTGAAACCGCGGGGCGCTGCTGATAAATAATATATACCTCTACTACTGCTAATTGTCCATAATCTACCTAGCCTTTTCCCAACTATGTTGGGGTCAGCTTCCAGTCTAACTGGATGCAGCTCCAGTATTTTACTAAAGACAGAAAGAAAGAAAATACATTTACTTAGCACAGACTAAAAACACACAATACACCAGATACACTACTACTGCTAATTGTAATGTTTAAAATTTTAGAGTCAGCTCTTCATTAAAACATAATAAAGTAGGTATAAAGTACAATGTGTTATTCATTGCCAATTTCGTATAAAAATATTAAAAGTAAAAACCAATAGATAGAACTAAAATAATTTCATTTTGAATGCAGTACTTAGTAATAAATTTTATTTACTATTGACAGATTTATACACCCACATCTGAACGCTTGTTAGCAAAAACACATAAATATATCAAACTATAAGTAGCCAAAACAAAATGGCGAGAATTTTCAAAAATTGACCCTTTGTTTCGGCCCGGAACTAATTCTATCACATTCACACTTGAACCGGACGGAATGTCCTTAAAATACATTGTCCGTGAATTCTAGGGTCATTGCGACCGGTCACACCTCATTTAAGTGTTAACAATGACATTCTTGTTAAGGCGTAGAGTTTTAAATTTAGACCTTATTTTATTTTCAAAATACTATGACTATCGTTGGCTTTTTGATATTAATAAATCTTAATTAACTGGTTATTTTGTTCTATGAGATTATCAGAACTTAAATTACACTCAAATACATGGATGGACTCTGTTTGTGTAGACTAATATATTTAATTTATTATTTTCTCCTTATATAAATTTCCATCCCCCAATTAATCTTTGTATTTCATTAAATGAAATGTATTTTTCAGGCCCTACATCTAACGTTACCTAGATTGAACGTTAATTTTAACCCATGCCTTAACTAAACCTCAAAAATCTTAACTTCGGTCATAAAATCATGCAAAATATGTCACGAATACGAATCCTACTCCGCCCAGTCCACTATAGAGTCCAAAAGATTAAATCTTTACACAACATTTGTTAATTGATGTGGTCACACTTCTATTAAGACATTGTTGCGATGTAAATCTGGCTACCACGTGTGGTCATTTTGACCGACACGCTCAATATTGGTAATTTAAAAGCATGTTGTATTTCGAGGGTTAGTGGATTTATGTCATCTCTGTGGTGGATATGGACATTTTAATTTTAGTGTTATTGAAGTAATAGTGTGAGTAACGGAATAGAACTATTAGAATTTTCCTTTTGCAATTTCATGATGTCTGTGTGGTGACGGACTTAAAGAATTGCACCACCCCTTACTTCCCGTGGGTGTCGTAAAAGGCGACTAAGGGTCTTACCGGAGAATGGGCAGCAGCGTTCTCTATTTATTCCACCATCATACCATACTACGATCGCCAACCCGCCTGCCAAGCGTGGCGATTATGGCAAACCCCCCCCCTCCCCCCCCCAAAAATTGGGGGAGGCCTATGTCCAGCAGTGGACGTCTATCGGCTGAAACGACGAAGTCATGATAAGCTTCAGTTGTAATAAAATATTGTGTGTATTGGTATTCCATGCTTTAAGAAGGTCATTATTACCCAACTGTAGTTTTTATTCATTTTTTTTACTTAATTTTTTTTTTACTGAAAACTATCAATAATTCAAAAGAAATTATTATTTAATCCGATATCTAAAAGTGAAAACTACTGTTAACAGTAGCTGTAGCAAGCCTAATTAATAGACTTTTAAAAGTAATTAAAACACAGTTTATCAATTCAAATTAACGACAAAAAACTGCGTGCAGCAGCGAAAGGGTTAAAGTAATTAACACTAATTAATTAATTGTCTTATCAAACCCTAAAATGACGGGTACATGACATTTTTTATCTGATGTGCGTTTTAATTTTTATATCATCTGCTAATCAGTTCATTAAATTGATGTCACGATGATTTTATCAGTAAAATGTTTTACATGTAATGAGTATGCCATCAAAACAAACTCGTAAAAAAAACCAAGTCTCGCAACTCAGTTCTTCTACCGTAAAAAGTTGTGAGATCCATGTTATACCAAGTCGGTTAATTTATTCAGTCCCTACTTAAGGGACCTTCTGTCTTAAGTTATTACGTAATTAGCTAACCTAACAACATCTTGTAGTGACCATATCAATATTAAAAATCTTTTATGTTTAAAATACATAGATTGACTTGGCAATCGCATGAAAACACAATGTATCTCACAGTGCGATTGCCAAGTCAATCTATGTATTTTAAACATAAAAGATTTTTAATATTGATATGGTCACTACAAGATGTTGTTAGGTTAGCTAATTACGTAATAACTTAAGACAGAAGGTCCCTTAAGTAGGGACTGAATAAATTAACCGACTTGGTATAACATGGATCTCACAACTTTTTACGGTAGAAGAACTGAGTTGCGAGACTTGGTTTTTTTTACAAGTTTGTTTTGATGGCATCTCACTTCTTTTTGTAGACTGTCCTAGTTTTTTTCCTTTCCGGTACCCTTTTAACTTTTTTTTTTAACCTAATCCGTTGACCATTTTACAAGTTACCTTTGAACATCTAGGTACATTCAATTATACACTAGCTTCCGCTCGCTGCTTCGCCCGCGAGGTATGTCGATAAAAACTATCCCAAGTCCTTTCCCGGGATGCAATCTATCTCTCTGCCAAATTTTATCGAAATCCGTTCAATGGTTTAGACGTGAAAAGGTAACATACAGACAGTCAGACAGAGTTACTTTCGAATTTATAATATTAGTATGGATAATTGTTATTTTCCTCGCTAGAGAGCTCCGATAAACGCGTGCGATCGCTGCTAATCATAAAGTGCTATAGACATTTACACTCCAAGGCGGAGTCGTCTATGAATTTCCACCTGAACAGGTTTTCCTTGCTTCGGCCAACCTGGGTGCGGAGTCTGTTTAAAGACTTCCAGGTTACCCAAAGGAAACTCATGTCCAGGTGGGAGGTCAGCGGGTGGGACGAACGGTTTGGGTAAGAAAGGACTGTCTCGCCACAACTTCAGTCTCTCTTGTGATGGTTCGCCAGTGAGTGGAACGACACACTTTAAAAAACTGTTTCGACTTTTCAGCCTTTGTGGCACAAGGATGTTGTCGTGCAAAGGGTTTTGTGTGTCGGAGACCATTTTGGCTCTTTCGCTGGAGCTTGCCACCGCTCTGCGAGGCACTGGTGGCGCTATTCCTGCTAGTGGATACAGCATTTGTATCGGGGTTGGTTTTAGCCAGCCAGTGATGATCCGGCACGTTTCATTCAAAGCTGTATCCACCAGCTTTGCATGAGCAGAACGGCTCCACATGGGGCACGCGAATTCTCCCGCAGAAAAAGATAGCGCCAGTCCAGTAGTCCGCTTGATATTCTTGCAGTTTTTGCTAATTTTGTTAAAGACCTGTCCAGGGTAACACCAAGATATTTAGGGGAGTTGCTGTTCTCGATGGACACCCCACCCCAAACGATGAGAGGTCGTGACTACTTAACCGGACTATCCTGTGGTTGCCTTAAGTAAACTCACCAGCGCTACCGCTATGTCCCTACATTTTAAATCTGTAACATCTTCGAAAATATTCATTTAAATTACATGCTGTAAGGGCCAAATTGATCTATATTAAATGCACAATGTGTTTAAGGTACTTGATTGGATAAGGATTAATGCTGTATTGCTTAAAATCGCTTCGTAAATAAGCCATTATTTCTCGTAAAAAGTAAAGGATAAAAAATGGTTATTGTGGGTTATCCCTAAGAGATAGACATATACCATCGTGGACTTTTTTGTAGACCTTTTTAAGGTGTACAATACTGTAGTACATTATTTTGATCTATCTCGTAGGGTTCACCTAGCTTTTGCAATATAAGCTCAAAAAATGTGTTTATGTACGACATCACATTAGAAACCTCTAAAATTATTATCTGTGTTTCTCTACTATATTATGCATGTATTATACATATAAAATCGTATCAAAATCCGTTGCGCAGTTTTAAAGATCTAAGCATACATGCGGACAGACAGACAGCGGGAAGCTACTTTGTTTTATACTATGCAGTGATAAACAAGTACACTGGTTCATTAACTGCAAATGTAACTTTGTAATACTATATATTTATATGGGATTACAAAGTTATTTATGCAGTTGGTGTATCTAGAAAACTGGAACGAAATTTCAAAATATTTTAGTTTTTCCTTGCTATATACACTAAACACTAATTGTATTCTAAATTTGAAGCTTCTATGTCTGCTAGAAGTGCCTTAGAGTTTTGATGATCGGTCAGTCAGTCAGTCAGTCAGTCAGTCAGTCAGTCAGTGAGTGACAAAATTAAGAAACTTTGACTAGTTATAATTCTTAAACTACTGGTTCAAATTGAATGAAATTTGAAATATACCATGTTTATACAATGCCTGTTTGATTACTGAAAATTCAGGTTTCCAGTTTTATCCACAACGAAGTTATAGGGTGTCGAAAATGGCCTGAACTGCTTCGAGAAAAGGATGGTACGGCCGTGCCCCTTTTTGCTCGACTTGGTGGGGGCACTTCCGTGCCCCCAGATTTTAACTGAGCTGTTTTAACAGCATAATTTACTTATTACAAATATCGAGATTTGCCCATCGAACAATGAGAGTGAGGAAAGAGGAGCAGAGAAAGCAAGCAGACAAAGGTGCACTCTGCACCTGTGTCTACAGACACACTTGTGCACTATAATATCTCCCGCGCCAAAGTCTGATCTCCACTGAGATCCGTCGCCTTGGCCAAAATCCGGTCTGAAGGACTATATTTATTTTACTTCTGCCATATTGTAACCTCAGACCAAATAAAACGTCAAGACATAGCGCTGCATACAATACAGTGAAGCATGCAATAACTACACCTCCGCCCTGTGAATACACGCTCTCACGCATACATTTGTAAACATTTACAATCAAACTACACCTTACTATGTGCACATATGTTTATAAAACCGGCTTCACTTTACTGTTGACAGCCGTCTGTCACAAAATACAGATAGTACAGAAGGCAATCTACATACAAAGTGCGCTCGAGCAACGCACACATAGACACCGCTCACGGACACGTTATCTCGGAGTGGTTGGGAGTAGTGCGAGCGTGGGTGCCATCCGCTTGAGACACGCGTCTGTGAAGTGCAAAAATGGAGCAACAAAAAAATGGCTATCTAAGCTCAATTTATATAATAGTTTCCTATTTTGAATCAATATAAACGAAGTTACTTTTTTGTAAGGTAAATTCACGCCACCAACTATTACGTAAGTTCAAAACTTGATTTTTTGTTTATGTAGATATTGTGTTGTTTTAGTGTCATTTGTTAGGTTTAGGTTTTAAACGGATAGGGCGAAATAAATTGTGTAAATAGGGAAATCCGTTTTGAAGTAAGAGATTTTCGACAGTGAAAATTGACAAATGTACAATTTTATATGTTTTTGTTCTGTAAACTTTTTGTATTGTAATACTATATTTATTGTTTTGTTTTAATTTTGTAGAATAAGCTCAACAATAAATCAAACAACTAGATACGAGTGCCACTACCACGATAGTTTTTTGTGCATAAGCCAAAGTTGACAACCCCAGCGCGACTGCCGACCGTATGTATGAAAAGTGAAGTACATACATGTGATTGCCTTCTGTACTATCTGTATTTTATGCCTCTGTCTTGGTTTCTTATTTGATCTGAGATTGTAACAGCATTATTAATACTTTCTTCAAAACAAACACACAAAAACACATCTATTACTGTACTCAACACTTCTAAAACGATTTAAGCGAATACTGCAATCAATACTAAAACCATCTATTAAAAAAAAATACACTCTAAAGCAAATAAAGTCTATTAACGTCAATAATCATTGTTAAAATGACGCCATCTGTAAAATATGACATCGAATTTGACACTTCATGCTTCGACCAATTTAGTATGACACGCGGCAAAATTGGGAACTACAGTGTAAAATGTACTGGGAATTGATTTTCACCTTGACAATCAGCGCCGCGCGGACTGCCAAGATATACTGGACGTGAGACTGTCAAATGACAATTGACAAGAACTTAATGGTTTGTCAAAACAGATGATCTGTTAATGATTTTGGATTCGAAGAGAATTGGTTTCAAAAGATAAATGGTGTGATGATAGTGGTTGTGACATTCTCATAGTCTAATGATTGAGTTTTGAGTTTTTTTGGTAGCATTCATTTTGCGTTGTGTCTTGTTTAGTCATGGACATAAAAAATATTGTGTAGTATTTTTTTTTTATATGCCGTGGTTTTCTTACAGCTAGCTTAGTGTCAAACGCTTGACTACCAAACCAATAGAAAAACTCAAAGGAAGTTGTCTGTTATAATTGTGTTTTTTTCAAATGGTTTAAATCAAATCGAAATCAATCTAAAGTCATTTATCCAAACTAGGCTGAGAATCAGCACTTTTCCTTCTCCCTTGTCCTCAGCAAATCAGTTGAATCAATCAAAAAAACAAAATACGCTCTTACTTCATCCAATTAAACAGATAAACAGAAAATATTTTATGTTATTCACAATAAAAATCGTCCACCATTATTGTAGTGGAAAACGTCATCATAAAAGTTTAAGTAGTTCGGACTCAGTCGAAAATATGAAGGATACAGATCGTAAAAGTGGGTAAATAATACAAAATACAATAAGTGCCAATATTGGAGACGGAAAGCGTTCGCGTTTGGTCAAGCTTGGGACACACTGGAGGCAAAATGAAAAAAAAAAACACAACTTGTTAATCTATATCTTCTATACTGATTAATAATTATATATACAGGGTTAATGGTAAAGCATTAACAACCTCTTAAGAGGTTGTGAATCGCGAAAAAAAAAAATCAGCTGTTCCCTACATTTTGACGAGTTATACGAACATAAATGTAGGGAACAGCAGATTTTTTTTTCGCGATTTCAGGTTTGATCCCATAGTAAAAGTTGTTCATAATGATGAGTTCTTCATAGAACTCATCATTATGAACAACTTTTTAACATCCTCTTCAGAGGTTGTTAATGTTTTACCAATAACCCTGTAGGTATAATAATAATAATATGACTAATAATAAAGCTAAAGAGTTTGTTTGTTTGAACACGCTAATCTACGGAACAACCAGTCGGACATCTAAAAATATTTTTGCATTATACATATAGCACAATTCTTAAAGAATTATTTAGGCATCACTTTATTTAACAACACGCTAGCACCTTTAGGAGCCGAGAAAAAGTAAAAACGCGGAAACAAAGTAATAGCACTGGCAGGTGATGCGATGAAAGTCGCGGGTAGAAGCTAGTATAGTATTTAAATAGTTTGGAACTTCAGACCATTTTCTTACAATAGTAATAAACTCATTGTGTCCCAACTCCAACGGCTCGTTGTCACTACTAGGCGTCATAAGGGCGCGTCCACACTCGTCGCACCGCAACGAGTCCCGATCGTAAACATTTACGATCAACGGGGGATTAAACGCAGTGTTCATGACGTTTGCTTTTATTAAAAAACAACTAGGTATCTATTGCTGTTAGGTGTTGTTAGAAGGTATACTTCGTGGTTTAATTTTCCTTGCAGTTGCATTACAAGAAAATGTTTCCGTTGCTTTCCCATAAAGCGGTCTTTTTTTTTTTGCGGATGGGAAATCATCAAATGACTCCTCCCGCTCTGGGTGGAGCGGAAGGGAGTGTCAGACTCTTACTGACTAAGACCCACCCGTGTTCCTTCCTTAGCCCTTTATGTTCCGGGCCAGCGGTAACCCTTTCGGACAATCCCGCTGACCCGGCAGGCTTCGGCCCTAAGGGGCCCCTCCTCGATGCTGACATCTCTTTAAGGCGCGCGTGGAACACGTACGCGCCGTCCGGCACGGGCCTGGTTCTGATCGGACGGTGAGCTACCTATTACTCTCCGCCCGCAGGCCTGCACCTACGGTGGCCGGGAGTCGACACGCGGCTCTCGACGCCTGGAGCGTCCCCCGCGGCGGCTGAGACGGGAGGCTCTCTCCCTGAACCGTCCCGCCACCTCCTTCGCTCCCTCCTTCGCTTAAGGTATACTTCGTGGTTTAATTTTCCTTGCAGTTGCATTACAAGAAAATGTTTCCGTTGCTTTCCCATAAAGCGGTCTGGCTTTGTCTTTTTATTGATAACTACCTGTGTCCGTGACTGCGTTCGCGTGCATGTCGGTAAAACAAATTGAATTTTATGGTTCTTTTTTTGCGCGGAACCCGTATTCTGTTTCTAAAATAAATGCCTGATAACATCAGCTATCTGCCGGTGAAAGTCCCGTCAACATCGGTTCAGCCCGTTCGGAGATTAGCCGGAACAAACAAACAGACAATTTTTTTTTTTTTTATAAGTACCGTATGTATTGTCTTAGGCATTTAGTGAAAAGCTGTTATTTTGACATTACAAATAGACGCTTCAATTTTATTTATATGTATAGATTGATTTACCCCTTTCGTCATAAACGGTTAGCAGTGATTAGCGACTGTTTAACCATACATTTCTGACGTTTAAATGTCACTTAACTTTAATCATAGTTTATAAATAAACCCCTAGGTCTGTGTGGTGCCGGACTTAGGGTCTGTGTGGTGCCGGACTTAAAGAATAGCACCACCCCATACTTTCCGTGGGTGTCGTAAAAGGCGACTAAGGGGCGTACCCGAGAATGGGCAGCAGCGTTCTCTATGCATTCCACCACCATACCATACTTACTGCGATCGCCAACCCGCCTGCCAAGCGTGGCGATTATGGCAAACCCCCCCTTTTGGGGGAGGCCTATGTCCAGCAGTGGTCGTCTATCGTGAAATGATGATGATGATGATGTATGTAGGTAAAATGTTGGTCGACTATACATGTATACTGAATCGAACTCATTCATTGTAAATATGTATTATGAATCACGTCCAGTTGGCAGTCAATAATATAGAAATTTTCTTCATTACTTACAATGTTGGCTGTTTTGCTTGCATTTTTCTTTCAAGAAAGCAGCAGTTGGCAGTTTATTTTCCTTCTTTAGTTATAGATGTTAGTATAACTATATTAAGTTAGTAGGTATGCGTATTTATCGCATTGGGACTATCCTGTTACGGTAAGTAGATAAATTAATAAATAATTAGTTGATCGATTTTCAAGCGAATATCACACTAATATTATAAAGGCGGAAGTTTGTGAGTGAGGGTGTGTGTGTGTGTTCATATGTTTTTTACTTCTTTACGCTCAAACGGCTGGACCAATTTTGATACAATTTTGTATGGAGGTAGCTGACACTCTGGATTAACATATAGGCTACTATTTATCCCGATATTCCCACGGGATCGACATTTACGCGGGTGAAACCGCGGGCGCAGCTAGTTTACTGTATCCAAAACAATTTTTCTCATAGGGAATCCAGTATAGACTAACCTTATTTCCATGAGAAAACCACATAATCCAAATTCTCACATCCCGCTAATTATATTTCCTGCCAACCGGACACGGTGACCGACGCGGAATCGGATTATTGACCGCAGCAGTGGTCAGTCTGCACACGGCTTTATAATAGGATAGAGATGTCCTTCCTGTGAAATGCATGATAATTGATGTCAATTGAAATACTGATATGGATTTGGACATGCTTTGACGCTTTGATGCTTTTTAATTTAAAATTTTCAAAATCTAGCGCAATCTCATCTCAGCAAGAATCAGTCTCCGTCTCGCCCAATCCCAGGGGTTAGCACCAGCCCTCACGCTCACCTAGCCAGGTTCTCGCTCACCAGCGTTATCTAGGTGTATCGATATCTGTGCTAGACACTTTTTCTACTTTCCCCCCAAATGAGATGGTTCTACCTCTATCCTCCATAATTTTCACGATAAGATTTACAAAATAGGTCGGCTGAACTCTCAACAATATACTCCACACGATAACATAACAACATAATATATCCCACGTTTATTACCAAAATATGTCCGAATCCCCGTACAACTGTCCACCGGTCAGTTTTAACGCCAAAGGGTTGTTAACACAAATCCTATTTTGACGGTTCATTTGGTCAGATTACGGTAATATTATTTGTTTAACGTGGGAAAGAATTTTCTGTTTATTCTATAACGTTACATTTTTTTTTAAATTTGAAATGGGTTTGCTCTTGACTCTAATCTAGGTCAGAGGTGACAGAGACAAAGTCGACGATGGAGTGAGCTTACCCAGAAGAAGCCTGTTCACTCTTACTTTCAAGAGATTCGGGTTGTATGCGCTCGGAAACCAGACGCAGGTAAAGAGTTCCACTCTTTTGCTGTGCGCATTATAAAAGACATTTGAAAACGCTTAGTGCACACAATGGGGCTGTATACTCGTTAGTGTGCCACATGATCAAGAGAAAAATATGCAAAGGGTTTCCCCGCTGGAGGGCGTCTCATTCGTCCGCCCAGGCTTCTTTCGAAACAGGCCCTAGTTGTATAACGGGGGATCCGTGCAGTGTTCCCTACGATCATAATGGCTTCTTAGCCAACATATACAATAAAGGGTTCACAGGGACAAAGCTGCTGCTTTGTGAAGGATCTTGACCGGGGACACACCACCATCATACTATAAGAACTACATAATGAGGTCAACATGAGGTCTTGGCATGGTGTTATTAGGTTTTTCCATCACTTTCTCAGTAGCAGCCCGGAGTCTGTATTGGTGCCTCATTGATGGCAATAGGCGCCCCCTGTTACATGGGATTTAAACATAACTGGTGAAATGTGAGTGTGTCAGAGAAATACCTCTGTCTAACCTTTATGGTATGAAAAGCGTGGTATAGATTCATCTGCCTAGCCTTTTCTCAACTATGTTGGGGTCGGCTCCCAGTCTAAACGGATGCAGCTGAATACCAGTATTTTATATGGAGCGTCTGCCTATCTGACCTCCACAACCCAGTTACTGGGTAATAAGATACCCCTTGGTAAGATTGGTTGTCAGACTTTCGGGCTTCTGACTACCCGTAACGACTGTCAAAGATCCACAAATGACAGCCGGGACCAACGGCTTAACGTGCTTTCCGAGGCACGGAGGGGTCTCGTTATGTAACGATGGTCACCCATCCACAGACCAACCGCGGCAAGCGTAGCTTAACCTGATCGATCGACCTGTGCGGCTGTTATTACTTAGCCACGGGCCCCTCAGCGTGGTATAGATTATGGCATAAAAGTAATTATATCTATATATACAAAATTCAAAGTCCTGACTGACTGATATATCAACGCACAGCCTAAACCGCTGGTCCTAGAGTCATGACATTTGGAGGGTGTATTCTTTGTGAAGAGTAGGTATCCACTAAGAAAGGGTTTTTCGAAATTCCAGCCCTGGGGGAATGGGGGGAGGGTGAAGTTTCACGCGGACGAAATCGCGGTCAGAAGCTAGTTTTTAATAATAATTTAGTAACTCCAAAATAGTGCAGGCGACGGACAAAACCATCGACAGCACTTTCTCAAAATATTTTCATTACCATAAGTTATAATTTTATCCCCTCTGGCTCCATTACATTCGAGTGTTTATTTCATCGGTAGGAACGCGTCTCCTAAATAATTGTGAGATAACAGAACCCGGTATCGCTAACAGTTACGCTGGCGATAAAAGCATAAGGTGGAAACTATGGGGACGTTGGAATAGTGTGGATCAGCTGGGAAAAAGGGCAAAGGAATTGAAATCTATCTAAAAAAAAAAATCCCAAACACAAAGAGAGGGAGGGGGGGGGGGGAGGGAGGTGTTTGTGTGGGAGTTTGTCTAAATGTATTTTCTTTCTTTCTTTCATTCTTTCTATATAAATAAAAATGAAATGCTGGTCGTTGGTAAGCGCAACACTTAAAAAAAGCTGGATCAATTTGGTTCATTTTTGTTTTGAAATGTTCGTAAAAGTCTGAACAAGGTTATTAGGGAAAGAAAAGTTGGCTACGGAGCCCGGGAAATTAGAAAGCTCGGAAAAACTAAACGTCTGTCAACTGAATTTTTGAATTGAAGAGTGAATGAACTCAAGAGGACAGGACAACATCTATCAGGTCAGCTATAAGAAATCAAAATGTCAAAAATGAGGGTTTTGGCTAATGACCACTCGATAGAAGTGAAAACTTACGTCTGGAGCCGAGGATACCCGATTTAGCGTCACTAACCCGAGGGTGACGGTTCAAAGCTTATACAAAGAAAAGTATAAACGGCGGGTAGCTCCATTTCATTTCCACAAGAAAGGGATAAAGATTGAGTAAGTAACAGAAAAGGATAAAGGTATACTATTTCCGTCTCTCAGTGCGTGCCAGCTTTTTCAAGGCAGCTACTTATGTAGCTCATGTTAGTTATGTTAGTTTTTTGTCTCATGTGTGGCCACGCTACCCGATGCTCTATAGCTTTCTTACTCTAAGTTGCAAAGTCTGGAAGCCTGCATAAACACACAAAAACCCACGCCTTTGTCCCATGGCACAAATTACTGAACGCCACTTGCTATGATATTTACATACTTCTTTTCGTCGTTTATGTTTTTAGTACTAAGCACCTGACTTTTCAAAATCAGAATACCAGCATTGTGATATTTATTTTTTAAATGTCGCAGCATCATGCTGAGATAGGAGCCTTTTGACCTCGTATAGGACTTTCTGTTTCATTTTACATTTGTTACTTTTTTTATATTACTTGAATTTTTATTTCACTGTGCTTAGTTTAGTTTGTGATCTTCCTGTACGAGTCGCGATAAATACTTTTTCTTTCTTTCTTTCCTTCTGAAGAATATAATCAATATGGTCTAATGTACTGTACTGTGGCGGTTCCACTCATATCTGCCTAGTAAACATCTTTTGTTAGTCGCCTTTCTTAACATGACCAAACCTAATTTTTCAAAAGCCAAAACGAACAAATGAAAACATAAACTACACTTAATAATAAATAATTTGCTTACACTCTTTCTTTCGTTTAACAAAAAAAAAGTTTCACTCCAGGAGTACCGACAGAAACAAAACACAAACAGAATACTTTGCCATCACTCACTGACATATCGGATATACATTAAAACCGAGTACATCCGAGGACAGCCGAAGACATCCGAAGCGGTGTCGGTTACGGTAACAGTGGCGCGAGTTCAATAGTTTTTTTCCCATTTCAAAAAATGCCCAACGCGTCGAAAGAATTTTTCACTTCAAAAATGTATTAATGGTGCATCCACACTACACCAACCATCTTACTAAAAGGAAACTCCCGTCGAAACTAAGAAAATATTGGATAGAGATTAGGCCATATACTTTTATTGGGTTTTTCACTATATTTATTTAACGTTCTTTCCGATTGTGGCAGGGAGAAGTAAAGGAACGTATCTACCACTTGAGAATAAATCTTTTTGTTTGTTAACACATTTTTTTCCGTACAAAATGTATTGGGGGAGTTTTTTTTAGGGTACCGTACGCAAAGGGTGCCAACGGGACCCTATCACTAAGGCTTCGCTGTCTGTCCGTCTGTCACAGGGCTGCATCTTCTGAACAGTAATAGGTAGACACTTAAAATTTTCACAGAGTGTACTACTAAGGATGTATAACAAAAATAATAAAATTTTAATAAATTTAAAATTTAAAATTTGAAAGGCAATTTTAGAAAATATTGTGAAATGCTTCCCTATCCTACGGGCCCTCCCCCCCCCCCCTCCTACCAATACTGCGCCCCCCGGTCTACTTCTTGATATGCAATGGTCGCTGTAGCACCATGAACATGAGGCTACAGGAGCTAGTGCGAATCTTGGGGTTCATTCGATTAATCGACTCTGGTTTTACTGGCTGGAGTCGGTGCATTTCATTCATTCGTTCAAATATTGTACGGTGGTACGGTGGAGGGGCCCGTGGCTAAATAATAACAGCCGCACAGTTCGATCCATCAGGTTAAGCTACGTTTGCCGTGGTTGGTCCGTGGATGGGTGACCATCTTTACATACTGAGACCACTGCGTGCCTCGGAAAGCATGTTAAGCCGTGGCTCCCGGTTGTCATTCTTGGATCTTTGACAGTCATTACGGGTAGTCAGAAGCCCGAAAGTCTGATAGCCAGTCTTATTAAGGGGTATCGTATTACCCAGTAACTGGGTTGTGGAGGTCAGATAGGCAGTCGCTCCATGTAAAATACTGGTATTCAGCTGCATCCGGTTAGACTGGAAGCCGACCCCAACATAGTTGGGAAAAGGCTAGGCAGATGATGATTGTACCGGTGGTACGGAACCCTTCGTGTACGAGTCCAACTCGCACTTTTTTTTTGTAAATAGAGAGGCTCTTGGTGATAACGTTAGGCTTAATTTATCGTGGAATTGTCGAGAATTGTATTTTTCCGAGTGCTTTGTCATATTATTTTGATGTTCTTTTAGTTTCTTTGTGTTGGTTTAGCGAGTTTGAGTTGAATTGCTTCCGTTTTGTTCAATGATTTTGGTTCTTTTCGTGGATTATTTTAGCTATTTTTGGATCGAAGTTCTTTAACGGAGCTTGCGGTAGGTGTAAGCGAAAAAGCGTTCAAAAGAAGACTGCAAAAATGTTCAAATGTTCGTCATTTTGAAATTTTTGCTGCCTCCATCTTGTATTTTTTAAATTTAATTTACAATATTACTAGAAAACGTCTTTTAAAGCGAAATGGTCACTATTATTAATTTTCGATTCGTTTTTTTTTGTATTTGTATTACGCGGAACCCTAGATTCCCTAAATTTTATTAATTTTGCTTGGATAGTTTTTGAGTTCAATTCAATAATAAGTATAGTTTATATTGATGATATTATAATAACTTGCTGTCACTGATATTTACATAGCAAGTAGTGTTATACAAATTTGTGTGGAGTGAGTACAACTTAAAAGAGAAAAATAAAAACTTTTTTACAAAAAATAAAATAAAAACAACCGACTTCCAAAAAAGACACTACAAAGTGAAAAATAACTTTAATTTCGTAAGACGGTGGCAAACAACGAAAATGCGAACCCAACGACACCGACTTCCGAAATTAAAGTTATTTTTCACCTTTTTAGTGCCTTTTTTGGAAGTCGGTTGTTTTTTTATTTTGGAAAAAAGTTTTTATTTGAAAATCAACACGTATCCACACAAAAAATACTTTACCCATAATTTTGAACACCAATCAACTCATTTCCCGAGCACATCGCAGAAATTTCCATTAAAAAAATTACAAATACACAACAATGGAATAATAACAATATCTTCACCGGAAGCCGTCCGGCCGCAGTGATCTTGCAGCGTCGTAAAAATTTACGATAACGTCGCACGCGCGTGTAATGTCACCGCGTCCCTCGAATGATGGCGCATCATGTTTATGATGTCCGAATATTTATTGGGAGACGCCCTTCAGTGAGATTTGCGATGTCGTGACGTTGATATTGATGAAATTGTGAATAAAGCTCTCACGGCCGAATTTTCGGGCGCCGACGGTTGAGAAACTGCCAGGGCTTATTTTTAATCTTATATTTTGAATTGTTTCTTCATTTGATTTTTTTAGATTGTTCTCATTGTTGTTGTTGTGTCCGTTTACAAACGGAGTATCTTTTCATATTATTATTTTAACAAATTTTCACTACACACTCTTATTGGACCCGCGGGGTTGCAAAACATACAAAATGACAATTGATCGCAATTCCTTTTATTTTGACACTTCAGAATGAAGGATCTATTTCCATGTTTGAAAAATAATTTTACTCATTGGAGAGTAAAATAATTTTTCAAAAATGTAAATGGATCCTTCAAAGTCGATCGAAAGCATTGTGATACACTGTATGTTACGGAAATGGGGTGCATCTAAATTTCGCATTCTACGAACCGTCATTCACATCATCACAGTCTAATGTCTATATCGAAACGCCGCAGTGACGTTGTAAACCTACACTTACCGTTTATTACCAATAAATATCATACGCGTCTCCCGCGCAAATTAATTCGAGCGCGTGTTCGCACGGAATTTTATGACTGTATCATTCGCGACTGTGTGAATGCTGTGCATTATGATATTTCGACGTGTGATTACGAAGTAGTGTCTACTGATTGGTTACAATAATAACATGATGGTGATATAAATTTTTCTGTCTTTCTAAAAAATCAAACGAAGTTAATTAGGCAATTACCCAGGTAGCAATGCGAATGCGAATTTATTTTAATTTCGACAAGTTAGACCCGGACCTTTTAAAGTTCGCCTGCCCTTCTACGCATCTAGCTGGAGGGCGTCCCACGCTACGCTTGCCAAACCATTAGGTACTTAAGTATAAAAAAAAAATCAATACAATAATATTATGACAAAAGCTGAATCAAAGTAACTAAAGGGACATCAAACTAGGTCATCATACACTAATGAGAATGGCGATCATGCGTGCTATGTCCCTATTGTGAATGCCAACGATAACAGTATTATTGGCGAGTCTTCATTACTTCAATTACCTGCTACTTTAATTTTTTTCGTTCCACGGGTTTATCACAAGGAAAACAAAGAGAAGTAAGCAAGGAAGCAGTGGTGGCCCATCTCGTCCGCGGAGTTCGCTAGCGAATTTAGTTTGATAGATATAGAACGTTTTGAAAATGTCTTATTTGAAAAAAAAATATAAGTGGAAATCACTGTTTCTATGGAAAATTTAAAATCGGTCTAATTTGGCTGTAACACTATTTTTCGAAAATGTTCTCTACTAACTTTTTAGACCTTTGAATCCTGCTTATGCGTATGAAGTTTCATTAAAATCGGTTCATTCGTTTCTAAAAATAAAGGCTTGAAAGTTTGAATGAAATGCCGTACGGCGTAAACGCTCTTAAAGGAACAATCTTCCCATGAAACTTGTGAATAACCCGTCAATGACCAATCTAATCCAATTAGCAGCTCCGTGTCGCAAATTGAAACCCCATCACAAGGCCATCTAATGGGTTGAGCCGTATAGTGGGCAAATGGTGACGTAATTAGATTACCTACGTCATAGTTCCACCGTGAAATGGTTAGGGTTATGGAGAGTGTTATGACGGCGTGGTCATCTGGTTAGAAAGGGTTCTTTAGGTATCTGCGGGGTAATTACCGTTTTTATGTTCACCAGTTGGCGCCACTGTCGAGTAGGTATGGTCCTGAAGTATAACTCTCAAAGTTTGTTATTTCGGACGTGAAAACAAAGTGTACATTTAAATCATATACAAAAAATCAAAAACTGGCTAAGTGCGAGTCGGACTCGCATACGAAGGGTTCCGTGTCACAAGGCAAAAACGCCGAGAAAAACACGTTTGTAGTATGGGAGCCCTTCTGTTTTTAGTATTTGTTGTTATGGCGGCAACAGAAATACATCATCTGTAAAAATTTCAACTGTCTATCACGGTTCATGAGATGCAGCCTGGTGACAGACGGACAGCAGGGTCTTAGTAATAGGTTCCTGTTTTACCCTTTGGGTCATCATCATCATTTCAGCCGAAGACGGGCACTGCTGGATATAGGCCTCCCCCAAGCACCTCCACTTCGACCAGTTATGTGCTTCTCGCATCCAACGGGTTCCTGCGGCCTTCACAAGGTCGTCGGACCACCTTGTGGGAGGCCTTCCAACGCTACGTCTTCCGGTGCGCGATCGCCACTCCAGAACCTTTCGGCCCCATCGGCCATCTGTTCTGCGAGCAATGTGCCCTGCCCACTGCCACCAAAAGCTAGGCAAGGGCTAAAGTTTGGCAATTCTTTGAGCTATGTCGGTAACCTTGGTTCTCCTGCGGATATCCTCATAACTTTTATTATTATTATTATTATTATAACCCATTGGGTACGGAACCTTAAAAAAATGTGTCTGCAAACAGTATACAAACTAACTTCTGAATTAGCTTTTCTTTCAGCCCGCTTAAATTTGCACCTCTTTTTCTTAGCTCCGCTTTTAAAGAACTGACGTTCATTGACCCGTAACTTATATTTGCCATAATTAATCTCAGGTATATTCACAACATCATTCTAGTTCGACATTTCGTTATTCTAATTACAAAAAATCTATTGTTTGGACAAAAAAAAACAATAGATAGCTTGTAGAATAATCTGACAAAAAATCATAATGATTGTATGTATATTAGTATGGTTTTTATTGTAAAAAGAAAGTTTTTAGAGGTATCTTAATGATTTTTTTCTATAGTATCAAATTAGTTGTATTATGTTTTCAACACACTAACTACGTTGCATAATTATATCCTATCATATATTTTTCTGATTTTGTTTACTGTAGTCGTTCATATACTTTTCTTCTTCTTATTTTGTAGTCGTTCATATACTTTTCGTCTTCAAATTTTTGGTTCTAAAACATGCCGGTTTTTCCTCACGATGTTTTCCTTCACCGTTTTGCGAGCACTGGTGATGAAATTGTTTACACAAAGCAAAGCGCCTCTCCGGGCTCGACTAAAACTCGTGAGTCGGGCGGTAAATAATTTAACTCCACCTAACATTAAATTAACATGAACAAAACGATTACCATAAAAAAGTGTGCCATATGTCTCCTGTTGTAGATAAATAAAATTATGTGTTAGACACGTAACGCAACCCGGCCAGGTTTGTCACGTTATCTACTAATTACACTTGTTGGTTTTTGATCAAATTGCTAAATAGAAAAATAAAAAACGGACTTGAAAAAAAAAAGGATTAACTGACAACATCATCAATACAAAAAAAAACTGGCCAAGTGCGGGTCGGACTCGCACACGAAGGGTTCCGTACCACAAGGCAGAAACGCCGAAAAAAACACGTTTGTTGTATGGGAAAACATATTTATTTTATTTTGTTTTTAGTATTTGTTGTTATAGCGGCAACACACATACATAATTTGTGAAAATTTCAACTGTCTAGCTATCGCGGTTTTTGTGATGCAGCCTGGTGACAGACAGACGGACGGACAGATGGACAGACAGCGAAGTCTTAGTAATTGGGTTCAGATTTTACCCTTTGGGTACGGAATCCTAAAAACATCAAAAATAATAACGCTATGTTTTATTCGTTAATACGAAAAATACCTGGAGAATGGAAGCAGAAAATGTGTTGCCCCGACCCCAAGTTACTCGAGACAAGGACAGGAGATTATGAATTATTGATAATGAAACGAAAAATATCAAATTTACTAATTACGTCTTTATCTCCCAGAAAAAAAAAATCGGTCTTTCTTTCATCTCCAAATAATTGTCAGCCCAAAACACAAATTCAATAAAAACAAAATGAATAGACACGACATTTCTTATTCCTTACATTTGAGGGCGACAAATTGCTGTAATTATTGCCCGGGCGGTTGATGCAAGATAATCATTTTCACGCAATTTTTAGGGTCGCTATCAACCTAATCAGAACGGTGTTTCACAGTGTCACTTTGACAAATACCCAATTAATTTTATTATTTTTATCTGTTTTATTTCATATTTTTTGGTGTTTTTCTTTTTGTGTGCTTGAATTGTGTAATTATGAAAGAGATAGATACGTATAGGTACTTTTCTTTTTTTATTTCGTGTTTTTTTTTTCTACTTGAAAGCTATTGATGAAAACATTTAGCATCATAATTTTTGTTAATGAAACACGCCAGACTGCGTAGAAATGTCTGCTTTTAAAAAATAACTAAGATATTATATAGTTTTACTTTAGCCCATAGGTACTCATCATCACCATCATCTGCCTAGCCAGATGGCTAGCTAAAAAGGCTAGCCTTTTTCCAACTATGTTGAGGTCGGCTTTCAGTCTAACCGGATGCAGCTGAATACCAGTATTTTACATGAAGCGACTGTCTATCCGACCTCCATAACCCAGTAACTGGGTAATACGATACCCCTTTAGCCCATAGGTAGTACCGACATAATCCATACTAATATTATAAATTCGAAAGTAACTCTGTCTGTCTGTATGTTACCTTTTCACGCCTAAACCACTAACCGGATTTCGATAAAATTTGGCAGAGAGATAGATTGCATCCCAGGGAAGGACATAGGATAGTTTTCATCGACATACCTCGCGGGCGAAGTCGCGGGCGGAAGCTAGTATAATGTAAAATGATATCACGCCTGTATTTGCCCGAAGGGTTAGGTAGAGGTGTACTTATAGTACCTACACCCATATTTCGCCAGTTATGTTTAAGTCCTATGTAATAGAGGGCCTATTGCCATCAACCGCGGACAAATCCAGACGTCGGGCTGCTACTGAGAAATTCCTGATGGAAAACTCAATTACAATTTGCCCAACCGGGGAATTCAACCCAGGAACTCATGCTGAGCAGTTACGCTTGCGTCCATTACACCAACGAGGGGTCTTTATCTATTTTAATTTCATCATCATCTGCCTCGCCTTTTCCCAACTATGTTGGGGTCGGCTTCCAGTCTAACGAAATATCAGTAGCAGCTGAATATCAGTATTTTCCATGGAACGACTGCCTATCTGACCTCCACAACCCAGTTACTGGGTAATACGATATCCCTTGGTAAGACTGGTTGTGAGACTTTCGAGCTTCTGAATACCCGTAACGACTGACAAAGATCCATGAGTGACAGCCGGGACCAACGGTTTAACGTGCTTTCCGAGACACGGAGGGGTCACGGTATGTACAGATGGTCACCCATCCACAGACCAACCGCGGCAAGCGTAGCTTAACCTGATCGATCGACCTGTGCGGCTGTTATTTATCTATTTTAATTTGACACATGAAAATAACAACAACATACGCGGTTCAACACTACAATCTTCTCTTCTAGGAACACGGCACGCAGTCCAGTAGCCTAATAAAACAAAATAAATAGGAGTTACGATCTCAGCGCCATCTGGCGCACGGTGTTACAACCCAATGAAACAGCGGTGTCTGCAAATATTTGTACAAGGAGATTAATTACTCTAGGTTAGCGAGGAAAATAAAACGAAGCATACATTGTAGACGACATTATTTGCTTATTAAAGACGAAGAAATGTAGACGAGTTTTTTTGACGATGCAAACTCAAAGCATTTATTTCAATTGAACCAATTACAGGCACTTTTGAATTGTCAAGGGGTCGGTCAGCCAGCAAGATGGAGCTCGTTGCCCATTCCAAAGCGTAGGTACCTATGGAGAAGAACGGGCAAGAAACTCCATGGACACTCTTTTCACTCCATGGTCAAAAATGGTCACTTGATCACTCCCGCCTGCGGTAATTAATACCAAAGTCATCTCAGATGCCATAAAGCATAAGGCATAATCAGCTTATGACGTTCCCACTCCTGGGAAACAGACATCTTCTTGGTGAGAGGGATTGGGCCGTAATCCACCACGCGGGCCCAGCGCGGGCTGATAGATGTCACCATGTCTACGAAATTTTGGTTCTAGAATATGCCGGTTTCCTCACGATGTTTTCCTTCACCGTTTTAAAAAAAGAAATAAAACCGGCCAAGTGCGTGTCGGGCCACGCACAGTGTAGGGTTCCGTAGTAGCCCGTTATCACAATGTGGTACGATTCTGTTGTTCTTTATTCTGAATAGGTAAAAAAAAAAAAAAAAACATGTTTTGGTTTTCAATGCAAGTCTTTACCCATTATAAACAAGCAACTACTTCATCTTAGTCACTTTAAAGGATTAATGCTAAGGATTTTGTATTTGGTACAAAATTATCCAACACCCAAGTTCAACGACTATTACTGCTAAACTAATAAAGTTATCTTAACCGCTATACTTCTCCTTTAAAGTTCATGAAATGCACTATCATCGTGAATTTTTCCAGATTTTTCAAGCCAGTAGTTTTTAGAGGAACCCTACTGGAACAAAAATTTGCACTTTAAACTTTAATATTTCGTAAATGGAGCATTAAATCAAAAAATAATTTTAGCAACTCCTAAGCCGTTTTAGAAGACCTATTCAACGACACCCGACACGATGGGGTAAATGATGAAAAAAAAATATTCATCCCCACTTCACATGTAGGGGAGCTACCCTAAAAAAAATATTTTCCAAAATTTTATTTTACCACTTTGTCGGCGTAACTGATATACGTATTCCTACAAAATTTCAGCTTTCTAGTTCTAACGGTCACAGAGATTAAGCGAGGACGGACAGACAGACGGACGGACAGACAGACATGGCGAAACTATAAGGGTTCCTAGTTGACTACGGAACCCTAAAAATGGAATATCTCAAAGATATTGCTAACTACGTCACACTACGTCTTGGCGATCTTCCAATAAAAGAGTTAGATATTTTTGTAGGCAAGTACCTGTACATACAAAAAAATGGAATCCATTTTTTTCTATGAACATTCTTTTTTTTACCTTATTATCACGAATACCGTAAGGATTTCTACCACTACATCATCATCTGCCTAGCTTTTTCCCAACTATCTTGGGGTCGGCTTCCAGTCTAAACAGATGCAGCTGAATACCAGTATTTTACATGGAGAGACTGCCCATCTGACCAGTTACTGGGTAATACGATACCCCTTGATAAAACTGGTTGTCAGACTTTAGGGCTTCTGACGACTGTCAAAGTTCCACGAATGACAGCCGGGACCAACGGCATAACGTGCTGCTTTCACATGGAGCATGCATTTTTACATGGAGGAGTCTTGGTATGTGAAGAGGGTCACCCATCCACGGACCAACCGCGGCAAGGGTAGCTTAACCTGATCGATCGACCCGTGCAGCTGTTATTACTTAGCCTTTACCACTACGTAAATGATAAAATATGATAATTATAATTCTTTGTTAAAGTTTCTGTAAATTGATTAAAAAAATATACTTTTACACGTCAATACTAACTTAATATGTTTTAACAATAGATGAGTTCTGTGATTCCTATCTTCCTAATCAGAGAAGAAAGACCGAAACAAACTCAGTATTAGTTATACAGAAACAGTACCATTGCTGAACTCATCAAAATATTAATAAACAAAGCTGTCATCGCATAATCAAATTATTTCATGAGCCATCTTTATTCGTCCATACAAAACAACTATAAAACCCTTTCTTGGCATTAACATCTCACTGAAGGCACTAAAAACAAAAGAACTTGGCTCGCTTTTACGACGTCTTGTTTAATGTCAGCAGCATCTAATTGGAAGGGGATTATTATTTCTGTAAGGGATTATTAATTATTTTCTTACATTGTGTTTCGGAATAAACAAAATGAAATGTTCGTCTTCAAAGCGTCTTTTCTGAAACAAAAAAAAGAAAGAAAGAAAGAAAACACTTTTATTTGCGGTAAGAATGACGCAGAAAGAGAACACAAAAAAATAACAGGTTGGGTGAAAACATGCGTCACAACCACGCAAAACGGAAATCGCTCAGCATAATGCTAAGACCCCATGCGAGACAGAGCACCAGTGCTGATTTGCAGTGGCTGCCGGCGTTGACCTGATGACGTCAATCGGTGCAGCATACGATAAGATTGAAAAAAAACAACAATCAAAATAAGAAATAAAAAAAAAATACATTACCTAGTGTTCTGAAAGTTTATCTTTCAGAAATGACGCAAATTTAAATCTTGATGTCAGAAATGACATAAAGATTTCAATATGTGCCATTTTTTGTTGTTGTATTTGCTCACATCACTAGGTACCTATTCGTCATAACGCACAACGCAAACGTAACATATATGAATATTTGAAATAACCAGCGATCAATGGTAACAATTATTTCCACTAGCAACATTGTCAATTATAAAACTTTCGCACGAGGCCCGATTTTCCACAGGCGTCAATTGTCACTCAGATTTGACGCAACATCAAAGTACTGCACTCCAGTACCTACCGTGACGAATCTTGACGCGATTTTAAAACTGTCACTTTGAATTAACCCTTTGAGAACTTGGCTGGTTTTTTACAATCGTGGGAAAGTGGAAATTGAAATATTTTTTATTTTATTTTAAATTTTCCTCATTAGTCGTTGCTTTGGAAAGTTAAATTAAAATTGAGTTTATAAATTTGCTTCCTAACATATCAAATCACATCAAAAATGCATTTTACAATAATCTACAATTTTTTTTTTTTGTTAGCCCTCAATGTCCCACTGCTGGGCGAAGGCCTCCCTACTCGCTTTCCACCTCTCTCTGTCTAGAGCTGCCAAGGACCAATATTTATCAAAGGAGTCCAGCTCATCCCGCCATCTCCGTCTGGGCCTGCCGCGATGTCGTTTGCCATTAAGCGGGACCTACTGGGTCGTAAGTTTAAAACGTTTTATGAATGTTTCAAGTTAGGTACTTCTTGTTTGTTAGGCAGAAATATTATACACTGGCTGCAACCCGCGTTTTCACCCTTATAAGTTTCGATCCCGTGGGAATATTGGGATAAAAAGTATCCTATGTATTAATCCTGGTTATAAACCATCTGTGTGCCAAATTTCATCCAAATTCGTTCAGTAATTTTTGCGTGAAAAAGTAACAAACATCCATCCATCCTCACAAAATTTTGCGTTTATAATATTATTATTATAGTAGGATTTAAATCGGTGGATATAAAAGATTGTATTCATAGTTTCTCCTTGTAGTGTTAAATTTATTAAAATCCTTAGATATAAATTAACTTATTTTACAACCGCAGATGTCTAATTTTTATTTCACAACCCGTTAAATAGAGACATTAGTTTTAACGATACATACATATTTAGTTTTATGATCGATGCATCAAAAAGGTGCTAAAAGTCATTTTTTTCACTGGCGATCAATCGTTTACAGCACTATTACCATGATTATGCAAATATCCTTCGTATTAACAAATCAACCGTTACAAATTAATGTTTATAATAATTTGCATATTTTTCAATAAAATCGCGTGTCATGCTTTTATTATCTGTGCAAAAAACGTCAACATTACTGCGTCGTTAAATTTTTACAAAAAACGATTTTACGACATCGATCAATCAATCGGTTTAAAAGTTTAAAATTATGCTAATTACGCACATCACTATCGTATCCTTTAATTATTCATTAGGGTTGTCGGGATATAAATTGTGATTTTATGACGTCACCGTAGGGTTGTCACATTTGCTGTTATATCTTCCGCATGATTTGTTCATTGAATTTATCAAGCAATATTTTTTAATGGTTTGTCAATTTAATGTTATTTCCTTTCTGTAACGTATTGACAATATGTCGATAGGGTGGAAAAGGAAATGTTGTGCCAACGAACCCTTTTAAATTTTTAAGTTACAAATTGAATCGGTACAATGGACCGCCACCCTTTCTTATTGTTCGTAACATACATTCCTAAATCTATGTACTGTGTTTAATTTTGAAATTTATTTGACACCCAATATTAGGTGATGCTTCTTTTTGTGTTTCGTACGTGTGGTGTAATAAACACCCACTTTTAATGTTTATTTTGAGATTAAGTAGTGTGTTCTGTTATTAAATAAAGTAAAAATAATAAAGAATATTTTTATTTAGAAAAAATATATACCTACATTTTTTAAATTAGTATAAAAAATCTAATATTTATTAATATCGAAACGAAATCTAATATTTATTAATAACTTTATGTGCTACTACTTTGATAAAGCGTTTGGTCGACCGGGTGACATTCTTTGAGGGAATGTAGTACTAATGAGGAAAAATAACTTAATGAAGAAACGCAGAAAAAGACTCAGAACAGCTGCTTTTTTTTCATGTTTCAGAGCCAAGTCCTACCTATAGTATAACATAGTCAATTTCCATAACTATGACGGCGCAGCAAGTGGCGCCATCTATTTTGTTATGAAGTTACCGAAAAAGTCGAATAAGTTACACTGGCTGGTTGGTTTTTAAAATCAGGTTGTAACAAAACATCGAGTGTCGTGTTCGAAGTGCGGTTCGATAAAAATGGCGAATGCTCAAAGTTCTGGGGGCCGAAAAAGGCAACTTTGGAGGAAAAGATCACATTATTAATTATATAAAGTATTATATAATTCATAATGTTATCCTTTCCTCCAAAGTTGCAACGTTTGCCAGGTCAGCTAGTAAGCTGACCTGGTAAACGTTGTTTTGCAACTGGCTGGTTGGTTTTTAAAATCAGGTTGTAACAAAACATCGAGTGTCGTGTTCGAAGTGCGGTTCGATAAAAATGGCGAATGCTCAAAGTTCTGGGGGCCGAAAGGCAACTTTGGAGGAAAAGATCACATTATGAATTATATAATACTTTATATAATTCATAATATAATTCTATATTATATAAAGTATTATATAATTCATAATGTTATCCTTTCCTCCAAAGTTGCAACGTTTACCAGGTCAGCTAGTAAGCTGACCTGGCAAACTCCTACCCTACTCCTACACTACTCCTACCCTACTCCTACCCTACTCCTACCCTACTCCTGCACTACTCCTACCCTACTCCTACCTTACTCCTACCCTACTTCTACCCTACTCCTAACCTACTCCTACCCTACTCCTATCCTACTCCTACCCTACTCCTTTAAGAAATAATAAATAAAAAAAAGACAAAAATTATCCTATGTCCGTTTCCTGGGTTTAAGCTACCTCCCCACCAATTTTGAGCCAAATCGGTTCAGCTGTTCTTGAGTTATAAATAGTGTAACTAACACGACTTTCTTTTATTTATATAGATGGCGAAGAAATTCCGTGTTTTTCTTTTTTTCGCTGCACTACGTAGGTACAATCAAAGAGATTGGGAATTGGCCTTTTTAGGCCCTGTGTTACCAGTAAATGCGCATTTATAAATATTATATCCCTTGTTTAACCAAACACACAATATCCAATAATGTAAAACAAAACAATAATGTTCTGTACCTAAAATTAATAACTGCTACACAAAAGCAATTTGCTATAAAAATATGCCACTACTTCACTCGTCCCCAGTTCATATCAGATACAAACAAGGAAGATGAAACATCAATAGCTACAGAAAGAGTAATCTTATTGGGAAAATAAATAAAACGAGATGTTTCTCTTAAAGAATCGCGTGTTTGTGATGATAAAGTAAACGATATGATTTATTCGTACCTGTTATATCCAAGATCTAGGTACAAACTAAGTCGTATCTAGGAATACTAATAATAAAGCTGAAGAATTTGTTTGAACGCACTTAATCTCTAGAACTACCAGTCGGATTTGAAAAATTATTATTGAATTTGATAGCCCAGTTCTTTAGGAACGCTGTAGGCTATTTAACATCACGCTGGGGCCTTTTTTTTGCGGATGGGAAATCATCAAATGACCCCTCCCGCTCTCGGTGGAGCGGAAGGGAGTGTCAGACTCTCACTGACTAAAACCCACCAATGTTCCTTCCTTAGCCCTTTATGTTCCGGGCCAACGGTAACCCTTTCAGACAATCCCGCTGACCCGGCAGGCTTCGGCCCTAAGGGGGCCTCGATGCTGACATCTCTTTGAGGTGCGCGGGGAACACGTACGCGCCGTCCGGCACGGGCCTGGTCCGGAGTTTGTTTGTTTGAACACGCTAATCTCTAGAACTACCAGTCGAATTTGAAAAAATATTTTTGCATTTGATAGCCCAGTTCTTTAGGAAGACTATAGGCTATATAACATCACGCTGGAGTCCTTAGGAGCTGAGGAAAAAAACGAAGTAATAGCGCAGGCGGGTCATAGATACGATGCAGCTGCGGTCCCCGATCCGAAATTTCACGCGATAGCCCAATTCTTTAGGAAGGCTATAGATTACTTCATATCACGCTCGGACCCTTGGGAGTCAAGCAAAAACAAAAAAAAGTCAGAAAAAAATGTTTTTCGAAGACAGATTGCGCCAAAAATCGGCCATTTTTATTTTTTTTTCAATTTTGATATACCCAGTGTCACTCTCACAATTAAGACGAATGTAACGGCACCTCTCAAGCTGAAATCGATCAAGCCGTTTAGGCTACAGAGCGTGCCAAAGAAATATACATACATACATACATACACTCGAAAAAGATAACCCTCCGTCTGACGCAGTCGGGTAAAAACACAGCGAAAACGCAGTAATAGCGTAGGCAGGCGATGCGATGCGACGGGGTGGGTCGCAGGGGCGAAATTCCACGCGGACGAAGTCGCGGGCAGAAGCTATGTAGCAGTAGAGAAGAGTCAATTTTTGTAAGAGGGTAGATATCTTTAAAATGATTATATTATTTGTCTATATAATACTGACTGTGTCTAAAACCCACCAACTGTGTTTTCTGACTGACCGACTTCTTGACAATTCAAAAGTGCCTGTTAATGGTTGAAATAAATGCTTTGACTTTGACTTTGTCATTTTTCAAAGGGAAGCCGGTAGGAATCGAGTTGTATGGAACCCTCGCCACTGCTATGTAGTATTTAATAAGATATTATTAATTTTCAAAAAATATACATAAATTAATGTTATGACAGTGGTTTCTGCATCAAGTCTTGTACTATAGTGCCTATTTGATTAATAACGTGTTTCTCTACTCTTCAGATAAACTTGCAACAGCTATTGATTTTGACAAGGCATGAGTGTTCCGAAAAACAATATGTCATGTATCGAATCAATAGTATGATTATTAAACAACTAACTAATGGTTGCAATTCCAAGTGATGCTATGTGTTTGTGTGTGTGTGTATAAGACTATGAATTGTTCCAATCAGACAAGCATCGACATCGACAAGCAATAGTGACTAAACCATTGGGTATATACGATTTAATTTTCGTAGATAGTGTGGTCATACTCTCGTCTTCACCTTGTATGAATCGTTGAGCTCCTTAAGTCCTGAGTTGAGCTGCACGATTTCTGACAAATGCGTGCACTGACTGGACAGGTCCTCTCAATCAGTGTGGTTCTTTCCTCAAAAGACCATCTCAGACATCGATCTACACGGTCTTCATATAACCTGACTAAGATTATGTCTGGACTTTAAAAGAGACTGACCTCTGAGTTTGTTTCGGTCTTTCTTCTCAGAGTAGTCAGATAGGAAACGCCGATCTCATCTAGTTTAAAAAAAATATGATTGACATGTAAAAGTGTTTGTGCAAACCTAATCATTATCATTTATGTTTTATTCGGAACGTGCTTCTAAGAATCTAATTGATGTTAATACAATATTGAAATAATTTTCAATGTCCAATAAGAATCCAACACGACACCAGCATGAACTTATTGAACACTCAAAAATAAGATTACAAACCTCCCTAAAGAGTAACTTAACCTAAATTTAAACCCACCGCCATACTTGAAAAAAAATATGCAAATTCTCTATCTAACGACAGGCCCTTGGTTCACATACTGCCCGCATACTTCGTACCACTTGAGGTCCTAAGGGAGTTTGAAGACACAAAAGCTTAATGCATTATATCTTAAGCTATGCAAATTGTATTTATTGAAGAGCACTTGAATTTTTCTATTTATATTGGATGCTGATGGGAAATCAAGTGGCTCCGATGTGGAAGAATGGTTGGTGGTTACTCTTCCCGCATTATTGGATTAATCTTTGAGGATTATTCAAGAATCAGGTCACTATTGGGGATTTTGAATGCGGGAATGTAAGATGTATATGCGCAAATAGGTTCATGTTATTTTCTACCTTTTTAGGGTTCCGTAGTCAACTAGGAACCCTTATAGTTTCGCCATGTCTGTCTGTCCGTCCGTCAGGCCGTCCTCGCTTAATCTCTGTGACCGTTAGCACTAGAAAGCTGAAATTTGGTACCAATATGTATATTAATCACGCCGACAAAGTGGTAAAATAAAATTTTGAAAAATATTTTTTTTAGGGTAGCTCCCCTACATGTGAAGTGGGGATGAATATTATTTTCGTCGTCTACCCCATCGTGTGGAATATCGTTGAATAGGTCTTCTAAAATGACTTGGGGGTTGCTCAAAATATTTTTCGATTTAATGCTCCATTTACGAAATATTAAACTTTAAAGTGCAAATTTTTGTTCCAGTAGAGCGTCCCCCCCACCTCTAAAACCTAAACTACTGGCTTGAAAAATCTGGAAAAATTCACGATGATAGTACATTTCATGAACTTTAAAGGAAATTTATAGCGATTAAGATAACTTTATTAGTTTAGCAGTAATAGTTATTGAACTTGGGTGTTGGATAATTTTGTACCAAATACAAAATCCTTAGCATTATTCCTTTAAAGTGACTAAGATAAAGTAGTTTTTTTTTTTTTTTTTTTTTTTTTAATCTTTATTTATTAATGGAGGTTTGTTCATATTTGAACATGTCACCCCCGTAAGAATAAACATAAAAATATACACATCACAATACTAAAATTAACGACAATCATATATAAATCATACAATGGATAAACTTAAGGTGATCTATTCTTAATACCTATACGTGTAAGCTTATAAAGCAATTTGGCCTCCTCCGAAAGAGGAAAGGACAAAATGCTATTACACCATCCAACATTGAACGGGGAATCCAATTTTTGAAGTACAGAATATCTAAATGCTTCTTTACGAACACATTCCATCAAAATGTGATATACGTCCTCTATAACATCACATTCCGTACAATTCGAAGAGTTGACTTTTCCCATCAGGAATCCAAACTTATTCAATGGAATGTGTCCTGAGCGAAGTCTAAAACTCGTCACAATGTCACACCTTCCCATATTGCATTTTTCAAACCAAAGGACTCGAGGCAAAGCTGGTTGCAAAGTTCTGTACCAAATTCCCTTGGTATGTGATCTTTTGTCAAAATATTCAGACCACAGTTTGGTAGAAAACTCTTTAACAGTACCGATTAAATTCGTGTAGTAAGGCAAACAGTTGAAATTAATACCATCAACCGCAGCTTCTCTGGCCAATTTATCCACAGTTTCATTACCAATTAGACCAATGTGGGAAGGTATCCACTGTAATATTACTTTCCTATTTATAGTATTAAGTTCAGATAGGGTACTTAGTATGTAATAGGCCAATGGAATACCCCTGATCATTTGAGTGCATCGCACCAAATGATGAAGTGCACTCTTAGCATCAGTAAATATTACAAAATTAATATCTTTATTAATTGATTTAATGTATGACAGTGATTCTGCAATACCGATGAGCTCAGCGTGCATAATGGATATTTGAAGATTATTTACATTAAGCTTTATGAACTCCTTTGTTTGTGTATCTAGAAAAGCAGCGCCTATCCCTTGTTTGTCCTTGGAGGCATCTGAATATATTTTGTAAAAGCCTGAATATCTTTCGTGTAAGAATTTACTACAAATGAGCAACAAATTTTGCATTTTAAATTGACGTTTAGGTTTATCCACGTTATGAATTTCAACACTTATATAACTACTTGTATCTAAATTATTAATCCATGTATCTAAGGCAAACATCTCAAGTTGCTTGCTCGAGTGTACAGGCAGTGATTTTAAATGCATGTGAGTCGTCACTAACAATGGCGTTTTCTTGCATCTCCAATATAAATTTTGAGTAAGGTTTGTTAGATCTTCTAACAACGGAATTATAGGATTATTGCCGAGTGACTTTGACTTAAGCCAGAATTTACCAGCAAGGAAAGCACGCCGCACAAATAAAGGCTGCAATAATAACTCTGTCTCCATGACATGGATAGGGGTACTTTTTATAAACCCTCCTATAATGCGCATGTACTGATTCTGAGCTTTATCCAGCTTGGCACAATTACTCATGGCGCTAGTATCATAAAGAAAACTTGCGTAGTCTAATCTACTCCGAACGATAGAAATGTATAGCATTCTCAAATAATATGGATGTATACCCCAATTAGATCCCGTCAATACTTTAAATCTATATATATAAAATTCAAAGTCCTGACTGACTGATTGACTGACTGACTGATATATCAACGCACAGCCCAAACCGCTGGACCTACAGACTTGAAACTTAGAAGGTGTGTTCTTTGTAAAGAGTAAGTATCCACTAAGAAAGGGTTTTTGGGAATTCAACCCCTAAAGGGTTAAAATAGGGGATGGAAGTTTATATGAAAGTCCGACAGTTTTGAAGTTAGGATCTTCTAATTTTGTATTTAGGCTGACAATTGAAAATTAATTTATACGTGTCTCAGCGTTTTTGATAATTCCACCCCCGAAGGGTTAAAAAGGGGGGTGAAGTTGTGTATAGAAAGTCATTAATTTTCGACGTAAAAATCACAAAATTTATTATATCTAGGCTTATAATTGGAAGCTAACACAACTGTGTTGTTAGAATTTCATCCATTAAGGGGGTGAAAAGGGGGATGAAATTTTGTCCTGACTGACTGATATATCGACGCACAGCCTAAAACGCTGGTCGGTACCGCTGGGTAGAGAAATTACTTTTGGAGGGTGTGTTCTTTGTGAAGAGTAGATATCCACTAAGAAGGGGTTTTTGGAAATTTAACCTTTAAGGGGTGAAAAGAGGGGATTTTGTTTGTATGAAAAATCTTATTCCTTGAGTTAATAACCATGAAACTTGGCACGAATACTTATCTAAATAAATTATGAATTTTGGCTTTTTTTTCCAAACTACCCCCTAAAGGGGGATTGGGAGGTGTCAAAGTTTGTATGGAAGAATTTTAACGCGTAGTCCGATTAACTCGAAACTCAGTATTTATACTTAAGACCAAAAATAAAGAATAACGTGTATCATCGTTTTTCGAAAATTTATCCTTAACGGGGTGAAAAGTTAATTTTATAGGGAAAGACTTTACTGCGTGGCTTGATTAACTCGAAAATTGGTATAAACAATCTTTGAGTCGAGTAATGAACACATCCCAAACAATTTTACGAAATTCCACCCCTGTGGGGGTGAAAAACGGGGATACAGTTTATAAGAAAAATCTTATTCATTTGGTTAATAAACTTGGCAAGAATACTTGCCTAAGCAAGTAATAAAGTTTATCATTATTCGTTTATCAAAACACCCCAACACCCCTTGTGTTGGGGTGTTGAAGTTAGCGTGCAAGAATTTTAACGCGCGGTCCGATTTACTCGAAACTCAGTATTAATACTTTTGACAGAAAATAATTAATAATAACAGCCGCACAGATCGATCGATCAGATTACGCAGACTACGCTTGCCGCGGTTGGTCTGTGGATAGGTGTCCATCTTTACATACCGTGACCTCTCCGTGCCTCGGAAAGCACGCTAAGCCGTTGGTCCCGGCTGTCATTCGTGGATCTTTGACAGTCGCTAGGGGTGGTCAGAAGCCCGAAAGTTTGACAACCGGTCTTATCAAGGGGTATCGTATTTGGGTTGTGGAGGTCAGATAGGCAGTGGCTCCATGTAAAATACTGGTACCCAGCTGCATCCCGTTGGACTGGAAGCCGACCCCAACATAGTTGGAAAAAGGCTAGGCAGATGAAGAATCAATAGTAAGTGTATGGGTTTTCGAAAGTTATTACCCTTGACGGGACAAAAAGTGGTAATTCGATTTATAAGGGGATTTTAATGAGTGCCTTGATAAACTCAAAAAAATTAACTTAAATAAGTTTGAACTTGAAACTTGGCACAAATAATTATAAAGTTCGATTTTTTTTTTTAATTCTAAACTAACCCAAAGAGGAGATTGGGGGTGTCAAATTTAGTATGGAAAAATTTTAATGCGCGGTCCAATTAACTCGAAACTCAGTACCTACCTATCTAAGACCAAAATAAATAATAAAGTGGTTCAGGGTTTTTCGAAAATCTACCGCTAATGGGGTGAATTAATTGGTAGTCAATTTCACAGGGCAGAATTTTATTACGAGGCTTGATTAACTGGAAAATTGGTATAAATAATCTAGATTATGTTTCGAAATTCCACCCCTATGGGGATAGAAAGAGGGGATACAGTTTATATGAAAAATCATATTCATTTGGTTAATAAATTAGAAACTTAGCAATATTTGGGTCAGTAAATAATAAAGATTGTCACTTTTAGTTTAAAATATCCCTCACCGAGGATTTGGGGGGTGACAAAGTTGATGAATTAGAAAAATATTTAACCCGCTGTCGGATTAACTCGAAACTCGGTACTACTAAAACAAAAAATACTTAAAAAACCGGGCAAGAGCGAGTCGGACTCGCGCACCGAGGGTTCCGTAATATCCGGGCTTATGCATAAGGTTTATGTTTATGAAATAAATTTTTTTTTTTGAGTTGATTGAATGAATGGTAAATTGCGGTTTACGATTTATGACGTATTAAAGAAAAACTACTTACTAGATCTCGTTTAAACCAATTTTCGGTGGTAGTTTACATGGTAATGTACATCATATATTTTTTTTAGTTTTATCATTCTTTTATTTTAGAAGTTACAGGGGGGGGGACACACATTTTACCACTTTGGAAGTGTCTCTCGCGCAAACTTTTCAGTTTAGAAAAATAAGATATTAGAAACCTCAATATCATTTTTGAAGACCTTTCCATAGATACCCCACACGTATGGGTTTGATGAAAACAATAATTTGAGTTTCGGTTCTAAGTATGGGGAACCCTAAAATTTATTGATTTTTTTCTAATTTTGTGTGAAAATTAATGCGGTTCACAGAATACATCTGCTTACCGAGTTTCAACAGTATAGTTCTTATAGTTTCGGAGAAAAGTGGCTGTGACATACGGACGGACAGACAGACAGACGGACAGACAGACAGACATGACGAATCTATAAGGGTTCCGTTTTTGCCATTTGGCTACGGAACCCTAAAAAGTGATTTAGGGTTTTTCAAAAATTGACTCCTACGAAGGTGGAAAATTCTACTGCTTGCTTTCATTAACTCGAAAATGGGTATGGGTCTTTGAGTCAAGTTATGAACACATCCCAAACGATTTTTCAAAATTACTGGGGGGGGGGGGGGGGGGGGGGTAAAAAGCTGGGATACAGTTTATTTGAAAAATCTGATCACTTTGAGCTATAAACTAAAAAATTGGCCCGAATACTTATTTATATCTAAATAAATGATAAAAATCATAAACATACATTTTCGAAATTATAAGAGGAAAGTACGAATTTCACGCGGACGAAGTCGCGGGCAGAAGCTAGTATACTTATAAATTTCATGGCTTTTTCTCTAATCTCATTAATATGTTTTGTCCATCTTAATTTTCGATCAATCCACATGCCTAAATATTTAACACAATGTACATTTTCTAAAGCTGTTTCATCTACCACTAACGTAACCCTTTCATTATAGTAATTATTTTTAAAAATACACACCTTACTTTTATTTGGAGAAATTGTTAAGCCTAGGTTCCGAAGAAGTTCACATAAGGTGTTAATAGAATTTTGTAATATTCTAGTACCTTCATAGATAGATTGAGAAGTAAAATATAAAACAAAGTCGTCCGCATATTGGGATATAAAAATATCCTTTTCAAGAGTTTTACATATATTTATTGTTGCCACATTAAAGAGTAGTGGGGATAGTGGGTCACCCTGGGCCAGACCTCTACAAGCTGTTCTAGAAACATATCCGGTTTCAGTTTTAATTTTAATATTCCTATATTTCAAAAAATTCCAAAGGTATTGACATATTTTCGACCCTGCATTAATTTTATGTAAAATTGTTAATAAGGACGAAATATCGATATTGTTATAGGCACTGTCTATGTCCATAAAACAACCGATAGTATGTAATCTTTCAGAGAACCCCTTTTGAATACGAGAAACTAAGCAACTTAGACTATCGAAACAACCCTTAGTTTTCCTAAAACCTACCATATTAGGTGAGAACATACTATGTTTTTCCAAAAACCATTCGAGCCTCCTATTAATTATTTGATGGAAAATTTTGCACATACACGATAGTAAGGATATGGGCCTCAAAGACGAAATCTGATTCGGATCCCTTCCAGGTTTTGGAATTGCAATTATTTCAATATCACGCCACTGACTGGGAATAAAACTGCGTGCAAAGAATTGATTAAATAACGAAAGAAGAATGACCTTACCGTTATTGGGGAGATTTTTAATCATGGAGTATGAGATACCATCGCACCCAGGAGATGTATCCTTTGCTTTAATACATTTAATTAACTCCTGCATGGAGATATTAGTCTCTAGAATCAAATTAGGCAATGTAAATTTTGGTTGCTTCGGTATAACATAATCTGGTGTAAGACTGCGGATTAAGTCATTTGCTTTGGTAACATCTATAATAGTCCTAGGAGCCCGATAACCCTTTATCCATTTCATCTTGCGCCACATTTCAGAAACTGATATATTATTATCTATTGTTGAACAAAGTTGAATCCAATCATTAAGCCTTGCTTTTCGTATTAACTTTTGTGCAATTGCAATTTTATTTTGTAGAATATCTAAGTTTGCGGGATTTGGATTTTTACGAAAATTGGATAAAGCTAATCTTCGGATTGCCACTGATTTAGAAACTTCTGCATTCCAATATGTTTTAGGAGAAAATTTTGAGGTTGGATTTTGCGGTATTTTAGTAAGAGGGATATGTAGGTCTGCTGCCAAATTTATATAATCAATAAAAATATCATAAGCTTTTTGAAGATCGATAGGAAGTATTAAGTTTGAAAACATATCTTCAAGACAAATTTTATACGAATCCCAGTCGGCATTTTTATAATTTCTTTTAACTACAACGTTTTTATTCATAAAACATTCAGAAGACAATTTGATAACCAAATGGTCACTTCCCAAAGTTTCATTTAAAACTGACCAATTAAAATTAAGCGCAATATCAGATGTCGCCAAGGACAAATCAGGTGAAGATTCCTGCAAGGTACCGTTAACCAATTCAATGCGAGTTACACTGCCATTATTAATTACAACATAACTATTATCTATGAGTGAGTCTACAATTTGAACACCTCTCAGGTCTGTTTTATTGGACCAATTCGTATGGTGAGCGTTAAAATCACCGATTATGATTGACTTCCTATTAAATGATGAAAATAAATTATTCCAATCCGTTTGATTAGTCCGAACAGAGGGTGGGCAGTATACAATTATTACATTTTCTATAAGAGAATAATTAAAAATTTTAACATGAAGGACTTCGAATTCCGTATGCATCTGAAAGTTTCCTACCTGAGCTTTTATAGATTTATGAGTAACAATAGCCACACCCCCATATGAATCGTCCCTGTCATGACGAAATATATTATAGTTATTTATTTTAAGATGACTGTCGGGATCTAGCCACGTTTCCGAAATAGCAGCTATATGTATTTTATTTTGGTTAAGTAACTGAGAAAATGCTACTAGCTTAGGTTTAAGACTCCGGGCATTCCACTGTATTATATTCACTTTTACATTTTCAATGTTATCCATTAAAGAAATTAACAACCATTTGCAACAATGTAGACTCCGATATTTTGTCAACCACCAATAGTATAAACCACTCGATACAAAGTTTAAGGATATTTTTAATTTTAGTATACCATGACAAGTTTTTAAGGTAAAGGACTTCTTTTATTCGCGATAGTAGTTCGTTGCATGTAATGTTGTGTTCAGTGTTACCTTTTGTTTGTTTGTTACCACTTTGTTCGTACACGTAATCTTCGTCGATTCGCGGTTCCTCTGCGAAACTTGACTGCCATTCTAATAGGAACTCGGGTAGGTTTTGCTTCTTTTTCGATGACTTCTTCTTGTTCAGTGGTGCCTTATTGCATGGGTTAGCAGAGCTAGATGCTTCTTCGACGTGAACATCTGCCTCGACCGTAACAACTTCTGCAAATGTGGGGGTATTCTCAAGTGAAGAAATATAAACAATTGGATTATTTACATCCGTCTGCTTAGCTTGACCATTTACAAGAGGAGAAGGTGGGACGTACGCAGTTAAGGCCCTCTTGTATGAACAATTGAATTCAGCCATGATTTCACGTATTCTACGTTCTTTTAAATACAGAGGACACGTTTTAGATAGGGCCATATGGTTGCCTGAGCAGTTTATGCATTTAAAAATTTTAGTCTCACAGTTTGCATGATCTCCGCCACACTTGGGACAAATTATTTTATTGGAAGGACAAGTCATAAGTCTATGACCCAGTTTCCAGCACCGTGAACACTGTGAAACCGGATATATATAAGGTTCGACTTTTATCCTCAAACCATCGGTATAAACGTATGGAGGCAAAGAATTTCCTTTAAAACATATTTTAACTACTTCACAAGGAGACCAACCTCCTTCCTTGTTACGACGATCTAACCGCTTCACAGAGATAATCTCAATATTTTCTTGACAGAATAAACTGCTCAGTATCTCTTTTTCCTCCAGTTCCAACTCAACATCTTTTATAACGCCATAAGAGTAACTTACTTCCATAGCTTTGCTAAATCTCCACCTCTTGGCAATAAAGTCTTCACATGAACATAGCTTATCCATATTCGATTCATCTTGAAATTGTATTCGAACTCTAAATGGACTCAGATATTTAACGTGAAGTATATTATTAATTTCGTTTGCTTTTAACAATTTAGCCAATGCAAAAGACTTCGGAAGTTTATCACTGCATGATATCGTAACTTCTAGTTTCTGTGTTTCCTTCTCCGGACTATTCAGACGAGATTTTTTACCTTTTCCTTTATTATTTACTATCTTCCACTCTTCATCAGATTCTTCTTCTATAAGACTTCTTTTTTGACCGGTAATCGGTAAATCTTCAGTTTCATTCATCTCAATCAAGTTTTGGTTATCATCCTCCAATTTAGTATCGGTTAATTGATTTTGCTCCATTGCAAGTAAACAACACCTGGCGCAAGCGCCCCTCGCACCCGCGCTGGCATCGGCCGATGGCCACCTGCGTAGCTTAGCGCGTAAACAACACGAATTCTCGGAATTGAAATAGCAAGCAATTAATTTATTAAAAACACGTCTGATTCGCACGTGTGCCGATACGAACTGAAGATAAAGTAGTTGCTTGTTTATAACGGGTAAAGACTTGCATTGAAAAGCAAAATATGTTTTTTTTTTTACCTATTCAGAATAAAGAGAGACAGAATCGTACTACATTGTGATAACGGGCTACTACGGAACCCTACACTGTGCGTGGCCCGACACGCACTTGGCCGGTTTTTTTATCAGCAATTATTTATTTTCATTTCTGTGGCGATTTATTCGAGGGGCTCGTGGCTAAATGATTATAGCCGCTCGGGTCGATCGAAAGCTAAGCCACGCTCACCGCTGAATGACCCCAATTTGATGATTTCCCAATTTGATGATTTCCCAAACTCCAAAAAAAAAAATAGCCCTCCGTATCTCGAAAAAGCACGGTAAACCGTTGGTTCCGGCTGTCATTCGTACCTAGATCTTTGACTGACGTTACGGTAGTCAGACTGTACCTGGTTAGACTGGAAGCCAACCATAACATATTTGGAAAAAGGTTAGACAGATTGATTGTATCGATTTATTTATTATTTTGATTTTGACTCAACAAAAATCAATTAACTTTTTTTTTTCGTTTTATCGTATTTAGATATTGATATCACGTCTACGAAGTTTAACTAGCTAATTTAATTTGATCCTGTAAGTGTAAGATTTTCGACAAAACGTCCCTTACGTTATTTCATATTGATATGTTAACCGATTGGAATACAATCTTCTCTCCATTTTACGTATAGTTCACTTCCTAAATCACAGAGGCACTTGTGACCACTTTACAAGCACGATGGGCGTACTCTTGAGATTTGCATACAATTTCAATGGGACACCATGAATCAAAGGGGAGATGTATGGGGACATACGTCTTAGCATGGTGTATTGAATGTTGTTCAATTTGATAGAGTTGATGCTCGAGATAGTTCAGAAGGACAGTTGGGACATTGTTCAGTGTTAGATAGATAGATAAAACATTTATTTAGTGCATATAAAAGACTTAACGCCACGAATCAAAGCACAATTAAATGATAACAAATTACATGAATATATAAAAACAAGGTGCCAACATACAAAAAATGAAAACAGTCGCGGGTTTTTAACTGGACCTTATGTTACGAGGACGTCTTTCGCAGGTAAATCAGTAGAGAATGAAGTATAATATACCATTGATTATGAACAATATTAATACTGCCAAATACACAATACCGAGTGACGAAGAGACCTCCATTATAAATCCGAAGCGCTCCCGTTCAACAAGTACTTAAACAAACAATGGACAACAATAGTTTCCGAACTGTCACTTCTATATCTTTGACAAACAGCCCCGTCCCACTTGTGCATACATTACTGATTCACAAAGGAAAACGCAGAAATAGGTCGAAACCTTACGTATATCGCATCAAAGACTAACTCCAAGAAGAGGATTGGTAGAGGTGCAAGACAGAAATACACATGTCAGTAGCTTGTCACCCATGTCATTGTTGAAGTTTGTTTGTTTTGTTAATAGCATGCAAGTAACTTGCATAGTTTTGTGGTGCATGCTTCCGAATTCTGCCCGATATAGCCTGAAATTTTGGGCATCTTTTAAATTATTTTTAACGCACCTCTATCCGTGACAATAATATCATCGCCATTATTTTGTTCTCTTTTGTATAATCTTGGTGACATCCATTATCTTTTACTGTTTTTCTAGTCTATTCGTTGGCCTGTCATTCAAAGAGATGATCACATTGCCTAATCTTTCAAAAAAGATCCATGAAACACTTCTAGATTATTTTATTCTATGTCCGTTCCCCATGTTCTTTTGTGTGCTCCGGACCAACGCGATCAAGCATCGGCCTGGGCGTTGGAGCGTCAAAACCAATCTCACTCCAGCGTCACTTGTGGCTTTTTGAATTTGATTTGGCCTTTTCCATGACGTCACGTGCTTTTGAAGTGCGGTCCGCCTTTGAGTGGACTTTAGTTTGCATTTCTTGTGTAGGTGTTTTATGGAGCCGACTGAATTTCAATTTACTGGACTGGACAGGCCATTTCGGCGTTTGAAGAGACTTATTGAGTTATAGGTAGCATCTGTAGCCTGTATTTCCCATTACGGGATTTGAACTGAAAGGTGACAACCCAGACTTTAACAAACTTGATTTTGACCGTGTGATTCGACAGTTTCATCTTGTAATTACAATATTTAATAGTAATTATACCTACATACATAGGGAACCGTGAATACAAATGAGTTATCAATAACGTACAGGATTTTAACTCCTATTACTTCACATAGATCAAGGGTTAAAGTTTGGACGAGTTGATTTATATTATCTTACTTGACATATTCTTGATCGAAGTAAATGCTTCTTATAAGAATACGTCGTGTTTTAAAACGGGTATAGTATGTAACGGGATATTGTGTACTTATTTACTTAATTTTTTATTTCTTATTTTATATCTCATTTTTTACTGCACCGGTTCAAGTCGTCAAGTCAACGTCAGTTTTCGCTACGAACCAGCGCTATGGCTCTGTCTCGCATAGGGTCACAGCATTACAGCATAGGTTTGTGTGTTCCGGACAGGTACTACGTGTGGGGAAGACGACAGCCACGGCTGTTGGCGGAGCCGCGAGCTCGGACAAATCTTTTAAGTGAGGCGCCACTGACGCGTGCACTCCGCACTCTCAACCTCATCGCTAGTGACTCGTACCTATTCTGTTGTTCTCTGAGTGAGTTCACAAAGAATGCATTGTTTGTAATAAGTTACAAAATTTAATTATATTATGGAGTTAGTAATAAGTTAGGATAAGAGATTAGATAAATGTACACTATTGCAATAGGTTTCCCTATAAGGATAGATGTAAGTTGGGAAAATAAATAAATAATAAATAATTACGCTGAGCGATGGCTGTTTTGCGTGAATGTGACGCATATTTTCCCCTAACTTTTTCTTTTCTGTGTTTGCGTTTTTTCTTTGCGTCATGTCTGTCCGTAAATAAATGCGTTTTCTTTGTTTTTTCTTTTCTTTTTTATCATTCAAATGACTGACATGGTTTTACCCGGTCTAAAATCGCATCATATACCCCTTGATATAAAATCAAAACTTTTAACAATATGCACAGCAACGCCGCTAATGAACAGAGCTTAAACCAAGCAAAATTAATTGGCTGGCGAAGGGGTAAGATAATCCCGTCTTACGAACTAGTAATTATTTTGATAGGGACGTTACAGCCCATGGGAGTAAAGGGAGTGGCGTTATGTGGTGCATGCGTGTTTTAATTAGATTCGGATTATCAGACTCTTGATTAATGATTTGGAAAGTTATCTGACATTTTGGTATTGTTTTTTTTGGGACAAGGTTCTAATTTTTGTTTTCTAATCATGGTACCTACCTTTTTGTATCTCATGTCTAACTTAGTGAACCTACACTATCCTTGGGGGAAATTGTGTCCTGTCAATAGTCAATAAACTACAGCCGGTTGATTCTGTTAGAATCTCACCGTGAGAAGTTAGGCGAAGGGAGCAGTTATTCCATCTAATGCTAGCGATTGACAATATTGACAACTTACTCCACGCTCACTTCACCTAAGTTTTCACCGTGAGATTTTTACAGAATAGCACCGCTGGTCTAGAACACTATCTTGAAGCCAATTTGAACATATGGCATCCAACTATGGGGAACTGCTAGTGTCTCTAATATCAACATGCTCCAAAGAATTTAAAAAGTCATCCTTAAAAACATCACAAAAGCACCATAGTTTACAACTAACTGCGAGGTTCATTAATACCTTAAGGCTCCTACAAACAGGCGCGACACGCGATGTAACCGCACGCGACACAACGGCACCGCATGTTGCGCGACTTGCGGTGCCTTTGTGTCGCGCGCGATTTTATCACATATCGCGCCTGTTTCAAGGAGCCTTTAACCAAACAGTGCATCAGGAAGCGAAAAACTGGCAAGAACGCTACAGAGCATGCCTTCAGAATCATCTAAATCCTTTGGCAAAATCTCTTACGAAACCGGATCATAAAAGGCGCCTGAAAAGGTTAGCTGTCAATTAATGTTTAATTTTATTTATTTATTTAAGATAGTAAGTAAGTATTTATTTATTTTACCAAAAGACTTAGCCTAGGTGACATCAGTGTTAATTCAATAGGGGTTGGGAGATACGTATACAACATGACAGATATAAATAAATCTAAGACGCTGTACAGTTAAATTTTAACAATACATAATAAAAATTGACCTACAGAAATTGTCAAAATTGACAGGATAACAAACCAATCAATAGGAAAGTCCATCTTTTAATTATTTGAAGTATTATTATAGGTATATTTGTATCTAAAAGGCTTGTGGCTAAGTAATAACAGCCGCATGGTTCGAACGATCAGGTAAAGCTACCCTTGTCGCGGTTTGTCTATGGATGGGTAACTTAACTTTACATACAAAGACCCCTCCGTGCCTCGGAAAGCACTTTAAGCCGTTGGTCCCGGCTGTCATTCGTAGATCTTTGACTGTCGTTACGGGTAGTCAGAAGCTCGAAAGTCTAACAACCAATCTTACCAAAGCGTATCGTATTACCTAGTCCCTAGGTTGTGGAGAGAGTTGTCGATGTACTGGAGATGTGGTGCTTGCGGGGACTGCTGCGGATTCCCTGGACAGCGTTTAGGACCAATGTTTCGATTTTGGAGGAGCTAAAAGTCAAGATTATCGTCGACTGTGCAAACACGAATTATCAAATATTTGGGCCACGTGGTTCGTAATAAACACTCCGTGGAACGAATCGTTGTCCAGGGACAAGTGGATGGCAAGCGGTCACGCGGTCACCTACGCGTTGGACAGACCTTATCAAAGCATCAGCACAAACCTCCATAGTTCAGAATTTCCGAGACGCTGAAGACCACAATAAGTGGAGGAGCATCACGAGGGCTGTTTTGGCCAAAGAAAATACAGAGTCATCAACCACGACCACTCTGTCAAGAGTGAACGACTAAGGAGGAGGAGGTCGTGCAGGTCAGATAGGCAGTCGCTCCATGTAAAATACTGGTATTCAGCTGCATCTGGTTAGACTGGAAGCCGACCCCAACATAGTTGGGAAAAGGCTAGGCAGATGATTTGTATCTTGCTTGAATCTTTGAATACATTTATTCATTCAGGTACGCATAATTTGTGTAAAGGCATCAATATAATTCTCAACCGTACCTGTTTTGGTTCGATTGAGAATAATCCTTTGGGCTCCAAGAAGCTGTAATTAATTTCTTGTTAATTTAAACCGATTTTCGTGTTCAACCGGGTATTACCGGAAAAGTTATAAAGTTTCAGTGGATTTTGAAAGAGAATATCTTAAAATGGTTTAATAATTCAAAATTATATCATGTTTAATTTACTGGATGATTTTATGGAATTTTATCATAGAAAGGTAGACGAAAATTAAATAAAAGTACATTAGAGACGTTTGAGCAAACATGGTCACGATTCACGGCAGATAAACGGAAAGACGGAATGTATTAATTAAAATGTACATATAGCTGAAAAAGAGCGTTAAGCCGTTGGTCCCTGCTTTCATTAATGAATCTTTGACAGTCGTTACAGGTCGTCAGAAGCCCGAAAGTCTGACAACTAGTCTTACCAAAAGATATCATATTACCTAGTAACTGGATTGTGGTGGTCTGACAGGCAGTCGCTCCATGTAAAATACTGATATTCAGCTGCATTCGGTTTGACTGGAAGCCAACCCCAACATAGTTGGGAAAAGGCTAGGAAAATGATGATGAGCTGAAAAAGGCTGAGTAAGCTGTAGTGATCTTCCTGTACGAGTCGCAATAAATACTTTTTCTTTCTTTCTTAAAGACACCCCAAATTTTTTTTTAAGAAGATATTCATGTTTGACGCATAGGGTCTTTGCCCAGTAATAAGACGGTATAGCTTCAGAAAAACATGTTAAAATAGGAAGCTAATCTAACTCAGAAATAGAATAAATGCAGTATGACAGTCAAGTGGAACAAAAACACAAAGCACATTTGCAAGACACTATTTTTCAAACGACACTTTCATATTTTACTAAAAACAATTCTGACTCATATTCCTGCATATTCGCTGCAACTATCCAAAATACAGGAACTTGTTCAGAGTAAAACGAGTTCCCTGTAACATAAACTGCCATGGAATACATAAAGTTTATTCTCTAAATATTCTCCCGAGGATTCCTTAGCAGTGTGAGGCGGTTGTGACTTACCAAGTGTTTAAGAAGGAATAGTTTTTGCTAACTTGCGAGTTTGGTTTGGTGGCTTATATTTTGTGCATATATACTTACATCTTTGCCTAACCGTTCGGGGATTACACGCGTGATGTTATATTACGTTATAATAATACAATGTAGCGAATTGGAATCCAGCTCCTGCATGTGGAATCCAAACGAAAGTACCTACGCGCTTTAATTGGAAAGGTTACAGGATTTACTACTAGATTTTCAACCTTATCGCGAAAGCACGAGGTTCAAAGTTGATTGGAAAAATTTGAAAGTTTCGGGTAGCTTGATGTGCTGGCGTCTGTTTAAAAAGCGTTCCTTAGGTTTCTTTATAAGCGTAAACATTGTCATTTCATCTTTACCTCTATCTGACTAAACGCGTACTGGGATGACTTGGATATAGCTTGTTATATAGAGGTAAAGCAAAAGACCAGGTCATCATAGCCTTTAAGACGCTCCGTGGCACTATTGACGCGCCTGATCTAGACGTGTACAGGTACTGCTGCAGCAGAAAGCATTTGCTATGCCTTCATGTCGCACCGTTGCACGTGCTAAGACCCCAGTAGCACGAACTCTGGTCGCACAGCTGTTACAAAATAATAAGCCTTCAATTCTGTAAGCACGCTACTACGCTAGCTTTAAGTTGCCAGAACAGAATAAAATAAGTACCTTCCATGCTGAATGCGATAGTGACTCCTTACTTAACTTAAATAAGGTTCAATACAACGTCCTGTTTCAAATGTCTCAAAACGGTGAAGGAAAACATCGTGAGGAAACCGGCATGTCCTAGAACCAAAAATTCGAAGACATGTGGCTTCTACCAACCCGCACTGCGCGTGGTGGATTATTAGCCCACTCCTTCTCTAAGAGAGGAGGCCTGTGTCCCAGCAGTGGGAACACTATATGCTGATTATGTAAAACGTCCTATAAATGTTTTCTCTTTGTAAATATTGGAGAAAACAATTCTGAGAGAAGTGTCAGAATTGTTTTCTCCAAAATTTACAAAAAGTAAAGGTTTATAGGGACCACTTATAGATATTCCCTTAGTAAGGGATTTCAAAGCAAAGCTATTATCATATGTCCCGCGGCGCTGGTACCAAACAAAACGTTTGTCTTTTTAGCACATTTGTTTAAGATAGTTGTATTTCATCGTCGTCGCATGCATTATGCTTAGCATAAAAATATCTTTCTCTACGGAAGTCTCTCAGAATGGCAATATTACGTACCTACACGGTTCAACCAAGTTGGTTCACTTTAATTGAAAGACTGAAAAATTTATGATTTTTTGTTAAGGGTCTTACAGGACCTAAACACAAAAAAAACCGGGCAAGAGCGACTCCGACTCGCTCACCGAGGGTTCCGTAACATCGGGGTTTATGCATAAGGTTTATGTTTATGAAATAAAATGTTTTTTATATTTTTTTATATTTGAGTTGGTTGAATAAAAGGTAAATTGCGGTTTACGATTAATGACGTATTAAAAAAAAACTACTTACTAGATCTCGTTCAAACCAATTTTCGGTGGAAGTTTACATGGTATTGTACATCATATATTTTTTTTTAGTTTCATCATTCTCTTATTTTAGAAGTTACAGGGGGGGGGGACACACATTTTACGACTTTGGAAGTGTCTCTCGCGCAAAATATTTAGTTTAGAAAAAAATGATATAGGAAACCTCAATATCATTTTTGAAGACCTATCCATAGATACCTCACACGTATGAGTTTGACGAAAAAATTTTTTTTTAGTTTCAGTTCTAAGTATGGGGAACCCCAAAATTTATTGTTTTTTTTTCTATTTTTATGTAAAAATCTTATTGCGGTTCACAGAATACATCTACTTACCAAATTTCAACAGTATAGTTCTTATAGTTTCGGAGAAAAGTGGCTGTGACATACGGACGGACAGACAGACAGACAGACGGACAGACAGACAGACAGACATGACGAATCTATAAGGGTTCCGTTTTTTGCCATTTGGCAACGGAACCCTAAAAACGCAAGTTTTAGAAACAATAAAAGCAAAAGCTTTTGATACCGTTTCTGTTCCTATCTTATTGAACAAGCTCGAGAAAATAAGCATTCGAGGTAAGCAGCTTAAGCTTTTTGCAGACTATTTAAACAACCGTTGTCAATGTGTGAAAATTGATAATATTACCAGCTCAGAACTAAAAAATACCTCTTTTGGGGTCCCGCAAGGAAGTATATTAGGACCAACCTTATTTCTTATTTATATAAATGACCTCTGCAGTCTACAACTAAATTCGGGTAAAATTATATCGTATGCTGATGATACCGTATTCCTGTTCTCCGCAAATACATTACAAGATGTTGGGTTATGTGCACAGCAAGGTTTCAATATAGTTAATAGATCGTTACAACATAACTTATTGACATTGAATGCTGACAAAACTAAATACATACGCTTTTCTTTACGCAGCTCAAAACCATCTATTCCAGATATTTATGCACACGTTTACCCAGTAACTGGGTTGTGGAGGTCAGATAGGCAGTCGCTCCATGTAAAATACTGGTATTCAGCTGCATCCGGTTAGACTGGAAGCCGACCACAACATAGTTGGGAAACGGCTAGGCAGATGATGATTTATGCACACGTTTGTAACACGCTTGCAAATTCAAAATGTAATTGTCCAATTATCCATAATACGAACAATATAAAATATCTTGGAGTAATTATTGATGCTACACTTACATTTAAAAATCACATAGATCTATTATGCAGCAGAGTACGTAAACTGATGTTCATTTTCAAAAAAATTCGTCATTTTGCCAACTCTAAGGTAATAAAACAGGTCTACTATGCTCTGTGTCAATCAATAATTACATATTGTATTACCGCATGGGGAGGTGCGGCTAAAACAGTTTTACTTCCACTGGAGCGCGCTCAAAGAGCAGTATTGAAAGTATCCACATTCCGGCCTATCCTGTTCCCGACCCAAGATTTATATAAATCTTGCAATGTTCTGACAGTGCGGCAGTTATTTATTATGAATGCGTTACTAAAACAGCACTCTAAATTGCCGTATAATAGAGTTGTCACTGATAAGAGACGAAAAGACATCTATATGGATAATTATAGATTAAGGCATTCGTTTATGTATAGATTTTTTATATTCCTAGGCCCATTTCTGTATAATAAAGTAAACGCAATTTTGTCTATGTCTGCATTAAAAACGGTACATTGCAAAAATGTTATTACAACTTGGTTGCAAAATCTGTCCTATGATGACACTGAAAAGTTACTGGTTGTTTTAAGTTAAATACTATTTTTATTTCTGTATTGTCCTAGCATTAGTCTACTAAGTTACCCACTATTTATGTATATTATCAATCTTTGAAATATTATTGTAATAAGCTAATTTGCACATAGTGATACCTGAGATACAGGTTTATCCTAGTTCAGGTCAATCCCATTATTATATACCTACCACTTTAGTATAAGGCTTAGTATTGTAAATATGCATTATGTATTCAAATAAAAATAAATAAAACATTAAAACTGATAACTTAACACAAAACCAATAAGTAGGTTCAAAATGTCGTATATTATATCATAGGGAGTCTATCGTAAATCAATTGAGTTTATCTATCATAATTATATTCATATCATCGGATCATCATCATCATCATTTCAGCCGAAAGACGTCCACTGCTCCCTGGCCTCCCCCAATAGATTATGGCAAACCCCCCCGGTTTACCATAATCGCCACGCTTGGCAGGCGGGTTCGCGATCGCAATATGGTATGGTGGTGGAATACACAGAGAACGCTGCTGCCCATTCTCCGGTCCGACCCTTAGTCGCCTTTTACGACACCCATGGGAAGTATGGGGTGGTGCTATTCTTTAAGTCCGGCACCACACAGACAACCATCATCAGATACCTATCAATTAATCTGCCTGAATTTTGATTTTTTTTTTAATATTATCAGTATTTCACATGGAGCAACTGCCTATTTGGCCTTCACAACCCAGTTACTGGGTAACACGATACCCCTTGATAAAACTGGTTATCAGAATTTTGGGCTTCTGACTACCCGCAACGACGTTGGCGCAGTGGTTAAGCGATTGAGTGCTGCGCTGCGTGTCGCGGGTTCGATTCCCGCACGGAACAAATGTTTGTATGACCTACAAGTACTTGTTCCGGGTCTGGCTGTTTGTGTACCATAACCATAATCAGCCTATAATGTTCCCATTGCTGGGACACAGGCCTCCTTTCGGTGAGAGGGAGTGGGCCGTAATCCACCACGCGGGCCCAGTGCGGATTGGCAGAAGTCACTTGTCTTCGATTTTTTTTGGTTCTAGGACATGCCGGTTTCCTCACAATGTTTTTCATCTCTCATACTCGGAAAGTAGTGTTTGTTTGATTCGAATAGCGGGTGGAAAACGCTGCTTCCCACCCTTGGGTGGGAAAGTCTCATAGTAATTGCTTCCCTCCCTAGGGCGGGAATGAAATTTAAAAATAGAACTAAATTTAGTTAGGTAGTCGGCTTAGTCAGACATACGACACCCTTAACTGATTATGTACTTAAATATTTATTATGCTACCCATCAAATCTTATGAATGTGCGTTAATTAGGAGAGTTGGATAAAAAGCTCATATGTTAACGCCATTAAATCATTCAGATTTAGCGCACAAGTTAATAATTTACCTTGAATAAATTCAACATACATAGGTACGATAATCACCATTCTGATGTCAGTTGTGGTCGAGGCTAAAAAACATAAAAATTGTGGGGATTTCGAACATCCTGACTTTACCATAATGGGGCTGTGAATATACATCATTTAATTATTTGATGAATTTATCCATAGTTTAAGGTAAATAAGTAGTGGTAATGAACTTTTTTTGATATTTAATGTCGAAGTTTCGCGCCAATCGTAGGTATGTGTTTTATTTTTACTTTTCACAAATTTCACACACACAGATGTAGATAAGATTTAAAATGTGACAAATGTTATTGATAATATTATAAACAACACGAACATGCCCAGGTTTTAACGTAATATTCAAACACAGGTTCAATAATACGTATTAATCATTACCACTACTCAATTTGTGTTAAAAATCGCCGACCATTATTGTTTTTTTTTTATTGCAGTGATGTGTGAAAGCGATTATTCCAAACAATTTTTTTTTTAATTTCTATTGACTCGAGTAATTATATGACGAATGTAATCGATATTTGAAAATAAAATAAAAATATTTTAAGCAATAAATACAATAAGCATTGTTTATAATAATGATTTATGCTTTTCTAATATCATTTCAATCTCTTCTAATATCATGTCAATAACAGACAGGCCAATAGGTACCTTATTTACTGAATTTTGCGCCGAAATGCTTCTATTTTTGAATTTATATTCGGAATGCGATCGCTGCTTAAAATTATTTAAATTTATTGGACAATTATTTATTGTGGATTTTATTTTTGATACTTTCTAATAGTTTACTACAGAATTCCCAGTAAACATTTTTTAGGTAGGCTTACCAGAAGTTTTTTTGAGAATGATGATAATTAATGAATTGTATAGATTGGTTATTCTGCAAACACTTTACATTTCAATACATTTTGTTAGTTTAAAGAGTTTTTATTCAGTTTCTACAATTTTTTTTTATTGCGAGTATCGATTAGGCTGTATGCAAGTTTTGAATCGAAATAAGAAAGTTGGGTGGACGGTCAGCACTAAAAAGTGTCACGTCGCAACACAATTTTTAGTAATTTTTATCAAGATTATCGTGTTTTCTAAGTAATTTATGAAAAATGGTAAAAGTAAGAATGCAGACAGAATTATAATAATACGGGCCCTAGTAAGCGGAACGGCCTTCGGTGGTGGCACAGAATCTACTCTTGTGGCAGTGACGTGGTGTGTTCCATACTTCAAATTTAAAAAAGACAGAATAGGTACCTATTATTCATGTAATTATTATCAATAAATATTTTAGAAAAACTACTATTTTTTACTTTCCTTAAATTCGAAATGAAAAGTAGAGTGTTTAACGCGGGTGAAGTCATCAATTCCCACTCGGACTATAGCCGCCCTCGCTGCGCTCGGGCGTCTAAATGCCTCGTATGGGAATTGATTCCTTCCGACCCTTGTATAACAATCTACTATTCCTTCACCGTTTTGAGAGCAGTGGTGATGAAATAATTTACACAAAGTAGAGCGCCTGTCTGGGGTCGAACCTACGACCTACAGGTCGTAAGTCGTGGCCGTTACCACTTGGCCATCACTGCTCAACTCGGCTGTTTGTGTATGTGACTTTAAATGTTTGTAAACGCACCCACAATACAGGAGAAATTCCTAGTGTGGCGCAAAGCTTAAAAAAAAAAAGTTTTGGATGGTCACCCATCCACGTACCGAACACGGCCTGTGTGGCTTAACCACCGATCGTACGGCTGTTGTCATTAAACCACGAGTCCCTATATACTCTACAAAAACCATGATCAGGACAATAATGGCAAACAATAATTGCGAGCGAAGGGTGGCGACCATTCAATCAGCAGTGGAACATAATCATAAAGTGTCAGGGCCTCACTCGTAAATATCTGACCGACTGACCACAATGTCAGAACTTGCAGAAGTTCAGTACAAATTTTTTTTTCGATTGTATCACTCAGATGTAAGTACCCAACCCGAAAAGCCGGTCAATCGGTAATGTTACGAGCTAGGGGTTCGTCACAATAAAAACAGCCGATTTAATCAAAAAATTACACTTTAATTAAACAACACTAATAACAACTCAAACACACTAACTATAAAACACAATTGCACTACTGATCGCTCTAAGTCGCGCTTGAAGATCGCTTCGATGTATTCGCTTGTATCGCTTATCCAACTCTGACCCGGCTTGCGGCCCATACCGGCCATAAATAGTGCCTCAGATAGTTCTAGAACCTTCTACTGTAGAAACATCTAGAATGTTCGAGTACATACCGGCCCGACTGACCAGATGTCGACAGTTCTAGAAAGTTCTAGCATCGAAATTTCTAGAAGGATCTTGACTGTACTAGTTCTGCTACTCGATACTAGATGACGCTAGTGGTAACTAATGTCACCATGTACCAGGCATTAACAGTAATGTGAAGTGTAGTGACCAAGCAAAAGCATGAACTGCCTTTACCCAATGTTCCTCTGCTGGGACATAAGCCTCCTCGCAGAGAGGGAGCCGGTTGTAATCCACCACGCGGGCCCAGTGCGGGCTGGTAGATGTGACATGTCTTTGAATTTTGGGTTCTAGGACATGCCGGTTTCCTCACGATGTTTTCCTTCACCGTTTTGAGAGCAGTGGTGATGAAATAATTTATACAAAGTAAAGCACCTGTTTGTCTGTGTGGTGTGCCGGACTTATAGAATAGCACCACCCCTTACTTCCCGTGGGTGTCGTAAAAGGCGACTAAGGGTCTTACCGGAGAATGGGCAGCAGCGTTCTCTATGGATTCCACCATCATACCATACTGCGATCGCCAACCCGCCTGCCAAGCGTGGGGATTATGGCAACCCCCCCCCCCCCCCCCAAAATTGGGGGAGGCCTATGTCCAGCAGTGGACGTCTATCGGCTGAAATGATGATGATGATGAAAGCACCTGTTCAATTCAGTTCAAGGGTTCCAAACTAATATCATAAATTCGAAAGTAACTCTGTCTGTCGGCCTGTCTGTCTGTATGTTACCTTTTTACGCCTAAACCACTGAAAGGATTTCGATAAAATTTGGCAGAGAGATAGATTACATCCCGAGGAAGTACATAGGATAGTTTTTATCGACGTACCTCGCGAGCGAAGTCGCGGACGGAAGCTAGTTACTTTATATTTTTTATGAAAAGTCATAGATAGTTTAATTAGTTAATTAAAACGTTATAGTGTATAGTTAAAAATTTAGAATATGAATTTTAAATCATAATGTGGTGTGTCACAGCTAAACTGGAAATATGTCAACTTACTTTTGGAGGCCACTGTATCTAAAGTCTATTCAAATTCAAACATGTTTCAAATGATGATGTTATTTCAAGTTAAACAAATATGAACTTTATTTTAATGGTAATTAAGTTGATTTCAGAGTGACTAGCACTATTGAAAAAGTTATAAAAACGTTTGAAGTTGTAGCGTAAGTAAACTGAACTTTATGATGTAGGATTTAAAGTTATTTTTCCATAAACTCATATTTGTTTACGTTTTTGGTCAATACATCGCGAATGCAGATTAGTATCGGCAACGTGCGTCACTATTTTAATCAGAAATGAGCTGATTTAGAGGTACTTGTAATAATACCTACTTCCTAGCTAGATCAATCTCTCATGTATCGGACCTACTGATATTTCTTTACAGCATTAGATCGGACGCACAACCGGACAGTTATGGCCTGCGTCGAGATGTTATGACGCAAAACGGTAGGGCGCTGTAATTGATCCTCGATTGCTATGCACCCGGTGCATTTTGTGGTGATATTATGACGATTCCGTGATATTGAAATAGAAAAAGGAATCCTCCTGAAACCGTGCTTTAGTTTTTTTTTTTTTTCATTCTAGCCTCATCATCATCATCGGCCTTGCCTTTTCCCAACTATGTTGGGGTCGGCTTCCAGTCTAACCGGATGCAGCTGAATACCAGTATTTTACATGTCGCGACTGCCTATTTGATCTCCACAGCCCAGTTACTGGGTAATACGATACACCTTGGTAAGACTGGTTGTTAGACTTTCGGGCTTCTGACTACCCGTAACGACTGTCAAAGATCCACGAATGACAGCCGGGACCAATGGCTTAACGTGCTTTCCGAGGCACGGAGGGGTCACGTAAAGATGTATGTAAAGATGGTCACCCATCCACAGACCAACCGCGGCAAGCGTATCTTAACCTGATCGATCGTCCTGTGCGGCTGTTATTATTTAGTCACGGGCCCCTGTACGTATTGACTATACATTGCACAAAAATAATTGTTGGGAAACTAGTTTTATTTTTGGTGCGAAAATTTGCTGTTTCTCGCAAAACATACTGCATAAGGGTGCATGCAACGGTACAGGGGTCGTGGGGATATTTAATTTTAAACTTTTATAACATTAAAAACTTAACGTAAACGTTAACTTAGACGTTAACTTAAACGTAACTGTCTAGCGCTGATTTGCTGGATTCGTTTTCTCCTATAGCGATATTTTTTTTCCTCACAGTTCATTTTGTTTATTTGTCTGTATGTATGTATCAATCTATGTATTAGTATTTATCCTTGTATTTTATAGTCATTTCCCAGCTATTTATCCCGTATGTTGCACCTGCCATGTTTTGTCTCTGCATCACTCTAAGGTTGACTGGTAGAAAATGTCTCAGGCATTTAGTCCGCCTTTGTACAGTATTTCTTATACTTGTGCATAAACTTTTAATAAATTAAAAAAAAAAACTTGTTCTCGTAAAAAAAACGTCAGTAAAAATTTGTAATTTTGCCCTTCAATATAACCCTAAGGTTCCCAGGTATATATATTTTAATCTCAATTTTGTCCTGGACTATAACAGTCCAGGACAAAATTAAGATTAAAATGACGGGGAGTACAAGTGACTCTCGGATTCGTTAAGTCTCTTTTTACGCCCAATTTTAACACCCCGGTTACAAAAAAAAAAGGTTATTTTCCTACTAAACCCATTGGCCAGTGTATCGTATTGAGTCAATAAAAAATCAACAATAACTGCTGTCTATTATAACCGTTGTTGCGTGAATAACGATCATCGATAAACGTCCACGGTTGAACGTAAAATGCATCCCTATAGCGATTAAATCAGTCTGTCAGGCATGTATAGATGTACAAGTAGGTATCTTTTGGCGCGTGGCCAAATGCGGAACTAACGCCGCCATCTTGTTTTTAGGGTTCCGTACCTCAAAAGGATAAACGGAACCCTTATGAGATCATTTTGTTGTCCATCTGACTGTCCGTCTGTCAAGACCCTTTTTCTCAGGAACGCGTAGAGTTATCAAGTTAAATGATAAATGATTTATTTTCTGTAAGTAGGTTTTTACAAACACTTTTACACGTCATCATATTTTTTAAACTAGATGTGGTCGGCGTTTCCTATCTAACTACTCTGAGAAGAAAGGCCGAAACAAACTCAGAGGTCACAGTCTCTTTTAAAGTCCAGACAAAATCTTGGTCAGATCGTGTGAAGACCATGTAGATTGATGTCTGAAATGGTCTTTTGAGGAAAGAACCACACAGATTGAGCGGACCTGTCCAACCAGTGCACTCAATTGTCAAAAATCGTGCAGCTCAACTTAGAAATTGAGGAGCTCAACGATTCGACGAACAATACCAAAGAAAGGACATTTGGGTAGGCCGCGTAAATTACTCAAACTGCCAGATCATGATTAAAACTAAGAAGGAAAACAGATAAAAAATTACCCACATAGTCCTCACATTCACAATAATTAAATGAAAAATAAAAATACTTTACAAAGTAAATATTCATGTCATTGTCTAAATAAAATTCATCAATGTCAATGTGTATATAAAAAAATCCGGACATAATCTTTGAGGACCATGTAGATTAGTGTCTGAAATGATCTTTTGAGGAAAGAACCACACAGATTGAGTGGACCTGTCCAGTCAGTGCACGCATTTGTCAGTAACCGTGCAGCTCAACTCAGAACTTAAGGACCTCAACGATTCGACGAACAATACCAAAGACAGGACATTTGGGTTGGCCGCATAAACTACTCAAACTGCCAGACCATGATTAAAATGAAAACAATGACCCACATAGTCCTCACATTCACAATAATTAAAATTAATATCAAATACTCACGGCTGCAATTCCTTGAAGCAATGAAAAAATCAAACTTCTAAGTCAACACTATCAAAAGACACGAGATATGTTCCGTTTATGGAGCATATTTTGACACTCTCAAGGGAATCAAAACCTCTACATAAGCCTGTTGACCTGGAATCATAAAATTTGGCAAGAAACAATCTCATGTAGCACAAGTAAGGGCAAAAGTCCGAAAACCGTAAATTCGTAGTTACGCACCTACGAATTTGTACGGAACCCTCAGTGTGCGATTCCGACACGCACTTGACCGGTTTTTTTACCCGACTGCGTCAGAAGGAGGGTTATGTTTTTCGAGTGTATGTATGTATGTATGTATGTATGTATATTTCTTTGGCACGCTCTGTAGCCTAAACGGCTTGATCGATTTCAGCTTGAGAGGTGCTGTTAGATTCGTCTTAATTGTGAGAGTGACACTGAATATATCAAAATTGAAAAAAAATTAAAATGGCCGATTTATGGCGCAATATGTCTTCAAAAAGAATTTTTTTATCTCTAAACCTATCGAGTGGGGTATCAAAATAAAGGGTTTTAAAAGGTGATTACAAAAATATATATAACTTATATGGTTAAAAGTAATTCGAAGTGACAAAACGTAAAAAACAAATACCAAGAACTAAGTCGTTTGCGAAATCTTTCACATTTGTAAAGTAAAAAGCTGGAAATAAAAAAAATAATTTAAAAAATAAAAAAACCCGACTGCGAAACTGAAAAGCTACAAACAAGCCCATTTTAAATTAAATAAAAGTTGGAAGCAGGCGGGACCCATACCATTTTTATCATATTTTCAAATTCAAATGGGTCCCGCCTGCTTCCAACTTTTATTTAATTTAAAATGGGCTTGTTTGTAGCTTTTCAGTTTCGCAGTCGGGTTTTTTTATTTTTTAAATTAATTTTTTTAATACATTTCACAAGACAATTGGACAAATGTTTACTAACATCGCCCTCCTGTCAACATCATTCGAGCATCAAAACTTCTAGAGAAGTTGAGAATATACTGACATACATACATACAAATAAACATACATACTTCCAAAATAAATATCACTAGAATTTTAATAAATATAATGCAATCAAAATAATGAATGAATAATTATAATGAAATGCAATGTGATGAGGCTGTAACATACCCTTGTTTTAATACAGTGTGTAAAAACATACATCACATAGCCGTCAACTACGCATTGACTACACACCATCATCTGCCTAGCCTTTTCCTAACTATGTTGGGTTAACCTTCGTGTTGGCAAAACTTCCCTGACGTCACGCAAAATCCTGCATCTCGCAAGCATAGTTTACCGCGCAACTAGCAAATAAACAACGGCCCGACATGAACTTCTATGGAGGATGAGTGAAACCCTTTTTCTCCTACCTACCTCTATATCATTATGATTTCAGTCCGATAAAGGGATGGTGTTATCAGTCATGTATAGCTCTTGCTCTGGAATTAAGATGACATTAAAACGTCAAAATACATCACCTGTTCCACTGACAGAAACATCAGAACAATTTTATTATGTTTATGTTAGAAGCGCTAGACGCAACTACGCTTGCGTAGTAATATTGAAGGAACGATAACATTGTCTATTTTTTTTTACTATCCTTTGCAATCCCACCTCTGGGCAAAGGCCTCACTCCTTCCACCTTTCGTGAGCCCGCGCGTCCCCTTCCAGTTTTGACGGAACCTATTCAGCTCGACCCGCCATCCCTACGTGGATTGCCGCGACCCCATAGTCTATACTAAAATTAAAGCGTACCTACATATGAATCTGATTTCTCAAGTTAGGTACAATCACACTCTCCTCTCAGTTTGTTTCGGTCTTTATTCTCACAGCAGTCAGTGAGAAAAAGCCGAACTCATCTAGTTTTCAAACATAATTTAAATTCGACGTGAAAAACTGTTTTTTTTTTAACCAATTTGCACAAATAAACGAACGGACAACCCTAAAAAAAAACACGAGCAAAGTCGCGTGCACAACCAATAGCCAATAAACGTCAACCAGTATAATGACGTCACGAATTTCGGAAATATTCTTCCGAATGCACCACTCGTAAAAGGTTTACGGCCAGTTCCGGGGGCACCTAGGTTTATTAACGTTTTATACATGTGTGTGTCGTAATGGGCTATTAAATTTAGTTGAGGACTGATAGGTAGTAGGTAGTCAGTAATAAAAGCCTAATGATTTCATTGGGCTGTGGATGTGCGTCAGATCACGTATTGAGTATAGTAATTTTATTCCAGACACTACTAGGTACGTCAAAGGGTATTGTATTACCCAGTGACGGGGTTGTGGAGGTCAGATAGGCAGTCGCTCCGTGTAAAATACTGGTATTCAGCTGCAACCGGTTAGACTGGAAGCCGACCCCAACATAGTTGGGAAAAGGCTAGGCAGATGATGATTATGAGTTCTACTAAGTGCAGACGCCAGCACATATTAAGCCTACCCGAAACTGTCAAATTTTCCCAATCAACTTTGAGCCTTATGCTTTAACGATAAAGTTGCAAATCTATTAAAGACATTTGACAGATTGTAGTAGCTTGATGTGCTGGCGTCTGTACGTCTTTATCCCGCTGGTTTTTTAATCGACTGATTGTTTTTTCGACATTTTCAATGTTTTTTGTAAACTAACAGTAACTATTCTGTCTAACGAGGTAGGTAATCTTAAAATGGACAAAACATTGAAGATTTTTCTCAGTTCTATCCATACATGTAAACAAATTGAAGTGTCTCTTCGTAATATCAAAATAACAGCTTTGTACTAAATGCATAATAAAAGTATGTTTATACGCAGTAGCGTCTTTTTTTTTTCATTTTTGTCTGCCTATTTGTTCCATCTCATCTCCGAAACGGACTTTCACTGGCAGATAGCTGACATTATTGAGTAACTTAGAGGCTACTTTTTGCTCGACATCAACGCGGGTGAACCCTCTGCCCTCGGACAGAAAATAAAGAAAGAAGGAAAGAAAAATGCATTTATTGACATTACAGCCGGTCGATTCTGTAAAAATCTCACCGTGAAAACTTAGGTGAAGTGAGTTTGTTTTTGCTAGAAATTGACACTATTGACAGCTCACTCCACGCTCACTTCACATAAGTTTACACTGTGAGATTTTTCAGAATAGCACCGCTGTAAAATAAATACACCTTAAAACTAATTAATTGAAAATTAATCTTAATGAACAATTACCAATTCTCATAAGGTACAAAAGTTTACCTACCTTCGCTCCTTCAGCAATAGCAATAACGATGTACTTATATAAAATAAATCTATTCAATCAAAATTACGCCCATTGATAACTAATCAAACAAATTACAGGTTACTTACGGTCAAATTCTCATCAACTATTCAGAGTATCCCGAAATTGCCCTGCGCTATTATAATTAACCCTGTATGACAACAAACAATGTCATATATGGTGCTTAATTAACTAATACTTAATGACCATATTCAAATGGACGTGAATCAAAGCACCCGTATGCTTGTATGGGAAAATGGAGCGGCTCGTGAATAGACAATAATTGCGGAGGTCATTTGAGACGGACAAAAGATTGGTCCCTATCCCCCTTTGACTGAAGCTCACGTGGCATGGAGTCGTGTTAGATAATCACACTTCTAAATATATAAAACTCAAAGGTGACTGACTGACATAGTGATCTATCAACGCACAGCCCAAACCACTGGAGGGATCGGGCTGAAATTTGGCATGCAGGTAGATGTTATGACGTAGGCATCCGCTAAGAAAGGATTTTCATAAATTCTAACCCCAAGGGGATAAAATAGGGGGTGAAAATTTGTATGAAACTTTGTCAATTTTAAACCGATCGGGCTGAGACTTCGCATGCATATAGCTACTATGACGTAGGCATCCCCTGAGAAAGGATTTTGATAAATTCAACCCCCATGGGGATAAAATAAGGGATGATGGAGGATGTAAATGTACTTATTAGTTTTTTTTTTATAATAGGTACTTAAAGCGAGCGAAGCCGCGGGCAAATGCTAGTAATATTATAAAGGCGAAAGTTTGTGAGTGTGTATGTTTGTTACTTCTTCACGCACAAACGGCTGAACGGATTTGGATGAAAGAACATTGCCTAAAATCAGAACCGCTTTAAAGCAATAGATTATGGTCATAAAAATATACTCAAATAATAAAAAAATTAACTTTTCTGAGTTCAGTTGATCGAAATCGTATGTCGCGAGGTCTGCCTGTATATGTTAAGAATCTACTATTTAACGGAATCATGTAATACTAGGATATTATGTGGATCTCTTCTGAGGGTGTAACTTAGACAGACGTAGCGAATGGTAAAAATATTGTAGGTCACTTTTACCTGTATAGTTTATCTGCTTCGCTTGTTAATTCTTTGTGGAGACAGAGCACGGAATACGGATCAACAAGACTTGAGAGCAGGGGGGCCACTTTCACCATCTGTAGATAGATATTATCGATGACACTGACACTTCGATATTTTGAGCATCGTTATTGGTATTTACTGAAACCAAACGTCGATTATTACTTTGTTATTACATTACTCAACGGTTGGAACCCGATATGGGTTCCACCCCTGGAAGCTCACTTCCAGGGGGTTCTAGTGTAGGCTTTAAGGTCAAGCGTACCCTTTCAGGACGGCGGAAGCATTCTAGCTCCTCCTACCACCTTGCTCTTATTACATTATTCAACGGTTGGAACCCGATATGGGTTCTAGTATAGGCTTTAAGGTCAAGCATACCCTTTCAGGACGGCGGAAGTTCTCTGGCTTCTCCTACCACCTTACTCTTATTACATTACTCAACGGTTGGAACCCGATATGGGTTCCACCCCTGGAAGCTCACTTCCAGGGATTCTAGTATAGGCTTTAAGGTCAAGCGTACCCTTTCAGGACGGCGGAAGCTCTCTGGCTTCTCCTACCACCTCATTCATCATTCTAATACTAATTGAGATCTCAAGAAGCTTCAGTCTTCCATGTACAACACAGTACAACTACAACATACACATTTTGCCAACCTCATTGGTTGGCATGAAATCATCATTAGTCTTTCATGTACAACACAGTACAACTACAACATAGGTACACATTTTGCCATCCTCATTGGTTGGCATGAAATCATCATTTGTCATTCATGTACAACACAGTACAACTACAACATACACATTTTGCCAACCTCATTGGTTGGCATGAAATCATCATTAGTCATTCATGTACAACACAGTACAACTACAACATACACATTTTGCCAACCTCATTGGTTGGCATGAAATCATCATTAGTCTTTCTGTAATTTATAGAACAATGGGTTCAGTGAATAACATAGCAAGTACTTAGAGAGATTAATTAATCTTAAAACATTAGATACTCAGCTTTCAATACCGGGATGCTGGCTCCAATCCCGATACAAACTCACTTACTATGGTAAACCCGGCTTCTGACCCGACTTTAGCTAAAACATAAATACTGGTTCTTACCGGGTCGGACTGATTTGACAGGTTCTATCGATGTTGCCATTGCATAAGGTTATTGTTGTAATGTTGCTATGTCTGATTATTATTTACATTCGCGGATCATTATTATCTTCTAAAAGTCCGCGACATCGTATGTAATATAATATTTCGTATTATTCATTCGATTTAATTGCATACATTTTTAAATAGAGTATTTTAGTAAAAGCAGTGTTGCCAATTTTAAGAACTTCCCCATAATCGCTACATTTAACATGACCTGAATTTACATAAAACAACAGAAAATAGTTCTAATAAATCAATTAATGATCCCAATTAAATAATATTATATAGGTACCTATGTAATATTATTTAATTTAATACTATTTTCTGTTGTTCTATGTGAATTCAAATCATATTGTTGTAAAATACTGTTTTTTTGGTGGAAGGTTTGTTAAAAAACTAACCTCAAAATTGAGCAGAAAATCAAAGAACTCCAAAAACCCCACAAAATAAATGGATAAGTTTAATTTCCTATGAAAGTACGAAATTACCCCCTCTTTTATATCCAATTTATGGTATCATACAAAATTTTTTGATGCGCAACGGCGCGCGGTCAGTAGTGAAATGCGGCACGCATTTTCCTTTGGCACGCATCTGTATGCCAAAGGAAAATGGCAAAAAAAGACCACCACTACCACTATCTAGTTATAAGCTAGATAGTTTAAGCTACGCTTGCCGCGGTTGGCCTGTGGATGGGTGACCATCTTTACATACCGAGACCCCTCCGTGCGTCGGAAAGCACGTTAAACCGTTGGTCCCGGCTGTCATTCGTGGATCATTGACAGTCGTTACGGGTAGTCTGAAGCCCGAAAGTCTGACAACCGGTCTTACCAAGGGGTATCGTATTACCCAGTAACTCGCTCCATGTAACACTGGTATTCAGTTAGACTGGAAGCCGACCCCAACATAGTTGGGAAAAGGCTAGGCAGATGATGATGATTCTAATTATTGGTTTAGTATTTTTGTACTCTATAACTCTACAGAATTAAAAAAAGAATGTGTGAACAGGAATAAAAAAAAAACGATGAATAGTCCGACTCCATGGCTTTCGAAAATATTCGTCGTCTGCCAAATGGAGTGGACAGTTTTTTCCTATTTTGCAATTGATAGCTGCCTTCCGAAAATAAAAGGGTCCCTGCATATTTTAAACATTCCTATTATTATGCAAATTAACGTATTGACCGTGCTTGTACCCGAAGTGTTAAGAGCTATTGCTGTTCCATGCGAGAAAGAAACATCGCTTCATTTTGTATTGCGCTGTCTCTTTTCCGTGCAGAACAATGATAGTTTTTTATCTCGCAATTTAGTGTGACCCTAAATTCTCTGGACATTCACATTTAAACAATTTTATTTTTTTACTCAGTGTTGTTCAAAATTCGTTTTTATGTTTTTTAAAATAAGAAACATAAGTACAGCAAAAACATTTCGGTTTCCTCATTAATTATATTTTACTTGCCACGGTGATCTGTCAGTAGAAATTGAATCTTACGAAACTATATAATAAAGCGTATTTTTATTTGATTTTGGATTTTAAGATATTTTATTGGCAGCTTCCGTTTTTGCTAAAAAGGTGTGAAAGGGATAGAAGATGATTGTTTAGAGTTATTCGGATCACGTATTAGTTTTAATGGACCGGACGCATGGGGGCAGATTGTTGGTGACCAGTAATAAAAATGTATGAGAAAATACTTTTAATTAAACGATATTATGTTTCAGGGGCCAGGTTTTAATGTCGCCGCGTGGTAAACGTTAAGATAAAATATGTTTTAATATTTAATTTCGGAAAATGTCAATAATATTATTGTTAAAAAATTAATATTTAAATAAAACATCATTATTTTTTTATGAATTCGCCTAATACCTTTATAAACCTACTTTATCCACCATTACTAAATACACCATTTAAAAAAAACATGAATTTTTCAACGTTCATTCACATTCTTCAACTACTCACACCTGTCTAGTACAACATAAAATATTTTAAACGATTCACAACCCTAACTTCTTCATGATAAAGCTTAAAATTATTTCTGACTTAAGACTAGGGTGACCAGGTGTGTTCACGGTCGGTATGGCACTACGGTACAGTGGTAAGTCATTCGTGTCTTTAAAGTTCAGGGCACGTGGTCACTTAGTCGTTAACCTTTTGCGGTTGAAAAGTCACAGTCTTTGCAAAAAAAAAATGTCTTGATTCTAATAATAATTGCTTTTGCAATAAGAAAGTTTCCGGTGTTAAAGGAATTTAATTATTAAAAGTTGCTATAATAAAAAATAAGTAACGGCCGCGTACTAAACTCGTGGCTAAAAATAACAGCCGCACGCGTCGATCGAAGGTTAAGCTGCGCTTGCCGCGGTCGGTTCATGGATGGGTCCATTATACAGGGTATTAGGCGGAAGGTTAGCCAAACAAGGAGGGTTCGTAGGTAGACCAATTTAGGAAATACATATTTAGTTTGAAGACCCTAAAGGTTCACAATTTTTTATACTAATTATCACTTTTTTTTTGGAGGTTTTTCAAGAATTTCCAAAATGTTTGCTTTTAACCAGTAATATTTCGTTTATTTCGTCAGAAGCCCAAAAGTCTGACAACCAGTCTTACCAAGGGGTATCGTATTACCTAGTAATTGGGTTGTGGAGGTCATATAGGCAGTCGCTCCATGCAAAATACTGGTATTCAGCTGCATCCGGTTAGACTGGAAGCCGACCCCAACATAGTTGGGAAAAGGCCAGGCAGATGATGAGATATATAAATCTATCAATTAATAGTACTAAGTAACACAAAATTCCTAGCATTTTATCCATCCTCAAAGTATTTTTTTTAAGTTTTATATAAAGTTGTAAAACACAGTCTCTCCCTTATAGGATTAATAAATACAACACATTTCTATTATGTACTCGTTACACTTCACTTACTATATACCTCACATTTTTTTTTCCGCAAAACTTTTAACGGTATGCTGACATTACTGGTCTGCAAACATCTGCCATCTATCCTGCGCACGCGCTTATACTAACACCTTGAGGGGTGGTCTGGGTAATTATAAATAGTAAAATAAAACTTAAAGATGCGGGTGCAAAACCAATTCCTGTGGCGTACGAGTTTCTGATAATGCAGTTTTTTATGTGCGTGTGGTGTGAGGGCCACTTTGTTAAAACTCTTTGAAAATGTGCTTAGGATTTAGTGAACATTCCCAAAGAATTGTGAAAGTTGGTATCAGATTTTGTGAAAGTCTAATAACCGAGTTATAGACTGTAAAGTTGGGCCCTCAGTTCTCACATAGAGGATTGAGGGCCCACCTAAAACTGATAAACTATGGACACTACAGAAAAAGTATTTATGCCAAAATCTAAGCTAATGCCAAACAAAATTTGTGAAAACAAGATATTATCGCAAAACACTGTCTTACTTTGTATATCTTCGTACAAAATGGGCCCTCAATTCTCATACACGTAAAAGTTTACTACGCAATTATAATGAAATCATTAACTTACAGCTACTGTTTGAAATCCTATATGCTACTAAATAAATTGTGAAAATTTATGAAAGCAAGAACAGTTCACCACTTTTTGTTGTTTAAAAGTTATGACCTTGATAAAATTCGGGCCCTCAGTCCTCCATTTTATTTTATTTTCGATTTATTGCGCTTATCGTATGAAAGATAAGACAAATACAAAATTGTCTCTTTTTGTGAAAAAAATTGTGCAACAAATGCGATACCAGAAAGAAATTAAAAGACCCTTTATTGTATAAGTAAATCGAGTTTTATTTTTATTCTCTGTATTAGGAAATAGGGTGACCACAATTTTTAGATTGCAGTAAAGATTAGTAAATGTAGGGTCATAGGTTTTAATAAACTTTCTTCAATTTTTCGCTTATTATCGTCATAGTATTTGTACTCAAGTTTCGTGATAAAAAAAAAATAATTTCGGAAATTGAACGATCACATAGAAAAATACTGTTACCCAAACCATTTTTGCTTGAAAAATCGTTCGTTCCTAAAAAACTAATGACAATAATCAAATAATTTATTTATTATTTTTATAAAGGCCCATTGCCCAGCAATGGGACAATGTAGGCTAAATATAATCCTAACTAATATTATGAATGCGAAAGTAAGTTTGTTTGTTAGCTTTTCACGCCTAAACCACTGAACCTTTCATCCCGAAAAAAGTGCTGTTCCCGAGGAAAACAACAATAACGTTATTATGATAATAGATGGAGCCATGTGACTTTCGAATTTCACGCGGACGAAGTCGCGGGCAGAAGTTAGTACCTAATAAAGCAGTGCGTTCCTGGATGTTTTTTTATTCCTAGGCACAATAACAAAGATTTTTCTAGAGTATGAAATAATTATATTTTACTTTAAAAACTTTACAATTTATAAATAGGTGAAATTAAATTAAACAATTCTTAGAGTGACTATCTAAGTACTATTTAGTAAAATATTACGAACTTATAAAATTATGAGTACCTATGTATCAAAACAAACTTACCTTGAATGTTTGATATCTTGACCGAAGATGATCGAGTGTCTTGACCGAAGATGTGTTTGCGTATTAATAAATTATTATTATTTTTATTCTTCACTACAACTGTTTCATAAAACTCGCCTTAATGCTTTATTACCTACAACTTCCGCTGCACTATCATAAACCATTGTTTAGTAACTACACTAAATATTACAACTATTGTGCATATATGTAAATAATAATTATATAATAGGTACATGTAATAATATTTTTAATATAATATTAGCTAGTTATTAGTTTTATAATATTAGTTAGGATTATATTTAGCCTACATTGTCCCATGGCTGGGCAAAAGCCTTTATACAAATAATAAATAAATTATTTGATTATTGTCATTACTTATTTCAGAACGAACGATATTTCAAGCAAAAATGATTTGGGTAACAGTATTTTTTTTTGTGATCATTCGAATTCCGAAATAATTTTTTTTTATCACGAAACTTGAGTACAAATGCTATGACGATAGTAAGCGAAAAATCGAAGAAAGTTTATTAAAACTTATTCTCTGCATTTACTAATCTTTACTGCAATCTAAAAGAAATTGTGGTCACCCTATTTGCAAATTCAGATAATAAAAATAAAACTCGATTTTCTTATATAACAAAGGGTCTTTTAATTTCTTTCTGGTATCGAATTTGTTGCACAATTTTGACACAAAAAGAGACAATTTTGTATTTGTCTTATCTTTCATACGATAAGCGTAATAAATCGAAAACAAAAGAAATTGAGGACTGAGGGATAACTTTCAAACAACAAAAAGTGGTGACCTGTTCTTGCTTTTATAAATTTTCACAATTTATTTAGTAGCATATAGGATTTCAAACAGTAGCCGTAAGTTAATGATTTCATTATAATTGCGTAATAAACTTTTACGTGTGTGAGAATTGAGGGCCCATTTTGTACGAAGATATACAAAGTAGGACAGTGTTTTGCGATAATATCTTGTTTTCACAAATTTTGTTTGGCATTAGCTTAGATTTTGGCATAAATACTTTTTCTGTAGTGTCCATAGTTTATCAGTTTTAGGTGGGCCCTCAATCCTCTATGTGAGAACTGAGGGCCCAACTTTACAGTATATAACTCGGTTATTAGACTTTCACAAAATCTGATACCAACTTTCACAATTCTTTGGGAATGTTCACTAAATCCTAAGCACATTTTCAAAGAGTTTTAACAAAGTGGCCCTCACACCACACGCACATAGTTTTTTGACTAAGAAACGTTTTAAGGGGCCCAGAAGATGTTTTAACCATTTAAGGGGCTTACAAGACCTAAACACAAAAAACGCAAGTTTTAGAAACAATAAAAGTAAATAATGGACTACAGTAAACAAATTCAGAAAAATATATGATATTCTTCAGGATATACGCTAGGTGTGTTGAAAATATAATACAACTAATTTGATCCGATGGAAAAAAATCTTGAAGATACCTCTAAAAACTTTCCTTTTACAGTACTAAAACACTAGTGTTTCATTTTTTTAGTCCAAACAATAGTTTTTCTTATAATTAAATAGTAGCTTCATATTTTACAATAAATTACCAGCGTTGTGTCATCGCGCTTCTCTTTCTTTGCTATTCAGTCCGACAGTGACCACGCTTTAGGTCATGTAATTTAAATTGCATATTAATTTGTCTGCAATAATAGAGATGTGCTAGTGATTGCGGCGACCGAACGTTAGGCGCTTCACGAGAACAAAACCTTTTCAACGATAAATGTTTCATAAGGGCGAAGCAACAGTGGTGGCTCAGTAGAGCAGTGTAGTGGCCCAGTGGTAACAGACACGCCTTACGAGTCGTAGGTTCGAACCCAGATAGGCGCTTTACTTTGAGTAAATTTTTTCATCACCATCTGCTTTCAAAACGGTGACCGAAAACATCGTGGGGAAACCGGCATGTCCTAGAATCAAAAATTCAAAGACTTGTGACATCTACCAACCCGCACTGGGCCCGCGTGGTGGATTATGGCGCACTTCCTCTCACTTAGAGGAGGCCTGTGTCCCAGGAGTGGGAACATTATAGGCTGCTTATGATTATTCTGAAAGGGTGAATCGACAGGGTAGGCCGCCAAATTTTTTTTTACGGTTTTTGCAATTTGCAAGTCAGTGTCAGGTTGTATCCGCCAGGGTCGCGGGTTGTTCGAAAGAGATACCGTGGCCACTGGCACAGGCAACTGAACGAACACGGGTGGGTTTTAGACAGTAAGAGTCTGACTCCAACCCAAAAAAAAAAAGTGTCATGTTGTATGTTGAACAAAATATGATTCGCGATCGTAACAAGTGTATATGTACACACGCCAGAACATCAAGATACCCGAAACTGTCAAATTTTCCCAATAAACTTTGAACCTTATGCTTTAGCGATAAAATTGAAAATCGATTAAAGTTTGACAAACTGTAGTAGCTTGATGTACTGGCATCTGTACTTACAGAATTTTCAATACAACCCTCTAAGTTCATATTATAATGCTATTGAATGACTATTTCATGAAATATCAATTTTCCCGCGACTTCGCCCGTGAAAAAGTAACGTAGAGAAGATATACAGAGAGACTGAGTTACTTTTGCAGTTATAATAATTCGTCGTTTGTCGTTTCAGCCGATAGATGTCCACTGCTGGACACAGGCCTCCCCCAATCTTGGGAGGGTTTGCCATAATCGCCACGCTTGGCAGGCGGGTTGGCGATCGCAGTATGGTATGGTGGTGGAACACATAGAGAACGCTGCTGCCCATTCTCCGGTACGATCCTTAGTCATATAAGTAACACCACCAAATTCATATAAGTAACACCACTTGCTATATAAATATCAGTTATTATTAGGTACCTACTTAAACCCAACTACGGTAAAAACGACAACTAAAAATATATAAACAAGGCATCTACAGTATCGATTGTTTTCGTCATTACTAAGTCATGTAATTAAAACTTAAAACGTTCAAATTACTGACCAATATATTTTTAGAAAGTACTCCTTAAGACTTTTCTTTTGACATTCCATTCGATGTTCTAAAAAACAGAGACCCCCACATTTTTGGAAGTATATCCGTCTTAAAGATGTTCGTAAAAAATGTATGTCTATGTCACCCGGTCCATAACAACCATAGATATCCGAATTTCTGTACTACGTTGGGCTTTCAGTCTAACCGGATACAGCTGAATAACAGTATTTCACATGGAGCGACTGCCTATCTGACTTCCACGTCGTAGTTACTGGGAAAAACGATACCCCTGGGTAAGACTGGTTGTCAGACTTTTGGGCTTCTGACTACCCGGAACGACTGTCGAAGATCTACAAATGACAGCCTCCGGGACCAACGGCTTAGCGGTTTTCCGAGGCATGAAGAGGTCTACATATGTAATGGATGGTCACCCATCCACGTTAATTAGCCACGAGCCCCTCATTTCATAATAATAATTATTATTGCAACATAATTATGAATCAACGATGACGTATTTTTTAATCTGATAATAATTTCTAGAGTGGATGCTTAACACTAAATTGCTCACGCCTCGATATACTCACTGGGTTTTCGCGCGGGGCACATATGGCCAACTATTTTTAACCAACTTCTAAAAAGGAGGAAGTTTTTCAATTCGGATGTTTAGATATATGTCGGAGACATCATTAGTACGGGAGCTGACTTGACAACGAGGCGGAAGCAGTGTGACGACAACGACTATTCCGAACGCCAGCCCCATCTGGTGGCGCTTGACAGAGTCTAGCCTGAGTTCGTGGGGGGGTCGACGCTCGAAGACAGCTCGACAAGGACGATATGGAGCTCTCTTGGACATTGGACATCGTACGAACAACATGTGCTTAGAAACTGTCCCGCGTTCCGTATCTGGTTGTGTCGTGTACCTACAGTGTGTAATTTGCTAGTGTGATTAAATTGTTCGTGAAATTATAATCTCATTTGAACTGCAAACCGTTTTTCTATTGCGCAATAACCAGCACATACCCACACTAGATAAAATATGACTGATAATAACGAGACACACTATACCTTCCCCGACATATATATATTTTTTTAAGTATGTTCGGGCATTACTCCGTCATATGTATAGACCGATTTGCAAAATATTTTTTTTGTTCGAAAGAAGTTTATTCCGAAATGGTCCCATTTGAATTTTGTAAAGATCTGATGATGAGTTTCGGAGACAGAGAACGGAACTCTTCAATAAATGCCAGCAAATCAACCGCGATTGCTGTTATCGCAATTATGTATGCGTTCTGTACCCTCTAAAGGGGTACGCAGATGTGTTCAGTAGCTTCTCGTCACTTATATTCACATAGCAAGTAGTGTTATATGAATTTGTGTGGGGTAGGTACAACTAAAAAGTGAAAAATCAAAACTTTTTTACAAAAAAAAAACCGACTTCCAAAAAAAAAACAGTACAAAGTGAAAAATAACTATAATTTTGGAAGTCGGTGTCAAAAACCGAAAATGCGTAACCAACGACACCGCCAACATCGCCGACATCGCATGCGATGCGACGGGGTTAGTCGGGGGAGCACGAAATTAAGCCTCGTCCCCACTAGGAACATTTGTCGAGCGACATGTGTCCCCGGAGACATCGGGCGATGTCGAGCGACGTCGGACGACATCGCCGCGACATTGTTGAAACTGTTCCTTGTCGCACAGTCGATGAAGAGTAGTGATAAGGAACAGTTTTAACAATGTCGCGGCGATCTCGTCCGACTTCGCCCGACATCGCCCGATATCTCTGGGGACACATGTCATGTCGCTCGACAAATGTTCCTAGTGGGGACGAGGCTTTACACGCAGACGAAATCGCGGGCAGAAGCTAATATAGGATATACAGCATTCATCCGAAAGGTGTGTAGTCATATTAAAAGGTTATCAACCATCGAACTGAACCACTTGCTCAATGAGACCAATGTCGTAATCGCGAACAAAATATAAGCCATCACATACATTTGGGTCAGGTAGGTATTGAAGTTTTGTATGGAACAGTTAGTAATATTTTCAACTGTCAAAATAATCATGGTTTATAACGTAGTTAAACGAATAGATTGTTGCATTACAATATCAATAAAAAAATACCAAACCTGCAATTTTCTAGTTTAGACGCGTAGACAGAGTAATCTATAGACTCATGGTATCCGTGTCGCCGAAAGGGACAAAAAATTCCGGCAATCTTCATCATACTATCATTTTTACAGCTTATTACAGTGCACCTTACCATTTTCACAGTTGCGCATATGTACTATTATTGAATTATGCACGAAAAAGATCTTATTTTACGTTTAATCGCGGTGTAGTTTTTATTATTCATTCATAAACGTCAAACATGTTGTGCACATTGATGTGCTTAGCCGACACGCAGTAAGGGACAGAAATATTCTTACTCTGTCTCTTTTCTTTGCTAGTGACGTTAATATATTTCTCTTTTTCTAGTGCGAATGAAAAAGAAGATATGCAGCAGTCTATATTTACTCTGTCTACGTTTAGACGAGTTCTTGTCCCGCGTTCCGAATTGAGTCAAAAGCGATCATATCGCGAATCCAACCAAATTTGGTAGTCACAAAATATAAGGACTATTGAGTACTATTGTGACGTTGCGCGTTGGTCGGATTCGCGATATAATCGCTTTTGACGCAATTCGGAAAGCGGGGTTTGTCAGCTCGCGCAAGACTTGACATCTGTCACCAAGCAATGAACTGACAAATTCATTGCGTAGACGTTAATGCGTTGTTTGAAGGGCTCTGATGAAAAAGACGGTTCATGCAATGAGGAACAATCGAGACATTTTATTATTATCCTGGGTAAATGTTATGTTAAAAGGTAATCATTTTTGAAATGGTTGTAAAAACGCTTTTAAAACTATATGAGGTAGATGGGGTGTTCCTTGGCCGACTATTCTGACAAAAACATAACCCTCCTTCTGACGCAGTCGGGTAAAAACACCGAAACAAATTCAGGCGATAAATTACACAATACACAATGCCAGCATCAATGACATCATCCGTCGTGCTCATGTCACCGCCGGGGTGTCAGCAGTTTTAGAACCCAATGGCTCGGCACGCGACTATGGGAAGAGACCAGACGGAATGACCATAATGCCTTGGAAGGTTGGTAGGCTTTTGGTGTGGGATGCGACGTGTGTCGACACCCTTGCAAAATCCCATCTTCCAAGCACGGCGAGCTGTGCTGGGACGGCTGCTGCAGGTGCGGAAAACCTCAAACGGCGCAAATAGTCCAATCTCTTTGGAACTTACATGGTTGAGTTGTTTGGGGTTGAAACACTAGGGTCATGGGGCCCGAGTGCCCACTTAGTATTTCGAGACATCGCCAAGCGGTTGGTTGACTCTTCACGTGACCAGAAAGCTAGGCTATTTTTTGGCCAAAGAATCAGCATTACCATACAAAGTGGTACAAATTTTTTGATGCCCTTTGATTATTTCCCCTCCTTTTTATATACTTGTGCAGTCACGAGCATAAATATGTATACACATGGCTTTATTTAAAAGCGATTTTCTCCTTTATTTTTGAATGAAATTTTATATTATTACGAACATACCTAGTACTTTCGAATCCATAGGTTTATTTATAGTGTCGTATTTCAACGTTCCATTCGTTATTTCATGAAAAAAATGCAATTTCAAGTTGCTAAGTGTTGACATATTATTGCTCGTGACTGTACATATTATTATTATTATTATTTTAAGACTGTCAGCGTTTATACACAGAATAGACCTTATGTTTATAGAATAAATCGGTGGGTGACTTTTTGTCACCCACGCGAGCCCACTAGTGTTAAGTGGAGTGGAGTGGAGGGAGAAATTCTAGAATCACTGTATTGGTGTGTAGCAATATATAAGGCGTTATTTCTCACATTTAAGGCAAAAACAAAGAAAAGAAAAGCTTAAAATGGGTTCTAATTTAGACTTTTCATTTTTAATGGAGTGTAGATTGAAAAAAAAATCTAAAAAAAAACAATCGAATATGTTTGACAAAATAATTAGTTACCTAAAAGAATTTTTTACGTTTTAATATTTAAAAATACAACGTCATAACACTCGCCATAAAAAGAGGTTATGCGTTCCATCCTCAAGAATTAAAATGTTAAGTGATAGTCCATATTATATGGCAATAAAAATATATAATAAACTGCCCAACATATTTAAAACTGAAAAATCAGTAAAATAATATTTAGAGTCTAGCTTAAAATAGCGATTTTCTTTCATGTACAAAATTAGCGATCAAACAATAAGACCTATACAATCAATAAGATTTAGTCTATCCTATTTCACTTCATATAAAATTTTTATTTGTACTACCTGAAAAGGATGACATTAATATTGCTGAATAATTGTATTAAATTCATTATTAAAGTTTAATATTTTTATAATATTTATTACTTAACATTCTTTTAAGTTTTTTTTTTCTTTTTGGGGTGCTTTCCAGAAAACCTCCTCGTGTGTCTGACGACTGCTTGTCAATTTTAAATACAAAAAAAAATATAGCAGTCGTCAGGCCGGTGCACTCTGGGTACAGGTGAAAATCTATTCATCATGCTGGAAAGATTTCTGCCTGTAGCGAATTTCTGGCGACAAAAGTATTGTACTCGAAACCAGCAAATATCTATTACATTACGTTTCCGCTCGCGGCTTCACCGGCAAGGTCTGTCGATAAAAACTCTCCTATGTCCTTCCACGGTATGCAATCTATCTCTGAGCCAAATTTTATCGAAATCCGTTCAGTGGTTTAGGCGTGAAAAGGTAACATACAGACAGACAGACAGAGTTACTTTCGAATTTATAATATTAGTATGGATGTAGGTATTTCATTTTGGGGTACGTGGCTAAATAATAACAGCCGCACAGGTCGATAGATCAGGTTAAGCTACGCTTGCCGCGGTTGGTCTGTGGATGGGTGACCATCTTTACTTACCGTGACCCCTCCGTGCCTCGGAAAGCACGTTAAGCCGTTGGTCCCGGTTGTCATTCGTGGATCTTTGACAGTCGTTACGGGTAGTCAGAAACTCGAAAGTCTGACAATCAGTCTTATCAAGGGGTATCGTATTACCCAGTAATTGGTTTGTGAAGGTCAGACAGGCACTCGTCCATGTAAAATACTGGTATTCAGCTGCATCCGGTTTGACTGGAAGCCGACCCCAACATGGTTGGGAAAAGGCTAGGCAGATGATGATGTAGGTATTTCATTTTCGCACAAAGTGATGGTGCTAGTATACAGATTTTACAATTCGTCGAGTGGTCATATTCCAGGCGCAATTTGAAAGTCCATATAATATGGAACGTAACGTAGTTAATAGGGTTTCATTTATTGTGCTTCACTTTAACTTCAAATCTCGTTTAGTAGCTTTAGTAAATGTTTCTCTGTTGCCGACTAATTCAAAGTCTAGAGTACAGACGCCGGGCACATCAAGCCACTACAATCTGTCAAATTTCTTTAATAGATTTTTAACTTTATTGCTAAAGCATAAGGTTCAAAGTTGATTGGGAAAATTTCACAGTTTCGGGTTGCTTGATGTGCTGGTGTCTGTACCTACTCATCATAATCATTTCAGCCGAAAGACGTCCACTGCTGGACATAGGCCTCCCCAAAAGGCCCCCCTCTTTTGGGGGAGGCCTATGTCGCCATAATCGCCACGCTTGGCAGGCGGGTTGGCGATCGCAGTATGGTATGGTGGTGAAATGCATAGAGAACGCTGCTGCCCACTCTCTGGTACGCCCCTTAGTCGCCTTTTACGACACCCACGGGAAGTATGGGGTGGTCCTACTCTTTAAGTCCGGCACCACACAGACAACCTGTACCTACTATTTATTATTTATAGAGTCTTAATATGAATCTCAGTTAGTCTCAATTTTAAGCTCAGTGTTGAATCTTAATGTAAATCTCAATTTGTCTCTGACTTTTAGGTACCTATTCAATCGCGTAAATAATCATTTACATAACATACATAATCAGCCTATTATGTTACCACTGCTGGGACACAGGCCTCCTCTCGGTGAGAGGGAGTGGGCCGTAATCCACCACGCGGGCCCAGTGCGGGTTGGCAGATGTCACATGTCTTCGAATTTTTGGTTCTAGAACATGCCGGTTTCCTCAAAGAATCATTTCGTACAAAAAAATTCAAGTGCCGGTCAGATCAAAAATACTGCTTTCTTAAGGCGCTTACAGGAGCTAAACACAAAAAACGCAAGTTTTAGAAACATTAAAAGTATATGATCGACTACAGTAAACAAAATCAGAAAAATATGTGATATTCTTCAGGATATATGCTAGGTAGATAGTGTGATAAAAACATAATACAACTAATTTAACACGATAGAAAAAAATCATGAAGATACCTCTAAAAACTTTATTTTTTGCAATAAAAACCATACCAATAGGTATACATACAATCGTTTTGATTTTTTGTCAGATTATGCTACAAGCAACATACTAAAATACTAGTGTTTTATTTTTTTGACCTAGCAATAGATTTTTTGTAATTAAATAATTGCTTCATATTTCGCAATAAATTACCAGCTTTGTGTCATCGCGCTTCTCTTTCTTTTCTATGCAGTCCGATAAACCGCGCTTTAGGTCATGTAAGCCCCTTAAGGGAAATGATCTATTGAGCATTTTTTACTATTACAACGAAAGTCTAGCATTAAAAAAAAAATTCAAACAATAATATATGGCGATCTTTACCTCCAAATATATCGATATTTGGAGGTAAAGATCGCCTTATTATTGTGAGAACAATGAAAATCATTAAACCTATTAAATAACCTTTATATTATGTGTTTGATGTTAGTTCTTACGAGTTATGGTATAGAAGTAAATATACTTTGACAAGCAAAATAGCATTTTAGCGGCTTTTTCGTGCAAATATGTATTATACTGTCTTCTAATAAATAGACAAATCAACCTGGATCTATTATTTGAATACAATGGAATGTGATAATATAATATACACACGTAATTACTGCATTTTTTTTATAATTTTCATATTTCTCATATGGCGATGTTTACCTCCAAATATTTCGGAAACGTGACTCTTTAGGTTACCATATAATAATAATAAAAAAAACCTTTATTTTCAGGCTACTTTGGCCCATAGATTAACATATTAACCTTACAGACTAACATTATATTATAAAGTATAATGTGTGTTAGTGTATAAACTTAAAACTATGTTAGTACAACACTTCACTCGAGCACTGTCTTTGTGCGTTCGTGTGCCACTTGACTTGATATTAATGAACATTTTTGTTTGTATAAGTGTTGTTTTGAAATGAAGTGTGAATGTTTTCTAAACGGTAAAGAAAAACATCGTGAGGAAACCTGCATGTCCTAGAACCAAAAATTTCAAAGACTTGTGACATTAACCAACCTGCACTGGGCCCTGTCTGTGTGGTGCCGGACTTAAAGAATAGCACCACCCATACTTCCCGTGGGTGTCGTAAAAGGCGACTAAGGGGCGAACCGGAGAATGGGCAGCAGCGTTCTCTACTCATTCCACCACCATACCATACTGCGATCGCCAACCCGCCTGCCAAGCGTGGCGATTATGGCAAACCCCCTCCTTTTGGGGGAGCCTATGTCCAGCAGTGGACGTCTTTCGGCTGAAATGATGATGATGATGACTGGGCCCGCGTGGTAGAATATACCTCACATCTCGAGGAGGCCTGTGTCCAAGCAGCGCACAGTGTTTTTATTGCCACAAAAAAGTGACATCAGCCTTTTACTGAAAATTTCTACTCAATAGTTCACTAAAAATGCACGAGTAGAACTCCCAGGTGCCAATTTTGAATACTCTATCTTTAAAAAAATCTTAAAGTTTTCGTTACTTTGAAGGTCAAAATACTGAAAATAATTCGTACAATAAAAACTGTTTAAGATTGAGTTTTATTTGAATTGCATTATTATGAAGCAATTATATACGCATATTTTCCCGTTTATAATTAATCAGAAATCATAATAGAACCCACAAAAAAAATGTTTTTCCCAAATCAGTTTTTATTTTATTTTTCTTTTATTCTAGTTCGAAGTAGAACCTCTGTCTAGTACAGACGCCAGCTCATCAAGCTACCCGAAACTGTCAAATTTTCCCAATCAACTTTGAACCTTATGCTTTAGCGATAAAGTTGCAAATCTATTAAAAAAAATTGACAGATTGTAGTAGCTTGAGGTGCTGGCGTCTGTACAATTAGATTCCTTATACTAAGGTTTCTCACCTACAAAAATATTACTTTCAACTTGGGCCTAGGTTTGTAGAAAATTATTTTTATGTACTAAGGTCAAAATTCCAAATTTAAGGTTATCACAAAAAGGTCAATTGGCTGTTTTTTTCTGTTTTAATAATATAGCATTTGCATGTACTTGGCATTGTTTTACAAGCACGGGTTTATCAGACGGCAGTCAACCTATTTTTCAATTTCACGTAAAAAGTGTTTTAATATTAATTGTTAGTATTCTATCGTATATTTAAGATATAAAAGCTGCTGATTTATTTTAAAAAACTATATGTCACAAAAGGTCAAAATACTGTCAACCCTAACACAAATTTTTGAAAATAATTTTCTCGAAACCTAGGCCCAAGTTGAAAGTAATATTTATTGGGTGATAAACCTTAGTATAAGGAATTTATTTGTACTAGACAGAGGTTCTTTTTCGACCGAGAAAAAATAAAAATAAATAAATACTGATTTAGGTCAACATTTTTTTTTGTGGATTCCATTGTCATTTTTGATTAAATATAAATGGGAAAATATGCGCCTAGAATTGCTTCATAAATCTACAATACAAACAAAACTCAATTATATACAGTTTTTATTGTACAAATTATTTTCAGTATTTTGACCGTAAAGGTCACGAAAACTTTAAGATTGTCACTTTTTTGGGGCAATAAAAACACTGTGCAGCGGGAACAACATAGGCTGAAAATATGGTTTATAATATAATTTTCTTTCAACTACGTAGTAATGTCATTAATTACTGTAAAGGTATTTTGTAAAGGTATTTTTTGTTTAGAACCAAAACTTTACGTTGCTTATTATGAAATCTCACGGTTGCACAGTTTTTCATTAATGCACTGTTTTTAGGGTTCCGTAGCCAAATGGCAAAAACGGAACCCTTATAGATTCGTCATGTCTGTCTGTCTGTCTGTCTGTCCGTCTGTCTGTCTGTCTGTCTGTCCGTCCGTATGTCACAGCCACTTTTCTCCGAAACTATAAAAACTATACTGTTGAAACTTGGTAAGTAGATGTATTCTGTGAACCGCATTAAGATTTTCACACAAAAATAAAAAAAAAATAATAAATTTTAGGGTTCCCTCCCCATACTTAGAACCAAAACTCAAAATTTTTTTTTCATCAAACCCATACGTGTGGGGTATCTATGGGTAGGTCTTCAAAAATGGTATTGAGGTTCCTAATATCATTTTTTTCTAAACTGAATAGTTTGCGCGAGAGACACTTCCAAAGTGGTAAAATGTGTGTCCCCCCCCCTGTAACTTCTAAAATAAGAGAATGATAAAACTAAAAAAAATATATGATGTACATTACCATGTAAACTACCACCGAAAATTGGTTTGAACGAGATCTAGTAAGTGGTTTTTTTTTTAATACGTCATAAATCGTAAACCGCAATTTACCATTCATCCAATCAACTCAAAAATAAAAAAACCATTTAATTTCATAAACATAAACCTTATGCATAAACCCGGCTGTTACGGAACCCTCGGTGAGCGAGTCCGACTCGCTCTTGCCCGGTTTTTTTATTTTTTATTTAGATATAAATTTACCACAGAGGTTTAACTTTTTGAATGTCTTAAGTTACACAGTTCAACATAAGCAATTGTCTTTCTATTGTGTCTCTAATTACGGCATTCGATGAGTTAATTTTTCTAAAATGTATGCATTAGATCAAAAAGATACTAGCTGAAAATAAAAATCGCCTGAACAAAACCGAATTTGTAAACAAAAAACAAATGGCGCATTTTGTACCATTGTAAAACTTAGATTCTTCATATTTAGCAAGAAAAGTTTTAAAATGGAAATACACAGCGATAGCGATATGAATTCAACTCCAGATAGCATAAAACAGCTGCAAATAAAATTGTTAATAACCTTTTGCCGCAAAAGTCGCGGGATAATTTTTAAAAGCTTATGAAAACTTTGTTTTCATTACCTTGAGTTTTATTTTGAGCAGGAATATTTTATCACGGTAGGTAGATTGGTAGTTGAAAGAAAAGTAGATTATGCACCTTGCTTTTATCAATTTACAAGCCTTGTACCCGTTATGATTTTCCATCGACAAAAATGACGAATTTCCATACAAAATTTCATCCCCTTTTAGGGTTCCGTAGCCAAATGGCAAAAACGGAACCCTTATAGATTCGTCATGTCTGTCTGTCTGTCTGTCTGTCCGTCTATACTGTTGAAACTTGGTAAGTAGATGTATTCTGTGAACCGCATTAAGATTTTCACACAAAAATAGAAAAAAAACAATAAATTTTAGGGTTCCCCATACTTAGAACCGAAACTCAAAAGTTTTTTTTCATCAAACCCATACGTGTGGGGTATCTATGGGTAGGTCTTCAAAAATGATATTGAGGTTTCTAATAACATTTTTTTCTAAACTGAATAGTTTGCGCGAGAGACACTTACAAAGTGGTAAAATGTGTGTCCCCCCCCTGTAACTTCTAAAATAAGAGAATGATAAAACTAAAAAAAATATATGATGTACATTACCATGTAAACTACCACCGAAAATTAGTTTGAATGAGATCTAGTAAGTAGTTTTTTTTAATACGTCATAAATCGTAAACCGCAATTTACCATTCATTCAATCAACTCAAAAATAAAAAAAAACATTCAAATTTCATAAACATAAACCTTATGCATAAACCTGGATGTTACGGAACCCTCGGTGCGCGAGTCCGACTCGCTCTTGCCCGGTTTTTTAACCCGAGTTTCCGAAAATCTTTCTTCAGTTCTCACTTTCGTTATTATAATAAGTTAATGCGTATCTTTATATTTAAAATATTTATTCCTCAATTTTTATGACTACACCTACCACTGTTTGTCTCTGCATCACCCAAAGGTTGACTGGTAGACAATGCCTATGGCATTAAGTCCGCCTCTGTACATTTATGTGCTTGAAGTATTAAATAAATAAATAATTAATAAATATAAGGAAACATAGTGCAAAATTTCATGTTTGTAGACCCAGCAGTTTAGGTTGGGCGTTGTCTGTCACTGTATGCCCTGACCATAAACAATTTGAACTTTTCACACAAGTATTTAAGTGGTCACCCAATACTCTGTAGGCAAATTTTAGATTATGCGGGCACATTGTACCCTTCTTCTTGTTAGTCGTCTCATCGATCAAATTCACTCTAATTCAGCTAATCTGCATATTAATTCGGTGAGCCCTTAATAAGCAAGGGCCATTTAATGAAAATACCGCTAGGGTTACTATGGTATATTTAGTTTTATAATACAATTTTTAGAGCAGCATATAATTCGTTTAGTCATTATAAAATAAAAAAAGTAATTTAAAAAATAAAAAAACCCGACTGCGAAACTGAAAAGCTAAAACAAGCCCATTTTAAATTAAATAAAAGTTGGAAGCAGGCGGGACCCATTTGAATTAGAAAATATAATAAAAATGGTATGGGTCCCGCCTGCTTCCAACTTTTATTTAATTTAAAATGGGCTTGTTTTAGCTTTTCAGTTTCGCAGTCGGGTTTTTTTTATTTTTTAAATTACTTTTTTTATTTCCAGCTTTTTAGTTTACAAATGTGAAAGATTTCGCAAACGATTTAGTTCTTGGTACGTGTTTTTTACGATTTGTCACTTCGAATTACTCTTAACCATATAAGGTATATATATTTTTGTAATCACCTTTTAAAACCCTTTATTTTGATACCCCACTCGATAGGTTTCGAGAAAAAAATATTTTTTTTTTAAAACATATTGCGCCAAAAATCGGCCATTTTAATTTTTTTTTCAATTTTAATATACCCAGTGTCACTCTCACAATTAAGACGAATCTAACGGTACCTCTCAAGCTGAAATCGATCAAGCCGTTTAGGCTGCAGAGCGTGCCAAAGAAATATACATACATACATACATACACTCGAAAAACATAACCCTCCTTCTGACGCAGTCCGGTAAAAAAAGAACGTAATGATAACAACCAAAGATGGAAACGATGAACTTCATGTTTTTACCCGACTGCGTCAGAAGGAGGGTTATGTTTTTCGAGTGTATGTATGTATGTATGTATGTATGTATGTATATTTCTTTGGCACGCTCTGTAGCCTAAACGGCTTGATCGATTTCAGCTTGAGAGGTGCCGTTAGATTCGTCTTAATTGTGAGAGTGACACTGGGTATATCAAAATTGAAAAAAAAAATTAAAATGGCCGATTTTTGGCGCAATATGTCTTCTAAAAAAATGTTTTTTTCTCGAAACCTGTCGAGTGGGATATCAAAATAAAGGGTTTTAAAAGGTGATTACAAAAATATATATAACTTATATGGTTAAAAGTAATTCGAAGTGACAAATCGTAAAAAACACGTACCAAGAACTAAATTGTTTGCGAAATCTTTCACATTTGTAAACTAAAAAGCTGGAAATAAAAAAAGTTATTTAAAAAATAAAAAAACCCGACTGCGAAACGGAAAAGCTAAAAACAAGCCCATTTTAAATTAAATAAAAGTTGGAAGCAGGCGGGACCCATATCATTTTCATTATATTTTGAAATTCAAATGGGTCCCGCCTGCTTCCAACTTTTATTTAATTTAAAATGGGCTTGTTTTTAGCTTTTCCGTTTCGCAGTCGGGTTTTTTTATTTTTTATTCTCTGTACGTTCTATGAACTATCATATCATAATTATAAGGGTAATATTATTCAGCGGGATTGTCCGAAAGGGTTACCGCTGGCCCGGAACATAAAGGGCTAAGGAAGGAACACGGGTGGGTTTTAGTCAGTAAGAGTCTGACACTCCCTTTCGCTCCACCCAGAGCGGATTTTTTTTTTTTGGATGGTAAATCATCAAATGACTCCTCATTTGATGATTTTCCATCCAAAAAAAAAAAGGGTAATATTATATACATATTTTTTTTATTATAAGGGTGAATAAGTAATTTTTTTTTATTTATTAATATGGTAGATTTTTTTAGTTGTATAGTAGAAATGTTGTAATTTTTGTGTTTTTATTTTATATTGTATATTAGAGTATAGGTAGTATCTATGTTTGGTTTTAAACCCACGTGTACATTAGGTTCACTATGTAAAATATTCATATTATGTCGCCACAGAGCATGTATGTCGCTATTAGCGGCGGATGTGATTCCTTTTCTTTTTAACCGACTTCAAAAAAGGAGGAGGTTTCTCAATTCGACCGTATATATTTTTTTCAAAAATATTCAGTTTAGAGTTTTGTCTTCGCTACGATTTTCAAAGTCAAAGTCAAAGATTTATTTGCAGATCAATATGGTCACAAAAGTTTTTACAATGGTAGTATAATAGTAGCTTAACATATTCAATCATAACATAATGACATGCATATTTTTGGTATAGGTACAATAATTAGATCAATTAAATTTTTATTACACATACTCGTATGTCCGTCCATCTAGCTGGTGGGAGTCCCACACTACGCTTGCCGATACGCGGTCTCCACTCCAGGACTCGTCTACTCCACCGGCCATCGGTCCTTCGACAGACATGGCCATGGTGTGGCGCAGTCTGGGAGAGGCCTATGTCCAGCAGTGGACTGCGATAGGCTGAGTTGATTGATTGATTGACTCGTATGTATAGAATAGATTTGCCTTAGTTTCCCGATTTAACCCCACTTTCACTTTTTGTTGATTAATTGGAAAAATTTGAGAGCTTCTAGTTGTCACTTTGTAAAACATTAAAGTCATCAGATTATGTAGTATTTGGTGGTTTATCTGTAAAATAAAAAAATAAAAAAGAGTTTTAGTATTATTGTACACCTCAAAAATTCTCTGCAAGCTATGTCGGGCACGGTATATTTCCGAACACAGCATTCGGCCTTCGAAGATGACGGAAGGCTACACGTCGCCGGTCCCGGTAACCGTGTGGTCAGATAGATCGTAGCCTAACATAGTTATAAGAACTCGGTGAATATTTTTAGCCTTGAAAATTAATTTACAAAAAAAAAAATACCTTTTTTGGAAGTCGGTTAATAATCACAAACGCCTTTCTTAACAACACTTCTACATGATCAATCACAGATTATGAAAAGAAAATGAGGGTTAACAGTCATTAGAAGACCCGCAGCGCAATTCTAATTATAAATGCATAGAAAGGGTTAACGTCAGGTCACATTCGCCACGCTCTCAGTATTAATATCTTGATCCATCAGTCGGTGACGGTTTATGGTGAATCAGTGCGACTTGGAAGGGTTAACTTATCAGGGGTGATTCGCAAAGTTTATTTTTTTTTTATCTGGTAAGGTTTTATTTTTGTTTGTCTTTGGCCTATTATTGACCCACTGCAGCGCAAATTTCTGTTAAAAAGATAAAAAGTAAGTAGGAACAGTAATTTGAGTTAGATTTTTTTAAATATGAACGTAAGCAATGATTTGCTTTAAACCTTCCGAAATAAATAGGAATTACATAAAACAACACCCCGATAACTCGCACCTTGAAAACAAAAGTGGCACTATATCGAAGATGGCAATATTGAGTTACAAGGATGACTTCATAATTTACTGGCTTGTTTTCAGTACATAACTTAAATAAGATAGTCAAACTGATAAATGAAATTAATTGCATTCTTTTATTCCAGTTATTTGCTAAGATATTGACCAAAATGCAGCGTCAAAAACTTTAAATGGTAATACTGAAAAATGTAAATTTTTGTATAACGCCACTTTTGTTTTCAAGGTGCGAACTGGCGAAATTATATTTTTTATTTTCCTTTATTGACCAGCCAACAATTGTTTACACTGTAAATATTTAAAGTAACTATACCATAATCTAGGGTTAGTGTAACAATTTCTTACAGGTTAAAATGAAATGCTGAAAACTCCGCAGGCCCCTTAAAATGAAATGTGGGCTACTTCCCATTTGGTAAACTTCCCATTTCGTAAACCTCAAACTGTACCTACTAAAAAGTTGCGTTTGGTAAACATTATACATTTCATACATTTAGTCCCATTTCGAAAACATTTCAATATTTTTTTGTGTTATATCCCATTTGGTAAACTTTCAGATGAAATGGGTACAGTCAAGTAAAAAAAGAAAAACGAAACTAATGATAACATTGTCATTTATTTTGTTAAATATTTTTAATCACAGGTACAATAGTCGGATTATGTGTACGTATGCCATTTACACATATTGATATTTAAAAACAGAAATAAAAAGTGGGGTGTACAAATAACTTTCAAAAAATTTAAGAAAAATCACAGTTCGATTTGACTATTTCGATGACAAGTTTTATTTTTTTAATAACATAAGTCAATCTAGATGCGAAATCAACTTATATAAAAAAACAATAATCACAGATTTGGTACTATCTTTTTATGTTAATGTACATTAACATAAAAAAATACATACGAAATCAACTACTTATAAAATATAAAAATAAACAGTCACAGATTTGGTACAATAACATAAAAAATACATGCAAAATCAACTTTTAAATATAAAAACAAATAATAATCACAGATTTGGTACAATAACATAAAAAATACATGCAAAATCAACTTTTAAATATAAAAACAAATAATAATCACAGATTTGGTACAATAACATAAAAAATACATGCAAAATCAACTTTTAAATATAAAAACAAATAATAATCACAGATTTGGTACATTAACATTAAAAATTACACACAAAATCAACTATAAAATATAATCACAGATTTGGAATATTAACATAAAAAATTTACTACCTACACTCCTACACTACAAAGTTAAAAATCAATAAATAAATTATAAAGTGATACAAGCAATTCTTGATAATTCGTTCAAACAATTTTCCAATGATATTTTTCCACTTTTGTAATCGCCGAGAATATTGTTAATTCGTATATCATTTTGGATAGATTTTTTTCTTCGTTTTGATATACTTTCTCCATTATTATAAAAGCTGTAAAAAATTGTTATGATTAATTAAAGTAATAATGTATAATTTTTATCATATGTGTCGCCTAAAAATACAGGTCATTGAAACAAAAATATGTACCTTTTCAGAAGATTTTCATAATGTTTAATATTGCCTGATATCGTTTCGAAAAATAAAAGAATTGATGGCCTTTTTCCAATTTCACTATTGAAACTCCAATTCCAAGATTCCATGAGGTTTGTAGTGCGGTGTCTTTGTGCGTAGCAGCACCAAATATTCATCATATCTTCATTTTCCAACCACTGATCCACAAAGTAATCATTGAATTCAGTTATAGCTTTTTCTTCAAAACTGTAACAGAATTAATTCGTTGAAGATTATGATACGAAAAACCATATATGTATTACCTAGTTTCTAACGCATAAAAATGGCTGTAGAAAATGGCGGTAGAAGAAATATCCAGAACTAAACGCGTTCATTTCAATACTGCAAAATTAATTTACCTTTGACTCATAACGTATAGCCATCCATCGTTTATGTCTTCTTTTGGTAAATGTGCCAGAGCCATACATAGTTTGACGTGATAGTGAGATTCTTCATGTTGTAATAAGCCAAGAGATTTTGCCTTTCTTAATAGCGCTCTGCCAAAGTGAACAAAACACCCCTTAACAATTATGTTTGGAAATGTCTTTTTAATTGCATTTATTGGAGCTTTTTCGAAATCCAAGGTAATAATATCGGCTGTCCACTCTGGTAAATGAAATTTTAGTTTGTAAAACAGTCTTTCATATGTAGTTTCTTCTTTGTTTGTCAACACTGCATAAAAAAATGGTACAATATTTGTCCCAGTTTCTGTACTTCCTATGTCTCCGTGTACAACGTATAGTTGAAGAAACGGCTTTGCACAACATTTGAACGTTCCGTCCGCAAAGTAGTGACGGACGTCATTTAAATGTGCAATTGCACTCTTTGAACCAAACACAATCATTCTATTTTCACCGTCAATCTCATCAAACAATAAATTGTCTTTAAAACGGTCAGGAATCACGATTTCTGTAGAGTTAGAGTGCTGAGATTTTGTGATTCCTAGTTGTCTATTTCTGTGTCTATACAAACTGCTTTTAACTTTGTCAAAATTTGGTAATTCTTTAATAATTTCATAACCATTATCTTTCAGCTTTTTAGTACATTTCCTGTATGTAGCTGGAATCGGCTTCAGATCTTCACATATAGTTTGTTTACATTTTTCGATGGCTACTTTCACTTCATTTTTTTCAAAATTCGGAATACAAGAACTGCAGTGAGCATTTTCTCTTAATACATGGCTTCGATTTGAATTCAAAGTTACACTTGCTGAACATCCATCTTTTCTATTAACACAGCGCCACCAACTTGAGTCCTTATTATTTTTCTGTTTATAATATTGATGCCCAGCGCGTAATAAAATTTCACCGCCTCGTGTACTATTAATAATTTTTAAATTCACTGCACCACTAGAAGATCCCTCACCCGACATTGCAACGACCTTGCACTATGCATAAAACGAGTGAACTGATAAGTTAAACCCGGTAATAGATATAATTTACGTATACTTACTTATGTCTATCTCATTCACACCTTTTGTTTAAAACGATGGTAAGGACAATAAATCCCTACCTGAGAACCCGCTCGGTGCTTCTTTTGCGGGAAAAGCACGTGGTATTTTTAGTAGCATCGTGGTATTTTTACAGACTTTAATACGTTTTTTTTACTTCTTCTTGATCAGCCATTCTTTTTGATGGTCGAGATACTATCTCAAGACTGAAGCATTTAAAAATATATACATCTCTAATTTAATACTAATTTGACACTGACTGTACCGTACAAAAATAACAATACTAACAAAGTTTACCAAATGGGATTAAATGTATGAAGTAACGAAATGTTTACCAAACGCAACTTTTTAGTAGGTACAGTTTGAGGTTTACGAAATGGGAAGTTTACCAAATGGGAAGTAGCCGAAATGTGGGTGGACTATACGCCTCCACCTAACACATCAAGGAATACAAGTATGATCTGCCTAGCCTTTTCCCAACTATGTTGTGGTCGGCTTCCAGTCTAACTGGTGCAGTGCAGCTGAATACCAGTATTTTACATGGAGCGACTGCCTATCTGACCTCCGCAACCCAGTTACTGGATAATACGATAACCCCTTGGCAAGACTGGTTGTCAGATTTTCGGGCTTCTGACGACCCATTACGATTGTCAAAGATAAAAAATATAGTTTCTGTTTACAGGGTTTGGTCTTATTATGTTTTCTGTTTATATAAGTTTTATGAATGTCCGCCATTTAAAAAAAAAAACAAAATGACTCTACAGTAGGTATGACAGGCTCTATTTAAAAAAAACTTTTCTTTCTTATATCTGTGCGATGAGATCCTTTCATAGGTACAGACGCCAGCACCTCAAGCTACTACAATCTGTCAAATTTCTTTAATAGATTTCCAACTTTATCGCTAAAGCATTAGGTTCAAAGTTGATTGGGAAAATTTGACAGTTCCGGGTAGCTTGATGTGCTGGCGTCCCACCCACATAGATTAATCTCAGTCATCAATGGACCGGCCCGTTTTCATTTGATCCCTTTTCGATTTAACAGCAATTAAAAAGTTCAACTGAACCTCGAAAGGGTTAAAATTTCATTTGGGTATAATTGGTACGATTTTAATAGAATGAGTTTTTTTAGTTAGAGATTTTCGCGAGAGAGTGTTTTTTTTTCAGTAATTTTTGTGTAAAATTTACAAGTTACAACACGGTCACATTAACTCGACGCTTGGCGCTGATGACGTGATTTTGGTTTTTTGTAATATACTTAAATATACCAAATAAAAAAGTATAATTTAAACAACAACAGAAAACTACACAAATTATCGACGCGCGTATCGGTAACAAAGACAAAGACAAAGGCCTAACACTTGCTGGGCGAGCTAAGGAATGCGGGCCTCGCATTCCAGAGATGCGTCAAGTTAATGTGACCGCGTTGTATGTAAGAACATTAATTTTGGATTAGCAATATCCTTCAAAATTATTCAGATTCAGATTTAGTGTGTTACGCAATCAGGGTGTCGGTTTAAAATAAAATCATCATCATCATGTCAGCCGAAAGACGTCCACTGCTGGACATAGGCCTCCCCCAAGCACCTCCACAACGACCGGTTCTGTGCTTCTCGCATCCAACGGGTTCCTGCGGCCGTCACAAGGTCGACGGACCACCTTGTGGGAGGCCTTCCAAGGGCGCGAACAAGGCGTCATACTGACGTCACGCAAATCCTGCATCGCGCAAGCAGAGTTTACTGCGCAACTAACATAGATACAACGGCCCGACATGAATCATCAAGTAGTGACCGTACTGGTGATTTTCTTCAGAAAGTTCAGTTGCGAAGTACTCGCAAGTGTACTAGGTATAGGTATGACAAGTATCCAAATTGCGTAACACACACTCAATTACAATTTGAATAATTTTGAAGGATTTTGCAAATCCATTCTTTCATAAATATGTTCGAAAAATTAGTCTACCTTATAACTAAAGCTGAAACTTTTACTTATGGCTAAAACTGAAGACCTTTGATGATATTGAATTGTTGCTGCAAGCATCGTCAATATGAGTTGAAAAGATACACATGCACCCTCACTTACACACACACACCCTCACACACCCATACACACACACACACCCCCACATACTATTTTAGTTTTTTTTTCTTTAATTTTTTTTTTCTTTTTGTTTATATTCTATTATGTTTTGGTACACCACTTTTACCATTTTATAATTTGTCATTGAAGAGCGGGGCCTCCTAGCACACGTATATATTTACTTAAAAGGAGGTCCCTATGTAAGATTTACTGTAATGTCGATCCCGTGGGAATATCGGGATACAAGTAGAGTATATGTTAAACCAGGGTGTCAGCTACCTCCATACAAAATATTATCAAAATTGGTCCAGCCGTTTGAGCGTGAAGAAGTAACAAACATATAAACACACACACACTCATACACTCACAAACTTTCGCCTTTATAATATTAGTGTGATTACAAATACGAATTTATACATTTACATTGTGACAATACCAAATTATTATTAATATTAAAATAGTTATCGAGTAAACTCGCCAAGGTACATCTCTAAAAAATAACCACGGCAGAATTTTATAAAATGTTATTTGTACGAAGACATCTAAATAAAATGGGATTCAACCCTCTAATTGATTCAACACGGTTCCAAGAGTCGCGGTTGCAGGGTTAAGGTGATTCGAATTCTTTGTATCGTACCCAAATTAAATTTTAAATTTAACTCGATTGTCGATTGTTGCGAGAAAAAGTTTCTGTTTACGTCTGGAAGGTAATTTAATTAGGATTTTTGTTAATTTACTTTTCCGATACCACTGTAGGTAAATTATATTGAAGTACTTACTTAGCTGTGTGTAATATTTTTTAATTACATTACATAACTAAAAATTTTATCAAATATATTTTTGAATCATGGTTACCTACTTATTAAAAAACAATTAGAATAAAAACTGTCTAATTATACGAAAAATAGACACCGTTTTACACTTGGTAAATTTTATAACGATCTCCAACATTTTATTAAATAACAAAAAGTTCCTTCGAGCCGGATTTGAACCAGCGACCTATGGATTCCAATTGCTTACAGCTACAGTCCACCGCTCTACCAACTGAGCTATCGAAGGTATACATTGTAAGTCGAAATTATAGTCCCCTTTTGCGGCGTCGTATAGACTACGCATTTCACCTTACGTCACTCGTTATAAACGCGTTTTGAGATAAAGTGCGTGCCTACTGAGATAAGTTTTGTATTATGTATTTCACAAAACGCGAAATATTAGTCACCTATGCCGATAAAATAAAGAAGTTCAATTAAGTAGTTAATTTAAAAACTGAAAGAAGATAATAAATAATATTATGACCAACTGATAAATGAGATTACCATAGTACCTACCTATGATATTTTAAGATATTTATTTATGTACTTAAATTGGTTAAAAAAAAACACTTTTTACGACAAAAATGGACAATATTTATTTGTTTAATTAGTTAGTCATTTAATTCAGTAGTTTATTCATTAACTGAATAACCTACTGAATTAAATGACTAACTAATATTATAAAATGTGTCGATTGCCTAATACATTATTATTTCTGGAGTTGTCGACTCACCCACAAATAAATTAACTACGTGCGAGTCGTCTACAGAAAAAAATAAAGTGACGATTCGCACGTTTACGGCGAGTAAATTCGTGCGAATCGAAACCTTACAATACATTATAATAACACAAATGGTTTAGTTTTGTTCAGGCTAAGCACTATGTCCGTTTTGTCCTGCGGCTGGATTGCCTCGACCACTGCCTCGACAATCACATGTCGGTGAAGTCTGTGTTCGTGTAAACAATTGCACAGCCCCAACATTTAGTAAACAGCTCGGAAACAAAATGGCTGACATCACGCTAACAGAATCACCTACAATCAACGGATCACAGTGAGATGCGGAAAATATTTCATCGCAAACGTACCACTAAATTATCTAAATGGAGATCACTCCCCAATCAGACGCGGTTTTGAGTCTCGGGAACAAAGAACTTCGAGTGTTTCGGGGTCTTGACGGGAAGCGTCATGAGTTTGTCTATACTTCATTCTAAGAGGTAAAACTGGAGTGCGATTCTGTAACCATCTCACCGTGAAAACTTAGGTGAAGTGAGCGTGGAGTGAGCTGTCAATAGTGTCAATTCCTAGCAAAAACAAACTCACATCATCTAAGTTTTCACGATGAGATTTTTACAGAACCGGCCGGCTGGTGAGTTTGTGTAACATAATCAGCCTATAATGTTCCCACTGCTGGGACACATGCCTCCTCTCTTCGAAAGGGAGTGGGCTGTAATCTACCACGTGAGCCCAGAGCTGATTGATAAACGTCACATGTCCTCGAATGTTTGGTTCTAGGACATGCTGGTTTCCTCACGATGTTTTCCTATGTTTGGGCGATCTCGGTAATCTTTGGAACTACTGATCCGATTTCGAAAATCCTCGAAAGAAGACAGCGCGCCGTTAGGAAAAAACATTGTGCATTTTTAAGGTACTCGTTGCTATGAATATTTTTTGAGGCATTTTTTTCTTGAAATGTTGAAAAGTACGAACAGTGCATCTTTTATTATTTTTGTGATGAACATAAGTAGGCATTGGACTCGTGGAGAGATGGGTGATATGGGTGTTCTCTAGGATGTATATCCGGTACAGCTCTTAAATCCTTCCCTAACCTACGGGCACGTCTTCCCTACCTACAGTGCCCCCGGTCTACACCTTGATATGCAATGGCCTCTATATGCTATAGAGGCCATTGCATATCAAGGAGTAGACCGGGGATGAAACATGAGGCTATAGGGGCTAGTACTGATCTTGGGGTTCATTCGATTAATCGAGTCTGGTCAAACCACGCAGTGCATTTCATTCATTATTCATTCATTCGTCACAAAAATAATAAAATAACAGCAATTTATTTTTATAACAAGTTTTGTCCCACATAATAATTACTAATTTATATAAAATTCTAGGTGTCAAATTGACAGACCATATTCGCAACACCACACTGCGCTCCAAAACACAGATTGCTGACGTTGCTCAAAAAGCCGCTAAGCTGCAGTGGGACTGGGCTGACCACGTCTGCCGTATGCCCAATAAGCTATGGGCCAAAATAACCACCACGTGGAGCCCTGACACGGTAGCAGGCGTCGCGGCAGACCGCTTAGAAGATGGTGGGACGAGCTTGACAAAACTGACAACCAGTGGTCCACTTTAGCCCTGGATCGAAAGAGCTGGAAGTCATGGGGAGAGGCCTTTGCCCAGCAGTGGGATGATGCAGGCCAACAATAAATTCCGAACACAAAAAAAGCACAAAGGTGGACTTAATACCTTAGGCATTCTCTACCAGTCAACCAAGGCTTGTGGAGGCAGTCGCTCCATGTAAAATTTTGTCGGCACGGTTGGCACCTGCTGCTCTGCGAGTCGCGGGTTCGATTGCTGCACGGAACAAATATTTGTATGACCTACAAGTAGTTGTTCCGGGTCTGGCTGTTTGTGTACGTGAGTTTAAATGTTTGTAAACGCACCCACAATACAGGATAAATTCCTAGTGTGGGGTAAAGTTTCTGAAAAAATAAATACTGGAACTCAGCTGCACCCGGTTAGACTGGAAGCCGACCTCAACATAGTTGGGGAAAGGCTATAGGCAGATGATGATGACTTGGGTTGAGAACAACAATGATTAAAAAAAGTTGATAAAACTATTGAATTATAAATAACAAATACTGGTACACAAATACTTATGTAGGTTATCACACTAATATTATAAAGGCGAAAGTTTGTGAGTATGACTGTGTGTGCGTGTTTATATGTTTGTTACTTCTTCATGCTCAAATGGCTGGACCAATTTTGATAAAATTTTGTATGGCGGTAGCTGACACCCTGGATTAACATATATGCTATTTTTTATCCCGCAATTCCCATGGGATCGACATTTGCGCGGGTGAAACCGCGGGGCGCAGCTAGTTACCCATATTACACACACTATTTACTATAATAGTCTATTTATTTTTTAACAATATGTCAGTCCTAACTCAAAAACATTCAAACTTTTAGGATGGACACTTCTAGTATAAACATAGAACAAATTCCTCCCGCAGTCGGATATAGAGCGTTCATTCAAAGATGGCGGGCGGAAACACGTCGCGCCTGCTGTCATGGCAGCCGGAAGTCCTCTCGCCATTTGATAAATAGTTGTTCTTCAAGTTTTTCTGATGCAAATGAGGGGTCGCATGACTGATGGCATTTGTCACAATCTACCAGAATGGATTTAATTTGAAATTTCTTTTCGGATGTTAATCTGCACCCCCATTTTGTGTTGGGAGGCTCTGATTACGTGAATCTGTTGAGTTCGTTTTATTTTTGAGTTGTTTAGTAATGGTATTATGTGTATCTACACATTTAGGACTATGTGGTGCTTTTTAGGGTTCCGTACCCAAAGGGTAAAAACGGGATCCTATTACTAAGACTCCACTGTCCGTCTGTCTGGCTGTATCTCATGAACCGTAATAGCTAGACAGTTGAAATTTTCACAGATGATGTATTTCTGTTGGCGCTATAACAACAAATACTAAAAACAGAATAAAATAAATATTTAAGGGGGCTCCCATACAACAAACGTGCTTTTTTCAGCGTTTTTGCCTTGTGGTACGGAACCCTTCGTGCGCGAGTCCGACTCGCACTTGGCCAGTTTTTTCTGTTTTCTTTTTTCCTTTTTCGTAAGTTTTAATCAGTCTGAGTAATTTGAGCGGCCTACCCAAGCTTCCTTAGGTTCTGAGTTGAGCTGCACGATTACTGACAAATGCGTACACTGACTTGACAGGTCCACTCAGTCCGTGTGGTCGAATTGGCACATTTTGAATTTTATGCAATGAAGTTTAAAAGGACACTAGCGCACAAAAGTAATCACAGTTGAATATTATAAAACGTGTACTTTTTTTGTAACCAATTCCTGCGAGCCGCCTATAGAAAAAATTATATTAATTAAAAGTGTCGATTCAACATTTCGGGCGAGTTAATTCGTAAGAATCGACTAATAAGCCGACAATGTAATGCCTATATTATTTCTAAGAATTAAACTGTATTTTTACCAATTTTTACTATTGAGGGAATTAGTTTATATATTCCTTTAACTTCTGTATAAATATTTCTAATATAGCTCTTTGTATTATTTGTTGTTCATTTTTTTTGCTGGATTTTACTATAAAGATTTAATTTATAAATAATATTTATTAATATTGTTTATTTATTAATGTCATTCATAATAATTGTCTGTGTGGTGCCGGACTTAAAGAATACCACCACCCCCTACTTCCTGTGGGTGTCGTAAAAGGCGACTAATAAAAAATAAAATAAAATAAAAAATAAAAATTTATGTGGGGTAAGTACAACTTGAATGTGAAAAATAAAAATGTATTTAGGCTGGTTTTAGAGTCGCGCTGACCGCACGCTGACCGTCGGCGCTGACAGCTTGAAACGTATGAACTTCTAGGAAGCGTTTTAGAATAACGCGTAGCTATCAGCGCGTGCCTTTCATACGTTTCGGCTGTCAGCGCCGACGGTCAGCGTGCGGTCAGCGCGACTCTAAAACCAGCCTTAGAAAAAAAAAAACAACAGACTTTGAAAAACAAAAACAGATTTTATATATTAGTAACTAGTGGTACGCCCCTGCTTCGCACGGTTTTTACGACATGGCAAAAAATCGCGATTTCTTTACCCAGAATTTCCCAGAATTCGATCCTTATTAGCGAAACTATCAAATGGTGTAATAATACAGTATGTGTTTTATTTTCAAATTCAACAGGTCCAATTCCTGGCTAGAAATATTGATTTTTCAAAAAGTAATTTAAAAAATAAAAAAACCCGACTGCGAAACTGAAAAGCTACAAACAAGCCCATTTTAAATTAAATAAAAGTTGGAAGCAGGCGGGACCCATTTGAATTTGAAAATATAATAAAAATGGTATGGGTCCCGCCTGCTTCCAACTTTTATTTAATTTAAAATGGGCTTGTTTGTAGCTTTTCAGTTTCGCAGTCGGGTTTTTTTATTTTTTAAATTACTTTTTTTATTTCCAGCTTTTTAGTTTACAAATGTGAAAGATTTCGCAAACGATTTAGTTCTTGGTAGGTGTTTTTTAAGATTTGTCACTTCGAATTACTTTTAACCATATAAGTTATATATATTTTTGTAATCACCTTTTAAAACCCTTTATTTTGATACCCCACTCAATAGGTTTCGAGTAAAAAAAATTTTTTTGTAGACATTGTGCGCCAAAAATCGGCCATTTTAATTTTTTTTTTCAATTTTGATATACCCAGTGTCACTCTCACAATTAAGACGAATCTAACGGCACCTCTCAAGCTGAAATCGATCAAGCCGTTTAGGCTACAGAGCGTGCCAAAGAAATATACATACATACATACATACATACATACATACACTCGAAAAACATAACCCTGCTTCTGACGCAGTCGGGTAAAAATCCAATGATGCAGTTTTAGTTTTCATCGAAATCGAGCCCTAAAACTGCATCAGTAAGTACTCAAAGGAGTCGCGATTTCCTTGAGTACTTTTCGCTATTCCTCATAGTTTCCGATTTGGCCATCCACGCGCACTTGAAAAATTCGCCCTGTATAAGTAGTAGTAATCCATATTATTATAAAAATAATATATAAGATAAGATAAATTTATTTGCCCAAACATGTGTATACATACAAGAATAAAAATAAAAACTTGCATGCAGGATGACATAAAATCAAAGAAACAGTTCAGAGACAATATGTTTGCCACATACTATGGCATGCAAATATTATGTTTGTTAAAAAATTAATAACACATGAACATAAAACATGATACTTAGTTACTGTCAAATTTAAAAAATATGCCCGATGTATATAAAAACATTAGTCAAATTAATGTCAATTAATGTCAAATTAATTACAATAAAAATATAAATGTCAAAATTAGGGCTTACACTATTACAGATTGATGTCAGATGTCAGTAATTTAAATAAACGGTATTAATTAAAACATATAAAACACACAACATTTTAGGTTAGTGTACCTACCTAAAATATATAAGTATATTAAAAAAAAAAATATGTCTTAAATGTATATATATGTATATTTATCTCACTAATCTGTCTACAGGCATCAAAAATTTCATGTCGCAATAAAAAAAGAAATGAATACCTACGAGTAATTATCGAAAAAAAATGTATGAGTTCATAGGTTTTTTTTTCCTGGAACTCTGTGCGAGTCATGTATCCGTACATGGCACGCGCGCATTACATGGATCACCACTTTTCTGTCGCCTTCCACAAATTATAGTGTAACCCGACAGAATACAATCAGCGTTTATATATTTAGCTGTACTCATTCACACAACATTCAGCATTAGTTATGTGGTACCTAGTTAAAATTAATAAAAAAAAAAACACCATCTTTGGCTGTCCGTGACTTATCATTCAAGCAGACATCCAAGGTGTGTCATTCAGCGCATACAAAATCCTATCCTGCAACACAGTAAATATAGACAGAAGACACCCCCCATAGTACATTCCGTACCAAGTATCATTTTAGATCAAACACGTGATAATGGCTATAAGAGCGCCCCTATTATTTGATACAATAAAAGTGAAGTGCAGAAATACTTGGCATTCTACTGCGAAACTGCACCTCATATAACTTTTGACACAAGTGACACCCCAATATCAAACAAAACTAATTCTTACAGCTAATGATGTAAAGGCAAAATTTCCATAACATTTGATGAACCAGATGTGGGATTTTAGGATGGGGACCTGTATGTGTATCGGTCGTTCAATAGGCCGTACACTCGCAGATACGGTACTAATGGTGATTGAGAAAAATATGGCAGGAGAACACAGTACAATAACTTGCGGTTATAACTTCATGAATAATGAAGATTACAAAGATAGTCATGACATGTTTTTATTTGATTTTGCCACTGTAAAGTAACAATATCTACTGATTACTGTAGGTAGAGAGATATATGAGAACCTTGTATACAGGGTTACTTTTCAAAGACCATCCACATTTTTACATGGTGTTCTACCCATGAACATAAACAACTTTCACTATGGGACCAACTCAGAAATCACGAAAAAAAATCTGCTGTTTCATACATTTTGGTCAAGTAGGTATTGAAGTTTTAGTGTTATGAAACAGCTGATTTTTTTTTCGTGATTTCAGAGTTGGTTCCATAGTGAAAGTTGAAAGCAGTCGCTCCATGTAAAATACTGGTATTCAGCTGCATCTGGTTAGACTGGAAGTCGACCCCAACATAGTTGGGAAAAGGCTAGGCAGATGATGATGATTTATGAATATGAGACAACCATACAAAGTAACTTAATAACAAACCCAGTATAGACAAATATTGTTATCCCCTCGTACTAGTATAAAACTGTATCACTAGCGGATAGTCTTCCTCAACCTTAGAACAACGGATTCCCTCAAGGTTCCAGTTACAAGTCACATAGATAAGCAGATTGATTACATACTGTATAGGCAATAAATCATAGTAATAATAATAATAGCCTCCCCGGCCGTTTTCGGTCACGGTGGCGCAAACACAGGTGCACTCTCTGTTCCGTTACTCTCATAGTCCGATGGGACGGCAATCCGACACGATCGGGGAAGTTCAGGCGCAGGACCAACGGCTTTGAGTTGCTTTGGGGGTATTAAACCGCCAACTTTCAAACTCCGGACTGTTACTAAGAAATTCCTAATGGAAAACCCAATAACACTTTGTCCGACTCGGGAATCGAACCCAAGAACGCTCAGCAGTCGCGCTTGCAACCACGAGACCAACAGGGCAGTCACAAATGATAGTACAGTTATATTACTAGACAAAATCAAACTGGTTGCTAATTTAATTGTAAAATTGATTCTTTCTTCTTTTTTTTGACGTTGATTTATATTCTGTAATTACTTAAACTCACACCCTGACTTATTACTTGTAATTTTTTATTTAAATGAAAATCGTTTATTTTTACCATGTTTGTAAATATGTGAGCACCACGTATCTATTAGATAATGAATTTATGTCATGTTTTCATTTTTAATTCTTTTACCTATTTTGGTACTTACAGTAATTTTATTTTATTTTAGGTGCATCGTCTTCACATAATATTATTATATAATTAATGTATACAAAATATTGTAAAACATTTTAAAAGAGTACCTAACTGTGGAGTTTCTTGCCCATTCTTCTCCATACGAAAACTAACTTTTGGAATGGGCGACTAGAATCAATTCTATTTTTTCGTAATTTTTGACGTTCAAAAGTGCCTTTTAAGTGCCTCATCATCTGTCGAGCCTTTTCCCAACCATGTTGGGGTCGGCTTCCAGTCTAACCGGATGCAGCTGAATACCAGTATTTTACATGGAGCGACTGCCTATCTGACCTCCACAAACCAGTTACTGGGTAATACGATACCTTTTAAGAGCCTTTTTTTGAGGCCTTTTTTTGAGGTCCATAGATGCCTTTTAAGTGCCTATTTGAAATAAATGTTTTGACTTTGACTTTGATTAATTAAGTAAGGGCTGATTTTTCTCACACCACATAACCATATCGGAGGAATAATTTTGAATTTTTGACAGTTCTTCCAAACAAAAACTGTCAAACGTCAATTTTATTCCACAAATAAAAAAAAACGACGGGTTGCATTCCGGGAGTGCCGGCAGAAGTGAAAACTTGACTATCAACGTTGTGCATTTTTGATATTTTGGAATCTTACGAATTTTCGATCAGGTCACGTGTCCTGACCCGAGTTTAACATTTTTTACCCATTACAAAAAAAGTGTACAACGCCGCTAAAAAAGTTTTCACTTCAAAAATTAAATCCCCGACGCGTAATGTCGTAAAAAATATGAAAATAATTAGGTACTACAATATTTTGATCTTGATGCATGAGACTTTTTGGTACGACTTTGGGTCAATCTCCTTTAATTTTTTAATTTTATTTTAACGTGTTGAAAGATGACAGATCATCAGTATCGAGGCGGCGCTCGTACGGAGTGCTTGTATCTGTGTGCTGCATTAACGCGCCGTGTTTCGAGTGATTCATACATTGTTGTTTACCTGTGCGACGATCACGCGCATACGCCGTGCACTCGCTGCTAAGCTGCGCACCGATGTAGGAATCGAATGATAATAACATACTGAGAAATGTCTCAAGATGAGAAGGAGCCGTGTATATCCGATAACATCGACTGTGAGCGTTACTTAGGAGAGGATACAATGCAAACTGAGGCTTTGTTGCATAATAACAATGATATAATATTTAAAGAAGATTCCTTAAGTATGCGCTCGACGAGCAAGCGGACGAGAGAGGATGATGATGTAGGCTGGTCGACGGTTGGACGTAACGGTAAAATACTTAAGGATGACCAAAATAAAATAGAGGTTTATGTTTCAAGTTTAGAAAAATTACCGAAGCAATTCGGATTAGCCAGATTACTGAAAGAGCACAGGATAAGTGATATTACAAAAATAAAATATTTAAGTCCTTATAAGTTACGTTTAGAATTTAACAATGATTTTAGTGCAGAAAAAATGTTAACTTGCGAGAAAATTATAACATTGGGATGGAGAATGTATAAAGCTATGGAGGTGGGGTTCTCATACGGCTTAATTAAAAATATAGACATAGATCTCGATGAAAAACAGATTATGGAAAAAATTTCGTGTCCTAATTCTGCTGAGCTAGTATCTCTGAAACGTCTTAACCGAAGAAACCAAGAAGGTGAGGGGTGGGTTACTAGTGAAACTGTACGGTTGTGTTTTAGAGGAGCATATTTACCAGCATATATTACTGTGGACAATCTCAAGATTTACGTCGAAAAATATGTTTTCCCGGTATCCCAGTGCATCCGTTGCTGGAAATTAGGTCATACTATCAAAAAATGTTCGTACACCAAAAATGTTTGCCCGAGATGCAGTGGCCATCACGAAACTTGCGATTCAAATGCTTTAAAATGTGTTAATTGCGACGGAGAACATACATCTTTATCAAAAGATTGCCCAGTGTATGAAAAAGAACGAAAACTACGTCTTATTATGGCGGATTTTAACTGTACTTACCGCAAGGCATTAACATTGTACCCAGAGACCAGTTCACGTGATAACTCCCCACATCCCATCACGCAAATATTTACCCAGCCATCACAAAATCCTGTAAATATTACTCTGCCGTCGTCAAAGCCATCACAAAATCCCGGAAATATTTCTCAACCATCGTCTAGTTCCCGAGCATACTCCGATGCAGTAAAAGGTTCTTTGCCACAAGGACAAAATCGAAAAAATCACGTTTCAACAAAAACAACACAAAAATCTAAAAAACCGAAAAGTAATTACAACTTTAAAAACTGGGAGTTTCAGTCGGACTGCGAATCTGTTGATAGTGACGCCAATGTTGAGGTGAGCGGGCCTAACAATGCAACCAGTCAAGGATCACCGAGGGATAACGTTACCTTAAAAGAACTTTTCAATAAGTTGAAACAAGTACTGTTAGCTAAAAGAGATTCGATATCCGATAAAATTCATAATGTTATCAAAATTTGTACCGAGTGGTTATTTATTTGGATTGTAGGTAATATTTCACAGTGGCCGTTACTCAAAAGTGTGTTTAATTTTATTATTGCTTCCGATAATGAGTAGACAAACTAATAATATTAATCTTAATATTTTACAGTGGAACTGTCAAAGCCTTAGACCTAAACTAATCAATTTTGAAAATATATTAATCCAACAAAAAATACACATTGCTGCCCTCTGTGAGACTTGGTTGGAGCCAAATACCGAATTAAAACTTAAAAACTATAATATATACCGCCACGATCGATCTGATGGGTATGGTGGTGTTGCTTTAGTTGTACACCATTCGATAAAGGGTTCTTGCAATGTAATTAGTCGTTTTGGCACAGGGTTTCAGGTGTTAAAAATTGAATTATTTAATTATGACGTTATTCAAAATATAATAGTAGTATACTGTCCTTCTTCAGTTTTGACTTCATCTAGTGATTGGGATTTCCTTCTGTCTTTAGTAAGCACTAAATCGTTGATACTTGGCGACTTTAACGGTCACCATAGCACTTGGTCATACAAAACTGATCAACGTGGTAGCCAGATATTTGATTCTATAACTGATAATAACTTCATTTTATTAAATGACGGAAGCCCGACTCGCATTAAATTAGTCAATGGAGTGTTACAAAGTTCTTCGCCGGATTTATCCCTTGTATCGTCGGATATAGCTGTAAAGTTTGAATGGTCGGTGCTGAATGAATCACTAGGTAGCGATCATTTGATGATTAAGATAAAATGCGGTACGCTATACGTACCGCATTCACACTCAGGAGGTATTCGACGGAACTTTAAAGCTGCTGACTGGGAATCGTATAAAAAATATTTACGGGAGTTGTTTGTTGACTTTACAGATTTTAATGATTCTCAGCGTGCTTACGATCTTTTTGAAAAACTAATTAACACAGCTGCTAATAGACACATACCTAACTTTAAAATATACACCGGTCCTGCGACAAAGTTTACACCAAAGCCCTACTGGAATTCAGATTTATCTAAGTCAGTAGCGAAACGACGACTTGCACTGTCATGTTTTCGTCGAAATCCGACTCCAGAGAACTATGATATTTTGAAAAATCGAATAGCTATATCCCATAAACTTATGCATGAAGCTTGGCGATCCTCTTTCCATAACTTTTGTTCATCAATAGATCACCAAACGACCGTTACTGAAATGTGGCATAAATTAAGATGGATGAAGGGCTATAGAAATTCATGCAGACAATATACAGATAAAAATGGCATCGAGAATCTTTTAAGTTCTCTGACTCCAGACTTTGTATGCCCATCTTCTCCTGTATTTAATCATTGCAACCCAAAATTAGATGCTTCCTTTTCGAAACAAGAACTGTCAAAATGTTTTAAATTTAGTATTAGTGCTCCCGGACTAGACAATATTTCTTACAGCATGTTAAAACACCTTCCCGAAAATGCTGTAGATATATTACTTCAACTTTTTAACAAATTCTTTCTCACTGGATTCGTGCCTGAGCAATGGCGTCAAGTTAGTATAGTACCAATTCCTAAGCCTCAGCAAACTACTCCCGGTCCTGTAAAGTTACGTCCCATTTCCATGATGTCTTGTTTGTGTAAAACTTTCCACTATTTATTACTTAATAGAATTGAATGGTTTTTGGAAAGTAACAAAGTATTTTCTGAGCATACTGTAGGATTCCGAAAATGTCACTCGAGCTTAGAAAGCCCTTCCAACTTGGCTAGCAGAATACAAGCGGGTTTTTCAGTTGGGCATTACACCATAGGCTGCTTTATTGACATAGAAAATGCATACAACAATATTGAAATTGTACCGTTATTGCAATATATGAATAAGAACTTATATATTGGGCATAATATCTGTCAATACCTTTGGAATTTCCTTAAAGACAGGCGTCTAAGCATTCGTACAGATAACTTGTCAATTAGTAGAAATACAGCACGAGGTTTGGCTCAAGGGGATCCGATTTCTCCCTTATTATTTAATATTGCTACTATACCCATTTGTAGAACTATAAATAGCATTCACGTAGCGCAGTACGCTGATGACTTCGTGCTTTACACTGTCTGTCATAACTGTTATTCAGGATCAATAAAGTTGCAGGCAGCCTTAAATAAGTTCAACGATATTATTTCAGGACTAGGTTTAGACATCTCCGGTTCAAAAAGTAAAATATGTATTTTTAAAAATGGATATAAAAGAGAAAATGTAAAATTATGTATTAATGGTTTAGATCTAGAAGTAGTCGACAATATTAAATATTTGGGTTTATGGCTGGATCGTCGCCTCATTTGGAGGAAGCATGTAAATGAGTTAGTAGAGAGAACCTTACAATTTGTTAAAATCTTTAAAATTCTAGCTGGTTCTGGATGGGGTACCCACCCGTCTCATCTTAGACGTAAATATATAGCTACAATCAGAAGTCGCATAGACTATGGGTGTTTTATTTACGGAAACTGCAGCAAAACTCACTTAATAAAATTAGATCGTGTCCAAAACATGTGCTTACGTATAATAGGTGGATTTATTAGGAGCACACCCATACATAGCATGGAAAATGAGCTTTGCATTACTCCTTTAGAGATCCGCCGACAGTATCTTGGCAGTAAGTTTTGGCTCAAATGTAAATCATTCGAAAACAACTCCACTATTAATTTACTGGAAAATCTCTCCACTTTATGCTTTCGTCCTTACTGGTTACATAAACAAAAACCAATTTTAGTTACAACTCATGATTATCTTAAATATGAGCAAATTCACGTAACTGATATTTTGGAATTTTTCAAGTTACCCACTTGGGTCAGCAATGTGGATTTAGATAACGTTATTGACACAAACGTGGAAGGAATTAGCCTGGCCAAGAAACGTTATGATGTTCAGCAGCTAAAATCTTATTGTCTTACGTATTTACATGCGCAGTACAGCGACCATAACAAAATTTACACTGATGCGTCTATTACTAATAAAGAGACTGGCGCTGCCTTCTACGATTCTGCCACTAAAGATTCCATTAAACTCAAAATCAATTGTAAGATCTCAATAATGCATGCGGAACTAATTGCGATTCTGGAAGCTCTGTCATACATAGAATCCATAGGCTCTTCCAATTTTGTCATTATTACTGATTCTCGTAGTGCTCTGCAAACAATAATTCGTAGTACAACACCACAACGCTGTATACCTATTGCTTATAGTATACTAAATATAATTATTAGACTAAGACAAAAAAATAAAAATGTAAAGTTACAGTGGGTTCCTTCCCATGTCGGCATTAAAGGCAATGAAATAGTTGACCAACTGGCTAAAGAAGCTGCAACAGATGGAGTAAACTATTCTTGCAAACCATTTTATTCCGAAGTGCAATATAAAGTTAAAGAACATTGTCGTGGCATTTGGCAAGAGTATTTCAATGAACGCAGTCGGACCAAAGGTATATGGTATGCAACAATTCAACCGAGTATCCTGAAGCAAACGTGGTTTGACCAGGCCGACATGGGAAGGCAAACCATCATAACTGCTCTGCGACTTCGTTCCGGTCACATTCCTTTGAATAAGTTCGCATATTTAATGGGTAAAGTGGAATCACCTAATTGTGCTGAGTGTAATACCATTGAAGATGTGTATCACATTATGATGGAGTGTGAACGGAACGAGCCAGAGAGATATCAACTGTCTTTGATTTACCCTATGTTACGCGGGACTGGAGAATGCAATAGTGTTCTTGCAAATCCTACTTCGGAACTTGCAGGAATACTGTACAGTCTCGTAAATTTAGGAATTAAGCGTAGAGGTTAATGAGTAATTTCGTTTTATTAATGTTCTTTTTAAGTTTGTTGCCACGATGAGGGTGGCATAACCTGCAAAGGTTAAACCCTCTATAAAAAAAAAAAAAAAAAAAAAAAAGATGACAGATGTAAACCGTGCCGTCTTTCACATCTGTCTGTCTGTCTGACTGCCTGTCTGCCTGTTTGTACCTGTCTGTGCCTGTCTGTGCCTGTCAGTGCCTATTTGTGCCTGTCTTTGCCTGTCTGTGCCTGTCCGTGCTTTTCTGTGCCTGTCTGTACCTGTCTGTGTCTGTCTGTGCCTGTCTGTGCCTGTCTGTCTGTAATTTGATCCTGTATACTTGTTTTAAATTTTTGATATTTTGGAATCTTACGAATTTACAAATCTTACGAACAGGGTCACGATGTCCTGACGCGAGTTTAACATTTTTTACCCATTACAAAAAAAGTGTACAACGCCGCTAAATAAGTTTTTTTTTATGATTGGAATTATCTGTTGTTTAACGTTTGGGTATAGGTTTTATTGTATATGTTTAATGTATGCTTCTGTATGTGTACAGTTGTGTGGTTTATTATTTACTCGCAGCGCCTCGCGGTTTCACCCGCATAAGTGTAGATCCCGTGGGAATATCGGGATAAAAACTATCCTATGTCCTTTCCCGAGACTCAAACTATCTCTATATCAAATTTCATCTAAATCGGTTCAGCGGTTTAAGCGTGAAGAGGTACAGACAGACAGACACACTTTCGCATCTATACATATAATAAATCTGTAGAAGGGTCAATTCTGTACATTGAAAATATTGAAAAAATAAATAGCGGGGGGTGTTGCTGGATCGATACCAAACCCAAATATGTGATTAAAAAAATTTTTGTCTGTCTGTCTGTCTGTCTGTCTGTATATGCAGGCATCACGTGAAAACTAACGGTTCGATTTCGATGAAACTTGGTATAATTATACCTTATTATCCTGGGCATAAAATAGGATACTTTTTATCCTGGAAAAATACGTAGAAAAAAAATCTTATTTTTCGGTTTTATTCATAGACGTTGTTCTGTAGAACCGCGAACACACGTTGCATTACCCGTAGTGGATAATTTTCCATTTCAATTTAAGAGAATACAGTTTCCTGTAGCTTTGTGTTACGCCATGACAATAAATAAGGCTCAAGGTCAGACCCTAGGAGTTGCTGGCGTAGATCTTACCGCGAGTTGTTTTTCACACGGGCAACTTTACGTAGCTCTTTCCCGTGTGAGCAGTACAAGAAATCTTCATGTTCATATTCCGGACGAGCTCACTAACAATGTTGTGTATGCTGAAGCTCTCAATTAACTTTCTGTCGCATTGTCACGATCACTTTTTTATTATTGCAAACTTTTCGTCACTGTCAGTAATTTACTGCTACATGCTACTTATCAAGGTCGGAATTACTATGGAAAAAATGCTTACTATAGAACGCGAGCTCAACAGCAGTAGCTCAATAGAGGGATCTCCTTAATTATTATAGGCTTAGCCGTATTTGGGTCCAATAGATATTTACAAGATGTCATTGTCAGAGTTACTCAAAATGGAGAAATAAACCATCCACGCGAAGACCGACATCCGCGCGGACGGAGTCGCGGGCGGAAGCTAGTTTATAATATTAGTACGGATTAGTATGGATTTTTGTGATATATCTGGATACCTATTTCTAAAGCTATAAGTAGTATATTAATTACTGTACCGTTCACGCATTCCTGGTTCAGACGCGATGCCTTGTCGACTTCGGGATTATTCACCCCTTTCTCCTTCTAGTTGACTACTTATTAATATTCCGAGGGTAATCTCTGACGATTAATGTTTTGGGCAAAATTATACGTCACGACATTTGTCTTCTGAGCTTTCTCCTGTGTAACTTGCTGAGTTTTTGAAGTCAATACTTCTTTAGGCGGCTTTTGCGGAGTTTCTGAGCAGTAGACGAAACTGAACCGTCACGCTCGGGTCGGTGACGTAAGTTTTCACTTTTTATCTCACGACGCGACGCCCGCTTTACTTGTGGTAACCAAATGTACAGACACGTTGTGAATGTGTGTGTGAGCGCAGGTGCTGTGAGTACCGTCCGAGGCAACCATAGATATAAGAATGTTTTTTACATTTTGTTGGAGGCAACCGTCGATGGCGAAGTCGGAAGTGTGTGTGTTTGTGCGTGTGTGTTGTGTGCTGACACTACCCGTCTTCACGCACACATTCACAGCGTGTTTATACATTTGGTTACCACAAGTACAGCGCGCGTAGCTTCGTGGGATAAAAATTGTGTACAATAATCAGGGCAGATAACAGAGGTTGTTGTATGGATAAAACAACCTCTGTGTTGTCTGCCCTGATTAAAAAAAAAACAAAAAGGAATGGTTTTTTTTTACTTTAGATCATTTTTGTAAAACAAACGAATATAAACTGCATTCGCGATTTATTTGCCAAAAATGTAAACAAATATTAGTTTATGGAAAATTTACTTTAAATCCCATTCATCCTACACATTAAAGTTCAGTTTACACTACAACTTCAAACATTTTTATAACTTTTTCAATTGCGCTAGTCACTCTGAAATCAACTTAACTACCATTAAAATAAAGTTGATATTTGTTTAACTTGAAATAATATTAATTTGAAACTTAAGTTTGATTAGACTTTACATAAACTCACACCTTCTTTGTTTCCAGGAGGGTAGGCAGAAACAACAATAGAAGTTAATATTAACAACTTTTCCATACTTAATATAAATTCGAAAGTAACTCTGTCTGTCTGTCTGTATGTTACCTTTTCACGCCTAAACCACTGAACGGATTTCGATAAAATTTGGCACAGAGATAGATTGCATCCCGAGGAAGGACATAGGATAGTCTTTATCGACTTAGCTAGTTACCCATAAATTCTGTAATTTCGGCTTGGTAATTACGTAATGGGTACCAAAACCTGCCACTTCACCTCTTGCTATAAAACAAGGCACTTTTCATCATATTTGAAATACTTTTAACGGAATGTCAGTCAAAATCTATATCAAATCAACAGACGATTTTATTTCTGTTAGCAGGTTTGTACAAACACTTTTAACCCTTAGTCTGCCGGAACATAGATCTACGCGAGACACAATGGCTGTGTCAATAACTGTGTCTATAATTACGTATTAAAAACTAGATGAGATCAGCGTTTCCTATCCGACTGCTCTGAGAAGAAAGGCCGAAACAAGTTCAGGAGTGACTGTCTCTTTTAAAGTCCAGACATAATCTTGGTCAGATCATGTGAAGACCATAGATTGACGTCTGTACGTCCACCCTTAACAGACGTCACGTAAGGCTGCAATACTGTCAAGGGTGTGACGGTACATGAAAGTATACGATAAGTTAAAGGAACCTACAAAGACCTACAAGCCTAACAATCCCTACGACCCTAAGCCCTACAGCCCTAACCTATCATATACCTAGTGCGTGATAAATAAATATATAAATAAGTTCAGGATGTCTGCACCATGCGACCTAAGGCTACAGACGGATAGTAGACAGGAGTTCCAGTTTCGGGAAGGGTAAACTCACTGCCAGTCAAGCAGACTCACAAGACTGATCAGAGATGGCTAAAGGTGTCTTGGCCACAGTGAGGGGTAATGAGACAAGAATATAAAATTCGAATCTGGTTTATTTACAAAATGTTCTGCTTATATACTACTTTTTCTTAACACACACTTTTATACAAATTCTATGTGTGAGATGCAACCGAATCATTATTTTAACTGGGCCGCGCTTGAGCCAGGCCGAGTGCTGAGTCAATGTCCAAAGGTAACATTGAACAACGTCTGAAATGCTCTTTTGAGGAAAGAACCACACTAGTGGACCTGTCCAGTCAGTGCACTCTTGCCAGCAATCGTGCAGCTCAACAACTTAACTTAAGAGGAAATGCGGGTGCATGATCTTCTCTCCATAGAAACGCTCTCGTCTTTTTTCTTTCTGGTTAATGACCGCAAAACAATGATTTTTTACAGAATAATAAATATTAACTACTTGTATGTCCCTATGGTTTCCTTTTTGATTATACATTATTTTTATTAGTACTAGAACCCTAAAAAAATGCTCAAAATTGCCGATTTAAACCGCTGTCAGTAGAGGCCTAGTGTACAAATTTGACAACTATTAATGAAAACTGGCCAAGTGCGAGTCGGACTCGCACACGAAGGGTTCCGTACCACAAGGCAAAAACGCCGAAAAAAACATGGTTGTTGTATGGGAGCCCCCCTTAAATATTTATTTAATTTTAATTTTATTATTTATTATTAAAGTTAAAGCAAAAAAGGGCAAAAAAATCGCTTTTGTTGTATGGGAGCCCCCCTTAAATATTTATTTTATTTTGTTTTTAGTATTTGTTGTTATAGCGGCAACAGAAATACATCATGTGTGAAAATTTCAACTGTCTAGCTATCGCGGTTCTTGAGATACAGCTTGGTGACAGACAGACAGACAGACGGACAGACGGACAGACAGCGAAGTCTTAGTAATAGGGTTCCGTTTTTACCCTTTAGGTACGGGACCCTAAAAAAAGAAAAACATAGGGACACAGTATAAATCCTTCTCATTCAGTATATGAAACATCTTTTAAATTTGTCCAATATTGGAGTATAATAAATAAATATAGAATAGAATAAATAAATATGTACCGTACGCGTTATGCGGACTGTCCTCATACGGTACAATTCCTACTCTGTTACTTCATCGCCAGCACCCTGACTCACAAGGGTGAATATATTATGGATTCCAATTTGAAAATTGTCAACCCCAATATCGGATGAGGTTTCAACAATAGAATTCAGAATACCAGTGATTATTTCCTATTAGTTATATAATAAACGTTTTGATTTCGTTAGTCTGATAGGATTTTGTTTGGGGAGGCAATTATTGAATTATGGGAGCGATGTATTTTACAGCTTAATGATAACTATCATCGGAGAGACCTTAGAAAAAGCCTAAGTAAAAGTCATAATTCGAGGTTTCGCTCTCGCCTGTTTCCTCTCCAATATTAGACCAATGTAAAAGATATTTCATAAACTGAATAAGAAGGATATTTATTGTGTCCCTATGTTTTTCTTTTTTCTTTAATAGTTGTTAAATTTGTACACTAGACCTCTGTTGACCGCTGTCAAAATCCGCTGTTTAAATCGGCATTTTTTGAGGGTTCTAGTGCTTATAAATATAGTGTATCATCAAAAAGAAAAAACACATAGCGACATACAAGTTGTTAATATTTATTATTCTGTAAAAAAAACATTGCTTTATGGTCATTAACCAGAAAGAAAAGAGGCGAGATCGTTTCTATGGAGAAACGACCACACGCATTTCCTCTTAATTGTTATGTGCTGAACCCACAGATATAGATATACCTAGCTAACGCAAGAGTAACTACTTCGCGTGCCAAAAATTGCACCAACTTATGATTACAAATCGTAAGCCGCCCCTTTCGCGCTCAGTCCTTTGTACTGCTGGCTTAAGGGCACACCGAGCTTCTAGCGGTAATCGATTTTAGGTATTCTATGCGCTCCGTGTATGTGTGCGTGAGGCACACTGGCAAGAGAGCGGACGGCTAGACAGATAAGAGCACAGCGCGACTCGCGCGCCGCGCGCGACGAGCCGTGCGCCGATCGACTAGCGAGGTGCTACCAATAGTTACAAAATAATGAAAAAAACGTTTTGAAATAGGTACTTTTATTGGAAAAATTCACGATATGGAACCTTTTTCAGATTTTATGCAATTTTTAAAAATTATAATTTACCGTCGTTAGGTAGGTAGGTATCTGATCAATGAAAAATGAATATTAGGTATAATTTACTTAGTAGAATAATACTATTACAATTAATTACCTTTTATGATAATTATTCTAAGTACAATAGAAACTTAAAAGTGATCTCAATAACGTAAAATAACATAATGGCTAAATAAATAGGGTAAAAGTCCCAGTAGTCGACCCTATATTTTCAATTTATTTATTCTTCAAAGTAGATTCAATAAAATACTTTTGTTACTACGTAGTAAGTTTTTGCAAGCAGATTCTATTGAATTTCTGATAATGAAGTTACATGGTAAGTACTTTGTTCGTTATGCCAAGACGTTACATAGCCACACAAAAGATGCATTCCGTATGAAAATATAATGTAAGAGCGCCGACTTCTGTATGGAACATGTTGTTTCAGGAAGAAAGAAGCCAGCAAAATTGTTATTTCCGATATCATCGGTTAGTACCTATACCGGATTATTTTTTTACCGGTTCCAAATTTATACAGGTTGTTCTACCCATGATTATGAACAACTTTCACTATGGAACCATCTCTGAAATCACGAAAAACAAAATCAGCTGTTTAATACAAAAGTTCAAAACCTACTTGACCAAAGTCAAAGTTAAAGCATTTATTTCAAATAGGCACATAAAAGGCACTTTTTAACGACAAAAATTATATTAAAATAGAATTGATTCTAGTCGCCCGCCCCTTCCAAAATGTATGAAATAGCTTTTATTTCGTGATTTCTGAGTAAAAATTTGGAACCGGTAAAAAATCACGTGTGTAGTTATTTTAAACTTTTTAGAGAATCTGCTGTTACATTTGAAGTCGATTAAAATTTTTTTGATAAAAAATATTTTAACACGTGTTACAATTTTACAACTTTCACAATTTTATAACTTTTCCGGTTCTCTTCTGGCATAACAGTCGCGGAAGGCATAGCTTTTTTTCGTTTTGCTGACTCTTTCTTGTCTATCGCGTCTAAAATATATTGTGTTTGTGGCTCACGAATTTCTATTTTTCTGTCCAGCCTTGAATCAATTATTTCTAGTAGAAGACAATCAAAGTAAAATGTTTTTAATTTTGTTTCCATACTGTACTTCCAGAATTCGTTATCTCTTTTTATTGTTTCTATTTTCATATCTTTTTCTGTCCACATAACAAATAAACATAATTCTTTCCTAGTAATGTGGAGCTGACCCTGCAGCTGGTAGAACCAATCGTGTTGTTTATTTATTGTCAAGTTCCCATTTTTCTCGAGTTTCCAGAACCTAACTTGTTTTTGTGCTATACCTTCCTTGACTGTTATGTCCTTAGCCGAATATGGACACTTAACTTCAATAATTTTATCACCTATTAGTCTGTCTGGACTTGCCGCCAAAAACGGCAGTTCAGGATCGACGAATAGGCCACATTTCTGTATACCGATGAAGTAAGCTTCTTCGTCGAGTTTTAGTACTTCAGCCAATTGTCACCAGACAGGCGCTTTACTTCGGGTAAATTATTTCATCACCACTGCTCTCAAAACGGTGAAGGACACATTGTGAGGAAACAAAGGCATGTCCTAGAACCAAAAATTAGTAGACAATAACATGTGACATCCACCAACCCGCACTGGGCCCTCGTGGTGGATTACGGCCCGCTCCCTGTCACCGAGAGGAGGCCTGTGTCCCAGCTGTGGGAATATTATAGGCTGATTATGCTTATGCCTGTGAGGAGCGAGCTGCTAAAGCAGCCAGCGAAGTGTAATGAATAATATTCATGGGTAGAACACCCTGTGAAAAGTAGAGTAGTGATCAAAAATTGCCCAGCATAATATTATGGCTATTAGGCTATATATTTCCAGTATAAGCTGATCTCATTGTACGGAAATCCTATACAATGCGAGATCAGCGTATCATCATCATCATCATTTCAGCCGAAAGACGTCCACTGCTGGACATAGGCCTCCCCCAATTTTGGGAGGGGTTTGCCATAATCGCCACGCTTGGCAGTCGGGTTGGCGATCGCAGTATGGTATGATGGTGTAATGCATAGAGAACGCTATTGCCCATTCTCCGGTCTCCCTTAGTCGCCTTTTACGACACCCACGGGAAGTATGGAGTGGTGCTATTCTTTAAGTCCGGCACCACACAGACGCACCAATCAGCGTATACTGAAAATGTATAGCTTGATATGTAGCAGTGTGTCCTACGCATATCTTATAGAAAAAATTATGAGGACAAAAGCAACAATAATAATCAATATCGGACTTACTTCATGGTAATATTTTCTCTATGTGTACATTTTACATTACATTTGATTTAATTACGACGAATCATTGGGTTTGAACCTATATACGCCCTACAATTGGCTGAATTACTAAAACTCGACGAAGAAGCATACTTCAACGGTATAGAGGAATGTGGCCTATTCGTCAACCCTGAACTGCCGTTTTTGGCGGCAAGTCCAGACGGACATAACAGTCAGGGAAGGTATAGCACAAAAACAAATTAGTTTCTGGAAACTGGAGAAGAAGGGGAACTTGACAATAAATAAACAACACGATTGGTTCTACCAGATGCAGGGTCAGCTCCACATTACTAGGAAAGAATCATGTTAATTTGTAATGTGGACAGAAAAAGATATGAAAATAGAAACAATAAAAAGAGAAAACGAATTCTGGAAGAACAGTATGGAAACAAAATTAAAAACATTTTACTTTGATTGTCTTCTACTAGAAGTAATTGATTCAAGGCTGGACAGAAAAGTGCAAATTCGTGAGCCACAAATACAATATATTTTAGACGCAATAGACAAAAAAGAGTCAGCAAAACGAAAAAAAGCTATGCCTTCCGCGACTGTTATGCCAGAAGAGAAGCGGAAAAAGTTATAAAATAGTTGGTACACGTGTTAAAATAAAGCATTATCACTGTCTATTTCTCCTTGCACTGAAAGACAAGAATTTTGTTAAGGTGTAATTGGCATCCTGTAATAAAACAGAACATTTGATTCAATTATAATTACTTTATTCATCAACAAAACTTTTTTGGATGTGTAAGACTTATTTCATAAAAATAATTATTTTCTGAACTTACAATTCCAGAGTTTGATAAATTTTGGACTCGGTGTCATCCATGATTTTTTTTTTTTAAGGTAATGTGGTACTTAATTTATAAATACTTAATTTATTATAATGTTTTCTTAGACACATCCTATTATTTATACGCTTACCTCACCCGTTCTTTAGATGACTCTTTGTTTTGTAGTGAAGTGCCAACAACTGGTACATTTACCCTATAAAACAGAAAAAGATAAAGAATTTTCCAGTGTACCTATTTTTTTAAATATCGTAAGTAGGTAGATAAGTGACAACTAGGTACTTTTAATAACTAGGTATAATAGGTAGGTAGGAAGATTATACTTACGAAGCCACAGTATTCTCTTTATCCTCAAAATTTTCTATCTGTAATTTGTCTTTCTCTCTCGTCATCAGAGGATTCAAATTTATTTGCAGTGAAATGTCAACAACTGGTACATTTACCCTATAAATAGAAAAAATAATAAAGATAATGATTCAAATCATAGTAGATTCAATTTAGTCAATTTTGCCTACCCCGGAAACTGTATAGCCTATTAAAAAAAATAACAGCACCTAGTAGGGCAATTAGTAAATAAGTAGGTAAATATACGAGTTTTACTTACTTCATTTTTTCATGCAAGCTTTTAGCATTGGTTTTTCGCCAACCCCTTCTCTCCCTTGATTTCTTTACTTACCATTTCAAATACGCTACAGTGAATTTTCACACAATTTTCTTCGTTACGTTATTAAATCCGTGCGTAAGCGCAAGCTACACAAGCTCCCCGTCCGATGGCCGAAGCAGGACTAAAGCGGACAGGAGGGCGGCGCGGTAGCTCTGCATAAGATGGGCAAAACTCGCGCGACTTTAGGTATTTCCTTCTTAATGTTAAACAAATACACATTTTGAAAATGTAAAGTGTATACGTTGTATAAAACATGTAGTTTTGTTATTATTCAAAAACTGGTGACATTCCGCGAAGAATTCACGCCGTACTAAGCGTTTGTTGTGTTTTTTAGAGATAACTTTGTGAATTTATTCTATCGGGCCAACTTTATCAAATCGTGTTTTCATTGTGTATACTGGCTAGTATATATGCCCAATAATGCCAATTTAATTCCTTAGATTTTTATTTAATTGTTTACTACTTCAAACAACCGTTATAAAAACGTGTTTTTGTGTATAAAAAGCTCGGTGCCCCGTTAAGTGTGAGCGAGAGCGCGAGTTTGTGACGTCATAGTAGGTAGTCAAAAATATGGCACGCTTGGTTTTCATACAGTTGGTGATACTTGCGTTATCTAGGTATATCTATATCTGTGGCTGAACCCAACCTGCACCCTAATTGCGTAACACACTATTATTCTCAATTTGAATCATTTTCAAGCATATTGCTAATCCATTGCTCCATATGTTCGAATAATGTGTCTGCTCAACAACGTAAACAGCGCAATGAATGTTGTTGAACTGTCAAAATGAAACCCATTGCTACTGATAGTGTGTTACGCAATTACCCTGCCTGTTATAACACTTATGATCAAATTTTGTCTTCTAATCAATCAACTCAACCTATCACAATCCACTGCTGGACATAATAAGCCATGCGCCACAACACCCTATCCTGCATTCAGTCCGTCCCTGCCATGTTTCGAGGCAGTCCGTCCATGTAACTGGGACTGGACTGGTCTGGTCGTCCCACACTATGCTTGCCGATACGCAGTACTCCACTCCAGGAAGCGGCTGCTCCACCAGCCATCGGCCCTTCGACAAGCATGGCACTGCCCAGCCCAGCATCCCACTGCAGAGCAAAGGTAATGACAGAGAACTTATATATCTACGCTGCGCCCCGCGGTTTCACTCGCATAAGTTTCGATCCTTTGGGAATATCGGGATGAATTGTAGCCTATATATTAATCCAAGGTGTCAGCTACCTCCATGCAAAATTTTATCAAAATTGGTTGGTCGCACACACACACTCACAATTGTAATATTAGTGTGATATACAACCTTATTTTTATGCGAACCCTGCATATAGTTTGTTCAGAATAAGTAACTGAATCGATTCCAATAATTTTTACCCCATGTTATATTTTGTCCCAAAACTATTTAAAAAAAAAACCGGGCAAGAGCGAGTCGGACTCGCTCACCGTGGGTTCCGTAACATCCGGTTTTATGCATAAGGTTTATGTTTATGAAATTAAATGTTTTTTTTTTATTTTCTTATATTTGAGTTGATTGAATGAATGGTAAATTGTGGTTTACGATTTATGACGCATTAAAAAAAAACTACTTTCTAGATCTCGTTCAAACCAATTTTCGGTGGTAGTTTACATGGAAATGTACATCATATATTTTTTTTAGTTTTATTATTCTCTTATTTTAGAAGTTACAGGGGGGGGGGACACACATTTTACCACTTTGGAAGTGTCTCTCGCGCAAACTATTCAGTTTAGAAAAAAATGATATTAGAAACCTCAATATCATTTTTGAAGACCTACCCATTGATACCCCGCACGTAAGGGTTTGATGAAAAAAAAATTTTGAGTTTCGGTTCTAAGTATGGGGAACCCTAAAATTTATTGTTTTTTTTTCTATTTTTGTGTGAAAATCTTAATGCGGTTCACAGAATACATCTACTTACCAGGTTTCAACAGTATAGTTCTTATAGTTTCGGAGAAAAGTGGCTGTGACATACGGACGGACAGACAGACAGACAGACAGACGGACAGACAGACATGACGAATCTATAAGGGTTCCGTTTTTGCCATTTGGCTACGGAACCCTAAAAAGGTTAAAAGTTGGACACCGAGCGACATTAAGTAGGTTATCCAATCTCCGCGCCGAACGGTTAGGTAGTACCTATGGTATGAGCGCAAGAGGGCGCGGCACGAGCGGCGCGGGTGAACTTAACAAGCTTATAACTTTGTGATTTTTCATGATACAGTTTTGAAGTACATAGATTCTTTATATAAAATTTCTAGACACGTGTTTCGGGTTTCGCATATACTAAAAATAATGTCCAAGTTTCCTCATGATGCTTTCTTGTACCTATGTCAGTAATGTCTCAGGCAAACTCAGAAAGCACATATTATGAATTTAAGAAGTATAGGCGACGAGACGTTGGTAGCGACTCTTCACAGCCTGGCTTATCGGCGTGATTTATTTATTTTTTAAATGTCGCAGCATCATGCTGAGATAGGAGCCTTTTGGCCTCGAATAGATTTTCTGTTTTATTTTCCTTTTGTTACTTTTTCTTTTTTTTGTATAACTCGGATTTTTATTTTACTGTGTTTAGTTTAGTTTGTGATCTTCCTGTACGAGTCGCAATAAATACTTTTTCTTTCTTTCTTTCATGTTGCTTGCCTGTCGGTCTTGTACAGGCAGTACTTCGGAGAGTGTGCGCAGGCGCTCCACGACCTGCGGGGTACTTGCGTAACACAGTATCAGTAGCAATGGCTTTTATTTTGACAGTTCAACAAAATTCATTGCGGTATTTACGTTGTAGAGCGGACAAATTTTTCGAACATATGCAGCAATGGCTTAGCAATATCCTTCAAAATGATTCAGATTGAGATTGATAGTGTGTTACGCAATTAGTTGGTGCTGATCCCACCATCGGCCTTTTACCACCGGACAACCAAACGTACTGCAGCGTACCATCCAAACGGCGGCGATCGGCGGCGGTGATCTCTCGCGTCCGGCCCTAGTCCCGGCCATGGTACGGAGCGAGAGTGCATGGGAGGCTGTCACCTCCTTCTGCGAAGCAGTGATGCTCGCGAAGAAGAAATGGAAAGTTTTTTTTCAAGGCAGAACGCGTGAGGGAGAGGCAATCCTTGCGCCCTCACGCCCCTAGCTGCCGCAGGAGACGCCCTGGGCGTCGGGAATCGATAGCCGATTCCCGGCCACCGTAGGCGCGGGCTTGCGGATGGCGAGCAATGGGCAGCTCGCCGTCCGGTAAGGACCAGGCCCGGGTCGACGGCGCGTTGTGTTCCTCGCGCGCCTCAAGGAGATGTCAGCACCAACTGACGGGGTTTGCTCGGGCCAATGCCCGCCAGGGTCACGGGTTGTTCGAAAAAGATACCGTGGCCCCTGGCACAGGCAACTGAAGGAACACGGATGGGTTTTAGTCAGTAAGAGTCTGACACTCCCTTCTGCTCCGCCCAGAGCGGGAGGGGTCATTTGATGATTTCCCACCCAAAAAAAAAAGCCTACCATCCACGCTTGGTTGATATCCCGACGAGTCGTACTCAGCGTTTCTCCTCCACGTTTATTATGCGAACAGCCAAAGTGTGGAACTCTCTGCGTTCTGTGTTCCCTCCCACATTTGACCCGTCTGCCTTCAAAAATAGTGAACAGGCATCTTCCGGGGACACTTTTTTTTTTTTTTTTTTTGTGGATGGGAAATCATCAAATGACTCCTCCCGCTCTGGGTGGAGCGGAAGGGAGTGTCAGACTCTTACTGACTAAAACCCACCCGTGTTCCTTCCTTAGCCCTTTATGTTCCGGGCCAGCGGTAACCCTTTCGGACAATCCCGCTGACCCTGCCGGGTCAGCGGGCTTCGACCCTAAGGGGCCCCTCCTCGATGCTGACATCTCTTTGAGGCGCGCGTGGAACACGTACGCGCCGTCCGGCACGGGCCTCGTCCTGATCGGACGGTGAGCTACCCATTACTCTCCGCCCGCAGGCCCGCGCCTACGGTGGCCGGGAGTCGTCACACGGCTCCCGACGCCTGGGGCGTCCCCCGCGGCGGCTGAGACGGGAGGCTCTCTCCCTGAACCGTCCCGCCACCTCCTTCGCTAGCATGACTGATTCGCAGAAGGAGGTGACTGCCTCCCACTCCCTCTCGCCCCGGACCATGGCTTGCACCAGGGCCGGACGCGAGAGGTCGCCGTCGCTGCCGATCGCCTCTACGAGGACACGGCGGTGCTCCGCCCAAGCGGGGCAGACCTCCACCGTGTGCTCCACCGTGTCCTCTGGGCGATCCTGGCAATGGTGACACCCGGGCGTTTCCTCCCGCCTGATGATGTGCAGGAACCTCCCGAAACTTTCTGGGGACGCTCGTTCCATCATAGACCTCATCCATCGCTTTCCATCAGGCGTGATCGGGGTCAAGAGTAGGCCCATTTAGCAATATAAAAGAAGTCACAATTTTATGTCCCCTTCATGAAATCGTTGTCTAATTAATTAAAATACATGTCCCATCCATTACTTAGATAATGTCCACAAATTAGTGTAAAATAACTCATCAATCTCCACGCCAATTAAAATGATTGGATACTTTGAATATTTCAATTAAAATATTAAGATAGCAGACACGCAACCGTAGCATCATGAGGCACATAAAATTGAGTTTCGTGTGTCTATTCTATCACATAAAATAATAAGAACTTTTTTCTGTTAGCCTATGTGGTGCCCACTGCTGGGCCATCCCTTTTTACCCGACTGCGCGACGCAAAGGAGTGGTAATGTGTTTATCAGCCTATGTATGTATGTACGTATGTTTGTGTGTTCCTTTGAAGCACTATACAGACCAAACGCCTGGGCTGATTTTTATGATTCACACGTCAATCGATTTCTCTTAGTCCGGCAAGTGTCACTAAAAGACATGACGTTAGTGAAAATTCAATATGGCGACTACTGGACGCCATATTGTGAAAATGGAAAAAATGAAAGTCAACAAACTATGTCACGTGGGGTATCCTTGTTGAATAGGTATTTAACAAAAATCATTTTTAGTTTATACCCGACTGCGCCAGAAGGAGGGTTATGTTTTTCGAGTGTATGTATGTATGTATGTATATTTCTTTGGCACGCTCTGTAGCTTAAACGGCTTGATCGATTTCAACTTGAGAGGTGCCGTTAGATTTGTCTTAATACAACTGGGTATATCAAAATTGAAAAAAAAAATGGCCGATTTTTGGCGCCTTAATATGTCTTCAAAAAAAATTTTTTTTTTCAAAACCTATCGAGTGGTGTATCAAAATAAAGTTGGAAGCAGGCGGGACCCATTTGAATTTGAAAATATAATAAAAATGGTATGGGTCCCGCCTTCCAACTTTTATTTAATTTAAAATGGGCTTGTTTTTAGCTTTTCAGTTTCTTTTAACTTAAGTTTTTTACCGCAGTCGGGTTTTTTTTTTTTTTTAAATAACTTTGTTTCTTCTCTGATCTCTCTGTTTACTGCGATCTCTGGACATGGTGGCCCTGCAAACGTTATCAGATCGTCACACCACCTTCGCTGTGGTCTTCCTCGACGGCGATGTCCTCTTTAGGCGTCCAGTGAGTGACGATCTTTGCCCATCTCTCCAGGTGCATTCGTGAGACGTGTCCGGCCCACTCCCACTTCAGCCTGGTTGTTTTTTCTCCAACATTCGCTACTTGAGTTATGGAGCGCAGCATGGTGTTTCTAAATCGATCTGTACGCTTAACACCTAATATGTTGCGCTCCATTGCCCGTTGGCAAATCTTGAGTTTGAACTTCTGTTGATCAATAAGTGACCAAGTTTGTGCACCGAACTAACAACTTTAGTTTTATTTTACAGTGCCACCTACCGGGTTCTATTGTGAATCTAAATCACCCAGGGACCGATCCAGCCAGAAGAATTGAAGAATTATAAAGATAATAACATTATGTTATAAAGAGGTATGAGTTTATTATGTATGGGGTATTCTTTGGAACTTCTTCTTAGCGTCGATAGCAATCTAAATGGTCTAGGCCCAGATATCGGTTCCTTGTTTGGCGCCAACACCAGCGCCCTTCAGTTCCTGTAACGTGCAGCTGACTGGACACGCAGGAGATGATATTAAGTGTCTCATCGCCTACTACTGATCTGATTAAGTAAATTCTTTCACTAATAGGGAGTTACAATATTGCTGAGAGTCATAGGATATTTTATACATTCACGCTGATGAATTCTGAAGTCCTCACGTTTGATTAAACGTGAGGTAACGATAGGCTAGTAATAATCTAGTTACAAGTACTTCTGTCGAGTGTCATAGCTGCATTCTCGTCATAAGTACTATGTTAATTATCATCAGATTCATATCACAACCCAATTAACAGTCAATTATTATTCTAATTTACGTATTAATCAAATTATCTATATATATTATTATGTAATAAGCAGCCCGTAGGTTGACAGTTGTTCAGCAAAATAAGGTATTTAGTTACCTACTAAAATAAATCGACAGATCAGGTTAAGCTACGATTGTTGCGGTTCGTCTGTAGATGGGTGGTAGGGGTATCGTATTACCCAGTAACTGGGTTGTGGAGGTCAGTTAGGTAATCGCTCCATGTAAAATACTGGTATTCAGCTGCATCTGATTAATCTGGAAGCCAACCTCAACATATGTATGCAGCTGGGAAAAGGCAGATAATAAAATAAATCGTTATAGTTAAATCTTCTTTATTTTATTAACGTACACCCAAATTATATTTTTAAATATAAAAACATTTAAAAATATAATGTACACCGGTAACGGGAACAAGGTGCAAGGTGCAAGGGGCAAGGTGCAAGGTGCAAGGTGTAAGAGAGGAATATCGTAACAATGCGAGCCGTGTTCAGAAGTAGTTACCGCTTTCTGAGTCAAGCCCTTGATCTAGCTGCCCAATTACCAAAAAACCAAACTTATGCACATTCATTCACCACACTTGCGAAGTAGAGGAACACCAAGTGTTGTGGCCCATGAACACCAGTGTTTGCACCAGTGCTCGGATGTCTGTGTCTGTAAACCTATCGAAAATGTCAAAGAACATGTCTATCTCGGGCTCAAGATTGATCATAAATTTAACTGGGGCCCACATGTGGACTATGTATGCGCTAAGCTTAGGACTATTATGGCTAAATTGCGTATATTAAAGCACAAATTGCCTTACAGGACCTTGCGATTGTTGTATATGGCCCTGGCAGACTCTGTCATTAATTATGGTATAACTAGTTATGGAAGAACTTATAAAACGTATCTAAAAAAAATTTACGATATTCAGATAAGGATATTAAAAATATTGGTACCATATAAAATTAAACTAAAATATAAGCCCGATTATGATATGTTATTTAAATATTGTAAAATCATAAATGTGTTCGATAAAGTCAAACTGGCTGTTGCCGGTGATTATTCTGTTTTTATGAATAAACTGCAGAAAACAAACAGACCAAACTTTGTTCGTAACCTGTCGTATTTGCCTCTATATAAACTGCCAAAAATTAATAATGTGTATGGTAAGAGAGCCTGGACGTATGCCTTTCCTGACATTCTAAATAAGCTGCCAAAGGAAATTGCCAAAAAATTAGAAAACAAAAAAGGGCAACAAATTAAAAATATATTGAAAGCCTACTTCACCGTGGGGAAGTTTGGAATGGGGGAGGTCTGCGTGTAGGTTTTTCTTTTTTCTTAATTTTTATGTTTTTTCATTTGCCTTTTTAACTTCAAGTGAGCTAACTCTAAAATAAGTCAGTAGCGCACATAATCTTATGTATCAAAGATTGAGCGCTATTTTTGCTGTAAATGTTCCATGACGTTGTTTAAAATAAATAGTTTCAAATTTAAATTTAATTTAAAATTTAAACGAGAGCCTCCTCAGGTATTGGTCGAGGCTCTTGGCTATTAATCGATTGGCTGTCACGACTATTGGCACAATGATAGCTAAGTCCACATGCCACATGTCGACAACCTTGCGAGCCAAGTCAGGATATAAAGTTACTTTATTATTAAGAAAACCATCATCTGCCAAGCCTTTTCCTAACTATGTTGGGGTCGGCTTCCAGTCCAACCGGATGCAGCTGACTAACAGTATTTTACATGGAGCGACTGCCTACCTGACCTCCACAACCCAGTTACTGGGTAATACGATACCCCTTGGTAAGACTGGTTGTCAGACTTTCGGGCTTCTGACCACCCGTAACGACTGTCAAAGATCTACGAATGACAGCCGGGACCAACGGCTTAACGTGCTTTCCGAGGCACGGAGGGGTCACGGTATCTAAAGATGGTCACCCATCCACAGACCAATCGCGGCAAGCGTAGCTTACCCTGATCGATCGACCTGTGCGGTTGTTATTATTTATCCACGGGCCCCATCCATTATTAAGAAAACCAAACAATCAAATAGGCAAGATCAAAAAGAAGACAGTAGGTAACATTTAAAACTAAAAAAAAAGGGTTTCTTGACTTAGATGAGTACTCATCCGCAAAATATTTCATCTGCGGTTGAAACATTCGTCGTTTCAGCCGATAGACGTCCACTGCTGGACATAGGCCTCCCCCAATTTTGGGGGGGGTTTGCCATAATCGCCACGCTTGGCAGGCGGGTTGGCGATCGCAGTATGGTATGATGGTGGAATAAATAGAGAACGCTGCTGCCCATTCTCCGGTAAGACCCTTAGTCGCCTTTTACGACACCCACGGGAAGTAAGGGGTGGTGCAATTCTTTAAGTCCGGCACCACACAGAAACATTACTCTTTTAAAACTGTAAGGCGACCTACCGCAATTTCGCTTTTGGAGATCGCGATCACGAATGCAAAAAAAATTCTCATGACAACCTTTGGAAAGTTCCTGTCTAACCAATCACCATTTAAAAACACAGTTTTTTATTAGCTTTGATAGGCCCTTACTTTTCAAACAACAAAAACATTGAAAAACTCCAAAAAAAACGATCCACCTCTGATTTAACCAAACGAACCGTAGCCCAAACCAAAACGATAAACCAAACTGACTATTACTTCCAGCTATATCCCATTCAAACTTGGCAAAGCCTTCGGAAGCTAAACATAACCATTTCCTACTGCTATACAAGTCCCATACATCTCAAACTATGAAACGACAAGAGCCATCAAAACACAATACCTTATATATAGTTGTCATTACACAAATACCAAGTTATATTTGCTACAAAACATCCCTTTTCTGAATCAATTTCAGCATTACCATCTTCAGAATAAAGCTCTTCGTGTTCAAATGTGATCGCAAAATTAAGGTGGTAAACCGCTTTGGCTATTCGACTAGTCTTAGATGCCCCGCTGTGTTAGGTAAAGAGAAATGATGAGTTCAATTTTCATAGATAGTTTATTCGCCAGTGATATGTGTTGTGGTGGTTTTGTTAACGCTGAGACTCAGAGACTCACTCACTGGGTGAACCATCACAAGAAAGACTGAAGCTGTGGCGAGACAGTGCTTCCTTACCCAAACCGTTCGTTTCACCCGCTGAAGACCCACCTGGACATGAGTTACCTTGGGTAACCTGGAAGTCTTTAAACAGACTCCGGACTCAGGTTAGCCGAAGCAAGGAAAATCTGTTCAGGTGGAGATTCATAGACAACTCTGCCTTGCGAGTGTAAATTTGGTGCTGTTCCACAAACGATGGGACACTTAATATCGTGTCCTGCATATCCTGTCAGCTGCACGTTACAGGAACTGGTGGACGCTGGTGATGATGAAAAAAACAAGTAGCCGAATTCTGGGCCGAGTCCATTTAGATTGCTATCGACATGCTAAGAAGAAGAAGAAGGGGTGGATTTTACTGCTTGCTTCCGTTAACTCGAAAATGGGTATCGGTCTTTGAGTCAAGTTATGAACACATCAACGATTTCTCAAAATTCCACTCCTGTGGGAGTAAAAGCGAGGATACAATATATTTGAAAAATCTGATTCCTTTGATTTACCTACAAATTTAAAAATTGGCCCGAATATTTATTTATCTAAATAAATGATAAAGATCATAAACATACAACATCAAAATTTTTAGAGGAAAGTACGAAATACACGTAGTCTTCATATATTTTTCTGATTTTGTTTACTGTAGACGACTTTTATTGTCTCTAAAACTTGCGTTTTTTTGCGTTTAGGTCCTGTAAGCCCCTTAAATTACGACAATTGCCCCTCAGTTCTAACAACCTGTCAATCGCTACTTCGTTATTTTTTAACACCGTAACTACCAATCAAATGACCAATTACTGGGACTATAAAAATGACGTGAACAACAAGGGAAAGCTTTTTGTTAATGAATTATGTTTAAATAATTTCTTGTGGGGGGTACAATTTGACCCCAGTCGCACGCACACCGTTAATGGGAATCTCTATTGAAATATTGAGTTGACAACAAATAGTAAAAGGCAAAGAAAAAGTGTCTATTGAACGAACAAAAAATACCTAAATAAATTAATAAAAAAATAAATAAATTACAAGTTCCTTAAACTTAAACAAAGCACACAATTAGACCTCTGGGGTCTATCTTAGCATGCCATGGCCTGAGATTTGATCAACGCGCTATTAACAGTTAAGTTATAATTGAGTTGATATAATGTTCTTTCAGCTTACGTATAATCATAAACAAATTTTAAGTACTTAGGTATAGTTAGCTAGAAAAACTTGCCAATTGCTGCCGAGTGACGCTAATTTAATTTGAACCTGTTTAGAGTATTTATTCTGTAGGGTTTATTATGTGTAGGTCATCATCTGCCTAGCCTTTTCCCAACTATGTTGGGGTCGGCTTCCATTCTAACCGGCTGCGGCTGAATACCAGTATTTCACATGGAGCGACGGCCTATCTGACCTCCACAACTCAGTTACTGGGTAATACGATAAATCAAATTGATTTCTACTCACAAGAACAACGTTTATGATTTTATTCCTTGACAGACTGACAGTTAAACTATCTCCTATTATTACACGTTCGAGGACGCTACCACTTGAGACTGTGTACCAAAATGACACAGTAAATGTCCATACAAATTATACGACGTATGAGTACGTAGCCTCCCATGAAAATATATTGTTTTAAAGACATCATGACACAACCGTTTTATCACGTTATCGTATAAATACGTTATGTCATTAAAAGTAAGTTAACTAGACGTGAACGGACACAACGTGTAATAACGTCTAACGTATATATACGTTCTGGCACATCATAGGTACGTCGGTAACAAGCTGTGCCATCACAACGTATATATATGTCGAACGTGAAATAACGTTCTGTCACTTTTAATCTTAAGACAACCACATCATTAGGTCACAACGTACTATGCCGACCATCGTTTCAATACGTTTTGTCGTATCATACTGAGATGGCAAATTATGCCTGTGTCACAACGTCAGTGTACGTTCAAGGTATCTAAACGTTTTATGATAATGCATGTGTAAATAAATAAATCAAAATCAAAATACGAAAATCGACTGTTTATTTATGTAAGAAACATTTTTCAATCATAGGTAGAAACGTTTCTTCTTTTTCTCTTTCTTCTCTAACTTTTAATCACAACCATTTGTACTTGCATAATTAGGTACTTATATCTATTCATCACAAAAAAGCAACCTCTACATAAAAATAAAATGTAATCAATAGAATAATCAAAATCTAAAATAAGTAATATAAAAATTAAGTCTTTCGTATAGGAACTCGTAACATTATTAGGTAGAAACTTTTTTACTTAATCACAACCATTAACTTGCATAATTACCTATATTTATCACAAAAAAGCAACCTCTGCATAAAAACAAAATGTCAGAACAATAAAAATCAACAAGTAATAAAAAATTAGGAACTATTTTCAGTCTCATTTTCAGTCTTGTGCCATTCCTCAAAGCACAATGCACAAAGTGCGGGTTTATCTTTGCACCCCTTACATCTCAATCCAGTTTCCTTGCGGCGTTTATTCTTTGCACACATTTTGCATTTTAGGTAGTTGTTACTTTTTTTAGAACCAGGAGGAAGTGGAATTTTTTCAGGCCAATGTTCACCACTGCTATTATCGGGTTGTGTTGAGGCCGGTTCTGGGTTTACTGTCCGATTAACTCTTCTGTTGTCGTTCTTGGAATGCTTCACTAAAAGTTCGGGTTTTTGAGAAAGGCTAATACCAATTAAATTGCGGATTAAATCTTCTCTAAAATGTAAAAATTCATATTTCTTACTGTTACTCATTTTGTATTTTCTATACAAATAAAAACTGTTCCATACAGTTAAATCAAGTAAGTGAAAAAATACCTTTTTATACCATCTCAAACACTTTCGTGGAGACGAATAATATGAAACCATCTGATCAGCGTGGTCAATACCAGACATAAATGCATTGTAAGTCGCCACTTCTAAAGGTTTTCTTTTTAATTGTCCGCGCTTATTTGTAACATTAATCATCTTTGGATGATCCTTTGTAGTGATCATGGTTACGGCTCGCTTATCAACCCACTTTGAGATATATACATTATTTTTACGTACCCATACATGTTCACCTTTCTTTAACTTCTGGTTCACAACATTCTTCGGGTTTTCTTTGCGGTTTGTTCTAAGGGTTCCGACAGTATGAGTTTTGAGATCAAGTAATTTTTGTGACAAACCGTACGAATTATAATAATTGTCCATAAACAATTCGTGGCCTTTTAAAACATATGGTTTCATAAGTCTCATGACAGTTTTATCAGTTTTTTTTCCTTGTTCCGAGTCAGTCGAGTCATCTTTGCCTGTATACATCAATATATTTAAAACATAGCCGTTTGCTTCCGTTAATTCATAGAATTTTATTCCGTATTTTGCCTTTTTTGATTTTATGTACTGTCTGAATGATAAACGCCCTCTAAATAATAGGAGTGACTCATCTAAAGAAAGTTCTTTCTCAGGCGAGTAGCACGCTCGGAAATTCCTTGTAATAGCGTCCATGAATTCCATTATTTTATCTTTCCCCTTGGCACCTAAAGGTCCTGTGCATAGGCACCTTAACAATTGTTCATAACGTCGTCCTGACATCGTTGAGACAAACACAGGGTGGTAATATAAACTGTCTGATAAGGTAAAAAGTTTTCGCTTTTGGGGTAAATTGACTTGGCCACCAAGCAAGCACAGTCCTAAAAACCTCAACATCTCATTTCTGTCTGTCAATTTAAATGTGTAAGATCGACTGTGCCTAGTTTTCGGTCGATTAGTTTGACACATATTTATCCCGTATGCATTAGTGCATTCGATGAGATAATCTAAAATAAGAGGTGGAAACAAACGGTTAAATACATCAAACACGGTTGTGTTATTGTCTATAGTGAATTTTACTCCCACAGTATCAGTATCAAAATTGAACTCTGGTATAGGCGCTGTAGTTTCTGTCCAATCTTCTATAGTTGTAGTTATATCTTGCGGATCATTAGATGGTTGGCCGGAACACATCTGCTGTTCCTGGACTATCTCGTTTTGGCTGTTTTCAGAAACGACAGATGTCAAATTTTCTAAAGCCAACTCATTTTGAGATTCGTGAAATAAAGGTGGTAGTTTGTCAAGTCTAAACTCACCTGTATTATCACAGTTTTCAGCCAAGACATTAGAAATTAGTGATAAAGTTGACGAACCCAATATCTCATTTTGAAAGGTGTTGTGTGAAGCTTGGTTATCCAGATTTGTAAATGAAGCCACATATTGAGGGACAATAGTTTCAGGTTCCAGTTCAGTTACCTCATTTGAACTTGGATTTACAGAAGGCACGGTCGTAGTTGGAGATTTAATCAACTTTAACCGTTTGGCTAGAGGAAAAATTTCTTCTGAGGAATTCGAATCATAACCCTCCTCTTGAAAACGTGATGAGGTAGGAGTTCGAGGCGACGGTGTGTTAACAGTGCACAGTGTATGATCACTCCCAACAGATTTTATATCGTCTTCATCGCTACTAGATTCAGAAGGAACAGGTTTCTGAGTTGAAGTACCGACCAAATTTGATTGACCCTTAGTAGTAGTTTTCGACGATTTCCATCGGTAATTTATAGAAAAAGAACTTTCACTACCTGATGTATTGCCTTGTGGGTCAAAATCTTTATCCGAACCATATTCTCCATCATCGTCTTGGTAAGGATCCGCCTCGGCAGAGTTGTCAGAATCATCGAAAATGCTCATCAGTCTTGTTTTGCGCTTATCCATCTAAAACACATAAAATAACCCATTAAACATCAATTTCACAGAGTAAAATTATTAATTCATAGTAAAATAGTATACTGTCTGGCTAAGGAATAATACATAAATCAAATAAACTAAATACTTACGATGTTTTGTCGCGGCAAATATTACGATACGCCACGAAATGTTTAGCGAACGCGAGCGCAACCCGCAGTGACGCAGCCGCACTGAATGTAGGAGCGCGGTAGGCGCGCGCGACGCATTTACACGTTGTGCGTGTGTGAGTACCGTTCCCGCCCACTGTCAACGGCACTTATTTGAAATAGTTTAAAACTTACTCTACGTGACAGTAAAGCTTCGGGTATTTTAAATGTTGTGACACAAGATACATTCAATAGGATTTTAACTTGAACGTTCATCGGAAATGTACGTTCTGTCGTAAAGTAAAAAAATTATTTGGACGTCATTGTACGTTGTGCCATATCAAAATTTCGAACGATGACGTATAATCTCGTTCTGTCCTCGAACGTGTTAAAAGGGGCAAATGTTTTCTTTCCTTCATTCACAAACCAAGTTTTGTGTTTAAGTCGTGCTTCGACACGTGTCACAAAATTGGTCACCAATTTACTAACCGGGAATCGAACACGGGGATTCGGCCGAGTAATTGCTCAGTTTTACTTTGTGTTTTTTTTTTCAGTAATTTTCTGGTTTCATTTGTTGATACTGTTTGCTTTTGTTTGGAATAAAGGTGGTCCCCTATTTTCTTTTTTTGTCATCTAATCATCACCTTTACCTTTAGAGACCTGTGGTGGCCCAGTGGTAACGGCCGCAACTTACGAGTTGCAGGTCGTAGGTTCGAACCTACGACCTGCAACTCGTAAAGAGCCTGTCTGGGTTCGAACCCAGACAGGCTCTTTACTTTGTTTTAATTGTTTTGGTTTGGACTCCGCTTGCCTCTTCAATCTTGCCCCTAATTGCCTAAGTCTATCTACTCGCCCCCTTGAATATTAGATACTTACCCCAAATCGCCCCCTATTGATAGTAAGTTAAAAGTACTGTCAGCAGTTCAGCACTCTAAGTTTTTAAATATTTAAATATCACTACTGCTCTCAAAAACGATAAAGGAAAACATAATGAGGAAATCGGCATAACCTAGAACGAAAAATCCGAAGACGTTTGTCACATTTACTAACATTTTGAATTTTATATGTATACGTTTCAGTATGTAATTCTTATCTCTTCTATGCGCTAGTGTCCTTTTTCTATATTTTATTAACTTCTAAAAAAAAAACTTCGTTAAAATATGGCGTTAAAAATTTCAAACTCAAACTCAAAGCATTTATTTCAATTACACCATTTACAGGCACTTTTGAAACGTCTGACTGACCGACTTCTTGAGTCGGTCAGTCAGAAAATATGAAGCTACTTGCCCATTCCAAAGCGTGGGTACCTATGGAGAAGAACGGGCAAGAAACTCCATGGACACTCTTTTAAATTATATTTTTACAAAAATATTAGTTAGGGTCATGTGTTCAACAATGAAACACTAAAAATTCAAAGTCTCATACACCTTTTGTTTTTACAGATAGAAGTCTAATTTTTTACAGGTATATAGGCAATTTTATTGGGTATAGGATGTCATTTATGGTTTTTTAAATTGATGTGTAATCAATCAGCTAAAAAATGAAAACAAAAAAATAGGAAATGTTTCATTGTGTCCACAGTGGTGTATACAGTGAAACACCACAAATTCAACAATAAAACATAATAATTAATAGTGTGTTCAACAATGAAACACTAAAAATTCAATGTCTCGTACACCTTTTGTTTTTACAGATAGAAGTCTAATTTTTTTAAGGTACCTATATAGGCAATTTTATTGGGTAGGTATCAGATGTAATTTATGTTTTTTTTAATTAATGTAATCAATCAGCAAAAAAATATAAACGAAAAAATTGGAAAGGTTTAATTGTGTCCACAGTGGTGTACACAGTGAAACACCACAAATTCAACAATGAGACATAATAATGAAGTGTTTGTCTCATATTTTGTGAAATTTATGGAGTAGGTGAATGATAAAAAATGCTCGAGTTCAATCAAAAAAGGTTTTATTACATTCATCTCAAAAAATTATAAAATCACAAACTCTTCAAGTGTTTTCTTCTTTTCTTTTCTTCAAACAGTGTTTCATTGTGTCCATTGTGCAACTGTTTCATTGTTGACTAAATAGGGTTTATTTTACTAACCTCAAAGAAAAACCATTAAATTGTAACACTTTTAACATATTATCTATTCCACATAATCTACGAAATATGTTTAATGCTAGGTAATCATGAAAAATATGAATTTTTCAACCATAATTTAATGAAAAATCTTTAAAGAATGACGAAAATACTTACATTTTTGTCAAAAAAACTTAAATGCTCCACAGACACGTCTTCTCCCACGTGGCGCCTACCCAAACTGGGGTGGGGCGGGGGGTTCTCGAGAGTGTCCTTACGCGATATAATGCACGATCTGGCAACGCAGCATTTTAGAAACATTACAATGTTTTATTGTGTACCACTGTTTCATTGTTAGACATCTGACCCTACATCATTAATGTTGAATTTATAATTATATGTGAGAACGATGCACGTATCGCTGCCAAAAGACTGGTGGCATTGCCACGTTGTATGGCAATGCCTAGCCTCTGACCAAGGTAAAAGCCAGCCTTAGGTCACGGGAAGTTTCAAAACTAGTAAATCATAATTAGCGATATTTTAACTCCGATGACGTTAATTTGCACAGGTAAAGAAATATTCCTTGGTATAAACACTTGTCCTTATCATTATCATTTGCCACTTATCGAACTCTTCGACTCACGGATATTGACACTTTAGACGGGTAGGAACCTACTACAAGATAGATAACAATAGGTAATTCAAATTACAATTATGTTGCGGCTTCAAAATGTCTATAGAAGGTTCATATTCGGTTTGCGCAAAGACCATGTTTCCGAATTTCGTGTGAAGATCAAGTGGTTACCAATTCGCCTTCGCCGGAATGCTCATATTCTGTCCCTTTTGTATAATGTGCTCTTTTCCCATTCCACCCCTCTCTATCTTAAAAAACGTTTTCAGTATCTTTGCGACTCCCACACGAAGTTTTTGAGATCATCGGATAATTTAAAGCTTAAAATACCAATGTATTCTACAACATTTTTCGACAAATCCTTCTCTGTTCAGGCTGCTCGATTATGGAATGCATTGCCAGTACAAATAAAACGCGCGCAATCGTTAGCTGTATTTAAGAGACTCGTGAAGGAACATTACTTGTTGTTGTGATCTTGTTTTCGTAGCTGCAATAATCTATAGTCATCATTTATTTTCGTTGTTTATATGTATATTTAGTATGTATTTATTTATGTATCTATTATACAGCATTATATATATATATATATCTATGTATCTTTTATAGTATATTATTTTGCACCGCTGATAACCCCATTTTTATATCCACGCAATCACTGTCCATTCCAAGGTTGCCTGGAAGAGATCGCAGAAAGCGATAAGGCCGCCCCATTGTACCTATGTTTTGTATTAAAAATCGTATTTTTTGTTATGTATTTTCTGGGGTACAATAAAGTATAAATAAATAAATAAATATGTTATAATTCGTTGCTGACATCATCTAATTAGTCAGTATTTTATAATTTCACCCTGGTTTTTTTATTTCACCCTAGCTTTTTTATTTCACCCTGGCTTTTTTATCGCCCTATGATGACATAATATGATGTTTATAAGAAAGGTCCTGAGTACATACTACTCTTAACAGCATGCGTGTACGACTAGCACCCACTGCGTACCACACTATCAATCTCAATTTGAATAATTTTGAAGAATATTGCTAATCCATTGCTTCATATGTTGGAAAAATGTGTCTGCTCAACAACATAAATAACGCAATGAATGTTGTTGAACTGTCAAAATGAAAGTCATTTCTACTGATAGTGTGTTACGCAGTTACCACGCCGATCTTAGACAAAGAAAAGTATAGACGGCGGGTAGCTCCGTTTCATTTCCACAAGAAAGGGATAAAGTATTGAGTTATTATAAGTAACAGTAAAGGATAAAGCTATACTATTTCCGTCTCTCAGTGCGTGCCAGTACTTTCAAGGCAGCTACTTATGTAGCTCATGTTAGTTAGGTTAGTTTTTTGTCTCATGTGTGGCCACGCTAACCGATGCTCTATAGCTTTCTTACTCTAAGCCGCCGATATATGAACTTATACGGAGTATGATAGACGCCAGCACATCAAGCTACCGGAAACTGTAAAATTTTCCCAATCAACTTTGAACCTTATGTTTTAGCGATAAAGTTGAAAATCATCATCATCATCATTTCAGCCGAAAGACGTCCACTGCTGGACATAGGCCTCCCCCAAAGCGTGGCGATTATGGCAAACCCCCCCTGGGTTTGCCATAATCGCCACGCTTGGCAGGCGGGTTGGCGATCGCAGTATGGTATGGTGGTGGAATGCATAGAGAACGCTGCTGCCCATTCTCCGGTACGCCCCTTAGTCGCCTTTTACGACACCCACGAAGAGTATGGGGATTGTCTGTGTGGTGCCGGACTTAAAGAATAAGTTGCAAATCTATTAAAGAAATTTGACAGATTGTAGCAGATTGATGTGCTGGCGTCTGTACTTATGTGTTTTATAATTTACCACGTATTTAGATAAATTGTTTCACACTTATCTACTCGTAGATTGAATATTAGCTACTCAACTATAACATTTATGCCATCTTTCCTTACATATAATTATGTTAAATTATATGACGGTTAGTCAAATAAAAAAATGATAGTTTAACCAACACTTCCTGCCCGTCATGGCAAAACAGACGCCGGATACTAAATGTTACAAACCCAAAAAAATTATGAGCAATATTCGGATATCTATGGGCAATATAGTCCTAGTGTCAAAATGTACAAAAGTCATAATGTATATGAATGTGCAATTGATTCAAAATGTACAAAAGATGATCATATTTCATCATATTCTGTCGTAGAGAGATCATATTCTGTCCCTACTGTATAATGTGCTCTTTTCCTCTTCCACCCCTACCTATCTTAAAAAACGTTTTCAGTATCTTTGCGACTCCCACACGAAGTTTTTGAGATCATCGGATAATTTAAAGCTTAAAATACCAATGCATTCTACAACATTTTTCGACAAATCCTTTTCTGTTCAGGCCGCTCGTTTATGGAATGCATTGCCAGTTCAAATAAAACGCGCGCAATCGTTAGCTGTATTTAAGAGACTCGTGAAGGAACATTACTTGTTGTTGTGATCTTGTTTTCGTAGCTGCAATAATCTGTAGTCATCATTTATTTTCGTTGTTTATATGTATATTTAGTATGTATTTATTTATGTATCTATTATACAGCATTATACATGTATATATCTATGTATCTATTGTAGTATATTATTTTGCACCACTAACAACCCCATTTTTTTTTATATCCACGCATTCACTGTCCATTCCAAGGTTGCCTGGAAGAGATCGCAGAAAGCGATAAGGCCGCCCATTGCATGTTTTGTATTAAAAATCGTATTTTTTTGTTATGTTTTTTTCTGGTGTACAATAAAGTATATATAAATAAATATAAATAAATAAAAGATGAAATGTAATTGTGCGAAAATGCATCGTGGTCCAATTGTCACACAGTCAGGATTCGAACCCGCAACCCTGGGCTTCAAAGGTAGGATCACTAACGACTGAGGCTGAGGCTACAGTAGGCAGCGATTTGCGATGCGACTGGAAGAGCGAAACGAGAAAAACATGGTATGGCTACATTACAAGCGAAATTCCGGCGTATATTCGGCGATGACGTGGCTACAGGACACATGCTCCACAACGAAATATATGTAGTCGCTATCATAACAAAGACTCAATTTGAATTGGTCGTTTTCTTAAAATGCGATCAAATCATCCATCGCGGTTTACTATACGCATAATGTAATGCCCTTGCGATGGTAAAATATGGAGGACTATTATACCTACTATGTAAAAAAAGAACATCGTTGTACCAAAACCCATGTTTGCAAATAAATAAATGATTGATTGATTGATTGATGTAGCCACACGCATAATTAGTAGCACTATTGAACTAGTCGTGCAAATGAGAAATGTTCAAATAAATTCGCTTCAATTTCGCTGATGCGTTGATGTAGCCGATGTCGTGATTACAGTAATGTTGTTCTTATCGCATAAAGAAATCAAAGATCGCTAGTAATATTTGATGTGCGGTGTAGCCATATACGTGAGCATTCATTTACTTGTTTTGATCGCTCATGTGTCGCAGGTCGCGTCGCGGCCTAATGTAGCCTCAGCCTGAGCCTACATAAGTACACTTATCTGCTACTTACTTGATATCTACATACTTCTCTGCACTGGATATCTAGTCTATACCATCTATACTCGCCTTTAAAGAAATCAAAGATCGCTAGTAATGTTTGATGTACGGTGTAGCCATATACGTGGGCATTCATTTACTTGTTTTAATCGCTCATGTGTCGCAGGTCGCGTCGCGGCCTAATGTAGCCTCAGCCTGAGCCTACATAAGTACACCTATCTGCTACTTACTTGATATCTACATACTTCTCTGCACTGGATATCTAGTCTATACCATCTATACTCGCCTTGAAGGTGCGTAACATTTCAACGAAAAGTTAACGCAAAATAGAAAGGAATCTTACAAGAAATAAATGCACGCTCGCCATGAGCATTACTCCGAACACCGGGTCGAGCATTCGCAGGAAAATTACATTACATGAATGCTTTACGAAACTATAATGCTAATCTGTAAAAATCTCACCGTGAAAACTTAGGTGAAATGAAGTTAAAGTGAGCTGTCAACAGTCGGCGCCCTCACCTACCGCCTGACGCAGGTCCTCACCGGACACGGAAGTTTCGGGAGGTTCCTGCACATCATCAGGCGGGAGGAAACGCCCGGGTGTCACCATTGCCAGGATCGCCCAGAGGACACGGTGGAGCACACGGTGGAGGTCTGCCCCGCTTGGGCGGAGCACCGCCGTGTCCTCGTAGAGGCGATCGGCAGCGGCGGCGACCTCTCGCGTCCGGCCCTGGTGCAAGCCATGGTCCGGGGCGAGAGGGAGTGGGAGGCAGTCACCTCCTTCTGCGAAGCAGTTATGCTAGCGAAGGAGGTGGCGGGACGGTTCTGGGAGAGAGCCTCCCATCTCAGCCGCCGCGGGGGACGCCCCCGGCGTCGGGAGCCGCGTGACGACTCCCGACACCGTAGGCGCGGGCCTGCGGGCGGAGAGTAATGGGTAGCTCACCGTCCGATCAGGACCAGGCCCGTGCCGGACGGCGCGTACGTGTTTCACGCGCGCCTCAAAGAGATGTCAGCATCGGGGAGGGGCCCCTTAGGGCCGAAGCCTGCCGGGTCAGCGGGATTGTCCGAAAGGGTTACCGCTGGCCCGGAACATAAAGGGCTAAGGAAGGAACACGGGTGGGTTTTAGTCAGTAAGAGTCTGACACTCCCTTCCGCTCCACCCATAGCGGGAGGAGTCATTTGATGATTTCCCATCCAAAAAAAAAAAAGCTGTCAATAGTGTCAATCACATAGCATCAGGTGGAATGACAGCTCACTTCACCTAAGTTATCACGGTGATATTTTTACAGAATAGCACCGCTGAGCTTTGCTTATATTGTACTATTCGTAAGAACGTTACATTACATAAAACTGCTTGATTAAATGCTCTAGTGTGTACTCACCTTTAGCCTGTAGGTCTACAATGTCAACATACTCAAAGTACAGAGGGTACGTCCCTTATCGTATCTAATATAGACACAAAAGAATGAGAAGTTTACAAATTAATCACCTACAAACTAGTTATGAAGTACATTAACTTCTGGACACTATCTCTAAACGCATTATATCATTTTAACGCACTAAGTCGGGTAACGGACAAAGGTGTTATAAATCGCGGTCGTTTATAATGCATTGTTGAGTTTTCATTGCGCGGTCGGGATTCGGAATGCGAAATGAGGAGGGTAACACACAAAATACTAGGTAAAACGTATCGCACAATAAGGGCCGGCGCTCACTGCCAGCACGGCGTCATGGCAAAGGATTTTATTACTAATCAAGTTATTTTGAATCTTATTTCAATGAGTTTAGAATTCATGTTACTTTATTTCGATACCACGATGCCGCGAAATGACGCGACGTGTCGCGGTATGCTGCGGCATGACGCGCCGCACCGCGGGATGCTGCGGCATGACGTGTCATGCCGTTTCATTCCACGGGTCATTTTGTGTCGAGGAATTATGATTGCTAAGCCAGTTGAAATAAGGTTGAAACTTGTGCAGCAACATTTCGGTCGGGGCGCAGTCCGGTCGATGCGGAGCAAAACTGATTGATGCCAGAGTGGCTGGGCTTTCAGCAGGATGCCAGGGCATGCCATGGGATACCACGGGATGCCGCAGTACAACTTGCCGTGCATTGCCGTGTCACGCCGTCAGTGAGCGCCCTAAGTGACATGCGACTGCGGCAGCGCGGCGACTAGACTCAACGACAGGCTTCGTTCATACTCATCCCAGCGGGTAATTCCGTAACATAACAACACACTAACAGGGCCTCAGGTCTGCTATTACAATAGTGTCAGAATGGTCTATCATTGATTTCATAATTGTTGATTTTGATAAGTTTGGTAATCTGCTAATATAATGGCGTCATTATGACTTTCCAATGGTCAACCACTGACACTCCATTGAAGAAATGGCGTAGAATGGTAATCTCGTACCTAATGAAAAATGTATTACTGTTATAAGCGGTAATCTGCTAAAATTTTGATAGTTCCTTTGATCAGTGACCTACCTTTAGAACGTCATTTTAATTCGTTATGAGTATTGTTCTGTGCCATTGACCGACCAATGATCAACCACGAACTTTTAGCAAAATGACAATGGGATTGTGGTGGGATCGTGTTGGAATGACGAATTTATAAAAATAGCAGACTTGGGCCCCATGTAGCAATAGCTTTCATTTTGACGGTTCGACACATTCATTACGTTATTTACGCTGTTGAACAGACAAGTTTTTCGAACATATGAAGCAATGGATTGGTAATATCCTTCAAAGCGATTGAGATTCTGATTGATAGTTCGTTACACAATCAAGGTGCGCTAACTGTCCCCACCACTCTCGATAATCCCGAATGTCCAAATACATCCCTAGATGTATATTTAAATGATAAACATAAATAAAACAAAAAAGTAATTAAATTAATGATAATCACGCAATTTATATGAATGTTTCAAATATATTATAGATAAGGTAATTATTAATAAATAATAAAACAAAAATAATAATTATATATCTCCTCAGGGCTTCCTCTCTCCTAACCCTATTGCTGTGCCCTACAGGGTCCATAATGATCTAAATTATATAGTTAAGTACCACCTATAAGTGCACATTACGGTAGGTAGGTATAGCAAAAAAAAAATATTGAGTAGGTACCTATTGACATTAATTTTGTAATATTCTGTCTCAAATCAATACCAAATAACGTATTTTAGAAAGATATCACTACACTCCTCTACTAATATTATAAAGAGGTATTTGTTTGTTTGTATGCAGGGGTTAATCTCTGGAACTACCGGTCTGGATTGATTTTTTTTTTGCATTTGATAGCACACATTCCTGATGAGGGCTAAAAGGTTACTAAAGGTTAAAGGGTACAAAGCAAGTGCCTAATAAATAAAAAATGCATCTGGTTTATCGCACCTTTTACCTTTTTGTCCAGTTGAAGCAGCGTGTACACTTAGCGTGTACCGTGGACTTGTAAGCAGCCAATAATCACACTAATATTATATGGGCGAAAGTTAGTGAGTGTGTGTGTGCGTGTTTATATGTTTGTTACTTCTTCACGCTCAAACGGCTGGACCAATTTTGATAAAATTTGGTATGGAGGTAGCTGACACCCTGGATTAACATATAGGCTACTTTTTATCCCGATATTCCCACGGGATCGACAATTACGCGGGTGAAACCGCGGGGTGCAGCTAGTAATTATATAAAAAAACAGACAGATAGAGTGACAACGCACTGTAATAAATGTAAAAAAACGTACCGTCTTAATGTTTTTCTGAAGTTCCTTTGCTTAAATAAAGCCATTTTTACTTTAAAACAGTTATATTTAAGTTATTCCAATACCTGAATTTAGGAACAAAATGTCATGTTTTACGTTTTGCTGTTCATTGGTGTTCTGATTAAACATAAAGGAAAAAAATTACTGATTTAAACGCGATGACGACGTTTTTCTTGCATTTTAATTTTTTATATTTTTGGTTGATAATTTGTAAAACATTATAAATCAATTATAACCGAGTCTGTAAGTTTTTATCTACAATAATATATTATTTAGTTAAATTTCAAATATTTAAAAGGCCACTTTTAAGCGCCTAACAAAAATATTATAGCAACAATTTAACCCCACGCAATTATAAGGTATCATTTTATCGATAGTCATAATGATATTATATTCAACATAAAACTTCGAGGTATTCCTCGGAACGCACCAACTTTAAAACGCACCAAAAGTATTCCTCGAAACGCACGATTCAGGTACATACCTTCAGAAAATCAAAATAAAAGTATTATAATTTTATTGCTCGAAATGCATCAACGATGAAACATAGAGAAGAGCATGAAGTATTCGTAATAAATGGTGCTTTTCGAGGAAAACCCCAAAACTTCCTTCCACAAAATCGTGATCACAGTTGTCTAGACTTACTAGTAAGAACTCTTCATCATCAGCAGCCTGCAGCAGTCCACTGCTGGGCATAGGCCTCTCCTATTTCACGCCATTAGACACGTCAGGTCTGACCATACTGGTCAACTTGTATCATTTAACTTAGGTAAAAGATTACACATAGATAAATCCATTCAATTAAGACCTCTAACTAAAAATAAATTGAAAATGTTTAATAATAATGTTCTTAGCAATCTTTCCACAGCTAATTTTGATTCACAAGACCCCAACATAAACTATGGTACATTATTTTCTACAGTATGCCAAGAATTCAATAAAGCATGTCCTGTAAAAAAAGTTACTATAAATACTAAACCAAAATTTAGTGAATGGGCCACTGCTGGCATTAGAAAAAGCAGAGGTATTTTATATAATCTGTATCATGAAAAATCATTAACTTCTGATCAAGCCCTTCATAATTATGTAAGGAACTATTCTAAAATATTCAAAAGAGTCTGCGCTGAGGCTAAATCTAAATTAATTAGTAACAAAATTAGTATGTCTAATAATAAAATAAAAGCTGTGTGGCAGGTAATAAACAAAAAAACTGGAAACACAAAACAGCGAGATCAGAATGAGTTGTCCCTAAAAATTGATAATGAAACCATTTCAAATAAGTTAAAAGTTGCTGAGACACTAGAAAATTTCTTTACCAATATCCCAATAGAGGTTACAAAGTCTCTCCCCTCATCACCTATAAGCTGAAGCCCTTCTTAAGGAAAATTTTAATAGGGAAATTCCAAGCTTTGAATTCAAGCCCATTTCTGTTGATACAATTAAAAAAGCATTTAAAAGTCTTAACATAAATAACACTGAAGACTTATGGGGGATTTCTGTTAAGGTTCTTGGAGATATTATTGACACAATTGCCCCTGCCCTAACAGGCATATTTAATCAATGTTTAGACAGCGGTACGTTTCCTGACTTAATGAAACATAGTAAAGTAGTACCGATATTCAAATCGGGTAGTAAGTCTGATCCCTCCAATTATAGACCTATATCTGTGCTACCAGCATTGAGCAAAATCTATGAAAAAATCATGCTGGACCAGATGTTGTCACATTTCAATTCAAATGGGATTTTACATAGTCGCCAGTTTGGTTTCACGAAAGGTAGGTCGACGACAGACGCGGGAGTAAAACTCATCAGTCACATTTTGGAATCCTGGGAGAAGTCCCAGGATGCAATTGGCATTTTCTGTGACCTCTCAAAAGCGTTTGACTGCGTTGACCATAATACACTGATCTGTAAATTATACCACTACGGAATTCGTGGACAAGCTGCTGATCTTGTTCTTTCCTATCTGTCAAAGCGCCAGCAAAAAGTAAACGTTAACGGGGCGACGTCTTCGGGGTCTCTAGTTAAGATGGGCGTGCCTCAAGGCTCAATTCTTGGCCCTTTCCTATTTCTAGTTTATATTAATGACCTTCCTTACATGATGGCTAACTTGTCGGATATCATTTTATTCGCTGATGACACTTCCCTTATTTTTAAAATAGATAGAAAAGATACGGATGTCTTACATGTTAACGATAGTCTGGCTGTTCTCTCGAAATGGTTTGCAGCTAATAATCTTTTACTTAATGCAAACAAAACTAAATGTCTTAAGTTTTCATTACCAAATGTACCTCAAGTGGGTCTGAATTTAGAACTTGATGGCAAAAGACTAGATGCTGTTACGGAAACTGTATTTCTAGGAATTACTTTAGATTCAAAATTACAATGGGGCGCACACATTAGAGCTCTCTCAAGTAGATTAAGTTCAGCTGCATATGCAGTAAGAAAAATAAGGCAGTTGACAGATATAGCCACAGCTAGGTTAGTATACTTTGCTTATTTCCACAGCATTATGTCTTATGGTGTTCTGCTGTGGGGATCGGCAGCTGACGTAGATTCAATTTTCATTTTACAGAAGAGGGCAATCCGCGCAATCTATAAAATGGGTCCTCGCGAGTCTCTTAGAAACAAATTCAAAGAAATTGATATACTAACTCTGCCTTCTCTCTATATTTTAGAAAGTATTTTGTATGTTCGCAAAAACTTAGGACTCTTCAAAATAAGAAGCGATTTCCATAATATAAATACACGTAGTAAAAATGAAATTGTGTTACCTAAATTTAGATTAACTAAAACTAGCAAGTCGTTTCTTGTAAACAGCATCCGTTTTTATAACAAGTTGCCAAAGCCGGTTACAGAACTTAGCGATGGAAAGTTCAAAACCCTCATTAAACGTGTCCTTATCAAAAAAGCATATTATAAGATTAAAGACTACGTTGAAGACAAGGTAGTCTGGCAATAATTCCTTCTGCACATGTGGCTTCCCTGGCTTCTCATTAACGGCATAACTATGTAAATGTCTATTAACTGCTTTCAAATTACGATGTTTAATTTTTATTATTTTTTTTTTTTACATACTTTTTGACATAATTTCTTAATTATTTGACATTATATACTTTTTGACATAATTTCTTTATTATTTGACATTATATACAGATAATTGAAAATTTTCACCTCTTTATTAGTGGTTTTAATGGGAATCATAACACTTGGTTTTAGTAGGATTTTATTATTGTTTTTATTTTTTTTTATTATTTATCCTTTTGATAGATTCTTATTTTGTAAATGTGCGGACTTTGTAGGCCTTATAGACTTTAGATCTGTAGACCATTTTCTATTTTATCAAGTACTTGGTACTTGTTGACAGGCCTGCACTGTCCTCCCATACCTACTGTAATCTGGAAACATTGTAAAAGCCAATTATTTTTAAAAAGAGTAACCATGGAGTTTCTTGCCGGTTCTTCTCCATAGGAAACGACCAATTGGAACCGTGCACCTAGCTTCTGACGTTTCATAAGTGCCCATGTAGGTTTATGTGAAAAAAAACATTTTGATTTTGATTTTTGATTTTGATTCAACTCGATTTCCGGCAACTCATCTAGCTGCTACCAGCCAGCCTTTGAAGATCGTCACTCAATCTAGTCTGAGGGCGTCCTACCATTGCCGAAACACTTTAAAAAGGTCAAAACATCTTGGTTCTCTGACTACACCGCAACTGTTTTAAAGGCGTTCCTACCAAATATCGATTTATTCCCGTCTGATCCCCTGAAACCCAACCCCCCCCCCCCCCCTGGATCCATGCTAGTTATTCTTCTGTTTTAATTTTCTCGTATCTACAGTACTAACTATCTATACTAATACTAATAATAAAGTTAAAGAGTTTGTTTGTTGGTTTGAACACGCTAATCTCTAGAACTAGGTGAATTTCAAAAATTATCTTTGAATTTGATAGCCTAATTCTTGGGGAAGGCTATAAGCTATTTAAAATCACGCCAGGACACTTAGGAGCAGCAAAAACGAAGTAATAGCGCGGACAGGCGATGCTATGCGACGGGTGGGTCGGGAGCAGAAGCTATTCATCATCTGCCTGCCTTTTCCCAACTATGTTGGGGTCGGCTTCCAGTCTAACCGGATGCAGCTGAATACCAGTATTTTACATGGAGCGACTGCCTATCTGACCTCCACAACCTAGTTACTGGGTAATACGATACGAAGATACTTGGTAAGACTGGTTGTCAGACTTTCGGGCTTCTGACTACCCGTAACTACTGTCAAAGATCCACGAATGACAGCCGGGACCAACGGCTTAACGTGCTTTCCGAGGCACGGAGGGGTCACGGTATGTAATGATGGTCATCCATTCATAGACCAACCGCAGCAAGCGTAGCTTGACCTGATCGATCGACCTGTGCGGCTGTTATTATTTAGCCACGGGCAGAAGCTAGCAATAATCATAAATTCATGCAATCGGACGTCAAACGTCAATGGTACGACATCCCCTAGGGAGTCAATAGCTGATGCGTGCGTAATCCTTCTAGCAATCTCTGTCGCCTCGTTACCGTGATATCAAAGGGTTTCAGTTGCATGAAAATTCGGGAGATTTGTAAAGTGTCCACTACATTTTATTCTTGGCGTGTTGATGACAGGGTGACTGGTAATTAGTTACCCTATATGTAAAACACATGATTGTATTTTTTTTTATCAGACAGACGGACAGACAGCGAAGTCTTAGTAATAGGGTCCCGATTTTACCCTTTGGGTACGGAACCCTAAAAATGAGAGAAGGATGTAAGTACTCTTTTTTCTTGGACGGTGTTTTTTTTTTTCATAAAATTTACACTATTTTATGATACTATGATACTTACTTTAAAAATGCTACAGAAGTTTCCACCAAAAATAGAGCATTTAACTTTGCGAATATGTCCAGTCATTTTGCAAAGCGCCCATTCTGAATCTTGCTACGACATTCGGTAGCCAATCCTGCCATGTTAATACCCCGAGATATTAAGATAGGGCTAATCCTGACATAACTTAGGATCACGCCAGTTATATGCCATTCAGTACCCACTGACCATTGTCCTGCATTTAATTTAAACGGGAAACAGCTCCAAGCGAAGTGGTAATGATTTTACTAGCCCCTACAAACTTATTGAGATCAACAGCTTTTGTCGCGACAACTCTTATCACGTTGCAGCAAGGTTATTTTTTCACTGTTTTCTTGTTTCACGGCGGAAGATTAAAGTTAGTTTTAAGGTGTCGTAAGATTTTATGCGCGATGCTCTTTATGCAAACAAGTCCTAAGGGTGACGTTTTTGGTTTTTGGCGCCATTGAATTTTGACCCCCTATTATTGTTAATATGATATTGCTGCAGCTCTTGTTATTTGATGGTAGAAGATATGAATGTTATGATACTAAAACATAATTTGAATTTTGGACATGAATTTAAGACAAAACAATTCAACGGCTGAGATGAGACAAATAAACGTTGATACTTTGTTACTATGAGAATCAGAATCAGTAATCATTTATTTGCAAATAACGTAGGTAACAGAATATAGTTTTGATGGCGTAAAAAAGAAAAACAATTGGATCCAGCACATTCTACCGTATGGCTTGCAACATCAATCAATAATTGTTGGGGCTGTGACCCCGTCCCTTTTTGATGTGCTCAGGATAGTGTGCGGAGATAAATTATACTTGTTCTTGTCGGTATTTACTTCTATATTTAAAGATAGAATATAATAAAGTTACAAGAAAACGAATGGTCGGACCGCGACGCGACAATAATGAAATCGCACCCGCTCTTAGCGGCTACTACGGTCGAATGGCGCGGCGCGCGCCGCGCCGGCCGGCCGGCGGCGCTTGCGCGCGTGTGTGAAGTGACGATGTGAGACGCCGTGGCGGGAACAGCTATCCCTCTCCTCCCGTGTCCCGCTCATGCATGGTTGGGGCGCGTGTGCGCGCCAACAGGCTCCCCCCGTTGGAACTTGTTCCAAAGTCCGAAGTGGGCAGCAGGCAGAGCCTATTGTAGGCTCGTCGAAGCACTCCCGATGCTGTCCTGACGTCAGCAACGCGTGTGATGCCGTCGGAGCCAGGGTGAAGATGTATGATGCGGCCGAGTCGCCAATGGTTTGGTGGGAGGCGGTCATCCTTGACCACGACCAGGTCTCCCAGCTGCAGCAGCTCCTGCTCATGGCGCTGCCATTTTGCACGTTTCTGTAATTCTGAAAGATATTCTGTCTGATATCGGTTCCAAAAATGAGCCGCCAAGGCTTGTACCCTTTTATAACGAGGCAAGGTACTGATCCGTGTCTCTCTCTCTGTGTCCACCTGAGTAGGCAACATCGTGATAGTTCGTCCAATTAAAAAATGAGAGGGAGTCAGTGGAGTCATATCGTTGGGATCAGAAGATAATGGAGTAAGAGGGCGTGAATTTAAAATCCCTTCAATTTGAATTAAAACTGTGTTTAACTCTTCGTAAGTTAAATGGGCTAGGGATAGAATTCTTTTAAGGAGTTTAACGGACTTGACTGAGCCTTCAGCTAAGCCGTTGAAATGTGGGCTATAGGCAGGAGTGAATTTGAAATTAATTGCCTGCTCTGCTGCACTGAAACTAATGTCATTACACCTTGATTTTAGGAAGGTTGAGAGTTCATTGTAGGCTCCTACAAAGTTTGTACCGTTATCCGAATATATGTTAACAGGCCGCCCTCTGCGAGCGATAAATCTATTCAATGCAGCTATAAATGCTTCAGTAGTCAGATCAGTGACTAGGTCAACATGAACTGCCCTCACTGCCAAGCACACAAATATACAAATGTACGATTTTATAAGTTGGCTGCCCCTACCCTTTCTGTTGGCAATTAGAATAGGCCCAGCATAATCGACAGCTGTGTTACTGAATGGATGCTCACTATGAACGCGTTCTTTGGGCAGATCCGCCATGATTGGCTGAATCGTTCTGCCGGCGAATCTACAACACTTATGACACTCATGTGTGACCTTTCTGGCAAGACTGCGACCGCCTATTACCCAGAATCTTTGTCTCAATGTAGCAAGCAGTAATTGAGGTCCTGCATGCATTAATAGTGTATGATAATGTCTGAATAAGATTTGGGTAACATAGTGAGAAGCATGAATTAGAATAGGATGTTTAACATCATAGGTATAATTTGAATTTGATAATCTACCTCCAACTCTTATTACATTTTCATGTGACATGAATGGGTTGAGATTAAGTAACTGTGACCTTTGTAAGGACTGGCCTTTCTTTAATGTAGTGTATTCATCTGAAAACTTATCTAGTTGAATAAGTTTACATAAAAGTAATGTGGCTGAAGTTAATTCAGGAATAGTCAGGAATTCAGTAGGTTTATTGAGAGGATGCCTACAGTTGTTTATGAAGCGTAATATGTAAGCGGTGACACGTTGCAATTTACTAAATCTTGAAAACTTATAAATAAATTTGTTTTCCTCACAAACAAGATTACACAGAACTTTGTTTCTGGTAGGTTAATGGGTATGGCATGGGTTTGAGTTGGCCATTCTGGTTTTGGTTGTGTTAGAAATTGTGGTCCTGTCCACCACAGTTTAGAGCCTTCCAGCTGAGTAGCATTGCATCCTCTAGATCCTATATCTGCTGGATTAATTTTAGTGGGAATGTAATTCCAGTCCTTTGCATTGGTAGCATCAGTTATTTCGTTGATTCTATTGCAAACAAATGCTTTTAAAGATGACTTTGGTGTTCGTATCCAACCCAAGACAATTGTGGAGTCGCACCAGAATGTCCATGAATGTATATTTAATCTTAGGGCGTTTTTAACCTTAATCGCTAAGCGAACTGCTATTAGAGCTCCACTAAGCTCTAATCTTGGTATAGTCATGCCCTTCAGAGGTGCTACCTTGCTTTTAGCCATGACAAGATGGACCATAACTTTGCCATCCTTGGAGACTGACCGAACGTAAACACAAGCACTATATGCTTGCAAGGAAGCATCGCTAAAGGTATGTAGCTCATAGCGTACAGCTTGATCGCATAGAATGAGCCTGGGTATAATAATGTTATTTAATTGTAACAGTGACTTCAAAAATTTCAACCATCTTTCTGTAAATTCCGGAGGCAATGTGTCATCCCACGCAATTTTTGAAGCCCACAATTCCTGTAAAATTATCTTGGACTGTAAGATGCAAGGATTCACAAGACCTAATGGATCAAAAACCTGTCCTACTGTTGACAATACAGATCGTTTGCTCATTTTATTCTTTAAAGGATCACCAACTGTTGCAAAACCAAAAGTGTCAGCCATACAAGACCATCGTAGACCCAATATTTTGGCATGATCATCATTGACTAATTTGAGCAAATGATCATCAACGTTACCTTCGTTTATGCTGTTTAATATACACTTGTTATTTGAACGCCATTTTCTTAAATGAAATTGACCCTTTTTTAATTCTTTAATAACTCCTTGACATATTTGTAGCAATTCTGCTTCTGAATCGTGGCCTGATATAAAGTCATCCACATAGAAGTCATGTAATATTGTTTCACGTATTAGAGGAGAAGAACACTCCTGACCTAGTTGCACTAGACACCGTGTGGCCATGTATGGAGCGGCTGCTGTGCCATATGTCACAGTATTAAGCTTGTAAGTATCTATCTTGTGAGTGGCATCAAACCGCCACAAGATTTGTTGAAGACAGCGTTGCTCTGGTGCTACCAGTACACAACGGTACATTTTTTCGCAATCAGATGTAACAACATATTTGTGCACGACCACGGCTAGCTGTAATCCGTAACTATTAATTGTTATCCTTATGTACAAATCAGTTAAAATAGCTTATGTTTTTCGTAATAGTGTATATAGAATGTAACGTTAAAAAAGTTAAATACTGCAGCCGCTAGAGGCGCCACTAGTACCTTGATATCAATAAGCTTAAATGCTAGGACCCTTTACCGTAAGGAGGACCTAATTTGTAAATTGATTATTTTAAGGTGTTAATTAAGGTTTAAATGACTGATTTTGTTATATATAATAAAGAATCATTAGTTCTAAGAGTAGAAAATAAGATACCATTGTAAAAGCATCGTATAATAAAGTTAAGGCTAGTTATAAGTTTCCCATACAAAAGGGCACCCACGCTCTGATTGGTCAAGGGGCGGGACCTCAGTAAGACTTTAGTGCCGTGTGCAAACTTGTAGAGCGATGATTGGCTCTGCAAAAATTGATTAGTGCCGTGTGCAAACTTCCGACCTCTTGATTGGTCAGAGCATTAAGAAAAAAAGTATAAAAACGGGTCACCCTCGGTGTTCCGACACCAGTCAAAAACAAGCAATAAGGAGATCAACAATAAACAAGAAGCCAGAAACAGTCATAGGCGTTTTATTGTGAATATGCAGCCAAGCCTCCTGAACCTGAAATAAACTCTTCTACGGCCCTCCAAGAAATATAGGTGTGTTCAGCCCCCTCAAGAATCCTCCTAGCCGGCGCATCAACCTCCGTCAAAAACGAACTCTGCGTGTTAGACCGTAGGCTATCGAGCGGTCCCCCACATTATTGGTCCTTCGCAGCCGGATCGTCAGCCAGCATCAAGAAGATGGTTTTAACACGCAGTCAAGACGGGGAACGAGCGAAGCGTCGTCAGGAAGAGCTGAGCACACCTACGGCCGTAGAAGAGGCCACGCCGGAGAATTCCTCAGTCAGTGGCACAACGAACACTGCTACCGACACGTCGGGTACCAGCAGCGGAACAAATGGTTCGACCGCCACGGAGGAAACCACCACTACGACCACGACGGGAACAGAAGACACGAGCGCCGCGTCCCGTAAAGAAAAGGACAAAGCGTCGCAGCACACATTAAAACCCACAGACGCCCGGTCACGCTGCTCCGCAACCTCTCGCAAGAAACAATTAGCGGACCTGAAAGCAAAGGAAAGACTGGCAGAACTAAAGCTCGAACAAGCAAGAGCCGAAATAGAACTACAACAAGTGAAAGTCCAGCGACTTCAAGCAGAGGCAGATACCTCGGAAGACGAAGAAATGGAAGATGACCTGGCTTCAGTACGTATAAACACGTGGCTAAAAGAACCTGAAGCAGGCCAACAGCAACCAAGACAAGAGGCCAAGAAGAGGCAAGAAGACCCCGTCGAAGTGACTCCAAGCCAAGAAGATACACGTCAACCACTAATAGACGTGAGAACCCTCGCCGCCGCTCTCTCTCAAGCGGTACGAAGCACAAGGGAACCACCGAAGTACATTCAAGAATTACCGCCATTCAATGGAAACTGTGCAGACTGGCTCGGTTTCAAGGCGGCGTATGAAGAAACGTTGAAGTACTTCACAAGAACCGAAAACTTGGCGCGCATACGTCGAAGCCTACGAGGAACGGCAAAAGAAGCGGTCGGCTGCCTAATAATAAGCCAACCAGACCCAGAGATCGTCGTCGACGCACTACAAAGAAGATTCGGAAGACCAGAAGCACTCATCCACGTTGAAATGGAGAAGCTCAAATCACTGAACCGAGTCACAGATAACCCAAGAGAATTATGTATCTTCGCCGGTCGAGTAACAAACATAGTGGGCACCATCGAAGCGCTAAAAAGGACACAATACCTACACAGTCCTGAAATGGCGCGAATAATAACTGAAAAGCTCACTCCTATACTGAAAAACAAGTGGTACGACTACGCCGCGATGAAAAGAGAAGACACACCCGAACTAAAGAAGATCTCCATGTTTCTAAACGAAGAAGCAGACAAGTGCGGCGCCTACGCTCTACCAGAGATAACTAACGACGACTCCATGGGAAAAGAACGAAAAAACAGAAGGACAGAACGCACCTTCGCTACGGAAAAAAGAACAACATCAGACGACAACTGCCCGCAGTGTAAACAAAACCACAAACTACCTGACTGCCAGCAGTTCGTCGCTCTCGATACCAACACAAGATGGGAAGTAGCAAAGAAAAACAATGTGTGCTACCGATGTCTCCGAAGCAAACATCGCCGAATCCAATGCAAAGCTCCGCCGTGTGGAAAACATGGATGCCTCATGAGACATCACAAGTTACTACATCATGAAAAGAGTCAAGACACAACAAGTGACCCTGCGAAGAAAGAGACGACGGCACCAGCAATAGAGGTCACATCCACAGTCAAGCCATGTGACCGTCGACGTGCATACCTGAAAATCGCTCCCGTCATATTAAAGGGACCACACACCAGCATCGAAACATATGCACTGCTGGATGAAGGAAGCACAGTCACACTGGTGGACGCATCGATAGCAGACGTCATCGGAGCCGACGGACCCACAAACCCTATGTGGATCCAAGGAATCGGCAACGAAATAAAACACGATGACAGCAAGGTCATTAACCTCACCATAAGGGGAAAGTACGCAGAGGAAGAATACAAAATAGAAGCCGCACGTACAGTGGAAAGATTGAACTTCACACCAGAAACAGTGTACGACCGCCACTTAGAAGACTGCGAACATCTGATCGACATCAAAGACCAGATCGCATACGAACGCGCCTCACCCAAGTTGCTGATTGGTCAAGACAATTGGCACCTCATAGTATCAAGAAAGCTACGCACCGGACGTCGCGACCAGCCAGTTGCCTCCCTCACGCAACTCGGCTGGGTCCTTCATGGCTGTCACAACTCACACACAGCCACAGTAGCATTCTGTGGAAAACTCACAGAAAAAGAAGATAAAAAACCAATAGAAGAAACGATCAAGGATTACTTTAAACTCGAATCCTTGTGCATCGAACCAAAGAAACCAAAAGAAGATCCTGAACAGAGAGCCATACAGATACTAGAAGAAACTAGTAAGAGACTGCCTGACGGTAGATTCGAAACCGGCCTGCTGTGGAAAGAAAAGGACTTCCAGATACCAAACAACTACAATGAAGCCGAGCGACGCCTGCGTTCGCTAGAAAAGAAACTAGATAAAGACGAAGAACTGAAATCAAAATATGAAGAACGAATAGACAACCTATTCAAATCAGGTTATGCGGAACCAGCACCCGTCCCAGCACCGAGAGGGAAAACCTGGTACTTGCCTCATTTCCCAGTCACTAACCCAGCGAAGCCACACAAACCGCCTCGACTGGTTCACGACGCGTCAGCAAGAGCCACCGGTATATGTCTGAACGACATGCTACACTCGGGACCAGACCTACTACAGTCTCTCCCAGGAGTAATTATGAGATTCAGACAACACGCGTACGCTGTCAGTGGAGACATAAAAGAAATGTTCATGCAAGTGAAAATAAGAAAAGAAGACAGAGACGCCCTCAGATTCCTGTGGAGAGGCAAACGGCGGGAGGGCAAGCCGGAGGAATACCGCATGACGTCAGTCATATTTGGATCAACTTCGTCCCCATGCACCGCTCTATACATAAAAAACAAAAACGCGAGCGAGTTTGCAACCACCTACCCAGAAGCAGCAGCAGCAATACATAAGAACCACTACATGGATGACTACCTGCAAAGCTTCCCCACTATTACGGAAGCACAAGAAACAACAAGAGCAGTCGACTTCATTCACAAAAAGGCAGGGTTCGTACTGGATGGGTGGATATCAAATGACGAAAGAACAATCGAAGACTTCAACCCACCGACACAAGACAAGTTAGCCACAGTAAGCCTAGGTGGGACAGAAACAGAAAAGACACTCGGGCTACTTTGGTATGTGAAAGAAGATCACATCGGATTCAACACAAACACGATCAAGATACCAGCAGAAGTAAGAGAAAACAATCGCTCTCCAACTAAAAGAGAGGCTCTGAGTATCATAATGGCACTCTTCGATCCACTGGGGTTGATATCACCAATCACCACCCCAGCCAAAAGAATATTCCAGGACACCTGGAGCTACAAAACCGATTGGGACGACACTATTCCCACGGAACTAGAAGACAGGTGGAAGAAGTGGATAACATCACTCAGCCTAATCGAACAGCTGAAGATACCACGCTGCTACGACATTGAACCCAGCATCTCAAGACAGCTGCACACCTTTGTCGACGCTAGCGAGCAAGCCTACGCCGCGGCGATATATTGGAGAACAGAACGAGCCGACGGCAGTGTGCACGTAGCCTTAGCGGCAGCCAAGAGCCGCGTGACACCACTAAAACCTGTATCCATGCCCAGGCTCGAACTACAGGCCGCCTTACTGGGTGCACGCCTCGCACAGACAGTAAAAGGAGAACACGAGTACGAGATAGCGAGCCAGACCTACTGGAGTGATTCACGCACAGCACTAGTGTGGATCCGGTCAGAGCCGCGCACCTACAAGTCATTCGTAGCTCATCGTCTCGCAGAGATAGAAGAAACCACTAAGAAAAACGAGTGGAGGTGGCTCTCTTCAAAAGACAACGTGGCGGACGACGCGACGCGGGAAACACCAGACAACTTCACAGCTACCCACAGATGGTTTCAAGGACCTTCATTCCTGAGAAACCCCGAGTCCCAATGGCCTAAAGAAGAAAAAGCTGTGAAATACGACACCGGAGAAGAAAAAGAGAAATGTAACCTACAACAGCTGGAGAGCGACCACAGTCAAAGTCCTCTCCCAAACATAGAAAAGTTCTCACAGTGGACTCGACTCATAAGAACGACAGCAAGAGTATTACATTTCATCGAACTGTGCCGACCCCGTAAAAACACAGTCGCAATCACCCGAAAACGTACAATAAAAACAAGGGTCAACGACCCCGACTGGCGAATAACGAAGAAAACATCGTCCCCGGCGCGAGCAGCGAGAGAGCCGCTCCCCCGCACCAATCGCTACTACGAGTTACCCGCCCTGTGTCTAATAAAGGCGGAACGACTATGGATAAAAGCAAGTCAGCGAGAGAGCTTCCCAGCTGAGATCGACCGCATAACAAAAGGTAACTCGCCCAGTAATAACGATCGACTAAGCCAACTCAGTGTGTACATCGACGAAGAAGGTATCGTGCGTCTAAAAGGAAGAGTGACCGCAGCCCGCGACATACAAGAAGACACTTCTAACCCCCCGATACTAGAAGGCAAACAAACCTACACGCGATTGTACATAGCCTATGTACATGAGAAGTTACATCACGGCGGTGTGGAAATGGTCGTAAATGAATTAAGACAACGACTGTGGATTTTAAGAATACGCCCAACAGTGAGAAGTGTAGTGAAAGGTTGCCTACCGTGTCGCATAAGAAAAGCGAAGCCCGCACTCCCCCTCACAGGCGACCTACCAGCGGCGCGCCTGGCACATCACGCGCGGCCATTCACCTTTACCGGACTCGACTATTTCGGGCCAATCGAGGTCACGGTCGCGCGCCACCACGAGAAAAGGTACGGTGCACTTTTCACCTGCATGACCTCCAGAGCAATCCACATAGAGGTCGCACACTCACTAAGTGCCGACTCAGCAATATCGGCATTAAGGCGATTCATGGCCAGAAGAGGATGCCCCAAAGAGATATGGAGCGATAACGCCACCTGCTTCAAAGCAGCTGAAAAGGAACTCGGCGAGGCAGCACTCGAAGCCATGCAACACGAAACCACGTGCCACCACATCAAGTGGAAGTATATTCCCCCCTCAGCACCATTTATGGGGGGAACCTGGGAAAGAATGGTACGATCGGTGAAAGAAGCACTACGCGTCACATTAAACGAGAAATACCCGAGCGACGAGACACTGAATACACTACTGATTGAAGTCGAAAATACAGTGAATTCGCGCCCCTTGACCCACGTCTCTGTCGACCCCCTAGAACCAGAGGCTCTGACACCGAATCACATACTCATCGGGCCGAACCCACATGTTCCGGTACCTGGCCACTTTGAAGAAAAAGACGTGACAGCTCGCCAGCAATGGAAGCGAGCCCAGGTGCTGGCCGACGTGTTCTGGCGAAGGTGGGTCAAGGAGTACATGCCACTACTTCAACACAGGCGGGAGCCCAGCAGCACAGGCATCCAACCTAAAATGGGTGACCTAGTCATCATTTGCGATAGTAACCTGCCACGCAATGTATGGCCACGAGGACGCATTAGCCAGCTGTACCCGGGAACCGACGGAGAGGTACGAGTAGTGGACGTCACCACCAGCAGCGGACACGTTCTACGTCGCCCCACCAGGAAGATCGTCGTGCTACCAACGGAGTCGCGGCTTCGCGACGGCGGGAGAATGTGCACGACCACGGCTAGCTGTAATCCGTAACTATTAATTGTTATCCTTATGTACAAATCAGTTAAAATAGCTTATGTTTTTCGTAATAGTGTATATAGAATGTAACGTTAAAAAAGTTAAATACTGCAGCCGCTAGAGGCGCCACTAGTACCTTGATATCAATAAGCTTAAATGCTAGGACCCTTTACCGTAAGGAGGACCTAATTTGTAAATTGATTATTTTAAGGTGTTAATTAAGGTTTAAATGACTGATTTTGTTATATATAATAAAGAATCATTAGTTCTAAGAGTAGAAAATAAGATACCATTGTAAAAGCATCGTATAATAAAGTTAAGGCTAGTTATAAGTTTCCCATACAAAAGGGCACCCACGCTCTGATTGGTCAAGGGGCGGGACCTCAGTAAGACTTTAGTGCCGTGTGCAAACTTGTAGAGCGATGATTGGCTCTGCAAAAATTGATTAGTGCCGTGTGCAAACTTCCGACCTCTTGATTGGTCAGAGCATTAAGAAAAAAAGTATAAAAACGGGTCACCCTCGGTGTTCCGACACCAGTCAAAAACAAGCAATAAGGAGATCAACAATAAACAAGAAGCCAGAAACAGTCATAGGCGTTTTATTGTGAATATGCAGCCAAGCCTCCTGAACCTGAAATAAACTCTTCTACGGCCCTCCAAGAAATATAGGTGTGTTCAGCCCCCTCAAGAATCCTCCTAGCCGGCGCATCAACCTCCGTCAAAAACGAACTCTGCGTGTTAGACCGTAGGCTATCGAGCGGTCCCCCACAATATTTGTGTTGCCTAAACCGGATTAATATATCAATTAAACTATCTTGGACTGTAGGACCTACATATTGTATGTCATTAAATGACAAGTGTGAAGTAGTCTTTGCTGACGCATCGAATACAACCCTTAGTTTAGTAGTTAAACTAGTGTCTCTAACCACACCATGATGTGGCATGAAATACGACCATTTATCGGTACTATGATTAGCTAAAGACATATGACCGAGGTCAATGTACTCTTTAATGAAATTTGAGTATTTTTCTTTGTATAGTGAGTCACGTTGGAACTTTCTTTCCAAAGACTGAAACCTAGATAAAGCTTGTTCGTATGAGTCCCCTAATGTTTCTGGTGACTGTTTTAAAGGAATTTTAACAACAAAGTGGCCATCTTTCTCACGAGTTGTTGTTTTTATAAAGTTTTGTTCACACTCATTTTCCTCCTTTGTTGTTGTACGGGGTGATGAAACAGATTCTAATTCAAAAAATCTATCTAATTGTTGTTGAAGGTGGGCATCATTTATGAAATTACATTGTGCCACAATTGAATTGGTGGTGGGCTTATTACCTTTAGTTTCTTGTTTATGCATCACACCTGATACCAACCAACCCACCCTTGTATCGATGAGAACTGGTTTATTCCTGCCTAAAGACATGCGTTTTGTACCTAATATGTTCCAAAAGATTTCAGCATTCAACAACATGTCTATTTCTGAAGGGATGTTGAAACTAGGGTCAGCTAATTTTAAGTTCTTTGGAATGTTCAGCTGTGAGATATCAAAGCGTGTGGTAGGTAATAATTGAGTTATCCCTGGTACAATAAAACAATCAATGATGTTTATGTATGACTCAGTGCGTGAGGATATGGTTAAACTAGAACGTTTAGTTACGTGTAATGATTGACTTAAACCTTCCACTGAAATGGAAGTAGACTTAATTGGTAAGTTAAGGCGGTGACATAGCTTCTCTGTAATAAAGTTAGATGTGCTACCATTATCCAGTAAGGCACGGACAGTATGTTTTCTACCATTACAATCAATAATGTCTATGAGTGCTGTAGACAGCAATACGCAACCATTATGTGTAGATGACAAGACAACGTCAGCTTGAATTGTTGAATCTGTATTGGAGTAACAATCCTCCTGTGAGGCTAACACGACACATTTGTCTTGAGACTCAGACTGCTGTGAAAGTGCAGGTTCGTCTATGTGCAATGCAGTGTTGTGTTGTTTGTTGCATACTCTGCATGGCCCAAATTTGCAATCCTGAGGTCCATGTCCCTGTCTTAAGCAATTGTTGCACAGGTTGAGCCGTTTAGCCTCGGCAATTCGCGCCGTCACAGACAATGACATGAACTGAGGACACATGTAGATAGGATGGCTTTGCTTGCACCGAGGACAGGTGTATGAATCCAATGTTCGCTTTTTATGTTTTTGATTAGCAATGAATGTTTTCGGTTTAGTATTTACGGGTTCACTGTGCCTACGTGTGATCCTATTGGTATGGTCTAATGTTTCTAAAAGTTCAGCACGCCTTTTAATAAAATCAATAAATTGTTCTAAAGTGGGTATTTTATAATTTTGAAGGTTTAGGTGTTCTTTCCAAGTCCTGTTGGTTGTACTGTCTAATTTTTTACACATAATATGAATAATGATAAGATCCCAATTTTGAGTGTTGACCTCTAACATTTTTAAAGACCTAAGGTTTTTATTCACAGTATCTACGAGGCTCCTCAATGCTGAGGAAGATTCCTTTGTAATGTTTTCAAAATCAAATAAGGCATCAATATGATTGTTGATAAGCAAGTTGTTATTTTGATAACGTTCACATAATAATGACCATGCTGTATCATAGTTGTTTTCTGAAAAATCTAAGGAAGTAATAACGTTCGCAGCCTTGTCCTTTAATGCTGACCGTAAATAATGAAATTTACTAATTTTAGGTATTTTACCATTAGCGTGAATGAGAGATACATAAGTGTCATGAAATTCTAACCAATTTTCATATTCACCAGAAAAGGTAGGTAGATGTATCGTAGGTAATTTTAAGTTTAAGCTTGGCCCACCTGCAGTGAGGACAGAACCTGTTACTGAAGACTCCAAGTCGTGTTCCGCTTCCGCAGAGACCGGCCTGCCAAGCACCACTCGTGCCTTGCCGACTGCCGCGAAGTACTGCGTCTCGAAGCGCTCGCGTTCACTATATTCATCTTGACAATCAGCATCTGTAATGTCCGGCAAACTTTCGATTTGAATCTGTATGGAATCATATTCACCATAGCACTCTTCAATCTTTTGCAACCTGGCCCCGAGCTCACTAAGTTGAATGTTACTAGGCCTTTCACATGTGCACATAATTAACAGATATTTCTCAAACTGTGTAAGTTTAGCTTTATATGAAGCACGTTTCTTTCTTAATTCTTTTAGGTTAAGCATTGCGAACAGTTAAATTACCTAAAATGATATTGCAAACACCAAGCCGAAGGTAGGAAGGAAAATGCACAGAAAACGTGAAACTCTCAATGTAGGTAGGTGTAATGACAGCAGGTTATACTTAAATGCAAGCGTGCAGATACAGGCAAGAAGCGTGTAGCGTAGCGCTCGGACAGGCAAGCAGCCACCGTCCGACTTAAAGCAAGGGCGTAGCCCCGGTGCAGGCGAAGACAGCAAGCAACGTGCGACACGTGGCGTCGTTGCTCTGCTAGGCTTCGGCGCAAATCCTGTTGGAATGCGATAAAATAATGTTAATAAGGAAATAATATTTTAATGTAAAACTAGTTCCTAGCTGGGGACGGGATAATCACAGTTTTTAATGAATTTCTAATGACCTAATGCTTTAATGAGAATGACATTAAGTAACAGTAGGTAGATAGGTACTGTGTTCATGAAACGCAAAAATCAACAAATTAATGACTGTTGATGGTATTAGGGATAATTAATGAGATATCCACATAATGACTTTAACCTTGAGAAGATAATTGGAACGAACTCACAAGAATAATGCCCTCCAGGCTATTGCATTTCTCGTTTGATCTTCGTCGTCTATTGCGACGCCATTTTATCGTGTCACCACGCGGCCCACGCGCTGCGACAAAACCACCACGAGGCGCGGATGAACGCTCGACGGACTTGACTCTTGAACACGTTGACACGACGGCGAAGTGACGACTCGAACTACGGGATGCTGCCTTGAGGTTCCACGTGGATTTTCCAATTCTCTTCAATATCAGGGCTTCGAAGGACCAATGTTGGGGCTGTGACCCCGTCCCTTTTTGATGTGCTCAGGATAGTGTGCGGAGATAAATTATACTTGTTCTTGTCGGTATTTACTTCTATATTTAAAGATAGAATATAATAAAGGTACAAGAAAACGAATGGTCGGACCGCGACGCGACAATAATGAAATCGCACCCGCTCTTAGCGGCTACTACGGTCGAATGGCGCGGCGCGCGCCGCGCCGGCCGGCCGGCGGCGCTTGCGCGCGTGTGTGAAGTGACGATGTGAGACGCCGTGGCGGGAACAGCTATCCCTCTCCTCCCGTGTCCCGCTCATGCATGGTTGGGGCGCGTGTGCGCGCCAACAATAATAATAAATTGTAAGGTAAAGTTTTTATGTCATCTTAAAAGTCAAATTCACCAGAAAAATAATAGTCATGCATGTATACAAAATAAGAAATATTATAGATTTAATCAATTGAAATATTAATTGAGCAATGTCGTAGGGTGTTATAATTTAAAAATTCACAGACAGCGTAATAGCATTTTTCAACTAGTAGTTTCATTAATTTATTTTTTGATAAAATGAGTTGTATCACTTTTTAATGTCGATTGATAATTTATTGTAAATAACTGGTCCCATATGCATAATATTCTTTCTTAATAATGCAGTTTTGAAACTTCCTGTATGTAATAGACCTTTGTATTGGGATCTCAGTAGGTAATGTCGATCTTGAAGAATGATTTATTATTGTTTCAAAAAGATGTAAGATCGTTTTAACAAATAATGCTACCTACAACCCTACACACACCTGTCAGTGCGAACATTCTAGTAGCTAATAAAGATCAAATTCACAAAACACGTATTCGTTTCTATGAAATTGACGGGAACTAGAACCCAATTTCTCGTCAGCCGCACTAGTAGAAATACTCTCTTTTGTCTACCTTACTACAGACATCAGAAGATGCAAAAAGCGCACATCACATAATGTTCCCGGGTTCTCACCCATCCAAGTACTGATCGCACCCGAGGTTGTGATCAGACGAGAACCGGAGTCTTTCAAAACGGTAACGGTCTTTGACTAACATTACTTATACTTGGAGAACTATTTCGAATATGAATACATTAATACATTAGGAACTGTGTGTTGAAACTTATGTTACAAATTAGAATAATATAATTATATTATTTCAAGATTAAAAGAAAAAAAGGAAGGAGGAGAAGGAGGAGAGGAGGGGAGGGAGAAGGAGTATGTACAGACGTCAGCAAATCAAGCTACCCGAAACTTTTAAATTTTTCCAATTAACTTTGAACCTTACGCTGTAGCGATAAAGTTTAAAATCTATTAAAGAAATTTGCCAGATTGTAGTAGCTTGATGGGCTGGCGTCTGTACAACAGACCATTTCAGACACTTATCTACATGGTCTGACCAAGATTAGTCGTATGTGTAGGCTCTTCTAAGGGATAGTCAGATAGGAAATGGCAACTCCATCTAACTTATTTTTTTATATGACGTGTGAAAGTGATTCCGATATCCAATTTACAAAAAAAAAGTAATTAAAAAAAATTAAACCGACTTCAAAAAGAAATGAACTCAAAATTATGAAATAACTTTAATTTCGGAAGTCGGTGTGTTGGGATCTTTTTTGACACCGACTTCCGAAATTAAAGTTATTTCATAATATTGAGTTCATTTCTTTTTGAAGTCTGTTTAATTTTTTTAAATCACTTTTTTATTTCGTAATTTTTAGTTTTAAGTAAAAACTGGAATATATATTTGTTTGTAATAAGTATCTAGGTAATAGTTTTGTTGTAAATATTGCACTAGAATTTGACCAAGGTTTTGAGATGTTTCCCTTTTGACACTACACCCGTAGCTCGTATCAATAAGCCAGGCCGTCACACTTACACGCATTAGTCTATATCTTGAAAATTACTGAATCGATTTTGATGAAACTTGCACTGTTCCCTAAGTTGAAGTAAATGTAAGCCAATAAAAAAAAATGGTCACGATCCGATTAATAGTTACGGAGAAATGCGTGGAAAATATACATACATACATAGGTACATACATAGGTACATACATCTATAAAATTTTGTATATTTGTTTGGAAACCCTAATAGATTGTCATATGTGAATATAATGAAATTCCAATAATATTACATACATACGTGTCGAATTGATAGTCTCCTTTTTTTTGTAGTCGGTAATAATTTTGAAATCGGTAATAAACAATTTCATTTCATTCATACAGTTTTTTTTCTCCCTTGTTCATTAACTGACTCATCAACGCCCAGCCCAAACCTTTGAACCTAATAAGCAACAGAACAATTACACTTTTTTGGTAATGTGGGAGGCCCCCAGCTAGATGGAAGGTGGCTGGAATAGACTGGATGTGGAAGGCGGAGAGCGGAGTATTTTGACTTGGTTGTGACGCACCCTGGGAGGGCCCTGTATCCAGTAGTGGACTACGATACGCTGGATTGTTGATCTGACACTTTTTTTAGTTATGAAGAACCCTTGAAAAAAACGGCGTTGTTCTAAGATTCTGGCACATTTTTCATTAACGAAATCCGCATCACCCTTAGTTAATAATCTGCTGCTATAACCCTTGACAAATGGCGCTAATAACAAACCTGTCGCGGTGGAATTAGCTAGCGTTAATTGATGTTATTATTGTCAAACACTAGGGCTGTGAACTGTTTTTATCGATATCGTTGGAATGATAATTTTACCTAATCTGCATTCGCGATTTATGTGCCAAAAATGTAAACAAATATGAGTTTATGGAAAAATAACTTTAAATCCTATACAATACAGTTAAGTTTACGCTACAACTTTAAACATATTTATCACTTTTTCAGTAGTGCTAGTCACTCTGAAATCAACTTAATTTCCATTAAAATAAAGTTGATATTTGTTTAACTTGAAACAATATTAATTTGAAACATAAGTTTTGAATAGATTTTACATGCTGTTTTTTGTTTTGTTATTTATGTTTGATATAAAAAAGCTCTCTGAAGGTCATAGCACATGTATCAAATCGGAAAGGGATCGTCACCGTATCGCCTTTCGCCTCGGCGTCAACCTAACGTAAGCACGTAACCAAAGCGGATCAGAAGCTCCGATACGTCGACTCGGCTACGGCTAGCCGACACTGCGCCTACGGCTCGCCAACCGCTGGTTGATTGTGCAGCCTGCAGGCAGGCCGGAGGGGTGAGAGGGACAAGGGTGGACGAAGAGACGTAAGCTCGGGTACGGAGAGACGTAAGCGCGGGGACGACGAACCGTAAGCGCAAGGACGACGACGATCCGTAACGCACTGCACCGCGGTTCGTGAGCTTGTCCCGAGGTGAGGCGATTTCGATTAGTGTATGTTGCAGTGTAGGGAGTTTCATACAAAGAATACTGAAGGGCTCGAGTTGATGCGGTCCCGATCCCTTTCCGGTTTGATACGTGTGCTGTGACCTTAAAGCTACGGTTTCTTAAAAGAGAAGTTCCATCTGAACATTATAACGGCCATCATAAAAATCTTTAATTTTGACTAGTATTGACAATAAGGTGTCAAAAAACGCTCTGTATTTGAACAATCGTTATTGTGAGACCACTTTCTTAGGAAACAAAATCGTAACTGTCTGTCTGTTAGGACGATTCTGGATTATTCATTGGTATCAAAATCAAATCTATCTTTTACAGCAAAGAAGTAAATAATATTAGATATACTTACTTATATTTAAATTATCTTGGAAATTAAAAAAAATCTAAGATATTTTTTATAAGTACCTAATTTAAAAGTTATCAGTCATAAAATAATAATAACATCAAGTATAATATTACTTAACAATACGTACTTAATTATATTATAAACCGGCCAAATATTTTAACACTGCTTTCTTTGATAGTTTTCTGACTTGCTAATTTTGAATTCACTATTTATCCAAAATATACTAAGTAATAATAAAGCTAAAGAGTTTGTTTGTTTGAACGCGCTAATTCCTGGAACTACCACTACTACTACACCCACTACCTAAACGAATACGGCGGACAGGCGATACGAATCGACGGGGTGGGTCTGGGAACAATAATTTTTTACGTAAGTTGCGGGCAAAAGCTCGTAATAATATAATATTATGTCGACAAAAACATTGATATTTAAAAACCTCCTGTCCCATCACTATTTCATAAGTTAACCTTCCCATCACCACAATATTTCGTAAGCGGATTAGTGTTTAAAATCAAAATGGTGGGTGCTCGTCGTAATTAAAATGTGTCATAATATTAGGGGTGGCTTCAGTGAAAATGAGAATTGTAGATATTACTTTGCTTAAGATTAGACAATAAATTTTATGAATGAGGTGTTGAGGTATTATAATTATTTTTTTTTAAATGATGTTTTGAATCCCAATATTTTTGTTTTGGTGTTCATATCCGGGCAAGTAACAATGTGACTTTTTCATTTCATAAGTATTTTCTAAGTTTATCTTGGACATCACTAACATACAGTGGCATTTTTCCACTTCAACTGTGAGTGAGTGTGTGGGGGTGTGTGTGTGTGTTTATATGTTTGTTACTTCTCCACGCACAAATGGTTGGACCAATTTTGATAAAATTTGGTATGGAGGTAGCTGACACCCTGGATTAACATATAAGTAGGCTACTTTTATTCCGATATTCCCACGGGATCGAAACTTATGCGGGTGAAACCGTGGGCGCAGCTAGTTATGATATACAATTTAAAAATTTAGTGGTGGAATTGGTCAATAAAAACGTCATAGCAGTTCAAACATTTGGATCACTAGTAAAGAATTTTTAAATCTTAACGTGGTGTGTCACAGGTGAAGTGGAACAATGTCAACTAAATTTTGGAGGCCGCTATATGTGAAGGAAGGCCTTGAGTTTGCTGCTCTCCTCATCATCTTACCATCTGCCTAGCCTTTTCATGACTGCTCTAATAACGACTAAAAATCATCTGCCTGGCCTTTCCCCAAATATGTCAGGGTCGGCTTCCAGTCTAACCGGATGTAGCTGAATACCAGTATCTTACATGGAGCGACTGCCTTTCTGACCTCCACAACCCAGCTACTGGGTAATACGATACCCCTTGGTAAGACTGGTTGTCAGACTTTCAGGCTTCTGACGACCCGTAACGACTGTCAAAGACCTACGAATGACAGCCGGCACCAATGGCGTAACGTGCTTTCCGAGGCACGAAGGGGTCTTGTAATGTGAAGATGGTCACCCATCCACGTACCAACCGCAGCAAGCGTAGCTTAACCTGATCGACCGACCCGTGCGGCTGTTATTACTTAGCTACACGACTCAAAATATAAAGCCATAATAAGTCAGCACACTAATTGCGTAACACGCTATCGATCGCAATCCGAATCACTTTGAAGGATATTGCTAATCTATAAAGGTATGAGGAACAGGGTGTAAAGTTCACTTATACTCTATGAAAAGGGAGGATCCTCCGACCAGACGGGTGTTGTGTCTGGCGGGCAACTGCCCGATGATTCATATTGGGCCGTTGCTTGTATCTATGCTAGTTGCGCGGTAAACTCTGCTTGCGCGATGCAGGATTTTGAGTGACGTCAGTATGACGCGTTGTTCGCATGTGGCGTTGTAGATACCGCTACAAATCCATTGCTTCATATGTTCGAAAAAAATGTCTGTCAATAACGTGATTAACGCAATGAATGTTGTAGAACTGTGAAAATTAAACCTATTGCTACTGATAGCGTGTTACGCAGTTACCACTGGTCTGTCATGAGCATGACATTGATGCATCGTACAGACGCCAACACATCAAGCAACTATAATCTGTCAAATTTCTTTAATAGATTTTCAACTTTATCACTAAAGCATAAGGTTCAAAGTTGATTGGGAAAATTTTACAGTTTCGGGTAGCTTGATGTGCTGGCGTCTGTACATAACTATGAATTATCGTGGCAACACCAAGCGAAATATCTCAACCGTAAGAGTAATTAAGGGGACTGCTTTAATTTGCAAAGAGCGAATATAATCCTAATTCGTCATGGTACTTTCAAGGCAGGGAAACTCATCCTAACCCTTCAATCCCTGGTCATTCATACCTATTCTAACCCCTTTCAAATTAAAACCATATCCACACTTTATGCTATCGAATAATTAACCTTGTTGTAACGGAGTAAGGTATACAACAATAGCAAATCATAAATCGTGTTGCCGACAAATGAGTAATATCGCTTGTGATTGAGACGCGTCATCGAATATTCGTATTGTAGGTATTAGAAAATGAACTTTATAATGAATCTGTTAAAGTCCTTTTTTGGAAACAGATTAGTTTAGAGGTTGATTTTTCTCTTGAAATACATTATAGCAGAATGTTGTCTGTCTGAAACTTAAAGAAAATACATAATAAGAAACTTTCGCCATTCTATGTTTTAGTAAAAAATCTTCAGCGTCATAAAGATAATACATATTTATAATTAGGTACGATTATTAGGTACCTATGTATATGTCATGGACCAAGTTATTACTAGGACATTAAAAAAATGCCCGGGTAGTTTGAAATAAGCCCAATATGAGAGGGCAGTGTGTTAACAACTATTGAAATAGTCCAATCGACTGGGCATGTTTTATAATGCTAGTCATCCGTGGGGCAGAACAATTAAAACCAGGTTTTATTACTGTAATTTTTATTTCAAACGTAGAATCAATATTTATAATGAATTAACATCTTTGCATTCATAGACACTCTGCTGGCGACAGACGTAGGATGCAAGAGCGAGTTAAGGGCACCTTGAGGTTAGGTTCGGTTAGGTTACTTTAAACCCTTTACACAGAAATAGGATGCAAGAGCGAGCAAAATCATAATGTGGCATTACAGCTGAAGTGGATAAATGACAACTTACTTTTGGAGGCTATCTTCATAACTCAGGTACCGGATTTTAGAGAAAAAACAGCCAGGCTAAAGTGCGAGTGGGCCGGACACGTCTCACGAATCCACCCGGAGAGATGGGCAAAGATCGTCACTCACTTCCCGACGCCTGAGGGAGGACATCACCGTCGAGGTAGACCAAGGCGAAGGTGGTGTGGCGATCTGAGAACGTTTTCGGGGCCAACATGGCCAGAGATCGCACAAGACAGGGAGGTTTGGAAAGAAAAAGGCGAGACCGTAGCCTAGCAGTGGGGCACATTATAGGCTAACAAAAAACCCGGTCAGGTGCGAGTCGGACTCGCGCACCGAGGGTTCCGTAGAATTTTTTAGGAATGTAAATAGTTTATCACGGGATTTTTTATTGTAATGTAACTACTACGGTTTTCGGATCTTTTCCTTTAATTGTTCTACATGACATTGCTTCTTGCCAAATTTCATGATTCTAGGTCAACGAGAAGTACCCCATAGGTATTTTATTCCGGAATATAAACGCGCGTATCTCTTGATTGCGTTGACTTCGATAGAAGTTTGATTTTTTCACTGCTCCAAGGGATTAGAGACCTGAGTAGGTATTTGATATTAATTTCAACTTGATAACTCCACGCGTTTTTGAGAAAAAAGGTCTTGTTCGACGGACAGACAGACGGACAACGAAGTGATCTTATAAGGGTTCCGTTTTTATCTTGTGATTAACGGAACCCTAAAAAGGTCCCAACTACCTACTGTAAATAATTTAGCAACAAACCACTGAATATTCTTGTATTGAACCGAGACCGTAACAAAACAGAGCCATTTGAACTAATGGTAACATTCGTATCGGTCAGTATGATATACTGCTGTGTTTCATAGAGTTATAAGTCGTGACCGAAGCAAGTTTGGTAAGAATTAATCGCTGCCATTATTTATGCTTCCTTAGTCAGACACTAGTTGTCTGGCATTTATGCTGAACTGGGCCTTTTTGGCGCAGCCGTGAGGCGGGATCCCTTCTTTTCGCATAATGTTCTTTGTCCTAATACATATACTTCGGCATAACGATTTTGGCACAATTTGTTTTGGCATAATAATACTTCGGCATTATTTTTTTAGGCATACATTTTATGTTGGCATAATCATCTTAAATACTAATTTGTTTTGGCATAAATTTGATTCGCATAACGTTAGTAGGCCTAATGACTATTAGCATAATAATATTTGGGCATACAATTAATTAAATTTAATATGCTGTGCAACAAAAGTTAGTTACAGAACCGAATTGCTGCAAAACCGACTCCACGTAGTCTTGTTTGTCCTACCCCTCGAGTGTAATTTAAAATCGCGTAGGCGCGTAGGGGCGAGACAAGCCGAAGCTGCGGTGGTGAGCGAAAGCCGTCTGCGACGATTAGCACGCGTGGGGCCGCCGGAGGCCCGCAGTGCCGGAGCCGTGACAGAAACCCTGCCTGCTGCATGTTGCATGCTCGCTTGAATGCTGCATGCTGCATGCTTGCTTGCATTCTGCATGCTTGCTTGCTTGTTTGCTGCATGCTTTCTTGCATGCTTGCTTGCATGCTGTATGCTTGCTTGCTTCATGCTTCCTACAGCGAAAAAAAACCCACAAAATTGTTCAATACGTTATATTATATTAATATGTTATATACATATTACCTGATTCAGGAGATATGCCTTTTTTCCAATCGTCGAAATAAATTGGTATATCCTCTTCGGGCAAAATGCTTTAGGATATTATGCTTAAAAAAGTTATGCTTTAGAACTTTATGCTTAATAAATTTATGCTTTAGAATATTATGCTTAATCATTATTATGGTTAGAGACATTATGCTTAAAAAAATTATGCGTAAGCTGTTATGCGTAATTCTATTATGCGAAAATATAATTATGCCAAACAAAATTATGCTTAGTTATATTAGGTCTTAAAATTTTATGCAAATGGATAAGGAACCCCGTGAGGCACACTTCCCTGCTAATTTCTTACATCGGACTCTACACTTTTTATTTGATCTTTATTAGAGTTCCGTACCAAAATGGTAAAACAGAACCCTTATGGTGAGACTCAATCTACCTGTCTGTCTGTCACAGCAACTTGAAATTTGGAATAGTTTTAGACGACGTTTGCCCAAATATTTTGCAAATAAGAAAGAAATAAAAACGTATGTATATTTTTTGCAACAGGGACTGAAAGGGGGTCTGAAAAATTTAAAGTGGGGGCTACTAGGGCATGTGAGGTATCATATGAAAGACCACAGTTTGCACATACTCAAGCATTTTTATTTATTTTTTAGGCCAGATAGTTTTCGACTTTTGATGAAAAATGTAAAAAAAAAATACCGGGTCCCCTTATCTCCGAAGTTTGCAAAGAGAAAAATCTGAAATTATTCTATGCGATAGAAGTTTATGTAAAGATTACAATAAAAATAAAACGAAGTCTAAATAGCACACTTTTTCAGAAATCATCAACAAAAGTTACATTAGTTTCACTATCGGTCAAGAGCTGGCGCTGACATAAAACATAAAACTGCAATTAAAATTCTCTGAAGAACATAAAATTATCGCAGATGAAAATTAAAAACATGATGGTACGGAACCCTCGGTGCGCGACCGACTCGCTCTTGACCGGTTTTTTTTAATCTGATGTATGTATCTGGTGTAGTGTGTGTCTCGTAATCTGTGCTAAATAACAGTATTTTCATTCTTCTTTCTTTACTTAAATACTATTATTTGAGGGGCCCGTGGCTAAATAACAACAGCTGCACAGATCAATCGATCAGATTAAGCTACGATTGCCACGGTTGGCCTGTGGATGGGTGACCATGTTTACATACCGAGATCCCTCCCTGTCTTGCGTGGATCTTTGACAGTTGTTACAGGAAGTCAGAAGCCCGAAAGTCTGACAACCAGTCTTGCCAAGGGGTATCGTATTACCCAGTAACTGGGTTGTGGTCGGACAGGCAGTCGCTATTAGATGGTTTGGTCATGTTGGGAGGATGAATGAAAGGTGACTAACAAAAGGTATTGTAACTGTTTTGTAAGTAAGTAATTCCATCACTCATTTTTCGCACAAAACCACGAAGGATTTTTTAATAAAACATCTTTCACATAATGTAAACCTTAAATAATCCTTGTTAATGATACACGGTGGCGTCTAACCCCATAAAACTGATTGAGAAGGGAACAAAAGGCCTGCGCTCAATACACCAGCGACCCCTGTCGGCGAAACAAAACGGGTTAAGAATGAAAAATGAAATCAAGTGGACATTGCTTACGGTTAGACTTAGGAACGTTTGGACTTGGAGAAATAATGGTTGATGACATTGGTTTTTTTTAGGGTTCCGTAAGGAAAAATGGAAAAACGGAACCCTTATACGATCACTTTGTTGTCCGTCTGTCTGTCTATCAAGACCCTTTATTTCGGAAACGCGTGGAGGTATGGAGTTGAAATTAATACCATCTAAATATATAAAACTCAAAGGTGACTGACTGACATAGTGATCTATCAACGCAAAGCCCAAACCACTGGAGGGATCGGGCTGAAATTTGGCATGCAGGCAGATGTTATGACGTAGGCATCCGCTAAGAAAGGATTTTGATAAATTCTACCCCCAAGGGGATAAAATAGGTGATGAAACATTGTATGAAACTTTGTCAATTTTAAACCGATCGGGCTAAGACTTTGCTTGCATATAGCTACTATGACTTAGGCATCCTCTAAGAAAGGATTTTGATAAATTCTACCCCCAAGGGGATAAAATAGGGGATGAAAGTTTGTATAAAACTTTGTCAATTTTAAACCGATCGGGCTGAGACTTTGCATGCATATAGCTACTATGACGTAGGCATCCCCTAATAAGGGATTTTGATAAATTCAACCCCCATGGGGATAAAATAAGGGATGATGGCGGATGTAAATGTATTAGTTATTTTTAATAATACTTAACGCGAGCGAAGCCGCGGGCAAAAGCTAGTAATAATATATGTCTGCAGTCTATTGAAGCTGTGAAAAAATCAAACGTCTAACGTAAAAAAAAAGATACGGCCGTTTGTGCCGTAAAAAACGTATCATATTTCTACACTATCAACGGAATCGAAATATACAGGGTACTTCCCGTTCACCTAGAATCATGAAATTTGGCAAGAAGCAAGTTCATGTAGCACAAGTAAAGGAAAAAATCCGAAAACCGTAAATTTGTAGAAACTTACATTAAAAAAACCCTTGATAAACTATTTATATACCTTCAAATTTGTACGGAACCCTAATCGGTGAACAAAAACACGTAACAAATGTGCGAGTTACTGATAAGGATAACGTGTCGGAGCACACCGGTTTTCACACTTTCGATGAAGAAATGGGAATAAAAGTAATTAGGCAAGTGCACTTAATTTATACTTTTGTCAAGTTTGGACTTCGTAGATGTCATAATGACATCTTATAGACAATCTCAATCATACTTTTAGACAATCACACAGTGGCCTTTTTTTCATGTGGGAAATCATCAAATGACCCTTTCCGCTCTGGGTGGAGCGGAAGGGAGTGTCAGAGTCTTACTGACTAAAATCCCATGTTCACCACACATGTTCCTTTATGTTCAGGCCCAGCGGTAACCCTTTGGGACAATCCCGCTGACCCGGCAGGATCACAGAGTGGTCTTTTTTTTTCTTGGATGGGAAATCATCAAATGACTCTTCCCGCTGATTTTTGTCGTACTAACCACAGTGCTTCGGTGCGCGAGTCAGACTCGCTCTTGACCGATTTTTTTTGTTTGTTTGTAAAGAGTGCCTGAAAACGGGTGTCGTCACCGATGCTGGCCTAAGAAACGCTGGCGTGACCGTAAGGACTCGTTCCTGACCGATTGGCCCGAGAAGGCACGACATAAGGAAAATTAGAAAATTATGGGGAAACTTCGCCCAGCAGTTTTTTCCATTTTTCCAATTGGTCAGATAGGTACTCGGCTTTAGGGAAACTTCAAAAAAGTATATTATACTAACTGCGCCACGCGTTTTCACCCGCGTAAATGTCGATCCCGTAGGAATATCGGGATAAAAATTAGCCTATATGTTAAGCCAGGGTGTCAGCTACCTCCATACATAATGTTTATCAAAATTGGTCCAGCCGTTTGAGCATGAAGAAGTAACAAACATATAAACACACCCCCACACACACACCCTCACACACAAACTCTTTACCTGCGTCTGTGTTTCCGAGCGCATACAACCCGAATCTCTTCAAAGTAAGAGTGAACAGGCTTCTTCTGGGTAAGCTCACTCCATCGTCGACTTTGTCTCTGTCACCTCTGACCTAGACTAGAGTCAAGAGCAAACACATTTCAAATAAAAAAAAAACTTTTCCCTTTAAAATATTAGTGTGATATAATTAATTAATTAAGTGTATATTTATAATATAATATAAAAAATATATTACATAAAATTAATTAATTAAAAATATAATTACTTAATTAATTTTATTATCATTATTATCTAAAATTATCATGCACTAGTTTCTGCCCGCAACTTCTTCCGCGTGAAATTTCTTGTTTTCCTGACCCACCCCATCATCGCATCGCCTGCCTACTTCTACGCACTTCTACGCACTATTACTTAATTTTCGCATCCATTCTGACTTTTTTGCTCGGCTCCTTAGAGTCCTAGCGTGATGTTAGATAGCCTATAGCCTTCCTCAATAATTGGTCTATCAAATGCAAAAATAATTTTTCAAATCCGACTTGTAGTTCCGGAGATTAGCGTGTTTAAATAAACAAACTGTTCAGCTTTATTATTAGTTTACATTATGACTAGCCGCGCTCCGCGGTTTCACCAGCGTAAGTGTTGATCCCGTGGGAATATCGGGATAAAAACTATCCTATGTCCTTCCCAGGGTTGCAATCTATCTCTCTGCCAAATTTTATCGAAATCCATTCAGTGGTTTAGGCGTGAAAAGGTAACATACAGACAGACAGAGTTACTCCCGAATTTATAATATTAGTATGGTTGGCGAATTAATTCTGAATGTATAGTTAATCTACATTGTCAATACGTAAATCAATAGAATACCAAACTTGGATTTGTAATTCTTGACAGAAGTAATGCTCTTTCAATTTTTCATACAAAATTCCCCTCGAAAAAAAAAAGTCCAACTTTTCCCATTTTTTTTTTCTTTCCAGAATGTTTTGTCAATTTTTCTTTACATAAAAACTTTGTTCGGACTGTCACGAACATGTTAAAACAAAAAATAGCTTATTCGGTCCGGCCGTTCTAAAGTGATGCGCTTACCAGCAAACAGCACAATCATATTGAATTTAATTGTAAAAACAAATAAATTGCATTAATTAGTTGCATAACTTTCCAAAGTGTTAAGCTGCATCCAGTTAGACTGCGAATATAGTTAGCAAAAGGCTAGGCAGATGATGATAACAACTTTCAACCGAGATATAGATATACAGGCAATTTTACTTGAACAAACCTAATGTTATTCTAGTACATTCTAGCCACACACCATCAGATTTACAGATCATTTGCATAATACCTTAAGGCCAAACTATCAGTGGGTAGGTACATACTGGGCAGGCTTGACCATCATTAATCAGCAGCACTTAGCCTACTTTGCATAAAATGATTAATGCTCACACGAAGTTGCCCAATGAAAATCATTCTGTTTATTTTGTGCTGATAAATTGTACGAGGAAGAGGGACAGGGGTTCCGTGAAACTGTCTGGTTTGAGTTTTATTGTATTTTACAAAAAAGGATCTGTGTAAAAAGGGTTGATCCAGCTGGTCTATTCTGTAAAAACCTGACCGTGAAAACTATGAGAAGTGAGGTGCCATTCCACCTGCGGGGTAATTGCGTATAACACACTATCAGTAGCAATACGTTTAATTTACGTGCAATTAGGGTGCCGATGCTAGGTGGAATGGGGCTGAGGTATTACTACTCCGACTTACTGACAGGTATATTGTTTGTCTTCTTTTTCTACCATATTGGTCACACAATAGACATAACGGAGAGTCCCCTGTGCAGAGCCTGCATGAAGGCTGATGAAACCATTGCGCATATGCTCTTTGAATGCAAAAGCGTCACCCAGATAAGGTCAGAAACCCTCGGGACACCCAGATCGTACACAGATGTTCTCTACAGACCAGGAGATTTAATCAGCTTCTGGAGGGAGGTGAGCTGGTTGGAATAACCAGTGACGGCCGCCATGGCCCACGCACAATGGTCCATTAGTGCGGAAACCAAACCCATAACATAGAACATAGAACTACCATATTGGTAGGGACTTGTTGCTAAGTAATAACAGCCGCATGGGTCGATCGATCAGGTTAAGCTACGCTTCCCGAGGTTGATCTGTGGATGGGTGACCACATTCACATAACAAGACCTCTCCATGCCTCGGAAAGCACGTTAAGCCGTTGGTCCCGGGTTGGGTCCGGGTCGTCAGAAGCCTGAAAGTCTGACAGGGGTATCATATTTCCCAGTAAATGGGTTGTGAAGGTCAGATAGGCAGTCTCTCTCTATGTAAAATACTGGTATTCAGCTGCATCCGGTTAGACTGGAAGCTTAGCTTTTAACACCTGTAACATTTGTTTCACATGTCATGTCATCATCATCATCTGCCTAGCCTTTTCCCAACTCATCACATGTCAACTCATGTCATGTAAAACAAATATTTAAAAAAAATTAAAAGCTAAGACTTTGAAAATTCTTGAAAAATCTACAAATAAAAAATACAAAAAAAAAATAACTTTTGGGTCTATTTCCTAAATGGGTCTACCTACGAACCCCACTTATTTGGAACCCTCCACCTAACACCCTATAAGACTATTAGTGTACATATTTACACATATTATTTATCTTCAATTTTAATAAAAAAATCTCTTCACCGTTATACATCAATACTTGAAACTTGTTCATGATATTGGTGAGTAATAAAGATTAAGAGAAAGGAAACGATGAGATACAATAATGACACAAAAACACAACAGTTTCAACCAAACCTAAAGAAGAATGATGAGCCAATAAGCAACCAGGACCTAAACAACGAAAACACATTAATTTACACACTCATGAAAAAAATACGACAAATTCCCGCATGATAAACGCGCAAACTCGTGCCGATGTCGCACGGAAACTGTAAATCTAACTAAGCCTTCGTACCTCCTAAATAATAGATGAGTCGGATAAAATTCCGGTAGGAATTATCAAGACATGTCATTACTCATATTCCGAATGCAAAATACTCGAAACTCGAATGTATTGGCGTTCGAAAATGAAGATTGGAGGGTGATTCTCTTTTGTTTTTCGTTTATTTATTTTTTTTATTTTTGCACGGTTGTACACACTTCTATCTGTGTCGGTTTCGTGACAAGTTCCTTTTGTGATTTATGTGGCTATAAATAATAGGCTTTAAAAAGCAGTTTGCCATATTTAGTTCCGGTTTATTTATGAGTCTGCAAATTTTGCTGTATAGTTAAAGTGTTAGTTTGTTATTATGTTAGTGTGATATTAAACATTGGTTTAGAATTCTTGCAACCAGGTTCATTTGATCAATCAATTGATTTGGAGAGTAAAGTTACGTTCTTATATTTTAAAATTAAATTTTGTGAAAGAGGTAATAAAAAGTTATTACAAACAATACAATCAATAAAAATATCATAAGTCACTTATCCAACCATCCTTCTCATTTTGCTACACAAAGACAGAGACAAAAAATCAACAACAAACGGACACACAAATCCACAATTCGCAAACGAAGTCAAATAACAGATGACGTTCGTTTTTCTCGCATCCGTTGCCGCGTATTCAAATTTGACAGTGACAAATCCTCGGCCATTTCCGCCTGCGGTTCGGAGCGACTCGGATGTTCATATCATTTATATTCATTCGAGATTAGGTCGGCTTTTGTTCGAAGTATAAGTGACAAGTCAGCAATGATAGTAGGGGTGAGAGTTAAAAATGGAGAGAGACGTTGATTGGTTTACAAAATTAAATTAAAGGAATTAATTTGCAGAATAAAACTCATGTTCTTAATGGCAACAAAAGTTGGTATTTAATTTTCTGATTCATCTCAAAATTGGACGGTTTCCGAGTGGTTCATAATCACTTATGCAATTTCTTTATTTATTTATTAACCAACCCGCCAGTCACGAATCACACTAATATTATAAAGGTGAAAGTTTGTGAGTGTGTGTGTGTTTATATGTTTGTACTTCTTCACGCTCAAACAGCTGGATCAATTTCGATAAAATTTTGTATGGAGGTAGCTGACACCCTGGAATAATATATAGACTACTTTTTATCCCGATATTCCCACGGGATCGAAATTTACGCGGGTGAAACCGTGGGGTGCAGCTGATAATTAATAAATTACAAGCAAAAAGTTTTCTGGGAATGGCTCCAAAAATTTATAATATGATACCCACGACTATAAGACTTGAGAATGATGTTAACAAATTCAAAAGAATGCTAACAGACCTTATGGTAAAAAGGTGTACTATTCCATTGGTGAATTCTTAAATGACAAGTTAAATCACACTAATATTATAAAGGCGAAAGTTTGTGAGTGTGTGTGTGAGTGTGTGTGTGAGTGTGTGTGGGGGTGTGTGTGTGTGAGTGTGTGTGTGTGTTTATATGTTTGTTACTTCTTCACGCTCAAACGGCTGGACCAATTTTGATAAAATTTTGTATGGAGGTAGCTGACACCCTGGATTAACATATAGGCTACTTTTTATCCCGATATTCCCACGGGATCGACATTTACGCGGGTGAAACCGCGGGGCGCAGCTAGTAAATAATAATTAGATATGTCAAATATCCTATTTATTTAGGCTTAATTCTATCTAAGTGCAATTATATAATGTAATTTGAATGATTAATAGCAAATATCTTAATTTGAATAATAATTTTGATAATACAATGCATGGAAAATTATAAATGTTAAATTCCCTTAATTATTTTGACATTATACTCTGACATTATCTTTTAATTTGAATCTATGACATTGTTTACTTATTAATTTGAATTTATATCATTGTACAATTTACTGTTTTTTTTTTTAATTTATGACATTATGTATCGGATTAATTGGATTTTATGAAATATGTATAACGGTACAATACAGTGGACTGCGCATTCACATAACATCTGGAAATGTATAAAATTTACTGTGTTGAGCAATAAATATTTGAATTTGAATTTGAACATAAATAAATAAATATCAGCCTAGTAATTCTCACACCTTCGAAAAACAAGCTCTTTCCGTGCAAAAAATCACAAAGTTTATTTTATTACCTTACATATTTTTATACCCGTTTTTTGCCGTTAATCTGTGGTGGTACAAAACAGGTATAAAAAGTAAAATTGCTGGGTTTTGAACCCACAACCTCGAACGATCTTTTTAAACCTTTGACCCACAACGCCGACAAAACTTTAAACAAAAAAACAAAAAGATCCAAGAAAATCTTGTCTGTATCAAAAACTACTAAAAACAAACGAGGGTAACTCGCTCCTATAAAATATTTAAGGGAAAAACAGGAAAATCTTACTAACACTTGCATTAACATGTTAAGTGACCCGTTCTAAACTCGCCCTTACCGTATGTAAATGTTATCGTCAATTTATTGCTATTTTCACATTCTCCTAAGTGATTTCCAAGATTTCCTTTTCGAAATATGCTCCAGAAACTCTCCTTTTATTGCACAGAAAATAACCAGTTTTGAAAGACCTACGAGCTTGAAATACTTTGCTTAAGTTGTTCGGGAAGTGATGTGTCATGCTATAGTGGTAAGGGTTATAAAGCGTATTTATGTTTTCGTGAATTTTCAGCAATTTAAGGTTATGGAAATTCACAGTTGGAGGAACATGTTTTCAGTTTTATTTAGTGATACCGAAAATATTAATTGTTAAACATAAAATCAAGCTTATAATTCGTGAAGGGTAAGACAGAGGTACAGCCACATTTCGCCAGTTTTCAGTACAGCGCTTTTTGCTTTCAACCAGGCACAAATTCAGACTCCGGTCTGCTACTGAGAAATTCCAGATCAAAAATTCCAAAAACACTTGTTATAAAGATTTTACGTAAACATTCTTGGAAGTAAAGAAGCTCTCTAAGACACATTTAAGGGTGTTTTAAGGTGTAGCAGTATCTACAACGCCACATTCGAACAACGCGTCATACTGACGTCACGCAAAATCCTGAATCTCACAAGCAGAGTTTACCGCGCAACTAGCATAGATACAACGCAACGGCCCGACATGAATCATTGGGTAGTTGCCCGCCAGACACAACACCCGTCTGATCGGAACATCCTCCGTTTTCTGAGTGAACTTTACACCCTGTTTCTTATACCTCTATAAAGGCATTGTACTTTTAAGAGCGTTCATCCCGTGCGGGCTGGCAACGACCCATTTATAGTGGTTTTTCGTAATTATTTTATTACTTGCAGCGCCCCGAGGTTTCGCACGCGTAAGTTTCGATCCCGTGGGAATATCGGGATAAAAATTATCCTATGTGTTAATCCAGGAAATGGCCTATCTATGTGCTAATTTCCATCCAAATCTGTTCAACGGTTTACGCGTGATTCAGTAACAAACATCCAAACATCTTCACAAACTTTCACATTTACAATATTAGTAGGATATTTAACCTGACCAAGATTATGTCTGGACTTTAAAAGAGACTGTGACCTCTGAGTTTGTTTCGGCCTTTCTTCTCAGAGTAGTCAGATAGGAAACGCCGACCTCATCTAGTTTAAAAAAAAAACATGATTGACGTGTAAAAGTGTTTGTACAAACCTACTTACAAAAATAAATCATTTATCATTTATCATAAACCGGCGTATTTTAAGAACAGCAAGGCGTCTCATAAAAGGCAGATGTGAGTTTAAACGCCGGGAAAGGGACATAATATAGTGACCCTATTGATGATGGTCATCAGAAAGGCCAGGTACAGACGCCAGCACATCAACCTACTACAATCTGTCAAATCTCTTTAATAGATTTTCAACTTTATCGCTAAAGCCTAAGGTTCAATGTTGATTGGGAAAATTTTACAGTTTCGGGTAGCTTGAAGTGCTGGCGTCTGCACTTGCAACCGGCGTGCGTGTATGACCAGATGTATGAACGTAAACGAGGCAAAAGGAGTGTTTAAGGATCTTAGCAGGTGGTGTTCTGTAGTTTCTGCCTAACCCATGGGAAGACTTTATTTAAGGACTAACTTTTGCCCGAGGCTTTGTTTGCGTTTTTGAGCCAATTTACACAATATCTTTATAAATTATGTCGTGAATGTTATTCTGATGTCATCATCTGCCTAGCCTTTTCCCAACTATGCATATGTTGGGGTCGGCTTCCAGTCTAAACGGATGCAGCTGAATACCGGTATTTTACATGGAGCGACTGTTTATCTGACCTCCACAACCCAGTTACTGGGTAATACGATACCCCTTGGTAAGACTGGTTGTCAGACTTTCGAGCTTCCGACTACTCGTAACGACTGTCACAGATCTACGAATGACAGCCGGGACCAACGGCTTAACGTGCTTTCCGAGGCACGAAGGGGTCACGGTATGTAAAAATGGTTACCCATCCACCGACCAACCGCGGCAAGCGTAGCTTAACCTGATCGATCGACCTGTGCGGCTGTTAGTATTTAGTGTTATTCTGATGTAGGTATCAGCTATATTAATGTGATATTTATGTGTTTCATCAAAATTCGTTCAGTGGTTTTTGCGTCAAAGAGTAACAAACATCCATCTATCCATCCTCACAAACATTCTCGTTTATAAATTAGTAGGATGTATAATTATTTTATTTATTTATCAAAATTTTCCCTAAATATATATGCCACCTCTATTTCTTCCTACTTTAAACATCCCATAAACAGATTTCGTGTTAACGTGTGAGAGGTCCACTGGTGCATATCTAAAAGCATTGTAAATTTTCACACAAACGCCGCCGTCGGTACATTGTGAACTGAGCGAAGATATAGTGGCAACGGTCCCCGGATTCAAAGTGTTTTAGCAATGATAGAGGGACTGGAAAGTTTTTATTTTAGTAATATCGTAGTATTCTAATACATCTACCTAATATTAGACATGGTTGCGTGGATTTGGCTGCTTTATATTTTACCAGCTACGCCCCGCGGTTTCACCCGCTTATATGTCGATCCCGTGAGAATATCGGGATAAATAGTAGTCTACATGTTAATCCAGGATGTTAGCTACCTCCATACAAAACTTTATCAAAATTGGTTCAGCCGTTTGAGCGTGAAGAAGTAACAAACATATAAACACACACACACTCACAAACTTTCGCCTTTTTATTATTAATGTGATGTTACTTTAAAAAAACATTTGTTTGAAGTTTCTATTAATTATTTTTACTAACACTTGGCGATATACAGACTGTTTGGAAGCTGAGTACAAAACTTTAAGGGAGTGATAGGTAGTTGACACCATTTACAGCATTTTGAGCCATACATGTCTTAGACGAAGTACGTTTTTAGGGTTCCGTACCCAAAGGGTAAAAACGGGACCCTATTACTAAGACTTCGCTGTCTGTCCGTCTGTCCGTCTGTCCGTCTGTCCGTCTGTCCGTCTGTCCGTCTGTCTGTCACCAGGCTGTATCTCAAGAACCGCGATAGCTAGACAGTTGAAATTTTCACACATGGTGTATTTCTGTTGCCGCTATAACAACAAATACTAAAAACAAAATAAAATAAATATTTAAGGGGGGCTCCCATACAACAAACGCGATTTTTTTGCCCTTTTTTGCTCGATATCAAAAATGGCAACAGGTAGGCACTTGAAATATTCACAAAATACTCAGTTGTATTTTAACTTTAATAATAAATAATAAAATTAAAATAAAATAAATATTTAAGGGGGGCTCCCATACAACAAACATGTTTTTTTCGGCGTTTTTGCCTTGTGGTACGGAACCCTTCGTGTGCGAGTCCGACTCGCACTTGGCCAGTTTTTTTTATTTTTAACTACAAACATTTAGTCAAAAATGACATACCAACTTTAACTGGGAAAAAAATGAAAAAACATACTTCGTCTGTATGCATGTATGGCTAAAAATGCTCTAAATGGTGTCAAGTATCACTCTCCCTCTTCGAGAGGGAGTGGGCTAAAATCCACCACGCGGGCCCAGTGCGGGTTGTAGATGTCACATGTCTTCGAATTTTTGATTCTAGGACATGCCGGTTTCCTCACGATGTTTTCCTTCACCGTTTTTGGGGTATTGTCCCATGTTATTGTTTCGTTTAAAATGGGCTGATTCTTTGATTTGCATAAATGACCTTTGTTAATTATTGATTGACAGATACCGAACTTGTTTTAGCATGGTAATGTAAGTCGATGCGTGTGCGTACTTTCTTTTTCCCGACCCAAACCACGATGCGTTAAGTGATAAATGATTTTACTTTTGTAAGTAGGTTTGCACAAACACTTTTTACACGTCAGTCATATTTTTTTTAAACTAGATGAGGTCGGCGTTTCCTATCTGACTACTCGGAGAAGAAAGGCCGAAACAAACTCAGAGGTCACAGTCTCTTTTAAAGTCCAGACATAATCTTGATCAGGTTAAATGAAGACCATGTAGATCGATGTCTGAGATGGTCGTTTGAGGAAAGAACCACACAGATTGAGAGGACCTGTCCAGTTAGTGCAAGAGTAGCGGCATCTACAACGCCACATGCGAACAACGTATCATACTGACGTCACGCAAATCCTGCATCGCGCAACCAGAGTTTACCGCGCAACTAGCATAGATACAACGGCCCGACATGAATCATCGGGCAGTTGCCCGCCAGACACAACACCCGTCTGGTCGGAGGATCCTCCCTTTTCTATGGAGGTTAAGTGAACTTTACTCCCTGTTCTTCATACCTCTATACAAGCATTTGTCAGAATCGTGCAGCTCTACTCAAGCATCTCGTCTACCATTAGCGTAAACTTTTGACGGCTACACTCACAATAAAATTTTATAACTGTTCACTTTATCGTTCAAGCTACATTACGAATTCATCATTTAAGTACCATAAGGAAATATTATATTTACGATATGAGGTTCTTAAAACATAAAAGGATTAGATTATGAGTAAAACGACTGTAAGTTTACTTATCTTTATTTTTCGATTATGTGATGAACCAGGACGATTCTCTAGTAAGTACTACTTTTTGGGTCTTTAATTTTCTAACCGTTTCTTTTCCTTTGCGGAGTTTAACTAGCGAATTTAAAATAACCGTGTATAGAAAATGCTCGTAGCATCATAAAATATCTAGCAATACTTTAGGAGAACATCACTTTTGAATCTTGCGTAAGAGTGGTGAAATAATAACAGCAGCATAGGTCGAACGATTAGGTTAAGCTACGCTTACCGCGGTCGGTCTGTGGATGGGTGACATTTGATGTGGATCACACTTACTTATATCGAGTCCCCTCAATGCCTCGAAAAGCACGTTAAGCCGTTGGTCCCGGCTATCATTTGTAGATCTATGACAGTCGTTTCGGATCTTTAGAAGCGCGGAAATCTGACAATTTATATTACCAGGGGTATCGTCTTACGCAGTTACTGGGTTGTTGAGGTCAGATAGGCAGTTACTTCATGTAAAATACTGGTATTCAGTTGCATTCTATTAGATTGGAAGCCGACCATAACATGGTTGGGAAAAGGCTTGGCAGGTGATGATGATGATGGACCTGGCAAATGGTTAAGCTCATGGTGGCAATACCTTTACAATAATAGGTAATACCTTTTATTAACAGTAGAGTTCTTTGCCATGTCTCAGGTATTGTAAATGTCCATAGGATGCGTCGACCACTTTATAATGTCAAGACATTTTATTTACGACACGCTTATTTTTTTTTTCTTGGCATTGGAATCTCGCAGTTCAACCTGTGAGGTTGTCGCCTGCTTAACCAGGCTTGCCTGTGGATGCCTCAATATCATTTAATAGTAGGTACCAAACGCTGCTTTTTAAATGTTTGATAAAGGTATATCACTTTTCTTCTGAAAAGTACACATGTTGTTATAACATGGCATTCAATGGAAATAGCAAATGGAACCCATCGCTAATACCTAAAAATTGGATTGAAAAGTGGGATCCAACGAAAATAAGTCTAAATTAAGGCCTCTAACCAGGGCTTAAAAAACTTAAAAAACTAAGCGACTACACGCAAAGGACACCCCTTGTGGGGTACAAACATCAGCTTAGGGCGTCGTCGCAGGGAGAAGGCAGTAAGGCTGGATCGGTATTAACAAGCAACTCAGCCCTTGCTTACACTCTATAACAAGTTGTGGTACCTGTTTTCAACATGTTTTGCAAAATAATAACTGACATTAACCTAGATTCCTAATATTTAACTGACATGCCTCATATTGTGATATTAATTCGTAATTATTTATTCAACAGTATCAATATTAACCAAATATCTTTATTTTTGTAATTTGTATTTGTAAAATTTTATTAGTTGTACCTACCTGATATTTGCGCGCCCACGTGGCAGAATGTGATGAGACCATTTGTTAATTATATGTACCATGTTCGGACAAATAAATGAATTTGAATTTGAATTTGAGAAGCATGCCGTGTGCAATATTTATGTAGTGACGTTGTTTCAGACATGTCTCTGATCTTTGTTAACTATTTTTATTTGTTAAATATTTTGTTCACATTTTTGACAAGTTTTTGTCAAAAATGTGAACAAAACAGTTATATACAACTAGGGGTTTATGTTTATTTTATTATATACAACTATGTAAAAACGATGATTAAAAATAAGTGACGCTTAAACGTCAAAAATGTATGGTTAAACAGTCGCTAATCACTGCTTAACTATAAGCAACGTTTATGACTACAGGGGCTAGTCTTAACATCTTGTATTACTCTATGGTTGCGTTCAACAAGGTATAAAACTTGTATTTCACATGTTGTGTGAAGTGTTTTCGTTTGTTGTAAACAATTACCGAAAACAGTCGTCACGTATAAGTACCTACAAAAATAAAATCCACCTGAAACATTTCATAAATTGTTACTAACAAACCACTGCAACGGAGCATTGAAATAAATTCGCATACTACTCTCGCGGCGGTACTCGCGGTTTCATCGATTTTAATCACACTAAGTGACAATGTATTTATCACCTAAACTCACCGACACCAATATTGGAGCTACTGGTAGGGGTGTGCGAGGTGTAAATAGTACTACAGATTCTTTTGTTTTATTTACGTATTACCCATAACTTTGTTTGTATTACTTAAGCTATGTTAGTATAATTAACTTAGACACAAACATTAATTAATTAAAAACAAAAATACCAATACATATATAAATATAACTTAAGAAATCTTACATACCTATTATGCCATCTTCTGGAGACACCTGTTAGTAATACATGCACTGCGCACAGGTGCCTCATCAGGTGGCCTTCAGTCTTCAGTCTTGTTATTTATAACCATATGAAAAGATCATTTTATTTGGGAGGAACTTCATAATGAAAAAAATGGCAAGGCCGATCAAAGTGCAGTCTGAGGGTTACAAGCCAACAAGTGTCATTTCTGGACGAATCCGGATGAATGGTAACCCTAGGTATGGGCGTCCAAGTAGTCGCAACACACAACAAGAAGCAAACAAGCATGAAACCTACCTGAAGGCTTAAGTACTCGCCTAGAGGACAGATAGAGCACACGGTGGAGGTCTGCCCGGTTGGGCGGAGCACCGCCGTGTCCTCGTATAGGCGATCGGCAGCGGCGGCGATCTCTCCCGTCCGGCCCTGGTGCAAGCCATGGCTTGCACCAGGACCATAGTCCGGGGCGAGAGGGAGTGGGAGACATTCACCTCCTTCTGCGAAGCAGTCTTATGGCAGCATTAAGGAAGGGGCGATGGCACAAAATAGCCTTTCTCAAAAACCTAATACGTTAAAAAAGTTTAACGCCTTAGAGGCAACCCTGACTGTCCGCGAATATGCAAATTCTATTGGTTATTGGGCTAAAATTTTGACTCCCCGTGGCTGCAATTTGAGTGATATTAGATTAGGTTTAACGCGATATACCCGTGTTAGGTTAATGCATCGTGATACCACGCTAATCCCATTATCCGTGTATCAACTACGATACATAAATTAAAAATCAATTTTAGTTAGATTAGAAAATATTGTATTTATTTATAGGCTTACTTCAGAATACTAATAATTTGCGTATTTATCTCATCTGCTCGACGTCCGTATGTCTTGAGAGATTTAGATGAATATCAGCGTCAGGTATATTTGCCTGACACATGCTGAGCTGGACTCCCATTTTGGTGCAGCTTTGAGACGCAAACCGCACTTTGTTGTTATTTCAATATATCAAAGCGTGTTATAGCCAATAGTGGGGTCCATATTGGCTCACCTAAAGTTCTTTACCCGAAATTGTTCTTCCTAATGATTTGTAATCCGAATGATCAGTCTTCCTAAAATTTTTCATCCTAAAAGTTTCATTCATACTATTTGTAGTGCTACCGGCGATGTTCATAACACTCAAGTTGCCGAAAATTGTAATTAATAATATCATTAATGTAAATATATTTAAACTCCTACTGTTTTTTATCATAACGCTTTTATCCCTAAACATAATTACCATAATATTAGAAGATGATATTTATAGTTTTAATTTGAGGGTATGATTATTATTTGGGGGTATGCTGTACAGTTGGTTTAATACTGAAAGGCTTTACATAACGTACTGAGTTGTGTCTATAGAACCACTGTTCTTCCACACCCGGCGCTTTTTGATAGTAGCTATTTTTTTTGGATAGAATAGACTCTTTTTAGTGTATATTTAAAAACCGCAAAGTTCGCAAAATCATAGTGGCCGAGAAAAGAAATCCCAAAGTTTTTTTTTTAATCTACAAAATATGTGCTTAGGCGTAGTCGACGGAGCCCCGCTTCGCGGGGCCCCTATTTCTGTCTACAGGGTTTAAAGGAACCTAACACGAAGGGGATGACGGGGGCTCGTTCGCTCGCTTTGCTCGCTCACTCGAGCCCCCGTCATCCCCTTCGAACCTAACCTGTCCGAGTCGGGGTGCCCCAAGTCCAGAGTTCGCTTCGCTCGCTCTTGCATCCTAACAAACATCATCATTACAAATGTGTTACTTTTGTATATTATGTTGGTTACCGCTATAAATAAAACCTGAACAAAAAAAAATCTATAAAAAGAAATCTAAACAAAAAAGATATGACTTTGAATAATAGTGTAAAAGATGGTTATGTTGAGAAAATATAGGAAAACAAAAAAAAGTATGATAGATGTTTATTGCTACTGACATTATGAAGTTGAATGCTTCGGAATTATGAACATTAGAGACAGAGTAGTTAGGAATTGTGATTGTTAGGATGAAAAATTTTAGGAAGAACATTTTCGGATTTCCAATTTTAGGAGTTGAAAATTTAGGTGAACTTTGGCGCACCCCCAATAGTGTCATCACAATAAATGTCGAATTATTCCGGTCTGATCCCCTGAACCCCCCCGAGACCCACCCCCCCTTGATCCCTTGCTAGTTCTTCTTATCTTGTTTTCTTTTCTTTTTATTTGTATATTGTCACCTTGTAGCTATTTTCATTTTTTTTTTATTCATGTAATTATTTCTTATTTAATCGCGCTTTTGTATGTTGTACTATGTTTTTTGTGTGCACCAAAGAAACGATTTATCTATCTATCATATTTTATAGTACAAAACACGTTTAATATCCGTTCTGAGTCCTTGTGTGGGCTTTGGCAAAGGCCTAACCCCTTCCAATTCTCCTGTTCCTTGCGTGTCTAGTCCATGTCTTTTCTTATGTTATCTTTTCAATGGCTTTCCTTTCTTTCTCTTCTGCATTATATATACCAGCCTATTATTGTCCCTCTGCAGGGCAAAGTCTCATACAGCGGAGGCGACAGCATTGATCACCACGATAGCTCAAGGCAGATTGGTGATTTCAGACTTTATCACACTAATATTATAAAGGCGAAAGTTTGTGAGTGTGTGTGTGTCACGCTCAAACGGTTGGATGAATTTTGATAAAATTTGGTATAGAGGTAGCTGACACCCTAGATTTTTATTATTTATCCCAATATTCCCACAGGATCGAAACTTATGCGGGTGAAACCGCGGGGCGCAGCTAGTTAATTATAGATCCAGGTTTCCTTACGATTTTTTCCTACAGCGATTTTTATTCATAGTACCTCTTCTTGTCCGCCTACGTCGGTAAAACATTAACAACCTCTTAAGAGGTCATTTTACTCATCATTATGAACAACTTTTATTATGGGACCAATCCTGAAATCGCGAAAAAAAAATCAGCTGTTCCCTACTAATGATAAGTACAATGACCTCTTAAGAGGTTATTAATTTTTTACCAATAACCCTGTATTTTTTATTTTGGCTGAACATGTATTATACGCATATAATCACGAATGACAAACTAACACCCGGTTTCGGATTTCTGTCAAACTCTACTGTAGCAATACTTATGGTGAAATACCATTTTGGAAATTTTGAATTATGAAGGCTATCGAATTAATAACCTTAAAAAAATATAATTTTATGTGCTTTACGTAATTACCCCACTGGAATTATTAGGAATCGCTTGCGGCACTGCCAACATTTCCCGAACAACATAGAAAAACTACCAACCGAAAAATCAATGGAAATACATCTGTTTGCTACTAATTACACCTTTTGTCGCAGCCGAAGCGTTTCGTCCACAGATGTCACGTCTAATTAGCAGTGTTGTGTGCGCTTGACGTTAGCACGTGGCGTCGCATTCCGATTAAATTGAACGCCGATGCGCGCCCGTGCTTAATGTATTTAATTAGTGCAATATATACATCGATGCAGTAATTAGGGTGGGCCGGATCTAATGAGGGATTAGGTAAAACGGATACGGTTTAGGTACGGGTATGGTAAAATATACCTATATTAGGTTGAAAGAGAATATTGCATTTAAAGTTCTGCGCACCCCTTAGTGACATATGTAGGAGGCAGGTGAGACATAGACATTTTTTACTGTAAAAGCGTGGTTTTGGAATTAAATGGTACTTTAACCGTCAGTAAGACCTCTGACTGACCCCACGTTTACACCAAGGTATAAAATAAAGCATACATTCTACGTGTTGTGTCTACTGTTTTCTTGTAACGTTTACACCTAGAATAATTTTTGTACAAATCTTGTCAAAAATGTAAGCAAATAAGTAGCTAAGATGATTTCTGAAACAATACAAATATTTATTTATTTATTTATTAGGCTTTTCAACAATGAGTACACTGTTACTTTATAATTTGTACATTGCAAACTTAAGTCTAAGCGCCTCATCACTTACAGAAAAGCACAGCATGCACTACATTATGCGCAGATAATAACACAATTAATTAAATAAAACAATTAATACATAATATGAAATTTGAAAAAAATAAAATAAACTGTTAAAGCATAATTGATTACAATGAATTAAATAACATAGATTAAATTAGATTCTATTTTTGAAATTTTTTATATAAGGTTAGGATAATATTTGATTTTAGACTAGAGAAACCCATTAGAAGGCAAGCGCAACTTTTTTTAGGGCAGGTACTGATGAGTGAAAGAGGTCAATGTCCACTTCGTTCTCATTGTATGCAGCATACATTCTAGACAGTGGACAGTATTGCCTTAAGTTGGTATGACATCTTGGCATGCAGAAAAGTCTCCTATTAGAACTTCTTGGCAGATTACGTGGCACATGGAATAAGACCCTACTAAGCAAATCAGGACAGTTCATAGAGCCCGTTACTAACTTCTTAAGGAAAACCAAATCCAGCATATTCCTGCGTTTCTCCAGCGACACCATAAAATATTAAAATACTTCAGTCTCTCTTTGTATGATTTGAGCTTTTTTCCCATATTATTGTTATATGTAAGATGCCATAAGAACCGTTTTTGCAGTCGTTCAATCCGCTTGATGTGGACCCTATACTCAGGTGACCAAACCACACTGCAATACTCGAGATGGCTTCTAACTAGCGAGTTATACATAATTTTTTTAACGTTGTGTTTTTTGAAGATTTTACACTCTCTCATTACGAAGCCAAGCATCTTTGATGTTTTTAGTATTGTTTTGTCAATATGTTCGACAAAACTTAGCTTTTTATCGAACTGAACGCCTAGGTCTCGTATAGTTTCGACTTCCTCAAGCCGCTCACCATTCAATTTATAAACTGACTGTAATGGATTTTTTTTTTGGTAAATTTGATATGATGGCATTTTTTTACGTTTAAAGACATTTTGTTGTGCTCACACCACTTAGTCAGCCGGTCCAAATCACTTTGGAATAGTACCGAGTCCGCAGGATTTCTTATAGACTTTATGGCTTTGAGGTCGTCAGCGAATAAGAATATATTCGAGTTCGGGAAGCATTTATAAATATCATTTATGAAAAGAATGAATAAATGCGGACCCACATGAGATCCCTGAGGGATTCCTGATGTTGCAATGTACGCATCTGAAGAGCAGCCATTTGCCACAACCTTGAGAATCCGTCCAGTCAGATATGATTGGAACCAACTTAAGAGAGGGTCCGAAACGCCATACATTTTAAGCTTCTTGACGAGTATATCATGGTCTACTGTGTCAAAAGCCTTGCTGAAGTCGGTGTAGACTGCGTCAACCTGGACACGCGCATCAACCGCCTCAACAATGCTCTCAACATAAGTCACCAAATTGGTAGCTGTCGATTTCCCCTTCATAAATCCATATTGGCTGTCTATTATTAGCTGTGATAAATGTCTAGCTAGCACAGGGCATATGAGGGCCTCAAATACGTTTGCAAGTATGGAAAGAATAGCGATGGGCCTGTAATTGCTCACATCGGACTGATCCCCGTTTTTGAAAATAGGCATAATTTTGGTTTCCTTCCAGATGGTCGGAAAAGTACCCCGAAGCACAGAATAATTAAATATAATACTTAATGGCAGTGACAGAACATCTGCCAGCTTATTTAAAAGCAAAGCAGGTACACTGTCAGGGCCAGCCCCCTTGTAGACGTCTAAGTTTTTTCATTCTTTGCGGATCTGATCTTGTGATATAGTTATTTGGCCTAACATGCTATTGCTTATGCAGCTATCGAAGTCACCTGCGCCTGCATGCGCATCATTCCTATCACTACTATATACCTTAGAGAAATGGGATGCGAAATAATTACATATTTCATTAATATATCTGATACATCATTATCATATCATACCGCCATGGCTGATATTTTTTTATGACAAATCTTTTACAGGATTGGAACTTCTAGGTGTACCTATGGGTGTAAACGGGGGATACTTCATAGTGAACAAAAACTTTGAGACGAAACCAGCGCTTAACTGTCAGGAATTACTAACAAGTTTGGTTAAGATTAAGGCACGCATGCTACATAACATCCGGCCTTTGCCTTTGGTCAATCCTCCCAGCACATCTATAACCATAGATGATCTATCGATATATAGCCACATCCCTACGTGACTTCGCACTATTTCAAGGTAGGTACAAATGTGTTACATAATGAGATACCTAGTTATCGACAACCGGCGACGTTTTAGCTAATGAGATCAGAATTAATTGCATGTCGATTTTGTAATATAGAGTGACAGCTGCATGTTTGCACGTGACGCGCAAAATTAAATATAAATTGGTGTTAGTAGATGATCAATTCAGGTATAGGCTGTAACTTCAGAGATAAAATTATATTTAAGGCTGATTTTACTACAGCCACTAAACGAGATTTGAAGTTAAAGTGAAGGGGATTGTCCGAAAGGGTTACCGCTGGCCCGGAACATAAAGGGCTAAGGAAGGAACACGGGTGGGTTTTAGTCAGTAAGAGTCTGACACTCCCTTCCGCTCCACCCAGAGCGGGAGGAGTCATTTGATGATTTCCCATCCAAAAAAAGGCTGATTTTCCAACGCCAGATAATTTTATCTGAGGAATAAGTTTGAATTGTTGACAGTTCTTCCATACAAACTCAATCAGACGTCAATGTTATTACACAAATAAAAATTATCTGTCGATTGAAAAATCAGCCCTTAGTCAAGTAGATAATTTGTATATTATTAAAATAGTATCAGAGAAAAAAAAAGTGACACTCCGGGAGTGCCGCCAGAAGTGAAAACTTCAACCCTTACGTGTGTATTTTTTTAATCGTCTTATAAACAAAACACGCGCGGTATCGGTTACGGTAACAGTGTCGCGAGTTCAAAGAATGCCCAACGCGCCTAAAGAAGTTTTCACTTCAAAATACCATACGAAGGTTTTTTACAAACATTATCCTTCAGCCGAAAGACGTCCATTGCTGGACATAAGGGTCACCCCCAGCTTTGATTCTAATACCAGCCCAATAATGACCCACTAAAGGGCAAGGCCCCATACTTCCCGTGGGTGTCGTAAAAGGCGACTAAGGGGCGTACCGGAGAATGGGCGGCAGCGTTCTCTATGCATTCCACCACCATACCATACTGCGATCGCCAACCCGCCTGCCAAGCGTGGCGATTATGGCAAAACCCCCCTTTTGGGGGAGGCTATGTCCAGCAGTCTTTCGGCTGAAATGATGATGATGATGATGATGAAAGGGCAAGGGGTCTTCTCATACAAAGAAGGCACGAGCATTGGTCATCACGCTTACTCAAGACTGGTTGGCAATTTCAGGCTCATAATAACTATACTATACTACTACTATACTTTTCATAATAACTATAAGTCCAGGTTACCTCACGATATTTTTCTTCACCAATGTCAGTAATGTCCAAGATAAGTCACATTGATACTTGCCCAGATTTGAACCCACAACCTCGCTTTATATTATAACGGTTTAATTGCGTAGGCAACATGAAAAGCAAAACAAAACCGCAAGTCGGTCTAAGTTAAAGCATCGATTAGACCGGGGATCGAGGAGTTGGAGGGGGGTTCAGGGGATCAGACCGAAATAAATATCTGTATCTTCTTTAGAAATGTTAGGAATCAGATTATTTTACGGCAAAAAGCCACGTCGACATCTTCTCTAATTTTGATTTATAGACAAGAACACCGCACTCATCGTCATCTGCCTAGCCTTTTCCCAACTATGTTGGGGTTAGCTTCCAGACTAGCCAGATGCAGCTGAAGACCAGTATTTTACATGGAGCGACTGCCTATCGGGCCTCCACAACCCAGTTATTGGGTATAATGATACTCCTTGGTAAGACTGGTTGTCAGACTTTCGGGCTTCTGACGACCGTAACGACTGTCACAGATCTACGAATGACAGCCGGGATCAACGGTTTAACGTGCCTCCGAGGCAAGGAGGGGTCTTAGTATGTAAATATGATCTAGACAAAATCAAACTGGTTGTTAATTTAATTGTATGTATATTTTTTACTGTTCTGTAACGCACACACACTTGTTAAAATTCTAGGAAAATCATCTATTCTTACAATATTTGTAAATATGTGAGCACCATGTATCTATGTCATAATTGATTTACCTGTCATTGATTTATTTTTAATTCGTTTTCTTTGTTTTATTATTTAGTTTCTTGCCCATTCTTCGTCATACGAAACTACCTTTTGGAAGGGGCAACTAGAATCAATCCCATTTTTTGTAAATGTTGACGTTCAAAAGTGCCTTATAAGTGCCTATTTGAAATAAATGATTTGATTTTGACTTTGATCACCCATCCACGGACCCACCGCGGCAAGCGTAGCTTAACCTGATAAATCGAACCGTGCAGCTGTTATTACTTGGCCACAAGCCGCTCACACACAAGAACACCACACTACTCACCAAAATAAAAGACACAAAAATACCCCAACAAAACCGATCATGTCTGACTGTCTGACGCAATTAATCCCCGAAATCCTATAAAAGCAGATTAACGTAGGTCCACTCGGACAAATTGTGTATTAATATTTTATGTAGTTCGCACCGGCCTACCGGGAGCCGGCTATAAAGCTGTCATCACAAGACAAACTGCTTGCACTTCTTATGGGTGATTTAGGACCGGATTATAGGGATTCCATACATATGTAGGAGTGAATTTTGGTAGCGAAGTGTTGGTGGTTGCTAGTGGTGGAATTGAGTTTTGTAAGTCAAAAAAATAGGATAGGATAGGATATTCAAAAAAGGGGATTGAAGATTTTTATATTGAGTTTTTTTTTTCAAAATGGCGGGCACGAATGAAACCTATGTTAATCGATAGCTGACATTAATGCAGACAGAAAACATTACAAGACTAAACCCCGTAAAGATTCACGTTTCCGAGATACCTAATAACTTTCAAAATTGATTACGTGACATGCATATTTTTTTAACTTGCTTAAGGGCTGATTTTTCAATAGACAGATAATTTGTATTCGTAGAATAAAATTGACGTTTGACAGATTTTGTATGAAAGAACTGTCAAAAATTCAAAACTATTCTTCGGATAAAATTATCTGGCGTTGGAAAAATCAACCCTAAGTAGGTAAATCTTGTTGCTTAGATGTTAGAAATAATCACTCTGAAAGTTTTAAGTAATCAACATCAGTTTTAATAATCTATGCAACAAGATGTAAGCAAGTTCATAGCCCTTAATTGAACCAATAAAACTATCGATGTAAAATTGTCTTTGTACAAAGCACTAAATAGCCTCAGTCAACTTTCCTAAATATACATAATTTCTAGCCATTTGTGTAACCTACTATTTTTATGGCAATGCCCAATGACAACTACCTTACCATAACATTTGAGAACAATTCAAGGGTTATTGGAGAACTGCTCAGATGTTCATTCTGTTACACTTAACATTCAAATAACAATACTTTTTTAATTATTGCCATCAACCGGGCACAACCAGACTACGGGCAGCTACTGAGAAAATCCAGATGGAAAAACCCAATAACACTTTGCCCGAACCGGGAACCAACCCAAGATCTCATGCTCAGAAGTAGTGCTTGCGACCACTAGACCAACGAGGCAGTTCCCAAATACACAACTTCTTCCAAAAAAAAAGTGTTTCACATTCCCCAAAGCAAAAATTTAAATTCCGATCCCATCCATTCTATAATTTAACCTCCACTCCACAATTACAGAAACTCCAATACATTTAGCGACACGGGACTGGACACAGAACTGTACTGAGGCATTTAATTAGTATTAGACGAATCGCCTGAGGCAACGCGGACACTGCCTCGGTACCATTGTGATTGATATATGAGAATGCCGGTAGAAATTCTAGCATGTAACTTCATGTATTGGATTTGAAGTGTAATTGCTTTGAAAGTTGTGCGTGCACTTTAGTAAATTAAATAGACAATGGGGCAAACTTGAGTACTTGTAACATAAGCAGAGATAGTTTAGCGAAAAGGCATAAAAAGCAAAGCCAACGGGTTTAATTTTAATTTTTAGGTGGGGTGTATCGTATTACCCAGTAACTGGGTTGTGGAAGTCAGATAGGCAGTCGCTCCATGTAAAATACTAGTAAGTATTCAGCTTCATCCGATTAGACTGGAAGCCGGCCCCAACATAGTTGGGAAAAGGCTAGGCAGATGATGATGATGATGGCATGTGTTGTAGATGATGAGTTTCGCAAAAAGGCGAACAAATAAAAGTATAAAGCATGAACGAATAAAAAAAAACTTTTATTTAAGTTAAAGAGAATCTGAATGTGGCATGATATGTTGTGAAACATTATTGGCCTCATAATCATCAATCATTGATAACATCAATGATTTATAAGATATCAACATTAAAAATACTGAAAGACCCAGAAACAGAAATGACAACAACAGTAAATCAGCTGCAATCAATCATGACAAAGTTACACTAGACATTACAGATGTTATATACATCCCATCTCTTGTAACAATACTCAAACGCACAAGACTAATAGGAATGCCTCCAGGCCACTAGAAACAGTAAATCCAGAACTCATTACAAGCGATTGCAGGAACATAATTACGTACTAGCAGATAATAATATAATCGCACAATTCCCTTGCAATGTCCCAGGATGAGGATCATTAATATATGGAACTAAATTATCGACGGTGGATAAGCACTGTTCAATGTGCCCAGCACTAAATATCTTTGCATCGTAATAGTTGCCTGGGTTTGTAGGGATGACGGAGTGTTTCTATCGATATATTTTCATATTCATACACATAACATCCCGCCTTGATTCTCCAAAGGGTTGTGCAGAGATGTACTTACTTATAGAACACCCACATTTCGCGATTTTTAATATTTATAAACCAAGTATTTTATTACTGAAAAATTGTATTATAATTATGCTTTTTTCACAATTTTGACACACGAAACTAAATTAAAGACTTCAATAGGTTCATAGAGAAATAAAAAAAAACAACTTATTATTTGTGCAGGAGCTGTTATATAAAAAAATATATATTTGATGCAACGAGCATTCTGAAAACGAGCATAAACAAATATAACATCGACATCTTCAAAGGACAGCCCTCACCTACGATAACACGCATACCCACCTATCAGATGTCACCATCTCATATACGGAAACCGCATTCTGTTCCTATTCTGCCTATAATATTCTAGTTCATTCCCCTTACATCTGGTTTGAACCGGTTCACAACCAGTCTACACTGGTCTTTGTCATTTAATCCTGCAGTGCAACATGTTCGAATATTAGAGGTCTATTTATAATGGTTTTGTGGTACCTCTAAAGCTAAATGGACAATGGTGACCGCTGAATTTCAGAAAGGCCAAACGCCTCTAAAGGCCGCCTTTGTTTTGCACGGATAGACGGCTAAAGCGGCTTTATTATACATATGGAATGAGTTACTAGGAAACGGAACGGCGAAGGAATTTAGCCTTTGTTTCTAGGATCAGATTTGATTAAAGTGGTTGAGTCATTCGGCGTGTGTGTAGTACGAAAATTGGTTCCAAGTACTTGACATTAAATTCCAATCTAATGTTTGTATATTGTGTGGAATTCGTGTAAAAGTTTGGCTTTCTATGTTTTTTTTATTAAAAAGAAAGCTTATACTGCAGAAGCATAGTACTTCGAGAAATATTTTACCAATGCTTGAAATATATCTACTATGAACGAAGAACGAATGAAACGGTCTCACTACACGTGCATTAGCGAACGAAGAAGGAAGAAAACGACACGAAAATAAAATAATTTCTTGAAAACAAAAAATCTTACAAATATGTTAATTCGCAAACTTTTCAAATCTAAATTTATCACTGGCCAAACAAAACAATTAGGACGATGTTACCCAACTCTCAGAGACTACAACTAGTAGATTTGCATCGGATCGCAGTTAACGAAGCCATTATTGAAATTTTATGTGAGTTTGATTATTATTCAGAAGACCGCTATTAGGACTGGACACGGGATTAGGGTATTGCTAAAATGTTGTGGAAACAGAACCTATTTACTTAAGGCCTGCTTTTTCAATAGTCAGATATTTTTTATCTGAGGAATAAATATTGCGGTTTGACAGCTTTTGTATACAACAGAAGTCAAACTGTCAATTAATTTATTCTTCAGGTAAAAGCTATCAGACTATTAAAAAATCAACCCTAAATACAGTTAGTTAATACGCCATTGTAATATGACGTCAAATTTATTATTATTATTATTATTAGCCTGTGATGTCCCACTGCAGGGCAAAGGCCAAATTTATTAGTATATTTTTAAAGGACCATGGGCACTTTTGAATGAACACTGGGCCCACTTTTCAAAGTTGTGCAACAGTGATGAAACCTGTGTCATATGACAGCTCTTGGCGTGTACTTTATTTCATTCTATGGCAGCTAAGTTCAAATCCAGCGCGAAAGTGGTTTTTTTTTGCGTTTTTTAAAAATGTTCAACATTGTGCAACAGTGATGAAAGCTATGTCATATGACAGCTCTTGGCGTGTACTTTATTTCATTCTATGGCAGCTATGTTCAAATCCAGCGCGACAAAGGTTTTTTTTTTAGTTGTTTAAAAATGTTCAACATTGTCCAACAGTGATGAATTATATGTCATATGAAAGCTCTTAAAGTGTACTTTATTTCATTCTATTGCAGCTAAGTTAAAATCCAGCGCGGAAATGGTTATTTTTTCGCGTTTTTTAAAAATGTTCAACATTGTTCAACAGTGAACATATTGTGTCATGTGTTGTTCATTGTTCATCGCTGTTGAACAATGTTGAAAAAGTGAGCCCAACATGAGGCATCTAAAAAACGCTTTTGAACTTAGCTGCCATAAAATTAAATAAAGTACACTTAAGAGCTTTCATATGACATATAATTCATTACTGTTGAACAATGTTGAACATTTTTAAAAAACGCATAAATTAACCATTTTTTCTCTGGGTTTGAACTTAGCTGCCATAGAATGAAATAAAGTACACTTCAAGAGCTTTCATAGACATATAATTTATCACTGTTGAACAATGTTGAAAAAGTGGGCCCAAAATGACGCATGGTCCTTTAATGCGCAAATAAACTTAGAAATTTTTGCTGTAAGTGACATACTCTTCAATTTATTGCCACAATAAGGCATGTATGAACTTAAAGATATTTTATTTAAATAAGAATTAGGATTTACGAAAAAGAAATCCTAACTTCGTAACTAATATTATAAAAATGCGAAAATAAGTTTGTTTGTTTGTTACCTTTTCGTCTAAACCACTGAACCAATCATCCTGAAATTTTGCATAATATACGCTGTCAGGTGTACAGAAACGGACATAGGGTACTTTATCCCGAAAAAAAGTGCTGTTCCCGAGGAAAACAACAATAACGTAATTAAGGCAGATGGCGCCACGTGTCCTTCGCATCGAAAACCGGGCAACGTCTGTCGGATCAGCTAGCATTACTAAATATTTAAAACCATGTAGACACATTATCATTCTCCTGCCCTTTTCGCAATTTATTTGGGGTCGGCACACCGTGTCTTTTTCTCCCATTTTTCTCCATTTCTCGTTATCTCGGTAATCACACCCTTTCCAACCATACATACACACAGTTTCATAATAAACTTAGAAAATGGTCACTAAGCTTACATTATATAAAACCTAGAAGTAACCCTTTCCATACCAGCGTACCCGAACCTTGAGTGAACCGCCATCGTTGAGTTATGTAATGGAAACCTGTTAATTGCTCTCAAAGTGCCAACGTACATAATTCATACAATCTCTAACTTATGTGGCGAACACACCGTGTATATAGGCTTCCGTAGCGATGCATATTATATGCATGGATGACTTCATTTGCATATTATTGCGGAGGGTCACACATGGCTTAGTATTTTTGGCATTAATATGCTGGAACTTATGCACTGTTATTCGAAACTGATAATGTTGATTGTCATAGATAGTTCTGGCTGTCACAATTTAGTTTGCTTTCAACAAGTACAGTTGCCTAAAAAAAGTTAGTTTACATTTTTTCATTTCACATGGCATTATGATTTAAAATTCTAGTGATCCAAATGTTTGAACTGCTACAGCAAAGATTCAACTACCTTTGATTTATCATAAAAAATAATTTAGTAATCCCTTGTGAGCATCTGACTATTAACTAAGTACAATTTTAGTTTCTATGGAAAGAAGAAAGAGGGAAAAGAAAAAGTGTTTATTAAGGCTCGCACAGGAAGATTGCAAACTAAGCTATACACACACAATAATAAAAAAAAAAACGAAAACAATATTAAGTTATGTTCCTATTCATTCCCAGTAGCTCAATCACATAGGTAATATAAAGTACCACTAACAATCATCAAATCTATTTCGACCTACTTTCTACGGTAGAGTATTATGTTAATTTCGGTTTACAATCATATTTATATCCACTTTATTTCAGAGTGCTTTTATTTATTTTTGAGTTAATTTTCAATGGAAAGCCACTTATCATTTTCATAACAACATTCAATACCATTCGACGGACCCGAAGCCTTTCAACAGATATTAAAATTACATTTCCATCCATAATGAGCCTTATTTTGTGAAACCCAAATAATTTGCTCAATTTATTAATGAGTTCAAACGGAGTCAGATTTCATTTTAATTGGTGGATTACTCTGACATCTGACGCCTTGTTTTTTAGCAATTCAAAACAGGGGATTTTTACGTCATCCTTGACGGAAACAGAGAGATAAGGCGAACGTAATTGCACTCGTTTTTTAACTGCTTTATCTGATTCTTCCTTAGCGTCACAATTCAGCTCCAATCTGACCAAGCATGTTAGTCTTGTCACACAATTTTCTACTTTATCTTTGTCTAAGTAAGGTTTCTAATGGTTTGTAAGATTTGGATCCTCCAGCATTTTTCTAAAGCGTCTGCGGGCATCTATCAGGATGGACAAGCGTTTTGTTGAATCGTGAATTGGACGTTGGTCCGAGAGTTTTAAATCTGAACGATTTACGCGAAAATAATAGCTGAAAAGCAATCGCGTTGGACGAATGCACGTTTTTTGTTGAATTCGATTTAGAATTCCTTTTTATCTGTTTTATGAGTTGAGTGAGATTTTATTGTGGTTTGATTGACCATTATCATCTCCTTTCTTTCTGTTCTCGTGAACTAAGCTTTTTACTGTAGTTGTCATTTGTTATTGCTAGTCATGTTGTACGATTCCGCTTTGGGTGATAATCAGGTCGAAACCTATTATGTGAACCTAATGATATACTGTGATTGGTATGTGTTTTAGTTGCCTTATGAATAAATAAATAATCAGTAGATTTGACACAAAGTTGAAAAATGAAAAAAAAATGCAATATATGTTCTGTGCAAATTTTTGAAAAAATTAAGCAATATACACTTATGTAAAAAAAAAACAAAAATAAGTTCGATACAATTTCAATGTGATTCACGAAAATAAAAATACAGATACCTACTACCATAAAGAATACCTTATTGAAATTAATGAAGCAGTTCAAAAGAAACCAGAAGCTCCATTGAAAAAAGATAATAATGTCGCAATAAATATAGCCACACCATCTTCCCTCAACTCTTGCCCGTTAGCATTGAACATACAGGGCCACTGACAGACGATCATTAATCTTGCCATGTATGTAAATTTTGCTCTGATAAATCGTTGGTCAAGCAAAACAGGACCTCGTCCATTATTTTGGGTCTAGGGTCGTTTGTTACTGTACTTGTTTGTATTGCTACTTTGCTGTTTGCTTTTTATTTATTAGCTTAAGTGTGTTCTGCAGACTGATTTGGAATAGCCGCTTTGGGTGTATGGTTTGTTTGAATCCGTTAGTGTATAAGAGAATTTGTGGGATCCTGATTTTGTTCCGTTTGTCGTCTGACGAAGTCACCTGTTTGAATTTAATCAGTGTTTTTTTGTTGTGTGTTCAAATATAAACCAACATTCAAATTAAATGATAAAGATATTGATTCCCATCACGACTTCGGTATTTCGCTAGCCAATTTAATTTGACACTGTAAGCTTATTTTCATTTAACCTATGAATACTACCATCATTCAACTGGTCATCATTAAACTTGTACATTGCATTAAAGAATTCCGACATATCCGATATCAATGTAACGATCTAAAGCTACAACACCACGAATATCCCTCAATTCCTACCTAACTACACATATATGTAGTTATCAATACAGTGCCAGGGCCACATAGCCCGAAGCATGTCGCTCCCCTCGCATTGTCGCCAAGGCGCAAGGGTCAGTGTACTATGACATGGCCTCCGTCGCCTCTATCTCTCTAATATTGCACTTGGATAATCCAATTAGTATCCAATAGTGCAGATATGTGTCCTTTGATGTCATGGGTTTCGTAGCTTTCCGTGTTCTGTTGTTGGTTTTAGTTACTGTCATTGTTCTGTGGGATTGTAATTATTTTTACCTGATCATAAGATCATGAAGCTCATCACTACTTGCACGTTCATAATTTATTTTTTTCTAAATCAACATCTGTGAATAATTTATCATCATAGTCAAAATTCAATACAGAAATATGTAGTTTGCTGTGGTAAAATTATTAATGTCATATGTTTATAATATAAAATCACACATTTCTTAAATTAATGAACCTGTCACATACCATGTGGAATTTTTAAATATTGATTTAATTACAAGTAATCACAAAGTTATCATTAAAGATCAGCATTCTAATTCTCTCGGGTAAAAAGCAGTAAAAAAAGTTGAGTCATTTAAATTACTAGCAGATAAAAATCTCTGTACGAGCATTCTCACGCCTCTAACATTAGCAAATAATTACAACATAACAAACATCTAAATATGACAAACGACTTTAATCCACTCATGTGTGAAGACGCGTGTGCTAAACTTAAGTTTGAACAAAAAAATCTCATTTACCCTGAATTTTAAATACTCTGAGCCGAAGCATAGAGTTCAAAATCTCTTGATGTGGATGAAGTTCTAAATCAAAATAGTTTAAACTGTAGGGCGTGTTGCAGACAAGTCAATGTATGTTAACTCATGTTTAATGGTTTTCATAACACTCAATTGATCACGCATCGCGTCACAAATACATAAATTATTTTTTAAATCATGGGAAATGGCGACGCGTGTGTGTACTTTGAAATTATAAATTTGAAAATTTTTGAAGTACCGTGAGAGTATTGTGAATAATTTAAATTATGTGTACTTATCATAATGTATGTTATTGAAGTAACTTACATTGCAGCAATCAATTACGTATTGAATAATTCAAGTGTAATCATTTTGCCACTACGGTAACTTTACCTCAATAATAAGAAGTCTTTTGACACGTAAGTAAAGTAACCAAGACAAGCAGCCTTGCTCTAAGCCTTATTTTTACCAACATTTAAATCAACTGTTTAAATATTTAATCACTTTTTTAAACAATAAACTAAGTAGTTTATGTTTTTACTGAGGAAATTTTAATTATCCAAACCTCTGACTGGTGGCTTGAATGTTGCTGAAAACAGGCCTTAATCGACTATTTTCTTACTAAGATCCCTAAGTCATCATCGTCATCATCATCCACAGCCCGACTTTATGCCACTGCTGGGCATCGACCTCTCTGTTCACGTACCAATCCGCACGCTCCTGTGCCAGCCGCATCCAGGTTTTACCCGCATGGCAATAATGTCCTCCGCCCATCTCGCCGCGATCCATAAGTATATGAAATGAATTAGGATTAAAATAAATCATTATCTGCCTAGCCTTTTCCCAACTATGTTGGGGTCGGCTTCCAGTCTAACCGGATGCAGATGAATACTATTATTTTACATGGAGCGCCTGCCTATCTGACCTCCACAACCCAGTTACTGAGTAATACGATACCCCTTGGTAAGACTGGTTGTCAGACTTCCGGGCTTCTGACTACCCATAACGACTGTCAAAGATCCACGAATGACAGCCGGGACCAACGGCTTAACGTACTTTCCGAGGCACGGAGGGGTCACGGTATGTAAAGATGGTCACCCATCAACAACCAACTGCGGCAAGCGTTGCTTAACCTGATCGATCGACTTGTGCGGCTGTTATTATTAAGCCACGGGCCTAGGGGCTTAGTTGTTATTTACTTACATATTATTTCAATCCTAATTAGGATTAGTATTGAAATAATATGTAAGTAAATAACAACTAATACCTAATTAATTACGAAATTAACAAAATTATATCTTAACTAAATTCACCCGCATCGCTGTCGACTGGTAATGTACAGACGCCAGCACATCAATCTACCCGAAACTGTTAAATTTTCCCAATCAACTTTGAACCGTATGTTTAAGCATTAAAGTTGAAAATCTATTAAAGAAATTTGACAGATTGTAGTAGCTTGATGTGCTGTCGTCTGTACCCAAGAGACTGACATGACATGACAGACATTACCACGTTGTACGGCAATGCTTACCCTCTGGCCAGGGTAAAAGCCAGCCCTTGATAGGCTCGATAACATTTTTGTTAATCTCAAACCTTATCTCAAAACTTTCAACTAGAAAGATTGATGTCACATCACACTAATCACTCTAATATTATAAGTGAGGCGAAAGTTTGCGAGTGTGTGAGTGTGTGAGTGTGTGTGTTTATATGTTTGTTATTTCTTCACGCTCGAACGGCTGGACTAATTTTGATAAAATTTTGTATGGAGGTAGCTGAAACCCTGGATTAATATAAACGCGGCTTTTTATCCCGATATTCCCACAGGATCGACACTTACGCGGGTGAAATTGCGGGGCGCAGCTAGTAATATTATAAAGGCGAAAGTTTGAGAGTGTGTGTGTGTGTGTGTTTATATGTTTCTTACTTCTTCACGCTCAAACGGTTGGACCAATTTTGATAAAATGTTGTATGGAGGTAGCTGACACCCTGGATTAATATATAGGCTACTTTTTATCCCGATATTCCCACGGGAACGACATTTATGCGGGTGAAACCGCGGGGTGAAATACGTCAAAGAAAAACTACAACAAATTCTCGTTTTAACAAAACCCATTCTATGTATTATTTGTTCACCCAATTCCCTCGTCCCTAACGCCGACCTTTCACGAACTATTTGTCCACTAAAACAATTGCGAGGGATAAGGAAAAACACTAACACATCACGTACAAAGAGTTTAACTCTGCTATCTCGACATATAGGAATTGGTCGAGCGAGACAGTGACCGATGAGTATCGGAGATAAGTTTACTCGAAGTTCGCAGTTGGTTAACCGGTTTAGTCATGTGTTATTGGGTAATTACTGCCTCGATGGTCTCGTGGTCGAAAGCGCGACTGCTGAGCGAGTTGTCACTGACTCTGAAAGGGCCACCATCAGGGATTTTAATTTTGATAACACATATAAATGTGTCGCTAATTAGTCGAAATTTGTCGCCAAATATTTAGAATTTGTCGATCACTGGTTCAAAAGATATAAGGTTTATAGGTGGCCGATCTGGAGAGAGTCTCCCCAGCAGGGCCACATTTATATTTCAAAAAACTAGGGCACCTAGCGAACATCTGTTTTCTGCCACATTTTGTTGCCAATTAGTCGGAATCAGTCGCCAAGTCACAGATTTAGATTTTGTTTTTTTTCTTTTTTGATTTTTTTGTGAGGTGTATGTTGATGATGATGTTTTAACAATTTCCAGTCATTGTTATTTACTTAGCAAGTAAAAGTATATGAATTTGGGTGGGCCACAACTAAAAAATGAAAATGAAAATTTTGATTTCACAAAAAAAAAATTAAAAAAAAACTAAAGACACTGGCTTCCAAAGTTATTTATCACTTTGTAGTATTTTATTTGGAAGTCGGTTGGTTGTTTGTAATATAGTTCTTCATCATCACCGTAACACCAGCCTAATCTTTGTTCAAAACCTTATCTATTTACCTAATTATCTTCTAACCCTTACGAGACATCACTACAGACTTATCTAGAATGCAAATGATTCGTTACGTCCCTCTCCGCGTCGGATCGCATCGGATCGCAATTAGTGTAAACGGTACGGGCGACGCCGTCCGTGTAAGCTCACTTGATCCGTGTTTCAGCTTTGCGACAGCCAAATCCGACATGGATTTTTGACGATCTAGGGATACTGGATGTGGTTGATATGATTTATGAAGTGTTTATTGGAGCCAAGAAACGAAATTCGTCACCATTTTGTGAAATTAAATGAAATTGTATATTCTGTAAATAAGATATCGAAATTACAGTTACACGTCATAATTATAAAAAAATATGAGCTAGATGAGGTCGGCGATTCCTATCTGACTACTCAGAGAAGAAAGGCCGCACACAAAAAAGATCACAGGCTATCAAAGTCCAGACGTAATCTTGGTCAGATCAGACCATGAAGAAGACCATGTACCACCCTACATCAGAGTTTTATGAATTTACTAAGACATGATATGGTTAAAAAAGGAGTATGGTGGGCGCTTATTATCAAACTCTTAATGAAATAAAAGATTCAGATGCATTCATAAATGTTTCATCATTTCAGCCGAAAGACGTCCACTGCTGGACATAGGCCTCCCCCAAGCATCGCCACTTTGTCCGGTTTGATGCATTTATGTGAAACAATAACAACCATGTCTTACCGACAGCAATGAAATTATCTGGAAAAGAACCAGAGTTACCAATATAGCTTGCAGAGTAAGCAACATGTCTGTTGAAGGACCGATGGCCGGTGGAGCAGACGAGTCCTGGATTGGAGACCGCGTATCGGCAAGCGTAGTGTGGGACGCTCCCAAGCTAGACGGACCGACGACCTAAAGAAGGTGGCTGGGACAGGCTGGATGCGGAAGGGGGAGGGCTGGATGTTGTGATGCAGCCTAGGAGAGGCCTATGTCCAGTAGTGGACTGCGATAGACTGAGTGGATTGATGCCCGGTACCTTTTCAGAATCATCCACTTCATCAATCAATCAAAATTCCAAAATCACATATCAACGTGAACGTTACCTTGCGATACCACTTCCAGGTTGAATCTAGTCAAAGCCTCGTATTTTGTAATTGTTGCGAATTCGCGCGCATCTATCAAAATTAAATTTTACAGGATTTTGGGCTTTAAATCTTTGCTATAAAGGATTGAAATGTTACACTTTGTTTGTTTAATGTCCGTTCTGTATATTTCCAGTTTTCCACTATATTGGACTCGACATGTCCGGTGTTTTTACTTTATTTGAATGTCACTGCTGGTGCAACAGAATGTATGTTTTGTTGAGGTTTATTTAATAAATTGTTTGCTTACAACTGTTCGGTTTGTTCGGCTTTAAAGTAAATTGGTATTTTTGGGGACAAACGTATAGTTTGAACAAGATCACAAATTGTCCAGCGGTCTACATCCTAAGCACGAAATACGTAGATTCAGTTGAAGTTACGGGCGCTTCCTGCTCCGTATCATATACGGGTATAAGATTAGTTCGGAACCCGAACCGATGTGATTTTGTGCCCTTCCGAGAAATTAAAATTAACATTTGTTTTAACAAATCAACTGCTTTCCGATGGACCCGTATCTTTTTTGACAGACTTATAAATATTAGACCTGATTTGGTACGTACAGCTTAACCAAAGTTGATAATTCATTCATATAGATTAATGTTGTATAAAGGTTAGTTTCTATAAAGTGTTGACCGTTAACAATTGCATATTCAGCCTATAATGTTCCCACTGCTGGAACACAGGCCTCCCCCGTATGCGGCCGCTGAGGGTGACGGGGTCCGCATGGATTCATGCGGGCCAACACCTGGCCGGGGGGCGTTACGAAATGCGCAAGCACTCCAGCACCCCGGCTAAAGGTAGCAGCAGGACACCGTGTGGTTTTAGTCAGTAAGAGTCTGACAGACCCCTCCACCCAGGGTGGTGGACATCCATGAAGACTTCCAAGCGATAAGAAAAAAAAAACAAAAAAAAAAAGACACAGGCCTCCCCTCTGTGAGAGGCGTGAGCTGTAATCTATCCATGCGGGCCTAGTTCGGGTAGGTAGATGTCACATGTCTTCGAATTTTTGGTTCTAGGACATGCCGGGTACCTCACGATGTTTTCCTTCACTTTTGAGACCAGCGGTGATGAAAGTAAAGCGTCTGCCTGAGTTCAAACCCACGACCTACATATTGTATGTCGGGGCCGTCACTTCTGGGCCACCACTGCTCTCTAATAACAATTGCAAAGTAGCCAGAACACATTGTAAAAAGAAAATAATTTAAAAGAAAAAAAAAACTGTACTTACCCACACTATCACAAACACTATACCGGGTTATTGGTAAAACATTAACAACCTCTTAAGAGGTCATTGCACTCATCATTATGAACAACTTTTACTAAGAGACCAAACCTGAAATAAATCGCGAAAAAAAATCAGCTGTTCAATACATTTACGTTCGTTTAACTTGTCAAAATTTTTTTTCGCGATATCAGGTTTGGTCTATTGTTTTGTTTGGTTATTTAATCTTTTAAACCCAATAACCCTGTATAATAAAATCCTACACACGAAATAGAAACACAAACAAAAGAAAAAATCGACTCATCAAATTGAATAATCATTGACAAAGATAAAATTGTTGCAGAACTATCATTTTTGATGAATCGTGAACACGCGCCGTTTACGTGACGGATCGCATCCGTCCACACGAGCAAATGTGAATGATAACTTTATATTTGTGAATTTAAAAATGTTTGTGCCAAATTGGACCTTGTGCCGATGAAATAAGACTGTTGAAATCGTAATCGATCATTTAGATGCGCTTGAATGAATTGATGTGTGTGAAAAAATTGGTTGTACATCTTGAAATGAAATTGAATTAATGCCATGTTTTGTGCAAGATGTAGTTGTATCATATTGTTTATTAAACTTGTAATGTTATATCGTGTTGTGAGCTATAGGTTATTTTAAGTCAACTTCAAGGTAGATATCTGACATCATCATCATTCGGATCTCTTATCCAAAAAAAGACACACACAGTATGTCTTTTTCTTCCATACTTCTCTATTAGCCGTCATCTCGGTAGTCAGTGACATCGACGAGTAACGTTATTACCATGGATTCTGAACCCCCCTGGGTTAAAATTTTGAAATGCACCACCTTTGAAACGCACCAAATGAAAGGTCTATCGATATCATTTATTACGAATCCTTCATGCTCTTCTCTATGTTTTATCGTTGATGCATTTCGAGGAATAAAATGATAATATTTTTATTAAAAATTTATATATATGTTTTTATTCGAGGAATACTTTTGGTGCGTTTCAAAGTTGGTACGTTTCGAGGAATACTCCGAAATTTTGGGGTTATAATAAAAAAAGGCTGTTCCATAAAATATACTTACACCGCGTAGGTATTGCACTTTTCTATGAAACGGCTGGTTTTTTTTTTGATAGCCGACTATAAATTTCTACAAAATTCATGGCTAAATTACATGGTTTTATGGTTACATTGCTGTATACCTATCACGTTTATTTTGGTTTCCGCAAACAATTTAACTAAAAACGCCTCATCGTTCCCTCAACAACACACCATTACCAATAATCAACAAAACACAACCCCCAAATAGCTTAGAAGCTTCCACAAACAACTTCAACAAATCATCGCAACTATGAACAATATGAACTAAGATAACCATCTTATATCGTATTCATCAAAGGCTTTACCCAAATCTGAACAATGTTACATCTGTTTGGAACTGTCAAACATTTTAGGCAGCAATACGTATGTTAATGTGGCGTCCCTTCAAGTTTATTGTTATGGCGAGATGCTCTTAAACGGCTCTCGATAGGCATAAGACGTTTGGGACACACTGCGTACGAGGATGAAGAATGTTCCTTGGTAGACATCAATGTCTTTTCTTCAGTAAATTTTATCTTTTTACTTTTATGTGTCAATGTCTAGATCAGCCATCCTGTTCCTTTTGTTATTGCTAAATAGGCCTGCTCTTGACCTCGATCACGCCTGATGGAAAGCAATGGATGAGGTCTATGATATATATGCCCAGAAGATGCCTGTTCACTCTTGCTTTGAAGGCAGATGGTGAAGTGATCTTGAAGTAAGCTGTCAATAGTTAGCATCAGTTGGAACGACAGCTCACTTCACATAAGTTTTCACGGTAAGATTATTACAGAACAAACTGGCAGAAGTAAGTAATACTTTAATATTATATGTAGTTTAGAGTCTTGGAAACACCCATGAAGATATTATTTCTTGTCTTAAGATTTGTGCTAGGTTTCATTCTTTATGAAAAGTAATTTTTATTATGTTTTTTTTTTTACGATCGTTTTATTTAATTTATAATAAAAAATTACTACAACATTACAAAATTCAATAAATTTTTTTTTTTTTTTCAACTGGACTAGATTACATGGCAAAGTAATAATATAATATAAAGCACAAGCAAAACGTTTCTCAATTTAGGTAGTGGGTGCCGTACTGCTCTCCTAGATAGGTTACAAAATAACCTGTGTTTAGGAGAAACAGTTCCGATTCCCGTCATAGATGGTTGACTTATAACAGCACGTGTTAAATATATTGTATCTTATACAATTATGAAACATTCATGTTTAGATTTTCAATTTGATTACTATACCACTGAGCTCTCAAAGCTCACATACAGCCTCATACGCTACAGTTCTATTTACATTCACTCAACTAGAAAAAAAAAATCTGTAATTCCATCCACTTTTTTAACGAAAAATGTTGTATCGTACAAATTCTGTATGTATCTCATGAACCGATCCGTGTCTAAGTGCTACGGATCTCGTTTTCAAAAGCTAGTGAAATTCAAAACAGGCCGTTTGTACGTCAATGAGTGCTGGGAATTTATTGAAATGACTACACTGTATATTTCGGATTTTATTATATCGCTAAATGTTCCAGCTGTATCATTATTGCGGAGTTACTGACTGGGAATGGAAAATAAAATGCTTGTATACGAATTTGTGTTTTGATGTTGTCTTCACATTTAACACTACATTTGATTTTGTATTGTAGGAATCTTGAAGTTTTTACTTTTCCTGTATTCTTCCATTTTTCGGCCTATTGGAGGGTTTATTTTGCGTGAAACTTATTGTAGTGAAGTAACTAGTGGTGAAAACATCAGAGATTGCTTTCAACATCATTTTACATATTTTTACGTTCTTCAGTTTCAATGTGATATCATCATTCACCTGCACCCATAGCCTAATTTATTTATTGTAGGGACAACATATCTTTTTCTTTGTCATTTTCCCTTTTAATCGTCATCTCAGTAGGGACTCTCTTTCTAGCCATATCTACTTTCACAAAGTCCATCCGCTCAGTTTCCATTTACCATTGTAATAAAAATTGATTCTTCACTATTTTCCTTATTATTGGTGCAAAGATTGCATAAGAGTTATTTCATTTAAATGAACTTCAGCAGCAGGCAGCGTTCTGCTTACCCTCATGGGAAGAAGGTGCAAGATTATAAGTGTATGTGTGTGAAATTAAATATGATCTAAATTAATTCATTCATTACCCTTTCTTATTTTTTTTTGTTTATTTTATTGATTGCGTCATGTTTACCGCAAATAAACGTATGTTCTTTCTTTCTTCTTTTTTATCTCTCTCCGGTCGTGTCTGATTTCTGTCCTATCGGACTATGAGAGTGAGGGAAGAGAGAGTGCTCCAGTGCCGGCGCACACACTGGTGTAGATTGGTCGCCATGACCGAAATTCGAACTGGAGGACTTTATTTATAAATAAAATAAAAATATTTTATTGTCAGGCATCAAGGCATATAGTGTGTTAGTATTATATCTTACTTAAAAACTATATTTTTTTAAATAAAATAACTATATTTTTATAAACTTAAGTAAGAAACTAAATAAATTAAGAATAGACTCAGAAGGTACAACTCAGAGGACAATATCAAAATATTTAAAACGGATCCACAAAACGAAGTCGACTTACAAACTAACAAAAGGCAATTCATCGTTCAAGACAAAACTATTGTAGCGAACCATTCTAGCGAAGCTTAATTTGGTATAGCGATACCTCAAAGGGGACTTAAGACATTATAGATAGGTACAGAAGGTCTTCTCCATACAACGATTGAAGACAGGCGCACGCATATATACGGCAAAATTCATTATAAGCTTAGTAGTCAGCGTCTCATACAAATAAGGATTTTATCTATGTGTGCGTGCGTTTGACTTATTAGTCGATTCGCACGAATTTAGTTAATAATTAATTTGTTTAATTTTTATTCACTCGCTTCGGAAACGGGTGAATCGTCACTTTTAATATTCTGGTGACTCGCACGAATTTAATTAATTTGTAAAGTTAAGAAAAAAGTACACATTTTATAATATTTAACTCTTATCACTTATGTGCGCTAGTGGCCTTTTCTCTATACTTTATTGCATAAAATTCAAAATATTATGCCAATTGTCTAAGACATATTTCTGACTTGTCGACTCGCCCACAAATTAATTAACTGCGAGTCACCTACAGACAAAAAAATATTATTTATACGTGACGATTCGCCCGATTCGGGCGAGTACATTCGTGGGAATTGATAAGCCGTGCGTTTTTGCTCGTTGTTTAAATCCAAACTTCTGTAGTTACTATTTATGTGGTGGCGAAGAGTCGCGGTGGTTGTCGACTTCAAGCTAATGTATTCCGGCTATTGTTTGTGGCAGACGGGATTATGTGCCTGATATCAAATTGCTAGGTAAAAGGGATTGGGTCGGTTTGTCGATGTTACGGGTTGTGGCAAGAAATTGAAGATGTTCATGTTTGAGTGTTGTTGTGAGTTTACCATTATTTAGAAGAAATTATAAAAGTCTCGGTGAAGAAGAACCGACGCAGGCTGGGAGAGCAGCTGATCTATTCCGTAAGAATCTCACCGTGAAACCTTAAATGAAGTGAGCTTTCAATAGTCAATCCCTAAGTATAGGAAACGGGACACTACCGCACAGAAGTGATAAGAGTTAAATATTACAAAACATGTACTTTTCTTAAAATCATTGCATAAAATTCAAAATATGCCACTTGCCTAATACATATTTCTGAAGTTGTTGTCTCGCCCACTAATAAATTAACTTGCATGCGAATCGACTAATAAACCATCCATATAAGTGAAAAACAGTCTCACGTAATTTTCACTGGCTCTAATTTGTTCTATGGAACAAACATTACTCTTATTGCTACTAGCTCCAGAATTTCAACCAACCCCTTACAAATATCAGTAATTCTAACCGTTACATCAACTTCAAAATCCCCATTAACGCCCGAATTATTCGAAGTTTCAAGACGTCAAACTATAAATCCAGGGTAACATCGACAAGGCATTTTGCCAAGATTAACAATATCCCAAGCACTAGTTGGTCAAAGGACAAATTGAGATCCAAGATGGTAAATAATTAATTGTACTAATGGAACAGTTAGTTGGCAACGTTGGCATTTGTCAAAACAAGACGACGGTATGAATAGATTGTGGAAATAGTGGATGCTGGTATTGTTCAGTTTTGATAAGATTGTTTGGTTAAAGTCAGGACTGCTAATGAAGTTTTAGATAATGATATTATAAGAACAGGAGGTATTAAAATATGTCGTATTTTTTATTATCTTTTTTGGATGTACATATGCAACCATATCCACACAATTTACACAAAAACAAAACTGACTTTTCAAACTCAGCTCAAATTCAAACTCAAAGCATTTATTTTAATTAGACCAATTACAGGTACTTTTGAATTGACAAGGGGTCGGACAGTCAGAAAGATGAAGCTAGTTGCCCGTTCCAAAGCGTAGGTACCTATGGAGAAGAACGGGCAAGAAAGTCCATGGATACTCTTTTAAATCAAAATAATATGGTCACAAAGTCTGGTTTACATCATTGATGTTAAAAAACTGAGAGGCAATTCTCAAAATGTTAAAAACGTTTACAGTCTGATCTCAGTCTCAATCAAAAATATCTCTAATTTCCCTACGTTTTTGACATTTGTTTGTCGCCGAGATGAGATTGCGACCTAGATTTTGAACGTTTTAAATTACGAGAATTGGCTTTCTGATATTTAAAGTAACTACACAAAAATCATCAGTCAATATTTTAGTGTCACGTAAAGTTTTGCTAGGTAATGAAATAATTTGAACCTGAGAATGTCATGGCAAAGAGTTTAGTTAGTTTCATCGTATCTCTTTTTATACACATTAAAGATAAAATTTGCTTTTGTATCACATTTACGTCGATTTAATTTTATTTTTACGACTTCAGATCATAAATCATCGAAAAACTTATCTGACAGAAGCAATACCACTAAAAATAAATAGCATCAGCCATCATAATCCCAAATTGGTTTCCAAACATGAAACTTTAAAAGGAATCTATGATTGAATCAACACACGATAAATCGGTGAATTGAGGGACCCTTTATTGTTACTTAAACGAAGATGTACTGTTCACTGGATAAGGTGCAAGCGTCTTGATGCCTATATTTAGCATTTGGCTTATTAGTCGATTCACACGAATTTACTCTTAAGTTACTTTAAAAAACATTATTCTTTCTATAGGCGACTCTCACGAATTTGGCATATTTAGAAAAAAACATTTTTTTGACTGACGATTAGCCCGTTTCAGGCGAATAAATTCGTGCGAATCGACTGACAAGCCAAACATTGTCGTCACTTTCCAATGGAGTCACACACAGATATTCGTTTTTTAATTGATAACTTGAATTATTTGTAGGTATAGAATATGTAAGAGCTTGATATGTCGTCGTGCATACCATATTTTATGCAAAATAAAGATATTCTATTCAATTCTAAAATATATAAAATCTAAGTATAAATATTTCTTTAGCACGACTGGCACATCCAGCCATTTACCTCCTGACCTCTATTGTGTAAAGCAATATTGAGAGCGGGTGTAAGGGCAAGTAATTGTGAAGATGTCGTCGGATTACCGACCCTCGGGGCAAGCAGAACTTCAGGGATAAGTGATACATCAGTGTCGAATTGTGTCCGCTTGTGTCTTGGATACGGTTTGAATTCGGGATGATAGATGTGTTTTTTTTAGTTTCGGTTCTTGATGTCATGTTGTTTCTTAGGTATAACGTGGTTTAGGTTGAGTTTAATAATATATGTACATATTGATTAACGGCTTCTACCTTGGTTTAAAAAGAAATGAGTTATTGTTTACCAATAAATAATAAAAAAAATATATATCTGATTTTATTAATTGAGGTTTTTTTTAATATTTCCACGTAACAAGACAGACGTATAAAAAATCTTGTAGAGAATTTGAATTTTGAATTGTTAAAATTTTAGAAGTAATCTGCGCTTGCGACTTAGTTACCACACATGTAAACAAATATGTGTTTTTTGAAAAATAACTTTAATTCTTAAAAAATAAAGTTTATTTTACTTCAAACATAGGTAATTCATATTTTTCTCAATAGTGCTAGTCACTCTAAAATCAACTTATTACAACTGAAATAAAGTTGATATTTTTTTAACTTGAAATAACATCAATCGGAAACATACATTTTAATAGACTTTACACTATACATGAAAACTTATCACGGTTGTATTCAATGTCAAAACCTTTTTTTTTTACAAATAGTCCATTAAAAGGCACTTTTGAACGTCAAAACTTATAAGAAAGTAGAATTGATTCTAGGCGCCCCTCCAAAGGGTACTTGTGTATAGAGAAGAATGGGCAAAAAACCCCATATTACCATAAATTTTACAATATTTCGTATACGGTTATTATAATAATATGTGTAACCGACTTAAAGTTAGCTATAATTATGTCTTTTTTAACGTTTTCGTTTGTCGTTTATACCGTGACGTTCATAAGGTAAAAAATGTCGTTTTCTTGTCGGCTGTAGACGACCGTGGCGTGTTGGGCACGTTTTCGTTTGTCGTCTATACCCGACCGTGTCGTTCAAAAGGTTAAGATCGTTAAACATTATTATAGATCTAACAGAATCTCATGGCATAAAAAAACAGTGGTTTTCTGGATTGACATTTACGTAAAATGTTTTTTTATGCCATGAGATTCTGGTAGACCTAAACCAACCATCATAATCAGCCTATGTATAATGTTTTGACTGATTCTATTTTGGGTCTGTAGATCTATGAGAAATAAGTGCATAAATGATGGAATGTGATTTGTTGAAGCCAATATTGACGATGTGAATGGACAAGTGACTTTTTCCCAGACATGATGATTTGTTTATTTCTAGTATAAATTGCATCATCGTATTCAGCCTATAATGTTCCTACTTCAGATAGATAGGAAGTTGCTCCATGTAAAATACTGGTATTAAGCTGCATCCGGTTAAACTGGAAGCCGACCCCAACATAGTTGGGAAAAGGCAGGCAGATGATGATGATGATGAATGTTCCTACTGCTGGGACACAGGCCTTCCCTCTGTGAGACTGAACGGGCCATAATCCACCACGCGGGCCCAGTGTGGGATGGTGGATGTCGCATGTTATCGAATTTTTGAATCTAGGACATCCCGGTTTCCTCACGAAGTATTTCTTCACCGTTTTGAAAGCAGCGGTGATGGTATAAAATTTATTCATTTCATCATCATCATTTCAGCCGAAAGACGTCCACTGCTGGACATAGGCCTCCCCCAAAAGGGGGGGGGGGGGTTGCCATAATCGCCACGCTTGGCAGGCGGGTTGGTGATCACAGTATGGTATGGTGGTGGAATGCAAAGAGAACGTTGCTCCCCATTCTCCGGTACGCCCCTTAGTCGCCTTTTACGACACCCACGGGAAGTATGGGGTGGTGGGGTGGAGTAAAATTCGAAGTGGGGCTGCTAGGGCATGGGGTATCATATAAAAGAGCGCAGCTTGCACATTCTCAAAAACAAATTCTTTTTTTTTAGGCCGCATAGTTTTCGAATTTTGATGAAGAATGTAAAAAACAAATATCGTTCCCCCCTTATCAAATCGTCTCTGGTGTAAAGCTAGGTTTTGGGCTCTCCCCAAAACCTAGCTGAGCAAGTGTACAAGGCACATGACCACTGTGCGCCGTCTTCCCTGAGTTCACTCAGTGGGCCGACAGAGTCCCTACTCTAATCGACCGCGACCCCATATTCCCGCCTGACTTAGATGATGCAGGCGAGGTTTCGGCGTGTTAGGTGCCGAGACGGTTGTTGACGTTGTAATTACATACCTACACAACTTTGACACTAGTGTTAGTACATTCATAATAATTGTTAGTTACAAAGGTCTGAAAACTATGTTAGTCTTTCACTACAGACTAAAGTTAACAAAAGAATGAAATCAGTTACCTAAAAATTACAAAGAATGAGACCAAGTTGCAAGCATTAGAGCACAATTTTGAAAACATTACAATAATACATAAAAAACCGATAGAGATACCCATGTCCATTGAATCTTTCAATAATGTGAATGTAAATAATCAAAAAGTTGCCATTTTATTTAACGACAATAGCACTCTAAAGCTTTCCACATTCCCTTTGTTTACTCAAGGGGAAATAATTAGAGCAGATTCGGATGAAAACAAGGAAGGAAAAAGAAATAATAATTCATCAGGTAGAGAGAGATAATCCTGAAATTTTTGAAATGGGATGTAATAAAGCTGTGCTTCCAACAAGAGCGATTTTTTACTCGGATATTATCGCATGACTTCTGCTCGTGCATTTTCTTTGAGATGAGGACTTTTGAGAGTTGATGTTGGTCATGGGAATGCTCCATTTGCTGGTCATTTACTTTTACCATGTTTGTAAATATGTGAGCACCATGTATCTATCAGATAATTAATTTATATGTCATGTTTTCATTTTTGACGATGCACCTAAAATAAAATTACAGTATTTTTTTTTTACCTTTTGTGGTAAAAAAAAAATACTGTAATTTTATTTTAGGTGCATCGTCTTCACATATTATTATTATATAATTATAATAAATCTATGCAAAATACTGTAAAACATTTTAAAAGAGTAACAATGGAGTTTCTTGGCCATTCTTGTCCATACGAAAACTACGTTTTGGAATGTGCGACTAGAATGAATTCTATTTTGTTGTAATTTTTGACGTTCAAAAGTGCCTTATATGTGCCTATTCGAAATAAATGCTTTGACTTTGACTTCGGTGTTATTTTAATTTAAAATTAATGCCAGATATTTTTATCGGAGGAATAATTTTGAATTTTTGACAGTTTTTCCTTACAAAATCTGTCAGACGTCAATTTTATTCCACGAATAAAAATGACCTATCAATCGATTGAAAAATCAGTAACGAAGTAAATAGATTTGATGATGACAGCTGACATGGGTGAAGGAAAACATCGTCAGGAAATCTAGACTTAGTTATTATAAGTCTGAAATCGCCAACACGTCTTGAGCAAGCATGGTGATCGATGCTCAAGCCTTCTCTGTATAAGAAGAGGCATTTGCCCTTCAGTGGGAAAATAATAGTCTGGTTTTATTATTTACTAATTTTATCAAAATTTGTCCCGCCGTATGAGCGTGAAGAAGTAACAAACATATAAACACTCACTCACTAACTTTCGCCTTTATAATATTAGTGTGATTTCTAGTAAGTACCTACTGCGGGGAAAATGCCTCTCATACAGAAATGGCTTTGATGACCACACCTCTCTTCTTTAGTGCGTGTGTGAAAAGGTGATTTAACACTAGACTTGGCATGGTTTGAATATGAGTGGAAGACCAAAGAAACGATGAAGGGATTGTGTGAAAGATGATTGTGTTGAAAGATGACATCTCATAAAAACCGTTCACAGAATGAGTAAGCTGAAGTAAAAATGGGCCGGCCAAATTAACCGTTGCATCTATAGAAGTATGAAGAACGGCTTGTAAAGTTCACTCATCCTCCATAGAAAAGGGAGGATCCTCCGACCAAATGAGTATTATGTCTGGCGGGCAAGTGCCCGATGATTCATATCGGGCCGTTGTATATTGTAGTTGCACGGTAAACTCTGCTTGCGAGATTCAGGATTTTGCGTGACATAAGTATGACGGGAGGTTCGCATGTGACGTTGTAGATACCGCAACAAACCGATGACCGTTGGGGTAGACGTGTTCATGAGAGTTGCCGAAAATTGAGCTAAATGGCGTGCAATTGGAGAGGCCTATGTCCAGCATTGGACTGATGTAGGCTGATGATCATGACATCTCACAATTGCAACATTATTGGTGATTATTATATTGCGTATCTTAATAAATTCTAGGTTATTAGGTAATAATGAAGCGACTGATTTTAACCGTCTTGCAACGTGTTCAAAACTCATATCGCTCTTATCGCTTTGCTTCTGCCACATCGCTTCGGTTTTGGTGTGCGCCGGATTTATTTACAACGGGGAATAAGAGAACAGAAAGATGGGGCAAATTAGCAATTATATTATAAAAAAATCATCGGTTGTTTTAAAAGCGGTGTCGTTGAGAATATTTTGTTTTAGCAACACGATACGATGTAATGAGGGTCGGATACGTTATATGAGAATGGATAAAAATAATGGAGGTTTTGTATTTTATGGACGTGTTGTTAAAAATGGATTGTTTTTGCTTTTGCCAAAATGTTATTTTTTTATTTTATATAGCAGAACAGATAACTCTATGGAACTGATCACCAAAAGCACAGGGATTTTTTTTTTTCAATAAAAAAAACCGATTAAATAATCATTTCCCCTTTATTTACAGCAGTCCGATTCTGTAACCATCTCACCGTGAAAACTTAGGTGAAGTGACCGTGGAGTGAGCTGTCAGTGTCATCCCACCTGTTACTAGGGATTGACCAAGCATACATTTACAATCATTATCGAGATTTTTGAGAATTTAAAAAATTAAATTTTAAATTTTATATGATTTCAAAGCTAGTATTTTAGTGGTCAAAGCATTAATATTTTGTGGGGTTTTAAAATATAATAGCAACACAGTCAGAATCTTTTTTTTCCCCTATACTTGTCCATAAATAGCCAGAGGCGCGAGCGCGTCACGCACGACCATAGAGTTTAATCCCACGTAGTTTGCGTGGCGTGATCACTTCACCCGATTCACGACATATACGTCGTGCGATTAAATTCTATAGTCCATCAGCCAGGCTCACCGTTAGCACTCGATGACTTGACACACTTGGTTATCTCAGCAACGCTGAACATCGTCGCAGTCTTTACTAGACTCGATCTACAATCGCTCATAATAACAAACAATGTCGATGCGTATTTTCATCAGTCTAGCTGTCATAAATGTGAATGTTTTATTTTATTTACTGTTCGTGCGTGACGCGCTCGCGCCCCAGTCTTTAAAAGGACTAGTCTAGGGGAAAAAAACAACTGAGTTTCTGACTAAATTTCTGTTTTGCTATTTTATTTAAAACCCCCATAAAATAGTAATGTTTTGACAACTAATATACTAGCTTTAAAATTATATAAAATGGTCTATTAGTAGAATTAGCATAAAAATATTATTAAAATCTCAACAGGTAAAGGTAAAATATATTTATTTCTTCCTAAATATGTAAAGAATGTTTATGCGTAGAGTACCTTCCTATATCAGTTAAACAAATACGAATATTCAACTTAAATTCGACAGCAAACACTACCCAATCAATTCAAAACTACGACAAAATCTGGTAATCAATCAAAATAACCCTCAAACTCTATTGTGTCCCTCAAAAATTTGTAACAGATTTGTATGATCCATTATACCCACCCTCGTTCCACACATATCTATGTATTTTGGGACAAGTGGTACTTTCAAGTACCGTTCAGAACTCTCCAACGTGTCTTAGGATTGAGACAGATGGCCGAGGCAACACTTGAAAGGAAATTATCTTTTTTGTGTCGAAGTTTTCTTCATCTTTGTAGGGTGAGAAAAATGAGGTAGGTAGCTAAAAGATATTCGACATGCGAGAATGACACTTTTATATTATACGGTTGTTGCCATTATGAAAAATGATTTTATTCCTAATACTTAGTAGGTTTTGTACAATTTTTTTTACATTCTAATCATATTTTTAAAACTAGATAAACTCGTCTTTTCCTATCTGACTACTCTGAGAAGAAAGGTCGTATAAACTCAGAGGTCACAGTCTCTTTTAAAGACATAATACAGACAAAACCTTGTTCAGATCATGTGAGGACCATAATACAGACGCCAGCACATCAAGCTACCTAAAACTGTCAAATTTTCCCAATCAACTTTGAACCTTACGTTTTAGCGATAAAGTTGAAAATCTATTAAAGAAATTGATATCTGAAATGGACTTTTTAGGAGAGAACCACACAGGTTCGAATAAATCTGTCAAGTCAGTGAATCTTATTTATATGGAACAAAGTTGAAAGAACAAAATGGCTTCTCCGTGGCTTGTCTAGCCATTTTAAGTAAAAAAAAATGGTTATAAATATTTTTTTTTCTTTTTTTCTTTATTTACATATAGGTAGTACCTATGTATCTACTACAGCAGCTAAAGTAGATACCATTGTTTTTTACTAAACATACATATGCTATGCATATACATATACTATGCATATACTAAACCTACCTATACATAACTATCTGGCCGCTAAAAACTTCGCCTTTATAAACATTCACCATAATTTAAGTGATTAAAAACCTCCTCCTTTTTTGAAGTCGGTTAAAAATAAAAATGCAAATCCGATATAACCCGCCGTCCGTATTTATCTAATGTCATATTTGCATACGACATGTTACGACACGTCTCGGCACGTGCCCACTGACGTTTCACGCAGATTACATTTATTTTCAATCTTCATTGTTGATTGAAAATGAAGATTTGCATGTTTTTGTTACTTTTGATGATGGGTAATATCGTCATGCGTTTTCTTGTAATGGACTTAGAGGTAAGTAGAATTGATGTGTGGAAATTAAAAAAAAACCGGCCAAGTGCGAGTCGGACTCGCACACGAAGGGTTCGTTTTCGAAAACGTTTCTTTTATACCCCTTTAAATTTTAGCTTTATTTTATTTTCATTATTTGTTGTTACAGCGGCAACAGAAATATATAATCTGTGAAAATTTCAACTGTCTAGCTACCACGGTTCATGAGATACAGTCTGGTGACAGACAGACAGACAGACAGACGGACAGTGGAGTCCCGTTTTTACCCTTTAGGTACGGAACCCTAAAAATTAAAGCGGTGACTTTATATACAATATTTAGGTAAGCACGAAGGGGCTAAGAATGTAATAATAACCGCACCGGTCGATCGACTTCGCGGATACGCGCTAACGGATCTTTGACAGTCGTTACGGGTCGTCAGAACCCCCAAAAGTCTGACAACCAGTCGTACCCAGTAACTTGGTTGTGGAGGTGAAAGAGGCAGTCGCTCCATGTAAAAAACTGGTACCAAGCTGCATCCGGTTAGACTGGAAGCCGACCCCAACTTAGCTGGGAAGAGGCTAGGCAGATGGTCAAGAGTAGGGTTGTCCAACCTCAAACAAAAGAAAATCATAAATACAAACCAAAAATAAGACACCATAATCTAATAATTTACCACAACACTATTATGCCGGCTGTCCATTTATATGTTTTCTACCAAATGCTTGGTCACGACGTAGGGTCAACCAAAAAATGTGCGGCTACCGTGTGTAGCCGTTTGTCTTCATCGGCGACAGGTTTATGACCGGGGGCGGTAAATAATATCGGCGCGGAAAAGACGTCATGCAACATTCATACGTTATTTTGATACAGGTTGATGTTGTTCATGGGAAATGGTATCGGTGCAATTTAGCAAAATGCTAGATTTCTCGAAGAAAATGGTAATCCATTTTCTTCGAGAAATCTTCATTTCATTTTTTTCATTTTTTTTTGTCGTCAAGTGGCGAGATGGGAGGACGACATTGTTGCCATCGCAGATAAAACCTGGATGAGGCTGGCGAGGAACGTAGGGATTGGCACATGAAAAGAAAGGCCTATAGAGGTATGAGGGACAGGGTGTAATTTTGCGTGACGTCAGAATGACGCGTACTTTGCATGTGGCGTTGTAGATACCGCTACAGGGCCTATACCCAGTAGAGGATGCAGTCGATCTGGGGATGATAATGCAACAGATTTGAGTGCTTACCTTCTGATGGCCAATTCCTGTACTTAAAAACGTTCAAAATCTTGTCGCTATCACATCTCAGGGACAATCAGTGTCACAAACTTGTCAAAAATGTAGGGAAATTAGAGGTATTTTTGACAGATTGAAACTGACATCAGACTGTGAACGTTCTTAAAATTACGAAAATTTTCCCTCCTTTATTCTGCAGAAGGTTACGCATTTTTGTGAGATCCTGCTCTGTTTTTCGCTTTGCACAACATGAATCGTCTCCTATTAAAGCCTCATTTAGTTGAAATTTAAAAAGAAAATGAGAATAAAAGTCCATATTGCTACAAGGTAGGATACATTTCAAAACAAAATACAAAGGAAAGAACGAGAAAATATTTTCTCAAACGTATGTAATGAATATGGAAAGCATTTTCTTCTTAATATAAAAAAGAAACATCCTGTTTATGAGACAGTAACTGGATTTCCTCTAATACCTCTGAGCTGAGGGTCTATTTCGTGATATAGGTGGACAACTGGCGTCGTTCCTACTGGTAGGGATAAGTAGATACTGTACTATATTGTTTCATATTATTGCGATAAATATGAAGAATATTTGACGAAATATGATGATCATTTCATTCTCCTTTAGTTTTTTTGGTGCAATTTTATTAAGACTATCTGTCCATGATAAATATTTATTTTCATACTAGCAGTGCCCCGCGGTTTCACCCGCATAAGTTTCGATCCCGTGGGATATCGGGATAAAAACTATCCTATGTCCTTTTCCGGGACTCAAACTATTCCTAGGAATACATACACAAAAATTTCATCTAAATCAGTTCAGCGGTTTAAGCGTGAAGGGGTAACAGACAGACACACTTTCGCATTTATAATATTAGTATGGATTAGTGCAGATATGTACCGTTAGTAATAATTTAAGAAAAGTTTTAAAATTGACACAAAAAGTTTAATTGTCTGAACAAAGTTGAAGTTTCAAGTTTTATTTTTTTCTTTATAACTTTGAGGAATAGCTTATGTGCCATTGCATATTAATAACGGAACAGTTAGCGCCATCTATGGCATTGGGTCAGAACTTCTATGTTATGAAAATGGTGACCTATTATCGACTTAACGGAGGGTCCGAATATTATGCTTGGTTTGGGATCGAGGGTTACAATCGCATGAGTGCCAATGGAGTTTAATCAGCGGAGATAAGTTTAAATAACAAAATGTATATTTTCCGAGTAATTTAAATAACTCAGATCACGTATTTAAATAAATAAAACTACGTTTTAAAATTTAAACTTGTGTTACATACCTTTAAACGCCAATGACATGTATGTCACCAATCTATACTAAGAGCTTGTTTTTTATTTATTTGAACGCGCTAATACCTAGATCTACGAAATATTTTTTGTGCATTTGATAGCCCTATTTTCAAGGAAGGATAATTATATAACATCACACTAGGACCTTTAGAAGCCAAGCAAAAAGAAACAAGTCGGAAAGAACGCTAAGCGAAAATGAAGTCACTCATACTCTATAGAAAAGGGAGGATCCTCTGACCAGACGGGTGTTGTGTCTGGCGGGCAACAGCCCAATGATTCATGTCGGGCCGTTGTATCTATGCTAGTTGCGCGGTAAACTCTGCTTGCGAGATGCAGGATTTCGCGTGACGTCAGTATAACGCGTTGTTCTCATGTGGCGTTGTAGATACCGCAACAGCGCGGGCAGGCGATGCGATACGACGGGGTGAGTGAACAAGCACGCGGACAAAGTCGCGGGCAGAAGCTAGTATATCATAAAATATAGGTATTGTCAATCCACCTATCATAATCGTATGGTCAACCGAACATCTCTAAACGCTGATGCATTTGGGATTTTCGGTTGAGATATTGATATATCTCATAAAATATAGGTATTGTCAATACCTATCATAATCGTATGGTCAAGCAAAAATCCCTAAACGTATCAACCTATTAATCAAATCAGACTTAGCCAGATGGCGTCCATATCCCAATAAAACCGATCCATACTTAAATATCAATCAATAAGATGACACATTACATTACAATAATTACATTTACCCAAAAAAATATTCACCCTCTAATATCATAATCCGTAGTTTCCCCAAAAATACGTAGTTACCCTAAGATCCGTAATTTCCCCGAAATCCGTTTAAACGCAACTATTTTTGGTAAATCGGTGGAAAGAGGATCGCGTATAAGGGAAGTGTAATCAAATCATGGCGCAGACATAATCGAGTATTATGGTGTTCCGCGGGAAAATAATTTCGAATTTTTTTGTCCATTCCGTTTTTATTCATGACCGTGTTTTTTTATTGAATTATAATATAGTTGGTTCTAGTAATGGTCGCTTTCGGCAGATGTCTGAATAGTAATCTGACCATAATTTAAGAGGTCCGTCATATTACTGCGGATTTCGAAATGCGTGTTTCGAAATATCTAATCGTAATTTAGCCATTACGTTTTTGATACCAAAATAATAATATTTACGTGTTGTCATACCTAAAATCTTCATACATCACTGTTAAAGTTTATTTATATTTTTTTAAACTATGTATTGGTTTATTAATTGCCCATAATGTAATGCATGCTATGCTTTTCTGTAACTAATGAGACGCTTAGTCAATGTACAAATGATGAAGTTATAGTATACTCATTGTTGAAAAGCCTAATAATAAATGAATAAAGTCAGAAAGCAAGGAATCAAAAGATAAAATCAATAGCTTTTAATATAAATCTTGAATAGCTAGACTGTCAGTTGACTTGTGTACCTAATACACCGCATTATATCAACCACAACATCGCAGATAATCCAAAATTCTTTTAGCTTACTATCACAAAAAGAGCATTCAATTTCGACAATAAATCATACATTACCTGTGGTAGGGCTGTGACAGGCAATTTGTCATGTACCCGTTGACGCGTAACGAAGAGATTTGAGGAACCCTTTTGAGGAATACTCAAATCCGTTTGGAGGAATACCGAATTTTGTTATTGTTACGGTTTTGTGAGTTTTCGTTTATTTGCGAAATAATCGTAAGGATTGTGGGGAATCGTTGGATGGTATTTGAATTTAGTTCATTTTGTTGTTTTGAAAAGATGAGTTTGAGTTAAGGAACTCAAATGGAGTTGATTAGAACACCAGGCAAGGCGCAGTGATGACAAGCTGAGTGAGGCAGTGATCGAATGGCGTCGAAAGACTGGAAGACGAAATGTCGGTCGTCGGAGATGGGGCGAACGACATTGTTTCCATCGCGGGAAGAATCTGGATGAAGCTGGTACAGGAGCGTGGGGATTGACACATTAAAAGAGATACCTATCCCCAGCGGTGGATGAAGTCTGGTTGTGGATGATGGATGATGATGATGATAATGAAATATGAGGTGATTCAATTGAGTGGGAATATGAGTTAAGAGGAAGGCGTGATTGCTTTTCTAATATATTTAGAACTAGCAGTGCCCCGCGGTTTCACCCGCATAAGTTTCGATCCCGTGGGAATATCTGGATAAAACTATCCTATGTCCTTTCCCGGGACTCAAACTATATCTATACCAAATTTCATCTAAATCGGTTCAGCGGTTTAAGCGTAAAGAGGTAACAGACAGACACACTTTCGCATTTATAATATTAGTATGGATTTTATAATTTTTAAAGTTTTTTTTAAATATTACACGCATAACCACAGACTGTAATCAACGTAACTCAATGAGGGATTTTCTTTTTCTTTTTTTAACGCTTCCCTAGTCGCTGGATAGATGGCGCTGAACTTGGTAAGTTACTGCAAGGAACGGAAGTCACATAATTTTTTTATTAATTCACTTGGATGTAATTTTGAGATCGTAAAACGAAAGCAAACGAAACTGTCACTCAACGAGCGTATATGACATGACGCAATGTTTTTTTTCCAAGCGTTTTGACTTTGGCACCTAGTAACGTAGTCAGTTCAACGCCATCTTCAGGGTTCTTGAAAACTAAGTTTTTTTTTTAATACTCAAAAGAAAAACCTCTTATTTCAAGGTTTATTTAAGAATCTGTACATATTTTTGCCGTTTTCTGTAGTAAACCTCATTAGAATTCGTTTCTAAAATTACTAGTGTAATTTCTTTAGAGATTATTTTTAAGTAACCCATTTATAAGATTTGCAAGTAGGTAAGTGAAATAGAAACATGGCAACAAAACGTTTGAAAAATAGCAAATAAAAAAGGAAATAAAGATATTTTTCTAAATCAAAATAACGAACCATAAATTCTATTTTTATTTCACCACCCACATACCCCATCTTACCCAGGATTAACACATCATTAGCCATAGCCCTAGGGGTGAAATCGAACCTTTTTTCCATGTTAATTAAACAGATTAAAGGCAGTGTCCGCATGACCTATTTTTACCCCGGTAGCATGCTTTACATTCCCGTGAAGGGATGAAATACATAAGGGTAACGTATGAACGATTTTAAATAATAATGCTAATTAGTTGATGAAATATTGCTATGGTTTGTTTTAATTGGACGTGTCGTTATCACGAATAGGGAGATAAAATTAAAGGTCTTTTTTATTTGGCATGCAAAATATATCTACCTACTTGGTTTTTAAAAATGGCTGAAACAAAGTACAAACGACAATTTTGATATTAAAAATAAGTTTTTTTTCTGTTCATAATTTATTAAATCAGTGTGTATTACTTTAAGTACCATAATGAGTGATTAATTAATTTATCTTCCAAATGTCTCACTGTCCAATATAAATTCAAATTCCTTTCTCAGCCCACCCAACAATTCTCTTCAATTACAATTGCAACATAAAAAATAATAGAATGATGTTGACAATGAATTTTAACAAGCTATTCGAATTAAGAGTATCATCGCCGAGGCTTTAAAACTCAAAGCCAGATGGGTCCAAAGCCGAAATTATCTCATTTCATTACAATATTATTATTTGAGGACATTTCTGAAGCAATCTCGGTCGTCGGTACACCTGAGACCGTAGTGTATACTGAAGTGCAAACTGGAATTTTGAATTGAGATTGTTGATTATTTTTGAAAATGGAATGGCAAGTTGACATTAGATTATTGAATGGCCTGTAACTATACTACACTTCTGGACACATCTATTGGCCCACCTTGTATTTTCAGTTTCGTTTGGTCCTAGCTAAAATTTTATATTAGGTCGAGCAAAAAGTTTTTATGCAGTTTTGAACCTGGCACATTCACAATTTCATTCAATAGTCTTTTTTTGAATTTCGAACACAGAATTTAAAGAAACAAAAGACAATTTGGAGCCTGTTTGTTGATATCAAACAATCGAATACTAAGAAAACTTGGTTTTATTGGTTTACTTGGATTTAATTCTTGAAAAAGTGATTGATATCTTTGGTTTTGCAACAAACATTACTTATTCTTAACATTAAGGTGAGGTTCTATCAATAATCTATGGATACTTCACCTGAAGTCGCCGCCCAAGCTGTGGCACTTATTCAGGCCGGACACAGCCAAAGAAACGTGAGTGCTTACTTAATTTAAGTCGATCTGCGGTCCGAAATGTTTATCGGGGGTACCTAGAGACTGGCGGCTTTGTTAGTCGCCAAGGAAGGCCACGATCTCGGGTCACAACTGAAAGGCAGGATCAATTCATCATGACGACCAGCTTGAGAAATCGTCACCTTACCTCCATTGAGATACAAAACCAACGTCGCGACTTCCACGGAGTATCTGTGAGCGCTCGAACTGTTCGGAGAAGGTTAAAAGAACGCGATATGGTACCACACAAGCCAGCTAATGGGCCCAAACTAACGCGAGCCCACCGAACAGCGCGCCTTCATTTCGCACGCAGTCATTTAAATTGGACACAGCAAGATTGGAGCCGTGTACTCTTTTCTGATGAGTCTAAAATTGTGTTACATGGCAATGATGGAAGGAAGAAGGTCTACCGACGTAACGGAGAGCGTTTCGCACAATGCTGCTTTGAAGAGAGGGTTGCTTATGGCGGTGGCTCATGGACTGTCTGGGGCGGTATATCCGCGAGCGGCAAAACTCAACTTGAGGTTGTTACAGGACCACGGCTGCCAACATTAAATGCTGAAAGGTACATTCGTGAGTGTTTAGAACCTCACGTGATACCATACGCGGACTATGTGGGCCCAAATTTCCTTTTTAGGCATGATAATGCAAGAGCCCATGCGGCCGGCATCGTCAGGGAATATCTTCGGGATGTGAACATCACAGTTATGGACTGGCCAGCCAGAAGCCCAGACATGAACCCCATTGAGCACATGTGGGACGAGCTAAAAAGACGTGTTAGGGCTCGTCAGCCAGTTGCCCAGACGATGCAGGAGTTGAAAACTGCCATAGAAGAGGAATGGGAGATGATCCCTCAAAATTTCATAGAGCGGTTGATAAACTCTATGCCTAATCGTATGAGAGCTGTGGTAGATGCCCATGGAGGCAACACGCGTTATTAAATTAAACCTTTATTTGATAAAACATGTTTTTTATTCAAAAATCAATTGCCTTTAACAAGGTGCATATCCGACTTGTTAGGCGTAGCTCCATGCCGTATGGTATTCAGAATTCAAATTTAAAACAATACGATCGAAAAAGATGGTAAAATGTATCAGGTTTAAAACTGCATCAACAGTTTTTGTTCAATCTAGCAATCATATTTCGGTAGGGGCCATCGAAACCTAAACTCTAAGGTGGGCCAATAGATGTGTCCAGAAGTGTATATTTGAATGAAGACTTTGAAATAATTTTGAAGTTAGGGAACAACAAAGTGAATGTCATACTTTACAAAGTTTAAATTCCGTTACAACCGTTACAACCTTTTTGTTACCAATGGTCACTCAATAATCAACTTAAAATACATTTCAGTAAAGTAGATAACTGATTATGTGGCGACGGAATGTAAATTATCTGAGATTATGAACACTGCGTACATGGACCTTTTCCCGCGAATGATGTTGACAGAAGGGCGCTGTAAGAAGGTAAACAGTCTTGTGCAATTGATTGGTGAACATAATGATACGCAAATGTTTTGTGCAATGTCAATTGGAAATTGAAATAAACGTATACAAACAAGATGGCGGCGTTAGTTCCGATTTTGTCCACGCCAAAATAACCTTGTAGCGCTATATGTAGTATGATGACGTAACCTGCATATTCAAACGTATGGTGTTAACTACACTCCCGGAATCTAAAATCGAGTCAACCTGCATTTTTTGTATACATGTCTTTTGTTTACATGTCTATACATTTTCAATGGTCGTGGATTTAAATTCGGCCAGTATCTAATGTCATTTTCAAAACTGCATAAAAACTTTTTCGTTAACGCATCGTTATTGGAATGGGAGCTTACGGTAGGAGTAACCTGGTAGAAATCCCTCCATGCGACTTTTTAATATATTATGTAATAGAAAGAGACAGAGAGAGAGAGAAATAGTTTTCATGGTTTTCGAGGGTGCTGAAGCCAGTAGTGAGGTCAAAATGAAAATCCAACATGGCGGCTGTGACAACGTAAAACAAAATCCATTTGAAATTTTTGTATCCGCCATCTTGGATTTCATTTTGAACTTCATTACTGCCGACCCTTGACCACTTGACACTTTTTTTTATATTTTACGTCTTTAACCTTTTCACCACCACAGTCATGTATAGATGACAAACCACAATGTGACAGACTTTGACTCCGAGGGCACGTTTTTGATTTTTTGACGTGTGGCAAAAGGTTAAACCTAACACAAAAATGCACGATGGCTTAATTTAAGAGTCCGGGAGTGTACTTTTATTCCGGAAGCTAAAATGACATTTATGGGATTTTCAGGTGTAACATTTTAAGTTACATAAGCTTATAGGTTGTTATTTTACAAATCATTGAGACAAAAAATAAATGCTCAAGATCCAACATAACGCGGTATACAAATCTTAACAAGGTAAGTCGTTACCCGTAAATACGACTAAATTTCCCTCGCTTATACTCCAACATTCAATATCCTAAAAGATTCACTCGTACCAAATCAAAAAACACTTCATTCATGGCAAAACCACCGTTCTGTCATAAACATAGAGTTGATATACCATGCAAATGAAATTGGTAAGAGTGTAACCGCGAAATTGTATTACCGACTTTTCTTTTACAGACCAGTCATTCAAAAATCAATCTTATGTTTAACAAAATATGGTGTTTACACACTGCAGATGTTTTGCCAGGGGTAAGTAAGTCCTTAACACAATTCGTGGGCATCTCGTCACAGAATTACGGGTGCGTTCATGTGTGAACCGTCTCTTACGGCTTCGGCGGCAGGTTACTTAAACCGCTGAGTTATATTGATTGTTAGATGAAAAGTTTATAAAAAAATGAGTAGGCAAGTACTGGTTATAATAGCTTTTATAATTGATTTATCTTTTTAACCGCTTGTGTGCCGTAATTACAGAAACAATTAAAAAGCCATTGTGTCTCACGTAGATCTACGTTCCGGCAGACTAAGGGTTAATAGATTATTGTATGTTTGGTCAATATGAGAACGTTGTAGGCCTTTGTAGACTAGATTTGTCGGCCATTTTCTATTTTAATTAAAGTACCTGGTACTTGTAATGTTGACAGGTCTACCCTGTCCTTCCATACCTATTATAATCAGCAGTCAGTCATAATTTTCCCACTGCTGGGACACAGGCCTCCTCTCCGTGAGAGGGAGTGGGCCGTAATCCACCACGCGGGCCTAGTGCGTTTTGGTAGATGTAACATGTCTTCGAATTTTTGGTTGAAGGATATGCCGGTTTCCTCACGATGTTTTCCTTCACCGTTTTCAGAGTAGTGGTGATGAAATAATTTACACAAAGTAAAGCGCCTGTCTGGGTTCGAACCTACGACCTACAACTCGTAAGTTGCGGCCGATGCCACTGGGCCACCACTGCTCTCAACCTATTAACACAGTAATATGAAAATGTTTAAAAAAATATTGTTTAATGTTTCGCAGATGTTCACACGTGCAATCAAACTGTAATATTTTAAGAGTAATATATTATTATTTTTTTAAATAAAAATCATTATTTAAAAAAATATTATATCACTCGTCTCACAAACAATATTTCAGATTACCTACCTATTTATTTTAAAACAAGGATACCACCGAGACATAAAGTATCATAACATGAATAAAATATTCATCTGTACCCGCCATTTCTGTTTCGTTAGAGTAGAACAAAACAGATAGACAGAACATCATTCTAGCCCTTATTTCCACGTAATAAAAAACAAATGATTTTTACAATACTTTGGCAGTGAAAGCTGTTTCACACGATCTGAGCGTTGTGCTGCGATTCTGTTCGAAATTTTCTGCTCGGCTTACAAAGTCTGTGTTATTTATCTTAATTATGCTACTGTTACAAAATGACCTTCCTTCTTGAACAAGCGTTGATTACCACGTCTTTTTTCCTCCTAAATAAAACTAACTGCGCCATGCGGTTTCACCCGCGTAAATCTCGATCCCATAGGAATACGTAAAAGTAGCCTATATGTTAATCCAGGGTGTCAGCTACCTCCATACAAAATTTTATCAAAATTGGTCTAGCCGTTTGAGCGTCGAGCGTGAAGAAGTAACAAACATATAAAAACACACACACACTCACAAACTTTTGTCTTTATAATATTAGTGTGATGTGATAAACTCACGCTTTCTTCCCATCCTTGGGGGTAGGCAGACTCTACAGAACGTCACCTGCTAAGATCATCCTGCGGTGCAATTCTTTAAAATCTCACCGTGAAAACTTAAGTAGAGTGAGCCTAGAGTGAGCTGTCAATTCCTAGCAAAAAAAAACTCACTTCACCTAAGTTTTCACGGTGAGATTTTTACAGAATCGACCGGCTGATTCTTATATAATAATTGATGGTTCTAGTATACATATTATGGCTGATTTAGATTTGCTTTGGTTAAGAAACTTTAGTTGAAGTAGGGAGAGTTGTGTCAAAACGTCAGTCCAGAAGTGACAGTTGTTCATTGTGAAGTGTCACATATAAACGATAACGAAGTTAACTCGCTCGTCTTAAGGATAAAGGCATTGATTGATATTTAATGAAATAGTTATTCAGTAGTATTATATGAACTTAAACTCAAACTCAAACCATTTATTTCAATTAAACCAATTACAGGCACTTTTGAATTGTCAAGGGGTCGGTCATCAGAAAGATGAAGCTAGTTGCCCATTCCAAAGCGTAGGCACCTATGGAGAAGAACAGGCAAGAAACTCCATGGAAACTCTTTTACATCAAAATAACTTAGGGGTTGTATTGATGATTTTAATAAATGATAAATAATTTATTTTCTGTAAGTAGGTTTGTGTAAACACTTTTCACGTCTATTATATTTTTTTTACTAGATGAGGTCGGTGTTTCCTATCTGATACTGAGAAGAAAGGGCGAAACAACCTCAGAGGCCACAGTCTCTTTTAAAGTCCATACAAAATCTTGGTCAGATCATGTGAAGACCATGTAGACTGGTGTCTGAAATGGTCTTTTGAAGAAAGAACCACACAGATTGAGTGGACATGTCCAGTCAGTGCACGCATTTGTCAAAAATCGTGCAGCTCAACTCAAAACTTGAGGAGCTCAACGATTACAAATCTGTAAAGTCATATTTGTTACGGTCGCAAATCATATTTTAATCAACATACAATGTGGCGTCTCTAATCTAATGCGATTGTAAATCAGCATTTATAGGTCAGGCTAGTTAAATCGATAGAATTTTATAGTAAAGTTAAGGAAATATTTAGCTTTTTAAATGTTGGTAGTGTGTAAAGTATCTAAGCTTGTGTTTTTAGTTCATTAAAGGTGCGTGCACGCGGAAGCAGTCGCCGCCGGATGCCTTTTACAGCGGCAAGTCTTTGGCGGCCTGATCAATGGAGTGCGACTAAGGTGACCTCAAAATATCAGGACACTTTTTGTTGGAATCTGCCTGATACGATATTGGTGACGCTGTATTTTATAGAAAAACTTGTAGGAGATGGATTCAGTATTACTGTAGTTATCAACATCATATACATATGTCGGAGACGTCATTAGTACCGGAGCTGACTTGACAACGATGCGGAAGTGGTATGACGACAACGACTATTCGGAACGCCAGCGCCATCTGGTGGCGCTTGACAGAGTCTTGCCTGAGTTCGTGGGGGGTCAACGCTGGAGGACAGCGCGACAAGAACGATGTGGAGCTCTCTTGGATATTGGACCTCGTATGAACAACATGTGCTCAGAAACTGTCCCGCGTTCCGTATCTGGTTGTGTCGTATACCTAGTGTGTAATTTGCTAGCGTGATTAAATTGTTTGTGAAATTATAATCTTATTTGAACTGAAAACCGTTTTTCTATTGCGCATTATCCAACATATAACCCACTGCAGCCCACACTAGATAAAATATGGCTGATAATAACGAGACACTATACCCTCCCCGTCACATATAAGTCTTACCTACGTAAGACTTAGGCATCCTTACATCCGAATTCTGAATTGTAAAAAATTGAAGTAAAGAATTCGTTAAACTCTAATTAACCGCTTTATTCAAATCTAGCTTCTGCCCGCGACTTCATCCGCGTAAAATGTCTTGATTCCCGACCCACCCCGTCGTCGCGCATGCATTGACTGCACGCACTATTACTTCGTTTTCGCTTCCATTCTGACTTTTTTTCTGCTTGCTCGGTTCTTTTATCCTAAGGATCTTAGCGTGATGTTAATAGCCTAGGTAAGTTGGTCAAAAAAAAAATCTCCTGTTTCATACAAAACTTCAATACCTACTTGACCAAAATGTATGAAACAGCATATTTTTTTTTCGTGATTTCAAAGTTGGTCACATAGTGAAAGTTGTTTATATTCATGGGTAGAACACCATGAAAAAAATTGGATGGTCTTTGAAAAGTAACCTGTATATATGTCACATGATCAACTTTAAACGTTAATAATACCTCGGAAACGCGACGCTTTGCAGGGTTTACTCAATATTATATTTTCCGTTTGCATTGATGTCAGGTATCGATTTATCCAAGCTAAATGCGTGGCCGCCATTTTGAAAAAAAAACAAAATGTGTGTGTGTTTTTTTTTTTTGGAAAAACTTTTACCACACTCAACCGAAAAATTCTGTCCCAAATTTCTCTATCCCGTAGTCGCCCTATTCTCTTTGACGTTCGCCGCCCGCATAAACAATAACATTCAAGCTGAGCTCTCTACCTCAGGGAGTACCTTTGTCGCGAAATGATCAGTCTCACAGAAGGAAGTCTTCAAAAGGTATATTAATGAGATGCGAGTCTTTGACGAGTCTCTCAAAAGGTAATCTTTGATAATACTCTGGGGAAGTTATTGTATTTTTCCTTTTTTGTTGAAAATTTTTGACGGGATGTTGTTTTAATCTGGTAATGGGATACCTGAAAATAGATTGTAACGTATAATATGAGATTTTGAGGGTCGCGTGATACAAGCACTGTTTTTGTTTGTTGTCCAAAAAACTATGAAACACACTATGATTTATTCTGCTTCATTAATTTTGCTATGTCGTAAATATGTAGATACATCTGTTTTTTTTTTCACAAAAAATAAAATAAGAAATTTACTTTACATTTCTTACATTAATGTCGCTACAAATTCATTGGTCATTTCCGCGCGTAGAAAACCGGCTTTCGATTTTTTTTTATTATTTGTCGATTTATTTGTCTTTTTTTGTGAAAAAATAAGAGATTTCTTTGCCATAGGTTTCTACTCCTTTACCTTTTATACCCTGTTGTTGTCCAGATGGTAAAACAAAGTCAGCCGGTATTGGTCCTCGCTTATGACTTGAAACTCTGCGTCCACCACCCTTATCAGTCACCATTTCACCCGTACCGCCACCACAAATGTTATAATTTTTTACAATACAACACTCAAAAAACTCAAAAAATAGCATTTACTTCAATGAGAGGTTTTTCTTTTGAGTATTAAAAAAAAAAACATAGTTTCCAAGAACCCTGAAGATGGCGTTGAACTGACTACGTTACTAGGTACCAAAACCAAAACGTTTGGAAAAAAAAACATTGCGTCACGTCACATACGCTCGTTGAGTGACACTTTCGTTTGCTTTCGTTTTACGATCTCAAAATTACATCCAAGTGAAATAATAAAAAAATTATGTGACGTTCCGTTCCTTGCAGTAACTTACCAAGTTCAGCGCCATCTATCCAGCGACTAGGGAAGAGTTAAAAAAAAAGAAAAAGAAAATCCCTCATTAAATCTAGTTTTGTCAACTGGCAAAAAATTTGAACTTTATTCCGTAAAACCAAACCTTAAAAGGAATTTAAAAAAGATATACAGTATGGAAACCACGTATATGCAATAAATTATACCACATACTTGTTATCGCCTTTTCTGACGTTAAACAAAAAATTAACAAAATCGGTCGCGAAAAAAAATCAGCTGTTCCCTACATTTTGACGAGTTTTGCGAACGTATATGTAGGGAACAGCAGATTTTTTCTGCGACCGATTTCATCCATTTTTATAGACCTTCTCCCAGACTTACAGAACTCCTGCTTATTTAATTTATGCTTTTATAAATAATCGATGAACTCTCTCAAGGTGCTACAATTATTGGTGCGTGACTACATCGTCTACGAGATTGTCTACGGCTGCTACGTCGTAGCCCACTGTCTTACTACGCCGTAGCAATTGCGTTTTTAAATAGTCAGGCCAAAAACGCTCGGGTTCTGTGATAATTTCAGCGTTTTATTGAAATAAAAGATTTTCAGAATCAAAACATACTTAATTCTAACAAAATTTTACTGAAAAAGAAGTTTCACTCTAAAATATAACCTTATCTTAAACCGTAGTCAAATAAAATCACCGTCAAACTAGATTTGGTTCTTAAACGAGATTGTTACGGTCCAGATTGTTTCCTGTCCATTACCCCTTGGCTACAAACCATATTACTGCAATTTCCTTTCAGCGCCGCAACTTATTGAATTTATTTCTTTTTTCATGGGTCAGTCTACGAAAACATTCGGTTATTGGGGCGAAATAGGGGTTAATTTTATATCCTTTGGTAAGGCTGGGCAGGTATGTTGACATATTTATTGTGTGTAACTTAATTTTGAAAGGTTTGGTAGGAAAAAATAATGCGTACCTATAGTATTGGTGAAATTTTTGTTCAGTATATTCAAATTAATATAAAAAAATTATTATCATGTTATTTTAATCAAAAAATTTAATTTATTTTTAATAGGTAAAACATTTTTATGGGCAAAAAAAAGCATGACATGATTCAACTAGGTATTCTCTTGAACTACCAACAAACGAATAATAAATCTAACGTTAATTTTAAAAGCCTCTTTCTGAATCCTCAAACAACAACAGTTTTAACTATTCGCCTACATAACCCTAATAACTAACCAAGAACTATCAACAACAAAAACAAGTATATAGGTCTCCGTAACACATAAATAGTAGCCAGTTTATTTACTTTCATTGAACCTTAGTTGTCCTACAAATAAATAAATAACATTACCACCTGAAATAAAAGAACGATAAACGAGGGTAGTCCCGAAATGTATTTAATTCCGTTCGGGGACCGTCTCGGTGCACGAATGGCTTCATTTACGATTTTTATTTCCGGCCAGTGTTGGGCTAAAGGGATGGTAGATGACGGTAAGGTTGTTATCGATAAAAGTTGTCGATTGGTTCTTGAAGTCAAATTTGTCTATCCTTCTACTACTACTATTTTGGGGTCGGCTTCCAGTCCAACCTGATGCAGCAGAATAGCAGTATTTTACATGGAGTTACAACCCAGTTACAGGGCAACATGATACTCCTTAGTAAGACTGGCTGCCAGACTTTTAGACTTCTGACTACCCGTAACGACTGTCAAAGTTCCAGCCGATGACAGCCGGGAACTAAGGATTGATTAGCTACATATTTATCCTTTTGACATATAAATGTACACAGCGCAGCATGGGGCATTTTTCACCTGAGTCGTTAGAAGATAGGAGTTGTAAGAACTGCCTGATTGACAATTAGTAAGCCTAAAAAAACGAATGAAAGGTGAATGATTTTATTTCTGAAGTAAGTTTGTTCATATCATGATAATATTTACATAATATAAGCTAACATTTAAAATAATAATATGTACATGTACCTATATGAAAAAATAATCAAAAGAATCTTAGGGCATCAAAAAATATTCATTGCCACTTGTATGGCGATGCTAATTCTTTGGCAAAGAAATAGGTCAGCCCTCTTCCCCTTCACGTGAAGAGTCGACTAACCGCTTGGCGATATCGCGAAAAACCAAGTGGGCACTCGGACCTCATGGCTCTAGTGTTTCAACCCCATACGGCTCAAACATGTAACTCCCAATCAGGATGGAATATTTATATTTAATAGTTGGTTTGTACGAATACTTATACAAGTGAATAATATTTTAAAAACAAGATGGAGTCGGCGTTTTCTATCTGACTACTCTGAGAAGAAAGGCCAAAACAAACTCAGAGGTCACAGTCTCTTTTCAAGTCCAGACTTAATCTTGGTCAGATGAGTGAGGACCATGTAGGTTAGTGTCTGAAATGGTCTTTTGACGAAAGAACCACGCAGATTTGAGTGGACATATCCAGTCAGGGCTGGCAACAGCTGTCAATAATCGTGTAGTTCAACTCACAAGTAAAGGAGCTTAACGACTAATGTATTTCTATCGATATCGACCACCTACATCCCTACCTATAATAAGCGCGATCCGTGTATTGAGATTAACTTGTTTTTATAGCATTAGGTTAGTGTACATTAAATTTAACTATCACGCTTCATTGCTCGAATCGGCGGCAAGCAGAGACAATGAAACAAAATGTTTTAACTATTTATTTTAACTCCCCAGGTATTTGGAGTCGTTAATGGAATGAAAGAAAGAAAACAGTGCAGTTAAAGTCAGGTTTGAATGGAATTGAATGTAGTTATAATTTAAGAAGAGCTTATCTAATCTGGGGGCCTAAAAAGGCCACTTTGGGAGAATCATAAAAGGAATTCATTATGAATGATATTAAAAGTCGTAAAATGGTCACAATCTGACAATTCATAATATTGTTTGTGTACAATTCGTAACACGCAATTCATCTATTTGACAATTTTGTATGGAGATTCGTAAAATGGTCCACAAAATAGGAATTGCTTTAATGTCAAATAATGGAATCGTAAGAAGTTAGTCAAAAGCAACATTTCACAAATCGGGTTGGAGGCTTTGTGAAGAAATAATGTTATAATAGCAGATTTAGCCCTATATGAAAACTTTCTGGAGCACGCGCGGGTTACGACGACCCTTCTAGATCGCCGACAAAATGCAGCTCTTCGGAAAATGGACATAGCGTTCGAAATGCCGGATCTCGAATTTGTTGGCATAGACAGGCTAAATAAGTGTGTGTCGTGACCTCATCCATGAGCTGGAGCCGTAAATATGTACCCGCCGCGATGGCATAAGTACCTACTATCCCCAAGGCAAGTAAAAGCATTGTTTTGTGATAAAAGTAAGTAGGGTGTTTTTCAACACTTTTAACTAAGTAGTTCCAGATAGACACTATCATCTATTATTATAGAGGTTCAGGGACTTACTCTGTACCCCCTCTGTGAAATGCATACAATCTTCTATTCACATTTTAGGTGTACAATAGGCACACCTCTGCCTAACCCTTCAGGGATATGTATGTGTGATATTGTTATAGTATCATACTTTACTTCAATTTAATTAAGTAGTACATATAAGAGGACCCGTAGAAGAGTATACCATATTATACATTTTACTAAAATAAAACAATAGTGATATGGAAAATATTTTATTAAATTATTAACAATTCTCATCTTAAATTATTAAAAAACTAATACAAACATTAATTAGGTTTTTTTTTCATTCATTCAGGTTTGCGACTCTGATTAGTGTCGATTCTAGCTGCGGAGGGGCAAACTATGTGTCCTTTTTATGGAATCACCATCCACTTAAGACCCACTTGGAACAACTCTGCCAGGCTGAAAAGGAAAATTTGTGGATTTTAGTAAGTCAAATCATCATCATCATCTGTCTAGCCTTCTCTCAACTATGTACTATGTTGGGGTTTGCTTCCAGTCTAACCGGATGCAGCTGAATACCAGTATTTTACATGGAGCGACTGCCTATCTGAACTCTACAACCCAGTTACTGGGTAATACAATACCACTTGGTAAGACTGGTTGTCAGACTTTACGGCTTCTGACTACCCCGTCATTGTTAAATTTGAGTACTATTATAATAATAAAATAATTATGTTTCAGGTGACGCAGGCTATCCCTAAAAATCAACATTGAAGACACCACAAGTGGACACAGAGCCCGATACCTTTTTCCCTTTATGCAAAGTTTTTGTGTTATTTAAATGTTAAAATATAGTACTTATGTTTTCCTTTTTTAGGGTTCCGTAGCCAAATGGCAAAAACGGAACCCTTATAGATTTGTCATGTCTGTCTGTCTGTCCGTCTGTCTGTCTGTCTGTCTGTCCGTCCGTATGTCACAGCCAATTTTCTCCGAAACTATAAGAACTATACTGTTGAAATTTGGTTAGTAGATGTATTCTGTGAACCGCATTAAGATTTTCACACAAAAATAGAAAAAAAACAATAAATTTTAGGGTTCCCCATACTTAGAACCGAAACTCAAAAATTTTTTTTTTCATCAAACCCATACGTGTGGGGTATCTATGGGTAGGTCTTCAAAAATGATATTGAGGTTTCTAATATCATTTTTTTCTAAACTGAATAGTTTGCGCGAGAGACACTTCCAAAGTGGTAAAATGTGTGTCCCCCCCCCTGTAACTTCTAAAATAAGAGAATGATAAAACTAAAAAAAATATATGATGTACATTACCATGTAAACTACCACCGAAAATTGGTTTGAACGAGATCTAGTAAGTAGTTTTTTTTTAATACGTCACGAATCGTAAACCGCAATTTACCATTCATGCAATCAACTCAAAAATAAAAAAAACATTTAATTTCATAAACATAAACCCGGATGTTACGGAACCCTCGGTGGGCGAGTCCGACTCGCTCTTGCCCGGTTTTATTTCTTTATAATTATTATAAGAGATGAATGACTTAATTTTTTTATTGCATGTACAAAATATTCATACATTACCTCTATGGGATACCAATAAAAAATAGTCTTTCGACTGCACCAGCAAGCTGCACTATGACTATATCAGCTGTAGCATGTTGCATCTCCACCTGAGGTAAAACTCTCCGAGCTTCATCTAGTGCAGCCAGAGGGCGACCTAAAAAACGTAATAAAAATACCATAATATAATCATTATCAATAGTCATCATGTCTTAGTCGCACCCTAAGACGACCCACTGACCGCAATATGAATAGCTGTAGGGTTAGAAAAATCCACTCACTGCGGTATCTTGCTTGCCGAGTTCGACGAGGCAGAGGCACTGTTGTAGCCTCAGCAGGGCTAGGGTTTGGTGCTGACGCACGAGTCTGGACAAAACACGGGGCTGCAGTGATCTCGAAAAAGGGCTCAACACCGACAGCGCTTCCACTTTGACTGTAGAAAATCGAGCAGATTGTTCCATTGTATCTCAGACACTAGCTGCACGTCTTTCCATTCCTACAAAAAATTACGTACATTTGAATACATTTGCACAGCATTTTATTTAAGTAATGATTTAAGTCAAACAATTATACACTTACTTTGTATTAAAAACGATCTTACTCGCACGAAATACAAGTTTTAAACTACACACATTATGATTGTTTATGTTGATGTTTGATTCAGTTTGACGTTGAGGCGGGAGAAACGAATGGTCCGTTCCGAGTTGGGATGTAATCCATTTGAGCGGGCTTAAAAACTAAAGACTAACAAGTCGCTCTAAATCATAGCGATGCAATTAAACTCACCTAAATCGTAAACAATTTAGAAATTAGTGCGGTCGGGACCTTCCAATCGCACTAAATCGGAATCTAACTGTTCTAACTTCAATTACATCTTTCGGTTTCCTACAAATAGTGTACTTAACGCTTAATTCGGAATGCGGCCTAAAAATACGCGTTGCCAGTTTATTGTTTCTAACTTCCCTTTTCAGGGCTTATCTGCGGACTTTTTAACAGTTATGAGTATTTTATAACGTAATAACATTTAAACTGTAGAAATAAAAAATAAAAAACTAATTTGATTATTAAAAACTGTAAACGAAAATTTACCGATAAAATTACGGTTTTTATTTTTTTCATGCGGTAATATTTACACCAAATATGATTCTGTTTAAAATTGAATTCTATAGGATTCAGCTATTATGTGTCACCATTTTACGAAAAATAGAGGAATTGCTACTGATCTACTGGGAATTCAGGAAATGACTCGTTTTTTGAGGAATTGCTTAAAGTGGCCTTTTTAGGCCCCCTGAGCTGGAGTTAAGCAATTCTTTAACGAAATTTCTAGCTAGAAATTGGCTTCCCCTTTTCTTGGCATCGGTATTCAAAGACTCGTAAGAAATATTTTACAAGCGCTTTACTTTGTGTAAATTATTTAATCACTGCTCTCAAAACGGTGAAGATAAACATCGTGAGGAAACCGGCATGACCTAGAACCAAAAATTGGAAGACATGCTGACATTTACCAACCCGCACCGGGCCCGCGTGGTGGATTATGGCCCATTCCCTCTTACAGAGAAGAGGCTTGTGTCCCAGCAGTGGGAACATTATAGGCTGATTATGTAGGCATAATTTTATTTAGAAATAACTAGGTTTGTCCGCGGCTTCGCTCTCATTACACTCTAGACTCACAAAATGTAACACTTATATTTAAAAAAAATCTTAACACACTATTAAAGTTTATGATTCGAAAGATATGTAGCGCCATCTAGCGTCCTAAAGCAAGTGACCGTCGAAAGTTTTTGGCATTTTTCTCGGGAACAGTATTTTTTTTCTGAAAAAGAAGAACAGAAAATATGTTTATTTGCGGTAAACATGACGCAATAAAGAACATAAACAAAAAAATAAGAAAGGGTTGGGAAAAACATGCGTCACATCCACGCAAAACGGCTATCGCTCAGCATTATGCTGCGACCCTGTGCAAGACCTCTGTCTTTGCTCTGTCAGCGCTGTTTTGCAGCGACAGCCGGCGCCGACGTATGGACGTATGGATGGTTTCTGGATGAAACTTTTCTGTGCCCCTGACAGCGTATAGGCAAAATTTCACTATGTTTTCCTTCACCGTTTTGAGAGCAGTGGCGATGAAATAATTTACACAAAGTAAAGCGCCTGTCTGGGTTCGAACCTACGACCTACAAGTCGTAAGTCGCGGCCTTTACAAAATATCAAATATTCTATTTTAAATAGAAATTTGAAATGAATACAATACAACCGTACAAGAACTCACAAAGTACATTCCTCACACACACCTACATCAAAAACAATAATCAATTTAATGAAAGCCGACCCCGGCGACTAATTTATCGCATGAACGACTTTCAATAATCCTCCGTACGGTCCGGTTAATGAAAAATCGTGCGGACACGTCCGTTCTCGTCCGAAAGAATCCGGTGAGCCGGCCGACCGTTGTAATTGGGTGGTCGTTTGAATAGAACCACGTGTTTTGATCTAGGTAATGGACTAAAAAGAGGGTGCTGTTATTGATTTTCTTTTCTGTTTTATTGTTCGGTTTACATAACGCACCTCCGCTCAAATAGTGTTGTAAGTAAAAAACTGGCCAAGTGCGAGTCGGACTCGCACACGAAGGGTTCCGTACCACAAGGCAAAAACGCCGAAAAAAACATGTTTGTTGTATGGGAGCCCCCCTTAAATATTTATTTTATTTTAATTTTATTATTTATTATTAAAGTTAAAATACAACTGAGTATTTTGTCAATATTTCAAGTGCCTACCTGTTGCCATTTTTGATATCGAGCAAAAAAGGGCAAAAAAATCGCGTTTGTTGTATGGGAGCCCCCCTTAAATATTTATTTTATTTTGTTTTTAGTATTTTTTGTTATAGCGGCAACAGAAATACATCATCTGTGAAAATTTCAAATGTCTAGCTATCGCGGTTCTTGAGATACAGCCTGGTGACAGACAGACAGACAGACGGACAGACGGACAGAGACGGACAGACAGCGAAGTCTTAGTAATAGGGTTCCGTTTTGTACCCATTTGGGTACGGAACCCTAAAAAGCAAACCTTCGAGAAAAACGCGTTTCAAATTTTATTCTAACGTTTTTTTTACATAACATTATAATGACACTAGTGCCATCTAGGGATAAATATATATACCATAAGCACGACATTATTTGAGATAAGATTTTGAATGGTGCAATAAAATTTTTTTTGAGTTGTGACATTATTTGAGCGCAGGTGCGATAATTGCGAGTCCAAATTAGTTTGACGGGGAAAAATGTGTTCATATATATTTTTTTAAAGTGAAAACTTCTTTAAGCTTTGAACGATTTTTGTTAGGAGAAAACCTTATGGGTTCGCATCATCATCATCAAGTGAATTATTTCAATAGTTTTTAATAATATTGCACTCCATTCATTAAAAGTAACTTAACTTCATAGGAAAAGAGGAAACAAAACTGGAAATATTTGAAGATACTTTAACGGAAGGTACGAAAAATTTACATTTTCAAACTATGTCATCATCTGCCTAGCCTTTTCCCAACTATGTTGAGGTCGGCTTCCAGTCTAACCGGATGCAGCTGAATACCTGTATTTTACATGGTGACTGCCTGCCTGCCTTTGACTTCCACAACCCAATTACTGGGAAATACGATACTCCTTGATAAGAGTGGTTGTCAGACCTTTGGGCTTCTGACTACCCGAAACGACTCTTAAAGATGACAGAAACAAAAACAGCAGCAGACAAATGACAGCAGAGTCCAATGGCTTAACGTGCTTTCCGAGGCACGGAGGGGTCACGGTATGTAAAGATGGTCACCCATCCACAGACCAACCGCGGCAATACCTTACCAACTTTAATACCTTTTTTTTTTTAGTGCTCTTTAGACCTACATTTCGCCAGTTTTATTTAAGTCCCATATAATAGGGGGCGAACCTGGCACAAATCCAGACTCGGAACTGCCACTGCAAAATTTCTGATGCAAAAAGCTCAATAACACTTTGTCTGACCTGGTAATAGAACCCAGAACCTTCTGCTCAGCAGTAGCAATTGTGACCACTAGACAACTGAAGACTCGTTCCTCTCCACGTAATGAACTCAATCAGTCCCCAAAACAAACACAGGTGAACAAAAAATCTGCTGCAAGCGCTTCAAAGAGGAATCGTAAAATTAGAAAAAGTACCTTCAAGCGATCCCTTATCCGAGTCACTTTTACGACCCTATTATAAAATTGTCTTTATGCGCCATTTTATTGCTAAAAGACTTAGGTAATTACGTCACGGTGCAAAGATGAGATTCTCGGAGTTAAAGGGCTATTAAAAGTTTTTGATATTCCGGTCAGAGACAGTCAAAATGTTTGATTGGATTTTGTTTTACTATTACTTTAGTTATTACGGGATTTAATATCCGTATCTACGGTTTAATATAGAAGGCATCTTGTCTTTCTTCATTTCGAGTGAAGTGTAAAACTCTAGCTAAACTAGGTTCGTGTTTCATAAAATAGAAAACTTTTTTACAAAGCAAGGTTAATCAGATTTATGTAGGACCATCCCTGAGGCATACCTTATCCGTTAAAAACAACACATAGATATACAATAGGCATGACGAATGATTTTCAAATCCTCTTCCGTAATGTACGTACACATTTACTATTTACGAAAACACCTATATTTCGGTAATAAACTAAAGTTTAACGAAGTTTGAAGCCATTTTTACCCGACTGCGTCAGAAGGAGGGTTATGTTTTTCGAGTGTATGTATGTATGTATGTATGTATGTATGTATGTATGTATATTTCTTTGGCACGCTCTGTAGCCTAAACGGCTTGATCGATTTCAACTTGAGAGGTGCCGTTAGATTCGTCTTAATTGTGAGAGTGACACTGGGTATATCAAAATTGAAAAAAAATTAATATAGCCGATTTATGGCGCAATATGTCTTCAAAAATAATTTTTTTTTTCTCGAAACCTATCGAGTGGGGTATCAAAATAAAGGGTTTTAAAAGTTGATTACAAAAATATATATATCTTATATGGTTAAAAGTAATTCGAAGTGACAAAACGTAAAAAACAAGTACCAAGAACTAAATCGTTTGCGAAATCTTTCACATTTGTAAACTAAAAAGCTGGAAATAAAAAAATTAATTTAAAAAATAAAAAAACCCGACTGCGAAACTGTAAAGCTACAAACAAGCCCATTTTAAATTAAATAAAAGTTGGAAGCAGGCGGGACCCATACCATTTTTATCATATTTTCAAATTCAAATGGGTCCCGCCTGCTTCCAACTTTTATTTAATTTAAAATGGGCTTGTTTGTAGCTTTACAGTTTCGCAGTCGGGTTTTTTTATTTTTTAAATTAATTTTTTTTTCTAATATTTTTTCAATAGGGCGCGAAAACAGCTCACAGTGTCATGGCGTCGGATCCGACGTCACGCCTAGGTAAACGTCAAATGTTGTCAGTATCTATAGTGCACTCTGTGAACCACAGTGATGTTTACATAGGCGTGACGTCATGCGCTGTGATTGGTGTTTCAGTCAAAATGGCCGACTGCAGTATTTTAATCTTTTATTTTAGTGAAAATCCGATAAATCTCAAGTTTTTAAATTAAACTAAATCACTGTTTTAAAACCTTTTAATATGTATTTTCCCCTAACATCATTAAATTTTTGATTATTTGATACTGTCGTCACGCCTATTGCAGCCAAGTGGTGCCTAGCTAAGGTGCATTGAAGAATTGAAGACGACGACTGCAAGAATCATCAAACTTCGCATAGAAATGCCGGAGATGCAGTACATTTATGGATATAACTTCGTACATAAGAATAATTACGTAATGTATTATATCCTAAAACCTTCATGAATGTATGTAGATCACGGTGATGAAAGAAACATCAAAAATGGTTAATGAGTTTTTGAGAAAATCGCGGACGTACAAACATGCATACATACATACGAGTCGAATACAGAACCTCCTTTTTTAAAGTCGGTTAAAAACCATCCAAAGGATGTGTATATCGCTTTTTTAGCCACAAGACCGCTCATTATGTCATCCCTTGTAAAATATCTACATTCATAATTTATCTGTAATTCGCATGGAAATAATAAAGAGTATTCTATTCCGTTCTCAAATGGTATTTTTTCAATTCCATTTTTGTTGGCACCTCATGATGTATTTAATAGAGTCAACGCTCGTGTCAGACACAAAAAAAGAGAGTAAACTATTCTACTTCCTACTTTTCCTATTCCTACTATAATAATATAAACGCGAAAGTTGGTGAGGACGGATGAATGTTTGTTACTCTTTCACGCAAAAACTAATAAACGGATGTTAATGAAACTTCACAGTAATATAGCTTATACATTAAAATATCACTTATAATCCTTTTTATCCCGATATCCTCACTGGATCGACACTTATGCTGGTGAAAACGTGGCACGCTACTAGTGTAAAACTAATTTAAAAAAAATTAAATTAAATATTTTATTAATTTAAATAAAAATAATTTTATTTCGGGTGACTTATGCGGGTGAAACCGCGGGGCGCTGCTAGTATTAAACTAATAAAAAAAATATAAATAAAATATTTTATTAGTTTAAAAAAAAGTATATATTTCGGGTGACTATGGTTTCCTTTTGTTTGTTTTTATTAGCTGTAAGTTCTCCATGTACCAAAATAAATAATTAAACAAAATATGATAAAGTCATTGGTTATCATATCATATAGCATATCAAGACAGAAAAATATCGAACACTATTTAAAAATACTCATAAATACAGGCTGTATCCAAAACTCAACCTCCCCTGTCATTTATAATAAAACCTTTTTTTATTTATACCTTGGCGACCGTCATTAAAGCATGTATTCCATCAAGCCGGTCCCCTGTCGCGCATAAACAATAGATATAAAACGAGCCAAGTGGAACACCCCCTTTTGTATGCGGACTCAGCTCGTCATGCCTGTCATACACTACAGGGGATGTCGGTTTGATTTCTGTGTGAAAGATTTTTCCTGAACGTTTTCCTGGTGGAAAGGTGGGTTTTACTTAAAGGGATATTACATTGCTGCTCCTAGTAGGTACGTGTTTCGTTTGAATTTACTTTCTTTCGTTGATTTCCATTTAAAATTAGTAATATTTTTGACATTCCGAAATGTGGCAGAAAATTTACTAACACTAATTTAATATTTCTGCTTCATCAAATATCTTTTAGCAGCTATTTACGATGCAGGTAGCCAAAAGGGTTAGAAAGGAGAGAGGAAAAGGGTTAGAGAGGAGAACTGGCAACACTGCCTGACTGACATGTCAAAATTTTGTTCCGTATTTTAAAAATTAATTTTAATTATTTTTAAGTCTAATTAAGGTGATTTAATATAAGTAAATGTAAAATAAGTGCATAAATAGTCAGGATTATTGTTTTCCTGCAAATATTCACAGTAAAACGCAGTGTTTGGTTGCCCACCGTTACCGGTAACCTATTACGAACAGCTGATTTTCGACCCACGGATTTAAACGGGGAGTATTGTTACTTTTATTATTTATTTACCACACAGTCATCTCTTAGAATCGGTAACACGCCTTATTGAGTCTTAGAATCACTTTTCTTGGTGGATTTGGCACCTAGCAGTGGGTCAATGCCACTTCGTTTATGTACAAATTAAAATAGTGAATTATCGTAATATTTTTGATCCATAGTAGGTATAATATATTTGACACAACAACAAGAACGTAGAATATCGTTTATTGCATTGTTATCTGTATGTAAAACTAAAATAAAACATTTAAAAAAAACTTTTTGATCTAGGCATCCTACCCACATGAGGAAAAGTAAAATCATAAGACAATAGAATCAATGTAACTTTGTACTTGATTTAATCAAGTTGCATTTCAATTAGATTCAGCAGCCTACCTCATTTCTCTATAAAGCACCCCTAAGTTCTCACATTTTTCCTTTCATTTCTAGCTTTCCTTTTTGCCTGTCTTATTAGTTCTCACCGTTCCTTTAATTCTACTTTCAGTACTAATTTCTGAAACCATGCCTGTGATGACCCGTAAGGCTGCTGCTCAGGAGTTGGAGCTTAAGTTGAGAACGACCACTGAAGATCTTAAGGCTTCAAACAGCAAATGTCAACAGCTGTTACAGGAAATAGATGATAGTGAGAAGGAAATCGAGAAGGTCGTTTTCAAAAACACTAGCTTAAAACAAGAGCTAGTAGACCTACATCAACAATACCTGGATGTTGTCGATGAACGGGACAAACTGCGGGTGGTCACGGATGGTTTCAACAACTGCAGTAATATATATGAGGAGGCTTTATGTAGGGTTAGGGACCTTGAAGAGGAATTAATTCATGCAAATGTTCGAATCAATAAATTACAGAAACTAAAAGAATGTACTCAGGCTAAGGAATCCAATAACTTGTATAATGAATTATTAAACACTAACTGCAACCCCTTAATAACAATAGACCTTACTGAGGATTCCATTTTGAAACACAACAATAGTAGTTATCAAGTAAGTCAAAATAAAATTAAAAAATATGCAAAACTAAATAAAATCATAAATAAATGCAATAAATTTAGGAAACAGCAAAAACACAGTTCTAATAATATTAAACTAAGAAAAGAACGTGTTTTTCTTATAAATAAATTAAATAACTTTCAAATTAAATTAGAAGACAGTAAGAACATTTATGAGGTTGACACACAACGCTTACAGTCTGAAATTCAGGTACTTGAAGAGTCAATACATTCTCTTTATACTAAATATGTGCTGTCTGAAAAACAAATTCAGGAGCATATCCTTGCGGCAAATGAGTTAGTGGACATGTGCAACTCCAATGCAGACAGAGTGGACCCACTGACTCTCAGCAGCCCGCATTGTTCATTGGAAAGCACATCCAATCTTGGCACTCTCCAAACTGAGGGAACGGAGGACCCGTCCCAGTCAGGAAGTGCTCAGGTCTCTATTCCAGATCGAGATACACCAGATGTTGAACAAGGTCCATTGCAAGTAGTTCAGACTGAGGCTAGTTCTCTCCCTTGTAGTAAAGTTTGTTACTCTTCTATTATGTTTTCTGATAGTTTTGGAAAAGGATTAGGTAAATTACTTAGCAACAACCTGTGTCATTCTTCACAAAACTTTTGCATGCCTCAGACTTCCTACAAACAAATAATCTCTTCAATAACTAGGAATGAATATGATCCTAATGCCATTATTACTGTACTTATAGGTAACAGTTTAAATGTTAAAAAAGATGATATCACTGATAGTGTCACCAACCTTATGAATTTAAATTGTAAGAAAATAATTTTGTGTGCTTTTCCATATTTTGAGCACTTGTCAAACAGACAAAACAACTACATTCACATGTTAAATAATTACATGCATTTCATAGTTAGTCACCATAGTGACAAGTTTATATTTTTTGATACCAACATTTTTGTTGATAAGTTAAGGTCGACTAGGGATACTGTGTATCTGCCCATTAGTTTTAGACGTCAAATAGCTAGGCTATTAGCACTTAATATTAACCCAGACATAATTAGTATGTCGAAGTCATCCATAATTAGCACCACAATTAGTAATAGTACTAATGTTAAGTTGGTTAGCTCAGATATTTTAAACTAGTTTGTAAGACAACAGAAGGTACCACTAACAGTATAGCTACACTTAATAACAAAAAGGTATTTTCTGGCTCTAAAATAGTGAACTGCAGAAAAGGGGCTAAGCAGAAATCCTTGAAATTATTTCATCAAAATATTCAAGGTTTTTCTTCCAAACAATTGGAAATTGAGTTATTTTTAGAAAAAACAATGTTTGACATTATTTGTATAACTGAGCATTGGTTAAAAGATTCTGAAATGCTAATTAACTATGACAATTATAGTGTGGCCAGTTGTTTTAATCGAAATTCAATGCTGCGTGGTGGTTCACTAATCCTAATTAAAAGTTGTATTAAATTCAAACCTCGTAAAGACATAGTTGAACTATCAGTTGAACATAGCATTGAGCTGTCTTGTGTTGAGCTAGATAAGCATGTTATAGTGTGCGTTTACAGACCCCCAAATTATCAAAACTATTCTATATTTGAATCAGTAATGGAAGATGTTTTGGCAAAACTTGCGACTGGTAGTAGATCAGTAATTATCTGTGGTGACTTTAATATTAATATTTTAGAAAATAATTTCAATACCAGTAGATTATTAAATTTGTTTAAATCATTCAATTTGTCAAATGTGTTTGTAGAACCAACCCGAACAACTACGACTACTGCAACATGTATTGATAATGTTTTTTGTTGCTGCGACTATTTAGATAAAGCCGTTGTTAATTATCTCCCTTCTGATCACAGTGGTCAAACTGTAACTTTTGAGTACAACATGCCAATACAAAAAGTGCAGATCCAATCCAGACCAATAACATCAATTAATTTAAATAAATTTAATAGCACTTTAATTTGTAAATTAAGTAATCAGAACCTTACAGTGAACAATGTTAATACTTTGTATAATGAATTCTTCTCGGTAGTCCAAACTGAGTTCAATAATTATTTTAAGAAGAACACTAAAAGTATCAGCCCCAAGTTTTTATTTTGTGACTGGGCAACTAAAGGGCTTAGGAAAAGTAGGGAAAGACTTTTCGAACTGTATGGCCTTAAGCCTTATATTAACACGGAAACTTTTAATAAGTATGTTGCTACTTACTCTAAAACTTTTAAGAACGCTTGTAAGGCAGCTAAAGCCTTATATATTAGCAACAAGGTTAAATCAGCAGACAATAAAATAAAGACGGTTTGGAAAATTATAAATAATGAAACAAACAGGAATAAAAAGCATAATTCTGATTACACACTGCAGACGTCAAGCGGTCTCATTTGCGATAACAAAGAAGTGGCTCAAGAATTTGTAAATTTCTTTACTAGTATCCCACTCAAAACAACTGAAACCTTGAATTCCTCGCCCTCGCTCGCTTTTGATTTAGTAAGGGCGAACGTTTCAGCCTGCCCGATTGAATTTAACTTTAGGCATATTAACCCCTTAATTGTAATTAAAGCTTTTAAGCAAATTAAGATCAAATTGACCGAAGATCTTTGGGGAATGTCCATTAAGATCTGTACCTCCATAATTGAGACTATTGCACCTTACTTAGCCTTAGTATTTAATTCGTGTGTGGATCAAGGAGTCTTCCCCGATTTAATGAAATACAGTAAGGTTATACCACTTTACAAATCCGGAGACAGTAAAGACACCAATAATTATAGACCCGTATCCGTTTTGCCGGTTTTCAGCAAGGTGTTTGAAAAGATAATGCTTAATCAAATGCTCAATCATTTTAACACGAATAAAATCCTACACGATCAACAGTACGGTTTCACCAAAGGACGTTGTACGACCGACGCCGGCGTAACTTTATTAAAACACATTTTTAACGCGTGGGAAGAGGCCCAAGATGCCATAGGAATCTTTTGTGACCTCTCCAAAGCATTTGATTGCGTCGATCACCAAACCTTGCTTTTGAAACTTGAGCATTACGGACTTGGAAAACTTGCGCTCAGTTTAGTTAGATCTTATTTAAATAATAGACAACAACAAGTTCAAATAAATGGTGTCAATTCACTTGGTTTAATAGTAAAAATTGGTGTGCCACAAGGCTCGATATTGGGTCCTTTCCTCTTTTTAGTGTATATTAATGATCTACTCCATTTATTAAAAAATCAACCACAAATGGTGTTATTTGCTGATGACACTTCCTTAATTTTTAAGGTAAATAGACGTGCTACAAATTTTGACGACGTAAATAACGCCCTACTGCAGGTCCAAAATTGGTTCACTGCTAATAATCTAGTATTAAATGGAAAAAAAACTAAGTGCATAAGATTTTCTTTACCAAATGTCAAGGGTAGTGATTGTGAGATAATATTGAATCAAGAGAAACTAGAATTCGTCGATGAAACTGTTTTCCTAGGGATCACGCTCGACTCAAGGCTACAATGGGGTCCTCATTTAAAATCTCTTGCAGGACGGCTAAGTTCAGCAGCTTATGCTGTCAGAAAAATCCGTCAATTTACTGATGTAGATACCGCGAGACTAGTCTATTTTAGTTACTTTCATAGTATCATGTCTTACGGTATTTTACTTTGGGGACGGGCTGCAGACAACGATTCTATTTTTATTCTGCAGAAAAGAGCCATCAGAGCCATGTATAATCTCCGCAGGCGCGATTCTCTAAGGGAACTGTTTAAGGAAATTAACATCATGACGGTGCCTTGTCAATATATCTATGAAAACATCATGTATGTAAGGAAAAATTTACATCTTTTTAGTAAAAGAGGTGAAAGACATAATTATAGTACTAGAAATAGGGACCTATTAGTGCAACCAGGTTTCAGACTGGCTAAAGTAGATTCATCTTTTATGGGGTACTGTCTAAAATGTTATAATAAAATACCTCCCCACATTCTTCAACTGAATGAGACAAAATTTAAATCTTGTATAAAACGCACACTATGCAGTCAGGCATATTATAAGTTAGGGGATTACATCACTGACAAAAATGCCTGGCTCAATGCTAGTCCTGCTCCACAACTAATTGACTAACACTTGAAAATACTGTTGGAGCTGCTGAAGATTGTAAGACTATCCTTGCATTGTATAAACTCAATTTCCTTTGTATTGTATAATTGCATAGCACAGATGTGAGTTCTATGTAATCTATAGCTACCATTTACTGGGTAATAATATATCTTTCATTGACTTGAATATTCCCTGGCGGCTGATAGTGTGTCATGCTCACTCAAATGTCTCGCTGGCGGTGGCGTGTATGTTGGATCATTTAGCTCCCTTCAAAGTGGTTGAGCTGAATGGTGCTGATATATTCGTCATGTTCGTGAACGGGCGCCGTCAGTTGGGACTGGTCATCACTTAGCCGCCTGGGCTTATTTTAATTGTTTTAATTTTGGATTGTTGTTTTGTTACTATTTGTTGTATTCTGGACGCTCTTAACGCGGACATCTTTTTATTTTTTTTTACATCGTTCTCACATTATATAATCATAAATTCAAAAGAAATGATGTAACAAATGTTTTTGTAAAATGTAATTTAAAAAGAGTGTCCATGGAGTTTCTTGCCCGTTCTTCTCCATAGGTACCTACGCTTTGGAATGGGCAACTAGCTTCATATTTTATGACTGACCGACTTCTTGACAATTCAAAAGTGCCTGTTAAAGGTTTAATTGAAATAAATGCTTTGAGTTTGAGTTTGAGTTTGAGTTTTGAGTTTGAGAGTTTGAGTTTGAGTTTGAAAGTTTGTGGGGGTGTGTGTGTGTTTATATGTTTGTTACTTATTCACGCTCAAACGGCTGGACCAATATTGATACAATTTTGTATGGAGGTAGCTGACACACTGGATTAACATATAGGCTACTTTTTATCCCGATATCCCTACGGGATCGACATTAACGCGGGTGAAACCGCGGGGCACAGCTAGTTAGTAATATTTTTAACATTCCGAAATGTTGGCAGGAAATTAACTAACCCTAATTTAATATTTCTGCTTCATCAAATATCTTTTACCAGCTATTTTCGATGCAGTTCGCCAAAAGGGTAAAATTGAATAGGTGCGACAAATTAAAATATCTAATTCAGCGTGCTAAGTAAATTTAGAGCATGTTATTAAGGAAAAGGATGAAGAATCTAATTTCCCTAAATTTTTTCTAAGTTTTTGACGTTGATTGTGTTGAGATGAGATTGCGACTCTGGTGTGATGTTGTTAAAAATAAAGAAAAAGAAGAAGAAGCCTCCTTGTCGGAACCCAACATGCTGTTGCGTCCAGCAATCCCGACGACGCAGCTATGACTGACAGCTATGAATGACAGCAGTATGTGTCCAGACTGCACCACTCCACGAAGGTTGAGGAGAATGTGGAGTAAATGCGTGTGAAGACTAGCTGGACTTTGAGGGTCGAGAAGTTGGAGTCGCGTCACAACAAGAACTTCAAGTCATTCGTGGTACGTGTTCCGAAACATCTTCTCGAGAAGTTCCTCAAGGAAGAGTTCTGGCCGAAGGGTATTGTGTACCGCCAGTTTCGTGGCCGGCTACATGACATCAGTCAGCGAAACACGACGCAGACACTTAGTGTGCTTTATTTTGTTAGTGTAATTATAATGTGTGTATGTATTTATAGTATTTTTAAGTTATATTCATATCGTATTGTATGTGTTTTATATGTGCCTTGATGCCTGAAATAAATGGATAATAATAATAATAATAAAAACATATTTTTATTAGTTCTTTATAGTTAGTTTCAATGCTTTATAATTTTGAATAAAATCTCATATATACGTTATTGATAATAAAGCATCCTGTATACAGAAACCCATTTAGTGCATTTGTAGTAGTTGAATTGTTGTCCAGCGCGAATCAATCACTGGTCTCTACCGGACACCTGATGCCGGCTGTCGTTGTGTATTTATGTAGGATATACACATGAAAACAGGCAATGGATGGGCATGTCAGGAAAGTTGAGTTGAGTTTTGAGTATGAATCTGGATGGCGATACGAGTAAGAAGTGACCAAAGAAACGTTGGATGGACTGTGTGAAAGATGATATGGCTAGAAAGGGAGTGACTATCGAGATAAAGACTAAAGGTCACACGTGTCAATCGGTAAGGGATCGTCACCGTATCCACTCGAGCCATTCAGACTCCTTAATGCAACGCACACTAATCGAAATCGTAACGTAATCGCCTCGCGGTGCGGTGCGTGGTCAACCTGCATTTCCAGCGCTTGTGGCTCGTCGTCACGCTTACGTCTCTCCGTACCCGAGCTTACGTCTCTTCGTCCACCCTTGCCCCTCTAACCCCTCCGCGGCCTGCCTGCAGCACCATCAACCGGCGGTCAGCGACCCGAAAGCGAGGCGGGAAATTAAAAAAAAAAAATCGACTTCCAAAAAAAGCACTACAAAATGAGAAATAACTTTAATTTCGGAAATCGACACACAAATTCGTATAACACTACTTGCTCTGTAAAAAACAATGACAGGAAATTATTATAACATCATCAAAGTAAACTAAGTGGAAAAAATACGTATTATTGAAGCTAACTCAAAAACTACCCAAGAAAATTGACAGCCCCATTGAAACCCCTGAGGCATTCCCTATCCATTAAAAAAAGATTTTTTGAAATCGATTCACAATCGGCAGAGATATCGAGTAACATAAAAAACTACTACTAAAAAAATACTTACATTTGAAATACGTTGTCAAATCTGCAATAATTGACGGTCAAAGTTTCAAAAAGCAACTCTCAAAACGCCCACCATTCACCACTTTAGTGTTTAACTCCCTAACAATACTGATTCCTATTAATCAGTCCATCTAAATCAGTTACAATTGCGATAACCTCCTCCGTCGTTTTCCGACAATCCTTAACCACAGTAATGACAAAATCGGCCACATTAGGTTCACGCTACAAAATGCACGGTAACCAAAAAGAATTATCTTTCAAATACTGGCTATAAAGAAAAGCAGTTAATAAGGTAACGTCACGAACCTACGATAGACGAAAATAGTAGGAAGATTATGATAATTATGAACAGAAGGGACAAAATGACATGCGATGTTATTTTTGTTTTGTTACATAATTAATTAGGTATTTTATTAATACTTAACTCAAAAGACCATCTCAGACATCGATCTACATGGTCTTCATATTATGATCTGACCAAGATTATGTCTGGACTTTAAAGGAGACTGTGATCTCCGAGTTTGTTTCGGCCTTTCTTGTCAGATTAGCACGATAGGAAACGCCGACCTCATCTGGTTTTTTTTATTTTTTATTTTTTATTTTTTTAAATGATTGACGTGTAAAAGTGTTTGTACAAACCTACTTACAAAAATAAAATCATTTATCAATACTACTAATTTTCTTGAGTGTACATGATATTGTTCGATAGAGTCGGTGGAGCGTGTGTTAGATTTAACATTTGATATAATTATAATATTAGAATATTGTTTGTTGGATAATGGTATCTATCACATTTACGAAGCTTGAGACCGACATAGAAGTACATAATTTGACTAGATACTGTGTTTACAAAGAAACAATAGTCTTAACTTGTCAAAATCACTTATATGTTATTACTATAAATGATTATGTAATATTTGATTATACTTGTAGTATATCTTAGATTTTATATTGCTAATTTAATATAATAGGCTGTTTCAAACGATTGGCACAATACTGTCAGTTGATGTTGATATTATTTTTAATGATGTCTAAGAAATACGAATTAACTTGTATTAAATTGCTTAATTACCTTATAATGTTTTAAAACGGTTTCACTAAATAAGATTTATTTATTATTACCTGTGTTAGAAGATATTAAGCCAAAATATATGATGATCTGTGTTCAAAATGGCGGTAAATGTTTGACCTAAAAGATGTTGGTATATAGGATATAGAAAGGATTGTAATGACTATCAGGTCAGTTGTTGTTCGATAGATGTTCAGTTGATAAGTACTAGTGCCGTTATTATGTGGAATATGTCTACCAGGTGTCATGTAAGTTAATTGATATTATTATCTTGATTATTATTGCTGATAACTATGTTGTTCTGTATTTGTTAAAATATGGCGAATATGGCTAATGTTTTAAAGTGTATGTATAATGGAATATTCCTTGCTATTGTTATTATGTTGCTATTATTCTGAGTTCCTTGGACCATTGTGCAAGAGATAGAATTAATTGTTAATTTGTAATAAGGATAATTTATGAGAATGTAATAAATTTGTTGATGAATTACTGTAATACTGCTTCCAAGGAGTTTCTTGTCCTTCTTCTCCTTGATGACCTAGATTTGGAACGGACGACTAGCTTTCTCATTAATTACTGACAAGCGTAAATTAAATGAGTAGCCTTGTCTTTCTGTGCTTTATTTCATAAAATCCTTTCCCTACATACACACCACATTCATGGGTACTTCACACACATTAAATAACTAGTAACCATTCTGATATTCAAAGCTTTATTTTTGGGTAATGAACATACATACTTATAGATAGTTTATATGGTTAATTCCTAACACGTGCATGTTTATACTGCGACTCCGTCCGCGTAAAATTTCTTGTTACCCCACCCACTCCGTCGCATCGCATCGCCTGCCCGCGCTAATACGGTTTTAATTCTATTAATGTTGGCATTTATATAATAGTATCTTGGCTGCTCCCTTGTCCAGGACAGCCATAAAATTGTATAAAATTGTACACCTATGTACTTATGTACTATCTACGCTTATTTTTTATTTATTTATAGAGGGTTTGATCAATATGACCATGCCACCATGGCCATACTGATCAAACCCTCTATAAATAAATAAAAAATTATATTGTTCGATACAGTTGGTGGAGCGTGCATGTTTGTCCTGCGACTTCGTCCGCGTGAAATTTCTTGTTACCCCACCCACTCCGTCGCATCGCATCGCCTGCCCGCGGTATACTTCTTTTTCGCGTTTTCATGGAAAACGGTTTTAATTCTATTAATGTTGGCATGTATCATAGTATCTTGGCTGCTCCCTGGTCCAGGATAGCCAGAAAATTATATAAAATTGTATACCTAGGTATTAAGCGTAGATAGTAGACATAAAATGCCCCTAGGGGGGTGGCATGGTCATATTTATCAAACCCTCTATTAACAAATAAAGATTTAAAAACAAATTATATTGTTCGATATACAGTCGGTGGAGCGTACATGTTTATCCTGCGACTTCGTCCGCGTAAAATTTCTTGTTACCCCACCCACTCCGTCGCATCGCATCGCCTGCCCGCGGTATACTTCTTTTTCGCGTTTTCATGGAAAACGGTTTTAATTCTATTAATGTTGGCATGTATCATAGTATCTTGGCTGCTCCTTTGTCCAGGACTGCCAAAAAATTATATTAATTTGTACAACTAGGTATTAAGCGTAGATAGTAGACAAAGCAACTGCCATCCAATCTCTTCACCACCACGTTGACTGGTAGAGAATGCTTAAGGCATTAAGTCCACCTTTGTACCTTTTTGTGCGAAAAGTTTAAATAAATAATAACTACTGTGAATAACAAAATTTGTATCGTAACCCGGTTTCCTCACGATGTTTTCCTTGATATTTTTAGAGCCAAAAATCAATGATTTCATCACCACTCTGATGAAATAATTTACACAAAGAAAATGCACCTGTCTGGGTTCGAACCTACGACCTATAACTCGTAAGTCGCGGCCGTTACCACTAAGTCACCACTGCTCCACCAGTGGTCCGTTACTCAGCAGTAACTACTTACCATCAGATCATCATCTGCCTAGCCTTTTCCCAACTATGTTGGGGTCGGCTTCCAGTCTAACCGGATGCAGCTGAATACCAGTATTTTACATGGAGTGCGACTGCCTATCTGACCTCCACAACCCTGTTACTGGGTAATACGATACCCCTTGGTAAGACTGGTTGTCAGACTTTCGGGCTTCTGACTACCCGTAACGACTGTCAAAGTTCCACGAATGACAGCCGGGACCAACGGCTTAACGTGCTTTCCGAGACACGGAGGAGTCTTGGTATGTAAAGATGGTCACCCATCCACAGACCAACCGCGGCAAGCGTAGCTTAACCTGATCGATCGACTTGTGCGGCTGTTATTATTTAGCCACGGGCCCCTCACTTACCATGAGATCAATAAATTAAAAAAAATAACTAGTCCGCCATCTTGGGTGTTCCGCCATGTTGGATTTAGAATGACGTCACACAGCAAACCATCCATTGTCAAGTCAACCCAACTAAACGTGTTTGCAAAATTTTAGCTCGATCGGTTGAAGATAATGTGCTTCAAAATTGAGTTGCAAGAGTCCACCCGAACTAACATAGTTACATTGCAAGTTATTATAAAGCTTGTAAAAGTAGATAATTATAGGTACCGCCACTGGTAATGATTACACAGCCGATTCTGCCACTAAGGTTCATACTCTTTGCCCTCATAACGTTAGTTTTATTTTTGCTTTATTGGCGTTTCCATACAATATAGTGGTGCACCGTTATGGTAGCGTGAGCCAGCACTATTTGTTTGTTAGCCGACGGATATCGGACTAGCGCAAATAACTTAAAACGAAGATTCATTGCGTTTTAAATTGATAAGCAATAAACTTGTGCAGTATTTTTATTATTTTCTGATAAAGGTATTAAAGTTTTGATATTAAAATTGTAAAGTACAGTGGCAACATGTTCTTGTACAGACTGCCAGTCTGGTACATTAAGCTACCCGAAACTGTCAAAGGAGAAACCCAAACTCCATAGAAACTTGGGCCTGGCGTTACAGGGCTGGAATTTGGCCATAAATTAGAGCATTTAGGAAGGTTTCACGAGCCCAATTTTCACGTCTCCCAGCAATGGCCAAATTGGTAAAATCAGACAACAATGTTCACTTTTTAGGTTATTTTTAGTACCCAGTTAAACAATGATATTTTTGAGACTTTCGTTTCCTACGTAAATCTGGAACGTACATGTGCTGTGCTGCAGCACCTGCCGCCTATCACGATGAGGTTGTAGGTACTTATATAAAAAGCGCCGCGACTGCCGATTTATCTGATTGTTCTTGTAGCGGTACTGAAAACCTCAGCAGAAAACTATGTTTATTATACAAGGCCAACTTACATTACTGGCTTGCATTTGTTAATATTGTACCTAGGGATTTGATGCAATCTCAGATTACAGTAAGTAAGTAATCTGAGATTGCAATAATATATTAAAATAAAAAATAAAAACACAGGTAATTGTGATGGTTTTATTAATTACTTTCTTCATTAGGATTATCATAATATAATAACACAGTAGGTATCCAGAAATTGTGCAGGACGCAATTGACTACCCTGGTGCCGTGCCTAACCAAGATACCATATTATGCTCATGGTGTGGGTACAGCATCCAACCGTTCTTTTGCTAACGATACAGGTTCGGTTATAGCATCCCTTCCACTTAGAGAGCTGTCGACTAATGTATAAACGAAATACATCCTATTACTAATATGCCTCGACTTTATTCTTCCTCTTAAGTTTGAGTCCGATGTTGACAGCTCTTGCTGTAGACCATGGAAATGCCGGGATGCTCTATTTGCTTGCACCCAACAAGAGTGAGAGACAACACTTGAAGCACCCACCTGAAAATAATATATCTACATTAAAGGGTGCCTTTACACCAGAGATGTGTGGTGTGTTATTGCCCGCTTTGAAAAAGAATTATCTAAAGAAATCCTGATGTAGGTTAGTAAGCCTAAGTTAGCTTAACCATTATCACACTGTTCTAATTCACTTAAATGTTTTAGCATACCAAATAAAACTTTTGAATGCCCTTGTTGATAACAAGGGCGTTCAAAAGGGCAAACTAAACTAAAAAAAAATGTTATTAAAAAAGCATGAAAAAAACTATTACATTAACCGTGCGTGGTAGGATCCATCCTCTTATAACTTCGTGTATTCTGTGTTCTTGCACTGTACCAGTAGTCGTAAGTTGATGGCAACGAACTCTTCTCAGAAGAGAACGTCCACAGTGAATACACACTTGTTGGTGTCCTGTAGGTGCCTGTTCACTCCTTTCTGGTATATTTCCATCAAGAGATACAGCATTGGCATGATTCCAGCAAGCTTGGCAGATTACAGTCATTTTCATTTACCTGAAGCAAACATTTATCATTTGACTATTAGGTCTAGCATTAGCATTTAGCAATAAACATCCGAGTGGCCCATTTGGGTAAGCATAAGCGGCCTTATTACATTCCCACTGCAGGGACACAGGTCTCCTCTCTGAGAGGGAATATAATTAACCAATAACCATGCAGGTTCAGTCCGGATTGGTGATGTCACAGTCATGTCTTCGAATATGAAGCATCACATCTGCACATTCTGGTATCATTATATAAAGTACAACTATCAACAAACAAATGAACAAATGCGATAACACTATTTAGTTCGACTACATTAAATTATTACATACATCGTACAAAAATGTTACAATATAGAAATATCGGATACTGTTTGAGGCGCGCGCGACCCATTCCTGTACAATTGAAAGAATCATTTTCATCTTCCAATCTTCGCCTTCCTATTGTATGGCAGTGGGCCGTTGCTATTCCGCAATAACACAGGTTCATGATGTCGTGCCAGTCGTCGAAACGAGCAATAATCAGATCCGGTTTTCCAGCAAAAGTCAGCACAGGTGGCAGGTTATGTAACGGTGTCCATTGTTCAAGCGAGGGTCAGTCAGAATGCAATCAATTTCGGAGTCCAGTATTCGATTAGAGGTCTTATCAAAAAATAAATCCCCAGAAATACAGAAAAACAACACATTGACTTATTTACGCAATAATCCGAAAAGCGAATGACATTAATGACATGACATTACAACTATGACAATTGACAGACGTTGACATTGACATTTGCCGTTTACTAGTGCAATCCATGGTGCAGTCGATTTTATTTCTCGATTCGATTCGATCGATTATTTATTTCTTTTAATGTTTTTTAATGGCGATTACGTTAAATATCAATTAGTTTCCAGATTTAATTGTTTTACATTGATTTTAATACCTAAAAAGTCATTTATACTAAAACAATGGAGTGTTATTCAATTATTTGTATCAGCATCGATTTCCACTAAATCGATCATATTCTTAGGGTACGCTCTATCGATAGAATATCAACATTTGTGAAGTTAGTGACGTATAACAAAATAAGTGTTGTAACGGTTTACAAAGGTGGTTTAAAATAAAAAAATAGAAATCTAATTATTTTCTACACTTGGCCATTGTAAATGAGGCTAAGATTTAAATGTGTTAATTTAGCAAAATAGACGATTTTTTTGGTACATATCTTATTCGTGTAACGGTTAGGCCCAGAAACGGGTTTCTCCTTTTCCCAATTAACTTTGAACTTTATACTTTACCGATAAAGTTAAAAATCTATTAAAGACATTTGACAGATTGTAGTAGCTTGATGTACTGTATTAGTTTCCGCATATTTTTTTGCGCAGCTCGATTTGCTATCGAATTCGATTGTTAAGGTTCGTTTACGGGGAACGCGCTACGAAATGGTAACTTTTATGGTAGAAAATGGTTAAATAGTAAATCAGTTTTATTTTTAAGTATTTTAGAACACAGCTTAAGTGCTATCATAAAATATACATTGCCAATAACAATTCTTACTAAAACCTACAATTTTATAGCTTTCCCCTTAAACGAACCTTAACAATCGAATAGCGAATCGAACAGTTGTGAATAGCCGTGCAGGTAAAATTGGTAATATAGTAATATTGAAAAGGATATGAGTATGAAAAACTTATATATTAGGTATGCTTAGGTATGCTGGAAGAGATTTCTTATGAAATAAGCATCACCTTTGTACCTATTTTTCTGTTCTGTTTTTTTCTTGTCTGTTTATATATGTGTGTACATAAATGGTTAAATAAAAATAAATAAATAAAATAAATATTTTAATGTAAAAAATATGGATTACTATAATAATGTCCAAATCATAATAATGTACAAAAATTAAAATTGTCCAAAAATAGAAAAGTCGAAAAATGAAAATGTCCAAAAAAAAAATTACTTAAAATTACAAAAAAATAAAAATCGTGATTGCAATGTGCCAGTTGGCGTCATGAAAATCTTAATTTATAGATATAACAAAGGGCTTTGAAGGTCCGCGGCATACCTACCTGTGTATGCATGAGACCTATATAAATCAATAGCTGACATCAACGCAAACAGAAAACATAATAAGAGCAAACTCCATAAAGTGTCACGTTTCCGAGATCACGTTCAAAGTTGATCACGTGACTTCCACATTTTTTGAGCTTGCTAACATCTGGTTGCATAGATATTTGAAATTTTGTTTCAAGCGTGGCAGCCATTTTGAAAAAAAAAAAACAAAATGGCGGACAGGTAGGTATGACAGGCTCCTAAAAATCCTCAATCCCCTTATAGTTCCAAAGAATCTAAAAGACTAAAATATCTCTTAGAGCGCTGTCGCATATCTTCGGTAGCCTCTGTGGTCCTCTTAACTTGTTAATGAGTTCAAACACCGGTTTCAATTCATCTTGAGTCACGCCCTGAAATAAAACAAAATGACAAACTTTCAAATTATTATCATACTAGCTTTTCCCTCTCGAAGTGAGGAGGCCTGTGGTCCAGCAGTGGGAGAAAAGAAAGAAAGAAAAAGTATTTATTGCGACTCGTACACGAAGATTACAAACTAAACTAAACACAGTCAAAAATAAAAAACCAAATCATTTAAATTAAAAAAATAACAAAAAGAAAAATAAAACAGAAAGTCCTATACAAGGTCAAAAGGCTCCTATCTTAGCATGGGCTAAAAGGCTCCTATCTCAGCATGGGCCAAAAGGCTCATATCTTAGCATGGGCTAAAAGGCTCCTATCTCAGCATGGGCTACAAGGCTCCTATTATGCATGGGCCAAAAGGCTCCTATCTCAGCATGGCCCAAAAGCATTTATTTCAATTAAACCTTGTACAGACACTTTTGAATTGTCAAAATTAAATAGTCTGTCAGTTAGTCAGAAAGTTGAAGCAAGTTGCCCATTCCAAAACGTATATCACTATGGAGAAGAACGGGCAAGAAACTCCATGGACACTCTTAAACCAAGATATTACAAAATCCTGGGTACATTAGTCTTGTTGCTTCTATAAGTGAGAACAATGTAAAAAAAGGCACAAATGAAGAAACAAAGAAAAGTAAACACAGTAAAGGTTCCTAATTTAAAATTACTACTTGTTCAATACGGATTGGGGATTCAGTGAAAATGCGCTGGGCAAACGCCCAGTACCACAAATCGCCACTCACATATTTATGTACTTACGCCAGTAGGTTACGAGATACAACCAAAACAACTAAACAAACAACTAATATTCGAATCACAAAACATAGTTCAATAGTTGGAGCCAAATAAAATATCTTAACAAGATTTGGTTTGGTTTGCCAAAGAGCAATGGAGCGCAGCATTTTAGGCGCGTTAAACGAACTAAAAGGATACGAAACACCAAGCTGCGGTCCAAAACGGGGATCCTTGACGTAGGTAAAAACCTAACTGAAATGGTATAGGGCGGGTCACGTCAGCGGCATAAAAAAAAAATAAGATAGATAAGAAATTCACCTGGTTCCGACGGTAAATGACGACAGCGATCATTCTTCCCCATAGCATTTGCATCAAGAACGGCTGTGAGCCTTTAACTTCTAGTAGATGTAGCTGCATCATCGCATCAGGTTTCACGGTTTTATCTAACAATTTTAATGAAATTAGTTATACGGTCTATATAATAATGGACAGCTAGCAGAGCTCCTCGGTGTACATCATCATCGTTGGGGTCGGCTTCCAGTCTAACCGGATGCAGCTGAATACCAGTATTTTACGTGGAGCGACTGCCTATCTGAGGGGCAATTCTCGTAATTTTAACGTTCACAGTCTGGGGGCCCAAAAAGGTCACTATGGCAGAATCATAAAAGGATAACATTATGAATCTTAATGGACGAACTGTTAAGTAAATCGTATCAAATCCCATTGGTGAAGGATTTTTCAGTAATTTTTTTTTGTCTGTGCTAAAATACCAATGGATCCAATCCAAATCCAATCCCAATCTCTTTGATTATACCTACGTAGTGCAGCGAAAAAAAGAAAAACACGGACTGTCTTCACCATATTAGGATTCATAATGTTATCCCTTTATGATTCTGCCGAAGTGGCCTTTTTAAGCCCCCAGATCTCAGCCACAATCTGTCAAAACTACCTCTAATTTCCCTAAATTTTTGACAAGTTTTTGACATTTGTTTGTCGCCGAGATGAGACTGCGACTAGATCTTGAACGATTTAAATAACGAGAGTTGGCCTTCGGACCTGCACAACCCAGTTACTGGGCAAATAAGACTGGCTGTTAGACTTTCGGGCTACTGACGACCCGTAACGACTGCCAAAGATCCACGACTCACGAGGGAATCTTGGTATAGGGTTATTGGTAAAACATTATCAACCTCTTAAGAGGTCATTGTACTCATCATTATGAAAAAAAAAATCAGCTGTTCCCTACATTTATGTTCGTACAACTCGTCAAAATGTAGGGAACAGCTGATTTTTTTTCGCGATTTCAGGTTTAGTCCCATAGTAAAAGTTGTTCATAATGATGAGTACAATGACCTCTTAAGAGGTTGTTAATGTTTTACCAATAACCCTGCATAAAGATGGTTACCCATCCACGGACCGACCGCGGCAAGCGTAGCTTAACCTAATCGATCGACCCGTGCAGCTGTTATTATTTAGCCACAAGACCCGATGCCCGAAGCGTTATGTTATGTAAAAGTTAATAGTATTTATCATTACTCACGTATATCATTCGTGTCAGTATCCAAAGAGATGACTTGCTGGAAACACCCGTTCACTCCTTCAATAGATTTGGACCAGACATCGAAAGGGTTATCAGTGTGGTACCGCTGTCGTACTATGATGCCGTCGGTGTCTTTCGGCAACAGTTTCTTCGGTGATGTTACTGTTTTATTTAGTAGCCATCTTAGGCTACCCTGTAAAAATATCACACTAATATTATAAAGACGAAAGTTAGTGTGTGTGTGTGTGTGTTTGTTTTTATCTCAAACGGCTGCACCAATTTTGATAAAATTTTGTATCAAATGATAGCTGACACTTTGGATTAACATATAGGCTACTTTTTATACCGATATTCCCACAGGATCGACATTTACGCGAGTGAAACCGCGGGGCGCACCTAGTATGAAATATTTTATTACTTAACATAATCGGTCGATAATCTTCCCACTGCTGGGACACAGGCCTCCTCTCTGTGAGAGTGAGTAGTGAGTAGGCTGTAATCCACCACGCGAGCCCAGTTCAAGTTGGTAGAAGTCACATGTCTTCAAATTTTTGGTTGAGCCGGCTTCGTCACGGCAAATATTTTATTGATAAGTACAACTGAACTACCTATTTTATTTAAGTAGGTAATTACAATATTATTATAGGTTATCAATTAAATCTTTATTATAGCCTGCTTGAAAAGTGAATTTGTGTTAAAATGTTCACTAAAATTGCTGTTGAGTTTTTTTTTTCTTCAGGACAAATACTCCATGGACACTCAACTCGTACAAGATTTAATACGGATTCAGTTCAGTTAGCTCAGTATTTTGTAAAAAGATTAAGATGGTAGCATGACACACCCTGCAAGCGTCGACCATTTAGTACAGACGCCAGCACATCAATCTACTAAAATCTGTCATATTTCTTTAATAGATTTTCTACTTTATCACTAAAGCTTAAGGTTCAAAGTTGATTGGGAAAATTTTACTGTTTCGGGTAGTTTGATGAGCTGACGTCTGTACCATTACTCGTGGAGGCACTGTTATTGCATAATCACACTAATATTATAAAGGCGAAAGTTTGTGTGTGTTTATATGTTTGTTACTTCTTCACGCTCAAACAGCTGAACCAATTTTGATAAAATTTTGTATGGAGGTAGCTGACACCCTGGATTAACATATAGGCTACTTTTTATCCCGATATTATAGAATAAAATAACTAAGAATCCTTACCGCATCAGTCTCACTAATCTCCACCTTATAACACGTCACCTGTTTCTCAGGAAACAACTTTTCAGGTATGATGGCCACCACATGCCAATCACCAATCACATCCTTCAAATCAAAGTTAGCCTGAAAGCTATCACACTTGGTACTGTTATCAGTACCTTCTGAATTCACCAGGGTTATAACGAGGAGGATTATAAAAAGTGTCATGTTAGAATGAGGTTAAGGAACGAAGTGGATTTTTGAAGCGAATTTTGTGAATTAAGTTGGCTGGACGGTAGTGGAGAGTTTGGAACGTATGGAACGGGCAAACTACATTGCTTTATTGTCCAGCGGTGGGATGATACAGTTTAACAGTCTGTATTAATCGTAGTCGTTTACTGGATGAAAATTTATTGTGGGCAACTGAAATCATTATACGAGCAAATAATTATAGGTATCTGTACACATAAATAAAATTGAAATGTCTGTTTGTAATGTCATATTTACAAATAAATGAATTTCAAGTGTATGTTTCTAATGTCAAAATAAGAGATTTCTACTAAATGCATATGAAAAGTATATAATTACAATAAAAAAAATTTTTTTTTCAAATTTTTGTCTGTCTTTTTGTTCCGGCTAATCTCCGAAACGGCTGGACCGATTTTGATGGGACTTTCACTAGCAGATAACAGAAGACCAATTCCCGTAATTAAAAATATTCAAAATCTAGTCACAATCTTGTCGCAGTGACAGTCTATGTCAAAAACTTTGGTATTTTTGACAGTTTGAGAGATCAGACTGTAAAAGTTCTTAAAATTACAGGAGTTGCCCCGTGATATCATGAACAAATTCTTCCGCATCGCTGTCAATGGGAAAAGTGCCCATAAGTCTGGCAGCATTGCCACGTTGGATGGCAATGTTGATGCTTTGGCTTAAAAATAGGCCAGCCCTTGACGTGAAGAGTCGACTAACGTCTTAGAGACTTACAACTTTCGTCCTTATAGAAATACTTGCACTAGTTTGCCCGTTCTAAACATTTCCAAGCGCTATTAAGATGAGGTGTGATAACGATACATGTGGGCGATCGTTTTACGTGCGAATAATTGGATAATCTCTTAATGTCCGCTAGTCTGGCGTGTGACACATTTTAAAACAATTATCTAATTTGTTTGCTGCGGAATAACTGGTACTCAGTCCAGCGACCTATTTTTATGAGTTCATTCACAAGAATCTGAGAAATTCCAGTGAATAGTTTTTAAATCTTACAGAACCATAATTTATGCCTTTAAAGGATGATGCCAGTAAATGTATGGAATGGTAGCCACTACAATAGGAATAAATGATATATCATTAGAAAGGATTCCAAAGGTCTTAATTCTTTGTCCGATCGGAGCAATACAGGATGGATTTTTTATGGATTTTTGATGGATTTGGAACTATAGAGAGTGTTTGGAAGAAGGGCCGACACAATTTTCTTAGGTATAGGAAGTGTCATATTATGCTAGTTTTCACCCGTCTTATGTGTCACGGTAGGTAGTTGAGACAATAATAATAATGTTTCGTTTGAATCACCCGAAATATCGATATCATCACAACTTTTTTGAGCGCAATAATTTTTGGTGTTATCTGCAATATACAATTGGTTCTAGTAAAGGACTTGGGTGCTTCCAAAGTCGTAAAATTATGTTAAGAAACGAAAATTAAATTTAAAAAATCATAATAAAAAAATGAAAAACAAAACTATAGAGATATGAGGGGAAAAAAAGAAAAATAGGGTGTAAAGTTCACTCATACTCTCTAGAAAAGGGAGGAGCCTCCGACCAGACGGGTGTTGTGTCTGGCGGGCAACTGCCCGATGATGATTCATGTCGGGCCGTTGTATCTATGTTAGTTGCTCGGTAAACTCTGCTTAAGAGATGCAGGATTTTGCGTGACGTCAGTATAACGCGTTGTTCTCATGTGGTGTTGTAGATACCGCAACAGAACTATTTTGTGCTAGCAAATGACATCCCGAATCTCTCAAAAAATTGTGTCGGTCCTTCTACCAAAACCCGTTTATAGGCACGATAGTAATTTCAATTCAGCTCAAAAAGAGCTATCTTATTATAATATTACACATGGCTATGAGGGTGGTACAAAAATTTGCATCATCCTTTCACAAATCATAATTCTGATTTTCATTCGGAATTTCCAAAGTTGAATAATAAAAAAAAAACAATTTTTTTTTTTAATTCCAATAATAGCCACGTAGCTTGTTTACTCATTAAGCTCCACTAACGAGACACAATTGATTTTCTATTGTTTCGTGACCCATATATCGGTCATGCGCGGACCTATACCGGTTAAATAAAAATAAAATTATTTCTTCGTAAAAATGTGAAAATTCTTAACTTTAAGGAACTTTAAAAACCACACACTTGACAAGTACAATGACTGAAAAGGACAAAAGAACACATCCCAATAATAAAAGCCAAGCTTTAAAATTTTCTTTTAAATCGCCATTTTCCCATCCAAAAACATCTCAAGAATTATCTGTGTTCCCATACAAAAACACGGTCATTGTTTAAAAAGTCAAAACCGACATAGATTTACTTGAACAAAGGCAGTAAAAACGGTTTATAGACTTGTTATTGCTGTCCCAACGGACAGAGGGAATGGTGCAAGTTGTGGTTATAGCGATTCTCTGTTTCGTAAGGTTTAGCTTTAATCAACTCAGTCTATCGCAGTCCACTGCTGGACTTAGGTCCCTGCGCCGCAACGCCCCACTGCTGGATATAGGCCCCTGCGCCACAACACCCCACTGCTGGATATAGGCTCCTACGCCACAATACCCCACTGCTGGACATAGGCTCCTAAGCCACAACACCCCACTGCTGGATATAGGCCCCTGCGCCACAACACCCCACTGCTGGACATAGGCTCCTGCGCCACAACGCCCCACTGCTGGATATAGGCCCCTGCACCACTACACCCCACTGCTGGACATAGGCTCCTGCGCCACAACGCCCCACTGCTGGATATAGGCCCCTGCACCACAACGCCCCACTGCTGGACATAGGCCCCTGCGCCACAACACCCCACTGCGGGATATAGGCACCTGCGCTACAACACTCCACTGCTGGATATAGGCCCCTGCGCCACAACACCCCACTGCTGGACATAGGCTCCTGCGCCATAACACCCCACTGTGGGATATAGGCCCCTGCGCCACAACACCCCACTGCTGGATAGAGGCCCCTGCGCCACAACACCCCACTGCTGGACATAGGCCCCTGCGCCATAACACCCCACTGCGGGATACAGGCCCCTGTGCCACAATACCCCTCTGCTGGATATAGGCCCCTGCGCCACAACGCCCACTGCTGTATATAGGCCCCTACACCACAACACCCCACTGCTGGATAGAGGCCCCTGCACCACCACACCCCACTGCTGGATATAGGCCCCTGCACCACCACACCCCACTGCTGGACATAGGCCCCTGCGCCACAACACCCTACTGTGGGATACAGGCCCCTGCACCACAACATCCTGTCCTCCACCTTCTGCATTCAATTTGTCGCAGTCACCAAGGTCAAGGTTTAGCTTGGATTTAGTAAAATAGTCTATGACCTGCGAATCCCAAAATAAATCATAATATAGACGTACCTAAATCAAAAACAGTGTTTTCGACCGAAGTAAAATAAGAATGTGAGTACTTTCAAAATAATTATGTAATTTAATCATAATAATGTAAAAGGTTACTTACTGCAAATTTTTATTTGCCAGTAACTGGAGTTTATAACCGTTGAAGGCATAAAAGCTATAGAAAGTATTTAAACACATTGCATTACTAAAACCTGTACCTTTTTCAAAAATTTTGTAATAAATAATACCTATAATTTAATCATTTATGCTGCCCAGTCTTCTGGGCACGTTTCCGGATGACAGCGATGCGGACGAGTACTTCGACGCCTAAGTGTCCTTTGTTTTTGTATTTATTTGTATAGTAAGTTAGTTAGTCATTTAATTTAGTATTTTAGTGTTAAATAAATTATAATTTATCTAATTTTGATTTTTACGTGTAAACCTCAGATGAATTGTGTGAATGAATAGTCTTGTCAGAGTAATTGAATAGACAAGTGATTACTAGAAAATAACTAATTAATAATCCATCAATATAAGCTTACTATTCGCTTATGCCTTGCACCGTATTCAAAAGACTGAATCGGTGGAAACAGATTTTAATGTATCCTATGAAAATCTTCATTCAAAAGCTCTCTTTCCCTTTGAATTTTAATATAAATCTCGAATTGGGAGTTTATTAGCGTTGGACGAATACCAATAAATGTGAAAATTATGTATTCTTTCGTTCAATGGATATTTATGCGAGATTTTTAGGATTATTTACATGCTGCTGCGGTATGGACGAGTAAAGTGCTTTTTTTTGGAAAATATATTATGTTGCTTTTAATAGATTTGCTTCTTTGGGTGGAACTAACTTATCTTGTCCTTTCCCAGAACTATTTCAAGAGATAGCCAACACTTTGAGCAAATACACAAACCGAAATTCATGTCTATTTGTTTATGAAATGTGTACACAAATTGTTAAATAAATAAAAATAAAATAGTTCATAAACCTATATTGATTGTTTGAACGTGTGTTTGATTTCCCAGATTATTATTTTGAAATCGCACTAATATTGTAAAGGCGACAGTTTGTGAGTGTGTGTGTAGGTGTGTTTATATGTTTGTGACTTCTTCACGCTCAAACGTCTAGACCAATTTTGATAAAATTTTGTATGGAGGTAGCTGACACCCTGGATTAACATACAGGCTACTTTTTATCCCGATATTCTCACGGGATCTACATTTATACGGGTGAAACCGCGGGGCGTAGCCAGTTTACCATAAAAGCACTTCTTCCCTCTATGACACATCATTTTAAAACTCCTCCTTCACGATTTATTATCCAAATGATCCTTAACCCAAACGACCTTATAATTTTTAGCATCTAAAACAAAAATGGCAGTAATTAATCTTACCCTTTCACGAGTTGTTAGTCTCGTCGAGGATTTAAAGTTTGCGACTCATTAACTGCGAATATTCCATAAAGCACCTAGGTGTAGGGTTATCCGTCAACATTTTCGGGTTAATGACAAAAAGGAAGAATTATTGCTTTTTAATACAAGGCACTGATTTAGAAATGTATCCCCTTATTTATAAACGTTATTTAACCTTTTGACCGCCACAGTCATGTCATCATCATCATCATCATTTCAGCCGAAAGACGTCCACTGCTGGACATAGGCCTCCCCCAAAAGGGGGGGTTTGCCATAATCGCCACGCTTGGCAGGCGGGTTGGCGATCGCAGTATAGTATGGTGGTGGAATGCATAGAGAATGCTGCTGCCCATTCTCCGGTACGACCCTTAGTCGCCTTTTACGACACCCACGGGAAGTATGGGGTCACAGTCATGTATAGATGACAAACTAAAATGTGCCCAGCACGCCACGGTTCGACTACATGACGGACATTGACGCCGACGGCACGTTTTTGATTTTTTGACGTGTGACGGTCAAAATGTTAAAGTTATGAGACATTTACATACATACATATAGGTACTCACGTCATCTTCCCATGGGGGTAGGCAGGAACTACCCTACCTATCTTTTCATACTCCCTACTGCAAGAGACGGTCAAACGTCAATAAATGATGGTTAAGCAAAAGCCAATAATTACTTTACTTTAAGCAACCGTTATAAATATGAGGGTTAATGTACAGACACTGAAATAAATAAGCAGTAAATTAAGATGAAAAATCATTAATCTGAACTGCTTTAAGTTCCCTATGAGCCTAACGTTCAAAACAGTATTTTTTCCTCATCCGAACACAGTTAAAGCTTGAGGCAAAATCTTACAGTCATGACAGTAAACTTTAACGATTTAAGTAGCTAAAAGGTCACAAAATTAACTGTTTTATTCATTTGGTGAAATCGTTCAAAGCATTGAAATTTACTTAGGTACATTACAGTAATGGTGGTTTTCCTTTTTTTTTTTTTTTATTTCAGTAAATAGTATGTTCAATCATTAAAAGTTACTGTTTTGTTTTTACTGTTTTGCAAACATTTCTTGTTACTGTATACAGTCAGTAAGTCTTAATGAAATCGCTTTAATGTGCTGTACTAAGAAATTATTTTTTTCAGACCAACACATATACAATAACAATCGCGGTATTTGAAAAAGTATTTGGTATTTTATTTTCTGGACTATTATAAAATACTTGCCCGCGTGAATTTCAACTAAACCCTCACAAAATAAAAGCCTATGGCACTCGGCACTATTGTACCTTTTAATCAGAAAAGTATTTTTGTCGTAGCATTACCTACCTCTTTGCTCAGCGATACAATCACAAAAAAACCGCGATACACTCGCGATGCTGTCACTGAACGTATACCTTCGCCCATGTAACCACAATTCTGCATCGCATCTATTGCGATACCTACAGCCGCGATTCAGCATCGATGCAAATGCGATGCAGAATTCATACAGGCGCGATGCAGTATCGATAGAGTTATAAGTTGTAGCGAGTACTTGTGAATGCCTGTGGATGCTACACGTCTTGCAATAATGACTCGGTCGAGTCAACATTGATTGTCACGCGTTAGTAGTGATGCTGAATCAATGCAGTCGCATGTTCACATCGATGCAGAAGCTATGCTCAACCAATACTATGCGATTGTATTACCACTGACAGCCGTAAGTAGCGATAGACGCGCGTGAACGAAATGTACTACTGAATCGCTGCAAAAAGTCAGTTTTTTTTTTGAGGATGGGAAATCATCTAATGACCCCAAGGGAGTGTCAGACTCTTACTGATTATAACTCACCCGGGTTCCTTCCTTAGTCCTTTATGTTCCGGGCCAGCTGTAACCCGTTCGGACGATCCCGCTGACCGACAATTCCGTTGACCAACAATCCCGCTGGCCTGGGGCGACCGCCTTGAGGCGATCTTTATACAAGCGTATAAAGATGCAGGTTCTCAATACGGATAAGTTGGAACGGATCGGTGCATAAACGGTGCGGGTAAAATAGTCTCATACTATATGCGCTCGCATACAAAGAAAAATGTTTGTACTTTTTTCTTTATGCAAGCATCCTTACAAACAAACCAATCGTGTCCTTTTTTACCGACTTCAAAAAAAGGAGGTTATCAATTCGACACGTATGTATGTAATATTATTGGAATTGCATTATATTCACATATGACAATCTATTAGGGCTTCCAAACAAATATACCAAATTTTATAGACGTATGTATGTATGTACCTATGTTTGTCCACGCATTTCTCCGCAACTATTAATCGGATCGTGACTATTTTTTTTATTGGCTTACATTTACTCCAACTTAAGGAACAGTGCAAGTTTCTTCAAAATCGATTCAGTAATTTTCAAGATATGGACATAATACGTGTAAGTGTGACGGCCTGGCTTATTGATACGAGCTACGGGTGAAGTGCCAACGGGAAAACATCTCAAAACCTTGGTCAAATACTAGTGCAAAAACTAAAAATTACGAAATAAAAAAGTAATTTAAAAAAATTAAACCGACTTCAAAAAGAAATTAACTCAAAATTATGAAATAACTTTAATTCCGAAAGTCGGTGGCAAAAAACTAAAACTATAAAATACAGATCCCAAAGACACCGAGTCCAAGCTCAGCAGTCGCCCTTGCGACCACGAGACCAACGGGGCGGTCACAGAAAACAATAATAATAATTTGGTAACAATATTAATCTAAGCAAGACTCATCATCTGCCTAGCCTTTTCCCAACCATGTTGGGGTCGGCTTCCAGTCTAACCTGCCTATCTGACCTCCACAACCCAATTATTGGGTAATACGATACCCCTTGGTATCAGACTGGTTATCAGACTTCCGGGCTTCTGACTACCCGTAACGACTGTCAAAGATCCACGAATGACAATGCCGGGACCAACAGCTTAACGTGCTTTCCGAGGCACGGAGGGGTCTCGGTATGTAAAGATGATCCCAATCTACAGACCAACCGCGGCAAGCGTAGCTTAACCTGATCGATCGACCTGTGCGGCTGTTATCATTTGACCACGGGCCCCCATTAATATAAGCAAGACTATACCAATAAACTATACCACTTTCAAAATCACTCAGTGTAACTGCCACTACTAAACAGAGAACAATCTCGCTTATGGTCGTCAATAAACATATAACACTATGTATGGGTATGTGACTGCTGTCAGTCTGTCACGACTAACGAGGATATGTAGAACGTCTTCAAACGTTGCAATCAGAACACCGATGTCGTTTATTGAAATCTCAGCTCTTACAGCACAGAGTAGGGAATGGATACAGAGATATTGTTTTTGGCACAAATATTTTTGTACTATACAATTATTTTTACAGTTTTCTTCTGACCGACGCGTACAGTCACCAAAAGAGATAAATAACCACTGTCGTCGGATATAGTTGAAGTTTAGTAAGCAAACGATTGACAGAAAAAATAACGTTAAGTGCTAAACGCATTTAGGAATTTGTGATGCAAGTGAGCCTAAATACTATTCCAAGAGTAGTCCGAATAAAATCGTAAAAGTTAAAAGTATTGCGATCAACACGTCTATTTATGACTGTTTTTTTCACATTGGCCCCAAACTAGGCAAGCCAATATGGAGGGTTTACCATTTAAACATTTATTTTAAAATCATTAATGAAGGAGTTACCATAATAATAATATCTCTGTGGATTAATGTGCATCTTTTATGGTAAATTATAAATATCAAAACGGCTTATTAGTCAATTCGCCCGAAACGGGTGAATCGGCATTTTTATTTATTATTTCTTTGTGTTATTCGCACCAAGTTAATTTATTTATGGGAGTGTCGACCACTCCAGAATTCAAAATGTGTCAATTGCCTACGTATTTCTGGAGTTGTCGCCTATAGAAAAAATAATATTATTTTAAATGAAGATTCGCCCGCTCCGGGCGATTAAAGTCGTGCGAATTGACTAATAAGTTTTTTCCGTCATCAAAACCCTAAAACGTAAGCCACAATTATTGAAAGTTAAAACGCGTTGAATAAAAAACAATCTTACAAAAAAAGTCTCTGCGCTAACCTACTCTGTGCCCAAAGATGATTGTCACCGATAGAGGGCGCCAGTTCGTAAAGTTTTACGATCACTTCCGACACGACACAGCCTCTTAGTAATCTGCACTACTAGGGGAACACCCAATAGGGGTAGTAGGTCCCCCAAATAAAGGAACTTGTAGTGCTGCGGTGATGTCTCAATCTATATGAATCTGTTCATCTTGAATCAATGCATCAAATCTTGATTGAATTCCGAAGGGCGTTCGGTTATGATCCATAATGCGAGTCTATGAATGAGATCTTAATCTTTCGAATTTGAATATCCGTTAGGATGTTATGTAAACGTTATCGGGAAGCTCCATCTTAGTTATTGCAGGATTATATTCAATAAAGCGCAGTGTTTGATATTTGTGTGTAGCAGGGTAGTTGCGTTATACACTACCACTAGCAATGGCTTTCATTTTGAGAGTTCAACAGTATAAATTGCGTTATTCACGCTGTTGAGCAGAAAACTTTTCCGAAAATATGAAGCAATGGATTAGCAATATCTTTCAAAATGATTCAGATTGAAATTGATACTTAGTGTGTTTTAAATGACACAATTTGTACAAGGAGAGAATAGAGAGAGAGAAAGATATGTTACACAATTAGGGAGCTGGGGGCCTAAAAAGGCCACTTTGGCAGAATCATAAAAGTATAACATTATGTCAAAGTCAAAGTCAAAACATTTATTTCAAATAGGCACATAAAAGGCACTTTTGAACGTCAAAAATTACGATAAAATAGAATTGATTCTAGTCGCCCATTCCAAAAGGTAGTTTTCGTACGTAGAAGAATGGGCAAGAAACACCACCGTTACTCTTTTAAAATGTTTTACAATAATTTGCATACATTAATTATATAATAATATGTTAAGACGATGCACCTAAAATAAAATTACTATACCACAATAGGTAAAAGAATTTAAGACAAAAACATGACATAAATTAATTATCTAATAGATACATGGTGCTCACATATTTACAAACATGGTAAAATATGAATATATATGAATCATAATATGGCGAAAAAAATAACTGAGAAATCCTTCACCAATGGGATTTGATACGATTAACTTGACAGTTAACTGTCCATTATGATTCATAATTATTATCCTTTTATGATTCTGCCAAAGTGGCCTTTTAGACCCCCTGTTCTTTTTATTTTATTGTCAGAACTACCTACGGACGCTTGCCCTTTCCTTTCATTGGATAAATAAAATAATTAGCAGAATTTAATTGAATACAATTTTTTTCGATTACAATAAAAAAACAATTACTACGACGCCCCTATGCAAATAAAAGTCACATGGACGTTTTATTCGTTCAACAACAGTAGTTCTAAACCAGACCACAAACCCGGGTGTGGCCGCCGCTCCCACTAAACTGTTATAAATCGCGTTTAAATTCCTACACTGTTACGTCACTCGTTATGATGCAGGCATTAGTTGTGCTGTATCCGCCCGTCCGTCATCGGGTAGTGACCATGGTTTCCTGAAAATGTTGTAAAACACATCATAACACCATACCACTACGGCGGAGGACATCGTGGAGTACGTGCGCCAGAAGACGAGGTACACCCCGAGGGTGCAGTTACTGGAGTCGCACCGCAACGTCAACTTCAAGGCGTTCGTGGTGCGCATACCAACATGCTACCTGCACCTGGTGATGGAAGAAAGCTTTTGGCCGCAGGATGTGGTATTCCGCCGCTTTCGCGGACAAGTGCCACCAGAACGCACAAAGACTTAGTGCAACTAAGTGATACTAACATAGTTATTAAGTTTTATTTACTAACAAAATTATTACTATATTTTTATGTATACTTAGGTTAAGGTATGTATCTATGGGTCTTTGTTACCTGATAATGGTTTATTATTATTATTTATAATCTGCCTATAATGTTAACTGCTGGGACACAGGCCTCCAGGAGAGGGAGTGGGTCGTCCACCACGCGGGCCCAGTGCGGGTTGGTAGATGTCACATGTCTTCGAATTTTTGGTTCTAGGACATGCTGGTTTCCTCACAATGTTTTCCTTCACCGTTTTGAAAGCAGTGCTGATGAAATAATTTACACAAAGTATTAGCGCTCTGGGTCCGAAAGTCGCGGCCGCTACCACTGAGCAACCACTGGTCACAACACACGTTTTAGGGGTGATTTTTCAATAGTTAGATAACTTTTATGCTCGTAAAGACATATTTGCTTAAGCCTTAAACTAAAAACTGAATAAAGTGAAATGATGTTTGTTGGTAAGCGCATCACTTAACAACGGTAGGTCGGAGTTCGCAATTTTTTGTTTTCAATATTCTACTAATAGTCCGGTTTAAGTTTTTATGGAAAGAAAAATTTGAAAAGATTATCGAATAAATTTCATATCTGGGAAAAACTGCACGTTCTTTTTCCATGGAATTTTCGTATAAACTGAAAGAAAAAGTATTTATTGTGACTCGTACAGAAAAATCACAATCTACCTATTTTAAATAAACAAAAATTAAAAACAAAATTATATAAAAAGAAAATAAAAAACAGAAAGTCCTGTACGAGCCACAAGGCTCCTATCTCAGCATGATGCTGCGACATTTAAAATATATATGTTGCAGCGCTGGTATTCTGATAGAGCCCGTTGTAATGTCACGGGCATTTACAGAAATAAAAAACAAATATATGTAAGTATATACATATATTAGCAAATAAAATAAAATATTAATTTGGACAAGATGTCAAATCGGGTCAGCTAGTTACAATCAAGAACCATGTCAACTGAATAAGTGGCCCTCGAGTTATAATCTCACAAACAGATGCATAAATAGATAAACATTGCATTTATAGCGCTGCCTGACTTCGATAATCCGCTGTTTGCAATAGATAAATCTTTTTCTTTTGTTTTTCTAACGATCCACAAAAATTCAGTAAAGTATGGCCAACCTACATATCCAGGTGATGAATGCAATCGCTGCATCGAGCAAAGCTTTTATTCGCATATTTTAAAGCGACATAAGCGCTGGATATTATTTTAAAGGAAAATAACGAATACTTACATAACCGAATATATAATAGAATCTTTCAAGAAGAATTCAAGGAAGTGGTAAAGTTCATTTTTATAATCTGAAATGTTTTTCATTGTTATTTCGGAAGTATAAGCCTTTATTTATAGACGTTTTTTAAAGTCCCTCTCACTGAGAGGAGGCCTGTGTCCCGGTAGTGCCAACATTATGGGCTGATCCAACGTCATAAAATGTATGATTAAACAGTCGCTATTCATGACTTAATTTTACGAATTTTATTGGAACTACAAAACTCCACTTTCAATCGCTGCAGCGGCTTTTTTAGCTTGCCGCACCCAGCAAAACATTTTGCAAATGGCGCATAACTAGTGACGTCATTTGATAGGTGCATTACTATGACTTCAGCGCTGTCTTCAACGCCCAGACATTTATTAAGTCGACACGGTAATGCAGGGTTGAAAACCTTTATGTTTTATTTAAGAATGGGTGGGCAATATTATGCAAATGTAGGGTAAAGTGTTGGTTATTATATTGCAACGATAAATATGGCGACGCAGCATGCAAGACACATGATATTCGCTGTGGTTTTTGTCGGATTAGAGTGACATTTGACAAGCGGTCATTCTTACGGAGCGTCGTATCTGTGGTAGCGAGGCGGTAGACTCAGACACGTGTGGCACAAGGGCTGTCGTCGCACCATATTAACGACGAATCGTTTAAATCCGGCACAATCATTTAAGTTACGATGGATCATACTGATATAGGTCATCCTGAGCCTATAAATATATTAACACTTCGATAAACAAACATATCCTATAATGGCGCCGATTCCCTTATTCACAAACTAAACTAAATTTAAGTTCAGTGCATATTTTTCTTTCTATTTCATTAAAAAAAGGACAGAAGATAAATATTAGTTTAGTCCTGTCTGTGTGTAAATTACATTAAAAAAAAAAATTAAGAACGTCTGATCACAGTCTCAATCTGTCAAAAATACCTCTAATTTCCCTACATTTTTGACAAGTTTTTGACGAAGATGTCCAGAAGATGTCAAAAAAAGAGGCGTGCGTGCGTGTTTAATCACGAGCACTAAAATGTTAAAACTTGGCAACATTCAATTGCGATTTTTTCGTGAAATGACGCATGCAACCTGAAATACGACAGTTTACATAAACCTATGGGTTCGAAAACACGATGTTCGTAATAACATAAAATTTTATTAAAATCTAAAGGAAAAAATTGGCTTGGAATAAAGCCAAGTGTATACATACTTATGCTCTTGACTGTACGCACGCCGGCTGTTTTTCACTACGCCTTCACCTTTCTAAAGAACATCACTACAAGATAGCACTCATTAAAAAGGATCAATAACATAGAGATTGTTTCAAACGTGTACAGACGCCAGCACATCAAGCTAGTACAATCTGTCAAATTTATTTAACAGATTTTGTACTTTATCGCTAAAGCATAAGGTTCAAAATTGATTGAGAAAATTTGACAGTTTCGGGTAGCTTGATGTGCTGGCGTCTGTACAACCCTTTAGGCACTCAAATCAATTAACAGCGTGCAAAAGACACCACTTTCTCAAGATTGCCCTCAAAAAAAAGTCTAACCAACCGAAAACGTTTCAAAGGCAACATTAATCTATATCTACCCGCTAAAAGGAGGTACAATTAACTATAATAATTAGTAATTAGTGCTGGCAGATGCACTCTCTCTACCAATTTTACACCTGACTACCCACTTTTGGGTAAAGGCACAGAATGTAAAGGGTAGAAGTAGATGGTGCATTTTTAATTTACCTTTAAGGGACTTACAGGACCTAAACACAAAAAAACGCAAGTTTTAGAAACAATAAAAGTATTTGATCGACTACAGTAAACAAAATCAGAAAAATATATAATATTCTGCAGTACATATTCTAGGTAGATAGTGTGTTGAAAGCATAATACAACTAATTTGATAAGATAGAAAAAAATCATGAAGATACCTATAAAAACTTTCTTTTTACAATAAAACCATACTAATATGTGTACTGCCAAAAAACTAAAAGAAACTACCAAATTTTCCCAATCAACCTTGAACCTCACGCTGTAACGATAAAGTTGAAAATCTATTAAAGAAATTTGACAGATTGTAGTAATTTAATGTGCTGGCGTCTGTGCATACAATTATTCTGATTTTTAGGGTTCCGTAGCCAATTGGCAAAAACGGAACCCTTATAGATTCGTCATGTCTGTCTGTCTGTCTGTCTGTCTGTCCGTCTGTCTGTCTGTCTGTCTGTCTGTCCGTCCGTATGTCACAGCCACTTTTCTCCGAAACTGTAAGAACTACACTGTTGAAACTTGGTAAGTAGATGTATTCTGTGAACCGCATTAAGATTTTCACACAAAAATAGAAAAAAAACAATAAATTGTAGGGTTCCCCATACATAGAACCGAAACTCAAAATTTTTTTTTTCATCAAACACATTCGTGGGGGGTATCTATGGGTAGGTCTTCAAAAATGATATTGAGGTTTCTAATATCATTTTTTTCTAAACTGAATAGTTTGCGCGAGAAACACTTCCAAAGTGGTAAAATGTGTGTCCCCCCCCCTGTAACTTCTAAAATAAGAGAATGATAAAACTAAAAAAAATATATGATGTACATTACCATGTAAACTACCACCGAAAATTGGTTTGAACGAGATCTAGTAAGTAGTTTTTTTTTAATACGTCATAAATCGTAAACCACAATTTACCATTCATTCCATCAACTCAAAAATAAAAAAACATTTAATTTCATAAACATAAACCTTATGAATAGACCCGGATGTTACGGAACCCTCGGTGCGCGAGTCCGACTCGCTCTTGCCCGGTTTTTTTGTCAGATTATTCTGCAAGCAACATACTAAAATACTAGTGTTTAAATTTTTTAGTCCAAACAATAGATTTTTTTGTAATTAAATAATTGCTTCATATTTTGCAATAAATTACCAGCGTTGTGTCATCGCGCTTCTCTTTCTTTTCTACGCAGTCCGACAGTGACCGGCTTTAGGTCATGTAAGCCTCTTAAGTGAAGGTAAGATTTGTAAGTAATTTATTTGTAATTGATTTTGTGGCTGTTTGGAATTGCTAGGTTGAGGTTGGAAAGGACCTTCAAAATGTTCACCTCTTGTATTTATGGTTGGAAAAAGTGGTGTTTAGAAGGGTGGTTTTAAAAATGACGTTGCCCATGTGCATCTGGCCTGGTTCTTATCCCATATTATCCTATCAAATTATAAATGGTAAATTATTTATTAGATAAGGTACCCATTTCAGAAACTAGTTAAACAAAATTTTACGCTCAAAATTAAATTATGTTTTAAAACTAGATGAGTTCCGTGTTTCCTAACCGACTACTCTGAAAAGAAAGGCCGAAACAAATTCAGTCTTTTTTAAGGTCCAGACATAATCTTGGTCAGGCCATGTGAAGACCGTAGATTAGTCTGAGATATCGACACGCATACATGAATGCATATTCGAACGCTAATTAGTATGTTCTTGATGATAAATCCTTTTATGTTACTTAAAGTGAAATATGTAAGCAAGACAGCTGTGGTCAAAATCAATTGAGTTGGTGGAAATGTGTACCAAGGAGGCAGGTAGAGGGGACCCGATGACTCTGAGCACACATCAATGTTCTTGTCAAAGGGAATCAAACCTTGAGGCTATCCAACCTGAGGCAACGGAGGATCCGTCCCAGTCTGGAGGAGCTCAGGAATGTATCCCCCCCAATCAAGATACACCTCATGTTGTACAAGGTTCATCTCAAGTATCACAGACAGAGACTTATGCTGTCACTTCTTCTAGTAATGTCAGTTCTTGTTCTGTTATGTTTTCAGATAGTTTAGGGAGAGGGTTAGGTAAATTATTGAGTAACAACCTGAGTCAATCAGCTGTTAATTACTGTATGCCTAGGAAATCCTACAAAGAAATAATGTCATCAATAAGTTGCAATAAATATAATCCAAATGCCATTATTTCTGTATTAGTAGGTAATAGTGGGAATGTAAAAATAGATGACATCACTGAGAGTGTCACTGAAATCCTAAAGATTAATTGTCAAAAAATAATATTATGTGCTTTCCCATACTTTGAGCACTTATCAAGTAGGCAAAATCATTATATACATATGCTAAATAATCATATGCATTTATTAGTTAATCACTATAGTGACAAACTTATATTTTTTGACACCAACACTTTTGTTGAGTATTTAAAATCGACTAGGGGTACAGCGTATCTGCCTATTAGTTTTAGACGTCAAATAGCATGGCTATTAGCTTTTATTATTAACTCAGACATAAGTAGTATGTCGAAGTCGGATGTAATTAGCACCACAAAAATTAGTAATAATACTAATAATAAGGTGGTCAGCCACAATAATTTAAACTAGTCAGTAGGACAACAGAAGGTACCAATAATAATATTATTAATCTCACCTACAACAAGGTATCTTCTAGCACTCAATTAGTAAATTGTAAAAAAGGGGCTAAGCAGAATTCCTTGAAATTGTTTCATCAAAACATTCAAGGTTTTTCTTCCAAAATATTAGAAATTGAATTGTTTTTAGAAAAAACAATGTTTGATATTATTTGTATTACTGAACATTGGTTGAAAGATTATGAAATGATGATTAATTATGAGAACTATAGTGTAGGCAGTTGCTTTAACCGAAAATCCATGCTGCGTGGTGGATCATTAATATTAATTAAAAATTGTGTAAAATACAAGACTCGTAAAGACATAGTGGAACTATCGGTGGAACATAGCATCGAACTGTCCTGTGTTGAGCTAGATAATTATTTTATAGTGTGCGTTTACAGACCTCCAAACTATCAAAACTACTCTATATTTGAGTCAGTAATGGAAGATGTCTTAGGAAAACTTGCAACTGGTAATAAATCAGTAATTATTTGTGGTGACTTTAATGTTAATATTTTGGAAAATAATTCAAATAGCAGTAGATTGTTAAGCCTCTTCAAATCATTCAATCTGTCAAATGTATTTTTGGAACCAACGCGAATAACTACGGCTACTGCTACATGTATTGATAATGTTTTTTGTTGCTGTGAATATTTAGATAAAGCCATTGTAAATTATCTCCCTTCGGATCACAGTGGTCAAACCGTGTCTTTTGAGTGCAACACACCGATACAAAAAGTGCAGATTCAAACTAGACCAATAACATCGGGTAATTTGAATAAGTTTAATAACACTTTAATTAGCAAGTTAAATGCTCAGGGCCTAAGTATGACGAATGGTAATATTTTGTATAAAGAATTCTTTTCATTAGTGCAAACAGAGTTCAATAATTCCTTTAAGAAGAAATCTAAAACTATTTGCCCTAAGTTTTTATTCAGTGACTGGGCAACTAAAGGAATCAGGAAAAGTAGGGAAAGATTATTTGAACTGTATGGCCTTAAGCCGTATATAAACACGGATACTTTTAATAAGTATGTTGCTACTTATTCTAAATTTTTTAAAAATATCTGCAAAGCAGCTAAAGCTTCTTTCATTAGTAACAAAGTTAAATCCGCAGACAATAAAATAAAGACAGTTTGGAAAATTATAAACAATGAAACGAACAGGAACAAAAAACATAATACTGATTACACACTGGTCACTTCCCGCGGTCTCATTAGCGATAACATCGATGTTGCTCAGGAATTTGCAACTTTCTTTACAAATATCCCAATTAAAACTACAGAAACTTTAAATTCCTCGCCCGCACTAGCTATTGAATTATTAAGAGCGAATGTCTCAGCCTGTCCTGTGGAATTTAAATTTAAACATATAAACCCCATAGTCATTATAAAGGCATTTAAGCAACTTAAGATCAAAATTACCGAAGATCTGTGGGGCATGTCTACTAAAGTTTGTCATTCCTTTATTGAGACAATTGCACCCTATTTAGCTTTAATATTTAATTTGTGTGTAGATCAAGGGGTTTTCCCGGATTTAATGAAGTTCAGTAAAGTTATTCCACTTTTCAAATCTGGGGACAGCAAAGACACTAATAATTATAGACCCGTATCGGTTTTGCCGGTTTTTAGCAAGGTGTTCGAAAAAGTAATGTTAAATCAAATGCTCAATCATTTTAATCGTAATAACATCTTACACGATCAACAGTATGGTTTCACCAAAGGACGTTGTACAACCGACGCCGGTGTCACCTTATTAAAACACATCTTTAACGCATGGGAAGAGGCACAAGATGCTATAGGCATTTTTTGTGACCTATCCAAGGCATTTGATTGCGTGAATTACAAAACACTGCTCTTGAAACTTGAGCATTACGGACTAGGTAAACTTGCTCTTAGCTTAATAGAATCATATTTAAATGATAGATTTCAGCAAGTTCAAATTAACGGTGTGAATTCATCGGGCTTAAAAGTCAAAATGGGAGTACCGCGGGGCTCAATATTGGGGCCATTCCTATTTTTAGTATATATAAATGATTTACCTCATTTACTGAAAAACCAACCACAAATGGTGTTATTTGCTGATGACACATCACTGATTTTTAAAGTAAGCAGACGTGCACAAGAGCTTGACGACGTAAATAACGCTATGCATGTGGTCCATAATTGGTTTACTGTGAATAATTTGGTATTAAATGAGAAAAAAACTAAATGCATTAGATTCGCTTTACCGAATGTTAGAAGTAATGAATGTCATGTTGTATTGAATAGGGAGACACTTGAATTCGTCGAAAATACGGTTTTTCTGGGGATCGCGCTTGACTCAAAGCTACAGTGGGGTCCGCACTTAACATCACTTGCAGGGCGGCTAAGTTCGGCCTCTTACGCTGTTTGGAAAATTCGCCAATTAACAGACGTGGATACCGCGAGACTGGTCTATTTTAGTTACTTTCATAGCATCATGTCTTACGGTATTTTGTTGTGGGGACGGGCTGCAGATATTGATTCTATCTTCATTCTGCAAAAGAGGGCTGTCAGAGCCATCTACAAGCTCAGCAGACGCGATTCTCTACGAGAACTGTTTAAAGAAATTAACATCATGACGGTTCCTTGTCAATATATATATGAAAACATTATGTACGTTCGAAAAAATCTACATCTTTTTAGTAAGATAAGTGACAGGCATAATTTTAACACTAGAAATAGGGACAAATTAGATCAACCGCGTTTCAGATTGTCTAAAGTAAAAACTTCTTTTATGGGTTACTGTGTAAAATGTTATAATAAATTACCATTCGATATTCTTCAATTAAATGAGAAGAAATTTAAAACATGCATTAAACGCACACTATGTAGACAAGCATATTACAAGTTGGATGACTACATCGTAGATAAAAATGCTTGGCTTAATGCTGGTCCTGCTCCACAGGCACTTGGGCTCACTAGTTAAAATTTCAATATTTGGAAGAGGTGCTTCCCTTTTTCTTTTTCAATAATTCTGACATTACTAACATAACTTTTTTATTTTATTCAATCCAGTTTTAATTGTTGAATACTGCAATATTAGATACCTCTTCCTGTTTGGTAGTAAATTATATTAACATCTTAAATAAATTGCAAACTACAGTTTTGTATAATTTAGAAGCATTTTTTTTAAATTTTGTAAATGTAAGAACCATGTTTCCGTTTATTATGTTTTTTTTTTTGTTGTTGACTTGAAAGAGCATGGCAGTTGAGAACGTGTCATGCTCACTTAAATGTCTCACCGATGGTGGCGCGTGTGTTGGATTATTCGGTTCCCTACAAAATGGTTGAGCTGGATGGTGCTGATCCACGCGTCATGTTCGTGAACGGGTGCCGTCGGTTGAGACTGGTCATCTCTTAACTGCCAAGGCTTATTTTTAATCTTATATTTTGAATTGTTTCTTCATTTGTCTTTTTCTTTTTACATTGTTCTCACATATAGAAGCAACAAGAATAATGTACCCAGGATTTTGTAATAACTTGATTTAAAAGAGTGTCCATGGAGTTTCTTGCCCGTTCTTCTCCATAGAGATCTACGTTTTGGAATGGGCAACTAGCTTCAACTTTCTGACTAACTGACAGACTATTTAATTTTGACAATTCAAAAGTGCCTGTACAAGGTTTAATTGAAATAAATGCTTTGAGTTTGAGTTTGAGTTTGAGTTTGAGTTTATTGAAACACAAAATTCGGAACACTCATTGAAGAACTCCATTACTTTTATTCAAATCGCAAATTAAAATGCAATCACTAACTTATTTACAACCCATTGTAATCCATCTTAAAAGATAAGGATAGGTACGGCATTGTTACTCAGATAAAACGATTTCGAGACTGAATTTCAAATTTAAATTCGTTCCAGGATGTTTCCAATTAAGTGCGCGTCGTGGATGACGGATGACATCCTCCCGGGGGATGTCGGCGGATGTCTTGTTGAAAATACGGATGTTGGATGTTCGTGAACTATTGTAAATCTATTTTGAATTGTAGACCGCGAAGGCAGAATAATTCTGAAGGCACAGAAAGGGGAATTGTGTTGAAACTTTATTGAAGTTTTTGTCTTGCAGTGAACTGTGGTAAGCTGACCTCTAGTTTCTAAAAGCTATTGTTATCATTTTGCGCCAAACAAAATCTGATAGCAACAATTTTCTATAAAATATTCGTATGGATTTAAAAATGTACTTATTAAATACATTTTTAAATCCATACTAATATTATAAATTCGAAAGTAACTCTGTCTGTCTGTATGTTACCTTTTCACGCCTAAACCACTGAATGGATTTCGATAAAATTTGGCAGAGAGATAGATTGCATCCCGGGAAGGACATAGGATAGTTTTTATCTACATACCTCGCGGGCGAAGCCGCGGGCGGAAACTAGTATTTTTATATAAAAAATATTAAAAGTTTAAAAACTAGATCCCGCCGCGAATTGTCCGCGTGAAATTTCACCCTCCCCCCATTCACCCTCCTTAGTGGATAAGGTACTCTTCACAAAGAACTCGCCCTCCAAATGTCATGTCTCTAGAACCAGCGGTTTAGGCTGTGCGTCGATATATCAGTCAGTCAGGATTTTGAATTTTATATAAACAGAAAGTAGTAGTAGGTAGATAGTAGTCCGCCGGTATCGGGAGCAGGGTCCATGGGTGATTAGGGCTCCAGAGACAGGAACCTCCTCACAATGCGAGCCGTATCGAGGAGTACTGCCTTCTGAATCAGGCCCTTGATCCAACCGCCTAAAAAGAGCCTCGAGAGATGTTGATCAAAGGTTTTGGCCATCAGTCAATGACAGCCGAGCTCACATTCCACATTTCAAAACCTAATGTGCTAAGTCAAGATATTTAATGTGTTCATGTGCAATTGCATATCATTGTGCGGCGCGCTAATCGATCTATCACCACCTAGTATTATTTTTAACCTACTTCAAAAAAAAGGAGGAGGTTATGTTATGTATTCGGCAGGCTTTCTACTTGTGTGTGCAACAATAACACAACAAACGACATACCTTACCTTAATCTTAAAATAACTTCAATTTCGAAAGTCAGTAACAAAAATGACACTACAAAACCGATACCGACTTAGTGTTTTTTGGAAGTCGGTTGTTTTTTTTATATTTTTTCGACTAGCATGCTTAGCCCGAATATTAAGTGTATCAAAATCGTGAGGACAAAATATCAAATAGGATTGGTCCTATTTGATATTTTGTCCTCACGATTTCGTAAAGATTTCGTTAGGTATAGCAAAACAATGAATGGGAAATGTCTGGAAATTTCCCATTCATTGTTTTGGTATGCCTATGTATAAGCTAATATTTAACGTAAACACAAATCCCACCTGTTTAACTCAACTGAAATATCATGAACAAAAACAAACCCAAATAAAATTAAAAATTATCTTTTTTCCCATTCCGGCTACGAATGCAGTCAGTGTGCATTCTACAGTTTACTGCTTTCCAGCTAAATATAAAACACGCTCAGAGAATTGTTAATTTCGAGAAACTGAGTATTTCTGATTATATCTTTTGGATAAGTCTTGGGGCACAATGAGCACTGGATCAGCTAGCTACAATGGGCATTCAAATTGTAAAACAAAGAATGGTCTGTACTTACCACAGACGCCAGCAATCAAGCTACCCAAAACTATAAAATTTTCCCAATTAACTTTAAAATCTTATGCTTTAGCAAAAAAGTTGAAAATCTATTCAAGAAATTTGACAGATTGTAGTAGCTTGATGTGCTAGCGTCTGTACACCTGCAGTATTGTCTCTTTTTTTCTCTAAATCCATCCAAAGGTTGTCTTTTAAAGATCGCTTTTAGCGATAAGACCGCCCATTGCGTCACTAATTGTAAAATTTCTGACGTATTCAACTTTGGGCACCCGCTTAAACGTCTCAACATTTTTTTATTTGTAATATTTTAATTTATTCTATTTCTATTTTTCTAATTAAGTACCACTAATTTCCCATTGTACTACTAACCTACCAGCATTCCTGAAAGCACACAAACCGTAAAAACCTCGAGATAAAGCAAGTATAAAATATTTTAATTATATTTTATCACCACTAAAACTGTGTAAATGAAAAACCGGTTTCGTTGCTTTATGAAATCGTAAAAAACTTGTCTTTGCGCCCAACGGGAGAGATTTGCAGTTTTCATGGTGTTACCATTGTTGAAATTTCATTATAGAGTTTTATTTCGTTGTGCCATCTCGATTTATTTTGTTTCTTTTATATTTTTAATGGCTATGGTAATTAAGGAGTTACCTGAAGATCTGTTTCGTTTTTTAATAAGCTGCTTTTGTGTTTCGTACCAAGTTTTGATAATGGTGATTAAATTGGCTATGCAATATTTCTCCTCTACCGATATTTTTTTTCTCCTCACAGATTTTGATGTATGTATCTACCTATGTATTAGTCATTTCCTAGCTATTTATCCCTTTTGTTGTACCTACCATGTTTTGTCTCTGCATCACCCTAAGGTTGACTGGTAGATAATTCCTCAGGCATTAAGTCCGCCTTTTACAGTATTTCTTTTACTTGTGCATAAAGTTTTAATAAATAATAAATAAATATATATTTCGAATCTTCATAATAGCGCAGGACGAAGGGGCTCGTGGCTAATTAATATCAGCCGCACTAGTCGACCAATCAGGTTAAGCTACGCTTGCATGGTTGGTCTGTTGTTAGGTGACCATCTTCACATACCAAGACCCCTCCGTGTTTCGGAAAGCAGATCTTTGGCAGTCGTTACGGGTCGTCAGAGGCCCGAAAATCTGACAACGAGTCTTATCAAGGGGTATCGTATTACCCAGTAAGTGGGTTGTGGAGGTCATATAGGCAGCCGCTCCGTTTAAAGTATTGGCATTCAGCTGCATCCGATTAGACTGGAAGTCGACCCCAACATAGTTGGGAAAAGGCTAGGCAGATGTTGATGATAATAGTGCAGGGAGTGGAATACCTCCAATTTACGATCGACATTCGAAAACCTTAATCACCCTCAAAATGTGACGTCGACAAGTAACTAGTTTCATGTAACCAATGTTTTGAGAATATGTCATGCTCACTCAATCGTCTCGCTGATGATGGCGCATGTGTGAAGTTAATTTAGCTCCCTTCAAAATGGTTGAGCTGAATGTTGCTGATCCATGCGTAATGTTCGTGAACGGGCGCCGTCAGTATGGACTGGTCATTTTTTAGGTGCCAAGGCGTATTTGAATTATTTTTGACACTGTGAAAAGAACGGGCAAGAAACTCGTTAGATATTTATTCATATTATTAACATTAGTACAGTATCGGAGGATATATTTGGGCAAAACCTGTCCAGATTCATTCGAAATATAAAAAAAAAGGATTAGTTCAAGCCATGTAGGCGGGGTTGCAGAAACGTTCTAACGTTGTTGCAATTTTGTTTACAATACGGCGGGTGATTTTATTTTATTTTTGTAATGGAATAGACATTGTGGCTTTAACATCGCCTTGGATGATTCTGTAAAGGTGATTTTTTAATTTTGGTTCAATTACATTTTTTTTTTCTATTTGTTCTACTCTGCACGCATTTAATTAGTAATTCAACATGAATGATGTGACCACATCATTTTAAAGAGTTTCTTGCCCGTTCTTCTCACAGAGACAAAAATAATTTAAATACGCGGTGGCCGCTAAGAGTTGACAAATTGAAAAGCAGGCACTTTTCAATGGTTAACTAAGAGTTGACAAATTGAAAAGCAGGCACTTTTCAATGGTTAAATGGTTTAACTGAAATAAATCCTTTGATTTTGAGTTTTCTTAGTCAAAATTAATCAATGTTTTTGTAAGGTGATCGTACCTGTGTAGGCACTTTTCAATGGGTGGCCGCTAAGAGTTGACAAATTGAAAAGCAGGCACTTTTCAATGGTTAACTAAGAGTTGACAAATTGAAAAGCAGGCACTTTTCAATGGTTAAATGGTTTAACTGAAATAAATCCTTTGATTTTGAGTTTTCTTAGTCAAAATTAATCAATGTTTTTGTAAGGTGATCGTACCTGTGTTTTCTGGGCCAGATCTAGTGCCTGTCTCTCGTTTTTTAGTCTTGAATTTCTTGCACACTTAATGTAATTTTCCAACTTTCGGAAATGTCTGATTTTAGAAAACCGCGTGTGAGAACATCTTAATTTTTTTTTTATTGAATTAACGTAAAGTTTTGAACGTAATCATCAAGGTTGATACAAAAAATCGGCATTAAAAAAGAAACAAAAACATAAAATTCCCCTCCTAATAATTATAGTGTAGGTTTGCAAGCTAAATGAAGATGCCATGCAAAATGAGCGTCTATTCTCTCGGGAATAAGCTGACAGTAAAGTAATTATGTTTAATCCTTAGGGCGAGCAGTTCACGGGTTAATTAAAGGTGTCAGATAGAAATGTTATTTATTTTTTACTTGTTGGCAGCTAAAATTAAATTACATAATTATTTTTGCATCCAGTCAACTGAAGGAAACCTTCGCTGACCGTGCAAATGTTTCAATACGGGAAGTATTTTGATTAAATTGTAGATTGAATAGTTGGATCATTCGGTTCCCTACAAAATGGTTGAGCTGGATGGTGCTGATCCACGCGTCATGTTCGTGAACGGGCGCCGTCGCATCGGTTAAGACTGGTCATCTCTTAACTGCCAAGGCTTATTTTTTATCTTATATTTTGAATTGTTTCTTCATTTGTGTCTGATTTTTTTACATTGTTCTCAGATATAGAAGCAACAAGAATAATGTACACAGGATTTTGTAATAATATATCTTGATTTAAAGAGAGTGTCCATGGAGTTTGTTGCTTGTTCTTCTCCATAGAGATATACGTTTTAGAATGGGCAACTAGCTACAACTTTCTAACTGACAGACAATTTTGACAATTCAAAAGTGCCTGTAGGTTTAATTGAAATAAATGCTTTGAGTTTGAGAGTTTTGAGAAATAATTCCTTTACGTAGTTACAAAGTTAAGATGACACCGACCGCGCAGTGGCGCCCTCGTCATTTGTTTGGTTATTTTTGTTATATTAGAATGAAAATGCAGAAAATAAGCATGTAACGTTGTGCTCTACAAGTTTATACGTTATTATTGTTAATATCGTAATTATTAAAATCGTTAGCTTTATTATAATCCTTAAAACAGAAAATAGTGGCCACCATTTTCCCTTTTAAGGATTATAATAAAACTTAAGGGGGAAGCGCTAAGGTACAAATCAAATGGTAGGTCAAATTTTCTTACGTTTTTTGCAATTTGCTGGTCAGTATTAAGTTGTACGTTGATTAAAATATGATTCGCGGTTGTAACAAATATGTATTTACAGAATTATAATCATTACAATCAGTAAATACAACTTGTTAAGTTAGTATAATCCCCAAATGTCAAGATTTCATGAAATAGTCATTCTTGGGGATTACTTGGTCTTAGAGAGTTGTGTTGATGACTTCAATGATTATAATTCTGTAAATTCTGTTCAAAAATCAAAATCAAAATATTTTATTTCACATAAGCCTACACGGGCACTTATGAAACGTCAGAAGCTAGGTGCACGGTTCCAATTGGTCGTTTCCTATGGAGAAGAACCGGCAACGGTTACTCTTTTTCAAAATAATTTGCTTTTACAATGTTTTCAAATTACAGTAACAGAAATTACCTACGTCAAATTACGCTGGAGTACAGCGTTACGGCCGCGAATCATATTTTAATCAACGTACAACTTAATACTGACCAGCAAATTGCAAAAAACGTAAATAAATTGAATTACGCGGGCTTCCCTGGCGCTTTTGCCTTAATAAGGTAAAACTAAATAATAACGTATAATCTTGTGGAGCACAACGTAACATACTTATTTTCTGCATTTTCATTCTAAAATAAAAGAAATAACCAAACAAATGACGAGGGCGCCACTGCGCGGTCGGTGTCGTCTTAAGAAGTTTCTGATCCTTTGTAACGTGCTAGGAAGAAATCATCATCATCTGCCTAGCCTCTTCCCAACTATGTTATGGTTGGCTTCCAGTCTAACCAGATGCAGCTGAATACCAGTATTTAAACATGGAGCGACTGCCTAGGAAAGAAATAAAGATTTAAAAAATATAATTATTAAGATCACAAAATATTAAAGTCCTCCACACCGAATTTGGGCCATGGCGACCAATCTCAGCAGAGTAAGAAATTTTGAATGGAAAAACTATTCTGAATGGAAAAACTCAATAACACTTTGCCCGACTCAGGAATCGAACCCAAGACCCCACACTCAGCAGTCACGCTTATGACCACAAACATACTCATACACACAAACACACTCACAAACTTTCGCCTTTATAATAATAGTGTGATTTCAATGGTTAAAGTTGAAGAAAAGTTACAAATCATAAAAAAATGTAAGTAGTGGTTTTAAGTAGTATTTAAAAATTGATCAACTTAAAGTTCTCAACTCAGAAATCGGATAAAAAATCTTTTTAAACTGCTCACTAAAAATACGAAAGACACGAGTTCTTTCAAAGAAAAACAAAGAAAGATTCCAAATAGAGACTTCTCCTGAAAAACTCGTGCTGTCGGTGAAATAAACTGAAATAAAGACAACGAGGGCAAAGAGTAATGATCCTGAACAGTTCCGATGAATGTTTTACATCAGAAGGATGTGTATAGAGTTGTAAATTATTGTTTTTTTTCTGTTGAAGGTTTTGTGAATGTTTTCAGAGAGAAAAGTTCTTTTTGTTTTCAAAAAATTCCTGGTTCCTGTTGTATTTTCCAAAGTTTTTTTTTTGGGGAAGGTCAATTAATTTCGAAAGCTACTGCACTGTTTAGTTCATTATTTTCAACGGACACAGTGATTGCGAAATAAGCTTCTACGCGGTCACAGATATATACCGAATTTCATATAGCTTATTGTTGTACATTATTACTTGCAAATTAACTGGAAAAATTAAAGTAAAAAGCTTTAATATGCAGTACGTAACCTACCCCTTTTTTTTGCGTGAGAAGTCATCAAATGACTCCCCTCCCGCTCTGGGTCGTGCGGAAGAGAGTGTGAGACTTACTGACTCAAACCCACCCGTGTTCCTTCCTTAGCCCTTTATGTTCCGGGGCAGCGGTAACCCCTTTGGACAATCCCGCTGATGCGGCAGGCTTCGCCCTAACGGGCCCCTTCACTGATGCTGACATCTCTTTGAGGCGCGCTTGGAACACGTACGCGCCGTCCTGCACGGGCCTGGTCCTGATCGGACGGTGAGCTACCCATTACTCTCCGACGTAGGCCCGCGCCTACGGTGGCTCCCGACCCGAGCGTCACCCGCGCGGCAGCTGGCACGTGCGGCTCTGTCTCTCAGCCATCCCGCCATCTCCTTCGCTAGCATGACTACCTACCCTTGTAACCTATTTTATTTAAAAATGTAATTGTGATTTTTATGTTGATTGTATTAAATAACCATTGCCAACCTTTTTGGCGCAGCCGTGAGGCACACTTTCCTGCTAATTTCTTACATCGGACTTTGCACTTTTTATTTTTATCTTTGTTTTTATCTGATGTACGACTATTATCTGACTATCTGTTGTACTTTGTGCCTTTTAGTCTGTGCTAAATAAATGTATTTTCTTTCTTTCTTTCCAACACAAAAATCATAATTTAACTCAAAAGTATTAACAACTCTATGTCCATCCACCATTTCACCCGTCTCCATCGATCGTCCCTGATGCGTCGAGATAGGTCACAGACAAGATTGGCCAGCCATACCTCTCGTCTTATTTATTGGGCCGACAGACAGACAAATGTGGCCAAACGTATTAATGGCTCCAACTCTCCAAGGTTTTTTTCTACTGCCCTATTAGTTCTGATTAGGGAGAGTGGGAATGGTGCAATGGGCCGATTTTTTTCTTGATCGCTTGTTATTTTTTAAACGTTGATTGGATTTCTTTTGGTAATGCTTTTTATTTGAAAGAATAGTACCGACAAGCATTTTGTATAATAGCTGACGGAACTGTTACACGTTTCAGGAGAAAACTATCGTGGGAAACCTAGATGCATGAACGTTATGCGTTTAAGGTCTAATTTCCACAAACTTTTATACCTAGAATAAGTCTTATCCTGTGAATAAATATAAAATTTTTGACAGTTTTTCCGTACTGCAACTGTCAGACGTAAATTTTATTCCACGGATAAAATATATTATCTGACTTTGGTAAAATCAGCCCTAAGTAACATTAATTTGAGTCGCTTGAACCTAAGTTTTAGTAAGTACCTCTTGATGAGTTCCGATGAGTTTCACACATAAAAAATAAGTTTATTTGCTTCCTAGTTAGTGGTTAGTTAATTGAATTAAAATCTACTTAAAGAAAAAAAGCTGCTGTAAACTGTTGAGGCTCTCTCGAGGCTGCCTATCGTCTCCATCATCAGATCAACTCCAGGTCTCTATTATGTTGAAGTATCACCAGAACTACATATGTGTGTGTGCCTTTTGTTTGGTTTGTTTAAAATATTATAGGTTTATTACTTGCCACTTTCCTTTACATAGCAAACGAAGACCTTTATTCAATTCAAAATAATACCTATCAACCAAAAACTACCCACAAACAAAAACAAACTTCTTCAAAGAAAACCAAGAACATCTGGCCCTGAATTATGCATACCCTTAACATGTAAACATGATGACCAACCAAGCGACCTCTTAAATGAACCTTGTGGCCACAATACGCAGAACCCTTTAGATTGGTCAATATTTATGAGCGTCCGAGCAAATTTACCGAACAGAGGGGTCAGTGTATTCTGGTCTTCTCTTTTGGAACCTTATTGTGTAAGTATTAAGGGTGGTTATTGTTATGACCAATTTAGAAGTTTTTTTGTTACGACTGGCTTTGATGTGTCGTGAATTTGTGTGGGCTGAATGCTGATGAATGTGGCTGTGATTTTGAGAGGTGAGATGTAGTGAAAGTTTTCTTTCTTTTAAGAGTAAGTACTCGTAACTATGTGGTGGTAGCCGAAAGGCGAAGGTATTTCTTTTGGGAAAGGGTATATTAAATGTCATTATTGAAATAAAGAAAAATAAAATAAGTTTATTTGTGGCTTATTAGTCGATTCGCACGAATTTACTCGCCCGAAAAGTGCGAATCGTCACTTTTAAATAATACAATTTTTTCTTTAGGAGACTCGCACGAATATAATAATTTCTTATTAGGAACATAAACTTAATTAAAAGCTTTAATTTGTAGTTTCGAGCACAGAAAAGCCATGCTTCTTGTATCTGGTCTTCAACGAAATCTTGAAGAATACTTCATTCATGAAGACACGTGGTTATAGTACTAAAGGTACACCTCTGCCTCTGCATAAAATACAGATACGCCAGTCGGTAACCCGTCGGGGTAAACGGGCGTGTATGTATTTTATGTTACTACAAGCATATTTCTCTAATTTACAAAAAAAACTACAATCACCAATATGTTTTACAAGCATGATTATACCTAGATTTCTTCACGACATGACATGTAACATGGACTAAGGGCCGGTTTTTTGATCCGTGGTTAACTCGACCAATTGTTAAAAATAGTAACTAATGGTCAACTAATAGTTATTTATTTGACAATTTAAAGACAAACAATTGATCAAAAAACACATTTTGCCAAAACTTTACCATTACTTACTATTGTTACCAACTGGTAGAAACCGGCCCTAAGTTTTCATCTGTTATTCTATTCAACTTCAATTAATGTCTTTTTTAAAACAAAGGATACGTCAATCAATCAACTCAGCCTATCGCAGTCCTTTGCTGGACATAGGCCTCTCCCAGGTAGAACACAACACTCTGTCGTCCGCCTTCCTCATCAAGTTTGTTCCAGACACCATTTTACGGTCGTCGGTCTGTCTAGCTGGGGAGAGACCCATTCTACCCTGGCCGAAAGGAAATATGTTTACAGCAAACAGTAACATCTTCCTACATATGCTTACTTACCCAATTTTTTTTTCTGTTGGGAAATCATCAAATCTGTGTGGAGCGGAAGGGAGTGTCAGACTCTTATTGACTAAACCCCAATCATGTTCCTTCCTTAGCCCTTTATGTTCCAGGCCAGCAGTAGCCCTTTCGGACAATCCCGCTGACCCGGCAAGCTTCGTCCCTAAGGGGCCCCTTCCTCGATGCTGACATCTCTTTGAGGCGCGCGTGGAACACGTACGCGCCGTCCGGCACGGGCCTGGTCGTGATCGAACAGTGAGCTTAATTTACCCAATCAGAAAAGATCGGTTCAGATAGATTATGAGACAATGGGTAATGATTTAGATATGTTTTCGATCGGTTTCCAAAATGGCGTCTTTTTGAGATGTAACTTACCCAATCACAACTCAAAAAGACGCCATCTTGGAAACCGATCGAAAATCGATCTAAATCATTACCCATTGTCTCATAATCCATCTGAACCGTGAATATTTTACATTCATCGTAATACGTCACATGGTTCCGTGCCACAATAAAATCTTTATGGCTATTGCTTCACATCTCTCCTTTATGCTTTCCTTGATCCCGTATGGAAGGTTTACGGGGTATTCCAGCTAGAGACACTGTGTCGTTGTGTGTTTAGTCTATATGAAGTGTTAGAGTAGTTGCTTGAAAGTTTTTGTGGAATTAGGTATTATGTATATAAACAGACAAGAAAAAAAACAGAACAGAAAAACAGATACAAAGGTGATGAGCTTTTTTATTTATTTATTTAATACTTTAAGCAGACAAAAGTACAGAGGCGGACTTACTACCTCAGACATTTTCTACCAGTCAATCTTTGAATGACGCAGAGACCTACAGTGGTAGGTGCAATAATGAAAATTGAGGAATAAATATTTTTAAATATAAAGATACGCATAAACCTACTATAACTATAAATATACATATAAATATGAGACCAAATAAATATACATAAATACACAAATATACTAAAACTAAATAAGACAAACAATGAAAAAATATTACCGTTGTAAAACAGATCGTGTCAAGAAAGAAATTAGGGTTCGAAAAGTTTGAAAAAGAGGTTTTTTTATGAAACTATTTATTAGCATAAGGATAAACACTTTTCTAGTTTAGAAACTCATATTAATATTTGCCCTTTTAACGAATCAAACTTTCTGAAAAAAGAACAAAAGAATCTTTAATAGGACCTGTCTTCTGTCTGTTCATCACAGACGGTTTTCTTTTAAACTCCACATTTTTCTCTCACAGCATCTGTTGCTCCCAATACCCCTGTGTTCTTACTTCAAGTAAAGATTTGTCTTTACGACGCATGTACGGGAAATCGATCGTTTATTCAAAGCAGGTGATTTCTTCCGAAGCTCCATTTATGAGCGCTCTCATGTTGATAGCCTGGGGAATAATAGCGTGAATATAATTTGCAAATTGAAAACTGTTAATGTCAAGGGGCTTTAATCAATTGGAGTTGTTCGGGATTTTCGTCAGGTTATTAATCTGTTCATAACACTTATCTCGAGGAAATGCGGTCGAAGAGACTTTTGAAAAATCCTGAGTAAAAAGTCGTGATTCGAGGTTTGGCTCTCACCTATTTCCTCCTCCAATATTGGACCAATTTAGAAGATATTTCATAAAATGAATAAGAGGGATACATACTGTGTCCGTATGTTTTTCTTTTTTCATGAATAGTTGTCAAATTTGTACACTAGGCCTCTGTTGACAGCGGTTTCAATCGGCATTTTTTGAAGGTTCTAGTGCTTATAAAAATAATGTATCATCAAAAAGGGAAAATTATAGGGACATACAAGTAGTTAATATTTATTATTCTGTAAAACATCATTGCTTTATGGTCATTAATCAGAAAGAAAACAGGCGAGAGCGTTTCTATGGAGGAACGACCACTTAATAAAGATCTCCACAGATTGGGGTTCCTGGACTGCTCAGATCTCAAGTGCGTATGCGGCACCTCCCCACAGACAATGGCCCACCTTCCATCCTGTGCCGCATGCCCTGTTACCTATACACTTGATGATCTTAAGACAGCGTCAGTGAGCCGAGTTCGCCCAGCTGAATTTTGGGCCAAAGATGTTTGAACTTTTTGTCCTCGATACCCTAAGAAAGAATAATGAACAAATTCATTGTTCCTCTCAACCAAAGCACCTGCCATCTAATCTCTTCAGCACCCTCGGTTGACTGGTATAGAATGCCTAGCGCATTAAGAGCGTTTACGTCGTTCGGAATTTCATACAAACTTTCAAGCCCTTATTATTCGAAATGAGTGAACCGATTTTAATGAAACTTCATACGCATAAGCAAGATACAAAGGTCTAAAAAGTTAGTAGAAAACATTTTCGAAATGTCTTATTTAAAAAAAGATAACTGGAAATCCCTGTTTCTATGGAAAATTTAAAATCGGTTCATTCATTTCGAAAAATAAGGGCTTGAAAATTTGTATGAAATGCCGAACGGCGTAAACGCTCTTGTTGTGTACGAAAAATTTTAAATAATTATAGACCAAATACAAATTGGTAAAAATATAATATAATAAACCATCATAATTCTCCTTTGTGTACTGTATTCGGTGCACCCAGAGCAATCATTAGGTATGGTTAAGTTCATATCAGAGAAGATATTTTTTTATCTGATTTATTCACTAAAAATATTTGTTATTTTCTTCATCATCGTCATTTCAGCCGAAAGACGTCCACTGCTGGACATAGGGCTCCCCCAAGCAGGCTTATTTTCTTACCATCAATATTTTGTGTGAAGACTTTGCAATAATTCGAATTAAATCATTTCAATAAAAGGAAAATCCAACAGTTGTGATAAACAATCATTCATATAGCAACGAAAAAAAGAAAAAAAAAACCCGCATATTAAAAACATAAACAACCTACAGAAACATTACTGTCACATTGCCAAAGAACAATCGAGGCAATTTGGTCCCACCAGCCTCTTGAATTAGCCGATGTCTTGGGGCATTTATTTCCTCAATCAAAAGTGCAAGTGGCTTCGAGTGGGACGAAACGACCTAATGAATTCTCTACTTTTAGCTTTCTTAAGGGGGCCGCAAGGAGAAACAGTGTACGTGACTTTTTGAAGATTCTCTGCACCGACAGAATTTTTGTGTGATGTTTTAATTAGGCTGGTTTAATGATTTCTCTTCCGTGAATGGGCTTTAAATCGGTTGAAGGAGACTGAAAGAAAAAAAATATGAAGTTTTATTGTTATTATGTAAGTACAGACGCCAGCACATCAAGCTACCCGAAACTGTCAAATTTTCCCAATCAACTTTGAACCTAATACTTTAGCGATAAAGTTGAAAATCTATTAAATAAATTTGACAGATTGTACCTTGATGTGCTGGCGTCTGTATGTCGGTGTTTAGTGTCCTGCCAAGTGTTAAAATTATTTTTAATCGTCCTAATTGTGGTATGTGCACAAAAAAAATACAAATACCAATGTTTTTATTTTACTAGTTTCTGCCCGCGACTTCGTCCGCGTGAAATTTCTTGTTCCCCCAACCCACTCCGTCGCATCGTCGATCGTTTGCCCGTACTTAATTTTCGCTTAGCGTTCTTTCTGACTTTTTTTTCTTTTTGCTCAGCTCCTGAAGGTCTTAGCCTGATATTAAATAGCCTATAGCCTTCCTCAAGAACTAGGCTAACAAATGCAAAAAGAATTTTCCGAATCCGACCGGGGTAGTTCCAGAGATTAGCGCGTTTAAACAAAAAAACACAAACAAATTTTTTCAGTTTTTTTTGTTAGTATTGATAGATTTCTATGAATATCGCAGATGCGTTGCTATTCAAGAGTCAAAGCTGGAATGTATTTTGTGCCTGCAATTACCTTGGCGACCAGTATATTCAAACCAGAACTCGACAACGATCAAAACCTAATATATTTTTTATATCTATGACTAAGATTTATTTCTAAATCTTTCAACGTGTGTTACCGCCTTATCCTCGTGGACCAAGTAGGGGTGGCGACTGCATTACAGTCCGGGGGTCGCATTCCGAAGATTACTGCGTTGCCTTCCTGAGACGTTTACTGGGTGTCACTGGTGGATATAGAGAAGTGCTGGATGTGGTAGGTAAGTAATAAGGACAACTTTATGTGGTCAGTTTTTAAATTACGTGTTATAAGAACTTAAAATTGTTGGTCCTGGCTGCCATTTGTATATCTTTGACAGTCGTTACGGGTCGTCAGAAAGCCGAAATTCTGACAACCAGTCTTTTTTTATTACTAAATGGGCCTGACAGCCGGCGTTGACAAAAAATCCATGATATGCGACAGCAAATAAATCTTGGCATTCAGAGATCGGGGAAAGTAAAATAAACACTTTATTTTCTGGTTTCGCCCGCGAGGAAAGTCCTTACATAGGATAGTTTTTATCGACATACCTCGCGGGCGAAGCCTTGGCAGAGAGATAGATTGCATCCCGGGGAAGATCCCGGGATGCAATCTATCTCTCTGCCAAATTTTATCGAAATCTGTTCAGTGGTTTAGGCGTGGAAAAGTTACATACTGACAAACAGACAGAATTACTTTCGAATTTATAATATTAGTATGGATTGCATGCTGCACTTACAGTAACCACCAAAGCGCGCAGCAAGCCAAAAACACAACATAACATTTAACTAAAAAATAGCTTGAATGAAATAGTTCTTCCATTCTCCATTCATCTTTGTAGCCTCTGTTCACAATTTGCCTCAATAATGTGGCTGCTTGTTTCACCCACTTACAAGCCTTATACAATTTATTATTAGGGCCTCCTTCCTTATAAGAAAGCCTATGATGATGGGACTTGAAGATGTTCGCAATGCCGTATGCATCTGTCACGATTTCATTGTTATTGAAGAGATGAGATACTTGGTACTAAAAGCTTTTGATTTTCAATATATCCGGGAAATGTACCTAATATATAATATAATATTAATAATAATATTAAATATATATATATATATAATATTTCTCGCCGGCTGGTCGACACTTCACGTGACCAGAGGGTTGGGTCGTCCTTTGGCCAAAGAATTTGCATTGCCATTCAACGTGGCAAAGCTGCCAGTCTTCTGGGCACGTTTCCGAATGACAGTGATGCGGACGAGTACTTCGACGCCTAAGTGTCCTTTGTTTTTATATTTATTTGTATAGTAAGTTAGTTAGTCATTTAATTTAGTATCCAGTGTAAATAGTTTATATTAGTTTAGATAAATAAAGGTTATTGAAGTTTGCGCAATAATTGAACAAAAGAAAAACATCATATTTATATCCTGTAATATTTATGGTACGTGGTATGGTGCATAATAGAGAATTTTCAAATCTAACTTTTTCGCAAATAATGACCAATTGGTACAAAAATTTTTTTGTAGGTAAGTAATAATACCTAAATGTAATCTTTAGAGGTGTTAAAACTAAAGTCTCATGTGCTTTTAAAATTTCACTGGTTCCTTTCGAACCAGTACACAAAAATTATCTTTCACGGCAGCATTAATAGATATTTCACTTTCATTATCCTCATCATCACCATCGTCATTTCAACCGGAAGACGTCCATTGCTGGACATAGGCAAAACCCTCCACTTCGACCGGTTCTGTGCTTCCCCCATCCAGCAGATTCCTGCGCCCTTCACCAGGTCATCGGTCCACCTTGTGCTTTCCAACGCTACGACTTCCGGTACGCAATATCCTCATTACTACTCGTATTTTATTCAAAAGAAAACCAAACCTGTTATTTCCATTTGAGGAACTTAATTTAAAGTGCCAATAATAACATCAACTCGATATCCAATCATTACGTACAGTCGGTGGCCAACATTATCTGACCCACTTGAATGATAGCGAATTTGAACCTTATCGTGAACATTTGGAATACTCCGTGCAAGCATTTCGATAAATCATGTTGTTAGGCGATTTTAATAATTATATTGTTGTTGTTAAGGTTGAAAGGCTAATGAGTTTCAAGACTACTAAAAAAAAACCAAGGCGAGGGTGGATGAATAAAAAAAAATATCGCGCATCAGTAACATTTTAAAGGTGTCTACGGTTAATAGCTAAATTCCGTGATTCATTTTAATAGCTGGTTGTGATTGTGCGATAATGAACTTTAAGAAAATATACGATATGGTTCAAATTCTTTAGAATATTGCGTCTGTCATCACAACTAAGATCGAATTTCAAAACATATTACAAGAGTTGAGTTGGTCTCGTGGTCACTAAGGCAGCTCGACATTCATCGAGGTCTGCGTTCGAAACCAGGAAAAACCTAACAGTTTTTTGTTAGAAATGTTTTGTTTTTAATTATTATCTATGTTGTTACTTTTTTTTACGAACGAAGTCGGGAAATATCTTTTTAAATGGGCAGTTTGTATAGAAATGAAACAAAATCATTGCATATAATAAAAATGTTTATTAATTCGTTAAAATATACATAAATAAGATAAAGTAAGTAAATGCTCTTTAGTTCAAAATTAATACATTTTATAATATCATATTCAAACCTAACCATTTATAAACATTTAAATAGTGAAAAAAAGTCATGCTAATGGTAATTGCTTGGAACTGTGTTATCGAGAAAACATTGATGTATAAATGCGAGAAAATGAATGAATTTGTGAAATGTTTTACAGATTTATAGCTAAGTATATGTAGTGAATCAACATGTTATTTAAATAGAAAAATGCATTTCCATTTATAACAATAACATCACCACAGAATCTTACATTTTAATGGTTTAGCATTCATTCAATTGAGCATTTACTTACATAGTGTGTTTCAAAATACTTATAAGTAGATTAGTTAGTAGCGAAGTGGCGCACCGTCTCCTATAACTTGCTGTAAGCGGCTACGCATACCGCACACCATGTTCCAACACAAATCTTTTCCTCTCATGTGCTCCCATATCGATGACACGATCTCAGCCAAATTATTTTTATTTCGCACTTCGGATGTGTCTCAATTTAAAACCATTTGACCCCATAGGTTTTCTATAGGGTTCAAATCGGGAGTTTTAGATGATGATGGCCAGTAAATAACAGTTACACCTTCTTGAGCAGCTAACCAATTCTTCACAATGCCTGCACGGTGGATGGAGCAGTTATCTTGCACGAAGTAAATATCTGTATTTGGATAGGCAATTCGCACAGTCGGCAGGACGTCACCATCCAGCCAGCAATGTTTTGTATAGCCATTAAGCTGCGACATGACGCTTACACCAAATTCATTAAAAATACTTTTCACAATTTACGTCAAACGTTTTAGAAATGTTTGTGCGCCGCAGTCACTGTTTAGGCGTAGGTAGACTGACTTTTGTCACTTAAATCAACTTAGTATCCATCTACCCCACGACGTAAACTTTTACTTCGTCCTACTTATTTGAGGACTTATAGTTTTTTTTTATTTACCCACTTGTTTTCCAGAAAAGTTGTTAGGCAAAAATCATATTGGTCGTTCTATAATAATGCAAGAAATATTGTAGAAATCATAAATGAAAACAAATAAAGAAAAAGAAATTATAAAGAAATTGAAATTGATTGAATGGATTGTGTTTTCGAACCCACATGTTGTTCGTCGCGGATCCAGCATCGAACGGCGAAGCCACAATGACTGGTTGAGAATACGCGAAATTAAAGATTAGGTAGTAAGTATGGCCGTGTTATTTAAAAGCTTTTCAACTTTAACGACAAGAAGATAATGATTAAAATGGCTTAACAAGATATGCCGGTGGGTCAGTCAATGTTGGGTGGGTCAGACAATGTTGGTCACCGACTGTACATTCAAAGTTAACACGAAATAAAGTCATTATTACATTTACAAAAATATAGTGAACCATATGCTTTTTACTATAAGGGAGAATTTCGTTTGACAGCTACAAATAAAAGCATCAAATTTGTGTGTTTAAATTAAGGATGAGAAATAAGTTATTACTTCCTCTAAGGCAATTTTAAAATCATTATGTCGTTTGTGAGTATAGATTTTTTGAGTCATTTATGATACTGATAGTTTTGAAAAGGTTTTGATTGACTACGATACCAAATTGCTTGGGTCCGTACTAATAACGTACTATATCAGATGAATAGTTACACACCGATTTTTCTCTTTCAGTCGTCTGTAATTTGACATTCGAAAGAAGAAGACAAAGCGTTGTGTAACTATACAAACGGTATACAACGTTTATCAGTAAAGGGGATATTGTTCATTCATTCATTCATTCATTTATTTATTCTTAAACAATTTACATTGTGTTGAACATTACATATGCAAAATTATCACATGCGGAAAACAATACATATAAAAGCCTAATTTGAATTGATGTGAGATGTATAAGTATTTCAAGAGTCATTTCATGTAAAATATGTCAACAGTTAAACATAATGTCAAAAAAAAATAGGCATAATGTCAAAAATAAAAAGTAGGTATAATGTCAAAATCAGAGTCAAAAATATAAGGAGTTCATCAAGGTCTTAATGATGTTAAAGTCAAAAAAAAAAATCTAATTTAAGGCTTGTTCACTGCTATTTTTTAAGTGATTATTTTTATCATTTGTCACAAATTCTGATACCGAGTATAAACATGTTTAATATATAGCTTCTGTCCGCAGCTTCGTTTACGTGAAATTTGTTGTGACGCGACTTCCTTCGGGTGCATGTCAGAAAACAAATTGCATGGCCTTTAATTTTGCTTTAATTTTGCAACTAGCTTCATCTTTCTGATTGACCGACCCCTTGACAATTCAAAAGTGCCTGTAATTGGTTTAATTTAAATAAATGCTTTGAGTTTGAGTTTTGTTGCGCAGAACCCTAATTATTTTTAAAAGTAGCTAAAGTTACTCCTTATAACATCAGCTATCTGCTATTAAAAGTCCCGTCAAAATCGGTCTAGCCGTTTCGGACATTAGCCGGAACAAACAGACAGACAGATAAAAAAATTCAAAAAACCGGCCAAGTGCGAGTCGAACTCGCACACGAAGGGTTACCACAAGGCATAAAACGCTGAAAAAATCGTTTCTCTTATACCCCTTTAAATTTTAATGTAAGTATTTTATTTTTATTATTTAATGAAGCGGCAACAGAAATACATCATCTGTGAAAATTTCAACTGTCTAGCTATCACGGTTCATGAGATACAGCCTGGTGACTGGCAGACGACAGACGACACCAAAAGTGGTGTCTTAGTAATAGGGTGTCGTTTTTAACCTTTGGGTACGGAACCCTAAAAATTTGCGTATGTTATTTTGACATTACAAACATACACTTCAATTTTATTTATTTGTATAGCTAGATAACTGGAAAAATATGAATATGGGTACTGTGTCTACTCCTGTGCGTATCTTGTCGACAAAAAAGCCGCAATTTTTCAAATAATAGTGTCTATGAAGACCCAATCAAAAACTGCAAGCCCATATCCATTACACCCTAATAGAAAGTCTTCTCTAAAAAGATTATTGACGGCATTTCACCAAGTCATCAGCGAGCAATCATTCCCTGATGACTAGCTAATGTGATTACAGTTTCATTACCGAGCGCTGTTCAGCCCCCTATTTTAATTGATAGTATGAAACTATTGGGTTACTTGTGTATGTGGTATTCAAGCGGCTGCAGCGAATTAAAGCGGGTGGATTTTTATTTTATTTTCTGAATACAGTTTTTGTTTTATAGATTAGCTAAGAGCAATTAGTTTGACAGGGATTTTTTGTGAGTAATCTGTCAAAAACTAATAACGCATGGTATCATAGATTATGTAAATTTAAAATGTTAAGCAGTAGCCACAAAGTTGCATCGGTCTCGGAGATGGATGTTAACATAGATTACACAAATACCGTATTGGCATAGAAATTATAACACCATTTTAATTAAATATGTGTGTGTGTGTTTTTTTTTGAGGGGCCCGTGGTTTTATAATAATAGCCGCACAGGTCGATCGATCAGGTTAAGCTACGCTTGCCGCGGTTGGTCTGTGGATGGGTGACCATCTTTACATACCGAGATCCCTCCGTGCCTCGGAGAGCACGTGAAGCCGTTGGTCCCGGCTGTCATTCCTAGATCTGTGACAGTCGTTACGGGTAGTCAGAAGCCCGAAAGTCTGACAACCACTCTTATCAGGGGGTATCGTATTACCCAGTAACTGAGTTGTGGAGGTCATATAGGCAGTCGCTCCATGTAAAATACTGGTATTCAGCTGCATCCTGTTAGACTGGAAGCCGACCCCGACATAGTTGGGAAAAGGCTAGGCAGATGATTGTCTTTGCAATTGGAACCTGTGAGAAAATGTTGATATAAAACACAACTTTCTCAAACCTGCAATGGCTCTTTCTACAAATGGCACTTCCAGACATGGCCCTATATTGTTAGACTCACATTAAATCTTAATAATAAGAAAAACAGTGGCACTCCGGGAGTGTCGACAAAAGATAAAACACAAACATTTTGCCATCTCTCACTGACATATCGGATATACATTAAAACCGAGTACATCCCGAGGACAGACGAACACATCCAAAGCGAGTATTTTTTTAATCGTCTTATAAACAAAACGCACGTGGTGTCGCTCACGGTAACAGTGGCGCGAGTTCAATGGTTTTTTCCCATCTCAAAAAATGCCCAATGCGGCTAAAAAAGTTTTCACTTCAATAATGTTTGTACTTTAAAAGAGATCATGACTTCTGAGGTTGTATCCGCATTTTTTTTCAGGAATCAGTCAGCTAGAAAACGTTTGCGCCATCTCGTTTCAAAATATTGGCGAAAAATGTTACGTGTAAAAGTGTCTTAACAGATCTGCTTACAGAAATAAACATCCCACAAAAACATTTCATGTTAAATGTTGCCAAGACGAGACCATGTAGCTCGCACTGTCAAAAAGTAATCAGATCTCATGTAGAGCCAAGCTTCTAACTCAACACGCCCTAACTCTAAAAGGCCTGACTTCGCAAACTCTACACCTTAGTCAAAATATCTGGTTTGGCCGTTTCGTTACTACAAGAACCATTAACAGTAAGAGAGTTTTTCACCTTACGCTCATGTGAATGTAGCGAAATGGCCAAGCCATATTATTTTGACTAAGGTGTAGAGTTTGCGAAGTCAGGCCTTGTAGAGTTAGGGCGTGTAGAGTTAGAAGCTTGGCTCTACATGAGATCTGATTACTTTTTGACAGTGCGAGCTACATGGTCTCGTCTTGGCAACATTTAACATGAAATGTTTTTGTGGGATTTCATTTCTTTTTGTAAGTTGCTTATGATATTTATACGAGTATTTTTGCTGTTGTTCATTTTTTCTTTCTTTTTTTGGGGTTTATTTATAACAATGACCCCCTATATAAATTTTCAGACCTCTAGCATCAAAATTTACGGAATTTTTTTTTTTTTTTGGGGGGTAAAAGTTTCAAGTTTTAATATTTTTTTGTTGTTTGTGTACTATTACTAGCTTACATACCAAATTTCAGCTTTCTAGGACTTCAGGAGGTACCTTAAGAATTTTGATGATCATCAGTCAGTGAGTCAGTGACGAAATCGGGGTATTTTAGATATCAATAAAATCTAAAGTATAAGAGCTATGCAATTGAAACTTTATAGGTTTAATAAGTCAAGCACTGGCATCATATTCCGAAAATTTTGTTTATCTGGTATAATCCAAACCCAAGTTAAGAGGGTTCAAAAATACGACGAAGTGCTTCGAGAAAAGGTAGGTAGTGCCCTTGCGCTTCGCTTGGCTGGTCTTGGCGGGGGCACTCCCGTGCCCCCAGATCAATGCATTTGCATTATTTTTTTCTTTTTTATGTATTATTTAAGTATTGTATCAGAATATTTGTCTGTGTGGTGCCGGACTTGTCTGTGTGGTGCCGGACTTGACTGTGACTTAAAGAATAGCACCACCCCATACTTCCCGTGGGTGTCGTAAAAGGCGACTAAGGATCGTACCGTAGAATGGGCAGCAGCGTTCTCTATGCATTTCACCACCATACTATACTGCGATCGCCAACCCGCCTGCCAAGCGTGGCGATTATGGCAACCCCCCCCCCCCCCCTTTGGGGGAGGTCTATGTCTAGTAGTGGACGTCTTTCGGCTGAAATGATGAGTCCATTTATTGAGGAAGGCTATAGGCTATATAACATCACGCTATGACCCCCCCTTTGGGGGAGGCCTATGTCCAGCAGTGGACGTCTTTCGACTGAAATGATTTATTTTGTGTATTTTATCTATGGGCCTTAGTTGCCTTATAGTAAAATGATTATTATTATTTCATCATTTCAACAAGAAAAAACTTAATCCTTAAGCGCTGTAGCGACACAGCGCTTTAAAACCTACAAATACATCGAAAATAACATAAGAATTTTTGTACCAGCCGACTGTTACCGTTTTAATCTAATTAGTACACGCTTAACACACGTCTGCAGCAAATGGGTTTAATTAAAAACTGAATAGTTCCACTGTGATGATGCGATCAGCCAGTTTCAGATAACGAAGCAGGTTTCATTTTGTTATCCAGTTTTATTTTAATTAATTTAATTGTATTTGCAAAGTGGGTGAATTTATCTGGCCATATTTTGTATTATTTTTGAGCTTTTACCGTTCCAGTTGTAGTGTTTTTTGTGGACGAGCTCGTCGTGAAAAAAAATAACGATGTATTTCGAGAGATTACCAAGCGGTTGGTTGACTCTTCACGTGACTAGAGGGCTGGTCTTCTATTTGGCCAAAAATCAGCATCGCCATACAACGTGGCAAAACTGCCAGCCTTTTGGGTAACACAGGAAAAGTGCAGAACATCATAAAATCATTGCAATGCAATGTATCATTGCGTTGCAATGTTAGCGATTTTTTTGACGAGTCTTTCCCTCCCTTTTTATAAACTATGTAGTTATCCAGTTTACCTGTTGTATATTATTGAAACGATAATCACTTTCTACATTTCGTTATTTGTTTTAACAAAAAACTGAAGTTCATTAAAAAGTTACTTGAAAATGAATAAATTAAGTACTAATACAAAAATTCACAATAAATAACTAAGTAAGTTTCATTCACAGTAAATAAGTTGGCAAAGTGGATGAATTTATCTGAAGAGAAATAGCGTTTTACTAAAATAAGAACCTGCTCACACACAAATAGAGCAAATAAATAAATAAAAACAAATAAATTATCTTCCAATCACCGAACCCCTGAGAGGTCATCTCTACCCCTGCACTACAGTGTAAAGCACACAATATGTACACATACGTGCATTGTTGTAGTGGCGGCGCACAATACGGGAACACTAATGGATTATCAGTGATTTGCATTTAGCTGGCTTTGCTGGTTAAGCTTATGCGAGAATGATTCAGCTTGATTGTGGATTTATAAGTGTTGGTGGTTCGTGGTGGAAGGGCTCGTAGTTAAGATATAGCAGCCGCATGGATCGATCGATAGGAGGGGCAATTCTCGTAATTTTATGAACGTTCACAGTCTGATGTCAAAAATACCTCTAATTTCCCAACATTTTGACAAGTATTTGACATTTGTTAGGAGACCGCGACTAGATTTTGAACGTTTTAAATCGCAAGAATTGGCCTTCAGGTTTGGCCGCGGTCGTTCCTTAGATGGTTGATGGTGATACTTTTTTTTCAAGTTACCTATCCCTTATGTTACACCTGCCATGTTTTGCCTCTGTCTCGCCCTAAGGTTGACTGATAGAAAGTGCCTCAGGCGTTAAGTCCGTCTTTGTACAGTATTTGTTTACTTTTACATAAAGTTTTAATAAGTGAAGGTCGCGGGAATCCGCTGAATGTGGGAGGCACGCAGCTCCGAGTTCATGCTCGGAGTTTCTTTAAAGGATAAAATCAGGAATGAAAGTATCCGGAAAAGAACCGGAGTTACCGACATAGCTTGCAGAGTAAGCAAACTGAAGTGGCAGTGGGCTGGCCATGTCTGTCGAAGGACCGATGGCCGGTGGAGCAGACGAGTCCTGGAGTGGAGACCGCGTATCGGCAAGCGTAGTGTGGGACGCCCCCCAGCTAGATGGACGGACGACCTAAAGAAGGTGGCTGGGGTAGACTGGATGCGGAACAGGGTGCTGTGGCGCAGTCTGGGAGAGGCCTATGTCCAGCAGTGGACTGCGATAGGCTGAGTTGATTGATTGATTGACGCAGCTCCGATCGTTACTGCAATGCTTTAAGAGGCCTCCTCGAAACCCCCTTTATCAAGCAGCGGACGGTTTTCGGCTGGTGGATGGTGGTGAGTGAATTTTCTCAGTAGTAGCCCGAAGTCTGGAAAGGACATGGATAAAGTGTGGCCCTGCACGGACAAAGACTTAAATATATTTTAAAAAAAACTTATAATACTTGAATTTCTATCATGACTTTCATTTCTCCGCACATGTGTGTGGGAAAATATCTATTTAAAAGGGTATTATTTTGTTTGTTTTATTTTGACTTCCATCCGTGAGTTTCAAATGTTGCAATTATTTGAAATAAGATGGTAATTAGTACATGTTCATCGTTCGAAACAACATGTATTTACCTGTATTTTAGATAATAGAGTAAGAAAAATATATATTTTTATGCGCGTTTAGTGATAACGGAAGTAAAAGTAAAAAAGACACATTTTATTTATCTCTAATTAAAAATCAATAAATCAAGTAGGTGGTAGTAGTTTTCTTCAAAGTAATGGAAACACTGTATTCTTCTGTTAAGGCAGTTACAGACGAAGCAATAGATGTTTTTAAAATAAATCTTAATTCGATATAGTGTTTGACCCAATATCCACATAACATCACGCCTGTAATCCTCGAAGGGTTAGGCAGAGGTATACCTATAGTACCTACCCCCCCATTTCTAAAGTTATATTCAAGTCCCATGACATAGAGGGCGAGCCTATTACCATCAACCGGGACAATATCCAGACTCCGCGCTGCTACTGAGAAACTCAATACAACATAACATAATTACATAGAAATTAACAGATAGTGTCTAACAGATATTTAGTGCAGGACACATTATTGTATTATTATAGTAAGGTGATTTAAAATATATTTTGACATATTTTTGTGACATTTACGATATTATAATTTCTGTTATATTAAACACATGCACAGCTAAACCTAATAATTATATATTTGACTGCACCTTATGTATACAACACAATATATCAGTTTTATTATTGTGACGCGCCTAAATAACTAGATGTATGAACGTGGACAAACCAAAACGAGTAAGTAGGTAAGGGTCATAATACTTAGTAGAGGGCGTTTTATAGTTTCTGCCTTCCCGCATGGCATAAGCAGGTAGTTTATGTATGTTTGTATACATATTGCAGCTAGGTACGTGTGATATGGGTTTTATGTCGATTGTCATGACAAAGTCAAGACATTTGCCTTTCATTAATAATTTGACAATTTAAGTCATTCCTGTCATAGATAAAAATACTAAATGTACAAATTCCTGTGTAGGTTCTTGTGGCTCGCATATTGAATGATTTCTTGTGGTATTTTAGATGACCTTTGGCTTTATTTCTGGATATCTGTTGTTGTACCTTGGCTACTTGCACTTTGGACAACTGATTTTGCCCTATTTCTAATGGAGAACCAGCGCTGCACTAACTGTGGTATAGCAACGTTTCGCATAAGGAGACATTTGTGGGATTCGGATGCAATACAATCTGTTATAAGACAGTGGATTACTCCGCGATTGGTGAGTTTTAACACGCGTGAGTTTTCAGTAACGTCTTCAGCACGTCTTGTAAGGGTGTAGCTATTTGTTTATACTTATGTAAGTTGTTTATTTTAGGTCACTGCGTCTGATAATGTGTGCCATTCTTGCTAGTTACTGGCTAGGCAGACATTATCACAGTCTGGTACAAGAAGAAGACCAAACCCTAGTGTTTACCATCGTAATGTGTGTGTAAACTGTGGAAGATCCCTGATGCGTGTTCGTTTTCACACACTGACACGGAACTCTGAGAGCAATAGACACATTCATGATGTTATATCTGAAAGGATTTTTCCTCAACAAGTTAGTATGAAAAATGTTTGCGCTTCAATATGTTTATACAATTATTATGTTATGAAATGATACATTATGAACTTTTTCGTATATATAGGTGAGACCGACAACCTCTATTTGCCACCCATGCCGCCAACGAGCTTACAGAGCGCAATCTCCAGTACCTAGGCGGCCCAACAGCGTCAACGACGACGGTCAGCAACAAGAAAATATAAATGTGCCACCAGTCCCCGAGGTTCTACCGTTCCCTGAAGTTCCACCAGTCCCTGAAGTTCCACATGTTGAAATATTTGTCACATTGCCAGATTCTCTAGAGCTAATAGTACAGAAAGACATTGCTTTGTTTTAGGATACCAGAACATAGATATTACAAAAATGTCTTATGTCGGGCGTCTTGGGGGACTGTCTTATGTAATTTTGACGTTCATAAAGTGCTGATTCTCAGCCTAGTTGGAATAAATGACTTTTGATTTGATTTCCTCATACAGAGAAAGAACGAGCATTGATCACTACACTTATTCATATATTACGTTCTTACAAACGAACTAAAGAGTTTTCTTTAAAATAATAGTCATCATCATCATTCAGCCAAAGAAGTCCACTGCTGCTCATAGGTACCTAAGCCTCACATGCTGAACATATGACCCGGTAGAAGTCGCAGGAATTCGCGAGAAGCACGGGACCGGTCTATGTGATACCTATACATTATTGTACACACGTAGTTAAATATGATTAAAAGTAAATAATAATAATACCAGCCTATTATTATCTCATCTCGTACCGAAGAGACACGAGCATTGCACGTTTGCTCAAGACCGGGTTGGCGATATCTATTTTAACTAGAAGTCCAGGTTTCCTCACGATGTTTTTTTCTTCACCGATGTCAGTAATGTCCAAGATAATCTCGGAAACTACATATGAATTTAAAAAAGTGACACTGGTACTTGCCCGGAATTGAACCCACAACCTCGTGCATGAGAAGCGAGGCATTAACCACTGGACCATCACGACAATGAACATATTGTCTACTGTATTTAAACGTCAAAATATCATACCAGAATGTTCACCTAAAATGTCTTATATCTCGTCACCACCGACTTCTGGAGTAATAAAATATAAACAGGACTATTAAGTACAAATATTCCTTCATGTTAAATATTGTTTTATTAATGTCCGTGCTGGACCATACTTGTATGGGAGCGTTATCCTTCTCCTTTGTGCCCGATGGTGGAAATAGGCTCGCTCCCTATTGCAAGGGACTTAAATATAGTTAACTGGCGAAATGTGAGTGTGCGATGGGTACTCTGCCTTACCCTCCGGAGACCCGAGGCCAGGAAAAGTTCACACATGTTTGGTCCCCAGTTCAGCTAAGCGAACTCCGCTCACTTACATAGTCATCAGATCATCAAGTGGCAGTCGATTGCTGTCGATTGGCTAAAGATTTCACCATGATGGCAAATACAAGAAGAGAAGAAAAGAGTATTCTATTCTATTCTGTAAGTTTCCACACATAATAAATTATGTTATCAAAAAAATTATTTATTATTTTACTTGCGATTTGATCATTCTCGCATACAGCCATTGTTCTGCAACAATGATGCTAGTCGACAGAGGCGCCCTCTCACGGTCCAGTTGAAAATAATTGTCTCACTGATAGCGCCCAACTCAACTCATTCGATAGTGCATATATTTGCGCATATATATGTAACGTTACTTAGTAACCCTACCCCTCATTTTGTTGATATACAATCAGTTTGGTTTACCTGCTTATAGCAAGCATTTAGTTGCGGAAATTCTATAGTATGCAAATAGGTACAACTAAAATTCTTAAATCGGTAAAACCAAAAATTATGATGTACAAACTTAAGAGCGTTTACGCCGTACGGCATTTCATACAAACTTTCAAGCCCTTGTTTTTCGAAATGAATGAACCGATTTTAATGAAACTTCATACCCATAAGCAAGATACAAAGGATACTTAAGAACATTTTCGAAAAATAGTGCTACAGCCAAATTAGACCGATTCATTATGCGTATGAAGTTTCATTAAAATCGGTTCATTCATTTCGAAAAACAAGGGCTTGAAAGTTTGTATGAAATGCCGTACGGCGTAAACGCACTTAACCGTGTTTATGTAAAATTACTGTGTGCCTTTTCTCTTTGTCACTAAAACTTTTTGTATTTTAAATAGGACAAGTATAAAAAAAAAACCTTAAAAAAATTAAGACATACGTACGTGTAGATATCGGTAATTTTTTTTTTATTAAACGGATATTTTTTAGCTCTTATTTTTTCGCCTATTAATGGAAATTTCCTTAAAAAACGTACAAACAAATAAATATTACCGATGATTTAAGTAAAATTCCCGGGCTATTCTAGAACCGAAAGAAATCTCTTCAACATCCTTGGTTGACTGGTAGAGAATGCCTAAGGCATTAAGTCCGCCTTTGTACCTATTATGTGAGCGAAAAGTGAAAATAATAAACACATAGAAAAATGAACAGCTATTTAATCTAGTTCTGTGCTGACCGTAGTTATTTGTTTTTCTTTTGTGATAAATTATATTTTTAGGTAACACAGCTAGGTATAGATAGATGTAAGCTTCACATATATCAACCCCTGACCGCTGACTTATAGCGTTAGCGACATTTTTTCGTAAAAATGTCGAATAAAATGCGATTTTAATCTAGTTTTAAATATATTTTGGGATCAAAATCGCAATTTCGTAAAAATGTCGCGCTATGCGTGTGGTGAGAGCTTGATATGTACCTACTCGTACCAACAATAGGGGAAGTAAAGGACCCAAAAATCTCGTGCCATGTGTCACCTTTGAAACGAGAAGTTTGCTGTGAAAAGATGATCAATTAGGGAGCTACTTAAATCAGCTATATGTCACCTCCCACGTTAATCAGTGCTTCGGTCACAAATCTCGGTATAAAACAAGTCGTTGTTCCGACACATTACACACAGACGACTGTTTGTCGACACACATTTACGAGCAAGCCGGAAATCTGATAGCGACACCTTTAGTAGTGGCGTGAAGGTGACTGCATTAGATGCGTTTGAACATGGGTTATACAAGTTTAAAAAAAAAACCGGCCAAGTGCGTGTCGGGCCACGCATAGTGTAGGGTTCCGTAGTAGCCCGTTATCACAATGTAGTACGATTCTGTTGTTCTTTATTCTGAATAGGTACAAAAAAAAACATATTTTGCTTTTCAATGCAAGTCTTTACCTGTTATAAACAAGCAACTACTTCATCTTAGGGCTGATTTTTCAATCATCTGATAACTTTATTCGAGAAATAATTTTGAAATTTTGGCAGTTATTTCATACAAAAACTGTCAAACGTCAATTTTATTCCTCGAATAAAAGTTATCTGGCGATGGAAAAATCAGCCTTAAGTCACTTTAAAGGATTAATAATAATGATTTTGTATTTGGTACAAAATTATCCAACACCCAAGTTCAACGACTATTACTGCTAAACTAATAAAGTTATCTTAACCGCTATACTTTTCCTTTAAAGTTCATGAAATGCACTATCATAGTGAATTTTTATAGATTTTTCAAGCCCGCAGTTTAGGTTTTAGAGGGGGGGGGGACGCCCTACTTAAACAAAATTTTGCGCTTTAAAGTTTAATATTTCGATAATATTTCATTTCATACAAAAACTGTCAAACGTCAATTTTATTCCTCGAATAAAAGTTATCTGGCGATGGAAAAATCAGCCTTAAGTCACTTTAAAGGATTAATAATAATGATTTTGTATTTGGTACAAAATTATCCAACACCCAAGTTCAACGACTATTACTGCTAAACTAATAAAGTTATCTTAACCGCTATACTTTTCCTTTAAAGTTCATGAAATGCACTATCATAGTGAATTTTTCTAGATTTTTCAAGCCTGCAGTTTAGGTTTTAGAGGGGGGGGGGACGCCCTACTTAAACAAAATTTTGCACTTTAAAGTTTAATATTTCGTAAAAGGAGCATTAAATCGAAAAATAATTTTAGCAACTCCCAAGTCATTTTATAAGACCTATTCAACGATACCCCACACGATGGGGTAGACAACGAAAAGAATATTCATCTCCACTTCACATGTAGGGGAGCTACCCTAAAAAAAATATTTTCCAAAATTTTATTTTACCACTTTGTCGACGTAATTGACACACGCACTTCTACAAAATTACAGCTTTCTAGTACTAACGGCCTCTTAGAAAAACCTCGGACAGACAGACAGACATGACGAAACTATAAGGGTTCCTTGTAGGAACTACGGAACCCTAAAAAAAGTAGAAAATAAATTAACACAAATTATTTTGGGTATAAGAGGTTTGCTTGTGGCCAAGTATTAACAGCCGCAAGGGCCGATCGATCAGGTTAAGCTACGCTTGCCGCGGTTGGTCCGTGGATGGGTGACCATCTTTACCCCTCCGTACCTCGGATATCACGTTAAGCAGTTAGTCCTGAATGTCAATCGTCGATCTTTGCCATTGGTTACGGGTCGTCAAAAGCCCGAAAATCTGACAACCAGTCTCACCAAGGGTATCGTATTACCCAGTTCGGGTTGTGGAGGTCAGATAGGCAGTCGATTCATGTAAAATACTGGTATTCAGCTGCATCCGGTTAGACCCTAACATAATTGGGAAAAGGCTAGGCAGATGAGAACTTCGTTATCTTTCTAAGTAAAACAATACTTAAAAGTCGCGCCGAAAATTCGCGCATTGAATTGTAGTTTTCAAGTTCTTTGAGAAAAAATAGATTTTGCTGGAGTAACGTTTAAAACGTTGCCCTGGTTCCTGGTTTGTTTTCCTAGTTCGTACCAGAACCTTTGGTGTCAATACTTAAACTGTATGTAGTCTTGAAAATTCAGTCATTAAAAGTCACATTTTGCCTTAAACTGAATACTAAACACAGCATAAAAGCATATTTAATTAAGCGTAAAATGGGTTGCAAGAAGAAGCCTCCTCGTGTAGCGAAGTTTGTTCGCCAGTTACTCAACTGAACCGAGCGCTTGGCGCATCCTGGACACTCAAGATCTTATTTGACTGACCAATTCTTCCCTTGCGGTGGTAGGGCTAACGCCCGCCTGGTTTGCGACCACCCTCCCACCCGAGTCCGGGGTCAAGCAGCCTGCTGTGTTTCGTCGATGCGTGGGAGTTCCAGTGCCTTAGGCATCTTCTGGGCACGCTCGTTCCATCATAGACATCATCCATCGCTTTCCATCAGGCGTGATCGAGGTCAAGAGCGGGCCCATTCAGCAATAAAATAAAAAAAGTAGCCTACAATGTTCCCACTGCTGGGACTTAGGCCTCCTCTAAGAGAAAGTGGGACTAAACACAGACATTTTATTTTCACTTCTGGGACTTAGGCCTCCTCTGAGAGAAAGTGGGACTAAACACAGACATTTTATTTTCAAAAGCCAAGAAGAAGCGTTCTCTTCATCGTTCTCATTGTTCTCCTCTGCAGCTTCCGTATTAGATGTCTTGAAATCTTCTTTTTTTTTCTTTTTTTTTTTAGTGGCAAATACATCGTCATTACAGCGAACATACTCCAGTTGTGTCACTGCGATTTAAGAAGACAAAGGGCAGTAAAACGAGTGATTGCTCGCAACACTGCTGGCGACAGAGATGCTGTGGGCACAGACTGTGATTAGATATAGTTAGCGTTAAAATGACCATTGCGGTTTAGAAGCAAAATAATTTAAATTTAATTTGGTGTAGGTAATGGTGTCCGCAACTCCACGTCGATCCGCGTATTTTGCGTACAATTAATTATTACTATTTAATTTGGTGTAAGGAAAAATCTTAAGAATACATTACAAAGGGGTGTTATTTAAAAACGTAGCTTAAAGTTAAAAGTCGTAAAACATTTTTTTGTTGTAGTTTTCCAAAAATCTATCTATTCATAAATAAATCAATGTCGGGTTAGTTACACCACTTATAACTCAAGAACGTCTGGACCGATATTTATGCTCTTTCATTTTTTGTATTTGTATCCGCCCCGAATATTAGAAAAACTGAAATCATGGGAAAATTACTAAATGAAAAAAAAAATGAAGATGATTCATTTTCTCATACATTTTGTATTTGATTTGAGGCGGTACGAAGTTCTTAGAGTCACTTAGTTATAATATAAAATAAAATAAATATATGGTTAAGCGGACCTTAATGATTACTTAGGGCGAATTTCACCAACAAAACTTCAAGCTATCACCACATCTAAACCCCGTTCAAGGGCTGTCAGTGTCATCATTGTTTATTTATTTATTCTTTAATTAAAACGGTTTAAAACCAATTACAAAAATTAAAGACACATAAAACATTAAATATAAAATCAAGTAAAAAGTTAAGTTAACACTTTCATACATCCCTCTCACAGTACTTCTGACATGCCGAAAAAATCTTCGTCCATTCGTCCGCAAACAGATCGTTTGTTAGATTAGAGTCCAAGAGATCATTAAGTGCGGCCAGAGTACGTGGTACTGGGGACTTAGCACGCGCAACTGTGCGACATGGAGGCACAGCAAACAGCCTATGCTTTCTGCCGCGGCAGTAGTTGTTGTAGAATATTTGACATTGACAACTCTTGAACGCGGTTCATATGTAATGTTTGCGTGAAGTTTAATTGGTGAGATTTTCCCCTAAGAGGAAATGCGTGTCTATTCTCCATAGAAACGCTCTCGTCTAATTTCTTTCTGATTAATAAATGATCGAAAGCAACATTTTTTTACAGAATAATAAATATTAACTACTTCTATGTCCCTGTGTTTTTCTTTTTGATGATATATTATTTTATAAGCACTAGAATACTCAAAAAACCGGGCAAGAGCGAGTCGGACTCGCGCACCGAGGGTTCCGTAACATCCGGGTTTATGCAGAAGGTTTATGTTTATGAAATTAAATGTTTATTTTTATTTTTGAGTTGATTAAATGAATGGTAAATTGCGGTTTACGATTTATGACGTATTAAAAAAAAACTACTTAGGTACTAGATCTCGATCAAACCAATTTTCGGTGGAAGTTTACATTGTAATGTACATCATATTTTTTTTTTAGTTTTGTCATTCTCTTATTTTAAAAGTTACAGGGGGGGGGGGGGGACACACATTTTACCACTTTGGAAGTGTCTCTCGCGCAAACTATTCAGTTTAATAAAAAATGATATTAGAAACCTCAATATCATTTTTGATGACCTACCCATAGATACCCCACACGTATGGGTTTGATAAAAAAAAAAAATTGAGTTTCGGTTCTAAGTATGGGGAACCCTAAAATTTATTGTTTTTTTTTCTATTTTTGTGTGAAAATCTTAATGCGGTTCACAGAATACATCTACTTACCAAGTTTCAACAGTGTAGTTCTTATAGTTTCGGAGAAAAGAGGCTGTGACATACGGACAGACAGACAGACAGACATGACGAATCTATAAGGGTTCCGTTTTTGCCATTTGGCTACGGAACCCTAAAAATGACGATTTAAACTGCTGTCAACCGAGGTCTATTGTGCAAAATGGACAAACCTCGAATAACGATTTTATACTTAGAAATTTTTCAAGTCGCTCCGACTGCAAATATATATATTTACGTTTTAATTCATACAAACTAAAACGTACCTTAATTAATTAAAAACATGCAGGATTCGTGTCCGTTTGATCGCAAAAAGCTCGCTAACATAGGACGGTGATACGACATACCTCTGCCTATCACTTACGAAATACAGGCGTGATGTTATGTTGTGAGTACAGTACAATGCAAATATGACAATTAATTAAAGCAAAAAACACGTAAATCGGTTAAGTGGCCCTCCAGTTACAAGCGCACTTACGAGCATACAGAAAGAAAGGAGATGCCTTTTGTACTAATTAAGTAGGTATATAGGTCAAGTGCATTGCAACTTCATTATACCTTCTGACTCATGACAACACTTTCCTACACACAACTTAAAAAAAATACACTTGACCCAAATGCAGTGATGGCGTAGCACCGTAGCACTCAGCGTAGCGGTGCGCTACAAATTAATCGTAGCGCACTTGCGTAGCGCGTAACGCGTAGCAATTAAACCGATTTTTTTTAATGACTAAGCGATATTGATACCTACGGTACTTAATGATGCTAGTAGGTACTTAATTACTTGAAAACTAGTTCGTGTAATAGTTTTATTATCACGCTAGTAGTCTCTAAAGGATTAAGCAGAAATATATTGTGGTTTAATCACAGTTTTTTCTTGGTTTCTTCAAAGCTCTTTTGAAATGTCTTAACTTCTTAACACAGGTTTCCATAACCTAGCTAGGAGAGCAGTGCTCACCCACACGTTTGTAGAAATAGTATTTATTTTGTAACACTGTATTTTTAACGTGTTCTACAATCCTTTGTTTTTGAGTACCTAAATAAATAAAAAATAAATAAATGAAGAATGAATGTTTAATCATCATCATCATTTCAGCCGAAATACGTCCACTGCTGGACATAGGCCTCCCCCAAGCACCTCCAATTCGACCGGTTCTGTACTTCTCGCATTCAACGGGTTCCTGCAGCCTTCACAAGGTCGTCGGTAGGCCATAAATACTATAGGTAAAATATTAGTTTGACGATTATTGACTAACATAAATTGAGAGTTTTTTTTGGTAGTTTACGATGTTGGTAGTTTACGATGATGTACGAACATCGTAATCGTAAACTACCAAAAAAACTCTCAATTTAGAATTACAAATGAAACAATAGGGTCAACCCTGTTGTTTCATTTGTAATTCTAGTACCTATGCCATAAAAAATATTACAAGAATATTCTTAGGTACCGGATTTTAACTCGGGGTCTGTCTGTAAGCTACTTTATGACCGTTTTTACTCACTTGAAGATAAAACTTCCAAGTTTATATAATGTATGTTTTTATTAGTGTTGTACACGTACAAACTTAAATGACTTAAGTTGGATTTATGAGACGAGTTGTAAGTTTAAGAGGAAAGTTCGAAGTGTCTCATAACTAATTACGTCATATTATGAATGGCAAACCTATTGCAGAACATTGCCTTGAATGTACAGTAAAACTGAAACTGTACTGAAATTTAATTTGATAAATGAGCTGATTGTTTTCTATTAATAAAATAAAATTTTATTCGAGAACATCCATCGGTTTCTTACAAAATTTCAACTATATCCGACGATTCTGCATACTTATCTCTTTTGTTGACTGTACCTTGGCGGACTGAGAGTATGTCATGCTCACTCAAATGTCTCGCTGGTGGTAGCTTGTGTGTTGGATCATTAAGTTCCCTTCAAAATGGTTGACCTGAATTGTGCTGATCCATACGTCATATTCGTGAATGGGCGAAGTCAGAAGGGACTGGTCATCCAACTAAGAAGTTGCCATGGTGGTCTGGCAACTAAGAAGTTGCCATGGATATTTTAATTTCTGAATGGTTTTTTTTTTGTTTTTTGCTCTATTTGCAAACAATATTCTTTCGAGTTTAAAATAAAAAAAAAACATTATCCCTAATAAATTGATTAAACTACGACCCCGAATATATTTATTAATTTATTATTTATTTTTTATTTTCATTTTTTACTAACTTCCACACGCGGCTTCGCCCGCAAGGTATGTCGATAAAAACTATCTTATGGACGCATTCTATCTCTCTGCCAAATTTAATCGAAATCCGTTTAGTAGTTTAGGCGTGAAAAGGTAACATACAGACAGACAGACAGACAGAGTTACTTTCGAACTTATAATATTAGTATAGATTTCATGGCCCAGTCTAATTTAGTTTGCTAACTTGACGCTAGATGTTAATTCTCATTTTACAGTACCTACGTATGTTTCTTTTTTCAAATGCAGTAATTGTTAATACCACATTCTTAATGTGATAAACGATTAATCATGTTCTGTAGGTATTGGTATACCATTCTGATACAATCCCCACACCGAAAGGGCGTGTTGCAATGATTTACTCCCTCTTGTTGTATGCTAATCGACTGCTGAGAACATCTGATTTACGACCAAAGTTTTGAGAATAATTATAACAATACTTTTGTGACACCATTCTCATTTAATAATGCACGAGATATAACAATCGCAGTTTTAAATGAAAGGACAGCGCTCTTAAACAACATTTTTTGGGACGTAACTTAGATTTTGCTATACCTACTTCAAAACAGTGCTACAACTTTTTAATCAATACAATTTTCACTAGAGTGAAATATTTGCAGCTCATACCGTGTTATCACACTAATATTATAAAGGCGAAAGTTTGTGAGTGTGTGTGTGTTTATATGTTTGTTACTTCTTCACGCTCAAACGGCTGGAACAATTTTGATAAAATTTTGCATGGAGGTAGCTGACACCCTGGATTAACATATAGACTGCTATTTATCCCGATATTCCCACGGGATCGACACTTATGCGGGTGAAACCGCGGGGCGCAGTTAGTAATTAATATAAGAACATTGGCCATACAGTAAGTGGCAGCCTATAGATAGTATCAACCTATTAATGTCCCACTGAATGGAGTGAAAGGCATAGTACTCTTCTCATACAGAGAAGGCACGAGCCATAACATCCACACTAGCTCAAGGCGGATTGCCAATTCCAGACTTATATTATTTCAAGTCCAGGTTTCCTTACGACTGTTTCCTTCATCGATGTAAAGAGATGTCCAATACAAACTTAAAAGTACATAATAATTGAGAAAGTCATATTGGTACCAGTCCGGATTTGAACCCTAAACCTAGTGCATGTGTGGCGAACACCATTGGGTCATCACGAGATTTAGACAATAGATAGGTAGATTTATTCCAAGAAATATACTGCTACATATTGCAATATTCAGTCCATTAACTATCACATCTCTTAAATGCTTGAAGAACTTACTATTTTTGATCTCCTTATAGAAATACTGAATGTTTTTTAGCCATGAAATCAGATCCTTGTTGAGTGGAATCAACCAACCAAAAAACACATAAACTAACCAACTTATGATTTGATTGATTTGATTTGATGCACTGTGCTTTAAAATAGCCTCCACGACTCAATACAAGAGAAGAAGACGAAGCCCACTTTCACCTCCCGGGAACCGAACTCAACCTCAACGAGTTTGTGATTGTGACAAGATCAACACCATGTTCCAATGATTAATACCCTCCCGTTCTATGCTAATTGTGTCCTAAGTGGCTTCTGATTTACGGCGCGGATTTAAGTATAATTATTTAGCGAACACCCTTCGCATCTTGAGTATGTCATTTGTCAAGCAATGTGCTAATTACTGATGTTCTTATCACGGCTTTGCGTTTGTTTTTGGCTTTGACTGTAATGGGATTGGGAGTGATCGTTAGTAGGTACGTATACGTAGACTGTGATGGGATTGGGTGTGATCGTTAATAGGGTAGGTATTTGAAGAGGAATTTTACACGAATTGATAGGCATGAATTTTGAGAGTACACTAAACAAGACTATAATTATGAATGTTATGTTCTGATGTTTGAGGCTCTTAATTTAATTTTAATTTAATTTATTTATTGTCACAGACAACAAAGGTCCACATAGACAAAAATAAAAAATACATAAAAGATGTTAGTAACAATATAATTATCCTATGTTAGTATATTAGTAAATTAAATACAATAAAATACAATTTAAATACAAAAATACAATACCATACAAATACAAGTCAAAACAATTAAAACAATATTACCACATTAGCCCGTGCATGTATCATGTCACAGTGATACATGTACTGGCAGTCGAATCGCTGGGCGAAGGCGCTCAGGATACTGTTCGGGCTGACCCGCACCCTGCGCACCAGGGATGTGCACCGCTTGCGCATGGTTGTATAAAAACAATCCACGCGCGCTTCGGCGAACATCCCCGAAGCGCTACAGAAGCGAGGCAGCCCCAACAGCACCCGGAATGCATTATTGTATTGGACGCGTAGAGCGCTGTACTGCTTTTGCGTATAATTCACCCACAGACTGCTCGTGTAGAAGGACGTGCAAAATGCCCAGAACAGGGTGATCTTGACGTCTCTTGATCAGCGAGCAAATCTGCGTGCTATCATGTTCGCACGAACAGACAGCGCTCTACGCACCCTTTCTATGTCATTATCGTCTTTCAGATCCGGGGTTAGCAAGTGCCCAAGGTATTTAAATTGTTTTACTCTACTAATTGTTCAAACAAATTGTTCTACTATACTAATGAATGAGATTCTTTTTTACAATGAATGATAAATAAATCAACGAAACAGACTTTCACTATTGTTTTTTTTATGAAAACAGTGTTTTTGTTCTACTGCGCCAGAAGGAGGGTTATGTTTTTCGAGTGTTTGTATGTTTACCCGACTGCGCCAGAAGGAGGGTTACGTTTTTCGAATGTATGTATGTATGTATATTTCTTTGGCACGCTCTGTAGTCTAAACGGCTTGATCGATTTCAGTTTGAGAGTTGCTGTTAGATTCGTCTTAGTTGTGAGAGTGACACTGAGTGTATCAAAATTGAAAAAAAAATTAAAATGGCCGATTTTTGGCGTCGTATTGACTTCAAAAAATGTTTTTTTTCTCAAACCGTATCGAGTGGGTTATCTAAATAAAGGGGTTTAAAAGGTGTTTACAAAAATATATCCAACTTATATGGTTAAAAGTATTTCAAAGTGACAAATCGTAAAAAACACGTAGCAATAACTAAATCGTCTGCGAAATCTTTCACATTTGTAAACTAAAAAGCTGGAAATAAAATAAAAAGTAATTATTAAAAAAACTAAAAAACCCGACTCCAAACAATTTTTAATTAATTTAAAATGGGCTTGTTTTTAGCTTTTTAGTTTTTTACCGCAGTCGGGTTTTTTATTTTTTTTAATAATTACTTTTTTTATTTATAGAAAAAAAGAAGTCCAAACATTTACAAATACACCTTTAAACTCCATACAGTTTTAAAATGTACAAATTTTACCATTTCTTCCCATTTCACTACCAAAACATAAAGTATGAATCAGTATCGAGCTGGTATCAGCAGTATTCTAGTGTTGGGGTCATTTGCCGTCGGATCATTACCCCGGCGGCCCCGACTCGATAACTTCACCCCTCTTTTCTTTATTGTGACAGACAGGGCGCTATTACGATGCAGACTGATTTCTGAATATTGTTTTTCAAATTGTATTATGGTGCGCTTGGGTCATTAGTGCTATTGAGCATAAAATATGCTCAAGATTATTTTTTACATCGTATAGTATTTTGTGTCTGAATTACCTTAATATCGTGGGTGAAATTGTTAGTTTATAAGTAGGTAGCTCTTCTTTTATCAAACAATCTTTATCACACAATCACTGTATGTTTGCCTGCATTAAAGCTAGATTTCCGTGTGTTATCTTGCTATTTTAAGAGAATGTTTTAATAATAATAATATTTTTTGACATTTGCTCGTCACATCGTGTGGCAAACATGTACCTAATAATGTTGTTACCATCTTGCATGCATGTATTTTCTTGTATGTATGACACATGTGTAAGCAAATAAATATTATCTTATCTTATATTATTCACTTCATTTAGGAATGTTAAGAAGTAATCATCTTAATTCTAGGTCGAACCTACACATTCAGCATGCCTAACATATTCGTCAGCCTTATAATACAAACTGTCTATTCTTTCAATTAATTTTTTCAATTAATTTAACTAACAAAAGAATGAAGATTCTTACCAAGACCCCTCCGTGGCTCGGAAAGCATGTTGAACCAGTGGTCCCGGCTGTCATTCGTGGATATTCGACAGTCTTTACGGATCTTCAGTAGCCTGAAAGTCTAAGGGGTATCGTATCCCCGAGTAACTGGATTCTGGAGGCAGGATAGGCAATCGCTTCATGTGAAGAACTAGTACTAAGCTGCATCCGGTTAGACTGGAAGCCGACTCCAACAAAGTTAGGAAAAGTCTAGGTAAATGGATGGAACATTCTTCAAATGAAGTGATAATTACCTACGTTAAATATTTCACACACATCGTCATTCTCACACAGGTTATTACAGTTAGTTTTAATCCAATAACATTTGAACTGTCGTGCCAGCGACACTGAGAAGAAGGTTATTACAATGTCGAATACAGGATAAAAACTTTAAGCAGTGCGCAACTGTAACCGCATAAAATATTTTTTTATTGTTCCATAAATTATGACTGCGTAGATATCGTACTTTTCAATGAAACAGTAGATTCTTTTTTTATAACCGTCGGAAAAATTCTACGCTACGGTATCTAAACCATGATGTCATCATAAATGCACCACATCAATCAATCATCAATGCATCATATATGCATGCATATCATCATATATGCATGCATATATGCTAAATTCATGGTTACAGTTTGCGCACTGCTTAAATTTTTATCCTGTATACCTTCTACCAAGTGTCATTCTAATTCCCCATAGTCCAGTAGCGACCCACGACATTGATTGACGACAGTACCAACATCACTTAATCCTCCATTAGAACTAACGCCTCACACTTAACAACTAACACTATTCACGATGTGAAAAATGAATCCTATGAGGGTAGATACACAAGCGATTCGGGACCATTTCCTCTTCCGGTACAGCATCCATCTTAGTCGGATGTTTGCCGACACCCATTTTAAATTATGGTGTCGTAATGATAGTGTACCGGTTTTTTTGTGGGACTTATGGGTCAATAGCCATTAATACATCTATTGAAGATCGTGAAGTAGGATCTCCTATCTTGTCAGCAAGAGAATATTGCCATAACCTCTAAGAATTAAACTACCAATAAATCTGCCTAGCCTTTTCCCGACTACGTCGAAGTCGGTTTCCATTCTATCCGGATGCAGCTGAATGCCAGTATTTTACATGGAACGATTGCCTGGCTGACCTACACGACCTAGTTACTGTGACCCTTGGTAAGCTTAAAAAAAATAATTAAAACTATTTATTTTAAACAACGTCATGGAACATTTCACATCAAAATAGCGCTCAATCTTTGATACAAAATAAAATTATGTGCGCTACGGGCTTATTTTAAAGTTTGCTCACTTAAAGTTAAAAAGGCAAAAAAAAAACCTACACGCAGACCTCCTCCATTCCAAACTTACCCACACGGTGAAGTAAGCTTTTAAGATGTTTTTAATTTGTTACCCTTTTTTGTTTTCTAATTAATTATCAGACTTTTCGGTTTCTGACTAAGTCGACCAGTGTGTCTGTCAGCATTTAGTCATGAGCCCTTCTAAGAATTGAATGACCACCATGCCTATTCTTCATTCAGCGTTGCTGTATTATAGATGAGAGAGTATAGTCTTCCAGATCGTAAAAATTCAGCATATGATTTTAACATAATATTCTAATTGGGGTCTTTGGTGGTGTGCGTTAATTTCGGGACATGTTGTATACGCTGAAGTTATTTGAAATGCGTACCAATGCCTTTATAAAAGCTAGCTATTTAGAACTAGGTATTGTATATTTATTTTGTTTTTTATAGCTCACATCGTGCTATTTATATCTCATTAGCTGCGCCCCGCGGTTTGACCCGCGTAATTGTCGATCCCGTGGGAATATCGAGATAAAATGTAGCCTATATGTTAATCCAGGGTGTCAGCTACATCCATACAAAATTTTATTAAAACTGGTCCAGCCGTTTGAGCGTGAAGAAGTAACAAACATATAAACACACACTCAGAAACTTTCACCTTTTTAATATTAGTGTGATAGTATACTCCACCGGTTGACGACATCACGTCAACAGTGTCATTAAAAACCAGCGCTGAGGCTGTCTTGCGTAGGGTTGTTAGCATCATGCTGAGCGATGACTAGCTATTTTCGCCCAATTTGTTCTTTTTGTTTTTCTCTGCACCATGTTTGCCGCAAATAAACGTTTTATTTTTCTTCTTTATTTTTTTTCTTTCTACCTTCGCATAACTATTTCTAACATCAAAACAGCAGATACCGCGTAACAATACACAACCATAATCCTCATACCAACATTCTATACCTCTTAACACAGATCGAGGGTAACACAAGTATCCCTAAGCACCTACATCGCTACAGAAACCTTTGTGTGTAGCGGAATAATAGCTACACAAGTGTACTGGATAATGGCTATCATTATATGGACATCAGTCTTTTGTCCGGCCATCTAATTGAGTTGCCATGGCAACGCTAAGGTAGAAATAATTGACGGTAGATATCTGTGATGGATAAGATTTTCTGATTCAGAATTGCTTACCTACAATAATACAGCATTATAAATTATTCATAAAGGTATGTTTCGTTTTAGTTCGGTGAAATACAAATGATTATTTCAACATTTTTATTTTGATTTTACTTTTTGTAAATTATTTCATCACCACTGCTTTCAAAACGGTGAAGAAAAACATCGTGAGAAAAACGGCATATCCTAGAACCAAAAATTCCAAGATATTATGTGACATCTACCAACCCGTACTGGATCCACGTGGTGGAATACGGCCCACTCCTTCTCATAGAGAGGAAGCTGGTGGGAACATTATCTAGGTGGATTATGTTATTTCAAGAAATAAAAAAAGCATTACCCACGTCTGTAACTAATTTAGAACTGTAATCTTTAAAGCATCTGCATTTATCACAGGGAGGCTCATGATCATCAGTTCACATCAAACACCTGTAATGATAAAAATAAAACCATAAATCCAAAAATCCATCCAAAGGTTATCCTTAAAAGATCACCCATTGTGTCATCCCTTGTAAAATTTCTACATTTTATATCTGTCATATTAATTGTGGTGTACATAATAAAGAGTATTTCTATACCAGGTAAAAATAAAATAGCATAAAAACTATACAAGCTCCTAAAATTTTAAAACAGAAGACCTCACAAATAAAATTCACCAACTATTTTCAACCACTTCAGACAATCCCTACTTGTTCTCAAAAAGCATAAAACCATTCACATTTTACCTACGGATCTCCCGCTAAATTACCGCGGTATTACCAGCGGTAATATCACTCGGTAACCGTGGTAATACCGGTCGGTAACTGCAGCCCTTTGCGTTTGCTCTCAGTGGGTTTAAATAGTAAAAAATTCAAGCGGTCAGTGAACAAAGAAAGTTGTTCGGAACAATTTTCTACTTCAGAAAGAAGTGGGGATTATATGAATGTTGGAACGGATTGAGGAGGTATTTTAGACAAATTATAGTATTAAGTAAGCCTATGTAGAGTAATTTTATACATGTATGGGAAAACGAATTTAGCGTTGCTTTAAATTGCTTTAAATTGTAAACTACATATTTTTCTAAATATAAAACAATTAAAAAAAAACAAAACTGACTTAATATGCATTCGCGATTTATTGCCAAAAATGTAAACAAATATGTGTTTATGGAAAAATAACTTTAAATCCTACACAATAAAGTTCAGTTTACGCTACAACTTCTAACATTTTCATAACTTTTTCATTAGTGCTAGTTACTCTGAAATCAACTTAATTACTATTAAAATAAAGTTGATATTGGTTTAACTTGAAATAATATTAATTTGAAACATAAGTTTGAATAAACTTTAGCTCATCATAGTGCTGACGAAAAAAAAAACAAAAACTATTTCTCTAAAATTATTTAAAAATCAAAATTAAATAAAGCTTCCTATTCACTCCTGTGCACATAATACAAAAATATATAAAGCTTCCTACCCAACACCTACATGTATAAAATGGTACGAAAATATATTATAATACATCACTGTATTTGACTAGATTAATTATTTGAGTAGATATCATTCTACCATACAGCATTTGATCGTTTACTCAATTTTGGATGCTTATAGCATCAAACCAACGACCAAATTCGGTTGAAGTGAGCCATGCCGAGTACTTATAACAGTCTGCTAGCAAATTTTCCCGCCTTCATCGACAAGTTAAAACACCAGCGGGGAAATTACGTAACACATTATCAGTAGCAATGTGTTTCATTTTGACAGTTCAGCAACATTCATTGCGTTACCTACTTACATTGTTGAGCAGGCATTTTTTCTCGAACATTGGAAGCAATGGATTAGCAATATCCTTCAAAATGATTTAGATTGTGTTTGATACTGCGTTACGTAATAAGGGTCCCGGTTTCTGAATTGGGAATTCGAAATTGAGAAACAAACTGTACTTCGATAAAGTTCGTGAAATTAAAAATATCTTAATTTTTTTGCAAAGAAATTTTAAATTTCGCGGTCCACATTGAAGGGATCACCTTAAGAGGAAATGCGGGTGGTGTTTTCTCCGTAGAAACGCTCTCGCCTGGTCCATAAAGCAATGATTTTTTACAGAATAATAAATATTAACTACTTGTATGTCCCCATGTTTTCCTTCTTGATTATTCATTATTTTTATAACCACTAGAACCCTCAAAAAATGCTCAAAATTGCCGATGTCAACAGAGGCCACTAGGCCACTAGGCCTCTGTTGACATCGGCAATTTTGAGCATATTTCTTTTTTCAGTAATAGTTGTCTTGTACACTAGTACAAGACAACTATTACTGAAAAAAGAAAAACATAGGGACACACTATATATCCTTCTTATTCAGTTTATGAAATATCTTTTCATCTCTCATACTCGGAAAGTAGTGTTTGTTTGATCCGCATAGCGGGTGGAAAACCCTGCTTCCCACCCTTGGGCGGGAAATTCTCATAGTAATTGCTTCCCTCCCTAGGGCGGGAATGAAATTTAAAAATAGAACTAAATTTAGTTAGGTAGTCAGCTTAGTCAGATATACGACACCCTTAATTGATTATGTAAATATTTATTATGCTACCCATCAAATCTTATGAATGTGCGTTAATTAGGAGAGTTGGATAAAAAGCTCATATGTTAACGCCATTAAATCTTTCAGATTTAGCGCACAAGTTAATAATTTACCTTGAATAAATTCAACATACATAGGTACGATAATCACCATTTTGATGTCAGTTGTGGTCGAGGCTAAAAAACATAAAAATTGGGGATTTCGAACATCCTAACTTTACCATAATAGGGCTGTGAATATACATCATTTAATTATTTGACGAATTTTTCCATAGTTTAAGGTAAATAAGTAGTGGTAATGAACTTTTTTTGATATCCAATGTCGAAGTTTCGCGCCAATCGTATTTGTTTACATTTTTACTTTTCACACACACAGATGTTGATAAGATTTAAAATGTGACAAATGTTATTGATAATATTATAAACAACACGAAAATGCCCAGGTTTTAACGTAATATTCAAACACAGGTTCAATAATACGTATTAATCATTACCACTACTCAATTTGTGTTCAAAATCGCCGACCATTATTGTTTTTTTTATATTGCAGTGATGTGTGAAAGCGATTATTCCAAACAATTTTTTTTTTCGATTGACTCGAGTAATTAATATGACGAATGTAGTCGATATTTGAAAATAAAATAAAATTATTTTAAGCAATAAATACAATAAGCATTGTTTATAATAATGATTTATGCTTTTCTAATATCATTATCAATAACAGACAGGCCAATAGGTACCTCATTTACTGAATTTCGCGCCGAAATGCTGCTATAATTGAATTTATTTTCGGAATGCGATCGCTGTTTAAAATTATTTTAATTTATTGGACAATTATTTATTGTGGATTTTATTTTTGATACTTTCTAATAGTTTACTACAGAATTCCCAGTAAACTGTTTTTAGGTAGGCTTACCAGAAGTTTTTTTGAGAATGATGATAATTAATTAATTCTATAGATTGGTTATTCTGCAAACACTTTACATTTCAATACATTTTGTTAGTTTAAAGAGTTTTTATTCAGTTTCTACAATTTTTTTTTCATTCTTTTTATTGCGAGTATCGATTAGGCTGTATGCAAGTTTTGAATCGAAATAAGAAAGTTGGGTCAGCACTAAAAAGTGTCACGTCGCAACACAATTTTTAGTAATTTTTATCAAGATTATCGTGTTTTCTAAGTAATTTATGAAAAATGGTAAAAGTAAGAATGCAGACAGAATTATAATAATACGGGCCCTAGTAAGCAGAACGGCCTGCGGTGGTGACACAGAATCTACTCATGTGGCGGTGACGTGGTGTGTTCCATACTTCAAATTTAAAAAAGACTAATGAATAGGTACCTATTATTCATGTAATTATTATCAATAAATATTTTAGAAAAACTACTACTATTTTTTACTTTCCTTAAATTCGAAATGAAAAGTAGAGTGTTTAACGCGGGTGAAGTCATCAATTCCCACTCGGACTATAGCCGCCCTCGCTGCGCTCGGGCGTCTAAATGCCTCGTATGGGAATTGATTCCTTCCGACCCTTGTATAACAATCTACTATTTCATCTCTCATACTCGGAAAGTAGTGTTTGTTTGATCCGAATAGCGGGTGGAAAACGCTGCTTCCCACCCTTGGGCGGAAAATACTCATAATAATTGCTTCCCTCCCTAGGGCGGGAATGAAATTTAAAAATAGAACTAAATTTAGTTAGGTAGTCAGCTCAGTCAGACATACGACTCCCTTAATTGATTATGTAAATATTTATTATGCTACCCATCAAATCTTATGAATGTGCGTTAATTAGGAGAGTTGGATAAAAAGCTCATATGTTAACGCCATTAAATCTTTCATATTTAGCGCACAAGTTAATAGTTTACCTTGAATAAATTCAACATACATAGGTACGATAATCGCCATTTTGATGTCAGTTGTGGTCGAGGCTCAAAAACATAAAAATTGGGGATTTCGAATATCCTGACTTTACCACATGGGGCTGTGAATATACATCATTTAATTATTTGACGAATTTATCCATAGTTTAAGGTAAATAAGTAGTGGTAATGAAGTTTTTTTGATATCTAATGTCGAAGTTTTGCGCCAATCGTGTGTGTTTACATTTTTACTTTTCACAAATTTCACACACACAGATGTAGATAAGATTTAAAATGTGACAAATGTTATTGATAATATTATAAACAACACGAAAATGCCCAGGTTTTAACGTAATATTCAAACACAGGTTCAATAATACGTATTAATTATTACCACTACTCAATTTGTGTTCAAAATCGCCGACCATTATTGTTTTTTTTATTGCAATGATGTGTGAAAGCGATTATTCCAAACAATTTTTTTTTTAAATTTCGATTGACTCGAGTATTAAAATGACGAATGTAATCGATATTTGAAAATAAAATAAAATGATTATAAGCAATAAATACAATAAGCATTGTATAAAATAATGATTTATGCTTTTCTAATATCATTTCAATCTCTTTTAATATCATGTCAATAACAGACAGGCCATTTACTGAATTTCGCGCCGAAATGCGTCTATAATTGAATTTATATTCGGAATGCGCTCGCTGTTTAAAATTATTTTAATTTATTGGACAATTATTTATTGTGGATTTTATTTTTGATACTTTCTAATAGTTTACTACAGAATTCCCAGTAAACATTTTTAGGTAGGCTTACCAGAAGTTTTTTTGAGAATTATGATAATTAATTAATTCTATAGATTGGATATTCTGCAAACACTTTACATTTCAATACATTTTGTTAGTTTAAAGAGTTTTTATTCAGTTTCTACAATTTTTTTTATTGCGAGTATCTATTAGGCTGTATGCAAGTTTTGAATCGAAATAAGAAAGTTGTGTGGACGGTCGGCACTAAAAAGTGTCACGTCGCAACACAATTTTTAGTAATTTTTATCAAGATTATCGTGTTTTCTAAGTAATTTATGAAAAATGGTAAAAGTAAGAATGCAAACAGAATGATAATAATACGGGCCCAAGTAAGCGGGACGGCACGCGGTGGTGACACAGAATCCACTCATGTAGGTGACGTGGTGTGTTCCGTACTTCAAATTTAAAAAAGACTAATAAATAGGTACCTATTATTCATGTAACTATTATCAATAAATATATTAGAAAAACTACAATTTTTTACTTTCCTTAAATTCGAAATGAAAAGTAGAGTGTTTAACGCGGGTGAAAGTCATCAATTCCCACTCGGACTATAGCCGCCCTCGCTGCGCTCGGGCGTCTAAATGCCTCGTATGGGAATTGATTCCTTCCGACCCTTGTATAACAATCTACTATTTAAATTGGTCCAATATTGGAGGAGGAAATAGGCGAGAACCAAACCTCAATTTACGATTTTTTTCTTAGGATTTTTCAAAAGTCTCTCCAACCGCATTTCCTCTTACCCGTCAAGCCCCCGCGCGTGCCCTTCGTAATACGGTACAATAGAAAAATCAATTGTCTCATTAGCGGAACTTGAGGTCATGTAACAGTTTGACAACTTCTCAAAATCGAATTCTCAGTTCAGAATTCGGGTGAAAGAGTCAAGGTACCAAATGCCTTATCCATTACACTGCAAACTCCTTGGCCCCAACGAAGCACCACCGGCCATTGACAGTAAAGCAGAAAGTACGAAACTTCACCACAAAGCGTTCAATTATAAACAAAAAACGAAAAGAACAGTAATCTGCCTCTGTGCCTTTGACAGACTCCGGTTTGACTTTATAGTTTAGTCTGGATTATGCTGAAAGCTCCAGTATTACCGAAATTTTAAAAAGGTGGAATTGAGATTTTTTTTTATTTCTTCTTTGCTAATGTGTGTGGTAGAGCAGAATTTTTATCATACTGTTACGAGCTTCGTATTCGTGACAATAAAAACTGCCGATTTAATAACCAAAAAATGACACTTTAATCAACAACAACTCAAACACACTTATAAAACACAATTGCACTACTGATCGCTTTAAGTCGCATTTGAATATCGCTTCGGATGTATTCGCTTGTATCGATTTATCCAAACTGACTCGGTTGTGGCGCATCCCGTGGCCACGACCGAGTCACCCGTATAGTGCCGCAGATAGTTCTAGAACCTTCCATTGTAGGAACATCTAGAATGTTCGAGTACATACCGGCCCCGACTGACCAGATGTCGATAGTTCGAGAAAGTTCTAGAAAGGTCTCGCATCGAAACTTCTAGAAGGATCTTGACTACTGGTTCCGCTACTCGATACTAGATGGCGCTAGTGGTAACTAATAACATATAATAACATGGTAATGTAACCATGTCCCAGGCATTAATTATGGCACGCAACAATACTTATATTTAGTGTAGTCGTGATGTCCTCGCCGCCACCGGTCATGCACGAGGTATTAAGTTCAAATTTTGGCAAGTACCTACTAGGATCTTTCTTTACTTTGATGTTCAAAGAATGTAAAAAAACTGGCCAAGTGCAAGTCGGACTCGCACACGAAGGGTTCCGTACCACAAGGCAAAAACGCCGAAAAAAACATGTTTGTTGTATGGGAGCCCCCCTTAAATATTTATTTTATTTTAATTTTATTATTTATTATTAAAGTTAAAATACAACTGAGTATTTTGTGAATATTTCAAGTGCCTACCTGTTGCCATTTTTGATATCGAGCAAAAAAGGGCAAAAAAGTCGCGTTTGTTGTATGGGAGCCCCCCTTAAATATTTAATTTATTTTGTTTTTAGTATTTGTTGTTATAGCGGCAACAGAAATACATAATTTGTGAAAATTTCAACTGTCTAGCTATCGCGGTTCTTGAGATACAGCCTGGTGACAGACAGACAGACAGACGGACAGACGGACAGACGGACAGACGGACAGACGGACAGACGGACAGACAGCGAAGTCTTAGTAATAGGGTTCCGTTTTTATACGGAACCCTAAAAAAGTGATAGTCTTTATTTAATTGTTATCGTAAATAAACGTTGACTGGTAGAGACTGCCGGAATTAAGTTCACCTTTGTTCCTTTTTTGTGTGCGAAAAGTTGAAATAATTTTTCTTTTTATATATTTTTTGTTGTTTAATATCTTGCTGATTATATAGGTTAGTTTCGTGGGTACTAAAATAGTATTACAATTGCCTCTTCGACTCATATTTACTACCTTCTCGATAAATTTCTTGTTTCCCCGACTCACTTAGTTGCATCGCATCGCATCGCCTGTTCGCCCGAATTATTTCGCTTAGCGTTCTTTCTGACTTTTCTTGTTTTTGCTCAGTACCTAAGAGTTCTAGCGTGGTGTTAAATAGCCTAAGACTTTCTCAAGAATTGGACTATCAAAGACAAAATGAAATTTTCAAATCCGACCGATAGTCCTAGAGATTAGCGCGTTTAAACAAACAAACACTTCAGCTTTGTTATTCTAGATACATAAACATACACATATCGTATAACTAGAACCTTTTAACATGTTAATAATGGGTACACTACATAAATACGAAAAACTTTATTCCGACAGTCACAAATACGAATTTCAAAATACCAACTAATATAACAACTCCGATTTATCATTCATCCTATTTTTATAATTCCGAAATTTCAATATTCCGAACGTTTATAAGTACTATTCTCAAAATACCGAGTTCCAATAGATCGAATAACAAAAAGTCCGAATTAATGAAAATTCGAAACATCAAAAATACGAATTCCGATTAATTAGAATTCCGAATTAATTATAATTCCGAAATAAAAACGCCTTGTAAAACTGAATAGCAAGACAAATATACGAGTAGAATACGGAATATCGAAGCACAAAATATCGATAAATGCTAATACGATGCTACAATATTGCGATGCACGTAACTGCGAAAGACCCGTCTCTGCGACGCCACTACACTTCCATGCACGTTACCGCGATAGATCTTCACTGCGACACTACTAGACTTCGATGCACGGTAAAGGTATTTATATTGTCATTCGCTCGCTCTTGCATCCTAGTATCGACGGAGCCCCGCTTCGCGGGGCCCCTATTTATGTGTAAAGGGTTTAAAGTAACATGCATGTAGCAAGCATGCAGCATGGAAGCAAACACGCAGCATGCTGCATGCCAGCAAGCATGCAGCATGGAAGCAAACACGCAGCATGCAGCATGCAAGCAAGCATGCAGCAAGCATGCAGCATGCAGCATGGAAGCAAACACGCAGCATGCAGCAAGCATGCAGCATGGAAGCAAATACGCAGCATGCAGCATGCAAGCAAGCATGCAACAAGCATGCAGCAAGCATGCAGCATGCAAGCAAGCATGCAACAAGCATGCAGCAAGCATGCAACATGCAGCAGGCATGGTTTCTGTCACGGCTTCGGCGCTGCGGGTCTCCGGCGGCCCCACGCGTGCTAATCGTCGCAGACGGCTTTCGCTCACCACCACGGCTTCGGCTTGCTGGCCGGCTTCGCCGGCCTACCTCAGCCGCGGCGGCTCGCTCACAGCCTCCTGCTCCTCAGCCCGCGGGCCGCCTCGCCCTTACGCGCCTACGCGATTTTAAATTACACTCTAGGGGTAGGGCAGACAAGACTGCGTGGAGTCGGATTTACAGCGATTCGTTTCTGTCACTAAAACCTAATTTTTAGCAAACGTTTTAGAGCTAACAATTTTATTATAAATGAACATTCGAAATAATACACATTATATAATACAATACTTAGGACATATGACTTTATTTCATGCAAAGTTAGGAGATTCAATTATTATAGTACTTGATATTATGAGAGAATAGATTTAGAAGTAAAGATAATTATGTAAAACAAAATTTCGAAGTTTTGAACATTATGGTTACTGAAGTTTATAGCAAACGTGTTATGGATAATGACTTTAGGACAAACAATTTTAGGAGAAGAAAGGGAGTACCTATTTTAACAGGTTATTCGGAAAATTGAAAATCGGAATGACGTTTTTCGGACCGAGAACCCATCGAGCATTTGATTCTTCGAACATATGAAAATCGGAAAACAAGCAAATCGCATTTATGACTTTCGGAAACATACATTTCGTGATGTTTAATAATAGAGATTATAATTCTTAGGTATTATGAAATTCGGACTTTTGAAAATCGGAACATCGAAATTCGGAATAAAATATTTCGGAATATTTGGGTGTTCCCGTTAATAATGCATTATTTCTCATACTAAAGAAAACCACTGCACTATTTGAATAACTTCAATGACTATAAAGAAAATGACCATCACTACTATCTAGTTTGTTTGACAAATCACTTTTTTATTCAAGATGTTAGTTTCATTTATATGATAGTTTCATAATAATCCTATACATTAGTATTGTCAGTGTTTTCATTTATTGTCGTACTAACAGCGCCCCGCGGTTTCACCCGCGCAAGTTTCGATCCCGTTGGAATAACAGGATAAAAGTATTATATGTGTTAATCCAGGAAATGGTCATTATGTGCTAATTTTCATCCAAATCTGTTCAACGGTTTACGCGTGATTGAGCAACAAACATCTTCACAAACTTTCACATTTATAATATTAGTAGGATTGTCGTCTCCATATTGTATGTAACTTCAGTGATTATAAAGAAATGGCCACTTACATTCAAGAAAGTAATTCCTAGATAGCCCTTCTAAAGGTCTAATAGACCAACTAAACGCCAATAGCCCTTACTAACTCATCAGTGACTAAACAACCTACATCACTTACTAGTCACTAGTTCGCGACATGTAGGGTGAAAACACTCGACATTATTATTTACAAGCGTCGCGATACCCGATGCGACAACCTGACGACTTGCTTTAGATCTTATACAGGCTGTTCAAGTTTTTATGTTGGTTTTTTTTTTTCATTTAAGCGCTGGTTTCATATTAATGGCTTAATCTTATATTTTGAATTGTTTCTTCATTTGTGTCTTTTTTTACATTGTTCCCACATATGTATAGGAGCAACAAGAATAATGTACCCAGGATTTTGTAATATCTTGATTTAAAAGAGTGTCCATGGAGTTTCTTGCCCGTTCTTCCCCAGAAGAACGGGCAAGAAACTCCATGGATACTCTTTATGGATAGAGATCTACGTTTTGGTATGGGCAACTAGCTTCAACTTTCTGACTAACTGACAGACTATTTAATTTTGACAATTCAAATGTGCCTGTACAAAGTTTAATTGAAATAAATGCTTTGAGTTTGAGTTTATTAATTTGATTTATTCTAAAAGAGAGAGGCATGAGGATCAGGGTCACTCATCCTCCATAGAAAAGGGGGGATCCTCTGACTAGACAGGTGTCGTGTCTGGTGGGCTACTGTCCGACGATTGATGTCGGGACGTTGTATATATTATTATGCTAGTTGCACGGTAAACTCTGCTTGCGCGATGCAGGATTTTACGTGACGTCAGTGTGATGCGTAGTTCTAATGTGGCCATGTAGATGCCGCCACAGAATTATAGTCCTACTACCTGTAGGTATATTTTGATCTACTTTATTTTTTCAGATATCTCTAATTATAATAATACAATTTGGAAATAAGATTTGGCAGAAAAATAGTAAGATGGTGTTATTTCGTAGCAGTATTTTAATAAACTCACCTTTATAGTTTTACTTCGAAAAACAAAGTTAATTAAACTAGCAAACTGGCTACATAACTTAGTAAACTAATCCACGCAATGAAGGCCAAGGTCTCGGCTAGTTGCAAATGAGAAAGTTAATACCTTTATATTTTCCCTGCAGACTGCCTTAAAATTAAAAAGTTAAAGAAGACAAAGCCGGACAGGCTGTGGGCCCAAATAGTACAGAATTGGTGCCCTGAGACAGTGAGATGGGGTCGCGGCAGATCACGTAAGAGATGGCGGGATGAGCTGGATAGGTTCCGTCAAAACTGGAAGGCGGACGCGCGGGCTCGCGAAAGATGGAAGGAGTAGAGGGAGTTATTTGCCCAGGAGTGGGACAGTTCATCATCATCATCATTTCAGCCGAAAGACTGCTGGACATAGGCCTCCCCCAAAAGAGGGGGGTTTACCATAATCGCCACGCTTGGCAGGCGGGTTGGCGATCGCAGTATGGTATGGTGGTGGAATGCATAGAGAACGCTGCTGCTCATTCTCCGGTACGCCCCTTAGTCGCCTTTTACGACACCCACGGGAAGTATGGGGTGGTGATATTCTTTAAGTCCGGCACCACACAGACCACAGTGGGACAGTTAGGCTAGTAAAAAAAAAGAAGACAAAAAGGTCAATCTTAAAGAGGAATTAAAGCAAAGTTACCTCAAATAACATTGTAACATCGTCCTGTACATTAGACAAATTGAAAGCAATGAAGTCGAAAGCGTAAGTTCTCAATCATTCAACTTAACGACAATCGGGAAGAGGGGCTGCGTACGCGGCGGTGAGATGAGACTTACGCTAAATGGATGCGGCATCTACATGTCATAAAAAATTGCATTTTTTTTTAATATGTCATATCCATCTGTACAGTATAAGAACATAAGAAAGTTTTCAAAACGCTCATTCGATTAAGATTTTTGGAAGCCTGTTAGATGGATTTCCCGATTGACACTATTGACAGCTCATTTCACATAAGTTTTCACGGTGAGATTGTTACAGAAGGTCGATTCTGTAAAAAAAAATCCGTGAATACTTAGGTGAACTGAGTTTGTTTTCGCTAGGAATTGACACTATTGACAGCTCACTCCACGCTCACTTCACCTAAGTTTTCACGGATTTTTTTTTACAGAATAGCACCGCAGAATAGCTTCGCTCGAGCGGGCTATGAAACGGGCTTCGGCTCAAGTTGTTATGGCAACCGGGCCTAATCACGTTTTGTATTTTTTTTTCTCCATTCTCTTTCTATTTTATCATTACCTTGACTGGTAAATATAGCCTTGACCAACATCTATGTTGGCGAAGAATTTTTTTTATCTGCTTGTCTCTTTGTGTATCAAAAGCAGGTTATTTTTTAAATTCTGCTTTTGATCAGCTTACGCGTAACGTTCTCACTTCTGAGGCACGTTCGGAGCACACTAACCAATAAACTATTTTTATGTATCTCGTGCCAACACGAGATACACCAAAACGTGTATCACAAGCAGGTTACTTTTTTAATGAGCTGACGCGTAATGTTCACAATTCAGAGACACGTCCGGAGCACAGTGACTGATAAGCTATTTTCGTTTATCTCGTGCCGACACGAGATACATGGTCTACATAGTAGCACATCCATCTACATCCACACATCCTCGTCCCAGATCCACGGAGCTATAACAACTTAATAGTGTAAGAGCATGTTGATTGCCGGCCGGCAACTAATGGCCGGTCTTAAACAATTTAGCTTGCTTTTTATTGGCGCGACATTTTCTCCCTATTGCTCGTTTTCTATTGTTGTTTTTAGTTTCCTTTTGTGATTTGTTTGTATTGATTGTTTTGAAGGGATGATAGAAGCTTTTCTTTCAGGTTGTTGCAGTCTATTGGAAGTTATCGTGTGTTTCTTAGCCACTTTAACTTTTCTCATGAATGATTATTATATGTTTTGTGTGGCGTAGTATATTATGTTTTTAGATTTTTTAGGTTATTAGAAGGAAATAAACAAAAGACAAAATAATAATAAAAACCCATTTATAGTTACACCACCTGACTTTTTTACCGTCTGGTGAAAAACAGGGTATAAATGATAAATGATTTTATTTTGTAAGTAGGTTTGTTCAAACACTTTTACACGTCAATCATGTTTTTTTAAAACTAGATGAGGTCGGCGTTTCCTATCTGACTACTCTGAGAAGAAAGGCCGAAACAAACTCAGAGATCACAGTCTCTTTTAAAGTCCAGACATAATCTTGGTCAGGTTATATGAAGACCATGTAAATCGATGTCTGAGATGGTCTTTTGAGGAAAGAACCACACAGATTGAGAGGACCTGTCCAGTCAGTGCACGCATTTGTCAGAAATCGTGCAGCTCAACTCAAAACTTAAGGAGCTCAACGATTCGACGAACAATACCAAAGAAAGGACATTTGGGTAGGCCACATAAGTTACTCAAACTGCCAGACAAAGATCAAGAAATAAAACTAACAGAACAGAGAGAGTAATAAAAAAAAAAAATAATAAAATGACCCACATCGTCTTCACATTCACAATAAATAAAATAAATAATACTTTACAAAGTAAGCAAATGTCAATGTTTATAAAAAAATAATAATAATAATGTCAATGTGTATATAAAAAAAAAACATTCAAATGCAGAAATTGGAAGCAGCTCAATCCCAAGCCTTTTTGTCCTCAATATAATCTTTAACGGTATAAAAGGCTTTCTGGCACAACTTACGTTTAATGAATGATTTGAATTTATTAAGGCTTAGATCTTGAACTTGGCTTGGTAGTTTATTATAAAAGCGTATACATTGGCATCTGAACGACCCACCTATTTTCTTGAGCCTTGTTGTAGGTACAACAAATTTGTGTTTGTTTCTAGTATTTATATTATGGATATCACTGTATTTTTTAAACAATTTTATGTTTTTATGGGCATATAAAAGATTTTCATAAATATACTGAGAAGGCACAGTCATTACATTAATCTCTTTAAATTTGTCTCTGAGAGAGTGTCTCGGACTTAATTTATAAATTGATCGAACAGCTCGCTTCTGCAAAACAAAGATAGTCTGAATATCGGTGGCATTTCCCCACAATAGAATACCGTACGACATTACACTATGAAAATAGCTAAATTACACTAAACGGGCAGTCTCTATATCAGTTAAATTACGAATTTTTCTAACAGCGTATGCTGCGGAACTAAGCTTTTTGGATAATTTATCTATATGTGGACCCCACTGAAGCTTAGCATCCAAAGTTATGCCCAAGAATACTGTATTGTCTTCAGGATTCAATTCCTCGCCCTATATCAACACATTAGTTTTCACCTGCCTAACGTGGGGTAGCGTAAACTTAATGCATTTGGTTTTTTTCTCGTTTAGAAGCAAATTATTAACATTGAACCAGTGGACTACTTTCGATATCGCGCTATTTACATCGTCAGTAACCAACTGCTGACGTTTAAGTTTAAACAAAAGAGGAGTGTCAGCTGCAAACAACACTATATCATGATTATCCTTTATGAGGTACGGCAAGTCATTAATATAAATTAGAAACAAGAAAGGACCAAGAATTGAGCCCTGTGGGACTCCCATTGTTACTGTAGATCCGGATGATCTTTTACCATTAACGTCAACGCTCTGAATCCTTTTACTCAAGTATGAAGTAAGAAGATCCAGAGCGGTGTTCCGGATCCCGTAGTGGCGGAGTTTCCTGATTAAGGTTTCGTGAAGAACGCAATCAAATGCCTTGGACAAATCACAAAAGATGCCCAAGGCATCGCATTTATCTTCCCATGCATTATAAATATGTCCTAAAAGTTCAACACCAGCATCAGTAGTTGAACGACCCCTTGTGAAACCGAACTGTTTGCTGTGTAATAATTTATGTTTATTAAAAAAATGAATATTGTAAAAGATGAACAGAGTAGAAGCAGAAATCTCTTTTTTTTTACAAAAGCTTAAAATTAAATTAACCTGTCAACAATAACGTTACTTATTTGAAGTATACTTTTCATACTAAATCAATGACAAATAAAAAAAGTTTTTTATTTTTTGTAGAAAAAAAAAGATATTTCTGTGCCATAGGCTTCTAATCCGTTCATCTTTTCAACCCTGTTTTTGTGCAGACAGTAACCAGTAACCAGTATAATGTGTCAAGTTAGAATGTTAGTTAGATACTCAATCACGCCAAAACGGTTGATGTAAAAAGTAGTGCTAGACGCTATGGTGATCTAACACTCCTTTCTCGGATATGGTTTTGTATGGTAGAAGTTAAAGTCTCGAATTGTAAGGGAAATAGCTGTATATTAAATCGCTATTACACGACAATGGTAATGGTGAAGGAAATAGCTATAAAATACATATAAATCACTATAACACTTAGCTACAAGACAATGGTAGTGGTAATGGTTATGAGCCCGTGGTGTCTCTAGCGAGATCTGAACGCGAACTGGCCCACATTTTGGTGGACGAGCGAATGTGCATATCTGCGTTCGATGCAATTATGCATTTTCGCTTAGTGTTCGATTAAGACTCGAACAGTTGAAATGATTTCAATGTTGCTACTAAAAAAGATGTTATTTGTGGATCTTCAAATACGTGTATAATTTTAAGGGTCTAGTTTTTAGGACTAACCCACGGGCTAAAACACGTTATGGTCATAACAATAGAAACAAAGTAATCCTTTGACTTTGTTACATCGAAATCAACAGACAAGAAAAAGATCCCAAAACAATACCCAAGATAAGGTCACATCTTTCAACATTTTCTATTAAATGGAAGCCTATTGTGAACTAAACCAAGTCTCACATTATGAACCCCATTCGCCACACAGTGACAAACGCTAAACCGTTGTCAGTCACAGTAAATAACGCTTTGTTATAGCAAACTATAGTAAATAACAAGTCTTTGTTAGCTGTGCACGCGTCATTTTAACTAAAACGCGATAAGCTTTGACGTTTTTAGTTTAGTCCTGTTCGTGATTTAGGATTCGGTCTAAAAAGTGGCAGAATATTTAAGGCTTACCCCAGTATTGGTAACTGGGTTGTGCAGGTCAGATAGACAGTCGCTCCATGTAAAATACTGGTACTCAGCTCTGGTCCGGTTAGACTGGAAGCCGACCCCAACATAGTTGGGAAAAGGCTAGACAGATGATGATCCCAGGATTAATAGAAGCATACTAAGTATTATTTTGGCAGGAACACCACTTCAAGGCGACCTCTAACCTGTTAAAATTTTTATATAAAAATATATTTACTGTATACTTAAAAATGGAATAGTTATTCATTGCGATTTAGTTTTTAAATCAGTACTTTCTGCATTATCTTCTTCCATTAACTTTATTGTTATGAGTGTTTTACCACTCGAACCACTGCTGATAGAAGAAATACTACAACATTCCAACTATTAAAAAAAATAACGAAAAACTACATAGTATCCAATTCAAAAACATTTTCTGGCTACCCTTTAGTCGTCTTTACTCATTTCTACCAAATTCGAGTTGACAAACGAACCACAGCCAAACAGCCGATCTGACGTGGCTTTGTGAAACACCCGGTCAATACCCAAAAATTAACTAAACCACAATCCAACATGTCCAACAAAATTGCTAATAATCAAAGCCTTTTCAGATTATACCGATTTATTTTGATAATTCTATTGATTTGTGGCTACGATTTCAATATTATAAAAAGTTCATTTATAAAATGGATTGTTAGAGTTTACTGTTGCGGTCTTGTTACACTGATTATCTATTCTTTTATGGTCTGTTGTCCGGTGGACTTGTCGCAACTTTGGTCCTTATTGGAATATTCGGCCTCAGTGATTATTATTTTATGCTTCGATAGCCGCGCAGAAACTTTCTTTGAAATGTTGAAAGATATCGACTGCTATTTAAGGATTAACAGACGTCACCATGTCCAGAGCATATATAAGTTAGTCATCTTCTCCATTATAACTTGGTCTATTCGAGTTTCTTATACGTGGATGTACTGTTATACTTATAAATGCTATGAAAATTTGTATTTCTTTATGATAAGACAGTTCTCTTTAATCGCTCTCGATTTCAATCGAGTCTGGCGATGCATATTATTCGATGCTATTCGATATCGGTTGAAAATCCTTCGAATAAGATTGGCGGAGACTCCGGAGTATAATTATTATTTATACGTCAATAATAATAAAAGTATCAAGGACGATAAGATGAAGTTTTGTCTGCATATGTATAGGAGAATTGCTGATTTGGTTGATTTGATTTCACCTGAATTGCATGCATCGGTAAGTATTATATTTTTTTCTTTAAATTGCGGTCTTTTGGACAAGTTGTAATAAAATAATTTGTCGATTTTACACTAACGAACTTTAATATAATTATAAAAGTATCTTTGTTTCTAGAGAGGAATACAGGATATTTTATATTCTAGATTTTTTTTATAATGGGCGCCCTGAGGGTCCAATACAATAACAGCTTCAGAATGCTTTTGGGGCTGCCGTGCTTTCGTAGTACCTCTGACATGTTCGCTCAGGCGCGTGTTCACGGCTTCCACGCTATGGTGTGGAGAAAAACAGCGTCGCTATTGGAGAGAATGCGGTCAAGTCCTAATAGCATTCTGAAGATGTTAATGGACAAATTTAGCTCGCCGATAATAAATCACTTTATGCAGGTGTTGGTTAGGCAGGAGTGATTCATTTCATCCAGTGAATCTGCCTACGTAAATTTTGTTTTTTCTGTTAGCTTCGTACATTAACATAGCTTTTAAGTTTTTGTACTGAACTCACTAACATAATTTATACATTACATTTTTACATTGCTGTCTATTAAAAAAAGAAATAAATATGAATATTATATCTCAAGGGACTTTTTTTATTATTAAGTTTTTCATAATTTCTTTATTCCAGTTATTCCTGAGTGTTGCTGGCAGCTTACCGAAGCTAGTCACCAATGTCTACAACATATTGACAGCCATAGAGGGCCACGTAAGTTTAATTACAATGTTTAAACACACATTATGGTGTATCACGCAACTTTTAGCAGCCAGCTCGTGATGAAAGTTTTGAGTATGTGGATAAATTAAGACACATAAGCAGGAACAAAGGTCTAATAAAATATTAGTAGAGAACATTTTCGAAAAATAGTGTTACGGCCAAATTAGACCGATTTTAAATTTTCCATAAATACAGAGATTTCCAGTTAGCTTTTTTAAATAAGACATTTCGAAATGTTCTCTATTAACTTTTTAGACCTTTGTATCCTGCTTATGCTTATGAAGTTTCATTAAAATCGGTTCATTAATTTCGAAAAATAAGGGCTTGAAAGTTTGTATGAAATGCCGTACGGTGTAAATTAAATGAACACATGCATGAATAGTTACTCATATTATTTTTATTTATACTCAAGGCTTATCAATTTCAAGAAATATCAAATTAACGAAAGGGGATTGAAGATTGTTATATGGAGTCTAGCATACCTATTGTCGCGCCATTTTGTTTTTTTTTTTTTCAAAATGGCGGCCACGCACAAAACTTATATATATATGATAGCTGATATCAACGCAAACAGAAAATTTATAAAGACCGAACAAATAGAAAGCATCACGCTGAAAACTTTATTTCTCTCTCCGTCTTTTTCTATTATATACAAGTATGTGTGCGTGCGAGTAACGCGTAAGTGACTTCGTTTCTGATTTATTATTTACTAGCAGCGCCCCGCGGCTTCACCGGCATAAGTGTCGATCCCGTGGGAATATCAGGATAAAAAAAAACTGGCCAAGTGCGAGTCGGACTCGCACACGAAGGGTTCCGTACCACAAGGCAAAAACGCCGAAAAAAAACATGTTTGTTGTATGGAAGCCCCCCTAAATATTTATTTTATTTTAATTTTATTATTAAAGTTAAAATACAACTGAGTATTTTGTGAATATTTCAAGTGCCTACCTGTTGCCATTTTTGATATCGAGCAAAAAAGGGCAAAAAAATCACGTTTATTGTATGGGAGCCCCCCTTAAATATTTATTTTATTTTGTTTTTAGTATTTGTTGTTATAGCGGCACCAGAAATACATAATTTGTGAAAATTTCAACTGTCTAGCTATCGCGGTTCTTGAGATACAACCTGGTGACAGACAGACGGACAGACAGCGAAGTCTTAGTAATAGGGTTCGGTTTTTACCATTTGAGTACGGAACCCTAAAAACGGATCGGGTTATAAACTATCTGTGTGCTAAATTTAATCCGAATCCGTTCAGGAGTTTGTGCGTGAAGAAGTAACAAACATACAAACACACTCATAAACTTTCTCCTTTATAATATCAGTGTGATGATTTTTTTCTAGGAGCCAGTTGAATCTCTTGGCTACGTATTACTGCATCTGCTACAAATAAGCTTACTACTCTTCTCTCCGTTCGTCGCTGTGGAGCTCTATTCGGTGGAAGTGGACAGGATAAGGCTGTTTCTGATGCACAGGCTAATCGATGGTAATGGTACGTGTACAAGTAGCTGTGACAGCCCGCTATTGAAGTTATAGAAACATAATAGTAGATTATGCACCGAGGGGCTAAAGTTGTGTCTTATGTCACGGGCGTCATATTGAATCTCGAGCGCAATGAAGGATTCGGGACTTAACTCCCGAGCGCAGCGAGGGAGTTAAGAGTTTAACTCACGAGCGCATTGATATCACTCTCATGGAAGTGGCGTTTGTGTAAACTAAGCTTTATACAGGGCTGGTAGAATGGTTTTGGATGATTGGCTGTATGCATTTTGAATTTAGAACGTCATTGGAGACGCTCGTGAAAATAGAGTATTTTTGATAAAATGTGATAAATCGACTGTAGTATAGATGTGAGCACCATGTATCTATTAGATATTTTATTTGATAATCTATGCTAATATTTAAAATAAATTCAATAATATGTACATTTATATGAAAAAATAAGAAAAATAATCATAGGGCATCAAAAAATTCGTCCGCATCGCTGTCAACAGGAACAGTGCCCAAAAGGCTGGCAGCATTGCCACGTTGAATGGCAATGCTAATTCTTTGGCCAAGAAATAGGCCAGCCCTCTGGTCACGTGAAGAGTCGACTAACCGCTTGGCGATATCTCGAAAAACCAAGTGGGCACTCGGACCCCATGGCCCTAGTGTTTCAACCCCAAACGGCTCGAACATATAACTCCCAATCAGGTTGGAATATTTACGCCGTTTGAGGTTTTCTGCACCTGCAGCAGCCGCTCCAGCACAGCCCACCGTGCTAGGAAGATGAGATGGCGCAAGGGTGTTGACACATGTTGCATCCCACACCAAAGGTCTGCCTAACTTCCAGGGCATTATGGTCATCCCGTCTGGTCTCTTCCCATCGTCGCGTGCCAGGCCGTTGGGTTCTAAAACAGCTGGCACCCCGGCGGTGACAAGGGCACGACGGATGATGTCATTAATGCTGGCGTGCCGTGCTATCCGTGCTATTCCGTGCTACCTATCTATCTGTAGTATAGATAGGTTTTATTATTTATTTATTTATTCACAGAATCCACAGCAATCTTAGCGCAGTTTACTTAAAATAAATTAACTAATGTTACAGCCAATTACTATTACGGTATTACGGCGCGGTACGGTATTTGTTATTATTAATGCCAGTTTTAATGTTATTCCATTCCTTTTAAAAAATGGTTCGTAGTTATCTAATTATTCTTACAATATTATGTCTTCGAAAACATGGCAACGATATGAAGAAGCAGTCGTTATGATTTTGTGGGAAATCGAGAATATCATCCACGCGTAGTAAGGGTTTCGAGAATAGCTTTCCTCTTTCTGGCACCAAAGGGTGTTTGTTAGTACTATACTGCCAATTTAGCTGAGCATGTGAGATTCCAAATTCAAATCACATTATTGACCAGCGGGTCATAATGAAATCCAGTACAACATTATTGACCGGCTGTGCCCCCGGCCACTAATGACTCACTTTAGGTTAAGGTTGCTTGACATATAATTTGACATTTTCGAGCAGGTGGTGTGAAAAGATACTTATATCTGTGTTTACGTCCGCTTTTTAAATCATCGTTCTATTTCGATCAATCGTTTGAAGCTGATGGAGATAGAATGATGTTTTAAATATGTTTAATGTGGAATGCATTTAGTGATTTGTGCTGTAAGTGTGTACAGTGGACTAAAAAAATAAACTTGATAACTTGCTTTTGGCTTTCTTTTCTTTAAAAGATTTTTTTTTTAATTGTTCACCAACAGGACTAGCAAGATTGCAATTTATTTTGAAATCACCAAAATGCAGTGAACAGGCGAGACAGATAATATTATTATATTAATTTATTCCTTCTCTGTATGTGGCAGGCCTCTGCAGTGTACTTAAATCATGTACACAATCCAATATAATACATACAAACAAATAAATAAAAATGAAGTGTCTGTTTGTAATATCAATGTTTGTCAGTCTGTCTGTCTGCCTGTTTGTTCCGGCTAATTTCAGAAACGGCTGGACCAATTTTGACGAAGCTTTCATTGGCCGATAGCTGATTTTATAAGGAGTAACTTAGGCTACTTTTATTTTAGAAAAATAAGGGTTTCGCGCAAAACAATTAAAAGCCATGAATTTCCGATATCCACTCAAGGGAAGCCACGGGCAGAAGCTAGTTTAAAACTAAATTTATATAATATCAATCCAATTATCATCATCTGCCTAGCCTGTTCCCAACTATGTTTGGGTCGGCTTCCAGTATAACCGGATGCAGCTGAATACCAGTATTTTACATGGAGCGACTGCCTATCTGACCTCCACAACCCAATTACTAGGTAATACGATACCCCTTGGTAAGACTGGTTGTCAGACTTTTGGGCTTCTGACGATAACCACTGTCAAAGATCCACAAATGACAGCCGGGACCAACGGCTTAACGTGTTTTCCGAGGCACGGAGAGATCTTGGTATGTAAAAATAGTCACCCATCCACGGACCAACCGCGGCAAGCGTAGCTTAACCTGATCAATCGACCCGTGCGGCTGTTATTCATCGTTCAGCCGATAGACGTCCACTGCTGGACATAGGCCTCCCCCAATTTTGGGGGGGGGCTTGCCATAATCGCCACGCTTGGCAGGCGGGTTGGCGATCGCAGTATGGTATGATGGTGGAATAAATAGAGAACGCTGCTGCCCATTCTCCGGTAAGACCCTTAGTCGCCTTTTACGACACCCACGGGAAGTAAGGGGTGGTGCAATTCTTTAAGTCCGGTACCACACAGACACTGGCTGTTATTACTTAGCCACAATCCAATATCAATCCAATCTTGAACTAAATTCTAACCAGCATTAAATATTTCAGACCCAGCAATGAAAGAAGACATACAAATGTTTCTCCGCTACACTGAAATAAGAACTTTCAAGTACACAATATGGCGGATAATACCTATCAACATATCCTTACCTTTGGAACTTGTCAACGTGTGTATTTCTTATGTTATTATCATCATTAATTATACACATTTGTATGGTTAGTAAATGCTTATGCTAAAATGTTTCCTTGTTATTGGCTATTTATCAGCAAGTATTACACCTCTATTTATTATATCACCTGTCAATTGTTTTTGAAGTGAAAACTTTTTCAGGCGCGTTGGGCATCTTTGATGGTATTCCACTCAGAGCACTGATTTGAACCGCACTTGGACGAATCACACCTGAGCAGTTCCACTGATAAGAAAAAACCATTGAACTCGCGCCACTGTTACAGTAAGCGACACCGCGCGTGTTTTAATTATAAGACGATTAAAAAAATGCCCGCTTCGGATGTGTTCGGCTGTCGTCGGGATGTATTTATATTGGGTTTTAATGTATGTATATTCGATATGTCAGTGACTGACGGCAAAGTATTCTGTTTGTGTTTTGTTTTCACTTCTCCCTTACTAATAAACGTTGTATAGCATCTGTATAGTTACACAACGCTTTATCTTCGTCAAATAACTGACGACTGAAAGAGAGTAATCGGTGTGTGACACGGATATCGATCACTCACTGACATATTCGGATATGCATTAAAACCGAGTACATCCCGAGGATAGCCGAACGCATCCGAAGCGGGTATTTTTTTAATCGTCTTATAATTAAAACACGCGCGTTGTCGCTTACGGTAACAGTGGCGCGAGTACAATATCTATAGTGTGTAACAATTCATCTGATATAATACGTTTATTACGGGCTGATTTTTCAATCGACAGATAATTTTTATTCGTGGAATAAAATTGACGTCTGACAGATTCTGTATGGACGAACTGTCAAAAATTCAAAATTATTCCCCAGATAAAATTATCTAGCGTTGGAAAAATCAGCCCTAAGGGAGTTAGAGTTATTACCCAGATACTATTAAAAGTACGGACAACAAAATATAAAAAAAAACTCCCATATTATATTATTACTGGGTGTTGGTTGAATTCCCTTTGTCCCCTTTAACGGGGACACAGATTACGGGGACAACGGGAATACAGGAACGTGCTCTGATTAGCTTTGCAGTTAAACTCATTCACATAGTTGTAATTTAGCTACGGACCCTTGTCAACATCAAACAAAGCCTAGATATTGTTTTAAAGTATTACAAAACTTTTTCCTTTGAGGTCAGAGTTTGACGGAACGAATGCACATTGGTTTAACGATTTGAAACTTTTGAAGATTTCTACTTCATTTGATTCGAGCAAATGTTTTGAACAATTTATTTATTAAGATGGAACAAAATAATATTAGAACAATACCAATTGACCAGAACCTTATTGTTTTTATTTATAAATATGCTTTTTAAATCAGCTTGCCTAGTGATAACTTTACAGCTGCCAAGTCTTTGAATGGGGAAGTTTATTTTTTAACCAACTTCTTTAAAAAAATTGGTAAGTCCATACGAACGATCAAGTTTATATTTTCAACTTTTTGGTTGGCGAACAAAGCACATGGCTCGTCTGACGTTGAGCAGTCACCGTCACCTTTTGACATCAAATATATCAGAAAAATCATAGGTGCGTTGCGCGTTGCCACCTCAGACACAAAGTTATGTAAGTAATTAACCCAGCACCCGTCAAAGTTCAAATCGTAAACCAAACTCTATGATGACTTTAAACTAGTCTGGATGCCTCGTTGGTTTAGTCGCTATAAGCGCTACTGCTGAACATGAGGTCCTGAGTTCAAATCCCGGGTCGGGCAAAGTGTTATTATGAGTAATTTCTCAGTAGCAGCCCGGTGCCTGGATTTCTTCCCGGTTGATGGTAATAGTCTCGCCCTCTATTTCATAGGACTTAAACTTGACTGGCGAAATGTGGGTGTGCCTAACATATCGGGGATCATGGTGTAGCGGTATCTACAACGCCACATGAGAACAACTCTTCATACTGTCGTCACGCAAAATCCTGCATCTCACAAGCAGAGTTTATCGCGCAACTAGCATCTAGACACAACGGCCCGACATGAATCAACGGGCAGTTGCCCGCCAGACACAACACCCGTCTGGTGTCTAACATTAACATTCGAATGATCGGAACGATCCGACACACGGCCGAACCAAATATTGTTGTCCTACTACGAAAAAGGTTCGGATTGGCTCAGTTTGGTGCCAGGTCAGGGTCAGGAAATGACCGAACATTCAGCGGATACGATAAATTTACCTTCAGACCCCCAGATCCATTAATAAACAGTTCAATCTAAAATCGCGCTGAATCACTTTAGAACATTACACTTAGTATACAACAACACAATATTATCCGTCTAGACTGATAGTTCTTGATGCTATTAATCACAGCTTTTTGTTACCATCCTCCTGTGCTGCACTTAGCATAATTACTGCAGAATTTCCTTGCAAATTACCCGTAGATATAGCGGTATTGTTTAATTTAGATTATTATCTTTAGTTCGAAGATGGGTTCGTGTTAGATGGGGAAATAGATGATGTTAAGTTTATTTTTAACTGACTTCTAAAAAGGAGGAGGAGGTTCTCAATTCGGATGTTTACATTTTTTTTAATGTATTTTCGGGCATAACTCCCTCATAATTATATATAATTTGCAAAATTATTTTTTGTTCGAAAGAGGTTTGTTCCAAAATGGTCCCATTTAAATTTTGTAAAGATCTGATGATGAGTTTCGGATACAGACAACGAACCTCTTAAATAAATGCAATAATTGCCAGCAAATCAACTGCGATTGCTGCTATAGCATATGCATGCATTGTTTATGCAATCACACAACATAACATCACGCCTGTACCCTTTAAAGGGGTAGGCAGGTGTGTTCAATAACTTCCTGTCACTGATATTCACATAACAAGTAGAGCTATATGTCGGTTTTATAAGTCGGTTGATTTTTTGATTTATTTTTGGAAAAAATTCTTCTGATACTTATTGTAACTAATGTTTAGTTAATTCCTGACTTTAAAATTGTAGTCATAAATAGATACAGGATCAATTATTAGTGCGCAAATTGTTCAGTACATGATTCTGAACCCATCTGCGTTGAAATTTTTTGTCGGTTATTATAAGAAAATTTGCTCTGCCACACATTTTGACCGCGAAGGCTTTTTCTATGAAACAGCAGATTTTTTTTATAACCGATGAAAAATTTCTATGCTAGGGTATCCAGAATCATAAGCTGAATTCATGAAAAAAAAAATTAAAAAAAAAAAAACTCAAATCTTGAAAGTTTAATGACATTATTTTTGGTAAGCTAATGTATGATATTGTAAATTGTATTCAATTCTTTGTAATAGTTTTAATGTAACTTTCCAAATACCTACTTTGGTTACTCTATTTAACTAACTCTATATTGTGTGACTAAAAAAGAAATATTTCAAAACAAAAACTACACTTCGTAGCAGTAGCTACGCGAGCGGCTACGCCGTAGCACCCGTAGCACCCTGCGTAGCAAATATTAATATTACGAATAAAAGAAAAACAAAGATGTCAATGTTCTTCTGTTTATCTTTAATTTAAATATTAACGTGTGAGGAGACGATGTTATTATACGCTGCCTGCGAAATAACGAGGAAAATTGAACAAAATCAACACTTATTATCTAGTGTTTAATGTAGTAAGAATAAATGGTGGACGTCGGAAGTGGCGGAGGAGGCATTTCTATTGTTATGGGAATAAAAATGTATGATGAACTCAGAGCGGCCATTCTCGTAATTTTAAGAACGGTCACAGTCTGATCTCAGTCTCAATCAGTCAAAAATACCTCTGACTGTCAAAAATGTAGGGAACATTTTTGACAAGTTTATGATATTTGTTTGTCGCCGAGGTGAGACTGCGACTAGATTTTGAACGTTTTGAAAATCAACTATAATAATATTTAGTAGACTTTATAATAGTGTAAACGTGATGCTGTTCCACAAATGATGGGACACTTCATATTATGTCTGACGTGTCCTGTCATCTGCACGTTACAGGAACTGATGGACGCTAGTGAAAGCGCCAAACACGTAGCCAAATTTTGTGTCGAGTCCATTTACATTGCCATCGACACGCTAAGAATATTCAGTATGGCTTTACATGAGATTTATAGAAAAGATTTTTGTACATTTGTATCATTCATATTCATAGTTGTACTTAAATCTGCAAGTTTAAAGTATACTAAGGTGTTGCGCAAATAAGTCCATTTTTTTGTTAGCCAATTTAAGTCCCACTGCTGGTCAAAGGCCTCCCCTTTTTTCTTCCAAACCTTGTCTCCAGGCTGAAGTGGGAGTGGGCTGAACACGTCTCACGTATGCACCCGGAGAGATGGCCAAAGATCGTCACTCACTGGATGCCTGAGGCAGGACATCGTCGTCGAGGTAGACCAAGGCGAAGATGGCGTGACGATCTAATATCATTTGCAGGGCCAGAGATCGCACAAGTCCATATTAAGTTTTGTAAAAAAAAGTAAAGTAGCAGACTTATTATTTAGTAAGAATAAGAGTGATTTAAATGCTCTGACCCATCATCATCATCAGCCTATTTATAGCAGTCCACGGCTGGACATAGGCCTCTCCTATTGCGCGCTATTCAACTTGATTTTCGGCAACTCTCATCCAGCTACTACCAGCCATCCTGCGAAGACTGGCGCTCCACCTAGCCTGAGGGCGTCCCACCTTACGTTTACCGATTCGCGGTCTCCACTCAAGAACACCTCTACCCCAACAGTCATTGGCACATTGCCACTTCAGCTTGCTTATTCTGTGGGCTATGTCGACAACTTTGGTTCTCTGCCGGATCACCTCGTTGCGGATTCGATCCCTCAGAGGGACTCCAAGCATAGCCCGTTCCATAGCTCGCTGAGTGACCTTGAATTTATGGACCAGGCCGTACCGTGAGTGACCACGTTTCGGTTCCGTAAGTCATGGCAGGACGCACTGGTTGAAGACCTTAGTCTGGCTCTGTTGAATACGTGACGAGAAGACTCGACGAAGCTTCCCAAACGTTGCCCAGCCCAGCTGAATTCTTCTGTTAATTCATTCAATCATTACATTCACCATGCCGCATCCAAATCACAAGAATAAACATAACATCAATGTCTTTCTCGGTCTCCCGAAGAGACAATAGTACTTCCTTCTTTTATCTCCTTTATTAAGTACTGTAGTGACGCAATATCCGGCTCCGAAGCGCCATAGTTTCATTACATATAAGTTGCTTATCGCTTTACTTCTTTCAATGGTCGCTGTATTGTTTTTGTTGGGAGAATTAAAGTCCTTTTCGTGAGTCTTTTGTTTTTAGAAGCATGTTGAATTTTCTGGTGAGTAGAAAGGTGTGCTTTTTGTGTCTCATAATTTTTGCAACTCGAATTTTCTTTTGTTATGTTAGAGAATGTTTTACTAATGGGTATAGTATCTGAACTATTGTAACTTCAGATTTTGGTCTACTACTGAAAACTTCGTATCGAATAAACCGTTTCATATTGCCCACTCAATCTCAAATTCAAAGCATTTATTTCAATTAAACCATTTACTTTTGAATTGTCATGAAGTCGGTCAGTCAGAAAATATGAAGCTAGTTAGGCAACTAGCTTCATATTTTCTGACTGACTGAGTTCTTGGAATCGCTTTGGAATGGGCATTCTAAAGTGTAGGTACCTATGGAGAAGAACGGGCAAGAAACTCCATGGACACTCTTTTAACTTATATATCTGAGAACGATGTAAAAAAGACGTATGCGTTAAAAGCGTCCAGAGTACATCAAATAGTAACAAAACAACAATCCTAAAATAAAACAATTAAAAATAAGCCGAGGCAGCTAAGTGATGACCAACCCCGACTGACGGCGCCCGTTCACGAACACTGCATCTGAGTATTAAAACTTAAAACAGTGTAGCCCCAGCTCAGCAGTGTGATCTAATTTTGAAATAATAATGATTTTATACAAGTTGTTACTTCCCGTGGGTGTCGTAAAAGGCGACTAAGGGTCTTACCGGAGAATGGGCAGCAGCGTTCTCTATTTATTCCACCACCATACCATACTGCGATCGCCAACCCGCCTGCCAAGCGTGGCGATTACGGCAAACCCCCCCAAAATTGGGGGAGGCCTATGTCCAGCAGTGGACGTCTATCGGCTGAAACGACGACGACGACGACAAGTTGTTTAATTTTTTTCCATGATTATCTTGTCATGCCAGTCACAATTATTACGTAACTCCCGCTCCGCATTCCTTACATATGCAAATATAGATGGACCTTGCTTATGATTGGACAACTCTTTGAACTCAAATCAAAGCCGCGCGGAAACAGTGTCTCCATCTATTGTCAAATGACTGTAAACATTTACAATCAGACGCACAGGAACAATTGCCATCCATTCCGCTTCAAGGCAATCCAATCCATTTGCAAATAGAAGTAGAATTCGAGTTAATTGTCGTTTTACCAATATACACCTCCCCATTCGAAACCCAAAACCATTCAAATTACCACCCTATTCTCTTCCACGTAAGAGTTGTCAAAGTTGAGGTAGAGTGTTAAAGTTACCGTGGTGATGAAAGGTAGTGTTGGGCCACGAAATACGAGTATTGTTCATTTGTATGCGCGTGAGTGAATTGGTTTGAAATGTGAAGGGCTTTAGACGGCATTGCCTCTCTAACTTTTGTTTTGAGCTGATGGAGATGTTGTTTTAGGATGTGGCGTTATTTAGATGTGTCTGAGGGCCGTTTTAATGGTAATGTGATTTGTAATTGGTTTTAAGATGGTGTGTGTTTGGGATAGGTTAAGACATCTTAGAGTGTTGTCAGTTGTTTTAATAGATATAATTATGGTATTGTTAAAGAAGACGTATATACAGAAAAGGGTTAAGCTTGACCTACATATGTCAATTATTGGCAGTTTTTTTTGTTAGCTTATTTTGTAAAGGGGCCAGTTTGTTCATTGCTGGGCAAAGGTCTTCCCTTTTTCCTTCCATACCTCTCTATTTTGTGCGATATCTGGCCAGGTTGGCCCCGCGTCACATCGCCGCGGGCACAGATATAGATAGACCTAGATGACGCAAGTATCACGATCTGTATGAAAACTAAGCGTGCCATTTTTGACTTGTAAAATCAAATCGATTCAAAGACGCCGCCGCGTGCGGCACCCGTCTCGCCCCACCCCCGGGGCCTAGCGCCAGCGCTCACGCTCACCCAGCCAGCAGTACACAGGACTGAGCGCGAAAGTGGCAGCTTACGATTTTTGTACGTAAGCTGGGGCTGCTGCTCTACCTAGTGTATCTATATGCGTTACCTAGGTGTACCTATATCGAATGAATACCCCTAATGCTGTAGTATTTTCAGATCAAACTCAAACTCAAAGCATTTATTTCAATTAAACCTTTAACAGGCACTTTTGAATTGTCAAGAAGTCGGTCAGTCATAAAATATGAAGCTAGTTGCCCATTCCAAAGCGTAGGTACCTATGGAGAAGAACGGGCAAGAAACTCCATGGACACTCTTTTTAAATTACATTTTACAAAAACATTTGTTACATCATTTCTTTTGAATTTATGATTATATAATGTGAGAACGATGTAAAAAAAAATAAAAAGATGTCCGCGTTAAGAGCGTCCAGAATACAACAAATAGTAACAAAACAACAATCCAAAATTAAAACAATTAAAATAAGCCCAGGCGGCTAAGTGATGACCAGTCCCAACTGACGGCGCCCGTTCACGAACATGACGTATATATCAGCACCATTCAGCTCAACCACTTTGAAGGGAGCTAAATGATCCAACATACACGCCACCGCCAGCGAGACATTTGAGTGAGCATGACACACTATCAGCCGCCAGGGAATATTCAAGTCAATGAAAGATATATTATTACCCAGTAAATGGTAGCTATAGATTACATAGAACTCACATCTGTGCTATGCAATTATACAATACAAAGGAAATTGAGTTTATACAATGCAAGGATAGTCTTACAATCTTCAGCAGCTCCAACAGTATTTTCAAGTGTTAGTCAATTAGTTGTGGAGCAGGACTAGCATTGAGCCAGGCATTTTTGTCAGTGATGTAATCCCCTAACTTATAATATGCCTGACTGCATAGTGTGCGTTTTATACAAGATTTAAATTTTGTCTCATTCAGTTGAAGAATGTGGGGAGGTATTTTATTATAACATTTTAGACAGTACCCCATAAAAGATGAATCTACTTTAGCCAGTCTGAAACCTGGTTGAACTAATAGGTCCCTATTTCTAGTACTATAATTATGTCTTTCACCTCTTTTACTAAAAAGATGTAAATTTTTCCTTACATACATGATGTTTTCATAGATATATTGACAAGGCACCGTCATGATGTTAATTTCCTTAAACAGTTCCCTTAGAGAATCGCGCCTGCGGAGATTATATATGGCTCTGATGGCTCTTTTCTGCAGAATAAAAATAGAATCGTTGTCTGCAGCCCGTCCCCAAAGTAAAATACCGTAAGACATGATACTATGAAAGTAACTAAAATAGACTAGTCTCGCGGTATCTACATCAGTAAATTGACGGATTTTTCTGACAGCATAAGCTGCTGAACTTAGCCGTCCTGCAAGAGATTTTAAATGAGGACCCCATTGTAGCCTTGAGTCGAGCGTGATCCCTAGGAAAACAGTTTCATCGACGAATTCTAGTTTCTCTTGATTCAATATTATCTCACAATCACTACCCTTGACATTTGGTAAAGAAAATCTTATGCACTTAGTTTTTTTTCCATTTAATACTAGATTATTAGCAGTGAACCAATTTTGGACCTGCAGTAGGGCGTTATTTACGTCGTCAAAATTTGTAGCACGTCTATTTACCTTAAAAATTAAGGAAGTGTCATCAGCAAATAACACCATTTGTGGTTGATTTTTTAATAAATGGAGTAGATCATTAATATACACTAAAAAGAGGAAAGGACCCAATATCGAGCCTTGTGGCACACCAATTTTTACTATTAAACCAAGAGAATTGACACCATTTATTTGAACTTGTTGTTGTCTATTATTTAAATAAGAACTAACTAAACTGAGCGCAAGTTTTCCAAGTCCGTAATGCTCAAGTTTCAAAAGCAAGGTTTGGTGATCGACGCAATCAAATGCTTTGGAGAGGTCACAAAAGATTCCTATGGCATCTTGGGCCTCTTCCCACGCGTTAAAAACGTGTTTTAATAAAGTTACGCCGGCGTCGGTCGTACAACGTCCTTTGGTGAAACCGTACTGTTGATCGTGTAGGATTTTATTCGTGTTAAAATGATTGAGCATTTGATTAAGCATTATCTTTTCAAACACCTTGCTGAAAACCGGCAAAACGGATACGGGTCTATAATTATTGGTGTCTTTACTGTCTCCGGATTTGTAAAGTGGTATAACCTTACTGTATTTCATTAAATCGGGGAAGACTCCTTGATCCACACACGAATTAAATACTAAGGCTAAGTAAGGTGCAATAGTCTCAATTATGGAGGTACAGATCTTAATGGACATTCCCCAAAGATCTTCGGTCAATTTGATCTTAATTTGCTTAAAAGCTTTAATTACAATTAAGGGGTTAATATGCCTAAAGTTAAATTCAATCGGGCAGGCTGAAACGTTCGCCCTTACTAAATCAAAAGCGAGCGAGGGCGAGGAATTTAAGGTTTCAGTTGTTTTGAGTGGGATACTAGTAAAGAAATTTACAAATTCTTGAGCCACTTCTTTGTTATCGCAAATGAGACCGCTTGACGTCTGCAGTGTGTAATCAGAATTATGCTTTTTATTCCTGTTTGTTTCATTATTTATAATTTTCCAAACCGTCTTTATTTTATTGTCTGCTGATTTAACCTTGTTGCTAATATATAAGGCTTTAGCTGCCTTACAAGCGTTCTTAAAAGTTTTAGAGTAAGTAGCAACATACTTATTAAAAGTTTCCGTGTTAATATAAGGCTTAAGGCCATACAGTTCGAAAAGTCTTTCCCTACTTTTCCTAAGCCCTTTAGTTGCCCAGTCACAAAATAAAAACTTGGGGCTGATACTTTTAGTGTTCTTCTTAAAATAATTATTGAACTCGGTTTGGACTACCGAGAAGAATTCATTATACAAAGTATTAACATTGTTCACTGTAAGGTTCTGATTACTTAATTTACAAATTAAAGTGCTATTAAATTTATTTAAATTAATTGATGTTATTGGTCTGGATTGGATCTGCACTTTTTGTATTGGCATGTTGTACTCAAAAGTTACAGTTTGACCACTGTGATCAGAAGGGAGATAATTAACAACGGCTTTATCTAAATAGTCGCAGCAACAAAAAACATTATCAATACATGTTGCAGTAGTCGTAGTTGTTCGGGTTGGTTCTACAAACACATTTGACAAATTGAATGATTTAAACAAATTTAATAATCTACTGGTATTGAAATTATTTTCTAAAATATTAATATTAAAGTCACCACAGATAATTACTGATCTACTACCAGTCGCAAGTTTTGCCAAAACATCTTCCATTACTGATTCAAATATAGAATAGTTTTGATAATTTGGGGGTCTGTAAACGCACACTATAACATGCTTATCTAGCTCAACACAAGACAGCTCAATGCTATGTTCAACTGATAGTTCAACTATGTCTTTACGAGGTTTGAATTTAATACAACTTTTAATTAGGATTAGTGAACCACCACGCAGCATTGAATTTCGATTAAAACAACTGGCCACACTATAATTGTCATAGTTAATTAGCATTTCAGAATCTTTTAACCAATGCTCAGTTATACAAATAATGTCAAACATTGTTTTTTCTAAAAATAACTCAATTTCCAATTGTTTGGAAGAAAAACCTTGAATATTTTGATGAAATAATTTCAAGGATTTCTGCTTAGCCCCTTTTCTGCAGTTCACTATTTTAGAGCCAGAAAATACCTTTTTGTTATTAAGTGTAGCTATACTGTTAGTGGTACCTTCTGTTGTCTTACAAACTAGTTTAAAATATCTGAGCTAACCAACTTAACATTAGTACTATTACTAATTGTGGTGCTAATTATGGATGACTTCGACATACTAATTATGTCTGGGTTAATATTAAGTGCTAATAGCCTAGCTATTTGACGTCTAAAACTAATGGGCAGATACACAGTATCCCTAGTCGACCTTAACTTATCAACAAAAATGTTGGTATCAAAAAATATAAACTTGTCACTATGGTGACTAACTATGAAATGCATGTAATTATTTAACATGTGAATGTAGTTGTTTTGTCTGTTTGACAAGTGCTCAAAATATGGAAAAGCACACAAAATTATTTTCTTACAATTTAACTTCATAAGGTTGGTGACACTATCAGTGATATCATCTTTTTTAACATTTAAACTGTTACCTATAAGTACAGTAATAATGGCATTAGGATCATATTCATTCCTAGTTATTGAAGAGATCATTTCTCGACCGCTTTTTTAAAGATCACTTTTAACGATAATACCACCCATTGTGTTACCCTATGTACAATTTTTATATTTATATCTGTAATTCTTATGGTGTGTATAATAAAAAGAACAGTTTGCATTAATAGATTTATGTGGCCTACCCAAATGTCTTTTTTTGGTATTGTTCGTCGAATCGTTGAGCTCCTTTAGTTTTGAATTGAGCTGCCTCCTTTAGTTTTGAATTTCTGACAAATGCGTGCACTGACTGGACAGGTCCTCTTAATCTGTGTGGTTCTTTTCTCAAAAGACCATCTCAGACATCGATCTACATGGTCTTCATAAAACCTTACCATGATTATGTCTGGACTTTAAAAGAGACTGTGACCTCTTGAGTTTGTTTCGGCCTTACTTCTCAGAGTAGTCAGATAGGAAACGCCGACCTCATCTAGTTTAAAAAAAAATGTTATTGACGTGTAAAAGTGTTTGTGCAAACCTATTTACAAAAATAAAATCATTTATTATTTATAGTGTCCACAACAAAACAAACCCCAAGCTTTTAAAAACCAACACTAACAAGCAGTCACATGACATTTCAAACAATCTATCATGATCCCTCGAATCTAAACATTTTTGGAAATCGAGCCTCCCTTTAAAATCTAAGGTTTCCCTTATTACGAAAAATAAAACGCAATAAAAAAAAATAACAAGACAAATATAAAACCTCGCACACACGTAACGTGATATTTTAAAAGAAAGAAAGAAAAAAATATGGACATGACGTGAAGACCTTTAAAATGGACGAAGGGGAGGCAATTTAATTTTCTTTTGGACTCTATTGAGTGAAATCCAAAGCATATTGGACAAATATAAAATGCTTTGATGTAATGTTATCCCTCTATTATTATTTTTTTCCTTTTTCGTTCGTGTATTAGCTTCGTTTTTGGACATACACGGTTTCAATTTGTGTAATCAAATGTGGAGTTCCGAAATTGGAAGATATGTTTTTAAAAAGAAATGGTTTTGAATGCTTGTCTGCAGTGTCACAAGCAAAGAAAGTAACAAGTATGCCAAGTAATAATCTCATGGTAAATTAATATTTTTGCCTTGGCATTATGATAAAATAATATTATAAATTTGTTTTTGAGGTCAAGCTCTGTCATTAAATTAAAAACGAAATTTCAACAAAAATATGTGACACAATTTTCCCTAAATTAATCTAATACATCAAAAGTCGAACAAAAACCTACAAATCGCATTCATTTGACAAAGAGAATAGGCGAAATTATTAAATTTTAATAGACGCAATATCAAAGTACGTTCGTCGAAGCGACAACGCGTGATATCGTCAAAGGGAAAATTCCTTTGTGATCATATCGTGTCATTTTATTTTTCATTTTAACCGGTGTGTCCTGAGCTTTACGATGCGTTAATTGCTTTCATTATGAGGAATGTTAAATGGCGGATTATTTTAAAAATAAAATTGAGTTTTTATTGTTTTGTTTTTTATTTCTACTGGGATATCGAAATGCCACGCAATTCATGGCTTTACGGCCGTACCCAATTACCAATTTATCACCATTTGTATGATATATATATATATGATATTATATTATATATTATACTGGCAGTTATGTCATAGGAGTAACAGACAGTCCGCTGTGCAGGGCCTGCATGGAGGATGACGAGACAGCGGCACATGTGCTTCTAAACTGCCCAGTGATCGCCACGTACAGGGCATAGTATTTCGGTAACCCAGGTACCCTACGTGAGACGGCCAGTAACATGAAGGCGTTGCTGGCCTTCCTTGAGGAGCTGGGGTGGATCGAATGATCGATTTTCCCACCCGTACGCAAAATACGCGCATTGACGTGGAGTTGCGGAAACCAGCGCGTATTACCTAGGGCAGTAATGATTATACCATCAGTAGCGATCTGTCTTTAACTGAAAAAAGGTTGTTAGATGTAGGTATCAAATCTTCTTCTTCCGTCTGTTAATCCCAGTTCTATCTGGGGTCAGGCCTTCTTGTACAGCGGCGGCAGGACGATCTGTCCAGCTTGTTATAGTAGTTAGGTTCTCCGCTTTCATCTCCCTCTCGATACTGGACCACCACGTGCCGAGGGGTCTTCCTCTTTCCAGGCGTTAGAGCAGTGGTGGCCAAGTGGTAACGGCCGCGACTTACGAGTAGGTCGTAGGTTCGAACCCAGACAGGAGCTTTACTTTGTGTAAATTATTTCAACACCACTGCTCTCAAAACGGTGAAGGAAAACATCGTGAAGAAACCGGCATGTCCTAGAACCAAAAATTCGAAGACATGTGACATATGCCAATCCGCACTGGGCCCGCGTGGTAGATGACAGCCCACTCCCTCTCACCGAGAGGAGGCCTGTGTCCCAGCAGTGGGAACATTATAAGCTGATTATTTTATTCAGGACTGTTTTTACTGAGAAATTGGTTCTTCTCATTAAGTGGCCGTGCCATCTAAATCGCTCACAATGGGCCTTATTAGAAGGCTGAAAGTCACCCAAAGGGAAAGGTAGAGGACTATGCTTGGAGTTTCCCTGGGTGATCCAATCAGAAATTAAGAGATCCGCAGGAGAACCAAGGTAACCGACATAGCCCGAAGAATTCTAATTGAAGATTTAAGTAGCAGTGGGCAGGGCACATTGCTCGCAGAACAGATAGCCGATGGGGCCAAAAGGTTCTGGAGTGGTGACCGCGTACCGGAAGACAGCGTTGGAAGGCCTCCCACAAGGTGGACAGACGATCTTGTGAAGGCCGCAAGAACTCGTTGCATGTGAGAATCACAAAACCGGTCGAAGTGGAGGTGCTTGGGGGAGGCCTATGTCCAGCAGTGGACGTCTTTTGGCTGAAATGATGATGATGACCATCTAAGTCGGCTTTCTTTTAGTTTGTCCGTTATGGGGGCCGCTCAGAAAGATCCTCTCACGTGTTCAGTGCGTATTCTGTCCAGACGTGTTACACCACTCGCTCAGCGCAGCATCTAGATAGCATATAGGTAGGGCAAATATGGGCTGAATAATCCGGGCCTATGGTGGTCAAGAGGCACATATTCCTGCTAATTTCCTACAATGCACTTTGCACTTTTTATTTATTTTGCAAAATGTTTATGTGCCTTTTAGTCTGTGCTAAATATAATGTATTTCTTTTTTCTTTCTAAATTTATCTTAGACAAAGTTTGATTTAGAGTCTCTTCTAATTTTATGAATAAATAATATACATACAAGGTGTAACGTTAAATGCGCAAAACCTCTTAAGGGGTTATTGTACTCATCATTATAACAAGTTTTACTATGGGACCCAAGCTGAAATCACGAAAAAAAATCAGTTGTTCCCTACATTTACGCTCGCATAACTCGTCAAAATGTACTAAACAGCTGATTTTTTTTTTTGCAATTTCAAATTTGGTCCCATAGTAAAAGTTGTTCATAGTGATGACTTCAATGACTTCTTAAGAGGTTTTGCGCATTTAACGTTACACGTTGTATAGGAATTAACGAAAGGAAAAAAAAAAGAACGAGCTGCCGATTGGGAGCGGGCCTTTAGGATGCAGAAGCGTGCCGTGAGAGCCATTACGCGATCACAATGGGATGACACCGCGAGACCACTTTTTAAACGGCTAAAAATATTGACTGTTCCCGCTATGGTGATACTACAGGTAGCGGTATACGTTAGGCAACATCTCAACGAGTACTGTAAACGAGGAGATAGGCATAACTATTGTACTCGTGGTAGAAACAAGTTAGCTGGCTACCCACACACCCTGTCTAAATCTGGAAAGTTAATTCACGTTATGGGTCCAACAGTATACAACCGGCTACCGGATAATATCTTAAGCGCGACATCTGACAATGCTTTTAAAGCTAAACTCAAGGGCTGGCTGAGCGACCAGGCATTATATGACCTAAAAGAATGGTTTTAGATAATTTAATATGATTTTATTGATTAATTTATGACGATTATTTTGTATTGTTTCTTTTTTTGTGATTATCACTGTTCAATAAATTATTTTAATTTATATATTTGAATTTATGATAATTTGTATCTGTTAATTTTTAATGTATTATAATTTTAATTTATTCTAAGTTTATTTTTTGTGGGATGCTCGTTTTATTGTATGAAGATTTTGTGTTTGTACTTTTTATAAAACTGACTTGTAATTTTTGATAATTATTAATAAATAAACTAAACTAAACGAACAAAAGTAGGTATGGACTCAGTTTTCAGATTACGAGAAACGAGTTTTATGCTACAATTTTATGACCGGCACCCTAATTGCGTAACACGCTATAAATCACAATATGAATCACTTTGAAGTATATTGCAAATCCATTGCTTCATTAATTCGAAAAATTTGCCTGCTCAACAATGTAAATAACGCAATGAATGTTGTTGAAATGCCAAAATAAAAGCCTTTTTGCTACTGTTAGTGTGAAACGCAATTACCGTTTTTTGAATTCTTTAAATAGAAGTATTTTTTATTATTAAATTTTTTTTTTCTTTTTTTTTTATTTCCTTTATTAAGCTAAATACATATAAATTATTTTTATTATTATTATTATTTTCTTTTTTCTTTTTTTTTAGCTTTCAATGAACATAGGTTCCGAATAGGTACTTCTACATTCAGTGATTTGAGGTTGTGTGTGTGAACATGTGTTCCTTGGCAATAAATTTTAAGCTGCCTTCACATTTCTTCACAATAATAATAAACCTATATCCTTACATAGGCAATGAAACATGAAACTCATTAGCACTTACAAGTCACGAGCTGCTGTTAAGTTAACGCGCGCGTAAACGTTTCCCGCTAATCCGCGGCGCGAATAAAATGCGCTGCAAACGAACGTTTATTATCGCGTTAACGTTATCAGTGTGCGCGTTGGTCGTAATAGTAGATATAAATGGGGTGTTGTGTTTGATAAGCCGAATGTCTGTAGTTTATTGACATGTATGTTGTAACTTTGATGTTTCTTCTGTAAGTTGGAAATATATGTGTTTGTATGTTTGTTACTTCTTCACGCACAAACGGCTGGACCAATATTGATAAAATTTGCTTTGGAGGTAGCTGACACCCTGGATTAACACGATACTTTTTATCCTATACAAAAATGTCCGATCTCCTTTGGTGATTATTTTTTGTCGATTGAGTATCATTTTATAAAACTCGGTCTAACTAATTGCTTTGGCAATTTCAAGCATTACCTGCCTACTCATGACCACTGCTCGTTGGTTCATGACAACTGCTCGTGCAAGTTGGTCAAAATGTTGGAAGATAAGTTGTGCTTTGCCAGTAAAGAGTACATACACTTTTCAATTTTATGGAGAATTTTTTCATAAAGAGATGCCTCAAAAGGAATGGATTTAAAAAAAAATACTGAAAAACGAGCTATAATAGCAGCTAATTTCGTCTCTATACCTATAAAAATAAATGCCTTCCGTGCCTCGGAAAGCACGTTAAGCCGTGGTTCCCGGCTGCCATTCGTGGATCTTTGACAGTCGTTACTGGTAGTCTGAAGCCCGAAAGTCTGACAACCAGTCTTATCAAGGGGTATCGTATTACCCAGTAACTGGGTTGTAGAGGTCAGATAGGCAGTCGCTCCATATAAAATACTGATATTCAGCTGCATCCGGTTAGACTGAAAGCCGACCCCAACATAGTTGGAAAAAGGCTAGGCAGATGATGATGATGAATCTATGATCTCGCCATATTGTAGACTAATGTAAGTTTTCTAAAATTGTATTACAGTGAAAACATTTCGGTACCAAATACAAGATAAATAAACAACCTCACTCTAGATAGCACCCATTACTCCTCAGCCTTAATCTCGTAATTACAGTCAAAACGTAAAGTTGGGATGAAATTTTAATCGCCTCCCCCCTCCTACCTCCCCCTCTGCTGTCCTCATTAACACAACATTTGAAGATTTAAACAGTCATCGCTCTCTGATGAGTTGTAAACTTGTAAGTTAATGCTGAAATATCTTGAGGTTATGTCACGTAAGATCTTAGATCTACTGTGAAATTCTGATCAAAATATTATTATGAACCCTACATTTGACATGACGTTTTAATATCAAGGTTGTGCAGTGAGAAGGACCAAGTTTTTAGTTTATTTAAATTCAAGTTAAATTCACCAAAAGATTATTGATATACGAGAAGAAAAGCACTTAAAATCGTTATTGAAAATGAATACTTCATATTGGAATGGTCCTGTTTGATTTCTGTTGCACACTTTGGAACAGAAATCAAATATTATAAATGCGAAAGTAAGTTTGTTTGTTTGTTAAGCTTTAACGCCAAAACGGCTAAACGGATTTGGATGAAATTTGACTCATGGGTAGACCATGACCTGGAGAAGGACATAGGCTGCTTTACTTTTAATCCTGGATCGCAGACGAAGTCGTGGGCAACGGCTAGTTAAAAATAAAATAAAACCGTGTACAATAAAGAGAGCACACATACATACACAGTCACATTTCATTGACTACTTAACGCCGAGAATTGAAAATTCAATATTGTATTTTTCTGTCGCGCTGGGATGCGCTCTGTTTGATTTTCAACGCTCGGCTCAACAAGAAGAGTTGAAAATCCAGTGCCCGATAAAATCCCGCCGCAATATTTTGAGTCTACGCGAACGTGGGCTGAACGCTACCAACCTACTTCCCTTTCGCTCGCTTTACCGCACGTGGCGTCACATAACCTAACTCTAATCCCTTTGCATTATAGACATAGGCGTTTTATCTTGTCATGAAAACAGGCAAGTTTTAACGTTTATTAAGAGTAGTATACTGTAATTAGTCAACAAGTGTTGTTTACAGGAAATATTAGTGTTGAGGAACTTTATGCGATCATATTTCGCGAGGTATAATAAAATCTGGATTATTTCGTACTATTTTTGTTAATGGATGCTCATTATTAGTAATGGTTTGTCGTTAGTCTGTTGTATCTGACTGATAACACAAACAGTAAGTTGGCACAGTCCGCGGCTGTATTTTTTTTTAATGGTTTTGCTGTTGACTCTAGTCTAGGTCAGAGGTGACAGAGACAAAGTCGACGATGGAGTGAGCTTACCCAGAAGAAGATTGTTCACTCTTACTTTGAAGAGATTCGGGTTGTATGCGCTCGGAAACACAGACGCAGACGCATTATCGCTATTTTTAAGTAACCCCACAGCTGACTACTGTCTCTTAAGATACAGGTTATCCTAGTTCAAGAGGCAAGGCTCACAAAATCTGTGTACAGACTTCTGCATCGTAATTAGTAACTTGTTAATCAGTGTATACTAATGTATGTTTCTTTGTGATAATAGTTTCTTTTAAGTTAAGTTTTTTTTAAAAACATTGCCCCACATTAGGAATTTCTCCTGTATTGTGGGTGCGTTTACAAACATTTAAACTCACATGCACAAACAGCCAGACCGGAACAACTACTTGTAGGTCATACAAACATTTGTTCCGTACGGGAATCGAACCCGCGACACGCAGCGCAGCAGTCAATCGCTTAACCACAGCGCCAACCGTGCCGTCTAATAAACTATTAATATTATTATTATTTTATGGCTTAAGTATACATAACAGGAGTTTAATAATCATTTATTCGCTGAATATGTTAAAGATAGGTATAAAAAATCAGGATTTCCATGATTTCCATTTACAGGAGTTCCATAATAGACCTCATTCATCGCTTTTTATCAGGCATGATCGAGATGAAGAGCAGACTCATTAAGCAAAAAAAAAAATATATTGTTTGAAAATAATAAGAAACTATGGCTGAATGTAGCTCGGCTCGAATTTAAATCTATTTTTATGCTAAGCTGTTTATTTTTTATAAGTACACCATGTTAGGCCGAATGAGTAGAAATTAGCTGAATATGCTGCTAAAAGCCGCACGCGTGCGCGTTTTAAAATCCGCGGAAATAATAATAAATTAGTTATGTCATAAAAATATTAAGTACCGACACAGTTATAATATTAAGTTAATTTTTAAGGAAATTTTTCGCTGACTGGTCGACACTTTCCATGCCAAGAGGGCTGGCTCGTTCTTTGGTCAAAGAATTTCCATTGCCATTCAACGTGGCAATGCTGCCAGTTTTCTGGGCACATTTCTGGATGACACCAATCCGGACGAGTGCTTCTACGCCTAAGTGATCAAAAGGAAAAAGGATTTTTTGTATTTATTTGTACATTTAGTTAGTCAGTCATTTAATTTAGTACCATTTCATGTTCTTTTTAAAGAAATTCTGAAGCGACTGGTTGACACCTCCCGTGATCCAAGGGCTGGCTTTTACCTTGGCCAGAGGCTAAGCATCGCCATACAACGTGGTGATGCCGCCAGTCTCTTGGGTACATTACCAGTCGACAGCGATGCGGATGAATTTTTCAACGCTATATTTTAGTTTATAAGTTTTAGTTAAGTTAGGATTTCATTTTGTTATTTTTATTCATTAATTTGGTATTAATTATTATTTGCTTAGTTATTTATTATTTTAATTTGCAACAATAAATTTTGTACCAAGTGTAAATAGTAAGTTAGTTTTTGATGTTTATGAAATAAGTATAATTTATTTAGCACTAGCTGCGTCCCGCGGTTTCACCCGCGTAAATGTCGATCCCGTGGGAATATCGGGATAAAAAGTAGCCTATATGTTAATCCAGGGTGTCAACTACCTCCATACACCATTTTATCAATATTGGTCGAGCCGTTTGAGCGTGAAGAAGTAACAAACATATAAACACACACACATACACTCACGCACTCACAAACTTTCGCCTTTATAATATTAGTGTGATAATATTTAGTACACATACACAAAAGCACAACACAAAACACCAGCCACATACCTAACAAAAATCACTCATAATAATATTAAAAAAAACCGGGCAAGAGCGAGTCGGACTCGCACACCGAGGGTTCCGTAACATCCGGGTTTATGCATAAGGTTTATGTTTATGAAATTAAATGTTTTTTTTTATTTTTGAGTTGATTGAATGAATGGTAAATTGCGGTTTACGATTTATGACGTATTAAAAAAAACCACTTACTAGATCTCGTTCAAACCAATTTTCGGTGGTAGTTTACATGGTAATTTACATCATATATTTTTTTCAGTTTTATCATTCTCTTATTTTAGAAGTTACAGGGGGGGGGACACACATTTTACCACTTTGGAAGTGTCTCTCGCGCAAACAGTTCAGTTTAGAAAAAAATGATATTAGAAACCTCAATATCATTTTTGAAGACCTACCCATAGATACCCCACACGTACGGGTTTGATGAAAAAAAAAATTTTGAGTTTCGGTTCTAAGTATGGGGAACCCTAAAATTTATTGTTTTTTTTTCTATTTTTGTGTGAAAATCTTAATGCGGTTCACAGAATACATCTACTTACCAAGTTACAACAGTATAGTTCTTATAGTTTCGGAGAAAAATGGCTGTGACATACGGACGGACAGACAGACAGACAGACAGACGGACAGACAGACAGACAGACAGACATGACGAATCTATAAGGGTTCCGTTTTTGCCATTTGGCTACGGAACCCTAAAAAATGATAAATCACAGTTCACACTCTCGGGGCGGGTTGCACCGATGCAATATTCCTGACACGCTATTTGTCACGAACGGCTGACGTGAGCTAGTGTGAACCGTCACTGATCTTGTGTGCTACATGCATCGCGTTTCCTAGGATTTTTCTGAAGAAATGTAACATGAGTTTTCGTTATAAAGTACCTTGTTTTGCAACGTGGAGGTTGAGATTGCGTACATTTTGTGTCGTGAGGTAGTTTGGGAAGAAAAATATTGTGTGTGAAAGCTTGTTATGTCTGTGAAGGTTCGTGATTTGTTTTAAATCAAAAAGTACCTAAAACTGTATTTGTTTATAAGCTATTATCTTAAGATTTATTTTTTTTTGTCTTAAGATTACTTCTTCACAATTAACTATAACTTTATAATCAACGGTCAAGCGCGGCTTCAGTATAACGGCTAACTGTGTAGTTACAAAATCAATTACATTTAAACAACACTTTTTTCTTTATTTATTTGATTTTTTACCTGCTCTAGTAATGGGTGTTATTTAAAATGAAACAAATGAATTTATTTATTATTCTAAACTTTTTTAGCACATAATTACTGTGATATCAGTAGATAATTGTATTCTGCACCCAAATAATTTAAGCATAACAACAGAAACATAACTCCACACTGCAGCATGTGCAATAAACATCAAGCACACAGCTTTTAAAACAAGCCTTAACAGCCGTTAATAAAACCCTATCACATTATACCCTCGAAACGGAGCACCTCAAGCAATAAACTGTCCGATTCACTACTTAACCGGAGTTTAACGTGCGCGCCGTTAACTCTGTTCAATCTGCTTAATTGAGAATGGTTTCACCGACCTTTAATGGGCAGTATGTTAGTTATGCGTTTTGGGAGATTCAGGCTGTATACTTGAAAGTCATTATTTCGAGTAGGATAATGGTTTATGGTATGAGTAAGCCCTTATGATTGGTACTTTACTAAGCCTACAAAGTGGGTTGTGTTCGGGAAGAAACATGTAGGCACATTATACCTAAATTTAGATTTCTTGTACGGTCAGCAACAAAAACCGATTAACATTTCAGTTTTTTTAATCACAGTTATTGAGCAAAATATCTGTTCAAAATTGCATGGTACTTCTGCTGCAATTTTGAACAAATATTTTGCTGAATAACTGAGATTAAAAAAACTGAAGTGTTAATCGACTTTTGTTGCTGAATGTACAGCTGCTGTAAGGCGGTGACACGATGTACTAAATAAATGAAAATTCATTGTCATAGAAACTCGAAACTCGGCCCCAAAGTAAACAGTAAAGTGACGAGCTAATGAGGGATTTTCTTCTTTTTTTTTTCGCTCTTCTCTAGTCGCTGGATAGATGGCGCTGAACTTGGTAAGTTACTGCAAGGAACGGAACGTCATAATTTTTTGTGATTATTTCACGTGGATGTAATTTTGAGATCGTAAAACGAAAGCAAACAAAAGTTTCAGTCAACGAGTGTAGTGACATGATGCGATGTTTTTTTTTTCCAAGCGTTTTGGCTTTGGCACCTAGTAACGTAGTCAGTTCAACGCCATCTACAGAGTTCTTGGAAACTAAGTTTTTTTTTTAATCAAAAGAAAAACCTCTCATTCCATAATCGAGATATTAAATTCAGACTTTAATTTCTTTAGACCGACTTCGAAAAAGGAGGAAATTTTTCACGTTACACAATGAATTTAGCTTTGACTAAAGCAGCATTCTAATAATCTATCGCTTTCCATCAGACGTGATCGGGGTCAAGGGCGGGCCCATTTAGTAATAACAAAAAAAAAAAAAAATCAGAAAATCATAATATCTATCGTGTATCAGTATATCTATCGTATATCATCAGCCAGCCGACCTAAACTTAGGTGAAGTGAACTTGAAGTGAACTGCTTCTGTAAAAATCGCACCGTGAAAACTTAGGTGAAGTGAAAAAGAAAGAAAGAAAAATTGTTTATTCTGCACAAACAAAACGCAGGCATAAAAAATGTTGACAATTTGTCCATTGCTTGATGTCAGGGGAGGGCCGGGGACCAAAGACAACACACATTAATTGGGCTATCATTCCTCTTGATGATGCCAGGGATCGCTAGGGTTTAGCAATATTGACAGCTCAGTTTATCTAAGTTTTCACGAAGAGATTTCTACAGACCGGCTGATGTAAGATACACGACAGATAATTATGCCTGCTTATCCCCCAAAGCCTTCACTCACTATATTTTCCAATTACAAGAACTTCTATTTATTCGTAAAAATCACGCAAAACGTGATAGTATCGCGTGTCGGTCACTCGTATTAGAGATATTTTTAGGGTTCCGTAGCCAAATGGCAAAAACGGAACCCTTATAGATTCGTCATGTCTGTCTGTCTGTCTGTCTGTCTGTCCGTCTGTCTGTCTGTCTGTCTGTCTGTCTGTCCGTCCGTATGTCACAGCCACTTTTCTCCGAAACTATAAGAACTATACTGTTGAAATTTGGTAAGTAGATGTATTCTGTGAACCGCATTAAGATTTTCACACAAAAATAGAAAAAAAAACAATAAATTTTAGGGTTCCCCATACTTAGAACCGAAACTCAAAAATTTTTTTTTCATCAAACCCATACGTGTGGGGTATCTATGGGTAGGTCTTCAAAAATGATATTGAGGTTTCTAATATCATTTTTTTCTAAACTGAATAGTTTGCGCGAGAGACACTTCCAAAGTGGTAAAATGTGTGTCCCCCCCCCTGTAACTTCTAAAATAAGAGAATGATAAAACTAAAAAAAATATATGATGTACATTACCATGTAAACTACCACCGAAAATTGGTTTGAACGAGATCTAGTAAGTAGTTTTTTTTTAATACGTCACGAATCGTAAACCGCAATTTACCATTCATTCAATCAACTCAAAAATAAAAATAAAACATTTAATTTCATAAACATAAACCCGGATGTTACGGAACCCTCGGTGCGCGAGTCCGACTCGCTCTTGCCCGGTTTTTTTTTATGATTGCCAGTGGTCGCCACAATTTGCCGCCCCTGCTTTATGCTTTGGTGCGTCTTGTAGCGGTAGTTATTTTACGCGACCCCTGGATTATGTTCAGATTGCGAGAGTAGGTAGATATACTTATTAAATTCTGTGAATATTTTTATCAGTTTTTTTTTGTGTTTTCGAACCATTTCCAGCCATATTGAGGAACCCTGGAGTCATTGTTTTTCAAGCTTTCAGCGCTAACATTCATTAGATCAAGTCGTTACTTTGATCTTGCCTATTACAGCTGATGAACATGACAATATAAAATGATGCTAAGATGCGACTAATGTACTTCGATATCTGAAAATTTAAAATATATCAGGTTCAAAACTACTTCTACACAGTCGTTATCTCTCATGTTCAAACACTGCTGCACTTTTGAATATCCCTGAATGCTCACGTAACGCATTTACTTCAAAATCACGATAATGCAGAGAGCATTATCGTGATTTTGAAATAAATGCTTTACAGTGTGTTAAACTTCTATTACATGTGGGATGTAGCGTGCGAGGTATATTCTATTTCATTGAGTCTAAAGGCTATAATTTTGAAGTGATATGGCTAGTCATCTCATTTGAAATTATGGCTAACAGATGTAGAAGACGAAGATGCGTCATTGCTAGTAAAGAAATGGGCTATCTATAATTTTGACGTGATTTGGCTAGAAAAAGTGTGGCTATTGAGATGACGGCTAATAGACTATACTCCCCTTACTAATAAACGTTGTATAGCGTCTGTATAATTACGTTAAGCACGTTAAGCCGTTGGCCGGCTGTCATTCGTGAATCTTTGACAGTCGTTACGGGTCGTCAGAAGCCCGAAAGCCTGACAACCAGACTTACTACTACTACTACTTTGGGTATCGTATTACCTAGAGATTGGGTTGTGGAGGTCAGATAGGCAGTCGCTCTATGTAAAATAGACTAGAAGCCGACCCAACATAGTTGGAAAATGGCTAGGCAGATGATGAGCGTCTGTATAATTACACAACGCTTTGTCTTCTTCTTTCGAAAGTCAAATTACTGACTAAGTGGGTAACTATTCTTCTGATATAATACGTTTATTAATAAGAGGGGTAGGGTGGTGTGGATGACCAAAATAAATAATTAGTACTTCTTGAAAACTTATTTCATTATTTTTAAAACTTCACATAGGAATCGTTTTATTCGTCTCACAGCCCGTTTGCCACATCTTTTTTTTCCATTTTCGCTCTCCCTGCCACAGATACTCTCTCATTTACTCATCGCTGCATTCATACTTCTATTTATTTCTTAAAATAATTATGATGCGTTCCAAATTATTAACATACATCGATGTATGGATGAAAAAACATGCTGCATAAAACTAAAATTTAATCAGGATAACAGAAGGAGAAGGATTATGTTAGAGAACGAAGCAACGGTACTGATAGTACGGACATATTTTTTATAAACGGTGCCCCTATTGTGAACACACATCTCGCGTTGCCGCGCGACCATCGGATTTCTTTGTCCATTATACTGTAAGCCGATATTATTGGGGCTCAAATTGAATTGTCATACATACTCCGGGTGGCCTTTATTGTATTTTAATGGTGGACGCTCACGTACGGAATATTGGGTTTGTTTATATGAATAGTGGTTTCAGCTTTAGTACCTATTGATCACGGTGGCTCAGTGGTAAATGATCCCACTTACGAGTGTAGGTCGTGGGTTCAAACCCAGGCAGCCGCTTTACTTTCAGTCAATCAATCAACTCAGACTATCCCAGTCCACTGCTGGACATAAGCCTCTCCCAGACTGCGCCACAGCACCCTGTCCTCCGCCTTCCGCATCCAGTCTACCCCAGCCACCTTGTTTAGGTCGTCCGTCCATCTAGCTGGGGGGCGTCCCACACTACGCTTGCCGATACGCGGTCTCCACTCCAGGACTCGTCTGCTCCACTGGCCATCGGTCCTTCGACAGACATGGCCAGACCACTGCCACTTCAGTTTGCTTACTCTGCAAGCTACTAGCCTATTTACTTCGTAAATAATTTTATCACCGCTGCTCTCAAAACAGTGTAGGAAAACATCGTGAGGAAACCGGCATGTCAAAAATTCGAAGACATGTGACATCTACCAACCCGCACTGGGCCCGCGTGGTGGATTACAGCCCACTCCATCTCACTGAGAGGAGGCCTGTGTCCCAGCAGTGGGAACGTTATAGGCTGATTATGTAACAATTTAAAACAAAAATAAACATTTGTCTATACACAGTTCTATATTTCATACAATGTCAGTCCAATCTCTGGTGTTTCTCTAAACAAACGATACCCACTCTCAAATAAGTACGCTTTCTGTAAAAATATAGAAGCTTTCAATAATATTGGCGCTTGTTCAGGTACTTTACATTTCAGAGTAGAACTCAAGTCAAACAGTTGCATGTAAGAATATTGGGATTTTATTGAACAAATTCTATGTTTTGACGTACTACGGGTTTTCGATGTTATATCACTTAGTACCTACTTCTCGAAAATACGGTAAAGTTTTTCTTCTTTTCTTATTTTGGTACGAACTAAATAAGAAATATGCAGCTCATGCTTTGGCACAGATTACCCATCGATCACTTTAATTATTTACACATTTATCTAAAGGTGCTCCCTCGGAGCATTCACCTGTAATGTAACGTTACAGAGTTGAGCATTACACTTAGACATGGGTAGCTCTAGCTCGTGAGCGAGTGATAGAAAAGAGCTAGCTCTTTTCGTTTGACGTCGCTAATCATCGATTATACTGGTGAGGAAAGAGAACCGAACATTGCAGTGTGCAACTTGATGAAATAATAATAATAATAATAATAATATATTCGACAACTATCACACAACGCCGTCTAGTCCCAAGCTAAGCAGAGCTTGTGTTATGGGTACTAGACAACTGATAAACATACTTATATATTTCTAAATACATACATATTATAGATAAATTACACCCAGACACAGAACAAATGATCATGCTCATCACACAAACATTTGTCCTGGGTGGGAATCGAACCCACGACCTCCGGCATAGCAGTCAGGGCCACTAACCACTAGACCAACGGGCAATGGTTGTAAAATATCCAAACCGCCTGTAATTCGTCGGTTTTGTAATAATTCATGACACCAATATCGTTTCTTCTGTTTTTTTTTAGTAAATAACAACGTTGAATTAATATTGCTGCGCTCAGCACAACGACCGCTTCTTCTGACGTTGTGGAATCAACTAAATTCTCAAAATCGAATCTGAAATGTTACATTACAGGCGAACGCTCCAGGTGAGGGAGCACCTTAAACTCTTTTCTCTGTCTACTACAACAAGAGTACTTTTCCGTTACAGTTATTTTAGTATCTTTTCTCGTCTTCTCTCTACACTTCACCACGTTATTTTGACTACTTACGTTCAATGTGTATGTTTTATGTATTTTTTTGTTCGTAATGTGCAGAATAAACAATTATTTTTTTTCGTTAAGCACGATATCATTCCTGGTAACCTGCTATCCATATAGTGCAAACTTTATGTTCATAATCGCAATCTTACAAGACAATAGGTACTCGAACAAAACAAATAGTAGTCCCTCTGCAACCTCTTTCAAAACTTCTCAATATTTCACAGACGACTAACAAACTTCGTCCGGATTTACCTGCATTAAGTGATTAGTTCCATTTGTGAAGCGCACAGCTTGAGCCAAACTGTCGAACTGTATTGTGTGATAAAGTTTAAGGCACACTGATTAATTATGAATTTCTATGAGTCTAGGAATTTAAATGGATTCAGGTTTTCTCTAGAGAATGTAAGTTTTAAATACAAATGAGTAAGATTTTGGAGGAACATGTCAGATATATGAACTTGAAAATTATCTGTTTATTAGAATTTGATTCGAATAATCGTCATAACAGTCGAAATATATCCACGGTTGGATCCCTGACAAGCAAATTTGTTTTAGAATGGTTTCAAAAGATTTTTTTTTCTATTTTTATTGGAGTACAGACGTCAGCACATCAAGCTACTACAATCTGTCAAATTTATTTAATAGATTTTCAACTTTATCGCTAAATCGTATGGTTCAAAGTTGATTAGAAAAATTTGACAGTTTCGGGTAGGTTGATGTGCTGGCGTCTGTCTAAACAACACGCTCCGTATTAAAATAAATTCCACCGAAGAAATATTACCTATTTGTTCCATCGCACAACTTTGAGGTTTAAGAAAGAAGACCGAAGCATCCGAGTTTTATGTTTATTATTTAAGAGCGTTTACGCCGTACGGCATTTCATACAAACTTTCAAGCCCTTATTTTTCGAATTGAATGAACCGATTTAAATGAAACTTCATACGCATAAGCAGGATAAAAAAAGTTATTTAAAAAAATCAAAAAACCCGACTGCGGTAAAAAACTTAAGTTAAAAGAAACTGAAAAGCTAAAAACAAGCCCATTTTAAATTAAATAAAAGTTGGAAGCAGGCGGGACCCATTTGAATTTGAAAATACAATAAAAATGGTGTGGGTCCCGCCTTTTTTTTTTTTTTTTTTTTTGTTTTTTTGAGGATGGGATATCATCAAATGACTCCTCCCGCTCTGGGTGGAGCGGAAGGGAGTGTCAGACTCTTACTGACTAAAACCCACCCGTGTTCCTTCCTTAGCCCTTTATGTTCCGGGCCAGCGGTAACCCTTTCGGACAATCCCGCTGACCCGGCAGGCTTCGGCCCTAAGGGGCCCCTCCTCGATGCTGACATCTCTTTGAGGCGCGCGTGGAACACGTACGCGCCGTCCGGCACGGGCCTGGTCCTGATCGGGCGGTGAGCTACCCATTACTCTCCGCCCGCAGGCCCGCGCCTACGGTGGCCGGGAGTCGTCACGCGGCTCCCGACGCCCGGAGCGTCTCCCGCGGCGGCTGGGACGGGAGGCTCTCTCCCTGAGCCGTTCCGCCACCTCCTTCGCTAGCATGACTGCTTCGCAGAAGGAGGTGACTGCCTCCCACTCCCTCTCGCCCCGGACCATGGCTTGCACCAGGGCCGGACGCGAGAGGTCGCCGTCGCTGCCAATCGCCTCTACGAGGACACGGCGGTGCTCCGCCCAAGCGGGGCAGACCTCCACCGTGTGCTCCACCGTGTCCTCTGGGCGATCCTGGCAATGGTGACACCCGGGCGTTTCCTCCCGCCTGATGATGTGCAGGAACCTCCCGAAACTTCCGTGTCCGGTGAGGACCTGCGTCAGGCGGTAGGTGAGGGCGCCGTGGCGCCTCTCTAGCCACTCCTCAAAGAGGGGTCTTATCGCCGCTGTCGCGGCGTGCCCTGCGCTGGGTTGCGACAGTCGCTCTTTCCATGCCGCCTGCTTCCAACTTTTATTTAATTTAAAATGGGCTTGTTTTTAGCTTTTCAGTTTCTTTTAACTTAAGTTTTTTACCGCAGTCGGGTTTTTTGATTTTTTTAAATAACTTTTTTATTTCCAGCTTTTTAGTTTACAAATTTGAAAGATTTCGCAGACGATTTAGTTCTTGGTAGGTGTTTTTTGCGATTTGTCACTTCGAATTGCTTTTAAGTATATATGTTGTATATATTTTTGTAATCACCTTTTAAAACCCTTTATTTTGATACCCCACTCGATAGGTTTTGAAAAAAAAATAAAAAAAATAATTTTATATGGCGTCCAGTAGTCGCCATATTGAATTTTCACTAACGTCATGTCTTTAGTGACACTCGCCGGACTAAGAGGAATCGATTAACGTGTGAATCATAAAAATCGGCCCAGGCGTTTGGTCTGTATAGTGCTTCAAAGGAACATATAAACATACATACATACATACATAGGCTGATGAACACATTACCACTCCTTTGCGTCGCGCAGTCGGGTAAAAAGGTCTAAAAAGTTAGTTTCGAAAAATAGTGTTACAGGCAAATTAAACCGATTTTTAATTTTCCACAGAAACAGGTTTCCAGTTATCTTTTTTTAAATAACACATTTCGAAAATATTTTCTAAGTACTATCTGTTTAGACCTTTGTATCCTGCTTATGCGTACGAAGTTTCATTAAAATCGGTTCATTCATTTCGAAAAATAAGGGCTTGAAAGTTTGTATGAAATGCCGTACGGCGTAAACGCTCTTAAGGTTCGTTTTTCAATCGTCAGATAACTTTTATCTGAAGAATAAATTATCGCGGTTTGACTTAATATGTTCTATACAAAAGCTGTCAAACCATTCTATTCCTAAAATTTAAGTTATCTGAAGATTGCAAAATCAGTTCAAATTCAAGTTAAAACACCTTAGTTGGGCTTGCGCTAAGGACCAATTATACCAAAGAAACTGTACGCGCTCAGCACATCTAAACCGCGTTCAAGATCTTTCAGTGTCAATCCTACTATATACAGGCTGTCCGGTAATTAACGGATAACCTCATAAGGGGTCATTGTACTTATTATTATGAACAACTTTTACTACGGGAGCAAACAAGAAATCGCGAAAAAAAATCAGCTGTTCCCTACATTTATGTTCGCATTACACGTCAAAATGTAGGAAACTGTTAATTCTTTTTTCGCGATTTCAGGTTTGCTCCCATAGTAATAGTTGTTCATAATAATAAATACATTGACACCTAAAGAGGTTATCCATTAATTACCGGACTCTCTGTATATATATATAATATTATAAACGCGAAAGTTGGGAGGATGGATGGTCCATCCATCCATCCTAATAACCTCCTGTTTGTCACTCTTTCATGAAAAAACGAATGAACGGATATCGATGAAACTTTACAGCATTATAGCTCATATATCAAACTAGGTACTTTTCATCCCGATATTCCCACGGGATCGAAACTTATTCGGGTGAAACCGCGGGACACTGCTAGTATTCCGTAACAATAATAACAGTGACAGCTCTTGAACGCGGTTTAGATGTTCTAATCACGTTCAGTTTCATTGGTGAAATTCGACCTTAGTCTGAAAGAAGTAACACTTACAAAAAGAAGTAAAGTTACAAAATCAACAAACAAAATCACCCCATCTTAAGGCTCAGTGCTTTCTTAAACATTCATTACTCACCTTTTGTATGTCCGTCTGTGTGTCACATCTCGGAAACTGGAGGGGCGTCAGAGCGAATATTAATGTTGCTGCTAATGATCCCTGATACGGATTTGTATATTCAAGCTGTATGCAGTTGGGGGTAGACATTAATGATTGGTGTTATAAATTGTTTATTTTTCCAGTTGTTAGGTTTGTAAATGTGTTGTTTTCTTTATTAATTGAAACTATACTTTATTTTAACTTGCACTTTAGTCGCCAAAGTTAGTTCACATTACTTATTTAACTCAACTTATACCATATCCTATCAATATGAGAAAGGATGTGTTAGGTCACCATTGCGCCGAGGATTACTTTCTTCATACTGTAAACTGTTATATAAATAAATCCATACTAATATTATAAATTCGAAAGCAACTCTGTCTCTCTGTATGTTACCTTTTCACGCCTAAACCACTGAACGTATTTCGATAAAATTTGACAGAGAGATAGATTGCATCCCGGGGTAGGACATAGGATAGCTTTTATCGACATACCTTGCGGGCGAAGCCGCGTGCGGAAGCTAGTATAACATAAAATAACAATTTTTTAAGTAGTTTCTAAGACAAAAATAAACTAAAAGAATCTCTCAAACCTTCTTTTTTACTTCAAAAGAAAGAAAAGAAAGAAAAAAGTTTATTTGGACACAGTTCGTGAAACACAAAATACAAAATTAACAAAAAATAAAAAACAACAATAATATGTGCCTCACGGCTGCGCCAAAAAGGTTCATTTCAGCATTAATGCCAGACAGACAGTAACTCATTTAAATATTATAATACAACATCAAAATAAACAAAAAATATCGTCAATAGAATTAGCTCCACCGGCTACAAGTTAATAGAATAGTACGAACGGTACAATAGAGTATTGAATAGAGCATTTTGTTCCTGTTTCTGTAAACAGTATGTAAACGACGCGGGTACAGTCAGTCAGTCTGTTTGCTTTTGGCAGAGGATTGGTTTTGGAATATACGGGCGGATAGTTGAGCGAATATTCATTTTGTAACCATTTAAGATTCTTCAACTTTCGCCTTATCGGTTCATGAAGCCAGAGCTGTCATCTGCCTAGCATTTACCCAACTTTGTTGGGGTAAAATTCCAGTCTAACCGGATGCAGCTGAATACCAGTATTTTACATAGAGCCACTGCCTATCTGACCTCAACCACAGCAACTGTGTACAGTCACGAGCAAAAGTATGTATAGGCTTTATTCAAAGACAATTTTCTCCTTTAGTTTTGAATGAAAGTTTATGTTATTCATCATCAACATTTCAGCCGAAAGACGTCCACTGGTTTGTCATAATCGCCACGCTTGGCAGGCGGGTTGGCGATCGCAGTATGGTATGGTGGTGGAATGCATAGAGAACGCTGCTGCCCATTCTCCGGTACGCCCCTTAGTCGCCTTTTACGACACCCACGGGAAGTATGGGGTGGTGCTATTCTTTAAGTCCGGCACCACACAGACCAATACTGATTAACTACTTATGATTGACTAATTATGTTATTACGCACAAAGTATTTTAGAACCTTTTTTTATTTTTATTTTTTTTGGCCTGTGTAAAGTGTCGTATTTCACCGTCGCATTCGTTATTTCACGAAAAAATCGCAATTGTAAGTTGCCAAGTGTTGACATATTAGTGCTCGTGACTGTACTACGCTACCTCTTGGTAAGACCGGTTGTCAGACTTTCGGCGTTCTGATGACCCGTAACGACTGTCAAAGATTATTATTATTTTATTATTATTATTATTTATCATTTATTCTCTCTTCACAAAGCTGACTTAAAGTTAATGGTACAAAAAAAATGTCTCAGCTGTATTCCACCTTTGTGAGAGACTGGTGCCTGATATAGGTTTTTGGGAAAAACCTGTGTTACAGGTCACCAGGCCCCTTCCACGGCTAGAATTAGCTTTTACAGAGATACCGTGTAAGAGTTGAATTTAAACAATATGTATAACGCAAATAAAAGATGAAGGAATAACAATTAAAAATACCTACCTATAAATTCTGCAGAAGTTTTTGAGTCGTGTTGTGAGATGATGTGTGAGTGAGTGTTCATTTTGTGTGAAGTGTACAAGTAGGAGACGAATGTGAGTAATTCAGATGAGTGAAGGTGACTTTTGTGGAGTTAGTGCAGCGAGAGTTGTTTTTCAAGGAGGCGAGGAACAGCTATGATTGTGTGGGGTTGGTCAAATTTACTTTTATTTTAGAACGGTCAAAAGATTCTCAGTTTTATGATAGTCTAGGGTTTTTAAGTATTTTTTAATTTCTTTAATACAGCTTGATCGGGTTTTTGGATATAGGTTTAAGAATTTATTCAGTTTATTGTAAAGATAATGCCCAAGGAAGCAATAGAATCTTTTAGGGAGTGTTGTTTTGAATTGAGCCGTGGGACATACCCTACCCTTTCGTCGGTTGTCTTCGGGTAGCTTAACGTCAAACTGCAATTGAGAATGTTTTTTACGTAATATAAGTAGTATGAATGTTTGTCTGACAGTAAGAGTGTCCCATTCTTTGTATAGGTCAGTAGTCGGAAAACGAAAGGGGAGACCAGCTCCAACCTTGAGTATAGCGCGCTGTGCCCTTTCAACTTCGATGAGGTGTGTTTTTGCAGCACCTCCCCAAGATGTGATGCAGTAATCAATAAGTGATTGGCATAATGCGCCATAGACCATCTTAATAGTCTTTCGGTCGGCCGAGTGTCTTAGAGTTTTGAAAATGTAGATCACTTTTCGTAACCTGGTCACGAGGGTTTCTATGTGTGGTTTAAAGGAGAGACATTGGTCTATAGTGACTCCGAGGTATTTAATATCCTCGGTCATTTCAAGGGAAGAACAAGAGCACTGGGCATTTTCAATACCACAGGTGTGAGCAGTAATCGTTAGGGTTGAGGGTGGGAGCAAGTTAGATTTTTGAGCAAATGCTATGTACTTTGTTTTAGACACATTAAGAGTCAAAAGATTGTCTTGCAGCCAGTTACTCACACGATTTAGACCCAGTTGCGCAACATCAAATACCTCTTCCCATCCGTCACCACTAAAGAACAGTGCAGTGTCATCAGCAAAGGTAATGATCTTTCCTTTTAGAAGAGAAAGTTGGCAGAGGTCATTAATGTACACCAGGAATAGTGTTGGGCCAATTATACTACCCTGTGGCACACCGAAATTTATTGATAGCTCGTCACTGAGCAAGTCATTTATTCTTACTCGTTGTTTCCTACCAGTAAGATAGTCCTCCATCAGTTTCAGGGGGATTCCTCTGATACCGAGCCGCTCAAGCTTTTCCAGAAGGTGCGGAATAGAGACTGTGTCAAACGCTTTTGCGAGGTCAAGGAACACTGTAAGGCATCTCTTTCTGTCATCCAAGCTAAGCACAATAGAGTTTACCAACTCGTGAACTGCATCATTGGTACTTTTCAAAGATTCAAGAATGACAGCCGAGACTAACTACTTAACGTGCTCTCTGAGGCACAGGGGGTCTCGGTACGTAAAGATGGTCACCCATCCACGGACCGACCGCGGCAAGCGTAGCTTAACCTGAAATATCGACCGATACAGCTGGTATTACTTAGCCATGAGCTGTCTCAAGCCAGAGTCAAAAGTCACTCCATCAACTAACCCCCTTTTTATAGATAAACTGTTAGTTTGCAACCCTAACAATTTTCCATTGAAAAAATTTACAAAACTGCGAACCTTTTAGAAAATATTCCGCTCCGCACGATTTCCACCCTTATGTAACAACAGATTCATCTGTATGCAGCGCCGTTTTTTCTGTGACTTCCCTTATTCCATGCGATTGGGATAAAATCGTTTGCAACGCGCAATTGTTTCGTATCGCCTTGATTTGGAATTTCATTAGTCGAACATGACTGTCTGTCGAGTTAATTGTAGACACAGAAAAGGAATGGAAGTTCATTTGGTTATTTGGGGTTACGAGGGTGATCCTTAGTTATCTGAACATATTTAGTCTAATGAAAGACTGGGGTTGCCTTAATAAAACACTCAAAAAAAAAAACGACAGGTTGCACTCCGGGAGTGCCGGCAGAAGTGAAAACTTGAATATTAACGTTGTTTACTGTAACTGTAACCGTAACTGCAACCGTAACCGTAACCGCAACCGTAACCGTAACTGTAACCGTAACTGTAACTGTAACTGTCTGTCTGTCTGTCAGTCTGTCTGTAATTTGATCCTGTATACTTGTTTTCAATATTTGATATTTTGGAATCTTACGAATTTTCGATCAGGGTCACGTGTCATCTTACGATCAGGGTCACGCCTATAGATGGGCAATCCACCCGGGTTTATAAACACCCAATTTTGTTGGTGTTTATGGGTGTTTACGGGTGTTTATCGAGTGATTATCAAAAGCACCGGGTTTAAACCCGGTGGATTGCCCATCTATAGCACGTGTCATCTTACGAATCTTACGCGAGTTTAACATTTTTTACCGCCGCGGCGTTGTACACTTTTTTTGTAATGGGTACGCCGCTAAAGAAGTTTTCACTTCAATAATGCTGGATTTGAAAGTACCGCTTTCTAAAACATAAAGACATGCGCAACACCGATTGTAGCATAATGCTACACCGTAGATAAGGGCGTAGCGTTAGTACAGACGCCAGCACATCAAGCTACTACAAATTTCTTTAATAGATTTTCAACTTTATCGCTAATGCATAAGGTTCAAAGTTGATTGGGAAAATTTGACAGTTTCGGGTAGCTTGATGTGCTGGCGTCTGTACCACAAACTTAAGTTGAAAAAGATCAGAGGGCCGATTCTCGTAATTATAAGAACGTTCACAGTCTGATCTCAGTCTCAATCTGTCAAACATACCTCTAATTTACATTTAATTACATTTTAGTTTACATTTTGACAAGTTTTTGACATTTGTTTGTAGCCGAGATGAGACTTAACTAGATTCTGAACGTTTTAAATTACGACAATTGGCCTTCAGATAAAAGTAAAAAAGTTTCATGAAAAATCGCATTTAATAAAAAAAAATCGGTTTCTCACATTTGAATAATGAATTCTTTGTTAACCTTGGAAAAGGTTTCTCAAAATTTTTTTTTTAGTAGTTATAAGAAAGCTCACAGACTAATACACGTAAATGGTAACGAAATAGTAAACAACTGACAATTGCTAATTACAAGCTTCCACGTATTATATTACAATGTTATAGAAAAAGATTAAAGAAAAAACAAAAGAGAAAAAGGCATGGAAAATAGGTAGGCATGCCGCTACAAACCACAAACATTCACCCATTGAAATATTCTAACTCAAGATTTTCCTGATTCTTAACGCTAACGTACAAAATAAATCAATTTCTAAATGCGATGGCAGGTTGTGGAATAGTATTACACTGCTTATACAAAAAGCGTTACGCCTATAATTTGTCATTGTAAACGGTATTTGTAATAAAGCTGTATTCTTTTACAACTATAGTCAGTCAACAACGAAACCCCTCCCACTTACTAAATCAGTTAGTCTAATTAACCCCCAACTATTTATATAACATCGTATCGATACCAAATTACACTGACAAGCTAATCAGGCGTACATTATACATAGACAATAATGCAATCATCTATATATTATGCAAACACGGTAATGACTCGGGTTAATAGATTCCGTGCCACTGATTTGCCTCATTAGATGGAGGAAATTACTAGATATTAGTGAGGTTAAGTCAATGGATACAGTAGCTCGTTTGATAGTAGAAATGAAATGTATTTATTTGTTTCAGGCAACGCAGGCCCATAAATAAATACCTTAACCTAAACAAACATATTTTTATATTAAAATCACTTCACACACTCACTAGCACTCACCACTTCACTACTTCACTTCGCTTCTTCACTTCACTAGCTTGTTCTTGTGCTGTTCTGTAGTACCTGTCCGCGGAAGCGACGGAACACCACGTCCTGCGGCCAGAAGTCTTCTTCCATGACGACGGCCAGATAATAATTCGGTACACGCATCACGAACGCCTTGAAGTTGACGTTGCGGTGCGTCTCCAATAACTGGACCCTCGGCGTGTACCTCGTCTTCCGGCGCACGTACTCTACGATGTCCTCCGCCTTAGTGGTGTAGTGTAGGCGGGAGATGTACACCGTTGTGTTCGGCTTTGCGGCACGCAAGCTGACTTCGGGCCCCCTAGGAGCATTGCTGCAGAGATTCTTGTTCGGTCGCGATCAGCGCTTCGAAATAAAATTGTTTATTCAGTAAATAAGATATCGGAACCTCTTTTACACGTAAATAAAAAAATAAGCTAGATGTGGTCGGTGTTTCCTATCTGACTACTCTGAGAAGAAAGTACGAATATTTACTTTGTAAATTATTTTTTTTATTTAATTATTGTGAATGTGAGGACTACGCGGGTCATTTATTCTTTCTTTTTCTGTTTTCCTTCTTAGTTTTAATCATGTTCTGGCAGTTTGAGTAATTTACGCGGGCTACCCAAATGTACTTTCTTTGGTATTGTTCGTGGAATCGATGCACGATTGCACGATTTTTGACAAATGCGTGCACTGATTGGACAGGTCCGCTCAATCGGTGTGGTTCTTTCCTCAAAAGACCATTTTAGACACCAATCTACATGGTCTTCACACGATCTGACCAAGATTTAGTCTGGACTTTATCATTTATCATTTATCGAAACAAACGCAGAGGTCACAGTCTCTTTTAAAGTCCAGACACTGTTAGACACTGATCCCGACCCAGGTTCGAACCCAGAATCCTAAACTCAACAGTCACATTTGCGAGTACTAAACTAACAAGGCAGTCTACTGAATTAGAGTTAAAATGAACAGAAACATTTTCCTTTTATTCTAATAACAACAAAACAATACGATTACACCAGAGGGTAAATACATTGAGTGATGTGGCAACCCTAATAAACGAAAATATATAAAATGTTTGAAAAATATTCGAAACAGTGAGTACCTGCCTATACAACACACGTATTCAGTCATCCGTCAAAAAACAACCGCCTGTATTTTATAAGGAAGAGGGGAAGAACTGATATTCTCGATATTATTATAATATACAATTTAGATATGTCACTGTTGGGGGTCGGGTTCCGTTTAAAAATATTGTTTAACTAGCTGCGCCCCGCGGTTTTACCCGCGAAAATGTCGATCCCGTGGGTGTATCGGGATAAAAAGTAGCCTATATGTTAATCCAGGGTGTCAGCTACCTCCATACAACATTTTATTGAAATTGGTCCAGCCGATTGAGCGTGAAGAAGTAACAAACATATAAACACACACACACAAACTTTCGCCTTTATAGCTTTATAGTGTGATTTGATTTTTAAAGCAAAGTAGGTACGTACATGAAAGTAAAAAAAAAATTCAATGTTATGTTGAAATTACAGGAAAATTATATTTATTCCACGCCATCCAGCAACGTATACAGTAGAAAATTATATCTGAATTAATTAACCAATCGGGCGATTTCCTGATAACCGATTCTCATAATTAAAGACGTTTAAAATCTGGTCGCAATCTCACTCAGAGACAATCAATATCAGAAAACTTGTCAAAAATTTAGAAATATTGGAGGTTATGTTTGACGTTCTTTAAAATACGGGAATTGCCCCTCTGGGCTCTTTATTATTGTCTTTCGACTACAAGTAACATCGCTTACCGCCAGGCGAGATCGAGGAGAGTCAATCAAATCAAGAGTTGGCCCATTTTACAATCACACTAATATTATAAAGGCAAAAGTTTGTGAGTGTGTGTGTGTTTGTATGTTTGTTACTTCTTCACGCTCAAACCGCGGGACCAATTTTGATAAAAATTTGTATGGAGGTAGCTGACACCCTGGATTAACATATAGGATACTTTTTATCCCGATAACCCCACGGGATTGAAACTTACGCGGGTGAAACCGCGGTGCGCAGCTAGTTATAAATAAAAAACAATAAAATATTATAGTTATACTAATATCGAAGCACGCTTTAACATTCAATCCCGGTTATTTTTACACGAAACCTTTTAAATTTTCAGATAACAGCTTTAGCTATTATTACACACTATAAAAATCGATTTCTCATATTCCCACAGAACCCTAGCTCGCTAGCTCGGAGAAAATGTTTAAAACATTAGTGTCGAGGGTACAACGGGAAGGTGCTGCTCTGCGGGCGTGATAAATTGATTTCAGGTCCAATACCTGGGTAGCATCAAACCTATACCAGTATACTTTAGTTATAAGATAAGGTATACTCTGTTCAACCCGCCATACGTGTCGCCAGATCCTAAGGTGATGTCTATAAAAAAATCCATTTAGGTACTTACTTAATTTCAGAAGTTCGCATTTTTGCGAAAAGTTACATAATAATGCCTATAATTTTCCCACTGCTGGGATATAGGCCTCTTCCATAAGCCATAATCCACCACGCGAGCCCAGTGCGAGTTGGTGCATGTCACATGTCTTCGAATTTTTGGTACTAGGACATGCCGGTTTCCTCACGATGTTTCCCTTCACCGTTTTTAAAGCAGAAGTGATGAAATTAATTAAACAAAGTTAAGTGCCTGTCTGGGTTCGAACTGCCGACCTACAACTCGTAAGTCGGAGCTGACACCACTGGGCCACCACTGCTCCTACGGCACATTATTCTCAAGAAAATAAGAAGGAGAATATTTAAAAAATCTTCAGATAGATATCTAAATTTAAGTTCTAATCTGCATTCGCGATTTATTTAATAACTTTAAATCCCACACAATAAAGTTCAGTTTACACAACAACTTCTTACATTTTTATAACTTTTTCAATAGTGCTGTGCACTCTGAAATGAACTTAATAGCCATTAAAATAAACTTAATATTTGTTTAACTTGAAAAAATATTATTTTGAAACATAAGTTTGAATAGACATTAGGCATCATCATTTTAATAATTATAAGTTGTATGAAGTCCTCGGTTACTATGATAGTCCCAAGTTTGTTCCTAGCAAAACCGTAGTGTAGCTATTATTGCTACGAGATCGTAGCGGGCGTAGGCTCACCAAAAATCACGGCTACGGCGTAGCAAATACTGTAAATCCGATTACTACAGGTACACAAAACACCGAAAGATTTAAAAATACAACTACACATACAGATAAACAATTTACCCATCCCTCACTCAAAGGTCAGTAAATACACAAAGTCCATCAGAACCCAAATAAGCTTCTTATACAAAACCTCTTTTTATAATACGCACAAAAAGCGGCTACTTTCGATTTGATAGAAAATCGCTTCAAATCCCTTGATAATATCAAAACCTTTAACAAATAACGAGTACAACTAACTTTAAACTCAATGTTTTAAGCAATAAAGTTGAAATTTCTCTGCAAGCTGGACATTAAAATATTATTTCAGGCACATATTTGTCAACATGTCAAAATAGCCCTTTGATTTCGGTGTCCCTTTAGTAGGTAATATAAAAATGGGGTATAAAGGGAAAGGGCGATGCGGCATATCAATTTTGTTAAAGCGATACGTCACACACGTGATTTGGTTGGATGGAAATAAATATAATCCATAAACATAGAATGTTTACTGTTTGTGGAACTGTGTAGATAAAAAAAAAATTTTATTCAGAAGTAAAAAGTAAGTAGTTTGTTCGAAAGTCTGACAACCAGTTTTACCAAGTGGTATCGTATTACCCACTAACTGGGTTGTGGAGGTCAGATAGGCAGTCGCTCCATGTAAAAAAAACCGGGCCAGAGCGAGTCGGACTCGCCCACCGAGGATTCCGTACCATCATTATATTTTTAAATTTTCATTGGTGAGAGATATTCGTCAGAGAATTTCAACACTGTGTACTGCGGTATAGAATATTGAAGTTTTATGTCAGTGCCATCTCTTAACCGATATTGGAACTAATGTAACTTTTGTTGATGATTTCTGAAAAAAGGTGTTATTTAGAGACTTCATTTTATTTTTCCTGTAATCTTTACATAAACTTCTATCACACAGAATAATTTCAGATTTTTTGCAAATTTCGGTCATCTAAAGCTATTCCAAATTACAAGTTTTTCAAGCATTAGTAGTTCTTGAGATATCCAGCTGTGACAGACAGACTTGGTCTCACCATAAGGGTTCTGTTTTTAAAATTTTGGTACAGAACCCTAATACTGGTATTCAGATGCACCCGGTCAGACTGGAAGCCGACCTGAAGATAGTTGGGAAAATGCTAGGCAGATGAGATAATGATTTATTCAAAAGTAAAAATTGGTAAAATACAGTATAAATCTTAGAAATAATATAGGTACAAAAAACGAAAGGTAGAAAACGTAGTCAGTATCACGGATTTCGTAATAGACAATTTTTTATTTACTGTGCTGTTTTTATCATCATCTGCCTAGCCTTTTCCCAACTATGTTATCTATGTTATCTCTATCTATTAAAAAAAATGTCCCTACCAGCCTGTATACACATTACAAGCAAATAAATTATTTACACTTCTACTGGCAACGCCCTAGGGTTTCACCCGAGTAAGTTTCGATCCCGTGGAAATATCGGGATAAAAAGTATCTTATGTGTTAATCCAGGAAATGGTCTATCTATGTGCCAATTTTTATCCAAATCTGTTCAACGGTTTACCCGTAATTGAGTAACAAATATCTTCACAAACTTTCACATTTATAATATTAGCAGGGTTTAAAATTGATAGCATTTGTTTCTAACCACATTATGATATACCTCACACTGGGCCTACACTACATTGGTTCTAATTACAACCTGTAATTAGGTTGCTATTTGTTTGTAATAAAGTTATAAAACGATAGTCAACAAAAAAAAAATCATCGTAATGACAGCATGATGTTTTGACTGCCTCATTGGTCTAGTGGTCGCAAGCGCTACTGTTGAGCATGAGGTCCAGGGTACTATTCCCAGGTCGGGAAAAGTGTTGTTTTGTTTTTCCTTCAGGAATTTCTTAATAATAGCCTGGAGTCTGGGTTTGTGCCCGATTAATGGCACTACACTCGTCCCCTATATTACATGGGACTTCAACATAACTGATGAAATGTGGGTGCTACCCGAAACTGTCAATTTTTTCGAATCAACTTTGAACCTTATGCTTTAGCGATAAAGTTGAAAATCTATAAAAGAAATTTGACATATTGTAGTAGCTTGATGTGTTGGCGTTTGTACACCTCTGCTTAACCCTTCCGAGACAACTGGTGTGAAGTTATAAATCTCTAATGAATCTGTGTTATCTTCATATAAAATACACAAGACTAACACAATTAACTACACTATACAATTATGTCACGTAGCACAGCTCTGTAGCAGCGTAGCGAAACCGTAGCAGAACCGTAGCGAACCGTAGCACATCGTAGAGGTAAATGGAGGGAAAATTGCATATCTTTTTAAAATGAAGAAAAGTTATGAAAATATTCCGGTTATGTAAGAAAATCTTTGCATTAGTTGGTTTTGCTGTTTATTTAATGTTTCCTTCGCTGTAGTACGTTCCTAAATTAAAGGTAGGTTATTCTGAAATAGCCTTTTAAAATCATAACCCTCCTTTGGCTTTGGCGTAGTCGGGTAAAAAGATTACATTACAATAAAGCCCTAAATAATATGTTTTATAAATAATCCAACGTAAAAGAAAGTCTTCGAGGACATCAATACTTTGTGGAACAAGGGTTAAAAGAGAGTGATGAAAGCATCAAATGACTCCTCCCGCTCTGGGTGGAGCGGAAGGCAGTGCCAGACTCTTACTGACTAAAACCCACCCGTGTTCCTTCCTTAGCCCTTTATGTTCCGGGGCAGCGGTAACCCTTTCGGACAATCCCGCTGGCCCGGCAGGCTTCGGCCCTAAGGGGGCCCCTCCTCGATGCTGACATCTCTTTGAGGCGCGCATGGAACACGTACGCGCCGTCCGGCACGGGCCTGGTAGCTGATCTCTGGCTTGAGCGTTCTTGAACAACTTGTCTCGGTGTTGCCGGTGTTGATTGTGCGTTTTGTTTTGTATTACTAACATTAATTATAAGGTATTTTTTCACTTACAAGATAGATTGTATTGTTGTCCGAAACTGAATAAATAAATAAAATTAAATAAGAAACACCCAGTAAGGATGAGAGAAAAAAAAAATGCCAATAATAAAATTTTAAAAGACTTGGGCTGGACACATCTGCCGCATGTCAGACGATCAATGGGCCAAACTTACGAGCCAGATGAGTCCCGCTTCATGGCAAACGACATCGCGGCAGATCCAGACAAAGACGGCGGGATGAGCTGGACTCGTTCGATAAAGATTGGTCCTTGTCAGCTCTGGACAGTGAGAGGTGGAAAGAGAGTATATAGAGAGGCCTTTGTCCATCAGTGGGACATCATCCACACACACAGAGTTACATTCGAATTTATAATATTAATTATAAGTTCGAAAGTACCTCTGTCTGTCTGTCTTTATGTTACCTTTCCACGCCTAAACCACTGGACGGATTTTGATAAAATTTGGCAGAGAGATAGCTTGCATCCCGGGGAAGGATATAGGATAATTATTTTTTATCGACATACCTTGCGGGTGAAGCCGCGGGTGGAAGCTAGTTTATATATATATAGAGGCTAATAAATATGGCAATTTTTTACCAATTGCTTCGAAAAACAAAGCAAACCTTTCCCTTCATTTCCTATTATCCTGTAACTGAAAAAGAACATGAATATTCCCCCCTAAGTGCTGTTTCCAATTCAAACTCTTAAATAAATTAACATCAATTATTCCACATGTACACTCGAGCACAGAATTAAAACTTCTCACGTGCACAATTCTATTTGAAAATTGAATGGAACAGAACAAAGGAGTGTTTTCTGTCAACGGCATTTCCTTTTGAAAATGGAATGCGGCGATTGGGTCCGTGTCCAATGACCGACCCGTCTGCCGTGGTACGATTTTCAAATGTATAAATGAAAATACTGGGATTTTTTGTAGCGACTGTACTTTTGTTTATTGTTTTATAGGTACACCATGACAGTATTGATTTTTTTTTTAATTATATCACATATTGGTATGATAAAGTAACTCTTCAATCGAAGTATAAAGTAAAAGCATTCTGTACATAATCCATACTAATATTATTAATTCGAAAGTAACTCTGTCTGTCTGACCTTTTCACGCCTAAACCTCTGAACGGATTTCGATAAAATTTAGCAGAGAGATAGATTGTATCCCGGGGAAGCACTTCAGATAGATTTTATCCTTGTATTTCCCCGAGGTCGTCACTTATGCAAGTGAAACCGCGGGGCGCTGCTAGTCACACTATCACACTAATATTATAAAGGCGAAAGTTTGTGAGTGTGTGTGTGTTTATATGTTTGTTACTTCTTCACGCTCAAACGGCTAGACCAATTTTGATAAAAAATTTCTATGGAGGTAGCTGATACCCTGGATTAACATATAGGCTACTTTTTACTCCCATATTCCCACGGGATCGACACTTATTCGGGTGAAACCGCGGGGCGCAGCTAGTATTTCACATTTTTAATCTGAAGGCCAATAACTCCCATATTTAAAAACGTTAAAAATCTAGTCGCAGTCTATCTCAGCAGCCATCAATGTTAAAAATTTGTCAAAAATGTACGTAAATTAGCCTTATTTTTGACAGATTGAAACTCCGATTTGTTCAGTGAATATCAGCGTGAAAACTTAGGTGACATAGAGATTGAAGTGCATAGTCAGTGTTTTCACTGCTGGGACACAGGACTCCTTTCTATGAGAAGGACTGGGCCGTAATGTACGACGCTGGCCCAGTGCGGGTTAATAGATGTCACATGTCTGCGAATCGATGGTTCTAGGACATGCCGGTTTCCTCACTATGTTTTCCTTCACCTTTTGAGAGCAGTATTGATGATATTATGTACAGTGAGGAGAAAGAGATGGCGAGATGACCTGGGCGCGTACCGCGAGAGATGGTTTGAGGTAGTGCGGGAAAAGAGTTCCTGGAAGGATTTAGTGGGGGCCTTTGCCCATCCGTAGGTTAACAAAGAAAAAAATATATAGGCTAACAAAGAATATAATAGGCTAACAAAGAAAAAAAAAAGACTGCTATATGCGACTGTTCTTAGAAATAGAGGAATTGCCCGCTGAAAACGGAAGGAAAATATTTCGAAAAGCTTTATAAAAAATATAAGAAACAAAATGGCGCTGTACAAGAAAACTAAAATCCAATCACGTTTCCCTACAACACAACGTAGTCTCAACACGAACATGTATGTAGAATTTAATGAAACTTTAACTTGTATGCATTTTTAAAAAGGTTACACGAAAAAGGATTTTAAACTTTTCTTTTGTAACATAGGAACCTTATTACTTAATTGGAAACATAGTGGTTCTTTTAGTCGTTGAGACTAGCTTAGGTAAAATCGATAAAACATGGAGAAATATTTTTTCTCAAACATGCTTGGAAATTAGCAAGCCGCATTTGGCCCGCGTGGTAGATTACGGCCCACTCCATCTCACAGAGAGGAGGCCTGTGTCCCAACAGTGGGAACATTATAGGCTGATTATAATAATAATCATTTTATTTCAGAATTATAAATCCATAATTTGTTAGTAAAACATAAAACATAAAAAAAACTGTTAGTACACATGCAGGTTGGACAAATAATGGACGAGAGGGCAATCAAATTTCCCTGTAATGACATTCAGGAGACTGTTAGAGCTGCCCCGGACCCTCTGAAGCAGCGACGCGGCACACTTACGTCTGATCGCAGCAAAGCCATCAGTGCGCGCATCAGCAAACATTCCCGACTCACTGCAGAAGCGTGGAAGCCCCAACAGCATCCTGAATGCATTGTTGTATTGAACTCGAAGAAAATTGATGGCTTTCTGCGTACAACTTTTCCAGAGGTTGCACGTGTAAAATGTCTGACAATATGCTTTTAAAAGCGTCACTTTCACTTCACAGTCACACGTGCAACGAGAAAACCAACGGACAAGCATGTTGCATTGAACCGCCAATGCTCTTCGTTCCCATTCTACAACCAGATCATCTTTGATCATCTGTTACAATATGGCCGAGATATTTAAATTGTTGAACACGATTTAAGATATTACCTGCTATTATGCTTAAAAATTAGAGCATTATTTTGACAACTTTCTTCGAGATAAGTCGAAAATGCTGTACTGGTAAAATACTTGCAAGCAGCGGCTGGCAATGTTAGTGCATACACACGAGCGACCGGTGGCCGATGGGACCAAAAGGTTCTGGAGTGGCGACCGCGTACCAGAAGACGTAGCGTTGGAAGGCCGCCCACAAGGTGGTCCGACGTCCTTATGAAGGCCGTAGGAACCCGTTGGTTGCGAGAAGCACAGAACCGGTCGAGATGGAGGTGCTTGGGGGAGTCCTATGTCCAGCAGTGGACGTCTTTCGGCTGAAATGATGATGATGATGATGATGAGACGGGCGACATGCGTCGACGACAGAGGCAACAGCAGCTGTCGACCGCTCATGTATTAGAGTACGGTGCTCAAATACACGAGCGGCATGTTGTCGACGGCTGCAGTTGACATCTGTCGCATGTGAGCACTTAGTATGAAAATCCACATCTATCGTGTTTAGCGGTTGAATAAAATGATTATGAAAACTCATTTCTGTCGTCTAATTTAAAAATGGAACAAACTTTTTACCTCGAAACATGGCACCAAGGAGGTAACTTATCACAGATTTTATTTAAATTTAGTACTGGCTTGCAATATACGAGTAGAGCTGTTTAAAGTAAAAAAGAAACAAATGAACATTCGTCAACAGCAACTCTTCATTAATTCCGGAATTTATGATTCACTAGCAGACCCGGCGAATTTCGCACTGCCTCAGAATCAAAAAACTCGTTCCATACAAAATGTATGAGAAACTGAAATGTCTTCATTACTTATTATTTTTTTTCGTGAATACGGGCGGAGACAAATCCGGCAAATCAAAGATCATAAAAATTGCTCCAGCCGTTCTCGTGTTATTAATGGTGTAACTAACCCAACTTTGTTATATTTAGGTATACTTATATATATATGAAGATAAAAGATTTAAGAACTTACTTAGTTTAAATTTCCACGCATTATTTGAGAAAAGTATAAGTCTTGGTAGCAACCAAGCATTCTCTTTTGCAGGCCGCTGCAGTAATGGACAATAGGTCAGGTGCGTATTACTCGCAACCGGCGTGCGTGAAGGCCAGATGTATCCGGGTCAGCGGGATTGTCCGAAAGGGTTACCGCTGGCCCGGAACATAAAGGGCTAGGGAAGGAACACGGGTGGGTTTCATTCAGTAAGAGTCTGACACTCCCTTCCGCTTCACCCAGAGCGGGTCAATTGATGATTTTCTATCTGCAAAAAAAAGGCCAGATGTATGGACGTAAAAGAACCAAAAGGAGTATAGTATGTAAGGATCGTATAGCAGGTGGCGTTATATAGTTTCTGCCTGCCATGGGAAGAAGGCGTGAGTATAATGTATTTATGTAAATTTTTGTTCCAAGGATTTCCAAACTTAATTTTCCTTGCACCAAATTTTCCATCAAACACATCAGTGACAAAATCAACACCAGAACCTTTTAATATCAACATTTTTAATTTCAATTCCAACCCTTCAAATGACATCAATAATTTTTGCAGAACGTAATAAAAACCAGACGCCCGCCAAACATCAAACGCTAATAATTTTCAATATTTCAAAGTCCTCTCTTCAAAAAGAAACAATAACTTTAAAGAGTTTACGAGTGCATAAAAATTGCTTCGGGGTATTTTTTACCCCGAGCGCGAAGAAAGGGTTAAGGGCTTAACCCTTTGGCGTCGACAGTAATTAATGGCAGATCTCAAAGATTTTTTTCTTCTTTAGAAAACGCGATTCCTTTGATCTGATTGTTTAATATCGTAATGAACTTCGAAATGGGATTTTAGTATTGTTTACATTAAAGGGTTGGTGGTAAAACTAATGATTCTAACTGACTATGATTCTAATTTAGTACTAACTGCCGTTATTTTGAATATGACGGTATCGAACATTTCTAAAACCGTTGTATAATTAATGAATGATATAATATTTATTTACAAGAATATAGGTAGCTAACATAAGGGGGCCTAAAAAGGCCACTTCGGCACAATCATAAAAGGATAACATTATAAGTTATAAAATGGCGAAGACAGTCCGTGCTTTTCTTTTTTTCGCTGCACTACGTAGGTATAATCAAAGAGAATTGGATTGGATTTGGATTGTATTGATTGGTATTTTAGCACAGACAAAAAAAAAATAACTGAAAAATCCTTCACCAATGGGATTTGATACGATTAACTTAACAGTTAACTGTCCATTACGCTTCATAATGTTGTCCTTTTATGATTCTGCTAAACGGGCCTTCTTAGGCCCCGAGTTCTTAAGATCTCTATGGGTTTGACTATATTCGGCATTTCAGCCGTGCAAATACTTACATTATACATCTTGGTTATACTTATAGCATGCAGTTACACATTTTGTAATTAGCAATAACATAAAAATACTAATAATAATTTCATAATTTAAATTTGGATAACGATGCAATTTACAAAATAAAATTAAATATAATTATATTCATTTAAAATAATGTTTCATTGAAAATAATAGTAATGGTTTCCTGGAAGAGCGGTGGCCGCTACATAACGGCCTCATCACTTTACGGTGTAAAAAAAACGTTATCTTTAACTTTTTTAAATAAAGTTTCAGGCACGTCGTTCGCCGTTGAACGGCGGACGCTGTGCGGCAGCCATCGCAGTCTTAATATTTTACTTTTACGTAAATCAATTCTTCTACAAAATAAACGTGCGACGTAGCTAGAAACAATTAATACACATCCAGCTTTTTTTTACGTTTTTAAAATACAGATTTCCACAGAATTTATCAAACACAACAAAACAACATACATAAATCAAAATCAATGACCCAATTCACAAATTGGACTTCCAAATCACCGATACATCCTAATTACCGCTGGTCATGTATTTGTGACAGAAGTGTACCTATAAATATGCACGTCATTGCAAACAAATGAACTTTTCATTACACTGCCGTGCCGGGCGCGTGATTAAACGCCTTTACAGCCGTAAAGCGATACCGATACACAACGCAATTTGATTATGATTCAGGGTTGTCCGCAAAAAAATTATCGTACCTTTTTTATGAACTTTTTTTATGAGTAAATATGGCTAAGCTTTTGATACATTTAAAATTAGAGGATTGTATCCAATAATAGGACACTCATGAGTCTAGACAAAATCAAACTGGTTCCTAATTTAATTTATTTTTTTGACTACGATTTCTGTGACTACAGTAACTCACACACTTCTTAAAATTCTAGGAAAATCATCTACTTTTACAATATTTAATGTAAATAATTTGTAAATATGTGAGCACCATGTATTTATCAGATAATTTATTTACCTGTCATTGCTTCATTTTTAATTCTTTTTACCTTTTGTGGTAGACTAATTTTATTCTAGGTGCATCGTCTTCACATATAGTTATATTATGTATACAAGACCATGTAAAACATTTTAAAAGAGTAACGGTGGAGTTTCTTGCCCATTCTTCTCCATACGATAACTACCTTTTGGAATGGGCGACTAGAATCAATTCTATTTAGTTGTAATTTTTAACGTTCAAAAGTGCCTTTAATGTGCCTATTTGAAATAAATGATTTGACTTTGACTTTGATAATGAATATTGATTGAGATTAAACAAGGCCTACACTGACCCAAATCTATTTATTTATTTATTTTATAATTTATGTACACACAGTAAAATACACATAATTATCATTAACACATATGACATAATTATAATTTGAGTACAAAGGTCTATCTATTGTTTTCTTAGTGCCTTTTTATGAGATGAAGCTATAAATGTGTACTGAAAAGTATATGTGGTAAATACTAACTAGTAAGGATTGGAAAATACTATTTCATTGGAAAATTGTGCGGAAATCGGTTATCATGTGATGCGGAGGAATATGGAAAATATCGTGAGAAAAGTTTCGAGTATGAATGTCAATGGATATAAGAGTGGGGGAAGGCCAAGGAAACGATGGATGGACGGTGTGGAAGATGAAATAGCTGGCGGTGACGTAAATGATATTACTCTCTAAGAGAATTTCTAAATGACAATACATTGAATGATACTATTTTTGTAACATGACTAATTTTTAAGTTGACATAAATATTATTCAGGACTAATTTGTAATTTGACATAAATATTATACTAATTTAATCTTAATGTATTGCATGACAATTTGATGTATTGTATTTTAAATATGGACCAAATTTATAATGTGAATTTTGTATGCCTTACCTATAACTAACACACCATCTTATGAACCTATGATCCACAATAAATGATTTAGATTTTTTTTTATTTGAATTTTTATGTGACGACAAATAAATTTCCAAATAAATTGGGATAAGGATAGGAGAATGAAATTTAGAAAACTGGTCAAGTGCGAGTCGGACTCGCACACGAAGGGTTTCGTACCACAAGGCAATAACGCCGAAAAAAACACATTTGTTGTATGGGAGCCCCCTTAAATATTTATTTTATTCTGTTTTTAGTATTTGTTGTTACAGCGGCAACAGAAGTACATCATCTGTGAAAATTTCAACTGTCTAGCTATCACGCTTCATGAGATACAGCCTGGTGACAGACAGTCAGACGGACAGTGGAGTCTTAGTAACAAGCGTCCCGTTTTTACCCTTTGGGTACGAAACCCTAATAAGACCACATGGACTCATCACATAACTTTATTAATTAAATTTAAAAAAAGACTTTGTCAAATGATACACATTAAACATTATACTTCAAACATGATAAATTATTACAGCGGTGCTATTCTGTGAAAATCTCACCGTGAAAACTTAGGTGAAGTGAGCGTGGAGTGAGCTGTCAATAGTGTCAATTTCTAGCATAAAAAAGCTCACTTCACCTAAGTTTTCACGGTGAAATTTTAACAGAATCGACCGGAAGTAATGTAAAATATATTCGCTGGTACACGTTTTAGTTCAGTATTCAATAATTTAAGCTATTTGAACTTAGTTTGTTTATTAACACTCCACGTTTACCCTCTAACCGACCGTACACCCCTGAACGCGCTATTAACCGTCGATCTGTTAATCATAGGTTTGGTTTACAGCCGGCGCGAGCGATGTATCTCGTACAATTGTTATTTACTGCTTTATTGCGGCTTCGAATTGCCATTCACTGCGGCTTTTGGTGTTGTACCGACTGAATTGATGTATTGTCGAATTTTTGATCCGATATTATTGGTATAAATGTGGGATGAGTGTGGGATTAATTTGTTTGGTACACAGAGTAATAATATTGCAAGTGTCAACGACGATGCTACGTTCAGTGCTTGCCTATCAAAAAATGAACTGGCGTTTTCTGCTTTCTGCATATATATAAACCAGTCAATGGTGAAAGCTTGGAAGAAGAGGTGTTAGTGTTCAATTTACAATTTTGACTATAATAATAATAATTTATTGACAAAAACATAAACTTTGACAATAGTAACAGAGAGGTATGCAGACAAAAGTAGATTTTACAGAGGTTGGGTACAAAAGGATGGTAGTGGGGTCAAAAGTCCCCTGCATAATTAAGTACCCTGCCCCCCAAACTAGGAAAATCCTGTATCTTGGGAGACAGTGGCTTCGCATTAACATTAAGGTCGAGCGATAGTTGTGAACATAGGTACATGTTATTATTTATTTATTATTCTATTTATTTATCCATCCACTGGTATGATATAGGTACATCAAGTAGAAGAAAATTTTAGAATGATAGGTAAGTTTATGCGGTGAGAACAAGAACGTTGTGTTAGTGAAGTATGTGAAGTGTGAAGTCTTTTAAAACGTGCTAAGAGATCGAAATTTATACGCGTATTGGTAAACGCGCGGCTGCGTTTTACACTATGCGACTATCACAATGTATACGACTGTCCCTTTAAATTCATTTTGAAATCATTTTGTCACCGGTCCTTTGGAACGTATGCTATTTTTGGTTACGGTCGAATGGCCCACGGTCAATTCGCTTTGGGCCGTTCAGACTAAATACCCGTATTATCTTGGTTAATAATTAAAACTGTCATTTTTCTTTAACTTTTTTAAAGACTGTGCTTGTGTACGTTTTTAGGGTTCCTTACCTCAAAAGGAAAAACGGAACCGGCTTTTCTGACGATATACAAAAAAAAAAAACGAAATCTGTCACGGAAAAAACCTGCTGTTCCCTACATTTCATGATGATGATGGAAGAATAAATGTCACAGCTGATATTTTTCACGACCGATTTCGTTCCTTTTTTAGGGTTCCGTACCCAAAGGGTAAAAACGGGACCCTATTATACTAAGACTTCGCTGTCTGTCCGTCCGTCTATCTGTCACCAGGCTGTATCTCAAGAACCGCGATCGCAAGACAGTTGAAATTTTCATAAATTATGTATTTCTGTTGCCGCAATAACAAAAAATACTAAAACCAAAATAAAATAAATGTTTGAGGGGGGGGGGGCTCCCATACAACAAACGTGTTTCTTTCGGCGTTTTTGCCTTGTGGTACGGAACCCTTCGTGTGCGAGTCCGACTCGCACTTGGCCAGTTTTTTTGTATGTTCTCAGAAAAGGCGATAACAAGTATGCGGTATAATTTGTTGCATATATGTGGTTTCCATTCTGTATAAATCTGATCATAACATTCCTTAAAAAAAAAACTATACTACATGTTACTATGAACTTGTTTTATAATCCCTCCCCCTCATTTGCGAAATAGAAAACCAGCAGGACATCGCATTCACAAAGAGTTAATACCAACAGTGGCACTACATTGTACTAAAAAGTACCGTTTAGTTACATATTTAATAAGCTGTTCATCGGTCCCTGCTGAGCTGTGGCGGTCGGAACAGCTTGTAAATGCGAAGAACGCGTGACTAGAAACTTTTAAAGAATGCAATGAAGATAAAGTTATTGGCTATTTGTGGCAAACGAACCGGACGATTTGTTTTTGTTTTTTATTCGCGACTTCAGTGTTATTAGAATGAATGGATACAGGTTTGTGCCAGTATATTGTTTTTGTTTATAAAAGTGGATATAAAAAGAGCAACAATTGAAATGAAGATTTTTATTCGAATTATCAAGATTTTATCATGAGAATGCTAGAAAGTTTTTATCTATGAATCACTTTTTAACTTTTATAGTCTTCATATCGACGGCAACAAAGTACAAAGAGGTAACTGCAATTGTTACGAAATTAATTTTTATACATAAAAAAACAACAGCTCAGAACAACAACTCAACTCATCAACTCAACTCACCTCAGAATACTTTGTTTTACTATAAGATTTTCTTCTCTCATAAATTCAAAATTTTTAAGGACAGTTGACTTGACATTTATATGGCTGTTGAAGAGTTTACTTGTTTATACGAAGTAGATAAAAATATCTATAGTATTTTGAAGAAAAAAATACAGTAACGGTCCTTAACCATCTCCGTGGCAATGCCATAGAGCTAAATGTTTTAAAAGGAAATGGTTTTTTCTTCTATCAAAATTATTATACGTTCAGCTTTGCGTTCAAGACCTCTCCTGTGTAATCATGATTTTGTAGATGACCGTATGTGTGGCCTTTGATCTACTATTTTGCAACATATTTTGAACCATGCTCAAATCAAACATCTCAAATCAAAACCTGCGAACAAAATATTTTCAATTTCCAATTTTTCTCATTTAAAATCATCTTCCCATTTCTCTTCCAAAGGCGCACGGAAGAATGATTACTTATAGAAATTAATAACATTCTCACCGTGATACTAAGTGCTAGGTTCACGTAGGTTAGCTAGACGTTCAGAACGGCTATGATTAACGAGGCCATGGCTATGACAGGTGGGTGAGGCTATGCGGCTATACAGGGTGTGGGTAAGACGAGAATTTATTTTGTAAGAGAGATTTTATGAGGGCAATGTGGTATGGTCATTAAGAATGTTAAGGCTATCTTAGATATGGCAAAAACCTTTATCTGTCAGTAAAATGCGATATAATCAGCCTATAATATTCCCACTGCCGGGACACATGTCTGCTTTCGATGATAAGGAGTGGGCCGTAATCCACCACACGGGACTAATACAGGTTGGTAGATGTCACATGTCTTCGAGTTTTTGGTCGCCCTCCGAGGTTTTTCTTCGCCGTTTTGAGAGCAGTGCTGATGAAATAGTTTAAGCAAAGTAAAGCGCCTGTCTGGGTTCGAACCCACGACTTTCAACTCGTAAGTGTATCACGCGGGCCCAGTGCAGGTGCGAGAGCAAAGTGCATTGCTGCAGCAATATTCCAAAATTATTTATTTAATAGCTGCCACCCCGCGGTCTCACCGCATAAGTGTCGATCCCGTGGGAACATCGGAATAAAAAGAAGCCTATATGTTAATCTAGGGTGTCAGGTTTTATCAAAATTGGTCCAGCCGTTTGGGCGTGAAGAAGTAACAAACATATAAACATACACACACACTCACAAACTTTCGCCGTTATAATATTAGTGTGATTTTATTTATGTAAAACAAAGGATTGTAGAACACGTTAAAAATACAGTTTTACAAAATAAGTAGGTACTATTTCTACAAACGTGTGGGTAAGCACTGCTCTCCTAGCTAGGTTATGGAAACCTGTGTTAAGGAGAAGCAGTCCGGTCCCCTAAGGTACAGACGCCAGCACATCCACCTACTACAATCTGTAAAATTTCTTTAATAGATTTTCAACTTTATCGCTAAAGAATAAGGTTCAAAGTTGATTGGGAAAATTTGACACTTTCGGGTAGCTTGATGTGCTGGCGTCTGTACAATGACGTTAAAGTTGCATAGTGCTTCTGATGTTACTGTAACAATTTCGAAGAATTGAGTTAGACAATTATAAGTTTAAGATACGTTAGTTATCGTTAAAATAAAATAATTTGAAATAAATAAATCAAAAATACTAACGGTCTTATTCATAAAAAAAGCTTATAGAAGGTTTAAAACGTTCATTAGTTAAAATGCTCGATAAGCTTTTAAAACGTTCGATAAAATTTTGTATTCATAAACGCTTCATAAACCTTCTATAGTTAGAGTGTCCTATAACTTCAATATAAATATAAATGTTGCCATTTTATTGAAGTCATCCAACAAATTGGCCAACACATTGAGTTGTCAATCGAGAATATCTGCCTACGCACCGAATAATTGTGACCATAGACATTATGACGTACTGAAAACTAATTTATTGTCTACAGTTTCGACAGTTTTGCCGCGTTACCATGGTTATATAAGTCAATGAATTTGTTATTTTTATTTTATTGTCAGGAGAGCGAACTTCTTTGAATATTTTTTTGTATTTAAAAGAAATGGAATTAAGACGGTAGACTGCAAGAAAGGGCAAAGAAGTGAATACTCGTTTTGATTGGAGGACGATAAGGTGTGTACTGTTACCTACAACTAAAATGTCTTCAAGCAGTTATGTTCAAAGTAAGTTTTGTTTTGTAAACATTCTTAATTTCTTATACTTATGCTTGCTTTTGCTTTTCCTTAGATCAAAGACTACAATATAATGCGGTATCTTTTAGAAGAATTGGTCAGGGAGAGGGTTTCCATAACATAAAATGAAGGTGGACGCTAGTGATGGCGCCAAACAAGTAGCCGAATTGTGGGCACACTAAGAAGAAGATAGAAAATAAAAACACTTATACTGACTGACACCAACGCGAAAAAGGCGGCATGGCATGATTTACGAATTAGGTGCCTATCCCATTTACTTTATCTAAGTTACAAAGTTCCTGAGTAAGCATGTCAAGAATTTCGTTTGATGAAGAGAAAGAATTATAACATTAATTTTGTATTTCAGGACAGTAGGAAGGATGGTGCTTCACTACAAATAGCAGAAACTGAAATGGCCTACGGCGTAGATGGCAAATGAAAAGAAACATTTTAAAAATGTTGTTCTGCTAGCACAAGTTCTAGAAGCCGAATTAAAGTTTAGAGTATTATAAAAATAAATCAATTAAACTGATATCTGTATATAAGCTTTTTATTAATGCACTACTCGCTAAAATGTCTCCTCTTTATCTTCTTCGTGTCGCGGGGACGACAGTATTTCAGATCTTGTTGGCCCAAAACTTTGCCACTTCCACAACGTCGTCAGTGGCAGCGCAGAGGTCACTTTGACTGCACGTTTAGGGAAGCATAGGGTAGGATAGGAGAAGGAACATGGTTTGCTACATAGCTTCACAACCACTCCCTACTGCCCCATCCTAGTGGAGCATCTCCCTGCAGGGTGTAAACTTCCGTTATCCACACAGAAGTCCCTGAACCGTCTCCGGACACAAGTGGGAAGATGTACCTCTAACCTGGTAAAGTGAGGCTATCTCGGCGGAATGTTTCCTCAAAAGTTTGTAAAATAGCATTTGCATTTCCCCTTGCAACTTCTTGGGCTGACTTTGTATGATATTCATTGATATTGCTACCCTCTAACTGCACGTCTCCATGGTCAACTGCAATATTGTTAAGTACTGCTCTAGCCACTATGGTTGTTTTCACATTTCCTAGTTTGCATGTACGCCATGTAAAAGACATTGAAAAGCGTTGTTTCCACAGCCCAAAGCAGCAGCGTCCCACAGTAATTCTTGTTGCAATAATTTATGTGCTTCGTTATATTTTTCCTTGCTTCTATTTTGCATTGTAGGTATATAATAATAAACTAAATTGGTTAAACAGAAGTGCAACATAAATTAAATACAACTGCACATGTTACATTTGTAGGTCAAACGTCATTTTCTATCAGCTGGTGTAGAGTCGGCCATTTTTATGGTACTGTTATAGTAGGGGTCTGGGTTTCATAACTTTATAATAGGTTTATCGAACGTTTTAGTGCTAAAATGTGTTTATGAATAACAATTTTTGACATTTGAGACATTAGCAAGCCTTTAGATGTTCTATAACTTATTATGAATAAGACCGTATATAGATAAATTGATTGTTAAAGTATGATTTAATGTTAATGTTGTTCATGTTCCTCCATACTTCCCGTGGGTGTCGTAAAAGGCGACTAAGGGAGACCGGAGAATGGCAAGCAGCGTTCTTTATGCATTCCACCACCATACCATACTGCGATCGCCAACCCGCCTGTCAAGCGTGGCGATTATGGCAAACCCCCCTCAAAATTGGGGGAGGCCTATGTCCAGCAGTGGACGTCTTTCGGCTGAAATGATGATGATGATGTTGTTCATGTTGTTTGATAGTCAGGCAAACTATTTCTGAATAATTATATTCAAAACCACCCCCTGTGTACACTGAGTATATCTTAGATGACTCAACGTGTCTCGGTAGCGGTGGCCACTTGAACTGTCAATTAGAAGATATTGAGGAGCCATGATTGACGACACCCTAATGCTCAGATAGGAACTGTTTTGATTTAGTGAGCTGCTGCACAGACGTACAGGTAGACTGGTGCATTTAAAAAAAGTTTTAAAACTAAAACCGGACTACTTAAGGGGCTTACATGACCTAAAGCATGGTCACTGTCGGACTGCATAGAAAAGAAAGAGAAGCGCGATGACACAACACTGGTAATTGCGAAATATGAAATAATTGTTTGTTTGCAAAAATCTATAGTTTGGACTAAAAAAATAAAACAGAATAATCTGACAAAAAAACAGAATGATTAGTATGGTTTTTATTATAAAAATAAAGTTTTTAGAGGTATCTTCATGATTTTTTTCTATCATATCAAATTAGTTGTATTATGTTTTCAACTCACTGTCTACCTGGCATATATCCTGAAGAATATCATATATGTTTCTGATTTTGTTTACTGTAGGTGATCACATACTTTTATTGTTTCTAAAACTTGCGTGTTTTGTGTTTAGGTCCTGTAAGCCCCTTAAAAGGATGAAACAAGAAAGTACCTACCTTCCCGCTAGTCGCATGCCGCTGTACTAACATACACATATATGCCATGCGACCACTGAAAGGTACTTTGACTGAATGATCGTCATTTATTTCTACGGGCCATTTGTCAAAAACATGATGCAGTCGAGAATATGTCTGAAAAAGGAATAAAAATAAATCAATAATTATAGACTTTCAAAATTATTTAAATAGGGAACTAAAAAAATTCCAAATACGTACTGTATACATTGAAATACTTTGGCTATGGTTATGGCTGCATGTCGTTCAAAAGTGCCTTGTATATACCCATTTGAAATAAATGATTTGACTTTGACTTTGCCATGCCTTGAGCCTTTTCTCCAACAATTCTTCGCGGAAAAAAATATACTTACTTATAAAAAATACAATATCTTAAAAAATGTAAGGTAAACGCTCCAATCATGGGCAGTAGTAGAAAATATTTGGCATTATTTCAAATTTATCAAAGTAGTTATTGCTTAATCTGTCTGTTCCATTTTGGTATTTGTGAAAGACGGTACCACTTAACAGTCGAAGTTACAAATACTAATTTATCTTTCTTAGAAGAAATAATAATTTCTTTTTATAACTCGTTTTTTTTTCACTAATAATGGTCAGGTAAAAACCTAGTAATGGACACCCCATTTATAGTCAGCTCCAGTAATGAACAGCTAGTAATGGTCATAAAATAAACAGAAATTAAATCAAATCTCACCCAGGTAAGTTTTAACAGCTTTACTAGAAAAAAAATAAATATACTTAGATACTTAGATAAAACATTTATTAGGAAAAAACACAAAAACATTAAAAAAATTAACATACTTATTACCTTCTCAATTATTTGAAGAAACAACATTATAAAATTTTAAGTTTTTATCTTAAAACTGAGTAGTTTTTTTTAACTTCAGTCTTTTATTGAGATCACAATCATCTTAACTCAAATCAGTCTTAAATTAATCGACAGCTACTCACTAACTAAAGTAGTCTTGTACAGATATCAAAAAATTATATCAGGTATACTTAAATAACTTTAAGAGCGTTTACGCCGTACGGCATTTCATACAAACTTTCAAGCCCTTGTTTTTCGAAATTAATGAACGGCTTTTAATGAAACTTCCTAAGCATAAGCAGGATACAAAGGTCTAAAAAGTTAGTAGAAAACATTTTCGAAATGTCTTATATAAAAAAGATAACTGGAAATATCTGTTTCTATGGAAAGTTTAAATTCGGTCTAATTTGGCTGTAACACTATTTTTCGAAAATGTTCTCTACTAACTTTTTAGACCTTTGTATTTTGCTTATACATACGAAGTTTCATTAAAATCGGTTCATACACTTCGAAAAAAAAAGGGCTTGAAAGTTTGTATGAAATACAGTTCGGCGTAATCGCTCTTAAGGTACAAAAACACAAATTTATCAATTTCTGGTATTGTAAAACAGCCTTTCTTAACAAACTGTGGCATTCCTATTTGGCACACAACCGGGCCCATATAACAACTAGCAGGACTTTTTCCCGTCACTTTATTCCGTAAAGTCATTCGCGGAACACCATATTTCTTGGCTGCTGATGAACAGCTTACACCTCTTTTCACCGCTTCTATAGCAAGGCTCATCTGATGAAGTGTATAGCATTTCTTGGGCGCCATTCCTTTGAAAAACATGAAAATATAACAATGATTACCATGCATTATGTTTTTCTTAAGTGATTATGTGCTAGTAACGGTCACACCAGTAGTGGTCAGTGTTGACCATTACTAGAACCGTCACTTGTACGATTGCGTAACAAATGTCAAATGCATGATCATTATACTTTGAGTCTAAATCTGATGAAAGACGCGAAAAACGCTATTGTACCAATTATGATCAGTTTGACCATAATTGGTACAGACCGATTTGAAAGGTTCCAGTAAAGAACACTTCAGTTAAAAAAAAAGATATAAAGTAAATTAGTGAAATTATGTTGTAATTTGTATCCCAATCATCTTAACATACATATCAATGATAGGGTACAAATAAAACACTACTCTTCACAGTAAAAACAACTCAAAATAAGTACTCACCCCACTAAAGAGATTCACAAAAATTTAATAACTTTGCGACAGCGTGTAGTTCACATGACCACCGTTTTGAAAATGGACAACGTTTAGACGTCACTTGGCATTTTTGACAAGCTGAGTGTCTATGGTTTGTTTTTTAATGTTGCCATTTTCCCCACAACATTTGTAATTCTTATTTGAAAGGTTTTCTTTTCAACTGACCATTTTTGGAGCGCTTACCATTACTGGTGCAGTTACTACTGGTGCAGTTACCTTACCTTATTTACGGAACTTCCTTTACTTTTCACCGACTTCAGAATTATGTTCTTAATTTGCGCAAAAACAAAGGCATCTCCTAATGTTATTGTCCTCATATCCGCGTGAGGTGAGAGTACCAGTTACACGCCATTTATCCTGGCCGTCACTTGTTTCTGTGGGCCATTTGTCAAAAACTCGGATGTCACTACTCGTACTGATTTATGGGTGTACCGGAATGCAATACTTATAATGGATAAATATTGTAGAATATTTTTTGCAGAGATGCTAGGGTGAGTATGATTGTTTGGTGAATTGGTTTAGAACATAATTATAGAAGTTTAGAAAACTGGATATGTATTTTTTTTTTTAATAAAAAAAACTATATGAAAACTTGATCTCGTTTTAGATAACTGTCAATAAAGTCAAATTCTCTTCAGTCGTTTCTGACCAGCAAGATTATTTATTTATTAAATGTGTCAAAGGGGATAAATCATTGCCATAGTGAAAAATAAAATAAAAGCGAATATACCTACCTAGTATTTTTTTTTTCTGTATTAGATTGTCGGTGCTTCTCAACACACATGATTAGAATAAGTTTGGTATATTTTTAATATTATAGATATTATTTTAAAATGCTGATAGTACTAAAAACTTTTCACAGAAAAGTCACCCTACTAACAATCGAAGTCAGTCTCCGGTATTCGGTTTACGCCAAATTGAGCTGTCAGTGTGACGTCATCAATCATGATGTAACGATGCGATGCCATGTAAATTGTGACGAGTATTAAAACTTCTTCTCATTTCCTTGAGTGTGCATGATATTGTTCGATACAGTCGGTGGAGCGTGAATGTTTAACTATCATTTATATAAATTTCCTTGTCATGTTTATGATTTGGGCATATTATAATCTTGACTGTATCGTTCCTCTAGTGGTCGTTAGCGCTACTGTTAAACATGAGGTCCTGGGTTCGAATCTTATGTCGGGTGTTTGGTATTTGGTTATTCCATCTGGAATTTCTCAGTAGCAGGCCGAAGTCTGGATGCCCGGTTGATGGCTGGAGACTTAAACATAACTTGCGAAATGTGCCCAACCCTTTGGGGACACTTGGTGTGATAATGACATGTAAAATCTTGATTATTTTGACACTGTAAAGAGGAAATCTGGATTAGAAAGTTAAACTTAAGTTTGTTATGAATGGCGTCAACTGATTGTAATAATAATATAATTATTATTTTGCTATTATCTACTGTATTTAATTTTTGTATCAGAAACATTTTTTTACTATTTATTTATTACATACATACGCTACCATTACAGTGTCCCAATTCGGCAGTGTGTAATAATTTAACAGTTCATGGAATAATTTACAACATATATGATTTACAAATTACAAACATAACACGTGTCGTTACTTGTTTACTATTTGTGTCTTGAATTTATAATGACTACCGTTTCAACCTAAACTATTTAATTAAATTTTTGCTTAAAAAATCCACTGTTTTATAACTCAAGTTAGATAGGTACTATTAATTATAGTTTTTTTTATATTTTAGGTATTAAGTATAAATTATTCGAGATAAAACATTTTTTTTATTGTTTCTGTGGCAAAAAACATTTCTCTTTTCAATTCTTTTACATTTTTTACCTTACCTACTTTTTTACTACATACTACAATGTCGCAGCATCATGCTGAGATAGGAGCCTTTTGGCATGTGCGTGTGGTGTGAGGGCCACTTTGTCAAAACTCTTTGAAAATGTGCTTAGGATTTAGTGAACATTCCCAAAGAATTGTGAAAGTTGGTATCAGATTTTGTGAAAGTCTAATAACCGAGTTATAGACTGTAAAGTTGGGCCCTCAGTTCTCACATAGAGGATTGAGGGCCCACCTGAAACTGATAAACTATGGACACTACAGAAAAAGTCTTTATTCCAAAATCTAAGCAAATGCCAAACAAAATTTGTGAAAACAAGATATTATCGCAAAACACTGTCCTACTTTGTATATCTTCGTACAAAATGGGCCCTCAATTCTCATACACGTAAAAGTTTATTACACAATTATAATGAAATCATTAACTTACAGCTACTGTTTGAAATCCTATATGCTACTAAATAAATTGTGAAAATTTATACAATACAATAACAGGTCACCACTTTTTGTTGTTTGAAAGTTATCCCTCAGTCCTCCATTTCTTTTGTTTTCGATTTATTACGCTTATCGTATGAAAGATAAGACAAATACAAAATTGTCTCTTTTTGTGTCAAAATTGTGCAACAAATTCGATACCAGAATGAAATTAAAAGACCCTTTATTATATAAGAAAATCGAGTTTTATTTTTATTATCTGAATTTGCAATAGGGTGACCACAATTTCTTTTAGCTTGCATTAAAGATTAGTAAATGTAGAGTATAAGTTTTAATAAACTTTCTTCGATTTTTCGCTTATTATCGTCATAGCATTTGTACTCAAGTTTCGTGATAAAAAAAAAAATATTTCGGAATTCGAATGATCACAAAAAAAAAATACTGTTACCCAAATCATTTTTGCTTGAAATATCGTTCGTTCTGATGACAATAATCAAATAATTTATTTATTATTTTTATAAAGGCTTTTGCCCAGCCATGGGACAATGTATGCTAAATATAATCCTAAATAATATTATAAATAAAACTAATAACTAGCTAATATTATATTAAAAATATTATTACATGTATTATATAATTATTGTTTACATAATTATATGCACAATCGTTGTAATATTTAGTGTAGTTACTAAACAGTAGTTTATGATAGTGCAGCGGAAGTTGTAGGTAATAAAGCATTAAGGCGAGTTTTATGAAACAGTTGTAGTGAAGAATAAAAATAATAATAATTTTTTAATACGCGTCTTAATAATAATTAATTCATCTTCGGTCAAGACACTATTAAAATATTTTTTTAATAGTGTCTTGACCGAAGATGTGTTTACATCTTCGGTCAAGACACTCAATCATCTTCGGTCAAGATATCAGACATTCAAGGTAAGTTTGTTTTGATACCTAGGTACACATAATTTTATGAGCTCGTAATATTTTACTAAATAGTACTTAGATAGTCACTCTAAGAATTGTTTAGGTAATTCAATTTCACCTATTTATAAATTGTAAAATTTTTAAAATAAAATATAATTGTTTCATACTCCAGAACACATCTTTGTTATTGTGCAAGTACCTACCTAGGAATAAAAAAAACATCCAGGAACGCACTGCTTTATTAGGTACTAGCTTCTTCCCGCGACTTCGTCCGCGTGAAATTCGAAGGTCATATGGCTCCATCTATTATCATAATAACGTTATTATTGTTTTCTTCGGGAACAGCACTTTTTTCGGGATGAAAGGTACAGTGGCTTAGGCGTGAAAAGCTAACAAACAAACTTACTTTCGCATTTATAATATTAGTTAGGATTATATTTAGCCTACGTTGTCCCATTGCTAGGCCTTGCCTTTATAAAAATAATAAATAAATTATTTGATTATTGTCATTAGTTTTTTCGGAACGAACAATTTTTCAAGCAAAAATTATTTGGGGAACAGTATTTTACTATGCGATCGTTCAATTTCCGAAATTATTTTTTTTTTATCACGAAACTTGAGTACAAATGCTATGACGATAATAAGCGAAAAATCGAAGAAAGTTTATTAAAACCTATGACTCTACGTTTACTAATCTTTACTGCAATCTAAAAGAAATTGTGGTCACCCTATTTCCTAATACAGAGAATAAAAATAAAACTCGATTTACTTATACAATAAAGGGTCTTTTAATTTCTTTCTGGTATCGCATTTGTTGCACATTTTTTTTCACAAAAAGAGACAATTTTGTATTTGTCTTATCTTTCATACGATAAGCGTAATAAATCGAAAACAAAATAAAATGGAGGACTGAGGGCCCGAATTTTATCAAGTTCATAACTTTTAAACAACAAAAGGTGGTGACCTGTTCTTGCTTTCATAAATTTTCACAATTTATTTAGTAGCATATAGGATTTCAAACAGTAGCTGTAAGTTAATGATTTCATTATAATTGCGTAATAAACTTTTACGTGTATGAGAATTGAGGGCCCATTTTGTACGAAGATATACAAAGTAGGACAGTGTTTTGCGATAATATCTTGTTTTCACAAATTTTGTTTGGCATTAGCTTAGATTTTGGCATTAACACTTTTTCTGTAGTGTCCATAGTTTATCAGTTTTAGGTGGGCCCTCAATCCTCTATGTGAGAACTGAGGGCCCAACTTTACAGTCTATAACTCGGTTATTAGACTTTCACAAAATCTGATATCAACTTTCACAATTCTTTGGGAATGTTCACTAAATCCTAAGCACATTTTCAAAGAGTTTTAACAAAGTGGCCCTCACACCACACGCACATCTTTTGGCCTCGTATAGGACTTTCTGTTTTATTTTCCTTTTGTTACTTTTTTTTTAATATAATTTGGATTATTATTTGACTGTGTTTAGTTTTTTGTGATCTTCCTGTACGAGTCGCAATAAATACTTTTTCTTTCTTTCTTTCTTTCTTTAATAGTATTTTATATAAATCAATCCACAAGAAAACCCCCGAATACTATAACATTACATTTTACATTAAAGCATAATAAGCCTATAACATTCCCACTGCTGGGACACAGGCCTCCTCTCTGTGAGAGGAAGTGGGTCATAATCCACCACGCGGGTTGGTAGATGTCCCTTGTCTTAAAATTTTTGGTTCTAGGCCATGCCGGTTTCCTCACTATGTTTTCCTTCACCGTTTTGAGAGCAGTGTTGATAAAATTAAATACACAAAGTAAATGCATGCCTGGGTTCAAAATCACGACCATAGGTTGGATTTGATATCACTGGGCTACGACTGCTCAATTAAATAATAATAATACCTATAGCATCTATGAATTAACGGTAAATAAATCATCTACTCCATAATTCACCAATCAATGAGATCAAATACCGCACTAATTAGTGTAACAATAATCCAGGTATAATTAAGCCTCGGTCAGCAATCTCACATAACACTCAATTGACAAACACCGGAATTAGGTGCCTTTCTGTAATTAGGTGTCTATCCGTAATTAGGTTGCTGACATGTTAAATCGGATGTCAATTTATCTGAGATAGGAAATGGTGTTGTTACCTTATTAGGTGATAGTATTGTGCTGTTGTTATCTTTGATGTACCGACGCCGACGCCAGCACATCAAGCTACCAGAAACTGTCAAAGGGGCATGCCAGGTGGCCATAGTAATTTAGGCCCACTGTACACACATATAAAAAATGATTATAATAATAGGAGGCAATTCCAATAATTAATTAGTAAAAGAAATGATTTACAAAAAACTTAGCATTTGAAGTTATTTAAGATTCTTATAATATATATGAAGGGGAAAGTATAGTGTGTCTCGTTATTATCAGCCATATTTGAATTAGAGTGGGCTAGAGTGGGCTACAGTGGGTTGTGTGTTGGATAATGCGCAATAGAAAAACAGTTTTCAGTTCAAATGAGATTATAATTTCACAAACAATTTAATCACGCTAGCAAATTACACACTAGGTAGGTACACTACACAACCCGACACGGAACGCCGACAGTTTTTGAGCACATGTTGTTCGTACGATGTCCAATGTCCAAGCGAGCTCCACATAGCTCCTGTCGCGCTGTCCTCCAGCGCCGACCCCCCCACGAACTCAGGCCAGACTCTGTCAAGCGCCACCAGATGGCGCTAGCGTTCCGATTCCGGTTGTCAAGTCAGCTCCCGTACTAATGACGTTTCCGACACGGTCATCCTGCGATACACACGTCCTCGTGTGTTAATCTGTAAACAAACATACCCGCAAAGTATCACATAGCTCGGTCACTCCTGACCAATATGGTACAGGTAAAACCACAATGAAAATTCGAACAAACCAAAAAAATTGCAGAGTTCAGAGCATTACTCATTATTTGATTAACAAATCTCAAGATCACAAACTAAATAATCAACTAAGGTGCATGTGTCTCATACTACCAAGTAACCTCCAGTTACTCAACCATTCATTTGCGCATCCCCTCGGATCGCCAAGTCACTCACGGACTTTGTGGTTTCTCACAAAACCCTACTCAACACACACACACACACACACACACCCACAACTTAATCTCTGCTCTGTTTCATCAACAAGACTTTTACTTGGCTTTCCTCAAATTCGTCAGTAATACTCTGATCCCTTGGCCTGTGCCATGGCATGTGCCTTAGCCTCATGAGCGTACTTGATTCAACCAGATCCATGTAATCAAACGGTAATCAATCATAGCAAAAAAAAAAACATCAACCATAGCCATGTACCATCGTTATCCACATTACAACCATAATCTTTTTCACTAAGAGCCTTGGGCACCTGGAAACCCACACACGAGTAAACCACTCTAACGCCACGGCGCTCCGGCCGACCAGCAATCCACATTGCTCTCACACATCCAGCGCATGGATCCACATCCATCACCCTGTGACTACACACAACTTTACTACGCCCGTTAGAGAACACCTACTCGCGTGGCTCCCACTACATAGGCTTGCTCATTGCTCATCACCACTGTGATCACTATCTACTTCGACTGGTACATGACCTACTGACATCATTCTTAAACTAACGTGAGCGTATTTAAAATTGCATTGTAACTTAGATTGGGCTACACCCAACAATGTAACCATTTTTACTGTTATCTACCAGGGAAGCACTCAGTACCAGAGTCAAAACAAAATGAAAACGGCTCACCAGATTCGGTAGACAATCCACTCGCCGTCACTGCCTCCCTGGCAGAAGTAGTGAAACCTCCTGCACGAAAAGCACCGTCCCTGATCAGCGAGCACTCCCACAGGAGACCCAAAGAATGCAGCGCCGCCCGACACTGCCATCCCGCCCGCACACGCCGCCGCGCGCCAACCTGTAACCACAAAAAAAACCAACAGCAGTGCATGTTCCACTCGGCCAATTCTGACCACTTACGGCTTCTAACTTTTGAAAACAGAAAGCTTTAATCCTCTTCTCATTGTTTTTACAAAACAATACCTCTAAATTAACTAAACAAACTTTGATTAATTATAGCAAAAACATCCAATGACCAGACCCATGTAAACAAACTTTGATTATCTAATCAAAGCGAAAATTGTTGTAATTGTATCACTAACATAATTGTAAGTTTAGTTTATTGTTACTAATACTGTATGGGTCTCATGGTTACTCGCAATAAAGAATTTAATTTTTATTAATTACTTTAAAAAAAAAATCATTACCAACTCTTTCTCTCAAAGCGACATGTTAAACAACACCCATACTCATTCAAATAATAGAAAGCTCATTAAAATATTGCAGCGCTCATGCTCTGACCTCCATCAGGTCTTCATCATCACAAGCTTATAACTTCCATCCAGTCATAAGCATCAAACCAAACGACCTCCATCCGGTCTTCAACACGTAACCTCCATCCGGTTACTAACACAACAGGCAACCACTATCCGGTCACCTCCACATGTAACCTCCATCCGGTTACACACCACCCAAACGAGCCACAAGCCTACGAGCCTTTATCAAAATAAACTTAAACTAGGTCTGTTCAACATGTTACTTTATTTGTCCTATCATAATATTACTTTGCCAGTAAATGTCGGATAGAAATGTAATAAAATCTCAAGTCTTCGCTCGCTAATTGCAACGCTACATATGATTTGTTTTGTGCTGAATACACGCGTTTAACCAATACTAGTCAATGCAACAACGTTATTAACTCGTTTGCCACTTAATTTGGCTGCACAACTCGCTTTTACTAACGAGCATTCAGCACCAGAATCATAAACAAAACAATACAGCTCACCTTTATTTTCTAACGTGCCTGAGTGTAGCTGTACGACGCAAACGTCCACTCGCCACTGCTGCTTGCAGCACGCGGTCCACCTCCATCATCTGCCTGGCTGCCACTGCTCGTGCACCGGGCCGCGGCCCATGACATGTCGCGACATGTCCTGGATTCCCTCACTTGCAGCACACGAAGGGCTTCACCGACGGCTGCAGGGCTGCTTGGCTCGATTCTTGAAATTACCCCACGTCACTGGTAGCTCCCCGTCGTACTCCTACGTCCTTGGCTCCCTTTGTGCGCCTTAATGACGGCCACACGCAACAATTTGACCTCCTTGCAGTGAATTTTCAGCAAAACACAAATCAGCTATCGTACTGTGTGCTGCTACGTTTGCACACGACGCGTCCTACCGTGTGTTCTTGATACGACGGACTCAAACGCCGGTTACAGACACACTTTTTTTCTTATTTTTTTTTAAACGTGGCGGTAGGGCGCAACTGGTGCGTCACTGTGCAAAGGTATTTCTGCATACAGCCTATGCCCAAAACAACATGTACTATGATCGTGCATCCGTATCTGGTTTGTCTAGGTCGAACTTGGACAGATCCACACGCGATTATTTAATAAGCGTTCGCATGTTTGCAGTTTGTTTATCAAATGTCAACGATCACTTTAATTTTAAGCGTTCTGATTTTGCGCATGAACCAACACTAATCCCAGTTCTGATGAAGGGGAAAGTATAGTGTGTCTCGTTATTATCAGCCATATTTGAATTAGAGTGGGCTAGAGTGGGCTACAGTGGGCTACAGTGGGTTGTGTGTTGGATAATGCGCAATAGAAAAACGGTTTTCAGTTCAAATGAGATTATAATTTCACAAACAATTTAATCACGCTAGCAAATTACACACTAGGTAGGTACACTACACAACCAGACACGGAACGCCGACAGTTTCTGAGCACAAGTTGTTCGTACGATGTGCAATGTCCAAGCGAGCTCCACATAGCTCCTGTCGCGCTGTCCTCCAGCGCCGACCCCCCCACGAACTCAGGCCAGACTCTGTCAAGTGCCACCAGATGGCGCTAGCGTTCCGATTCCGGTTGTCAAGTCAGCTCCCGTACTAATGACGTTTCCGACATATAAATCATTACAGGTTATGTTAAATAAGTGAAATATCACCTTAATACATTATTTTAATTCATGTAGGAGCATAATTAACTGGAAGTCAAAGAATACAAAATATATTGTAGTTTTACATATTTATTCATTTTGTTCATCATTATACCACTAAAACATCATCCAAAAATTGTGCGATTGTCGAAGCGTCTAATAATATCAAATCCAAGTTGTCGCCAGTGTCGTCATGAGTAGAGGGAGCAGAATCCATAAACAGGTCGTGGTTGTCAGGTGTAGGAGAATTTTCCGAGTCAGTATTCATGGGTAAAAGTAGTCAATTTAAACCGCAAAAATATAATATGTACACAAGTCGCTGACACTTTGACACTTTTGACATTTACGTTTTCCGGCAACTGACAAGTTAGACTTGGTGCTGCCATAAAAAATGCAAAAAATGTTAGATTTTTTTTGTTTATCACTAGAATCATCAAAGATAGAAATAATAATTATTATTAAAGGGGTTTTTTGTACATTATGTATACTTTGCTTGGAAGAAAATGGACGTTGTTCAATAATAAACATGATGACTGATTATTCCGATTAATTACCTGTCAACATTTTTGTGTAAGGGCAACAAAAATTCAAATGAATTTTTAAGAAAATTTAGTCGTTTTAATATTTAGTATTTTTGAATAAATTATGCCGACTTGCACAGAATAATGAATACGTGGTAGACATGGGAAAAATATTGCCGTGTTTTTATAGTAAAACAAATCCCTTGTGCGTCGCGCGGGCATTGCATGCCCCTTTTCCCAATCAACCTTGTACCTTATGCTTTAGCGATAAAGTTGAAAATCTATTAAATAAATTTGACAGGTTGTAGTAGCTTGATGTGCATGTGTTGACATACCCACATCTTAATACATACTTAGTAAATTTCAGATTGACTGACCCGATGGTCTCGAGGTCGCCAGATCTCCCGCGCTAAAAGGCTAGTCTCTGCTGAAATTGGTCGCTATGGCCGAAATTCGGTCTAGAGGACTATCTATATTTATGTCAAATTAATATAATGTCTAAACCTTGAACGTCTTTGAAGCGTACTGTACTGTTGCATTCTGTATAAGATCATTATTAACAGATTGTCTAATCTGGTTTTTTTGTTTGTGATTGGTATGTGCCGGTACCTGTCTACAACGCCACTTGCGAACAACGCGTCATACTGACGTCACGCAAAATTCTGCATCTAGCAAGCAAACTTTACCGCGCAACTAGCATAGATACAACGGCCCGACATGAATCATCGGGCAGTTGCCCGCCAGACACAACACCCACCTGGCCCGAGGGTTCTCCCTTTCATAGAAAAAGGAGAATCCTCGGACCAGCCGGTCGATTCTGTAAAAAACTCACCGTGAAAACTTAGATGAGTGAGTTTTATTTTGCTAGGAATTGACACTATTGACAGCTCACTCCACGCTCACTTCACCTAAGTTTTCAAGGTGAGATTTTTACAGAATAGCATCGCAGGTCCCCACCTGCGGTGCTATTCTGTAAAAATCTGGGTGTAAAATTCACTCCCCACCCCCCGGTGGGGAGTGAATTTTACACCCTGTTTCTCATTATAGCTACTTTAAATTACGATTTCTACGTAAAAAAAAGTTCGCGAGCGGCGCGCGGACGGCGCAGGGGCTGCGTACGAACATGAAATGCACGTGCGTAGTTCATAAGCGGCTCGAGAGCGGCGCATTCGCCAGGTCTAGACACGCCTTTACTTCACCCAAATTATCACGGTGAGATTTTTACAGAATAGCAGTATATATTTTTACAGTAGGTACTCTAGGTCATCATCATCTGCCTAGCCTTTTCCCAACTATATTGGGGTCGGCTTCCAGTCTAACCGGATGCAGCTGAATACCAGTATTTTACATGGAGCGACTGCCTATCTGACCTCCACAACCCAGTTAGTGGGCAATACGATACCCCTTGATAAGACTGGTTGTCAGATTTTCGGGCTTCGGAGTACACTACAGTACTCTAAGTACTTATAAGAAATCAAACAGCGATAAATGATTACGTTTTTCTACTTCAGCTAACTTGTCACTGTTTTCTTCCAAACAAAAACGTAATACAATATATTTGACACCGCATTCTAAACTCGCTTGACTGTTCGAATGGAATCAGAGTTATTTTATTGCCAGCTTGCACTACATAAGGTCGACGTTAGGTGACAACCTTTAAAGTACCTACACGATGGACGGTATTCATTTTACAGTGCAAGCTTAACACCGACCCAATAGTACAATGGACTCGTGTAAATCCACGCATCTATCTTCGACCCCCATTTAAGACTCCCATCACCGTCCATTATCAAATATGCACAAGATAAATAATGACCAATCCACTTTAATCAACTTATTTAAAGAGGTAATTCATTGCATCAAAATCCATTACCAAGTTTATTTAAACAATTGTTTAAGAGAATTCAATCTGCATACGTAATGTATAACTAACAATGTTTTTGTGACGGACAGTGGGGTAGAAGGACAGAGTAGATAAGTACAGAAGGCCGAGACATACCAAGAGCGAAAACCAACATTGTGGCTCTGTCTCGCATAGGGTTACAGCATTATGCTGAGCGATGGCCGTTTTGCGTGGACGTGACGCATGCTTTGCCCTAACTTGTTCTTTCCTAAGAAAGAACAAGTTGGGGCAAAGTATGCAAATATGTGTGTATATATGAAAATATGTTTATTAAAAAAATATTATATTATTATATAGTTTAATATAGAAATAAACATGTTTTCTTTCTTTCAAAACACACGCACACATAGACACGCTTCATGCACAGTCATGAGCATAAATACGTTACAATTACGCCAGATCCAAAAGCAATTATCATTTAAAGTCATGATAGAAATATAGTGCAACTAACATAGCAACCAGCCATAGAAACCATACTATTACCACTTTCTTATCGTATCGTTGACAAATATTTATGTAAAATTCATGCTGACCATTCGCTGACGCACACATAAATATTATTATAAATATACTATTATGAAATATATCTCGAAGTTGAGGCGTTATTTCAAGAGAAAATCGTTTTTAGGGTTCCGTACCCAAAGGGTAAAAACGGGACCCTATTACTAAGACTTCGCTGTCTGTCCGTCTGTCTGTCTGTCTGTCACCAGGCTGTATCTCAAGAACCGGGATAGCTAGACAGTTGAAATTTTCACAAACTATGTATTTCTGTTGCCGCTATAACAACAAATACTAAAAACAAATTAAATTAACAAACGCGATTTTTTTTGCCCTTTTTTGCTCGATATCAAAAATGGCAACAGGTAGGTACTTGAAATATTCACAAAATACTCAGTTGTATTTTAACTTTAATAATAAATAATAAAATTAAAATAAAATAAATATTTAAGGGGGGCTCCCATACAACAAACATGTTTTTTTGGCGTTTTTGCCTTGTGGTACGGAACCCTTCGTGTGCGAGGCCGACTCGCACTTGGCCAGTTTTTTTTTAACTTTGCGTAAGCACGAGCGCAAATGTACTTGCGACTGGCATTTGTTTGACGCCGGCTCCGTGGTCAAGTAGAATTGGCCAACGTTAGGGCCAACCCAATTCTATAAAAAGTTTGAGATCTCTATAGTCTGTACGCGTCTATTTGTGTGTACGTTTTCACTCGATGTATGGAGTGAACCTTCTGTCTTTTGTATTATTCTCTGGTAAAAGGCAATGTCGACCATTGTCCGAAGTGACAAATGTAATGAATAATTTAATGGGTGTCCGTGATTAAGATAATTGAATGTTAGCGTTCTATTGAATCGGACTGAGTGGTCATTTGGATTATGTTATTATTATGTAATCGTTTTAAAGGTTTTTGTTGACTGGTTGGACACTATTAACAACTGAATTGATTATGTGCCCATTGTTGTTACTCATATTGGTATCTGTAATAGCAACACTAATCAATTAACAATTTTATTATGTATAAATGTGTAAAAGAGAACAGTGTTCCTATAAGGATTTAGGGGCGGCCTTTGCCCAGCTGTGGGACAGTATAGGCTAACATAAAAACATGTAACGTTCATCAAGGGCAATAGATTTTTTTTTTTCACAAATACCTGTCATTTTATCTTGTTACAATGTGTTACGTGACCAAAATGGCGAAATGTGTGTAAATATAACGTCTAACCAATTAAAAAAACCGGGCAAGAGAGAGTTGGACTCGCACACCTAAGGTTCCGTAACATCCGGGCTTATGCATAAGGTTTATGTTTATGAAATTAAATGTATTTTTTTTATATTTGAGTTGATTTAATGAAAGGTAACTTGTGGTATACGATTTATGCCGAATAAAAAAAATACTACTTATTAGATCTCTATCAAACTAATTTTCGGTGGAAGTTTACATGGTAATTCATACATTATTGGTATCATATATTTTTGTGACACATTTTACCACTTTGGAAGTGTCTCTCGCGCAAACTATTCACTTTAGAAAAAAATTATATTAGAAATCTCAATATCATTTTTGAAGACCTATCCATAGATACCCACGTATGGGATTGATGAAAAAAAAAAATTTGCGTTTCAGTTCTAAGTATGGGGAACCAACAAAATTAATTGTTTTTTTTTTCTATTTTTGTGTGAAAATCTTAATGCAGTTCACAGAATACAACTACTTACCAAGTTTCAACAGTATAGTTCTTATAGTTTCGGAAAAAAGTGGCTGTGACATACGGACGGACAGACAGACAGACACGAATCTATAAGGGTTCCGTTTTTTGCCATTTGGCAACGGAACCCTAAAAAGAATTTATTGTACTTAGCTTCCAATTTAAATAAAAAAAAATCGAATAATAAGAGCCCGCCTAAAATATTACCCCACATTACTTAAAAAAAAAAATTATGCAAAATTAAAAAAAGGTCCATCCATTTTCCGCAGATTATAAATCTCAAATCATTAAGTAGACTGGATAAAAAACACTCAGAGACCAAATTAAATTCACATTTTTTCCACCCACCTAACCCTTGAAATGCGTGTCGGATTCAACGGGGCTTTATTGCACGGAAAATGGGTAAAAAAGACCCACTCGGGCAAAAATCTTGAACTGTCAACGGTCGGTGTTAGTTATGAGCGTTTAGATTGTTCTATGCTGTGGAGTTGAATTAAGATGAAAATCATCATCTGCCTAGCCTTTTCCCAACTACGTATGTTGGGGTCAGCTTCCAGTCTAACCGGATGCAGCTGAATACCAGTATTTTACATGGAGCGACTGCTTATCTCACCTGCACAACCCAGTTACTCTGGGTAACTACTGGGTAATACGATACCCAGTGGTGAGACTGCTTGTCAAACTTTCTTGTTGTAATCGTAACGACTGTCAAAGATCCTCGAATGACAGCCGGGACCAACGGCTTAACGTGCTTTCCGAGGCAAGAGGGGTCACGGTATATAAAGATGGTCACCCATACACAGACCAGTCGCGGCAAGCGTAGCTTAACCTGATCGATCGACCTGTGCGGCTGTTATTATGTAGCCACGGGCCCCTCCTGAATTAAGTTGAAAATGTTTATCAATAATTATAAGCTTAACGGCTTTTATGGAATAAGATGACATTGTTTTAATGTTTTCTTAAATTTTGGTTTATTGCAAAAAGTCACAGTACAGTAAAATTAAACTACTTTAGTGTGACAAAGTGGTGTCCGATCTGAAAACCAATTCTAGTAATTAAAACTTTCAAAATATAATTGCAATCTCATCTCAGTGGCAATCAATGTCATAAACTTGTCAAAATGTAGGTAAATTAGAGGAATTTTTGACAGATTGAGACTGTGATCAGGGGGCCTAAAAAGGCCACTTTGGCAGAATCATAAAAGGATAACATTATGAATAGTAATGGACAAGTGAACTGCTATGTTAATCGTATCAAATCCCATTGATGACGGACTTTAAATTTTTTTTTTTTGGCATGTGCCACCAATCAATCCAATCCAAATCCAATCCCAATCTCTTTGATTATACCTACGTAGTGCAGCGAAAAAAGAAAAACACGGACTGTCTTCTCCATATTATGTTTCATAATCCTTTTATTTTTTATGATTACTTATCCTTTTATGATTCTGCCAAAGTGGCCGTTTTAGGCCCCCAGACTGTGAAGGTTCTTAAAATTACGAGAATTGCCCCTTTGGTTGCAAGTGTGAAATTAGTTTGTATTAGTGAAATAAAAACATTCACTTAAAACAATACAATTCAGATTAAAATCAATTAACCTTTATACATCTAGGATGTTTAAACGTTAATTGATTTTGCTTCCTTCATTTACTGAGTTATGAATGTTTTATTTTCAATTCAAACACATTCAGCTAAACGTTCTCTCAATCCTGTTACAACTTGCACCCCACACCAACCCGCCCAGCTATTTGTAAGGAAATCAATGCAAAGGAAACACAAAGCGGCAAAATATCGCGACGTCCGCCACAGAGGACCGAAATGGCCAGCTTCTGACGGTAAATTTAACATTTTTACTCTCAGCGATGTAGGGTTACCCTTTCCGTTTGTCCATTGAATATTACAATACTGTTAGGGCAAGTGTGAGGCGTTTTGACCCTTCCGTTTTTGGTTGTTTATTGTGTATAGGAATAATATCAATAAATTGCTGTGTGCAGGGTACATTAGCTACAGATGTTTTTATTAAAAAAATTTTGGTCTATAAATATTTTGTTTGAATAAGTAAATGTAACGGCGCTGGATAGCTTTTATCAGAAGGGGAAATCATATTAGTGGTTCAGCAGCTTCAATATCATGAGGGGGCCTAAAAAGGCCACTTTGGCAGAATCGTAAAAGGATCTCTTAATGGACAGTTAACTGTTAAGTTAATCGTATCAAGTCCCATTGGTGAAGCCTTTTTCAGTTATTTTTTTTTTGTCTGGGCTAAAATACCAATCTATCCAATCCAAATCCAATCTCTTTGATTGTACCTACGTAGTGCAGCAAAAAAATAAAACACGGACTATCTTCGCCATATTATAATTCATAATGTTATCCTTTTATGATTCTCCAAAGTGGCCTTTTTAAGCCCCCAGGATTGTGCCGGAATATGACAGTCCGTCGTGGATGTAGTACGACAGCGGCTCCCCTGACATCATCTCTGTCATCAGAAGACAGCCGCCATGCAACCAACGATGCAACGCTCTGCTAGAGTGACTGTCACCAGCCAGTGTCACTTTTATCCGACCTCTTCGGTGGTTCCTAGTAACTTCGTTACAAAACTAGATGTCACTAGCTGCAACTTCAAAACTTTTGTTACTCTATATTTCTAATTAAGCTACAGAAAAAAATATACAATCCATGCTTCTATGCTATATATTCACTTATGACTTCTTCGAATAAAGAAATTAGAAAAGCATTATAGTCTAGCCAGTGAAATATTTTTTCCTTGGTACAAAAGTCGGAATTATTATTATTAGTCTGTGTGGTGCCGGACTTAAAGAATACCACCACCCCTTACTTCCCGTGGGTGTCGTAAAAGGCGACTAAGGATCGTACCGGAGAATGAGCAGCAGCGTTCTCTATGTATTCCACCATCATACCATACTGCGATCGCCAACCCGCCTGCCAAGCGTGGCGATTATGGCAAACCCTCCCAAAATTGGGGGAGGCCTATGTCCAGCAGTGGACGTCTATCGGCTGAAACGACGAACGACGATAAATTATTATTATTATATATTACCAGCTGCGCCCTGCGGTTTCACCCGCGTAAATGTCGATCCCGTGAGAACATCGGGATAAAAAGTAGCCTATATGTTAATGCAGGGTGTTAGCTACCTCCATATTTTTTTTATCAAAATTGGTCCAGCGGTTTGAGCGTGAAGAAGTAACAAACATATAAACACACACACTCACAAACTTTCGCCTTTATAATATTAGTGTGATTAATTTTGAGTAGATATGTACATGACTTCAATTTGAAATCCAACTATAGGATAAATCGTTTTATTCTGTCCGACAAGCAGCGCCCCGCGGTTTTACCCGCGTAAGTTTCGATCCCGTGGGAATATCGGGATAAAAGTATCCTATGTGTAAATTCAGGAAATGGTCTATCTATGTGCCAATTTTAATCCAAATCTGTTTAACGGTTTACGCGTGATTGAGAAACAAACATCTTCACAAACTTTCACATTTATAACATTATAATAGGATTTTTTCTGTAAACTGTAATCCAATAATTATATCTCTGGTAATTACGCAACATCTATGCTGTGACCGCGTTGTTCTTTTATTAATTTAAAAACGGATTTTGATGCGGTTTTCAACATCATAGAGAATTTATTCCGGAAGGTTTATAAGCATAATGCATGTATATTGAACTTAGATAAAATGAGCAGTGGTGGCCCAGCGGTAACGGCCATGACTTTCGAATAGGACGGACGTAGGTTCGAACCCAATCAGGCGCTTTACTTTGTGTAAATTATTCATCACCACTGCTCTCAAAACGGTGAAGGAAAACATCGTGAGGAAACCGACATGTCCTAGAACCAGAAATTCGAAGATATGTGATACCTACCAATCCACACCGGGCCCGCGTAGTAGATTACGGCCCACCCGCCCTGTGTCCCAGCAATAGGAACATTATAGGCTGATTATGTATGTCGTCGTCGTCGTCGTCGTTTCAGCCGATAGACGTCCACTGCTGGACATAGGCCTCCCCCAATTTTGGGGGGCGTTTGCCATAATCGCCACGCTTGGCAGGCGGGTTGGCGATCGCAGTATGGTATGATGGTGGAATAAATAGAGAACGCTGCTGCCCATTCTCCGGTAAGACCCTTAGTCGCCTTTTACGACACCCACGGGAAGTAAGGGGTGGTGCAATTCTTTAAGTCCGGCACCACACAGACAATTATGTACAAGACATTATGTATGTATGACAAAATAAAGAAATCTTCAAGTTTTGTCGGGTCTAATAATCCTGAACAAAACAAGACTAACCAACCATTTCCATCTCAATACTTCTACGTAACCCTATCCATCCCAGCGCATTAATCAAGGAAGCGACATGCATTAAAGTAAGGGAAGGTAATTAATATGTTCACGTCGTCTACTCACGACTTCGCTTCTCATTAAGACGCCATTACACTGAGAACACGCCATTTTACAAAAAGATCTCTTGTTCGGAGAATATTCATTTTTCATCGGATAGAGTACCTACTTTGTTTGGAAAATGACAAGTATTTGTATGTTACTTATACTCTGATGATATTATCTTGTTATTTGTGAAATTATTGTTTTGATTATCGTGGGCTGCCTCGTTAATCTAATGGTAGCAAGCGCTACTGCTGACGAAAATGATGTTGGAATTTTCCATCGTATTTTAGCCAAGTCTATTTCTAGAGCAGAAAAACATTATTTAATTTTTAATAGGTAATAAATTAGATTAAGTTAGTTTTGTATGACTAACATTAGTTTATTTACTTTAGTTAGTAAGTTGTTATTTGTAAAAGCACGATGGGATTGACGTCGTCGCATAAGCGTAAAAAAATGCCTTAAATAAAAAAAATAAAAATTTCTATCAACGTTTGAGAGTACCTAAATGAAAAAAAAAAACACATTCATTATTGAAAAACTGTAGTGACGATCAAAATGTTACACTTTTTTCGGGCTAGCTCTCATTCGCCAAGTGCGGAGAGTATGAAGAAAGTGTAAAGAACTTCGTACCAACAAAAGTTTGTATATTTGTGTGCAAATGCATCTGTATTCACTATTTATTTGCCAAAAATGTAAACAAATAAAAATTTTTGATTTTGATTTTGACTCTGAAATCAACTTAATTTTTCATTGAAATAAAGTTGATATTTGTTTAATTTGAAATAGGATGCGGCTGTGCAGCACTGCGCGCTTTTACTATAGCATCCCTAACAAATTGTAATCATACCTACGTACAAACACATGATGCTGCGTCCACAACTCGGGCCTTTTAATCCAAACCCAGAAGCGTGTATAGAAGTGCCAATAAACTTCAACAAAATTTGCCCAACAAAAGCTTATAAGCTCGAAACCATTTCACACACAGAATCCCTCTCGTAATGAAACCAAACCTGTGGAAACCGGTCCCATTTGCAAATACTCGTCAACCCTTAATCTGCCGCTTGCATTTTACGAGACCTACGGCAATATCTGTCAATGTCCTTATCAATAAATTGTGAGCGTTTAGAGCAAACGACGTCGTTTGACGGTTTGAGGCGCGCGGCCCTAATCCGCGGTCTATTGGACCCCATCTGCGTTGCAAGGGTTAAGTCGCGACAAATAGACCATTTGCAAATAATAAGACGCAGTGAAAGAATAAATTAAGGGCTTCGAGGGTTGGGCGTGGCGTTAGAGGGTTGAATTGAAAATCTGTGTGGAAATGCTTTTTGTTTTATGAATTGGATTATATTTTTAGCGAGTTTGTAGAGGGAGAGTGATTGGTCAATTTTTGTTGTTGTGTTATAGTGTTGTACTGATTAGGATACTTCTAGTATAGGGACAAACATATAGTAAACTGAATGCAACTTTATTATTTTTACATACGATCTAAATAAACCACAAAAAATCAGATACAAATTACTATTGCTAATGAGTTCATGACGAATGACCCAAATCTATTCAATATATTAGTTATGAGCATTTAATAGTTAAAAAATTGCTTAGATGAATTTAAATCTGTTCTAATTTCATTATATTTTATTCAAAAATTATGTTTAGAAAACTGAAGTGTTATCTTGTTGGTCTAGTGCTCGTAAGTGACAATGAGATCCTGGGTTCGATTCCTACGTTACGCAAAGCCTTTTGGGATTTCTCCCTGGAATTTCTCAATAGCAGCCAGGAGTCTGGATCTGATCCCAGATGATGGCAAGAGGCTCGCATTCTGTTACATGGGGCTTAAACGTAACTGGCGACATGTGAGTGTACTATAAGTACACTTCTGCCTAAGGCTGCCTTTCCACCAGAGATGAGCGAGGATGCGTACCGAGGGATGTGTGTGAAACCAACCAATAACATCGCTTCATTTTTATAGCTTGAACTAAGTTAGCGTTGGTATTTGTTAGTTTAGTGTCCTCTAAGAGGCGATCGGCAGCAGCGGCGACCTCTTGCGTCCGGCCCTGGTGCAAGCCATGGGCCGGGGCGAGAGGGAGTGGGAGGCAGTCACCTCCTTCTGCGAAGCAGTCATGCTAGCGAAGGAGGTGGCGGGACGGCTCAGGGAGAGAGCCTCCCGTCCCAGCCACCGCGGAAGACGCTCCGGGCGTCGGGAGCCGCGTGACGACTCCCGGCCACCGTAGGCGCGGGCCTGCGGGCGGAGAATAATCGGTAGCTCACCGTCCGATCAGGACCAGGACCCTGCCGGACGGCGCGTACGTGTTCCACGCGCGGCTCAAATAGATGTCAGTATCGAGGAGAGGCCCCCTTAGGGTCGAAGCTTGCCGGGTCAGCGGGATTGTCCGAAAGGGTTACCGCTGGCCCGGAACATAAAGGGCTAAGGAAGGAACACGGGTGGGTTTTAGTCAGTAAGAGTCTGACACTCCCTTCCGCTGCACCCAGAGCGGGAGGAGTTATTTGATGATTTCCCATCCGCAAAAAAAAGGGTGTGAGCTACCTTCATAGAAAATTTTATCAAAACTGGTCCAGTCGTTTGAGCGTGAAGAAGTAACAAACATATAAACACACACACAAACTTCCGCCTTTATAATATTAATAATATTAGTGTGATACTTTGGGAATAAATTTCTTTAAACCTACATCCTCACAACTTTTTGAAGACTTAACAGACAAACTATCAAATTACATCCAAGCGATTAATTTTCAATTCGAATCCAAAACAAAATTCATTAATATTATCATACATAAGCTTTCCCCTGGACAACCCGTGGAGATCTCTCAAGGCGCCGTTTTCCGTCTTACAGTATGGCAATTAATAATTATTGCACCTAGTTCCGGCCGTTTCCGGCAGGGGAGACTTCCGGTACACAGGGGAGTGACAGGGGAAGGTTAGTTTATGATTATAAGTACTTTAGAAGGGATTTGTGATGTTATTGTGTAATTTTTTTTATATTTATTTCTGTAAATTAGTTCAAAAAACTCTCTGGAGGGACTCGTGGCTAAGTAACAACAACTGCACAGATCGATCGACCAGGTTAAGCGTCGCTTGCCGCGGTCGGTCCGTGGATGGGTGACCAACTTTACATACCGAGACCCCTCCGTGGGTCGGAAAGCACGTCCGTTGGCCCCAGCTGTCATTCTTGGATCTTTTACAGTCGTTACGCATCGTCAGAAGCTCGACGAAAGTCTGACAACTAATCTTACCACGGGTATCGTGTTACCCAGTAACTGGGTTATAGAGGTCAGATCCAATTTGTCTAAAGTAACTCCCCTTTGGGAGTATTTTTTTAAACCTTTGTATAAGAAAAAACTGAGTTAACGAATGAACCCAGTCAGGCACTTTACTTTGTGTGAATTATTTCATCATCACTGCTCTCAAAACGGTGTAGGAAAACATCGTGAGGAAACCGGCATGTTCTAGAACCAAAAATTCGAAGACATGTGACATCTACCAACCCGCACTGGGCTCGCGTGGTGGGTTACGGCCCACTCCCTCTCATAGAGAGGAGGCCAGTGTTCCAGTAGTGAGGACATAATAGGCTGAGTATGTATATCGAATGAACCGAGTTCAATCAACGATCGAAAAAACACAATATCAGAAGCAGTTAATGGAGAAAGGACTTCGCCTAAACGTCATCAATAACTATGAACATTGAAACCTACCGTACGTACTAAGTACGCAATATTAAACTGCTCTTTATGGGAAAATTAAATTTGTCATGGCGCCTAAAATATACAGGGTGTTTGGTGCATCTATAATAAAATTCCCAAGGACATTAGAGACTGCAATAACATCCTTAAATTCAAAAATAAATTATTTAAATTTCTTAACGAACACTCATTTTACTCAGTGAAGGAATTTTTAGACTTAAAATTATTTTACTATGTTTTTATTATTTTTTTCCTCTTTACTGCTTTAAATAAAGTGTTAATGTCTGATTGAGCGCATTGTGAACTGTATTAATAATTGTTTATTGTTTAATTATTATTTTATTTATAAATTTGTATGCCCATGAGGCTGATCACAGCATGAACTCACTGTATGTTGTAAGACCTATATTGTAACCTGTGTATCACAAATAAACTGTTTGATTTGATTTACCTTTGCGAATGTTTGGACACAATTAATAGAAGCTTTGTCAAAACCACATTTCACACGACCAAATCCTCAAAGCGCATTTCATCTGAAATATGAAGCACACTATTCCCGTTTTAATTACCTAGATTGGTAGCGTACATCACAATTTATGAGGACGATATAACTGCAGGTTTATGTCCTAGTGTAATGCGAATTTTGATTACCTTGCTATCTATTTCCGTGGTGCTTAAGTGTATTAGTGTTGCTATATTATTTTCATTTGGTCGGATGCGTTTTATTGCTGGTTCTAACTGTACTGGTACGCCATTGTCATCATCAGCGGCTTTGAACGCTTTATTATCGGATACTTATATTTTAATAATGTTTTTATTATTGTCTTATGGGATGAGTCATTCCAGCGGGTTAGACAACTCGACAATATTAATTGCGTAATTTACGTTGTCGAAAACACAAATTTTTCAAACATATGAAGGAATTGAATAGGAATTTCCTACAAAATCTTTCGGATTGTGAAAAAAGGTTTGTCAATTGGGGTGCTTCTTACTGTTTCTTGCATTTATATCTTCTGCTCTCAAACATTAGCGACCGTCATTATGTAGTACTAGCTTCTGTTCGCAACTTTGTCCGCGTGAAATTTCTTGTTCTTCCAACCCACCCCGTTGCATCGTATTGCCTGCCCGCACTATTACTTCGTATTCGCTTAGCGTTATTCCTTCCTCAAGTAGGTAAGTATTGAATTATCAAATGCAAAAATAACTTTAAAATCCGACTAGCACTTTTAGAGTGTTCAAACAAACACTCTTCATCTTTATTAAGTTAGCAACTACAGATATAAAACTCAACATATCACAAGTAACCAGAATAAATTAAACAAGGCGTGAGTCTATAGTTATGTAAATTGACAAGATACAAACAAAAATATCATCATCATCATTTTTTATTTATATCTAATCGTATGCTGCACTGGCTGACGTCATCACGTCAACGCCGGCTGTCGCTGAAAACCAGTGCTGGGGCTCTGTCTAAGGTCTTAGCATTATGCTGAGCGATGGCCGTTTTGCGTTTTGACGCATACTTTCTCCCAAATTGTTATTTTGTTTTTTTTTGTTTGTGTTTTTTTTTATGCGTCGTGTTTGCCGCAAATAAAACTATTTTCTTGCTTTCTTTCTAGCAAATGCCAACATGTTACATCTATCTAAACCGTCAGCACCATTGTCTTCGCGTTTCCTCACAAAATCACCGAACACACAAACACAAGAGGTCCCCACATGTCGTAACACATCATTAATCTCTGATCTATGTGACATTTAATTACCTAAAACACCATATATTAGGCGTTCTTCCGTCCTTACCCCATAGGATCACTTACAAACTTATCTGCAACAAGCAATGCAAAAATAAACTCTGTTGCTTTATGATAAAGTGGCTGTAACTGCAGGAGTAACTTGGTAAGGTTCTGGTAATTAATATTGTCTTTCTTATTGCTTCACGCCTAAGATTTTATTGCTTTGTTATATTGTTTATATTATTGGGAACGCGTGAATCGTCACTCATGATCAAGATATGGGTGTAGGAAACTTATCTTATACTGAATACAATTATTTTCTTAGCGCACCAGGGTAAAAAGACGATGAAGCTGTTGATCTAGACCAACCTCGAGAAGACGACATCTAGATTACAGGAGGGTACCTATACAATGATAATGATGGTGATTGACAAATTCAATATCTTTTATTTCACATAAACCTACATGGGCACTTATGAATCGTCAGAAGCTATGTGCACGGTTCGAATTGATCGTTTCCTATGAAAAATAATATGGCAAATATAGCAGTCATCAAAACAATAATTTATTATCAAGCTAGTATTTAGGAAGTGACTAATAATAGCCCAAATATCTTCATTATGATGATCACAAAATTACTGAATTTAATATCCCTCACTAGGTAATCAAAAACATACATAGAAGCAGACCACTAAACATTCAAACACAAACCTTTCAAAGAACATCCACCTCAGAAAATATTAACTCAAAAAAAAATCCAAAAAATAAAACCAGACTGTAAGAGTTTCCTGCTATCATCTCCAAGATTACTTAATGCACATTCCTATTCTGAAACGTGGTGAGTCCCTGACAAATACTAGGACATTTCACAGTCTGCCGGGCGTGGTGTTAAGGCCCGGGTTATACGAGAGCAGTTTTTCAAGCTAGTTCAATGAAATTTCGTCGACCGCATGAAGCTAGTACACAAACCAGGATAATTAAATCAGTGGTGCTCAAAAAATATAATCCTGTCATCATCTTTATCAGCCTAGCCCTTTCCCAATTATTTTAGGGACGGCTGCCAGTCTAACCGGATGCTGCTGAATACCAGTATTTTACAAGAAGTGTCTGCTTATCTGATACCCCTGGTAAAACTGGTTGCAAGACTTTCGGGCTTCTGCCGACCCGTAACGACTGTCAAAGATCCACGAATGACGGCCGGGAACAACAGCTTGACGAGCTTTCCGAGGCACGGAGAGGTTTTTGTATATAAAGATGATCGTCCAACCACGGACCAACCACGGCAAGCGTAGCTTAACGTGATCGATCTAGCCGTGCGGCTGTTATTAATTAGCCACAAGCAATAAAAAGCAATCAAAATGTCCTAGCTTGAAACGCTAGCTTACTAGCTTTCTCAGTAGCCTACTAGCCTAGAGATGAAGCTAGTTCTGTATACACGAAGGCAGAGTTACTAGCTTGCTAGCTTACTAAATCTAGCTTACTATCCGGGCTTGAGAATCTAACCTCGTGTGACCCGGGCATAAGGGCTCACACAATGCTGTAGTATTTTAAATGTGGATGAAATGCTAGCTACGGTTGTATTTTAAGGCGAGCCAAATGTGTGGACATTTGTTTGCAACAAAGCACTAAATGGGATGCATTTTGTTTAGGAGTGCTGTTTTGTGTGTGTCCTTTTGATCGAGTGATTTTGTGTTGAGTGGTATCTTGTATTGTGACGTAGCATCACGTTTGTATTCCTGAAAGGGATAAACAGAGCTGTGTAAGGCGCTGATTAATTTAACAGGACTAAACTAAAATTTATCTTCTGTCCTTTTCTTAATAAAATAGAAAGAAAAAGATGCACTGAACTTAAATTTAATTTAGTTTGTGAACAAGGCAAACGGCAACAATGACTAGATATTATAAGAAATAAACTGTGATGATAAAAACATCAGTCCCATAAAAAAACAAACACAAAACATACCTAGGTATATACAATATGTACACAAAACAGCTTATAAACCAAAATCACAAAACATTTTGCTCTCACACATTAAACATTTGTTCTCATACATTGGGTATCTTCGTCAATGAGAAAATGTTCTCCGTAGCGGACATCTATTTGATGTGTGCCAACCGTTCGTGATATATGCCTTGCGCTTCGCTTCCTTTAGGTAGGTAGCGTTAGTACTAAAATAAGTTTGATAAATTCTGTAAATCTTTAAATGTCCCTAGAATCTGTTATAGAAATTAAATAAATATAATTATTAAAGTGAAACACCTTAAGCGGCGATTCGATAATAATTGGACGAGAAATGAGACTTAAATATCAAGGACGCGTCACTTTTAGCACATTTCGTTAGATGAGAAAGATATAACTCTCTCAGTCTCTCACACTAAATCCCTCTTATTCTTTATTTTTAAGAAGCTTCACTTCAGTCACGTGTATGGTGCTGCAAGCGTATTTTTTTTTTCATTATTTTTAGTTAATTTTGAAACAATTCACCTTTTTTATTACAGCAGTAGCTGCAAAATCCAGAAATTAGCAAGCTATTTATGTGAATCAACTGATTTATATTTATAAGCCCGGTTGGGCCAGTTTCCAGTCTAATTAGACTAAGCTTGGTAGATATTATAATACGTTACAGCAGCATATCATCATCTGCCTAGCCTTTTCCCAACTATGTTATGGTCGGCTTCCAGTCTAACCAGATGCAGCTGAATACCAGTATTTTACATGGAGCGACTGCCTATATCGAGATAGCTAAAAATGAGAAAAATGAGATAGGACTTTCAGTCATGCGAGCGATGATCTGATCTCCACAACCCAGTTACTGGGTAATACGATACTCCTTGATAAGACTGGTTGTCAGACTTTCGGGCTTCTTCTTCCCGTAACGACTGTCAAAGATCAACGAATGACAGTCGGGACCACAGAGGGGTCTTGGTATGTGAAAGTGGTCATCCATCCACGGACCAACCGCGGCAAGCGTAGCTTTACCTGGTCGATCGACCTGTGCAGCTGTTATTACTTAGCCACGAGCCCCCAAGCATCTAACAAAGCAAAATAAACATATAAAATAAACGAGAACGTAAAACATCTCTAAGTGCTTCAATACATACATAAGAAACATCCCACAGAACCCTTTTCACCGTACAATTCCGTTGCCAATCGTAAATTTATCTCAGGGGCTATTAGTTCGATAAAATTCAACTAAAACGATAAATAAAACCGACTTTGACGGATAGCCCATTTCCCCCACAAAGAATAGCCAGACAATAATAACATTGCGGCCGAAATGAACTCTAACGACAAAACCTTAGAGTTGAAAGTTAACGTTGCTGGTTGGTAAAGAAAAGTTGGTGAAATTTTTGTATCTATGTCACATGGGAATGTTTTGTCCGAAACCAAACTTATTTACCGTCGAAGACTGAATAAAACATTAGCAGAAGAAAGATGTACACAAATCGAATTGGGACAGAATGATTCATTTGTTTTCACTGATAATAATGAATTATCTGATCGACGTGTGTAATTGCGGGTGGAAATAGAAAAACAATAAAAAAGATAAATATTATGTAGTAAGAGAATCATTCTTATGAAATATCGATGTTCAGAACTGTCACACTTTTTCTAAAATTCGATGTGCCATTATAATGACGACGTGCTGTAGTGCGATTTATTCAGAAACTAGCTGACCCAGGGAACTTTGTACCGCCTTAGAATTAATAAATGTGAGAAAATAAATTAACACCTAATCTTCTTTCTTTTTCTTGAAATTTGCTGATGTTTTAATAGTTATTCTGCTATTCGGGACGGAGGCAAATCCAACATGATGAAGTATTCCCGTTTGAGTACCTATGTTTTGAGCACCTATGCATTGAGCACCAATCAATATTTTAACGTGGTGCTCAAAGGGGAATAATCTTCTTCTTCTATCTATATCTATACATATAATAAAATTGTAGAAAAGTGGTGTCTGTACAATGGAAATATATTAAAAAAAAGTAGCAGGGGTTGTTATTATATCGATGCCGAACCCGAAATTGTAATTACATTTTTTTTTTGTCTGTTTGTCTGTTTGTCGGTTTGTCTGTTTGTCGGTTTGTCTGTTTGTCTGCTGTGTTTGTGCACGCTAATATCAGAAACGGCTTATTCGATTTAGATGCGGTTTTCACTAATATATTGTAGTAAGCTTCACTTAACATTTAGTGTTTATTTCATGTCAATCGGTTCATAAATAAAAAAAGTTATGTCAATTTAAAGAATCACGGCGAACATTTGTTAAGGTATTCTATCAGAGTACGTAAACGCCTCGCGCCTGCGCGTCCGTGGCTATATATACAAGGTGTAACGGAAAGGGGGTATCAACCCTGAAGGAGGTGAATGAATATGAAAAAAAAAATTGCGACCTCCCATAGTAATAGCACATCAATGATTTACTATTACTATGGGAGGTCCAAAATTTTTTTCATATTTCGACCTATGTTCTTTGCGGAAATTTGTTCAGTTTCATGAGCACATTCACCTCCTTCAGGGTTGATACCCCCTTTCCGTTACACCTTGTATAAAGCGCGCTGAGAGCCGCACCGCTGCCATAATTCCGATCCAGCCTGTCCCTTGCTGCCCTCTCCCAGCGACGCCCTAAGCCGAGGTCCGTACCCCTCAGGGGGTGCCCTTAGCGTGTAGTCGCTTAGTTTTTAAGTTTATATTGTGTTGTTAAGTTGTGTATTATGCCCTGGCTGGAGGCCTTAATTTATTGAGGCATCCACAGGAAAGCCAGGTTAAGCAGTCGACAACCCCTCAGGTTGAACTGCGAGATGACCATTTCAAAAGAAAATGCGCCGCTGCCATAAGGATTCAGTTATTCGTAGCGAACGCACGTATCCTGGAGAGTATAGGCGAATAGTTGGATTCGATTATTGCGATTCACTTGAATACTGACTGTTTGCATATTTCATATATTTATATTTTAGGGTTTGTAGGTTAGGTTCTTTTTCTTAATTTTCTTTAAAATTTTGTAAGTATTTGGTATAGGTTAGGCGGTTCTTTCCTTGATTTTTGGGTATTTACTTATCTTAATTTTTATTTAGGGTTTTGTAAATAAATATTGTAAGCATTTATTATTGGTTAGGCATTTCTTTCCCTGATTTTCGGTATACTTATCTTAATTTGTATTTAGGGTTTGTATATAAATATTATAAGTATTTGGTATAGGTTAGGCATTTCTTTTCTTGATTTTCTTTATTAAGTATAAGTTCATTAGCTTAGGTTAGGTTAGGTCTGTGTAGTGCCGGACTTAAAGAATACCACCACCCCTTACTTCCCGTGGGTGTCGTAAAAGGCGACTAAGGATCGTACCGGAGAATGGGCAGCAGCGTTCTCTATGTATTCCACCACCATACCATACTGCGATCGCCAACCCGCCTGCCAAGCGTGGCGATTATGGCAAGCCCTCCCAAAATTGAGGGAGGCCTATGTCCAGCAGTGGACGTCTATCGGCTGAAACGACGACGACGAGCTTAGGTTAGTAATTATTTTTTCTAGCAATTCTTTTGTTTCATAAAGTTAGTACGTTTGTCTGTGTAGAAGAATAGCACCACCCCTTACTTCCCGTGGGTGTCGTAAAAGGCGACTAAGGGTCTCACCGGAGAATGGGCAGCAGCGTTCTCTATGCATTCCACCACCATACCATACTGCGATCGCCAACCCGCCTGCCAAGCGTGGCGATTATGGCAAACCCCCCCAAAATTGGGGGAGGCCTATGTCCAGCAGTGGACGTCTATCGGCTGAAATGATGATGATAATGACGTTTGGTTTACACGTCTTAACACTTATTACTTAAACTGTGATAATTTCAGACTGTATAATAATCTGTATTTATAATTTAATTGTTTACGATAGTCCGTGTTTACTAAATAACTGTGTGTTAAGTAGTAAGTACTATTTTATTGTAAGAAAGCCTCGAAGAAGATCCAACCTCTCCCAATGTAGCAGAAATGCTAAAAGGATGAGATTAGTTCGATCACAGGAATCTGAGGAAGGTTGTTAGGCAAAAGGCTCTCTGCACCAGGCTAGGTTTCGTGCTGCAGAAACTTCGACTCAGCGAGAATCTCGACTGAGTTCAAATCGTTCTCGAATGATGACAACTCGAAATAGGGAAAACGGGGAACAACGAAAGGCACGTTTATCTGTCGATCGCGAAGCTCACGTGCTATCGCGTGAGTCTGAGACTTTTGCTGTCAGGGAAACCCGCCTGAGCTCCCAGAGAGTACGGACAACAAATGCTCGATCCCAGGAGACACAGGACGAACGGGAAATACGTCTCACTGCCGATCGTGAAGCTCATACACTATCGCGTGAGTCTGAGACTTTCACTGATAGGGAAATTCGTCTGAGTTCTCAGAGGGTTCGGACAGCAAATGTTCGGTCTCAGGAAACACAGGAAGAACGAGAAATACGTCTCACTGCCGATCGTGAAGCTCAAGCACTAGAGTCTGAGACTTTCACTGAAATTCGCCTGAGTTCTCAGAGGGTTCGGACAGCAAATGCCCGGTCTGTAGACGGTATATGTAATTTAAAATATGCTGCCCGAAAAGTCACTATTCCACGCGGACGAAGTCGCGGGCACAGCTAGTACATATAATAAAATTGTAGAAAAGTGGTGTCTGTACAATGGAAATATATAAAAAAAAAGTAGCAGGGGTTGTTATTATATCGATGCCGAACCCGAAATTGTAATTAAATTTTTTTTTGTCTGTTTGTCTGTTTGTCTGTATGTTTGTGCACGCTAATATCAGAAACGGCTTATTAGATTTAGATGCGGTTTTCACTAATATATTGTAGTAAGCTTCACTTAACATTTAGTGTTTATTTCATGTCAATCGGTTCATAAATGAAAAAGTTATGTCAATTTAAAGAATCACGGCGAACATTTGTTAAGGTATTCAGTGAACGCGCGTATCCTGGAGAGTATAGGCGAACAGTTGCATTCGATTATTGCGATTCACTTGAATGCTGGCTAAATAATAACAGCCGCACAGGTCGATCGATCAGGTTAAGCTACGCTTGCCGCGGTTGGTCTGTGGATGGGTGACCGACCATCTTTACATACCGAGACCCCTCCGTGCCTCGGAAAGCACGTTAAGCCGTTGGTCTTGGCTGTCATTCGTGGATCTTTGACAGTCGTTACGGGTAATCAGAAGCCCGAAAGTCTGACAACCAGTCCTACCAAGGGGTATCATATTACCCAGTAGCTGGGTTGTGGAGGTCAGATAGGCAGTCGATCCATGTAAAATACTGGTATTCAGCTGCATCCGGTTAGACTGGAAGCCGACCCCAACATAGTTGGGAAAAGGCTAGGCAGATGATGATGACTGACTGTTTGCATATTTCATTTATTTATTATTTTAGGGTTTGTAGGTTAGGTTCTTTTTCTTCATTTTCTTTAAAAATTTGTAAATAAATATTGTAAGTATTTGGTATAGGTTAGGCGGTTCTTTTCTTGATTTTTGGGTATTTACTTATCTTAATTTTTATTTAGGGTTTGTAAATAAATATTGTAAGCATTTATGATAGGTTAGGCATTTCTTTCCCTGATTTTCGGTATACTTATCTTCATTTGTATTTAGGGTTTGTATATAAATATTATAAATATTATTAAGTTATTTTCTTTATTAAGTATAAGTTCATTAGCTCAGGTTAGTAATTAATTTTTCTAGCAATTCTTTTGTTTTATAAAGTTAGTACGTTTGGTTTACACGTCTTAAGATTTATTACTTAAACTGTGATAATTTTAGACTGTATAATAATCTGTAAGTATTTATAATTTTGTCTGTGTGGTGCCGGACTTAAAGAATAGCACCACCCCATACTTCCCGTGGGTGTCGTAAAAGACGACTAAGGGAGACCGGAGAATGGGCAGCAGCGTTCTCTATGCATTCCACCACCATACCATACTGCGATCGCCAACCCGCCTGCCAAGCGTGGCGATTATGGCAAACCCCCCCCTTTTGGGGGAGGCCTATGTCCAGCAGTGGACGTCTTTCGGCTGAAATGATGATGATGATGATGATTTATAATTTAATTGTTTACGATAGTACGTGTTTACTAAATAACTGTGTGTTAAGTTGTAAGTACTGTTTTATTGTAAGAATGCCTCGAAGAAGATCCAACCTCTCCCAATGTAGCAGAAATGCTAAAAGGATGAGATTAGTTCGATCACAGGAATCTGAGGAACATCAGGCTAGGTTTCGTGCTGCAGAAACTTCGACAGCAAGAATCTCGACTGAGTTCAAATCGTTCTCGAATGATGACAACTCGAAATAGGGAAAACGGGGAACAACGAAAGGCACGTTTATCTGTCGATCGCGAAGCTCACGCGCTATCGCGTGAGTCTGAGACTTTTGCTGACAGGGAAACCCGCCTGAGCTCCCAGAGAGTACGGACAACAAATGCTCGATCCCAGGAGACACAGGACGAACGGGAAATACGTCTCACTGCCGATCGTGAAGCTCAAGCACTATCGGGTGAGTCTGAGACTTTCACTGATAGGGAAATTCGCCTGAGTTCTCAGAGGGTTCGGACAGCAAATGCCCGGTCTGTAGACGGTATATGTAATTCAAAATATGCTGCCCGAAAAGTCACTATTCCACGCGAACGAAGTCGCGGGCACAGCTAGTAAAAAATATTCAGCTTTATTCCCTTTTGAGCATAAAGCTGCGGTATAAAAATCGGTCCAGGCAGCCGTTCTTATGGTGTAGCTAACCCGACTTTGTTTTATTTATATAGATAGATAGATATGTATCTCCAATATGATAATGATAACGACAGGGTATTATCTAAACCATCCTAACTAATATTATAAAAGCGAAAGTAGGTAAGTTTGTTTGTTACCTTTTCACACTTATGAAATTTTGCATATACGTTTTCAGGGGTATAGAAAAGGACATAGGATACCTCTCATCCAGAAAAAATACTGTTCCCGAGTTAAGGCTCCTACAAACAGGCGCGACACGCGATATAATTGCGCGCGACACAAAAGCACCGCTCGTTGCGCGACTTGCGGTGCCTTTGTGTCGCGCGTGATTTTATCGCTTGTCGCGCCTGTTTGAAGGAGCATTTAAAGAATAATATCTTTCGATCGTCACAATTGCTTTAGGACACTAGATGACGCTACGTGTCTTTCGAATCATGATTGAAATATGATCCGACTTTCTGAGCAATATTCTAACAAAAACATAGTTAATAATATAATATTTCAATTATCATTAGTATTAGGTATGCTTTTAATAGGATTTGGATGAAATTTGGCACACAGATAGTTTATTATCGCCTGGATTAACACTTAAGATACTTTTTATCCCGCTAATACGTTTCCGTGGGATAATTTCCGACCTCCACCCGGACGAAGCCGCAGGCAAAAGCTAGCTTCAAATAAATAAATCAATATTTTCATCGTTCGTAATAACACTCAACAATGATACTCTCATTCCAATTGAGCAGTTCACACATAAAGTTTCAAAACCGGGCAAGAGCGAGTAAGACTCGCGCACCGAGGGTTCCGTACCACCATGTATTTTCTTAATTTTCATCTGCGAGGCCTGTATTCATCAAAGAATTTTAACACTGTCCACTGCGGTGTAGAATATTGCAGTTTTATGTCAGCGCCATCTCTTGACCGATAGTGGAACTGATTTAACTTTTGTTGATGATTTCTGAAAAAGTGTGCTATTTAGAGACTTCGTTTTATTTTTCCTGTAATCTTTATACAAACTTCCATCACATAGAATAATTTCTGATTTTTCTCTTTGCAAACTTCGGCGATAAGGGGGGAAAGGTATTTTTATTTTAATTTTTCTTCAAAAGTCGAAAACTATGCGGCCTAAAAATAAAGAAATGTTTGAGAACTTGCAAACTGCGCTCTTATATGATAGCCCAGTCCCTGTTGCAAAAAATATACATATATTTTTATTTCTTTCTTCTTTGCAAAATAATTGGGCAAACGTAATCTAAAACTATTCCAAATTTCAAGTTGATAGCATTAGTAGTTCTTGAGATATCCAGCTGTGACAGACAGACAGACTTAGTCTCACCACAAGGGTTCCGTTTTTATCATTTTGGTACGGAACCCTAAAATCACAAGCACTTATACCCCATAATATCACATCATTCAACCCTTTCAATCCTCGCGAAGTCCCCAAAACGAAGCGATGCGTAAAACTGATCCAAAGCAAATGTTTGTCTTTGTGACCGAAGGCAACATTTATAATTGGTTCGTCCACCATTTTTATTTTCGTGTCGTTTGTCCAATGTTTTTGCCTCAGGGTGTCTGTGAAGTGCACTTAATACGGCTGTTTTGATTTGAAAGCTATCATATTTCTCGGTTTCACGTTTTATAAAGGCTTCTCTTATTGTGGAAATGGTGTCTTCAAGGTGTTTCAATTCTTGTTTTAATTTTACAGGGTGTTAAGGCACTACCTCGAAAATTTAAAATCCACGAAAACCTACTAAGCGAGCGAAAGTGTTGCAATTACTTTTGAAACGCATAAGAAGAGTGATGGATATAATGTATGTGCGCTCGGAATAAAACGACGTATGTGCCAAAACGAATTGAGGTACTCCTTTTTTAACAAAATTAATTAATTAAATTTAAAACTACTTTGAGTAAATTTTGATATAATAATTCTCTATGTTTTAAAGTAAATTCCATTGAATAACTCTTAAGCTTTACGCCGTGAGGTCGAAAAAAGTAAAAAAATAAATATAACATTGCATTTTTTTTGTATCGAAAAAAATTCATTGAATCGTGTATTCCTTGTACAAGATACTAGACCTAGATGTCTGTGTGGTAAAGAATAGCACCACCCCGTACTTCCCGTGGGTGTCGTAAAAGGCGACTAAGGGAGACCGGAGAATGGGCAGCAGCGTTCTCTATGCATTACACCATCATACCATACTGCGATCGCCAACCCGCCTGCCACGCGTGGTGATTATGGCAAACCCCCCCCACCCACATTTGGGGCAGGCCTATGTCCAGCAGTGGAAGTCTTTCGGCTGAAATGGTGATGATGATGATGATACTAGACCTAAGATTTAAAAAAACATATACCCAAATTTTAAATTCCTATTCCATATTCTTAACAAGTTAAACGAAATAGAAAAACCACTTTTTTCACCATATCACCATAAAAGACAGATCACATACCCGTCAACTACGTTCTGTACATCAAACTAAGTAACATAGCATAAAAATAATTCCTGAGAAGCGACTTTTATTTTGGTTGTAAGAATTTGCCGTTTGCGGTAGTGTGCAATGTAACGCACGCAAAACATTGTGCTTGTGGATGCATGCAACGGTACAGGGGTCGTAAGAGTATTTAAAGTTGTGTTAAAATATTAAAAACTCGGAAGCGAGTTTTTAATATTTTTCATTTTTTAAGAAAAGTCAGTAAAAATTGGAATTTTGACCTTCAATATCTCCATAACCAGAAGGTTCTCAGGTATGGTCCTGTACAAAAAATATTATATTGTGCTTATGGGTGCATGCAACGGTAAAGGGGTCGTAGGTGTATTTAAAGTTGTGTTGTAATATTAAAATCTAGTTTCCGTAAAAAAAAGTCAGTAAAAATTTGAATTTTGACCTTCAATATCTCCGTATGTATAAGTGACTCTCAGTTTCGTTAAGTGTCTTTTTACACCCGTTATTTTTCTCGATATCATTCAATGCGTCTTTATTATAACCTGGTTGAGACTTGCACAGACTAGGGAAGCATGGCACAAAAAAGAGGAGACCTAAACTCAGTAGCGGGTGGATGATAATAATGATGATAATAATTGTCTTTACTACCATATTTTGATCCATAACTGTCACTATAAATAATATAATAGATAAAGTCCTCTTTCAATTTCAACTTCAAGGCGTTAAGAAGACTTCTGGATGTGGTGTTCCGTCGCTTCCGCGGACAAATACCACAGAACGGCACAAGAACATAAGCTAGTAAAGTGAAGTACTATTTTATAATAAAAATAAGTCTAAGGTATATACCTAACAATGGGCCTGCGTCGCCTGAAATAAAAGATTTTTTTTAAAATTATGATCACCTACTTAGAGCGAATTCCACCAAACTTTTATACCTAGAATAAGTCTTATCTTGAGCATAAATGTTGAATTTTTGTAAATTTTTCCATATTAGAGCTGTCAGTGTCAAACGTCAATTTTAATCCACGGTTAATTATATACCTGACTTTGGTAAAATCAGCCCTTAATCGTTTAATTTTACTTAAACTTATTTATTGATTTGTCTGAATGCCGTAATCGTTCCTTAACTTCCTTCTATTGACTACCTATAGGTATCTCATGGTGCCCTTGTTCATCAATATTCTAGTCTTCTGTTTCTTTGACTTTAGTTCCCTGAACTTTACTAACCCTAACACTTCTTAAGAAAACACGGTAAGAAATCTCTCCCACTCCCATAACTAAAATAGTTCCAAGAAAAATACGTAAACCAAGAATTTGCATTAAATTCTAAAGGAACTCCGCTATAATGCTTTCAGAAAGTTTGATATAAACACGCGCGTAAAACAAACGTGTCATAAACAGTATTAAATCCTATGAGTTCTGAGTTCCACGGCACTGGATAGTCCAAGTATATTAATGTCGCAAGTTCGCGACGTACGGTATCCGACTTTTGCATTTCCTTATTTCGTTGATCTAAGAATTGTTTTGGATAAGTCATTTTCGTAAGGCATTCCCATTTTGCCATGTCTTTGTTCGTCGAATCGTTGAGCTCCTTAAGTCCTGAGTTGGGCTGCTTGGTAACTGAAAAATGCGTGCACTGACTGGACAGGTCCACTCAATCTGTGGGATTCTTTCCTCAAAAGACCATTTCAGACAGTAATCTACATGGATTTTCACCCGACTGCGTCAGAAGGAGGGTTATGTTTTTTATATACACAATGACATTGATGAATTTTATTTAGACAATGGCTTTTTATTTTTTTTTGCGGATGGGAAATCATCAAATGACTCCTCCCGCTCTGGGTGGAGCGGAAGGGAGTGTCAGACTCTTACTGACTAAAACCCACCCGTGTTCCTTCCTTAGCCCTTTATGTTCCGGGCCAGCGGTAACCCTTTCGGACAATCCCGCTGACCCGGCAGGCTTCGCCCTAAGGGGCCCCTCCTCGATGCTGACATCTCTTTGAGGCGCGCGTGGAACACGTACGCGCCGTCCGGCACGGGCCTGGTCCTATACCTATGATTTATACCTATGGTTTAGACAATGGCTTGAATATTTACTTTGAAAAGTATTTTTTTTATTTTTCATTTAATGATTGTGAATAAAAAAATATGATTGACGTGTAAAGTGTTTGTAAAAACCTACTTACAGAAAATAAATCATTTATCTGAAAATTATGTAGATATTGAACATTCTAATATAATGGATGCGCCTCTTTTTATGATCCTCAAATAATTCCTACTTTGGGGTCCTAAAAATAATAACCAAAGTAAAAAGTAAGTAAGTATTAATAGCCAAAGTAACTGCGACTAACTTGTAAGTAGCGCTCGCCAGCAGCTTACCTACAGTTAAACTGGATGCAAGCGAATACCAGTAGTTCACATAAAGCGACTGCCTATCTGACCTCCACCTAGTTACTTGGTAATACGATAATCCTTGGTAAGACTGGAAAACACCAAAATACCACATCCAAGTGATATAATTTTTAGAGTTCCAGGTTGCTTCCAAGTTAAAATCTGTCTCTAAAATCGGAGGTACAATCCGATGGAGTCACGGAGTATATGCAAAATGCATGATTTATGGTTCATATGCATTTCGTCGCCTTGTACTAACTCGATTCGACAACTACGTCGATATATGACTTGGTATAAGTACTGTTTCTTGCTACAGTTGCTTATAAAGTTTTGAAATGAAGTACGAACTTCTCAATGTGATATTCAAATAATTGAGGATGCTCTGACGATTCTAGATTTAGTTTATTTATTAATACTACCATTGAAAAAGATCTGAGAAGAGAAAACTATCCTCGGCTAGTCTTAGCTCTACATAATTTGCATGATGCTATGGATATAAATTGAAATAGTATAATGATAAGGAAAATTGCAGCGTGCGTAAGTGTAAATACTTAGTTATGTACTTATAGGTATTTTAACAACAAACAATTTTCCGTCAACGACACATAGAAAGCATAAATTGCATTCCACATTTTTTCATGTTGTAGCTAATCTCCTAGTACAAGACATAACATAAAAAGAAAAAAAAAATTTAACGGTGTTTGTTCAAAATACATTTTCAAACAAATTTGAGCATTAGCGACATCTTTTTTTGGTTGAAGCTCTTTTGAATACATTCAAAATGACCCCAACATTAAAAAGAGATGATCATTTTATGTAACCATCTTACCTTCGTCTTATGTATAAAAATTAAAGACCGTTCACTAGTCTCACAAAAACTCAAAAATGGCTCGACCGATTGTGATTAAAGTTGTTGTGTGTATGCCGTAGAAGTTTCCTAACAAAAAAAATTAACCCATTAGCTAGTTTTTAGGGTTCCGTAGCCAAATGGCAAAAACGGAACCCTTATAGATTCGTCATGTATGTCTGTCTGTCTGTCCATCTGTCTGTCTGTCCGTCCGTATGTCACAGCCACTTTTCTCCGAAACTATAAGAACTATACTGTTGAAACTTGGTAAGTAGATGTATTCTGTGAACCGCATTAAGATTTTCACACAAAAATAGAAAAAAAACAATAAATTTTAGGGTTCCCCATACTTAGAACCGAAACTCAAAAATTTTTTTTTCATCAAACCCATACGTGTGAGTAGGTGTTAAAAAATGATATTGAGGTTTCTAATATATTTTTTTTCTAAACTGAATAGTTTGCGCGAGAGACACTTCCAAAGTGGTAAAATGTGTGTCCCCCCCCCCCTCTGTAACTTCTAAAATAAGAGAATGATAAAACTAAAAAAAATATATGATGTACATTACCATGTAAACTACCACCGAAAATTGGTTTGAATGAGATCTAGTAAGTAGTTATTTTTTAATACGTCATAAATCGTAAGCCGCAATTTACCATTCATTCAAGCAACTCGAAAAAAAAAAAAAAAACATTTAATTTCATAAACATAAACCTTATGCATAAACCCGGATGTTACGGAACCCTCGGTGCGCGAGTCCGACTCGCTCTTGCCCGGTTTTAATAAATCTGTAGTTATAAAATATACTGTCGCTGAAGCAGATGCAGTAACAAGTCAAAATTATAATTTACATTAAATTATTAAATCCCTTGTATTACATGAAGCTACAGCAGATATAAACGGTACACCTCGTAATAATAATATCAGAACCATTCACGTGTAACCATTAAAATTTGAAGCCGTTACCCGTAAACCTTTAGCGGCAATAACATGCCTCAGTTAGGATATAGTTTTATGTGCTATAACTGTTTAACACGATGTGCTAGCTTTTATAAGTCGTTTCGACACATGAATAAATTTAATCGCTTTTGGTGAGATTAAAAACTTTTTTTGTGTACTTTTATAATAATATCCCTATCACCTTTCCATGTTCATCTCAAGTTATTAGTCCTATGTAAATTATTGATCACCAGCAAAATCAACCTGTAATACCTGCTAGGACCACGCCTTCTCTCTGTGAGAGGTGGTCATGGGTCATTGTCCACCTTACGGGCCCAGTAACTATTGGCGGATGTCTTCAAATTTATAGAACATGCTTCCTCACGATGTTTTCCTTCACCGTTTTGAGCAGTGGTGATGAAATAATTTACGCAAAGTAAAGTGCCTGCTGTCTGTGTGGTGCCGGGACTTAAAGAATAGCACCACCCCATACTTCCCGTGGGTGTCGTAAAAGGCGACTAAGGGTCGTACCGGAGAAAGGGCAGCAGCGTTCTCTATGCATTCCACCACCATACAATACTGCGATCGCCAACCCGCCTGCCAAGCGTGGCGATTATGGCAAACCCCCCCAAGAATTTGGGGGAGGCCTATGTCCAGCAGTGGACGTCTTTCGGCTGAAATGATGATGATGATGATGATGAAAGTGCCTGCTTAGGTTTGAACCCACGGCCTACAACTCATAAGTCGCGACCATTACCACTGGGCCACCGCTTCTCACGAATAATTCATAATATATACAGTTAATATACCATATAAGTTGACCAATTCATAATATAAGAAATGCCAATTGGATGATAGTCTTCTTAATTTTCAATATAAATATACCATCATTGCTCGGAAACTTTAATAAAATATCCTTTGGTTTAACTAGCAACAATGTTGCAAAACTAATTGCGACTCAAGAAATGGACGATAGCTAAATATTTGAGTATGCCTGACGCAGCGATGAAAATTACGCCGATAGTATTATCAGTTACATTCCTAAATTAATATGAAACATTAAAAAAGTTACACGTGTTACTTTTTCAACAAATTGAATTTTATAAATTTTGTTAAAATATGGCGTACTGACCATACTTAAGATTTCTGATGCCATATATATAAGGTGAAGGCTCTCAATATGTAGACATCATACATCAGTGACAATGAAGGTTTGCGTGTTAGTGATATCGACGCTGATGAAGTTAGCCGCAAGCGCAGTGGACGAAGAATTGCAAATAAAGTACATGACAATGACGCGATCAAACTTCATAGAGCACTTCAACGAAAGGAATTACTCGTGGAAAATTAAACAGTATACCAATATTTCTCTTAATATTCTAGTTGATTATAATATACATGATCGTAATGCGGAAGCATTACCAGTAAAATATATTGATCCTAAGAAGGTATACGAACTGCCGAAGATATTCGACGCAAGAAAAAAGTGGCCACAATGTTTGACTATAAAACACATCTACAACCAATATGGCTGTTACTCATGTTGGGCTCATGGCGTTGCCAACACTGCCTCTGACAGAATATGCATTCATACCGGCAAGGTTATCGATTTATCTGAACAAGATTTGGAATGCTCACATCAGCATCAAACTATTTGTCATTCAGGTTGGCCTACAAAAGGATTCAATTTTTGGAAAGATTACGGCCTCGTAGATAAAGCATGCAAACCATATGAACCTTTTGATGTTAACAGAAATGAGTGCATAAGATTTTGTAAATATAATCCTATTTTGGGAGTTTACTTGAATTCCAAATTTTATGCTAAGGAAGTTTACACTGTACCTAATGACAGCTGGCAAATAAAGGCTGAATTATTTTTAAACGGTCCTATACAGGCTTTTATGGCAGTTTACGAGGATTTCCGTAATGGACATGGTCAGGGTTACTCTTCAGGAATTTACGAACACACACATGGTAAACATTTAGGTTATCATAGTGTTCGTGTGATAGGCTATGGTGTTGAAAATGGTGTGGAATATTGGCTGGCGGCCAATAGCTGGGGCCCGGAATGGGGTGAAGAAGGACTTTTCCGGATTAAAAGTTTCCAACCCTCCATTGCATTTGAAGAAAAGATGAGCACTGGTATTCCGTTACCCAAGCCCATTTCAAATTAAAACAAAATTCATACTGCATTAACAAAGTTTGTAAAGTGACTATGTTTTTATAGACATTTTGCGTTTGATAATAATTTTCAATATCTTATCACAAATTTATTGGTTTTTGGGCTTAAAATATATTATTACACTTCATGTTTGTACTTGTATTACTAAACTACATACGTACCCATATATACCACAGAACTACACAAGAGTTAACTAGATAATTACTATTTTATAATAAAAATATGGATGTTTAGGTTAATGTATTTATGTATAGACCTGCGTCGCCTGGAATAAATAAATATATTAAATTAAAATATATACAAGTATAATTGGTGATACAGTTCATTTATTGCTGAATATTTATTTAGTACTTGCTGTTGACCGCGACTTCGTCTGAGGTCCAGGACACCAATATCCTTCTCGAAGTCATGGTCTACCCATGTGCCAAATGCCATCCAAATTCGTTCAGCCATTTTGACGTTTTCACGCTTTCGTGTAACAAACAAACACAAAAAAACATATGTTTTCCCTTTATTAAAATTCTAGTTGACCCGACAGACGTCGCCGTTGATTCGAAGGACACGTGTCGCCATCTATAATCATAATTACGTTATTGTTGTTTTCCTCGGGAACAGCACTTGTTTTCGAGATGAAAGGTACTCTATGTCCGTTTCTGTACACCTGACATCGTATATGCAAAATTTCAGGATGATCGGTTCAGTGGTTTAAGCGTGAAAAGGTGAGAAACAAACGCAAACTTACTTTCGCATTTATAATTTTAGTTAGGATACTAGCTGACCCCGGCGAACACGCCACAATTGCGGCGATAAGACCCCTCTTTGAGGAGTGGCTGGAGAGGCACCACGGCGTCCTCACCTTCCGCCTAACGCAGGTCCTCGCCGGACACGGCTGCTTCGGGAGGTTCCTGTTCCGGACATGGCGGGAGGAAATGCCCGGGTGTCACCATTGTGTGGATCGCCTGGAGGACATGGTGGTGCATACGGTGGAGGTCTGCCCAGCTTGGGCAGAGCACCACCGCGTCCTCACGGCGGCGATCGGCGGCAGCGATCTCTCACGTCCGGCCCTAATCCAGGCCATGGTACGCAGCGAGAGTGCATGGGAGGCCATGGCCTCCTTCTGCGAAGCACTTATGCTCGCAAAGGTGGAGGCGGAGCGCATGATAGAGAGGCAATCTTTGCGCCCTCACGCCCCTAGTCGCCGCAGGAGACGCCCTGGGCGTCGGGAATCGATAGCCGATTCCTGGCCGCCGTAGGCGCGGTCTTGCAGACGGCGGGCAGAGGGCAGCTCGCCGTCCGGTAAGGACCAGGCCTTAGTCGTGTAGGTTTTAGTCAGTAATCGTACCGCCTCAGATTTTTTTTTTCCATGTTTTAATAATTATACTGATATTCGGGGCGAAGACAAATCCAACAAATAAAAGATCATACAAATCGGTCCAGTCGTTCTTGAGTTATAAATGGCGTAACTAACCCGACTTTGTTTTATATAATACTAGCTTCCGCCCGCGGCTTATGTAGATAACAACTATCCTATGTCCTTCCCCGGGATACAATCTATCTCTCTGCCAAATTTTATCGAAATCCGTTCAGTGGTTTAGGCGAGAAAAGGTATATATTTATCCGTTTCTCCGCTACGCTGCCTATCTCCTCTCCGGAAAGCAAGTGTTTTACTTTGTGTAAATTACTTACCACTGCTCTCAAAACGCTGTAGGAAAACATCGTGACGAAAACGGCATGTTCTTGAAACAAAAATTCACAGACATTGTGACATCTACCAACCCGTACTGGGCCCGCGTAGTGGATTACGGTCCACTCCCTCTCACCGAGAGGGAGTGGACCGCTGATTACATTATGCTCAGTCGCAATATAGCTCGCTTAGTTTCTTCCAAAATATTAGAAAATGAATTGTTTTTAGAAAAAACAATGTTTGATATTATTTGTATTACTGAACATTGGTTGAAAGATTATGAAATGATGATTAATTATGAGAACTATAGTGTATGCAGTTGCTTTAACAGAAAATCCATGCTGCGTGGTGGATCATTAATATTAATTAAAAATTGTGTAAAATACAAGACTCGTGAAGACATAGTGGAACTATCGGTGGAACATAGCATCGAACTGTCCTGTGTTAAGCTAGATAAGCATTTTATAGTGTGCGTTTACAGACCTCCAAACTATCATAACTACTCTATATTTGAGTCAGTAATGGAAGATGTCTTAGGAAAACTTGCAACTGGTAATAAACCAGTAATTGTTTGTGGTGACTTTAATGTTAATATTTTGGAAAATAATTCAAATAGCAGTAGATTGTTAAGCCTCTTCAAATCATTCAATCTGTCAAATGTATTTTTGGAACCAACGCGAATAACTACGGCTACTGCTACATGTATTGATAATGTTTTTTGTTGCTGTGAATATTTAGATAAAGCCATTGTAAATTATCTCCCTTCAGATCACAGTGGTCAAACCGTGTCTTTGGAGTGCAACACATCGATACAAAAAGTGCAGATTCAAACTAGACCAATAACATCGGGTAATTTGAATAAGTTTAATAACACTTTAATTAGCAAGTTAAATGCTCAGGGCCTAAGTATGACGAATGGTAGAATTTGTATAAAGAATTCTTTTCATTAGTGCAAACAGAGTTCAATAATTCCTTTAAGAAGAAATCTAAAACTAATTGCCCTAAGTTTTTATTCAGTGACTGGGCAACTAAAGGAATCAGGAAAAGTAGGAAAAGATTATTTGAACTGTATGGCCTTAAGCCGTATATAAACACGGATACTTTTAATAAGTATGTTGCTACTTATTCTAAAATTTTTAAAAATATCTGCAAAGCAGCTAAAGCTTCTTTCATTAGTAACAAAGTTAAATCCGCAGACAATAAAATAAAGACAGTTTGGAAAATTATAAACAATGAAACGAACAGGAACAAAAAACATAATACTGATTACACACTGGACACTTCCCGCGGTCTCATTAGCGATAACATCGATGTTGCTCACGAATTTGCAACTTTCTTTACCAATATCCAAATTAAAACTACAGAAACTTCAAATTCCTCGCCCGCACTAGCTATTGAATTATTAAGAGCGAATGTCTCAGCCTGTGCTGTGGAATTTAGATTTAAACATATAAACCCCATAGTCATTATAAAGGCATTTAAGCAACTTAAGATCAAAATTACCGAAGATCTGTGGGGCATGTCCACTAAAGTTTGTGAATCCTTTATTGAGACAATTGCACCCTATTTAGCTTTAATATTTAATTTGTGTTTAGATCAAGGGGTTTTCCCGGATTTAATGAAGTTCAGTAAAGTTATTCCACTTTTCAAATCTGGGGACAGCAAAGACACTAATAATTATAGACCCGTATCGGTTTTGCCGGTTTTTAGCAAGGTGTTCGAAAAAGTAATGTTAAATCAAATGCTCAATCATTTTAATCGTAATAACATCTTACACGATCAACAGTATGGTTTCACCAAAGGACGTTGTACAACCGACGCCGGTGTCACGGTACCTTATTAAAACACATCTTTAACGCATGGGAAGAGGCACAACATGCTATAGGCATTTTTTGTGACCTATCCAAGGCATTTTATTGCGTGAATTACGAAACACTGCTCTTGAAACTTGAGCATTACGGACTAGGTAAACTTGCTCTTAGCTTAATAGAATCATATTTAAATGATAGATTTCAGCAAGTTCAAATTAACGGTGTGAATTCATCGGGCTTAAAAGTCCAAATGGGAGCACCGCAGGGCTCAATATTGGGGCCATTCCTATGTTTAGTATATATAAATGATTTACCTCATTTACTGAAAAACCAACCACAAATGGTGTTATTTGCTGATGACACATCACATATTTTTAAAGTAAGCAGACGTGCACAAGAGCTTGACGACGTAAATAACGCTATGCATGTGGTCCATAATTGGTTTACTGTGAATAATTTGGTATTAAATGAGAAAAAAACTAAATGCATTAGATTCGCTTTACCGAATGTTAGAAGTAATGAATGTCATGTTGTATTGAATAGGGAGACACATGAATTCGTCGAAAATACGGTTTTTCTGGGGATCGCGCTTGACTCAAAGCTACAGTGGGGTCCGCACTTAACATCACTTGCAGGGCGGCTAAGTTCGGCCGCTTACGCTGTTTGGAAAATTCGCCAATTAACAGACGTGGATACCGCGAGACTGGTCTATTTTAGTTACTTTCATAGCATCATGTCTTACGGTATTTTGTTGTGGGGACGGGCTCCAGATATTGATTCTATCTTCATTCTGCAAAAGAGGGCTGTCGGAGCCATCTACAAGCTCCGCAGACGCGATTCTCTACGAGAACTGTTTAAAGAAATTAACATCATGACGGTTCCTTGTCAATATATATATGAAAACATTATGTACGTTCGAAAAAATCTACATCTTTTTAGTAAGATAAGTGACAGGCATAATTTTAACACTAGAAATAGGGACAAATTAGATCAACCGCGTTTCAGATTGTCTAAAGTAAAAACTTCTTTTATGGGTTACTGTGTAAAATGTTATAATAAAATACCATTCGATATTCTTCAATTAAATGAGAAGAAATTTAAAACATGCATTAAACGCACACTATGTAGACAAGCATAATACAAGTTGGATGATTATATCGTAGATAAAAATGCTTGGCTTAATGCTGGTCCTGCTCCACAGGCACTTGGGCTCACTAGTTAAAATTTCAATATTTGGAAGAGGTGCTTCCCTTTTTCTTTTTCAATATTTCTGACATTACGAACATAACTTTTTTATTTTATTCAATCCAGTTTTAATTGTTGAATACTGCAATATTAGATAACTCTTCCTGTTTGGTAGTAAATTATATTAACATCTTAAATAAATTGCAAACTATAGTTTTGTATAATTTAGAAGCATTTTTTTTTAATTTTGTAAATTTAAGAACCATGTTTCCGTTTATTATGATTTTTTTTTTTTGTTGTTGACTTGAAAGAGCATGGCAGTTGAGAACGTGTCATGCTCACTTAAATGTCTCACCGATGGTGGCGCGTGTGTTGAATTATTCGATTCCCTACAAAATGGTTGAGCTGGATGGTGCTGATCCACGCGTCATGTTCGTGAACTGGTGCCGTCGGTTGAGACTGGTCATCTCTTAACTGCCAAGGCTTATTTTTAATCTTATATTTTGAATTGTTTCTTCATTTGTCTTTTTTTTACATTGTTCTCACATATAGAAGCAACAAGAATAATGTACCCCGGATTTTGTAATAACTTGATTTAAAAGAGTGTCCGTGGAGTTTCTTGCCCGTTCTTCTCCATAGAGATCTACGTTTTGGAATGGGCAACTAGCTTCAACTTTCTGACTAACTGACAGACTATTTAATTTTGACAATTCAAAAGTGCCTGTACAAGGTTTAATTGAAATAAATGCTTTGAGTTTGAGTTTAGTTTATATTATTATTACGACTATTCACGCTTTTATTCAAACAGCCTAGTTTTCTTGTCTCAAAACTAAATAACATGTAGGTGTCCGTCGTGCTCGGCGGCCTGTTGCGCTTTGAGTGCATCGTGCACGGAGCAGTATTTGTCTCATCTAGATTGATCGCGAAGAACAGGTTTAGATGAGACTTTGTTGTTTTCGTTATTCTTTTTGTTTTTGTAATGATATGTTCTTGATTACTAGTTTATTTATTTATTTATAAGTATAAAATGTAGGTATGTATTGAAACTGTGTGTACTCCCCGTCACTTTTCCCTAAAGGTTCATTAGAAAACCAGCGACAGGCAGCATCTGTCTGCCATTAATGCTGAAATGAACCTTTTTGGCGCAGCCGTGAGGCACACACAATTGTTGTTGAAACATAATTTTTATTTTGTTAATTTTGTATTTTGTGTTTCACGAACTATGTCCAAATAAACATTTTTTCTTTCTTTCTTTAAATCTCATCTCAGCGACAATCAATGTCAAAAACTTGTCAAAGATGTAGGGAAATTAGAGGTATGTTTCACAGAATGAGACCGAGATTATTATTTTATTAGGTAAGTATGAGCTTTAACTAGACCTGTACCCTAACTGCTTAACCCACTATCAGTCTCAATCTCATTCTGAATCTCATTTTGAAGGATATTGCTAATCCATTGCTTCATTTGTCTGCAAAATGTGAAAAATGTGTCTGCTCAACAACGTAAAGAACGCAATGAATTTTGTTATACCTACTGTCAAAATGAAACCTATTGCTACTGATAGTGTTACCCAATCACCCCACTGTTTTTTGGGGTGGCGCAATAGAGTATAGTAAAAGACATTGTTTTTCCTCAAGACCGAATTTCGCTCATGGCGGCCTGTCTCCACGGAGACTAGCCATCGATGCAGGAGATATGATAGTGCGCGCAGACACAGATGCTCTCTCTGTTCCCTCACTCCCATAGTCCGTGGGATGGCAATCCGACAACCGGAGAGACATCAGGCGCAGGACCAACTGCTTCCCTAATTTTACTGTGCCCGACAGGTTCCATATTGATCATTTACTTATTAATACCATCTATGTCATACATATGGAATGCAATAAAGAATTGAGTATTGAGTTACGTGCTCTACTCCAGGCTGCTACTGAGAAATTCCTAATGGAAAAACCCAATAACAGTCTGCTCGATCTAGGAATCGAACCCAGGACTGCCTTAGCAGTCGCGCTTGTGACCACGAGACCAACGGGTAGTTAGTGTTTGGTAAAGAGAAGCGATATATATTAGGTGTCAAAAGATATTGTGACAGCCATTCCATAACCTAACACTTACATAAATTACACACCTATTATTCACTACAGTAGGTATGTTGTGACTGCACTGAAAGAAATAAGCAGTAAATAAAAATGAAAAAAACATTGATCTGAACAGCTTTATACAGTTCCATATAAACCTTATGTTCAAAACAGTATTTTTTACTGTTCCGAAAACAGTTTAATCTTGAGGCAAAATGTTACCGTCATGACAGTAAACTTTAACTATTTAAGTAGCTAAAAGGTCACAAAATTAACTGTTTTATTCATTTGCTGATATCGTTCAAACCATTGACTTACATTACAGTAATGGTGGTTTTCATTTTCAGTAAATAGTATTTTCAAAGATTAAAAGTTACTGTTTCGTCTTTTACTGTTTTACAAACATTTCTTCTCACTGTCAGTAGTCTTAATGAAATCGCTTTAATGTGGTGTAGTGAAAAATTATTTTTTCAGTGTGGTCTAAATTAAGTGTAAGGTTATAATGGAATGGCTCCCAGAAAATTATTTTAATTAAGAGAACAATACAAAAGATATCAATATTTATTCAATAAATATACAGTAGTCAGAATACAAGGTGTAAAAGATACATCACATAGCCGTCAACTATGCATACTATGACGCCGGTCGATTCTGTAAAAATCTCACCATGAAAACTTAGGTGAAGTTAGTTTATTTTTGCTAGGAATTGACACAATTGACAGCTCGCTCGTGAGATGCTTACAGAATAGCACAGCCGTTTACGGTAGTGCGCAATGTAAGACACGTAGTAAATTGTGCTTATGGGTGCATGCAACGATACCGAGGTCCTGCGGGGATTTCATTTAAAACTTGTTTTTAAAGAAACTTCAGAAAAAGTTGGAACTTTGACCTTCAATGTCTCCGTCACCAGACGGTTCCCAGGAATGATCCAGTACAAAAAAAAAACTAAAACAATAATAGGGAGAACAAGTGACTTTCGGCTTCGTTAAGTGTCTTTCTAAACCCGATGTGACATTTTGTTTATATTTTAAGCCCAAACACCACAAAAAATATATAAAAGAAAATACAAAATGAAAATGTATAAACTAATACATTAGAAGAAAGGATTAGATATAACATTTTATTTTTATCCCTTGTCATCTTTAGGATTATTTTTCATTACCGGAGTGCAGTGAGTTCTGGAATACCAGTACACATCTTGTTTTCAAAAAGGATATTCTCCTGGTGACGTTTAATTCTGAAAAATCCATTTTCACCCCATTTACTGGACCAGCTATTAGCTGCTAACCAGTAGTCGATACCATTCTCCACACCATAGCCAATAACCCGTACAGCATGAGCACCTTTGTAAATACCATGAGTGTGAACGTAAATTCCTGAATGGTAACCATTACCATTATCGTGCTGGAAATCTTCGTAGACTTCCATTGATGCTTTAATAGGTCCGTTTAAATATATTTCCGCTTTTATTTGGTAGTCGTCATTAGGCAAAGAATATACCTCCTGAGCGTAATGTTTGTCCAGTTCATAACTTTGAAAAGGCTTGATGCAATTTTCTACACATACTCTACGATTTAATGCCAATGGTTCATACGGTTTACACTGTCGTGTCACGAGGCCTTTTTCTTTCCAAAACAAGAATCCCTTTTCTGGATTACCGCCAGAGCAAATACTTATATTTTTATGCATGCATTCTAAATCTTGTTCAGAGAGGTACACCGTTTTATTTGTGTGAATGCAAGTTCTGTCTGAAGCGGTGTTAGCAACGCCGTGAGTCCAACATGACTTACAATGCATTTGATTGTAGATTTCACCTATACTGTGACATGAAGGCCACTTTTCTCTTGAGTCAAAATTCTCAGGCAGCGGTCCCACTTCAGCACGATTATGATATTTAACTGGCAGGTCATCATGGAACTTTCTACGAGTTTCACCGTGAAAGTATGTTTTATCAAAATTTAAATTGAATGTAATGTTGGAATACTGTTTGATTTTCCATGAGTAGTTCCTTTCGTTGAAGTGCTTTACGAAGTTCGATCGCGTCATTGTCATGTACTTTATTTGCAATTCTTCGTCCACTGCGCTTGTGGCTAACTTTATCAGCGTCGATATCACTAACAAGTAAACCTTCATTGTCACTGCTGTTTGATGTGTTACTGATGGCTACATATTGAGAGCCTTCACCTTATGTATGGCATCAGAAATCTTAAGTATGTCAGTACGCCATATTTTACCAAAATTTTTAGCATATAATTTATTAATAGATAGAGTAACACGTGTACCTTTTTTATTGTTTTAAATTAATTTAGGAATGTAACTGATAATATTATTTGCAGAATTTTCGCGAGTTAGACATTCTAAAATAGATAACATGTACTTCTTCAGAGTTGCCTTTAGTTCGGCAACAAAATTAAATTATAGATACAGGGTGGCCCGTGAAACGAGGTCCAAAGTAAAATTTTAGAAACTTGAAGAATAACATTGCACTTCGAAGTTCAGTTGAAAGCGTTCCTTCAAGATTTCGCTCACAAGTCACCCTTAAATTTCTGATATAGCCAACTAAACTGAATGAGAACGCTAGCAACCGACTTATCAGAATAATGTAAACGCAAGCAACCGATTTATCAGCATAATATTCTTGTCGTTTATTCACAAATTATAAGATGGTCATGGTCTTCATAGATGTTGTTTACATTTTTAGCTGAATAAGTTGAGTCACAACACATTGTTTTCAACAGCGTTCAGTTAATGTAGTTGTCGGTATGGTTAGCTGGGGTTTGTCTCGTGACTTCTGTATTATCTGTAACGAATCCTTGATTGAAAATTGATAGCGACGACCGTCATCGCAGCAATGTTGTAACGGTCGTCACAATAATTCTTTCGGCAGGCATAATAAGATCGGATACTGCTACTACAGCTAGTTTACTCTCGAAGCTGCCAGTGATACTGGTTTTTATCCTCGACAAAATTATAGAAAGAAAGGAAAAAACTCCGTAATACAATAAAAATTCTATTCACTATATTACCTTCTGGAGAAATATTTGAAAAATTTGACTTATGTCGAGGGATCTTCCGTCAGGTGTGCGACCACCCTTAATCCTAAAAGAATCATGGACCTTAAATGTCGAGCGGCAGAAAGGTAAAAAGAGTATCCCTAAAAAAAAAACTAGAACGTCATTCGAGCGCAGCGACTCAGCGACACTGATGCAGTTATGATGCGAGTCATTCCGTTTTGACGCATGCAGATCGGAATAGAGAATAAATAGTTATACTCGTATGAGACCCCAAACATTCAAAAAAATGATAGTGCTAACTGAAAATCTTTGGAAACTACATGCCTACGCCTCGGGTAAAAATGTTATGAACCGATTATTTTCAGTTAAATTCCTAAATAAAAACAGCATTAAATAATAAAATAAAAACATTCTTTGCCAAGAATGTGAATAGGTAGGCACCTATTCACATTCTTGGCAAAGAATGTTTTTATTTTATTACTAGCGAATATTCAACCTATTCTAAGTATGTTTCCTAGATAACCAAATATAATAAAAGCGCTGGTTAAATTGTTTTATGTTACATTACTTTCATAAATGACATAGCGAGTTCAGTGTGGCTGTAAGTTTTCACCAGGGATCGGCTTTAAGTCCTTACCTCTTCCTGTTGATTTTTTTTTTTGTATTTTATTGTATTTTATAAATGTATTTTTTAATCTTTTAAAGCATGTAAATCTCTTATTAGCACGTTATTGTTTTTCTTTTTAATATATTTATAATTTAATTATGTATTCAGAGCATGTATACTCGATAATGTATAAGCTGTGGTTACCTGTAATTGAGTGTGCATTACAGGATAATGTATATTATACAAGTTCTATAATGGTAAAGATAATTGTAATGTATCTCGTTGGTAATCCTTAAATAAATAAATAAATTATGGACGCTCTGACAGTGGACATACAGGAGGAGGCACCCTGGTGCATGCTGTTTGCCGATGACATTGTTCTTGTCGGTATAGATGGACCTGAGATCCAGAGCAGATTGGAGAAATGGCAACAGAAGCTGGAGAATGTTGGTTTGAAAATCAGCAGAACCAAAACTGAGTATATGTTCTGCAATTTTGGCGGTCTCTCCAGTTCTGGAGACATAGCGCTTGATGGCGTGATTCTCCCAGTCTGCTCCGACTTTCGGTATCTCGGTTCACTCTTGCAAAGCGATGGCGAAGTAGATCGAACGGTTAGTGGGCCCCCTAATCCCACACTCATCCATGGCCTGCAACAACACCTCGTGGTCCAAGGTGTCAAACGCCTTTTTATAATCAATGAACAGCGCCAGGACCATATTCATGTCTTCCGAAAACTGTGTGAGAGCTGATGTTGTGCTACGACCGGCCCTAAAACCATGTTATGCATCTGCTAATATACGATTCTGCTCTAAGAATTCGCTAACCTGACCGACTACTATTTTCTCCACAATTTTATTAATAGCAGATAGAACAGCTATGGGCCTATAGTTAGCGTAATCTGAGTGCGCTCCCTGTTTAAAGATGGGCCTAATCAAAGCTTTTTTTCATGTTGGCGTTAGCATGTGATATTTTCAACGATTAGCTTGATTAGAACTAGAGTTACGTTTTGGCAATATGCGTCGGCTAAAACGGAATGACTGGGATGACATGTATTAAAAAGGTTTCTTCACCTGACCTCGTATAAGTTCTATTTAAGTGATTTCCAATGTATGCTGACCTCTCCTTGTACGGAAAGCCTAAACAATGCGAGGTCCGCTTACTGAGGAATTGTATAATAATGTCGAAACGGAAATGAATATGTCGTCATGTGCATACTGCATATACTGACACTAACAAAGGACAGCGGTGGATGTGCTCTACCAAGAGCTAGAGCTGCATTGTAAGAATCGGTTTCCTACTTTTTTTTCGTTTTTTTTTCAGTTTCCTAGAGTAAATTAAATTTCCTAGAGTAATTAAAATTCTTTTCCTCAATAGTCAGTTTACAAATGTAAACTGACTATTGAGGAAAAGAACTTTAATTTATAAAAATCAGGCCAAAATGCTTTTTTGGCTTGTTTTGTATACTGGCTGTAAACTACACATAAAGTTCGTAAACGGATTGAAAAAGGACCCTGGTGAAGCGTCAATGCTTTTTTTCAATGTAAAAAATAAAATTATAACATTTTAGGATTTTTTCTTATAATATAATATGTCAGTGTTTCAAGTTAAATATTTTAACTTCTCAATTGATGAATCCTGGCACCAATATTTTTGTCGCAGCGCCCATGTATCGGAACTTTCTTGAGTTTTCTCGCTAGATGCCGATAGATGGCCTTCGCGACGGCTTTTTCAGTGTGTGTTCCGCCTTGGACAGAGACAATGGGTGTGAATTGCTCCGAATTTTGAATATTCCTTTTTTGGTGAAATCTTGATGATACTCGTAAAATAATCGGACCTGCATGGACCTGTGCTTTGTTGAGAACTTATAGTGCAGTGTTGATTTTTGGAGTTTCAACCATTACACCGGTCGATTTAACAAGATTTACGAGCCGGACGGCCGCTATATGAATAACTACCGCCATCATGCGCTCATAAACGAGATATCTTCCCATCACCCTGGGTCTGAGTGGGATCTCTGGATGGTCAAGGTATGTGGGCATGTTAGCTGCTGTAAATTTTGGTATTGGTTCATAAAGGGATTCATCAATAGGGAAATTATCTTATTTTTGAGGTCCGCCATTACGCTCGTGAGTTAAGTTCTTATTTCGAATTTTTCTCACCACACTCATCAAAGGTGCAGGCTATTTACACGCCTCACCAGACCCATTTTTTTCAACAAATCATTACGAGTATCTATATGTTGACCCATGGAGGAACGCTCAATCCCCATCAACTGACTGGTTAGTTGGAGTAATTGCACCATTCTTCTTTGCAGAGGCTACAGGGCAGGTGCTGCTGTTACTGTGACCGGTGATCGCTACCATGTTGAGTTATTTTTTATTTCATCATATCTATCTCATCAAATATTATTTCTTCTTCTACGGAGCCAAAACCTTATAACATGAAACACAATAGAAACTTTGTAATGAACGTTTCCAAGATAATAAATCCCAAGGAAAGTTGACATGGCCAGACGTACTGCACACTTGATTGATATACCAACCAGGTAAAGTGTGAAACTCTTTGCCAGTATCTGTGTTCAAAGCAAGTGTGAATAGGCATCTTCTGGGCACGCTCGTTCCATCATATACCTCATCCATCGCTTTCCATCAGGCATGATCGAGGTCAAGAGCAGGCCAACTCAGCAATAAAACCAGGTTCAACAAGTCCTGGCTTCTTTCTGTGAGGTTATCTAAAGGGACGTATCGTGGTCAATCTTGAATGCAGAATATGAATTTGAGTGTTCGTCACGGTGGAGTCCGTGGAAGCAAGTGGCCGAGCCGTCGCCGCCGCGCCGCGTCTCAACTCGCCGATAATGCGCTGATCACGCTGCCTACGCATGCAGACCGCGTGCAACGTGCTGTGTTGGGTTCGATTCCCAACAATGTCAATCCAATGAATATTTGACTTTTACATGATCGCTAGGTGTCGGTGATAGAATTCTGAGATTACCCACAATCCAAGGGCAACCGTAGTACTTTCGCCGTGCAGAAGGAGAGAGTATTAGTATTATTGTATAGATAAGAGTGTGAGTTCCATGTCCACAATTTGGCAAAGAAGAAAACGTCATAAATCTGACAGGGCAGTACCTACGGTCCATAATATATTATCGATCAATACTTGAGTTTCTCAGTAACTCGTTAATAAGTGCCTTCATAATTTGATCCACGTCAAACGTGGTAGTCTCCACAATTATTGCTGGAGTGGACACCATACATAATGTCTGTGTTACCTCCAAAGAGGCTGATATTACGAACAAAAGGTTGAATTGGAAATAATCATAAGAATTAAAGATCCTCTTTAAATCTTATGATTTTGACTTTTTTTCTGTTTGCTCTCCAAGGGGTCCGTAATGTTAAATAGCCTTCTTCGAGGATTGGTCTATTGATTACACTTTCTTTTAAATCCGACCTGCAGTTCCAGAGGTTAGCGCGTTCAAACAAACAAACTCTTCAGCTTTATTATTAGTATTTATCCTTGAGCTTGATGTATTTATTAGTATTTATCCTTTATTTATCCTTGATGTATTTATTAGTATTTATCCTTTATTTATCCTTGAGCTTGATGCCAAGCGTGACCGATTGAAAGCCCGACCACCTGCGGCAATTAACTATAATCTCATAGATGGTGTGCTCACGTGCCCACATTGTGCGAGGGTTTTTGTGAAGAAGATTGGCTACATAAGCCACATGCGAGCTCACGAACGACAGCTACTGCGGAGTTGAAGCGATCGCCTTGGCCGAAATCGGTCGGATTGCATCATCATCATCATCATCATTAGTATTTAAGTAGATATCAGATATCTATATCTGACTGATTGATATTTATAGACGCAACCTTGAGCCCAAACTGGAAAATATATTTTACCAGCTGCGCTCCGCGGTTTCACCCGCGTAAATGTCGATCCCGTGGGAATATCGGAATAAAAGTAGCGTATATGTTAATCCAGGGTGTCAGCTACCTCCATACAAAATTTTGTCAAAATTGGTCCAGCCGTTTGAGTGTGAAGAAGTAACAAAAATATAAACACACACACACCCCCTCACACGTACAAACACACCCCCACACACTCACAAACTTTCGCCTTTATAATATTAGTGTGATTATGGTTTTGCGTGTTATGAACATCCGGATACTACTTAGAATACTAAACCCTTCACCTACTTTTATGTTTGTATCAGCATTGGCATGTGAGTTGAATTATGTTAGATTTTTTGCTAAAGAATTGCTCACCATGTCCTACGTATCACGAGCATATTGATTTGTTAATTTTGTCAAATTTATAAACAACTGGCTGCCTCGTTGGTCTAGTGGCCGCAAGCGCTACTGCTGAAGATGAATGAGGTCTTGGGTTCGATTTCCAGGTCGGGAAAAGTGTTATTGGGTTTTTCTATCTGGAATTTATTAGTAGCAGCCCGGAGTCTGGGTTTGTGCCCGGTTGATTACAGAAGGCTCACTCCGTATTACATGCCCTCGTATTACAAAAACAGAACACAGAACAGTTATGTTTGCATGTATGTCTGAGCGCCACTCTTAAGTACTCGTGCAAGCAAGGCAAACTATATCTTTCTGTCTTGTAATTGTCTTCTATTTTTTATTTTTAAGTTGCTCCATACTGTCGTAGGTCCGATGATTTCTATGGGATAGGAATCATAATTATATTATGGGTACAATTTAATTGCTCACCAAGACTAAGTACCAAGTAGAATGTGTTAACTTCAAATAAAATAAACCCACTCTATACCGAGGTGCCTAAAGAACAACGTTTTAAGTTCCAAAATAATTATACACTCATCAGAATAAATGTACGTCGTCGTTTCAGCCGATAGACTGGTGATCTGCTATACCTGGTGATCTGCTATACAGGTATTCCTAGTGCAGACACCAGTCTCTCACAAACAACTTTCTAAGCTTGTCTAAATTTTTATGATACCATTGTTTGTGAAGAGAAAATAAATTATTTGAATTTGAATTTGAATTTGATAGACGTCCACTGCTGGACATAGGCCTCCCCCAATTTTGGGGGGGGGTTTGCCATAATCGCCACGCTTGGCAGGCGGGTTGGCGATCGCAGTATGGTATGATGGTGGAATAAATAGAGAACGCTGCTGCCCATTCTCCGGAAAGACCCTTAGTCGCCTTTTACGACACCCACGGGAAGTAAATGTACGTATTGTATTTATATTCTGTTTGCCTACCAAAATGGATACGCTCACTAAATCTTGTTTCCCTGAAATTGTAACATTAATACCCAAAATGAAAAATATTGGCGACGTAGGATGCAAGAGCAAGCGAAGGACACCCCGAGGTCAGGTTTGGTTAGGTTACTTTCCCCTCCGGTGGGTTCCCACATTGTCGAGGCGGGGGGGCTCAGTAGCCGTGGTTTGGTCACCCACGGTGAAGCGAAGAAGAACCCGAGGAGGGGCCGCTTTTGCCGATAAGCCGACGACGTAGCGGCCAACAAGTAGGCTGCGGTGCCGCTTGGACGACATCGAAACTGAGGCGGGCCGCGATGTCGAATGAGAAGCATCGCGGCTGAGGGTTGGAGGCCGCGGTGGGAGATGAGTGCTGGTATTGCGGTGCGCCGCTCTCCCTACCTTCCGCGGCCTTGATGGGGTCGCCACCGTCCGATGGCGGACGCGGGGGGGCCGCAGGGGAGGAGGAGTGTCGGTATGACGTTGGCCGCTCTCCCTATCTTCTGCTGCCGGAAATTGGCAGCTGGTGGGGCCAATGACCTGACCCGTCGCAAGGGGACCAAGGGTGCCCAGACACCCCAGTGTCTGGCCACCCTTGTCCCCCATGCAGCACACAACCAGCACATGGGCGCCAGACGACCCCTCGTCTGGCGCGCATGTGCTGGTTTGGTCCCTGGGGTGGTCACGGCGTGCTATGTGTTCTGGTGCGCCGGTGATGAGGAGTACTCCTCAGAGGAGGGTCCGGTGACTGACAGCCGCGGCGGGTTCACGGATGAGTGCTAACGCGTGCCCGTGTTCCCGCCGTAAGCGGCAGAGGAGGACACCGTGGAGTTTTAGTGGGTTAGTTTTGGTGGGTCCCACATAACTGCACTATCTCCCCGTGTTAGTGCAGAATGCATGAGCATTTCTCCACGTTAAAAAAAAATAAATGGTTGGGTTACTTTAAACCCTTTACACAGAAATAGGGGCTCCGTCGACATAGGATGCAAGAGCGAGCGAATGACAATACAAACACCAAGTAACATGTGTTTGGGATACGCAATATTATATTTGATATTCAAAAAAATTGTACGATCGACCGTTAGCGTTTTGCCTCAGTAAAACTGACTAAATTGAAAGTCGTGAAATAAATATTGGTAACAGCTGTTTAACGATAATATAAAGTATTTGGTCTGAAATTAACTTTAAAGGCGTTTATAAATCTTTATTGCATAGAATAAAAAGGAAAATAGGTTAATTTCTACAATACTTTATGAAACACAATTTGGTGAGCACTTATCCATTTTGGTAGGGTCAGTTCTATTTTATCGTAATTTTTGACGTTCAAAAGTGCCTTTTATGTGCCTATTTGAAATAAATGTTTTGACTTTGACTTTGATTTCGAATTTTGTGGTAGTAAAATAGGTACTTTTATGATAAATGATTTATTTTCTGTAAGTAGGTTTGTACAAACACTTTTACACGTCAATCATATTTTTTTAAACTAGATGAAGTCGGCGTTTCCTATCTGACTATTTTTTGAAGAAAGGCCAAAACAAACTCAGAGGTCACAGTCTCTTTTAAAGTCCAGACAAAATCTCGGTCAGATCGTGTGAAAACCATGTAGATCGGTGTCTGAAATGGTCTTTTGAGGAAAGAACCACACAGATTCAGCGGTCCTGTCCAATCAGTGCACGCATTTGCCAAAAATCGTGCAGCTCAACTCAGAAATTGAGGAGCTCAACGATTCGACGAACAATACCAAAGAAAGGACATTTTGGTAGGCCGCGTAAATTACTCAAACTGCCAGATTATGATTAAAACTAAGAAGGAAAACAGAAAAAGTTTTCTGGTAGGCGTTTAAACACAAGCCTTATATTATTATACCAAAATATGTGGCTTAATATTAAGAAGGTCCATAATAGTAAGACAGTTTTGGGCTATAAATACAAATTGTCTTATTTAAAAGGTAACCTATTTTTTTTTAATTAATAATTTTTAATGATCGCCAAATGCGGATTAGTTGTTTGTAAGATATTTTTAATTTGCACTAGATTAATTAAAATACTGTAAACTGATCAATGATGTTCAATTTATGTCGCTTTTTTAACCAACGAAGCAAGTTTCAAGTCAGAAGAGAGTTGGAATAGAGTAGCTCTACGAAATCGAAAAAACAAGATTGAAGTTCTTACTTAAAGGCTTAGACAATTAAATTAAATTGCACATAATTTTATTTAGATAAATACACAATTATTTAATTTGACAGTTGTATGCGAAAATTAAAATTTCTATCAGGTTATAAGTTACTGTCGATACACAATAATAAAAAAAAAAAATAATAATATAATATAATTTATAGAAAATAGTATGTGTTGGAAGAACGTCAACTATAAAGGTAAACCACAAGTTAATACAAAAATAAAATAATTAATTCTTTGGCATACCGGTTTCCAAACGGTTTTCAAAATCAAGTCCACTTTGGAAACTTTTGATTCTGAACCATCCTTGTTCACCCCAAGTGGGCCCCCAGCTGTTGGCCACTAACCAATAATCAACTCCATCTTCGCTACCGTAGCCAACAATTCGTACACTATGTGCCCCTAACAAATCTCCATGTGTATGAACATAAATTCCTGACTTATAACTTACAAAATCATTGTAAACTTCAAACGCGGCCTGTATAGGACCATTTTTAACTAACTCTGCCTTTATTTCATCGCTGCTATTCGATAATGTGTAAACCTTTTCAGCGAAATGTTTGTCTTCTTTATAACTAATATTAGTATTTACACATTCAGTTACGCATTTATTTTTATCGAGCTCTTTTATGTCATACGGTTTACATTTTTGAGTAACAAGGCCTTTGTCTCGCCAGAAATCGAACGCCAGGTTTACATAACCTCCGATGCATACATGCTCTTGCAGACATTCGAAGTCTTGTTCAGAAAGACGGACATGTACATTTTTGTGTATGCAAGTTCTATCAGATGCTGTCATGGCGGTTCCAAAGGTCCAGCATGAACCACATTGTCCTTGATCATAGATTTCTTTTATAGTCTCACATTGAGACCATTGTTTTCTGGCGTCAAAGTTATCCGGCAGATCAATTGCTTCAAGATCGTGAGTTTCGACTGGTAAGTTTTCTATAGCTTCCTTATCAATATATGCACAAACGGTATACTTCTCTTGGATGTTGTCGTACTCAGCCATCTTCCAAGAGTAGTCCTGTGCGTTGAAATACTCGATAAAGGATGACTTTGGCATCGTTAGATATTTGGCGTGCAACTCTGGGTCAAAGTCACAAGCAACCAATCCCGCGAGCGTCACAAGTACCACTGCGTGCAACTTCATCGTTCTCACTTCTAAACGTTTGTTTTTTCCATCGGCTGTCATCAGTATTTATATGAAATGTGATGTCAGATATGGAAGCAATTCTACATAAAACAATAATTGTAACTATTTAATCAGTACATTTAATAATTTTGTTGTCTAGAAACATGCTTTTAATAGGTGGCATATTTGGTTTAGGTATTCAAGTTCTTTATAAAAAATGTTTTTATTGTAGAATGCCATTTTTATTGAGGAATTTAACTGATATTAAACTACTCAACAGATTTTTATACGAAGTGTATTAAACTTAGGCATGTCATGCTGGCTTAGGCATGTAATGTTCTCTAATAAAACTTCAGAGTGACATACAACAGACAGTCATTTATTTAGAATGTTCCTGATACGCCACATAGTTTAGGTACACTAATATATACTAGATGGAGCAAGTAATACGTAGTTTCTTTTAATACATATTTAACATCTTCTCGTAACAAAATAAACTACACAAACATTAACATAAATAAAATATTAAAAAAAACTATGTTGACACAAAACTTATTCTTTCTCAACACCCATTAAACTTAGAAACTTATAATGTTTATTGCTACAAAGACGTTTTGTAAATAAACCAGCTGGCATTTCAGAGGGACGAGATACATATTCAAGCTTGACTCTATTATGAAATACACATTCACGAACAAAATGATGTTGAACATCTATGTGTTTTGTCCGTTTGTGAAATAAAGGATTGTCAGCTAAACTTAGTGAACTTTGGCTATCACTAAAAAGGCTTACAGGTATCCTTTCATTTATTTCTGACATATCACATAATAAATTGTTTAAATAAATAGCCTCCTTGCAGGCTTCAGACAACGCCATGTATTCAGCTTCTGTTGATGACAAAGCTACAGTTCTTTGCTTTCTGGACTCATAAGAGATAACACAACCTGACATAATAAAACAAAAGCCGGTATATTAAGACCTTCTGACTAAGGTACTTGCTCAGGCAGCATCAACAAAACCGTGTAAACGACTATCACTATCTTACTTATACACCAAACCATAGCTTTTAGTTTTCTGCAGATATTTCAACAATCTTTTTAAATGTTTCCAATGTGTTTCTTTAAAACAATTATTGCATTGGCTTAAATAACTAAAACCATAAGCTATATCTGGTCTTGTTGACACAGAGAGGTACATTAGACTACCAATCAACTGTTGGTAAGGATATTTTTTATCATAATGATTATTTACGTCTTTGTCTAACTTTAAATTAACTTCCTTGGGGTTATCTGAGCAATGACAATCTGTCATATTAAATGTATCTAAAATATTACATAGAAATTGCTCTTGGTCAACAGTAATACAGTCTTTTTTGTCAGTAACTCTCATGTCTAGAAACTGTTTAATCTGACCTAAATCCTTTATTTTGAATTTACTTATAAGTTCAGTTTTTAACTGTAAATAAGAGTTTTTTCAATCATAGACTTCATTCGTTCGTTCTATAATAACGGCCTAGGATTTGATGATTCTAGGAAAAACGTCCGATCCGTCTGGCGACTGCTCCAGATGGATCGGACGTTTTTAGGTTATCCCGGTAGGTACGCTGGCGTAGACTGGATAATAGAACGAACGAACGAAGTCATTAATGGGTCCGTTCCGCTCGCGGTGGAAACCGGGCTTTATCCCTTGCAACGGTCACAGCTAAGGTACTGGACAGTCTGCTGGATGCATATATGGCCCCTAGGATTAGTCTGCACGAACCACAATTTGGTTTCAGGCCTGGGTTATCGACAGAAAATGCCATCATGTGTCTTAAGCGGACAGTCCGGTACTATACGGATAGGAAAACACCTGTTAATGCGTGCTTCTTAGACTTATCCAAAGCTTTCGACCTCGTGTCTTATGACCTTCTGTGGGCTAAGCTTGGGAATGAGAAGGAAGTAGAAACTGAGGTTACCTCTTTGCTAAAATTTTGGTAACCAAATAAACAATGTTAGGTGGGCAGGGACTCTGTCTGAAGAATATAAATTGGAGTGTGGGGTGAGGCAGGGGGGAATCTCATCCCCGCGCCTCTTCAATTTGTATATTAACCAGCTGATTGTTGAGCTCAGCAGTACTGGCATCGGCTGTCACGTTGATGGTGTTGCTATGAACAACATCAGCTACGCGGACGATATGGTCCTGCTGAGCCCATCGATCAGTGCTTGAAGACGTTTGTTGAAGGTCTGTGAAGACTACGCGGTGCCTCAAGGGCTTAGGTATAATGTCGCTAAGAGTGAGTTTTTAAAGTTGGCGCCAGAAGAGACTTGAATGTGCCGTGCAAGTGTGCCCTTGAAGCAAGTCTCAAAATTTAAGTACCTGGGCCATTGGGTCACCGAGGACCGCCGAGACAGCGCCCTGCGCTCCCTCTCTATGTCTACATAGAGAGGGAGCGCAGGGCGCTGTCTGTTCGAAGTAATATGCTATCCCGCAGGTTTGCACTGTGTACTTTTGAGGTTAAAATGACGCTATTTAGAGCCTATTGTCAGACTTTTTACACCTGCAGCCTTTGGGTCAAGTATACACAGAAGGCATACACGCTCTGCGTGTACAATATAACAATGCCTTCAGAATGCTTGTGGGGCTGCCGCGGTTTTGTAGCGCTTCGGGTATGTTTGCCGATGCGAGGGTGGATGATTTTTATGCCATCATTCGAAAGCGATGCGCTTCTCTCCGTCACAGAACACGCGTCAGCTCCCATAGTATGTTGAGGGCATTGAGTGACCGGTGGGACTGCCCTATGCTTGGCCGGTGGGTAAGACTGCACACACAGGTCGGCGATAGGTAGTTTATTTATATGTTTTCTTTCTTATTTATGTAGGGGGGTGTGTGGATGACCGAAAATAAACTTTACTTCTTTAATCTTCTTTTTATTAACTTCTTACAAAAAATTAAACGTCTTAAACTTTAGCTCGCTCGCCATCCTTTTTTTTCCTCTATTCCTTTCTCCTTTCCACACATACTCTCTCATTCACTCATCGCTGCATTCATACTCAATGTATTTTTCTTAAAATTATGATGCGTTCAGAAATAACATCCTACAACTCGGCCATTCTGCTCTCAGTCTGCCCTCAGACTGACTCTAGTACAATAAGACAACTAAGTTGAATAAACTTTAACAATCTCAATAGTTCTCAACTAAAACTACAACAGGTTTTACTGAATAAAAAAAAACTAAACATTATATCTCTCCTTACTTATTACACTTAACAATCTTAATAGTTCTCAACTAAAACTACAACAGGTTTTACTGAATAAAAAAACTAAACATTATATCTCTCCTTACTTATTACACTTAACACTCACACAAACATTCGCTCCTTTAACAATATTCTAACACCTTATTATTATCTAGGTACAGCGTTACTTACTACTTAAATGTTTAGGTACATTTGTTATACAGAATTATTACTATCATGGTTAGTTACTAGGTAGGTATTTTATTTCATTATCACTAACTGGGCCAATACTACGTAAACTCTTTAACTTTATACAGAATTACAGACATTATGCAGTTTATAAGTACTCAATTACATCTTAAAATGATATAAAATGAATGATACTATTTAATTAGTTTGCCAGTTATGGTACAACAACCTGTCAACATTACTCACTTTATTAACTAAAATAGAATGGTAAGTTAGCTGCGTCCAATGGTAAGTATGAAATCTTAATTATAATTTTCTTATTTTAACGATAAAGATAAACTGAAATGTTAACAAGACATGATTGAATTAAGGCCATCTTTTCATATAATCTACTCCTGTAGTGGTGTGTTTAGGTCCCTCTTTACTGTTATCTAATTTTCTAACTTTGTACCTGTCTTTTCCTAAATCTTTTACTACTTTATAAGGTCCAAAGAATTTTTGTTTTAATTTTAATGCATTTCCAAATTGAGTTCTTTGTATTGCTATGATATCCCCTATTTTATATTTCTGTCCTTCCTTTCTTTTACTATTAAAATTCCTTTTGTTTTCTTCTTGAATTTTCAATATCTGAGCTTTGGCTTCTTTCCTTAATTCATCTCTTTTGTCTATGAATTCTTTTCTGTTCTGTTCTTCTAAAAATTCTAAAATTTTCATGTCTTCTTTAAGCCTAATTTTAGTTCCGGTTAATAATTCAAAAGGTGATGTTTGGATGGATCTTTGATATGAACTATTTATTACCCTTTGAACTTTACTGACATACTTGTACCAAAGCGCGGGTTCTTCAATGCACATTTTGGTCAATACAGAGATAATGATTTGATTCATTCTTTCGGCTTGACCATTTCCACGAGGTATTCCTGTTGCTATTGTAATATGCTCTATTTCCTCTTCCTGGCAATAATCTTTAAACTCTTTCCCTGTGAATGCTGTTCCTCTATCAGTCACTATCCGTCTTGGGTTTCCATAATCCTTTTGATGTATTTTTAACTTATCAACCGTTTCCTTTGCTGTAACAGTTTTAACTGGGTATATCCAAACAAACTTTGTGTATCCATCTATGACTGTCAAAATGTAATTATACATTTTCTTGGTAGCATCCAATGGTCCTAAATGATCAATATGAAGTGTATCTAATGGCACTTCTCCTTTTGGTATAGGGTTTAAGAAACCTTCTTTCTTTCCTGTCTTCCTGCTAGCTAGTAGACAGGGCACACATGCAGAAATTACTTTTTCAATCTTATTATCTAACTTGGGAATATAATAATCTTGTTCTAATATGTCTCTAATTTTCTTTTTTCCAAAATGTCCAATACCGTGAGCTCTTCTTATGATCTCAATGTCCATTAATTCAGGAACAACCAATTTCTTATCTTCTCCTTTGTAGATGACATCATTTTCAAGAACATAGTCTTCATACTCATTGACCTTGAGCACTTCTTTTATTGCCTTCAAGCCTTCATCTTCTTCTTGAGCCTTCTGTATACGAAAATGGAGGTCACTTTGAATAACGCATATATTTCGACTTAAGGCGTCGACATGTTGCATCTTCTCACCAGGTCTGTGTACAATCGTATAGTTAAAATCTTGCAGGTACATGATCCATCGGGCTACTTTAGCTGAGACATCTTTTTTTGTTAACGTCTTCTGGAAAGCTTCACAATCAGTGACTATCGTAAATGGAATTCCTATAAGGTATCTACGAAACTTTTTCACACCTTCTATAACAGCCAGTGCTTCCAGTTCATAGCTGCACCACTTTTGCTGAGTTTCACCAGTCTTTCTGCTCATGTAATGAACTGGGTGCATTCTATCATCTGCAGGATCCTTTTGCATCAGCATCGCAGCATATCCGTACTTGCAGGCATCTGTATGTAGCTCAGTCTTTAATTGTGGGTCAAATATTTTTAAAACAGGTTCGCTACATAGAATTTCTTTCAATTTCACAAATGCATTTCTTTGATCTCCTTCAAAATAAAATTCTTTCTTCTTCAGTAGGTCGCTTAGAGGTTGCGCTACCATAGCATAATTTGGAATAAACTTTCGAAAATATGAGGTTAATCCGATGAAACTTTGAACTTCTTTAAGATTTTTAGGCACAGGGAACTTATGCACTGCTTCGGTTTTCTCTTTTGATGGCTGCACGGTTCCATTGCAGACCACATGACCTAGGTATTCCACTGACCTTTTTAGTAACTGTGTCTTCTTCCAATTTATCTCGAGACCATACTCTGCAGCTACCTTCAGTACCTCTTGTAGTCTTTTAATTGCCTGGGGTTCGTCCTCAGCCAGGATAATCAGGTCGTCGATGAAAATGAGTAGAACTCCTCTTCTTACGAAGTCGGTGAAAATAATGTTGATATATCTGGTAAAGAATTTAGGACAGATGGATAGACCAAACGGTGCCCGCAGGAATTCATACTGACCTTCTGGGTTGCTGGTCACAAACGCAGTATACTTTATAGAGTCCTCGTCTACTGGTAAATGGAAAAATCCATTCTTTAAGTCTAAAGTGCTAAACACCCTAGCTGTACACAATTTATCTATGTGATCATTGATTACTGGCAAGGGATATTCATCCTTCACCATCTTCTGGTTTATCTTTCTGTAATCCACACAGATTCTCATACTTCCATCTTTCTTCTTCACCAAAACGAGGGGACTGGCATATTCTGAATAGCTAGGACGTATGATGCCATTAGCCAACCAATCTTCTATTTGATGTTTCACAATCTCTTCTTCTTGCAAAGCTAGACGCCGTGGACGCTGTGCTATTGGTATGTCATCTTTTAATATAATTTTTAATTTTATTGGAGCTTCTTTTATCTTTAAAGGTTTATAATTATCTATTATAGTTTGAACTTGAATTGGTATTTCACTTTCTTCAGTGAAACTGGAAAGTAAACACTGTAAATACGAACTATCATAACACTGAGGCCTTATCTCAATGATACCTTTGTTAATCATAGTGATAGTATTAACTAGGAAAGTTTGCCCGAGAATAACTGCATACGGAATGACGCCTTTAGGTACTACATGGAAACAAACCTCATAAGAATGACTATCTATTATCAAATTAATGTTAAACTTACCCATTGAATACACCTTACTTGAACCAAGGCCGGTTAACAACATAGTTTCGGGTTGACACCTGACTGACAACATCGTAAACACATCGTAAGATATCAGATTCAGATCGCTACCCGTATCTATTAAACACTTCACTGTGATACCGCCTATATTAACACTTTTAACGGATTTGTTTACTGTATTATTATTGTTTACATTAAGTACGCTACTATTGAGGTTATGATTTTGACACTGACAACTATGACACTGATGGATTATTTTCCCGCTTGACACTAGAGTGCTATCTCGTTCATTCTCCGTTCCGCCATCTGCAGATTGATAGTGAGCGAACATCGAATGTGCCATCGACTTAACTCCGCCTCCTCCATCGCTTCGCGTACTGGCAACATCCCGACTTGTAGATGTAGATGGGTCACCTTTTCCGCTTCCGCCGTTTGACATGTTGTTATCACTGCTACCAGCTTGACATACCGTACCAATATGGCCGAATTGGTTACATTTGAAGCACTTGGTACCTTTTTTGCATGAACTCGCTAAATGACCTCTTTCTCCGCACTTGAAACAACGATGAACTTTATCCTTAGCGTTTTCCTTGGCGTTAGTGTCGTCTGTTTTAGTTTGCTTCGTGGATTCGCGACACTCACGCTGCTTGCCCGCACCGCTTGAATTTCCTCGTTGCTTCAACATCTTCTGCTTCATAGCTTCATAATGTACCAACCTTTCCTTAAGTACCGCATACGTTGTAATCCCGTATAGACCAATTTTATTTTGCTCGTAATCGGTAATCCCGTCTATTATATATTGGATTGAAATGTAATCGGCGAATTTCGCCCTTTTGCCAAGCTCTTTCATGATGAGCATGTATTGATAATAACTCTCATTGTTACGCTTTTTACGAGCCGCCATGATTTCATGCATTTGCTTGGTATTTACCGAATCTGGGAATTCCTTATGCAGGGCATTCCTCAATTCTTCATACGATTTGAATGGTTTTTCCGTAAGTAACCATAACTCAGCAGTTCCGGTAAGCGATCTTCTGGCAATAATGAGTTTTTGTTGAGCCGTCCATCCGAAGATTTCGGCATTGTCTTCGATGTCTTGTGACCACTTCACAGACGAGTAGGTCATGTCTTCACCATTAAACTTAATAATGGTGTCCACCATACCGTATTGCAAGGATTGAACTTTTGATTCCATGGTATCAACTTGGTCCATGCCTTCGTGAAATAGAACTTTATTTTCCACCGGCACAAGCACGCGGTTTTTTCCGTAATGGCCGTTGCCGTGTCCTTGTGTTTTTTCTTCTTCAACTTTCTTCGTGATAAACGCCTTTATTATTACGGTCGATCCCGGACGAGGCTGTAGGGGGGTGTGTGGATGACCGAAAATAAACTTTACTTCTTTAATCTTCTTTTTATTAACTTCTTACAAAAAATTAAACGTCTTAAACTTTAGCTCGCTCGCCATCCTTTTTTTTCCTCTATTCCTTTCTCCTTTCCACACATACTCTCTCATTCACTCATCGCTGCATTCATACTCAATGTATTTTTCTTAAAATTATTATGCGTTCAGAAATAACATCCTACATTTATATTATTTTTTCTTTGTGATTGTATGTGTTACTAACAATAGTTAATTAAGTAATTTTATCTAAACAACATTATGGACTGTCTCAAATAAAAGTTTATTATTATTACAAAAGTTTATTATTATACAGGTCTGCAAATAAAAGTTTATTATTATTATTATTTAATTCTTATGATTTTTTCTAGTTCTTTTGTTCGCAATATCAGCCTCTTTGGAGGTAACACAGACATTATGTATGTTGTCCAGTCCAGCAATAATCGTGGAGACTACTGCAAATGAGTTACTGAGAAACTCAAGTATTGGTCGATAATATATCATGGACCGTAGGTATAGCAGATAATGTCAGATTTATGAGTAGGACGTTTTCTTCTTTGCAAAATTGTGGACATGGAACTCACACTCTTATCCAGACAATAATACTAATACTCTCTCCTTCTGCACGGCGAAAGTACTACGGTTGCCCTTGGATTGTGGGTAATCTCAGAATTCTATCAGCGATAACGATGATGTAAAAGTCAAAAATTCATTGGATTGACATTGTTGGGAATCGAACCCCCCGTTGCACGCTGTCTGCATGCGTAGGCAGCATGATCAGCGCGTCATCGGCGAGTTGAAACGCGGCGCGGCGGCGACTGCTCGGTCCGATGACCACTCGCTTCCACGGACTCCACCGCGACGGACGATACCTTTAACTGTTTGTCTGGGACAGTTGTTGTAACTGAAAACGGCATTAAACTATTGCCCCTAAAATACAGTCCACTAATTTATTGCTCCCGAGTTAACAGACATAAGCTACTGAAAAGCTTAGTCCCTCCTGTTGAAAATCGTTGTAGAAATACGCGATACACATAAATACAGACAATAAGAAAAGTACAGAAAAATACGTACAAGGGTGATGCTTATTTATGAAGAAATCTCTTAATTCGTGTATCTTAACGTCAAATAAAAACTTTTTTACAAAAAAAACAACCGACTTCCAAAAACACTATAAATAAAGAGAAAAATAACTTTAATTTCGGAAGTCGGTGTCTTTGGATTTGTATTTTAGTTTTTGCCACCGACTTCCGAAATTAAAGTTATTTTTCTCTTTATTTATAGTGTTTTTGGAAGTCGGTTGTTTTTTTTGTAAAAAAGTTTTTATTTTTCACTTTTTAGCGGGTCAGTTTGTAATTTATCTAAGTTATAATAGCCTAATGTCAACTGCTTATCGCCTTTTACAAAATATTGCTTTTCCCGATGCATGGACGTTAATTGTTGAGGAGTTCTCCTAGTAAGAACTAGGAGAACTGGAGCTGATTGAGAAGTCACCATCAGCTCCACTTCACCATACGCATTGTAATGAGCCTAGATTGCATAGCAGCCATATTAAAGTAATCGAATCGCAACCCGTGAAATATTTGTCATTGAGTAGTGCCATTCGTGGTCTTCATCATCAGCTCCACTTTACCAAATCATAATTTCCGAGAGCAAATGCTCAAGTTACTTTAATAATAGACTAAGGCAAGAAAAATTTTGCTAAGGGCCAAGTTTATGTTACGCTTAGTCGTGTAAAGACGCTGTATGACATTGTATTATGCGACTTGGAGCCTACCAAATTGCTAAATAGACCACATGACGAAAAGGCTTTGCGTGAAATGCAAAGATTGAGGCTTTTATAAATCATCATCAGCCAATTGCAGTTCACTGCTGGACGTAGACCTCCCGAAGTTTGCGCCAACGTTCGCGATCCTCCGCTTCACTCATCTAGCCACTACCGGCAACATTTGTTAGGATAATTATACAGAAGAAAAACTCGCAAAAGTATTTCACTTTAAGAAGTATTTATTCGTTTTTTGACTAGATGCTGATAATCCTGGCTGCAGCATCAGGCCAGACTTATGTCAACATTGCATTGAACTTAAAATTTAGTCCTGTTTAAATTGAGCCCAAACACGACTACGGTGCTGTAATTTCAAGTACGTTTATCCACACATCGAGCCCTTTTCAATGAGCCTAAACACGATATATCTGCTGTTAGTTGTCGAGGAGTTAGGTACTCTGCAGACTATCCTGTCTGCAGCATCAGGTCATAACTTGATGATCATGAGACCAAATGTGGCAAATGCCCTATCCAACATCAAAACAATTTACTAAAACAGTCCTTGCCTGTTCGAGTAACTTCTTACTGTTAAGGAGTTGAACCTTCCATCATCAGCCCAGCTACCTGAGATGGTGACAACCGTACGCAAATACACAAGATACTTCATAAAATATGCGAAAAACAATAAGTGAGCCTATAAAATTTGAGGGTTGCTCTCGATTTCTCTAAGATCCCATCATCAGATCCTAACTTGGTGACAATGGGACCACCTCAGAACTATCTACTTTCGAACAAAAAAGAATTTTGAGAATCCGTCGACAATTGGCGGAGTAATCGATGAACAAACATACAAAAAAAAAAACATACAAACATCCGAACATAGTACCTCCTCCTTTTTGTGAAGTCGGTAAAAAGAGGATGGATTGCGAACTAGACCAATTTCGAACTGGACCAATTGCGAACTGGACCAATTGCGAACTGGACCAATTGGGAATTGGACAGTTGGACATTTTGCGAATTGGACATAATGCGCCCAAAGGGACCCTAGTGTGACCAGATATGGCTAGGTATTTGTCAATATTTAAGGCGATTGGCACACTGCACCGCATTACGCAGCGGGGTGCGTGAAACGGAGCCAAATTCCCCGCATGGAAGCGCGTTTTTATTGAATTTGTATGTAAAAAATCACGCGCAGTGGCACGTTATCTGCGTCCCGCTGCGTAATGCGGTGCAGTGTGCCTTAGCACAGAAAGCACCTTAGTCATGATGATCAGAAAGCACTCGCTTTCTGATCATTATGACCGAACCCATCCTAAGGTAAAATAAGTGTTCTAGAGATGTTACTAGAAGGTTTGATTTAAAAGAGGTGGTGAAAAGAGTGTCCATGGAGTTTCTTGCCCGTTCTTCTATAGAGATCTACGTTTTGGAATGGGCAACTAGCTTCAACTTTCTGACTAACTGACAGACTATTTAATTTTGACAATTCAAAAGTGCCTGTACAAGGTTTAATTGAAATAAATGCTTTGAGTTTGAGTTTATTTTGTACAATGTTGCTTACGAACAAACATATTTTTTTCGTTCTTGAGTTCAAACTATCGCAATTTTACACTTACACTCACTGGGAAAATCAAAATTTGATTTAAGTATATTAATGATTTATTATTAGTGATTTAAGTTTTTAGAAAAAGTAATTGTGTCTCGTTAGTCACAATTGAGCTCTGTATTGATTCATTACTACACCTGCCCTAATTCATCAATTACCAAACCAACAAGAATCTCAATCGTTAATGACATCGTTCTTAATTATCCTCTAATGACTTATCTAATATTAGAACATTATCAAACGTTGTTATAAACGTTAGTATTTGTACAATATTCGTGTGATCATTGTGTTGGGAATTACCTCTCGTATTATATTTTGAATATTTGAATATATTTCTATCAAAGGACAAGATTGTTGCTACCTTGTGTGTGGAGGATATTATTATTATTATTTTATACCGGCCTTCCTTGAGGAGCTGGGGTGGATCGAATAGTCGATTTTCCCACCCGTACGAAAAGTACGCGCATTGACGTGGAGTTGCGGACACCAGCCCGTATTACCTTGAGTGTGGAAGTGTCAGAGAATATTTGTGAGAGTTCAAGATGATTTTCTACCGGTTTCTAGTGAAGTAAGTACATTTTTATGTTGATAATACTTCCCCCTAATTACCTTATTGGTGACGTTCTGTAGACAAGACAGGTGTGTAGTACTCGCAGCCAGCGTGTGTGTATGACCAGATGTATAATTAATTGTAAACGAAGCCTGAGAATGGCTGTGGCGTTCTAACGCCCCACGTAAACTCACGCCACACTGAAAGAAATAAGCCGTAAATAAAAATATTTATATATATATAAGAAAAAACATTAATCTGAACTGCTTTAAGCTTTAGTTCCATAATGAACCTAACGTTCAAAACAGTATTTTTTACTGATCCGAAAACAGTTAAAGCTTGAGGCAAAATGTCACGACAGTAAACTTTAACGTTTAAAGTAGCCAAAATGTCACAAAATTAACTGTTTTATTCATTTGGTGATATCGTTCAAACCATTGAAATTTATTTACGTTACAGTAATGGTGGTTTTCCTTTATTTTTGTTGTTTTTTCAGTAAATAGTATGTTAAATCATTAAGAGGGGACGGGGCCTACGAGGAATTTGAAAAATAGGTATTTGAAGAAACTATTGCCTTCGCCTTACCTCAAGTCTGCCCCAGTAATGTGTGATAGGGACAGCTGCAGCTCAGACCGAAATTATCACAAACATTTTGACGAGATAGACGTTTCGTATTCCCCTTTTTTCTCAACGAAAATAGAGCCGATTCAATTATTTTTTACATTAACATTTTATGAAAGAGTATGTTTAGGTTTCTAACATTTTTTTATGGTAAAAAAGTTTCAAATTTATCTGGTAGGTAGTCATCTAATCACGGCGGTAAAAATAGGACATTTTGTGTAATTTTTAGTAGGCCATATTTTCTTTAATAATTATTCGCTGAAAAAAAGGAAAGGACAGAGACGTGTTTACAGCAGACCTTGATTTTATGAAAAAAAAAATATTGCTCTAGAAGCATTATTCAGGAAGAAAATAGGGAAATACATTTGTGTGGAGAATCGCACGCCCTGTTCCCTCTTAAAAGTTACTGTTTTGTCTTTTACTGTTTTACAAACATTTCTTCTTACTGCATAAAGTCAGTAAGTAGGTCTTAATAATGAAATCGCTTTAATGTGCTGAAGAAATTATTTTTTTCAGTGCAGCTTTCCATAGGGGTAGCTATGGAAGAAGGCGTGAATTTACGTGCGTATGTAATTTTCGCCTTGACTGCTATACACTTACATATATACATATTTCAATCCCTACTTATAAGACCATTAGGAAAGAATTTCGTTTTTGTTATATTGTGCACCACTCCGCTTTGAACACACGAAAGGTAATGGTTTTGAAGATTTTGCGACCTAAGGTTCCTACAGTCACGGAATAGCAATTGTCGCAAAGGACCGCACAACGATGTACCTATTAGGCTTCTGCCTCGAATCTTGCGGGCAGCGCAGACCCGTTCTCGAAACCAGCGGGCAGATCGCGCGGCACTATAGCGGCGTAGTGTTATGTTCGTGGTTGTGTCGTCGAGATATTTGTTTATATTCGCGAAAGAAATGTCTGAACAACAGCGACAACATCTTTTTGATTCAGATTTATCCCTAACGCTCGATTTATTGTGGGCAAAAGAAGAAGTGAATCCCTAATGCAGACGCGCGGGCGGTCACTGCTTGACTGGAGTGCACCGCTCGTTGCCCGCTCCCGCGCCGCTGCCGCGCCATTGTTTTCGAGGGCCGGTCCTTTTGATTTTAAGCATTAGATCCTGCCGCTCCCGCGCCGCTACCGCCGCCGCCCCGCTGCCCGCAAGATTCGAGGCAGAGGCCTTAGAATAGTAATTAGAGTTACGGATACAAGCATATAGAACAACGTTGTTTTACTATCTTGCAGTAATGATAGTGCACATATGTTCTTTTACAATCTTCTTGCTTGCTGAGACAAACGACTTGTGTTTCCAACCCATAACATACGTAAAATCCGCCTATAATGTTCCCGCTGCTGGGTCACAGGCCTCCTTTTGATGAGAGAGAGTGGGCCGTAATCCACCACGCGGGCCCCGTGCGGGTTGGTAGATCTTTGAATTTTCGGTTCTACGACATGCCGGTTTCCTCGCGATGTTTTCCTTTACCGTTTTGAGAGTAGTGGCGATGAGACAATTTACGCAAAGTAAAGCGCCTGTCTGGGTTCGAACCTACGACCGAGTCGTCAGTCGCGGTCGTTACCAGTTAGCCACCACAGCTACAATCCATAATCAACAATAATAAAAATTACTCTCTTTAAAAAATCCATTTTTATTTGCCTTACAGATTAATTAAGTACTTCAAGATCGACCAGCTCTTCAAGGAAAATGAGTTACGGCAGAGACTACTTCGCAAGAAACCCAAAGAGGTGTATAAAACGAAACTACGCGCCGACCAAACTATGGATTTATGGATTTCAACATTGCTTTCTCTAATCAGTGCGTTAGTCTGTATTTCAATACCTTATGCGGTATTAGAGTCACCTTGCGAAGTCTTGAAGAAGACTAACATGCCAACTTTATACAATATAGCAACGTACCTTGAAAGATACGTGAAAATGATTGACAGATTGATAATAGCATTGTTTATTATTCTTATTTATATTACTGTAAAAACTCTGGTAGATGCAATCAACAATACAGATATAAGTATGAGTCCGTGGGTAGAGAGAGGTATATATTCGCTGCCTAAACGGCAAAAAGTTAAAAGAATTCGTGCGCAGTAATATTGATTTTGAAAATAATTTTTTACTGTTTTAAATGGCTTGGTTTTATTATCTTAGAATTATAGTTTTGATATATATATCACCACAACACATACTGACTTACTACTTGTCTTGACTACTTGTCTGTGTGGTGCCGGACTTAAAGAATTGCACCACCCCTTACTTCCCGTGGGTGTCGTAAAAAGCGACTAAGGGTCTTACCGGAGAATGGGCAGCAGCGTTCTCTATTTATTCCACCATCATACCATACTGCGATCGCCAACCCGCCTGCCAAGCGTGGCGATTATGGCAATCCCCCCCCCCCCCCCCAAATTGGGGGAGGCCTATGTCCAGCAGTGGACGTCTATCGGCTGAAACGACGACAACACATACACAACAAATGTTAACAATTGAATATAATAATAATTGAATATATATTGAATGTTATCAAATGTCAGAAATTGTTAATTCACACTTAGGAATGTTGTTAAAAAAACGGCAGTTAGAAATGAGACTATAATTTTGATCATCAGACTTTATAAAAAATTAAATATTTTATTTTCAGACAACCAGGGTCTATAAGGTTAGTTACTGTTAGTTACAGAAACTTTTACGGTAGTAGGTTTTCTATCTTGGTTTAAAACAGGTGGTAGCAAACAGTGATTTATTTACTTTATAAAATACGGCTGTTAAATCAGAATGATTTTAAATGCTTAAATAAATGGTATGTTAAGTACAAATACCAAACAAAACCAAATATTTCAGAAAGCAATCCAGGAAAAATCTAGACTTTAGACAACAAAGTAAAATAACATAACTAATACCAAAAATTCAACAAAACCTTTCAAATATTTCATTCAATAACATAAGTTCTGTATATAAACTGTCCCAAAACATTATTAGCATAAATATCTCTGGCAACACTGGTATACGATACATGAAAGTATCCATCCAATTTGGGAAGAGCATGGCAACATTCAATTGTGTACGATCCACGTATACTTCCTATTCAAACACGACAATGTTTGGATAAGGTATCCCCATTTGCTTTTTATGCCAAATAATCTTTTCAAAGGAACGAAGTGGAATAGAGCTAACGTAAGCAAATATAAACAACGTATTTTTGTTATAGAAATATCGAGGTAATGGAAAAGGTATCTATACTATTGAGTCAAATAGTCAGATTTTTATGTGAAAAAAGTATATGTGTCATGGTGCTTTCTAGCATTTTTCTGGTTTGTCCGAAATTCATTATCCATAATACGTTTGCTATAAACTTTAGTAACCATAATGTTCAAAAATTTGAATTTTTTTTTTTAAATAATTATATTTACCTCTAAAACTATTCTGTCATACGCCGCGGCTGAGGCCGAAGCAGCCGAAGCAGCGGTGGTGAGCGAAAGCCGTCTGCGACGATTAGCACTCGTGGGCCCGCCGGAGACCCGCAGCGCCGGAGCCGTGACAGAAACCATGCCTGCTGCATGTTGCATGCTCGCTTGCATGCTTGCTGCATACTTGCTTACATGTTGCATGCTTGCTGCATGCTGCATGCATGTAACACAAATTTATTTTAAAAACATTATTAGGATAAATAAACATTAATTAATTTGAATTTAGGACTTATAACTTTTATTGAAAACGATTTTAAGTCTTTTGTATATTATTGATTGTAATACTTATGACAAACGTATATTTAGAGATTTAGGGGAACGTGTATTTAGGGATTTAAATTATATTGTATGTGATATTATGTGACATTAAGTTCGGGCAAGTTATCATTCGGACAAATGGTGATTAGGACAAAAAAAATGGCATATTACATTATGGATTCACATTACGAAACTAGTTGCGCAAACTTAGACCTGAAAATAATTATCTATTTACACGTGAAACTATTAATGAATAACTAAGTTGCACAACGAGTTTCTTCACATAAATCCGACTTAACATGGGATTTAAACACGACTGGCAAAATGTGGGCATACACCTCTGCCTAACTTTTCGGGGAATATTGGCGTGATGTATGTCATATGTTATGTTATGTAAAAATGTGTGTGTTTTGGTGCAAATTTTCAAACTATGTTAAGGGGCTTACATGACCTAAAGCGCGGTCACTGTCGGAGTGTATAGAAAAGAAAGAGAAGCGCGATGACACAACGGTGGTGATTTATTGCAAAATATGAGGCAATTATTGAATTACAAAACATCTATTGTATGGACTAAAAAATTAAAACAGTAGTGTTTTAGTATGTTGCTTATACGCAAAATACGCGCATTGACGTGGAGTTGCGGACACCAGCCCGTAGTACCTATTTTCTAGTATGTTGCTTGTAGAATAATCTGACAAAAAATCAGAATGATTGTATGTATATTAGTATGATTTTTATACAATGAAACTTTTTAGCGGCATCTTCATGACTTTTTTCTATCGTATCAAATTAGTTGTATTATGTTTTCAACACAGTATCTACTAGCATATATCCTGAAGAATACGAGTATCAAGAATATAATTTTCTGATTTTGTTTACTGTAGTCGATCATATACTTTTATTGTTTCTAAAGTTTGCGTTTTTTTTGCGTTTAGGTCCTGTAAGCCACTTAAGCAATAATATTAAACTCTAGATTGATTCCTAATAATTTAATTATCTTTCTAACTCAACCGGTTTGCTGCCTTAGCGATCCTTGTTCGAAAACTCAACTTGTGTAATTAGTGCCAAAGATGAAGACTGAAAACACAATACGTTATTGAAAATACGAATTTGAAGATGACCGGTGCTCGTATTATGTCTATGCAAGTATTGTTATAAGATTTTTATTGTTTTGCTGACAAATATTTACTGGGAAATTTGTATAGAAACCCACATCTGGTTTTTAGGGTTCCGTACCCAAAGGGTAAAAACGGAACCCTATTACTAAGACTTCGCTGTCTGTCCGTCTGTCTGTCACCAGGCTGTATCTCAAGAACCGTGATAGCTAGACAGTTGAAATTTACACAAATTATGTATTTCTGTTGCCGCTTTAACAACAAATACTAAAAACAAAATAAAATAAATATTTAAGGGGGGTTCCCATACAACAAACGCGATTTTTTTGCCCTTTTTAGCTCGATATCAAAAATGGCAACAGGTAGGCACTTGAAATATTCACAAAATACTCAGTTGTATTTTTACTTTAATAATAAATAATAAAATTAAAATAAAATAAATATTTAAGTTGGCTCCCATACAACAAACATGTTTTATTCGGCGTTTTTCCTTGTAGTACCTACGGAACCCTTCGTGTGCGAGTCCGACTCGCACTTGGCCAGTTTTTTTTTTATTTGTTCGGGACAAAAAACAGTTACATCCCAGGCTTAACCAGAGACTCTTAAATTAGCACAATACTTAGAAATACATTTACAAGTATACACAATCTATTCCATATTTATGTTACCACACATGTAACCCACAACAATGTCCACGAATTCACAAAAAAAAGTTGTATTTTACGATGCACACATCGTAAAATACTGGTAAGAAGAGGAAAGGAAAAAAGCCCGGCCAAGTGCGAGTCGGACTCGCACACGAAGGGTTCCGTATCACAAGGCAAAAACGCCGAAAAGAACACGTTTGTTGTATGGGAGCCCCTTAAATATTTATTTTATTCTGTTTTTAGTATTTGAGTTTCAGGATCATTTAGCTCCCTTCAAAGTGGTTGAGCTGAATGGTGCTGATATATACGGCATGTTCGTGAACGGGCGCCGTCAGTTGGGACTGGTCATCACTTAGCCGCCTGGGCTTATTTTAATTGTTTTAATTTTGGATTGTTGTTTTGTTACTATTTGTTGTATTCTGGACGCTCTTAACGCGGACATCTTTTTTATTTTTTACATCGTTCTCGCATTATATAATCATAAATTCAAAAGAAATGATGTAACAAATGTTTTTGTAAAATGAAATTTAAAAAGAGTGTCCATGGAGTTTCTTGCCCGTTCTTCTCCATAGGTACCTACGCTTTGGAATGGGCAACTAGCTTCATATTTTATGACTGACCGACTTCTTGACAATTCAAAAGTGCCTGTTAAAGGTTTAATTGAAATAAATGCTTTGAGTTTGAGTTTGTTGTTATATTTTCAACTGTCTAGCTATCACGGTTCATGAGATACAGCCTGGTGACAGACAGACAGACGGACAGTACAGTGGAGTCTTAGTAATAGGTTCCGTTTTACTGTTTGGGTATGGAACCCCAAAGAAAGAAAAATATTTAGACTTATGAATTTTGTAACTCTAGGTATTGCTCTTGCGTTGAAATGATCTTTGGAAAGAGTAAAATGTCAAGCTTCATAAAGTGAGCGAAAACGGTTTAGTTATAACATGTATAAACTGACCATACGTCCCGTTTTGAACGGGACTGTCCCTTTCTTCAGTCATCTGTCCCATTGTCCCCAAACAAAGCTTCGGGACGCAAAATAGTCCCGTTTAAAAAAAAAAGTGTCAAAGAAAATTTGATTTAATAAGAATGGTGAACTGATGATTGATTTTTATTTTTCACAATTTGTTCGAATTTATTTAAAAGATTTCTAATTGCAATGAAACCTTAACTATTTATTTTCAATTTTCACGCTGAATGGCTATTTGTTAGAATAACAATTATAATTAATCTGAATTATAATATAGAGAAGTACATTAATTGTATTAAGTTACACTTTTGCTAAATAAAGAAAATTAAAAAGTTGTGTTTATTTTCATAACTTGCTAACTATCGTTTATAAACCCATGTCCCGTTTTGAGTTAAAAAATAAGTGGTCAGTTTAAACATGTACCGGAGGCGCGACCTAACGCTTCATGTAATTCGTTGCATAAAAATTCATACAATTTTATAGTGCGTCCGAATCGCAGTATAGTCAGATAGGCTCACTTTTTAGCTTGCCAGTGGGAAAATTTTCAAAGATGAATATTTATTATACGTTTCCAATAACCCTAGCATGCCGTGCACTGTACAATGGACCATTGGGCTTCAGTATTGTGATGTGGCATGGTACAAGTTACTAGATCTGTGCTGAACGCGATCAAAACTGGGCCCCTATTTTTAACCGACTCCAAAAAAGGAGGTCCTTTATACGACCCGTATGTATGTATGTTTCTATATCCGCGATTTTCTCAAAAACTTAAGTACCAATTTTGATAATTCTTTCATTAATGTGATCTACATACTTTCAGAAAGGTTTTAGTATAAAATACATAATTTATATTGATGATGTAGATCTAAAACTAATGCTTTAGAAATAGCAAAATTAAATTGGGTGCATTACCAGTCGACAGCGATGCGGATGAATTTTTCGACGATATTTTTTAGTTTCTGTATAGTTTTAGTTAATTTAGTATTTAAATTTATAATACATTAGGTAATTATTCTTATGTACGATGTTATATGCATAAATGTACTGCTTCTCCGGCATTTCTATGCGAATTTTGATTATTCTTCTAGTTAGTCGGAGTCTTCAATTCTTCAATGCACTAGTATTAATTGAATTTGTGTGGGGTAGGTACAACTAAAAAGTGAAAAATAAAAACTTTTTTCAAAAAAAACAACCGAGTCAAAAAAAACAACACTCCAAAGTGATAAATAACTTTAATTTCGGAAGTCGGTGTCGAAAAACAAAAATGCGGAACCAACGACACAGACTACCGAAATTAAAGTTATTTACCACTTTGTAGTGTTTTTTTTAGGTTGGTTGTTTTTTTTTAACCGAGTTCAAAAAAGGAGGTTTTTACACACTATGCTACATAACTAAAGAACAGTAATTAACTGCTGCTGGGACACAGGCCTCCTCTCTTCTAGAAGGAACGGGGTGTAATCTACCACGCGGGCCCGAACTCAGAATGGTATAGCGAGCTCCTCTTCGTCGATGGTACGGTTCGCCGAAATCACTCTTAGTCAACGGTAGCCCAGTGTGGGTTGGTAGATGTCACATGTCTGAGAATCTTTGGTTCCACGACATGCCGGTTTCCTCATTTTGTTTTTCTTCACCGTTTTGAGAGCAGTCCGTGATGAAATTGTACTATGCTGTGAACCAGTAGGATCTCCAGGTCTGCAAATGTTCTTGTTTACAATAACACAAATACATCCCATAAACCTAGTTTATATTATAAACTAGGTTTATGGGATGATGTATTTATATCTATAACTAAAATTATTATAAAATAATATTAGGTTAGGTAATTACAGTTAAGTCAGCTGGTTTAGTTCAGTTTATAATATAAACTAGGTTTATGGGATGTAATTATATCTAACAACCTTATTATAAAGGTTGCGCAAAATATTGTATCTGCTTAGATACTGAAAATATATGTAATTTAATTCACTGACTGTTCTGTGACAAATACTTTCGTAGGGAGATGGCCTGAAACACAGATTTAAACCTAGATCAGGCAACGCACTACATTAGTTCTATACCTTCTATACCTTCAGAGACTGTTATCTCATATTTCTCATACCAGTCTTTAACCAGATTATTATAATCCTATTATAGGCCTACATTAATATAAATACTACTGAACCATATGTATCTATACTTTTTGTAAACTTATTAATTCAATATAATTTTTTTTTAGATGTTTTCCGTCTGATCCCCTGAACCCCCCCTCCATCCCCCCCCCTCCTCGATCCCCTGCAAGTTCGTCTCTTTTTGACAGATAAGTACAGTCAACAGGAAAAAAGTTTCATGATTTACAAAATTAAAAAAGAATTTTTTTTATGTCTTTTTTGATACAAAACGTCCCACATTTCAAGACTTAACCCACCCGCAGCCGGCCGGTCCACATTTCGCCACTATACGCACTAACCGTACCTCACTCCCTGGACTACGGGCAAGCCAGTTGTTAATTTTGCAGGAACGCCTCTACTCTTGTGGTTTATTCGTACGGCTATGGCTCTAGGGGTTATTTAAGAGAGGATTCGTGACCGTTCGCAGTAGAGACTCTGGGAAATTTAACTGGCACGCTCTGTGACTGTTAATGTGTAATTGGAAGAGAGAATTTGTGGTGGGATGGCATGGGTGGGTTGTTACTTCAACATAGTGTTGTTGTCGGGGTTTTGTTGATCTTATCATGTTGGTTGCAAATCATCATGTGCCTAGCCTTTTCCCAACTGTGTTGGGGTCGGCTTCCAGTCTAACCAGATGCAGCTGAATACCAGTATTTTACATGGAGCGACTGCCTATCTGACCTCTACAACCCAGTTACTGGGTAATACGATACTCCTTGGTAAGACTGGTTGTCAGATTTTCGGGCTTCTGACCACCTGTAACGACTGTCAAAGATCCACGAATGACAGCCGAGACCAACGGCTTAACGTGCTTTACGAGGCACGGAGAGGTGTCGGTATGTAAAGATGGTCACCCATCCTATGGTCCACATACCAACCACGGCAAGCATAGCTTTACCTGATCGATCGACCTGTGCGGCTGTTATTATTTAGCCACGGGCCCCTCTTTGTAGGTTGCAAATGACGCAATACCAAATAACTCCTCCAAAAAGATATCACACAGCTGATGCGACTTTTCGAGCGATTCCGTCACGTCTGTGTGAAGAATCGAAATAAGTTTAAAAAGGATCTCCTTTTTTATTATTATTTCATACTTGAGACCACGCTCAGTTGCCCTAGGGTCCACTGCTAGATCTCCTTATCTCATATCGGCAAGAACTGCAGGAGAATAGTTCATGTTGTGGTAAAATTTCGAATTTGTAGGGTTCCCTACCCAAAGGGTGGGACCCTTTGGGTAGGGAACCCAAAAAAATGGACCCTATTACCAAGCCTCCGCTGTCCGTACATCCGTGCATCCGTCCATCAGTCCAACCATCTGTCCATCTACCCAACGCTTCATCCCTCCGTCCGTCCGTCTGACTTCGTGTATCTCATGAACCGTACTAGGTAGGCAGTTGAAATTTTCCCACAGTGTTTATTGACGCTATAACGACAAATAATAAAAAAAAGTTTTTTTCGATCTTTTTAGCCTTGTGGTACGGTGGTAGCCTTTTTCAGAGGGAATTTTTGACATGCCACACAAATAAAAACACCATTATGTTACTATATATACCTCATTACACATGTCAAAATAAATGGTACAATATACCCAACCCTGCAACGCACAAGCACATACAGTTTCAATCAACAGAGTGGTCATACAGACCGAGCGACAGCTGTGCGCACTGACGGGTTAATTTCGAATGCTAATGCACAGACATGTATTAAAATATTAATGTTGACTGTAGTCAATAGTGGAAAATATATGACGCAATATTTTTGAGTAAAAAAAATAATAGGTAGATATGGAAAAAACAACAGCAGCTCGGCGCAAACGTTGTAAAATTAAAAAAAAAAACGGTTTGTTTTTTGTTTACAGCCACTGTTAACCAGTGATTATTATAATCCCCATAAGATGTAATCTATTCGCGAATTAAGCAAGTACTTAATTTTCAAAAATTGCTGAAATAAAATTGAATAAATGATAATGATAAATGACTTTATTTTTGTACATAGTGTAGCGAAAATAGACGGAAAGAAACACTTTTCGCTAACTAATACGTTTAATTTGTCTTTAAAATCCAAATGTAGATTATAAAAAAAGATAAAAATATAGGTACAGGTAAAAAAAATGATGACAAAATAATTTGGGAATCTGTGACGTGAAAATTGGAAGGAATACCTAGGGATTGTACCAAAAAAAATTAAAATTTGATAACGCGACGAATTTAAAACGTGATTGCAATCAATTTTAATCCGTACGCGTGCTTAAAAAGGTCCGCAAAAATAGCTAAGGTATCACACCCGCCGTATTACAGTTAAAATAAAAAAAATCAAACTATCTACAACATACAACGTAATACAAGAATAGGGGAGAAATAAAAATATCTGTTTAAAGCAGGCTCCTGTCCTTTGGCGAACACGACCGGCGAAACTGGCTCAGCACGGCTCAGCTCTTGCGTATTCGGTACCTACGAATCGGCAGTTGCTCCGGGGAATTTCAGGATGGATAACTTATTGGCAAGCGACTGGGTGCCGGGGTGGAGCCGAGTGTATCGGCTTGCTCTTGAGTTCGGGCCTTAATCTGGAGTAAAATTTATCCATAAGAACCCGTGAAGCAAGCAGAATCTCATATACCCAAAAGAAGGATCATAGAACCAAAATTATTACGTACCAATGAATAAGGAAAAGAACTTATTTTCCATCAGCAGTGGAGACTCTTTTAAAAAACGTCTTCTAGCGAGGAACCTTTAGTAAAGAACGAAAGCGATTAAAAATATTGCGACATGAAAAAAATAAAACAATGAATAACCCAAAAAATAGTAAATACGCACCAAGATAATACAAAAAACACTTTCAGATACATAAAAATCTGAGATTTAGGCGTTCAGATCGAGAAGAAAAAAATATAATCTTTCACGTCAACAGATTTCTTTCAAGTGAAGTTTTGCACCATCAAAAATGACATCTGACGAATCAACGATTCGTAATATGAAAAAAACTAAGTAATACATGGCCTGTATTAAAAACGAGGTTGAATATCAACTCCAAGAAGGCTTGATGACCAAAAAAAATAATGCAGGATTTGTTAATGCTGCAGTACCCCCTTTCCAAAAAAAAAAAAAAAAAAAAATATTAGGTGAGGAAGAGAAAAAAAATATTCAGAGGTATAAAAACCCTGTAAGAAATAAACTAACTTAGCCTAAATATCAAGACGATAAGATAAGAAATCGAAATTAAACCTAAATAAACGAAATCGAAGTGCAGCTGATACTGAATAAATACGAATTCCAGACTTCAATAAAAACGTTATCAGTGCAAGCTCCAGACGCGTTGCCTAAATCTAGAAGGAAAGTAAGAAAACTAAAAACTAATAAGACTAGCCTAACTTAAAAGCTAAAGACTTAAGACCTAAGTAAAAAAGGATGCCAATGATATATAACTCAAGGGCAAAAGTAACGACAAAAGTTAAATTAACGACTAAGTCGGAGAAAGGACTAATGAAAGAGACTATATAAAACAACCAAAGAACTTAAGTCAAACAAAAGACTTGAAATCAAAAAAAGAACCTTAAATCTAATATAGAATAAAGCCGAACAAAGGACTGTTAGTCAAAGAACTTCGAAGAAATAAGAAGCTTATGCTTGCTTCTTATAAATAGAAAGAGGGCAGGTAATCAATAATAGCAATGATAAACAAAAGAAGGGAAAAAGAAAATTGTTAACCGTATAATTATTGTGATTTATCGATAAGAGTACATCGACAAGGTCTCAGCACTAAACTAAATTATCGATACGTGTTAATCGTCCGTATCCCAACACTAAGCGCTGTCATTATGTCATTATGAGTATGACAGTCGTAACGACATCTGCGGGAAAAAACGGAACTTATAAGCATTGACATAACAGAGAAGTTGTAAACAAGTAGTTTCAATTAGAAACAACTAGATGACGCGGTTAATGTTATTATTAAATAGACATTTATGAATGAGCTTTTTTATTTTATTAAATATTAAGGGAATTAAAAGGGGTGAAAAGCATAACAATAATTGGAATGGAACATTCCGAATGGAAAAAATTAATAGGATTAGGAGTTTTGAAATTACAGAGGAATTATTTAAGAATATCTTTGATATGATATCTACCAGAATGGGGGGAATCAAAATCATGAAGTTCATAAGTGGTTCTAGAAATAACTCTAGTCACACGGCATTTAATAAAACGAGGAGCTAACTTCCCGGAAAAATAATCATCACCAGAAGATCTGGAAAAATTCTTTCTCCATACAATGTCACCAACATTCAACGTGACGTCTGAACGATGCGAGTTATAAGCTCGTGAATTACGGAGGAAAGCCATAGAAAGATTATCAGCGACTTTCGCATAAACCTCTGCTAATGATGATAAGTTCGAAGCGTACCGAGTCCGACTTTCAGCTAAATTTACACCTTGAGTCTGACTATTAGTACGTGTAGGAACTATGATAACTTCTCTACCAAACATCAGGAAGTTTGGTGAGAAACCTGTGGCTAAATTAATACATGAGTTGAGGTAAAGTTTAACTTTATGCAACATTCTTGACCAATTTCTTTGATTCTCACCAACCAAGATACCTAAACATGTAACCACGCTTTGATTATAACGCTCGACAGTATTCGCCTGAGGCGTATAATAGGGAGTATAGGTCGGAGACTCTATGTGAAATGATCTTAGAAAGTTTAAAAACTGATTACTGCGGAAAACTGTTGCGTTATCGCAGAGAATACTACGCGGTACTCCGAAATTAAAAAATATTTCTGACTCCAGGGCTTTAATAACAGAACAAGCGTTGACCTTTTTTAGAGGTACAAGCCAAATGTACTTTGAAAAAACGTCAACCATAGATAAAATATACTTATAACCATAGTAAGCAACGGGCAACGGACCAATGACATCAATAGAGATTGACTGTAGAGGCATGGAAACGTCCTTCGGATAGCACATCTGGCCACGAGGTTGAGTATTTGCTATTTTATAAGCTTTACAAACCTCACATTGCCTTAAGGTCTCGGCAACGTCACGAAACATGTTCGGCCAATAAAAGGTCTCTTTTATCTTAAGATATGACTTGGTAACGCCAGGATGTATAGATGGGAAGCTATTTTGTACCTCCCAAATAGCGAGTGGAATCTTCTCCACCGGTAAAACTACGCGCCATGGATCAGAAGATAAGGGACTGGTGATAGGCATGCGTCTTAAAAGTACGCCGTTCTGTATGGCGTAAGCAGGAAACATTTGGGGTGAATCGCGTGCCCCTAAATAAACCTTTTTATACCATCTATCGGTGGTATGCTCGGGACCTTGATCGAAAGAAATAGGACTTGCATAAATCCTAGAAAGTGCATCTGGAACGACGTGCTGCGAACCTTTGCGGTGAACGATGTCAAAGGTATATTGAGAAATAACAGTAGCCCATCTAGCTAAACGGCCAGAGGGATTGTTTAAAGTAAGAAGCCATTTTAAAGCCATATGATCTGTTATAACAGTAAACTTGATTCCATCTAAATAACAACGAAAATGCTTTATAGAATCAAGAACAGCCAAAAGTCCCTCCTTCTTGGAGTTGATATTCAACCTCGTTTTTAATACAGGCCATGTATTACTTAGTTTTTTTCATATTACGAATCGTTGATTCGTCAGATGTCATTTTTGATGGTGCAAAACTTCACTTGAAAGAAATCTGTTGACGTGAAAGATTATATTTTTTTCTTCTCGATCTGAACGCCTAAATCTCAGATTTTTATGTATCTGAAAGTGTTTTTTGTATTATCTTGGTGCGTATTTACTATTTTTTGGGTTATTCATTGTTTTATTTTTTTCATGTCGCAATATTTTTAATCGCTTTCGTTCTTTACTAAAGGTTCCTCGCTAGAAGACGTTTTTTAAAAGAGTCTCCACTGCTGATGGAAAATAAGTTCTTTTCCTTATTCATTGGTACGTAATAATTTTGGTTCTATGATCCTTCTTTTGGGTATATGAGATTCTGCTTGCTTCACGGGTTCTTATGGATAAATTTTACTCCAGATTAAGGCCCGAACTCAAGAGCAAGCCGATACACTCGGCTCCACCCCGGCACCCAGTCGCTTGCCAATAAGTTATCCATCCTGAAATTCCCCGGAGCAACTGCCGATTCGTAGGTACCGAATACGCAAGAGCTGAGCCGTGCTGAGCCAGTTTCGCCGGTCGTGTTCGCCAAAGGACAGGAGCCTGCTTTAAACAGATATTTTTATTTCTCCCCTATTCTTGTATTACGTTGTATGTTGTAGATAGTTTGATTTTTTTTATTTTAACTGTAATACGGCGGGTGTGATACCTTAGCTATTTTTGCGGACCTTTTTAAGCACGCATACGGATTAAAATTGATTGCAATCACGTTTTAAATTCGTCGCGTTATCAAATTTTAATTTTTTTTGGTACAATCCCTAGGTATTCCTTCCAATTTTCACGTCACAGATTCCCAAATTATTTTGTCATCATTTTTTTTACCTGTACCTATATTTTTATCTTTTTTTATAATCTACATTTGGATTTTAAAGACAAATTAAACGTATTAGTTAGCGAAAAGTGTTTCTTTCCGTCTATTTTCGCTACAATAGGTTTACACAAACACTTTTATACGTCAACCATATTTTTTATAAATAGATGAGGTCGGCGTTTCCTATCTGACTACTCTGAGAAGAAAGGCTTAAGAGGCCTCTTACAGTCCACTAGCGCCGCCAATCGAAAAATGTCATAGAATCAAAAATACAAAATATGTTCTATTATTACTGTGGAAAAGGCAATTACGTAATTGTATAACACCTTATCAACACTTGAAATATAGCTGTTTAGCTAAATCGTGCATTCAAAACATAAACGGCCGTTTTTGTTACAAATGCACGATTTAGCTAAACAGCTATATTTCAAGTGTTGACAATGTGTTATAAAATTACGTTATTGCCTTTTCTACAGTAATAATAGACCACATTTCGTATTTTTGATTCTATTTACGAGTTATGACATTTTTTCGATTGGCGGCGCTAGTGGACTGTAAAAGGCCCCTTAAACAAACTCAGAGGTCACAGTCTCTTTTAAAGTCCAGACATAATCTTGGTCAGGTTATATGAAGACCATGTAGATCGATGTCTGAGATGGTCTTTTGAGGAAAGAACCACACAGGTTGGGCACCTGTCCAGTCAGTGCACGCATTTGTCAGAAATCGTGCAGCTCAACTTAAGACTCAAGGAGCTCAACGATTCGGCGAACAATATCAAAGAAAGGACATTTGGGTAGGCCACATAAATTACTCAAACTGCCAGATGAAAAAAAAAACTAACAGAACAGAGAGAATAATAAAAAAAATATAAAATGAAATGAGTTTATAAAAAAAAAACAAAGCAGAAATTGGAAGCAGCTTTAAAATTTTCGAACCATTGATTGCCCATCGCATGTAAGGATATGGCTGGATGAGTTTTTAAAAAATCTCTATATTAAGTCACCATAAATTTACAATCTTAGGTGAGATAGGAGGTCAGATAGGCAGTCTCTCCATGTAAAATACTGGTATTCAGCTGCATCCGGTTAAACTGGAAACCGACCCCAACATAATTGGAAAAAGGCTAGGCAGATGATGATGATGAATTTTACAATCTTGTACAACTTTTTTTTTTGGAACTTATATCATGTTTGAGCCCTTTGGGGTTGAAACACTGGGGCTATGGGGTCCGAGTGCCCATTTATTTTTTCGAGACATCACCAAGCGGTTGGTCAACTCTTCACGTGACCAGAGGGCTGGCCTATTTTTTGGCCAAGAATCCTGCCATGCCAACCTTTTGGGCACTTTTCCTGTTGACAACGATGCGGACGAATTTTTTGATGCCCTTTGATTATTCCTTCCCCTCCTTTTTATAATTATTTAAAGACTGTCAGCTTTTTAAATTTTATCATTATTCACAACTGAATACTCTTTCAGTTTATGTGAACCACTTCTACATTACATTAGTAGTAGGCTAGATCATCTTCGTACTATTCAAATATTCACAATAGCCCTGCTAAATAAATCTTCATTACACGAGCTAGTGTGACCAGTAAATTGAACGTCATTTAGCCGGGGTTGCCATAAATCAACCATTTAACGAATTAATCAGATGAATATTAACCACATTTTGGTTGACGGATATTCGGCCGTGTCCACACGATCTGGATTGTGTTTAAGCGTGATTAATGTTGGTACGGTAATTATGTTTCAGGCTGAAGTTGATGACGTCGAGTATGATTTTATGTTTTTATTTTAAAGTAGTGAGTAGTAAAATAGTAGAGTAGCATAAAAAATACAGCTTTTTAAAGAAAGCAAAATCATTTGTTAAAATGAGGATCAATTATTTTACAAAAATGCATCATTAGAAGCGCAAAGAGTTTTTGGAGGGTTCACAAATTTCAAAAAGCGTCCATCATCAATCAGTAAGTTTGTAGAGGATAAGTTAAATATTCGCTTTTATCAAATCTATCTTATCTTACTTTCTCACATTATCTTTTTTCTCCAAGTGAATTCAGACATGCTTTCTTAGTATTCATTAAACTACTCCTGAGAGCATAAAGTCATAGTTCATAATGCTACAGTCAAAATTCTTAGTATTCATTAAGCTACTCCTGAGAGCATAAAATATAGTCATAGTTCATAATGCTACAGTCAATTTTTTTTTTGGGTACGCTGCCCGTACAATATTACCCATTATCGTTTGGTTCCCACAAATTCAGATAGTTTTCGTAAAAAAGCAAACACGTGAGCTGTCTTGAGACACAACTTTATTTCTTTAGTGGGACGTATCTCAGACATACTGTTTTTCCCAACTATGTTGGGGTCGGCTTCCAGTCTAACCGGATGCAGCTGAATACCAGTATTTCACATGAGCGACTGCCTATCTGAACTCTACAACCCTGTTACTGGGTAATACGATACCCCTTAGTAAGACTGGTTGTCAGACTTTCGGGCTTCTGACCGTAACGACTGTCAAAGTTCCACGAAAGACAGCCGGGACCAACGGCTTCACGTGCTTTCCGAGGCACGGAGGGGTCACTGTATGTAAAGATGGTCACCCATCCACAGACCAACCGCGGCAAGCGTAGCTTAACCTAATCGATCGACCTGTGCGGCTGTTATTATTTAGCCACAGGCCACGGTTTTACAGGATCTCTGCAGCTAAATTATATTTCAAATCACAAAACTTGTCATCCAAAAACACTTCATGAATACTTCTTGTTTTTTATTAGGGTTCCGTACCCAAAGGGTAAAAACGGGACCCTATTACTAAGACTTCGCTGTCTGTCCGTCTGTCCGTCTGTCCGTCTGTCCGTCTGTACGTCTGTCTGTCTGTCTGTCACCAGGCTGTATCTCAAGAACCGCGATAGCTAGACAGTTGAAATTTTCACACATGATGTATTTCTGTTGCCGCTATAACAACAAATACTAAAAACAAAATAAAATAAATATTTAAGGGGGGCTCCCATACAACAAACGCGATTTTTTTGCCCTTCAAAAATGGCAACAGGTAGGCACTAGAAATATTCACAAAATACTCAGTTGTATTTTAACTTTAATAATAAATAATAAAATTAAAATAAAATAAATATTTAAGGGGGGCTCCCATACAACAAACATGTTTTTTTCGGTGTTTTTGCCTTGTGGTACGGAACCCTTCGTGTGCGAGTCCGACTCGCACTTGGCCAGTTTTTTTCAATGATGTAACAGCACAGTTAAATATAACATCGTGTTATGAAAGGTCGATGCAAACAAAGACGTCATGTCTTTGTTTGCATTATTTTGTACAAAAAACAGTTACATGTTAGATACATTTTTAAAGAAAGATCAGCATCGAACTCAAAAATCAAAATAAAAATATTTTAGTTCACCTAAACCTACATGGGCACTTATCAACGTCAGAAGCTAGGTGCACGGTTCCAATTGATCGTTTCCTATGGAGAAGAACCGGCAATTAACTCCACGCTTACTCTTTAAAAAAAAAAAACAACCGACTTCCAAAAACACTATAAATAAAGAGAAAAATAACTTTAATTTCGGAAGTCGGTGTCTTTGGATTAGTATTTTAGTTTTTGCCACCGACTTCCGAAATTAAAGTTATTTTTCTCTTTATTTATAGTGTTTTTGGAAGTCGGTTGTTTTTTTTTGTAAAAAATTTTTATTTTCTACTTTTTAGCGGGTTAGTTTGTAATTTATCAAAGTTATAATAGCCTAATTTCAACTGCTTATCACCTTTTACAAAATATTGCTTTTCCCGATGCATGGACGTTAATTGTTGAGGAGTTCTCCTAGTAAGAACCAGGAGAACTGGAGCTGATTGAGAAGTCACCATCAGCTCCACTTCACCATACGCATTGTAATGAGCATAAATTGCTTAGCAGCCATATTAAAGTAATCGAATCGCAACCCGTGAAATATTTGTCATTGAGTAGTGCCATTTGTGGTCTTCATCATCAGCTCCACTTTACCAAATCATAATTTCCGAGAGCAAATGCTCAAGTTACTTTAATAATAGACTTAGGCAAGAAAAATTTTGCTAAGGGCCAAGTTTATGTTACGCTTAGTCGTGTAAAGACGCTGTATGACATTGTATTATGCGACTTGGAACCTACCAAATTGCTAAATAGACCATATGACGAAAAGGCATTGCGTGAAATGCAACGATTGAGGCTTTTATAAATCATCATCTGCCAATTGCAGTTCACTGCTGGACGTAGACCTCCCGAAGTTTGCGCCAACGTTCGCGATCCTCCGCTTCTCTCATCTAGCCACTACCGGCAACCTTTGTTAGGATAATTATACAGAAGAAAAACTCGCAAAAGTACATATTTCACTTTAAGAAGTATTTATTCGTTTTTAGACTAGATGCTGATAATCCTGGCTGCAGCATCAGGCCAGACTTATGTCAACATTGCATTGAACTTAAAATTTAGTCCTGTTTAAAATGAGCCCAAACACGACTACGGTGCTGTAATTTCAAGGTTTGTACTTTTTCTGATGCTCGACTGGCTTCAGCATCAGGTCTCTATGTACTTCGGTGTTCCTGATTAACAGTACGTTTATCCACACATCGAGCCCTTTTCAATGAGCCTAAACACGATATATTTGCTGTTAGTTGTCGAGGAGTTAGGTACTCAGCAGACTATCCTGACTGCAGCATCAGGTCATAACTTGATGATCATGAGACCAAATGTGGCAAATGCTCTATCAAACATCAAAACAATTTACTAAAACAGTCCTTGCCTGTTCGAGTAACTTCTTACAGTTAAGGAGTTGAACCTTCCATCATCAGCCCAGCTCCCTGAGATGGTGACAACCATACGCAAATACACAAGATAATTCATAAAATATGCGAAAAACAATAAGTGAGCCTATAAAATTTGAGGGTTGCTCTCGATTTCTCTAAGATCCCATCATCAGATCCTAACTTGGTGACAATGGGACCACCTCAGAACTATCTACTTTCGAACAAAAAAAGAATTTTGAAAATCCGTCGAAAATTGGCGGAGTAATCGATGAACAAACATACAAAAAAAAAAAGAAAAAAAAAAAAACATACAAACATCCGAACATAGTACCTCCTCCTTTTTGTGAAGTCGGTAAAAATAATTTCTTTTACACCTACATAAAGAAATACTTCTTATTTCTCCAACGCCCCTCATCTTTCATCCCTGTAATTAATCCCTAGTATTTCTCAAAGTATAATATTTTTATTATTTATTCTCGGTCGGGCGAGGTATTAGCACAAAACAGCGACTCGGGGGTATAAATCATGTGAAGTGACGGGGCCCACGCCTCTGCATTACTGATACTGTAGTGGAACGGAAAGTATACGATTTTGAGTGGGTACAAGTGATTTTGGGTTTGTCTGTGTGGTTTGACTTAAAGAATAGCACCACCCCATACTTCCCGTGGGTGTCGTAAAAGGCGACTAAGGGAATGGGCAGCAGCGTTCTCTATGCATTACACCATCATACCATACTGCGATGGCCAACCCGCCTTCCAAGCGTGGCAACTATGGCAAACCCCCCCCCCCCCCCCCCCCCCCCAATTGGGGGAGGCCTATGTCCAGCAGTGGACGACTTTCGGCTGAAATGATGATGGTGATGATGACTTTGATATCATTTTACTTGAAATAATTACCCACAATTGTAGGAAATGCTACCTTGCTTGCCTGTTATTGCTTCATTTTTAATTCTTTTTACCTTTTGTGGTAGACTAATTTTATTCTAGGTGCAATCGTCTTGACATATAATTATATTATGTATACAAGACCTCGTAAAACATTTCACATTCTTCTCCATACGAAAACTATCTATTGGAATGGGCGACTAGAATCAATTCTATTTAGTTGTAATTTTTGACGTTCAAAAGTGTATTTAATGTGCCTATTTGAAATAATTGACTTTGACTTAGCTAGGTCAATAAATAAATAAATATAAAATACATAAAACTAAATAAATACATAAATAAAAAAATACCAGTAAATAAATAAATAGGTAAATACCAGTTGCATCTGGTTAGACTGGAAGCTAACCCCAAGATAGTTGGACAAAGGCGAGGCAGTTTGATTTGTAAAAGTCACAGTTATAAAGGTGCAATTACAACTTACTGAAATTCAGCAACAGTTTTGACTTTAGTATTGATTAGGGTTAGATTTAGGGGCTTACGACATTTTAGAACACAAATACTTTTAAGTTGTATAATTATTGGTACTTTTGACCGAAGACCATTAACATTCCGGAGACCTGTCAATTTACATCGAGACTCTCACAGAAAATTGAGAGAAGAGAGACTCGTGGCTAAATAATAACAGCCGCACAGGCCGATCAATCAGGTTAAGCTACGCTTGCCGCGGTTAGTCTGTGGATGGGTGACCGTCTTTACATACCGAGACCCCTCCGTGCCTCGGTAAGCACGTTAAGCCGTTGGTCCCGGTCATTCGTGGACCTTTGACAGTCGTTACGGGTAGTCAGAAGCCCAAAAGTCTGACAACCAGTCTTAACAAGGGGTATCGTATTACCCAGTAACTGGGTTGTGAAGGTCAGATAGGCAGTCGCTCCATGTAAAATACTGGTATTCAGCTGCATCCGATTAGACTGGAAGCCGACCCCAAAATAGTTGGGAAAAGGCTAGGCAGATGAACTCTCATAGAAAAAAAACAAGTACTGGTGAATATAGTGGTCCACTTGACTACGAGTTTCAATGGTTTTAAAAACCACTACTTTTTATAAGTAGTGGTTTTTAAATAATCAACAAATGAAAATCACAATAAAAAAAACCTAAAACTAAAAAATCTAAAAAGCCACCTCTAAAACATTACCTAAATAAAAAACAAAAATGAATTAACTTCAGCATTGTTTCTTCCACAAAAGGTTCCGTACAGTTCATTAATTTAAAATTTTAGTAACAATACAGGGATTGAGTAGAAGGGTTCTCTCCAACGAAGATTCTTAGTTCGGATAGTGAGCCAACATTAATCATTGAGTTTTCGTCGCTTGGAATAGATAAAATAATGTATTTTACAAAGTTTTCTCTAAATAATGATTGATGGCATCGCGTTTTGTATTTAGTTAATGTTTCGTTACAGATACTCTTATTTAAATAGTTAGTATTTAAGCCCTCAGACCGGGCCCAGTGCGGGTTGGTAGATGTCACATGTCTCCGAATTTTTAGTCCTAGGAGATGCCGTTTCCTCACGATGCATGACTCCGTGGCGTTTAGAAGGTACAAAAAAGGTCTTATCAAAATAAAAAACTGGCCAAGTGAGTGCGAGTCGGATTCGCACACGAAGGGTTCCGTACCACAAGGGTTCCGTGCCAACAAAAACATGTTTGTTGTATGGGAGCCCCCCTTAAATATTTATTTTATTTTAATTTTATTATTTATTATTAAAGTTAAAATACAACTGAGTATTTTGTGAATATTTCAAGTGCCTACCTGTTGCCATTTTTGATATCGAGCAAAAAAGGGCAAAATAATCGCGTTTGTTGTATGGGAGCCCCCCTTAAATATTTAATCTATTTTGTTTTTAGTATTTGTTGTTATAGCGGCAACAGAAATACATAGTTTGTGAAAATTTCAACTGTCTAGCTATCCCGGTTCTTGAGATACAGCCTGGTGACAGACAGACGGACAGACAGCGAAGTCTTAGTAATAGGGTTCCGTTTTTACCCTTTGGGTACGGAACCCTAAAAAGTGAAACATCAATGTACAGAATGAAATTTTAAGATCTTATTTTTTTGTCCAAATTTATTACGTAACTCATATCTAACTAACTCCTTAAAAACAACATATTTTTTAAAGCTGGACGACTCTCAAATTCCACTCCCTACTACGCTTATCAACATGAACAATACAGTTCCAAACTCAAATCTCAGAATATCAAAACTTAGTTCCACACACAGGATTGTACATGTAAATTCCATTTATATTCCACCTCCATTGACCATTCTACCCAAACACCGTACAGGTGGACTCGTAAACTCCAAGCTCAGTTTATCTTCAGTCAAACTTGTCAGTTTTAACTGTTGCGCCATTATGCTCAGCCCGGTTATCATACCCCGGCAGACGATGCCATAAATTATGGCTAGGTTATAGAGTTTGATGGTATGTAAATATCTCTGGATGCTGTCGTGGTCTCTTTAATGAAGAGGCATTTATGATGGAGTGATTTAAATAGGTACCCAAAAATCGCATTGTCGGTCGCTGATTTTATGAAAAGGTTGACTTTCGCACTGAAATAATATCTTACCGTCATGGGACGAGGATCATGGATGGGTCATGGGTTTTCCGGTAATCTTGTTTCCTCCCGATCCTCGGCCGGTATCCCTCGTTGTCACGATTGAATGCTTGTTGCCATAGCAAAAAACAAACGTAAAATTAATGACGGAAATCATTGTGATACTATTCAATAAATGTTTTTGGAAATTCCCAGTTCATCTTGTGTTTAAATCTTTGGTCTTCATAAATTAAATTATACAAGTTGTCTGTGTGTCAATGTGTCCCATTGTTTGCATTAGACATAATAACGTCATTAGACGTTATTGTGTCATTGTGATTAGATTACACACAGTCACACAGCTCATGCAACGACGGAGATTTTGGAACACCAATTTCGGGCTCGTGTGATTTCCCGTTTTGGCGATTTGAACTGGTTGGCCAGATCACCAGATCTGACGACGGCAGACTTCTTTCAACAAACCACAAACCTTGCAAGTCTTGAAAGCCAACAATAACACATCCTACTTAGCAGCAATTACACAGAATTTAACATCACCCTTCAAAATCCTCAAACTACCTCCATATCACACACACTTACATCAACTTACACGTAAGTAATTAACCATTAAGTTAACTGAGACAGTTAATCCGCAGTCATCACTAAAGATTTAACCCTAGCACTTTATTACCTGTGCAGTCTTCAATGGCTAACCCTGCCGAGACTAACTTTATTTCGGTCCATTCGACCCTTCAAATCCCTATTTAATGACCAGCCTTTGGGGTGGGCTCGTGTTGTTGTTGGTATATTTGTCCAATTCGAGGTGCTTAGAATATAATAGAAGGAAAGAAAGAAAATACATTTATTTAGCACAGATATAATATTTTTTCTTTTTTTCTTTAATAGAATTAGAATACTTTTTATTATTGCATCCGGTTAGACTGGAAGCCGACTCCAACATAGTTGTGAAAAGTCTAGATAGTTGATGATGATGACTCCTTATTATGTATAAATATGTTATATAAATTACAGATAATATGTATAAATGCAATAAAAACTTTTTACAAAAAAAAAAACAACCGACTTCCAAAAATAATACTAAAAATTTAAAAATAACTTTAATTTCGGAAGTCGGTGTCTTTGGTTCCGCATTTTCGTTTATTGACACCGACTTCCGAAATTAAAGTTATTTTTAAATTTTTAGTATTATTTTTGGAAGTCGGTTGTTTTTTTTTTTGTAAAAAGTTTTTATTTTTCACTTTTTAGTGGGTCCGTTTGTAATGTATCTAAGTTACAATAGCCTAATGTCAACTGCTCATCACTTGTTACAAAATATTGCTTTTCCCGATGTTGGGACGTTAATTGTTGAGGAGTTCTCCTGGTAAGAACCAGAAGAACTCCTCAACAACCACTCACCATACGCATTGTGACGAGCATAAATTGCTTAGCAACCATATTAAAGTAATCGAATCGCAACCCGTGAAATATTTGTCATTGAGTAGTTCCAATGGCCATCTGTGGTCTTCTTTATCAGCTCCACTTTACCAAATGATAAATTCCGAGAGCAAATACCCAAGTTATTTTAAAAAATACCCAAATCGTTATAGCTTTGCCTATAAAATTTGAGGGTTTCCCTCGATTTCCATGGGATCCTCTCATCAGATTCCAACTTGATGATAATGGGACCACCTCGAGAGTATACCCTTTCAAACAAAAAAAAGAATTTTGAAAATCGGTCCACAATTGGCGGAGTAATCGCGTAACAAACACACAAAAAAAAAAAAAAAAAAGCACCGTCGAATTGAGAACCTCCCTCCTCCTTTTTTGAAGACGGTTAAAAATTGAAAAAATTGGATAAGGTTTGATTGTTGGAAATGAAAGTAATTTAAAAATGACAAGTAAATCAATCCAACTTTGATATCCATGATCCAACATAAACTCGTCAATTTGATTTTCTTTATCGTATGAAAAAAAAAGAATTTTGAAAATCCGTCTATTTTATGGCGGATATATGCCCAAACTTACATAAAAAAAATATATAAACATTTGAATTGAGAACCTCCTCCTTTTTTGAAAAAAATCGATCTCAAGATCCGATCATCAATAAAATGGGTGTAAAACTAAATAAAATCTTTAGACAACAGGGGCCTAAACAGGCCACTTTGGCAGAATCATAAAAGGGTAACATTATGAATCCTAATATGGCGAAGACAGTCCGTGTTTTTCTTTTTTTCGCTGCATTACGTAGGTATAATCAAAGAGATTGGGATTGGATTTGGATTGGATTGATTGGTATTGGCACAGACAAAAAAAATAACTTGAAAATCTTTCACCAATGGGATTTAATACGATTAAGGTAACAGTTAACTGTCCATTAAGATTCATAATGATCCTGACCATTCAAAGTGACCATTTTAGGCCCCCAGTTCTAATTGCATCAAATCCCCTGACCTCAACGCGAGTACTTCCCTCTCGACGTCCGTATAATTTTCACATGCGTCTGTCTGTCCACACAATATCACTATATTTACATAGGGCCTTTGTTTGACGCGTAATTACTGAACACCAGGCCCTGCCTGATATATCGTAGCGGTTTTGTCAACGATATTTAGTTGCTTTGAATCCGTTGATACGTTGCGGGAATCGGGGAAAATGACCGATTTTGAATATTGTAGGCCTTACAGGGAATATTGCGAAACTGCGACTGATATTGTTGTGATCGTTCAAGGCATTTAGTTTCATAAAGGTGGTTTGAGACTCGGGTTACAGTGGTTGTTATTTGTGTTGCGGTTCATGTAAACTAGTATACCTCAGAGAATAGGTATAGCTGGCGAAGGAAACTGTGTTATTATGGCGTTTGACGGATTTCTACAATGATGGTAAGTAGTTCAGTAGTGATCATAAGTTCGAACGCCAGCATAATCAGCCACACCCACCCCCAATATAACATAAAAATAAATTCATAAAATAATATAATTAATTAATAAAAAATAAAAAAAAATTTAAAAATAGTTTTAGTGTAATTTTTTGTGTTTTATGTTTTTTTTTTATGTCCCAGCAGTGGACGTCTTTTGGCTGAAATGATGATGATGATGATGACAGGTCATGCAGGTACGCCGGTTGCAAACAACCGAACAATAGGTACCTACTTACAATATAAAACAATAACATAATAACTATCGGAATCCAATAACCAATTACATCTAAAGAGGGGGACACACACACACCCCACACACACACACACACACAGATACAGATATCTAATTAACCGCATGATTGACTTGTCCTTACCACTAATTGCCCGTGGCCAGTGGTGGATCGAAAAAAAACCTTTGCTATCCTTTGAATAAAGCCACCCACTGGAAAATTGTCATATTGCTCCGGGCATGTGTGTTTGTGAAGAAGAAAATGGATAATATGAAGTTGTAAAGGTATTAGAATGATGTTCTAATGTTGTGACGCAAAGATACAAACTTTAAATATAGCAGTTACCTAGAGTGTTGCTTGTTTGTATTTTTAGGGTTCCGTACCCAAAGGGTAAAAACGGGACCCTATTACTGAGACTCCAGTGTCCGTCTGTCTGTCTGTCACCAGGCTGTATCTCATGAACCGTGACAGCTAGACATTTGAAATTTTCACAGATGATGTATTTCTGTTGCCGCTATAACAACAGATACTAAAAACAGAATAAAATAAATATTTAAAGGCGGCTCCCATACAACAAACGTGTTTTTTTCGGCGTTTTTGTCTTGTGGTAACTTGGCCAAATTCTCCAATTACAATCTATCAAAACCTCTAGGGTTAAGGTATACCCACACTCCTGATTTTTAATTTGCTAGACTAAAATGACAGGTGTCATTTTGGTCTAGCAAATTCTAAATGACAGCTTTCATTAAAATTACATTATGTCATTTTAGTCTAGCAAATAAAAAACGTTATGAAACGGTTTATGAAATAATTATTACCTACCTATTTATTTATTTTCGTAAGTACAGGTCTTATAGAAGCTATTAAACATGTGCTTCCTCTGTGCTGCCACCGACAACGCCAGGGAAGGAAGTTTTAGGCCAACATGATTTGAAATACTGTCGTGCTAGCGACAAGTCAGCGTGTGAAGAGTTCGTTTGTACGCGTTAATCTCTAGCTTAAGGTGAATGCTCCAACCAGCCCGCGAAATTCAAATTTTCTTACGTTTTTTGCAATTTGCAGGCCAGTGCTAGGTTGTATGATGATTAAAATATTATTCGCGGCTGGAAGACATATGTAGTTACAGAATTATAATTATCAAAATCATCAATAAAACGCTCTAAGTTCATAAAGCTGTAGGAATTACTTTTTCTGTTTTTTTTTTGTTCTTACACCTTTATGAAGTTGGATGGTTGTATTGGTGATTTGATGATTATAATTCTGTAACTACATACGTCTTACAGCCGCGAATAATATTTTAATCAACATACAACCTAGCACTGGCCTGCAAATTGCAAAAAACGTAAGAAATTTTGAATTTCGCGGGCTGGTTGGAGCATTCCATGCTCTTGAAAGATTTTATTGCATAGGGATAGAATAAAAATGTTGCTAGTTATTACGAAAGAGGAATAAAATCCTTGCTCACACTATAATTTGCTTTAAATTCGTATTCATGCATAGACAAGGCTTTGCAGATATAACGCAACATCCGACGCTCATCTCATCTTTGTTTCAGTTGTTTTTTTTTTATGGAAATTACGTAAAACAGTGTATATTTCTTCTTATCGTGCTATATTATACTGTTGTAACCCACAGAAAACCACATAAAATGCAAAACAATTTCTAAAAAGTTACACTTTTGTTATTGAAAAATCACAATCAACAAACTATCCCAACGCAATATTGACGCAATACACAGCAGTCGGATTTGAAAACTTGGTTTTGCATTTGATAGCCCAATTTTTGAGAAAGGCTACAGGCTATAACATCACACTAGGACTTAGGAGCCGGGCAAAAAGAAAAGAACGCTAAGCGAAATCAAAGTAACAGCGCGGACGGGCGATGCGATACTATGGGGTGGATCGTGGGACATGAAATTACGAGGACGAAGTCGCCGCCCCGCTGTTTCACCCACGTAAGGTGTCCATCCCGTGGGAATATCGGGATAAAAACAATCCTATGTCCTTTGCCGGGACTTAAACTATCTCTATACCAAATTTCATCTAAATCGGTTCAGCGGTATAAGCGTGAAGAGGTAACAGACAGACACACTTTCACATTTATAATATTATAGTTAGTATGGATTACGTAGGTATGTTTATTATTTATTCTCGGTCGGGCGAGGTATAAGCACAAAACAGCGACTCGGGGGTATAAATCATGTGAAGTGACGGGGCCCACGCCTCTGCATTACTGATACTGTAGTGGAACGGAAAGTATACGATTTTGAGTGGGTACTTTGATATTGGGTTTGTCTGTGTGGTGCCGGACTTAAAGAATAGCACCACCCCATACTTCCCGTGGGTGTCGTAAAAGGCGACTAAGGGAATGGGCAGCAGCGTTCTCTAGGCATTACACCATCATACCATACTGCGATGGCCAACCCGCCTTCCAAGCGTGGCAATTATGGCAACCCCCCCCCCCCCCAAATTGGGGGAGGCCTATGTCCAGCAGTGGACGACTTTCGGCTGAAATGATGATGGTGATGATGACTTTAATATCATTTTACTTGAAATAATTACCCACAATTGTAGGAAATGCTACCTTGCTTGCCTGTTATTGCTTCATTTTTAATTCTTTTTACCTTTTGTGGTAGACTAATTTTATTCTAGGTGCAATCGTCTTCACATATGATTATATTATGTATTGTCTGTGTGGTGCCGGACTTAAAGAATACCACCACCCCTTACTTCCCGTGGGTGTCGTAAAAGGCGACTAAGGGTCGTACCGGAGAATGGGCAGCAGCGTTCTCTATGTATTCCACCATCATACCATACTGCGATCGCCAACCCGCCTGCCAAGCGTGGCGATTATGGCAAACCCTCCCAAAATTGGGGAAGGCCTATGTCCAGCAGTGGACGTCTATCGGCTGAAACGACGACGTAGGTAGGTACAGACGCCAGCACATCAAGTTACTACAATCTGTCAAATTTCTTTAATAGAATTTCAATTTTATCGCTAAAGAATAAGGTTCAAAGTTGATTGGGAAAATTTGACAGTTTGGGTTAGCTTGATGTGCTGGCTTCTGTATTTTGACCTCCCGCATACACAGATATTACTAGGCCTTCCGTCAGAGTCTCTTGATAAGCGGATTGGTCATCGCAGCTACATAATACCTCCACAGGAGATACCTATCGTCGGCCTGTAATCCCTTAGTCACCTCTTGCGATGCTCGTTATCGGGAAAGGGCCCAGCCCTTATCGATATGGAGAAGCCATAGTGTACTTCCATATATAATAGATAGATAGATAAAGAGAAGAATGCACATGCCATAAAAAGCAAAATTAAATATTTTGAAAAAACGCACGACGGTTAAATGTAATTGGAAAAGGATAAAATAATTAAAAAACCCCCGATTTAAAGAATTTATGTAACGATACTAAAACAGATAAATTCATATGGCAGTCGGGGGACCGTTCTGTGGAACACGTTCTATTGTAAAAGGTCCCCGGTCCGTGACCGCGTTTGCTCTATCTCCAAAACAAAATCAGCCTCATAATTATTCCCTTCAAAATCATCATCATCTGCCTAGCCTTTTCCCAACTACGTTGGGGTCGGCTTCCATTCTAACTGGATGTAGCTGAATCCCAGTATTTTACATGGAGTGACTGCCTATCTGACCTCCACAACTCAGTTTCTGGGTAATACGATACTCCTTGGACTAATTGCCAGACTTTCGGGCTTCTGACTACCCGAAAGTTATTTTCCCTTCAAAATATCCGCAAAAAACATATCCATAAAAATATGACAGCTTCACAAATAAAAATATTTACTGCCTAGTCAGCAAACGGGCCCCTAAACATACCTTTATGACGTCATAGATCACTGTATAACCCTTCGAAGTACAATAGAACTACCTGCTAGTTTATAAACCCATAAAACATGATGTATTCATGGATTTTATGATACAAATAATAAAGTAGAGTTATGGGGAAAATGAAAATAATATAGAATTTATTTTTCATTCATTTGTTTTAAGGGGCATACAAACATATATTTTGAATGGACACTGATTTAAAGACGAGTTATGAGAAAAATAAGTTTTCTATAGAAATTTGAAATTCCTCATATCTCGTCTTTATATCAGAGTCCTTTCAAAATAAATATTTGGGAACCTAGATATTCTGTAATCCAATCGGAATAAATACGCACTACCTTAAGAATATGTTTCATTTACAAATTATTATGGTATTACGTTTGTATTACATTAGCATGCGCTGTCCTCCCATACCTACTGTAATCTGGAAACATTGTAAAAGCCAATTATTTTTAAAAAGAGTAACCATGGAGTTTCTTGCCGGTTCTTCTCCATAGGAAACAACCAATTGGAACCGTGCACCTAGCTTCTGACGTTTCATAAGTGCCCATGTAGGTTTATGTGAAATATTTTTTTTTGATTTTGATAGTTTTCTGCGTAGTTTGCGTAGTCTGTTATTGTCGCGAATCATATTTTGATAAAAATACTATCTGACACTAACCTGCAAATTGCAAAAAACTTAAGAAAATTTGAATTTCGCGGTCTATCACTATCCATTCACCTTATGTCTAATTATCTAAATACGAAGCGAACCACTAAGTTACATTAATTAAGCTTCAAACTATGTAATAGGGAGACCGTTAGTACAGCCTCAGGGCATAATTACACTAACGTCCAGCTGACCGCTTTGTCAATCGTATTGCCAAGCGACAATGGAAATGTAACTTCGCTAGTTTGTATTGTTGTCATATTATGTAATAGAGCAGTGCAGTAAAAGCCGCGACTTACAAGTTGTAGGTCGTAAGTTCGAACCCCAGGTACTCAACTTTGTGTTAATTATTTCATCACCTCTGCTCTCAAACGGTAAAGGAAAATATCGTGAGGAAACCGGCATGTCCTAGAACTAAAAATTCGAAGACATGTGACACCAACCAACCCACACTGGGCCCGCATGGTGGATTACAGCCCATTCCCTATCGCAGAGAGGAAGCCTGTATCCCAGCAGTGGGGACATTATAGGCTGATTATACATATTATGTCAGTCCAAGCTACCCGAAACTGTCAAATTTTCCCAATCAAGTTTGAACCTTATACTTTAGTGATAAAATTGAAAATTCATTAAAGAAATTTGTCAGATTGTAGTAGCCTGATTTGCTGGCGTCTGTACTGGCAGTAACATTATGAGTAAGATGAATTGGCAGTAGTTTATAAGGTTGGTTCCGAATCCGTACCCACAGGGCGGCCAAGAGTCTAACGCTACAATTTCTTTGAAGAGCGGTAGCCACTTACCTTCTGTAATAAGGAAAATGACGTCTAAGAACGAAAAAACTAAAACAAAAAACTTACTTATGAAAGTAAGTTGGTGTGTTTTTCTAAAGGGCGTTTCTGACACCGTAAAGTCCATCCTGCTATTAAAGATTTAAATTGTTAGATTTGTCATAACCGTTCTAAAAAAAAAATATTTTTTTTATATATTTGTATTTGTTCTTAGTCACGCAAAAAACTGTAAATAATGAGAAGAGTGCGCCCATAATTATTAAATTCCGTTACCATAGTGAAGTCACTGCGTCATTGTGTGTCAAAACGAAACAAAAACAGGACTAAAATCCTTTGACGTGGTAGCGGTAGGCCGAATCAAACGATTTAAACCATGACTAAGTAATAATAAAAAAGTAATTTAAAAAATAAAAAAACCCGACTGCGAAACTGAAAAGCTACAAACAAGCCCATTTTAAATTAAATAAAAGTTGGAAGCAGGCGGGACCCATTTGAATTTGAAAATATAATAATTATGATATGGGTCCCGCCTGCTTCCAACTTTTATTTAATTTAAAATGGGCTTGTTTGTAGCTTTTCAGTTTCGCAGTCGGGTTTTTTTATTTTTTAAATTACTTTTTTTATTTCCTACTTTTTAGTTTACAAATGTGAAAGATTTCGCAAACGATTTAGTTCTTGGTGCGTGTTTTTTTACGATTTGTCACTTCGGATTACTTTTAAGCATATAAGGTATATATATTTTTGTAATCACCTTTTAAAACCCTTTATTTTGATACCCCACTCGATAGGTTTCGAGAAAAAAAATTTTTTTTTTGAAAACATTTTGCGCCAAAAATCGGCCATTTTAATTTTTTTTTCAATTTTAATATACCCAGTGTCACTCTCACAATTAAGACGAATCTATCGGCACCTCTCAAGCTGAAATCGATCAAGCCGTTTAGGCTGCAGAGCGTGCCAAAGAAATATACATACATACATACATACATACATACATACATACTACACTCGAAAAACATAACCCTCCTTCTGACGCAGTCGGGTAAAAAGAAGGAATTTTTCATGAACCGCGTCCTTAATGCGCGAGTCCAACTCGGGAATCGATTTTTTGATGACAAAAACAGAGCATAATTTACGTGTCCCAGGAAAAACAGTGTTTGGTGTCGTGGACAAAAACTAGTTAATTTACGTCAAGCTACTACAGTCTGTCAAACTTTGACAGATTTTCAACTTTATCGCTAAAGTATAAGGTTCAAAGTTGATTGGGTAAATTTGACAGTTTCGGGTAGCTTGGCTTATTTGGCGTGTGTACATTAATTAATTACTAGTCCTAATACACTTTAGCTTATTAACAAATCTTTCCACAGACATATTATTAAAATATTATGAAAGTAAGAGCTAATAAATTATCCTGAGTCAATAATTAACTTGAATCGCAAATGTGGACTTTAATTATTTAACACTCAAATATTAGAACGGACTGTGCGTTTACAAATGTATTTAGGATCTCGTGAATAATAAGTTATTTTTTAATGGGCTTACAGGAAAATATAAGTAGGGAAATGCACAAATTTTCGTGGCATTTTCATTTATTTATTCGTATGCATCTCAAATATTCAGCGATTACTGTCTCTACCTGAAGGTTGAGCTATTTTTGACGACATCAAGATCACAAACTAAACTAAACATAGTCAAATAAAAAACCAAGTTATATAAAAAAAAGAAAAAGTAACAAAAGGAAAATAAAACAGAAAGTCCTATACGAAAAAAAAGAAAAAAAGATGAAAGATGGTCACCCATCCATAGACGCGGCAAGCGTAGCTTAACCAGATCGATCAACCTGTGCGGCTGTTATTATTTAGCCACGGGCCCCTATATACTTAATTATTAAGTATACTACTAATAGGTTGCTTTTAAGTAGATACTTATCTAGTAAAGGGGATGGCAGAGAAGTCCTTTTAGTGTGAAAACACTGAAGCAAGATTTATGTACAACACTGTTTCTAAAACCATGTAATATTAATGTATTTTATCTAATAAGAAACGATTCGAGTTACTAGTAAACCTCGAGGCTGTCTGGAATAGAGAAGCTCCGCAGTCCGATAAGTCGCCTGTTTCAGCTGCAGTAGATCTGCTATCTTTGTTTTATACCCACCTTGGTTCCTACTACGATAAATGAAGACATAATATGTTAACTGAAGCCCAATTGCCGTAACCAAAAAGCTTTGATCACTATAAATGTAAAATCTAGTAGCAATCTCGTATCAGCGACAATTAATTTTTAAAAACCTTTAAACATTTTGTCAATTTTTTTTTTCCAAAAAGCCGCTAGACTTAAGAGCGTTTACGACGTACGGCATTTCGTACAAACTTTCAAGCCCTTGTTTTTCGAAATGAATGAATCGATTTTAATTAAACTTCTTACGCATAAGCAGGATACAAAGCTCTTAAAAGTTACTTTAAAACATTTTCGAAAAAAAGATAACTGGAAATCTCTGTTTCTATGGAAAATTTAAAACCAGTCTAATTTGGTTGTAACACTATTTTTCGTAAATGTTCTTAAGTAATTTTTTAGACCTTTGTATCCTGCTTATGCGTATCAAGTTTCATTAAAATCGGTTCATTCATTTCGAAAAACAAGGTCTTGAAAGTTTGCATGAAATGCCATACGGCGTAAACACTCTTAAGTGGGACTGGGCCGGACATGTCTGCTGCATGTCAAATGACAATAGGCATGACGAATGATTTTCAAATCCTCTTCCGGTAATGTACGTACACATTTACTATTTACGAAAACACCTATATTTCGGTAATAAACTAAAGTTTAACGAAGTTTGAAGCCATTTTTCTAATATTTTTTCAATAGGGCACGAAAACAGCTTACAGTGTCATGGCGTCGGATCTGATGTCACGCCTAGGTAAAAATCAAATGTTGTCAGCATACTATCTATAGTGTACTCTGTGAACCACAGTGATGTTTACATACCCGTGACGTCATGCGCTGTGATTGGTGTTTCAGTCAAAATGGCCGACTGCAGTATTTTAATCTTTTATTTTTGTGAAAATCCGATTAATCTCAAGTTTTTAAATTAAACTAAATGACTGTTTTAAATCCTTTTAATATGTATTTTCCCCTAACATCATTAAATTTTTGATTATTTGATACTGTCGTCACGCCTATTGGGCTAAGAGAACCACCGATTGGGTCCCATTAAACCGTTTAGGTGCAGAATGTCCAATTCGCAGAATGTCCAGTTCGCAAAATGTCCAGTAAACCGACTCCAGTAAACATACTCCTACCGAAAATACTGGTCGGCACTCGCAAAAGACAAAATTGTGTAGAAAAGGGAGAGGGGGAGGGGCGTTGGCCCTGCACCTGGACAATATAGGATAGTTAGTTAATTTTACTTACACACATCAAAAGTGTCTAGGGATCAAGCATTTTTATGCGGATTTCTTGAGATTGAGATGTGGCTTTGTAATAAATTTATGATTTTATAAATTTATATGGATCCTTTTTGGTGCATTTCATAATTTGAATCAGGAACTGTGAATCAAATTCGAATAAAAGATGAAAATCAGCTGTCAATATTTTCCCTATAAAAACATACAACGCATTGAAGACATTATTAGTGCTACTGTTTCCCTACTACTGATTAAAACCAACGTTATTATGGAGCGGCGACGTCATTTAAGCAGGGAAGAAATGCTCAGAGCCGTGGGAATGATAGAAGCTGGTTCCCGGCAACGTACTGTGGCTTTAGCTCTGAATAATAGTCAGAGTGTTATCAGTCGACTTTGGACACGTTACCGAAGTACTGGTACCGTGGCTGAGCGCCATGGAGGACGGTATCGCTGCACCACACGGAGACAAGACCGATACATTCAAATCTTAACTCGAAGAGCTCCAACAATAACCGCCATGATGTTAGCCGTGAGGCTTCATCACTCTTCAGGGAACTTAATTAGCGACCAAACAGTCAGAAACCGCTTGCATGAAGTGAACCTTCATTCCCGAAGACCGCTACGGGTACCACCTATAGCAATGCACAATCGTAGGATTCGATATCAATGGGCTCTTGAACACAGAAATTGGGCAGAAGAACAATGGCGTTTCGTGTGCTTTTCTGATGAGTCTCGTTTTGGTATGAGACCGGATACAAGACGTATACGACACTGGAGAACCCCTGGACGCCAACAGCGATTAAAATCCTGCCAGTAAGTCCATCCTTATAGTGGTGGAACCATCATGGTATGGGCGGGTATTTGGATCGGCGGAAGAACTGAGTTGATTTGGATCAGAGGCAACCTCAACGCTCAAATTTATGCTGAGACGATTGTATCAGACGTCATCGTTCCTCTACAAGTGCAAATCGGTCCCTTATTTCAGTTAATGCATGATAATGCACGACCGCACACCGCAAGAGTTGTAAGACAGACTCTCGCCGCAGCTAACATCAATGTCCTGCCCTGGCCTGCTCAGTCGCCAGACTTGAACCCGATTGAGCATGCATGGGATATGCTACAGAGAAGAGCTCTGCCGAATATGGAGGGTATCCAGTCGCAAGAAGACCTTTTTTTGTTGTTGCAACGAACATGGGCGGCCATTCCACAGCGTGATTTGGATGAACTCATTTTGAGTATGCCAAACCGATGTTCTTGTGTTGTTAGTGTTCGCGGTAGAAACACGGATTATTAATTGTTTAAGTTACCCAATAAAATTTTAAAGAAAACTGTTATTTCAGTCTTTTTTTCGAACTTTTGTGTTAGTGGTTCAAATGTCAAAAATCCCTTTATTAGGAAAATGGCAAATTTCTTTATTAATGCAAAGGTGACTTGGTTTATCGTTACTGTGACAAACGAAAACACTTTATTTGATGAATCCTTAAAGAAAATTTTAATTAATATCAATCAGGAGAAAAGTTATTGCAAAAATATATGTTGATCCCTAGACACTTTTGATGTGTGTAGTTTTTAGTACAGTATTTTGTTTAGTACATTTATTTAGTCAGTTTAGGACGGAAACTAAAATGCGAACGTTCGGATTGCCCCTCAGATCTAAATAACAAGCCTGCGGATTTTATTATTTTATGAAAGTTACAGCACTAAGTTGAAATTGTTTTTCTGCTTGTTAATTTGTAATTTTCTTTGCAAGTCCCAAATAATAGTACATTACGATACATGTGACTTAAGTAGTACATTATTGCACGGCGTGCTTTAATAGACTACTTCATCATTTCAGCCGAAAGACGTCCACTGCTGGACATAGGCCTCCCCCAAAAGGGGGGGTTTGCCATAATCGCCACGCTTGGCAGGCGGGTTGGCGATCGCAGTATGGTATGGTGGTGGAATGCATAGAGAACGCTGCTGCCCATTCTCCGGTACGACACCCAAGGGATGTATGGGGTGGTGGTATACTTTAAGTCCGGCACCACACAGACGTACTTAAGTCACACGTATAGTATACTATATTATGGCTCGTGTGACCTAAACCCGCACTTAAGTCACGCTTTTCTATGTAAAAATGGACTACTTACTACTTAGGTCATAAATACTTTTCTTTCTTTCGGATAAGAGGGGCCCGTGGGTAAATAATAACAGACCACAGGTCGATCAATCAGGTTAAGCTACGCTTGCCGCGGTTGGTCTGTGGATGGGTGACCATCTTTACATATCGTGACCCCTCCGTGCCCCGGAAAGCACGTTAAGCCGTTGGTCCCGGCTGTCATTTGTGGATCTTTGACAGTCGTTACGGGTAGTCAGATGCCCGAAAGTCAGACAACCAGTCTTACCAAGGGGTATCGTATTACCCAGTAACTGGGTTGTGGAGGTCAGATAGGCAGTCGCTCCATGTAAAATACTGGTATTCAGCTGAATCCGGTTAGACTGGAAGCCGACCCCAACAAAGTTGGGAAAAAGGCTAGGCAGATGATGGATAAGTCGTGACTGTGACAGAGTGACAGCCTCGTAAGCACGACTACTGACATTGTATCCTTGTAGGCTTTTCTACAGCAGTGACCGACTTTCGGCTCATCTGATAAACCTAAGAATGCTTAGCTAAAAAACGATGTAGATGCAAATAATGAATGATAGATTTTTTAGTTAGACTGGGCAAGTCACAATCAAGATGTTTTTTTAAAGGTTTCAAGGACATTTCATCAAAATCTCACTGCAGAACTCACTTCCTCGTCGATTTTAATTCGTCCTATAGTAGCAATGTTTTCCAGCTGCAGGCAAAACATGCATTATGTATAAGTTTTTATAAGACCCGTCAGAAAATGCAATTCGAAACAAAGTATCAAGTTTAATGCGATCCTCAGATTAAAAATGGCGAGAAAACACTCCGTGGAAGAGTTTATAAAAATGATTTTGATGAATTGTTTGCTTCTTTGAAACTGTTACTTATTATAACTTCAAGTTGAAAGTGTTATTTCTTAAGCTATGAATCATGTTTGAGTGTGAAAGTTTCAGTTAGTTTAGAGGGGTAGTATTCTTTGTCATAAGGGAAGTAGGTATTGTCTGTGTGGTGCCGGACTTAAAGAATAGCACCACCCCCTTACTTCCTGTGGGTGTCGTAAAAGGCGACTAAGGGTCTTACCGGAGAATGGGCAGCAGCGTTCTCTATGCATTCCACTATCATACCATACTGCGATCGCCAACCCGCCTGCCAAGCGTGGCGATTATGGCAAACCCCCCCCCAAAATTGGGGGAGGCCTATGTCCAGCAGTGGACGTCTATCCGCTGAAATGATGATGAAGGGAAGTAGGTACCTTATATTCTGGAGCATGTGAACAGAGGGGCCATTATCGTAATTTTAATAACGTTTACAGTCTGATCTCAGTCTCAATCTGTTAAAAATACCTCTAATTTCCATACATTTTTGACAAGTTTTTGACATTGATCACCGCTGGGATGAGATCGCGACTAGATTTTGAACGGTTTTGATTACAGGAATTGGCCTTCTGTTCAACTAAGGCCAGTGCTTCTATTAAGAGTCGTCGTTTCAGCCGATAGACGTCCACTGCTGGACACAGGCCTCCCCCAATTTTGGGAGGGTTTGCCATAATCGCCACGCTTGGCAGGCGGGATGGCGATCGCAGTATTGTATGGTGGTGGAATACATAGAGAACGCTGCTGCCCATTCTCCGGTATGATCCTTAGTCGCCTTTTACGACACCCACGGGAAGTGAGGGGTGGTGGTATTCTTTAAGTCCGGCACCACACAGACTATTAAGAGTGGTTCGATCACGTTATTATAACCATAAAGTATACCGGACAATGTTTAAACCCTTGGTTAGCATAGTAATAGGTAATAGGTAGATCGGCCTGGTTTCCGCAACTGCACGTCAATGCGCGTATTTTGCGTACGGGTGGGAAAATCGACTATTCGATCCACCCTAGTTCCTCAAGGAAGGCCAGCAACGCCCTGATGTTACTGACCGGCTCACGTAGGATAACTTTCTAAGCTTCGTTAACCCAGGTAGGGTTAACGAAGTACTTTGCCCTGTACGTGGCGACCACCGCGCAATTGATGACGATAGGAGGATGACGAGACAGCGGCACACGTGCTTCTAAGCACGTGTGCCGCTGTCTCGTCATCCCCCATGCAGGCCCTGCACAGCCGACTGTCTGTTACTCCTATGACATAGAGGTGTTTATTAAATGACCCGTGGCCAGTAAGCTGCCGTAACTATACGCAGCTTTTGTTTAGTTAGACGGAGAACCTGTTTCGTGAGACGGGCATCCAATTCAAATTCAAATTCATTTATTCACATTTAAATAGAGTAAATACAATCGGTGGTTCCATTGTTACATTATTTGGTCTTATATTCTATTTAGCCTTAGTATGGCATGTGAATTTTAATCATGCAAGATATTTTTATTATTATTATTATATTAAGTACATTAATGTCATTCATAATAAATAAAAAAATATATGAGAACTTAGTCTAAATCAAAACCTGTCTGCGATTCATAGGGCTTTATGTCACATATCCTTTGCTAACCCCAGTGTCTAGTACCAGTGAAAACTCTTTTTTTTTTTTGTTGAATAAGAACTACCTATTCCTGTAACCACTCGTTTATTGAGTATATCCTTTTTTTAAGCAGTAACTCTTTCAGCTTTTTCTTAAATTTTGCTAGAGGAAGATCTTGAATGTCTGGTTGTAACCTATTATAAATTTTTACACACATAGCTGAACAGTTTTTTTAAACACCGCAGTCCTTGGTGCAAAATGGTTGGTCCAATGTGGGAAGTGCTTCCCTAGCCTGTCTGCATTCGCCTTGATTCATCCAAAGTTTGTCGTGTTGGTCTCTAGTGCGTTTCCTTACCAGAGTGCATACAAACCCGAAGGAGAGTGGCGCGATGTACTCAGTCCCCACTGGTGCCATGCTCGACCCCGTCCTGGCAAGCTCGTCGGCTGCATCGTTGCCTAGCGAACCGCTGTGTCCTTTGATCCATTGAATGGTTATTTTATTGAGGTTACCCACCTGGTTGAGGTGCTGGTGACACTCGTATATTAGCCCAGAGTCAACTGTATAACTGTTCAGCGCTTGCAGAACAGCCATACTGTCTGAGAGTATACGGATTGAGTGGTCCTTTACTTCCCTGGCCATAATGGCTGAAGCAGCCTAAGTAATACCAATGCAATCGGCCTGGAACTCTGTGTTGTAGGCCCCCAATGGTGTGGCTATATGTATGTTGAGATTCTCCAAGAAGATTCCAGCACCTGTGCCAATACCTGTTTTGGATCCATCCGTGAAGATGCGCAGCTCAGCGTGGTTAGCATATAACCAACGAGTATCGTATACTATTTTATAGCTCGTGTAACCTAAACCCGCACTTAAGAAACGCTTTTGCGTGTAAAAATGGACTACTTATATCACAGAAAAGCGTGACTTAGTAGAAAAAGTTAGTAGAAAACATTTTCGAAATGTCTTATTTAAATAAAGATAAATGGAAATCTCTGTTTCTATAGAACACTATTTTTCGAAAATGTTCTCTACTAACTTTTTAGACCTTTGAATCCTGCTTATGTGTATGAAGTTTCATTACAATCGGTTCATTCACTTCCAAAAACAAGGGCTTGAATGTTTGTATGAAATGCCGTTTGGCGTAAACGCTCTTAAGGCCACGATCAACGTTGATCAACTGCTGTCTGGATGCACCCTAACAATAAAAAAATATTCAAGAAATAATTCAACCATCTCGACTAAATGCATTAACATTGTTAATACCCGTTCCAAAGCAAACACACAAACAAAAATAAAACCTCACTAATTAGAACATAATCCCTCCCATTCTTCCTAATTGCCTCCATCAGCTAATAACTGTAATAAAATAATTAGACTTTAGAGGAAAAGAATGCTTTATTATTTCAAATTAAAATCTGCAGTGTAATCCGTCAGGCGGCGGCGTAACAAGATGGCACGGTGGGATGAAATTCAAAATGGCGGACGCAGGTGCAATGGTTTAGGCGGGATTTTATTTTGCGTTTCGTTTTTATTGTGTTGTTAGTACTTCTATGGATTAAAAACTACTAGTAACTACTATAGCATATATTATACAGAAGTATACTTACTGTATAACCAAGTTACCTGTTAATAATACTTTATGTACCTACCTGTTTACAGTACATATGTACTCTCGAGATATAGACAAAGTTCCGATTAATATCCTGTTGTCTCTGTCACTTATACCGTACCCATTCATCTATCTCCATACGAAACTACCTAGGTACCTTTTGGAAGGGGCAACTAGAATCAATTCAATTTTTTTGTTAATTTTGACGTTCAAACGTGCATTTTATGTGTCTATTTGAAATTAATGATTTAACTTTGACTTTGAAAATCAAAATCAAAAGACATTTATTCAAAATAGGCTGATAATCAGCACTTTTTGAACGTCATACATAAGTAACAACATACATAAGACAGTCCCCCAAAACGCTCGCCCTTCAACACTTCCTAGTGCTAAGAAGTTGTGGCGTAACAGACTCCCCAGAAGCACAGTCAGAAGAAGTTGAGACCTGAGTGACAGTCTTTTTAAAACGCCCGGTCACAAAATACAGATAGTACAGAAGGCAATCACATGTATGTACTTCACTTTTCATACCTACGCTCGGTGGTCGAGCTAGGGTTGTCAACTTTGGCTTATGCACAAAAAACTATCGTGGTAGTGGCACTCGTATCTAGTTGTTTGATTTATTGTTGAGCTTATTCTAAAATATTAAAACAAAACAATAAACATAGTATTACAATACAAAAAGTTTACAGAACAAAAACATATAAAATTTTACATTTGTCAATTTTCACTATCGAAAATCCCTAATAACTTCAAAACGGATTACCCTATTTACACAATTTATTTTGCCCTATCCGTTTTAGACCTAAACCTATCAAATGACACTAAAAACAACACAATATCTACACAAACAAAAATCATGTTTTCAACTTACGTAATGTAGTTGGTGGCGTGAATTTACCTTACAAAAAAGTTACTTCGTTTATACTTTTTCAAAATAGGAAACTGTTATATAAATCGAGCTTAGGTAGGCATTTTTTTGTTGCTCCATTTTTGCACTTCTCAGACGCGTGTCTCAAGCTGATGGCACCCGCGCTCGCACTACTCCCAACCATTCCTACATAACGTGTCCATGAGCGGTGTCTATGTGTGCGTTGCTAGAGCGCATTTTGTATGTAGATTGCTTTCTGTACTATCTGTATTTCGTGGCCCGGTTATCTACTGTATGTTTAGCAATAGACCTATTCTATTTGACAATACTCAGCTAAAACAAAACTGCACATTATTTTTCCATAAAAAATTTCCAATCCATAGCAAGCTTTACTAATCCATATTTTACAGTACAATAAACATATACTAAGGGGTATAACTGCATAAGCAGATATCATAAAATTCATTGAGCACAATCGTAAAGCGGGTCGACGTCTGAATATCGAAGTATTCATGACATTTTATGAGTTTCCATTCATCCGTGAAACTGTCAATAGGTACTTGGCTTTCAGGAGAAAATTGCATGGAAAATGGATATTTATTTTCATATACTTCTTTAGAAATTTGTAGAAGGGAGAAAAACATGATATTATTATGTTTTAAGACTAATCATCTGTCTAGGCTTTTCCCAACTGTGTTGGGGTCGGCTTCTAGTCTAACCGGATGCAGCTGAATACCACGGAGTGACTCCCTAGCTGACCTTTACAACCCAGAATAGAATAGGTCTTTATTTGCTTAGAATGTAGGTACATAAAAATAAGTTGTTAAGTTACATAATTAATAGGATCCACGTACTGACGCCAACACATCAAGCTACTACACTCTGTCAGATGTCTATAGGAGCGTTTACGCCGTACGGCATTTCATACAAACTTTCAAGCCCTTGTTTTTCGAAAAAAATTAACCGATTTTAATGAAACTTCATACGCAAGCAGGATACAAAGGTCAAAAAATTTACTTAAGAACATTGGACATAGGATGATCGGTTCAGTGGTTTAGGTGTGAAAAGGTAACAAACAAACAAACTTACTTTCGCATTTATAATTTTAGTTAGGATTACAGGAGCCATACAAATCATATTTCTATTCAATAAGCTAGTTTTAATTGCGCCCGTCTTCGATCATTCTAATGATCGAAGGCGCCCGTGCATAATAATAGATTTTGGTATTGAGATCTCTCATAGCTGTACTTCGTTTTCTAGTTTCTATTAAAGTTGCGAACAGACCAGTTACTGGGTAACACGGTCAGACTGTTTGTCAGACTTTTGGGCTACTGACTACCGTGACGACTGTCAATGAAATACGAATGACAGCCGGGAACTAAGGGCTTAACTTACTTTCCAAAGCACGGAGGGGTCTCGATATGTATTGGATGGTCACCCATCTGCGAACCAATCGCGGCAAGCTTAGCTTAACTTTCGATCAACCCATGTGGCTGTTATCATTCAGCGCTTTTTTTAGCACTAAACACAAAAAACTAGTATTTATTCATCATAAATAGTACAAAGTAGTAAAACCTATACTTATATGTATATATATAAATAAACAGCAATTAGAAGACCCTGAAATATCAATCACATTAAGTTTATTTCTATCAAAACTACTAACGCTACTCATCAGCCCGATGACATTAAGTAATACGATATCACTTATGTACAACCTCACCCTAGTTTAAACTCGGAAGGTACCGAATTACCCAAAACATCGTTACCCACTAAACGAATGCCCGCGGCAAGGCACATCAAATTACCTAATGGATAACTGCTTTTAATTATTTAGAGGTTAATTTACATGGGTTAAAGTGAGCTTGTTGGTTTTTCAGAGTAATATTATTCAATTATCGCAAGGCTGTATATATGTAATATGTAATATGTATTTTAGCTGTGATGCGCCACATCATGATTTAAAATTTAAAAAAATAATCAGGTACTCTTAAGGGGATTACTTATGATCTTAGCTAATAAAAACATTATAGCTATACATTTGGATCACTAGAATTTTATATCATGATGTGGTGTGTCACAGAAGTGGAAAAATGTCAACTAACTTTTGGAGGCCACTGTATATTGTTTCAGAGAGACTAAGGCCACGGACACAAAGTCAGCGATTGCGGGGCGGCGGCGGGTGGCGGCACGGGGAGCGGTGCGGCGACGCTGACCCGGTCTCGAAGCCAACGGGCACATCGCGCGGCGCTAGAACGGCGTATATTATGAGAACTTAGTCTCTTTTTTACAGTGACGACAACAATATCTTTTTGATACAACATTTTGAAACGTCAGTCGTTAAAAAGTAAAAAATAAAATGCACTTCGTCAATGCAGACGCGCGGGCACCGCTAGACTGGTGCGCACGCTCATACTCCGCTCCCCGCGCCGCGCTGCGCCGACGCTGCCTTCGAGGCCAGTTCCTTAAAAAAGTTATTTAAAAAAATCAAAAAACCCGATTGCGGTAAAAAACTTAAGTGAAAAGAAACTGAAAAGCTAAAAACAAGCCCAATTTAAATTAAATAAAAGTTGGAAGCAGGCGGGACCCACACCATTTTATTGTATTTTCAAATTCAAATGGGTCCCGCCTGCTTCCAACTTTTATTTAATTTAAAATGGGCTTGTTTTTAGCTTTTCAGTTTCTTTTCACTTAAATTTTTTACCGCAGTCGGGTTTTTTGATTTTTTTAAATAACTTTTTTTATTTCCAGGTTTTTAGTTTACTGAAAGATTTCGCAGACGATTTAGTTCCTGGTAGGTGTTTTTTTGCGATTTATCATTTCGAATTGCTTTTAAGTATATATGTTGTATATATTTTTGTAATCACCTTTTAAAACCCTTTATTTTGATACCCCACTCGATAGGTTTTGAAAAAAAAAAATTAAAAAAAAAATTAATATGGCGCCCAGTAGTCGCCATATTGAATTTTCACTAACGTCATGTCTTTAGTGACACTCGCCGGACTAAGAGGAATCGATTAACGTGTGAATCATAAAAATCGGCCCCGGCGTTTGGTCTGTATAGTGCTTCAAAGGAACATATAAACATACATACATACATAGGCTGATGAACACATTACCACTCCTTTGCGTCGCGCAGTCGGGTAAAAATCGATGCATTGAAACGCGCCGCTCCTCGCGCCCGCCGCCGCCACGCCGCATCCGCTGACTTCGTGTCCGCAGCTTTATAGACGGTGCATTCAGCGGCCGGAGTAACCACTAATTTAAAGCAAAACTTAGGCAACTTCGTTCGTTCAGATAACAAGTTTCTTCATATTCAACTCTAAAAACAAACATTTCGTAGCACAGTGGCGCAGGTTTAAGAATAAGAATTTTATTTGTTCATCATTGCAACATCAATGACTTTACAACTTACTGTTACATGATCATTTTATTTGTAACTATCTTAAAAATGAATTTGTTTGATGGTGGAAGGTGAATGAATAATGGTGGTCCCAAAAAAACACCATCATCATCATCATCTGCCTAGCCTTTTCCCAACTATGTTGGGGTCGGCTTCCAGTCTAACCGGATGCGGCTGAATACCAGTATTTTACATGGAGCGACTGCCTATCTGACCTTCACAACCCAGTTACTGGGTAATACGATACCCCTTGGTCCCAAAAAAACACCAACCAACAATATGTGGGACCAACATACCTCTGCTCTGCAGTACCAGATTACGTGTTTAAATCTGGCAAACGCACTCCGCTCACGTTTGCACGTTAACTCAAAAGAAAATAACAAAGTGGAAAATACGACAAAAATACAGTTTATCCGTTAAGCCTACATAAGTACCTACCTTCCAAAACAGAGGTATTATGAATTCCTCTACCTACCCGCTATCTTCAAAGTGTGTAACTTAATGGAGCGGCTGATCGCCCGCGGCCTCAATTTGTCTAATGCGAAACTATACTGAACTTATTGTTTGCTTAGCAACCTGGGATACCGTGTACACAATGTGTTTATCATTCACCTATGTTACTAGTGTGTACCTGTTTAATACATGTGGTTTGTGATCAGCCAATTAAATTAATCATTTAAATAGAAATATATTGAATAATTAATTTCAACTTTAGATCCTGATTTTCATTGTATGTAGTCTGTGAAAAAAAAAACATTATTAAAATTGGTAATATATTCACAGTAAAATCTTAGAAATAATTCAAAATGGTATTTATAATGTTAGATGCAAGATAAACCTGTAGCACAAGCGACATGGGCAAAAGTTATAGTAATTGTAGGACAATATAATTCTTAACAATATTTACCTTAAAAATAAAAATAGCAACAATTTTTAAATGGGTATTTGAAAGTATTACAGATACTTTAATTACTTATGCAAGAATAGATGTGTTTACATCATAATAAAACAAATAATGGTTGCAGCTCAATTTAAAGTTATTTTTAGTTCCAAAACAAACACAGTCCCAGCGTCACAACAAACTGATACATTTAATCCAGTAGGTGCCAAATAACTCAATTTGAATATAAGTGAATATGAAAAGAGATGATGTGCCAATTCCGAGAGTCTACATTACGGGAATTTGCGAGACAAAGCGATGAAACAAATGGGTGCGATCAATCCCCTTTCACATCGGTGGGAAATGAAGGCCTAATGTGAGTCATCACATTTGCACACGAACGTTCAATTCTATTTACACATGAAGTAAGAAAGGAGACTGAATATCGCAAGATATTGAAACAATGATAAAGGGCGAGTAAGAATACGAGAAAAAGAAAGGGAAAGATGAGATAGATTTACAATGAAAAATAAGGACAATAGAAAAAGTCTAAACGTCTCTAGATTTAGGTCTCCCCCAAGCCGATACTGTGTTTCACGCTTCAGCAAATTCCGCAAGTTCACAATTGACCTGAAAGAAAGCAAAATAGCAATTTCCTATAAAACGACTTTAATGTCCACTTTACTATTTGACATAAAGCCTACAGAACTTGTTTTTTTTTTAGCTGAACAGAGCTGTTTACCGCATCCATAAATCAAAAGCGGACTACTTTTGCGCGTTTCTTGTACATATTTATATCAAACAAATATCGTCCATATATCATACATGTCTCTTGCGAATTATTTATTTCAACGCGCGTATGTGTATATCAAAGTTCTTATTTGTCTGTTTTTTTTTTTTCATTTTTATACCATCTCCATCCGTTATAAAAAGATAAATCTACACACCTTATGCAGTAAAAATGGTAATCGTAAATGTGTTGGTTTTTGATAAAAGTGTTCAAATAACAAAATTTTGTAATTCACATATATTATTGTGTTCATGAAAAATGATACTCTAATTCAATTTAGGATAGAAGAGGACCAAACATTGATCCTTGAGGAAAACCCTGTGTTCGTTTCTAGTTTGCTAAAATATCTAGTAACAAGTTTTACCCTCATTTAACAAATAATTTTAAAGCAGGTTCAGTATTATTCCCTCAAGCTATTTCTTTAGTAGTTTAGCCTGTATTCCCCTATAACTCATTTTCTATCAAATCGATACTAAATCAAATGCAGTACTTATCAAAGATAAAGGTCGATTTTGACGAAATCGCATTGTAATCAGACTAATATTGTAATTATAATAATATTTCCTCAAAATCAACTTTAATTTTGATGCTGCATTTGATTAGAGCAAGTATGAAAAATAGAATGAAAGGCTCGTGGCTAAATAATGACAGCCATACTTCGTGAGTGGGGTTGACAGCCATGACATATGGAGACCCCTCCGTGCTTCGAAAAACACGTTAAGCCGTCGGTCCCCGCTACCATTCGTAAATGTTTGACAGTCGTTATGGGTGGGATGGATGCCCATAAGCCTGACAACCAGTTTTACCAAGGGTATCGTGATACTCAGTAACTGGGTTATGGAGGTCAGATAGGCAGTCGCTCTATGTAAAATATAGCTGCATACGGTTGGACTGGAAGCTGACGTCAAAATAGTTGGGAAAAGGCTAGGCAGATGAAGATGATGATGACATGGAGCGACTGCCTGTCAAGTCTCTACAACCCAGTTTCTGAGTCAACCTTTAGGGCTGCACAAACATATTTGAAAAAAAAAAAGGAAAGAATACCTTCCTCTTAACTTGTCATTTCTTTACCCTCAGATTAGGGCAGATTGATAGGTAGATTGATTGATGGAATTAGGTGTATTGCCAAATCATAAATGAGCTAGTTACGAGTAAAACTACTGAACGTTTGAATATTGTTATACTTCAACATCATATTGATTTGTAAGTTTAAAAATAAAATACAGTCTATTTTTTAGATAATCACACTAATATTATAAAGGCATTTGTGAGTGTGTGTGTTTATATGTTTGTTACTTCTTCACGCTCAAACGGTTGGACCAAGTTTGATAAAAAATTGTATGGAGGTAGGCTGACACCCTGGATTAACATATAGGCTACTTTTTATCCCGATATTCCTACGGGATCGCCATTTACGCGGGAGAAACCGCGGGGCGCTAGTTATAAATAAAGCTTTCATTTTTTTAAGTGTGTTTCCAATATTAAATTGTAGGAAGCTTTAACTTCAATGAAATGAAAATTATAGCTTCGGGCTTTGTGTTAGGAACTATAACAGACATTCACTTGTCATACCGTCAGCTAGCAACACGGGGCCGACGAAAATGTTAAATACTTTCCGAAAGATTGGTTCATTCTCTTTAGCAGCATTTAGAATTTCATTAGGAAACTACATTAAAATAAGTAATTCCAAGTACATTTGTTACTTTCTAAAGCTTCAATGTATCTTCGTTGTTCTAAGTTTGACAACCTGGCATTTTCGTTTCAATGTTTTAAACAGTGTGATTAATATGGTTTTCTTAGAATACTTTTGCTTCGCCGTCTACTATTTGATTACATCTCAAGAATATTTAATAAAATTTCGCATCGGTATCTGTACAAGTGATGCTGTTATGGGCTACAAGAATCTGCCTTACCTTAATTTGTTTGTTTATGTAATTGCTGTATTTACGATCACTATTAGGACTCTCTTAATGTTTCTACAATTGCATTCTCGTTTTGCAATCGCCTCCAATATAATGAGAATATCTGCTGACACTAACTGTATGGTTGTTTGGTTTTTATTGTATGTCTTTTATACCAGAATGGTACGTATTAGAAAATGTTTAGTGAACAATTTCGTGCCCATTAACATTGTTGGTAAGGATCAAGTGAACAAAAATATAAATGTTGTTAGAAAATGTATGGGTTATTACAACAACTTACTTGAGAATATGCGTATCATAGATCATCCGTTGCAGATTTCGGTAAGTGATTATATATTTTATAACTAGGCTTTTCAATATAGCCGACTAATGTTAGCCATTAATGACCCACTGCTGGGCAAAGGCCTCCCTATTCTCTTTTCACCTACTTCTGTCTAGAGCTGCCAAGAACCAACCTTTATTAAAGAAGTCCATCCCATACCACCATCTCCGTCTGGGCCTGCCGCGATATCGTTTGCCAATAAGTAGGACCCACTGGGTCGTAAGTTTGCCTTTTTGTCGTTGTAAAGTGGTTTTCTACATATTTTGCAGGTTGCACTATCGTTGCTATGCGGTGTACCAAAATTGGTGGCTGGAATGTATTATATAATAAAAATATGGATGCAAGAAGTGAGTGATTACCTCTCTTAAACTTTGTTTTACTTTATGCTATCAAGGTGATCATAGAATCTCTAGGACTCTATATAAGCGGCACTTGAGGAAGTCCCAAAAGAAGACAAACCAGAAATCATTTCAGCCGAAAGACGTCCACTGCTGGATATAGGCCTCCCCCAAGCACCTCCATTTCGACCGGTTCTGTACTCAGCTGTATGTGTGCGTTTATAGCTTATAAATGCTGGAAACCACTACGCACTTTTAAAGTTATCATGATTGATCCTAATTATAATAGCATTCTAATTCCGCAGGATATCTCCAAAACCATATTCCTTTGGATATTGGACATAATATTTTTGTTAGTTATTGTAACATTACCCGCTTTCATCGCAGAGGTGATCAGCAACGAAATAAATGAAATCAAGGCTACGCTTGTAATCCAGTTGATTCGCTGCTCAGGTGAGAAATAATAATATTTGTTTTTGGGTTTTAAAGGGGTTCGATTGAATATATCAATTTAACACGCAGAACTTCTACTAATGATAGTGAAAAAGTAGTGTGCATTTTATATATTTACCGTGAAATTGATACAAAGCTCACTCAAAAACACGTATACTATAATAATGATGAGTTTTTCGTGAGAAAAGTTTTGAGTATGGATGTAGTGGCTATAAAACTAGGGAAGACTAAAGAAACGATGAATCGATTGTGCAAAAAATGATAGTCCGTCGGCGTAGTGTCTGTCGGCGTTTAGTCGTACATTCATTGGTAGAGAGGTAGTATACTATATACTGAAATGACGTCTGATATGCAAGATGACATACTGCAAATAAATTTGGATAAATGATTGAGAATTTAGTATTGATGTTTCCTAATCAATTAATTTCAGACCAGTCCTTCCGGTTTGAGCTGGACAGAGCTCTTCAATACGTCCATGTACGACCGTTTAGCTTCGTGATCTGTCGCGCTGTGCCGATCAATGGTAATTTACCCTTCAGTCTTATCAGCATTTGCATCACTTACGTCGTTGTCGTCATGCAGTTTTCTCATTATAATAATGGTACTTTTGTCTCTGCTAGTGTTTTTGGAAATTACAGTGGTTAATTAGGCACTTGTATATTTTATGTTTTTGTAATTTGAGTAGTTTGTAGCCTTTGCGGAGATTCTCGGAAAATGTATTTTTCTTGGTTTTACCCTGTAGCTATGTATAATAGTATATTGCAACCTTCACACCTACTCTGTTTATACCCAATTCTAATTTTGTTAAATCCGATAAGGCTTATTGTCAACAAATATTTTGTATGTACACATCTTTATTTCCTGTGTTGTACTTTGAATAATATTGGTTATTCTGCTAAAAATGGCAGTTGATGGTAGGTACTGAGCCCTTTTCTGTGAACAAAGTTACCAGTTTAAGGACTATTAGCAATTAGGTGTAAACCCACATCAAACATTTTATCTTCTACATATTTAAATGTATTCACTGATAGACAACGCACAGACTAAACCACTACATCTAGAAGCTTGAAATTTGCACAAGAGTTTCTTAAATAAAAAACGTGAGCACTAAGAAGGGTTGTTTTTAATTCATCCCCTTATTGATTTTCAAAAACCCCACAAACACAAGCAGCTACAAGCAGTGGCTTATAGCGCGAAATAAGGTTTGTATAAAATGTTACATAACTCTTGAAAATAACACGCAATAACATTATATTCTAGAAACAGCATCTACGTGGCGTGGTTGCATCTTTCCTTGATCTAGAACTTGTTTGAAGGGCAAGGACGAGTTCTGACGCTAATGTTAGAGAAACTTAGAATTTAGTATTCAATCAAATCAGTCTAATCGGATGCTGCCGAAAACCAGTATTTTACATGGAGCGACTGCCTATCTGACCTCCGCAGCCCAGTAACTGGGTAACATGATACCCCTCGATAAGACTGGTTGTCCGACTTTTGGGCTTCTTACTACCGTTAAGACTATCAAAGATCTAAGAGTCGGGACCATCGGCTTAACGTGCTTTCTGAGGTACTCGATATGTTATGGATGGTCATCCATCGACGAATCTTGAACATGAATCTTGTAACTTTTGGATATAACACGCAATAACGTTATATTCAAGAAACAGCATCCACGTGGCGTGCATGACTCCCTGACCTAGAACTTGGTTGAAGGGCAAGGACGAAGCGAAACTGAGACGCTATTGTTAGAGAAACTTAGAATGTAGTATTACAATGTCGTAATAAATAATGCAGTGTAACAGTTTCGTTTTTATATGTAGCTTGTTTGTTCACAGCATAATTCGTACGAGGAAGAGTTACTATTTGATATAAGTTCCCTTTAAATTCTTATCTAGATAGGTATCAAGAATTTTTGTAAAATTATTTTCAACTTAACGATTTTTGCTGTTTTTGATTACATAAGCGGCCGACGTGGACGAGAGATTGCGTTCTTGACACCTGTCAGTTTCAAACAAAAGTATACGTGATTGCGAATTTGATCTCTATTAGCTACTAGAATTGACAACATCATAAAATACCATTTCTTTATTTTTACCGACTTCACAAAAAGGAGGAGGTACTATGTTCGGATGTTTGGTTTTTTTTTTTTGTATGTTTGTTCATCGAATACTCCGCCAATTGTCGACGGATTTTCAAAATTCTTTTTTTGTTCGAAAGTAAATAGTTCTGAGGTGGTCCCACTGTCACCAAGTTAGGATCTGATGATGGGATCTTAGAGAAATCGAGGGAAACCCTCAAATGTTATAGGCTCACTTATTGTTGTTCGCATATTTTATGAAGTATCTTGTGTATTTGCGTATGGTTGTCACCATCTCAGTTAGCTGGGCTGATGATGGAAGGTGTTGTACCTTCCATCATCAGCCTTCACAGTAAGAAGTTACTCGAACAGGCAAGGACTGTTTTAGTAAATTGTTTTGATGTTTGATAGGGCATTTACCACATTTGGTCTTATGATCATCAAGTTATGACCTGATGCTGCAGTCAGGATAGTCTGCTGAGTACCTAACTCCTCGACAACTAACAGCAGATATATCGTGTTTAGGTTTATTGAAAAGGGCTCGATGTGTGGATAAACGTACTGTTAATGAGGAACACCGAAGTACATAGAGACCTGATGCTGAAGCCAGGAGCATCAGAAAAAGTACAAACCTTGACATTACAGCACCGTAGTCGTGTTTGGGCTCATTTTAAACAGGACTAAATTTTAAGTTCAATGCAATGTTGACATAAGTCTGGCCTGATGCTGCAGCCAGGATTATTAGCATCTAGTCTAAAAACTAATAAATACTTCTTAAAGTGAAATACTTTTGCGAGTTTTTCTTCTGTATAATTATCCTAACAAAGGTTGCCGGTAGTGGCTGGATGAGAGAAGTGGAGGACCGTGAACGTTGGCGCAAACTTGGGGAGGTCTACGTCCAGCAGTGAACTGCAATAGGATGATGATGATTTATAAAAGCCTCAATTGTTGCATTTCACGCAATGTCTTTTCGTCATGTGGTCTATTTAGCAATTTGGTAGGTTCCAAGTCGCATAATACAATGCCATCCAGTGCCTTTACACGACTAAGCGTAACATAAACTTGGCCCTTAGCAAAATTTTTCTTGCCTAAGTCTATTATTAAAGTAACTTGAGCATTTGCTCTCGAAAATTATGTGTTGATAAAGTGGAGCTGATGATGAAAACCACAAATTGACATCGGAACTACTCAATGACAAATATGTCAGGGGTTGCGATTCGATTACTTTAATATAGCTGCTAAGCAATTTATGTTCATTACAATGCGTATGGTGAAGTGGAGCTGATGGTGACTTCTCAATCAGCTCCAGTTCTCCTGGTTCTTACTAGGAAAACTCCTCAACAATTAACGTCCCTGCGTCGGGAAAAGCAATATTTTGTAAAAGGTGATAAGCAGTTGACATTAGGCTATTATAACTTAGGTAAATTACAAACGGACCCGCTAAAAAGTGAAAAATAAAAACTTTTTTTAAAAAAACACAACCGACTTCCAAAAACACTATAAAGTGAAAAATAACTTTACTTTCGGAAGTCGGTGGCAAAAAACTAAAATACAAATCCAAAGACACCGACTTCCAAAATTAAAGTTATTTTTCACTTTATAGTGTTTTTGGAAGTTGGTTGTTTTTTTGTAAAAAAAAGTTTTTATCGTAGTCTGAGTTCAAATATTTTTATTTTATTTTTTTATTTCTACATTACTGTACAGTAGTATGAGGAACAGGGTGTAAAGTTCACTTATACTATATAGAAAAGGGAGGATCCTCCGACCAGACGGCCATTGTGTCTGGCGGGCAACTGCCCGATGATTCATTTCGGGCCGTTGTATCTATGCTAGTTACGCGGTAAACTCTGCTGCCGAGATGCAGGATTTTGCGTAACGTCAGTATCACGTGTTCGCCTGTGGTGTGGTAGACACCGCTACAACTAAGAAACAAAATTAAAACCAAAAAAAATGTGATGACTTCACATAAATGGTGGAATGAGGTGTTTTTCATTACAATAATCAAACAAGACATGTCAAGTCTGGTTGTATGTATGAGGAGATGCGAGAGAGTAGAAAAGTGTTTAAGTCCAGACTGAAATGGTGCCAGAATAATCAGGACCAGATTCGAATGGATGCCCTCGCTGAACAACACTCGAAAGGTGACTTCCGTGGTTTTTGGCGAAAAACGAGAAAAGTAAACTCTCGGCCTGGCCTTCCTGTGAGCATTGTGGCTTAAGTGACTCTAAGAGCATTGCGAACGTTTTCAGAGAACACTTTTTGGTCCGGTCGCCGCTTGGCCGGCGAGTAGGGTGCTGAATGCTGATCAGAATAATAAAATTGCAGGAATAAGTTTCCTCGCGAATGATGTCGTGAAAGCCATAAGGCAGATTTCGCGGGGAAAGTCCCCTGGACACAACGGACTCAGCATTGAGCACCTGCAGCACGCCGGACCGCACCTGGCGAGAGGTCTTGCGGTGTTCTTCTCGTTGTGTGTGTGCCACTCCTACCTGCCTGCGGACTTTATGAGGACAGTTGTAGTACCGGTTGTTAAAAACAAAACGGGTGATATGGCGGATAAAAACAACTACAGGCCTATATCGCTTCCAGCCGTGGTGGCGAAGGTATTTGACAGTGTGCTTAACGCGCAGTTAAATAGACACGTAACACTTCATGATAACCAGTTTGGATTTCGACCTAAACTGTCCACAGAGAGTGCAATACTGTGTTAAAGCACACCGTTAAGTATTACACAAAGAGGAAGACCCGGTATGCGCGTGCTTCCTCGATTTATCCAAGGCCTTTAATCTGGTCTCGTACGATATCCTGTTGGAGAATCTGGAGAGCACGGACTTACCGTGAGAACTCATCAGCATACTCCAGTACTGGTACGGGCACCAGGTCAATAGTGTCCGTTGGGCGGGGGCCATGTCGGACCCTTATATTAGCGAATGTGGCGTAAGGCAGGGCGGTCTGACCTCACCTAAATTGTTCAACCTGTACAAGAACGAACTGATCGACTCGCTCAGCAGTCAACATGTCGGATGCTATGTTGTGTCAACAATATAAGTTATGCGGACGACATGGTGCTGCTGAGCGCGTCGATCTGTGGGTTGAGGAGACTACTCAGTACCTACGTGTACGGCATACGCGCGTGGTCATGGTTTAAAACATATTGGGAAGAAAAGCCATTACATGGTTTTTCAGGCCATCGGTGAATTGAGCCCTATGAACGTACCGGCTTCCATCTTGATGGTGTTCCAATGGACCGAGTAGACCAATTTAAATATCTAGGGCATCTGCTCACCGAGGACCTAAAAAACCATGCTGATATGGAGCGGGAGCGGAGGGTGCTGTCGATACGAGCCAATATGATAGCCTGCAGGTTCCCGCGTTGTACTGCTAGTGTTAAGGTTACGCTTTTCAGAGCGTACTGCACATCCTTGTACACGTGCAGCCTGTGGGTTGAGTATACTGAAAGGGCATACAGTGCCCTCCGTGTCCAGTACAACAACGCATTCAGGGCGGTGTTGCACGCACTGATTGTTTCCACGCTTCTATGCGCAAGCGATGTGCGTCCCTGGTGCGTCGGGTGCGGGCCAGCCCCAATACCACCCTGCCCTTATATCCGGCATGGCTGTGATCGGCATGTTGCTGTTCGAATGCCGGTCAGAAAATTATAACTATTCTGTCTTATTTATCTATTTATTTTGTTTTTATTTTATGACCTTGCAATGTGATTTAATTTAAATTAATTTCATTTCATTTCATTTAATTGTTATTTATTTTCTTTTCTTTTTTTTATTTTCTTATTTGTTTTTAAGTGTAATTATTGCTTTTGACATTTTATGCCTAATAATTTTATGAGTCTATGTTACTTGATTGATGAATAAACAATAATAATAATGTCACATAAGTAGTGTAACTAGAAAATAAACAATGAAATTTCCATTCTATTGTGATAATCTCTCCGACAGATTCATGGATTCTACATATCCTACAGCTGTATCAACTTATAAATAATAAAAAAAATAAAAATAGTTTACATATTTGATAACCTTAAACGTACAACAAAATTTGAGATTGGAGAGCCTCCTTTTAAGCAAAAGATGCCTGTATTAGGAGACTCCGCTCTTTCAAAAACAAGAAGTGTAAGCTATACAATACGAGTATATAATCAAAAACAAGGTGATCTGAGTGAATGAGGGTGGGTGAGAATGTGTGTTTGTGTGGAGTATTGTGTTAGTATAGTGTTAGTGTATCTGTTGTAGAAGTGATTGAGTCTCACTAGGTATAGGTTAACTTTCTTATCGTTCCGGTAGTGTTTTTTTGCATTCATAACCATTCTTAGGGTAGATGTAAATGTGTTTATTAATAGCATTGTAAAGCTGAGCAGACTGTTTACTCAGTTGAATACTGGCAAATAGTGTTCTTGTTTGTGGTATTTTTAATATAATGTCTTTTCTTCTTTTAGCCAATATTCTGGGATCATAGGTTAGTGGTTTATGTTTTGTGAAAACAACTTGAGTAATGTAAAGCTTCCGGACCGTTAAAAGGTTACCGATTTGATAAAGTTTTTTTAGTACAATATCTCCGTTTCTTAAAATACATGCACTTGATGAGAGCCCGTTGTGCTACTTATGCTTCCCGTGATGCCAGTAATGCCTTGGTGTAACATGCACGTTATTACAATCAAATAATTTCTAACAAAAATAACTCGTTTACTCAAATAACAGGCAACACTACAGTTATAATGGATGTTAAGCGTAGACAGAGAAACTAATAGACGAAGGGACTCTGTAACCGCGGTCGAGACAGAGATAGTTTTTCAATGTGTGCGTATAATGTTGCCATAAAAACTACATTCCCCTGTTTTTGGAATGCTAGATGGAATAGGGTAAATTATTTTAAGGATTTAATTAAAACACGAGATTTATTCATTTTGACTTTTTATACAACTTAGATACTAAACACTCCAAACAAAAAAAAAAAACACATTATTGATTGCGAAACAATTTTAATTTTGTGAACATATTTCTTACTTTTTCTTAGGGATCTGATAGATGTTTTGTCAACTTGTACTGGAACAGCACTCTCCTCAGGTGTTGAAATCTAAAACATTCAATCAAATTATTAATAATTATGTTTAACCTGTGGACTCGCTGTTGAACGCATATTATGAATTTAAGAAGAATGTCAAATAATGTTGTCAATAGAATACCTTGAGGGACTTTTCTGGCTCTTGTATTATTGACACTGACGCTGACTTTGATATTGTTGAGTTATCGCTTTCAACAACTTGTATCTGCAACGTAAATCATAAAGTTATGAAATATCTTCTGAAAAAAGTAAAATTATAATAAATTCTCACCGCATTTGGTACTTACTGCGTCAGAATGCAGAACTGTTTTCTTTTTTTTTTAGTAAATTTTCTGGGAAATGATTGCTACATATTTTGCAATATTTTGTGGGAGTCCAATCTTTTCTTCCAGTTGCTTGGATCCATTTTATACGAAGGTCTGGATCGTCTGGAAAACTAACGATAAACTTAGCTATATTATTAATACTCACAGGTAGTTCAGTTATTCTGTAACGACATATGTGTCATTCTTATTCGATCACAAATAGGAGAAAGAATAAATTAAAATAATATAATATATTTATAGATTAAGAAGCTTCCCCTAAAAGATACTATGCTATTATTGGATTTCATATTTTTTTGTTTACATTAAATTGTCGAGTCAATACTTTTTATCGAGACTCGGGGCATTTTTTAGCAGACGCTGGCAACACTTACATGATATTAATTATAGGTTATGAATGATAAAAACTCGACAAAATCCTATTAAGTTTAGAGTTTTAATGAAACATATCGTTCCGTCATGCTATGGAATAAATAATGATCACTAAGAAACTACATTTAGGGACAAAACAGTCGTACTTACGCGTGAAAAGACACACCGGCAATTTTCTTCTCACTATCGCTTTTACATGAAATAAAACACGACAACGCACCATTGTAGAATCGTCGATGTGATATACGGATAATTTCTTTGTCTTCTCACTGGATTAGAATCGTAATATAACATAAAAATAAGCAAAACTTGAACATCAAACACAATAAGGGCATGAAGTGTCAAAGTTAGTTTCGCAATTTGAGTTGCTGACCTTGAATAAACCGGTTACACGGTAAGGGACAAAAAAATGGATAATTGTATCTCTGTCTAAAACATTCGTAGTGTAATTTTCGCTCTCTTTCTTGTGTAAGCGAGAAAGGAATTGTCACTGCGTCTATTAGTTTCTCTGTCTACGATGTTAAGGGAATTATAGTGGCAACACTCCAGCTACGTCCTGATTGGCTGTGTTCCCCTTCTCCAAAATGTTGCTAGAACCATCCAACCTAGGGCTAAATAAACTCCGGGAGCTCATTTGACAGAGAGACAGCTGAAGAAACCTTTATTTTAAAACCTTCACGACTGTTTATTTGGTTTATTTGTTGAAGTCGTCATTATTGAAGTACCTACTATTTTTAGCTACTAAGTCGTCGTTTCAGCCGATAGACGTCCACTGCTGGACATAAGCCTCCCCCAATTTTGGGGGGGGGTTTGCCATAATCACCACGCTTGGCAGGCGGGTTGGCGATCGCAGTATGGTATGATGGTGGAATAAATAGAGAACGCTGCTGCCCATTCTCCGGTAAGACCCTTAGTCGCCTTTTACGACACCCACGGGAAGTAAGGGGTGGTGCAATTCTTTAAGTCCGGCACCACACAGACAACTTCTAAGTAATAATACCTAAGTGTTGTGAAAAACCCCAGACGGGTGAGTGTCGTAGATGGTGATATTCCTTCGCCGCATATATTTGTCTGAACTAACTTTATAACCTAAATCGTAACGTTTAATTTAATTAGAATCCAATGTAAATTAGAATTGTTCTATCAGTGTTCTTACGCGTACCACGGTTAACTTAGATCTACCTACAGCTCACTTTTCTAAGCGTTCATAATGTAACCGCTATCCGTATTGGTACTTATTAATTCTCTTTGTTATAAATAACTTCGGCCTACAATCTTGTTATCATATTTTTATTAATCATGTATCCAGTGGAGGATGTCCAGATCTGTTCGTAGCGTAGATTTAAAAGTGAAAAGTAACACATTTGGATGTCATTCTTTACCTTACTTTATTCATGTGTTTCTATTGTAACGCGCCACCTAGGCTGCCACATCTCGATAACCAATAGATGCTCACTGCTGTCCACCGTAGACCTTCAGACTACGGTGGTCGGGATGTGTCAGTCGGTCGCGTGCGTCCGGACATCACCTTAACGGACGAATCGACTCATTACAGGGTTCCTTCCTTCCTTCCTTCATACCTTCCGACATTCGCTTCTATTCTTCGTTCGCACTACCTACACAGACGTGACTACGTGCGCTGCGGAAAACTCGAGGCTCGGAGGCGGTTACTAATACTGCCACCTCCATCGCCGCAGGGGAGTGGCTGGACGACCCTGCCGCGGTGTTACGGGACCCTGGCCCACCTACCTCCGGTTCCCGCTACCTACGTCTGGAGGCTCTGCAGGATAGTAGTGTTCTATAGGCGGTTCTAACTTACACGCACGCTCGATACCCTACCCACGCCCGGCTCAACCGGCTTTGTACCTAGTCTATCTTCATAATTAAATCAATCTTTGTAACGTAATTCATCTTTTATTTTGTATCACCCACCACTACACACCATCTAACGTCCTAAACGTTACATTGGTACTGTGTTTCCGCAACATTGTAGCATTCATTTTCGTGCATATATTGCAATAGTATTAAATAGTCTACTTTCGGCAAGTTTCTGCTATCGGCAACTACAATTATGAATGAAAAGTACAAAATTTCGAAAAACAGAAAAATACGGGTGCCCTAGATTTGGATTTGGATGGAATTAAATAAAAGTTGGAAGCAGGCGGGACCCATACATTATTATTATATTTTCAAATTCAAATGGGTCCCGCCTGCTTCATTTGCTTGCTTTATTTAAAATGGATTTGTTTTTAGCTTTTCAGTTTTTTTTTTTATTAACTTAAGTTTTTTACCGCAGTCGGATTTTTTACTTTTTTTTATTTTGATAAAAGTGTTCAAATAACAAAATTCTGTAATTCACATATTGTGTTCATGAAAAATTATACTCTAATTCAATTTAGAAGGGGACCAAACATTGACCCTTGAGGAAAACCCTGTGTTCGTTTCTAGTTTGCTAAAATATCTAGTAACAAGTTTTACTCTCATTTAACAAATAATTTTAAAGCAGTTTCAGTATTATTCCCCCAAGCTAATTCTTTAGTAGTTTAGCCTGCATTTCCCCTTTAACTCATTGTCTAACAAATTGATACTAAATCAAATGCAGTATCAAATATAAGATCGATTTGACAAAATCAAATTGTAATCAGACTTACAAATTATAATTATATTTCGTCAAAATCAACTTTTATTTTGATGCTGCATTTGATTATAGAAGGTGTGAAAAGATAGAATGAATGGCCTATGGCTAAATAATGACATCCACAGTTCGTGGGTTAATATCCATGACATATCGAGACCCGTCCGTGCTTCGGAAAGCACGTTAAGCCTTTGGCCCCGCTATCATTAGTAAATCTTTGACAGTCGTTATGGGTGGGATGGCCATAAGCCTGACAACCAGTTTTACCAAGGGGTATCGCGATACTCAGTAACTGGGTTATGGAGGTCAGATAGGCAGTCGCTTTATGTAAAATACAGCTGCATACGGTTGGACTGGAAGCTGACGTCAAAATAGTTGGGAAAAGGCTAGGCAGATTGATTGATAGAATTAGGTGTATTGCCAAATCATAAATTAGTTAGTTACGAGTAAAACCATAAAACGTTTGAATATTGTTATACTTCAACATCGTATTGATTTTTAAGTTTAAAAATAAAATACTGTCACAACTATTTTTTTAGATAATCACACTAATATTATAAAGGCGAAAGTTTGTAAGTGTGTGTGTATATGTTTCTTACTTTTTCACGCTCAAACGGCTGGACCAATTTTAATAAAAAATTGTATGGAGGTAGCTGACACCCTGGATTACCATACAGGCTACTTTTTATCCCGATATTCCCAAGGGATCCCCATTTACGCGGGTGAAACCATGGAGCGCAGCAAGTTATAAATAGAGCTTTCATTTTGTTAAGAGTGTTTCCAATATTAAATTCTAGGAAGCTATAACTTCAATGAAATTAAAATTATAGCTTCAGGCTTTGTGTTAGGAACTATAATAGACATTCACTTGTCATACCGTCAGCAAGCAACATGGGGCCGACGAAAATGTTAAAAACTTTCCGAAAGATTGGTTTATCATTCTTTTTAGCAGCATTTAGAATTTCATTAGGAAACTACATTAAAATAAGTAATTCCAAGTACATTTGTTACTTTCTAAAGCTTCAATGCATCTTCGTTGTTCTAAGTTTGACAACCTGGCATTTTCGTTTCAATGTTTTAAACAGTGTGATTAATATGGTTTTCTTAGAATACTTTTGCTTCGCCGTCTACTATTTGATTACATCTCAAGAATATTTAATAAAATTTCGCATCGGTATCTGTACAAGTGATGCTGTTATGGGCTACAAGAATCTGCCTTACCTTAATTTGTTTATTTATGTAATTGTTGTATTTACGATCACTATTAGGATTCTCTTAATGTTTCTACAATTGCATTCTCATTTTGCAATCGCCTCCAATATAATGAAAATATCTACTGACACTAACTATATGGTTGTTTGGTTTTTATTGTATGTCTTGTACACCAGAATGGTACGTATAAGAAAATGTTTAGTGAACAATTTTGTGCCCATCAACATTGTTGGTAAGGATCAAGTGAAGAAAAATATAAATGTTGTTAGAAAATGTATGGGTTATTACAACAACTTACTTGAGAATATGCGTATCATAGATCATCCGTTGCAGATTTCGGTAAGTGATTATATATTTTATAACTAGGCTTTTCAATATAGCCGACTAATGTTAGCCATTCATGACCCACTGCTGGGCAAAGGCCTCCCTATTCTCTTTTCACCTACTTCCAGAGCTACCAAGCACCAACCTTTATTAAAGGAGTCCATCTCATACCACCATCTCCGTCTGGGCCTGCCGCGATATCGTTTGCAATCAGGACCCACTGGGTCGTAAGTTTGCCTTTTTCTCGTTGTAAAATGGTTTTCTACATATTTTGCAGGTTGCACTATCATTGCTATGCGGTGTACCAAAATTGGTGGCTGGAATGTATCACGTAATAAAAATATGGGTGCATGAAGTGAGTGATTACCTCTCTTAAGCTTTGTTTTACTTTATGCTATCAAGGTGATCATAGAATCTCTAGGACTCTATATAAGCGGAACTTGAGGAAGTCCCAAAAGAAGATAAACCAGAAATCATTTCAGCCGAAAGACGTCCACTGCTGGACATAGGCCTCCTCTAAGCACCTCCATTTCGACCGGTTCTGTGCTTAGCTGTACGTGCGTGTATAGCTTATAAATGCTCGAAACAACTACGCACGTTTAAAGTTATCTTGATTGATCCTAATTATAATAGCATTCTAATTCCGCAGGATATCTCAAAAAGCATGTTACTTTGGACTATGGAGATAATATTTTTGTTATTTGTTGTAACATTACCGGCTTTCATCGCAGAGGTGATCAGCAACGAAATAAATGAAATCAAGGCTACGCTTGTAACCCAGTTGATTCGCTGCTCAGGTGAGAAATAATAATATTTGTTTTTGGGTTTTAAAGGGGTTCGATTTAATATAGCAATTTAACACGCAGAACTTTATGCACACTACTTTTTCACTATCGTTAGTAGAAACTAACGATAGTGAAAAAGTAGTGAGCATTTTATATATTAACCGTGGAATTGATACAAAGGTCACTCACAAACACGTATACTATAATAATGATGAGTTTTTCGTGAGAAAAGTATTGAGTATGGATGTAGTGGCTATAAAACGAGGGAAGACTAAAGAAACATGAATCGATTTTGTAAAAAATTACATTGGTAGAGAGGCGGTATATTCTGAGATGACATACTGCAAATAAATTCTGGTAATGGCAAGCAGATGTTGATGAAAAAAGTAGGATTTTGAAAAGCAATAAATCATTGAGAATTTAGTATTGATGTCTCCTAATCAATTATTTTCAGACCAGTCCCTCCGATTTGAGCTGGATAGAGCTCTTCAATACGTCCATGTACGACCGTTTAGCTTCGTGATCTGTCGCGCTGTGCCGATCAATAGCAATTTACCCTTCAGTCTTATCAGCATTTGCATCACTTACGTCATTGTCGTCATGCAGTTTTCTCATTATAATAATGGCACTTTTGTCTCTGCTAGTGTTTTTGGAAATTACAGTAGTTAATTAGGCACTTGTATATTTTATGTTTTTGTAATGTGAATATTTTGTAGCCTTTGCGGAGATTCTCGGAAATAAATTTAAAAAATATATTGTTCTTGGTTTTACCCTGTAGCTATGTATAATAGTATATTACAACCTGCACACCTACTCTGTTTATACCCAATTCTAATTTTATTAAACCCGGTAGGGTTTTTTAATTTTTTGTGTTGTACTTTGAATATTATTTGTTATTCTGCTAAAAATGGCAGTTGGTGGTATTGAGTCCTTTTCTGTGATCAAAATTACAAGTTTAAGGACATTTTATCTTCTAAATATATAAATGTATTCACTGATAGACAACGCACAGACTAAACCACTACATCTAGAAGCTTGAAATTTGCACAAGAGTTTCTTAAATAAAAAACGTGAGCACTAAGAAAGGTTGTTTTTAATTCATCCCCTCATTGATTTTCAAAAACCCCATAAGTGGGAAATGGAAGCCGATGAGCATCCCATCGAGCTGCAAGCAGTTGCTTATAGCACGAAATAAGGTTTGTATAAAATGTTACATAAATCTTGAAAATAACACGCAATAACATTATATTCTAGAAAAAGCATCTACGTGGCGTGGGTGCAGCTCTCCCTGACCTAGAACTTGGTCGAAGGGCAAGGACGAAGCGAAACTGAGACGCTAATGTTAGAGAAACTTAGAATTTAGCATTACAATGTCGTAATACTAAATTCAAAGTAAATAATGCAGTGTTACAGTTTCCTTTTGATATGTAGCTTGTTTGTCTACAGTATAATTTGTACGTGGAAGAGTTACTATTTGAAATAAGTTCCCTACAAATTCTTATCTAGACAGGTATCAAGAATTTTTTATAAAATTACTTTCAACTTAACGATTTTTGCTGTTTTTGAATACAAAAGCGGCCGACGCGAACAAAAGATTGCGTTCTTGACCGCTGTCAGTTTCAAACAAACGTATACGTGATTGCGAATTTGATACCTATTAGCTACTAGAATTGACAACATTACAAATACCATTTCTTTATTTTCGTATCCTGAGTTCAATTTTTTTTTTTTACTTTCCTGTACGAGGTATGAGGAACAGGGTGTAAGGTACAATCGTACTCTATAGAAGAGGGAGGATCCCCCGACCAGACGGGTGTTGTGTCTGGCGGGCAACTGCCCGATGGTTCATGTAAATATATATTTTCCTTTACGATAAATAAATAAATAAAGAAAATGGATTCATAAGCTATAATGATAAAAACCGGGCAAGAGCGAGTCGGACTCGCGCACCGAGGGTTCCGTAACATCCGGGTTTATGAATAAGGTTTATGTTTATGAAATTAAATGTTTTTTTTATTTTTGAGTTGATTGAATGAATGGTAAATTACGGTTTACGATTTATGACGTATTAAAAAAAAACTACTTACTAGATCTCGTTCAAACCAATTTTCGGTGGTAGTTTACATGGTAATGTACATCATATATTTTTTTTAGTTTTATCATTCTCTTATTTTAGAAGTTACAGGGGGGGACACACACATTTTACCACTTTGGAAGTGTCTCTCGCGCAAACTATTCAGTTTAGAAAAAAATGATAATAGAAACCTCAATATCATTTTTGAAGACCTACCCATAGATACCCCACACGTATGGGTTTGACGAAAAAAAAATTTTTGAGTTTCTGTTCTAAGTATGGGGAACCCTAAAATTTATTGTATTTTTTCTATTTTTATGTGAAAATCTTAATGCGGTTCATAGAATACATCTACTTACCAAGTTTCAACAGTATAGTTCTTATAGTTTCGGAGAAAAGTGGCTGTGACATACGGACGGACAGACAGACAGACAGACGGACAGACAGACAGACATGACGAATCTATAAGGGTTCCGTTTTTGCCATTTGGCTACGGAACCCTAAAAAAAACGAGATGGCAGTGTATTAAATTCCGCGTCTTTCGATGGGTAGCAATCTGTGTGCAAGTATAGAGATAAACGAAATTAAAAATTAATCAATAATTATAAATTAATCGTAGATGTTGTTATCTTGATATTCAATTCATTAATTTATTTATCGTAAAGAAATATATATATTTACATATGTATCTACTAATCTTGTTATTTGCTAAGAAATTCACGGCAGGCGCATTCCGATAAAACATTTACATGTTACTAAAAATCAGTATCTATCTAAAATTAAAGATGTTATCTTGATACACAATAAAATATACATTTGTGTATATTATGACCTGTGCATAATCAGCGTGAAATAACCGTTAATTTAAAGTGGTTCTGCTGGAGAGTATGCTCTGTAGCATGACCACTTTGAATCAATATTTTCCTGAAACTAACAATATACAATTTTTGATAGTATGCTACAAAAATATAGACATTATCTACATTTTATGCTGTAATTTTTACATAATATAGTCAAAGTGGTTCTGCTGCGGAGCATGACATTCTAACTGAACTGGAGAGTTTTGATTCCAGACCTTCCAATAATAGGAAAACCAAATATTATATATATGATGATGATGATGACTTTAAATAATAGAAAACAAAGAATTTCTGTAGGACTCGCAAAATTACGCTGGTTGTCTCAATGATAAATCATTTTTTTCCGTATTAATTAGTTTTTTCGATTTTAATTTGTTCTTTTGGCATTCATTTTTCAATTGTAGTAAAATAACAGGATCAGGACGAGGATTTTATTTCCGTGGAATTAATTTTAGATGGACCATGGCCAATAGACATTTTTTATTTGCATATTCCTCATAATTTAGGTGATCCACCGGCAAGAAAAAGTGCCCGTGGTCCACCCAGGTGAACTAAGCAGGTGGACTGCATGACCGAATCCCGTGTTTGATGTATCTTTTTAATGTTATGTATTTTTGTGGTGTACAATAAAGTATATATAAATAAATAAATAAATACTTTTTTATAACGTAACTAGCTTCTGCCCGCGACTTCGTCCGCGTGAAATTTCTTGTTCGCCCGACCCACCCCGTCGCATCTCATCGCCTGCCCGCCTTATTACTTAGTTTTTGCTTAACGTTCGTTCTGACTTTTTTTCTTTTTGCTCGGCTCCTAAGGGTCATGGCGTAATTTTAAATAGCCTATAGCCTCCCTCGAGAATTGGGCTATCAAATACAATAAAAAATGTTCAAATCCGTCTCGGAGTTCCAGAGATGACCCCCCACATACAAACTTGCAAACTTCACCTCTTTATAATATTAATATAGACTAGCTTCCGCCCGCGACTCCGTCCGCGCGGATGTCGGTCTTCGCGTGGATGGTTTATTTCTCCATTTTGAGTAACTCTGACAATGACATCTTATAAATATCTATTGGACCCAAATACGGCTAAGCCTATAATAATTAAGGAGATCCCTCTATTGAGCTACTGCTGTTGAGCTCGCGTTCTGTAGTAAGTATTTTTTTTATAGTAATTCCGACCTTGATAAGTAGCATGTAGCAGTAAATTACTGACAATGACGAAAAGTTTGCAATACTAAAAAAGTGATCGTGACAATGCGACAGAAAGTTAATTGAGAGCTTCAGCATACACAACATTGTTAGTGAGCTCGTCCGGAATATGGACATGAAGATTTCTTGGACTGCTCACATGGGAAAGAGCTACGTAAAGTTGCCCGTGTGAAAAACAACTCGCGGTAAGATCTACGCCAGCAACTCCTAGGGTCTGACCTTGAGCCTTATTTATTGTCATGGCGTAACACAAAGCTACAGGAAACTGTATTCTCTTAAATTGAAATGGAAAATTATCCACTACTGGTAATGCAACGTGTGTTCGCGGTTCTACAGAACAACATCTATGAATAAAACCGAAAAATAAGATTTTTTTTTCTACGTATTTTTCCAGGATAAAAAGTATCCTATTTTATGCCCAGGATAATAAGGTATAATTATACCAAGTTTTATCGAAATCGAACCGTTAGTTTTCACGTGATGCCTGCATATACAGACAGACAGACAGACAGACAGACAGACAGACAAAAATTTTTTTAATCACATATTTGGGTTTGGTATCGATCCAGCAACACACCCCGCTATTTATTTTTTCAATATTTTCAATGTACAGAATTGACCCTTCTACAGATTTATTATATGTATAGATAATACATGCAGGTTAAAAATATGAAATGTTGTCAATTGTCGCACTGATAGATGTCAGAAACGCATTCTCTCGACGGCCGGACGATTCCACTAAGAACGCTTACACACGAGCGGCATGTTCCCAACGGCAGAGGTAACTGCAGCCGTCGACGCGCGTCGGCGGCAACCGTCGACGCGTCAGCGGCAGCCGTCGTGTATGTCAAGTGTCACTATAGGTCGACGGCTGCCGCTGACGCGTCGACGGCTGCTGCTAACGCGTCGATGGCTGCCACTGACGCGTCGACGGCTGCCGTGGAAGTGTTGACGGCTGCCGCCGCCCCGTATCGTCAGCTGCAGTTACCTCTGCCGTTGGCAACATGCCGCTCGTGTGTATGAGCTCTTAAGTTTCCTGTCTAACATGTTATGCCTGAAAAGGGCAATATATTCAAGAAGCATTACACAACATTTGTCATCGCTAGACCTTCCCTAGACAATCTGTATAAAGATGAATGAAAATCCTCATATCTGAACCTATTAGTTCAGGCGCCAGCACATCAAGCTACCCGAAAGTGTCAAATTTTCCCAATCAACTTTGAACCTTAAGCTTAAGCGATAAAGTTGAACGTCTATTAAAGAAATTTGACAGATTGTAGTAGCTTAATGTACTGGCGTCTGTAATTTGGCCTTGCATCCTGACACAGGCCTCCTCTCTTCGAGAAGGACGGGCTATTCCACCACGCGGGCAGTGCTGGTTAGTAGATGTCAGTTTTCTACTACATAGCATAAAATTATATGCGCTATTCATCATCATCATCATTTCAGCCGAAAGACGTCCACTGCTGGACATACGCCTCCCCCAAGCACCTCCACTTGGACCCGTCCTGTGCTTCTTGCATCCAACGGGTTCCTGCGGCATTCACAAGATCGTCGGACCACCTTGTGGGAGGCTTTCCAACGCTACGTCTTCCGGTACGCGGTCGCCACTCCAGAACCTTTAGGCCCCAATTACCATTTGTCCTGCAAGCAATGTGCGCTATTAATTAAGCTAATTCGCTAGAAAAATAAATTCTAAATATAAAAACAAAATGTCAATTTTATCTACAACCCTCAAATCAAATTTTCGAAGTCCTGGAGTGTTCATGAATAATTCTGAAGCGAGTGCATGGATAGTGACACCCGTCACACACCGACCCGGGGGTTGGTAAGCAAAATGTAAAAGAAAAATTACAGGTACAACGAAAATATTTTTTCCGTCATATTATCTTCTTCTTCTTAGGGCTGATTTTTCCAACTGCAGATAACTTTATCTGAGGAATAATTTTTAATTGACAGTTCTTCCATACAAAAACTGTCAGACATCAATGTTGTTCCACGAATAAAAATTGTCGGTCGATTGAAAAATCAACCCTTAGCAACATAAATAAATAATCTATACTAATGATAAAGCTAAACTGTCTTATTACAAAACGAGATCTAATTTTAGACCTAGCCTAAACCTTCGAGCCAGTTACTCTATTTTAACTTTATTCCGGCAAACGTAAAGTTCTTAATGCAAAATTGACAACTTAGACTCGGGTTTAACGTCAGTTTTTGTAATAAGAACTGTAGCTTCGTTGGATTATAGTTCGAAATTTAAAAATGGCTGGATGGTTTAAACCTGGTTCTAAAGATAAATCTTGTTTTGTAATAAGGCCGAAAGAGTTTGTTTTGGAACCACCAGTAGAATTTGAAAAAATATTTTTGCATTTGATAGCCCTTGAGGAAGGATATAGGCTACTTAACATCACGCTAGGACCCATAAGAGCCTAGGAAAAACGAAATAATAGCACTGGCAGACGATGCAATGCAACGGAGTGGGTCGGGAGACCAAAAAATTGAACCGGATGAAAGAGCGGGCAGATGCTAGTAAATAATTAATTAATTAGTTATTGGTATTAAGATATTAATAAATAAAAAAAATATAAATATTTTATTGTCAGGCATCTAGATGCCTGACAATAAAATATTTATATTTTTACTAAAGACTAACACACTATGGGCTTAGGCCCATAGTGTGTTAGTCTTTCATCTTACTTAAAAACTATGTTAGTAACATGCAGGAACACTAAAAATAAAAACCGGCCAAGTGCGTGTCGGACCACGCACAGTGTAGGGTTCCGTAGTAGCCCGTTATCACAATATAGTACGATTCTGTTGTTCTTTATTCTAAATATAAGAAAATATATATAAAAAAAACATATTTTGTGTTTCAATGCAAGTCTTTACCCGTTATAAACAAGCAACTACTTCATCTTAGTCACTTTAAAGGATTAACGCTAAGGATTTTGTATTTGGTACAAAATTATCCAAAACTCAACGACGAAAAAATTATTATTAACTTTAAGAGTTATTACTGCTAAACTCTTAAAGTTATCTTAACCGCTATAATTTTCCTTTAAAGTTCATGAAATGCACTATCATAATTATATAAAAAGAATAAGACAAATATTGGGTTATAAGATATTGTAACAAATGAATACTTAATTACTTAAGCAGCTTACACCGCAATTTCTTTTTTTACCGATGAAACAAAGGAGGAGGTTCTCTCAATGACGCGTAATTTTTTTTTATTTATTTCCACGCACAGCTTTTTACAGAGTAGTAGGATTTTGACGATTATTTTGTTTGTTTGGGGCCAACTGAAAATTAGTTACTTACATATATTTAGGAGCTTAGTTATATTCATTTTAATTTCATTCAGTCACTAAGTTTTATTCATTTATTCACTAAGGACGAATTTCACCAATGAACCTGAACACGATTACTCGCTCGAGAGCTGTTGTCATAGTTGTCGAATATTGACACTTAGTTCTGAAGTGTCAATATTTCTTTTTTTTTAAGTTTATTTTTCACTTTTTTCTCACGTTTTTTTCAAATGTGCGTTCAATTTATTTGGTGAAACTATTAAAAGGTTTATTTTAATTTTTCACTTTTCAGTTTCATTTTCGTCGGCTTATTTCTTCAAGTGACCCCAAATATTTACAAGTCCCAACATGCTCGTCACTCCACTCAAACACTAGGTCACCTTTAAGCTAGGTTTCCGTAGTGCGCCATTAAAACAAGCTGGATCAGTGAAATCTCAGCCATTGGCGCGGATGGTTTTATAACTCGAATACATAATTTATTACTACAATCACCGAGGATGTGGGAACCCAGCTCCCACGTAGGACGTTAGATTTTCTTTAAGGGTATTGAGGAGATTTGGTTTGATATTCGGTTTTATACACATAGGATCGATGACTGGTATCTTCATTATTTCTTTTCTGAATCTCGTGGTAATTTTTATTGAAACCTTGACAGCATCATTGTTTAACTTTTTGAAGTGAAAACTTCTTTAGCGGCGTTGTACACTTTTTTTGTAATGGGTAAAAAATGTTAAACTCGCGTCAGGACACGTGACCTTCATCGTAAGATTCGTAAGTTGACACGTGCTATAGATGGGCAATCCACCGGGTTTAAACCCGGTGCTTTTGATAAACACCCGATAAACAACCGTAAACACCCATAAACACCCACAAAATTGGGTGTTTATCAAAGCACCGGGTTTAAACCCGGGTGGATTGCCTATCTATAGACGTGACCCTGATCGAAAATTCGTAAGATTCCAAAATATCAAAAATTAAAAACAATTATACAAGATCAAATTACAGACAGACAGACAGTTACAGTTACTGTTTCAGGGTTACGGTTACGGTTACAATTACAGAGTTACGGTTACAGTTACATGGTTACGGTTACAGTTACAGGGTTACGGTTACAGTTACAGGGTTACGGTTACAGTTACAGGGATACTGTAAATACGGAAATTTTAGTCATCAACTATATGGTCCCCAAAACTGTCATTGATCTCCACCACTTCTCTACCGTCAAGCACAGTTCAAGTACAGTTAAATTTTTAGCACTGTGCATGATCCTATTTATTTTCCATTAAAAATCAATTTTACAATTTCTCTTAACACAAACTGTCTTGAAACACACATGATACAACAACATACTTACTTTCAAGACACGGGTATCTTTCCAATATCAACTAATAACCTCCATTTTCTTTGCACATCTGTGTGTTGCCTTACGGATAAGAATAAAGTTATCCCTGTGGAATCCAGCAAACGCACTGTAGAGAGGTGGTCGTAAAACTAGCTGGTTTAGCATAGTTTTTATTATTCTAGTTCTGATTTGACTTGTTGATTCTTTGTGTAGCAGGTAAATAAGTTTTTTTTTAAAAGAAGAAGGTTCCTGTCTAGTGCTAAATTTAAAGTGATTGAAAGCATAGAGGTTGTTTTAAAGGAATGTTTATTTAGGCATGTGTTTAATCGAACCTTAAATAATTTCTATATGCCCTAGAAATACTTAATAGCCAAATAACTGCGACCAACAAAGCCGAGCAAGCGAAGCGAGTGATGCTGCGCTCGGTGAGCGAAGCGAGCGATGCTGCACCCTGAGAGCGCTACATCCAAGCGATGACCCTTTGGGGTAAACGACGTAAACGTAATTTACGACGCCCTCAGGCTAGGTACAGCGACGGTCTTCGCAGGGTGGCTGGTAACAGCTGAATGAGAGTTGCCGAGAATTGTGCTAAAGCTCATTTCAGACTGCGCTATAATATATAAGCTTATAGCATATAGTTTAAAGCACAACAACATCGCTCGCCATACATTTATTTAGAACACGTTCACACTTTGCTGTATTATTTAAATATATGGCGAGCGATATTGTTGTGGTATAAACTATATGCTATATGCTATTATATTATAGCGTAGTCTGGAATGAGCTTTGATGGCGTGCAATGGAGAGACCTAAGTCCAGCAGAGGATTGCTGTAGATTAATCATGATAAAGTATTTAGAGGATCAGTTAAATATTTCCCGTTTGTTTATAGACCTAGATTTGGCTTGTCAACATAAGTAGGCAATATTATAATATACTATAGTAATAAAATTATGAAGTTGTTTCACATTTAGATTATTATCAGTGAACGCACAATAATGTTTGTATTGGATTGCTTCTATGCTATGAAAAGCTAAGTGACGATGTGACACAACACTGAGTTAACTTAACGTAAGTATACGCTCCTTTAGAACATAAGTATAAGTTTAAGCTATGTAAGCACTTTACTTTAATGCACTTTATAAATATATTCCTTTATTAGCACTGATTAAAGTACTTTCGATCGAGTTGGTTGTCTGAACTAAATACCCTAGGACCCCCAACATTTCATACATGGTTGACATGATTTATTCCAAAATTACATACGCATAATAACAAAAACGTATCAAGGTATCAGTCTCAAATTGAGAATAATGTGACACCTCATCAAGCGGAGCATATCTTACACGATATTATATGAATTATTCATACACGACTTCCAAACAATATACAAATATCAATAGAGCTGTAAGACCTTCACGAATGGTCTAAAACGGAGCTCAGCGTAAACTGGTCGTGTGTCGTCGTACTAAATAGTCCAAATTACGTGGACCTCTCGTTTCTTTATCAATGTTTGATAAATGAGGTCTTTGTTAAGTGGTGGTGTTAATCTCACTGCTGGTACACAATAGGACGCCATCAATCAGGGTAAGATTACAACCGTGACATGACGTCAAACTGGGGTTTTGGGGTGTGTGTAAAAATTTAAATTGGATTTTTTTTTCTAATAATGTAACAGAATGAATTGTTGAATGAATTTCACGGGACAATGTGTAACAATAGGTATTGGCATCGCTTTATATTTTGCAGTTAGAATTTTGTTTTTTTATTAGTTGATTCCAACGCTACGTCTTCCGATACGCGGTCGCCACTCCAGAACCTTTCGGCCCTATCGGCCATCTGTTCTGCGAGCATTGTGCCTGCCCACTGCCACTTAAGTTTGGCAATTCTTCGGGCTATGTCGGTTACCTTGGTTCTTCTGCGGATCTCCTCATTCCTGATTCGATCACGCAGGGAAACTCCAAGCATAGCCCTCTCCATTGCCCTTTGGGTGACTTTTAGCCTTCTTATAAGGCCCATTGTGAGCGACCACGTTTCAGTGCCATAAGTCCATCACTGGCAACACGCACTGGTCAAAGACTTTCGTCTTGAGACACTGCGACCTTGTGAAGGCCGCAGGAACCCGTTGGATTCAAGAAGCACAGAACTGCTCGGCAGAAGATAATTGAGTCTTCGATTGTCAGTGAATAATTTTATTTGTAAATGGTGATTATACTTGATTATTATTGGTTGACAATTATTCATTTATTTATTTATTGAAGCATGGAAAAGTTACAGCTACAAAAAACAACAAAAAAAGAAATAATAGTCATTCATTTACTTTTACTAAAATAATTTAAAAAAAAACTCACTAAATTAACGACAAAAATGAAATTGTTCAACCGATTTAAGAAAATGGCCACTTAAAAATAGCGCACGCAATAAAATTGCCTAAGAACAATAACTGGGATTACATAAACAAATAAAACTCAAGAAGGCAGTTAAAATATTTTATCTGTTATGAATATAATCCTGTTTTTACGGCGATATTAAAATTGAACCGGCTGGGGTTTGATGCACAGGGTAGAGCGATGCGATGCGACATTTTTTTTTTTTGTTAGAATTTACTGTTTTCTTCCAAATAATTGTCGTCGTCGTCGTCGTTTCAGCCGATAGACGTCCACTGCTGGACACAGGCCTCCCCCAATTTTGGGAGGGTTTGCCATAATCGGCAAATAATTGTACATGTAAATAATTAAAGCATGTTTATTATTCGCAGCATGACATATACTTCTTTCTAGTTTTAGCTTCTTGTTATAAGTGTCTAACTGACAATTATATCATTTGTGATAAGTTGTATTAGCTGTTGATACAATTTTATCATCAACCACTATGTGGTGGCGTCTTTAAGGTAGGTATAACAGAATAAAGCAAGTCCTGAAAGTAGTTTCTTCAGAATTGACTACTGAATCGATTTCAGTAGCTTTTATTAGGTATTTTTTTAATAAGTTTTTGGCCATATTTTTTTTATATTAAAAATTATATCTTCAAATAAAAATGTAAACTTATTTCAAGGCATTAAGACTCAATTTTAAATGCATAAAGTAATGCAAGATGGAAGGAGTGGAGGTAGGCCTTTGCCCTGGAGTTCGACAGGGTACCTTTTTAGGGTTAGTAAAAAAAATGCTATGGTCAAAACGATTTTCTTAAAAATATTAGTTACCTACCTTTAAAAAATTCAAGTTCGGATCATTGATTGTATTATACTTTCAACTCAATAGGTACCAACTCTTATTGAGGTACATAAGGTCTTGCGTTAAATAAGTTACAAATTGTATACCTACAAGTAATATTTCACTAATACCATGGTATTCAACCTCCGCAGAACTTCAGGACTTGGAAATACTTATATTCTAAACTGGTCTGAACCAGTTTCCAGGCTTTTGGACCTCTCACTATCTGTAGCATCTTAACTGGTAACTGGGTTGTGGAGGTCGGGTAGGCAGTTGCTCCAAGTAAAATACTCATGTAGCGGTATCTACAACGCCATATGCGAACAACGCGTCATACTGATGTCACGCAAAATCCTTCATCTCGTCGGGGCCTCCAGTACAGAGGTATGAGGAACAGGGTGTAACAATCACTCATACTCTATAGAAAAAGGATGATCCTCCGACCAGACGTGTGTTGTGTGTGGCGGGCAACTGCCCTATGATTCATATCGGGCCGTTGTATCTATGCTAGTTGCACGGTATACTCTGCTTGCGAGATGCAGGATTTTGCGTGACGTCAGTATGACGCGTTGTTTGCCTGTGACGTTGTAGATACCGCTACACTCATTTCATTCAGCTGCATCCGGTTAATACGGAGGCGTACGGCAAGATAGTTGGGAAAGGGCTAGGCAGATGATGAATCTGCCTAGCCTTTTGGTGCTTAAGGGTTTTTCTTCGTTTGGCCATTGATCCCCCTTCAGAAGTTTCGCCATCAATAGCTCGGCTATCGCAACTCATCGCATTGCGTTCTATGATCAAAATCTTTAGTCTTAACAGTGAAGGAGACATAAAACCTTAAGAAGAGTTTAGAAGGATTATCTTTGCTTCCCCTTACACTTTTTTTATAATTTTAACGGCTAATTGTAACCCTTCATTTATTTTGCTTCACATCTGGCTTCATCTTGTTGAGTTCCGGAGGAATATTTATCTGATTAAGTAATTATTTATTTCGCGCTTCCGTTGTGTTCGTTCCATTTGTTTTGTTGCTTTAATCCGATTTATAATATTTAAATGTATGTTACAGTGTTACTCCATCGCGCAAAAACGGCTGAACAGATTTGGATGAAATTTGGTACACAATTAGTTTAAACCTGAATTAGGGCGGGTTGTTTCACGTCCACTTGACGCACGCGTATACGTCAAAAATGGAGCTAAATATCGTCAAACCAAAAAAAGCGTGGTTTCAAATTACAATTACAAAATTATGGCCTTGCCGTACGTCAAACAATATCGAGTACGTACCTAATCGTTATTATTTAACGTACCTACGTATGTTACGTTAACCAACTGTTTGCAACAACCGGCCATATACATAGGATACTTTTTATACAGGTAAATGACCTATGCAAAAGCAGTTGCGGACAGAAGCTAGTTATTTCGAACAATCAATTATATCAGACTAACTGCGCCCCGCGGTTTCAGCCGCAATATCGGGATAAAATAAAAAGCCTATATGTTAATCCAGGTTGTCAGCTACGTCCATACCATGAGACACACACCGCCCAGTAGTGATCGACCCTTATAGATGTACATGAGCTAGGTGTCTATGGTTCAATTTATCTTTTTAATGTTTGTTTTTTTTTTCTTTCACCTGTTTTTGATGTTTTTTAATACCTGTATTGTGTCTTTTGTTGCACTGAATAAACGTTTTATCTATCTATCTATACAAAATTTTATCAAAATTGGTCCCGCCGTTTGAGCATGAAGAAGTAACAAACATATAAACACACACACATACACACCCCCTCACAAAATTTCTCCTTTTTCTCCTTTTTTTTTAAATTTCTCCTTTAGTGTGATTGCCATCTTGCTATGATTAACTTTTTATTATAACGTCAGGTAATATTTGAGAACTTATCTTTTAGTGTACCTATTATTAAAAAAAATGCACAATTATTCGTGAGAAGTTTGTGGTTTATTCTCAGCATAAATAATTTTAAACATTTTAAACTTTGAATCATAATCATAAACATTTATTTCACCAGAGATATGGTACAATTGGTGCTAGAATAAAGTGGTGCTTTACACATCTCTCATCTATAGAAGGCTTGCCAAAATTTAGTGACAGGAAAAATAAAATAGAAAATACAAAAGTTCACAGATACAATAGATCATTAAAGCATAGTTTAAAGTTAAAAACTTCAACTAAGGTATAAAAAGAATTCTCTATTAACCATAATTTCATTTGCTTTTAAAACTGATATAAGGGAAGTTTTGTCAACTGACGTGGAATGTGGTTGTATAATTTGATGGACATCCTATAGCTATTCTTTTTACGTAATGCGCTTCTACAAGAAGTATGAATTTCCAATTTCGTAGGGTCTCTTGAAATATATTTACGGTTTTCAATACTGTCAACAAACAAATGTAATTGGTTTCTAATAAACATCCCAATTTCCATTATGTACGGTGGGCTGCATCAATTGGGTACCCCAGTTGTATTAAAATTTTCATATAACTGGGGTACCCAATTGATGCAGCCCACTGTACAGACGCCAGCACATCAAGCTACTACAATCTGTCAAATTCCTTTAATAGATTTTCAACTTTATTGCTAAAGTATAAGGTTCTAAGTGTATTGGGAAAATTTGACAGTTTCGGTTAGCTTGATGTGCTGGCGTCTGTACATAGATACAAGAGTAAGTACTCCTAGTTTTTTGAATAGCGGCCTGCATGTCTCATAAGGTCCGACGTTACTTATTGCTCGGACACACTTTTTCTGTACTGCTAACTTGAGTTCTTAGTCTTTTAAAGTCGCGAATAAAAGAGATATGAGCTCTGAGTTTGTTTCGGCATTTCTACTCAAGGATCAGTTAGCTAGGAAATATTAATCATTTTAAAAAAGAAAAGAAAAATATATGCAAATTAAAAAATAAAAATAAAAATATGGAAATGCCTGCGCCATCTAGTTTTAAAACATTGACCGCAAAATTGACTTGTAAATGTGTCATAAAAGATCTACGACTAATTTCACCAAACTGTTTTACCTAGAATAGGCCTTATCCTGAGAATTGAATTTTTGACAGTTTTTCCTTACCAGAACGGTCAGACGTCAATTTTATTCCATGGATAAGAGATCTGACTTTGGTGAAATCAGCCCTTACAGATAAACATAATTTCATTTAATTTCAAATATAACGTGATTATTACCTACCGCTGTCGGTTTTTTTATTAAACTTTCCCAAAAAAGAAAATCATTTCCAAATCAAAAACTCGCAAGTGCAATTTTGAAACATTAAATTAATTCGCGAAACGACAAAGTGTGGGAGCAATTTAACTTGTGGACTGAGTGGCCTGGCCCTAGGGACTGGCCTGACTTTGATCGATGGTCTAAGTTTCATCTGTTTTGTCCTCGGAAATTGGACTGTGTTTATAAATAGCAGAAGTTAATTTGGGTTTAGATGTTTTAAAGATTTTTTGTGAGAGATGCGTAACGAGGTTGACACTCCCTTATTGGTGATGATTATAAGGTACAAAAGAAAAAAATGTTGCTGTATTCATAAATAGTAGGCACCTTTGTCTGAAAAGGCTTATGGATTCTTGGCAAGATGGACATTTATTTATTTATCCTCCCACTGGAACGCCATACAAGTATTTATGAAAAATGCGATAAGAGCACATACCGAGCGATCCACACCGCGGAAGACCGCATAACTTGGAGACGCATCATATGCGGTCGTGACCCTCAGCAGTTAGGGAACAACGAAGGAGAAGATATAAAAATGTTTACCATAAGTTGCAAATATGTATCTCATCATCTGTCTAGCCATTTCCCAACTATGTTGAGGTCGGCTTCCAGTCGAACCGGATGCAGCTGAGTACCAGTATTTTAAATGGAGCGACTGCCTATCTGACCTCCACAACTCAGTTACTGGTAATACGAAACCCTTGGTAAGACTGTCAGATTTTCGGACTTCTGACGACCCGTAACAACTGCCAAAGGTCCACGAATGACAGCCGGGACCAACGCCTTAACGTGCTTTCCGAGGCACGTATGTTAAAAAGCAGGACATTTTTCATACTAATAATATAAGTGCGAAAGTGTGTCTGTCTGTTTGTCCGTTACCTCTTCACGCATAAACCGCTGAACCGATTTAGATGAAATTTGGTATAGAGATAATTTGAGTCTCGGAAAAGGACAAAGAATAGTTTTTATCCCGATATTCCTACGGGATCGACACTTATGCGAGTGAAACCCCGGGGCACTGCTAATGTTGGTAATAAAAGCAAAACTTATGTGTTTACAGTATTTATGTACCTATATAACTTCTCCACATAACGAAAGACCGTTGGAGAAGTTGCAACTTACAGAATGCAAGCGCTAGCATTTCATGATACATTCGAAACGGATAAATAACGGAATGTCGAGACAAACACACATTAATATGAAATTAGTCAACTTTGAATCCTACCACGGAACGTACATGCCGATAAATAAATCAATTGCGAATAATTCCACTAGACAAGACCGCACTCTGTTAGCATAGACCTAACAAGGGAATGGAGGGTACGAATACTCGAAGTTAGATTGAACTCTATTTGATATAAAGAAAGTAAAGAAAAGAAAGAATTAACAATATTTTATTTGGGACCCACACAGGAAATACAAAAAGTAAAAATACTGGCCAAGTGAGAGTCGAACTCGCACACGAAGGGTTCCGTACCACAAGAAAAAAACGCCGAAAAAAACACGTTTGCTGTATGGGAGCCCCCCTTAAATATTTATTTTGTTTTTAGTATTTGTTGTTATAGCGGCAACAAAAATACATAAATTGTGTAAATTTCTAGCTATCGCGGTTCTTGAGATACAGCCTGGTGACAGACAGACGGACGGACAGACAGTGAAGTCTTAGTAATAGGGTCCCGTTTTTACCCTTTGGGTACGAAACCCTAAGAAGGAGCACGGAATCGAAGTCTGTTCCCTGGAAAACAACAAATTAATGTATGAGTTACTGGTTAAAACTACATGCCGCAAAGTGGATTCTGGGAAAACGTGCAACCGTTATTCGGCAAACCCAGGTAACTGTAGATTGATGATAGGACGAACATGATTCCTGCAGATAGAATGCACCTAAGATCGAAAATAGAGGATAAAAGTAAAGATTTAACAGTTGGACGTCACAATCTTAAAATTAATTGTAGGGCTAGGAGACGAACTAGGAATTATCAGATACTGAAAATAAAATCAAACAGCGGTAGATTCCGTATGCTTTAGCAAATTAGTATTATCAATAAAGGATCCGTAGGATACAATGAAAACCAGAAGTCCAAACTCAAGGTCTGTCGACGAGCAATGGAGCGCAGTATACTAGGCGTTAAGGTGAATGCTCCAACCAGCCCGCGAAATTCAAATTTTCTTACGTTTTTTGCAATTTGCAGGCCAGTGCTAGGTTGTATGTTGATTAAAATATTATTCGCGGTTGTAAGACGTATGTGGTTACAGAATTATAATCATCAAAATCATCAATAAAACGCTCTAAGTTCATAAAGCTGTAAGAATTACTTTTTCTGTTTTTTTTTTGTTCTAACACCTTTATGAAGTTGGAGGGTTGTATTGGTGATTTTGATGATTATAATTCTGTAACTACATACGTCTTACAGCCGCGAATAATATTTTAATCAACATACAACCTAACACTGGCCTGCAAATTGCAAAAAACGCAAGAAATTTTGAATTTCGCGGGCTGGTTGGAGCATTCCCCTTAAGAGCCTATACTACCTCAGCTAAAATTCAATCTTTATTTCGCTCGCACGATACTGCTCGCGGACTGTGTGAGAGCGAGACAGAGTGCGGTGCTGGGCGGAAAGCAGCGCAAATAGTTTAGGTATTTGCTTTTTAATATATGAAAATAAAGAAAATTCAAAAAAACTAATTAACATAAGACCTGCTTTATAGTTAGTTCAGTTAGTATGCAAACTTTCATGATCTAATTTGAAGTATTTTTTTAATACCAGCGGTTTATTGTTCGGTTTGGAGGTAACTTTGGATTTTTTTCTATCGAGAAAATTTTATGGAATCGTGTTTTCGTCTAACATAGTACTTAGCATTAATCCTCTACTTTAACATATATTTAGTTCAAAATTAATGCTGCGGTATTTTCGACATAACGGAGGATCATGCTAAGTCATTTGAGGTAGTATAGTCTCTTAAGTTAACGGATCGTGTTCGAAACACAATACTGCGCTCCAAAACAAAGATCGCTGACGTGGCTCAAAAGGCTGCTCAACTTAAATAGGACTGGGCAGGACATGTCTGCCGCAACTGTGGACCCAAATAGCGCAGAATTGGTGCCCTGAGACTGTGAGGTGGGGTCGCGGCAGACCACGTAGGAGATGGCAGGACGAGCTGGATAGGTTCCACCAAGACTGGAAGGAGGACGCGCGGGCCCGCGAAATATGGAAGTAGTGGACGGAGGCCTTTGCCCAGGAGTGGGACAACACAGGCTAATAAAACAAAAGAAAAGATACAATACACAAACAAGGATTTTGTTTTTTTTAGTTTCTTTTGTTCATATTATAAATACAGTTATTTTTGCCATCAGTTTATATATATCTAAGTTGTATAATATATATTAGACAACTAATAATATTATTTATTGTATGTGTTGAGGACAGCGCCATCTACCAGCAGCGACAGCAGACGCAATGAATAAACAAATGATGATCTACACAACAGACATGCGCCTACGTCACTCGTCAAGCTGAATAGTTCATCGAACCACCGCGAGGAGGCACTGCTTCAAGCCTATATAAACACATGACGACGCCAGCTCGGCCCTTTTTTTCTACTTTCTGCCTCGACCCTGTTAGACATAGTCCCGTAACCATTGTACATAATTATAGCAATAAATTTCTGTAATCCAGATTAAAATAAATCACTCATTTTGGTTGCCACTCCCTGAAATCTGAAATAGAACCCCAAGAGTTAAGGCCACACCTTAACATTGGTCCTTCGAGCCGGATCTTCTGATCATCACCACGTTGTCAGAGGAAGCCTTCAAGGGGTGCCTGGCAATTCCTTCTTCTTCTCTTTTTATTCTGTGTGTGCTAAAATCGTACTTTTGTGTATACAGGAACGCGCGTGCATTGTTCACCAGCCTTGCCGCAGGAAAAACGTGAGTACCTTCTCTTCCCACAAATTGCCACAATGACTTCGCCTGAGGATATTAAAAAGCTAGCAGATTTAAGACGGAGACGGGGTACCTTAAAAGGTATGCTCACACAGTTCGAAAAAAGTGTAAATTTGTTAGTTGGTAGCGAAATCAATCCTAAACAGAAGGTAGAATTAGAATTGCGCATAAAGTCTGCTCAAGGTTTGCTACAGGAATTCAGTAAAGTTCAATCGTCAATCGAGGAATTGGTGCCAGAAAAGGATATTCCGGAACAATTAGAGTATAGAGAGTCTTTTGATAATTGTTACTATAGTTCTGTTGCTGAAGCTAATTGTTTAATAGATAATAGCCAGGATAGTTGTGACAAACACAAGTGCAATTCCAATACGTTGGAACATAACTGCAGTTATTCCAATACGTTGGTAAAATTGCCAACTATTTCGCTTCCCAATTTTGATGGTAGTTACGATAATTGGTTGGAATTTAGAGACACATTTTCGTCAATGATTCACAATTCTAAGCAACTTGATAATATTCAAAAATTCCACTACTTAAGAGCATCTCTGACTGGAAATGCGTTGCAAGTTATTAAGTCTCTTGAATTTTCTTCAGATAATTATAGTGTTGCTTGGGAATTGATTGAGAATAGATTCAATAATAATAAGTTGCTGATACACAATCACGTCAAAGCGTTATTCACAATGTCAACCATAACTAAAGAATCACCTGCCCCAATTAGGAAACTAATAGATACGGTACTTAAAAATTTACGAGCTTTAAAAACACTTGGTGAGCCTACCCAATCATGGGATACCTTGTTGATTTATATAATAACTTCAAAATTGGATGTAACGATTGAAAAAGAATGGGAACAGTTTAAAAACACTAGTGCAAGTGATTCCGAGAAAATATTTAATTTAGATTCACTCATACGGTTTTTAAAATACAAGGCTGATACTTTAGAAATGGTTAAAGTCAATAGTACTTCCCAGGCAGTTAGTCATAATTCTGTTAAAAAACAATCGCACAGTTTGGTTTCTACTCAGAACAATAAAAAGTTTTTCAAGCATACCCGCACTTGTGTTAAATGTAAAGCAAAACATTCGTTGTATGGTTGTCAACAATTTTTGGACTTAAGTTCACAAGATAAGCTTCAATTCGTTAAAGATATGAATCTCTGTATTAATTGTTTATGGACGGGGCACTCAGTAAATGAATGTCGAGCAGGGCCTTGCAAGCAATGCTATGGCAAACATAATAGTCTTTTACACAATGAATTTAATAGGGATAACACTGTACCCTCTGCAGTTCAATCAGATCAATCTACAGCAGATTCACAAGTAGATAGGTCGCAACATACTTCGTCGTCAGTGGTTCAGACTTTTCACACAGTCGATAATTCACACAATGATAGTTGTAAAAGTTTATTGAGTAAACATACACTGCAACCGGTTTTGCTGTCGACAGCTTTAGTAGAAATCATTGGTAAAGACAATAAATATTATAAGGCTCGCGCATTATTAGATAACGGCAGTCAACACTGTTTTATCACAGATTCACTATGTAGGAAATTAAATGCACAACGTATACAGTCCACTTGTCAGATTAGCGGGATAGGACATTCAGTCACACAGGCAGTCCATTCTAGCGAAATTAACATTAGATCGATATACGGCGATCATGATATTATCCACATTAAATGCCTGGTTTTACCTAACATCACGTCGACTATACCGGCCACAAGTATAGACGTAAACAAGATATCTATACCTAAAGACATTAAGTTAGCTGATCCAACTTTCTGTACATCTTCACACATTGATCTATTAATCGGTGCAGATTGTTTCTGGGACTTAATGCTTAATGGTAAAATTCGTTTATCTTCCGGACCTTATTTAGTAAACACCAAATTAGGATGGCTAATTTCAGGTCCCCTATGCACTGAAAACTCACACACAAATAAAGTGCAATGTCATTTTGTTCAAACGACACACCTAAATGACCAATTAAGAAACTTCTGGGAAATTGAAGAAATTCCTTATGCAGGTCAACATCTTTCTACAGAAGAAAGTTCATGCGAAAACCTTTTCTCACAAACTACTAAGAGGCTAGCTAATGGTCGGTTTTCGGTTCAAATTCCACTAAAGGAGTCAGCAGATGTGCTAGGCGATAGTTATTCAGTTGCTAAAACCAGATTTCTATCGTTAGAACGCAAACTTGAGCGTAATCCACAATACAAACACATGTATAGTGAATTCATGCAGGAGTACTTACGCCTAGGACACATGACTCGCATCGATAACGATCATAAGATGCCATGTTATTTTTTACCGCATCACGGCGTTGTCCGTGAAGATAGCGTAACCACTAAATTACGTGTAGTGTTTGACGGTAGTCAAAAAACATCCACGGGAAAATCACTTAATGACATACAGTTTATCGGACCTGCATTGCAAAATGATTTATTTTCTATTCTGTTACGTTTCCGACTGTATGAGTACGTTGCGTGTGCAGACATTGAAAAGATGTTTAGACAAATTTTAGTTACCGATGAGCAAAGAAATTTGCAACTAATTCTGTGGCGAGAAAAATCGTCAGATCCCCTTAGTGTGTACCGTCTTAACACGGTCACGTACGGAACAGCATCGGCACCGTACTTGTGTATTCGCTGTGTTAGGCAATTAGGATTTGAGTGTAAAGCCGAATTAATTTCTCAGACTATTTCAGAGGATTTCTACGTAGACGATTTAATAACCGGGGCAAATTCGGAAGCACAGCTATCGTATAAATGTAACAGAGTAGCAGAAGTTTGTCAATCCGGTTGTTTTCCCTTAAGAAAGTGGGTAACCAACTCGCCGAACATAATTTTAAACACAACACAAAATGTAAATAGTTCGAAGTATTTGTCATTAGGTGAAAATGTATCTAGCAAAACATTAGGCCTTGGCTGGTACAATAGCAAGGATGAGTTTCATTTTACGTCAAAAATAAATATTGATTTTTCTAATGTCACTAAACGTTCAATTTTATCTGCTGTTTCTCAAATTTACGATCCTTTGGGATTATTGAGTCCGGTGGTTATAGTAGCCAAAGTTATGCTACAAAAACTTTGGCTTGCTAAAGTAGGCTGGGACGATGCTCTGTCTCAAGATATAGTTTCGTCTTGGAAAAAATTCGCTGAGTCATTATCGAATTTAGACAAATTGAGAATACCTAGATTTGTTTTGTGTGATTCACCTAATGTAATTGAGTTACACATATTTACCGACGCGAGTCAAACTGCATACGGCGCTTGCGCCTATATTCGCACATGTAATGCAAATGGTGACGTCACAGTTAAGTTGCTATGTGCTAAAAGTCGTGTTGCTCCGGTCAAACCGATTAGTATTCCTCGCCTCGAGTTGTGTGGTGCACTTATAGGAGCGAGATTACTCGATAAAATTAAAAAATCGCTCCGAGTTAAGTTCAATAATATTTTCTTGTGGTCAGACTCCACAATAGTGTTGGGTTGGCTTAGAATGTCTCCTAATCAGCTCAAAACGTTTGTACAGAACCGTGCTGTGGAGATAAATGAGTTAACAAACAATAAGTGTTGGTTTCATGTCAGCGGGATAATGAACCCAGCAGACTTATTATCACGAGGTATAGGATTAGACGAATTAAATGCATCACCTTTGTGGTGGAACGGACCGTTATTTTTGCAGGAAAAGGTAAATACTTGGTCACACACACAAAACGACTTAGGTCAGACGCACACACAGACACATACACTACCCGAACTAAAATCGAGCATTGTTAGTGTACCAACCTGTGTTATTAGTCCGGATAACGTAATTAATTTTAAAAGATTCTCTTCATACAGTAGACTTCAACGCGCTTGCGCATTCATGTGCCGCTTTATACATAATGCACGCACAAAAGATCACACAAAACGTAATACCGGATCATTATCAGTTGATGAGCTAAAGAATGCAGAAACATTACTCATCAAACTGGTACAAAGAGAATCGTTTCCTAACGAGTTAAAAGCGTTAATGAATAAATTACCTATTAAACCATCGCGTAATTTATCCAGCTTAAACATAACTTTAGATAATAATAATATAATACGCGTTGGAGGTAGATTGGGAAATTCTGATTTTGTGTACGATAAGAAACATCCAATATTGTTATGCAGTAAACATCACTTTACCTTATTATTATTTAACTTTCAACATATAAAATTATTACACGCGGGACCACAACTACTTTTATCGCACGTCAGGGACACCTGGCCGGTAGGTGGCAGGAATTTAGCGAAACAAGTTGTACATCGATGCATTAGATGCTATCGAATGAAAACTGTCACATCACAACCAATTATGGGTAATTTACCTAACGAGCGATTGCAGCCCGGTTTTCCTTTTTTACGGTGTGGAGTAGACTACGCCGGCCCTATGTACATACTTAACCGTAAGGGTAGAGGGGCGAAATTGGAAAAGTGTTATTTATGTTTATTTATTTGTTTTTCAACTAAGGCTTTGCACCTGGAACTTGTTACTTCATTATCATCCGAGGGTTTTATTCTGGCACTAAAAAGATTTATCTCACGAAGAGGTAAACCTTTACAAATCTTCTCAGATAATGGTAGGAATTTCGTGGGTGCAGCTAAAGAATTTACACATTTTTTAAATAACTGTTCTCATGACATAGAAAACTTTAACACAGAGAATCAAATTGAATTCAAATTTATTCCTCCATACTCACCTCATTTTGGCGGTTTGTGGGAGGCGGGGGTGAAATCATGCAAGCACCATATTGTTCGCGTAATAGGGAATGCACATCTTAATTTCGAGGAGTTCAGCACGGTTTTAGCACAGATAGAAGCCGTCCTGAATTCCCGTCCCTTATATCCTCTATCTTCAGATCCTGATGACTTCACTCCCCTCACCCCTGGGCACTTCTTGATCGGGCGACCGATGACAGCGCCAGCAGAGGATGACGTCATGACAGTTGCCACACACTCACTGTCACGCTACCGGCGTATCGAGCAGCTCAGACAACACTTCTGGGCTCGATGGTCAACAGAATACGTTTCAGAGCTGCAGAAGCGTTCAAAATGGAAGGAAACCAAGGCGGTTCTTTCACCAAACTCACTAGTCCTGGTGAAGGAGGACAATTTATCGCCTCTAAAATGGCGATTGGGTCGAATAATAACTATGTTCCCAGGCAAAGACGGCATTCCCAGGGTGGCTTCTATTCGCACTGCTACAGGCGTCATCGAGAGGGCCTTCTCCAAGATCTGCCCTCTTCCACTCTCCAGCAACGACACCGACGCTTCAGTCATGCCAGCGGCAGCCCCTTCATCACAACCTGGAACCTGTTGAGAGCTATGTTGAAGCTCTCAAAGCGGCGGAGGATGTTGAGGACAGCGCCATCTACCAGCAGCGACAGCAGACGCAATGAATAAACAAATGATGATCTACACAACAGACATGCGCCTACGTCACTCGTCAAGCTGAATAGTTCATCGAACCACCGCGAGGAGGCACTGCTTCAAGCCTATATAAACACATGACGACGCCAGCTCGGCCCTTTTTTTCTACTTTCTGCCTCGACCCTGTTAGACATAGTCCCGTAACCATTGTACATAATTATAGCAATAAATTTCTGTAATCCAGATTAAAATAAATCACTCATTTTGGTTGCCACTCCCTGAAATCTGAAATAGAACCCCAAGAGTTAAGGCCACACCTTAACAGTATGTGTTAAGTTATTTTTGAATATTTTAATATAAGTACTACTGGTTGTTTTCCCCTTTTTTCAATCGACGGTGCCATAAAGAATTTATGAAACACTAGCTGCGCCCCGCAACGCACTAAATGTCGATCTAGTGGGAATATCAGGATAAAAAGTAGCCTATATGTTAATCCAGGGTGTCAGCTACCTCCATACAAAATTTTATCAAAATTGGTCCACTCGTTTGAGCGTGAAGAAGTAACAAACATATAAACACACACACACTCACAAACTTTCGCCTTTATAATATTGGTGTGATTACAGTATGCCGCGCCGCCTCTATACAATTCATTATCATACGAGAGGTAACATTTCGATGCAGTCGATATTAATAAAGAGATTATGTCGACATGAAATATTGATATGCTATACGAATGTCAACTGTCTGTGAGCTTAAGTAATTACAATACTTTGATGAATATATTTTTAATAAATAATGTGTGTGTGAATGGCGCCAGAAAAGAGTACCTGGTAGAATTTGGGAGAGAGCTTTGCCCAGCAAAGAGACATTATACAGGGTGTCCGGTAATTAATGGATAACCTTTTCTCATCTTCTTCTCTCTTCTTCCTTTTCTTCTTCTATTCTTCTTCTTCTCTTCTTCTTCATTATGAACAACTATGACTATGGGACCAAACCTGAAATCGCGAGAAAAAAAATCAGCTGTTCCCTACATTTATGTTCGCATTACTCGTCAAAATGTAGGAAACTTTCGCGATTTCAGGTTTGGTCCCATAGTCTTAGGGTCCCCGCACACGGGCCATCGACCACAGCCACAAACGCCGCCACGAGAAGCTAGAAGCTTTGTAGAAGAAGAAGAAGATTTATAGCGTGTGGCGGCCACCAGCGTCAACCGTGTGCGGCGAGTCCATATAAAATATATGAAAACTACAGGAAATATGCAGGTGTCGTCGTTTTTTGGTTGTGGCCGGTGGCCAGTGTGCGGGGACCCATAGTTGTTCATAGCGGTAAGTACAATGACTCCTAAAGAGGTTATCCATTAATTACCGGACATCCTGTATACAAGCTCATAGAAATGGTTTAAAATGTCATAGTGGTTATGGTGTGGTGGAGGTTCAAAGGCGGATTTTAATTCTGAAAAATACTAGTTATATGAAATTTAATATCACTTGTGATAAACCTAAAAAAAAAAGTGGTGGCCCAATGGTATCGGCCCTGACTTACGAGTCGTAGGTCGTGAGTTCGAACTCAGGCAGGCACTTTACTTTGTGTATTTAATTTCATCACCACTGCTCTCAAAACGGTGAAGGAAAACATCGTGACGAAACCGGCAAGTCCTAGAACAAAAAAAAAATCGAAGACATGCGACATCCACCAACCCGCACTGGGCCCGCGTGGTGGATTATGGCCCACTCCCTCTCACAGAGAGGAGGCCCGTGTCCCAGCAGTGGGAACAGCATATGCTGATTATTTGAGTTTCAGCGAAGGAAAACTACGCTGGGAAATTTGGTGGCAAATTGGTAATAGATACTGACTTTCCTGGACCAGCTCCTTTCCAATGATACTACTAGCACCTACTAAAAGTTTTGACATCATCATTTCAGCCGAAAGACGTCCACTGCTGGACATAGGCCTCCCCCAAGCACCTCCACTTCGACCGGTTCTGTGCTTCTCGCTTCCAACGGGTTCCTGCGGCCTTCACAAGGTCGTTGGCCGACCTTGTGGGAGGCCGTCCAACGCTACGTCCTCCGGTACACGGTAAAATTTTGACAAATACTACTTAATCTGAATTCGCGATTTATTTGCCAAAAATGTAAACCAATACGCGTTTATGGAAAAATAACTTTAAATCCTACACAATAAAGTTCAGTTTACGCTACAACTTCAAGCATTTTTTTATAACTTTTTTCAATAGTGCAAGTCACTCTGAAATCAACTTAATTCCCATTAAAATAAAGTTGATATTTGTCTAATTTGAAATAATATTAATTTGAAACATAAGTTTGAATAGACTTTACATAACATCACGAGTTTTTCTCCGAAAAATTGGGCAGAGGTGTGCCTATAGTATACCCCCAATTTGCCAGCAATGTTCGGGCACAAATCCAGACTCCAGAAAGAAAAACCTAATAACACTTTGCTCGACCTGGGAATCGAACCCAGGACCTCGTGCTCAGCAGCGCTTACGACCACTAGACCAAGGGGGCAGTCGTACCACTACTTATTTTTAGCTAATTGTATTTCCATCCTTAAGAGCAAATGCGGCTGGTCGTTTCTCTATAGAAACGCTCTCGGCTGTTTTCTTTCTGGTTAATGACCATAAAGCAATGATTTTTTACAGAATAACACTAATATTATAAAGGCGAAAGTTTGTGAGAGTGTAAGTGTGTGTGTCTGTATTTATATGTTTGTTACTTCTTCACTTACGCTCAAACGGCTTAACCAATTTTGATAAAATTTTGTATGGAGGCTGCTGACACCCTGGATTAACATATAGGCTACTTTTTATCCCGATATTCCCACGGGATCGACATTTACGCGGGTGAAACCGCGTGGCACAGCTAGTGGAACATTGTATTTCTCCGTTGTGTAATGTAAACCATCTTATTTCTTTTAACCATCTTATTTACAGAATAATAAATATTAACTTCTTGAATGTCCATATGTTTTCTTTTTTGATGATAAATTATTTTTATAAGCACTAGAACCCTCAAAAAATGCCGATTTAAACCACTGTCAACAGAGGCATAGTGTACAAATTTGGCAAACATTAATGAAAAAAGAAAAACATAGGAACACAGTATATACCCTTATTATTCACTTTATCAAATATTTTTTAAATTGGTTAGGATTTTTCAAAAGTCTCTCCGACCGCATTTCCTCTCAACCAACACTGTATCCTACATGTCTATAATAGTCCTCCAAACCGAATTTAGGCCACGGCAGCCAATCTCAGCAGAGATTAGCCAATAGCTATCTACGCGGGAGATATTATAGTGCACAAATATGATCGCAGACACAGCTGCAGTCACTCTTCCCTCCCTCGCATAGTCCGAAGGGACGGTATCCGACACAACAGGAGAGAGATCAGGCGCAGGATCAACGGCTTAACGTGCTTCCCGAGGCACAGAGGTATCACACCTCCAACTTCCAACCTCCGGGCTGTTGCTCTGAAATTATTATTGGAAAAACCCAATAACACTTTGCCCGACCTGGGACTCGCACCTAGGACCCAACGCTCAGCAGTCGCACTTGCGACCACGAGACCAACGGGGCAGTTACTGCTGGACATAGGCCTCCCCCAAAAGGGGGGGGTTTGCCATAATCGCCACGCTTGGCAGGCGGGTTGGCGATCGCAGTATGGTATGGTGGTGGAATGCATAGAGAACGCTGCTGCCCATTCTCCGGTACGCCCCTTAGTCGCCTTTTACGACACCCACGGGAGGTATGGGGTGGTGCTATTTTTTAAGTCCGGCACCACACAGGCGTTAGCTACAGTAGGTATAAGTATATGCAACAGTATCTATGCGAGCTACAGTACGTATATCTATATCAAACAGTATCTATGCTAGCTACAGTAGGTATACCAGTATACATGCAACAGTCTCTATGCTACAGTTGACACAATAGTTATGCATGGCCTGTGTCTGTTTGATAAATGTATTTGGCGCGCTGTCAATACTCCGCCCTGCTAATATATGACCGTGGTTATGATTTATGATCGTCACTTCATTAGCTTTCGCTCTATCTACATAGGGTATGTGAGTAAGAGTACATGCCTACGGGTTGCAGTATTGTGGTTTTATAACAGTTTATTAATTTGACAATGACATGAGGAATAAGGTTTCAATGGTTTAAGAAGATAAGATAAATTAAATACGGTGTTTATTCTAAGATTTAAAGGTAACATGACAAATTAAAATCTTCAATATTTATAGTATTGAAATTTCAAATACGTAATATAACTTTTGCTAGTGCTGGTCATGGGCTAAGAGAACCACCGTTAGGGGCTCAGTAAACGCACGACACCATCGCAGCAGATAATGTTATTTAAGCTTCATAACAACAATTACTTATTATTAACGCTCGTGAATTCACTACATGGACACACTCTTAAGAAAATACATTTCAAATCTTGTAAAGAAAGAACAATAATTTCCCTCGCTGTAATAAAAAGAATTGAATTGCTAAAGATAAGACGGCTGAAAATAGCAACCATAAAATTGTTAAGAACATGTTATCATTGATATTAAACATTAAAATTTGTTAACTGCAAGTAAACAATAACATAGGTGATAGAGAGGCTGATGATGATAAACGGCAGGTTGATGTTGAACGGCACAACGCGACAGATCGTGTATCTGAACGGACGCAGCGACACGTACTGCAGCGCAGTCGACAGCTCAAACCGGAGAGACTCGTCTGCAAAAGATTAAAATTTTTGTCTACTGAGCCAAACTTAACAGGCGTTTATGACCCGCTGCAGGACAAAAGCCTTCCTTCCCTCCTTCCACATATCGCCCATCTAGTGCTCTTTGGCCAGTCTTTAAAACTAAAAAGTGTCGAGTTCGTCTCGCCATCCGACCTCTTGGGCCTGCCTGATTCCCTTTTTGGACCCACTGGTTATTTTAGCCTACAGCTCCTCCGGTATGCGATAGATGTAGCCAGCCCAGTTCCACTTAAGCTTGGCAGCCTACATCATCAATTTGGGTTTTGGAACGTAGATTCAATTCTTTTTCGAATAATTACAATTGCAATATTCTTAATAAATCCCATTTACCTGAACATCTAACCAGTTGAGCCGTAAGTGTTTCTCTTATTTTCTCCATTTCGTATATAATTAATTCTGCAATTATCCCAGGATAAGATAAATCACAAATTGCTTGTGCCGTCTCTAGTATAAGCCGCATGATTAACAAAAAAATCGTCTGAAAGCATAAATAGAAATTTCTTGTTAGAGCTTTAGGTGTCGGTTCTAATACATTACATATAGAAAGAAAGATAGACAAGTGCATATAAAAATAAAAACTAGACAAAGAAAAAAAGAAAAACGAAAAAAAAGAGATATAATGAGACATCACATAGAATAAACTTTATATTGCATTAATAGATTACTCAAAAGCTTTTGATAGCATCAGCCATACCTACATTTTCAGAACCTTACAAAATCAAAAAATAGACACCATGTTATAAAACTTTTCCAAAAGATTTATGAAAACAGCACCGCAGCTGTTAAAATCAATTCTAAGACAGGACCGTCTTTCTAGATCAATAAAGGAGTTAAACAAGGAGACCCACTGTCTGAAATTATTTACAGCCGTTCTGTAGGAAGTCTTCAGAAAGCTGGCAGCAGGCTGGGCAGAAAGGGGCGTTACCGTTAGACAAAAGAGATTATCCAATCTCCGTTTTGCCGACGATATTTTCCTTTTTTCATCTTAAGTCTCTGGGCTGACTCAGATGCTAGAAGATCTTAGCACGGCAAGCATAGAGGTCGGACTTCAAATGAATATGTCAAAAACCAAAACCATGACGAACAGCGTGCATCGCAGGATCGCCATGGCGGGTAGGGAGGTTAAATATGTCGATGAGTATCTCTATCTTGGTCAAACAGTCTTTTTTCAGGCAAGACAAAACAAAGTTGTTGCAAGACGCACCGAAAATGCCTGGAAGAGCTATTGGGCCATGAAAGATCTAATTAATGGCGATCCTTCACTATCTTATCAAGAGAAGACTCATCGACATGTGTATTCTTCCCATCCTCACGTATGGTTCTCAAACATGGTCTTTGACAATTCAGCAGAGGTCCTCACTAGAAGTTTGCCAGACAGCTATGGACGGGACTTGTGGACCGGGTTAGGAATACAACAATCCGTTCCATCAATAAAATAACTGATGTCACTCGGAAAGCTGCCACGCTTAAATGGAATTGGGCTGGACACATCTGCCGCAAGTCAGACAATCAGTGGGCCAAACTTACGGCACAGTGGGTCCCGCTTAATGGCAAACGCTATCGCGGCAGGCCCAGACGGAGATAGCGGGATGAGCGGGACTTCTTCGATAAAGATTGGTCCTTGTCAGCTCTGGACACAGAGAGGTGGAAAGAGAGTAGGGAAGGAAGCCTTTGCCCAGCAGTGGGAAATTAATGTCTAAAAAAATATAATAAACTAAACGGCGTATATACCGCGCCGTAGAAGAAAACGTATCCATCAATAAGCATCCATAGTTATCCATACAACACTGACGACCATGCCTACACACGGCGAATAAACCGTAGGTTTTTACGGCAAAATAAATGTGTGTGTTAGAAGGGTCTTAGTAGTACAGTTAGTAGAACAGTAGTTACGTAGCATACATTCCAAACTATCTAAAAATAATAGCCACTTATGTACTTACTCCTTTGAAAAATTCTGCCACTGTTTCACTCATTATTAATATTAGTTTCGGAAAGCTTACGAATAAAATAACAAATACCTGAAAATATAAATATGCAATGATCAATTATTTTTGAAAACAGACACTGAAAAAGCATGTTAACATAAAGTTTTACCAGATATTGTATTTGCTTATCAACAGATTCCATAATGTCTAGCAGATTATTATAATAATACAAACTCTTTCTTATATTTTTTATACTGATATCGACTTCATTTCGCCCAATAAGATTTATAGGAACGGGATTATTTTCTACAAAATATCTTAGGAGTTTCATACGAGTGTGCAGTATTGAGAAAATTACGACGAACAATATGTGGCTTAAATCTGTGCAAACCAACATGACAGCCACAGATCCAAATGCATACAAATTCATTGGAGCAAACCTAAGTAAAATCATAATAGTAAGTACTCTAATAGTGACGGTTATACAAATGATTGAGTACAAGTATTTGGTAAACAGCGGTATTTTTTTGAAGCCAATAATTCTGTCGTTGGTTCGGATACAATTACAAAAGTTAAAGAAATATTTATCCGCAAAAAGTAAGGAGATGATAACACGGAACAAGTATTCGATATAGACAACTGTGGGGAAGTTGATTCCAAATTTGAGAAAACTAAACATCAAAATACTAATGCAGAAAGTGAAAGAAATGCAATATAACTTAATGAAGACGCAGTAGAGCTTGGATTGACCAAGATTGAAATACCGGCCGAATAAAACTTGAAAAAAAATTATAAGGTTTAATAATGTCTTAGGAGAGACAATATTTTTGAGTGATTTGATTATTTTTGACATTTTGTTCATTATTGCTTAAAGGGACACTCGCGTTACATATGTTGAGCTTGCTTTAAAAGACTGCAACGAAAACTTACCAATATTGATCGTGACACCATAAATAAACTTTTCAATCAAATAATTGTGGGCCACTTCGTAGTAGTTAATGCAGCCTTAATTATATACTGTTAGATTGATTGTATTGAAGCAATATTAAAACTTCGTATTATATTTACGAAGTTAATAACGTGAATAACCTTCTCTCATCGGGCTACTAAAAAAAAAACATGTTTCTATGATAGGTAGTAATGAGCTTTCTAGGTTCAAATAATTTAGATTTTTTTTAATTCGAAACTTAGAAATTCTACCTACATCGTTAATCTCTTGACGCGTCAATTTCAAGGGAACTGCATGTCTAATTTACATGGCACGAGTTAATTGCCTGTGGCATGCCATAAGCTGAAGCAACAATAAAACTTCAACAAATTACTTGCATCGTCTAAACAGTCTTCAGACGTTGCAAGCCATTTATTGCTTCAATTTTATTGTACGCCACAGGTAAGAAACAATTGCATTCTGTTAATGGGGCTCAATGATTTCTGATGATTCGAGACATAATGATGACGTTTAAAAAAAAAAGGTTTCCTGGCCCAGTAGTTACCGCCACGCCTCTCATACGTGAAATTGTGGACTCAAAATTTGGGCAACAAGTACCAATGTGACTTTTTCAATAGCGAGTTTAACGCTAGCGAGTAAATTTTCGATAATAACTCATGGTAGTGCTGACATCAGTGAAGGTAAAACGTCGTGAGGAAACCTAGACTTGTAAGTTAATATAAGACTGTAATCGCCAACCCATATTAAGAAAGCGTGGCGATCAATGCTCTTGCCTTCTCTATATTAGAAGACGCGTTTGCCTGCAGTGGGACAACAATAGGCTGGTATTATGATTAACATATTTCCACCAATAACAAATACAATGAACAAAGAACACAATTAGTCTAAATACACACATCAAAAGTGTCTAGGGATCAACATATATTTTTGCAATAACTTTTCTCCTGATTGATATTAATTAAAATTTTCTTTAAGGATTCATCAAATAAAGTGTTTTCGTTTGTCACAGTAACGATAAACCAAGTCACCTTTGCATTAATAAAGAAATTTGCCATTTTCCTAATAAAGGGATTTTTGACATTTGAACCACTAACACAAAAGTTCGAAAAAAAGACTGAAATAACAGTTTTCTTTAAAATTTTATTGGGTAACTTAAACAATTAATAATCCGTGTTTCTACCGCGAACACTAACAACACAAGAACATCGGTTTGGCATACTCAAAATGAGTTCATCCAAATCACGCTGTGGAATGGCCGCCCATGTTCGTTGCAACAACAAAAAAAGGTCTTCTTGCGACTGGATACCCTCCATATTCGGCAGAGCTCTTCTCTGTAGCATATCCCATGCATGCTCAATCGGGTTCAAGTCTGGCGACTGAGCAGGCCAGGGCAGGACATTGATGTTAGCTGCGGCGAGAGTCTGTCTTACAACTCTTGCGGTGTGCGGTCGTGCATTATCATGCATTAACTGAAATAAGGGACCGATTTGCACTTGTAGAGGAACGATGACGTCTGATACAATCGTCTCAGCATAAATTTGAGCGTTGAGGTTGCCTCTGATCCAAATCAACTCAGTTCTTCCGCCGATCCAAATACCCGCCCATACCATGATGGTTCCACCACTATAAGGATGGACTTCCTGGCAGGATTTTAATCGCTGTTGGCGTCCAGGGGTTCTCCAGTGTCGTATACGTCTTGTATCCGGTCTCATACCAAAACGAGACTCATCAGAAAAGCACACGAAACGCCATTGTTCTTCTGCCCAATTTCTGTGTTCAAGAGCCCATTGATATCGAATCCTACGATTGTGCATTGCTATAGGTGGTACCCGTAGCGGTCTTCGGGAATGAAGGTTCACTTCATGCAAGCGGTTTCTGACTGTTTGGTCGCTAATTAAGTTCCCTGAAGAGTGATGAAGCCTCACGGCTAACATCATGGCGGTTATTGTTGGAGCTCTTCGAGTTAAGATTTGAATGTATCGGTCTTGTCTCCGTGTGGTGCAGCGATACCGTCCTCCATGGCGCTCAGCCACGGTACCAGTGCTTCGGTAACGTGTCCAAAGTCGACTGATAACACTCTGACTTGTATTCAGAGCTAAAGCCACAGTACGTTGCCGGGAACCAGCTTCAATCATTCCCACGGCTCTGAGCATTTCTTCCCTGCTTAAATGACGTCGCCGCTCCATAATAACGTTGGTTTTAATCAGTAGTAGGGAAACAGTAGCACTAATAATGTCTTCAATGCGTTGTATGTTTTTATAGGGAAAATATTGACAGCTGATTTTCATCTTTTACTCGAATTTGATTCACAGTTCCTGATTCAAATTATGAAATGCACCAAAAAGGATCCATATAAATTTATAAAATCATAAATTTATTACAAAGCCACATCTCAATCTCAAGAAATCCGCATAAAAATGCTTGATCCCTAGACACTTTTGATGTGTGTATAACACTAGATGATACTAAACATTAAAACGCGGTTGCGCAAACTACATTAGGGAGTTGGCAGAGCTAACGATATCACACAAGTTCTCAATTCAGTTCAGTACGGTGGCAATTTGTGCAAATTGCAACTGCGAAGGAGTTTTAGCGTTATCGTGAGACTTGAGAACTCAACGGTAATGCTTGGTTCAGCTATGTATGGTAATTGGTTGAGTGCTAAGATGCTTCTAAAAGCAGTATACGAACGAACATTGCTATTTAATAGGTACGAGGTCCTAATGCAATGTTGGACTTTAAGAAACCCCGACACAACGTAAAAAAAAATGATTTCATTTTAAAAAAGTCTCGGAGAGACAGCATAAATAAAAAGTGGAAACAATAATAGGACAACAAATAGAAACACTGACAATAATTCAAATCAAAACTTCCTTTTCTATGGATTTAAATCGTGGTTTTGTTTATTTTTATTAAAAAACATGTAATGGGATTTGCTTTACGTTAGTACATTATTTTGAAGCTATTAAATCAATCCTAATATTGAAATTGAAAACATGTTTTTTTAAACAAAGTAATTACACACAGTACACCCCCGTACATAGTAGTGATGGGCTAAAATTCCCGATCAGTAAAACCACAAAAAGTACAAAAAAGTTCCGTTCGTCCGCAGTGTTGACGAACTGTACTTTTTTTCCCCGATTGTCAACACTGTGGATGACGGGGTGTTCCTGATCAGGAATATTCGGTGATGGGTCGACTATGGATTTTGCCCATCAGCTATAGTGACTAAACTAACTTAATTTTTTATTTGATTAATTGAATTTAATTATACAAACTGGGTTATGTTATTTCTGTATATTTTCAATTAAGTACTACTGGTTGTTTCCCCTTTTTTCAATCGACAGATAATTTATATTCGTGGAATAAAACTTACGTCTGACAGATTTTGTATGAAATAACTGTCAAAAATTCAAAATTATTCCTCGGATAAAATAATCTGGCGTTGGAAAAATCAGCACTTAATAAAATTAAAATAAAATATATGGTGCCATAAATAATTTATGTAACACTAGCTGCGCCCCGCGGGCGCACCCGCGTAAATGTCGATCCCGTGGGAATATCGGGATAAGAAGTAGCCTATATGTTAATCCAGGGTGTCAGCTACCTCCATACAAATGTTATCAAAATTGGTAAAGTCGTTTGAGCGTGAAGAAGTAACAAACATATAAACACACCCCACACACTCATAAACTTTCGCCTTTATAATATTAGTGTGATTACAGTATGCCGATTAATTACGTTTGCTGCGATCGGAGGATCGAAAAAAAACCGAAATGATTTTAAATAAATTTAATTAGTGAATTAATGTTACAAAATTAACCCTATGAATATCATTCTTACAATTTATTGAACAAACAACAACTTGCGAAATCGATTGACGTCATAGGTGCATCAGCGATTAAAGAAATTAATAAGTATCGGCGCGGATGCAACATCAGCGGTCTTCATATAGTAGGGCTATGTAATTCCTCCCCCTTTAGAATGGCTACTATTTTAGCACGTTGAGTGAAAATGTCGCCGGAAGTTTGCTAGGGCTTTCATTCTCTTCCAGGGTTGCGGCTGGTGGTTGCTGATCCTTTTTCGTAGTGTTCGTACATCTGCGTAGGTAGCGCCGGGTCATTACGATGATAACGAGTACGCTTGCACTTAATAGTACTCCATAGAATGGGATTGTAGTGTGGTAAAGTGCGTCGGTGTGCACGTTCTCAAGTTGAACAGGATTCTGGATCATAAGTTGGTCCTGGATGCTGTGTAATCCTTGGAGATCAATAGAGTTCAGATTGACGTGGGTAGCTGTGGTGGCCTGTTTCTCAGCGTCATAGGGTATCTTCATTAATTTCAGGGGTTGGCCGTTGATTTCATCGTAAACGTTTGCAATTTTGAACTCTTTAGATTTCAGATAACATCCAGTAGGAATCGTAGCAAGATAACTACCCCGAAGCGATGTGTAGTCTTTCCGGTTACAGGTTAATTGTACCTTCGTTTCTTGAGGATAGGATAGGACGTAATGTTGATCGTCGAGCTTCTCCATGGCTTCTCTCATCAAGGTGATTGTGGTAAACTTGCAGGAGTCTTGTAGAACTTGGTTGGTGATTAGCTCCTGGACGCAGTCAGCTTTGATGCGAGTCTGGTGGGTAATATCTTTCTCACAGAGGTACCAGTCTTTCAACTTCGGGCATTCAGCCTCTATGTACGCATGTAACATCTCGTTAGTTGCAAGGATAAGGGCTTGTGCATGTTTATTAGGTACCACAGAGAGTTTATAAAAATCTTAATTATTTTTAGAAAAGATTGGAAATTTAAATACGAATACTATCTGCTTATCTACATAATATGATCCCGGTTTTATAATTCATAATAATCTCTAAGTTCTAGATCTAAAATTTGTTCTTCGGCGTAAATAGTCTTGAGTTTTCTTACCATTGACTCTAGTATTTCTATGTCTATCATAGAGTGGTGTGTACTGCTCGCACGAACAAAAGCTAAACTATTTTCTATCCTAATTGATTCCTGAGTTAAATCCTCTACATTATCGCTTAAAACCTCTAGCAGTTGGGCAAAATGAGCATATTTTATTAAACTATTTTCACTTAGTGCATTACTTTGTAATATAGTCTCTAGGGTAATGTTAATTTTATTCTGGTTTTGTACTATCTGTGTAATTACGTTATTATATTTAGACATCCACTCCTTACTTATACTAATATGATCATTGAATTCGGTCACTAATTTGTTTTGATTACGTTCTAAGATTTCAATTACCTGATTATATTTTAGTGCATCCTCGTGATCTAGGTTCCCGGTTAGACTTTTTATTATTGAACCTAGCCCGTCTACAAGACCTCTTTTGGCTCTGTTGGGTTCTAAGGATCGTAATTGTTTTAGGACATTGCCAAGTTTGCTAGCAAGATACTCTAATTGAATTTCGTATAGTGCGTAAGTGTCATTAGCCATTTGATTTTGACAGTTCGTTAGTTGGGTCTGTAGGGAGTGAACATTGTTTTCGATATTACTTAGTTGTACGTACTGAATGAAGGTATGATGATGAGTCGTAATTTTCATTTGTCCAAGCTTAAAGGGTAGAAGTCCTGGTCCGTCGTCGAGGCTTTCAAGTTTTATCTCCTGTGATCGCGTCATTGGGAGCATTGTTATCAGTAGGATCCTGTAACAATTTTGCTGATTTAGGTATACGCTTGAGTCTTGACTTCGCTATGGGGCCACGTTTTTTCGAGGTATAAATGTGGATCGGCAGGTCTGCTAAAACTGTGTCCTGTGTATATCGTAGGACAGTCTTTTGTCGACTTGCAAGAGGGTTTGTTATAAGTATTTGCTGTTGGGGGGCGTATTCTATCTCGAGTTCACGGGTTTCATTTCTTTTCTCAATTATCGCGGTACGATTAGCAAGTGATGACTAGTTAATGATCTCATAGACATGTTTCATTTTATCTCTATGGACTTGCGTATACTGTTGTAATAAATGCTGTGTAAGGTCAATGTCTTTACAGTCTCGGGGGTCAAAATGACCAGTCAGTAAGTCAAAGGGTCGACATCTTGTGAAACTATGTATAGAGCTATTATAAGCTATTAGAGCATAGGGCACAAGATTAATTATCGGTTCGTCTTTATGCTGTAATTTAAGGAGTCTAAGATGTTCTAGAAGGGTTGAGTGTAGTCGTTCGATATTTCCGTTGTCGTTAGGTGAGTGAACTAATACTCTATGATGATTGATTTTATGAAGCCTCGTAAATTCCATGAACAGTTGGTTTGTAAACTCAGTTCCATTGTCTGTGATAATAGTTATAGGGACGCCATGGTGGGTACAGTACTGCAAAAGGGCTTGTAATATGCTAATAGCTGTTCCGTCACGTAAGTGATAAGCTTGACCGTACTTTGTAAATACGTCGATAAATGTTACGTATTTTTCACCCTGTACAGTGAATAGATCCATATGGATTGTCTCAAACGGCTTAGTAGCTGGTGGTACAATGTTGAATTGGGGTCTTATCGGGTTTCTATCGTACTTGGCCTGACCGCAAATCGTACATTCATTTATAAATTTAGTTATCTGGTCTCTCATCTTTGGCCAGTAATATTTACGAGATAAGGCTAAATGACACTCGGTAATTCCACGATGGTTAGTTTTACCGTCATGATAGTGTCGTATTATCTCCTGTTGTTGAAGATAATCTTTGACATTTTCTAATTCACATTTAGCTAAAACGAGATTTAAGGATGAACTTTTGAATTTGTCCTGTATAATCGGTATAATTGAATACATGGCTAGAGGTGGATTAACTAAAATAGCTGTCTTAACCTTGGGGTTAACGTACTCTTTTATGGCACAGGTCACGTCTTCCTCTAAGTTAGATTCAGAAAGCTGGATACTTATACGTGTATGGGTGTCAAATGGCCTAGTAACTACAGGTCGTTTTTTAACGTCACTCACAATAGTGAAACATATCTGTCTGTTAAACTTATTTAATGGCTCGTCAGTTATGGGAATTTCTAGGATAGGGTTCTCAACGCTTGTATGTGCTGTTTCGGTTGAGGAGTTTGGTTTGCCAAAGATGGTTTCTGATGGATTACCCATTAAGGAGTTGAGTTCATCAATTTCCTCTATTAAGGACATAGCTTCCTTAGTGTGAATTTCAATGCGAGAAAGGGCGTCGGCATTTATATTAGATTTCCCTTTTTTATAAATAACTGAGAAGTCGTATTCGCTAAGTCTAAGTCTCCACCTTGTCAGTCGGGAATTTGGTTATTTCATGTTCATCATCCATTGTAATGGTTTATGGTCAGTGAGAATTTTGAATTTTCGTCCAAATAGGTAGGGTCTGAAATATCTCGTAGCCCAAACTATAGCAAGTAATTCCTTCTCTATAGTACTATAGTTCATCTCGCTTTCATTTAAGGTTCGGGATGCATAACAGATAGGTTTGTCTGAATTTATAGGTCCTTGGGATAAAACAGCGCCGATGGCAACATTCGAAGCATCTGTCGTCAAGTTGAATTCTTTACTGAAGTCTGGATACTGCAGGATGGGGTCATTAGTCAGGAGGGTCTTGCATCTTTCGAATCAATTCACGTATTCGGGGTCAAGGGTGATTTTTCGTCCTTATTTCAAGCATTGCGTAAGTGGCTTTGTAGTTCGGGCAAAGTCAGGAATAAATTTTCGGTAATAACCGAGGAGGCCCAGAAATTGTTTGATTTCTTTCGATGTTTTTGGAATGGGATACTTCTTAATTGCAGATATTTTATCGGGATTTGGCTTAATGCCGTCTTTACCAATGATATGACCTAAATAAGCTGTCTCGAGTTTAAGGAATTCTGACTTGTCCATCTGGATTTTAAAGTTGGACTCTCGGAGTCTCTGGAATACTTTTTCGAGATTAATTATATGTTCCTGAAGAGATGTACTGAAAACAATGATGTCGTCCAAATAGACAAGACATATTTCGTTTTGGAGTCCTCTAAGGACATTGTCCATCACACGTTGAAACGTGGACGGCGAATTTTTTAATCCCATCGGCATTCTGAGAAATTCAAAATGGCCGTGTTCTACATTGAATGCGGTCTTTTCTACGTCCTGGGGGTGCATGTCTACCTGGTAAAATCCACTTGCCAAATCCAGGGTCGTAAAATTATTATTATTATTATATTATTATTATTGTCGTCATTTACCTAATTTGTCTAGAACGTCATTGATATTGGGTATAGGGTACTTATCGTCTAGTGTCTTTTCGTTTAACTTACGAAAATCAACTACGAGACGCCATTTTTGCTTTCCTGAGGCATCTATCTTTTTTGGAACTACCCAGATAGGCGAGCTCCATGCGGATTCCGATGGTCGTATGATACCCTGATCAAGCATTTTAGTTATTTGGTCCCTAACTTCTTGGCGATGCACGAATGGATACCGGTAGCTTTTAGCGTGCACTGGAACATCATCGGTAGTTCTTATTCGATGCTTTACTTTATTTGTAAAAGTTAGTCCCTCTCCCTCAATATAAAAAACATCCGAGTAACGAGAACAGAGAGCTATAAGATTTGCTTTTTCCTCCGGGTTCAGGTGATCGGTTCTTAAACGCGATACTACTTCATGAGCGCGAGTCGATGTTTGTTGAGTACTACTGCACTCAATATTAAATAATTCCGCGTGCGCTGGGCGATCGAGTGAAAAGATTACGTCGTTTAGAGTCGGATTTTCGATTTCTAAGTAGCCACGATTATTATTTACGGTAGTAATACATTCATGAATTATGCAATTGCAAAGAATTTGTTCCCGAATAAAAGCGTCGCCTTCTGGCAAATCAACAGGAATACGAATAACCTTAGTACTCCCAGCTGGTACAATATCTTCGTATAAGTTTACGTTACACGAGTTATACATTACGATAGGATTTATCGCGGATCGAGTTACTAACGTATTTTCTTTCAAATCTATGCGAGCTTCCCAATCGTTTAACAGATCTAAGCCGATGAGGCCATCGAAATATTCATGAAATCGATAGATGAACAACTTCATGCTATTGGCGTCATTAAACTCCGCAAAACATGGCAAGGTTATAGAATAGTCGTTCCTGCTTGTTGCGTGTATGTTGGTTATCTCAAAAGGGTCGAAATTCAAGCGGTATTCGGCGAAATATTTTTCGACAGCTTCGGAGCTAATGAAAGATTGATTGGCACCTGTGTCTATTAAGAGTTTTAAAGGTGGGTCTCTAATTTGTATATAGGGAAGTTGCCTTTGTGTCTGAAGATTTAATTCTATTTTGGTTTTTGTGACGTCGAAGCTTCCTGAAAATCCTGCTGAGCATGGTTGGTTACGCCCGTTTGCGATTCATCACATACTTGGTCGTCCGTTGACACGTTATAATAAGTCGAGTCAGCGGCTAGACTCGGGTCAAAGACACCGTCATTGTAGTCAGTGTAGTAATTGTACACCGGTTCGTAGAAATAGTTGTAATACGAGTCGTCATATGTCATGCACTCATTCATATTCATTTCTTGGGGTTTAAAATAATTTGAGGGGGGTGGATTGCCAAACTTATTCCAATCATGGGATGCTGGCCTATTTATTAGAGGTAGAGGTTTGGGAGTAAAACGTTGAACACCACTCATCGGCTGAGGGCCTTGAGGTGCATTATTTCGGGGTGGTAATCTAAATATGTTACTACGGGGGTTGTAGTTAGGAGGTACCGCACTGATCATTCTTTGCGTGTTCGTTGGCATACGATGTTGTTGTTGTGCTGGTGCGGGGAATTTAAAAGGTTGAGGTGCGGGTCCTGCTGGACGCTGCCCCATGGGTACTGGCCAATTAGGTACTGGTGTTGGGAAGTTATGAGGTCGTAGGGTAAACGCTACAGGTGTTAGAGTGGGATGAGTGACTCTAGGAGGAGCTTGGGCTTTTGGGGTCTCACGTTGCTGCAAGTACATTACATTGAGTTCTTCTTGAACGAATTCAAGCGCCTTTTCTATTGTTGGTGGGCGCATGCAACGTATACGGGATCCTAAGGGTTCTTTTAACCCTCGAACATATGCATGCATGGTAACCTTTTTATACAAGTCGCGTTTCGCTTCTATAGTCGTCGGTACAGTCTCATGTAACGTCACGTATGTCATGATCGTACTAAACAACGTTTGGCAATGATCATAGAATTCTTGTGGCGTTTTATTACCCTGAGTAGCTAAAGAGAGGTCGTTGTACAAAGCGGTTTCATCACGCTGATCTGAGAAGTTATTAATCAAGGCAGTTCGAATGCCTAGCCAGCTCTCTGGTATGCCGTTGGCGTTAATAGTACATGCCGCGGTCCCGGTTATTTTATTAAGTATCCCGTTTAGTAAGCATAAGTTGGAAAATTCACTGCCAGGTGTATTACTTAAGTACTGTGCAGCTAACGAATCACAAATTCTAATGAAACGGGTAAGGATGTTTGGGTTGCCGTCAAACTCGGGAACAAGGCGAAGAGCCTTGTAGATAGTATCTGGGTTATTCTGCGCTTGAGTCATATTATCTAATTCTAAGTTATCCAAAGTTATATCTCTATTTATATCTACTGTACGTTGGCGAGCCTGTCGTGATTCAGGCTCCCGCGCACTGGAGGCCCTTGGATGGTAAATCTTGAGGTTTAAGATTCAAAGGGTGCAACACGAGAATGATTCAAGTGTACTTACAGGTATCTCATTTCTGGTTCCTCTCTGTGAATCGATGGCTGGATTCTCCTTCCGGTCTGCAGCAGGTCCGTAGGTTCAGGATACCCGAAACGGTGCTTAATAGCCACCCGAGTGACTCGCGACGCGATTATCGATGTGAGATAGAGTCCCGATATCTCTCGCGGATATCCTACCGACTGCGCCAATTACGTTTGCTGCGATCGGAGGTACGAAAAAAAACCGAAATGATTTTAAATAAATTTAATTACTGAATTAATGTTACAAAATTAACCCTATGAATTATGATTCCAGGTCGAAGTAGGACAATAGAATAATCATTCTTACAATTTATTGAACAAACAACAACTTGCGAAATCGATTGACGTCATAGGTGCATCAGCGATTAAAGAAATTAATAAGTATCGGCGCGGATGCAACATCAGCGGTCTTCATATAGTAGGGCTATGTAGTTGCCTCTATACAATTCATTACCATACGAGAGGTAACATTTCGATGCAGTCGATATTAATAACGAGATTATGTCGACATGAAATATAGATATGCTATACGAATGTCAACTGTCTGTGAGCTTAAGTAATTACAATACTTTGATGAATATATTTTTAATAAATAATGTGTGTGTGAATGGCGCCAGAAAAGAGTACCTGGTAGAATTTGGGAGAGAGCTTTGCCCAGCAAAGAGACATTATACAGGGTGTCCGGTAATTAATGGATAACTTCTTCTCATCTTCTTCTTTCTTCTTCTTCTTGTTTTTCTTCTCGTCTTCTTCTTCTCTTCTTCTTCATTATGAACTACTATGACTATGGGACCAAACCTGAAATCGCGAGAAAAAAATCAGCTGTTCCCTACATTTATGTTCGCATTACTCGTCAAAATGTAGGAAACTTTCGCGATTTCAGGTTTGGTCCCATAGTCTTAGGGTCCCCGCACACGGGCCATCGACCACAGCCACAAACGCCGCTACGAGAAGCTAAAAGCTTTGTAGAAGAAGAAGATGTGTAGCGTGTGGCGGCCACCGGCGTCAACCGTGTGTGGCGAGTCCATATAAAATAATAATATATGAAAACTACAGGAAATATGCCGGTGGCGTCGTTTTGTGGTTATGGCCGGTGGCCAGTGTGCGGGGACCCATAGTTGTTCATAGCGGTAAGTACAATGACTCATGAAGAGGTTATCCATTAATTACCGGATATCCTGTATACAGGCTCATCGTCGTTTCAGCCGATAGACGTCCACTGCTGGACATAGGCCTCCCCCAATTTTGGGAGGGTTTGCCATAATCGCCACGCTTGGCAGGCGGGTTGGCGATCGCAGTATGGTAGGATGGTGGAATACATAGAGAACGCTGCTGCCCATTCTCCGGTACGATCCTTAGTCGCCTTTTACGACACCCACGGCACCGGCACCACACAGACAATACAGGCTCATAAAAATGGTTTAAAATGTCTTAGTAGTTATGGTGTGGTGGAGGTTCAAAGGCGGATTTTAATTCTGAAAAATACTAGTTATATGAAATTTAATATCACTTAATGATGAACCTGAAAAAAAAAAAAAGTGGTGGCCCAATGGTATCGGCCCTGACTTACGAGTTGCAGGTCGTGAGTTCCAGAACCCAGGCAGCCACTTTACTTTGTGTATTTAATTTCATCACCACTGCTCTCAAAACGGTGAAGGAAAACATCGTGAGGAAACCGGCATGTCCTAGAACAAAAAAAAATCGAAGACATGCGACATCCACCAACCCGCACTGGGCCCGCGTGGTGGATTATGGCCCACTCCCTCTCACAGAGAGGAGGCCCGTGTCCCAGCAGTGCGAACAGCATATGCTGATTATTTGAGTTTCAGTGAAGGAAAACTACGCGGGGAAATTTTTGGTGGCAAATTGGTAATAGATACTGACTTTCCTGGACCAGCTCCTTTCCAATGATACTACTAGCACCTACTAAAAGTTTTGACAATCATTTCAGCCGAAAGACGTCCACTGCTGGACATAGGCCTCCCCCAAGCACCTCCACTTCGACCGGTTCTGTGCTTCTCGCTTCCAACGGGTTCCTGCGGCCTTTACAAGGTCGTTGGCCGACCTTGTGGGAGGCCGTCCAACGCTACGTCTTCCGGTACACGGTAAAATTTTGACAAATACTACTTAATCTGAATTCCCGATTTATTTGCCAAAAATGTAAACAAATACGAGTTTATGGAAAAATAACTTTAAATCCTACACAATAAAGTTCGGTTTACGCTATAACTTCAAGCATTTTTAGGGTTCCGTAGCCAAATGGCAAAAATGGAACCCTTATAGATTCGTCATGCCTGTCTGTCTGTCCGTCTGTCTGTCTGTCTGTCTGTCCGTCCGTATGTCACAGCCACTTTTCTCCGAAACTATAAGAACTATACTGTTGAAACTTGGTAAGTAGATGTATTCTGTGAACCGCATTAAGATTTTCACACAAAAATAGAAAAAAAACATTAAATTTTAGGGTTCCCCATACTTAGAACTGAAACTCAAAAATTTTTTTTTCATCAAACCCATACGTGTGGGGTATCTATGGGTAGGTCTTCAAAAAGGATTTTGAGGTTTCTAATATCATTTTTTTCCAAACTGAATAGTTTGCGCGAGAGACACTTCCAAAGTGGTAAAATGTGTGTGGCCCCCTGTAACTTCTAAAATAAGAGAATGATAAAACTAAAAAAAATATATGATGTACATTACCATGTAAAGTACCACCGAAAATTGGTTTGAACGAGATTTAGTAAGTAGTTTTTTTTAATACGTCATAAATCGTAAACCACAATTTACCATTCATTCAATCAACTCAAAAATAAAAAAAACATTTAATTTCATAAACATAAACCTTATGCATAAACCCGGATGTTACGGAACCCTCGGTGCGCGAGTCCGACTCGCTCTTGCCCGGTTTTTTTATAACTTTTTCAATAGTGCAAGTCACTCTGTAATCAACTTAATTCGAATTAAAATAAAGTTGATATTTGTCTAATTTGAAATAATATTAATTTGAAACATAAGTTTGAATAGACTTTACATAACATCAGGAGTATTTCTCCGAAAGGATGGGCAGGGGTGTACCTATAGTACACCCCCAATTTGCCAGCAATGTTCGGGCACAAATCCAGACTCCAGAAAGAAAAACCCAATAACACTTTGCTCGACCTGGGAATCGAACCCAGGACCTCGTGCTCAGCAGCGCTTACGACCACTAGACCAAGGGGGCAGTCGTACCACTACTTATTTTTAGCTAATTGTATTTTTAGCTAATTGTATTTCCATCCTTAAGAGCAAATGCGGGTGGTCCTTTCTCCATAGAAACGCTCTCGTCTATTTTCTTTATGGTTAATGACAAGCAATGATTTTTTACAGAATAACACTAATATTATAAAGGCGAAAGTTTGTGAGAGTGTAAGTGTGTGTGTCTGTATTTATATGTTTGTTACTTCTTCACTCACGCTCAAACGGCAAGCCGTTTGAGCGTGAGTGACTCCAAACAAAATATTATCAAAATTGGTCAAGACCAATTTTGATAATATTTTGTTTGGAGGCTGCTGACACCCTGGATTAACATATAGGCAATTTTTTATCCCTATATTCCCACGGGATCGACATTTACGCGGGTGAAACCGCGTGGCACAGCTAGTGGAACATTGTATTTCTCCGTTGTGTAATGTAAACCATCTTATTTCTTTTAACCATCTTATTTACAGAATAATAAATATTAACTTCTTGAATGTCCATATGTTTTCTTTTTTGATGATACATTATTTTTATAAGCACTAGAACAGAGGCGTAGTGTACAAATTTGGCAAACATTAATGAAAAAAGAAAAACATAGGAACACAGTATATACCCTTATTATTCACTTTATCAAATATTTTTTAAATTGGTTAGGATTTTTCAAAAGTCTCTCCGACCGCATTTCCTCTCAACCAACACTGTATCCTACATGTCTATAATAGTCCTCCAAACCGAATTTCGGCCACGGCAGCCAATCTCAGCAGAGATTAGCCAATAGCCATCTACGCGGGAGATTATAGTGCACAAATATGAGCGCAGACACAGCTCCAGTCACACTTCCCTCACTCTCGTAGTCCGATGGGACGGTAATACGGAGATATTATAGTGCACAAATATGATCGCAGACACAGCTGCAGTCACTCTTCCCTCCCTCGCATAGTCCGAAGGGATGGTATCCGACACAACAGGAGAGAGATCAGGCGCAGGATCAACAGCTTAACGTGCTTCCCGAGGCACAGAGGTATCACACCTCCAACTTCCAACCTCCGGGCTGTTGCTCTGAAATTATTATTGGAAAAACCCAATAACACTTTGCCCGACCTGGGACTCGCACCTAGGACCCAACGCTCAGCAGTCGAACTTGCGACCACGAGACCAACGGGGCAGTCAAACTCTCTCTATATATAAGCTACAGTATCTATGCTAGCTACAGCAGGTATATGTATATGCAACAGTATCTATGCTAGCTATTACAGTAGGTATATGTATATCAAACAGTATATATCCTAGCTACAGTAGGTATACCATTATACATGCAACAGTCTCTATGCTACAGTTGACACAATAGTTATGCATGGCCTGTGTCTGTTTGATAAATGTATTTGGCGCGCTGTCAATACTCCGCCCTGCTAATATATGACCGTGGTTATGATTTATGATCGTCACTTCATTAGCTTTCGCTCTATCTACATAGGGTATGTGAGTAAGAGTACATGCCTACGGGTTGCAGTATTGTGGTTTTATAACAGTTTATTAATTTGACAATGACATGAGGAATAAGGTTTCAATGGTTTAAGAAGATAAGATAGATTAAATACGTTGTTTATTCTAAGATTTAAAGTTAACAACATGACAAATAAAAACCTTCAATATCTATAGCATTGAAATTTCAAATACGTAATATAACTTTTGCTAGTGCTGGTCATGGGCTAAGAGAACCACTGTTAGGGGCTCAGTAAACGCACGACACCATCGCAGCAGATAATGTTATTTAAGCTTCATAACAACAATGACTTATTATTAACGCTCGTGAATTCACTACATGGACACACTCTTAAGAAAACACATTTCAAATCTTGTAAAGAAAGAACAATAATTTTCCTCGCTGTAATAAAAAGCATAGAATTGCTAAACATAAGACGGCTGAAAATAGCAACCATAAAATTGTTAAGAACATGTTATCATTGATATTAAACATTAAAATTTGTTAACTGCAAGTAAACAATGACAAAGGTGATAGAGAGGCCGATGATGATAAACGGCAGGTTAATGTTGAGTGGCACAGAGCGACAGATCGTGTATCTGAACGGACGCAGCGACACGTACTGCAGCGCAGTCGACAGCTCAAAACGGAGAGACTCGTCTGCAAAAGATAAAAATTGTCTACTGAGCCAAACTTAACAGACGTTTATGACCCACTGCAGGACAAAAGCCTTCCTTCCCTCCTTCCACATACCCCCCCTATCTAGTGCTGTTCGGACAGTCTTTAAAACTAAAAAGAGTCGAGTTCGTCCCGCCATCCAACCTCTTGGGCCTGCCTGATTCCCGTTTTGGACTCACTGGTTATTTTAGCCCACAGCTAGTGCGGTATGCGATAGATGTGGCCAGCCCAGTTCAACAATCAAACAAAACAAATCTCATTTACCTGAACATATAACCAGTTGAGCCGTGAGTGTTTCTCTTATTTTGTCCACTTCGTATATAATTAATTCTCCAATTATCCCAGGATAAGATAAATCACAAATTATATTTACCGTCTCTAGTGTACACCGCATGACTAACAGAAAAATTGTCTGAAAGCATAAATAGAAATTTCTTGTTAGAGCTTTAGGTGTCAGGTCTAATACATTACTTAAAGAAAGAAAGATAGACAAGTGCATACAAAAAAAAAACTAGACAAAGAGATATAATGAGACGTCACATAGGATAAACTTTATATTGCATTTGTAGAATACTCAAAAGCCTTTGAAAGCATCAGCCATACCTAAATTTTCAAAGCCTTACAAAATTAAGAAATAGACACCATGTCATAAACCTTTTGCAAAATATTTATAGAAACAGCACCGCAGCTATTAAGATCAATTCTATGACAGGACCGTCTTTCCATATCAATAAAGGAGTTGAACAAGGAGACCCGCTGTCTCCGAAATTATTTTTATAGTTCTGGAGGAAGTCTTCAGAAAGCTGGCAGCAGGCTGGGCAGAAAGGAGCATAATGGTTGGACAAAAGAGATTATCCAATCTCGGTTTTGTCGACGATATTATCCTTTTTTCATCTTAGGTCTCCGGGCTGACTCAGATGCTAGAAGATCTTAGCACGGCAAGCCTAGACGTCGGACTTTAAATGAATATGTCAAAAACCAAGTTGATAACGAACAGCGTGCTCCATTGCACCATCGCAGGATCACCAGATCCTGCGATGCACGCTGTTTGCTGGCGGGTGGGGAGGTTAAATATGTCGACGAGTATCTCTATCTTGGTCAAATAGTCTCTTTCCAGGCAAGACAAAACAAAGAAGTTGCAAGACGCACCGAAAATGCCTGGAAGAGCTATTGGGCTATGAAAGATCAAATGAAGGGCAATCTTTCACTTTAAGAGTAGAGTCATCGACAAGTATATTCTTTCCATCCTCACGTATGGTTCTCAAACATGGTCTTTGACAATTCAGCAGAGGCCCACACTCGAGGTTTGCCAGAGAGCTATGGACGGGACTTGTGGACCGGGTTAAGAATACAACAATCCGTTCCATCAATAAAATAACTAATGTCAGTCGGAAAGCTGCCATGCTTTTTTTTTTTTTTTTGCGGATCGGAAATCATCAAATGACTCCTCCCGCTCTGGGTGGAGCGGAAGGGAGTGTCAGACTCTTACTGACTAAAACCCACCCGTGTTCCTTCCTTAGCCCTTTATGTTCCGGGCCAGCGGTAACCCTTTCGGACAATCCCGCTGACCCGGCAGGCTTCGGCCCTAAGGGGCCCCTCCTCGATGCTGACATCTCTTTGAGGCGCGCGTGGAACACGTACGCGCCGTCCGGAACGGGCCTGGTCCTGATCGGACGGTGAGCTACCCATTACTCACCGCCCGCAGGCCCGCGCCTGCGGTGGCCGGGAGTCGTCACGCGGCTCCCGACGCCTGGGGCGTCCCCCGCGGCGGCTGAGACGGGAGGCTCTCTCCCTGAACCGTCCCGCCACCTCCTTCGCTAGCATGACTGCTTCGCAGAAGGAGGTGACTGCCTCCCACTCCCTCTCGCCCCGGACCATGGCTTGCACCAGGGCCGGACGCGAGAGGTCGCCGTCGCTGCCAATCGCCTCTACGAGGACACGGTGGTGCTCCACCCAAGCGGGGCAGACCTCCACCGTGTGCTCCACCGTGTCCAAGCTGCCATGCTTAAATGGAATTGGGCTGGACACATCTGCCGCATGTCAAACGATCAAACTTACGACACAGTGGGTCCCGCTTAATGGCAAACGCTATCGCGGCAGGCCCAGACGGAGATAGCGGGATGAGCGGGACCCCTTCGATAAAGATTGGTCCTTGTCAGCTCTGGACACAGAGAGGTGGAAAGAGAGCAGGGAAGGAAGCCTTTGCACAGCAGTGGGAAATTAACGTCTAAAAAAATATAATAAACTAAACGGCGTATATACCGCGCCGTAGAAGAAAACGTATCCATCAATAAGCTTCCATAGTGATCCATACAACACTGACGACCATGCCTACACACGGCGAATAAACCGTAGGTTTTTACGGCAAAATAAATGTGTGTGTTAGAAGGGTCTTAGTAGTACAGTTAGTAGAACAGTAGTTACGTAGCATACATTCCAAACTATCTAAAAATAATAGCCACTTATGTACTTACTCCTTTGAAAAATTCTGCCACTGTTTCACTCATTATCAATATTAGTTTCGGAAAGCTTACGAATAAAATAACAAATGCCTGAAAATATAAATATGCAATGATCAATTATTTTTGAAAACAGACACTGAAAAAGCATGTTAACATAAAGTTTTACCAGATATTGTATTTGCTTATCAACAGATTCCATAATGTCTAGCAGATTATTATAATAATACAAACTCTTTCTTATATTTTTTATACTGATATCTACTTCATTTCGCCCAATAAGGTTTATAGGAACGGGATTATTCTCTACAAAATATCTTAGGAGTTTCATACGAGTGTGCAGTATTGAGAAAATTACGACGAACAATATGTGGCTTAAATCGGTGCAAACCAACATGACAGCCACAGACCCTAATACATACAAATTAATTGGAGCAAACCTAAGTAAAATCATAATATTAAGTACTCTAATAGTGACGGTTATACAAATGATTGAGTACAAGTATTTGGTAAACAGCGGTATTTTTTTGAAGCCAATAATTCTGTCGTTGGTTCGGATACTATTACAAAAGTTAAAGAAATATTTATCCGCAAAAAGTAAGGAGATGATAACACGGAACAAGTATTCGATATAGACAACTGTGGGGAAGTTGATTCCAAATTTGAGAAAACTAAACATCAAAATACTAATGCAGAAAGTGAAAGAAATGCAATATAACTTAATGAAGACGCAGTAGAGCTTGGATTGACCAAGATTGAAATACCGGCCGAACAAAACTTGAATAAAAATTACTAGGTTTAACAATGTCTTAGGAGAGACAATATTTTTGAATGATTTGATTATTTTTGACATTTTGTTCATTATTGCTTAGACGGACACTCGCGTTACATATGTTGAGCTTGCTTTAAAAGACTGCAACGAAAACTTACCAATATTGATCGTGACACCATAAATAAACTTTTCAATCAAATAATTGTGGGCCACTTCGTAGTAGTTAATGCAGCCTTAATTATATACTGTTAGATTGATTGTACTGAAGCAATATTTAAACTTCGTCAATATAATATGTATAACCTTCTCTCATCGGTCTACTAAAAAAAACCATGTTTTTATGATAGGTAGTATTGAGCTTTCTAGGTTCAAATAGTTTAGATTTTTTTTAATTCGAAACTTAGAAAGTCTACCTACATTGTTAATCTCTTGACGCGTCAATTTGAAGGGAACTGCATAAAGTCTAATTTACACGGCAGGAGTTAATTGCCTGTGGCATACCACAAGCTGAAGCAACAATAAAACTTCAACAAATTACTTGCATCGTCTAAATAGTATTTAGACGTTGCAAGTCATTAATTGCTTCAATTTTTTTGTATGCCACAGGTAAGAAACAATTGCATTCTGTTAATGGGGCTCAATGATTGCTGATGATTCGAGACATAATGATGACGTTTCAAAAAAAAAAAGGACGTTACAACTTTCCTGGCCCAGTAGTTACCGCCACGCCTCTCATACGTGAGGTTGTGGACTCAAAATTTGGGCAACAAGTACCAATGTGACTTATCCAATAGCGAGTTTAACGCTAGCGAGTAAGTTTTCGATAATAACTTATGGTAGGGATGCTGACATCAGTGAAGGAAAACATCGTGAGGAAACCTAGACTTTTAAGTTAATATAAGACTGAAATCGCCAACCCATATTAAGAAAGCGTGGCGATCAATGCTCTTGCCTTCTCTATATTAGAAGACGCGTTTGCCTGCAGTGGGACAACAATAGGCTGGTATTATGATCAACATATTTCCTCCAATAACAAATACAATAAACAAAGACAACACAATTAGTCTAAATATAACACTAGATGATACTAAACATTAAAACGCGGTTGCGCAAACTACATTAGGGAGTTGGCTGAGCTAACGATATCACACAAGTTCTCAATTCAGTTCAGTACGGTGGCAATTCGTGCAATTTGTGCAAATTGCGACTGCGAAGGAGTTTTAGCGTTATCGCGAGACTTGAGAACTCAACGGTAATGCTTGGTTCAGCTATGTATGGTAATTGGTTGAGTGCTAAGATGCTTCTAAAAGCAGTATACGGACGAACATTGCTATTTAATAGGTACGAGGTCCTAATGCAATGTTGGACTTAATAAACACTGACAATAATTCAAATCAAAACTTCCTTTTCCATGAATTTAAATCATGTTTTCGTTTATTTTTATTAAAAAAACATGTAATGGGATTTGCTTTACGTCAGTATTATTTTGAAGCTATCAAATCAATTTTAATATTGAAATTGATAACATGTTTTTTTAAACAAAGTAATTACATAGTAGTGATGGGCGAATATTCCCGATCAGTAACACCACAAAACTTCAAAAAAGTTCCGTTCGTCCGCAGTGTTGACGATCGGAATTTTTTTTCTCCAATCGTCAACACTGGACGACGAGGTGTTTCTGATCAGGAATATTCGGTGAAGGGCCGACTATGGAATTTGCCGATCAGCTATAGTGACTAAACAAACTTAATTTTTTATTTGATTCGTCGTTTCAGCCGATAGACGTCCACTGCTGGACATAGGCCTCCCCCAATTTTGGGAGGGTTTGCCATAATCGCCACGCTTTTTTTTTTTTTTGCGGATGGGAAATCATCAAATGACTCCTCCCGCTCTGGGTGGAGCGGAAGGGAGTGTCAGACTCTTACTGACTAAAACCCACCGTGTTCCTTCCTTAGCCCTTTATGTTCCGGGCCAGCGGTAACCCTTTCGGACAATCCCGCTGACCCGGATACATCTGGCATACATCTGGATACATCTTTTCTAATCCTAGGCCTTCGCCCTCCGCAATATCCGCATACTTATCACTAACTTTATAAAACTAAAGAATTGCTAGAAAAATTAATTACTAACCTGAGCTAATGAACTTATACTTATGTAATAAAGAAAATCAAGAAAAGAAATGCCTAACGTATACCAAATACTTCATCATCATCATTTCAGCCGATAGACGTCCACTGCTGGACATAGGCCTCCCCCAATTTTGGGAGGGTTTGCCATAATCGCCACGCTTGGCAGGCGGGTTGGCGAGCGCAGTGTGGTATGATGGTGGAATACACAGAGAACGCTGCTGCCCATTCTCCGGTAAGATCCTTAGTCGCCTTTTACGACACCCACGGGAAGTAAGGGGTGGTGGTATTCTTTAAGTCCGGCACCACACAGACAATTTTTATTTGATTAATTGAATTTAATTATACAAACTGGGTTCGTCATTAGATAAACGTGTTTAATTTACAGTCCTCTCCACCTTGTCTATCAAAAAATTAAACCACCCAATCCAAACCAAACTAACCAAATCCAGCACGATTATTTTTTTCGTACCAACTTTTTTTACATCTTGTAATTTGCACGATAGGCTGAGATCTTTCAATTTTTGAGAGAGAAATTAAGTAATGAACGCAATCAATCAAGAAAATTTCAAGCCTACCTACTCAATTAGCGAATACCTAGGTGTAGCCCTTGATATTAATCTAACACTAATCAGCCGGATCTTCATTAGCTCACGATGTAATTGGACTAAGTTTACATAATAACTGTTATTATTCTGTGGTGCAAATTGAGTGGTAATTAGGTCATTTGAGATGGCAAGTAGGCTATGGCTCAGAGGTTAAGAAGCTCGCGTTTCAATGAGGCTGCAGGTTCGAATCATACTTTCTATGTTTATCTTGGATAGGTACCTTTTAACGGCCAAAGAAACCATCCTAAAGAAAAAAATTAAGTAAGTATAAAATCGTCAACACGCAGTAACTGTCCAGGAGAACCCGCATAAATGTATATATCATAAAACGCATGTAGAATAGATAAAGATACTTTCTAACTGTTAATCGATATTTAGTTACTGACTTAGGGCGAATATCACTGTTCCACAACAACGATGACACTGACAGCTCTTGACAGCTCTTGAACGCGGTTTCTAAGTGTTGAACGCCTTCAGTTTCATTGATGAAACTCGTCCTAAGTCAGTAATTAATATCAATACACAAAGCAGATTTTGATTTCTCATTTAGATAAGTACCACTACTTACTTAGAGCCGATTTGTCAATCTTCAGATAACTTTTATTGGAGGAATAGAAAGGATAATGGAAGGTGGCGTATTTTTGTTTTCTCGCGGCCATCAACCAAATCTTGTTTTTCTGGTACAGAATAGTGTAGTGTACAAACGAAACTTATTTGACATGCATATCTCTAAATTCAGTCTGAAATGAGAATAAGCTTTGTAGGCAATTTTTGATTCCTCGGTGCATGGTTATTGTTAAGTTACAACAAAATACATAGCCGCTAAATGTTTTTGAACATTTGATATTCAGTACACCCCCTCCAGTACCACCAATAAAAATTTTCAGGTCGGAGGGAGTATGCTGCCATTTTACTTACTTTTGATTTTCGTTAAGTCGTAAAAAACCAATCAAACTAAAACTAAACTACTAAACTATTCTTCTGATAAAAGTTATATGACGATTGAGAAATCGGCCCTTACTTAGTTAACTGATTTTTCATTTGACATATGATTATTATTCATAGAAGAAACACGCCTGACAGTTTTTGTATGAAAGAATTGTCAAAAATTCAAAATTATTCCTCCGATAAAATTATCTGGCGTTGGAAAATCGCCAGATAACTTTTATTCAAGGAACAAAATTGACGTTTGACAGTTTTTGTATGAATTAACTGTCAAAATTTCAAAATTATTCCTCGAATAAAGTTATCATATGATTGTAAAATCAGCCCTTAAAACAGCACATCTTCGTGATAACGAACACAAAAATAAACAAACTAATTACTTTATAAGCTCGTGACTTGCGTCCAACACTTTATTAAGAACAAACATGAAGCTAATCTGTTGACATCGACGATCTGCTGATGATTTGATCCGACACGCTTCAATGACATGTTAATTGATAGATATCCGCATTGTGTACCTCATTATTCAAAATATGATATACCTAACCATTAATCCTACCTATATCTTACAGTACACACGAGAACACATCAGGTTATCACTGCTTGTCTTGGTGGAATGTGTAGGAACTGTCAGTAGGGGAGACTGGGTACACTTGATCCCTCTGGGACACATGGTACACTAATTTTATAAACCAACCACGCTTGCTAGATTATTAATAACTAGCAACCGTGTTTGTTTATTGTACGGTATGACTTTTAGGAAACACCACAAATGTCAAAACTATCAGTTTGTAACATAGCGACCGCTAAGTGATTTTCGTGTATAGAAACCTTATTTTGGTAAGTTTATTTTTGTTTGTAAAATAATCGAATAATATGTTTTAGAGTTTGAGTATTAATTATTAGAACTGCTATTTTATGTGCAATGATTGCGCTAAAAGTTCAAACACATAGGATAATAAGGCTTAGAAAGAGGTTATCTTTTTCATTTTTTCGGTTACTGGGGAGAGATGATACAGAGCGTTGTGGGAGACTTGATCCGGGGGGATCAAGTCTCCCATAGCGGGATCAAGTCTATTAGAGGAATGTGATCATTATTAAAATGTGTGAAAGATACAGTTTTCAATTACTTAACGTTAGTATTGTAGGTCAAAAAATGCCGCGAATATAATACAAGGCGAAGCAGGGTGCTAAAAAAAGGGGAAAAAATTTACCCCCAAAGTCAAGAAAAAAACAGATGGTATTGCTGTTGTGATATAAATTTAGTTTTGTTAGTTAGTTGAGATAATTGAAGCTATTTGAGACCGATTATTTTGATTACCTAAACGAGACTGAGATTGCCTGCAGGAAGGCCTAAACAGTTCCAGACTAATTGTTATGTTCAGTTCATACTGAATTTTTCTATAATAAAGAATTATATTTAAAGAAATTGAATTCATTGTTTCATTTCTTATTTTAACAAGTATCTAAAGTTGATTAAACTTGATCGCCTAGAATGTATCAAGTGCACCTTTAGATATGGGAGACTTGATCCCCCCCGTATCAAGTCTCCCTTTGGGCGGGATCAAGTCTCCCATACACGGGGACACTTGGTGCAAACCTGTGTTTTTCGTTATAGTCCTTTATTTTTTACAAATATTGAACTACCCTGTTTTACTTTTTTCGAAGCGTGGGCTATTAACTTCCCAACATTTTGGCTCAAACACATCCCCAATGTAGGACTTAAAACTAATTTTATGAACCAAAATAAAAAGGGGGGATCAAGTGTACCCAGTTTCCCCTAACTGTCATTGGAATGTTCCATGTTGTTTGAGGCATGCCTTCTTCTGAAGCAGCAAAAATGTTAGGTACTGGCTTCTGTCCGAGGCTTCGCCGAAATCATCCCACGGAAACGTTCTACTACGTTTAATAGATCGTTTTACTCTTAAAACGATCTATTAAACGTAGTAGAACAATAATTCCGTAATACATTGGTTCATATAACTCTTGGTTTATGCGGCGCACTCCAGTAGGTACCTAAAGCTAAGTCGGTATGATTTTTTCCGACACGACAAAGAATCATCGTCATTTAACACATTGCATCATTGGCCATTTTGTAATTTCTTACATCATAATTTATTTGGTTGGTGCATGTTGCGTGCGCGCACGTCAAATATGACCACAGATTATAAATATGTAGCAAGCTAAATATGACGTTCCAAAATGTTGCCACTACATAAAATGTAAAAAGTTTATTGAGGATGATATTCTCACAGCATGAAAATATGTATATCTAGTTTACTTTTATTTTCCTGTTTTTATCACTTTGAGTTTCAATTAACACATTGAAGGACACTGAACGAGACACAATAGAAGTTTTATTGTTATTACGTCTATAGGCGTTCAGTGTCCTTCAATGTGTTAAACTATTAATTTTCTTTGTGAATGCTGTACCAGTACAACGTCCTAATATTTGTTTGCTGCACCGGACGACGTCAATACGTCAGCGCCGGCTGTCGCTGAAAACCAGCGCTGGGGCTCTGTCTTGCATTGGGTCGCAGCATAATGCTGAGCGATAGCCGTTTTGCGTGGATGTGACGCATGTTTCCCCCAACCCTTTCTTGTTTTTTTTTGTTTATGTTCTTCATTGCGTCATGTTTACCGCAAATAAACGTATTTTCTTTCTTTCTTTCTTTCTATTTTCTCATTTATTTCAGCCGATTTACACAAAACCTTAAGAGAAAATGCGGGTGGTCGTTTCTCTCGTTTGTTTTCTTTCTTAAAGCAATGATTTTTACAGAACAATAAATATTAAGTACTTGTATGTCCCTATGTTTTCCTTTTTGATGATACATTATTTTTATAAGCACTAGAACCCTCAAAAAATGCAAAAAATTGCCGATTTAAACCGCTATCAACAGAGACCTTTTTTTTTTTTTTGCGGATGGTAAATCATCAAATGACTCCTCCCGGTCTGGGTGGAGCGGAAGGGAGTGTCAGACTCTTACTGACTAAAACCCACCCGTGTTCCTTCCTTAGCCCTTTATGTTCCGGGCCAGCGGTAACCCTTTCGGACAATCCCGCTGACCCGGCAGGCTTCGGCCCTAAGGGGCCCCTCCTCGATGCTGACATCTCTTTGAGGCGCGCGTGGAACACGTACGCAACAGAGGCCTAGTGTACAAATTTGACAACTATTAATATAAAAGAAAAACTTAGGGACACAGTATATATCGTTCTTATTCAGTTTATGAAATATCTTTTAAATTGTTCTAATACTGGAGGAGGAAATAGGCGAGAGCCAAACCTCGAATTATGACTTTTTATACTTAGGCTTTTTCAAAACCGACTTTTTCCGACCGCATATTATAATATCTAAAATTGAACAATTTATTGGTTAGGTTGAATACGCTAATCTCTGGAACCTGATGGTCGACATATCGTACTGTCGCCCTAACATTTGTCGAGTATTTGTATGTCGCAATTTTGATGCGGAGTCGGAAGCACTACTTAGTCGTATTTCATTAGAAAAAATATTTTTATGTTTAATAACCCAATTTTTGAGGGAGGCTATAACATCACGCTTGGACTCTTAAGAGCCGAAGTAAATGAAAGATATTTTATTCAGGGCACGCACAGGAAATACAAAAAGTAAAAAGGAGCATCTAAAACTAACAAAATGTAACATTAAGAGCGTTTCCGACGTACGGCATTTCATAAAAACTTTCAAACCCTTGTTTTTCGAAATGAATGAACCGATTTTCATAAGCAAAAGCAGGATACAAAGGTCTAAAAAACTACTTAAGAACATTTTCGAAAAATAGTGTTACAGCCAATTTAGACCGATTTTAAATTTTCCATAGAAACCGAGATTTCCGGTTTTCTTTTTTAATTTTTTTTTTTTTTTTAATCTTTGCCCCACACTAGGAATTTCTCCTGTATTGTGGTTGCGTTTACAGACATTTAAACTCAAATACACAAACAGTCAGACCCGGAACAACTTCTTGTAGGTCATACAAATATTTGTTCCGTGCGGGAATCAAACCCGCGACACGCAGCGCAGCAGTCAAGCGCTTAACCATGCAGAGGTTCCCAACCAACCAACCATGCCGTCCGATATTTCGAAAATGTGTAGGGCCCGCTGTGAATTTTTAAATTAGTGCTTGACATATTGTACACTATTTATTGGTTGATGCTTGACGCGCATTGACGTCACATTTTCTATAAACATACATTTTAAAATAATTTTACTTCGAGTTTATTAGTAAGGGGTAAGTATTATAAGATTTATCTGATAAACAAAGGTAACCAGCAACAGTTCAAACTGGAATTGCCACAATAAAACTTTGAATATTGTCTATGCAAATGTAAAAGAGACTCATCTGTATGGGACGTGTGTTCATTACACCGGACGACTCGGCAGCGTCACGTCCACCGAGTAATTACGTCATCGTCCGGACCGTGGACGGATTAAAAGGTATGGAAATAATTTGGAGCTGAAATTGTGCGGTTTGTTTTAAGTTTTCATTGTCAGTGTTTGTTGAGGATGACATAAAATGTTGTGATCTTTATTTGAAACTAGCTGCGCCACGCGGTTTCACCCGCGTAAATGTCAATCCCGTAGGAATATCGGGATAAAAAGTAGGCTATATGTTAATCCAGGGTGTCAGCTACTTCCATACAAAATTTTATCAAAATTGGTCCAGCCGTTTGAGCGTGAAGAAGTAACAAACATATAAACACACACACACACATATTCACACACTGACAAACTTTCGCCTTTATAATATTAGTGTTATATTATTCACTGAAATGAGTCAAATAAAAATATGTAGGTACAGACGCCAGCACATCAAGCTACTACAATCTGTCAAAATCAAAATCAAATCAAAATGTTTTATTTCACATAAACCTACATGGGCACTTATGAAACGTCAGAAGCTAGGTGCACGGTTCCAATTGGTCGTTTCCTATGGAGAAGAACCGGCAAGAAACTCCATGGTTACTCTTTTTAAAAATAATTGGCTTTTACAATGTTTCCCGATTACAGTAGGTATGGGAGGACAGCGCAGGCCTGTCAACAAGTACCAAGTACTTGATAAAATAGAAAATGGTCTACAGATCTAAAGTCTATAAGGCCTACAAAGTCCTCACATTTACAAAATAAGAATCTATCAAAAGGATAGATAATAAAAAAAGAAAAATAATAATAAAAACCTACTAAAACCAAGTGTTATGATTCTCATTAAAACCACTAATAAAGAGGTGAAAAATTTCAAGTGTCTGTATATAATGTCAATTAATAAAGAAATTATGTCAAAAAGTATATAATGTCAAATAATAAAGAAATTATGTCAAAAAGTATGTAAAAAAAGAAATAATAATAATTCAATAAAAATTAAACATCGTAATTTGAGAGCAGTTAATATACATTTACATAGTTATGCCGTTAATGAGAAGCCAGGGAAGCCACATGTGCAGAAGGAATTATTGCCAGACTAGCTTGTCTTCAACGTAGTCTTTAATCTTATAATATGCTTTTTTGATAAGGACACGTTTGATGAGGGTTTTGAACTTTCCATCGCTAAGTTCTGTAACCGGCTTTGGGAACTTGTTATAAAAACGGATGCTGTTTACAAAAAATGACTGCTAGTTTTAGTTAATCTAAATTTAGGTAACACAATTTCATTTTTACTACGTGTATTTATATTATGGAAATCGCTTCTTATTTTGAAGAGTCCTAAGTTTTTGCGAACATACAAAATACTTTCTAAAATATAAAGAGAAGGCAGAGTTAGTATATCAATTTCTTTGAATTTGTTTCTAAGAGACTCGTGAGGACCCATTTTATAGATTGCGCGGATTGCCCTCTTCTGTAAAATGAAAACTGAATCTACGTCAGCTGCCGATCCCCACAGCAGAACACCATAAGACATAATACTGTGGAAATAAGCAAAGTATACTAACCTAGCTGTGGCTATATCTGTCAACTGCCTTATTTTTCTTACTGCATATGCAGCTGAACTTAGAACAGCTGTCAAATTTCTTTAATAGATATTCAACTTTATCGCTAAAGCATAAGGTTCAAAGTTGATTGGGAAAATTTGACAGTTTCGGGTAGCTTGAGGTGCTGGCGTCTGTATCTATTTACGTTATTTACGTTGTTGAGCAGACAAATTTTTCAAACATATGAAGCAATGGATTAGCAATATCCTTCAAAATGATTCAGATTAGGTATGGTTAATAGTGTGTTGGGAGATGATTGAAACGGACTTCGATTTCTTTATATTAATTTAATCAGGATAGCCGAGTGGTATGCAAAATTATGTATAGAGACACGCGCGCTCGGTCCTTGCTGTCGTCCGAATGGCGGCCGTATTATTATATTACTCTTTGGCGGCCGGGCTCGCCCCGCGCGCCAGCGCCGCCTGTTCCCCGCGCCCGCGCCGCCCGTTGCCCGCCGCGCCTCTGCCGCGGCCCACTGTTCGACGTGCGCGTGAACAATGTGTTATGCAATCAGGGTGCTGATTGGTCGATTTCTTTATAGTAATTTAATCAGGATAGCCGTTAGCCGGTTTTTTACTGAAAAGTCTGATCAGAGAATCAATAAATCCGCTTAATAACATGTGAGAAAAAACTGGCCAAGTGCGAGTGCACGAAGCGTTCCGTACCACAAGGCAAAAACGCAAAACGTTTCCTTTATACCCCCTTAAATATTTATTTTATTCTTTTTTTAGTATTTGTTGTTATAGCGGCAACAGAAATACGTCATCTGTGAAAATTTCAACTGTCTAGCTATCACAGTTCATGAGATACAACCTGGTGATAGACAGACAAACGGACAGTGGAGTCTTAGTAATAAGGTCCCGTTTTTACCCTTCGGGTACGGAACCCTAAACAGACAAGAAATAAAATTGATTATTTTTAAAAAACTGGGGATTTGGTAAGTATTATCGTTTTCTAGCTAGAAAATAGAATAGAGTAGAAAATCTAATACACAATATGTTATATTAGGAGAACCCTTTAAGGCACTACAAAATCACTAAAACGGAAAATAGTGGCCACTATTTAATTATCCATTTTAGTGCTTATAATAAAACTAAACAATGTAAAACTACCGTTTGTAATAATATTAACGTATCATCTTGTGAAGCACAACTTAACGAGCTTATTTTCTGCATTTTAATTCTAAAATAAAAGAAATAACCAAACAAACGACGAGGATGCCACTGTGCAGTCGGCGTTTGGTCGGCGCCTTCTTAAGTAATTTCATAAGTAAGAACCAATTAAAAAGCCATGTCAGTTTGGAGCTAGGATTAATCCGAATTTCTTAACCGACTTCTCTCTAGTTCTACCAAAATAAACTAATAAATATTATAAAAAATTATATATATATATTTTTTAATTATGACAAAGAAACACTTACAACAACCCGCCAACAACAACACCAATTATTACTCCCAAAACATGTTCTCTCTTGCGTTTCAACAACAGCACAAACCTACATAGTTCTAACCACTCTTCAATCAATTATAATCCCGGCTTCATCCAGCCCATTTAAACCTTCGCCACTAAATGACACCGACATAGCCATAAAACACACAAGAATGTCACTGGCACACTGACTCAGTAGCTAAGCACCCCTGCAAATAGAGGGTATGCAGACAAGCAGGTGCATTGAACCGGGGGAGGGCCCGCCAATTATTCATCACCATGCCTTGAGAAAAAATCCCTTGCAACCCTTTGGGGATGGGTAGGTACCAGGGTAGATATATGTATGTGAGGTACAATTTTTTCTTTGTGTGAAGATTGGAAATGTGCTACGAATTTTCTACTGCACCTAGACGCTGATGCGAACTGAGGTTTGGAGTTGATAAGTCATTTGTTAACGGACCGATTATTTTGTGATGAGTTGTGAGTGTGCCGTAATTTACAAATTAATAGTGGTGTTTATAAAATTGTGATGAAAAAAAATGCAGGACCTATACCCACTTGGACTTTCAATCGTATTCAGTAACCTGACAGTTCGAAGCAAACTAATGTTGCCATACTAAAACTACCTATACTAGTGTTGGGGTAGTGAACGAATTTTCGAAACGAATCGTCATCATCTGCCTAGCCTTTTCCCAACTATGTTGGGGTGCCGGATGCAGCTGAATACCAGTACTTTACATGGAGCAACTGCCTTTTTGACCTAATGATAAATGATAAATGATTTTATTTTTGTAAGTAGGTTTGTACAAACACTTTTACACGTCAATCATGTTTTTTTAAAACTAGATGAGGTCTTCGTTTCCTATCTGACTACTCTGAGAAGAAAGGCCGAAACAAACTCAGAGGTCACAGTCTCTTTTAAAGTCCAGACATAATCTTGGTCAGGTTATATGAAGACCATGTAGATCGATGTCTGAGATGGTCTTTTGAGGAAAGAACCACACAGATTGAGAGGACCTGTCCAGTCAGTGCACGCATTTGTCAGAAATTGTGCAGCTCAACTCAAGACTTAAGGAGCTCAACGATTCGACGAACAATACCAGAGAAAGGACATTTGGGTAGGCCACATAAATTACTCAAACTGCCAGACCATGAGAGAAAAAAAAAAGAAAAAAAAAAAACAAGTAATAGAACAGAGAGAAAAATAAAACATAAAAAATTAATAAAATGACCCACATCGTCTTCACATTCACAAATCACAATGTAAAAAAAAAAAGATATATATATAATACTTTACAAAGTAATAAACAGCATATGCTGCGGAACTTAGCTTTTTTGACAATTTATCTATATGTGGACCCCACTGAAGCTTAGCATCCAAAGTTATGCCCAAGAATACTGTGTTGTCTTCAGGATTCAATTCCTCGCCCTTTATCAACACCTTAGTTTTCACCTGCCTAACGTGGGGTAGCGTAAACTTAATGCATTTGGTTTTTTTCTCGTTTAAAAGCAAATTATTAACATTGAACCAGTGGACTACTTTCGAGATCGCGCTATTTACATCGTCAGTAACCAACTGCTGACGTTTAAGTTTAAACAAAAGAGAAGTATCATCTGCAAACAACACTATATTATGATTATCCTTTATGAGGTACGGCAAGTCATTAATATAAATAAGAAACAAGAAAGGACCAAGAATTGAGCCCTGTGGGACTCCCATTGTTACTATAGATCCGGGTGATCTTTTTCCATTAACGTCAACGCTCTGAATCCTTTTACTCAAGTATGAAGTAAGAAGATCCAGAGTAGTGTTTCGGATCCCGTAGTGGCGGAGTTTCCTGATTAACGTTTCGTGAAGAACGCAATCGAATGCCTTGGACAAATCACAAAAGATGCCCAAGGCATCGCATTTATCTTCCCATGCATTATAAATATGTCCTAAAAATTCAATGGGTTGTGGACAACCCATTACTAGGTAATACGATACCCCTTGGTAGGACTGGTTGTCAGACTTTCGGGCTTCTGACGACCCGTAACGACTGTAACGAATGAATGGTAAATAAATATAAAAACATAAGTCGGTTCTGTGGGAATATAGCAAATCGATTATTTTACCATCCTCATAACCTTACAATACGAAAAAAATAACAGTCAAGCTTAGGATAATTTTCAGTTCATTGACTTTTTAAAAACATGAAGTCGGTCATTTTTGAATTATTACATTTGTTTAAGATATGTTATTAACCCGTAAAGCTCTACGTGTATCCTATGTAATACGATACAATAGAAAATCAATTGTGCTCATTAGCGGAGCTTGAGAGGTCACACGAATTTATGGAGTTTTAAAGTTTATGTTATTAAATAAAATTATTAATTAATTAAATAGGCACAAACTTCTATCCCGTGGGAATATCGGGATAAAAAGTAGCCTATATGTTAATCCAGGGTGTCAGCTACCTCCATACCAAATTTTATCAAAATTGGTCCGGCCGTTTGAGCGTGAAGAAGCAACAAACATATAAACACACACACTCACTCACAAACTTTCGCCTTTATAATATTAGTGTGATTTATTGTAGATTAATTCTGTACTTTTCAAAAATTGATTTAATGCAGTTGACCGAAATAAACATCAATATATTTCTAAAAATATTCCCGTCAATCAACTGTGAAACCTGAAAACATTGTAGCTTGCGAAAAAATCAATTGAGTAATTTTTTTTGTATAGATTCGTTTCACCCATAGGAGGAACTTCAATTTTATTGAACGAACCAATTTATTGAACGAACGAATTTTATTGAAAGTAGTTTAATTATAATTAATAAAAAACTAACTAATATAATATCTATAGCTATGGTTTTTTTACGATCAAATGAGCATTATGAGTCGTATGCTTTTGGATCTTCCAAATTTTTACAAATTGTTTTATGACAGGAGAACTTTTGCGTAAAAGAACAAAAAGTTCAGTTACACAGGCCTTGGTTTAGCGGCTTTTAGAAAGCTAAGCCAAGCGGTTTTATTCCATACACTGAGGCACACGATTTCTAAAAAAGTATAAACCAAAACACGATCTCCATATACGCCCAAAGCACGGACTCGACGAATATATACGAAAATATTTTTTATCCTTGATTACAAACCCCTTCGAAAACAAAGGGCATATCGCCTACATACTCAAAAACGACCTGAAGGCAAGATAATTAGAATAACCGTATGGAGTTTCATGGACGGTAAAAAAAAACACATAACCTCTCGCTTCGTTAGGTTAGGTTGGTTTTTGCTTTCTGGTTTTTTATTTGAACGGGCTTAGGTAACATTGGGTATCGAAAAGATTTTTAAAGGCTTTTGCCTATTAGAGCGTAACATGCCGACCGTATTGGCGAATGTCGGAGCGGTTGAGCAGTGGCAGAACCTTTAGATTCTGCGCTAAGGGTGATAGGAACAACATGTGTTACTGCAACTACGATATAGGAGAAAAACTGAGCTAACTACCTAACTACTTAAGGAGGGAAATACTGAATCTAGCCAAGAAACGGTTCGTACAAAATAACACTCGTAACATGATATTCTGGCGAGCGTTAGTTCAAGTCTTGGTTTTGTGTGTTTGCGATTTTGGACGGGCTCGTGGCTAACTAATACCAGCCACAAGGTTGCATTGATCAGGTTAAGCTATGCCGGCCGTGGTCGGTTCGTGCCTAAGCCGATAATCTCGGCTGTTATTCGTGGATCTTTGTTTCAGTCGTTACGGTCGTCAGATCTCCGAAAGTTTTACAACCAGTCTCACCAAAAGAGGTATCAAGTTACACAGTATCTGGGTTGTGGCGTTCAGATATAGACAGTTGCTCCATGTAAATTACTGGTCGTCGTTTCAGCCGATAGACGTCCACTGCTGGACATAGGCCTCCCCCAATTTTGGGAGGGTTTGCCATAATCGCCACGCTTGGCAGGCGGGTTGGCGATCGCAGTATGGTATGATGGTGGAATACATAGAGAATGCTGCTGCCCATTCTCCGGTATGACCCTTAGTCGCCTTTTACGACACCCACGGGAAGTAAGGGGTGGTGGTATTCTTTAAGTCCGGCACCACACAGACTGGTATAAAAATATATATATAAATTACTGGTATTCAGCTGCATCTGGTTAGACTGGAAGCCGACCCCAACATAGTCGGGAAAAGGCTAGGCAGATTGATTGATGCGATTATGGTACGGTACAGTCTAGTTAACACAGACCTTTAAGGTGCTTTTTCAGACCATTAATCGCTTTGTGGAATGAAAACATGGCGGGTTAGGATACGAAAAACATAGAAAGCAAGGGATACTTGCAGCGTGTTTCCCGAATTTCCTGGACAACGTCTGTACCGAAATATTGTATTTTCTGCACGTAGACTAAACTTTGTTCAATAATCAGCCTTATAATGTTCCCATATTGTTGCTGGGACACAGGGGTGGGCCGTAATCCACCACGCGGGCCCAATGCGGGTTGGTAGATGTCACATGTCATGTAGAACATGGCGGTTTCCTCACGATGATTTCCTTCACCGTTCTGAAAGCAGTGGTGATAAAATTAAATACACAAAGTAAAGTGCCTGCCTGGGTTCGAACTCACGACCTGCAACTCGTAAGTCGGGCTACCACTGCTCAATAATGCTAAAGTTCATAAAGGGTACATATTTGAATATCGAAAATTAAAATATCTACGGGTAAAATGCCAATGTTCAAAACATCGAAAATCTAAATATCGAATCATACCGATCGTCGTTTTTATCACTCGGCATTTCAATGTTAGACATTTTAGGCTTAGGTATAACAATTTTCGATATTACGATGCAATCGAAATTTAAATTTTCGATATTTTGAACGTTTATATTTTACCCGTAGGTATTTTAATGTCCGACATTCAAATATGTACCCCTCATAAATCTTCTATCATCAGCCAATTCTTAAGATATCAATGAAATTAGTTGTCCGGGGGGGCAATCATAATGACAGTTAACTGTTAAGTTAATCGTATCAAATCCCATTGGTGAAGGATTATTCAGTTATTTTTTTTTGTCTGTGCTAAATAAAATACCAATCAATCCAATCCAAACCCAATCCCAATCTCTTTGATTATACCTACGTAGTGCAGCGAAAAAAAGAAAAACACGGACTGTCTTCGCCATATTATGATTCATAATGTTATCCGCTTATGATTCTGCCAAAGTGGCCTTTTTAGGCCGGGGTGGTCAAACCACAACTCTTTGCAACATTGTAACCCCTCTCAATCCTTAAGGTGAATGGGTAGTTGAGCCCGCGAAATTCAAATTCTCTTACGTTTTTTGCAATTTGCAGGTCAGTGTCAGGTTGTATTTTGATCACAATTTGATTCGCGACAATAACAGGTACATATTTAGAGAATTAACTAACACTTTTCCATAAGAGATTGGTGGTTGGTGGTAGAAATCTAACTTAGAAAGATATATTAATGATTCTAATTATCGCGAATAAAATTTTGATCAAGATACAATCTAACACTGACCTGCAAATTGCAAAAAACGTAAAAAAAAATTGCATTTCGCGGTCTACCACTATCCATTCAACCTTAAATAAAACTACGAAAAATGATGCCAGCCTTCTCGTTAAAAGCTAGTGCTACTCAACAGTGTTGCCACAATGACTGCATATTTACTATGCCATCGTTATTGCCCTGGACTAATGGACTCTGAGCACAACATTGTTTTCGTTTGCATCGAAACAAATGGACGAAACTGTTTTCGATGGCATTTTACTGCCTACCAAATGGAGTTTTTGCGGTACTTAATTTGGTAGTATTTTGTTTGCGTCGGAGTACAATACTGATTGGTTTTGTCATGATTGTGTTATACATACTTAAATGTAGTACAGACGCCAGCACATGAAACTACTACAATCTATTAAATTTCTTTAATGGATTTTCAACTTTATCGCTAAAGCATAAGGTTTAAAGTTGATTGGGAAAATTTGACAGTTTCGGGTAGCTTGATGTGCTGGCGTCTATATATTAAAATAATTATGCAGATTTACCTACTTACTTAGGTGTGTGTCGTGAGGAAAGTTTTGAGTATGCATGTAGATAGCTTTAAGAGTAGGGAAAGAACAAAGAGATGATGTATAGATTGTGTGAAAGATGATATGGTTAAAAAGGGGGTGACTACCGAGATGACTACTAATTGAGAAGTATGGAAGATAAAGACATGTTGCGGCGACCCTAAATAAATTGGGATAAGGGCAGGAGAATGAAGACTTAGGTCAGGCAACTTACTGAAATGTAATAGAATATTAAGCATTATTATAACTATTTTAATTCATAATAAATATTTTAGTACGGAGCGATTCTAAGAGGAAATGCGGTCGGAGAGACTTTTGAAAATGCCCAAGTAAAAAGTGATAATGCATGGTTTGGCTCTCGCCTATTTCCTCCTCCGATATCGGACCAATTTAAAAGAGATTTTATAAACTGATTAAGAAGGATATATACTGTGTCCCTATGTTTTTCTTTTTTCGTTAATAGTTGTCAAATTTGTGAACTAGGCCTCTGTTGACAGCGGAAATTTTGAGCATTTTTTGAGGGTTGTAATGCTTATAAAAATAATGTATCACCAAAAAGGAAAACTTATGGACTTAAAAATAGTTAATGTTTATTATTCTGTAAAAAATCATTGATATATGGTCATTAACCAGAAAGAAAACAGGCGAGAGCGTTTCTATGGAGAAAATACCACACGCTTTTCCTCTTAAGAGATTTATCAAAACATCGAAACATTTGACAGCAATTAACGTTGTCAACTTTCAGAAAATACTTTCCGCCAATTCTTGCATCCTCAGAGTTCCTTCATAGTTACAACAACCGATATATCGCTAAGGCCTTTTGCTGTTTCCTTTATTTGGAGATCTATATCTAACTATCTAACTATCAATAACGAGTCAATTGAAACTTCATAAGGATATACTAAAATCTCTAAGCTAAAATAGAAGCACGGAAGGAAAAGGCATATATTTCTCCGACCCCCAAATAAATTGTGACAAGGACGAGAGAATGACAATGATGATATTCCGAAGACATTTGTGACATCTGCAAACCCGCACTGGGCCCAAGTGGTGGGAACATTATAATGACTATGATGATGATGATAGTGATGACGATGAACCTTGAACAATCAAATCGACACTATACCAAAACTACACACACACACGCACACGCACACTATACCAAACCAAGAGAATCGTTAGCATATTATAACATCACTCCAATCTTTTTCACACACACATACAAGAACAGAACACAAGACCACTAAACAATATAAAGTGCTCACATTAACCATTCAGAACACAAAAAGCTGCATTTATCTCAAAACAAGAGAAAAGCAAAAATGCGAGGTATCATAAAACAAAATGGAAGATCAAGTGCAGCACTAAGTTGAGAGAATAATTAGCATAGAACTCGGAAGCACGTAATTGTATGAGATATTGTACGGAAATATTATATCTTCGTTGTTTTTTTGTAAGATGAAAAGTTTGTTGTGAAATTGGCTAGAAGAAAATATGCTGGCTGTAAGTTGTCGGACAGATGTTTGATATCAACGGTTAATAAACGAACATAATGCCCGTGCATGATTATTATTTTAATTTTTTTTTGTTCTAAAATCCTTAATAGTTTATTACAATCTAACCTAATATACTAATAAGCAACCGTAACTTATTATTTGTCGTGATAGATTATAATATATACGAATGGTGTCCATTTGCACTATAGTTTATATACAAACTCTTACAAGAGTTTTATAATAAGTATCTTCTTGCTCAATTTATTTAGAGTATGTCTTCTTCTTGTAGTAAAACAGTCTCTAGTAAGAAATCACTGAATAAACAACAAATGTTTCACTTCATGAGTATCATAGTATCGTAGTAATTACAATAAAATTAGATAATAGCGAGCAGAGGGTCACTAAGTTTAAAGCAAATATACACACACTGTAAAAAAAAACAAAACCGGTGTAGAGCGAATCGCCGTCGGTGCCGTACAAATTTGTATGTATTAGTTTATTACGGGTTTTTTTTTATCAAACTAAATAATTACAAATTTAGGAATTTTTCCTTTATTCATGATTCTAGGTCAACGGAAAGTACTACATTTTGATAACCTTGAGAGTGTATATACGTTTTTGGCGGCATAAACGGCCGTATCTTTTTTTCACGTTAACTTAGAAGTTTGGTTCTTTCACAGCTTCAAGGGACCGCAGACATGAGTATATGCTTTTAATTTCAACTCGATACCCCCACGCGTTCCCTACATAAAGGGTCTTGACAAAGTGATTTCTTATTGAGGTACGGAACTCTAAAAACATTTAAAAGTAGGTAATATTAAACTTACCATGTTCAATAACATAACAACATATTAAGTAAATAAAGAAATTGAACATTGAAGGTAGTAAAAGATACTTGCAGAACAAATATATAGTAATGCGGAACGAATAAAAACTTAACCAACGTTCTTTCATAGTTTTCATACCCGTTGATTTACTCGTATATACTAATTGCTGCCTTAAAAGGAAAATCTACCAAGTACCATAAAATTACTGATTCAACAAAAGCCAAAACACAAATAGAAAACCACCATAAACGGCCACATCAAAATTCTATGAATAACTGAACATGTCAAAAGGCAAACATGAATACTATCTACAATCGTACCCTTTTCTCCCTTTCAATGTATGCCAAGAGATCCTTACCAATAGTGCTGATGTACGAGCACTTAAATTGCTCAATAATAAACTTTAAAACATCAGGGATAAAGTTGATTATCCAGTGGTGAGAAACTGTTTAGAACGTTGAAGTATTTACCGACTAAAGTTCATTTCAAATAAACTTGCGATAAAGTTTGTTCACCTCCTTCTACTAATGTATCCCAATATTTCCAAACCATACGAAAAAAATGTGTGGGCAGTGTCGGTAACACGATCAAAACATTGACTTACTCCGTGTTTGGTATTATGAAACTCAACCGATGCAATGTTAGCGACAGTTTTGTATGACGAACGATATCTATCGTAAGTTATTTGGACTTTTTGGTACAGGGTGGTTGAATGACATTTATCGCAAGTTTATTTGAAATACACTTTAGATTTATCAGATGTGTTTTTGTCAGTCAGTATAGAATTTGTATAGGAAAGACACTTCAAAATGCACGTTTATGTGTTTGGAGATATGTTCAAGTTAAACTAGATTTGCATAGATTTTTTTTTAATCAGGGGTTTATGATCTACTTATGCGTAAGATTTTCTTAAGGCGTGCCGCAAGGGACTATCTCGGGTACTACTATTCCGATTTCAGTATATATCATAAATATATTTATCAAATAGCACAGGACCAGTCGCTGTTGCGACGGTTGAGGAAGGCCATGTCCAGCAATAGAAGTCTTTTGGCTGAAATGTTGATGATATTTAACAAGACATTTTGAAACCGTACCGTAGTATAACTTCACTTAAAACCACATGAAAAGCAGTCACAAAATATGCTAAATTAAAAATCGATGACCAAAAAATTTTTCTTTAAAACCAATTTCCATTTTTCATACCCTATTAAAACTGCATATTGCCCACTGATAAAATTTAAAAGCAATCTGTAAACGTTTAACATTCAAACGATTCATGTAAATTACAAAGGTATGATGTAAATAGCGTTACACTGTTCGTGTGTAGCTGGGGCAGACCACAGTGCGGTGTGTTGACGTTGGATAGCATTTAGTGTTACTTACATAAAGAAGAAAAAAGGAAAGAAAAATAATTTATTGAGACTCGCTCGTACAGGAAGATCACAAGCTAAACACAATCAAAAATAAAAAACAAAATTATGTAAAAAAAAAGTAAAAACACACAGTACTTCATTAATAGTTCAATTTATTGGTAACTAGCTGTGCCCGCGGTTTCACCCGCGTAAATGTCGATCCCGTGGGAATATCGGGATAAAAAGTAGACTATATGTTAATCCAGGGTGTCAGCTACCTCCATACAAAAGTTTATCAAAATTGGTCCAGCCGTTTGAACGTGAAGAAGTAACAAACATATAAACACACACACATACTCACAAACTTTCGCCTTTATAATATTAGTGTGATTTCTCCTCGTTGCCTTATTTCTAGTGGTCGCAAGTGCTACTGCGACCACTAGAAATAAGGTATGAGGTCTTGGATCCGATTCCTGGTTCGAGCATGTGTTTTTGGGTTTTTCTGTCTGGATTTGTGGCGTGTGGATTGCAACAAACTCACCCCCTATTTCAAGGGACTTAAACATATGTGGTGAAATGTGGTTGTGCTATAGGTACACCTCTACCTAACTCTATGGGGAATACAGGTCTTATGTAGATGATGGAAAAAACGGAAGAAAACTCTCTTAGGATAGGATAGAAAGCAATGCCAGCACTCTAATTGCGTAATACGCTATCAATGTCAATCTAAATCATTTTGAAAGATGTTGCTAATCCATTGCTTCATATGTTCGAAAAATTTGTCTACGCAACAACGTAAATAACGCAATGAATGTTGTTGAATTGTCAAAATGAAAGCCATTCCTACTAATAGTGTGTTACGCAATTGGATCGCTGGATTGCAAATCTAAATATATTAGAAACTATATTTAATGCAGGACTTTGAATTTTATATACAACGTTATTTTTAGTATATGCGAAACCTGAATATAGTTTGTTCAGAATAAGTAACTGAATCGATTCCAATAAGTTTTACCCCATGTTATATTTTGTCCCAAAAATATTTAAAAAAGGTTAAAATCTTGACACCGAGCGACACTAAGTAGGTTGTCCAATCTCCGCGCCGAACGGTTAGGTACCTAGGTACTATTATAAAACTCATCAGTCACATTTTGGAATCCTGGGAGAAGTCCCAGGATGCAATTGGCATTTTCTGTGACCTCTCAAAAGCGTTTGACTGCGTTGACCATAATACACTGATCTGTAAATTATACCACTACGGAATTCGTGGACAAGCTGCTGATCTTGTTCTTTCCTATCTGTCAAAGCGCCAGCAAAAAGTAAACGTTAACGGGGCGACGTCTTCGGGGTCTCTTGTTAAGATGGGCGTGCCTCAAGGCTCAATTCTTGGCCCTTTCCTATTTCTAGTTTATATTAATGACCTTCCCTACATGATGGCTAACTTGTCGGATATCATTTTATTCGCTGATGACACTTCCCTTATTTTTAAAATAGATAGAAAAGATACGGATGTCTTACATGTTAACTATAGTCTGGCTGTTCTCTCGAAATGGTTTGCAGCTAATAATCTTTTACTTAATGCGAACAAAACTAAATGTCTTAAGTTTTCATTACCAAATGTACCTCAAGTGGGTCTGAATTTAGAACTTGATGGCAAAAGACTAGATGCTGTTACGGAAACTGTATTTCTAGGAATTACTTTAGATTCAAAATTACAATGGGGCGCACACATTAGAGCTCTCTCAAGTAGATTAAGTTCAGCTGCATATGCAGTAAGAAAAATAAGGCAGTTGACAGATATAGCCACAGCTAGGTTAGTATACTTTGCTTATTTCCACAGTATTATGTCTTATGGTGTTCTGCTGTGGGGATCGGCAGCTGACGTAGATTCAATTTTCATTTTACAGAAGAGGGCAATCCGCGCAATCTATAAAATGGGTCCTCGCGAATCTCTTAGAAACAAATTCAAAGAAATTGATATACTAACTCTGCCTTCTCTTTATATTTTAGAAAGTATTTTGTATGTTCGCAAAAACTTAGGACTCTTCAAAATAAGAAGCGATTTCCATAATATAAATACACGTAGTAAAAATGAAATTGTGTTACCTAAATTTAGATTAACTAAAACTAGCAAGTCATTTCTTGTAAACAGCATCCGTTTTTATAACAAGTTGCCAAAGCCGGTTACAGAACTTAGCGATGGAAAGTTCAAAACCCTCATCAAACGTGTCCTTATCAAAAAAGCATATTATAAGATTAAAGACTACGTTGAAGACAAGCTAGTCTGGCAATAATTCCTTCTGCACATGTGGCTTCCCTGGCTTCTCATTAACGGCATAACTATGTAAATGTCTATTAACTGCTCTCAAATTACGATGTTTAATTTTTATTTAATTATTATTTTTTTTTTACATACTTTTTGACATAATTTCTTTATTATTTGACATTATATACTTTTTGACATAATTTCTTTATTAATTGACATTGTATACTGACACTTGAAATTTTTCACCTCTTTATTAGTGGTTTTATTGAGAATCATAACACTTGGTTTTAGTAGGTTTTTATTATTATTTTTCTTTTTTTATTATCTATCCTTTTGATAGATTCTTATTTTGTAAATGTGAGGACTTTGTAGGCCTTATAGACTTTAGATCTGTAGACCATTTTCTATTTTATCAAGTACTTGGTACTTGTTGACAGGCCTGCGCTGTCCTTCCATACCTACTTACTGTAATCTGGAAACATTGTAAAAGCCAATTATTTTTAAAAAGAGTAACCATGGAGTTTCTTGCCGGTTCTTCTCCATAGGAAACGACCAATTGGAACCGTGCACCTAGCTTCTGACGTTTCATAAGTGCCCATGTAGGTTTATGTGAAATAAAACATTTTGATTTTGATTTTGATTTTGATTATCAATGAGCGCAAGACGGTGCGGCGCGGGTCAGCATGTTTTTTTACGGACAAACAGGTAACTTAACAAGCTTATAACTTTGTGATTTTTCATGATAGAGTTTTGTAATTTTGTATATAGATTCTTTACAAAAAAATACTAGACACGTGTTTCGGGTTTCGCATATACTAAAAATAATGTTGTACATATAAAATTCAAAGTTCTAACTGACTGACATATCAACGCACAGCCTAAACCGCTAGTCCTAGAGACATGAAATTTAGAGTGTGTTCTTTGTGGTGTCCACTAAGAAAGGGTTTTTCAAAATTCCACCCCTAAAAGGGTGAATGGGGGGAGGGTGAAATTTCACGCGGACGAAGTCGCGGGCAGAAGCTAGTTTTATTATATTGCCAGAATGGTTTGGATCTGGTTGTCCCAATTACAACGTTAAAACGAACTCCCAGTCCTGTTCCAAATAACCATGGGACCTTATTGACAGTACCTTATGGGCCTATTTGGCGCAGCCGTGAGGCACACAATACTATTTAAAGTTTTTTTGTGTGAATAGTGTGTGCCTTTTCTTTTTTTTTATCGCTGAGAAATGACATTACGCATCTTCGCTCGTCGGGGGACGAGACGGAGTATGTGGGACTCCCTGCCAGAGTGGCAGTATACCCACTAAAACTCAGCGGTGTTCCCTCATCGCCTTGATGGGGGGGTCATATGAATCCGGCTCTATGTGCCTTGCTTAACCTAGGTCAAACAAACCTATTTTCTTTCTTTCTATCAGTCTCAACTAGCATGGGGCATATTGTACCATCCTTCATACGCATTTTATTGCTCAAATAAATAAACTGCTCAAACAAATAGCCATGTGGCGCGACCCCATACAGTTCTTGCTTCACTGTATTCCCGTAATGCCCAAAACGGGCATCAATCACACTCGCAAATTGCGCCGCGCTAGCCGACAGCCTCACCCCTTTACGACACGTCAATATAATACGGTTTAAAATTAAACTTTGATTGACTTTAAATTTTGAACTAACAAAATATAAATTTTAAGTACTGTAGGTAAAGATGGATACTAAAATTCAATTGTTTCTTTAAACAATCTGTTATGTAGGTACGTAGGGACACAAGTGAAACTACTGACAGCTAAAAGCACACTGTTTAATTGGTAGGTTAGAGTAAGGCAGGGACGCAGCCCATGCACACATACATAATATCGACACACACATATATAACATTTCCTCCCCTTATTTGACCATAAATGTTAGTAATAAACAAATACCTACATAGGTACCAAGTTATAGAAAAGGTTTGTAATCTACCCTGGGAATGTTTCTCAATAGTCTGTCCGGGTTCCTTGAAACCGGATCCGACACTGTATCTGCGTCTGCAGACGGTGGTGATTGCAGATTTGCCTCATTAGTTTCCTCCCCCGCGGGGCTCTGTACCTGAGGGTTGCCTGTTGACGACTCGCTATGACGGTTGTCAAAGTCGTCGAAGTCATAATGATGTTGCGGCTGTTGTGAAACATTACCCTTGCCCCCTTTATATAATATTATTTGGTTCTTATGTTTTTTAACATCACACGACGAACTCAAATCCTGTATAAGGTAAAGTACTTTTCCCAGTCTTTTTTTAATAATACCTCTGCACCAACGAAATCTTAGACTATTTAAAAACTTTTTGTACTGTATCTCATCACCTGGCTTAAACACTTGATTATTATATCTTCCACATGATTTAATTTGCGAACACTGTTGACGATTAACATTATTAGCGGGGGTTGTGAGAGAGGCCGCCGGCGTTTTCGGATTGATTATATCTAAGCGTGACCTCAACTTGCGGCCAAACACTAGCTCAGCAGGTGAGAACCCTGTGACAGAATGTACAGAATTCCTATAGTCAAAAAGGTATTTTAATATTTTTAACTTGCAATCACTTTTATTGCACGATGAGATAACACATGATTTAATGCCTTTTTTTACGATTTTCACAAAACTTTCCGCTTGCCCGTTACTTTCTGGATTGTAGGCTGGTGACGTCAGATGGTCGATGCCGTTTCTTGAACAGAAATTCCTAAATTCAAGTGAAGTAAACGCGGTCCCATTGTCACTTACTATTGTGTGGGGTAGGCCGTACTTGGACATAAAATCGTATAGTTTTCCTATTACGTTTGTGGAAGTTGTAGACATAGTAACATCGTACAACTCCACCCATTTAGTGTGCGCGTCTACTACCACGAAAAACATCTGATTATTTAACGGGCCTAGGAAATCAATGTGTAACCTATAGAATGGCACTGGGGGGTACCGCCACGGAGCAATCGGCGTTCGCGGCGGGGACGGGCGCAACTGTTGACAGATATCACACGAGTTGATCATTGCCTCCAACGCCGCGTCAACCCCCGGGAACCAAAATCGTGATCTTGCCTCAGCTTTGGTTTTCACGATGCCCAAATGCGAATTATGTAACTCATGTAAAAGTTTTGAGCGCAATGTTTCCGGGATAACTACCTTATGTCCTCTCATTAGACAACCATTTTCATGTGACAATTGTGTCCTACACAAATAATAGGGCTTTATACTTAAATCCGACAATAATTGTCTAGGCCAACCTTGATGAATGTAGTTAATTACTTTCGCTAAAATGATGTCCTCGGCTGTTTCTTTGCGCAATTCGTCCAGTGTCACTGGCAGACTGCCTTCAACCACAAAGTTAACATAAGTAGCCCGGTCGATAGGCGCCGCGGCTGCAGCCGCGTGAGTGCCGCTGTCGCTGTCCCCCCGCTCCTCTGCCTGTTCCTGCTCGTGACGTAAACTCGCTCGTGACAAATAATCAGCGTTATTATCGGCACTTCTTACGTACTCAATCGTGTAATTATACGCGCTTAAAAACATTGCATATCTTTGTAGTCTGTTTGCCGATACCTCTGGTATGCCCTTATAGGGACCAAAAATAGAAATCAAGGGTTTGTGGTCGGTACGTAATGTAAACGGTTCGGATCGGCCATATAAATATTGATGAAATCGCTTGACACCAAATATAATTGCTGTAGCTTCTTTCTGTATTTGCGAGTATCGTTTTTCGGCTGACGCGAGCGTGCGGGACGCGAATGATATAGGTCGTTCTAACATGTCACTACCTACTTGCGATAAAATTGCGCCTAACCCGTGTGGAGAAGCATCCACTGTTAATATTATTTTAGAATTTGGGTCAAAATGTGCTAAAACTTGTTCCGACGTTAAACATTTTTTAATTTCATTGAACGCATTCTGATGAATTGCTGTCCAGTGCCACATAACTCCTTTCTTTAATAGATCATACAAAGGACTAAGTATGCTTGATGCTCGAGGAACAAAATTCCGATAATAGTTAACTAGTCCTAGATATGATTGTAAGGTGCTTACATTAGTAGGTACGGGAGCGTCTACAATAGCCTGCACTTTAGACGGATCTTTCTTTAGCCCGTTCTTGTTGATAACATACCCTAAGTAATTTATTTCGTCTTTAAAAAATTCACATTTGTCCTTACGCAATGTTAATCCTGCGTCCTGAAGTCTCTTAAGTACTATGTGTAGTTTTTCAATATGCAAATCTTCCGTTTTTGCCGTTATTAACACGTCATCTAACAGGCATAACACTCCGTCTAATCCGGACAAAACGGTTTCCATCGCCCGCTGGAAAATTGACGGTGCGCTCGACAAACCGAATACAAGACGTGTGTATTTAAATAATCCCCGTGGAGTGTTAATACAGGTTATGTTTTGTGACTCATCATCGAGCAGAAATTGATTGTAGGCCATGGACAAATCAATTTTCGAAAACTGCTGGCCACCGTGTAATTTTGAGAATAATTCGTGAACCGTCGGCAAAGGATATTGTTCTACTACTAATTGTTTGTTAATGGTCACAGAATAATCCGCACACAATCTGACGGAACCATCACGTTTGAGTACGGGCACAATTGGTGATGCATAATCCGAATGTTTAACCGGTTTTAACACTCCTAGGTTTAGTAATCGTTCGATTTCCTTATCGACTTTGTCGCGCAAAGCAAAGGCAATGGGACGCGCTTTAAAAAATACCGGTTTTGCATCATTATTTAGTTTTAATTTTACCTTATAGTTTTTGAAAGCGCCCAACTTGTCTGAAAATACTTCAGGGAACCGTATTTGCAACCGCTCAATTGCATTTTGACTGTCATTTAGAAAGTTAACTCGTGTTAATTTTAATTTAAATATTGATATGAAATCGCGGCCTAGCAGCGGTGGGCCGCCGTGACGTATAACAAATACATCAAGTGTATGTGTGCGCTGCATATATGTTATTGCCAAACGCACATAACCTACACACTGCATCTTGTTTCCCGTGTAACTATAAAACTTTTTGTGAGACGTATGCAATGGTATACTCGCAAACAACTTTTTGTATGTACCCTCAGATATGACTGTCACAGCTGATCCACTATCTATTTGAAATACTATATTCTGGCCATTTATTGTGACCGTTTCTGTCATGGGTTCCCCCCGGGCTGAACAAATGTTATAAAGTGACTTACCATCGTCGTCCTCGCTCACATCCCCCGTTAACACGTAGTTAATTTTATTGCACATTCTACGCAAATGCCCTACTGTGTTGCACTTTTTACACTTATACTTTGCGAACCGACATTGAGACGACTTATGATTAGCACGACCGCACACCGAACACTTTTCTTTCTCGGCACTATTAATCGGGTTGGCACTTTTTTGTCCTTTCGCGATCTTGAACACCTGTACTTGGTCTGTTGATGTAGAAGCAGTAGCGGCAGCGCCCGCGCGGGCGCATCTTACGCTCTCTGCTAACTCCACCGCCTTCGCCAAGGTCAAGGTCTCCAAATCCCGCGCAAACAGTTTCTCCCGTTCAGGACCCGCTACCATCCCCATCACAAATCGATCACGCAACGCCTCTTCCACATTGCTGAATCCGCAATGCACCGTTAGTCCGCGTAGCCTTGCTGCCCATTGCGTATATGTCTCACCCGGCTGCTGCGTAGCTGCGTAAAAGTTGTGCCGCTCGCTGAACCCGCAACGTTTTGGAGTGAAGTGGTTATCCAATAACGTCACTAGATCCTCATATGGCACCTCTTGAACGTCTTTGGGCAGGGCTAAGTCTGCTGCCAACTTGTAGGTACTATCATTGAGTGCGCTGAGTAGTATGGCTCGCCTTCTGGTTCCCGCCGCATCATTTTTCGCATCGATGTTATTTGCGATGAACCACTGCGTAATACGACCTTTGTATGTCTTCCAATCATTGACATTATGATCGAAAATTGATAAAATACCACAAAATGACTGGGCCATTTTTCAACTATGGATTTATTTTACGATTGTGGGTAAACTCGTCGCCACTGTTATGTAGGTACGTAGGGACACAAGTGAAACTACTGACAGCTAAAAGCACACTGTTTAATTGGTAGGTTAGAGTAAGGCAGGGACGCAGCCCATGCACACATACATAATATCGACACACACATATATAACACAATCTTTATAAAAATATTAGTCGATTAGCAAGTTTGGTAACCGGGCTGACTGTCCAGTATATAAAACAGCACAGACTTAAGAATCTTCACTGATCAAAGACGCATCCATTTCTAACTTTAGCACATAATGTAAGGTTAGGTACTGATGGTAAACCTTAGCCAGTCGTGTACAATTCTCATTAAATATTTAGCCACAACTGTAAACATTGTCTTAAACCGGTAGGAGGAGTACCTAACCAGTATTCTGAGACACATAGTTCTCCAGGCCGAATTTCGGCCATTTCGGCAATCTCAGCGGAGACTAGCCACCTATTCGGGAGATATTATAGTGCACAAGTGTGTGCGCAGACGCAGGTACACACTCTTCCCTCACTCTCAGAGTCCAATGAGATCAGGTGCAGTCGCAGAACCAACGGCTTAACGTACTTTCCGAGGCACGGGGGTTTTCTGACATATAAAAAGTAAGGCAAACCACCAAGTACCAAGGTTATAGCACTAAAATTAAAGATGACAATAATTTTAAACACATAATCATCAGCTATAATATATAAATATAACTACCAAACCACGCCAACTTTCAAACACAGCCCCCGTCAAAATGTACACCGCATTCAATTAAAACCAGTAATACTTTGGAAGTGAATCAACACACGCAGAACGATATCAAAGCTTTCGATATTCTGTTTAACACACGCTCAATTAAACAGTTATCGCGATAAAGCGCCAGCTATCGCGATATAGCGCCAGTGATCAAGCCTTTAGAATTTTCAATGCGCCAAATGTTAGATCAAAGGGTGATGGCTTATTCATTCGTTTGGAATATGTTTCATAGATGATTTAAGGATTGCTAGAAGAGAAGGGTTTTTTAATTTCTGAAGTGAAAACGTCTTTAGGCGCACTTTGCGCTGTCTGTACAGTACTGTAACAGTGAAATAACTGAACCGACAAGCTTGGGCCGGTGACGCTGAATCGGGTATACCTACTCGGCTTCAGTCGGGTATACTCCGTGCTGAATCGCGTATACTCGGGTCAAATCGTTTCTATCATATGGTCGCCGTTGCCACACACATGTGCTGTGTGGCACACATTTTTTTTTAAGGTGGCAAATGGGCCCATGGCCCACCTGATGGTAAGAGGTCACCGTTGCCTATGGGCATCTGAAATACAAGAGCCTTCACCAATTCGTGTCCATCCTAAAGAGAAAGGTGAATTATTCTTGAAAATTGTCACCTTGATCAAAAATTTATATCTTCCCAACTCAAGCTGAATTTTGCAGTAAACTACATTAAGTTTAATTAAGGTAACGCATGGCTTGGAAATGGACAAATTGTTTAAACGTGTAGCATTTTCTAAAATATTTTTGTAATCAATTAAATCTACCTAGCCTTTTCCAACTATGTTGGGCTCGACTTCCAGTCTATCCGAATGCAGCTGAATACCAGTATTTAACATGGAGCGGCTGCCTATCTAACCTCCACAACCCAATTACTGGGTAACACGATACTTCTTGGTAAGATAACCAATCTTACCAAGGGGTATCTTCAGACTATGGGCTTAAAAAAGAACTTGTTACTTAAATATTTTTGTTATAATGTTTTGTTTTCTTTGACCTGATTCCTTCCAGCCTCTTTATAGCAAGGGTAGGCATATGATTGAGTGTTTATTAGGTTAGGCTTCCTGTTATTTTGTACTGATGGATCTTTCTGTGGCTTTGTGGCTAGCGGGGTTTCAGAGCAGTGAATAGAACAAAAAGAAACATTCTATGGAGCGGTCGAAGGGGCAATTAATGTGTAAGCTTTGGTGGTGTAAAGTGGTGGAAAATATACCAATTTTTATAGCCATGTGTAAGTTAAGCAGGGTTCGATTTTCTGGATACCAGAGTCAAGTGTACTTTACTACTTGTTACTACTCTTCTGTACCCATTTACGGACCAACCGCGGCAAGCGTAGCTTAACCTGATCGATCGACCCGTACGGTTAGTATTTTTTAGCCACAAGCCCCACCTTAAAGGATATGAGACATCATCATCTGCCTACCTTTTCCCAACTATGTTGGGGTCGGCTTCCAGTCTAACCGGATGCAGCTGAATACCAGTTTTTTACATGGAGCGACTGCCTATCTGACCTCCACAACCCAGTTACTGGGTAATACGATACCCCTTGGTGAGACTGGTTGTCAGACTTTCGGGTTTCTGACTATCCGTAACGACCGTCAAAGATCCACGAATGACAGCCGGGACCAACGGCTTAACGTGCTTTCCGAGGCACGGAGGGGTCTCGGTATGCAAAGATGGTCACCCATCCACAGACCAACCGCGGCAAGCGTAGCTTAACCAGATCGATCGACTTGTGCGGCTGTTATTATTGCGCCACGGGCCCCTCTCTTAAAGGATATGAGACATTAATAAAAATATGATTTTAATCCATACCTACTTACTCAAACGAGTCTCGCCCAACGAGACTCCTCTCTATTCAGATTAACAGCGAAAAGAATGAACTGTTTTGTATCTCACATTTTGTATCTTACATGACATCAAAACTTGAGCAACAGCATGCCACATTGTACCATCAATCATCTTCCTCATTTCACATACCCATACCTACCTCGGATCCCTACCACCACTTCCCTTGATAAAAGCGTGATGATTTTCATACTGCTTGCTCCCCCAGCATTATAATTTCAAAGAGTAGGGTACCAGGTATGTAGTACATAAACTATATGGAGGTGACGATGATGATCCATGGAGACTTGTGTATTATTTTGTATTTGATGATGCAGGGAGTGTGGACTTAGGTAAAGTGTCTGCAGTAAGTAAAATACCATCTCAGACACTAATCTGCATGCTCCTCACATGATCTGATTAAGATGTCTAGACTTTAAAAGAAACCTGTGACCTCTGAGTTTATTTATGTGCTTCCTCTCAGAGAAGTAAGTTAGGAAACATCGACCTCATCTACTTTTGAAATATTATTATTTCTTTTCAACATGTAAAAGTGTTTTTAAAACCAATTTACAGGAAAAAAAACTAAAAATATTGAATGGTTTAAAGGGTGGTCTTGGGTGCAATGGTGGAAAAATGTGTGATCGATGACGATGAAGCAGTAAACAACATAGAAAACGAAACGGCAAACATTATACACGAGAAATATTGTGAGCAACAAAATAAAAATAACGTCACGGTCGATGCTGTTATTGAACAATTGGCTGCAGGACTACGTGTCAAAAGTTCTTTTCCTGTGTCGGATGTGAGATTCGTCTTAGTTCATGATACAGGACAAACTACAAATGTGGAGCTACTTTATTTTCAAATAGAAGAAAGACTATTTTCGACACAACTACGAGTCCCAACACCCCAGTCACAGTAGTCAAGCCAAACACCACGAACCCTACAGGGGATGTCGACAAAGAGCGGTGAGTAATTACAGAAAAATGGGGAATAACTAGGTCATCGCAGATGTGTGCACGGATTATGGTGTTCTACAGGGTATTAAGGGTAAACGGCCGTGTGTGGTACGCAGCAATTTATGTTTGTAGATGTAATGTCCGGAAATCATTAGGTAATGCACGTCTTAGCTTGTTGTGGAGATCCTGGGTATGTGCTAGACTCAGTTTCTAAAAGCCTGGACAAACTTCAGTACATATAAAAATAAAAATCCTGACTTACTCACTGGCTGAATCAACGCCCAGTCCAAAACAAAGAGGTTCCCTTTATTATGTAGACAAGGAATAAGGTAGGTTATTCGAATATAGGGCTGTCGCTGGTAAAGTGCTAGTCTTCAGAAAAGCTATTGCAGAATCCCATCGGTGGATAATTATTGTAATTTTGGTCATACATTTCCATTCCATTACATGCTGCTCCACCTAAACAAATTATACCAAACAAATGACAGAAAGTACTCAGACTGCAATAATGCGCACGCCACTGACACCACCCCACATGCAGACATTGCCTAATCAATAGTCAAATAACTCCACATTACACATGGTGTGCTGCAATTTCATCAAAACACCGCCACATACACCCTCTATAGACAAATCCTATTGCATGCCTTTCGCCACCCTGTCATTGCGATGCCGAATGACGTCATTGAGGCAAGAGATGGATTCGAACCATAATTTCTGGACACAACTCCATACACCACGAAATCATCAAAATTGCGGTACAAATTTAAATTGAACATACATTGCTGCATCAGTCAAGGATACTATTGAAGATGATCAAAGAGAGTGAGCAATGGATGATAAACATAAGGATATAGACGAATGATTGGGGGATGTAATTGGTAAATGACGTGTGCCATTTAGAGGCCTGATGGACGAACATTAGGCCGTCTGCGCCGTTGTGGGCCGGACGCATTCCATTTGTTCGAGGGTTTCGCACTAATTCCACAAATGTACCAACGGGTTGGCGGGAAAAATGTGAAGTAATGTGTCACATGATAATACCGGCCATGTTCTTTTTTCCTTTTTTAAATGCAACTCTTTTGTGGGAAGTTGACTTTAATTTTCATCATTTGGACACGTTCACGCAAAGGGGTTTTTTACCATTTTTTTTTTTTTTGTGAAAAGGTTTTGTCAGGTCCGATGAAAGTAATTTGTTTGTTAATTTTGCAGACTAATAGTAACAATGAAACATCAAAGACTTGCTATTAACTGAATATGAACACTACATACGAATGTCTTAGCAATTTTGTAATAATCGTCGAACATGCTTTGCTGATAAATATTAACAACCGTGTTTTGTATTGCAGTAATTCTAAAAAAACTCTGTTAGTTAATTAAACATAGTGCGCAGTGCCCTTCAAAGTAAGTTGACATTTTTCCACCATAGCTGCGATGCCACATTAAGATTTAAAATAAAATATTAGATTTTTTTTTATGATAAGTCATAAACGATACAACGTTCAAATAATTTTTTAATTTTAAATTTGGATTGTTGTTTTGTTACTATTTGTTGTATTCTGGACGCTTTTAACGTGTATGTTTTTTTTTATTTTTTACACCGTTCTCACATTATTTGTATAATCATAAATTGTATAATCATAAATTCAAAAGTAATGATGTAACAAATATTTTTGTAAAATGTAATTTAAAAATAAAGTAATTTAAAAAAGAAAAAAACCCGACTGCAAAACTGAAAAGCTATAGACAAGCCCATTTTAAATTAAATAAAAGTTGGAAGCAGGCGGGACCCATTTGAATTTGAAAATATAATAAAAATGGTCCCGTCTGCTTCCAACTTTTATTTAATTTAAAATGGACTTGTTTATAGCTTTTCAGTTTTGCAGTCGGGTTTTTTTTATTTTTTAAATTACTTTTTTTATTTCCAGCTTTTTAGTTTACAAATGTGAAAGATTTCGCAAACGATTTAGTTCTTGCTAGCTACGTGTTTTTTACGATTTGTCACTTCGAATTACTTTTAACCATACAAGTTATATATATTTTTGTAATCACCTTTTAAAACCCTTTATTTTGATACCCCACTCGATAGGTTTTGAGAAAAAAAAATTTTTGTTGAAGACATATTGCGCCAAAAATCAGCCATTTAATTTTTTTTTTTCAATTTTGATATACCCAGTGTCACTCTCACAATTAAGACGAATCTAACGGCACCTCTCAAGTTGAAATCGATCAAGCCGTTTAGGCTACAGAGCGTGCCAAAGAAATATACATACATACATACATACACTCGAAAAACATAACCCTCCTTCTGACGCAGTCGGGTAAAAAGAGTGTCCATTGAGTTTTTTGCCCGTTTTTCTCCATAGGTACCTACGCTTTGGAATGGGCAACTTGCTTCATATTTTCTGACTGACCGACTTCTTGACAAATTCATAAGTGCCTGTTAATGGTTTAATTGAAATAAATGCTTTGAGTTTGAGTTTGTGAATATTTGAAACTACGTAGTTGAATCATAATGTGACATCACAGCTGAAATGGAAAATTGTCAACTAACTTTCGAAGTTGTCTGTGTGGTGCGGGACACCACCTCATACTTCCCGTGGGTGTCGTAAAAGGCGACTAGGGGTCTAACCGGAGAATGGGCAGCAGCGTTCTCTATGCATTCCACCACCATACCATACTGCGATAGCCAACTCGCCTGCCAAGCGTGGCGATTATGGCAAACCCTCCCCCTTTTGGGAGAGGCCTATGTCCAGCAGTGGACCGGTTTCGGCTGAAATGATGATGATCTTTCGAAGGGCACTGTATGCATAATCACTGTATAATGCAGAATCAGCCTATAATGTTCAAACTGCTGGGACACAGGCCTCCTCTATATAAGAGGGAGTAAGCCATAATCCAGCACGTGGGCCCAATGCCGGTTGGGCACTGTATATACGCAGTGGCTCCATGTAAAATACTGGTATTCAGCTGCATCCAGTTAGACTGGAAGCCGACCCCAACATAGTTGGGAAAAGGCAGGCAGATTGAATTCGATTTAATTAAATCTAATTAACAAGTAAACACTAGCTGTAACTAAAGTAGACGAATGAACTAAAGCAGATGCTGTCATAAGCCATTCCATTCATTCGCCGTAAAATCATTATGAAACCCTATCAAGCTAACAAGAAATTCTATCCTATCCTTACCAAGCTTTCTAGAAGTTTCCAAAGTGAGTGGTAGCTTGTAGCATTTAAACCCCACATCGAATATACTCTACACTCACACAAAATTGTTAATGAGAATAATATAAGTAAATATTTTATTTCGTTTTATTTTTATATTTTTGTTTTGTTTTTTATTTCTCTTTTTATTTAACTATGTAAAGAAATACTTTGTCAAGTGCCAATGAGTTACAAATATTGGCTAGTGACTTTGCTGCGGAGGGACACTGATCTCTAAGATACAGGGTCACCCCTAGTTTAGAGATCAGGGTTGCTATGTATTGTGCTTAGCATAGCCACTCAGTTATATAACATATAACATTACTCCTACGCAAGCATAACATCACAAACATCTTTCAACAAACAAGCAAATGATGCGTGAACAACAAATGCACTCTCCGGCCTTGACATTCAGTATACCAACATCGTAATAAAGTAATAACTTTAGGATAATGTTCAATACATTTTCCATTTCCTTTCAGACTTGTTTCAATACTTTCTAACAAAGGGCGTCCTTCAGATGTTTCAGTATGAATATCTGGAACGTGTAGAGATTGACCTAGACCTTGGCATTCACATTGAAGAAGAAAGCAAGGTTTCTAACTCGACGGTTTTCTATTTGGGAAGCAAATTAGTGGAAGAGCTTCATAGGCAAAAATGAGAAGAATAAAATATGCTAAGCTTTTATGTACTTAATTAATATTAAATGGTTTTTTCTTTTTATAAATTATGCATCAGATACTTGTGTGTAGTAAGGTTTATGAAGCAGTCTTTTGGAACCAAGAGAAAATAATAACTTTTGAAATAAAACTATATTTAGAAACTTTGAAACAACTGACAGAAATATGTAACAGTATTCTGCAATGAAAACTGCAGTACCCAGGCAATAATATGACACACTAGCTGCGCCCCGCGGTTTCATCCGCATAAATGTCGATCCCGTGGAAATATCGGGATAAAAAGTAGCCTATATAATCCAGGGTGTCAGCTAACTCCATACAATTTTATCAAAACTGGTCTGGCCGTTTGAGCGTGTAGAAGTAACAAACATGTAAACACATACACACAACCCCTCACTAACAAACTTTCGCCTTTATAGTATTAGTGTGATCCAGCTTTAAAAAGAGGCTGTCGCGCATTAAGTGGCAGATACGACATGTCAGCTCTAAGAAGGTGAACTAGTTCGTACTGTATAAATCTATTTAAAAAAATACTACGCCTTTCATATCACCACTGTGTAAAACAACGTATTTTTAAATCGAATCTAATCTAACTAGCCTGTATTTTCCCGCTGCCCTGCCTGCTCTCCTTTCCATTTTCCACACAATTTTTTTTTTATTGTAGTCCTTTCGGTAGAAGTCAAGCTCGTCCCGCCATCTTCGCCATGTCCTGCCGCGATGTCGTCGTGCGTTTAATGGGACCTATCGGTGGTCCTTTAGTTCATTTCTCATCTGGTAGGGGGCAGACATATTCGGCCCAGTCCCACGTAAGCTTGGTCGAAATAAAAATCTACCGGTTCAGTACAGACCCTAACTCAATCCTTGACATTCGAGCAAGGTCGGAGATAACAAAGGACTAAGACGCACGCTGTGCAGTATAATTTTATGAGAAATAGAACCTGCAGCGATAGCACAGAATTGCACTAGGAAAGATCTGGAGTAGGTGTTGTGACGTCACTTGTTGAAGCGGTGTAAGCTCTTTTTATGTTAATTAGGTTTGTAGAAGTTCTCCTTTAGGTGCATTTGTCCAGTCTGTGTGTGTAGCTTTTGCACCAAAACTCTACTACTCTATTTTTTTTTATTCGGAAAACTTTTGCTTTTGCATTGTTAAATAATAGCCTCCCCGACCGTTTTCGGTCACGGTGGTCAATCTCAATGGAGATTAGCCAGGTACGCAGGAGATATTATTGTGCACAAGTGTGTGCGCAAGCGCAGGTGCACTCTCTGTTCCCTTACTCTCATAGTCCGATGGAACGACAATCCGACACGACCGAGGAGAGTTCAGGCGCAGGACCAACGGCTTTACGTGCTTTCCGAGGCACGGGGGTATTAAACCGCCAACTTCCAAACTCCGGACTGTTACTAGGAAATTCCTAATGGAAAACCCAATAACACTTTGTCCGACCCGGGAATCGAAGCCAGGACCCCACGCTCAGCAGTCGCGCTTGCAACCACGAGACCAAGGGGGCAGTCAACACTGTTAAATAATATTTATGTAAACACGGATGCTAATTCACGGAAATGGCAAAGGTACAGGGATGCCTATTCAGGCAAGATCGGCTATAAAAAAGTATGCACGCTGTGCAATAAAATTTTATGCGAAATAGAACCTGCAGCGATAGCACAGAGTTACACTAGGTAAGATCTGGAGTAGGTGTTGTGACGGCACTTATTAAAGTGGTGTATCTTTAAGCTCAAGAAATACGCTTTTTATGTTAGTTAGTTTGTTAAAAGTTTTCCTGTAGGAATAATCTTCAGAGACTCCAGTATGTAGCTTTTGTACCGGAACTCTGTAAAACTCTGGCAAAACAGATAAACGAGGAAAAGGCAAAAGTACCAATATGTAATTGTACTTGTGCGTTACCACTGCTAAATGTCGAATATTCCCGATAAAAAAGGCCCGTTCGTCAACACTGTGAACGAATGAAACAATTTTTTCCCGATCGTCAACGGTGTTGACTACAAGGTCTTATTGATCGGGAATATTCGGTAAAAATCGTTATAATCCAATCCGTCCAACGCTGGTTGGTAGATGTCATATGTTTTCGAATTTTTGATACTAGGGTATGCCGGTTTCCTCACGATATTTTCCTTCACCGTTTTGAGAGCAGTGGTGATGAATAACCTCTGGGCCGCCACTGCTCCTCAATATTCAACCGTCATTACAATAATCGTTCTTTTACAGTAAGACAGAAACTATTGCTGCATTAGGACAAAATACAGACTGCTTCTTCTTTCAAATCGCTATACGTACCACATTTAACCCTACACGAACTACCAACACTGCAACACTTAGTTTGCCACCCCATTTTTCCCCAAGACACGCTGCAAGAGTACTTTGAATAATTGAAAAAAAACTGTCAAGTGTTTGGGGTCCCCCAGACCCTTTATAGGTCAGTAGCGTAATGCTGAGCCGTGAACACGGAAGGGTTAAGAGTGCACGGGGGAGTGTTAAAAATGTAACGCCTTGTTAGCAGAATGTTCTTGGGTCTGTATGTACCTACATAGGTTTTCTTTAGTGTTATCTAGTGGTATAATTTCCAAGAAATTACAGAAAAATTTAGGTGACTCGGAAATTGATAGTAGTAGATTTAATTTATTATAATGGACACACACTTCCTTCATTATGTGTTTGTTATTCTAGGTGACCATCAAGATGAAGGGACCAAGTCTTGGATTTCAAATCAGCCTATATAAAAGTTTAATACTATAAATCTACTATTTGCTACCTTTGCATTAATTTTAGCTATCTTAATGTACACGTAGTTATTTATCAAAATCCTTGGTCCCTTTGAGTTCAAAATGGAGGGACTATATGGGTAGACTGGTTGGAGTATCCTACCTATACAATGTGTTGATTTGCATCCTCGTCAAAGTTCAGGAGGTTGTCATAAAATACATAAATAATCAATTGAAGTACGTTATGGGGCAATAACTAGTAAGCGCTGCTTTTTTTTTGTTGTTGTAATTTAACAGTATTTCAGAATTACACCCTTAATTCAATACAAATAAAACAGAATCACCCGACTACGCACACAGCGACAATGCATGCAGCTGTTTTTCCCCGTCGCGCCAATGCGCGTGCAATGACCGGTAGCAATAATTTTACCTAATTTTATTTCGATAATCACCTACATTATTGTCATAAATTTCGCTTGATAATTAACTAATTTTTGAGCATCATTGGAATACGGAAATCTTACTAATGACAGTAATACTAGTGCGCCAAAGAAAAGTTCACTGACCTGTTATCAGATGATTAAATGATTTTGTTTTTATTTGTGGATTAAATTGGTTGATTTGAAACTTTCCTTCCTACATAACGGGCTTAGGGCCTAATAATAATAATACCTACCTTAGTTAGTGTACCGATCTACTAAGTCTAAAAATGATGTTTTCTACGTTTGATGAAATGGAAAGACGTGCTAGTTAAGTATAAGTACGTGGTGTACTTACTTTCAACTCTTAGGTAAACACTCGTCCATCCACAGGATGTTAGCGTCTTGGTGTTCCAGGAACCAGCGACCAAAATGTAACCCGCACAGCATTATCACCTGGGTGAATGTCTTGTGCCCGATCAGGATACATTTCCACGAACATCCGGATGGCTCCACTGATGGCGACCATCTCCACCAACTCGGCATTTGAGTAATTGTCCGTCATCACACTTTGTAACTACGTCTCGATGTACGGAAATTCGCAAAGCGCACTCGCGAATATGTCGGCGAGTTCAAACACACTGTCGGCGCCGGCGCCGTGCGCCGCGGCAAGAAAGGGAAAAGGGGCGTGGCTAGGAGCGGCGCGGTAGAGTGTGATTGGAGGATGGGATTGATTACCTACGAATTTATCGAATGAGAATTGCAGAATGGTTTGCATTTGTGTGTGTGTGAAGCGCGGTTATAGGGCTAGTAACAGACGGGCCGCGTTTAAATACGGCTGGTTCACACTTACGGATTTCCTTAAATAAGAAAATAAAATAAAAAAATACCTACTCATTTTATTGTTGATTTGGGTCGAGAATCATTAGCATAATTACGTCCTTGAATTTGACTAGGATGCAAATCAACACATTGTATAGTGTTACAATACCTTAATTCTACTTTAGAAATATGTAATTTGTTTATCTCTAACATGAATCGTTTGAGGAATATCGACCATAAATGTTGGTCCCTCCATAATGATGATTGATTAATATGGTAATAAAGAGTATTCTATTCTATTCTATTCTATAGAACAATTTAGTCAGACATGTTAATGGATAGTTTTTCTTATTTTTCGAAGAATTAATATTTAGTACCTATTTTCTACCTTTAGATTATGCAAATGATTTACGTTAAAATATATCTTAAAAAAGTACTAATTATTTTTTATAGGTATTTGTATACAAGATGTATAATAATTGAAATAATTGTAACCCAAAAGGATAATTGAACTCATCGTTATGAACAACATTTACAATGGAACCAAAGTAAAATGCGCGCAAAAAAATCAGCGGTTCCAAACATTACATATTTAACAAAATCCTTGGTCCCTCCATTTTGACGTGAAAATTATTATTTTTAAAGGATTTTGTTAAATAACTATCTATAATACATTGAGGTAGCTTTATAGTATTAAACTTTTATGTAGGCTGATTTAAAATCCAAAACTTTTACTTGCCTTACGTTGGCCGATTCGCGATTCACTCAAGAACACGTTTACCCCAACGGCTAACGGTCATTGGTTCTACGGGTAATATGGCCGGCCCATTGCCACTTCAGCTTGCTTATTCTGTGAGCTATGATGACAACTTTGGTTCTCTGTCGGATCACCTCATTCCAGATTCTATTCATAATGAATTATCTAAGCTAAACCTCTTGACACGGCAATCAATTCCGAAACTCGAGACGGAATTAACAAAAAAACATTTTCTCAACACGCCCATAAATAATCCGAATTGATGTTAATTAATGACATTGAAGATTAATAAAGAGCGGGAATCAAAAGGCGAATTATAAGGAAATCTGAAGAAACAAGGGGGGGTAGAAATGAAAATGTCACGAAGTAATCGGATGGTTGGCGGCAGACGAGACGTTGATAAATAGTCGTCAATGTTGGTGGGATGGCGTGAGGTCCAAGTTAGGAACGAAATAAGAGCGTAAGATTTTGACACCATTTGCTTCACAAAAGACAACGTCCTTTTTTTTCTGTAAGTAGGTTTGTAAGCTCTTTTACACGTCAATATCTTTTTTAAACTAGATGAGGTCGGCGTTTCCTATCTGACTACTCTGAGAAGAAAGGCCGAAACAAACTCAGAGGTCACAGTCTCTTTTAAAGTCCAGACATAATCTTGGTCAGATCATGTTAGGACCATGTAGATCTGTGCTGTGATCTGTGTGTGTGTGATCTGTGATCTGTCCTTTGTACAGTTTCTATATTTATGTCTGTAATTTATATGGTGTACATAATAAACAGTATTCTATTCTATTCTATCTGTGTCTTTTGAGAAAAGAAGATTAAGAGAGAGAATAAGATTGAGTGGACCTGTTCAGTCAGTGCACGCATTTGTCAGTCTTGAGTATCATTCCAGAAAGTAAGTGAACTGGTGGAACTGGTGGTTTGATATTATGCATAACTCGACGCATCTCTGGAATGCGAGGCCCGCATTCCTTAGCTCGCCCCGCAAATGTTAGGCCTTTGTCTCTGTCTTTGTTACCGATACGCGAGTCGATAATTTGGCTAGTTTTCTGTTGTTGTTTGAATTATATTTTTTATTAGGTATATTACCAAAAAACCAAAATGACGTCATCAACGCCAAGCGTCGAGTTAATGTGACCGCGTTGTACGTACATTTACTTACTTTGTCTATTGGAGAAAGTAAAGAAAACTAAGTTACAGTTTTACAGAACCTTTATGTGTAGCACTACGTTTAGTAAGACAGGCTGGTTATAATTGTGTCGATGTTCCATTCGAAGATTCAAACGAAGGTGTCAAATATTATATTATGGTGTTTTCGTTTCAATGAATAAGATTCGTATTTTTAGCTTAAAGCTGTAAAGTCGTTTTATCAATATAATAATTACGAGTCCATCGTGTTCTTATTTGTGTACCTCCCGATGGTACTATAGAGGACCCCTCAGGACCTCTATAGTACCACCACCCTAATTGAGTAACACTTTCTATCACAATCCGAAGAATTTTGAAGGAAATTGCTAATCCATTGCTTCACATGATTGAAAAATTTGTCTGCTCAGCAAACTAAATAACGCAATAAATGTGGATAGACTGTCAAAATGAAACGTATTGCCATTGTGTGTTACCCCACTATAGTCATAAAGCACATATGGCCTTATTATAAAATAAAGTTTTATGCCTATTGGATAAGTTTGACCAATCGATCCATTTTCGAATTTCGAACTTTATTTAAAAAAAAAAAACAAACTATTCTTAATCGGATATCAAATCTTTAACTTGTACCACAAGAAGAAGAAGACAAAAGATGTCTGTATCACTAATAGGCTTAACAATAATGTTAGTAGCTGCACTCCGGTTAATTGTTTACGATACTGTGTGTCACGGGGCTCGCGGGGAGAGAGATTAGATACGTTTTGTTTTGATTGTGAGGCTCTTCAGATTAGGGAAAATGTTATTAGTAAAGGATTAGGGAATAATTATATTTTTAGGTAGGTTGTAGGCTGTATACAACATTATTATTTGCGAAACCCGCAACACGTGTCTAGTATTTTTATGTAAAGAATCTATGTACAAAGTTTCAAAACTGTATCATGAAAAATCACAAAGTTATAAGCTTGTTAAGTTACCTGTTTGTCCGTACCAAAACATGCTCACCCGCGCCACTCTTGCGCTTATTGATAATAGTACCTAGGTACCTAACCGTTCGGCCCGGAGATTGATTGGATAACCTACTTAGTGTCGCTCGGTGTCCAACTTTTAACCTTTTCTACATATTTTGGGATAAAATTTAAAATGGGAGAAAGATTATTGGAATCGATTCAGTTACTTATTCTGAACAAACTATATTCAGGTTTCGCATATATACTAAAAATAACGTTGTATAGTAGCAACGACATAGACATTAAAACAGAAGACGAGCTAGCAGGGGATCGAGGAGCGGGGTGGAGGGGGGCTCAGGGGATCTGGGGTCCTAAAAAGGTCATTTTGGAGGATCATAAAAGGATAACATTATGAATTATAATATGGCGAAGACAGTCCGTGTTATTCTTGGATTTGGATTGGATTGATTGGTATTTTAGTACAGACAAAAAAAAAATTACTGAAAAATGCTTCACTAATGGGATTTGATTCGATTAACTTAAGAGCGTTTACGCCGTACGGCATTTCATACAAACTTTCAAGCCCTTGTTTTTCGAAAATAAAGAACCGATTTTAATGAAACTTCATACGCATAAGCAGGATACAAAGGTCTAAAAAGTTAGTAGAAAACATTTTCGAAATGTCTTATTTAAATAAAGATAATTGGAAATCTCTGTTTCTATGGAAAGTTTAAAATCGGTCTAATTTGGCTGTAACACTATTTTTCGAAAATGTTCTCTACTAACTTTTTAGACCTTTGTATCCTGCTTATGCGTATGAAGTTTCATTTAAATCGGTTAATTCACTTCGAAAAACAAGGGCTTGAAAGTTTGTATGAAATGCCGTTCGGCGTAAACGCTCTTAACAGTTAATCAGTCCATTATGTTATCCTTTTATGATTCTGCCAAAGTGGCCTTTTTAGGCAACCAGACCGGAATAACTAAAAAAAACAGCTGATTGGAGTTGGTTTTGGTTTCGTTTCGGTCGATATATCAGTTCTATCACTCAACTCAGCCTATCGTAGTCCACTGCTAGAGATAGGGCTCTCCCAGGCCGCGCCACAACACCCTGTCCTCCGCCTTCCCATCCAGCCTGTCCCAGCCGCCTTCTTAGTCGTCAGTCCATCTAGCTGGGAGGCATCCCACTCTACTACTACTACATGCCGATACGCGGTCTCCACTCCAGGACTCGTCTGCTTCACCGGCCACCAGTCCTTCGACAAACTAGACCAGCCCACTGCCACTTCAGTTTGCTTACTCTGCAATCTATGTCGGTAACTCCGGTTCTTTTCCGAATAACTTCATAATTCAGTTGTACATTCTAAATCCAAATAAAACTATGTCTACAACCTCCAATTAGTTACTTTAATTGATCGAAAACACAAACTGCATAAGCATTGAAAAAGCAATAAGATTATTTTTCATTTGGGTGCAAATACGTGTGCGTTTTTCATTACTTTTAATGACCGGACCATATTAATTTATGCACCTATGAATAATTTTATTCAACACACAGTTCCCATCATATTTATTGGAAACGTGAAAAATCGCCAACCCTTCAAATGATGACAGAGAAAACGACCGGTCATTTACACCCCGACATTTTTAAAATGGCGTTCATAATCGTTATTAATATGCGTATGAACCATCTAATATTGAGCGTTTATGCAAATATACAGTATTTGCTAAAACGCACAGAAATTTGCATACATTTGCGGTACCGTTTTTTGTGTTCAATGACACGTGAGAGGTATAAATATTGTCTCTCATTTTTGTTTTGCCGTTTCTACTTTGCATAAGCATTGCAGGGTTGGTTCCGCCGTTTTGAATAATTAAGGCGATTGTATTTTTTTTAATGTTGGCGTTTAGATCGTGGAATTAATTTACTTAGTGTTTTTGTTAACGTAGCAATTTGAATTCCTTTGCTGCAGGAAATGCGAAATAATATGTGTCCTTGTACGGTTTACGTATTTATTTTGTCTTTAGTCAAAATAATCAACCGTTCCACACATTTGGGTCGAATAGGTATTGAAGTTTTACAACTGATACTGTTGTTACAAGTGAATAGACTAAAAAAATTCTCCCACGGAGAATTTTTTTTGAACTTTTACTATGGGACTAAATCGAGTCGACTAAATAAGAGCGAGTCGGACTCGCGCACCGAGGGTTCCTTAACATCCGGGTTTATGCATAAGGTATATGTTTATGAAATTAAATGTTTTTTTTATTTTTGAGTTGATTGAATGGTAAATTGTGGTTTACGATTTATGACGTATTAAAAAAAAAGTACTTACTAGATCTTGTTCAAACCAATTTTCGCTGGTAGTTTACATGGTAATGTACACCATATATTTTCTTTAGTTTTATCATTCTCTTATTTTAGAAGTTACAGGGGGGGGGACACACATTTTACCACTTTGGAAGTGTCTCTCGCGCAAACTATTCAGTTTAGAAAAAAATGATATTAGAAACCTCAATATCATTTTTGAAGACCTATCCATAGATACCTCACACGTATGGGTTAGACGAAAAAAAAATTTTTTAGTTTCAGTTCTAAGTATGGGGAACCCCAAAATTTATTGTTTTTTTTCTATTTTTGTGTGAAAATCTTAATGCGGTTCACAGAATACATCTACTTACCAAGTTTCAACAGTGTAGTTCTTATAGTTTCGGAGAAAAGTGGCTGTGACATACGGACGGACAGACAGACAGACAGACAGACGGACAGACAGACAGACAGACAGACATGACGAATCTATAAAGGTTCCGTTTTTTGCCATTTGGCAACGGAACCCTAAAAATCAGCTGTTCCCTACATATGTTTGTATAACTCGTCAAAATATAGGGAACAGCAAATTTTTTTTTCGCGATTTAAGGTTCACTCCAGAAGATATTGCGTAGCTTCCCGAACGCTGTCCAGCCGAGGCGTATTCGACTAAGCCAAATAGTAGCTAAAAATTGTTACCATTTTACTCTTTTATATTACCTTGAAGATAGGTAGACGATCTGCTGAAAATAAATAAATAATTCGAGATGCATTTCTATGAAACTATCAAAAATAGGTATCCTATTTGATGCAGCTGTAAATTCAATGACAGTTTGAGACCTTTCATAAATGCGATGCAATTTCTGAAACACCGCAGTATAAAGTGATCTTCAGACGGATCACAGAATAATGCAACGTGTGCGCTATTCTGGGACCAAGACATTATGCACAGTTTCAAGAGACACAACAAAATACTGGCGATTTTTTTTGTTTATGAAACAATATTTTGACCATAGATCATTTTTCTCGTAGCAGCCCAAATTATAGCGCTCACGTTGTGGTAAAAATACTGGCCAGTCAGCAAAGTAGGAACAGGAATGCACAGCATCCCAATTGCATACGAGTATTGTCAGTGAGAGTGTGTTACTCTCAATGACAATACAAAGAATTATGAAGGAAATTCCTGATCGAACGAAAGTGGTTGCATTGTCAAAATTACTGGCATTGCCATTGTAAGTGCGTTATCAAATTACCCTGCTGGATGGGTTACATATACTTAAAGATTTGCTACTGTGACGATCGAAGTATGTTTATATTAGATTAGTACCTATGTAGGTTCAAACAGACGCCAGCACATCAAGCTACCCGAAACTGTCAAATTTTCCCAATCAACATTGAACCTTATGCTTTAGCGATAAAGTTGAAAACCTATTAAATAAGTTTGACAGATTGTAGTAGCTTGATGTGCTGGCGTCTGTACATTTTCGCGTACTCTGATACAAATATACAGTTTGTCGCTAACCGCCTTTTAATAATAATATTGCTATCCAATTGTAATTTTAATAAATTTAATAAAATCATAACTTAATTTATTTTTATCTATTTCTTATATTATTAATTATGAACATAAATATTTGTATGTCGTAATATGACTGTGTTAAGGATTCATAATAATAATAATATAATATATGTTAAGACCGATATTGTACCAATACTTATCGCAAATAAATTGATTTGATTTTATTCACGTCCCAGTTACTAGTAGTGATTAGTCGCAGCGTTTTGCTCGATCGTCTATCAACCCTTTACGGAACCTATTTTTAAGGTCGTATACTTTACGTTCCACAAAACAATAAACAATAGCATTACGTATTGACGGCTCAATCGATTCGACAGTTTTTATTGGCCATAGCGTCTCAATTTTATCTGAAAAGTGCATTGCCTTGTTGAACGAATGATGGTGGATAAATAAAACACCTATACACGTTTTATGTCGTCGTGGATGAAGGGTAATCGTGTGTTTTATTTTCTTACTGAGCTAGGATATAAGAGAAAAGTAACTAGGTGATTATCATAATAATAATACCAGCCTATTATTGAAGTGAAAACTTCTTTAAACCTTCTTTTCTCCTTCAAACATGCTCGACACACGATAAAATCGCGCGCGACACAAAGGCACCGCAAGTCGCGCAACGAGCGGTGCCTTTGTGTCACGCGCGATTTTATCGCGTGTCGCGCCTGTTTGAAGAAGCCTTAAATAAGTTTTCACTTCAATAATAGGCTGGTGCCTTTAGGCGCGTTGGACATTTTTTGAGGTGGGGAAAAAACCATTGAACTCGCGCGACTGTTACCGTAAGCGACACCGCGCGTGTTTTATAAGACGATTCAAAAAATACCCGCTTCGGATGTGTTCGGCTGTGCTCGGGATATACTCGGTTTTAATGTATATCCGATATGTCAGTGAATGATGGAAAAGTATTATGTTTGTGTTTTGTTTTCACTTCTGTTCGGCACTCCCGGAGTGCCACTGTTTTTTTTTTTGTCCCACTGCAGGGCAAAGGTCTCATACAGAGAAAGCACGAGTATTGGTCGCCACCACTGACATAGATACACCTAGATAACGCAAGAGCAACTACTTCGCGTGCCGTAAGCCGCCACTTTCGCGCTCAGTCCTGTGTGCTGCTGGCTGGGTGAGCGTGAGCGCTGGCGCTGGGCCCCGGGGGTGGGGCGGGACGGGTGCTGCTCGGTCTTTGAATCGATTAGATTTTCTCATCACTAAACATTGCTTGTGACGTCATAGAAGGTAGTCAAAAAATGGCACGCTTTGATTTCATACAGATCGTGATACTTGCGCTATCTAGGTCTATCCACGACATTATTTTTAGTATATGCAAAACCCGAAACAAGTGTCTAGTATTTTTATGTAAAGAATCTATGTACAAAATTTCAAAACTGTATCATGTAAAATCACAAAGTTATGTTAGGTACCTGTTTGTCCGTACAAAAACATGCTGACTCGCGCCGCGCCGTCTTGCCCTCATTGATAGTAGTACCTAGGTACCTAACCGTTCGGCGCGGAGATTGGATAACCTACTTAGTGTCGCTCGGTGTCCAACTTTTAACCTTTTTTAAATATTTTTAGGACAAAATATAACGTGGGGTAAAAATTATTGGAATCGATTCATTTACCTATTCTGAACAAACTTTATTCAGGTTCGCATATACTAAAAATAACGTTGTATATCTGTGGTCGCCACGCTTGCTCAAGACGTTAGCGATTCTAGACTTATATTACGAACTATAAGAGTGTCCATGGAGTTTCTTGCCCGTTCTTCTCCTACCTACGCTTTGGAATGGGCAACTAGCTTCATCTTTCTGACTGACCGACCCCTTGACAATTCAAAAGTGCCTGTAATTGGTTTAATTGAAATAAATGCTTTGAGTTTGAGTTGGAGTTTAAGTTCAGTGGGGTAACTGTGTAACACACCAACAGTAGAACAGGCTTCCATTTTGACAGTTCATGTTCATTCAAACATATTAAGTCATAGATTAGCAATATCCTACAATTATTATTATTTATCCATTTATTTCAGGCATCAAGGCCCATATAAACACATACAATAGAATATAAATATGACAAAAATACTATATAAATGTACATTATAATTACACTAAAAACTAACAACTAAAAACTGACGCACACGAAGTGTCTGCGTCGTGTTTCGCTGACTAGTGTCATGTAGTCGGCCACGAAACCGGCGGTACACAACACCCTTCGGCCAGAACACTTCCTTGAGGTACTTCTCGAGATGCTGTGTCGGAACACGCACCACGAACGACTTGAAGTTCGTGTTGTGACGCGACTCCAACTTCTCGACCCTCAAAGTCCAGTTGGTCTTCACACGCACAATGTGATTGAGATTGTGTTTGATGGTGTGTTACGCAATCAGTGTGCAGGTAACCTCAGGTTATTTTCCGTGACTAATGTCCAAGATAAACTCAGAAAGTAATCAACATTATATAAAAATAAAAAATGGGTGGGTGATCTATGTTTGAATAGCTCACCCTGTGTAGATATCCATATCGGTTCTCACCATGTGATCGATACCCCTGATATCAATATAAAGTTAGTAATTTTTAACTCACCATGTATAATTATGATACCCCCCTGATATCAATATAAAGTTACTCCTGCGGCCCTGATATCAATATAAAGTTAATCATTTTTAACTCACCGTGTATTTATAATACCCCTTATAAGGTTAGTGTTTTTGTAATAACTGGTATGATTGTTTAAGAAGAAATACCGCCAAATTACCTGAAACCAAAACATCCGATCGATTCTGTAAAAATCTCACCGTGAAAACTTATACTCCATTTCAAACAAGATTAGACATTTAAATAAACCTTTTTTTACAGTCCATTTAACCGATTTTGACTTCTATACCTTAGGCATAAGGATATTAAAAGGTATTAAAAGCAATACAGTGGTTACAATACCAACTGTTTAATGCAGCTGCCTTAAGTTATGCAACCAACGCAATAGAATTCAAAATCGGTTGAACGGACTGTAAAAATTTTTTTTATTTAAATGTCTAATGTTATTTCAAATGGAGTATAGGCGAAGTGAGTTTGAAGTGACACTGTCATTCCACGTGATGTTACGGATTGACACTATTAACTACTGATGGACCGAACATTGGCCGAATTGGCCGAGTGTTCGGTTAGAAGTTTACCGAACCGAATATTCGGCAGGGCTTGGCGCGCTTTATGATGCATCTCAAAATTTTAAGACTATGTTTGTCGAGCGCGTTGAATATCACCAAATTTCCTTCGAACAGATAAATAAGATTTATTGTGTTACATACTTTTATTTGCTAATTATAAAAAGATTGTGCTAACGTAATTTTGTGAATAATTATGACGTATACGTGAATAATTATAAGGTTAAAACGATAAAAACCTAGCACTATTTTTATTCTCATAAAGAAGCAACTTTTTAATACAATATTATTCAGTAGACTGTTTGGCATTTTTGCCGAATATGAATATTCGGTAAACCTGCTGAATATGCCGAATACCGATTATAAAACGAATATCCGGCCCATCGATACTAACATCAGCTACTTTACCTAAGTTATCACGGTCGGAATATTACAGAATAGACAGGCTGACCAATAAAGCCACGACTAATGAATTGAATCGTATATCAAAATAACAACCCATACTTGTGAAGCTATTAATAAATAAAAGACAGTGAGTAATAAAGCCATCACGGTACTAATGGTACTCAAATTACACACCACCGGTACCAGATGGTCGGAACACCAATTAAAATGATATCAGTCGTTCGTCCCAAATAGTCGCAGTATTTTTGTTTTAATTTTTATGTCATTTATGGATTGAGTTATTGGTATTGAATTTTTTACTTACCTACTCGGTTATTTTCTTTTGGGATTTTTGTAAAAGTAGTTTTAAGGCGCTACCTCGAAATCTAAGATCCTCAAAAACCTACTAAGCGAGCGAAAGTAGCCAAAGGCTGTAAGGCATCAATTGCAGCCCGAGATATTTAGGCGCACGAGCGCAGCGAGGGCGCCTATAGTTGGAGGGTGCAATTGATGCTTACACCCGAGCTAACTACTCTGCTTTACATCTCGATTGTGAGGTAAGTAGAAAAAAACCGGCATTACAAGAATAAAACATTTTAAAGTAAAAGTTTTGCCTTTTTTCATCTTTTTTAGGGTTGCGTACCCAAAGGGTACAAAACGGAACCCTATTACTAAGACTTCGCTGTCTGTCCGTCTGTCTGTCTGTCTGTCACCAGGCTGTATCTCAAGAACCGCGATAGCTAGACATTTGAAATTTTTACAGATGATGTATTTCTATTGCCGCTATAACAACAAATACTAAAAACAAAATAAAATAAATATTTAAGGGGGGCTGCCATACAACAAACGCGATTTTTTTGCCCTTTTTTGCTCGATATCAAAAATGGCAACAGGTAGGCACTTGAAATATTCTCAAAATACTCAGTTGTATTTTAACTTTAATAATAAATAATAAAATTAAAATAAAATAAATATTTAAGGGGGGCTCCCATACAACAAACATGTTTTTTTTCGGCGTTTTTGCCTTGTGGTACGGAACCCTTCGTGTGCGAGTCCGACTCGCACTTGGCCAGTATTTTTTATTATTTTTTCAAGAATGAAATTGAGCTTCGCCGTTCGATATTTAAAATTGATGACTATTATACTCATACGAAGACAAGGCTGAATAGCGAAGCGACCTCTTTTGTCATTGGGCTGAATTCATGATGTCTATTGCCAGTATGATGGTTAGATGTAGGTACGCGAACTGTTTGAAATAGTGAAGTTTTTTTTTCATGTACTTACCGCCCTAGGGCTTTTCTAGCTACATTATTACCCTAGAGCGCTAATTGGTTACCTACAAGCCCCATTTGGGGGTAATAAGGACCTACTTACCGCATATGAGAGATGTAAAAGAAGAGTGATGGCTATAATATGCGTGTGCTCGGAATCAAACGACGTATGTGCCAAAACGAATTTACTCCTTTTTTAACAAAATAAATGAATTAAATTTAAAACTACTTTGAGTAAACTTTGATATGATAATTCTCTGTGTTTTAAAGGAAATTCCATTGAATAACTCTCTTAAGCGTTACGCCGTGATGTCGAAAGAATTAAAAAATAGATATGACTTTGCAATTTTTTTGTCTCGAGAAAAATTCATTGAATCATGTATTCCTTTGTAATAGACCAAAGATTCAAAAAACATATACCAAAATGTTTAAATCCCTATTCCACACATACAGTTACACAAAATAGAAAAACCACATATTTTTCAACACATTAAGGGTTCCGTACCCAAAAGGTGCCAAAGAGACCCCGTTATTAAGCTTCCGCTATCCGTCCGACCGTTCGGTCTATTCATCTGTCCGTCCGTCTATTACATATAGACGGACGGACAGATGAATAGACAGATGAATAATAAATATTTATTCAAAAAAATAAAAGTTGGTAAAATACAGTATAAATCTTAGAAATAATATAGGTATTCAAAATATGATGCCTGTACTATGATAAACCTGTATCACAGGCGGTATAAATATCGTCGCTCGCATGAATAAAAGTTCTATCTCATTTTTTAGCTGATTTGAGTTAGGCCAAATACATTTTTCTATTCGTGATTCTTTATATTTTGTTGCCTTTAAAAATGGTTGGTTGGATATTTGGAGATAAGACGTGTAGTAAAAATTGTAAAAAATCACGAATAAAAAAATGTAGTTGTCCTAACTCATACCTATCAGCTAAAAATGAGATACGACTTTTAGTCATGCGAGCGACGATAATTATGTCAGCGGACCCATGACGTAATAGGTAGACAGTTGAAGTTTTCACAAAGTGTGTATTTCTATTGCCGCTATAACAACAAATAAATTAACGTTAAAATTAAAAAAAAACTGACCAAATGCGAGTCGGACTCGCACACGAAGGGTTCCGTACCACAAGGCGAAAACGCCGAAAAAAACACGTTTGTTGTATGGGAGCCCCCTTAAATATTCATTTTATTTTGTTTTTAGTATTTGTTGTTATAGCGGCAACAGAAATGCATGATTTGTGAAAATTTCAACTGTCTAGCTATCACGGTTCTAGAGATACAGCCTGGTGACAGACAGACGGACAGACGGACATACAGCGAAGTTTTAGTAATAGGGTCCCGTTTTTACCCTTTGGGTACGGAACCCTAAAAAAGAAACGGGATTTTTATAAAATAAAAAAAATAAATCTAGTTGTCTAATTTATGTAATGATAATAAGATAAAGATATTTTAATTTGAAAATATGGGTGCAGTACACGGTGATAAATGTTTATAATTTGATCCCCAGTGCAGGTTTCAAAACTTGGCAAGAGGCTTTTTTTTTTTTGAGGTTTTTGTTATGAATCTAAATTGACCTTGGACATCACTGAAATAGGTTGCAGAAAAATAGTGGAATCGTGAATCGTGGAAAAACTCGCAATTCAAATGGAGAAAGGGTGAAAATACCAAGGCGGACCGTAAAGAAGCCTTATTTTGCGTGGACCAACACCCTAATTGCGCAAACACACTATCAATCTCAATCATCATTTCAGCCAAAAGACGTCCACTGCTGGACATAGGCCTCCCCCAAGTTGGGGGGGGGTTTGCCATAATCGCCACGCTTGGCAGGCGGGTTGGCGATCGCAGTATAGTATGGTGGTGGAATGCATAGAGAACGCTGCTGCCCATTCTCCGGTACGACCCTTAGTCGCCTTTTACGACACCCACGGGAAGTGTGGGGTGGTGCTATTCTTTAAGTCCGGCACCACACAGACAAATATTGAAATAGGTTGCAGAAAAATAGTGGAATCGTGGAAAAACTCGCAATTCACATGGAAAAAGGAAAATCATCTATGAATCGATTTACACGTTTATAGCTAAAAATGACATTTTATGTGAAGAACAAAAGGGCTTTCGAAAAAATAAAAATATCAACATGGCAATATTCGATCTCCTGAAAGTAATTATGAATAATGTGGATAAAAAAAACCCTATATGTGCAATATTCACAGATATGACAAAGGCATTCGATTATGTAAAACATGACACTCTTTTAAAGAAACTTAGCGACTATGGCATAAGAGGAAACGTCCTAAACCTAATAAAGTCATATCTCACGAATAGAAAACAGTACACAGAATTGTCGAGAATCTGTACTAAAACTAAACGTGAACTGAAATACCTATCAAGTTGCAGAGTAATAGAGTTCGGAGTTCCACAGGGCAGTGTACTCGGTCCATTACTGTTTCTACTTTATATTAATGACTTACCCCGTCATATTCGACACCCAATGACATTATTTGCCGATGACAGTACTGCTATAGTCGAATGTATGAATGTGACGAACTACGAAGATGAAATAAACAACACACTTAAAACAATAATAGAATGGCTTAATAAAAATAATCTAGTCATAAATTTACAAAAAACTAAAGTCATACATTTTCACCAGAGGTTACAGCCAAAAAATGTAATTGTTGAATATAATGGCCAAATCGTAGACACTACTTCAGTGACTAAATTCTTAGGAGTACAGATTGACGATAAATTGACATGGAAATGTCATGCTGAAAATGTATGCCAAAAGCTTAGTAAATCTTCATATGTACTCTATAACCTCTCAAATAAAATAAACATAAATACGTTAGTTATAGCCTATCATGGATTAGTTGCTTCATTATTAAGATATGGTGTCATATTTTGGGGCAATTGCAGTGAGAGGGAAAGAATTTTTAGAGCCCAAAAACGATGTATACGAGCAATGACAGGTCTTAAATTTACTGAAAGTTGTCAACCTGTATTTATATCCCTAAACATTCTGACATTACCGTGTTTATATATACTAGAAGTTGCCATATTCGTTAAATTAAATAAACACCTATTTACCTCAATGATTGACATAAGACAACGCACAGCACCAATGAGGTCCCAGTATAAAAACCAATTGTGCACAGGTGGTCATAAAACAGCCTTATTAAAAAATAGCATCCTTTCCATGGGACCGCTTGTATATAATAAATTACCTGAGAATTTAAAAGACCTTCCCATAAAAATGTTTAAAAAACAATTAACAAAACTATTGCTGGAGAAATGCTATTACACAATTAAGGACTTTTTAAATGACAAAACTATATAGGAAAATGTTATTGTTAAATGTACGCTGTCTTTACAATTCCGAATGTTTTAGATTACCTATAATAATGACATTGTTATTTATTTGTTATTTTTTTATGGTTGTTCCTATATTGTTATTTGACAAACAGATTTTGACATTACCAGATTTTATAAAGATTTTATCTAGTAGTAATTGTGATTGTTGTTACTGTTTTAGATTATTTTGACATTAAGCTTCTTGACATTACACATTATGACATATATTTTTCATTATATGATTTGCGAGAGATTTATATTTAATTCATTGATTATTCTGATTATTATTATTATTATTTTTTTTTGTTTTACTCTGATCTGTTTCATTAAATTAAATATTAAATTTTACATATTAAATTTGACTATGGCTAATAATAATCATATCGATAGCTGTATCTATAATACTATTTAATTAAAACCAAATATGTTGCATGCCGTAAGGTAAAATGTATCGGGACACTTAACAAAAATATTCCAACTTATATGTATACCTACATTATCAGCAAATAAATGATTTCTGATTTCTGATTCTGAAAGGGTGGAAATACCAACACGGACCGTGAAGTAGCCTTATTTTGCTAATTGCGTAACACACTATCAATCTCAATCATTTTGAAGGAAATTGCTAATCCATTGCTTCTTATGTTCGAAAAATGTGTCTGCTCAACAACAAATAACGCAATGAATGTTGTTGAACTGTCAAAATGAAAGCAATTCATACTGATCACTGTTACGGAATTACCCCGCAGTAATGAGCCGGTTAATATTATTTCCATATTAACACACAACTTACTGTAAATCGATTACAACTCCCTGAAGACGTTAACGTTAATTAGTTTACTAAGTTATAATGAAAACTGTTTCACACAATGACCACAGCCAAAATTGTTCGCGTTAACCCTGCAAATGCGTTCGACGGGTCTTAATGGTTCGGGTCTAAGTTTAATTTAATATTAACTGTTGCAACAAGACGGCGGTCTTAGATGCAACTTAATACGCTAAGGTTTTGGTGAGAGTTGCGATTTGTCGCACGTATTTTAGATTTGCGTCCTAGGAGTGTAGGTTTTAAGGCGTATTGTGTGTGTGTAGGAATGTAGGCCCGATGAATTGCCAAACTTAAGTAGCAGTGGGCAGGGCACATTGCTCACAGAACAGATGGCCGATGAGGCCGAAAGGATCTGGAGTTGCGACCGCGTACCGGAAGACGTAGTGTTGGAAGGCCTCCCACAAGGTAGTCCGCTGACCTTGTGAAGGCCGCAGGAACCCGTTGGATGCGAGAAGCACAGAACCGGTCGAAGTGGAGGTGCTTGGGGGAAGCCTATGTCCAGCAGTGGACGTTTTTCGGCTGAAATTATGAGTGTAGGTTTTAAAGAACGGTGATACATTTAAAAAGAATGTCACATTACCAAAATAACTAATGAGAAAAGAGAGCGCAAGCCTGCTTGCTTTAACGATGCTACCACATGTACACAATTTTATTAATCTAGAATTATCCGGGTACACCAGTTAAAATCATTCTGTCTAGCCTTTTCCCAACTATGTTGGGGTCATCTTCCAATCTGACTGGATGCAGTTGAATACCAGTATTTTAAATGGAGCGAGCCAGTCTGCCTGACCTCCCCAACGCAGTTATTGAGTAACACCATACACCTTGGTATGACTGGTTCTCAGACTTTGGGCTTTTGACTACCCGTAACGACTGTCAAAGATCTGCGAAAAACAGCCGGGATTAACTGCTTATCGTGATTTCTGAGGCACGGGTGTAATGGATGGTCACCCATCCACTAACTGACCGTAGTAAGCGTTGTTTAAAACCTGTTCGATCGACCCACAATCACACAACCACAATTAGCCTATAAGTTTCCCACTGTTGGGACTCAGGCTTCTCAGTGATAGGGGCCTGATAAAGATAAAGATATATTTATTGCATAACTGTGTAGGTACATAAAGTTCTTAAGAGCGTTTACGCCGTACGGCATTTCATACAAACTATCAAGCCCTTATTTTCCGAAATGAGTGAACCGATTTTAATGAAACTTCGTACGCATAAGCAGGATACAAAGGTCTAAAAAGTTATTAGAGAACATTTTCGAAAAATAGTGTTACAGCCAAATTAGACCGATTTTAAATTTTCTATAGAAACAGATATTTCCAGTTATCTTTTTTTAAATAAGACATTTCGAAAATGTTCTCTACTAACTTTTTAGACCTTTGTATCCTGTTTATACGTATGAAGTTTCATTAAAATCGGTTCATTAATTTCGAAAAATAAGGGCTTGAAAGTTTGTATGAAATGCCGTACGGCGTAAACGCTCTTAAACATAACATCTTTTTGTTTCAACAGTCGACTCAAGTCGGATATGAGTATTAAGAAATTGGTTAAAAATACAAATTCTATTTTTTATCAAAAAATTCATGTAGATTATAAAATACCTTATCAGTTAAAATTTTTTTCAATTTATTTTTAAACATATTTCCATTTAATTCTTTAATTGCTGGCGGTAACTGATTGTACACATGGATTGAAGTAGGTAACATAGGTACTTTTATAATACATCATATTGTATCCTATCCTGTATCCCAGCTACAAGTTACAAGATCATTTACAACAATTACGATAAACCTTCTTATGACTAACAAAAGCAACATGCAAAGACTAAATTACTTAAATATAGTTTCCGGGAAAATGAAAATAATGTTGTACAAAGAAAACTACGACTATTGAAAACTGTTGGAGCGAATTTAACCCCCTGCTTAGGTCGTTGACTTGTGATCGAAACGTTCGCATACTCGTAGAACGGGGTTAACAAGAGTATTTATAGCATGTATTGCATTAGACATGTTAAATGGACTTACTTTATCTTGTTTAAGTAACTTGTCACAAACTAGGTTATCTGAAATATAAATAAAAGTAAGAAGAAGTAGGGAAGAACAAATAGATGCTGTATATAAATTACTACCTGGACGAGATGTAACAAAATAATTTCTTCATAGGACTATACTTAGGAAAGCCTAGTGTTAGGCTTTCTTAAATCAAGTTAAGTCTAGTTAAGTGTAGGCTGTGGCCTACAGGCTAGATCAAGCAGCATTTCTCGCATTTTCTCATGCCGACACGAAACAGAAGAAATCTAATAAGGTTTAATTTAGTAAATCAGTCAATGCAACCTCTTGCTGTATTTTTCTACCTTGAAAACGCTGAAGGTAAAATTCCCGTATTTCTTCATCTCAGCGACAATTAATATCAAAAATTTTGGTAAATTAGATATATTTTTGACAGATTGAGACCTAGATTAAAATATTGCTACAAAATATTGGTTGTACATCATTCATGTTGAAATTATAGAGGTATGAGGAACAGGGTCAAAAGTTCACTCATCCGCCATAGAAAAGGGAGGATCCTCCGACCAGACGGGTGTTGTGTCTGGCGGGCAACTGCCCGATGATTCATGTCGGGCCGTTGTATCTATGCTAGTTGCGCGGTAAACTCTGCTTGCGCGATGCAGGATTTGAGTGACGTCAGTATGACGCGTTGTTCGCATGTGGCGTTGTAAATACCGCTACAAAATTATACATGGGATAATGGTGTAGAAAGACGTGCACGTTAGAAGCGTCCGTAACAAAAAGATAAAAACATTTTATTATTTTTTATTTAAATGAGCTGTGGCTGTTAAGAGATGACCAGCCCCGTTCACGAACATGGCGTTTGGATCAACGTTCTTAAATATGGAAATGTCCCCCTGATCCTGACTTCGGTGGATTTGATTTGTGATAGAAGATAAAAAAAAATTCAACAGAATTTACTGACGGCTCAAAACAGACCAAAGCCTCAACTATAAAGTATTTTGACACGTCACGCTCTGTTTTTCGTATTTCAAGCGCAAATCCGTGTCATACCTTACAAAGTTCTAACATATGGCCAGGCGCGTATTGTGCTGTCGTGTGCAGATGGACCGTTAATGTGCGGTCGGATTACGGAGCGCTATCAACAATGCGGCCACGATTAAGTCGAGAACGTATCCCGAGTTTCGGTTCCGGTACCGGTACTTTGGACCGGGGGTCGCAGTTGCAGGGTTAATTGAAATTGGTGTGAATACTTGACAATATCCAACGTAACGGTTACCATACTTAAAATTATGAAAATTATAAAAGACAATATAATTAACGCTGCGAAACAAGATGAACCAACCTTGCCTTGAATAAGTACTGAATGATACTTTCAGACTAAATTTTCCCCACTTACAGTAGCGAAATATTATTTTTACACCACTTGGTCGGTAATTAAAATAATATGACACGTAAACCTAACCTAAAGCAAGTCATAACAGCGTTAGGCTGTAGCCGGGCAATAATATTGTACCGAATTTCATTATAACCCGCTGGTCAATAATGTGATTTGATATCGGAATTTATTTACTAGAAGTATTTACCTATAACCATAAAATTAGATAAAACAGTTAAGATTTAATGTACTAAACATTCAATTATAACTTTAATAGTCAGGTTTATAACAAAGTCCGGGTAGCATCTGCCAAAAGGGTTAACCCGTCAATGACTACGGTTGTTAAGAAGTAACCGAATTATTAGTAATTGGATTAACCACGTTGTTGCATTCAAGCGTAGTGGAATTTATTTGAATGGCTTGTCATTTAATCCTTTAACTGCTGCCGGTTGCACGAGGGAGTTTTAATTTTAGCCTTAATTAAATAAAATGTTGTGTATTGCGACACTAAAAGGAAGAGTGAAATACATTTTGGATGTCTTGGGTGTTAATGTTGAAAGATCGAAATTATTATTATTATTCCCTTTATTTCATTATATATAACGTGTAATGGAAGGGGGTATCAACCCTGAAGGAGGTGAATGTGCTCGTGAAACTGAACAACTTTCCCTAAAGAACATAGGTCGAAATATGAAAAAAAATATTGGACCTCCCATAGTAACAGAATGATTTACTATTACTATGGGAGGTCCAACATTTTTTTTTGGGGTAAGTTCTTCAGTTTCATGAGCACATTCAACTCCTTCAGGGTTGACACCCCTTCCGTTACACGCTGTATACATATAAATTATATTTTTAAATATTAGGACGTAAAAACATTTAAAAATATTAAAAAATAGTTGTCCGCCGGTGTCAGGAGAAGGGGCCAAGCTACCGGTGGTTAGGGCTCCAGAGACAGGAACCTCCTCACAATGCGAGCCGTATCGACAAGTACTTATTGCCTTCTGAATCAGGCCCTTGATCCAACCGCCTAACGAGAGCCTCGATAGATGTTGATCGAGGCTTTCGGCTATATGACCATTGGCCGATACGACAATCGGCACAATGATAGCCGAGCTCACATTCCTGACCGCCGGTAACTTGGACCCTGTTCCTGATACCGGTGGGCTACTATATTTTATATTTTTATATGTTTTTACATTTTTTATATCCTAATATTTAAAAATATAATATTTATGTGATATTTTGTTATTTCCTTTATTTCATTATATACATATTATAAATTATATTTTTAAATATTAGGATATAAAAACATTTAAAAATATTAAAAATAGCCCGGGAACAGGGTCTAAGCTACGCGGTCAGGGCTCCAGAGAGAGGAACTTCCTAACAATGCGGGCCATGTCCAGAAGTACCGCTTTCTGAATCAAGCCCTTGATCCAGCTGCCCAACGAGAGCGTCCTTAGGTGTTGGTCGAGGCTCTTTGCTATTAACCCATTGGCTGTCACGACTATCGGCACAAGGATCGCTGAGTCTTAGTCTTTAAAAGCCACGGACAAAAGCTAGCTACGCCTTTGCCCTGCAGTGGGACATAAGGTCTCCCTACTCTCTTTCCACTTCTCTCTGTTTAAAGCAAAGAAGAATGGTCCTTAGCAGCTTTAAACAAAAAGAAAGATCTAAAGCCAAAGAAAAAATAATCGTGTAGTTACACGTGTCTAAAGTTTGAGCAATGTTTATTACTTAGTTTATTTTTTATATTTAACTAGCTTTTGCCCATGGTTTCGCTCGCGTGGATGTCGGAAATTGTCCCACGATAATCAAAGCTATGTCCTAACCCAGGGCATGGCCTATCTGTAAAAATCCGTGTAAATTCGTTCAACCGTTAAGGCTTTTCTTTTACTTTCGCATTTATATTAGTATATTAGTTTTAGTATGGATTATTTCTTTTAATATAAGTTGAAAAATTGTTTTATTAGTATCAGTAAAGTGGTTTCAGAGTTTCTTAGGGAGTGAAGAATGTTTGACACTGCTTTTCGCTTAACACTCGAAAATTATACCAAAAAAAAACAGCAAACAATTTCACGCTCTCAAGCCATCGTTCGCAGCCACATTTGAATATTTCAAAACATCCAATCTACATTATCTGTTCAAATACAAAAAGAAATATACCCGACGCCAACAGGAAATGCTTTTATATTTGTCAACGTCACATCCCCACAGTGGAGTAACAGAAAAAAAAAAGAAAAAAATTGATGTGACATTTTTTTTTTCAAATGAACCGTGACGACGCTCGGCCTCTCTTATTAGATTAACAGGTCGATTTGCAATTCTGTGTGTACATACACATGTTTATTTTACGGAAATGAATCGCATTTTGGCATGAGGGGGCGCTGTGTTGACTCAGCGTATATTTAGAGAAATACCTTTGGCGTTTGTGAATTGTGTTGTAATTCATACGTGTATGCTGTAGGGTTAAATTTATTATTTTTTTATAATAATCATCATTGTTTGTTTTGTCTACAACTTACAGTATAAACGCTTATAATTGGAATCAAAAGTGAATTCAAATTAGGTTGAGAATCAGCACCTCTCGAACGTCAAAATTACAAAAGACAGTCCCCGAAAACGCCCACCCTTCACCACGTCCTAGTGCTTTCGCTGGGGAGAAGAACTCCTCAGCAGTTCAAATTAGAAAATAGTTGATAATAACACTATCACACTAATGTATTATAAAAGCGAAAATTTGTGAGTGTGTGTGTGTGTGTGTGTGTGTGTGTTTATAAGTTTGTTACTTCTTCACGCTCAAACGGCTGAACCAATTTTGATAAAATTTCGTATGGAGGTAGCTGACACCCTGAATTAATATATAGGCTACTTTTTATCCCGATATTCTTACGGAATCGAAACTAATGCTGGTGAAACCGCGGGGCGCAGCTAGTACTTGATATAATACGTATATAGAGGTATGAGGAACAGGGTGTAAAGTTCACTCAACCTCCATAGAAATGGGAGGATCCTCCGACCAGACGGGTGTTGTGTCTGGCGGGCAACTGCCCGATGATTCATGTCGGGCCGTTGTATCTATGCTAGTTGCGCGGTAAATTCTGCTTGCAAGATGCAGGATTTTGCGTGACGTCTGTATGACGCGTTATTCTCATGTGGCGTTGTAGATACCGCTACACGTGCTTTCATTATTTAAACACGATATTTTGCGCAGTACTGTAAAGGTTGTCCACTAAACTCGACCTTATGTTGCGCAGGCTAGTAATTAATTACCTCTGGTCGCATTTGAACAGTCAAGCAAGTTTATAACGAGGTGTCAAATCTTTTGTACTTAGGTTTTTTTATTTAGAATAAAACAGTGATAATTTAACAGGCGATTTCCCCTGTAAAGACGTTCCCTCAAAATAAACGTAAAGGAATCGTAACGTTGTTTGATTTCTTAGAAAAACTCATCAGCTCTTCACAGTACCTACCAAAACCAAATCAGTTAGAACCTACCTAATTACTGAAACGAATAAAAATGGCTACTAATATATTTATCTCGATCCTCATCTGCCTAGCCTTTTCCAACTATGTTGGGGTCGGCTTCCAGTCTAACCGGATGCAGCTGAATACCAGTATTCTACATGGAGCGGCTGCCTATCTAACCTCCACAACACAATTACTGGGTAATACGATACCCCTCGATAAGACTGGTTGTCAGACTTTCGGGCTTCTGACTACCCGTAACGACTGTCAAAGATCCACGCCGGGACCAACAGAGGCGCGGAGGGGTCACGGTATGTAAAGATGGTCACCCATCCACAGACCAACTGCAGCAAGCGTAGCTTAACCTGATCTATAGACCTGTTCTTATTTAACCACGGGCCCCTTTATATTTATTTCGATCCAATACTTTTTTATTAGGAATTATTTCAAAGCTCTTCGAAGCGTGTCTATTCTTAATTATTACATAATATCAATAATACAATTCAAAACATAGAACAGCCAATCATTTCTTATAACTAAGGACTGATTTTTCAATCATCTGATAACTTTATTCGAGGAATAATTTTGAAATTTTGATAGTTATTTCATACAAAAACTGTCAAACGGCAATTTTATTCGTCAAATAAAAGTTATCTGGCGATGGAAAAATCAGCCCTTAGGTGAAGTGAGCTTCAACTAAGTTGCCGAAATCGGAAGTCGTTTTATTCAAACTAGGCTGAGAATCTGCACTTTTCGAAAGTCAAAATAACATAAGATACTCCGCCAAAACGCCCGTCCTTCACCACTTCCTACTTACCTAGTGCTTTCTCTCATCGCTTGGAACAAAAAGTGGCGCTATGAACTCCCCAACGGCACAGCTGTCAGTTCAGTTACAAAACCATGATTCTATACAATAGTAGGTTGCAATAATGTCAATCCTTCAAATAATCCAATCAAAATTTTTACAATTTTTTTAAGTTTGCATGCTTTAATTTTTAATCAAAACATGTATGATCTCATATGCATTAATAACACCCACATATGTATACCATGTTTTACGCAAATAAATTATCTTATTTTATCTTATCTTACAGAAAAAGGTCGGCTGCTTTGTATAAAAGTATCAAACTAAAAAAAACAATAGGTGATTCGAAATCACTAATTCAAAGCAACTCCAAACCAAATACGCCTTTTTTCAACACAAATAAACACAATAAATAGTCGTAGATTTATAACAGAATATCAAACAGAATGAATCATGGGAGTTCGCGATACATTCACAGCGGGTAGTGTCACGTGTCCCTATGATTAGTTCGTAAATTCTTTGCATTTGAAAATATTTACACTACTAAAACATAGACACTGCAATCTCCACCTTAATTTTACTAACACAAAGTCGAAAATCTGAATCCTAAAACATCTTTCTTCGATTCGAAAGGAAATATTCTTGCTAAACGAAAATACATTTTCGAGTCGAAAGATTAAAGTTGAATTTGAAACGCAGTAGCATTTGAAGGGTTGTAATCCGGAGTTCACAATCGAATTAGTTGACCGCCCGCTGTTTTTGCTACTGAACACAATAGATTCCTTGGAAATTGGACGTGTGCTGATGAAATTACCCTCGACAATGGTTTCTTGATACACGAGCTTTCCATAGTTTTATTTTAAAAGTTTTCTACACTATTTACGTAAGAAAGTGCTTTATATGTCTTTCATGGTAATTGTCTATAGCACAAATACTGCGGGTTAATTGCGTACCTATCAGTACAATGGGTTTCATTTTGACAGTTCAACAACATTCATTGCGTTATTTTCGTTGTTGAGCATACAAATTTTTCGAACATATGGAGCAATGGATTAGCAATATCCGTCAAAATGATTCAGATTGGGTTGATAGTGTGTTACGCAATTAGGGTGTTAAAGAAAATATCAGCTTTATTTTTATGGTAATTAAGTTTATTTCAGAGTGACTAGTACTATTGAAAAAGTTACAAAAATGTTTGAAGTTGTAGCGTAAACTGAACTTTATGTGTAGGAAGTAAAGTTATTATTCCATAAACTCATATTTTTTTACATTTTTGGCAAATAAATCACGAATGCAGATTATCTACGGGCAGCCAGAGCGATATTGATACTGCAAACAGCAACTACTAAACACATATAGATATTAGATAGATTTAAATAAATACGACGTACAAAGATCATATCATAGGCCTTTGAATCTGAATCAAACATGTTCAAACGTCAAAGGGAATCTGAAATGATCATCTAACCTTGTTCTCTATAACTCTTAACTCAAAGCAATATGGTTTACAATCGTAAATTCAGTCATATGTTTGACAAATCATTGCTAATTCATAGACAAACATGTGTGGAGAGTTTCTAAACAAATATTAATACTGAATATGAAACAGTCTGTTGAAGAGATTATGGTATTGATAAGCTTTGGTGAGGATTCAGCTGAAATACTTGGTCCTATAGTATATAAATCAGCCTGTTCCCACTGCTGGGACACAGGCCTAGCTCTGTGAGAGGGAGTCGGCTGTAATCCACTTGGACCCAGTGCGGGTTGATAGATGTCACATGTCTTCAAATTTTTGGTTCAAGGACATGCCGGTTTCCTCACGATATTTTCCCTCATCAGCAGTGGTGATGAAATAATTTACACAAAGTAAATTCTGCTTGCTCGGGTTCGAACCTATGAAAATATACAAATTCAGGCACGATAATATTAACAACATTTATATGAGACGACCGACAGAAATCGGCCCGACTAACTTCGCCAAAACACTATTAGAAAAAGATCACCCAAGATGAAATCTTGCCAAACCTAAATCATTATTCACTATCAAATAGCCCGGAGCTATTACATCACGAATCATAACGTTATTATTTCACGCACAGAGCAATAAAATCTCCCATTATATTGACTTATTGTACCACCTATAAAGTGGGGGTCGAGATCTTTGCCATGTCTTGTGATTTGCTTTGATTTATATTTATATTTCGGTATTGGAAAATATCAATATAAAATAATATAAAAGATCTGCGGCCCTAGCATAGAACCTTGTAGGAACCCGTGGTTTACTGAAATATCATCGGAAATTAAAAATCTTTTAACTTGTTTTTTGATTGACAAATCTTATATATATGTTTCTAGTCCTATTATCATTATACCTTTTGTCTTATTCTTGTTTTGCTACATTCGCGGCATCCATCTTGCACTGACTTTTAAAAGGTAAAGAAGGTCATGAAAAATAGTGTGCATGCAACTAACAGAGAGGTGGGTCATCTCTGCTATCATTTTGATCTTCATTCGGACATCCTCCAGTACCTATAAGCTTCTCAACTTTTTTCACGTTTTTTTCCTTAGTAACAGGGCCTAAGCTTCTCAACTTTTTTCACGTTTTCTTCCGTAGGGGCAGTAATCGGGCCGCCCGTCCGAGTATCGCCTTCAATACTCTCTCTCTCTCTGTCCCTTATAAATTCACTTGACCACTAGGTATTGAGCCTTAGATAACGAAGGTGCATAATCTTGGTAAACAGTCACCATCTGAATAGTTTTTTTAATTTTTCCTTTTTTGGTAAGGAATTTAATAACAGCGCGGAGTTCGATTTTCTTCAACATTGTCACGTTAGCCATTCCAGTTGTCGTTGACTAAGGATAATTAGCAAAATAATGATCACAACTACATATATGAAAGTTTATTTATTATAGGTACTCCAAAGACTTGCTCACTAATAACATATTATTTAAAAGAACTTACATATTATATCTATTAGTATGGTAAATTTGTCACTTAAAGAAGTACACAGCAGAGACATAAATGAAAAATACATACCTACAAATTAAGAGAATAATTTCAAAGTGATTTAAAATAAAATAACTTATTCACTGTTACAATGCAAGATAAATATGAGCTACTTTACCATAGGAAGACAATCACACTATATAATTGTATGGAGGTAGCTGACACCCTGGATTAACATATAGGCTACTTTTTATCCCGATATTCCCACGGGATCGACATTTACGCGGGTGAAACCGCGGGGCGCAGCTAGTATAAAATAAAATACAACATCAGATTTAATTTAATTAATAAATAAATAATAGATCCTCAGTTTAATTTTGGTGAGATTATTATAAGTATACTGCAATAAACGTAGGTACGTTTATTGCAGTCGTCTTACTTATAATAAACATTTGATTAGGTAATCAAATGTTATGAATAGTTGGGGATCATGAGTTTTTTTACGGAATTGGTAAAAAGTGTCGACAAACATGTCAATGTTGCTGCTATTATGTGTTATATTATAATTAGCTATAAATCGGTTCATAGGGGCACTGCGACCAAGGTTTGTTCAAGATGCGGACCATAACCATAACCATAATCAGCCTATAATGTTCCCACTGCTGGGACACAGGCCTCCTCTCGGTGAGAGTGAGTGGGCCGTAATCCACCACGCGGACCCAGTGCGGGTTGGCAGATGTCACAAGTCTTCAAAGAGTTTCCTCACGATGTTTTCCTTCACCGTTTTGAGAACAGTGGTGATGAAATAATTTACACTAAGTAAAGCTCCTGTCTGGGTTCGAACCTACGACCTACAAACTCGTAAGTCGCCACTGCTCTCAAGATGCGGACATAGCAAGTATATCTGTTCTACTTACATATCTAATTATAGTGTGCCTAGGTACTGTGATAGTAAGTTCAGATAATAGCTCTGGAACATCGGACCGATTACGGAAAATTTTATAACGAATTATCTGATCGGAGAGACTTATACGTTGTTCCCGAGGAATCATATTGAAATGGTTGAGTCTTTGACTTGTTTCATTCTCCCCTGTGATCTGATCTGGCCCCGGTGCTTTTTTTGGTCTTAAGTGAGGCTATGGCAGCTTTAATTTCCGAATACATAATATAAGGTTCCTGTGAAGTCCTGTTCCACTCATTGATTCAAACAAAAACTCAAAGTCAAAGCATTTGTTTCAATTAAACCAATTACGGGCACTTCTGAATTGTCAAGGGGTCGGTCAGTCAGAAAGATGAAGCTAGTTGCCCATTCCAAAGCGTAGGTACCTATGGTGAAGAACGGGCAAGAAACTCCATGGACATTCTTTTAAATCAAAATAATATGGCTACAAAGTCTTGTTTACATCATTCAATTATGCATGTGAGAACGATGCAGAACTTTAAAAGCGTCCGAAATGAAAAGACGAAAGAGAAAGAAAAACAATTAAATTAAAATAAGCTATGGCAGCAAAGAGATGACCAGTCCCAACTGACAGCGCCCGTCACGAACATGGCGCATGTATTAGCACCATTCAGCTCAACCATTTTGAAGGGAGCTAAATGATCCAACATACGCGCCGCCATCAGCGAGACATTTCAGTGAGCATGACATACTCTCAGCCGCCAGGTCACATTCAAGTCAATGAAAGACGTACCCAGTAAATGAAAGTTTTATAGTATGTACATAGTACTCACACATGTGCTATGCAATTATACAATACTAGGAGACATAATTTATATAATGCAAAAATAGTATTTTAAAATCTTCAGCAGCTCCAACAGTATTTCCCATTGCTAATCAATTTATTTGTGCGTCCTTATGGAGCAGGACCAGCGTTTAGCCAAGCATTTTTATCAGCGATGTAATCCCCCAATTTATAATATGCCTGGCAGCATAGTGTCCGTTTTATACAAGATTTAAATTTCGTTTCATTCAGTTGAAGTATGTGGGTAGGTATTTTATTGTAACATTTTAAACAGTAGCCCATGAAAGACGAGTCTACTTTAGCCAGCCTGAAACCTGGTTGAATTATTTGGTCCCTATTTCTAGTGATAGGTATAATTGTGTCTTTCACCTCTGTTACTAAAAAGATGTAGATTTTTCCTTACGTACATGATATTTTCATAGATATATTGACAAGGTACCGTTATGATGTTAATATCTTTAAACAGTTCCCTTAGAGAGTCACGCCTGCGGAGGCTGTATATGGCTCTGATGACTCTTTTCTGCAGAATAAAAATATACTCCATGTCTGCAGCCCGTCCCCATAGTAAAATACCGTACGACATGATACTATGAATCAACATCGGTAAATTGACAGATTTTTCTCACAGCATATGCTGCTGAACTTAGCCGTCCTGCTAGGGATGTTAAACGAGGACCCCATTGAAGCCTTGAGTCGAGCGTGATCCCCAGGAAAACAGTTTTATCGACGAATTCTAGTTTCTCTTGATTCAATACTATCTCACAATTACTACGAGTACTTTTGACATTCGGTAAAGGAAATCTTACGCACTTCATTTTTTTCCCATTTAGTACTAAATTGTTAGCAGTGAACCAATTTTTGATCTGCAGTAGAACGTCATTTACGTCGTCAAGATTTGATGCACGTCTATTAATTTTAAAAATCAAGGAAGTATCGTCAGAAAATAACATCATTTTTGGTTAGGTTTTTAACAAATGGGGTAGATCATTAATATATACTAAAAAGAGGAAAGAACCTAATATCGAGCCTTGCCTTACCCATATTTACTTTTAAGCCGAGTGAATTGACACCATTTGTTTGAACGTGCGCAAGTTTTCCAAGTCCGTAATGCTCAAGTTTTAAGAGTAAGGTTTCGTGTTCGACGCAATCAAAAGCCTTGGATAGGTCACAAAAAATTCCTATGGCGTCTTGGGACTCTTCCCAAGACGCCATAGGAATAGGCTCTTCCGTAATATGTGTTTAAATAAGGTGACACCGGCATCAGTCGTACAACGTCCCTTTTTCGATTGGTGCATCGCCTGCCGCAATAGGATTACTGTATAGCTCTTCACAGTATTTCCGCCATCTTTCTGAGATTGCGTACAGATCTTGGAGTGGGGTGCCATCTTCGTCTTCAATTACCCATGTTTTGGGTTTGAACTGTTTGGTAAGAAGTCATACTTTCTTAAAAAGGTCAGCACTCTGAATTCTGAGCGCATGTGCTTCAATTTCCTGGCAGATGCGGTTCACGAAGTTGTTTTTATCGCAACGACATTTTAACTGAATGAGGCGGCTGAGCTCTGAGTATTTGTCGCTTTCCTCTTTGCTTAACTGACCCTGAGCGTTAAGGTCTTTCCTATCCTTCATAAAAAAAAAAAAAAAAAAAAAATATTGTCAGATATCCGCACGACTGCTTGTTCGGTGTATAGCTACTGGGAATGCAGTCAATTGCCTTCCATATCCCGTTTTTATAATGCTAGTGCTAATCTTTTTAAGTTATTAATTAGGTTCTGGATGTTCCGCCATGACAGATTCTAACACATTTTGTAATTGAGTACTCTGCTGGTGATAGAATCTGTGTTCTTTGTGGTGGTCGTTTTTTGACTGGTTTTAAACGGAGAGCAAAGTTTGCCACCAAAAGACAGTGATCAGTACTGCAGTCGGCACCCGGGTAAGTCTTAACATTGGTGACTGAAGTTCTCCAACGATTATTTATTATGATATAGTCAATCTGATTTCAAAATCGATCGCCAGGAGAGATCCAGGTGTAAAGCCGGCGGTGATGGTGTTGAAAGCAGGTGTTCATAATTGTGAGCTTCCTTTCAATGCAGAACTCAAGAAGTTTGGTTCCTCTGTCATTACGAACCCCTAGTCCATACTTTCCGACTATGCCTCTTATATGACCATCTTCCGTTGTTTCTCCTATTTTTGCGTTCCAATCACCGATGACAAGAGTTATCTCTCGATTTGGTATTTTGGACAGGGTTGTTTCAAGCTCGGAATAGAATCCCTCAATAATGTCGTCCTTGGCACAAGCTGTAGGGGCATATGCCACAATGATATTCAGGGTACAAGGCTTAGTGCTTAGTTTCAGTGTTAGTATTCGATCAGAAACAGGGTTATAACCATGCACAAATTTATTCAAATGCTTGGACAGCCAAATAGCAACTCCGTTACTGCTGGAGTTTGTAGGGCTTGAGAAATAAAGGGTGTTCCCACCAGACGTCCTTTGATGACCTTGTCCACGCATGTGAGTTTCGGTAATTCCCAGCAAAGTAAGATTATGACCTTCAGCTTCCTTTTCCACGATTTTGAGCTTTTGCTGATTTTTTTCCTGGTGCCAGTAATCCACGTATGTTCCAGGTTGCAATACGTCTGTGATCCTACAATGAGATCTTGCTGTTGCGTGAATCACCAGTAGCATGACCGCTATTCAAGACCTAGTGATGCGTCTTTGTAGAGGCTTCGGTAGCCAATTCTACACCAGTCAGCCCGGGAACTGGCTGGCGCCGGGTGTTAGCCAGATGGTCCAACGAACTCGCTCTATCTGTTGTACTTTCCATGGGGGATTTTCTTGGGAAATACATCGTGGTGGGCTCCCACGTCCTTCCACGGCAGATTTTAGAGATGATTTATTTCTCAAGGCCCCTGTAAGCCGCTTCACGCGTAGTCCGTGAAGGTGTCGGGTTAGTTGGCCGCCGCCCCATGCTTGGCGTTGAAGTTTTTACAGCTGGTTTGTATTTTTCCAAACAAACCCTCCTCCTTTCTCATCCGGGCTTGGGACCGGCAACGGCGGAGTTAAGCACAGGAAATACAAGCGGTCAAATTACCAAAAACAAAAAGACCTCTGCGAGACCAAAAAGTCTCCTGTTAGCATAATGCTGCAATATTTAAAAAATACACCTACCTAGCTACCTGTATAATATTGATAGGACCCAATAAAGCAACTAAGTAGCTTTTGTTATTAATATTAAAACATAGTTCCGTTTCAAATTTATTTAAAGACTAACAATATTCAAAATCAATATGACTACCGTACTTAAATAGTAGAGAGTTAGTATAAACCGAGTCGCCAGTCGAAGCAGTGAGTGCTAACATGCTATCGAAAATAAAGCAATTAATAAAAAAACATGAACCATGCATATGGTTCTTAAAATTTATGGCTTTGTTTCGTCTTTTACTTGGCAACTATGCAAACATCAGTGAATCAAGACCAATTTGCTACTTAATGAAGTTATACTGCATTTGTTGTTGTGCGGTTATTACTTTTACTAACTTCTATTATATCCATCGAAACTTACAATCCAGCATCAATATAATCATCCTTGAATACTTTTTAATCGCTACAGTATACTTAGTTTATGGCGATAACCGTTTCTTGTACTTCTACAGTGCTATCACAACCAATGACAGAATTATCGGCTTCAAGAAATTGCCCATTTTCACAAATAACGTGTACCTTATTTTCGTCTGTAGTTTCTTCTTAACATTAGTTGTTATTTCATATCGAGCTTCTCTTGGTGTGGCAGTTATTTGTGACTTATGTATCGTCTCCATCGCTTTATTTTCCATAGACTTCAACCATTTAACTGTCATTATCATTTTCGCCATACTAAAGAGTCGCATGAAACAGTTGAGAAAATTCTTAGAATCAAATTCAGTCCCTATTAATATTACTGGGAGGAATGAAGTCGCAATCAGTATTAAAAATGTAAGAAAAAGTTTGTACAATTACAGCAATTTGTTGGATAACTTGCAATTTGTGAAGAAACAGCTGCAATATTTGGTAAATATAATAAAATTGATTTAAGTACTTCATACGACGCTAAAACGGGTGTAAAAATAACCTTCACAAAGCCGAAAGTCACTTGTCGTTCCCGTCGTTATGATATTTTAGTGTAGTGGACCATTCCGGAACCTTCTGGTTACGGAGATATTGAAGGTCAAAGTTCCAACTCTTTGTGACCGAACTAGTTTAAAATATAACTTAACTTTAAATACTAATAATACTAACTTTTAATAATTGTACTGTTGCATTCACCTATAAGCACAATGTTATGTGTGTGTTACATTACGCACTTACGGCGTTCACACCAAAAATAAAAGTCGTTTCCCAGCAATTATTTTTGCACAAAGAAGAATGGGCATTTTTGTATGGAGCCTGGCATGATGACCAATAGAGTTCTAATGAGATCCACGAATGACAGCCGGGACCAATGGCTCAACGTGCTTTCCGAGGCACGGAGGGGTCTTGGTATGTAACCATTTGGTCACCCATCCACAGACCAACCGCGGCAAGCGTAGTTTAACCTGATCGTACGCCCCGTGCGGCTGTGATTACTTAGCCATAAGCCCCCTCGATGTTATGAGTCAGTAACTGTACAGTCCATTTCTGGTTTAATGGTACAAACACAAACTTGTATTAAGATTGTACGCATAAATAAAAAAAATAATAATAAAAAAATAGGTAACTAATATTATTGAGAACTGCATTTAACATTAGCATCATAAACTAATATCTACGTTTACATGGTACTTGCAGGTCTGATATCTCTTTAACCTGGTATTTCACAGCCTTCTGCTTCTAATTAAAATTGATGCTTATGATATAAACTTTCATTTAATGTATATGTGGTTTTTATTGGACACACCGGCCAAAGCGTCTATCATTCTTTACTTAGTTGGATGTTCGGCATGTTGGCGAGGGTTTCATGGCGGATGTTTTTACACTGTATGTTCTTAATTCAATTAAACTCATGTTTCAGATACTCATCAATTGGACTGCATATTGTTTAAAATCGATTTTCTTGTCTTATAACCTGATAAGTGGTTATTTTGAGGTTAGTATAATATATATTTTAATCAATGTTGACGTACGCGTATTTTTAACCGACTTCAAAAAAGGAGGAGGTTTCTCAATTCGACCGTATATATTTTAAACATAAGAGTTGGTGTGTTTACAAGGTGGAAACAACCACAACACAACACCACGAGACCACGTCTGCAGACGCTAATTTGTATGAAAATGAATATTCTATTCACACGGACCACATTTGACTGCAAATATCAACCGTGTGGGCGATACCGACCACATCAAGGCGGCGCTGCAACCACAACTCAACTACAACGTTCTGTCGACGCGACGACACTGTCATAAACGAGTCGATCTGTCTGCAAACACTAGCCACAACGTAACCACATCGCAACTACTAGCGACAACGCAACCACAACGAAACTGCAAGATGTTACAGCGACACTATTCACACGTAACCACTACTTGCCCAATTGCCCAAGAATACCACCACCCCTTACTTCCCGTGGGTGTCGTAAAAGGCGACTAAGGGTCGTACCGGAGAATGGGCAGCAGCGTTCTCTATGTATTCCACCATCATACCATACAGCGATCGCCAACCCGCCTGCCAAGCGTGGCGATTATGGCAAACCCTCCCAAAATTGGGGCAGGCCTATGTCCAGCAGTGGACGTCTATCGGCTGAAACGACGACGACGACCTAGTAGTATTATTGTTGTAATAATTGTCGTTGTTGTGGTGTTGTTGTATAGTACATACTAATTCAAATCACAACTGTCATACTTTGACAGTTGCGTGAAATGGCTATATCAATTTGATAAGCAATTAATTTCCCTATAACTGTACAGACGCCAGCACATCAAGCTACCCGAAACTGTCAAATTTTCCCAATCAACTTCGAACCTTTATGCTTTAGCGATAAAGTTGAAAATCAACTAAAGGTCATTGACAGGTTGTAGCTTGTGCTGGCGTCTGTATATCCCATTGTTGATAATAAATAACAGTATTTGTTAAATATTTCCAGGGCCATCTTTCTCGCATAATACCGTCTTTGGTGGAGATAACACAGGCTGTATTCATGGTGTCTTGTCCAGCGGTCATTGCGCAGGCAACTGCTCACGAAGTGGATCAAATAAAGGCGACCCTCACGCGACAATCGCTGAGATGCTCAGGTGATACGAGTACACACGACGACACGTCATCAAACTTTACATTTTCAGTTGTAGCTGATCTCGCATTGTATAGGCTTTTCGTACAAAGTTCAGTGCATCTTTTTCTTTCTATTTCATTAGGAAAAGGACAGAAGATTAATAGTACTTTAGTCCTGTCAAAATAGTAGCGCCTGACGTAAATTGACGTATTTTTCGTAGACAATTTTTTAATCTCGTCTAAACTTGTCTATGGAGTAAGTATCTTAATTTGACAGGACTAAACTAATATGTATCTTCTGTCCTTTTCTTAATGAAATAGAAAGAAAAGATGCACTGAACTTAAATTTAGTTTAGTTTCTGAACAAGGGAATCGGCGCCAATATCAACTTATACTGCAAATGTATAGCTTGATAAGTTGTCGTGCGTACCATAACATATAGTTAATATTTATTATTTCACTACGTTATTGGTCCAAAGTGTGTCAAATTTGTCCGTTAGATATTTCTCAGAAACAACCCAGCACACCAATTGCATAACATACTTTCTATCAAAAGCCAAAGAATTTTGAAATAAACTCCTAATCCATTGCTACGTATGTTTAAAAAAAGTAAATGTTTGACAACGTAAATTACGCAATGGATTTTGTTAACCTGTCAAAATGAAAAACATTGCCATTGTAAGTGCGTTACGCACATTTTTGTTGTCCGATTGATGGCAAGAGACACAACTCTTTAAAAAAAGTGGGTGTACACTCACCTGCAAAATTGCATGGATACTCTAATGTCGATTTTCCTGTGAACGTTTGAGTTTTTTTTTTTAGTTGAAATGGGTTTGCTCTTGACTGTAGTCTAGGTCAGAGGTGACAGAGACAAAGTTGACGATAGAGTGAGCTTACCCAGAAGAAGCCTGTTCACTCTTACTTTAAAAAGATTCGGGTTGTATGCGCTCGGAAACACACACTCAGGTAAAGAGTTCTACTCTTTTGCTGTGCGCATTATAAAAGACATTTGAAAACGCTTAGTGCGAATTGGTGGAATAGCAACTAGGCAGGGATGGTAACTTGCAGTGCGTCTGGATGACCGAAGGTAGAAGGGGGCTGGTGGAATGAGGTCGTGGAGTTCTTGGGCACACTCACCGAAGTACCGAGTCGTTCTACCGAGTCAAGCGCGGCAAGTTGGTATTTCGCTGAGCCATCCCAAAGGACTTGCGCTTTGTATAGGGTTAAAAGCTGTCCAGGCGTAAAGTATCGCTTCACCCTATTTAGGATGCCCAGCTTCATGGCCGCAGTTTAGGCTTTGTACTCGATGGTAGCGCCGAAGTTGAGACTAGACGTCAACTCCATGCCTAGGAGCTCGAGCCGATCTGTTACAGGAACAGATGTACCCCGAAAAGTAGGAGTCTGGTCAAAACGACTCCTTTTGGCGGTAAAAAGACACGCTTGTGTTTTGGTGGCGTTAAAAGAGACCAAATTGTCATCATCCCACTGGGAGACAGGGCTTAAGGTCAAATCTGTCCGCTCTACCATGGCCTCTCAAGAAACGAACTACGGCCCCGCTGGCTTTTGCACTGGACTAGTATGTCTCTGCAACAGCACTGTCATATGCGTACCCAACAATACCAGGCTGAAGAAGGTCATTGATGTGCAGCAGGAAAAGAATTGCTGAGAGAACAGACCCCTGAGGAACTCCGACATCAATAGCCAATAAGGTCAGAGGAGCAGCCGTCAACGACTACTCTGATCGTCCGCTCACTAAAGAAGTCTGATATCCAGCTACAAAAATCAGCGGGGATGCCATAAGCAGGAAACTTGCTGAGTAGCCCTACAGTGCGTGACATACACAAGATGAACGCCAGTTGACCGTCCCCGGCGAAAGCCATATTGACGGTCATTGTCTTCAAGGTAGGTCAGCAACTTACTGTTCAGTACCCTCTCCATAACCTTGCACAGAATGGAGGTAATGGCGATTGGACGGTAAGGGGCAGGGTCTGCACGGTCGCCCTTTTTGCGCACTGGTTGTACATTTGCAAGCTTCCATTCCATTCTGAGTTCATGTTTTCGAAAAGAAAATAAACTAGATAGCGTTGGTTTCTTCACAACTATGACTAATTTACGAAACGTAGTAAGAAGTTGGGAAGAAACGTAAGGAGTTGGGAAGAACAATTGTGTCAAATAAACCAGCATAGTGGTTCGTCGGCAGAAATCCATTTTCTTCATACTCCCAAATCATGGTTTGATCCAATTTTCTTCATACTCCCTTAACATGGCTTGATGCTGCAATGTGTTTATAAGTCGTGGTCTACCAGTTCTTTGATGTTGTTGCACCCTACTCTTCAAATCTTCGTACCCATTGAACCACTGTTTTTCTCTGCAACAATAAAACAGAAATATGTAATACCCAATACTGATTATTATGTAACAAACAAATACTGGAGATTTTAATATACAAGTGTAAAAATAAAACTACTTACGTTTACATCGGTCTCTCCGGCTATTTCTGAAAAGATTTTTCCTTGATTATGCAAAGCAATTATTTGAGCTCTTGTAACAAAAGCAATATTACAAATCGCGTACTCATTTTGGTAAAATAAGTAGTTCACCTGATTAAAAATAAAAACTGAACAAAAGGCACTCGAACGAGGTAATCGAAATGAACGAACGATCAATAATTGAGCTTAGTCATAAGTTCATAACTCTTCGATCAAAGTATTATGTATACTACCTACTAATTATTTATAAAACCATATTCAACCTAGGGTAGGTTAAGTTTGAAAACTAAAACTTAAAAATCAGATACCTATACAAATATGATTCGCGACTTTAACGATTATACTAGCTTAACAAGTTATATTACGATTATAATGATGTCAATACATATTTGTTACGGTCGCGAATCATATTTTAATCAACGTACAACTTAATACTGACCAGCAAAGTGCAAAAATCGTAAGAAAATTTGAATTTCGAGGGCTACCTTGGTCCTGCGCCTAATCTCTCTTCGGTCGTGTCGGATTACGTGCCATCCTAGCGTGCTATGAGAGAGAGGGAAGAGATAGTGCACCTGTATCTGCGCACACACTTGTGCACTATAATATCTCCCGCGCCGAAGGATAGTCTCCTTTTATATTGGCCGCCCTGGCCGAAATGCCGACTGTAGGACTATAATATTATTTTAATAATATTTAGCGGATCATTGATAACTTTGTTCGCAGACGAGTCTCTCCGGTTTGAGCTGTCGACTGCGCTGCAGTACGTGTCGCTGCGTCCGTTCAGTTACACGATCTGTCGCGCTGTGCCGCTCAACATCAACCTGCCGCTCACCGTCATCAGCCTCTGTTTCACCTATGTCATTGTTCTTTTGCAGCTAACAAATTTTTCTGTGTAATTTACAAAGACGTTTGAGTTTTGTGAAAAGCACTAAGCTGTAAGTTGTCTAGATATTATTTTAAGATCCCTGCTGTTTCACGTGTGAAAATTAATTTTCCAGCGACTTAATCGCGAAAAAATCGTGTGTATTTTTAAAAAAAATTGCTTACATCCTTCTCCAGGGGGCCTAAAAAGGCCACTTTGGAGAATCATAAAAGGAATTATAAAATGGCGAAGACAGTCCGTGTTTTTCACTTTTTTCGCTGCACTACGTAGGTACAATCAAAGAGATTGGGATTGGATTTGGATTAGATTGATTGGTATTTTAGCACAGACAAAAAAAATAACTGAAAAATGCTTCACCAATGGGATTTGATACGATTAACTTAAAAGTTAACTGTCCATTCTGTTATCCTTTTATGATTCTGCCAAAGTGGCCTTTTTAGGCCCCCAGGTCTCAGGTTAAGTACCTATCTGTCTTTCGTAACAATCTGTCTTTCTATAAAAAAATAGACAGAAAAACTTACTTTCGCATTTATACAATAACTCCCTTACTAATAAAAGTATTATATCAGATGAACACACCGATTTCTCTCTTTCAGTCGTCAGTAATTTGACTATCGAAAGAAGATGACAAAGCGTTGTGTAACTATACAGACGCTACAGTACGGGGTAAACATATATATATTTTTAAATGCCATATTACTATGAATTACAAATCCATAATGTGTTTTTCAATAATTTATGTAATGAACTCTTTAGGACTAAATCGCGTTTGAATGTCGCCATACAGACATTTTTACTCGTGAATAAATTAATGTTTACTCAATAAATATAATGGGGATTTCATTTTTATCGTCAAAATTGCGAGCAGGTAGCAATATGTAAAGAATGCATAATAAATAATGTATGACTTGATGACATTCAGATGATATATTTGTCGTTCGCTTTGTGCCCTCTGCAGTGATCTTTGATACGTGAAACGCGTTGTACAGGCTGATGTTTTGTGAATCCTATTAATCTTACTATCCTACTATTATTATAAACGTGAAACTTTTGATGGATGGATGGATATTTGTTAGGTACTCTTTCACGCAAAAACCACTGAACGGATTTTGATGAAACTTTACAGTAATACAGCTTATACATCAGAATAACACAGGATACTTTATATCCCGATATTCTGACGGGATCGACACTTATGCAGATGCTGGTGAAACCGCGGGGCACTGCTGCTAGTAGTCTCATCATATTATTATTTGTATTAATAATGTTTTATTTTTAATCGACTAAAAAAGAAGGAGGTTTTATGTTCGTCTATATGTGTTTTTTTATGTTACGTATTTTCATCGATATTGAAAAAAAAAATAAAAAAAAACAAATTCAAACTTTGATAATTCTTCTTTCAATTTGGTACAGGAAGGTCAGCCGGTGGTATCATATGAATTGTTTGTAGTTTTTGAGTGAGCTTCAATAATACGTATTTAATCCACTTTGTGCTATCATGTCGATGATGTTATACCTGTCACTGTTGTAAAAATAACTTTAGTTTCCTAAGTCGATGGAAAAATAAATCGAGAATACAAAATCGAAGACCGACTTCCGAAATTAAAGTAAATTTTCACTTTGTAGTGTTATTTTGAAGTCGTGTGTTTTTTATTTGTTATCAATATACTTCTTTGTTGTTTATGCAAATGTTTTATTTTGAAGAAACTTTCTGGGATGTTGTAGCTTATCAAAAGACATTACAAACTTTAAGAGTTTTCTTGGGGTGCGCCAAAGTTCACCTAAATTTTCAACTCCGATAATTGGAAATCCGAAAATGTTCTTCCTAAAATTTTTCATCCTAACAATCACAATTCCTAACTACTCTGTCTCTAATGTTCATAATTCCGAAGCATTCAACTTCATAATGTCTGTAGCAATAAACATCTATTATACTTTTATATGTTTCCTATATTTTCTCAACATAACCATCTTTTACACTATTATTCAAAGTCATATCTTTTTTGTTTAAATTTCTTTTTATAGATTTTTTTTTGTTTAGGTTTAATTTATAGCGATAACCAACATAATATAATTACAAAAGTAACACATGTGTAATGACAACTTAGGATGCAAGAGCGAGCGAAGCGAGCTCGGGACTTGGGGCACCCCGACTCGGACAGGTTAGGTTCGAAGGGGATGACGGGGGCTCGAGTGAGCGAGCAAAGCGAGCGAACGAGCCCCCGTCATCCCCTTCGTGTTAGGTTCCTTTAAAACCTACACAGAAATAGGGGGCACCGCGAAGCGGGGCTCCGTCAACTACGCCTAACCACATATTTCTGTAGATAAAAACAAAACTTTGGTATTTCTTTTCTCGGCCACTATGATTTTGCGAACTTTGCGGTTTTCAAATTGACACTAAAAAGAGTCTATTCTATCCAAAAAAAAAATAGCTACTATCAAAAAGCGCCGGGTGTGGAAGTACAATGGTTCCATAGACACAACTCAGTACGTTATGTAAAGCCTTTGAGTATTAAACCAACTGTAAAGCATACCCCAAAATAATAATCATACCCTCAAATTAAAACTATAAATATCATCTTCTAATATTATGGTAATTATGTTTAGGGATAAAAGCGTTACGATAAAAAACAGTAGGAGTTTAAATATATTTACATTAATGATATTATTAATTACAATTTTCGAAAACATGAGTTTTATGAACATCGCCGGTAGCACTACAAATAGTATGAATGAAAACTTTAGGATAAAAATTTTAGGAAGACTGATCATTAGGATTACAAATCATTAGGAAGAACAATTTCGGGTAAAGAACTTTAGTTGAGCCAATATGGACCCGTTTTCTTGGATACCCAAAATTCCACACATTTAAATGTTACGGCTACGAAGCGCTACGAAATTTCGTAGCCGCCGTAGCACTCGCGTGGTAGTTGTAGACGTATTTTACCAGATTGAATGTTTACCGTTTGCGCCGTAACTTTTTTGACATAGTTGAAGTACTATTTTGTTTTTCGATCGAAACTGGGTTTTAAATATTTTCAATACGAGAATTGGTCTCTAAATGCAACGCTCCGGTGCGCTGCAAAGTTCCGTAGTCGGCGTAGCACTCGCGTAGTAGTTGTAGAAGCAATATTCCACATGTAGGACGTAAACTTTCTGCAAATATAATGTAGGAACTAGAGACGTTCTACTGGGGATAGGCGACACTGGAGGTTTGAATGTGGTGAAGAAATATTGTTGTGTAGTTTTAGTCGAGAGAACTCGGCCATATCTGCTCTGACACTATGCCTAGACTGAAAATTTGGTAGGTTCAATTTGTACTTTTATGACCACCAGAGAAATTGATAACGGCTAATTGCTTTATTTATAACTTAACTTTAAATATTTATTATAGTTAAGTTAAAGCTAAAACTATTAATATTCGCGATGCCCAGTTCGGTTGCAGACCCGGGCTATCGACGGAGACTGCCGTTATGTGTCTTAAGCAGACTGTTCAGTATTATGCTGATAGGAAAACACCGGTCAATGCGTGTTTTCTGGACTTATCGAGCACATTTGACCTGGTGCCATATGACATCTTGTGGGATAAGCTACGAAAGGAAAGCAGCGTTGACTGTGCTGTTATTTCTATAGTTAAGTTTTGGTACGAGAATCAGACGAACTATGTCAGGTGGGGTGGAGCTTTGTCTGATGTGTATGGGTTGAAGTGCGGGGTGAGGCAGGGTGGTAACCTCGCCTCATCTTTTTAACCTTTATATTAATCAGCTTATTGTTGAACTCAGCAGCACCCGTATAGGCTGTCACATTGACGGAGTTTGCGTTAACAATATAAGTTACGCTGACGACATGGTGCTGCTGAGTCCATCAATAAGCGCACTCAGGCGTATTGTTAAGATCTTTGAAGACTATGCGGTCAGTCAGGGGACTCAGTTACAATGCAAAGAAATGTGAATTATTGGTATTCAAGGCGGGCACCAAATGTTACTCTAACGTGCCAGATGTGACCATAAATAATACTCTATTAACTAGAGTAACAAAACTTAAGTAACTGGGTCACTGGGTTACTCATGACCTGAATGATGACATAGAAAGGGAACTCAGGGCGATGGCTGTCCGAGGTAATATGCTGATCCGCAAATTCAAATTCAAAGCATTTATTTTAATTAGACCTTGTACAGGCACTTTTGAATTGTCAAAATTAAATAGTCTGTCATGTTTACGTTGTTTTTATCATATTGAAATGGTTGAGTCTTTCAGAGTAACTGGTGTCTCGATCGCAACTAGAGCATCTGAAACGCAGATACCTGGTAAAGGCCTTCTGTATACGTTCTATCCTATTGAAATGGACGCGATACGAAGGATTCCATGCCGGCCATTTTCGCTTTATACCCTTAGATAATGTTCTTAATTAATGAATTAGTCTAAATACCCAGATCATTAGTAAAACACCCTGATACCGAGAATACATTAAACGCCGCCCGTCATATAGAAATAAAAATTAAAAAAATTTGGGACGCACAGGAAATACAAGCAGTCATATTACCAAAAACAAAAAGACCTCTGCAAAGCTAAAAAGACAAAAAGCTAAAAAGTCTCCTATCTCAGCATGCACCAGTATTTAAAAAATACACCTAGCTACCTGTACAATACTGATAGGACCCGATAAAACAACTAAGTAGCTTTTGTTATTAATATTAAAACATAGTTCAGTTTCAAATATATTTTTAGACTAACAATATTCAAAATCAATATGACTACCGTTCTTAAATAGTAGAGAGATAGTATAAACCGAGTCGCCAGTCGAAGCAGTGAGTGCTAACATGCTATCGAAAATAAAGCAATTAATAAAAAAACATGAACCATGTATATGGTTCTTAAAATTTATGGCTTTGTTTCGTCTTTTGCTTGGCAACTATGCAAACATCAGTGAATCAAGACCAATTTGCTACTTAATGAAGTTATACTGCATTTGTTGTTGTGCGGTTATTACTTTTACTAACTTCTATTATATCCACCGAGATTTACAATCCAGCTACAATGCAATCGTCCTTGAATACATTTTTATCGCTACAATACACTTAGTTTATGGCGATAAACGTTTCTTGCACTTCTGCAGTGCTATCACAACCAATGACAGAATTATCGGCTTCAAGAAATTGCCCATTTTCACAAATAATGTGTACCTTATTTTCATCGGTAATTTTTTCCTAAGATTACTTCTTATTTTATATCGAGTTTCTCTTAGTGAGGAATCAATTAGTAACTTCTGTATCTACACCGTCGCTATATATTCCATAGACCTTAACTATTTAACTGTCATTATCATCTTCGCCATACTAAAGAGTCGCATGAAACAGTTGAGAAAATTCTTAGAATCAAATTCAGTCCCTATTAATATTACTGGGAGGAATGAAGTCGCAATCAGTATTAAAAATGTAAGGAAAAGTTTGTACAATTACGGCAATTTGTTGGATAACTTGCAATTTGTGGATAAACAGCTGAAATATTTGGTAAATATAATAAAATTGATTTAAGTACTTCATACGACGCTATAATGGGTGTAAAAATAACCTTCACAAAGCCGAAGTCACTTGTTGTTCCCGTTGTTATGATATTTTAGTGTAGTGGACTATTCCGGAACCTTCTGGTTACGGATATATTGAAGGTCAAAGTTCCAACTCTTTGTGACCGAACTAGATTAAAACATAAGTAACTTAACTTTAAATACTCCCTGTACTGTTGCATTCACCTATAAGCACAATGTTATGTGTGTGTTACATTACGCACTCACAGCGTTCACACCAAAAATAAAAGTCGTTTCCCAGCAATTATTTTTGCACAAAGAAGAATGGGCATTTTTGTATGGAGCCTGGCCTGATGACCAATAGAGTTCTAATGAGATCAACGAATGACAGCCGGGTCCAACGGCTTAACGTGCTTTCCGAGGCACAGAGGGGTCTTGGTGTGTAAAAATGTTCACCCATCCGTAGACCAACCGCGGCAAGTGCAGCTTAACCTGATCGAACGACCCGTGCGGCTGTTTTTACTTAGACATAAGCCCCCTCAATGTTATGAGTCAATAACTAATATTATTGAGAACTGCATTGAACATTAGCGTCATAAACTAATACGTTTACATGATACTTGCTGGTCTGATAAAACCCTACACGTAACAAGAAAACCAGTGTATCTCGCACAAACTACGATGCTATGAAAGACGAATTGGGGAATACAAGTTTTGCAGATATCTACAAGACTCGTGACGGTAACGAAGCTATGAACATCCTTGTAAAAATTATCTCTACAGTTACAACTAAACATACAATACAAGTCACCCTACCGAGGAAACAACGAACCTTAAAGCCATGGATCACCCCAGGTCTTCTAAAATGCATTAAGAATCGAGACATCATGCATTTGAAATCAAAAAACACTCCAGATAACCTAATCCTAAAAATCACATACACGCGCTATAGAAATTTTTTAACGATTTGCTTAGAAAACTAAAACAAACACATGAACACAATGAGCTACAAAAAAGTAAAAACAACCCTAAATCCCTATGGAAAACAATCAAAGAAATCACCAACACTCGCCCAATACGAACTAGTTCAGACTTATTGTTAAAATTATGTGACACTCCAACTTCTTCCATTAATAATGTATGCACTTTTTTCACCAATGTAGGTAAAAACTTGGCCTCCAAGATTCTTCAAAATCAAACCACATCCATAAGCAGACATCCCCACGAAACTTTAACAAAAAGCCAGCCTTGTAATTCGATTGTCATCACTGAAATCGACGAAAGGGACGTGGAAGCAACTATACTTCAGCTACGCAGTGACTGTGCTGTAGGTTGGGACGGTATCACGTCATCATTGCTTAAAACGCATCGTCATATCCTGGTTCCACACATAGCCTACATCTTTAACCTCTGCATTCAGACAGGAGTCTTCCCGAATGCTCTTAAAAAAGCTATTCTGCACCCAATTTTCAAGGGAGGGGACAGAAACTGTGTTAGCAATTACAGACCCATATCGGTACTCACTTCACTCTCTAAAATTTTTGAGAAGATTCTCAATAAACAACTCAGAAACTTCCTAGACAAATTTCATCTTATAGCCGACAACCAATATGGTTTTCGTTCAGGAGTATCAACTGAAGACGCAGTACTAGATCTTACGCAATTGGTTGCTAAAAAACTCGATGAAAAGACGAAGTGCCTGGGAATTTTCTTAGATCTTTCTAAAGCGTTTTACACGGTTTCTGTGCCCAAACTTATCTCCAAGTTGGAATCCTTGGGTGTTCGTGGCAGGGCTCTTGAAATTTTCATAGATTGCCTTAAAAACCGTAGTCAACAAGTCCAAATTGGTCCTAATTTGAGTAACGAGGACCTAATTACTTACGGCGTGCCACAAGGCAGCATACTAGGGCCGACATTGTTTCAAATTTATATAAACGATCTCTGCAATATGACCCTCCCAAACTGCAACATATACACCTACGCAGATGACACCGCAATTATCGCCCACGGTCCATCTTGGGAAGCCGTTAAAAGCAACGCTGAGTCTGCCCTAAGTAGAATCATGCACTGGTTTAACTCTAACCTACTGACATTAAATCTGGCCAAAACTTCATATGTTCCTTTCGCCATTCGCTGCAATATGAAACCACCAAGTACTTTCTCCACAACGGCACACTCATGTACAAGTCCTTCAACACATTGCTGCTGTCCAAAATTAAGAAGAGATGCCAGCGTAAAATACCTCGGCATCCACATAGACAGCGGACTAAGATGGGACAAACACCTTGACACACTTACCATCCGAATAATGCGTCTTATCCCTATCTTTAAATCACTCAGGGGGTCAGCTGACCGTTATGTTCTTAAAATGGTGTATTTTGCGCTGTGCCAATCAGTGCTAGGGTACGGTATTAATGTGCGGGGTGGAGCCAATAAGACAGGTCTCCTGAGGGCTGAGAGAGCACAAAGGGCAGTCCTTAAAGTTATGACAAAGAAACCACGCAGGTATCCAACAGAGCAACTTTATGCAGACTGTAAGGTTTTAACTGAACGACAACTATTTGTGCTTCAATCAATTCTTAGGATACATGGCAGTTTGGCTCCCCCTGACCCCAAAAAACGTAAACATATAATTCCCAGCATTCAACATAAAACGAAGTTTGCAAGGCACCAATTTTACGTAATAAGTACCCACATTTATAACAAAGCCCATAAAAGGCTAAATATTCTTGGTCTCCCTAGGTTTAAATTAAAACGTACAGTAACAGAATGGCTGCTAAGGCAGGACTATCATGGAACGGAATCTCTTTTAACCTACATCACCTAATAAACACGTCTTTATGTGTAATCCACCTATTTTTCGCACACGCGCTAATCACTCGCACATCCCTAACACACTACAAACGTAGGTACACTCACTTCATTCACTACACACAACACTATCACAAAACACCCCATCCACTTCCTCACACAATCATCAAACATTTACTCTTATATAATACTCTTCACTTTCTCACTCTTACATTATTAAAATTTACCACAAGATCAAAAATGCACCCACTTGACACAGTCCACTGGCACGTCTGCCACAACAAAATCCTAGAAGCATACCATAGGGTATGCTTCTATCTGTATCTTAGGGGGCAGTGCCCGGCTATAGAGCCGGGCACTGCCCCCTAAGATACAGGCCTAGCCTAGTTTAGGGGACAGGGTTGAACCTATTGTACAGTCGGTGGCCAACATTATCTGACCCACTTGAATGATAGCGAATTTGAACCTTATCGTGAACATTTGGAATACTCCGTGCAAGCATTTCGATAAATCATGTTGTTAGGCGATTTTAATCATTATATTGTTGTTGTTAAGGTTGAAAGGCTAATGAGTTTCAAGACTACTAAAAAAAAAAAACCAAGGCGAGGGTGGATGAATAAAAAAAAAATATCGCACATCAGTAACATTTTAAAGGTGTCTACGGTTAATAGCTAAATTCCGTGATTCATTTTAATAGCTGGTTGTGATTGTGCGATAATGAACTTTATGAAAATATACGATATGGTTCAAATTCTTTAGAATATTGCGTCTGTCATCACAACTAAGATCGAATTTCAAAACATATTACAAGAGTTGAGTTGGTCTCGTGGTCACTAAGGCAGCTCGACATTCATCGAGGTCTGCGTTCGAAACCAGGAAAAACCTAACAGTTTTTTGTTAGAAATGTTTTGTTTTTAATTATTATCTATTTTGTTACTTTTTTTTTACGAACGAAGTCGGGAAATATCTTTTTAAATGGGCAGTTTGTATAGAAATGAAACAAAATCATTGCAAGTAATAAAAATGTTTATTAATTCGTTAAAATATACATAAATAAGATAAAGTAAGTAAATGCTCTTTAGTTCAAAATTAATACATTTTATAATATCATATTCAAACCTAACCATTTAGAAACATTTAAATAGTGAAAAAAAGTCATGCTAATGGTAATTGCTTGGAAGTGTGTTATCGAGAAAACATTGATGTATAAATGCGAGAAAATGAATGAATTTGTGAAATGTTTTACAGATTTATAGCTAAGTATATGTAGTAAATCAACATGTTATTTAAATAGAAAAATGCATTTCCATTTATAACAATAACATCACCACAGAATCTTACATTTTATTGGTTTAGCATTCATTCAATTGAGCATTTACTTACATAGTGTGTTTCAAAATACTTATAAGTAGATTAGTTAGTAGCGAAGTGGCGCACCGTCTCCTTCTATAACTTGCTGTAAGCGGCTACGCATACCGCACACCATGTTCCAACACAAATCTTTTCCTCTCATGTGCTCCCATATCGATGACACGATCTCAGCCAAATTGTTTTTATTTCGCACTTCGGATGTGTCCCAATTTAAAACCATTTGACCCCATAGGTTTTCCATAGGGTTCAAATCGGGAGTTTTAGATGATTATGGCCAGTAAATAACAGTTACACCTTCTTGAGCAGCTAACCAATTCTTCACAATGCCTGCACGGTGGATGGAGTAGTTATCTTGCACGAAGTAAATATCTGTATTTGGATAGGCAATTCGCACAGTCGGCAGCAGGACGTCACCATCCAGCCAGCAATGTTTTGGATGGAGTAGTTATCTTGCACGAAGTAAATATCTGTATTTGGATAGGCAATTCGCACAGTCGGCAGCAGGACGTCACCATCCAGCCAGCAATGTTTTGTATAGTCATTAAGCTGCGACATGACGCTTTGATTACACCAAATTCATTAAAAATACTTTTCACGATTTACGTCAAACGTTTTAGAAATGTTTGTGCGCCGCAGTCACTGTTTAGGCGTAGGTAGACTGACTTTTGTCACTTAAATCAATTTAGTATCCATCTACCCCACGACGTAAACTTTTACTTCGTCCTACTTATTTAAGGACTTATAGTTTTTTTTTATTTACCCACTTAGATCAAGGGGTTTTCCCGGATTTAATGAAGTTCTGTAAAGTTATTCCACTTTTCAAATCTGGGGACAGCAAAGACACTAATATAATTATAGACCCGTATCGGTTTTGCCGGTTTTTAGCAAGGTGTTTGAAAAAGTAATTTTTATCGTAATAACATCCTACACGATCAACAGTATGGTTTCAACAAAGGACGTTGTATACATTCAAAAAAATCTTCATCTTTTTAGTAAGACAAGTGACAGGCATAATTTTAACACTACAAATAGGGACAAATTAGATCAACCGCGTTTCAGATTGTCTAAAGTAAAAACTTCTTTTGTGGGTTACTGTGTAAAATGTTTTAATAAAACACCACTCGATATTCTTCAAATAAATGAGAAGAAATTTAAAACATGCATTAAACGCACACTATTTAGACAAGCATATATTACAAGTTGGATGATTATATCGTAGATAAAAATGCTTGGCTTAATGCTGGTCCTGCTCCACAGGCACTTGGGCTCACTAGTTAAAATTTCAATATTTGTAAGAGGTGCTTCCTTTTTTCTTTTTTAGTGTTTCTGACATTACGAACATAGCTTTTTTATGTTATTCAATCAACTTTTAATTGTTGAATACGTCAATATTAAATTTCTCTTCCTGTTTGGTAGTAAAATTCTATTAACCTGTTAAATAAATTGCAAACTATAGTTTTGTTTAATTTAGAAGCATTTTTTTAAATTTTGTAAATGTAGGAACCATATTTCTGTTTATTATGATTTTTTCGATGTTGTCTTAAAAGAGCATAGCAGTTGAGAACGTGTCATGCTCACTTAAATGTCTCATCAATGGTGATCATTCGGTTCCCTACAAACTGGTTGAGCTGGATGGTGCTGATCCACGCGTCATGTTCGTGAACGGGCGCCGTCGGTTGAGACTGGTCATCTCTTAACTGCCAATACTTATTTTTAATCTTATATTTTGAATTGTTTCTTCATTTGTCTTTTTTTACATTGTTCTCACATATACTTCTATATGTGAGAACAATGTAAAAAAACAAGAATAATGTACCCAGGATTTTGTAATATCTTGATTTAACAGAGTGTCCGTGGAGTTTCTTGCCCGTTCTTCTTCATAGAGATCTACGTTTTGGAATGGGCAACTAGCTTCAACTTTCTGACTAACTGACAGACTATTTAATGTTGACAATTCAAAAGTGCCTGTACAAGGTTTAATTGAAATAAATGCTTTGTGTTTGAGTTTATAATGAAAATTGATGCTCATGGTATACACTTTCATTTGATGTGTATGTGGTTTTTACTGGACATACCGGCCAAAAGGCCCATCATTCTTTACTTAATTTGATGTTCAGCATGTTGGCGACGGTTTCGTGAAGGATGTTTTCACACTGTATGTTCTTAATTAAATTAAACTCATGTTTCAGATACTCATCAATTGGACTTCATATTGCTTAAAATCGATTTTGTTAGCTTATAAGGTGTTAAGTGGTTATTATGAGGTTAGTATATATTTTAATCTATGTTGACGTGCAGTCACGAGCAAAGTATGTATGCACTTGGCTTTATTCAAAGGCGATTTTCTTCTTTATTTTTGAATGAAATTGTATATTATTAGGAACATAGTATTTACGAACCAATAGGTTCATGTAAAGCGCCGTATTTCAACGTTGCATTCGTTATTTCGTGAAAAAATCGCAAATGAAAGTTGCCAAGTGTTGACATATTAGTGCTAACACATACTAAACATCTATTATACTTTTATATGTTTCCTATATTTTCTCAACATAACCATCTTTTACACTATTATTCAAAGTCATATCTTTTTTGTTTAAATTTCTTTTTATAGATTTTTTTTTGTTTAGGTTTAATTTATAGCGATAACCAACATAATATAATTACAAAAGTAACACATGTGTAATGACAACTTAGGATGCAAGAGCGAGCGAAGCGAGCTCGGGACTTGGGGCACCCCGACTCGGACAGGTTAGGTTCGAAGGGGATGACGGGGGCTCGAGTGAGCGAGCAAAGCGAGCGAACGAGCCCCCGTCATCCCCTTCGTGTTAGGTTCCTTTAAAACCTACACAGAAATAGGGGGCCCCGCGAAGCGGGGCTCCGTCAACTACGCCTAACCACATATTTCTGTAGATAAAAACAAAACTTTGGTATTTCTTTTCTCGGCCACTATGATTTTGCGAACTTTGCGGTTTTCAAATTGACACTAAAAAGAGTCTATTCTATCCAAAAAAAAAATAGCTACTATCAAAAAGCGCCGGGTGTGGAAGTACAATGGTTCCATAGACACAACTCAGTACGTTATGTAAAGCCTTTGAGTATTAAACCAACTGTAAAGCATACCCCAAAATAATAATCATACCCTCAAATTAAAACTATAAATATCATCTTCTAATATTATGGTAATTATGTTTAGGGATAAAAGCGTTACGATAAAAAACAGTAGGAGTTTAAATATATTTACATTAATGATATTATTAATTACAATTTTCGAAAACATGAGTTTTATGAACATCGCCGGTAGCACTACAAATAGTATGAATGAAAACTTTAGGATAAAAATTTTAGGAAGACTGATCATTAGGATTACAAATCATTAGGAAGAACAATTTCGGGTAAAGAACTTTAGTTGAGCCAATATGGACCCGTTTTCTTGGATACCCAAAATTCCACACATTTAAATGTTACGGCTACGAAGCGCTACGAAATTTCGTAGCCGCCGTAGCACTCGCGTGGTAGTTGTAGACGTATTTTACCAGATTGAATGTTTACCGTTTGCGCCGTAACTTTTTTGACATAGTTGAAGTACTATTTTGTTTTTCGATCGAAACTGGGTTTTAAATATTTTCAATACGAGAATTGGTCTCTAAATGCAACGCTCCGGTGCGCTGCAAAGTTCCGTAGTCGGCGTAGCACTCGCGTAGTAGTTGTAGAAGCAATATTCCACATGTAGGACGTAAACTTTCTGCAAATATAATGTAGGAACTAGAGACGTTCTACTGGGGATAGGCGACACTGGAGGTTTGAATGTGGTGAAGAAATATTGTTGTGTAGTTTTAGTCGAGAGAACTCGGCCATATCTGCTCTGACACTATGCCTAGACTGAAAATTTGGTAGGTTCAATTTGTACTTTTATGACCACCAGAGAAATTGATAACGGCTAATTGCTTTATTTATAACTTAACTTTAAATATTTATTATAGTTAAGTTAAAGCTAAAACTATTAATATTCGCGATGCCCAGTTCGGTTGCAGACCCGGGCTATCGACGGAGACTGCCATTATGTGTCTTAAGCAGACTGTTCAGTATTATGCTGATAGGAAAACACCGGTCAATGCGTGTTTTCTGGACTTATCGAGCACATTTGACCTGGTGCCATATGACATCTTGTGGGATAAGCTACGAAAGGAAAGCAGCGTTGACTGTGCTGTTATTTCTATAGTTAAGTTTTGGTACGAGAATCAGACGAACTATGTCAGGTGGGGTGGAGCTTTGTCTGATGTGTATGGGTTGAAGTGCGGGGTGAGGCAGGGTGGTAACCTCGCCTCATCTTTTTAACCTTTATATTAATCAGCTTATTGTTGAACTCAGCAGCACCCGTATAGGCTGTCACATTGACGGAGTTTGCGTTAACAATATAAGTTACGCTGACGACATGGTGCTGCTGAGTCCATCAATAAGCGCACTCAGGCGTATTGTTAAGATCTTTGAAGACTATGCGGTCAGTCAGGGGACTCAGTTACAATGCAAAGAAATGTGAATTATTGGTATTCAAGGCGGGCACCAAATGTTACTCTAACGTGCCAGATGTGACCATAAATAATACTCTATTAACTAGAGTAACAAAACTTAAGTAACTGGGTCACTGGGTTACTCATGACCTGAATGATGACATAGAAAGGGAACTCAGGGCGATGGCTGTCCGAGGTAATATGCTGATCCGCAAATTCAAATTCAAATTCAAAGCATTTATTTCAATTAGACCTTGTACAGGCACTTTTGAATTGTCAAAATTAAATAGTCTGTCAGTTAGTCCGAAAGTTGAAGCTAGTTGCCCATTCCAAAACGTAGATCTCTATGGAGAAGAACGGGCAAGAAACTCCATAGAACGGGCAAGAAACTCCATAAATTTGCACGTTGTACGACGCAAGTCAAAATAACCCTTTACAGAGCATACTGCCAGTCTTTTTACACATGCAGTCTGTGGGTCAGGTATACGCTGAGGGCATACAACGCCCTGCGTAGTATGACAATATTGTCATCAGGATGCTGTTGGGTCTACCACGAATTTGTAGCGCTTCCGGAATGTTCACCAAGCCCAGGGTTGATGGTTTTCATGCCATTATTCGGAGACGGTGCGCTTCTACTTTCGGTAGAATGCATGCTAGCTCCCACAGCCTTCTGAGTGTGTTGTGTGAAAGGTGGGACAGCCCCATGCTGGTTCACTGGATACGACTGCACATGTAGGTGTCAGTTGTGCCAATTTTCAATGTTGTGTTTTTACTAACATTAGGTTAAGATTTATTTACTAACAACATATTATTGTTATTCTGGATTTTAATCTGAAATAAATTAATTATTATTATTATTATTAAAACATTAAAAAGCTGCGGCCTTATTTCAAAACAAGGTATTTCTTTAAACCCTGGTTTAAATCATCGAGCCATTTTTAAATTTCAAACTATATTCCGAGAAAGTTATATGTATATATTTACTTAGATTAGTATAATATACTTTTCACATCACCTGCTCGAAAATGTCAAATTATATGTCAAGCAACCTTAACCTAAAGTGAGTCATTAGTGGCCGGGGGCACAGCCGGTCAATAATGTTGTACTGGATTTCATTATGACCCGCTGGTCAATAATGTGATTTGAATTTGGAATCTCACATGCTCAGCTAAATTGGCAGTATAGTACTAACAAACACCCTTTGGTGCCAGAAAGAGGAAAGCTATTCTCGAAACCCTTACTACGCGTGGATGATATTCTCGATTTCCTACAAAATCATAACGACTGCTTCTTCATATCGTTGCCATGTTTTCGAAGACATAATATTTTAAGAATAATTAGATAACTACGAACCATTTTTTTATAAGAATGGAATAACATTAAAACTGGCATTAATAATAACAAATACCGTACCGCTCCGTAATACCGTAATAGTAATTGGCTGTAACATTAGTTTATTTATTTTAAGTAAACTGCGCTAAGATTGCTGTGGATTTTGTGAATATATAATCACATTTTATCAAAAATACTCTATTTTCACGAGCGTCTCCAATGACGTTCTAAATTCAAAATGCATACAGCCAATCATCCAAAACCATTCTACCAGCCCTGTATAAAGCTTAGTTTACACAAACGCCACTTCCATGAGAGTGATATCAATAGACACACATGACAAAACCGTAGAAGAGACTTTTTTTTTTGAAAATCGAATTGATCGTGTCTTGGCTACTTATTGGTAGACGCAATAAACGCGCGAATTTTCGTACTATGGCTATTATTTTCTCACAGTAGGTGTAAAAAGTAGAGTATCCTCCTCTGGGCTAAGGGTGTCTTTGCCTTGGGCTAGCTTGAATCCCTCGCTGCATTCAGGATTCTTGTATTAACTCACTCGCTTCGCTCGTGAGTTAAACTCTTAGCTCCCTCGCTGCGCTCGGGAGTTTAATCCCGAATCCTTCATTGCGCTCGAGATTCAATATGACGCCCGTGACATAAGACACAACTTTAGCCCCTCGGTGCATAATCTACTATTATGTAAGTATTTATTGTATTATGTTAATGGTACACCACAGACTACCTACAGTATTTGTCTGTCCTTCCGCTTTTTAATACATCCAAAGGTTGTCTTTAAAAGATCGCTTTTAGCGATATGACCGCCCGTTGTGTCACCCATTGTACAGTTTCTATATTTATGTCTGTAATTTATATGGTGAACATAATAAAGAGTATTCTATTCTATTCTATTCATAGGGCACTGCGACCAAGGTTTATTCTTGATGCGGACATAGCAAGACTATCTGTCTTGCTATGTCCGCTTCTACGTACATATCTAATTATAGTGTGCCTAGGTACAGTGATAGTAAGTTCAGATAATAGTTCTGGAACAGCAGACCGATTACGGATAATTTTATAAAGAAATATCTGATCGGAGAGACTTTTACGTTGTTTTTAGGGTTCCGTACCCAAAGGGTACAAAACGGAACCCTATTACTAAGACTTCGCTGTCTGTCCGTCTGTCCGTCTGTCTGTCCGTCTGTCTCAAGAACCGCGATAGCTAGACATTTGAAATTTTCACAGATGATGTATTTCTGTTGCCGCTATAACAACAAATACTAAAAACAAAATAAAATAAATATTTATCCCATACAACAAACGCGATTTTTTTGCCCTTTTTTGCTCGATATCAAAAATGGCAACAGGTAGGCACTTGAAATATTCACAAAATACGCAGTTGTATTTTAACTTTAATAATAAATAATAAAATTAAAATAAAATAAATATTTAAGGGGGGCTCCCATACAACAAATATGTTTTTTTCGGCGTTTTTGCCTTGTGGTACGGAACCCTTCGTGTGCGAGTCCGACTCGCACTTGGCCAGTTTTTATCATATTGAAATGGTTGAGTCTTTCAGAATAACTGGTGTCTCGATCGCAACTAGAGCATCTGAAACGCAGATACCTGGTAAAGGCCTTCTGTATACGTTCTATCCTATTGTCATGGACGCGATACGAAGGATTCGATGCCGGCCATTTTCGCTTTATACCCTTAGATAATGTTCTTAATTAATGAATTAGTCTAAATACCCACATCATTAGTAAAACACCCTGATACCGAGAATACATTAAACGCCGCCCGTCATATAGAAATAAAAATTAAAAAAATTTGGGACGCACAGGAAATACAAGCAGTCATATTACCAAAAACAAAAAGACCTCTGCAAAGCTAAAAAGACAAAAAGCTAAAAAGTCTCCTATCTCAGCATGCACCAGTATTTAAAAAATACACCTAGCTACCTGTACAATACTGATAGGACCCGATAAAACAACTAAGTAGCTTTTGTTATTAATATTAAAACATAGTTCAGTTTCAAATATATTTTTAGACTAACAATATTCAAAATCAATATGACTACCGTTCTTAAATAGTAGAGAGATAGTATAAACCGAGTCGCCAGTCGAAGCAGTGAGTGCTAACATGCTATCGAAAATAAAGCAATTAATAAAAAAACATGAACCATGTATATGGTTCTTAAAATTTATGGCTTTGTTTCGTCTTTTGCTTGGCAACTATGCAAACATCAGTGAATCAAGACCAATTTGCTACTTAATGAAGTTATACTGCATTTGTTGTTGTGCGGTTATTACTTTTACTAACTTCTATTATATCCACCGAGATTTACAATCCAGCTACAATGCAATCGTCCTTGAATACATTTTTATCGCTACAATACACTTAGTTTATGGCGATAAACGTTTCTTGCACTTCTGCAGTGCTATCACAACCAATGACAGAATTATCGGCTTCAAGAAATTGCCCATTTTCACAAATAACGTGTACCTTATTTTCATCGGTAATTTTTTCCTAAGATTACTTCTTATTTTATATCGAGTTTCTCTTAGTGAGGAATCAATTAGTAACTTCTGTATCTACACCGTCGCTATATATTCCATAGACCTTAACTATTTAACTGTCATTATCATCTTCGCCATACTAAAGAGTCGCATGAAACAGTTGAGAAAATTCTTAGAATCAAATTCAGTCCCTATTAATATTACTGGGAGGAATGAAGTCGCAATCAGTATTAAAAATGTAAGGAAAAGTTTGTACAATTACGGCAATTTGTTGGATAACTTGCAATTTGTGGATAAACAGCTGAAATATTTGGTAAATATAATAAAATTGATTTAAGTACTTCATACGACGCTATAATGGGTGTAAAAATAACCTTCACAAAGCCGAAGTCACTTGTTGTTCCCGTTGTTATGATATTTTAGTGTAGTGGACTATTCCGGAACCTTCTGGTTACGGATATATTGAAGGTCAAAGTTCCAACTCTTTGTGACCGAACTAGATTAAAACATAAGTAACTTAACTTTAAATACTCCCTGTACTGTTGCATTCACCTATAAGCACAATGTTATGTGTGTGTTACATTACGCACTCACAGCGTTCACACCAAAAATAAAAGTCGTTTCCCAGCAATTATTTTTGCACAAAGAAGAATGGGCATTTTTGTATGGAGCCTGGCCTGATGACCAATAGAGTTCTAATGAGATCAACGAATGACAGCCGGGTCCAACGGCTTAACGTGCTTTCCGAGGCACAGAGGGGTCTTGGTGTGTAAAAATGGTCACCCATCCGTAGACCAACCGCGGCAAGTGCAGCTTAACCTGATCGAACGACCCGTGCGGCTGTTTTTACTTAGACATAAGCCCCCTCAATGTTATGAGTCAATAACTAATATTATTGAGAACTGCATTGAACATTAGCGTCATAAACTAATACGTTTACATGATACTTGCTGGTCTGATAAAACCCTACACGTAACAAGAAAACCAGTGTATCTCGCACAAACTACGATGCTATGAAAGACGAATTGGGGAATACAAGTTTTGCAGATATCTACAAGACTCGTGACGGTAACGAAGCTATGAACATCCTTGTAAAAATTATCTCTACAGTTACAACTAAACATACAATACAAGTCACCCTACCGAGGAAACAACGAACCTTAAAGCCATGGATCACCCCAGGTCTTCTAAAATGCATTAAGAATCGAGACATCATGCATTTGAAATCAAAAAACACTCCAGATAACCTAATCCTAAAAATCACATACACGCGCTATAGAAATTTTTTAACGATTTGCTTAGAAAACTAAAACAAACACATGAACACAATGAGCTACAAAAAAGTAAAAACAACCCTAAATCCCTATGGAAAACAATCAAAGAAATCACCAACACTCGCCCAATACGAACTAGTTCAGACTTATTGTTAAAATTATGTGACACTCCAACTTCTTCCATTAATAATGTATGCACTTTTTTCACCAATGTAGGTAAAAACTTGGCCTCCAAGATTCTTCAAAATCAAACCACATCCATAAGCAGACATCCCCACGAAACTTTAACAAAAAGCCAGCCTTGTAATTCGATTGTCATCACTGAAATCGACGAAAGGGACGTGGAAGCAACTATACTTCAGCTACGCAGTGACTGTGCTGTAGGTTGGGACGGTATCACGTCATCATTGCTTAAAATGCATCGTCATATCCTGGTTCCACACATAGCCTACATCTTTAACCTCTGCATTCAGACAGGAGTCTTCCCGAATGCTCTTAAAAAAGCTATTCTGCACCCAATTTTCAAGGCAGGGGACAGAAACTGTGTTAGCAATTACAGACCCATATCGGTACTCACTTCACTCTCTAAAATTTTTGAGAAGATTCTCAATAAACAACTTAGAAACTTCCTAGACAAATTTCATCTTATAGCCGACAACCAATATGGTTTTCGTTCAGGAGTATCAACTGAAGACGCAGTACTAGATCTTACGCAATTGGTTGCTAAAAAACTCGATGAAAAGACGAAGTGCCTGGGAATTTTCTTAGATCTTTCTAAAGCGTTTTACACGGTTTCTGTGCCCAAACTTATCTCCAAGTTGGAATCCTTGGGTGTTCGTGGCAGGGCTCTTGAAATTTTCATAGATTGCCTTAAAAACCGTAGTCAACAAGTCCAAATTGGTCCTAATTTGAGTAACGAGGACCTAATTACTTACGGCGTGCCACAAGGCAGCATACTAGGGCCGACATTGTTTCAAATTTATATAAACGATCTCTGCAATATGACCCTCCCAAACTGCAACATATACACCTACGCAGATGACACCGCAATTATCGCCCACGGTCCATCTTGGGAAGCCGTTAAAAGCAACGCTGAGTCTGCCCTAAGTAGAATCATGCACTGGTTTAACTCTAACCTACTGACATTAAATCTGGCCAAAACTTCATATGTTCCTTTCGCCATTCGCTGCAATATGAAACCACCAAGTACTTTCTCCACAACGGCACACTCATGTACAAGTCCTTCAACACATTGCTGCTGTCCAAAATTAAGAAGAGATGCCAGCGTAAAATACCTCGGCATCCACATAGACAGCGGACTAAGATGGGACAAACACCTTGACACACTTACCATCCGAATAATGCGTCTTATCCCTATCTTTAAATCACTCAGGGGGTCAGCTGACCGTTATGTTCTTAAAATGGTGTATTTTGCGCTGTGCCAATCAGTGCTAGGGTACTGTATTAATGTGTGGGGTGGAGCCAATAAGACAGGTCTCCTGAGGGCTGAGAGAGCACAAAGGGCAGTCCTTAAAGTTATGACAAAGAAACCACGCAGGTATCCAACAGAGCAACTTTATGCAGACTGTAAGGTTTTAACTGAACGACAACTATTTGTGCTTCAATCAATTCTTAGGATACATGGCAGTTTGGCTCCCCCTGACCCCAAAAAACGTAAACATATAATTCCCAGCATTCAACATAAAACGAAGTTTGCAAGGCACCAATTTTACGTAATAAGTACCCACATTTATAACAAAGCCCATAAAAGGCTAAATATTCTTGGTCTCCCTAGGTTTAAATTAAAACGTACAGTAACAGAATGGCTGCTAAGGCAGGACTATCATGGAACGGAATCTCTTTTAACCTACATCACCTAATAAACACCTCTTTATGTGTAATCCACCTATTTTTCGCACACGCGCTAATCACTCGCACATCCCTAACACACTACAAACGTAGGTACACTCACTTCATTCACTACACACAACACTATCACAAAACACCCCATCCACTTCCTCACACAATCATCAATCATTTACTCTTATATAATACTCTTCACTTTCTCACTCTTACATTATTAAAATTTACCACAAGATCAAAAATGCACCCACTTGACACAGTCCACTGGCACGTCTGCCACAACAAAATCCTAGAAGCATACCCTATAGCCGGGCACTGCCCCCTAAGATACAGGCCTAGCCTAGTTTAGGGGACAGGGTTGAACCTATTGTACAGTCGGTGGCCAACATTATCTGACCCACTTGAATGATAGCGAATTTGAACCTTATCGTGAACATTTGGAATACTCCGTGCAAGCATTTCGATAAATCATGTTGTTAGGCGATTTTAATCATTATATTGTTGTTGTTAAGGTTGAAAGGCTAATGAGTTTCAAGACTACTAAAAAAAAAAAACCAAGGCGAGGGTGGATGAATAAAAAAAAATATCGCACATCAGTAACATTTTAAAGGTGTCTACGGTTAATAGCTAAATTCCGTGATTCATTTTAATAGCTGGTTGTGATTGTGCGATAATGAACTTTATGAAAATATACGATATGGTTCAAATTCTTTAGAATATTGCGTCTGTCATCACAACTAAGATCGAATTTCAAAACATATTACAAGAGTTGAGTTGGTCTCGTGGTCACTAAGGCAGCTCGACATTCATCGAGGTCTGCGTTCGAAACCAGGAAAAACCTAACAGTTTTTTGTTAGAAATGTTTTGTTTTTAATTATTATCTATTTTGTTACTTTTTTTTACGAACGAAGTCGGGAAATATCTTTTTAAATGGGCAGTTTGTATAGAAATGAAACAAAATCATTGCAAGTAATAAAAATGTTTATTAATTCGTTAAAATATACATAAATAAGATAAAGTAAGTAAATGCTCTTTAGTTCAAAATTAATACATTTTATAATATCATATTCAAACCTAACCATTTAGAAACATTTAAATAGTGAAAAAAAAGTCATGCTAATGGTAATTGCTTGGAAGTGTGTTATCGAGAAAACATTGATGTATAAATGCGAGAAAATGAATGAATTTGTGAAATGTTTTACAGATTTATAGCTAAGTATATGTAGTAAATCAACATGTTATTTAAATAGAAAAATGCATTTCCATTTATAACAATAACATCACCACAGAATCTTACATTTTAATGGTTTAGCATTCATTCAATTGAGCATTTACTTACATAGTGTGTTTCAAAATACTTATAAGTAGATTAGTTAGTAGCGAAGTGGCGCACCGTCTCCTTCTATAACTTGCTGTAAGCGGCTACGCATACCGCACACCATGTTCCAACACAAATCTTTTCCTCTCAGGTGCTCCCATATCCATGACACGATCTCAGCCAAATTATTTTTATTTCGCACTTCGGATGTGTCCCAATTTAAAACCATTTGACCCCATAGGTTTTCCATAGGGTTCAAATCGGGAGTTTTAGATGATTATGGCCAGTAAATAACAGTTACACCTTCTTGAGCAGCTAACCAATTCTTCACAATGCCTGCACGGTGGATGGAGTAGTTATCTTGCACGAAGTAAATATCTGTATTTGGATAGGCAATTCGCACAGTCGGCAGCAGGACGTCACCATCCAGCCAGCAATGTTTTGGATGGAGTAGTTATCTTGCACGAAGTAAATATCTGTATTTGGATAGGCAATTCGCACAGTCGGCAGCAGGACGTCACCATCCAGCCAGCAATGTTTTGTATAGTCATTAAGCTGCGACATGACGCTTTGATTACACCAAATTCATTAAAAATACTTTTCACGATTTACGTCAAACGTTTTAGAAATGTTTGTGCGCCGCAGTCACTGTTTAGGCGTAGGTAGACTGACTTTTGTCACTTAAATCAATTTAGTATCCATCTACCCCACGACGTAAACTTTTACTTCGTCCTACTTATTTAAGGACTTATAGTTTTTTTTTATTTACCCACTTAGATCAAGGGGTTTTCCCGGATTTAATGAAGTTCTGTAAAGTTATTCCACTTTTCAAATCTGGGGACAGCAAAGACACTAATATAATTATAGACCCGTATCGGTTTTGCCGGTTTTTAGCAAGGTGTTTGAAAAAGTAATTTTTATCGTAATAACATCCTACACGATCAACAGTATGGTTTCAACAAAGGACGTTGTATACATTCAAAAAAATCTTCATCTTTTTAGTAAGACAAGTGACAGGCATAATTTTAACACTACAAATAGGGACAAATTAGATCAACCGCGTTTCAGATTGTCTAAAGTAAAAACTTCTTTTGTGGGTTACTGTGTAAAATGTTTTAATAAAACACCACTCGATATTCTTCAAATAAATGAGAAGAAATTTAAAACATGCATTAAACGCACACTATGTAGACAAGCATATATTACAAGTTGGATGATTATATCGTAGATAAAAATGCTTGGCTTAATGCTGGTCCTGCTCCACAGGCACTTGGGCTCACTAGTTAAAATTTCAATATTTGTAAGAGGTGCTTCCTTTTTTCTTTTTTAGTGTTTCTGACATTACGAACATAGCTTTTTTATTTTATTCAATCAACTTTTAATTGTTGAATACGTCAATATTAAATTTCTCTTCCTGTTTGGTAGTAAAATTCTATTAACCTGTTAAATAAATTGCAAACTATAGTTTTGTTTAATTTAGAAGCATTTTTTTAAATTTTGTAAATGTAGGAACCATATTTCTGTTTATTATGATTTTTTCGATGTTGTCTTAAAAGAGCATAGCAGTTGAGAACGTGTCATGCTCACTTAAATGTCTCATCAATGGTGATCATTCGGTTCCCTACAAACTGGTTGAGCTGGATGGTGCTGATCCACGCGTCATGTTCGTGAACGGGCGCCGTCGGTTGAGACTGGTCATCTCTTAACTGCCAATACTTATTTTTAATCTTATATTTTGAATTGTTTCTTCATTTGTCTTTTTTTACATTGTTCTCACATATACTTCTATATGTGAGAACAATGTAAAAAAACAAGAATAATGTACCCAGGATTTTGTAATATCTTGATTTAACAGAGTGTCCGTGGAGTTTCTTGCCCGTTCTTCTTCATAGAGATCTACGTTTTGGAATGGGCAACTAGCTTCAACTTTCTGACTAACTGACAGACTATTTAATGTTGACAATTCAAAAGTGCCTGTACAAGGTTTAATTGAAATAAATGCTTTGTGTTTGAGTTTATAATGAAAATTGATGCTCATGGTATACACTTTCATTTGATGTGTATGTGGTTTTTACTGGACATACCGGCCAAAAGGCCCATCATTCTTTACTTAGTTTGATGTTCAGCATGTTGGCGACGGTTTCGTGAAGGATGTTTTTACACTGTATGTTCTTAATTAAATTAAACTCATGTTTCAGATACTCATCAATTGGACTTCATATTGCTTAAAATCGATTTTGTTAGCTTATAAGGTGTTAAGTGGTTATTATGAGGTTAGTATATATTTTAATATATGTTGACGTGCAGTCACGAGCAAAGTATGTATGCACTTGGCTTTATTCAAAGGCGATTTTCTTCTTTATTTTTGAATGAAATTGTATATTATTAGGAACATAGTATTTACGAACCAATACGTTCATGTAAAGCGCCGTATTTCAACGTTGCATTCGTTATTTCGTGAAAAAATCGGAAATGAAAGTTGCCAAGTGTTGACATATTAGTGCTCGTGACTGTAGGTACTCGTATTTTAAACATAAGAGTTGGTATGTTTACAAGGTGGACATGACAATACGACAAGAAATTAAACTGCGCATATCTAATGCCGTTCCCAGTCTGTCACGAGCTAGTCAAAGATTGGCTAAACAAATAGTCAGTTTGTTTGAAAAACAAACAATTTTTTTTATTCGATTCCAGAATTTATTTAATATTTATTATTTATTTATTTATCCTCCTGCTGGAACGCCATACAGCAATTTCACCAACGGAGCAAAAAATTACTTCATGTGCTTATCCATCATGTGCGCGGTGGACATCGAACGGGCGGCGCGATGGAACACGCATGCTCACACAGCGTCAACTCCACAGTTCCATTGGTCCTCCATCTATTTATTGGTTTGTTTCAAAATATTCTTACGCATTAGTATTGCCAGTGCGCAGTGTTTTAATTTATTGTCGTATGGTTATCTCCAAATTATTTAACGAGTGTCGATCTAGAAAAGGGCACCCATCTAAATAAGGTCCCGAACACGCGTAACACAACCACACCACTACCACAGCACAACCACACCACAACACAACGACACCACGTGGACAGATGCTAATTTGTATGAAAATGAATATTCTATTCACACGGACCACATTTGACTGTAAAAATCAATCGTGTGGGCGATACCGACCACATCAAGGCGGCGCCGCAACCACAACTCAACTACAACGTTGTGTTGACTCGACGACACTGAGTCTGAACCGAGTCGATCTGTCTGCAAACACTAGCCACAACGTAACCACATCGCAACTACTAGCGACAACGCAACCACAACGCAACTGCAACTATTCACACGTAACCAATACTTGCCCAAATTTTATCGCTGCGATGTGGCGTGGTAGGTAAGTGTGAACGAGATTATAGTCAGTTGATACGGTTTTACGTTTAACTAGTTTGCACGACAATTTTTAGAGTTCCGTACCAAAATTGTAAAACAGAACCCTTATGGTGAGATTCAGTCTGTCTGTCTGTCTGTCACAGCTGGATATCTCAAGAACTACTAATGCTATTAATTTGAAATTTGGAATAGTTTTAGATAATGTTTGCCCAACTATTTTACAAATGAGAAAGAAATAACAATATATGTATATTTTTTGCCACAGGGACTGAAATGCGGTCTGAAAAATTCCTAGGGCTTGTGGGGTGTCATATGAAAGAGCGCAGTTTGCACATTCTCAAACATTTTTCTTTTCTTTTTAGGCCACATAGTTTTCGACTTTTAATGAAAAATAAAACACCATTCCCCCCTTAACTCCGAAGTTTGCAAAGAGAAAAATCTGATAAATTCTATGTGATAGAAGTTTATGTAAAAATTACAGGAAAAATAAAACGGAGTCTCTGAATAGCACACTTTTTCAGAAATCATCAACAAAAGTTACATTAGTTCCACTATCGGTCAAGAGATGGCGTTGACATGAAACTGCAATATTCTACACCGCAGTGCACAGTGTTAAAATTCTCTGACCAATATAGGCCTCGCCGATGAAAATATTTAAACGAAAATTTTAAAAATATGATGGTACGGCACCCTCGGTGCGCGAGTCCGCCTCACTCTTGCCCGGTTTTTCTTTCTTGTGGAAAGAAAAATCGACGAAAAATTACAAAAAAAAAATTACCGATGAAAAATTACTACAGTGTGTAGGTGGGGGATATTATTTGTTTTGCGAATTGACTATCAATTTGACCAACTTATACAGTTGTGTAGTACACACAGCTCTAATAAGTAGTTACACCTCCAAAAGACATGTGCGTTCAAATACGTGATAGGCCCAAGTTGGTATTTGTATTTTGCAAAAAGATTTTATTTTAATTAATGTAGGTATTGTTTTAGTGAATAAGTATAAGTAAGTATATGTTTTTTAAATTCTGCTTTTATTATTGTTTTTTTTTAAATAAAACGTTAATACTTTTATTATTGCAAAAACGACAAGCATTAATAGGGTTAACATTTACGATGACTTATTCATCGTCTAAATAGACTGGAGGTTTCAAGACAGCTTGCCGTGCCTATGATTGAAAGTTCAAATCCTAGGGACGTAATGTGCTTTTTGTTCATTATATTATTTTAATATATTTTTCTATTTTGTTTTAGTAATAAGGTACCTTAAAGGTTAAAGAATTTAAAAATAAAGAAAAATAAAATACTTTAATAATCATTTAATAAAATTTATTAAAACTTTGATCTTATTTTACAACAAAGATTTATATTTTGATTTGATAATTTTATTTACAGATATCATAATATACATAATTATTTTGCCAACTGACACAAATGGGTCCCTAGACAAGTCTTAGTGGCATCCTAATAACGCAAACGATAAAATAGGAAGCGGTAGAAATATTTTGAAAAGATTGACATAAGCAACGAAATGTTACGTGACATGTCATGTCGTCTCAGCATACAATTTTGACATTTGACAGTCTGACAAGCGACATCGAAAGAGACAAGTTTTGAAGCGTTTGCAACTTGTCTAGGACCGTTGTTGTCAAACGTTGTAGTTATAACTTGAGTTGAGGGTATGGATTAATTTTATAAAAACAACGTAAGTAAAATTAATGGATACCCTCGAATCATAACATCTATCGATTAGACAAAGACCTAAAGATAAAATGACTCGGACGATAGTAGATAACTATTTCATCGCAATCCATATGGGCTCGCTGGCTAGTTCGTCAAACTGCCGGTATGAGTATGACGACGTTTGGTGATGCGATGGTTCGAATCCGAGTCGAAACAATGAACTCTTTAAAGTAAGAAGAAGTATTATAGAAGAAGTATATTTGTTATATGGCCAAGTCACGTTATTTGGGTTCAAAGATTAAAAACAGCAGTAATGTAATTAAAACGAATTAGCAGCAGTAATGGAATATTATTAATAGTGAAACGGGAAGATCTAGTAACAGAAATACTGACTACAGCCTGTCTATTAATGACAACATAATAAAATCTGACTCACAAGTCGCCGAGGCATTTGAAAATTTATTTTCAGATATTCCCGTTTCAACTACTAAATCACTAAACTCATCACCTTCTGTTGCTGAGTCTCTGCTTAAGGAAAATGTTAATGGTTGTGAATCGGAATTTTATTTTAAATATATTACCTGTAGAGATAATTATAATTAAAACCTTTCACACTTTAAATGTAAAAAAGACTGCAGATCTGTGGGGTAATTCTGTAGAAGTAGCTAAGTCTATTATTGACATTGTAGCACCTACTCTAGCTCTTATCTTTAACAGTTGTATTGACAATGGGGAGTTTCCTGATCTTATGAAAAATAGTAAAATAATACCTTTGTTTAAATCAGGTAGTACATCAGACCCCACAAATTATAGACCTATTTCTGTACTATATACCTTTAGTAAAAATTTTGAGAAATGAATTTTAGACCAAATGCAAAGATTTTTTAATAAACATAAATTATTACATAGCAAACAGTTCGGTTTCACAAGGGGTCGTTTAACTACGACGCCGGTGTAGAACTTTTAGGACATATTTATAATGAAGATAGATAAATGGAAGATAAATGCGATGCCTTGGGCATGTTTTGTGATTTGTCCAAAGCATTCGATTGCATTCTTCACGAAACCTTAATCAGGAAACTCCGCCACTACGGGATCCGGAACACTGCTCTGGATCTTCTTACTTCATACTTGAGTAAAAGGATTCAGAGCGTTGACGTTAATGGAAAAATATCACCCGGATCTATAGTAACAATAGGAGTCCCACAGGGCTCAATTCTTGGTCCTTTCTTGTTTCTTATTTATATTAATGACTTGCCGTACCTCATAAAGGATAATCATGATATAGTGTTGTTTGCAGATGACACTTCTCTTTTGTTTAAACTTAAACGTCAGCAGTTGGTTACTGACGATATAAATAGCGCGATCTCGAAAGTAGTCCACTGGTTCAATGTTAATAATTTACTTTTAAACGAGAAAAAACCAAATGCATTATTTTTATTTTATTTATTTATTTATCCATTTATTTCAGGCATCAAGGCCCATATAAAACACATACAATACAATATTATAACTTAAAAATACTATAAATACATACAACATTATAATTAAGTAAACTAAAAACTAACGAACACGAAGTGTCTGCGTCGTGTTTCGCTGACTGGTGTCATGTAGCCGGCCACGAAACCGGCGGAACACAACACCCTTCGGCCAGAACTCTTCCTTGAGGAACTTCTCGCGATGATGTGTCGGAACACGAACCACGAACGACTTGAAGTTCGTGTTGTGACGCGACTCCAACTTCTCGACCCTCAAAGTCCAGCTGGTCTTCACACGCATGTACTCCACGATCTCCTCAACCTTCGTGGAGTGGTGCAGCCTGGACACGTACAGCTGCGTCGTCGGGATTGCTGGACGCAGCAGCATGTTGGGTCCTGCCAGCGCGGTGCCGCACTGGTTCCGACAAGGAGGCTTCTTCTTCTTCTCCACCTTGATGAAACCATCCTTATCACACGTGTCTTTGTCTGGATCCTGTCTTTTCAAAACCTTGTTGGGTTTCGACCGGCTCCGTTTACCCCCTTTTGGTTTTTCCGCTAGTTTTACCTGCGATTTTTGCGACTCAGCAGGCTGGTTAGCGGCTACTATTGCAGCGTAGGCTCGTTTAGGGTTCGACGAACCTACACACGTCGTTGTCTCCACCTGTGTCGAGGCAGGGACGGCTACGGCACGCGTTGCAACGCATGCATTCTCGGCAGTTGGTGACGCATTCGAGTCCGCCGACTCGAAACTGCAGATTGAGGCGTTTTGTGCCCCGCAACGCGTGCTCACATGTGCAGTGTCGGTAGGTGACCTACTTGCAGAAATTGTGCTGCGCAAGAGCACTACTTCTGCCCGTAGATCACTGATGGTGTTGTTGGACACCTCCAGCTTTTGCTGCATCTCGGCCAGGCTTTGCTTCAGGAATGTAATGTCCTTCAGCAGCCTGGTGACGTCTACGTGGTCAAACGTGACGGGAGGCAGCTTGTGCAGATCCTTCGCCACGAATTCAGGCACGTCATCCGGGTCGGTCTCCTTCATCAGCGTAACGATGTCCTGGAGACTCTTCACTGTACCGTCCCTTCTACGAGACGGCATCTGGCTGACTTTGCCAAGCGTCGTGAACAACAGCAACTTGGCACTGCTAATCTCATCCTCCTTGTACGATGACTTGCAGATCTGCAAGATGCTGTTCTCGTCCATGTAGTCGATGGCATGTTTAATGAATGCCAATACTTCGTTGGCTATGAGAGTTTGGGAACTCATAGCGGAAAACGGGCAGCGGCTATAGCCGCGCAATTCGCGAATATAATATTCGTACTGTGCAGCGCAAACGCGACCGTACTCGACCACGCATCGCAACGCACTGATTAAGTTTACGCTACCCCACGTTAGGCAGGTGAAAACTAATGTGTTGATAAAGGGCGAGCAATTGAATCCTGAAGACAACACAGTATTCTTGGGCATAACTTTGGATGCTAAGCTTCAGTGGGGTCCACATATGGATAAATTATCCAAAAAGCTAAGTTCCGCAGCATACGCTGTTAGAAAAATTCGTAATTTAACTGATATAGAGACTGCCCGTTTAGTGTACTTTAGCCATTTTCATAGTGTAATGTCGTACGGTATTCTGTTGTGGGGAAATGCCGCCGATATTCAGACTATCTTTGTTTTGCAGAAGCGAGCTGTTCGGTCAATTTATAAATTAAGTCCGAGACACTCTCTCAGAGACAAATTTAAAGAGATTAATGTAATGACTGTGCCTTCTCAGTATATTTATGAAAATCTTTTATATGCCCATAAAAACATAAAATTGTTTAAAAAATACAGTGATATCCATAATATAAATACTAGAAACAAACACAAATTTGTTGTGCCTACAACAAGGCTCAAGAAAATAGGTGGCTCGTTCAAATGCCAATGTATACGCTTTTATAATAAACTACCAAGCCACGTTCAAGATCTAAGCCTTAATAAATGCAAATCATTCATTAAACGTAAGCTGTGCCAGAAAGCCTTTTATACAGTTAAAGATAATATTGAGGACAAAAAGGCTTGGGATTGAGCTGCTTCCAATTTCTGCATATTGAATGTTTTTTTTTTTATATACACATTGACATTATTTATTTATTCTTTTATAAACAATGACATTTGTTTACTTTGTAAAGTATTATTTATTTTATTTATTGTGAACGTGAAGAACGACGTGGGTCATTTTATTAATTTTATATATATTTTTTTTTATTATTCTCTCTGCTCTGTTAGATTTTTTTTTTATCATTGTCTGGCAGTTTGAGTAATTTATGTGGCCTACCCAAATGTCCTTTCTTTGGTGTTGTTCGTCGAATCGTTGAGCTCCTTAGGTTTTGAGTTGAGCTGCACGATTTCTGACAAATGCGTGCACTGACTGGACAGGTCCTCTCAATCTGTGTGGTTCTTTCCTCAAAAGACCATCTCAGACATCGATCTACATGGTCTTTATATAACCTAACCAAGAGTATGTCTGGACTTTAAAAGAGACTGTGACCTCTGAGCTTGTTTCGGCCTTTCTTCTCAGAGTAGTCAGATAGGAAACGCCGACCTCATCTAGTTTAAAAAAAACATGATTGACGTGTAAAAGTGTTTGTATAAACCTACTTACAAAAATAAAATCATTTATCATTTATTCTTTTAAGTATTCTTTAGATTATTCGTAAGGAATTCAATGTTGTAGCAGTGTAACATTTTAAAACTTGACGAGTTAGCACATTCTGACGTTGTATGTACCTAGTAGTATTATTGTTGTAAACATTGTTGTTGTTGTTGTAGTGTTGTTGTATAGTACATATTAATTCCATGGTAAATTTGAATCACAACTGTCATACTTTGACAGTTGCATGAAATGGCTATATCAATTTGATAAGCAATTAATTTTCCTATAACTGTACATACCATTGTTGATCATAAATAACAGTATTTGTTAAATATTTCCAGGGCCATCTTTCTCGCATAGTATCGTCCTTGTTGGAGATAACACAGGCTGTATTAATGGTGTCTTGTCCAGCGGTCATTGCGCAGGCAACCGCTCACGAAGTGGATCAAATAAAGGCGACACTCACGCGACAATCGCTGAGATGCTCAGGTGATACGAGTACACACGACGACACATATAGCTATACATTTCCAGTTATAGCTGATCTTGCATTGTATAGGCTTTTCGTACAATATCAAGTTATACTGGAACTGTATAGCTTGATAAGTTGTCGTGCGTACCATAACTCATGGTTTAATATTCATTATTTCACTTCCTTATTGGTCCAAAGTGTGTGTCTACTGAGTCAAATTTGTCAGTTAGAAATTTCTCAGAAACAACCCAGCACACCAATTGCATAGCACACAAATAAATTCCTAATCCATTGCTAAGTATGTTTGTAAAATGTACGTACTTGACAACGTAAGTTACGCAGTGGATTTTTTTGAAATATCAAAATGAAAAACATTGCCTTTGTAAGTGCGTTACTCAGATTTTTTGTGTCCGATTGATGGCAAGAGACAACTCTTAAAAAAATGTAGGTGTACTATATATACGTCCTGCCCCTTTTTTTTTTGAGGATGGGAAATCATCAAATGACACTCCCGCTCTGGGTGGAGCGGAAGGGAGTGTCAGACTCTTACTGACTAAAACCCACCTGTGTTCCTTCCTTAGCCCTTTATGTTCCGGGGCAGCGGTAACTCTTTCGGACAATTCCGCTGACATTCGATTGATGCTGACATCTCTTTTGAGGCGCGCGTGGAATACATTCGCGTATTCCACGCCTGGTCCTGATCGGACGGTGAGCTACCCATTGCTCTCCGTCCGCAGGCCCGCGCCTACGACGGTGTCCGGGAGTCGTCACGCGGTTCCCGACGCCCGGAGCGTCTCCTGCGGTGGCTGGGACGGGAGGTTCTTTCCCTCAGCCATCCCGCTACCTCCTTCGCTAGCATGACTGCTTTGCAGAAGGAGGTGAGTGCCTCCCACTCCCTCTCGCTCCGGACCATAGCTTTAACCAGGGCCGGACGCGAGAGGTCGCCGCCGCTGCCGATCGCCTCTACGAGGATACGGCGGTGCTCCGCCCAAGCGGGGCAGACCTCCACCGTATGCTCCACCGTAGCCTCTGGGCGATCCTCGCAGTGGTGACACCCGGGCGTTTCCTCCCGCCTGATGATATGCAGGAACCTCCCGAAACATCATTCTAATGATTATAATTCTGCCAATACATATTAGTTACGGTCGCTAATGCTAATCATATTTTAATCAATGTACAACTTAATACTGACCAGCAAATTGCAAAAATCGTAAGGAAAGGACCATGGGGGATTTTGTATGGAATCCGTCCCCACCCTACAACAGTCATGGGATACGTGTCAATTTGTTCATTGGGACCCAAAAAAGCCTAAGGTACCTGTATTAGTTGCAAAAACGATTGGGTTTATTTATAATAAAAAAAAAACTTTTCGGCAAAAATGTATTTATTTTTAAACAAAAATATTTTATCCACAAACAAAAAGGCATATTTCACGTAAACAAATGACGATTCTATATAAAAAAATACTTACATCTCAAACTGAAAATCATTGAGTAATAATAACAGTGTTTAAGTTAATTAATATACCTATTAACTTATTAGTACAGCCAAAAGCATTTCAAAAGATACACTGCGAGCTTAAGTTAAGCTCTGATTTATACTGCGTGCCATACAAAACAGGGTTAGTCCCAAGAGTCACGCTTGACGTGCTCTTGACTGTACTAACAATTACATTTAGTCGTCTATGATAATAATATCAAGCACACCGACTGCGAAACATCGACTGACGCGAGCCAGGCGCCGCCGGCGCACCATCGAATAATATTTTTACGTTGATTATTGTAACTGATCTTAAGAACTGTTGGACAAAGAAAAAAATAAGATAACTTACTAACTTGTATTAGCCCATTTTGTGAAATAGTCAGCCACCGCTGGTGAACTTTGAGGCAAAGTATCTTCCAAAACGTGTCTTCTCTGCCTTAGGACAGAACGCGGACACATAACACATCGGCTTGTCCTTTAACGTGCCAAGGTCAATCGCAAAGGTATTCTCAAAGTCCGGCAAACAAGCAAGGGTCGTTGTGCGCCGTAAGAAAACCAATAATTATTACCACGAGAGTAGCAAATAATGCACAAATGATGACTGCGACCATATTCGTGACAATTTAAGAAGCCGGATTTGACAGCTATAGAAATACTTTTAACTACACTCGTTCCGATTATGAATTTAATAAAAATAGTACCATATAGACAGACTTTACGCATGTACAACTGAAATAAAATTAAAAAGTTGTACTACGAAACAGGTTCCCTAAGAAAAGAATACTATAAAATATGTTTTTACCCGACTGCGTCAGAAGGAAGGTTATGTTTTTACCCGACTGCGTCAGAAGGAGGGTTATGTTTTTCGAGTGTAAGTATGTATGTACCTATGTATATTTCTTTGGCACGCTCTGTAGCCTAAGCGGCTTGATCGATTTCAGCTTGAGAGGTGCCGTTAGATTCGTCTTAATTGTGAGAGTGACACTGGATATATCAAAATTGAAAAAAAAAATGAAAATGGCAGATTTTTGGCGAAATATTGTCTTCAAAAAAATTATTTTTTCTCAGAACCTATCGAATGGCGTATCAAAATAAAGGGTTTTAAAATGTGATTACAAAAATATATACAACTTATATGGTCAAAAGTAATTCGAAGTGACAAATCGTAAAAAGCACGTACCACCACCACACGTACCATTTTCTTTCTTTCTTTCTTTAACAAGAACTAAATCGTCTGCGAAATCTTTCACATTTGTAAACTAAAAAGCTAGAAATAAAAAAAAGTAATAAAAAAAAATTTGTTAAAAACTGAAAAGCTGAAAACAAGCCCTTATGAAATTAAATAAAAGTTGAAAGCAGGCGGGACCCATATCATTTTTATTATATTTTCAAATTCAAATGGGTCCCGCCTGCTTCCAACTTTTATTTAATTTAAAATGGGCTTGTTTTTAGCTTTTCAGTTTTTTAACTTAAGTTTTTTACCGCAGTCGGGTTTTATACTTTTTTTTTGTGTAGAATATGATGTATGAAACTGCTCATAACTATTTAAACACTCGTCTAATACTATTAAAAACCTCACCTATAATACCCCTCATTATGCATCACTTTCACAAACTACTAAAAATTGTGTGAGGGTAAGGGAAAAAAACAGTCGGTTGCTTTAAATACCGTTACCTTATATGAAAACATTATTAAGATCGCCATATTCTAATCCTATTTATTGCAAACTAAGTAAATGTGTTAGTAAAAAAGAAAAATATATAAAAAATCAATCTATTATAAAACCTAAACCCCACGTATTTGAAGGACGTCGCCATAGTAAAAAATGATCTATCCTACTAGACGCTTCCGATGACACATCATTCAAGTCTGTTGGAGGGTGGGGACGTTTCTTCCCAATGTCCTTTGAATTACGCGGGCTAGCTTAGCGCTTCCCCCTTAAGCCGTTGGTCCTGCGCCTAATCTCTCTTCGGTCGTGTCTGATTACGTGCCATCCCAGCGGACTGTGAGAGTGAGAGAAGAGATAGTGCACCTGTATCTGCGCACACCCTTGTGCACTATAATATCTCCCGCCGAAGGCTAGTCTCCTTTTATATTGGTCGCCCTGCCCGATTGCAGGACTATAATATTATTTTATTAATATTTAGCGGATTATTGATAACTTTGTTCGCAGACGAGTCTCTCCGGTTCGAGCTGTCGACTGCGCTGCAGTACGTGTCGCTGCGTCCGTTCAGTTACACGATCTGTCGCGCTGTGCCGCTCAACATCAACCTGCCGTTCACCGCCGTCAGCCTTTGTATCACCTATGTCATTGTTCTTTTGCAGCTAACAAATTTTTCAGCGTAATTTACAAAGACGTTTTGAGTTTTGTGAAAAGTACTAAGCTGTAAGTTGTCTAGATATTATTTTAAGATCCCTGCTGTTTCACGTGTGAAAATTAATTTTCCAGTGACTTAATCGCGGAAAATCCTGTGTATTTTTAAAAATAGCTTATATCCTTCTCCAGGTCTCAGGTTAAGTACCTATCTGTCTTTCGTAACAATCTGTTCAGTAGTTTAGGCGTACCAAGATAAAATATAGACAGAAAAACTTACTTTCGCATTTATACAATAACCCTCTTACTTTTAAACGTATTACATCAGATGAATAGTTACACACCGTTTCTCTCTTTCAGTCGTCAGTAATTTGACTATCGAAAGAAGACAAAGCGTTGAGTAACTATACAGACGCTACACAACATTTATTAGTAAGGGGGTAAACATTTTTTTTTTAAACGCGATATTAGGATGAATTACAAATCCATAACGTGTTTCTCAATCATTTACGTAATGAACTCTTTAGGACTAAATCGCGTTTGAATGTCGCCATACAGACATTTTTACTCGTGAACAAATTAATGTTTACTCAATGAATCTAATGGGGATTTCTTTTTTATCGCCAAAATTGCGATCAGCGGTGCTATTCCGTAAAAATCTCACCGTGAAAACTTAGGTGAAGTGAGCATGGAGTGAGCTGTCAATAGTGTCAATTCGTAGCAAAAGCAAAGTCACTTCACCTAAGTTTTCACGGTGAGATTTTTACAGAATCGACCGGCTGGTAGGAATATGTAAAGAATGCATAATAAATAATGTATGACTTGATGACATTCAGATGATATATTTGTCGTTCGCTTTGTGCCCTCTGCAGTGATCTTTGATACGTGAAACGCGTTGTACAGGCTGGTGTTTTGTGAATCCTATTAATCTTACTATTCTACTAATATTATAAACGTGAAAGTTTGATGGATAGATGGATATTTATAAACAAGCAACCCTATTTAGAAGCAAGTCGATGGAAAAAGAAATCGAGAATATATAATCGAAGATCGACTTCCGAAATGAAAGTAAATTTTCACTTTGTAGTGTTTTTTTTGATGTCGTGTGTTTTTTATTTGTTATCAATATACTTCTTTGTTGTTTATGCAATTGTTTTATTTTGAAGACACTTTCTGGGATGTTGTAGCTTATCAAAAGACACTATGAACTCTAAGCGTTTTCTTGGATACCCAAAATTCCACACATGTGAATGTTACGCTACGAAGCGCTACGACATTTCGTAGCCGCCGTAGCACTTGCGACGTGGCAGACGTACAATTTTACCAGATTGAATATTATGTTGCCACCCAAATGTTTACCGCTTGCGCCGGCATTTTTTTGACATACCTAATTTAAGTACTATTTTTTTCGATCGAAACTTGGTTTCAAATATTTTCAATACGAGAATTGGTCTCTAAATGCAACGCTACGGTGCGCTACGAAGTTCCGTAGTCGGTGTCGCACTCGCGTAGTAGTTGTAGAACCAATATTACATATTTTCAGGACCATCCTGTATCCCTTACGAAGAATTTTATAAGATTAGTATAATATACTTTATGTATTTATGTATTGTATTATGTAAATGGTACACCACAGACTACCTACAGTATTTATCTCTCCTTTTCCTTTTGAATCCATCCAAAGGTTGTTTTTAAAAGATCGCTTTTAGCGATAAGACCGCCCATTGTGTCACCCTTTGTACACTTTCTATATTTATGTCTGTAATTTATATGGTGTAAATAATATAGAGCATTCTATTCTATTCTATTCATTGGGGCACTGCGACCAAGGTTTATTCTTGATGCGAACATAGCAAGTATATCTCTTCTACGTACGTATCTAATTATAGTGTGCCTAGGTACAGTGATAGTAAGTTCAGATAATAGCTCTGGAACATCGGACCGATTACGGATAATTTTATAAAGAAATATGTGATCGGAGAGACTTTTACGTTGTTTTAATCATATTGAAATGGTTGAGTCTTTGAGAATAACTGGTGTCTCGATCGCAACTAGAGCATCTGAAACGCAGATACAATTACAACCGAAAAATAATGCTAGCATCAAGTCATATTATAAGTCATATTCAACGATACCCCACACGATGGAGTAAACGATGAAAAAATATTCATCCCCACTTCACATGTAGAAAAATTGGGCCAAACAATTTGCCCATGGTACCACTTTGTCCCCCGTGGGGGTTCCACGGGCAAAAATATTTTTTTGTGGTACCCCCAGTGGGGGACTAGACGGGGGACCACGGGCAAGTACCCGGGGAGCTGCCCTAAAAAAAATATTTACAAAATTTTATTTTACCACTTTCTCGGCGTAATTGATATACACACTCCTACAAAATTACAGCTTTCTAGTACAGTCGGTGACCAACATTGTCTGACCTACCCAACATTCCCTGACCCACCGGCATATCTTGTTAAGCCGTTTTAATATCATTATCTTCTTGTCGTTAAAGTTGAAAAGCTTTTAAGTAACACGGCAAGTAGGACGAAGTAAAAGTTTACTTCGTTTGGTAGATGGATACTAAATTGATCTGTGACAAAGGTCAGTCTCGCCTAGTGACTGCGCACAAACATTTCTAAAACGTTTGACGTAAATCGTGAAAAGTATTTTTAATTAATTTGGTGTAATCAAAGCGTCATGACTATACATAACATTGCTGGCTGGATGTCGTCTATGGGACCTGCTAAATTGGTAGAAGTTGGTGGTCGATTTAATGGTAGTCAGTATTTGGAGATTCTGCGTGACGTCCTGCTGCCGACTCTGCGAATTGCCTATCCAAATACAAATATTTACTTCGTGCAAGATAACTGCTCCATCCACCGTGCAGGCATTGTGAAGAATTGGTTAGCTGCTGAAGAAGGTGTAACTGTTATTTACTGGCTATCTAAAACTCCCGATTTGAACCCTATAGAAAACCTATGGGGTCAAATGGTTTTAAATTGGGACACAGCTGAAGTGCGAAATAAAAACAATTTGGCTGAGATCGTGTCATCGACATGGGAGCACATGAGAGGAAAAGATTTGTGTTGCAATATGGTGTGCGGTATGCGTAGCCGCTTACAGCAAGTTATAGAAGGAGACGGTGCGCCACTCCGCTACTAACTAATCTACTTATAAGTATTTTGAAACACACTATGTAAATAAATGCTCAATTGAATGAATGCTAAACCATTAACATGTTGGTCAGCGGGATTGCCGAAAGGGTTACCGCTGGCCCGGAACATAAAGGGCTAAGGAAGGAACACGGGTGGGTTTTAGTCAGTAAGAGTCTGACACTCCCTTCCGCTCCACCCAGAGCGGGAGGAGTCATTTGATGATTTCCCATCCGAAAAAAAAAACCATTAAAATGTTGCAGATTCTGTGGTGATGTTATTATTATAAATGGAAATGCATTTTTCTATTTAAATAACATGTTGATTCACTACATATGCTTAGCTATAAATATGTAAAACATTTCACAAATTCATACATTTTCTCGCATTTATACATCAATGTTTCCTCGGTAACAAACTTCCAAGCATTAACATGACTTTTTTTAATGTTTTTAAATGGTTAGGTTTGAATATGATATAATCAAATGTATTAATTTTGAACTATGAGCAGTTACTTACTTTATCTTACTTATATATATTTGAATGAAAAAATAAACATTTGTATTACTTGCAATGATTGTGTTTCATTTCTATACAAACTGCCCATTTAAAAAGATATTTCCCGACTTCATTCGTTAAAAAAAAGATAATAATTAAAAACAAAACATTGCTAACAAAAAGCTGTATTTAGGTTTCTCCTTGTTTCGAACGCAGACAACGATGAATATCGAGCTGCCTTAGTGACCATGAGACCAACTCAACTCTTGTAATATGCATTGAAATTCCACCTTAGTTTAGATAATAGACGCAATATTCTAAAGAATTTGAACCATATCGTATATTTTCATAAAGTTCATTATTGCACAATCGCAACCAGTTATTAAAATGAATCACGGAATTTAGCTATTATCCGTAGACAACTTTAAAATGTTACTGATGCGCGATATTTTTTTTTATTAATCCACCCTCGCTTGGTTTTTTTTTTGTAGTCGTGAAACTCATTAGCCTTTCAACCTTAACAACAACAATATAATGATTAAAATCTCTTAACAACATGATTTATCGAAATGCTTGCACGGAGTATTCCAAATGTTCACGATAAGGTTCAAATTCGCTATCACTCAAATGGGTCAGATAATGTTGGCCACCGACTGTACTAACGGTCTCTTACCAAAACCTCGGACAGACAGACAGACAGATAGACAGACGGACATGACGAAACTATAAGGGTTCCTTGTCAGAACTACGGAACCCTAAAAAATACACCAACCTACCTATCCGTATAATACTGATAGGACCCGATAAAGCAACTAAGTAGCTTTTGTTATTAATATTATAACATAGTTCAGTTTCAAATTTATTTTTGGACTAACAATATTCAAAATCAATATGACTAGTATGACTACAGCACTTAAATAGTAGTAGAGATAGTATAAACCGAGTCGCCAGTCGAAGCAGTGAGTGCTAACATGCTATCGAAAATAAAGCAATTAATAAAAAAACAAGAACCATGTATATGGTTCTTAAAATTTATGGCTTTGTTTCGTCTTTTGCTTGGCAACTACGCAAACATCAGTGAATCAAGACCAATTTGCTACTTAATGAAGTTATACTGCATTTGTTGTTGTGCTGTTTTTAGTTTTACTAACCTCTATTATATCCAACGAAACTTACTATCAAACTACACTCCAATCATCTTCGAATACATTTTTATCGCCACAGTACACTCAGTTTATGGCGATAAACGTTTCTTGCACTTCTGCAGTGCTATCACAACCAATGACAGAATAATCGGCTTCAAGAAATTGAACATGTTCACAAATAACGTGTATCTTATTTTCATTGGTAATTTCTTCCTAAGAATACTTCTTATTTTATATCGAGCTTCTCTTGGTGAGAAATCCATAAGTAACTTCTGTACCTACACCGTCGCTTTATATTCCATAGACCTTAACTATTTAACTGTCATTATCATTTTCGCCGTACTAAAGAGTCGCATGAAACAGTTGAGAAAATTCGTAGAATCAAATTCAGTCCCTATTAATATTACTGGGAGGAATGAAGTCGCAATCAGTATTAAAAATGTAAGGAAAAGTTTGTACAATTACAGCAATTTGTTGGATAACTTGCAATTTGTGGATAAACAGCTGAAATATTTGGTAAATATAATAAAATTGATTTAAGTACTTCATACGACGCTACAATGGGTGCAAAAATAACCTTCACAAAGCCGAAAGTCACTTGTTGTTCCCGTCGTTATGATATTTTAGTGTAGTGGACCATTCCGGAACCTTCTGGTTACGGATATATTGAAGGTCAAAGTTCCAACTCTTTGTGACCGAACTAGTTTAAAATATTACTTAACTTTAAATACTCCCAGTAGGTACTGTTGCATTCACCTATAAGCACAATGTTATGTGTGTGTTACATTACGCACTTACGGCGTTCACACCAAAAATTAAAGTCGTTCGTCGTCCCAGCAATTATTTTTGCACAAAGAAGAATGGGCATTTTTGTATGGAGCAATAGAGTTCTAATGAGATCCTCGAATGACAGCCGGGACCAACGGCTCAACGTGCTTTCCGAGGTAAAAATGGTGACCAATCCACAGACCAACCGCGGCAAGCGTAGCTTAACCTAATCGATCGACCTGTGCGGCTGTTATTATGTAGCTACGGATCCCTCGACCACGCTTTAATATTGTTTTCAATTAATCTTACTTTAAACATTTTTCGCCCACCCGAGTATCATGGATGAAGACAGGCCCAGGCAGAAGAAGATGACTCCGTTACAAAGTTATACAAACAAAACACTGAGTGAATTTTGTAATAGTGGCTAATGACAATGTCAGTAGGTTCAGTCAACTGCACTACATGACAAATGACAATGATGCCAATGATGTCATCAACTTAACATTGGCTGCGCCTAACAGGGACCAACCGCGGCAAGTGCAGCTTAACCTGATCGATCGACCCGTGCGGCTGTTATTACTTAGCCATAAGCTCCCTCAATGTTATGAGTCAATAACTAATATTATTGAGAACTGCAGTGAACATTAGAATCATAAACTAATACGTTTACATGGTACTTGCAGGTCTGATAGCTATCACTCGTAACCTTGTATTTCACAGCCTTCTGCTTATAATGAAAATTGATGCTTATGATATAAACTTTCATTTAATGTATATGTGGTTTTTATTGGACACACCGGCCAAAACGCCCATCATTCTTTACTTAGTTTTGATGTTCAGCATGTTGGCGACGGTTTCATGAAGGAGGTTTTTACACTCTGTATGTTATTAATTCAATTAAACTCTTGTTTCAGATACTCATCAATTGGACTTCATATTGTTTCAAATCGATTTTCTTGTCTTACAACCTGACAAGTAGTTATTTTAAGGTTAGTACCTATATATTTTAATCAATGTTTACGTACGCGTATTTTAAACATAAGAGTTGGTGTGTTTACAAGGTGGACACGACAATACAACAAGAAATTAAACTGCGCATATTTAATGCCGTTCCCAGTCTGCATACTAATTTAAAATTCAAACAAAATGCAATAGTTTAGTCACTAGCTAGTCAAAGATTGGCTAAACACAAACAATGTAATTGAACAAAAAAAACACACTTTTTTTTATTTAGATTCCAGAATTCATTGGATTGTTTCAAAATATTCTTACGCGTTAGTACTTATAGCCAGTGCACAGTGTTTTAATTTATTGTCGTATGGTTATCTCCACATAATTTACCGAGTGTCTATCTAGAAAGGGGCACCCATCTAAACAAGGGCCCGAACACGCGTAACACAACTACACCACAGCCACAGCATAACCACAACACAACACAACGACACCACACGTGGGCAGACGCTAATTTGTATGAAAATTAATATTCTATTTACACGGACCACATTTGACTGCAAATATCAACCGTGTGGGCGATACCGACCACAACAAGGCGGCGCCGCAACCACAACTCAATTACAACGTTGTCTCGACGCGACGATCACTGTCACAAACGAGTCGATCTGTCTGCAAACACTAGCCACAACGTAACCACATCGCAACTACTAGCGACAACGCAACCACAACGAAACAGCAAAATGTTACAGCGACACTATTCACACGTAACCACTACTTGCCCAAATTTTATCGCTGCGATGTGGCGTGGTTGTGGTAGGTAGGTGTGAACGAGCCCTAAACCAAATTATAGTTAGTTAATAAGGTTTTACGTATAACTTGTTTGCACTACGATTTTTCTTTCTTGTGGAAAGAAAAATCGTCGAAAAATGACTACAAAAAAAAATTACTGATCAAAAATGACTGCAGTGTAATTGGGGGAAATTATTTGTTTTGCGAATTGACTATCAATTGACCAACTTAAATTGTTGTGTAGTACCTAGTAGTATTATTGTTGTAATAATTGTTGTTGTTGTATTTGTATAGTACATACTAATTCGAATCACAACTGTCATAATTTGACAGTTGCATGAAATGGCTATATCAATTTGATAAGCAATTAATTTCCCTATAACTGTACAGACGCCATCACATCAAGCTACCCGAAACTGTCAAATTTTCCCAATCAACTTTGAACCTTTATGCTTTAGCGATAAAGTTGAAAATCTACTAAAGTTCATTGACAGATTGTAGCTTGTGCTGGCGTCTGTATATCCCACTGTTGATAATAAATAACAGTATTTGTAAAATATTTCCAGGGCCATCTTTTTCGCATAGTACCGTCTTTGGTGGAGATAACACAGGCTGTATTCATGGTGTCTTGTCCAGCGGTCATTGCGCAGGCAACCACTCACGAAGTGGATCAAATAAAGGCGACACTCACGCGACAATCGCTGAGATGCTCAGGTGATACGAGTACACACGACGACACGTCATCAAGCTTTACATTTCCAGTTGTAGCTGATCTCGCATTGTTAAGGCTTTTCGTACAATGGCGCCGATTCCTTTGTTCACAAACTAAACTAAATTTAGGTTCAGTGCATCTTTTTCTTTCTATTTCATTAGGAAAAGGACAGAAGATAAATATTTGTTTAGTCCTGTCAAATTAGTCAGCGCCTGACGTAAATTGACGTATTTTTAGTAGCCAATTTTTTAATCTCGTCTAAACTTGTCTATGGAGTATATAGAAGTATGAGGAACAGGGTGTAAAGTACACTCATCGTCCATAGAAAAGAGAGGATCCTCCGACCAGACGGGTGTTGTGTCTGACGGGCAACTGCCCCATGATTCATGTCGGGCCGTTATATCTATGCTAGTTGCGCGGTAAACTCTGCTTGCGAAACTAATATGTATCTTCTGTCCTTTTCTTAATGAAATAGAAAGAAAAAGATGCACTATACTTAAATTTAGTTTAGTTTGTGAACAAGGGAATCAGCGCCAATATCAACTTATTCTGCAAATGTATAGCTTGATAAGTTGTCGTGCGTACCATAACTCATGGTTTAATATTTATTATTTCACTGCCTTATTGGTCCAAAGTGTGTCTACTGAGACAAATTTGTCCGTTAGATATTTCTCAGAAACAACCCAGCACACCAATTGCATAACACACTTTCTATAATTATATCACAATCCAAAGGATTTTAAAAAAAATTCCTAATCCATTGCTACGTATGCTTGGAAAATGTACGTGTTTGACAACGTCAATTACGCAGTGGATTTTGTTGAACTATCAGAATGAAAAACATTGCCATTGTAAGTACGTTACGAAGATTTTTTTGTGTCCGATTGATGGCAAGAGACACAACTCCTAAAAACATGTGGGTGTACACTCACCTGCAAAATTGCATGGATACCCTAATGTTTATTTTCCTTTGAACGTTTGAGTTCAAGTTTTCGAAAATAAAATAAACTAGATGGCGTTGGTTTTCTTCACAACTATGACTAATTTACAAAACGTAAGTAAGAAGTTGGGAAGAAACGTAAGGAGTTGGGAAGAACACTTGTGTCAAATAAACCAGCATAGTGGTTCGTCGGCAGAAATCCTTTTTCTTCATACTCCCTTATCATGGTTTGATCCAATTTTCTTCATATTCCCTTATCATGGTTTGATGCTGCAATGTGTTTATAAGTCGTGGTCTACCAGTTCTTTGATGTTGTTGCACCCTACTCTTCAAATCGTCGCATCCATTGAACAACTGTTTTTCTCTGGAATAATAAAACAGAAATATATAATACCCAATACTGATTATTATGTAACAAACAAATACTGGAGTTTTTAATGTAAAAGTGTAAAAATAAAACTACTTACGTTTACATCTCTCTCCGGCTATTTCTGAAAAATGTTTGCCTTGTTTGCGTAGCAATTATTTGAGCTCTTGTAACGAAATCAATATTACAACTCGCGTATTCATTTTGGTAAAATAAGTAATTCACCTGATTAAAAATAAAAACTGGACAAAAGGCACTCGAATTTTATATAATATTATTTTAATAATATTTGGCGGATCATTGATAACTCTGTTCGCAGAAGAGTCTCTCCGGTTCGAGTTGTCGACTGCGCTGCAGTACGTGTCGCTGCGTCCGTTCAGTTACACGATCTGTCGCGCTGTGCCGCTCAACATCAACCTGCCGTTCACCGTCATCAGCCTCTGTATCACCTATGTCATTGTTCTTTTGCAGCTAACAATTTTTTCTGCGTAATTTACAAAGACGTTTTGAGTTTTGTGAAAGTACTAAGCTGTAAGTTGTCTAGATATTATTTTAAGATCCCTGCTGTTTCACGTGTGAAAATTAATTTTTCAGTGACTTAATCGCGGAAAAATCGTGTGTATTTTTAACCGACGAAAAAAAGGATGAAGTTCTCAAGTCGACGCGTATATTTTTTTAATGTATGACCACGAACATCTTTTTTCAGAGTAGTTCGATTTTTACGATTCTTTTTTTGTTTACTCATTTTTTTTATTGAAATAAACAGGATGAAAATAGCTTATGTCCTTCTCCAGGACTCAGGTTAAGCTCCTTCTGTCTGTCGTAACAATTGGTTCAGTGGTTTAGGCATGACAGGATAAAATATTGACAGAAAAAGTTACTTCCGCATTTATACAATAACCCCCATACTAATAAACGTATTAGATACATCAGATGAATAGTTACACACCGATTTCTCTCTTTCAGTCATCAGTAATTTGACATTCGAAACAAGAAGACAAAGCGTTGTGTAACAGACGCTACACAACGTTTATTAGTAAGCGGGTAAACTTATATTTTTTTCAATAATACGTTTTTAATCCACTTTGTGGTATCATGTCGACGATGTTATAAAATTTCCTGTCACTATTGTAAAAATAACTTTAATTTCCTAAGTCGATGAAAACAAAAACTGAGAATGCAAAATCGAAGACCGACTTTCGAAATGAAAGTAATTTTTCACTTTGTAGTGTTTTTTGAAGTCGTGTGTTTTTCATTTGTTATCAATATACTTCTTTGTTGTTTATGCAAATGTTTTATTTTTAAGAAACTTTCTGTGATGTTGTAGCTTATCAAAAGACATTACGAACTTTAAACGTTTACTTGGACACTCAAAATTCCACACATTTACAAATGATACGCTACGAAGCGCTACGACATTTCGTAGCCGCCGTAGCACTCGCATGGTAGTTGCAGACGTACTATTTTTTTCGATCGATTTTTGGTTTCAACTATTTTCAATACGAGAATTGGTCTCTAAATGCAACGCTACGGTGCGCTACGAAGTTCCGTAGTCGGCGTAGCACTCGCGTGGTAGTTGTAGAACCAATATTCCATATTTTCAGGACCATCCTGTATCCCTTACGAAGAATTGCTGACGGTGGCAGCCGGATCTGTTGCCTCGGACGTCGCCTAATATGCTTATATTTGTCGAATAACAGTCACATGTAGGACGTAAACTTTTCGCGAATATAATGTAGGAACTAGAGACGTTCCGCTGGGGATTGGAAATGTTGTTGTGCGGTTTTAGTCGAGAGAACTCGACCATATCTGCTCTGACACTATGCCTAGACTGAAAATTGGTAGGTTCAATTTGTACTTTTATGACCACCAGAAAAATTGATAACGGCTAATTGCTGTGGGTACTTTATTAATTAGACTTTATTAATTTCAATAAAATATGTAGCCTTATTTTATATTTGCACGCCGAAATTAAAGGCAGAATAAGAGAACAATCTATATATATAAAATTCAAAGTCCTGACTGACTGACTGGTAATTGGTAATTGGTAATACGGGCTGGTTTCCGCAACTCCACGTCAATGCGCGTATTTAGCGTACGGGTGGGAATATTGATTATTCGATCCACCCCAGCTCCTCAAGGAAGGCCAGCAACGCCTTGATGTTGCTGACCGTCTCGCGTAGGGTACCTGGGTTACCGAAGTACTTTGCCCTGTACGTGGTGATCACCGGGCAGTTTAGAAGCACATGTGCCGCTGTCTCGTCATCCTCCATGCAGGCCCTGCACAGCGGACTGTCTGTTACTCCTATGACATAGAGGTGTTTATTAAATGACCCGTGGCCAGTTAAAGCTGCTGTAACTATACGCAGCTTTTGTTTAGTTAGACGGAGAACCTGTTTCGTGAGGGGGTGATCCAAAGTGGGAAGTGCTTCCCTAGCCTGCCTGCAATCGCCTTGATCCGTCCAAAGTTTTTCGTGTTGGTCTCTGGTGCGTTTCCTTACCAGAGTGCGTAAAAACCCGAAGGGAAGTGGCGCGATGGGCTAAGGTCCCACTGGTGCCATGCTCGAACCCCTCCTGGCAAGCTCGTCGGCTGCATCGTTGCCCAGCGAACCGCTGTGTCCTTCGATCCATTGAATGGTTATTTTACTGAGGTTACCCACCTGGTTGAGGCGCTGGTGACACTCGTATATTAGCCCAGAGTCAACTGTATAACTGTTCAGCGCTTGCAGAACAGCCATACTGTCTGAGAATATGCGGATTGAGTGGTCTTTTACTTCCCTGGCCATAATGGCTGAAGCTGCCAGAGAAATACCCATGCATTCGGCCTGGAACACTGTGTTGTGGGCCCCCAATGGTGTGGCAATATGTATGTTGAGATCCTCCGAAAAGATTCCAGCACCTGTGCCACTACCTGTTGTAGGTCGTAACCCCTCGCATCGACGGTCCTCGTGTACTTGCTTCGGCAGTACATATACTAAAATTGGACTGACTGACTGACTGATATATCAACGCACAGCCCAAACCCCTAGACCTAGATACTTGAAACTTAGAAGGTGTGTTCTTTGTGAAGAGTAAGTATCCACTAAGAAAGGATTTTTGGGAATTCAACCCCTAAAGGGTTAAAATAGGGGATGGAAGTTTATATGAAAGTCCGACAGGTTTGAAGTTAGGATCTTCTAATTTTGTATTTAGGCTGACAATTGAAAATTAAATTATACGTGTCTCAGCGTTTTTGATAATTCCACCCCCAAAGGGTTAAAAAGGGGGATGAAGTTGTGTATAGAAAGTCATTAATTTTCGACGTAAGAATCACTAAATTTATTATCTAGGCTTATGATTGGAAGCTAATACAACGGTGTTGTTAGAATTTCATCCATTAAGGGGGTGAAAAGGGGGATGAAATTTTGTCCTGACTGACTGATATATCAACGCACAGCCTAAAACGCTGGTCGGTACCGCTGGGTAGAGAAATTAATTTTGGAGTGAAGCTAATGGGGTGAATTGACTACCCCTCGTCAATTTCACAGGGTAGAATTTTATTACAAGGCTTGATTAACTGGAAAATTGGTACAAATAAACTAGATTATGTTTCGAAATTCCACCCCTATGGGGATAGAAAGCTGGGATACAGTTTATTTGAAAAATCTGATCCCTTTGAGCTATAAACTAAAAAATTGGCTCGAATACTTATTTATATCTAAATAAATGATAAAAATCATAAACATACATTTTCGAAATTATAAGAGGAAAGTACGAATTTCACGCGGACGAAGTCGCGGGCAGAAGCTAGTTCTGTATATTTTACCAACCTTCTGTACCTAATTTATGCAAATAAATGACTTTCGACTTTGACTTTTAGATAATTAATATTTATAACTTTACTTTAAATATTTATTAGAGATAAGTTAAAGGCAAAACATTAAAAGCTACAGCCTTATTTCAAAACAAGGTATTTATTTAAACCCAGGTTTAAATCATCGAGCCATTTTTAAATTTCGAACTATAATTTCCGAGAAAGTTATATGTATACATTTATTTAGATTAGTATAATAAAGAGTATTCTATTCTATTCATAGGGGCACTGCGACCAAGGTTTATTCTTGATGAGGACATAGCAAGTATATCTCTTCTACGTACATATCTAATTATAGTGAAAATTCACCATAGTACAGTGATAGTAAGTTACGATAATAGTTCTGGAACTTTGGACCGATTACGGATAATAATAATAATAATTTTATAAAGAAATATCTGATCGGCGAGATCAGATATTTCTTTATAAAATTATTTATCATATTGAAATGGTTGTCTTTGAGAATAACTGGTGTCTCGATCGCAACCAGAGCATCTGAAACGCAGAAACTTAGTGAAGGCCTTCTGTATACGTTATATCCTATTGACATGGACGCGATATGAAGGATCCCTTCCCAGCCATTTTCGCTTTATACCCTTAGATAATGTCATCAATTAATTAGTCTAATTACCTACATCATTAGTAAAACACCCTGATACCGAGAATACATTAAACGCCACCCGTCATACAGAAAGAAAGAAAAATATTTTATTTGGGACGCACAGGAAATACAAACAGTCATATTACCAAAAACAAAAAGACCTCTGAGAGGCCTAAAAGTCTCCTATCTCAGCATATTGCTGCAATATTTAAAAACCGGCCTAGTGCGTGCGTGTCGGGCCACGCACAGTGTAGGGTTCCGTAGTAGCCCGTTATCAAAATATAGTACGATTCTGTTGTTCTTTATCTATACATATAATAAAATTGTAGAAAAGTGGTGTCTGTACAATGGAAATATATTTAAAAAAAGTAGCAGGGGTTGTTATTATATCGATGCCGAACCCGAAATTGTAATTAAATTTTTTTTTGTCTGTTTGTCTGTTTATCTGTTTGTCTGTTTGTCTGTTTGTCTGTTTGTCTGCTGTGTTTGTGCACGCTAATATCAGAGACGGCTTATTCGATTAGATGCGGTTTTCACTAATATATTGTAGTAAGCTTCACTTAACATTTAGTGTTTATTTCATGTCAATCGGTTCATAAATAAAAAAGTAATGTCAATTTAAAGAATCACGGCGAACATTTGTTAAGGTATTCTATCAGAGTACGTAAACGCCTCGCGCCTGCGCGTCCGTGGCTATATATACAAGGTGTAACGGAAAGGGGGTATCAACCCTGAAGGAGGTGAATGAAGATGAAAAAAAAAATTTGGACCTCCCATAGTAATAGCACATCAATGATTTACTATTACTATGGGAGGTCCAAAATTTTTTTCATATTTCGACCTATGTTCTTTGGGGAAATTTGTTCAGTTTCATGAGCACATTCACCTCCTTCAGGGTTGATACCCCCTTTCCGTTACACCTTGTATAAAGCGCGCTGAGAGCCGCGCCGCTGCCATAATTCCGATTCAGCCTGTCCCTTGCTGCCCTCTCCCAGCGACGCCCTAAGCCGAGGTCCGTACCCCACAGGGGGTGCCCTTAGCGTGTAGTCGCTTAGTTTTTAAGTTTATTTTGTGTAGTTAAGTTGTGTATTATGCCCTGGCTGGAGGCCTTAATTTATTGAGGCATCCACAGGAAAGCCAGGTTAAGCAGTCGACAACCCCTCAGGTTGAACTGTGAGATGACCATTTCAAAAGAAAACGCGCCGCTGCCATAAGGATTCAGTTATTCGTAGCGAACGCACGTATCCTGGAGAGTATAGGCGAATAGTTGGATTCGATTATTGCGATTCACTTGAATGCTGACTGTTTGCATATTTCATTTATTTATATTTTAGGGTTTGTAGGTTAGGTTCTTTTTCTTAATTTTCTTTAAAATGTTGTAAGTATTTGGTTAGGCGGTTCTTTCCTTGATTATTGGGTATTTACTTATCTTAATTTTTATTTAGGGTTTTGTAAATAAATATTGTAAGCATTTATTATTGGTTAGGCATTTCTTTCCCTGATTTTCGGTATACTTATCTTAATTTGTATTTAGGGTTTGTATATAAATATTATAAGTATTTGGTATAGGTTAGGCATTTCTTTTCTTGATTTTCTTTATTAAGTATAAGTTCATTAGCTTAGGTTAGTAATTATTTTTTCTAGCAATTCTTTTGTTTTATAAAGTTATTACGTTTGTCTGTGTAGAAGAATAGCACCACCCCTTACTTCCCGTGGGTGTCGTAAAAGGCGACTAAGGGTCTCGCCGGAGAATGGGCAGCAGCGTTCTCTATGCATTCCACCACCATACCATACTGCGATCGCCAACCCGCCTGCCAAGCGTGGCGATTATGGCAAACCCCCCCAAAATTGGGGGAGGCCTATGTCCAGCAGTGGACGTCTATCGGCTGAAATGATGATGATAATGACGTTTGGTTTACACGTCTTAACACTTATTACTTAAACTGTGATAATTTCAGACTGTATAATAATCTGTAAGTATTTATAATTTAATTGTTTACGATAGTACGTGTTTACTAAATAACTTATTTGTTAAGTACCTAGTAAGTACTATTTTATTGTAAGAATGCCTCGAAGAAGATCCAACCTCTCCCAATGTAGCAGAAATGCTAAAAGGATGAGATTAGTTCGATCACAGGAATCTGAGGAAGGTCGTAAGGCAAAAGGCTCTCTGCACCAGGCTAGGTTTCGTGCTGCAGAAACTCCGACTCAGCGAGAATCTCGACTGAGTTCAAATCGTTCTCGAATGATGACAACTCGAAATAGGGAAAATGGGGAACAACGAAAGGCACGTTTATCTGTCGATCGCGAAGCTCACGCGCTATCGCGTGAGTCTGAGAGTTTTGCTGTCAGGGAAACCCGCCTGAGCTCCCAGAGAGTACGGACAACAAATGCTCGATCCCAGGAGACACAGCACGAACGGGAAATACGTCTCACTGCCGATCGTGAAGCTCATACACTATCGCGTGAGTCTGAGACTTTCACTGATAGGGAAATTCGTCTGAGTTCTCAGAGGGTTCGGACAGCAAATGTTCGGTCTCAGGAAACACAGGAAGAACGAGAAATACGTCTCACTGCCGATCGTGAAGCTCAAGCACTAGAGTCTGAGACTTTCACTGAAATTCGCCTGAGTTCTCAGAGGGTTCGGACAGCAAATGCCCGGTCTGTAGACGGTATATGTAATTCAAAATATGCTGCCCGAAAAGTCACTATTCCACGCGGACGAAGTCGCGGGCACAGCTAGTTCTGAATATAAGTAATGGTAAAGATATTAGGAGTTAATGGTTATAAATAATAACAAAAATGGAATTTAAATTTGAAAATATACAGGGTGAATTTTTCAAGTGGTCGTGGATGGCCAAATCCGAAACTATGAGGAATAGCGAAAAGTACTCAAAGGAGTCGCGGGCTCGATTTTGATGAAAACTAAAACTGCATCATTGAATTTTTGAAAAATCAATATTTCTAGCCAGGTATCGAGCTCGTTGATTTTGATAAAAAAAAACACACACTGTATTATTACACCACTCGATAGTGTCCCTAATAAAGATCAAATTCTGGGAAGTAATGACATGCGGGAAACTACTACTAAACTAAGGGCAAAATATTGATGTTCGAAAATAATTATTTAAACAGATTAGACATTAACTAATAATAACCACTTTATTCCAGCTAAAGCTAAAAAAAACCGGGCAAGAGCGAGTCGGACTCGCGCACCGAGGGTTCCGTAACATCCGGGTTTATGCATAAGGTTTATGTTTATGAAATTAAATGTTTTTTTTTATTTTTGAGTTGATTGAATGAATGGTAAATTGTAGTTTACGATTTATGACGTATTAAAAAAAAACTACTTACTAGATCTCGTTCAAACCAATTTTCGGTGGTAGTTTACATGGTAATGTACATCATTTATTTTTTTTAGTTTTATCATTCTCTTATTTTAGAAGTTACAGGGGGGGGGACACACATTTTACCACTTTGGAAGTGTCTCTCGCGCAAACTATTCAGTTTAGAAAAAAATGATATTAGAAACCTCAATATCATTTTTGAAGACCTACCCATAGATACCCCACACGTATGGGTTTGATGAAAAAAAAATTTTTGAGTTTCGGTTCTAAGTATGGGGAACCCTAAAATTTATTGTTTTTTTTCTATTTTTGTGTAAAAATCTTAATGCGGTTCACAGAATACATCTACTTACCAAGTTTCAACAGTATAGTTCTTATAGTTTCGGAGAAAAATGGCTGTGACATACGGACGGACAGACAGACAGACAGACAGACGGACAGACAGACAGACATGACGAATCTATAAGGGTTCCGTTTTTGCCATTTGGCTACGGAACCCTAAAAATAAGAGTACGATTGCTGCCAAGTTATCATTTCAATTCACAAAATTGTATTTCGAAAATTAAACAAAGTTCGTTTGTGACTTCTATAGGTACTTGAATTAAAACGTACCCCGTTGGTACAGCGCCATCTAGCGGCAGTATTGTGAAACTTATGATAATTTATTATGGTTTTTTTTATTTCATATTTTGTATTTCAATGCAAGTATTTACCCGTTATAAACAAGCAACTACTTAATCTTAGCCACTTTAAAGGATTAATGCTAAGGATTATGTATTTGGTACAAAATTATCCAACACCCAAGTTTAACGACTATTACTGCTAAACTAAGAAAGTTATCTTAACCGCTATAATTTTCCTTTAAAGTTCATGAAATGCACTATCATCGTGAATTTTTCCAGATTTTCAAGGTAGCAGTTTAGCTTTTAGAGGGGGGACAAAAATGTGCACTTTAAAGTTTAATATTTCGTAAATGGAGCATTAAATCGAAAAATAATGTTAGCTACCCCGAGTCATTTTAGAAGACCTATTCAACGATACCCCACACGATGGAGTAGACGACGAAAAAAAATGTAGCGGAGCTATCCTAAAAAAAGTATTTTTATTTTACAACTTTGTCGGCGTAATTGATATACACACTCCTACAAAATTACAGCTTTCCAGTACTAACGGTCTCTTAGCAAAACCTCGGACAGACAGACAGACGGATATGACGAAACTATAAGGGTTCCTTGTCAGAACTACGGAACCTAAAAAATACACCTACCTACCTACCTGTATAATACTGATAGGACCCGATAAAGCAACTAAGTAGCTTTTGTTATTAATATTAAAACATAGTTCAGTTTCAAATTTATTTTTAGACTAACAATATTCAAAATCAATATGACTACCGTTCTTAAATAGTAGAGAGATAGTATAAACCGAGTCGCCAGTCGAAGCAGTGAGTGCTAACATGCTATCGAAAATAAAGCAATTAATAAAAAAACATGAACCATGTATATGGTTCTTAAAATTTATGGCTTTGTTTCGTCTTTTACTTGGCAACTATGCAAACATCAGTGAATCAAGACCAATTTGCTACTTAATGAAGTTATACTGCATTTGTTGTTGTGCGGTTATTACTTTTACTAACTTCTATTATCTCCACCGAGACTTACAATCCAGCTACAATCCAATCATCCTTGAATACATTTTTATCGCTACAATATACTTAGTTTATGGCGATAAACGTTTCTTGCACTTCTACAGTGCTATCACAACCAATGACAGAATTATCGGCTTCAAGAGATTGCCCATTTTCACAAATAACGTGTACCTTATTTTCATCGGTAATTTCTTCCTAAGATTACTTCTTATTTTATATCGAGCTTCTCTTAGTGAGAAATTAATTAGTAACTTCTGTATCTACACCGTCGCTATATATTCCATAGACCTTAACTATTTAACTGTCATTATCATCTTCGCCATACTAAAGAGTCGCATGAAACAGTTGAGAAAATTCTTAGAATCAAATTCAGTCCCTATTAATATTACTGGGAGGAATGAAGTCGCAATCAGTATTAAAAATGTAAGAAAAAGTTTGTACAATTACAGCAATTTGTTGGATAACTTGCAATTTGTGGATAAACAGCTGAAATATTTGGTAAATATAATAAAATTTATTTAAGTACTTCATACGACGCTATAATGGGTGCAAAAATAACCTTCACAAAGCCAAAGTCACTTGTTGTTCCCGTTGTTATGATATTTTAGTGTAGTGGACCATTCCGGAACCTTCTGGTTACGGATATATTGAAGGTCAAAGTTCCAACTCTTTGTGACCGAATTAGATTAAAACATAAGTAACTTAACTTTAAATACTCCCCCTTGTGCTGTTGCATTCACCTATAAGCACAATGTTATGTGTGTGTTACATTACGCATATTACAGCGTTCACACCAAAAATAAAAAGTCGTTTCCCAGCAATTATTTTTGCACAAAGAAGAATGGGCATTTTTGTATGGAGCCTGGCCTGATGACCAATAGAGTTCTAATGAGATCAACGAATGACAGCCGGGACCAACGGCTTAACGTGCTTTCCGAGGCACAGAGGGGTCTTGGTGTGTAAAAATGGTCACCCATCCATAGACCAACCGCGGCAAGTGCAGCTTAACCTGATCGAACGACCCGTGCGGCTGTTATTACTTAGACATAAGCCCCCTCAATATTATGAGTCAATAAACAATATTATTGAGAACTGCATTGAACATTAGTATCATTAACTAATACGTTTACATGGTACTTACTGGTCTAATATCTCTTTAACCCGGCCTTCTGCTTATATTGATAAGCTTCTTTAAATCATTCAATCTGTCATATGTGTTTTTGGAACCAACGCAAATAACTACGGCTACTGCTACATGTATTGATAATGTTTTTTGTTGCTGTGAATATTTAGATAAAGCTATTGTAAATTATCTCCCTTCTGATCACAGTGCGTGTCTTTCGAGTCCAACGCACCGATACAAAAAGTGCAGATTCAAACTAGACCAATAACATCGGGTAATTTGAATAAGTTTAATAACACTTTAATTATCAAGTTAAATGCTCAGGGCCTAAGTATGACTAATAGTAATATTTTGTATGAAGAATTATTTTCATTAGTGCAAACAGAGTTCAATAATTCCTTTAAGAAGAAATCTAAAACTATTTGCCCTAAGTTGTTATTCAGTGACTGGGCAACTAAAGGAATCAGGGAAAGTAGGTAAAGATTATTTTAACTGTATGGCCTTAAGCCGTATATTAACACCGATTCTTTTAATAAGTATGTTGCTACTTATTCTATTTTTTTTTAAATGCAAAGCAGCTAAAGCTTCATTCATTAGTAATAAGGTTAAATCAGCTAACAGTAAAATAAAAACAGTTTGGAAAATTATAAAAAATGAAACGAACAGGAACAAAAAATATAATACTGATTACATACTGGACACATCCCGCGGTCCCATTAGCAATAACATCGATGTTGCTCAGGAATTTGCAACTTTCTTTACCAATATCCCAATTAAAACTACAGAAACTTTAAATTCCTCGCCCGCACTAGCTATTTAATTTTTAAGTGCGAATGTCTCAGCCTGTCCTGTGGAATTTAAATTTAAACATAAAAACCCCACAGCCATTATAAAGGCATTTAAGCAACTTAAGATCAAAATTACCGAAGTTCTGCGGGGCATGTCTACTAAAGTTTGTCAATCCATTATTGAAACAATTGCACCCTATTTAGCTATAATATTTAATTTGTGTGTAGATCAAGGGGTTTTCCCGGATTTAATGAAGTTCAGTAAAGTTATTCCACTTTTCAAATCTGGGGACAGCAAAGACACTAATATAATTATAGACCCGTATCGGTTTTGATGGTGTTTAGCAAGGTGTTTGAAAAAGTAATGTCAAATCAAATGCTTAATAATTTTAATCGTAATAACATCCTACACGATCAACAGTATGGTTTCAACAAAGGACGTTGTATACATTCAATAAAATCTTCATATTTTTAGTAAGACAAGTGACAGGCATAATTTTAACACTAGACTAGAAATAGGGACAAATTAGATCAACAGCGTTTCAGATTGTCTAGTGTTGTGTTTTATGGGTTACTGTGTAAAATGTTTTAATAAAATACCACTCGATGCAGCGGGCAGAATTATATGTTTGTTTCCTTCAAAGGAACTATAGTACCTACTCTCAGTAGTTCCTTTAGCTTTTGCAAAGGAACTACTGATCCGAAAATTCTCAGTAGTTCCTTCAAAGGAACTGCTAAAGGAACTAGTAAGCACAAAGGGATATTCTTCAAATAAATGAGAAGAAATTTAAAACATGCATTAAACGCACACTATGTAGACAAGCATATTACAAGTTGGATGATTATATCGTAGATAAAAATGCTTGGCTTAATGCTGGTCCTGCTCCACAGGCCCTTGGGCTCACTAGTTAAAATTTCAATATTTGGAAGAGGTGCTTCCCTTTTTCTTTTTTAGTGTTTCTGACATTACGGACATAACTTTTTTATTTTATTCAATCAACTTTTAATTGTTGAATACGTCAATATTAAATTTCTCTTCCTGTTTGGTAGTAAAATTCTATTAACCTCTTAAATAAATTAAAAACTATAGTTTTGTATAATTTAGAAGCATTTTTTTAAATTTTGTAAATGTAAGAACCATATTTCCATTTATCATGATTTTTTTTATGTTGTCTTGAAAGAGCATAGCAGTTGAGAACGTGTCATGCTCACTCAAATGTCTCATCAACAATGGTGGCGTGTGTGTTGGATCATTCGGTTCCCTACAAACTGGTTGAGCTGGATGGTGCTGATCCACGCGTCATGTACGTGAACGGGTGCCGTCGGTTGAGACTGGTCATCTCTTAACTGCCAATGCTTATTTTTAATCTTATATTTTGAATTTTTTCTTCATTTGTCTTTTTTTACATTGTTCTCACATATACTTCTATATGTGAGAACAATGTAAAAAAAAAAATATGTACCCAGGAGTTTGTAATATCTTGATTTAACAGAGTGACCATGGAGTTTCTTGTCCGTTCTTCTCCATAGAGATCTACGTTTTGGAATGGGCAACTAGCTTCAACTTTCGGACTAACTGACAGACTATTTAATGTTGACAATTCAAAAGTGCCTGTACAAGGTTTAATTGAAATAAATGCTTTGTGTTTGAGTTTATAATGAAAATTGATGCTCATGGTATACACTTTCATTTGATGTGTATGTGGTTTTTACTGGACATACCGGCCAAAACACCCATCATTCTTTACTTAGTTTGATGTTCTGCATGTTGGTGACGGCTTCGTGAAGGATGTTTTTACACTGTATGTTCTTGACACGTTCCGGGACACAACACGAGACACAATAGAAGTTTTATTGTTATCACGTCTATGTGCGTTTAGTGTCCCGGAACGTGTTAATTCAATTAAACTCATGTTTCAGATACTCATCAATTGGACTTCATATTGTTTAAAATCGATTTTGTTATCTTATAAGCTGATAAGTCGTAATCATGAGGTTAGTATATATTTTAATCTATGTTGACGTACAGTCACGAGCAAAGTATGTATGCACTTGGCTTTATTCAAAGGCGATTTTCTCCTTTATTTTTGAATGAAATTTTATATTATTAGGAACATAGTATTTACGAACCAATAGGTTCATGTAAAGCGCCGTATTTCAACGTTGCATTCGTTATTGCGTGAAAAAATCGCAATTGAAAGTTGCCAAGTGTTGACATATTAGTGCTCGTGACTGTAGGTACTCGTATTTTAAACATAAGAGTTGGTGTGTTTACAAGGTGGACATGACAATACGACAAGAAATTAAACTGCGCATATCTAATGCCGTTCCCAGTCTGTCACGAGCTAGTCAAAGATTGGCTAAACAAATAGTCGGCCAATAACTACTACCTACTCAGTTAGTTTGAAAAACAAACAATTTTTTTATTTCGATTTTAGAATTTATTGGTTTGTTTCAAAATATTCTTACACATTAGTATTGCCAGTGCGCAGTGTTTTAATTTATTGTCGTATGGTTATCTCCAAATTAATTAATGAGTGTCGATCTAGAAAAGGGCACCCATCTAAATAAGGTCCCGAACACGCGTAACACAACCACACCACTACCACAGCACAACCACACCACAACACAACGACACCACGTGGACAGACGCTAATTTGTATGAAAATGAATATTCTATTCACACGGACCACATTTGACTGTAAAAATCAACCGTGTGGGCGATACCGACCACATCAAGGAGGCGCCGCAACCACAACTCAACTACAACGTTGTGTCGACTCGACGACACTGAGTCTGAACCGAGTCGATCTGTCCGCAAACACTAGCCACAACGCAACTACTAGCGACAACGCAACCACAACGCAACTGAAACTATTCACACGTAACCGATACTTGCCCAAATTTTATCGCTGCGATGTGGCGTGGTAGGTAAGTATGAACGAGATTATATCTCAAGAACTACTAATGCTATCAATTTGAAATTTGAATTGTTTTAGATGACGTTTGCCCAACTATTTTGTAAATGAGAAAGAAATAAAAATATATGTATATTTTTTGCCACAGGGACTGAAAAATTTGTCTGAAAAAAGTCTGAAAAATTCCTAGGGCTTGTGGGGTGTCATATGAAAGAGCGCAGTTTGCACATTGTCAAACATTTTTCTTTTCTTTTTAGGCCACATAGTTTTCGACTTTTGATGAAAAATGTAAAATAAAATACCATTCCCCCCTTATCTCCGAAGTTTGCAAAGAGGAAAATCTGAAATAATTCTATGTGATAGAAGTTTATGTAAAAATTACAGGAAAAATAAAACGAAGTCTCTGAATAGCACACTTTTTCAGAAATCATCAACAAAAGTTACATTAGTTCCACTATCGGTCACGAGATGGCGCTGACATAAAACTGCAATATTCTACACCGCAGTGCACAGTGTTAGTGTCCAAACACACTATGCCGAAGGAACGCGACCGAAGTTCCGCGGCTGATTTGATTTGGTTGATTTACAACGCAACGTAATTTCGACATAATGTGTCGTCAGTCATTCAAATAGCATTGCAGGCGTAATCATGCCGAACTTCGGTCGCGTACCTTCGGCATAGTGTGTTTAGACACTTAAAATTCTCTGACCAATATAGGCCTCGCCGATGAAAATTTAAAAACGGAAAATTTTAAAAATATGATGGTACGGCACCCTCGGTGTGCGAGTCCGCATCACTCTTGCCCGGTTTTTTCTTTCTTGTGGAAAGAAAAATCGTCGAAAAATTACTACAAAAATAAAATTACTGATGAAAAATTACTACAGTGTTGGTGGGGGAAATTATTTGTTTTGCGAATTGACTATCAATTTGACCAACTTAAACTGTTGTGTAGTACACACAGCTCTAATAAGTGGTTACCCCTCCAAAAGACATGTGCGTTCAAATACGTGATAGGCCCAAGTTGGTATTAGTATTTTGCAAAAACATTTTATTTTAATTAATGTAGGTATTGTTTTAGTGAATAAGTATAAGTTAGTAAGTATATGTTTTTTAAATTCTGCTTTTATTATTGTTTTTTTTTTTTTCAATAAAACGTTAATACTTTCATTATTGCAAAAACTACAAGCAATAATAGGGTTAACATTTACGATGACTAAATAGACTGGAGGTTTCAAGACCGCTTGCCGTGCCTATGATTGAAAGTTCAAATCCTAGGCACGCAATGTGCTTTTTGTTCATTATACTATTTTAATATATTTTTCTAAGTATTTTGTTTTAGTAATTATTTATAAAGAATTTAAAAATAAAGAAAAATAAAATACTTTTATAATCATTTAATAAAATTTATCAAAACTATGATCTTATTTTACAACAAAGATTTATATGTATTTCGATTTGGTAATTTTATTTACAGATATCATAATATACATAATTATTTTGCCAACTGACACAAATGGGTCCCTAGACAAGTCTTAGTGGCATCCTATTAACGCAAACGATAAAATAGGAAGCTAACGAAATGTTACGTGGCATGTCATGTCGTCTATTTATTCCACCATCATACCATACTGCGATCGCCAACCCGCCAGCCAAGCGTGGCCATTATGGCAAACCCCCCCCAAAATTGGGGGAGGCCTATGTCCAGCAGTGGACGTCTATCGGTTGAAACGACGAATGTCATGTCGTCTCAGCATACAAATTTGACATTCTGACAAGCGACATCGAAAGAGAAAAGTTTGAAGCGTTTGCAACTTAGAGTAAGAAAGCTATAGAGCATCGGGTAGCGTGGCCACACATGAGACAAAAAACTAACTTAACTAACATAGGCTACATGAGTAGCTGCCTTGAAAAAACTGGCACGCACTGAGAGACGGAAATAGTATAGCTTTATCCTTTTCTGTTACTTTTACTAACTCAATACTTTATCCCTTTCTTGTGGAAATGAAATGGAGATACCCGCTGTCTATACTTTTCTTTGTCTAAGGTTTGCAACTTGTCTAGGACCGTTATTGTCAAACGTTGTAGTTATAACTGGAGTTGAGGGTATGGATTAATTTTATAAAAACAAAGTAAGTAAGTAAAATTAATGGATACCCTCAAATTATAACATCTATCGATTAGACAGAGACCTAAAGATAAAATGACTCGGACGATAGTAGACAACAATTTCATCGCAATTCATATGGGCTCGCTGGCTAGTTCGTCAAACTGCCGGTATGAGTATGACGACGTTCGGTGATGCGATGGTTAACGAACACGAAACAACGAACTCTATAAAGAAAGAAGAAGTATTCTTTAGATTATTCGTAAGTAATTCATGTTGTAGCAGTGTAACATTTTAAAACTTGACGAGTTAGCACATACTGACGTTGTATGTACCTAGCAGTGGCGTGCCCTTCATAGAAGCCAAAAAGCCCGGCTTGCCCTAATAAAATCATAATTCACAACAACAAAATCAATAAAAAATTATATTCAAAAAATTCCAGTCAATGAACTCGAACGCAAACATTCATGTCATAGGAATAATAATACAATTATTTCGAAATCCGAACTTGCGCGCACTGGCCTAGGTACGCGCCAAATTCCGCTCTAAACGCTATACAATGCATTCAATTACGCCATCTCGCTCACACTAGTCTGGCTTTTACCTGGCTTGTATTTCCTTTCTCTGTCTCGCAGTTTTCGCCTACAAATTGCTATAAAAACGTTTATATTTGTTGATATTGGTAAGTACATAAAACACAGATTTCTATGAAATGAAAAGCCATGCTTTTGATAGGCATGAAGTTCGCGCAAATGCACTATCCGCGTTGACCCGTAATTTGCACATGTGGCGGGCGCGATGAGTCGATGACGCGACGCGTCTCAAATTGTTATTGTTTTGAACTTTTGAATACTTTGAGAATTAGTTTTATTATTTGAAAAAGTGATTGATTGTAGCGATGTCATACCCTATGATTGGTTAATGAATATAGTGATTCTTTCATCATTATGTGAATTCGGAAACTGTCATCGAAAAGATACGTAAATACATTGAGTTTTCTGCAATTTTCTGCCAATAAATAATTATTTACTTCACCGTAACCAATCTTAAATTACTGTAGGTACTTCTCGGAAATAAAAACACGTATTTTTGTCAGTCAAGAAGACAGATTATATTATAAAATAGGTACCTACTCATTCGATTGTTTACTAGGTATGAATATGACAAACATAGGTGTTAAACATAGGTATGTGTTGGCTCATGATTGACTTTAAAAATGTAAGTACCTAATTCATAAAATAATGCGTACGAGAAAAGAAAAAAGATCAATAAATCGATAATTTGGAGGCCATCTAGTGCATTTTGATTGAACAAATGCATGTGACAAGCGAAATGAAGAAAGTTCCGGATAGGCGCTGTGGTTATGCGCATTCATTAATATGGATGGCGCTTGTGACAATTACGTACTGATGTTTGAAGAACTGTAGTACCTGCTCTTCGTATTTTAAAGGTTTTCTTACGGAAATTATAATAATGATGTTAGTACTACTAACAACCATTAACAACAAGAAAATCAAGCAATCCCTCAGTTGGCCTTTTTTTTATACCTTGAAAATCTGTGGGCTTGCCCTAATTTGGACCCCTAGGCACGCCACTGGTACCTAGTAGTATTAATGTTGTAAACATTGTTGTTGTTGTGGTGTTGTTGTATAGTACATACTAATTCCATGGTAAATTCGAATCACAACTGTCATACTTTGACAGTTGCATGAAATGGCTATATCAATTTGATAAGCAATTAATTTTCCTATAACTATACATACCATTGTTGATAATAAATAACCGTATTTGTTAAATATTTCCAGGGCCATCATTCTAACATAGTATCGTCCTTGTTGGAGATAACACAGGCTGTATTCATGGTGTCTTGTCCAGCGGTCATTGCGCAGGCAACCGCTCACGAAGTGGATCAAATAAAGGCGACACTCACGCGACAATCGCTGAGATGCTCAGGTGATACGAGTACACACGACGACACATCTAGCTATACATTTCCAGATATAGCTGATTTCGCATTGTATAGGCTTTTCGTACAATATCAACTTATACTGGAACAGTATAGCTTGATAAGTTGTCGTGCGTACCATAACTCATGGTTTAATATTTATTATTTCACTGCCTTATTGGTCCAAAGTGCGTCTACTGAGTCAAATTTATCCGTTAGAAATTTCTCAGAAACAACCCAGCACACCAATTGCATAGCACACTTTCTATCACAATCCAAAGGATTTTTAAATAAATTCCTAATCCATTGCTACGTATGTTTGGAAAATGTACGTACTTGACAACGTAAATTACGAAGTGGATTTTTTTGAACGGTCAAAATGAAAAACATTGCCATTGTAAGTGCGTTACTCAGATTTTTTTGTGTCCGATTGATGGCAAGAGACAACTCTCAAAAAAATGTAGGTGTACTATATATACATCCTGTCCCTTTTTTTTTGAGGATGGGAAATCATCAAATGACACTCCCGCTCTGGGTGGAGCGGAAGGGAGTGTCAGACTCTTACTGACTAAAACCCACCTGTGTTCCTTCCTTAACCCTTTATGTTCCGGGGCAGCGGTAACTCTTTCGGACAATCCCGCTGAAATTCGATTGATGCTGACATCTCTTTGAGGCGCGTGTGGAATACGTACGCGCCGTCCGGCACGGGCCTGGTCCTGATCGGACGGTGAGCTACCCATTACTCTCCGTCCGCAGACCCGCGCCTACGGTGGCCGGGAGTCGTCACGCGGTTCCCGACAGCCGGAGCGTCTCCCGCGGCGGCTTGGACGGGAGGTTCTTTCCCTCAGCCATCCCGCCACCTCCTTCGAGGGAAGAGATAGTGCACCTGTGTCTGCGCACACACTTCTGCACTATAATATCTCCCGCGCTTCGGCGCGGCTAGTCTCCTTTTATATTGGCCGCTCTACCCGAAATGCCGATTGCAGGACTATAATATTATTTTAATAATATTTAGTGGATCATTGATAACTTTGTTCGCAGACGAGTCTCTCCGGTGCGAGCTGTCGACTGCGCTGCAGTACGTGTCGCTGCGTCCGTTCAGTTACACGATCTGTCGCGCTGTGCCGCTCAACATCAACCTGCCGTTCACCGTCATCAGCCTCTGTATCACCTACGTCATTGTTCTTTTGCAGCTAACAGTTTTTTCTGCGTAACTTACAAAGACGTTTTGAGTTTTGTGAAAAACTCAAAACGTGTAACACGTGTGTTTTGTTGTTGGTGGTTTGTCTAAGCTGAAAGTTGTCTAGATATTCTTTTAAGATCCCTACTGTTTCACGTGTGAAAATTAATTTTCCAGCGACTTAATCGCGGAAAAATCGTGTGTATTTTTAAAAAATAGCTTATATCCTTCTCCAGGTCTCAGGTTAAGTACCTATCTGTCTTTCGTAACAATCTGTTCAGTAGTTTAGGCGTACCAAGATAAAATATAGACAGAAAAACTTACTTTCGCATTTATACAATAACTCCCTTACTAATAAAAGTATTATATCAGATGAACACACCGATTTCTCTCTTTCAGTCGTCAGTAATTTGACTATCGAAAGAAGATGACAAAGCGTTGTGTAACTATACAGACGCTACAGTAAGGGGTAAACATATATATTTTTTTAAATGCCATATTAGTATGAATTACAAATCCATAATGTGTTTTTCAATAATTTATGTAATGAACTCTTTAGGACTAAATCGCGTTTGAATGTCGCCATACAGACATTTTTACTCGTGAATAAATTAATGTTTACTCAATAAATATAATGGGGATTTCATTTTTATCGTCATCATTGCGAGCAGGTAGCAATATGTAAAGAATGCATAATAAATAATGTATGACTTGATGACATTCAGATGATATATTTGTCGTTCGCTTTGTGCCCTCTGCAGTGATCTTTGATACGTGAAACGCGTTGTAGGTACAGGCTGGTGTTTTGTGAATCCTATTAATCCTACTATCTTACTAATATTATACGTGAAAATTTAATGTATGGATGGATATTTGTTACTCTTTCACGCAAAAACCACTGAACGGATTTTGATGAAACTTTACAGTAATACAGCTTATACATCCGAATAACACAGGATACTTTATATCCCGATATTCCGACGGGATCGACACTTATGTAGATGCTGGTGAACCGCGTGGCGCTGCTGCTAGTAGTCTCATCATATTATTATTTGTATTAATAAAGTTTTATTTTTAATCGACTACAAAAAGAAGGAGGTTCTATGTTCGTCTATGTGTGTCTTTTTATGTTACGTATTTTCATCGATATTGAAAAAAAAAATTTAAAAAAAATTTCAAACTTTGATAATTCTTCTTTCAATTTGATACAGGAAGGTCACCCGGTGGTACCATATGAATTGTTTGTAGTTTTTGAGTGAGCTTCAACGTATTTAATCCACTTTGTGCTATCATGTCGGTGATGTTATAAAATTTCCTGTCACTGTTGTAAAAATAACTTTAATTTCCTAAGTCGATGGAAAAAAAAATCGAGAATACAAAATCGAAGGCCACCTTCCGAAATTAAAGTAAATTTTCACTTTGTAGTGTTATTTTGAAGTCGTGTGTTTTTTAATTGTTATCAATATACTTCTTTGTTGTTTATGCAAATGTTTTATTTTGAAGACTCTTTCTGGGATGTAGTAGCTTATCAAAAGACTTTACGAACTTTAATCACATAGGTAATTAAGCGTTTTCTTGAATACCCAAAATTCCACACATTTAAATGTTACGCTACGAAGCGCTACGACATTTCGTAGCCGCCGTAGCACTCGCGTGGTAGTTGTAGACGTAAAATTTTACCAGATTGAATATTATGTTGCAGTTTACCGTTTGCGCCTAAAGTTTTTGACATAATTTAAGTACAATTTTTTTTCGATCGAAATTTGGTTTCTAATATTTTCAATACGAGAATTTGTCTCTAAGTGCAACACTACGGTGCGCTACGAAGTTCTGTAGCCAGCGTAGCACTCGCGTAGTCCTTGTAGAAGCAATATTCTATATTTTCAGGATCATCCTGTATCCCTTACGAAGAATTGCTGACAAAAGGCGCGGTGGCAGCCGGATCTGTCGCCTCGGGCGTCGCCTAATATGCTAATATTTGCCGAATAACAGCCACATGTAGGACGTAAACTTTATGCGAATATAATGTAGGAACTTGAGACGTTCCGCTGGGGATTGGCGACACTGGAGGTTTCAATGTGGTTAAGGAATGTTGTTGTGTGGTTTTAGTCGAGACAACTCGCCAATATCTGTTCTTAAACTATGCCTACACTGAAAATTTGGTAGATTCAATTTGTACTTTTATGACTACCAGAAAAATTGATGACGGCTAATTACTGTAGGTACTTTATTAATTAGATAATTAATATTTATAACTTAACTTTAAATATTTAGTATAGATAAGTTAAAGCCAAAACTTTAAAAAGCTACGCTTTATTTCAAAACAAGGTATTTATTTAGACCCAGGTTTAAACTATCGAGCCAATCATTTTTTTAATTTCGGATCCGATAAAGTTAATGTTCATATTACAAAAACTGACGTTAAACCATTGTCTAAGTTTTCAATTTTGCATTTAGAATTTTACGTTCATCGGAATAAAGTTGATAATACAGTAACCATCTCGCAGGCAGGCTAGGTCTAAAGTTGGAAATCGTTTTGTAATAAGACGGTTTAAGTTCAATTTATTCATAATTCTTCAATCAACTACCTGCAAGTGTTTTGTTTTCTGTTTCCAAATTCAAATAAACCTAATCCAATCATGTTTTAGCATAAGTACCTACTTAGGGCTGATTTTACCAAAGTCAGATATCTTTTAATCTATACATATAATAAAATTGTAGAAAAGTGGTGTCTGTACAATGGAAATATATTAAAAAAAAGTAGCAGGGGTTGTTATTATATCGATGCCGAACCCGAAATTGTAATTAAATTTTTTTTTGTCTGTTTGTCCGTTTGTCTGTTTGTCTGTTTGTCTGCTGTGTTTGTGCACGCTAATATCAGAAACGGCTTATTCGATTTAGATGCGGTTTTCACTAATATATTGTAGTAAGCTTCACTTAACATTTAGTGTTTATTTCATGTCAATCGGTTCATAAATAAAAAAGTTATGTCAATTTAAAGAATCACGGCGAACATTTGTTAAGGTATTCAGCGAACGCACGTATCCTGGAGAGTATAGGCGAATAGTTGCTTTCGATTATTGCGATTCACTTGAATACTGACTTAGGCGGTTCTTTCCTGGATTTTTGGGTATTTACTTATCTTAATTTTTATTCAAGGTTTGTAAATAAATATTGTAAGCATTTATTATAGGTTAGGCACTTATTTCCCTGATTTTCGGTATACTTATCTTAATTTGTATTTAGGGTATGTATATAAAAATTATAAGTATTATATTTGGTATAGGTTAGGCATTTCTTTTCTCGATTTTCTTTATCTTCTATATATATATATATATAAAATGGTAAACTGACTGACTGTTGATATATCAACACACAGCCCAAACCGCTGGTCCTAGAGACATGAAACTTGGAGGGTTTGTTCTTTGTAAGGAGTAAGTATCCACTAAGAAAGGATTTTTGGGAATTCTACCCCTAAAGGGGTGAAATAGGGGATGGAAGTTTATATGAAAGTCTGTCAGTTTTGAAGTTAGGATCTTCAAGTTTTGTGTTTAGGCTGAGGATTTAAAATTAATTAACAAGTGTCTCAGCGTTGTGTATGGAAAGTCCTTAATTTTCGAAATAAAAATCACAAAATTCAATCTAGGCTTATGGTTGGAAGGTAACGCAACGCAACGTAAAGGTAACGCAACGTAAAAATCTAGGCTTATTTATGGTTGGAAGGTAACGCAACGGTATTGTTAGAATTTCAACCCTTAAGAGCGTTTACGCCGTACGGCATTTCATACAAACTTTCAAGCCCTTATTTTTCGAAATGAATGAACCGATTTTAATGAAACTTTGTACGCATATGCAAAATACATAGGTCTAAAAAGTTAGTAGAGAACATTTTTGAAAAATAGTGTTACAGCCAAATTAGACCGATTTTAAATTTTCAATAGAAACAGAGATTTCCAGTTATCTTTTTTTAAATAAGACATTTTGAAAATGTTCTCTACTAACTTTTTAGACCTTTGTATCCTGCTAATGCGTATGAAGTTTAATTAACATCGGTTCATTAATTTCGAATAATAGGGGCTTGAAAGTATGTATGAAATGCCGTACGGCGTAAACGCTCATAAGGGGGTGAAAAGGGGAATGAAATTTTGTTTTTAATTATATTATATAACCTATCAACGCACAGGCTGCACTGCTGGTCCTAGAGATATGAATTTTGGAGGGTGTGTTTTTTGTGAAGAGTAGGTATCCACTAAAAAGGGGTTTTTGGAAATTCAACCTTTAAGGAGGTGGAAAAGGGGGGATTTTGTTTGTATGAAACATCTTATTCCTTGAGTTAATAACCTTGAAACTTGGCACGAATACTTATCTAAGTAAATTATGAAGTTTGGCAATTTTTGTTTTTCTAAACTACTCTCTAAAAAGGGATTGGCGATTGGGGGGTGTCAAAATTTGTATGGAAGAATTTTAACGCGCTGTCCGATTAGCTCGAAACTGAGTATGTATACTTAAAACTAAAAATAAAGACTAATGTGTATCAAGGTTTTTCGAAAATCTACCCCTAACTGCGTGAAAAAGGGCAGTCAATTTCACAGGGGAGTATTTTATTACGTGGCATGATTAGCTCGAAAATTGGTATAAATAATGTTTGAGTCGAGTCATCGAAACATCCTGCCGGGTCAGCGGGATTGTCCGAAAGGGTTACCGCTGGTCCGGAACATAAAAGGCTAAGGAAAGAACATGGCTGGGTTTTAGTCAGTAAGAGTTTGACACTCCCTTCTGCTCCACCCAGAGCGAGAGGGGTCATTTGATGATTTGCCACACGAAAAAAAAAGTCATCGAAACATCCCAGACGATTGTTCAAAATTCCATCCTTATGGGGATAAAAAGAGGGGACACTGTTTATATGAAAAATCTTATTTATTTGGTTTATAAACTTTATAGACTTCCAGAAATACTAACTTTAATTTCGGAAGTCGGTGTCTTTGGATCTGTATTTAAGTTATTTGCCACCGACTTCCGAAATTAACACTTTGCGGGACACTTAACGCCCCTCGACGTAGTAACAATAAAACTTCTATTGTGTCTCGTTCAGTGTCCTTCAATGTGTTAAAGTTATTTTTCACTTTGTAGTGTTTTTTTGGAGGTCGGTTTTTTTTTGTTATAACGTTTTTATTTCTCACTTTTTAGTGGGTCTGTTTATAATGTATCTAAGTTAAAACATCCTAATATCAACTTGCTCATCGCCTTTACCAAAATATTGCTTTTCCCGATGCATGACTGACATTAATTGTTGAGGAATTCTCCTGGTATTTCACCATCAGCTCCATTTCACCATTCGCATTGTGACGAGCATAAATTACTTAGCAACCATGTTAAAGTAATCGAATCGCAACCCGTGAAATACTTATTATGGAGTAGTTCCGGTGGCCATCTGTGGTCTTCATCATCGGTTCCACTTCACCAAATAGTGCTTTCGAGAGCAAATGCACGAGTTACTGTAAAAATTGCCCAAATCGCTATAGGTGTGCCTATAATATTTAAAGAGTTCCTTCGATTTCTCCATTATCCCCTCATCAGATCCTGACCTGATGACAATGGGACCACCTGGAAAGTATACCCTGAAAACAAAAAAAAAATCAAATCGGTCTAGCCGTCTTCGAGTAATCGGGAACGTACATAAAAAAAAAAGATTCCGACGAATTGAGAACCTCCTGCTTTTGTTGACGTCGGTTAAAAATAAAAAAGTGTGTTTTAGGGTTTTTCAAAAATGGACTCCTACCAAGTTGGAAAAGAGTAATAAAGTTTATGGGTTGGATTTTACTGCCTGCTTCCATTAACTCGAAAATGAGTATGGGTCTTTGAGTCAAGTTATGAACACATGCATCCCAAACGATTTTTCAAAATTCCATCCCTGTTGGAGTGAAAAGCGGGGATATAGTTTATTTGAAAAGTACAAAAACTCTTTGATCTATAAACTTAAAAATTGGCCCGAATACTTCTTTATCTAAATAAATGTTAAGATCATAAACATAAATTTTCGAAATATTAGGAGGAAAGTACGAATTTCACGCGGACGAAGTCGCGGGCAGAAGCTAGTCGTGGAATAAATTTGACGTGTGATAGTTCTAGTAAGGAAAAACTGTCAAACATTCAAAATTTATTCTCAGGATAAGACTTATTCTAGGTATAAAAGTTTAGTGAAATTCGCCCTTAATCATCTAATTTTCTAAAACGAAACACAATATTTTACATCCTACATCCACCCTCGGAAATCCGAATAACAATGCCTCCATATTTTATATTACCTGCATGTGCTCGCCAAATAAAAATAATCCTACCAATTTGCAATGCTACTTTATGTTTTCAATCGCTTTAGGCGAAACCATCATTTTATTTGATCGGTTTATATCCTTCCTTGTTACTGAATCCTTAGATTACGTAAGGAAGGTTTAAGTACCTAAGTAGCTTTTATAGAGTTCTGTTATTATTTTTTTTGTAAATAAATCATCTGCCTAGCCTTTTCCTGTTAGGGTCGGCTTCCAGTCTAACCGGATCCAGCTGAATACCAGTATTTTATATTTCTTCAGTTCTGTTATTTTTTTTTGTAAACAATTGTTTTTTATTGCTGAATGCGGGCCCATTCACCTCGATCACGCCTTACAGAAAGCGATGGATGAGGTCTATGATGGAACGAGCGTGCCCAGAAGATGCCTAAGGCACTGGAACTCCCACGCATAGACGAAACACAGCAGGCTGCTTGACGCTGTACTCTCCGACTCCGGTGAGAGGGTGATCGCAAACCAGGCGGGCGTTAGCCCTACCACCGCAAGGGAAGAATTGGCCAGTCAAATAAGGCGTTGGGTGCGACTGTCCAGGATGCGCCGAGTGCTCGGTTCAGTTGAGTAACTGGCGGAATAAACTGCGCTACACGAGGAGGCTTCTTCATGCATCCCAAAAATATGACAAATCAATTGACTAGCCTGATCTACACGGAGCGATTTAATTGCCTGTCTATGTCATCATCATCACCATTACAGCCGGAAGACGTCCGCTTCTAGACATAGGCTTCCCTTTTGTTTTTGGGGGATGGGAAATCATCAAACGACCCTTCCCACTCTGGGAGGAGCGGAAGGATGTCAGACTCTTACCGACTAAAACCCACCCATGTTCCTTCCTTAGCCCTTTAGGTTCCGGGGCAGCGGTAACCCTTTCGGACAATCTCGCTGACCCGGCAGGCTTCGGCCCTAACGGGCCCCATCATTGATGCTGACATCTCTTTGAGGCGCGCGTGGAATACGTACGCGCTGCCCGGCATGGGCCTGGTCCTGATCGGTGAGCTACCCATTACTCTCCGTCCGCAGGCCCGCGCCCTCGGTGGCCGGGAGTCGTCACGCGGCTCCCGAAGCCCGGAGCGTCTCCCGACATGGGCGTCTTTTGTTTTGTTCTGTGCTTCTCGCATCCAATGGATTGTGTATACCTACCATACCATTATAATGAAAACTTGCACCTTCTAAACATTGTTTAGACGGTGCTAGTCATTTGTTGGCTCAATTTTATTGGATGCCACTGGCAAAAAACTTGTATCGTGTATGGTGTAAATCGAGCTTCTCTGGTTTGTTCGTACTGTTGCTGCTAGCGCCTCTGCTCACTTGCTGAGCTTGAGGTCCTGGTTTCGATCCCGTCGAGCAAACAGTTTTTTGAGTTTGCATTTTAAGCAATTTTCAGTAGTACCTTGGAGTTTGGAGTTGGCTCGCCCCCCACTAAAAACACTACATATATACATAGGTACATAAACTCACGCATTCTACCCTTGGGGGTTGGTGGACACTACAGAACGTTACCTGATACGATCCTTACAAACTCCTTTTGCCTCTTTTACGTTCAAACATCAAAGGCATTAGTGTGAGTATTTTCGACTCACGTTCGATTGCGAGCGGATTAGAATTTTGTATGGGAAATTAGGTTTTTCCTAGTGACCACCAGGTGACGCTATAACTTTTTCCCATATGAAATTCTAACGCGCTCGCAATCGACTCCGAGTGAAAAAACTCACACGTAAGCCTCAGGTCATGCCGGTTGCAAGTAGGTACTACGCTAAAAACAATAACTAGGTACACTACCTTGTTTATGACCTCGCTAGGAACCGATAAAATTGTCGCACTTTAAAATACCTTATTCATGAAATATCTGAAACCGAAATACTTTCAGTACCTACTCAATTCCCGTGACGTCATCTCCTATAAAATAAACAAAAAGACTCGATACTTTATGGCCCACACGGGACGACCATAAACTCCAATAGAACAGAAAGGTATTCAGTCGTAATGCGCGGGAATTTTTAAATTTTACGACTTCAAATACTTTAATCGAGTTTTTATTGTCGTTTTAGTACTGAACCCGTTAAACAGCTTTTAAATATTGAATATGAGATTAATTGTCTGTAAACGTTTATATGGGAAACGATTTAAATGCTGAATAGATTTTTTGAAGTAGGTAGGTATAAAAATCTAAGAGAGAATTATATGCGTTCAATCCAAATCCGTCATATTGAACTCAAACTCAAAGCATTTATTTCAATTAAACCTTGTACAGGCACTTTTGTAAATAGTCTGTCAGTTAGTCAGAAAGTTGAAGCTAGTATCTCTATGGAGAAGAACGGGCAAGAAACTCCATGGACACTCTTTTAAATCAAGTTATTACAAAATCCTGGGTACATTATTCTTGTTGCTTGTTGTTCTATATGTGAGAACAATGTAAAAAAAGACAAATGAAGAAACAATTCAAAATATAAGATTAAAAATAAGCCTTGGCAGTTAAGAGATGACCAGTCTCAACCGACGGCACCCGTTCACGAACATGACGCGTGGATCAGCACCATCCAGCTCAACCATTTTGTAGGGAACCGAATAATCCAACACACGCGCCACCATCGGTGAGACACTTAAGTGAGCATGACACGTTCTCAACTGCCATGCTCTTTCAAGTCAACATCAAAAAAAAAATCATAATAAACGGAAACATGGTTCTTACATTTACAAAATTTTAAAAAAATGCTTCTAAATTATACAAAACTATATGTTAATAAAATTTACTACCAAACAGGAAGAGGTATTTAATATTGCAGTATTCAACAATTAAAACTGGATTGAATATAATAAAAACGTTATGTTCGTAATGTCAGAAATATTGTAAAAGAAAAAGGGAAGCACCTCTTCCAAATATTGAAATAACTAGTGAGCCCACGTGCCTGTGGAGCAGGACCTTTGAAGTTTGCAACCAACCCCTGTTCAATGATGCCACCATAACCTACCCCATTTTAGTAGAAATTTGTATATCTACCAACGCGTAAAAGTTTGTAAAATCATAAAACATTAGATAGGTCCCTAATCTTAGCTTCATAATTAGCCTATAATGTTCCCACTGCTGGACCACAGGCATCCTCTCTTCGAGAGGGAGTGGGCATAATCCTTACTGGAAAGTAAGTAAGCAAGTAGGTAAGTCCTAATGTTTTTTCCCCAATTAAATGTCCTACATATTTCAACAAACGAAAAACCGGTCAAGTGCGTGTCGGGCCACGCACAGTATAGGGTTCCGTAGTAGCCCGTTATCACAATGTAGTACGATTCTGTCTCTCTTTATTATGAATACGTAAAAAAAAAAACATATTTTGCTTTTCAATGCAAGTCTTTACCCGTTATAAACAAGCAACTACTTCATCTTAATCACTTTAAAGGATTAATGCTAAGGATTTTTTATTTGGTACAAAATTATCCAACACCCAAGTTCAATGACTATTACTGCTAAACTAATAAAGTTATCTTAATCGCTATAATTTTCCTTTAAAGTTTATGAAATGCACTATCATCGTGAATTTTCCCAGATTTTTTAAGCCAGCAGTTTAGGTTTTAGAGCGGGGGGGACGCTCTACTGGAACAAAAATTTGCACTTTAAAGTTTAATATTTCGTAAATGGAGCATTAAATCGAAAAATATTTTGAGCAACCCCCAAGTCATTTTAGAAGACCTATTCAACGATACCCCACACGGAAAATAATATTCATCCCCACTTCACATGTAGGGGACCTACCCTAAAAAAAAATATTTTCCAAAATTTTATTTTACCACTTTGTCGGCGTGATTGATATACATATTGGTACCAAATTTCAGCTTTCTAGTGCTAACGGTCACAGAGATTAGGCGAGGACGGATAGACGGACAGACAGACATGGCGAAACTATAAGGCGATTCTCACACTGCACCGCATCACGCAGCGGGGCGCATATAACGCAACGCACCCATGCGCGTGGAATTCAACAAACAAACAACAACAACAAAACAAACAAATTCAACAAAAACAACAACAAACAAATTCAATAAAAACGCACTCACGCGCGTGGAATTTGGCTCCGTGTCCCGCTCACCGCTGCGTGAAACGCAGCAGTGTGCCAATCGCCTAAGGGTTCCTAGTTAACTACGGAACCCTAAAAAACATGACAGGCTTCCGAGCTTCCAACAATATAGAACGCCTGTAACCCTAGCAATAACGCAAATTGAAAATTCTCAACTCCAAGGCGGAGGTGTAATATTTCAATGTCCAAACTAACGTCAGACTTAAACCTCGTTTAAATGAAAACTAATTTTAATATTAATGCTACGTCTTATTGCGCTGAAGCTTTGAAAAGGTGCTATTTTTAACTGTTAAGGAAAGTTAGATTAATATTACGTTATTAAAATGCATTGTGGTCGAGTCTGGGGCGGTTTTTCATGTGTCTTAACCAATCTATCTGCTAAAAGTGTCTTCAAGAAATGTTTTTTTTTAATATAATAAAGTATTTTCCCTCTCCCAGTAGAGGAAAGAGTGGGTCTTAAAATGAATATAGATAAAACAAAGGTCACGCAAATGCGTAACACCCACCCTCATAAAGATCGGAGACTACACTCGAAGCAGTGGACGATTGACGACTTACCTAGGAAACTGTCCAGAGGTAGGTCCTTAGTACTTTACTTATTGGGTAGGTCCAACTTTGAGAAAGAGGTCAATCGTCAAATCCGACTCGGCTGGCCAACGTTCGGGAAGCTAGGTACGCAATATCTTCTCGACCCACATACTGCAGTCTCAAGATGAAATCTTTGACCAGGGCGTGTTGCCAATGATGACCTATCGCACTGGCCGCTCACAATGGGCCTCATTAGAAGGCTGACCACCCAAAGGGCAATGGAGAGGGCTATGCTTGAAGTTTCCCATCGCGATCGAAAGAAATGAAGAGAGCCGTAGGTAGATCGATATAAATATAATCTAAAGTTAATTGCGACTTGCGAGGCAATGATTCGTTTGTGAACTACAAGGGCGGCACAGTATGCTGGCTACTGTCATCATGTTTGCTGGTTTTATGATTTTGCTACTAAATGTAACAAAATATATGCCATACTAGTGTTGTACGAACCGCAATAATAACATACCGCTGGAACTGTAATTTATCGAATGTATAAGCTGTAGGTATTTTTTTAAATTTGCAAGCTTTCACAGGCACCATCATACAGTGACGGTTTAGGTAATTATACCTATAGTTGGACTTTTAACCTTTTAACCGCTTATTTCTTGCCACTACCGCGCATGTCGTATTTCTGCGACAGAGAACATGCATGATTTTTTCGTTCTATTCAACGATTGCTCCTCCTTATTTGTTGTAGGTATTATTTTATCGATTTAGGTATTCAGCTGCATCCGGTTTGACTGGAAGCCGACCCCAACATGGTTGGGAAAAGACTAGGCAGATGATGATGATTATTTTATAGATTTGTAGCCGCGCGCTGGGGGCACGGCAATTGATATTTAGCCAAGCGCTTAAGGAGTTAATTAGCTGCAGAAAAATACAGAATAGTGTAACAAACGAAACTTATTTGACATGCATATCTCTAAACTCAGTCCGAAATGAGTTACCTATTAAGAAGTGTCATTTTACTGCAGCTAAATATGAGCGTTTACGCCGTACGGCATTTCATACAAACTTTCAAGCCCTTGTTTTCGAAATGAATGAACTGATTTTAACGAAACTTCATACGTATAAGCAGGAGACAAAGGTCTAAAAAGTTACATAAGAACATTTTCTAATAATTCTCTCATAATCACGTTCAATTCTCAATACGAGCAAATAACACTATAGGTACTCACATTGCTATGAAAAATTGGTAGGCGTCAAAATTTCTTTTCTTGATTTTCTCGTTAATTACTCGTCGCAATATTTTTTCAGATTATATTTTTATGAGGTACATTGAAGGTACATTCCTCTGGTAAATATTAGGTAACCATAAGATATCTATTACATTCATTATTAGTATTCACCCGTCATTCTGTCAGTCAGGACTGCGGCTCACTTTATTATTACAATTGTTCTTGTTTTTTGGAGGTACATTGAATTTCATTAAAGGTACATTCAGGTACGTTGCTGGTACATTCCTTTCATATATATAACATATTCAGTTCTCTAACAGTACACCCGTCATTCTGACCTAGACATTAAAATCGGTTCATTCATTTCGAAAAACAAGGACTTGAAAGTTTGTATGAAATTCCGTACGGCGTAAACGCTCTTAAAAGTCGGACTATAGAGTGCTTATGCTATTACGGTTTTCTGAAAAAAACAACAGCAGCGTAACGGCTGTCATGAATGAAATGACGGCAGCCGGGTTTAATTTTACGCAAAAAAAAAAGGAAAACACACTAACTTCATCATCTGCCTAGCCTTTTCCCAACTATGTTGGAGTCGGCTTCCATTCTAACCGGATGCCGCTGAATACCAGTATTTTACATAGAACGACTGCCTATCTGACCTCCACAACCCAGTTAACTGGGTAATACGATACCCCTTGGTAAGACTGGTTGTCAGACTTTCGGGCTACTGGTGGCCCGTAACGACTGTCGAAAATCCATGAATGACCGCCGAGACCATCGGCTTGACATGTTTTCCGAGGTACTTTACTTACTTCTTGTCTGTGTGGTGCCGGACTTAAAGAACAGCACCACCCCATACTTCCCGTGGGTGTCGTAAAAGGCGACTAAGGGTCTAACCGGAGAATGGGCAGCAGCGTTTTCTATGCATTCCACCACCATACCATACTGCGATCGCCAACCCGCCTGGCAAGCGTGGCTATTATGGAAAGCCCTCCCCCTTTTGGGAGAGGCCTATGTCCATGTCCAGCAGTGGACCTCTTTCGGCTGAAATGATTACTTACTTTCATAAATAACGATTCCGGGCCGTCATTCGCCGGTAAATTGCAGACGCGCTATCTGGCGGCGACCGCTCTACCTACTAGGAAACGGTAGCTATAGAAAAGGTTCGTTGGAACGTCCTTACCACGGAAAAAATGTGCTCACTTGCGAGCTTTGAATTGCTCGATTCAAAATAACCATTGCTCAGCTAAAGGTGTATTGCTGTGCTACTCGCCAACCGTATTACTTGTTGAAACAGCTGAATTGAAAGGTGTCACTGACTCTGGCAGAGCGACCATCAGGGATTTTAATTTTGATAACACAAAAAAATTGTCAAAAGATAAGGGTTTATAGGTGGCCGATCTGGAGTCTCCACAGCAGGGCCACATTTATTATTTATACCTCAAAAACTAGGGCACCTAGCGAAGATCAGTTTTCTCCCATATTCTATCGCCAATTAGTCGGAATCAGTCGCCAAGTCACAGATTTAATCGGGTCTTAGTTTAGGAGATATAATGAGTTCAATTAGTAAGGTATAGTCCAAGAGCTAGATCGAAGAGTTTTTTTCGTGAACTCTTCGATCTAGCTCTTGGACTATACCTACACCTATAAACCCTTTTATCTTTTGAACCAGTGACCGACAAATTCTGATATGTGGCGACAAATTTCGACTCAAAACTGCACGCCACTCTTACTCTTCGTGTTCATTTCAGTTCTTTACATCAGACTACATCTACCGAGAAGGATCATACATTAAGGTGAATGGGGTAGTTGAGACTGCGAAATTCTAATTTTCTTACGTATTTTGCAATTTGCAGGCCAGTGTCAGGTTGTATCTTGATCAAAATATGATTTGCGACAATAACAGGTACATATTTAGAGAATTATAAGCATTAGAATCATTAATACATCTTTCTAAGTTAGATTTCTACCACTAACACTTTTCCATAAGATATTGGTGGCTGCAAATTGCAAAAAACCCAAGAAAATTTGAATTTCGCGGTCTACCACTATCCTATAAGGTGAATCCTTAAGGGGGAAGCGCTAAGATAGCCCGTGAAATTCAAATTTTCTTACGTTTTTTGCAATTTGCTGGTCAGTATTAAGTTGTACGTTGATTAAAATATGATTCGCGGTCGTAACAAATATGTAATTACAGAATTATAATCATTACAATCAGTAATACAACTTGTTAAGCTAGTATAATCCCCAAATGTCAAGATTTCATGAAATAGTCATCCTTGGGGATTACGTGGTCTTAGAGAGTACTGACCAGGAAATTGCAAAAAACGAAAAAAAAAAATCGAATTTCGCGGGCTACCCTGGCGCTTTCGCTTTAAAGGGAATAAAATAAAAATAAAACATCTATATATTTTTTAATTCATTTTATTAGCTTACACACCAAAATAAATTAGCATGCAACTAACAAATAACAAAATTGTCCTACTTATAATACCTTCTATCACACCAATTTTTTAAACTACTATTCTACATTTCTACAACATTGAGAATACAAAATATTTGTCATACATAAGTAGCGACATCTGTTATCAGAAATTAAAGTTATCAACTATGATCTCGGCCAATAGATGGCGTTGAACAAACTGAATCGCGATAGCGGAATTTGCGCGACGACATACAAAGCATATTTACAATTTTACCCGATCACAGTACAAAAGAGGGGCAGTTAAACAATTGTACAAATTTTGTAAATATTATCTTAACTGTTAGGTTGTAGACAGAATAAAAATGATGTCAAAAGCTATACTTATTATATCGAAAATGGAGATTGAAATGTGTACAGATGCCAGCACATAAAGCTAAAATTATTTACACAAAGTAGGTAAAGCTCCTGTCAGGGTTCGAAACTATGACCTACAACTCGTAAGTCGTGGCCGTTTGCACTGGGCCAGCACTGCTCGCTACCCGAAACTGTAAAATTTTCCCAATCAACTTTGAACCTTATAGTTTAGCGATAAAGTTGAAAATCTATTAAAGAAATTTGACAGATTGTACAGTCGGAGTCGGTTGATGAGTACGGTTGTTTGGTTGTTGTTGTTTGTAGATTGTTTATTTGATTTACTATTTTCAACGTTATCGCTAAACTATAAGGTTCAAAGTTGATTGGGAAAGTTTTACAGCTTGATGTGCTTGCATCTGTACATAGATTGTGTAAAAGCTTAGTTTTTATTTAGTCTACGTGACATACTCACTTATTACAATTTCTTTGACTCGGTGGTGAAGGAGTAATAAATACATATAATTATCCGGTTCTTTCATACATTTTCTGCAATCGGGTTTTGGAATCCGCACTTATCATTACTGACTAATTTAGTTAAGTGCCAGTTTTCTTAGTTAATAGATCATTGCTACAATATTGTAGCACATTCAAAATCAATATCTTTTAATTCTAAAATCATCTAAGTATACGAAATTCGATTGATTATACATACAGATTCGTTCATATACACATAATTTCATACGTTAAATCTAAATCATTTGATCGCGCATTTACAAAGGAGATAAACAATAATAAAATTCTTATTAGCCAATTGTTCCCAATATTAAGTAAATTAAAGTTTTAAAATTAAGTCCCTTGACAGGAATCAGTATTTCGAGCCAACTCCAATCTCAAACACTAATTTGGAAGGAAACTGGAGTAAGCTAGAAATGCCATTTTCTTTTTAAGTTCCAATTTTTTTTAAATCTAACTACAAATTGGCACTATAATCACTTTTCTTACATTTCCAAAATACGTGAATATTAAAAATTTGAAATCACAATTAAAAACATAATTAAATGGACGACAAACATTAAGTAGGTAATAAGTTGTTTGGTAATTATTTATAAAAAAAAATAATTGCATTGTTTGATGTTAAAAAAAATAACTACTTATGTAAAATCGAGTACCCGAACACTTTTGTATAAAATGTCTAGTTTTACCGTGTTTTTATAAAGCAAGTAAACATGACGTCACACCTACGGGCAGACCACAATTGAATGTAACGTCGACATAATATGCTTGCAAGCTAGCATATTGTGTTGACGTTACACCTTTAGCAAAGGTACAGCAGGCTAACTTTTTTTTTTGGGAATGGCATCTCGCAGTTCAACCTAGTTGGTTGTCGTCTGCTGAAGGGGGAACAGGGCGTGCGATTCTCCGTACAAATGTATTCCCCATTTTTCTTCATGAATAATGGCTCTAGAGCAATTTTTTTTTTTCATAAAATCCATGTCTGCTGTGAAAGATGTGCCTGTCATTTTCTTTTTTTCAGCAACTAATTAGAAAAGAAAATATGACCCTCTAAAAATTACAAAAAAATGCCCTATTTTTAAGCCATGATTAGAGGACTACCGGACAAATTAGAAAAGTTTTTAACTAGAAAAAAAAATTATAGGAACCTAAACATACTCTTTCTTAAAATGTCTCAATTTTCGAGGAGAAAAAAGGGGAATACGAAACGTCGTTCTCGTCGAAATTTTTGTGATAATTTCGACGAGAACGACGTTTGCTGAGCTGCAGCTGTCCCTATCATACACAACGGGGGCAGGCTAGAGGTAAGGCGACGGCAATAGTTTCCTCAAATACCTATTTTTCAAATTCCTCGCCGGCCCGTCCCCTCTTAACCGGACACCAGGCTATCAATCGACACCAGACATTTACTGACGAAAACAAGTCACACTATAGCACCTGTTTCAACGCCGGCGATTAGCGAGAAACGAGTGGCGAGTGCTCAAAGGTGCCAAACACAGAACCGCCATAAAGTTGAGTCGGGCATGAGTCTCAAAGCGAATGTTCTGCCTGCCAAGGGAGCGTCGCTGAGCTCTCTTTCATAGCTCTTGTCGCTGCGACAAACGAGTACTCGGCGGTGTGAACATTTAGCGATCAACGATTAATGCAGGGTTAGTTTTCAAAGACCAGCCAAATTTAAGGGTGTGCTACAGAGTACAGGCCATCGAAAACTTCAATACCTACTCGACCTAAGCGTATGGGATGGAATTTTTATTCGCGATTACGATGTTGGTCCCATGGAGAAAATTGTTCAGTTTGTTGATCTGTGCCACACTCTTAAATTTGGCTGGTGTTTGAAAAATAACCCTGTATATATTATGTATCTCTTCTACTATCACGGGATCTACGATGTCTTTCTTGGGGGAGAAAATCGTTAATAGATCGCACCTATGGCAGTGGGACCTTTGGTCGCTCGACAAAAAAAAAAGGGCATCGAAAGGAATTTGAAATAAAATGTATTTTTCGGTGATCGCGTTATGACCACACTTGGGGCCGTATTAAGAAGTATTAATGCCATCATGATACCAGTCCGAAAAAGGGGTACACTACATAAACACGAAAAACTTTATTCCGACAGTCACAAATACGAATTTTAAAATACCGATTTTCATAATTCCGAATGGTTCAAAATTCCTAATATAACAACTCCGATTTATCATTCATCCTATTTTTATAATTCCGAAATTTCAATATTCCTAACGTTTATAAGTACTATTCTCAAAATACCGAGTTCCAACAGATCGAATAACAAAAAGTACGAATTAATGAAAATTCGAAACATCAAAAATACGAATTCCGATTAATTAGAATTCCGAATTAATTATAATTCCGAAATAAAAAGGCCTTGTAAAACTGAATAGCAAGACAAATATACGAGTAGAATACGGAATATCGAAGCACAAAATATCGATAAATGCTAATACGATGCTACAATATTGCGATGCACGTAACTGCGAAAGACCCATCTCTGCGACGCCACTACACTTCCATGCACGTTACCGCGATAGATCTTCACTGCGACACTACTAGACTTCGATGCACGGTAAAGGTATTTATATTGTCATACGCTCGCTCTTGCATCCTAGTATCGACGGAGCCCCGCTTCGCGGGGCCCCTATTTCTGTGTAAAGGGTTTAAAGTAACATGCATGCAGCAAGCATGCAGCATGGAAGCAAACTCGCAGCATGCTGCATGCCAGCAAGCATGCAGCATGGAAGCAAACTCGCAGCATGCTGCATGCCAGCAAGCATGCAGCATGGAAGCAAACACGCAGCATGCAGCATGCAAGCAAGCATGCAGCATGCAACATGGAAGCAAACACGCAGCATGCAGCAAGCATGCAGCATGGAAGCAAATACGCAGCATGCAGCATGCAACAAGCATGCAGCAAGCATGCAGCATGCAAGCGAGCATGCAACATGCAGCAGGCATGGTTTCTGTCACGGCTCCGGCGCTGCGGTTCTCCGGCGGCCCCACGCGTGCTAATCGTCGCAGACGGCTTTCGCTCACCACCACGGCTTCGGCTTGCTGGCCGGCTTCGCCGGCCAACCTCAGCCGCGGCGGCTCACTCACAGCCTCCTGCTCCTCAGCCCGCGGGCCGCCTCGCCCCTACGCGCCTACGCGATTTTAAATTACACTCTAGGGGTAGGGCAGACAAGACTGCGTGGAGTCGGATTTACAGCGATTCGTTTCTGTCACTAAAACCTAATTTTTAGCAAACGTTTTAGAGCTAACAATTTTATTATAAATGAACATTCGGAATAATACACATTATATAATACAATACTTAGGACATATGACTTTATTTCATGCAAAATTAGGAGATTCAATTATTATAGTACTCGATATTATGACAGAATAGATTTAGAAGTAAAGATAATTATGTAAAACAAAATTTTGAATGTTTGAACATTATGGTTACTGAAGTTTATAGCAAACGTGTTAAAGATAATGACTTTCGGACAAACAATTTTAGGAGAAAAAAGGGAGTACCTATTTTAACAGGTTATTCGGAAAATTGAAAATCGGAATGACGTTTTTCGGACCGAGAACCCATCGAGCATTTGATTCTTCGAACATATGAAAATCGGAAAACAAGCAAATCGCATTTATGACTTTCGGAAACATACATTTCGTGATTTTTAATAATAGAGATTATAATTCTTAGGTATTATGAAATTCGGACTTTTGAAAATCGGAACATCGAAATTCGGAATAAAATATTTCGGAATATTTGGGTGTTCCCCCGAAAAAGGGATGGTGCTATCGGTCATATACTCCGTCTCTCTCTTACACTGGAATCATTACGGCATTCATCATCATCTGCCTAGCCTTTTCACAACTATGTTGGGGTCGGCTTCCAGTCTAACCGGATGCAACTGAATACCAGTATTTTACATGGAGCGACTGCCTATCTGTCCTCCACAACCCATACAAGGGTAATACGATACAACTCGGTAAGACTGGTTGTCAGACTTTCGGGCTTCTGACTACCAGTAACGACTGTCAAAGATCCACGAATGTCAGCCGGGACCAACAGCGTAACGTGCTTTCCGAGGCGCGGAGGGGTCACGGTATGTAAAGATGGTCACCCATCCACCGATCTACCGCGGCAAGCGTAGCTTAACCTGATCGATCGACCTGTGCGGCTGTTATTATATATCCACGGGCCCCTCTGGAATCATGATGGCATTACACGGTCATAATACGGTACTTGATCAGTTTTACTAGTGATGTTACAATCGACATCGATATTTGTCTGATGTGTTACCAGTCTGCGTGCACTTTACTTATATATTATAAACGCGTCTTTACTTAGCTATATAGTAGGTACAAAATAACTACTAAGGGCTGATTTTACCAAAGTCAGATTATCTTTTATTCGTGGGATATATTGACGTCTGGCAGTTCTGGTTTGGAAAAACTGTAAAAAATTCAAAATGCAGTGCTGCATACCGTACCCTATTTCAAGTTATACAAATATCAACTTTATTTCAATGATAATTAAGTTGATTTCAGAGTGTCTAGCAAAGTTATAAAAATGTTTAAAATTGTAACGTAAACTGAACTTTATTATGTAGAAATTAAAGTTATTTTTCCATTAATTCAAAGGTAATATTTGTTAACATTTTTGGCAAATAAATAGCGAATGCACGGTAGGTGTAAAAGTTTGGTGGTATGCGCCCTTAGAATTAGAGTAATGTTACTCAAATCCGAAATTTTAAATTTAAAACAACTAAATGCTAAAATAAAATGAATCACATCGACTATGTTAAAGCCGAACAATCTAACTTAGAACATAACATAACACCTGTAATCCCCGAAGGGTTAGGCAGAGATGTACCTTTAGAACACCCACACATTGCTCCAGTTCTGTTTAAGACCCATGTAATAGGTGAGCCTTTTGCTATCATCATCATCATTTCAGCCGAAAGACGTCCACTGCTGGACATAGGCCTCTCCCAAGCACCTCCACTTCGACCGGTCCCGTGCTTCTCGCATCCAACGGGTTCCTGTGGCCTTCACAAGGTCGTCGGACTACCTTGTTGGGAGGCCTTCCAACTCTACGTCTTCCGGTACGCGGTCGCCACTCCAGAACCTTTCGGACCCATCGGCCATCTGTTCTGCGAGCAATGTGCCCTGCCCACTGCCACTAAAGTTTGGCAATTCTTCGGGCTGAGTTGGTATTGCCATCAACCGGGTCCAAAAATCCAGACTCCGGGCTACTGAGAAATTCCTCACGGAAAAACCCAATAAAACTTTGCCCGACCTGTGAATCGAACCAGGACCTCATGCGCTGCAGTAGCGCTTGCGACCACTACACCACCGAGGCTAGTTCTAAAAGGGTTGCAAAATTAATCAGAAAAATGTTGTAGAAATCAAGAATTTTGGACTATTTCTCTGCGTAACACATTTTTTAATCATCAATCTCAATTCAGTCTTACACATTGCGCCGTATGTTTTAAAATTCGTGTTCGCGATAACCAACAACGTGCAATGGATGTTGCGTAACTGTCAAAATGAAATCGTTGTGATCGCGGTAAGCTATAAGGTTGCAAACTGCACAAGCATATTTTGCTCCGATTCAATCGCTAGACAAACCTACAGGATCTTCTTTTGCAACCCAAAACCAAAATTCCATAGTGTAACGACAAAACTACTTACGAAATAATACAGTACTAAATTACATATATCAGACTTAAAAAAAAAATCATAGACAATTCCCTCTGCACTATGACATCAATTTGTTTTCTATCACAAATAACCTAACTTAAATTTAGAATATTCCCCGTTCCGGAACGAAAATCATATAAGTGCAGGAGCGCTCGGTACCGTCCGAGATAAAGGCGAAGTCGGAAGTGTGTGTCACTGAGATAAAGTACTACGTATAGAGAGGCTATCCGAAGCAAAAACAGTGTCACAACAGGATGACAGTGGGGCGAGCGTATATGCTGCAGCGCTTAAACAGTAGGTGTCGTCTCACCAAACTATAAAAAATGCAGCGCTAGACCGCTTAAAACGTATAGTTTTCTCGCGACCAAAACGTCATAAGCGCCGGGAATTTAATGGCGCTTGCACGTTTCATGCAACAATGTGACTGTGAGTTGTTGCCGGTCGGCAACAAAGCATGGCGCAAAAAACTGATTTGGGGTGTCGGTTCTATACGCTAAGTATTAATAGTTCTATGGTGTGTGTTATGTGCTACTAAGTCTTCACGCACACATTCACAGCGTGTTTACACACTTTGTTATCACAAGTAAAGCGCGCGTCGCTTGGTGAGATAAAAATACTATAACAAATTGTCAAGGGCGCGTAGACTGCTGTTTTGTTGAACTAATTACAACAGCCAATCGCAAGACTTGACCGGCGTTTCATTTTGATGCGTCGATTATTTTCGTTTCAGAAACTGAGCGTTAAACAATCATCAAGTTTTTGAAACACAAACTCAATGTCGTACAAGACAAAGTTCAAATACTATTGCAACCAAAAGGACCTTGTTTCACACACTAGTACGCACGCACGCTTAGCACAGTTTTTACGACTTGATAAAACATCGAGATTTGTTTAAATATATCTAAGTTTGCTATTAATGTATTATACACATAAACCTTCAGAAAAACATTATATAAATATTTTTTAAAACCACATTAAAATCCGTTGCATAGTTAAGAACGACGGCGTCACAGACGACACGAAAAACGACATCAATATATAATATGTAGATGGTCACTCAAAAATCAACTTAAGCTCCATGACGCTAAAGTAGATAGTTGAGTAAACGCCAATGAAAGTAAATCATTTATGATTCTAAAGTCAACTTTAGTATATAGACACTTAGATATCAATTTGTTTCTATTTCTTAAATATTATAATTACCAGAAAATTATTATATTTCAGTTTGATATTAATGTATTACACACATAAACCGTCCGAAATACATTCTCTAGATGATTTTAAAGACCGCATTAAAACCCGTTGTCTAGTTAACAAGAACTACGCGGCCACACAGACAGACACGAAAAGCGACTTTAATTTATAATATGTATCCCTCAAAAATCAACTTAAGTTACATGCCGCTAAAGTAGATATTTGAATAAGCGGCAATGAAAGTAAATCATTTATGATTCCTAAGTCAACTTTAGTATATAGACACGTAGATATCAATTTGTTTCTATTTCTTAAATATTATAATTACCAGAAAATTATTATATTTCAGTTTGATATTAATGTATTACACACATAAACCTTCCGAAATACATTCTCTAGATGATTTTAAAGACCGCATTAAAACCCGTTGTCTAGTTAACAAGAACTACGCGGCCATACAGACAGACACGAAAAGCGTCTTTAATTTATAATATGTATCCCTCAAAAATCAACTTAAGCTACATGCCGCTAAAGTAGATATTTGAGTAAACGGCAATGAAAGTAAATCATTTTATGATTCTTAAGTCAACTTTAGTATATAGACACTGAGTTATCGAATTGTTTTTATTACTTATAACTATTTGAATTACCAGAAAATTAAGAACATTTGGACACCTAGTTACATAGAATGACGTCTACTATTTCATAAAATGCACTAAAATTGAGAACAAATCGGAGTAAAATGGTACCCGTTTCATTTTAAAACCAATTCAAATGTAAGTATAGAACAAAAACCATAGACTCACTAAAGATACGGGCTGGCTATGAAATCATAGACAATCTTCCGGGTGTGACATGATTGCACAAAAACGTTTAATATCCCTGATTGTAGTACCACTAAATCCTTTAACAATCCCGTCACATCGACATAGACAAAAGTTACGTAAGGCAATTTTCCCAAGTCTTTGGCCTCAAAAATGGGAATAAACTATGATGACCAGGCTCTTATGTCGTTTATCTTTCCTTCGAGATATGTATTTCCTTCGTGCTACACAACAATGGCGAATGCATCGTATAACACGATTCCTATCCCTTCAGAGGTTCGCGTTGTGAATCTCCGAAAGGAAGCCGGTAGAGTTGTATTTGCTATTGATAAATGTCGCAGTCAATAGTGTCTACTAATGCCAAAAAATATAGTTACACTACGGGTATTTAATTTGAAAAAAAAAAACATTCCGAAAACAAAAACGCCAATTTTTTTTTTGCTTTGAATTAAAACAACAAAGAATGCGCTAAACAGTCACAATCGGGAACTAAAACTTCATACAATAGCGTTTGTACTGGAGGAGTGCAAGCCGCTGTGCAGATGCCAGCACGTCAAGCTACTACAATCTGTCAAATTTCTTTAATAGATTTTCAACTTTATGGCTAAAACATAAGGTTCAAAGTTGATTGGGAAAATTTAACAGTTTCGGGAAGCTTGATGTGCTGGCGCCTGTACAACTGGTTACTATAGACACAGACAGAAGAATGCGTCAGCGAGAACGAGATTCAACTGTATTCGATTATTCATATTCCTATAACAATTTTAGAATTATAGTACCTAATATAGTTGAGTTTATTTCTGTAAACCATTCAAAGCTTTGTTTGTGTAGTGATAGCGTCTTTTTGGTTCTGCTTCTTGACGATAGATGGCGTTAATTTCGGTACGGGAAAAACGAGTACGTCAAGTTATAAGTTAATAAATTAATTTTTACTTTCTTTATTGATTAATACCGGCTTCGCTTCGGCTTCTTTCTTAAGTTTTCCGTTGCACAGATCCGAATCATGCTTTCATTGTCGATGATTTCATATTTGTTTTGTTACACGACGTACACTTAACAGTTTTTAAACTCGTCATGTTCACAGCGGCAGTACAGTGACACCGGTGACACACCCGCACGGACGGCACACGTGCACGGACGACGTTAAAATGGTACCAACTCTGAAACGAAAAATCACCTGTTTTACATTACCATTAGACAATGGATGTATTTTCAAAAATGCAGATATTTTTATCGATATTTCAGAGTTAGACCGATAGTGAAAGGTGTTCATACAGGGTTACTTTTCAGAGACCATCCAAATTTTTACATGGTGTTCTACCCATGAATATAAACAACTTTCACTATGGGACCAACTCTGAAATCACGAAAAAAAAATCTGCTGTTTCATACAAAACTTCAATATCTACTTGACCAAAATGTATGAAACAGCAGATTTTTTTTTCATGCCCTCAGAGTTGGTCCCATAGTGAAAGTTGTTTATATTCATGGGTAGAACACCATGTAAAAATTTGGATGGTCTTTGAAAAGTAACCATGTATTAATGACTAATTTCACCCCCTAAAAGATAGCCAATATATCCAATGTCACCCTGTATATTTTCGTTACTGCGCAACACAGACACTAGACATTATCCTAACTATCCTAATCAACTAATCCGTACTAATATTATAAATTCGAAAGTAACTCCGTCTGTCTGTCTGTATGTTACCTTTTCACGCCTAAACCACTGAACGGATTTCGATAAAATTTGGCAAAGAGATAGATCGCATCCCGGGGAAGGACATAGGATATTTTTTATCGACACACCTCGCGGGCGAAGCCGCGGGCGGAAGCTAGTATTATAAATGTGAAAGTAAGTTTGTTTCTCTGTTACTCTTCCATGTTGAAACGGCTGAACGGATTTGTATCATGATTCATATCATAATTCGGTACATGGGTAGACCATGACCTCGATTAGGACATAGGATACTTTTTATCCCGGTAAACGCAGACGAAGTCGCGGGCAGTAGCTAGTTACACATAAATTCTATTAACCAAAAATGGTCTTAATCAACATCAGAGGGTTCAGGTACCTGAGGCGTTGGATTGTTGGCCACAGCCTCAGCGATAACCTGAACTGTTCCTGGATTATTTATCCTATTCCCGTTAGATAGGTCTAAAACCGGTAACCTCAGCACGAAGTCGTGATCCCAGGCGCTATGTCTAGGCTCAGACCATTGAATAACCCGAAAATCTGCTGAACTCTGCCCAGATACGGTTGGTATAGGAATTCTCGGAATGCGTGCAGCTAAAGCATGAAGTCTGGGATTCTGCGGTCGTTCTCTTGGCTCTGGCCTGGAGGAGTCTGGGACTACATTGGTCGCATCTGGCCGTCTACCTTGCTCCTGCCTGGATGAAAACATGTGTTGGTACCTTGCTATCTCGGCCGGTAGCAGCGGTCTAGCATCCCTTCCGATTCTCTGCACGGTGACCTGGCCTGATCGGTTGAGCTGATTGTTCTGTGGCTGGTTCGAGGATGTTATTGATGACGTGTCGACGATCGTCGTGTTCGATCTCGCTAAGTGCGGTGGATGGTGAACGCAGATGCCGTTTTGAGTGGCGCTGGCTGATGTTGGAAAGTTTAGAGCGAGATATTCTGGTAACGGTACGCAGACAACGCCAATTTCCTCCTGTAAAATTAAAGGAAGAAATATTTTATTCTTTCTCTACTGATGAAACGAAGTGCGTCGACGCCGAACATTAAAGTGCCACTAGTCGATATTTTTTCCAAACTTTCGGGAGAGTACTCCACTGTTTGACATTGTGTACCCAAAGTTAAACATGATATCGTTTTGAATTATTATTAATTGTGTCTGTACGGAAACAGAATAGTAAAATAAAAACACATTAAACAGTTACGAGCTAACAAAAATTAGTTTTTCTTGCTATTTTAAACGTCACTTTGGGTGTAAATAGGTTTTAAAGGACTGTAAAAAGATATAACGACAAAGCTCAGTTATCGAAAAGTTCAATAAACTTTATTTATAATTGATTTATGCGTTGGTTTTTTCATAAAACTCGATTTTCTAAGGCACTTTTCGAATTTTTTTACGCGCCTATCAGTTCGGAACGGTGTTTCTGTACGTGAGAACTAGACGTTGTGCGAGTAGACTAGCGTCTAACTGCTCATTACTAACACTTTCTCTGTCAGACACGAAGTCAGGTGAGACAGCGTGCTTTTTGGCCATGACCACCAGTTAGTTCGAGCTCGCGACTAGTTTACTCTTAAGTTAAGTTAACCAGAAGGCAGACATACATTACTTTGCAATTTTTATTTCTGTCTTTCTATAAAAAATATCTGGAAATACATGTATAACTCACCGAAACACTAGGCCTCCTCTCAGGATTGCTATCCGGTATAAATACGAAAGGTTTCCTATCAACTTCAATCGAAGATTGAGCAGAAGTCGGTGTATCTTCTTTTTTCTCCTTCTCTAAAGATATATCAGGAACCACTTGTAACTCTTCGGGTGGATTCGGAACAGTGACATAGCTCGCTATTATGCTAGACAGTTGATCCAGTACCTGTGAAATTAAATTCGGAATAGTGACATCTGTTAGTGGACATTGGAAATAGTGTTTTCGTTTGTGAGCGACAGATGGCGTTAATTAAAATAAATACATCTCCGTTTTCGTCACTTGGCTACGTAAAGTAATTATAATATTAGTAAAATAATTTCCTCAATAAATAATATTCCTGATAAAACTAATTTCCAAGTGCGTACATTATGATGATTACATTATAATTTTTTTTACCTCGTCGGCTACTAGTCTATGTTTCGGATCTTTGACCAGCAACCTTTGAATTAGGAACACTGTGTTGTCTGACGCCTGCACTGAGTTGCCATCCCTGAAAATACAATATTAATACATTTACAAATGAGCCAGATTGGCGGAGACAAGCACATTTTAACCTAAAGGTGTGTCCAGACCTGGCGAATGCGCCGCTCGCGAGCCGCTTGCGAACTGCGCGCGTGCATTTCATTTATTTATTTATTTATTTACTTATATATGCTTTATTGTACATCAGAAAATACATAACAAAAAAAATGTTGATAATGTTGTTGTTGTGTGTTGTTGTCATGTTCGTACGCAGCCCCTACGCCATCCGCACGGCGCTCGCGCGCGAGCTACGCGCTATACTCACCGGCGCAAGCAAATTCACAACCGAGGCTCATAGTTCAAACGCGAAAGAAGCTATGTGCGCACTGCTCGCGCGCCCCACTCGAGCCTTGCCGGAGTTGCACTAGAGCGGCGCACGAAACGAAGGCTGTGACCGCAGGCGAGCAACACGCGCGTGTTCGTAAACGGCTCGCGAGCGGCGCATTCGCCAGGTCTGGACACAACTTTACAAATGAAATCATCTGCCAAGCCATTTCTTAACTATGTTTGGGTGGATTTCCAGTCTAATAGAATGCAGTTGAATAGCAGTATTTTACAAGGAGCAACTGAAGTCAGTTGTTCTATCTGACCTCCACAACGCAGTACCTGCGGTTACTGCGTTGGGGACCCCTCGGTAAGACCAGTTGTCAGACTTTCAGGCTCCTGACCACTTCTATTAAGACTTGCATAAATAGAATAATTGTATACAAAATCAAACTTACGGTGGTATATTATAGTTAGCGGCCTGTATCCTGCAAAATAGTTGAGCAAGACTGGTGTCGCAGAAGGGAAACTGTCCGTACAGCATGGTGTATAGGACCACGCCTAATGCCCACATGTCTGAGGGCTTGCCTAAGTACGGTTTGCATTGCAACACGTCAGGAGAAATGTAGGCTGGCGATCCTGGAAAAAATTGTGTTCTTTATTGAATTTGAAGTTGTGAAGGTTCTAATGTGAGAATTTGTTTTTGAAAGGAAGTTCTTTAACGCTGTTGTAGAAATTGTCACGTAACGAAAATGCGTCCCACATGCGACTCTCTCTCTCCCTCTCTCTCTACCTCTATCTCTCTCTATTACTCTCTCTATCTCTATCTATGTTCTATCTCTATCCCTCTCTCTCTACCTGTATCTCTCTCTATTTCTATCTATGTCTCTATCTATGTCTCGATCTCTATCTCTCTCTATCCCTCTCTCTCTATCTATCTCTATCTTTACCTATCTCTCTCTATCTCTCCCTCTCTATCTCTCTATCTATATCTATATCTCTCTCTTTCTCTCCCTCTCTATCTCTCCCTCTCTATCTCTCTCTGTCTATCTCTATCTCTCCCTATCTCTATCTATCTCTCTTTCTTTCTCTCTGCGTGCGTTCGTGCTGTGAGTACCAGTATCACGCAAGGAACCTTGTTCTTGACGCAGGTACCTCCGTCAAGGGTCCTTGCGTGATACGCACATGTTTTGTTTCTTTCAGTGGCATCCATGAATGCCATTCATTCACTCTCACTAATTCTCAATGACATTCTTAAATGCCACTGAAAAAACGTGTGTGACGTTATTTATTTGCATAATATCTATTTTTGGCGTCAAAACGGTTTTATAATTAGGTGTTGCATTTTACGAGCGATCATTTATCATTTTATTTTTAGTTTTATGTGAATACAAATCGTGTGCCCGATAGAATATCCCATCGGAAAAAATTACGAACATCCATACAAACTTTACTTCCCTTATCTTTCATCTTAAGAGGGATGCGCTAAGGCAGCCCACTGAAGTCAAATTTTCTTACGTTTTTTGAAAGTATAGGCCGACCGCTTAACTGAGACGTTGTCTGAGGTAACAGCGCGGTGCGGGAGGGGTGTGGTGACGTGATGCGAGAGCTCAGTGATTAGTCAACTTGCGACAACTATCACCCCTCCCGCACCGCGCAGCTACCTCAGGAAACGTCTCAGTTAAGATGAATGCGCAATGGTAGACCGCGAAATTCAAATTTTCTTATGTTTTTTGCAATTTGCAGGTCAGTGTCAGATTGTATCATCTGCCTAGCTTTTTCCCGACCATGTTGGGGTCGGCTTCCAGTCTAACCGGATGCAGCTGAATACCAGTATTTTACATGGAGCGACTGCCTATCTGACCTACACAACCCATTTACTGGGTAATACAATATCCCTTGATAAGACTGGTTGTCAGACTTTCGAGCTTCTGACTACCCGTAACGACTGTCAAAGATCCACGAATGACAGCTGGGCCCAACGGCTTGACGTGCTTTCCGAGGCACGGAGGGGTCACGGTATGTAAAGATGGTCACTTACCCACAGACCAACCGCGGTAAGCGTAGCTTAACCTGATCTATCGACCTGTGCGGCTGTTATTATCTTGATCAAAGACGATTCGCGACTATAATATTCGTAGATATGTATATACAGAATTATAGTCATTAGAATCATTAATAGGTATATCTCTTTAAGTTAGATTTGTTCCATAAGCACTTTTTCATTAGAGATGTGTTTTTGTGGAACAAATCTAACTTAGAAAGATGTATTAATGAGTCGAAGGACCGATGGTCGGTGGAGCACCACCGGTCCTTCGACAAAGATGGCCAGCCCACTGCCCCTTCAGCTTGCTTGCTTACTCTGCAAGCTGTGTCGGTAACTCCGGGTTTTGTTTCGGATAATTTCATTTCTGATTGATTTTTTTATTTTTCCTATAAAGAAACTCCGAGCATAGCCCGCTGCATAGCGCGCTGAGCGACCTTGAATTTGTGGACCAGCCGGACTGTCAGTGTACAAAAGAGAACGATTGATCGGATAAAAATAGGATAGTAGACTTTTCTATAGTCTGTCATCTCACTCTGTCAATATCGGAAATGTGAGAGAGACATACTCAGAACTCGTTTGTTAAGAAAACAGACTATATATATATCCTGCAGAAATCTTTAAATTCGCGGGCACCTGTTCAAATATAAGGTCCCATTAAAATAGATGGATAAACTTTTAGAAATCATTCAGACCACCAAAATAAGGACGATGGTAAAAAAATATATAAGAAAAACGCATTAGATGCTTACAAGAAAAATAATCAGCTAACGAAAATACACTAATGTACCGGCAATTTATTATTTTAGGTCAAAATAAAAACTTTTTCCGCTTGTATATCTTTGGTTAGACGTACTGAGCACTGTGTTAAAATTTGTCCATCTATTTTAATGGGATCCTTTAGAAGTGGAAGATGTTATAAGTATGGCTTACCCCTCTGATCCTTCAACAGGTCCCGATCGCTACCGAGATGCGTCCCCAGACAGAAGTTGGTAAGAATGACGCGTCCCGTCCGTTGGTTCAACACTATGTTGCCCAGCTTCAAGTCCCTGTGCACTATGTTTCTCTGAAAAAATAAATATATTTGTAAACATTACGCTAGCCTCTAGCATAAGTTAGATTGGCTTCTCTCAGCAGAGTGACACCCGTGTGGCGCCATCTACATCGCCACATACGAACTACGCATCGTACTCACGTCACGCAAAATCCTGCATCGCGCAAGCAGAGTTTACCGGGCAACTAGCATATACAACATTATTTTTAGTATATGCGAAACCCGAAACAGGTGTCTAAAAGTAATTTCAAATAAACTTGCGATAAAGTTTGTTCACCTCCTTCTACTAATGTATCCCAATATTTCCAAACGATACGAAAAAAATGTATGGGCAGTCTCGGTAACACGATACACTTATTTTGATCGTGTTACCGACACTGCCCATACATTTTTTATTTTATTATTATTTTCTAATATTTATTTTATATGGGCAGACTATAAATATTGAATAGGTATGTTTTGTCGATTTTCCCGGCTAGTCGGGCACATCTATAATTTATTTTTGTAATACTAAAATAAAACGAATAAATAGTATTCTTTTTTATATAATTGCTTGAGGTTCAATGATTCGCTTTCTTCGCCATCTTGTTTGGGCTGGTTTAGGTTGATCCATTGTCACTTCTTCACTCATTACAAATAATCAAAGTAACAAAACAACAGCAATAGTAATAATAATAGCAACAACAATAATAAAATAATAATAAACGCGAGAAAACTTTCCAAGTAGAGTACACAAGTTGACTAGTCTATCCCAAGCGCATTCCAAATTCGGAATGACGAAAGGACATTATTACAAAATGGCGGACAGGTGATGTGCCCCTGACGGCAAACTCGACGCCAAGTAAGAAGGCATAACTCAAAATATCTTATTTACTAGTAAGGATGTTAAAATTTAGTTTTTTTTTTTTTGTTAGTTGCTTATTTTCTTGAATATAAGTTAATTTAATTGAATAAATCCTGATATAAGATATTCTTGTACTTAAATATAAATTAAAAACCTCAGTAATCTCGAAAAAGAAAAGTTCGACATGTTTTCTTTTTTTTTAAGTCCATAAACAATAGCATATTATAATTTCCGTGTTTAAATGTGTATTCTAGAAATTGAAAAAAAACTACTAAATTAATTCCCAAAATTTACTTATTTTTGACTTACTCCGTGTTTGGTATTATGAAACTCAACCGATGCAATGTTAGCGACAGTTTTGTATGACGAACGATATCTATCGTAAGTTATTTGGACTTTTTGGTACAGGGCGGTTGAAAGACATTTATCGCAAGTTTATTTGAAAAACACTTTAGTATTTGTAACCGACTTCAAAAAAGGAGGAGGTTTCTCAATTTGACCGTAATATATACATTTTTTTATGTGTGTTCGCGGATAACTTCGTCGTTTATGAACCGATTTTGATTATTCTTTTTTGTTGGAAAGGAGATATGTCAAGGGTGGTCCCATGATAAGGAAACCAGGATCTAATGAAATCGAGGGGAACATTCGAAAATCGTAGGAGCGACTAGTGCGTTTATTATTTTTTTCATTAAGTATTTTAAAGCACTACAATTTAATGAAGGCCTGGAGTCGATCTGATAATGGAGCCGAAAGACAGTCGAGGAGGTTCCTCAACGATTTACAGCAGTTACCTTGTGTTTGGGCTTGATTAATTTGTATTGATGTGAACTTTACACCTAGATGGGTTGTGACTGTCATTAGGGGTCTGATGATGAAGACGAAGGACAGTTAAGGGAACTCCTCAACAGTTTACAGTAGCTACCTTATGTATGTTCCGATTCCAAGTTCTTTTTTTATTTGAAAGGGTATACTCTCGAGGTAGTCCCATTATCATCAAGTTGGAATCTGATGAGAGGACCCCATGGAAATCGAGGGAAACCCTCAAATTTTATAGGCAACCCTATAGCGATTTGGGTATTTTTTTAAAGTAACTTGAGCATTTGCTCTCGGAAATCATTTGGTAAAGTGGAGCTGATGATGAAGACCACAGATGGCCATCCGAACTACTCAATGACAAATATTTCACGGGTTGCGATTCGATTACTTTAATATGGTTGCTTAGCAATTTATGCTCGTCACAATGCGTATGGTGAGTGATTGTTGAGGAGTTCTCCTGGTTTCCGGTAGAACTCCTCAACAATTAACGTCCCAGCATCGGGAAAAGCAATATTTTGTAAAAGGTGATTAACAGTTGGCATTAGGCTATTGTAACTTAGATAAATTACAAACTGACCCACTAAAAAGTGAAAAATAAAACATTAAAAAAAAAACAACCGACTTCCAAAAAAAACACTACAAATTGAAAAATAACTTTAATTTCGGAAGTCGGTGTCGATAAACGAAAATGCGGAACTGAAGACATTTTGTAGTGTTTTTTTTGGAAGTCGGTTGTTTTTTTTTTGTAATAATGTTTTTTATGTAAAGAATCTATGTACAAAATTTCAAAACTGCATCATGAAAAATCACAAAGTTATAAGAGTTACCTGTTTGTCCGTACAAAAAAATGCTCACCCGCGCCTCTCGCGCCGCGCCGTCTTGCGCTCATTGATAATAGTACCTAGGTACCTAACCGTTCGGCGCGGAGATTGAATAACTTACTTAGTGTCGCTCGGTGTCCAACTTTTAACCTTTTTTAAATATTTTTGGGACAAAATATAACATGGGGTAAAAATTATTGGAATCGATGCAGTTACTTATTCTGAACCAACTATATTCAGGTTTCGCATATACTAAAAATAACATTGTATACAACGTCCCGACATGAATCGCCGGGCAGTGCACCCGTAATGCGCGTCACACACCCTGGTCGGAGGATCCTCTCTTTTCTATGGAGATTGAGTAAACTTAACACCCTGTTCCTCATAACTCTTTACCCGACTTTGTGCGAGGAAATTTCGGCGTGCGATTGCCACCTCTACACTACAATGAAAATTACGTGACGTAATATCGATCAGATAATGTCGAAGCGAAGGTAATTTAAAAAACCGGGCAAGAGCGAGTCGGACTCGCGCACCGAGGGTTCCGTAACATCCGGGTTTATGCATAAGGTTTATGTTTATGAAATTAAATGTTTTTTTTATTTTTGAGTTGATTGAATGAATGGTAAATTGTGGTTTACGATTTATGACGTATTAAAAAAAAACTACTTACTAGATCTCGTTCAAACCAATTTTCGGTGGTAGTTTACATGGTGATGTACATCATATATTTTTTTTAGTTTTATGATTCTCTTATTTTAGAAGTTACAGGGGGGGGGGATACACATTTTACCACTTTGGAAGTGTCTCTCGCGCAAACTATTCAGTTTAGAAAAAAATTATATTAGAAACCTCAATATCATTTTTGAAGACCTATCCATAGATACCCCACACGGATGGGTTTGATGAAAAAAAAAAATTTGAGTTTCGGTATTAAGTATGGGGAACCCTAAAATGTATTGTTTTTTTCAATTTTTGTGTGAAAATCCTAATGCGGTTCACAGAATACATCTACTTACCAAGTTTCAATAGTATAGTTCTTATAGTTTCGGAGAAAAGTGGCTGTGACATACGGACGGACGGACAGACAGACAGACAGACGGACAGACGGACGGACAGACAGACAGACAGACAGACAAACAGACATAACGAATCTATGAGGGTTCCGTTTTTGCCATTTGGCTACGGAACCCTAAAAACAATGCAGGCGTGTGCACGCCCAACTGTCCTTCTCTCTCACTGAATTATAAATGAATCCTCGTAGTCAGTAACATTATTGATTCTGACAAAGAAACACTGCTTTTATAGGTAACTTCGCGTCTCGCGCGTAAACAACGAACATATAAGCGCATACATTATAATACAAATGAAAATTCAAATTTATGCTTTTGGAAAGAAATAAATAATTACGTGTTTCAGTGTCTTTGTAAAATCATCCCCGAAGGGGGCAAAATAGGGGTGATTTAACATTTATATGTAGTTAATATTTAAATTGTTGTGTACCTCTTTTTAAGTTTTTAAAAGGTTGGAAATATCTGAAGGCAATTCTCGTATTTTTAAAAACATTCGCATTCCAATCTCAATCTGTCAATCTCAAAAATAACTCTAATTTCCCTATATTTTTGACAGGTTTTTGACATTGATTGTCGCTGTGATGAAATTGCGACTAGATTTTGAAAGTTTTTGAAAAAAAAATTTTTTTTTCAAATTTTTGTTTTCTCGAGATTGACCTTCTGTTACTTTTCATGTCTTATGAGCATTTACGCCGTACGGCATTTCATACAAACATTCAAGCCCTTGTTTTTCGAAATGAATGAACCGATTTTAATGAAACTTCATACGCATAAGCAGGATACAAAGGTCTAAAAAGTTAGTAGAAAACATTTTCGAAAATTAGTGTTACAGCCAAATTAGACCGATTTTAAATTTTCCATAGAAACAGAGATTTCCAGTTATCTTTTTTAGGGTTCCGTACCGAAAAGGTAAAAACGGGACCCTATTATTAAGACTCCACTGTCTGTCTGTCCGTCTGTCACCAGGCTGTATCTCATGAACCGTGATAGCTAGACAGTTGAAATTTTTACAGACGATGTATTTCTGTTGCCGCTATAACAACAAATACTAAAAACAGAATAAAATAAATATTTAAGAGGGGCTCCCATACAACAAACGCGATTTTTTCGGCGTTTTGCCTTGTGGTACGGAACCCTTCGTGTGCGAGTCCGACTCACACTTGGCCAGTTTTTTAAATAAGACATTTGGAAAATGTTTTTAAGTAACTTTTTAGACCTTTGTATCCTGCTTAAGCCTGTGAAGTTTCATTAAAATCGGTTTATTCATTTCGTAAAACAAGGGCTAGAAAGTTTGTATGAAATGCCGTATGTCATAAACGCTCTTAACAGCCGAACGGAAACGAATGAAAGGCATAACTATGGACCGGTTATGACCTGAGTTAGGTCATAGGATACTTTTTTATCCGGTAGTACGAACACGTGGTATAATTTCCGACTGTCACGCGGGCGAAAACGCAGGTGAAAAATAACTTTAATTTCGGGATTCGGTGGCAAACAACGAAAATGCGAACCCAACATTGTAACTTAGATAAATTACAAACTGACCCACTAAAAATTGAAAAATAAAAACATTTTTACAAAAAAAAAAAAACAACTGAGTTCCAAAAAAAACACTACAAATTGAAAAATAACTTTAATTTCGGAAGTCGGTGTCGATAAACGAAAATGACACCGACTTCAGAAATTAAAGTTATTTTTCAATTTGTACTGTCACTTTTGGAAGTAGGTTGTTTTTTTTTCTTTTGAGGTACGGAACCCTAAAAACTACAAAAAAAGATTCCGACGAACTGAGAACCTCGTCCTTTTTTTGAAGTCGGTTAAAAATAAAGTCCGCTAACGTCATGAATCAACATCTATCGTGATCTTTAAAATGTTCCACTATCGAAAAACCATACATAGTTTATTGTTTGGGTTCCGAAAAGATATTAGGGAAAGGGCTATTGCCACGCTAAAGCGATTCTGGTATAGTGTTTTATTACAAAAAAAATGGTCACCTTATGCAAATTAGCGACAACCCTCACAATATCATAGAAAATGAGTATCGCTTCCTTCTCTGGAACCTTCTTCACTTTAGTAACATACTGCTGTAAGTTCACCAGTTCAGATCCCTTCTCACTGAACTGGTGGGGGTTCACACAGTCCAGCACGAGGAGCAGACGGTGACGAACCCGGCCAGTGAAGATGGAACCGTTGCCGGCTGGGTTAGGAATTTCTTCCAACGCTTGATCCTGGAAATTGAGAAGCAGATTAAATATATGAGTTAAATGAAATTAAAGTATTTCATCATCTGCTCAGCCTTTTCCCAACATGTTGGGGTCGGCTTTTGGTCTAACTGGATGCAGTATTTTACATGGAGCGACTGCCTATCTGTCCTCCACAAACCAGTTACTGTGTAATACGATACCCTTTGGTAAGACTGGTTGTCAGACTTTCGGGCTTCTGACTACCCGTAACGACTGTCAAAGATCCACGAATGACAGCCGCAGGACCAACGGCTTAACGTGCTTTCCGAGACACGTAGAGGTCTCGGTATGTAAATATGGTCACCCATCCACAGATCAACCGCGACAAGCGGCTGTTATTACTTAGCCACGGGTCTCTAGGATATTGATACGGGCCCCTAGGATATAAATAGGATATCGAAGTCACAGAAGTTTAAAAAAAAAAGCTTGATGGAGGAGGAGAGAGAGAGCTAAGAAAAAATGGAACGCAGGGGTCAAGGTCTCTTTTAAAATCCAGACAATTAATATCAAAAAGAAGAAAAAATAAGAAGGCTATAGATTTTATTTTTTACTGCAAATTAGATGAAGGAAGTTCATAATTTTTGCCAATGGGATATCCCATCGGCCACGCTGCTTGTTTATACCTATGGAAATTAGTACAGGTAGAAACCAAATCTAATCTTGTTAAATCGGTATCCATGTACAGTCAACAGCAAAAGTAGATGATCAAAATCGACGCCACACAGTTCTGACGCGAACTCCGTTCATTAGTATTGAATTTCTGATTTTGATCATCTACTTTTGCTGTTAACTGTACAGACGCCAGCACATCAAACTACTACAATCAGTCAAATTTCTTCAATAGATTTTCAACATTATCGCTAAAGTATAAGGTTCAAAGTTGATTAGGAAAATTTAACAGTGTCGGGTAGTTTGATGTGCTGGCGTCTGTACATACCTTCAGTACGGTGGCGTGCATTGCATAAAGGCATATAAGCAGTGCCTACCTCGATAAATCACCATAAGCCTGTCAATTACATTTTAGTGTGTGTGCCCCACAGTTAAGAATCTCACTCAGTTATCATACTTAACAAAGAAATCATACAAACACGCGCGGCAGTAGGCAGTCGCCAGACCGCCTTCTCGGCTCCCGTACTACTATGCGCACATTGTCATTGGTCTTTACTCGTTCAAGTTAATACGACGAAATTAAAAATACGTACGTCTCACGCGTAATACCATGACGTTCGACCTTCGCAATTTATCACCCTAAAGTAGGCATGCCTACTCATAACCAACCGAGTATGAACGTTAAAATCGTAATTTGTAATTTTGTTCGTAATTTGGCCGAGCGAAGAAAGAAAGGGATGGGTAGTGAGGTCGCCGATAGTGAGGTAAAAATGAAAATCCAAAATGGCGGCTACAAAAAAATTTAAATTGTTCATTATGGGTGTCGTTTTCATGGTTTTCGAGGGTGCTGGTGCCAATAATAAAATCAAAATAAAAATCGAAGATGGCGGCTGCGAAGATTTTCAAATTTTTCATCATGGTGGTCGTTTTCATGGTTTTTGAGGGTACCGAAGCTAATAGTGAGGTCAAAATAAAAATCCAAGTTGGCGGCAGCGAACATTTTCAAATTTTTCGTTATGGATCACGTTTTCATAGTTTTCGAGGTTGCTGGAGCCAAAAATAAATTCAAAATAAAAATCCAAGATGGCGGCTGTCAAGGCTTTTTTTTTTTGTTAATAGATACTTTTCGTTTTATGTTTCTGATTAGTGACCGCATCTGCCTAGCTAGACTAGACCAGACCCGGCATAGTGCCTACCTATTCTGAAAACCAATGCACGCCACTGCTTCAGTAAGTACTGCGGAGTAATTACGTACACTAACCGTAGCAATGGCTTTCATTTTTAACCGACTTCAAAAAAAGGAGGAGGTTTCTCAATTCGACCGTATATACATTTTTTTTTTTTTAATGTGTGTTCGCGGATAACTTCGTAGTTTATGAACCGATTTTGATTATTCTTTTTTTGTTGGAAAGGGTATATGCCAAGGGTGGTCCCATGATAAGGAAACCAGGATCTGATGATGGCATCCCAGTGAAATCGAGGGGAACTTTCGAAAATCGTAGGAGCGACTAGTGCGTTTGTTAATTTTTTCATTAAGTATTTTAAAGCACTACAATTTGATGAAGGCCTGGAGTCGATCTGATGATGGAGCCGAAAGACAGTTGAGGGGACTCCTCAACGATTTACAGCAGTTACCTTGTGTTTGAGCTTGATTAATTTGTATTGATGTGAACTTTACACCTAGATGGGTTGCGACTGTCATTAGGGGTCTGATGATGAAGACGAAGGACAGTTAAGGGAATTCCTCAACAGTTTACAGTAGCTACCTTGTGTATGTTCACCGATTACTCGAAGACGGCTGGACCGATTCCAAAAGTTCTTTTTTTATTTGAAAGGGTATACTTTCGAGGTGGTCCCATTATTATCAAGTTGGAATCTGATGAGAGGATTCCATGGAAATCGAGGGAAACCCTCAAATTTTATAGGCAAAGCTACAGCGATTTGGATATTTTTTAAAGTAACTTGAGCATTTGCTCTCGGATATCATCACTTGGTAAAGTGGAGCTGATGATGAAGATCACAGATGGCCATCGGAACTACTCACTGACAAATATTTCACGGGTTGCGATTCAATTACTTTAATATGGTTGCTAAGCAATTTATGCTCGTCACAATGTGTATTGCGAGGGATTGTTGAGGATCTCCTGGTTCTTACCGGGAGAACTCCTCACAATTAACGTCCCAGCATCGGGAAAAGCAAAATTTTGTAAAAGGTGATGAACAGTTGGCATTAGGCTATTGTAACTTAGATAAATTACAAACTGACCCACTAAAAAGTGAAAAATAAAAACATTTTTACAAAAAAAAACAACCGACTTCCAAAAAAAACACTACAAATTGAAAAATAACTTTAATTTCGGAAGTCGGTGTCAATAAACGAAAACGCGGAACCGAAGACACCGACTTCCTAAATTAAAGTTATTTTTCAATTTGTAGTGTTTTTTTTGGAAGTCGGTTGTTTTTTTTTTGTAAAAATGTTTTTATGACAGTTCAACAACATTCTTTGCGTTATTTGCGTTGTTGAGTAGACAATTTTTTCGAACATGTGAAGCAATGTATTAGCAATATTTTTCAAAATATGAAAAAAATGATAATGATGGAAAATGTTTCCAAGTGTGTTACGCAATTAGGTGCTGTTTTTTGCGATATCTGCCCCCGAATTATTTGCGTAACGCATTCGTAATCGAAAAATCAATACTAAAGTTACAAAAAGAATAGATGGATAATTTTATAAAGACGAAAGCGCCAGGGTAGCCCGCCAAATTCAATTTTTTTTACGTTTTTCGCCATTTGCTGGTCGGTATTAAGTTGTACGTTGATTAAAATAAGATTCGCGGCCGTAGCAAATCTGTATTTACAGAATTATAATCATTAAAGTCATCAACACAACTCTCTAAGACCATGTAATCCCCAAGAATTACTATTTCATGAAATCTTGACATTTGGGGATTATACTAACTTAACAAGGATTGTAATGATTATAATTCTGTAAATACATGTTTGTTACGACCGCGAATCATATTTTAATCAACGTACAACTTAATACTGACCAGCAAATTGCAAAAAGCGTAAGAAAATTTTGAATTTCGCGGGGTACCTTAGCGCTTCTCCCTTAAGATAACTTCAATACAAAATGATTTTGCTCCTATGACTGACTCCTTCAACAAAGACTGGTCCTTAGTCGCCTTACATCGAGAGAAGTGGGAAGACAGTAGAGAGGTCTTTGCCCTCATCATTTCAACCGAAAGACGTCCACTGTTGGACATAGGCCTCTCCCAAGCACCGCACTTCGATCCCTTCTCTCCCTTCCTCCCTTCCCTCTTCTTCCCGCATCCAGCGGACTCCTGTGGCCCTCACAAGGTCATCGGTCCACCTTGTGGGAGGCCTTCCAACGCTACATCTTCCGGTAAACTGGCAGTGGGCAGGGCACATTGCTCGCAGCATAGATGGCCGTCGGGACCGAAAGGTTCTGGAGTGGCGACCGCCTTTACACTACAGAACTACTAAAACACTAAAAAATATAAATAAATGCTTACCTTGAACAAACCATGGTGATGGATCACACCGTCCTGGTCCTTCAACAAGGACAATAGAGAATATTCCGTATGCATTAGCATCTTGCCCTGCCGATCGTCCTGGGTTTCCGCTTGGCCTTCATTTTTTATGCTCAAGATCTTAACCTGAAAGACCATAAAGTTTTTTTAAATATATTTTGAAATATAGTTTGTGGCTGCGCAGTGTGATTTATTCAAAACTTGTCACTGACGCCGGTCACACCGCTTATGGAAGGCTGAACCGACCTAAACACTAATAAGTAACATAATTAGAAAAAACGAAAATTTTATCAGCCTAGGGTTGGTTAGGAACAGTCACATGATCTTATGGTCTTATGGATGAGGTGGACTTATATTTAGAAGGCCTGCCTACTGACTTTACTTGTAACTAGCTGCACCACGCCGTTTCATCCCGATTCAGGTCATGCTCTACCAAAGTGAAAAATTTCATCCAAATCTGTTCAGCCGTTTTAGCATAAAAGCGTAACAAACAAACATACAAAAAATCAAATCCTTTCTTTCTAAAATATTAGTTTAGCTATGCATTTGAGTTGTTTGAAATTTTTTATAATGTCTGCTACCAAGTTTTATTGCGTAACTGCACTGTTTTTCTCGTGGTTACAAGCGCGACTGCTGATCGTGGGGTCCTGGGTTCGATTTCCAGGCTAGGCAAGGTTTATTTAGTTTTTCCATTAGGAATTCCTCAGTAACAGCCCGTAGTTTGGAAGTTGGCGGTGTAATACCTCCATGCCTCGAAAAGCACGTTAAGCCGTTGGTCCTGCCCCAGATCTCTCTCCGATCGAGTCGGATTGCCGTCCCTTCGGACTATGAGAGTGAGGGAAGAGAGAGTGCAATTGTGTCTGTGCACTATAATATCTACCGCGCCGATGGCTAGTCTCCGCTGAGATCGTCCGTTATGGCCAAAATTCAGTCTGGAGGACTATTTTTACCCGACTGCGGCAAAGCCCAAAAGGAGGGTTATGTGTTTGACCTGTATGTATGTATGTATGTATGTCCGTTTCTTTGTTCCTTCGTAACTTCTAAACGAATGAACGGATTTGGATAAATTATACGTCTTTAGATTTGTCTTGGTAGCGCGAGTGTCACTGGGTATATCAAAATTGAAAAAAATATAAAATGGCCGATTTTTGGCGCAATATTATGTCTTCAAAAATTTATTTTTCTCGAAACCTATCGAGTGGGGTATCAAAATAAAGGGTTTTTAAAGGTGATTACAAAAATATATACAACTTATATGGTTAAAAGTAATTCGAAGTGACAAATCGTAAAAAACACGTACCAAGAACTAAATCGTCTGTGAAGTCTTACTTTGTAAACTAAAAAGCTGGAAATAAAAAACGAGTACACATTTGAGTTTGAAAATATATTTAAAAAATGGTATGGGTCCCGCCTGCTTCCAACTTCTATTTAATTTAAAATGGCCTTGTTTTTAGCTTTTCAGTTTTTAGGGTTCCGTAGCCAAATGGCAAAAACGGAACCCTTATAGATTCGTCATGTCTGTCTGTCTGTCTGTCTGTCTGTCCGTCTGTCTGTCTGTCTGTCTGTCCGTCCGTATGTCACAGCCACTTTTCTCCGAAACTATAAGAACTATACTGTTGAAACTTGGTAAGTATATGTATTCTGTGAACCGCATTAAGATTTTCACACAAAAATAGAAAAAAAACAATAAATTTTAGGGTTCCCCATACTTAGAACCGAAACTCAACATTTTTTTTTTCATCAAACCCATACATGTGGGGTATCTATGGGTAGGTCTTCAAAAATGATATGGAGGTTTCTAATATCATTTTTTTCTAAACGGAATAGTTTGCGCGAGAGACACTTCCAAAGTGGTAAAATGTGTGTCCCCCCCCCTATAACTTCTAAAATAAGAGAATGATAAAACTAAAAAAAATATATGATGTACATTACCATGTAAACTACCACCGAAAATTGGTTTGAACGAGATCTAGTAAGTAGTTTTTTTTTTAATACGTCATAAATCGTAAACCGCAATTTACCATTCATTCAATCCACTCAAAAAAAAAAACATTTAATTTCATAAACATAAACCTTATGCATACTGGTATTCAGCTGCATCCGGTTAGACTGGAAGCCGACCCCAACATAGTTGGGAAAAGGCTAGGCAGATGATGATGAAACCTTATGCATAAACCCGGATGTTACGGAACCCTCGGTGCGCGAGTCCGACTCGCACTTGCCCGGTTTTTTTAACTTATTTTTTTTACCGCAGTCGGGTTTTTGTTTTTTTAATTACTTGTTTTTTTTTTTATTGCACAAGGTGAAACAAAATGCGCTGTATGAAAAATAATTAGATTTTTTTTTAATTTATGTTTCGTACAATTTTATTTACTTTCTGTAGGTAAATTAAATCACTTATAGATAGCCCATTAATATTTAAAAAATGTTTTTTTGTTATAAGTAAGTAAGAATGCCGTATGTCATTACTTCCCAGAATTTGATCCTTAGTATGGATACTATCGAATAGTGTAATAATAATACAGTGTGTTTTTTTATCAAAATCAACGCGTTCGATTCCTGGCTACAAATATTGATTTTTCAAAAATCCAATGATGCAGTTTTAGTTTTCGTCAAAATCGAGCACGAGAGTCCTTTGAGTACTTTTTGCTATTCCTCAGTTTCGAATTTGGCCAGCCACGCCCACTTGTAAAATTCACCCTGTATATCAATGATATTATACATATACAATGAGGATGTATTTTGTATATGTATAGAATACGATTGTATAGACTACATACTACAGTTCGTCTCATGTAAGTTTGCTGCTCTGAAGTAGGCTACAGAGTACTACTTAGAAATGACTGCCCAGTAGTCCATCCTCATCTGCCTAGCCTTTTCCCAACTATGTTGGGGTCGGCCTCCAGTCTAACCGGATACAGGTGAATACCAGTATTTTTCATGAAGCGACTGCCTATCTGACCTCCACAACCCAGCTACTGGGTAATATGATACCCCTTGGTAAGACTGGTTGTCAGACTTTCGGGCTTCTGACTACCCATAACCACTGTCAAAGATCCACGAATGACAGCCGGGACCAACGGCTTAACGTGCTTTCCCAGGCACGGAGAGGTCTCGGAATGTAAAGATGGTCACCCATCCACGGACCAACCGCAGCAAGCGTAGCTTAACCTGATCGATCGACCTGTGCGGCTGTTATTATTTAGCCACGGGCCCCTCACTGCCCAGTAGTGCATCTCAATACGAAAACAGCAATTCACATCGGAAAGCCTAGTTTCAGAGCTACAAACTTACGTGATGCGAACTGCACTGCAGTGTCTGCAGCCTGCAGCTGCCGGCTAACAACGCACGCGTTATGTACGTGTGGATAATATATATCTCTAGTCTAGGCTGAGCTAAGCCAATCACGGCACGGCAATACGGCTCATAGGCGTGATAGGCTGCATTCCGCCGGCGATAAATCGACAAGGAGTGAGTGTCGCTTCTTTATTTAGTAATACCTACGGCTACACTGTCACTTCGCATCGCTTCTGCATCGATGCAAACGCGTGACTGCATTGATTCAGCATCGCTACGCACGCGCGACTATCAATGTTTACTTGACCGATTCCATATTGCAACTGTAGTGTCCACAGGCATTCACAAGTAGTCACTACAACATACCTACGACTGCATTGATACTGCATCGCGTCTGTATGAATCCTACATCGCGACTGTATCGATGCTTAATCGCGGTTGTATCGCGATAGTAGCGATGCAGAGTATATGTCCAGCGACAAAATCACGCTTATATCGCGGTCTTTTTGTGATTGTATCACTAATAAATCGCTGTAAAAAGTCGCCGTGGGCGACCACCCTTACGAAACTGAACTAATAAAATGCGTGGCGCCGAAAGAGCGTCGAGCGCACAAGTTCTGTCACGGATCGTAAGGCTGAGGCCAAACGAGCGTAATTTTTTGAGCTGTGAGTCGCGCATTTTGAGTATCGCAATTTACGTTCAACTGAAATTCGGTTAGACTGCCAGACGGACGGACGTAACTTCAGTCGCACTCTGTAACTTAACTGACGGTTGCCTCACTCCCCTCCCGCACCCGGAGCGCAATTCGGTTGAAATAACGCGCGTGAGTCAGCAGACAACTCATTTTGCGTCGCCGTGTGAATGAAACAGGACTTTTGTATGAAACCGAATGCAGCAGAAATTACGCGACCGAAATTACGCAACTCACAACTCAAAAATTTACGCTCGTTTGGCTTCAGCTTTAATCAAAGCCGTCAATTTTTTTACGTCATTTTGTGTCGTGGTGCGTGTCACACGCACACACTATGTTTTAGCATCTAGGATGTAAGCCTTGTCAACCAGGCACAAATCCAGTCTCCGGGCTTCATTTTATTTTATTTTGCAAGGGAATACCAGCAATACTATACCACCCTAATCCTACTAATCCTACTTAATATTATAAATGTGAAAGTTTGTAAAGATGTTTGGATGTTTGTTACACAATCACGCGTAAACCGTTGAACAGATTTCGATGAAAATTGGCACATAGGTAGACCATTTCCTGGATTAACACATAGGATACTTTTCATCCCAATATTCCCACGGGATCGACACTTATGCGGGTGAAACCGCAGGGCGCAGCTAGTTAAAGATAATAAATATACTACCAAATACAGTTTCTATAGACAAATTCCTAATAGAAAAACTAAATAACACAACTTTGAGCAGTCGCTTTTTCGTCCATTAGACTAACTAGGTACGAAGACAGATTGTGAAGATAATTATAATAATAGCACTAGCTTCTGCCCGAGGCTTCGCGCGGGTGGATGTCGGAAATTATCCCACGGGAAATTGCTACCTGGACAAAAACTAGCCCATGTCCTTCCCTAGGACAACAGGCCAACTATCTCCTTCCCAAATTTTATCAAAATCCGTTTAGTTGTCCAGGCATGAAAGACTATTAGTATGAATATTAGTATGGATATTACCCATTATTTACATTAACTTAAACAGACTGCCAAAAGAACACAGTCACAAAAGCAAAGCCGCAGGCACAGCTAGGTTGTATTATAGAAACTACATGCAGACAGAATCGCGAGCAACAGCCTTTTCTGAAAAAACTACTAAGTTTTACCTCCTAAACTGTTTTACTAATCTATACATATAATAAATCTGTAGAAGGGTCAATTCTGTACATTGAAAATATTGAAAAAATAAATAGCGGGGGGTGTTGCTGGATCGACCAAACCCAAATATTTGATTAAAAAAATTTTTGTCTGTCTGTCTGTCTGTCTGTCTGTCTGTCTGTCTGTATATGCAGGCATCACGTGAAAACTAACGGTTCGATTTCGATGAAACTTGGTATAATTATACCTTATTATCCTGGGCATAAAATAGGATACTTTTTATCCTGGAAAAATACGTAGAAAAAAAAATCTTATTTTTCGGTTTTATTCATAGACGTTGTTCTGTAGAACCGCGAACACACGTTGCATTACCCGTAGTGGATAATTTTCCATTTCAATTTAAGAGAATACAGTTTCCTGTAGCTTTGTGTTACGCCATGACAATAAATAAGGCTCAAGGTCAGACCCTAGGAGTTGCTGGCGTAGATCTTACCGCGAGTTGTTTTTCACACGGGCAACTTTACGTAGCTCTTTCCCGTGTGAGCAGTCCAAGAAATCTTCATGTTCATATTCCGGACGAGCTCACTAACAATGTTGTGTATGCTGATGCTCTCAATTAACTTTCTGTCGCATTGTCACGATCACTTTTTTATTATTGCAAACTTTTCGTCACTGTCAGTAATTTACTGCTACATGCTACTTATCAAGGTCGGAATTACTATGAAAAAAATACTTACTACAGAACGCGAGCTCAACAGCAGTAGCTCAATAGAGGGATCTCCTTAATTATCATAGGCTTAGCCGTATTTAGGTCCAATAGATATTTATAAGATGTCATTGTCAGAGTTACTCAAAATGGAGAAATAAACCATCCACGCGAAGACCGACATCAGCGCGGACGGAGTCGCGGGCGGAAGCTAGTTGTAATTAAATTTGTACGCTTATAATTGTTAAGCAAAAACATGTATGCTCTTGTTATTTTGTATTTTACCATGTTTTTAAACAAATAAATATTAATCTATTATTCTAAGGCGCTTTGCAGATGGAGTGGAGCAACTTTAGTTGAGGCAACTATCAACTTTTTGAAATTTTCCTTTAAAAGTTGCCAGTTGCTACAACCAAATAGCCCGAGATGTATGTAAACAGCTAGTTGCCAGTTGCTGCAATAGTTGCTCCATCTGCAAAGCACCTAAGGGTTCCGCAAGATACTTGTTTTTTTTTTAACCAGTCAAGCTCCGTGCGTAGCCTATGTAGTATGATACAATAGAATATCAACTGTGTCTCATTAGCGGAGCTTGAGAGGTCATGTTCAATATGTATGGTGTAATAATATAAATATGATGGTACGGAACACTTTGAGTGCCAGCCTGACTCGTACTTTTTTTATATTTCTTTATCTACTTTTTTTATATGCTTATCTTTTTACCCCAACTTCTTTATATCAAACATGAATTATTTATCATTAATAGCATGCCTGAGATACTGAGAAAATACAGCAATAAGGAAGACCTATTTAATCACAACCACTATGACGATTTCATAACTATTTCACAAATAACAGAAATAACGCTTTAAAAGTTAAAAAATATTGCATCATTTTAAATAACATTTATTAATTTTTATAAAAACATTGTGCATGGAGGTCAATAACGATTTATAAACCTCATCATAGCTACGTAGCTAATAAAAAAAAAGGAAATTAATTATGTAATTATAATTCATGGATAATAGAGCAAAAACTATTATAATAATGATTGATGAAGGCTATCCTGTTCTACTAATGAAACATGTGGCAAATTGTCTTCCTTTTAGTCCCCTAATACAAAGTTATTAGTACCTAAACAAGATAAAGTGTACAATGTTCAAAATATTACATGATAAGTTTACGGTGTTTACAAATAGAATGTAATCAAAACAGCTCATTACCTGATAGAACTCATCTGTTCTCTCCTTCCTTGCTAAGCACTGCACAATGCTTTTAACAGGACTGGGTCCGAGTTTCGGACCAAGGAGGAAAGGACCAGCCTTACGAACATGCTTGTCTGGCACAGGAGTGCCTGGAGCAGGTACTTCATTCGTATCGTACGATACTTCGACACTGCTTGGAGAATAGGGACCAAAGTTTTTGAAGTTCTTTATCACCCCGCTGCAAGAGGAGCTCGCGTACGCTGACACTCTAGGGATCTTCGGATTCGGCTGCAGTGGCATAGGTCGTGTCCTTTTTCCAGGACTCGAACTGGATTCTGGTCTGTCTTGATCCATAACTAGTGCAAATCCACTCTCGATACTAAACGAGTAAATACAGCGTTATTCACCAAATGTATGAAGTAATCACTTTGAAGGCCCGCGTTTTACTGTACGACGATAGTGATACGCGCACTGTTCTTACGACGAAAATAACGCAATATTCGTAAATCTCATTTATTTACCTACTTGAAATCACAGACTACTTAGAGATACTACGCTTGAAATGAAAATGTCTGATTTTTCGTTCAGAAACTAAACCAAAATCCATAATATTAAGATGGTTGCACAAGGGATAGCTCAAAAAATATCTGTTTTGATTTGATACTGTATTAATGTAATCTTTTTTAATATAATTTTTTGTGATTATTCGCTAAACTTAATTCTTCAAGACCAAATAGGTACGATCGAAAGGATAAATTTTCAAACGACGCTCACGCTTTAGGCTAAGTTCAGTTGAACGCGCGCGCGACGACGCACGGTTGGCTCGGCGCGCGGTTTGGGTTTAAGATTGTAACAAATCAATGTTGTTGTGTACATGACCGCGCGTCACCGCGCGTGCCCGTGCGCACCGCGCGCAAGATGTTGGCCCGCGCGCCACCGCGCGGTGACGCGCGGTTTAAAATCTACACTCCTGTATCGGCCTGTTCAGTTGACCCACGCGGAAATTAATTCAAATTGCCGCCTCCCTCCCTCCTCCACGTCCATTCTCACTGAATGTTCACGCTAGACCACAGAGTACATTATACTATATTGAAACGCTAGACTGTCGCGCGCAAGCCGACGCGCGCGGCAGCGCGCGTCGTCGCGCATTCATCTGAACTTAGCCTTAAGTGTTAGGAATCAGTTAGGAATTGTTATAGTAAACCATATATTTAATTTTATAAACGTTAGAAGTATATTTTAAGTATAATTTTAGAATATCTTTCTGCTCACGATTTACAAAATAGTTAAATGTATTAACCTAATTAGTTATTTTATTGATTTTTGTTTTCATCCTGGCAACACTGACTCGCTCGCCGCCCCGTTGCGCCCCCCCGCTAAGTAGTAGAGGGGACTTTTAAGCGCGAGCGCAACGGGCAAGTGGGTCGAGTCAGTCTTGCTGCGAAAGTCGTGTCGAATAGACGGAAAACAAGTCATAGTTTACACGAGTGCATAAATCCGAAATTGTGGTATAAGTGCTGTTTGAAACTATTAAGGTATGTACACTGTATTAATAACAAGTGATTAATGTTAACGACAAATTATATTAGTGTTGTGATTATTCTTTATTTTCAACAAAAATAAATGCCTGAGAATCAATTTGGAGTTTCCTTTCATCTCAGAAGTGGGATAAGCGGGTTTCTGCTTCCATTGTTTTGTCGGCAAACTACCTGTTTATCCCTGCCCACAATTTTTTTTTACTCGTTTGTTTTTTTTTCTCTTTACTTGTCTTGTCTTTTGGATCCATAATTGATTCTCAATATATAAATTTGGCTATTTAATAAGAAGACATTAAATTTGATGGTGCTGCAATCTTTCTTACAATAAATTGCATGTTTCTTTTCTTAATAATTAGCATTATGCCATATGTTAGGCTCGGCCAGGGCACTCCCTGGTAGCATAATTGTTGGCAAGTGTTTTTTCTTTTTAAATTACTGGGCTAGAAAACGATAGTGCACCGGTTCTGTGTAATGTGTAATAATGTTGGGTGATTGGATAAATTAATGAAGGGTCTAATTAGATCGGTCACTCCGATGATTCTTTCCGTTTGGGTGGCGTATTTTGCCAGAGCTACCCTCTGGGAATGCGCCGCTGAGTGCACAATCATCATCGTCTAAACCAATTTTTGACACCTAAAGTATTTTATTGCTTTCTATTACCCTCTTGGTAGTAAACATTACAGCACCACACATATTTCCGCAATAGAAACTTACTTTACCTTAATGGTACCTTACCTTAATGGTAAGTACCTTACCTTAATGATGCCTAACCTTAATGGTACCTTACCTTAATGGTAAGTACCTTACCTTAATGATACCTAACTTTAATGGTACCTTACCTTAATGGTACCGTACCTTTTTGTTACCTTACCTTAATGGTACCTTACCTTAATGGTACCGTACCTTTTTGTTACCTTACCTTAATGTTACCTTACCTTAATGTTACCTTACCTTAATGTTACCTTACCTTAATGTTACCTTACCTTAATGTTACCTTACCTTAATGTTACCTTACCTTAATGTTACCTTACCTTAATGTTACCTTACCTTAATGTTATCTTACCTTAATGTTACCTTACCTTAATGTTATCTTACCTTAATGTTACCTAACCTTAATGTTACCTAACCTAAATGGTGCCTTACCTTAATGGTGCCTTACCTTAATGTTACCTTACCTTAATGTTACCTTACCTTAATGTTTCCTTACCTTAATGGTGCATTACCTTAATGGTGCCTTACATTAACGGTGCCTTACCTTAATGGCGCCTTACCTTAATGGTGCCTTACCTTAATGGCGCCTTACCTTAATGGCGCCTTACCTTAATGATACCTTACCTTGAGGCACCTTACCTTAATGGTACCTTACCTTAATACTACCCTAATATTACCTTACCCTAATATTACCATCCTTCATTTTAGCTTACGTCGATATCATTATCGTCTTACATCCAACATCATTCTATGGATTTTACATGGGCATGAAATAAGTTTCAGATTCATGGATAACATTACATCAGACGCTGTATCGGAGGGTGAGCCTACTAACCATAACCGCGATAATCCAAGCGGAGGAAGGCAGACTCCTGAGCGTGGCATGAGCGAGGGAGTGGAAGGGAGTCTCCTAGAGAGGCAAGTCCACAAACGCTCAGAACAAGGTCAGAGTGAGGGAGTGGATGGGAGTCTTCGAGAAAGGCAAGTCCACAAGCGCTCTTATAACTTTAATTCACGAAGCCCGAGTAGGGAGGTGTCGCGACAACGTGAGGGTCACCGGGAGTCGCGACATCAAAACTCGGCAACTTTAACGATACTAAGTAGTCCATGTAATAAAGGCGGTCGTCGGTACGAAGCCCTTCATTATGAGCGACTGAACTCTCAAAGGTCTCGTCCACGACGTCGAATCTACAAGAGGTCGCGACATGATCATAGTAGCTCACGCGAATTGTCATATAGTTCTGAGGATGAAGCACGAGGAACGAGGAAACGTCGACGTCGGTCATATTCTGATAGCGAAGACGATCTTAAGCATGCAAGGAAGCGACGACGCCAACGTTCTCGATCTCGTCCCTCGCGATTCAAGAACGTAAACAGTAGTTTTAAAGATATGCCTAATGATGATAAAAATATTTTAAATAAGTTTTTAGATATACTAAGTAATGTTAAAGGGTCATCGACCTCTAAGCTTTCTTTAACTAACGTCCTGCCAGAATTTGATCCAACATCCAAGGATCAAACTATAGTCACTTGGCTCACAAAGGTTGAAGAATGCGCCGAAATATATGGGTGGGATGAACGCGAAGTCATACATTTTGCTCTTCCGAAATTGACGGGCATAGCTAAAACATGGTACCAGGGGCTAGATACAGTACTTTACAGCTGGAATGAATGGAAAAGAAAGCTTATAGAGTCGTTTCCTTGTAGAGATGACTATGCGGAACTTTTAACGGAAATGCTGGCCAAACGCGTGCGTTATGGGGACTCACTAGAACACTATTACTATTCCAAAATTAATTTGATTAACAGATGTGGAATCAAAGGTAGGAAAGCTGTCGATTGCCTACTTCATGGTATTGAGGACCGCGCTATTAGGGTGGGAGCGCAAGCTGCCCAGTTTAAGGAGCCAGAAGATGTCCTTAAATATTTAAAGACCGTAAAACCAGGGCACAGTAGGGAAACTTCCGAAAAGGCAAAATCGGAACGGAAGGGTCAAACTAATACGAATAAATTTAAACCTCACGATTCTTCAAGTAAAATAAAATGCCACAATTGTAACGAAGACGGCCATAAGAGTTTCAAATGTGGTAAACCGCCTAATAAATGTGCATATTGCGGTAGGGTAGGACATTTAGACTTGTACTGTAGGACGAAACAAAATAATAATGCAAACGAAAAGAAACCAACTTCTGAAACTAAACAAGAAAAACAAGTTGCTCTATTAGATAATAGTGATGAGGCTAACGAAAAATATCTGATAGAAATTAAAGTAAAAGGAAAACCATTAATAGCACATGTAGATTTAGGAAGTCAGTGTACGCTCGTTAAAGAGTCTATAGCAAAAGAATTAGGTCTCGATTGTAATTTTGACAAATTACCGATTTTGCGAGGTATAGGTGGTTATCACGTACAACCACTAGGAGAGGCGCACGTTGACATTTTAGTACAGGGTATAGAAGAAAAGGTTAAAGTTCTTATTGTAGACGATTCTATTATAAAACACCCCGTGTTATTAGGGCACACTTTCACGGAGAAACCAAATATTACGATAACAAAAACTCCCAATCAGATTATTTTTGAGAAGCTTCAAAATGCCAAAATTTTTCTAATGTCTTGTACGGATACAAATCTAAAACCTAACGAGTTAGTAGCGGTACCGGTTGAAAGTCTTACTAAATTTCAGGGTACGATATTTGTGAACGGTAACGTACGAGGACAGGTTAACAAAGAACATTACCTGCTTCCTGGTGCGTATACACTTGAAAACGGTTTAGGGAAAGTTCTTGTACACAATTTGTGCGGTAACGAACTTACATTGCAAAAAGGATCACTTATAACGCGTGCTGTCCCTGTAACTCATAGTTTTGACGTGTTACCTGTGTCTTTTGATGATGACATGGTAAAAGAGTCTGTACATTGCGGAGAACAACTTTCTGCTGACCAAAAAAAAGAGTTACAGGAGCTTCTAGCTAAATATTCGGATTGTTTTTCTTCAGGCCTAAAAGATCTGGGTTTTACAACTGCGGGGGAAATGAAGATTGAACTTGAAAATTCCGACCCGGTGGTTTACAGACCCTACCGTTTGTCCTATGGTGAAAGAGCCCAAGTACGCGAAATGGTTCAGGAGATGCTGGACACCGGAATTGTCAAGGAATCTTCATCGCCATACGCAAGCCCAATCGTACTGGTAAAAAAGAAAACTGGCGAAAAAAGATTGTGCGTCGATTATAGAGCATTGAATCGCCGTACCAAAAAGGACCACTATCCTCTTCCCCTTATCGAGGATCAGCTAGATAGGCTATCTGGTAACACTCTGTTTATTTCCTTAGACTTAGCATCTGGGTACTATCAAATACCAATAGAAAAAAAATCACAAGACAAGACTGCATTTGTGACCCCGGATGGCCAATTTGAATATACAAGGATGCCATTTGGTCTAGTTAATGCCCCGTCTGTGTTCCAAAGAACAATTAACAAAATTCTTTCAGACGCAAAATCCAAATATGCACTTGTTTACATGGACGATGTCCTTATCCCCGCTCGCTCTTTCAAAGAGGGTATTTCCAGACTGGAGGAGGTCTTAATTCTCTTAAAAAAGGGAGGTCTTACCCTCAAACTGGCTAAATGCAAGTTTTTCCTTGATTCTATAGATTTCTTAGGATTCCAAATACGCGCGAGCGGAATTCAGCCTGGAATTAGGAAAACGGATGCAATATCCGAATTTCCCGTCCCTAAATCACAGCATGAGCTGCGCCAATTTCTCGGACTCGCCAGCTTTTTCAGGAGGTTTGTTCAGGGCTTTGCTATTGTGGCAGGACCACTCACAGACCTTCTTAAGAAAGAGACCGAGTGGACTTGGGGTCCACAGCAAGAGGAATCATTCCAGCAACTCAAGTCAGTTCTGACTAAAAGGCCCGTACTGGCATTGTATGATCCTGAGAGAGAGACCCAGGTTCATACCGATGCCAGCAAACATGGCATAGCTGGAATCCTACTACAAAAGGACGATGACAGCTTATTGAGACCAGTGTCTTATTTCAGTCGTAAGACAACTCCCGACGAACAAAAATATCAGTGATTTGTGAATGTGAAGACGATGTGGGTCATTTTATTAATTTTTTATGTTTTATTTTTCTCCGTTCTATTACTTGTTTTTTTTTTTTTTTTTTCTTCTCTCATGGTCTGGCAGTTTGAGTAATTTATGTGGCCTACCCAAATGTCCTTTCTTTGGTATTGTTCGTCGAATCGTTGAGCTCCTTAAGTCTTGAGTTGAGCTGCACGATTTCTGACAAATGCGTGCACTGACTGGACAGGTCCTCTCAATCTGTGTGGTTCTTTCCTCAAAAGACCATCTCAGACATCGATCTACATGGTCTTCATATAACCTGACCAAGATTATGTCTGGACTTTAAAAGAGACTGTGACCTCTGAGTTTGTTTCGGCCTTTCTTCTCAGAGTAGTCAGATAGGAAACGCCGACCTCATCTAGTTTAAAAAAAACATGATTGACGTGTAAAAGTGTTTGTACAAACCTACTTACAAAAATAAAATCATTTATCATTTATCATTTATCATTTATCACTCGTTCGAGTTGGAAACACTCGCCGTAGTATCATCCCTAAATAGATTCAGAGTCTACCTCATTGGTATGCCTTTCAAAGTACTAACAGACTGTAATGCCCTGAGAACGACTTTAATAAAGAAGGATCTAATTCCCCGTATAGCTAGGTGGTGGGTACAACTCCAAGAATTCGATTGTGAAATCGAGTACCGCCCAGGCTCTCGCATGCGACACGTGGACGCCCTAAGTAGGAACCCTGTTGGGGATGCGGTTGAAGAACTCCATGTTTTGGACGTTCTAAACGTTGGCACTGAAGACTGGATAGCAACTGTTCAGTCAAGTGACAGCGAAGTAGTTCGGATAAAAGAGATTTTAAACGACCCTAACGCTGTAAAAGTCGTGGAGGTTTTAAAGAATTATAAACTAAAAAACGGCAAGGTTTATCGTATCGTAGGTGAGGGGGACAACGATATTCGGTGGTTAGTGCCAAAGGGTGTTCGATGGCAAATTGCAAAGATGAACCACGATGACGTAGGGCATTTTAGTTTTGAGAAGACACTGGTTAGGATACAACAGTCTTATTGGTTCCCAAAAATGCGCAGATTCGTAAAAAAATATGTTAGGTCTTGTTTAGAATGCGCATATCATAAGGGGGTTTCAGGCAAGCAAGAGGGCGAATTACACCCAATACCAAAAGTTGGGGTACCGTTCCACACCATTCACGCAGACCACCTTGGACCATTCATTAAAAGTAAAAAGGGCAACTGCTATCTTTTAGTGATTATAGATGGTTTTACTAAGTTTATTAACATTAGACCTGTTCGAAATACAAAAAGTAATACGTCGATCAAGGTCTTCCAGGAACACATAAGTTATTTTGGCGCTCCTAATCGATTAATAACAGATCAGGGAACATCGTTCACAAGTAACAGCTTCCGTTCATTCACAAAATCTACCGGCATCAAGCATGTTCTCAATGCAGTGGCTACGCCACGTGCTAACGGTCAAGTCGAAAGGTTCAATAGAACAATCTTAGACGCTTTGTCGGCCAGAACTCATGGCAAGGATGACAGAAGTTGGGACGAATACGTACCTAACATTCAAATAGGGCTTAATACTACTATTCATAAAACAACCGGTAAAAGTCCTTCTGAGCTCTTGTTTGGTTTCAAAATTAATAGTGGTTCCGAAAACGTACTTAGTGACATCATAGACGACACAAGGGACGCGTCTACCAATAATTTAGATCAAATTCGAGAACAAGCCAGTGCGCGCATTATAGAACAACAACAAAAAGATAAAGCTAGATTCGACTCCAAAAGAAAAACCAAACATGATTATACAGTGGGTGACCTAGTAAGCGTAAAAAGAGAGGTTCCTAGCGACGGAAAATCTAAAAAGCTAGTTAATAAATATCAGGGCCCTTACCGCGTAACTAAACTGCTACCTAATGACAGACTTGCAATCGAAGACACGCCATTGACACGCAAGCCCGGCCGGCCCCTATACAATAATATTGTTGCAATAGATAAACTTAAACCTTGGCTAGTTTTTAATAAAAATTATGATTCCTCCGAAAATTCCGATGATGATGGCGGTATATCTCAAAATGATGATCAGAAGTCTGATAGCGATTAAAAGCGTAATTCCGTTTCTCTTGTTGGACTAACAATGTGAACTTTATACCCAGTACTAGATAAATAAATCATAGAGTTACTTATCTGTTAACCTTAGTTACATGCTAAGTTAAACCAAATATTATAACTCGAAAAAAAAATGTATTAAGGTATGTACATTAAGATGCCTAGATTTATACCTAGATTTAGATACCTAGACTAAGATACCTAGATTAAGATACTTAGTTTAAGATGTCTATACCAAGATAGGTATTTGACTTAGTCAATATTTATCATTTAAGTACCTTTCAATAGTTGATTACTAAACTGCATAGGCTAACGTACCTGCGAGTACGTATGTATGTTAAGATGATGAATAACGAAATTATTAATTATTCACAACTGTTTACTTCTGTATAAGGTGATTATATCGGTTATGCTTCAGCTATTTTGTTCTTATACATCAATCGTAGTTACTTAATTTACCAGTAACTTAAAGCGAAGGGACTCGCTAAAACTGCAGGATGACCGAGCTGTTAGGAATCAGTTAGGAATTGTTATAGTAAACCATATATTTAATTTTATAAACGTTAGAAGTATATTTTAAGTATAATTTTAGAATATCTTTCTGCTCACGATTTACAAAATAGTTAAATGTATTAACCTAATTAGTTATTTTATTGATTTTTGTTTTCATCCTGGCAACACTGACTCGCTCGCCGCCCCGTTGCGCCCCCCCGCTAAGTAGTAGAGGGGACTTTTAAGCGCGAGCGCAACGGGCAAGTGGGTCGAGTCAGTCTTGCTGCGAAAGTCGTGTCGAATAGACGGAAAACAAGTCATAGTTTACACGAGTGCATAAATCCGAAATTGTGGTATAAGTGCTGTTTGAAACTATTAAGGTATGTACACTGTATTAATAACAAGTGATTAATGTTAACGACAAATTATATTAGTGTTGTGATTATTCTTTATTTTCAACAAAAATAAATGCCTGAGAATCAATTTGGAGTTTCCTTTCATAAGGTACTGACAGACGTGCTCATTACTAGCATGCTCAAATCGGAGCACGCAAAACTCACGTGACTTTGATTTTCGCGTGCTCCGATTGGTTTGAGCATGCTAGTAATGAGCACGTGTGTCAGTACCTTTACCTGCGGCCATCAACACTGCCGTCCTTACGAAAAGTGCAATAACTCGAGTTTTGCCCCAAATTGAGATAATTAATGGAATCTGCAGAATGAGATCTAAATATTCTTTTTAGACACTTTTTACGTATCCATGACGTTATAGTGATGCAGATACAAACAAAACAAAAAAAAATCTTTAACCGCGTTTTTCTCGAAATCAGGTTTAACCTAGTTATTGCACTTTTCGTTAGGACGGCAGAACACAGCACAGCAACAAAAATTACCTGTCCTGTCACGTCAAAAAATATTATAAAATACTAAAGACAGCTGCGTGAAACATGAACGGAGTTTTTCAATAAGAGTCTGGTCAAGAAAATTAGTTAGTTTAGTATACATTCAATTTTTGCTAAGCTTATGTCAGTTTCAAGAGTTATGACATCTTCCATCGTGTGTATTGGTCTTTATTCCTACATTGACAAGTGAGTGAGTGACAATTTGTTTTTGACAGATTTTCTAACCATGTTTGTCACGATAGTTCTCGATAGTATTTTGTGATCCCGTTTCCGATTGAATTGTGCAATAATTATAAAAAACATTTATTCCTGTATATAGTAACAAAATCACAGCAAGATGTGGAAAGGTTTGAGATTGACACGCTCTCAGTTAAGAAAGTTTCATCACAATGGCCCCAAATTTCAGCCTGTCGGTGTCCCCGCTATAGATTCTGTGCTGAACCAATGGTACGAATTCTGCAAGAAGCCACCTAAAGGATTTGAGAAGTATTTCGAGCCAGGTTCAAGTCAAAAACAGGCTAAAAGTCCAGGTACGGATAAAGAAGCGCCGCCTACGCCCTCGAAAGCTGCTCAACCGCCTCCGAAACCGACTACTGCCCAGGATAAATGGAACATGAACATGTTCAGTGGCAGCTCCGGTGGTGGTGGTGGCCGCGCTGGTTACGAAGGCCAAGATAGAGAAAAATGGATGATGTTTGGTGCAATGGGCATTGTAGGTATATTAGGATCTATAGCATACTTCGAACTTCGCTACAGAGAGATTAGCTGGCGGGACTTCGTCAATTTATACCTACATAAGGGTACTGTGGAAAAATTAGAAGTTATCAACAAAAAATGGGTGAGAGTGAAACTGCATCCAGGCTCAGCCATAGATGGAAAAGTCATTTGGTTTGCTATTGGCAGTGTAGATTCATTTGAGAGGAATTTAGAAAACGCACAAGTAGAGATGAGTGTTGATCCACCAAACTTCCTTCCTGTTATTTATAAGACTGAGGTTGAAGCCTCAAGTTTAACAGGCATGCTCCCAACCATACTTATTATAGGATTTTTAATTTATATGATGAGAAGATCAGCAGACATGATGGGGCGCGGTGGAAAGAAGGGCGGTGGACTTTTTGGGGGTGTTATGGAGTCCACAGCTAAGCTTATTAATCCCACCGATATTGGTGTCAAGTTCCAAGATGTTGCTGGATGTGAAGAAGCTAAAATAGAGATTATGGAGTTTGTCAACTTTTTAAAGAATCCTCAGCAGTACATTGACTTGGGTGCCAAAATCCCTAAAGGAGCCTTGCTCACTGGCCCCCCTGGTACTGGTAAAACATTGCTAGCGAAGGCCACTGCAGGAGAAGCCAATGTACCATTCCTTACCGTCTCAGGATCTGAGTTCTTAGAGATGTTTGTGGGTGTTGGACCCTCTCGAGTCCGTGACATGTTTTCTATGGCCCGTAAACATGCACCGTGCATCCTCTTCATTGATGAGATTGATGCAGTTGGCAGGAAAAGAGGAGGACGTAGTTTTGGAGGTCACTCGGAACAGGAGAATACCTTGAATCAGCTTCTGGTTGAAATGGATGGGTTCAATACTACGACAAATGTTGTGGTTCTGGCTGCTACAAATAGAGTAGATATTCTGGATAAAGCCCTGCTAAGACCTGGTAGATTTGACAGGCAGATATTCGTTCCTGCTCCAGATATTAAGGGAAGAGCTTCAATTTTCAAAGTTCATTTGACTCCTCTGAAGACCACCATTGATAAGGCGAAGCTGGCACGAAAGATGGCTGCACTTACTCCAGGTATAATACATTTATTAATATAAGGCCTGATTTTTCCATCGCCAGATAACTTTTATTCGAGGAACAAAATTGACGTTTGACAGTTTTTATATGAAATAACTGTCAAAATTTCAAAATTATTCCTCGAATAAAGTTATCAGATGATTGAAAAATCAGCCCTAAATTTCACAAAATATTTGCCACTAGTTACCAGAATTTTTAGTGCCAAACTTAGGGTGCTTTCAATTTAGACGTTTCGTGTCGGACCGCTGCGGTGCCGAAGCGGCGCGTTTGTCGTATTGCGCACGGACGGTTGTTTGTTTTCATAAAAACAAAATTCACAGAAACTACTCCTACCTGCTAACTCCTCTTCATTTTATGTACGGTCACCAAAGGAGATAAGTAACCAGGGTCGTCGGAATAGTTGAAGTTTAGTAAGAAACCAATGGATGTTTTCGAATAAAATTAAATTAAATTAATAGAAACAAACAGTTCACTTATCAAATTAATTTTCATTCGAAAATATCCATCAATTTCTTACTAAACTTCAAATATACCCGACGACCCTGGTTACTTATCTCTTTTGGTGACTGTACTTAGTATTTATTTAAAAAAAATAAGTAAGTACTTTATACTAATCCATACTTAAGCAAGGATACTTAGGATATCCACTTGACTGCACAACATTGAAAAACGTGGCATGTTTTCAAGTGATATAGAATCATAAAAAAATTATTAACATCTCGTAAGTACTTACTCGTCCAATTTGTTGCAACATCATTAAATTTCGTATTAACATCGTTATTCATCTAACAGTTATGGTAAATAAGATTCAAATACAATATTTTTCAACCCACCATGTTGATTGTTTGGGCGCCAACTTCAGTCTGCGCATTTGAAACAACTGTCGAATGTTTACGAGCCAACTTATGTCAATGTATTTGTAACTATATTCCGCAAGGGTTAACTTGAGACCCGAGCGACTCGCCATCGAAGCCTCAGTGTCGCCCGCTTACGTCATCCGAGCGAAGTCTCAAGTTAACTCTTGCGGGTTGTACAGCCGAATATTGCCAACTTCTGTCATCGCATCTGAAACTAATCTTATAGGTTGCACGATACGTCGAGACGGTTTTTAGGCGATCTCAAAGCGGAGCTTACCATCGAGGCCATTAAGAGTCCATTAAGAGGAAATGCAGGGGTCGTTTCTCCGTAGAAACACTCTCGTCTGTTTTCTTTCTGGTTAATGACCATAAAGCAATGATTTTTTAAAGAATAATATTATACGAACTACTTGTATGTCCCTATGTTTTCCTTTTTGATGATACATTGTTTTTATAAGCACTAGAACTGTCAAAAAATGCCGATTTAAACCACTGTCAACAGAGGCTTAATGTACAAATTTGACAACTATTAATGAAAAAAGAAAAACATTGGGACACAGTATAATAAAATTATCATTCTTATTCAGTTTATGACATATATTTTAAATTGGTCAAATATTGGAGGAGGAAATAGGCGAGAGGCGAACCCCGAATTATGACTTTTTACTTAGGCTTTTTCAAAAGACTGCATTTCCTCTTAAAACAGTTGCAGATGCGCGAATATAGCTCTAACAGTGGACAAGCAACTTTAACACGCACACCCGCCAAAATCAAAAGCAAATAATATGCTCACTGTTAGAATGGAACTCGACATTACGACCGCAATTTTTTAGTAAAAGAAAATAACACTTATTTTCCTTCTGCTTCAACTTTAACTCCCATCCTAAGATCCTAGAAGATAATGTTATTATGATTTTTTTTTGTTACTATAAATATATTTTTAATCTTTTTTCAGGTTTCACTGGCGCTGACATCGCAAACGTCTGCAACGAAGCCGCTCTCATCGCCGCTCGAGAGTTAGCCAACGACATTACCATGAAGAACTTCGAGCAAGCCATCGAGAGAGTGGTCGCTGGCATGGAAAAGAAATCCAACGTCCTCCAACCTGATGAGAGAAAGATTGTGGCATACCATGAGGCAGGCCACGCAGTCGCCGGCTGGTTCCTACAGCACGCCGACCCACTACTCAAAGTATCCATCATCCCCAGAGGAAAAGGTCTCGGATACGCCCAGTACTTACCCAAAGAACAATATCTTTACAGCAAAGAACAGCTGTTCGATAGAATGTGTATGACACTCGGTGGCAGAGTCAGCGAAGAGATTTTCTTCGGCAGAATCACAACGGGCGCTCAAGATGACCTAAAAAAAATAACCCAAAGCGCATACGCACAAATAGTCCACTACGGCATGAACGCCAAAGTAGGCAATGTATCGTTCGAAATGCCCCAACCTGGTGAAATGGTAATCGATAAGCCATATTCGGAAAAGACAGCCGAATTAATCGATTCCGAAGTCAGAGAATTGATCAACACCGCCCATGTATTCACAACCGAGTTGCTAACTAAACATAAGGATAACATTTCCAAAGTAGCAGAGAGGTTGTTGAAGCAGGAGATTTTAAGTAGAGAGGACATGATTGAGCTTCTTGGAAAGAGACCCTTCCCTGAAAAGAGCACTTACGAGGAGTTTGTAGAAGGTACGGGATCCTTAGACGAAGACACGACATTACCTGAAGGCCTAAAACAATGGAACCAAGAGAAAGCAATCACACCTCCTTCAGAAAGTGTAAAAAAGCCGACGCCAACTCCCCCCACCGCACCCAAGTAATAAAAATTAAGCCTTTACGTTGTAGTTTGAGTGTAGTCAGTTTTACGTGAAAATATTTTTATTACCTTTAAGTTGAAAAGGTTTTTCTTTATTTATGTCTGTCGACGTGTGTACATGACTTAGGTTTGTTTTTTGTAGTCTGAGAGCGAATTGATTATCTGGAAAAGGTATCAGCATTTACTATGTCAACTGTTAAGTAGGTTTACAAACAAAAGTCAGGATGTTAGTCACCTTTAAAACTGTTAAGCTGAGTGGGTAGTTGAGACCGCGAAATTCAAATGTTCTTACGTTTTTTTGCAATTTGCAGGTGTCAGGTTGTATCTTGATCAAAATATGATTCGCGACAATAACAGGTACATATTTAGAGATTTATAATCATTAATACATCTTTCTAAGTTAGATTTCCATAAGAGATTGGTGGTTGGTAGTAGAAATCTAACTTAGAAAGATATATTAATGATTCTAATGATTATAATTATCTCGCGAATCATATTTCGAATCAGATACAATCTGACACGGACTGCAAATTGCAAAAAACGTAAGAAAATTTTAATTTCGCGGTCTACCACTATCCATTCAACATAAACCAAGAATCAAAATGTTTTGAACATTTGTATAGCTCCCTCACTATATCTGTTTTGTAAAATAAACAAATTCCAGTCTTTCAATACTGTTTTGATTTTTTATACTTATTTCGCTTTTAGTTTTATTAGTTGTTAATAATAATTCAACGATACCTCGCCTGTGTTTATAACGCAAAAGCTGGCTAACAAAATTATGTAGAATTTAGATAACTTAAAAATGAATTTATCTTTGGGACAATGTAGCATTCAGTATTTGTGTGTATTCTCTGCTGGACTGGGTTAAAACTGCGGAATTAATTGTAATAAGATTTTGTGGGTCTTAACCGTTCAAGCCATAAAAGTTGAATGAACTTTGAGAGAAAGCTTAGAAATGCTGTTGATTTACTTATAACAATAGATTTTTACGTTGAAAATTTGCTTTTTTTTATTTCTGTTTCACCTCTGCCATAACCGCAATGAACAGCCGTCGAATATGTACAGACGCCAGCACATCAACTTGCTACAATCTGTCAAAAGATTTTGAACTTTATCGCTAGAGCATTAGGTTCAAGGTTGATTGGGAAAATTTGACAGTGTCGGATAGCTTGATGTGCTGACGTCTGTACAACAAAGACTTCACTTAGCATGATACGGATGGAAGAAGACAGCCGTCAAAGGATTTCCTAAGTTTACACAGGATTCTATAATATTCTCTGTCTATAACTAAGAACACGTGTTTATTCGGGAAGATGTAGCGTTGGAAGGCCTCCCCCTAAAAGGACCGATGACTGTGAAGGCCGCAGGAATCCGCTGGATGCGGAAAGCACAGAACCGGTCGAAGTGGAGGAGCTTGGGGAGGTCTATGTTCCAGCAGTGGATATCTTTCGGCCGAAATGATGAATGATCTAACTAAACAAGCTGTTTCTTTGTGGTATCATTGAATTCATCATTATGAACAACTTTTATTACGGGACCAAAGCAAATCACAAATAAAAGTGTCCTATACATTTTATAGTTAGAAGATACCTAAGCGAACTTTTATAATTATGGATTAATGAAACGATCTTGCCCTCGTTAGCACATTATTTCTTTGTTGCTTTGAAGATTAAGATAGGGCAAGATTAGCGCCGCCATTTCAAATTCGGGAATTCCCGCTTTGACAGTTCCACAGAATACTAAGTATTTTGTATTCACCGGCCGTGGCATGAGGTCTTCAATGTCTGTTAGAATATGTTGCATTTAATTTTAACCTAAGAAAATAGCATAACCAAAGAACATAACAAAATAAACACGTAAAATCACCAGTTTGACACGGAGTAAGCAGAACATCACGAACACAGTTTGGTTTGTATGTACAGTCAACTGCAAATCAGTGGCAGCACTTGAACTACGAATTACCAATAATGTACCTACGATTTATTAAACCTCACGTAAAAGCAAATAGGTTTTCAAACTTACCGCCACTTACCATCTGTTTGATTTCCGTGTTATTGTTTTTTTTTTTTATAGTGAAGTGTACCTGCCATAACTACACTAAGAGAGTGGTTGTGTCGCGACCCCGCGTCAAAACATTTTGAGTGTACCTACCTACTTATACATGCCTATAAACACAAGGCGTAATAATTGACATGCATACGCATTGGTACTTACTTATTACTGTTAGAGTACCTACCTGCTAATCTTGCTATGCGCGTGACCTTGATTGATATGGTCAGTGTATGATGCAATGGCGTTAAGCTTTTCTTAGTCGTGTTATGACTACTATGTTTACGATTATGTCACAAAATAATAAATAAATCCATGCTTTTATTTTTGCGTAGGTACCTAGCCGAAGTCGGCTGGGTGATATGAGATAATTTTTGGCGCCAATTTGTTTACTCACAAACGGTCATGGATAAAATTAGAGCGGGAAATATGAAGAGTGCGTGAAAAGCAGTATGGTTGTCAAGTAGGTACCTATTTTCCGCAAAGCTTGCTTTCAACGGGAATTGAGAGAAAGTATGGAGGAAAAGGGTAATTTGTTTGTTTGAGTGTGGTCACAGAAGTGGTTTAAGGATTAAAATAATTTACTACATTTCGAGTACCAATATATTTAATTGGCCACTGGCTGAAATTAAAGATTTACATTTGCCTCCCCTCCAAGTAAGTCGAATGCAGTAGGGCAGGCACTTTCGCGCGGGAAACAAGTCTCCTTGCATCCCGTTATGAAACATACAGGCCGGAGGATCCGCGCAACAGTGCCTGCCCTGTACAAAAATTGAAGGAACAACTTCAACAAAAAAAAAACAGGGTTATATTAAAATTATAATATGAAAATATTCAAATATCAGCTGAAAATACATCCAGCCTTATTTCTGTTTATTTAAATATTCACTACATTTACTTTATACATCACCAATTTCTTAAGTAAATTCAGTTTTTGTACAATATAAAAAGAATCTTATATTATCATCTATGTTTACACGCGAGAAGTGTATAACACGCCCGCAATCGCATTACAGCTTGATCTAACCGAGCGAACGAGAAATAAAGAGAAATCGTAACAAAATATTTAAAATTATGGTAATTATTACAAGTAACTACACTATTTTTATGTTCAACATTTTATGTCAATATTCATTATTATCTATACTTAATTGAAGCCTATGATATAACATTATAAATGATGAAAAACATTTTTCTTCATGATATCATTCAACAATTAATCCATTAACAACTTGCATCCATTTACTCGTATCTATCGAACGGAAAATTATCACTAATCTCAGTAACAACAAAAGGTCCATATCAATGACAGTCTCTAATTTTTTCCCCTTTCGGTTTTCGGCCCCTCTTTTTACCGGCGGAAGTTACACCGGCGAGCGCCATTGCGGCGCGTTTCGCGAGACACGACTTGCAGAACCAGTCTTCTGTTGCACCGGGCTCTTCTGTGATGCCGACACACACCCAGTGGTACCACCCGTCGCAGCCGTCGCAGCCGATCATCGGCGAGCCGTTGTCAGGCCGGCCGCATGCGGGACATACCCAAATCTTATTCCCGTGTTCGTCCACGTAATAAGGCGTGGGTAACGGTCCGGTCGGTTTCTCGACCGCTGCGGGAGGCAGCAGCGGAGCCGGTGCCGGTGCCGGTGCTGGCGTTGGTTCTTCCGAAATCGATGCAACGTCATCGTCAAAAGTTTCCACGTGCCCTTTCTTGCACAGTGGTTTAATTAATATCCGTTTATATTTCGATGAGGAGGATGGAGTATTTTTTCGGGGTGGCGAGCTTGCGGGCGGCGGTGAAGACGAGTGGCCTTCGATGTCTGCGATGTGGTTGTGTTTCGAATGCTTCTGCTTCGGCGGCCTCGTTACTAGCGCGGATATTTGCGCCAGTTCTGGAGAGCGACTGTGCTCTCTGGACATTGGCTCGTCCTTCATCGGCGATTCCTCCTCCTCATCTTCCTTCTTGATCACCGGTTTGATATTTAACTTGTATAAATCCGGCGAACTCGGCGGCATTGGTGAATTCGAGTTGGACGAGCTTAGCTTGAGCGTAAGCTTCGGGACTAAACCGTCCGCTAGCTTTTCTTTCTTCTTATCCTTCTTTTCTTTCTTTATTTTATCTTTCAACTCTTGCCTCTCCTCCTTTTCTCTTTTCTTTTCAGATTTATCTTTGTTTTTATCCTTTTTATCTTTTTTCTTCTTGATTTTGATGCCATCTTTATCTTTCTCCTTCTTTTCTTTCTTATGTGACTTATCCTTTTTCTTTTCAGAGTTTTCAAGTTCTCTTTCCTGCGGAAGTTCTGGAGACGGTACTCTAACAGGCTCTGGTACAGGTTCTGGTTTCTTTTCCACGATAGGTTCTGGCGTCGGCAAACGTGGCGGGATGGGAGACCGCCTAGGCGGCTCTTGTCTCACGGGGTCCATTTTAGGAGGATTTAATTCAATAGTTATATCTGGCGTAACAGGAGGCATTTTATACATATTCGACTTGTGATCTTTATGCGACTTGGACTTATGCTTCTGCAAAATGTTTGGAATGGTTTGAGATTTGTGCTTGTCGTGTCTGTCCTTTTCTCGGCCCATCATCGAAGGTTTATGCATGCCTCTGTCATCGTCATTGTCAACAGGAATCACTTCTAAACTAGGACGACGACGTAACATTGAAGGTATTTTCATAGGGGAAGATCTGGATGTGTGAGGGAAGTTACCCATAGGAATAAGTGGATTTCGAATACCAGGATTAAGACCACCTGGCAAGAAACTAGTGCCAGGGATCAAGCCAGGTCCACCTGCGCCTAATGCAAATGGATTGGTGAGCAAATTTGATGGTTGTAACCCTCTCAGTGCTGGATTATTGGCCAACTCAGCTAGGAAGTCACTACCAGGTATTAATCCAGGAGTAGGTATTAAACCTGGACCAGGCATTAGACCTCTCCCTGGAGTCATAGCAGGGAAGAATGGAAAACCAGGTGGCATTTGTGGCAACTTTGATTCATTCTTTGGCCTACTTGATTTGGGTGGTTTTATACCACTCATTTTCATACTTTGCTTTTCAGCTTGTGCTATCTCAAATGCTATCTGCTGTTGTTTTTTCAACAACTTTGCTTCTAGTTTTGCAGCTTTATCTTTCTTGTCCTTATGTTTCTTTTCTTTCTTAATTTTTGGACTGACACTAGCTATATCTTTGGGATAAGGTACTTGCAGGGATTTATTAATTGATATACTAGGACGATGTTCCATTGGTGGGGCTCTAGAAGCCATAGGATGCACATCTATAGAATCATCATCAATGTTTATCACTTCATCAGTCCTCAAGTCCATAACTTTAGACAAATCTACAGCACTATTATCATTATTGTTCACAACGGGCTCTTCAGGTTTCACTCTAAAAGGTTCATGGGATCTACTTTCAATTGCATTATCATGTGTAGAATTTTGTAACCTTGAGATCATTGTATCAGACTGCAATTTTTCATGAACAACCTCTGGAGTGATTCTATCTTCTTTCGATTTGTTCGATATCCTTTTAAATATATTAATCTTTGATCTATCTGGTTGAGAGGCCAATTTCTCCTCTTCGTCAATTACTTCCTTCTTAATTTCCACTTCGGGTACAAAGGAATTTGTGGAAGGATGTGATTTATGTAGAGGAATAGAATTAGAAACAAGTGGAGATTTTGAAATAGGTATTTTTCTTGGTACAGGAATTGTATCCTCGGTTAGTACTGAGTTTCTGGGCATCACTAATGGTGCCGGTGATGGTGGTGGTGGTGGTTGTTGTTCAACAGGCTCCTGCTTGATGTGAGGAACCGGTCTCACTGGTTCAGTCACAGGAGGTGGTGGTGGCATCACAGATCTCGAAGGTTGCGGGGGTGTTGGCGCAGCCTTCGGCGCTGGCATGGTCACATGATTATGATGTGTAGGATGGACATCCTTATTTTTCATAGGATGACCAGGTGGATACTTATTCAATTTACTACTATCCTTAGATTTACTACCCTCACCTTTATGACTCTTATCTTTTCGTTTACTTTTCATAACTTTACCATTCAATAACTTATTCTTCCTAGATTTCTTATCACTTTTCTCTACTATTGGTGCCTTCATTACATTAGAATGATGTGAATTTGCTTTATGTTTGTCATAATGTTTTTCTGACACAATGGCAGGAGGCCGTGCCTCAGGCAGTTTACCCTCACGCGCCGGAGACAGGAACCCTGACATAGTCATCATCACACTGCTGATTTCTCTAGTCCTTTCCTCCTCATCCAAACGTAACCTTGGTCTTTTACTGTTTGGTAATGAAACTGGATCAGTGGGTCTCTTGAAGATTTCCTTGTTTTTATCTGGGCTATCGGTGACTGATATTTCTGGACTTGTACATGTTGCATTACTATTGTCAACATTATCAATGCCATTTTGACGGATCTCAACAGTCCCTGCCACAATAGGTGTATCCCTTTCCTTTTCAGGGTACATAGGGGGCAAGTGCTCATGCACATGCATAGGTCTCGTGACCACTTCATGACTTCCAGGTTTGAGAAAGTTCAAATTAGATTCTTTAGGTTTAGGGAACTTTTCAGAGGTTACCGGTGCTGGCACGGGTGGAACGCACCTAGTGTACTCTGTCAACTCTGGTAAATGAATGTGTAGGTCACGAAATACTAATCCTAAGTCATGTAAATTTGGTTCAGTCCTATTAAATTGTTCGGCGTATCTATTAGCTTGTGTCCCAAGTGACCGTATGTACTTTTCCAGCACATGCACCAAAATGTCCAGTGGAGTTGAGTTTATACCGTTCCATCCTATAGTTTGGCATATTTGCGCAACATTCCTTCGCAGTATCTCGCGGGCGTACGCCTCTGACATTATGACACCAACAAGTTATCTGGAACAAACGAATATATCGCATTTATTACGATAGTTCACAGCTAATTGACTAACAAACATATAATTTGGCGTATTCATCATGTTCACAATAATAAAGAATCATGTTACGAACGTTAGGACTCCTGAAACAGCGAATCTCATGATTTTTATACCTGCAAGTGTCTAGTAGTACAGAGTCGTGATTCCGAATAGGTGAAAATTTCAAGTTTGGAACACACATGTATGCTTCACTACAATCTTAATAACTCAAGGATAATTTATAAAAACACATAAAGCGTTTACAATGCAAAATAACGAAGTGTTTACGTAAAAACTTCTCAGCATTCTAAAAACACAGTGCCCCGTGCGCCATGATTGCATTTTGGGTTGTCAATGTTGAGTGTTGCTGCGCTAAAATAATTAAAAGGCGGTCTATTAGAGATGCGTTCACGGTGAACGGAAAATATTTAATCGACAGATGTGTGAAAGGAAAATACGGTATTTAGAAGGTCCCAGTTAAAGTGGCATCTTTATTTTATTTTGATTTGGCTCTTAGTGACATTTGATAAAATAATGTATGGCATTCACACATGGGTAAACGGTAAACACTTACATACACTTGCAAATTATTTTAGCGATTTAATATCTAGGTCAAAGCGCCTTTGATATATTTATGTAATTCGGAAAAACATTTATACATGTATAAAAAAAATCGGTTCTTTTCTTTATAACTTTGTGAATACCTAACCTATAATTATGGAGGATAGAAAGGTAAATTATTAGGACGAATTATGGTTATGATATGACAAAGCAAACAACCCCCATTATTTTAGGTTCTTGACGATGAAAACGTTTGTTGTATTGTTGATTTGATTTATAAGTTTTATCAATAGGTATGTACATCAAAATCATAGGATTAGACCGCAGATATAGTGGACCGACAAATCCGTTATCCTAGTGATGGTCGTGGGAACTCACTTGATGCAGACTGTGTATAGTGTGGTGAAGTTTGAGGGAGGCTGAGGGAGGCTGATAGTTATCATGATAATTATGAGGACAACATGAGATGTTGTCTACTGGCATGAATTCATGATGAGACAATGGGATTAAAAACAGAAAGTTCGTCATTGGTGGCAGCACTGCTGTCCGTCCGCAAACCGCCATTGTTGCGTATGTGTTCAATGTTACGTCAATCACAAATTAAACGAAAACTAGATAAAAATTTTTGCGATTTGGAGTGTAAGTACAGTTAAAAGACGAACTAAGGAAAGGTCAATAACCTCGAGTTGTGTTTTTTGACCTTAAATTATTTTTGTTGAAGACTAACGTACAACAGAAATAACCAGATTGCAGTTGAAATCAACTCACGGTTGATCTTCTTGACTGAAATACTTCAGAGATGTTAATTCTAGCACTGATTTATTATGGTAATTTATATACACACACCTAATGTACAGACGCCAGCAGATCAAACTAACCGAAACTGTCAAATTTTCCCAACCAACTTTGAACCATAAGCTTTAGCGATAAAGTTGAAAATCTATTAAATAAATTTGACAGATTGTAGTATCTTAATGTGCTGGCGTCTGTACATAATACCACACCACAAGTGCCATTTTTGCAGTGTGCAAATATGCTTTTGCAGTCATTAATTAATTACGCCTAAAAGAAGTCTTTTGGTAACAAAAATGTATGGAATAAGAGCTAGCTATCATATTCTTGGACTAGTGATAGTAGCGATATTTGAAGTGAACAAGTGGCAGTTTCTATGTCCATTGTTTGGATTTGTTTTCCTGTAGACTGTCTTCAGTCTTTTAACAGTTTATCTACTGAGGTTTGTTCTACTGTTATACATTTCTCTAGTGGATACACGACACTGACCTGTATTATACTTGTATGATAGAGGTCAGTGATACACGACTATAATGAAAGTTTCATTATAGTCGTGTATCACTGACCTCTATCATGAAACGTAATAGCCTATGTTGGTACTGGTGGCAGGCACGGTGGCGGACAGCTTATAACATTACTTCTTTTATTTGTACATAATTAAAATTATTTTAATTTTATTTCATAAAGAAAATAATAATTACTAAATCCCGGGTGGTTCGTTTTGAACGAAGAGGCAGAAACGTTCGAACTCAACTTTAAAAAAAAAGCTGACAGTTTGTCAAATCCTCTAATGGTCGACGGACTGTGATATGCTTTTTGTAGATAGAATTTCATAATTCTTCGTTTTTATACTCGAAATAAGCGTTCATATTCAGAGACACGCGATAATCTCACAAATTTATACATAAAATTGCGCTTGGCAGCATGAGGGGCTGATTAAATCGTGTAAAAATTTTCACGTAGCGATTGGAAGAGTTCGAGCACTATAGTTTTAACGTTTTATAACTTTTTCATGTTAAAACTGTTGATTTTGTGGGTTGAGTGGTGAAGTTTGAAGATGACTACGTCTTCTGAGGACGTTTTGCTCAGCGTGGGCGGCGTGAGGTACAAGAAGGGAGATGGCACTTTGTATGTTATGAACCAAAGGTTAGCATGGATGTTGGAAAATAGAGACACAGTGGCTGTATCACATAAATATGCGGATATTAAAAGTAAGTAAATAAAATGTTATTATCTCTACATATGTTCCAGAATATGCTTCCTACTCTTATAAGACTAGAACTAAACATTAACATTGTATTAAATGCATAAAGCTTTCTATGTGTTCTTCAATTAATGTTATTCACACATCTCTATTAGATAAACATGTAGCGATTGCAGCTGTCTGTGTACACCACCTGCCTGGCTATCATGTTACATAGATTACTATACTTTGACTAAACGTAAACATGGCTACACTGAGCTTATTCCAAACAATATTACATTATTTCTAGATATACTAAACATAGTATGTACACTCACTAGAAAAGATTAATAAGTACTAGATAACGCAATTAGTATTAGAAGGCTTTATCATTGAGTAAGATAATATGCATCATCATTCTGAATGATCATTCAAGTACTCATCATCGTAATAATAACAGAGTGGTACCTGACTCTGGACACAGGACCTAGTACTACAGGGTCACAGAATGTTAACACCTAGTGTAAGCATGTTTGGACCTGTCTTAATAGTCGTGTGTATGCTATCAACATAACCTTGAATGAGATGATTCATCTTTATTTTTGGCCACTTGAACTTCGTGGTGGTCTTCCTTTTGTTTCACAAATACCCAGAAGTGTTATAGAGGAATAATAGAGTTTGCAGTGTCAGGAAATGTAAGAAAACAAAAATGCAAATGATGTTTATGCTATCTGGTCAAACAGCAGAAATTACAGAACATTTGAATATTAAAGTATTTTAAATATGGAAAAATCTTTAGTGTCTTAACCTCATTCTTGGTGTTTAAAAGGGTTGCCCTTTTCCAAACCTTGTGTGGCCTATATAAATAGCAAAATATAATATCCTTAGCATGATAGCTAGTCGGCTGGACTGTAGCTACATCAGTCATTGCTGCGCCATTTGTCATGGAATGGTGCAGTAGTGATTGTTTATTGTATTTCAGTTTTATGTTTTGCTGTGGGTAGTTTTTAAGTATTACTAACACTAGGTCTTTAAGAACATTGTTACTAACAAAATGGGCACCTTGGTCTGAAATAAAGTATTTATTATTATTATTATAAATAAATATTTGAGTGTGGATATGATTGATCATGAATTAATAGTTTAAATTGAATTACTTTCATCCTTTTCAAGATTGCCTCAATTTTACTTTCATTAAATTATTTTATAAACTCAATTTCCTAGTAATAAGCACTATTGTATTGTATTTCTCATGTAAGTGACTGTAGTCTTTTATGAGAATAAATTTCTTTAAACACAATTACCACTATTAATTCCCTTCCACTTTTTTCAGCACAAAAAATATCCCCAGTGGGAAAACCAAAAGTGCAACTGCAAGTGGTATTACACGATGGCACATGTTCCACGTTTCATTTTGTCAACACTGCGGGTGCCGACGCACAGGCTAAAGACCGGGATCAGGTGAAGATGTTGCTGCAAAACTTACTACCAAAGTTTAAGAGACAGATTGATGGAGAACTGGAGATGAAATCTAAGTAAGAGGTCTTTGAAATTAAGTTTAAGTAGGATAAGTTTATCTAAGGAAAGTGCTGTCTGTAATAGGTTTGTTTAGCTTAAGGCGATGCATAATCAAACACTTTGAGGAAATGGTGCTACACCTGAATCGCTTTAGCATGGCAATAGTGGGTCAATTCCAATTTTATAGTAATGTCTCCATAGTTTTATTGATGATTCTGCCAATGTCAAGGTTGAAGAAAACAAAGTGTATTTGCTGAGGTTGACCGGTTATACTACCTTTAGTAATAATAGCGGTCATTGACCCACCTACATTGTCTAGCATTATTTATTTCAAAAATTGAAATAAAGTCTGGAAAAACTAAGTACTTAGTTCATTGTTTGGGCTTCCTTCGGAGAGATATTAGTGACAGGCAATGACTGCTATTGCCATGCTAATGTGCTTTGGGTATAATTTTTTTAATGATTGAGTTGCAATGCAAACAAACTAATACCCGTATTTACAAACATTACTATGAGGTCTCACGGCGCGCGCGGACGCACCTTTCCAAAAACCTTTTTTTTTTTTGGGCAATTGAGCTTATGTCGAGTATGCTGCCAGTGCAGTGCAGTGTTCCAAAAACTTATTCAAAGTCAATACTTACTACCCCTTAATGTTTATGAATTTAAAGGCTTGCCACATGGAACGCATTGAGAAATGCCTTACTTCGTATACTATTGCTACTTTACTTGACAAGTATTGTTTGTGAATACAGGTGTATATGTATTAGACCTATTTGGTGAATACATTCTGATAGATTGATGAAAGTGTTTATCTCAAGCAGTCAGATCAAAGACTCAAAGTTAGTTAGTTTTGTCTAGCTAGTAAACGATCTTTAGAAGTAGTTTTTATTACTAGACAGATTATCTTGTCATCATCATAATCCATCATCCTGCCCTTGACCCCTGTTACTAGGGGTTGGCACAACACATTTACTTCTTTGATCATCCCCCTCAACCGACCAATCCTCTTGATTCCTGTCCGATCTTTCATATATCATTCTTTGCACAATCCATCCATCTTTTCTTTAAATGCCACTGGTAACTGGCAAACTAATAATGTTATTGTTTATTGGGAAAAAACAAGTTTTTCACGTTTTGTTACTGAGCCAAAACCAAAATGTAGACGAAACTGCAAGATAAAAATAGCTGAACATTTTGTAACCTTTCACTGACATTGTAATAAAAGTGTCGGAAATGTCATGCAAATACAATTAAGCTGTTGGTCCTGGCTGTCATTCGTAGATCTTTGACAGTCGTTACGGGTCGCCAGAAGCCCGAAAGTCTGACAACCAGTCTTACCAAGGGGTATCGTATTACCCAGTAAGTGGGATGTGGAGGTCAGATAGGCAGCCTTTCCATGTAAAATACTGGTATTCAGCTTCATCTGGTTGGTTAGACTGGAAGCCGACCCCAACATAGTTGGAAAAAGGCTAGGCAGATGATGATACATATGAGTAAATACTGTTTGGTCTCGTGGTCGCAAGCGCTACTGCTGAGCGTGGGGTCTTGGGTTCGATTCCCGGGTTGGGCAAAATGTTATCGGGTTTTACCATTAAGGATTTGTTAGTTTGGAAGTTGGCGGTGTGATACCCCCGTACCTCAGAAAGCACGTTAAGCCGTTGGTCCTACGCCTGAGGTCTCTCCGGTCGTGTCGGATTGCCGTCCCAACGGACTATGGGAGTAAGGGAGGAGGGAGTGCACCTGTGTCTGCGGCACACTCAAAATCAAAATCAAAATCAAAATGTTTTATTTCACATAAACCTACATGGGCACTTATGAAACGTCAAAAGCTAGGTGCACGGTTCCAATTGGTCGTTTCCTATGGAGAAGAACCGGCAAGAAACTCCATGGTTACTCTTTTTAAAAATAATTGGCTTTTACAATGTTTCCAGATTACAGTAGGTATGGGAGGACAGCGCAGGCCTGTCAACAAGTATCAAGTACTTGATAAAATAGAAAATGGTCTACAGATCTAAAGTCTATAAGGCCTACAAAGTCCTCACATTTACAAAATAAGAATCTATCGAAAGGATAGATAATAAAAAAAGAAAAGTAATAATAAAAACCTACTAAAAACAAGTGTTATGATTCTCATTAAAACCACTAATAAGGAGGTGAAAAATTTCAAGTGTCTGTATATAATGTCAATTAATAAAGAAATTATGTCAAAAAGTATATAATGTCAAATAATAAAGAAATTATGTCAAAAAGTATGTAAAAAAAATAATAATAATAATTAAATAAAAATTAAACATCGTAATTTGAGAGCAGTTAATAGACATTTACATAGTTACGCCGTTAATGAGAAGCCAGGGAAGCCACATGTGCAGAAGGAATTATTGCTAGACTAGCTTGTCTTCAACGTAGTCTTTAATCGTATAATATGCTTTTTTGATAAGGACACGTTTGATGAGGGTTTTGAACTTTCCATCGCTAAGTTCTGTAACCGGCTTTGGCAACTTGTTATAAAAACGGATGCTGTTTACAAGAAATGACTTGCTAGTTTTAGTTAATCTAAATTTAGGTAACACAATTTCATTTTTACTACGTGTATTTATATTATGGAAATCGCTTCTTATTTTGAAGAGTCCTAAGTTTTTGCGAACATACAAAATACTTTCTAAAATATAAAGAGAAGGCAGAGTTAGTATATCAATTTCTTTGAATTTGTTTCTAAGAGACTCGCGAGGACCCATTTTATAGATTGCGCGGATTGCCCTCTTCTGTAAAATGAAAATTGAATCTACGTCAGCTGCCGATCCCCACAGCAGAACACCATAAGACATAATACTGTGGAAATAAGCAAAGTATACTAACCTAGCTGTGGCTATATCTGTCAACTGCCTTATTTTTCTTACTGCATATGCAGCTGAACTTAATCTACTTGAGAGAGCTCTAATGTGTGCGCCCCATTGTAATTTTGAATCTAAAGTAATTCCTAGAAATACAGTTTCCGTAACAGCATCTAGTCTTTTGCCATCAAGTTCTAAATTCAGACCCACTTGAGGTACATTTGGTAATGAAAACTTAAGACATTTAGTTTTGTTCGCATTAAGTAAAAGATTATTAGCTGCAAACCATTTCGAGAGAACAGCCAGACTATCGTTAACATGTAAGACATCCGTATCTTTTCTATCTATTTTAAAAATAAGGGAAGTGTCATCAGCGAATAAAATGATATCCGACAAGTTAGCCATCATGTAAGGAAGGTCATTAATATAAACTAGAAATAGGAAAGGGCCAAGAATTGAGCCTTGAGGCACGCCCATCTTAACTAGAGACCCCGAAGACGTCGCCCCGTTAACGTTTACTTTTTGCTGGCGATTTGACAGATAGGAAAGAACAAGATCAGCAGCTTGTCCACGAATTCCGTAGTGGTATAATTTACAGATCAGTGTATTATGGTCAACGCAGTCAAACGCTTTTGAGAGGTCACAGAAAATGCCAATTGCATCCTGGGACTTCTCCCAGGATTCCAAAATGTGACTGATGAGTTTTACTCCCGCGTCTGTCGTCGACCTACCTTTCGTGAAACCAAACTGGCGACTATGTAAAATCCCATTTGAATTAAAATGTGACAACATCTGGTCCAGCATGATTTTTTCATAGATTTTGCTCAATGCTGGAAGCACAGATATAGGTCTATAATTGGAGGGATCAAACTTACTACCCGATTTGAAAATTGGTACTACTTTACTATGTTTCATTAAGTCAGGAAACGTACCGCTGTCTAAACATTGATTAAATATGCCTGTTAGGGCAGGGGCAATTGTGTCAATAATATCTCCAAGAACCTTAACAGAAATCCCCCATAAGTCTTCAGTGTTTTTTATGTTAAGACTTTTAAATGCTTTTTTAATTGTGTCAACAGAAATGGGCTTGAATTCAAAGCTTGGAATTTCCTTATTAAAATTTTCCTTAAGAAGGGCTTCAGCTAATATAGGTGATGAGGGGAGAGACTTTGTAACCTCTATTGGGATATTGGTAAAGAAATTTTCTAGTGTCTCAGCAACTTTTAACTTATCTGAAATGGTTTCATTATCAATTTTTAGGGACAACTCATTCTGATCTCGCTGTTTTGTGTTTCCAGTTTCTTTGTTTATTACCTGCCACACAGCTTTTATTTTGTTATTAGACATACTAATATTGTTACTAATTAATTTAGATTTAGCCTCAGCGCAGACTCTTTTGAATATTTTAGAATAGTTCCTTACATAATTATGAAGGGCTTGATCAGAAGTTAATGATTTCTCGTGATACAGATTATATAAAATATCTCTGCTTTTTCTAATGCCAGCAGTGGCCCATTCACTAAATTTTGGTTTAGTATTTATAGTAACTTTTTTTACAGGACAAGCTTTATTGAATTCTTGGCATACTGTAGAAAATAATGTACCATAGTTTATGTTGGGATATTATAGTCCACTTGTGGACTATAATATCTCCCTTGCCGAAGGCTCCTTTCGGCTGATATTTGCCGCCATGATGCACTATTATTCACCAGCACTATTATTATAAGTAAATAATATACTACACAGTGCATGCTGCTTTAATGCAGAGATCATATTATTATGTGAAAACATGAATCTGAAAAATACCGACTAGGTTACAGGACATACTTCTGAAGGTTGCATTCAGGCCTTAATAATGAATGATTTTGTGCACCTGTGTGCTTTTGTGTGTGTGAAAAAGAAATCTATGCTAAACCACAAACAAATGACTGGGTCCAAGAAAAATGTAGGAATTCTAATTTTGTGACATCAATTGCTTTAGTAAAAATGTCCTCAAGAAGTCATTTTAATTACTTTAATTAACACTTTATTTATAATTTATGACCTGACCATGGGCCTCCCTATAACCTTTAGATAAGTCCAACTTGGCAAATTAATAGGAAATTGCAGTTTTTGGTATTAGATAGCTAATACCAGAAACTGCAATTTCTTGAATCTAATGAAACAAACAATAGGATATAAAGTATTAGGATTACTTTATTAGAAACAGTTACAACAACGGATCTAAGAAAAAAAAAACGCTTAGTTAAAACTGCTGACAGAGAAGAGTTCGTTGAAAAACACGCTATTATAGAGGGCGCGCGAATCGTACAGAAACAATGAGGATAGGTTCATGTTTAAATTCTAATATTAGATACAAGAAGGCTTTTGCTATAAGTGTAAGAACTTAGTCCCCCATTTACAACAACTTGTGAGAAAAGAGTTCCTTTATTTGCAGCAATTACATCATCGTGTGCCTAGCCTTTTCCAACCATGTTGGAGACGCTACCAGTCTAAGCAGATGCAGCTGAATAGCAGTATTTCACATAGAGCAACTGCCTATCTGGCCTCCACAACCCATTTACTGAGTAATACAATACCCCTACAGTTTTTACAGTAACTACATTGGTCTTTATTTATTTAAAACTATGCATAAGTAAAAAAGTCCTGTACAACGGTAGACATACTACAATAACAATACAACTACTTACTAATAATTTAATATTTTAATAATTATTTTCTCAGACTACTGTCCTTGCACCCTACATTGAAGCATTTATACGAAGACTTGGTGATATCAAAGGTGATCAATAGTGAAGAATACTGGAACACACCCACTCTAAGGAATTATACGGAATCTAATACTATTAAGCAGGAGGCTGGTATGTTTATATTTGTCTTTTTTTATTAAGCTTCAGTCTGGCTGTCGAGAGAATCCGTTCTTGACACCCGTCAGTGCGGCAATTCTAGTAGCTATTAAAGATCAAATTCGTTTGTATGAATCTGACAGTGTCTTCTTGACACCTGTCAGTTTGTGCTTTCTCTCGTCGACCGATCTATAAAGACCTGTCTCACTCTAAAAACTGACTCCTATACCTAGTCACCAGTCTTGTAGCATTTAGCTTGTAGTTTACGGCCATTGTAGTCTACCAATTGAGGGAATTTTGTTAATATATCGTGTTCCTGTTAAGCCACTTTCACACATAACCTCTAAACGGAACGGACGAAAAATGTTATTTCATTACACGCTTTTTATTTCAAAAAGAAGACGTACAAATTGGCCTCAAACTAGGCAAGCCTGTTTCTTGACTGGTTTTAATGATATTAAGTAAAGCAGTTCTGGCTAACACCTCCAAATGAATCTATGAAGAATAAATTAAACAGGCTTACTGGCACACTGAACATAAACGATTTTTAATAGTGCACTGGATTTTCAACTCTCGGCATTAAGCCGAGCATTGAGAATCGAACAGAGCTAATCCCAGCTCAGCAATAAACTCTACACAGACACAGTCTCTTTACTCTTTCTACTCTCGGCGCTTAGCATTACGTTGAAAACCTAGTACGCGATAAATCGCAGTACGTTGAAAACCCAGTAAGCGATAAATAGCAGTACGTTGAAAACCCAGTACGCGATAAATAGCAGTACGTTGAAAACCCAGTACGCGATAAAGAGCAGTACGTTGAAAACCCAGTACGCGATAAATAGCAGTACGTTGAAAACCCAGTACGGGATAAATAGCAGTACGTTGAAAACCCAGTATACATAGCAGTACATTAAAAACCTAGTACGCGATAAATCGACACCAACAATTTATACTACGCTAACTCGAATTTTAGATAAATTCGTTGTTTTTTGGTTTAAGTTGCTTAAAATGTGTTTTTTTTTGTGTTATTAAAAATCGTGAAAAATAAAAATAACGAAGTTGCAAATCTTATACAACGCTAAGTAAAGGTACATTTTTTTTTTGAATAGGCGCGGGCCTGCGGGCGGAGAGTAATGGGTAGCTCACCGTCCGATCAGGACCAGGCCAGTGCCGGACGGCGCGTACGTGTTCCACGCGCGCCTCAAAGAGATGTCAGCATCGAGGCCCCTTAGGGCCGAAGCCTGCCGGGGCAGCGGGATTGTCCGAAAGGGTTACCGCTACCCCGGAACAAAAAGGGCTAAGGAAGGAACATGGGTGGGTTTAAGTCAGTAAGAGTCTGACACTCCCTTCCACTCCACCCGGAGCGGGAGGAGTCATTTGATGATTTACCACCCGAAAAAAAAAGAAAAAAAAAGTAAACTTTTAAGAGTTAGCTTAATATAAATTGCTGGTGTCGATTAATAGCAGTACGTTGAAAACCCAGCTTCGATAAATAGCAGTACGTTGAAAACCCAGTACGCGATAAATAGCAGTACGTTGAAAACCCAGTACACAATAAAATATCGCCCGTGTAAGCCTGGGCATATAAATTAATCTAAAAGACCTGCGTACTTCCAGGTGTGTCTGGAGCTTTTTTAGCGGACATCCAGCCTCAAACGGACGGCTGCAACGGCCTCAAATACAACCTCACCCAGGACATAATAGACGCCATATTTAAAACGTATCCCGCTGTCAGAAAGAAACACATTGATTATGTACCCAACAAAATGACTGAAGCAGAGTTTTGGACCAAGTTTTTTCAGTCTCATTATTTTCATAGGTAAGCTTACCAATGGCAAATATCAATATTACCATAATCGATCATTCTTTTCTTTATATTGCTGGAAAGATATAATAATCAAATATGATATTGCAAGAGAGAATAGAGATAAATATCAATATAACTTTTATTGACAATTCAAGTCAATTTTTATAAATCTCTGTTAGATTTAATAGGAATTTATAAAAATTAATTTGTGAATTTGATTGATCAACTGTCGAAGTTATTCAAAACTTTCTTTTTGTCATAAGTATAATTTTCGTCGTTTTATTTTATTTTATTCCATGATTTATTACAGAGACCGTATCGCCTCATCGTCTAGCAAGGATTTGTTTGGAGAATGTGCCAAAATGGATGACCAAGCCATTGCATCAGCTATGAAACACACAACTTTAGATCTCACAGTAAGTAGATTTTTCTTTCAACCTTCGAAATAGGGTAAATGTAAGTCTCCCAGTCACGAGTGAATAGTATCTGATGAAAATCTAAACAAATGGATCAAAAAACGTACCATCACGGCCTTTTCCAAAATGCTGCCTTTTGAAGTATCTTATTTAAAAAAAGATAACTGGAAATCTCTGTCTCTATGGAAAATTTCTAGGTCTAAGGTCTAATTTGGCTTCAACACTAATTTTCGAAAATGTTCTTAAGTAACGTTTTAGACCTGTGTACCCTGCTTATGCGTAAGAAGTTTCATTAAAATCGGTTTATTCATTTCGAAAAATAAGGGCCTGAAAGTTTGTATGAAAAGCCGTACGGTGTAAACGCTCTTAAACCCGAAATTATAATTTTAAATCACCAGATGTTTTCTATTTGATGTCTGAGGTTAATTTTATAACCTCAATCTTCGTCGACGATTTTTTAATCACAGTTCAATAATGTTATTCAAACAATAATTGTTGAAAAAAGTGCTAGAGATATAAAGTTGAAACCGGATAAATACAGATAAATGTGTTACTAATTCCCTTTAATTTGGTGATGGCGTAAGAATTTAAATTGAATAGAGTTTGTTTACATTTTGATCAGATACGTTTGGAACAGACTTTATACAAGCGAGCATCATCAAGCGCGAGCCTTGCTGTACGAGCGCGTGGTCAAGTGCGAGCCTATTCATACATTTGAACGTCCGATAAAAAAAATCCCGAATAGTAGTTGAAACATATTTTTAGGGTTCTGTACCCAAAGGGTAAAAACGGAAACCTATTAGTAAGACTTCGCTGTCTGTCCGTCTGTACGTCTTGTCGTCCGTCAGTCTGTCACCAGGCTGCATCTCAAGAACCGCGACAGCTAGACAGTTGAAATTTTCACAAATTATGTATTTCTGTTGCCGCTATAACATCAAATACTAAAAACAAAATATAAATATTTAAGGGGGGCTCCCATACAACAAACGAGATTTTTTTGCCCTTTTTTGCTCGATATCAAAAATGGCAACAGGTAGGCACTTGAAATATTCACAAAATACTTAGTTGTATTTTTACTTAAATAATAAAATTAAAATAAAATAAAGATTTAAGGCGGTTTTTTTCGGCGTTTTTGCCTTGTGGTACGGAACCCTTCGTGTGCGAGTCCGACTCGCACTTGGCCAGTTTTTCTTTTGACCTTACATACTTTGCTATGAGTTTACAATTTATTTAAATAAGAACATACAAGAGCCAGATAGTCTAACAGATATTACCGCAGACAATATTCAAGTAGTAAATAAAATAAATTATTTCAGTACCTGACGATGAACATTTAAATTACCAGTGCGACACGTCAGTACATGACGCAGTTTGTATTTATATCTTGTATCGATAATATTGAAAGTAAATTGACGACTGATACTTATCATCATTGTAGAGTTTGAAAATGATGTTAGCATCCCAGGTTTCGTCACTGGCTGGGCACAACAAACCAACATTGGCTCAAACGTTGGCCCAATGAATTTGAACGCTGATTTTTTAGATAAAAACATTTATTAGTTTCATCCACGTATCTTCGGAAATACGAAAGCGCAGTGATGAGATCTAATATACAGGGTTATTGGTAAAACATTAACAACCTCTTAAGAGGTCATTGTACTCATCATTATGAACAACTTTTACTATGGTACCTAACCTGAAAACGCGAAAAAAAAAATCAGCTGTTCCCTACATTTATGTTCGTTTAACTCGTCAAAATGTAGGGAACAGCTGATTTTTAGGGTTCCGGACCCAAAGGGTAAAAACGGAACCCTATTACTAAGACGTCGCTGTCTGTCTGTCTGTCACCAGGCTGTATCTCAAGAACCGCGATAGCTAGACAGTTGAAATTTTCACAAATTATGTATTTCTGTTGCCGCTATAGCAACAAATACTAAAAACAAAATAAAATAAATATTTAAGGGGGGCTCCCATACAACAAACGCGATTTATTTGCTCTTTTTTTAAACTTTAATAATAAATAATAAAATTAAAATAAAATAAATATTTAAGTGGGGCTCCCATACAACAAACATGTTTTTTTCGGCGTTTTTGCCTTGTGGTACGGAACCCTTCGTGTGCGAGTCCGACTCGCACTTGGCCAGTTTTTTGAAATTTGATTTGATTTTCTGAAACACCGTTTGTAGCTTTTTGAGCCATACATGTCTTAGACGAAGTATGTTTTTTTTATTTTTAACTACAAACAATTAGTAAAAAATAAATACCAACTGTAAATGGGAAAAAAATAAAAAAAGTATCGTCTAAGACATGTATGGCTCATAATGCTGTAAATGGTGTCAACTATGGTGACACCAAACACCCTATGTTTACAAAATTATAGATTAACAACTCTATGCAATTTCAAACAACTTTTCTAAAAACATTTAGAGTGACGAATAGCTATCTTAAAGATATCTACATGGTCTTTGAAGGCCATAGCGGCAGTCTGGAGCTCAGAATTCTAATAGCCAGTCTAATTTTATGTTAATAGTATTCTCTGTTAAAATCTAATATTCAGCTGAATCTGGTTACACTGGAAATAGCTGTAGTATGATTTAAATAAAACATGTCTTACATACAAAAATCAACTGACATAAATAAATTATTGTAAATGAAATAAAAAAAGTAACAAAATCTTTGTTTTTACAATCGACCCATGCCTACTGTCCCACTGCTGGGCAAAGGCCTTCACTCTTTCTATTTGTTAAAATAAATATAATGCTACTAGCTGCGCCCCGCGGTTTCACCCGCGTAAGTTTCGATCCCGTGGGAATATCGGGATAAAAACTATCCAATGCCCTTCCCCGGGATGCAATCTATCTTTCTGCCAAATGTTATCAAAATCCGTTCAGTGGTTTAGGCGTGAAAAGGTAACATGCAGACAGACAGAGTTACAGACGAATTTATAATACATACTAGTATGGATGCTATAATGAGTAATGTTAAAACAACCCACGTCCTAGTGTTTAAATAGCTTAAAAGATCACCTCAGACACTAATCTGCAAGGTCCTCACGTGATCTGACCAAAATAATGTCTGGACTTTAAAACAGACTGACCGCTCAACTTGTTTCTGTTCTGTGTTTCTTCTCAGAGTAGTTGGTCAGGAAACACCAACCTCATCTAGTTTTAAAATATTATTTTTTTCTTCTGAAATGGAAAAGTGTTTTTTTAACCATCATTATTCTTTTTGTTATTGCTGAATGGGCCCGCTCTTGACCTCGATCACGCCCTATGGAAAGCGATGGATGAGATCCATGATGGAACGATCCGAGTGTGCCCAGAAGATTCCTAAGGCACTGGAATTCCCACGCATCGACAAAACACAGCATTCTCTTGCCCTTATCTCAATATATTTAGGGCCAGCGGCAGGCGTCGTTTCTTCCATACTTCTCTATTAGTCGCCATCTCGGTAGTCACCTCCTTTCTAGCCATATCATCATTCACACAGTCCAGCCATCGTTTCTTTTGTCTTCCCACTAGTGGCCATTCAAATTCATACTCAAAATTATCTTTACGAATATTTCCTCAATTTTACAGAAATAAAATATCATTTAACTCCAACTTTTGTTTACTAGGTGGACCTCCCCCAGTTTACGGAAAACATACCTATGCTACCGTCGGAAGAGGATACGGCGCCAGAGAAGGACAGAGGGGATAACGCCTCCATACACAGAAACATGATCAAGCGGTTCAACCAACACTCTATTATGGTATGTTTCAGCTTTGTATAACGTAGAATGTGTGTTTCTATGTTTTTACCCCGTTGCCCCAGAAGCTTAAAGAAAATGCTAAACATAAAAACTATACTTATCTAAAAGTGCAGATAAAAAGATACAAGTCAAAAAGTGAGCGAGGCTTCATATTATGTAGTATTGGTAAAAAAAATAGGCGATACTTATATCCCGAGCAATTATACTGCAATTCGGGACTTGTTCTAATTTACAAATGATTTTGTACCGTGTACAAAATTCTCGTTCATTCATAAGTACTTGCCTATTTAAAAACTTAAACTTGAATGATATAAAAAGGGCGTTTTAATTACGACTAAAATGTATCGATATTTTGAGTGAATGACACTTTAACCCACGACAAAACCTGCATAATATTAAGTTATAGTAACACATAGTTTTAAAATTCATCTTCCCTAAATTCCAGGTGCTCAAAGCTAGTCATAAAACAAATTCTAGTAATAATAATAATAACAGTAGTAATAAAACGACGAATAACAACAAAGTTGTTGAGAATGGTGTCAAAGAATCTAATGGTGTAGCAGAGAAGAGAACGTCAGAAGAAATCACGGAACAACCGAATAAAAAGCAGAGAATATTAGACAAGTTACATTATGAAGATCTAGAAGATAGACCCGGGAATGAAGATGCGCAGGAATTGAAATTGTCTAAGGTGAGATTTATTCCTTATTTTATCCAGTATTAGTAGGTCAGATAGGTAGATAGTTAGGTACACCATAAAAATTACATATAAAAGTAGAAATTTTGCATAGGGTGAGACTATGGGCGGTCTTTGTCGTGTAGGACTCTTTGTAAAGGAGGTTGTCCGGAAAAGTACTTCCACCATTCCTATTTCTGACTCAAAGCGGCGTTGATTTCCGATTTGCATGTGTATAGGTTTATATTTTATGATGTTTTTAACAAATTTCGTAAAATCACCCCTACTTGAAAACAGCAGGGATAACTTTCTAAAAGGGAAAACTTGTTTGGTTTCTTTTCTTGTTTTTAACAAAAACAAAGTTGTTAGGCAGTACAATTGTTGGAAGAAATGTTTTCCTATGACTTCATGTTGGTAACAAAAGGTTACCAAACGGAAAATTCTGGCTTAAAATGAGAGTATATTTAAATTGTTGCTTTTGTCTGTTTGCCATCTGCTAAGATAAAAAAAGATTTTTGTAATGTTTGAAGTTTTCGTTTAAGTTTGCGGGTGTATAATTAATGAATGTATTATTTTTTTCTTAATGCTAATATCTTTACAGATAGAACGGTATCTCCTTGGCCCATCGTCTCAAACGCACCAAACACACACACATACAAACAACCCACCACCTTTATCTGCACTAGCTTCAATATGTCAAGTAAGTAAAAGGTTATCTTTGATTTAGGGCTGATTGTTCAATCGACTGATAATTTTTATTCGTGCAATAAAATTGACGTCTGACGGTTTTTGTATGGAAGAACTGTCAAAAATTCAAAATTATTCCTCCGATAAAATTTTCTGGCGTTGAAAAAAATCAGCCCTTAAATAATAAACATTTTTAGTAAATAGTTTTTAATCTTAAGCCAAACAGTTATGTTTGGGTAGGTTTCGATATAAAAAATTAAATATTACGTCATTGACAATCAGACGTGGTCCTAAATGAGAACCTTTAGGAACACCAGATGGTAATAAGTACAAAAAAAAAACAATGCCAATTCTCGCAACTCGTATCATTTATAACTGTCAAATAAGATCTTCCTACACCACCTTCACAGCCATATTACCAAAATAGTTATGTTTTCGCATAAAAATTATACTTCAAACAGTGTCAAAAGCGTTAGTATGGTCCAGATAGAAGCTTATTTGACACAATATTTTTTTTTCATTGTTCTTCTTTGCTTTTTGTTTTTAATTTATAGCAAGTGTCTCAAATAAAAACTTACTACGTTATATGTTTATGTTTTTCCCTAACAGTAAACGAACTCTTATAATTGCCTGCTCCTACTACAATGACCACTGGCCTGTCTGTTTTTTGTGTGTACTGTGTGGGTAATCGTAATCTGAGCTGAGTTAAACCAGTACAGCCTAGCCTATGACTACACTGTGACCAATAAATTAATGGAGTGTTGTAAGTTTCGCTTCATTACGATAAAGTAATAGTTATTCTTTGGTACAGGCGTGGTCGAGCGGGCAGCAGTGCCAGCGACCGGTGCGTGTGAGCGCGGGCGCGTGCGTGGGCGCGCTCGGCGAGCTCAGTCCCGGCGGCGCGCTCATGCGACATCACCACGCCGCGTCTATGGCGCGTGAGTATATAGTGCATCAGGCAATCCTACTGAACTATCCAATGTGGACACTTCCGCAATCTTTCGATTGACGATTTCTACCATTAGGACGCGCATCATGTGACTTGTATGTTATTTACATAAGATGTGAAATTAGAATGAAAGGCTCGTGCTAGGGAATTGCAACATCTATGACTGACTAAGCAACCATCTCAGTAGTTCTTCAAAATCGACTTTTCTTTCCAGAATTAATACCTCCTGACGTAAAGTCAGAACTGCACCGCATCTACCTATCGGGGGGCGAGTTACTTAGAGAGCTGTGGCGTTGCTTCCCTCAGCCGGGCGCCGCGCCGGACACGGAGGATACGAGCGCCAGGGCAGAGAAGTTCTATGAAGCACTGCTCAGATTTAGGAATGTTAAATTGAGGCCTTTTGAGGTAAGACATTTTATTATTCAGGTTGAAAACCAGCGTCAGTAATGTCCGACCGAAAGTGTTTTTTTTCGGCCTGATTTGCATTTCCGACCGAAGAACGAAAACAAACAGGAACATTTTTTGGTTTATCGAGGGGTTTAGGTAGGACAAAGTAGTTATAGAATTGCAATGTCAAACTTTTAATCATAATTCTCACAAACTTTTGTAATTTTCTTATAGATAAAGTTCAAACGAATCACCATTAAAACAGTCTTTAGTTCAGCAAGATTTTCTTTCCAGCATTTTTTTCAACCAACATTTTATTCTCAGGAAAAAATGCTTCGGGACCTAACGCCGTTAGCGACGACGTTGACGCGGCATATGAATCAAATGATAGACACAGCCTGCGCGAAATACGCGGTCTGGCAACAACGCCAATCCAAGCTGCGGTAGTAGTAAGTTATAGTTGTTCGTACCGTCAGCAGAAACAACTATACACAAATTTAAATTGAATAAAAATAAAAGTGATAAAGATGCTGTCGGTTTTTTTTGTTTATAAATAATTGGAAATATAATTTCTGAAAGGATTTCATGTTTGGATTTTTCTTTGTGTAATTAAATTGCCTGGTAAATCTTTTGTTGTTAAATAACACATTTAAAAAAAATCTATTTTGCTCTGAATAAAGACAATAAAAAAATTTGTTGACCTGAAAATTATACTGTTTTTTTTTACTGAAGATTATTTTTTATCTACGACAAACTTTTCATTATTTTGAGTTTTGATAATATAGACAGGTTGTTTAGCGTAAAATTAAAAAAAAGCCTAATCAATAGCCCATCGGATTGACTATAATTATTATGTTATTTAGACTAAGTGGTTCTATATTAGTATCACAAAACTATAATCATTGCATTTTCATACAAAAAAAAAATTAAAGACTCGAATACACGCTTTATTAAATTAAAGAAAAGCAATAGATAGAAACAATATTAGGGTATGCTTCTAGTTAGTTTCTGTGATAAATAGATGAACACAATTGCATAAAAAAATATTTTGCTAAAAAATAATTGTAACCTTTTCTGCTGACGGTATATATTTTTTTATAATAAATGCGACCAAATTGTCAAATTGTCGTTGTTAGGTACGTTAGCGATGTGACGAGAGACCTAATGCATAGAAGTCTACTTTATTTTATATTTAATAGCCTGTTCTACAGACGCCAGCACATCAAGCTACCCGAAACTGTCAAATTTTCCCAATCAATCTTGAACCTTATGTTTTAGCGATAAAGTTGAAAATCTGTTAAAGAAATTTGACAGATTGTATTAGCTTGATGTGCTGGCGTCTGTACATTGAAGTTTAGTTTCTCAATAGTATTGAAGCAAGCAATAAATATAAAATGATTTATGATGTGATAGACTTTACCTGAAAAAATTTTTATTGTGATTGTTGTTATCTTAGAGCATTTAAATTGGAATTTAAATACCACAAATATTTTTTAACTTAAAAATTTCAATGACATTGTCATTTGTCAGTGTCAATGTATGACAGATTCAAAATGTTATGGATCTAAGAATTTGATGCGATTTCCGTGTCTAATGAGTACGAATTATGACAATGAATCTGTAATCAAAATCGAACTATCTATTTCACCCGAATATTCCCGATCAGTAACACCTTGTCGTCAACATTGTTGACGATCGGGAAGAATAAGTTTCATTCGTCCACAGTTCGTAGACGAACGGGACTTTTTTTTGTTTCTTATCGACTTTCCCCTATGATTAACACTATGTCGATTTTCTTATCTAGGTAATTCTTCTGTTTTCTAAACCTTGATTCTTGAACTAAGCATATTTTGTACGATCGGGAAAACGTTCCGGTCGAGTTACTGAACGATAGGTATTACTGATCGGGAATAATCCATAACCGTCTACACTGTGAACGAGTAAAACTTTTTTTTCCCGATAGTCAACAGTGTTGACGACAAGGTGTTACTGATCGGGAATATTCCATTTCCCCCTAAAATCTAGTTAGGTGTAAATAAATGTAAATTACGCACAAAATTAAACGGGATCTGATGCTCTAAGAATCTCACGAATGAAGTCCAAAAATATACAAAAATATTTAAGACTATCTTCTAGCAAATATTCTTAAACAAACTCCTAAAACCAAAACTGCCCTTTGTAAATAGATACCAGAAATAAGACTGAATTAAAAAACCATTGCTGTTCCTTATAAAATTATTTATTACCTGATAAACTTTCTCGTCACATCTTAACAAAATTTGGCAAATAAAAAATTGTACATATGCCTGTCTTATATATAAACAATAATCTGTGAATACCTAATATCATTTAGATAATGTAAATTGGGACACACGGACGCTCAGGCGGTTGGACGATTAATCGTTGGAATCGACTATTTTGTCGTACGTTTTTTTACTGTTAATGACCCCAACGAGGTAGTTGCGTAACACACTATCAGTAGCAATGGCTTTCATTGTGTCAGTTCAGCAACTCATTACTAGCATGCTCAAACCAAACGGAGCACGCGAATATCAAAGTCACGTGAGTTTCGCGTGCTCCGATTGGTTTGAGCATGCTAGTAATGAGCATGTGTGTCAGTACCTTTATTTACATTGTCGAGCAGATAAATTTTTCGAACATATGAAGCAATGATTAGCAATATCCTTCAAAATGGTTCAGGTTATAATTGAAAGTGTGTTACTCAATTAGGGTAGACAATTTCGCGGTGATTTTTTTTCGCGTACTGAGTTTTCAATACTTACACAGAAATCAGAAATCAGAAATCATTTATTTGCTGATAATGTAGGTATACATATAAGTTGGAATATTTTTGTTAAGTGTCCCGATACATTTTACCTTACGGCATGCAACATATTTGGTTTTAATTAAATAGTATTATAGATACAGCTATCGATATGATTATTATTAGCCATAGTCAAATTTAATATGTAAAATTTAATATTTAATTTAATAGAACAGATCAGAGTAAAACAAAAAAAATAATAATAATAATAATCAGAATAATCAATGAATTAAATATAAATCTCTCGCAAATCATGAAGAATATATGTCATAATGTGTAATGTCAAGAAGCTTAATGTCAAAATAATCTAAAACAGTAACAACAATCACAATTACTACTCGATAAAATCTTTATAAAATCTGGTAATGTCAAAATCTGTTTGTCAAATAACAATATAGGAACAACCATAAAAAATAACAAATAAATAACAATGTCATTATTATAGGTAATCTAAAACATTCGGAATTGTAAAGACAGCGTACATTTAACAATAACATTTTCCTATATAGTTTTGTCATTTAAAAAGTCCTTAATTGTGTAATAGCATTTCTCCAGCAATAGTTTTGTTAATTGTTTTTTAAACATTTTTATGGGAAGGTCTTTTAAATTCTCAGGTAATTTATTATATACAAGCGGTCCCATGGAAAGGATGCTATTTTTTAATAAGGCTGTTTTATGACCACCTGTGCACAATTGGTTTTTATACTGGGACCTCATTGGTGCTGTGCGTTGTCTTATGTCAATCATTGAGGTAAATAGGTGTTTATTTAATTTAACGAATATGGCAACTTCTAGTATATATAAACACGGTAATGTCAGAATGTTTAGGGATATAAATACAGGTTGACAACTTTCAGTAGACTTAAGACCTGTCATTGCTCGAACACATCGTTTTTGGGCTCTAAAAATTCTTTCCCTCTCACTGCAATTGCCCCAAAATATGACACCATATCTTAATAATGAAGCAACTAATCCATGATAGGCTATAACTAACGTATTTATGTTTATTTTATTTGAGAGGTTATAGAGTACATATGAAGATTTACTAAGCTTTTGGCATACATTTTCAGCATGACATTTCCATGTCAATTTATCGTCAATCTGTACTCCTAAGAATTTAGTCACTGAAGTAGTGTCCACGATTTGGCCATTATATTCAACAATTACATTTTTTGGCTGTAACCTCTGGTGAAAATGTATGACTTTAGTTTTTTGTAAATTTATGACTAGATTATTTTTATTAAGCCATTCTATTATTGTTTTAAGTGTGTTGTTTATTTCATCTTCGTAGTTCGTCACATTCATACATTCGACTATAGCAGTACTGTCATCGGCAAATAATGTCATTGGGTGTCGAATTTGACGGGGTAAGTCATTAATATAAAGTAGAAACAGTAATGGACCGAGTACACTGCCCTGTGGAATTCCGAACTCTATTACTCTGCAACTTGATAGGTATTTCAGTTCACGTTTAGTTTTAGTACAGATTCTCGACAATTCTGTGTACTGTTTTCTATTCGTGAGATATGACTTTATTAGGTTTAGGACGTTTCCTCTTATGCCATAGTCGCTAAGTTTCTTTAAAAGAGTGTCATGTTTTACATAATCGAATGCCTTTGTCATATCTGTGAATATTGCACATATAGGGTTTTTTTTATCCACATTATTCATGATTACTTTCAAGAGATCGAATATTGCCATGTTGATATTTTTATTTTTTCGAAAGCCCTTTTGTTCTTCACATAAAATGTCACTTTTAGCTATAAACGTGTAAATCGATTCATAGATGATTTTTCCAAAGATCTTAGAGAATACTGAAATAAGAGCTACAGGTCTATAGTTCGACATGTCTTCCTTGTCATTCTTTTTGTGCAATGGTTTTATGATCACAGTCTTTAATTCATCAGGGAATATACCAGAGCTTATACACACATTTATTATATGGCTTAATGGTTTTGCGATAATATCAGAGACACCGAAAGGAGTTCCATTCTTTAAAAAAAAAAAAACATTCATTCTTGATGCACTCTGTTGGAGTCAATGTTCGGCGCAACACCAAGGGATTAAAAATCCAGTGCATGATAAAATTCCGTTGCGATATTTTTACGCCCGAACGGCATGGTAAAGTGAGGCCTCACTTTACCACAACTCCTTCCAGATGTTGGTGTTGGACCATAGAGCCTTTTGCCATAATGCTTTCATACAAATCCGGTGTCGTTTTGGAATATTGTCTGGTAGATAGTGTCTTTCCGTATACTGGTAAACAAACCCCTGTCCTTTCAAACTAAAATGTAAGGAACAAAAAGCAAAGTTGTGCCGACCCTAAATAAATTGGGATAAGGGCAGGAAAGCGATGATGAATTACGTTATTTTCTGATTAGGCCAATGCTTTCATATTTAAGCCTATACGTACGATTTAATTGCCTGTGACGTGTCATACGATGAAGAAATACAGATATAGATACATGTAGATAACGCAAGAGCAAATTCTTCGCGTGCCAAAAATCGCACCAGCTTACGTTCATAAATCGTAAGCCGCCACTTTCTCGCTCAGTCCTGTGTGCTGGCTGTGTGAGCGCTGGCGTTAGGCCCCGGGGGTGGGGCGAGACGGGTGCCGCACGCGGCGGCGTCTTTGAATCGATTTGATTTTCCCATCACTAAATAGTGCTTGTGACGTCATAGTAGGTAGTAAAAAATGGCACGCTTGGTTTTCATACAGATAGTAATACTTGCGTTATCTAGGTCTATCTATATCTGTGTTGATGAAAAGTTGTACCCTCTACGATTGAAGTCATTTGTTGCTCCCATTTTATTGTATGTCACAGTCAAGAAGCTTCCATCGTATAATTCGTATACAAGGGGTATAACGTAAAAGTTTACTGCGAATCTAAACAAAACCTAAACGCGATTTTTTTTCAAGCGTCTAATCGTCCGTGAATGTCCCACCTTAGTGTACGTAAAGAAATATAATTTAAAAAGGAAATAAATGCATTTTGATGAACCAAATCTAACTGAATGAGTAGTTGTAATTTGTTATATTTTTCACTGCATATCAAAGCTCTTGCGCATTGATTGAATAATGTAATAATTCACTTGAAAAGCAATAAAACTGCATCGAAATTGTTTTTTTTTTCATTTTGTTGCAAGAACGTGTTTCTGCGTTACTGGAAACATTTTGCTAGCAACATTGCATTTAGTATGAGTGCAGCATGTATCCAGTAACGTCATTTAATTAAATTATTATTTTATACAATGAGGAGACGATAATGCGACAGTAAATTAAAACATAGGCAATAATAATAATAAACCATTTATTTTCAGGTAACAAAGACCCATAGATAGACCTTAACCTACTATACATAAAAATATACAAAAATGTTTGTAAAGAAAACTTATTAACTATGTTAGTATCACTTAGTTGCACTAAGTCTTTGTGCGTTCAGGTGGCACTTGTCCGCGAAAGCGGCGGAATACCACATCCTGCGGCCAAGAGCTTTCTTCGTCACCAGGTGCAGGTAGCATATTAGTATGCAATACTAATGCATAGGAGTATTTTGAAACTATGAAATAAATCGTAACATTGAAACGAAAAACGTGATTTTTTTAAACAAACGAAGTAGTGGTGATAGGCCGACTATGGGTTTTGCTAATCTTTGACTAGCTATAGTGGCGCCAATTCTATTGTTCACAAACTGAACTAAATTTAAGTTCAGCGCATCTTTTTCTTTCTATTTCATTAAGAAAAGGACAGAATATAAATATTCTAAACGTCTATGGAGTATCTTAATTTGACAGGACTAAATTAATATTTATCTTGTCCTTTTCTAAGGGCTGATTTTTCAATCATCTGATAACTTTATTCGAGGAATACTATTGAAATTTTGACAGATATTTCATACAAAAACTGCCAAATGTCAATGTTATTCCTCGAATAAAAGTTATCTTGCGATGGAAAAATCAGGCTTTAATGAAATAGAAAGAAAAAGATGCACTGAACTTAAATTTTGTTTGTGAACAAGGGAATCGGCGCCAGTGACTAAACTATTGAATATATTTAGTTGAATTTTTGTATCCAGACTGGTAACGTCATAAATAATACGAAGTTTAATTTATTTTCGTATTCTCGTCTCCATCTTGTATACTTATGCTGGATTTTATTCGAACGCAATCTGAATTGTTCCTGAACAAATTCCATAAAAAAAAATTGAATTGAATCATGTTTCTGCAACAATATTGCGCAGCTTTTGCTAACCATAAATACCCGAAAGAAAACAAAAAAAAATATAATACGTGCCAAGATATTTTGAAAATTGAACACTTTCAATTGTTTTATATTTTGTGCCTTTTAATGTAAAGCAATGATTGAATATAATAATAAACAATTTGATGCAGTTTAAAGCCACACTATAGTGTTCACGCAACGGAATTGTAAGCAGTAGATACACTTAGCCGACGTTCGCTCGGACGCAAAAATATCGCGGCGGGATTTTATCGCGCACTGAAATTTCAACTCTCGTCGTTGAGCCGAGCATTGAGAATCCAACAGAACGCATCCCAGCACGCGTAGCATGACGACGTTTTGTCGACGGAAGAATAGACAAAATTACACATTGCCATACTTAGACGCGTAAAATGCGTACAAATATTTCTACAATCTGTCATTTTGTCTATTCTTCCGTCGACAAAACCCGTTTCTGCGGTGGTCATGCTACGTGTTCTATTTTCAAATCTCGGCGCTGAGCAGTGCGTTCAAAATCCAATGCGCGAAAAAAGATCACCGCGGGGAAACCCACCCGTGCGTACCTGGTTTTATTGTGTCTCCTGGTACAATTTCCAATAATAATAATAGCAACATTCTAATACTCTATAATGTTCCAATACTGAACGTAACTGATGTAATTTTTAATAATTGGCGACAATAAATCGCATTATTTGTATAGTATAAGTTAGGAAAGTCCAAATTGTCTCGTTACCATACCTATTGGCTAAATTTTTATTATTTTCCTGTGTTTCAATGGCTGGTGTTGGCGGGTTTTTACTGTATTGATAGGAAGGTACGAAGCTATAAGAATCTTTTGGCGCCAAAATCGGAACTGCCGCGGCCATCTTGATTTTTTAAAACAATTTCACAAATGTTCACAAACAAAACCAACAACCGCTATGTCAATTTCTTCCAGGCGCCAAAAGATCATTGTAGGACTCTAGTTGTAGTACGCGATAGCAAGGCAGCTCTGGGGCAGTATAGGGAAGTGTTACAGTACAGCCATCAATACATAAAAACAGGAGGGCGTTATGTCCTGTGTATCGTCATCTCTTTCCCGCACTGATCCATCGATGAATTTAACACTTCCCTACACGGCTCCGGTTTTCTCAATAATGGTATTGGAAATTGCGCCTCCACTATTTGCCTCTTGCTTGAACTCGAGTACGTGAGTGAGAGGCAAATATCAATAGTGGAATTTGTAATAAATTACACCTTATTCCCGTACTGCCGCGCCCTGTACTAAGATTGAAGGGTTTTTTATACGAATGCTGTAGGTAGACGAATTGGGGCTAACATAGGCCATTGTAAACAGGACTCTAGGTTATAAAAAAAATCGAAAATTTTGATATTTTTATGCATTAATGTTAAAGTTGGTGTTTCTGTCACGTTTATATTAAATTTGTTTGTTTTATTTTCATTATACTTTGCGATACAAAATAGAAACTGACACATAGTGTTGTGCCGTTCTTGTGCTGTGTCGATAACGATACTTTTATCGACTTCTTTATGTTTCTTATTTATTTATATGAATTATCCTGTACTTTAACCTTTAACTAGTATCATTTGTTAGCAATCATATTTATTTTAGATATCTAATTTTAATGTGTAAACAAGTCTTTTGTTACAGTATGTAAGCTAGTGTTGTTTCTATTTTGTGTCAAATTGTTAATTACTATCGAAATTATGTTAATTCAGTTTTGAAATTATTAAAAGCTATTTTTTAGATCTCTCTAAGATATTTGCACCCGTTTAGTGTCAATATTGTTTTCACAAAATATGTAGTTTTATACTAACATCATCGTCATTTGTAACACTTTCATTTCACGATTTCACTTAACCTCTAAGTTTTTAAACAATGTTTCTAAATAAACGGGTGCCCAATATAAATGTTCCTGAAGCAATATTATTAATAAACTGATGATTTAGTTAAATTTTTTAAACTTATTCATTTCGTGATACGTAAAAGAATATTGTTGACAGTGTTAGGGGTGTTAGTGTACAATGTTTAGAATCAACAAACCATAGACAAGAATTCTTTCCTCTTTCGGGCTCAGCTCGCTCCATGGTCAGTTATAGACCTTGTCCAGAAAGGGCGAATTCGCCGCGAATCTCTTGTGCGTACGTTGCGTCCAGAAGGAGCGTACCAACGTGCGAGCATTTGGGGAAACATTTTGCCGCTCCATTTCCCTTGATATGTGCACTCGCACTGAAGTTTGCTAGTAAACTGAACGCAACAAGGAATCTAGTATCTGACCTCGCCAACGCGCGTTAAAATTCACGCAGCGTATTCGCCCTTTCTGGACAAGGTCTTAGGAATTCGTAGTATGGCTATGACGCAAATTCATCCAGCCCATTTCTATTCATTTTTAGGGTTCCGTACCCAAAGGGTAAAAACGGGACCCTATTACTAAGACTTCGCTGTCTGTCCGTCTGTCCGTCTGTCTGTCACCAGGCTGTATCTCAAGAACCGCGATAGCTAGACAGTTGAAATTTTCACAGATGATGTATTTCTGTTGCCACTACGACAACAAATACTAAAAACAAAATAAAATAAATATTCAAGGGGGGCTCCCATACAACAAACGCGATTTTTTTGCCCTTTTTTGCTCGATATCAAAAATGGCAACAGGTAGGCATTTGAAATATTCACAAAATACTCAGTTGTATTTTAACTTTAATAATAAATAATAAAATTAAAATAAAATAAATATTTAAGGGGGGCTCCCATACAACAAACATGTTTTTTTTGCCTTGTGGTACGGAACCCTTCACGTGCGAGTCCGACTCGCACTTGGCCAGTTTTTAGTTATTTATAAGACAGTTAATATTGTGCACTATCACCAATAGTATCAATTTAATAGAAAAGCGTGCTTATTCATGTAAAGGCACCTCTGAAATAGTTATTGGTACAATGTTCTTTTTGTCTACTAGTTCGTCAGTTTAATTTAAATACAAAGATATGATTCGGTATTGCAGCGGTTTTATTTAACCTTTCGCCAAAGCCATCGTAGTTCCGTGCGAAAAAAAGGGATGGTGCTGCTCTTATTCGTTCGGTATAATAACTGCATCCCTCTCTGTCACCGATACAATTTCATCGTTTGAAGGTAAGTAGGTACAGTCACAAGCATAAATTAGGCTCAATACCATTGACAACTTAATTTGGTCGCAAAGATTTAGTGTGGAAATGAATGAAAGCTAATTTCTCTTAAAATACAACACTTAAGAATCTGAATTTTTGGTCGCCATAACTTCTTTAGGAGTACTAATTTTCCTATAAATTTGGGAAGAAATCACAGAGTTTTTAATAGGGAAATCTTTAAATGAAAATTTGGCACCGTGACTACCGCCACCCCACCAATGGCATGGTATATCTCGTAATCTACCGGAGTAGGTACTAATTTTGAATTTTGGGTACTAATTTTATATTGCAGGGTACTAATTTTCTATGTAGGTTTGAGGAAAGCGACAAGCTTCTCTAACTTGGAATCAACATCCAAAGTCGTACAATTGCGAGACAGTTATCATCGTTGATTTCTCGATAAATACAAATGTTCTGTACTTTTTACGAAATAAATCACATTCAAGGGTACTAATTATTTGTATACTTAGAATATACCACCTTCAAAGTCAATTTTCTCGAAAACTGCTAAGGTACCAATTTTGTTGTTCGAGTACTAATTAGTACCAATTGAGTACCTACTAATTATTTACCAAATATGGAAGCGATTGGCGTTGGTGGTCCGGCGGTAGTCGCGGACATCATTCCAAGAAGTGACACATATTTTAAAGCCGATGCAGTATTTAGCGTTGCTTGTCGCGTTAGATAGTTTGTTTTGGTGTTCTTTCTATGTCACATATGTGTGCTGTCACTTGTATAAATGCTGCCTTCCACTTAGGACCACAAATATTTGCCGTCGTCTCGACGACACAGTTATCAAAATGGATGAATCATGAAATTAGATACTATTGCCGAGCTGTACGTAGTAATTTATTTTTGCTCGTGACTGTACCTAATCTGCGTTCGCGATTTACTTGCCAAACATGTAAACAAATATGAGTTATTGGAAAAATAACTTTAAGTCTACACAATACAGCACAGTTTACGCTACAACTTCAAACATTTTTAAGACTTTTCAAATAATGCTAGTTACTCTGAAATCAACTTAATTACCACTGAAATAAAGTTGATATTTGTTTAACTTGAAATAACATCAATTGGAAACGTAAATTTGAATAGACCTGATAATTGTAATGTGTCTATACTAGTTGAAAACTAAAGCAGGGTAACAAAACGAGCGAACGAACTAAGATTACACTCGTGCACAACATTTTTTTTCTTAGATAGGTACACAGTTTGTATAAATATTTAGATATTGAACTGTTGTTAATAGGTAGGTACTGTTCCGACATCCATAAATTTATGTGCACGAGTTTACTTCTCTTAAACAGCTCAATACCACTGACAATTTAATTCAGGGGGAGTCAACTCTGTTAGGATTGGATGGCTCAGTAGGTGGGTTTGATATAGGGATACCAGTACCAAAAAACAAATGTTAAAAATTCGATGTTAAATGGCAACATCAACGTTTTCAGCAAGGAGTACGTCGGTTCCGAATTGCGTCAAAAGCGATTATTTCGCGAATCCGACCAACGTGCAACGTCACAAATAGTACCCAATAGTCCTTATATTTTGTGACTATTAAATTTGGTCGGATTCGCGATTTAATCGCTTTTGACGCAATTCGGAACGCGGGGATGTGTTCTGTAGTTTTCAGTCAAACGTCAAAGTTAAAAAATTCAAAATGGTTTTTCAAACGGTTCAAAACAAATAATCGTTAATTAATTGCGTGTGTGATTGGTTTTTGTAGTCGTTTTTCCTGTATTTCGTGTGATTTTCCGTTCAAATTGTCGAGTTGAGTATTCTGCTCGAGACTCCGAATACGGGATACCATACCGCAGCATTTTGTTGTTTTAGAAGCCTAGTGACTTTTTAGCTTAGTGACTCTTATTTTGTGTTTATTTGTATTCTTTGGTCAGTGAATCGGTGAAAAATTATGAGGGACAATAACCGAAAATGTGCAAAATACAATGCATCCACAACTTAAGATTCGGAACTGATCTTACATCGTTTTCCGAAACCAGGACCTTCCAACTTACAGCGGTATGTATATTAAATAATCCAAAGTATAGTACCAATTTCAATCAGTAATAACATTCTGTTGTTGATAAAAAAATTCAACCCTAAAATCATGTTTTCAGGTCGGTAGCATGGGCAAAGTTTTGTTACCCAGAGGAGAACTGGAATTCTGTGAAATTTCAGAAACGCCTCTTTGTAAGCCATAAAATGCTTTGTTCTAAACATCCGCCCCTAAGACGACCCACTGACCCTCCACCACATCACAGCTCTCAAGTTGAGATGTCCATTGCTGACATTGGATCCAATCAACAGCCTGGAACTGGCTTCGCCCGCATGGTATGATGATAAAATTCCTGTCCTATGTCCTTCTCTAAGGTTTAATCTATTTCTGTACTATTTATTTGTCAGAAAATTGTTACAAAGTTGTTACATACTTTTAAAAGTTCATACAATTCTGCCGTTTCCGGTGTAAAAATACATTTTCAGGGTTTTGGTTATCTTGTTAGATATAACATTGATTAAATAAATTAGAATAACATTCAAATTGCAAATTAGTCAAATATTAGGAATGGAAATGTCAAAAAGATTAAAATTAAGTCAAAGAGATAATAAGAATAGAATATAATTATTCTAATATTTAAGTCAAATTTCATTTCATTCATAAAATCATTAGTTGAGTAATAGCATTTACATGAGATAATTGAATAATTTAGATTTAAATGTCCTAAAGTTAAGAGTTTTAAAACAGTCTAGTAGTTTATTATAAACTTTGGTCGCCATACAAAATACATTATTAGAAAATAGTTTAGTATTTCGTCTACGTTCACGAAGCATGTGGACTTTGCGGCTAGGTCTAGATACAAGATCATTATGCAGATTAAATTCATGCTTATTTGGGCACACAAAAATACAAATTTCAAAAAAATATAGTGCTGGGACTGGTAAAATTTTTAATTTTTTAAATAATGGTATTTTGTATCTGTTTTAGTCTTCACATTTGGAACAGCCTGGAACTTCAAAAGCAACAATTTCAACTACTGATATTATGCAGACTCCAAACTCATCTGGTGTAAGTAAAATGTTTTTTATTCATGGTTTTTTTAAATGTTTCATACTAAAATCGCCAACCTTCACTTTATACACACTTACTTTATACTACTACTACTTGTTTTTTTTTTTTTGGATGGAAAATCATCAAATGACTCCTTCCGCTCTGAGTGGAGCGGAAGGGAGTGTCAGACTCTTACTGACTAAAACCCACCCGTGTTCCTACCTTAGCCCTTTATGTTCCGGGCCAGCGGTAACCCTTTCGAACAATCCCGCTGGACTACTACTACTTTACGTGTACTTTATCACTCTTGCATCTGTCTGTCGTCACAGTTGGTTTTTTTGGGTTCCGTACCCAAAGGGTAAAAACGGAACCCTATTACTAAGACTTCGCTGTCTGTCCGTCTGTCCATCCCTCTGTCTGTCACCAGGCTGTATCTCAAGAACCGCGATAGCTAGACAGTTGAAATTTTCACAAATTATGTATTTCTGTTGCCGCTATAACATCAAATACTAAAAATAAAAGAAATATTTAATGGGGCTCCCATACAACAAACGCGATTTTTTTGCCCTTTTTGCTCGATATCAAAAATGGCAACAGGTAGGCACTTGAAATATTCAGAAAATACTCAGTTGTATTTTAACTTTAATAATATATAAAAAAAAAAAAAAAAAAATTTGAAACTATTTATTTTAAACAACGTCATGGAACATTTACAGCAAAAATAGCGCTCAATCTTTGATACATAAGATTATGTGCGCTACTGACTTATTTTAGAGTTAGCTCACTTAAAGTTAAAAAGGCAAATGAAAAAACATAAAAATTAAGAAAAAAGAAAAACCTACACGCAGACCTCCCCCATTCCAAACTTCCCCACGGTGAAGTAGGCTTTCAGATAATAAAATAATAAAACAAAATAAAATAAATATTTAAGGGGGGCTCCCATACAACAAACATGTTTTATACATAGGTATACCAACTGAAAGTAGACCAATGAAATTGTGAAATGAGTGGCAGGTTCTACTGTTCCTAAAATTGTGAATAATAAATTTATGTTCACACTTAATTTACATTCCTCTATTTTTGGTTTTAGGCTAAATCCACTGAAAAAACTGATAAAGGAAAGCGACTAATTAAGGGGCTTACTTGACCTAAAGTGCGGTCACTGTCGAACTTCATAGAAAAGAAAGAGAAGCGCGATGACACAACGCTGGTAATTTGAAGAAAAAAATTGAATTACAATTCAAAATCTGATCAGATAGACGGATTTCAAGACCATGGAGGAGAGTATGGACGAGATCCACAAGTTATGCTCTAGTGTTCATGATTTTATGTATAAGGAAAAGAATTAAACAGCCCGTGGCATATTATTTGTCAGGAGATCATGTCACTGCAGACAGATTAATGATTTTGATCAAAAAGGTACATTATTGTATTGGAATTATTTACACTTATTTACTGTTTAGTTAACTGAAAATCATTTTCTATTTGTGACCCTATAGTATGTTATTTTTATTTTATTTTCTTACTAAACATTATTAATTAACTTAATTTTCTAATTACAGGTTCTCCATGCTTGTTTTGAGGCATGTATCATAATTGCTGCAACTATTTGCGATATGGATGGGGTAAATAGAAGAACAATTTCACAACTAGGGGCATCTGTTGAACAACCACATTTTAGATTTCAGGAACATGAAATTGTTGCTCTACACGATACGTTCCCATCTTCTCAAATGTTTTAGAAATTTATTTCTAAAATACAACTTAAAATGCAACACTAATGTTGAGTGCAATGAAAAACAAATTGCAGGTAATAATATCTTTCAATTTTATACTTTTACGGGGAGTAGTACCAGCAGTAATTTCTCATATATATCATATCATATCTCATATTTTTTCTAAAATAAAAGTAGCCTAAGTTACTCCTTATTACATCAGCTATCTGCCAGTGAAAGTCCCGTCAAAATCGGTCCAGCCGTTTCAGAGATTAGCCGTAGCATTTATACATTGAGTAAAAAGCGGTTATTTTAATATTACAAACAGACACTCCAATTTTATTTATTTGTGTAGATTAGTGTTTAGTGTATAAATCAAGGAAAAACTAAAATATTTTGCAATTTCGGTCCACTTTTCTAGATACACCAACTGTATAAATGACTTTGTAATCCCATATAAATATATAGGATTACAAAGTTACATTTGCAGTGAATGAATCAGTGTACTTGTATATGTATAATATAATGGAATAATAGGTGTAGATAGGTACCTAGATATAATTATTTATTGACTTGACAATCGCACTAAAAAACCTAATTTAATATAATATGTATTACTTGTGAGATACATTGTGTTTTCATGCGATGGCCAAGCAATCTATTTATTTAAAACATAAAATATTTTTAATCATGAAATGGTCACTATAAGATGTTGTTAGGATAGCTAATTACGGAATAACTTAAGACAGATGGACCCTTAAGTAGGGACTGAATAAATTAAACGACTTGGTATTACATGGGTCTCACAACTTTTTACGGTAGAAGAACTGAGTTGCGAGACTTGTTTTTTTTTTACAAGTTATGGTTTTAATGGCATTATTTTGACTTGTAACAATGTAAAAGAAAAATTGTAAATCGATTTTGACCCACTGCTAATTATCGTATCTGCTGTATTATGATGATCAATATATACGTCTTTTTCAGATATCGCGACGTGGAATCACATTGCAGATTTTTTTCAATTGGATAACAACAACCCATTTTTCGTGTTTGCCTGCCCCTAACGAAGAGCCACTTAAATCCGAATAATAGACAAGAAATGAAAGTACAATATTAGCCGCGCAAGTTTTGAGCCATTCCAGTGTCTGCTGTAATGTATGCAAAAATTATCGAAGGTGTGTTGATATCATAATAATGATGTTAAAAAAACATCCATGAACTTAAGAATCAGCGTGATTATGCGAGTATGTGTCTAATTACTCATTGAAAGAAGGTCGTAAGTCAAACTAAACGTCAAGCCTATGACCTTTCGGTCGGTACTGTACTACCATCTGGACCCATTTTCTTGGTTCCCTATCCATTTGCATAAAATTTTAAGACCTAATATAACTTAGCATAATTTTGTTTGGCACAATTATATTTTCGCATAATATATTTACGCATAACAGCTTACGCATAATTTTTTTAAGCATAATTTCTCTAACCATAATAATAATTAACCATAATATTCTAAAGCATAAATTTATTAAGCATAAAGTTCTAAAGCATAAATTTTTTAAGCATAATATCCTAAAGCATAAATTTGCCCGAAGAGGATATACCAATTTATTTCGACGATTGGAAAAAAGCCATATCTCCTGAATCAGGTAATATATAACATATTAATATAATATAACGTATTGAACAATTTTGTAGGTTTTTTTTCGCTGTAGGAAACATGAAGCAAGCAAGCATACAGCATGCAAGCAAGCATACAGCAAGCATACAGCATGCAAGCAAGTATGCAAGCAAGCATGCATCATGCAAACAAGCATACAGCATGCAAGCAAGCATACAGCAATCATACAGCATGCAAGCAAGCATACAGCATGCAAGCAAGTATGCAAGCAAGCATGCAGCATGCAAGCAAGCATGCATCATGCAAGCAAGCATACAGCATGCAAGCAAGCATACAGCATGCAAGCAAGCATGCAACCAAGCATGCAGCATGCAAGCAAGCATGCATCATGCAAGCAAGCATGCAGCATGCAAGCAAGCATGCAGCATTCAAGCGAGCATGCAACATGCAGCAGGCAGGGTTTCTGTCACGGCTCCGGCGCTGCGGGCCTCCGGCGGCCCCACGCGTGCTAATCGTCGCAGACGGCTTTCGCTCACCACCGCAGCTTCGGCTTGTTGGCCGGCTCAGCCGCGGCGGATCGCTCGCAGCCGCCTGCTCCTCAGCCCGCGGGCCGCCTCGCCCCTACGCGCCTACGCGATTTTAAATTACACTCTAGGGGTAGGACAAACAAGACTACGTGGAGTCGGTTTTGCAGCAATTCGGTTCTGTCACTAACTTTTGTTGCACAGCATATTAAATTTAATTAATTGTATGCCTAAATATTATTATGCTAATAGTCATTAGGCCTACTAACGTTATGCGAATCAAATTTATGCCAAAACAAATTAGTCTTTAAGATGATTATGCCAACATAAAATGTATGCGTAAAAAAAATATGCCGTAGTATTATTATGCCAAAACAAATTGTGCCAAAATCGTTATGCTGAAGTATATTAGGACAAAGAACATTATGCGAAAAGAAGGGATCCCCATTTTCTTTTTTCAAAAGTCAATCTTTTATTGCAATTAAAATGTTAATTGTTCTTAAAAACTGTTTTACGATATTTTTAAATAACTAAAATAGTATTTATTTTTACAGGAGAGCTGCCAACAGAAGCACTTGCTACAGTCAACCTGCTAAACAAAATCGACCGATTGTTTGATAGCCTAAATGCGGACTCTCCAATTTAAAAAAAGGCAAAAATGATTTGAGAAATATTTCAGACTGGAGCCCTCAGTTTGTCCATGGATCAAATGGATGAAAATACTGGGGAGATGCAAGCATGTGCCTATGTTTGTGGTTACATAGTTAGGAGAATGGAATCAAATTGTGAATCGTGTCCAATCTTTAACATCCTCTACGGATACTGTGTGCCATTTGTTTACTATATTTAAAGAATATGATTGAATGTGTAAACAAAAGTGCATCAATCATGTGTGATTATTTAAATAAAAATGCACACATGAGGGATGTTAAAGATTGCATTAAAGAATAGTTGCAAAAAAATATTAATTTTGATTTTCTAGATACATGTAGTGAACTTATAGGGCAAAATGTAACAACTAAAATAGATTCTATATTTTACATAAGCATTAACAGATTCTGTAATTTATTTTCTTTTGTAGGCGAGCCTACAAAAGAAAATAAATATATTAAAACACAAATAATATTTTTTTGACATATCGATACCAGTGGCTTTAGTGTGAGTTTTTTCGACTCACGTTCGATTGCAAGCGCGTTAGAATATTGTATGGGAAATTAGTGACCACCAGGCGGCGCTATAACTTTTTCCATATAAAATTCTAACGCGCTCGCAATCGAACGTGAGTGAAAAAAACTCACACTAAGGCCACAGAAGTATCAATTAATGTAAGGGACACGTTCACATTTTGACATTAATCATTCAAAGGAAATCTATACGTTAGTTTCAGGTTTTACAGCTTAGCTATCACAGATTTAAATGTAATTTAGAAATACAAAATAAAACAATTGTTAATATTATTTTTATATTTTCGACTTTTATGTCTGCGTAATTATGATAAATTGATCACATTAACAGTCTATAAAACTTAAGTTTAAAACTTCTAAATAAACAGTCTTACAAACTCTGTACTTAGTAATTGAATGAATGTACTAGAAACGAAAGATCGATTGTGAAAGATGATTAGTACGATGGCAATGAAAGTTGAAATGACGAATAGAAGGGACGGACGGATGTAAGGGAAGAAGATCGAATAAGAGGTGCATGAATTTTGTGAAAGATGATTAGAAGATGGCAGTGAAAGTTAAAATGACGAATAGAAGGGACGGACGGATGTCAGGGAAGAAGATCGAATAAGAGGTGCATGAATTGTGTGAAAGATGACTAGCATGATAGCAGTGAAAGTTGAAATGTGATGGTTCGTTTCCAGTACATTCATTCAATTACTAAGTATAGATTTTGTAAGACTGTTTATTAGAATACTATTACTTTTCAGAAGTTTTAAACTCAAGTTTTATAGACTGTTTAGTAATATTAACAATTGCTTTATTTTTGTATTCCTAAATTTAATAATAATAATAATAATAATCTTTATTATAATACACACAGATTCATGGTACACAAGAACAGAAGTACAAAGTAAAAGGTATATCTACATAAATCTATACAGATCATGTAACCCTGTCCCCTAAACTAGGTAGTCCTGTATCTTAGGAGACAGTGTTAGGCCATACAGGGCGGTAAGTCATGTAGGTATAGCGGCAGCCAGGGTGTTTAGCGTGAGGGTGGTAAGGTAATACATTTGTGTGCCGGTGTGTAAATGTGTTTGAGTGTAACTGTGTGAGTGGGTGACAACAAGGATGTGTAAGTGTATGAGTGGTGAGTGTGGGGGTGTGAGCGTACTTCTAAGGGTGCGTGTGAGAGAGAGAGTGGGTATGCAGTGATTAAAGGTAGCTAGATGAATGAGAGATCGTGTATTGGGTATGAGTCGGGTAGAGTAATGATTTTCGGGATTATTCGATGAATGTAAGTAAAGACTCCGTGAATGAGTAGTCTTTTTGCAGTAGCCATCTAGTTAGTTTATTTTTCAGGTTATAAGAGTTCAGATCCAGAATTTTTATTTTATTATTGATTTTCCTGTACAAGTAGGGACCAAGAATGTGAAATTGATGCCGGGCGAAAGAAGTTCTATGCTGGGTGCTGGGAATGATTTGAGTGCGTTTGTTCCGGTCCGGGGGTGGTAGGTACTTATGTATCCTTAGTATTGCCTTGAACACAAAGAGCTGGCGCACTGTTAGCACTTTACAGTCGGCATAGAGGTCATAAGTCGGATATCTAAAAGGTTTTTTTGACATTACTTTTAGTATAGCTCTTTGTGCTCTTTCTATTCTAAGAAAAAAAAAAAATAAAAAATTTCATTTAAATCTGTGATGGCTAAGCTGTTAAACCTGAAACTAACGTATATATTTGCTTTGAATGATTAATATTGGTTCATACCAACATTAGTCATGATAAGAACTTATTTCCATGGTGTTAAAATGCCATAAATTTTAGTAGATAATCTTATAGTTACATCATTACAACACTAAAAGTCCTTTACAATAGAATTACGTATAACTTTCTATTTCTCTTGCTGCTTACACTACGCTCGACGGTTTACACATAAAATATTAGTAACGTAAACCACAACTAAACATGTTTTTTTAATGTAAGGGACATGCTATATTTTAATCCACTCAAATATAATCGTTTTTTGGTTCTCCTGAAAAACTGTGGTTTGTCCCTTATATTAATTGATACTTCTGGTATCAAATGAGAATCAAATTAATGTAAATATTCAGTATTTTAGCAACGAACTTTTTAAAAAACAAAATAAAATAAAGCAAATACGAATTTGATTTCTACTTGTTACGTTTTATGCATATTACAGTAAGGAGCGTAAATAAAGATAGTTTTGTGAGATGTTAATGTAAGAGAATAATTCTTAAAAAACTTATCATAAATTAAAGTAAGGAACATGTTATTTAATTAATTGTCTGATTTGAGGTTTAAGTTAATGGACTAAATAATTTAATACGATGACTTACTTTATTTTTCTGAGAAGATAAATGTTAAATAATTTTTTTTTTTCATAAATCGTTTGTCGCAGTCCAAAAATTTGTACTTTATGGGACATTTTTTTTAACTATAGAAAGTTTTTAATAATACCATTCGATACAGCGGAGAATTCTGAATTCCAATGTTATAATACACCTAACTCAAAATTATACAAAATGTTCTCTTACGTTAATTGGTACTTCATCTATAAACTATGTTAGCCTAACTATTTCTGTCTAAAAAAACAATTATAATTCTTGAACCTTAAAATTAAGTTATTCCTACGATGAAATATTTATTATGAATACTTAATTTATAATAGGTACTTAAATGTTTATTCTCATTCATACATATTTTACTAGAAAATAATCAATCGGCCAGAAAAGTTCTCTATAGTTCTAAATAATAATCTTAATTTAATTTTAAAAGACCAAAAACAGGAAGAATCACAGGATGTAGAGATCGTTTAATTTACACTTAGGTACTGCACATACACTGATTCCAGTATAAACTGACACCTCATTGTACGAAAATTCTATACAATTCGAGATCACCTTATACTGGAAATTATAGCTTCATAATTATGTAGCCTTGTGTACCATTTACAAACAATTGGCGTGTAATGTATGATTGTGTCTTATTGATTATGGTTTCCTTCATAAATAAAGTTGTATACGTTAAACTGTGCTTTTATTTAATTCTGTTTTAGAACTTCAAGTAACATGATGAGCACGTTCTAAATAAATTACTGATTCCTATTATTATCAAAAACTCGTTAATAATATGAATTAGTAATTTGTTTTAGAGCGAGCTCTTCCTGATAAACTACGAATTCAAATCACCAAAGAACACTCACACAAACACAACAACCATACACACGCATGCATACACACATGCACACTTTCAAATTTCGCGCCATGTCTAAGTTGCCAAAGGGGCCCACAAGCGACGCTAGTTGTCTTACTTTTAGACCAACATTTTTGTATGAACATGACGTTCTTCTCCGCTAGGAGTATAGTGTTCTGTGATTTAATTTGGTCGGGTTATACGCGGAGATTTAGTAAGTATGGAAAAGTAATGAAAGCTAATTTCTCTTAAAATGCAACACCTAAGAATCTGGATTTTTGGTCGCTTTAACTTCTTTAGGAGTACTGATTTTTGTATAAATTTGGAAAGAAATCACAGAGTTTTTAATAGGGAATCTTGAAATGAAAATTTGGCACCGTGACTACCGCCACCCCACCAATGGCATGGTACCTATATCTCGTAAACTACTGGAGTAGGTACTAACTTTAAATTTTGGGTACTAATTTTTTATGTAGGTTTGAGGAAAGCGACAAGCTTCTTTAACTTGGAATCAACATTCAAAGTCGTGGTCCTGTTGAATCATTGCGAGAAAGTTATCATCGTTGATTTCTCGGTAAATACAAATGTTACAGTTGTTTTTTTTTACGAAATAAATCACATATATGGGTACTAATTATTTGTATACTTACTTAGAATAGCTGTAGCGTGCCCCCTTTTTCGGCGCTCATGGTGGTCCTGCTGAATGGAGCGTGACTACCACCTTCAAAGTCGATTTTCTCGAAAACTGCTAAGGTACCAATTTTGTTGTTCGAGTACTAATTCGTACCAATTGAGTACTAATTATTTACCAAATATGGAAGCGATTGGCGTTGGTGGGGCGGCGGTAGTCACGGACATGGTCCCATCTCTATCGTTGATAGCTAGTAGCTTCTTCGTCGACGGTGGAACAGGCAGGTCCCTCTTTATCGTTGATAGCTAGTCGCTTCCTCGTCGACGGTGAAACAGGCAGGTCCCTCCCTATCATCGACTCAATTTCATCGTTTGCAGAAGTAGTCACTGTACCATCGAGGAAACTTTCATCTGCCCAAATCCTGTGCACACGACGACTACATCTGTTAGCAACTTACATCTGCCCAATTTGAAAACAAAATCCTGTGTACACGATGACATCTGTAAGCAAGCGTTATTATAGCGGCCGAGTGATGCAAGCAAGAATAGCCTTTATAGTGTATCCTATTTCCTACAATCGTTGATTAAATGGAAAAAAGACATTTAATGCTAAAAAATTTTAGCAAGAAAATGTCATTTTTACATTTAATCAACGAATATTATAAACGCGAAAGTTTATAAGGATGGATGCGTGTTTGTTACTCTTTCACCAAAAACTACGGATTTTGATGAAACTACAATAATACAGCTTATACATCAGATTAGCACTTAGGATACTTTTTATCCCGATATTCCAACAGGATGGACACTTATGCGGGTGAAACCGAGGGGCGCTGTCGGTGTAACCGTAAATTCAACACATGATTAGTGTGTGGCAACATTAGCTGAAGACTAAAACAGGGTTGAAAAAACTAGGTTAGAGTAATAAAACTACAATTTCTGACAAAGATTTATTATAAATGATGTTTTACAAATTCAACAAAATATACGTTTGTGATGTCTTTTGTTAAAAGCAGTGGTAATCACATAATTATGTCGCAAGGTAACTTTAGACGGCAAATGTGCTTGCGCTTGTTTTTTCTGTCTTGTGATAGTAATAATTAAAACATTCGGTTATTCCGTGTATCCACCCACCCCAAAAAATCCACCCTGTCGAGAATCCACCCTAGGCCTAGTTGGATAAACGAAATTGATAGGATTTTTGGGGTGGATAAAAGGAATAACCCGAAAAATTGATTGATCGCACCTTCGCACATATCGCACAGACTGCCTTAAGAATTGCTCTATGGTTTCGGAAAAAAAAACTTCTTATAAATATGGAGCATTTTGGGTAGGGATGTTCTGTGAAAAATCAACGCTTTTAACACAAGATAAAACATTGAATAAGAAAGTAAGTGCAGATAAGAGTTACAGCCTTCTTGCCTAATAAAATAATAATTACTACAATATATTAATTAATATAAGTTATATTCTTTACATAGGGTGTTAAAAGTCTATGATTAATTACAATGACATTATAGGTTAATTATTTGAAGTTCAGCTATTTGGGTTAGCAAAAAAAAAATGGGTAATACTTGGTACAGGAGTCAAAGTGTGCGTATGCATAGCATGCAAATAAATAGCATTAGGCCGTGTCCTCAATATATTATATCAGCGTTTATCGCGTTATATTTGTTCGGTGAACCCGAACGCTTCTTCGTGCTAATAAGACCTTCCGCGGGTCCATTCTGTAAAAATCTCACCGTGAAAATTTAAGAGAAGAGCGGTGAGATCAGGGGGCCTAAAAAGGCCACTGGCAGAATCATAAAAGGATAACAATATTGGACAGTTTACTAACTAAAGTTTGGTTGTAACTGAAGTTAATTGTATCAAATCCCATTGGTGAAGGCTTTTTCAGTTGATTTTTTTTTTGTCTGTGCTAAAATACCAATTAATCCAATCCAATCCCAACCTCTTTGATTATACCTACGTAGTGCAGCGAAAACAAGAAAGACACGGACTGTCTTCGCCATATTATAATTTATAACGTTATCCTTTTATGATTCTGCCAAAGTGGCCTTTTTAGGCTCCAAGATTTTTAGAGAATAGACCAGCTGGTAATTTAAACCAATGTGTCAATCGCGAGAAAGATCGCGATGGTCGTATGACAAACAACTCATCGAAGTCGACGAATATAAACGAGACTTTGCTTCTTAAAATTCTTGTAACGTATAAATACGTAGGTACGAGTATTTATTAACTTTGAAAAGGGAGTCATCTTTTCTTAACATATTAAGAATGTATTTTTGTAGCATCAGATCGTCGTATTACAAAACAAAATGTAACTTTAGTTCTAGCCTAAATTCTCGAGCCAGTATTTGTATTTTGAACTTTATTTCGATATAGGCAAAGATCTTAATACTAAAATAACAACTTCGCTCCGAACTAAGCTGTCATCTATATACACCGTGTTCCGGACGTTATACATAAACTTCGACCAGATGTTCAAACCATGGAAATAAGCATTTTTCATTATGGACACATTAATGAATTCTTATTTTTTATTTCAAACTATATACCTTGACGTGAATCACCCGATATGCATGCCTCTTTATCCGAATTGACAACGACGTATTTTACATTCATAAGATTTGGCGGGCTGAAACTTGTCAAAAATAGGTTAGGATCCTTTCTTACTGCATAGCTCAATTAAATTACACTAAGGGCTGATTTTTCCAACGCCAGGTAACTTTTATTCGAGGAATAAAATTGACGTTTGACAGTTTTTGTATGAAATAACTGTCAAAATCTCAAAATTATTCCTCGAATAAAGTTATCAGATAATTGAAAAATCAGCCCTAAATGAAATTACAAATATCTTTGTAACGAAGCCTTTTTAAGTAGATACTACTTCCTGTGTTAGATTTAATTTGTAAAAGCTATAGAAGCGTTTGACAAAAGTTTATGGATAACGTGAAGAACGCGGTAGTAATAAACAAGAATATTTGACATCTATAATACCGGGATTTCGCGAAATCCCTGATTACCTCATTTCCCTGCGACATATATAAAACAAAGTCGCGTTAGTTACACCATTTTTAGCTCAAGAACGGCTGGACCGATATTTATAATCTTTGATTAGTTGGATTTGTCTCCGCCTCGAATAGCAGAATAATTATTAAAACATGGGAATAATTCACAAAAAAATAATAATGAAGGTGGGTGGGGGCATTTTCCCATACATTTGGTATGGAACGGCTTTTTTTATTTATTGATTCTGAGGCGGTATGAAGTTCGCCGGGTCAGCCAGTTTTTGTACAAAGAACTGCATCTCTATAACAGTTAGGTTCTTAATTCAATAACTGACTCGGTGGCTTAAACCAGAGGGGAATTTTCGTAATTTTAAGAACGTTCACAGTCTGATCTGAGTCTCAATCTGTCAAAAATATTTCTCTACATTTTTGACATTGACTTTCGCCGCTATAAGATTGCGACTAGATTTTGAACGTATTTAATTTAGGGAGTTAACTAAAGAAAACCTTGTTTTGTAATAAGTGGGAGTGAGATTTATCTAGCTTTACTTATCCGTCGACTTCAACAAAATTATTGTAAATATATCTTTGGAATGTTGACAAATTAACATGAGATTGACAGAAATTGATTAATAAATATACCTACTATAAAATCCTAACTACGATTAATACATTTAATAAATAACTCAATAATAATTCACTACATTACATAAGGCCTTATACACAGCGGTTATAATAATATTTTATTATATTTATTGAACGAACCCGTAGACACATTCTTAAACGAACGCGAACGCGACGCCATTTTGAAGAAATAATACCTATGTGTCAAACACAAAATAGGTGGAACAGAAGGCCGTACGCACCTAGAATTTACTTTGCTAAGCGTTACATACGAATATGAATCTTATTTCAATACGTTTAATTTTCATATTCCTGTAAGCGAATATCATCGAGCGTTTCATACAAATATGAACTTTAATATTATACAAATAATGTTTGCTGTTGTTTGTTGAGCTGACCTTCTGTGTAGATAGTTTATGGGCCGTTTATTATGATTTCATACATGATTAAAATAATAAATTATGCAATTCTTTAATGTAAGTTTGCTTATCCACATTAGTGCGAACGCGAAATTTCATTTTATCTATAGCTTTGACAGCTTAAAATAAATAAACATAGCTGCCAACCACAGATAAAGATAGACCTAGATATCGCAAGTATCACGATCTGTATGAAAACCAAGCGTGCCATTTTTTGACTACCTACTATGATGTCACAAGCACTATTTAGTGATGGGAAAATCAAATATATTCAAAGTCGTCTCAAAAAAAAACGAGTCAAAGAAAAAAGGTCACCGCGTGCGGCACCCCCCTCTCACCCCACCCCCGGGGCCTAGCGCCAGCGCTCACGCTCACCCAGTCAGCAGTACACAGGACTGAGCGCGAAAGTGGCGGCTTACGATTTTTGTACGTAAGCTGGTGCGATTTTTGGCACGCAAAGTAGTTGCTACTGCGTTATCTAGGTGTATCTACAACATTATTTTTAGTAATGAATCTATGTACAAAATTTCAAAACTGTATCATGAAAAATCACAAAGTTATAAGCTTGTTAAGTTGCCTGTCCGTACAAAAACATGCTCACCCGCGCCGTTCGGCCGTCTTGCGCTCATTGATAAATAGTACCTAGGTACCTAACCATTCGGCGCGGAGATTGGATAACCTACTTAGTGTCGCTCGGTGTCCAACTTTTAACCTTTTTTAAATATTTTTGGGACAAAATATCAACATGGGGTAAAAATTATTGGAATCGATTCAGTTACTTATTCTAAACCACCTATATTCATATTCAGGTTTCGCTTATACTAAAAATAACGTTGTATATCTGTGCTGCCAATACTGTAGGATGCTAGTTTATTTTAAAATGATGCGACAGCAAGTAATGCATTGCGCCAGAGACATCGACACGCAACCAGTTACCATAGTTTAGTTTAGTTTTAGTTGTTTATAAAACGTTGCCCCACACTAGGAATATCTCCTGTATTGTGGGTGCGTTTACATACATTTAAACTCACATATACCATGGATTCAATACATTGAAATTATTCTTCTGTGTTGAAATTATTCGTCAGTTTATAAAAAAAAATGCTATTCAAAATCAAAAATCAAAATCAAAATCAAAATGTTTTATTTCACATAAACCTACATGGGCACTTATGAAACGTCAGAAGCTAGGTGCACGGTTCCAATTGGTCGTTTCCTATGGAGAAGAACCGGCAAGAAACTCCATGGTTACTCTTTTTAAAAATAATTGGCTTTTACAATGTTTCCAGATTACAGTAGGTATGGGAGGACAGCGCAGGCCTGTCAACAAGTACCAAGTACTTGATAAAATAGAAAATGGTCTACAGATCTAAAGTCTATAAGGCCTACAAAGTCCTCACATTTACAAAATAAGAATCTATCAAAAGGATAGATAATAAAAAAAGAAAAATAATAATAAAAACCTACTAAAACCAAGTGTTATGATTCTCATTAAAACCACTAATAAAGAGGTGAAAAATTTCAAGAGTCTGTATATAATGTCAATTAATAAAGAAATTATGTCAAAAAGTATATAATGTCAAATAATAAAGAAATTATGTCAAAAAGTATGTAAAAAAAATTAATAATAATTAAATAAAATTAAACATCGTAATTTGAGAGCAGTTAATAGACATTTACATAGTTATGCCGTTAATGAGAAGCCAGGGAAGCCACATGTGCAGAAGGAATTATTGCCAGACTAGCTTGTCTTCAACGTAGTCTTTAATCTTATAATATGCTTTTTTGATAAGGACACGTTTGATGAGGGTTTTGAACTTTCCATCGCTAAGTTCTGTAACCGGTTTTGGCAACTTGTTATAAAAACGGATGCTGTTTACAAGAAATGACTTGCTAGTTTTAGTTAATCTAAATTTAGGTAACACAATTTCATTTTTACTACGTGTATTTATATTATGGAAATCGCTTCTTATTTTGAAGAGTCCTAAGTTTTTGCGAACATACAAAATACTTTCTAAAATATAAAGAGAAGGCAGAGTTAGTATATCAATTTCTTTGAATTTGTTTCTAAGAGACTCGCGAGGACCCATTTTATAGATTGCGCGGATTGCCCTCTTCTGTAAAATGAAAATTGAATCTACGTCAGCTGCCGATCCCCACAGCAGAACACCATAAGACATAATACTGTGGAAATAAGCAAAGTATACTAACCTAGCTGTGGCTATATCTGTCAACTGCCTTATTTTTCTTACTGCATATGCAGCTGAACTTAATCTACTTGAGAGAGCTCTAATGTGTGCGCCCCATTGTAATTTTGAATCTAAAGTAATTCCTAGAAATACAGTTTCCGTAACAGCATCTAGTCTTTTGCCATCAAGTTCTAAATTCAGACCCACTTGAGGTACATTTGGTAATGAAAACTTAAGACATTTAGTTTTGTTCGCATTCAATCATCATATATTCCATATATCTTGACCGCGTTTTTTATGAAACAGCAGTTTTTTTTTTATTTGATAAACGGCATAAAAATCTACGTATCTGTGTGTCTAGAAATATGTGCTGAATTCATGTACTCATATTGCAAAACCAGAAATTGTTTGTAGCGGAAAATATCATGAAATTCGTGTGACGTTATTGATGGCCCCCAAATGTTGGCAACATTGCATGCAGTATAATAATAATAATAAATTTATTAAGGTACATAAAGGTTTTGTAGTACAGTCACGAGCAGTAATATGTCAACACTTGGCAACTTTCAATTGCGATTTTTTTTGTGAAATAACGAATGCAACGTTGAAATACGACACTTTACATAAACCTATGGGATCGAAAATACTATGTTCGTAATAACATAAAATTTCGTTCAAAAATAAAGGAGAAAATTGCCTTTGAATAAAGCCAAGTGTATACATACTTATACTGTACATAAGGGACCTAGAAAGTATGCATTATTAATTACATGGTGTAGGTACAACGAATTGTTGGGTGAATCGCTGCTCTCCTAGCTAGATTACTGAGTAATCAGTATTTAGGAGAGACAGTTTCAACTCCCAATTTCAGTATCACAATAATCATACTATAATACTTATGGTATTATATATGATTAGCAGTGATCGGAATAGGCCGAGTATATTTACATAAAGTTTAAAGAACAGAGACGGAAATCGGAGACGTCCTTATGATTATTTTTTTTTACCGGTTTTACCGGAACTTTAATTACTTATGTAACTTTCAATATCTTATTTTATCATTAACATTATAAATGCTTTAATAAATCGTAATCAATGTTTTGATGAATAAAATAACCAATATTAAAAAGGAATTTAAAAAATAAAAAAACCCGACTGCGAAACTGAAAAGCTACAAACAAGCCCATTTTAAATTAAATAAAAGTTGGAAGCAGGCGGGACCCATACCATTTTTATTATATTTTCAAATGGGCTTTTCAGTTTCGTAGTCAGGTTTTTTTTATTTTTTAAATTACTTTTTATTTCCAGCTTTTTAGTTTACAAATGTGAAAGATTTCGCAAACGATTTAGTTCTTGGTACGTGTTTTTTACGTATTGTCACTTCGAATTACTTTTAACCATATAAGTTATATATATTTTTGTAATCACCTTTTAAAACCCTTTATTTTGATACCCCACTCGATAGGTTTTGAGAAAAAAAAATTTTTTTTTTGTAGACATATTCGCCAAAAATTGACCATTTTAATTTTTTTTCAATTTTGATATACCCAGTGTCACTCTCACAATTAAGACGAATCTAACGGCACCTCTCAAGCTGAAATCGATCAAGCCGTTTAGGCTACAGAGCGTGCCAAAGAAATATACATACATACACTCGAAAAACATAATCCTCCTTCTGACGCAGTCGGGTAAAAATAGATATATTTTTAATATTGGTTATTTTTTTTATTTAGCATTTATATATTGAAAGTTACATAATTAAACTTCCGGTAAATTTACCGGTAAAAAAAAATTTGTCATAAGGAAGTCTCCAATTTTCGTCTCTGTTCTTTAAACTTTAGTATACTCAGTCTATTCCGATCACTGATGATTAGTATGCGTCAGGAACATGTCGCTCATTTGCTACAAGGTCGACATATCTCAAAATTGATGATTTTTTCAACACAACTTTATTATTATAAAGTTGTGTTGAAAAAATTGCGCTCCGTTTACTGTAAAAACGTCATTTCTCTAGGCTCTATAGTAAGAGAGAGAGAGGGCAGATGTGAATATCTGCCCTCTCTCTTTTGTTGATGTTATGTTTTGGGTATATCAAATTATACTCGTATTTCGAGCTTGTAGCAAATGAGCGATGTGGTCCAGTAACACACTGCGCAACTTCTGACTGTCAAGAATACGAAGGCTGTTTTGACACCCCTTTTAAATAACAATCCAATAGACAAAAGCACAAACATAAACAGAAATATCTAGAAATCACAGATCATGTTATTCAGCGTAAATAAATAAAAGATCCCTAAAAAGAATTTGTTTCGTAAATATTAAACTTATTTATGCCCAATATTGCTATGCAATCTGCATTCGCCATTTATTTGCTAAAAATGTAAACAAATATGAGTTTATGGAAAAATAACTTTAAACCCTACACAATAAAGTTCAGATTACGCTACAACTTCAAACATTTTTATAAATTTTTCAATAGTGCGTCACTCTGAAATCAACTTAATTACCATTGAAATAAAGTTGACATTTGTTTAACTTGAAATACTATTAATTTGAAATATAACTTTGAATAGACGTTATGTCAGGACCAATATGGATAACCAATACATTTATTGCAAACTCCATAGAAATATAAACGTTATAGCCACGTTAACTAAGTTGAATTTAATAAAAATGGCAAACGCTTTTGGTAAGTTCAAATTATATTAGTGGCCATTTTAAATAGAACCTTTTCAGATGCAATTAATAATTGTAATCCCAAAGCAATATTTTTTTTTGAATGGCAAGAGAAATATAATATTGAAATGAATAATCGAATGATAAATAATTTACAATCAAGCTTTAACAAACTCCTTTTGAAACCTCCATTCACAGGCTAGTAAACCAATAAAAGTGACTTGTGTTACATTTAAAAAAAAAAAAGGTTTGAAAACGTAAAAAGTCTTACGGCTTGGACCTTATGGCTCTTTATACACGTCACGGTTTCATCACGGTAGCGTATGAAGCGTAGAGTCGATGATTTTCATGCCAATATGCGCAAGAAAACAGCTTCTCTGATGCGCCGGATTCGAGGGAGCGCCAACGGAATCCTAAGGACGATTTCTGAGAGGACAGACTGCAGTGCCGGGGAGATTCATCCAGCTTCATGTGACAAGATGATACTATTACCACAGAATAAATAGTACAAGTACAGAAGACGCACTTTGCGCAACAATTATTAGAAATAGCGACTCTTGCTACTAAACAACAAAGTGCAATTCAGCTCGCATAAGCGCTCAGTGCCTAACGCGTTATTCACCTAAATGTTGCCGCTCTCTTCTAACGCGTAACTTTGTCCTTACCTGGCGCGGAGTGACGCGCTACGGTTGTCGGCTTGTCGCTGCTACCTATATTCATCGTCTATCTAACTTGGCCACGTAATCTAACTTATGTTTGATGCGTATTATTACACGGTCCAAATCGTTAAGCTATCTCAACAAACAAAAAATCACGTTTTCAAGTTGCTCTCGTAATTATCCATTTTTTTTTCATCATCATCATTTCAGCCGAAAGACGTCCACTGCTGGACATAGGCCTCTCCCAAAAGGGGGGGGGGGGGGGTTTGCCATAATCGATCACAGTTGCCGGGAAACTTCCGTAGTTTGAGGATTACCTACAATAATTGAGGCAAAAGTGATAAATTCAATTGAAAAAACATTGCAAGTTATTAAAAATACTACGACGTTTTTCAAATTTACATATTAGACCATGATTTAACCTTTCGTATTATTATATCCGGGCTACACTGCGTACATAAAGCGCTGTCTGCCGTAGAACGCGGAACGGTACGCGCACGAGTGCGATAACAACGCGTACATATACGCTTGCGCAGCCTACTGTAAGCTACGGTTTCCTAGAAGAGCCGGACCGGACTTAACGGCCGTAGTGACAGCTGTCATGAAAATTATTACAGCGACAAAGATTTAAATCGTTAGATTCGCCCTACCACGTATCAAAAGATAGTCGCGTTTCTGTTTAGTTTTGGCACCTCTGTCACAATGACGCAGTGACTTGACATGATTGTCATGGAAACGCTATTTAATAATGTGTGAGCTCACTCTTCGCAGTATGGACACAGTTTCGCGTGACTAAGAATGGTGAGAGAAAATCTAGCGAATCTTTGGGCAAAAACTTTGGGTAAATGACACATTTTTGTGACGGTCGTTATAATATGACGGAACAGCTTTCATAGGAATCCAAAGCACGCGGTACTGCGCGCGTGCGCCGTAGAACAAAACGTGTCTGTCAACAACTTCCATATTGATCCATACAACACTGACGACTGTGCCTACACACGGCGAATAAACCCTAGTTTTTTAGCGCAAGAAAAACAACTTTGAACCTTATACTTTAGCGATAAAGTTGAAAATATATTAAAGAAATTTGACAGATTGTAGTTGCTTGATGTGCTAGCGTCTGTACAAAAGACCTTACTTATTTTGAAGCGTAGATCTACGTTCAGACAAGTTAAGTCAACTATTATGAACTTTAATTACACTTAAAACGTAAGTTTTAACATCTGTATTGGTTACTCACATACCAAGATCCTCTTAAATTCGTTGCGATCTCCACTGGGGCGTATTCGATATCCTAACATACATTATTGGATAGATACTCTTCAAGAAGACGGGTTAGGGTAAATTACCCTTCACAAATCCATAGGGTAATATTAGGTTGAAGGGTAAAGCGCCTATCTGAAGGCTTTGACGACCCATACGATTAATATTATGGCTATTATAGCCGCTATGATAATGAGTATGAACATTTTTCTGCGATATCTGCGCTGGTATTCAGCCGCTTTCGCTAGTTCGTCGACGCCAGCTTCCACATTCGCACTAGCGGCTTCGATGTGAGTTTCCACAGTGTCTGTAATTAGAAATTATTGTTTAACCTTTTAAGCGCTTGGCTAAATATCAATTGCCGTGCCCCTAGCGCGCGGCAACAAATCGATAAAATAATCATCATCATCAGCCTTTTCCCAACCATGTTGGGGTCGGCTTCCAGTCAAACCGGGTGCAGCTGAATACCTAAATCGATAAAATAATACCTACAACAAATAAGGAGGAGCAATCGTTGAATAGAACGAAAAAATCATGCATGTTCTCTGTCGCAGAAATACGACACGAGCGGTAGGGGCACGGAAATTTGTGTCGCATAAAAGCGACAAAAGCGGTTAAAGGGTTAAATAACTACCCAGGAGATAGGGCCTGAGGCTAAATATTAACAGCCGCACAGATCGATCGATCAGGACGTTTGCCGCGGTTGGTCTGTGGATGGGTGACCATCTATTACATATCGAACCCCTCCATGCCTCGGAAAGCACATTAAGGGGCTTACTTGACCTAAAGCGCGGTCATTGTCAGACTGCATAGAAAAGAAAGAGAAGCGCGATGACACAATGCTGGTTGCAAAATATGAAGCAATTATTTAATTACAAAAATCTATTGTTTGGACTAAAAAATTAAAACACTAGTTTTAGTATGTTGCTTGTAGAATAATCTGACAAAAAATCATAATGATTGTATGTATATTAGTATGGTTTTTATTGTAAAAAGAAAGTTTTTAGAGGTCTCTTCATGATTTTTTCCTATCGTATCAAATTAGTTGTATTATGTTTTCAACACACCATCTACCTAGCTTAAATCCTGAAGAATATCAAATATTTTTCTGATTTTGTTTACTGTAGTCGATCATATACTTTTATTGTTTCTAAAACTTGCGTTTTTTTTTGTGTTTAGGTCCTGTAAGCCCCTTAAGTCGTTGGTCCCGGCAGCTGTCATTCTGAGATCATTGACAGTCGTTACGGGTAGTCAGAATCCCGAAAGTCTGACAACCAGTCTGTACAAGGGGTATCGTGTTACCGAGTAACTGGGTTGTGGAGGTCAGATAGGCAGTCACTCCATATTAAACACTGGTATCCAGCTTCAGCAAAAGCCGACCATAACATAATTGTGATAAGGCTAGACAGATTAATTGGTTATTTTATATCTTTACAAACTCTATAACTTTATTTTTAGTATATGCGAAACCCGAAACACGTGTCTAGTATTTTTGTGTAAATTTCAAAACTGTATCATGTAAAATCACAAAGTTATAAGCTTGTTAAGTTACCTGTTTGTCCGTACAAAAACATGCTCACCCGCGCCGCTCGCGCCGCGACGTCTTGCGCTCATTGATAATAGTACCTAGGTACCTAACCGTTCGGCGCGGAGTTTGGATTACCTACTTAGTGTCGCTCAGTGTCCAACTTTTAACCTTGTTTATAAATTTTTGAGCCAAAATATAACATGGGGTAAACATTATTGGAATCGATTCAGTTACTTATTCTGGACAAACTATATTCAGGTTTTGCATATACTAAAAATAACGTTGTATTAATATCGATAGCCAACAAAGATTGGCACATCCCTATCAACAACAATGAATGCAAGAGCGACGGCGAATAATAGAACATTGTCAATAAAATAGTACCTAGGTACCTAACCGTTCGGCGCGGAGATTGGATAGCCTGCTTAGTGTCGCTCGGTGTCCATATTCGGTATTTGGAATTATTGGAATCGATTCCATTACTTATTCTGAACAAACTATATTCAGGTTTCGCATTATATACTAAAAATAACGTTGAATAAAGGCACAACTTACCGACAGACTGAGACTGTTGGTTCACCATATCAGCCAACTCCTGTATAATTTGGTTCACATCTAAAACATCAGCTTCAATTTTGTTGATGTAGGCTTCTTTTTCAAGCAGCATGCTCGTCTCGAATTGTACTAGACGCGCCTGAAATATAAGACAACATCCATAATCCATAATAATATTATACACTAGCTTCCGCCCGCGACTCCGTCCGCGCGGATGTCGGTCTTCGCGTGGATGGTTTATTTCTCCATTTTGAGTAACTCTGACAATGACATCTTATAAATATATATTGGACCCAAATACGGCTAAGCCTATAATAATTAAGGAGATCCCTCTATTGAGCTACTGCTGTTGAGCTCGCGTTCTGTAGTAAGTATTTTTTTCATAGTAATTCCGACCTTGATAAGTAGCATGTAGCAGTAAATTACTGACAATGACGAAAAGTTTGCAATAATAAAAAAGTGATCGTGACAATGCGACAGAAAGTTAATTGAGAGCTTCAGCATACACAACATTGTTAGTGAGCTCGTCCGGAATATGAACATGAAGATTTCTTGGACTGCTCACACGGGAAAGAGCTACGTAAAGTTGCCCGTGTGAAAAACAACTCGCGGTAAGATCTACGCCAGCAACTCCTAGGGTCTGACCTTGAGCCTTATTTATTGTCATGGCGTAACACAAAGCTACAGGAAACTGTATTCTCTTAAATTGAAATGGAAAATTATCCACTACGGGTAATGCAACGTGTGTTCGCGGTTCTACAGAACAACGTCTATGAATAAAACCGAAAAATAAGATTTTTTTTTCTACGTATTTTTCCAGGATAAAAAGTATCCTATTTTATGCCCAGGATAATAAGGTATAATTATACCAAGTTTCATCGAAATCGAACCGTTAGTTTTCACGTGATGCCTGCATATACAGACAGACAGACAGACAGACAGACAGACAGACAAAAATTTTTTTAATCACATATTTGGGTTTGGTATCGATCCAGCAACACCCCCTGCTATTTATTTTTTCAATATTTTCAATGTACAGAATTGACCCTTCTACAGATTTATTATATGTATAGATTCGAAAGTAACTCTGTCTGTCTGTATGTTACCTTTTTTACGTCTAAACCACTAAACGGATTTCGATAAAATTTGGCAGAGAGATAGATTGCATCCCGGGGAAGGACAGAATACTTTTTGTCCCGATATTCCCACGGGATCGACACTTATGCGGGTGACCGCGGGGCGCTGCTAGTTACATCATAAATAGAAAATCACACAACACATATTTAAAATGTGTTTCAAAGTTAACCCAACAAACTTTTAAGAGGTGCTTTAGATCATCGAACTGAACAACTTTCACTATGGGACCAACTCTGAAAACACGAAAAAGAAAATCTGCTGTTTCATACATTTTGGTCAAGTAGGTATTGTACTTTTGTAGTGGCTGACATAACGCTCCACAAACAAACCTAAAGGGCTTTGAAGATCCATGGCATACCTACCCTACATTTTGCTTTTTTTTTTTCAAAATGGCAGCCCCACATTTATCCTACATAAATTGATAGCTGATATCAATGCAAACAGAAAACATTATAAGACCAAACCCCTTTGAGTATTAAACCAACTGGAGGCGCCATTGTCAGGCGATCCCCGCTGCCAAAGGTACGAGACCGCCGGTCATAGCGGTTATACACATGTGTGCGTATAGTTTATGTTTGTGTTTGTTTTTTGTTTTGTGTGCGTGCGTAACAACGCGATCGAATTGCATTAGTGTATTATTGCGTTCCCATGTCCCCCGCGATGAAAGTGACAGACTTATTTGCATAGATATTAGTACTCGTGGCGTCTCCGGTTGGTTTAATACTCAAAGACCAAACCCCGTAAAGTGTCACGTCCCCGAGATATTGGCGCCGGTTCTGTTGTTCACAAACTAAACTAAATTTAAGTTCATGCATCTTTTTCTTTCCATTTCATTAAGAAACGGACAGAAATTAAAATTAGAACAATTAAACAGAATTAGTTTAGTCCTGTCAAATTAAGATACACCATAGACAACTTTAGACGAGATTAAAAAATTGGCTGCTAAAAATACGTCAATTTACGCCAGGCGCTGACTAATTTGACAGGATTAAACTAATATTCTAAACTAATATATTATTATTAATTGTGTCTGTGTGGTGCCGGACTTAAAGAATAGCACCACCCTATACTTCCCGAGGGTGTCGTAAAAGGCGACTAACGGTCGTACCAGAGAATGGGCAGCAGCATTCTCTATGCATTCCACCACCATACTATACTGCGATCGCCAACCCGCCAGCCAAGCGTGGCGATTATGGAACCCCCCTTGGGGGAGGCCTATGTCCAGTAGTGGACGTCTTTCGGCTGAAATGATGATGATGAAACTAATATTTATCTTTTGTCTTTCTCTCTCCTTGTCTTAATGAAATAGAATGAAAAATATGCCTGAACTTAAATTTAGTTTAGTTTGTGAACAACAGAATTGGCGCCATTGAAGTTCAAAGTTGATCACTTGACATCCATATTTTTTGAACTTGCTCACATCTTGTTGCACAGATTTTTGATTACTTCAAACTTTCAGTGATTATTTCAAACATCTAAGCAACAAGATGAAAACCAAGCTAGCGATTTATATAGATTTCATACGTGGCCGTCATTTTGAAAAATAAATAAAAATGGCGATAAAAACCTTCAATCCCCTTTTTAACTCGATGTACCATATTACCGCCAGGGAACTGTAAATAATTACATGAGGGGCCCGTGGCTAAATAATAACAGCCGCACAGGTCGATCGATCAGGTTAAGCTACGCTTGCCGCGGTTGGTCTGTGGATGGGGTGACCATCTTTACACACCGTGACCCCTCCGTGCCTCGGAAAGCACGTTAAGCCGTTGGTCCCGAATGTCATTCGTGGATCTTTGACAGTCGTTACGGGTAGTCAGAAGCCCGAAAGTCTGACAACCAGTCTTACCAAGGGGTATCGTATTACCCAGTAACTGGGTTGTGAAGGTCAGATAGGCAGTCGCTCTATGTAAAATAGTGGTATTCAGCTGCATCCGGTTAGACTGGAAGCCGACTTGGGGTCGGCTTCCAGTCCATAGTTGGGAAAAGGCTAGGCAGATGATGAACTGTAAATAATTACCTGTGCCTGCTGGTTAGCAATGAGCGTGGCCTCTTCATCATCAGCGATGGCCTGCTGCTCCATAGCCTGTGGGTCGTTACGGACGCGCGGTTGTCTCGGCATGTGGGCGGCCATCTTCTCGGATACTTGCTGTAAATAACAAATAAAGAAGAATGCTGTCATATACAACGTGTAACGTGAAATGCGCAAAACCTTTTAAGAGGTCATTGTGCTCATCATTATGAACAACTTTTACTATGGGCCCAAAATTGAAATCGCAAAAAAAAATCTGCTGTTTAGTACATTTTGACGAGTTATGCGAGCAATGTAGGGAAATACTGTTTTTTTTTTTCGCGATTTCTGCTTGGGTCCCATAGTAAAAGTTGTTCATAATGATGAGTACAATGACCCCTTAATACATTTTGCGCATTTAAAGTTACACCTTGTATAGGGCGCCCTGTACCAAACGAAAAGTCCGCTGTCACAACCAAACTTAGTGTATTTGGAGGAGAATTTAATGCCCTTCCTAAATTGCTAACTATTTTTTACATGTTTTCCCGCAATTCGTATTTATTTGCCATTTACGTACTTAATAGTTTGTCATTTGATTTGAGAAAATACGTACAAAACTAAAACTAAAAAATCATAATTTAATCAACGTACAACTTAATACTGACCAGCAAATTGCAAAAAACGTAAAAAAAAAACTGGCCAAGTGCGAGTCGGACTCGCACACGAAGGGTTCCGTACCACAAGGCAAATACGCCGAAAAAAACATGTTTGTTGTATGGTAGCCCCCCTTAAATATTTATTTTATTTTAATTTTATTATTTATTATTAAAGTTAAAATACAATTGAGTATTTTGTGAATATTTCAAGTGCCTACCTGTTGCCATTTTTGATATCGAGCAAAAAAGAGCAAAAAAATCACGTTTCTTGTATGGGAGCCCCCCTTAAATATTTATTTTATTTTGTTTTTAGTATTTGTTGTTATAGCGGCAACAGAAATACATCATCTGTGAAAATTTCAACTGTCTAGCTATCGCGGTTCTTGAGATACAGCCTGGTGACAGACAGACGGACAGACGGACAGACGGACAGACAGCGAAGTCTTAGTAATAGGGTCCCGTTTTTACCCTTTGGGTACGGAACCCTAAAAAACGAATTTCGCGGGCTACCCTGGCGCTTTCGCATTAAATGTTTTACACCAATAAGTATGAACATAATTTGCTAGCATGCAAAAGTAACGACTGCAGCTTAGTCTAAATAAGATTAACTTGCTCACCTTCTGCACTGAAGAATATTTAGCTAAGGCATCTCTGAAGGCCTGGGTGAGTCTTTCCACCTGCAGCTTCTGAGGCTTATCCCCTCGTCGGACGACCACGCCCAATCGTTGTATGTCGCGCGCAGTCGCCGACACCGAGCCGTTGACTGTTTGCTGTGTGTCGTGGCTGGAAGGATAAATAAAATTTTAAACAAGTTTTAGGTATCACTGTCTTCCTGTCAAATTGTTTTCAAATTAAGCGGCATTGAAACTGTATTGTTATTGCAATTTATTCTACGAAGTGATTGATTTACTTATTCAGATTTCAATACTGATTCATTAAGTAGTTATCATAATTACGAAACTGTAAAAACTGATTTTGTATGAAAGAAAGAAATAAAGAAAAATATTTTATTTGGGACAAGCACAGGAAATACAGCAACAAAAATCTTGGCAAGTGCGAGTCGGACTCGCACACGAAGGGTTCATGTGTGAGGTCAAAAAGGCTCCTATCTCGGCATGCTGCTATAAAGGGACAATAAATTATATCCCTTTCATACGGAGACTGCGTTTTTGTAGCATTTTTTCCCCATTTTATTAGTAAATCATGTTAATTCTGTACTCAGCTTCAGCCGGAAAATAGGCCGTGCTAATATGTATTAGCATACTATTAAAAATCTCATGGTATGTTCAAATAAAAAGCAGTTCAGCTGGTTGGTAGCCGGACTCAAAGGCTTAGAAAGAATGAGTTTTATTTTTTTGTGGACAGTTCTGCAAGCTCGCTACTTCTTTAAGGCTCCTACAAACAGGCGCGACACGCGATACAATCGCGCGCGACACGCGATACAATCGCGCGCGACTTGCGGTGCCTCTGTGTAGCGCGCGATTTTATCGTGTGTCAGAAGCCTTCTCGTACTTACATTTTCTCTCTCAACTGCACACTGTCATTAGGCCCACCTATCTGCTTCATCATCTTCTCCAGCGACTTCAAGCCACTGTTGATTGTGTTGACATTGTCGGCTATACCCTCACTCAGGTTATACAGTTCTGTTGGACTGAAGTCTGCGAATCCGACGTTAGGAACGGGCGCGGTCGCTCCGTAGTCTCGGCTGAAACCGCCGGCGATTTGTTCTCGTTCCGCCATGGCTGGTGCTGTAAACAATTAAATATTTGTTAATTTATGTGCACAAACCCACCCATATTTCGCCCGTTTTGTTTAAGTCCGTTGTAATAGGTATCTACTCCTTTGCTTAACCCTTTATAGGGAAAACGTGGCGTGATGTGGTGTGTTATAAATATAGAAGGCACAAAAGGGCTGTTTATTCCAACAGAAATTTAATTAAATATTTAATTGACTTTTAAATAAACAGTATTTTTTTTTATTTAGTCGTGTCGGATTGCCGTCCCATCGGACAATGAGAGTGAGGGAAAGAAACTGCACCTGGGTCTGCGCACACACTTGTACACTATACTGCCGTCATAAAGAAAAAGGGCACAACTAACATTTTTTTCCAAAATTGAGTAAAAAAAACTGGCATAATTATACGCCTTTTTTTCTGATTCCAAATATGTTATATACATATAACTCAATTTTGAAAAAATGTTATTTGTGCCCTTTTTCTTTATGACGGCAGCATAATATCTCCCGAGTAGATAGAGTCTCAGTTGAGATTGGTCGCCATGGCCGAAATTCAGTGGAGGACTTTTTTTTTTACCGCGATGCTGGTTCGAGGTGGCACGGGAGGATTTTATTTAGGGTAAATCAATTTTTAAACAGTAAAGTTGCTGTTATAGAACCATATTTTCCTGAGATAGTTGCTTAAAATTAATTCTCATAAAATTGGGGTCAATTGCTAGGTATTGACCCCAATTTTATGAGAATTAATTTTATTAGCATAATATTTATATACTTACCTAATAAAAAGATTAATGAAAACACGATTGAATGAATGAATAATAAAGGTGAAGGACTTGTTGTTTCTATTGATTGAGTTAGCCTCATTCCAATATCCATTGCCTTATTTGTGACTAGCTTCTGCCCGCGACTTCGTCGTAAAATTTCTTGCGAAAAAAAATCAGCTGTTGTAGGGAACAGCTGATTTTATTTTCGCGATTTCAGGTTTAGTCTCCTAAGAGGTTGTTAATGTTTACCAATAACCCTGTAGATTTGCTGTCTTGTATGGACCAGAATGTTGGATCACAAAAGATGAATGAACGGCAATTGCATGCAGCTGAGATGAGAATGCTAAGAGGTATGCATGAATTAAAGCTGAAGAGTTTGTTTGTTTGTTTAAACACGATAATCTCTGGAACTATAATACCAGTCAGATTTGAAAAATTATTTTTGTATTTGATAGCCCAATCTTTATTCACGCTAGGAGAGAGCAAAAAGAATCATCATCTGCCTGCCTTTTCCCAACTATGTTGGGGTCGTCTTCCAGTCTAACCGGATGCAGCTGAATACCAGTATTTTACATGGAGCGACTGCCTATCTGACCTCCACAACCCAATTACTGGGTAATACGATACCCCTTGATAAGACTGGTTGTCAGACTTTCGGGCTTCTGACTACCCGTAACGACTGTCAAAGATCCACGAATGACAGCCGCGAACAACGGCTTAACGTGCTTTCCGAGGGACGGAGGGGTCACGGTATGTAAAGATGGTCACCCATCCAAAGACCAACCGCGGTTTAACCTGATCTATCGACCTGTGCGGCTGATTTAGCCACGGGCCCCTCGAGCAAAAAGGGAAATATTATGCGGACGAAGTTGCGGGCAGAAGCTAGTATTTATATGTATAAAGTGAAATTATTTTATTAGTTCTCTATAAAAATATAAAAAGAGCCAATAAATATATCAGTTTACATGATTAATGTGTTAAGAAGGAATATCAAAGTACTTGGTACAGGCTATAAAAACATTTTATAGCTTAATTATGTACAGTCAACAAAAGAGATAAGTATGTAGGATCATCGGATATAGTTAAACTTTAGTAAGAAACCGAAGGATCTTCTCAAATAAAATTTAATTTTAATAATAGAAAACAAACAGTGCATTTATCAAATTAAATTTCAGTTGACAACATCCATTGGTTTCTTGCTAAACTTCAACTATATCCGACGATCCTGCATACTTATCTCTTGTTGACTGTACAATGACATAATAATATACAGTAAGTATAGGTATGTTTTCAATACAACCAATTTCCTATAACTACAAGTAAAATGTTTAATGTTACTTTAATAATACTGTTAGATTAGTCATTAGCCTTAATATTTGTCTCATCATCTGCCTAGCCTTTTCCCAACTATGTTGGGGTTGGCTTCCAGTCTAACCGGATGCAGCTAAATACCAGTATTTTATATGGAGCGACTGCATATCTGACTTCCAAATACTTCTTGGTAAGACTGGTTGTCAGGCTTTCGGGCTTCTGACTACACGTAACGTCTGTCAAAGATCCACAAATGACAGCCGGGACGTGCTTCCCAAGGATTATAGGTTGATTATGTAATTTATGTATTCGGCAGAGAGGGTTATGTTTCAGACAGCAGAGACTGAACTGGGTATTATGTATGCATTTGAGCAGAAAAGGCCTAGCTCTAGACTAGGAAAAATGAAAAAAAAAACTAAAAAAAAAACTAGGTGTTTGACCAACAACAGTGTAGTAAACATACTATTAACTTTCATTTACTGACTTTTAAGACAAATTAGTTCCAATAAATATTTACGTACTAAAGATAAGAAATAAAAACAATTTATTTTTCAACTTGAGAGTTTGACAAACTCTTGTGTATTATCCTCACCTTAAGTGGTATCTCCCCACAGTGGTGGCGGTGTTTTACTGCCTGATTCATTGACAAGGTTATCAGAATGAATATGAAGTGACACCCTTTTCGATGTTGTACAATAGACAATTATTACTTTACTCTAAGACAATTGGTAACAGCAGAAGCCCATTAGTTTTGAGCATAAATTAAAATTGGCATGAAAACCTGCATGACTGTGCCAGTTTAAGAAAAAAAAAAACTTTGTTTGTATTGCAAACAATGACTCAATTCTTTTTCATTGTTATCCAAATCAATTTTTAAATGATTCGGGGAAGTAGATTATTAAAAGGTACACAGATAATCGAGTCTGAGATAATGCTGTCCAAGTAAGTTGGATTATAGGATTGAAATGTAAAGTCCAGTGAAATAAATAGAACACACTGAACAAAATACAAAAAAATAAAAACTGGAATGTTTCCCTTTCCTAAAAGTACTACAAATGTCTCACTAAACTTCCAACCTCACGGAATGTTCCCATGTATAAAAAGTTTAGGCTATTTACCACTTATTGCCCCTAAGACGACCCACTGACCACTTATTGCGATGCAGGAAATGAACAAATATACTCCTGTTGTGATTCACTGAGATTTTATCCACAATAATTGATGTGAAGTGACAGCGGTTCAGTACCTACTAATTTGTACGATTAGAACGTCACTAAAACTAATCAAGACTGTTAAATGACACGGTATTGCGCAATTTGTAAAGTATAACCGGTTTACTAAATAACTTTACCTTATTAATGTAGATTATGCTACTTATTTCAGGTTTTCTACGACTAAATGTAAATTCTTTGTTCAATTTCCAATACACGGTCGATGAACTGTCAATGTCAATGAAAATCTGTCAACCACGGCTCACGGGGTTGCTTTCCTACAAAAATAAAGTCACAAAAAAATAAATTGATTAAAAAAAATACTATAATTTACGTAAAATGTGATTTACAATTTCATATTATATAAAAAATTATACACAATTCACTTTATTGATAAATGGCGTTGACAATTGAAATGTTAGTTTTTGTTTGTTATTTTTATCTGTTCACCAATAGGTGGCGGTAAAGTTAAGGTTTGTGTTCGAAAAAGGTACCTACTTGATGTGTAGTAGTTATACGTCTGCGGTTTCTAAACACAGACTACAATTTAATGCAGGGTCATAATTTAAATAATTTTCGAACCAAAATTCCGAACGCGAGATGCGATGTTTTGGTAATGGTACCATTAACAAAAATCGCATCGGAATTTTAGAGCAACACGGGCCACCGGCGGACCGGAGCGCCGCGCCGGTGGCCCGTGTTGCTCTATGGTACCCCCTACCTACCTTAATATTTTAATCAGGATCACCTACACTTACGACAGCGAGGATAAAATGGCGCAGCAGTTGAATAATCTTGCAAAACGAATGATTCGATGCAACCAAAGAAACATAAAAAATATTCGCGCGGTCTGTGTCAAACATTGATGGTGGCTGGGAGCGGAGAAGGTGAAGTCAGAGTTGATTGATTAATGATTTTGTATCGGTATTTCTTGTAGCAAAGTAGGTATAAACGATATCTGAAGAAAAACTTGTTGACAGAAGTCGGGTTTTTAATTATTTTTTTTAGTTGTGGTAGGTACCCCGCACAAATTCTTATTAAGTATTTTATATAAAGTGGTATACCGACATACTATCCTAAAAAAACATATTATTAATAAAGCTAACTCAATAACCACTTCACAGAACTTGACCAAAATAATATATAGGACCACCCATAAGGTACGTAAGGTACTTACCACAATAAAAAAAAAACATCTAAATCGGTGGACGTGGTAAAAAAATTATTGCTGGACATTCTTATCATATCACACTAATATTATAAAGGCGAAAGTTTGTGAGTGTGTGTGTGTGTTTATATGTTTGTTACTTCTTCACGCTCAAACGGCTGGACCAATTTTGATAAAATTTTGTATGGAGGTAGTAGCTGACACCCTGGATTAACATATAGGCTACTTTTTATCCCACGGCATTGACATTTACGCGGGTGAAACCGCGGGGCGCAGCTAGTTAAGTACCGTACATAAAAAGAAGTTCCGACAATTTTCAGTAGGTTGTAATGAAATATAAAACTGATATTTCACTTTTGTAGAAATCAAACAATACAGCATAAAACTTCTACTTTAGAATTACGGGGCGACATCGTCATTGTTGACCGAGTACCGTTAATTAAAGAGAAAAAAAAAAAAAAACTTCTACTTACGATAAAAATCTTTGCACATAATCAATCCCTCGAATCTTTCATTTTTAATGCAAAGGACGTGTGGAGGCGCAAGGCCTCCACAAGAATTTTCTCACAGGAGCGTGCTGGGGTCAGGATGCATAAACCACTCGCCACCTGTTGCCTAGTTTGCCTGGTAACGTGTTGCGATAAAAAAAAAAAACTACTTGGAAAAATAGAATAATGGCCGGGATTTGCGTTCCATGTGATTTGAATTTTGAATAATCCAATGTGGTTTTATTGTAAGAACATGAACGGATAGAGAAATTGTATAATAAAATGGACAACAACGGAATTTTTTATCGCAATAACTTTATTGATTTGATTTAATGGCTCATCACTTCATGGTGGTCTTGGAATTTGAATAAAAACTTAAATTGTTATCATTTCCGCAGCGTTTCACATTTTCATCAACAAATGAAGTAGGTAACTGAGCAGCAAAAAAAAAAAACAAAAAAAAATTGAATTTCGCGGTTCACTTCAGCGCGAAGGCGTTTTGTGTAGATAAGTTTACTTATATATTTTCTTTTAAAATTATGTTCTACAGAAAAATAATTTAATACCTACTTAATCTAATAGAAAATAAAGAAAATACGTATAGTTGCGGTAAACATGACGCAGAAAAAGAACACAAAAAAAAAACAGTGGCACTCCGGGAGTGCCGACAGAAGTGAAAACAAAACACATATTAATACTTTGCCATTGTATCCTGTATACTTGTGGCTAAGCTAATTTAATTTGATCCTGTATACTTGTGGCTAAGTTTCGCTAGCTAATTTAATTTGATCCTGTATACTTGTGGCTAAATACCGGAGAATGGGCAGCAGCTATGCTATGCTTTCCACCACCATACTATACTGCGATCGCCAACCCGCCTGCCAAGCGTGGCGATTATGGCAAACCCCCCCCAACTTGGGGGAGGACTATTCCAGCAGTGGACGTCTTTCGGCTGAAATGATGATGATGATACTTGTGGCTAAGTTTCACTGGCTAATTTAATTTGATCCTGTATACTTGTGGCTAAGTTTCCCTAGCTAATTTAATTTGATCCTGTGTACTTGTTTTCAATTTTTGATATTTTGGAATCTTACGAATTTTCGATCAGGGTCACGTGTCCTGACGCGAGTTTAACATTTTTTACTCGTTACAAAAAAATTGTACAATGCCGCTAAAGAAGTTTTCGCTTCAAAAATAACAAGTTGGGGAAAGCGTCACATCTACGCAAAACGGCCATCGCTCAACATACCTAATGCTAATATGTTAATTGACTGGCGTTGCTGACTGTAACCAATCGTCAGCTGTTGTCAATCAGAACCTCTTAATAAAAATCTAAATCAGTCCTTTGTTTACATTCTAGTTTCAATACAGTACGTCCATCTTAATTAAAATGCACAATTCAAGTTTTCAACACAAAGTACGACTCCGTGACTAAGAATTAATTTTAAATGCATTCAATTATTCAAGACGACATTTTGATATTTATTACATTTGTCTTGTAACATTTGATGTGAAGACAGCATTAAAATATTTCAGATATTTATGGCATACAGTCTAATGAGCTGAAATCTTTGTCATTTTTGCAAAATAGAAGTACGCGACTGGCAACACACAGTATATCCTGGCCTTTCAAAGTGGCGCCACTTGCAAAGGCCCACGTCAACTTTATGTCAAATTCGGTAAATTTTACTTTAGTTCCAAAACTCGCCGCGTGTCAATTTAAACTGGACAATGTGGCTATGGTCCGGAGTGAGAGTTACGATGGCTATTTTGAATCTTAGCTTCATGTCGCATTTTGAGCCAAAACGATCAAGTACCGAAGGGTTTACGGTTTTATTATACTTAACGAATGACATTAATGATGAATGATGTCGTGAAATACCAACGGCGATGAATCGCATTATGGGACGACTCAGATTTACGAAAAAACGATCTGAGGCTAGAAATACCTAATAAAGCAAATTGTTTTTTTACTGAAGTAAAATTTCAATTAACGCAGGGGGTTTCAGAAGCAATGTACAGACACCAGCACATCAACCTACTACAATCTGTCAAATTTCTTTAACAGATTTTCAACTTTATCGCTAAAGCATAAGGTTCAAAGTTGATTGGGAAAATTTGACAATTTCGAGTAGCTTGATGTGCTGGCGTCCTGTACCTACTGAATCCATGGTAACAAGTTGCGCGTTGAATATCCCTGCCACCCTGTAATCTGCATTCGCGATCTATTTACCAAAAATGTAAACAAATAAAAAAAAAACAACTTTTGGAAAAATAACTTTAAATCCTACACAATAAAGTTTAGTTTACGCTACAACTTTAAATTTTTTTACAACTTTTTCTATATTGCTAGTCACTCTGAAATCAACTTAATTTCCATTACCATAACGTTGATATTTGTTTATCCTGAAATAATATTAATTTGAAACAGGTTTGAATAGACTTTAGGTACCTATACCTACCTATATGCCACATTCTAAATATTTTGAAGAACCTCTATTTTTAATCCCCCACGCAAAAACGACGGGGTGTTATAAGTTTGACGTGTCTGTGTGGTGTGTGTGTCTGTCTGTGGCATCGTAGCTCCCGAACGGATGAACCGATTTTGATTTTGTTTTTTTTTTGTTTGAAAGGTGATTAGTAAGTTAACTGTAACCTAGCGGCCTCATTTGCACAAAATTCACAGGTAATGAGTCGTACGTAAGTAAATTACCTACGTTCACACATAGGTAATTTTAACCGAGGGGACTTCGTCCTATTTGTGTGATCATCAGACTAGTATGAAAAACAGTTTGTATATTAATTTGTCGCAGCTGAAGTTAAACACTTTATAATCCAAGAAATTCCCGCGGAAAATGCTGTTGGCCATCTTAACAACCGCGGCAATTATTACGCGCCATTTTTTTGATGTCATTAAACGCTGTTAAATTGCGCTGGCATTAGCCACTTAAAACATCTAGGTGGGAATCTCGGAATTTACTGTGAAGTACTTATTTCCTGTAATCCTGGTTGAATGGGCCGCCTATGTAGTGGGTAGGTAATTACCTTTTGATCTTTAGATGTTACGTGCTTTGTGCAATTGTGCGGCTTTAATAAGGAACAGTCGCTATTCGCGGTATTTCACAAATGTCTGGTTTTATTGTAGGTATTTCCGCTTTCTTTTTATAGTAGAATAGAATACCTACTCTTTATTATATACTATACACCATATACAACGTTAATTTTAGGTGCGAAACCTGAATATAGTTTGTTCAGAATAAGTTACTGAATCTATTCCAATAATTTTTACCCCATGTTATATGTATGTTGTCCCAAAAATATTTAAAAAAGGTAAAAGTTGGTCATCGAACGGTTAGGTACCTAGGTACTATTATCAATGAGCGCAAGACGGCGCGGCGCGAGCGGCGCGGGTAAGTATGTTTTTGTACGGACAAACAGGTAACTTACCAAGCTTATAACTTTGTGATTTTACATGATACAGTTTTGAAATTTTGTACATAGATTCTACGTGTTTCGGGTTTCGCATATACTAAAAATAATGTTGGATAAATTACAGACATAAGTAAATATAGAAACTTTACAAATTGAGGGCGGTCTATCGCTAAGGGCGATCTTTTGGTCCTTAGTCAACTGAAGCCGCTTGAACTTAGGTATATTATGCGCAGTTGTAGTTGTGTTGTTGCTTATATTATGCGCGAAATTCAATTTTCCTTACGTTTTTTGCAATTTTCAGGTCAGTGTCAGATTGTATCTTGATCAAAATATGATTCGCGTCGATAACAGGTACGTCCTACCCATTTACAAAATCATAATCATTAGCTTCAGCTGCATCCGGTTAGACTGGAAGCCGACCCCAACGGTAGATGATGACATCTTTTTAGGTTAGATTTGTACCTACCATAAGAACACAATAAATCTATGGAAAAGTGTATATGGTACAAATTGAATTCAATGAAAAAGAAAATACATATCTATTATAGTCGCGAAATCATATTCTCCTTTGGACGGACTAAAATGGGGAAGTAGAGACAAATACTGTATGTAGTCTGTGGTGGTGTGTGATAGTACTTTCTAAGATGTCAAGTGGCTTTAATAACCATAGAAATGTAAAAACTGGCCAAGTGCGAGTCGGATTCGCACACGAAGGGTTCCGTACCACAAGGCAAAAACGCCGAAAAAAACATGTTTGTTGTATGGGAGCCCCCCTTAAATATTTATTTTATTTCATTTTATTAAGTATTTATTATTAAAGTTAAAATACAACTGAGTATTTTGTGAATATTTTAAGTGCCTACCTGTTGCCATTTTTGATATCGAGCAAAAAAAATCGCGTTTGTTGTATGGGAGTCCCCCTTAAATATTTATTTTATTTTGTTTTTAGTATTTGTTGTTATAGCGGCAACAGAAATACATAGTTTGTGAAAATTTCAACAGTCTAGCTATCGCGGTTCTTGAGATACAGCCTGGTGACAGACAGACGGACAGACGGACAGACGGTCAGACGGACAGACGGACAGACAGCGAAGTCTTAGTAATAGGGTTCCGTTTCTACCCTTTGGGTACGGAACCCTAAAAATGGCAGACGCCTGCTCATTAAGCTACCCGAAACTGTCAAATTTTCTCAATCAACTTTGAACCTTGTGGTTTAGTGATAAGTAAAGTTGAAAATCTATTAAAGAAATTCGACAGATTGTAGTATAGCTTGATGTGCTGGCGTCAGTACAAGAAAAGAATGGCCTGTGCTCAGCAGTGGGTGAAGTCGGACTGTGGATGATGATGATGATCTGGGGTCCTAAAAAGGCCACTTTGGAGAATCATAAAATGATAACATTATGAATTATAATATGGCGAAGACAGTCCGTGTTTTTCTTTTTTTCGCTGCTTTACGTAGGTATAATCAAAGAGATTGGGATTGGATTTGGATTGAATTGATTGGTATTTTAGCACAGACAAAAAAAAAAATAACTGAAAAATGCTTCACCAATAGGATTTGATACGACTAACTTAAAAGTTAACTGTCCATTATGTTATCCTTTTATGATTCTGCAAAAGTGGCCTTTTTAGGCCCCCAGATGTTGATGAAGTTGCGGAACGGTAGCAAGCACCTTAATTTTTTTTTTAATTGCGCAATATACTATCAATAGGATATGGTCTGTATCATTTTGAAGCATATTGCTAATCCATTGCTCCATATGTACGAAAAATTTGTCTGCACAACAGCGTAAATAGCGCAATGAATGTTGTTGAACTGTCAAAATGAAATCCACTGCTACTGATAGTCATCAACTGCCTGCCTTTTCCCAACTATGTTGGGGTCGGATTCCAGTCTAACCGGATGCAGCTGAATACCAGTATTTTACATGGAGCGACTGCCTATCTGACCTCCATAACCCTGTTACTGGGTAATACGATACCCCTTGGTAAGATTGGTTGACAGACTTTCGGGCTTCTGACTACCCGTAACGACTGTCAAAGATCCACGAATAACAGCCGGGACCAACGGAATGTAAAGATGGTCACCCATACACAGACCAACCGCGGCAAGCGTAGCTTAACCTGATCGATCGACCTGTGCGGCTGTTACTATTTAGCCACGGACCCCACTGCTACTGATAGTGTGTTACGCAATAAACCCTCCGTTTAAAAAAAAAAGAAATTAGAGTAAGTATACCCGCCGCCGTTTTAATGACTTGGTACATATTTCTGCCGCTGATTGTACCTATTAGTGATTAAAAGAGAATGTAAACTTCGTTAGTGTTTAATCCTATATAAAATTCAATACTTAGACAATGCATACATCAGAATAGTAATTTTTACGACAATTTAACTGACTTGCAGTTTGTAAGTCAAATGTAAAAGATATTTGTGCGTGACTGTACATAGTGTGTGTGCGCGGCTGCATATTTTTAATAGGTACTCATTTTCAGTGGCGTAACTGTACTGTTTGGGGCCCGTGGCAAGTTCAAGGGATGGGGCCCTCCCTCAATGTAAAGAAGCTCAACAATTTTTTTTTACAAGCACTTTCCGCCGTTTGGGCGCATTATGTCCAATTCGCAAAATGTCCAGTGCGCTCAAAATGTCCAATTCTCACAACGTCCAATTCGCAATTCTTCCGCGTTGATTTCATAGTTTCTCTTACAACAATTTTAACACCTGACTGCTTCGTTGGTCTAGTGGTCGCAAACGCTACTGCTGAGCATGCCCAAAAAACAGGCCAAGTGCGAGTCGGACTCGCACAGGAAGGGTTCCGTACCACAAGGCAAAAACGCCGAAAAAAAAAACATGTTTGTTGTATGGGAGCCCCCCTTAAATATTTATTTTATTTTAATTTTATTATTTATTATTAAAGTTAATATACAACTGAGTATTTTGTGAATATTTCAAGTGCCTACCTGTTGCCATTTTTGATATCGAGCAAAAAAGGGCAAAAAAATCGCGTTTGTTGTATGGGAGCCCCCCTTAAATATTTATTTTATTTTGTTTTTAGTATTTGTTGTTATAGCGGCAACAGAAATACATAACTTGTGAAAATTTCAACTGTCTAGCTATCGCGGTTCTTGAGATACAGCCTGGTGACAGACAGACGGACAGACGGACAGACGGACAGACGGACAGACGGACAGACAGCGAAGTCTTAGTAATAGGGTTCCGTTTTTACCCTTTAGGTACGGAACCCTAAAAATGAGTAAAAGGTAAAAGTAAAAACAATGGGTAAAAGGTGCAAAATGTTCGAAACCTGAATAGATGTCCTTTGTTACACATAAAAAAAAATCATTTATAAACTTATGTTAGGCCTCCTGTGCTCATGGTTCTCTCGGGCCCGTGGCATTTGCCCCACTGCCACCCTATAGTTAGGTACACCACTGCTTAATTTCATACATTTTTAACTAACTATGCAATGTCTTCGATCTCGCACGGTTGTAAAGTTTTTGTCTTCAAGCGAAGTAAATATAAGTCCTAAAGTTTCTAGTGCTAGCAAAAGTTACTTCAGCCCATAGATATCCGCTTCAACCTATAATAAATCAACGGTACGCCAATACGTAGAGTCACAAAGTTTAAATATCTTGGGCATTTTCTTACCGACGACCTCAGTGATCATAGTGACATTGAGAGGGAGCGCAGGGCTCTAGCGGTCAGGGGTAATATGTTGGCACGAAGATTTGCTCGGTGTACAGACCAAGTAAAGATTACGCTTTTTAAAGCCTATTGTCAGAGTTTTTACACCGGTAGTCTTTGGGTCAACTATTCGAAAAGGTCGCTGGATGTCCTGCGCGTCCAATATAATAATGTTTTTAGAATGCTGTTGCGACTGCCCCGTTTTTGCAGTGCCTCAGAAATGTTCGCGGTAGCCCATACCGACGGATTTCATGCCATCATCCGCAAAAAAACGGCCTCACTCCTGAGCAGAATAAGAGGCAGTCGCAATAGCATCCTGAAGGCTGTGGCGACAGATACTTCCTCCGCCATAATAAGGCAATTTGTGCGAAGACTTGTTCCATAGTTTCTGGGTGTCGAGTGTTGGATGGTCTTCGTACTTTTTCGTCTTTAGTTTAAGTTACTAACAATAGTATTTTAAGTACAAAACTGTTACTAACAAGTTATGGATCTTATAGTTGTCCGAAATAAAATGATTATTATTATTATATATTATAATAAAGTCTATCTTTTTGGTACACATCGAGCAGTAGTAGAGCCCCTTCTGAGTAATTCGTTCCTGTGTAAAGGTTTCCTAAGGGCGTTTTTCCACCGCCACCGACACCAGAACGTCACTGAGAACGAGATGACGGCGCCGAAGTAGCGATACATTCATTTACTATGTCCGCGTGTCCACCACGCGTCCGCCACCCGAGCGCCCCGTCATCCCGGTGCCGCAGTTTCAAGTTCGACGCGACCGCTAGAACTCGGCCTGAGATTGTAACCGATGTGCCGGCAATACACAATACGTTTGATTTTGTCCACACACTGCCGTCGTACCGTCTATCATTACATACTGAACCACCGAGCTAGGTTGCGGTGGAAAAACTATTGCCATCACCGGCACGTCACGCTCTGTTCGAATAATGCCATTTCTCGGTGGCGTTCCGGTGACGGCTGCGGTGGACAAACGCCCTAAAACTGTGGTGGTTACCACGTAGTTTGCCTTCGAATGACGTCACTGAAAAGTTATTTAGGAAAGTAAGTTGCTATGTTTTCCAAAAGAGCGTTTTTTGACACTGTAAAGTCAAACCCTGGTCATAGATTAAATGCTATGCTATCATTTTCATAACAGCCGTCACTGCTCTGTTATGTGAAGGCCACCGCTCTTCTAGTGTCTATCCTGCGATCGCGATTTATTTGCAAAAAATGTAAGCAAACATGAATTAATGTAAAAGTAACTTTAAATCCGCTACAACTTCAAACATTTTTATAACTTTTTCAATAGTGCTAGTCACTCTGAAATCAACTTAATTTTTAACTTGAAATAGGGTAGGGGTGTGCAACACTGCGCACTTTTACTATAGATACCTCATTTCACTAGGTCCCCGATTACTAGTCCCAGTTGAAAAAATCTGGTCAGGCCCGTTATAGATGCCATTTGGCGCCGATTCACAAATTCAATCAAAGAGAAAGCACGCTCTTTAGCGTCATTAGGTCCAAATCACTACAAAACCACTTATTTATGTTTATTGAAGTAAGTACAGCCGGCACATTAAGCTACTAAAATCTGTCAAATTTATTTAATAGATTTTCAACTTTATTGCTAAAGCATAAGGTTCAAAGTTGTATGGGAATATTTGACAGTTTCGGGTAGCTTGATGTGCTGGCGTCTGTACATATCTAAGCATCGACGTTTGCCGCCATTGATTGTTTGTTTATAAAGTCGAATCTTCTACGAGATGGTAGGGAAATATACAATACGGAAGCACTCGAGATTTGCTCATTTAGGTATATTCTTAACTAAATGTTCAAATTTTGTTGGGGGGCATTTTGAACCTTATCGCAGCAGTAGAAACAAGAGCGTTATGTATTTATGCTAATAAAGGTGGGCAAGTTTGAAGAAGTCGAGGAGCAGTGGATGCTCGTGGGTTCGATTTGAACCCATCAGTTAGGCGCTTTACTTTGTGTGAATTATTTCATCACCACTGCTCTCAAAACGATGAAGGAAAACATGGTGAGGAAACCGGTATGTCCTAGAACCAAAAAATTCAAAGACATGTGGCATCTACCAACCCGCACTGGGCACGCGTGGTATATTACAGCCGACTCCCTCTCAAATAGGCTGATTTTGCTTAATGCTATTTCAAGTCAAGGTAAGAATTTAATTCAATTGCTGGTTTTTATTAAAAGTAAATTTAATTCACTGGTGGCATCACTACTTCGATCAAGTTCGTAGACATATTGTGGCATCCACCAACTGGGTCCGCGTGGTTGATTATGGCCCACTCCCTTACATGGAGAGAATCCCTATGTCCCAGCAGTGGGATCGTTATAGGCTGATCATGCGAAGTGTTGGTACAGACGCCAGCACATCAACCTACTACAATCTGTCAAAATTTAATAGATTTTCTTTATCGCTAAAGCATAAGGTTCAAAGTTGATTGGGAAAATTTGACAGTTTCGGGTAGCTTGAAGTGCTGGCGTCTGTACCTTAGGCTGGTGTTCGATATTCTTTGCAAAGCTGCTGCAATTCTTATCTTCATTGTCTGGAACACTTCATGAATAATTGGAAGATGTCCAGATGAGTGGCAATCTTTATGAGAAATCAGAGCTTGGCAGGGCTATAAGATTACCATCGGCTGGAAGGGATGCAATATGGCGTCGCTGCTGTTTGCAACAAGAAAAATGGCACGGCACGGCGCCATCTTGTTTATTCTCTTTTATCTATGGCTGAATTTTCCCTGATAGTCTAGCCCTATCTTTTTCCCCGTGGGGTTGCCACTGAAATTAATTTGGTGTTATGTGCAGACGCCAGCTAGCACATCAAGCTTACTACACGATCTGTCAAACTTTAACAGATTTTCAACTTTATCGCTAAAGCATAAGGTTCAAAGTTGATTGGGAAAATTTGACAGTTTCGGGTAGCTTGAAGTGCTGGCGTCTGTACCTTAGGCTGGTGTTCGATATTCTTTGCAAAGCTGCTGCAATTCTTATCTTCATTGTCTGGAACACTTCATGAATAATTGGAAGATGTCCAGATGAGTGGCAATCTTTATGAGAAATCAGAGCTTGGCAGGGCTATAAGATTACCATCGGCTGGAAGGGATGCAATATGGCGTCGCTGCTGTTTGCAACAAGAAAAATGGCACGGCACGGCGCCATCTTGTTTATTCTCTTTTATCTATGGCTGAATTTTCCCTGATAGTCTAGCCCTATCTTTTTCCCCGTGGGGTTGCCACTGAAATTAATTTGGTGTTATGTGCAGACGCCAGCTAGCACATCAAGCTACTACACGATCTGTCAAACTTTAACAGATTTTCAACTTTATCGCTAAAGCATAAGGTTCAAAGCTGATTGGGAAAACTTTATAGTTTTGGGTAGCTTGATGTGCTGGCGTCTGTACTCTCAAACGGCCAGTGCAGTATATTTCCTCTCCTATTTCTTCCATACTTCGTACCGTTGATTTCATTTAATTATATATTTTTAAATAAGATTCGACCAGAAGTATATTACTTAAATAAATTGGGATATGGGCAGGAGAATTATGATGATTTGATCAGAAATCGGCCACTTCGACAATCTTAGCGTTTCATTAGCGACGCCCGGTTTACTTGTGGTTACCGAGTGTACAAACAAGCTGCCAATGTGTGTGTAAGCGCAGGAGCTCTCGGTATCGGTACCGTCCGGGACAATGTTGAATTCGCAAAAGTGTGTGTGTACACTGTGTACGAGTGTGTCATATCATAATCAGCCTAAAATGTTCCCACTGCTGGGACACAGGCCTCCTCTCGGTGAGAGGGAGTGGGCCGTAATCCACCATGCGGGCCTAGTGCGGGTTGGCAGATGTCATATGCCTTCGAATTTTTGGTTCTAGGACATGCCGGTTTCCTCACGATGTTTTCCGTCACCGTTTTGAGAGAAGTGGTGTGCGAGTATGTAGGGTAAATTCGTTAGAGATGGCCATAGTTTTTTTAGGCTTAAATAAAACTGAAAGTATTGAGATCATTATTAAACTTTTATTTTTAAGAAAATCAACAACAATCAGTCTTTAAAAAACTAGCATAAAGATATGTTTATAATATTACGAACATATACATCAAATAAACTTACGAATAACAAGTACTTTACCATTTTGAGGTTAGAATGAAGAAAAATATACACGAAACACAATACAATCACAAAAACACAAAGAAGTAATAACATTATTAGTAAGTATTTCCGGTTGGTATACGAACCTACTATAAAATTTCACCACTACTTAATGAAATGAAGGCCAATTTACTTACTTTTTGATTTATTTTTAACCTCCGACGCAAAAACGATGGGGTGTTATAAGTTTGACGTGTCTGTGTGTGTGTGTGTGTGTGTGTGTGTCTGTCTGTGGCATCGTAGCTCCCGAACGGATGAACCGATTTTGATTTCGTTTTTTTTGTTTGAAAGGTGAATTAGTCGGGAGTGTTCTTAGCTATGTTTGATGAAAATCGGTCCAAGATGGCCGCCGCCACAAAATGGCGGAATACATATTTTTTCACAAATCCCTTAATATGGGTATCAAATGAAAGGGCTTGAATAGTAGAATACTATACACTATGATAAATTTCAAATCCAAGATGGCCGCCACCACAAAGTGGCGATTTACATTTTATTTTCACAACCCCCTCCCGAAGTTCCGTGTTTAGCTTCCATCGAGAACGGACGTGTGCAATTCGCGAGCGCGTGCTCTACTTTAGAGTAATTCGCTGGCGTAGCGAAAACGCCGTCAGCACGGAAGAGCGAATCGGTTTGTCAAGGCCTCCGCGATGACCTTGTTACTAATTATAGTGTAAACAAGTGCAATTAAGTAATTATATTATAGATAAAGTTTTAACTTACCTTACAATGTGTGCAACAACGGTTAAAATTAAGACTGATTTGGAGAGGCAGTTATATGACTGTTATCTCCGAGAAAAATCAGCGAGAGAAAAGCTGGAAGTCCTTGTTAATGACCTAAAGGTTCAGGTACAAAGCCTCCAGCAACAACTTGAAAACTGCGACCAAGAAAATCAATGCTCCAAGGGTCAAGAACGTTGTGAGTCCAAGAACTTGGCTAAGAGCAACATTAAATTTGCTCAACCCGAAAATGATAACGTTGAGTATTGTACTGACGAGGACGAACTCGCCAAAGAAACTGAGTGGATCAGGGCCAAAAGCAGGAAAAAAAGGAAGCTTAACATCTCTCTTTCTCCTCAACAACAACCTGGAACAAGCGCCCAGCAACAAAAACATGCGAAAGAGCCGCCAGTCAAAAAAGTGCCTCCACCGCCGCCAATCATTATAGAGGGAGTCAAGAATTATCAAACGTTCTACGACTTGCTAACTGAAACTCAACCAGCTGAATCATTCACCGCCAAAATGATGAATGGGGATTGCGTGAAAGTCAACGCAAAAACAGAAAACTCTTATAGAGCAATTGCCAAGATTTTGTCTGAAAAAAGCTACCACTGGCACTCATATGAGAATAAACAGGCTAGACCAATAAGAGTTGTGGTGAAAAAATTACATTCTTCTTGTCAGCCAGATCGCATTAAAGATGATCTTACAACGCAAGGGCTAAAAATAGAAAAGGTTGACAACAAATTGAGCTGGAAGAGTAAAGAACCACTCAATATGTTCGTTTTATCTTTCCATAACGATGAAGATGTCAACAAAATCTATGGCATTAAATACATATTAGGGTGCAAAATTGAAATACACCCACTAAAAAATCCAAAACTTATTCCTCAATGTAAGAGGTGCCAGGCATATGGGCATACCCATAAATACTGTAAAAGGGAGCCAAGGTGTGTGAAATGTACTGGGAAGCATCTCACAGCCGACTGTACCAAATCCCCGCAAGATAAGCCAAAATGCGTCCACTGTGGTCTACCCCACCCTGCAAACTACAGAGGGTGTGAAGTAGCTAAAGAGATGCAACTCATAAAAAACAAAAATATTAAGAAGAAACTTGATGTGACAACGTCGCAACAGTTTCCTACGATTAGACATGAGAAACAAGCACAGAAAGCAAAGATACAAGCAACTCCAAAACCCGCACAAGGAACTAATATTTGTTCTTATGCGCAAGCAGCAAAGCGAGGATCTTCGAACCTGGAGGATAAAATCGACCAGATACTAAAGTGCCTCACTACATTTGATAAGAGATTAGAAAAGCTAGAATCCAGCAGCAAAACAGCAGTTTCAAATAATCAAAAATGAATAACACTCTTAAAATAATGGCGTGGAACTCCAATGGGCTCCTCAAACATCAGAATGAGTTACAGGCGGTCCTAGATACAGAAAATATAGACGTGTGTTTGATATCCGAAACGCACTTCACTAAACAATCTTTTATCAAATTTAGAGGATATATGGTGTACAACTCGCTCCACCCTGACAACTCCGCTAGAGGAGGTAGCGCTATCATAATCAAAGAAAATATTAGTCATTACGAGCAGTGCAAGTATGAAGAGCTAGATATCCAAGCTGTGGTAATATCTGTTAAAACCAAATTTTGTCATGTGTCTATAGCTGCTGTATACTGTCCTCCAAGGCACATGATAAGAAAAGAGCGGTATTTACATTTCTTTGAAATGTTAGGTCAAAGATTCATCCTAGGCGGTGATTTTAATGCCAAGCACACGCAATGGGGATCGAGACTTACAACAACAAAAGGAAGGCAGCTTTTAAGTGCAGTTAAAGAAACACATTGTGAAGTTATGAGCACAGGGAAGCCAACATACTGGCCCTCTGACCTCCAGAAAATACCAGATCTTATAGACTTTTTCATATGCAAAAACATATCCGTTAATTACGTTGCTGTGGAGGAAGGTTTTCATATGAACTCTGACCACTCCTCGATAGTACTAAGACTTAGTCAAAAAATTTTACTAAAAGAAAGCCAGATATCCCTGGTTAATAAGTCAACAGACTGGGTAAGTTTTAAACTTGATCTAGATAATATTATCGACCTAAGAACTCCGATAAAAACGCAAGATCAGCTTGACTCAGAAGTAAACAAATATGTTGTTGATATCCAACAATGTGCGTGGAACAATACACCACAAATAAAACGCAAATATAAGGGTTATATCTATCCTAAGGAAATTGTGGATTTACTATCTGAGAAAAGAAAACAAAGAAAGCAGTGGCAGCAAACAAGGTGTCCACGGGAAAAAACACTATTAAATAATCTGACTAAGCGATTAAAGAGAAAAATTATACAATTCGAGGATGAATCCCTAAACACCAACCTTCTGCAGTTAACCAATGACAAATCAACGGATTACTCTCTTTGGAAAGCGACAAGGAACCTAAAAAGGCCAACTAAACAAATACCGCCTATTAGAGATACTGACGGAAAATGGGCTATAAGTAATGACCAAAAAGCGTTAAGGTTTGCTCAACACTTACAAAATACTTTTCAACCCAATGATAACTGTACAGATATACTTGAGTGTGAAAAGTTAGTGCAAAATCAAGAAATTAAGCTTGTGACTCCTAAAGAAGTTATGAGAGAAATTCAAAATAATATTAGTTCAAAAAAATCGCCGGGCTATGACCTCATAACAGGTGAAATTCTTAAACACCTCCCGCGCAAAGCCATAGTAAAGCTGACCAAAATTATCAATGCTGCGTTTATTCTGAAATATGTACCTGAGCTGTGGAAGGTAGCTGAAGTAATTATGATTGCGAAGCCTGGGAAACCGCCCCATGAAGCGTCATCATATAGACCTATTTCCTTGTTGCCAGTGTTATCAAAACTATTTGAAAAACTATTGCTAAAACGATTAAAACCAATAATAGAAGAAAAAGATCTTATCCCAAATCATCAATTTGGTTTCAGAGAAAAACACTCTACAGTAGACCAGGTACACAGAATAACAAACGTCATTGAAAAAACGCTCGAAAACAAGGAAGTCTGCGCCACCGTATTCTTAGATGTCGCGCAAGCTTTTGACAAAGTTTGGCATGATGGCCTAATATTCAAACTTAGATGTATGTTGCCTCCAGAATTTGCAGATATTCTGGAGTCGTATTTAACTAATAGAATGTTTAGAATAAGACAAGAAGATGCATATTCCGAGCTAAAAGCGATAAAAGCTGGGGTACCTCAAGGAAGTGTGCTAGGCCCAATCTTATACTTGTTGTACACATGTGACATCCCAGAGCTAGATAACAACACCATTGCGACCTTTGCTGATGATACTGCTATTATGGCTACTGGATCGAATCACAAAGAAGCAGTAGAAAAAGTTCAACTTGCTGTGAACAAAGTTTATGACTGGACACAAAGATGGAAGATCAAACTGAATGAGTCAAAATCAATTCACGTTGACTTCACAAACAAACAGTGCGACTACCACCCAATCTACATAAACGGTACGCAAGTGCCTTATGCTAATACAGCCAAATATCTTGGCATAACCCTCGACGCTAAGTTGCGATGGAAAGCTCATGTCAAAAAGAAAAGACAGGAACTCGACATACGCTATAAAAGTATGTATTGGTTACTCGGAAGGAAATCCTGTTTATCAATACATAATAAGATTATACTCTATAAGCATATTCTGATGCCAATTTGGACGTATGGTATCCAACTCTGGGGCTGTACTAAACGGAGCAACCTCAAAATAATACAACAATTCCAGAATAAAGTACTCAGGGATGCTGTAAAAGCACCTTGGTACATCAGAAATGACGACCTCCACCGTGACCTTAAAATAGAACTCGTCACCACCATCATTCAAAAATTTGCTGAAGCCCACGAACACAGACTTCACCGACATGTGAATGTTGAGGCAATCCAGCTGTTAGACAACACGGACCTAGTGCGTAGACTAAAGAGAACAAAACCTTTTGAGTTAGTGTAGTGTTTAAAGTTAGTGTATAATAGTGATCATTGCTGTGCTATGCATATAACACATGAACAAAGTGTTTTTATCAATACCAGACTCTAAGAAAGTGCTATGGACTTGTATAAAAGTGCTAAAGGACGCTATTCTTAGTTTTAACAAAATCTTTACCGTATAATAATAAGTTAGAGTTAAATTGCTTATTAGTCTTTTAGGCTAGATTGTAATCATTTATTAAGAAATCTGTTCTTAATAATAAGGAAAAAAAAAAAAAAAAAAAAAAAAAAAAAAACAACCCCCTCAATATGGGTATCAAATGAAAGGGCTTGACTGGTACAATACTATACGCTATTACAAATTTCAAATCCAAGATGGCCGCCACCACAAAATGGCGAATTATATTCTTTTTTCACAACTCCTTCAATATAGGTATCAAATGCAAGGGCTTGACAAATAGAATAATGTAAACTATATTGAAAGGGAATGAGGAATATTAACTAACGAAATGAAAACTAAAAACTTCAAAATATTTTTTTGTCTGATCAATGCTCTAGAATGATGAGGAAAGTGGAGTGATGACTGGTACCTACGACCACTGAGTTTGACTATTTTTATTACGAATGGAACAATCCCACTTAAAAAGCGTAAGTATTTCTACATCAGATAGTGTCGCAGTCCCATTTTATAAACTAGATCTGAAATACCTAAGATATCTAGCGCTATGAAATACTTGTACGAAAGTTGAATAACTAAAGGAAGAACTAAGAAAAGGATATAATAAAACAAAAAAATCTGTTTAGTCTTAAAAATTATTCTTCAACTATAAATAAATAATTATTTTTTAACGGATAAAAACCTGATTAAACACCAAATTACCTGAATCTTAAATCGCAAGAAAATAAAAGAAATGAAATACAAATATTAAGGACTCCCTACAAAAAGCACGAAATAAAAACTTAAATTAAAAATTTAAAAAACCCCCGACACAAAAAAATAATAAAATTAAATGTAAGTAATTGGAAAAGGATCAAATAATTTAAAAACCCCCAACTTAAGGACGCGTTTACGAAATGACGCGCTTCAATTTTAGGTATTGAGTCTTACTACTACACGTGCACGGCTCACACACACAGCGACATGCGCGAAGCGGTGAAATTATGAGTAAATTGACACGACTTGATACTTGAGCCTAATTTTATTTTATTTTTGCCATGTATTTTTTTTAAGTTTACGGTGATCTGTTTTCAAACAGTTTGTAGGTAATGTGAAGTGTTCATATAAGTAGAATGCTATTTACTTAATTTCACTGGACAGTGATTAATCAAGTACAAGTTGCCAAAGTACCTATGTATTAACAATTTGCGGACGAGCTTATTGAAAACAAATATAAAACAAGCTTGTTTTATTCGGTTTATTTCGTATTTTATATAATAAATTTGCTATGGTATTAAATGCAAGGAGGTTCTCGAAAACTGGAAAGAAAATACGTGTATTTGGCACACACCCTACAAGGCAAACAGTACAAATGCTACAATATTCATCACGCTAATATTATAAAGGCGAAAGTTTGTGAGTGTGTGTGTATGTTTATATGTTTGTTCTTCACCTTCAAACGGCTTCACCAATTTTGATAAAATTTTGTATAGAGGTAGCTGACACATATAGGCTACTTTTTATCGTATATTCCCACGGGATCAAAACTTATGCGGGTGAAACCGTGGGGCACAGCTGGTTGCTTCATAAATATTTAAAAAATTCGTAAAACAAAAACAACGCAATGGATATTGTTGAACTGTCAAATCGGAATGGATTGCCATTCCAAGTGTGTTACGCAATTAGGATAACGTACTAAGCAGTGTCGTGCATTGCATAAAGGCATATTAGCAGTGGCTACCTCGATAAATCACCATAAGCCTGTCAATTACATTTTTGGCCGTGCAAAGTGACGGATATTGAGATCGCCGATAGTGAGATAAAAATGAAAATCCAAGATGGCGGTTGTAGTTTTTTTTAATTTTTCATCATGGGTGTCGTTTTTATGGTTTTCAAGGGTGCTAAAACCGATAGTGATGTCCAAATGAAAATCCAAGATGGCGGCTATAATTTTTTTATCATGGGTGGTCGTTTTTATGGTTTTCAAGGGCGCTAAAGCCGATAGTGAGGTCAAAATGAAAATCCAAGATGGCGGCTGTATTTTTTTTTATATTTTTCATCATGGGTGTCGTTTTCATGGTTTTCGAGGGTGTTGGAGCCAATAATTACGTCAAAATGAAAATCTAAGATGGCGGCTGTAATTTATTTTTTATTTTTATCATGGGTGTCGTATTTATGGTTTTCAAGGGCGCTAAAGCAGATAGTGAGGTCAAAATGAAAATCCAAGATGGCGGCTGTAATTTTTTTTATATTTTTTATCATGGGTGTCGTTTTCATAGTTTTCGAGGGTGCTGGAGCCGAAAACAAAGTCAAAATGAAAATCCAAGATGGCGGCTGTAATCTTTTTTTTTTAGATAAGTACTTTTGTTTTATGTGTCCGATTAGTGACCGCATCTGCCTAGACTAGACCCGGCTTAGTGCCTGCCTACCTATTCTTAAGGTCTCAACAAAACTAACAAAAGAAGCCCAAACTTGGCACACCTAGCTCAGCTCGGCTATTAGTTCCAGTAGCAGTCTTCGAAGTACACCTGCAGGTCACTCCATCAAGTCCGGAGGTAAGGTCTCAACATAGCTAAGAAAACGAGCCCATACACGGCACACCTAGATCAGCTCGGCTATTAGTTCCAGTAGCAGTCTTCGAAGTACACCTGCAGGTCACTCCATCAAGTCCGGAGGTAAGGTCGCAACATAACTAAGAAAACGAGCCCATACTCGGCACACCTAGCTCAGCTCGGCTATTAGTTCCAGTAGCAGTCTTCGGAGTACACCTGCAGGTCACTCCATCAAGTCCGGAGGTAAGGTTTCAACATAACTAAGAAAACGAGCCCATACTCGGCCGCCTAGCTCAGCTCGGCTATTAGTTCCAGTAGCAGTCTTCGGAGTACACCTGCAGGTCACTCCATCAAGTCCGGAGGTAAGGTCTCAACATAACTAAAAAAACGAGCCCATACTCGGCACACCTAGATCTGCTCGGCTGTTAGTTCCAGTAGGAGTCTTCGAAGTACACCTGCAGGTCACTCCATCAAGTCCGGAGGTAAGGTCTCAACATAACTAAGAAAACGAGCCCATACTCGGCACACCTGACTCAGCTCGAATTATTCCGTTCTGATCCCCTGAACCCCCCCTCCACCCCCCGCCTCGATCCCCTCCTAGATCGTCTTCTGTTTTAATCTCTGTCTTATCCACTAAAAACTTTCTCATACCGGTTTGAACCGCTTTTTCTTTTGTTTTTGATCCTGAAGGATCGTCAGCAACAAAAATAAGTACAGGGTTTATTGAAATACATTAGTTCGTAATTTCTTATTATAACGGATACGTGTATGTTAGTATTGAGGAACAACGACATTTTCGTCTTTGTCAAGTCATCGCACCCGGTTTGAACCCTTTTTAATAATTTTACAGATGGCAGATGTGAAAAATTTTTCACATCCGCCATCTTAGATTTTCATTTTGATCCCACCGTCGGTTTCAGCACCCTCGAAAACCACGAAATTGACACCCATCATGAAAAATTGTAACATTTTTCACATCCGCCATCTTGGATTTTCATTTTGACCCCACCGTCGGTTTTAGCACCCTCGAAAACCACGAAATTGACACCCATCATGAAAAATTATAACATTTTTCACATCAGCCATCTTGGATTTTTATTTTGACCCCACCATCGGTTTCAGCACCCTCGAAAACCACGAAATTGACACCCATCATGAAAAATTGTAACGTTTTTCACATCGGCCATCTTGGATTTTTATTTTGACCTCACCATCGGTTTCAGCACCCTCGAAAACCACAAAATTGACACCCATCATGAAAAATTGTAACATTTTTCACATCCGCCATCTTGGATTTTTATTTTGACCCCACCATCGGTTTCAGCACCCTCGAAAACCACGAAATTGACACCCATCATGAAAAATTGTAACATTTTTCATATCGGCCATCTTGGATTTTTATCTTGACCCCACCATCGGTTTCAGCACCCTCGAAAACCACGAAATTGACACCCATCATGAAAAATTGTAACATTTTTCACATCCGCCATCTTGGATTTTTATTTTGACCCCACCATCGGTTTCAGCACCCTCGAAAACCAGGAAATTGACACCCATCATGAAAAATTGTAACATTTTTCACATCCGCCATCTTGGATTTTTATTTTGACCCCACCATCGGTTTCAGCACCCTAGAAAACCACGAAATTGACACCCATCATGAAAAATTATAAAAATTTTTACATCCGCCATCTTGGATTTTTATTTTGACCCAACCATCGGTTTCAGCACCCTCGAAAACCACGAAATTGACACCCATCATGAAAAATTGTAACATTTGTCACATCCGCCATATTGGATTTTTATTTTGACCCCACCGTCGGTTTCAGCACCCTCGAAAACCACGAAATTGACACCCATCATGAAAAATTGTAACATTTTTCACATCCGCCATCTTGGATTCTCATTTGGCCCTCACCATCGGTTTCAGCACCCTCGAAAACCACGAAATTGACACCCATCATGAAATATTGTAAGTCTTCAGGGGATCAGCAGTGTGATTCTGTAAGATCTCATTCTAAACTTCGCATCTGAATCCGCAGTGAGTTTCTTAATTGGCATTCTAAAAACTCGATTCATAATTCGATTTACACTAGCGCTACCCTTGCGAGCGTGTCAGCGAGTTGAACTAAATTGGCCGTGAGATTTTGACAGATATAGTATGAGATGACGTAAGAAGTTGCATTCTGAGACGTAATTCCGCCGTCACTTCGATACTCACTTCACACTCGAACCCGATTGAAAGTGTCAAATAAAAAGTATCTATTTTACGAGTGAAAATAGTATTTTTATGTCACAGTGTTAAAAATTAGTACAATAACTATATAATTTGTGTTTATAAACTACTTTTTGGGCGTTTGTGTAAAGTAAATACTTAAGCGATAACGATGGCAAGAATGTTTTTGCTTAAATCTTTATTAGAAGAGGCTCATGCTTTGGATAAACTAGAAAAGCGTCGACAATCTAACCAAATTCGAAGTTTATCTTTATTAACCCGAGATGACGACTATGTGAGCGTATATAGATTGTCCAAGGAACTAATTGACCAATTAGAATATGAGTTACTGCCTCTGATAAAGCCCACAAAACGTCGAGGCAAAGGACTTTCAACTCGTGTAAAAGTAAGTGCTTCATTTTACTAAGTATAAAGTTACTTTTGTAAGTATTTACACAGTTTACCTTTAGCTGATAGATTTGTAACCAAGCAGACCAACATAATTTACCGCTTAAAACTCCTGTAAACACTTCATAGGGAATATTTTATTTAGGTTGTTTCCCTGCTAGCTATGTTTTCATGTTAGTATAAGGACCCTATATTTATAGTTACTTGGTACTTGGTATTATTATTATGCATGTAAATAACCAAATTGGTGTCCCTATTTTATTTTGACTAATCTAGATTACTTAATTTTTTAATTCTCACAGATATTATGCACCTTGTCATTCTTGGCTAATGGCAGTTATCAGAAAATAATAAAAGAAAATATAAGGACATATTTATCGCAACCATCAGCATCTCGTTGCATAAATGAAGTAGTGGAAGCCCTTAATGATCCGGAAATAGTAAAAAAAATATATAAGGTTCCCTCAAAATATACAAGAAAGACAAATGTTAAAAGAAAGGTTAGTAGGTGTATCATAATTAAAGTGACCCTTCTTTGATTTTTACATTTACGTGAAAGTTAATCATGTAAGTGGTTACTTTAAATTACAGGTTCTACAAAAAGTTCGGCATCCCAGCAGCTCTTGGGTGTATTGATGGCACTCTGGTGGCATTGAAAAAACCAGTAGAGAATGAAGAACGTTTCTACTGCCGCAAAGGTTACCATGCAAGAAATGTGCAATTGGTAAAATGGATTTCAATGTTGTAATCTATTACTATTAGGTATTCAATTAGTCTTCTTTATATTTCTTTTTAATTTTTTTTTTCAGATAACAGATGGAGATTTAAATATTTTAAATGTGGATCCAACATATGGTGGAGCTACTCATGATAGCTTCATTTTTAACTATAGTGTTATAAAAGCCCACTTAGAGGCATTAACAAATGCTGGTGAAGAAGTTTTTTTGCTCGGTTAGTTAATTCCTCCCTACCCCTACTTCAGAATATACTTAAGCCTAATTAGGTATAAAAACTACATAATTATTTGATACTTATTAATTTTTTTCAGGTGATTCAGGATATGCTCAGCGCGCCTACCTTATGACGCCAATTAGTGGTGCTGAAGATAATTCCCCAGAAGCTTTCTACAATGACCGTCACTTAACTGCTCGCAATTCAGTAGAGAGAACAATTGGTCTCCTAAAAGGACGATTTAGGTGTTTGTTAGTACACAGAGTGCTCAATTATCATCCAGACGTAGTTGCAAAAATAGTTATTGCATGTTGTGTTTTGCACAACATGTGCAATCGCGCAGGAATGCCGGGCATTCACAATCTCAGAAGAAGAGAGACTAGAAGAGCTCCAAACAATTGCTGAAGTTCAAAGGAGGCAAACTAGGGATCCGCCATCTAACGCCGATTTAGCTCTAGGGCAATTACGTAGGCGAAACTTAGTAAATAGGCTATGGCGTTCACGTCATAATTAATTGTTTAGTACTAATATGTATTCTGTGGTGAGTGAGGGCTCCTGGACACGATGCCGCCGCCGCGCCGACACCGCGCCGCCACCGCGCCTCTTTGCTGTGTATACGTTCGGGACGTGTTTCGTTCGCGGTGCGGTCGCGAACGTATACACAGCCTAAAGGCGCGGTGTCGGCGCGGCGGCGGCATCGTGTACAGGAGCCCTGAGGCGGGTCTGTGTACTTAGGTGCTAAGTTCAAAAAAGAAAGAAATTGTGTTCATTATAGACCCTGCCGGGCACAGCAAAAACCATTTTGGCATTCACCAAAAATATTTTATATTTTTCACAATATTCGTAGGTATATTTGGTCACACATAGCCTTTTCAAGGATCTTTTGTTTGCATCTGATTTTGATTCTTTTTGTGGATCGGTTTAATAAAAATGCCGGCTACTTGTTTAGGTTCGGATGTTGTGTTATCATTTATTTGCAATTGTATGTTGGTTTTTTTGATTTTTGATTTCTTGTTCGCTCTCTCGTTTACGATGCTCCACATTGTTTTGACCTTATTATATGATTTATTTATTTTATTTATGTATTGTCTTTTTTGCTGTCGCAACCAATTTTAAAAAATATTTTTACGTATTATTTATAATGTTGTCTGATTATTGGATTTTTTGTTTTTGTGTTAGTATTTTTAACATTTTTTTGTTATTGCTAGAGATTTTAATGCCTGTAATCAGCCAGTATTTTTTTTGGTTTAGTTTTAAGTTTAATTTTACGAGACGGAATTAGATTGATTTAATATACCTCGATATTATTGTATCGTTGAATATTTTGTAGTTTTCATTTATATCTGTATCTGGTCGCAGCAAATAATTCCAGCTTTGTTTACTTAGTATGGATTTGATTTTTTGTATATTTTTAGCGTTGAATATTCTTTTTTTAGTGTACCGTTATAATTAACTTGTTATTTTCCTTCAGCCGCAGTTCTATTATAATTTCGCTCAAGTTTTCCAGCGTTAGTTCCGTTTGGACGTTTGTATCTAGTGTGGGAAATGTGTCACCTATTAAGCTCATGTCCTCAGAGTCTGTTGTGAAAATTTGAGAATGTATGGTTCTTTTTCTAATTGTGACATTATCTTCTGTAGGTGTTCTCATCTGCTGGGATAGCTGACGATCCTCTAGCCGTATAGGGGTATTCGTGTTACCTATTTTGGGTCTTTTGCATAAGCAAGCCTGACAATGCCATACATTTTTAAGATGTACCTAATGTCATTTCTTTATTGAATCGATCAATAGGCACATTCGCACACTATATGTCGTATGTATGTCGATGGTTGGTTCATGCGTCGTGCCCGTGAATGGGTGCCGCCAGTGGGAATGGGTATTGAATTATAATAATTGACGTTAAAGTCAGTCAGTCAAGAACTCGTAATGATAGTTAGTTGTTTTTGTAATTGAATAAATATAAAAGACGGAGGTCAATAACCCTTTCTAAGTTTTCTTTCGCCAATTCTTTCTTCCTCCCAATTTGTGAAATGGTGGTAGGTACATTCAATCCATACTATTATTATAAATTCGAAAGTAACTCTGTTTGTCTGTATGTTACCTTTTCACGTCTAAACCACTGAACGGATTTCGATAAAATTTGGCAGAGAGATAGATTGCATCTCGGGGAAGGACATATAATAGTTCTGACGATATACTTCGCGGGCGAAGCCGCGGGTGGAAGCTAGTAGATTTACATTTTTAGCACATCGGTAAATGTATAAAATCAAACCAAATCCAAACTAATCACCAATATGCTTTCAATAAAACCGCTCTAGTATCCGTTTAAAAGTGTTTTATTTATCATATATTATATTAACTTACATAACTACACTCTATCTCTATTCTTAGCCTCTGCCAATGCTTGCAGCCCTTTCCCCACTGCAGCTACAGCTTCAGCTAAAACCCTATCCCTCTCTGCACTCCTTTCATACATGGCCCTTTCTCTTTCCGCACTCATCTCCAGAAAGGACTGCAGGATGTGTGCATTTCCACGTTGTATCTCCAGCTGCTGTTCTTCCACCCTCAGGAATCTCTCAGTAAAGGTGGAGAATTCCGTTCGCCGTTGAGATGGTGGAGGAGCAGCAACTGAAGTCGCGTGACGTGATGCTGAAAAAAGAACACCGGTTACTATGATGCGTTAATTAAAAAATCTTAAATAGCAGCTTTTCGTTGTCATTCGTTTGAAAAATTGTGTTTTTATAGTTATTTTTATTTTGTACTTACACACAGAACCAGCACCTCGACTAGCACGAGACGTATTTGTTCTGGGGCGGCGAGAAGGGGAAGCAATTGGCGTTGCGTGACGTGAAGCTAAAAATATAAATATTTACATAGGTACTTAGTTTACATGAAGGTTCTTAAATCTCAAGTTTTTTTCCTAAATGAAATAGGTATAAAATAAAAGTACAAATCAACTCAGATATATTATTATACGTTTATGAACCGAGTTCATCATTGAGCATGTGCAAAGCCACATAATATTGGGTTCCCACCTATGAAATAAGAGTTTTTTTCTCACAAATAAAGAACCTCGTACCTATATTATTTAACATATTCATCAATTGCTTGATATTCTATCGAATTATGAACATAGTTTATAGTTTTCTTAACATAAAAAATACCTTAAAAATTACTCCTTTTTTTAGCATAAATGACTACTGTTTGTTTTAACTTAGCCAAAACCTATTTTTGTCGCTTAATCTAAGTGGGATACGTTATCTTAGTTTTTAAATATTAGTGCATAAAATTTTTAAAATCAGTGTTCATGGTTTTTAAATAAATTAAGAAAATGTTAGTATGAAAAATTGAACTTCTTTAAAATTCTCCAAACAAAACGCTGATTTCATAGATGTGGACCTAATAGTAGTGAAAGTTGTTTAACATTACTGGTCACTTACATGACGAAGCAGCAGTTCGACGACGAATCACTGGGGAGGCTACTTGTGTGGAACCGCGGCGTGAAGGAGAAGGTGTGGGTGTGTGTGAAAGTGTTATCGGTGGAGGGGACAAGCTAGGATGATATATATGAGGATTTGGAGGAGGAGTGTGTTCTAACTGGATATTCTGAAACAACAGAAACAATGCTAAAAAGGAAACCCACTTACCTATATTATAATTAAATATTGATGATAATTCCAAGGAAAGTTGCTAGAGTGCCGCAGGAAATAATATTAAAGCACTTAAAATTAAAAAAAAATCTTATGTAGATGTTATTAAATAATAATCAACAAAAATAAGAAACTAAAGTAGGTCAGTTGCTATCTCCCAAAACTATAGCTCACACTCACTCAGATACATACCTGCAAAATGCTTTGGCTTGTTCCAACAGTTGAGCTGGATGAGGAAGCAAACAGTCTTCTCGAAATTGCAGGATCAGGTCGTCTGTAATTACGAGTGTGTTCGGAACCCTGAAAAGTAAATTGGATAAAATGTTACTCCTTGTCTTCCTTGTTGAATAAAATTAGACAAAAATATTTTGACTGAAAATACCCTAAAACTAAATTAGTATTTGAATTATATTACAAATTAATTTTAATATAGATAGGTACTACATTTAGGTCTAATAGAATACAATCTAGACACATCAGATTTATAATAGTGGGTATGTACCTAGTAGTTAGTAGAATAATATAACTTACATATATCACAATAGCTGGTGATTCCTCTGTAGGTGCCTGACTCAGTTGTTGTGGTATATGAGTCTATAATAAGTAAATATAAATAGATAAATACTAGATAAGAGTATATCATTAATTAATCACATACAATTATGGATTAAATTTAAATATCATACATTGTCAGTATCAGCATCTTGTATTTGTTGCGCTTCATGTGATGGAGATGGAGTATCGTTGTCCTGAAACAGGTAGGTAATAATAATATTAATAAATTTGCCAAATAATTCTAATAAAAATACACTTTACATTATATGTATTTTTAACAGACAGATTGCACAATTCTTGGCCACTACCAGCCAGACAGGATTGATGCAAAAAAGCTAGTACCTATTGCATTTCTAAATTTCTTACCGGAAATGGCTGTATGCCTAAATGTGCATCTCCTGTTGAGAAGCTTTCACCACCACACAAAGCAACAACTCTTTCTTCAAGCTCTGATAGCTTCACTTCATCCTCCACCCCACCACCAGTCCTACGCCTAGCAGCAGAGCGCGCTGCTACTTTTTTTTTTATGGCACTTTTTTTGTCAGACCAATAAGGTACCTGCGGTAAATAAGAGCCGGCATAATTAAAACTTAAATATTGAGAAAAATAAGCAAAACTGAAATAAAAAACAGGAATATTATTGAACATTATATATTTGAGATCTAAAAAAAATGCCTATATATTATAATTAAAGAAATTATAAAAATTAACAATGAGATAAAAATTATGAAACTCAGGAACACACTTTAGACCAAAATTCGTCGCACATTTTAAGTGGTTTGGTTTAAGGAATGTTAAGTGGTTCTAACATGTAGTAAAAAAAGTTATGCTCACCTTGGTCCACTGTTTGTAATTTTTTATTGTGCCACCTATACTATTTAGGCGCACGGCTAGTTCCTCCCACTGGCGTCGACTTCGCTCTCTGGCACTTTGAGTTCTCAAGAAACCCTTTGCCATGCCAGGGTTTCTTTCCATAAACTCTACCAGAGTTTCAACCTGAGCCGACGATGGGTGAGAGGAACGTGGCTCATTTGGACTGGAACATTATTGTTAAATTATAAAACAAAATAAATACTATTTTAATATCATTTTTAAATTTACAACCTCAAATATAAACTTACTTCATGATTATTTTCGGCACTGAACGATCAAATCAAACACAAAAACAAAACAACGCACTACCAAAATTGTCTGTCCTGTTTTGGTCCTGTTTGACATTTTTTTTTTCGTAAGTGGTGCATAGATTATATTCATGGCACGAATTCAGAGTTTTCTGTTTTTTTACTTATTAGCTGCCTCAAATAAGCAAAATATTTTTTTTAATAAGAAATTTTAATTTATACATCATATTAGCTGAAATTCTGTCCCAAAAACTCAACAATCGTGTCAAAAAACTGAATCGATAAAACTCGACTCACATTTTGTTGAGTGTGGTCGTCACTAGTAAAACATTAGTCGCGTCGGAACTCACTTCACTTCGCAAGTAACAAGGTGATGCTTACAGAATGCAAAATCAAGGTCATTTTGAACCTTATGCGAAGTGAGAGTGAATAGCGAAGTGAGATGCGAGTTTTCGTTTGAATTTTACAGAATCGACGTGCTGACCGGAATAGTCTTCGAAGTACACCTGCTGTGCAGGTCACTCCAGCAAGTCCGGAACGAAATATGAATTTATAAACCCTACTTACTTCTAGAAAAATTATAAGACTGTGAATCAAATCTTTCCTTGGGTAATAGGTACATACAGAATGCGTGAAGTATCAAGTTTTGTGTGTCAAATATTTTGTATCCGTACAGCGATCTTCTTTTAGCACAAGCTGCTGCTTACAACCGACACAGAGTCCACTCACAACGGCGGCCGAGCGCAGACTAAAATTTCATTACAAATTTTTGTGCAATAAACCGAGACAGTGACCAGTAAAATAACCCTTATTTCAATCCAATAAGATTCACTAAATATGTGAAAAAATAGACTCCGATTTTTATTTTTTTCTGAGCTTATTTTTAACATTTTGATAGTTCTTTTGGCTACCTTTTTGAGTTGAACATGTCTGCTTACATAAAATATTTTAAAATAAATATGTTTATGTTATTAAACACAAGAAAAATGACCCCAAAGACAGCACGATATCGTCGATTTTGTGTGAAGAGGCAACGGAAATTATTTTTTACTATATTATAAACCAACATTTTCGAATAAAAAATGGCTACCATTTGGAGATGAAAGAGTAATCTATCTGTGGTAATTATTAGTTACATTTGGTTTCGTCTCATTTTGCCGCAAAATGCACCGAAAAACGGCTTATTTTTGTCAGATACGTAAAGGCGTCCTTAAAGAATCTAGGTAACGAGACTAAAACAGATAAATTCATATGGAAGTCGGGGGACCGTTCTGTGAACACCTTCTATGCTAAGAGGTCCCCCGACTTCCATATGAATTTATCTGTTTTAGTCTCGTTACCTAGATTCTTTAAGTTGGGGGTTTTTAAATTATTTGATCCTTTTCCAATTACTTACATTTAATTTTATTATTTTTTTGTGTCGGGGGTTTTTTAAATTTTTAATTTAATTTTTTGCGCAAGGTTTTGTTCTCATGTTGTGCCGTGGCGGCGCACGAAGCGTACTGATACTGAGCTAAATACAGCGCCACCTTGTGATAAATGAGCAAATTATATTGATTGGCCAACTCTCCCATACGGTCATAACGAATTTACCCTATAATGTGTTAACGCTACTGGTTTTCACGCACACATTCACAGCATGTTTGTAACTTGGTTACCACAAGTAAAGCGCGCGCCGCGTTGTGAGATAAAAATACTTGTACTAGAAGCTAGAACTTTAAAACGTCAACATGTAACATGTAATATCCTATTTCCTACTATAATTATAATTAATTAAAGTATATCTTTACAGCTATATAATTAGCGCGGTAGGTGATCATCACAGAAAGCTTCGTTTTTCGAGCCGTTCGCCATAAATCGTTGTATAATAAAATGATTTCTCTTCCACATTTATGAAAGCCAGAACGGTTTAGTTTAAATCATGACAATAATTTATGGGTTTATTTAGAAAATAAGTAGGTGTAAATATAGCCAGCGCCATTTTGTTTCAGAAATGTGGTGTGTAATTAGCAGGTTGAGAATTAAGCTATTTTGTACTAGGTGTTTTGATACGGCTACTTTATTGATACTCACATTAGCTATATATCTAGTCATTTTTACCGACTTCAAAAAAAGGAGGTTATCCATTCGACACGTAATGTATGTAATATTATTGGAACTGCATTATATTCACATATGACAATCTATTAGGGCTTCCAAACAAATATACAAAATTTTATAGATTGTACATACATATACATCTATAAAATTTTGTAGATTGTTCTATGTTATGGGTTTGGTTTCCGCACTTAGTCCTTCAGTGGACCATTGTGCGTGCGCCATGGCGGCCGTCAGTGGTTATTCCAACCAGCCCACCTCCCTCCAGAAGCTGATCAAATCTCCTGGTCTGTTGAGAACATCTGTGTATGATCTGGGTGTGCCGAGGGTTTCTGACCTTATCTGGGTGTCGCCTGTGCACTCAAAGAGCACATGCGCAATGGTTTCATCAGCCTCCATGCAAGCCCTGCACATGGGACTCTCTGATATGCCTAATGTGTAAAAGTGTTTATTCAGTGATGGTTCCCGTCACCAGGCGCAGGCCTTTCCTGTCCAGTCGTAATAATCGCCTGGTTAGCCTGCCATCCAATGACGGCATGGCTTCTTTGGACTGCCTGCAGCCTGGTGACGACGTCCACCAGCTTTCTGCTTGCGTGTGGGTGTGCTCCTGTAGCCATCTGCGTAGTTGGTTGAAGGGAATGGGCTCGATAGGTTCCGGTCCACAGACTGACATACTGGAAGACCATCTATCTGGCCAGCTCGTCAGCTGCGTCGTTGCCTAGCGATCCACTGTGTCCTTTTATCCATTGTAGTGTCACTGTATTGCGATTCGATACAGTTACCCGCTCGAGCGCATTGTGACATTCTAGTATCAGGTTCGATGTAATGCATTTTTTGTCTAAGGATTGGAGGACTGAGGCGGTATATTTTATGTAACAAATGTTGTATGTCCACGCATTTCTCCGCAACTATTGCCGACCATTGACCGCCCATTGTGTCACCCTTTGTACAGTTTCTAGATATATATGTCTGTAATTTATATGGTGTACATAATAAAGAGTATTCTATTCTATTCTATTAATCGGATCGTGACCATTTTTTTTATTGGCTTACATTTACTTCAACTTAGGGAACAGGGCAAGTTACATCAAAATCGATTCAGGAATATGATTCAATGGAATAGGAATAGGATTCAAGATATGGACTAATACGTGTAAGTGTGACGGCCTGGCCTATTGAGAGGCCTACGGGTGTAGTGTCAAAGGGAAAACATCTCAAAACCTTGGTCAAATTCTAGTGCAATATTTACAACATTAAACCGACTTCAAAAAGAAATGAACTCAAAATTATGAAATAACTTTAATTTCGGAAGTCGGTGGGATCTGTATTTTAGTTTTAACGTTGGTCTACTTAGTTCAATTTTATCCTGTTACCGAGAGCTTCATTTTGTCATTTTACCGAGAGCTTCATTTTGTCATGTTACCGGGAGCTTCATTTTGTCATGTAACCGAGAGCTTCATTTTGTCATGTTGCCGAGAGTTTCATTTTGTTATGTTACCGAGAGCTTCATTTTGTCATATTACCGAGAGCTTCATTTTGTCATTTTACCGAGAGCTTCATTTTGTCACGTTACCGAGAGCTTCATTTTGTCACGTTACCGAGAGCTTCATTTTGTCACGTTACCGAGAGCTTCATTTTGTCACGTTACCGAGAGCTTCATTTTGTCATATTACCGAGAGTTTCATTTTGTCATTTTACCGAGAGCTTCATTTTATCACATTACCGAGAGCTTCATTTTGTCACGTTACCGAGAGCTTCATTTTGTCACGTTACCGAGAGCTGCATTTTGTCATATGACCGAGAGCTTCATTTCGCCATTTTACCGAGAGCTTCATTTTGTCACGTTACCGAGAGCTTCATTTTGTCATTTTACCGAGAGCTTCATTTTGTTACGTTACCAAGAGCTTCATTTTGTCATTTTACCGAGAGCTTCATTTTGTCACGTTACCGAGAGCTTCATTTTGTCACGTTACCGAGAGCTTCATTTTGTCACGTTACCGAGAGCTTCACTTTCACGCTATCTATACATATAATAAATCTGTAGAAGGGTCAATTCTGTACATTGAAAATATTGAAATAATAAATAGCGGGGGGTGTTGCTGGATCGATACCAAACCCAAATATGTGATTAAAAAAATTTTTGTCTGTCTGTCTGCCTGTCTGTCTGTCTGTCTGTATATGCAGGCATCACGTGAAAACTAACGGTTCGATTTCGATGAAACTTGGTATAATTATACCTTATTATCCTGGGCATAAAATAGGATACTTTTTATCCTGGAAAAATACGTAGAAAAAAAAATCTTATTTTTCGGTTTTATTCATAGACGTTGTTCTGTAGAACCGCGAACACACGTTGCATTACCCGTAGTGGATAATTTTCCATTTCAATTTAAGAGAATACAGTTTCCTGTAGCTTTGTGTTACGCCATGACAATAAATAAGGCTCAAGGTCAGACCCTAGGAGTTGCTGGCGTAGATCTTACCGCGAGTTGTTTTTCACACGGGCAACTTTACGTAGCTCTTTCCCATGTGAGCAGTCCAAGAAATCTTCATGTTCATATTCCGGACGAGCTCACTAACAATGTTGTGTATGCTGAAGCTCTCAATTAACTTTCTGTCGCATTGTCACGATCACTTTTTTATTATTGGAAACTTTTCGTCATTGTCAGTAATTTACTGCTACATGCTACTTATCAAGGTCGGAATTACTATGAAAAAAATACTTACTACAGAACGCGAGCTCAACAGCAGTAGCTCAATAGAGGGATCTCCTTAATTATTATAGGCTTAGCCGTATTTGGGTCCAATAGATATTTATAAGATGTCATTGTCAGAGTTACTCAAAATGGAGAAATAAACCATCCACGCGAAGACCGACATCCGCGCGGACGGAGTCGCGGGCGGAAGCTAGTTATTAATATAAATTATTATTATAAAGAAATATAATTGCAGAATTTAATTTTATTAATTGCATTGTAATCCAAATTTAAATTATGAAATTATTATTAGTATTTTTATGTTATTGCTAATTACTAAATGTGTATGTACCGCATGCTATAAGTTTAACCAAGATGTAAAATCTAAATATTTGCACGGCTGAAATGGCGAATATAGTGAAACCCAGAGATCTTAAGAACTTATGCTAGCTACCTATATTCTTGCAAATAAATATGTCATTCATTCATTCATTCATTTTGTCACGTTACCGAGAGCTTCATTTTGTCATGTTACCAAGAGCTTCATTTTGTCATATTACCGAGAGCTTCATTTTGTCATATTACCAAGAGCTTCATTTTGTCACGTTACCGAGAGCTTCATTTTGTCATGTTACCAAGAGCTTCATTTTGTCATGTTACCGAGAGCTTCATTTTGTCATGTTACCGAGAGCTTCATATTGTCATGTTACCGAGAGCTTCATTTTGTCACGTTACCGAGAGCTTCATTTTGTCATGTTACCATGAGCTTCATTTTGTCATATTACCGAGAGCTTCATTTTGTCATGTTACCAAGAGCTTCATTTTGTCATGTTACCGAGAGCTTTATTTTGTCATGTTACCAAGAGCTTCATTTTGTCATATTACCGAGAGCTTTATTTTGTCATGTTACCAAGAGCTTCATTTTGTCATATTACCGAGAGCTTCATTTTGTCATGTTACCGAAAGCTTCATTTTGTCATGTTACCGAGATCTTTATTTTGGCCAACATATCCAATAAGAGTTCTCCTATCTGTTCGCAGTGTAAGAGCGGTTTCGCACTACATCCGATCCGAATCTGAAAAATGCCGGTCCGGTGACCATAGTCCTATTTGTATAAGGGGTTGCGCACTAGATCTGAACTGTATCCGTCCGAATTTAGAACATTCCCAATTCGGATTGAAGTCGGGTCTTTAATTCGGATTCGGATCGTAATGTAGTGCGAAACCGTTGTAAGGACTAGAACATACCTATAAGTTACGTATGAAAATAGAAGTTTCATGTTGTATTTACAGTAGCGTAACATCAGCACAGTAATTCGAAATATTTACTCTAAATAACAATTAAATGAACTGTAAAATGGTAACGTCATGTTAATTAGACAGTTTATATTGTATTTATATTCATTCTGCACTGCAGTCACTAACGGCGGACTGCGACGTGGTGGTAAGAAGGAATGAAAGGGTTTCGGATGCGGCAAACAATTTCTTGACGTCCTTCTTCTAGAAGGGCAAGAAAAAAAACTGCATATTCTGGTTATTGGCCTCCCAAGGCCAAAAATAGGCCAGGATATTCAGGTTTTTTTTTTGCTTTTGTAGCAGGCTTGTCGGTTCAGCGATCATGGTTTTGTTATTAGTAATTAACTGTTTGTTTATTTTACTTCGATGGTTCTAGTTTATCATTTGTGACTTCGAGTGACAGCAATGTGAACATAAACCAGCATTAAATTATGTAAGCTGTCACGCCGCCGAGGCTTATAATTAGGTTTTTTAATTTTGTGTACATTTTTTTTTTGGAGGGGCCCGTGGCTAAATAATAACAGCCGCACAGGTCGATCGATCAGGTTAAGCTACGCTTGCCGCGGTTGGTTTGTGTAAAATACTGGTATTCAGCTGCATCCGGTTAGACTGGAAGCCAACCCCAACATAGTTGGGAAAAGGCTAGGCAGATGATGAGTTTTGTTTACATTTTTTATTTATTTTTTATATTATTTTGTGCTGGAGTATAGTTTCATAGTATTTGTTAGTATAAAGGCGTGGCTAGCTAACAAAGTCAATTTAATATTCTGTGTCTCGTAATGTTAATTACTTTGCAACCTACTATTGTAAAAACAAGTTTTTCTAACTGAACAGAGAGCTGTAGTGCTGGGGAATTTGTTGCACCACTTCTTCATTCGAGCGAAAGCACTAAGACGTGGTGAAGGGCGGGCGCCTCAGATAAAAATACTGTACCTAGGTAGCAATTATATCTCACACAACGGTACTCCGAATTCCCAAGGATCGAAATTTAGAAAGAGACGAAACTACAATGCCGAGCTTTTTCTAATATTCCAGCCGGTTGTTGTATATGTTTACGTCATATTTAGCATAATTATCTGATGCGACGGAAGGGCCCGTGGCTAAATAATAACAGCCGTACAGGTCGATCGATCAGGTTAAGTTACGCTTGCCGCGGTTGGTCTGTGGATGGGTGACCATCTTTACCGGGACCCCTCCGTGAACACGTTAAGCCGTTGGTCCCGGCTGTCATTCGTGGATCTTTGATTACAGGTAGTCTGAAGCCCGAAAATCTGACAACCAGTCTTACCAAGGGGTATCGCATTACCCAGCAACTGGGTTGTGGAGGTCAGATAGGCAGTCGCTCCATGTAAAATACTGGTATTCAGCTGCATCCGGTTAGACTGGAAGCCGACCCTAACATAGTTGGGCAAAGGCTAGGCAGATGATGATCTGATGCGACGTTGTAGCGACACACGGTGGTCCGGTGGTTGTCTTTAAAAGATCGCTTTTAGCGATAAGACCCCCCATTGTGTCACCCTTTGTACAGTTTCTAGATTTATATGTCTGTAATTTATATGGTGTACATAATAAAGAGTATTCTATTCTATTCTATTCCGACTTCGTAAGGATCAATTCGCTCAAGCATCCACCACCTCAGACTTCGAATATTTGCCTTCCGGGCGTGATCTGCAGTGGTCTATTTGGAAACCTTTCAATCCATAGCGTACCCAAGTAGGCCGCTGCAGACACCCAGTGCGAATGCGGTGCGTATTTTCAGACCAGGTCACACTTGCTGGAGTGTCTTAAGTGCCCGTTAACCTGCACATCAGATGACGTAAAATTGCCACCTACTGGAATCCATCTGTATAATAAAAAATAAAAGAAACAACGACGAAGAGTACCATCGACACAAAAAGAAGAAGAGTGCCATCGACACAAAAAGAAGAAGAATTCCCTCAAGTCTCTTGGGTATCCGCTTTTATACCACATCCACGCGCACACCCCTACGCACATGCGCGTCACGTCGGAGGAAGTTTACGAGTCACGCGTACAGTTTCCTCGTTCGCAGGATGTTTTGCAGCGCGCGCGCAACCCGCTCGTTCGCCCATTGGACGTCGCAGCTATTTCTGATTTATGTATGTCGTTCTCGTGATGGATGAGTGCGTCTTGATTGGGAAATTCTGTGGTTTACAGCCGGTCGATTCTGTAAAAATGTTACCGTGAAAACTTAGGTGAAGTGAGTTTTTTTTTGCTAGGAATTGACACTATTGACAGCTCACTCCACGCTCACTTCAATTAAGTTTTCACGGTGATATTTTTACAGAATAGCTCCGCTGTAGTTTTAAATGTTCACCTTGTAACTTTGCTGATACCAAAGCTTAGTTTCCATAGCTTAGCATGTCATCATAGATCTATAACTGCTTGGGTCAATGGACCAGTTAAATTGGAGAGGGTAGGAAAACTTCGAGCTATTGTGTTTGTAAACTGTGTACAGGGTTATTGGTAAATAAAACATTATCAACCTCTTAAGAGGTCATTGTACTCATCATTGTGAACAACTTTTACTATGGGACCAAACTTGAAATCGCGAAAAAAAATCAGCTGTCTTTTGTAGGGAATAGCTGATATTTTTTTTTGCGATTTTACGTTTAAGTACTGATCTTATGAGGTTGTTGGCAAGCACGTGCTCGGCTAGAGGGTGTTTATAATAATAATAATAATAAATAAAAAAAACTCGAAAATGGTAATATCACATTGTGCTGGGATCGATCCATCATCACTGACAGGACTATTGTTGCCAATAAGCCTGATATAGTGGTGGTGGATCGATCAGAGCGGCGCGCAATGATTGTTGACATAACCGTCCCGCATGATGAGAACCTCGTGAAAGCCGAGAAAGATAAACAGATCAAGTATCTTGACTTGGCTCGCGAGGTTGTCGGCATGTGGGATGTGGACTCGGCGATCATTGTGCCGATAGTCGTGACAGCCAATGGGTTAATAGCCCAGAGCCTCGACCAACACCTAAGGAGGCTCTCGTTGGGCAGCTGGATCAAGAGCTTGATTCAAAATTGATTAGAAAGCGGTACTTCTGGACACGGCCCGCATTGTTAGGAGGTTCCTCTCTCTGGAGCCCTGACCGGCGGTAGCTTGGACCCTGTTCCCGATACCGGTGGGCTACTATTTTTTATACTTTTAAATGTTTTTATATTTTTTATACTTACTAATATTTAAAAATATAATTTATGTGTATTTAGTGAAATAAAAGATAATAATAACAATTTTATTATCAGGCCACTAAGGCCCATACATAAAATACACAAAATAATAAACTAATACATACCTATTAAAAAAAACCCTTAAAACTATGAACTAGGTATACACGTAACATTGTCGGCGTCGTGTTTCGCTGCGTGGTGTCGCGTAACCGTCCTCGGAAACGTCGATATACGACACCTTTCGGTCAAAAGTCCTCTTTCAGACAGGTCTGTAGATGTTGGGTTGGAATTCGTACCACGAATGACTTAAAGTCGCGTCGTAGGTACAGCAGGGCGCAGCAGCATGTTGGGTCCACTCGGTGCGTATGGCTCCGCACCGAGTGGACCCAACATGCTGCTGCGCCATACAGGTTACAAGATAAGGGCTTCTTCTTTATGACCACAGAACATATACAGGGTTATTGGTAAAACATTAACAACCTCTTAAGAGGTTGTTAATGTCATTATGAACAACTTTTACCATGGAACCAAACCTGAAATCGCGAAAAAAAATCAGCTGTTCCCTACATTTATGTTCGTATAACTCGTCAAAATGTAGGGAACAGCTGTTTTTTTTTTTTTTTTTGTTATGAGTATAAGGACCTCTTAAGAGGTTGTTAATGTTTTGCCAATAACCCTGTATACCCTAAGGGGTTTATGACTGACTGTCTGTCATGGTAGCGCGGGGCGACATGTTGTGCCAACCGTTACTGGTGATGTGACTAGGGCGGCACACAAAGGACTCTAAGAGTTGCGGAGAGTCGATTAAAGTAGGGGGAATTGTTTATCAAACTATTCCTTTTTTGTCATGACTATAACACAATGCTAACAAGACCTTATCTGAGCCTCATCGGTCCATGTGGTATTATGTAATTGTCCTGTCCTTGAAGCACAAATAAAATCTAGCAGATTTCCTAAACACAATATGTAACTTCTCAACTCCATACGCGCACACTCTCCAGTCAGACTTCAGACTAAACATCCAAGACCGCAGTATTTTTTAAACAAAAATCCATGCAGTATATCCAGCTATGTTTAGAAGATTACATGAACCACGAAACTGCGAACATTAGCAACGAATTGTAGAAAAAATTAAATGTTTCTATTTAAAGATGGACAGGTGTGAAGCTTTCGCGTCAGAATTGCTAGGAATTTAAAGGTCATAGTTGCAACTGTTTTTAGGGTTCCGTTGCCAAATGGCAAAAAACGGAACCCTTATAGATTCGTCATGTCTGTCTGTCTGTCCGTCCGTATGTAACAGCCACTTTTTTCCGAAACTATAAGAACTATACTGTTGAAAGTTGGTAAAAAGATGTATTCTGTGAACCGCATTAATATTTTCACATAAAAGTAGAAAAAAAAATTTGGGGGTTCCCCATACTTAGAACTGAAACTCAAAATTTTTTTTTTCATCTATCACATACGTGTGGGGTATCTATGGATAGGTCTTCAAAAATTATATTGAGGTTACTAATATCATTTTTTTTCTAAACTGATTAGTTTCCGCGAGAGACACTTCCAAAGTGGTAAAATGTGTGTGGGCCCTGTAACTTCTAAAATAAGAGAATGATAAACTAAAATAAATTTGTGATGTACATTACCATGTAAACTTCCACCGAAAATTGGTTTGAACTAGATCTAGTAAGTAGTTTTTTTTAATACGTCATAAATCGTGAACCGCAATTTACCTTTCATTCAATCAACTCAAATATAAAAAAAAAACACATTTAATTTCATAAACCTTATGCGTAAACCCGGATGTTACGGAACCCGAGGTGCGCGAGTCCGACTCGCTCTTGTTTATTACGTCATGTAGCTTTGTAATTGAATTGTGCAGATGAAGTAGTACTCGTAGACGTGGTAGAATTTTTTCTATGATCTGGTTTTTGGCACGAATTTCTAAGTGACTCATTAAGTAATAACAGCCGCACAGGTCGATCGATCAGGTTAAGCTGCGCTTGCCGCGGATGGTTACTGGACGGGTGATCATTTTTACAAGCTTTTATTTAGTTTCACCTGTCCAGTTGTCTGTCTGTCGGTCTGTAATCATATCTTGCAAGTTATTATATACCAAGACCCCTCCGTGCCTCGGAAAGCACGTTAAGCCGTTGGTCCCGGCTGTCATTCGTGGATCTTTGACAGTCGTTACGGGTCGTCAGAAGCCCGAAAGTCTGACAACCAGTCTTACCAAGGGGTATCGTATTACCCAGTAACTGGGTTGTGGAGGTCAGATAGGCAGTCGCTCCATGTAAAATACTGGTATTCCGCTGCATGCGGTTAGACTGGAAGCCGATCCCAACATAGTTGGGACAAGGCTAGGCAGATGATGTAGGTACACTAACTGGCACTGAAGCTGTATACTGTACTTAACTTTTTAATTTCTACAGAATGACCGCGGCACCAGAGCTTTACAAAGGGATGTTGTTATAATAATACTTCCAACGGGTTGAGAGACGTGCGCTGACTACAAAGATACCACGTGCCTAAGTTTTAAACAACAGAACCATCTTTGTTTATATCTACCAAAAAAATTAAAAGGGTAGAGAACTGAGGGTTTTGAAGTTCATCACTACCTACTTCGTGTTGGTCAACTTTTGGAATAACACATTTAGAAATGTTTTTTTTTGTAAATACACCTTTATTACCAGCACGCGTAGCATGTACAAAATGACAGAGAGGATAGACAAAATAACAGTTTTTATTATAAGGCTAAGTTCATAATATTATGACCACGCTGAATTACTAACACGGCGGGCCGCGGTCCGTCCCGTGCGCAAGATTTTGCACCGCGCGGTTAATAGTTCTGCGCGGTACCGCGCTGTCATAAAATATGACCATCCAGACTGGGGCGCGGGGCGGGCGCGGGCGCGGGTGTGGGAACGCGCGCAGGCTGCCTATCAGCACTGGAGCGCGGCTGCGTTCTGCGTGTTGTCATGTCCAGTGTTTGTCAAAATATAATATGGATGAAGAAGACTTATTTTTACTAGTTTAAGAACACCGGTCCCCGCGCGGGCCGCCCACGCCGCTCACCCACTGCACTGCGGCCACTTGTATAAACGAGCTATGGCGTGAGATGCCCGCGCGCTCCCCGCGCCAAGCAGCCCTCGCCGCCCACCGCGCCCGCGTGCCCACTACGGACACTCAAAGGAAATATTATGTTTGAGTTCGCCGCGCCCGCCCGCCTCGCGTCCGCTCCTCAGTCTGGCCAAACACTTCGCCTAATTAATCTATGTACAATCGGTCATCTTGTCTATTCTGCCGTCGACAAAACCCGTTTCCATGGTGCTCATGTTACGCGTGTTAGTTCCTGTCTAGGCAGAGAGACAAAAGAGAGAGAATTCTTAATCTGCATTAATGTTAGACTGTGCAACTCATAATTAAGAAATTCTGAATTAAGGCAAGACATAACCCTCATCTTAATTTACAAGAGGTAGGCGGTTTTTAATTTGGTTCTACACAAATCGGGGAGTTAAGTTATAGCTTTACTTTTAACCATCATCTGCCTAGACTTTTCCTAACTATGTTAGGGTCGGCTTCCAGTCTAACCGGTTGCAGCTGAATACCAGTATTTTACATAGAGCGACTACCTATCTGTCTTCCACAACCCAGCTACTGGGTAATACGATACCCCTTGATAAGACTGGTTGTCAAACTTTCGGGCTTCTGACTACCCGTAACGAATGTAAGAGATCTACAAATGATAGCTGGGACCTACGGCTAAACATGCTTCCCGAGGCAAGGACCGTCTCGATATGTACTGGAAGGTCACCCATCCACGGATCGGCCTCGACCTTCGATCGGCCCGTCCGGCTGTTATCCTTTAGGATCAAAAACAAAAGAAAAAGCGGTTCAAACCGGTATGAGAAAGTTTTTAGTGGATAAGACAGAGATTAAAACAGAACACGATCTAGGAGGGGATCGAGGCGGGGGGGGGGGGTGGAGGGGGGCTCAGGGGATCAGAATGGAATAATTCTTATTATTTTAGCTTTACTTTTTAACCGACTTCAAAAGAAGACTGTAAATTAAGGTGTCAAACATTCACTAGGTGTATAGGTAATGTTGAAGCACGACCCAGACATCAGCCTAGGCTTAGCCATAGTTTAAGAGGAAATGCGGTCGGAGAGACTTTTGAAAAAGCCTAAGTAAAAGGTCGTAATTCGAGGTTTGGCTCTCGCCTATTTCCTCCTACAATATTGGACCAATTTAAAAGATATTTCCTAAACTGAATAAGAAGGATAATATATGTATACTGTGTCCTTTCTCTTTTCAATAGTTGTCAAATTTCTAAACTAGGCCTCTGTTGACAGCGGTTTAAATCGGCATTTTTGAGGGTTCTAGTCCTTATAAAAATGTATCATCAAAAAGAAAAACATAGGGACATACAAGTATTTAATATTTATCAATCTGTAAAAAATCATTGCTTTATTGTCATTAAACAGAAAGAAAATAGGCGAGAGTGTTTCTATGGAGAAACGACCACCCGCATTTCCTCTTAAGAGTAAACTAGTCGCGAGCTCGAACTCACTGGTGGTCATGGCCAAAAAGCACGCTGTCTCACCTGGCTTCGTGTCCGACAGAGCTAGTATCAGTGACGAGCAGTTTGACGCTAGTCTACACGCACAAAGTCTAGTTTTAACGCACAGAAACACTGTTCCGAACTGATAGGCGAGTAAAAAATTCGAAGAGGTCTTCGGAAAATCGAGTTTTTTAAAAGAACCACTGCATAAATCAATTGTAAATAAAGTTTATTGAACTCTCCCATAGCTGAGCTTTGTCGGTACGGACTTGGTTTTGAAGATTTTACAGATCTTTTATTATCTACTTAATTTACATCCGAAGTTACGTTAAAAATAGCAAGAAAAACGAATATTTGTTGGCTCATAACTTTTTAATGGCTTTTTATTTTACTATTGTTTCCGTACATAAAAAATTAATAATAAGTCAAAACGATATCATGTTTAACTTTGGATGCACAATGTCAAACAGTGGAGTAATACTCTCCCGAAATATACCGACTAGGGGGACCTTAAGAACCTTCGTTTTGATCGTACGTATGCCATGTCAATGCCCTATTGATGCCAAGCGCAATTGAAATAGACTGAAATCGTTCTCTGTTTGAGCCTAGAACAATTGACAGTCTATACATATACTTAGAGGGTGTTAATTATCACCTGATTCAAATCGTTTATTGTTATTGCCTAGCAAGACACATATGTTCAGTGCTGATACCTATCTAGAACCTAGGTACAGTCAACAAAATAAACTGTTGCGTGCGTAATAGTTTTTTAATTACTCAGAGCTGACACACAATCAAACAAACGTTGTCAGAGTCCTCACTAACAAGTGAAGACTCTGACAACGTTTGTTGTGAACAAGACAACAGTCTTGTTCACTCAATGTAGGTAGTTTATATGGCATTCATTTAATAGGTAGTGATTAGTGGCTGTTTAACCATACATTTTTGACGTTTAGGCCTGAGTTCACCAACATTCAAGCCACCGGTTAGGTATTTAAACAGTTGGTTTATGTCAAATTTCCTAAGGAAATTTTAAATATAGAACTGATTAACCGTTCGTCCCACCCGCTGAAGATCTCCCAACTGGACAATCCTCCAATCTCAAACCCAGTCCCAGTCTCCAGTCTCAATCCTTGGGTAATCTGGAAGTCTTTAAACAGACTCCGGACCCGGGTAGGCCGAAGCAAGGAAAACCTGTTCAGGTGGAGATTCATAGACGACTCCGCCTTGGAGTGTAAATGTGGTGCTGTCCCACAAACGATGGGACACTTAATATCGTGTCCTGCGTGTCCTGTTAGCTGCACGTTACAGGAACTGATGGACGGTGATGAAGGCGCCAAACAAGTAGCCGAATTCTGGGCCGAGTACATTTAGATTGCTATCGACACGCTAAGAAGAAGAAGTTGGTTTTAGCAGTTGGTGAACACAAGGCTTAAACGTCACTTGGCTTGGCTTTGCACAGAGTAAATTCGTGCGAATCGACTAATAAGTCACTTTAATTTATGAATAAACCCCTACATGCGTGAGGAGTGGGTCTCATCAGATCCGTTATCACGACATTTAAAATGTAGTTTTAGTACTCATCTCTTTTGCTGTCTGTACTTGTGATCCAACTATTTATGACACTATAACCTAACTGTTTCATCGTATCGTTATTAAGATCTCACCTAACAAAGTTTAGTTAATTAACGTATAATTTTAAGCTAAATAAACGGCTACATGGGACTTATCAGCCTATCTTTGCATGATTATCGAGAATGTAGGTGAGCAGGGGTCGAGGACTCGAGGTGCAAAGATGTACGAAAACGAAGTTTGAAATTGCACTCTATATTAATGAATACAGGATTCATTATTAACTGATCTCTTGTCCAGGGGTCCAGGTGTAAGATTCTAAGATCGTGGGGGGTGATAAGGGGGGTTAGGGAACCGATATTATTTATTGTTATGTACTTTTGTGTGAGTTTTTACTCCTTCCAGAGATAGTAGACACTGTGGTGTACTATTAAATGTAGCATACAACTCAGTGGCAACACTGCTCGAGTCTGTCACGGCTTACCCCCGTGTCGACTGGACGTGCCAGTTGAGAGTAGTGTACTTACTAATAATTTGGTAGTTTTACTTTAAACCCTAAGCCGAGAGAGATTATAGAGATTATTTCGTTTATTTATTTACATACCTTATTTATTACATTTTTAAATATTTCAATATAAAAAATAGCTATAAGAAACATTCAAAAATATAAAAAATAGTGATCCGCCGGTGTCGGGAGCAGGGTCCAAGCTACCGGTGGTTAGGGCTCCAGAGACAGGAATCTAGGAGTACTGCCTTCTGGCCCTTGATCCAACCACCTAACGAGAGCCTCGATAGATGTTGATCGAGGCTTTCGGCCATCAGTCCATTGGCTGATACGACAATCGGCACAATGATTGCCGAGCTCATATTCCACATGTCAGCAACCTCGTGTGCTAAGTCGAGATATTTAATTTGTTTCTCTTTCTCAGCTTTCACGAGGTTCCCATCATGTGGAATTGTAACATCGACAATTATTGTGCGGCGCGCTAATCGATCTATCATAGAGATTATTGATATTATATTATTATAAATTTATTATTATATTATATTATATTATATTATATTATATTATATTATATTATATTATATTATATTATATTATATTATATTATATTATATTATATTATATTATATTATATTATATTATATTATATTATATTATATTATATTATATTATATTATATTATATTATATTATATTATATTATATTATATTATATTATTATTATTACTTATAAGAGATTATAGCCAGAACACCACAGGTACCTAAGCAAATGACTGCGCCGTCGCGTCGCTCGGTCGGTTGTTGCAAGGACTACTGCTTGGCATTGGTTCCTGGGTTTGATCCCCAGGATGAACAAAGTCTGATTAATCTGCATTTGCTATTTATTTACCAAAAATGTAAACAAATATGAGTTTAAGGAAAAATAACTTTAAATCTTACACAATAAAGTTCAGTTTACGCTACAACTACAAACATTTTTATAACTTTTTCAATAGTCCTAATCACTCTGAAATCAACTTAATTAACATTAAAATAAAGTTGATATTTGTTTAACTTGAAATAATATAAAGAAACAAGTTTGAATAGAGATTTTCTATTTCTAACCTAACATCATCATTCTCTTGCCCTTCTTCCAATTTATTTGGGATCAGCACAGCATGCCTTCTTCCAATTATCTATTTCTCTATTAGTCGTCATCTCAGTAGTGATAGTCACCCCCTTTCGAGCCATATAACCTTTATTCAAAGCACTAGGGAGTGGTGAAGGGCGGGCGTTTTGGGGGACTGTCTTTTGTAATTTTGACGCTCGCAAAGTGCTGATTCTTAGCCTAGTTTGAATAAATTACTTTTGATTTCGTCGTCGTCGTCGTCGTTTCAGCTGACAGACGTCCACTGCTGGACATAGGCCTCCCCCAATTTTGGGAGGGTTTGCCATAATCGCCCCGCTTGGCAGGCGGGTTGGCGATCGCAGTATGGTATGGTGGTGGAATACATAGAGAACGCTGTTGCCCATTCTCTGGTACGATCCTTAGTCGCCTTTTACGACACCTACGGGAAGTAAGGGGTGGTGGTATTCTTTAAGTCCGGCACCACACAGACTACTTTTGATTTAATCTCATTAAATACAAAATTGGTGGCCCAGTGGTAACGGCCGCAACTTACGAGTTGTAGGTTGTAGGTTCGAACCCAGACAGGCGCTTTACTTTGTGTAAATTATTTCATCACCACTGCTCTCAAAACGGTGAAAGAAAACATCGTGAGGAAACCGGCATGTTCTAGAACCAAAAATTCGAAGACCATGTGACATTTGCCAACCCGCACTGGGTCCGCGTGGTGGATTATGGCCCACTCCCTCTCACCGAGAGAAGGCCTGTGTCCCAGCAGTGGGATCATTATAGGCTGATTATGTATATAATGTAAATACAAAAAAATATATAAAAATATTTATTTCAACTTATGCATTGTGTCACACATAAACTGAGGCAGCCCCGTAAGTTACAAAAGTACTTGTGTCGGAGCTGTCTCGCCCTTCCATAAGAGCAAATGCGGTCGGAGAGACTTTTAGAAAAAGCCTAAGTAAAAAGTCATAATTCGAGGTTTGGCTCTCGCCTATTTCCTCCTCTAATATTGTACCAATTTAAAAGATATTTCATAAACAGAATAAGAAGGATATACAACATTATTTTTAGTATATGCGAAACCCGAAACACGTGTCCAGTATTTTTAAATAAAGAATCTGTAAAAAATCATTACTTTATGGCCATTAACCAGAAAGAAAACAGGCCAGAGCGTTTCTATGGAGAAACGACCACCCGTATTTCCTCTTAAGTGATAACTTAACAATGATGAGGCTAATAAAGTAAAGGATTAAAAAAAAAAGTAAAATTAAAATAAAACATTAATTTAGCAGCACTCAGTGTGTTTGTGTATGTAAGTATGTGAGTGTATGACACGGGCGTAGCCAGGTTTTAGTATCGGTTGTTCAAGAAAATAAAACGACTAAAAGTACATAAAATAACTCTTACATAAGAAAAATATTAAAGATGTGAAAAATAGATACAGAAAAAATGTCCTCGAAAGAATTGGGGGACTCCTTTTTCGAGTAGTGGGACAATATAAACTATGAGCTAAATAAAAAAATAACGTTCTGTTATAAATATCACAGAGTATTACAAAATAAATCTTCTGTTTTTCTTTTTAAATATATCCACTACTTCATTCGCATCAATTTCTAACCCATAGTGAATGTTTAGGAGAGCCAAGCCGTTCAGTCTGTTTTCACTTGTTGTGTTCTTATTTTGATTCTATGAAGGTTAATATCTGAACTTTTCGGGGGGGGGGGGGGGGGTTTGAACCCCCAAAACCCTCCCCCTGGCTACGCCCGTGGCGTATGATGTATACTGTGTGTGAGTGTCATTACTATAATATTTTAGCTAAAGAGCCCGGAAACCATTGCATTTTACTTTTCAAGTGTAACCAGGATTGCATCATGAATGAAGGTGCGGATAATTGCTCAATAAATCAGTGGTCCATCATGACTGATGTGGCCTACATCGTCCATTGTGTACAGAACCCATAACTCAACTGTCACGTCAATGGCCCAATGAGAATGAACGAAACAGAGCGTGCACATGAAGTTGCTTTTCTGCGTAAATTGGCAGTATATTGAGCCATATATCCTAGATATAGTGGCTGTAGTAGGTACTCGCAACTCATCATCATCTGTATTGTCAATGTCAATGTCAAATATGTCAATTATTATTGTGTGTTGTCTGTCTGTCTTTGGTGCCTGGCTCTGATATCAAGCAGTGAACAAAATTGTTAACATTTTTTAAGTTTGAGTACGAGGCTTTTGACTACGTTGTGTGTGTATATTTTGTCTTTTTTTTTTAAATTTTTATTTGCAATGTGCGTTTTGTTTGTGCAGAATAAACAATTTTTCTTTCTTTCTTTCTATCTGCCTAGCCTTTTCCCAACTATGTTGTGATCGGCTTCCAGTCTGACCGGATGTAGCTGAATTCCAGTATTTTACACGGAGCGACTGCCTATCTGACCTCCACAACCCAGTTACTGGGTAATACAATACCCCTTGGTAAGACTTGTCAGACTTTCGGGCTTCTGACTACCCGTAACGACTGTCAAAGATCCACGGAAGACAGCCGAGACCAACGGCTTAACGTGCTTTCCGAGGCACGGAGGGGTCACGGTACATAAAGATGGTCACCCTTCCACAGACCAACCGCGGCAAGCGTAGCTTAACCTGATCGATCGACCTGTGCGGCTGTTAATATTTAGCAACGGACCTACTCGCAACTGGCGTATAGAATAACAGCATGTGTCATTACAGCTAGTCTTTCTCTCTTCTTTGGTTCCCTTTTTTAACCTGTCAAAAACTTATACGTCGGCGTCGGTCCCTTCTGTACGTTTCATTTGCTCATACGTTCTGTAAGTACGGACTATTTATTGTATGAAAATGACCTGGGGGCCTAAAAAGGCCACTTTGGAGAATCATAAAAGGATAACATTATGAATTATGATATGGCGAAGACAGTCCGTGTTTTTCTTTTTTCGCTGCACTACGTAGCGTAGGTACAATCAAAGAGATTGATTGGGGCTGGAATTGGATTGATTGGTATTTTAGCACAGACAAAAAAAAATAACTGAAAAATGCTTCATTCGATTAACTTAATGCTTGATACGATTAACTTAACAGTTAACTGTCCATTATTTTATCATTTTATGATTCTGCCAAAGTGTCCTTTATAGGCCCCCAGATAAATTGATCTGACATATAAATATCTGATAATTTAAAATGTGAATAAAACATAGTTAAACCTTACCAATACAAAACTCTCAAAGAACACGTTTGTGAGAATTGTACGATACAAATTACAAGATTACTGGACAAAAATAAAATTATGAGTTTGAATGCAATCATAAACGATGACTTGGAAAAAACAGTTTATCCTATTGTAAGTACAGGTGCTGTTGCTAAGCTCTTGGAACTTTTTCTGGACCACTATCTCCATTTCTTTTAGCCTCACTGCTTCCTACTGACTACCTCGTTAGTCTAATTGGTCGCAAGGAGGACTGCTGAGCGTAGTGTCCTGATTTCGATCCCTGGTTTGGGTAAACTCTGAGTAGCGGCTCGGAGACTGGAGATGCGCGGCTTAGTAGGCGACTCGACCGCTCAATCTCGTCCGGTCCGGCCGAGACAGTAATTTCATTATTATTAATATTTTTGAGTGGTGTTTCGGACGAATCCTTTTTTAGAGGCAAAGTACCGTCAGACACATAATTCAATAATACATATTTTACTTTGTGGCGATGGATAAATTGAAAAATTAATGAATTATATATAAATAAAATAAACATTAATGAGCGATAAGCTGACAAATAGGGAAGCCTTTTTTTTTTTTTTTTTTTTTTTTTTTTTTTTTTTTTTTTTTTTTTTTTTTTTTTTTTTTGCGGATGGGAATTCATCAAATGACTCCTCCCGCTCTGGGTGGAGCGGAAGGGAGTGTCACACTGTTACTGACTTAAACCCACCCATGTTCCTTCCTTAGCCCTTTATGTTCCGGGCCGTCGGACAATCCCGCTGACCAAATACGCCTCGATACGCCTTTTTGCTTTTTTTTTGATACCGATACCGATGCTCTTATAAAAATATCGGCGATACCGATACGCTTATTGAATTAAAAAATGAAGGTAAAATAAATAAAACAAGTCAGGTTATATTTTTTAGTTTAGTTTTAGTAATTAAAATTAACATTGGTGAGATTTTTGTTTCAAAAACAAAGTAGGCGAGACAACACGCGCGTTTACGTTACATTTTAAAAGCGCGACATTTAAAAAGTTTCGTTGAATCGGCCATAAAAATATCGGTATCGGATGCATTCCTACTGACAAGTTGGGTACCTATTGAATGATTGTTTTTATGACATTGGTGAATATATTATGGAATGTTGTAAAAATTCAAGATGACATGTTGGTGAATATATAGGACCACAAACATGGTTGAATCATGGCATAGAACTGTCAATAAAAAAATTAATAAAAAACCGCGAAATGTGGCACAATTTTTAACTTTACTACAAGAAGAAGCTAATTATTTTGAAATCCTAACTATGAAAATGCAAAGAGAGGGAGGGCATTATCTTATACATGCAAAAACTCATGAAACAATTGAAATTGATGACAACATTTCTAGCACCATTTCGGATTTGGAAAATCACAAAATTTCACTAGAACATTGTATTGAACTTTTAGTATTTTAGTTTATTTTTTTGTGTCTAAAAACACATGAGACTTAATGACTTCTAGTTGGTAGATATAGGTACCAATATGATTGTTTTTTTTTTAATGAAAATAGTTTTTTATTTTTTTTTTATTGTATTGAACAGACTGATTGTTATAAATATTATATTATAAACATAACAAGAGGTTATTTTGGTATCGTAGTTAGTCACTGATTTTTGACGCTATTGTTATTTATTTTCGGTATTTTAGTAAAGTGATTTTTAATAGGTAATTGATATACAAGACTGATTATTGAAACGTGTACAACAAGAATATTAAATGTAAACTCATTTAATATTCTTGTTGTACACGTTTCAATTGATATATGTATAAGACTGATTATTGTTGTTAACATTTATAATTATTATTGTACGCTTTATTTGATATATAAGACTGATTATTGAGATATATCATGTTTACTGTTGTAATTGTATATTAAACTTTATCTCTTTCTAACAATTCCCTGACTTTTACTTAAATAATATAACCCGACCTAAGGTTTTTCATTCTGACTGTACAAAATTTGCTTAAAAAAAAGTATAGTCCGAAACACCACTCAAAAATATTAATAATAATGAAATTCCTGTCTCGGCCGGACCGGACGAGATTCAGCGGCCGAGTCGCCTACTAAGCCGCCCGTTTCATAGCAATAATTTTCCCCCTATTATCTACATGATATTAGAAAACATAATTGGGGAAATGTAATCTGTGTTCGCGATTTATTCGCCAAAAATGTAAACAAATATGAATTAATGTAAACATAACTTTAATTCCTCCACAATAAAGTTCAGTTTACGCTACAACTTCAAACATTTTTATTACTTTTTCAATACTTAGTGCTATTCACTCTGAAATCAACTTAATTGACATTGAAATAAGGTTGATGTTTGTATAACTTGAAATAGGATGGGGTGTGCAGCACTGCGCACTTTTACAATACATGTACAGTCAACAAAAGAGATAAGTATGCAGGATCGTCAGATATAGTTGAAGTTTAGTATAGTTACCGGCACGGATCTTGAGCGCTCGGCGGTAGAGTGGGGATCGCTTTGCGCATCGTATACTTATGGCAAAATAAAACATAATATTATATAATAATAATATTACTATTATCATAGTCACTGATTATATATACCCCGCTCCCGCACCTTACTTCATCCCACCAAAGGAACCCAACAACTCACTTTTGCGCAGGTGAAGGTCAGCGCTCAAGATCCGTGCCGATAATTGTAAGAAACCGGTAGATGTAATTTTATTTTATTAATATAAAACAAACAGCTCATTTATCAAATTAAATTTCAGTCGACAACATCCATCAGTTTCTTACTGAACTTCAACTATGTCTGACGATCCTGCATACTTATCTCTTTTGCTGACTGTCACTGTTAACTGTTACTTTTTTCGAAAATACAATCGTAATGATAATCTAAACATTTGCCCAAGTAACCTTCCCACAATTTTAATCCCTTGACTGTTTGAACTTAAAACCCAACGGCCATTACAAACGGTCAGACTGTTTGATTTTTACTTATTGATATTGATTAGACAAATGAACATCCCCATGGCTTAATGGAACAATTGTTCCACATCCGTTTCATTAATGATCAGCAAATAAGAGTAGCTTGAATGTTGGTTATCGAAACATTGGAACATAAGTTGGCAAGTTGGTAGAACATTGTGTTTGACTTAACTGGTGAAATGTGGGGGTACTATAGGTGTTTACAGCGGTGCTATTCTGTAAAAAGATCACAGTGATAACTTAGGTGAAGTGAGCTTAAAATGAGCTGAGATTCCCTAAGTTTTCACGGTGAGATTTTTACAGAATAGCATAACAGGGCCCTAATACACTACGATCACTTAAGATTAAGAGGGGATGGTGCCTACGAGGAATTTGAAAAATAGGTATTTGAAGAAACTATTGCCGTCGCCGTACCTCAAGTCTGCTCCCGTAGTGTGTGATGGGACAGCTGCAGCTCAGACCGAAATTATCACAAAAATTTTGACGAGAACGACGTTTCGTATTCCCCCTTTTTGTCCTTGAAAACTGAGCCGATTGAATTATTTTTTACATTAACATTTTAAGAAAGAGTATGTTTAGGTTCCTATCATTTTTTAATGTTAAAAACTTCTCTAATTTGTCTGGTAGTCCTCTAATCACGGTGTTAAAAATAGAGCATTTTTTGTAATTTTTAGGTCATAAATTTTCTTTACTAATTAGTTGCTGAAAAAAGAAAATGACAGGGACGTGTTTACAGCAGATATTGATTTCACGAAAAAAAAATTAGCTCTAGAGTCATTATTAGGAAGAAAAAAGGGGAATACATTTGTATGGAGAATAGTCCCGCCAATCTCGTGTTGATTTCGCGCGGATTCGTTCATTGTGTCATAGATTGTGTGATTGTGTGTTGTGTGTGTGTGATTTGATTGTGTGTGTTGTGTGTGTTCATGTGTTTAGTCATAGTTTTAAGGTTTTTAATATGTATTAGTTTATGATTATTTTGTGTATTTTACCTATGGGCCTTAGTTGCCTGATAATAAAATGATTATTATTATTATAGAGAATTACCCTGTCCTGTATTTAAATAAAAATATTTTTACAAAAAAAAAACAACCGACTTCAAAAAAAAACACTACAAATTGAAAAATAACTTTAATTTCGGAAGTCGATGTCATTGGTTCCGCATTTTCGTTTATTGGCACCGACTTCCGAAATTAAAGTTATTTTTCAATTTGTAGTGTTTTTTTTGAAGTCAGTTTGTAATTTATCTAAGTTACAATAGCCTAATGCCAACTGTTCATCACCTTTTACAAAATATTGCTTTTCCCGATGCTGGGATGTTAATTGTTGAGGAGTTCTCCCGGTAAGAACCAGGAGAACTCCTCAACAATCACTCACAACACGCATTGTGACGAGCAAAAATTACTTAGCAACCATATTAAAGTAATCGAATCGCAACCCGTGAAATATTTGTCATTGAGTAGTTCCAATGGCCATCTGTGATCTTCATCATCAGCTCCACTTTACCCAATGATGATTTCCGAGACCAAATGCTCAAGTTACTTTAAAAAAATACCCAAATCGCTATAGCTTTGCCTATAAAATTTGAGGGTTTCCCTCGATTTCCAGTGGATCCTCTCATCAGATTCCAACTTGATGATAATGGGACTACCTCGAGAGTATACCCTTTCAAATAAAAAAAAGAACTTTTGGAAACGGTCCAGCCGTCTTCGAGTAATCGGTGAACATACACAAGGTAGCTACTGTAAACTGTTGAGGAGTTCCCTTAACTGTATTTCGTCTTCATTATCAGATCCCTTATGACAGTCACAACCCATCTAGGTGTAAAGTTCACATCAATACAAATTAATCAAGCCCAAACTCATGGTAACTGCTGTAAATCGAAATAAAAACAAGAACTTCACCAAATTTTTCATGGTGACACTACCTACATCGTTACTTGACAAAATATGGGTAAAAAATGTAGCTTCTCATACGACATGAACCTGCATTTTACATAGCGGTTCTTCTAGTAATTATACCGGAAGAGGTTCATGTTTGTCTGACTTTCAAAATAAAACTACATGTTCAGCTACAGACGTAAAGGTCAAAGTTCAGGTCCGCCTAAATAATCTAAATAATTCATGTTGGTTCTTACTCATTGTTTTGAAGCATACAACTTATTGTTATCGGTTATAACATTAACAACCTTTAAGAGGTCATTGTACTCATCATTATGAACAACTTTTTACTATGGGACCAAAACTGATATCCCGAAAAAAAATCAGCTGTTCCGTACATTTTGACGAGATATACGAACATAAATGTAGGGAACAGCTGATTTTTTTTCGCGATTTCAGGTTTGGTCAATAGTAAAAGTCGTTCATAATGATGAGTTCAATGACCTCTTAAGAGGTTTTTGGTGTTTTTCAAATAACCCTGTATATGAGTAACTGTACCATTGTTAAAATGAAAATTTGTAGCAAAAGAGCTTTTAGGATAGAACTTTTATGAGTAAATGGAAATTTTATGAACTTTCAAAAACAATGCAACCATAACCATAAACCATAGTCAGCGTATAATGTTCCCACTGCTGGGACACTCCTCTCGGTGAGAGGGAGTGGGCCGTATTTTTTTTTTTGTATCCTAAAACTACTTACATATTTTTATTATAAAATAGCGCGACTCGGCCCCAGTGTGGGTTGGTCGAATGTCACATATTTTTTTGATAGCCCAATTCTTGAGGATGCTTGCGCGGTATCACGTTAAGGCCATCAGGAGCCAAACAAAAAGAAAAATCGAGGCGATCGACAGGGTGGATGGGGAAAAATAAAATTGACGCGGACGAAGTCGCGGACAGAAGCTATAGCTTATAATATGTTCAGATGAAGATACTGCTGCCTCTCCTCCTAGTAATTTCCCCTTTTCGGTCACGGTGGCCAATCTTAATGGAATCACCATTGAGATTCCTCTTACTCGCATACCCTATGTAGATAGAGCCAAACCTAATGAAGTGACGATCATAAATCATAACCACAATCATATAAAAAATATAGCCTCCCCGACAGTTTTCGGTCACGGTGGCCAACCTCAATGGAGATTAGCCAGGTACGCAGGAGATATTATAGTGCACAAGTGTGCGCGCAAACACAGGTGCACTCTCTGTTCCTTTACTCTCATAGTCTGATGGGACGGCAATCCGACATGACCGGGGAGAGTTCAGGCGCAGGACCAACGGCTTGACGTGCTTTCCGAGGCACGGGGGTATTAAACCGCCAACTTCCAAACTTCGGACTGTTACTAAGAAATTCCTAATTGAAAACCCAATAACACGTTGTCCGACCCGGGAATCGAACCCAGAAACCCACGCTCAGCAGTCGCGCTTGCAACCACGAGACCAACGGGGCAGTCAAACAACAACAAGTCCTCCTAGTAATAACATCACCTCTAAAGACACCCATGGTGATAAAGAACTTTCATGGTTTCTTTCCAAAATCGCATAAACGTCGCAGAAAGTCAAAATAATATAGTAGAAGAAGTTGTTAAGTCCAAACTCCAAGTCAAAATAATTCTCAAAATAGACTTGTAAATAACTAAACAATCCAGATGTAAAGTTAATTGAAATAGCGATACAATAATAAATATTAACATAATTTATTCTCAATAAATCTTTGCCGCACAATCGTGTATGGCAATTAAATGAATCCTTTTATCAGCCTCTCGGTCCTTTCCACTTGGGACTACGATGGCACATTCCCATCTCACATCACAATTACTTCCCGCAGTTATCATCATCATCATTTCAGCCGAAAGACGTCCACTGCTGGACATAGGCCTCCCCCAAGCACCTCCACTTCGACCGGTTCTGTGCTTTTCGCATCCAACGGGTTCCTGCGGCTTTCACAAGGTCCCGCAGTTATATGGCGATATATTTGGGGTACCTATACACATACAGGTTTGTTGTTGTTTTTATGAATACATAGTTGTTTTGGTTCTAATTGACGCGCAAACTAAAACAGCACATGATCCTAAAAAACAGCTGTTTCATAGAAAAGTGCAAAATCTACGCGGCAGCAATTTTTTTTAATAACCGACGAAAAGTTTCAATGCAGGGAGAGGAATGGAGGTTCCAATGCAGGGAGGGGAATGAAGGTTCCAATGCAGGGAGGGGAATGGAGGTTCTTATGCAGGGAGGGTAATGGAGGTTCCAATGCAGGGAGGAGGCTGAATCATGTACTGAATGAAATGAATCCTTGACATTCATCTTTGCTTCGGTGTGCGGCTGCTCTCAACTCACTGTTCACTTCCTTCCTTGCTATATCTTCTTCTATATATTCTATCTTCGGACTGCTGCGTCCTTTTATAGCCTTTTCCTTCTCTTTCTTCATTGGTATCATATACTACACCTACACTCACTACTGATATGTTTGCCTGGTCGATTTTATTTTTATGCAAGTACTAGCAGCGCCCCACAGTTTCACCCGCATAAGTGTCGATCCCGTAGGGATATCGGGATAAATCTATCCTATGTCCTTCTCCTATCCTTAAATTTTTGGGATTGGGATGCAATTTGCATCCCAATCCCAAAAATTTGGCAGAGAGATAGATTGCATCATGTAATCTATCTCTCTGCCAAATTTTATCCAAATCCGTTCAGTAATTTAGGCGTGAAAAGGTAACATACAGACAGACAGACAGCTTTCTTTTGTAACACTTTCGAATTTATAATATTACATAGTATGGATTTCCCGCGACCATTTATTTTTAGTTGTATTTTCCAAAAGCAACTAATGGCTGATTTGATATTGACGTCTGACAGTTTTTGTATGGAAGAACTGTCTCAAATTCAAAATTATTCCTCCGTTAAAATTATCTAGCGTTGGAAAAATCAGCCCTGAGTAAAATAAAAGTTACTAAAGACACGTAAAGTTATCCCAGTTTATTTTCAGCAAGGGAACTACTTTAATATCATCGTAAAATCCAAAAACATGCCTAAAAATTGTAGCTTCGTTGGACATAATTTATTAGCGCAACGTGGAAGCATAAAGTGTCAAATATTTACGACGATTGAGTCACACATATAGCCCATAAAATTTTAATTCGATTCCATTCTAAAGCTGAAGTGAATGAAATTTTGGAACTTCCTGGATAAGTAGGTGTAAGGCTACGGTTGGCAGATGATGTTACTTGATGGTCCAATGAGGCATCTGCCTAATAGGACCATTGCAGTCAGCTCACCACCTGGTGAAATCACTTTCCAGAAATATTTTTAAACATGAATTCTTATGTTCTTGAAAATCGGACTTACTTGTAATGGTAATGGGTTTCATTTCTGAATTATTTTTTATTACGTGCACGTCTTTCTACATCGTTTTCGTTTGTATAATTTCTACATGAATGATGTAACTTTAAAAGAGTGTCCGTGGAGTTTCTTGCCCGTTTTTCTCCATAGGTACCTACTACGCTTTGGAATGGGCAACTAGCTTTCTGCTTTATTATTTTATTTAACACTTCAAGTACATAAATGTACAGAGGCGGACTTAATGCCATAGGCATTTTCTACCAGTCAACCTTTGGGTGATGCAGCGACAAACAATGGTAGGTGCAATCATGAACATTGAGAAATAAATATTTTAAATCTAAAGATACGCATAAACCTATTAAAAATTATAATCATCATTATCATCATTTCAGCCGACAGACGTCCACTGCTGGACATAGGCCCCCGCCTAATTTCGGGGGGGTTTGCCATAATCGCCGCGCTTGGCAGGCGGGTTGGCGATCGCAGTATGGTAAGATGGTGGAATGCATAGAGAACGCTGCTGCCCATTCTCCGGTACGAAAAAATTATAATATATGTACCTAATTACATATAAATATAATCAGAAATAAATATACATACATTACCGTTGTGATGATACTGCCAGCTTCTTGCGAATGTGCTCGCGAACCTTAACTTTAAAGGATAATCGGTTGGCTGCCGTCCTGATTTCCTGGGGGAGCGCATTCCACAAAGCTTCAACTTTCTTGCAAAGCAAGAAAGCTTGCATGCTTTCTGACTGACCGACCCCTTGACAATTCAGTACTGCCTTACTAGGCTCAAAAGCTGTATCTCAAAACTGCGTAACTGGTTTGTTTGAAATAAATGTTTTGAGTTTCGGAAAATTTACCTATCTAACAATCGAATCGCAAGTAAGACAAACCATTTGCAAATCCACTTGAGAGAAGATTAATACCAGCAAGACCGAACAAATCCCAACCCAATTGAATTCCAATTCTTCCAAAGCGTACACATTCTCACAATGTTTCCAACGCGACATCTTCGACGCCGGCGCCGGTTCTTCGATACCATCTTCCTGGTCTTTTTATCCTTGCTTTGCTTCGGTAACTAATTGGCAGGCAACGCGGTAAGATTGTCACGGGTTCGTGCCGGCGAATTCTTGTTGCTGGACAGCTAATTAGGTGCATAGTCATTAGTGGGATTTTGTATTTTTTGTGTTATTTTTACGGCTACTGTTTGCTTTAGGTTGATTTATTTTAGTTTTGGGTGTGTTTTTGGTTTGAGTTTATACACAGTCAACAAAATATATTAGTATGCAGGATCGTCGGATATAGTTGAAGTTTAGTAAGAAACCCATGGATGTTGAAGTCTGAAATTTAATTTGATAAATGAGTTGTTTGTTTTCTATTAATAAATAAATTTTTTATTCGAGAACATCCATCGGTTTCTTTTTATTAAACTTCAACTATATCCGTCAAAACTATATCCGTTGTCTGTGTGGTGCCGGACTTAAAGAATACCACCACCCCATACTTCCCGTGGGTGTCGTAAAAGGCGACTAAGGGGCGTACCGGAGAATGGGCAGCAGTGTTCTCTATGCATTCCACCATCATACCATACTGCGATCGCCAACCCGCCTGCCAAGCGTGGCGATTATGGCAAACCCCCCCGTTTTAGGGGAGGCATATGTCCAGCAGTGGACGTCTTTCGGCTGAAATGATGATGATGATGATATCCGTCAAATACTGCATACTTATCTCTTTTGTTGACTTTACTTATATAATACGACAATTCACCACCAAACATATGAATCGTATGTTGGGTATGTGTTTCTTTAGGTATTATTAATGCACCTGAATTTTACTCATACCGCAAATTGTTCTCCCAAAACAAATTTTTCTTATTTTATTTGTATCGTTGTAATTTAAAGCCTTCCTTTCCCTATTTTTGTTCATTTGTTTAATAGGGCTCTTAAATATGTTAATGATGTTGATTGGTTTGTACCATAAAGTTAACTTTTTCATTAATTTGTATGTATTTTAAAACGTTACGATCATTCTAGAATTTAGGTGTCCTTTTTGAGACTGTTGGAAAGCGGGCAAAAAATCAATACTAATTTCGCGATTTAAACAGATTTACTATTTTGTTCAAAGCAGGCATAAAAATGGAACCACTAACAAATTATCATCTTTTGACAGAGAGGGAGAGAAACGTCAAAAATGACACTGATAGTTGTCGCATGTCATCGCTGTCAGTGACAGATACCGTTTATAAAGAACAATCCAATTTAAAATTACTTATAACTTTTTGGTTTATATGGAATGATATTCATAATTCCAAAAGGCACTATGTTATTTGCCAAGAGTATGGCAGGGACTATGTTATATCCCACAAAAACTAATTTACAATAATTGGTCCTACAATACGAGTCGCAATACGAACAGTGCAGGCTTTCACAGAAAGATACATAGCAATTAACTCTGCACTCCAATATGTAGCGAATAAATTCAACTTAGATAATATCGCCTGTATTCTAGTTCTGCAGCCAATGGAACTACTAGTGTTGGACGGTACTGATTTTCGCGGGATACTCCGGGATTTAGTGGCCTGAGTATTGAATGCGGTGAATGGTGAAATAAGCGAGTGGTCAAGTTTGTCTTGGCAACTCTCCAAGGGTCTAGCCCTGTGTTGTGTAAAAATCTCACCTTGAAAGTGTATGTGAAGCGAGATGACATTTTACGTGATGCTATTGAGTGACACTATTTGCTCACTTGAAGCTCACTTCACAAATGTTTTAACGAGTTATTCCGGTCTGATCCCCTGAACCCCCAGCCCCCCCTCCTCGATCCCCTGCTTTGTGATTTCTACAGAATAGGCTGTGCTCATGCTTAATTACTGATCCAATTACAAATCTCGTATCCTTTTAGACCTTTGTATCCTGCTTATATGCGTATGAAGTTTCATTAGAATCGCTTCATTTATTTTGAAAAACAAGGGCTTGAAAGTTTGTATGAAATGCCGTACGTCGTAACCCGCCATCTTCGTCTCGGCCTGCCGCGGTGTCGTTGTGCGTTTAGCGAAAAAAAAAAAATACATGATAGAAAATGTTTTATTTTAATCTAGTGGAGCTTACAAGAGCTTTCATTTACCTACCTACATTGGATTACGGACTCGAGTTATTGGAATGAATGCTAGTTCTCACCTTTCCCTGTTTTCCCATCCCTACCAACCCACACGTATTGAAATTGAGATGTTTCATATTGATTATGGCGGCGTGGGAGGGAATTAATTGGTTGTAGTGATATTACTAATTATTTTACAATTTAAGACTATCGCACTTCTTGTTGACAGGCTGGCCCTTGATTTGTGAAGTTGTAAATAATAGTTTAACATGTTTACTTACCTACAGCTTTAGTCAAAGACAACGTGGCGAATTAATCTCTAAACTTCGTGTAAAGCTGTGTTTACACACACCACAGATTACCTTCAGTGTTGTCTCCCCTTTCTCCCTTAATCCACCCAAAGGTTGTCTTTAAAAGATCGCTTTTAGCGATAAGACCGCCCATTGTGTCACCCTTTGTAAAATTTCTACATTTATATCTGTAATTTGAATTGTGTACAGACGCCAGCACATCAAGCTACTACAATCTGTCAAATTTCTTTAATAGATTTTCAACTTTATCACTAGAGTATAAGGTTCAAAGTTGATTGGGAAAATTTGACAGTTTCGGGTAGCTCGATGTGCTGGTCTGTACATAATAAAGAATATATTCTATTTAACTGTTTGTACAGTACTGTCTGGAAGCCAACCCCAACATAGTTGGAAAAAGGCTAGGCAGATTATGATGATGACTGAGCTTGACTGGGTTTCTTTCTGAAAATATTGTATCGTCATTATCACAATATCCTTGTGGATGATGTGTCGTAGGAAACTTGAGTCAAAATTCGGATCTTATCAACAGATTGAATGAATATCTGAAGCTTTTCAGCAAAGTCAATACTTATAGCTTATAAACATCTTGATCTGTATTATCCAGGAATGGACCTCGATAAAAAAATCTAAATGTAATTAAAGTCGAGATTAGTGTGTTACCTGTCACTTTGAGTCGGAAAAATGATGTCGGAGACACAGGTTGTGCCTAATTTGGGACCCACTATACCTCCATATTGTAATTTTGAATGTTGAATTGAACGCTTTACTTATGGTTGAGTTCAATTCAGGCCCTACCCTAGTTGTAGCAGAACAGACAGCTCATAATTATTTAAAATGGGAAATTGTATTACTTTATTCATGAGAAAAGATAGATTGATAGATAGAAAACCTCGGAATAAGATGTGAATAACTGGCTTACGATGCTCAATATCAAAATATGCATAACATTAATAATTAAGTACTATCTAACTCCATACAGATAGACCGACATGGTTTGAATAGTAAAATTGTTAGCTATCGTTTAATTGCCGTGAACGCATTGACAGTTGCTGTCAACGAGTTATGAGTTGTAACTTGTTGTACCTGTTTAGAGGAGAAACAGTTGACAGTTGGATAGTTGTAAGTGGCTAGAGTTATTTGCAACTCTGTGAGGTTGTCGTCACGCAGTGCGCAGTGTCTACTTTGCATATGGTCTTTGACACTGCGGTTAACTGGTAGCTTATTAAGGTGAATGGGTAAACAATTTGCAGGTCAGTGTCAGGTTGTATCTTGATCAAAATATTATTCGCGACAGTAACAGGTACCTATTTAGAGAATTATAATCATTAGAATTCTTAATATATCTTTCTAAGTTAGATTTCTACCACCAACCACAAATCTCTTATGGAAAAGTGTTACTGGTAGAAATGTAACTTAGAAAGATATATTAATGATTCTAATTATTATAATTCTCTAAATATGTACCTGTTATTGTCGCGAATCATATTTTGATCAAGATATAATCTGTCACTGGCCTGCAAATTGCAAAAATCGTAACAACATTTGAATTTCGCGGTCTACCACTACCATTCACCTTAACAGGGTGACAGATTAGTGAGTATTATAGGCAGCAATAATTCTCGTAATTTTAAGAGCCCTCTTAAATTTTGGTACTGCGTGCACATCTTTTTTTTTTTTTTGGTTATAAATGGCATTTCGCAGTTCAATCTATGAGGTTGTCGTCTTCTTAACCAGGATTGCCTGTGAATGCCTCAATAAATTAAGGACTCCAGCCAGGACGAGCGCGCATCGACGGCGCAGTGAAATTTAGAGTACTTTTATTTTATTTAAGTATAAAAAAAATCACAGTATCAATAAATGTTTTTTTTAATTGATATTGTTTAAGCAATTATTGAAGACTATTTTGTAGTATAAATACTACGTGAAAATGATGTAGAAGTTCGGAGATATTCAGACTTGTTTCCAATAGAAAATTGAATTAGGTCCAGTATTTTTTTTCTTTATTTATAAGGCATATAACAAAAATGTATTCTATTATTATAAAAGTATATGATATACGTGATATGAGAAAAATGTTTTGATGGATTATATTCAACAGAAACTACAAATTAGAGCTCTCAAATCAGCTCTCCAAGTTTTTGCCTAAACATGCATCAGGAGAACGGCTATTGCTAAATAAATAGACAAATAATAAAAAAATCGCTTTATTATTATTGTAGAAGAGAAAACTAACTATTTTTACCAATTAATTGGTATTTATGCCAATCACCGAATAGTATTCAATTTCAACGAGGAAATCGTGCATCTATGCACATTTTTGTAAGAGGCCGCTTAAGAACGCTCACAGTCTGATCAGTCTCAATCTGTCAAAAATACCTCTGATTTCCCTACATCTTTGACAAGTATTTGACATTGATTGTCGCTGAGATGAGATTGTGACTAGATTTTGAACGGTTTTAATTACGGGAATTGGTCTTCTGGTAGCTTTTTGACAGGGTGACTGATTTGAGGAAACTATAGGCAACAAAACAGTAGTCGCGAGGAAACCCGGCATGTCCTAGAACCAATAAATTCAAAGACATGCGATGCGACAACCCGCACTGGGCCCGCGTGGTGGTTTATGGCCCACTCACTCTCACAGGGAGGAGGCCTGTGTCCCAGCAATGGGAATATTATAGGCTGACTGTGATAGGCAGCAATAGCTCTACCTTAATTTAAATGGTAGGTACTACACACTAGTACACACGACGACATTATCAAGATTCACATTTCCATGTTTGGTTAACCTCGCATTATTATAGGCTTTTTGGCACATGGATAGACAATGACCATTTTTTTCCTTTTTTTTTTCTTGTCGTGGGAAACCTTCAAAAGGCACCCGACCTCCTAGGGTTTAAGTTACCTACTTTTAATTCCGATATTCCCACGGAATCGAGACCTATGTTATTGTAAAGAGGTCAGGGGGCCTAAAAAGGCCACTTTAACAGAATCATTAAAGGACAACATTATGAATCATAATGGACATCCTTTCAATATTTCTTTGAATATTTTCGAAAAATAGTGTTACAGCCAAATTACACCGATTTTAAATTTTCCATAGAAACAGAGATTTCCAGTCATCTTTTTTTAAATAAGACATTTTGAAAATGTTTTCTACTAACTTTTTAGACCTTTGTATCCTGCTTATGCGTATGAAGTTTCATTAAAATCGGTTCATGCATTTCGAAAAATAAGGGCTTGAAAGGATGTATGAAATGCCGAACGGCGTAAACGCTCTTAAGGTTAAGGCTCGCGAACACATTCGCAAGAAGCTGGCAGTATCATCACAACGGTAATATTTTCTCATTGTTTGTCTTATTTCTTTTTATTAAGTATATTCATGTATTTATGTATATTTATTAGTACTTATATTTATATGTAATTAGGTATATATTATATTCATAGTTTTAATAGGTATTTGCGTATCTTTGTATTTAAAATATTTATTCCTCAATGTTCTTGATTGCACCTGCCACTGTTTGTCTCTGCACCACCCAAAGGTTGACTGGTAGAAAATGCCTGTGGCATTAAGTCCGCCTCTGTACATTTATGTGCTTGAAGTATTAAATAAATAAATAAATGGACAGTTAACTGTTAAGTTAATCGTATCAAATCCCATTGGTGAAGGATTTTTTTTTGTCTGTGCTAAGATACCAATCAATCCAATCAAAATCCAATCCCAATCTCTATGATTATACCTACGTAGTGCAGCGAAAAAAAGGAAAACCCGGACTGTCTTCGCCATATTATTATGATTCATAATGTAAAATTGGACTTTTTAGGCTCCCAAGTTAAACTTAGTTCTTTTCGACTACCTCGGCAATCATACCGAGTTATTCGGCCGATAACGCACTGAAAGAACTAAGCAGTAAATAAAAATGAAAAAAAAAACATCTGAATTACTGCTTTAAACAGTTCCATATGAGCCTAACGTTCAAAACAGTATTTTTACTGATCCAAAAACAGTTAAAGCTTGAGGCAAAATGTTACCGTCATGACAGTAAACTTTAACATTTTAAGTAGCTAAAAGGTCACAAAATAACTGTTTTATTCATTTGGTGATATCGTTCAAACCATTGAAATTTACTCACATTACAGTAATGGTGGTTTTCCTTTTTATTTGTTGTTTTCATAATCATAATCATTTATTTATTTGCAAACATGGGTAAGAGATACATAGATATTTTTCCTTATAATAAAGTTCTCCATGTGCATCACATGGGTATGCAAATAGTGTTAGTATTACAATTTTAAACTATCAATAATGTCAACTAGATTCAATAGGTAAATCACAATTCCAAATATAAAAACAATAGAAAAAAATAATAATAATAATAATAATGACTAAAGACTAAATTAAATGATAATAAATAATACATACCAACAATGAAATTCAGAATAATCATTCTTATATCAATAATCATTTTTTCAGTAAATAGTATGTTCAATCATTAAAAGTTACTGTTTTGTCTTTTACTGCTTTACAAACATTTCTTCTTACTGTATAAAGTCAGTTTGAATGAAATCGCTTTAATGTGCTGTAGTAAGAAATTATTTTTTTCAGTGCGGGTACTACCTACCAGAATGGCCGAGCGTGTTACCGAGTAATAAACGAGTACTCGGCGCATCTAATTACTTTCAAATGATGTTTGATTTATTTCATCCCTCATCAGGTGCATTATCAACTATTGACTGCTTCGTTGATCTGGTGGTCGCAAGCACTACTGTTGAACATGAAGTCGAAGAGAAGAAGGTTCGATTCCCAGGTCGAGGTATAAGACGCCAGCACATCAAGCTACTACAATCTGTCAAACTTTATGGGGCTTACAGGACCTAAAGGCAAGTTTTAGAAAAAATAAAAGTATATGATCGACTACAGTAAACAAAATCAGAAAAATATATGATATTCTTCAGGATATATGCTAGGTAGATAGTGTGTTGAAAACATAATAAGTAGGTACAACTAATTTGATACGATAGAAAAAAATCATGGAGATTCCTCTAAAAACGTTCTTTTTACAATAAAAACCATAGTAATAAACATACAATCATTGTGTCTTTTTGTCAGATTATTTTACAAGCAACATACTAAAACACTAGTGTTTTAATTTTTTAGTCCAAAAACAGATTTTTTAAATTAAAAAATTGCTTCATACTTATTTTGCAATAAATTACCAGGGTTGTGTCATCGCGCTTCTCTTTCTTTTCTATGCAGTCCGACAGTGACCGCGCTTTAGGTCATGTAGGAAAGATCTTATCCAATAAATCATAACTACAATATTAACTTATGATTGAACAGGCAATGGTATTTTGCTGCCCATCCTCTTGACGTAATCGGCCCTCTTTTACGTAACACATGCGCAAGCGCATCTAAAATGCACCGGAACTCAAAATACTTGCATAAAAACTTTTAGTACTTACGTAAGACCAACACGGGAACAAATCGGTTTAATCACTGCACTACCGTTTGATGGTACACCCTTCAACAAGCTTCAGCGTTTCAGCAGCAAAAACCAGCACGGTATTATCAACCCTATAACAGGTATAAAAGAGTGGTTATTGTGTGAAAGTGTTGTTAAAGATGGGGGGATATGAGTGGAATGGTGTACAAAATCCTTTTGTTCTCGGCTCCTTTGATTCGGGTTGTGTGGGATACTTTGATTTGACGTATGTGTTCTCTTTTATAAACAAAATGTTTGTTTGGATTTGGATCTCTTTTGTGTGTATAATTTATAGGTTTCGAAAAGGCGATAAAATTCTTCTTGTTGGGGGAATGGGGTTAAATTATGGGTGAATTACATGGGTGGAAGATTTTGGTATCTCTCTAATTGTTGCGTGTATCTACTGAATTACTTTCACCTGTATATTTAAACACCAAGCTCGTACAGACGCTAGCATACCAAGCTACCCGAAACTGTAAAAATTTCCCAATCAACTTTGAAACTTATGCTTTTGATAAATGTAAAAAAAAAATATCTCCGGATTATCTCCGGAGTTTGCAAAGAGAAAAATCTGAAATTATTCTATGTGATAGAAGTTTATGTAAAGATCACACAGACAGACAGACAGTTTTTTTAATAGCACACTTTTTCAGAAATCATCAACAAGAGTTACATTAGTTCCACTATCGGTCAAGAGAGGGCGCTGACATAAAACTGCAATATTCTACACTGCAGTGCACAATTTCGTCAGACAATTTTAACACTGCGGTGTAGAATATTGCAGTTTTATGTCAGCGCCCTCTCTTGACCGATAGTGGAAGTAATGTAACTCTTGTTAAAATTCTCTGACGAATATAGGCCTCGCCGATGAAAAATTTAAAACATGATGGTACGGAACCCTCGGTGCACGAGTCCGACTCGCTCCTGACTTGTTTTTTTTTGTTAAAAACTAGAGCTGTAGGGAACTGACTGTTGTTTTGTTTTCGTTCATTAATTCATTAGCAATATTAGCACAAGGCACAAGGGTGTAGTATAATTGTATAAACTCAAACTCAAAGCATTTATTTCAATTAAACCAATTACAGGGACTTTTGAATTGTCAAGGGGTCGGTCAGTCAGAAAGATGAAGCTAGTTGCCCATTCCAAAGCGTAGGTACCTATGGAGAAGAACGGGCAAGAAACTCCATGGACACTCTTTTAAATCAAAATAATATGGTTACTGTTCAACCATGAACAGACAAAAGATACACGCGCCAGCAACAGCATCACAACAGCGTCAGCATCAAGAGCAACATTCATTCCACATACAGGCACACCGTCAACGCTATTATAAGAAGTGACCTACTGAGATCTTTGCTTCATCGGCTCAATACACACACAACACACATGCAAATAGGTATCAATGTGTATTGAGCACTAAAATTGTATATAATTAAGTTAATTATTCTAATAAATCAGTCATCAAGCTGGAATCGAGCTTGATTTACCTACCATAACTCCTCTCACTGTGGCCAAGACACCTTTAGCCATCATCGGCCCTATGAGTCTGTGGGATCGGCAGTGAGAAAACCATTTCCTGTGTACATTGCACGGACACAAACCCCTATTCCTACCCAAATTCTGTCTCTTTCCGTAGGTCTCCTGGGAACAGACTTCCCTTACGTAAACCCAGCGTAACTCACGTTTGGTGTGGTTGGGATGATAGGGTATGGCGTTAGGGTAACTAGGGTGCTAGGTAGTTGCTGTAGGGCTAGGTTTATATTCAGTAGGGTCTTAGGTAATCCTAGGTACCAGGCTCCATTGTTTCAACCTTAAGCCACACTGTACGCAATTGGGATAACGGCCGTACTAAGCTGTGAAGCCCAGTGTGTACAGTTACAAAGTCTTGCTTACATCATACATGTTATAATAGGTACACTTCTGCCTAATCCTTTAGGGAATGCAAGCGTGATGTTATGTTAGTACAGACGTCAGCACATCAAGCTATCCGAACCTGTCAAATTTTCCCAGTTAACTTTGAACCTTATGCCTTAGAGATAAAGTTGAAAATCTATTAAAGAAATTTGACTAGCTTGATGTGAATCTGTACAAGAAATTTTACGCTGGGAGGCCTGGGAGTTTATTGCATGTTGGTTTCCGACTATTAATTCCTTAAAGACCTACGCAGACCGGGACGGCATGGCAAGGGATTTAAATTTTTACTAATGGACATTCAAACGTATTGATATAGAAATACGACATAAATTGCTGTGCTTTAAAAAGATGCCGTGCCATCGAAAGGGATTTCATTGCACGGCATTGAAAGACGCGTCACGGGCTCTCGCGGCGGGATGCCGTGGCGTCCTGCGGCAGGCAACGGCATGCCAAGGACTCCCGCTCGTTGTGACATACCGCGAGGTGAGGCGGCGGGGGTAGAGAAGCGGGGAAGCCGCTGGAATGCCGCGGTATCTAAGCGGCTAGTGTGCGCTGACTGACGGCAAAATCCCTCGCCATGCCGTCCCGGTCTGCGTAGGCCTTAACTCACCAAGACCCATAGAAAAGACGTCTGTACTTCACACTAGAAAATACTTATGAATCGTGATTGCAGACTGCACATTGGTATAACCAGCTAAGTTAAAACTATTACACACACCATAGATATACGAGGAAAGAAGGAGTTATGCCCGGCAGTTCAAAATCTATCAAAACCTTATGTATGTCGCTAGTTTGGCCCCACGGTGGGGCCTACATGTGTAGTAGTGGCGCGGTGGTGGGGCCCCCACCACCGCGCCACTACTACACATGTAGTTCAGTAAAAGCAATAGACACACTTACTTACTACTTATTACTTAAGTACTACAATTTTACATTTCTATGGCACACACACACACACATGTAAGTATGTCGCAACATTTTATTTGATTTTGTATGAGCTTTTCTCTAATATCACATTTAAATAATTCTCTTAATTTATTTTAACGGACACACACATCCCTATGTGTTTGTTATTCCAGCGTATGGCACTCGTGGGTTGCAGCTGAAAATCAGCGTCAGGTGGTACACCTTGTGTTGTCATCTGGGGGCCTAAGAAGGCCACTTTGGCGGAATCATAAAAGGATAACATAATGGACAGTTAACCGTTAAGTTAATCGTATCAAATCCCATTGGTGAAGCATTTTTCAGTTTTTTTTTTGTCTGTGCTGAAATACCAATCAGTGCGATCCAAATCCAATCCCAATCTCTTTGATTATACCTACGTAGTGCAGCAAAAAAAAAAAAAAACACGGAATGTCTTCGCCATATTACGATTCATAATGTTATCCTTTTATGACTCTCCAAAGTGGCATTTTTAGGCCCCCAGACATTATGCTGAGCTGAGGCCCTATTGGCATTATAATATTTGTTTTCTTTTTTTATGGTTTTAAGGTGTATTTATTTTGGTGTAAGTATTTATTTTTTGCCCAATAAACGCATTTTATGAAATCAATGATAGACTATTCTGACACTATTGTAATAGCAGACTTGAGGCCCAGGAGTGGAGATTGCGTAACGGCAAGCGTAGTGTGGGACGCCACCTAGCTAGATGTACCGACGATGTTGCAACAACATTCATTGCGACATTTACGGTGTGGAGCAGATTTTTTTTTCGAAAATACGAAGCAATGGACTAGCAACATCCTTCAAAATTATTCAGATTGTGATTGGTGTAGTGTGTTATGCAATTAAGGTGCTGGATGGGTTTTTAAACCATTGTAACATTATGATTTAAGGGACTTTCTTGTGTACCTATGCCAACCAATCGGTGGGATCGTGTTGAAATGAAGAATTTATAAAAATAGCAGACTAGGGCCCCTGGACTCGTCTGCTCCACCGGCCATCAGTCCTTCGACAAACATTACCAGCCCACTGCCACTTCAGTTTGCTTACTCTGCAAGCTATGTCGGTAACTCCGGTTCTTTTCCGGATAATTTCATTCCTGTTTTATCCTTTAAAGAGATTTCAAGCGTAGCTCGCTCCATAGCGTGCTGAGCAACCTTGAATTTCAACCTTGTCTTGTCAAAGTGACAGCCATTGCTACTGTTAGTGTATTACGCAATTACCCCACGCTCCCCACTATAAAAAGTTATTTTCTCTAAAGAATAGAAAGAAAAATGCGTTTATTGGGCAAAAAATAAATACTTACACCAAAATAAATACACCTTAAAACCATAAAAAAAGAAAACAAATATTATAATGCCAATAGGGCCTCAGCTCAGCATAATGTCTGGGGGCCTAAAAATGCCACTTTGGAGAGTCATAAAAGGATAACATTATGAATCGAAATATGGCGAAGACATTCCGTGTTTTTCTTTTTTTCGCTGCACTAAGTAGGTATAATCAAAGAGATTGGGATTGGATTTGGATCGGATTAGTTGGTATTTTAGCACAGACAAAAAAAAATCTGAAAAATGCTTCACCAATGGGATTTGATACGATTAACTTAACGGTTAACTGTCCATTATGTTATCCTTTTATGATTCTGCCAAAGTGGCCTTTTTAGGCCCCCAGATGACAACACAAGGTGTAGGGGAAAACGGGGTAATGGGGATCAGCTGGCAATGGGGATCACTCAGACATCTACAAAACTAAGCATCGGAGAGTTTCGTAAAGGACCTCTGCACCCAGTCCTGTGCTCCCCACCATTGTTACAAACGACTTGATTTAGATCCACGCACGCGTTTCCGAGTGACAGCCATGTGTCCATTTTGTTGTAAACTTTCGAAATAATAAACCGTAAGGTAAGGGGTTTATTTACTATTGTATTTTAATAAGATTTTTGTGTGTATTTAGTCTGTCAATGAAAATAGTGATTTGCAACTTAAATTGTGCTAATAATTTCTAGTTTATTTGATGTTTTACTTTTTCTCATTCATCATTTCCCACAGGGTGATCACAATTACCATCACCTCGGTGCAATGGGGACCAAAACTGTTTTTTTTATCTTCTTTAATTACCAAAGTGTGTAAGTAAACAAAATGATTAAAAGTGAACTCAGTTGATAGATAAATAAGTAGATTATGTAATTAGGCGGTTGCAATAAAGATTTTATTTTTAAATAAGCTTTTATTTGAATTCTCGCTTAAGTGGTTTCTATTACCCCGTTTTCCCCTACCACCTGAAGCTGATTTTCAGCTGCAACCCACGAGTGCCATACGCTGGAATAACAAACACATAGGGATGTGTGTGTCCGTTAAAATAAATTATGAGAATTAATTAAATGTGATATTAGTGAAAAGCTCATACAAAATCAAATAAAATGTTGCGACATACTTAAATGTGTGTGTGTGTGTGTGCCATAGTAATGTAAAATTGTAGTAAGTAATAAGTAGTAGTAAGTAAGTAAGTGTATCTATTGCTTTTACTGAACTAAGTACATGTGTAGTAGTGGCGCGATGGTGGGGCCAACCTAGCGACATACATTTTTTAGGGTTCCGTAGCCAAATGACAAAAACGGAACCCTTATAGATTCGTCATGTCTGTCTGTCTGTCCGTCCGTATGTCACAGCCACTTTTCTCCGAAACTATAAGAACTGCACTGTTGAAACTTGGAAAGTAGATGTATTCTACACAAAAATAGAAAAAAAACAATAAAATTTAGGGTTCCCCATACTTAGAACCGAAACTCAAAATTTTTTTTTCATCAAACCCATACGTGGGTATCTATGGGTAGGTCTTCAAAAATGATATTGAGGTTTCTAATATAATTTTTTTCTAAACTGAATAGTTTGCGCGAGAGACACTTCTAAAGTGGTAAAATGTGTGTCCCCCCCCCTGTAACTTCTAAAATAAGAGAATTATAAAACTAAAAAAAATGTATGATATACATTACCATGTAAACTACCACCGAAAATTGGTTTGAACGAGATCTAGTAAGTAGTTTTTTTTTAATGCGTCATAAATCGTAAACCACAATTTACCATTCATTCAATCAACTCAAAAATAAAAAAAACATTTAATTTCATAAACATAAACCTTATGCATAGATCCGGATGTTACGGAACCCTCGGTGCGCGAGTTCGACTCGCTCTTGCCCGGTTTTTTAGGTTTTGATAGATTTTCAACTGCCGGGCATAACTCCTTCTTTCATATATATCCTTGGTGTGTGCAATAGTTTTAACCCTTAGCTGGGAATACCAATGTGCAGTCTGCAAACACGATTCATGTCTTTGTCTTTTCTATGGGTCTTGGTGAGTTAAGGAATTAAACATTCAATAAACTTCCAGGGTAAAATTCCTTGTACAGATGCCATCAAATCAAGATGTTTAGTAGATTTTCAACTTTATCGGTCAGGCATAAGGTTCAAAATTGATTGGGAAAATTTGACAGGTTCTGGTAGCTTGATGTGCGGGCGTCTGTACTAACATAACATCACGCTTGCATTTCCTAAAGGGTTAGGCAGAAGTGTACCTACCTATTATACTATAACCCTTGTGCTAATATTGCTAATTAATTGATGAACGAAAACAAAACAACAGCCCTAGTTTCAATCATAGGCCAAACGAGGTCGAAAAAAAAACACCGTTCCATTCTTCTCACCTTTCCCTTTAAAACAATACTAATTATGTTCAGCTGCTAATTACCGCTAAACGGTCGGCATAGTGCGTGTGCTTTCTTCTGTAAATACTTACCATACTTTATTGTTTGCCGTTCGTTCGTTAGTTGTTCTAATTGTCTGTGTTTTATTGGCGTGTAATTTTTTTTTTAATGAGACCTCAACAATTTAATACTTATAACCTGACCTCTTTTCAGTAAGTAACATAGTTCTCGATCCCGTGGGAATATCGGGATAAAAGTAACCTAAGTAATCCAGGTCATGGTATATCCATGTGCCAAAAAGCCTATAATAATGTGAGGTTAGCCAAAATTGGAATTGTAGGTACTTATAATAAATATAAATTTATATATAAATGTCGTCGCGTGTACCATTTAAATTAAGGTAGAGCTATTGTTGCCTATCATAATCAGCCTGTAATATATTCCCACTGTTGGGACGCAGGCCTTCTCTCTGTGAGAGTGAGTGGGCCATAATCCACCACGCGGGCCCAGTGCGGGTTGATAGATGTCGCATGTCTTTGTCTAGGACATGCTGGTTTCCTCGCGACTGTCCTGCTATAATAATGTTGCCTATAGTTTGCTCAAATCAGTCACCCTGTCAAAAAGCTACCAGGGGCCCTTTTTTTTTTTTTTTTTTTTTTTTTTTTGAGGATGGGAAATCATCAAATGACTCCTCCCGCTCTGGGTGGAGCGGAAGGGAGTGTCAGACTCTTACTGACTAAAACCCACCCGTGTTCCTTCCTTAGCCCTTTATGTTCCGGGCCAGCGGTAACCCTTTCGGACAATCCCGCTGACCCGGCAGGCTTCGGCCCTAAGGGGCCCCTCCTCGATGCTGACATCTCTTTGAGGCGCGCGTGGAACACGTACGCGCCGTCCGGCACGGGCCTGGTCCTGATCGGGCGGTGAGCTACCCATTACTCTCCGCCCGCAGGCCCGCGCCTACGGTGGCCGGGAGTCGTCACGCGGCTTCCGACGCCCGGAGCGTCTCCCGCGGCGGCTGGGACGGGAGGCTCTCTCCCTGAGCCGTTCCGCCACCTCCTTCGCTAGCATGACTGCTTCGCAGAAGGAGGTGACTGCCTCCCACTCCCTCTCGCCCCGGACCATGGCTTGCACCAGGGCCGGACGCGAGAGGCCGCCGTCGCTGCCAATCGCCTCTACGAGGACACGGCGGTGCTCCGCCCAAGCGGGGCAGACCTCCACCGTGTGCTCCACCGTGTCCTCTGGGCGATCCTGACAATGGTGACACCCGGGCGTTTCCTCCCGCCTGATGATGTGCAGGAACCTCTCTAGCCACTCCTCAAAGAGGGGTCTTATCGCCGCTGTCGCGGCGTGCCCTGCGCTGGGTTGCGACAGTCGCTCTTTCCATGCCGCCATGAGATCGCGCCGGAGATCCGTCCGCTCCGCAGCGATTTGCCGCGGTAGCGGATCCTCCCCCCGGCGTAGTGCCTCCGCGCGCCACGCGTTTTTTGTAATCATCATTCAGGGGCCCTAGTCTGCTATTTTTATAAATTCGTCATTCCAACACGATCCCACCACCATCCCATTGTCATTTTGCTAAAAGTTCGTAATCTGCTAAATTCATAATGGTTGATCATTGGTCGGTCAGTGGCACAGAAATATACGATACTCGTAACGAATTAAAAGCAATGACTGCACAATGATGTTCTAATGGTAGGTCACTGATCAAAGAAACTGTCAACATTTTAGCAAATTACCGCCTAAGTCAGTAATTCAATTTTCATTATGTACGAGATTACCATTCCATGCCATTTCTTTCAATGGAGGTCAGTGGTTGACCATTGGAAAGTCATAATGACGCCATTATATTAGTAGACTACCAAACCTGTCAAAATTAACAATTATGAAATCAATGTTAGACCATTCTGACACTATTGTAATAGCAGACTTGAGGCCCAGACGGTCAATTCCCGTAATTAAAAGATCGGCCAAGTGCGTGTCGGGCCACGCACAGTGTAGGGTTCCGTAGTAGCCCCTTATCACAATGTAGTACGATTCTGTTGTTCTTTATTCTGAATATAAAAAAAATAATAAAAAAATAAAAATTTTCATAATATTTTGTTTTTCAATGCAAGTCTTTACCCGTTAGAAACAAGCAACTACTTCATCTTAGTAAGTCTAAGGATTTTGTATTTGGTACAAAATTATCCAACACCCAAGTTCAACGACTATTACCGCTAAACTAATAAAGTTATTTTAACCGCTATAGTTTTCCTTTAAAGTTCATGAAATGCACTATCATCGTGAATTTTCCAGATTTTTCAAGCCTGCAGTTTAGGTTTTAGAGGGTCTGGAACAAAAATTTGCACTTTAAAGTTTAATATTTCGTAAATGGAGCATTAAATCGAAAAATAATTTTAGCAACCCCAAGTCATTTTAGACCTATTTAACGATACGATGGGGTAGACGACGAAAAAAATATTTATCCCTACTTCACATGTAGGGGAGCTACCCTAAAAAAAATAGGTTCCAAAATTTTATTTTACCACTTTGTCGGCGTAATTGATATACGCACTGCTACAAAATTACAGCTTTCTAGTACTAACTGTCTCTTAGCAAAACCTCGGACAGACAGACAGACAGACGGACATGACGAAACTAAGGGTTCCTTGTAGGAACTACGGAACCCTAAAAACGTTCAAAATCCAGTCGCAATCTCATCTCAGCGATAACCAATGTCAAAAACTTGTCAAAATGTAGGGAAATCAGGGGTATTTTTGACAGATTGAGACAGATCAGTCTGTGGACGTTCTTAAAATTACCCTATAATATTCACAATCCCGTCACCCTGTTAATAAGCTACCAGTTAACGGCAGTGTCAAAGACCATATGCAAAGTAGACACTGCGCACTGCGTGACGACAACCTCACAGAGTTGCAAATTTTAATAACTCTAGCCACTTACAACTATCCAACTGTCAACTGTTTCTCCTCTAAACAGGTACAACAAGTTACAACTCATAACTCGTTGACAGCAACTGTCAATACGTTCACGGCAATTAAACGATAGCTAACAATTTTACTATTCAAACCATGTCGGTCTACCTGTATGGAGTTAGATAGTAGATACTAAATTATTAATGTTATGCATATTTTGATATTGAGCATCGTAAGCCAGTTATTCACATCTTATTCCGAGGTTTTCTATCTATCAATCTATCTTTTCTCATGAATAAAGTAATACAATTTCCGATTTTAAATAATTATGAGCTGTCTGTTCTGCTACAACTAGGGTAGGGCCCGAATTGAACTCAACCATTTAAAGTAAAAAAGTAAATCATATACCTATTTCAACATTCAAAATTACAATATGGATGTATAGTGGGTCCCAAATTAGGCACAACCTGTATCTCGGACACCTTTTTTCCGATTCAAAGTGACAGTAGGTAACACACTAATCTCGACTTTAATTACATTTTGATTTTTTTATCGAGATCCATGCCTAGGTATACAGATTAAGATTTTTATAAGCTTTAAGTATTGAATTTGCTGGATAGCTTCAGATAGGTAGGTATTCATTCAATCTGTTGATAAGATCCGAATTTTGACTCAAGTTTCCTACGACACATCATCCACAAGAATATTGTGATTATGACGATACAATATTTTCAGAAATAAACCCAGTCAAGATGAGTCATCATCATCTGCCTAGCCTTTTACCAACTATGTTGGAATTGGCTTCCATACAGTACTGTACAAACAGATAGGTAAATTCACAGAATTAGTCTAATTACTCTAAGGATAGAATAGTCTTTATTATGTACAGACGCCAGCACTTATGTGCTGGCGTTTTTTTGACGCCAGCACTGATGTGCTGGCAACATTCATAGCACAAAATAATAATAACACCTTTTCACTAACGTAAACTTCCAACTAGAAAAGAACATTGTTATCCGAAAAATGTTTCAACGTGACTTGGGCGTTTTTGATATCAATCGACACATTTTATGATTTGCTCGTTCCATCATAGACCTCATCCATCGCTTTCCATTAGGCGTGATCGAAGTCAAGTGCAGGCCCATTTTGCAAAATAAAAAAAAAACTTAATTGACAGTCCACACTCCAAATTATTCACCTCTGCCTAATCCATCGGCAAAACAAGTCGTGCTGTTATGTTACGTCATCACCATCGTCCACCGATTTAATCACTAAAAATATCGATAAAAAAAATTCCAGCCTTGACAGTTCTAAATTCGAGGGTGTAGGTATCGAAAAGCAACAAATCGCGGCTTGACATTGTAATGTAGCAAATAGAGCTGCTAAAGTGACATCATTGGTCTACAATACGAGTGCCACAATTGAATAACGATTTTAATGCGCACACGGCGAACAGGGGTCCGAAACAATAGTGTTGGGCTTTATGATGGAGGAGTTTTATCGATAGATCTGGAAATATCTATTTATTTCTGACTGAGTTAGTCTGAGTTATCTATAGAACAGCTGAAGAAAAGAAAAAATGAATCATCATCATCATCTTTCTGCCCTTCTCCTATGTTTCTTGGGTTCGGCGCAACACGTTTTCTTCTTCTATTCTCTCCTGTCAACCGTCACGCTATCATTCACTCCCTTTTCTATCATCATCTGCCTAGCCTTTTCCCAACTATGTTGGGGTCGGCTTCCAGTCTAACCGGATGCAGCTGAATACCAGTATTTTACATGGAGCGACTGCCTGTCTGACCTCCACAACCCAGTTACTGGATACTGTTACTCCCACTCCCTTGTTGTTACTGTCACTCCCTTTTCTATCATTCCTCGCAAAAGCCAACCATCTTTTCTTTTGCTTTCCTCTCCCTCTCCATTGATCAACATTTATATGCCTTGCTCATGCGCGAGTTTATTAGTTGTTTTATTATGTATCAAACCTTCATACAGCATACAGGATTACAGTACTTTCAAAATGTAAAATACGCTAGGATGTGTGCGTGAAGACGAGAAGCGACAGTAAATAACACACGCGCACGTACATAAGTATGCAGGATCGTCGGATATAGTTGAAGTTTAGTAAGAAACCGATAGATGTTCTCGAATAAAATTTTATTTTATTAATAGAAAACAAACAGCTCATTTATCAAATTAAATTTCAGTCGACAACATCCATTGGTTTCGTACTAAACTTCAATTATATCCGACGATCCTGCATACTCTTTTGTTGACTGTACATATATAAACTTCCGACTTCGCCATTACCGAGAGCTCTTGCGCTTACCCACGCATTCACAGCGTGTTTGTATAAGTGAAGCGCGTCGCTCATTGAAATAAAAAAACTATAACAATGTCGAGCGATGTGTGTGTTTATCGATATCGATACCTTAACAATCATCACTGTACATCACTAAACTGTAGTGCACTTATCCAAGACACAGCTCGTCAACGTGGAGAGTATACGGGACTCGTTTGATCTAATGTCTCGCGTCTATCTCGACCTCGCAAACTATGCCAAAACATTCCGTGCAAGGTTTTAGTACTATACCAGAGTTCATAATCTCAGATTATTTACCTACATTCCATCGCCACTTAATCAGTTATCTACTTTAGTGAAATGTATTCGAAGTTGACTTTTGAGTGACCATTTGTAACAAAAAGGTCCAAATAAGTTTTTGGTTGCAATGAAATTTGAACTTTGTTCAGGATGATATTCAGTTTGTTGTTGAATAACTTGAAAATTAGCTCTAATTCTTAATTCAAATATACGTTACATAGGTCTTTCTCGTTTGAGAAAGAACGCACTTGAATTGGCAGCAATTCCTGATGATACAGTGCTTCAAAGATTCATGACGAGTGTCAATATTTTAGAAAGTTGGGTGCAAACTAAACAGACAGCTAAACCAAACCAAAGTTGTGGAACTCTCTGCCAGCATCTGTGTTCCCTACCACAATTTCTTATTTAAAAAAGATACTGGAAATCTCTATTTCTATGGAAAATTTAAAATCGGTCTAATTTGGCTGTAAAACTATTTTTCGAAAATGTTCTTAACTAACTTTTTAGACCCAAAGGTCTAAAGGTCTTATGCGTATGAAGTTTCATTAAAATCGGTTCATTCATTTCGAAAAACAAGAGAATGAAAGTTTGTTTGAAATGCCGTACGGCGTAAACGGTCTTAGCCCGTCTGCCTTCAAAGCAAGAGTGAACAGGCGTCTTCTGGGCACGCTCGTTCCATCATGATCAGGCGTGATCTAGATCAAGAGCAGGCCCATTCAGCAATAAAAACCCTGGAACTGGCTAAAGATGCAGTTTGCTTCATTATGACGAAAAAGTGTCGATTATATAACAATGAAATTGTTAAGGCCCGGTCTGCGTAAGACCGGGACGGCATGGCAAGGAATTTTGCCGTCAGTCAGCGCACACTAGCCGCTTAGATACCGCGGCATCCCAGCGGCTTCCCCGCTTCTCTACCCCCGCCGCCTCACCCCGCGGTATGTCACAACGAGCGCCGGAGTCCTTGGCTTGCCGTTGCCTACCGCAGGACGCCACGGCATCCCGCCGCGGGAGCCCGTGCCGCATCTTTCAATGCCGAGCAATGAAATCCCTTTCGGTGCCATTTTAAAGCATAGCAATTTATGTCCTATTTCTTTATCGCTACGTTTGAATGTTCATTAGTAAAAATTTGAATCCCTTGCCATGCCGTCCCAGGTCTGCGTAGGCCTTAAAGACGCTCCAGAGAACTGTTTCTTCAGAATATTAGACGAGTTTCAGTCCAGTTAATGTTACAATTAGGAAGAAAAATGGTTGTCTTCTAACACTCTATAATAACTCTTCCGAGATCGGCCATTATCGCTTTCACGCTACCGTTTCGTGCAAACCAACTAATGTTTAGAAGAACACGTCCATTGCTGCTGTTGTACGAAAAACTTTGTTTAAGTTTCTTAGTAAAGGATCGATGGACATCATTTTAACAATGTAAAGGGGTAGAGTGATGAACATCGTTAAGAAAAACGACCGCATTACTTTTCCGAACATTTTCTTGAACAGAAAACTTTCATTAAGTGAAATAATAAAAATGGGCGCCGCCTGTATTCTGAAACAGAAAAAAATGCATAGTAATAAAGTGTCTTGAATTAGCTATCACCCAGTTTGGTTCCGCTGACGACTAGTAAGGGAACCAAAATTCACAATCAAATATGGGACCATAACGAAATGATTATTGAGTTGTCACAGTAATTGTTATTTTAATTAAATATGAGCCTGGGGGCATTTTGCCTTCCAGTTCCTTCCTTCGCGTGGTGTCCTAGTCTGTCTCTTAAAAATAAACAAGGATAGAGAGCGTTGTGACTCTCCCAATCCCATATTTGACATATTCGATTGTGAATTTTCAAGCTGTATGTTACCTTCATAGTAGGTAAGTACTATGGAAGTAAAGAATCACGATAACCTACTACCCTACGGTAACCTACGGGGTAACTGCATAGCACACTAACAGTACAGACCACTTGGCCACCACTGCTCTCAATAAATTGCGTAACACAATAATTTTGAAGGATATTGCTAATCCATTGCTTCACATGCTCCAAATTTTGTCTGCTCAACAACGTAATGAACGCAATGAATGTTGTTGAACTGTCAAAGTGAAAGCCATTGCTGGGTACAGACGCCAGCACATCAAGGTACCCGAAACTGTCAATTTTTCCTAATCAACTTTGAACCTAATATTGTAGCGATAAAGTTGAAAATCTATTAAAGAAATTTGACAGATTGTAGTAGCTCGATGTGCTGGCGTCTGTACTTTCCCGTACTCGCACTTTACTGTAGTTACCTATCAAGCCTTAAGTTAAGGCGTGTAGTAACCAAGTTAACAAACACGCTGAATGTGTGCGTGAAGATGATTATCGTCAGCACATAACACACACACTTCCGATTTCGCCATTGTCTCGGACGGTACAGAAGATTCGTCACGTAATCACTTTGTATACGACGTATTAATAAATCTGAAGACCCGGTACTGGATTGATGAAAAAATCCCGGGATTTCCCGGTATTTTCGAGTCCGGGATATTCCGGGAGCATGCCCTAGTTTCTACACTTGGTAACCACAAGTATAGCGCGTGTCGCCTTAACAGATAAAATACTATATCGATTTGTACTTGACCATCAACTTTTAAACTAAGCAGGTTCCCTTTAGAATTGCCCTCATCGTAAACCAGGAATTCCCCCAAATACGCTAAACGTGGCAACACGAGCTTCTAGTTTTATGCGTCGATAGTGGTCTCGTTCGGATATAACGCCCCATTAGTTTTTATGTCCAGTGTTGCAAGCTGACAAATAATATTTTTCCTCAAAGTCGTTAGTGTCAACTCGACGATTTTATACGCAGTTGCTATTTAAGATAACCTGTGAAATGTTCTTTGTAAAGCTATTTGTATCTATAGGATGGCTTGGCTTTATTTATTAATCTTGTAATAAAATATTGGTTGCGTGTTGATACTGCAAAAATATGGGTGTTGCCAGAAGCGAAATATGCAATTAAGAGAGAAATGTTCCAATTAATTGAGGTGTTTTGACATGCAATCTGAATCAAAACTTTTTTAGTTTATTGCGGAAAATAATGTCATTTAGAAATATTGCCGTAGATAATTGTGCTGTATAGTGAGTTTTGCTTTATTTACACTGTTGATTTGACCCGCACTTATTTAAACTCACCTGTTTATTAAAAGTTCCTTTTGAAATTAACGTACCTGTAATATCATATTATTATTACTAACCTATAAAAATATACAATGCAATGAATTAGAATCTATGCAACGCCATCTCGCAAGATTAAAATCCATCTGATTTCCACATTCCCACGAGGCTTTTTTTTTAAATTGAATATTTGAGCTAACAATGGCAATACCGGCAATGCCTAAGTCCGGATGCTCAAAAGGAAATAAAAAAAATTGACGTAGGTTTAATTTTTTAAATTTCGACGTTGCGAATTTGAATTTGCATATCCGCCGAAATGAAATATTCTCGTTGATTTTATTTCATTTTTTTATCTGGATGAAGATCTCTATAGCCGGTAGTAAGGATATATCAATTGAATACTAAAACCTATGACAATGGCGAGTAATGTTTTTACATTTTTGGACAGGGGAACAGTTTTTACAACCGGACATTTTAATAAAATCTCATTTATAGTTCATTGTTGTCTGTTTGTGATTTATGATTGGTGTCATTGTCATCTGATGACAGAATGATTTAAAATGTCAATGAATGATATCGCTTTTGTACCTATGTAAAGGACAACGTACGTTGTGTTTTTCTTGTACAGAAGATTTTATAGTGCGTTAATCGTCAGTGAATAATCTACTCGTTTATCTATACTAACAAATATAAATACTAATAATACAGCTAAAGAGTTTGTTTGCTTGAACGCGCTAATCTCTCGAACTACCAGTCGGATTTAAAAAATTATTTTTACATTTAATAGCCCAATGTTTGAGGAAAGCAATACAGGGTTATTCGTAAAACATTAATAACCTCTTAAGAAGTCATTGTATTCATCATTATGAACAACTTTTACTATGGGACCAAACCTGAAATCGCAAAAAAAAAAACGGCGAAGTGCGTGTCGGGCCACGCACAGTGTAGGGTTCCGTAGTAGCCCGTTATCACAATGTAGTACGATTCTGTTGTTCTTTATTCTGAATATAAAAAAAAAATAAAAAAAATATTTATTTATTTATTTGTTTATTTATTTATCCTCCCATTGGAACACCATACAGCAGTTACACCAACGGAATAAAAAATCACTTCATGTGCTGCAAAGACTACAATATAATGCGGTGATGAGCTGCTTTCCGCCCATCCTGTGCGCGGTGGACATCAAACGGGCGGCGATGGATCACGCATGCTTACGCATCGTCAAGACACTTCCCCATATCTCCATCTATATTGCGCACATTCTTTGCGATTTTTTGAGACTCAATGAATTTTTAGAGTAATATAAAAATATTAAAATTGTAAATCGGATTTTTTATGTGACAGATTGTGACAAATTAAAATATTTTTTTTTTTCATATTTTGTTTTTCAATGCAAGTCTTTACCCGTTATAAACAAGCAACTACTTCATCTTAGTCACTTTAAAGGATTAATGCTAAGGATTTTGTATTTGGTACAAAATTATCCAACACCCAAGTTCAACGACTATTACCGCTAAACTAATAAAGTTATCTGTAGTTTTCCTTTAAAGTTCATGAAATGCACTATCATCGTGAATTATCCAGATTTTTCAAGCCGGCAGCTTAGGTTTTAGAGGGGGGGGGGGACGCCCTACTGGAACAAAAATTTGCAAAATTACAGCTTTCTGGTACTAACGGTCTCTTAGAAGGACATGACGAAACTATAAGGGTTCCTTGTAGGAACTACGGAACCCTAAAAATCAGCTGTTCCCTACATTTCGGTTTCAAGAATTTATTTCTCTAAAAGAATTTTAGAAACAAAACAGAATCTTAATTAGTTAATAACGGTCATCGGGAACTGTAAGTGATATTGGATATAGCTAATTTAAATAGCCAGTGCTATTTAAATTAGCTATATCCAATATCACTTACAGTTTTATGGTTACAGGTTTTACAAAACTGTTTATGTTCGTATAACTCGTCAAAGTGTAGGGAACAGCTGATTTTTTTTTTCGCGATTATAGGTTTGGTCCCATAGTAAAAGTTGTTCATAATGATGAGTACAATGACCTCTTAAGAGGTTGGTAATGTTTTACCAATAACCCTGTATAGGTTATTTATTGAACATCACACTAGGACTCATACCTTACTACCACAAAACAGTGTTTATCATTTAGGCTAAACACCTTTTAAACACGACATATTTATATGGACTTTGACGTAACACTGACATTAGACACACGTTGAACAAGTGTTTAAGTTTTTGTGGTTAGACCCTTAGAAGCCAAGTAAATAGAACAAAACAGTAGGTAAGAACGCGAAAACGAACTAATAGTGCGGGTATGCGATGCAATGCGATGAGGTGTGTCGAGGGAACAAGAAATTTTATGCGGACGAAGTCGTGGGATAGTGCGAAATAACCGTCAATGAGTGTCCTTAAAATACAAATTGTAGTTAAAGGTCATCTTATCAGCATGGCGATTATTCCCGCTAATCTACATCCTTCTTTGTTTTCTAATCATTCGCTCGTGATGTCACTTAATGTCATTCAAAGTCACAACTTACTGCCGATCGATTCTGTAAAAATCTCACTGTGAAAACTTAGGTGAAGTGAGTTTTGTTTCTGCTAGGAATTGACACTATTGACAGCTCACTCCACGCTCACTTCACTACTTTTTCTATCTACTTATAACCAAACTCTTATAATTAACATATCCTTATCATTTTATTTATCCACGTTGAATGTAATTACAACTTTACAACGTCACCCCGAGTTTCATTCTCATCTCGGTAAAACGCTCCGCGGGTAATGATTTTGTTGCAAGGAATTGACACTATTGACAGCTCACTCCGCGCTCACTTCACCTAAGTTTTCACGGTGAGATTTTTACAGAATAGCACCGCTGTTTTTAAACGATAAGTGATCTTCACTTTTTTATTTCTACGAGTTGTTACTGAAAACATAAACTTATTTTAGGAAACAAACATTTATTGTAAAAGTTGAAAGGAAAAAGTTTGGCTTTGTATGGACATGTGATGAGGAGGGAAGGAAACTCATGTGACTACTTGTTTTCTTATGCGTTTCCTCCCTCCAGTGATGAATACAAGTTTTGATGGATGTTTAGAGGTATGAGGAGCAGTGTGTAAAATTCACTCATCCTCTATTGAAAAGGGAGGATCCTCCGACCAGACGGGTGTTGTGTCTAGTGGGCAACTGCCCAACGATTGATGTCGGGATAGTAGTGTGCAGGTCCAGACGGGATCTCCCAAATATCTATAATTAAAACAACTTTGACTTGGATCTAATATATTTATAAGAAGACTTTACAGTCACATCTTATTGACAAATTTGACACTTGTTTGAACGTTCGAATGAAACACACCGCGCAATTATTACCAGCCTGTATTACTAAAGGCACACAGGGCTACACAGATAGCCTCTAGCCATCTACATAGCGAGGTAAACTCTGCTTGTGCGATCCAGGATTTTGCGTGACGTCAGTTTGGTGTGTGTGTTTGCATGTGTCCTGTTCCTTACACCTCTATATAGGACTAACTCTAAAATATCTTTTTTGTAGGTACCTATGCGAACAGTCGCAGGCTACAACTATAGTCTATTCAAATAAAAGATAAGTTCGCGTGATCTTCGTGATGGTAGACAAGGCAGAACATAGTTTATACCTTCGTCTATTAAGTTTCAAACGATCGCTCGTTCGGACTGGATTGTGTTTCCGAACAGATTGTATTTCATGACATCGAGCTAGACCATAGCGTTTTCACTCTTTGTTTTATTTGTAGTGGAGATTTTTTTAGGGATTTAATTTCTAACATCGAAATATCTTCACTGTCCTAGTGTTTTTCCAGCAAGAAATGGACTTTATTTACAAGAAGTGTGAAGAATTTGTAATTGAATTTGTTTTGAATTTGTGTGTATTTTTTTGTTTTTTGTGTTTGTGTGTGAATCTCTTGGAATTCTTATGTGTTTTCCGTCACTTTTCTATTCAATTTCATTTCTTAAATTCACAAGTAAATTAAAGAGCAGGTCGGCTGTCCAACGACACAATTTCATTAAAAGCAAATCAAGATTTAGGTATTTTTCAAGTTTCTCTACCCAAATTCAAATTTTATATAAGAAATATTTTGGCATCGAAATTTAAGTAGTAATAATGTTATAATATGTTATATCTCGTAATATAATATTGTAAATTCTGTAAACTTTAACGGTGTGAACTTCTGGTTTTTGTTAACTTATGTAGGTATGTAGGGTGGGCTGCATCAATTGGGTACCCCAGTTGTATTAAAATTTTCATACAACTGGGGTACCCAATTGATGCAGCCCACTGTACATATAATTTACTTGTATAGTAATCTGTGGAAACTGTTTGTGAATTGTGTAGAACTATTTGTATACATATGTTTGTTATTGCATCTGTTTGTCTCCCAAATAAAATAAAATACTTAAATAAAATAAAATAAATCCATTGCGTAGATCTGATTGTTGCAACATCCAATTTTAAACATTTGTTCTAGCAATGTCTGGAGAATTTTCTAAATGGATGTTTACAATTCATAATTCAATTCATTCAATGTTGAGCATGTTGAGTTCTGGGCCAATTATTGAGATAACAGCTTTTATATAGACAGTTTACTTTTTACCCGACTGCGCCATAAGGAGGGTTATTTTTTTCGAGTGTCTTAATTGTGAGTGACACTGGGTATATAAAAATTCAAAAATAATTAAAATGGCCGATTTTTGGCGCCGCCGTATAATTATGTCTAAGTACAGTAAGTACCTACCAAATTATTTTTTTTCTGTACACTTATTGAGTGGGGTGTCAAAATAAAGGGTTTTAAAAGGTTATTACAAAAATATATAGGTACAACTTATATGGTTAAAAGTAATTCGAAGTGACAAATCGTAAAAAAACACGTACCAAAAACTAAATCGTTTGCGAAATCTTTCCCCTTTTTTTAACTAAAAAGCTGGAAATAAAAAAAGGAATAAACAAAATAAAAATACCCGACTGCGGTAAAAACTTAAGTTAAAAAAAAACTGAAAAGCTAAAAACAAGCCCATTTTAAATTAAATAAAAGCAGGCGGGACCCATTCAGTTTTTTTTTAGGGTTCCGTACCCAAAGGGTAAAAACGGGACCCTATTACTAAGACTTCGCTGTCTGTCCGTCTGTCTGTCACCAGGCTGTATCTCAAGAACCGCGATAGCTAGACAGTTGAAATTTTCACGAATTATGTATTTCTGTTGCCGCTATAACAACAAATACTAAAAATAAAATAAATATTTGAGGGGGGCTCCCATACAACAGACGCGATTTTTTTGCCCTTTTTTGCTCGATATCAAAAATGGCAACAGGTAGGCACTTGAAATATTCACAAAATACTCAGTTTAATTTTAACTTTAATAATAAATAATAAAATTAAAATAAAATAAATATTTCAGGGGGCTCCCATACAACAAACATGTTTTTTTCGGCGTTTTTGCCTTGTGGTACGGAACCCTTCGTGTGCGAGTCCGACTCGCACTTGGCCAGTTTTTTTATTTTCAAATTAATTTACGTTAAAAAGTCCACCAACCCGATACCATTCATATGCGTACAAGCTAAAATAGGGTATAATCATGGAACTTAGCAATCAATTGGGATCTAATCGTCTTAATAGAATGCAATTGTCTCGGCCTTGCTTCCCAGAATTGAAGAGCTCTTGTATCAGTTAATACAGATCGCTTTGCATTTTATCGTTCAGGGTTTTTTTCACAGATTTCGATAATAACATTCGTGTGCCCGGTAGGATATCCCATCGGCAAAAATTACGAACTTCTATACAAACTTAGCAGTGGTGGCCTAGCCTAGTGGTAACGACTACCAACGTACGAGTTAGGTCGTGGGTTCGAACCCAGACAGACGCTTTACTTTGTGTAAATAATTTCATCACCACTGCTCTCAAAACGGTGAAGGAAAACATCGCGAGGAAACTGGCATGTCCTAGAACCAAAAATTTGAAGACACGTGATATCTACCAACCCGCACTGGGCCCGCGTGGTGGATTGCGGGCCCACTCCCCTCTTGAAGAGAGGAGGCCTGTGTTCCAGTAATGTTCCCATTGCTGGGACACAGGCCTTTTCTGCAATTATCAAGTCATCAAGAAACTAACCCACTACGCTACCTTTGAGACAAAAACGCAAGTTTTAGAAACAATAAAAGTATAATTATGATCGACTCCAGTAAAAAAATCAGATATACGCGTATAAAATCAGATGTATGGTATAAACTTTGTTGAAAACAAAAAATCATGAAGATACCTCTAAAAACTTTCTTTTTACAATAAAAACCATACTAATATACATACAATCTTTATGGTTTTTTTGTCAGATTATTCTACAAGCAACATACCTAAAGAAGTAGTGTTTTAATTTTTTAGTCCAAACAATAGATTTTTTGTAAATAGATGCTTCATATTCGCGCTTCTCTTTCTTTTCTATGCAGTCCGACAAAGACCGCGCTTTAGGTCATGTAGTCGCCTTAAGAAACAGTAACTCTAAAACTTACAGACACTCCCACTTCATCATCCTTAAATTATTCAATTACATAGCGTACCGTTAAAACTGCATGTCTGCATCGAAAAAAGCCAGCGTCCTCAAGATGAGGGCATCACTGACCCAAATACGAGACAAGTTACAACAAGCCATTATTATTAAACGTTCTGTTCTCTTTTGTTTTTTGTTGAATCGGCTCGTTATAAGAATTTATTGAGGTATTGAATGAATGGGATATTAAACTAAATTGTGTGTAAAGTGTGTTTAAGTAAATAAGAAAAAAGTGCGAGTCGGACTCGCACACGAAGGGTTCCGTACCACAAGGCATAAAACGCCGAAAAAACGTTTCTTATACCCCTTTAAAATTTAACTTTATTTTATTTTTATTATTTGTTGTTATAGCGGCAACAGAAATAATCATCTGTGAAAATTTTAACTGTCTAGCTACCACGGTTCTTGAGATACAGCCTGGTGACAGACAGACAGACAGTGGTGTCTTAGTAATAGGGTCCCGTTTTTACCCTTTGATACGGAACCCTAAAAAAGCAGCAGGGCTCGTGGCTAAGTGATAAGTCTACATGTCGATTGAAGGAGGATATGACGTAGTGGAATGTGAATCCACTACATATCGAGATCTCTTGTAGTTTGACGTTGTTGCCTTGGAAGGTGGGTAGGCCTCTGGTGTGGGACGCAACATGTGTCGATACCCTTGCGCCATCTCACGTTCCAAGCACGGCGGGCTGTGCTGGCGCCGCTGCTGCGGCTGCTGAGACCCTCAAGCGGCGCAAATATTGTAACCTTATTGGCAACTACAGCTTTGAGCCGTTTGGGGTCGAAACGCTCGGGTCATGGGGCCCGAGTGCGCGTCTCCTTTTTAAGGAACTTTCTCGCCGGCTGGTCGACACTTCACGTGACCAGAGGGCTGGGTCGTTCTTTGGCCAAAGAATTAGCATTGCCATTCAACGTGGCAATGCTGCCAGTCTTCTGGGCACGTTTCCGGATGACAGCGATGCGGACGAGTACTTCGACGCCTAAGTGTCCTTTGTTTTTATATTTATTTGTATAGTAAGTTAGTTAGTCATTTAATTTAGTATTTTAGTGTTAAATAAATTAGGTAACATTGTTTGTGAAATATAATACTTTAATAATAAATAATAAAATTAAAATAAAATAAATGTTTAAGGGGGGCTCCCATACAACAAACATGTTTTCGGCGTTTTTGCCTTGTGGTACGGAACCCTTCGTGTGCGAGTGCGACTCGCACTTGGCCAGTTTTTTTAACACGATACACCTTTTTTTTTGAGTGTGGGAACACAAAAAAAAAATGGTGTATCCTGTTACCCAGTAACTGGGTTGTGGAGATCAGACAGGCACTCGCTTGATGTAAAAAACTGGAACTTGGTTGGACTGGAAGCCAATCGCAATATAGGTAGTTGAGAAAAGGATAGACAGACATTGGCGCCGATTCCCTTGTTCACAAACTAAACTAAATTTAAGTTTAGTGCATCTTTTACTTTCTATTTCATTAAAAAAAGGACAGAAGATAAATATTAGCTTAGTCCTGTCAAATTAGTCAGCGCCTGACGTAAATTGACGTATTTTTAATAGCCAATTTTTTAATCTCGTCTAAATTGTCTATGGAGTATCTTAATTTGACAGGACTAAACTAATATTTATCTTCTGTCCTTTCCTTAATGAAATGGAAAGAATAAGATGCATGAACTTAAATTTAATTTAGTTTGTGAACAAGGGAATCGGCGCCAATGTAGTAGTGGCATAACAACGTATTCCTCATCTAGTCTGAAGAATATCAGCTATTCTGTCTTAACCCACAAAATATATTCGACTGAGATAAAACGTCTTATTTAGTACAATTACCACCCGACAATAATGCACTAAAATGTTAAAAGCTCGTTAAAAACTTTGTCACACCAGGTATTGACGTAACTCGGCTAAATGTAACATTCTTATGTGTCTATAGGGTTGACAAAATTGCCGTCCAAAACTGCTGTCGACAATTTTGCCCCGAATCTGCAGAATGAGATCTAAACATTCTTTTTAGACACTTTTTACGTATTCATGATGTAGCCGATTTTTAATACTAAGCATAATATAGTGATGAAGATACAAACAAAACAAAAAAAATCTTTAACCGCGTTTTTCTCGAAATCAGGTTTAACCTAGTTATTGCACTTTTCGTTAAGGGGGAAGCGCTAAGGTAGCCCGCGAAATTCAAATTTTCTTACATTTTTTGAAATTTGCTGGTCAGTATTAAGTTGTACGTTGATTAAAATATGATTCGCGGTCGTAACAAGTATGTAATTACAGAATTATAATCATTACAATCAGTAATACAACTTGTTAAGTTAGTATAATCCCCAAGAGTCAAGATTTCATGAACTAGTCATTCTTGGGGATTACTTGGTCTTAGAGAGTTGTGTTGATGACTTTAATGATTATAATTCTGTAAATACATATTTGTTACGACCGCGAATCATATTTTAATCAACGTACAACTTAATACTGGCCAGCAAATTGCAGAAAACGTAAAAAAAATTGAATTTTGCGGGCTACCCTGGCGCTTTCGCGACGGCAGAATTGTCACCCATCATATGCACTAAAATGTTAAAAGCTCGTTAAAAACTGTCACACCAGGTATTGACGTAACTCAGCTAAATGTAACATTCTTATGTGTCTATAGGGTTGACAAAAGGAAAGTGAAGTATTTGGACTCCTTTGATAAGGTTATAACAAAGCCAAACAGTAATTAAAATGCACTAAAAATGCTTTACTTGAAGTAGTATGTTTCTTAACGTTTCAAAAAAAGATACGGCCATGCGACATATATATAGATAAAGAAAAAGTCCGAAAATCGTTAATTTGTAGTTTTATCACCTACTAGCAATGCCTCTCGGTTTCACCCGCATAAGTGTAGATCCCGTGAGAATATCGGAATAAAAACTACCCTATGTCCTTCCCCGGGATGCAATCTATCTCTCTGCCAAATTTTTGTTTGGCGTCATCACCAGCGTCCACCGTGCAGCTGACAGGATACGCAGGACATGATATAAGTGTCCCATCGTTTGTGGAACAGCACCACATTTAAACTCCTATGAATCTCCACCTGAACAGGTTTTCCTCGCTTCGGCCAACCTGGGTCCGAAGTCTGTTTAAAGACTTCCAGGTTACCCAAGGTAACTCCTGTCCAGGTCTTCAGTGCGTAGGACGAACGGTTTGGGTAAGGAAGCACTGTCTCGCTACAGCTTCAGTCTCTCTTGTGATAGTTCACCAGTGAGTGGGACGACACACTAAAAAACTGTTTCGACTTTTCAGCCTTTGTGGCACAAGGATGTTGTCGTGCAAAGGGTATCTAGACCATTTTGGCTCTTTCGCTGGAGCTTGCCACCGCTCTGCCAATCATTATTGGCGCTGTTCCTGATAGTGGATATAGCATTTGTACCGGGGTTGGTTTTAGGCAGCCAGTGGTCTGATCTGAGCGATTCAAACTAATTTCTCACATAACCGGACAGATCAACAGCATCCTATCATCAAAACACCAATCTCAAATCCCGCCAACAATGATTTAATCTCGCCAGCCCTGATCCCGACCTCAATCCACGTCCGTAAGTCTTCCTTCCTCATACTGAACTAAAATAAGCGCGGCCGATATTTGGGCTGTTTACCTCATTGTTGACGGCTTTATAAGACGACAATTAGTGCGGGTGCACACTAGACAACTGTTAGCAGCGGTTGCCCATTCGTAGTCGTAAACTGCAATTGACTCTTTGTATTCCTTTGTAAGTCTTCGGGACATCATGCGCTAGTCCCAAACAAAGCCTTGCTGCTAGCAATTCCGCCAGGACAATCTTTTTTTTTTAAAGCTCTTCTTCTTCATATACTGAGCCTTCATTCTCAGCTTCCTTAAGTGTAATTTGTATGCGCGGAGGCATGCGCATACTCAATCACAATAGCGAGCCAGTTGCGTGTGATGCGAAATTCATATTGTATCATATAATCGTTGAGCTCCTCAAGTTCTGAGTTCAGCTGCACGACTTTTGACAAATGCGTGCACTGATTGGACAAGTCCGCTCAATCTGTGTGGTTCTTTCCTCAAAAGACCATTTCAGACACCAATCTACATGGTCTTCAAATGATCTGAACAATATTTTGTCTGGACTTTGAAAGAGACTGTGACCTCTGAGTTTGTTTCGGCCTTTCTTCTCAGAATAGTCAGATAGGAAACGCCGACCTCATCTAGTTTAAAAAAATATGATTGACTTGTAGAAGTGTTTGTACAAACCTACGACCTCATCTAGTTTAAAAAAAAATATGATTGGCGTGTAAAAAACCTACTTACATAAAATAAATAATTTATCATTTATCATAAAAAAGTGACGTCTACTGGTGCTCAGAGGTTTTGACGACAACTTATGGGCTGTGGCCTAATTTGTGCCCGCGCTTAAATCTAACCAATGACAGTTATTGACAATCATTGTCACAGCGTTGGTCCTCGATTCGTGTTTATTTTTTCTTATAAATGTTTGTCACGTCGTAATTCGTTTTTCTTGACGTTTTAATTGGAGCGATTAAGCTCTGTTAATTAAAACCGAGAGAGTTATACAGGGTGTATATTTTTAATCCAGCAAAATTCAAACAGTTCGGTAATATCTACTCGTAATTTTAAGAAAGTTCACAGTCTGATCTGTCTCAATCTGTCAAAAATAATGTATAATAAATAAATATAATAAATAATATAATAATGATGAAAATAATTATGAAATTAAGAAATGCGTGGGATGTGAATAAATAAGTAAATAAAGTGGAAATAAATTGGATAAAACTTGTAATAATGTAAGTAAATCACAGTTCAGTTTCATAAATGGAAATGTAATTGCATGTACAGTATTAGAGAAATAAAGGCTAAGTATATAATAATAATATAATAATAATATAATCTGTCAATAATATATTATTGTCCCTGAGATGAGATTGCGACTAGATTTTGAACGTTTTTAATTACGGGAATTGGACTCTCCATCTCCCTCTCTCTCTCCCATCGCATCGCAAATAAATTCAATACAGTAAAATTATTCTTTTAAGCGTTACCGGCCAAACCCGATTTTAGGATGAACTAGTTTCTCCTAGGCCAAACCAGTTCGATAGGCGTCGAGGGATGCAAGAGCGCGCGAAGGGCACCCCGAGGTTAGGTTTGGTTAGGTTACTTTAAACCCTTAACACAGAAATAGGAGCCCCGCGAAGCGGGGCTCCGTTGACATAGTATGCAAGAGCGAGGGAGAACTGGTTTGGCCTAGGCGAAACTAGTTCATCCTAAAATCTGGTTTGGCTGGTAACATATACACGAATTCGGATGATTGACTTTGGCAGCATTCAAATCAAATTATTTATTTGCTTAATTATTATTAAGTAACTCATTTATTTCAGATAACTACAATCCATATATTACATTAAATTAAAATCAATTGGCACATATACACTGACATTACACAAAATTAAATTAAAATCAATTCACAAAATACTAACATTAATAATTTACAATAAAATACAGGTAGGTGTAAATAGAGAGAGATGATGAGAGATGGCGACAGCCAGCGCTGACGTGTTGACGTCATCTGGTGCAGTATACAATGACATATAAAATACAAACACACAAACAACACGAAGAAATGAAATATAAAATAAATACACAACACCTAGTCTACCTATCTAAAGTCGCTCTTCGCAGTATTCCTGCACACAACCACGTTACAGTCGAAATGAAAGCTTCTACACATGTAGTGGGGTCAACTTAGCCCTTTCTTAACTTCACCTTTCTGTTTGCCAAGATCTAGAAACATCTTCTTCTTCTTCAGTCGGTCCCTCGTTACTGAGGATAGTGGTCACTGGACCCTTTTAAGCGGACAATCTGCCTCCATTTACTCCGGACCAAAGTCCAAAGTTGCCATCACCACCTGATGAAAATTGCTTGAGGACGTTGCTTCTTTTACTTGGTCGGACCATCGTGTTGGCGACCGGACACGTGCTCTCTAGAAGCATAAGTATAGCATATTGTATTGTATATGTTTATACGGGCCTTGATGCCTAACATCATCTCATCTGCCTAGCCTTTTCCCAACTATGTTGGGGTCGGCTTTCAGTCTAACCGGATGCAGCTGAATACCAGTATTTTACATGGAGCGACTGCCTATCTGACCTCCACAACCCAGTTACTGGGTAATACGATACCCCTTGGTAAGACTGGTTACTGCTGGTGTGGTGGTTGGAATAAATGGATAAATAAATAAATAATCAGCCTATAATGTTCCCCCTGCTGGACACAGGACACAGGCCTCCTCTCGGTGAGAGAAAGTGGGCCGTAATCCATCACGCGGGCCCAGTGCGGGTGGTAGACGTCCCATGTCTTCGAATTTTCGGTTCTAGAACATGCCAGTTTCCTCACGATGTTTTCTTTCACCGTTTTGAGAGCAGTGGTGATGAAATACTTTATACAAAATAATAAAGCGCCTGTCAGGGTTTGAACCTACGACGTAAAACTCGTAAGTAGCAGCCGTTACCGCTGGACCACCCACTGCTTTCTTGTCGCCCTTTTGTCAAATGTCTTAAAAATTACCTTCGTATCAAGAATTAAAAGGAAAACTGCAATCCAAACAATTTCATCCATCACACCTCTCGTTATCTGTCATATTATTTATCAATATATTACACTGCAATTGTTGTTCAAACAATGCATCGACCGACATCCTTAACCAAGGTCGTGCCATATTCCGATAGCAAATGATAGTGGACACACGCCGAGAATACTAACTCTCTGTAGTCTGTAGTATCTTAGCGTTATGCAATTTGTTTTGTTTAAGATATTTATTTGAGTCGTATGAGCCGAGCTCATCTAGTTTTCAAAATATGATTGACTTGTTAGAGTGCCGCGGTCTGAGTGAGTCATACCATACGTTTTCCGACTCACGGTCTCCATTCAAGAGCGAACTGCAAGTCTCTAGCATGCTTATTTGATTTATCAACAACTGAAATGTGTCAGGGCCTCAAGTCTGTTATTACAAAAGTGTCAGAATGGTCTATCATTGATTTTATAATTGTTGATTTTGACAAGTTTGGTAATCTACTAATATAATGGCGTCATTATGACTTTCCAATGGTCAACCACTGACACTCCATTGAAAGAAATGGCATAGAATGGTAATTCGTAAATAATGAAAAATGAATTACTGACTTATGCGGTAATCTGCTAAAATTTTGACAGTTCCTTTGATCAGTGACGTACCATTAGAACGTCATTGTGCACTCATTGCTTTTAATTCGTTACGAGTATCGTATAATTTCTGTGCCATTGACCGACCAATGATCAACCATTATGAATTTAGCAGATTACGAACTTTTAGCAAAATGACAATGGGATGGTAGTGGGATCGTGATGGAATGATGAATTTATAAAAATAGCAGACTCGGGCCCCTGTTCCGTTGCAATATATACGGCACTGACTTGCCAAGATTTGCATCTGATTAGCCAATTTCCTGCGCAGATATAGAATCTTTTGTTTATCTTCGGAGTAGATACAGACGCGGATGCTGTTACCTCTGATGTCAATCAAAAGAAGATAACTTTCTATTATAAGCCGTTAAGGGGGATGCGGCAAGGTAGCCGGTGAAATTCAAATCTTCTTACGTTTTTTGCAATTTTCATATTGAATGTTGATAAAAATATGATTCACGAGTGCAACTAGTATGTATTTACAGAATCAATAATCAATACAATCCTCTGAGTTCATATTATAATCCTATTGGTTCATATTTCACCACCTACACATTCTCCACACACCCTTCGACTGCTATTGTTCATCATCATCATCTGCCTAGCCTTTTCCCAACTGTGTTGGGGTCGGCTTCCAGTCTAACCGGATGCAGCTGAATACCAGTATTTTACATGGAGCGACTGCCTATCTGACCTCCACAACCCAGTTACTGGGTAATACGATACCCCCTTGGTAAGACTGGTTGTCAGGCTTTCGAGCTACTGACTATGTAACGACTGTCAAAGATCCACGAATGACAGCCGGGACCAACGGCTTAACGTGCTCGACTGCTATTGTTATGTTATTTAATTTGTTTCTTTTCTTCAATGATATTCTAACTTTTCTTTTATTTATTTTTTTTTGGTTTTAATTGTTTGTTTAGTAGAATCAGATGTTGCCTGCTTGTTTAATTGTATGATACCACTATGTGGGTCCTGGTGACCTGTTATACAGTTTTTTTTAAAACCTACTTCAGGCACCAGCTCTCACAATGTGAATTTATATAGTTCAAAACTGTACAGTGCTACAAAAATATTGTGAGAGAAAATAAAATAAACTTATTATTATTTGTTTCATAGAAATAGTCATTCAATACGTTTATATGTATGAACTTAGAGGGCTGTATTGATGATTTTAATGATTATAATTCTGTAAAGTTATTTATCATACTTTAATCAAAATTCAACATGACACTGACCTGCAAATTGCAAAAAAACCTACGAAAATTTGAATTTCGCGGGCTACGTAGCGCATCCGCCTTAACTCCTCCGCATTCCATTTATGAAAAACAAAAACCGTAATCATTACAAGAAATGTGACGTGCGAACATTTTTATACATCCAGAAGAAATCAGACATTTCCTTTACATCTATTCTAAATTTAAATGTTATTTCCCTCCTCCAAGGAAGTGGGTAGAGGAAACGATTAATTGTTAAAAAGCGATGGTTTGAGTTAGAGGCGCGTGCGCATCCTTAACCGTTACAAGGCGACGTTTTTTCAAAAGTGGCCACATTTAGAATTTGTGGTGTTGGGTTGGTTTTTTTTTTGTACGATGGTTAATGATGTCCTGCTCGGGTAGGTTAACATGGAAAGGGTTAACTGTTACTTAATTTGTTTTTGTTATTGAAGTGAAAACTTCTTAAGGCACGTTGGGCATTATTTGAGATGGGAAAAAACCATTGAACTCGCGCCACTGTTACCGTAAGCGACACCGCGTGTTTTGTTTATAAGACGATTAGAAAAATACCCGCTACGGATGTGTTCGGCTGTTCTCGGGATGTACTCGGTTTTAATGTATATCCGATATGTCAGTGAGTGATGGCAAAGTATTCTGTTTGTGTTTTGTGTTCACTTCTGTCGGCACTCCCGGAGTGCCATTGTTTTTTTTTTTGTGTGTCTGCTTGCACTACTGGGCATTTAAATGCTTCCATTTTTTCTTACCGATATTATGGTAAGAATATCTGCCTAACTTACCCTAATAACCCTTGGTAATACTGGTTGTCAGACTTTCGGGCTTTAGACGACTCGTAACGGCTGCCAAAGATCCACGAATGACAGCCGGGACCAAGGGCTTAACTTGCTTTTCGAGGCAGGGAGGGTCTTGATATGTAAAGATTGTCACCCATCCACGGACCAACCGTGGCAAGCGTAACTTAACCGGATCGATCGACCAGTGCGGGTGCTATTACTACAAGCCTACTATAATAAATATTATTATGTATATCGCTTTATTCCTTTTATCTTTCCAAGTGCTTCGTCTTTCCTTAAAATGTTGGTGATGCATATTTGTTTGCGATTTTTGTTCTGAATACTTATAAGGTAAACACTAAACACCTTTATCTTATCTATGCTACCTAGCGATAAAACTGCATTGTTAATACTGTTTTTCCTGTTTTTTCCTTAGTGAATTTGTTATCTATCGGTAAAGTTATCACAATGTAATTCAACTACTCTTTAAGGTCATAGCACACGTATCAAACCGGAGAGGGATAGGCACCGTATCAACTCGAGTCGTTCAGTATTCTTTGTATGAAACTCCTTACTGCAACGCACACTAATCGGAATCGTAACGTAATCGCCTCGCCTCGGGACAAGCTCACGAACCGCGTTGTGGTGCATTAAGGCTCGTCGTTTCCGCGCTTACGGCTCGCCGTTCCCGCGCTTACGGCTCGTCGTCCCCGCGCTTACGTCTCTCCATACTCGATCTTACGTCTCTTTGTCCGCCCTTGCCCCTCTCACCCCTCCGTTCTGCCTGCTGCACCATCAACCAGCGGTCGGCGAGCCGTAAGTGCGGCGTCGCCTAGCCGTAGCCGAGTCGACGTATCGGAGCTTCTGATCCGCTTTGGTTACGTGCTTACGTTAGGTTGACGGCCTGTTTAACGGCAAGCCGAAAGGCGATACGGTGCCGATCCCTTTCCGATTAGATACGTGTGCTATGACCTTGACCCGGTTCAATCTTGCTCTTTAGCTGATTTTCTTCAATATTTTGAACCCATTTATAAATACCTGACTCTGTGGTCCCATAGTAATTTAGTATACAGGGTCAAATTAAATTAGCTAGCGAAACTCAGACAGAAAGTGATGGGTATCGATATATAAATATGATTTATTTTCTGTAAGTAGGTTTGTACAAACACTAGATGAAGTCGGCGTTTCCTATCTGAGTATTCTGAGAAGAAAGGCCGAAACAAACTCAGAGGTCACAGTCTCTTTTATAGTCCAGACAAAATCTTGGTCAGATCGTGTGAAGACCATGTAGATTGGCGTCTGAAATGGTCTTTTGAGGAAAGAACCACACAGATTGAGCGGACCTGTCCTGGATTGAGTGCACGCATTTGTCAAAAATCGTGCAGCTCAATTCAGAACTTGAGGAGCTCAACGATTCGACGAACAATACCAAAGAAAGGACATTTGGGTAGGCCGCGTAAATTACTCAAACTGCCAGACCATGATTAAAAATTTAGTGTAGTGACTTGAAGTATCAGTTCAAAAAATCGTTTTTTTAGGGATTCGTACCTTAAAAGGAACAACGGAACCCTTATAACATGATCACTTCGTTGTCCGTAATACTTTCACAGCCCTCGACCAAATAGAAATTACAGACACAAAAGTACAAAAACAAGAAACCGGCCGGCCCACCTAATCATATCCTGCAAAGCAATTAAATACTCTCTTCAAACAAAAGCCGCTTCCACCCTATAACCCTAACCCTACTAGCTCGATACACAGTGGCCGATACGTTGTGACAGACAGACAGACGCGTAGGAAGTCATTAGTTACCGCGTTGTTATTTATAACAATTGATTATGTACCGTCGATAACTAGTGGCCGGTACAAATTGGTGTGAAATGTACGGACTTATGGAGTCACTGAGTGACCAATTAGTGTGAGGGTTTGAACTTACGTAATAGGCTCAAAATAGGTAGGTATTTTTTTAAACATTAAAGATTGTATTTTAAATATGATTCCGTGGCTAAATAATAACAGCCGCACAGGTCGATCGATCAGGTTATGCTACGCTTGCCGCGGTTGGTCTGTGGATGGGTGACCATCTTTACTTACCGTGACCCCTCCGTGCCTCGAAAAGCACGTTAAGACGTTGGTCCCGGGTGTCATTCGTGGATCTTTGACAGTCGTTGCGGGTAGTCAGAAGCCCGAAAGTCTGACAACCAGTCTTACCAAGGCATATCGTATTAACTGGGTTGTGGAGGTCAGATAGGCAGTAGCTCCATGTAAAATACTGGTATTCAGCTGCATCCGGTTAGACTGGAAGCCGACCCAAACATAATTGGGAAAAGGCTAGGCAGGCAGATGATTTCATTTTTTCCACTTGTAAAAGCTTATTACCGATTGTGACTTGCAATTTAATTTTCAATTCAATTTCAATTCATTTATTTTAGTCAAACAAAAAATATCCATAAAGTCACAAGTACACAAATTCAACAAAAAATAAATAAAAAATAAAAATATTAAATAACATAAAATTTATACAAAGTCAAAATACATACTTTAGCAATTTAAAAAAAAAAAAAAAAAATTAAATTAAAATTTTAAAATAACAAAATAAGAATATAATAGAACATAACCATAACATAAACGATTAGATCATATTAATAACTGATTATTTTAATGAATAGTAACATTTTTTAAATAAAATAATAAAGACAAAAATAAACAAGGATAATGAAACGCAGACTTATTAAAGCAATAACCTGTCTGGTTGGCACTTGACGCATTGGATAATTAATCCACTCCAAATTAGTTGGCGAGTTTTTAATTAAAAAAAAAAAAAAATAAGAAGGTCTTCTAAAATGGCTTAGGGGTTGCTAAAATTATTTTTCGATTGAATGCTCCATTTACGAAATATTAAAGTTTAAAGTGCACATTTTTGTTCCAGTAGGGCGTCCCTCCCCCTCTAAAAGCTAAACTACTGGTTTGAAAAATCTGGAAAAATTCTCGATGATAGTGCATTTCATGAACTTTAAAGGAAAAGTATAGCGGTTAAGATAACTTTATTAGTTTAGCAGTAATAGTCGTTGAACTTGGGTATTGGATAATTTTGTACCAAATACAAAATCCTTAGCATTAATCCTTTAAAGTGACTAAGATGAAGTAGTTGCTTGTTTATAATGGGTAAAGACTTGCATTGAAAACCAAAATATGTTTTTTTTTACCTATTCAGAATAAAGAACAACAAAATCGTACTACATTGTGATAACGGGCTACTACGGAACCCTACACTGTGCGTGGCCCGACATGCACTTGGCCGGTTTTATTTGCTTATATTCGGCCAGTTTTCGTTGTAGCAGTCAGTCTATCACACTAATATTATAAAGGCGAAAGTTTGTGTATGAGTGTAATAGATTTTTTGTAAACATAGATTTTTTGTAAACGACATTGCAAAGACCATAAAATACACACACACAGAACTCTATTCCATCATAATAATTAATTTCATCCAAAATACTTTCAAACTCCGTGTTTCGCGGTACTAATCACGACCTCAAGTCACGGACCGCCTACACTCAAGTTTTAGCCTCTTAAGTACACGCACCACATTTATTAATCAGTACATCACTCGGCTGGTATCGTAAACCCAAACCGTAGCTTGAGAACGTCAAATAATAGGTATGTTTATTAATACGATCATGACCTTAAGATCGATATCAAGTGCGAACTCTTGGGCTGAGTGACGTTTATTAATACGGGCCTAAATTTATTTCAAAGTGACTAGCACTATTGAAAACGTTATACAAATGTTTGAAGTTGTAGCGTAAACTGAACTTTATTTTGTAGGATTTAAAGTCATTTTTCCAATAACTCATATTTGTTTACATTTCTGGCAAATAAATCGCGAATGCAGATTAGATATATCCATACTATTATTATAAATACGAATCCCGGTAGGACGTTCTCGTGGGACAATTTGCGACCACCAAGCGGGCGAAGCCGCGGTAAAAAGCTAGTTAACTACCTACACATTACTAGATCGTAAAATTGTAAAACAATCAATCAGTCAGCACAGTAGCCAAATAGCCACAGCGCCAGTGTATCGAACGATTCCGGCAGCCATCAGAAACAATCCATCAGTTTCTGCGAAAGCAACAAATAGACATACACACTGATTAGTACTGCCGAGATTGCCTCATTGGTCTAGTGGCCGCAAGCGCTACTGCGGAGCATAAGATCCTGGTTTCGAATCCCAGGTCGGGCAAAATGTTCTTGGGTTTTTCCATCTGTCACCTGGAGTCTGGATTTGTGGTTGGTAGTAGGGTGGTATAGGTACACCTCTGCCTACACCCTTTGGGGAAACTAAGCGTGATGTTTTATGTTATGTTATTTATTTATTTGTTTATTTATTTATCACAAACACTGCTACCATTACAGGAAGCAGTAGCGGCCCTAGGGCGGTGCGAGCGTGCGAGAGGTGTCAACGAATAGTCGTGCCTACGCGGAGTATCGGCCGAGTCGCGACGATCATTTGGGCGCGTAAACGGAGCGGGCGCCGGCGGCGCAGAAAAGTCCATATTGGAAAAAGCTTGTGCAGGGGGCCTAAAAAGGCCACTTTGGCATAATCATAAAAGGATAACATAATAGACAGTTAACTGTTAAGTTAATCGTATCAAATCCCATTGGTGAAGGATTTTTCAGTTATTTTTTTTTTGTGTGTCCAAAATACCAATCAATCCAATCCAAATTCACTCCCAATCTCTTTAATTATACCTGCGTAAAGAAGCAAAAAAAGAAAAACACGGACTGTCTTCGCCATATTATGATTCATAATGTTATCCTTTTATGATTCTCCAAAGTGGCCTTTTTAGGCCCCCTAGTTTGCAAATCAGTTTGACAATTTAGCACCACCTAAAAAAAAATCTACGGCCGCCGATGACAGGAAGTTCCTAATGCGGTAGCGTGGTCCTTAATTAGACTCATCATTTCAGCCGAAAGACGTCCACTGCTGGACATAGGCCTCCCCCAAAAAGGGGGGGGGGGGGGGGTTGCCATAATCGCCACGCTTGGCAGGCGGGTTGGCGATCGCAGTATGGTATGGTGGTGGAATGCATAGAGAACGCTGCTGCCCATTCTCCGGTACGCCCCTTAGTCGCCTTTTACGACACCCACGGGAAGTATGGGGTGGTGCTATTCTTTAAGTCCGGCACCACACAGACAATAATTAGACTATTAAATAATTAACTTAAATAACATAACACATGTAACATTATTTTTGTGAATTCATTCAGAGAGCATGAAGTTGGCGGTGAAAGTCGGTGTCAAAGTGAGATCATCAATCAATTCCAATGAGTTACAGAATCAATAGTGCATGTCACGTCGTGGGCAGGTAATGGCTCTTTGATTCCTGTTATACTAATGGGTTTTATTAAAACTGTATGGATGTTAAACGTTCTTTTTAAACGTGTTTGTTTATTTTTGTTTATTGTTTGTACCTTTCTGTTGTTTCTGCCTACTCATTTAAAACAAAGGTGTCGAGTTAAGTACCTACAGGTTAGAGGTAAGTTTGAGTTTTGTACTTTATTTTTAATTTAAGCGGCTTACATGACCTGAAGCGCGGTCTCTGTCGGACTGCATAGAAAAGAAAGAGAAGCGCGATGACACAACGCTGGTAATTTATTGCAAAATATGAAGCAATTATTTAATTACAAAAAATCTATTATTTGGACTAAAAAATTAAAACACTAGTATTTTAGTATGTTGCTTGTAGAATAATCTGACAAAAAATCAGAATGATTGTATGTATATTAATAGGGTTTTTATTGTAAAAAGAAAGTTTTTAGAGGTATCTTCATGATTTTTTTTATCGTATCAACCTAGTTGTATTATGTTTTCAATACACTATCTACCTAGCATATATATCCTGAAGAATATCATATATTTTTCTGATTTTGTTTACTGTAGTCGATCATATACTTTTATTGTTTCTAAAACTTGCGTAAGCCCCTTAATTATTTATGTTGTCGGCGCGTCATCGCCGTCGTTGTCGGAGTTAGACATATGATTGATCTGCACCGATATTTCACTCGAATTCACAGCCATAGGAAATGGCAGGAAAATATTTAAGAGAGTACAAATAAAATACCTCACTTCAATTTAGGGTGTTTATTCCACGAGCAGCGAACCAAGAATGTCTTCCCATTCGCGTTTACAACAGTTTTTATACACAAAATTACTGCGAAAACTTGCCACCAAACTTTACTGCGAAACTCTGCCGCAAAATTGATGTAAATCAAGCGGATATGTCAAACTAATTCTACATTACCTACATCTATACATATAATAAATCTGTAGAAGGGTCAATTCTGTACATTGAAAATATTGAAAAATAAATAGCGGGGGGTGTTGCTGGATCGATACCAAACCCAAATATGTGATTAAAAAAAATTTTGTCTGTCTGTCTGTCTGTCTGTCTGTCTGTCTGTATATGCAGGCATCACGTGAAAACTAACGGTTCGATTTCGATGAAACTTGGTATAATTATACCTTATTATCCTGGGCATAAAATGGGATACTTTTTATCCTGGAAAAATACGTAGAAAAAAAAATCTTATTTTTCAGTTTTATTCATAGACGTTGTTCTGTAGAACCGCGAACACACGTTGCATTACCCGCAGTGGATAATTTTCCATTTCAATTTAAGAGAATACAGTTTCCTGTAGCTTTGTGTTACACCATGACAATAAATAAGGCTCAAGGTCAGACCCTAGGAGTTGCTGGCGTAGATCTTACCGCGAGTTGTTTTTCACACGGGCAACTTTACGTAGCTCTTTCCCGTGTGAGCAGTCCAAGAAATCTTCATGTTCATATTCCGGACGAGCTCACTAACAATGTTGTGTATGCTGAAGCTCTCAATTAACTTTCTGTCGCATTGTCACGATCATTTTTTTATTATTGCAAACTTTTCGTCACTGTCAGTAATTTACTGCTACATGCTACTTATCAAGGTCGGAATTACTATGAAAAAAATACTTACTACAGAACGCGAGCTCAACAGCAGTAGCTCAATAGAGGGATCTCCTTAAATAGGCTTAGCCGTATTTGGGTCCAATAGATATTTATAAGATGTCATTGTCAGAGTTACTCAAAATGGAGAAATAAACCATCCACGCGAAGACCGACATCCGCGCGGACGGAGTCGCGGGCGGAAGCTAGTTTTAAATAATTCAAGCGGAAGTGTTAAGATAAATCCTTAATAATATTATCTTTAGACGAAATTCATCTACTCAGCCTATCGCAGTCCACTGCTGGACATAGGCCTCTCCCAGCCTGCGCCACAGCACCCTGTCCTCCGCCTTCCGCATCCAGTCGACCCCAGCCACCTTCTTTAGGTCGTCCGTCCATCTAGATGAAGGGCGTCCCACACTACGCTTGCCGATACGCGGTCTCCACTCCAGGACTCGTCTGCTCCACCGGCAATCGGTCTTTCAACAGACATGGCCATTGGCCAGCCCACTGCTACTTCAGTTTACTTAATCTGCAAGCTATGTCGGTAACTTTGGTTCTTTTCCGGATAATTTCATTCCTAATTTTATCCTTCAAAGAGACTCCGAGCATAGTTCGCTCCATAGCGCGCTGAGCGACCTTGAATCTGTGGACCAGCCCGACCGTCGGTGTCCACGTTTCAACACCGTATGTCATGACGGGCAGGGCGCACTACGGCAGACGAAATTATATTAAATAATTCATGCGGATGTGTCAAAATAAATCCTTAACACCAACATAGAAAAAATATAAAGTCAACCGGAAACCACAATATTTTAAATACATCAAAATAAAAACTTAACATAGACTTAACCGGAAATACAAGTATTAAGAATTAAGATCAAGTACAAAATAATCAAAACAAGCATACAATTAAATAATGGTTTGGCGCCCATATGTCATGTATGTCGCAATCCGATTGTATCATTCGTCATTATACACACGTTTGCATGCTGTCGTCGATCTTCAAGGTCAGGTAGGTCGGTCCATGGATGGGTTACCATCCTTTACATATCAAGACCACTCCGTGCCTCGCAAAGCTTGTTAATGCTCGGTTTCTATAAACAAGTGTAGCATGTTTTATTGCCAAACTGGGAATACAATATAATAAATAGATTTGTAAGCAAATTTTACCTGTGATATCTAAGTAGCTATGGAAGTTCATATGGGAGGGTCTACTATGCAAAGCTTGGTCTTGGCTTTATTATTGGCAAAGATACACTTCTTAATTTTTACCAATAACAGTCCGTAAATTATAGGAATTGGCTATCGTAGCTATGATATTAAGACTCTTCCGGTGAAGCTCGTTCACTGTAATAAGACACAACACGAAGATCTTGATTGTGTCTTTGAATTAATATTGCACCAAATCCAACGGAATGGCGTTGATCCCGGCTGTCATTCGTAGATCATTGACTGTCGTTACGGGTAGTCAGCCGAAACTCTGACAACCTCATCAGTCTTGTCAAATGGTTTCGTGTTACTCAGTAACTGGGTTGTGGAGGTCAGATAGGCAGTCGCTCCATGTAAAATACTGGTATTCTGCTGTATCCAGTTAGACTGGAAGCCGACTCCAAAATAGTTGGAATAAGGATTGGCAGATTGATTGATGTACTGGGGGCCTAAAAAGGCCACTTTGGCAGAATCATAAAAGGATAACATTATGAATCATAATGTGGCGAAGACAGTCCGTGTTTTCCTTTTTTTTTCGCTGCGCTACGTAAGTATAATCAAACAGATTGGGATTGGATTTGGATTGGATTGATTGGTACTTTAGCCAGACAAAAAAAATTACTGAAAAATCCTTCACCAATGGGATTTGATACGATTAAAGGCACCGCAAGTCGCGAAACGAGCGGTGCCTTTATGTCGCGCGCGATTTTATCGCGTGTCGCGCCTGTTTGAAGGAGCCTTAACTTAACAGTTAACTGTCCATTATGATTCATAATGTTATCCTTTTATGATTCTGTCAAAGTGACCTTTTAAGGCCCCCAGAGCATATTATATATTTGTATTGCTATCAAAACGAGAAATCAGTACCCACATAAATGTAGGGTAAACACCATTTCTTCCTGTATATGGAAATTATAATATCCATTGCGTGTTTTACTAGTAAGTAGCATATCAAGTAATTTGTATGATACACGGGAATATTAATCTAAGTTGTATGGTCTGTAAGGCCATGATCCCATACGGGGTTGGTTAGGTCGAGGTGAAATGTCATAGGACCACAGTTCGTATGGTTAGCGTTAGGTTTCATTTGATAGGGGCAAGATTTACGGGAACTTATGCAGTATATCTGTGACTTATTGTAAGGGTTTGTTTTAGACGGTAAGTATACCATATTGTGTATTGGTCTGTTTCAAAAGTATCTGATAAAACTGTAAACAAATGGATCAGAAAACGTACAGACGCTAGCACATCAGGCTACTACAATCTGTCAAATTTCTTTAATAGATTTTCAACTTTATCGCTAAAGTATAAGGTTCTGTTGGTGCGGCGACTTAAAGAATTGCACCACCCCTTACTTCCCGTGGGTGTCGTAAAAGGCGACTAAGGGTCTTACCGGAGAATGGGCAGCAGCGTTCCCTATTTATTCCACCATCATACCATACTGTTGTAATGTTATTTAAACAAATGTTTATGGTTATATAAAGTTGATATCTTATTAATACTGATTAATATGTACCTAACTAATTTAACGTGAACAGGGTTTGTTTACATTTTCATAGTATACTTTTGGAACAGACTATACTTACAGTAGTTCATCGCCCATACATTTGACAAGACCTGTCAAATTTTTTGGTGGTAGTCGTAACTGCCGGTCGGTTCTGTTAGAATCTCACCGTGAGAAGTTAGGTGAAGTGAGCTGTCATTACATTCTGTAAAAATCTCACCGTGAAAACTTAGGTGAAGTGAACGTGGAGTGAGCTGTCAATAGTGCCAATTCCTAGCAAAAACAAACTCACTTCACCTAAGTTTTCACGGTGAGATTTTTACAGAATCGACCGGCTGACTCGACTTACAAGGTCTTGGTTCAAACCCAGGCAGACATGCTCTTTATTTTGTGTACTTTATTTCATCACCACTGCTCTCAAAAACTCTCCTCCCATGTACCTCGCTCGGAGTTTTTACTACAGGTATAGGAAAATAATTATCCAGCTAGACATTAGGGGCTACCTACATGACCTAAAGCGCGGTCACTGTCGGACTGCATAGAAAAGAAAGAGAAGCGCGATGACACAATGCTGGTAATTTTCTTGCAAAATTTGAAGCAATTATTTAATTACAAAAAATCTATTGTTTCGACAAAAAAAATTTAAACAGTAGTATTTTAGTATATCGCTTGTAGAATAATCTGACACAATATCAGAATGATTGTATGTATGGTTTTTATTGTACAAAAAAGTTTTTAGAGGTATCTTCATGATTTTTTTCTATCGTATCTTTGTTGTATTATGTTTTCAACACACTATCTACCAAGCTTAAATCCTGAAGAATATCATATTTTTTCTGATTTTGTTTACTGTGTTCGATCATATACTTTAGTTTCTAAAACTTGCGTTTTTTGCGTTTAGGTCCTGTAAGCCCCTTAAAAGTTGGACGGCTAACTGCTTAGCATACTTACCTATTTGAGCATCTATCATCACTCATACACAGGCTGTTTGAGTGCACTTAAGTCCAAACCAGATAAACTCCAAGCCCAACCCCAGACATCATAATTCCATGACGTGTAATCTACAACACAACGCTGTTATCAAAATGATGAATGTTAATTCTAGCATAATATCTTCATAATCAAAACAAATGGCCAGACAGTCTATCATTCCAGTTTAGCCCTAGAAACTAGATCTATCCGTTAGACTCGCCATAAATATTTCAAGACCATAGCTCTAAAAACAATAGTGACATAATCAAGGTTTCTATCGAAGTATTGTTTGTGGTATAAATATTAAGGCTTGAATTTAGTATTGGTTTGGAGTAATGTGACGTTTTGAAGGGACTTTCTAACTTAATCCAGATCATTGACATAGAGGTAAATCAAACTCAAATATTAGTTCTAGGACATGCCAGTTTCCTCACGATGTTTTCCTTCACATTTTTCCTTGAAGACCTAATCATGAGAGCTGGGCCTGCTTGGTGAATTATACCCATTCCCTCTCGAAGAGGGGAGGCCTGTATCTCAGCAGTTGGAACATTATAGGCTGATTATGTAAATTACTTGGACCCAGTAAATCACGTGCGGACACTTGGCACTCTAGCCATTTGGAACATGAGTCTTTGGTCAACTGGACCCACTCGAACTGGACCCACGGGACCACTCAACCTAATCACATTTTGTCTGATCAGGAGCAATCACCAAATTGAGTTTGCATGTGCCATATTTGGTTAAATGGTTACGAAATCGACCCACTGCTTTTCATATAAGCCTCTGCAATGGACTTCCGTTCCTGAGATTTAAAGATTTTGGTTGCTGGTGGATTCGTCTCGTCCCACAATTTGTTTTTCTCTTTATGTAATTGCTCTTGGACGGCCTGTGTCGAAGGAAGCTCTTCTGAGTTTTAGGTCTTTCTAGAAATGTTGTGTTCCATTTTTCTGGTGTGCATGCGTCATCTAAAACTAAACTAATATCACAATAATATTATAAAGGCGAAAGTTTGTGAGTGTGTGTGTGTGTGTTTATAGGTATGTTTGTTACTTCTTCACGCTCAAATTTTGATAAAATTTTGTATAGAAAGAAAGAAAGAAAAAGTATTTATTGCGACTCGTACAGGAAGATCACAAACTAAACTAAACACAGTCAAATAAAAATCCAAGTTATATAAAAAAAAGAAAAAGTGACAAAAGGAAAATAAAACAGAAAGTCCTATACGAGGCCAAAAGGCTCCTATCTCAGCATGATGATAGCGCTGGTATTCTGATAGGGCCCGCTGTGATGTCACGGGCAGTTACAGAAACAGAAATAAATAATTATGTAAAATATTAGCAAATAATAAAATAAATTAATTTTTTAGTCTGCGCCAGACGTAACCTCATTACTTGTCTATGCCTTGCACTCTCTGGTGTTTCTGTGGCATAGCTGTGACAAGTAAATGGACGCAGGCGCGTATGAAGGTAGCTGCTACTATCCCGATATTCCCACGGGATCGACATTTACGCGGGTGAAATTACGTGGCGCAGCTAGTAATGTTATAAATGCGAAAGTGTGTCTGTCTGTTACCTCTTCATACGCATAAACTGAAAATATTTGATTAAAGTGAAAATATTTGATTTTTTGTATAATGTTTGTTTGTTGCGCTTTCACGCTAAAACGGCTGAACGGATATGGATGATATTTGGCACATGGGTAGACAATGAACTGGAAAAAGACATAGGCTACTTTTCATCCTGGATCGCAGACGAAGTCACGAGCAACAGCTAGTCCTAATCGATTGTTTCAGTAGCGCTATCATAGCAGTCTTTGGTCGACTCTCAGTTACATCAGTTGTTTGCGTATGTCGATTATTTGCAGCTATTGTCTGAGGCACGTAGGAAAACGTCGATAGCCATTTGGGAATCATTCACAGAATTCAAGATCAATCTTAGTTCATCAGTTCAAACTAAAACTCAAAGCATTTATTTCAGTTAAAACATTTACAGACATTTTTGAATTGTCAAAGGAGTCAATCATTCAGAAAGATGATGCTGAAGTTGCCTATTCTAAAGCGTAATAGGTTCCTATGGAGAAGAACGGGCAAGAAACTCCACAAGCAATTCAATAATAGACACTATAGTATGAAACTCCACGGGCAATTCTATAATAGACACTAGTATGAATCAAGCCTAAATTAATTGTCAAAGGAGTCGGTCATACAAAAAGATGAAGCTGAAGTTGCCTATTCTAAAGCTTAGCAGGTTCCTATGGAGAAGAACGGGCAAGAAACTCCACGGACAATTCAATAATAGACACTAGTATGAATCATGCCTAAAGCCCATTGTCATAATACGACTTTCTCCGATCGAACTATTGTATTGAACATAAAATATAACGTTGTAGAATAATAATGCACTGGATTATTGAAATGGACGGTTCGTTGATTTATTATTAAAGTTAAACCCGTGGGCGGTAGAGTAACCTGTCAGTGTTTAATAAACAATGCTAGTATTGAGATGGTTTCACACGAAATGGAACAAATCGTGACGGTGAAATATATTTTGGTAGACAAAGTAGAATGATAATTAATTAACTACAAGTAGTTGTCCTACTATTTTATTAAGAGTTTTAAACTAATAGATAAGAAAAGTATGAAGTAGGAATATGGATGACTAAAATAATAGAGGTAGAAAACGTATACCTAGATGAACTGTGTGAAAGATCACACTAATATTATAAAGGCGAAAGTTTGTGAGTGTGTGTGTGAGTGTGTGTGTGTGTTTATATGTTTGTTACTTCTTCACGCTCAAACGGCTGGACCAATTTGGATAAAAATTGGAAGGGAGGTAGCTGACAACCTGGTTTAACATATAGGCTACTTTTTATCCCGATATTCCCACGGGATCGACATTTACGCGGGTGAAACCGCGGGGCGCAGCTAGTTGTATATATGGCCGGATAAGAAAGAAAATGGAACGTTGAAGGAGGAAACCGGCATGTTCTAGAACCAAAAAATTGAAGACCTGTACATCTACCAACCCGCACTGGGCCCGCGCGGGCCCATTCCCTCTCAAAGAGAAGAGGCCTGTATTCCAGCAGTGGGAGCACTTTGAGCTGATAAGAAAGAAAATTATGATGATGGATTGTGTTAACCTTTTGAACGCCACAGTCATGTATAGATGACAAACCAAAATGTGCCCAGCACGCCACGGTTCGACTATATGACAGATTTTGACGCCGAGGGCACGTTTTTGATTTTTTGACGTGTGGCGGTCAAAAGATTAAAGAAGATAAAGCGCTTGACCGCGTAGACAGGATTTATTCGGTACTGCACTTTTCTTTGAAACAGAAGTTTGATAGAAAAGTGATATAATATGTGTAAGATGATGGAAGGAAAGAAGTGAAGTTGTTAGGTATAGACTAAAAGAGAGTTATGGTAGAAAAAGACGTTCTGCGCTGACTCCAAATTACTTCGTATAAAAGCAGGAGCCTGACCAAAACAAGAAGAAAGATTTACTAAATACTAAAATTCAAAAAGGAAACATGCATCACCCAAAAAAACTAACATACCATCACGCCTTGGTTCCCCGAAGAGTTTGGCAGAGTCCAGAAGTATACCTACAGTACACTCACATTTCGCCAGTTATGTAAGTCCCATATAATAGGGGTCGAAGGTCAAGCCTATTGCCATCAACCGGGTACAAATCCAGACTCTGGGCTACTAATGAGAAATTCCAAATGGAAAAGCTCAATCACAACTTTGCCCGACCTGAGAATCGAACCCAGGTCCTCATGAGTCATGCTCAGCTTGCGACTACTAGACCAACGAAGCAGTCAAAAAACCGAATAAACTACACGTAAGAATCTTCACACTTATTTTAAGGGGCTTAGAGGACCTAAACGCAAAAAACACAAGTTTTAGAAACAAAAAAAGTATATGATCGACTACAGTAAACAAAATCAGAAAAATATATGATATTTTTCAGGATATATGCTAAAACCAAAATATATAAGTATGCTAACTAATTTGATACGATAGAAAAAAATCTTGAAGATACCTCTAAAAACTTTCTTTTTACAATCATTCTGATTTTTTGTCAGATTATTCCACAAGCAACATGTGTTTTAATTTTTTAGTCCAAACAATTGATATTTTGTAATTAAATAATTGCTTCATATTTTGCAATAAATTACTACGCAAACAAGGTCTATTATATAGCGGTCTTTATATAAATCTTGTTATGTAAAGCAAGCTATATTTGACCTCATTTTGAAGACTATTGGGTTGGAAAATTCTCATGGTTAGTAACTATGAAGTCGGTTCATAAAGTAAGAGCCGGTCAATGTGACTTATAATGTGCCGTGAACTGTCTGGCACGATATAAGTCAGTGTGGTCAGTGATCACCCTGTATAATGTCAAAGTTATATAAAGGAGTTGGTAATCTGTTTGACTGTATACTATACATCAAGTACTACACTGTACATCAAGTCATCATCTGCCTAGCCTTTTCCCAACTATGTTGGGGTCGGCTTCCAGTCTAACCGGATGCAGCTGAATACCAGTATTTTACATGGGGCGACTGCCTATCTGACCTCCACAACTCAATTACTGGGTAATACGATACCCCTTGCTAAGACTGGTTGTCAGACTTTTGGGCTTCTGGCTACCCGTAACAACTGTCAAAGATCCACGAAAGACAGCCGGGACCAACGGCTTAACGTTCTTTCCGAGGCACTGAGGGGTCTCGGTATGTAAAGATGGTCACCCATTCACAGACCAACCGCGGCAAGCCTGATCGAACGACTTGTGCGGCTGTTATTATTTAGCCACGGACCCCTCTGTACATCAAGTATGGTTTAAAAACTTTTATCTAAAGAATAAATATGGCGGTTTGACATATTTCCATTAAAAAAGCCGGTAAACCGCAATTTTAATTACTCATGTAAAAGTTATTTGCAGACAAAAAAAATCAGGCCAAAATCAAGGAATTTTACTCAGTAACACTTGAAACTGAAAACTGACATTTGACAACTTGCAATAAACACTTCATTCAATCGTTTAGTAGAAACCAATTCTTGATGTACAGTATAGTAGATACTTGTTGTATAGTATACCAGTACTTAATGGTTCAATAGATGATTTTCAATATTCTGCGGACTCATTGTATAAATCAAAATCAAAATATTTTATTTCACATAAACCTACATGGGCACTTATGAAACTTCAGAAGTAGGTGCACGGTTCCAATTGATCGTTTCCTATGGAGAAGAACCGGCAAGAAACTCCACAGTTACTCTTTTTAAAAATATTTGGCTTTTACAATGTTTCTAAATTACAGTAGGTATGGGAGGACAGCGTAGGCCTGTCAACAAGTACCAGGTACTTGATAAAATAAAAAATGGTCTACAGATCTAAAGTCTATAAGGCCTACAAAGTCCTCACATTTACAAAATAAGAATCTATCATAAGGATAAATCTATATCTATACATATAATAAAATTGTAGAAAAGTGGTGTCTGTACAATGGAAATATATTAAAAAAAAGTAGCAGGGGTTGTTATTATATCGATGCCGAACCCGAAAATGTAATTAAATTTTTTTTTGTCTGTTTATCTGTTTGTCTGTTTGTCTGCTGTGTTTGTGCACGCTAATATCAGAAACGGCTTATTCGATTTAGATGCGGTTTTCACTAATATATTGTAGTAAGCTTTACTTAACATTTAGTGTTTATTTCATGTCAATCGGTTCATAAATAAAAAAGTTATGTCAATTTAAAGAATCACGGCGAACATTTGTTAAGGTATTCTATCAGAGTACGTAAACGCCTCGCGCCTGCGCGTCCGTGGCTATATATACAAGGTGTAACGGAAAGGGGGTATCAACCCTGAAGGAGGAGAATGAAGATGAAAAAAAAAATTTGGACCTCCCATAGTAATAGCACATCAATGATTTACTATTACTATGGGAGGTCCAAATTTTTTTTCATATTTCGACCTATGTTCTTTGGGGAAATTTGTTCAGTTTCATGAGCACATTCACCTCCTTCAGGGTTGATACCCCCTTTCCGTTACACCTTGTATAAAGCGCGCTGAGAGCCGCGCCGCTGCCATAATTCCGATCCAGCCTGTCCCTTGCTGCCCTCTCCCAGCGACGCCCTAAGCCGAGGTCCGTACCCCACAGGGGGTGCCCTTAGCGTGTAGTCGCTTAGTTTTTAAGTTTAAGTATATTGTGTAGTCAAGTTGTGTATTATGCCCTGGCTGGAGGCCTTAATTTATTGAGGCATCCACAGGAAAGCCAGGTTAAGCAGTCGACAACCCCTCAGGTTGAACTGCGAGATGACCATTTCAAAAGAAAACGCGCCGCTGCCATAAGGATTCAGTTATTTGTAGCGAACGCACATATCCTGGAGAGTATAGGCGAATAGTTGGATTCGATTATTGCGATTCACTTGAATACTGACTGTTTGCATATTTCATTTATTTATATTTTAGGGTTTGTAGGTTAGGTTCTTTTTCTTAATTTTCTTTAAAATTTTGTAAGTATTTGGTATAGGTTAGGCGGTTCTTTCCTTGATTATTGGGTATTTACTTATCTTAATTTTTATTTAGGGTTTTGTAAATAAATATTGTAAGCATTTATTATTGGTTAGGCATTTCTTTCCCTGATTTTCGGTATACTTATCTTAATTTGTATTTAGGGTTTGTATATAAATATTATAAGTATTTGGTATAGGTTAGGCATTTCTTTTCTTGATTTTCTTTATTAAGTATAAGTTCATTAGCTTAGGTTAGTAATTATTTTTTCTAGCAATTCTTTTGTTTTATAAAGTTAGTACGTTTGTCTGTGTAGAAGAATAGCACCACCCCTGACTTCCCGTGGGTGTCGTAAAAGGCGACTAACGGTTTAACCGGAGAATGGGCAGCAGCGTTCTCTATGCATTCCACCACCATACCATACTGCGATCGCCAACCCGCCTGCCAAGCGTGGCGATTATGGCAAACCCCCCCAAAATTGGGGGAGGCCTATGTCCAGCAGTGGACGTCTATCGGCTGAAATGATGATGATAATGACGTTTGGTTTACACGTCTTAACACTTATTACTTAAACTGTGATAATTTTAGACTGTATTTATCTGTAAGTATTTATAATTTAATTGTTTACGATAGTACGTGTTTACTAAATAACTGTGTGTTAAGTAGTAAGTACTATTTTATTGTAAGAATGCCTCGAAGAAGATCCAACCTCTCCCAATGTAGCAGAAATGCTAAAAGGATGAGATTAGTTCGATCACAGGAATCTGAGAAAGGTCGTGAGGCAAAAGGCTCTCTGCACCAGGCTAGGTTTCGTGCTGCAGAAACTTCGACTCAGCGAGAATCTCGACTGAGTTCAAATCGTTCTCGAATGATGACAACTTGAAATAGGGAAAACGGGGAACAACGAAAGGCACGTTTATCTGTCGATCGCGAAGCTCACGCGCTATCGCGTGAGTCTGAGACTTTTGCTGTCAGGGAAATCCGCCTGAGCTCCCAGAGAGTACGGACAACAAATGCTCGATTCCAGGAGACACAGGACGAACGGGAAATACGTCTCACTGCCGATCGTGAAGCTCATACACTATCGCGTGAGTCTGAGACTTTCACTGATAGGGAAATTCGTCTGAGTTCTCAGAGGGTTCGGACAGCAAATGTTCGGTCTCAGGAAACACAGGAAGAACGAGAAATACGTCTCACTGCCGATCGTGAAGCTCAAGCACTAGAGTCTGAGACTTTCACTGAAATTTGCCTGAGTTCTCAGAGGGTTCGGACAGCTAATGCCCGGTCTGTAGACGGTATATGTAATTCAAAATATGCTGCCCGAAAAGTCACTATTCCACGCGGACGAAGTCGCGGGCACAGCTAGTAAAAAATAAAAACCCACTAAAACCAAGTGATATGATGCCCATTACAAGCACTAATAAAGAGGTGAAAAATTTGAATTGTCTGTATATAATGTCAAATAATAAAGAGATTATGTCAAAAAAAGTATGTAAAAAAATTATCTTGACTAGTGGCTCTTTCCTTGAACTCTCTTACTTTTACGGACTTTAACGTTCACAGTTTAGAATTTGTAAAAGTAAGAGATACAATTTCCGGTATAAAACGTCCACTGCTGAACATAGGCCTTCCCCAGCACCGGCACTTCGACTGGTTCGGTGCTTCTCGCCTCTAGCCGATTCCTGCGGCCTTCACCAGATCATCGATCTACCGCACCGTCCACCACATGTCCTTCGGGAGGCCTTCCAACGCTACGTCTTTCGGTACGCGGACACCACTCCCGAACCTTTCAGCCCCAGCGGCTATCTGTTCTGCGAGCAATATGCTCACTGCCACATAAGTTTGGCGATTCTTCGGGCTATTTCAGTGACCATGGTTCTCCTACGGATCTCTTCATTTCTGATTCGATCACGTAGGGAAACCCCTCTCCATTGCCCTTTGGGTGACTTTCAGCCTTCTAATGAGGCCCATTGTTAGCAACCACGTTTCAGTGTCTTATGAGAATGGAATTTATAGTGTCAAAGTAAGACACATGTCAAAGTAAATTATGTATCCTGTCGTTCTTTCTTTTTCTCTTTTTCCAATAGTGGATTCTTTTTGGTGGTATCATCATCATTATCCTCATTGACAGTTCTATTCCACCCACTGCTGACTATGTAGTAGTACGATTGACCATATCACTCTCTTGCCGTCTCATTGCCATCTCTAACGATAACAGCACAGTTATCATTTTGTATAGTTATCGTAGTAGCTCTTCTTCATCTGAATGAACAGTTGAGGTATTATTATCAAGGAATTACACTACATGCGAGAATACAATCAATTATAATAAAGCGCATCTAAAGTTTAACTGCACCCAAACCCGCGGTACGAGACTACTAATAGTTTAAACGGCGATTTCAGATACTAGAACAGAAAATCTACTTGGATCAAGATATGAAAGCAAGCTTATACACTCCATAGGCACCTTTCCAAAACTCCACCAAAAATGTAGGGGTAGGCACAAAATATACTCAATATTTATTGAAATTCCACAAGGTGAACTTAGGTAGTAGGTTATACAACTTATGATCATAGTGAACTCTGTCGGTACAGTGAAGTAGGAGAGAGGGAGAGGGCTTTAATATATTATTTTAGTAATGATTGTATACAAAACATCATCATCATCAGCCTAACGTTTTTCCAACTACGTTGGGATCGACTTCCAGTCTAACCGGATGCAGCTGAATACCCGTATTTTACATGGAGCGACTGCCTATCTGACCTCCACAACCCAGTTACTCGGGTTACCCAGTAAGTCTTACCAAGAGGTATTGTGTTAACAATTTTTAACACAATACCTCTTGGTAAGACTTAATACCTCTTGGTAAAACTGGTTATCAGACTTTCGGGCTTCTAACTACCCGTAACGACTGTCAAAGATCCACGAATGACAGTCGGGACCAACTGCTTAACATGCTTTCCGAGGCACGCAGGGGTCTCGGTATGAGATGGTCACCCATCCACAGACCAACCGCGGCAAGCGTAGCTTAACCTGATCTAGCACCTGTGCGGCTGTTATTATTTAGCCACGGACCCCTCCTAACTAATGAGCTCTAATGAGCACTAATGTCTGTTGTTTTCTGTAACTGCAGTGATGTGCAGCTATTTAATTTTCACTGTCTAAACATAGTCGATAGACTATGCCGAAGTTTTTGAACGTCACTGTCGTGTGTTTCTTGTTCTATGGCAGCTGCGCACGAGTTGATCTAATATGTTGCGCTCAATTTAGAGGACGAATTTACTCTATAAATAGTGATGTACTTTGCCGGTTTATTAGATTAGATGTTGGTTATGTTGCCAAAATGAGACTTTAGTGTTAGGGGGCGATGAGTTTCAGATTATTTCACCAGTATCTATCTACTTTATATATTTTTTTTATTGTACTCATCATTATGAACAACTTTTACTATGGGACCAAACCTGAATTCGCGAAAAAAAAAATCAGCTGTTCCCTACATTTATGTTCGTACTCGTATAACTCGTCAAAATGTAGGGAACGGCTGATTTTTTTTCACGATTTAAGGTTTGGTCCCATAGTAAAAGTTGTTCATAATGATGAGTACAATGACCTCTCAAGAGGTTGTTAATGTTTTACCAATAACCCTGTATATCCTACTAGCTCCTGCCCGCCGCTTCGCCTGCGTGGTTGTCAGTATTAACACACGTACAACCTAACTGAGCTAACTGTAATGTATATGAGTAAAATAACTGAACAGAAAGTATGAGAAGTATGTGTACGAGTAAGTATTGATTTTTTTTCTCTTTTATTGATGTGTGATTCTTTATAATTGGTTTCTTTATTGTTCAGGTTTATTTTTAACCGACTTCTAAAAAAGAAAAAAAAAAATCAATAAGACTTAGAAATTTTCCTATTTTTTTATTTTTTTTTGTAGAGATTTTGCTGGCTCAATTACAAGCATTTGTACACCGTCTGGCATAACATAGAGCTGCTCTCTTTCTTATCTTCATATAAAATTATTATTGTACATACATAATTATGTTCAACAAATAAATAAATTTATAGAGGCGTGAAGATTGAACTCGGGACGTTGTTATATATGCTAGTTGCGCTGCAAATTTTGCTTGCGCGATGCAGGATTTTGCGTGACGTCAGTATGATGAGTAGTTTACATGTGGCGCTGTATATGCCGCCACAAATTACTTATGACTTATGTATGAACTTTCAACTTCTGTCCTTTACCTCCACAGTGGCTCTGTGGGCGGGAAGCCTTATGGATTTATGTCTCTGACCTCCACCACCATTCAATTACATGGTCAAGCACTTTATTATCAGGATGACGTTTACACGAGTGTTTACAAACTCACTGGGAACGTTTGCATGTAAACGGGACGCGAGATGATAAACCGAAGGCCGGTTGCCCTCAGAGGATTTATATGGTTGACATTAAAAGTGGATGGGAAGGATGAATGGTGGTGGTTTCAGTGGTGTATTCAGATGGTAATGGTGGTTATGATGAATATGAGAATGTAGGAGAGATATCTATTCTCATAAGAAGTTATCTTAATATTAATAGAGTGCTGAAGTTCAAAAAAAAATATAATAAAATCGGCCCAGAAAGCGGTGGCGAGTTAACCTGGACGCGAGGGCTGGTGAGGGAAAACAGTTCCTGGATAGACTTGGAGTAGAACTCCGCCCAACAGTGGGACAGTAAAGGCTAAACAAAAATCTACATCAATCAGCCTTTTCCTAACTGTGATGGGGTCGACTTTCAGTCCAACTGAATCCAGCTGAATACCAGTATTTTACTTGAAGCGACTGCCTATCTGACCTCCACAACCCAGTTACTCGGTAACACGATACCACTTGGTAAGACTGGTTGTCAGACTTTCGGGCTTCTGACTACCGGTCTAAAGATCTATGAATAACAGCCGGGCACTGAGGCATGGAGGGGTCTCGATATGTTATGAATGGTCACCCATCCAAGGACTGACCTCGGCAAGCAAAGCTTAATTTTCGATCAACCCGTGCGGCCGATATTATTTAGCCAAAAATCTCGTTTTAAAATATCTGTAATCTTTTTACTCTGAGAAGGTTAAAAGACGAAGAAAGTGAAACCTATTATAGATAGACTAGCTGTGCCCCTCGGTTTCACCTGCATAAGTATCGATCCCGTGGGAATTTTGAGATAAAAACTAGTCTATATGTTAATCCAGGGTGTCAGCTACCTCCATATAAAATTTTATCAAAATTGGTCCAGCCGTTTGAGCGTGAAGAAGTAATAAACATATAAACACACACACACTCACAAACTTTTGCCTATAAAATAAAGTATTAGTGTGATAAATAGTTTCGTTTTGATATTTTTTCCGACTTTAAAGAAGAAAATACCACAAATAAAGTATTTTGACAAAGTCCATACGAAGACAGTCTGAATTTTGGTGCCGAAACTCCAATTCTATGCATATTTAAAACTCCTCTGTGAAATCAATGTAGGTTATAATCAAAGTTATTTTGTATTCGCTCTAACAAGAGACAATATTTAAAATAATAATATGTACATTTATATGAAAAAATAAGTAAAATAATCAAAGGGCATCAAAAAATTCGTCCGCATCGCTGTCAACAGGAACAGTGCCCAAAAGGCTAGGCTAGCAGCAGCATTGCTACGTCGAATGGCAATGCTAATTCTTTGGCCAAGAAATAGGCCAGCCCTCTGGTCACGTGAAGAGTCGGTCAATTAATCAAAGTTAATTCAGAATTCTATGCATATTTAAAACTCCTCTTTGAAATCAATGTAGTTTATAATCAAAGTTAATTCAGTAGACATTTTCTTCAACCCATTTCTAACGACACGGGAAATGTCGGGTGGTCCACAATATCACAGCAAATCCAAACGCAAAATTGGGCCAACATCGTCGAATCGCAATTCCGCCTCAGCTGGGTATCCTTTTCAAACGATTGTGAAATAGGTCGAAACTAATCGGAAGTGTTAATGGGAATCGATGTATCGAAACTATAATCGATTGAGAATCGGTATGAATGAAAGCTATTAAAAGAACGGCTATATGTGGGAGTGAATGAAGGAGTGAATGAATCGGGAAATGCAGTCGCTTTCATATTTGCTTTGGTTGTTCTATATTTAAGAGGAGTGATGTAAGATTGTACGTGCAGGACGACTGAACGTACTGGCGAGGAAATGAAATTTATTTTTATGCCTTATTTATTTTGTGTTTGTTAGAAGGCAAGTCTTTATCAGTTTTCAAATTCTTTTCTTTATCAAGTCAGCACAACTATAGAATAAAAACTGTTTTTAACTGCTTAATATTTTTTTAATTCGATCGGACATGTAAAGAAGATTTGGAAACCTGGCAGGAGCTTTACTTTGTGTTAATAATTTCATCACCACGGCTCTCAAATGGTGAAGAAGGACATTACATCGTGAGGAAACCGGCATGTCCTAGAACCAAAAATTCGAAAACTTGTGACATCTAGACCAACCATACCAACCCACACTGGACCCGCATGGTAGATCACAGCCCACTCCCTCGCGAAGAGAGGAGGCCTTTGTCCAGCAGTGGGAACATTATAGGCTTATTATACTTTTAATTATACTATGTAAAGAAGACAGCTCAATGTTGTTACGATGCAATATATTGCTGAGTCGGTAAAGCAGATTCTAACGCGCAATGAGCAGACAAAAATAGCCCTTAAGGTTACGGACATAATTATTATGTCCGTCGTGTCCGTGTGTGTACTTAGGTTTAAAGTTTTTAAAAAAAGACATAAAGTTACTTACATGAGAACTATGCTTAAAATAAATTATATAAAGCTCGTCACAGACCTCACGGTAGCAATTACGATTTTGGGATGCATGAAGAAGCCTCCTCGTGTAACGCAGTTTGTTCCGCAGGTTACTCAACTGAACCGAGCGCTCAGCGTATCCTGGACAGTCACACCAAACACCTTATTTGACTGGCCAATTCTTCCCTTGCGCCGCACCCTTCCACCGGAGTCTGGCTTCAAGCAGCCTGCTGTGTTTCGTCGATGCGTGGGAGTTACAGTGCTTTATTAAATGCATCTTCTGGGCACGCTCGTTCCATCATAGGCCTCTTCTACCGCTTTCCATCAGGCGTGATTGAGGTCAAGAGTGGGCTCATTCAGCAATAAAAAACAATACACCTGACCCCGTCCCTTGCATTTTTCAAATTTGGGATCTAACGGAAATACATAATAATGTTTTGGGGGATCCAACGCCAAAAATATTAAACTGGGATTCAAAAGTGGGATCCAACGAAAATAAATCCCCCGTACTGGTTTCATTGCAATGATACAGATAAAAACTTTTGGTCAGTGCCACTCTCTGCTAAACTGGAAAGTCAGAATAGAGATACAGTTATTACATTAGGACTAAAATAATTATGTAGGTCGCCGCTAAGAGCTTTAATTTTAAACTAAATTCTAAGAACGTCTAAACTTCTATTGCTATTAAAAAGATAATAGACAGCCTATGTATGTATGCCTATATGAATTTTATAGGTGCCTAAATAATAGGTAAGTATAAAATACAAAATACATAGTGCTATAATTTTAAAATATACTTGCTTGAATTATTTATTTTTATTGATAGCAAAGGCATTTTGTATATAAATTCAATTGGCATCATTAAAATTATAATAAGAAAAAATATATAGCTAATATTCTCGTACCAACACAAAAGAAAAAGATAGTCAAGAAAAGAAAGAAAGGAAGCAATTAATGACATGGATGATTTTCAGATGAGACCTTTATGAAGCCACTAGCAGCGCCCCGCGGTTTCTTCGCGGTGGGAATTTCGAGATAAAAACGATCCTATGTCCTTCCCCGGGATGCAATCTATCTCTCTGCCAAATTTTATCGAAAACCGTTCAGTGGTTTAAGCGTGAAAAGGTAACATACAGAAAGACAGAGTTACTTTCGAATTTATAATATTAGTATGGATATCTATCTATCAATAGGTCTGTGCTACTACCTAAGTACGGACATGTCAAAGGAAAGCAAAACATTATAAACTCGAGCACTCTATGGCTCTATTCCAGCTAGCCATTGTTGCTAGTTCTCACTATGAAAACATAACGGTAACAGTTTCAGTGTGCTGAAATACATGCCTTAGTATTGCGATGATGTGTTAATGTTCAGTAGTCCTGGTTTCGTTTGTGGGTTAATTAGGGTGTTTGAAATGTCCGGTTCCTCATCAAAAAACAACAAAAATAGAAAATATTGAATATATAAAAAAAAAAAAATGATGAGGTAATACTTAAGTGGCTGTGGGCAGGGCACATTGCTCGCAGAACAGATGGCCGATGGGGCCGAAAGTTTCTACAGTTGCGACCGCGTACCGGAAGACGTAGCGTTGGAAGGCCTCCCACAAGGTGGTCCGACGACTTTGTGAAGGCCGCAGGAACCCGTTGGATGCGAGAAGCACAGAACCGGTCGAAGTGGAGGTGCTGAGGGGAGGCCTATGTCCAGCAGTGGACGTCTTTCGGCTGAAATGATGATAATGAATGATTAATACAGTAAGCAGGTTTACTGGTTAACAGCAAGTTAAGACGACATGAGTAGCTTCAAATATTACCTACGAGCCCCAAACTAGACAGTTAGTCTGTATCTTGGGGCTCGGAGTACGAATTCCAGAGTGGAGACAAGAGAGAGGATTTCAGGTATGGTATGTTACGTGTATATGTGTGATGTTTGTGTGGTGTGTGTGTGTGTGATGTGTGAGTGGCGTGTGTGCGTCTGGTGTGGGTGTGTGATACCAGCCTATTATTGTCCTACTACAGGGCAAAGGCCTCTTCTTATACACAGAAGGTATATGACAATTGATGACCACGCTTGCTCAAGGCAGGTTGGTGATTTCAGACTTCAGACTTTTTGGCTTTTTTTTTATTTCAGTATTAATTACAGCTACACCCAGCGGTTTTTCCCGCATAAGTCTCGATCCCGTGGGAATATCGGGATAAAAAGTATCCTATGTCCTAATCGAGGTTATGGTCTACTCCTCTGCCAAATTTCATCAAAATCAGTTCGGCCATTTTAACATGAAAGTGTAACAAACAAACATACAAAAATCAAATCTTTTCTACATCTTACGAATTTATACATTTCCTAGCAAGGGTAAATATTACTAATGGATAAAAAAATATGTTCAAATGTTTAAGTAACTTCCGTGTTTTATTATCGCATCCAAATCAATTAATTATTTTCCTTTTTTGTTAAATAAGTAGGTATTGGTAATTTTGGATTTCAACATATTAGTTGGTCTCCATAGCTTGGAGCTTAATGGAGTCTATTTTTGGCAGTATTTATTCTCAAATGCCTTCTTGTCAAAATGCTGAACCAAGTGTCCCAAGAGTGTCTTTTACCAAATTCTTGTGCTAACTACAAATTCACTTAAAAATCCACATCCGTTTTACTCCATTCGAAATTCCAACATCACGACAACTCTGTGTATCAATCAATCAATCAGTGCTGAATCAATCGACAACGAGCGGGTCGCGCCACGAATTTGTTCTTAAATCTACGAGTATCCGTATCCGTTTCCGGCTTTAAATAGTGGCACGTGCCCGTTTGTAGGTTGGGGAAGAATGACAAAGATGTTTGTTTTTTTTTTTTGGGTGCAAATGACATTTTTTGGGAGATATGTCGGGATTTGTTATTTTGGGGAAAAAGTGGGTGAGAATTTTTTTTTTGTTATATTCAACAAGTACTTACCATATTGTATAGTATACCTTCCATATTGATTGCACTCACAGATATAAGTCTATGATTGCACTGATATGGAAAACGGTTTGAAAAAAAAATACAATTAAAAAATAATTCCATTTTCTAGGTCTAACACTACATAACTACCTAATATGTCAGGATATATTACCATGAGGAATCAAACCATGTACCAATGTCGTAAAAGCTGCTATTGTGCCACTAAGTTAATAATACCATCGAAATGAAAACTATTTTACCCTCTACCGCTGTTGTTACACAAAGCTGCAGACCATACTTAGTTTTACTTATTATGTTTGCCCAGAATTTAAGTGGCTTACAGGACCTAAGCACAAAAAACGCGTTTTAGAAACAATAAAAGTATTATATGATCGACTACGGTAAACAAAATCAGAAAAATATATGATATTTTTCAGGATAAATGCTAGGTAGACAGTGTGTTGAAAACATAATACAACTAATTTGATACGATAGAAAAAAATGATGAAAATCTCTAAACACTTTCTTTTTCAAAAAAAAAAACATACTAATATACATACAATCATTCTGATTTTTGTCAGATTATTCTACAAGCAACACACTAATAGTACTAGTTTTTTAGTCCAAACAATAGATTTTTTGTATTTAAATAATTGCTTCATATTTTGCAATAAATTACCAGCGTTGTGTCATCGCGCTTCTCTTTCTTTTCTATGCAGTCCGACAGTGACCGTGCTTTAGGTCATGTAAGCCCCTTAACCAGAAAGTTTCTCATCCGGTTAAGTTTGGTTAAGTTAAGTTGTAGGTTCGAACCCAGACAGGCGCTTTACTTTGTGTAAATTATTCCATCACCGCTGCTCTCAAAACGGTGAAGGAAAACATCGTGAGGAAACCGGCATGTCCTAGAACAAAAAAATCGAAGACATGTGACATCTGCCAACCCGCACTGGGCCCGCGTGGTGGATTACGTCCCACTCCCTCGTGAAGAGGCGGCCTGTATCCCAGCAGTGGCTGATTATGTATGTGTTAACCGGATGGCAAGCAGACGCATTAGCACATACACTTACAAAACCACAATTTAGAACACAATCCATCCATTTAATAGAACACGGAAGCCGGGGCAGACATACATACATACACAGTTCTTAAAACACATTATTATGTTCCCAGAACATAAGTAATGAAGGAAATTCGTTTCCTTGTGAAACTACAATTCTTACTATTTACATATGCGGGCATGGAGTAACGTTTAAATGGAGTGTTAATGCCAGGAGTGGCTCGCAATATTGTTATGTGGCTCTCATAATCTTAGAGTTCGCTATAAATACATGGATCTTCATTTGCGCTTTTAACGGTTTCGCATCATTCTACAAAAAAAGTTGTTTATGTGTCAGTAATACTTTAATTACCTGAATCAATTACATTTATTCTCTTTCTTTTAAAATACATTTTGTTGGTTAGTCATTGTTAGTTTATAAGAAAAATAACCATCGAATAACGCAATGAACAATACTTTAGATTTGTTATTTTCTTATCTATCGTTCCAATCGTTATCGTAAAAAAAAAAATTAAAGGTATGTTATTGTAACACAATCTCAATATCAGCATGTAGGTTGTCGTGGTCGTCATTGTATGAGATTACCCCGCAAGCGTATTTTACTAGCCTACCCTTTTAATTTTGTACATGCTAAGGTTATCCGTAAAACATTACGGCAAGCGATAGTAGAGTAATAGTAGAAACCTGTAGCTTGTATAATTTTTCTCTTAATACTACAATGGTTATTACTATAATAGCCCGGTGTACAATAAAAAGAAAATAGTGCAAAATAAAAATGACAAGTCAGTCTTTAACTCTACAAAGTATGGAATGAGCACTCCATTTTTTAGTGCTCTGTGTAAACACTTAAGTTTACGATTGACGCATGTAATAGAAATTGCTACTTTAGTAAGTTTATTTGTAGAAAGTGATTATGTGTATTACATTACTTTTTATTGTAATATAAGATTTTGTGTGTTTGTTTTGTGGTAGATATGGTTTAAATAAGTTGAAAACTGAAAGGAGTAGTATGTAGTAAAGAGTTAGTTTTTAAGATAGATAGGTATATTATGAAGTCGCTACATATAGCGTGTTCTCTATAAACTAATAATAAAACTGAAGGCTTTGTTTGGTTGTTTGAACGCGCTAATGTCGAGAACTACTAGTCGGATTTGAAAAATTATTTTTGTATTTGTCAGCCCAATTTTTCAGGAATAGGCTATAGGCACGAATAGGAATAGGCTATATAGCTATAGGCTACTTAAGAAATTACTCTTAGGAATCGAGCAAAAAAAAAAGTCAGAAAGGAAGCTAAGCGAAAACGAAGTAATAGGGCGATGCGACGCGATGGGGTGGGTCGGAGAAACAAGAAATTTTACGCGGACAAAGTCGCGGTCAGAACCTAGTCTGGAATAAAATAGGTGAGGCGTCTGTAGACTAGTGTAGACCGGAGGATTTTAAACACCTTATTAACGCCTGAAACCTTCTGTTATCTACGTTACGATTTTTTTTTCTAACATGCTGAAAATGTGCTCTTCTGTAATTTTTAACTTCCTAGATAATTTTCTTTATATGTCGTGATCGCTCACTGGATAAGGCCTTTTTTTTTTTTTTTGCGGATGGGAAATCATCAAATGACTCCTCCCGCTCTGGGTGGAGCGGAAGGGAGTGTCAGACTCTTACTGACTAAAACCCACCCGTGTTCCTTCCTTAGCCCTTTATGTTCCGGGCCAGCGGTAACCCTTTCAGACAATCCCGCTGGCCCGGCAGGCTTCGGCCCTAAGGGGCCCCTCCTCGATGCTGACATCTCTTTGAGGCGCGCGTGGAACACATACGCGTTTCATAAATGAGGTCGTGAGTACAAATCCGGGCAAGTATAAGCAGTGTGACTTTTCAGTTCATTATGTACTTTCTGAGTTTATCCTGGACATTACTGACATCAGTGAAGGAAAACATCGTGAGGAAACCAGGGGGCCTAAAAAGGCCACTTTGGCAGAATTATAAAAGGCTAACATTATGAATCATAATGGACAGTTAACTGTTAAGAGCGTTTACGCCGTACGGCACATCACACAAACTTTCAAGCCCTTGTTTTTCGAAATTAATGAACCGATTTTAATGAAACTTCATACGCATAAGCAGGATACAAAGGTCTAAAAAGTTAGTAGAAAACATTTTCGAAATGTTTTATTTAAATAAAGATAACTGGAAATCTCTGTTTCTATGGAAAGTTTAAAATCGGTCTAATTTGGCTGTAACACTATTTTTCGAAAATGTTCTCTGCTAACTTTTTAGACCTTTGTATCCTGCTTATACGTATGAATTTTCATTAAAATCGGTTTATTCACTACGAAAAACAAGGGCTTGAAAGTTTGTATGAAGTTCAATTCGGCGTAAACGCTTATCGAATCCCATTGGTGAAGTATTTTTCAGTAATTTTTTTTTGTCTGTGCTAAAATGCCAATTTCTCCAATCCAAATCCAAACCCCATCTCTTTGATAGTAACTACGTAGTGCAGCGAAAAAAGAAAAACACGGACTGTCTTCAATATAATATGATTCATAATGTTACCCTTTTATGATTCTGCCAAAGTGGCCTTTTTAGGCCCCCGGGACTTATAGTTAATATAAGTCGGAAATCGCCAACCCGTCTTGAGCAATCGTGGTGATCAATACTCTTGCCTTCTTCTTGTAGGAGAAGATGCCTTTACTCTGCCGTAGGACAATAAAAGGCTGGTACACTGAAAGAAATAAGCAGTAAATTTAAACGAAGAAACATTGATCTGAACAGCTTTAAACATCCGTGGTTCCATATGGCATATGAGCCTAGTATATGAGCCTAACGTTCTAAACAGTAACGTAAACTAGAAAGATACGGTATCAGAGGTCCAGCGAAAGAATGGTTTCAATCTTATTTAACTGACAGAAAACAGGTACCTAACGAGGATATCTTCTAAAGTGTTACTTAATTGTTATGTTGTTCAATTTTGTATTGAACAAATTAAGTAACACTTTAGAAGATTTTGATTCTGAAGCACGGACTAATTGCTGTGGTGTACCACAAGGTATTATCTTGGGGCCATTATTGTTCCTTCTTTACATAAATGATTTGCCTCAGTCAATAAAACATCAATGTGTATTGTTCGCCGATGACACCACTATTATTACTAAATGTAAAAATTTACAAAAAATTTACATTGAAATTAAGCAAGCATTAAATGACATTATAAAATGGTTAGATACTTATTAATAAATTAAAAATAAATATTTCCAAAACGAATGTGCTTTATTGCAAAACATTTAAAAGTAAACCTGTACGCCTTAATGTTGCATTTAACAATAATAATATAGAACAGGTACGTAGTGCAAAATTTCTGGGTGTAATACTTGATGAGCATTTTACTTGGAAGAATCACATCGAAATAATAAAAAAAAAAAATCAATCAGTTCGTATTTGCCTTAAAAATAATTAATAATATCACATCTTTGATGCCTTAATGGTGTATCACGCATACGTCTGCTCACCAATACGATACGGTATAGTGTGGGGAAACTCTTCCGAAATGGCGAAGATCGCCCAAAAAAATTATTTTCGTACAATATTCAAAATGCAGTGGTCTGACTCATGCAGGCCTATATTCAAATCGCACAATCTATTGACTGTCCCATGCATTTATATTTATGAAATTGCCAGGTTTGTGAGGTCCAATCTTGAACTATTTGAACTGAAAGATAACACAAATAAAAGGAAGATTACACATTTAGATTTTGAAATGCCCGTTCCAAAGCTAGAACTTTTTTCGGCGGAGTTGCGTTTACATGGCTCCCCTAATTTACAATGCTTTGCCTAGGTCAATTATTCAACTACCCTTCAATAAGTTTTGTGTTGCGTTGCGGAAGTGGTTGTTACAAGGTTTTTATTCGATAGATGAGTTATCCTTCAAAAGTGTCCCTTTAAATTTTATACACTAAAGCTCAGATATATTTAACTGTTAAATAATTAATATCTTAAATGTAAAAACTTGTACTATTGCATGCTAAATATTGGCCAAATGTGTGTTACTAAATATTTTATTATAAGAACTGTACCTACCATATTTGATGCAATAAATGAATTGAATTGAATTGATTATTTTTTACAGCAGTGCTATTCTGTTAAAATATCACCGTGATAGGGTACTGAGCTGTCATTCCACCTGATGCAAGTGATTGACACTATTGACAGCTCACTTCATCTATGTTTTCATCATCATCATCATCATCATTTCAGCCGAAAGACGTCCACTGCTGGACATAGGCCTCTCCCAAAATGGGGAGGATTTGCCATAATCGCCACGCTTGGCAGGCGGGTTGGCGATCGCAGTATGGTATGGTGGTGGAATGCATAGAGAACGCTGCTGCCCATTCTCCGGTTAGACCCTTAGTCGCCTTTTACGACACCCACGGGAAGTATGGGGTGGTGGTATTCTTTAAGTCCGGCACCACACAGACTCTCTATGTTTTCACGGTGAGATTTTACAGAATAGCAATACTGATCCGAAACGAGTTAAAGCTTGAGGCAAAATGTTACCGTCATGACAGTAAACTTTAACGTTTTAAGTAGCTAAAAGGTCATAAAATTAACTGTTTTATTAATTTGGTGATATCGTTCAAACCATTTAAATTTACTTACATTAGTGTAATGGTGGTTTTCCTTTTTTTTTCAGTAAATAATATGTTCAATCATTAAAAGTTACTGTTTTGTCTTTTACTGTTTTACAAATCTTACTGTATAAAGTCACTAAGTCTTAATGAAATCGCTTTAATGTGGTGTAGTAAGAAATTATTTTTGTCAGTGTATAAAATTCTTTCAAGCGAGCACAACCACGGGCAAAACTAACACACTATCGCGTATATCTCAACAGAATCAAATACAGTCGTATTGCAGCTCAGTTCATAGATTATGCAGACAATATAATACGAATAATAGAAGATAGCGATAATATTAGCATAATAAACTGACAGCTACGCCGTATTGAGCGGTTATTTTAGTTCAATACACACTATACTTTACACCAGGGGTGGCCAACCGGTCGATCGCGACTATTAGTCCAGTTGATCGTGGCAAGGCAAAAAATATTCCCAACTACCTGATTTTGCTAATCTAGCGAAAGATGCTCAAACACAATGCTCACATTAATATAAATAAGTATGTTACTAAGAATAATTTTCAGTTTTATCTTTTCCCTCTTAATAAAATAAAAAACACTACATAATTGTGTACTGAACTATGCTGTTTCATTTAAGATTTCAAGAAGTATGTAATTGGTAGATCGCGCAGGGTGTCGTCAGTGAACAGTAGATCCTGGGTCTAACCAAGTTGGCCACCCCTGCTTTATACTATGCGTTAGGTCTTGGTACACCGATAAATATATTTTAAGGCAAAAATTGGTGCAATATCCAAAAACCGGATCAGTGCGAGTCGGCCTCGCACATGAAGGGTTCCATACCACAAGACATAGAACGCCGAAACAACAAAACATGTTTCTTGTAGGTATGAAGATCTCCTTTAATTTTTAACCATTTTCATTATTTGTTGTTATAACGTTAATAGAAATGTACATGTTGTGAAAATTTAAATTTATTACGGTTCATGAGATACAGCCCGTTGATAGACCGACGGACAAATAGCGAAGCCTTAGTAATAGGGTCCCGTTGGCACCCTTTGGTAACCCTAGTTTTAATATAACATTTTTATATAACATTGACATTTGCCATTATTATATTATTGTGACATTTTTAAAGTAATTCAAACGATTTGACATTAATTTGTATTTTGTATTATTTAATTCTCGTAATTGTTATTTAAAATTATAATAACTTTAAATTTGTGTAATTAAATAAAAATACCTATGTTTTGCATGCCCATGTACCGGTAGAGCATGGAGGACTCTTATAATAAAACATCTATGTACTAAATACCCATGTTTGCAAACCAATAAATGATTTGATGATGATTTGATTTGATTTGAATAGTTTTTTTTTTATCATTGTTCCTCTCAACCGAAGCACCTGCCATCCAATCTCTTCACCACCCTTGGTTGACTGGTAGAGAATGCTTAAGGCATAAAGTCCGCCTTTGTACCTTTTTGTGCGAAAAGTTTAAATAAATAAATAAATGATTTTAGAGCAGTGGTGGCCCAGTGGTAACGACCGCCTCTTATGAGTAGTAGGTCATAGGTTCGAACCCTGTCAGGCGCTTTTATTTGCGCAAACTATTTCATCACCACTACTCTCAAAACGGTAAAGGAAACATCGTGAGGAAACTGGCATGTCATAGAACCAAAAATTCAAAGACAGTATGTGACTTCTTCTAACCCGCATTGGGCCCGCGTGGCCCACTCCCTCTCACAGAGAGGAGGCCTGTTTTATCCTCTACCGATCGTTAGTTTTCCCGACAGTTCATTTTGTTTGTGTATGTATGTATCTAATATCCCCTTACTTCCCGTGGGTGTCGTAAAAGGCGACTAAGGGTCTTGCCGGAGAATGGGCAGCAGCGTTCTCTATACATTCCACCATCATATCAGGGATGCCCCCCAAAATTGTGGGAGGCCTATGTCCAGCAGTGGACGTCTATCGGCTGAAATGGTGGTGGTGGTGGTATCTAATATCTATGTATTCTTATAATTTATAATTATTTCCAAGCTATTTATCCTGTATGTTGCACCTGCCATGTTTTGTCTCTATCACCCTTAGGTTGACTGTACCTAGAAAATACCTCAGGCACTAAGTCCGCCTTTGTACAGTATTTTTTTTCTTGTAAATAAAGTTTTAATAAATAATTTCAGCCTTATAGAAAAATTAACATTGAACTGATTTAAGTCAGCCATTAATATTATTTATGCGAGTCTACGAAACCACTCGAACTCTTGCAAATAAATCTGATAATATCACGCTTTATGAACACATTTAGATGACCGCTTTTATCAATGAACATAATACGTCCCACTTCCAACAAAAAACATGTCTCCGGCGCCCATGTCATTGAATATAAGCCAAAATTAACAAAACGTAAAGAAAACAGTGAAAATAAATTAATCACAAGACAAAATATATCATGGATGCACCTCCGATTACGTAATACGACGCAAACGTGCTTTTTACTTGCGTTTTCCACGATTTTCCCGCGCTGAAAGAAGTTAAACAAGGACGCAGATAAAACAACTCTAGTTTTCACTGAGCGTTAGAAAAAGATAGATGTATATCGAGCTTTCCCCCGCGGTTCCAATTACAGCGCGCGCGCACCGCTGAAAGCTTTTGCGCGAGCGCGAACTCAACTGACTCGAGTATTCAGTCGTCATTCAGAGCTGGGTGCGTGCGGTCGTCTTGTAAATGTCGAACAATAATCGAATTTTCACGTACGGAGCTAAACTTTTGATGTGACTGTGTCCAAGTGATTGTGTTTTTTGACATTTAGTGACGTTTTGTGTTATAAACTGATACTTCGGAGGCTGTAGTGACATTCTGTGACATTGCGGATACCCCGAGCGGGAATTGTGTTCATTCCCAGAAGTTGGTAAGCCGATTTGTGTTATTTTAAGATATAATTAAATATAGACTGGCGGCATTTATATATGAAAATATAATTAGTTTCATACGTAGTGAGTCAGTATTCTCGGTATTGTTTTTTTTTTTGGTGTGATTAGATAAAGTAGGCAATTTTTCTTAGAATTGAAAATTAATTGGGTGTGAATTGGTGGGATGTTGTTTGAGAATAGAAATAATGATGTAACAAGCTTTTGAGTACTTACTTGGCTTACCGCAAAAAAGTATTGTTTTAGGTGCTTAAATAGCATAGAGTATAATTTAGTTATAATTATCAGGAACAGTTAAATACGTTTCAAATTCGGTTAGTTTAACTAAGTATTATTTATTTGCATCATATAAGTTGCATGGTAACTAATTTTGTTTTTAAAGGCAGAATGTCTCAGACCTAATATAGTTACTTAATGTAATTATTTTCGTGATTTTTTTTTCTAAACGGTTGCTATTGATTTTTTATGAAAGAAAAATATTTCCGAATTAAAAAATGTTTCATATTATTTTACACGTTACTCAAAGGATGATCGAGCGAAATAAAGGTACTTAGTCTAACAAATAGAAGAATGAAACATTTCTACATAAGTATCCTACAGCCGGTCGATTCTGTAAAAATCTCACCGTGAAAACTTAGGTAAAGTGTTTGCTAGGAATTGACACTATTGACAGCTCACTCCACGCTCACTTCACCTAAAATTTCACGGTGAGATTTTTACAGAATAACACCGCAGATCTTAAAGAAATGTCAGAAAAGACTTAAATTTTAATATGTATAATACCAGTCTATTATTGTCTCCACTGCAGAAAGGCATCTTCTCATACAGAGAAGGCACGTGCATTGATCACAACGCTTGCTCAATACGGGTTGGCTCTTTCAGACTTATATTAAGGGGCTTACAGGACCTAAACGCAAGAAACGCAAGTTTTAGAAACATTAAAAGTATATCATCGAATACAGTAAACAAAATTCAGAAAAATATATGATATTCTTCAGGATATATGCTAGGTAGATAGTGTGTTGAAAAACATAATACAAATAATTTGATACGATTGAAAAATTCATGAAGATACTTCTAAAAACTTTCTTTTTACAATAAAAACCATACTAATATACATACAATCATTCTGATTTTTTGTCAGATTATTCTACAAGCAACATGCTAAAACACTAGTGTTTTAATTTTTTAGTCCAAACAATAGATTTTTTGTAATTAAATAATTGCTTCATATTTTGCAATAAATTACATTTTAAATTACATTGCGTTGTGTCATCGCGCTTCTCTTTCTTTTCTATGCAGTCCGACAGTCACCGCGCTTTAGGTCATGTAAGCCCCTTAAATAAACTTCTACATATTATTTATTAAATAAGTATATAAAATAAAAACAGCCAACTTATGACAAAAATGCGTTGGTATAATAGCCAAACTTGAAAGAAAAACGCCAACAATTACCTAAAGGACATTGTCTTTGTCTTTAATAATAAAAAGGAGAACCTAACAAAAAAGGAAACGTCCAAGCAATAAATAAATCTTTACAAAGACACGATCCTGAGGATCCTGAGGAATCGAACCAGTGTCCCTTTTAGCATTCAGCCGGCGTCCTAACGCGTAACACGTGGCAAACAATGTGTTTTTGTTGCTTAACGAACAGAGAAATGAATGGAGACTGCGAGATGCTAAAAATATGAATTGAAAATGGTTCTTTTTAAGCTATGCGTGTTTTGTCAGTGAAATTGAATTATTTATTATGTAAATAGCATATCAGAATCAATTTTACAAGAGATATAGAAAAAAAAACTGGCCAAGTGCGAGTCGTACTCGCACACAAAGGGTTCCCTACCACAAGGCAAAAACGCCGAAAAAAAACACGTTTGTTGTATGGGAGCCCCCCTTAAATATTTACTTTATTTTGTTTTTAGTATTTGTTGTTATAGCGGCAACATACATACATAATTCGTGAAAATTTCAACTGTCTAGCTATCGCGGTTCTTGAGATACAGCCTGGTGATAGACAGACGGACGGAAAGACAGCGAAGTCTTAGTAATAGGGGACCCTATTTTTACCCTTTAAAAAATAAGCAAGATGTAGTCGCCATTTGCTATTTGACTACCCTTGGGAAGATGTGGCGCAACAAATTCAGGGGTCAGTTTCTTTTAGAGTTCAGACATTATCTTGGTCAGATAATGTTAGCAACTTGTAGATTACTGTCTGAAATAGTATTTTAAGGAAAAACCACACCGATTTCAGTGGACCTGTCTGGTCAGTGCAAGCGTTTGTCATCAGTAATCGTGTAACTCAACTCAGAACTTAAGATAACAGCCTAGGCACATGAAACATGAAACATATACTATGAAACATATACTAGCTGCGCCCCGTGGTTTCACCCGCATAAGTTTCGATCCCGTGGGAATATCGCGATAAAAGTAGCCTATATGTTAATCCAGGGTTTCAGCTATCTCCATGCCAAATTTTATCAAAAGGTCCAGCAGTTTGAGCCTAAAGAAGTAACAAACATATAAACACACACACAATCACAAACTTTCGCCTTTATAATATTAGTGTGATTAGCGAAATGTAGGTTTAGCAGTAGGTACATACAAAATACATCTGTCTACTCAGGGAATATGGCGTGATGTTAAGTTGGCACCTAAAGTACCTATATTTTTTTTTGTTTCAAATTAATATTATTTCAAGTTAAACAAATATCAACTTTATTTCAATGGTAATTAAGTTGATTTCAGAGTGACTAGCACGATTGAAAAAATTATAAAAATGTTTGAAGTTGTAGCGTAAACTGAATTTTATTGTGTAGGAATTAAACTTACTTTTCCATAAACTCATATTTGTTTTCATTTTCGGCAAATAAGTCGCGAATGCAGATTATGCGTTCATATTGTTGGTAAGGTTAACTTTGTTGTTAATGTGAACGTTTATTATGCCAATTAGTTATGGTATGTGGTTAGAATAGGGTTTGGCTGCATGCGTGCAGTTGTTATTTATTTATATGTTAAAGTCAGCAATTTTAAGACCTATATGTGTTTTGTCCAGAGCGAAACATTTTTTTCATTCATTTGTCACTCATATTTTTTAACTTGAAACAAAACAAAAAACATTATTTCACCCATATTTTTATATACCTATACAAATTGTGTAATATTCGAAAATTAAATATACACATAAAAACAATTTTAAAGTTATTCCTTTTAAAACAAAAAAAAAACGTAACAACGACTCCACAGTTCGGAAACATCTCAATTCTTTCCGGTGAAGCTAACGTGTGCGGAACACGTGGTTCTGTAGGTAACGACAAAAAAACGGACAGACAATGAAGATGTTACCCTGAATCTGGTCCCTTTGGACTTTGGAGGCATGACATGTGCCTTCATTAATAGTTTGGACATGTATCGGTTATTAGTAATAGGAATTTTAGGAGGTAGTCAGAACTCTTTTTTTGTAGAAGCTCGTCTGAGGATGTACTACCACCATATGTCCATATTGTGTGCATAAAGATAATCTGAGGCATAAAGAATTAAGGGGCTTACAGGACCGAAACGCAAAAAACGCAAGTTTTAGAAACAATAAAAGTATATGATCGACTACAGTAAACAAGATCAGAAAAATATATGATATTCTTCAGGATATATGCTAGGTTGATAGTGTGTTGAAAACATAATACAACTAATTTGAGACGATAGAAAAAATCATGAAGATACCTCTAAAAACTTTCTTTTTACAATAAAAACCGTACTAATATACATACAATCATTCTGTCATGTGTGTGTGTGTGTTTATTACTTGTTTACTGTTTGTTCAAGCGGCTACGACAACGGGTAGCTGACACCCAGGATTAACATATAGGCTACTTTTTATCCCGATATTTCCACGGTATCGAAACTTATGCGGGTAAAACCGCGAGGCGCTGCTAGTTATACAGGAACATTGACATACCTCATCATCATCATCATCATTTCAGCCGAAAGACGTCCACTGCTGGACATAGGCCTCCCCCAAAAGGGGGGGTTTGCCATAATCGCCACGCTTGGCAGGCGGGTTGGCGATCGCTGTATGGTATGGTGGTGGAATGCATAGAGAACGCTGCTGCCTATTCTCCGGTACGCCCCTTAGTCGCCTTTTACGACACCCACGGGAAGTATGGGGTGGTGGTGCTATTCTTTAAGTCCGGCACCACACAGACCTACTTTAACGTAAGTATTTTATGAGTAACCAGTAATTGTTAAAGAACGTGAAAGTCAAATGATGAAATGGATTGATAATTTCAAGCGATATTCTTGAAACTCCTCACAGTCGAGTGATGATGAATTTATAATCTAGAACGGTAAAGAAAATGCGATTAATATTATAAAAAAATTATAAGACGACATTGTAGTTAATCACACTAATATTATAAAGGCTAAAGTTTGTGAGTGTGTGTGTGTGTTTATATGTTTGTTACTTCTTCACGCTCAAACGGCTGCACCAATAATTATTTTGATAAAAAAATTTATGGAGGTAGCTGTCACCCTGGATTAACATATAGGCTAATTTTTATACCGATATTTCCACGGGATCGAAACTTATGCGGGTGAAACCGCGGGGCGCAGCTAGTCTATAACAATAAAAAAGCTGAAGGGTTTGGTTGTTTCTTTAAACGCGCTAATCGCATCGAAAAACTGGTTGGATTTGAAAAAATATTTTTGCATTCGATAGCCCAGTTCTTGATTGGCTATAGGCTAATTAACATAACGCTAGAACCTAGAACATAAAAAGAAAACAAATCAGAAAGAACGCTATGTGAAAACGAAGTAATAGTGCAGGCTGAGTTGGGGGAACAAGAAATTTTACGCGGATGAAGTCGCGCACAGAAGCTAGTTTATTGAATAACAATAATAATTGATGAAAACGAAATAGGTCCTCATCACAACACATCTTTAACATAACACACCACGAGCTGCATTTACTTGGCTTCGGTCCGTAAATGTTGCAAAAACCAGCCAAAGAGCTGAGAAGAGGAAACTCTCGAAAAATAATAATAATTTATTTCAGATTGCTCCATATAAATTGTTAGTAACACGAGAATACTTAAGAGCTAATGTTAGTAAACCAAACAAATATAATTAAACATAGATTTTAGGACTATGCGAGTTGCGACACCAGAACGCATACATGTATGCTACTTCACTGCGTGCAGCCGCATCCAGCGCTCAAGCATCGGAGAATCCCACCGGTCCGTCAATACCACAGATATAGATAATCTATATCTGTGGTCAATACCACAGATATAGATATACCTAGATAACGCAAGAGTAACTACTTCGCGTGCCAAAAATTGCACCAACTTATGATTACAAATCGTAAGCCGCCCCTTTCGCACTCAGTCCTTTGTACTGCTGGCTGGGTAAGTATGAGCGAGAGCGCGAGCTTGTGACGTCATAGTAGGTAGTCAAAAATATGGCACGCTTGGTTTTCATACAGTTCGTGATACTTGCGTTATGTAGGTATATCTATATCTGTGGTCAATACGCTCAAGATGCTGTTGGAACTAGCTCGCATGCGAGTTAGGGTCGAGGTGCAACGTTTACTTTGCACCGTTTACCTTGCACCAACGAATAAATGTTAACTTTATGACTAAGGTATTGGGCTGAGTATGTAAAAAGAAGTACTTAATTAAACTAAAAATAAAACTGAAAATCTAAAACCAAGCCCATTTTACTTTTGATTGTGAGAGTGACACTAGGTATCTAGTGTCACTCTCACAAATAAGAGGAATCTAACGGCACAACTCAAGCTGAAATCGATCAAGCAGTTTAGGCTAAAGAACGTGCCAAAGTAATATACATACATACATACACTCGAAAAACATAACCCTCTTCTGACGCAGTCGGGTAAAAAGAAGACATGCTGCACCTTCTCCAAATGAATGAAGATGACGATTTATAAGGTTCTGTTCGTTTGTAGAACCAAGAATTCAAAGACATGTGACATCCGCCAACCCGCACTGGGCCCGCGTGGTGGATTACGGCCCACTCCCTCTACCCGAGAGGAGGCCTGTGTTCAAGCAGTGGGAACGGATTATGGTGTTTATGGTTCGTTTGTAAATCAGAAAGAACATTCCACAAGCCACTGCGAAATATCACAAATATAAGCTATAATACCCGATTACAGATCAAAAGTTTATATTATAACAAAAATAACCCTTATTCTTTCAACATAACACATTTCTGCGAAGTCATATATTTTATTTCGATCATAACAATAAAAACTCATAAACGCTAGATCCGTAAAAGCTATCTTTTGCCTTCCCCGTTCCCATGTTTAAAACAGATCTTTTACTGCCTGGCACTGATCAAATGTAGTTAAGAACCTTAGACTTGTATTTATTACTTGTCTTGCTGTATTTACACTTCCAAAGGGTGAAATTTTATTGTCATGAAGACAAACGCTTCGAATTTAATACTGTCTCTGGGATGAACAAACGCCATATCTCTTCTAACTAGCCTTTTAGTCGGAGTTGTTGTTGATTTATCACCCTGAGCTTTAATGTCACTTGTACGTCATAAAACGACAAGGTCTACTTGTCTATGTCAATTAACTCAGCTAGACATAGGCCTCTCCCAGACTGCGACACAGCACCCCGTCCTCTGCCTTCTGAAAGAAGAGAAGAAAGAAAGAACATACGTTTGTTTGCGGCAAACATGACGCATAAAAAAAAACAACTACAAATAAAAAGAAAAGTAATTTAAAAAATAAAAAAAAACCCGATTGCGAAACTGAAAAGCTACAAACAAGCCCATTTTAAATTAAATACTTAAAAGTTGGAAGCAGGCGGGACCCATTTGAATTTGAAAATATAGATAATAAAAATGGTTATGGGTCCCGCCTGCTTCCAGCTTTTATTTAATTTAAAATGGGCTTGTTTGTAGCTTTTCAGTTTCGCAGTCGGGTTTTTTTTTATTTTTTATTTAAATTACTTTTTTTATTTCCAGCTTTTTATTAGTTTACAAATGTGAAAGATTTCGCAAACGATTTAGTTCTTGGTACGTGTTTTTTACGATTTGTCACTTCGAATTACTTTTAACCATATAAGTTATATATATTTTTGTAATCACCTTTTAATACCCTTTATTTTAATACCCCACTTGACAGGTTTCGAGAGAAAAAATTTTTTTTTTGAAGACATATTGCGCCAAAAATCGGCCATTTTAATTTTTTTTTAATTTTGTTATACCCAGTGTCACTCTCACAATTAAGACGAAACTGACGGCACCTTTCAAGCTGAAATTGATCAAGCCGTTTAGGCTACAGAGCGTGCCAAAGAAATATACATACATACATACATACTTACATACATACCTACATACATACATACATGCACTCGAAAAACATAACCCTCCTTCTGACGCAGTCGGGTAAAAAACAAACTAACAATTTGGGAGAAAGTATGCGTCACATCTACGCAAAACGGCCATCGCTCAGCATAATGCTAAGACCCAATACGATTAGATATAAATAAAAACAAGAATCAAAATAAGAAATAAAATATACAAAAATATGGTATGAACATGAAATATATCATCAGGTAACAATTCTGAAAAAAAAAATCAATATATTTTATTTCACATAAGCCTACATGGGCACTTATGAAACGTCAGAAGCTAGGTGCACGGTTCCAATTAGTCGTTTCATATGGAGAAGAGCCGGCAAGAAACTCCACGGTTAGGTACTCCAGGTACTGCAATTTCCAAGAAACAATACATATAGAAACAACAAATAGAAACAATACATAGATTCATTCTGCATTCAATCTATCCCAGCCACCTTTTTAAGACCGTCGGTCCATCTAGCTGGGTGGTGTCTCACACTACGCTTGCCGATACGCAGTCTCCACTCCAGGACCAGGACTCGTCAATTTCCTACTGGGAATCGTTGTCAAAAGTGGTAAAGCAATCAGGAATTCAGCAGCGAAGTCGACTATACTTACTACGTGTTGTCGTTGGAGAGATTTAAGAAACATATAGAAAAAATGGTATGGGTCCCGCCTGCTTCCAACTTTTATTTAATTTAAAATGGGCTTGTTTGTAGCTTTTCAGTTTCGCAGTCGGGTTTTTTTATTTTTTAAATAACTTTTTTTATTTCCAGCTTTTTTTAGTTAACAAATGTAAAAGATTTTGCAAACGATTTAGTTCTTGGTACGTGTTTTCTACGATTTGTCACTTCGAATTACTTTTAACCATATAAGTTATATATATTTTTGTAATCACCTTTCAAAACCCTTTATTTTGATACCCCACTCGATACTTACGAGAAAAAAAAAATTTTTTTGAAGACATATTTCGCCAAAAATCGGCCATTTTAATTTTTTTTCAATTTTGATATACCCAGTGTCACTTTCACAATTAAGACGAATCTAACGGCACCTCTCAAGCTGAAATCGATCAAGCCGTTTAGGCTACAGAGCGTGCCAAAGAAATATACATACATACATACATACATACACTCGAAAAACATAACCCTCCTTCTGACGCAGTCGGGTAATAAAACTAAACCGGCTGTCATTCGTAGATCTTTGACAGTCGTTACAGGTAGTCAGATGCCCTAAAAGTCTGATAACCTGTCATACCATATGATATCGTCATCATCATCATCATCATTTCAGCCGAAAGACGTCCACTGCTGGACATAGGCCTCCCCCAAAAGGTTTGCCATAATCGCCACGCTTGGCAGGCGGGTTGGCGGTCGCAGTATGGTATGGTGGTGGAATGCATAGAGAACGCTGCTGCCCATTCTCCGGTACGCCCCTTAGTCGCCTTTTACGACACCCACGGGAAGTATGGGGTGGTGCTATTCTTAGAGTCCGGCACCACACAGACACAAGATAAGATAGGCAGTCGCTCCATGTGCGGGGGCACCCTCGCCTGTATTGCACAGGCTTCCACCAGTGCCGGACGGGAATGGCCGGGAACACCTGGCCATTCCCAGGCGGGCATGCGCCGGGGGGGTCGTGGACGCATCCCCCCATTTCCCATTCCCATCCCCCCCCATTATTGATGGGGGGGGATTCCCATCCCCCCCCATCAAGGCGATGAGGGAACACCGCTGAGTTTTAGTGGGTATACTGCCACTCTGGCAGGGAGTCCCACATACTCCGTCTCGTCCCCCGACGAGCGGAGATGCGTAATGTCATGTCTCTGCGAAAAAAAAAGGCATTCGCTCCATGTAAATTGGTGGTATTTAGCTGCATCTGGTTAGACCGAAAGCCGCCCCAACTTAGGAAGGCTGGGAAGTTTGATTGATAAAATAAAACTAAACCATTTCAATCAATACACAAACTGGCACCAAAATTATTTTAATCAAGCAGCACCTAATTTCTTTCCATTTAATTTAAATAATGTACAGACGCCAGCACATCAAGCTACTACAATCTGTCAAATTTATTTAATAGATTTTCAACTTTATCTCTAAAGCATAAGGTTCAAAGTTGATTGGGAAAAAAACATAACCCTCCTTCTGACGCAGTCGGGTAAAAATTGACAGTTTCGGGTAGCTTGATGTGCTGGCGTCTGTACCAGCACGTGTATTTTTTTAACATCAAATCATTTCATGTCAAACAAGACACGTCTAATGGCGCCAACTGAGGGCACTCAAAACATTTCAGGGCTAATATCTGTCAGAAACTTAAAAGTACTAGCTGTGCCCGCAGCTTCGCTCATGTGAATGTGTATTTGCCGCAGCCAATTAATTGGTTTAATTAGCCGTTTACTTAACCGCCTAGCGTTTTAACTATTATATTCAGGCCGTTCATCTAACGGCCTGAATAATATTCAATAATAGTTTAGGTTGGAAGTCTGTAAATAATCACGCGCTAGCCGAATTGGTCGCAGTAACTAAGCCAGGGCACCCCAACCAATTAGGTTAGGTTAGAACTGTGATCAACCGCGTGCGAGCCGAGAGAGCGAAGCGAGGTGAGCTCTACTTCCAAAGGCCAGGCGGTTAACTAAACGGCTAATTTAACCAGTTCATCATCATCATCATTTCAGCCGATAGACGTCCACTGCTGGACATAGGCCTCCCCCAAAAGGGAGGGGGTTTGCCATAATCGCCACGCTTGGCAGGCGGGTTGGCGATCGCAGTATGGTATGGTGGTGGAATGCATAGAGAACGCTGCTGCCCATTCTCCGGTACGCCCCTTAGTCGCCTTTTACGACACCCACGGGAAGTATGGGGTGGTGCTATTCTTTAAGTCACACAGACAACCAGTTGGCTGCGACATATTCAATTGGCTCTTTTAAAATAATGCGAACGTGAAACCATAGTACATTTATATTCGTAATACCTACGATGATTTTGTTTATTTATTACATTTGTTGGTATATCTTTGCTTCAAGTATCATCATTCTCTCAATTACTTTGTGGTCGGAGCAAGATGTCTTTTTCTTCCATACTTCTCTATTAGTCGTCATCTCGGTAGTCACCCCCTTTCTAACCATATCATCATTCACACAGTCCATCCATCGTTTCTTAGGTTTTCTCTTACTCTTTAGCCATCCACATTCTTACTCAAAACTCTTTTTTTTATTTGGCTCAAGTTATGAACCAATTTTTAGTTTGAAATTATGATTTCTCTAAGGGCCTATGCACACCACGATTTTTTAAACGCGCCATTGACGCGCGTTTTAGAAACGTGCAGAAGGTCTACAGGCTGCGTCTGACTCGCGTGCGTATCGCGCCTGTATCGCTACAAACGCGCGTCAACGGCGCGTTTAAAAAACGTGGTGTGCACAGGCCCTTAGGGGCCGCCTCCACGAGCGAGAAAATCGCGGCGATAGTCTCGCCGTGCCATCAAATTTTCGCGGCGATGATATCGCCGTGTGGAGACACGTTCTAAGAGAGTGTATAGAAATACATGGCACGACGATAATATCGTCGCGACTCTCTCGCTCGTGGAGTCGACCCCTTAGAATCTTTCAAATTCAAGAAAGCTTTAATTTTCTTTTAGACTTTCATCAGCCGATTGAAGAACAAAAGTGAGAATGTGCAAAAATAAGCGTTAGTGCAAAATACTATAATAAAAAATATAATCCAACCGTCTCGCCCACGTTGCGCAGGAGTCGATTAGACATCAGAATTATTAAGAAAAACTCTATTCTAGGGCGTGAGTCAAGTAATGGAACATTTTATTGTTCTGTAATTTTGTTCGCTAGTTGGTATAGTGTGTTGGGTGGTGAGCAGAGATGTAGGTTTTTAGACAGAAATGTTTTTTTATAGAGGGTTATTGGTAAAACATTAACAACCTCTTAAGAGGTCATTGTACTCATCATTATGAACAACTTTTACTATGGGACCAAACCTAAAATCGCGAAAAAAAAATCTGCTGTTTCCTACATTTTGACGAGTCCATACGAACATAAAAATGTAGGGAACAACTGATTTTTTTTTCGCGATTTCAGGTTTGTTCCCATAATAAAAGTTGTTCATAATGATGAGTACAATGACCTCTTAAGAGGTTGTTAATGTTTTACCAATAACCCTGTATATTATGTAGAACATACCAAACTCGTTTACCAATTTGGCTGACACCTACTTCAAGTTCAACCCTGTATAAACTCTATTGGCTCTAAGTTTCAGAGTTTCAAAACAAGTTCACTTTTCAAGACGTTCGGTTCAATTGGTGGCAGTTATTTTAGTTCAGTCTCAGATTTGATGCCACCAACTGTATCTGAACCTTCGCCATGGCAAATGATTTTTTATGTGACAAATAAAAATGTAACTTAATAGTATGACAGTAAAATTGAAATTTCAATGACACAAAAACAAAGCTGCGGCGTGTCATTGAAATTTCAATTTTATTGTCATACTATTAAGTTATTTTTTATTCGTTGCATAAAAATCGCTTGTCGTGCCGTGCCGCCAGTGGGCGCAAGCCCTAAGCTTGAAAATATGTAACCCTGTCTTTGTAAGATCATGATCTTACCTTAATAGATTTCGTCTTCCATACATAAACAGCCTATAATGTTCCCACTGCTGGGACACAGGCCTCCTCTCGGTGAGAGGGAGTGGGCCGTAATTCACCATAGATGTCACATGTTTTCCTTCACCGTTTTGAGAGCAGTGGTGATGAATTATTTACACAAATTAAAGCGCCTGTCTGGATTCAAACCCACGACCTGCTGCAGCTCGTGAGTCGGGGCCGTTACCATACATTCCAAGAAAGATTTCCAGTTAAGGGGGAAGCGCTAAGGTAACTCGCGAAATTCAAATTTTCTTACGTGTTTTGCAATTTCGTCGTTTCAGCCGATAGACGTCCACTGCTGGACATAGGCCTCCCCCAATTTTGGGAGGGTTTGCCATAATCGCCACGCTTGGCAGGCGGGTTGGCGATCGCAGTATGGTATGATGGTGGAATACATAGAGAACGCTGCTGCCCATTCTCCGGTACGATCCTTAGTCGCCTTTTATGACACCCACGGGAAGTAAGGGGTGGTGGTATTCTTTAAGTCCGGCACCACACAGACGATTTTTGCAATTTGCTGGTCAGTATTAAGTTATACGTTGATTAAAATATGATTCGCGGTCGTATTTGCAGAATTATAATATAAGAATCAGTAATACAACTTGTTAAGTTTGTATAATCCTAAAATGTCAAAATTTCATGAATTAGTCATTCAGTATAGGATTACCCGGTCTTAGAGAGTTGTGTTGATGATTTTAATGATTATAATTCTGTAAATACATATTTGTTACGGTCGCGAATCTTATTTTAATCAACATACAACTTAATACTGACCAGCAAATTGCAAAAAACGTAAAAAAAATTGAATTTCGCGGGCTTTCGCCTTAACATCTCTCGAGTGAGTGAACTATTTCGAACGTAACTCCCGCATCACATTCAAACGTATTCTAGAATAAATTACACTATCTGCAAGACGGGAATCGAATTAGGATCGATGCCAATTTAATCGATTAATGTTCAATCGGTATCTATACATTAGAGATGTGATAGTATGTGCATTAGTGGTCCGTTTTGTACTGTTATTATGATGGATTCACCAGAATTGTAATAATAATAATTTATTTCATAAAAAAGTGGTACAGTCTGTTACAAAGTAGATGACAACTTAGGAATAGTTTCAATCTGAGATGAGTAGGTAACAATACAATTTTACGATCTAATGTCCTAGCTAGGTTACTTAGTAGCCTGTATTAAGGAAGAATAAAGATCATAAAACATAGGATCACTCCTATAATCCCCGAACTGGTAGGCAGAGTTATAACCACTATAATCACAATAATATTATGCCATCAAAAACATAACTTGTAAAAAAAGCCAAGTCTCGCAACTCAGTTCTTCTACCATAAAAAGTTGTGAGATCCATGTAATTGCAAAATATTTTAGTTTTTCCTTGATTTATACACTAAACACTAATTGTATTCTAAATTTGAAGCTTCTATGTCTGCTAGAAGTGCCTTAGAGTTTTGATGATCGGTCAGTCAGTCAGTCAGTCAGTGAGTGATGAGTGGCAAAATTAATAAACTTTGACTAGTTATAATTCTTAAACTTCTGGTTCAAATTGAATGAAATCTGAAATATACCGTATTTATACAATGTCTGCTTGATTACTGAAAATCAGGTCTCTAGTTTTATCCACAACGAAGTTATAGGGGGTCGAAAATGGCCTGAACTGCTTCAAGAAAAGGATGGTACGGCCGTGCCGCTTTTTGCTCGACTTGGCGGGGGAACTGCCGTGCCCCCAGATAAGGGCAAGAGTTTGTGAGTGGTGTGTGTGTTTATATGTTTGTTACTTCGTCACGCTCAAACGGCTGGACCAATTTTGATAAAATTTTGTATGGAGGTAGCTGACACCCTGGATTAACATATGGGCTACTTTTTATCCCGATATTCTCACGGGATCGACATTTACGCGGGTGAAACCGCGGGGCGCAGCTATAAGACAAGAGATAATGAACAATATTTCAAAAGATCTTTATACCTGCCCCTTTGGTCTAGTGGTTGCAAGCGCTACTGATAGATAGATAAGTAGATAAAATGTTTAATCAGTGCCACAAAAGGCACAATACAGGTATTAAAAAACATCAAAAAAGGTGAAAAAAAAATAACAAAGATTAAAAAGATAAATTGTCCCATAGACACCTAGCTCATCTACTACATCTATAACGGTCGATCACTACTGGGATGTATGTGTCTCATGGTTGCACCAAATGGGAGTCCAGCTCAGCATATGTCAGGTACAATACCTGACGCTGGTATTCTGCTGCATCCTGTTAGTGACACACGGACTGCTCGAGCACGAAGTCCTGGGTTCGATTCCCTGGTTAGGTTTTTCCGTCAGGAATTTCTTAATAATACCCCGGAGTCTTATCGTGTACCCGATGGCAATAGACTCGCCCATGTGAATGTGAATTAAACATAACTGACTAAATGTGGGTGTACAGTCACGAGCACTAATATGTCAACACTTGGCAACTTTTAATGTCGATTTTTTCGTGAAATAACGAATGCAACGTTGAAATACGACACTTTACACAAACCTATGGTTCGAAAATACTTTGTTCGTAGTAACATAAAATTTTATTCAAAACTAAAGGACAAAATCGTCTTTGAATAAAGCCAAGTGTATACATACTTATGCTCGTGACTGTACTATATGTATGGTCACCTGCAAAGTGCATGGATACCCTAATGGCTATTTTCCTGTGAACGTTTGAGTTCAAGTTTTCTAAAATAAACTAGATGGCATTGGTTTCTTCACAACTGTGACTAATTTACGAAACGTAAGTAAGCAGTTGGGAAGAAACGTATTGAGAAAGGAGTTACACAGCTAATATATTTATCTAACTATTACATTACTTTTGCTAGCATATGAAAAAAAAAATTCTCGCTTCACACGATTATATTTTTGAACTATCCATGCACTTGTGCAGCCCTACTGTATATAGGCAGGTACAGGACGCTCTGACTAACCCTTCTGGGAAACCAGGCGTGATATTATTTAACCTTACTCTTCCATTTAGGACCGCATTACAAATAACACAGTAGTTTCCAACATTCGCACACACAAACAGACATGCATAATGTATCGGTATTCGATAAACAATCTGCTGCATTAAGGTCAGTGGAAATAGGTCAAGTGCGAGTTGTTTCACAGACTATAATGTAAACAACATTTGTCAGTATATCAGTCAATATACTGACAAATAGTAGATCTAAATACTAACGATTTAAACCGTTAGATTTGCCCTGATTTTATTAAAACTAGAAGTATTAGGTACCAAAGATTTAAATCGTTAGATTTTCCTTGATTTTATAAAACTGGAAGTATTAGGTACCAAAGATTTAAATCGTTAGATTTGCACTGATTTAATTAAAACTGGAAGTATTAGGTACCAAAGATTTAAATCGTCAGATTTGCACTGATTTTATTAAAACTGGTATTATTAGGTACCTACCAAAGATTTAAATCGTTAGATTTGGCTTGACTTTATTAAAACTGGAAGTATTAGGTACCAAAGATTTGAATCGTTAGATTTGCCCTCACCGTAATAAGTTGCGCGAAAGGTGTTCTTAACTCAACTGTTGCTAATGGGACACAATTGAATTCCTATTGTTATAAATCAAATTTAGATTTTTCAACAGTTGAGAGGTTTAAGAGGATACTGAGAAGAGTGAGCCCACACAATAATAATGTTGTTTCCATGACAGCCAAGTCATAAGTCTCTGCGACATTGTATACGTCAGAGGTGTCAAAACAAAACAGGAACGCGACCATTTTGTGACGCGGCGATCAATCTACGATTGACCTACTGTTCGCATACGTACTTGATTTAGGGTTCTATACCCAAAACTTGGAAAAACCTGGAAGCTCGTTGCCGTGGCCGACTTGGACAACTTTTAATAGGCTCCTCAGCCAGGTCGGCCGCAGCAAAGACAATTTGCACAAGTGTGACGATATTTGTCATCGTCACTCTAAGAAGAAGGAGCACTCATTTGCTATTACCTTCTGTGAACTGTGAGCAATCTTCTGAGTTCGTATGTGCAGCATTTTTTTACATTTATGTATGAGAAAAGTATCTGAAACGACAGACTGGTTGCAGAATTCGTTTTAGCTAAATATAACTTCTAGAAAATATGTGAGTGGTTGAACAAAAAGGGACCTGAAGGGATTGGAAACCGTTATTTGTTTTTTTTTTAATTTTTGAATCTGTGGTCTTTTAGCTTTGTTTTGGTCTAACCAGAATATTTTTAGGTGCCGTAGTTTTTTTTTATGACTTTTTTTGTGAGCCGAGCACGAGTCGAAACTTGTTTCTACACGAAACTTCAAACGCAATTTACTCAAAATCAATTTATTTTCCCTTGAGGTCCCTTTTTGGTCAACCACTCACATATTCGATTTCTGCAGATCTCAAACATTCCCGGATAAATCTTCCTTGTATTCAAGGAAACCAACAATAAATGATAGCTGCCAAACCGCAGATTATGGCGAATCATTTCTTAGTCCCATAACAATACAGTCTATTTTTGAATAATGTGTCTGTGATCGGGATTTTAGTTCCTAGATTCGAAATAGAGTAGGTTTTATCCGAGGATCCACTTGTGCTGAAAATAAAGGTATTGCATAAGTTTAGAGCTTGCAACACATCGATACTGGAAATATGAAATAACGTAAGGGACAAAACTAAGGTTTTCAGGAGAGCAAAAATAAGATATTTTTCTTACAAAACTGGCTATAATTTTTTAACTATATGATTTATGTAAAAAGTGTCTAGGACAAAGTTTCTTAGATTTCTTCATTATTTGCAGCTAAACTAGTTAAAAATCAATAAAGCCTACAGTTTCAAAGATAGCATGTCCCTTACGTTAAATAATATTGAATACGAGTGATATACGTTTACAAAATTTTAGATGTAAATAAACGGCATTGATGTATGGGACACTTAAGGAAATAAACATTTAGAGTTTTTCAAAGTAAAGGTCTTTAAATGGTACACTCTACATTGTTAATGCTGTTAACAAATATAAAAAATAGAATTTTATACATTCGTGACCTACTATGCCTATGTAATACAGTTTAAAACTACTTGCTGACTCATAGGGATAAAAAATAAACGAATAAAATAGATCAAAACTTTTATTTGTGCTCACTAATCCTCTGCTGATCAAAACTTTTATTTGTGCTCACTAATCCTCCGCTGGACATACATACATGCCAGCATGTATGTATGTCCAGCTAATAAGTAATTTATTTGAATCGTTTGTATATTCGCATATCGTTCCAAAAAATATGTTAACATTGAGAAAATCACTTTATTTTTATTCTGCCCCGTACCTACAGTATCACAATAGAATAACACAGTTGTAACCCCCCTGGAATCAAGTTCCTTTTAAATTTTCTCAATGGTAACATATTTTTTGGAACGTTCTGCGAATATAAAAACGATTCGATTTCGAAGGACAGTGAAGGGTAAAGGAAAGGGCAAGGGCCTTGCAAAGAATGATCAATCCGAATTAGAAAGTACCAGAAATCTAGCTGTGCCCAGTAGCATAGACAGCTTATCATTTCTGTTAAGGAAAGACTGCCAATTTCAGTTCCAAAGTTTAAAGATCTCAAAAATATATGTGGCAATGGTATAATTCCAAATAGGTTTCACAATGAATATTTGAATCTTGTTGATTTTGTTTAATTTTTAAGTAAAATTTATTTTTCTTTTGGGACAATGAGTCTAATTTTAGTAAGCTGCCAAAATAGCTATTTTTTTATTGTGATTTAAAACAGAATTTAATAATGTTATACTTAACATAATTTTTGAGAGTACCTAAATTGCGTTTGTAAAAGAGGATTAGTGAGCACAAATAAAAGTTTTGATCTATTTTATTCGTTTATTTTTTATCCCTATGAGTCAGCAAGTAGTTTTAAACTGTATTACATAGGCATAGGTCACGAATGTATAAAATTCTATTTTTTATATTTGTTAACAGCATTAACAATATAGAGTGTACCATTAAGAGAACTTTACTTTGAAAAACTCTAAATGTTTATTTCCTTAAGTGTAAAATTTTGTAAACGTATATCACTCGTATTCACTATTATTTAACGTAAGGGACATGCTATCTTTGAAACTGTAGGCTTTATTGATTTTTAACTAGCTTAGCTGCAAAGAATGAAGAAATCTAAGAAACTTTGTCCTAGACACTTTTTACATAAAACATATAGTTAAAAAATTATAGCCAGTTTTGTAAGAAAAATATCTTATTTTCCTCTCCTGAAAACCTTAGTTTTGTCCCTTACGTTATTTCATATTTCCAGTATAAAAGACATGTGCGTTCAAACCGTATCTGGGAACACTAATGTATAAGACAATAATAAAACATCTCAAATTATGGAATAACGTATGTGACCTGTTGTAAAATGTACTCCATTTTGATTTAATGTAAATACCAAATACTGTGAGTAAAGAGACTTACATTAGTTTTTATAAAAATATTAATTTAAATGTCATATACAGCCAGTTTCTAGAAAAAAAATGGTCTAGGCCTACGGAAAATATGTGATGTAAAGGACATTTTTTTTAAGATATCGAGATTTTAAATATACCAATCGATAGAGCAAAAAATTCCGAATCCAACGATATATATAACTCATTTTCGACAAAATGTCCCTTACGTTATTTCATATTTCCAGTATCGACATAACTGTGACGAAGATAATTTCATTCGAACATAATACCTACTTTATAATTAAAAAAAGTTTTAATACCATTCCAGACGAAAAAAAGTATTTCAGACTGAAATAGTTTTCAATATCCGTCACAGAACTACATACTGATAGTAACAAACTTAAACTTATGGCTGAAATGACTGCTATGCCACTTTGATTCGTCGCAACAAGGCCTAAATTAAAATAATTTCCAATTAACTAACGGTAAAATAAGGTTTGTCGAGTACGCAAAGGGCGACGGAATGAGAACACTGGCCGTATAGAATACAGATCGAAAATAGAATGCGTGTGACAATGAAAAGAACTCAATACTCGTACACATTCAAATTAGGAATTCCGAGCGCGTTTTTTTATTACTGTCTGAACTTTTTAGCGCTTTGACTTTCTAAAATAAGACCACCCTGTATTATACCAACATTGTTGATTCTACCGTCAAATGTTTTGAAGAATTCAAGAGGTGTATTATAAACACACAATTAGAGAAATTATCATTTAATAACGTTTGAGAGTACTTAACTAAATAAAAAATTACAGCCATAATGTTGTTCAAAATGTTACACTTCTTTCGCGCTAGCACTCATTCGCCAAGTGCGCAGAGAATAACGTGCGATGAGGAACATAGATACAAACAAAAAAAAAATGTTGTTAATGATCGGACAAATAATGTAAGTACCTATAGGTACATATAGAAACAATTGAGCAAGTGTGAGTTGGTCTCGTACACGAAGGGATCCGTACCACAAGGCAAAAACGCCATAAAACACATTTGTTGTATGGGCCCCCTTAAATATTTATTTTATTCGGTTTTAGTATTTGTTGTTACAGCGGCAACAGAAATAGGTACTGTGAAAATTTCAATTGTGAGATACAGCCTGGTGACAGACTGACAGACGGACAGTGAAGTCTTAGTAATAGGGTCACGTTTTTTACCCTTTGGGCATAGAACCTTAAAAACGGTTGTTAATGATCGGATAAATATATGATATAGAAAAATGGCCAAAAGTTAGAGCGTAAAGTTCAAACAAAATCCCTAAAAAGGATGCTGATAGTTTATAGTGGATAAGACAGAGATTAAAACAGAAGACGAACAAGCAGGGGATCGAGAAGGGGGGGGGGGGGTGGAGGGGGGGTTCAGGGGATCAGACCGGAATAACTCTTAATAACTATACATTCAGTATTGAGTTTGTAAATGAAACCGCAAGCTGTAAGTCATCCTAAAGAAATGGGGTCATTACTCATACATACAGACATGATCCTTACTTACCACAATGTCTAGGTATAAATTTGAACAGAGAACAGCGCTCTCAAAACGGTGAAGGAAAACATCGTGAGGAAACCGGCATGGCCTAAAACCAAACAAAAAACCGACCAAGTGCGCGTCGGACTCGCACACGAAGGGTTCCTTACCACAAGGCAAAAAACGCCGAAAAAAACGTTTCTTTTATACTTTAAATTTTAACTTTATTTTATTATTATTATTTGTTGTTATAGCGGCGACAGAAATACATCATCCGTGAACATTTCAACTGTCTAGCTATCACGGTTCATAAGTTACAGCCTGGTGACAGACAGACAGACAGACGGACAGTGGAGTCTTAGTAATAGGGTCCCGTTTTTACCCTTTGGGTACGGAACCCTAAAAATCGAAGACATGTTGTGCCATCTACCAACCCGCACTAGGCCCGCGTGGTGGATTATGTCCCACTCCCTCAGAGAGAGGAGGCCGGTATCCCAGTAGTGGGATCACTATATTCTGATTATATATATTGTATGTATGTGTTATGTTCTAAATAGACTTTTTATATGAATAATATGACTTTGAGTACAGACGGAACACCAAAATATTTTTTTTTATTGGATCACAGCCAGGGCTGACTTTCATAAATATAAATACCACATTTCATCTTTCCATTGGAAGTTTTGTTCTTGTCACCTATGTGTCCAAACGAATCGAGGGGTCGATGGAGTCTCAAATTGCAATCCATACTAATAAGTACTTAAAATACTTTTAAACTAAAATATTATTAAGGGAAAGATTTGATTTTTTGTTTGTTCGTTTGTTTCGCTTTGACGCTAAAACGGCTACGGAATTGGATAAAATTTTGCACATGGGTAGACCATGACCTAGGTTAAGACATAGGATTCTTTTTATCCCGATATTCCCACAGGATCGAGACTTATACATATAAACTACAAAAAAAAAAAATCTTTATAATAGGTATTACTTTAGACTATGCAAAGCTAACTAATCATTATCAGATAGTTATCAATACATAATTCTTCACTTAAATCAATATCGGTCGGTATCAAAGGAATCTGTCAGTCCGACTTCTCGAAACTTTGGAGAAATTGACTTTCACTATAATATTATCACTGCAGTTTGCTCCCTGCATACGTCACATCCTGGTCTGCCAGGAGACAGGAAGTGATATGCAATTCTATTATTAGTCTACACATAATATGCACCTTGTACATTATCCATGCATTTCTCTGTATTGAACGTAGTATTTGTCATCGTCAAGTATTGTAATGCATAGATGAATCAATAAACGGTATTTTATGTGATCGTTATGATTGTACAATCTGACTGGCAAATTATAATTATTGGTTCGATTCACATGTCATACAGCATGTATTAGCTGTACCCCACATTTTGAAGAGTTATACGAACATAAATGTAGGGAACAGCTGATTTTTTTTTCGCGATTTCAGATTTGGTCCCATAGTCAAAGTTGTTCATAATGATGAGTACAATGACCTCTTAAGAGGTTGTTAATGTTTTACCAATAACCTTGTATATCAACCAGAATTACAAAACAATTGACAGTTCAACAACTAGATAGATTTCCAACAAGGAGTTTCAATACTCCTTGAATTGGAACGTGGATAGTTGAACAGGCTAAGTTTAGTAGTGGACGCGATCCGCATAAGATTGGCATTCTCTATGGTTGTCATCACGGTGTTATGGTGACTTAAACCTCTGGCCGTGAACCCGGTAGTGTGCTGATAGAGGTGCGATGAGGTTTGTAGGAATCGATGATATTGGCGGCGATTCTGTTGTTCACAAACTAAACTAAATTTAAGTTCAGGCATCTTTTTCTGGGTCCGTGGCTTAGGCCCCCAGTGGTCGACGCACCTGTGGCCGACGCCCCCGATACGATTAATTTGCCCTTCAGACACTATCGCAAAAACTTAAGGAGTCATCAATGTAGGGTTAATTTCGTAACACACTATCAATCTCAATCTGAATCATTTTCAAGGATATTGCTAATCCATTGCTTCATATGTTGGAAAAATTTGTCTACTCAGCAACTTAAATACCGCAATGAATGTTGAACTGTCAAAATGGAAGCCATTGCTAGTGATAGTGTGTTACTTAATTACCCCTCTAATCAAAGTGTTTCGCTAAAAAACTTTTTACAAAAAAAAAAACAACCGACTTCCAAAAAAATACACTACAAATTGAAAAATAACTTTAATTTCGGAAGTCGGTGTCTTTGGTTCCGCATTTTCGTTTATTGACACCGATTTCCGAAATTAAAGTTATTTTTCAATTTGTAGTGTTTTTTTTTGGAAGTCGGTTGTTTTTTTTTGTAAAAGGTTTTTAATTTTTACTTTTTAGTGGGTCCGTTTGTAATTTATCTAAGTTACAATAGCCTAATGTCAACTGCTCATCACTTGTTACAAAATATTGCTTTTCCCGATGTTGGGACGTTAATTGTCGAGGAGTTCTCCAGATAAGAACTAGGAGAATTCCTCAACAACCACTCACCATACGCTTTGTGACGAGCATAAATTGCTTAGCAACCATATTAAAGTACCTAATCGAATCGCAACCCGTCAATGAGTAGTTCCAATGGCCATCTGTGGTCTTCTTCATCAGCTCCACTTTACCAAATGATGATTTCCGAGAGCAAATGCTCAAGCTATTTAAAAAAATACCCAAATCGCTTTATAGCTTTGCCTATAAAATTTGAGGGTTTCCCTCGATTTCCATGGGATCCTCTCATCAGATTCCAACTTGATAATAATGGGACCACCTCGAGAGTATACCCTTTCAAACAAAAAAAGGATTTTGAAAATCGGTCCACAATTGGCGGAGTAATCGCGTAACAAACACACAACAAAAAAAAACATACCGTCGAATTGAGAACCTCCTCCTTTTTTGAAGTCGGTTAAAAATTGTGTTCAATATTCGCCTTTGTACTGCAGTTTGCGCCACGAACTAATGAATTCGACCAAAATCTTATCATCATCTGCCTAGCCTTTTCCCAACTATTTTGGGGTCGGCTTCCAGTCTAACCGGATGCAGCTGAATACCAGAATTTCACATGGAGCGACTGCGCCTATCTGCCCTCCACAACCCAGTTACTGGGTAATACGATACCCCTTGGTAAGACTAGTTGTCAGACTTTCGGGCTTCTGACAACCCGTAACGACTGTCAAAGATCCACGAATGACAGCCGGGACCAACGCCTTAAGAGCGTTTACGCGGTACGGCATTTCATACAAACTTTCAAGCCCTTATTTTTCGAAATGAATGAACCGATTTTAATGAAACTTCATACGCATAAGCAGGATACAAAGGTCTAAAAAGTTAGTAGAAAACATTTTCGAAATGTCTTATTTAAAAAAAGATAACTGGAAATCTCTGTTTCTATGAAAAATAAAAAATCGATCTAATCCGGCTGTAAAACAATTTTTCGAAAATGTTTTCTACTAACTTTTTAGACCTTTGTATCCTGCATATGCGTATGAAGTTTCATTAAAATCGGTTCACTCATTTCGAAAATTAAGGGCTTGAAAGTTTGTATGAAATGCCGTTCGGCGTAAACGCTCTTAACGTGCTTTCCGAGGCACGGAGGGGTATCGGTATGTTAAGATGGTCACCCATCCACAGACCAACCGTGGCAAGCGTAGCTTAACCTGATCGATCGACCTGTGCGGCTGTTATTACTTAGCCACTTAGCCAAAATCAAATAATAGGTAATGTAAATGTTATCGGCCTAAAATGCTTCCACTGCTGGGACACAAGTTTCCTCTCTGTATATTACGTTATTTTTAGTATAATGCGAAACCTGAATATAGTTTGTTCAGAATAAGTAACTGAATAGATTCCAATAATTTTTACTCCATGTTATATTTTGTCCCAAACATATTTAAAAAAGGTTAAAAGTTGGACACCGAGCGACACTAAGTAGGTTATCCAATCTCCGCGCCGAACGGTTAGGTACCTAGGTACTATTATCAATGAGCGCAAGAAGGCGCGGCGCGGCGAGCATGTTCTTGTACGGACAAACAGGTAACTTAACAAGCTTTTAACTTTGTGATTTTTCATGATACAGTTTTGAAATTTTGTACATAGATTCTTTACATAAAAATACTAGACACGCGTTTCGGGTTTCGCATATACTAAAAATAATGTTGTATATTATTGTCTCCCCCAAATCCTTCCAGGCATCCTTGTCTAGAGCCACCTCGATCCAACGAAGAAAATAATTATTCTTAGACACAATTACACGAAGTCGATTATCAGACTAGCGTTTCCCCCCACTATCCAGGAAGCTTTTATATAACTATGTCATCTGCATACGAGATTGTAACACATACAAAATACCCATAGCATATGCTACGCATGCGCCATAGCCTCGTAGAAGGCATAAAAACTATTAGGGGCCTCCACCTCACATACAAATTAGTATATCCCATATTATATCAATTAAAATTCAAGGAAATTCATTGAACTCGGTCTATGGTTATTATCTGAAGAAAGGTTTGTAATATCCTGTGTGGAGTCTTTTTGATGGTTCGTATGTAAAGGAGTATGGGAAAAAACAACTTATTGTTCGTTATTTTCATTTCACCGTGGCTAAATAATCACAGCCTCACAGGTCTATATAGATTAGGTTAAGCTACGCTTGCCGCGGTTGGTCTGTGGATGGGTGACCATCTTTACATATCGTGACCCCTCCGTGCTTTGGAAAGCACGTTGAGCCGTTGGTACCGACAGTCATTCGTGGAACTTTGACAGTCGTTACGGGTAGTCAGAAGCCCGAAAGTCTCGACAACCAGTCTTACCAAGGGGTATCGTATTACCAAGTAACTGGATTGTGGAGGTCAGAAAGGCAGTCGCTCCATGTAAAATACTGGTATTCAGCTGTATCCGGTTAGACTGGAAGCCGACCCCAACATAAAGCCAAAGTCAAAGTCAAAGCATTTACTTTTAAATAGGCACTTAACAGGCACTTTTGAACGTCAAAAATTACTAAAATAGAATTGATTCTAGTCGCCCATTCCAAAAGGTAGTTTTCGTATGGAGAAGAATAGGCAAGAAACTCTACCGTTACTCTTTTAAAATGTTTTACAGTATTTTGCATGTACATTAATTATGTAATATATATGTGAAATATAGTATAGTTGGAAAAAGGCTGGGCAGATGATGAACTTCATTTCACTTCTTCTTTTCCATCGAAAAAATAACTGGTTCATCAGAAATAAGAGTAATTTTATTGGTAGCTGTCGTCAACATACGTATCGCAATCTGAATGATTTTAAAGGATATTGATAATCCATTGCTTCATATGTTCGAAAAATTTGTCTGCACAACATCGTAAATAACGCAATGAATGTTTTTGAATTGTTAAAAGGAAACCCATTGCTTTTGTAAGTTCGTTTCACAGTTAGCCCGCGTGTTCCAGGCTGTGTAAATTACACGCAAATATGATTTTTAACTACTTTATAATATGCTTCAATTTCCTTTAACACATCATAAAATGCGGTCCTACGCGCCTGCTGGTGTAAATCGTACTTAAGAGTAAACTAGTCGTGAGCTCGAACTCAATGGTGGTCACGGCCAAAAAGCACGCTGTCTTACCTGGCTTCGTGTCCGACAGAGCTAGTGTCAGTGATGAGCAGTTATACGCTAGTTTACACGAACAACGTCTAGTTCTCACGCACAGAAACACTGTTACGAACTGATAGGCGCGTAAAAAAAATCGAAAAGTGCTTCGTAAAATCGAGTTTTATGAAAAAACTACTGCATAAATCAATTACAAATAAATTTTATTGAACTCTTCGATAACTGAGCTTTGTCGGTACGGACTTGGTTTTGAAGATTTTACAGTTCTTTTATTACTTATTTACACCCAAAGTTACGATAAAAAAAGCAAGAAAAACGAATCTTTGTTGGCCCATAACTTTTTAATGGCTTTTTATTTTACTATTCTGTTTCCGTGCAGACAACATTAATAATAAGTTAAAACGATATCATGTTTAACTTTGGATGCACAATGTCAAACAGTGCACTAATACTCTCCCGAAATTTGTATGAAAAAAATATCGACTAGTGGCACCTTAAGATACACCGAAAAAGTATAATATGTAGACTATTTCATCATCATTTTTGAAGTGAAAACTTCTATTGGCGCGTTGGGAAACTTTTTGAGATGGGAAAAAACCATTGAACTCGCACCATTCTTACCTTAAGCGACACTGCGCGTGTTTTGTTTATAAGACAATTAAAAAAAATACCCGCTTCGGATGTGTTCGGCTGTCCTCGGGATGTACTCGGTTTTAATGTATATCCGATAATATGTCAGTGAGTGATGGCAAAGTATTCTGTTTGCTGTTTGTCGGCACTCCCGGAGTGCCACTGTTTTTTTTTTAGGTAAGTATGTATATGACATGGACTCCTTGTGACCGGGAAAAGTGGAAAGAGGGAATCCCGGAGGCCTTTGTCCTGCAGTGGGACAACACAGGCATAAAATAATAATAATGGAAATGGAAATGGGCCTAACTAATAATATTAGCTAACCAACATCCGATCCTGCATGGAGTTTTGCAGCCACCTTTGGGATGGCTCAGCGAAATACCAACTTGCCGCGCTTGACTCGGTGGAACGCAGAGCTAAGAGGCTCATTGGCGACGTAGAACTGGTGGATGCCAAGCTTGTCGGTCTTCTACAGATTGTACTTCGGTGAATGTGCCCAAGAACTCCACGACCTCATTCCACCGGCCCCCTTCTACCTTCGGTCACCCAGACGCACAGCAAGTTACCATCCCTGCCTAGTTGCTATTCCACCAATTCGCACTAAGCGTTTTCAAATGTCTTTTATAATGCGCACAGCAAAAGAGTGGAATTCTTTACCTGCGTCTGTGTTTCCGAGCGCTTACAACCCGAATCTCTTCAAAGTAAGTGTGAACAGGCTTCTTCTGGGTAAGCTCACTTCATCGTCGACTTTGTGTCTGTCACCTCTGACCTAGACTAGAGTCAAGAGCAAACCCATTTCACATTAAAAAAAAAAAAAAATTACACAGAATCATAACTACAATCTTGAAAATTCCTATTCAGTCTTAATCTGTAAGACTTAAACTAATTCTAGATCAGAACATAATAGATCTAATTATATTAATAGGTATACAGTAAACACGTTGCATCATTTAGCTAAATATAGCCATTACGTTCAATAAACATAATCTGTTTATTCCAAGATTTACGGTAGCACATTGTATGCCTTGGGATCAAAATAAACTCAGGATACATTTCGGGTTTATTGCTGGTCTATATCTCATTCGAGATCTGGATTGAATCTTAAAATTAATATGGAATAAATTCGGCACACCAGGGGGCCTAAAAAGGCCACTTTGGCAGAATCGAATGGACAGTTAACTGTTAAGTTAATCGTATCAAATCCCATTGGTGAAGCATTTTTCAGTTATTTTTTTTTGTCTGTGCTAAAATACCAATCAATCCAATTCAAATCCAATCCCAATCTCCTTGATTGTACCTACGTAGTGCAGGGAAAAGAAGAAAAACACGGACTGTCTTCGCAATATTATAATTCATAATGTTATCTTTTTATGATTCTCCAAAGTGGCCTTTTTAGGTCCCCAGAAGTTTTTACTCTGACTGTACTTCAGGTACAATACGATACGACCGATGTATCTTGGCGAGCCCGAACTTTGCGCAGAAGGCTGCGCAGTAAGATTTTTTAGGAACCCAATTGTGAGATGAGGCGAGTACGAGTGAGAGAACATGCGCGAAAGTTCTTAGTGCCTATGTTCAGGTCCGCCAAGTTACGTCGGTCGTATTGTACAGAATATCTGCAAACATAACCAATGACATGTAGCGTTACCAAACGGGAGTGTTACCAGACGGGAGTGACCCATTATTCCTATGTCTCCACTAATCTTTAGTACTTGAAATCCATATACCGAAAGTTCGATCAAGTCCCTCCCTGCTGTTAATTATCATTTAGCACTTTCTGACCTAAACCCGCATTTAAGTCACGGTTTTCTCATCATCTGCCTAGTCTTTTCCCAACTATGTTGGGGTCGGCTTCCAGTCTAACCAGATTCAGCTGATTACCAGAATTTTACATGGAGCGACTGCCTATCTGATCTCCACAACCTAGGTACTGGGTAATACGATACCCCTTGGTAAGACTGGTTGTCAGACTTTCGGGCTTCTGACTACCCGTAACAACTGTCAAAGATCCAAGAATGACAGCCTTTTTTTTTGGTAGGAAGTCATCAAATGACCCCGCTCTGGATGGAGCGGAAGGGAGTGTAGACTCTTACTGACTAAAACCCACCCGTGTTCCTTCAGTTGCCTGTGTCAGGGGCCACGGTATCTTTTTCGAACAAACCGCGACCCTGGCGGAAGAATGACAGCCTTCCTACTGCAACTCCTATCTACTAAAATTACGATGCTTTTCTTCTTCGACACAATAATTTCCTCATTCACTCACTAGCTCTTCCATAATCTTTACTCCCGTCTCTCGCAGACGCTGCAGATAACTTGGAACGTAATGGGTCAAAGGAATCGTGATATCCGGCGATACATCATCGCTTCCTCGTGGATACGATGTGCGAATGATAACGTTATTCGACGTGGCAAGTTAGGGTGTGGTGTTAGTGCAGGCGGGAGCGGGAGCGGTAGCGGAAGTCGTACGGTGTTTAGTAAAAACGCTTCCTCGTGGATTCAACGTGCGAATGATAACGCTCGTTGGACGTGGTAAGTTGGGGTTTGTTGTTAGTGCTGACGGGAGCGGAAACGTGAGCGGAAGTCATAAGATGTTTGGCAGCTAGCACGAACTAAATGACTCGCTTGATGAAATTGCGATGAGAAATCATAAAAAAAATATTTTACTTTCTTACTCAGATAGTGAGAGTAACATACGAAACCTACGAAACTGAAAAGTAGCGCGCACTGAGTTGGGTTGCCCAAAATTTATATATATTTATACACATACCTACGACATGAAATGCGTAGAATGGAGAGAAAAAGAAGAGAACTTCATTGCACAAAAAGTTTCTCGAATACTTCAACAGTACAAAAACGTTGAATGCAATCGTAGAGACGATAATTTCGCTCGTTCCACTAAAATCGCCTAGACCAGTCCCCCAGAGGACTACACAGCACTCAATGTTCCACTACGATGCCCTAGGGCATCATATAAAACTCCAATTTCCTTGGCGATAAGATCCCAACACTCCAGCAACTCGCTTCTACCAAGTCCTCACCCTAACCGAGCGAGGAGCTTATGATTGACGTATCAACTTCTAAGACATGCATAATTGAGTAGGCATCGACCAACAAGTAACTGTTGCAGTGATTTATATATGAGATTAGCTTAGAATATTGATAGTTTCAGGGCTATAAAGATTTTTGATAGATAATCGAGTTCGTAGAAAGTAACTGTAATTTTTATAGTGCAATGTCCAACACAAGCTGTCAGCACATATCTTAAAATAAAAGAGTACATATTACAAGAGTTTGGAGAATTACATCACACACTTTACCTATTTTACAATTTAACACTAAAATATACATACTAAATATAATAAAACAAAAGGAAAAGAAACAGGCAGCTCATTGGGCATCAAAAAATTCGTCCACATCGCTGTCAATGGGAAAAGTGCCCAAAAAGCAGGCAGCATTACCACTTTGGGCTAAAAATAGGCCAGCCCTATGGTCACGTGAAGAGTCAACCAACCGCTTGGCGATGGCTCGAAATATTCGATGAGCACTCGGACCTCAAGGCCCTAGTGTTTCAACCCCAAACGGCTCAAACATATAGCTCCCAATAAGGTTGTTATATTTGCGCAGTTTGAGCTTTTCAGTTCCTGCAGCAGCCGCCCCAGCACAGCCCACCGTGCTAGGAAGACGGGTTGGTGCGAGGCTGTCGACACAGGTAGCATCCATAAGAATTTTAATTAAAATTTCCTGTTGACAGCTTTGATTATTTTCCCTCTTTTTTTATACTTGTACATATTATTATTGTTGTAAGACTGTTAGCTTTTCAAATTATGTAAACACTTTAAATAAAAGCACTATTTGTCAAATAAAAATAGGTTTTAAACTAACCTCTAGTTTCCTGAAAACTGCTGTCAATAACATAACCTCGTTTGATATTTTTTTTAAATACAAGCAAATGCGTTATTTTTAAGCAGTTCACAAAATAAATAAAAGTTATGTGGTGGCATCTACACCGCCACATGGGAACTACGAATCACACTGTCATGTCATCATGCAAAATGCTGCATCGCGCAAACAGAGTTTGACGCGCGACTAGCATATTTATACAGCGTTATTTTTAGTGCGAAACCTGAATATAGTTTGTTCAGAATAAGTCATCATTTCAGCCGAAAGACGTACACTGCTGGACATAGGCCTCCCCCAAAAGGGGGGGGAGGTTTGCCATAATCGCCACGCTTGGCAGGCGGGTTGGCGATCGCAGTATGGTATGGTGGTGGAATGCATAAAGAACGCTGCTGCCCATTCTCCGGTACGCCCCTTAGTCGCCTTTTACGACACCCACGGTAAGTATGGGGTGGTGCTATCCTTTAAGTATACAGACCTCCGGCACCACACAGACCAGCATATTATTTATACAACGTTATTTTTAGTGCGAAACCTGAATATTGTTTGTTCAGAATAAGTAACTGAATCGATTCCAATATTTTTTACCCCATGTTATATTTTGTCCCAAAAATATTTTAAAAAGGTTAAAAGTTGGACACCGAGCGACACTAAGTAGGTTATCCAATCTCCGCGCCGAACGGCCCTAGGTACCTAGGTACTGTTATCAATGAGCGCAAGACGGCGCGGTGCGAACGGCGCGGGTGAGCATGTTTTTGTACGGATAAACAGGTAACTTAACAAGCTTATAATTTTGTGATTTTTCATGATACAGTTTTGAAATGTTGTACATAGATTCTTTACATAAAAATACTAGACACGTGTTTCGGGTTTCGCATATACTAAAAATAATGTTGTATACAACGCCCAGACAGCAATCGTTGGGCAGTTACTCACCAGACACGAGTCCCGTCTGGTCGGAGGATCCCCCCTTTTCAATGGGGGATGAGTGAATGTTACACTTTGTTCCTCATACCTGTATAGTTATCATTTTACTAGCCTTGAGTTCAAGTCTGCTGGTAGGTAATTGATTTATCTTAGCACTAGCAAATAACGGTACAGTTTAACCCGTCTGCCTTCAAATCAAGAGTGAACGCATATTCTGGGCACGCTCATTCCATCATAGACCTCATCCATCGCTTTCCATCAGGCGTGATCGAGGGCAAGAGGAACCATTCAGCAAAAAAAAAAGTGCTTCAAAAGGCAAAAAGAAAAATCACAGATTTTTAAAATCACATCCGCAACTAGAAAAAAAATACTTATAGGATTTTTAAAAACACATTCAAACCTCCTCATTTTTGAGGAAGTCGGTTAAAAACAACACTAATTGAATAAGGTTCACTTATTACTACATTCAGACAGACACAGACATTTGCGTTTTGTAATACTAGGGTGACTCCAAGTCATGACTATCAAGGCATTAATGTGTGGTCACATCATGGCCTCGTAAAAAGGACATAAATGCTTACAACAGTTACAACATTCTTTGTTGTCAACTTTTATGTGATTTCGAGTCACTGTTGTTTGTTTAAGGGTCAGGACACGTTGATCGACGGCGTTCGACGAGCAAAGTATGGAACGACGTACGACGCATCCTTTCGCATCGACGCGACGCGGCAGCGGCGGCGGACTGACACAAAAACGTGATCCGTAAGCGGTGGATCATAATGCGTACTAGTGTGCTCCTTTTCAATCAGCAAAGTGCGAAAGGCCGTCGATCAATGTGTCTTAACCCTTACGCGTCATAGGATATTACATATGTCCGGGTCAAATTTAGGTTTAAAAGTACAAAATGTGGTTTTATTATAAACTAGCTGCAGCCTGCAACTTCGTCCGCTTGAAATTTATTGACTTAAGGCGACTACATGACTTAAAGCGCGGTCTTTGTCGGACTGCATAGAAAAAAAAAGAGAAGCCCGATGACACAACGCTGGTAATATATTGCAAAATATGAAGCAATTATCTATGTACGAAAAATCTATTGTTTGGACTAAATAATTGAAACGCCAGTGCTTTAGTATGTTGTTTGTAGAATAATCTGACAAAAATCACAGTGATTGATATTAGTATGGTTTTTATTGCAAAAAGAAAGTTTTTAGAGGTATTTTCATGATTTTTTCCTATCGTATCAAATAAGTTGTATTATGTTTTCAACACACTATCTAGGTAGATAGTGTGTTATGTCCAGCAGTGGACGTCTTTTGGCTGAAATGATGATGGTGATGAGGTATCACCATCATCATTTCAGCCATAAGACGTCCACTGCTGGACATAGGCCTCCCACAAGCACCTAAGCACCTCCACTTCGACCGGTCCTGTGCTTCACGCATCCAACGGGTTCCTGTGCGGCCTTCAACAAGGTCGTTGGTCTTGGGGGGGGGGTTGCCACAATCGCCACGCTTGGCAGGCGGGATGGCAATCTTAGTATGATATGGTGGTGAAATGCATAGAGAACGCTGCTGCCCATTCTCCGGTACGACCCTTAGTCGCCTTTTACGACACCCACGGGAAGTATGGGTTACTATCTACCTAGCATATATTATTATCCTGAAGAATATCATATATTTTTCTGATTTTGTTCTGTTCCTGTAGTAGATCATATACTTTTATTGTTTATAAAATGTGCGTTTTTTGCGGTTAGGTCCTGTAAGCCCCTTAACATAAAATACAGGATGAAATTAAATTAGCTAGCGACACTTCGCAGACGTGATATATATCGATAACTAAATATAATAAATTAAAAAATATTTCCTCTAAACCTCTTTTCCAAAGGGCGGATCTATAAAAGTTACAGAACGACATATGCTGAGAACTTTACCTACTTATTTTGCTTCGGCCACGGTCATTCATCTTGTTTTGTCATACACGTACGCTGGTATAATTTGTGGTATAATCAATTATTCATGACTACGACTTCCTGAAATTATTTTATTGGCAACGACCATAAACAATATATGAGTTTTTTTTATGTTATTTCGTGTTAATATGACGCAAAAGCAAAACAGTCAACCGCCAACTTGTAAAATTTCCAATTTTTCGTTCTAACATGCGTCCGCGCAGTATAATAAATTTTACTATAAATCTTCCATTGAGTAAAATTCTAAGAAAGATATTTTTAATTTTAAGATAAATACCTATAGGTTATGACCAGTTGGTATCATAGTATCATTCAAAATTAGTCAAAGGACAATAGTCTGGGGAGTAGGACAATAGAAGGACAATAATAAAGCACTCCTAGTTGGCGGTGTGATACTCCGGGCCTCGGAACGGAAAGCCCGTTAAGGGGAATGCTCCAACCAGCCCGCGAAATTCAAAATTTCTTGCGTTTTTTGCAATTTGCAGGCCAGTGCTAGGTTGTATGTTGATTAAAATATTATTCGCGGCTGTAAGACGTATGTAGTTACACAATTATAATCATCAAAATCACCAATACAACCCTCCAATTTCATAAAGGTGTAAGAAAAAAAAAAAACAGAAAAAGTAATTCCTACAGCTTTATGAACTTAGATCGTTTTATTGATGATTTTGATGATTATAATTCTGTAACTACATATGTCTTACAGCCGCGAATAATATTTTAATCAACATACAACCTAGCACTGGCCTGCAAATTGCAAAAAACGTAAGAAATTTTGAATTTCGCGGGCTGGTTGGAGCATCCACCTTAAGCCGTTGGTCCTGCGCCTGATCTCTCTCTCCGACCGTGTTGGATTGCGTGCCGTCTCATCAGACTATGAGAGTGAGGAAAGAGAGAGTGCAACTGTGTCTGCGTACACACTTGTGCACTATAATAACTCCCGCGCCGAAGGCCACTGCTCCGCTGAGATTGGCCGCCACGATCGAAGTACCGTCTAGTATCGACCGAGGGGCCTGTGGCTGAATAATAACAGCCGAACAGGTGGATCGATCAGGTTAAGCTACACTTGCCGCGGATGGTCTGTGGATGGGTGACCATCTTTACATACCGTGACCCCTCCGTGCCTCGGGAAGCACGTTAAGCCGTTGGTCCCGGCTGTCATTCGTGGATCTTTGACAGTCGATACGGGTAGTCAGAAGCCCGAAAGTCTGACAACCAGTCTTACCAAGGGGTATCGTATTACCCAGTAACTGGGTTGTGGAGGTCACATAGGCAGTCGCTCCATGTAAAATACTGGTGTTCAGCTGCAGTATCCGGTTAGACTGGAAGCCGACCCCAACATAGTTGGGAAAAAGATAGGCAGATGATGATGATGATCGAAGTACCGTCTAGTCTGGAGGACTATTATGTACACTCTTCTTCTTAGCGTGTCGATAGCAATCTAAAAGGACTCGGTTCAGAATTCAACCTCTTGTTTGGTGCCATCACCAGCGTCTGTCAGTTCCAGTAACGTGCAGCTGACAGGACACGCAGGACACGATATTAAGTGTCCCATCGTTTGTGGAACAGCACCACATTTACACTCAAAGGCGGAGTCGTCTATGAATCTCCACTTAAACAGGTTTTCCTTGCTTCGGCCAACCTGGGTCCGGAGTCGGTTTAAAGACTTCCAGGTTACCCAAGGTAACTCATGTCCAGGTGGAAGGTCTTCAGCGAGTGGAACGAATGGTTTGGGTAAGGAAGCACTGCCACGGTGATTTGCTAATCTTTTCACACTGATGGCAATCCAAAGTTCACTTATGTACCTACACTTACACGTGGTAGAATATTTCAGTTATATTCCCACAAGAACATGGAAACATTAATCAAAATAATCTACTTATATCCGGTACCAATCAAAATGATTCATAATCTTTTGACTACTACTGAAAATATTATGATGCCCTGGTTGTGTGGAAACTGTAAACATTCAGAGGAAGTGCTTTTTTATGGAACCACATGACGTCATCAATTTTTTTTTAATTAAGCACGATTGTTGTCATACATTTTGTTATTAGCAATTTTTATCTTTTAATGTGGTTTAGTGTCTTTTTATTGAGTTTTATAATTTTTAATGTCAGCTGTTAATTTAGCACTAGGTATGGGTTGATAAATTTGATACCTTTATGACCTCTTCATTCTGTAACACGAAAGTTCGTTTTCAGTGCATTGTGGTTGACTTATTTAACATCCAGGGCCTGGGTTCTAATTGATTAACACATTTTCAATCATAATCTGAATCATTTTAAAGGATATTGCTAATCCATTGCTTCATATGTTTGAGAAATTTGTCTACTCAACAACGTAAATAACGCAATGAACTGTCATAATGAAAGCCATTGCCCCGCCTGACCGGATAAAGTTAATAAAGATTTAGAGTTTTTTGTTTGAACGCACTAATCTCTGGAACAGTCGGATATGAAAAAATATTTTTGAATTTGATAGCCTAATTCTTGAGCAAGGCGATAGGCTATTTATCATCACGCTAAGATCTTAAGGAGCCGAGCAAGAACCAAAAAGTCAAAGTCAAAAAGTCACAAAGAATGCTAAGCGAAAAGGAAGAAATAGCGAAGGTAGGCGACACGACGCAACGAGGTAGGTCGGGGGAACAAGAAGACCAGCAGACGCAGACGAAGCTAGTCTTCTATGACGTCTTTGTGTCTGGATACCATCTGCTGGCTATTAATAACAAAGTCTAGCGGTCTAGCCAGTCCAGCCATTATCTATCAACAACAACAAGAGATAAATGACATAATCCCTACCATCAAGATATACCAACATAATTCAATAAAACAAAACCGCCCGGCGATTGTCTCAAATCACATGAGAGCAAGCATTATCTTCGATTGAACGTCTACAATAAAATATTAAGACCCAACAACAAAACGACACAATTACATCACGTTTCAACTCACAAATCTCAACTTTATGACCTGAGAGTTAAAGATCAAGTTTTATTGGACAGTTGACGGTTGTAAGTGTCATTTTATGGTCTGAGTTGGTGAGATGTAATAAATTTCAATTAATGTTGTCAACAACGTATATGACATTGTCTTACTCTTGAGATTTGGCTAGGCTGTACCAGTTGCTATGAAATAAATAAAGGAGACATATTGGTTTCTCAGAAAATTTTGTCTGGGTGATGAAATTCGATCTAGACAAAAAAATTACGTCCGTTTTTATTTTTTCGTTGAAGTTTGTTATTATTTTTTGCCTGTGCAATATGGATGTCATTATCATCATGTATTGAATTTCTTGTGTGTTCTGGATGTCGTTTTCTGATCTTACACCTTGTAATCTGGTCATCGGTCTTGACATTTTAATAGACGTTGCATGTCCAATAAACTGGCCCCGGAAACCTATGTGCTTTTGATTATTGAAATATTAATTACATATTATTAAATACTGTCTGACGTTCAAAGGATTGATGAAACCAATCTTGTGAATTAGAAAGTCCCATAACTGTATTGCTTAAAAATCTTTCATGGGGATCCCTATCAAGTCCATGCATGCATCTGTTCTTGTTTCGTTGTACGTAATATGCCATGACCATTTACTGTATGATGTACAGCATAATAAAACCCACTACCCACTGCCACGCGGGCCCAGTGCGGGTTGGTAGATGGTAGATGTCTTATGTCTTTGAATGTTTGGTTCTAGGATATGCCAGTTTCCTCACGATGTTTTCCTTCACCGTTTTGAGAGCAGTGGTGATGAAAGTATTTACACAAATTAAGAGCTCGCCTGGGTTCAAACCCACGACCTACAACTCGTCAGACGGGGCCGTTACCACTGGGCCACCATTGCTCCCATATGATGTCCATTTGAACATAATCACACTAATATTATAAAGGCGAAAGTTTGTGAGTGTGTCTTCTTCACGCTGAAACGGCTGGACCAATTTGGATAAAATTTATTATGGAGGTAGCTGACACCCTGGATTAACATATAGGCTACTTATTATCCCGATATTCCACGGGATCGAAACTTATGGGGGTGAAACCGCGGGGCGCAGCTAGTTGCATATAAAGACACTGCCTTAAAGTAGTGGAAGTTTCTGAGCAGATATCGATATTAATACAACAGGACATAACTTATGTCCTACCAATACCATACAAGTTATTAAACCCATAAAAGTGATTAATTATGTATGTACAAAGTAATATGCGTATTATTCTCAAATAATCCCTTAAGTGATGTCAAATGACGGTCAGAGGCCATTTTCAACCAATTTATATGTTAATAAAATTGAATCGATTGTGTGCAGTAATTTATTGCAATGGCTGCGTTTGCGCATCTTTATTATTATGTACTATTGTTTGTTGAGAAGTTAATTTATTAACTGTGATACAGGGTGTATATTGCTTTATTAAAATATTTATTTCGTTATTATGTTGTAATGGAATGTCCCAAGATTTTTTCAACCCATCTTGAGCAAGCGTGGCAAATTTAAAAGTGGTTAATAAAAAAAACAGTGGCACTCCGGAAGTACCGACAGAAGTGAAAACACTCACTGACATATCGGATATACATTAAAACCGAGTACATCCCGAGGACAGCCGAACACATCCGAAGCGGGTATTTTTTAATCGTCTTATAAACAAAACACGCGCGGTGTCGCTTACGGTAAAAGTGGCGTGAGTTCAATGGTTTTGTCACATGTCAAAAATTGCCCAACGCGCAAAAAGTTTTCACTTCAAAAAATATGATTGACGTGTAAAAGTGTTTGTAGAAACCTACTTACAGGAATAAAATCATTTATCATTTAATGCTAGTGCCTTCTCTGTGTGAGAAGAGGGCTTTGCCCTGCAGTGGGACAGAAATAAGTCTAATATTATAATTATATTACATCATTGACTGCTTGTGGCTCACTTTTTTTTTCGAAAATTTATTCTTCTTTTTTCGTAGACGTTTTTAAAAAAAATACACTAGTTGAGGTTGATTTAATAAAAGCAACCTACTTTATTGAATCATAAAAACCCGAAAGACATTTTCGTAATTTGTATTTTTTAAGTGCACCTAATTCTAAATGTAGGGCAGAATCATAAAAAAATTTTGAATGCTTGAATTTAAAATATGTAGGTCAACACAATAAAACTGCAGGAAAATATCTATCGTCTATTTTGACATGCAACGCATCATTTAAATGCTGCTGAAATGAAGTAACTGCTTATAACCCATTTCTTGATTTTTTTTCTCTTTTACAATATTGTAAAAGAGAAAATATTTGTGGAACTAACAGCACTGTCACGAGCCTTAGAATATAAGTTTCCAAAAAAAAGATGACACAACTAACTTTTTCATAAAAATAGAAGCACCCTTTCACGTTTCTAACTTCAAAAACTCCGAAATTATGTACAGATGCCAGCACAAGATTCAAGCTACTACAATCTGTTAAATTTCTTTAATACATTTTCAACTTTATCGCTGAAGCATTAGGTTCAAGGTTGACTGGGCAAATTTTACAGTTTCGGATAGTTTGATGTGCTGGCTTTACAAACTTTCATTCTTATACCCTATTTAATCCCTATAGGAGATGGATTTTCAAAAATCCTGCCTAAGTGCTCACTTTCGCTATATATAGCAGAACTCTTGTGCAAAATTTCATGTTTCTAAACCCAGCTGCAGCGGTTTTAAGATTTTTATTGTAAATAGAAAGAAAAATTTGCAGGCAGCATGTATCATAAAGGTATCAAATAAGAAAGGTTTTTCATTTCATCCGCGTCGATGAATATAACGTCTGGAGAAACAGGGTATAAGAGGTGAACAGACTAGAAGCCTATGGCACAGCAATTTATTTTTCCGCTCCGTTCACTTTTATACCCCGATTTGACATGACGGTAAAATACGTCAGCCGGTATTTAAAATTTTCATTCGAATTTGCAATTAACAGCAACTAGTAACTCCTGTAGAACAGTAGTAAAATTCACACCACAAACATAATTTATGTACTCTTACATAAGAACATACAAAAACCACCATTTGCATTCACAACGCACCCGATTAATATTTCTATGGCATCAGGAATCATTCCCACTTCCTTGTACGTGAAGTGCATTTTATTGGTAATCTTCGTCCCTTTCCTCCATACCTTCAATTGTGTGTGCTAGAGTGGGACGGAGGATTCCTCGGGCAACGTCTTACTGCAGTCAATCATCTATATTCGTGGTAGCTAGTGGAATATTATCGTCACTTCCGGTGGAGTCGTTGACTTGATGAAAGGTTTGCTTGTAGTTTCGACTATCAATTTTATTGATGGATCGACTGGATCTTTGAGTCTATCAAACTGTCTCTGTGATATGGTAATTGCGAAATTGTGGAGTTTCTCTGATGTAATTTTGTCTTTTGAGAATTTATAGCGAGTAGATCTTACGTGCTCATCTTTCCATTCATTAGATATTTCTGTTGTAAAGGGATTAAATTAATTCCTATGGAATACCATACTTAATCCTAATTTTAATTTGTGCATTTTTGAGATCTACAAAGCTGCCAGATATGCATGTAACCCCATTCTCTCTATCTGATGCGATCTTAAAAAAAAACAATTAAATACATACTAACAATTAGTCTTGAAAAGTCTAACATAGTAATATTAGTAATCTATTGATTTATTCATATGTACTTTATTAAGGCTACACCAGAAACTAAGTAACAAAAAAAAAACAAAAAAACATATAGGTACAAGGGACGGCCTTAGAAGATACTGTTACTGTTAGCCTGCATTATCCCACTGCTGGGCAAAGGCCTGTCCACATGACTTCCAGCTCTTTCGATCCAGGGCAAAAGTGGACCACTGGTTGTTTGTTTTCTCCAGCTTGTCCCGCCATATACTTCGGGGTCTGCCGCGACGCCTTTTGGCTGTGTCAGAGCTCCACGTAGTGATTCGTCATACGGTACACGTGGCCAGCCCAGTCCCACTTCAGCTTAGCGGCTTTTTGAGCAACGTCAGTAATCTGTGTTTTGGAGCGCAGTGTGGTCTTGCGAATATGCTCTGACAATTTGACGCCTCTGCGCTTTATTGCACGTTTTCAAACCTTGAGTTTGGACTTTTGAATGTTAGTCAAATACCAAGTCTGGGATCCATTCCTAGTAGATGAAGATTATCAAATGAAGATTGCCACTACATTTCCTCGAAACCCATCTTCAGTGCCAACAGTAGTTCGAATAAGTGTTTTGGCACTGATTGTTACATTTCAAGTCCCATGGGACTGTCCTGATGCGTTATTTATGGATTTTCGATAATCGATATTTTCGAGTGTTTGCAACTGTTTATAATCAAGTGCCAAATATTCCGGGAAGTCCAGTTCGTTCAGGAAATCATCCAGATTATAAAGTTAATGTTTTGCCAGAAGAGGGCTAAATATACGTCGATTTGGTTTTGAGTCATTTCATTGTTTGGTATGGAAAAACAGGCATATTGTATTAATTAGTGAATCAGATTATTTTAGAGATTGAATTATACGTCGTTTTCATACGTATAATTTCGTTCATCTCGTTTCGTTCATCAATCATGTAACCAATAATTTTATGATTTAAAAAGAGTGTCCGTGGAGTTTCTTGCTCGCTCTTCTCCACAAGTACACACTGCGCTTTAGAATGGGCAACAAGCTTCATCTTTCAGATTGACCGACCTCTTAACAATTCAAAGCTCATAGCATTTATTTAAAATAAATCAATTACAGGCACCTGTAATTGGTTTATTTGGAATCATTGATTTGAGTTTGAGTTTACTTGTTTCTTCCACTACTACTTAATTTGGAAATACATCTACTTTGCAAACGGCTATAAAGATTGACATTGTACTGTGACATTATTAATGAATTTATCAGAAGATAGTTTAGACACTTGTATTACTTATCTGACTATCTCATTGACATACAAAAATTCAAGTGCTAAGACATTGCAGTTTTAAAATCTACCTGTATTTTTATCTATCTCATACATTATCAAGTCTTCCCTTTCAAAATACTACAATCGTCCTACTCTATAATTCACTCGCATGACTAAAAGTCCTACCTCATTTTTAAAATTTGTGGCTGATCTTTCTTTTAATATTTACACTTTTCACTAACCATCGTACCTACCTGTGTTATTTGGATCTCAAAATATAACTATTTTGAAAGGCAACAAAATGTAAAGAATCACAAATACCGGAGTGGAGCCGGCCCAACCTAAATCAGCTAAAAAATGAGATAGGGCTTTTAAGTCATGCGAGCGACGATATTTCTGTAGATATGGCACAAAAACAAAAGAGGTCGCTCTCAAGGAGGGTCTCAAGTGCTAGTACAATGTGGTCAGTATACCGCGATATCTTAACGTTTTGAAGCACTGCTGCTCTGGAGACTCATTGTTGCGGCTTGGAATAGAGGATATGTGGAGACGACTTATTTCATTTTGATTTTTAAGTCAACTTTTTTCAGTCTTCTTGCTATGGAAAGATTGCAGTAATTCTTCTAAAATCTGTACAGACTCTTCTGATCAATTGCCTCCTTCTAATCTCACAAATAGTAGCCACTAGATAAACTATGATTGAATTTAAAGCATCAAAATTTTAACGTTATCTACGAATAAATTTGATGCTATAAAGTTATATACGACCCGGCGACGGCCGTTCCTGGCAATTTTCAGGGTAATCTCAGAAACTACGTTGTGAATTTGTCCATCAGATAGAAGTTGAACTTTCCGATTATCAGTTATTTCTCATAAATAGTTCAATTATATAGGTACTGTAGTTTTAAAAGAAATGTGTACAATAGAAAGTGCTCTCGGAGTCATACAGTTACCGGCACGTAACTTGGCAAGAGATTTTCGTAGTGGGGGAAGTTTGGGCATATAAAAATGTATGAAATTGTGTGTGCGCAAACTTCCCCCACTACAAAAACTCTTGCCAAGTTACGTGCCGGCAACAAATACAACTGATTTGCTTCGCTCTATAACAAAACTTTTGACCTTCATAATTTTTTAAAATTTTATTTTTGTCGTGGAAACTTCTTTTTGCGCGTTGAACTATTTTTGGAAAAGGAAACCTTACAGTACTTAAAAAAAATGTATATTGTAATTTAAGAAAACCATCGTTATTTCATATAGTTTTAAGTTTTCAATTAAGTCGGCAGTCCCTTTGACTGCCTGTTTTTTTTTTTATCCAGAAGCGACTCCAATATTATATTTCTTTACCAATAGTAAGTCAGTCCGTAGACTCCCTCTAATCAAGGAGTCCAGACGACTGACGAGTGGTTTGTTGCGTGTATACCAAGTAGTTATATGATGCTTTACTTATGGTCCTTTTCCTTTTAAGGGTCACTAGGAGAATTATAATTTTATCGTCAGAAGCACCTACCTTAACATGGTGAAAGTGTTAAAGATTTTTATGACTGGGTAGATAAGCGTGGTCATATCTTATTTGGAGATGAAAATTTAAGCGTGATGGCTTGTGAACGATTGGTATATTGTTATCAAGCTCTTGAATTGGGCAGAAAATGCAATGTCATAATAAAAACAGTTAAACATTCGACATCTTAAGCTGTCATTTGAAGATTTTTGACAGTCGTTACGGGTAGTCAGGAGCCCGATAGTCTTTTTTTTTTTTTTGCGGATGGGAAATCATCAAATTACTCCTCCCGCTCTGGGTGGAGCGGAAGGGAGTGTCAGACTCTTACTGACTAAAACCCACCCGTGTTCCTTCCTTAGCCCTTTATGTTCCGGGCCAGCGGTAACCCTTTCGGACAATCCCGCTGACCCAGCCCGATAGTCTGACAACCAGTCTTACCAAGGGGTATCGTATTACCCAGTAACAGGGTTGTGGAGGTCAGATAGGCAATCGCTCCATGTAAAATACTGGTATTCAGCTGCATCCGGTTAGACTGGAAGCCGACCCCAACATAGATGGGAAAAGGCTGGGCAGATGATGATGTGTCATCCACTACTTACAAACTGATAATAGTTTCATCTCCTCAGCTAAAGAACATAAAGTACCCCACAAGGCGTTACCTAAATACCTTACACAGTCGTAGTACTTCTAATTACTCTTAACAAAGGAGATGGAAAAATCACTAATTAATTAATAGAATGCAATTGTTAATGAAAATCAACGGTATTCTAGCTGCGTGTAAGCAGGTATGCGGTAGCTAGCGGTTGGAAAACACGTGTGTAGGTACCTCTAGGTACATGCATTGTTAAGAACTTTGTGTGGATGATGATATTGTCTATTTATAGAGCATTAAAAGAACCTTAAAGAATTACATTAGTAGGTACCTGCGATCAATGCTGCCTTGGTAAGTTGGCAGACAGCCCTGCTAGCGAGAAAAAAACAACTGAATACGTTTAATTTCAAGGAAGCTGTAATTCAAGAAACAAATGAATGCGTTTAGTATCAAGAGAGCTGTTTCATTTATAAACGATGGATGGACTCGACTGTGTGAGTGATTATATGGTTAGAAAGGGGGTGACTACCGAGATGACGACTAATAGAGAAAGAAGTATGGAAGAAACAGACATGTTGCGCCCGTTTGTTCTGACTGGTTCAATTCATTAGTTCGATCGCCGAACTAGTGAGAATTTTTTTAAGTGAAAACTTTAAGCGCGTCGGGCATTTTTTGAGATGTGAAAAAACCATTGAACTCGCGCCTCTGTCACCGTAAGCGACACCACGCGTGTTTTATTTATAAGACAATTAAAAAAATAGCACCACCCCATACTTCCCGTGGGTGTCGTAAAAGGCGACTAAGGGGCGAACCGGAGAATGGGCAGCAGCGTTCTCTATGCATTCCACCACCATACCATACTGCGATCGCCAACCCGCCTGCCAAGCGTGGCGATTATGTCAACCCCCCCCACCCTTTTGGGGGAGGCTTATGTCCAGCAGTGGACGTCTTTCGGCTGAAATTATGATGATGATGATAATGAATTAAAAAAATACCCGCTTCGGATGTGTTCGGCTGTCCTCGGGATGTACTCGGTTTTAACGTATATCCGATATGTCAGTGAGTGATGGCAAAGTATTCTGTTTGTGTTTTGTTTTCACTTCTGCCGGCACTCCCGGAGTGCGACTGTTTTTTGTTTTCCCAATTGTTCGACCGTCACCCGACCCCAAATAAATTGGGTTAAGAATAGGAGAATGATGATGTTTCATTTATTCAGCAGCATAATTTTTTGCGTAGATTAGCTGATTTACGTATTCTGAAAAGACGTTTAGGTATTCGGGAATCTTTATCAGACATAACTCTTTCTGTCTTTTTCAAAGAATTATGTCACGTACGACGTTTTTGAAAAGGGATTTTAAGCAATTGGCATATGTGGAAAGAATAACTTTTGCGGACGCCTTTCAAAAACTCATCATAATTAGAAAATATGGAAAATAATAGAGACAGAGAGAGAGAGAGAAACTTGCATGGGGTGATGGCATAACACTTTTGCCTTGTGAGACGATTTCTACCAGACAACTTCTAACGGAAGCCCCGTGGAACTCCGTTCAGAAAAGAGATCTTCTGTTGGAGATAAGATTTTCCAAAACATCGCTCCAACGACTAGTCTTGCGCTGCATTCATCCTACAAACTCCCGCACCCTTCACCCTTCATATTCTCCCCATAATTACATACTCCATAATTCTATTCACTCCATGCAGTGATAAACCGTCTAGCTGTCATATAGTTTGTCATATATGTAGTTTGTGTGCAATTTACAAATAATACGTAGCATATACAATAGCAGCACACGTCGAATAACTCACCTAGTCACCTAAGTAGTTGTCATAGTGTGTCAGTATTCCGTAAATCAGCGTGTTTACAAGAATCGCGGTAGTCGACAAGCTGCAGGAATTTGTATGCGATGCAGAGAATGCTAATGTCTTTGCTGCCTGAATTAGGGCTGTGAAGGCAAGTAAAGGATTGGTTGTGTTAAGTTTAGTAATCGTTGGTGGTCCTTTGAATTGTTAAATTCTGAGGAAAGGCGTAGGTAAATGAAAAGCTGTTGCTCCTGTTTAGACTGGAAGTTGGCTTAGAATAGGCTAGGATTGTGTTTATAACCAACGTGAGATTATGGATAGTGTTCATCTATAAGTAGATATCTGTGTACAGTGTTGTGGACTGCAATATTATTTATTTATTTATCAAAATCTCCCTACCACTATCATTATAGGTGTATACCTAATGCGATAGCGGTATTGTCTATACGTTTTGTATATTTCTTATTTCTATCTACTTACATGTATACTATATATAAAATTCAAAGTCCTGACTGACTGATATAATATATGTCCTAGAGACATATGGTCCTAGAGACATGAAATTTGGAGGGTGTGTTATTTGTGAAGAGTAGGTATGATAGGGTTTTTCGAAATTCCATCCTCAGAGAAGCTAGTGTTTTATATTATAGCCGTTTGTTCATTTTGATTGAAAATAGTTTTAAAAAAAGCTTTAATATCCCGTGATATCGGGTATAGTAATTGTGCGTCCTTGCTACTTTTATCAAATTTAAAAAGTCTGGTTCAAAACGGCCGGCGTTTCTGACGTTCACCTTTAACTATGTGGCAGTTTTTATTTTTAATAACTTGTGCGATACTCCTAATCACACTAATATTATAAAGGCTGAAGTTTGTGTGTAGGTGTGTGTGTTTATATGTTTGTTACTTCTTCACGCTCAAACGGCTGGACAAATTTTGATAAAATTTGGTATGGAGGTAGCTGACACCCTGGATTAACATATAGGCTACTTTTATCCAGATATTTCCACAGGATAGACATTTACGCGGGTGAATCGCGGGGCGCAGCTAGTGAGAAAATAAATGCTCAAATCTTGAAAGGGGAAATGTACAGACGCCAGCACATCAAGCTACTACAATCTGTCAAATTTATTTATTACAGTTTCAGCTTTAACGCTATAGCATAAGGTTCAAAGTTGATTGCGAAAATTTGACAGTTTCGGGTAGCTTGATGTGCTGGCGTCTGTACAATGACTTGAAGTTTATTAAACGACTCTCAAGAAAAGATCAAACACACAAATCATGATCGCAAATCCTCAAAAGTCCTTTACACCATCAGCCCTAATGAAGGCACATAACAATTTCGTCCCGGCTTGGCTCACGTTACGTTTGGTACAGTCAATCACACATCAGTAGTATCACTTTGACATTGACAGCGGTTTTATGTCGTAGCAATAAGAGCGGTTTCTGTAGTGCAACTGTGGCTGATGTGCGGTTGGTTGTACAAATGTTTGTAAGAATTGGGACGACCCATTTACATTCGTTCGTGATCATCGGCTGGTTGTTTGATTACATTAGTAATGCTTTTGATTAAATGTTGCGGCACGGTGGTTACCATTTATAATTTTACGTTTCGTTTTGAAGGCTTTCTTTAGTGGTCGTATGCAGGTCCTTGAGTAATTTTTTTTTTGGTAATAGTTTTTTAAATTTATTTTTTTATTTGAAATAGGTTTGCTCATGACACTAGTCTAGGTCAGAGGTGACAGAGACAAGACAAGTTTCTATGCAAATTATTAGAATACCTAGGTATTTATTCATATTGTTCAATTTATCAATTTTATAAACAGTGGAATGGTTTATTCTATAGCTAGATGATATATATATTTATGGTTCTATAAGCAATGCCAGATAGAGATACGGCGAGTTTTTGGGGGTGTTGTGAATGTGTTAAGAAAAAATATGTAGGTAGTTTAAAGAAAAAACACGGTTTTATCACGCGCTAAAAATAGTAAAATAATTAAATTTACATTCTAAAAGCGTGGGCCGCTTTTTGAATCCATACTAATATAAATGTGAAAGTGTGTCTGTCTGTTATCTCTTCACGCTTAAACCGCTGAACCAATTTAGATGTAATTTGGTATAGAGATAGTTTGAGTCCCGGGAAAGGACATAGGTTTTTATCCCGATATTCCCACGGGATCGACACTTATGCGGGCGAAACCGCGGTGCGCTCCACGTAAAAATTGGCTTAAATTTTGTGGCATTGTTAGTTAGTTAAAAGTGAAGCTAATAAAAGCGCGTTCAAAAATTTACTTTTAACACAATACAATAATAATGTCTGTGTGGTGCCGGACTTAAAGAATTGCACCACCCCTTACTTCCCGTGGGTGTCGTAAAAGGCGACTAAGGGTCTTACCGGAGAATGGGCAGCAGCGTTCTCTATTTATTCCACCTTCATACCATACTGCGATCGCCAACCCGCCTGCCAAGCGTGGCGATTATGGCAAACCCCCCCCCCTCCCCCCCCAAAATTGGGGGAGGCCTATGTCCAGCAGTGGACGTCTATCGGCTGAAACGACGACGAATAATAATGCACCTTCTATTTATTGTTATAATTTATTATATTATTAATTGATGAATGAACGTAACTAATATTGACACGTTACTTAAATTAATAAAAGCAAACACAACATAAAAAAACCCACATTAATTAAAAACAATTAATTCCAACAACAAACAAAATTACCATTGTTATCTTCATCCTGTCAGAGGTGTTAATACCGCCACCTATTGTCCCAAAGATTATCATCTCGAACTTGACATTCGTCCCGCCGTGTCGAGCAGTGAGACGAATCCAGAATAGGCATGTCGATTCTGAGAAACGTTGTTCGAAAAATGTGTCGAAGCGCGTAAATTATTCCGTCGCATTGTAGCGATGCGTTCGGAATGTGTGATGAGTGTTCATAGTCTGGTGTCGATGAAATATATGGATTTATGGAGTGAATCAGTCGGTTTGGAGGGCAGGTATGGAATGGCGAAAATGGGTTATTATGTCTTTATTTCCGGGCTTTGGTTTGTGTGTTGTCGCGATTTTCAACCAAATTTTTATTTAGTTTTTGGAACTACCGAAATCTTATCACTTAAAAATCATGGACATATTTAAAGTAGTTTTTCATGAATTTTTAATTCTAAATTGTATGTATATTATAGTCTCTGAAGTTTTAACTGATAGATAGGTATAAACTTTCAAACGTGTCCATAATTACTATATAAATAGCCCATATTACTAGATCTAAGTACTTAAATGCCTGCTGGATGCTGAATCCAGGCTAAAAAAAAACAGTCTCTCTGGCAGAGGCGTTCATGAACGTTAGGTCATACATCCGCTTCAAAATTTTGCAAATGGAATAGCCTAGCAAAGATTTTTCTCAATTAATCCCCTGATAGACAACCACTTAGTCAATTATTTCAATCTAGCTCACGTACTCTCATGTCAAGCTCAAAACGGTGAACCATTTGAAATCTCTTAACCTACAAACAAGCAAATTGAGCGAAGACACCAGTATCAATCCTGGTCCCCCCTCATGGGTCGTTATCCAATCCCGCTACATACAATACAATGGTACTATTGTTTTCGGACTAATAGCTACTATACTATTGGCCTAGTTCGAGGCCTAGGGAAGTGTGTTTGTCGAAATGTTGGTTGTTGAAATGTGGCCTTTTTTCGTGTTCGACATTGGGCCAATTGTTGGAGTATTGGTGACAAATTTTGTGTTTTTGGTCGCATTTTTTTTGGAAAGTCTAAATTTTGTAGACATTTTTCAATGTACATACCTACGCCTATGTACCTTAGCTTTAAGCCCTTGTAACACTTCTACAACAATATGGAATGCAAATTAATATATGAATATGAATACTTCCCAACAAATCCAACGGTTCATTTCTTAAATAGTAAAAAAACTTAAATAATAAAAACTCCAGTCTATTAGTGTCCCACTGCTGGGCAAAGGCCTCTTCTCATACAGTGAAGGCACGAGCATTGTTCACCACGCTTGCTCAAGACTAACAATTTCAGACTTATAAAGGTGTCCCCACAACAAGAGTGATTTTTTTTGACAGTTTTCACGTACTGACCACGCGATTTAAGAATAGGGAGAAGTATTCAAACCAACTACGTTTAATTATTGTAAAAACACATCACAATAATGGTGAAAATTTTGCGAAACCAGTTCGCCAATTACGTCAAGTTTTCGGTCGCAATAATGCGCCAAATGAATCGACACAAACAGTTGAAAATCTTAAAGAGGAAATGCGGCGCGTTATTGGTGAAATACAGCCACATTTATGCGAAAACGTTATTCAAAATTTCAACAAAAGAATAACCCTGTGTCAGAGGTTTCGTGGTGGCCACTTGCCTGATGTTGTATTTCACATTTAATCGGAACTATATTTCTTTATGTTGGAATAAAAATGTTTGCTTAGGTAATTCAAAAATAAATGTGTTTTTCTTTAAAATTAAATCCGGCGCTATTGTTGGGACACCCTATATAAAAACAAATGAAAAAAGATTACTAAAAATAGAATCGAACCCACGAATTTCATACAGAAAATCTTCACAAATATAGAAAAAACTGGAGATCAAATACGTAACTGTCACTGCTATGACCTTTGTGGTCACACGAAATGTGTCACTCGACTGTCTGTAGAGGGAACTGAACCGCAATGCTGTGTAGTGTGGTGTTTATTTTTGTATATATAATTAGTTGGTTTTGTAGTGTAGTTTGTCATTTTGATGTAAAATAGTATATTCTAATGTAAACAGTTTGTTGAGGATGGCAGCTCCGTGACTATAATTTTAGCAAGTTTGTGAATTGTTGTATTGTGGAGTTTTTTGAGAGGAAAAATTAAAATATGCGGCAGATATATTCAAAACTAGCAGCGCCACGCGGTTTCACCCATGTCGCATACATGTCGGGATAAAAACTATCCATATGTCCTTTCCCAGGACTCAAGCTATCTCTATACCAAATTACATCTAAATCGGTTCAGCAGTTTAAGCGTGAAGAAGTAACAGACAGACAAGACACACTTTCGCATTTATAATATTAGTATGGATTTTAATGTGTGTTTTTATTTTTTATTAGCACACATTTTTGAATGTCCCACAGCTGGGCAAAGCCCTCCCTACTCTCTTTCCACCTCTGTCCAGAGCTAGGTGTTATGTTGTGAATTTTTTTTTTCAGTTTCCTAAGATATCGAGTTTGTTAAAAGACACAAAATCAGTTTACATCCCGCCAAATTGAAACAAGATAAAGTACCTATTTAATTGGAGAAATCGTAAACCTATAAATAAACCAATTCACAGTCAAAAACTCAAGATAGCACTGAGCATTCGAAACGAAAACGTAAACAAACAAGTTTGCGTTAATATCTTCCCAGACTTCTATATATAAAGCTTACGCAAAACGTTTTAGCGAAACGTTAGGTCAAGCTACGGTTTACTATGAATCTGAGAAAGATTTTCCCATTTTATTCCTCCTTGTGCGGTTATTTACATGATCAATACATCGGAATTACGTTGGTCTAAGATATCTCGCGAAAGCTGATGCATACTATTCAATGAGGAAAGAGAAAGAGTAGGGGAAGACTAAAGACACGATGGATTGGACTGTGTAAATGATGATATGGTTAGAAAAGGGGTGACTTCCGAGATGACGACTAATAGAAAAGTATGGAACAAAAAAACATGTTGCGCTGACCGCGACCCCGACAAATAAGGGAGGGCTGGAGAGTGATGAGCATACAAAAAATGATGTTGAAATTTTGCTCACTGAGTGTTGACGATTTTATAGAGCTGCGCCCCGCGGTTTCACCGGCGTAAATGTCGATCCCGTGGGAAATCGGGATAAAATGTAGCCTATATTTTAATTCAGGGTGTCAGCTACCTCCATACAAAATTTTATCAAAATTGGTCCAGCCGTTTGAGCGTGAAGAAGTAACAAACATATAAACACACACAAACTTTCGCCTTTACGAGTGTAATATTAGTGTGATAATTATCTTTTTGTACATCTGCGTACTAGAGATTGATACTATTGACAGTTCACTTCACCTAAGTTATGATGGTAAGATTCTTACAGTAAAGATCGGCAGAAAACATACACTGCGCCCTTTTCTATTTGCGCTACAACATTTAAATAAAAACTTTTGAGTCATTCCTACACATATCTACATAAACATTTTTGAGTAATTCTAATAGGTACCTATATATTTTACGACTATGTAAAACCAAACGCAATCAATCATCATATTTGCAACCCATCAATCAACAAAAGTTTTTAACATTCATGGCAAAATGATAAAACGTGAAATAGCAGACTGAAGTTTCACCATCTGTATAAACCAACAGGGGCCCTAGTCTGCTATTTTTATAAATTCGTCATTCCAACACGATACCACCACCATCCCATTGTCATTTTGCTAAAAGTTCGTACCTAATCTGCTAAATTCACAATGGTTGATCATTGGTCGGTCAATGGCACAGAAATTATACGATACTCGTAACGAATTAAAAGCAATGACTGCACAATGACGTTCTAATGGTAGGTCACTGATCAAAGGAACTGTCAAATTTTAGCAAATTACTGCGTAAGTCAGTAATTAATTATTCATTATGTACGAGATTACCATTCTATGCCATTTCTTTCAATGGAGTGTCAGTGGTTGACCATTGGAAAGTCATAATGACGCCATTATATTAGTAGATTACCAAACTTGTCAAAATCAACAATTTGTGAAATCAATGATAGACCATTCTGACACTATTGTAATAGCAGGCTTTAGGCCCTGGCCTGTCTTCTCCATGGTCAGAGTTGTATATTATGTAGGTACACCCACATTTCACTATGTTAAAGGGGCTTACAAGACCTAAAGCGACCTAAATCATTGTTCCTCTCAACCGAAGCACCTGCCATCCAATCTCTTTACCAGCCTTGGTTGACTGGTAGAGAATGCCTAAGGCATTAAGTCCGCCTTTGAACAACCTTTTTGTGGGAAAAGTTTAAATAAATAAATAAAGCGCGGCCATGGTAGGACTGCATAGAAAAGAAAGAGAAGCGCGATGACACAATGCTGGTAATTTATTGCAAAATATGAAGCAATTTTTTAATTACAATATATCTTTTGTTTGGGCTAAAAAATTAAAACACTAGTATTTTAGTATGTTGCTTGTAGAATAATCTGACAAAAAATCAGAATGATTGTGTGTATATTAGTATGGTTTTTATTGTAAAAAAGAAAGTTTTGAGGTATCTTCATGATTTTTTTAATCGTATCAAATTAGTTGTATTATGTTTTCAACATACTATCTACCTAGCAAAATAGTATGTTGAAAACATAATACAACTAATTTGATACGATTAAAAAAATCATGAAGAATTCTGATTAATTAACGCAATGAGAATTGAATTTTGGTTAAGTTAAGTTAAGTTCTACCTAGCATATATCCAAGTATATATAAGTATATCATATATTTTTCTGATTTTGTTTACTGTAGTCGATCATATACTTTTATTGTTTCTAAAACTTGCGGGGCATAGGGACGAATCTATTGGCACCAACCGTCCATAAATTCAGAAAATGTCCAAAAACCCATGCTACTACTCTCATCTAGCTACTACCAGCCACTCTGCGACGATTATCAACGTGGGCACCTACTGGGCTCAAATTATACAGGGTGATTAAAAAACCGTGGATTAAACGAAACAGGGCGATAGTTGGGGCCTATTAGAGAGAGAGTAGTCAGATAGGAAACGCCAACCTCATCTAGTTTTAAAAAAACATGATTGACGTGTAAAAGTGTTTGTACAAACCTACTTACAAAAATAAAATCATTTATCATTTATTTATCATTTATCATTGTGTTTAAAAAAAGGTAATCATCATTACAAAAGTGCTTTTATGACAGTGGGTACCATGATTTGTCAGTATTGGCACTTTTTTCAATATCTTTTAAGACTCACGAAAAATTATTTGTAACTTTAGAACCTTACTGTAAACACTCAAATTGTCATAACATCTAAAGAGATCAAGTTAGGGCTCTGCCACAAAGATATTTTTTACTGCAAATATCCCCAACTATTGCCATGTTTCGTTTGATCTACGACTTTTTTCCCACCCTGTATAATAAAACAACGAGTAGAGTACCATCGACACGAAAAGAAGAACTGATAGCCTGAGGGAGTCCCTACGTCATTGGTCATTTGAAAATATATAAGATAGTAGGTATATAATTGTGTAGCACACACTAAACATAATATCTACTACAGTCTATTTTAAACCCTACGAAACGGATTTCCTGACCTTGATGCGATACTGCGAATGATTTAATATCGAAAAACACATACATTAAACGGAAAACTCTTTGATATACACTTTTAACGTCGCCACGAATAAATTCTGATGCCTCTAATTGACTCCGACGTTCGTAAAAGATTAGATAGTGTTCTGTTTTTGATGAAGTTACGGCTTTTCAGAATTCCTTGAGTGCTGGCAGTGGGAAGTAGGTATGTAATATTGATTGGGAGTATCCGTTTTTCTGTGAACTTTTTGTTATGAAATGTAGTTTTTCGGTGGAAGTGTAAATACATAATATAGTTTTCGGTTGAAGTTCAGTCGTAAATATCTACATAATATAGGTATTTATAGTTAAAGAGCTTCTTGTGAAAGAGGTTTTCCATAGAAATATTGCCACCTAACAGTAATGATGTATTTTAATTTCAAAGTTTGAGTTCGTATCAAACCGTAACCTAAAAAATAGGTTTTAAAATGAAAATTTTAGTGCGTTATGAACGGGTGTTCAAAAATGTTTCCCTAAAATGCTCATCCTTTACTGCTAATTTGAAAAACAATGCTTCCAAAAACACTGAAATTCCCTTCTATGCTTTGTTTTTCTAACGCTTACACGAATTTTCATAGGTAGCATTAAATTCACTATTCCGTTTGAAAATTTTTGAATACGAAAAAATTTTCAAGGTTTCGCGAATGCAACAGCTCTCACCTTTACACCGACAAAATAGTCTAATATTTATTGCACGAAGAAGATAATAAATAATACCAAGACCCCTCCGTGCCTCGGAAAGCACGTTAAGCCGTTGTTTCCGGCTGTCATTCATGGATCTTTGACAGTCGTTACAGGTCGTCAGTAGCCCGAAAGTCTGACAACCAGTCTTACCAAGAGGTATCGTATTACCCAGTAACTGGGTTGTGGAATTTCAGATAGGCAGTCGCTCCATGTAAAATACTGGTATTCAGCCGACCTCAACATAGTAGGGATAAAGCTAGGCATCTGATGACGTTTCTCGGAGGAAATCATTGTGGAGAAATCACCACGCGACGGCAGTCTCCTTCTTTTAGCGTGCCAATGGCAATCTAAATGGACTCGGCCCAGAATTCGGCTACGTGTTTGGCGCCATCACTAGCTTCCATAAGTTCCTGTAACGTGCAGCTGACTGTCATCATCATCATCATCATTTCAGCCGAAAGACGTCCACTGCTGGACATAGGCCTCCCATAAGCACCTCCACTTCGACCGGTTCTGTGCTTCTCGCATCCAACGGGTTCCTGCGGCCTTCACAAGGTCGTCGGACCACCTTGAGGATGGCCTTCCAACGCTTCGTCTTCCGGTACGCGGTGGCCACTCCAGAACCTTTCGGCTCCATCGGCCATCTTCTGCGAGCAATGTGCCCTGCCCACTGCCACTTAAGTATGGCAATTCAGCTGACAGTATCAGACTGATATTAAGTGTCTTATCGTTTGTGGAACAGCACCGACAGTGTTATGTCAAATAGACAGATATGGACTGTGTGAAAGATGAAATAGCTAGAAAGAGACTTCCGAGATGACGACTAATAGAGAAGTATGGAAGAAAAAGACATGTTGCCCCAAATAATTTCTGGTAAGAGCAGGAAAATGATAATGGTGATTGAACAACAATCCTTTCATTTACATTTTAGTATGTATTTTAAATTGTAATAAATGTTTAAAAAAGCATTTACGTCACACATATTATTCAAAGTAACTTACATAAAATTATTCAAAAGCAATGCTGTCAAAAGGTCGATAAAATTTATCGATAAACTACTTCGCAGACGTCAACTATTCTATTGTTTTAAATCGTGCATGCAATTTTCGACTTTAACGCTTTAAAAATATGATATGAAATACAGAAATTTTGTTTAAAATATAATGCTGTAAGAGTACAGAAATAACGTTCAATATAAATTATCGAGCGCCGTGAAAACTTCAGCGGGCCGTAGCATAAATAACGAACACACAGGCAATGCGAATTAAATAGATACCATTTGCACTTGACTTATGGTTTAAATAAGACTTGAATTTCAATTCGAAAGCCATCTTGTATTCAATATCAGATAAGCATGACGATAAATAGTTAATTATGGGACGAGGATTGAATTCTTGTGGAAAAATTATCCTTTTGGTATTCGCAATCTCGCAGCAATTGATTCGAATGGCACTTAAGTTGAATTGATAGGGATGCAATTTTTCATCGATATAAAAGCTTATAGCTTTTCAAACTCTCATATCGATAGGTACGGTTTCTAAGAAAGATGCAAAACATTTTACTATACTGCTTTGTAATGTAGATGCGTTTGCTGATTCTATGAGAAAGATGCAAAGTGCTTTGGCTGCTTCTCGTTGTGAACTATATCTGTGATTGGATTTTTAATATACTCTTTACAAAACGGTGCTTTTATGTGTGCTTACTTGAAGAGTTGAGTTTTAGCAGTTCAAAAAGCTATCGATACTTACAGGTAAATTTTGATTGCCTCGTTGCAAGCACTACTACTGAGCATGAGGGTTAGATTCCTAGGTCAGGCAAGATGTTATTAGGTTTTCCATCAGAACAGCCGCACGGGCCGATAATCAGGTTAAGCTACGCTTGCCGCGGTTGGTTCGTGGATGGGTGACCATCATTACATACCAAGACCCCTCCGTGTTTCTGAAAGCACGTTAAGCCGTTGGTCCCAGCTGTCATTCTTGGATCTTTGACGGTCGTTACGGGTAGTCAGAAGCCCGAAAGTCTGACAACCAGTCTTACCAAGGGGTATCGTATTACCCAGTAACTGGGTTGTGGAGGTCAGATAGGCAGTCGCTCCATGTAAGATACTGGTATTCAGCTGCATCCGGTTAGACTGGAAGCCGACCCCAATATAGTTGGGAAAAGGCTAGGCAGATGATTTTCCTGCTAAGCTGATGATGATGACTTGGCTTTATTCAAAGGCGATTTTCTCCATTTATTTTTGAGTGACATTTTATATTATTAGGAACATAGTATTTTTGAACCCACAGGTTTATGTAAAGTGTCGTATTTCAAAGTTGCATTCGTTATTTTGTGAAAAAATCGCAATTGGAAGTTGCCAGGTGTTGACATATTAGTTCTCGTGACTGTACGCCTCTGAAAACTTCGGTGATTACTGGCGTGGTGGTATGTTATGTAAATTTTAAATAGATACCGCTATTCCATTCGCTGATCTTAAATAACTAGGTATTATATATGATGTGGTAAAATGATTGGATTTTCGCAGAATCCATGAAAATTTTAATACATGGTATAAAGGTCGCCATGTAAGTTAATTTAATTTGGTGGTTATAGTCAATTCTATTAATATTTTGATTGCATGCTAGTCCCCAGTGCGCATTTCGTCGTATTCGGCGTTAACTTCAATTTATTTATAATTTTATTAGCTGATATAATGAATCTTGCTGATCACCCATATGATTGTAGATATAGTAAGTACTAATGGTTTATTACGTTTTAATGTTAGACACCATGTATTTCTGATTTAAATATAGGCTCCTGAATTATGAAATCTTCATGGAAATTGCTCTACCAGAATCGCGTCGCACCTGTCTACGGGAGCATTATTTCTTTATCTCTATCGGATTGAAATTGTTGTAGGTAGTTTTATTTTAATCAATTAAGGTATTTTGGTCTATATAATTAACATGAAATTAAATTAAATTAGATGTTAACCAGATTAAAATTGAATAAAGATATTAAAACCATAAAACAACTCTTAAAAATCCAATGTTTTATCACTTTTGGACATATATTGCGTACAACGACTCAAGATTTATTATATGGGTTTTGATTATTGTTGGTAGACTTTTCAAAACCACCTTAGCTATCAAATAAGTAATAAAAAAGATTTCATTTAAAACCAATAAAAAATTTAGCTCCTCCTGCTTCCTACCGAAACTAATATAAAAATATATTTTATCAAGCTGATTTACATTTAGAGTGGAACATTTAAGAATCTATACTAAGTAATAATAAATCTTACTAATAATAAAGTTGAAGAGTTTGTTTGTTTGTTTGAACGCCCTAATCTCTGGAACTACCGGTCGGATTTGAAAAATTCTTCCACATTTGAAAGCCCAACTCTTGGGAAAGATTATTGCGCTATCACTCTTAGGAGCCGAGACAAAAAAGTCAGAAAGAACTCTAAGCATGAACGAAGTCTTAGCGCGATCAGGTGATGCGATGCGGGGTAGGGGTTCCAGAAACGCCAACGAAGTCGCGTGCAGAAGCTAGTAAAAATGATAAAACATACCGAAAGATGTAGTGACAAAAATTGAAAACAGTATGGTTAGATGGTTTGGTCATGTTGAGAGGATGAACGAAAGGCAACTAACAACAAGTAATTACAAGGCAGATGTGAGTGGAAACGCTCTAAAAGATCATAATAGTGACCTTCCTGGTGATGTTTTTCAGAAAGGGCTGGTCCGTAGTACTCGCAACCAGAATGCATGTGTGACCAGATCTAACGTAAACGAAGCAGAAGGAGTATGTAAGGATTTGTAGCAGGTGGCAGTGGGCTGGCCATGTTTGTCGAAGGACCGATGACCGGTGGAGCAGACGAGTCCTGGAGTGCAGACCTCGTATCGGGACGCCCTCCAGATGGACCTACGACCTAAAGAAGATCATCATCCAGTCTATCCCAGCCGGATAGACTGGATGCGGAAGGTGGAGGACAGGGTGTTGTGGCGCAGCCTGGGTGAGGCCTATGTCCAGCAGTGGACTGCGATAGGCTGAGATGATTGTAGAAAGAAAGAAGAAAGAAAATACCTTTATTTGCGGTAAACATGACGCAATAAAGAACATAAACACAAAACAAGAGCGAGTCGGACTCGCGCACCGAGGGTTCCGTAACATCCGGGTTTATGCATAAGGTTTATGTTCATAAAATTAAATGTTTATTTTTTATTTTTGAGTTGATTGAATGAATGGTAAATTGCGGTTTACGATTTGTGACGTATTAAAAAAAAACTACTTACTAGATCTCGTTCAAACCAATTTTCGGTGGTAGTTTACATGGTAATGTACATCATATATTTTTTTTAGTTTTATCATTCTCTTGTTTTAGAAGTTACAGGGGGGGGGACACACATTTTACCACTTTGGAAGTGTCTCTCGCGCAAACTATTCAGTTTAGAAAAAAATGATATTAGAAACCTCAATGTCATTTTTGAAGACCTACCCATAGATACCCCACACGTATGGGTTTGATGAAAAAAAAATGTTTGAGTTTCGGTTCTAAGTATGGGGAACCCTAAAATTTATTGTTTTTTTTCTATTTTTGTGTGAAAATCTTAATGCGGTTCACAGAATACATCTACTTACCAAGTTTCACAAGTATAGTTCTTATAGTTTCGGAGAAAAGTGGCTGTGACATACGGACGGACAGACAGACAGACAGACAGACGGACAGACAGACAGACAGACAGACATGACGAATCTATAAGGGTTCCGTTTTTGCCATTTGGCTACGGAACCCTAAAAATATAAGAAAGTTGAGGGAAACATGCATCACATCCACGCAAAACGGCTATCGCTCAGCATTATGCTGCGACCCTATGCAAGACAGAGCTCCAGCGCTGGTTTTCAGCGACAGCCGGCGCAGACGTAATGACGTCGTCCGGTGCAGCAAACAATTATTAGGACGCTGTATTGGTACAGCATACACAAAGTAAATTAATAGCAGATGGCGATCTGTAGTTCCTGCCTTTCCCCAAGGGAAGAAGACGCAAGTTCATGAATGTATATATAAAAAAAGTAGGAACTTCTACAAGCCTTTCAAAGAAACATGCCACCCAAAGTTCTAAAGCAAAGCAGTAAAATACTGAGAACCTAACTAGACCATTGAATAACAACAACAGTTACTGTAAATGACTTGACTACTCATAAGCTAAAAATAACAGTTATTTGTACTACAAACGCTGGTTTAAATTTTAGTACGGGTCTACATATAACCGTCATAATCTGCATATTATAATCCTAGAATGGTTTGGCAGAACATGTTGATATGATTTGTTTGGACACTCTAAGTTAGTCACTGACAGAGTCCATATAGCCACGTATATAGCCTAGATATCGCCCCCTGTCATATAGAGGCGAAGTGAGTGCTAATAACGGCTATCAAAGAGGTGGAAAATGGTGAAAAGATGAGGACGAAAGAAAATTGAAAGACTGTAATAAACTATGCCATATATGTAGGATACATGACGATTGCGGAGCTATGTCACAAACGATGTTCCACCTCCTATCCTGCCCTCTGTGTCCCAAAACATGCAGTCAAAGTGACCTCTGCGCTGCCACTGACAAAGCCGTGGAGTGGCTAAATTTTGGGAAACCAAGATTTAAAATACAGTCGTGCCAGCGACACGAAGAAAAGGAAGGATACATCATTATGTATCCTTCTTTCTATAGGCCAGAATGGTCTCGCAGTGGGCTCCGAAAGACGGACCTCTTCACCGAGGGAGGCCTAGTTAATGCTGGCGTGATGACTTACAGGAGTTTACGGCTTTGACAACCGACCTCCTCGAATATTTAATAAGTTGACGGCTTAATTATATACTGAGATAAACAATATTTCATATTTAGAAGGATACAAAAATGGGTAGGATCGACTTGGAAGCTGACAGAGCGCGTTTTAATGAACTTAAAATACGTACTCTCATTGATATAAATAATTGTCAAATATTAATATAAATACGCCTTTCATTGACCGCACCTTTACGATTTACAGTACCTACTCCCAACGAAGAATTTCTGTAGCAATAAATCTGGCTTAATAATCTCTCGTCTTAATAACATTCCAAACATTTTCAGAGTAGGTACATTGTGTGGTCAAGCAAAAATTCAAAAGCCACAACAGTGATCAATGTCGATTTGATGACCATCGTGTAATTCAAACCACGTATTTGATAGTAGCAACAGTTATGGCCTGTAGTAGCGGCTCGCCCAATTGAATAACGATTTTCTGCGCGGGCGCAAGCTAGTGTTGCGACTGTGTCGATTGTTATCGATAAACGGATTAAGTTTATATACGTGATTGAAATGTTGATTGTAAATAATATGTAGTGTTTTGTAGCAATTAACGATGTGGCTAATAAATGTTTTTATAGCGTTGATTAGAAATTATAATTAATTTTATTTTTAGTTGTATTACAAGTGTATGGACTTACCCGTTTACTTTATACTATTTATTTATTTCATGGAATCCTTTAACACATCACATTTGATACTCTGAGAGCTTTTTAGGGTTCCTTACCCAAAGGGTAAAAACGGGACCCTATTACTAAGACTTCACTGTCCGTCTGTCCGTCTATCACCAGGCTGTAACTCATGAACCGTGATAGCTAGACAGTTGAAATTTTCACAGATGATGCGATCTGTTGCCGCTATAACAACAAATACTAAAAACAGAATAAAATAAATATTTAAGGGGGGCTCCCAAACAACAAACGTGTTTTTTCGGCGTTTTTGCCTTGTGGTACGGAACCCTTTGTGTGCGAGTCCGACTTGCACTTGGCCAGTTACTGACCTACATTTGGTATCGCAAAAGTAATTTAAATTCCACACAAATCAGCAATAATTACCTTATCTTTTAATCCCACACAAAATTATCGACACCGTCCCCTCCCTACAAAATCTCAGGCTCCTTATCGATGATTTACAAATTGTAGAGACGGACATTGGACATAGGGGAGGACCGGTCGCCAAGGTCGGGAGTTCGAACCCGGGACATACACTTATTTAACGTAATGCGGAAGTTTTTTCATATAAATGATTATTATTCAATGGAATATTTAGTGAGTGTTTTGTGTTGCAGTTTCTGTAATGTGGGAATATTTTGTTTTTAATGGCGATATAAGGGCGTGGTGAATTCTTTGTTTGTGATATTTATGTGGGCAACGGGGATTGTTTTTTTTTTAACTTTATTGTTTTTTTTTTTTGTAGCATTAGCAGTAATAAATTCCCACTGGGAAGTCAGACTTTTATTATTAAAAATGGCTTTGCTGTCGCTTTTTTCCCGTCGACACAGTGAGAAGCACCATCCATACTAATATTATAAATTCCAAAGTAACTCTGTCTGTCTGTCTGTCTGTCTGTATGTTACATTTTCATGCCTAAACCACTGAACGGATTTCGATAAAATTACTTCTATATTCCTTTTCCAAAGCAAAACCACTACGATCAACCTACCGAAATATAACAGACCACCTGCCTTAGTGTTAGTTGTCTGTGTGGTGCCGGACTTAAAGAATAGCACCACCCCATACTTCCCGTGGGCGTCGTAAAAGGCAACTAAGGGAGACCGGAGAATGGGCAGCAGCGTTCTCTATGCATTACACCATCATACCATACTGCGATCGCCAACCCACCTGCCAAGCGTGGCGATTATGGCAAACCCCCCCCAAAATTGGGGGAGGCCTATGTCCAGCAGTGGACGTCTTTCGGCTGAAATGATGATGATGATGATGACCTGCCTTAGAAACTCAAGCCCTTCAAGTACTTACACGAGCCCATTGTCAGCCCATAACTCCTGCGCACAACTTACTTACACCAACAATTTTGCAGAACGTACAGACAGACACAAAACAGCACGCGTTGAATCCCATGACCTGTAGCCCTAGCACGAATCACTATCGAAAAAACATTCGAATCGACAACGAAAGCATTTTGTATGGGAACTTGAACAGCGCCTCTGGTGTGCGTAAATTGAACTAATTTTCAGAGCACGAACAAATACATGTAAGTTTCGTATCGTCATCGTATCGAATACGAAACGTAACTCGAGCCGTTTGTATGAAGATAGCTAGCACGAAGGCATAAAATGACGGATCGTATCGTAATTGTCGACGGCTGGCTTACGAGTTTCACGAATATTTATTCACTTTAATTTTGACAGTGAAAAAACTTTCGTCGGAGTTTATTTTAAGAATAAAATTATAATTTATGTGATTATTTTGATATATTTGGTTAGAAAATGTTTAGATTAACAAGAAGCACCCCACGACGTAGTACATTGTACTATTATCTTGCAGCGCGATTGATTGTTGAAAGTAGAAATGTACAAAGAGAAACAGGGTGAGTAATTTATTTTAGAACACTATATTGTTATAAATAAAAAACAAGTTATCTTTTAAATTTACTATTATATTTACAGAGAAATCTCAAGGAGAGCTTTACTCAGAAAGAATTTGGCAAATATTAACATTCATAACCTTAGCGACACAGAATTTAAAAATAGATTTCGTCTAAGTAAGGAAGCATTTTTGTTCTTGTGTCGCGAATTAAAAGAAAAATCCAGTCTAAAATCAAGTAAAAGGATCAGCCTGGAGCACAAAGTAAGTGTAATTTATAAGCTACATAAGTACCTTTCTAACTAAAATATTTTTATATTTTACTAGCTGTGCCTTGCGGTTTCACCCGCGTAAGTTTCGATCCCGTAGGAATATTGGGATAAAAAGGGTAGCCTTACGTTAATCCAGGGTGTCAGCTACCCCCATAATAATTTTAACAAAATTGGTCCAGCCGTTTGAGCGTGAAGAAGTAACAAACATATAAATAAACACACACACCCACACACACTCACAAACTTTCGCCTTTATAATATTAGTGTGATTAGTGTGATACCTATAATGTGTACCCTACATTAACTGTGTGAGTATAATATACAGCTACACTATTAACTATTTAATATTTTTATTTCTAGGTGCTGTGTGCTTTGTCATTTTATGCTACAGGCTCCTACCAAAGAATAGTAGGAATGGCTAAATATTTAGGGCAAACTACAGTGAGCAAATATGTGAGGCAGGTTACTGATGCTCTTGTTAACCCTTTAATATTAAATAATTTTGTGAAATTTCCAACAACACGAGAGCAGCGAAATATTGTAAAAAACAAGTAAGTAATAATTATAATAACTATGTAGTCCAATAAAAACTAATTTAGTGCAGAATGTTAAATAGCGAAAGGAGGATCAACTGAATAACCACAAATATGATAGCTACCTAATACTAGAAAATTTTACTTACAATACCTACTTTATTTACAGATTTTATACAAAATTTGGCTTCCCTGGAGTAATAGGATGCATTGATGGATCTCATTTTCATATATTCACTCCAAAAAGAGACATGGAACACTTATTTTACTGCAGAAAGCATTTCTATTCACTGAATGTGCAAATGGTGAGATATTACTCGACTAATTTATACCTACTTATAACCTTACAATTACTTAAGATAACAATTAATTATTATGTTATACAGTCATACATTTTGTACGTTTTTAAATTGTAGATATGTGACAGTGAATGCAGAATTTTAAATGTTAATGCCAAGTATGGAGGTGCCACCCATGACGCTTTTATTTGGGAAAATAGTCAAGCCAATAGGTATATCCAAGACTTACACCAGAATAATGAACAAGTGTGGTTTTTAGGTACCTATTGTTTTTTACATGAAGTTTGTTCTAATTTTAAAATAAAGTGATAAAGTTCACTATTTTAAGATTACTTATTGTCTACTTAATGTTACTGTCTGTTGTAAGATTATTTAATTCAATATACAATCAAAATACATTTTCAGGGGATTCTGGATATCCGCAGAGGCCTTGGTTGATGACACCAATCACAGATGCTGCTGAAGGCACTCCAGAGGCAAAATATACTACCATCCATGGGAAGGCCAGAGTTGTGATCGAAAATACTTTTGGAAGACTTAAAAATAGGTGGAGATGCCTTTGTAAGGACCGCACATTACACTACACGCCGGAGAGGTGTGCTTCTATCATAATGGCATGTAGCGTTCTACACAACATAGCATTAGATTTTATGATGCCTGATCCTGAAGATAATTTAATATATTCTTCAGAATTGGGTGTTTCAACCTTTTCTTCTCCAGAAGAAGTTTTTCGCGAAAGTGGTTCTAGTGATGAATTGATTCGCGGTAGAGCCATAAGAAACATGTTAGTAGATAGGATTAATCGGCTTCATAATGTAAATAATTAATTTCGGTTTTTGTGTAAGCATGTAGAATTCTATAATAAAGGTAGCATTAGAGAATAAAAAATATACTATAATATGTTTGAAACAAATATGATGTTAGTTCTTTATAAAACAGAATCAAGTACCTTTAAGATATTACTTTCATGAATTTAGTTTCACCATCTCAGCCGTACGACGCCCACTGCTGGACATAGGCCTTCCCCAAGTATGATTATAATTTAAGCCAAATAAATTAAATTCTAACATATACAAAATGTTTTCTTTTTAAGAAATAGAAGTGAATAGTGAACCATAATACAAATAAAATAAAAAATCAGACACTATTCACTTCTTTTCTCTAAATATGATTTTAATAAATCTAACGCCTCTTTCATAAACTCTAACCAGTGAGCTTGCAACTGAAGCTCTACATCACGCTGACGAATCCTCTCTCGTTCTAATTCTATCGCAATTCGGTCACGCTCCCTTTCATACTCCCTAGCATTCCCCTCACACTCCTTAAATAATTTTAAAACGGAGTCATCTGTCTTCTTCTTTTTTTTCGGCGGTTGCCACTGGGTTTGCACTGGAGCTGGTGGTGGTGTAAGTGCTGGTGGCTGCGGAGTAGGAGGAGGAAGAGGTGGAGCGACTGTGTGTTGACTGCTTGTTCCTGGAGTATTCCATTCATCTGGAAAAATTGTGATTCAACAATCAACGTAAATACTATTCTGCTAGCTTTAGTTATCAGGATCTTTTTTTTTTACTTTAAGTAGGTATGTGCTTTTCTGGATAGCTTCTTGACTAGTTTGTGTATAAGATCTTATTTTTAAATATTTTGTTATTACTAGTAGTTATATCAAACAAAAGAGTTATGAGTTAGTTACCAAGTTAATGATAGATAAATTTAAAATATGCCAACCTTCAGGAATTGGTGTATATTCATAAGGAACATCATCCACAGTCAATTCGTCTACATTTTCTGTGGCAGGTAGTACCTGACCTGGCAAGCTATCTTCCTCCCCACCAACAACCTATTTTTATAAAAACAAAAATTTAGTATTAGTGCTTACTTATAATTTGTGAGTAGAGGCCAACTTTACTGTTTAGTATACCTACTATTTTTTTTAAACAAAATACTAATCTAGAGTAAGTATACCTACAGAAATCATGAATGCTCATAGAAACATAAAATTTAGACATTGTATATTAACAAAAATCATAATTGAAACATTATGTGGCACTCAAACCCCAGCCAGTCAGCCACACAAGAATTTTAAGTGTCTCAATACTAACAAAAAACTCGAGTGGTGACCCTTTTTTATTACTTACAGGATTAGGTAGGTAAGTTGCAGACAAGTTAAACTTTTGACCATATTCTGTCCCAATAAGGAATTAAATGAGATTACATTGATTGCTATGAAAATAAAAAAAATAGAGATATATTATCCTACATTACCAAGCAAAAAATATCACACCTGTACAAATCCAGCTTCTTGTATAGGCATCCCAATAGCAGCCTGCACTCCAATTAAATTTAAAACCCTGTTTTCAAGGTCTGTTAAGGTCATCTGAATCGCTGGCCCACCGCCTGTACCCTGAGCAGACCTATTTATTTTTGACCACTTTTTCTTCACATTATTTTTGAAGTCACTCCAAACCTTAACAAACATGATCAATTGAATGCATGTATTTCTAATTGTGTGAAGTAAGTTTATTTCCTTAAATGTGCGTAATTAGGATTTAATAGGCTTACCTTCCGCCACTTTTCCTCTGTTCGAGAATCCCCAGTGCCATCACTATTGAGCATAACTACTAACTCCTTCCATTTTTGCTGCACATAATGTCTACCACGAGGACCCCCGCTGGGTTTGGATAAGTCTCCATGCCTAAAATAAATTTAACGTGAGATAAAGGACTGTGTGCTCCAATATTTATTTTAATAATATATGTTATCTTTCTATTTGATACGGACATAATTGACAAAAATTAAGCACATAAGTACCTCAATTTTAGTTTTTATTCAACTTTGTTTTTACAAATTTCTCATGACTAGCGTAATACTTAATTTGACTTGAGTATACAAAGAAACTTTAGCTCCTTTAAACTCACAAAAATGTATTCCAAATATCCCATTGAAACACTATTAAAATCTACTCTATAGGTATGCATAAGTCAAAAAATCTTAAATGTAATACACTTACTTTTCCATAAATTCTATCATAATGGTGTACTGCGGGTGGCTGGTTCTCATTGTAGAACAATAAAGTAGTTCCAAACTTTTCACAAATTAAATCACAATACAACACAAGTTCACTTCAAAATTGCCTCCTGCTTTAAAACAAAGTTGGCCTTGAATGAGCTTCGAGCGTCCGTCGTTCGTTTAGGAATACAGTCAAACCAAACAACGTTTTAGTAATCAGTTAAATTATTATGCCATTTTTCTAACTGAATATTAACTTTTTCTGCAGTTTCTTCGTATTGCGTTATAAATTAAACAGTATTAAAGTTTTAAATGCCCTGAAATCACTAAATTTTTAATTAACTAAATACGTACCCAGTTTCTGAACGGAACACTCATTCGATTGTAAGATCATTCGTTCTATTTTTCCCATCCTTACTTACGTTAGAATGACGTCACCAACGTTATCGTATCGAGCTCTCGATACTATTTCGAAAGTGCTTCGTGCTTCCGACTTTCGTTGTATTCCGTTATCGTATCGACAACTCGATACGTTTGCGATACGAAACCTACAAATATTCGTGCTAGGGCTACTGTTTAGATTACCCGTCGAGTTTATAAGCGAGTAGGTTTTCGGTAAAAGATTAGTGATCCACTCTCCTATTATTGTTAGGTATGATTTACGGTTGAGAAAGTGGGTCGATTTGATGAACTTTGCGGAAACGGATATTAGTGTTTTCTGGTAAGTTTTAGTGTTTAGATTATGATGTGTTTTGAAGTTTATAGGTAATGGGTGCGCTCTCGGTTTGTTTGTTCCGGTTGAAAGTAGGTTTATCAAAATGGACTGTTAATTTTTCTTTCTTAGTTCAACCGGGAATATTGAACCGGTCAAAGGTTTATAAGTTTATATTTCGTGAGTGTATTAACACAGACTTATGGGTCGAGTTACTAAAATTGCGCGTTAAGTAAAGTAAACAATTGGCATTTTACTGAAGTTTAAGGTACACACGACGACACATCAATCTATAGGTACATTTCCAGTTATAGCTGACCTCGCATCGTATTAGCTTTTCATACAATAAGAAGTCAGCTTATACTGGAAATATATAACTTAATAATTATGTCGTCGTGTGTATTAGGGGAGGTAAGCCTAAAACGGGTAACCCGCCTAAAACGGGTATGCTTTTTAAATTGCGCACCGTTATTGCTAATTAGAATGTGTGCGTGCAGTGCGCGAACCCTGCCGCTCGCCAATCACAGGAAGTCGGCGCGCTTCTCTGGCGGACACGAGTTCACGGTAAGATAAGAAAGAAGTTTTTTGCTATTTCCACTAAAAAAAATTGAGTTACATTACTTTTGAATACTCGAAAATGGTTTACAATATGTTCTTAATAGTTTCGTGTCATTATTTTGCAATAAATAGACGTTTTATTTGTGTAATAGGTTGGCGTTTATTATTTAGGTTTTAAGGATATGAGTCGATTGAAAAAAATACATGCTTGTGGGCAAAAAGGGTATGGGTAAAGCGGGTGCCCGTTTTGCCCATACCCGATTTGCCTTGTATAATTTTATTGACTGCTTATTAGTTCTTTTATTTTTGTAGATGGTTAATAAATGCAAAAGAAATACTGCAAATGCATCGTGGGATGAGGGAGTTATGAAGCTTGCGATAGAAGAAGCTCTCAAAACTTCCGTCGATGCTGCAGCAAAAAAATATTGCATCAACTTTTCGACTTTACAGATAGGTACATGTAAAGAAAGGATGTCAAAAAAAATCTAGGAAGATTCACAACAGTTTTTACAGCAGCTCAAGAATTAGAGCTAGTTGAGTATCTATTTCATATGGATTATCTGTTTACGTTGCCAACTCATTACGTTGTCTACAAAGTGCCGTAACCATTCCAAGAATACTGGTCCATTGATCCAACCATTATCACTGCAAGTAGCTGATGATCCTGGTGGAGCTCCATCTGAGTTATGATTGTTAAGAAACAGTTTGTCATTGATTGACGTTGACCTAATGTAATTCAGCCCCTACCCGCTTTGCCCAAAAGCCCTACCTGCTTTAGGCCCCCCCTACGGGCAAAACGGGTAATTCGAATGGTAAAGATTTTTGTTATTTTTTTATTCTTAATGTACAAAACTACTAAATATGTCATTTATTTTATAGTCCTTGATAACTAAACATTTCAAAATGTACAAATAAATGTTAAATTTGTATCTATAAACTGTTTTTATTTATCATCAACCTTAGCTTACCCGTTTTGGGCTACTCTCCCCTAAGTAAATGTAGATACGACAGCAAAAATTACTTTCTTTAAAGTACAAAAAGTCAGCAACAAAATTATTTTATACACTCTTTCCACTAACTCTTACACCAGTCGACCAACTGGCAACCAAACGCAGCATAAGGTATACAAAATCCCAAAATAACGCTGATCGTATGAATTTGACCTATAGTGTGAACGTACTGTTTGATTACCAGACCAGATTTGTTGTGATATCACAGCTCAATATAGGAACACTTTATAAGGGTTCCTCAAGTTCCAGGTCCAGCTGAAAACCAGCGTCAGGCATTAGTTGTCTCGCATTTTTGCTGATCGGGCCTTTTTGGCGCAGCCGTGAGGCACACATTCCTGCTAATTTCTTACATCGGAATTTGCACTTTTAAATTTTATCTTTATTTTTATTTTTATCTGATGTACGACTATTATCTGACTATCTGGTGTATTGTGTGTCTTTTAGTCTGTGCTAAATAAATATATTTTCTTTGTTTCTTTCATGCTTTCACAAAATCTTCTTCTTCGTGTCGCTGGCTAGCAAGACTTTTCTCAGATCTTGTTGGCCCAAAACTTCGCCACTTCCACGGCCTCGTTGGTGGCAGCGCAGAGGTCACTTTGACTGCAAGTTTTGGGTCACAGAAGGAGAGGTGGTGGAGCATATTTTGCGACATAGCACCACATCAACACATTTTTTTTCGAGAAGAACAAGAGACGGTGTACCGTTGATATTGGTATCTTTGTTCGGTTTAAAGAATAAGGGTTGTTTTAGCACTAGCTGAGATGCTGCTAAGCATTAATCAGTCAACTCAGCCTATCGCAGTCCACTGCTGGACATAGGCCTCTCCCAGGCTGCGCCTAAACACACTAGCTCCGCTTTCCGCATCCAGTTTCTGTTCCAGCTACTTTTTTAAGTCCGTCGGTACATCCAGCTAGGCGTCCCACTCGTCATTAGCATATAATATTCCCAAATTAGCATATAATATTCCCAGAGCTGAAACACAGGCCTCCTCTCGGTGAGAGGGAGCGAGCCGTACGGGTAGATGTCACATATCTTCGAATGTCTACCGGCCTGTTCTAGGACATGCCGGTTTCCTTACGATGTCTTCCTTTGCCGTTTTGAGAACAGCTTATTTTTATTTTATCATTAAATCAAGTATCAAAATACCACATTTTGTCTTTCATCTTAAATCCGGGCTTACCTATCTTAAGACTTATACTCCGCTTTGTCTTGACTTCAAATTAATTAATAAATAGCTCATTGGTTATACAAGACGAAATTGAATAGGTGCGCCTAATTAAAATAGTTATTTTAATTAGGCGCACCTATTCAATTTCATATTTTTAATTAACTAATTAAATGTGGTAGAAAGTAAATTTAGAGCATATCGTTAAGGAAAGGGATGATACGTGCGCTTTGGCGAGTGCGTTCTTATGGTAGGAATGCTCAAAATTAGGTAAATACCGCTAGTTCAACGCGTTGCCAACTTGCTTCATGTTGTAAACTCTGCGATGAATGGATTGCTTATCTTTTTCAGTTCGCAGTTCAACCTGTGAGTTTTTCATCTGCTTAACCGGATTTTCCTGTGGATGCCTCAATAAATTAAGGCGTCCAGGCAGGGATTAAACAACTTAAAAACTAAGTGACTACACACTAAGGGCACCCCCTGTGGGGTTCGGACCTCGGATTAGGGTGTCACTGGGAGAGGACAGCAAGGGACAGGCTGGATCGGAATTAAGGATTGCATATCAGACGCGCGCTAAAATGTATACTTTAATTTTCTTATTTGTTTTAACAGATTATGTTTTTTTTTTTACTGGAACGCCGATAATTCGTGTTCACTTGAAGGCAATAAATTAGTTTGCACTATCTATGACGATAAATAAACCTTTTTTTTGTTTTTCAAGAATTTAGATTTGAGAAATTACTAAGTATTTGTAATGATTTTACTGCACTTCCTATTTCGATTTGGCGCAAGTATTCGATTTCATTCTGTATATTCAGGCTCGCTGGTTAATTCTCTTACAAATGGTGGTTACGTTAACTGCCAATTGAGAAAGCCTTTAAAATACTACTAAACTCATTATATCTGTGGAAGCTAGTACAAATGTTTATGGCATCGTCTACATCATCTATGTATTTATAAATATACGATATGAGCTGTGTGCCCGCGATAGGAATTTCAAATTTTTGGAAAAATAATGAACCTCCTTCCCTTAAATACCTAACCCTTTTAGGGGATGAATTTTAAAAGTCCATCCTTAATGCTCAACTTCCTTCCTTCGTTATCTATTGTACTTTTCAGAAACGTCAATTCGGCAACCGCTTAAATGTCACCTGGGGCCCAAGTCTGCTATTTTTATAAATTCGTCATTCCAACACGATCCCATTGTCATTTTGCTAAAAGTACGTAATCTGCTAAATTCTCAATGATCATTGGTCGGTCAATGGCACAGAAAATATACTATGCTCGTAACGAATTAAAGGCTATGACTGCACAATGACGGTCTAATGGTAGGTCACTGATCAAAGGAACTGTAAAAAATTTAGCAAATTATCGCCTAAGTCAGTAATTAGTTTGTCATTGTACACGAGATTACCATTCTATACCATTTCTTTTAATGGAGTGTCAGTGGTTGACCATTGGAAAGTCATAATGACGCCATCATATTAGTAGATTACCAAACTTGTCAAAATCAACAATTATGAAATCAATGATAGACCATTCTGACACTATTGTAATAGCAGACTTGAGGCCCAGGGCCCAAGTCTGCTATTTTTATAAATTTGTCATTCCAACACGATCCCACCACCATCCCATTGTCATTTTGCTAAAAGTTCGTAATCTGCTAAATTCATAATGCTTGATCATTGGTCGGTCAATGGCACAGAACATATACGATACTCGTAACGAATTAGAAGCAATGTGCACAATGACGTTCTAATGGTAGGTCACTGATCAAAGGAACTGTCAAAATTTTAGCAGATTACCGCTTATGTCAGTAATTCATTTTTCATTATGTACGAGATTACCATTCTATACAATTTCTTTTAATGGAGTGTCAGTGGTTGACCATTGGAAAGTCATAATGACGCCATCATATTAGTAGATTACCAAACTTGTCAAAATCAACAATTATGAAATCATAATTAAATAATTCAATTTTTAACACCTGAAACCCTGTGCCAAAACGACTAATTACATTGCAAGAACCCTTTATCGAATGGTGTACAACTAAAGCAACACCACCATACCCATCAGATCGATCGTGGCGGTATATATTATAGTTTTTAAGTTTTAATTCGGTATTTGGTTCCAACCAAGTCTCACAGAGGGCAGCAATGTGTATTTTTTGTTGGATTAATATATTTTCAAAATTTAATAGTTTAGGTCTAAGGCTTTGACAGTTCCACTGTAAAATATTAAGATTAATATTATTAGTTTGTCTACTCATTATCGGAAGCAATAATAAAATTAAACACACTTTTGAGTAACGGCCACTGTGAAATATTACCTACAATCCAAATAAATAACCACTCGGTACAAATTTTGATAACATTATGAATTTTATCGGATATCGAATCTCTTTTAGCTAACAGTACTTGTTTCAACTTATTGAAAAGTTCTTTTAAGGTAACGTTATCCCTCGGTGATCCTTGACTGGTTGCATTGTTAGGCCCGCTCACCTCAACATTGGCGTCACTATCAACAGATTCGCAGTCCGACTGAAACTCCCAGTTTTTAAAGTTGTAATTACTTTTCGGTTTTTTAGATTTTTGTGTTGTTTTTGTTGAAACGTGATTTTTTCGATTTTGTCCTTGTGGCAAAGAACCTTTTACTGCATCGGAGTATGCTCGGGAACTAGACGATGGTTGAGAAATATTTCCGGGATTTTGTGATGGCTTTGACGACGGCAGAGTAATATTTACAGGATTTTGTGATGGCTGGGTAAATATTTGCGTGATGGGATGTGGGGAGTTATCACGTGAACTGGTCTCTGGATACAATGTTAATGCCTTGCGGTAAGTACAGTTAAAATCCGCCATAATAAGACGTAGTTTTCGTTCTTTTTCATACACTGGGCAATCTTTTGATAAAGATGTATGTTCTCCGTCGCAATTAACACATTTTAAAGCATTTGAATCGCAAGTTTCGTGATGGCCACTGCATCTCGGGCAAACATTTTTGGTGTACGAACATTTTTTGATAGTATGACCTAATTTCCAGCAACGGATGCACTGGGATACCGGGAAAACATACTTTTCGACGTAAATCTTGAGATTGTCCACAGTAATATATGCTGGTAAATATGCTCCTCTAAAACACAACCGTACAGTTTCACTAGTAACCCACCCCTCACCTTCTTGGTTTCTTCGGTTAAGACGTTTCACAGATACTAGCTCAGCAGAATTAGGACACGAAATTTTTTCCATAATCTGTTTTTCATCGAGATCTATGTCTATATTTTTAATTAAGCCGTATGAGAACCCCACCTCCATAGCTTTATACATTCTCCATCCCAATGTTATAATTTTCTCGCAAGTTAACATTTTTTCTGCACTAAAATCATTGTTAAATTCTAAACGTAACTTATAAGGACTTAAATATTTTATTTTTGTAATATCACTTATCCTGTGCTCTTTCAGTAATCTGGCTAATCCGAATTGCTTCGGTAATTTTTCTAAACTTGAAACATAAACCTCTATTTTATTTTGGTCATCCTTAAGTATTTTACCGTTACGTCCAACCGTCGACCAGCCTACATCATCATCCTCTCTCGTCCGCTTGCTCGTCGAGCGCATACTTAAGGAATCTTCTTTAAATATTAAATCATTGTTATTATGCAACAAAGCCTCAGTTTGCATTGTATCCTCTCCTAAGTAACGCTCACAGTCGATGTTATCGGATATACACGGCTCCTTCTCATCTTGAGACATTTCTCAGTATGTTATTATCATTCAATTCCTACATCGGTGCGCAGCTGCGCAGCGAGTGCACGGCGTATGCGCGTGATCGTCGCACAGGTAAACAACAATGTATGAATCACTCGAAACACGGCGCGTTAATGCAGCACACAGATACAAGCACTCCGTACGAGCGCCGCCTCGATACTGGGATCGAAACTTACGCGGGTGAAACCGCACGGAGCTGCTAGTAATAATATTATAAACGCGAAAATTTTTGAGGATGGATGGATGGATATTTGTTACTCTTTCACGCAAAAACTACTGAAAGGATTTTGGATGAAACTTTACAGTAATATAGTTTATACATTAGAAGAACACATAGGATACTGTCTTTTTATCACGATATTACCACGGGATCGACACTTATGTGGGTGAAACCTCGACGAGGCGCTGCTAACAAATAATAAAGCCTTTTGAGACAATTTTGACAGCGCCTACCCCAGATTAAAAGTTAGTGAGATAGCAAAATTTTTAGCTACCAAAACTGTCTTAAGTCAGGTGTAATTGTGTAAATTTGATAAGTCCAAGATTTGCCTCTAACACTTTCACCAAATGATCATTATTTGACAGCCAATGTTTAGTAGACTAGCAAACCAGTCTTCAGGAGATTAGAATATTCTTATTCCGAAAGATATCAAGCGTCATTAAAACGCCGAAATGGCTAGATGCGAGTACCTACCTACCTTTTAACTAAGTGATCAGAATACCTATTGAAACCATACAATTTGTCCATGGTTGCAGACTGCATTTTCTAGACTTCTTTGTTTATAAAAACTAGACACAATTCTCTCTTCATCTTGAAAGTGATTTATGTATCTTTTTATTAAAACGTCTTTGGTCTAGTAGTCACAAGCGCTACTGTTGAGCATGGGTTCGGTTCCCGGCTCGGACAAAGTGTTATATGGGAGTTTCCATTTGGAATGCCTCAGGCAGCCCGGAGTCTGGATTTATAGCCGGATTCATGCCAATAGGCTCGTCCTCTATTACATGGGACTTAAAAATAACTGACTAAATGGCTGGTGTACTATGGGTACACCTCTGCCTGGCCCTTTGGAGAATAGAGGTGTGATGTTATGTTATGTATTTCGTCTGTTGCACAGTCAACAAAAGAGATAAGACAGTATGCAGGATCTTCGGATATAGTTGAAGTTTAGTAAGAAACCGATGGATGTTCACGAATCACACTAATATTATAAAGGCGAAAGTTTGTGAGTGTGTGTGTTTATATGTTTGTTACTTCTTCACGCTCAAACGGCTTGACCAATTTTGATAAAATTTTGTATGGATGTAGCTGACACCCTGGATTAACATAAAGGTTACTTTTTATCCCGAAATTCTCACGGGATCGACACTTATGCGGGTGAAAACGCGGGGCACAGCTAATAAAATATAATTTTATTAATAGAAAATAAACAGCTCATTTATCAAATTAAATTTCAGTCGACAACATCCATCGGTTTCTTACTAAACTTCAACCAAATCTGACGATCCTGCATACTTATCTCTTTTGTTGACTAAACCTACCCAGCTATACTAGCCACTCTTATCACTTCACAACCGCGACAGTTGTCAACGAAGACGGTGTGCAACACCTCTGTTTACCAGACAATTTATATGTAAATTAGAACATAGTGTCTCATGCTAAAATCCTAACTGTTTCCCAATTATTTTGAGTGAGATTTGGACTTGAATTTTGGCAGTCTCTACCTGTTTCCCAACTATTTTGAGTGAGATTTGGGCTCGTTTTTTTTTCGAAGTCTATCTAGAGTTACCTTCGCTCGCGAATCGACAGTTATTAGCTCCTTTCTGAGGGTGTGATGTGACTGATTTAAGTTTTTGACGACCCTTCCTTTTGTGACGACCTTTGGCTTGTGTGTATAATGGTGCCTAGGACACCAAGATATCCGAAGCATTACAACAAACCAAGATATTTCAAGTACTTTACTGCAACAAAAATAATAAGAATGGGCAGCAGCGTTCTCTATGCATTCCACCACCATACCATACTGCGATCGCCAACCCGCCTGCCAAGCGTGGCGATTGTGGCAAACCCCCCCCCTTTTGGGGGAGGCCTATGTCCAGCAGTGGACGTCTTTCCGCTGTAATGATGACTGAAATAAATACGGACCTCACAAAAATATCTTTCTTTTTAGGGTTCCGTACCCAAAGGGTAAAAACGGAACCCTATTACTAAGACTTCGCTGTCTGTCCGTCTGTCTGTCACCAGGCTGTATCTCAAGAACCGCGATAGACAGACTGTTGAAATTTTCACAAAGTATGTATTTTTGTTACCGCTATAACAACAAATACTAAAAACAAAATAAAATAAATATTTAAGGGGGGCTCCCATACAAAAAACGCGATTTTTTGCCCTTTTTTGCTCGATATCAAAAATGGCAACAGGTAGGCACTTGAAATATTCACAAAATACTCAGTTGTATTTTAAATTTAAAAATAAACAATAAAATTAAAATAAAATAAATATTTAAGGCATTGACTGCCACCGCGGTCACCCGGTGACCGCGAACAATACATTTTCTATTGTCTGTTGTCTGGCAGTCAACGTGTGGGGGGCTCCCATACAAAAAACATGTTTTTTTCGGCGTTTTTGCCTTGTGGTACGGAACCCTTCATGTGCAAGTCCGACTCGCACTTGGCCAGTTTTTTTTTCTTTTATCATGTTATTAGATATCGGTACCTACCTATCGCGTCTGCGGAGTTTACCTAACCAATTTAAAAGAACCCTGTAGAACGCCCTCATTCCAGTACCTCTACCATGAGTTGTTATCGAAAACTTAGTCGCTAGCGTCAAATTCGCTAGCGTATTAACGTGGATCGAATAGATTTCGATAGTGCTTGCACCATGAGTTTTACGCAGGCGCTAAGGTAAACTCGATAGATCGTGTCGTATGTAACGTCACTTCCTTAAGTTTTATTTCTTTCTTTCTCAGTAATAAGGAGAGAGAACGGCATATATTATGCTCAAAATATAGTGCTATCGCCTATGCTTAAAATGTTATGATAGGCAATAATCCGACTAAATAGAATGGTTGGCGGTTAGTGAACTTCTTAAGGTATTCAGTGGTTGTTGAATTTTTATTCCTTATATGTCACTGTTGTGTCATCGAGTGTCGTTTTCAATTTGTAATTTTGTATTTGTTGACATTGTGTTCACGGCGTTTTTTAATAAAATTCAGTTAAATAAGTTTACAAAATGACAATAATACAATGAGGATCAGTATGGCACAATTTTTAGAAACTGCTTGTCGCTTCTGCGCTAAGAATCGCCGGTTCATTTGTCGCATGGAGCAAAAAGTTGTGTGATCCAATCTTCCAAAGCAAGATACCTAATTGTTCCGGGTCTGGATGTTTGTGCATGTGATATTTGTGTTTGTAAATGCACCCACGATACAGGGGAAATCCTAGTGTCCAATGTTTAAAGAAAAAAATGTGTAGTTAGTAGGTAATAAGTATGTGTTTTTATGTCAACTTTTGTGTTCCTTATTTTGTTAAATATGCTGTATGTTTCCCATATAATAATAAAATAAATGAAAAGGTACACACCACAAAGGTGAAAGGTAAGGTAGGACATAGCATGGAAAATGAGCTTTGCATTACTCCTTTAGAGATCCGCCGACAGTATCTTGGCAGTAAGTTTTGGCTCAAATGTAAATCATTCGAAAACAACTCCACTATTAATTTACTGGAAAATCTCTCCACTTTATGCTTTCGTCCTTACTGGTTACATAAACAAAAACCAATTTTAGTTACAACTCATGATTACCTTAAAAATGAGCAAATTCACGTAACTGATATTTTGGAATTTTTCAAGTTACCCACTTGGGTCAGCAATGTGGATTTAGATAACGTTATTGACACAAACGTGGAAGGAATTAGCCTGGCCAAGAAACGTTATGATGTTCAGCAGCTAAAATCTTATTGTCTTACGTATTTACATGCGCAGTACAGCGACCATAACAAAATTTACACTGATGCGTCTATTACTAATAAAGAGACTGGCGCTGCCTTCTACGATTCTGCCACTAAAGATTCCATTAAACTCAAAATCAATTGTAAGATCTCAATAATGCATGCGGAACTAATTGCGATTCTGGAAGCTCTGTCATACATAGAATCCATAGGCTCTTCCAATTTTGTCATTATTACTGATTCTCGTAGTGCTCTGCAAACAATAATTCGTAGTACAACACCACAACGCTGTATACCTATTGCTTATAGTATACTAAATATAATTATTAGACTAAGACAAAAAAATAAAAATGTAAAGTTACAGTGGGTTCCTTCCCATGTCGGCATTAAAGGCAATGAAATGGTTGACCAACTGGCTAAAGAAGCTGCAACAGATGGAGTAAACTATTCTTGCAAACCATTTTATTCCGAAGTGCAATATAAAGTTAAAGAACATTGTCGTGGCATTTGGCAAGAGTATTTCAATGAACGCAGTCGAACCAAAGGTATATGGTATGCAACAATTCAACCGAGTATCCTGAAGCAAACGTGGTTTGACCAGGCCGACATGGGAAGGCAAACCATCATAACTGCTCTGCGACTTCGTTCCGGTCACATTCCTTTGAATAAGTTCGCATATTTAATGGGTAAAGTGGAATCACCTAATTGTGCTGAGTGTAATACCATTGAAGATGTGTATCACATTATGATGGAGTGTGAACGGAACGAGCCAGAGAGATATCAACTGTCTTTGATTTACCCTATGTTACGCGGGACTGGAGAATGCAATAGTGTTCTTGCAAATCCTACTTCGGAACTTGCAGGAATACTGTACAGTCTCGTAAATTTAGGAATTAAGCGTAGAGGTTAATGAGTAATTTCTTTTTTTTTATGTTCTTTTTAAGTTTGTTGCCACGATGAGGGTGGCATAACCTGCAAAGGTTAAACCCTCTATAAAAAATAAAGAAAAAAAAAAAAAAAAAAAAAAACAATTATGAAATCAATGATAGACCATTCTGACACTATTGTAATAGCAGACTTGAGGCCCAGGTGCGGGCCAGGCCATTTAAGCGGGTGCCCAATGTGGAATACGTCAAAATTTTAAGCTTCTTCTAGACCTCACTAGGTCTATTCAGGTTGATTTTGGTTGGTTTTTGTAGGTTTATTCTATGAGGTGTCTGTCAGTGAATGAATTCCTTTATCTTTCTTTCCGTTGCCCTCGAAAACTTAGAGATCCATATAGAATAGTTCTTCCGAGGGCACCAAGGATTTCTCTGTATAAATATAACTGTCATCATATGAGTAGACATTTCTATAACAAAATACCAAAGAACTTTAAAGAGTTACGTAATAATTTATTTTGTGTAAAGTTAAAATTATGGCTGCTGGGAAAATGATTTTATTTTATAAATTAATTTATAAATAATGTCAATTAATCTGTTATAAATTAATATGACGGTAATTAATGTTGAATCTATTGTAAAAATAATTAATAAATAATAGACACCAGCATTAAAAGCATGCCATTAGACATAATATATATTATAGTATACTCTACTCTCTAGCATTTTAAATAAGTACATTGTAATGTTTTGCATGTCAAATGCCTGAACTATGTCATCATCATCATCATCTTCCTAACCTTTTCCCAACTATGTTGGGGTCGGCTTCCAGTCTAATAGGATGCAGCTCAACACCATGTCTAACTATGTCTTAGGAACTTAATACTAACACTGTACCAATACCTATTGCAAATAAATTATTGTTTTATTTTATTATTTTTTTTAATTCCTTATTATTTTTTAAACAGACAGACACAGACTTAAACAACGTTCAAAAACCAATACAGTTTTATTTTCGTTCGTAACCTTCTACCTTGGAGCAGTTCTAAAAATAAATAAAAGGATTGCACTTGAAACCGAAGTGGCACTCCATTCTGTATCTCTACTAGTTTGAGATAACTTACTGCTTCTTAAAACACTTGTAACAGGAATGTTATCTATGAACTGATTCAGAAGCTATATAATTACCTATGCCGACTAGCTTCTGCGCGTGCCCACGACTTCGTCCGCGTGAAATTTCACCCTCCCCCCATTCACCCTCTTAGGGGTGGAATTTCGAAAAACCCTTTCTCTTCACAAAGAACACACCCTCCAAATTTCATGTCTTCAGGACCACCGGTTTAGGCTGTGCCTTGATATATCAGTCAGTCAGGACTTTGAATTTTGTATCTATAGATGTTGAAATTAAGTAGTAGGTAAGGTAAGGTAGAAATTTCTCAAAAGCAGCCCACAGTCTGGATTTGTGCCCGGTTGATAGCAATAGCCTCGCCCCATATTACAAAAGAAAAAAAAAAACTTTTTTACAAAAGAAAAAACCGACTTCCAAAAAAGACTACAAAGTGAAAAATAACTACCTAATATTTCGGAAATCGGTGTCATTGGATTCGTTGTTGTTACCGACTTCCGAAATTAAAGTTATTTTTCACTTTGTAGGTAGTGTCTTTTTTGGAAGTCGGTTGGTTTTTTTGTGTAAAAGTTTTTATTTTTCACTTTTAAGTTGTACTAACCCCACACAAATTCGTATAACACTACTTACTATGTAAATATCAGTGACGAGAAGTTATTTTATCATCACATCACACTAATATTATAAAGGCGAAAGTTTGTGAGTGTGTGTGTGTGTGTTTATATGTTTGTTACTTCTTCACGCTCAAACGGCTGGACCAATTTTGATAAAATTTTGTATGGAGGTAGCTGACACCCTGGATTAACATATAGGCTACTTTTTATCCCGATATTCCCCCGGGATCGACAATTACGCGGGTGAAACCGCGGGGCGCAGCTAGTCATCAATAAAAATCAAGTGGCAAAAATACATAATTATTGAAGCTAACACAAAAACTACCCAAGCAAAGTTAATACAATTTATATGGTACCTCTCCTGAAACATGACCTACCAATTAAAAAAATAATTTTTGAAATCGATTTATGATTGCCGGAGATATCGCGTAACAAACATACAAAAAAAAAAACAACACAGTCGAATTGAGAACCTCCTTTTTGACGTCGGCTAAGAATGCGTTTATTGGCATCACAGCAAAAAAATACACACTTGAAACTAACACTAACGAAAAACAACTATGACACCAAAAAAATCTACATTATTTTATATCTGCAATTCGCATTTTGTACATACTAAAGAGTATTCTCATAAATTCTACTATAGGTGTAAATATCTCTGGCTATCTCTTCAGAAAAACAGACTTTTTATGTTACGATACTTAGATTCTATAACCATAGAATAGTCGATATTTTTATTTAATACTTTATTCTGGTTAAATACTTTATTAACCAGAATTTCTAAAAAAACTCCTCTATAACCCTCCACCATCCTCTGTTCACGCTGAATTTTATACGTTAGCCTTAACCAACTTACACTAGAAATTAATTAATTTTTTTATTAACCCTATGGCCTCGTGTCTGAAATAAAAGTTTTCTATTCTATAAGTCTTGTATACAAATGAACCATTATTCTAAAATCTCACACCTCCCAATACAGAAAATTGTAATTTCAGTTGTTGATCCTTAGAGCCGTGTTGGTGCAGGGGTTACCTGGTGCCATGGGCTATAAATAGCCCCGCACTCGCACCCCATGTAGCCCATAGCCCATGGTTAATGTACAGAGTTTATTAACTGTACGACCACCAGATTTTATGGCTCTTTTAAGTTTTTAACTTAGAATGTTCGAGCTTTCGAGTGTAGAAGCATGTTATGATATCTCGGGATACTGACTTCTAAAGTTTTTGTTTCAAGAACCTTTAAACACAATGTAAAGAACCTGGTTTAAATCTTTATTTGAACCTTTTGTCTAAAGAAATAGGTAAGGTTACCCATTTAAAGTTGATGAAAGATGTTTTTGAGGTGTAATTTTCTCTACCTGAAGGATTTCAAGATACTCATAAATTATTTCAGGGTCCAGAGATAGTGCCTCTATCGAAAAGATAATTTAAAAAAACCGGTCAAGTGCGTGTCGGGCCACGCACAGTGTAGTGTTCCGTAGTAGCCCGTTATCACAATGTAGTACGATTCTGTTGTTCTTTATTCTGAATATTTAAAAAAATAATTTTCTTTTTCAACGCGAGTCTTTACCCGTTATAAACAAGCAACTACCTCATCTTAGTCACTTTAAAAGATTAATGCTAAGGATTTTGTGTTTGGTATTTGTACCAAACACAAAATCCTTAGTTTTGTGTTTGGTACAAAATTATCCAACACCCAAGTTCAACGACTATTACTGCTAAACTAATAATAGTTTAGCAGTAATAGTCGTTGAACTTGGGTGTTGGATAATTTTGACAAACAACAAGAAAAAGTATAGCGGTTAAGATAACTTTTTCTTTAAAGTTCATGAAATGCACTATCATCGTGAATTTTTTCAGATTTTTCAAGCCAGCAGTTTAGGTTTTAGAGGGGGGAGACGCCCTACTGGAACAAAAAATTGCACTTTAAAGTTTAATATTTCGTAAATGGTGCATTAAGTTGAAAAATTATTTTAGCAACCCCCAAGTCATTTTAGAACACCTATTCAACGATATCCCACACGATGGGGTAGACGTCGAAAAAATATTCATCCCCACTTCACGTGGAGCTCTTTGTCGGCGTAATTAATAATGCACTCTTACAAAATTACAGCTTTCTAGTACTAAAGGTCTCAAAACTTCGGACAGACAGACAGACGGACTTGACGAAACTATAAGGGTTTCTTGTAGGAACTACGGAACTCTAAAAAAACTAATAACCATGCAATTAATTGTCTATTAACCGACACTTTTCAGGAGCTGATGAAACGGGTCATAAGACAATAACATAATATAGCTTGTTTTCTCAAAAATGTATAAACGTTCTCTTAAAAAGTTTCAGTTTAACTCTTTATTTACCCAAACACAATTACTCCACCTGTAGCTTAACCATAACCATCTTCATCAACTACCAAATATTTAAACAACTGCCAAATAGGCCGAAATCGTCAAGTGCGATCGATTATTAGTGCATCTCTGCCATGTCGCCGCGCACAAAGGTGAACGCAGGAAGTTTACGCAGCACGTGCGAGCTTCCTCACACAGGATGTTTTAAAATACGGACGCGATTTAGAATTAACAATGGCGGTTGGTAGAACATGCGAATTTGATTTGAAATGTTGTGGGTGGTAGTGGTGGTAATTAGTAACTAATAAGCATTTTCCCATAATAATAATATTGTAGGTACCTAAGTAGTTTTCTAGAATAAAAATTACTTTTCCACCAACATTTTTGCACAACATAGTTTTTATATTAAGAGCTGATTTTTCCATAGCCAGATAACTTTTATTCGAGGAATAAAATTGACGTTTGACAGTTTTTGTATGAAATAGGTAACTGTCAAATTTTCAAAATTATTCCTCGAATAAAGTTATCAGATGATTGAAAAATCAGCCCTAAAAGAAGTATACTTTTAAATAATTGATTTTGTAGAAATATTTAACGACTGGCTTCAGCCCGCGACTTCGTCCGCGTGAAATTTCGAGCCCCCGCACTGCATCCCATCGCATCGCCTGTCCGCGATATTACATTGTTTTCGCTTAGCGTTTTTCTCAATCCGACTGGTAGTAACTACTAAATAATTAGTCCTATGATATCTAATGTATTGTTACGTCATCATCATCATCATTTCAGCCGATAGACGTCCACTGCTGGACATAGGCCTCCCCCAATTTTGGGGGGGGTTTGCCATAATCGCCACGCTTGGCAGGCGGGTTGGCGATCGCAGTATGGTATGATGGTGGAATGCATAGAGAACGCTGCTGCCCATTCTCCGGTGAGACCCTTAGTCGCCTTTTACGACACCCACGGGAAGTAAGGGGTGGTGCTATTCTTTAAGTCCGGCACCACACAGACAGTATTGTTATGCGGTTGCTCATAATTATGTGGTTTACCTGTTTTGATTTTAGACGACTCGACTATTTAATTAACTTTTGATACACTTTATTAACTTAAGTATTTTATTTTATTTCCTTTCTCTTGGTTTACAAATCGCTGTTAACGAACATAATCAACACAAAGTATTTGTAACAAGATGTTTATATGTGGAAGCTTGTAATAAGCAAATTTTGCTGCCTATGAATGATTTTTAATTGTGTTATTAGTCTGTAAGCTTTTTATAAAAATATAATAAATATAATTATTAGTAAAGATCCTGTCACGCAACTGTAAATTAATAAGTACCTAGTGTTTGATTTACATTCTATTTTGATCATTGTATACCTGCTTTAGTTCACACGACATTTTATTTATACATATTGTGCGTTGTGTGTTGTGTGTTATTGTAGTGTTGTTTCGCTGGCTAGTCTGTGGTAATGTTCAATTGTTTATTCCGTCAATTATCACTGTTCTGCGGTTTGTGGTCAAGTGGAACATAAAATAACCTAAAACGCCCACTATGGAATACTAATATGGCCGCATTATTATTCAAGTATTATTATTTATTATATAAGTCTAAATTTTGAATTTTTGACAGTTTTTTCATAGAACTGTCACATGTCAATTTTATTCTACGAATAAAAATTATCTGACTTTGGTAAAATCAGCCCTAAGTTAGTTAAATTAACTAACCGTCGCCGCGTCGGTATAAAAAAAAGTTATATTTCATCAAAAAGACCAAAAAAATAGGACGGTTTCAACTACAACACCGTTTCTACCCAGTATAGAATTTAAAACATAAAAAAATATATTATTTCTTAAAAAATTGCAAACAATGAAACGGATTGACACATTGCAAGAATTTAATTTATACTAGAAAGTTTTTTTGGTGGTCAAACTTTATTTGTTTTAGGCTTTCACTGTTAATACCAGGAGAGGCTTGTGGCTACGTAATAACTACGCCTGAATTAAGCTACGCTTGCTGAGGTTGACCCGCGGATAGGTGACCATCTTTACATACCAAGACCCCTCCGTGCCTCGGAGAGCACGTAAAGCCGTTGGTCCCGGTTGTCATTCGTATTCTTTGACAGTCGTTACGGGTCGTCAGAAGTCTGAACACCAGTGTTGCCAAGGGGTATCGTATTACCCAGTAACTGGGTTGTGGAGGTCAGATAGGCAGTCGCTCCATGTAAAATCTGGGCACGCTCGTTCCATCATAGACCTCATCCATCGGTTTCTATCAGGCGTGATCGAGGTCAAAAGCGGGCCAATTCAGCAATAAAAATTATAATCTACGATTCCGTGCGGTTTCGTGCGTAGACGTACGTACACAATTAGCACTATTTGTTTATTACCAGTTAATGTGTTGTGTGGTGAGATTTAATGTGATTGTTTGTACATGCATAATTAATAGAACTATGTATTGACTGGGTTAATTAGCGGGGTTGTGTATAAGCAGATTAACTGTGTATTGTACATAGTAATGAGGTTTGTACATAGTTGGGACTTGATTTGCAAGGAATTTTATGCTTCCTTTGTTTAGTTTTAACATGAGTGCAGTCTTCTCTCGTATAAGTACACATTATGGAAGAGTAACTTCCTAACTAAATTTATCTTTTTTTCTACTAAACATCCTCGTAATTTTTTAATATTTTTATCTGAATTAATCATAATCGCATCAAAACTGTTGGTCCCGGCTGTCATTTGTAGATCTTTGACAGTCGTTACGGTTACGCGGAAGCCCAAAAGTCTGACAGTCAGACTTATAGAGGGGAATACCCCTCTAAATTTATAAATAAGTTTTGTTTCGACAAATATGCTTAGCCTTTTCCCTACTATATTGGGGTCGGCTTCCAGTCTAACCAGATGCAGCTTATTACCAGTATTTTAAATGGAGTGCCTATCTGACCTCCATAACCCAGTTACTGGTTAATAATATTGTATTACCCAGTAGATAGTTGGGAAAAGGCTAGGCATATTTGTTTAAACAAAACTTAATAATAAATCAATATAATAATTATTACTGTCTCTAATAGCCCAAACAATAACGCATCACCCTATACAAACTCATAAAGCTATGTTTACAAACATGAATTTAAAAAAAAACCGCCGCCCGCGACATCTGGCACTAGCATTATGTAATTATTTATTTTATGAACACACATCTACGTTTTTTCTCTCTTTCTCTCTAACATTGTAAATAAACTGCTGTACTATAATCTGATGTTTTGTTCTGTTATCTTGGTATCTAAGTAGAGATTAGGTTTTTACCCGACTGCAGAAGGAGGGTTATGTTTTTCGAGTGTATGTATGTATGTATGTATGTATGTATGTATGTATGTATGTATGTATGTATGTATGTATATTTCTTTGGCACGCTCTGTAGCCTAAACGGCTTGATCGATTTCAGCTTGAGAGGTGCCGTTAGATTCGTCTTAATTGTGAGAGTGACACTGGGTATATCAAAATCTATACATATAATAAATCTGTAGAAGGGTCAATTCTGTACATTGAAAATATTGAAAAAATAAATAGCGGGGGGTGTTGCTGGATCGATACCAAACCCAAATATGTGATTAAAAAAATTTTTGTCTGTCTGTCTGTCTGTCTGTCTGTCTGTCTGTCTGTCTGTATATGCAGGCATCACGTGAAAACTAACGGTTCGATTTCGATGAAACTTGGTATAATTATACCTTATTATCCTGGGCATAAAATAGGATACTTTTTATCCTGGAAAAATACGTAGAAAAAAAAATCTTATTTTTCGGTTTTATTCATAGACGTTGTTCTGTAGAACCGCGAACACACGTTGCATTACCCGTAGTGGATAATTTTCCATTTCAATTTAAGAGAATACAGTTTCCTGTAGCTTTGTGTTACGCCATGACAATAAATAAGGCTCAAGGTCAGACCCTAGGAGTTGCTGGCGTAGATCTTACCGCGAGTTGTTTTTCACACGGGCAACTTTACGTAGCTCTTTCCCATGTGAGCAGTCCAAGAAATCTTCATGTTCATATTCCGGACGAGCTCAATGTTGTGTATGGTGAAGCTCTCAATTAACTTTCTGTCGCAATGTCACGATCACTTTTTTATTATTGCAAACTTTTCGTCATTGTCAGAAATTTACTGCTACATGCTACTTATCAAGGTCGGAATTACTATGAAAAAAATACTTACTACAGAACGCGAGCTCAACAGCAGTAGCTCAATAGAGGGATCTCCTTAATTATTATAGGCTTAGCCGTATTTGTGTCCAATAGATATTTATAAGATGTCATTGTCAGAGTTACTCAAAATGGAGAAATAAACCATCCACGCGAAGACTGACATCCGCGCGGACGGAGTCGCGGGCGGAAGCTAGTTGAAAATAAAATTAAATGGCCGATTTTTGGCACAATAAGTCTTCAAAAAAAAAAATTTTTTTTCTCGAAACCTATCGAGTGGGGTATCAAAATAATGGGTTTTAAAAGGTGATTACAAATATATATATAACTTATATGGTTAAAAGTAATTCGGAGTGACAAAACGTAAAAAACACGTACCAAAAACTAAATAGTTTGCGAAATCTTTCACATTTTGTAAACTAAAAAGCTGGAAAAAAAAAACAAAGTAATTTAAAAAATAAAAAAACCCGACTGCGAAACTGAAAAGCTACAAACAAGCCCATTTTAAATTAAATAAAAGTTGGTAGCAGGCGGGACCCATACCATTTTTATTATATTTTCAAATTCAAATGGGTCCCGCCTGCTTCCAACTTTTATTTAATTTAAAATGGGCTTGTCTATAGCTTTTCAGTTTCGCAGTCGGGTTTTTTTATTTTTTAAATTACTTTTTTTTAATTCTTTGTTTAGTGCAATTGCGTTTTTTTAAAATTATAATCTGTGATTTCATAAGGTACTGTAACTGGATTTTTTTACATTACCTGTCGAATAATTATTAGATACTACTTTATTTTTTTGCACCCCATTTAGGTAATGCTAAATTAAGGTACTATAATTATACCTAAGCATAAACTGGTTCCCGGTCATCACTGTAGTTAGGCACAGAAATCTTTAGGTATACTGAATCTAGATGGGTTAAGAAAAATGGAAGGTAGAATAAGACTGCCCATTATGTCACCCTATGTGAAATTTCAACATTTATATCTGTAATTTTTATAGTGTACATAATAAAGAGTCACCATTATCTATCTGCCTAGCCTTTTCCCAACTATGTTGGGGTCGGCTTCCAGCCTAACCGGATGCAGCTGAATACCAGTATTTTACATGGAGCGACTGCCTATCTGACCTCCACAACCCAGTTACTGGGTAATACGAAACCCCTTGGTAAGACTGGTTGTCAGACTTACGGGCTTCTGACGACCCGTAATGACTGTCAAAGATCTACTTATGACAACCGGGACCAACAGCTTAACGTGCTTTCCGAGGCAAGAGGGGTCTTGGTATGTGAAGATGGTCACCCATCCACGGACCAACCGCGGCAAGCGTAGCTTAACCTGCTCGATCGATCAGTGTGGCTGTTATTACTTAGCCACAAGGCCTTCAAAGAGTATTCGATCTATCTAGAGAGTTAAACCACACCAGAAATTTAGCTTCGATTGCCAAAATATCGGCAGAATATAGAATCACCCATAAATCAGAGCTCTATGACAAACCCAAACAGCCGTTCATTCACCCGTAACACAAAAAAACAAAAAAGCATCTCAAAAATTTAGTCTACCAAGTTATTAATAGGAAAACAATTACGCGCTCCAGTCCTTCACCCTTCGAAATAAATAAATCATTCAAAAAAGGATTGTTGAAAACCGATTTAGAACGAGGGGCTTATAAAAAGGATTTAACACTAAAAAAGCTGACGGTGTATCCATATTTAAAATAATTATATCGTCGGGTTAACCCCTCCGTACTATATGATATACGGGGCTTCGGCACGTGTTATACGATGCTATGAAATCTGACATAAAACAGAGCTTTAAAAACTAGTGTATGTTGAAAATTTAAGGCAAAATATACGATACTATTTTTGTTTATAATTTGCTCGTTAAAAGTTTATGTTCACGCGTACCTACGTGTGGAATTAATTTTAGGTAAATTAAAAACTTAATTTTTAGTAAAAATATTTGGCTGATAACTGGTGACGACAGATACCTAATTAGTTAAATTTTTTCATGAAACAGAACAATATTTTTGGATATTTATTAGTTTGAGGTACATAATTTGTATGCACAAATATCGCAATTCGCATAAAAATCTTAAATTATTTTACTGACGACGCTCGGCCTAAACCGCTGTGTCTGTTTCTTATATAATACGAAAGAGATCACTAAAAAGGTTTTTTTTTTAATTCATCCCCAAAGGATACATGAGGGATAAAAACTGTATGGAAGTTCGTCTTACGAATCCTGTTCTTATAATATGTTTTGAATACTGAAAACTAAAACAAACAACAATGAACAACAACAATGAATGAACAACGTCTTTGCACTCAAATTCTAACATCTAACTGAGCTATTCTTATATTATTTTATAAAACAACAAGGCAGCGGACACTATTTAAAAAAAAACCCTTTAACGAAAACGGTTACCCAAATGACACCGCCAGACTGGAAATCATCATAAAGTGCAGATGTTCTGATATTTGTTTAGTCTTCGTTGACCCTGACCTACTCTTCTCCATAATATACTTTTCAAAAATATATACTACACACTTGGCTTCGTGCCTTATTTGAGTATTCATCTATTGTTTGATTCCCTTTAAGTTTTGTAATTTCTTTGAAATTTGCTTTTCTTTACAAAAAAAAAAGACTATACTTCCTGGGTATTGAAATGGATTGTCTATACTCCAGAGAAACAATTTTCATATTTATAATAACATTCACATTCTAATCTTAGTCTCAATCTGTCAGAAATACTTAAATTTTTGGCAAGTTTTGACTTTAGTCATGATCGCTGAGGTGAGATTGCGCCTACATTTTGAACGTTTTTAAACACAGGAATTAGCCTACAGGTGTGTTCAAACTCGGTACCTACTTTAGACACGTTGCGTTTAATATAAAGCAGATATTACACGTAACCACTAGAAGTAACCAACTCTGAAACTTGATAAGGAACGACATTTAATGAGAATTATGATAATGCAATAAGAAAATGAGAACCATTTTGAACTCGAGGATATATTTATAGAACTTTTACATTAATCTGGAACCATATCTCAATCAGATACAATTTCCACCCCACTAGATAAAACGAAAGGCGATATCAAGATTGATTATAAAGTTATATTAACACAAAATAAAAACTTCACCCCTTTCCTAAAAGCGGTGCGGCAGTGAATCAAACCTGAGTTATTTTATATGCTTGTTTATTTAATGTTTAAATTTATACCGTGCCAACGACCGGTGCCGTGTACTGCAACGAAAGTTATAATTATATGTATAAAAATGTTGTTAAACGACGGTATGGGTTCCGTCCAAGAAGATCTGGAAGATAAATAATGTGTGTGAGAGAATGGAGAAAAAAATTTGCTTTTTTGTGCTGATAATAGTGAGTCTTTTAAAGAACTTCAACCTAAAATAGTTATTTCTTCCATTTCGTACATCATCATCATTTCAGCCGAAAGACGTCCACTGCTGGACATAGGCCTCCCCCAAGGGGGGGGGGGGGGTTGCCATAATCGCCACGCTTGGCAGGCGGGTTGGCGATCGCAGTAAAGTATGGTGGTGGAATGCATAGAGAACGCTGCTGCCCATTCTCCGGTATGACCCTCAACATGTATTGACATCAACATGTATTCTTTGTTTATTAACACCTTTCTGTTTGTTTCCTCCTCGGATCCCAGAAATCTGTCCAAATACACATTGCCCAGACATTTGCATTGCCCTCGATCAGAGTGTCATTGACAACAACCTAATATTTCAGCTTCTTAATTAATTCAGTGTGACCTCGTAAATTTTGTGTTAAACAGCATGTTTTTGAGTCATCCTCATATGTATAGGTATTGATGTAAGAAATGTTTTTGAATGTTGGCTTGTTTTTATTCAAGGCAATTTGGGTAATTTATTGCTGGTTAAACTGTGTATGGTGTAAGTTGGCAGGGATTATCATCAGCAGTAGACTGTTGGACTATGTTGATTGATTAATGCGCCTTCTTTTTCATAAAATCGAATCGCGGCATGTGAAATGACTCAATATTGCTGGTCAATTCTATTTTCGTCTGAAATCATCTGAAGTGTTTTTCTTTCCGGGATTCAAAGGAAATGTGGAAACGTTATGAAATATTTTGTTGACTTACATTCGATAGCTTTTTTGTACCGCACTTGATATTATGATTTCTTGGTATTCAGAGTGGTCTTATTTACATGCACTCGAGTAAGCAGCAAGAAGTAAATCATAAATCGAAATCGCAAGTAAAATTATGTCTTTGGCAACGAAATATAGCATCTGTCGTCTCTCCCAAGACACTCTGGCACCAGTTGTCTACTAAACATTATAGCTACGCACCTTCTCTTCTCCTCAATACTCCGTATATTTTAAGTTACATAAACTTCAAGTACTTCTGTAAGCACTACACTTACCGCTCCATTTGTGAACCTTTTGACATTTATTAGTTTTACGCACCCTGTATTTTAGAGGTTAGAGCTTCGCAACCAATGTGCGCTACGTATTGCATGTTAGTGTCGATGAATGTTAGAAAGGCTATTTTTAGGGCTACAGATGTTCCTTCAATATGCGTATAGCCAACAAATATGGCTAAGTTAGAAATTGGCTATTGTTTTTTAGCACTGGCGAAGGAATGTTTGTTGTAGATTTGTATAGCGTGTTCGAGACATCTGGCATTGTTAAATACTCTCCGTTGTTATTCTAAAGATCGTTACGAAGTTTTTTCGTCGTCTTTAACTTTACTAAAGCATAGATCATGGCCTTTAAAAACCAAAAGTGTTGAGTGAAGCTTCACCATTCAAAGCAATAACCTGAAGGATTATTATTATATCATCCAAAAGGAGCCTCATTAATGAAAATGTGTGAGATATTGCGTCGATCCTCGTCAAGGTTGGTTAAATAAACAGTTAATGAACAGTTTATTTTCTACGCTCAAATTGTTGGATCATTATCTCTTTTCATATCCTTTTTTTATTACATATTTCCTTTTGCTAGTATTATGATTTTGTTAGGAACATATTACTTTTAGTTTTACCCAAGATATAAAAATATGTTTTTAATGATGATTTTCTTTCCTTTGTTTCAGAAACTAATGGATCCCAATAAGAGGAGTTGAGTTTGTCGGTGAAACATGACGTTCGCCGCCATTGCGTTTTGGCGCGAAATGCCGATCGCCATCACGTTCTTCCTGGCAACGGCGTGTCTTGTTACAGCCCGAGATATTGTTTTAGGTGAGTTTTTTATTATATTAATGCTGAACATTTTGAAAGTATAAATAGAAACCTGCATAAATAATAAAAAATCGGAGCTTTTAACACGTTGACCGCCAGACAGCAGACACAATAGAAGATCTATTGTTCGCGGTCACCACCGGTGACCGCGTTGGCAGTCAAAGCCTTAACAATTTGGTCACAACAAAATAAAATTAAAATTTCTAATAACCATAATAATTATAGACGTTTTTATAAGTATTTCATAAATTATTATGACATGAATATTATATAGACGGTTGAATTTAAAAACGTCTAACATGAGGCATTGTGTCCAAAGCTGAATATTAATGCAGGTTTAGTAAGAAATGCCAGTAAAGGATGTCCGTCTACTTCCTTTTCATATTTTACTTTAACAATCATTATTCAAGCGCCAATACCATTAAACATCAATTGCCAAATAATCGTTGGAAGCAAGAATACTGTTGTAACAAATGTCAACTATATCAAAAGCCCAACAATAGGACCCAAAATACATGTGCTGAATGTATATGGGCTTCTTAAAGCCAAAAACCATGAATTTGGTATTCAAAATCCATTCGTATTAACAAAAATCTGGGATGGGATACCAAGAATTTAAAATTCTAATCACTTCGTAGTGTGAATACGAATTGGGATACTAAAATCAATTGTAGGGCCTATAGTACGTTATTTTTGGCAGTCGGAAATGATTTCTTTTGTCTGTTTATTATTCAAAGTGGGCTTACGGCGCCATGTCGAGAATTATATTGTCAAACTCAAAGCGTAGGGCTTGATCGATATCGAATACAATCGTTAGTGCTGCGCCAATGATATTTAAATATGGTTTCATAATCGTTTCTTTTTTGGCAGGTACAGCTTTTATAACTGTTTCTTGGGTTGCGCTAAATTTTATATCAGTCACGCCATTAGCTATTTAAAACTTCGTGAAGGTATAGTTTGTAACCAAATTGTGACTTCCACGCGGTGCATCTACTACTTCATCAACTTTGTATCACAAGTTAACACCGAAGAGTTAATATAGCAACGGAAAAGGTTATTACTTCACGGTCACAAATCGATTGTTCCCTCCCCAACCCTCTCATTTGGTTCTCATTAGAAACACCGGATGCCTAATTACTTTAATAACCAGTTAATTTAGAGCCCTTTGCTCTCTTTTCGAATCTTCGTCATTGTGTCTGGCCGGTCCAGCGTACGTCTGTGGGAGGTCGTCTTATGTTGGTCGTTCTGATCTATTTAATGTAACGTCCTGTGTAGTTATGATGTCCTGGTACATCAATTTGATTGAGGGATGATAATTTGTTTAATTTGTCGTGATTTTTAGGGCTGAGAGGATGTAATGGATTATTTTTACGAGCGTAAATAAGATGTGTATTAAATCTGTCATTATGTCAATTCTTTATCACAATTTGAATAATGAGGGTTTGGAGAGTTTACTTATTATTTTATCAATCTTTTATCATCCTGGGCTTTTTGCACAGATTGCTCCGAATTACATAGGCTTTTGTAATCTCAAAGACCGACCCTCATATTTTATCATATCATCATTTATCTCAAGACAAATATGCAGGTATCTCTATCTTCTATCTTTTTTATTGGAACTCAAATATTTTCTCCGTCACTATCGAAAACCAAATAGAATTATGTACAGTGATGACATTCTGCGAATATTTTTTCACGTGTGGACCTAAACAAACATAATGTTTCATAGGAATGTTATCGAAATCTTATAATATATTAGTATTAGATATAAGTATTTTGCTTATTCGAAATTTAGTTTTATTGTTTGGCATATGCACTTGCAACTTTCAGGATTGACAGGATCCTTTTTGAATGATGGGTTTACCCATTGAATGATTTATTTGGTAATGAATTTGTACATGCATATCAGGCACAAAAACAAGTAAATCACCAACTTAACAACCATTCCATGTTAACAGAGATCTAAACAAAAGGCCTCGAAGTTTCCTTCAAAGACGAAAAAACCTTTGATCCCACGTAAACGATTCCATGGCAAATCAATATGATTTCGTATTGCATACAAATGGCGTACGCGGGCGACGGATGTCGGCGCCTTTTGCAACAGTACTGCCAACACGGCGGATGACAACTGCGCCTGAGCATCCTCTGGCCCTTGTAGGGCTGGTCACTGGGTGGGACATTTTTATATGGTTGGCGTGAACAATGAAGACAAGAAGTAAAAGTAAACTCATAAAGCAAATATTTTTTCTGTTAAATTAAATAATAATGATGTAGGGTATGTGTTAACTTTAACACAGATATCAAAATCTTTCATAGGACAAAAATCATACAGTTTGTTAGTTTCATGTCTCACTACGTACGTATCGGTATTTGCCAATCCATTTAGGTAGGTAATATCACGTCAGGTTGTTTTAAAAACAAACACCATTGTTATACAATTGTTACCCACTGTGTTTTCCTTAAACACAACAACACACCATACCTTTTTAGGCAATACAAGCTCCAACTCTTCATTCAAGTCTAGTACGAAACTTTTCCGCCCTACCAGCCCTCGTATGGTCATCGAACGCCCTCTGAATTTCTATTACATTGGGAAAATCGTGATCAGTGACTTCGTGACGTCCTTACCCAACCTTGGCGACTTGCGCCTGCGCCGCCATTTTGTATTCAACTAATGTTATTATGACAACCAAGAAAGCTCTCTTCATATGTGTTTCCACTCATTTTGCTTTTCATATTAATTTTATTTATTAATCTTGGCATGGATGATGACTTTATTTTTGGATTCGTGACAATAATTTGTAATGACAAAATGGTGGGTTTCACTGTGTCTAGTGGATAGTATGATGTGAGCGATAAATATGTTATCTCTTTTGACATTGACAGTATTTAATGTAGTAGGTAGTATTTCCTTTATGACAACATTATGTATGTAATAAAACAATGCTGACTAATCAATATTCACTGTTGTTTACTAAAGTTTTAATACATACAGTGGCCTCCAAGAGTTAGTTGACATTTTTCCACTTTAGCTGTGACACACCACAATATAATTTATAATTCTAGTGCTCCTGATGTTTGAACTGCTATAACGTTGTTATTTACTAATTCGACTATCTTTGAATTATCATAAAAAATAATCAAGTAATTCCTCAGTAGAAAAAAAATGATCGGTACTCCCTGATCATCTTTTTATTTTAAATCATATTGTGGCGTGACAGCTGGAGGCCACTATATGTCTTTTGACACTGTTTTAACCGTATTTATTTCTTCAACTTGCAAAACATTAAATTCATTAATTCAGTGGACAAACACTACAGAGCACTAATCTGGCAAGGCAATTTTCATGTCAATAAACAGATGTCAGACATAAATGTCTAATTTTTACAGCTCGTATCTCTCACAGCCAATTTCTCTACCACAGTTGATACTTTCCAAGAAACACGAGCAATTAAATGAGACATAATAGATTTGACATGTACTAAAATCCTTGCTAAGTCAAAAGACAAATAAACCTCTAACTAAGAGACTCTGAAATGTAGTTCCGAAGTGGAGATGATGCTTAAAATGTCGTAAAATTTTATAGTACGAATGAAAATAAATAGTTTTTCACCGTGTTCCATTTAGATGGTCCACCATAAAAGTTTTTACAACTGAAAGAAAATAGACTTCTGGAACATAGTGTGTAATAAATAATCTGAAATGTATGGAAAAAATCTGTTAGTAGGAACATCTAAAAATTTTGTGTCTTTAGTAGCTGACCCAATCTCTGCTTCTTACATTCTAGTCTAGTTGGGTTTGATTAGTTCAACCTTGCTACTTGTTTAGCCACGTACTGAATTACTAAACAGGTCTTAAATGTTAAATTTGTTTGTTACCTATGTGAACTAAAAATAACTATTTTGCGGAGTGGTGTTATTTTCACAAGATTTGTGTTTTGATGCGTTCCATCCACCGCTTTGTGGAGACCAAACAATACTTTTATTTCTTCTATATTTTTGCTTTAATTCTTGTTCTATAAAATTTGAAAGATCCATAACCTTTTGTACTTATGACTTTACATATGCCCATGCAAACAAACATGCAGCCAAAGTGACCTCTGCGCTGCCACAGAAAGTGCCCAAAACTTCGCCGCTGAAAGTGGCGAAGTTTTGGGCCAACAAAATATGAATATCTGTCGTGCCAGAGATACGAAGAAGAAGAAGAAGAACTGGTCTGACTCCTCCTCATCAAAAGACCTCCGCATCGTGGGTCAGTAAATAATGCCAATTATTCAACTTGATATATTCGCACCAAATAAGTGAAACGTGCGCCGCGTACGACGCGCGACGCTTGTCTCCGGGAAATTTGTCAGGAGTGCGCATTATCTCGCGGGTAACTCTAAACCTATAAATAACGGTTATTTTCTCTCCAAATGAGACTAAATTAATTGGTGTTTTGCAGGAAAATGCCCCTTTGATGTATGTTGTAAAGATTATAATCAGACAAGGTATCAAGAATTATAGCTAGGACGGTTTGTCCTATTAGAATTTACTACGCTATCTGTAAATTGCTGGTTTTCAATTATTGCAATTTTCATATAATTGACGTCCGAGTAATTTAGTTTGCATTTAATGATCACTGATGTTAGTCTCTCTCAATTGCCCCCTGAATGTTGCATATCGTGGCCGAATTTATCTGTCATACATTCTTGTAGGCTTAGGTCAGCCTCAATAATTCATATTAGGTAATTATAGATCTCACTTATAATATTTATTCAGTCACCCATGTCATATAAGATCTGTAAGTACTATTCAAATGGCTTCCTCCATTTGCAAAACTAAGACCTAACTGCCAAGTGCCCATAAAGATAAAAAAGGTCGTCTATTACAGACCTTTAAGAGCACCTGCCCTTTCAGCTGTCAATACTGAACATGTGCTCATGCAATAAAGACAAATAATGAATTTATCAACATGTCATAAATGTGTAGTCAGTACTTTTTTACCTTTATTCAGTTGTGAATTTATTGTCACGATGTATATGAAATTAATGTGGGTGATAAATTGAAGTTCCTTTTCTATTTTTGTCTGTAAATGTACATTACAATAAGCTCAATAAGTGTGCTTGCTTGGGTATACTGCTTTATCAAAAATAGAAATGGATTTCTAAAAACAATACACGCATCATTTTTTTTTTCAAAAAAACCGTCTTTTTGTAAACGACTTACCTTTTTTTGCATCCAAACGTATCTTACTGACACCTCGCTTGTTTACCGTCGCAGGTAGATACATATATCTACACCATCTTAACTTCCGTCCTACACTTTTGCATCTGCATTTATTTCTCCAGTTTGTCTTGTCACCACGTCGCCAGCTGATAAATTCGATGTTTCTTCATTAAATGCTACTCCAGCGGCACATTATAAATCTTGTGTATTTGACGTAGTGTCTTATTTGATCCGTATCTTCACGTCTATTTCAGTTTTATCTCCCCATGTATTAATATTAGCGATATTTATGTCGTATTCCATTTTGCTTTTGCCGTTAGGTTTTTAATTAATGTTTAAAGTTCCAATTCCAATTGAAAAACTTAGCAGTATCAACATTATTACTAGGCTTCATACTACGTATTAACTATGTTATTAACGTGATGTTTTACTTCAACCAGCTCAAATATATCTACATACCTTACATTAGCAGTACTATTTATGTCCCAATCTGTAATATTATACGAAAGTTCCTTCTAAATTAATTTTCCTCGTCCATGTCCAAAGCTTAATGTTTGTCATTGATGTATTCGCCGCGACTTGCAGCACTGTAAATATTTGCTGTGCCACGGCATGATATGTGTTTCAGTTCATTGCGCTCACGCTTCTATTTGTGACCAGTGGGCATTACTGGACAACTGTAATGTAGATGTATGTAGCCAACATTATGGCTAGCTATTTTGTTATGGAAAAGGTTAATTAATGTAGAAGTAGAGAGAAAATTGTACGTAATTTTCTTTATGGTTAACCATAAAGTCAAAATTACGTACAATTTTCACTCATTCTCATTAAGCTTGTAATATTTAGAAGTAGTTAAGTGCTACAAGCATAATGATAGTTTGAATTGAGTAAATTATATTTTTTTAGTGTGTTTGTGTTTATTGGCTTGGTTGTAATACCTATATTTGTTTCTAAAAATAGGTAAGGGAAGGTAATGAAAGCATTAAACTCAAAGTTAAATTATGAAGTAACTTTAGAAATATCCAAAACAATCTTAATTTAAAACATCAAAGTATCCGAAACTGGTCTGCAGACTTTTTCCTCTTAAAGACCTGCAGAGAAGCTCCACCTCCCAAAATGAGCATTAGCAAAAGAGCGAAACGTCACGTCAACGTTGTCCACTGAATGACAAATCATCCCATTACCAGCATCTGCTGTCAGAACCTGCAATTTTGGTCCCTAAAAACCTCTAAGCATCTAAAACGAAAGCCCAAATTCCCTTGGCAAACATTTCTGCAACAGCGAAACCAGTTAGCCGGTGCAAGTTTTTGAATGCACATGGTGTCTCCATATTCATTTTACAGTCTGTTGCTATTCTAGGAATAATATTCCTCCATATATTCGCGTATTTTGGTACAGGTGCCCAGATGTGGTGTTCAGTTTTCCTTTTGCCAAAGTTTCGGTAGGGGAGTTATGTACCAGGCAATTTGTCTTCTTATTCGGTTGCATCTGTCTGGATTTATTAGGCCCTTCTTTTTTAGTTTTGGTATCTTCAAGTTAGTGAACTTGATCCCAATTACTGTAGACTGACTAATTGCTGATTAACTTGGTTTTGATTCTTTGTGTCACTGTGTTAGCGTGACACATTCATATTTGTTATGGTTTCTATGTTTAGGCTATGTCTCACTGCATTAGGGCGTGCAGGGCTTTCTAAATGTGAATAGCTTTATTTCTTTCATATCTATTTGGTTCAATTGCTTCGCATTAACAAGACACCTAGTGGAATTCATTCATTTCACTTCCAATTTTCTTATCAGTATCTTAGGGCTTATCTAAATCTGACATTGTAATACTTGCAACCTACATAACACAAACAGTTAATAAATGATTGTATGCATACACGGCCTGTTTTCGAGAAAGCCCAGTTGTTTCCGCTATCCCTGCAAGCGAGCACTAGATAACAAAATTAATAGCCGATCCAATCTAAGGCCATAAATCTGATAAGAAATATAGGTCCGTTTATTCAATTGGACTGCGGAATCAGAGGCCAACACTATCAGAGAATGTTCTAAGATATCTTATGCCATTTCGATAATTTCAAAATCTACATTATCTTCGATAAGTAATTGTCCGTCGGTTCGTTATCTATTGGAATTAGTTTATCTCGTATCTTCTTCGGTGGTATCTGCTATATTAATGTTTCGAGCTTTTGAATGTCCTGTTGGTCTTGTTCTTTGAGCATTTGAAGTTGTATGTTTGATCTCAGATTGAGCGAATACTTTATGATAGTCTTTGATATCTGTTTAGATATCAGCGTTTGAATTATGTCTCTGGTATTTTCAGGCAAATTGCTTGGCATGTAGGCGGGGAAAACCGAGTACGATTGCAAGCGGCGCTTAATAACGGATATTTGAACATGGATGGTTATAGACATTGCTTCAGCAAAATAACATTCGGAATTCACAGCAAAAACAAAAAGGATATATCCAATCAGCGTGCTAGCAACTCAAAACATTTATTTTGCACCATAGATTTATTTTGTAAAAAACCTAGCGAGTTTCTGCTAGCACAGCGGGTCTTCAAAGCATCGTTGTGTACATTATTAAAATTTTTCTCACGAACACATGGTTTCCGAGGGCATGCAGTTGCATCTACAGGCGAAAGTTTAATGTTTAATTTAACATGTTTCGCAAGGGAAACTTCATTAGGTTAAGGATGTGATGTTTGTTTGTGTGTACCTATGTTTGGATTGTTGCCATCAATTTATTTAGGTTTGTTGTTTTGTTCGTGTTCATATATTTTGATTTGGGATTCTGGATTAAGGTTATTTAGTACCTGGCCATGAACTAGAGTTTATTATGAAATGAAAGAAAATTTTGAAATTGTTTGTTTTTTAACAAGTAAATAACTTAACAACTAGTGATTGGAGCCTCCTTTTAAGCAAGAGCTGAGTTGGAAGACTCCGCTCTTCCCTAACTGAAAAAAGTATTATTTACTTGTTTTATTTTTGATTGTTTGGTTCTTGATTTTTATGCATTTGCAAATATTTAATTTAGATGTTGAAACATTTTTTTTAATATTATGGTATAGATTTTGTTAATTATTTCTACTGCAAACAAGATTAAATTTTATGAGATTTTTTACACAAATATAATGAAAATGGAAGTGTATATGTGGTACTAGTGACTAGACTAATGATCATTACTTGCGTCGAATAGAAGGACGCATCTTTAAATAAGACAAAACCTCTTCCTTTTCAACATAAATCGAAGCCATCAGAGGTGACAACTCACAGCCTGTAATGGGCTTTCCCTACATGTTGAAGTAAGTTCAAAGTTCGCGTCGGTGTTAGTGGTATGTTAATACATTGGTTACACGCGTCAATTTGACCCAAGTTGACACCTCAACTGACCACTACAAATTGTGTAGAAAATAATCCGAAAGACTTATACGTTGTCCGGTTAATGGTGATAGGCACGCCCTCTATTACATGGGACTTAAATATAACCGGCGAAATGTTGATGTAGTATAGGTAGGGTATGTAGTATAGGCATCTCTGCCTCAGCTTTCGGGAAATACACGTGTTGTTAAGTTATGTGTACTTAAAGTGAATGGGTAGTTGAGACCGCGAATTTCAAATTTTCTTACGTTTTTTTGCAATTTGCAGGTCAGTGTCAGGTTGTATCTTGATCAAAATATGATTCGCGACAATAACGGGTACATATTTAGAGAATTATTATCATAAGAATCATTAATACATCTTTCTAAGTTAGATTTCTACCACCAACCCAACCAATCTCCACCCACCACCAATCTCTTATAGAAAAGTGTTAATGGTAGAAATCTAACTTAGAAAGATGTATTACAGTCATCATTAAAAAGATACAATCTAACACTGACCTGCAAATTGCAAAAAACGTAAGAAAATTTGGATTTCGCGGTCTACCACTATCCATTCACCTTAAAAGTTCCTGCTTCACTTTATCGTTTATGGCAATGTTAACTTTTATTGACAATCTATTGTAGAGTGTATTGAAAAAAGTTTTTAATGCGTATTTAAAGTCCTCTTCGAGTCTTTTGAAGGAGACAGTACTTTGCTTTAAGGCTTCATTGGTTCCTCTTCCATTCTTTTGGTTACTTCAGAGGAATACCATACCCACCAATATTTAACGTCATTTTCTATAGTACATATTGAAAAATATAATTAATAAAAAAACTCGTTCGTTCATTTGGCTCCACAGTTTGCTGTGTTCTCATTTCAACCTACAGATTTATTGCTTACCATTTTTTGCTTGTTTATTTATTTTAAAAAAGACATCGTGTCAAGTTGCACAAAAACCGTAGAGCGGGCAGAGTAAATTATTGTATACTAACTGTGCGAATATTTTTTGTGATCTTCTGTAGCTTCATGTGATTCTGGTCTCTGCTTTGTGTGATTGTGATTATCTACTCGTCTTTGTCTGCATTTCCTCGTACAGTCACGGCCACTAATATGTCAACACTTGGTAACTTTTAATTGCGATTTTTTCACGAAATAACTTGTAATACGACACTTTACATAAACTTATGGGTTCGAAAATACTATGTTCGTAATACCATACAATTTCATCAAAAAATTGAGGAGATAATCGCCTTTCAATAAAGCCAAGTGTATACATACTTATGCTCGTGACTGTACCTAAACATTAGATAGTTTAGTCTTTGCCGACTTTGCCTTTGGTGTATTTTTTTTCGTTAGCGACAATAGATGATTAATACGTCGGTTTTTTATCGTACTTAATTATTTTATTGAAATCGAAGCAGAAGGAAATTTAAAAGAATTAACTCTTAGCTTATTATACAGGGTAACCTGTCGCAGTGGTTTCAGCACATGGTTCTGGACCCTTTTTACATAAAGTGAATGTGCGCAGAGCTGCACACCCCTACCCTATTTTAAGTTAAACAAATATCAACTTTATTTCAATGAAAATTAAGTTGATTTCGGAGAGACTAGCACTATTGAAAAAGTTATAATTTTTTTTAAAGTTGTACCGTAAACTGAACTTTATGTGTAGCATTTAAAGTTGTTTTTCCATTAATTCATATTTGTTTACATTCTGGCAAATACATCGCGAACGCAGGTTAGGTTATCAAAAAAAAAAACTGTTCCATCCATATTGACCGCATAGACATTGCACTTTACTAGGAAACAGCAGTTTTTTTTTAATAACCGACGTAAAATTGGGTGGTTATATGGGTTCAGATACATGTTCATGATATTTTTTTTTCATCTCATCATCATCTGAACAGCCTTTTTCCAACTATGTTGGAGTCGGCTTCCAGTCTAACCGGATGCAGCTGAATACCAGTATTTACATGGAGCGACTGCCTATCTGACCTCCACAACTCAGTTACTGGGTAATACGATACCCCTTAGTAGGACTGGTTATCAGACTTTCGGGCTTCTGACTACTCGTAACGACTGTCAAAGTTATGATTATATTCTATATTAATATGGTATTAGGTTTCTATATTAAACAATAGTAATTAAACCTACAAAAATAAAGCTAAACTTGCAAAATTCCCAAAAACCTTATAATTCGTCGAACTTACCAAACAGTTTAAATCAACCGAATCTGTTTTGGTTCCAACATCGAATAGTTTCCTAGGAATGCCGAGCGTGTTTTCCTAATCAACATGTTTAGTATCGTGTTACTAGGAGTTTCGGCTTACAACCACAACATCGGAATTGTTACAGAGTTCCTACGGAATCGGGTGTGGGTTGGTATCATTGGACTTCCTAATTATTGTGTTCGGTTTTACATTATGCTAGTTGAATCAATTGAGTGCCTCTTTTTGGTAATTATTGAACAGCTTACGAGTATGTATAAATATCCTTGTATACACCTAACATAAATTAGGTATCTACTTACTAAATGAAAATATTTTTGAAGCTGTTCCAATGGCCACCAAAAGTTGGTTGACATTTTACCACTTCAGCTGTGATGCCACATTATGATTTCAAATAAAAAATAATCAGGTACAGGATTACTTGATTATTTTTTATGATAAGTCAAAGGTAGTTGAATTAATCAATAAAAACGTTATAACAGTTCAAACATTTGGATCACTAGACTTTGAAGTCATAAAGTGGTGAGTCAAACCTGAAGTGGAATAATCGGTTTAATTTTTTTAAATTACTTTTTTATTTCATAATTTTTAGTTTTAATTTAAAACTGGAATATTTGTTTGTAATAAGTAGGTAATAGTTTTGTTGTAAATATTGCACTAGAATTTGACCAAGGTTTTGAGTTGTTTTCCCTATGACTAGTTGTTTTCACTACACCCGCAGCTCGTACCAATAAGCCAGACCGTCACACTTACACGTATTAGTCCATATCTTGAAAATTACTGAATCGATTTTGATGAAACTTGCACTGTTCCCTAAGTTGAAGTAAATGTAAGCCAATAAAAAAAATGGTCAAGATCCGATTAATTGTTGCGGAGAAATATAAAATTTTGTATATTTATATAGAAGCGCTAATTTGTCATATGTGAATATAATGCAATTCCAATAATATTACATACATACGTGTCGAATTGATAACTTCCTTTTTTTTTGAAGTCGGTAAAATGTCACCAATTTTGGAGGCCGCTGTAGATATACCATGTGACTGTTCCTAAATTACCCTAGGCTGATAAAATTTTCGTTTTTCCTAATTATGTTACTTATTAGTGTTTAGGTATATGTGATAATATTATGGTAATGTAAATGTATTACCTAATTGACACAACAGTTAAAATGTCCAAACTTAGTGTTTACTTAAAACAGCTGATGATCTCATGCCAATATGATACCTAAACCATCGTAAAATCTATAAATAGTAAAAAACATTGCAAAGAACTTTTACAGATCGATGAGTTTGATTAATTGATTTGTCTACTGATTGATTGGTTCGTCGACAGATTGATTGATAACCCTCACATCTAAATTCAAACATTTCAAGATCTTTTTTCCAACTTTATTTCAGGCATTTGATTCCTCAACTCCATAATTGATATCCATCACCAGCATCACTTTTAAAATATTTTTTTCAAGAGTAACGTATTTTTAAAACGTTTTCAAATAAAAGCTCGAATTAGTTCCCATGAGCGTGCCACTAAATAAATATTTGTGCTGAATCGCGGCCTGTCCTTGGAACGTCGTGAAGGGGACTGGGGTAGGCAGAGGGCTAGCTATAACGGGAGCAGTAGTCAAAGCTATTTGTGAACAACAGAAGGTATATGTGGGTTTGTGCTAAGTAAATCATGTTAGCTGTAAAACTAAGTCTGGATTGTTTTAGTTTTTGTAGTTATTGTTTTGCTTCTGTTTGACTGATGTGTTTAACTAAACATGTATGCATGGATGGGCAAGCATTTGTTGTACATTCACGAGCTATATGTCAACACTCGGCAACTTTCAATTGCGATTTTTTCGTGAAATGACGAATGCTCTTTACATAAACCTATGGGTTCGAAATACTATGTTCGTAATAACATAAAATTTCATTAAAAAATTATCAGAAAATTAGCTTTGAATAAAGCCAAGTGTATACGAGCTCGTGATTGTACAGACAGGATTTTTATTGAGCCTGCAATTTGCTATAATATAATAATAGTTAGAGGGGCCCGTGGCTAAATAATAACAGCTGCACAGGTCGATCGATCAGGTTAAGCTATGCTTGCAGCGGTTGGTTAGTTGGTATCTTTATATACCGTGACCCCTCCGTGCCTCGGAAAGCACGTTAAACAGTTGGTCCCAGCTGTCATTCGTGGATCTTTGACAGTCGTTACAGGTACTCGGAAGCCCGAAAGTCTGACAACCAGTCTTACCAAGGGGTATTGTATTACCCAGTAACTTTGTTTGGGCTGTGGAGGTCAGATAGGCAGTCGCTTCATGTAAAATACTGGTATTCAGCTGCATCCGGTTAGACTGGAAGCCGACCCAACATAGTTGGGAAAAGGCTAGGCGGGTGAGGCGGATGAGTTAGTTGTTTGAAATATTTTTTTATTTACACAAATATGAAACACCTGGATGGGTCACGCACAGAACCGGGATGTATGGCAGGTGAAAGGGGAGGCCTATACCCAGCAGTAGGTGATTCCGGGCTGAAGTGATGATGACACAAATAAAAAACCGGCCAAGTGCGTGTCGGACCACGCACAGTGTAGGGTTCCGTAGTAGCCCGTTATCACAATGCAGTACGATTCTGTTGTTCTTTATTCTGAATATAAAAAAAAAACATATTTTCTTTTTAATGCAAGGCTTTACCCGTTATAAACAAGTAACTACTTCATCTTAGTCACTTTAAAAGATTAATTCTAAGAATTTTGTATTTGGTACAAAATTATCCAACACCCAAGTTCAACGACTATTACTGCTAAACTAATAAAGTTATCTTAACCGCTATACTTTTCCTTTAAAGTTCATAAAATGCACTATCATTTTTCCAGATTTTTCAAGCCCGCAGTTTAGGTTTTAGAGGGGGGGGGGGGGACGCCCTACTGGAACAAAAATTTGCAATTTAAAGTTTAATATTTCGTAAATGGAGCATTAAATCGAAAAATTATTTTAGCAACCCCCAAGTCATTTTAGAAGACCCATTCAACGATACCCCACACGATGGGGTAGACGGCGAAAAAAATATTCATCCCCACTTCACATGTAGAGGAGCTACCCTAAAAAAATATTTTCGAAAATTTTATTTTACCACTTTGTCGGCGTAATTGATATACGCACTCCTACAAAATTATAGCTTTCTAGTGCTAACGGTCACAGAGATTAAGTGAGGACGGACAGACGGACGGACAGACAGACATGGCGAAACTAGTTGACTATGGAACCCTAAAAATGACCTTTTAACCGCCCGACTTCATACTGGGGGCTTAAAAAGGCCACTTTGGAGAATCATAAAAGGATAACATTATGGATCGTAATATGGCGAAGACAGTCCGTGTTTTCTTTTATCGCTGCACTACGTAGGTCATCATAATCAAAGAGACTGGGATTGGATTTGGATCAGATTGATTGGTATTTTAGCAGACAAAAAAAAAAAACTGAAAAATGCTTTACCAATGGGATTTGATACGATTAACTTAACGGTTAAATGTCCATTGTGTTATCCTGTTATGATTCTTCCAAAGTGGCCTTTTTAGGCCCCCTGATATGAAGTCGGGCGGTTGTCGTGCCCCCAGCGTCCAGCAATGTGAATCGAAAAATAAACTGATATATAATACAGCTTAATTACCTAATGAAAAAAGCAGATTAAACGAGCTGTGGCATTTGGTCGTACATATACGACCCTGGCGAAATGGACACGAAAATATTTGTCGGATTAATCCGGAGTAAGCGGTTTTAAGGTTAAGAATGAATGAATGAATGAATGAATTGCACCGATCAAAGCGTGGTTGCACGAGAATCGATTAACCTCTTTAAGCCGTAAAGCACACGACGTATTTTAAATGCGCAGACGACGCCTCGACGACTTTTGCGGCGCCGTATATGCTGATGGTTTTGGGTTCGAATCTCGTTTGAAGCGCGTATGCGCGAGTTGTTTGCGCGTCGTCTGCGCGTTTAAAATACGCCGTGTATTACGGCTTAATCACCGCTAATGAGACACAATTAATTTTCTATTGTAATGGGCCGAAATCGTACCAGATTGAGTGGTTAATTGAAAACTATAGCTGATAGGTGGGACAGCCACATACTGGGACATTGGATGCGCCTACATGCCACTGTGGCATAGTAATGAATAGTTGTTTTTCTGGTAGATGTAAGTACTAACACTAGTTTATAAGTTGTGTGTGTACTAACCAAATCATACGGGTCCGAAATTTTTAATTTATTAGGTATTTATTTTTATTTTATTTTTATACTTATTATTGTTTTGATTATTAGTTTTTATTTTTTTTAATTTGATTTGATTTTATTCGTGTTATTTTGATTTATTTTAAGTTAATTTCGTTTGTTTATTTGATGTACTCTAATTTGGATTTAATTTAATTTTATTTTATTTATTTAAGTATTATGTTTTCTGTGAATTTATGTCGTGTGATAATGGGTGTTATTTGCCTGAAATAAATGAATTTATTATTATTATTATTATTAAATGAACCCCAAGATTCTGTAGCCTCATGTTCATGGTGCTACAGCGACCATTGCATATCAAGGAGTAGACCGGGGGTCGCGGTAATGGTAGCGACGACGTGCCCGTAGGATAGGTAAGGATTTAAGAGCCTACCGGATATGCATCCTAGAGCATTGGACTAGTGGAGAGACGGGTATTATCTACGGATTAGCATCTTTTGACACAAACAACAATGTTAAGACATGATTAAAATAGGTTTTTATTCTTTAATAGCTAGAGGAATATTAAATAAAACAATTCTCATTTAACAAGCTTTTCAAGCTTAATAGTTAATTGATTGTGTCAAAGAATGTAAAAGTTTTTCAATCAATTAAGTTAATTCAAGACATTTTCTTTTGTTTAAATGCTTTTTTTTAATCGACCCAAAATTTTTTCTTTCTTTCCTACTAACGCGAGAGTAATCAAGCTCATTATATCACTATAACAAAATTAAGTCATTATATTATAATGACTCAACACTGCTCGCTACCGGTGTATAATTAGTTCTAATGGAATGATACGGTGGCACTTCACTATTATAGTCCGTAATAATGCATTAAAATACCATCAGCCTTCATTAGTAGTAGTTTTTTCAATTACTTAGGTATTTCCAGTAGTTAAGTGATTAGCACTGTATTTTGTTCGGAAGTCGTTTTTTTTAGTTTTTTTTTTTAATAGTAATAATCGCATAAATTAAGTTAATAATGTGTTTTACAAGGTTCTTTGAGGCACGTTGCTAAGTAATATCAGTCGCACGGTTCGGTCGATAAGGTTAAGCTACGCTTGCCGCGGTCGGTCCGTGGATGGGTGACCATCTTTACTTACCGAGAATAGAAGGGCACGGAGGGGAAGACTCGGAAAACAGGTTAATCCATTGGCCCCGGCTGTCATTCTTGGATCTTTGACAGTCGCTACGGGTGGTCAGAAGCAGTTTAATTTGACCCTGTAATGTCCCAAACTCCCAACAATTGCTTATACCTTCTAGGTACACATGATTTCAACTTCTGAGTTGAGCTGCACGATTTTTGACAAATGCGTGCACAGATTGGACAGGTCCGCCCAATCTGTGTGGTTCTTTCCTCAAAAGACCATTTCAGACACCAATTCATTTAATTATTGTGAATGTGAGGACTATGTCGGTCGTTTTCTTTCTGTTTTCCTTCTTAGTTTAAATCATGATCTGGCAGTTTGAGTAATTTACGCGGCCTACCCAAATGTCCTTTCTTTGGTATTGTCGATTTTTGACAAATGCGTGCACTGATTGGACAGGTCTGCTCAATCTCTGTGGTTCTGTCCTCAAAAGACCATTTCAGACACCAATTTACATGGTCTCCACACGATCTGACCAAGATTTTGTCTGGACTTTAAAAGAGACTGTGACCTCTGAGTTTGTTACGGCCTTTCTTCTCAGAGTAGTCAGATAGGAAAAGCGGACATCATCTAGTTTAAAAAAATATGATTGACGTGTAAAAGTGTTTGTACAAACCTACTTACTGAAAATAAATCATTTATCATTTAACAAGTTCAAGGTTCCCACCACCAAAAAAAAAAAGAATCAACTGCACAGTATAACTAATGAATTTTTCGACTCAATGGGAACGGTGACTGCATTCAACAAAAAATGCCAGACTAGCCCGTACCTAGATAAATGCAAGCGTAATAATTGCCTTGAAGTGTTTCTTTTTATACGTCTGGAGTTTTTTGCTAGTCTGGCGGAGGCCTAAGGTCGATGGACATCTGCAGTGCAAGCTGAGATTTATTACCGACTTCAAAAAAAAAGGAGGTTATCAATTCGACACGTATGTATGTAATATTATTGGAATTGCATTATATTCACATATGACCATCTATTAGGGCTTCCAAACAAATATACAAAATTTTATTGACGTATGTATGTAGGTACGTAAGTTTGTCCACGCATTTCTCCGCAACTATTAATCAGATCGTGATCATTTTTTTATTGGCTTACATTTACTTTAACTTAGGGAACAGTGCAAGTTTCATCAAAATCGATTCAGTAATTTTTAAGATATGGACTAATACGTGTAAGTGTGACGGCCTGGCTTATTGATACGAGCTACGGGTGGGTGTAGTGTCAAAGGGAAAACATCTCAAAACCTTGGTAAAATTCTAGTGCAATATTTACAACAAAACTATTACCTACTTTATTACCAAACAAAAATTTCAGTTTTTATTTAAATCTAAAAATTACGAAATAAAATAAGTAATTTGAAAAAATTAAACCGACTTCAAAAAGAAATAAACTCAAAATTATAGTCGGTGGCAAAAAAACTAAAACTAAAATACAGATCCCAAGACCGAGTTCCGAAATTAAAGTTATTTCATAATTTTGAGTTCATTTCTTTTTGAAGTCGATTTAATGTTTTAAATTACTTTTTTGTGACCTACCAAATGTAGCTTGATGATGAGGAGTTAAATAGATAGGTAATATAATCAGCCTATAGTTTTCCCACTGCTGGGACACTGGCCTCCTCACGGTGAGAGAGAGTGGGCCGTAATCCACCACGTGGGCCCAGCGCGCGTTGGTAGATGTCACATGTCTTCGATTGTTTAGTTTTAGGACAGGCCGGTTTCACGATGTTTTCCTTCGCCGTTTTTGGGAGCAAAGGGTGATGAAATAATTTACACAAAGTAAAGCGTCTGTCTGGCTCAGGAGATGGCGAGAGGATCTGGACGCGTACCGCGAGGGCTGGTTCGACGTGGCTTGGAAAAAGAGTTCCTGGAAGGATTTGGGGGAGGCCTTTGCCCAGCTGTGGGGCAGAGAAAGAGAATAATAAAAAAGCGTGTGTCTGAGTTCGAACCTACGACTGTTACTCGTAAGTCGCGCCCGTTACCACTGGGCCACCATTGCTACCGGCGGCGGCGGTGGGCAGTAGTTACTTACATGTAACCTGCATACACGACTTATTTGCAAAAAAAAATGTAAACAAATATGAGTTTATGGAAAAGTAACTTTGATTCCTACACAATAAAGTGCAGTTTACACTACATCTTTAAACATTTTTGTAACTTTTTCAATAGTGCTTGTCACTCCGAAATCAACTTAATTCCCATTATAATAAAGTTGATATTTGTTTAACTTGAAATAACATAAATTTGAATAGACTTTAGGTAATTTAGCGTGTCGATGGGAAAAATAACATAACGTAACAACACGCCTGTCTTTCCCGAAATGTCTGGCAGAGTTGCCAGAACCACTCACATTTCGCCATGCAACAGGGGGCAAACCTGTTGTCAACAACTGGGCACAAATCCAGACTCCAGGCTGCTACTGAAAAATTCCAAATGGAAAAACCCAAAAACAGTTTGCCCGACCCGAGAATTGAACCCAGGACCTCATGATTAACGAGACCACCACTAGAAGGACGAGGCAGTAACATAACTATTTTTATTATATTTTGTTTGTCCAAAAGTTCAGCAGCGCGAATACCGTTTGCTGACTCAGGTCCTCACATGTGCATATCTAATAAAATAACTTACTTATTCATAATCATAACAAATATTTGTAATGTAGACAAAATAATATCCTGTTTGCATACAGAAATGAAACTTACAACCAACTGTGACCTAAGGTCAGAGATGACCTTCCAACTTACCATTTAAGTCTTCATATCAATTTCTCATTCCTATTCAATTCCACGTAAATGTAGGTAAAATATCTAATTCCGTTCATAAAATAATGTTTAAACTTATTTACCAGCCGGTAATCATCCCACTACAGGCCAAAGGTCTCTGCTCATAAAGAGAAGCAACAATCATTGACCACCATTCTCACTGAGTGTTGGCAATGTCAGAATTCAGAACATTTTGGGTTTTATTCATAAACGATCATTAAAGTTAAGTGACGTACAAACGTCATTAATGTATGGTTAAAAACCTTAGAGTAAGAAAGCTATAGAGCATCGGGTAGCGTGGCTACACATGAGACAAAAAATTAACCTAACTAACACGAGCTACATAAGTAGCTACCTTGAAATATCTGGCACGCATTGAGAGACGGAAATAGTATAGCTTTATCCTTTTCTGATACTTATAATAACTCGATACTTTATCCCTTTCTTGTGGAAATGAAATGGAGCTAGACGCCGTCTATTCTTTTCTTTGTCTAAGTTAAAAACAGTCGCTGTAGTCCGCGCGGAACTAGTCGGCCGCGCCTTGGGTGGGGACGGGGGTGAGGGCGGCGGGGTTGCCTATTGTTCGCAACGCACGTACTGATTAATGACAAAGCGCCCCCGCCCCTCCGTCCCACCGCTCACATACCTAAGGTATGGCCAACTAGTTCCGCGCGGACTAATTATTAAACATTTTTTTTTAAATATAGGTAGATATTTATACTTTGAGCAGCGTTTATAATAAAGGGGCGCGTGCGGTCACCGCTTGACTGGAGTGCACCGCTCGTTGCCCGCGCCCGCGTCGCTGTTTTTGAGGGCCGGTCCATTTGATTTTACGCATTAGATCCTGCCGCTCCCGCGCTGCCGCCGCCGCCCCGCTGCCCGCACAAATAAAATAATTTATCAGTTATCATAGTATCAACTTGTCAAGGGGCAATTCCTGTATTCAATGTGTCAAAAATACCTCTATTTTACCTAGATTTTGTCACAGTGTCGCTGAATTGAGAGAGGGACTAAATTTTGAAAGTTTTTAATTACAGGCTCTAAGCCTTGAACTTCGTGCTTAAGTAGCAATTTATGTTATCAATAAAATATTAGTAGATACACAAGGAACTTTCATAGAATCAATTTATGAAGATAATGAAAACATTTATACGCTAGATAATTCTGTGAGATAAATACAAAAAGCTTCTTAGCGCACATTACAAAGCTTATGGCTTCATAATTAATATGAAAACAACGCGGCATTGATATTTATTGTAATTTTATGCGAGTACGGGGCGTGGTTGTGTAGGTGTTTTGCCGTAGTTGAAGTTTGTGCGAAACTGATAAACTTGTGTGTTTAGTGTGTAAATTATGAACATTCATGAGCAACAACATTGCGATCATATTTTTTGTCTCGGTGACTTAAGTGGAATAACTTAGGTGCCATTCGCTCAAGTGCTGTAAGTGGAATACCTCAATTTCCAAAAGACCATCACTGCTAGACATGACTTTCTTTTGCAAGGGTATATAGGATACTTTTGTGCCATATTTTTAATTAAGATCATTTTTGCAATTTTTAAACCTCAGCGCTGTCTGTGTGGTGCAGGACTTAAAGAATGCCACCACCCCATACTTCCCGTGGGTGTCGTAAAAGGCGACTATGGGCAGCAGCGTTCTCTATGCATTCCACCACCATACCATACTGCGATCGCCAACCCGCCTGCCAAACGTGGCGATTATGGCAAACCCCCCGTTTTAGGGGAGGCCTATGTCCAGCAGTGGACGTCTTTCGGCTGAAATGATGATGATGATGAAACCTCAGCGCAATATCATATTGAGAAAATGCGACCCGATTGGGTTAAAATCATTATAAAAATTGTCCAACCTATTAACTAACATACTCTACGACTAGGCCTGTATTCACATGCTCTTTCTTTTTCCATACTTGAAGAATTATTAGTCTACTGACCCTTACCTCCACAACGCCTCCTCGACTGACCTTTACCGCAAGGTGACACCAACACCAAGGCAGCATGTTTGCAAAGCTCTTCACAACGAGAATTGTTTTACGACAGAGGACCCAAGACCCGAGCACACCCGAGCGGACCCGAACGGCTAATTGTAATGTAAATACGGTCTGAAAGGCACGATAATTGTATAGCCCATGGTTTTACATATTTCCAATAATGTTAATAGGATATGCTTTGCTGGGAAAATACTGTTTGTTTTAAGAGCTTTGAATTATAACATCTGTAATATTATTATTTCAAAAGGCAATTTGCACAAAAGAAGTTCCTTACACTAATTAGGACTGAAACAGAGAACAACGTTAAAAGCTTTGAATAAGTCTTTATTGGGGTTTCTGAAAGCTTGAACAAACTTTCTAACATAAGTTGTTGTGATTTCTTGGCACTAATAACAACAGCCAGTCAATCATTTCATCATCATCATCTGCCCAGCCTTTTCCCGACTATGTTGGGGTCGGCTTCCAGTCTAACGGGATGCAGCTGAATCCCAGTATTTTACATGGAGCGACTGCCTATATGACCTCCACAACCCAGTTACTGGATAATACGATAACCCTTGGTAAGACTGGTTGTCAGACTTTCGGGCTACTGACTACCCGTAACGACTGTCAAAGAGCCACGAATGATAGCCAACGGCGAGGCACGGAGGGGTCACGGTATGTAAAGATTTTCACCCATTCACAGACCAACCGCGGCAAGCGTAGCTTAACCTGATCGATCGACCTGTCAATCAACTTGGTGAAATTAGGCGGATCGCAAAATACCATGCGCCACGCCCCGGTGCGTGATTTCTAGAAACAAATTCAATAAAAACGCGTTTTCACACAGGGTATTTGGCTCCGACTTCCGCACCCCGTCTCTTGGTGTAATAAAATTACCCATAAATAACTCCCAGGGCACGCTTTTCTTAGCAGTGAGACACTACAGAATTAATCTTTAAGACATTTCAATTCTAGCCTTTATGAAAAACCCTTTCCAACTATCAGTGGTGCATTATTTTTTATGAGCATATATGAACTGCAGCCATTTCTCCGCCGAGTGCAGTTAAGTGGCAGTCAGAAGTAATGTATGCAGTGTTAAGGAGACGCTTCCGAAGAGCACTTACTGACGCATCATCAGTACATATTGTGTTTGTACAAGAACTGAGCGATTGGCTGGTACCTATTGGTTTAAGATTTGCGTGCCATGATATGTGCTCGACACTGTCGAAGCATTTGGAAAGAAGACACAATATCATATCTAATAGCTGAAGGTTCAATGTTTATGTTGATTTACATCTTCTTCGGTCTGAAGTTTTGAGACATGTTCTTTTATAAAAAGGCAGTCTTCTTGCTTATTAAAACCATGGACAGTCCATCAATGGGATTCTTAGATACTTCAAAATGAAAATTCTCTACATCTGGTTCATTATCTCCTTTGGATCTTCCTCCATACTCCGTGTCCTTGCTTGACAATAAATTAAATGATGCATCTTTGGGCTTAGAAAATATTCTTCACTTGAACGGTTCTTAATCATTCACAGCTTCTGTTCCCAATTATGGCAAACAATGTCGCGATTCTGGAAAAATCAATAACTCAGTCACGTTTACTGCTAGACTCGCAAGAAAAAACAAAACGATCCAGCCCTAATTTCGTCACACTACAAGTTTGAGTCATTGCTTCAAAAATCAGACTGGCAAAAGGCAGCCATAGCCAATACACAAACAAAGCCACAACTGCTAAGTGGCACCCCTACTAGCCCCTCATTTCGGCGACACATGAGTAACGAGACGTTTTGTTGTACCGTTGTCTGGCCATCGTCTCGCGAAAATACATCAAGCGTGATCCAGGATCTAACACCTTGCCAAATCTTCAGTTGTGCTAATCACACAAGACCTCTTGACTCCCACGAGAACAAAAGACAGCCTACCTTTCAAAATACCTGCTTCGAGATTTAATCACAGTTGCCATGTTTAAACTGATAGAACCAACAGCAACTGTGACAGCCCTAGCTACTCTCTACACAAAGAAAGCCACAACTGCTAAGTGGCACCCCTACTAGCCCCTCATCTCGGCGACACATGAGTAACGAGACGTTTTGTTGTTCCGTCGTCTGGCCATCGTCTCGCTGGCGTCTGCATCAAGGTCAAGTGACTCAGTCTTCTTTTACGACATTAAATAGATTGGGTGAGAAGTTTAAGTTTGCATAGCGACCAACCGGTATATATTCTGTTAAAAGTTCACCGTGAAATTTAGGTGAAGTGAGCTTGAAATGAGCTGTCAATAGGCACAATTCACTTCATTTTGACCAGTAATAATAGCCTCCCCGACCGTTTTCGGTCACGGTGGACAAACTCAATGGAGATTAGCCAGGTACGCAGGTGATATTATAGTGCACAAGTGTGTGCGCAAACAAAGGTGCACTCTCTGTTCCTTTTACTCTCATAGTCCGATGGGACGGCAATCCGACACGATGTGGAGAGCTCAGGCGAAGGACCAACGGCTTTACGTGCTTTCGGAGGCACGGGGGTATTAAACCGCCAACTTCCAAACTCCGGACTGTTACTTGCAACCACGAGACCAACGGGGCGGTCAGTTTTGACCAGTAATGCTGAAAAAAAGGCTAAAACAAATCCTACCCAACCTATTTGAATGTGTCAGGTTCCGATGCTGACTGGATTCTTTGTGTAATTAGTAGTCCTTCTGAATGTTCTATTTTGTGGCTTATTAAAGAGTAGCAACAGTTTTGTTGATTTTATGTTAAATGACAAAGAAGTGCTACAGTGGCCGGCTGTCATAGGGAAGTGTGAAGAGAACAGATTATAGTGAACTAAATACACAATGCTCTTGATGTAAATCAGTTTCTGGCTCATCATCATCATTTCAGCCGAAAGGCGGACATAGGCCTCCCCCAAGGACCTCCACTTCGACCGGTTCTGTGTTTCTCGCATCCAACGGGGTCCTGCGGCTTTCACAATGTCGTCGGAGCACCTTGTGGGAGGCCTTCCAACACTACGTCTTTCGGTACGCGGTCGCCACTCCAGAACCTTTCGGTCCCATCGGCCATCTGTTCTGCGAGAAATGTGCCCTGCCCACTGCCACTTAAGTTTGGCAATTCTGGCTATTAAGATCGATCGATTCAGTTTCTGGCTATTATGATCGATTTTTGTCATAGAGGATTTTCTAACTTACTGAGTAAGGAATCTCAAGACTGAGTTCCTTATGTGTTTATGTCTGCAATATGAACTCTTGCATCTACTTAAATGACAAATCATTTTTTTAGCCTATACCTACTATCCCACTGCTAGGCAAAGGCGCCCCCAAAAAACCAGGACCTCTTTAAGTTACAGGTAAAAGTTTCAGATTGTATATGGACAATACATTTTTATTTTCGGAATCGAAAATCTGGCAATAAATTTAAGAAACTTTGGCACATATTTTAGGACAAATCTTATGACGTCAACGCATTGTTTTACATACCCCCCACATAACTTCAACATTCTCTAAAAAAAACATCTCAAGAAGTCTCAAATGAGTCACAGATTAAACATCACAGATGCGCAGGAGCAACGGAAATACCTAATCTTTGCATTAGTCTATCGCGGTTTCGCACTTAACACGTGTGGGTATTGGTAGTCTTGGAATGTTTTTTGAAAATAATCGCGTTCCGGCCTGTAATGTGCTATAGAGACGTTACTTGGATAGATGTGACTTCGTAAATACATCCTTGTCTGGAGTGTGAAGTGGGTTACTTTCGTCTTAATAGCCTGCCCTTTAGAGCTGACCAATGTCTGTGAAACTAGATAGTTATGGAATGTCTTAAGGTGAATGGGTAGGTGAGACCGCGAAATTCAAATTTCTTACGTTTTTTGCAATTTGCAGGTCAGTGTCAGGTTATATCTTGATCAAAGTATGATTCGCGACAATAACAGGTACAGTCACGAGCACTAATATGTCAACACTTGGCAACTTTCAATTGCGATTTTTTCGTGAAATAACGAATGCAACTTTGAAATACGACACTTTACATGAACCTATTGGTTCGAAAATACTATGTTCGTAATAACATAAAATTTCGTTCAAAATTAAAGGAGAAAATCGCCTTTGAATAAAGCCAATTGCATAGGTACATACTTATGCTCATGACTGTACATATTTAGAGAATTATAATCATTAGAATCATTAATACGTCTTTCTAAGTTAGATTTCTACCATTAACACTTTTCCATAAGAGATTGGTAGTTGGTGGTAGAAATCTAACTTAGTTATAATTCTCTAATTAAGTACCTGTTATTGTCGCGAATCATATTTTGATCAAGATACAACCAGACACTAACCTGCAAATTGCAAAAAACGTACGAAAATTTGAATTTCACGGTCTCAACTACCCATTCACCTGTGGTGCCCAACCGTTAGCTCGCGGGCACCTGGCAGCCTGCGGCCTGTTTTCGGATATTTTTATTAGCTTTATTTTATCCCTTACATTTAGTTTATTGATGTGTACTTATTTATTTATTTGTTAGTAATGTTAGTTTTGTACTTAAATAAGGTTAGTATTGTTAGGTGTAAGGGCCGCCTTTCGCGGTGAAAGCCTCCTCCAAACCTTTCCAAGTGGATCTGTCCTTTGCCTGTCTGGGCCATAAGGCTCCGGCTATCTCTATGATGTCGTCACTCCATCTTTTAGAAGGTCTACCCTTCCTCCTTTTTTTATATATTGGGTACCAATTAGAAATAGTTTGTGACCATCTTTCATCCATAGCTCTTTGGATATGACCTGACCATTTCCATTTCAATGTCAGCACCTGTTTGACGGCATCCCTTGCCTTTGTTCTTTTTCTTATCAGTGAACTTTTGACTCTATCTTTTAACTTGATGTTCATGTAGCTCCGTTCTATTCCTCTTTGACAACTTCTTATTTTATTTAGGGGTGATTTTTTTTAGAAAGCGAGATCGAGGTATCTATAATAAAACTAAAAACAGGAAAGAGCCCAAGACCTGACGGAGTGTCCAATGAAATGATAAAAGCAGCGAAAGAAAAGCTAATAAAACCAATCACAGAGCTCTTTAACCGTATCCTATTAACAAAAGAACTTCCAGAAACATGGACATGCTCGGAAATAGCTCTACTTTACAAAAAAGGAGACCCCAAACTGATATCCAATTACAGACCCATCAGTCTAATATCCTGCCTGTATAAATTATTTGCATCGACCCTACTAAGACGTATAACCACGAAAATTGATGAGAACCAACCTATAGAACAAGCGGGATTCATGAAAAATTTCTCTACTAATGACCACATACACACACTGAAAATACTAATCGAACGCTACATGGAATATGACCTCCCCTTATACGTTGCTTTTATCGATTACTCGAAAGCTTTCGACACAATTTCACATAACTCCATATGGCAGGCTCTAAACCAGCAAGGACTAGACCACGACTACATAGAACTTATCAAAGCGATTTACTTGAGAAGCACAACAAGAGTACGTATAGACTCAAGAGGACCAACATTTCGAGTAGAGAGGGGGGTAAAGCAAGGCGATCCGCTTTCCCCAAAGCTTTTCTTAGCAGTCCTAGAATCCATATTCCGAAATCTCGATTGGAGTGATACGGGAATAAATATAAATGGCAAGTACCTCTCACACCTCAGGTTTGCGGACGATATAGTTTTGTTCTCGGAAAACCCGTACACACTGAACCATATGATAGAGTCCCTTAGTCATCACAGCGAGATCGTTGGACTACAGATCAACTGGGACAAAACGAAAATTATGACTAATCGTGAAAAAATAACTATATCTATAAAGTCCAAACCTATAGAGTACGTCACAGACTACATTTACCTCGGACATCTAATCTCAATGAAATCCTGCACAGAAAAAGAAATCTATCGCAGAGTGAAGAATACGTGGAACAAATACTGGGCTATGAAGGAAATTTTCAAAGGCCCCATACCAACAAAACTGAAAACGAAAGCGATGAACATCTGCCTTACGCCGGTTCTCACTTACGCATGCCAGACGTGGTTTTCGGATAAGGAATACACAAATCTGCACAAATTTAATTGGGTGAAATTGGAAATTATTACACTTCGCAGTGATATCATCCTTAAAAGCACAGACAATAAAAGCGGCGAAGTATCCAAGCTCATGAACCCTGTTAAATACAAAAACGTACGTAACGGTGCTCTCATCGTTAAAGCATTTTTTGGGTCAACATATCTATGTGAACGTGCTTTTTCTCAACTAAAAGTAATTAACACCAAATACAGGAGTATGTTAACTAACGAACACGTTAAAAATTTTATGATTTTGGGTTGCACAGAAGATTACACCAACCAGACTTAGAAGCTTTCTGAAAATGTGAACAGCCAAGTATCGCATTAGCTTTTGCTGTTTTTATATCACTCATGTCGATCCCGAGGGAATATTGGGATAAAAAGTAGCCTATATCTTAATCCAGGGTGTCAGCTACCTCCCCACAAAATTTTATTAAAATTTGTCGAGCCATTTGAGCATGAAGAAGTTACAAATGTATACACACACACACGTACTTCACACTTTCACGTACACTTTCGCCTTTATAATATTAGTGTGATGTTTTTTATTAACTCGGCGGTGCCCGCGTGGCGTATCGGGATTTTCAAAATAGTATTTGGAGCAATACCAGTTGGGCCCCATTGTCTTAAAGCTGAACCTTTTGAACGCCACGGTCGAGTACAGACGACAAGAAAACGCGTGTTGGGCACGTTTTCGTTTGTCGTCTATACCCGACCGTGGCGTTCAAAAGGTTAAAGACCAGCATAAGGAACGTCGTGATTGAATAACCACTTCCAAATCTATACTCTGTCCGTCTGTTAGGTACAGACGCCAGCACATCACAAACACAACAATCACTACAATCTGTCAAATTTCTTTAATACATTTTCAACTTTATCACTAAAGCATGAGGTTCATGATTGATTGGGAAAATTTGACAGTTTCGGGTAGCTTGATGTGCTGGCGTCTGTACCTTAACACGCCTCAACCATTTAATCGATCGATAGAAAATTTCAGAACATCATAGGTTACTTTTAATTTTTCATCCTGGATTGCAGGTGAAGTCGCAAGAAAAAGCTAGTCTGCTTTAAATAAACGTTTTGGTCATTTGTACTTCATTCGTCTTCAGACGAAGCAAGTTTTTGACACATCTTAAGAAGTCCCATTTGATTCATAAAATTCTCTTGTTCTTCTTTCTCTCTGCGGAAAATGCAATGAGTGATGCCGTGGGTCCATTTCGAGTGGGTCCAGTTGACCAAAGACTCATAATAGGTCCAATCGTAAAGGTAGGTTAGTTCAATTGGGTTCATTAACTTTAGTCATACTTTTAAAACTCGTTTCCTACCTGAGGACCTAGACAAAGTGACATTCTAACAGCCTAAACGATGCTAGAAAATTAAAAAATGGCACAACCTACCACACTCACTATGAAACACTCACTATGTCACTCCTAAAGAAATTGAACAATTAATATTCGTATAAGTTATATTATATTAATATAATTGATTAGATGTAGTATGATTATTCCTTTACATTTCTATTTATTGTTGAGGAAATTTATTATTTATACTAGCTGCGCCCCGCGGTTTCACCCGCATAAGTGTCGATCCCATGGGAATATCGGGATAAAAAGTATCCTAAGTGTTAATCCTGGTTATAAACTATATGTGTGCCAAATTTCATCCAAATCCGCCGTTTGTGCGTGAAGAAGTACCAACATAGGAACACACTTTCGCCTGTATAACAGCGGCAGGGTGACCTAAACTAATCCATACCAATATTATAAATTCGAAAGTAACTCTGTCTGTCTGTCTGTGTGTTACCTTTTCACGCCTAAACCACTCAACGGATTTTGATTAAAAAAAATTGGCAGAGATTATTGAAGGACATAGGATAGTTTTTATCGACATACCTCGTGGGCGAAGCCGCGGGCGGAAGCTAGCCTTATAATAAAAAAAAGAGAAAACATTTAATTTTTTGTTGGTTTTGGTACGCTTTCACACTTAAAACGGCTGAACGGGTTTGGATAAAATTTGACACATGGGTAGACCATGACCTAGATTAGGACATAGGATACTTTTAATCCTGATATTCCCACAGAATCGAGACTTCTACGGGTGAAACCGCGGGCGTAGCTAGTATTTAGTATATCTGAAGTCGTTGTAGGAATGAGAAACGCTTTTAAAGCGATTACCACTTGTCTGAGCCCTCATGTCGGACGGGAGTAGGAGTAGGCACAAGACTACGATGAGCTAATAGAAACTGGAATGTGCTAGGTGCTATTGTCTTGTGGGTCTAGCAGTAATTGAGTAATATGTGTCATCGGGTTGCTTGTAGGCGAAAGGTGACTGACCTTTCAATTGTTAATTAGACAAAACAAATGATTGTATTATTCAAAATTATTACTCAAAAAAAACGTTACGTGTAGTTTCAGTGCCGATATTTTTTGTACCGTTCCACCAGGATCGTAACAAACGAAATCTTAAACTGTTCACTAACAATATGATCAATATATCGTTACTAGTATAACGATGTATTAACGTTATTCATTCCGATACTCAACTTTGCCAGCTTCATGACATAAAGGATAACGAAAGAGTATGAAGAATAACGTTACAAATTAATCTGTAACGTTTCACCTGTAACGTTATTACAAGCAAATAATCTTAATGTTAACGAACCTATAACTTTAGATACTTATAATTTGCTTCTACGAAAATGATATTCTTTATCGTAATTCTTTGTAACGTTGTTGATATTTTTAGGTTTTTTTTAGGTGTCGTTACAAATTTTGGATCATTATACGATAACATTAGTGGTAATCGTTCGTAATCGTTTCAGCCGATAGACGTCCACTGCTGGACATAGGCCTCCCCCAATTTTGGGAGGGTTTGCCATAATCGCCACGCTTGGCAGGCGGGTTGGCGATCGCAGTATGGTATGCTGGTGGAATACATAGAGAAGGCTGCTGCCCATTCTCCGGTACGACCCTTAGTCGCCTTTTACGACACCCACGGGAAGTAAGGGGACATTAGTGGTAACGAAACGAAATTCATTTCGTTTATAAGTCCCTGCTTTACAGGAATATTAAAAGTGGAAAGAAAGAATTTGTGCAAGACTTTCCAAGGCAATCTAGTTTCTAATGAGGTTTCTAACATGATGATCATCACAAAAATCACAGATATAAGATTTGATTTGATTGACAGATTTGGTAGGCTTCAGCATCTGTATTTGAAACTCCTATCTGACCTAATTTACACATTTAATATTTCAAATTACAAATATAAAAATAGGGCACAACGATCCATGCCCTATATCCGAAGAAAAAAGGGTCAAACAGAAACCGTTAAAAATAGTTGAGAAAAAAGAAAAACAGATCCATAGATCATAAACAATGTATCAGTCATCGTTAGCGGGAATCGACTCGTGCGCAAGCGTTGATCATTAAAATGTTAGTACAGACGCCAGCACATCAAGCTACCCGAAACTGTCAAATTTTCCCCATCAACTTTGAACCTTATAGTTTAGCGTTAAAGTTGAAAATCTATTAAAAAAATCTGACAGATTGTAGTAGCTTGATGTGCTGGCGTCTGTACATTGCGTATAAGTAGTACATTGTCTGTTTGTTAGTAAACGATTAATTAGATGCTAATGTGTTTTTGTTTGTCGAAGATTGTTTTTTTCCTTGAACGTAACAATGTATGGCTAAGCTAACTTGAAATTTCTTTTGCAGATAAATTGAAAGAAAATACAGTTATAAAAAATATGCTTCTTTTTCAAGGGAAGAAAAGGAAGGAAATAATTTTTAATTAAGTACCTATACACCGTGTTTTTCACGTTATTCATAAACTTTGCCAAACGCTTCTATAGCTTTTATAAATTAAATCTTACAAAGGACTTAAAAAGGCTTCGTTACAAAGATATTTGTAATTTCATTAAGGGCTGATTTTTCAATCACCTGATAACTTTATTCGAGGAATAATTTTGAAATTTTGACAGTTATTTCATACAAAAACTGTCAAACGTCAATTTTATTCCTCAAATAAAAGTTATCTGGCGATGGAAAAATCAGCCATTAATGAAATTTATGACAAGTTCCAAGTGCCAAATCTTATGAATGAAAATACGTCGTTGCCAATTCGGATAAAGAGGCCAGGCATATCGTTCTTCTCCATAGGTACCTACGCTTTGGAATGGGCAACTAGCTTCATATTTTCTGACTGACCGACTTCTTGACAATTCAAAAGTGCCTGTAAATGGTTTAATTGAAATAAATGGTTTGAGTTTGAGTTTGAGTTTATCGGGTGATTTACGACAAGGTATTTAGTTTGTATGAAAATTAACAAAAAATAAAAAACAAGAATTCATTAATGTGCCCATAATGAAAAATGCTTATTTCCATGGTCTGAACATCTGGTCGAAGTTTATGTATATCGTCCAGAACACGGTGTATACACATAATCTTCTGGCTTTATAAAACAAATAATATACTATTCAGAGCATAGCATCACACCTATGTCCCTGAAGAGGTAGGTAGGAATATAAAATAACACACATTCGTTCCCTGATAGATCTATTGCCTTGTCTATTGCCAAAAACCGGGCACAAATATAGTAATAGGTATATTCAGTTCAACACAAACAGTAATTAAATCAACAACTAATTAACACCATCAATCCACAAAATCACACCTAACGTACCAAAAACGTAACAATGAACGTTACGTTATAACTGTACTGTGACGTAATACATTGTTATGCATACCGCGCCCTCTGCCTGTGCCAAGTCGCGTGTCATAATTGTATGACGATGATTTATTGGAAATTGTCTTTGGAACCATAGATGTGGGTATTTCTGGTTCGGTTTGAAATAGGCTCAAGGTACTGTTGTGAAACGCCTTGTCTATAACCCCGATTGCTTTTTAAATCTCCAGTGAAATTTCAAACAAGGCATTTTATTGGTTGTTTCTATTCTATTTTTCTCTATGGCAATGGTGCCGATGTCGACAATTCTGCCAATGTCAAATGTGTTATGAGAAAACGTGGGGGAAACAAAACCGCGTGGCGTGGCGTGGTTGTTTCTAGTTTGATAAGTTAATCATTAAAATCAAAAGTCATTTATTCAAACCAGGTTTAGAATCAGCACTTTTTGATCGTCAAAATTACATGAGACCGCCAGAACCCTCTCCCCCAAGACCCTTTTTTTTTGGGTGGGAAATCATGAAATGACCCCTCCTGTTCTGGGCGGAGCGGAAGGGAGTGTCAGACTCTTACTGACTAAAACCCACCCGTGTTCCTTCCTTAGCTCTTTATGTTCCGGGCCAGCGGTAACCCTTTCGGACAATCCTGCTGACCCAAGACCCTTCACGACTTCCTGGTGTTTTAGGAAACTAAGAATGATTTTCATTTGTTTGCTTTTGATCCTTCTTCATTATACTCTGCAATTATGGAAGTAGAAAAAGTGGTTATCTTCCAAACCTATGTATATCTTCGCTGCACACTTTTGCTGTTTCACAACTGAAAACTAAAAGAAACATCACTCATACAAAGATTTTCATGACGCAGGTAGATACAAGATTTTCATGAAAACCGTAAATGTGTCAACGACCTCGTACGGGGAAATGTTGAAAATCTTGAAATAGACTGAAACGTTGGGTATAAGTGTTGTGATGAAAATGATGTGTTTACTGTCTAAATCTAGCTTCTACTAGTATCCTATTTTGTATTAACACTCGACGTAGTAGGCTGGTGACCACTTTCGCCCTTATGTCTTTAGTAATAAGGTTGAAAAGTGGTCAACAGTACTTAGGTACACTATTCTTGGCAGCATGTAGAGGTACGGCAAATGTCTCTTTAGTTCACATAAATTAGAAAAGCCATTAATCTAAATACCACTGAAATCTGAAATGAGATGAGATGAAATAGTACTCAAGTTAGATGAGAAGAAATCTTTTACAAGCCAGTTGCGGTAATAAAATTATACCTGACTGACTTTGAGAAGTTTTAATTCAAACTATGAGATTATTTTTATAATACAAACAATATTATTACTATTATTATAAACGTGCTTGCCCCGCGGTTTCTCCCGCATAAGTCTCGATCGCGTGGGAATATCGGGATACAAAGTATCCTAATTCAGGTCATGGTATAACCATGTGCCAAATTTCAGTCAAATCCGATCAGCCGTTTTAGCGTGAAAGCGTAATAAACAAACGATCAAATCTTTTCTCATACTATTTACTATATATATATATTACTATATTGTTCTTAACCCGCAAAATACTATAATAGAAATACTATGTAGTTTTGTGCAACCTGGATCAGCGTTTCACCACAAATGGCACCAATTCCCAACTACATATTCACTGACACATGAAAATAACGACTTTTCACTTATAACAAAAGCCGCAGGCAATGCTAGAGAAATCTTCAACACTGTTACAACTGCTATCCCATTTGAGCTGATCCGGCAACCATGTAGACTTATCAACACTAGTCTTTAATAGCTGGCCCATGTTCCACTTTAGGCACCTGTCCCACCGTCAACGAGGAAGCTACTAGCTATCAACGATTTTCTTACTCAAGATACGTACAGGCGCCAGCTGCACATTAAGCTACTCGAAACTCTCGAATTTATCGAACCAACTTTGAACTTTATGCTTTAGCGATAAAATTGAAAATCTATTAAAGAAATTAGTCAGATTGCAGTGGCTTGATGTGCTGGCGTCTGTACAGTAAAATGGCTTCGTGTAGGTAAAAGAGTAATACCCTCCGGAATGTGGGTCTTTCTATAGGCCGACCGCTTAATTGAGACGTTGCCTGAGGGAGCAGCGCGGTGCGGGAGGGGTGTGGTGACCTGATGCAAGAGCTCAGTGATTCGTCAACTTGTGACAACTATCACCCCTCCCGCACCGCGCAGCTACCTCAGGCAACATCTCAGTTACGCGGTCAGCTTATAGAAAGATCCACATTCCGGAGGGTATTCATTACTCTTTCACCTACACGAAGTCATGTTTTAATAGCTTGTTGCATGTTTTTTTGTTGTTTTTGGTAGTAATTATTGTTTCTGAAATTACGGCATTCATCTGGTTAAAAGTTGGTCTCTGAATGTTTCATACTGCCCGCCGGGGAGTACCCGTTTGTCGCAGTGACAGAAAGTATTAATTAAAGAGCGTTCTCGCTCAGCGACACTCGCTAATTCCGATCCAGCCTGTTCCTTGCTGTCCTCTCCCAGCGACGCCCTAAGCCGGGGTCCGTACCACAGGGGGTGCGCTTAGCGTGTATTCGCTTAGTTTTTAACTGGAAGCCTTAATTTATTGAATAGCGAGATGCCTTTGGAAAAAAAAACGACGCTCGCTGGGCCTCCAGAACACTCGCTGAGAAACTCACGATTGGAATGAATGTATACAAAATATTGTCAAAATTTTAAAAGAGTAACGTTGCGAGTTTCTTGTCCATTTTTCACCAAACGAAAAGGTAGTTCCTTTTGGAAGGGGCGACTAGAATCAAACCAGCGAGTAATAGCTCGTCGCCGTTGCGCACTTTTTTTTTTGAGGATGGGAAATCATCAAATGACCCCTCCAGCTCTGGATGGAGCGGAAGGGAGTGTCAGACTCTTATTGACTAAAACCCACCCGTGTTCCTTCCTTAGCTTTATGTCCCACTGCTTGTTGATCACCAGCTCGTGTTTAGTTGCTAGCTGCTCGAATCGCTTTTCGCTAACGGTCAGCGATGGGACGGTTGCCTTAGTAACCCTCTTCATTGTCAGCTTATCTTTACTCTCTCGGCTCTATTGTGCCTAAACCTGATCCCTATCGAGTACCCTAAGTCTAGATTATAATGCCTCGATGTTGGATAAGAAAGTTCTGTAATTCGTACAAATTCCCGTTTTAAGCTCAATTTAGAGCCATTTGGTATTTGATAAATGGTCGATAGCTTCGCTACTTAAGTGCCTTAAGACTTTCGGATAAACTCTGAGATATTTCGGATTAAGAGGGAAGTTTAGTGTTAAAGGAACAATAAGAAACATTTATTCATCAAATAAATTTTGTTGAAAATATCTCTAGGATCATTTTCCATTGCATTTTGGCTGTTATGAAGGAACACCTCTTATTTTCCAAGACTTGATTCTCACATTTCTCACAATTTTTATATCAACTCAGTCTATCGCAGTCCACTGCTGGACATAGGCCTCTTCCAGGCTCCACCACAACAACCTGTCCTCCGCTTTCCGCATCTCGTCTGTCGCAGCCACCTTCTTAAGGTCGTCAATCCATCTAGCTGAAAGCAGAAAAAGATCAAGTCAAAAGTTAGATGATCTTGTAATCTCATTTTATCAGTACGTATGTCGCCTCAGACGCCTTTTATGACACTAACTAGACCACCACAGGAAGGACCAAGCTCCCTTATTCTACAACAAGACTGCTCTATACTTCATTAAGCCTCACCAATCATTCAAACATCCTGAATCAGGAACACCGGCTACCTCATTTACAATCACCTTACTCTTGTTATTATTTAAATGAACAGCCTGTGCAGTCCGGAGACTGTTTTATCCTGAGGGGTGTTACACACTCGTTCGAATCGGCAGTATTTGTTGAACAAGTTTAAGCTACCAGATGCAATAAAGGATGAAACCAGCGATATGACATTTATAAATAAGCTCAAGCAAATATTAATTACAAAAGCATATTACACGATAAACGAATATATGCAGGACAAAAAAATCTATTGAACACAAGCAGACATTCATACATGCATAGATAAATAGATAGTTAAATGTTTTAATTACCTTACCAAATAATTAAGTACTACAAACTTTATTAGGCTGATCTCAATAAAATAAAAAGATATATTACTTATTTAATTTTAATAGAATATTTTAAAAATTGCTTATTGTTAATTTGTGTCCTAATTATAAGAATACATTTTATACTTTTTGCTGTGCCCTACAGGGCCCATAATTGTACCTTAGCTTTAAGCCTCTACAACATTATGGAATGCAAATAAATATATGAATATGAACAAAGTCGACCCGAAGTAATTACTACACATACTCGACTTTCATTCGGCTTGTGACGATCAGCAGGCTGCGTTTGGCATCCAATCAATCAATCAACTCATCCTATCGCAGTCCACTGCTGGACATAGGCCTCTCCCAGGCTGCGCCAGAACACCCTGTCCTCCGCCTCCGCATCCAATCTGTCCCAGCGTCCTTCTTAAGGTCGTTGGTCCATCTAGCTGGTCATCTCACACTACACTTCTTACGTAGCTCTCTATTCTAGCTGAAGCATGTTCGGGTTTCCTCGGCATAATTCGAGCTAAGCCGAGTGGCTTTTTCCTGAACATATGTATATCTACTATATAATCGATAATGCCGCCCGGTTGTGTCGAATCATCTCAATCATCAATCAGACCCGAACAAGTAGCATCCCTGAGTGTTTAAACCAACAGAACACCTTGCTCTTGCACTTGGATTTGCATAAATAAACGCGGTCAAGACAGGACAGTACATTTCTATTATGTTCAGGTGGGTCTGCACAAGATAAAGGGCAGAAGGTCCATTCCATTACCATTTGGTTTTAAAATTGCTTAAAAAGAAAGCAAAGAGCTCCTGATTGACATTTGTTTTTTCTTGTCAGAATTCGAACTGATGATGATGATGGAAAGAGGGTGGGTTTCGCTAACGACAGAGAAAAACTAACACATACCTAATTAACCAGTATAAGTTGACTTCTGATTGTACAAAAAACCTACAGTAAAATGTAGTACAATGCGAGGTCAGCTAAAACTTCAAATGTATCTACGTCATTATTCTATTCTCGCTGTTTATTAGCGCATTTTGTCGATGTACTTCTGTATTAATTTTGTGGCTATGTGAGTAAGTACACTGAATCAGATCGAGTAACTTGAAACTAGAAAGTTATTGGAAACTGATTGTTATTATAGAATAAACGGTAAAGTGCATGTTTTATTACCTACTTTAAACCGAATCATAAAATAAAACATAACGGATTGTGAACACGATACATTAAATGCTGAATCCTATTTCTGTCTTTTACTAGATCTGTCTCCTATATCACATGGTCCCGGAAATATGTAGATATTGCAAAAAAAGTAAAGTCACGACGACGATTTTCTTGTAATTATTGCAAAAGGCGAACACACAGCGGCCTCCAAAAGTTAGTTGCCATTTTTCCACTTCAGCTTTGCCACACCACATCAGAACCATCATCATCATCTGCCTAGCCTTTTCCCAACTATGTTGAGTTGACTTTCAGTCTTACGGGATGCAGCTCAATACCAGTATTTTACATGGCGCGACTGCCTATCTGATCTCCACAACCCAGTCACTGGGTAATACGACACCCCTTGGTAAGACTGGTTGTCAGACTTTCGGGCTTCTGACTACCCGTAACGACTGTCAAAGATCCACGAATGACAGCCGTGACCAACGGCTTAACGTGCTTTCCGAGGCACGGAGGGGTTTCGGTATGTAAAGATGGTCACCCATCCACAGACCAACCGCGTCAAGTGTAGCTTAACTTGATCGATCGGCCTGTGCGGCTGTTACTATTTATTCATAAAACATATGCCATGTTTTACCAAAGCATGTTAAAGATACGTACTTAAATGCATACAAAACGGACATGATTTTTGTTCTCACCACCCAAAAGTCCATTCAATTTCAAAATTTTTAATCTGGTTTTACCAACAACGGTAGCCAGGATCAGTACGTCACTACAGGGGCTAAGTAATCCATGACTAATGACTTCCTACCGAATTGTATTGGAAGCCGACGACATCCAAATAGACTCCGGAAGTCGTCCACAGACGGACGAAGATGTCCTTTTAAAAATATTTTGTTAAAATGGAAAAAAGTTGGAGACGTAAAACCCAAATGGGTGGGATTTAACCAAACCTTAAATCTGTATTTTTTATGATGTGTACATAATTAAGAATATTCTATCTATTATTTCTATCTTACCTACCATTTTTAAAAGTTATAATGTGAGTAAACTTGGTCATCGATACCTAAATCGAAGTACGTGTTTAGTTTTTTTTAAATTATTTGTTGGTTTTCCTAATTATTCTATTCTCTAGTGCGAGGATAAATAATAAAAAGTGCGATGAAAAATGCTTTGTAGGAAAAATAATAATGCCAAAGGTCGAAGAATCTGGACGATTCTTTCTATCTAAGTAACAGAGAGCATTGGTATTAGCTCCAACTTACGAGTTGTAGGGCGCGAGTTCGAACCCAACCGGGCATTTTAAGTACTTTGTGTATTTAATTTCACCATCACTGCTCTCAAAACGGTGAAGGAAAACATCGTGAGGAAACCGGTATGTCCTAGAACCAAAAATTCGTAGACATGTGACATCCAGCAACCCACCCACACTGGGCTCGCTTGGTGGATTACGGCCCACTCCCTCTCACAGAGAGGAGGCCTGTGTCCCAGCAGTGGGAACAGTATGGCTGATTATGCTACGTAACTCATAAACATAGAAACAGCAGGTGCAATAAGATAGAATAATCCATACTAATATTATAGATGCGAAAGTGTGTCTGTCTGTCTGTTACCTCTTCACGCTTAAACCACTGAACCGATTTAGATGAAATTTGGTATAAAGATACTTTGAGTCCCGGGCAAGGACATAGGATAGTTTTTATCCCGATATTCCCACGGGATCGACACTTATGAGGGTGAAACTGCAGCGCGCTGCTAGTGAATAGATAAGTTCAGTCGTGGCCGAAATAGAGTAGTCAATTTTGCACTAAGTCCGGATTATTTTGCATGTAAACAAACTAGTAGTATACGCACTAAAGTCACATTTTGGCAGCACAGCCAACATTTTCTCTAATAAACTAATAATGTACACGACTGTTTGTAGAGTAAATTCGTCTTCTAAATTGAGCACGACGTATTAGATCAACTCGTACGCAAGTGCCACTAGACGTGATGGTAAAGAAGATCTACTCTAAAATCACACTAAATATACGTAGCAACTAGCTAGTCAGAGTTAGAATTTAATTTAATTTTTGACAGTTCCTAAAAACTGACGTCGAAAAATTCGCAGGATAAGACTTATACCTACTGGTACAAAAGTTTGGTCAAATTCGCTCTCAGTAGCACATTTATATAATTCTGCGAATAATTATCTTAGTGAGCAGGAATATTTTAGATCAAATACGAAAAGCTTGAACAGAGCTACTAACAATTGAAATGGCTTCCAGTTCAAAATCAGTCATTGTTTTATACTGTAGTCACGAGTCACGACTAGTTCCTATTTACTGGTAAAAGAGTCTAACGGCCTTCGAGCGAAAACACTTCTTATTTCGCCACACATAAACAAAAATTCATTCGTAGATCTTTTTCTTCTCAGTGAACATCTAACGATACGTCATCATGTTTTAGGGATGAGCCTTCTGTTCCAAACTATTCTGTGTTGCGCCGAGTCTTCCTGCGCAAACGCATGTAGGCGGGAACATTTCGCTTTCTTGATTTTGTAGACGTGGATCGTGAAAGCGATGTTAATGTAAACTGCAACGTTGATGCGAAATAACATTAGAAATTATGCTTCGGTAGAATAGTCAGCTAGATGTTAGGAAACGTGTGTTTAATTAAAATAAGCTTGTAGCTTGCTATTGGTACATAGGAGGTCTTAAGCTTGTTCTAAAAGGCCATTGAAGGGAATACATTGTGACATAAATGAGATAGAAGACAAGTTAGTAATTCGACTGTCTTAAACATCGCTTTGAAGATAGCTGCGGGCTGATTGCGTAATGCAAATTCAACAAAGAGCAGATGAATTTTTCAAACATAATATGAAGTAGGTAATTAAATTACTATTGAGGAATTTCGGAATTTTGTGAAAGAAAGTGCGTTACGCAATTAGGTTGTAGTGGTTGAAAATAACGTTATCAATAATTTGACTAAATCCTTATCACTGCAATAACAAAGCGAATTTGAAAGAAACGAAAAACAGATAGAGATAAAGATAGTCAAAGTAGAAAATAAAACTTTAAAGACGAAAACAATCAGTATCTTCTTAAACATTTATAACTATGCCAAAAGAGGTATAAGTATGTAGAATAAAACTCCATGACAAACCAGACAAAAGATATCACAGACATCACAGTTAATAAACCAAATTAACTATTATGAGTACAAGCTTCCGTTGGCAAAAGGTCAATAAATAACTTTGTTACCACTTGCCCACGCGCAAGACTAATTACAGACGTAGCCACATAAAATACTCCAAGCTTATATACTCTTTAATAAATTTACGTGAGAGAGGAAACCATCTCTATAGGTTTTAAGTGAGCTTTTGAAGAAGCACAGCAATTTTGAAATTGTATTTGAATTATGCTTCTCGTGGGTTGTGGATGAAAGAAATATGGATTGTATCCGCTGTTTCGTTTGTGCTTTTATTATCACCTTCAATCATATTGTCTACATGATTAGTAACATCAAGTGAGTGGGCAGTACCATTCGCTTTATGTCTGACAGTTAGGTACAAGAGAATGGTGTACTTACACCCAACATCGAGTGATGTTAGATTATTTTTCTTATACAGTTCTTCATTCCAGCTCAAATCCACTTCTTCTTTCTTAACCTTTGACTCTTTATAACTTGGTTCATCTGTACTACTATAATAATAATAATAATAATAATCGTTTATTTCGACCAACACAGGATCATATTAGGCACAAAAATTACAAAATATAAAAAAAACTAAAACAAAATAAAAAAAAACACACAATATTAAAAAGAAAGACCATACCCAAAACATACTACATACTTCGATTGCTCAGTATATGAACCATACAGCAATGGTTCAAGTACTGGCAATCGAACCTCTGCGCGAATGCCCTCAGGATACCGCTGGAGCTAGCCCGAACCCTGCGCACCAGGGATGTGCATCGTTTTCGCATAGTAGAATAAAAACAGTCTACTCGCGACTCGGCGAACATACCAGACGCGCTACAGAATCGGGGCAGCCCCATCAGCACCCTGAATGCATTATTATATTGCACACGCAAGGCGTTGTACTGTCCGCGCGTGTATGAGACCCACAGGCTGCTCGTGTAAAAAGATGTACAGTATGCTCTGAACAACGTTGTTTTTACTTCTGTGGTACAACGAGCAAACCTGCGGGCCAACATATTCGCCCTTACAGACAACGCCCTGCGTTCTCTCTCTATGTCTACATCATCTTTCAGATCAGCACGCGTAGCATGAGCACCGGTTTGTCGACGGAAGAGTAGACAAAAATGACGTTCAGTGTAGACAGTACGACGGCAGCAAAGTAGAAAGACACAACTGCACTTTTTACGAAATTCACTCTTTTACTTAATTCGACTCACAATTCTTTGTTTTGTCATACGATATTTTTTTTCTTTTTTATTCTTAATTTTTACTGATATTAAGTCACATTATAAGGTGTCCGTGGCCAAATTATAACAGCCGCACAAGTTGATCGATCCGGTTAAGCTACGCTTGCCGCGGTTGGTCCTTGGATGGGTGACCATCTTTACATACCCAGACCCCTCCGTGCCTCGGAAAGGATGTTAAGCCATTGGAATTATGGGAATTTTGTTTTTTTTTTTTCGGGGGATTTTGTAGATAACCGTATACTTTGTGGCCGTCGAGTAGAAAGTTTTCTACTGTCTTTAGCGATTACAAAATCTCTTCACTACCTTAGACAACTGACAGTTGTCAGTGTGATCTTGACATTTGGGATAGAAAACTTTCTTCTGAAATAGTCTACATAAAAAAGGACCTAGACAAAGATCGTTGGAAACGAAAGAGAAAATGACAGATTGTAGAAAGATTTCTAGGCGGTATGTCAAAAATGAATAAAATAAATGTCACTTTGTATAGAAAGCAATGTGTCTACTCTTCGCAGAGACAGAAGTGTTCATGCTACGCGTGCAGAGGACAACATATGCCCAAGATATTTAAAATGTTCCACCCTCTTCAGTGGTGTTCCACATAATTTTATGACAGGTATTGTTGTCGGACATTTTCCTCTGGCCTGAAAGACCATGCATTCACTTTTTCTGACATTATAAATCAAGCCATGTCTGTGAGCGTAGTTTTCACAGATGCCTAACAGTTTTGAAAGGCCACATACAGAAGCACTCAGCAGCACCATGTCGTCCGCGTAACTGATATTATTGAGACATACATCATCAATATGGCAGCCGACACGGGTTCTGCTGAGCTCCTCTATCAGCGCGTTCACGTACAAGTTAAAAAGTTTGGGCGAGGTTAGCCCCCCCTGCCTCACTCCACATTACCTGTACGGCTCGGAATATGCACTCGACCATCGCACGACATTGACCTGGTTAAGATACCAAAATTTAAAGATCCTGCAGAGTTCTGTTGGCAAGGATATATCTTTCAGTTTCTGCCACAGGATATCGTAGTTAACCAGGTCAAAAGCCCTCGACAAGTCGAGAAAACATGCGTAAATTGGCGTTCGTCTATGATGTTCGTCTACGTTCGTCTACTATGATAATCCTTAACTAACTTAAGTATTTCAGGTTACAGATATTCTTTACTTTTCTTATTAAAAAATATTTATAGCATTTTAAGAACGTCCCCAGTTAAACTTCCATGAAATCGATTTCCCACAAATTAAACTAATTGAACACAACTAAAAGAAACGTGCGCGTGCTCCTATAAATAAATCCAAGATGGCGGCCCACCCTTCGCGCCAAAATTGGAAGCGATGGAAAAAGTTCGAACAGTAGCAAAAAAGGTTTCACTATTCCGTGCCTATTAGCAGAAATGCAAGTAATTATCCTTTTGTAACGAGAATTTATGATGATGCAGTTTTTGTGTGAATATTCTTGCTAATTAATAACGTACTGCTGCTGAAAAGCTGACAACCGATGTTACCCTTAATAGAATGTGCCATGAGTTATTCGAAATTCCGATAGTTTTATGCAACTTCTTCTTCAGAATTTTAACAATGTTTTTAACGACTATGTTTGAATACATTTGCGGATCTTTTTACAATAGTTATTTCTTACTTAGTAGGATGTTCATTTGTTTCACGCAAATGTGCAATGTTGTTCATTCTTAAGTTGAGTTATGTAATTTTAACGCCATAAACTATTTGCATAAGCTATGACGCGGAAATGTGCGAGTATCAATACCAAAGTGTTTAGTCTGTCTTATTGCTTATTTGCAATACATACTTTCTATTACAGTGTTTACAAGTATTAGCTTAAGAAGTTTGTGGTTCAGCAATACCTCACTATTTATTTCAAATCGACCGCATTAGGTACCGTGCCCACAAAATGACACATTTTACGCAACAAATTAAGGTCTCTCTACCTTAAAATTAAAGCATCTGCCTCGTGCCAAAATACTTGACATTTGGTTACAAATTGACATTCCTGTCAAATTAAACGTCAACCGTTGAATTCAAATTTCGCAACTGTCATATTACAAGCGGAAATGACGTATAGGGTTACTATGAACGACGTTCTGCTTCCGCCTTTAGCCGCCATCTTAATTGGGAAAAAGCTTGCGCACGCGCAAACTACGAAATCCGAACAGGAAACGGATGTAGCGGTGTGTCTTTTTAATATTTTTATATTCCCGCCGCGACAAGTCGTTGGAATTAAAAATATTCCTTTTCATCTTTTGAATGTACTTTTGTTAATAGTTTCCTATATCTTGGATAGGGCTTTGAAGTTGTCATAACAAACTTTTGGGCACTACGGCTAATTAGATGTTAAGTTATTAATTTTATAATGTGTTAAAAAGTAAGCCTGCCAAAGAGTTGGCGAGATTTTGTTGTTTATTTTTTTTTTTTGTTTTGTATGAGGATCGTTTTAGCTGGCTTCTGATTTTTAAAGATCACTATCGTATTTAGGTCTTGCAAAAAATGCAGCGTTACAACTACGGAGCTTGATACCTAATAGATTTTTGATTTCGAATCTAAACGCAATGTAAAGAAGTGATTCCAACTGGCAATTAAATCCATTTCCAAATCGTTATTCACTACTTTTCTAATGGATTTTGCAAACCTGATTTAGTAGAAAATACATCAAGAATGGGTGTTACTTTCGGCACCTTTTTCAGTCTCAATTTGATGCTTTTCAGAGATCTAATTTGACACACCACATTCTACAACACCTTTGGGGATTGTCTTTTCAATTATTTCCTTAATCTCAAACCGGCCACCTCGTGTCACATTATTATGAACAAACCGTAAAATCACAGGAAACCAAGCTATTTCTACATCTCGCACGGACGCACTCGATATGACGTATGTCACACGATATACTTCAAAACACCACTAAAGACGTTACCATCAAAACACACCTCACCCACTCCTATTTTAACAACACTATGGTCGAGAATTCATTGGCTATTTGTGTCATAGCTGCATAGTTAAGTATGTTGGTCTGAGTATCGGTTTTGGCTTGACATTGATACTTGATGCCTTATTTCGTACGCGGTTTTATTTTTAGGGGGATGTTCTAAGTGGTTTTTTTGTATTTTAATGGCGTAGTTACTGATTTTGAAGGACAGACTTCGGTAAACGGTTTTTTACTTGAAGATGAGTAGCAGAGACTGGCTTTAACATCAATGAAAGCCCTTGATTGTGTAAAGAGGGCTATTGGTAAAGATTCGAATATGAGCATGATTTTTGATAGAAGACTTGTGTTTGTAGATGGTTGCATATTATTTAAAAATATTTTTAGCTTCTATCACCCACATCTCCACTAGTTCATTTCCTACGGTATGGCTCACAATTCCTTCCCTATATCCTAAGGGCACGTCTTGCCTATCATTACGGCACCCCCCGGTCTATACTCCTTGATATGGAATGATCTCCGTAACATCATGAAACTTGAGGGTTCTGGGGCTAGTGAAAATCATGCGGTTCATTTGATTAATCGAGTCTGGCGAAACCATGGTGGGGTTGGCACATTTCATTCATTCATTCATTCATTCATTTCTAACTATGCTAGCTACTTGGAAAGGGAGAGGGACCTAATAAATTTAAAGAAGACAGATATTTATGCCGTGAATCTATCTCCAATAGATATTATCCTTTGATATTTGAGACAAAGGAAATGTAAAAGAAACTAAATCTGGCTACCATTGATGTTGATTAAGCTTCAGGAAATGAAAGGGAAGATGCGGTTTGGCGGTAGATTTAATGTTGCCTCATCGGTTTAGCTGTTTCTAATCTAATCTCGAGTTCCTGAGTTAAATCATGAGAAAAACGATACGGACGATACTTTTGCAAACATCCTTACAAAGATCTTTCGTTTCATATCAGCCTTGAAGAGCAATAAACACTCCTCAATTAACTGTTAAGCCAATCGAACGGTCAACCAAGTACGAGTATATCAGATTATTGATTTTAGTTCAAGTTATTGTCAACTAGCTGGGCCCCGCGGTTTCACCCGCGTAAATGTCGATCCCGTGAGAATATCGGGATAAAAAGTAGCCTATATGTTAATCCAGGGTGTCACCTACCTCCGTACAAAATTTTATCAAATTGGTCCAGTCGTTTGAGCGTGAAGAAGTAACAAACATATAAACACACACACACACACACACTCACAAACTTTCGCCTTTATAATATTAGGTGTGATAGTGTGATTGTTATTACGGGAGGATGACGCTGCCGACTCAAATTGGGAGTCAAAACTGTCTCTCCTAATTACACATTACTCAGTAATCTTGCTAGAAGAGCACGATTCATCGGACAATTCATTGTACCTATACCGTGTTATTAATATTACATACTTTGTACGTCCCTCATGTTCTACAAAACCTTTATGTTCAGACGCCAGCACATCAAGCTCCCCAAAGTTGTCAAATTTTCCCAATCAACTATGAACCTTATGCTCTAGCGATAAAGTTGAAAATCTATTAAATAAAGGAGAAACCCGTTTCTGGGCCTAACCGTTACACGAATAAGATATGTACCAAAAAAATCGTCTATTTTGCTAAATTAACCCATTTAAATCTTAGCCTCATTTACAATGGCCAAGTGTAGAAAATAATTAGATTTGTATTTTTTTGTTTTAAACCACCTTTGTAAACCTTTACAACACTTATTTTGTTATACGTCACTAACTTCACAAATGCTGGTATTCTATCAATCGAGCGTACCCTAAGAATGTGATCGATTTAGTGGAAATCGATGCTGATACAAATAATTAAATAACACTCCATTTTTAGTATAAATGACTTTTTAGGTATTAAAATCAATGTAAAACAATTAAATCTGAAAACTAATTGATATTTAACGTAATCGCCATTAAAAAACATTAAAAGAAATAAATAATCGATAAAATCGACTGCACCATGGATTGCACTAGTAAACGTCAAATGTCAATGTCAACGTCTGTCAATTGTCATGTCATTAATGTCATTCGCTTTTCGGATTATTGCGCAAGTCAATGTGTTGTTTTTCTGTATTTCTGGGGATTTATTTTTTTGATAAGACCTCTAATCGAATACTGGACTCCGAAATTGATTGCATTCTGACTGACCCTCGCTTGAACAATGGACACTGTTACATAACCTGCCACCTGTGCTGACTTTTGCTGGAAAACCGGATCTGATTATTGCTCTTTTTGACGACTGGCACGACATCATGAACCTGTGCATTAATTGCGGAATAGCAACGGCCCACTGCCATACAATAGGAAGGCGAAGATTGGAAGATGAAAATGATTCTTTCAATTGTACAGGAATGGGTCGCGTGCGCCTCAAACGGTTAGTATCCAATATTTCTATAAGTATTGTAACATTTTTGTACAATGTATGTAATAATTTAATGTAGTCGAACTAAACAGTGTTATCGCATTTGTTCAGTTGTTTGTTGATAATTGTACTTTATATAATGATACCAGAATGTGCAGATGTGATGCTTCATATTCGAAGAAATGAGTGTGACATCACCAATCCGGACTGAACCTGCATGGTAATTGGTTAATTATATTCCCTCTCAGAGAGGAGACCTGTGTCCCTGCAGTGGGAATGTAATAAGGCCGCTTATGTTTACCCAAATGTGCCACTCGGATGTTTATTGCTAAATGCTAATGATAGACCTAATATTCAAATGATAAATGTTTGCTTCAGGTAAATGAAAATGACTTTTATCTGCCAAGCTTGCTGGGATCATGCCAATGCTGTATCTCTTGATGGAAATATACCAGAAGGGAGTGAACAGACACCTACAGGACACCAACGAGTGTGTATTCACTGTGGACGTTCTCTTCTGAGAAGAGTTCGTTGCCATCAACTTACGACTACTGGTACAGTGCAAGAACACAGAATACACGAAGTTATAAGAAGATGGATCCTACCACGCACGGTTAATATAATAGTTTTTTTCATGCTTTTTTAATAACATTTTTTTTTGTTTAGTTTGATAACAAGGGCATTCAAAAGTTTTATTTGGTATGCTAAAACATTTAAGTGAATTAGAACAGTGTGATAATGGTTAAGCTAACTCAGGCTTACTAACCTACATCAGGGTTTCTTTAGATAATTCTTTTTCAAAGTGGGCAATAACATACCACACATCTCTGGTGTAAAGGCTCCCTTTAATGTAGATATATTATTTTCAGGTGGGTGCTTCAAGTGTTGTCTGTCACTCTTGTTGGGTGCAAGCAAATAGAGCATCCCGGCATTTCCATGATCTACAGCAAGAGCTGTCAACATCGAACTCAAACTTAAGGGGAAGAATAAAGTCGAGGCATATTAGTAATAGGATGTATTTCGTTTATATATTAGTCGACAGCCCTCTAAGTGGAAGGGATGCTATAACCGAACCTGTATCATTAGCAAAAGAACGGTTGGATGCTGTACTCACACCATGAGCATAATATGTTATCTTGGTTAGGCACGGCACCAGGGTAGTCAATTGCCTCCTGCACAATTTCTGGATACCTACTGTGTTATTATATTATAATAATCCTAATGAAGAAAGTAATTAATAAAACCATCACAATTACCTGTGTTTTTATTTTATTTTAATATAAGTATTATTGCAATCTCAGATTACTTACTTACTGTAATCTGAGATTGCATCAAATCCCTAGGTAAGTACAATATTAACAAATGCAAGCCAGTAGTGATGTAAGTGGGCCTTGTATAATAAACATAGTTTTCTGCTGAGGTTTTCAGTACCGCTACAAGAACAATCAGATAAATCGGAAGTCATCCCCTAAGCGCTTTTTATATAAGTACCTAAAACCTCATCGTGATAGGCGGTAGGTGCTGAAGCACAGCACATGTGCGTTCCAGATTTACGTAGGAAACGAAAGTCTCAAAAATATCATTGTTTAACTAGGTACTAAAAATAACCTAAAAAGTGAACATTGCTGTCTGATTTTATCAATTTGGCCATTGCTGGGAGACGTGAAAATTGGGCTCGTGAAACCTTCCTAAATGCTCTAATTTATGGCCCAATTCCAGCCCTGTAACGCCAGGCCCAAGTTTCTATGGAGTTTGGGTTTCTCCTTTGACAGATTGTAGTAGCTTGATGTGCTGGCGTCTGTACCTAAATAATATTATATTAACAGAGGATGGGCAACAAAACCTAGCAGACCGCAGACATAATGTTAATGAAGAAAATCTTATCGGTTATCTTGATGTAGTTATAAAATCTAATGACGATGCGAAACCTGAATATAGTTTGTTCAGAATTATGTAACTGAATCGATTCCGATAATTTTTACCTCCTGTTATATTTTGTCCCAAAAATATTTAAAAAAGGTTAAAAGTTGGACACCGAGCGACACTAAGTAGGTTATCCAATCTCCGCGCCGAACGGTTAGGTACCTAGGTACTATTATCAATGAGCGCAAGAAGGCGCGGCGCGAGCGGCGCGGGTAAGCATGTTTTTGTACGGACAAACAGGTAACTTAACAAGCCTATAACTTTGTGATTTTTCATGATACAGTTTTGAAATTTTGTACATAGATTTCTTTACATAAAAATACTAGACACGTGTTTCGGGTTTCGCATATACTAAAAATAATGTTGAATAACTACTAGTGCTAACCTGTACAATTCACTTCGAACCTTACTGAGGTTTAAATTTAAATTGGATTTAAATTTTAAAACGAACTTATTAGTTTCTAAAGCAAATCATGCACTTTTCAATAAAACTCGGAGTAATATTTAGAAAAAGTCCTTAAACCTCAAAAGCCTTGATATCAAAACAAAGATAAACGATAATAATAATCAAACACGTGATGACCCCGATACCTTTCTCGTTCCTGCTTATTATGTATCGCGTGTCGAGTCCCTTAAACCGAAGCGCTTTATAAGGGACGAAGCAATATGATGAATGGCATCTGCTATTGTTAGTGTCATCGATAAATATCCTGGTCATGTACTGGTATTTGCCCTTAGGGAGTCGGAATAGCAGCACTATGAACCCGGTAGGCACAGCTGGAGTTCAATTGAAAAGCTTTTAAAAAGAGATTCCTAGCAATGTGTATTGCCAGTCATAATTAGCCTAGTCTTTGGGGAATTATAAAAGAATTGCTCGTTTTTATTAGCACTAGGAGACTCCTAAACGAATGCTTAAGTAAAAGTTCGCCGTTGAATTTACAACGCTCGGCTGAGCACCGAAAGTTGAAGATCCAACAGCGTGCTTAGGTGTCGTCTAGATAATACTAGTGAAAACGGACAAAAGACTACATCAAGACCTTATAATTTAGATGTTCCTGAATATCTTAGCATAAAACTATTTGCCGTCCTTAAAACATCATACTAAAATATTAAACTGGGATTCAAAAGTGGGATCCAACGAAAATAAATCAATCTTATGATCCAGTAAGTACTAAATCATCAAAAGAATTCGAAACTGGGTAAAAAGATCTGGATGCCATATGACATTACTGAGGAAGATTCTGTAAAACCCTTTCCGTACCTGATATCGGTAGGTTTCAGCACGGAAATGTAAACCATGGTTCGTAGACACATGTGCTGAATGTATTATATTTATGAACTGTAAACGTCATTCGCACCACATTTTTCTGAAATCGGATTTCCCGTGTTTAACCATCCTAAGACATAACCATGAAAGAACGATTATCGATCATAACTCCTCACGCCAATCATTCGTTCCTGTATGGAATAAGGAAGTGCATGTGATCGCCATCGGAATGTAACCTTCATTCACAAGGATGGCTTAGCCATTCATTAATTAGTGATTAACTGATTAACAATGAGTTTGTGATCGTCGTTTGTAATGAGAAGTACTGTTATAATGGTGATGTAGTATTTTGTAAATGTTTTTGAGGAGTTCATATAGTTATGCTGCGGATATGTTGCGCCACTTCTTTACATTTGATAGAATCGTGTTTTTCTTTGATCCACGATTCTTTGGTACATTATGTCATCCGATACTTAAAAACATCTTGTTGGATAAATCAATATGTATTTCAATAAACCCTTTACTTATTTTTGTTGCTGACGATCCTTCAGGGTCAAAAAAAAAAGAAAAAGCGGATCAAACCGGAATGAGAAAGTTTATAGTGGATAAGACAAAGATTAAAACAGAAGACGAACAAGCAGGGGATCGAGGTGGGGGGTGGAGGGGGGGTTCAGGGGATCGGAACGGAATAACTCTTCAGAATAATATTATTCAACGAAATAATGAAATGGAATGTCTCAATTGCAGCGCGGGGTCCGGATTTGTGCCCAGTGGTTGGCAATAGGCTCGCACCCTATCATATGGGACTTAAACTTAATTGGCGAAATGTGGGTGCACTAAAGGTACACTTCTGCCTGACCCTTCGGGGATTACAGGCGTGATGTTAAGTAATATTATTCTGAAATCTGTTATATGTAATCGTATTGTAGCGGTATCTACAACGCCACATGATAACAACGCGTCATACTGACGTCACGTAGAAATCCTGCATCTTGCAAGCAGTTTGCCGTGCAACTAGCATAGATACAACGGCCCGACATGAATCATAGGGTAGTTGCCCGCCACACACAACACCCATCTGGTCGGAGGATCCTTCCTTTTCTATAGAGTATGATTGAACGTTACACCCTGTTCCTCATACCTCTATAGTATCTTTAAGAACTTTTCGTAAGAGCTACTTTTTGCAACACTCATCGTCATCATCATCATCATCATTTCAGCCGAAAGACGTCCATTGCTGGACATAGGCCTCCCCCAAGCACCTCCACTTCGACCGGTTCTGTGCTTCTCGCATCCAACGGGTTCCTGCGGCCTTCACAAGGTCGTCGGTCCACCTTATGGGAGACCTTCCAACGCTACGTCTTCCAGTACGCGGTCGCCACTCCAGAACCTTTCCCCCCCATCGGCATTCTGTTCTGCGAGCAATGTGGCCTGCCCACTTAAGTTTGGCAATTCTTCGGGCTATGTCGGTTACTTTGATTCTCCTGCGGATCTCCTCATTTCTGATTCGATCAAGCAGGGAAACTCCAAGCATGGGCTATGCTTGGAGTTTCCTCCATTTGCCTTTGGGTGAATTTTAAATAGCTTGAATGAAATCTAGTTCATTAATAAAATGATGCTCATACAAAATCATGCAAGTAAGGCAAACCTTTTGTATTGCCGTTACATATGACTTATTAATTGCTTGGAACAACGCCAAAAAGGATTTCATACGTAGGTGTACATTACTGTTTATTCAAAATTGTATGTACTACATTATGTTGAGTCGATCAAAATTATTTCTGATGAGTTCAAAAGTTCATTTACGCTTGAATTTGAAATCAAAAGTTTATTATTTTTAACCCCTATTTACATAATAATTTATATCTATCTCTAAGTTGGAATGTGTGGCTTTGTCTCTTACACATCCTTCAAATCATAAAGTCAAATTCTCAAATTATTATCCGTCACGACTTAAATTCAGTACGGACTCCAACCATCCAGGGTCAGACCACCAACGTTTAAGATTAGTCGCCTTCCATTATTTTACATACTCGTAATTTGTATCCGAATAGTGACAGATGAAGGGGTTCATACAACTGTACCATTGTCTCTGGGATAATTCGGGAGTACCAAAATTATATGAAGATTCGGGTATTAGAGAAAAGTATAGTCCTTTGCTGCATGTCATTATCATTGACTCACAAGTAAAAAAGAAAAGATCTTATGGGTCTTTCAAAATGGAAACTAAGATTTTGAGTGACTGATCTTGTTGACTGTATCTCATGAAGATAACTTGGTATGTGGATATTTAATGTTTTTTTTTTTATGTGCGTTTTGTTTGTGCAGAATGAACAATTTTACTTTCGTTCTTTTCTTCTATTCGTTCCAAGTTCAAACTTTAAGGCCGCTTTCACATTTAGGCGGCCGGTGCGCTTCTGTTTTTATTATGAAATTCTGAATGGGTGACGGTCGCGCGACTGTCGCGCTGCTAAAGTCGCCTAAATGTGAAAGCGGCCTAAACATCAACGACTTTTAGCGCTGGTACCTACATTAACTTACGTATTTTGTCTGTCTGTTTCATATGTACAATATATTGTCAAACCATAATCATTTAAAACTTCTATTTCAAGTTCTCGTACCTACTAACATGTGCTTTCATTAGGAGTCTATCCGTTTCCATTCTTCCGAGTAGGATGGAGACATGAGCCTATTGAGATAAAGTCTAATGTTATTGTTTTGTCAAAGTTATTTTAAGTAACATTCAACCCAAAATGGTCATTTGTAAAAATCTTTCTCACGCCTGCCCTCAAGGCTAAAGGGGCTATTGTTTTTAAAAACACCAAATCTTTTATGACTTAAGTTTTGAGTTTCCAAGTTTTTGTGGTCCATGGGTGCAGGGCTTGCATCTGCTCAACATATGCAACCACTAAATCGATGGTTAAAGAGCTTTGCAAAAAAGATAGTGTTGTTGAGGTGGAATATCGATATTCTTAAGTGTCGATTTGAAGAATGTCATAATTTAAAAATAATAATTATCTTCGTAGAAATTCATTTCGTTCTAGTGAAATTTGTTAAGTTTAGCTTATATGCTGTGTTTAACATTAAAAAAACTATTTCAAATTGTTTGCACACATTATTCATATGTTATTATAAAAAAAGCTACAATTTATGAATACATTACTTAGTAAAATCGCAATCGTTTTAAAACATTTCATCGATATTGATTTGAAAATTCATCGACCCATCACTATTGCAGCTCATAATTCACAGGCCACAAATCTCGATGGCAGTTAAAATTTCAGCCGGGACCACTTGCGAAACAAAGCTACGTTACTTTGTACAACTGCAATATATTTGTAAGAAATACACAATCGGGCTTGTACATGATATTTATAAATATCTTGGAGACTTGGAGTAAGTAATTAAGGGGCTTACAGGACCTAAACACAAAAAACGCAAGTTTTAGAAACAATAAAAGTATATGATCGACTACAGAAAACAAAATCAGAAAAATATATGGTATTCTTCAGGATATATGCTAGGTAGATAGTGTGTTGAAAACATAATACAACTAATTTGATACGATAGAAAAAAATCATGAAGACACCTCTAAAAACTTTCTAAAAACGGTACTAATATACATACAATCATTATGGTTTTTTGTCAGATTATTCTACAAGCAACATACTAAAATACTAGTGTTTTAATTTTTTAGTCTGAAAAATAGATTTATTGTAATTAAATAATTGCTTCATATTTCGCAATAAATTACCAGCGTTGTGTCATCGCGCTTCTCTTTCTTTTCTATGCAGTCCGACAGTGACCGCGCTTTAGGTCATGTAAGCCCCTTAAGTGTTTTAGAAATAAAAATGGACATAGGTACTTAATAATATCCGTTATTATTTTTAGTGAAGACGTCACTTTTTATCGATACTTTCATCTCTGCAAAGATTTTGGTGCTTACTTCAAAAGTTCAAATTTTGTTAGGAACTCTACCAAGTGTCAAAAATAAATTTTGATTTTATTGACCTCCAAAATAACCCTTACCTCCAAATATACCTATTTTTATTTCATCGCGACTTCTGTCGTTAACCTATAACCATAATCAGCCAATAATGTTCCCACTGCTGGGACTCAAGCCTCCTCCCTGTGAGAGGGAGTGGTCCATAAGCCTCCACTGATACGGGCCCAGTGCGGGTTGGTGAATGTCATATGTCTTAGATTTTTTTGATTCTAGGACAAGCCGGTTTCCTCTCGATATATATCCCCTCAGCGTTTTAAAACCAGTGGTGATGAAATAATTTACACAACGTACAGGTCTCCCAAAGTGATAATGCGCATAGAAATCTTCGTCACTGTTCGGCAACGGTCGTATTCCCCGAGCGTCGGAAGACGATATGTATATAGAGTGGTGCATTTTCTTCATGCATGTTTAGGGCCCTTACGATTCAATGATTCGGGTGTTTCCGGGAATACGACAATTAGCGAAGATCTGCATGCGCATTATTAATTTGGGAATACTGTAAAGCGCCTGTCTGGGTTCGAACCTACGACCTACAACCCCTGAGTCACGATCGTTACCACAGGGCCAACACTGCTCACGTTGACCTATATGACGTATGGCTAAATCTAGATTCTAGTCTAACCCAGCTGTCAAAATAGCATTTCATCTTGAAAATGAGGAAATAATAAACAAATCCTACAATATTATAAATGTGAAAGTTTGTGAAGATGTTTGGATGTTTGTTACTCAATCACGCGTAAACCGTTAAATAGATTTAGATGAAATTTGGTATGGAGATAATTTGAGTCCCGGGAAAGGACATATGATAGTTTTTATCCCGATATTACTATGGGATCGAAACTTACGCGGGTGAAACCACGGGGCGCTGCTAGTGAATAATAATTTAATATTATTGCACATGGTTCCCATTCCAGTTTTTTTCGACTTTTCAAGAAACGTAGTAAAGAGGCGAAACCCACTAAATCAAATGAACTTGACAATGCGTAAATAAAAACTAAACAGTCGTTCTTTTGTTTCCCACTTTTAGTTCATAATACGTCAGACTTGAGTCAGACTTCGTGTACTGACGTCAGGTTTATGTGAGTATTAGCCTTCATATCGATTGAAAATTTATAAATTATTTTGTTTCTTGGATGTGTGTTACGTATAACTTTATAAAAAAAATTTGATTGGTAATGATTGATTGGTATATAACATACTAGCTGCGCCCGCGGTTACACCCGCATAAGTGTCGATCCCGTGGGAATATCGGGATAAAAAGTAGCCTATAGCCAGGGTGTCAGCTAATAATATAGCCAGCAAATATAGCCAGGGTGTCAGCAAATATAGCCAGCCATGTCAGCAAATATAACCAGGGTGTCAGCTACCTTCATGCCAAATTTGATCGAAATTGGTCCAACCGTTTGAGCGTGAAGAAGTAACAAACATATAAACACACACACACCCTCACACTCACAAATTTTCGCCTTTATAATGTTAGTGTGAAGTGTGATTACATTCAAAAGGGGGATGTCAATCAATCTATCTAGCCTTTTCCCACCTATGTTAGGATCCGCTTCCAGTCTAACCAGGTGCAGCTGAATACCCGTACTTTACATGGAGGGACTGCCTTTCTGACCTCTACAACTCAGTTCCTAGGTAACACGATAGTCGATACCAATTGGTAAGACTGGTTGTCAGACTTTCGGGTTTCTGACGACCCGTGACGACTGTCAAAAATCTACGAATGGCAGCTGGGATCAACAGCTTTACGTGCTTTCCGATGCACGTCAATATTGTAGGTTCAACTTAAATATGAGTGGCACAGGATCAAGTTAAATGCCATAAGCTCAAAAGAGGCCTTACCTCTTCACAGGGATATGTAGGGTTATCTGTGGAAAATCCATCCATAAGAACCATAGATATAAGAAATGAATTTCTATGATAACAACCATCTCGGGCGTCGTCACCGAGGCGGGCATATAGAATCTAGTTTCAGCCATACGTCATATAGGTCAACGTGAGCAGTGTTGGCCCTGTGGTCACGATCGTGTCTCAGGGGTTGTAGGTCGTAGGTTCGAACCCAGACAGGCGCTTTACAGTATTCCCAAATTAATAATGCTCATGCAGATCTTCGCTAACTGTCGTATTCCCGGAAACACGCCTATAAAATGCTGGCGTGACAATTTGGACTCGTTTCTAACCAATTGGACGGAGAAGACACATAAAAAGAATTGAAAAAATAAGTCGAAAAACACGTATCTTTGCCAAGTAGTGAGATTGGGACAATTTAGATATTATTATATTATCCCACTCCCACTACTTGTCTAAGATAACCTACATAGGTTAACGGAAAAATACAACCATCTCGGTCGATTATGAAAGTTATCTCAAATAACGATAAAAAAAAAATTAAAAAAAAAATATCTTGAATTTTACAAATAAATCAATCTGTAGTTAAAACCCTATTTACAGAGTAGACATTTAAAATAAACCAGAGCAAATAAACAAATAAATCTCAAAGTGGCAACCCTAAGTAATAACCCTAAAGTGCAGAGCGAAAGTCGAAGTCGTTACAATAAAAGTCCTTAAAATAAAAACTGAACCAGCCAATGCTCATTAAAATCACGTTTGCGTTTATAAATAGAAGTTGTTGCGGACACCTGAACACTATAAATCTACTTGTATATTATTTTAACATGCCCAAGTGTTGCAAATGGATTTTCTATATTTCACTGAGAATTGGGTTCGGGAGGATTCTTTTTTCTTGCGTTTTGGCGACACATTTATTGTTGAGTTGCAAGAGTAATTTTTGGCACACAATGATTCACTTGAAAACTAGGGGCTAAAGTAACAATAAAAGCAACAGCTAAAATAGTGAAGAAACCAATTTAACCGTTACTTTGACTTTGTGACGTTACTTTGGCTGTTACTATTAATGAAGAAACTGCAGTGCTATTCTGTAAAAATCTCACCGTGAAAACTTAGGTGATGTGTGCGTGGAGTGAGCTGTCAATAGTGTCAATTCCTAGCAAAAACAAACTCGCTTCACCTAAGTTTTCACTGTGAGATTTTTACAGAATCGAACGGCTGGTCGTAAGTGTGGAAACCAAACCAAACAAAGAAACAAAACCAAACAACATAGAAGGTAGAACACGGGGTCTTGGTTTTAACTCGAAGTGTTTTAAGTGATTAGGTGACAGAAACTCTTGGGATGAAATATGATTCAAATCAAATTAAAAGTCATTTAATCAAATTAGGCTGAGAAACTTTTTGAACTTAAAATTACATAAAGCAGTCCCTTCACCACCTCCTAGGGCTGGGAAGAACTGGCGCAAAAAACTCAGCAGCACAACTGTTTGTTAAGTACGAAGAACTTGATTCTACACAATAGTATTTGTAGTATTGTAGTTATCCAACTCTGATTTAGAGTATTTGTGACCTGTAAATATTAGGTACCTAAGCTCTTTTCCTGAATGGCTATCGTTGCGAAATCACCCATTGTACTTATAGATTTACGATAACGAACAGACCATGCCGCTCAACTAATAAATACATCACGTCAAGTTAATAAATTTCATATGAGCCTTAAACAAAAACAAACACAATAAATCTTCGTTTATTGTTAACAAAAGTCAATGATATTCATTTAATCGACATTTTAAGGGCAGTAAACATTTTTTTAATCCTCAATTTATACATGACTTGTTTTTTAAAGTCGCGAGAGCTCATTCGCATTCACAAGCTGCAGTGGAAGGGTTTGGTTTATGAGCTGAGAACGCAACGCTAGAGGGTTACTTTATTCTCGTTATTTTATGGTGTATGTTAAATATACGAGTAGCATAGGGTTATGTTTTTACTGAGGATAGTTTTCGTTTTATATGCTGAACATTCAGAATATAAAAGTAGGTGCTATTCCTGGATTCTATACAGCATATACATATATGTATCTGTCTGTTCCAAAAGTGTCTGATAAAACTATAAACAAACCCTGTTCTGGTTCAGGTTACATTTTTACGCAATCACTTACTAAAGGGAATATTAGTTACACATTCATCTGTAGGTATCTTCCAAAAATGATTGTTGCAATTACATGATTAAATTATTGTAATTGCAAAATCATTCACGAAAATAAAGTTAACCTCAATTGTCAACTGAAAAAAAAACTTCTGAATGGTGATTTAAAATTTGAATTTCAGGTTAATTGTTCAACTACTTAATCAAACCAAAACTCTCAATTTGTAAGTGAGACTACAAAGTGGTATATCAGCTATGTTTTCTGATCCATTTGCTTACATTTTTATCAGATAGGTAAACGCTTTTGGAACAGACCATAGGTGGTTTAGAGAAGCCGTCCTTACAAGATAAAGTTAATGAAATGTTTCAGTGTTCACAATGCAATAAAATAACATAGTTCTTTGAATTCGCTGCCTTTTTGCATGTCATACACAATATGAAATGCGAAAACGATAACTTTAGTCGTATTTCTACGCAATAACAAGACGTCTCCTATAATGCGAATGTAAACACAAGTATTTTTCTGTTATCACATGAAAACCGTAAACATACAGTTTTCATAACTTTTAGCTTTTACAGATTTACGATCCATTTGTTTTGATTCTATGAAATATGCGTTATGTTTACCTGTGAATAATTCACTTTAGAGTAAGTATGCGAGGGTTAGATTCTGAAAGAAACTACTCTACTTTGACATTTGTTGTAATCAATTACTAAGAATTAGAATCGACAAAACCTGCTTTAAAATAGCTCATTCCGTGTTTTACATATTAACTACTTAACAAGGTGGTAACAGAGGCAGCGGGATTGTCCGAAAGGGTTACCACTACCCCGGAACATAAAAGGCTAAGGAAGTAACACGGGTGGTTTTTAGTCAGTAAGAGTCTGACAGTCCCTTCCGCTCCACGCAGAGCGGGACCCCTCCCGCTCTGGGAGGAAATGACCCCTCATTTGATGATTAACACCCTCAAAAAAAAAGGTGACTGGTGTAACAGAATTGACTGTCCAGGCTGCATTGGAGTAGAGTACATTTAAGTCATCAGCCTTAAACAGTACACTGCCTTACATTGGCCTCTCCAATTGCAGGCCATTCAGCTTAATTCTGGGCAACTCGCATCCAGCTGCTACCAGCCACTCTGCTAAAATAGTCGCTCCTCCTAGCCTGGGGGGCGTCCTAACTTAAGTTTGCCGATTCGCGGTTACATTTTAGTATCGCTCCAGAATAGAAGATAGTATCGCTACCAGTGGAGGCTGTGCTTGCCAATAAAACTACAATTGTACTAATTCAAATTTGTATCTCTTGTTACAGATAAGAACTACACACAATTAGAAGTTTCACTGAACGAGCGGTTACGACTGACGTGTGTAGTGAAGACTAATGGTGAAAAGCAATCGATACTGCTGTGGTATAAGGATGGATATCTGCTGACGGAAGGTCACAGAAGCAAAGGACCAAAGCAATGGTAGGTTTCAACATAGAAAATATACTGTTTTATGCAGACAATAATCATATGACCAATGAAAAGATGGATGGATTATCATATGTGAAAGATGATATAGCTAGGAAAGTGAATTGAGAGATGAAGGCTAATTGAGATGTATAGAAGATAAAGAGAGCTGACTCGAAATAAACTTAATCATTATTTAATAAACTTGATAAGGACAGAAATCCTCATGCGCCTATCTGCATAAAAATCATCCTCTACGGATAACCTACATAAGTAGGTTGTATGACAGAACAATTGATGCGATTAGCACAAAACTGGAAACTGAATACTGTTAATTGTGGCTTATATTTTAAGTAACTATGTAAATTTATACAATTTAGTTGAAAACAACGGGCTTTTAACTTATCCTAGTCGGAAAAGGTTTTGGTGCAAATCTAGAAGATCCTAAATTTATGTTTAGACAGAAAAGTAAAAAAAATCACAGTGTAATTAAAATTATTCATATAAAATCAATTAGAAATACCTCATTAAGCTTGCTTCTGCAACCATTTCAATCAACACACCGAACTAAGCTACAAATAACAGATCTAGAAATAACAGGGAAAATTTCGCGAAGCACAGAAATAGAGACATAGAAACAGTAAGCAATGTACCCAGTAACAATATTTACACAGAATTTGAATACAACCCGTAATGCATGGCTGAGTTATGTGATTCTATTTGAGGCGGCTCAAAACACTGTCGATCAAAATTATGTTGAATATTAATCACATAAATTGTGAATGAAAACGTCAGAACTGTTGCGATATCCTACTATCCTACTAATATTATGAATGCAAAAGTTTGTGAGGATGGATGGATGTTTGTTACTCTTTCAAGCAAAAACTATTGAACGGATTTGGAAGAAAGGCACACATATATATTTTATTAGCAGGATACTTTTTATCCCGATATTCCCACAGGATCGAAAAGGGCTTTCAGTCTCGATGCATTACTGAGTCCCAGGACAAAAAAAAAACGAAACTCGATGTGGTCTCGAAATTCCCAGGGAAAACGAGACTTTTGAGACTATATCAAAACTAAGTTTCTTACTTAGGCTATGCAATTAGGCAGTCAATACAAGATATTTTAATCAAGTACTTTATTAAACAAACGCAAATAAAAAATAAAAAAATTATTTGTTGAAGTTTTTTTCATTTTTGTAATGGGCACGGAAGAAACAAAGGGCGTTTAATGTGGTTTCAGAGGGAGAGGACCTAATTTTATTACAAAAGTAACCCACGTCTCAAGTGTCAAAAGTCTCGTTATTCCCGTGACCGAAAATGTTAGTCTCGAGTGTCGAAAATACCAAAAAATCGTCGAGACTCGAAATTTTCGAGACCGAGATTCCCGGGATGAAAGCCTTACATCGAAACTTATGCGGGTGAAACCGCGGGGCGCTGCTAGTACATATATATTTTTTGGTGTTTGTTGTTGTTGAAGAAGTTATAGTGCGGCTACGAGAGAATGTGTTGTTGACACCTGTCAGTTTCATACAAACGAATACGTGTTTTGTGAATTTGATCATTATCAGTTACTACAATTATTGTCGCTCTGACATGTGTCAGGAACGCATTCTCTCGACTGTAAGCATGTAAAGTATATAGACAGACCCCTCCGGCCGTTTTCGCAACTGGGGTTCGCAACCAGTTGCGAATGACGATGATAATGAATAATTTACATTTTCAGTCTAAGCTGACTTAGAATTTAAACTCTTATCATTTATTATTTGGATACGGGTGAAACGACTGAAACGATGTATGGACTGTGTGAATATGATATGGCTAGAATGGGCGTGACTACCGAGAAGCCTACTAGTAGAGAAGTATGGAAGACATTACATGCTGCGCTGACCCTAAATAAATTGGGATAAGGGCAGGAGAACGATGGGTAAATAATTGAATAAATCCAAGGCTTTCGGTACAATGAGGTTAGCTTTCATTAGAAATGCGTAGCTTCGTGCATACCTTGGCGTTTTAGGGTACATGAAGCTTTAAAAAAAGACATACAGATATGGATGACAGAGAAGACGCTGTCTAAAGAAGAACTTATCTACTAACTATTAATTTATATATTAACTTGATGTGCCACACATATACAGAACTAGCTTCTGCCCGCGACTTCGTCCACGTGAAATTTTACCCTCCTCCATTTCCATTTCATTTTCATTTCTTCCTTCTTAGGGGTGGAATTTTGAAAAACTGTTTCTTAGTGGATACCTACTCTTCACAAAGAACACACCCTCCAAATTTCATATCTCCTCTAGGACCAGCGGTTTAGGCTGTGTGTTGATATATCAGTCAGTGAAGTTTATATATGTAGATGTATCAGAAAGGTCTGGTGAAAATTAAGGGCCACACCCTTCATTTTGATTATAGCCCATCAAACTGAACCACTTTCTCTACGGCAACAATATCGTAATCGTGAAAAAATAATCTGTCGATTTCGCGATTACGATTATGGTCTCTTGGAGAAAGTGCTTCAGTTGATTTGTTGTTCGTTTGATGGTCTGAATTTCAACCACATCTTTCTGAAACACCCTGAAAGTATTCACAGCCACTTAGATACTGTTTGCGTTAAGGCATCGACTGCCACCGCGGTCACCGGTGACTGTCTGTTGTCTGGCAGTCAACGTGCGATTTTATAGTTGAACTTAGTTATAGCTAAGAGTTTTCTTATTGATCGGTCATCTAGCGCATAAGCTTTTTGAAGACCAAGGGTTTAATAGTAAATATGGTTATTTGATACCATAGATTTTAATATTATAAAAGTGTTTCTTGAAGCTCTGATAATGGATAGAATACTCGTTATTTTGTACACTATATGAAATAGATATAAATGTAGAAATAGAATCCGATATGATTATATATTCCAATTTCCAAGAGATCAGTATGATCTTTGAAGCAAATATGCTGTCTTTAGTTGCAATAAATTGGCAAACGATTAACTGAAATTCAAGCCAACATTTCTGCTGTAACTCGAACCAAAGTTTACTGCTTCATATAAAATCTTTTCAAGCCAACGCTTTTACTGTGGATGAATGTATTTTTGTCTTGCTGCGTATTTGGCGTGGTACGAAGCCCTCGTAAAAGATATGACGTTAGTTATCTTCTGTTTGAGATTATCTCATTGAAGTCAGTGACTTGTTTTTATCACCACAATTATAAATATTTTCATGGTTGATTGAATAAATGAAAATGTTGTTAATTTCAGGTTAAGAATAAATGCTTTCAGACCCAAAGATGCAGGACTATATACTTGTAATCAAAATGCCAAAGAGATGAATATTAGGATCAGGCTAAAACGTAACAGTCCACAAGATATTGAAGGTAAGTTTGACAAGTATGTAATTCGTGTTGAAAAACAACAGCTAGATACAAAGAAACGAAGAGATAGAAACCAGGATGGGTCGGCAAAGAAGTTTTCTCGTGAAACCATTTCTAAAACAACAAACTGTTTCAGTATAAAAGGTTTCCGCGAAATTCGCGAACTCATCCCACAATCTGTAAACAATAAAACAATTTGTGTTACAAATCTTCAATGTCAAACGTATCACAGTAGCATTACTTTGAACAGTTTTCATCGCTGTTTCAGTGTCTTCGGCCTGAACGCGGTTATTTTAATATTATATTTTATTAGCATCTTTATTGGTCATCCAGATGTGTAAACAGTGTGCACCGGATTCCGGGGTTGCAGCAATATTGCACTCGTGTATAGAAATGCTTGAAACATTCGGTTTTAAAACATTTCGTTAGCTTTTTCGACGACACGGGATGCACGTAAATTTTTATCGAAATAACCAGCGATTTCCTGTGTCGTCTTCTGTTTTTATTTGATGACTTTCCTTTAATATTGATATATTTATTGTTTTCTATCATATAGAAGTACGTAGGTATTTTTCAACTCTCAAGATTATGCTAATCAAATAGTATTCCCAGGTTACCAAGCAGACATGGGTGACAGAGCACTCCCAGAAACTCTATCACAAATCAAAAGTGCAGCCCTAGTAGAAAATAATACGCTAGAAGAAAACGTGACTGACACCAAACGATACATAAAAGACGAGGACCCAGATGAGAAAGGAGAGAAAGACGAAAAAGACCATCCGAACTACGGTCATGTTGATGAGAAGCAGGACTACTTCCCTCCAAGGTTCAAGCATCCTACAAAACTGTATAAGATGGACATGAAACCTGCAGGGAATTCCATAAGACTGAGATGCGCGGCTGAAGGTAATAAATATTTTTATTAGTGGATATTTTAAGCATCGTGTTGTGTTGCTGTATTTCTGTTTCTTTAATTTTTGGAGTCGTGTTTGAGTTCATATTTTAGGACATGTTATTTCATGTGATTGCAAATGAAATGTTTTCAGTTCTTCTAATTCTAAAACCTTTTATAGTTTTATATGTTCAGTCAACGTTATTTTCAACTAAACACGCAAACTCTAGTGATCGTCCCCAAACAGTCTGCTTCCCTATTCTACTCCACACACTTAAATGTAGCCCGCACAGAAATAGCTAGAAGCATGTTTACTACATCGTAAAACATTTGCAGGGAATCCAACTCCGAACATTACTTGGTATAAAAACAGGAGTACGCCGATATCACGGGTGTTCTTCCAACCGTCCTATGGAAAGTGGTCAATGGCTTTGGATGAGCTGACAAAAGCTGACAATGGAAATTACACTTGTGTTGTCTGCAACCAGCTTGGATGCATCGAGCATACTGTGGTTCTTCATATTCAAGGTATGTTTTTGATTTATAGATTTAATTATGTTAAGATTTGACGAAGATACTTGTTTGTTAAAAACGTTTTACGCGAAAATAAAGATCATATAATAAGAATTATCATGTTCATATGGATCAAGTCATACCGTATTGTAATGTTGTTCTTCTATCGTATGTTTAACTTTTATGGCCTATTACGAACGTGACTCCAATCTTACAACTTCACTATGTAGAAATTCTACGACATTTCAATAGGCTATCTCTTATAGAACGCTACCCATCGAAGCCGTACATTAAGGAGGGGTATCCTGGTAACATCACACTTCTGGTCAACGATACTGTGACTCTGTCCTGTCCACCTGTCTCAGACTTGGAACCATACTTGTACTGGGTCAGGCCATACAATTATTCTGTTCAAAATGCCGAAGTGGGACCCAGTGATATGCCAATACCTGTTGGAGATGTTATAGAGGTCTTTAAATTTCTTATACACGGTGCTGGTCCAAAGTCACGGTTTGGTGTTGGATCACTGCTTTTTCTGGAAGTCGAGGTTTTGTTATTCTCTTTAGTATCATTAAAGTCTTCGGTTCGTCGATTATCTTCTTCTATGTTCTGCTTAATAAACTGATACCTTTAAAACCTAGGTGCCTATTGTAATTTGTCTGGTAAATATTGTTGGATTAAAAGCAATTTTCACTGCAGGTTTAGGGTACAAATGTCGCACATGTAATCTTAACTGTTTAATTTAAGTCTAAAGGAGTTGGTTTAGTAACTGGTGAAGGGTTGGTCTTAATTTTGGTGGTGGTAAATGTTGTATTAACTTTAACTCATGCTATTTCATCCATTGGTATTCGCAGGACGAGATACTTTAGTAACACGTTAGCAAATAAGTGAGAATTTAAAGAATGTGTTGGACCAACGTTAATCTTGTTTTTAATGTAAGCAAAGTTCACATTGCTAACATTTAGTCTGGTTAAAACGAAAGGCGTTTCAAGCTCGCCAGCTATTTGATTCAATACAAATATAAACTGCAAAACGTACAAAAGAACGACTGACATTCCACTTCCACACTTCGATCTTCCTAACAGTAGTTTGGATCGAAGTGTTGCAATTCAAACATTGTTATTTTTGTTCATTGTTTTCTAGAGAGAAAGATTTTCTTTGGAATGTGTTCTTAATTTAGATGATAACTATGAACAGTTCTTCTAAAAAGCCACCCAAGATTTCTAAGAGCGAGTTGTTACGTTATGTTAAAATATTTAACATGATGACTAGATAATCAATGATACTTAACATGGTGAAGTTTAAAACTAAATCTAGGCATCTCATAGAAACAACTGATATAAAGAAAATAACACATCAAAAAGCAGACGAAAAATAAGTTACAGAAGCAGAATTCTAATTACCCAATTTCTTTATAGAGCGTCTTTACGCAAAACCAGTACTGACTCGTGGTGCTGAGAATCAGACGGTCGTGGTTGGAGATACGGCTCGTTTCAGCTGTCAGTTCCTGACTGACATGCATCCGTCAGTCTTTTGGATGTACTTTACAAGAGACGAGTACGTTTACAACTACACCGTCGACCCTAATGATGCGTCCGTCAAGGAGTCGATTGTCATCTTCAATGAGAACAAAATGGTTTTGGTGAGGGCTTTGTCGCTAACGCATGGTGTGGTGCACGTTTGTTTAGACGTTATGGATTTTATGATTTAAATGAATATTAGTTTTAAAAATATGATTGACGTGTATCTGTACAGAAATTAAATCATTTATTATTTCTTAATATTCAGCATTTCTATCTAATTGCTTTTCTATTCCGAAATAAATTCTTGAAAATGTAGTGCATGCAAATAATAATTATCTCTATTGCACAGCAAATTAGTTAAGTTACCTCTACATTTTGTTGTAGCCTAGATATTTACAATCTTTTGCTTTTAACATAATCAAATTAGAGCATTTTAATTATTATTATTTCATTTTGAACAAAATCAGAGCATGGTGTTTTTTATCATATTTCTCAAATCTCTTAAATATCTTGTGAACGATTAACAAACCGGGCAAAACAATATATTCTACATTACTGACCTAACTGATAATTTCAGAGCGAGAACCCAGCAGACAAACCGGAACAACTCACGATATACAATATAACCAAGGAAGACGAAGGATGGTACGTTTGTGTGGCCCTCAACAGCTTAGGAAACACAACGGCTAAGGGATTCTTGACTGTCTTGGAATGTAAGTAACATTAGTAGTAGAAAATACCAGTAAAGACACAAATGTTTTAGTTTTTCACAAACACAAACAATGGATGAGTCCATAGATGGTTTATATTAAAAGTGTTTAAGGCGAAAGCGCCAGGGTAGTCCGCGAAATTCAATTTTTTTACGTTTTTTGCCATTTGCCGGTCGGTATTAAGTTGTACGTTGATTAAATTATGATTCGCGACCGTAACAAATATGTATTTACAGGATTATAATCATTAAAGTCATCAACACAATTCTCTAAGACCAGGTAATCCTACTGAATGATTATTTCATGAAATCTTGACATTTTAGGATTACAATAACTTAACAAGTTGTATTACTGAGTCTAATGATTATAATTCATGCCAAAAATTCAAATTCGAGATATGCCGAACCCCGAGGTTAGGTTTAGTTAGTTTGTAAAACGCGGAATCATACAAATTGCCTGCGATATATGCACGAGTATATCCATCGTAACAATAACAATCCCCTTTTAACCGACTTCTTATTCAATTTCAGCAGCTCCACCAATCCAAGAAGCACAAGACCATGGGAAGCACACTCTCCTCATTAACATCCTAACAGTGGTTCTTGGAGCCATGTTCTTTGTAGCCGCCATCATAGTGGTGATGATCTGCAAGAAGCTGAAGAGAGAGAAGGAACAGAAGCAGTTAGCGATAGAGACGGCGAGGGCAGTGATAGTGACGCATTGGACAAAGAAGGTTACTGTGGAGAAGCCGAACATGAATGGATCGCCGACGACGACGGGTGAAGCTTTGGTAAGTTATAAACAAAAGCATCACTTCACAGCATTTAATAAATGGCCAACTTTGTAATATGACCACTTGTTTAAAAATGTCTTACGGCTGATTTTTCAATCGACAGATAATTTTTATTCGTGAAAGAAAGAAGAAAGAAAATAGGTTCATTTCCGGTAAACATGACGCAATAAATAACATAAACACAAAAAAAAAATAAGAAAGAATAAAATAAAATTCTTACATTTTTTCGTGGAATAAAATTGTCGTCTGACAGATGTTGTATGGAAGAACTGTAAAACAAACCTAAAAATTCAAAATTATTTCTCCGATAAAATTATCTTTCGTTGGAAAAATCACCCCTTTATCAAACAAAACACAAACAAACAAAAACATTCTGTTTCTTTAAGTGCTATAAACTAAAAGAGGGCATTGAAATATTTTTCCACATCGCTGACGAATGGCACCGAACCCAGCGTTATAGCTACCTATATAATATGTTATGTAAAAGACTACTCAGCTCACTCTTTTAACTGTTTAAAAGCAGCTGCAAGTTATTTGTCTGTATATTAATTGCTTATTTGACTGTACTCAAGATGTTCGATACCTATCTAAATAACTGTCATACCAAAGTAAAGCAGAAAAGTCACAACACATCAGAATTTTTTCTATCAATTGACTAACCAACCAATCCAACACTTCCACAGCTGATGCCAGTAGTAAAAATCGAGAAACAAAAGCTATCGCAAGTACAGAACACAACCAACGATTCGATGATGATGTCGGAATACGAGCTACCAATGGATATCGACTGGGAGGTGCCGAGGGAGTCACTGTGCTTGGGCAAGATACTCGGAGAGGGAGAGTTTGGCAAGGTCGTTAAGGCTGAGTGCGTGGGAATACTGAAGCCGGGTATGCAGTCGGTTGTGGCTGTTAAGATGTTGAAAGGTAAGATTGCAGATTCTAAAATTGATTTTGTGCTATTTTTGAATGCTTCAAATGCTTTCGTCGGAGAAAAGCGTCACATCACATGCTTGACTTACCATTTGTCACTGTCTGGACGCACCTTTAAAGTTAATTTTAATTGATGGCGCATTCTGGAGCCTTTGTATTTCGACCCCTCAGAGATTCCTGAAATATCATGTTTCTGTCTTTATTATTCCAAAACTTAACCTTAATTTTCCAGAGGGCCACACGGACGCAGAGATGATGGCGTTAGTCTCAGAGATGGAGATGATGAAGATGATCGGTAAACACGTCAACATCATCAACTTGCTCGGATGCTGCACACAGGATGGACCGCTTTACGTCATCGTCGAGTATGCTCCAAATGGAAATTTGAGGGAGTTTTTGAGGAATCATAGACCTGGAAACAGGTGAGAGTTTAATGGATTCTTCATGACCATAGTTATCGAGACTTCGAGAGATATTTTAATGGTTTTTTAGAGAGACTTTTGATCGAGAACATTGATAGTTGTATTGTTGGCCGTATTGTCTTCTAGAGAAAAAATTACTTACATTATTTTCATCATGTGCTTATTAGTAAGTGTAGTACTTTCTATAAAAAATACCATTCTCTTTTCAGATACGAATCACCTACAGAAGAATTAAAAGAAAAGAAAACGCTCACACAAAAGGATCTAGTGTCATTCTCATATCAAGTTGCGAGAGGAATGGAGTATTTGGCGTCCAGACGGGTGAGTTACCATTACCATACATTAAGTAAAAGCCTCCAAGAATACCTGCTCAGTGCTTAATTTTGGAGAGCAAAGAAGTTTGAGACGAAAAAACCCCATTCCTTTGAATAATACCGCCGCTTTGGCTGCTACCGCAGATTTCCTAATAAAAAAAAACTGTACTGCCCGTTTCACTAACACCTAAATGCGATGCCTATACAGAAGAGCACTGTTTGATTTTTCGATGTTTTGAAAATTCAACGTGCAACAATTTACATTTAGGTGTTACTGAAAACAGGCATTAATCAATCAGTCGGGCTTGCGACCAACAAAGCAGTCATTCAACTTACCTACTTATACCTCATTATCAGCCTACAGCACTCCACTGCTGGACATATGTCTCTCCGATTGCACGCCATTCAACTCGATTTTCGGCAACTCTCATCCAGCTGCTACCAGCCATCCTACGAAGATCGTCTCTCCACCTAGCCGGAAGGCGTCCCACCTTACGTTTATCGATTCCCGGTCTCCACTCAAAAACACGTCTACCCCAATGGGCATCGGTTCTATGGCTAATATGGCCGGCCCATTGCCATTTCAGCTTGCTTATTCTGTGAGCTACATTACGTTTGCCGATTCTAATTATACCTTCTTAGTTACAGTCTTCCTCAAAATCGTTTCACCTCTAATCATCTCCTCATCTTTCCACAGTGCATCCACCGCGACTTGGCCGCCCGTAACGTGCTGGTCTCTGACGACTGTATCCTCAAGATAGCAGACTTCGGCCTCGCAAAGGATGTCCACAGCAACGACTACTACAGGAAGAAGACGGAAGGACGGCTGCCTGTCCGGTGGATGGCGCCTGAGTCACTGTATCACAAAGTTTTTACTACGCAGACTGATGTGTAAGTTGAAACAGATGCTTTGGAAAACAGACAATTGACCATTGAAAAAAAAAATCAGCCTAATGATTTTTATTATGACCTTATTTCCAAAAGAAAGGAAGCTAAATTTCGCTGAATCGAACTTAGTTATTTGAAGGATAGTTAAGTTCTAATACAGTTTAGGAACATGGTAACAGTATTAAAATTTAACAGTATACCTATACTCAAAGTAAAATTTAAGCACCTAAGTGACGTAGTGATATTTTTAATTTTTTTAAGGATTTCTGATCTTTCTTTAGTAGTTTACTGACTTAGATCTACTGTTTAGTTACTGCCGGTATGTACTACTGTAGATACTAATAGGTATATTTTTCTAAATATTTCAGCTGGTCCTTCGGCGTGCTCCTATGGGAGATCATGACGCTGGGAGGCACGCCGTACCCCACGGTCCCGGGACAGTACATGTACCAGCACCTTAGCGCGGGACATCGGATGGAGAAGCCGCCATGCTGTAGTCTTGAAATGTAAGTTATTAATCTTCATCATCATCCAATTTCGACGTACCCTACGGCCTACTCCTGAATACTGTACTTCGACAATAGCTTATTTCGGACTACCATTGTTATCGAAGAAGCATGTCGTCGAAGTCGCATCGTTTTCTAGTTAAGTCATGTCATAGAAACGCTTTGTCGGAGTACAGTAGTGTCGGACTTAAGGTATTTCGAACTAAAGTAAGTATTGTCGAAATGAAGATGTGTCGGAGTTCCATATTGTCGAAATAAAATCTTGTCGTACTACGGTTTGTCGAAATTCAGTTAGTAAGTCCTGATGGACATGGGCCTCCCCCAAGCACCTCCATTTCGACCGGTTCTGTGCTTCTCGCATCCAACGGGTTCCTGCGGCCTTCACAAGGTCGTCGGACCACCTTGTTGGAGGCCTTTCAAAACTACGTCTTCCGGTACGCGGTTGCCACTCCAGAACCTTTCGGCCCCATCAAGTAATTAATGGCTTAACTTATTTGTTTAAGTCAATAGGCAGCGGGTCTCTTGCCATCAACCGGGCACAAATTCAGACTGAAGGCTGCTACTGAGAAATTCCTGATAGATAGAAAAACCCAATAATAAATTGCTCGACCATCGAACCCAGTGATGTTACATTTACTCACATAACTTGCAACATTGACTCTTGATTTCTTCACAATTCTCTGCTAACTTTATTTTTCGCCATCATGCATATTGTAAGACCTAAAAAAGACATGCAAATCAAATACAAAAGGACTCTTACTAAGGACTCCTTCACATCGGTGTCATCTGGAAACGTGCCCAGAAGACTAGCAGCATTGCCACAACAACAAGAAAACACCCAACTTGTCTTGTTTAATACCACCAAGCCTTGCTAAATTTTTCAGTGCTTTGAAGCCCAAAAGACCCGCCGAATAATCTAACTAACGATTTTTTTTCTCTACAGATACATGCTGATGCGCGAGTGTTGGTCCTTCTCTCCGGGAGACAGACCCTCCTTCACAGAACTGGTAGAAGACCTGGACAAGATCCTCACAGTCACCGCCAACCAGGAGTACCTGGACCTCGGTCTACCACAGCTTGATACACCACCTTCGAGCTACGATGGCTCAGGAGACGAGAGTGACAGTGATTTTCCTTTCATCAAGTAGACTTGATTTGTGTCAATTTTGAATGTAGCAAGGTGAACAGTATTAGTTACGCGTAAGTGCATCAATGTAAAAGATATTTTGTGAAGTATTGAATGTTGGAGTGTTCCAATTTGTGACATGTCGTTATATGCGGCAATTCTAATCTAGAATGTAATTTTAATTGCGTTTATAGAGTCATAAATTGGAAATAACTAGCCATTCAGTTCACACACAGGGACGTAAACGTGCTGGTTAGGCACCTATTCTGTCGATTGATTGGGCAAATGGTAGGACCTGAGCTATACAAAAAATAGTGGTTCTAATGTACCAAGTTATTGAAATTGCCGGATACTACCCGTTCGGTTAGACTGGGTGTGTGGCTCTAACTAAAAACATAAAAAAAAGGAGGAAAGTAGTATTTCTAGGGCAAGAACACAAGTGTTTGAACCCCGAATGAGTAGTTGAACTTAATATTGAACCCACCAATGAGAATCGTGTTGTATTTGATATAATATAGGGTAATTTTACAATGAATTGAGATTCTTGGACAGTATTCTTAAAGAAAGTAGTACCAGAGGACCAGAATAACTTTTCTGGTACTTTTGGTCCATTTTGGACATGACGTGAAACACATTGCTTTATGTGTACGGACTTTTGCGGTAGGTACTAAATATTTCACTATTGCATGCCACGTCCTAAACAGATCGTGAGGGTCTTTTACGAAATAAGCGAAGATAAACGAAGTTTTAATCTGATTTTTTTAGTATAAAATCAGATACAACTTAAAACACAAAGACCTTTTAGTGCAGTTTGGAAAATCTACACCCTGTAGACGAATTTGACGATACTGGAAAGTCAGAATAGTGGATATCGCATACTGTTCGTGTCATTTTTTATTTAAAATTTATTTACTATATTTAGTCTAGATATTTATTTAGGTTATAGGTTTATACACAAAATGCGAAACAAAGTATTGCATAATATTTCGTGTAAATATTTATAGAAATATTTCCCTTTGGGGTCAAATGTAAATATCCTAGTACCAAAGTTTATGTGTTTTTTTTTTGTATTATAAAATATTATTGTGAAGTTTTAGAGCATTTTTTATGAAGATGAGAGATGTTACATGACGTATTTTGAGTAAAAATAAGAAATAACATCTAGTCTGTTTCAGAAGAACCGAGGCGATTTTTTTTATTAATACTTATTTCATTTAAGATTTTTTTTTAAGTAGGTATTTTAGATTTATCACAAAATATTATGGCTGTTACATTGAATTATTTTAGAGTATTTTTGACGGACTACACTTTGTAGTATTTAACAAGTAGCTTAGGAATATTTCCTAGTAAGTCCACAGTTTTTGTCTACGGGAATTTCCCGTTCCAATTTTTAGTTTTTAAAGGACCACAGACAATTTTTATGTATGTCTGTGCAGAGGATGCATTTCACCACCAAATCTTTATCGTACTTAATTATGCTATCGTTATAATTAAAAATGTGTAACCATTAGCGAGAAATTATTATGAGATTATTTTGTAAACAGTAGGTAGGAATTTTCTACTCATTTTTATGTAATAATGAGACAAGTAATTAAGTTTGAAAGAATGAGTTGATAGTTGTCACAAATCTCTTTTCTATTAGTGGAAATCGTAATGGGATTTTTTTGTTAATTAAAATGGGAAAATTATAATAAATTGCATAAATATTATTAGCTACTGATAATTTTATGGATGACATCACCGTTATTGGTATTTATAATTTAATTGAATCCATTTATTTATACTTAATCAATTAATTGAATGTTGATGTGCCTTGAATCAAATAATCGAATGTTGTAGTAATATTTGGCGCTCCGTGTATGTATATTTGTTGGTTTATGTGTGGGTCAAAATGAAGTTGTAAGAATTATAATGAAATAAAGATTTATAGTGCGACTGTATTTTCTGTACTTTTTCTGACTGCCATAAATCCATACTAATATTATAAATGCGAAAGTAACTCTGTCTGTATGTATGTTACCTTTTCACTCCTAAACCACAGAACGGATTTCGATAAAATTTGGCAGACAGATAGATTGCATCCCGAGGAAGGACATAGGATAGTTTTTATCGACATACCTCGCGGGCGAAGCCGCGGGCGGAAGCTAGTTAAATATCATCATCATCATTTCAGCCGAAAGACGTCCACTGCTGGACATAGGCCTCCCCCAAAAGGGGGGTTTGCCATAATAGCCACGCTACTTCCCCATACTTCCCGTGGGTGTCGTAAAAGGCGACTAAGGGGCGTACCGGAGAATGGGCAGCAGCGTTCTCTATGCATTCCACCACCATACCATACTGCGATCGCCAACCCGCCTGCCAGTTAAATATATAATTCCTGATATATCTCTCCATACTAATACTAAAAAGCAGTGGTGGCCCAGTGGTACCTAATGGCCACGACGTGTTCTAGTTCATAGGTTCGAACCCAGACAGGCGCTTTACTTTGTGTAAACTATTTCAACACCACTCTCAAAAACGGTAAGTATAGGAAAACTTCGTGAGGAAAAAAAATTCGAAGACAATATGTGTCATCTACCAACCCGCACTGGGCCCGCGTGGTGGATTACGGATTACTCTCACCGAGAGGAGGCCTGTGTTCCAGCGCAGTGGGAACAGCTGATTATGCTACCTACTAATTAAGCCCTGAAGATAAGCCAATTATAATTAATTTGATTCCACTTCTATCGAGACTTATTTTTTATTTCAGACAGCGCCATCTATTAAAATATACATGTACTTCCACGTATACCATTCTCTTCGTATTATTTAGTCAGTCAGTTGTTCGTCGTGCTAATAGAGTGCAGCACTAAGCTTCTAGATGCTGACACCTGTAGAATAAAATTGTTTTCTGCATCACACACGTGCGCGCCGCAAGTACGACTGGTTCCTATTATTCATGGTATTGTTTTGTATTACCAATGTTTATTTCATCTTTTTATAAAATGGGTATTAACTAGAAAGAGGGCTACCATTTTCAAAAAAAGGCGTTTCAGGAAAGGTTTTTTGACAACTCGTCCCCATGACAATTCAACCCTAGAACAACTCGACCCGAATAACTCTTTAGTTTTTCGAAAATATCTCAAATACTAGGAGTCCTAGGTCTAGGTCTAGGTGCTAGGTCTTGTACTAGTAGTCTAGTACAAGGGGGGATGAAATTATCCTTATTTTACACAGCTTTTTGCAACATAAATTATCTCGGGTGTACACCCGGGATAATGTATATTGCAAAAAGCTGTGTTAACTTTTTTTCACTGTTGTAAATTTATTTGGCAAATCAACTCAGCCTATCGCAGTCCACTACGCTACCCTGGCCAACACGCGGTCTCCACTCCAGGACTCGTCTGCTCCACCGGCCATCGGTCTTTCGATAAACATGGGCCGTCCACTTCCACTGCCACTTCAGCTTGCTTAGGTACCTACTTGCAAACTACGTCGCTAACTGAATTTTGTAAAGTGTCATGAGAAGCTCTAAAGCGCTTGTTCACCATTTCGCTGAGTTTTCCCCGAGTCGTCCGTGAAAAAACTGAAATCGTAAGTTGCAATGTTAGCCATTTTTGAGATTTTCGCCATTATCTCAAAAACAGAAATACCTAAAGTTCTCATTGGCCCCGAGATGTGTAAATTTCAGATCCATGTTTAACAGAAGTTATCCATATTACGAAACTTTTTTTATTTTTTTCGTCTGGGAAATCATCAAATTATGACTCCTCGCGCTCTGGGTGGAGCGGAAGGGAGTGTCAGACTCTTACTGACTATAACCCACCCGTGTTCCTCCCTTAGCCTTTTATGGGCCAGCGATAACCCTTTCGGACAATCCCGCTGGAACTTAGGACGAAACTTACGATTAGGTACACTTGTCCGAATTTACAGTCACCCTCCAGATTGGAGAAGTGGTCCGTTGGTTTCAGAACCACATTGACTGATTGTCTACTTAAGCCAAGTCGAATATTCCCATGAAAACTTTCATTCGTCCAGTGTTGACGAAGGGAACTTTTCCCGTTCGTCAAGTGTGGACGACAAGGTATTACTGATCGAAAGAAAAGAAAGAAAGAAAATGCGTTTATTTGCAGCAAACAAACTTTTTTTTTTTGATCGGGAATATTCGAGCTAAGCGCACATTACAGCCGCGGCTGGCCGCAAAATTGGTTTAGAACTTGAGACTAATTCAAAGGACAATGCCAGAAACTCTATAGAAGTTTGCCTCATTCAACAAGTCATGTACAAGCATGCAATATCCATCAGCACATCCTAAGTGCTTTGGGGCTCCCGCATCTCTAGTTTATAATAGTACCTAGTCTATGCTTGCGCATTAAGGCGGGCAGCACCACAACGCCATGTATTGCAAAAAATCGTCCTTCCTCATTCGAACATTTTGTATGAACCATCGCACACAAAATCGCGCAAAAAATAATGAACCCCACTTCTGGGACACAGGCTTCCTTTCGGTGAGAGGGAGTGGGCCGTAATCCACCAGGCTGGCCCAGTAGGGGTTGGTATTTACCAACCTCTACTGGGCCCGACGACACGTGACATTTGTCACCTCGTTTGTGTCGTCGAACTTTTGGTTCCAGGACATGCCGGTTTCCTCTCTCTTTAGTATGCCATGTTCGCAAATTACCATGTATATTCCATGAATTTTTAAGGGTTTGAAATTAAAGGTGTTGTTTTTGTCATACATAATTTTATTTTTGTCAGTACATTATGGCATTGCCTTAAATTAACATACAAATGTTCATACAAAAATTATGCTAATTGAACGTTCGCAATTCTTGTTTGAATTACAAAATAAATTATTTTACAAATTTAATTTTTTACCTATCACAATAATCTTTAGGATTCTAGCGAAATTAAACATTTTTAGTCAAAACAAAATTCATTTTTAATTCACATTTAAATGACATGAACATTGATAGCAACTTAAAATAATTAATTATCACTTAAAATTATACCTACGTAACGAAAATATTTTTTTATAATTATTTTAATCACAAAAACGAACTTAAATAATCTAGATTCGTAGATAATACTTATTTATTAAAAATTAGTTATTTGGTTTTGTTTTTGTTTGTGCGTTGTTTTCTAAATGTTCTTACTAAATAATAATAATAAAGGAAAGGTTGTTAGTTAACATAATTTGTAATATTATAAGTATAGGTCGAGAGATATATATTGAGGAATAGTAAAGTAATTGCCAATTGTTTGCTGCCAAATCTGTATTTAATAAAACACGAATAAAAATTACTTAATATTTTTCAAGTAACTGCAGTTTTGGCAGTTTTAGAAACATGTACAATTGAATACGTTAGATATTAGGACATTCACGATCGACGTTAAACCATTAGTAAGTCAATCGAACTCTCATCTAGGTAAGGTAAGGTATAAAATATAAGAATGATTGCCGAAGTTTTATCAAACTCACGACCGTCATTCAAATGTATACTTTATTACAATCAGGTAAGAGTTACATTGCATTGACTTGGTTATACGTCATCCAAATTTGATCGTAAATGTGCTGCTTTGGAAAAGACGTTATTTATTAGTAAGTATAACATTAAAAGACGTGTCAAACAATTTTTTTTTTAGAATAGGATTCGATTTCATTATTCGATCGATAGTTATTATATCTATTTTCTCATCTAAAGACTGTATTTTTATCACTAACGTCCAGCGCTATAATCAGTAAAAAATGCAGAGAATATAAATAGATGGTCTAGAAAAATAATTACCTATGGACTTCGGTTTAGAAGTCTATAAATAAATTAGTACTTACAGATATCCCAAGAAAAGTATATGCTTCGGGAGTTATCGTCTATCTTCGGAAATACGAACGCGCGATGTTGAGATCTAATATAGAGCTGTGACAACCATGGAAGTACTTGCCAATTTTACATTACTATGATTACAAAATCATTGATAAACAACAATTAATTATACAATTCAAAACAAAAATTGAGTGGAAGTCTGACAGATGACGATCTGCGATCGGGAAACTTTATACAAACACGCAATGACAGGTGCACTCAAAGCGCGGCAGTACCTACAAAACCTTAAATCTTTGTCTCTGTGGCGCGAACATCGTGCTAATTCGGAAACACGAAATTTACCGAAGCGATATATTATATAATAATCTTTTCTGGTTTACCTGTAGGTACATCCGCACATTTGTTTTGACCCACGACGATGTATTGTCGCAGGAAACAATGGCGAATAGCATCATCACTATGTCGTCTATTTCAACGTAAGCAAATAAACTAAATAACATATTACATTTTCAGCAATTTCCGTATACTTAAATAAATAAATGTTGCAAAGTGAAAGAAAAATGGAACTGCTTTTTTTACAAAATATTATATTAATTACTGAAGCAGCCAAGTTTTAAATTAAATAAGCACTTAATAAAACGCTTCTTTTTTGACAGTTTTTAACCATTTTCATATTTCTTTGCAAAATTTAATACTTTTTGCGAAAACGACTAATTATATCACATGCAAAATGTCAATTTCGTTGCTACCTACCTAGTACCCGATTTGGTTATTAGAATAAGACAAATAGTTATGACAATCATAGTCAATTTAAGTGTGTATGTCAATTAATATAGTCAAGAGTAAAATATAATCCAAGTTTTGAATGTCAAATTGCAGCTTTTCTACAAAATATTTATAGCAGAATTTCATTAAGAGTATTGAAATACTCATAATGAAATTCTCATTAAGAGTATTTCAATACAAAGCACAAACTTAGGCCGATGATATATGATATATGCAAATCATGAACACTGCTCCACATTTTCGAGTTTATACCAAATAATAGTCACAACTATTCACCTCAGTCAAACATTTCAACAACGACAATTAATAGGCTTTCTTATATCTATCCAGACTGTCCATGACCTGTCAAACTCATATCACATATTGACACAACGCAATTTCTTTTCTGGTACTCTAGACGCAAACTGGAAGCTAGGCACGACCGCTTTCACTTCAACCTTCTCTTCCTCCTGTGCTGTTTCTCCCATCAAAGTTCGCAAACAAATCTTCATGTCAGAAGCGAATTTCCTAACCAACCTTTCCAACGAAAAGAGGTGTTCGTCTAGAGCTTCAGGGATTTCTTCCCTCATGAAGTCCGCTAATCTTAAAAGGTATTCTGCGTTCGGACCAGACTGTCCTTGGCATTCTAGAATTTGCTTAGCTATATCTGGTAATGGGGCTGCTCCCAACCAATGCCGGTTTTCGGGGACAGCAATGTACAGAAGAGCGTTTTTCTTTTCTGAGTTACTAGGAGCGTTGCTTGTTGAAGAGGTGAATAAAATGGGGCGCGGGTGGAAGTTTACTGTGTGTGTTCTGTAGCCACCGAGTTGGCATTCCCTGGTTGAAAGGTAAGGTAAGGCTGCGTTGTTGTCCGCTGAGATCAGGAACGCTTTGCCCCATGTGATGCCCTGGAACAAACGGGAAATAAACGTTAGTATTGAAAATGCTTTAGTCATTTAATTTTGGTGGACAATCTTACGTGTTGGGTATAATTCACAGGACATCAAGCTTCTTTTGCCTAGTGTTTATTGATCTAAATGCTGTCAGTTTACATAAATCTTCAGTTGATAATGATTATAGCAAAGCTTAGAATAGAATAGAATCTATGCTAATAGTAGCTAAGTCCATATTTGATAAAGATGTGAGATGTACAGTCACGAGCAAAAGTATGTATACACTTGGCTTTATTCAAAGACGATTTTCTGCTTTATTTTTGAATGAAATTTTATATTAGTAGGAACATAGTATTTTCGAACCCATAGGTATATGTAAAGTGTCGTATTTCAACGTTGCATTCGTTATTTCGTGAAAACATCGCAATTTTAAGTTGCCAAGTGTTGACATATTGGTGCTCGTGACTGTACAATGGCGACTTTATGGATTTAAACAGGCCCACCAGTATCACCCACCAGTTATCGGACTATTGTAGTTCATTTAGGTGATTCAATCCACAAACAAAATTATTTGTTTGATTCATTGCATGGTTAAGATAGGCCAGTAATTTATAAGTATTACTCAATTCGAAGTCTAGTGGCAAAATTGTGCCCGATTAAAGCGCAGGCCACACTGGAAACGAAGCTCTGTGAATTGCCACCTGATGCAGCCTGCGCTGAAGACCTTCTGCAAAGCAAAGGTCGCTGCACAGCGAGGCCGACCCCTAGATTAGTCGTCGTGATTTCTTAATGATGAGGTGGATAACTAATTCAAACGTGATCCTTGGTGGTGAGTTTTAAGAAAATCTTGCTATGTGAAAACAAGTTTTATCTTATTAGTCTGTCAAGGATTTATTTTATGGTCGAATTTTAAATGATACGTCCGTAATGAAGATTGACGAAATTCTTAGGTAATAATAATTTGATTACAAATCTGTTTTTATCGCAATTAAGGGGTGTACCAATGGTAATAGTAGCAAAGACACGTCGTAAAGGTTACAAAATTGATGAGTATAAAATCTTTTAATTGGCAAATGCAAGGTTAAAACATCAAAACTGCTTGACTACAGACATAGTCGAAAAAAACATCGTATAATATTATAAATATCATCATCTGCCAAGACTTTTTCCAACTATGTTGGTGGTCGGCTTCCAGTCTAACCGAATGCAGCTGAATACCTCTATTTTACATGGAGCGACTGCCTATCTGACCTCCACAACCCAGTTATTGGATGACTGACTATCTGGACTGGAGACTGGTTGTCAGACTTTTGGACTACCCGTAACGACCATCAAAGATCTATAGATAACCAACGGTTCAACGTTCAAGCCATGGAAAAATAAACGAGCATAGCAACAATGACACACCGACAGAATACATATCCATTTATTATGAAAATGGTTACCATAACAAATCACGTCATTATCAATTTAATGATACGCGAATTAATAGTTAATGAGCCGAAAGTGTGCGAGTGCGTGTCCCACGCTTCAGTTGCATGATTGATAAGAGATGCACATGTATCAGTCATCTGTTCTCGTTCTCGTTCAATTTCCCTTTCAAGTATTCGTTTATATCGCACCTTATAAATTTATTTGACATATACTTAAATTATTTCCTTATAAATTTATTAGCGACTCGCCCCTGACGGCCCCTGCTTTGTACAAGAGTGTAATCTATTGACGTGATGTGACGTGATCAAAACATTGAGGTCACGTTTGTGTTTTATCAATGTTAAATACAATGTATTTATACACGAGAAGTGTGTCAAAGTGTTATTGGGTTTTTCTTTCTGGAATTTCTCAGTAGCATCCCGGAGTCAGGATTTGTACCCGTTGATGGCAACAGGCCCCCATTACAGGCCCAGGCCTGGGCCCAGACATGGGACTTACTTAAACATGACTAGTGAAATGTAGGTGTTGTATAGGTACACCTCTGCCCAACCTTTTCGGGGAAATAAGACGTGATGTTAAACACATAAACCTTCCGGAAAAAATCCTCTAAGTGATGGTGAAAACTGTATCAAAAACCGTTGTGTAGTTTAGAAGAACAGTCAGACGCGAAAGGCGGCTTTGTTCTATACTATGTACCTATAGATAGATAGAATTATGTAGAAAGATCATACTGTCATTTACATTGGACAACTTTTGATCGAAATACATACCTATCAAATATTATGGTAAATAAAGTACTTACGTCATAAACATATAAACACTGTAGCTAACAACTGTTTTTGGAATCTAATATGCAAATTTTATATTTGTTTCTTCATCAGCATTGACTGAAAGTTGTGTCTGAATTGTAATCTTTCTATTTCATTTTATAAGATATCTTTTTGGCGGTATAGTGCGTATGCACCGATTTTGTAAAAACATTTATTAGGCCGAGACTTCGTCCTGTCTTTCAATATGGTCTTGAGTTCGTGCAAAAATCCCAAACAAAAGAAGACGTTCAGATTTCCCGAATCTGAAAATTTTCCGGAAACTACAATTTTTCTTTCCTTTGAAACCTAATTCGAATTATTTAAAAATAGTCATATCCACAGACTTTTATATTGGCGTCATATCGGTCCAGCCGTTCTCTATTGATACACTTACCAACGAACATCATATTTATTTACCTACATAGTAGTTTGATATAGTCAGTTCAAGGTTCAAGGTAAATTATTTATTTGGTGCTTCATTAAGACTCTCATGGCCTATATTCGTAGGTAAGTGATCCTTTATTGAATAAAGCAAAGATAATAGTGTCAGCTCGTCACCAGGGTCAAGTGCGCACACGCATATAACCACAGAATAACTAATATTACTAACGTAATATAAAGTTAATGCGACGATTAAAAAATTACCAAACAGCTAGCTACCGCCATCTCTGGACACTCATAAACACCAAAAGTAATATCGAACATTTTCAACAGAACGTTGTGGTATTTGGCATTCATTTCCAAATAGGTTCCTCAATTTTGAACGATAGCCAACAGGAAAATCATATTTTTAGATCCGCGAATTTTTATCCAATTTTTATTTATATTGATCGTTATCACCACTAAACGGATTTCGATAAAATTTGACAGAGAGATACATTGCATCCCGGGGAAGCACATAGGATATTTTTTATCGACATACCTCGCGGGCGATGCCGCGGGTGGAAGCTAGTATTCTATATATTATATACTTTCTTGTTTAAATCGGTTTAAGGTAGGTTCCGGTTTTCGTTTGTTTCGCTGTGTTCTGACCCTGAATTAGGTCAAGGTTGTTTTAAGACGTTAATAATACAAACACCAGCGAGTGTGCACGTGGAAAACATTTGCTAAAATTATTTGAACGAACAACAAACATGTGAAGTCCGGAGGCCACGTGTTCTTTCAGTCACCTACATCTTTAATTTACTGTCTTGAAATATTGTGTTTAATCCATATTAATATAATAAATTCCAAAGTAACTCTGTCTGTCTGTCTGTATGTAACCTTTTCACGCCTAGACCACTGAACGGATTTCGATAAAATTTGGCAGACAGATAGATTGCATCCCGGGGAAGGACATAGGATAGTTTTTATCGACATACCTCCAGGGCGAAGCCGCGGGCGGAAGCTAGTCAGCCTATACATATTTTAACTAACTTCCGCAGTAGACAACGATGTCCATTTGGTCCTAAAATGGACTTTAATATTATTATAATGATAATTCGCTCTTGGATAAGTAACAAGAGCCGCACGGTTTAATCGATCAGGTTAAGCTACGCTTGCAGCGGTTGGTCCCGGCTGTCATTTGTGGATCCTTGACAGTCGTTACGGGTCGTCAGAAGTCCGAAAGTCTGACAATCAGTCTTACCAAGGGGGTATCGTATTACCCAATAACTGGGCTGTGGATGTCAGATAGGCAGTCGCTCCATGTAAAAGACTGGTATTCAGCTGCATCCGGTTAGACTGAAAGCCGACCCCAACATAGTCGGGAAAAGGCTAGGCAGATGATGATAACATTTTGGTATCCAAGCAGTGATCCTATATGAAATCCGAAGATACACGGGAAGATCTTGGCAATCTATTCGTTTGTATCTATACCACCGGTCCTATATCGGTGGTATAGATACCACCGATATTAGGGTCCGTGGCTTAGGCCCCCAAAGCAAGGAAAAATACTTTTTTAATAGGGTGAAACACTTTTCTCATTTACTAAGTGAAAAAGCACAAAAAAAAAGATATTAAAATAATCGAATCGGGGGCGTCGGCCACAGGTGCGTCGCCGGGTCCGTGGCTTTGGCCCCCAGTGGTCGACGCACCTGTGGCCGACGCCCCCGATACGATTAATTTAATAACTTTTATTTTTTTGTACTTTTTCACTTAGTACAGTAATTGAGAAAAGTGTTTTACCCTATTAATAAAGTATTATTCCTTGCTAAACAAAAGTTATCTATCAAATAGCAGAGAGAATAGATCGCCAATTAACCTTATCCTTACACACCTTTTTCCCCATTAGAAGCATATTTATTATGTAGACACATCAAAACATACCTCTAATATAAAAGCATTTCTATGTTATAAATAGAATTACGATTTAATGTTATGCATATACTTACAATCAATATTAAGTACATTTATTATTTTTGTAAAACAATTTTTGTGCCTGACAGTACATTTGATCAAAAATTACTTTGAATTAAATTAATCGAATCGGGGGCGTCGGCCACAGGTGCGTCGACCACTGGGGGCCTAAGCCACGGACCCGCGTCGCCCACTGGGGGCCACTGATATTATACTAAATATTATTTTAGTCATTCTCTTGAGCTAATATCCATTAAATATAAAACACTTCCTATGGCTGTAGTAATGACTGAAACTGAAATAGATAATGTCCTAAACAACTACAAAGTATGACAATGACGACGCCTGACAACATTCAACGAATTCCAGAATTTGCATGCTAGATTATTAGATTTATTCCGGTCTGTTAGTAGGCGGAATTTTTAAAGTGCTTTATTTGTTACACATTATTTTTAAACAATAAGGTTGTATACATTATTTTATTTATTTAAAACAAAGAGTTTTTATAGAACCGTGATTTTAGGTGCCTTGTTTACTAGAAGAGACCGTATTCTTCAAATTTTTTTGAAAATTTCCATTTTTATCAATTTTGCCGAGGTCTGAAGACGAATTACAAGGATTTTGCACGCGACAGGATAAAGGACAACCGCTAGATGATAACCCGATAACCTGTTATTATAACAGCAGCGAATTTTTATGTAACACGTGGCCGTCTGTCTACGTGATAAGAATATTCTGGAGATAGCAACTGCTAATAACTTGCTTATCAAGTTTTTTTTTGTATCGCCATTCAAGAGGCATTTAGCTTTTTCCCGAGGTTTCACTTACCTAGATCTTTAGGGAAATTTGTGTTAGGTATAAGTCACGACTTAAAACATGTCCTGACTTATAGATCTATCTGCGTGCAAGATTTTACCGCAATCCGTTCAGCCGCATATGCATGTTAAAGTAACAAACATAAAAACATCTTCCAAATCTAACACAAATAATATTAGCGGGATTAACGATATAGGACGCGAAGTATCTAATCAGAAAGTTTTGGATATCGGCCTAGTATCTAAAATTCTAAATGTAATCTAGTCTATGGAAATAAAAGATTGCTATTCTACTGATACTATATATAGATTTTAGATTGTCTGTGTGGTGCCGGATTTAAGAATAGCACCACCCCATACTTCTTTACTTCATTACCGGAGAATGGGCAGCAGCGTTCTCTATGCATTTCACCACCATACCATACTGCGATCGCCAACCCGCCTGCCAAGCGTGGCGATTATGGCAACCCCCCCCCCCCTTTTGGGGGAGGCCTATGTCCAGCAGTGGACGTCTTTCGGCTGAAGTGAGTGTGATATATAGATGAAATAATATTTCGAGAAGCCGGGTTGAGCCCAAGACAGATAGATAACATAAATATAATTTATAATGTGAACAACATTGATAAACGGGTGCCTAAATGTGTAATCACATTTAATATTTCAATACATAATTATTTTGGAATCAGCTGGACATGAGCAAGACTGGAAAGAATGAGATAGAAGGAAGGATGTTTATGCATATGTTACCGGCCAAACCCGATTTTAGGATGAACTAGTTTCGCCTAGGCCAAACCAGTTCTCATTCGCCCGCTCTTGCATCCTATGTCGACGGAGCTCCGTTTCGCGGGGCTCCTATTTCTGTGTAAAGGGTTTAAAGTAACCTAACAAAACCTAACCTCGGGGTGCCCTTCGCTCGCTCTTGCATCCTACGTCGCCTATCGACAGACCGCAACCATGCAACCCGTGTAGAGAGAACTGGTTAGGCCTAGGCGAAACTAGTTCATCCTTAAATCGGGTTTGGCCGGTAACACATACAATACTGTATTACAAATTGGCAATAAGAGTAGGGGAAGACCAAAGAAACGATAGGTAGACTGCGTGAAAGACGATATGGCTAGAAAGGGGGTGACTACCGAGATAGACGACAAAGGAGTAAGTAAGTATGGAAGAAAAATACATGTGGCGCCGACACCCAATAAATTAGGATGAGGGCAGGAGAATGATAATGCAATAAGCATACAAAGAGAGCATAAAAGAGAGTGACTCAGCTGACAGTTCAGGGTGCACCGGACGTGACTCAAGTATCGCTACACGTGGTAGCAATAGATTTCCCAAATAGATATACACCAAGACAACAATCACTCTAAACAAACATGTAGATACTCCTAACAACCAAAGAATTTATAACTTCGTTGAGATAAAGCCAGATAACATTACTATTGTTCCAATAATAACAACAGACAATCGAACTGTGAACTGGTCAAACAATTGCCGATCTGTCTCATCCGATAGCGACTAGGTACTTATAGTGAAACAAAATACTATTGATGTGTGTATGGGAAACCCTTTTAATTGTTTCAGTTTAATAAATAATACATGTTATGGGATCTATATAATCCCAGAATATTGTTCTAGTGTTGTTATTTCAGTGTTTTGATAACTACTCTTATGTTATTTTTATATTATACATATAGTGACTAGTCAATGTGTAGGTAGGTAGGTACAGTTTAACTGACGTAATATTGAATAACTGTGAAGCGGATATTATGTCTTATCAATGCTAAATTGTTTCGAAACTGCTCAATGATAGTTTTATAATAGTTTCCACTGGGATGATTATTTAATACTAGCTTCTGCCAGCGACTACGTCTGCGTGTTTCTTGTTTTAACATAAAATATATCCTATGACACTTGGCGATACTGTATCTTCCCATTAGTGAAAGGATTTACGGTACCGGATCTGGAGTTCCGAAGATTACCCCTACATACACCATCACAAATTTTAACTTTTTTCACTAGTAAAATATTAGATGATAAATTAGAACGCAATATAAAAGAGTTCACTAAACCTCACCACCCAATAGAAGCAACTCAAATGCCACTACAAAATAATATTATATGCAAATTAAGTAATGCATCGTGAGGAAACCGGCATGTCCTAGAACAAAAAATCGAACACATGTCACATCCACCAACCCACTCCCTCTCACAGAGAGGAGGCTTCTGTTCCAGTAGTAGGAACAATATAGGCTGCTAATGCTAAGTAATTCAACCGCTAGCACATGACATTTCGCTAATTTTGCAATACGTATTACAATTTGAAACTAAGCTGAAACTGCAATGTTATAAATGACCAAGTTCACGGTTACTAATGCTGTTATTGCAAGGTCTATATCAAATTGTGTTAGTTTAAAACAATTTACTTATGTAAGCATAGAAACTGATATTTATGTATGCGAAGAATTTCTTCATGAAGTGCAGTCGAGTCTAAGAAATAATTCGACATTAAGATTTAAATAACAGATTCGTATTTTATAGAATTATACAGCTTGAAGCTGTGATTCTATAAAATACGAACGATTATTTACAGAAGAGTGATATTCGATCACTCAAATTACCGATTCGATAAAATTTGTTGGATTAGATGACACGAGATTTTAAATTTAAAGATGCTCCTGATCGAGCTCTAACCGTAAGATTATCAGAATAAAAAATAAATAATAAATCAAAACCACCTCTTAGAGACTATGAGAACGATTGATGTATATGAAATAGATCACCTAGGGGGTAATTGCGTAAACAGTTAAACACACTTAAAATGACAATTGATCGCAATGGGTTTCAACTCCCACGTTCACTGAGTTATTTACGTTGTTGAGCAGACGCATTTTTTCTACCCATGAAGCTATGGAGTAGGAATATCCTTCAAAACCCTCGGATTGTGAATGAAAGCATGTTATGCAATTTGGATACTGGTTCCAATGACTGCTAAATTATGATGGTGTTAATACCAATAAAGCCAAATACGGATTTCTAAATCATACTAAAATAATCTTCATGATTGTTACAAACACCCAGAAGTAACACGAAAGTCTAGGACTAGAGAGATGAGGATGATGAGAGAGATGAGGAACACACACAACCACATGAGATAAAAACACAGACTACATTATTTTCCAGAAACGAAGCTCAACCAATAACAAATGACAAGCTAATTCTATCTCTTATAGCAATAGTCTTATCATAGGAATAACGTATAAGCAATGAAACTGCAATACTGAAGGTTAAGAGGGCATCAGCTTTGTCTGGAGTATTAACCTGGTTAGATCACTTCACTCCTCTCTTTTGCTTCGATTAGGTACCTACTAGCTTTTACTGTTGTAATTGATCTGGAATTTCAGATCTTTTCCCTAAATGGTATTTTATAGGTTTTTTAAGCGTTTTCTATCAACGTCCTTAACTTGTCGGCTGTCATTCGTAGATCTTTGACAGTCGTTACGGGTAGTCTACACCATACTCCAACAAGGAGTATCGTTTTACCCAGTATCTGGGTTGTGGAGGTTAGATAGGAAATAGGAAGTTGCTGCATATAAAATACTGGTATTCAGCTGACCCCGCCGACCCCAACATGGTTGGGAGAAGGCTAAGCAGATTGAGTTAAGGCTGACAAAGCTGCATATAGTAACATATTATTCGAACATACTATTAGGTAAGTAAGTATGTACCAATACGTCACGTTTCAATGGAGTCAGACTGTCTGCCGTAGCTGTAGGCTTGTTTCATAGTTAACCAGGTGTTTTAATCATAAGGAAAACTAATTACAACATAAACATCACAATACATTCGCATTTGGCAATTGTTACTGTCGTAACAATGATGCTGATGATGTCTCATCAGCTGCATATTGAGCTGCATACGTAGACTGGAGATGACTACGACATAGTTTGGAAAAGGCTAGGAAGATTGATTGCTTATTCTTTTCAATTCGTTGATATTTTGATGATTACTATTTTTGATAGAAATATAAAATTTATGCAAACGTAACATTAGCAGTAGTATTATTTAGATATGTCATGCGCTCATTTTACTTTGGACATGTGCAAGTAGAGTCAATTTACAAGTTCAATGCACTGGCAAGGCAAAACATTTGATTTATTTCTCTGGATGACATTCAACTCGTACCAATTCGAGATTGTTGACCGAAGTCGTATGAAATACGAAGCTATATCAATCTCTTTTGGAAGTTCTAAGAAGACATAATATTAGATATCGCTATATTTCAATTACCGACTCAGCCATTGCTCATCTTATCGATGACCTTTCGTTTGCGAGCCATGTTGAAAATAACAATTCCTTTCGAATCAATATTAATATCGTTTTTCATAATCATCGCTCATGGGAATCTTTCGACACTTTCAATTTTACCCTTCTAAAAGTTTTCTGCTAGACAGGCTATTCATAACTGTCTACAACTTCAACAGGCTAGACTGCAAGGGGTAAAATCGGGTAGACAGGGAGCAGTTTCCGTCTAGACACAATATACTATAATCACATCAACCGACCGATTTGTAACAGTCTTCGGCGAAGGTGGCGGGACGAGCGGTGGTCGTTACAAAAGGATTGACTCCTAGTTTTATATCGCAGACTAATTGAAACTGCTTGCACAGATGGAAGTAGAAAGAAAGAAAATAAATGTATTCGACCAAGGTGTGCTATAAGCACACAATATTTACACGAAACACACAAAAAACACGGCTGCGCCGAATAGCATCACCAAGAAGCAAAGAGAAAAATATGCATCCTTACAAGACGCAGCGTAAAAATAAAACTATATGGAAAGACTAGCTTCGATGTCGATAAAACCTATCCTATGTCCTTCCCCAGGATGCAATCTATCACTCTGCCAAATTTTATCGAAATCCGTTCAGTGGTTTAGGCGTGAAAAGGTAACATACAGACGACGGACAGTTACTTTCGAATTTCTAATATTAGTATGGATATTTGGTTGTAGTGGACACAAGATTTCATTATTTGGTGTTACACACTGTGGCATCCCGAATATCAATGTTCAATTCTTCAAAATGCATAACATCAATGGCATCACAATAAGGCCCCAGCCCGTCTGACAGTCCAGTACTTTCCCAGTCTATTACAACTCGAGTCACGGAGATATTATCTTTATCACGTGTCTGTCGTGTCATACGACTGCCAATTTATAAATCGGCGGACGTAATTCACACCGTGTCGAGTTCACCAAGAACCCCTCCTTAGTCCAATACCGAAGTGTATAGAATTTTATTTCTGGACCACAGGAGTTTTTATGGTATTGGCATGAAGCCAGCATTTCTTTGTTTGAAAGGTTTGATGGGAGTAGGTTGACCCAAATTGGTCGAACGAAATGGTTGGGTATTTTAATTGGTTACCTAATCATTTTGGGGATTCGGTAACGTGTTTTCTATAATGGGAAAGTGGAATTAGCTTTGTGGAGAAAATAGAACGGACACCTTTTACTTGAAAGAGGGTCAAGTTTGTTATGAAAGTAGGTATCTGATCAAGACACATGGTGCATTGTACTGGCCTGATGGCAATGACCATATTGCAAATATTTGCACACGGCTGTTGACTTTAAAGATAAGCTTAAGGAACCAAAGCATGCTGTGGCAAAAGTGCTTTCTTACATAATCAGCCTATAATGTATCCACTTCTGGGACTCTGGCCTCCTCACGGTATGAGGGAGAGGGCCGTAATCCACCACGCGGGCCCAGTGCGGGTTGGTAGATATTTACATATTCTACATTGGTACATTCGAATTTTTTGGTTCTAGTTCGGTTTCCTCACGATGTTTTCCTTACCGTTTTGAGAGCAGTGGTGATGAAATAATTTACAGTCACAAAGTTAAGCGCCACTCTGGGTTCGAACCTACGACCTACAACTCGTAAGTCACGGCCGTTACCACTTGGCCAACACTGCTCGAAAAGTACACAAAAGTGCTTGCGTGCTGAGAAATAGCAATAGACGTACCAGCCAAGTTTGGTAACTATAGTAATATTGGTATAGTGATAGTACTGAATCCAATCAATCAACGACACACAACCCACGACCAACCACAGACATGTAAACAAAAGCCAATCACTAATAGATTACGTCAAAAGCATGCGTGACGTACATAGTTCTATTCCTAAATCTGTGTAGAAACGTCAGCGAAGAATGAAGATTGAATGAGTAAGAAGTATCAACTCAAGGAGTGTCGGAAGTTATTTTAGTAACACAAGTAAACTGGACAATAAAATTAAACGCAGTTAATCTAATAATAAAAACTGACACGTGTATGTGTCTCGTGTCGATAGTAATATGAAGCATGTGCAAACTGCGCGTGAATTTGTTATGTTGAAAATTGTTGTTTGAGTTGACAAAGTCAAAGGACAAGGAAAACTCAAACTCAAAACTCAAACCATTTATTTCAATTAAACCATTTACAGGCACTTTTGAATTGTCAAGAAGTCGGTCAGTCAGAAAATATGAAGCTAGTTGCCCATTCCAAAGCGTAGGTACCTATGGAGAAGAACGGGCAAGAAACTCCATGGACACTCTTTTAAATTGTATTTTATAAAAATATTAGTTACATCATTAATGTTGAATTTACAATTATAATATGTGAGAACGATGTAAAAAAAATACGTACGCATTAAGAGCGTCCAGAGTACAGCAAATAGTAAGAAGACAACAATCCAAAAATAAAATAATTAAATAAAATAATTATCAAAAAAAATTATCAATAAAAAATGGTCAACACTATCTTTTAGTAGCAAACGAGAAATCTAAGGAGCCTTTGACAAACTAGAGCTCGCATGCCTTCTGAAATCTGATCTGTTTATGTAAATCTTAGCACATATTTGTTTAAAAGAAACTGGTCAATGATGTCGATACGATATTATTATGAGGGTGAACCAAGAAAAATATGGAGGAAAATTAGAGGTGTAATGCTAATAGTTTTCGAGGAAAAGTGGCAGATTGCAGGTATGAGTATGTATACAATACCTAGCTTGTAGAAGCTTTTTTCCAACGTTTGGTTGAGGTGTGGCAGGGACATTTACCGGCAACCTGTTACCATGGATGCAGGATACGATTCTGGACCCCACCGTTGAAATTTTCAGTCAATTATTTTTAAAAAAATCTGCTGTTTCCTACAAAAATGCAACACCCACGCGGTCAAAATGTATGGAACAGCTAATTTGTACTGTGTTAGTAACAGCGGGGCAATTGCGTAACACTATCATCAGTAGCAATGGGTTTCATTTTGACAGTTCAACAACATCCATTGCGTCTTGTATGTTGTTGAGCAGACACATTTTTCGAACATATGAAGCAATGGATTAGCAATATCCTTCAAAATGGTTCAGTGATTGATAGTGTGTTACGCAAGGGTGCTGGTTGTGCGTTGATGTTCTTGCCACCCTGTCATCATTCTCCTGCCCTTATCCCAATTCATTTGGGGTCGGCGCAACATGTCTTTTTCTTCTATACTTCTCTATTAGTCGTCATCTCGGTAGTCACCCCCTTTCTAACCATATCATCATTCACACAGTCCATCCATCGTTTCTTTGGTCTTCCCCTACTCTTTTATAGCCATCGACATCCAAATTCAGAACTCTCCTCACGACATTTTACTCATTTCTTCGTAACACATGCCCATACCATGACAACCGATTCCCGCGCAAACCTGCCACCTGCCACCCTGTAGTATAATAATTAGGAACCCTGCATACATTCAACTACATGATAGTTGCTATACCGAAGTTACAAAGCAGTATGCCAAAGGACGCGAAACTGAATTGTAAATTCCTGAATTGTAATTGTATACAGTGTATGCGGGGGAGCTAATTTAATAACCGAATTATAAAACATCAGATAAATGTTAAAACAATGGCGCCGATTCTGTTGTTCACAAACTAAACTAAATTTAAGTTCATTCGTACGTGTCCAATTAGCAGACACAATAGAAATTCTATTGTTATCGGTACATACCCTGTACGCGCGACATGAGAAGGGTTAAGAAAAGGACAGAAGAAAAATATTAGTTTAGTCCTGTCAAATTAAGATACTTACTCCTACAACTTTAGACGAGATTAAAAAATTGGCTACGAAAAATACGTCAATTTACGCCAGGCGCTGACTAATTTGACAGGACTAAACTAATATTTATCTTCTGTCCTTGTCTTAATAGAAAGAAAAAGATGCCTGAACTTACATTTAGTATAGTTTGTGAACAACAGAATCAGCGCCAATGTCTGTCATATCTAGATACCAATTAAAAGCTACACGAGATATCAACAGGAAAATTATTTGTTTTTAGCTTTTGCAACATTTGTTTACAAAAAACATTTTTACAAAAAAAAATAACCGACTTCCAAAAAAAACACTACAAATTGAAAAATAACTTTAATTTCGGAAGTCGGTGTCTGTGGTTCCGCGTTTTCGTTTATTGACACCGACTTCCGAAATTAAAGTTATTTTTCAATTTGTAGTGTTTTTTTTGGAAGTCGGTTGTTTTTTTTTGTAAAAATGTTTTTATTTTTCAATTTTTAGTGGGTCAGTTTGTAATTTATCTAAGTTACAAAAGCCTAATGCCAACTGTTCATCACCTTTTACAAAATATTGCTTTTCCCGATGCTGGGACGTTAATTGTTGAGGAGTTCTCCCGGTAAGAACCAGGAGATCCTCAACAATCACTCGCAATACGCATTGTGACGAGCATAAATTGCTTAGCAACCATATTAAAGTAATCGAATCGCAACCCGTGAAATATTTGTCAGTGAGTAGTTCCGATGGCCATCTGTGATCTTCATCATCAGCTCCACTTTACCAAGTGATGATTTTCGAGAGCAAATGCTCAAGTTACTTTAAAAAATATCCAAATCGCTGTAGCTTTGCCTATAAAATTTGAGGGTTGCCCTCGATTTCCATGGAATCCTCTCATCAGATTCCAACTTGATGATAATGGGACCACCTCGAGAGTATACCCTTTCAAATAAAAAAAGAACCATTGGAATCGGTCCAGCCGTCTTCGAGTAATCGGTGAACATACACAAGGTAGCTACTGTAATCTGTTGAGGAGTTCCCTTAACTGTCCTTCGTCTTCATCATCAGACCCCTAATGACAGTCGCAACCCATCTAGGTGTAAAGTTCACATCAATATAAATTAATCAAGCCCAAACACAAGGTAACTGCTGTAAATCGTTGAGGAGTCCCCTCGACTGTCTTTCGGCTCCATCATCAGATCGACTCCAGGCCTTCATCAAAGTGTAGTGCTTTAAAATACTTAATGAAAAAATTAACAAACGCACTAGTCGCTCCTACGATTTTCGAAAGCTCCCCTCGATTTCACTGGGATGCCATCATCAGATCCTGGTTTCCTTATCATGGGACCACCCTTGGCATATCCCCATTCTAACAAAAAAAGAATAATCAAAATCGGTTCATAAACGACGAAGTTATCCGCGAACACACATAAAAAAAAAAAAAAAAAAAAAAAACATACGGTCGAATTGAGAAACCTCCTCCTTTTGAAGAAGTCGGTTAAAAACAATACTTAACAATATCAATTAATTGGACAAGTATAGCAGAATGTAATTTCTTATTGAGATATGGTTTTCCTGTTAGACAATAAATACCCAGTGTGATAAGAGATGAAGTTATGCAGTTTTACGGTGCGTTTCCAGATCCATTTTCCAACCTATTTTCCTTAAGCTATCTTTTCAACTGAATTTGGCTTGGCTTGGTTACCAATAGTGTGACGTAAATTTTTGGAAGGAAGAAGGTGCAAGTTTATTCCGACTAGAGTTCCAGATTCAGAGATGACTCGAATATTCCGTGTATGAAGTTTTTGTTTTTTTTAGTTTTTGTGTTGACTAAGTACTTATGTAGTTACACAGATAATAGATCATAAACGTTATTAGACAAAGTGGACAGTCCCTTTTTAAGGCACTTCATACAAGGCACTTCGTACACTTTCGGTACGGAGGCATGTGCCAACGTGTTGGACCACGTCATTTTTAGTTTGTAAAAGTATACTAGTTAACATACTTTTTAAGTCATACTAACAAATACTAAGTATATGGATTGTGAGTCTGAAATAAAGAATATTTATTTAATAAAGATACAGTGCAATTGTGAGGAAAAGAAGTACTCGACAAAGAACATAAGTATCCCCTTTTACAATACCATTTTCCTCTCATATCAACAGTAGAGTGACGTCATACAACCTGACGCAGGGATTTATCCCCAAAGAAAGGCGCGTACGTCACAGACAAGGTATTATACAGTCAACGTCAAAACAAATTATTTCTACTAATTAGGTACAATGCTGTAACTCCTACGTACATAGGTGACGAATGAATGTTGAGAGATGCACCGATTCCTTTGTTAAGATTATTATGACATGCTCGATTTCCTTCGTGACGCTTACGCGAACTTTATATTGATCACAGAATGCGGTTGTTCAATTGCATATCCAATGAGTGATAAGACAATCGATCTTACTACAGATTCCATATCTCTCTACTGACATAACCTTAAGAATGCATTGGGAAATTAATAATGATGTTTTCATGATATAATGTAATCACTTGCCATAATAATGATATGATTATAATGACAATTCATTATTATTCCAATGGCGAGCGGCGGATGCGACTATCGGACATACCGTTTGGCAAGTAACAAATACTAAGAGGCCTTATTTTATAGAAGACTAGCTTTTGCCCGCGGCTTCGCTCGCGTTAAGTATTATTAAAAAAAAACTAATACATTTACATCCGCCATCGTCCCTTATTTTATCCCCATGGAGGTTGAATTTATCAAAATCCTTTCTTAGGGGATGCCTACGTCATAGTAGCTATATGCATGCAAAGTCTCAGCCCGATCGGTTTAAAATTGACAGTTTCATACAAACTTTCATCCCCTATTTTATCCCCTTGGGGGTAGAATTTATCAAAATCCTTTCTTCGGGGATGCCTACGTCATAGTAGCTATATGCATGCAAAGTCTCAGCCCGATCGGTTTAAAATTGACAAAGTTTCATACAAACTTTCATCCCCTATTTTATCCCCTTGGGGGTAGAATTTATCAACATCCTTTCTTAGCGGATGCCTACGTCATAACATCTACCTGCATGCCAAATTTCAGCCCGATCCCTCCAGTGGTTTGGGCTGTGCGTTGATAGATCACTATGTCAGTCACTCACCTCTGAGTTTTATATATTTAGATTAGAAAATTGCGGACGAGACCAGTTTCATGGGTGAATGAAGAAATGATATAAAACTAGATACAACGACCTAAAAAAAAGAGAAATATCAAAGACAACGACAGAATTACAAGTTACTTAACTTTTAAGATAATTTCGTTCTTAACCTAAAACTATGCCACGAGAAATAAAAGAACCGCTACAAAAAAAGGAAATATTCAATTTCTGATCTCGTCCGAAATGGCGGTAATTGAAGGTCTCCAAATGAAACAAAAGAAGCCGCAGCCCCATTTCGAAATCATCGGTTCGAAGTTAATCTAATTATCGAACCCATTGGTCATGGTGGTTGCAACGAAATTACCAATTTGCTTGAGATTAGTAATAATTTGAAAGGTCTATTTCATCATTTGATTGGACCTAATTTTGGTTAGAACTGGAACGCTGCGTAAAACAGTGTGGAAAGATGTGATGAAAACATGGAAAATAAAACTGCATCTGGACAAGTGGGTTGTCCTGGTAATTATAACAACAAAGATGCTGATGGGAAAATTTTAAGAGAATGGGATTATGAGATGCTTAAATGATTTTGCATAAATTAAGGAAAAGTAACTTACAAATTAGGTTAAAATCACAGCACAGAATAGTCTTCATGATAAACTCGAAATCTAAGACTAATAAAACACTATCTCATAAGAAAACGGTGACAATTTGAAGAAAATATCACTAAATGGAGTTACGGAAGTTTATTTATTTAGCACAAAAATAAAAGCAAAGGAACCAGATTGAGCTGGACATGACGCATCTGAGATGTTGCGCAGCACATACAAGAAGATTTATAAGTAAATGACACACAACACACACACAAGAAAAAATGTGCTTGGTTTTATCAACGTTGTTTATTAGTAAAACACATAATTATATAGCGCAACAGACGTTTTAATTATAATGCAAATTATACTCTTCACTTTTAAATGAAAGTGGAATTGAATGGAATGAATGTAAAAACTACGCAACAATTCTTTGTTGAATGGAGTATCTCTTTTATCCCTTTTTTGATCTGACTAACACATAAGTACAACTGTACGACCAAGTCACTTTCGTTGCCAACAATACCATCACTTCTGTTATGTCTAATCTCATCTCTTACACAGGTGATCGTCTATTGTCTTTCTTTCTGTCAACGAACACAGAATAAATGCGTACTTTATTTATCTGCGCAACGCACCTGTCTTGCGCAGGCAAATCGTTCATTGAAATATGGCGCGTGCCCTGCAGTATAATAACCTCCATTTGCCATAGTATCAACTGCAATACTGCCGTTTTTATTGTCCTTATTGATTATATTATTGCATTTATGAAAAGCTTCTTTCAAATGGCACGTAATGTTGATAACGTTAGTGTGTTTGATACTCGCATTTATATTATAATTTATCGTTTCCCCAACGACTGTTTGATCGACTTTTTGTTTTGACGTTTTAGGTTATCAGTTCAATGTTTAAGATTGATGATATGAATTAATTTAATTAATGTATTCATGTGTTTGTGTTGTTGTGGGAATGAGTTTAAATGGTTATATAGGATAATATTGTGTATGTCTGTATATCATTTTTGTTTTGTTCCATTAGGTAATCGGTTACAAAACCGATGACAATTTTAAAATAAAGTTAATGAAAACTTAAAGAAATCCAAGTTAGCACCCGGCGAGAGTAGATATATGAACCTAGTAAGAACACTGTTTTCGATTTAGGTTTTAAGCTTTTGAGTCTGCATCAAAACGTCTAGACTTTTAATTCTTTAAAAAAAAAAAAACTTTCGGCAGTGGTTAACTAAGTAATAACAAATATGTTAAAACTACGACATTCATGATTCACCTTGTGACTAGCAGACAGCTTGTCTGCGAATACCGTAGTTGATGTTTCATTGACCCGTGCATCAGGGGGCACCATTGATACGCGTCGCCTTATATCGATAATATTATTCAAAACAATAATAAAAATGACCATTACGAAGATTTTTGTAAAATTATCTGGGAAAGAATTTGATTTGGAACAAAGACAATCCATACTATTAATATTATACATCCGAAAGTAACTCTGTCTGTCTGTACGTTACCTTTTTACGCCTAAACCACTGCACGGATTGCGATAAAATTTGGCAGAGAGATTGATTGCATCCCGGGGAAGGGCTTAGGATAGATAGATTTTTATCCCGATATTCCCACGGGATCGACACTTATGCGGGTGAAACCGCGGGGCACTGCTAGCCGTTATGTAATGTTCCCAGTGCTGGGACACAGGCTGCGCCTCTCTGTTAGAAGGAGTGGGCCATAAGCAACCACGCGGGTCCAGTGCGAGTTGGTGGATGTCACATGTCTTCGAATTTTTGATTCTAGGACATGCCAGTTTCCTCACGATGTTTTCCTTCACCGTTTTGAAAGCAGTGTTTTTATAATTATGTTAGTTTAAATTGCAATGTCATAGATAATTTTGAGGTTTAATCTAGTATTTTCGACCATCAGACAGTCCAATTAGAAATTGATGAAGTAATTTATTGTAGGTAGGTAGTTTAATGAGCAATCACCGTTTTGACCTTAATTAAATTACTTTTATCATTTAAATCACAAGTCGAAGTAATTTCATGTTTTTACCTACACTGTAAACTTACTTCAGTACCTACTCAATAAGGATGTCAAATTGTCAACCACAGTCAGTATTGTCAATACTTTTTGTTGACAAAAGTAAATACAATGAAACTAAACAACTGCTTTCTATTCATGGTCAGTGTTTAAGAGGAAGTTAATGCTGATAACAATGAGATCAGTTCAATGAGGGTCAAATTTTGCAGTGACGGGATTGTTTGCATAAAAAGTCAATCACTTTTTGTGTCGATCCAACAACCAGTTGAATTGTGAGTTTACTTTGATCTTCACTAATTTAACAAACAATGTCCTGCAGGGTAATTGCGTAACACACTATCAGTAGCAATGGGTTTCATTTTGACAGTTGAACAACATTCATTGCGTTATTAACGTGGTTGAGCAGACACATTTTTCGAACATAAGGAGCAATAGATTAACCATATGCTTCAAAATGATTAAAATTGAGTGTAATAGTGTGTTACGCAATTAAGAGTGCTGGACATTTTAGAAATCTAGACGATATCGTATTGATTAACAGTTCCTTTAATACTGTCAATAAATTTTTTGCCTTCCTTATTAATTTAGCAGCATGCAGCATGCAGATCATTATAATATCAACTAAAGATTTGTGTACATATTTGTCCCAAAGGATCGAAAAAGTATTTTTTATAAAGTCTCAATAGGTAACTATTACCTACTTACTTTCTTCGAAAAACAGTTGAAAATTAACCATGCTAATAACCCTCCTTCTGGCGCAGTCGGGAAAAAAGGGGGAAATGGGTCGAACCAATTGCGTCAATGTGTCGATTGTCTCGTGAATTAAGTTTGTACTGACATAAAAAAACTGGCCAAGTGCGAGTCGGACTCGCACACGAAGTGTTCCGTGCCACAAGGCAAGAACACCGAAAAAAGCACAGCTGCAGTTGTTGTATGGGAGCCCCCTTAAATATTTATTCTATCCTGTTTTTTTTTTAGTATTTGTTGTTATAGCGGCAACAGAAATACATCATCTGTGAAAATTTCAACTGTCTAGCTATCACGGTTCCATGAGATTGCAGCCTGGTGACAGACAGACGGACAGACTCCACTGTGTCTTAGTAATAGGGTCCCGTTTTTACCCTTTCGGTACGGATCATTAAAAAGTAAATAAAAATGTAAACAATACTCACTTCCTTGTCTTCTATGAGAGTCGCGACTCGGCCCGGCTGTGGAAAAAGAAACGGATCCGTTAAGTCATTGTTTATGAAATGAACAATTTGATAAGGAGTCGTCGACCGTCGTATCATCAAAACATTGAATGACATGCTTTTTCGTTGTAATTGGAGTAAATAACTTGTTTTTTGAAACAATTGTTTTTAAGTTGCATCCGATTCTAGATTAAAAATAAAACGAAACAAAAATGTTTTGGTTTTTGAACCCTGTGAAGTTATCATAAATGTGGTTGGTCTCTGTCTTTACTTTTGCAGTTAATATTAACGACCACAAATTAGACCAACAATTATGATTCTTCGAGAATGGCAATGATCGAAAGTGAATACAAGATTGATCCATTAAGGCAGGTGCAAGATAAAATGCTTTTGTGCCGAAGACCAAACAGCGACAACAGAGTACAAAAGTGCTAGAATGGAGATCCGGACCTGGCCATAGAAGCATAGGTTCAGGTAGCAGAAAAGAAGAATTAGATGCAGAAGTCACAAGATCAGGGGGCCTAACAAGGCCACATTGGCAGAATCATAGAAGGATAACATTTTGAATCATAATGGACAGTCAACTGTTAAGTTAATCATATCAAATCCCATTGATGATGGATTTTTCAGTATTTTTTTTTTTGTGAATGCTAAAATACCAATAGATCCAATCCCAATCCCTTTGATTATACCTAAGTAGTGCACCAAAAAAAAAGAAAAACACGGACTGTCTTCGCCATATTATGATTCATAATGTTATTCTTTTATGATTCTGCCAAAGTGGCCTTAGGCCCCCAAAAGGAAACTACACTCTGCATTGTTATGAAACGGGTTAAAGTAGAGAGAGTGAGAGACGTATAAATTGGAAATCAAAACATTGTATCGCAGACCAAGCGGCATCACGGGTGTGTGTTTTCACACAAAAATACGAAAATAGGTGAACGTGATAGGTGCGTGATCGTTGTATTACGCAGTTTATCTAATGCAAATAAACTAGCATGATCCGTTGGCATGCTAAATTTACTGCAGAACATGTTTCACCACTTTTCCTTACTTGTTCGGATATTAAGTTTCGTCCTTGACTTTAGACCACATAATATGTATATTAATATCGGCGTATAATCTTCTACAGGATCGTCAGAGAGAAAATGGTGAAGAACCTAAGGGAACTATGACCCTAAGTAAACAGGCACATACAGCGAGAAGGGATCTCCACAATTATACTAGTTGTTCATTAACATATATTTCCACAAACCCACAGGGCGTATACCACCCTTTAGATATTATCCACCAGCCTGATCTAGTTTCTCATCAGCATGTCTGCTGCCCAATCTCATAGCAGCCGTTGTGCTTCAAAATCAATTTAAAAAAATCTAAGATTATTTATTAAATGTAGGTTGACAGTTAGCACTTCTAATGTGAAAATAACATAAAACAGTCCCCTAAACGCCCGCTCTTTATCAGTTTCTAGTGCTTTTTTTTGGGTGGGAAATTAGCAAATGACCCCTCCCGCTCTGGGTGAAGCGGAAGGGAGTGTCAGACTCTTACTGACTAAAACCCACCCATGTTCCTTCCTTAGCCCTTTATGTTCCGGGGTAGCGGTAACCCTTTCGGACAATCCCGCTGCCCCGGCAGGTTTCGGCCCTAGCGGGCCCCGTCTCTGTTGCTGACATCTCTTTGAGGCGCCTGTGGAACACGTACGCGCCGTCCGGCACGGGCCTGGTCCTGATCGGACGGTGAGCTACCCATTACTCTTAGTCCGCGGAGTTTCTAGTGCTTCCCTGGGAAGAAGTGGCGCAACAAACTTCCCAATAGCAGAGCTGTCTGACAGCAGATTGATATTTAACTACAAAATAGTAGCGTATGAACCTGTTTATAAGCAGGAAAAGAAGATCATGGAATCTTCTTTATCTCAATTCCGTTTGGGGTCAACACAACAAGATAGGTAGGTGAATCTAATTAAAAACGGTTGAAAAAAGTGTATCATGGTCGTAGTTTTGACATTTTGTTATTACCTAGTTTACCACTGCCGAGGGTTTTTTTTTAAAGAAATAAAAAAGTCTAGTCGCGAAGACGTTTTGTTTTGATGCAAACTAAGCTTTTTTGCTTTGAAGAAAGCTTTGTTTTGTTAAAACCTAAATCGAATACAGTGTTTTTACTAGGTTCTTATATCTACTGTCTCCGGGTGTTAGTCATAACATCCCGCGACTCTACCGCGAATGCTGTATAAGCAGCGCGTGTCGCCCAAGACGCGTACCAAACTAACACGATGTAATAGTATTAGAGGTCGATACAGCATGTCTAACTATCTACTTTATAATAGTAAACAGTATCTTCGCATAGTCAATTCCGAAGTTTACACAACATAACGCCTGTATTCCCCGGGGGGTCAAGCAGAGCACCTACTTAAACCTATAGCACCCACATGTCGCCAGTAATGGTTTTGTATTTCATGTGTGTCTGTACCTAATAGTGGGCGAGCTTATTGCCATGAAGCGGGTAAAAATCCAAACACTAATCCTTCCAGATCGGGCAAAAATCCAAACACCAATCCTTCCAGATCGGGCAAAAATCCAAACACCAATCCATCCAGATGGAAAAACCTAATAACACTTTACCCGACCCGAGAATTGCACCCAGGACCTCATGCTCAAGCGCTTGCGACCACTAGACCAACGAGGCGAAAGAGGAAAGTTTAAATGATAAAATATTTCTGGCTAGTCACAGCACAGGGTCCTATTTCTGTTTTCCCACGTAGTCCATGTTTTCGCTTACTTTAAATGACCTCTCAGTCAGTTCCTCTTCCTCAAGTCTACTCTTTGCATCATCACTTTGTCCAGCTCTTAAATCATTGTCCTATTCTCCTGGGATGTTCCAGTCAAAGATTCTCTTTGGTCCCAGTATATGTCAAGTTAAACTGGCTGACCATACGATGCCTCAGCACTCTGATCGAAAGTATATGCATTGAAATGGCCCCGACTACTTCCGCAACCGCTGAAGTTCAACTGCAAAGAACCATCAAGGCTAAGTAAGGTCATGGCTGATGAGCCATTGACACGAAGTGGGCGTACGATCGTCATTTGTTAGTGCCTACAGGAGTTACTCTCTTTATCTACACTTATTTAAAAAAAACAAAACATGCGTATTGCAGAATATTATGAAAAACATATATCTTTTTGTTTTGTTCTTTTTACAACAATATAACAATATTTTTTTCGATTTTATTTTCCTGCTCTTATCGCCTGGAACGTAAAATGTTTGGAGACACCAACCCAAAGTATTATTGCATGTGTTTTACGCATGCCACAGTTTTTTTAGTAGTTTGGCACTTAGGTATTCTCTCTGCATATTATATAAACTGCGATCTGAGGTTACTTTATAACTAGGCAAGTAGGTATGTAATCAGCAATCATTATGATAACCTGAGAGATGTAAATGATAGCACCTACCTAAAACGTTGCAATATTACAATATTATTACAATAGTCAAAATTGTGTTGCTACAGTCGACCTCACGTCAGTGGATCACTGAACTGGCTTAGCGTAGTATGAAGTTTAATAGAATGCGAGCCTAGCTAATAGGTACTGGGTTCTGTTAGCTCTGAAATGCGGCCTATTGTACCTACCTACCATCTATTTTGAAGGAGAACAAGAACCAACGATGGCATATCATCACCATAATCAAGCTACCTCTCTTTAGAAAGAAACCAACGAAGAAGATACTCTTCTCCTCACATTCCTCATGTGCATTGGCACGTTCATAACAAAAGTACAAACTTTACGAACGTCATCAACACATTTGGAATTCTCTGTAGGAAATGGATGGATGAAACAAATACGTCACTGCTTTAACAGGATAATCAGAGAAATGCTGTTAGCTGTATGACACTGCTTGTGATATCCTTGTAAACAAGCGAAGCTATTATTATTATTAGCACCAACTCGCACTGGGCCCGTGATGGTACTCCCTCTCACCTCTGTGAGAGGCCTGTGTCCCAGCAGTGGGAACATTATAGGCTGGTTTCCCACAAAACATTGCCAAAATGCTGTAAATTCTTATCGACAATTCAACACCACGAAGAGATCTGAGAAATTTAAAACGTTAAAAATCTAGTTGCATCGCGGGAACAAACAAATCTCAAAAATTATCAAAAATGTAGGGAAATTAGAGATATTTTTGACAGATTTAGACCAAGATCTGACTGAACATTCCTAAATTTAGGAGAATGGCCCCTTTGTTGAATTGCGGTTTGGCTGTGTTTTCCGACAAAGGCTAGATCTCGATACTAATATCAATCTCTACTCATAAAACTCTCAACTCCTTCCAAATAATCCCTCTTTTTATTTTATCTTAAACATACTCTCGACACTGGCTAGAGAAAAGGTATAGTTAGTTAGTTTTCCTGTGTTCCTTACCCTGGAATCCCTAGAGCAATGTGTGTGCGGCAACTAGTAGCTACGCCACATGAGAACAACGTGTCATACGTCACGCAAAATCCTGCATCTCGCAGGCAGAGTTTATCGCGCAACTAGCATAGAGATACAACGGCCCGACATGAATCATCGGGCAGTTGCCCGCCAGACACAACACCTGTCTGGTCGGACGATCCTCCCTTTTCTATAGAATATATATATAGTATGAGTGAACTTTTCACCCTGTTCCTCATACCTCTATAGACACAAGCAGCAAAAGCAAAGATCAACATCGAAAGACAAAAGACAATACAAGATGCCAATACCAAGCCCTAACACTCACTCCATTCGAATCATCCTCCTTTTTTATCCCAAAAATACTCTCGACCTCGACTATTTTGGTAAATCTCAGAACAATATTGGTCGCGATGCGTCAGCGAATCTCGTGTGAAAGTGCATCCACCTTGAATCTTCGCCAGTTCGACGTGTGTCGTTAAATATTTGGAGGCCATTACATTCGTAAAGGGATTCCGGCGAGGAATTTGATTCGTTGATTGCTCGGGTGTATCTCTGGTCATCATTGTTCAGATTATTTTTATCTTGGGCGTTGTCGCTTTAGGCGCTGAGCAGATCATGGACAATTTGTCCGCCGCCACCGGGCAGAAATGACCACTCTTTTTCTCCTACTCTATTTCTATGTCTATTTTTACCTACGTGTGCGTTACTGCATAGATTTCCATACGTAGCGGACTGTTGTTCATCGTCTGCTCAGCGTTTTATCCGTCAATAGAGTCCACTACATCTTCATTTAGTTTCATCTATGTATACAGGGTTATTGGTAAAACATTAACAATCTCTTAAGAGGTCATTGGATATTCATTACATTACACAGTACATTATTACCTACGAGTATCCTATCATAATTTTATTATGATAGCCTAGTCTCAACACTCTCAACTGTGTTGGAATTTACATCAAATTTTACTAGATAAAGCTGGTTCTTAGTATTTTACGTAGAGCAACTAGGTACCATCTGAATATCTGATTTGCCCAACCTTTTTTCTGGGAAAAATCTTTTAGTAAGTCTGGTTGTCAGGCTTTCGAGAGCCTGCCAGTGGTGTTCTTATAACAACTAGGTAAGAGGAAGAGAGGTGAGGCAACACAAACATGCTTGATCCAAAAATAATGGTCGCCCATCCACAGACTGAGCTTAGCTAGTGCAGCTTAACCCGACAAGATCGATTGATGGATTGTTACTTAGTGACAAATCCTTCGAATCCCATAGCTTAGATCACCATGATTATTATGAATCCTTTTAAGTATGTAGCGACAATTAGCTATTTAAATGCACTCCATCATACTAAAGTGATAATCTGTCCATCACTTAGCTATCAATGTCTAGATTGGATTATGTTGCTATTATCATTGTTTGAATATTTACAGTACCTAGATATGATTCAGCTAAGTAAATATTTTATGGGTTTAGGTAAGTACAATTATTATGGCATTAAGTTTGCTTTGTCGTTATCCTGAATGTCAATTGTTTCGATATTTTTATTTTTATGTGTATTTCAGAACCGGTCAAAATGGCGATGGTTAGGGAGGCTTGTGCCCAGCAGTGGACGTCTTTTTGCTGAAATGATGATGACGATATTTTGGAATAATTTGGTTATAGAAAAAAACAAAAACAAATGTTATAAAACCGAAAAACTATATACAGGGTGTTTGGTGCATCGTTTGCCAAATGGAATTGGCCGAAAGGAGAGGTCATTTGCTATCTCTTAAGGCCCAGTAACTCATTCCTTGTTACACCGGTTTTTTTATTATGGCTTTTTAATTTTTATTTAGAAAAATACAAGAACTCTGTATTTAAGCTTAAATTTAAAAAAAAGTTATGAGTATAGGCTTCAAATTTTATTTTAATTCTTATGTTTACGCTTGTGTGGTTCTATGAAATTCAAAATTACTTGCTAATAAAATCTAGTTCCTTTTTAATAACTCACAAAGTTTATGAAAAAAGGAAAAATACACTTAACACTCAAATTTAAATTGCTGTAAAAAAAAAACTAAAAGCGATCGGGATCTTCGAATTCTTTTAAAAAGTTCTCTAGTTTGTCCCCTTTCGAACAGTGTGCAATATAAAAAAAAACACTTTTAATAACTTCAGTAATTCGCTAAACGTGTAATCGAGACACATCAGGCTGATATTCGATATTACGGTAAGAACACTAGTTTTCACATAAATATCATTATTTAAGTAGGTGGATAGTGTTATCTCACTCTTACGCAGTCTTTTATCTCTTTCTAGGGTTCTAACTTTCCTCGAACTTGAAATAAAAAGTAAACTTTTATTTAATAAGTGCCTAATTATACATGTTGTTCAAATTGTCCTCTACTATTGCGTACACACGCGTGACATCTTCGTCTTATCTCGAATGTAGTGGTGTGTAAACATATTTCTGCTTTGATAGCGATGAAAGCCGCCTCAAAGCGTTGGACTAAATCATCCCTAGTCTCAACTTCCGTGGCGTAAACAAGTTGTTTGGGCCGTCCCCAGATGTAAAAATCTAACGGAGTCAGGTCTGGGGAACGGAGGCCAAGAAATAGGGCCATCCCTCCCAATCCAAGAGTCTGGGAATGCAACATCCAAGTACTCCCTGACGGTTAATCTCCAGTGAGCGGGACAACTGTCTTGATGAAAAACAAAAGACTCACTTCAAGAGGTCTTCACTGAATATTGGTAGCTGAGCTAATAATTAGAGTAAGTCTGTTTGTAAAAATGCTGTTTAAAAAGTTCGGATCATCCACGTCTGAGTGTAATAAAAACGACAAAACTGGACACGGTTACCATATTCTTGATTCTTAAGACCTACAATAAACAAAATACCTACGCGTAAGAATGCATTACCTTCTCCCAAGGGGAATTTTTATTTAATATTTGTAAAAAGTACAATCCCTGCGGGATAACATGACATCTGGCAGAGTGACGTCAAAGCCGTTACCTAGAACATCGGTGAGGTACGCAATAGAGCTAGAAAGGGTTTGCATTCCATGTTAGCGCGTACGATTGTCACTATCAAAGAAGAAATACGTTTACACACCACTACATTCGAGTTAAGACGAAGATTTCGCGCGTGCGTATGCAATAGTGGAGGACAATTTGAACAAAATTTATAATTAGATACTTATTAAATAAAATTTTATATTTTATTTCAAGTTCAAGGAAAGTTAGAACCCTAGAAAGATATGAGACTACGTAAGAGTGAGATAACACTATACACCTACTTAACGAATGTTATTTATGTGAAAACTAGTGTTCTTACAGTAATATCGAATATCAGCCTGATGTGTCTCGATTACACATTTAGCGAATTACTGAAGTTATAATTTTTTTTTAGGTATATTGCACACCGTTGGAAAGGGGACAAACTAGAGAACTTTTTGAAAGAATTTGAAGATCCCTATCGCTTTTAGTTTTTTTTTTACAGCAATTTAAAATTGAGTGTTAAGGGTATTTTTCCTTTTTTTTTAAAACTTTGTGAGTTATTAAAAAGAAACTAGATGTTATTAGCTAGTAATTTTGAATTTCATAGAACCATACAAGAGTAAACATAAGAATTAAAATAAAATTTGAAGGCTATACTCATAAATAAAAAAAAAATTAAGCTTAAATGCAGAGTTCTTGTATTTTTCTAAATAAAAATTAGAAAGTCATAATAAAAAAACCGGTGTAACAAGGAATGAGTTACTGGACCTTAAGAGATAGAAAATGACCTCTCCTTTCGGCCAATTCCATTTGGCAAACGATGCACCAAACACCCTGTATATTACCTGTTTCATTTCATTATGTACTTAATACTATATATACATATATATATTATATATATATATATATTATAATTAATTATTAGTACTTATCTTGTTTTAATTTTTAGGTTGTTATAAATGCAACATTATAGAAGAATTTATTGGATTTAAAAATGTGTTTTATTGTCTCAGTAGGGTTTTTGGGTCTTTTAAAAGGCCTGTCGCAGTAGCTGGGTTAAAAAGATTTAAATAAATTCATTAACCTTATTGGCATGACCTAGTCCCATCAGATTATCATGTAGAAATGGGGTCATTAGGTCAGACAGCGATAATAAAATTGTAACTTAACCCGTTTTACAACAAATCAAGACTTGCATTAAATAATTCATCATCTTCCCGTACTAACCCAGCAAGGTCTACATTGTATCAACTGGATCAATCAAATAATTGTATTCGTTTAAAATCTTTTATCTTGGTTTTTTTTTTTCGATGCACACTTGTTTTTTTTCAGCTCACTTTAGACATTGGCAGCATAGTCAACATCGGCTTTGCTTGCCATTTATTAAAAATAGAATAGAATAGAATTCATCATTCTGCCTTACCTTTTCCCAACTATGTAGGGATCAGTATCCAGTCTAATAGGATGCAGCTGAATAACAGAATTTTTCAGTGACCTCCATAACACAGTTCCTGGATAATACCCTTTGCTAAGACTGATGCTCAAACTCTTTGGATTCTGATGATCCATAATGGCTTTCAAAGAGCCCTGAATGACATCCGGGACAACAAATTATTAGATTAAATACCTAGGTACAGTCAACAAAAGGATAAGTATGCAGGATTGTTGGATATAGTTGAAGTTTAGTAAGAAACCGATGGCTGTTCTCGAATAAAATTTAATTTTATTAATAGAAAACAAACAGCTCATTTATCAAATTAAATTTCAGTCGAAAACATCCATCGGTTTCTTACTAAACTACAACTATATCCGACGATCCTGCATACTTATCTTTTTTGTTGACTGTACATATCAAAACAAATATTACTGGCTGGAAAAATTAAGAACTTCCAAGGAATTGTAGAAAAAGTATTAACTTAGTTGAGTTTTAAAAGTAGAATACTATAACAGGTTACAATTACCGGCACGTAACTTGGCAAGAGATTTTCGTAGTGGGGGAAGTTCGCGCATATAAAAATGTATGAAATTGTGCATGCGCAAACTTCCCCCACTACAAAATCTCTTGCCAAGTTACGTGCCGGCAACCAAGTAGACAATTGAGTTTGCATGAATTGAGTTCTAAATTACCAAAAATAATGTAAGCAGGTTTGGTAATTATTCAGAAGAATGGTAAGTTAACCAAACCATCTGTTGAGTCAATTAAACATATTTTAAGTACGGCAGGTATGGTATGTACCTACCTAACTGAAAAAATAACCCAAAATTTAAGTTTACTTACTTAATTTTATTTTATTCTATAAGTATTCAAAAGAACTAAACTAAAAACATTGTGACAGAACACCTTACTAAAAAAGAATTTTAGTTCATCCAACTTTAGCAAAACAAAACACTGTTTTATTTCAGTTTGAATCTTTTTAGTCAAACCTTTAGGAAAGAGTCAACAATAATGTTATTTTGTTTAGGTATTTTCAAAATTCGAACAAGTCCCTTCGGGTCTTATGGTCGACGCGACGGTGATGGTCAGTTTGGATGATGTAAGGAGGTAGGTGGGTTTCAAGATCATACATTTCTCTAAAGAATTACCTTCGTATCGGTCCCTCGGTGTGTCGTGTTCCCTTGCCAGAACCTTCTAGAGAATCCCTTCACGTACCCAGTGATCGACTGCTGGTACTCAAATCCTGGGTTCCAGCACAGCGAACCGTAACCGAAAACCCAGAATGCTTCCTTTTTCGCATCCATAACTTTACTGGTTTCTTCTGACATATCCTTAATGATTTTGGAAGTTTTTTTATGTTAATAATTCAATTTAGAAACAAATAAGAATTGTAGAACACTTCGCGAATTCAAATAAAGAATAGAAAATTAGAAAGCGCAAGACCGAGTCGCGTGCTCTTATCACAGATTTTTAAAACTCCACTTTTGCTATTCTACTTGTGTCTCATTGTTGGTATTTAGTATACGCACAATGCAATATAAACTAGCATTAAGAATAATGTTTAAACTTTAAACGACCACCCATTGCGCTTCTATATTGCGGACTGGCAAAGGAAATTGTCATTTTTCGTTTTGTACTTTACAGCGAATGAGCGAAATAGGGCGCGTATTTGCGTTTCGTTACAAGTTGTTGCTTCATCTGTCAAACGCAAGAATGAAGGTTATAAATTATTATATTGTGAGTTAAAAGTTTGTATTCTAGTATTTTAGTATTCGTATTTAACAAATTAAGACACGAATATGGTATTGTAAAGTATTTTAATAAAACACAATACAGACATTCTCTTGAAAAAGAAAAAAAATATGTTCGATTCTACTTGCAAAGGAACTTGACGTTCATCTTTTATTTTTGTTGTGGTAACTGGATTTCCCCCCGTCCAATCACCTTTCTCATTGAGAATAGCCGTACATTGATTGGTCGTTAGGAGTCTGATGCAATTTTTTGAATGCCTTACACTAAACATACTGCGGTAATTTTTATTCTGTGAATAATTACATTTCCATGAAAGGTTTTACGTAATGAGAGGTTTTTCTTTTCAGTATTTAAAAAAAAAAATAGTTCCTAAGAACCCTGAAGATGGCGTTGAACTGACTATGTTACTAGATGCCAAAGTCAAAAACGCTTGGAAAAAAAACATTGCGGCACGTCATATACGCTCGTTGAGTGACAGTTTCGTTTGCTTTCGTTTTACGATCTCAAAATTACATCCAAGTGAATTAATAAAAAAATTATGTGACTTCCGTTCCTTGCAGTAACTTACCAAGTTCAGCGCCATCTATCCAGCGACTAGGGAAGCGTTAAAAAAAAAGAAAAAGAAAATCCCTCATTGGCATAACTAACATGAGACAATTTGCGGGAATTTTTATAGTACAGTTGGCTAGCTGAAAAAATTTAAACATTTTAATAACATTGTTTTATTTATGGATGGTGCGACATTTCATATTGTCGACTTGTCGTTTAGTTATTCAATGACCTTAGCAGCTCACATCTAAAGGATTGCCTAGTTACCTTAAATAAAGGTTGATAGGTAGGTACTAAAATAGGTACCTAGGTACGATGTTTATTCTTATGGTGGATGGGCAGTTGAAGTACCTTCCTAATTATTAGAGCGTGAAAATGCTTAGATACTTATTCCACACTTTACTCGAATTTCTGTTCAACCGATTTTTTCATAGTTCATGAAAATTTTCATTAATTAACAAAAGACATACATATACTTATACTTACTTAAGCAAGGAAATATAATCTAATTTTTTATAAGCTAAGTTGTTCTAAATTCCCAGACGTTTTGACATAATTAGGGGTTTTGTCTTTGATCACGAAATTCTTTTTGAAAAGGGGATGATCAACCTCATTTCGCATGATGCAATTCGGTATGCCTTGGACCTGCTTGCTTGCACGACGCGATGGGTCAGTAAGAAACCGGTCGTGTAGGTGTGATCGTGCCCAATCTCAATCATAATATTTTTGGGTTCCGTACCTCAAAACGAAAAAACGGAACCCTTGTAGGATCACTTTGTTGTCTGTCTGTCAAGACCCTTTATCTCGGGAACGCGTGGAGCTATCGAGTTGAAATTTAAACCATATATTCAGGTCTACAGTCCCTTGAAGCTGTGAAAAAAAACAAAGTTCTATGTTAACGTAAAAAAAAGATACGGCCGTTTATGCAACAAAAACGTATATTTCGACACTCTCAAGGGAATCAATATTTAAAGAGTACTTTCCGTTGACCTAGAATCATGAAATTTGGCGAGGAGCAATTTCATATATGTACCTGCTAGCACAAATAAAGTAAAAAATCCGAAAACAGTAAAGGACATGTCCAGTTTCTGCCCTGTGGTAATTCTGGTATCGATAAATGTTCATGTAAGATTTATAAATTTAGATCTAAATTACTATGGATTTATTAATTCAGTATTACTTGCGTAGTTACATAGCTAGCTAGCATAGCATAGGGAACCCTCGGTGCGCGAGTCCGACTCGCACTTTTTCTCTCGACTCGCGCGGTTTTTTTAGGTAGGTACATAACTTCACGCCTGTATTTCCCCGAAGGTTTAGAAAGAGGTGTACCTACCTGTAGTTCACCCACAATTCACCAGTTATTTTTAAGTCCCATGTAATAGGGGACGAGCCTATTTCCATCATCCGGGGGATTCCCGGGTCGGGCAATTTGCCCGACCCGGGAATCGAACCCAGGAACCCATGCTCAGCAGTAGCTCTTGCGACCACTAGACCACAGAGGCAGTCTCAGGAGGTCAGTTTTTTTTAACAACACGTCAATCATCATCTGCCTAGCCTTTTACCAAATATGTTGGGGTCGGCTTCCAGTCTAACCGGATGCAGCTGAATAGGTACCAGTATTTTACATGAAGCGACTGCCTATCTGACCTCGACAACCTAGTTACTGGGTAAGGGACTAACTACACTTATTCAGCTCTGTTCAGCTTTTGTCCATAGAAAACAACAATTTTGTATGGAGTCCGTTCAGCTTTCCGCGGCTGAACGGATGCGTACGCATCTCATACAAAATCGTTGTTTTCTATGGACAAAAGCTGAACAGAGCTGAATAAGTGTGGTTAGCCATAATACGATACCTCTTGGTAAGACTGGTTGTCAGGCTTTCGAGCTACTGACGACCCGTAACGACTGTCATAGATCCACGAATGACAGCCGAGACCAACGGCTTATCGTGCTTTCCGAGGCACGGAGGGGTCTTGGTATGTGAAGATTGTCACCCATCCACGGACCAACCTCGGCAAGCGTAGCTTACCCTGATCGATCGACCCATGCGGCTGTTATTACTAAGCCATAAGCCCTTCCTCCTTTAACAAAATGTCAATATTTTCTGTAACTTCCCGTAAATAATATTACTTATTTACGGGACTTTTTCATACAAGATGACCCTACACAGTTAAGTGTAGGTAATGTGGTTTTATGCAGTAATATAAATTACTAGCTGCGCCCCGCGATTTCACCCGCATCAGGTTCGATCCCGTGGGAATATCGAGATAAAAAGTAGCCAAGCAGGGTGTCAGCTATCTCTATACCAAATTTTATTAAAATTGGTCCAGCCGTTTGAGCGTGAAGAAGTAACAAAGATATAAACACACACACTCACAAACTTTCGCCTTTATAATATTAGTGTGACTAGCTTCTGCCCGCGGGTCCGCCCGCGTAAATGTCGGGTGCTACCGATGTTGCTACCGAGACAAAAGTAGCGTATGTCCTTCTCCAGGATGCCATCTATCTCCTTAACAAATTTTATCGAAATCCGTTCAGGGTTTAGGCGTGAAAATGTAACAGACAGACAGAGTTAATACTTTCGAATTTATACCTAATATATTAGTATGGATTAGTAGGTATGGATGGTTCACAAACATGACTATATTCTAGGAAAAAATATACACCATGTAGGGTGATGCTTTACTTAACCACAATAGCTTCGAAGGGTGTTATAGTTAGGTAGTAGTAATAGGTATCTACTTAAGGACTACCTATACCTAATAATAAGGTAGCTGATTGGATGATTGGGCCTGTAATGGCCTCCAGCTGACTATGTTGAGTCTGTAGTAAGCTGCTAGCGGGTCATACAGCGTGTCCCTTTCTGCCCTCCCCCAGCAATGCCCTAAGCCCCGGCTGGAGACACAGGCAAGTCCGGTTAAGTAGACGACAACCTCCTAGGTTTAAATGCGAGAAGCCATTCCAAAAAAAAAAAAAACAATCGCTATGGCGCTTTGGCCCACCTAGAAATCTCTTAACTGGCTAAGAAGCCAGGTGAGCTGCTGCAGGTACAATTTAGTCGTCACCATCATCATCTGCCTAGCCTTTTCCCAAGTATGTTGGGGTCGGCTTCCAGTCTAACCGGATGCAACTGAATACCGGTATTTATTTTACATGGAGCGACTGCCTATCTGACCTCTACAACCCAGTTACTGGGTAATACGAAACCCCTTGGTAAGACTGGTTGTCAGACTTTCAGGCTTCTGACTACCCGTAGCGACTGTCAAAGATCCACGAATGACAGCCGGGACCAACGGCTTAACGTGCTTTCCGAGGCACGGAGGGGTCTCGGTATGTAAAGATGGTCACCCATCCACAGATCAACCGCGGCAAGCGTAGCTTAACCTGATCGATCGACCTGTGACAATTTAGTCAGGTCTCCGGCGATTAGTTGTTTCTCTCTCCCTCTTGAAAAGCCAGTGGAGACCCAGTGGTGTCTGCCCCGACTTAGGAGTTGTAGGCCGTGGGTTCGAACCCAAACAGGCGCTTTACTTTGTGTAAGTAATTTATTTCATCACCACTGCTCTCAAAACGGTGAAAAAATTCGAAGACATATGACATCCACCAACCCACACTGGGCCCGCGTAATGGATTATGGCCCACTCCCTCTCATAGCGAGGAGGCAGGTGTCCCAGCAGTGGGAACAGTATTTATGACGTAGTAGAAAAACATTGTAAGTTTATGGATGTAGTAATGTGTCTCATAATTATGTACAGACGCCAGAACATCAAGCTACCCGAAACTGTCAAATTTTCCCAATCAACATTGAACCTTATGCTTTGGTGATAAAGTTGAAAATCGATTAAAGAAATTTGACAGATTGTAGTAGCTTGATGTCCTGGCGTCTGTACCTACATATTTTTTCTAGACGTAAAATAAGGTCCTCCAGACCGTATTTCAGCTATGTCGGACAATCTCAACGGAGACTAGCCTTCGGCGCGGGAGATATTATAGTGCACAAGTGTGTGCGCAGACACAGGTGCACTCAAAGGAAATTGCCAAAAAATTAGAAAACTTAAAAAGGGCAACAAATTAAAAATAATATCTTGAAAGCCTACTTCACCGTGGGGAAGTTTGGAATGGTCCCTCTGCGTGTAGGTTTTTTTTTTAATTTTTCCTTTTTTTTCGTTTCCCTTTTTAACTTTATGTGAGCTAACTCTAAAATAAGTCAGTAGCGCACATAATCTTATTCTGTATCAAAGATTGAGCGCTATTTTGATGTAAATGTTCCATAACTTTTTTTAAATAAATAGTTTTAATTTTTTTTTTTTTTTTTACAATCATTTCCCTCACTCTCATAGTCCGATGGGACGACAATCCGACAGGACTGGAGTGAGGATAGGCCCAGGACCAACGCCTTAACGGTTTTACTAGACGTAGAACTCGTAGAAGGTAAGTACAGCACGTCAAGCTTCTACAATTTGTCAAATTTCTTCAATAGATTTTCAACTTTATCGCTAAAGCATAAGGTTCAAAGTTGATTGGGAAAATTTGACAGTTTCGGGTAGCTTGATGTGTTGAAGTCTGTACCTACCTAGATCAACAAGACCTTGGTAAGTACAATATATTATTCATTGTAAAGTCCCTACAGAGTTAGATATCCATATTTGTACCGTGGTGGTTTAATACATAAAACATATTCATAAACATGTTTTTCTTGTGCGGTACCTACTTAGGTAACTACAATAGCCACTGACACTACTACCTAACTACTTCGATAGCAGGAGATAAGCACCAATAAAGGCTCCTTCAAAGAGGCGCAACGCGCGACACAAAGGCACCGCGCAACGAGAGCGGTGCCTTTGTGTCGCGCGATATCGCGTGTCGCGCCTGTTTGACCCATCGCTATGACCCTTGGGAGCGGAGCAAAAAGAAAAAAAAATCACCACCTGTTAGTAATTGGAAAGAGAAATTGAGCTATTTATTTGTTTCATTGTCATCTGTCTGGGCTATCAAATGCAAAAATATTTTTTCAAATTCGACGGGTAGTTTCAGTGATTACCTATCGGGTTCAAACAAACAAATCCTTCAGGTATATTGTTAGTTTAGATTCGTATAGGTAGTAAAAGACGAAACTAAATGAATAAGTAGTGGACACTAGTATTTTTATAAGTTACTAGCACCGCCCCGCGGTTTCACCCGCTTATGTGTCGATCCCGTGGGGAAATCGGGATAAAAACTATCTTATGTCCTTCCCCGGAATGCAATCTGTCTCTCTGCCAAATTCTATCGAAATCCGTTCAGTGGTTTAGGCGTGAAAAGGTAACATACAGACAGACAGAGTTACTTTCGAATTTATGGTTAAAGGCTATTTAACATCACGATGGGACCTTTTTTTTTTTTTTTTTGGATGGGAAATCATCAAATGACTCCTCTCGCTCTGGGTGGAGCGGAAGGGAGTGTCAGACTCTTACTTAAAAAAAAAAAAAAAAACGGAATGGCAGGCGATGCGATTGGTCGGGGAATGAAGCTAGCATTCAAAATAAAACTCCAAAAAGATTCAATACAATGGTCCATATATTTTCATAAAGAATAAATCACAATGCATTAGTTTATATTTTACATGTTATAATAGACACGGAGTATTAAATGGTTACACATTTCAGTTAATTGCTGGGACATAGTTGTTTACCTCTTAATAAATAGACTAACAACTGGTTTTTGAAAGACTAATAAAAAAAACGAACTGTCAATATTATATCAAATTATTCGGTTGGCTGCATTGTCATTTCGTCAGCCAATCACAGCGGTTAACACAGGTAAATTTGACAGTTCGTTAGTTCGTTTTTGTTTTGATTAGCCTTTTAGAAACCGGATGAATGTGCTCTAAACAGACAAAATACTGTGAACAATTGAACATCAATATTGGTAAAACTGCGGAAAACTATACAATTTTAAAATGATAGTCTGTCGAATACCTAAATGTGTTGAAAGGTTGGCAATATTGTTGATAGGTAGGTACCTAGGTTGGTTCGTAAAATATTCATTTTGAATTTCTCTATGTTGATTTATTTTTCTGACTGCATAATTATGATGAAACTTAGAAACACATTTTATTTGACAGACTTTCGTTTATATGTATCATTATTTGGTTTCATTTTGTAACAATAATTATAATACATGGAATGGCTGAAAACACTTTCATTCTATATTTTTCCTATCGAAATTAATGCCTAGGTATTTGATTTTTTTTAAAATTTCCGAATTTTTTTCTCTACAACTGGAATTCCAGAATGGAAAAATGTGATCGAAATTCCAATTTAAAATACGGAATGAAAAGTGCTTTTTATCTGATACTAAGCAGTAGGTATGTTAAATATTTATTTTTGGAATCGGTACATTATGAGATTATCATGTAACTGGCCATTATTTACACTTTGATGATGTGATGCTTATATTTGAATTAACTTTCACTCGCTAAAATGGGAGCAAAATATTCTTTAAATGTGGAGCAAATTCCAGAAACTGCTTGTTGGATTTTTACTTTCAATATTTTACAACTTAGAGAATTAACACTTATCTATGTGCCTATACAATGCAATTACGTAAGAACTGTCTGACGGAATTGGAACCTGTAGACTCCTCGTTTTTAGAAAGGAATTCAATGAAAATCGCGAGCCAAAAGTAGGGTAAATATTTCCTTATGCTAAAACTTCCCATTCTCGCTAGAGAAATAACAAACCGTTTCTCGAATTGACATCACACTTCAAATAGTTTATATGAATAACTGCACCAACAATTTGTGAAATCATAGGTAACTAACAACATTATAATATTGAGATTACAGATTAATAATTAAAATATAATTAAATCTATTTTAAAAGCAATTTAATATCTTCAATTTGCGATATTTGGCTTAAAATTGATTTTCCATACAGGAAAATATTTTTACAAGTCTGTATGAAGCTGTGTTTCATATATTGCTCTGTGGTTTAGTATGTTTGGGCAGGGGTTTATGAGAAAACGGGTAAACCCTATCCTACGTCTTATATTAGTCATCTTACTTATACCAATACTGAATGACGTATTAAATATAGGAAGATATTGGGTAGTTTTACCCATAACTAGTTTACCTTATAGAAGTAGCACTGTTTTACCCATTTCCTAAAATTTCCTCCTAATGTTAGATTAACAATTTCTACATTACATGAAACACATCTTCAGACAGTAATTATGCTAAGTACAGACGCCAGCACATCAAGCTACTACAATCTGTCAAATTTCTTTAATAGAATTTCAACTTTATGGCTAAAGCATAAGGTTCAAAGTTGATTGGGAAAATTTGACAGTTTCGGGTAGCTTGATGTGCTGGCGTCTGTACATTAAAATTGTGATGGTCATTTCCTATCAAGCTAACAATGCAACTATTTACAATCAGACTTTTTACAATACACATACAACAATATTATTCAATAGAACATTCATTTTATTTCATTCTGATACATCTCAACGTTCAAAAATTACATTATTTTTATTACATTATTGAATATTTATATATGAATAATTAATGTACCTAAATATAATTTAATACTATGTTCCTGAACACAGGACAGGTACGGTTAAAATGTGTTTTATATTTGATTATTATTTTTATTTATATAATATGACTAGTGATATGTAACGATAACTTTACATAGGGTATGGTAAAACAGAATAATTTTTAAATTCAAATATTATTCAACGAGATTTCTTGATAATTATATTATTTACTATACTGTAATATTGAGTTTTATGAATTTATTTAGATTATAATATCTTATATTTACAATGCACCACAGGGTAGATCTACTATTAATTAATAATATCTAACTAATTTTTCAAATAAATCAGGCTTTTTGGTAGGTCCCTTTTGGGGATAAGGGTCTAGAATAACTTGTTTTTATAGAGGTAGGTAAATAATATTTTAAAAACCTAGTATGCATTAATTTATTATGCAGTACATTTAATTATCTGAAATTATTATGATGCTGTTCAATTATTTACATAGCAAAAGCTCTCAATTGTTTTTTAAATATTGCAATGAACGTCTCTACATAATTATAAGACCTTAACAGATCAGTTTTTTTATTGCCTATAGTAATTATAATTTTGGTCAAATATTTACGTCCACATAATATAATATATAACTTGATAAAGATACTATGCAAACTATATCTAAAATTCTATTTATTTTATTGGTTACTAATTTTATTGAATATGTCAGACAATTGTAAATTGTGTAGGCAAATGGTTGGTCCATTTTGGACACATATCATCCAATTACCTACATTTCAAATTGTATTTTATCATAATATATTAAACTCAAAGCATTATTTCCTTAATGAGCAGTAACTATTGTAATCAGAAGTCAATCCAATAGTAGGTACAACTAACATTGCTAAAGATTATAGAACAATCTGTTACACAGACATGATATCTCCGTTACTGACACTAATAAATACTTTTGACAATCTATTGCTCTTGTTTTAATTATCATATCTACATAAAATATATTAATATCCCGTATAATTACCAACTAAGACATTTTAGAGAATATTATAACGAATTAACGTTACACCAGTAACCAACTCAATGTTGGCAAAAACGCCAATCTATTCCATTATATAATTCCAGTTCCAACTTATTCTAAGACTATTTACACTGACGCCTTGTAGATACGTCAACTTAAGTCGGTTCCAATATGGTACCAACTTAAGTGGAATGCTTGGATCATACATTCGATTCGGGACCTTCCGTGTTATGTTTGAACGAAGCTCGGATTCTGGCGAGATATAGAGCGCAGATGTGTCCGTAACATTTGTTGTACCATTCTGGCGTTCGGCCCCTATAATACAAAAGAAAAGTCTCATTAGGAGAGGAGTTGTTGTATTTTATTTTTGTTTCTGATAGTTCTCTTGTACTACGTGCATTGTGATAACTTCAACCACGAGTTCGAGACAAGAGGAGTTAATTAAGCTGTGGCCTGTCAAAGTACCTAAACCAGCAGGAACTCTGGCACAGGTCTCTCCCAAGTTGCACCAGGGATTTTTGAAATATAATCAGGCTACAATAACCTCACTGCTGGGAGACTGGCCTCGTCTCCTTGAGACGAACTGGGCCATAATCGACCGCGCAGCCTGATGTAGGTGGTCATAGCAAGAGCTTTTTTGAAATCCAATAGCAACACTTACATAGTATCAACTCTAGCCAAATGCACCAGTCTGCTGCGTCCCTTCCCGGCGGGCTGCGCGAGGTAGCGCGAGGCCAGCACGACGCCCCGCGCGGCGGGCGGCGGGTCCCCCGGCGCGCCCGCCGGCGCCGGCCCGTGCGCCCCCGGCGCCGCGCCGTGCGCTACCGAAGTCTCCGCCACCGCGCACCAGCCGCCACCACCACCACCTTGTTGCCATGACCTGTCACAGAACAAAACAAATGGAAGTCTTGGAAGGATATTAAGAGCAAAGATGAAAGCTAAACCCTAAGGAAAATAAATGTTTCTTCGTGTGAAGCCACGTCAAGTCTTGAATGTCTTGTGGAGAAGATGGATCCTCTATAAAATATCCTTTCCTTACCGTAAAACACAATAATCTCTTGACGGCAGATTGATGCTAGAAGCCGTGACGTACTGGAACACTTCAGCGTTAGTGCCAAGTTTCTCCGCAACTCGCCATTTTACCAACGAATCATCCCATATGTGCCGCTCTCGGAGTATCCTAGAATGTAAATGATGCTTATTAAACATAAGGTAAAATACTTGTTTCTGTCTAAGTTACGTTCATCGTCTAACATAAAAGTGTGCACAGTAAAGGCAAGTAACATTAAATAATAGATTCATCCAAGAAGTTCAAAGATGAAATAATGCTCCTTAATTAAAGTTACCTTTGCATAACCTCCTGGGGCGGTGCCTCCACATCAGTAGTAGCTCTCCATAACCGCAACGGATGTCCGTCACCAACCTTCTTGCAACACAATTCCACGTGAGGCGCTGCCCCTGACACCGACATCCATCCACGTGTTCTGGAATTATAGAATCTGGGTTAAATTCCATTCTCTGTCTGGGTTAGAGTTAAAAAGCCTGAAAATCTCTAATTAAACACTGAAACATGCGCATCATCCATTAAAAATAGAAAACGCAAAAAATATTTCGTTATTAGTAATTATTAAGTTATTGAGGAACTGCCAATACTCCAAACATTCCTCCATTCGGGCAGATGATTCAGATTTTGTAGTAGGTACTAAAAACATCAGATTAGTAGGTGGAAAACAGCCGATTACCAAATCTAGTACATTTTAGTGGATTAAACGTCTGCCATTCATCAAGTTTCGACTGCAGTTTCTAGCCAAAAAACAGTCCTTAGTAAATTTTTAATCATAATTAAATTAAAGCCAATAAAACCGTTGTCTAAAAACAAGTCAACCTGTATTAATTAAACAAGCAACATTTAGATTAAATAAAAAAATACGAAAACACTACGGATAAACACCTACGTAAGTGGCCATGATAGGACTACAGATGGCAGTGACATGTGTTCCGTGTTTTGAATGAAAATTTGTATTTAAAACATCTGTTCTTTACTGATATGATGCGCAATTTGATATTCTATAAGGTGCCAGACCTCTATCAAGGTAATTTATATTTGGTATAAGGAATTTGGACGTTTATCCTAAAATACTAAGCTTTGCAGCTACCAAAAACGGAACTAACTTTGACGAAGTTTACTGAAAGTATCCAAGTGACTGGTGTCACTGACACAATTTTGTTAGTCATTAAATATTAGGTAAATACCTTCGTCAAGGGAGTAAACAGAACTACGTAAGATTCGTGACGTCTAAGGAAAAGTTTGTCCCTGTAAACACGTTTCCCATGATGTAGCCATGCTTCGTTTTAAAACAAACAATTTTGCACTTCATGTGAAAGGGGAAAACGAAAAAGACAACTTATTCCGTGTTTAATAAATAATTACTCACTTTCTTAAATATTATCAAATTGTTTTGATAGGTTCCCATTGTCTTAAAATTATTTAAACAATGAGTAATAGTATAAGCTATCGTCTTTAACAAAACGTATAGATCAAGATAGATGCATTTTTGAATTGATGTTATGATTCCCACACTTGGGATAACAAATGCTTACCTGCATATTTAACCGAAACAACAGCTTGCCTCGTGTAAAAATTGTTATATGTTTATGTAGGTATTTATTTAACTATTTCTGCACACACATATAAACAGACAAGAAGAACGGAACATAAAAATAAGCACATAAGTGGTGCTTATTTCTAAAGAAATCTCTTCCAGCATAAGCTTTCAAATCGTAGGTATCTTAATCTTCTTTGATAGGTACCAGGTGAAGTGAACTACCTGAGTTAAAAGACCTAATAAAATGATTCTGAGAGCCCATTTAGTTAATTCTGCTGTCAAATGTCACAACAGCCACCATGCTGTTCCATTATTGTGTTCACTATTTCCAATATCAATCGTCGACTTTGTCTCTGTCACCTCTGACCTAGACTAGAGTCAAGAGCAAACTCATTTCAAATAAAAAAAATAGTTGGCAATTATATTTTGAATTTTCTAAAAGTGAATGTAGATATGCTTTAAAAAATCTTCTAGGTATCAGCAAAGAACAGATGTTTTAAAAAATCGATGATAAGGTGGATATACGCTCTAACACCGATGTCTCACCTCTTTCCTGATCGGCCACAGACTCTAAAAAAGCATGAAAAAAGTTAGACTCTATGAGAGACAAATTTAAATACAAAGATTTTGAAGAAAATTAGGATTTCAGAGTCTACTATACTTCAAGGATTTTGGAAACTGGTTACTATTCTAAAGAGGATAAAACTTACTTTTCTTTGGCTTCTTTTAGTAAAGCTTTTATGCAGGCTTGCTGGAAACCTTTCCAGTCTTGGTTGAAGTCTGCACCCAATTCTTCTAACGCAACCTGGAATTTCAGAATGGATAAATTTCCAACAGTTCCATATTGTGCATTTATTAGTATGGGAGTTGATTCTTGTTTTTCATGAGCAAATATTAATATTATTTCCTTCAATAAATCAAGTTATTGACATCAGAGCCAGTCCCTCTATAACAGTGACGTTTCTTCTTGGAATCAATCCGGAATATCCTGGAAGGTTATCCCACTTTCTTTTAGTCATAATAACCACAACATTCAATGTTTGACGTGAGTGTAAGCTGGTAAGGTTAAGGTCAACATTTTCCTGATGACTATGAATACTTATGTCACGAATTACCTTATTGTTTACTTTAGGAACAGGATAATCCTCGCTTACGTATTAATTCGAAAAGGAATCGAAAAGGGTAAAATCATAAGCGGCTGGTAAAACTGAAAATGACACATTCTCTATATTGACTTATACCTAAGTGTAATACTTAGGTATTTAGGAATTTTAGAGAATGTCTAACAGAAAATCTATTTCCTAACTTCGTCGGTGTCATTTTCCAGTTCTACTAGCCGCCTGTGATCCAGAATCTTTTCCATTACTCAATTCATCGTAATTTACTTATTTGATGTCGAAACGAAATTCGCTAGATTCTATCGATTAAAGAAACAGTTCTCCATTAGGGAAGTGAAATCAAATGTAGTTGATAATCATCATTCATCATCTTTTTCATTCTTAAATTATGACTTACCGGCACACTCTCCTCGAAGTAGTTAAATTTGCACCTGGCCAGCATATCCGCTGGTGCCAGGAACAGCTGGTCATGTTTCTGGATGAGGAGTAAGAGACACGCATGGGCGGCTCGGCTCTCGCTGATCTGACGCTGGTCTGCTACACTCTCGATAACCATTCTGGAAATGGAATTTTTTGGGTGAGAATGGGTTTGTAGAGAAAATTTGAATTGGTGGCAGCTACTGTTAAATCTTCTAATTGTGGGAAGGGTTTCATGATTTTATGTTTACCATTTTTACGATTTCTAAGTACCAAAAGATCAAAGGAGGTATATAATGATGTATTATGGCCGTTAGGATATGGTCATTGCAATTTTTGATAAATCTGAAATTTTATGAAGCCTTTTCTTTTGTATAATAGTTTTAATAGTTAAGTTTTTTATAGTTAAGTATATTTTAAGTTACTTTGTCGCATTAGATTTATCTGTAATGGCAAAGTAAACATTTCATGCGATAAATAATTTTTTTTTTTTTTTTTGGATAAACCTAATATACCTGTTTGAATTTCCTTCCTTCGTGCTACCAGTTGTTGGTGGCGCATGGTGTAACCTCAACAACGTAGGAGCTAGGCAAACAGCCAGGTTGGACGCCGTCATCTGGTTCACAGCCGAATGTTCTGCCACCTGCAACATACATTTTCTTATAATGTGTCAGTCTAACGAGGATCCAATACCTTCATTGCCAAGCCAGAAAGAGCAGTGGTGGCCAAGTGGTAACGGCCGCGACTTACGAGTTGTAGGTCGTAGGTTCGAACCCAGACAGGGCAACTAGCTTCACATTTTTTGACTGACCGACTTCTTGACAATTCAAAAGTGCCTGTAAAAGAATGGAGTACTTTGGGAATAACCCAATTGAACCATTAAATGGTTTAAGTTTTTTTTTGAGTTTTGAGTTTGAAAACTCAAAAGTGCCTGTAAACGGTTTAATTGAAATAAATGGTTTGAGTTTGACAATCACTTTACTTTGTGTAAATTATTACATCACCACTGCTCTCAAAACAGTGAAGGAAAACATCGTGAGGAAACCGGCATGTCCTAGAACCAAAAATTCGAAGACATGTGACATCTGCATATCTGCTCCCTCACCGAGAGGAGGCCTGTGTTCCAGCAGTGGGAATATTATAGGCTGATTATGATTGTCAAGGCAAAAGGGTCACCCTTGCTGACTATAAGCCTGTGAAGCACTAACAATACCTACCTAAGTATTTGAAATAAAAGATTGCAGAGTTGCAGAATTCAGGTTTAAAAAAATTTTTTTAAAGGTGTTTTATTCAAAACTAGCTGACCCGGCAAACGTTGTTTTGCCATATAAATTATTTCTAGCTGCCCGGCGCTACTTCGTTCGCGTGGTTTCCTACCCCTTACCCTACCCTACCCCTACCCTACTCCTACCCTACTGCTACACTACTCCCACCCTCTCCTACCCTACTCCTACACTACTCCTACCCTACTCTTAACCTACTTCTACCCTGCTCCTATAAGTAAGTAAATAAAAGTATTAAAAAAAAAAGATAAACATCCTATGACCGTCTCCTGGTTCTAAGCTACCTTCCCACCAATTTTCAGCCAAATCGGTTCAGCCGTTGTTGAGTTATAAATAGTGTAACTAATATGACTTTCTTTTATATACTTATATAGATAATAATGTAGAGTTGATGCTTACGTCTGCTAGAAATATGAGTAGAGATTGCAAAGCTTCTAAATGTTCTTCTGGTAACAGTAGCAACGCACACTGCACGGCATCCGGCCTCAATGGTTCAGGAACATCTGTAAATACATAGTTATTGTAATATTTCTACATTTTGTTTATGACCATTTATAGTTTTAGTTATTAGTCTAGTTTCAGCGAATTGTTTTAGAAACTGTTTAAAAAAAACCCGACCATCAGTAATGTTTACAATTCTTGCAAATAAATTTAATTTGTTTCTTAAATCATTATAATATACTGATTTATTTATTTTCTTTTTATAAATTCCTTTATAAATCTCATTTTTGCGAAGTGATCTGCAGTGCTACCTACTGGTAGATTAAAAATCAGAACCGGTGGTAAAAATTAGATTTTTTATTATAGATGAGTACACCATTATAAAAAATCTAAGATGATTGGGATTCAGTAAGAATCTTGTTTCTGTGTAGTTTAAAGATCTAAAGTAGTCAAGAAATAATCCCTACATAAATAACTAGATTTCCTTTCAACTAGGTAGCTTCTTTGACTGGACAATTGGGCTGACTTTTTAACTACCGACGCAAAACGGGTTTGTTTGATATCCGAGAAAATTTAAAGAACCTACACTTTTATTAAGAGATTAATATAATGACTGTGCCTTCTCAGTACATTTATGATAATCTTTTGTATGCACATAAAAATATTAATCTGTTTAAAAAATACAGTGATATCCATAACATAAATACTAGGAACAAACACAAACTTGTTGTTCCTACAACAAGGCTCAAGAAAATAGTGGCTCGTTTAGATGCCAATGTCGTTTTTATAATAAACTTCCTAGCCACATTCAAGAACTAAGCCTTAATAAATTCAAAGCTTTTATAAAGCGAAAACTATGCCAGAAAGCCTATTATACTGTAAAAGACTGTATTGAGGACAAAAAGGCTTGGGATTGAGCTGCTCCAATAGGTTTAGACAGTGAATGTTATTTTGCAATTTTTACACCTTAATAATTTTTTTTTTTTTTTTTTTAAGTATCTATTTACTTAAACATTGACATGTACATTTACTGTATAAAGTATTATATTATTTTAATTATTGTGAATGTGAGGACTATGTGGGTCATTGTTTACATCTTAATCGTGGTCTGGCAGTTTGAGTAGTTTATGCGGCCTACCCAAATGTCCTGTCTTTGGTATTGTTCGTCGAATCGTTGAGCTCCTTAAGTTCCGAGTTGAGCGGCACGGTTACTGACAAATGCGTGCACTGACTGGACAGGTCCACTCAATCTGTGTGGTTCTTTCCTCAAAAGATCATTTCAGACACTAATCTACATGGTCCTCAAAGATTATGTCCGGATTTTTATATACACATTGACATTGATGAATTTTATTTAGACAATGACATGAATATTTACTTTGTAAAGTGTTTTTATTTTTTTTATTTTTCATTTAATTATTGTGAATGTGAGGACTATGTGGGTCATTTTTTTTTCTGTTTTCCTTCTTAGTTTTAATCATGATCTGGCAGTTTGAGTAATTTACGCGGCCTACCCAAATGTCCTTTCTTTGGTATTGTTCGTCGAATCGTTGAGCTCCTCAATTTCTGAGTTGAGCTGCACGATTTTTGACAAATGCGTGCACTGATTGGACAGGTCCGCTCAATCTGTGTGGTTCTTTCCTCAAAAGACCATTTCAGACATCAATCTACATGGTCTTCACACGATCTGACCAAGATTTTGTCTGGACTTTAAAAGAGACTGTGACCTCTGAGTTTGTTTCGGCCTTTCTTCTCAGAGTAGTCAGATAGGAAACGCCGACCACATCTAGTTTAAAAAATATGATGACGTGTAAAAGTGTTTGTAAAAACCTACTTACAGAAAATAAATCATTTATCATTTATCATTTATGGTTGGTAAGGATAGTTGGAAGTTTTGAAAAACATTATTCAAATAGGTTCAAAAAAATATGACCAAAACTTACGTTGAAAGATCGCAATGAACGTCTCACTCAGCTTATTCGTCAGCAACGCGTCAGGTAGCTCCCTAAAGTATTGCTTCACCATATCAGCCACATCATGAGCCTGGGCCCCATCGAAGTTTAGGCTGGACTGGTTCGGCTCTATGGTGTTAAGATTCTCTATGGCAAAGCTCGCGTTGGAAGCTCCTGCAGCTTCCACTGTAGTCCGGAGTTTCGCTATCCTGGACTTGACGCCAGCCTTTCTGAAGATACCCATCTGGAAAAAGTTTGAAGGTTGGTTAGTTCAATAAAAGTACTTAGTATATATTTACTTAGAAGTGAAACAAAGTAAATGAATTTCGGGTGCCATGAATTTAGACCAATGTCAGTCAAAATTTTAAAAAACAGGCTATAAACTATTGTTATTTTGTTTTATTCTAAAATTAAAATCATGTGCTTAGACGTCGGATACTCTGAAAATCTTTTTCAGATGATTTGTGGCCACCCTAGTCACAACACAACCTTAAACCAATTATCGTCAACCCCTCTAATGTTGAAATTGATGAAAATATACTTTTTTTTATAAAAACCTTGCCCCACATTAGGAATTTCTCCTGTATTGTGGGTGCGTTTACAAACATTTAAACTCACATACGCGAACAGCCAGCCCGGAACAACTACTTGTAGGTCATACAATTATTTGTTCCGTGCAGGAATCGAACCCGCGACACGCAGCGCAGCAGTCAATCGCTTATCCACAGCGCCAACCGTGCCGTGAAACTTCCCAAGAAGATCATATTGTTGCGCGCCACAATTAATGCCTAGTACATGGCGACAGTAGTTACCACTAGCGCCATCTAGTATCGAGTAGCGGAACTAGTAGTGAAGACCCTTCTAGAAATTTCGATGCAAGAACTTTCTAGAACATTCCCGAACTTTCGACATCTGGTCGATCGGGGCCTGTATGTACTCGAACATTCTAGATGTTTCTACAATGGAAGGTTCTAGAACTCTCTTTGGCGCTATATAAGGCCGAGACGCGCCACGACCGACACAGTTTGGATAAAGCGATCGAAGTGAAAGCATCGAAGCGATATTCAAGTGCGATTTAAAGCGATCAGTAGTGCAATTGTGTTTTGTAATTAGTGTGTTTGACTTGTAATTAGTGTTGATTATTAAAGTGTCATTTTTTTTGGTTATTGAATCGGCAGTTTTTATTGTCACGAACCCGAAGCTCGTAACAATTGGTGTCAGAAGAGGGGATTAAAATGCCGGTTTTACCCAAAGACGACACGGAGGGTATCCGTACCCGGAGTCAACGCCAGCAGGAGACGGACCAAAGGCGATTCGGTGGAACAACGCCAATGGGGTCGGAAGGCCAGCTACCGACCTCGGAAGCCGGCCCGTCCACAGCTGCTCCAGCATCATCAGCGCCAGATTTTGCTGCCCTGATGATGATGCTGCAGGAACAGGCCCGCCGACAGGAGGAACAGGCCCGGCGACAGGAGGAACAGGCTCGTCGGTTGGAAGAACAGCTGCTGCGTGACAGGGAGGAACAGGCTCGTCGACAGGAGGAACAGGCTCGCCGACAGGAGGAACAGGCTCGTCGGTTGGAAGAACAGCTCCAACGTGATAAGGAGGAGCAGGCGCGCCGCCAGGAAGAGCAGATGCTCCTTATGAAGGACCTTCACGCTACCTTCGGGAAAGACATGAAGGAGGTGAAGGATAAGGTTGCTCAACATGACAACCGCCTGTCGGAAGCTGAAACCCGAATCGACCAAGTAAATAATCGGGTTGACAATGTGATGGCTGACGTGAAGCTAACCGTGATGGCTGACGTGAAGAAAACGCTGGATTACCTTAAACTTGGGGATGGAATCGCAGCCCCTGTAGCTACAACACCTTCGCTACGTGGATTTAAAGTGCCACCGTTCGACGGAACTTCTTCCTGGTCGGCCTACAAAATCCAGTTTGAGGCTGTTATGAAGGCGAACGGGTGGAATAAAAGCCAGGCCATGACTGCTCTCACCCTAGGCCTGCGCGACCAGGCCTTAACTGTCCTGGAAGCTCTCGGTAAGGAAGTGACTTACGAGCAGCTCCTTGAGGCATTGGAGGCTCGGTATGGCGACGCTCACCTGGAACACGTGTTTCGTGCGCAGCTCAAGGATCGCGTGCAACGCAGTAACGAAAACCTGCAGCAGTGGGCCCTTGAAGTGGAGAAGCTGGTTCGTAAAGCTTACCAGTCCGTACCTGCACTTATTGATGGAAACCTGGTGCAGGCATTCATCGACGGCATCCGCGACCTTGAAGTGAGAGCTGCTGTGAGGCTTGGGCACCACGGGACGCTTAAGGACGCCTTGGCCCATGCACTGGAGGTGGAAGCTGTGCGGCAGGATCATCGTTCCCATCGCGTCAGGGAGGTTGCAGCAGCTATAGTTCGCGAATGCAATAAAGGATACAGCCCTAGGTGCTACGGCTGTGGGGAAAAGGGCCACCTTCGATCCAGTTGCCCTAAGCGAACTGCAGAAAGAGAAGTCGACCGATCTCCAGAGGGCAGTGCGACTACAGTTCGCGACCGCAATAGAAGTTACTGCCCTAAGTGCTACGGCTGTGGGGAAAGGGGCCACCTTCGATCCAGTTGCCCTAAGCGAACTGCAGAAAGGGAAGATGGCTGGTCTCCAAAGGGTAGTGCGGCTAACAGCACCGCCCAGCAGCAGCAGCAATACGACTTTGTGGTCAAACATCGCAGCGGGAAATCTCATGGCAACACAGATGCATTGTCAAGAAGACCTTGTCCTGAAGACCGCAAGCATTGTACTAGGCAAGAGGATAAGGAAGTGGTACCTGTGAGGATGCTCAGGACAGACCTGAGCAACGAGTGGAAGGAAAGCGTACAACGTGCACAGCAGGAAGATTCGGACATCAAGCCGATTCTGGAGTGGATGAAGGCCAGAGCTCCTAAGCCCAGATGGAGCGACGTCTCAGCGATGAGTTCGATCACAAAAAGCTATTGGGCCCAATGGGACAGCTTGGTGATGCAGGATGGAGTCCTGTGCCGCAAATGGGAAAATGCTCGGGGAGATAGCTGTCATTTGCAAATGGTTGTCCCTAAAGCCCAAGTACCGGATGTTCTACAGCTGTACCATAATGGTTGTTCAGGAGGCCATCTGGGAGTAAAACGGACTCTATTGAAGATACGAGAACGGTTTTACTGGGTCCACTGTCGGGACGATGTCGAGGACTGGTGTCGCAAATGTACAAGTTGTGCAGCTGTAAAGGGACCTCAGACTCGTAGTAGAGGTGCATTGAAATTGTACAATGTTGGTGCACCATGGGAGAGGATAGCCCTTGACGTTGCGGGGCCGTTTCCGGTAAGTGAAAGCGGTAACAAGTATTTCATGGTTGTGATGGATTACTTCACTAAGTGGCCGGAAGTCTTCGCCATTCCAAACCAAGAAGCTTCAACAGTTGCAGATAAACTGGTTCATGAAGTCTTTTGCCGTTTTGGAGTACCCTTGGAGATTCACAGTGATCAGGGAAGGAATTTCGAGTCCCAAATATTTCAGGAAACTTGCCGAGTAATGGGTACTCATAAAACGAGAACAACTTCTTACCACCCACAATCGGATGGAATGGTGGAACGATTTAATCAGACACTGGAGAGATACCTAGCCAAAGTTGTGGAAAATCGGCAACGAGATTGGGACAAGCACATTCAACCGTTTTTGTTGTCATATCGAAGCGCTGTTCACGAAAGTACATCGGTGACACCAGCTTTCGCAAACTTTGGAAGAGAATTACGGCTGCCTGCAGACCTGATCACCGGAATACCACCTGATGCCCCACGCAGTATAACCGAGTATGCAAATGACTTGCGGAACAAAATGAATGACATTTATGAGCACGTCAGACAATCGGGCCAGCAAATGTCTGAAAAGATGAAAACCCGTTATGACCGTAAAATGAACAATAAAGGGTACGACGAAGGTTCACTAGTGTGGTTGCACAATCCAGTCCGCAGCAAAGGGAAATCGCCTAAGCTTCAAGCTAAATGGGACGGACCGTACCGGATTGTGACAAAGATCAATGACGTAACCTACCGGATACAGAAAGGTGCAAGAGGTACTCCTAAGATCGTCCACGTGGATCGACTGGCGCGTTATTATGGGGCCGATAATGCTCGGGACGAGCATGTCTTAGGAGGGGGCAGTGTTGCGCGCCACAATTAATGCCTAGTACATGGCGACAGTAGTTACCACTAGCGCCATCTAGTATCGAGTAGCGGAACTAGTAGTGAAGACCCTTCTAGAAATTTCGATGCAAGAACTTTCTAGAACATTCCCGAACTTTCGACATCTGGTCGATCGGGGCCTGTATGTACTCGAACATTCTAGATGTTTCTACAATGGAAGGTTCTAGAACTCTCTTTGGCGCTATATAAGGCCGAGACGCGCCACGACCGACACAGTTTGGATAAAGCGATCGAAGTGAAAGCATCGAAGCGATATTCAAGTGCGATTTAAAGCGATCAGTAGTGCAATTGTGTTTTGTAATTAGTGTGTTTGACTTGTAATTAGTGTTGATTATTAAAGTGTCATTTTTTTTGGTTATTGAATCGGCAGTTTTTATTGTCACGAACCCGAAGCTCGTAACAATATTCCCAAGATATTTTTCTGTCGCGGCAAAAAGTTGCCATAATAATCAAGTTTTGCAAACATAATGGACTGAAGAACTGACCACCCTGACTATTCACGAACACAAGGAAAACTTACTTGATCCAAAGCGTTGTTTTTGAGCCAGTTCAGCGCACACTGTATCGGCTTTGGTAGCGCATGTCCTGTCCTCTGCAGTGACACGGTTAGGGGCACACCGAACACCGTCTTGTCTGAAACAAAATCAAATAATTTTTTTATTATCTACTCACAAAAAAACTCGTGATTTTCGACTAAGTAAGGAAAGGGTGGGCAATGGAGAAATATCTTCCGTTAGGGCGGCTACATGACCTAAAGCGCGGTCTTTGTCGGACTGCATAGAAAAGAAAGAGAAGTGCGATGACACAACACTGGTAATTTATTGCAAAATATGAAGAAATTATCTATTTACAAAAAATCTATTGTTTGGACTAAAAAATTAAAACACTAGTGCTTTAGTATGTCGCTTGTAAAATAATCGGACAAAAAATCATAATGATTGTATGTATATTACTATGGTTTTTATTGTAAAAAGAAACTTTTTATCTTGATGATTTTTTTCTATCGTATCAAGTTAGTTGTATTATGTTTGCAACACACTATCTACATAACATCCTGAAGAATATCATATATTTTTCTAATTTTGTTTACTGTAGTCGATCATATACTTTTATTGTTTCTAAAACTTGCGTTTTCGGCATTTAGGTCCTGTAAACCCGTTAAAAGGAAAAACTTGACCGGTCAACTTTCAAGGGATGAATAAACTTAATATAAATGTTAGCAAAGCAATACATTTCGATACTATTTTGACAGCCATCGGATTAACGTAAATCTGCAAATGAAAATAAACCCTGTCTCTGCGGGTTATTAGAGTCCAATTTTGAACGTAACTTTAAAAAGAAATTGAGAATGTATATTTTGGCTTTGGGTAAGGATATTAACGGCTTTCATGATTTAGGAGTTTTAAATGTCATATTATTCTAACATATTGGTTTTATTTGGTTTCCAATAGCTTTTGGTTGGAAAACCCTTTTTTCCTGAAATACTTCGAATTCTCATTGTAATGTCGATTCGTGACGTTATCCCAGGTTGCTATGGGCGCGTTTAATCCGCGGCGATTTTTTTCCGCGCACTGTATTTTCAACGCTCTGCTTATTGCCGAGAGTTAAAAATCCAACAGTTACTTTTTGACGCGCTGAGATGTGCTCTGTTGAATTCTCAATCCTCGACTCAACACCGATAGTTGAAAATACAGTGCCGATAAAATCCAGCCGCGATATTTTTTCGTCAGTGCGGACGCGGGTTTATTTGGATTAACTTTATTGGGAGGGAAAATATGATTTATTAGAAAGAGGATGTTATTTCCGTGTGCGTGACTTTCATATTTCTCATTATGTTACATCTTCGTCCCCCTTGAGAGGTATTTACTTTGCCGGACGAATGGGCAAAACTGTCCGTCCTAAATATTCGTTTGATCTCAAATGATATCAGCAGGTAGGATTTTCTTGTCGAAATGTTTTGGTAGTCGTTCAGTCCTTGGAATCCTGTTTACCTAATTTATACTGATGTTGAAGCTTACCTATACTTCTTGGGACAACTCGGGAAAGGTACAGACCTACTTTATTCAATTTAAAAATATGTATTTGCGAATTAAGATAAACATAAATCATATCTCTTACGAAATAACTATGTTTTATAGAACTCTTTTACAATTTTACCAATTACTTTTTGCTTACATACCGAAAGGACATCACATAACACCACGCTTGTAAGCCCAGTAGCGTAAGGCAGAGTTGTACCCACGTGTGTTGGTAGACCAACATTTCTCCAGTTATAGGTATTTACGTCCCTATTAAGAGGCCAGCCTATTGCCATCAAATGGGCGCAAGTCCAGACTCCGGACTGACCAACGAGGCAGATCGTAAGATACGGAAAGGATCTTCTTTATAAACATTACTCTGTAGCGGTATCTACAACGCCACATGCGAACAACGCGTCATACTGACGTCACGCAAAATTCTGCATCTCGCAAGCAGAGTTTACCGCGCAACTAGCATAGATACAACGGCCCGACGTGAATCATCGGGCATTTGCCCGCCAGACACAACACCCCTCTGGTCGGAGGATCCTCCCTTTTCGTTAGTCTGAGTAAACTTTACACCCTGTTCCTCATCCTCTATAACTCTAAGTAGACTGACCTTTATAATCAGGAGTCTTGATCTTCCTGATTAGTTTAGGAAGCTCCCAGTTCCAACCAGACTTGTGCGAAGGACAGTACCGTTCCATGCAGGCTGTCAGCCGAAGTAGCGCCAACTTCCTTAGGATGTGGAGCTGGCCACATGAGAGCGAAGACATTGGCCGGGATACTGGAAAAAGAAAGAATAGTTGTGAAGTTTAGTAAGTTTTAAATGAGGAATACGTTGATTAATCAGTATTTTGACGCAGTTTTTAAGCGTTTGTAAAATTAATGTAGTTTATCTTTATTAGAAAGATCTTCTTTATCAATTCTTGTGGAAGTGTCTTCCAAGAAACTGCACTATTTTTTATGAGTCCTAAAACGATTTTGGAGCAGATACCTATTTATTTGAAGTAGTATTAGTAAAAATCGTTTATTTCAACATTCAATTACAATATGCAGGAATCGTTGGTCCCATAGATATCCGATATATCGATATCCGTGGTTGGTCCCAAAATAGGCACAGTCTGTAGCCTGTATAAAATTTATATTTACTGTTTTGAGTACAAGTCACTGGGCTTCAATTTATAGAATTTGATAGGAGAATTAAGCACCTTTCTTGCGTTTTTTTTTTCATTTTATGAAAAAAACATTTTGTTATATTTATTTTTTTATTGCTGAATGGGCTCGCTCTTGACCTCGATCACGCCTGATGGAAAGCGATGGATGATGTCTATGGTGTAACGAGCGTGCCCAGAAGATGCCTAAGGCTCTGGAACTCCCACGCATCGAAGAAACATAGCAGGCTGCTTGACGTCGGACTCCGGTGGGAGGGTGGTCGCAAACCAGGCGGGCGTTAGCCCTACCACCGCGAGGAAAGAATTGGCCAGTCAAATAAGGTGTTGGGTGTGACTGCCCAGGATGCGCCGAGCGCTCGGTTCAGTTGAGTAACTGGCGGAACAAACTGAGCTACACGAGGAGCCTTCTTCATGCATCCCAAAAAATGTAAATGTTTCTAACTTACGGTACGAATCCGGGTCCTTCTGGTTCGGGGTCGGCGTCAAAGTGTTGTTGGCCTTCGGTCCGCCGTTTAGCGTGTTCGTCCTAAACGAGTACCATCGCTGTATGTTGTTCCTGAAAGTTAGAAGGTCGATTTGTAAGTTTGTATAATATATTGTTGAGTTAGAAACTAGGAGAGTTTGTGTCCTGAAAATGAATTCCGGGTCAAGTCTTACTACTGACTCTTAAGACCACAAACTACTGAGACTATTATTTTCAGTTTCGAAAGGAATGGGTTCCGATCAAATATCGGGCGGCGGGCAGAATTACAGTGGTCTCCAAAATTTAGTTGACATATTTCCACTTCAGCTGTGATGCCACATCTATTTAAATAAAATAAAGTAGGAATAGTTACATCCATACTTAATATTATAAATTCGAAAGTAACTCTGTCTGTATGTTACTTTTTCACGCCTAAACCACTTAACGGATTTCGATAAAATTTGGCAGAGAGATAGATTGCATCTCGGGGAAGGACATTAAGATAGTTTTTATCAACATACCTCGCGGGCGAAGCCGCGGGCGGAAGCTAGTCATTTATAACTCAAGAACCACGGGACCGATTTTTATGACCTTTGGTTTGTTGGATTTGTCTCCGCCTCGAATAGCAGAATAACTATTAAAACAAGGGAAAAATTGACGAAAAAATAATAATGAAGATAATTTCATTCCCTCATACATTTTATATGGAACGGCTTCTTTGATGATATCTTGAGAACGGATTGACAAATTTTAAGATAGGCTATTCCCACGCCGGGCGTGGACACATGTCTACGGTACGGCACCTGTCACCGTGTAACGGCACGACGTTGCTACCGGGAGACGGCGCGGCGTCGTGCCACGGCACGGCAAGGCAGGTATTTTCAAAACTTGATATGGACATTCTAAATATTCGTAAAATTATTCATCACCACATATTTTCAGCGCTCCATATTTCCTCTCAAAATGACTTCCATCATGTTTCATTATATGTAGAAAGATGGATTCACCCAATATTTTCTTTGATTCAGTTTTTTCTTCATTCGTTGCCTTAGTAACAGGAACAGAATCAATCGCGGTCCATATCAAGACAAAAACTGAACAATGGTTGCTGCCTTGTGCCCGCGGTGCACCGTACACGGCACCGTGCCGCGGCACGACGCCGTGCCGTCTCCCGGTAGCGGCGTCGTGCTATTACACGGTGGCCGGTGCCGTACCGTAGACATGTGTCCACGCCCCAAGGGATTACTTGATTTTTTTTTTTGATAAGTCATAGATAGTTAAATTAGTCAATAATAACGTTATAGCAGTTCAAATATTTGCATCGCTAGAATTTTAAATCATAATGTGGTCTATCGCAGCTGAAGTGGAAAATTGTCAACTAACTCTTGGAGGTCACTGTACGCATATTTTGCAGATTTCAGTAGGCAGCGAAAACCACACCCCATCAAGTGGATATACTACATCCTACGTCAAATATAAAAGTCTCTTGTTCTTGGTTACTTACTTCTTACTCTTCATGTCCAGACTATCATCGTCATCATCCTGGTCTCCATCATGAGACCTGGACCCTGCAGAGTTGGGGCTGCTGTCTAGTTCAGAACTCCTGGATGCCGACTTATCTCTCTTGAGACTTCTATCACGAAACCTGGAGACAAAGAAGAACGTTTAGTTTCTCTAATGGTAAAAGATGACCAGCACAAACTATTGAAAGACGATGGATTTCGAAAATGTCTTATCATTTCAAAGTAATTAAAAATGCATGAACCCGTGGAGCCTAGGTAGATACTTGTGTCATATTATTTTAATATTACATCATTAATATTATTTATTTATCATTAAACTATTTACAAATAATATTATCGTCTATGAGTCATATAAGATAATAATATTTGTAAACAGTTTAATGATGAATTAAAAAAAACATACGAAATCTTGCACAACGAAAACAAGACCAGAGCCTACCAACAACCTATCATTGGTGACGTAACGGCAGACAGCCCTCGTGTTAATGACGTTACTGCAACATCACGTCACTATAACATTGCAATATTTATCATCACATCAATAAGACCAAAAAAATCTTCCATCCAAAACTGGTCCGTATATCCATAATTTCACAGCACACTCACAAAACGTCTTTACCACAAAACATCACTATTTACCAACAATATAACGAATACGGCATAGCCAACACTGACATTAGTATGCCAATCAGGTTTTGAGCATTGTCCATTACTGCGACACTCATTTTAAACTAATGGCTACCAGTTGGACTAATTACTCTTCACGCGGTAATGTCGTTTTCTATTATGGCGTCTGTGTCTAGATTTGCTTTTGAGTTTCTTTTTTCTGTCTAATATTCTGTTCCACTAGCACTCCTTGTGAGGCTTGGCAAAGAAAGAACCACACCGTTCGATTCTCTACTTGTCTAAATAATGAAGAAAGCGTAGTTTGTTTTTGTCTTCCATAGCGTTGTTACCTTATTTTTTACTCTGTTTAACTTCATCAGTGTCTCTAATGACGACATAATGTCGTAAGCACTATTGAGTGTGTCAAGCGTTGTATGGATGTTATTATACTTGTGTTTACCTCTTTGTTCATTGTAATGATAATTGATCTCTCCTATCGTATCAGCATATACTTGAGAATGAACTATTCCATGGTGAAAATATTTATCATTCAGAAGGCAGCCACATGGCGACCCTCACGCAGTGTGGTAGATGATGTCAGACGATTATTTGGGGACCTTTTTAGAATTTGCCCCTTGTAAAGGGCTTAGGGGCTCGTGGCTAAATAATAATAGGAGTGAAGCAACGCTTGCCGAGATCGGCCCGTGAACGGGTTCCCATCCATTACATACCAGAACTGCAAACCGTGCTTCGAAAAGCACGTTATGCAGTTGGTCCCGCGTTCGATAGTCGTTACGGGTAGTCAAAAGTCCGAAAGTCTGACAACCAGTCTTGCCAAGGGGTATAACGTGTTAGCCAGTAACTGGGTTGTGGAAGTCGGATAGGCAGTCGCTCCATGTAAAACACTGGTATTTAGCTGCATCTGGTTAGACTGGAAGCCGACCTCAACATAGTTGAGGAAAGGGTCGGCAGATTGATTTTTGCTTATAAGAATAGTTTTTGCATCCGTATCTTCCACGTGACGACAATATGTGGAGTATCACTGACACTTCTCTTCAATATGATGGAAACCTTTGATTTATTGAGTAGCTGTTTGTAGAGGACGCAGGCAAAATACATTATCCTTTGTTTTGCAAGCGTCCTATTCAAACTAAGGTCCAAAGAAGCCTGGAATAATGTATCCACAAGGAAAATCTTGTGTACCTTAAAGGTACTTTCAAGTAGGGATTATCTGGATCTTTGGGTGTGAATATTTCAGTTTTGATGCTGCTGTGATAGAATGTCTAGAACTCAATGTAAAATCTTCAGTATATTCAGATAAATTTATATCTGAATATACTTTGTCTATAACATGTATAGACAAAGTGATATATTGTTTGGCATATAGTGACATTTCGTATAATGTCGTGAGGAAAGTTTTGAGTATGAATTTCGATGACTATAAGAGTGGGGGAAGACCCAATAAAAGATGGATGGACTGTGTGAATGATGATATGGTTAGAAAGAGAGTGACTACCGAGATGACGACTAATAGAGAAGTATGGAAGGAAAAGACTTGTTGCGCCGACCCCAAACAAATTGAGATAAGGATAGGAGATTGATGACATTTCGCTTTGTGAAATGCCAATAAATAAGAAGGTCTGGTACATTTTGAGCAACGCCGTCAACTTAAAAATTAGTATAAATATATTACAAACTTAGAGATATAAAGCACTTTAATCGTTTTACCAGAAAGTCAGCCTTGACTAAAATATTACATGAACAAAAATATACGTGCTTGTAAGATCTGATGAATATATTGTTGAGTATCGGATTTATATGACCGGAGCACTTATGCCAGTTGTATTATGAAACCCTTTCTAGGATTCTTACAAAGTCTAAAATGGATTCAAGATCAACTGACTAGCACAAAAACAATATTTTAAAGAATAAATTAATGATATAATAGGTTCAGGATTTTTTTTGAGTGAATATTGCGTGTCTTAACTTGGGTCAAAAAAAATTATCTTCTTTCTTTATTTCTATTATGATGCCAGTATTTTTTTGATGGCGTTACTTACAAGTGTGTACAACTTTACACCAATCCGCCATCGAAGCGCAACAATGAAAGTTAATATAAGAACCGTTACTTACTTCTTCCCATCATTTCCTAAATTGAGCGAGCTGGTCCTTATAGCCTGCCGTCGGTGATGAGTGTGACCTGGTGACTTCTGGACCTCTCGGAGTATCTCAGGGTCTGGCTTCAGGTCCACTGGAGACGGGGGCTCTACGTAAACCTGGTGATGAAAAAGACGAAGTTAAAATTTTACGGTTCTTGAAGCATTTTTGTTTATGTTTTTAATGAACGCCTTGGTGAATGAATTGAGCAAATTGTGTGCAATAAAACGTTGCTGTAAGGTTTCCTACAAAGACGTCCCAGCCGAAACAACCAACAGTATCAAGTAACTTATCGAACATTCTAAAAACAAAAGACGAATAACGAACATGTATCGCTTTTCCAAAATACAGAAACTACATTAAATACATAAGAAAGTTCTTAATGAAATAATAAGATAATGTTGATCCTTTTCGCAAAGAACCAAGAAGACAGATAAAAGAAGAAGTAATTAACTTGAAACTTGATAACAAAGTTCCATCTATGACAGATATGTTATTAAGTGGCCTCGCGGAGACAAGATTACATCGCACGAGATAAGCGAAACTTATGTAATAGTTGAAGCTCCAGCGAGTTTCCGCAAACTATTCGCGGTAGTTAGGAAGCACTATAGGTTTTGTTGTAGATATGAAGACGTAACATTATCGTCAAGCCTTATAATTATATTCGAAAATGTCAGCCAATTATTTACCGATACATTTATGATATGAAGGAACTGACATATAGTCTCTACTTGTAGTTCAACTTGTTAATTCAAAATTATGAAATCTTCTAAATAAACACTCACCTCAGCATTTTGATGTGTATTATGATCCTTATAATAATTATGTCTCCAACTAGCAGGCTGGCATTCAGAATCGCTTAGAGCACTAGAATCTTCATTCTTGATCCCTCTATGGAAAATCCTCTTAGCTCTTCCTAATTTTGACTTCGAACTCTTATTGCTGGAACCCATGCTTCCATCCGAGGCATAACTTGAGTCATCTCCAAAGGGAGCGTTTAGGACATAGGATTGTTCTAAAGGAGCAATAGGTGATGGAGGCATGACAGTCATTGGTGACGGTGGCTGAGTTCTGATTGCTGGAGCATGTAAAGGAGAACTATGGAAATCTGGGAAAGGGAACGCCGTAGGTGTAGTAGGAGTCATGTCAATGTAACTAAGGTCAGCATATTTGTCTTGCTGGACATCTAAGAAATGGGGGGAGGATACGATGACTTCTGTACGGTTCTGCCGTTTTCTTCTTCTTGTTTTGAGGGATTCAACTCTTCGAAGTAAGGCTTTTGCTCCGTCTCGGAGTCTTTCGGAGCCTGTGCGTCGGAAACGTGTGCCTGTTTCTTCTTCATCTTCTTTGTCGCTTGGTAACTGTATTACTGTTTGGCCTGGTACTGTTAATCTGTAAAGAAGAGTTACATTATAATATGATGGAATTACAATTTTTTAACCGATTTCAAAAAAAGGAGAAGGTTCTCAATTCGGTGGTATATTTTTTTATTTCCTCCTAAAATTCTGAAGAATAATGTTTCACGTGTTTGTTTAACTAAATCACACCATTCAAATGCTCAACTAAAATGTTTCTCGCCCAACTTGAAACATAAGTCAAAAACATCCCAAAGAAGCATTTGCAACTCGGAACTGCAAACACCATCTTAAAAGCACTACCTCATCTCCATGAACTTCATAAGGCCTATTATGGTCTCAGAACTCTCAGAGTAACTCCAAACTTCGAAGGCTCAAGTACAAAGTTTTGCAGAAACTCGTCAAACTAATGGACAACAATTTATACCGTTATAATACAAAATTTAGGCGAGAATTAATCAAAGCTAAGGTGGTTTCTCAATAATGGCATTATCGAAGTTTGAGAATAGGTTACAGTTCGTCCTACGGAATCTCAATTTAAAAAAATTAATAACAAGAACAACGTTTTAAAAATTTTGTGGTAACCATGGAATTCGGCATGGTGACCCAGGGGTAACAGCATCGATTTACGAGATGTAGGACACGGGTTGGAATCCAGACAGGCGCTTTACTATGTGTAAATAATTTCATGACCGCTGCTCTCAAAAAGGTGAAGGGAAACATTGTGAGGAAACCGGCATGTCCTAGAACCAAAAATTTGACGACATGTGACATCTACCAACCCGCACTGGGCCTGCGTGGTAGATTACAGCCCTCTTGAATGGGGGCCTGTGGAAACATTATAGGCTGATTATGCTATGGAATTTCTTGTTCACTCTTCTCCATAGGAAAGAATCTACCTTTAGATCGGGTACCTAACTCTATCTTAGTAGCTAACAGACTGACTCCTAGACATGAAGTGCCGAGAATGGTTTCATTAAAACAAATGTTTTGTCTAAGGTAAAGATAGTATCGAATAAAGATGGTAAAGATACTAAAAATTAAATCAACAGCATCTGCAGTTCGTGCAAGCTGTTAAACGTCAGATGTTATTGACAATGAGCTAGCGATCTGTCCATAGCGATCTGTATACTTGAATATATTATGCAACAATCTTAAAGAAATAAATGCTCCATGAACTTAAACCCATAGCTAGTAGTTCCTGGTTCCCATTGAGAACCATAGTTCTAGTTAGTTATTGACGACATGACAGAGACGAAAAACAGCGTTGAAATATGTAAAAAGGGCGCGTAAAAAGTTTTTGTAAAATTAGTTAAACGCCGAAATTAATATTATAAGTAGGTAAATACCTTTTTCATCTCTCATACTCGGAAAGTAGTGTTTGTTTGATCCAAATAGCGGGTGGAAAACGCTGCTTCCCACCCTTGGGCGGGAAAGACTCATAGTAATTGCTTCCCTCCCTAGGGCGGGAATGAAATTTAAAAATAGAACTAAATTTAGGTAGTCAGCTCAATCAGACATACGACACCCTTAATTGATTATGTAAATATTTATTATGCTACCCATCAAATCTTATGAATGTGCGTTAATAAGGAGAGTTGGATAAAAAGCTCATATGTTAACGCCATTAAATCTTTCTTATTTAGCGCACAAGATAATAATTTACCTTGAATAAATTCAACATACATAGGTACGATAATCGCCATTTTGATGTCAGTTGTGGTCGAGGCTAAAAAACATAAAAATTGGGGATTTCGAACATCCTGACTTTACCATATGGGGCTGTGAATATACATCATTTAATTATTTGATGAATTTATCCATAGTTGACTGGCCCGTTGGTCTAGCGGTTAGTGGCCCTGACTGCTATGCCGGAGGTCGTGGGTTCGATTCCCACCCAGGACAAATGTTTGTGTGATGAGCATGATCATTTGTTCTGTGTCTGGGTGTAATTTATCTATAATATGTATGTATTTAGAAATATATAAGTATGTTTATCAGTTGTCTAGTACCCATAACACAAGCTCTGCTTAGCTTGGGACTAGACGGCGTTGTGTGATAGTTGTCGAATATATTATTAGTTTAAGGTAAATAAGTAGTGGTAATGAAGTTTTTTTGATATCTAATGTCGAAGTTTCGCGCCAATCGTGTGTACATTTTTACTTTTCACAAACACACACACAGATGTAGATAAGATTTAAAATGTGACAAATGTTATTGATAATATTATAAACAACACGAAAATGCCCAGGTTTTAACGTAATATTCAAACACAGGTTCAATAATACGTATTAATCATTACCACTACTCAATTTGTGTTCAAAATCGCCGATCATTATTGTCTTTTTTTATTACAATGATGTGTGTGAAAGCGATTATTCCAAACAATTTTTTTTTTAAATTTCGATTGACTCGAGTAATTAATATGACGAATGTAATCGATATTTGAAAATAAAATAAAATTATTTTAAGCAATAAATACAATAAGCATTGCTTATAATAATGATTTATGCTTTTCTACTATCATTTCAATCTCTTCTAATATCATGTCAATAACAGACAGGCCATAGGTACCTAATTTACTGAATTTCGCGCCGAAATGCTTCTATAATTGAATTTATATTCGGAATGCGCTCGCTGTTTAAAATTATTTTAATTTATTGGACAATTATTTATTGTGGATTTTGTTTTTGATACTTTCTAATAGTTTACTACAGAATTCCCAGTAAACATTTTTTAGGTAGGCTTACCAGAAGTTTTTTTGAGAATGCTGATAATTAATTAATTCTATAGATTGGATATTCTGCAAACACTTTACATTTCAATACATTTTGTTAGTTTAAAGAGTTTTTATTCAGGTTCTACAATTTTTTTTATAGCGAGTATCGATTAGGATGTATGCAAATTTTGAATCGAAATAAGAAAGTTGGGTGGACGGTCAGCACTAAAAAGTGTCACGTCGCAACACATTTTTTAGTAATTTTTATCAAGATTATCGTGTTTTCTAAGTAATTTATGAAAAATGGTAAAAGTAAGAATGCAGACAGAATGATAATAATACGGGCCCTAGTAAGCGGGACGGCCCGCGGTGGTGACACAGAATCTTGAGTAGATTCTGTGGCGGTGACGTAGCGTGTTCCATACTTCAAATTTAAAAGACTATTCTATAGGTACTATTTACTCATGTTATTATTATTATCAATAAATATTTTAGAAAAACTACTATTTTTTACTTTCCTTAAATTCGAAATGAAAAGTAGAGTGTTTAACGCGGGTGAAAGTCATCAATTCCCACTCGGACTATAGCCGCCCTCGCTGCGCTCGGGCGTCTAAATGCCTCGTATGGGAATTGATTCCTTCCGACCCTTGTATAACAATCTACTATTTTGTTCGTCTGAATAATTTAATTTGTACTTTGCAAGCCAATTATTTCTGTGCGATGTTTTGTGTTCAAAGACTAGAATCCCTGAGCGTGGCAGCTTTCAGTAATTAAGGGGACGAAAAAAAAATCGTTACTGTTGATTCTGATAAGAGACGAAGTTAAGTAGAAAGATTCTGCCACTTTACCACTGTCAACTAGAGAGGTCGCGTGGACAAAAAGACCAAAAATGCCAAAATCGACACAACAGTTTATAGGACTAATTGCCATTAATAATTCCTACAAGCCTCTGCAGACATAAACAAACACCAAGTTATCACACAACTGCAAAATCTTTATGATAAATTGAACGATAAAAAAACTTTTTTAATATCCGCCACAAAAACATAATAATCACTTAACATCACAAGCCCATTACCGAATTAGACTAACAACGGAAATTTTCCAATACACTTAATTAACTTTTATTGTTCTTAAGTAGAAAGTTTTGCTTCCGTTAGTATCATTAGAAAGTATAAATTTTGGTGTATCATCTTCTTCTTATCTAAATTTTGTTAAGGTAAGTGATTTAGATGCATATTTTACTCTGCTGGCAACAAATTTGGAGTTCCTTATGATAGAATGAAATACTCTTTATTATGTATACTATACATATTATAGATATAAATTTAGAAATTTTACAAGGGTTGACACAATGGGTGGTCTCATCACTAAAAGCGATCTTTTAAAGACAACCTTTGTACGAATTTAGAGAGAAAATAGAGACAATACTGCAGGTAGCATGTGGTGTACTAGTTATATACATACAACATATACTTATCTATATAAATAAATATATACAATAATAATCGTACAACAAGTGCAAAGACCATAATAAATGACGTTTAAGGAGAGAGATAGTGTTTTTTTAACATAATTTTAAAAAATGGGCACTCCTTCTTCGAATATGATAAATAGGTTTAAGAGTGAAGACAAATTGTTAACGTCCGAAGATAAATGAAAATTAGGTTTAGATTAATAAGGATTTGCTGGCAGTAATTTGCTGTGAATGGCTGAACTGGAATAGATATTATTGGTAGACGTGTATGGGTGTTGTAAGAGGCGATTAGGGAAATTATTGAAGGTGGGTGATTACTGATTATGTTACAGTGCGGAACTTAGTTGTCGGCAGGATTGAATTAATAGGTGGAATGGTGGACTAATGGATCTCACAGACAGGCACCAGGCGATATTGCGACACGGTTCAGCGATATATATCTGTAGTACAATTTCTAGAGTCGCAATGCGACATATTTCGCGTCGTGCGTCAAGTCGCGTCTGTCTGGAAGCCTTTAATTGACCCTGATTATAGTCGTTTTTCTTATAAACCCGACATAGTCCACTGCTATTTATGGTTTTACATGTAGCATCACTTACAAATACAACTTAACATAACGTTACAACATAACATAACGCCTGTAATCTACAAAGGGTTAGGCAAAGGTGTACCTATAGTACACCCATTATCATCATCATCATCATTTCAGCCGAAAGACGTCCACTGCTGGACATAGGCCTCCCCCAAGAAGAGGGGGGGTTTGCCATAATCGCCACGCTTGGCAGGCGGGTTGGCGATCGCAGTAAGGTATGGTGGTGGAATGCATAGAGAACGCTGCTGCCCATTCTCCGGTACGACCATTAGTCGCCTTTTACGACACCCACGGCGGGAAGTATGGGGTGGTGCTATTCTTTAAGTCTGGCACCACACTGACCACCCACATTTTATGTAACTCGGTTTCAAATATTGATATTTAATTATGGCTTCTTTAATATTTACCAATCCAATTGGTATTGCAGCTTTCCTCTCTTAATAATATTAGATAACAATTATCGTCTTCCCTTTCATTCCCAAATAACTATTTGAGGTTGCCGTATTTGTCGCAGTGATCATTTTCTTTATCAAAGTGTAAACTGTTAAATAAATCTTTTACAAAATTTATTAAAATTATAATATCGTTTAAATCTATTTACTTAAACCATTAAACCATTGGCTTTTAAGTCTACTTCTGCTAAATTAATTCCCTACGGATCGTTTACTTGGCTGGTGTATTCGAACTTGGCCGTGTATTCACGAACTCACTCAATTATCGCGTCAAATTCACACTCTAACAATTAAAGTTACATTAAGAGCTTTCCGCTCTGTATACGTACGCCCTTTATGTAGGTTATTGGAGCCGCCGCAATACATAAGGCGATGGTCTGATTGCTGGCGGTTACTATGATTTCTTTAAGGTAGAAATTTCTGTTTTCTGCAACTTTTCATTTAACACGGCAGTTATAATTGATTTCTCTCTGTCTAATTGTGTACTGCTTCCGCAGCAAATCGCTGCGAAGCGGACGGATCTCCGGCGCGATCTCATGGCGGCATGGAAAGAGCGACTGTCGCAACCCAGCGCAGGGCAAGCGGCGATAAGACCCCTCTTTGAGGGGTGGCTAGAGAGGCGCCACGGCGCCCTCACCTACCGCCTGACGCAGGTCCTCACCGGACACGGAAGTTTCGGGAGGTTCCTGCACATCATCAGGCAGGAGGAAATGCCCGGGTGTCACCATTGCCAGGATCGCCCAGAGGACACGGTGGAGCACACGGTGGAGGTCTGCCCCGCTTGGGCGGAGCACCGCCGTGTCCTCGTAGAGGCGATCGGCAGCGACGGCGACCTCTCGCGTCCGGCCCTGGTGCAAGCCATGGTCCGGGGCGAGAGGGAGTGGGAGGCAGTCACCTTCTGCGAAGCAGTCATGCTAGCTAAGGAGGTGGCGGGACGGTTCAGGGAGAGAGCCTCCCGTCTCAGCCGCCGCGGGGGACGCCCCAGGCGTCGGGAGCCGCGTGACGACTCCCGGCCACCGTAGGCGCGGGCCTGCGGGCGGAGAGTAATGGGTAGCTCACCGTCCGATCAGGACCAGGCCCGTGCCGGACGGCGCGTAAGTGTTCCACGCGCGCCTCAAAGAGATGTCAGCATCGAGGAGGGGCCCCTTAGGGCCGAAGCCTGCCGGGTCAGCGGGATTGTCCGAAAGGGTTACCGCTGGCCCGGAACATAAAGGGCTAAGGAAGGAACACGGGTGGGTTTTAGTCAGTAAGAGTCTGACACTCCCTTCCGCTCCACCCAGAGCGGGAGGAGTCATTTGATGACTTCCCATCCGAAAAAAAAAAAAAAAATTGTGTACTGCTCTGGTAAATTAAATTATATATTTTAGCATATTTCCTGGCTACTGTAGAGCGTCACATATAGTTTAAATCTTGCAATGACAAAAAATAACCGGTAACGGAACGCATTCATTTCCCGCTCACTGTTCTATTATCTGTGGACTCCGAAACGATTCGAAATGACCGAGACGGTAAAATTACAACGTTGCTCTTTCGGTGGAGAAAATACTCTGTCAAAAGAACAATGTTGTATTTTTGTAAATGGCGGCGCCGGCCGGGCTTTTGAGTTGATTCCTTATAGATTACGTAATTTAACGGATCGAAGGACCACTTAAGAACAATCAGTTTCAGGAGCTTGAAATTTGCTAGTTCATGTGACTTGAGTTCATGTGATTTTCTTGGAAATTCAACTAATTCTAAAACTATTATTATTGTCAACACCGGTTGTTATGCTGAGCTATAGCCATTGTGCGTGGATGTGACGCATATTTTCCCCCAAATTGCTATTCATTTTTTGTGCTTGTTTTCTTTTTCTTCGTCATGTTTACCGCAAATAAATGTATTTTCATTTTTCTTCTTTCTTCTATTACACGATATTTTTTTAATTATTATGTTAAGTCACATTGTATTTCCAATCCGTCTCGCTCTCCGCTATCACACAAACCTAACTCCATTACCAACCTATCATTACTGAAGGTTTAGCAATCCAAAATTGAATCGTGATAGGTGAAGGGAGTATACTATGTAGAACAAATGGACTGTGGGCTTAATTATAGTCATTGCACGGTCCGGACCGTCACTTTGATGATGTTTGCTAAGAGAACATTATGAGTTTCTTAGTCAATAGAGTTTCTATTAGTACGAGTAGTAGGAAGGGCGAGTGATGTGACGAGAACAAAAGCGTGAAGGATATACGATTGTTAATTTGTATCGTTGGGTTTGAATGCCACTTGACATGTATTACAATAGTGGCCATTCTCTGGATGGGTGACCGTACTTGTCAGGTTTACATAGCTTATAGTAATTTTTTGTTTAAAACAGTCTTTCTAAATTATTAAAGTTGCAGTCCGGACCAACACTTTTAATGATGTCTGCTTAGGTACCTTCTATTTAATGAATTTAGTGCTAATTTCTATTAGTAGAAATGGCGAGTGTAACAACAACAGAAGCATTTTGTGGCTGAAATTGTTAACAACTTACAAGCGTAACAAGTTAACAACATAACGGAACAAGTTAACAACTTATGGGTAAGACAAAGGCGTGTAGTGTTACAGTTACGGTTTGCTTATAATAGTTTTGACAACTGAGGGGCCCGTGGCTAAATAATAACAGCCGCACAGGTCGATCGATCTGGATAAGCTACGCTTGCCGGGGTTAGTCTGTGGATGAGTGACCATCTTTACATACCGAGACTCCTCCGTGCTTCGGACAGCACGTTAAGCCGTTGGTCCCGGCTGTCGTCCTTGGATCTTTGACAGTCTCACCAAGTCGTCTTACCAAGGGGTATCGTATTATTCAGTAACTGGGTTGTGGAGGACAGATAGGCCTAGTGGCTCCATGTAAAATACTGGTATCCAGCTGCATTCAGTTAGACTGGAAGCCAACCCCAACATAGTTGGGAAAAGGCTAGGCAGATAATAACATAGTTTTGACAACAAATAGAAATTTCTGAAGGGTGGCACTTGTGACAAAATGAAAACAGCAAAGGTCTTTAAAGTACACACACACACACACACTGTCAGTTTGAATGGGAGGCCATTTCCAAATTAATTCTAAACGAAACTTTACGGTCTAATTACTGCAATAGCGCTTCAGACATTCTCTTTGATAATGTTTGTTAAGGGACCATTATGAGGCGCTTAGTCAATGGAGTTTCTATTAGTAGTTGGAAGGGCTAGTGATGACAGCGTACAAGGGTTACAACAGACAACACTACCCTAATTGCGTAACACATTTTCAAACACATTCTGAATCATTTTCAAGGATATTGCTATACCATTGCTTCGAAAAATTTGTCGGCTCAACAACGTACTTAAATAAAGAAATGAATGTTGATGAACTGTCAAAATGCCATTGCTACTGTTACCCAGGCTTCTGCGGGGTAATTACACAATTACCCCGTAAAATCCAGGGTATGACAAAAGCGTCTTGTTATACAGTCAGTTTGCTAATAATAGTTTTGATGACACTTTGGAGAGCCGTCCAAAAGTCTACGGTTGCTAACTAACAACAGTACGGTACGGGTCTGTTTTCGAGGATAATTACTGTTTTCAAGGGTAAGGGGCACTTGCTGCGTTCATGATGGGTCACCATTCCCGAACAAATTTCCAAGGTTGCCTGGAAGAGATCGCAGAAAGCGATAAGGCCGCCCATTGTATGTTTTGTATTAGTAATCGTATTTTTTTGGATATGTATTTTCTGATGTACCTACACCTTTAAATAAATAAATAAATTAGTTGCCATTTTTTGTCATAAAAAAAAAACTGCACGAATAGGTTTTTGAGGCAGTGCATGCCTCGATCTCTCTGAAAATGGGTAACCATTACAAATATATTTTTTCGTTCTTTTCAATCTCATATTCCTGTGAATACTTACTTTAACTATCTTCGCAAGCTACTAAAGTTGTAATGGGTTAGTTCCGTAGAAGTATGCGATGGACAGTTGCGGCCTTTAACCCCCATTAAACTAACTGTTACGTCTTTGACTGATGCCGATGCGATTAAGCACTACTGATAGATTTTACAGCACGAATTGAGGCTATGAAAGAGACACTTTCATGTCGAAAATGATTGAAGAATCGACTGTTAGGGAATTTATTTCGATTGCAGTTTTTTTTAATATTCGCCGATTGTTTAATAGCTAGATGTATTATATCTGAGAAAAGATATTGTGGTATGCCAGCTTTTGTTTAGAAAATTATGACAAACTGCCAAATTTATTATTCCGATAGAAATTATTCGACTATTGAAAATGAGTTGGTAACCAAACTCACACTGTTATATTTTTAGTAGTTAGCGAATCTTTAATTACGAAGAGGATTTATAAATGACCTTTTAAGGACCATCCAGTAACGCTTCGGTCCTTTCACCCATCATGTATTTTTTGTAAAGTAAGTTTTAAGGCTCCTATAAACAGACGCGACACGCGATATAATCGCGCGCGACACAAAGGCACCGCTTGTTGCGCGACTTGCGGTGACTTTGTGTCGCGCGCGATTGTATCGCGTGTCGCGCCTGTTTGAAGGAGCCTTAAGTTGATTGCAATCAAGGAACAAAATCTACTTCGGAAGAAATTTGAGACTGTGATTTGTGTGTTGTGAAAGTGATTAAGTACTTAAATTACTCGTATCGTGAGTACACAAACACGGCAGCGCGTAACAAGCTAACCCACAAAAACAATACCCCCAGGCGAGAATCGAACCTTCAACCATTCACTGCCATCCCAAAAAAATAATAAACACAAAATTTCATAACACAAGATGTTACTTAACTTCATAAAGAAAACGACTCGTCATACTATCATAAAAGAAGTACCGGTCAACGACATTTTAACTGATTCAACGATACGAATCCGTTCCGTTACGCGTCAGTATCATTCCACTTAACATTCCAATCAATCAGTTGTAACAATCAAATTAATAAGCTCGCCTAAAATATCTATAATCATCTGTAAGTGTTAATGAGGATGTGCTTGTGGGCTTTAGAAGCAGCGTGGTTTATAAAAGCTGTAGCGTATTTCGTAGCGTATACCTACTTACTATGTATTTGCATATCTACATATCTACGAAAGCACTATGAAGAGCCTTTACGCCGTAGGGCATTTCATACAAACTCTCAAGCCCTTATTTTTCAAAACTAATGAACCGATTTTAATGAAACTTCATACGCATAAGCAGGATACAAAGGACTAAAAAGTTAGTAGAGAACCTTTTCGAAAAATAATGTTACAGCCAAATTAGACCGATTTTAAATTTTATATAGAAACAGAGATTTCCAGTTATCTTTTTTTAAATAAGACATTTCGAAAATGTTCTCTACTAACTTTTTAGACATTTGTATCCTGCTTATGCGAATGAAGTTTCATTAAAATCGGTTCATTAATTTCGAAAAATAAAGGGCTTGAAAGTTTGTATGAAATGCCGTACGACGTAAACGCTCTGAAGTGGTGGACTGTCTTTTATAATTTTGACGTTCGAAAAGTGCTGATTCTCAGCCTAGTTTGAATAACTGACTTTTGATTTTGATTTTACAATGCAGTGGAAAATATTGTTTTGGAAACTGGCGTTTACAAAACAATATTTTCTGCTGCATTGTATCTGTTATAGCTTTGATGGTAAGCAAAGGCTTGATTCAAAAGAAGGAAAAGATCACACTAGCAATAAAATTTAGCGAAGTTTACTTTAAAAAGTTGTCTAAAATAATTTTAAATGAGAAAGAAGCAAATATTTAATGGTTTTTGTGTATCTCTATAAAAACCATGTCTATATTCTTAAAAATCTATTTAAAAACCAAATGATATTTGGTAAAAGACTAGCTAAAGAATCGCTGTCCGCTAAAGCCGTTTTAATGGCCTCAAACTAACAGTACTTCTGAGTCTTCACACTAAAATAATTGGCCCTTGATTGCGCAAATGATTGATATTTGAGATACAAAAGGCTTCAACTCACTGTTCAGTACATAATTAAATTGATATCCGTAGCTGAATCCATACTAATATTATAAATGCGAAAGTGTCTCTTTCTGTCTGTCTGTTACCTCTTCAGAATCGATTTAGATGAAATTTGGTATAAAGATAGTTTGAGTCCCGGGAAAGGACATACGATAGTTTTTATCCCGATATTTCTACGGGATCGACACTTATGCGGGCGTGGCTAGTAATTAACATAACACTCATATTTTTTTACCCGACTGCCGGTATGTTTGTATGTTCATCTGTTCCCTCATAACTTCAAACGTACTTATAATAATTTGACAGATGAGGTATCGTTAGAAGCGTCTTGACCGTCCGCTGGTTATAGGCTATGTGACGTCACACTAAATTCAATACGGCGCCCTCTAGAGGACCTAAATTAATGAATTTAAAAATAAATATTTTGGGATGGTGCCTTGTAGGGTATCAAATGAAAGGGCTTAATTAGCACATTTCAAAAATATAAATATAAAATATAAATAAGCCCAAAATAATTAAATGAAAAATCTTTTTAGAAACTAAAACCCGACTACTGAAAAGGATGAAACAAGAAAGTTACCTTCCCGTGGTCGCATGCTACCATAGCTTATAAGTATGTTAGTACAGTGGCCTGCGACCACGGGAAGCTTCTTTCTTTTCCGTTATTACTTAGCCACGAGCCCCTCTACCCTATGTAAAATTTCTACATTTATATCAAGCTATATATCAAGGGGTATCGTATTACCCAGTAACTGGGTTCTGGAGGTCAGATAGGCAGTCGCTCCAAGTAAAATACTGGTATTCAGCTGCTTCCGGTTAGACTGGAAGCCGACCCCAACATAGTTGGGAAAAGGCTAGGCGGATGATGGATGACGATATCAAGCTATTTGTTTTTTCTTTGTGTCTGACTGTGTTTCTGTGTGTGTCTTTCTGTCTGTGTATGTGTGTGTGTATAGCGGTATCTACAACGCCACATGCGAACCACGCGTCATACTGACGTCACGCAAATCCTGCATCGCGCAAGCAGAGTTTACCGCGCAACTAGCATAGATACAACAGTCCGACATGAATCACCGGGCAGTTGCCCGCCAGACACAACACCCGTCTGGTCGGAGGATCCTCCCTTTTCTATAGAGTATGGGTGAACTTTACACCCTGCTCCTCTTACCTCTATATGTGTACTTAATAAAGAGTAATATATATTAGACCAAATACCACAGAAGTACGTAAATACCTTCCTGTTTCGAGAGGTTGATTGCCTTCAAGCGCTGAAAGCATAAGCTTTAGCAATGCGTCCGTTGAATCGTCAAAGAATACAGAATTGCAATTCCTGAATATCTAGCTACCTTGGAATCTGAAAATTGGATACGAAATTGAAATGGTATTGATCTACCTTCGTTATATACCGAGGTACGGTAATCAGTAGCTTGAAATCGCTTCCTACTCAAAGTAATGAGGTAACGATTAAACTTTACTAACCCAGATGTTACTGAGGCTATTTTTTCCAGCAAAGTCAGGAAATGGTGGCCTTTTAAATGGCCCGCCGTAATATAGGGGCCTTTTAAGAAGGCTAAAAGTCACCCAAAGGCCTCCCCCATAGTACATAGGCCTCCCCCAAAAGGGGGGGGCAAACCCCCCCTTTTGGGGAAGGCCTATGTCCAGCAGTGGACGTCTTTCAGCTGAAATGATGATGATTGGAAAGGGTGGGCAATGGAGAGGGCTAAGCTTGGAGTTTCCCTGCGTGATTGAATCAGGAATGAGGAGACCCGCAGGAGAACCAAGGTAACCGACATAGCCCGAAGAATTGCCAAACTTAAGTGGCAGTACACGTGGTACACAAGGGGTCGAAGTGAAGGTGCTTGGGGGAAGCCTATGTCCACCAGTGGACGTCTTTCGGTTGAAATGATGATGATGATGAATATAGGGGTCGTATGCATGTCCTACGTATCACGTACCGTGTACGTATCGTGTACGTTCGTTTTGTGTCGTGTATTGTGTCAGAGGGGCTTGTGGCGAACTAATAACAGCCGCACGAGTCGATTGATCAGGTTAAGCTATATAGTAATACTAATAATAAAGCTGAAGAGTGTTTTTTTGGTTGTTTAAACCGCTAATCTCTGAAACTAACAGTCCGATTTATAAAAATACTTATAGCTGCGCCACCGCGGTTTTACCCGCATAAGTTTCGATTTATTCCAGTCTGATCCCCTGAACCCCCTCTCCACCCCCTCCCCCCTCCCCCCTCCTCGATCCCCTGCTAGTTTGTCTTCTGTTTTAATCTCTGTCTTATCGATCCCTTGAGAATATCGGGATAAAAAGTATCATAGTTAAGTATCCTGGTTATAAACTATTTGTTTGCCAAATTTCATCCAAATCCGTTCAGTAGTTTTTGCGTGAAAGAGTAACAAACATCCGTCCATCCATCCTCGCAAACTTTCGCGTTTATAATACTAGCAGCGGCCGCGTTTTCACCCGCATAAGTGTCGATACCGTAGTAATATCGGGATAAAAAGTATCCAATGTGTTATTCTGACGTATAAGCTATATTACTATAAAGTTTCATCAAAATCCGTTCAGTAGTTTTTGCGTAAAAGAGTAACAAACATCCATCCATCCTCACGAACTTTCGCGATTATAATATTAGTCGGATAGTAGGATTAGTAGGATTTTGCTTTCGATATCCCAATTCTTGAGCTCACTTTCACACTTAATATAATTAATATTATTTATATTAATAATTTGACGCCACGGTTGGCGCAGCTGTTAAGCGATTGACTGCTGCGCTGCGTGTCGCGGGTTCGATTCCCGCACGGAACAAATATTTGTATGACCTACAAGTAGTTGTTCTGGGTCTGGCTGTTTGTGTATGTGAGTTTATTAAATGTTTGTAAACGCACCCACAATACAGGAGAAATTCCTAGTGTGGGGCAATGTATAAAAAAAAAAAAAAAAACAAAGGACGACGCGGCTTCGGGGCCACAGACGAAGTCGCGGGCAGAAGCTAGTCTATACTAATATTATAAAGAGATAAACTTTGTAAGTTTGTATGTGGGGGGTAATCTCTGGAACTACCAGTCGGATTTAAAAAAAAATATCTTTGTATTTGATAGCCCAATTCTTGAGGGAGGCTATAGGCTATTTAACATCACGCTACGACCCTTAGGAGCCGAGCAAACAGATAAAAAGTCAGAAAGAACGCTAAGCAAAAACGAAGCAATAGCGCGGGCAGACGATGAGATGCGAAGGGGTCGGTCTGGGGAACAAGAAATTTCACGCAGGCGAAGTCGCGGGTCATCATCATCATCATTTCAGCTCCGACGTCCACTGCTGGACATAGGCCTCCCCCAAAAGGGGGGGTTTGCCATAATCGGCATCGCAGTATGGTATGGTGGTGGAATGCATCGAGAACGCTGCTGCCCATTCTCCGAAACGCCCCTTAGTCGCCTTTTACGACACCCACGGGAAGTATGGGGTGGTGCTATTCTTTAAGTCCGGCACCACACAGACAAGCTAGAGGGAGGGAGAGGGATTTTCTTTTTCTTTTTTAGGGTTCCGTACCCAAAGGGTAAAAACGGAACCCTATTACTAAGACTTCGCTGTCTGTCCGTCTGTCCGTCTGTCTGTCACCAGGCTGTATCTCAAGAACCGCGATAGCTAGACAGTTGAAATTTTCACAAATTATGTATTTCTGTTGCCGCTATAACAACAAATACCAAAAACAAAATAAATTAAGTATTTAAGGGGGGCTCCCATACAACAAACGCGATTATTTTGCCCTTTTTTGCTCGATATCAAAAATGGCAACAGGTAGGCACTTGAAATATTCACAAAATACTCAGTTGTATTTTAACTTTAATAATAAATAATAAAATTAAAATAAAATAAATATTTAAAGGGGGCTCCCATACAACAAACATGTTTTTTTTTTGGCGTTTTTGCCTTGTGGTACGGAACCCTTCGTGTGCGAGTCCGACTCGCACTTGGCCAGTTTTTTTTTAACGCTTCTCTAGTCGCTGGATAGATGGCGCTGAACTTGGTAAGTTACTGCAAGGAACGGAAGTCACATAATTTTTTTATTAATTCACTTGGATGTAATTTTGAGATCGTAAAACGAAAGCAAACGAAACTGTCACTCAACGAGCGTATATGACGTGACGCAATGTTTTTTTTCCAAGCGTTTTGACTCTGGCATCTAGTAGCGTAGTCAGTTCAACGCCATCTTCAGGGTTCTTGAAAACTATGTTTTTTTTTAATACTGAAAAGAAAAACCTCTCATTAATAAATAAATACCGTTCTTTATAATAATTTTTTTACAGCATTGAAATCTCTGCAAAACTGTAACCTACACCTGCATTTGATGTACAGACAGTACATCAAGCTACCCGAAACTATCAAATTTTCCCAATCAACTTTGAACCTTATGCTTTAGCAATAAAATTGAAAATCTGTTAAATAAATTTGACAGATTGTAGTAGGTTGATGTGCTGGCGACTGTACATAGCTTAGGTTAGGTAAACGTAAAACATTTTGTTGACAAAACAAGGACTGTTATAATATTTATTACAAAAATACTTTATTGAGGTCCCTTGGTCCCTTTGTAGAGTAAACAAAAATGTAAATGAAAGCTTGGAAAAGGTCACTGAAGCATAAATTTTGATTTATCTCAGGTCCATGTTGTTACTGTAAATTTTGATACCTTCTGTAGAGTTCTACATGCCTGGTACCCGACAGGCATATTTTGAGAGTGATTGTAACACCGAAAGCTAGAAAATAGGCTGAGATGTCTCAAACTCAAAAGCATTTATTTTAATTAAACCACTTTTAAATTGTCAAGAAGTCGGTCACCTAGTGCGAAAATGAAAGCGATCTACGTTTTGGAATGGGCGGCCATACCAAAACGTAGATCTCTATGGAGAAGTACACACGCGTTGTAGAATTAAATCAAATCAATCTCCTCTCCGCTACAGTCACCTGACAACATGAGAAAAATACTTGGTCGGAGCTAGAATATTTTATTTAAAACAAATGTATGTTTCGAAATAATGTCCCAAAACATAAACTATACAGTTCCCAATGTTATTAAAACTATATTTAACTGTAACACGGGTTTGCAAAACTAACATAATGGCTCAAACGCTAGTTAGTTCTTAACTAGCTGTGACACGTTCAAAGTTAAATTCAAAATCCAAGCTGCTAGCTTTCGCATTAGCGCTTCAGCACGTTTTCCTGGAAAATCAGGCTTTGGGAGGTAAATAGAATTACCTAGCACCTTAATTGGTTATATTATTTTTATTTTAATAAACTTTGATGTTATATATATAGTTGATTTATATTAGAACTTAGCACTTTCTGGCTTTCTTTCGGACTCGTCTGTGTGGTGCCGGACTTAAAGAATACCACCACCCCTTACTTCCCGTGGGTGTCGTAAAAGGCGACTAAGGATCGTACCGGAGAATGGGCAGCAGCGTTCTCTATGTATTCCACCATCATACCATACTGCGATCGCCAACCCGCCTGCCAAGCGTGGCGATTATGGCAAACCCTCCCAAAATTGGGGGAGGCCTATGTCCAGCAGTGGACGTCTATCGGCTGAAACGACTTTCTATCTTTCTAACGGCTATGATATTGCTCTTGTTGTAGATATGACTGAGGTTTTTGGTTTATGGTTGAGCTGGGTAGGTTCCATCAAAACTGAAAGATGGAAGGAATGAAGAGAGGCCTTTGCCCAAGAGTGGGACAGAGAAGGCTAGTAAAAAAAAACTGGCCAAGTGCGAGTCGGACTCGCACACGAAGGATTCCGTACCACAAGGCAAAAACGCCGAAAAAAACATGTTTGTTGTATGGGAGCCCCCCTTAAATATTTATTTTATTTTAATTTTATTATTTATTATTAAAGTTAAAATACAACTGAGTATTTTGTGAATATTTCAAGTGCCTACCTGTTGCCATTTTTGATATCGAGCAAAAAAGGGCAAAAAAATCGCGTTTGTTGTATGGGAGCCCCCCTTAAATATTTATTTTATTTTGTTTTTAGTATTTGTTGTTATAGCGGCAACAGAAATACATCATGTGTGAAAATTTCAACTGTCTAGCTATCGCGGTTCTTGAGATACAGCCTGGTGACAGACAGACAGACAGACGGACAGACGGACAGACGGACAGACGGACAGACAGCGAAGTCTTAGTAATAGGGTCCCGTTTTTACCCTTTGGGTACGGAACCCTAAAAAAAGATATGACTAAGGTTTCTACTGACAATCTAGGTACATTCTTAATTAGATTGTTGAAATGAAAACTCATTAGATTTAATGGAAGAGCGTGCAATTTTTAATTAGATGATCCTTATACATATTGAAACCGGGTTCCAAAATATATATCTTTCTTTCTTTACGTAATTTATATACGAACATGTATAAATCTGACTTTTTTGGAATCCCCCTGCATTTATACGCCGGTGCCACCCCTCCAATGCGTTTTTTTTCCACATTTAATAAGAAATTGGAAAAAAACAACCTTTTTTTTTAAACCTGGCTAAATTTTTTTCTAAGTTACTAATGCGACATTTTTTTCTAAGTTACTAATGCGACATTTTGCGAAAGAGATATTCTGCGAAAGAGGCATTGTGAGAAAGCGACCTTTTGAGAAGGAGTCATTCGGCGAAAGCGACATTCTGAGAAAGAGACATTTTACTACCAGTAGACATTTTGCGAAAGAGACGTTTTGCGCCTGAGCTGGTTCGAGCTCTGACAGGCGCTTCAAAAACATGAAAACATCGTAAGGAAACCGGCATGGTCTAGAACTAAAAATTCGAAGATATGTGCCTGCCATCTACCAACCTGCAATGGCCCGCGTGGTGGATTACGGCCCACTCGCTCTCACAGAGAGGAGGCCTGTGTTCCAGCAGTGGGATCAATACATGTGCGTCTAGCTGCGCTCCGCGGTTTCACCCTCGTTAATGTCGATCCCGTGGGAATATCGGGATTAGAAGTAGCCTATATGTTAATCCAGGGAGCTCCATACAAAATTTTATCAAAATTGTTCCCGCCCCGTGAGCGTGAAGAAGTAACAAACATATAAACACACACACACCCCCACACTCACACACAAACTTTCGCCTTTATAATATTAGTGTGATATATGCTGCGAAATATTCTAAGCAATCACAAAACTTTAATAATTATTATGCACTTACAGGTCAGGTTCAACATCTGTATAATTCCCTTCTGGGTCGACGAGTCCCACTCTTATCGTGGGAAGAGTTTCATCTTCATCATCTTCTACCTCTCCTCTCGCCTCCCTTGCTTCTCTTTCTGCTAATGCTCGAGCTGCTATGACCTGTAAACATAATTAAATATTAGAAAAATCTGGTGTTACAAAAAACTTTAATCATTTATATGTAGGTAAACTTTTCTTAAATCAGTGCCATTTGCATGATACTCGTAGTAGATGTTTTTTTTTAATTTTTTTATTGTTCAATGGGCCCACTCTTGACCTCGATCACGCCTGATGGAAAGCGATGAATGAGGTTTATGATGGAACGGGTATGCTCAGAAGATGCCTAAGGCAGCAGGCTGCTTGACGCCGTACTCCGGTGGGAGGGTGGTCGCAAACTAGGCGGGCGTTAGCCCTACCACCGCAAGGGAAGAATTGGCCAGTCAAATAAGGTGTTGGGTGTGACTGTCCACGATGCGCCAAGCGCTCGGCTCAGTTGAGTAACTGGCGGAACAAACTGGCACCACTGATCTGACTGACATGTGATTTGATAATTATGAAATTCATAACACATATACAGCACATAATATCACGCCTGTAATCCCCGAAGCGTAAGGCAGAGATATACCTATAGTACCTCCACATTTTGCCAGTCAAGCTTAAGTCCCAAAAACCAAAAATTCATAACAAAGGCATACAGTTATACAAATTGAGCTAAATTCCTAATCTAATATCCGTGAACATACAACCATTGTCTACACAGACAAATAAATAATAATTCCAGAACAAATTACAAAAAAAAATTTTCAAATATTTCTTTTCTGACAACCGATGTATCATTGCTGTGTGCGTGTGTGTGTGTGTAAACCAATACAGCGTTCCAATTGAAGTGCCCCACATCCAGATAATCCGATTGTTCATACGTTTCAATATGCCAACCCCATTTTTTCGTCGTATTTTGAAATCGCCCGAAACAAATCATGTGCGATCAACCATTTTTCACAAAACGTTGTAAACGCGAATGTACGGATGAAAAACTTTTCGGTTTCAGCATTAGAAGAATTCATGTGTATCGAATATGAAACCAACTGTGTTTGAATATTTATGTTTTTATTATAAATAAATTTAATGAAACGGTTAAATAATACTGAGTTTAAATTTAAAATTTAATTTTTAAATTTTGGACAACGAACCTAACTTTTTTTTTTTTCTGATGGGAAATCAAATGACTCCTCCCGCTCTGTGGAGCTGAAGGGAGTGTCAGACTCTTACTGACTAAAACGCACCCGTTTTCCTTCCTTAGCCCTTTATGTTCCGGGCCAGCGGTAACCCTTTCGGACAATCCCGCTGACCCGGCAGAATGTGTAACAACGAACCTCCTTAGCTCAGCTTTCAGGGCCAAGATTGTATAAATACTAATAGGTTATAATAATAATTATTCAACCTATAATGTTCCCACTGCTGGGACACAGGCCTCCTCTCTTTGAGAGGGAGTGGGCTGTAATCTACCACGCGGTAGATGTCACATGTCTTAAATTTTTTGGTTCTGGGACATGCCGGTTTCCTCACGATGTTTTCCTTCACCGTTTTGAGAGCAGTGGTGATGAAATTATTTACACAAATTAAAGCACCTGCCTGGCTGGGTTCGAACCTACGACCTACAATTCGTAAGTCACGGCCGTTACTACTGGGCCACCACCTGCTCTCAGGTACTTCATTGTCATACTAAGCAAGACATTAATAATTCCGCTTGAGTTGCCGAGAGAAAGGGGTGTTTCAAGCGTCCATATTAAGTACGCGCTAACTCCGTCTTTCCACCCTACCTTAGGACAATTTAATGCACTGTCACCGCTCGCTCAAAGAAACTACAATAGCAACTAATGCCTTTTGCATACGTATGCAAGACAAACGTTTCAAATCTTAAGCCTCGCGTCTGCGGACTTAAAGGTATGTGTTTCGTTTGTAAGGATCAGTTACCTAGAACCGTATACTACCGGTCGATTCTGTAAAAATCTCACCGTGAAAACTGAGGTGATGTGAGGTTGTTTTTGCTAGGAAATGACACTATTGGAGGGGCCCGTGGCTAAATAATAACAGCCGCACAGGTCGATCGATCAGGTTAAGCTACGCTTGCCGCGGTTGGTCTGTGGATGGGTGAACATCTTTACATACCGCGACCCCTCCGTGCCTCGGAAAGCACGTTTAGCCGTTGGTCCCGGCTGTCATACGTGGATTTTTGACAGTCGTTACGGGAAGTCAGAAGCCCGAAAGTTGAGAGCCAGTCTTGCCAAGAGGTATCGTATTACCCAGTAACTGGGTTGTGGAGGTCATAATTGGCGAAAAATTTCTACGCAGTATAGCTGGTTTCAGTTAGCGCGCCGATGTCCTTGGCACCTGTATTAATGGAGCTCGGTGGCGGAAAATAAAGAATGTATTGTGACATGTAATGTAAATATGTACAGACGTCAGCACATCAATCTACCCGAAACTGTTAAATTTTCCCAATCAACCTTGAACCTTATGCTTTAGGGATAAAGTTGAAAATCTATTAAAGAAATTTGACAGATCGTAGTAGTCTGATGTGTTGGCGTCTGTAGCTGCGATGTTGATGAATGTTGGAATCGTGTCTGAGAATGTAACGCTTCAGGAGGGTATTTCGTCTAGATGTCCGCTCCGATGTTGCGAAATCTCCTAAAGATCGGTAATAATAGAGAAAGTAGGTAATTGTGTCTCAGACAGTTGAGCTCATATCTAGGTATTATAAATCCTTGTGTGATAAAGTTAAGGCCCCCGCAGACATGCGCGACGCTACTCTAGTAGAAAATTTTCTATGAAAACTTCTTGGAAATTGTTCCACCGGAATCGCGTCGCACCGTCGCGACGCGCCTGTCCGCGGAACCTTTAACCAGAAACTGAAAGATTTTTAGAGATTCAATATGCTTCACTAAGGTCTTGTTTTTAGGGTTCCGTACCCAAAGGGTAAAAGCGGGACCCTATTACTAAGACTCCACTGACCGTCTGTCCGTCTGTCAACAGGCTGTATCTCATGAACCGTGAAAGCTAGACAGTTGAAATTTTCACAGATGATGTATTTCTGTTACCGCTATAACAACAAATACTAAAAACAGAATAGGTACAGTCAATATTTAAGTGGGGTTCCCATACAACAAACGTGATTTTTTCGGCGTTTTTTGCCTTGTGGTACGGAACCCTTTGTGTGTACGAGTCCTACTCGCACTTGACCGGTTTTTGTATTTTAGTTTTTATTGCCAGGCTGTAACTATTATTTTAGTTTACATAATATTTACCTGTAGCAGCTGCATGAGAGTTGCGGAAAATCGAATTGAAAGGCTTCAATAGACGATGGAAAATTTAAAATGTATCGGATTCACATATGCTACCGAGCACCTTATGTCAATCTAGTTGAAAGTCGTTGTGGAAATACGAAACGCTTTGAAAGCGATTACCACTTGTCTACAACCGTAGGAACTTCTGCCAACCACATTGGGAATATAAGTCTATTCAAAATTCATCATCATCATCTGCCTTGTTTCTTCATTTGTCTTTTTTTTACATTGTTCTCACATATAGAAGCAACAAGAATAATGTACCCAGGATTTTGTAATAACTTGATTTAAATGATAAATGATTTATTTTTTGTAAGTAGGTTTTTACAAACACTTTTACACGTCATCATATTTTTTAAAACTAGATGTGGTCGGCGTTTCCTATCTGACTACTCTGAGAAGAAAGGCCGAAACAAACTCAGAGGTCACAGTCTCTTTTAAAGTCCAGACAAAATCTTGGTCAGATCGTGTGAAGACCATGTAGATTGATGTCTGAAATGGTCTTTTGAGGAAAGAACCACACAGATTGAGCGGACCTGTCCAATCAGTGCACGCATTTGTCAAAAATCGTGCAGCTCGACTCAGAAATGAGGAGCTCAACGATTCGACGAACAATACCAAAGAAAGGACATTTGGGTAGGCCGCGTAAATTACTCAAACTGCCAGATCATGATTAAAACTAAGAAGGAACACAGAAAAAAAAAATGACCCACATAGTCCTCACATTCACAATAATTAAATGAAAAGGAAAAAAAAAAAATACTTTACAAAGTAAATATTCATGTCATTGTCTAAATAAAATTCATCAATGTCAATGTGTATATAAAAATCCGGACATAATCTTTGAGGACCATGTAGATTAGTGTCTGAAAAGATCTTTTGAGGAAAGAACCACACAGATTGAGTGGACCTGTCCAGTCAGTGCACGCATTTGTCAGTAACCGTGCAGCTCAACTCAGAACTTCAGGAGCTCAACGATTCGACGAACAATACCAAAGACAGGACATTTGGGTAGGCCGCATAAACTACTCAAACTGCCAGACCACGATTAAAATGTACACAATGACCCACATAGTCCTCACATTCACAATAATTAAAATAATATAATACTTTATACAGTAAATGTACATGTCATTGTGTAAGTAAATAGATACTTAAAAAAAAAAAAAGAAAATATTAAAGTGTAAAAAATTGCAAAATAACATTCACTGTCTAAACCTATTGGAGCAGCTCAATCCCAAGCCTTAAAAAAAGAGTGTCCATGGAGTTTCTTGCCCGTTCTTCTCCATAGAGATCTACGTTTTGGAATGGGCAACTAGCTTCAATTTTCTGACTAACTGACAGACTATTTAATTTTGACAATTCAAAAGTGCCTGTACAAGGTTTAATTGAAATAAATGCTTTGAGTTTGAGTTTGAGTTTGCCTAGCCTTTTCCCAAATATGCTGGGGTCGGCTTATTATACATAAATAAATAATAGACTTGTTGTCAGACTTTCTGGTTTCTTTACCCGTAACGACTGTCAAAGATCCACGAATAACAGCCGCGACCAACGGCTTAACGTGCTTTCCTTATACTTGCTTTCTTTCTTTCTATGTTTTTATATTCAAACTTATGTTTCAAATTAATATTATTTCAAGGTAGACAAAAATATCAACTTTATTTTAATGGCAATTAAGTTGATTTCAGAGTGACCAGCACTATTAAAAAAGTTATAAAAATGTGTGAAGTTGTAGAGTAAATTAAACTTTATTGTGTAGGATTTAAAGTTATTTTTCCATAAACTCATATTTGTTTACACTTTTAGCAAAGAAATTGTGAATGCAGATTATGTATGTTATCTTACCTGTAACCTCCTCTGTGCCTGTGGCGTGATCTCCACAACCCTGGACCATCGCCGAGACTTCCTCTCGTACTGCCATTTGTCGCTCAACGCGCATTGTTCATCATCAGAGTCGTTCTGTTGACCAAAGATAATAATTGTTATTACTTGCTAGGCAGGAATTTGTATTAAAATAACATTAGTTAAATTTTATTTCGGCTTGAAAATGACGAATGCCGAAAAGTGTTAGTTTCTAATTAATCATCATTTGATTTCATTTTTTTTATTCATTTTAAATAATCTTTATTATCACGTGTAAACACAGTTCGTACGGGAACAAACGACATAAGTGGCAACATGTGAAAACACCGAGATTTCTATACTACACCTATTTAAGTTAAATTATACACATGGACCTGCTGGAATTATTATTCATTTAATCAATCATTATTTGATTTCATTTTTTTTATTCATTTTAAATAATCTTTATTATCATGTGTAACTGTAAACACAGTTTGTACGGGTGCAAGCGACTTATATGGCGACATGTTAAGACATCGCGATTTCTGTATCTCTATATTTATGTTAAATTATACACATAAACCTTCCAGAATAAATTTTCTAAATTATGGATACACAATAGATTTTTATACTGTTTTCAGTAAGTATATAAATCTATAGTGTAGTTTATAAAAACTAAGCAGTCACAACTGACAGACACGAAAGGATACTTTGCACCTTTGTTTTTAGATACAGATAGACAAAATGGTGCAATAATGGATACACCAATGGATGGTATTAGTCGGACAGGGGTCTACTAATCATCATCATCTGCCTAGCTTTTCCCAACATGTTGGGGTCAGCTTCCAGTCTAACCGGATGCAGCTGAATACCAGTATTTTACATGGAGCGACTGCCTATATCTGACCTCCACAACCCAGTTACTGGGTAATACATACCCCTTGGTAAGACTGGGTGTCAGACTTTCGGGCTTCTGACTACCCGTAACGACTGTCAAAGATCCACGAATGACAGCCGGGACCAACGACTTGACGTGTTTTCCGAGGCACGGAGGGGTTTCGGTATGTAAAGATGGTCACCCATCCGCGGCAAGCGTCGCTTAACCTGATCGATCGACCTGTGCGGCTGTTATTATTTAGCCACGGACCAGGGCATGGGTCTACTAATACCATTACCATTTCGTGTTCCAAGCGTGTAAATACAATAACCTTTTTTGGGATACAATTTTTCTTATAGGTCCTGCGGTTCATGCATGATCCAGTGGACATCTTAGGGTCTAAACAGATGGCATTTGAACTGCATGCCATTAAATGCATACAGTTGACCTAACTAGGTTTCGAAGCAGTCAAAGTCAACTGCATCCAAACTGCGATGTTGCAATCCGTCTGTGGAAAGCCTTAGGGTTGATAAAAAGTTATGTATAGACGCCAGCACATCAAGCTATCCGAAACTGTCAAATTTTCCCAATCAACTTTGAACCTTATCCTTTAGCGACAAACTTAAAAATCTATTAAAGAAATTTAACAGATTGTAGTAGCTTGGTATGCTAGCGTCTGCACACAACATAAAAATTTGCGTTATAATTCTAATCCAGCTTGGTATATCGTAGTTTTTTAATTGGCTATCACACAACACAAGCTTTCTGTTTTAAAAACAACCTTTACAAAACCATTAAAAAAATTACGATCACACTTAACAATCTTAATCCAATCGCGATTGAAGCCAAGTAATTGGATTAACACAAATTATTTTACACGCCCGTGCCTTGAAACCGAGTGAATGTAATTCAATTCAATTTAATTGAATTAATCTGTTTTGAGTCGAGCGATCTAAAGAGCGTTGATTACTTTCAATGAAGTTGTTGTTTCGTGAATATACATATGTAGTTAAAGGTGCAGGTGAATTGATTTTGTGGGGGATTCTGTAGTGAAATGTAGTGATAGGTTTGTAAGGTTCTCTATTAAACTCGCAATATACAGGGTTATTGGTAAAACATTAACAACCTGTTAAGAGGTCATTGTACTCATCATTATGAACAAGTTGTACTATGGGACCAAACCTGAAATCGTGAAAAAAAAATCAGCCTACATTTATGTTCGTATAAATAAATCGTCAAAATGTAGGGAACATCTGATTTATTTTTCGCGATTTCAGGTTTGGTCCCATAGTAAAAGTTGTTCATAATGATGAGTACAATAACCTCTTAAGAGGTTGTTAATGTTTTACCAATAACCCTATTATGGAAGTTCGTCATTTTTAACCGACTTCAAAAAAGGAGGAGGTTCTCAATTCGCCGGTATGTTTTTTTTTTGTGCGTTTGTTACGCGATTAGGGCGTTTGTGCACTACAAGGAATTTTACTGTCCGGCAGTCCGATTTTATTTTTTTCTTATGGCGTGCCATATGGGTCCGTAAAAAATCGGACTGCCGGACAGTAAAATTCCTTGTAGTGCACAAGCGCCCTTACTCCGCCAATTGTGGACCGATTTTCAAAATTCTTTTTTGGTTTGAAAGGGTATACTCTCGAGGTGGTCCCATTATCATCAAGTTGGAATCTGATGAGAGGATCCCATGGAAATCGAGGGAAACCCTCAAATTTTATAGGCAAAGCTATAACGATTTGGGTATTTTTAAAATAATTTGAGCATTTGCTCTCGGAAATCATCATTTGGTAAAGTGGAGCTGATGAAGAAGACCACAGATGGCCATTGGAACTACTAATGACAAATATTTCACGGGTTGCGATTCGATTAGGTACTTTAATATGGTTGCTAAGCAATTTATGCTCGTCACAATGCGTATGGTGAGTGGTTGTTGAGGAGTTTTCCTGGTTATTACCAAGAGAACTCCTCAACAATTAACGTCCCAACATCGGGAAGAGCAATATTTTGTAACAAGTGATGAGCAGTTGACATTAGGCTATTGTAACTTAGATAAATTACAAACGGACCCACTAAAAGTGAAAAATAAAAACTTTTTACAAAAAAAAAACAACCGACTTCCAAAAATAACACTACAAATTGAAAAATAACTTTAATTTCGGAAGTCGGTGTCAATAAACGAAGATGCGGAACCAAAGACACCGACTTCGGAAATTAAAGTTATTTTTCAATTTGTAGTGTTATTTTTGGAAGTCGGTTGTTTTTTTTTTGTATAAAGTTTTTTTGTAGATGGGAAATGCCATCAGGCACATCGCTTCTGCTATTAGGAAAGATAAACTCCGGTTAACAATAACGTAGATACCACCCATTAACCGTTACTTTTGAAATAAAATTGTATTTATTTTGTAAACGTATTGAGGTATGAGGCAAGGAACACGGTGTAAAATTCACTCATCCCTCAGACAGGTGTAGTCTGGAGGGTAAATGCCCGACGATTGATGTCGGGACATTGTATATTATTATTATGCTAGTTGAGCGGTAAACTCTGCTTGCGCGATGCAGGATTTTGCGTGACGTCAGTGTGACGAGTAGTTCACATGTGATGATCGCGACGCCGCCACAAACAGTCCGACCTCAGATTCAAATATACTATCGAAGGTTCGACCACTCAGCGCTTTTTGAATGATCTTTTAAATATTCATTAAATAATTCCCAGATAGTAGGGTCAGTTTGAATTTGCAAAGGAAGATTAATTTAAATTGTCTGTAATTCTACACAAATAAATACATTCTAATTCTGTTTTACAAAATAATTGAATTATTAACACTAGACTCTACATAAAGAGGGGCCGTGGCTAAATACTATCAGCCGCACAGGTTGATCGATCAGGTTAAGCTACGCTTGCCGCGGTTGGTCTGTGGATGAGTGACCATCTTTACGTACCGAGTCCCTTCCGTGCCTCGGAAAGCACGTTAAGCCGTTAGTCCCGGCTGTCATTCCTGGATCTTTGACAGTCGTTACGGGTAGTTAGAAGCCCTAAAGTCTGACAACCAGTCTTACCAACGTAATACCCAGTAACTAGGTAGTGGAGGTCAGATAGGCAGTCGCTCCATGTCGTCGTTTCAGCCGATAGACGTCCACTGTTGGACATAGGCCTCCCCCAATTTTGGGAGGGTTTGCCATAATCGCCACGCTTGGCAGGCGGGTTGGCGATCGCAGTATGGTATGATGGTGGAATACATAGAGAACGCTGCTGCCCATTCTCCGGTACGACCCTTAGTCGCCTTTTACGACACCCACGGGAAGTAAGGGGTGGTGGTATTCTTTAAGTCCGGCACCACACAGACAATCGCTACTGCATCCGGTTAGACTGGAAGCCGACCCCAACATAGTTTGGAAAAGGCTAGGCAGACGATGATTAACACTAGATTCCCCTGAGGATTATCTTGCGGTGTGACGTTGTATAACAATAATTATTAGAACGGATTTGAATGAAAGATGACACTTCAAAGTCAAAGTCAAAGCATTTATTTCAAATAGGCACATGAAAGGCACTTTTGAACGTCAAAAATTACTAATATAGAATTGATTCTAGTCGCCCATTCCAAAAGGTAGTTTTCGTATGGAGAAGAATGGGCAAGGAACTCCACCGTTACTCTTTTAAAATGTTTTACAATATTTTGCATGTACTATCGGCCAACGATAAGCATGCTCACTTAAGAAAATATTTCTGCGGAAGCGCAGCTAGTGACAAACCACACCCCTTCCTGGTTTCGCCCAATTAGAGACAATATGCATTTGTGTGAGTAAAGGGCGTGTAACAAAATTTCAAAGTCATTAGCCAGAGTGTGGCAGTGCCAATTTGCATCGCGCTAATTGTTGACGCCTCCCGTGTATTATTATCGCCATTTTATTTTACGACCTGCTTATTTCTATCGGACTGATTGCCTGCCTAACTGTGACCTCTGCTTGTATACCGGACTGTATTCGAAGGCCTGTTTTTGACCCTAGCTCGTATCCTGAACTGTGTGTGTATTGTGCCTACTGTGATCTGTGACTAACTTGGTCGTTAACCATGACGACCCGAAACCTGATCCAAGAAGAAAGAAACGAAATTATTGTCTTGCATAGACAAGGGTTGAATATATCCCAAATTGCAGTGGAGTTGAACCTGCAAGTAAGTTTTGTTTTTTGTATTCAGATAAAGAGAGAGATATAGAAATAAATAAAGTGATAGTAATATTATTATGTCCTAATAGTTTGCATTTTTCCTTAAGAGTCCCTATCAATTTCGCGGACTAAAAACAGAAAAATCATTTTTTTTTCAGCGCGAATTTCTCAATATCCTTAAGTTATCTAGTTTTTTTAAAAATACACAAGTATTTATCACCTATCTTTCTAGTAAGTCTACGAATTTAAGTTTTGATAACTACTTAATAAAAAATTAGTTTATAAGGCATTATTTAGATATTTTACTACAATTAAATTAGTAGTCAAAATAAAAATATAAAAATTGAGTTTATTAGATAAATACCTCAAATTTTAAAATATTTAACACTTTTTGTTATTTTCAATAAATTCTTACACGTGGACGACGGTTTTGCGCATGACTTTATTGGGTTTTTTTAGCGTAGTCAACATTTTTTTACAAGTACTAATTCATTAAACTTAAAAAAAAATCATACTCTTACTAATATACTAAATACTATATTTATGATTTTTTTTCAGATCGTTATTTGCTATCAGTTAGCCAAGAAAGCAATCGAAAAACTTGGTGTTTAGTGATTACGTAAAAAGTTTAGTTTTAGTAGTTTTTTTTTTGGAATTTAAGTAGTTATCAAAACTTAAATTCGTTAACTTAAGGATATTGAGAAATTTGCGCTGAAAAAAACTGATTTTTCTGTTTTTAGTCCGCGAAATTGATAGGGAGGGACCCTTAAATTATAATCTACAAACAAATCCTAACTTCCTAACTAATATTATAAATGCAAAAGAAGGTTTGTTTGTTACGCCATTTAAATCCGTTCGGCCGTTGAAGCATGAAAGCGTAACAAACAAACAAACTCATTTTCGCACTTATAATTCTAGTTAGGAATTAATACATAAAATCACTGCCTTTTAATTTCCTATACTTTTTATATTTCTATATTTCTTTGTTGCTGTAATGTTGTTAGTTTAATTCTAATGGCATTGTGTGCTATAATGTTATATTCCTGTGTAAAAATATGTAAAAAAACCTATGATATAAAAAATATAAACTTTTTATACCAAATTAATGATAAATAACAATAATATAATATAGTGTGTTGATTAACTAAAGGTGTTTCCCGTTAACCCGCAATAGTATAGCATCCACACATGCTAAAATAAAAATAAAAATTCGCGAAGTAAAATCAGATGTTCCCTACATTTTGACGAGTTATCTATTATATAAAATTCAAAGTCTTGACTGACTGAAACATCATTCAAGACTTTGAATTTTATATTTTATTTTATTACTTTGAATTTGATTTAATGGGGGAGGGTGAAATTTCACGCGGATGAAGTCGCGGGCAGAAGTCAGTGCGAACATAAATGTAGGGAACAGCTATTTTTTTCGCGAACTTTTGTTTCGTTTTTTTTTTGCACTGAAGTATAGACGCTATACTATTGCAGGGGAATGCCTTTCGTTAATTAAAATACTGTATATAAAAATAATAAAATTATAATAACATTCAGATGTTAAAAATATTAATAATTAATTATAGTAATGCAGTCAAATAAGTATGTTCTTTTTATTTCATTTTGCTTGAAAGCAAAATGAAATAAAAAGAACATACTTATTTGAAGACCTTGTTGGAACCTTTTGTGACCAGATAATAAATCTATTAACACCTTAACAATGGTGCTTTATCTCACACTAGCTTTTGCCCGCGGCTTCGCTCGCGTTAAGTAATATTAAAAAATAAAAATACATTTACATCCGCCATCATCCCTTATTTTATCCCCATGGGGGTTGAATTTATCAAAATCCTTTCTTAGGGGATGCCTACGTCATTGTAGCTATATGCATGCAGAGTCTCAGCCCGATCAGTTTAAAATTGACAAAGTGTCATACAAACTTTCATCCCCTATTTTATCCCCTTGGGGGTACAGTTTATCAAAATCTTTTCTTAGGGGATGCCTACGTTATAGTAGCTATATGCATGCAAAGTCTCAGCCCGATCGGTTTAAAATTGACAAAGTTTCATACAAACTTTCATCCCCTATTATATCCCCTTGGGGGTAGAATTTATCAAAATCCTTTCTTAGCGGATACCTACGTCATAACATCTACCTGCATGCTAAATTTCAGCCCGGTTGGTTTGGGCTGTGCGTTGATAGATCACTATGTCAGTCAGTCACCTTTGAGTTTTATATATTTAGGTAGTTATGGCCGCATTTTATTTAAAAAAAAAACTAGGGCGTTTATCCCGCGAATCCCGAATGGCAACGTCGCATTTCTAGAGGCTTTTCGTGATTATTATATTAAATTTAAATCAAAGTACAATTTTTTTTCGGCCAAGCACATATTTTATAATTATTTTTAACATTTACCTACTCTGAAAATAAAAATATTTAATCGTAATACTGAAAATAGAAAATAATTGACAATAACTATGTAAATTTTTGTTAGTATATAGTAAATACCAAAATACTTTAAAATAATAGCACACATACTTTCAAATACCAACGATCTAGTGTTTAGCCGAAAAAAAATTGCAACTACTTACTTTGATTTAAATTTATTAAAATAATCACGAAAAACGTCTAGAAATGCCACGTTGCCAGCCCGCGCGGGAAAACGCTCTTAAATAGTAGAGTTAAAGCACAAATTTGCTCGGGAGAGTTTCATACAATGTTGGAATTTACGCTGTGCCATTTTTATTACCCATACATACAAGGTGTAATTGCAATAACTGAAAACCTCTTAAGGGGTCATTATAGTCATTATGAACAACTTTTGCTATATAAAAATCAGCTGTTTCCTACGTTTGTGTTCGCATAACTCGTGAAAATGTATGGAACAGCTGAATTTTTTTCGCGATTTCAGGTTTGGTCCCATAGTAAAAGTTGTTCATAATGATGAGTACAATGACCCCTTAAGAAGTTTTCAGTTATTGCATTTACACCTTGTATATTAAAATTTCGATAAGAATGTTAATACCCAAATGAGATATAGAAAGGTTAAGAGCGTTTACGCCGAACGGCATTTCATACAAACTTTCAAGCCCTTGTTTTTCGAAGTGAATGAACCGATTTTAATGAAACTTCTTATGCATAAGCAAGATACAAAGGTCTAAAAAGTTAGTAGAGAACATTTTCAAAAAACAGTGTTACAGCTAAATTAGACCGATTTTAAACTTTCCATAGAAACAGAGATTTTCAGTTATCTTTTTTAAATAACACATTTCGAAAATGTTCTCTACTAACTTTTTAGACCTTTGTATCCTGCTTATGCGTATGAAGTTTCATTAAAATCGGTTTATTAATTTCGAAAAACAAGGGCTTGAAAGTTTGTATGAAATGCCATACGGCGTAAACGCTCTTAAGAGTTTATTTATCATGAAATCAATCCTCATGCAAACATCATTTAATTACTTATAATTTTCATTTATAGTGTCCTTGTTGTGCCATTTAAATAAGACTTTTGTAGTGATACTTAGTTCCTATACTTCCTATAAAATATTGTGTTAAAAATCGGTGCTAATTGTAATTTTTGTTTTGCCAGAGAACAACGGTGCGCCGCTGGGTGCGAAGATATGAAGAAGAAGGAGAAACAACGGAACGTGTGAGTGCACCTCGACCCCGGGCTATAAACGAAGATGACCTTAATAATATGATAGCTACATACCAAGAGAACCCTTTCACGCCCACTCGCATTTTCGCATTTTACAGAATCGACCGGCTGTGAGGTTAATAGCGTTTTACAAATAACACTGTTTAGCTATTTTTAGGTTAATTTTCAGTTTTCCAATTTGTATTATACTAATTCGTTGATTAATGTCACTGTTTAAACTGTAGTCATTGTTTAAAATATTGCCATAGATTTTGAAGTCATCTTGTATACTTGATATTAATTTAGTGTCATGCTGCCTTTCTTGGTGAATTTGTTGTTTTATTGTTTTTTTTAAATATTTTTGTTAATTATTAAGATAAAGAAACACACGATATACGACACGATTTGAGAAGGCTATTTCTCTTTGTTATGTTCTCTAAAAATATTGTGTAACAAAACTAGAAAAATACTAGTTTAAGATTGTTCACTTAGTAGGTAGGTAATAATAAGAAAATGCTGTATTTACATAGAATTATTTGTTACACTTAGTTCTGTATTTTCTGTTGTTTCCTGTAATTTCTGTAGTGTAAACGAACATTGGTAATTGGTTGTGTTGTCTGTTTGTCATTGTTGTTTTGATTTCATAGATCTTTACAATACCTATTAATGTAGATAAATACAGTTTGACAATGATATCATAAGTAAAGAGTCTTTTTACTTATACCTAATAATTGCATTTTGATGATAATTTCTGTTTATTTTTTTTGTTATAATTTGTTAATCTTTAATGTTTCCTTTTGAATACTTGAAAAAATTTATTAAAAATAAATGTATTAAATTATATTGTGTTATTGTCTACAACAGCAAATCCTTAAAATTGTTCTCAAGTAGATTTTATCTAACTGTTTATTATTTCACACATATTACAACCGAAAATTTCGACTCGAACAAAAAGATTTAAATGTCAACCTAAATATATCTTTATTCTTAAATGAACACAAACCTAAAATATACATTACATTAGTAGGTACCCAACATTTTATTACTCTTACTGCTAGCGCAAATTATAGTTTAGTTTAATTACTTGATAAGCTTCAGAATTTTAATTACTTGATAAGCTTCAGAATTTTAATTACTTGATAAGCTTCAGAATTTTAAAGTGGCGTAGGAACTAAATCATTGTATTTGTCAAAAAAAGGCTTGTCATAGGTAGGTTGCAATGCCGGCAACACGCCCTGTCGAGTTGATTATTGCTTAAAAGCATAAATTGTCAACTTTTGATTAAAGCATCAATTAAAGTAAAGTAAAGTGTTTAACGTGCTGAAAATTTTGGTTCTGACCTCTATCATGCCGTTTTTGATCCACCCAAAACGGTAAGCAATAAGCATACCTTGCACGGCATGCCTCGGGCATTTTAATTAGAAAGATACTTTGTTCGTGAAATCTCGTTATATTTACAATCAAATCAATGGTGTAATAAATTAATGGATAAAACGAAAATTACAACTGTTAAAAGTATTAAACCAAATACAAGTAACAACTGCAAAACATTTGAGATAATCCTAAGGTAATAAAATTGGTTATCTTTTCGCCAACGTATGGTAGGCCCTTGTATTAAGCCGTCCTATTGTTTAACCGGGCTTTCAAACATTCTCACTAAATAATAATGGGATTAAGATACTTAACTTATTTTTATTATTTTATTGCTCTATGTTTTCATTGAAATAGCACAATTCCAGTAATATTTGAACCAATAATTAGCGAAATTCATTCTGTTATCACAGCTTTTTGTTTATAGCTGCCGCATTTTTTGCAACTGCAATAAAGATAAGTTCATCATCCAAGTCCCATTGTTATTTAATGGGAATGTCTGGAAATCCGGTTAAACAATAGGACGGCTTAATACAAAGGCCATACGTTGGCATTGCGGCAGCTATAAACAAAAAGCTCTGATAACATAGTATGAACTGCGCCACGTATTGGTTGAGAATGTAATTGTGCTATTTAAGACAAAACATAGAGCAACAAAAAAAGATACCAAAATATGTTGTCAATTTCTAATAAAATCACGTAACTTGCTTCTTTATTGTCATATGTATTCGCAAGTATAATCACATAGAAATATAGTTATTTACTTTTCAATAGCACTGCACAAGTAAAAAGAATATCTTTATGCAGTATCGGTCAACACACCTAGTGTATTCGCTCCGATTTGTATGGCGGCATCGCATAGGATATGGTGAAAATTGGGAAGGCAGTGAGTGTTCATAAATAACGTAAATTTATAGCCCCGATAGAGAGAGTAACATATTAAAGTGGATGTAATAGATATAAATTGTAATAGTTCGACATTTCCTATTCCAAATTATTCTATTTTTGTGGAAAGTTGATACTAATTTAATACAGCATTATCAATAATACATTTTCTAAACTAAACAGAAGGTATGAGTATTCAAATTACTTCTTGTCAATAACAAAATAAGAATTCATTAAGAATTGATTCAGAGCTCACGCTGGCCATGCCCATTAAGAAAATCGTCTCACAAACAATTTAGTGAACACAGTACGCTCCTAGTGTGAGTGTCACACTTCTATACATCATTATACTAACACGCACACGACTAAAATACGGTTCGTGCATCCTATTGGTCAAAACGCATGCATTGTGCGATCGAGTCGTGAACCGTGCTATGCGATTATCGACTTTAAGGTGAGCTTGCGGAACTTTGGCCGATAGTACATAAATCTATCTATACATATAATAAATCTGTAGAAGGGTCAATTCTGTACATTGAAAATATTGAAAAAATAAATAGCGGGGGGTGTTGCTGGATCGATACCAAACCCAAATATGTGATTAAAAAAATTTTTGTCTGTCTGTCTGTCTGTCTGTCTGTCTGTCTGTATATGCAGGCATCACGTGAAAACTAACGGTTCGATTTCGATGAAACTTGGTATAATTATACCTTATTATCCTGGGCATAAAATAGGATACTTTTTATCCTGGAAAAATACGTAGAAAAAAAAATCTTATTTTTCGGTTTTATTCATTGACGTTGTTCTGTAGAACCGCGAACACACGTTGCATTACCCGTAGTGGATCCGATAATTTTCCATTTCAATTTAAGAGAATACAGTTTCCTGTAGCTTTGTGTTACGCCATGACAATAAATAAGGCTCAAGGTCAGACCCTAGGAGTTGCTGGCGTAGATCTTACCGCGAGTTGTTTTTCACACGGGCAACTTTACGTAGCTCTTTCCCATGTGAGCAGTCCAAGAAATCTTCATGTTCATATTCCGGACGAGCTCACTAACAATGTTGTGTATGCTGAAGCTCTCAATTAACTTTCTGTCGCATTGTCACGATCACTTTTTTATTATTGCAAGCTTTTCGTCATTGTCAGTAATTTACTGCTACATGCTACTTATCAAGGTCGGAATTACTATGAAAAAAATACTTACTACAGAACGCGAGCTCAACAGCAGTAGCTCAATAGAGGGATCTCCTTAATTATTATAGGCTTAGCCGTATTTGGGTCCAATAGATATTTATAAGATGTCATTGTCAGAGTTACTCAAAATGGAGAAATAAACCATCCACGCGAAGACCGACATCCGCGCGGACGGAGTCGCGGGCGGAAGCTAGTTATATAATAATAATATGTGAAGATGATGCACCTAAAATAAAATTACTGTACCACAATAGGTAAAAGAATCTCTTCACCACCCTTGGTTGACTGGTAGAGAATGCCTAAGGCATTAAGTCCGCCCTTGTACCTTTTTGTGCGAAAAGTTTAAATAAATAAATAAATTAAAAATGAAACCATGACATATAAATTAATTAGATAGTCCATGACCTGGATTAGGACATATGATAATTTTTATCCCGATATTCCTATGGGCTCGATCCCGTACGCGGGTGAAACTGAGAGCCACAGCTAGTCTGAAGCACTTCGACCAACAACATATATTCTATGATTTAAATTAAATCCTCCACAATTTCTTAAACTTTTAATGCTTTTAACATGTCAAAATGTGGCTAACAAGCTTAATAAATAGTGTGAAGGTGGCTAAATGGCTGAACTAGCCATTTAATAACAGTTCAGATCAATTTGTAAGCATGACGAGCGAACCGAGATGTTATCTGGAGGTTAAAGAGTACAGTCATTCACGTAAATGGTTGGCGATTGGAAATAAATATTCCATTTTTTTTTTGCGTGGTCGGTAAAGAATTTATCTTTATTTAGGTTGTTTTTATTTAATGAGGTTACCGTTTTGGAATTTAATGTTCAAATAGATAGTAGTAGTGTGAGCTTATCTGTCGGTAATGAGACGCAATTACTATTTCTATTGTTACTTTAATAAGCTTGCCTAACAGACGAGGCCCGCGTGATAATGGTGCCGATTCACAAACCAAACTAGATTTAAGTTCAGTGCATCTTTTTCTTTCTATTTAATTAAGAAAGGGACAGAAGATAAATTTTGGTTTAGTCCTGTCAAATTAATCAGCGATTGACGTAAATTGACGTAATTTAAGTAGGCGAGTTTTTAATCACGTCTAAACTTGTACGGAGTAGTGTCAGTTTCTTAATGAAATAGAAAGAAAAAGATGCACTGAACTTAAATTTAGTTTAGTTTGTAAAAAAAAATGTACTTTTTCGTATTTTTTAGACTTCAAAAAAGGAGGTTTAGTATTTAATTTAAGTTACAATCGATGTCTCGCCTCTTGTCGTGCTCTGTGTGCAATAGTACCTTAGGGCAGGCTCTAGGTAGAAGACAAGGTTCTTCAAGGTCATTGCTGACGCTGACGAAGTGGTCGATTTCTTTTCGAAGCCTATTTCAAATATGAAAATGGAATCATCAGCACAACGAGGAAGAAAAATTTTAAAGTATTTTCTTTCTTTTTTCTTCTTTCCTAATTTTTTCCGAATAAACTCTCCATCTAGGTAAAAGCAGGCAGGCGCGACGCCTACGCGATTTTGGTAGAACAATTTCCATGACGTTTTCATAGAAATTGTTCTACTAGAGCCGCGTCACGTCACGTCGCGCGTCTGTCTGCGGGGGCCATTATTCTTTTTAATTTTAAAACTATTATTGTGAAACGAAAAATAAATCAGCAGTCTAATAATTGTCTTTACGGTTGTACACATACGGATTAAATGACTCAACATAATATTAAAATAATTTAAAGATGGAGGAGTGTTATCGCAAAATTTGTAAGTACTTTTTATTAGCTTCCGAGGTCGACGCTTATTGGCCTACGGAGCCAATATGGCGAGCAGAGAATTGATTGATTTAAGATTATCTGCACTTTTGATTTTAGTATTCTGTGAAGGCAGGAGATCAGGGGGTCTAAAAAGGCTACTTTGTCAGAATCATAAAAGGATAACATTATGAATCATAATGGACAGTTAACTGTTAAGAGCGTTTACGCCGTACGGCATTTCATACAAACTTTCAAGCCCTTATTTTTCGAAATGAATAAACCGATTTTAATGAAACTTCGTACGCACAAGCAGGATACAAAGGTCTAAAAAGTTAGTAGAGAATATTTTCGAAAATTTGTGTTACAGCCAAATTAAACTGATTTTAAATTTTCCATATAAACAGAAATTTCCAGTTATCTTTTTTTAAATAAAACATTTCGAAAATGTTCTCTACTAACTTTTTAGACCTTTGTATCCTGCTTATGCATGTGAAGTTTCATTAAAATCGGTTCATTAATTTCGAAAAATAAGGGCTTGAAAATTTGTATGAAATGCCGAACGGCGTAAACGCTCTTAAGTTAATCGTTTCAAATCCCATTAGTGAAGGATTTTTTAGTTATTATTTTTGTCTGTGCTAAAATACCAATCAATCCAATCCAAATCCAATCTCTATGATTATACCTACGTAGTGCAGTGAAAAAAAGAAAAACACGGGCTGTCTACGCCTTATTACCTTATTTTATGATTCTGCCAAAGTGGCCTTTTTAGTCCCCCAGAAGGCCATGGCCCGTAACTAAAAGCGTTCAAAATCTAGTCGCAATCTCATCTCAGCGACAATCAATGTCAGAAACTTGTCAAAACTGTAGGGAAAATAGAGGTATTTTTGACAGATTGAGAATGAGATTGAGATCAGACTGAGAACGTTCTTAAAATTACGAAAATTACCCCTCTGAGGTTCAGTGTTGAACTTGGCAAAGAAATTAAGAGCGTTTACGCCGAACGGCATTTCATACAAACTTTCAAGCCCTTTTTTTTCGAAGTGAATGAACCGATTTTAATGAAACTTCGTACGTATAAGCAAAATACAAAGGTCTAAAAAGTTAGTAGAGAACATTTTCGAAAAATAGTGTTACCTACAGCCAAATTAGACCGATTTTAAACTTTCCATAGAAACAGATATTTCTAGTTTTTTTTTTTTATTTAAGACATTTCGAAAATGTTCTCTACTAACTTTTTAGACCTTTGTATCCTGCTTATGCTTAGGAAGTTTCATTAAAATCCGTTCATTAATTTCGAAAAAACAAGGGCTTCTAAGTTTGTATGAAATGCCGTACGGCGTAAACGCTCTTAATAACTAGAACTAGCTGCAGATTACTGCAGCAGCTGCTAAACTTAGTAATACTTTGACTGTTTGTGAGAGTTTCACAAAATAATAATGAACACAACGTAAAAAAACTTACTTAGTACTTGTGTATGTTACACATCATGTCGAGCACTGGTCAAAACAAATTGAACTGCTGGCTCCTAAACTAAGATAAACGGTGGAAATACGTATAAAAATCATAGCACACGTATCAAATCGGAAAGGGGTCGGTACCGTATCGCCGTCAAACATGCTTAAGTACGTAACCAAAGCGGATCAGCAGCTCCGATACGTCGACTCGGATACGGCTAGGCGACTACGCCGCGCTTACGGCTCGCCGACCGCTGGTTGATGGTGCAGGAGGCAGACCGGAGGCGTGAGAGGGTGGACGAAGAGACGTAAGCTCGGGTACGGAGAGACGTAAGCGCGGGGACGACGAGTAGTAAGTGCGGGGACGACGAGCCGTAACACACCGCACCGCGGTTCGTGAGCTTGTCCCGAGGCGAGGCGATTACGTTACGATTCCGATTAGTGTGCGTTGCTGTAGGGAATTTCATACAAAGCATACTAAACGGCTAGAGTTGATACGGTGCCGATCGCTTTCCGTTTGATACGTGTGCCGCGTGTACGTGGCATGTACCTTTAGGCAATTGGCACAATTTTGAATTTTATGCAATAAAATTATGAAAAAAGTACACTGCAAGTACATGCAATAAAGTGCATAAAACTCAGTCTATTACGTATTTCTGGAGTCATCAATTTGCCTACAAATAAACTAACATCTAGCGAATCGCTTACAGATTATTTTTTTGTTCATTAAAAGTGTCGATTCGCCCGTTTCGGGTGCGTATAGTCGTGCGAATCAAACAATAAGCCAAAATGGACTTGCAACTGCAAATAAAGTCGTAACCTAATTCAAAATTCAACTCATTCACAAACAAACTAGGTAGGTGCTATTAATAGTACATGAGCATGATCGAAGGTGTTATTATTACCGTAATAATTACTCGCAATAATTTCAAGGACTCGAAACTTAATACTGTACTAATTACTACAAGATTACAAAGGTTAAATGTCGTTAGATCACGTTAAGAGGCTGTGTGCACACTGAATAAGTTTATCAATCATAAATTTATCTGATGCGAAGGAATTTTAAGCATATTCTTGGTCAAATTCGTAGTCAATCACTCTGCCTAGCCTTTTCCCAGATACCTTGGGGTCGGCTTCCAGTCTGACCGGATGAAGCTGAATACCAGTATTTTAAATGGAGAGACTGCCTTTTTGAGCTCCACAACCAAAGTCGTAGTGCTCCTTATGAAAAGTCTCAAGTTATATGGGGGTCGAAAATGGCCTGAACTGTTTCGAGAAAAGGTTGGTACGGCCGTGCCGCTTTTTGCTCGACTTGGCGGGGGCGCTGCCGTGCCCCCAGATTTGTCAGAACTACATATTTAAGGCAACAACTTAGCGCAATATCCTTCAAACCGAAATAGTAATGTAGCTTAAAACAGAATACTCTATTGTAGGTGGGGTGGTGGTGGGTATTGTAGGTGGTGGGGTCGTGGGACGCCCTCCTGCTAGATGGACCGACGACCTTAAGACTTGGCTGGGACATACTGGACGCGGAAGGCGGAGGACAGGGTGTTGTGGCGCAGCCTGGGAGAGACATATGTCTAGCAGTGGACTGCCATAGGCTGAGTTGATTGATTGTAGGTACACCAAAATATAAACACAACAAGACCAAGATCATCATGATCATCATATCCAAGATCTCTATAATAATAACACACGGTTTTGTTTTTATTTTATGAACAGCATACGTTTAACCTGCCAATTCAATTCACAAAACATTGATTGATATTATAACTCACATCTCACTTTGATTGATGCACAAACGTATCAATCAACTTTACAAATCTGTTCAGTGTAACCGACGCCTAACGCTAACAATGATGGAAGCCTGTCCGCATGATATGATGTCGGAAAGGTTAAAGTAATTATGTGATCTTCGTACCTGCGTATATGACTGTTAACAACAGTGAATAGAGTTGTAATTTGTATGTTGTTTTGCATGGAAAATCTTCTTTACACATTGTTCTTGGATAATTTAGGACGCGCCTTTCTGATATAGTGGAGGGAAGGAGGTTTTGATAATGAAGTGCATGCATTCATACGTCATAGCTTGCTGACAAGCTTTACCACGGCACAGGCAGCCGGATTATTCTTTAAAAAAATCTCACCGTAACAACTTAGATAACTACTAACATTAAAAATTAACAACTCCCACAAAGTGCAACGTTCGACGGCCCATCTTGCTGTGGTGCTGTCACTACATGACGCTGGCAGAATAGACGACACCGGCTCAGTTGCCAAAAAGGAAAAAAAAAAAAACTTAGGTAAAGTGAGCGTCATTTGGAGTCAATCCCGATTGACACTATTGACAGCTTACTTCAAGCTCACTCTTCATCTAAGTTCTCACGGTGACATTTTTACATATAGATCCGTCCGGATCGGCTGTTTTTATGTGTAGTTCGTGCGAATGAGAACATCATCATCACTTGCAGTCTTAGATTGCTCAAGTACGTATATTATGAGAAAGAAAAATCGAATATAGGGAGAAGTCTTGTAACACAGTATTAATAGCAATAGCTTTCATTTTGACAGTTCAACAACATTTATTGTGTTATTTATGCTGTTCAGCAGACACATTTTTCGAACATATGAAGCAATGGCGTGTTGCGCAATTACTCTCTGGATACTGGATTTAGCGATATATAATGACAAAAGGTTTAATAAAAAAATAAAAAAACGAGTCTCAAGGGGATTTATAACTTAATGTGTGTGTGTGTTGTGTTAACGCAACAGCTCTGCCTACCCCATGGGAGAATACAATCACGGCTAACTGCCACCGTTGATTTTATGTTCTTAATATTTACCATCATCGCACCATCTTTATTTAGCACTTCGATCAAGAATCATCAGGTGCCTAGCCTTTTCCAACTATGTTGTGGTCGGCTTCCAGTCTAACCGGATGCAGCTGAATACCAATATTTTACATGGAGCGACTATCTATCTGACCTCCACTACCCAGTTACTGGGTAGTACGATACTCCTTGGTAAGACTGGTTGTCAGACTTTCGGGCTTCTGACCACCCGTAACGACTGTCAAAGATCCACGAATGACAGCCGGGACCAACGGCTTAACGTGCTTTCCGAGGCACGGAGGGGTCACGGTATGACAAGATGGTCACCCATCCACAGACCAACCGCGGCAAGCGTAGCTTAACCTGATCGATCGACCTGTGCGGCTGTTATTATTTAGCCACGGGCACCTTGATCAAGAATACTCATGGTTAAATTACTTGTTAAATCACCAATATCTTAATGTGAAGTACCAGGCTGACATAAATGAAAGGAGATTCCAACAAATAACAATATCGATTATCGTAAGCCCCGTAATATGTGATTAGCTTACAAAGCTGGGATTACATGGGCACTGTATTAGCACTTTAACGATATTATGGAATTTTGTAGGTATAATATTATGGTAATCTGTTTCGTGTTTACTTATTTTATAAGTAAACAGCTTAGAAGTTTATTGCATAAGTTTGGATGAGATTTTTATAAAGTTTTTTTACTGTGCTTCGATAGGTATTAAAGTAAAACTTTTTTGACTAAAATATTTTTTCCCCGTTTTGTTTGAAATTCAAGACGCACAGATGTCTGTCCCTTAGCGGAATATTTGCGAAGTTAAATGCGAAATAGGTTTTTTATTCTGTGAACATTCTTAAAATTACGAGAATTGCCCCTCTGTCACCATTCATCTGATTTTGTCTAGATTCTGAAACCGAGTTATTATAAAAAACTGGACAATTGCGAGTCGGACTCGCACACGATGGGTTCTGAATCACAAGGTAAAAACGCCGAAAAAGCACATTTGTTGTATGGGAGCCCCTCTTAAATATTTATTTTATTCTCTTTTTTAACCGACTTCTAAAAAACATTTTTACAAAAAAAAAACACCCGACTTCCAAAAAAAACACTACAAATTGAAAAATAACTTTAATTTCGGAAGTCGGTGTCTTTGGTTCCGCATTTTCGTTTATTGACACCGACTTCCGAAATTAAAGTTATTTTTCAATTTGTAGTGTTTTTTTTGGAAGTCGGGTGTTTTTTTTTTGTAAAAATGTTTTTATTTTTCACTTTTTAGTGGGTCACTTTGTAATTTATCTAAGTTACAATAGCCTAATGCCAACTGTTCATCACCTTTTACAAAATATTGCTTTTCCCGATCCTGGGACGTTAATTGTTGAGGAGTTCTCCCGGTAAGAACCAGGAGAACTCCTCAACAATCACTCATCATACGCATTGTGACGAGCATAAATTGCTTAGCAACCATATTAAAGTAATCGAATCGCAACCCGTGAAATATTTGTCATTGAGTTGTTCCGATGGCCATCTGTGGTCTTCATTATCAACTCCACTTTACCAAATGATGATTTCCGAGAGCAAATGCTCAAGTTACTTTAAAAAATACCCAAATCGCTATAGGTTTGCCTATAAAATTTGAGGGTTTCCCTCGATTTCCATGGGATCCTCTCATGAGATTCCAACTTGATGATGATGAGACCACCTCGAGAGTATACCCTTTCAAATAAAAAAGAACTTTTGGAATCGGTCCAGCCGTCTTCGAGTAATCGGTGAACATACACAAGGTAGCTACTGTAAACTGTTGAGTAGTTCCCTTAACTGTCCTTCGTCTTCATCATCAGACCCTTAATGACAGTCACAACCTATCTAGGTGTAAAGTTCACATCAATACAAATTAATCAAGCCCAAACACAAGGTAACTGCTGTAATTCGTTGAGGAGTCCCCTCGACTGTCTTTCGGCTCCATCATCAGATCGACTCCAGACCTTCATTAAATTGTAGTGCTTTAAAATACTTAATGAAAAACATAACAAACGCACTAGTCGCTCCTACGATTTTCGAATGTTCCCCTCGATTTCACTGGGATGCCATCATCAGATCCTGGTTTCCTTATCATGGGACCACCCTTGGCATATCTCCTTTCCAACAAAAAAAGAATAATCTAAATCGGTTCATAAACGACGAAGTTATCCGCGAACACACATAAAAAAAAAAAAAAAAAAAAAACATATATACGGTCGAATTGAGAAACCTCCTCCTTTTTTAGAAGTCGGTTAAAAAGGAGGAGGTTTCTCAATTCGACCGTATATATGTTTTTTTATTTTTTTTATTTTTATGTGTGTTCGCGGATAACTTCGTCGTTTATGAACCGATTTTGATTATTCTTTTTTTGTTAGAAAGGAGATATGCCAAGGGTGGTCCCATGATAAGGAAACCAGGATCTGATGATGGCATCCCAGTGAAATCGAGGGGAACATTCGAAAATCGTAGGAGCGACTAGTGCGTTTGTTATGTTTTTCATTAAGTATTTTAAAGCACTACAATTTAATGAAGGTCTGGAGTCGATCTGATGATAGAGCCGAAAGACAGTCGAGGGGACTCCTCAACGATTTACAGCAGTTACCTTGTGTTTGGGCTTGATTAATTTGTATTGATGTGAACTTTACACCTAGATAGGTTGTGACTGTCATTAAGGGTCTGATGATGAAGACGAAGGACAGTTAAAGGAACTACTCAACAGTTTACAGTAGCTACCTTGTGTATGTTCACCGATTACTCGAAGACGGCTGGACCGATTCCAAAAGTTCTTTTTTTATTTGAAAGGGTATACTCTCGAGGTGGTCTCATCATCATCAAGTTGGAATCTCATGAGAGGATCCCATGGAAATCGAGGGAAACCCTCAAAATTTATAGGCAAACCTATAGCGATTTGGGTATTTTTTAAAGTAACTTGAGCATTTGCTCTCGGAAATCATCATTTGGTAAAGTGGAGTTGATAATGAAGACCACAGATGGCCATCGGAACAACTCAATGACAAATATTTCACGGGTTGCGATTCGATTACTTTAATATGGTTGCTAAGCAATTTATGCTCGTCACAATGCGTATGATGAGTGATTGTTGAGGAGTTCTCCTGGTTCTTACCGGGAGAACTCCTCGACAATTAACGTCCCAGGATCGGGAAAAGCAATATTTTGTAAAAGGTGATGAACAGTTGGCATTAGGCTATTGTAACTTAGATAAATTACAAAGTGACCCACTAAAAAGTGAAAAATAAAAACATTTTTACAAAAAAAAAAAACAACCGACTTCCAAAAAAAACACTACAAATTGAAAAATAACTTTAATTTCGGAAGTCAGTGTCAATAAACGAAAATGCGGAACCAAAGACACCGACTTCCGAAATTAAAGTTATTTTTCAATTTGTAGTGTTTTTTTTGGAAGTCGGTTGTTTTTTTTTTTTGTAAAAATGTTTTTATTATTGTGATAGAATACGTAATTTGGAATTATTAATATTAAGTGTGTGTGTTTTTTTTGTGATTGACTGTTTTTTTATTGTGATAGGACACGTAATTAAACGTTGGCTGTATGTGTATGTAATTTAACTGTTTAACAATGCCTCGTGTAACTTACACGGTGTCAGAATACACTGACATGATTTTAATTTACGGCGAATGCCGTGGAAACGCAGCCTTAGCTCTGCGAACATACCGAGAAAGGTATGGTGACAGCCGCAATTGCCCTAGGAACGCCCGCACCATACAATTGGCAGTACAAAGATTACGGGACAGTAAAAGTATAGTGCCGCAACAGGAGGGAGTGCCACCGCGGCAAATATCTGCTGCTTGGGAAGAACGAATTTTAGACCAATTTTCCCGCAACCCAACAACGAGTCTCCACAGGGCCGCCTGGCAGTTTGGATTTTACCATGGAACCATCCACAAGGTTCTAAAACGTAACAAACGCAAACCTTATAAATATCGGAAGGTGCAAGCTTTGTTATCGAGAGACTTGCCGGTCAGGAACAGTTACTGCCAATGGCTATTAAATAAAACAACCGAAGACCGTCATTTCTTAAATAACGTGATATGGACCGATGAGAGTACTTTTACTCGGAACGGCATCTGGAATCGGCAAAACCTCCGGTAAACAGCGGTATATTTTCTCTCAATGTGTGGGCTAGTATACATAATAATAATATTATCGGCCCTGTTTTTATTGACGGCACCCTACAGCGGCGAAATTTTTGGACTTATTAAGTGGTCCTGTGGCCGAGTATACTGAGCAATTGCTTTTAGCCGTTCATCGCAATTTGTGGTACCAGCTGGACGGTGCGCCTCCACATTCTGTGGTGGCTTCTAGGGAGCGGCTCACAGAAATGTTTGGGCAGCAATGGATCGGTCGATTCGGACCTGTTCGGTGGCCACCACGATCTCCGGATCTCACTCCCATGGATTTCTTTTTGTGGGGGTACATTAAGGGTGAAGTGTATGCCTCAGAGGTAAATACAATTGTTGAACTAAAAACATTTTTACAAAAAAAAAAAACAACCGACTTCCAAAAAAAACACTACAAATTGAAAAATAACTTTAATTTCGGAAGTCGGTGTCTTTGGTTCCGCGTTTTCGTTTATTGACACCGACTTCCGAAATTAAAGTTATTTTTCAATTTGTAGTGTTTTTTTTGGAAGTCGGTTGTTTTTTTTTTTTGTAAAAATGTTTTTAGTATTTGTTGTTATAGCGGCAACAGAAATACAACATCACTGAAAATTTCAACTGTCTAGCTATCACGGTTCATGAGATACAGCCTGGTGACAGACGGACAGACGGACAGTGGTGTCTTAGTAATAGGGTTCCGTTTTTACTCTTTGGGTACGGAACCCTAAAAAAATGTAGTTCCATACATTTTAATCGCGTAGGTATTGCACTATTCTATTGAACAGATTTTTTTTGATAGCCGACGAACTATTTGATAAAGATATAAAGGTTAGACAATAAGGCTGAGTTGCATCATCTAACTTTAACCGTAACTTTAACCATAACTGGTGATTTTTGTATGCAGTTTGACAGATTTTTGACGTTTGTTAAAGTTAAAGTAAGATGATGCAACCCAGGCTTAGCATTTCTTGTTAACTAAATATTGGGTAGTTTGCAACCGGCGTGCGTGTATGACCAGCTGATGTATAAACGAAACAAAAGGAGTACTTATGTAAGGTTCGTGGCAGTTGGTGTTCTGTGGTTTGTTTTGACAACAGGTGTGAGTACGTAATTCTAGATCCCCTAGTGTAGGGGATCTAGAATTATGTGCTGAATCAGAATGTGATCAGATAGTTCTGCCAGCCTAAATATTATTTACATAAGAATGCAGAATATCATCAACGGCCAGAAAAATGTTGTCTGGTTGGTAAAGTCAGGAAAATTATTGTTAAGCAAATTAATTACCAACTTAAATTCTCCGTTTATTCAAATCACAACTGTCATTCTTTGACAGTTGTATGAAATGGCTATAATACGGCAAATTGACGTAGGGTATCAATTTGTCAAATGATATCCCTGACTGATAAATGATTTTATTTCAGTAAGTAGGTTTTCACAAACACTTTTACAAGTCAGTCATATTTTAAAAACTAAATAACTTTGCTATCTGACTAGTCCGAGAAGAAAGGCCGAAACAAACTTAGAGGTCACAGTCTCTTTTAAAGTCCAGACATAACTTTGGTCAAATCTTGTGAAGACTATGTAGATCAATGTCTGAGATGGTATTTTAAGGAAAGAACATGCATGCACGCATTTCTCAGAAATCGTGCAGCTCGACTCAAAACTTAAGGAGCTCAACGATTCGACGAACAATACCAGAGAAAGGATATTTGGGTAGGCCACATAAATTATTAACTTAAATTAAACTAACAGAACAGAGACAAAAATAAAAATTAAAGAGTAAGTAAATAAAATGACCCACATAGTCTTCAAATTCACAATAATTAAAATAATATAATACTTTACAAAGTAAGCAAATGTCATGACATCACTGCCAAAACGAGATTGGGTTGTATTCGGTCCACTGCACGACGAATAACTTGCACTCAAGTGTAAAATCAAGACATTTGTATATTTTGCCAAAAGGATGCACAAGATTGGGCAAGGCTTAAACTCTGTCCATTAAATAACATTGACTTGAGAAGGAGAGACGTATTACCGGTTCATGTTTTTGGAAACGTCATGCACAATGACGTCATTTCTTCAGTTTTTATAAAGCCCCATGTACTGGCGAATCTATTGGTCTTACAGTATTGTTATCGCACGAAGCGACGCGCGTTTTACTTGTGGTAACCAAGTGTAGGTACACGCATGCTGTGAATGTGTGCATGAAGACGATTAGCGTTAGCATGTAACTGACATATAAGAAGACATATTTTCGAATTCTTCCGTGTGTCGGACGGTACAGAGAGCTGCGATTGCACAAACATTCATAGCATGTTTATACACTTAGTTAAGTACCACAAGTAAAGCGCGCGTCGCTGTATAGAATCAAAATACTATAACTGAATATACATCCAGAGTAGTTACTATTAGAGCAACTGAGAAAAATAATTATATTCTTTGTAAGTAAGAAATGATTTCACACCTCAATTCTTCATCATCTGAGTTAGTCTAATGAACGGCCAAAGTCGCGGCCAGTCGTTACTCTATATGCAAGATCTACCCATTACGTATGTTTGCATAATAGTACTTTGACCTGTCACCTATCAAACGAAAAAATCTCAATTCAGAAGTTTATTCACGTAAGCCGCCTACAGCATTTATGACACAACACCGCAATCTGATATTGCGTTAAATTCAAAACAAAGAGCACCTAACATTAAACGACAGGTAAATAGCCTTGGAGTATGAATTTAGATCTGTAGAGCGCTATTCTGCCGTCATAAAGAAAAAGGGCACAACTAAACTTTTTTACAAAATTGAGTAAAAAAACTGGCATATGCGCATTTTTTTCTCTGATTCCAAATATGTACATATACATAACTCAATTTTGAAAAATTTTGTCGTGCCCTTTGTCTTTATGACGGCAGTATTGTAGTCTTTGGTAGGTATTTGATACAGTGTGAACTGTAATCCTGATACACCCTGAGTCTTTTTGCCAACCAAAAGTAATGAAAACCTGTTTTTAAATTTAAATATTATATATGAGGTAAAATTGTTACGGGTAGTCAGAAGCCCGAAAGTCTGACAACCAGGCTTACCAAGGGAAATCGTATTACCCAGTAACTGGATTGTGGAGGTCAGATAGGCAATCGCTCCATGTAAAACACTGGTATTCAGCTGCATCTGGTTAGACTGGAACCCGGCCTCAACATTGTTTTAAAAAGGCTAGGCACATGATGATGATATGAGGTAAAATTGTTTGGTTGTTGTTAAAAGGTAGGTAATCTCAGGAGGTAACGATCCGTTTACAAGAAATCTTTCACAGATGCAGAAGGCTACACTATTTGTTGAGTGCCATAAATTATACACATACGCTCGTTCCACCATAGACCTCATCCATCGCTTTCAATCACGCGTGATCGAGGTCAAGAGGAGGGGCATTCAGGCCCATTCAGCAATAAAAATACAGGGTTCTGAGTTAACTTCAACGCTGAGAGAAGTCGCAGGCAGAAGCTAGTGTGATATAATTTGATTGGCTATTTGTCATTCAGATCAAAAAATTACAAAAGCTTACATGAAGCAAGATTCCAGACATTAAGGTGTTTGTAGATATTTTGTAAACATTCCCATTTGCCAACAAAAGCAGAGGTGTTGCGTATCAGCTTCGCGTAAGCTCGCCACAACACTATTATTCATCATTATCAATACCAAATAACCTATAATTTAATTTCATCATTATCATTTCAACCGAAAGACGTCCTCTGCTGGATATAGGCCTCCCCCAAGCACCTCCACTTCGACCGGTTCTGTGCTTCTCGCATCCAACGGGTTCCTGCGGCCTCCACAAGGTCGTCGGGCCACCTTGTGGGAGGCCTTCCAACGGTACGTTTTCCGGTACGCGGTCGCCACTCCAGAACCTTTCGATCCCATCGGCCATCTTTTCTGCGAGCAATGTGCCCTGCCCGCTGTCACTTAAGTTTGGCAATTCTTCGAGCTATGTCGGTTACCTTGGTTCTCCTACGGATCTCCTCATTCCTGATTCGATCACGCAGGGAAACTCCAAGCATAGCCCTCTCCATTGCCCTTTGGGTGACTTAAAAAATAAGGAGATAGGTCACTTTCCCCAAATAAGCTGCAGTAAAGTTCTTCTCATTCATACTCTAAAGCTAACTCTAGAACATCAATAATGTCGGTGTATCGAGTCTCGTTACAATCGACCTTTTAAAACAATCAATCTTGTGTTGAAACGATCGCGGGGAAACTGTGTGTCGTTTTACGTGAAGATGTATTACAAAGATTTAGATTTAGGTACTTGATTTTGATTACTTTTGCTTTGGTGAAAATTTTCTTAGATATTATAATCTTTCGCTGAATATTTAAAGGTCAGGTAAGTGGTGGTAAGGTTAAAGGTTAGGAGGATGATTTGACTAAGTACACCGTTAAGGCTCCTACAAACAGGCGCGACACGCGATAAAATCGCGCGCGACACAAAGGCACCGCAAGTCGCGCAACGAGCGATGCCTTTGTGTCGCGCGCGATTCGCGACGCGCGTCGCGCCTCTTTGCAGGAGCCTTTAGTTGTTAGTGCGACATAAAAAACAAATATTGTAATTTAATTTCATTACATATAAAATTTAATCATTTTTAGGGTTCTGTACCCCCAAAAGGAAAAACGGAACCCTTATAAGATCACTTCGTTGTCCGTCTGTCTTTCCGTCTGTCAAGACCATTTTTCTCAGGAACGCGTGGAGTTATCATGTCGAAATTAATATCAAATACTCAAGGCTGCAATCCCTTGAAGCAGAGAAAAAATCAAACGTTACGGGCGTTTATGTTTCGTTTATGCCGCATATTTTGTCGCTCGCAAGGGAATCAAAACCTATAGGGTACTTCCCGTTGACCTAGAATGATGAAATTTGGCAAGAGGCAATGTCATGTAGGGGACATATAGCACAAGTAAAGGAAAAAATCCGAAAACCGTATATTTGTACGGAACCAGCGGTGCGCGAGTCCGACTGGCACTTGACCGGTTTTTTTATATTATTAAAAAAACAGAAATGAATATTTAACTTTTTGCCGTCATTTCTTTACTAGGAATAATTTTAGGAATATTTTTTTTTTATGAAATAAATTCCTGGATGTGTAAACCCATGCCTGGATTCATGCCAAGTTAACGAAAGCAAACTGACCTACAACATGGGACTTGACATAATAGACAGTGAGGTCTTCACACCTCTGCTTCACCCTTCGTGAAATACAGGCGTAACCTTTTATAAACTAGTGCACCCGTGGGAATATCGGGATTAAAACTATCCTATATCCCGGGATGCGTGAGTTACTTTAGAATAATTATATCGACGGTTGAAAGGCTCATTGGCCTAAGCGACATTTTTTTTTTTTTTATAATATTGATGATTATGTACATTTATTATAAATGTACATATTATTATTAATATTTTAAATATTACAAAAAAATGTCGCTTAGGCCAATTAGCCTTTCAACCGTCGATATAATATTAGTATGAATAATCCGTTATCAACATTGCAGTACTAGCATATAATTATAAACAAGCAACATAGCCTATTCTGTTACCACCAGGAACTCTGCTCACCCTCCCAACCACACCATCAAACTTCACACATTGTTATTGAACACTGTATCAAAGTAATTTAACAGCTGAGTAAACTACGTGATAATTCTATAATGTAACTCGCGACCGGTCACGCTCGAAATTGCCCGGGCATTTTATGAAATATTGTCCGGGCATTTTGTGAAATATTGCTAAGGTGGTGACTGGGTATAGTGTGTGGGGATTAGCTGATAATGGACAAAGTGGATTTAATACTGGTGTGGTAGAGTATGATAATTTTATAGGTTTATCTGCTTCGCGCGGTTATTACGATACCATCATCTGCCTAGCCTTTTACTATGTTAGGTTCGGCTTCCAGTCTAACAGGATGTCGCTGAATACTAGTATTTTACATGGAGCGACTGCCTGTTCTTAAGTTACTTTTTAGACCTTTGTATCCTGCCTATGCGTATGAAGTTTTATTAAAATCGGTTCATTAATTTCGAAAAACAAGCGCATTGTATGAAATGCAGTAAACGAAAAGAAAAAATAGTCCATACAATAAAATTTTAGTACTTACTTCGTACTAATTTGATAAAGTTCAGTAGCAGAATGTCTCCTGCCAGTAATAAAAACAAAATTTTAAAAATCCTTAACCACATTTTCATGACAGTTTGAATATGAACAAACTTTTCACAAAATCCCTAGAGATTTTCGACACCTACAACAGTGAGCAATTCAATTATGACAACTTTGTATTTCGTCTAGTCTTTAAAATTAGAAACATACGTTTAAGTTCTAGCTTCATTAGAAATAATAATGTCATTTTCATAAAAACTGATAAAACTGAACAGGCAGGGGCAAGAAACAGACTTTCCCGTGCCAGTATTAACAAAAATAATCACACTAATATTATAAATGTGAAAGTTTGGGAGTGTGTGTGTATGTGTGTTTATATGTTTGTTACTTCTTCACGCTCAAACGGCCGGACCAATTTTGATAAAATTTTGTATGGAGGTAGCTGACACCCTGGATTAACATATAGGCTACATTTTATCCCGATATTCTCACGGGATCGACATTTACGCGGGTGAAACCACGGGGCGCAGCTAGTGTGAAATAAATCCTTACCCACATTTTCATATTAGGTACCTAAAGTGTGAGCAATCTTTTTACCAATCCCCAGACATTATCAACCCCTGTAACATTGTCAAATTGTAAATTCTATTAAGACAACTTTGTGTTTCGTTTATAAGGAGAAATATACGTTCAAATTGCGGCTCCATTCAATATTTTTGAAGTGAAACCTTTTTTAGGCGCAATGGGCATTTTTTGAGATGGGAATAAACCATTGAACTCGCGCCACTGTTACCGTAAGCGACACCGCGTGTGTTTTCTTTATAAGACGATTAAAAAAAATACCCGCTTCGGATGTGTTCGGCTGTCCTCGGAATGAACTCGGTTTTAATGTATATCCGATATGTCAGTCAGTGATGACAAAGTATACTGTTTGTGTTTTGTTTTCACTTCTGTCGGGACTCCCGGAGTGCCACTGTTTTTTTTTTCTTAATTGATGTGATACTTTATTCACATTACAATCTAGCCTTAAAGTGTAATACATTTTTTTTATACCGGCTGACTTTTTTACCGTCTGGACTAAAACTAATAAAGAAAACTGCAATAATAAGAAAAAATAATATTTAAAAAAACAAAGTAAAAAAAAAAAATTAAAAAAGTTATAAAATTTTACGTACAGCCAGAGGCAGAAAAAAAAGCTTTCTGTTGAGTAAACTTTAAAAACCCTTAGGCAGTTGTAACTAGCAAGTGAAATAGAGTTGGCGAGCAGCGAGTGTGTAGTTCCGATAGTTTTGTCGCTGGACTATCAGCGAGTGGCTGAGTGCGACGGGCGATTACTCGCACCAACCGCTCGGGGCGGAGATGTATTGTATAGCGGGCGTGAGCTTTGACCGCCAAGCGAGCATCGCTGAGCGAGTATATTATCTTTGATAGCTCTTGTCGCGACAAAGCAGTGGAGTGATCCGTCGCCGGCAGTGTGAACAGTCAGCGATCAACGATTAATATTTGCATCTCTTTTGTTTACATGGAATTTATATCTATTGTACGTTTTTTGAGCGAGAAAATAGCCGATAGTAGTCGCTTTCTCGCCGGCGCGGCGGCGGGACAACTGCCTTAACCACATTTTCATATTATTACCTAAATTGTGAGCAAACTTTTCACCAAATCCCCAGAGATTGTCAACCCCTGTTACGCTGTCAAATTGTTGAGCGCTCCTGTTATAATGACTGTAGAGTTTCCTTAGCTCGCGAATCCTGTGGAGTACAGAATTAACTCATGTTCGCTGAATAAAGTTTTGGAGTAATTAACATTTATTAGGACGTGATTTGTTTAACGTACAAATACGTTGGTTGATAAATTGGTAATTTTAAATAAACATTTTTTTTATTTATGGAATAAAGGTTAAATAATACGCATGCGATAATGATAACAGGCCATACCATACGACCCCATAATGGTATGGGTGCTCAAGGAGTACACGACATATCAAGCTATCCAGTCTATGCTGACCGCTCATTGTGTAAGGTTGCAATAAAATGACAGGTCAGCTTATACTGGACAAGTAGGAAAACTTGATGTGTCGCCGTGTGTAAAGCAATAGTCGTAATAATTATAGTTCGTTTTCTAACCGACGAGTTGCACAGAAAGTTAAGCGAAGTTTTTTTAATCAGAGCTTTTTTTTTAAGATTCAGTTCAGGCTGGCTTGCTTGATAGGTCTTAAAATACGCTGTGAAAAGACCAAGAATTTTAACAAAAAACTGTAAACAGAATAAAGAAGACTCATTGCTTTGTGTACGTCGCCAGCACGTCAAGCTGCCTGAAACTGTCAAATTTTCCCAATCAACTTTGAACCTTATGCTTTAGGTCTACGCCACACTTGACGGAAATTCCGTCGCGGATCTTCCGCGTCGGAACGCCAATACATGTTATTGCGTATAAATGACTAATAACGGGTACACTACGCAGAAAATAGGTCGCTCCGTCGCGGACCGCTCGCCCTCTGCGTCTATTCCATCCTCCGCGCACCGACCGTTACTTCGCCTGAATTTCCGTTAAGTATGGCGTAAGCCTTAGCGATAAAGTTGAAAATCTAATAAAGAAATTTGACAGATTGTAGTAACTTGATGTGCTGGCGTCTATACCTAAATGTCAACAGACTTGCGTGTGATTTTCAAGCGCTTTTATATAAAACTTTATGTTCAAGTGAAATGCAATTAAACTCCGTTTAACTGCGGTGTAATCAACTAAATGAAAAGTCAACAATTTTATTGCAAACGTTTTCTGATTTCTAGTTAAAGCTATTTACTGTTCTAAGAACCCGTTTGTGACTCGATTATTTTTATTACCACATGTAGGTACTCTCTAGAATAGCCGCAGGCTAAGTGAGGCCACCCTTGTGTATCCCCAGAGTTGGTAAGAAATGAGTAGAATAAGTTTATTTGCACAACACAAGAACCATATTAGTTCGCCATCTGCCTAGCCTTTTGTACCTTTGTACCTTCGGATTTCATATAGAATCACTGCTTGGATACCAAAATGTTATCACTCATCATCTGCCTAGCCTTTTCCCGACTACGTTGGGGTCGGCTTCCAGTTTAACCGGATGCAGCTGAATACCTGTATTTTACATGGAGCGACTGGCTATCTGACCTCCACAGAGATACTGGGTACCCAGTAACTCTGGCTAAATAATAACAGCTGCACAGGTCGATCGATGATCTTTACATACCGTGACCCCTCCGTGCCTCGGAAAGCACGTTAAGCCGTTGCCGCGTTGGTCCCGGCTGTCATTCGTGGATCTTTGACAGTTGTTACGGGTAGTCAGAAGCCCGAAAGTCTGACAACCAGTCTTATCAAGGGGTATCGTATTACCCAGTAACTGGGTTGTGGAGGTCAGATAGGCAGTCGCTCCATGTAAAATACTGGTATTCAGCTGCATCCGGTTAGACTGGAAGCCGACCCCAGCATGGTTGGGAAAAGGCTGGGTAGATGATGACACAAATAATCTTAAGGTGGATACAGACATTGCAAGGTATGCGCAGCGCACGGCGCTCATCGCATGATTCGCAATGTATGGACGTTCATATTCGTGGAGAAGCATGCGGAAGCGCATGCCTTTCATTATCATCATCATCATTTCAGCCGAAAGACGTCCACTGCTGGACATAGGCCTCTCCCAAAAGGGGGAGGGTTTGCCATAATCGCCACGCTTGGCAGGCCGGTTGGCGATCGCAGTATGGTATGGTGGTGGAATGCATAGAGAACGCTGCTGCCCATTCTCCGGTTAGACCCTTAGTCGCCTTTTACGACACCCACGGGAAGCATGCCTTTACATACACACAAAGTGACACAGGCACAGCAGGAATTTGCAATAGATGTAAACAAAATTATTTTAAACAATGTATAGTACAATAACTAACGAAAATAACGAGCCTGTCTTCACTTTAATATCTCAATAACTTATCTAACACTAATCAGGAAACTATAAAATACTTTACACATCATAAACTCCATACATTTTACGATTACACTTAAATTCTAGAAGATTTTATAAAATCAACTAGCTTCTCCCCGCGACTTCGTTTATGCTTAGCGTTTTGATTTTTTTTCTTTTTGTTCGGCACCTATGGGTCGTTGAGTGATGTTATATAGCCTATTATATAGCCCTCCTCAAGAATTGCGCTAAGGCTATCAATAGCCAAAAATTTTTTTTCAGATCCGACTGGTAGTTCCCGAGATTAGAGCGTTCAAACAAACAAATAAAAAAACTCGTCAGTTTTATTATTCGCTGAGTAAAAATAGATATACATTAACAGTCAAACTTATAGCTTTAAACCTCGTCCATTTTATCAAATGCACTCTTTACATGAGCAATAATCGTAAAACAAGCTGTTTGCTTAGTTTGCTATGCTGTGGTCCAGCGGTTCTCAAGTTAAAGTGATCGCCCCCTGGGGTGAGCGATTGAGTGCGCTCGCCTTTAAGTAAATGGGGGCGTTGACTTGATTGGATGGATTTTGTTGTCTGGAACGTTCTTTATGTTGAAAAATAAAAGGAAAAACTTAGTACTTTTTTTTGTACATTTATACATTTTTCTTTGCTATAAAATATAACTTAAATATTCTTTGTATATTTTTTTTGTTTGCTAACGTGTCAATGTGTAAGATCGTACCATTAAAATAGTTTAAAATCGCATAATAATAATAGACAGTAGTCCTTGTTCCTCACCTCTGGCTTGCCTTTATTGGCAGCCGGAGTGAACATTGACGAGGAACAGAGCTCCCACCTCATTCTTGCCTTTATTGGCGGGCTTGAGTGGAGAGTCGCAAGAGCAAACGTGCTCGGAGGAAGGAAGTATTCCAGTAAGATGCTGGTAAGGATCTTGACCGTACTTCCGGGATTGTCCTGATAGCCGTGGAATACCTCTCCATTCCTCATAAGCACCTCAGGACATGTTGCCCCCTTGTTGCTACGTCACTATGTGCTAGCGACCGTTTCCGGGGGCCCATAATTGAGTGTGCAAGTCACCCCCTGCCATTTTATCCGTGTATATATAAAACATTGATCAGGCAGGGGTCATAGTTATGCCATAGTTCTTGGTAATCAGTCCACTTTAGCCACCCAAACCCATAGTCCAACTTTTTATTTTTCCCTATCCTGCAATAGTCCTACACCAACCGGGGGTTATCCTTGGGTGCACTTGCGCATACAGGTATAATCGTCGGTTGGTTCCGTATTTCATTAAAATTTCCTAACGGGCCTCTGCGAGTTGGCTTCGGCCCCTCGTACGCCTTCCAAAGGACCGGGACCCCATGGTTCCGAGATATATAAATAATAGACAGTAAAAAGTTATGGTAATCAACATAGCCCGAAGAATTCCCAAACTTAACTGGCAGTGGGCAGGGCACATTGCTCGCAGAACAGATGGCCGATGGGGCCGAAAGGTTCTGGAGTGGCGACCGCGTACCGAAAGACGTTGCGTTGGAAGGCCTCCCAACAAGGTGGACCGACAACCTTGTGAAGGCCGCAGGAACCCGTTGGATGCGAGAAGCACAAAACCAGTCGAAGTGGAGGTGCTTGGGGGAGGCCTATGTCCAACAATGGACGTCTATCGGCTGAAATGATGATGATGAAAAGTTTTAATAATATTTTGATTTGTAGTTCTCAACATATACGTTCTTCTTATTAAATTTGTGAACTGCCATTAACCCTTAGTCTGCCGGAACGTAGATCTACGCGAGACACAATGGCCTTTTAATTGTGTCAGTAATTACGGCACACAAGCGGTTAAGGAATGCAAAATATATTTATGAGCTAATAATCCAACCCTCTTTGCACGGGTGCAATGTACTGTTATAGCGATATGTCAAAACATCGAGATTCTTGTGATATATTTAAATTCAATATTAATGTTGTAGAGGGGCCCGTGGCTAAATAATCACAGCCGTACAGGTCGATCCCGGTTGGTCCCGGCTGTCATTTGTGGATCTTTGACAGTCGTTACGGGTAGTCAGAAGCCTGAAAGTCTGACAACCAGTCTTACCAAGGGGTATCGTATTACCCATTAACTGGGTTGTGGAGGTCAGATAGGCAGTCGCTCCATGTAAAAAACTGGTATTCAGCTGCATCCGGTCAGACTGGAAGCCGACCCCAACATAGTTGGGAAAAGGCTAGGCAGATGATTAATGTTGTAGAGGTATGAGGAACAGGGTGTAAAGTTCACTCATACTCTATAGAAAAGGGAGGATCCTCCTACCAGACGGGTGTTGTGTCTGACGGGCAACTGTTCAATGATTCATGTCGAGCTCGAATATCTATGCTAGTTGCGCGGAAAACTTTGCTTGTGAGATGCAGGATTTTGCGTGACGTCAGTATGACGCGTTGTTCGTATGTGGCGTTGTAGATACCGCTACAATGTATTATACTCATAAACTTTCCGATATTAATTCTTTAAGTGTTAGTGAAAACCATATGAAAACCATATCAAAATCTGTTGTTTACTTAGTTTAGAAGAACGGGATCATACAGTTACACGAAAAGCGACTATCATTTATAAATTTTATATTAAAGCTTTTTATATTAAAATCTTTAGAACCTTTGTCTCAAATATATAAGGTTTTATTATAATCACGGAAATGGAATTTTAAGCAAAGGTAGAGAAAATGCTAACTAGCAATAATAATAATTATATGAACTTTATGTCTTTTCGCATAATTGCGGCACAAATAATATTTAAAACTTTCTTGAATCTACCGGAAATGTAAACTTATAAATGCGACTTCCAAGTTATATTTTCCGGTTAATGTCAAGTATTTACAATTAATTCTAATGTTTATTTATTAATAAATAACGTCTATAAACGGCCAATTAGTTTCTACTGTCATTTGCACTTTCTTTTTTCATATAACTTACAGTATTAAATAGTAATAATTATTATTTGCTTTGTAGGTAGTTTATCAAAAATCTGGTTCTCTAAAAAATAAGCAATATCTAGGTTTTCATAAAAAAAATTGACATTTTTTTAATGATTCACAATTAAATCGCTGACATTTATAAATATTTTTCTATAGATACTTTTAGTTAATCCTCTAGTGTTACTCAATCTTTAACGGATTTTTTTTGTGTCTTTTCAAGACAAAATATTACAATGAAGCATAAATAAAGCTTATCCATATTTTTTATTTACTAATAAATTGCACCACGTTAATATTATAGTGTACTAGCAGCGCCCCGCGGTTTCACGCGCATAAGTGTCGATCCCGTGGGAATATCGGGATAAAAACTATCCTATGTCCTTTTCCGGGATGCAATCTATCTCTCTGCAAAATTTTATCGAAATCCGTTCAGTGGATTAGGCGTGAAAAGGTAACATACAGACAGACAGACAGAGTAACTTTCGAATGTATAATATTAGAATGGATATACTGTCGTCGTCGTTTCAGCCGATAGACGTCCACTGCTGGACATAGGCCTCCCCCAATTTTGGGAGGATTTGCCATAATCGCCACGCTTGGCAGGCGGGTTGGCGATCGCAGTATGGTATGATGGTGGAATACATAGAGAACGCTGCTGCCCATTCTCCGGTACGATCCTTAGTCGCCTTTTACGACACCCACGGGAAGTAAGGGGTGGTGGTATTCTTTAAGTCCGGCACCACACAGACCCATATACTGATATACTGTGACTGTACTTAATTGCTTTGGCTTTGGCGAGGTTTCGTTAACAAAAAACCATGGTCCTTAGTATTTATATCTTTTGTGTCAAAATCAAAAGTCATTTATTCAAATTAGGCTGCAAATCAGCATTTTTCGAACGTCAAGCGTCCTAAGTAGCGCCTAGAATGTTTTGTTATATTAAATACTAGCTTCTGCCCGCGACTTCGTCCGCGTGAAATTTCACCCTCCCCCATTCACCCTCTTAGGGGTGGAATTTCAAAAACCCTTTCTTATTGGATACTTCATAAAAAACACACCCTCCAAATTTCATGTCTCTAGGACCAGCGGTTTAGGCTGTGCGTTGATTTATCAGTCAGTCAGGACTTTGAATTTTATATATATAGATAAAATTATCCAATTAGTTAAGAGTTGCCATAAAAACACTTCATACACAGCTATTTCTGTATTAGGTACTAATCTTAGAACAGGCTTAAATATTTCATTTAATCTCTGAAGTTGATAGATCGATTAAATTAAAATTTTCCATTAACACGATCAGTTCCCTAAAATATGTAATTAACTGCAAATTGATTCATAAATATTAATTATTGGGCAGTAATTATTAAAGTCTGTGGGAATTGTTTTTGAGTAATGATGGTTATAATTATCTAATAGGTTCTCATTGGTTGATTAATTTTTGTAATAACATTTTGATGAAAAGTGCTGTTTCAATATGTAATTTGTTAGATGTATTCATTCCGTTATTTATGATTTGTTATTTCTGTATTAACATTATTCGACGACGATCGACAATTACGCGGGTGAAACCGCGGGGCGCAGCTAGTAACTAATATTTTTTAATTAGCCCACAGTACTTTTTCTCTCACTAGTAGATTAGCGACAGCATATCAGCAGTAACTTTTATTTTGAACTAGCAGCGCCACACGGTTTCACCCACATAAGTGTCGATTCCGTAAGAATATCCGGATAAAAAGTATGCTATGTGTTATTCTGATGTATAAGCTATATTACTGGAAAGTTTCATCAAAATCTGTTCAGTAGTTTTTGCGTGAAAGAGTAACAAACATCCATCCATCCATTCATCCATCCTCATAAACTTTCGCGTTTATAATATTACTAGCTGTTGCCCGCTACTTCGTCTGAGATCCAGGATAAAAAGTAGCATATGTCCTTCTCCAGGTCATGATTTACCCATGTGCCAAATTTAATCCAAATCCGTTCAGCCGTTTTAGCGTGAAAGCGTAACAAACAAACAAACAAACTTACTTTCGCATTTATAATATTAGTTAGGATAGTAGGACTAGCTTCTGTTAGCGGCTTCGCCCGCGTGGATGTTGAAAATTAAACCACGAGTACTACCGGGAAAAAAAGTAGCCCAGGTCCTTTCCCAGGATGCCATCTATGTCCTCGTCAAATTTTATCGAAATCTGTTCAGTGGTTTAGGTGTGAAAATGTAACATACATACACAATTACTTTCGAATTAATAATATTGGTATGGATATACTATTGTTTGTTTTCCTTTACAAAATAATATAAAATATTAACCCCTTACTGCATGAATTATGATAGAGGTTAATAAAAAATGTTTTTTTCGTAGAAACGTGTTTATTTATCTTTATTGAACATAAATCAGCCAAAAGAAAAAAAATACTATTATTATTTATGAAATTACATGAAAGAGCCATATCTGGCCTCGTATGCATTCTAGTGAAAATCAAGTAAGGACATATCTGGCTTTGTATGCATAGCTGTTGCATTTTGTGAAAATCTTTGAAGCAGTTCCGCTTGTCATTATAGCATAAAAAGACCTCGCATTTTTCACATTTTGTGTAACTGCGTAACTTCGAGCAGATTCCTATAAATTTCTCCATTTCTTCATTTGTAATACCTGCAGGTTTGTTGATGTTATCTTGGACACATTTTAGATTTGGCTGCTCAACTATGGAATCAATTATATCATGTGTGAAGAAAAAACTGAAAAAGTCGGCTGGTGAATCCAATTGTTTCATTTCCTCCGGCAAATTCGTGTTGCCCGTGAATTTGAAATTTTCTTCGACATAAGGCTCCATTTTTTCGTTCTTCCATACAATCGGGTCTTTTTTTACTTTTTTACCTTTCGATTTTGCAGCCTGCAAGTACTGTAAAGGTGTATCATCATCGGAACTTTCAAAGTCAGACTCAGGTACGATAATGTGCTTCTTATTAGATAAGCGGGAAGGGGAAGGTTCGTATTCCAGGTCAGAATCGGAAGCAAGTTCATCTTCACTCAAAAAACCATGACCTAGTATAGGATTTACATGCTTGGAAGAACCATAAAAGCGTGCGGGATCCATTTCTGAAAAAGCATAGTACAGAAGTTTGACTGCATAGGAAGCCATATTTGACGAACACTATTTTGACTGGAACGCATACCAAGCCATATTTGGAGTTTGCAAAAAACAGGTCAAAAATCAAACGACAATAAAACTAATTACAAAAATAACTTACTATTATCGTAGTCGACGATTTAAAGAGTAAATAACAATTTTTATTGAAGATTTCGGTCACTTTATTACTATTATTTTTCACTGATAAAAGTTTCACTAAAATGTTGCACTTCACTCGCCGGCCGCGTTATGAAATACCCTCAAATAGTTTTGACACAGATGACTTACCACAGACAAAAAAATTACATTTCGTTTTATGAAGAAACACTTCTTATGGTACAATTTATTTTACGATAATTTAATGATAAGTTAAACTGTAAAAAAATAAGAAACTTTAGAAGCCATGAATGGCTTCGTATGCGGTAAGGGGAGGATGAACAGCGCCTCTAAGGCTTAGCAGAAAAGGCTATTTTCTTAGTACAGGTGTTAAAACTGTGTGTTGACAGTACTTTACACCGTTATTTTCCAACAATTTGGGATAATAAGATTTCATGAAACTTCATTGATATGAAAAATGTTTTAGAACAAAGTTTTGATGTTTACTTGGAAGAATAAGCACACGTAATAATTACTGTAAAGGGAAATTATTGAATACGTTTTTTTTAGTTTTTGATCGCGTTTGGCAAAAACATCATCTTTGTGTGAAGTTTGTTTTACTTTTAACTTGGTTTATAAAGCTCTTTAATTTTTATCTCGTAGCTGAACGGCACATATTATTATTAGTGCATAAACAACAACAAAATCATGATTAAACAAAAAACAATTTAAAAAAAAAAACAGTGGCACTCCGGGAGTGCCGACAGAAGTGAAAACAAAACACAAACAGAATACTTTGCCATCACTCACTGTCATATCGGATATACATTCAAACAGAGTACATCCCGAGGACAGCCGAACACATCCGTAGTGGGTATTTTTTTATTGGCCTTTAAACAAAACCCGCACGGTGTCGCTTACGGTAACAGTGGCGCGAGTTCAATGGTTTTTTCCCATCTCAAATAATGCCCAACGGGCCTAAAGAAATATTCACTTCAAAAAAAAAAAAATCCTTCTAAAAAAACTTCAACAAGAAAAGTTTTTCTTAAAAAAAACCATTAGGTTTACTAATGGTTGAGCAACGCTGACACACAATCATTTTAAGAGTTTCCTCAATGAAAACATGAACGTTAACTATTAGATTACCTAATACACTACTGCATAGCTAGCGTGAACTACACACATCAAAAGTGTCTAGGGATCAAGCATTTTTATGCGGATTTCTTGAGATTGAGATGTGGCTTTGTAATAAATTTATGATTTTATAAATTTATATGGATCCTTTTTGGTGCATTTCATAATTTGAATCAGGAACTGTGAATCAAATTCGAGTAAAAGATGAAAATCAGCTGTCAATATTTTCCCTATAAAAACATACAACGCATTGAAGACATTATTAGTGCTACTGTTTCCCTACTACTGATTAAAACCAACGTTATTATGGAGCGGCGACGTCATTTAAGCAGGGAAGAAATGCTCAGAGCCGTGGGAATGATAGAAGCTGGTTCCCGGCAACGTACTGTGGCTTTAGCTCTGAATACAAGTCAGAGTGTTATCAGTCGACTTTGGACACGTTACCGAAGCACTGGTACCGTGGCTGAGCGCCATGGAGGACGGTATCGCTGCACCACACGGAGACAAGACCGATACATTCAAATCTTAACTCGAAGAGCTCCAACAATAACCGCCATGATGTTAGCCGTGAGGCTTCATCACTCTTCAGGGAACTTAATTAGCGACCAAACAGTCAGAAACCGCTTGCATGAAGTGAACCTTCATTCCCGAAGACCGCTACGGGTACCACCTATAGCAATGCACAATCGTAGGATTCGATATCAATGGGCTCTTGAACACAGAAATTGGGCAGAAGAACAATGGCGTTTCGTGTGCTTTTCTGATGAGTCTCATTTTGGTATGAGACCGGATACAAGACGTATACGACACTGGAGAACCCCTGGACGCCAACAGCGATTAAAATCCTGCCAGGAAGTCCATCCTTATAGTGGTGGAACCATCATGGTATGGGCAGGTATTTGGATCGGCGGAAGAACTGAGTTGATTTGGATCAGAGGCAACCTCAACGCTCAAATTTATGCTGAGACGATTGTATCAGACGTCATCGTTCCTCTACAAGTGCAAATCGGTCCCTTATTTCAGTTAATGCATGATAATGCACGACCGCACACCGCAAGAGTTGTAAGACAGACTCTCGCCGCAGCTAACATCAATGTCCTGCCCTGGCCTGCTCAGTCGCCAGACTTGAACCCGATTGAGCATGCATGGGATATGCTACAGAGAAGAGCTCTGCCGAATATGGAGGGTATCCAGTCGCAAGAAGACCTTTTTTTGTTGTTGCAACGAACATGGGCGGCCATTCCACAGCGTGATTTGGATGAACTCATTTTGAGTATGCCAAACCGATGTTCTTGTGTTGTTAGTGTTCGCGGTAGAAACACGGATTATTAATTGTTTAAGTTACCCAATAAAATTTTAAAGAAAACTGTTATTTCAGTCTTTTTTTCGAACTTTTGTGTTAGTGGTTCAAATGTCAAAAATCCCTTTATTAGGAAAATGGCAAATTTCTTTATTAATGCAAAGGTGACTTGGTTTATCGTTACTGTGACAAACGAAAACACTTTATTTGATGAATCCTTAAAGAAAATTTTAATTAATATCAATCAGGAGAAAAGTTATTGCAAAAATATATGTTGATCCCTAGACACTTTTGATGTGTGTACTTATTACATTATTTTTGCAGGTAAAGTGTGGTTAGTCAAGATTGTTTAGCAATTGTTCGTATATATAATCAAATCGCAATTTGGCATATATAATAATTCAGTTGTATAAAAGAGCAACACAACAAACAGCAATTCCGTTTGTCTACTCATGTGGCGACGTAGTATATTATGCTGCTGAAAAAAATAATGCTGCACAAATGAATGGTTGTTTTATTGAAAGACCGTAATTTTTCCTTTTTTATTCCTAACTAGCTGACCCGGCAAACGTTGTTTTGCCATATGAATTATTTCTAGCCACCCGGCGCTACTTCTTTTATGCGTGGTTTTTCTTTTGCGTGGTGTCCTACCCCTTACCCTAACCTACTCCTACCCTACTCCTACGCCTACCCTACTCCTACCCTACTCCTACCCTACTCCTACCCTACTCCTACCCTACTCCTACCCTACTGCTACCCTACTCCTACCCTACTCCTACCCTACTCCTACCCTACTCCTACCCTACTCCTACCCTACTTCTACCCTACTCCTACCCTACTCCTACTCTACTCCTACATTACTCCTACCCTACTTCTACCCAACTCCTACCCTACTTCTAACGTACTCCTACCCTACTCCTAACCTACTCCTACCCCTCCAACACTACTCCTACCCTACTCCTACCCTGCTCCTACCCTACCTCTACCCTACTCCCATAGATATATTAATTTTTTCTCTGCGTAAGAACCATCCTCGTACTTCAAGGAACATTCTAAAAAAAGAATGAGCGAAATCGGCTCAGCTGTTCTCGAGATTTGCGCTTAGCAACACATTCAGCGATTCATTTTTATATTATAGATCTTACTTGCCGTAAATTCTTAGAATCGACCGTATTTTTTAAACGGAATCACCGTAGACCACATTTTGAACATGGCACACAATCCATACCTACTAATATAATAATAGAAATGCGAAAGTTTGTCAGTTTGTCTGTTACTTCTTCACGCTTAAACCGCTGAACCGATTTAGATGAAATTTAGTATAGAGATAGTTTGAGTCCCGGGAAAGGACATAGGATAGTTTTTATCCCGATAGTCGTACGGGATCGACAGTTATGCGGGTGAAATGCGGGGCGCTCCTAGTAACTAATAAAACTAACATTGAGTAACTTACCGATCTTTTCTGATGGTGGTGATGTTCTAACTTCATGTTGGCACATCTGTTCAGCGCCGTCAGACGTCTGAACAACGACTGAAGAGAGTCGGCGTCTAAGAACGGGTGGTCATTCTGTACGCCTGACACGTCTATTGGGAACTGGAGGTCTGGAACAACGAGAAAATGTAATTAACAATGGGATAAGTTGTGAGAGGAGCAGTTGTGACTTGTGACCCATTGGTATCGGTCTCGGCTCGCGAGTTGCAGGTCGTCCAGCATGTCCTAGAACCAAAAATTCAAAGACGTGTGACATCCATTTTAGACTGACAAGCTTATGTTTATATGCTCAAGTTGCCAGAGCAGTAAAAAGTCAAAAACTCTTTTTTTGCTGTCGGTATTAAAATCAAAATATTTTGTGTACTTCACATAAACCTGCTTAGGCACTTCTGAAATGTCAGAAGCTAGGTGCACGGTTCCAACTGCTCGTTTCCTATGGAGAAGACCCGGCAAGAAACTCCACTGTTACTCTTTTAAAAATAATTGGCTTTTACAATGTTTTAAAATTACAGTAGGTATGGAAGGACAGCGTAGGCCTGTCAACAAGTACCAGAAGTACTTCAAATAAAAAAAAATGGTCTACAGATCAAAAGTCTACAAGGCCTACAAAGTCCTCACATTTACAAAATATAAAAGAATCTACATGTCAAAAGGATAAATAAAATATAAAACCTATTAAAACCAAGGGATATTGACCCCGCAGGAACCCGTTGGATGCGAGAAGCACAGAACCACAGAAGCTATGAGGACATAGCTTTCATTGCAATCATATCATCATTTCAGCCGAAAGACGTCCACTGCTGGACTTAGGCTGTGCTTCTCGCTTCAGCACGATACACTGTGCAATAGTATCAACAGGGGTTGATACTATTGCACAGTGTATCGTGCTGCTGTTGCCTCTACCGTTGGCACGAGCGACATTTATTTAAATAAATAAACGTCGCTTGTGTGTATACACACTTAAGTACCTAACTCGTCCTTTAAAAACATATACACGCTTCAAAAACACGTCTAAAGGATCTGTTAAGCAAGGAAACAACGCATATTTGGTCCCCAACAACGATATTTACTCAAAAATCAAATAATTATCTTCTAGATTTGAGTATCTTCTATCATCTTAGAATGCCGAAGCCATTATCTGTCAACAGACATTCTCAACACCACCGTTATCACTTCTCCCATAGCTTTTCACAGTTACAGGTAACAATACTAAATTCCCACATCACTGGAGTACCTACTAAATAAGCACCCACCTACCTACGTCACAAAACACCGCCAGAGGATACGTCACTCTGATGACGTCACTATCTCACAAGAACTTTGTCTAGTACTCAATAGGTAAGATTAAAAGATAATGAAGACATATAGTGACGTATAGTGGTTGATGTAGGTGTGACGTGAGGCTTTTCAGTTTGGATGTATGTATCTAGAGGTATGAGAAACAGTGTGTAAAATTCACTCATACTCTATAGAAAAGGGAGGATCCTCCGATCAGACGGGTGTTGTGTCTGGCGGGCAACTGCCGTTGTCTCTATGCTAGTTGCGCGGTAAACTCTGCTTGCGAGATGCAGGACTTTGCGTGACGTCAGTATGACGCGTTGTTCGCATGTGGCGTTGTAGATATCGCTACATAGTAAGGGTTTAGGGCTGTTTTGCTGTGGCACGTGTTTCTACATAGGTACATAATCAGGGCAGACCTCCTCTCTGTGAGAGGGAGAGTAGGCTATAATCTACCACGCGGTACCAGTGCGGGTTGATAGAAATCACATGTCTTCGAATTTTTGGTTCTAGGACATGCCGATTTCCTCACGATGTTTTCCTTCACCGGTTTGAGAGCAGTGGTGATGAAATAATTTACACAATGTAAAGTGCCTGCTTGGGTTCGAACCTACGTCCTACAACGCGTGAGTCGCGGCCATTTCCACTGGGCCACCGCTGCTAAGACTTGAAAATGGAAATACGTTTGTAGTTACTTTGAGCTACCTCACCGCATAATGTCGTCTGTGGGATAAAGGAAATCAATCGTTTTACCTGTGTCTTCATTAAGGTTGGGGGTTTTCATTTATATTATTACGTAAGAAGATATGAGTACGTCTTTCGGCTGAAATGATGGGGGCGGGAAGGGTCTAGATTGTTCTTACGTAAGATCACAAAGGTACCGAAGCAAAAGTTTTAAGTTTTAAATTTTTTTGATCCTTTTTCTTTGCAAATTTGGTAGAATCGATACTGATCTTACGTAAGATTGAAGGGGGGAGGGGTTCATCCTAGTCTTATTTTTTCTTACTTTGGGGGGCAAAAAGTGATCAAAATTATCTTACATATCAATGAACGGCCCTTACTGGGAGTCTGTCATACTCGTATCGTCAGATGTTTATTTTGTGTAAAAGCTTGCAATCAATTGGATGGTTCACATAATTTTATTGAACCTGGTGGCTGCCTCATTCAGTTAGTCCCTATAATATGGCTAACGGCAATTGCCAAGGCGTTTTCTAAAATAAATCTCAAGTCAACACTATTATGTAACTAATGATAATATTAGCATACAAAACTCCAAAGGCTCAGCTGCAAACAGGCGCGACACGCGATAAAATCGCGCGCGATCGTCGGGCAACGAGCGGTACCTTTGTGTCGCGCGCGATTATATCGCGTGTCGCGCCTGTTTGTAGGAGCCTTACGGCGCTTTGCAGATGGAGCACCTATTGCAGCAACTGTCAACTAGCTGTTTACATCACATCTCGTGCAATGAGGTAGCTACCAACTAGTTGAAAAGTTGCCAGTTGCTACAACCAAATATGGTTGTAGCAACTGGCAACTTTTTTGGGAAAATTAAAAAAAGGTGTTATTGCCTCAACTAAAGTTGCTCCATCTGCAAAGCGCCTGATTCTAGTCTACATTCCAAACTTCAGACAGTTGAACTTCAGCTTGTCTGTTGTAGCGTTTATGAGAAAGGATACCTAGCTACTTAAATACGAGTAGCTCAATCATTGACAAAACGTAGAACGTTAGATGACAAAGGCATGAGGACCAAGCTGAATTTCGAAACAGATTCAAGAGAAACCATAAATCACATAATTTTAAGTTTAGAACACGTATTTAACAAAAGCGTCGCTCGCGCCGTTCCCGCTTGTCACGGAAATGAAACCGAGGGGCACGTGGCGGAACCGGAAACGTTCTCAACTCAAACTTAATGTAGTTATTGGAGATGTATACATCTCCATGGATGGGAAGAATGGTTTTGTGCATTGTGTTCAAGCCCGGTAAAGCAGACGACAATCTTATAGATTCATAGGTTGAACTGTGAGATGCAATTTCCAAAAAAAAATGTGCATTGTGTAAATTGTTGGTGAATGTAAGGAAGGTTCTTCTCTCCCTGAATATCAATAGTGTCAGTTCAAAAGTTTTTTACTGTTTTTTTTTCCATTTTTTTTCTTTTAAATTATTTGTAATTAAATACCTATATGTCGCAGTAAGATGGTTAAAGCTATAGCCATAAAGCCATATCATGGTTTTATTCCTAATAAGACAGATAGGAACCGCTTTCATATAGGTACTTATTTTTGAGCAGTTTCGGAGATAAGGGGGGGATATTGTCAATTTTCGTCTATTTTCTTAAATTACTTTAATACAATTCACTTTACCTGCCACCCCCCCTAAAATTGGGGGAGGCCTATGTCCAGCAGTGGACGTCTTTCGGCTGAAATGATGACGATGAATTCACTTTAAAATTATGAACCTCAAGCCTTTTTATTTGATATGTCACACGGTACAGATTGCAAAACTTTTTTTTAAATTTTCGATTTGCCCCCCAAAAATTACCCGCATATTCAAAATTCATTATTTGCATTACACGTCTGTGTTTGAAAAGAGATATGTACCAAATTTCAACTTAACCGGTCCATTACATTCGGTGCAAATTGGCTGTGACAGACAGACAGACACACGAGTGATCCTATAAGGGTTCCGTTTTTTCCTTTTGAGGTACGTAACCCTAAAAACGTTCGGTCGTAAGGCCGTAAGGTCGGGGGACCCTCGGCAGGAACGAATATCAAAACGAACATCCAAGATGGCGACTGCGAAAATGTGAAAATATTGCTGCCGCCATCTTGTATTTTCATTTTGACCTCACTATCGGCTGCAGAACCTTCGAAAACCATCTCCGACTCTTTCTATTATATGTATTAAAAAGTCGCGTGGAAGGAGGGGGCATAAGCTTTCTGGTTACTACACAATTTCTCCAAGATTACTGAACTTTACTCCTAGAACTTCGTTGAAAAAAAAACAAATTTAAAGTTTTAGCGCCCATGCTTCGCACGAGTGCAATGACAACACGTCTAAAAATCGAGATTTCTGTGCTAAATCTAAGTTATACATTAATGTATTTTACACATAAACCTTAAGGAATAAATTCTCTTAATAATGGTGAAAACTGCATCGGAATCAATTGTGTAGTTTAAAATAACTAAGCGGTCTTAAAAACAAGTTTGTTTTATACTATGCATATTACAGTCTTCATAACTGCCCGTACTTACACCAACATAATACCTACCTACTTACAAAGCTACATTATGGTGAAGAAAAGCATTGTAAGAAAGCCAAGAGACTTTATGGTTTAAAAGCAGTAAGTACCGTTACCTCTAAGAAAAATGAATAAATGAAGGTAAGCGTAGCGACGGTAACCTCGCTTACAGCCACACTTAAAATCGTAAACAAAAAGCCACTTCCTTACATTTTTCTCGGTGAATAAGACAGAGAGATAAAATATACTCTATTTTATGGTAGACTACATTAGCTTGTCTGTGTGGTGCCGGACTTAAAGAATAGCACCACCCCATACTTCCCGTGGGTGTCGTAAAAGGCGACTAAGGGTCTAACCGGAGAATGGGCAGCAGCGTCCTCTATGCATTCCACCACCATACCATACTGCGATCGCCAACCCGCCTGCCAATCGTGGCGATTATGGCAAACCCCAAATTTGGACCCCCCCCCCCTGACTGGTTGTCAGTCTTTCGGGCTTCTGACCACTCGTAACGACTACCATCCACGAATGACAGCCGAGACCAACTGATTAACTTGCTTTCTGAGGAACGGAGGGGTTTTGATATGTAAATATGGTCACCCATCCAAGGACCGACGGCGTCAAGCTTAGCTTAACCTGATCAATCGACCCGTGGGCTGTTATTACTTAGCCAGAAGCTTACACTTACTTAGCCCTAGATTTTAAAACATGTATTGGAATTCTACTAAGTTTACCCCAGATGAGTTTCATGACACAAATATGAAAAAAAATCTCCATGCAATATAAATGCTTAGCAAAAATAACTCTTTTTCTTCGGAAATAAGAACGCCAACGATATAAAACTAAAAACTTTTGATATCAATTCCTAGCTACACTCTATTTCAGTAGATTATACTGCCCCTTCTCGTTTATTTAGTCTATAAACTGCCATGTTGATCAGAAATTGGATTACTCTCCTTGCATGTCCTGCTGGCAACACCCTTTGTGCACTACCCGCCGTAATATTAGGCGTATATATGGGGCTTGTTTCCTGCCAAACTCGGTTACCTGCCCCTTTGATATGGTAATTCACTTAAACTAGCCGTCCGTTCAGGGTTTCAGGTTTTTTAAATCAATCAACGTGTTACAGAGGTTCTTTGAAAGGTAAAAGCTGCAATAAAACAGAGTGCGGAAAAGAAAGAAAAAGTTGGTAAATGTTTGCAATTTGTGGCGCCATTTTGTTGAATTTGTACCGTGTTGAATATTGAGAAAAATCCACATGATATGGTATTTATTCGTCAAACAATTACTAAGTTATTGAGACATCTTCCTGAGTTCTAAAGGCGTTATATAACAGGTGAAAGTTTGTGTATATTTAATTTTAAAAAAATCTAAATAACTTAAATAATCTGACCCTGTTCATTCCAAGTAGAAGTAAACATTGATTTAAATAAAAAATCAACATGTTGTCACAATACAGCCTGCAACTGTCATCGCACGCATCTGTCATTCCAGCAGTTCTATAAATACAGAAAAAAAAGACACATTTCAACTTATCGCGGGGTACAAAAGTAGGCCGGTTGTCACAAAGCGTCCCGTATCGTGTTGACGTCAGCATCCGGTCGGGGGAGGGGGAAACGGAAGTGGGGAGGCGCAGTCGCACGTCGTATGTCGAGGATATAGGTCGCGTTTGAAAATAATTGGCGAACTTGAATATATGGGAAATTATGTGGTATTGCAGGGATTTTATTTTCGTATTCGAATGATATTTCAGTGTTTTTTTTTTAATGTTTTTTTTTTATTTATTTATTAAACATTGTGCACTATAAATTTATAAAGATAGACTTAATGATAATGTTCTTACTAATAATATGTCGTGATATGGTAGTTTTTATTTCCTTGAGTAGCAAACATTGCAAGCGACATTAGTTCGTGTTATGCTACGGCTACATTGTCGCGATAACGCGAACTTACACTTCACACGCTCTCTCTCTGTCAATAGGAAATATGATAATCCTATCAATATTTTCTTCACGATACCAATGAAGAATTTTGCTGACTGTACATTTTACAGAATATTTACTATCGGTTGAATGACCTTAAGAAGGATTACCGAAGGGTAACCGAATAAAAATGGGACCGTAAAAATATACATATTCTCGTAAAAATCTCGATAGAATTTTATCCGGTGGTGATTTTTTTTTATCCGGTGTGTGACACGATTATTGTCACACACCGGATAACGCGTTCACAGAATAAGATATTCATCTCGGAGCCCTCAATACAAACATACTTGACTTTATTAAATGTATATAAAATGGCGGTCGTAAAGGCGATGTTAAACTTAATAAATGCCCTTGGGCGTAATAGAGACGGTTTTAAATGTTACGATGGAAAGTATTAGATATGTAAATATGATGCAGGAGCAGTGCCCCGCGGTTTCATCCGCGTAAGTTTCGATCCCGTGGGAATAACGGGATAAAAAGTATCCACACACTACACGTAGGACACTTACGCGGGTGAATAGTTAGCCTATAATTCTCTAGAGGGACTCGAGCATCCTTTTTTGTAAGAAGGAAAGGACCGCAATTTCAGTTTGTGACGCCACTGTCATAATATACTTCACATTTTTAGGGTTCCGTAGCCAAATGGCAAAAATGGAACCCTTATAGATTCGTCTGTCTGTCCGTCTGTCTGTCCGTCCGTATGTCACAGCCACTTTTCTCCGAAACTATAAGAACTATACTGTTGAAACTTGGTAAGTAGATGTCCGAGTTTTTTTTCAAGAATGTGAAAAAAAACATTTTGTTTTTTTTCAATTTACATCTCTACCCCCCCCCCCCCCCCCCCCCCTGTAACTTCTAAAATAAGAGAATGATAAAACTAAAAAAAATATATGATGTACATTACCATGTAAACTACCACCGAAAATTGGTTTGAATGAGATCTAGTAAGTAGTTTTTTTTTTTAATACGTCATAAATCGTAAACCGCATTTTCCATTTTAGTCAATCAACTCAAATATAAAAATAATAAAAAAACATTTAATTTCATAAACACAAACAAACCAAACCCAAACCCGGATGTTACGGAACCCTCGGTGCGCGAGTCCGACTCGCTCTTGCCCGGTTTTTTTTAATTAGGCTATGATGTTTGTTGGTATGATTATGAACAGTGGTGATGGATGAATCAAAGGACAGAAACTGACCCCTGAAGGCCAATTCTCGTTCTTTTAAACCGTTCAAAATCTAGTCGCAATCTCATCTCAGCGACAATTAATGTCAAAAACTTGTCAAAAACGTATGTAAATCGATTATATTTTTGACAGATTGAGAGTGAGATTTGAATGCGAACGTTCTTAAAAATACGGGAATCACCTCTCTGATTTTCGGTATACTTAATCTAAGTATACCGAATTAATTAATAATTAATTAATTAATTTAATTTGTCTGTGTGGTGCCGGACTTAAAGAATAGTACCACCCCATACTTCCCGTGGGTTTCGTAAAAGGCGACTAAGGATCGTACCGGAGAATGGGCAGCAGCGTTCTCTATGCATTCCACCACCATACTATACTGCGATCGCCAACCCGCCTGCCAAGCGTGGCGATTATGGCAAACCTCCCCCTTTTGAGGGAGGCCTATGTCCAGCAGTGGACGTCTTTCGGCTGAAATGATGATATCTAAGTATACCGAATTAATGAATTAATTAATAATTAATAACAAATTAATTATTGAAAACCATGGCAATAGAACCGAAGCGAATTTTGATTTTCGGTCATAACTTTGCATCTTTTTAACATAATTAATTTATCAGATGGAACATTTATGCAAAACCAATTCAAACTCAGATAACAAGGGCCCATCAAAAAAGTCAAACCTGAATTTTAAATAATTACCACCAATCAGCAAAAAATAATGTTACCAGCCTACAAGGTAGCGGCTGCTTTATTTCTGCTGGCAACATAATATGTCATAATCTGACGAGGGTGCCTGGCGTGACGTAGGTTCGGACAGCAACATGAGTTGTTGTTGATTGTTGATTATCGTCTGATAAGAATTGTTTAGTGTCCAAGAGGGACTAATTCTATCTTGAGCGGATCTTTCAGGATGATATGAACAAATGTCGTGCGTTTTACGCGCGCGCATACGCGTTAATAACATCGAAAGTATGCACCGAGAAATTGATTGCAATCTGTACCAGATTACTAGCTGTTATGCGCGATTCGAAATTTGAATTTGATGGATTGTTTGTTTTTTTTTTTTATTTGATTTTTTACTTGGTTGATTGATTTGTTTTTTTTTCATCAGATTTTTTTTTTAGTCATTTCGCGATTTTTTATGCGAATCGAGTAGAATGGTGTGCCATAGGATAGGCCTATGTCCAGCAGTGGGCCGCTGTAGCCTGATGATGATGATTCGCGACTTCGCTTGCGTGTAATTTGTATTTCAGCATTTTCTTAAAACAAATATTCAGGACGAACGTAGCCTTTAGTGACTTTCTCGAGGTCCTGTGCTACTTATCTGACGAACGTAACGAGACAGTCATAGTTACTATTGCATTTATATTATTTGTATGGATAATAAACAGTGTGTTTTCAAGAGAATTTTTCAGGATTGAGAATTGATATTTGAACATGAGAAAATATATAGAGTGGAAAGAAGAAACGGCTGTGAAAGTTTCCTAAATCATCATCATCATCTATCTAGCCTTTTCCCAACTATGTTAGGATGCAGCTGAATACTAGTATTTTACATGGAGCGGCTGAAAGTTTCCTAAATATTAAAGTTAGTTACTCGAAGGGAGGAATTCCTTTATTTCCACAAGCCCCTTCATAAAACGGGGTCATTTTTTTTTTAAGTCGCTAACGTTTTAACAAACTTATAACAATTCCCATAATTCACACCAAGAGCCATTCAGCACCACACAGCACCCTCGAACGAAGTCAATACGATAATTAACTGAACGGCAGACGAACAGAAAAAGGCTTTCGCACTTCGTTACTGGGACAGACAGATATTGAAGCAATTTCCTTAATGTTCCTTCCCAGAGCTGCGAAGTTTTTGTTCTGAAAAAACTCAACCCAGTTTTTTGAAGGGCTGAAATTGAGACCGCATAGAAATAGATTGGCTTTTGGGCCAATTATTTGTTAGCTGTGTTCGTTTGAAATTGACAGGGAAATCTTATTTAAATACTGTGCTTCATAGTTCACGAACTGTTATAAATAATTTCCATCACTACTTTCAAACTGCTGATTTGAAAATTTATGTACAGACGCCAGCACATCAAGTTAATACAATCTGTCAAATTTCTTTAATGGATTTTGAACTTTATCGCTAAAGCATAAGGTTCAAAGTTGATTGGGAAAATTTGACAGTTTCGGGTAGCTTGAAGTGCTGGCGTCTGTACTATATAAAACTGCTCGCTATGCAAGCAGTGCAGTCAACTCACCCAATACATATTTATTATTGTAATATTTCCTGTACAGTTTTTTTTTATTAAATTAGTTTCTGTAGTAGCACATAAAGTGTTTCAATTAAAAAAGACCCACGGAGCGCTATCCTTACAGCAGGTAGTATTAATTGGTTTTTTTTTTCACTTGGGGAAACTGTTTTAATATTAGGTCTATGGCTAAAAATCTTGAGACTTCTTCAGCTAATAGAATTTAAACCATAAACCATAGACTAGTGACCAGCCGGTCGATTCTGTAAAAATCTCACCGTGAAAACTTGAAGGTGAAGTGAGTAGGTATGATTTTGCTAGGAATTGACACTATTGGCAGCTCACTCTCACTTCACCTAAGTTTTCACGGTGAGATTTTTACAAATTTCACCATAACAACTTAGGTGAAGTGCGACAGACGTAATTTTAGTAGGCAAGTTTTTAGTCACGTCTAAACTTGTATGGAGTAGCGTTAGGCGCTGATTAATTTGACAGGATTAAGCTAAAATTTATCTTCTGTCATTTTCTTATTGAAATAGAAAGAAAAAGATGCACTGAACTTAAATTTAGTTTAGTTTGTGAACAAGGCAATCGGCGCCAATATTTTAATACTTACATCAATTATATAATTTTATGTGAAGACTAATTTTATTATTCTAGGTACAGACAATTTAATATATTTTCAACTTTATCGCCAAAACTTAAGGTTCAAAGTTGATTGTGAAAATTTGACAGTTTCGGGTAGCTTGATATTCTGGCGGCTGTACATAAAAGTCGAAAAATAACAATAATAATAACTTTTAATAAGTAGGTAATAATAATTAATAATGACAGTTAAACATACAAATACCGTGCCAAAGTGACATTATTGCTTCATATAATACTAGTCTATAATGTTTAAACGTAAATTATTTTACCGATCAAGAAATAGCAACCAAATCGTGCCTTTAAAACATGTTCACACCAAAATAGAGAAACTAAACAACGAAACAAAACGTTTGCGCCGGCGCCGTAGCTCCTTAACCCTAGGACCTTTTAAATTTATTTTAATAATAATATTATGACCAACTATTACATATTTTATGAAATTCAAACACTGGCGGCCGAAAATAGGCATCATTAGGACAACCTTTTTAGGTAAACACTATCTGGACGAAAAAGGGACCCTTCGATAAATTACACTTAGGTATTTAGTTAGGCTCGCGTTGTTGTGAATTTTTGTTATTTGTGGAAGTTTGTTTGTTTTTTGGTGAACTTTATTTACGTAGGCTGTATTTTTTTTTATTATAAATAGAATTTCAGACTATCTGCAATGTTAACCACCTGATTTATATTAATATTAAATAACTTTGGGTAGCTACTGCAAATGCTACTACACATAAATTTGTTTATCTAAATAGAAGCAGTACTTCTAAAAACATCTTTTCAGTGCACAAAAATAGCTGCAAACAGATTTTCATATTTCACTTTTGTGTACGTGGTTTTTCATTTACACGTAGGTAGTTCACGTTGACAGCCTGTATGAATCACCCCGGGTCGACGGCGCGATGTGTTCCACGCGCGCCTCAAAGTGATGTCAGCACCAACTGACGGGGTCCGCTAGGGCCGATGCCTGCCAGGGTCGCGGGTTGTTCGAAAGAGATACCGTGGCCCTGGCACAGGCAACTGAAGGAACACGGGTGGGTTTTAGTCAGTAAATGTCTGACACACTTCTCCCGCTCCGACCAGAGCGGGAGAAGTTAATAGATTCCCACACAAAAAAAAAAAAATGCTGTATGAATCACAGCACTGTATTTTTTAAAAATTAAAATCATCGCAGTTCACACATTTTAGTTTCTTGTTACGTCAATAAATATTAACCGTAGACTACAAGACAAGTCAAATGAATTAAAATATTGTCAAGAATATAGTAAGCTATTTGGCTATATTATAGAAAAAAATAAGTTTTTATCTGTGTGATTGCACGACAGTGCACATAATGTTAGTAGAGTAGCTTCAAAAACCAACTCCACAATTTGTAAACTTCACTCTAATTAATTACCTATACCTGTACCTTTTCATTACACGGCAGTGTATAAACCCTACAGATAGAGCACCTAAACCCAAAAAAAAAACGGTTTCACTGAAAAAGAAAATGATGCACCTTTATTTTCATTCCCACATATACTAGCTGTATACACATGTAAACTTTACATTGCACGGCAGTGTACCTACATACAACCTTACACTCGGGGCCGTGTTTAAAATTAGCACGCGGTCGCCAGCCTGTGAAGTGTACGCTCGAATGCTCTCGCCTTTTATCCCAAATCAGAACCTAAACCAGTGGAGGCTTTCATGTATATTGTTATTTATTTAAGGGAAAATCCACTCTTGATAGGCATATTTTTGATGGCAATAAGGCTTGTATTTGAGTGCTTATGAGGCTTCTGTCTTGGTTGCGGAAATTAAAGGGAGTGAATTGGGTGTTACATGTTAATCAGCATCTAATGAGAGTTAAAACTCTCAAAGGTATGTGTGTGGGATGTAATTAGAATATCTATTAATGTGAAGTATATGAAATAGGTCATCATCTGGATAGCCTTTTCCCAAGTATGTGTTAAGATCGGCTTCCAGTCTAAACAGATGCAGCTGAATACTAGTATTTTACATGGAGCGGCTGCCTATCTGACCTCCACAACCCAGTTACTAGTTAACACGATACCGCTTGGTAAGACTGGTTGTCAGACTTTCGGGCTTCTAACAACCCGTAACGACTGTCAAATATCCACGAATGACAGCCGGGAGCAACGGCTTAACGTGTTTTCCGAGCCACGGAGGGGTCTTGGTAAAGATGGACACCCATCCACGGAACAACCGCGGCTGAGCGATCGACTCGTGCGGCTGTTATTAGTTAGCCACAAGTCCCCGATGTACATAAAATTGGTGTGTTTATTTCATAAGATGTGAAAATGGATATGAATTTAATAAAAAAAAGCTTATTCAGATCATTTTTGAAAATAAATGTCATAACATTTCATAGAACTTAAACCAATGTAATATTTATGTCATTATACTTATTATGTTATCTGAAGGGCTTGGCAAACTCGTGACCAACTTACTTGTTTGTTGGCATTGCCTTACGATAGTTTCAGTTGTGAAGCCGTGAAGCTTGCACACTTCAAGTTTGTAACTAAACTGAAACTTCAGCAGTATTTGAAGCAACAAAATTTTTTCAGACATTTTATTTCAAAATAATACAGGGTCTCTCAGTCTTTCTAAGCTGCCTACCTTTTTCACCCAACTGTGCGATTTTTTAGACAATTTTAAAGATGTTTCTATTTTTTTTTCCCTAGGGAAGAAATTTTTCGTCGGAAAAAAATCAGCTGTTTCATAGAAATGTGCAATACCTACGCGGTCAAAATCGGGGGTTCAGAATCATGTACCTACGGAATCCATGACAACAGGTTGAGCGTCGATAACCTTGCCACCTGTAAATACCTGTATATGTCATTATTGCACGGACCTATAAAAGCAAGTTTTGTGTCCCCATATGCAAATCGTACCAGAAAAAACATCTAGCTTTTTCATATGCTTTATTAAAATATTTTCCTTCTAAGAGACAAAGGCATTCAAGTTCACGTTTGAGTAAATGTATGTATTATTCTGTCGGATAGACAAGTGACTCGGTGACTGGCAGCTTGACGTTTGGCATGTGAAGTAGGCGCCTTTTGTCCGACATTTGTATTCTTTAAGACAAGCTCGGTAGTAAATTTTCCTTTTTGTGGACAGTATATTAAGTTTTTGTGTTTGTGGAATGTTTTAGGCAGTTTTATGTTTCATTTGTGTCCCACAATACATGTATGTTTGGGTTTTTTTTTCTAAAAATATCGTCACAGTAGGGTAAAAAGGACACTGTCGAGTATTTTTAACTAAATTGTTCAATGACTATGATTTTAACGTCACGATCCTTTTTGGAAACTTACTGGGTAACACTTTTTTTCAAAGTTGCTAGACCAAACACAACATTATATGAATAAATAATTAAAAAAACAAAAATAATTATCCTTTACCAAAAGCTGTTTCGGCTATTGCCAAAAAATTAACCTTTATAAAAAAAATATAAAGATCGGTAACCTTTCTTCTTAGACTACCAAAATATTAAAAAACTGGCCAAGTGCGAGTCGGACTCGCACACGAAGGGTTCCGTACCACAAGGCAAAAACGCCGAAAAAAACATGTTTGTTGTATGGGAGCCCCCCTTAAATATTTATTTTATTATTATTATTTATTATTAAAGTTAAAATACAACTGAGTATTTCGTGAATATTTCAAGTGCCTACCTGTTGTCATTTTTGATATCGAGCAAAAAAGGGCAAAAAAATCGCGTTTGTTGTATGGGAGCCCCCTTAAATATTAATTTTATTTTGTTTTTAGTATTTGTTGTTATAGCGGCAACAGAAATACATAATTTGTGAAAATTTCAACTGTCTAGCTATCGCGGTTCTTGAGATACAGCCTGGTGACAGACAGACGGACAGACGGACAGACGGACAGACGGACAGACGGGCAGACGGACAGACGGACAGACGGACAGACGGACAGACGGACAGACAGCGAAGTCTTAGTAATAGGGTTCCGTTTTTATACGGAACCCTAAAAAAGAAGATAATTTAATAACGCACAAAAGCGAACAACAAAGAACACCGAACCTAACAGCCAACCCAATTTTTAATAAAGCTAACAAAACACCGAAAAGTTTGAGTCAAAAACTTTGCATAAAGCTAAATTGGTATAAGCCTTCGTCTTATTCAATGTTTTCCGTTGACGCCAATTTTCCAAGAACTTTTCATCGAGGTGAAAGGAAAAAGAAGAAAATTTAAAAGCTTTAATTAAATCGTTAACTGGGCGGCTTTATCTGTCCTGAAGTGTTCTGCGGGTGATTGGTTTGTGAGGTAAAGGACAAAGGACTTTTTTGCTTGCTAATAACTGAATTAGATGACTTTATGATAGGGGTGAGAAAGGCTACTAATAAAACTTATGATTGCGGGGTAGTTGCGTAACCCACTAACTTGTTGTTGTTATTTACGTTATTGAGCGGACAAATTTTTCTAACATCTGAAGCAGTGGATTTCCTTTAAAATAATTCAGATTGAGATTTATAGTGCGTTAATGAGGGTGCTGGCTTGTAAAAACTAAAAGACAAAAATAACTAAGCGAGTAATATGATCGACACTGGTGCCGATTCCCTTTTCACAAACTAAACTAAATTTATGTTCAGTGTACAAGCTGAGACGCGACGTGATTAAGGGGGAAGCGCTAAAAAAAGAAAAGGATCTTATAGAAATGTTATACAGGAAGATTTTTTTATCACCATCCGAATTTTTACAGGGAGTTCTACCCATGAATATGAACAACTTTCACTATGGGACCGACTATGAAATCACGAAAAAAAAATCAGCTGGTTCATACATTTTGGTCAAGCAGGCATTGAACTTTTGTATTAAACAGCTGATTTTTTTTTTGTGATTTCAGAGTTGGTCCCATAGTGAAAGTTGTTCATATTCATGGGTAGAACATCCTGTAAAAATTTGGATGGTGATAAAAAATCTTCCTGTATAACATTTCTATAAGATCCTTTTCTTTTTAAGTATCTTAGTTCTATGAATTTTTATGATGAAAAGCTTGCACGTGTCTTCCCAAAATGAACCACAAATCACTTTATATGACACAAACTAAATTATCCACAAAATTGGCTGCGTCAGTAATCTAAGCCTCTCTCTTGCCGATAGAGGAGAATTCAATACAATTACTTATCAGAATCCAATTAACGGAGTCGGTCAGTGCGACGACGACGGCGCTGTATGTATAATATGGTCGAACAAGCTATGTGGTATACAGGCAAAAATATTCATCTTTCCACTACACTGCCAATATTTAGTTTTATTTTGTGCGTTATAACTTTTTCAGCTTATGGCATCCTTAATAGAGTGGTGTAAAAGAATTGACTACTCAGCACACCTGTCTGTGTGGTGCCGGACTAAAAGAATAGCACCACTCCATACTTCCCGTGGGTGTCGTAAAAGGCGACTAAGGGGCGTACCGGAGAATGGGCAGCAGCATTCTCTATGCATTCCACCACCATACCATACTGCGATCGCCAACCCGCCTGCCAAGCGTGGCGATTATGGCAATCCCCCCCCCCCTTTTGGGGGAGGCCTATGTCCAGCAGTAGACGTCTTTCGGCTGACATGATGATGATGATGACTCAGCACACCCACATCATTGTTTAAAAGTAGTTGCATGTTTTGTATACCAAATAGCTTGTTCAACCGTATACAAGTGCGCAGTGCTGCACCCCCCCCCCTTTTTTTCAAGTTAAACAAATATCAACTTTATTTCAATGACTCTTAAGTTGATTGCAGAGTGACTAGCACTAATGACAAAGTTGTAAAAAAAAATTGTAGTTGTAGCGTAAACTGAACTTTATTGTGTAGGAATTAAAGTTATTTTTCCATTAATTCATATTTGTTTACATTTTTGGCAAATAAAACGCAACCTTAGATTAGGTAGCCTTTGTAAATATGGGCGGTGAAGTCCTATGTACAGTTGAGAGCAGAATCTAATAAAGATATTGACTATCCTGTTGGACTCGTGGCTAAATAATACAGCCACACGGATCGATCGAAGGTTAAGCTACACTTACCGAGGTCGGTTCGTGGATGGGTGACCATTCATTACATATTGAGACCCCTCCGTGCCTCGGAGAGCACTTTAAGCCGTAGGTCCCGGCTGTCATTCGTAGATCTTTGACAGTTGCTATGGGTAGTCCAACCAATCTTACCAAGGGGTACCGTGTTACCAAGTAACTGGGTTCTGGAAGTCAGATAGTCGCCAAGATTTTAGTATTAAAGAAAGAAAGAAAAAGTATTTATTGCGACTCGTACAGGAAAATCGCAAACTAAACTAAACACAGTCAAATAAAAATCCAAGTTAAGTATATAAAAAAAAGAAAAGTAACAAAAGGAAAATAAAACAGAAAGTCCTATACGAGGCCTCGAGGCCAAAAGGCTCCTATCTCAGCATGATGCTGCTACTTAAAAAACAAATGCCGCAGCGCTGGTATTCTGTGGTATTAGTGGATAAGGTAAATGGTGCTAATACATGCGTCATGTTCGTGAACGGGCGCCGTCAGACGGGGCTGGTCATCTCTTTGCTGCCATGGCTTATTTTAATTTAATTTAATATTAAAATTGTTTTTTCTCTCGTCTTTTCATTACGGACGCTTTTAAAGTTCTGCATCGTTCTCACATGCATAAATAACATGAATGATGTAAACAAGACTTTGTAGCTATACCTATTATTTTGATTTAAAAGAGTGTCCATGGATTTTCTTGCCCGTTCTTCTCCATAGGTGCCTACGCTTTGGAATGGGCAACTAGCTTCATCTTTCTGACTGACCGACCCCTTGACAATTCAAAAGTGCCTGTAATTGGTTTAATTGAAATAAATGCTTTAAGTTTGAGTTTGAAAAGATCTCAAAGTTTGAAGAAAGAAAACTGATTCACGGAAAAAAGAAAAAAATATGATCAAATGATTTATTACCTACTAACTAGCTGTTGCCCGCGACTACGCCTGCGATCTAGGATGAAAAGTAGCCTTCAGGTGCTGGTCTATCTGTGTGCCAAATGTCACTCATTCCGTTCAGCAGTTTTAGCGTGCAAATCAATAATAATTGTCAGAAATTCGGCTGAATTCATTCATTGTTACAACATATCGTGACGGTCGTGACTCCGTGATCCGTTTCTCATTTACTTTCAACAAAATCCAATACATCTGACAAAAAACGGGTGAATATAAATGTTCTCTAAAAATATCCGTCACTTTCGTTGTTAGTTGTTTACCCACATTTGAAGTACTGTACCTATCTACAGTCGTGGCGAAAAGCGCTAACGAGAAAAAAAGGTTTTTTTTTTCTGACAGACCATAATAATACATTACAAGGCTTAATTTTGCAAATGGCTATAAGTGTAGAGGAAGACCAAAGAAACGATGGATGGACTGTAAAAGATAATATGGCTAGGAACCGGGTGAGTGCCGAGATGACGACTATTAGAGAAGTATGGAAGAAAAAGACATTTGGAACAGACCCCAAAATAAGTTCGGATAATGGCAAGGGAACAGCGGGATTGTCCGAAAGGGTTACCGCTGGCCCGGAACATAAAGGGCTAAGGAAGGAACATGGGTGGGTTTTAGTCAGTAAGAGTCTGACACTCCCTTCCGCTCCACCCAGAGTGGGAGGGGTCATTTGATGATTTCACGACCACAAACAAAAAAAAAAATTGGCAGGAGAACGAATGATCAATTTTGCAAATGGCTACGTGTGACTGTCCCATAAGAGTTTTAACAAAAGACAAACTTTTTTTTTTTTTTTAAGTCCCTTCTAATCATAGATTTAATTTAAACTACGAAATTAAGTATTTAACTTCGGTGTTGAATGAAAAAGAATCTATAGGTAATAAATCATGGAATTACAAATACAAAGACGGTTAACGAACAAGTTTTCTTCGCAAAATTTTCCACATTACATTTTTCACCTGAAATTTAACTTCAAAATCCGTTTTCCCCGTTTACATTGAAATCCTAAACGTGTCAGCATATGAGATTTTCCGTAACACTGTAACTATTTCCATTTTACTTTCCAAACAGTCTCCATATCTAACTGTATTTCTCCGTAGTGAGTAAATATTGACTCCAAAATTGAATTGTATAAGAAATCCTTCGACTCGAGTCCCAGTATCAAATATTTATACGACATTCTAAGTGTAGATTTTCTACGAAATGAAAAATTGAATGTTTCTGTGTATATTTTTACTAAACTTTATTTATCAAGGAACTTTTAACCGCTGGTGTGTCGTAATTACAGATACAATTAAAAAGCCATTGTCTCTCGCGTAGATCTACGTTCCGGCAGACTAAGGGTTAACACTGTTTGTTATCTGTCAAATAACGTCGGTATTTTTTTCTATTATTAGTTATGGCTAAGTCCAGAAGTTTCAGGACTTCAGGCTGTGGTGGTAGACATTTCCTCTACCATAACAAGGCAATTTGTGAGAAGACTTGGGTTCGTTTACATTTCTCATTGTGTCTAGATGGTGGGTGCTCTTGCCATTAATTCGTCTTCAGTTTAATTTATAAATTTACTAGCAGCGCCCCGTGGTTTCCCCCGCATAAGTGTCGATCCCGTGGGAATATAAATGTATTATAGCGTTCTCTATGTATTCCACCATCATACCATACTGCGATCGCCAACCCGCCTGCCAAGCGTGGCGATTATGGCAAACCCTCCCGAAATTGGGGAAGGCCTATGTCCAGCAGTGGACGTCTATCGGCTGAAACGACGACTAACAACTTATGGAACTTCTTAGTTGCCCGAAATAAAATGTTTTTTTTAAATATATTTTTTATTGAAGTAGGAATTAATACAAAAATGTTCTCATGTTTAAGGAAATAAAATAAATTACCTACACAAAAATATTTGTTATTTATGTCACGTAGCGTTACATGTAACTAAGCAATATAATGTAGATTGAATAATAAATCAATCAAGCGTCAATCGGTTACCAGGCAACAGTATAAATTACTTTGTTTATTACCTAATCCTTCGTTTTTGATCAAAGAAGGATGAATTCACGTTGGCGTCAGAAGATTTATCATAATAAATCTACAAGATCATTAATAAATTATTGATTTGGCTGCCCGCTATTGGAAAATGAGGGTGCTATATAGGTATAATACTCTCTGCCTAACCTTCCAGGAAATACAGTCGTGCTCCTATGTTCTGTAAAATATAGTACCTTTCATTTTTTTTTTAACTGACACAACGATACGAAAGATCCGATAAAAATCATCGCAGTCCTGAGCTTCGTTGAAGTCCAACAAAAAAAAAAAACTAAAATCTGCCTAACCCGTAGACAGAGTAATCTATAGACTCATGGTATCCGTGTCATCGAAAGGGACAAAAAATTCCGGCAATCTTTATCATACTATCATTTTTAGGGTTCCGTAGCCAAATGGCAAAAACGGAACCCTTATAGATTCGTCATGTCTGTCTGTCGGTCTGTCTGTCTGTCTGTCTGTCCGTCTGTCTGTCCGTCCGTATGTCACAGCCACTTTTCTCCGAAACTATCAAGAACTATACTGTTGAAACTTGGTAAGTAGATGTATTCTGTGAACCGCATTAAGATTTTCACACAAAAATAGAAAAAAAACAATAAATTTTAGGGTTCCCCATAGGTACTTAGAACCAAAACTCAAAATTTTTTTTTAATCAAACCCATACGTGTGGGGTATCTATGGGTAGGTCTTCAAAAATGATATTGAGGTTTCTAATATCATTTTTTTCTAAACTGAATAGTTTGCGCGAGAGACACTTCCAAAGTGGTAAAATGTGTGTCCCCCCCCTGTAACTTCTAAAGTAAGAGAATGATAAAACTAAAAAAAATATATGAAGTACATTACCATGTAAACTACCACCGAAAATTGGTTTGAACGAGATCTAGTAAGTAGTTTTTTTTTTAATACGTCATAAATCGTAAATTACAATTTACCATTCATTCAATCAACACAAAAATAAAAAAAAAATAATTTCATAAACATAAACCTTATGCATAAACCCGGATGTTACGGAACCCTCGGTGCGCGAGTCCGACTCGCTCTTGCCCGGTTTTTACAGCTTTCACTGCACCTTACCATTTTCACAGTTGCGCAAATGTTGTTGTTGATGTGTTTATTGAATTATGCACGAAAAAGATCTTATTTTCCGTTTAATCGCTGTGTATTATTTTATTATTCCTTCATAAACGTCAAAAATGTTGTGCACATTAATGTGCTTAGCCGACACGCAGTAAGGGACAGAAATATTCTTACTCTGTCTCTTTTCTTTGCTAGTGACGTTAATATATTTCTCTTTTTCTTGTGCGAATGAAAAAGAAGATATACAGCAGTCTATAGTTTACTCTGTCTACGGCCCAACCAGTTGTGCATCCAACAGTACATCAAACAAATAGGGTTGCCTCACTCCGCAAATTAAAACCATTTCACAAAGCCCTGGTCAGCCGGCCGTGTATTCGATTAACTTGCCATAAATGAATTCATTCAATGCGTCTTTTTATCTATTTTTAACCGTCTGTTATAGCAACAGGTCGACTTTCGTTGCTCTATTGCCCGTTTTTACCTTATGTTTGTACGATTGATTGTATTTTGTTTTTTTCTTTCATGAATGGGAATAGATTTTGTTGTTGTCCGAATGGAGATGGTGATCTGAATGGCAAATAAAAAAGAAAAATATCTCGGATGTTTATTTATTTATTTATAGTTAATTAAAACGGTAAAACACCAATTAATTACATTAATTAACATAGAGACAGTAATTACCTTCACAATAATATAATTTAAAACTAACATGGAACAGTGGACTCCCTTGCATACTACGAACAAGCAGGGGATCGAGGTGGGGGGTGGAGGGGTGGTTCAGGGGATCAGAACGGAATAACTCTTTCTCTCACAGAACTCCAGACATAAACGCATAATTTTAATCCATTCATCCGCAAACACATCACATTCAGGGACCATGGGTTCATGGGTTCTTGTTATACGGAAACCTGCCAATCTTAAGTGGGATTGGAGCGAATATGTTTGCCGCATGTCAGATAAGCTGCGGGCTAAAATAACCACTGATTGGGGGCTTTGGGGGTCCTATTAAACGCTAGACAACATCGTGGCAGACCAAGACAAAGATGAAGGGACGAACTTGAGTCAAAAGATTGTTTTTGATTGAAGTTTGTTTTTTTTTTAATTAGATTTTTCTTCCCAAAAGATTGGCCTGTAATGGCAATGGAAAGAGAGGCGTGTGTGGAAAAGGGAAACGGAGGCCTTTGCCCAGCAGTGGGACACTGGGCAAAATAAATAGACAGATAATTACCATTCTTTAAAATGCTCTTGGTCATGTAAAACTAGCGGTCTTTTCTTACTTTACACTGTGATAAAAAATTAAAACTAGTGTCAGTTTTAATTTAATTTTGAATTGCCTTCAAAGACAGTTCTTTGCCTAATTAGTGAGTTTGCTTTAAGTTGCTGTCGTGAGGGCTTTTTCTTTGAGGGGCCCGTGGCTAAATAATAACAGCCGCACAGGTCGATCGATCAGGTTAAGCTACGCTTGCCGCGGTTGGTCTGTCGATGGGTGACCATCTTTACATACCGAGACCCCTCCGTGCCTCGGAAAGCACGTTAAGCCGTTGGTCCCGGCTGTCATTCGTGGATCTTTGACAGTCGTTACGGGTAGTCAGAAGCCCGAAAGTCTGACAACCAGTCTTACCAAGGGGTATCATATTACCCAGTAGCTGGGTTGTGGAGGTCAGATAGGCAGTCGCTCCATGTAAAATACTGGTATTCAGCTGCATCCGGTTAAACTGGAAGCCGACCCCAACATGGTTGGGAAAAGGCTAGGCAGATGATGATTGCCCTTAAAGACAGTTATTTGCCTAATTAGTGAGTTTGCTTTAAGTTGCTGTCGCTAATGAATAATCTTACAAACAATACAATAAACAACAATGAAACTACAGTTATTAGACCAAATTCCAAATAATAGTCTCACTGCACGTCAACGTACCAGTAATACAGACTAACAATTGCTTTACAAAGGGTACTCTATCATTAGGGCTTAGCCGAAATTGATAACATTGTTCACTAAGTGATAAAATTTAGAATAGAATTGGATAATTGTGTATTTTAGATAAAGGGTAACGGTTTTGTCTGCAATTGTACTTTGGATTGTGTTTTAGATTTATGTTACTATGAATAATCTTGAACTGTTGGTTAAGATTAGTTTACGAAATAGTGAATCACTTTGGTCGGTTGGTAGGTAGATACTTTCTTTTCCGTAGTGTTAAGAAATATTTGTTTTTGAACAAAAGGCAACCACAAAAAGCAAATAAAATAACTTAAATTTTTTAAGATTCTGTACCCAGGTCAGCGGGATTGTCCGAAAAGGTTACCGCTGGCCCGGAACATAAAGGGCTAAGGAAGGAACACGGGTGGGTTTTAGTCAGTAAGAGTCTGACACTCCCCTTCCGCTCCACCCAGAGCGGGAGGAGTCATTTGATGATTTCCCATCCGTAAAAAAAAAAAGGGTAAAAACGGGACTCTATTACTAAGACTCCACTGTGCGTCTGTCTTTCTGTCTGTCACCAGGCTGTATCTCATGAACCGTGACAGCTAGACAGTTGAAATTTTCACAGATTATTTCTGTTGCCGCTATAGCAACAAATACTAAAAGCAGAATAAAATAAATATTTAAGGGGGCTCCCATACAACAAACCCGTTTTTTTCGGTGTTTTTGCCTTGTGGTACGGAGCCTTTCGTGTGCGAGTCCGACTCGCACTTGGCCAGTTTTTCATTTTCAGGTCCGCTAATAACAACATACTGCGTTCCCTTGACAATAGTGGTAATTAATAACACTCTTACCAAGCGGTACCGTATTACCTAGTAACTAGGATGTAGAGGTCAGGGCCTCAAGTCTGCTATTACAATAGTGTCAGAATGGTCTATCATTGATTTCATAATTATTGATTTTGACAAATTTAGTAATCCATTATATTAGTAATAAAATGGCGTCATTATGACTTTCCAATGGTCAACCACTGACACTCCATTGAAAGAAATGGCAAAGAATGGTAACCTCGGTCATAAGAAAAAATGAATTACTGACTTATGCGGTAATCTGCTAAAATTTTGACAGTTCCTTTGATCAGTAACCTACCATTAGAACGTCATTGTGCAGTCATTGCTTTTAATTCGTTACGAGTACCGTATAATTTCTGTGCCATTGACCGACCAATGATCAACCATTATGAATTTAGCAGATTACGAACTTTTAGGAAAATGACAATGGGATGGTGGTGGGATCGTGTTGGAATGACGAATATTTTATAAAAATAGCAGACTTGGGCCCCAGATAGGTAGTCGCTCCATGTAAAATACTGGTATTCAGCTGCATCCGGTCAGACTGGAAGCCAACCCCAACTTAGTTGGGAAAAGGCTAGGTACATTGAATAGCGGTAATCAAAGATACATTTGGAGATTCAAATTCTATGGACGACATTATATGAGCGTATCAATGTTGGCTTGATTCCTTTACCTAGAGTATATTGTTAGAATATACTTTTATACTTCAACCAGTCTTGATATTACAGGAAGAATAGTATATTTACCTGGAGATTCGATCTCAACTTCCGTCTGGATACAAACGTTATTCTTCAGTAAATGCATTTTATTTACCTTATTGTGTAAAGTCAGAACTTAAACAAATACAGTTCCTCTAGGAATATAAGTAATGTGATGCACTTTCAGATAACGCAGTTTATGCACTTTTAGTAAAACAAGTTTATCTCACACACACTTCATAAATGGTACCTCATTGATAAATGAATTGCATTGCGATCCAATATTGAAATAATGCTCAATGAAAATGTTTTGTCCTCATTTTAATCAGAGTTACATCGCCTATCACAGACGAAGCTTTAATACATATTTCTACTAGCTTCCGCCCGCGGCTTCGCCCGCGAGGTATGTCGATAAAAACTATCGTATGTCCTTCCCCGGGATGCAATCTATCTCTCTGCCAAATTTTATCGAAATCCGTTCAGTGGTTTAGGCGTGAAAAGGTAACATACAGACAGAGTTACTTTCGAATTTATAATATTAAGTATGATGACTTCACACCAATCTATACTGTAACTTATATTATTGCATATTATTAAAATAGGTTATAATACGGGCTGGTGTCCGCAACTCCACGTCAATGCGCGTATTTAGCGATATTTATGGTATGGTTCATCAAAGAACAGAAGGTAAAATAATTATATATTATATAATCGTCTCCGTGTGTGTAGGTTGCTATAAAGTATATAATAGCTACGTCTGTGATGGGCTTATTCAACACAAAAACTATCTAACATACTGTTATATTTCTGACTAAATAATGACAGGCAAACAAATCACTTCCCACGAGATTGACCATGTCTATGCTACAATTCTTGCCTTATTTTTTTTAATGAAATTTCACAACACAAAGTTTTTCGCCCAACGAGGTCGAGGTCATGCACTTATAAAACAAAACACTATGGATATAAAAGATACTTCTAATTTCAAATTCAAATTTAAAAAAAGAATGCCGCTCACGCGCAGCTCTTCTTCAACGTCTAAACAATTCGCGAGTGATAAGTTTCCAGTCAGTTTAATTGAACTAGATAGATAAGTCAACTAGAATCAGCAATGGTACTGTTGACGACAAACCTACGCATTTGTGATCAACGTGCGGGTAGTCACGCATGTTTATATGCACGCTTGGTAGAGGTTTTGGGGTAGGTAGTGTTCGAAGACATTTTGGAAAATATGTTCTAATTTAGTTAGGTTTAAATTCACAGTTGTCTGTGTGGTGCCGGACTTAATGTCTGTGTGGTGCCGGACTTAAAGAATAGCACCACCCCATACTTCCCGTGGGTGTCGTAAAAGGCGACTAAGGGTCGTACCGGAGAATGGGCAGCAGCGTTCTCTATGCATTCCACCACCATACTATACTGCGATCGCCAACCCGCCTGCCAAGCGGGCAAACCTCCCCTTTGGGGGAGGCCTGTGTTCAGCAGTGGACGTCTTTCGGCTGAAATGATGATGATGAAATTCACAGTGTTGCGGATCCCGGTAAACTTTAGCCTCTTTGACAGTACTTGAGACTAATTCTGGTGGCGTTTACTTTCCATTCTTTACCTTCATCCCAATTTTACCTGCTTTCTAGCTAAACTATTGTGAAAGCATATAAATAGAATAGAATATTACTACTGGTCAAAATTAAATAAAGAGTGCACGAGACACTTTTTTCAAAATTCTGTAAAAAATATTATTTTATATTTGAAAGAATATTCCATAACAATATTGCGAAACAAGAATGTGAAACAGCGGTGTAAAAATAAATGTAGGTTTTTTTAAAGCGGTTCCCATAATTTGCTTAAGAAATTATAACTAAAAAAATAAAATGAACTCGAAAACGATCAAGAATCGCGGAACATTCATGGAGTATTGTCTGATACCCCTGGGAATGGGGAATAAATTTTTAGGGTTCCGTACCTTAAAAGAAAAAAACGGAACCGTTATAAGATCACTTCGTTGTCCGTCTGTCTGTCCGTCTGTCAAGACCCTTTTTCTCAGGAACGCGTGGAGTTATCAAGTTGAAATTAATATCAAATACTCAGGGTTGCAATCTCTTCAAGCAGTAAAAAAATCAAACGTCTAAATCAACGCAATCAATAGATACGGGCGTTTATGTTCCGTTTATGCCGCATATTTTGACACTTGCAAGGGAATCAAAACCTATAAGGTTTACCTACCTATTTCCCATTGACCTAGAATCATGAAATTTGGCAGGAAGCTATGTCATGTAGTACAACTAAAGGATAAAATCCGAAAACCGTAAATTTGTACTTACCTACATACTTACTCTGTACGGAACCCTAGGTGCACGAGTCCACAAATCGCACTTGTCTGGTTTTTTATGGCTTCTCTATTTGGACCAACCCTGTATAATAATCAACTGGGAATATTATCGTTCAAACATTGGGCTGTGCGCTCTAATCGAATATTCAAAGCACAGAATATATTAGCAATAATTCGATTACTGTACCGCCTAACTCTACTGTCATGGTACGTCACTCATCAAACAACGATGATTAATACATCTTGCTAATTAACGTCAGCTAATTATTAATTAATATTATTACGATCAAAGCACATAAACCATGAGACAATATGGCGTCGGTTTGTCCGGAAGGGTTACCGCTGGCTTGGAATATAAAGGGCTAAGGAAGGAACACGGGTGGGTTTTAGTCAGTAAGAGTCTGACACTCCCTTCCGCTCCACTAAGAGCGCCAGGGGTCATTTGATGACTTCAAATCCGAAAAAAAAAAAACCCCTCCGTGCCTCGGAAAGCACGTTATGCCGTTGGTCCCGGCTGTCATTCGTGGATCTTTGACAGTCGTTACGGGTAGTCAGAAGCCCGAAAGTCAGACACCAGTCTTACCAAGGGGTCATTAGATGATTTCCAATCCTCAAAAAAAAAAATGGCGTCGGTTGGGTACAGTCGGTGACCAACATTGTCTGACCTACCCAACATTGCCTGACCCACTAGAAGTGGGTTTGATAATGTTGGCCACCGACCGCTGATAACATTTTTGTTTTAGGAAAAAATAAAAAAATATTTTTGATATGGGATTAGTTGATACTAATGAAAGCCCTACGGGGTAAATGGCGATCGCACTATCAGTAGCAATGGCTTTCATTTTGACAGTTTGACAAGCTACAACATCCATTGCGTTATTAACGTTGTTGAGCAGACAAATTTTTCGAACATATGGAGCAATGGATTAGCAATATCCTTTAAAATGATTCAGATTGAGATTGATAGCATGCTACGCAACTAGGTTACTGGATTATTAATTGTTAAAGTGGGTCACGAATGAAGCCGTTTTGACATCACACTAATATTGTTGCGCGCCACAATTAATTCCGACTACATGGTGACATTAGTTACCACTAGCGCCATCTAGTATCGAGTAGCGGAACTAGTGGTCAAGATCCTTCTAGAAATTCCGATGCGAGAACTTTCTAGAACTCTCTCGAACTATCGACATCTGGTCAGTCAGGGTCGGTATGTACTCGAACATTCTAGATGTTTCTACAATGGAAGGTTCTAGAAATATCTGCGGCACTATTATAATATAAGGCCGGGTCTCGCTCGGAGCGAGACTGTTTGGATACAGCGACACAAGCGACAACATCGAAGCGATCTTCAAGTGTGACTTAGAGCGATCAGTAGTGCAATTGTGTTTCATAATTAGTGTGTGTTGAGTTGTAATTAGTGTTGTTGATTAAAGTGTCATTTTTTTGGTTACTAAATCGGCAGTTTTTATTGTCACGAACCCCAAGCTCGTAACAATATTATAAAGGCGAAAGTTTGTGAGTGTGTGTGTGTTATGTTTGTTACTTCTTCACGCTCAAACGGCTGTACCAATTTTGACAAAATTTTGTATGGAGGTAGCTGACACCCTGGATTAACATATAGGCTACTTTTTATCCCGATATTCCCACGGGATCGACATTTACACAGGTGAAACCGCGGGGCGCAGCTAGTTGAAATATAATTTTCGTTGTTCTAATGGTCGCAATCGGTACTGGGGCCGATGGCTAAATAATAACAGCCGCACAGGTCGATCGATCAGGTGAAGCTACGCTTGCCGCGATTGGTCTGTGGATGAGTGACCATCTTTACATCCGCGATCCCTTCGTACCTCAAGAAAGCACGTTAAGCCGTTGGTCCCGGCTGTCATTCGTGGATCTTTGACAGTCGTTACGGGTAGTCAGAAGCCCAAAAGTCTGACAACCAGTCTTACCAAGGGGTATCGTGTTACCCAGTAACTGGGTTGTGGAGGTCAGAAAGGCAGTCACTCCATGTAAAATACTGGTATTCAGCTGCATCCGGTTAGACTGGAAGCCGACCACAACATAGTTGGGAAAAGGCAGGCAGATGATGATGATGATGATGTTAGTAATTTATATGAATATTAATTGTTTAATTTCCAATTTAGGTTTTAATATAAATATTCTAAAGAGAAAAAAAAAAATTACGTTTTAAAATAGTAAGCTAGGTACTGTTGATCGTATCGTAATACTTACAACAACAATAATATTGAAAAGATAATAGATAAATATGTAATCGAATAAAATGTTAGGTACAGACGCCAGCACATCAAGCTACCCGAAACTGTCAAATTTTTCCAATCAACTTTGAACCTTATGTTTTAGCGATAAAGTTGAAAATCTATTAAAGAAATTTGACATATTGTAGTAGCTTCATGTTCTAGCGTCTGTATATTAATTTATTAGTGTCTGTTATCATATACTGATAATAGCTTTATCAGTCGAATTCTAGTTAGGACCTATTATAATTGGTATCTATTATTAATTTATAACTTGTGATTATTTAGCTATTAATGTTTGCCGTTTCCGTATGGCGAATATTTTCATGTATCGGCCACGACTTACGAGTTGTAGGTCGCAGGTTCGAACCCAGACAGGCGCTTTACTTAGAGCAAATTATTTCATCACCACTGCTCTCAAAAACGGGTGAAAGAAAACATCGTGAGGAAGCCGGCATGTCCTGGAACCAAAAATTCGAGCACATGTGATATTACCAAACCGCACTGGGGCCGCGTGGTGGATTACGGCCCACTCCCTCTCATTGAGAGGAGGCCTGTGTTCCAGTAGTGGGAATATTATAGGCTGATTTTGTAACCAAGACTTTTGACTTTTGACTTTTTTTTTATGTTTATTTTAAGCAGATAAAATCTGAAATACTAAGTTCGAAAATCGAAAGTTATATGGAGAGTTATATGGGGGTTATATCCCCCCCATATAACTACATATAACTTTCAATTTCCTAACCCTCCGGTTAGGCATATGGGATACTCCAGCAGTGAACCAATTAGACGAACTTGTCTAACGATCATCAACTAAAGAAGAACCTGGCTATATTTTTACCCTATTGCCACCACTGACATACATTATGATCCAAAGCAATAAGTACTTCACAAACCTACATCTCTGCTAACCTCCTTACCCAAACAGTCGTGAACATAAACAAAGCCTCACATTCTTCATACGCATCACAGAACTGAAATAACAAACGGCTTGTGGTCGGGGACCAAGTGCATCATTGCACAATTCAATTGGACCCACATGCGAGTACTAAGGTCAGTCATACTCGTGCTGGGTAAAATACATGACGAGTGGAGTAAGGTGTAAGTGGAGAGCGATTTATCATCTTTAAAATGCGAAAGATGTTATTTGTGGTTTTTTTAGCACTATTCTTCTAAGGGCTGATTTTTTAATCGACAGATAATTTTTATTCTTGGAGTAAAATACGTCTGACAGACGTCTGACAGTTTTTGTATGGAATAACTGTCAAAAATTCAAAATTATTCCTCGAATAAAATTATCTGGCCTTGGAAAAATCAACCCTAAATGGTGTCGACAGGCGTTATCGGTGGCAGCGTAGAGGTCATTTTGGCTCGAAGGGCATGATGGGAGGTGAAGCATGGTTTGTGACACAGCTCCAAATCTTTTTGAAAACTTGCCTTCTCCGTCTTGGATAGTAACCAGTACCTACCTACAGTATTTTATCTCACGAAGCAACGCACCTTTACTTCTGGTAATCAACTGAACAAAAACGCTATGAATGTGTGCGTGCAGATGAGTGGCGTCAGCATATAACACATACGCACACTTCCAACTTCGCCATTTTCTCCGACGGAACCGAAAGCTCCTACACTTACACACACATTCACAGCGTGTTTGTATACTTGGTAACCACAAGTAAAAAGCGCGCCTCGCTTCGTGAGATAAAAATACTATATTAATCTTGGTAGTAAGTAAGAGATGCATAATCAGCCTATACTGATCCTACTGCTGGGACACGCGCCCCTTCTCTGTGAGAGGGAGTAGCACTGATACTTAGATGATTTGCTATGTTTACCGCAAATAAACTTATTTTATTTCTTTCTTTCTTTGATATCTTCGTTAGGCAGAAAGTTTTTCTCAACTACGGAGTAAAGGAATGAACTATACAAGCTTATGACTGGTCGCATACAGAAGATGATTTCAAGCGAAACGCACAAGGTTAATCCGCACATGTGTTGTAGACTATACAAAGATACTTATTATGCTGATTGATTGCCGCTCAACCGAACTCCACACACAAATAAAATAGATACCCAAATGAAATAGGTAGGTATTCTATTACACACGGTCCCCTTTGAGTGGATAGATAGATAGATATACAGGGTTTATTTCCAAAGACCAGCCAAATTTAAGGGTATAACCATCAAACAAGCCCGCGAAATCTAAATTTTCTTACGTTTTTTTTGCAATTTGCTGGTCAGTATTAAGTTGTACGTTGATTAAAATAATGATTCGCGAGCGTAACAAATATATATTTATATAATTACTAGCTGACCCGACAAACGTTGTTTTGCCATATGAATTATTTCTAGCTGCCCGGCGGTACTTCTTTTATGCGTGGTTTTTCTTTTGCGTTGTGTCCTACCCCTTACCCTAACCTACTCCTACCCTACTCCTACGCCTACCCTACTCCTACCCTTCTCCTACCCTACTCCTACCCTACTCCTACCCTACTCCTACCTAGGGCATTCAAACTCGCATAGTTATAAACTCCGGAGCTAGTTACGATGTTGAGCAATCAAATCTGGAACTCCGGAGTTGGCTCCGGAGTTGACAGCTTTTTTTAGAAATTAATAAAAAGGCCCTTTATTTTAATCAATAGAAGTTTTATCTATTAAGGAATCAGTGTTTTTGTTCAAAAAATTACTGTCTGACAGACAGAGATTATAATACACAACTAATACGCATTATAAAATATTAAAACAATCATAAACAAAAACTTTTGTTTGGCAAGTTACAAAAAAAGAATAATCATGCACTTATAGGTAGGTAACCAAAAAAACAAATTTTTTTGAGATCAAAGTTCTTGGTAATATGTTTTGAGAAACGATAAGGCATTTAAAGATGAGTCAGAAAGAGAACTTCTAAGCTTCGTGCAGAAAAAGCCTGCTGCCGAGAATGCTCGTTCTGACTCCACCCTCGTCGGCAAGACACACAGCAGATAGTGGCACGCTTCTAAAATATATTTTCCTCTGCATCCGCCATTGTCATAAATATTGCTTTTTCTACCGAATAATACCGAAGTGTTGAGCTAAGGAATTAAGAAGGAATCAAACAACGGATTACGCTCAAGAATTAAAATGCATTTTTCTAATAATGTTTACATGGTTTTTGAAAACCGGTTTCAACTCCGGTGTTCTATTTCAACTCCGGATTTGAAAAATGCTTAAAATCGCTCCGAAACTCCGGAGTTACGAAACTCCGAAACTCCGGATTGAAAGCCCTACTCCTACCCTACTCCTACCCTACTCCTAAGTAGGGTAGGAGTAGGGTAGGAGTAGGGTAGGCCCTACTCCTACCCTACTCCTACCCTACTCCTACCATACTCCTACCCTACTCCTACCCTACTCCTACTCTACTCCTACATTACTCCTACCCTACTTCTACCCAACTCCTACCCTACTTCTAACGTACTCCTACCCTACTCCTAACCTACTCCTACCCTACCCCTACCCTACTCCAACACTATTCCTACCCTACTCCTACCCTACTCCTACTCTACCTCTACCCTACTCCCATAGATATATTAATTTTTTCTCTGCGTAAGAACCATCCTCTTACTTCAAGGAACATTCTAAAAAAAGAATTAGCGAAATCGGTTCAGCTGTTCTCGAGATTTGCGCTTAGCAACACATTCAGCGATTCATTTTTATATTATAGAATATAATTATAATCATTAAAGTCATCAACACAACTCTCTATCATGAAATCTTGACATTTACGATTACTTAATTGTATTACTGATTCTAATGATTATAATTCTGTAAATACATATTTCTTACAGTCGCGAATCATATTTTAATCAACGTACACCCAGACACTGAGCTGCAAATTGCAAAAATCGTAAGAAAATTTTAATTTCGCGGGCTACCTTAGCGCTTTCCCCTTAATGCTTGGCTTTTCATACTACAACAACTACTTAGATAATACTTCACCTTATCAAAGAAAAATGTCCAACAAAACGACACCATTTCTGTGGTATTTAAAGAGATATCTTTATCAGATTCTGTCTCTATGGTGAATGCTTGTCACGTTACAAAGATATTTCGATGTGGACGTGACAAAACGCATGTTGGGCCTATTATGTTATTGGTTTTGGCATGTTCTCCGTTTTTGAAGTACCTTCATATGTCATTTTTTTCGTATCTCAAGTTTCTAAAGGTACTTAAGATTTTAAAACTTCGTTAGATAGTTTACCTACAAGTCAACCCTAGCACGCTTCTTTGTTTGAGTGAAAACAAACCGGGGTTATTAACTACTCAGGCTTAAGTGGGACGGCGGGTCACACCTAGAGGATGCATCCAGACAGATGGGCCAAAGTCGTCACACAGTGGATGCCTGAAGACAGGCGTTCGTCACAGAGGGCAAAGAAACATTGCCGTGACGATTTTGGACTCGATCCTAACTGACTGGACGGAGAAGGCACAGCACAAAGAAAAGTGGAAAAATATGTGGGAGACAATTAAAACTACTCTCTCCACATTTACCTATTGAAGCACTTTCTATAATTATGGTAAACGCCAGTAAAAGATCTTCAAAAATTTTTTTTTTATGGAATTTTTATTAGGGAGGCTCTCACAAATTAGTGTGATTAGGCATTAGAGACTAACAATTTAATCTATATTAATATTATAAAGCTGAAGAGTTTGTTTGTTTGAACGCGGTAATCTCAGGAACTACTGGTTAGAATTGAAAAACCTCATTTTTGTGTTGAATAGTCCATTTATCGAGGAAGGCTAGGCTATATAAGGATAGGCTATATAACATCACGCTATGACCCTTAGGCGCTGAGCAGCGGGTGACATCGCGGGGAACAGCTAGTAAATAATAATAATGTGTAGCTGCATACCTACGTCACATGTTCGGCGCGTGCGGCCACTACCGCGTGCGCCGCTAGACTAAACCTAAATAGTACCTAAGTAGAACAAATAAAGACATGCTTATGCTACATCAAGCTAGTGTTATCATTTCTCCTGACCTAACACTACAAATGTAATTATTCCATAAATTATCTGGTTATTCTAACATTAGCAAACCTTGCCCAAGGCTTAACATTGTCTGGTCATAACCAACAATGCCCACTGCTAATTTTGCCCATAACAAAGTGTCAACTTCGCGCCAACAACGAAGCAATTCTTTTCAAACGCGCAAAATATTATTGAGTCATTTCATCGCGTGCGTATAAAGCGTAGAGGAAACATGGCCCAGTTTCCCCTTCAGTTTGTATGAAAGACATTCATTAACGGTGACGTTGAAGGGTGGCGGCGGGAAAAATGGCAATATAGCTGAATGGATGAAGTATTCAAATGTGTTTTGTAACTGTGTGAAGGCCTGAAGCCCCTGAAGGGTAATGTGCATATATTTTAAAGTGTAAGGTAAAAGTTAATAGAATATTCTTGGACAAAGTATTTACGCTCAAGTCAGGTATTTGTGCAGCAGTGGCCTGTGATAGGTGGAGTTGATTGATTGATTGTGTACTCTAAAGAGGCACTTTGACGAACCCAGATCAATAGCCTAGCCTACGTATCAAAGGAACACCACAGGTTGCTTAAATTAAATCACGATGTCATCTTTTCGAACGGCTACAGTTTATACTTTTGGCTATCTTCGTTTTACTACTACTAAGTCTTATGTCTTGGTGTAGGTAGTGTTGTGTCTTGTCTTGTGTTCTGAAATAAACTTTTATTATTTTAATCTTATTTCATTAAATATTTGGCAATTATGTTGTCAGAAAAATACATAAGATAATAATAAGTAAACATTAACGTAAAGGTACTCAACAAATGTATTCCTTCACTGTACATAAGAACAGATCCAGAACTGAGAGAGAGGAAAGGTGCAGATAAGTCTGTGGAGCAGATATATGAACGTTAAAGAAGTATCTATAGTTTCTGCCTACCCCCGTGGGTGAGGGAGATTGGAAGATGGTGTAAAGCTTTAAGGCGAAGATAGGACTTTTTAAGCCATGGTTGTCTTAGACGAAGTCAATTTTTTTATAGTAATGTGTAAGCAATCTAGTAAATCATGTTTTAGGCCCCTGTGTCATTAGCAGTGATCGGAGTAGGTAGATTGAATTGGTGTCATTGATCCGAAACGTATATATTAATATGGACGTCCATTCCTCCAGAATTTCGGTATTGGAATTGTCGTTAAAACAGATAAATAATAAATATAAATACAGATAAATTTAAATTTTGAATTGATTAGTAATAATATCACTACCAACATTAACAATATTTAATTGGATCCGGAGATACCGGAATTACTTTCCTAGAAAATGGCTTATCCATGTTATTCTTTCTGTGGGCATTTATGATACAAGTACCAAAAATCAATCTACCTACTCCGATCTATGGTTATTAGACATAAAAAACATAAAAATTAGGTCAAAAAAATTGGTAAGTCTTCGTCTAAGACAACCATGGCTTAAATGGTTCTAAATTGTCTGTACTATCTTCGCCTTATAGCTTTGCACTTATCTTCCAATCCAACTGTATTATTTATTATTTTTTTATTTCAGTTGCGCGCGCGCATCCTAATCGGCAGGACGCGTTGTAAAAAATGTCAACGTTTGTGAAATGTAACTCGTGCAATGTTGTTATCGACGAATTGTTAGCGTACGTGCAAAATAAATTGTCTGTTGCGGACGAAAATACATTAGTTAAAATCTGTGTATCTGCGTTTACCAGTGAGGAAATAAAGCAGTCGAAATCGTTACTGTATGAAACGGTACCCGCAGTGAAACGAAAAATCGTTCGTAAAAATGATGGGAAGGAAAAACGTGATTTGCTGGACATAATATCGTTATTGAAAGTGGTGGATCCAGATGCAACACCAGTGTTTGTGGCCCGTGATCTCGGAAAACTTCCCCCTATTACGTTCGACCACCTAGATGCTTCCCAACTCCTAAAGGATATGTTGGTACTACGTGAAGAGGTGAAGAACATTAAATCTAGTTACGTGACTAAGGACCAGCTAGAAGAACTCAGACTTTGTCTGGGTAACAAGCAAGAAACGCAATGTTGTCCATCACCTGCAATTCACATGACTGATCATTACGAAACATCAAAAAGGGGTAAAAGTGTCGTAACTAGCGAAACATTATCCGAAAATACCTTTGAGGATTGTTTAGATAAAACACCGTCATTAATAAATTCTGAGGGTGTAAATACTGAGAAGGATACTGTAGTATCAATTTCGGCGTGCAGTGATAATAAACAGCTGTACTCGAGCGAAATTGGTTTAACGGGTAAGGTGCCATCGCTCGGTGACGCGCCAACGCAGCGAACGGATGATTCACGGCAGTTACTCGATAGTGAAGTACATCTACCCACAGAGGCGAGTAGCTATAGCTGCGCTACTAGTAAGATGGCAGGGCCGGACTCGAGAATAAAATATGATAAGCCACGAAGCGAGAATGCGGATGACTGGCAGTACGTAAGTCGGAAGAAAAAACCGAATTACCGATACAGGGGACAGACCGGTGTTGCGTGCGAAACGGTCGGTTTTAAGGCTGCCGAAAAGAAGTCACCTATATTTATTACTAATGTGCACTTGGATACGCTGGAAGCCGATATTGTTAATTACATACATTCTAAGACGCAAGAAAGAGTTTCCTTAGAGATAATATACGCTAAGAAACAGAAGCACCACAAGGCATACAAGTTTTTTGTATCTGCTCATAAAGTACCTTTATTTTTAGATGAAAAGTTATGGCCTGAAGGAATAATATTTAGAAGATTCGTGCATTATACACAAAGATATGCGAACAATGTTTCGAATAACGACGGCTGCAGTATGGAACGCAATGGATAGATTGTACAGACTGGTATCGTTCAACTGTAAAAGTGTAAAAAGGTCTGTAAACAGCATTAAAGAACTGTGCAGGTCTTCCGATATAATTGCTTTGCAAGAGACATGGTTGCAACCAGAGGACATACCATATCTTTGCACCATTGACGACAACTTTAGTGCCACGGGAACGTCAGCTGTTGACACAACGGCCGGCATGGTACGCGGTCGACCTTACGGCGGTGTTGCTCTGTTATGGAGGAGTAACGAATTCCAAAATGTGTCAGTGTTACAGTGCAATAACCCTCGTGTGTGTGCAATAAAAATAGTAACTAACACTAGGCCTATTATTGTGATGAGTATCTATATGCCTACTGATATGAGTGATAATCTACCGGACTTCACGGACTGCCTCGGTACGGTGAGTGCTGTAGTAGACGATTGTAGTGTAGAATCAGTATTTGTTTTGGGGGATTTTAATGCGCATCCTAATACTTTGTTTATGAGAGAGTTGTCAAATTTTTGTGAGGATCAAAGATGGGTTTGTGTTGATATAGACATACTGGGGTTAGCAAGTGATACCTACACTTTTATGAGTGAAGCTCATGGTTGTAGGCGATGGCTGGACCACTGTATAGTCACACACTCGGCATTAAGTTCCGTTGTTGATGTTTACGTAAAAAATGACGTACTATGGTCTGACCATTATCCGATGATATTGGAATGTAAATTTGAATTGTTAACACCTAAGATAGCTGGTAATGTGATTGGTCACAATAAAGTTGTATGGGGGGAAAGAACCAAGGAGCAAATTAATATATATTCCAATGAATGTCACAAACGATTAAGGTTGGTTGATTTTCCTGTAGAATTAACTGATTGTGGTGATATTTTTTGTGGTAAATCCACCCATAGAACTGTTATTGATAAGCTGTATTCAGATATTGTTTGTGCTCTCAGTGAGTCATCAATTTGTAGTGCGGGAAATAAGTTTTATAGTCGTAGGAAAAATGCTCAAATCACAGGCTGGAATAAGCACGTCAGTTGCGCTCACAGGCTGGCTAGGCAGAACTTCTACACCTGGTTATCATGTGGAAAACCATCAACTGGCCCAGTGTATGATGAAATGCGGGAAAGTAGGTCATTTTTCAAGTCACGACTTAAATGGTGTCAGAACCACGAGGAACAAATAAAGATGGACATAATTGCCTCTAAGCATTCAAAGCGTGATTTTCGTGGCTTCTGGAAGAGCACTAATAAATTGAATAATCGGCCAGGCCTGCCTGTTAGTGTGAATGGTGCTAGTGATAAAAAGGATATTGCGAACCTTTTTAAAAATCATTTTGTTTTAAAATCACCGCTGGGGAGCTCTTGTGTGATGCTGGATGCTGAGCCTCGTTGTGGCGAGGTGGGTACGCGCTTCAGTGCTAAAGATGTGGCCAAGGTCATCAGGTCTACGACTAGAGGTAAGTCCCCTGGCCATGACGGGCTTAGTATTGAGCATTTACAATATGCCGGTCCTCACTTACCGAGGGTTTTGGCACTGCTGTACAATTTATGTATTGGTCATTCGTACTTGCCTGCCGACCTAATGAGGACGGTCGTGGTTCCTATTGTTAAAAGTAAAACGGGTGATCTTTCGGATAAGGAGAACTATAGACCTATTTCTCTAGCGACCATAGTCGCTAAGGTGCTTGATGGTCTGCTTGAGACACAACTAAACGAACGTCTTGTGCTGCACGACAATCAGTTCGGGTTTCGGCCAGGACTATCTACAGAAAGTGCAGTTCTGTGTCTCAAGCACACCGTCAGGTACTACACAAAAAGAAGTACACCCGTTTTCGCTTGCTTCCTCGATCTGTCCAGAGCTTTTGATCTGGTTTCCTACGATATACTATGGAAGAAACTTGAAGCTATAAGCTTGCCTATCGAGCTTATAAGTATCTTCAAGCATTGGTATGGAAACCAGGTCAATAATGTTCGGTGGGCGGGTGTGCTATCGGAGTCATATAAATTGGAGTGTGGAGTGAGACAGGGCGGTTTGACCTCCCCTGCCCTCTTCAATTTGTATATGAATGCTCTGATTGAGGCGCTTAGCAATCATCATGTCGGTTGTCATATTGACAGTGTCTGTGTCAATAATTTAAGTTACGCGGACGACATGGTGCTGCTGAGCGCGTCACTCGGCGGTATCAGGACACTATTGGCCACATGTGAGCGTTACGCAACTGAACATGGGTTATTGTATAGCGTTAAGAAAAGTCAGTACATTGTTTTTGAGGCGGGGACCAAGTACCATCTTGATGTGCCTCCCATACGGCTAAACGGTGTTCCTCTTAAGCGAGTGGAACAATTTAAATACCTAGGTCACTTGGTCACCACTGACCTTAGGGACAATGCTGACATTGAAAGGGAACGGAGGGCTCTTTCCGTGCGCGCGAATATGATAGCCCGCAGGTTTGCACGTTGTACAGCAGACGTAAAGGTGACGCTCTTTAGAGCATTCTGTTCCACCTTCTACACGTGCAGCTTGTGGGAGGGATATTCGAGGGCATCGTATGGAGCCCTTCGTGTCCAATATAATAATGCATTCAGAAAACTGATGGGGTTGCCATGGCGTTGCAGTGCGTCAGGGATGTTTGCGGCGGCGCGTGTAGACTGTTTTTACACAATAATGCGCAAACGCGCAGCATCGATGGTGACTCGAGTCATGGCCAGCCCCAACAGTGTTCTGAAAATGATTGCTGACAGAGTGGACTGTCCGTATATAATTCACTGCTGTCAGTTACATGTGCCATCGTATCGTGTTGTTTACTAACACTTAGTTATAAGAACAATGTTACTAACCCTATATGAGTCTTCGCTCGAATTAAAGTTTTTGAATTTGAATTTAACTAACTGCGCCCCGCGGTTTCACCCGCATAAGTTTCGCTCCCGTAGGAATATCTGGATAAAAAGTAGCTATTTGTTAATCCAGGGTGTCAGCTACCTCCATAGCAAATTTTATTAAAATTGGTCCAGCCGTTTGAGCGTGAAGAAGTAACAAACATATAAACACACACGCACACTCACAAACTTTCGCCTTTAATTAGTGTGACTATGTATGTGTTCATCAGAATGCGCAACTCGTGGCAGAAGATCAACCTTCTTTATGGAACCGCATAGGCTCGCGAAGTCTCGCCCACTTAACACATAGGTTAATTAATTCATTAACAAGTCAATAATGATGATCACAATGCCACACCAAAGGCTCAACGATGATGATCATCAAAGTGGCCGGTCATTGTTCACAGCTGCAGATGTCTTCATGATTGTCGGCAGTAATTAAAAGAAGTGACGATAAAGCGTGTTGCTAATTTGCCAGTATTTATGTTTCCGTGTTAATTGTTTTGTGTGTAGAGGATTATTGTGTTGAACGGGATTGTTTAACGTACTTTAATATGTTTGTATTTTTACCGACTTCAAAAAAGTAGGTTATCGATTCGACACGTATGTATGTAATATTATTAGAACTGCATTATATTCACAAATGACAATCTATTAGGGCTTCCAAACAATTATACAAAATTTTATAGATGTAGATGTAAATTACTTTTTTTTTTTAAGTTATTCTACACTGTCCCACTTCTGAGCAAAGATCTTCCCCAAAGCCTCCTTGTAATCTGCTACTAGATAAAAAAATAAAAAATTGCATCGTGTTTTTCTGAACTGAATAAAGTTTTTATTTACTACCCTTCCCAGGCATCCTTTTCTAGAGCCACTTCGATCCAACCCTCGGTACGTGTACAGGTCGTCTCACCATCTCTTTCCAACCCTTGCGGTACGTGTATAGGTCGTCTCGCTCTTCAAGGTATCAGCATTCAGCTTATGGGATTGGTCCAAGCCGTCATTTGGCTTGTTATAAATATTTATACTATGGACCAAAAACCAAAAATCAGGAAATAAATAACTAACAAGCAAGAAACGATGTCGTTTAAAAAATAAAATGATTCAGTTCGCTATACCTTTTTTTCTCTAAATGTTTTAAAAATATGCATTCAAATAACGAAAACCCTATCCAACCTCCTTTTTTGAAGTCGGTTAATAAAGAATTGAGACGGAACCGTTAACAAATATTTTTTGTTTCTTAATTCGTTTTCGCATTTTCCGAACAGAACTCATTATATCCATAGAATCACCTGTGACATCATCAACTTTGCAATAACGTCACCTTATTTGCTTGGCATTAAAGCAATGACCTTGCATTTTAAATTGTTCGTTTATTAAGATTGCCATTTGGATCAAAAGTTAATTATTTAGATATTCGATGTTTCCGTATGCATTTTTAAATATTTTTCCTCTAAAACAACTTATCCTGTAAAATAATCAAACTGGTTAGTAGATACGTCATTTCAAATGTTACAATGTAAAAAAACTGGCCAAGTGCGAGTCGGACTCGCACACGAAGGGTTCCGTACCACAAGGCAAAAACGCCGAAAAAAACATGTTTGTTGTATGGGAGCCCCCCTTAAATATTTATTTTATTTTATTATTTATTATTAAAGTTAAAATACTACTGAGTATTTTGTGAATATTTCAAGTGCCTACCTGTTGCCATTTTTGATATGGAGCAAAAAAGGGCAAAAAATCGCGTTTGTTGTATGGGAGCTCCCCTTAAATATTTATTTTATTTTGTTTTTAGTATTTGTTGTTATAGCGGCAACAGAAATACATACCTTGTAAATTTTAACAGTCAAACAAATTTCAACAGTTTAGCTATCGCGGTTCTTGAGCAGGCTGTATAGCCTGGTGACAGACGGACAGACGGACAGACAGCGAAGTCAGCTTAGTAATAGGGTTCCGTTTTTACCCTTTGGGTACGGAACCCTAAAAAGAGTGTATTTACCGAGCTAATACCTACGTCATAAGTTTGAATATATGCGTAAAGGTATCCAAATTGATACTTAACATAGGTCAGGGGCAATTTTACGTGTGAGCAATATTCAAGATGGCGCTCTTACGTACAGACGTTGTATAAAATATTGCTCGCATTTGGGTTTATTATAGCATTTTGTTTACGTCTGCCTAAATGTTGGCGAATTGCTTTCGGGATATTAAGATCTATATTTTTTAGAGCTTTAATATCGTTCAGATATAAATAACTGAGTTACATTTTGTATACGTCTATTAGATACTTTTTTTTTGGTGGGAAATCATCAAATAACTTCTCCCTCTCTGGGCGGAGCGGGGGGGCATGTCAGACTTTTACTGCCTAAAACCCGCCCGTGTTCCTTTGGTTGCCTGTGTCAGGGGTCACGGTAACTGTTTCGAACAACCGGTAGGTATAATAGGTACTTAGTTTCAGGAATAATAATTCCCAAACAGGTCAAAATTAGACTGCTCCTTCTAATAAAAAAATGACTTAATTTTTTTAAAGTTTTAAGTACAATTATAAAATATATAATTGTAAAAGTGAAATAATACAGCCAGAGATTTTTATATTTGGGTTTTACCACGTCAAAAAAAAAACCTTTTCAAAAACATAACCCTCTATCTAGGCTTCGTCGCAGACTGGTAAATAATGTCAGCAGCAATTTAAATATCAAACACATCGATGACAAACACTTCATTCATAACTGACGTCAGTTTCCTTGTAAGACATTATTAACTAATAGTGTTAATAGATGGGCTCACCACACCGTCCATTTTAGTCACAACACCATATCATATAGTAATGTTCAGAAGGACCATGATATTACTGCTGTCATAATTATTATACACAGTGCAACACTTGCGTAACATACTATGGAGGTATGAGGAACAGGGTGTAAAGTTCACTCATACTGTATAGAAAAGGGAGGATCCTTTATTTTAACTCACACCCTGAATTATTACTATTTATTATTATTTTTTTTAATGACAATCGTTTTTTTTACCATTTTTGTAAATATGTGAGCACCATGTATCTATCAGATAATTAATTTATTTGTTATGGTTTCTTTTTTAATTCTTTTACCTATTGTGGTACAGTAATTTTATTTTAGTTGCATCGTCTTCACATATATATTATATGTATAATTAATATACATGCAAAATATTGTAAAACATTTTAAAAGAGTAACGGTGGAGGTTCTTGCCCGTTCTTCTCCATACGAAAACTACCTTTTGGAATGAGCGACTAGAATCAATTCTATTTTAGTAATTTTTGACGTTCAAAAGTGCCTGTTAAGTGCCTATTTGAAATAAACGCTTTGACTTTGACTTTGACCTCCGACCAGACGGGTGTTGTGTCTGGCGGGCAACTGCCCGATGATTCATGTGGGGTCATTATATCTATGCTAGTTGCGCGGTAAACTCTGCTTGTGAGATGCAGGATTTTGCGTGTCGTCAGTATGACGCGTTGTTCGCATGTGGCGTTGTTGTAGGTACCGCTACAATGTATCAATCTTAATCTAAATCATTTTGAAGGATATAGCTAATCCATTGCTTCATATGTTCGAAAAATGTGGCTGCTCAACAAGGTAAATAACGCAATGAATGTTGTTGAACTGTCAAAATGAAACTCATTGCTACTGATAGTGTCTTACGGAATTACCCCGCAGGTCAAAACTTATGGTCAAAAGTGAATAACCTATTTCTGTGACAGTATAATCTTTTTTTCTATCTTTCCTTTCAATTGCAGTCACAGTGACATAATATTAATTATGTGGATGCCCTGAGGATTATTTTGTTATTGATGTTTTTTTTTTACGTCTCTGAATCTAATATATTTTATGACATTATAATATACTAGCTTCCGCCCGCGGCTTCGCCTGCGAGGTATGTCGATAAAAACTATCGCATGTCCTTCCCCGGGATGCAACTTATCTCTCTGCCAAAGTTTATCGAAATCCGTTCAGTGGTTTAGACTTGAAGGTAACATACAGGCAGACAAAAGTTACTTTTGAATTTATAATATTAGTATGGATTGTCTGTATGTAATCAGTTGCAATTTAAAAAAAATTAAAATCTCCAAACATGGCTTCCTTATTTGCATGATTTTGATATTTCTAGATACATTCAAGGGGTGCTTTTTTGCTATTATTTAAAGCAACGTTGAGTATGGCCCATTTTACGTGCTTGAGTATTTTTTGTGTCATTCGTCATCTCGAGTGTACACAGATGACCTGCATTCCAACAGCTTATCCTCTACAAAATGTGGGTCTGTTACTGACACTCGAAAATTGCAATATTGCAACTCTGTTTTTTGCTACCACTTTTTTATAGTTAGAAGAGTACACCCGCCTCATCTTCGCACGGTTTATGCGACTTAACAAAACATTGAGATTTTTATATTTTATGTAAATTTAATATTATTGTTTTATACAAATAGAACTTCCTGAGTTATTTCTCTAAATGATGATGAAAACCGCATCAAAATCCGTTGCGCAGTTTAGAAGAACAACGGTGTCACATGCAGACACGAAAAGTGATTGATTATGATAAAACATTTAATCTTAGATAATATTATAAACTTTTTTTTTTGTTAGCCGCTCCTTTTTTCTTTCAAGCCTCCCGTCTTGTCCGATCTCTGGCCATGCTGGCCCTGTCAATGGTATTAGATCATCACACCACCTTCGCTTTGGTCTACCTCGACAGCGATGTCCTGCCTCAGGCGTCCAGTGAGTGACGATCTTTGCCCATCTCTCCGGGTGCATTCATGAGACGTGTCCAGCTCACTCACACTTCAGCCTTTTTCTCCAACATCCCACTACTTGAGTTATGGAGCGCAGCGTTGTGTAGTGTTTTGTTATATTTTAAGCTAACAGATTTAAAATAATATTAATAATATGTACATGTATATTTAATAAAAAGGGAAAAGAACTTCATGAAGTTCCTAGCTCTTTGACTAGTATGAATTGTAATTATTTTCAAAAAAACAAAAATCAAAATGCTTTAATAATAATAATAATATTTTATTAATAATTTGTGTTGTTTGTGTTGTGTTGTTGTGTTAATTTGTGTTTGCTTTGTGGACCTTCTTAGTTTTTTTATTCGGTACGTCCTACGCTGGACCGGTCACGCCTACTTAGTCAGCTGTGCTTCGAAAAGTCAATAGTTGATGTAGGATATGGGCATTTAGAAGGTCATTTAATTGTTCGAGGAGGTGTTTGGTCACATTTTGAAGACTGGTTTCGAATAGTATTCTAGATGTAGGTGATTGGGTATCCGTACCTACGAGACCTATCGTCTAATTTATTTTCTAGAATTTAGTAGATTTTTGATGAATTTTATAAATGTTTTTCTTATCACGTAAATCATTTTTTACTGCATATGGCCGTAGAGGTTAATGCCTCAAAAAAAATTGCATAATTGTTACTTAATGGACAAGTAGGTAATTATGTTAATTGCTGTTTCCAAAAAAGGACTTATAAAAATCCTTTTAATTCGCATAACAAATTAATCGCGGGAAAATGGTAAATATAAAAAAAAACACTACTTACCAAATATAATTTTGCGCAAACAAATTCCTCAAACAGGGCAGCACACTGCAAACTACAAACGTACACATTTGTAACGATCAAAGATCAAAGTCACAGAAAACACAAAAAGTTCGTCCGTCCGTTGCAACATGCAGTCACCCACTGGTCCTTACCTGAACTAATCGGAGAAAAAAAAAAACATTTTGACGGATATGTTTGCCTTGTCAAGGATACCGACCACCTATCGCTACACTCCTGATACAGCACAATTTTAATAACAACGGACCGAAAAATAACAACACAATACCTATTTCTTAGGAATAGGAGCTATTTTTGCGTGAAATAATTTTCAAAACGCAGCAAATAATGTTTGGTCTTATGTCAAAAATGTGTCAAACAGATATTCTTATTCTATTGTAAAGTAAAGTTCGGAATTTAGTCATTTTCGAGAAATATTTTACCTGTTTAACAGATAAGACTAATCAGTTTCGTTTTGTTTGACTTTAGGATGACGTAAACGATCATTTATTGTGGCCATAGTATGTATTATGTTAGTGGGTATCAAATGGGTGGGCGGGAACTTTCACAAAAAAAGGTTTTTTTACTTAAGTTTTATTAGCAAAATCTTTGGATTATGTCATTGAAATGGTCATTTTATTTATTGTTATGTTTTTTGTGGGTCATTTTAAATCGTTTCGAAACTAGTTCGAAAGGACAAATAGGAGAGTTATGAAGGTCCCGGGTTTTATAGAGTCAATAAAATTTGTCTATTTGTTACGGAAAAAATAACTTCTTGTTAAGTTAAGCTGGGTCTATTTTTGTTTATGTTTATTGCATTGTAAATCTGCACTATTATACTAAGCTTTGTTTTTCTGGGTTAGTCATTGACATACAAGCCATGCGCAATTTACATCTTAAATATTTAATATGTAATTGTTAGAGCAGTGATGGCTCAGTGGTATCGGCTGCCACTTACGAGTTGTCAGGTCACAGGTTCAAACCCAGACAGGCGCTTTACTTTGTGTAAATTATTTCATTACCACGGTTCTCGAAATTGTGAAGGAACACATCGTGAGGAAACCGGCATGTAACCACAAATTCGAAGACATGTGACATCTACCAACCGCGTGGTGGATTACGGCCCAGTCCCTCTCTCAGAGAGGAGGCCTGTGTTCCAACAGTAGGAACATTATAGGCTGATTGTGCTAATTGTTAGAGAAAAGGTCTCAGAGACTAAACGGCACGTAAGTTCAGTGAAGGTTACAAAATATTTAAACCTTTAATTTACACGGTAATTAATTTCAAAGCAATTAAAAAGGTGAAAGGAGGTCAGCAAAAGCCCATACAACTTTGCCCAAACATGTACCTCGAGGTACACGTGCACCAAATCGTAGAGAAAAAACAGGGGAATTCGAAAATAATTGTGTTTTTATCCATAAATAATTTAAAACTACATAATAAATTATTTAAAGTTTTAATAACCTGTAACACAAATTAAATCATGTGGCAACTTTGCATGTACGAGTTGACATTAAGAGTATACGTCACAGGTATACGTGTTCTGTGGACATCACATTATTTCGTGGGTAAATGTTATTCCGTTCGTTTCTGCATAGACTAATATATAAATGTTTCCGCGTTTCGGGATACTCGTCTGTGTTGTGTATTTTGTTTAATAACTTGGCTATTCTTTCTGGTATTCCGTTTGTCACCTCACGATTTGGTTCCTGTCCTGACGGATTGGGTATTCATAATGGACATTACGATTTGGATACTCAGGCTTTTGGTTTGAGCGTCGCGTAAGTATCCTGTTCACGTTTTATCATTATGAAGAGAATAAAATACTTAAGATTTTAACAAATCTATTGCTTTCAGGCTAGTGCTTACAAACATGAGGTGCGTTTCTTGTCAAGGAGTACAGGATGATAACATACAGTCTTACAATATCTCCCATGTAATATATCTAACAAGACCGGCAAGGCACATCACCAAGATAGTGATAGCCAACATATTGCTGTGATTGAAAGCCAACCATCAAATAAAACATCAAATTGTGTATAGTGTCAACAATCCCTTGCTGGTATCCATACGCATTCTTTGCCTCAAGGACCTGAAAGAGATGAAATATCATTTCTAATATTACCTATTAATACGAATAGATGAAGAGCAAATTTTCATAGCATTGATGCAGGTGTAACACTTTTGAAAGAGTTCTTGATGATGACAATGTCAGACTTAATTTTGTTTGCACTGGGAAGTTATCAAATTAAGCAGGCCCGGTCATATTATGGGGAACACATTAGAGAAAATGGATCTTTTTTAATTGAAATCTGTGATGCCGAGCAAATCCATATACCAATTAAAAGTGCACAGGAAGTAAAACTAATAAGGGGACGAAAAAAATCAAAACACACAGGGTCTAAAATATATTATACCTACATTTTATTAAAATAATATGGCTCATACCAATTGGGAGCACAGAATCCACACCTACTACTGTAGTTGCATTGTTGGCAAATGAACAGTGGATTGCTGTGCTCACATTATGACAATTATTTGGTATATGGGTTGGGCTCGGCATCAAGAAAATATAACAGCGCCTGCCACTTTCATTGATAATATTTTAGTGAGAGATGAAATTGAAAATGAAGAACGCTAATAAAAAAACAAAAATATTTATTGTTTTATTCCATACAAAGTCTATTTATTCCAATGTTATTGGTAGATATTATAAATAATTATTGGATGGAAAGATGACTTCCATGCTTTAATTGATTCGAGTGCCGCTCGGGCTCCAGGGCCCGATAACAATAGGAAATGCTTTTGAATTCCATGAAGTGGGCTACTCAGTATCGAATCTCAAATTCAACTTCCACCCCTTATGCACATCACAATAAAGGCAGAGTAAGCATAAAAAAGGGTGTTTTATGTAAGTATTCGATGTTTCTTGGCCTAATGTTTTATTTATTTCAAGAAATCAAGATGAAGTCAATAAAAGACTTTATTTAAATGCGACTTCTATTCACTGAAACTTGATGATCTGGCGTATGTTAAGCTTGCTTGAAACCCTTGTACGTCGACGCTAAGGAACTCATTTATTTATCGAGTTTGTTAATCGCTCTGATAGACTTCTAACACTGCTTCTAATATTATGTACTGGTCATCAACATTCACAGCTTGTATTCAGCTATTTTTGGGTATAATCATCCTTTCTTATGTTAGGTAGGTACATAAAGTTGCGTAACGATAATCGAATAGACAATGAGAGTTATTATTTAATATAGATTGAATTATAATATAAAAATATTTGTAATGAAACAAAAACAACAGCAGCTGAAGCCGACAGCAGACAACTGTCAAACTGTCAACTTCACATAGTAGTACTTTTTGATAGAATGAAACGTCAACTTGACAGTTTTTTCTTTTATTAGGTAAGGTAATGGACCAAGGTAGTATAATTGTGCCTAAAATGGCGAGCTTTTTATTACGATAAAAGTTATTTTATTCTCGTCCCCGGGTAACCATAAGAAAAATATATAAATGCAACATTATTCAGTGTAATCTAGTGTATTTTATGCCACTAAGTGTACCTCGGTACTTCGTTTGGGCAGATTGTGGTGACATCCTTTATGTGTTTTCTTGTTAATTTCCTCAGGTGTTACAGTTTTATGAAACCCGCAATAAAATGTCCTATTAAAGTATTATTTTTAAATACAGAGTAAATAAATTTAAGATTTAATTATTGCTATAAATCGTGTTTAATACCTTCCTTAAAATATCCAAATAAAGACTTATACAGATTGTAATACGCGTTTACGTATTTTTTTCCAAGAATTGAACGCGTTTTAACACTGGGTTTTACAATCATTTGACAGATAAAATACATTCTGGTAATTGATTTGTCATGTACGGAAAAATCGAGTATCATTAATTGTTTCTAAATGTATTTAGACCTGTCTGATTCACATTTCTTTTGTTTTATTATTTTATAACCTAATTTGCCCTTGCCTTGTCTGGCCTTAATATCACCAGACTAATACGCTTAGCTAATTCATAGATCCGTACGATTATAAACCTTATATCTAGGCACTAAGGGAAAGAAATCTGTTAATCACACTAATATCACACTAATATTATAAAGGTCAAAGTCTGTGAGTGTGTGTGTTTATATGTTTGTTACTTCTTCACGCTCAAACGGCTGGACAATTTTGATAAAATTTTGTATGGAGGTAGCTGACACCCTTTTTTTTTTTTTTTGCGGATTGGAAATCATCAAATGACTCCTCCCGCTCTGGGTGGAGCGGAAGGGAGTGTCAGACTCTTACTGACTAAAACCCACCCGTGTAGGAACACGGGTGGGTTCGGTGGATCCTTAGCCCTTGGATTAACATATAGGCTACTTTTTATCCAGATATTCCCACGGGATTCCCACTTATGCGGGTGAAACCGCGGGGCGCAGCTAGTACTTTAATAATTTTTGCAAAGAGTTCTCATTTGACCCATTTACCATCAAAACCTATACTGCGCGCACTCGGCGGAATGCTGACTTTTTTAAAAGCGCATAGTGCTTATATACCTTATATTTGTATTCCCTTTAACATAGTGCTTGTTAGTGATCCTAAGATTTCCACTACATTTTCTGTTTTTACCCGTGAGAATCTGTAATTGGCTTTATGTCTCATATACAATTGTTATGCTTCTGTTGTAGCTGTAAGTTCTCCTATAAATAAAACTGGGTAAACACGTTATCTGACGATACGAGACTATTCTGTATCTGTATTTATAATTTCTTGTTTATCTTTTTTATTTATTTTTTTGCATGCCTGTTTAGTGTTTAGTTTTATCACTAACACTTATGTAATTTTTTTTTTTTTTTTAAATTTAGTTTTATTACTTTTCTTTATATTATGTGGAAAATGTCGTGGGTTATACATTTACTCATTCTGTAGCTCATATTTTATGTAATATTGTAATGTGTAAGTAACCGTTTATTTTTCCAAATAAATATTCCGTAAAAATCGCACTGTGAAAACTGAGATGATGATCTATACTGCGCGCAACGAGTTATGAGCGCTGACCTTGAAGAAAACAAACGTCACAAACCCTTATGTCTTAGTAATAAGGGTTTGTTTCGCTTGTTTTTTTCAAGGTCAGCGCTCATAACTCGTTGCGTGACTTGTATCAACAGTGTCAATCCCTAACATCAGGTGAAATTACAGTTTACTTCACCTAAGTTTTCACGGTGATATACAACATTATTTTTAGTATATGCGCAATCCAAAACAAGAATCTATATACGAAATTTCAAAACTGTATCATGAAAAATCACAAAGTTATAAGCTTGTTAAGTTACCTGTTTGTCCGTACAAAACCATGCTCACCCGCGCCGCTCGCGCCGCGCCGTCTCGCGCTCATTGATAAAAGTACCTAGGTACCTAACCGTTCGGCGCGGAGATTGGATAACCTAGTCAGTGTCGCACGGTGTCCAACTTTTATCCCTTTTTAAATATTTTTGGGACAAAATATAACATGGGGTTATTGAAATCGATTCAGTTACTTATTCTGAACAAACTATATTCAGGTTTCGCATATACTTATAATAACGTTGAAGACCAGCTAGTATCAATTCTATAAAACAGAAAATTTAACAGATGGAAAAATAATTTGTTGTACTTACATAGCATAATTAGTATTTTCCTATGAAAATCACTTTTATTACCACTGACACACAGTACCACGTAACCAATCACTAATCAAATTACGACCATTTCTCACCAATTCGAACTCAACTCGAATGAATCACCAACATAATCACAGGAAAAAACACACGAATTCTTAGAAAGTGACGGTATTTACGATAAGGAATACTACGTCTTAAGCATATCACAAACAAAGTGCGTCTATCAACGATACAAAACGAATGTAAACAAAATCCTCTGCTTCACATTTTTATGTAAGCGTTATATCTCAAATTATGATAGAGACCTTGGAAATTGGTTTGTCATAAAACTTGAAACAAATGTGCAAAGGAATATCAGTCTTATGTTTTGGGTTACAAAGTTGAAGTTGCAAGGATTGTGCAGAGTGTAGTACATTGTATAAGAAGTAATTATGTTTTCAAAAAAATATATTGACACAGTAATGGATGCGAGCGATTAGTAAAAAGTGTGTTTTAAGAGGTTTTTAAAAATATATGACGTACTTACATTTTTGTGTAATGATCTGAACCTCAACTTTTTTTAAAAATCCTAGCTTTTGCCCGCGACTTCGCCCGCGTTGTGGTCAAGTAGGTAAAAATACCATAAATCATACCCTCGGCAATCGGCAATAGTGTAACTTTCTGCCAGTAAGATAATTTTCAAAATCGCATCACTTCCAAAGATTGCCTCTTAATCCAAACTTAAAAACTATACGTAAGTAATAATGTAGAAAAAAAATCTTAAAACTTTTTTCCAACTATTCCATTACTTCGAACCAATGTGCAAGGAATCGGTCACATGGAAAATACAGAGAAAAAACTGGCCAAGTGCCAGTCGGACTCGCACACGAAGGGTTCCGTACCACAAGGCAAAAACGGCGAAAAAACCACGTTTTTTGTATGCCCTTAAATATTTATTTTATTCTGTTTTTAGTATTTGTTGTTATAGCGGCAACAGAAATACATCATCTGTGAAAATTTCAACTGTCTAGTTATCACGGTTCATGAGATACAGCCTGGTGACAGACGGACAGCGGAGTCTTAGTAATATGGTCCCATTTTACCGTTTGGGTAGGTACGGAACCCTAAAAACTAAAAAAATACTAACAAAAAATAAAGAGCATAATCAAAGTCCTTTAAATCTCCATCTAATTTAATTATTCATAACCCGCAGGTCATCTTAGTATAAAAAACATCCGACTCTGGATTCCATGTTTGGAGAATGGATTCCATCTGAGGCTTCATAATGGAATATTTACGTCACAAAGACGAGAGTAAGCGCTTGGTCCTTTTGCTCCTATTAAAGGATAATTTACTTTATATTGTCAGCGTAGATGTAATATGGAAGGATGGATCATTGTGGATACGCTGGGTAATATCACACTAATATTATAAATTTGAAAGTAACTCTGTCTGTCTGTATGTTACCTTTTCACGTCTAAACCACTGAACGGATTTCGATAAAATTTCGCAGAGACATAGATTGCATCCCGGGGAAGGACATAGGATAGTTTTTATTCCTATATTCCCACGGGATCGATACTTATGCGGGTGAAACCGCGGGTCGCTGATAGTCTATTCATATGCCCAGTTTGGCAATAAAAAATGTTATCTACCATAAGCAAAACCATTTTTCGTTTATAGGAATCGAGCATTAATCAGCACAATTTGCGTTCATAAGATTGCATAGTGTTGATAAACGCTGACCGAAAAGTCGCCTGCTTAAAAAACAATCAGCAACCCTTGTACAAAAGGTTCAGAGCACCCGAGTGTGTGTAAGACAGTTTGGGTCAAACACGACCTGAATCGTAACTACGAAACAAATTGAGTGTGACTGAAACCGTAAGGGAAAAGATAACGGAATCTAATTCGAAACTGAAAGGTCCTAGAGGACAGAAACGGACCTATCACGTCGAATCGGACGCTGTCTTCGGAATACGAAATTAAGATATCTCGAAAATGTGAGAATGGAAAAGCAATTGAACATTTTCGATTTTTGACTTCGTTTTACGAGTGAATTGTCGATTGAATACGTAATACTTAGGTTCTAATTTACTTACGAAAAAAAAATTTTATTCTAAATTCTAACGGACGATTTACCTCATTTGTTGGTTTTTTTCTGAATTTATTTATTTTCATGCAAAACTCTCAGTACATACTAATATTACCTGTAAGGAATCGCCCCAGTGCAATCCACTGACTGCCCTTTAGACACTAGTTTGAAATATGTTCTTCCCTTTTGTAATAAAAGCAAAACAATAGAAACAAACGTTTTTTTTTCAAAAAAAAAAAAAACGATAAAATAAGAAAGCTGATGAACCTGCAAATAAAAAAGAAAACCTTTTGTTGCACGTCCCCGCATAAAAATACCAATAAATCCCTACCAGTTGCACAAAGATCTTAAGACCAAAGTACGAGGTGTATCCACTTAATTCTCTCATTAATAAATGTAAGAATAGCGATCAATTGAGTGGGATTTGGCTTCATCTGGCCAGCTGAGCTTCGTTAGCGGCTCAGTGGTACGGGGTGTTTGAAAAATGTGTCGAGGGATTTGTAGGCTTATTATTGCGAAGGACACGGCCTGTGCTGTGAGTCATGTGATCCTATTGTTCTTTGGACATTTTACGTGGATGTGACGCATATTTTTCCCCAACTTGTGCTTTATGTTTTTGTTTTCTCTGCGTCATGTTTACCGTAATAAACGTACTTTCTTTCTACTTCTTCCAATAAGATTAGTGTTACTGACACTTTTGTAAAAAATAATATGATGAATGCAATGTTTCGGCAACCATATGGCTTTATACTTTTGTGGTACAGGAACCCCTAGCACCTAGCACAAGAGCAAAGGCTACAAAGTTATTTGTGTATTGAAGTGAAAAATAAAGAAATAGTACGAGAAACCATTTCAATGAAATGTCTATGGATACTATAGTCATTTTTTTATTAAAACATAAATGCATTGATTTTCCCCAAAAACTTCAATGGTATTACGTTAGCAGATTTTTTTCAATTATTAACCCCCTCCCCCTGTCAGCAAAAGTAAGCAAAGCGCTTCCCCCCCCTATCATGCTTACGTAAACATTGTTGGTACATTCAATAGCAAAAGTAGATGATCAAAATCAGACAATACTAATGAACGGAGCTCGCGTCAGTAGGTACTGTGTGCCGTCGAAGTGATTTAAACCACTCAACGCCACATCAACGCCACACAGAAATCACTTCGACGCCACACAGTTCTGACGCAAACTCCGTTCATTAGTATTGAGTTTCTGATTTTGATCATCTACTTTTGCTGTTGACTGTACATGCATTTTTCAATGTGTTCTGGTTTCTTTATTGATTAATGAGCAGCAGTTATATGCGTTTCGTTTTCAAGCATAGACAAGTAGGGTTGCCATAATTATGTGTTCAAACCAAAACCAACAAAATTTTGTAAAAAATCCGAAAAAATAAAAAAATAAATACTGCTGACGTAATAATAAAACCGGAGTATATTATTGCTACTTGAATGTCAAAAAATACTCAGAAATTTTAATATTTATATCTCTACTGGGTTTTCAACCATTCATTAAACAACCTGAGCAAATCAAATATACCGTTATAATAACTAAATAAATGATTGCTACTTGAAAGTCAACAATTTTATATTTACCAGCATAAGTGTCGATCCCGTGGGAATATCGGAATAAAAACTATCCTATGACCTTCCCCGGGATGTAGTCTATCTCTCTGGCAAATTTTATCGAAATCCATTCAGTGGTTTAGGCGTGAAAAGGTAATATACAGACAGACAGGCAGACAGACCGACAGACAGATAGTTTTCGAATTTATAATATTAGTATGGATTTTTGCTGGGTTTTTCAATCTTTCAATAATCCGATCCAGCCTGTCCCTTGCTGCCCTCCCCAGGGACGCCCTAAGCCAAGGTCCGTACCCCACAGGAGGAGCCCTTAGCGTGTAGTCGCTTAGTATTAAGGTTTTTGCCCTGGCGTTAATTTATGGAGGCAACCACAAGGAAGCCTTGTTAAGCAGCCGACAACCACCTAGGTTGATCTGCGAGATGCCTTAAAAAAAACAATCTTTCAAAAAACTTAATGAATTCAAACATAATATGGTTACTAAATATCCGAATTTGCATAAACATATGACAGCACCCTATACACATTCAAAATGTGGGACAAACCGCGCATTGACTAGTAAGTATGATTAATAGATAAGTTAGGACAAGTCGGGACTGCGTATTATAGGGCCGGGAGTTCGTGGTAACCCTTGCTTTATGTATTGTGAATTTGTAGAGACGAAAGTTAGTGTGTACTTTAGAGTATCGTAATGACGTTATATTTTGTGGGGTAAGCACGTATTTGAGTGTTAGTTATTTGCGTGAAAGGGCCGTGGAGACAGTTTAATATTTTATTCTGAGCGTTGATAGTTTGAATAAGTGTTAATATTTTCTCGTCCTTGTCGTCTTTATTTCAACTGAAGATATTAAGAAAGTAGGTCTGAGGGGTAACTCTCGTAATATATTTACCCCGCGTTCCGAATTGCGTCAAAAGCGATTATATCGCGAATCCGACCAACGCGCAACGTCACAAATAATACTCAATAGTCCTTATATTTTGTGACTATTAAATTTGGTCGGATTCGCTATATAATCGCTTTTGACGCAATTCGGAATGCGGGGTAAGAGCGTTCACTCAGTGTCAATCTGTCAGAAATACCTGTAATTTCCTTACATTTTTGACAAGTTTTAGACATTGATTGTGAGATGGGATTCCGACTCCATTTTGAAAGTTTTTAATTACAGCAATTGGGCTTCTGACATAGACTGGAACAAGCATAAGTTTAAGAGAGTTTTTCATCCTGAAAAGCATTGGATTATGTACTTATTCCTAACCATTATTAACTTAATTTAAAACACCCTAAACTACCATCACTGACAGATGAACAACGGCCAGCAGATAGTATTATTTGTGGGCGTTTAAGTTGACTATCAGATTGACGACTTCTGATAATAAGAAGAGGAAAAATAAACAAAAAGTAGTTTTGGAAATATCGTAGGGAATGCTTATGTTCATATTTACTAATTCCCAAACAAATCAATTTTTTGAATTTTGCGTTCACGAAGACAATTAATTATGTTTTACTAATCCCAAACACAGTGGCATATCACAAATCGTTTTCGTTCACGAAGACAATTATGTACAGACGCCAGCACATCAAGCTACTACAATCTGTCAAATTTCTTCAATATATTTTCAACTTTATTGGTAAAGCTTAAGGTTCAAAGTTGATTGGGAAAATTTGACAGTTTCGGGTAGCTTGGTGTGCTGGCGTCTGCACTTATATTGGTTACCCTTAGGATCTATATGTTTGGATAAACACAATGGAGAGACATACCTTCGTACATCTGCGCGTACTGCGGGAATCCTGCTGCCCTCAGCCATTTGCATGCCTCCGCCGCTTCGATCTCTGAAACAATGCAGAAACAAATCAATTAGTATACTGAAAATAGATTTTCTATAATGATAATCATGTTGAAGATAATAGGTGTAAACTCTCCACTTTGCATTGAGTAAGTTTTTCAGGGTTCCGTACCTCAAAGACACAGACACGGACACTTCGTGTGCGTTAGTTTTTGGTTGTAAGTTTTTATTGTAATTATAATGTATGTATTTATAGTATTTTTAAATCATATTAATATTCTATTGTATGTGTTTATATGGGCCTTGATGCCTGAAATAAATGGATAAATAAATAAATAAAAGAAAGAACGGAATCCTTATAAGATCAGTTCGTTGTGCGTCTGTCTGTAAAGTTTTTCTCAGGAACGCGTAGAGGTATCGAGTTAAAGTTAAAACCATACACTCAAATCTGCAGTCCCTTGAATCCGTGAAAAAATCAAACCTTTAAGATAACGTAAAAAAAAGATACGGCCGTTTATGCCGCACTAAACGTATATTTCGATATTCATGGCAATCAAAATTTATAGAGTACTTCCCGTTGACCTAGAAACATGAAATTTGGCAAGAAGCAAGGTCATGTAGCAAAACTACCTACCCAAAGTAAAAAATCCGTGAACCGTAAATTTGTAGTTACTTACATTAAAATAAAATCCCGTGATTAACTATTTACATACCTACAAATTTGTACGGAACCCTCGGTGCGGGAGTCCGACTCGCAGTTGACCGGTTTTTTTAGTTGGTAACCACTAGCATTTTCTGTTCCTTTACCCTTGATTCTTAATAACTGAACTTATATAACTTGTTAAATTAATTTATATAACGTAGTAGTATATGTTGCAGTTGCCTCGGCGTTGTACTGCATCTGGAATGTTTGCTGCAGTTCACACGGATGGCTTTCACGCCATCATGCGTAAGAAAGCGACTTCCTTACAACGCTTGAGTAACACTCGTCACAGTATCCTGAAAATGATTGCTGGCAGATCAGACTGCCCCATCCAGAGGCACTGAGTGGGAATAGCAATAGGTTTATAGGACAGTAAATGAATGAAATTAAGTACCTACTGACAACAATAACATAGCATACAAGCACAATCTGTTACTAACAACTAATAACTTCTGGACTTAGGTCTGAAATAAAGATTTTTTATTTTATTATTTTAGAATGAATTCTATCTTTATCAATTGTAAAATTCCATATGTTATTATGCTACTTATTGGTAGGTACTATTCCTAAATCTTCATAAACTATATTTCTAGTTTGTGCTTGAAAAGAAAACCTGCTTCATAAATCTGGTTGCCCTCAATATTAAACAAAGTAACAAAACACGAGTGTTTTTATTTTCTGCACCGTTATTATGTTCCCGATAACTTCTAAATAAATTCAGTAAAGGTTATCTTACATAATTAAGTCTTATAGAAAGTTCATCACCGTGAAAGCCACTAGAATTTTTATGGTCTCATCTTATTTTATTGCTGAGTTTTTATGGGAAAACAATGGAAAAGCGGTCGTTCGACCCACGCTTCAAAAGTCGTAACTTGCAGTAAATGGCGGTACTATTTAATTTTCTACATAATTTATTGTTGTATTTTGCATAAATACTTGTTTAAGTTGGGGTTTAAAATTGTTTTATGGGTAATTAATGTTTTGTAGATTTAAATCTACGCTGGTGTTTTATTTAAGTGGCTTACAGGACCTAAACGCAAAAAATGCAAGTTTTAGAAACAATAAAAGTATATGATCGACTACAGTAAACAAAATCAGAAAAATATATGGAATTCTTCAGGATAATTATATGCTAGGTAGATAGTGTGTTGAAAACATAATACAACTAATTTGATTCGATAGAAAAAATCACGAGGATACCTCTAAAAACTTTCTTTTTACAATAAAAACAATATAGTCAACAATTTAGAAGCCTTGTTGACTATTTTGACAATATAGTCAACAAGGCTTCTAAAGCGTTGGGTTTTATTTTTAGGATTTCTTCTGAGTTTAAGAATGTCAAAACTATGAAAATTCTATACTGTGCTTTTGTCCGTAGCCATCTCGAATATGCATCTCAAATTTGGAAATCAAATTACAATGTTTATATTAATCGCCTTGAAGGTATACAAAGGCGATTTTTAAGGTAGGTACATTCAATAATGTTCAAAAACTTATCTTCCTGACTATACTAGTCGGTGTAAGAAATTTTATATTCTTCCTTTACACGAGCGAAGAAAAATTGCAGATCTTGCTTTCGTATTTAGTATAATGAACGGGTCTACTGACGTCCCTGAGCTGGTGGCCAAGATTGGACTTCGTGTACCGTCTGTGTTTCTTCGGAGACCTCAACTTCTTCATGTACCTATTGTGAGAACTATCTATAGGCAAAATACATATATTTTAAGAGCAAGTCGAATGTTCAATATGGTGTGCCGGGATGTTGAGCTTGATTTATTCACAAATAGTGTCCAGAAGTTAAAAAAAATGTTAAGTAACTTTTTCTTTGAAGTGTAACTTTGTTGTGTAATGTATTTTTTTTTTAATTATTCTCTTCAGTTGTCTCTATGTTTTACTCTCGCGCTGGGTGTACCATTTTTCCTTTTTTCACATAACTTTATATAAGTGGAAACTTGTAATTGGCTTTCTTCTACATATTACCTTTTACTACACGAATGTACTAGCTGTAAGTTTTCTTAAAATTAATAAAATAAAATAAAAACTATACTAATATACATACAATAATTCTGATTTTTTGTCAGATTATTCTACAAGCAACATTCCTACTAAAACACTTATAGTGTTTTAATTTTTTAGTCCAAACAATAGATTTTTTGTAATTAAATAATTGCTTCATATTTTGCAATAAATTACCAGCGTTGTGTCATCGCGCTTCTCTTTCTTTTCTATGCAGTCCGACAGTGAACGCGCTTTAGATCATGTCCTTAATGTGGGTATTGGAGAGAAAATATAGAAATACAAACAAATTACACTAGAATTGCCGTTTCTCTAATAACAAGTCTGTTAATAATATATCAGAGGATTGTTTTATACGTATCTGCGTGTACTCATTAGTGGTACAGACTCATTATTTATAAACATTTTTGTTTCTGTAATGTTTCTATTTACTATGCTGAAAAAAAAGCTTAATTTATTTTCATAATTTTTGCATTGAACACAATACCAATATTTTCATGATCAGAGGAGGCCATTCTTGTAATTTTGAGAACGTTTACTTACAGTCTGATCTCAGTTTCAATCTGTCAAAAATATCTCTAATTTCCCTAAATTTTTAACAAGTTTTTAACATTAATTGCCGCTGAGATGAGACTGCGACTAGAACGTTTTAATTATGGGAACCTTCTGAACATAAACAGGTATTTAAAGTTTCCAAGATTTAAGCTAATACGGTCAGAAAGCTCCGTTGTATAGATTAGATAAGAAAAATCTTGTTTATACGGAAATACGATTTTCCAGGTTGTTGACCTTTAATATCTACACAGGAAATTATGAATTTTATTTTAAAATTAACTTAATGTGGCATTGCTGCCAGTCTTTTGGGCACTGTCCGATTGGTTATTTTGGTTCCCTACGATTCTTTCCCTTCCTTTTTTGGTTTATACAACGTGTTTTTTTTTGATGTCCCATAACTCTAAGGGGTCATTGTACTCATCATCATGAATAACTTTTGCTATGGGACCAAATCAGCTGTTCCCTAGAGTTATGGGATATCAAAAAAAAACACATTGTATATACATGTAAATTCTGATTTTATTTTGCTAAACTAAAAGACAGCTGCGAGCCGCCATTTTTGTCATCATGACATTATTTAGTCATGATTTTAGCTGTCATTTTGGTCTAGCAAAGTTAAATAATATTATTTTGATTGTCAGCTTATAATAATAATATAATAAGTAAAAATTATCGTATTTGTTAATAAAGATTGATCATTCTAGTTTCTCACTCTGTTTCAGTTTTTTTTCATTATATAATGCAAATTAAAAAAAAAACTATCAAGAGGTATTTCTTAGCGGAAAGTTATTCCACAAATTTCCTTTCAACTTTTATAATTTCATAACTAGTCCACTCATTATACTCAGTAGCGTTACAATACTAATTGACTCACAGAACAACTAGTTAAGATTCCGTAGAAAAAAAAAGACAAAGAAGAAGGCTTTCACTAATAAATATTAATGTGTCAAAACCAGTGTACTTGGCCTCTGGACCCTTAACAAGTGTTGGGGGAATCGATCAATTTGTACTAGGCGTCAGAGGTCAGAGTGAAATGGTCGTGTTGGAACCGTCTTACCGAAGTACAATCAGCAGTATTGTGGACGTGACGGGTACAAATGCCTAAATAATGGAGAGGAAAGCGGGTAACAGCATGAGTGAAGAATTTGTGGATGCGGTAGTAAAAGTTGGTGGAGTGGTTATGTTCTGGGGGCCTAAATGGCAGAATCATAAAAGGAAAACATTATGAATTATAATATGGCGAAGACAGTCCGTGTTTTTCCTTTTTTTCGCTGCACCACGTAGGTATAATGAAAGAGATTGGGATTGGATTTGGATTGGATTGATTGGTATTTTAGCACAGACTAAAAGAAGAACTAAAAATCCTTCACCAATGGGATTTGATACGATTAACTTAACAGGTTAACTGTCCATTAAGATTCATAATGTTATCCTTTTATGATTCTGCAAAAATGGCCTTTTTAGGCTCCCTGGTGGAGTGGGCACCTGCCCACTCCACCAGGGAGCCTAACATACCTACCACACCGCATACCTATGCGTGACAGATTTGAGTTAGTTTAGCATTGACTATAGAAAGGGGATATATTCAGTGGCTTTGTATGTAGAAAGGTTGTGTTTGGTTTATAAAATATTTCAAGACATCAGTGTCTTCGTATATTTACCTACGTATTTTTAGGAAGGCAAGGTTTTAATCTTGATAACCGTAAGTAGCCTAGAGTTTGATCAAACTCTTTACATTAATCCTAATGTATACCTTATTAACAGCGCCCCGCGGTTTCACCCGCATAACTGTCGATCCCGTGTCCCGAAAATTCAATCATGATTCGAAAGACACGTGGCGCCATCTATTGTCATAATAACGGGAACAGCACTTTTTTCGGGATGAAAGGTAGGTACCCTATGTCCGTTCCTGTATACCTGGCAACGTTTGTGAAAAATTTCAAGGTGATCGGTTCAGTGGTTTAGGCGTGAAAAGATAACAAACAAACTTACTTTCGCATTTATAATATTAGTTAGGATTCCAATGAAATAAGAGTTACATCGTTGCGTCAAAATAGATTATTCTTTGGTCTTGAATGTGCTGCTTTAGATAAGGTAGTCAATTGCCAAAAGCTATCAAATGGCCTTAAGCAATAGTTTCGGATGGTATCCTAGCTCTGAACTACCCAGACGAAACAATGCGAAACTTATCAGTGCTGATCACTTCAAAAAGGGACATATTAAAGAAATTGTATCATTACAAACACCACATCAATTCATTACCATCTCCCTACTCCATTACTTTAGCGGATAGTGGCAAAGTGGGGATCGATTTTTCATAGGCACTTTTAAACGCATGATTTGTATGGTATCTGTTTGTACTAACGACAAAATAGTTAAGTATGCAGGTGAAAAACGAACCATGACCTTCCACTCGACCGGATGGATGGTCTGTGTGAAAGATGATATGCCAAGAAAGGTGGTAACTACCAGAGACTAATAGAGACGTATGGAAGTAAAAGACATGTTGCGCCGACTCCAAATAAATGGGGTTAGGGGCAGGAAAATGATAATGAATTGTGATCTTCTTTGTTATTGAGGATCTTCACTTTAAAAAAGAATAAGGTCTACAGGGTAATTTGTACCATATTCGGCACGAATGGCAGGCGACTTGGTGATACCAGTTTAATCTGAGTAGAAAAAAAAAATTAATATGGTGATATTTTTTTAAATCTCTTAGTATTTTTTCACCACGAGGAAATATACGAACGGAGTCGACGCACAGCTTTGATGCTTTGATTAAATACAAACGCAATTAGCTGCCTATACACTTATTAATTTTGCTGTCCGTACAAATGTAGCCTATATCGGCCACCGGCGTAGCGTCGACAGAGAGATGTATGGCCGTTTATTGACCGATAATACGGGATTGGGACACCACTCTTTGTTTTGAATAATTTGTTACAAGATAAACCGAAAGAAAGCAATGTTATTGTGAAGATATTGTTTTTGGGTGGTTGAAAAATCGTGATAATAAATCATTTTAATAATACGTTTTGGTTGTGGTGAAAGACGGAGTTATTGCTGATAATTTGTAGTGTAAAAGGTGTGTATGTCGAAAGGTACAAAATCGATTTTTCTTAAGAAAATATAAACAGCAATAATTTCGTGGTTATTGATGTTATATGCGATACCTACCTTCTTTGTTTAAATGCCGGTTTAATATTCGGTGAAAAGAAACTGTACAAAAAAGTTGTTTACCTGACCTCTTTCAATTTACATCCTTTAGCCTGTTTCCGAGTCATCATCATCATCATTTCAGCCGAAAGACGCCCACTGCTGGACATAGGCCTCCCCCAAAAGGCCCCGGGGGTTTGCCATAATCGCCACGCTTGGCAGGCGGGTTGGCGATCGCAGTATGGTATGGTGGTGGAATGCATGGAGAACGCTGCTGCCCATTCTCCGGTACGACCCTTAGTCGCCTTTTACGACACCCACGGGAAGTATGGGGTGGTGCTATTCTTTAAGTCCGGCACTACACAGACTACTGTTTCCGAGTAGTTTAGGTAACTTCAAAAGCGTCCTTGGCTATACGCGATACTCTATCATAACTGTGGTCTGAATTAAATTACCTGACGACATTCATAGATGTGATAAAATAAAAAAAAGACGAATGGCAGGACTCCATGTAATCTGGGTTTCGTATTTAGGAGTAACTCATCAACTCGTCCTACAAGCCTATGGCCCACTTAGGACGACTTGCAGAAAATCAAAGTAAAGTATAGACTTCGCATACATTCGTATAAATTAAGCGACACCAAAACTGCCATTCTTGTTTCTGCTATTTTCATTTGACCCTGTATGTCATTTGACGTCGCGTCGTCGTTGAGTATGAAACCAGTAGGTACTTTTCGGAAAATGCTAGTCAAGGACTAGCCTTTTAAATTGTCAATATGCCCTAACGAAAAGCATTAGCAAAGTTAGTAGAATCAATTAATTGTTTTTGTAACTTTTGACGAAGATTTGACTAGAATCAATTCTAAATTTTTGACGTTCAATAATGCCTTTAATGTGCCTATTTGAAATAAATGATTTGACTTAGACTTTGACTTTGGTAATGGAACTGACTGCCCAAATCCATAAAATAGATTTAATATGTTTAAGTGGAAATGTCCATGGCCCACTTGCTGGAGTGTCCTAAGTGCCCGTTCACCTACACCTCAGATGAACACACCCCAAATAACGCCATGTTGCAATAAACGTAGCCACCAAATGGGCACAAACTATAAAAAAACATCAACAAGGAAGAGTACCATCGACACGAAAAGAAGAACGGGAAATAACATCAATTGGAAACAAAGATTTGCAGTCTTTACTCATAGAGGTAGGTATTATATTTAGCTTATTAGTCGATTCGCACGAATTTACTCGCCCGAAACGGGCGAATCATCACTTTTAAATAATATTATTTTTTCTGTAGGCGACTTGCGCGAAGTTAATTGATTTGTGGGCGAGTCGACAACTTCAGAAATATGTATTAGGCAATTGGCACATTTTGAATGTTATGCAATGAAGTTGAAAAGAATACGTTTTATAATATACATAAATAACAGACAGTTGAAATTTTCACAGACGATGTATTTCTGTTGCCGCTATAACAACAAATAATAAAAAATAAATTAAAGTTAAAATTTAAAGGGGTATAAAGAAAAGTTTTTTTCGGCGTTTTATGCCTTGTGGTAGGTACGGAACCCTTCGTATGCGAGTCCGACTTGCACTTAGCCGGTTTTTTCTATACTTGTAAATTCATACGAATCGAATAAGATGCTGTTCGTATATTATCATCACAAATATGATTAACACAAGGAAGAATTCATATTCACAGAACAATTTACTCAATGGTACTTATCAGGCAGGAAAATATACTACAAAATGCATAAAATTAATAATGATTCGACACGTGTTCAGTTCCTAGTTACCATAGATAGATAGCTCATGTTATCTGAGTATTGTGCATTGATTCTGCCGATAGTCAAGTGTTTATTACTTCAATGACGTCAGATAGACGTTTACCAGTAAATATGCAGTCATATTAGACCACACAGAGATTAGTTATTTAAATATGGGTGGCGCTTTAATGAGTATGGAAAATATATAGGTATGTGTTGGGAAAATTTTATGTACAAAGTCAAAGCAATCCTATAATATTCCCACTGCTGGGCCCAGGCTTGGTGAGGGGGAGTGCGCCGTACCAAGCGAAGTTGGGTGCAGCTGCCTAACAGATGCAAGTAAAGTGCAGTATGTTTGGATGTTACTTTAGTAGAAACACAGAATTATAAGAAATGGAGTTGTAGCGGTATCTACAACGCCACATGACAACAACGCGTCATACTGACGTCCTGAATCCTGCACCGCGCAAGCAGAGTTTACCGCGCAACTAGCATATATACAACGTCCCGACGTCAATCGCTGGCATAATTCCGATCCAACCTGTCCATTGCTGCCGTCTCCCAGCGTGCAGCGACACCCTAAGCTGTGGTCCGTACCCCACAGGTGCCCTTAGCGTGTAGTCGCTTAGTTTTTAAATTTTTTGGAGGTCCTAATTTATTGAGGCAACCACAGGCAAGTTCGGTTAAGCAAACAACAACCTCTTAGATTGAACTGCGAGACGCCATTCACAAAAAAAAAATGTCGTGCCTTAGTACACCAGACAAAACACCTGTCTGGCCGGAAGATCCTCTGTTTTCTATGGAGGATGAGTGCACTTTATACTCCTCAAACCTCTATAACACTGCGCCCTGTTGACGTGAACCTTAACTCGTAAACATTTAAGATCTAGGTCCTATACTAATATTTGGATGGCAATGGATTGCAGGAAAACAGACCCTATTTCAAAGGAAGAAAAACCTTTTGCAATGGAGTGAATTATTTGTTTTTTTGAGCTGTACCTGTTTTTCTGGTTGTTATGTAAACAATATTGACCCCATTGTCAAAAAGCTGGATGTTGTGGACGAATTAAATTAACCCGTGTTGTTATTTTCCTCTTTAATTTTGGTAATTACTTTCGATTGAGCAACCATTTTTTGGAGAATTTTGTTAGAAACTTTTACTGGGGATATTGCCTTCAGATTGTTCAAAGGAATGAATAAAGCTGTATGTTGAAATACTCCGTTTTCAGACGCATACACAAATTCTTTTATAAAAGCTTTGATGTAAATTACAATATTATATACAGGCCAAACTCTGATAGTCATTTATATCTTTCAAACACGTCAACTTTTCATTCATTAATTTAATAACAAATACACAGCTATTTTTAACTTTACGCAACTCTTCAAGACTTGTTGAAATGTGTGAGCATGAAGTGAAACATCAAAAGATTGGCAATGTTTTGGTTTACTATCAACATAAGAGTTCGTAGTATACGCAGTTTAGTTTATATTCTACGCAACAGGTGTTCAGGAAGCCGGTTCTATGAATTGGTTTGAAATAAACTTTGACAATCACCGTTCGCCATGCGGTTGGCCGGAGTTTTTTAAGCCCAACATCTTCAAAGAAGATTTTTTCCTTTTTTTTTCGCGTACCGGAAGGCGTAGCGTTGGAAGGCCTCCCACAAGGTGGTCCGACGACCTTGTGAAGGCCGCAAGAACCCGTTGGATGCGAGAAGCACAGAACCGGTCTAAGTGGAGGTGCTTGGAGGAGGCCTATGTCCAGCAGTGGACGTCTTTCGGCTGTAATGATGATGATGGTTTTTTAAGAGACCTGTTTTTCCTGTGGATTTTATTAAGAAGATGGGATGTTACAATTTCTCAGGGTAGTTGCAGATCATGCCCCATTTTCTGGACTGCACCTCGGATGCCTTAAAGAATGACACTGATGCCGCAATCAATTGGCCACCTACTGTGCTCAAACAGTATTAAAAAAACGAAGAGTACCATCGACACGAAAAGAAGAAGAGGGTCTTCTTTAACTGCCACAAAAAATTTATCAACTTATGCTTTCCATTTTACTACAAAATCACTATATTCTATTGGCATTACCATTACTGTCAGGGGACAGTATAAATGCCTATAGAATATAGTGATTTTAAAGCTTGGGATTTTATTAAAGCTTGTGAGTCAGCCACGCTACTAACCTGCTGACTGACTTACGGTATAGTATCTGCCTAGCCTTTTCCCTACTATGTCGGGGTCGGCTTCCAGTCTAACGGATGCAGCTGAATACCTGTATCTTACATGGAGCGACTGCCTACCTGACGTCTACAACCCAGTCACAGGGTAATACGATACCCCTAATCTTTTTACTGCGGTATGATCTAATAGAAGGACGGAAGACGTAGCGTTGGAAGGCCTCCCACAAGGTGGTCCGAAGACGTTATGAAGGCCGCAGGAACCCGTTGGGTGCGAGAAGTCCAGAGCCGGTCGAAGTGGAGGTGCTTGGGGATGGCCTATGTCCAGCAGTGGACGTCTTTCGGCTGAAATGATGATGATGATGACAGAATTGGACAGTTTTTTTTAAATTAGCAGGATTTTTTTTGCATTTTCATTTGCATGATGTACCTAAGATTAGAAGAGCATGGACATTTGAAAGTCATGTGGTGAATGAGAGTGACGCCGTTAGGTTTGAATAATTCACGGGAAAAGTTTGCGTTTTTCCTGCGGCGATTTTTTTCGTGCACTGTATTTTCATCGCACTGCTTAAGGTCGAGAGTTGAAAATCGAACAATGTGGTTTTTTGTAGCGCTGGGAATGCTGCGATACGATCTGTTTGATTCTCAATGCTCCGCTGAACACCGAGAGTTCGAAATCCAGTGCGCGATAAAATCCCGCCGCGCAATTTTGACGTGTGTGCGAACGTCGGCTAAGAAATTGGAAGAAAAGTGTTTTCCTGGTTCGATTTAATTACTGCTCATTAATACTTATTGCTGTACGTTACGGTAAATTGCGACTTTTTGCGGTTTCAGAAGCCGCGCATTCAGAGTATGATATTCCGGAAGACCTCGGGATTAGTACTGATTAAGATAACCAAAAATTAAGTCATCATCATCTGCCTAGCCTTTCCCAACTATGTTGGGGTCGGCTGCCAGTCTAACCGGATGCGGCTGAATAACAGTATTTTACATGGAGCGGCTGCATATCTGACCTCCACAACCCAATTACTGGGTAATACGATACCCCAACTGGTTATCAGACTTCCGGCCTTCTGGCGGCTTAACGTGCTTTCCGAGGCACGGAGGGGTCTCGGTGTGTAAATGATGGTCACCCAAAATTACCCTAAATTGGACCCATCCAAAGACCAACCGCGGCAAGCGTAGCTTAACCTAATCGATTGTGCGGCTGTTATTATTTTCTTCCTCTACCAAGGAAGCATAAAAAAATGGAAGGAAGTCAATTCTCAGCGGGTGCAACAAGGCTGCTCGTTTAGTTTGAACTTTCGTTAACCTTTTCTATACTAAAAGACCGATGGATGGTTTTTAATTAGTTTGTTCGTCTAGTTACTTTAACTTTAAACCTGTAAAGAACTCCCGCAGTGTTTGAAGACTAAGGTCTTCAACCAGTGGTCCTGCCCGTCATGACATACGGTGCTGAAACGTGGACACTGACGGTCGGGCTGGTCCACAAATTCAAGGTCTCTTTGAAGGATAAAATCAAAAATAAAATTACCCGGAAAAGAACCGGAGTTATCGACATAGCTTGCAGAGTAAGCAAACTGAAGAGGCAGTGGGCTGGCCATCGGTCCTTCGACAGACACTCCAGGGAGTGGAGACCGCGTATCGGCAAGCGTAGTGTGGGATGCCCCCCAGCTAGATGGACGGACGATCTAAAAAAGTTGGCTGGGGTAGACTGGATGCGGCAGGCAGAGGACAGGGTGCTGTGGCGTAGACTGGGAGAGGGCCTATGTCCAGCAGTGGACTGCGATAGGCTGAGTTGATTGAAAGAACTGATTGGAAAGGGACCACAATTAAGACTTAGATAAGGCTCGCTGAGAACCGGTCGACGTGGAGGTGCTTGTGTCCCCCTTGTTGCCTATGTCCCCCCCCGGTGGGTTCCCGCATTGTCGAGGCGGGGGGGCTCAGTAGCCGTGGCTTGGACACCCACGGTGAAGCGAAGAGGAACCCGAGGAGGGGCCGCTCGTCAGGGCTTTTGCCTGTAAGCCGACGACGTAGCGGCCAACAAGTAGGTTGCGGTGCCGCTTCGGCGACATCGCAACTGAGGCGGGCCGCGATGTCGTAACGGAGGCATCGCGGCTGAGGGTTGAAGGCCGCGGCGGGAGAGGAGTGCCGGTATTGCGGTGCGCCGCTCTCCCTACCTTCCGCGGCCTTGACGGGGTCGCCACCGTTCGATGGCGGACGCGGTGGGGCCGCAGGGGAGGAGGAGTGTCGGTATGACGTTGGCCGCTCTCCCTATCCTCTGCGGCCGAAAATTGGCAGGCGGCGGGGCCAATGTCCTGACACGTCGCAGGGGGATCAAGGGTGCCCAGACACGGGGTCGTCTGGCGCCCATGTGCTGGTTTGGTCCCTGGGGTGGTCACGGCGTGCTGTGTTCTGGTGCGCCGGTGATGGGGAGTACTCCCCAGAGGAGGGTCCGGTAACGGACAGCCGCGGCGGGTTCACGGATGAGTGCTAACGCGTGCCCGTGTTCCCGCCGTAAGCGGCAGAGGAGGACACCGTGGAGTTTTAGTGGGTTAGAGTCCCACATACCTGCACTACCTCCCCGTGGTAGTGCAGGATGCATGAGCATTTCTCCACATTAAACAAAAAAAAAAAAAAAAAAAAAAAAGGCCTATGTCCAGCAGTTGACGTCTTTCAGCTGAAATGATGATGATGAAGCTCGCACAGAACAGGGAAGCATTACATAAGGGAGGAGGCCAATAGTTAGTAGTGAGTAGAACAAACCTGTCAATGATGAAGAAGAAAGGTTTCCAAAGAAGAAATAAGGCGTATATGCAAACAGTGAGTAAATAGAAGCTACGCATGATGATAATGACAATTACAGACACAAAATTAATGAGGTTAATCACTGCATTAACGAACTCTTTCCTACCAAACTTTTTTCAACAAAAACAAAAGAACAGTATCCATTGCTCGTTTCGTTTGCAATTAACTTGACCTCTTCGATACAAAAAGAGTGATGGATGGATTTTAATTAGTTTGTTCGTCTAGTTTACTTTAACTAAAGACTTCGTTTAACCAGTAATGAGTCAGGCTAATTAGACGCGTAGATAAGTGTCGCCATAATAGTTTGTACTTTAGTTTCTGGAGGTATTGTTATCTGTTGAAGTGGTCATATTGTCCTAATAATATGTTGTTCTCGAATTCTGATTTGGAATGGTTTGAAGATTCTTTTTTGTTTTCGCTTTTGCTGTAGAAATATTTACATTATATGTACAGATGTGCCACATCACCACATGTAAGGCAATGCAATGTATGGTAAAATGTATCGGGACTAGTTATTTGCTAAAATTGCTTCATATCTAAATACAGGAGGGAAGGCCCGAAGGGCCGAAGCCTGCTGGGTCAGCGGGATTGTCCGAAAGGGTTACCGCTGGCCCGGAAAGGGTTAAGGAAGGAACACGGATGGGTTTTAGTCAGCAAGAGTCTGACACTCCCTTCCGCTCCACCCAGAGCGGGAGGAGTCATTTGATGATTACCCATCCGAAAAAAATAAATAAACTGAATACATACTTAGGTTTACTTATATTTTAAGCAACTAAATGGTTTTAATTTCTATCAAAATTATGACTGCTTGAGTTTACTAGTTTTATTACCTCTTGTGGTAGAAAAGTGTCTAAGTATGATAGAGAGGTTTAAAAAAAATTTGTTTAAATTTCAAAAAGGTTTGATTTTTTTGCTATAACTTACATAACGACAATGTCAAAGGATCAATATGTAGGTGGATCTTCGTACGTTTCCACAAAAATATGAGAGGTAGGTAAACACTTCCTTTAAAACCTAAACAAACCGCAGAAGACGTTAATAAAACTTACATTACATCATACCTAAGAATAATAACACTAAAACTGGCACATTTTAATATTTACCCATAAAACACCAAAAAAGAAAAGAAAGAAAAAAACACCAAAAATTACCTGATAATTGATCAACACTTAAATTAGGAACACTCATTATGCACAACACTGGCACTAAACTACACTAAACGCGGCAATCTTAGCAACATGCATGCTCTTGCGCATCGTTTTCAACACTGAATCACTCATTCATACGAAAATTTCGATCTATTAACTGCTATTTGTAATATATTAACACATTATCTGTTAGGTAACTAAGTAGCAAATTTTATTGGTTATAACTTAAATCGTAAAAACGTTATATGCATACAGATTTTCATTCAACGGTACTAAAATAAGATGTTAAATTATCGACGTCTTATTAAAAAACACTGGCCACTACGTAATTTTGTCACAAATTGAAACAGATGCGCATTCTTTATTTGATTTGAATTTTTGCTTATAAACCTCAAACTCTTAAGTTTTAAAGTTTATAGCACGTTATAAAATACAAATCAGTTTTGAATTTAGAATGTTTTTATTTATGGGCTATTTTTTATTTATAAAATCGTTTTCAGGCAACGGTTTGTCTCTGAATGTTCATAAATAAAAACTTTTTAAGATTTGAATCGATTTTGTATATCCGAAATCGATTATTTTAATTTTAAAATCGTACTGATTTGAGTGTACTGTACACGGATGTAAGAAACAAACTAAATGAGACCGCTAGTTGACTAAGAATGAGATTAGTTATCAGTTTTTATCGCAAGTGGTCGTTACTGCGTCCTTTAATCGCTGGTCACGTCACCGATAGTGGTCTAGCTATGGACTCTCATTAAACCACTTGTTTGGATGTGGTAAATACAGCACTTATTTTGTTGTTTATATTTTATAAGGAAAAGAATATTGATTAAAAAAAAACTGGCCAAGTGACACGAAGTGTTCCGTACCACAAGAAAAAAACGCCGTTTGTTGTATGGTTGTTGTTGTTGTTTGTTGTAAATATTTATTTAATTCCGTTTTTAGGACTTGTTGTTACAGCGGCAACAGAAATACATCATCTGTGAAAATGTCAACTGTCTAGCTATCACGGTTCATGAGGTAAAGCCTGGTGACAGACAGACGGACAGTGGAGTCTTAGTAAGGTCCCGTTTTTTTACCCTATGGATACGGAACCCTAAAAATACACCTGTTTTGTGAATAATAATTGTTTGTAGTGAAGCATAATTAAGGCTTTAGAACGCTTGTGAGGAATGTTGTCTTAGACTGGGATTTTTCCTGTACCTATTCATAGGTATGATTATATTGATGATTGATTCGGTATGATAACTCCAATTAATCTCACATGCATAATCAAAACATCAATCAAGTAATTAATAAACGGCATATCCACTGTTACATTTTGATCATTTTAATCCTTTTAAAGGGTTATTGTACTCATCATTATGAACGACCATATATAATAAGGATTAAACAACATACTAAAACACTAGTGTTTTAGTATGTTAAAAAGCAACATATTAAAACACTAGTGTTTTAATTTTTTAGTCCAAACAATAGATTTTTGTAAATAGATAATTGCTTCACATTTTGCAATAAATTACGTTGTATCATCGCGCTTCTCTTTCTTTTCTATGCAGTCCGACAAAGACCGCGCTTTAGGTCATGCAGTCGCCTTAATTAATAACTGTGAACAAACTGTATTCCTTCACTTTCCTAACTCCATGTTTCCCAATGACTTAAAGAATTAGGGCCTACTAATATTTAGGAGTTCTTTATCTTTTATGTCATTCATGTTATATACATATTTATTATATAATGTACTTACATATGTTTTGTTTGTTTGTATACAGAATGACGTTATTGTGTAGAAATAGAGTTGAAATGACCTCATGGTGTGGGGGTTAATAGTCGTGGGTGGTGAGTCGGCCATATTAGATGCAGAATTGCAATATTTTGGTGTGAGGTTTACTTTTGAAGGTGAATTAAATTTAGGCTGGACTGGCGAGTGAGAGGTTGTGAGTTTTAATACTATTTCTTCAATATTGAAGTTGTTAAGAAAAAGTAGTAGGTATCAATACTAACATACACGTATCCGTTATAATAAGAAATTACGAACTTATGTATTTCAATAAACCCTGTACTTACTTATTTTTGTTGCTGACGATCCTTCAGGATCAAAAACAAAAGAAAAAGCGGTTCAAACCGGTATGAGAAAGTTTTTAGTGGATAAGACAGAGATCAAAACAGAAGACGATCTAGGAGGGGATCGAGGCGGGGGGCAGGGGTGGAGGGGGGGTTCAGGGGATCAGAACGGAATAATTCGAACATTTTATATTCTTGTCTCATTACCCCTCACTGTGGCCAAGATACCTTTAGCCGTCTCTGATCAGTCTTGTGAGTCTGCTTGACTGGCAGTGAGTTTACCCTTCCCGAACCTGGAATTCCTGTCTACTATCCGTCTGTAACCTTAGGTCGCATGGTGCAGACATCCTGAACTTATTTATATATTTATTTATCACGCACTAGGTATATGATAGGTTAGGGCTGTAGGGCTTGTAGGGCTTAGGGTCGTAGGGACTGTTAGGCTTTGTAGGTCTTTGTAGGTTCCTTTAACTTATCGTATATTTTCATGTACCGTCACACCCTTGATAGTATTGCGGCCTTACGTGACGTCTGTTAAGGGTGGATGTACAGAAGTGGACTCGTTCTACATTGAAAAAAATAATTTCTTACTACAGCACATTAAAGTGATTTCATTAGGACTTACTGACTTTATACAGTAAGAAGAAATGTTTTGGAAAACAGTAAAAGACAAAACAGTATCTTTTAATGATTGAACATACCTACTATTTACTGAAAAAAAAAAAAAAAACAAAAAAAAAAGGATAACCACCGTTACTGTAATGTAAGTAAATTTTATTGGTTTGATTGAACGGTATCCACCACCAAATGAATAAAACAGTTAATTTTGTGACCTTTTAGCTACCTAAAACGTTAATCTTTACTGTCATGACGGTAACATTTTGCCTCAAGCTTTAACTGTTTTCGGATCAGTAAAAAATACTGTTTTGAACGTTAGGCTCTTATGGAACTGTTTAAAGCAGTTCAGATTAATGTTTTTTCATTTTTATTTACTGCTTATTTTCAGTGCCATCAGGATGCCTCTATCGTTTAAGCCTGAAGTGGTTGAGCTCTCTAATAACGTCGCTAATAATCTTTTACAAATAAAAGGACTTGATAGCCCGAAAACGTTAGCTATTTTTGATTGCGCGCAGCATGTTAGTACACTTGGTAACCACAAGTAAATCGCGCATTGCTTCGTGAGATAAAAATACTTTACTAGAAGTAAGTGGGCTACACATTGGCCAGCACATCAAGCTACTTCAATCTGTCAAATTTCTTTAATACATTTTCGACTTTATCGATAAAGCATGAGGTTCAAAGTTGATTGGGAAATTTTGACAGTTTTGGATAGCTTGATGTGACAGACGCCTGGTCTGTACAAAGATCATAGAGCATTCCAGAATAATGGTCAACTATGAGTTTCTGTTTGGCAAGAATTTGTCGATTCCTCGCCCAGGCCCAGATTGGCCCTAAAGATGCCCCATGTTCTTCAGAACATAGATAACGAATTCCACTCCTTCATTTTTTTTTAGCGGACTTTAGTAAAAAAACCATCTGTCAAATGTAAAGAGTAAATAAAGGCTCCCCGTAGACAGGTGCGATGAGACAGCGCGACGCCAGTCATGGTGAACAATTTCCATAAAGTTTTTATAGGCATTGTTCTACTGGAGTAGCGTCGCACCTGTTTGCGGGAGTCTTAAGGCTATGTCTCCTATAAACTTTCATTGAATGATGATGCATAGTCCTAAGTCAACTAATCATTTTCCTATACTAAAAAACTAATTTAAAAAAATTAAACAGTATTTTAGTTTTTTGCCACCGACTTCCGAAATCAAAGTTATTTCATAATTTTGAGTTCATTTCTTTTTGAAGTCGGTTTAATATTTTGAAATTCGCTTTTTATTTCGTAATTTTTAGTTTTAAGTAAAAACTGGAATATTTGTCTGTAATAAGTTGGTAATAGTTTTGTTTTAAATATTGCACTAGAATTTGACCAAGGTTTTGAGATGTTTTCCCTTTGACACTACCCGTAGCTCGTGTCAATAAGCCAGGCAGTCACACTTAAACGTATTAGTCCATATCTTGAAAATTACTGAATCGATTTTGATGAAACTTGCACAGTTCCCTAAGTTGAAGTAAATCTAAGCCAATACAAAAAATGATCACGATCCGATTACTAGTTGCGGAGAAATGCGTGGACATACATACATACGTCTTTAAAATTTTGTATATTTGTTTGGAAGCCCTAATAGATTGTCATATATGAATTTAACGCAATTCCAATAAATTTTGGGACATACATACGTGTCGAACTGATAACTTCCTTTTTTTTGAAGTCGGTAAAAAAGAACCACTATCTCAAAGCATGACCCTGCAGGGTACTTCACGAAATGCCTCACAAAAGACTTCTAAACAGCGTCGTATAACCCTTATCTATGACAGTGAAAGTCAATACAGCAGTAAGGTGGTCGGCAGTGATAGAACTCGAGTCTTTTTACGGCACAATAATAATTTTAACGGTGTTTTAATGTCCGCACTTACGCGGCATGGTGACCATGAGGTTATAAAAGGTGGGATAAAGTGCTTGCTGTTGTTGAAAAATGATAATGCTTAAATATTAATTTTATGTACAGACGCCAGCATGACAAGCTACCCGAAACTGTCACATTTTCCCAATCAACTTTGAACCTTATAATAACAGCCGCACAGGTCGATCGATCAGGTTAAGCTACGCTTGCCGCGGTTGGTCTGTGGATGGGTGACCATCTTTACATAACGAGACCTCTCCGTGCCTCGGAAAGCACGTTAAGCCGTTGGTCCCGGCTGTCATTCGTGGATCTTTGACAGTCGTTACGGGTGGTCAGAAGCCCGAAAGTCTGACAACCAGTCTTACCAAGGGGTATCGTATTACCCAGTAACTGGGTTGTGGAGGTCAGATAGGCAGTCGCTCCATGTAAAATACTGGTATTCAGCTGCATCCGGTTAGACTGGTAGCCGACCCCAATATAGTTGGGAAAAGGCTAGGCAGATGATGAACTTTGAACCTTATGCTTTAGCGATGAAGTTGAAAATCTATTAAAGAAATTTGACAGATCTGTACCTAACAGACAAGACAATGACCTATTTTAGTATCATCTTCATAATCAGCCTATAATGTTCCCATTGCTGGGACACAGGCCTCCTCTCTGTGAGAGGGAGTGGGCCGTAATCCACCACGCGGGCCCAGTGCGAGTTAGTAGAGGTCACAATATGTCTTCGAATTTTTGGTTCTAGGATATGTCGGTTTCCTCACGATGTTTTCCTTCACCGTTTTGAGAGCAGTGGTGATGAAATAATTTACACAAAGTTAAGCGCCTGTCTGGGTTCGAACCTACGACCTACAACTCGTAAGTCGCGGCTGTTACCACTGGGCCACCACTACTCTATTTTAGTATAAAATAATATTAATAAAAATAAAACAATGTGTCAATTGAATCTTCTTATAAATCTTGAATTTTATATTTTATCAGCCAATTAATCTTTGAAATCTTAGCTCGCTCTTGTCAAACCAGATAACTCTCTCCAGATATGAAGATATTTAATTAAACATACAAATTGATATGAAATAGGCTTATTGTTTTATCAGTCTGACAGTCTCGTTGCTCCTTTCCCTGGGTCAAACTTTCGCCCTATTTTATGTAATTTTTCTTTTGCAGGTGAGAAAATATAGTATTATATCATAGTTATGGGCCTTTTTTGTAATTGTAATACCTATTGACGTCATCGGTGTAATAGCGTAACACAATAACAGTGGCAATGGATTTAATTTTGACAGTTCGACAACATTCATTGCGTTGTTGAGCAGACAAATTTTTCGAACATAATATGAAGCAATGGATTAGCTATATCCTTCAAAATGATTCAGACAATCTGAATCATTTTGAAGGATATATATGATAAGGATATAATTGATCGTGTGTTACGCAGCACGTTGCAGGAAAAATGCCAATGTACAGACGCCAGCACATCAAGCTACTACAATCTGTTAAATTTCTTTAATATATTTTCAACTTTATCGCTAAAGCATAGGTTCAAACTTTATTGGGAAATTTTGACAGTTTCGGGTAGCTTGATGTGCTGGCGTCTGTACAAGCATTGGCGCCGATTCTGTTGTTCACAAACTAAACTAAATTTAAGGTCATGCATCTTTATCTTTCTATTTCATTAAGAAAAGGACAGAAGATAAATATTAGTTTAGTCCTGTCAAATTACGATACTCCATAGACAACTTTAGACAAGATAAAAAAATTTACTACTAAAAATACGTCAATTTACGCCAGGCGCTGACTAATTTGACAGGACTAAACCAATATTTATCTTCTGTATTTCTCTTAATAAAATAAGAAGAAAAAGATGCCTGAACTTAAATTTAGTTTAGTTTGTGAAAAACAGAATCGCCATTGTCTTATTCGCAAGAAAAACAAAAATGCATCTACCAAACCTTTCGAGAAATTCAGAGACGTCGGTAATGTATGTTATCAGAACATAAATATAACATAACATAAGTCATAACAACGCTTGAAATAATCCAGTTTCCGATAGCGAATGCAGTAAAATTGATCGTTATCGATTCCCGGTAACTCTGATTCATCAAACTCAGGTGTTTACTCACCGAATCTGCAATTTCTGCGGTATGGGGGAAATCTTAGATTAGTTAGACTTAACTCATAAAATCAAAGAAAGGGTTTCGAGATGTTTTTGTTGTTATAAAGTTTCTATGAAATTTAATAGTCTTCCAACTTCTCAGTCAAAATTATGATGTGTTTATAATATTCACTATTTACTTGGATTTATTTTTAGTCTTCCCATTGCTACAAGATTATTTTTAATAGTTTATTAACTTGATAAAACTTTCGACTCCTTGTATAAAGTTGTAAATTTCTGCATCAGCATCTTTGACATTCACAAAAAAAAACATGTTAAGCGTTGATGACTCTTAAAAATTTGGAGTTAAAAAGCAAAATCAGAACAATCATCCGCTAATTTTACATTCCACGTGTCAATAAAAGTGCCACCAAACTTTCTCATTAGAACCACAAACTACCATTAAATAAACAAAATCATAACTATCCCAAAACTCATTAATAACGGGTCACCCTAACCCATAAAGCTCTCAACCAATCCGGGCTCAACAATAATAAAGCCAAAAGCGAAATTCTCGAAACTGGAGTGTGGTCACCCGAGTTACCAGATGCGCTTCCGTTTCCGCGTACGTTCGGACTAGTTCGGAATAGTTCGTTTGGGTAATACGTTATCCCTGTCACTATGCGAAATTACCGGTTATTATAAACATTTTGGGGAGCTGTCATAGTTATTTAGATCGATCGGATAAATTTATTGCAAATGGAGAACATAAGAGAGCTGTGGTGACCCAGTGGTAACGGACCCGACTTACGAGTTGCAGGTCGTGGGTTCGGACCCAGATAGGCGTTTTACTTTGTGCAATTTATTTCATCACCATTGCTCTCAAAAACGGTGAAGGAAAACATCGTGAGGAAACCGGCATATCCTAGAACCAAAAAATCGAAGACATGTGACATCTACCAACCCGCGCTGGGCCCGCGTGGTGGATTACGGCCCATTCCCTATCACCTATGCGTCCCAGTACTGATTATGTCATGTGGACAACTTAAGTCAATTTACCGTGTTAACCTCCACAACCCAGTTACTGGATAATACGATAGGTACCCCTTGGTAAGACTGGTTGTCAGACTTTCGGGCTTCTGACGACAAAGATCCACGAATGACACCCGGGACCAACAGCTTAACGTGCTTTCCGAGACATGAAGGCGTCTTGGTATGTGAAGATGCTCACCCATCCACAGACCAACCGCGGCATGCGTAGCTTAACCTGATCGATCGACCCGTGCGGCTGTTATTTCTTAGCCATAAGCCCCTAAGATGTAACATAGGTAATCATAATAGCTACAAATGGAATGTATGTAATTTATAACTTATGTCTAATTGAATCAAATTAAATCAAATCATTGATTTGCTTAACACAGGTAGGTATAAACAGATGTTACAAATAAATATAAAGTACACTGCATCATTACCTTATAAGGTGTGCAAATATTAGTCATAGAAATAAAACAGATTCAGCTTTACTCCGTGACTGTACTAATGATGAAATTGGGCAGTGGGTCCAGTTGACCTATTCAAAATGTGATTAGGTTGAGTGATCCCGTGGGTCCAATTGACCAAAGACTCTTAATATGAAGATTTTCGTTGCTACAAGTTATGAAATGCATTTTTTTTTTCATATCTTACCGAAGACCTTTAGATTTTTTAGGCGAATGTTCTCATGAATCTTGGAAAGAGTACCCTCCGCTTGGGAAATACTGAGAGTTAGAGGTTTATGTCTTTACTTTGCCTAAAAGGTTTTCATTACGATACAAAATAGAGTGGATATTATAATAAAGGTAATATCGACCTTTACTTTCTTCTACGTGTAAATAAAAGCGGTCAAGTTCGTGAGCGAGTCTGACTCGCAAGTCAGACTCGCACACGAACTTTTCCGTGCCACCGTGCAATATTTTTAACACCATCATCATCATGATCGGCCTAGCCTTTTCCCAACTATGTTGGGGTCGGCTTCCAGTCTAACCGGATGCAGCTGAATACCAGTATTTTACATGGAGCGACCGCCTATCTGACCTCCACTACCCAGTTACTGGGTAATACGATACCCCTTGGTAAGACTGGTTGTCAGACTTTCGGGCTTCTGACTACCCGTAACGACTGTCAAAGATCCATGAATGACAGCCGGGACCAATGGCTTAACGTGCTTTCCGAGGCACGGAGGGGCCACGGTATGTGAAGATGGTCACCCATCCACAGACCAACATTTTTAACACCATATATTTAAAAAAAAAAACATGGTACTTTTATGGGCATCCCCTTTAATTTGTATTATTGTTTCTTACAGTGGCCATTAATAATGGTAATACCTACATACTCTGAAAATTTCAAGTGTCTTGCGGTATTGCGGTCTAAAAGATATAGCCCTGTGACAGCTGGACGGGTGACGAACGGACAGCGGAGCCTTATCAATAGGGTTCCGTTGCACCCTTTGGCTACGAGTACCCTTTTTTTTGAGGATGGGAAATCATCAAATGACCCCTCCCGCTCTGGGTGGAGCGGAAGGGAGTGTCAGACTCTTACTAACTAAAACCCACCCGTGTTCCTTCCTTAGCTCTTTATGTTCCGGGGCAGCGGTAACCCTTTCGCACAATGGTGGCCTTTCGGTGGCCGGGAGTCGTCACGCGGCTCCCGACGCCCGGAGCGTTTTCCGCGGCGGCTGGGACGGGAGGCTCTCTCCCTCATCCATCCCGCTAGCTCCGTCGCTAGCATGACTGCTTCGCAGAAGGAGGTGACTGCCTCCCACTCCCTCTCGCCCCGGACCATGGCTTGCACCAGGGCCGGACGCGAGAGGTCGCCGCCGCTGCCGATCGGCTCTACGAGGACACGGCGGTGCTCCGCCCAAGGTACGGGTACCCTAACATATTCTAACCGTCGCCGCTTTTCAGACAAAGCCTTGTTTTTCTCACCACTTTATTTTCTACCTAAGGTAACTCCATTGTTGGCCATTTTCTAGAGATAATGAAGCCGTCAAAACAAGTTATATTTTAAGAACAAGGTCTAACAAAACCGCTCCGTCAAACGATGATTACATTTCGTAACTTGATTACGTTATCAACAAGAACAATAACAGACAAATTAGTTAGATAACGTTATCTTAATGTGTGTATTGACTGTTTTTGGGTAGCTGTAAGTAACACATGAGGAAATAACATTCAGAGACTTAACTTCATACCATCGCGCTGTGCTAGGTGCAATGTGCTGATGGTGATCACCACACTTCCCGGTCTCCCTCCCCGGAGGTCGGGTGCCTTTGGAGGTTTTCCCCCGACAACAAAGAAAAAAAAGGTACAAGTTCATTTTCGCCTCTCGTATCTACAAGAACTTATTGCCCAGCGTGCGCCTAGTGGCCGCACAAATATTTTGCATCGCCACTCGTAGGAGTTATTAATTAAAGTTTTCTTTTACACATCATACACTGCCATACGCAAAATATGCACTTGGACTTGGAGTTTCGGACACCAAATCGATATATCATTCACATAGACTAAGTGGACAAACGTATCCCTCGATTCAAAACTGATCGAGAACTAGCCAAAAAGATAAAAAATATTTACAACAAAATAATGAAATAATTGACTGATTTAATGTCAAAGAGTTATCGTTCGTGAGGCCAGCTCATAGAGTTCATAATCACTCAGACATAGCCATGACACCGCATTGCGACAGATATGAAGTTTAGTCTCTGTAAGTAATCTACTCCATGCGATTCAAGATGGCGGCTCTACATCATTATAATGTTGTGAAACATCAATCATTGCCATCAGGTCAAGTATCCTACTGAATATGAGCTAGGCAGCAATTCATGAATATAAATTGGACATATTTGTGTGCCATTTATGCTTCATGCAATCACAATGTTGGCGGTTTCACCTGCGGGGAAAAAGGTTAAATTGATGGGTCTTTATTACCCTGATTTCCTTATGTTGGACGAATGCCCCCCGTGTTCCCCAAAGGAGTACCTATCGTGGATAAAAGAAGCAAGAAAAAGTGGTGTCAAATTGTCACAAAAACACGACTAGGCATATAAAAAGATAAGTAGTAAAACAAAACAAAACCTGTATCTTACAAGCACGATCCCTAAATTCTCATAATTTTAAGAAAGTTCATAGTCTGATCTCAATCTGTCAAAAATATCTTTAATTTCCCTACATTTTTATCAAGTTTTTGCATTGATTATTGCCGTTTTAAGTTACGAGAATTGGTCTACAGGAAATATTGAAATTTACTTACATTATGGTAATGGTGGTTGTCCTTTTTTTTGTTGTGTTTTTCAGTAAATATTATGTTCAATCATTAACCTTTTAAGCGCTTGGCTAAATATCAATTGTCGTGCCCCTAGCGCGCGGCTACAAATCGATAAAATAATCATCATCATCATCTGCCTAGCCTTTTCCCAACCATGTTGGGGTCGGCTTCCAGTCAAACCGGATGCAGCTGAATATCTAAATCCATAAAATAAATAATAAATAAGGAGGAGCAATCGTTGAATAGAACGAAAAAATCATGCATGTTCTCTGTCGCAGAAATACGACACGAGCGGTAGGGGCGCGGAAATATGTGTCGCATAAATGCGACACAAGCGGTTAAAAGTTACTGTTTTGTCTTTTACTATTTTATAAACAGTTCTTCTTACTGTATAAAGTCAGAGAAATATTTTTTTTTCAGTGTGACTACAAAATGAACGAGGCCAACAGTCCATGTCATCAAAATAAACAAGATAAAGCCCACGTCTGACCCAATCTGACCCAAAATGTCATTTAAACAAGCATTAACGTTTTAGCAGCCAAAGCCGATCTCAATACAAAATGACACGAAATGATTATCACATTAACATGTTGCAGTAACAACCTGTTACCCGACTTACGGCCATCAGTGAGGTATTAAGTGTTTACACGGTAATCCTCCGTTTGAAAGCAAAACTGACGTAATCGGAGATCATAATCATAGTGGTCCAAGTTGTGAGCAAAAACTATTGTAAAAATAAATATACTTTTATTTAAGTTCAAGAACTCTTTACTTCGTTCCAAAACACAAACAGCGGACGCTGGCCGCACAGATGCCTAAAGTTGAACTGGGCTGGCCATATCTGTCGCATGTCGGAGCAGCAATATGAAAAAGCCACCACTCAGTGGATTCCCAATGGCAGGAAACGACTGCGCGGCAGGCCCAGAAAGAGGTGGTGGGATGAGCTGGACTCCTTCTTAAAGGATCGGCCCACAATCACAAAACTCACACTTAAGCCTCAGAATCAACGACGAACAACAATAATTTTTCACGCTCTCTAGATCGGTGACTTAAGTACTTATTAAATAAATTAAAAAACTAAAATAACATTTTGTAAACGCAAAAAATGTATTACGATAAATTGAACAATCTGTACTTAGTATTTCACAGCCTTTTATGATACAGACTAGGCAAAGAGGTTGTCTGACCAGAAACTTTTAAAAAACAAATCTCATTCAAAATCGCTCTTGCTGTTAACATGAACCCAACCCTAACTTAAAGTCGAGCATTTACAAGCTTCACAAGAAACGGCTACCGGGTGGCCCGGAAGCCGCTCAAAAAGAGTTTACCGCAGTTTACCGCATTTTACTGCGGTTTACCGAAGCTGACCTCAAGTACTGAGGCGCGCGGTCAAATATGCATGCCTTGCGTAACTCTTGGTCTTGAGAGAGCAGTTTGGGAAGCAGTATCGGTATTTGTTATTTTTGCTTAAAATTCCGGATGGCAAGGAAGCCGCTGAAAAAATACCATCAATTATTGCAGTTATTGCTGTTCAAAAATCCAGAAGGACAAGTTGCGACATGGATTGAACTATTGCAGGAATACGACTTCGTGGTCGAACATCGCAGCGGAAAATCTCATGGCAACGCAGTTGCATTGTCAAGAAGACCTTGTCCTGAAGACTGCAAGCATTGTACTGATAAATGATAAATGATTTGATTCTGTAAGTCGGTTTTTACAAACACTTTTACACGTCGTTATATTTTTTAAACTAGATGTGGTCGGCGTTTCCTATATGACTACTCTGAGAAGAAAGGCCGAAACAAACTCAGAGGTCACAGTCTCTTTTAAAGTCCAGACAAAATCTTGGTCAGATCGTGTGAAGACTGGTGGATGGTTACGACATTTGACAGATAGGTAGCCTGGGACCTGGAGAAGTTCATAGGCAATGAAATACACAAAGACGAAGTCAACAAGTAGTATTAGAATAACTCTGTGTTTATTATTATTATTATTAGTCTGTGATGTCCCATTGGAGGGCAGAGGCCTCCCTACTCTCTTTCCACTTCTCTCTGTTCAAAGGTGCTAAGGACCAGTTCTTGTTGAAGGAGTCCAGCTCATCCCGCCCTCTCCGTCTGGGCCTGCCACGATGTTGCTTGCCACGAAAATAGTGGCCACTATTTTCCCTTTTAAATATTATAATAAAACTAAGCAATATAAAACTACCGTTTATAATAATATTAACGTATAATCTTGTGGAGCACAACTTAACCTGCTTATTTTCTGCATTTTTATTGTAAAATAAAAGAAATAACCAAACAAACGATGAGGGCGCCACTGCGTGGTCGGCGCAGTCTTAAGAGGGGCCCATTGGGTCGTAAGTTTGGCCCATTGTTCGTCTGACATGTGGCAGATGCAGCCCAGTTCCATTTTAGCGTGGCAGCTTTCCAAGTGACATCAGTTATCTTTGTGATGGAACGGATGATCGTATTGCTAACCCGCAGGGTAATTGCGTAACACACTATTAGTAGCAATGGGTTTCATTTTGACAGTTGAACAACATCCATTGCGTCATTTACGTTGTTGATCCAACACATTTTTCGAACATAAGGAGCAATAGATTAGCAATATGCTTCAAAATTATTCCAATTGATAGTAATAGTGTGTTACGCAATTAAGGTGCCGGTCTGTTAGTTTGATACCCAGAATACTCTCATTAACTCTTATTAACTTTTCCATAAACATATGACATGGCTTCTAATAAAAATGTAAGTAGAGACAAGCTTATGACAATCATAAAGGGTTAACACACCGTGGTGAAAGCTGAATAAATATCTACTAAAAATTCATAATTATGAATCAAATATACATCACGACTCGATATAAACTATTCAGCATTTTTATTAAAATAAAAATATGAATATTTTTGACCTTATCCACAGAAAAGTCGTGTTATTATAAAGTAATGCATTCAAATTTTGAATTTCAATAATTGCTTTTGCGGTCATAATGCTTCGTTCAGACGCGCTTATGCCTGAGATACACAAGGCTAATTTTTCAAAGCTAGGATGTCTAGACAAAATCAAAATTTGATTGTATAATTTATTATTTGGATGACATTGCTTTACATTCAGTGATTACTTTAACTCACATACTGACTTATTATTTGTTGAAAATTTAGGAAAATCGTATACTTTTATAAGTTTGTCATTATGTGAGCATCAATTAATTTATCTGTCATTGCAACAGTTACTAGCTTGTTAGCTTACTATTCTGGCTTGAGTTACTAGCCTCGTGTACCTCGGGCAAAAGTGACTCGAGGGACTTACTAGGACCAACAAGAGTGGTGTTCATCCGAATTCATGACTCTCATAGCGTGTTCAAACCATAAACCATGGCACTGCGACGTTTTTACGACACCCCATGTCTGGTTAAAAAGTGCTTAACTATATTATTTTATGGACAGTTTAAAATTCTTTGGTGAGAGATGACATGTTTTGTTTAGTGTGGTGTAGAATGTATGTGATGATGTTTTTAGTATTGATGTTTATTTGATTATTTTACTTTAAGTTTTCGTTTTCTGTTGGCTAAAGTTTTGTCATCACATTAATCATAATTACGATATTTTATAGTTCGTTAGGTATGATTACTTGAAGTTGATGTGTTACAAGTTTATAGCTAACAAGTATGAATCTACTATCATAGTTTTAATTTTATGAAAAGCAAATAATACCTACCCATTTGTTATACCGTTATTTATATAGAACATTTAATATGTATTTTTTTATTTAAAAAACTAATATAAATAAATAAAGGATATTTAATACCTAAATATAGAAATAGGTATTTTATTTTGTAGAAATATATTATGACCTAATTTATGCAAAATAAAATACTTATTTCATCACAGAAAACATTTTTTGTATTCATGTAGTACCTACATAATATTAATATTATTTTAAGTCTAATAAATTATATTATGTAAATATTATCTTGTTTGAAGATAAATATATGAAATGCCTATTCGATTATTTAAATTAAAAGACCACGGTTTTCTCGGAATTTTTTCTTGCTGTATAATTTATTTCTATCTCAAATGATTCACATAAAGATTTACTGGGAATCGAATAATTTCCGTTAGCATTTAGAAATGCCACCGATTCGGGGAACATAGATTAAAGAAGTCCGCCTTTTTATAAATAATGTTTCGAAGTTAACGATTAAAATGTAAAAGAATCATTTTCCGAGAAATGAAAGCGCGTTGACACATCACTGGCTTGTCAAGTTGAACTACATTTGGCCAATACCCAAACATGGCCAACCCCAAATAGGGCCAACGTTTGTTTTCGGCAATCGATGCAATTATATACAAGTTCGGCGTTAATTTGTATTAATTGTTATGTAAAAAACTTAATTATCTCCGTGTGTCTTATCGTATTGAGGTTTGTGTGTGGTAATTAAAGTTGAGATTCTTAATTTTATAAATTACTTATTACCGTTTTTGTGCAAATTAAATGGAAAGCGTTTAAATTCACTTAATAAATTAATGCCACTTAAAATTTTCCTTTGGCCTGAACTTACCTACGTGAGTGAATGACAGACAACAGACAGCCAAACTCCTACCAGTAGCTAATCATAAGCCAATAAACAAACATTACAACCAACACTTTAGCCACTAGGTCAGTGGTCATTGGCTCAGATGTTTGGTGAAAACATTTGTTACATAAACGCCAACATGCTGTGACCGCAGCGTGGTCAAGCGATCGTTAAAATTGACTATAAACAGTTGAACATTGCTAGGCGTCAATTGGTCATAAATTCTCTATGGTCCACTAGAGCTTGTGGTGTATAGAAAGCTAAGCGAAGCATGAGCTAGGTTAGCAACCAAAGGTTGTTTAAGATTTTTGTTTCACATCGTCGTTTCAGCCGATAGACGTCCACTGCTGGACATAGGCCTCCCCCAATTTGGGGGGGGGGGGGGGGTTGCCATAATCGCCACGCTTGGCAGGCGGGTTGGCGATCACAGTATGGTATGATGGTGGAATAAATAGAGAACGCTGCTGCCCATTCTCCGTTAAGACCCTTAGTCGCCTTTTACGACACGATACGTAAGGGGTGGTGCAATTCTTTAAGTCCGGCACCACACAGACATGTTACACATCGAGTTTTAGTAAAAGATTATCAAGTCAATTATCTACAAAGTGGATTTCTATCTTAAACCAGCTTTTACTCACGGCTAGTGTCGTAGTATAGCTCACAGAATATATATAATATAATAATGTTTATTTAAAGAAACTTAGACATAGCTTACAAAATATTTTAATAGGCTAATTTAGGTCAGTTTACGTGGTGCAGTTATCTGTAGCCGAACTAGGCTGAGCCTGTATTTCGGCTATCAGTGCCAAACCCCTTGAGTCATCATCATCATCTGCCTAGCCTCTTCCCAACTATGTTGGGATCGGCTTCCAGTCTAACCGGATGCAGCTGAATACCAGTATTTTACATGGAGCGACTGCCTATCTGACCTCCACAACCCAGTTACTGGGTAATACGATACCCCTTGGTAAGACTGGTAGTCAGACTTTCGGGCTTCTGACTACCCCGTAACGACTGTCAAAGATACACAAATGACAGCCAAACCCCCTTTTTTTTTTTTTTTTTTTTTTTTTTATGGATGAGAAATCATCAAATGACTCCTCCCGCTCTGGGTGGAGCGGAAGGGAGTGTCAGACTCTTACTGACTAAAACCCACCCGTGTTCCTTCCTTAGCCCTTTATGTTCCGGGCCAGCGGTAACCCTTTCGGACAATCCCGCTGACCCGGCAGGCTTCGGCCCTAAGGGGCCCCTCCTCGATGCTGACATCTCTTTGAGGCGCGCGTGGAACACGTACGCGCCGTCCGGCACGGGCCTGGTCCTGATCGGGCGGTGAGCTACCCATTACTCTCCGCCCGCAGGCCCGCGCCTACGGTGGCCGGGAGTCGTCACGCGGCTCCCGACGCCCGGAGCGTCTCCCGCGGCGGCTGGGACGGGAGGCTCTCTCCCTGAGCCGTTCCGCCACCTCCTTCGCTAGCATGACTGCTTCGCAGAAGGAGGTGACTGCCTCCCACTCCCTCTCGCCCCGGACCATGGCTTGCACCAGGGCCGGACGCGAGAGGTCGCCGTCGCTGCCAATCGCCTCTACGAGGACACGGCGGTGCTCCGCCAAAGCGGGGCAGACCTCCACCGTGTGCTCCACCGTGTCCTCTGGGCGATCCTGGCAATGGTGACACCCGGGCGTTTCCTCCCGCCTGATGATGTGCAGGAACCTCCCGAAACTTCCGTGTCCGGTGAGGACCTGCGTCAGGCGATAGGTGAGGGCGCCGTGGCGCCTCTTTAGCCACTCCTCAAAGAGGGGTCTTATCGCCGCTATCGCGGCGTGCCCTAGCCAAACCCCCTGAGGTTTATACAAATATACAGGGTTATTGGTAAAACGTTAACAACCTCTTAAGAGGTCATTGTACTCATCATTACGAACAACTTTTACTATGGGACCAAACCTGAAATCGCGAAAAAAAAATCTGCTGTTCCCTACATTTTGACGAGTTAGACAAACATAAATGTAGGGAACAGCTGATTTTTTTTTCGCGATTTCAGGTTTGGTCGAAACCCTAAAAAGGACCTAATGCTCCACAGTACCACTTGCGACCATTAGACCAACTAGGTAGTCGTCGTTTCAGCCGATAGACGTCCACTGCTGGACATAGGCCTCCCCCAATTTTGGGAGGGTTTGCCATAATCGCCACGCTTGGCAGGCGGGTTGGCGATCGCAGTATGGTATGATGGTGGAATACATAGAGAACGCTGCTGCCCATTCTCCGGTACGATCCTTAGTCGCCTTTTACGACACCCACGGGAAGTAAGGGGTGGTGGTATTCTTTAAGTCCGGCACCACACTGACTCCTAGGTAGTCAGTGCAGTGCAACTTTTCAGAAACTTCGAGTCTTGCTTGTTTCTAGTTTCACAGTAATAATTCAAAGCAACATTTTAACATTTTAATAACATTTTTACAATTTGATTATTTTATATTTGACATTTTATTTATTTTTATTTTTTATTCGATTCCAACATTTTTATAATTTAATGTTTTTTGACAAATTTAATTACTTATTAAAAATAAAATTGTGATCAATTCAAAAGAATTGATCACAATTTTATTTTGGGTTTTTATATGTTTTGAATTTAATATTATATTTTATAAGTAATTTTAATTTATGAGTGAGAATGAGTTTGAAACTATGGACTAGAATTATGTCTGAAATAAATAAATTATTATTTATTATTTTTGTTATGTCATCCGTAGCTAATGCGATCGCCTGTTTGAGTTATATCCGGGTAATTACACAATTGTATGCTGGGTGAGTGATCATGCCTACATTTCCTACCGTCTATTTTGGTCCCGATCAATGGGCTATATTTAGCATTGGACCTCGTGTATGTATGTCAGGTTCGAGAGCATCTATAAATCTGCATGGGTTGTAAAGTCAGGGTATAGACGCCAGCAACTCAAGCTATTACAACGATCTAGATCGAATAGATTTTCAACTTTATCGCTAAAGCATAAGGTTCAAAGTTGACAGTTTTGGGTAGCTTGATGTGTGTTCTTAAGTTACTTTTTAGGCCTTTGTATCCTGCTTATGGGTATGAAGTTTCATTAAAATCGGTTCATTCATTTCGAAAAACAAGGGCTTGAAAGTTTGTATGAAATGCCGTACAGCGTAAGCGCTCTTAGTGGTCGTCGTCGTGGTGGCTATATAAAGTATATTCATAGCATTCACTGGACCACCATCTTGATAATTGTCACTTTCTTTAGGAATGCGTTGTCCGATTTATGGCGGTCATATTATTATTTGTTTTTAAACATTTCCAACATGGTGTTATGGTGATTTTGTGAATATTTATTTAAGTACCTATTTTAGCACATGTTCTCACATGGCATTAAAATAACAACTTATTTATTTATTGAATATATTATGTTAAAGAAACTACGTGGTAATCACAAATTGGGAAGGTAGGTAGGTGAGTATATTTATTTTTGCCAGATATTTTTGTTCGTAAGGTATTTTTAGTGCTGTAGAAGATTTTGTGGCCGTTGGTCCCGGCTTGTCATTCATGGATCTTAGACGGGTCAACAGAAGACAACCACTCCACAACCCAGTTACTGGGTAATAGTGTTACCCAGTAACTGGGTTGTGGAGGTCAGATGCCTATCTGTCGCTCCATGTAAAATACTGGTACACAGCTGCATCCGGTTAAACTGGAAACCGACTCCCACACTAGACAAAAAGCTAGGCAGATTATGATGATGACTTACTGTATTTATTACTTGTTTTTTAAATTAGATTTTTATGTTGATAGTTCTTAGTATTAAGTTGACGCACTGCTGTTATTGTAAACAGCATAAGTTTTAAGCTCAGCCGCAAAGAAAAAGCCATTTTTATTGTACAGACGCCAGCACATAAAGCTACTACAATCTGTCAAATTTCTTTATTCGATTTTCAACTTTATCGCTACAGCATAAGGTTCAAAGTTGATTGAGAAAATTTGACAGTTTCGGGTAGCTTGGTGTGCTGGCGTCTGTACTTACTGCCGTTGTGTATTCATTTATGACCAACCCAGAAAAATCATAAGAAATCTGATGGGAATATATTTCGGTAATTATAATGGTGGCAGCGACGCGCAAACTGTAGGTAACCTATTCGATTCAGCGGTGCTATTCTGTAAAAAAATTACCACGATAACTTAGGTGAAGTGTGCTTAAGGTGAGCTGACATTCCACCTGGGGGCCTAAATAGGCCACTTTGGCAGAATCATAAAAGGCTAACGTTATAAATTATAATATGGCGAAAACAGTCCGTGTTTTTCTTTTTTTCGCTGCACTACGTCGTCGTCGTCGTCGTCGTTTCAGCCGATAGACGTCCACTGCTGGACATAGGCCTCCCCCAATTTTGGGAGGGTTTGCCATAATCGCCACGCTTGGCAGGCGGGTTGGCGATCGCAGTATGGTATGATGGTGGAATACACGTTGACCTTGTGAAGGCCGCAAGAATCCGCTGGATGAGGAAAGGACAGAATCGGACGAAGTGGAGGTGCTTGGCCTATGCCCAGCAGTGTATACGTCTTTCGACTGAAATGTGGTGATAATAACAGTTATGGCTTTAGGTTTTTTAGCTAAGCAGTTAATAATACCAAGCATATTTGTTAGAGCTTGAGTGAAACGCTGACTGTTGTTGATAATAAATTTATTGAGCACTGATTACTGGTAATAAGCCTGGCATAGAGAACGCTGCTGCCCATTCTCCGGTACGATCCTTAGTCGCCTTTTACGACACCCACGGGAAGTAAGGGGTGGTGGTATTCCTTAAGTCCGGCACCACACAGACACTGCACTACGTAGGTCTAATCAAAGAGATTGGGATTGCACAGACAAAAAAAAATAACTGAAAAAAAATCTTTCATCACTGGGATTTGATACGATTCACTTAACAGTTAACTGTCCATTTTGATTCATAATGTTATCCTTTTATGATTCTGCCAAAGTGGCCTTTTAAGCCCCCTGATACTAGGGATTGACACTACTGACAGCTCACTTTAGGCTCACTTCACTTAAGTTTTCACGGTGTGATTTTTACAGAAAAGCATTACTGCGGTGCTATTCTGTAAAAATCTCACCGTGAAAACTTAGGTGAAGTGAGCGTGGAGTGAGCCGTCAATACTAGTGTCAATTCCTAGCAAAAACAAACTCACTTCACCTAAGTTTTCACGGTGAGATTTTTACAGAATCGACCGGCTGCGGTGCTATTCTGTAAAAATCTCGCCGTGAAAACTTAGGTGAAGTGAGCGTGGAGTGAGCTGTTAATAGTGTAAATTCCTAGCAAAAACAAACTCACTTCACCTAAGTTTTCACGGTGAGATTTTTACAGAATCGACCAGCTGAACCAAATTGCTGTTCCATACATGTTGACCACGTAGGTATATTGCACTTCTCTGTGGAACAGCAGGTTTTTTGTCTAGGAGTCCAGAATCATGTACTGAATACACAGTGTGCGTGCCGTCAAAGTCAAAGTCAAAACGTTTATTGCGAACTAAGTGTACAATGTTGGTGTTATGTTATGTTAGTAGGTACTTATGACTTAGCAGCCTAACAAGCACCGCAATTATCATTCGCCTACCCTTATCATCATAAATTAGCACGCATTAAACATTATTATTAATAAACTAGCTTCCGCCCGCGACTCCGTCCGCGCGGATGTCGGTCTTCGCGTGGATGGTTTATTTCTCCATTTTGAGTAACTCTGACAATGACATCTTATAAATATCTATTGGACCCAAATACGGCTAAGCCTATAATAATTAAGGAGATCCCTCTATTGAGCTAGGTACTGTTGTTGAGCTCGCGTTCTGTAGTAAGTATTTTTATCATAGTAATTCCGACCTTGATAAGTAGCATGTAGCAGTAAATTACTGACAGTGACGAAAAGTTTGCAATAATAAAAAAGTGATCGTGACAATGCGACAGAAAGTTAATTGAGAGCTTCAGCATACACAACATTGTTAGTGAGCTCGTCCGGAATATGAACATGAAGATTTCTTGGACTGCTCACACGGGAAAGAGCTACGTAAAGTTGCCCGTGTGAAAAACAACTCGCGGTAAGATCTACGCCAGCAACTCCTAGGGTCTGACCTTGAGCCTTATTTATTGTCATGGTGTAACACAAAGCTACAGGAAACTGTATTCTCTTAAATTGAAATGGAAAATTATCCACTGCGGGTAATGCAACGTGTGTTCGCGGTTCTACAGAACAACGTCTATGAATAAAACTGAAAAATAAGATTTTTTTTCTACGTATTTTTCCAGGATAAAAAGTATCCTATTTTATGCCCAGGATAATAAGGTATAATTATACCAAGTTTCATCGAAATCGAACCGTTAGTTTTCACGTGATGCCTGCATATACAGACAGACAGACAGACAGACAGACAGACAGACAGACAAAAATTTTTTTAATCACATATTTGGGTTTGGTATCGATCCAGCAACACCCCCCGCTATTTATTTTTTCAATATTTTCAATGTACAGAATTGACCCTTCTACAGATTTATTATTATGTATAGATTATGAAATTATAGATATGTCCAAATTAAATGTCAATAATTAAATCTTATTGTTTGCATATGATAGATCACCAATCATCATCATCATCATTTCAGCCGAAAGACGTCCACTGCTGGACATAGGCCTCCCCCAAAAGAGGGGGGGGGGGGGGATTTGCCATAATCGCCACGCTTGGCAGGCGGGTTGGCGATTGCAGTATGGTATGGTGGTGGAATGCATAGAGAACGCTGCTGCCCATTCTCCGGTAAGCCCCATAGTCGCCTTTTACGACACCCGCGCGAAGTATGGGGAAGTATCACCAATATTGTACATTAAAGAAAATCGCTACTTTAAACTAGACTCTAAATATTCTTTTACTGAGTAGAAACATTTTTGGATTAGATAATTATAGTTTTAGCTTTTTTTGGGATATTGATACTGATTTTTCAGTTATAAATATGTATGTCCTGTATAGGCTCTCCGAATTTTCGAACATGTTCTCTCTCACACTCGCCCCATGTCACCATTTGGTTGCCGTATTGTACTCGGTAAAAAAATTCTCCGCCTACAATATCACTAACTTTCTTTCCAATCGATTCACAAATAATCATTATTCCAACACCACTATTGATTTATGTAACTGATACACAACATCCTCCCATTGCTTATATTTCAATACTCTATTGTCTATTGAATTTAAATAGTACATGCTCTTGCTAAATCATCGACAGTACGTAAAGCTGAGGTGTTGCAATTAAAGCCTGGAACATAGTTGTAACAGAACGCGCGACGCGAAGTTTACAGAAATGTAATATAATAGAATCCTTGTGGTGACGTAAAGTTCGGTCGCTGCTTATTGCGTTTTGTATAATGAGGTGTGGCACAACTGTTGGTGTAGAATGAAGTATATTACATTTAGGTATATGTACATTGTTACAGAGACTTCATCCTGGAGTTATAATAATGTTCATAAACAAAAGTGTTCCGGTTCTTTTGAATGGTTGAAACCTCACTGTACAGAAGTAAAATAACTCTCCATCATTTTAAACGTTTCAGTCTACAGAAATATCATTCGGTAGTAGATAGACACGCTAAGAAGATAGGGTTTCATAAAGCAATGGCGGCAATACCGTCTCACCGTTCAAAATCAACATGAATGATGTAACAACATTTTGATTTTATAGTGTCCGTGGAGCTTCTTGCGCGTTCTTCTCCATAGGAAGCTTTGGAATTGGGCATTGGGCAACTAGCTTCATCTTTCTGACAGACCGACCCCTTGACAATTCAATAATGCCTGTAATTGGTTTAAATGAAATAAATACTCGTACTTTGAGTTTCATATGTGCCTATTTATATCGTGCGGCTAAAACGCCCGCGTGTGGTCGCGTAGGCTGTTACAAGTGTGTAACTAATTTCTCATGTTAGAATTAGCATCTGCCTACACCTGCCTATGTGTGATGGATCTATAATGTTATTAAGTTAGTTAAGTTATTAGTCTAAGTTTTGACTTAAACTTAGTTTATAGAAAGTCTGTTTTGATTTTATGATTTCTGTATTGTTTTAGTATTTGTAGGAGACTTTATGCCTGTTTGAAGTGTGGGGTAGTAAATAAAATGGGTGTAGTGATTATTTCTTACTAGCTTCCGCTCACGGCTTCGCCCGCCAGGTATGTCATTGGAAACTATCCTATGTCCTTCCCCGGGATGCAATCTATCTCTCTGCCAAATTTTATTGAAATCCAGACAGAGTTACTTTCGAATTTATAATATTAATATGGATAGTTCGATGGTGTTAAACGAACGGAACGAGGTTTTGCTAGAAAACAAATATATGTAGGTAGGTTCGTTTTCCTGTGTTGTTACAGTACAGTCTAAATTTATTAGATTAGGTACAAGCATTAATACAAAGCAGGAAATCCATTTTTTTGGCACCTTGTAGAATATAGGACCGGCAGACTAATATACAAAAGTCATAAAATCACACTTTTCGATTTATGTTTTTTTAGTTCTGCCCTTACATCCCTCGAAATCTGTCTACCACCTTTTCTATTACCGCATTTCAAGCAAACAAATGATTAACTTTTAGGTGTGTGAGGAACAAACATTCAAACATACCAAAATATAATTTTCGACGATGTTTTGTTATAAAAACAATGAAATGCACAAATTACCTCTGCTTATTATTGTCCTAAATGTACAGGACATAACAATCACTAAAATCAACTCCAAAATCAAACACAATATTACCCGGACCATTGCTTACCCCATAGTAATCAAGAACCCACACACAAACAGATAATTCTCAACATTTCGCATTGATGACTAACACCACAGATTATTGACTGTGTACAATAATTTACATGTCAAGGGAAACTTGCAAATTAGATTTTGTAACATTTAATAAGATTTAAAGTGACAACCAATATGTCTGTTAATACAGATTTATGGGCAAAAGGCCTTTTAAACGAAATATCCGTAATTGGAAATGTCATTATGTTCGTGATTGTGTGGAATAGATTACAATGAGTTTCGTGTAATCGATTAGTGCTTACTGCTTAGTAGTCGACAGTTGAATACAATATCTGCGTTGTAATAGAGTCGGTTATATCTTTAGATTGTATGAAATTTGTAAACCAGCGCTGTGACTCTGCGTCGCATAGGCTCACAGCATTATGCTGAGCGATGGCTTTCTTACCGACTTCAAAAAAAGGAGGTTATCAATTCGACACGTATGTATGTAATATTATTGGAATTGCAGTATATTCACATATGACAATCTATTAGGGCTTCCAAACAAATATATAAAATTTTATAGACGTATGTATGTTTGTCCACGCATTTCTCCGCAACTATTAATCGGATCGTGACCACTTTTTTTGTATTGGCTTACATTTACTTCAACTTAGGGAACAGTGCAAGTTTCATCAAAATCAATTCAGTAATTTTCAAGATATGGACTAAAACGTGTAAGTGTAACGGGTGTAGTGTCAAAGTGAAAACATCTGAAAACCTTGGTCAAATTCTAGTGCAATATTTACAACAAAACTATTACCTATTTATTACAAACAAATAATCCAGTTTTTACTTAAAACTAAAAATTACGAAATAAAAAAGTAATTTAAAATAATTAAACCGACTTCAAAAAGAAATGAATTCAAAATTATGAAATAACTTTAATTTTGGGAGTCGGTGGCAAAAAACTACAACTAAAACTAAAACTGAAATAAAGATCCCAAGACACCGACTTCCGAAATTAAAGTTATTTCATAATTTTGAGTTGACTTCTTTTTGAAGTCGGTTTAATTTTTTCAAATTACTTTTTACATGGATGTGACGCATATTTTCCTCCAATTTGTTCTTTTATGTGTTTGTGTTTTTTCTTTACGTCATGTATTACCACAAATGAAAGTATATTCCTTCTTTCTTTAAAAGTTTTAAAACATTTATCCCCAAGATATTCGTTACCGTTTCTGTGAGTGAATCTCTGCTACCACTTTTATGCTGACGCTTGCATGAGCTATGATTGTGGGTTTGAATCCCGCTTATTAAAATAGGATAAAATACTACTGAAGAACACCCAAACAACGAAGCAGTGTTTTCAACTTCCAAAGTCGGGTGCCTTACTTACATTACAGGATTTGTAAATCAATTTGCAGTACAGAAATCAGCACTAAAGTTCGAAATTTCAAATCAGAACTCTTTTTTAATCCAGCCTGTAATAACCATGGCATTTATCACTATTTCGTAACTGCCACTCCTACGCATGTAGTTTTTAATTCCCCTCAGCAAACGTTAATTCTTAAACAAACATTTGTACTGAGATGAGTGACATCATGTTGCGCACGCGCGGTTTTACACGCAGTTTTGTAGAGGCGTGAGGTGTAAACGGAGAGAAGAATTGAATGAAGTTAGTTATTGATGAGAAATAAAACGGACTGATACTAAAATATTTGATCACTTACTTTTTTAGGAAACGCATTTTATCTAGAGCCAATGCATAGCTTGCTACCGATGAATTCATAACTGGAAATCCGAGATTAATATGTATTTCCTTTATGTTGTGTGCAATAAAGAGTATTCTAGACAGAATACTCTTTAACCGATTCAAAATTTTCATCCTGTCAAACTAGCTAGACAGCTAGTTTCTTATGAGACTTCCAACTTATATGTATACCTACATTATCAGCAAACAAATGATTTCTTTCTTTCTTTCTATGAGAGGATGAAAATTTGTTACTCTCGGTAGTAGCTCGATTTCTGTTTTGGGGAATCCATACCTATAATACGGTTGATGGATCATGGTTGGTTCGAACTTTGAGCAGAAGGCTAAAATGAAATGTTTTAGGAACCAAATGGTGACACTAGGCGAGTGTGAATGGGAGAACATTCGCGAAAATTCGGAGAGCGTTGTATTATGTATTAATATGCGAAATGTCTTATGAAGGGGAAGCAATCGAGCCCAAATTGCGTTCGTATTGTGCTATTTTAGGGTTCCGTACCCAAAGGGTAAAAACGGGACCCTATTATTTAGACTCCACTGTCCGTCTGTCACCAAGCTGTATCTCATGAACCGTGATAGCTAGACAGTTAAAATTTTGACAGATGATGTATTTCTGTTGCCGCTATAACAACAAATACTAAAAACAGAATAAAATAAATATTTAAGGGGGCTCCCATACAATAAACGTGTTTCTTTCGGCGTTTTTGCCTTGTGGTACGAAACTCACTTGGCCAGTTATTTTTCTAATTAGTCAAGAATTTTAACATCGACATTCGTACAACTCGATGCATAGCTTATGTCGGGTTTGAACACGAGCCACTGGGGTGAGGGGTGGTACTGCGTAGTGAGTAGCCCACTTCAGTACCGCCATAATGTTTGAAGGTCACTGTACCCATAATAGTCATGTTGTATCCGCTTCCCGCCCATCACTTAGACCAACAGCTCACGTTACGTTTAGATCTTAGGCAGCACAGTACTTACGAAATATTCAGCGAATCTTGTCGTGTTTGCACAGCACATACTTGTGTATATTGTACTTGTGTTCTGTTCTGTGTTGTGAGTGTGTACTTAATCGTTTGATGTCAAAATCTATTTTTTTAGAAATATTTGTGTTCTCAATAATATTATTCGATTAAGGGTTGATTTTTCAATCGACAGATAGTTTTTATTCGTAGAATAAAACTAACGTCTGATAGATTTTGTATGGAAGAACTGTCAAAATTTCAAAATTATTTCTCGAATAAAGTTATCAGATGATTGAAAAATCAGCTATAAGTACCCGGTGATATAATAATGTTCGATTAAACCTAATAACTTTTTTTTATCAATTTTTCTATTCTTATTCAGATATCTAATTATTAAGTTTCAATTTCATTGGAATAACTTAATGCTTAAAAAAAAACAGAGAACTAAAATAAAAGAGTTTCTACTATGAAACTAAATTCAAAATTTAACGTGTGGTATCTAGATGATGGAACGCTAGGAGGTGATGTAGACACCGTTTTGAAAGACCTACAACTACTCAAACAGGAATTTAAATCAATTGGCTTGGACCTTAACCCCTCAAAATGCGAAATTTACCTTTCTGACATTACCGACAGACAATTGACCATAGAGAAATTCAATGCTATAGCCCCACAAATAAAAATTTTAGAAAAAAGCTCACTGCACCTCCTAGGTTCCCCAATTTTGGAAGAAAGTTTTTCTCCTTTCATCGAAGAAAAAATCAAAAATTTCAACGATATTTCGGACAGACTCTCCAAAATTAATTTACATTCGGCATTCACCCTAATTAGATACTGTTGTTTTGGCCCAAATTTTATGTATTTTCTACGCTCTTCCCCTTTATGGAAGCAGCCCCACCTCTTGGACAAAATTGACCAAATTATTCGCAGCACATTAACATCCATTCTAAATGTGGTCTTGGACGACCGAGCGTGGCTACAAGCCACACTACCCATCCGCTTTGGTGGCCTCGGCGTCCGCAAAATTACCAGTATTAGTTTACCGGCGTTCCTGTCCTCTGTCCACAGCACCGAAAAGTTGATCGGGAAGATTTTAGCCCCCTCCCTGGTTGACTCTGAAGTACCGTGCTTGGCCGACGCGGTGAACGCCTGGAAAATGGCTTGCCCGGATACAGATCGGCCCGTGAACCCTTCTTCCCAGAGGCAGTGGGATGAGCCGCTCTGCAGGTTGGTACGGAATAATCTTATTAATACGTCCACCAATACTGCTGAGCGTGCCCGCCTACTGGCTGTGGGTGAGTGGGAGTCGGGCCTCTGGCTTCAAGCGCTACCGTCACCCAACATAGGCACTTTGCTGGGTGATTCCACTTTCCGGCTCGCTACTTGTCTGCGTCTGGGTGCCCCTTGCGTGGCTCCGCATCGCTGCCAATGCGGTGAAGGTGTCGACTGCCTCGGACACCATGGCTTATCCTGCAGTAAAAGCGCAGGCCGAATAGCACGGCATGCCAGCATCAATGACATCATCCGTCGTGCTCTTGTCACCGCCGGGGTGCCAGCTGTTTTAGAACCCAATGGCTTGGCACGCGACGATGGGAAGAGACCAGACGGAATGACCATAATGCCTTGGAAGGTTGGTAGGTCTTTGGTGTGGGATGCAACGTGTGTCGACACCCTTGCGCCATCCCATCTTCCAAGCACGGTGAGCTGTGCTGGGGCAGCTGCTGCAGGTGCGGAAAACCTCAAACGGCGCAAATACTCTAATCTCTTTGGAACTTATATTTTTGAGCCGTTTGGGGTTGAAACTCTAGGGCCATGGGGCCCGAGTGCCCACTTAGTATTTCGAGACATCGCCAAGCGGTTGGTCGACTCTTCACGTGACCAGAGGGCTGGCTTATTTTTTGGCCAAAGAATCAGCATTGCCATACAACGTGGCAATGCTGCCAGTCTTTTGGGCACGTTTCCTGTTGACAGCGATGCGGATGAATTTTTTGATGCCCTTTGATTATTTTCCCTCCTTTTTATATACTTGTACATATTATTATTTTAATACTATGAAACAGTGTATTTTTTCTTCGAAAATAAAAATACCTAGCTGAAATTGAAGAGCTCTCATATTTTATTCAATCGGATGTCGAACATTATCCGGAAGAATGAAGTGCTTGCTTATAGAAATACTCCGGGCACATCCAGACTCCGGGCTGGTACTGAAAATTTTTTGATGGAAAACCCAAGGACACTTTGCCCGACCCGGGAATCCAACCCAGGACCTCATGATCAGCGTTAGCGCAGGCGTCCACTAGACCAAAGAGGTTATAAGTTGTTACTGAAGTCAATACCTTGATCTAAAACTGCATTACCTACCACAATATTCCACGCTAAATAAAACCAACTGCACAATGAAATCAAACAAAAATTCTAAACAAAATTAGACAGAACAAAGGGTTGTTCATTTGGACCGGAGACATTTTTAGGCTAAATATAGAGGAACACGTGCATGCGAATAAGTTTCTTATTAGACTTTCAAGGCTAAGTTCAGACGTGATCTAAGAATAAAGTCTTCTCATTAGAAGGGGAATATCTAAGCGTCATTGACATCATCGCACCATACTGTATGTTTTCCTTCATTGTTTTGAGAGCTGTGGTGATCAAATGATTTAGGTACACTATAGAGGTATGAGGAACAGGGTGTAAAGTTCACTAATCCTCCATAGAAATGGGAGCATCCTCCGACCAGACGGGTGTTGTGTCTGGCGGCCAACTGCCCGGTGATTTATATCGGGCCGTTGTATCTATGCTAGTTGCGCGGTAAACTCTGCTTGCGAGATGCAGGATTTTGCGTGACGTCAGTAGGTACAACACAAAGTAAAGCGCCTGCTTGGGTCCGAACCTACGACCTACAATTTTTAAGTTGGGGCCGTTCCCACTGAGCCACAACTACACGTTCCTAATTACTATATTATCGAGCCTTTACCGCCGTTTTAGCGCAACCGACAAAAAACAAATTTTACAGGAGAAGGTTTTTTTTAAATATTTTTAAAAAGAAATGTGCTAGTAAATTGAAATTTTACATATATAATTATATGTAAATGTCTGAAAATCATTAATATATGTAAAATTTCAATTTTTCAGATTTTTCCTAATACTGTAACCTCAATACGATAGAAATTTAACCAAAAAAAACCTGTCTTGCACGTGCAAAATAAACGGTTCACTAATTCCAAAAAATCTGGGTGCAAGCTACACTATCAAGTTTCAGTGTTCGTGAGGAAATCTAATATGGCTCTGTGACAGACAGATTGACACCTCGGTTATTTGATTAATCGCCTCACTTCAAAATGGCGCCAAGTTGATATATTGGTTGATTTCACGGCGAAATAATTGGCAGTGTCGATTCCGTTTTCAATTATGCATTTACAGTTTTCTGGTGTAAATAATACTCCGAGTATATTTGGTAGGAGCAAAACTAATATTGACACGTAAGTAATAATATTTTGATAGATTCTTATTTTGTAAATGTCCTCACATTTACAAAATAAGAATCTATCAAAATATTAGTACTTTGTAGGCCTTATAGACTTTACATCTGTCGACCATTTTCTATTTTATCAAGTACTTGGTACTTGTTGACAGGCCTGCGCTGTCCTCCCATACCTACTGTAACCTGGAGACATTGTAAAAGCCAATTATTTTTAAAATGAGTAACCGTGGAGTTTCTTGCCGGTTCTTCTCCATAGGAAACGACCAATTGGAACCGTGCACCTAGCTGCTGACGATTCATAAGTGCCTATATAGGTTTATGTGAAATAAAACATTTTGATTTTGATGAAGAAGAGTGTTATTCCTGTGAAGGGCCTATACCTTAGAAATAGGAAGACAAAAGAAAAGATGAATAAATTATACTCGCGACTTCGTCCACGTGAAATTCTTATTCCTCCGACCTACCTCATCGCATCGCATCGCCTGCCCGCGCTTTCACTTCTACGCGCTTTTTAGGGTTCCGTACCCAAAGGGTAAAAACGGGACCCTATTACTAAGACTTCGCTGTCTGTCCGTCTGTCTGTCTGTCTGTCACCAGGCTGTATCTCAAGAACCGCGATAGCTAGACAGTTGAAATTTTCACACATGATGTATTTCTGTTGCCGCTATAACAACAAATACTAAAAACAAAATAAAATAAATATTTAAGGGGGGCTCCCATACAACAAACGCGATTTTTTTTGCCCTTTTTTGCTCGATATCAAAAATGGCAACAGGTAGGCACTTGAAATATTCACAAAATACTCAGTTGTATTTTAACTTTAATAATAAATAATAAAATTAAAATAAAATAAATATTTAAGGGGGGCTCCCATACAACAAACATGTTTTTTTCGGCGTTTTTGCCTTGTGGTACGGAACCCTTCGTGTGCGAGTCCGACTCGCACTTGGCCAGTTTTTTTCTGATTTTTTTTTTGCTCGGCTCCTAAAGGTCATGCGTGATATCATTAGCCTATAGCCTCCTTCTAGAATTGGGCTATCAAATGCAAAAATAATTTTTCAAATCGTAGTACAGACGCCAGCACATCAAGCTACCCGAAACTGTCAAATTTTCCCAATCAACTTTGAAGCTTATGTTTTAGCGATAAAGTTGAAAATCTATTAAAGAAATTTGACAGATTGTAGTAGCTTGATGTGCTGGCGCCTGTACCAAAGATTAGCGCGTTGAAACAAAGAAACAAACTCTTCAGCTTTAATATTAATATAGATGATGGCTGGAAAGAAAGTGAAATGAGAGATGACAGCTGATAGAAGGAAGGTATGGAAGAAGAAGTAGGTACCTATGTAGGTACTGTGTCGACCCTAAATAAACTGGGATTAAGGCGGAAGGGTACAGATGTAGTGTAGTCAGATTTGTACCTAACTCGTTACCTTTGTTCAGTTATTTACATATCCATACTATATAATATTATAAATGCGAAAGTGTGTCTGTCTGTCTGTTACCTCATCACGCTTAAACCGCTGGACTGATTTAGATGAAATTTGGTATAGAGTTAGTTTGAGTCCCGGGAAAGGACATAGGGTAGTTTTTATTCCGATATTCCCACGGGATCGACACTTATGCGGGTGAAACCGCGGGCCGCTGCTAGTTTATTATATGTTATCTAACGACATTTTCATATTATATGTTTTATAAGTTATTTTTTAATTATTAGTTATTTTTCCTATATTTTTCCCCAAATGTTCTTTTTCTGGGTCATGTTTCTCGCAAATAGACGTATTTGCTAAATGATTTTTTTTTTGGACAAACACTTTTACACGTCAATCATATTTTAAAAACAAGATGAGGTCGGCGTTTCCTATCTGACTACTCTGAAAAGAAAGGCCGAAACAAACTCAGAGGTCACAGTCTCTTTTAAAGTCCAGACATAATCTTGGTCAAGATTCATTCAGACATCGGTCTGAGATGGTCTTTTGAGGAGCAACCACACAGTTTGAGTGGACCTGTCCAGTCAGTGCACGCATTTGTCGGAAATCGTGCAGGTCTACTCAAAACTTAAGGAGCTCAACTTCTTTCTTCAACTGCTTTCTTTCTATTACATTTCTTGATGGCATCGCCGCCATAATTATTTTTCTGATCTCGACCGCTACATGGCAATAAGGGGCTTACAGGACCTAAACGCAAAAAACGCAAGTTTTAGAAATAATAAAAGTATATGTTCGACTACAGTAAACAAAACCAGAAAAATATATGATATTCTTCAGGATATGCTAAGTTGATAGCGTTACGTTTAAATCCTATGTAATAGGGGGCGACCCTATTGTCATCAACTGGGCACGAATCCAGACTCCAGGCTGTTACTGAGAAATCCCAGGTGGAAAAACCCAAAAACACTTTAATCCACCCGGGAATCAAACCCAGGACCTGATTCTCAGCAGTAGAACGCCCACTAGACGAACGAGTCATAAGTCAGTAACATAAGGATGTGACTTTACATTATCGATAGCTGTATTTTTTGCGAGTAAATTGATTGTGTTGAACCACTTATTATTATTTGTACAATAGCCGATTAAATGATCGAAAGTAGATATCGATTCGAATGAACGATCGATCGATCAAATGAAAGTATAGATCGGTATCTCTAGTCAAATAAATTTAAAATTAAATTATAACAATAAGATATCGTTATTAATTATGTGTCTATATTGAAATACTATACTAGCAACATGATCAGACTTTGGTTGGCAACAGATACTAAGAACCTTTGTGGTCTTTTTTTCTTAGATAATTTTTCATTACTTACTATAATGAAACTTTGCCATTAAATCCTTATTGTTCATTACTCCATCAAGGTTCCAGCAGCCCACCCAGGTTTCTTCTCAAAGTCATACTTTAAGCGCTTAACTTCTTAACAATGGAGTGAAAATTTTATGACTCATAAAATTTTCATTGACCACTATGGCTTCCTCGAAGGATTTGCATTTAAGAACTGAAAACTATTCTTAAACGAATTTCTGAGATAGCGTTTGGAACTGTACTTAATAAACTGTTATGCTGCTAGATATTTAGAAAATCTCCTAATGGATTAGGTGGAGATTTAGTACAACTTGTAAAATGACAAGTAGATATCTATTACCTAAGCATTTGTGATTTCGGTACCAAATCGTACAAGAATCTATTGGTAAAAGTTTTATTATTGTTCATAAAAGGTATTTCAAGGTAAGTTAAGGCTCGCGAACACATTCGCAAGAAGCTGGCAGTATCATCACAGCAGTACCTAATATTTTCTCATTGTTTGTCTTATTTCTTTTTAGTAAGTATATTCATGTATTTATGTATATTTGTGTTTATATTTATATGTAATTAGGTATATATTATATTCATAGTTTTGATAGGTTTATGCGTATCGTTATATTTAAAATATTTATTCCTCAAAGTTCTTGATTGCACCTACCACTGTTTGTCTTTGCATCACCTAAAGGTAGACTGGTAGAAAATGCCTATGGCATTAAGTTCTCCTCTGTACATTTATGTGCTTGAAGTATTAAATAAGTAAATAAATAAGTAAGTATTTCTACAAATTGTAAAAGTTGAAGACTTTTCTGACAATTTATTATAGGTGCCATTTTCATTTGTCTTATCATTACTCTTTTACTATTGAACAATGACAATGGGACCTCCATAATTATAATCAATATAATTTATTTGTCAAAGTACGGTACATTTGGTATCATCGCATACAGCGAAATATACCAATCGTGAGAATATTAACATTACAGTAATCACAGACCCAGAGAATAATGTGGCGACTCTAGTCTAAGAGATTAAACCAACAGGCTCAAGCATGTACAAGACCGAACTGCCCCCCTTACCACAGTAATGAATGGACTCAACCCTATTTTCCCACAATTGTGTAGGTGATTTCTCACGGAAGTGCATTAAGTGGTGACGCGGCATCGATATGTCGATGACATACGAGTGCTTGCGCAGCCCTACTATCGATACAGGATTGAATCGTGACTATGTTGAGGAAAATTTAATTTTACAAAATTATTTTGTAAGTTTTAGAAATTGGCGCCGATTCTGTTGTACACAAACTAAACTAAATTTAAGTTCAGTGTATCTTTTTCCTTCTATTTCATTAAGAAAAGGACAGAAGATAAATATTAGTTTAGTCCTGTCAAATTAAGATACTCCCTAAACAACTTTAGACGTGATTAAAAAAATAGCTATTAAAAATGGTCAATTTACGTCAGGCGCTGACTAATATGACAGAAAAGATGGATGGATTGTGTGACGAAGGATATGAAAGAGAAGGGAGTGAATGATAGCATGACGGTTGACAGGAGAGAATGGAAGAAGAAAACGTGTTGCGTCGACCCCAAGTAACATGGGATAAGGGCAGGAAGATGATGCTGACTAATATGACAGGAATAAACTAATATTTATCTTCTGTCCTTTTCTTAATGAAATAGAAAGAAAAGATGCACTGAACTTAAATTTAGTTTAGTTTGTCAACAAGTGAATCGGGGCCATTGTGTGACTAAGATATCGACATTAAAATCAAGATCGCGATAAGATTTAGGTACATTTATAACAGTCTTAACAACAATATGATTTGCATGTATATAAAAAGGAAGGGGAAAGAATAATGGGGCACCAAACAATTAGCAGGTATCGCTGTCAACAGGAAAAGTGCCCAAAAGGCTGGCAGCATTGCCACGTTGTAGCAAGGCTGTTATCGAGAATAATTAAAAAGAAAAAATGTAAACAGAAAATTGTGTATTTTCTGTTTACATTTATTCTTTTTTGACTCGCCTACATATATTTTTTTAAATTTGAAATGTGTTTGCTCTTGACTCTAGTCTATGTCAGAGGTGACAGAGAGTAATTTAATGTTGAAAAGGTTACTCGTAAGAATAGATACGTAAGTATAGATACCTTTTGATTTAGAATACGATATAATGGAATGAAAAAATAAAGGATTGGAGAAACGTTCTTAAGTAACCCTAGAATAACTTACCATTCACAAATACTATTCGTAAAAGCCAATATTTTTTTAAGCCAAAGTTCTTAGTAAAAAGAGCTGAGTATTCTTTGGTTTTTTCGAAGACGTGGAAAAGAGAAAAAAACTAAAATAGTTCTTGAAAGTTTTCACCGTTTTTCTAGCTGCTAATGGTCAGATTTAAATAACTAGAAAGCGGTGGTGGTCTCGCTACGTGACGCTCTTTTCAACATTATCAGAATGCGACAAAAACTATGTATGTATAAGTATGTATATGTTATGGGCAACGTGATTAACTGGGCATTATTAATAAGGACCGGCCATTATTAATAATGCCCAAGAGCGATGGGCAAAGTGATTAATTTGTCACTTTGACCGGCCATTATTAATAAGGCCCGACGGCCTGTGGTCCATGTAATAAGTCAGTGTTTGAGATAGCTTGAATTTATCACTTGGACCGGGCAGTATGAATAATTCCGTACTTGTAGCCGGGCAATATGATAACCCTTGACCAGACTATCAACAGCCTTCTTCTGAACTGGAACAACATTCTGCCGATAGTCTACCAGAAAATTAGCAACCCACTGTGAGTGTGGACATAATAAATGAAAACCCGCGAACAGCCGATCAACAGCCTTCTGCCGATATGAGCAATCATTCTCCTGCCCTTATCCCAAATTATTTGGGGTCGGCGCAACATGTCTTTTTCTTCCATACTTCTCTATTAGCCGTCATCTCGGTAGTCACCCCCTTTCTAACCATATCATCATTCACACATTCCATCCATCGTTTCTTTGGTCTTCCCCTACTCTTATAGCCATCGACATCCATACTCAAAACTCTCCTCACGACATTTTCCTCATTTCTTCGTAACACATGCCCATACCATGACAACTGATTCCCACGCAACTTTTCAGTTACCGGTGCCACTTTCAAACTTCCTCTTATGTAGGTACGCATTTCTTATTCTATCCATTCGTGTAACACCACACATCCCTCTTAGCATTCTCATCTCTGCTGCATGCAATTGCCTTTCATTCATACCTTTTGTGGCCCAACATTCTGATCCATACAAGACAGCAGGTCTAATCATGGTTTTATATATCTTCCCCTTAAGTTTAAGGGGAATGCGGGAGTCGCAGATTGTTCCCGTGACCTGCCGCCATTTCATCCATCCAGTGTTAATTCTGTGCTTAACCGTCCGATCTACTTCGCCATCGCTTTGCACGAGTAAACCGAGATACCGAAAGTCGTAAGAGACTGGAAGAAGTGCACCATTAAGTGCTTATAGCTCCAGAACTGGAGACCGCCGAAATCGCAGAACATATATTCGGTTTTGGTTCTGCTGATTTCCAAGCCAACATTCTCCAGCTTCTGTTGCCATTTCTCTAATCTGCTCTAGATCTCAGGTCCATCTTCACCGACAAGGATAATATCATCGGCAAACAACATGCACCAGGGTGCCTCCTCCTGGATTTCCGACGTAAGAGCGTCCATAATCAACAGGAAGAGGTAAGGACTTAAAGCCGATCCCTGGTGCAAGCCTACAGCCACACTGAACTCGTCGATATTGCCGGCAGCCGACCGCACCTAGGTACGAGATTGACTGTATATAGCATTTTTAATAAACAAAAACACTACAGTTCACCTATTTTATTACTTTGTCCAAGATTGGGTGGGCATTATTCATAATGGCCGGGAAAAGTGATTAATCATGCTGTTTTAATCAGATTGCCCAATTGAGTCGGGCATTATGAATACAGACCGGCCATTATTAATAGTGCCCGGACTTATCAAATTGCCCGTAACATATACACTTGGCTTTATTCAAAGACGATTTTCTCCTTTAGTTTTGGATTAAATTGTATGTTATTACGAGCAAAGTATTTTCGAACCCATAGGTTTGTATAAAGTGTCGTATTTCAACGTTGCATTCGTTATTTCACGAAAAAATCGCAATTGGAAGATGCCAAGTGTTGACATATTAGTGCTCGTGACTGTACCTTCAGGCGCCAGCACATTAATCTACCGGTAACTGTCAAATTTTCCCAATCAGCTTTGAACCTTACGCTTTAGCGATAAAGTTGAAAATCTATTAAAGTGATTTGACAGATTGTAGTAGCTTGATGTGCTGGCGTCTGTACTTAGTTTTAATGTCACCTTAGTTCCTTCATACTTTTGGAAATTGATTAAATAAAGGATATGAGTTTACTTTGTGTATATAATTTCATCACCACTGCTCTCAGGAAAATATCGTGAGAAAACCGACGTCTTAGAACCAAAAATTCGAAGACATCCACCAACTCGCACTGGGGCCGCGTGGTGGATTATGGCCCACTCCCTCTCATAGAAAGGACGCCTGCGTCCCAGGAGTGGGAACATTTTAGCCTGATTTTACTGGATATGAATAATAACAGCAATAATCAATCAAGGTGTGATTTGCATTCATCTTAGGTCATCATCATCTGCCTAGCCTTTTCCCAACTATGTTGGGGTCGGCTTCCAGTCTAACCGGATGCAGCTGAATACTAGTATTTTACATGGAGCGACTGCCTATCTGACCACCACCACCCAGTTACTGGGTAATGCGGTACCCTTTAGTAAGACTCGTTATCAGACTTTTCGGGCTTCTGACTACCCGTAACGACTGTCGAAGATCCACGAATGACAGCCGGGACCAACGGCTTAAAGTGCTTTCCGAGGCACGGTATGTAAAGATGGTCACCCATCCACAGACCAACCGCAGCAAGCGTAGCTTAACCTGATCGATCGACCTGTGCGGCTGTTATTATTTAGCCACCGGCCCCTCACATTCTTCATAGGTAATAGAACGAATATGGAACATGATATGCCTGAAATATGATACGTTTTATAACCATCTATTTCAAGACAGCTAGATTTTTTACAGCCCAGACCATAGACAAACTGTGTCCATAATAAATACATCAAACAGAAATGGTAACAAGTAATAATTCACCCCGAAAAAGGAGTCCGTTTGTCGTTTTGAAACATTTCGCAAGTTTGCTACGAAATGACGTCCATTTTGTTATTTATTTTGGCACGGTATGGTGACCTTTTCAGTCCAAAACATCGGAACAATAAAACGCAGGCAGAACCACGGTGCTTAGCTAGTAAAAAACATGAGAACATGTAGTAGCCACATCCACGTCAAACAATAGGCCTTTATACGGTGGCCTGCAGTTTGTCAAGTGGGCCTGTAATTTGTCAAACGCGGCCGTCATTTGTCAGGCGTGGCTGTGATTTGTCAAATTTGTCAGATAACACTGCCACTGCGGTGGTCTTCCATCGATATGTTCAATAACAATGCTAAAAAACGTGATCGGTTTTAGATTGTGTTGTTTTTAAGCGTGAAATCAATCGTGATTTTGGTATTTGGGGCAATTAGAAATTGTATCACTACAAATAGATATGGTAATTTGTTGATGGTGAATAATGGTTTGTAGAGAGAGAATAAACGGTACCTACTAATTATTGATGACATTATTTTACTAATATTATTTACTTTTTTTTTTAATAACAGCCGCACAGGGCCTCAAGTCTGCTATTACAATAGTGTCAGAATGGTCTATCATTGATTTCATAATTGTTGATTTTGACAAGTTTGGTAATCTACTAATATAATGGCGTCATTATGACTTTCCAATGGTCAACCACTGACACTCCATTGAAAGAAATGGCATAGAATGCTAATCTCGTACATAATGAAAAATGAATTACTGATTTAAGCGAGAATCTGCTAAAATTTTGACAGTGCCTTTGATCAGTGACCTACCATTAGAACGTCATTGTGCAGTTATTGCTTTTAATTCGTTACGAGTATCGTATAATTTCTGTGCCATTGACCGACCAATGATCAACCATTATGAATTTAGCAGATTACGAACGTTTAGCAAAATGACAATGGGATGGTAGTGGGATCGTGTTGGAATGACGAATTTATAAAAATAGCAGACTAGGGCCCTGGTCGATCGATCAGGTTAAGCTACGCTTGCCGCGGTTGGAGAAATAAAGTCCCGAAAGTCTGACAACCAGTCTTATCAAGGGTATCGTATACCCAGTAACTGGGTAGTGGAGGTCAGATAGGCAGTCGCTCCATGTAAAATACTGGTATTCAGCTCATCCGGTTAGTCTAGAAGCTGACCCCAACATAGTTGGGAAAAGGCTAGGCAGATGATGATGTCTGGTATATATCTTCGTTCAATTATATGTTCATCATCATCTCCTAGCCTTTTCCCAAGCCGCGGGGGACGCCTCCGGGGTCGGGAGCCGCGTGACGACTCCCGGCCACCGTAGGCGCGGGCCTGCGGGCGGAGAGTAATGGGTAGCTCACCGCCCGATCAGGACTAGGCCCGTGCCGGACGGCGCGTACGTGTTCCACGCGCGCCTCAAAGAGATGTCAGCATCGAGGAGGAGCCCCCTTAGGGCCGAAGCCTGCCGGGTCAGCGGGATTGTCCGAAAGGGTTACCGCTGGCCCGGAACATAAAGGGCTAAGGAAGGAACACGGGTGGGTTTTAGTCAGTAAGAGTCTGACACTCCCTTCCGCTCCACCCAGAGCGGGAGGAGTCATTTGATGATTTCCCATCCAAAAAAAAAAAAGCCTTTTCCCAACTATGTTGGGGTCGACTTCCAGTCTAAACGGGAGTAGGTATGTATAATCTGCATTCGCGATTTATTTGCCAAAAATGTAAACAAATATAAGTTTATGGAAAATTTTCTTTAAATCTTACACCATAGAGTTCAGTTTACGCTACAACTTCAAACATTTTGACAATGACAACAAAAAACCATAATAGCAAACCATAGCAAAATATTCGATTTATTCCGGTCTGATCCCCTCCACCCCCCTCCTCGATCCCCTGCTAGTTCGTCTTCTGTTTTAATCTCTGTCTTATCCACTTTATCTAAGTTACCCTTTTTGACAGGTAAGTACAGTCAAGAGAAAATAAATCTAAGAACATGGCACCAATGAAACACGATACACCCACTCAAAGCAAACCATATCATTACAACTTACAAGACATTGCATAAAAACGCATTGAAACCCGTCGACCATGTTTTATTCATGGCGAACACTGTATTGTATTCAAATATAGACTTTCGCCAATTATAATGACTAGTGCTTTCGCGGGCAGAGCCTGGGTGCCTCACTAGTAGTGGGTGTGCTTTAGAAACTGATTTAAGGATGTTGGGACATAGTCATAGTTCCGTGTTTCATAAGCTTTTTCTTAGAAATGGGAAGAAAGTATAATAATCTTTTGGCTGGTGATAAATTTTGATGGCTTTAATACCGGACAGGGCGTTTTTATTAGAGTTCCGTACCCAAAGGATAAAAACGGGACCCTATTACTAAGGCTCCACTGTCCGTCTGTCACCAGGCTGTATCTCAGTCATGAACCGTGATAGCTAGACAGTTAAAATTTTCACAGATGATGTGAAAATAAATCTGTTGCCGCTATAACAACACAAAATAAATTAAATATTTAATGGGGGCTCTCATACAACAAACGTGTTTTTTTTCGGCGTTTTTGCCTTGTGGTACGGAACCCTTCGTGTGCGAGTCCGACTCGCACTTGGCCAGTTTTTTATTTAAATTATTTTTTTTATTTTTCTATGTTTGTGCAATAGACAGTCTAGACGCTTACCGCAAGGGTTTGATCGAGGTGGCCCTGGAAAAGGATGTCTGGAAGGAATTGGTGGATGCCTTTGCTCAGTAGTCTGACTGTGCAAGACTAACTAACATAAAAAAAAATGTGCCATAATATTTCGTTTGTGTAGGTAATTATTATCTTTTATCTTCCTGTGTGTTCTAATGTGTTAACAACTCAAATATTCCTGATTCCACCTAGCTGGATTTCATATCGGTAGTGACAACTACCAAAAAAAAAAAATCTGTAAGTTATGATTACCGATTTTTGGTGCAAACTTTACACAACAATCCTTTTTCGAACAACGCAACGGTAACAATAAACTAAAAAGCATTGAAAAAAATTAATGACTTTCAAATCATCTTTATTCAATCGAGACTCATGAAATATGCATGACACAATGCGTCATCAAAAAACAATACAGACTTCAAGCAATTAAGTTTTTAAAAGATTCTTGAACAAAATAAATAAATAATTACTACCACAGCTTTCTACACATCATCATCTGCCTTTTCCCAACTATGTTGGGGTCGGCTTCTAGTCTAACCGGATGCAGCTGAATACCAGTATTTTACATGGAGCGACGATACCCCTTGGCTTACCAAGGTGTATCGTAGGGGTATCGACTGGTTGTCAGACTTTCGGGCTTCTGACTATCCGTAACGACTGTCAAAGATCCACGAATGGCAGCCGGGACCAACGGCTTAACGTGTTTTCCGAGGCGCGGAGGGGTCAACGGTATGTAAAGATGGTCATCCATCCACAGACCAACCGAGGCAAGCGTAGCTTAACCTGATCGATCGACCTGTGCGGCTGTTATTATTTAGCCACGGGCGCCTCCACAGCTTTCTACACAAACAAAGGAAAAGTCAAAGAGGTTATTACAGATATCAATTAAAAAGAAAATAAAACACATTACCCGTTATCCGATTGCATTATAAAAGAAATTGTCTTTAAAAAGTCTGAAGAAAATTATACAAGTTTCTTGGGAAATAAATAAGGAAATCTTGATGTTAAAAGAGAAAAATTGAAAATGGTTTTCGTCTTACTTTTCCTGTAGAAGATATTTTATATATCAACTCCATTACTAACTGTATAATAATTTTGTAATAGCTCGTATTTGTGGTTCATTTTTATAATGACTGTGGCTAAATCAATGATATTATACTAAAGAGGTAGATATCGCCCTAGCGCGCGCAAATTGTTGCAGACAAATTCAGACAATTGTTGTAGTTTCATTTAGTCGGCTAATAGCAGCGAGCAACACACTACAGATAGCTATCTCTTTCTGTGTCATACGTTCCGTATTATCTATAGCAGTCGTAGTTGAAAACTACTTCCTACACCTTTCTCTATCCTGCTCTGCTTTCGGAGTGCACAGAGGCGTGATGTTGTATTTTAAACAAAGAAAAATATTTTATTTGGGACACGCACAAGAAATACAAACAATAATAATTCACCTTTCAAACGAAAAAAACAAAATCAAAATCGGTTCATCCGTTCGGGAGCTAAGATGCCACAGACAGACACACACACACACACACACACACACACACACACACACACACACACACACACACACACACACACACACACACACAGATAGACACTTCACACTTCAAACTTATAACACCACGTTTTTGCGTCGGGGGTTAAAAAGAAAATAAAATCTAACAAAATCATGAAAACATAAATGAAAGAAAAAATACTATTCAAACTTTAAAGTATAACTAACAAAATAATGAAAAAAAGAAAAACGTAAAAAAAAAAAAAAAAAAAAAGACCCGTGCGAAGCCAAAAAGGCTCCTATCTCAGCATGATGCTACGATATTTGAAAAAAAAAAATACCACAGCACGAAACCTTTAAGTAAAAAAGGGTTTTCATATTACAAGGAACCCCAATCACCGTTAAGAGGAGTACGGACCGGTTGGAAAAGTCAAAATGCTAGCTGTCAATGCGTCTCGCTGCCGACTTTTTGTCGCGTCCAGTCGCAATGTAGTCGCGATGTCGCCTGCCTTAAAAAATATTGCCAACGGTACATAATATGAGAGATTCGCCGTTTATGGCTGTGGGAAATTTTGTTTCTATATGTATAAGCTTTTTTCGGTTCGTTCCCACGGGAGATTCAAAGAAAAACATGATGAATCGGTATTCAATTTTATGGGGCAACAGTGCAATTTAAGTTAGTTCTGTTTGACTTCTAAATTACATTTTAAAATATTTTTAGTAACAAAAAGGTAAAAACATAGTAAAAAATATAATAAATAGTAGCTCACCGGTATCGGGAAAAGGGTCCAAGCTACCAGCGGTCAGGACTCGAAATAAACATTGCACACACGGCGACATATCAACAAGTACAAGCTAACCTCTTATTGCACGGCAAGCCAAACCAAACGGCAAACACAGCTCACCTTCCGATCAGGCCCGTGCCGGACGGCGCGTACGTGTTCCACGCGCGCCTCAAAGAGATGTCAGCAACAGAGAAGGGGCCTGAAGAAGCCTGCCGGGGCATCGGGATTGTCCGAAAGGGTTACCGCTACCCCGGAACAAAAAGGCTAAGGAAGGAACATGGGTGGGTTTTAGTCAGTAAGAGTCTGACAATCCCTTCCGCTCCACCCAGAGCGGGAGGAGTCATTTGATGATTTCCCACCCGAAAAAAAAAGCCAAACCAAACACAGATTTCTTTAACACCATATATAAAATTCAAAATGCTGACTGACTGATATATCAACGCACAGCCTAAACCGCTGGTCCTAGAGACATGAAATTTGGAGGGTGTGTTCTTTGTGAAGAGTAGGTATCACTAAGAAAGGGTTTATCGAAATTCCATCCCTAAGAGGGTGAATGGGGGGGTGAAATTTCACGCAGACGAAATCGCGGACAGAAGCTAGTTTAACATGACATATTATCACGCCTGTAATAACCAAAGAGTTAGGCAGAGGTGTACCTATAGTATACTCACATTTTGCAAGTTATGTTTAGGTCCCATATAATAGGGGGCGAGCCTATGTCCTATGAGAGCAGTGGTGGCCAAGTGGTAACGGCCGCCACTTACGAGTAGGTCGTAGGTTCGAACCCAGACAGGCGCTTTACTTTGTGTAAATTATTTCATCACCACTGCTCTCAAAACGGCTCAAAACGGTGAAGGAAAACATCGTGAGCAAAACCGGCATATCCTAGAACCAAAAATTCGAAGACATGTGACATCTGCCAATCCGCACTGGGCCCGCGTGGTGGATTAAGGCCCACTCCCTCTCACCGAGAGGAGGCCTGTGTCCCAGCAGTGGGAACATTATAGGCTGATTATGGTTAGCCTATTGGTATCAACCGGCCAAAACCGGCTGCTAATAGAAAATTCAAGATGACAAAACCCAATAAAACTTTGCCCGACCAGGGAATTGAACCCAGGATAGCGCTAAACGAGACAGGTACTGTTTTACACTTAAGGGGATCTGGCACAGGCAACTGAAGGATCACGGGTGGGCAGTAAGAGTCTAACACTCCCTTCCGCTCTGCCCAGAGCGGGAGGGGTCATTTGATGATTTCTCACCCCAAAAAAAAGAAAAAAAAGGGGGATGCGCTCTAGCGGGATAGTCCGAAAGGGTTACCGCTACCCCGGAACATAAAGGGCTAAGGAAGGAACTCGGGTGGGTTTTTGTCAGTAAGACTCTGACACTCCCTTCCACTCCACCGAGAGCGGGAGGGGTCATTTCATGATTTCCCAACCTAAAAAAAAAGGGGGGGATGGGCTACGTATTGATGATTTTTATGATTATATTTCTATCTAAATAAATATTTGTTATGGCCGCGAATCATATTTAGTTCAACACACAACCTGACCTGATGCTGACCTGCAAATTGCAAAAACCTTAGAAAAAAAAATTCGGGCTACCCTGACGCTTTCACCTTAACAAATCTGACGCTTTCGCCTAAATAAATATTATTTAGTTAAATCACGTATGTACAATGCGTCAATATAATACTACTGATCGATTCTTTATACATTAGATCCAATAAATATTAATAGAAAGTGACGTATAGCTTTCCAAAAATAATAACAAATGAGCGCAGTTGTTGATATCAGATGATATCATATTACATGGCGATGAGCATCGACATACTTGATTACGTACAGCTAGCGTGGTTTACCGTTACCAGTTTTTAGGGTTCCGTACCCAAAGGGTAAAAACGGGACCCTATTAGGGCCTGTGGACATCACGTTTTTTAAACGCGCCGTTGACGCGCGTTTTAGAATCGTGTGTTGACGGCGCGCTTTTATCCTACAGAAGGTCTACAGGCTGCGTCTGACTCGCGTGCGTATCGCGTCTGTATCGCTACAAACGCAAGTCAACGGCGCGTTTAAAAAACGTGGTGTGCACAGGCCCTTACTAAGACTCCACTGTCCGACTGTCCGTCTGACACCAGGCTGTATCTCATGAACCGTGATAGCTAGACAGTTGAAATTTTCACAGATTGTGTACTTCTGTTGCCGCTATAACAACAAATACTAAAAACAAAAAAAAAGGGGGCTCCCATACAACAAACGTGTTTTTTTCGGCGTTTTTGTCTTGTGGTACGGAACCCTTCGTGTGCAAGTCCGACTCGCACTTGGCCAGTTTTTTATTTTATAAGTATCACAGTTATCCTTTAATTAATTATTAGAAACTAGTCGTTAGCAGCGGTTTTACCCGCATTTTAGGAGAACTATTAATGTATCGGCCCCTTAGAATGAGTCCTTTCGGAGCAACTGTTCTGGTAATAAACCTAAACTTCGGCAGTCTGCTGTAAACATAAAGAAGTTAACCGAAGTCAACCGTTAAGTATGCACTGTAAGTTAAATTGCTATCTGGTCCAAGTTATGGTTCAACTGAACTAGGGCTGCCATCCGTCCGGATTTCCCCGGATTTGTCCTAGTTTGGCGTCCGGGGAGCGTCCGGGCGGGGGGCCCTTAACCCTTAGTATGCCGGAAAGTAGATCTACGCGAGACACAATGGCTTTTTAATTGTGTCTGTAATACGAGCGGTTAAAAAGTGTCCTGTGTGACTTTCTGTGTTAAGGGAAATTTGACTTTGAATGACTTGTAATAAATTAAAGCATAAATCATAGTTAAAAATTCGCCGCGCGGCAAACATAACCGTGTGCTCGTGACAATTCTTAATTTGCTTTCGATTTACTTTTTTTATTTTCATTGATGCCTGTTATGAAGAGCGTTCCTAATTATTTTTGTTACCAGAATACCTCTCACATAGAGAAGAATGTATAATTGATTAATAAATTAAGCGTTTCATTTGTATTGTTGAGGTTTATGTTGATATTCTATAAATAAGAAAAAAAATATGATACTTAACGATGTTTTTATTTTATTTTAATTATTTTTTCGAGGGCGTCCGAGGATTTTTTTTTTATTTCACCCAAATGTCCAAATTTTGAAGTTTTTATCCGGGGTCCGTCATTTAGGTGATGGCAGCCCTAAACTGAACGGACAATGTCGGGAAAAGTTACTAACTTTCTTGTACGGATGCGGATGGGAAAAAAAGTTTGTGAGAAGATGGCGGTTATTTTATTTTTAACGTTGGAAGTTATTAATGGCCGCGGCTGTTAGAACTTTAATTTCAAAGGCAATTTTAAGTCTTCCGCAGACTGCCGCGACGCGACTCTGGTGGTACAATTTCTATTTACACCTCATGGTAATTTAATCTGCCTATCTTTCCCCACCTGCCTAGCCTTTTCCCAACTATGTTGGGGTCGGCTTCCAGTCTAACCGGATGCACCGGAATACCAGTATTTTACATGGAGCGACTGCCTAACTGACCTCCACAACCCAGTTACTGGGTAATACGATACCCGTTGGTAAGACTGGTTGTCAGACTTTCGGGCTTCTGACTGTCAAAGATCCACTAATGACAGCCGGGACCAACGTCTTAACGTGCTTTTCTGAGGCACGGAGGGGTCACGGTATGTAAAGACGGTCACCCATCCACAGACCAACCGCGGCATGCGAAGCTTAACCTGATCTATCGACTTGTGCGGCTTTTATTATTTAGCCACGGGCAATTTTATTTAATATTTTTAATTAAAATGATCGACCCGTAAAATTCAATATTGAAAGTGGACCTCACAGTGAACTGCAATTAATCTGAAAAATGCCTAATTAAAACGCTTTCAAACAGATTGGTGATCGAAAGTTTTAGAAAAACAGATTTTGATGACATTTTACACACAGATAGCCACGATTAATAAACTTGAAGACGTTGACAACAACCATGGTGTAAAATTTAATCAAAATAAAATTTAGCTTTCCAATAAAACAATATTTCATCATAAAACTAATTTACAGTCTGTATCCATTAAAACCACTTCTAATATTTTCATCAACTCCGACTTACAAATTGGTTAAAATTAATATTTCGACATTGAAATTTGAAATAACAAAGTCAAGTCAATAAATTGAAATTGTTTGAAAATTATTTTCGTCCAAATATTTCGCAGGAAACCTGATCCTTTAGGCGAATTGTTGGTTCAAAAATACTTAGTATCTATACATATAATAAATCTGTAGAAGGGTCAATTCTGTACATTGAAAATATTGAAAAAATAAATAGCGGGGGGTGTTGCTGGATCGATACCAAACCCAAATATGTGATTAAAAAAATTTTTGTCTGTCTGTCTGTCTGTCTGTATATGCAGGCATCACGTGAAAACTAACGGTTCGATTTCGATGAAACTTGGTATAATTATACCTTATTATCCTGGGCATAAAATAGGATACTTTTTATCCTGAAAAAATACGTAGAAAAAAAAATCATATTTTTCGGTTTTATTCATAGACGTTGTTCTGTAGAACCGCGAACACACGTTGCATTACCCGTAGTGGATAATTTTCCATTTCAATTTAAGAGAATACGGTTTCCTGTAGCTTTGTGTTACGCCATGACAATAAATAAGGCTCAAGGTCAGACCCTAGGAGTTGCTGGCGTTGATCTTACCGCGAGTTGTTTTTCACACGGGCAACTTTACGTAGTTCTTTCCCATGTGATCAGTCCAAGAAATCTTCATGTTCATATTCCGAACGAGCTCACTAACAATGTTGTGTATGCTGAAGCTCTCAATTAACTTTCTGTCGCATTGTCACGATCACTTTTTTATTATTGCAAACTTTTCGTCATTGTCAGTAATTTACTGCTACATGCTACTTATCAAGGTCGGAATTACTATGAAAAAAATACTTACTACAGAACGCGAGCTCAACAGCAGTAGCTCAATAGAGGAATCTCCTTAATTATTATAGGCTTAGCCGTATTTGGGTCCAATAGATATTTATAAGATGTCATTGTCAGAGTTACTCAAAATGGAGAAATAAACCATCCACGCGAAGACCGACATCCGCGCGGACGGAGTCGCGGGCGGAAGCTAGTCGATAATAATGTTGTACACAATGGTCCAATATTGGCCACACTTCGCTCTATTATGTGGTAAGATCCCCATTTTTTGTTGACTCTGTAACCGGTAAAGTGATTTCTCTTTGGTAATGGGAAATCGAGTATGAGGCAGAAAGTTTTATAATAAACACCAAATCCTTCAGGTGTCATCCTAAAGTACCTACACACCTACTACTTCATAAGGTCGCGTGGTCGTTACTGGCATTGGTTGCCTGAAAAAAGTTGCCCCTAATTGCGTAACAATCTTTCAATCGCAATCCGAGGGTTTCGGAGACCCGGCCCTGGTGCAAGCCATGGTCCGGGGCGAGGGGGAGTGGGAGGCAGTCACCTCCTTCTGCGAAGCAGTCATGCTAGCGAAGGAGGTGGCGGGACGGTTCAGGGAGAGAGCCTCCCGTCTCAGCCGCCGCGGGGGACGCTCCCGGCGTCGGGAGCCGCTTGACGACTCCCGGCCACCGTAGGCGCGGGCCTGCGAGCGGAGAGTAATGGGTAGCTCACCATCCGATCAGGACCAGGCCCGTGCCGGACGGCGCGTACGTGTTCCACGCGCGCCTCAAAGAGATGTCAGCATCGAGGAGGGGCCCCTTGGGGCTGAAGCCTGCCGGGTCAGCGGGATTGTCCGAAAGGGTTACCGCTGGCCCGGAACATAAAGGGCTAAGGAAGGAACACGGGTGGGTTTTAGTCAGTAAGAGTCTGCCACTCCCTTCCGCTCCACCCAGAGAGGGAGGAGTCATTTGATGATTACCCATCCGCAAAAAAAAAAAGGGTTTCGGAGACAATTTCTAATCCATTGCCTCACGGGTTTGAAAACTTCCTCTATTCAATAACGTAAATATCGCAATGAATGTGGCTCGATTATCAAAATGCGATCGATTACCATTTTTTCCCCCTATTTACGAAGATTTAATAATTATGCACAGTTGCAAAGTGGCTTTGATTATGAAAATCTAGCTGCATTTCTTTGGATAAGTTTTAAACCAGTGAAACCCCGTCTCTGGCTTTGATTTTAATTTTCAGAAAGTATTTTAGAAGTGAAAACTTCTTTAAGCGCTTTGGGCATATTTTGAGGTGGGAAAAAACCATTGAACTTGCGTCACTGTTACCGTAAGCGACACCGCGCGTGTTTTGTTAATAAGACGATTCAAAAAATACCCGCTTCGGATGTGTTCGGCTGTCCTCGAGATGTACTCGGTTCGGTGTCCGATATGTCAGTGAGGTGGTAAAGTATTCTGTTTGTGTTTTGTTTTCACTTCTATCGGTACTCCCCAGAGTGCCAATGTTTTTTAAATATATTTTTCATCTCTTTCATCGGAAAATGCTAACAATCACAACAGATTGTTTCAATTTTGGCCTGAGCCCAAGAAAACGCTCGTAGGATCGAAGTATTAACTTTGGTTTGGATGAATAAATGTATTTATTTTTCTTTCTTTTCGGTACTAAGTCTTCAGAGATTTACTCCCTAAGTTCCCACCAGTTACTGAGCTACCTACTCTATTGACCCCATAAAGGCCAACGACCGTACTTTCCCAAGCTTTACTTGCGAACCGTACAAAAAGGTTTCTTACCGAAAACGCATTGAATTGAATGCCGACATTGCGGACGTAATGCCTTATAAGGGTTGCCATGAATTAAAAAAAGGCTCAGCACCGTTTAAACTTTTAAAGTAGTCTTAGTTTTTTTTTAAGGTCGGGTTCTGTGACGATTTCTCCTGTAACAGAACTATATTTTGAATGCCCAACCACACTGTGGTCCTTCAGACTATATTTCGGCAATGGCGGCAAATCTCAAAGGAGACTAGCTTTCGGCGCGGGAGTTATTTTAGTGCACAAGTGTTTGCGCAGGCACAGATGCACTCTCTCTTCCCTCGCTCTCATAGTCCGATGGGACGGCAATCTGACACAACCGGAGAGAGATCAGGCACAGGACCAACGGCTGCTTTCCAAACTTACGAACTCCGGGCTGCTACTACGTAATTTCTAATGGAAAAACACAATAGCGCTTTGCCCGACCTGGAATCGAACCTAGGACCCCACGCTCAGCAGTCAAGCTCGCGACCACGAGACCAACGGGGCAGACACACCACACTACAGTGAAGGTGAAATGAATGATTAGCTAACGTATTATATACTGAAACCTTCCTAAAAGTATGTAGATCAAATTTATGAAAGAATTATCAAAATTGGTTCAGAGGAGAATCGCGGACATATATACATACATAAGGGTCGCGTACCTCCTTTTTTTAAAGTCGGTCAAAAATAAACGAAACTCGAGCAAATCAAAATTTTCTAGATGTTTTTTTTTCCAAAGATTTCGGTTTACAACCGTTCGTTCGATGTTTCATTATTTCGTCGAGTTTCCTTATTCGCCAAATGTTTTGTTTTCGGTACAGTTTCGTTTTTACTGAAGTTTCAAGTTTTTCCTAAATAAAGAAAATGTATAATGGATTTCGTGACGAGGACAAAAACTATTTTTCCTAAAAGTCATTCTAGTTTCGATTTCGCAACCAATTTAGGGAATGATTGTTTGGGTAACCAGTCGGAACTAACCTCTTGATAGATGAGACGTTCTATATTGGCCAATGACGGAAGGAATTTCTAGGTTAGGGACAAAACAATTTCACGTTTGTGTTCTCAAAAGAATTAGGCGGAACTGTACCTGTCTATAGTAAACTCACATTTCGCCAGTTAAATTTAAATCCCGCGTCATAGAGGGCGAAAACAATTTTGTATGTAGGACTAGCAGCGCCACGCGGTTTCACCCGCATAAGTGTCGATCCAGTAGGAATATCGGGATAAAAACTATCCTATGTCCTTCCCGGCGATGCAATCTATCTCTCTGCCAAATTTTATCGAAATCCGTTCAGTGGTTTAGGCGTGAAAAGGTAACATACAGACAGACAGACTAGAGTTACTTTCGAATTTATAATATTAGTATGGATGCATGGAAACATTCGTTGGATTGGCAGTTGTAATTTAATATCAGCTTTTAGTTAATCACACTTATCACCTTTACAATCGTCTTTTGTTTCTCTCCGCTTCTCCTCGTCTATCTCCGTACGTTTCGTTTGGAAACTATTATGTAGACTAGTTGGCGAATTTCACCGCCTTAAAATAAATAAAACCGATCCATACAAAATCTATGAGATTTTTTCCTTTTTTTGTGATTTTCCCCATGTTTTAATAGTTATTCTGCTATTTGGGGTAGAGACAAATCCAACAAACCAAAGATCATAAAAATCGGTCCCGTGGTTCTTGAGTTTTAAATGGTGTAACTAATTCGACTTCTTTTATAAAAAAACAGATTAGAAAAAAGAAATAACATCAGTTTAGAAATAACATGGAATTTTCACAGAATCGACTAAAAATTCTAATTACCTTATATTAAAAGATAACATTAAGCTCACACATATTTATCACAGAACTTATTGCAAATCAGTAAAGTTCTTCAGTGGAAGTGTACTCTTTTATATAGCTGCTCACTTTTGTACAGCTGATCACTTTTGTATAGTAGTTCTGTTTTGTACTCATTTCTTTAAGGTTTACAATAATATTGTATCCAACGACGAATTGTAGGTATCCAAGAAACACGCGCAAAGAAATTCGAAAAATCAATTAGGGAACCCCAAAACCCAGCACGAAGACTGTTGAATGAGCATCCGAGAAAGATGCTCATCCGTTTCACATTTAGCTTGTTTAACTTAAAGACCTGAATGAAAAATACATTAAACATTTTTCCTTTTACCATTGCGCGGTAAGAAAAAGTTGCAGTTCTGGCTTCACGAATTTTATTATACTTTTTGCGCATTTAATTGTCCTGCTTCGTGATCGATCGGTTTGGCACTTCGGGTTTTTTCGGAGTCTCCGATGTTGATGGTAATTGTGTGTTCCTTTTTGTTTTTTTGTTTTCGAGTACTGTTATAGTTTCATTCAATTGTAATGTGTGGTAGGGGCAGGTTTTTGCTAAGATCGTAGTATGACATATTTTAAATTGATGTTGTTTTGTTTTTTTAAAGGAGTATGTGCAGGTGGCTTTCTGTATTTTCCTGCCTAAACGCATGGGAAGAAGACGTCAATTTACGTATGTGCTATTTTGGCTGCTTACTCCATTCCATCATCATCTGCCTAGCCTTTTCCCAACTTTGTTGGGGTCGGCTTACAGTCTAACCGGATGCAGCTGAATACCAGTATTTTACATGGAGCGACTGCCTATCGTACCTCCACAACCCAGTTACTGGGTAATACGATACCCCTTGGTAAGACTGGTTGTCAAGACTTTCGGGCTTCTGACTACCCGTAACGACTGTCAAGTGTTTTGGCTGCTTACTCCGTGCTGTGCTTCCTCGGCAATATGTGGACCAATTGGAGCATTAGTGGCCCAGCGGTAACGGCCACGACTTACCAGTGGTCGTAGGTTCGAACCTGAGCAAGCACTCAACTTTGGGTAAATTATTTCATGACCATTTCTTTCAAAACGGCGAAGGAAAACACCTTGAGGAAACTGGCATGTCCTAGAACTAAAAATTTGCAGACATGTGACACTCACCAACACGCACTGGGTGGTGGCTGCAATAAATCAATTTTCGAAATGTACAGAATGAATGTTCATTAAATTATCTATACAATGGTATATAAATTAAGTAGGTTCTGTGTACTAGCAAGAGTAGGTGTAACAATAGAAACAGTTAATGAACGGAGACAAAAAAAATCGATCGTAAAGCACTCTGTAATGCTTCGCATTATGAGTCCTAAAGTTCATTTCAAATAAACTTGCGATAAAGTTTGTTCACCTCCTTCTACTAAAATACTTCATACAGCTTGGTTACAATATTCTTATAGAGGTAAGAGGAACAGGGTGTAAAGTTCACTTATACTATATGGAAAAGGGAGGATCCTCCGACCAGACGGGTGTAGTGTCTGGCGAGCAACTTCCCGATGATTCATGTCGGGCCGTTCTATCTAAGCTAGTTGCGCGGTAAACTCTGCTTGCGAGATGCAGGATTTTGCGTGACGTCAGTATGACGCGTTATTCGCATGTGGCGTTGTAGATACCGCTACATATTATTTGCCAGTGACCCCAAACTAAACAGTTAGTCTGCAAATGTAGTTGTTATTGGTGTTAAGTCATGACAACTTAGGTACTATAGGCCGACCGCTCAAGGGGCGTACAGAACCTAAACGCAAGTTTTAGAAACAATAAAAGTTTATGATCGGCTACATTAAACAAAATCAGAAAAATATATGATATTCTTCAGGATATATGCTAGGTAGATAGTGCGTTGAAAACATAATACAACTAATTTGATACTATAGAAAAAAAATTAAGAAGATACCTCTAAAAACTTTCTTTTTACAAAAATACCATAGGCATTAATACACATAGGTACCGACATACAATCATTATGATTTTTTGTCAGATTATTCTACAAGCAACATTCTAAATCACTAGTGTTTTAATTTTTTAGTACAAACAATAGATTTTTTGTAAATAGATAATTGCTTCATCATCATCATCTGCCTAGCCTTTTCCCAACTACGTTGGGGTCGAGGTCCAGTATAACCGGATGCATCTGAATACCAGTATTTTACATGGAACGACGAGGTCTGTGTGGTGCCGGACTTAAATAATACCACCACCCCTTACTTCCCGTGGGTGTCGTAAAAGGCGACTAAGGATCGTACCGGAGAATGGGCAGCAGCGTTCTCTATGTATTCCACCACCATACCATACTGCGATCGCCAACCCGCCTGCCAAGCGTGGCGATTATGGCAAACCCTCCCAAAATTGGGGGAGGCCTGTGTCCAGCAGTGGACGTCTATCGGCTGAAACGACGAACGACATGGAACGACTGCCTATCTGACCTCCACAACCCAGTTACTGATAATTGCTTCATACTTTGCAATAAATTACCAGCGTTGTGTCATCGCGCTTCTCTTTCTTTTCTGTGCAGTCCGACAAAGACCGCGCTTTAGGTCACGCCTTAACTGAGACGTTGCCTGAGGTAGCAGCGCGGTGCGGGAGGGGTGTGGTGACGTGATGCGAGAGCTCAGTGATTCGTCAACTTGTGACAATTATCACCCCTCCCGCACCCCGCAGCTACCTCAGGCAACGTCTCTGTTAAGCGGTCGGCCTATAATTTCATTTTTATTACGATCCTTTTCACATAAAGAAAGGTGTGATCATTAGCAACTGCACGACTATTTCCTCCATTTAAGGCTGGCTAGTTTCTAGGTGCACAGCGCAAATGCCTTCTGACCTTACAGCCTCTAGGAATACACAGTCGATAAATGAAAAACGATTGTTAAATAATGGTGATTTAAGTAGGTAAGTTGCAATACATAATTTGAATTGAATTATTGTAGATATGATTAAAGTCTATACCATAAATAAATGCAAAAAATTAAAATTGAAGTGTATTTTGAATGTCAAAATAATAGATTTTTACTAAATGCTTATGAAGGTATATATGTTACGGGCAACGTGATTAACTGGGCATTATTAATAAGGACCGGCCATTATTAATAATGCCCAAGAGCGATGGGCAAAGTGATTAATTTATCACTTTGACCGGCCATTATTAATAATGCCCGACGGCCCGTGGTCCATGTAATAAGTCAGTGTTTGAAGTAGCTTGAATTTATCACTTGGACCGGGCAGTATGAATAATTCCCTATTTGTAGCCGGGCAATGTGATAACCCTCGACCAGACGATCAACAGCCTTCTTCTGAATTGGAACAACATTCTGCCGGTAGTCTACCAGAAAATCAGCAACCCACTGTGAGTGTGGACATAATAAATGAAAACCCGCGAGCAGCCGATCAACAGTCTTCTGCCGATATAAGCAATCATTCTCCTGCCCTTATCTCAATTTATTTGGGGTCGGCGCAACATGTCTTTTTCTTCCATACTTCTCTATTAGTCGTCATCTCGGTAGTCACCCCCTTTCTAACCATATCATCATTCACACATTCCATCCATCGTTTCTTTGGTCTTCCCCTACCCTTATAGCCATCGACATCCATACTCAAAACTCTCCTCATGACATTTTCCTCATTTCTTCGTAACACATGCCCATACCATGACAACCGATTCCCACGCAACTTTTCAGTTACCGGTGCCACTTTCAAACTTCCTCTTATGTACTCATTTCTTATTCTTTCCATTCGTGTAACACCACACATCCCTCTTAGCATTCTCATCTCTGCTGCATTCAATTGCGTTTCATTCATCCCTTTTGTGGCCTAACATTCTGAACCATACAAGATAGCAGGTCATGGTTTTATATATCTTCCCCTTAAGTTTAAGGGGAATGCGGGAGTCGCAGATTGTTCCCGTGACCTGCCGCCATTTCATCCATCCAGTGTTAATTCTGTGCTTAACCGTCCGATCTACTTCGCCATCGCTTTGCACGAGTTAACCGAGGTACCGAAAGTCGGAACAGACTGGAAGAAGTGCACCATCAAGTGCTATAGCTCCAGAATTGGAGAGACAGCCGAAATCGCAGAACATATATTCGGTTTTGGTTCTGCTGATTTTTAAGCCAACGTTCTCCAGCTTCTGTTGCCATTTCTCTAATCTGCTCTGGATCTCAGGTCCATCTTCACCGACAAGGACAATGTCATCGGCAAACAACATGCACCAGGGTGCCTCCTTCTGGATATCCAACGTAGAAGCGTCCATAATCAATAGGAAGAGGTAAGGACTTAAAGCCGATCCCTGGTGCAAGCCTACAGCCACACTGAACTCGTCGGTATTGCCGGCAGCCGACCGCACGTAGGTACGAGATTGACTGTACATAGCATTTTTAATAAACAAAAACACTACAGTTCACCTAGTTTATTACTTTGCCCAAGATAGGGTGGGCATTATTCATAATGGCCGGGAAAAGTGATTAATCATGCTGTTTTAATCACATTGCCCAATTGAGTCGGGCATTATGAATACAGACCGGCCATTATTAATAGTGCCCGGACTTATCAAATTGCCCGTAACATATACACTACTTACATACAACAAAAAACAATTTTTAAATTTGTTGTGTGTCTATCTGTTTGTTCCGGCTAATCTCTGAAACGGCTGGACTGATTTTGGTAAAATTTGTTATGGGGATAGTTGGAACCCTGTAGAAGAGCATAGGCCTTTTACCGACATACAACGCGGGCAAAGCTGCGGGCGGAAGGTAGTATTGAATATTTTGATCATCATCATCAAATCAACATTTCCTCGTTGTCAAACCAAAATCTGCTATGTGCCGTTTTTTGAGGTTTCAAGATTTTGACCACAGCTTATAGGTCACTGCCTTATTTCTCATATAAAAGAACTGCAATTTGCTTATGACCACTAGTTGTGGAACTATGGCCTCAGAATAAAATGTGCTATGTGCAGCAGCTAAAACTTTGTCAAACTTTCTTTTGTCAATATCTCAAAAGTATACTTTTTGCACATAGCAGGTTTTGGTTTGACAACGACGATTTTCTAAAAATTTCTTAAATATTTTCTAAATTATGTTAATAGAATATTCCTCAATAACTTTTATCTATCTGCATTCTACATTCATTCATTCTTCAATACAAAAACTAAATCGATTATTAACAATTGTTTGTTCTTCCGAATAAAAATAAAAGAAAACAACTCTTCGATATCATTGAAGAAATATAAAAACCGGTAAATAGGCAATGAAAATTGAACACGACCACTTTACCGATTAATTAATAAATTAACGAGGCGATACATCGATTAAATAAAAATCAACGGTATAACGAATCGATTTTTTGTATCGATTATTATTTTAATCGGTGAATGAAGCTTACGGAGCCTGTCAATTGATGCGCATGGATCTGCGTTTGCGCAGGTACAAAGGGACGTAACTTCGTTTTATTGGTGGGTTGTTCAGTTAGCTTATAGATTTCTGAAAGGCGTTTCAATGTATCGTTTAGATTTATTACAGTACAAGTGGGTGAAGAGACGTTGGACGATCTGCTGGCTTTCTTTATTTTCTTTCTTGAGTTAGGTCTACAATAAAAGACTGGGGTTTGTTTCTTTTATGTATAGGTACGTACTTAGCGTTGGTTTAAAAAGAAAAAAATAAGTAAGATAATTATTTAAAACTAGCAGCGCCCCGCGGTTTCACCCGCATAATGCCTCGGCCACGAAAATAACGCCACGCTTGAGGCGTCAATCCGCTACAAGCGTTATTTCTAAGCGTCAAAAGCACGGCCACGAACTTCAAATGTTCGCCTGTAGCGTGTACGTCGGTGGGAGAATGAATCAGTACAGTACAGAAAAGGTAACATGCTCTGTGAGTACAGAGTACCTAAGTACGCGTCAACATTATACGTGAAAATGTTGCTGTCAAAAATACCTATAATTATATATTGTTAATACATCAAAAAGAATTATAATTTCTTCCCACAATTTTTTTACAACATTCCTAAACTTATGTTGCAGATGTGAACTCATCCATAACGCAGGTCGATTTTGGATTGCAGTGATCAATATTCATATTAGATTAGTTACTATAAACGCGACAAAAACAAAACAATTTTGTTTTAGACGCCGACGCGCGGAGCGACCGCTTCTATCGGAGCGCGTGGAGCGTCTGTTTCGTGTACACTGTGGAATGTTCTCATACAATTGTTTTCGACGCTCATAAAAAACGCGCGTCGGATCATCCAACGCTCGTGCAAATTCGCTCGTAGCAAATTTCGCTGCTGCTTGCAGCGCTACTTTGTGGTCTTGTCCATAATAGACAATACATTTGTTTTTGACGCTCGACGCTGATGCTTGCAGCGCAAGGCGAATTCGCTTGCAGCGTCACATTCCGTGGCCCTCGGGTAAGAGTCGATTCCGTGTGAATATCGGGATAAAAACTATCCTATGTCCTTACTCTGGGCTCAAACTATCCCTAGACCAAATTTCATCTAAATCGGTTCAGCGGTTTAAGCGTGAAGCACACTTTCGCATTTGTAATATTAGTATGGATAATCAGCTATAAATAAACATTGAATGAACTGTCATCCAATACAGCTTTCACAATAACTTGATACTTTCAAAATGGTTCTCTGGAATTGGCTTCTTATTTTAGCGCCACATTTTTCTACTATGACTCAAACAGAGCCTTACAGCTGGATACTGAAAAAAAAAAATTAAACAAAATTCCCATTCCCACAAAATAGGCTCTGCCAATTCACAAAAAAACCGAAAAACCGGTTAAGTACCAACTGTACTGAATCCAGCATTACATTTATACAATCGACGAGAAATGTTTCCTTTTAAAACGTTTTTTGCCGATCAAGAATTTCTGAGCGCAGCACCCGCGCACTGAATTATGTATTGTGCGCAAGAGTTGATGAGAGCGCGTTCGATATTTGAAATGTGGGTTCCGTTCCTTTTTCAATTTATACCCTTATCTCTGTTGATGATCGGGTATTTGAAAGTGTGATGCGGTTTTATACTATTATTGCCTTTAAGAATTGAAGGCGACCATAAATTCATATAGTGTCAACTTTATGACGTCTTTCAAAGAACTGGTTATTAATTTCGAAATTATAGTTTTGCAACGGAGGCTTACCTACTTTTTCTTTTCTGCCGGCTTTTCTCCATAGGAAACGACCAATAATTGGAACCATGCACCTAGCTTCTGATGTTTCATAAGTGCCCATGTAAAATATTTAGATTTTTGATTTTTAAAAGCTTTAAAACTATTGTCGTATTCTCGAGCCATGCATTGTAACTTGACAAGGGGAACTTCCTCATCGGTTCTTAATTATTAGATTCGTGAATAGAATAATTACGCCTGTCCTTCTCGCTCGCCTGTGATTACTTCCCTAGGAAGTAGTTAAACAACGTATCTAAAAAATCGTTAACCAATTTCTTATAATTATAAAAAAAATGTGATCAATTTACAAGTTAGTTTATATTTTAATAAATATTATTGATACACACTTTTGCATCAATAAAGTTACTAAACTAAACATTTTATGAGTTTGAGAACGTTGTAGACTGTAGATTTGTGGACCATTTTTTTATTTCTATAAGTACCTGGTATTTGTTGACAGGCCTACACTGTCCTCCCCTTGAAAACATTGTAAAAGCCAATTATTTTTGTTTAAAAATAATTGTCTCCGTTTCTTTTTCTCCAGGAAACGACCAATTATTGGAACCGTGCACCTAGCTTCTGACGTTCCATAAGTGCCTATGTAGGTTTATGTGAAATTAAAATATTTTGATTTTGAATTACGTAATAGCTATATCGTCTGTGTCATTCCTAACATTGTTGGTAAACACATTTGATTCACAGCGATGGAATTACAGTTCAATTCAATCGTAGCCATTTGATCTCGACTAAAAATAGATCACCCTTTCATAGAGAGATGCGAATCTAGAATTTTATTAAGAGGATGAGCAGGAATGTCTTTTTTTTGTACCTAAAGTTAGTGAACACAAAAAAAGAAATTGTGACGAACATTGTCAAAGAGGTTTAAATTCAGCAGTCATTGTGGTCGGATTAGTAATATTTGATAAAATTATGTACATAACTTTTCTTGGCCCTTAAATTATATGAAGAATAATATATTATGTGCTTTGATTTTGACTAATTCTTTTTTATTATTTGATTGTAGTGTAGTAGGTAGTCATAGAAGACATACGGCGACATGTATGCATGAACAAAAAAATCGAACACATGTGAAACTCGCACTGGGCCCGCGTGGTGGATTACGGCCCACTCCTTCTCACAGAGCGGAGGCCTGTGTTCCAGCAGTGGGAACAGTATATGCTGATTGTAGTAGTCATAGCAGAAACGAATAATAATCATTGTCATTATCATCATCGTTTTAGTGAAATGTAGTCCACTGCTGAAAATACTAACATTTCATGAACCAACTAAGATAATAATATGACTATTTTCGAGCCCATTATCAATTACGGATTTTGTTTTATTGGCCTCAAAACTTTGATCCTCACTTTGAGGAACCCTAAAAAAGTTACAGAAACATTGGTATTTTCGTTTATTTGCAATAATTAATTCGTTTTTACTGTCCAATGTGAATTAAAATTTAAACAGTCGTAATTATAATTTTCAACAGTGCAACAGAATTTTTTGTGGTCACATTTTGAAACAGTTTTGCTTCTGCATTCGTGGGTTGACCGGTCGTAGTTGGTTTACTTTTTCTAGCCCGATATGGTGCGTTGGAAAAAGGACCAAATATTTTGTCCACGGTTAACAAAGATGGTCCTTTCGAGTACTTATTTATTTTTAAAACTTTAATGTATTTAGTTTTTTTTTGTTGTCATTTCGGTGATCAAAAGCGTTGTTTATCAACTTAAATATTGGTCATTTGCTAACTTAGCTAGATCTTTAGCTAAGTATTATTATTAAAAAATAGGTGCTAAAACACGTATTTTTAAATAAAAGCTTATTATGTTTTTTTTTATTATTATTTGATTTTAGTTTTTAAAAATATCATTATATATTTATTTTTTATATAATAATAAAATAAAATTATAAAAATAAAAAAGACCAATTACGAATTTTTTTGCCCTGACTGTTCAGGGCGATTAATTGCTAAACAAATTGACACCCTTCGTCGACTTGCTACGTGTAACAGCCATTTCATACATCTATCAATGAATGACAGTTGAGATTTGAATATACAAGCAACTTAAGCAGGTAGTCAGATAGGATAGCGAGAAGTTTTCTCAAAGAATTTCGAAACAAAGATTTCAAATGGTTGCATTCCAGTCTAAAAATAAGAAAACCTATGCAAATCCGTTTATATCGTTAGAACCAGACAACAGACGTATCTTGTCCATCACATGTCTTTATGATTGACAGGTGCTCCCATTCCAGGATTTGAAGCTAGTATTTGAAACAATTTTGAGCAAAATTCTTGATGCAAATAGCGTTGTTTATTACGTCTTTGTTTTGACTCAAAATGGAATTACTTAACCGTCGTGGAGGGAGGGAGGGAGGACAAAGGCCTCCCTTCCCTCTTTCCACTTTTCCCGGTCTACTACGATTGTGAGTAAATCTTTTGAGAAGAAGTCCAGCTCATCCTGCCATCTCTTTCTGGGCTCCGACATGCGACAAATGTGGATAGCCCAGTTTCACATTAGTCCAGCAGCTGTGCGGCCAGCGCCCGCTATTTGTGTTTTAAAACTAAGTATAGAGTTTCCTAAAGGCAAACGACAAACAGGCGCGAAAGGCACCGCTCGTTGCGCGACTTGCGGTGCCTTTGTGTCGCGCGCGATTTTATCGCGTGTCGCGCCTGTTTGAAGGTGCCATAATGCGGTCTGTGAGTTTGACACTTAGCCCATTTGTATTTGTATTTGTTCCATAGCGCGTAGGTATTTCTTTTGTCGTGAGGAAAGTTGAGTAAGAATGTGGATGGCTATAAGAGTAGGGGAAGACCAAAGAAACGATGGATGGACTGTATGAAAGAATAGCTGCGGTTTCACCCGCGTAAATGATCGACATTTACATAATCGTCATACTATAAGATCTCTGCCCAAATTAAAATAAATGTAATACTGGCTGTGCCCCGCGGTTTCACCAGCGTAAATGTCGATTCTGTGGGAATATCGAGATAAAAAGTAGCCTATATGTTAATCCAGGGTGTCAGCTAACTCCCTACAAAATTTTTATCAAAATTGGTCCAGCCGTTTGAGCGTGAATAAGTAACAAATATATAAACACATACACACACACTCACGAACTTTCGCCTTTATAATATTAGTGTGATGATATGGTCAGAAGGGGGTGACTACTGAGATGACGACTACTAGAGAAGTAGGTACGTATTGAAGAAAAAGACCCTAAAAAAAATTGGAGTAAGGGCTGGAAAATGACGTGATGATCAGTCGTATTTTTTGAAAATGTATCTCCTCCAGAGTATTATAGTGTGTATAGTGGCACAAGTCGTCGCTCGCATGATTAACAGTCCTATCTCATCTTTCTCATTTTTTAGCTGATTTGAGTTACGACATACTTATACCCCCATACTTCCCGTGGGTGTCGTAAAAGGCGACTAAGGGGCGTACCGGAGAATGGGCAGCAGCGTTCTCTATGCATTCCACCACCATACCATACTGCGATCGCCAACCCGCCTGCCAAGCGTGGCGATTATGGCAAACCCCCCCTTTTGGGGGAGGCCTATGTCCAACAGTGGACGTCTTTCGGCTGAAATGATGATGATGAATGATGAGTTAGGACAACTACATTGTTCTATCCGTGATTGATATTTTGTTGCCTTTCAAAATGGTTATATTTTGAGATCCAAATAACATAAACAAGACGGTTATTGAAAAATGTAAAGAATCACGAATAGAAAAATGTAGAACTTGTCCTAACTCAAATCAGCTAAAAAATTAGAAAAATGAGATAGGATTTTTAACACGCTTTTATTAGGCCGACCTGTATGTAAATAACTATGTAATGGAATCTAAGGAAACTAATTTAACCATCTTCCAAGGGCCGTAGCATAATGAAAATTCGCAGCTGTATGTAGTTTTGATGACAATACAATAATATGGTACTGTCGAACTGATCTGATGATGGAGCCGGAAGATATGAACTGGAACTTCACGAGGGAAATTCGTATCATAGCTGTTTTGGATTTCTTAGAAAAGTCTTGTAATGAACTTTGACCACGGTTAGGTTTCAAGGTCTGATGGTGAAGCCGGAAGATAGGCACTGGCATTCCATGATAGAATATCGTATCATTGTCGTGTTTGCACTTGTGAGAAAGGCCAAGCGTGTCTTTCTAGTGTTTTTTAAACTATTAATTGATTAGGAAGTGTGCGCGGAGACACAGGTGCACTCTCCCTTCCCTCACTCTCAACTGTCCCTTTGGTTTCGTGGTCGCAAGCGCGATTGCTGAGTGTGGGGTCCTGGGTTCGACTCCCAGGTCGGCCAAATTGTTTGAAAATTGTACTTTGCATTCCAAACATTGTTGGTTGTTTTAATTATTTAGTCCTAAATATAGAACAACTCTCTTCAGTAAATAACATTACAATTAAGGGGCTTACATGACCTAAAGCGCGGTCGCTGTCGGACTGCATAGAAAAGAAAGAGAAGCGCGATGACACAACGCTGGTAATTTATTGCAAAATATGTAGCTGTTATTTAATTACAAAAAAAATATTGTTTGGACTAAAAAATTAAAACACTAGTGCTTGAGTATGTTGCTTGTACTGACAAAAAAATAAAGTGATTGTATGTATATTAGTATGGTTTTTATTGTAAAAATAAAGTTTTTAGAGGTATCTTCATGTTTTTTTCTATCGTATCAAATTAGTTGTATTATGGTTTCAATACACTAGTCACACTGTTTTCCTGTGGTCGATCATATACTTTTATTGTTTTTAAAACTTGTGTTTTTTGCGTTAAGGTCCTACAAGCCCCTTAATCTAGAACTCCGTACAGATTTCAAAGTACCATAAGTCACAGAATCGATAAATCAGGGAATTTACGTGGCCACAAAATTAATCTGATCTATTCAACAACGATGCCGGTTAAAAACGTAGGCTCGCCGGTAGCATCCGAAGGATTTGAATATATTTCATATTTATTAGGATAATCCTCTTACGGTGGGCACGGACATGGTTCAGCGGACTGAACTTCGTGATTTGATGTATTATTGAGGCGGTTTGTTAAACGCTGGCTTGGTTGTCTATTTTTAACCGAGTTGAATTTGAAGTCCATTTCGTCCTAGTGCTTTTTAGGGTTATATAGACAGATTACTTTTTTTTTTTTCGGATGGCAAATCATCAAATGACTCCTCCCACTGTGGGTGGAGCGGAAGGGAGTGTCAGACTCTTACTGACTAAAACCCACCCGTGTTCCTTCCTTAGCAATTTATGTTCCGGGCAAGCGGTAACCCTTTCGGACAAACCCGCTGGAGATTACTTTACTTGGACCTACTGTTTTTTTAAGACAGATGTGATAGAAAACGCCGGGAACGGGAACACCCTAGAAGGACATAATTATGGTGGCCTTGTTGGTGATGTTTATTTATTTATTTATTTATATAATACTTTCTTGTACACTAGCGTGCGTGCGTTTATGATCAGGGGGCGTAAAAAGGCCATGTAAAAATAAGTCTAAATGAGTTTTTTTTATTAGCCTTTTCTATCTCACTCCTGGGCAAAGGTGAGGAGTTTATGTGGATTTACTTTATCAGATTTTTTTTTTTAATAGTCTGATAATTTTTTCAGCCAAAAAATCCAGTAACTATACCTAATAACCTCCTGCATTTTATACCTAGACTAGGATTACCTAGTCTAGGTATAAAATGCATTTTGTTAGTTTTATAAGTTTGCATTAGCAAACTTATAAAACTAACAAAATGCATTAAACTTCCTTTCTCACATTTTCTATTTTTTCTCTACGCTTCTTAACTTTGAGAGCCACAGTAAAAAAAGACCCAGTAGTCAGAATTTGATAGAGTATTTGTCGGCAACCGCATAAACCATTGTCGAGTGGAATATTTAAAGAAAATATTTTAATCGTATAAACCGAAGTTTGAAAGATTAATTTAAATTTTTTTTCATTCCCATAAGGGACCGTTCTATACTTCTTTTTAAGGTAGTTTTACTTAGTAAGTAGACGTTATTTATAAGCTTGTAAGATGAGGAATTAGTGAAGTATAATAGAGTGGGTTTTTAGAAAATATTTCATGATTTATTGAAGTTTTTTTATGAAATAACTACTGCTTAAAACGTGTAGTAACGATGTGTACCTACCTATCGTAGATATATCATCCTTTTATTTTTTTAAATAGTAAGCTTCCAACGATACCTCGTTTGTCAAATTATGACAAGAAGTTTAAAAGTTATGAGGGAACAGATGAATACATACAGGTCAAAAAATTAACCCTTCTTCGTAAAAAGAACACTGATGAAAACATTTTATCATATTTTACCTTACTGCACAGATTTTAAGACTAAAAGCCTTTGCCGCTGTAGGTGGATAAATTGGTTGAAAGGTTTCCTTACCTGAAACAAAAATGAAAACAACGTTTATTTTCTAAACAAGAACAACATTTTCTCATTTAACATTTTTAGGTAAGATTAGTTACAATATTTTTTACCGACCACAAATATTTTTTTACAGTACCTTACTTTTTACCGCTCTTTTCTGGTTGTTTTTAATGTAACTGTGTTAGTTTTAAATGCTCCATTTTTAAACTACATGTATTGGCTGCCAGTCTCAAAAAAAAATATTTAATTTTTTTTTTGAGTTTATAAAGCAAGAAGGTAGTGCATTCTACGCGTTTTTTTCTTTTTGAGTTTAAAAAGGAAGAAGGTAGTGCATTCTACGCGTTTTTTTCCATGTGATTTCCAATATTTCCAGGCTGATTGTACCGGTTGAATGCCGTAATTACAGAAACAATTAAACAGCCATTGTGTCTTACGTGGATCCACGTTATACGAAAAGCGACCAAAGAACTGGGGGCCTAAAAAGGCCACTTTGGCAGAATCATAAAAGGATAACATTATCGCGAAGACAGTCCATGTTTTTCTTTTTTTCGCTGCACTACGTGGGTATAATCAAAGAGTTTGGGATTGGATTTGGATTGGATTGATTGGTATTTTAGCACAGACAAAAAAAAAATAACTGAAAAATCCATTACCAGTGGGATTTAACACGATTAACTTAACAGTTAACTGTCCATGTTATCCTTTTATGATTCTGCAAAAGTGGCGTTCTTAGGCCCCCTGAAAGCTCATCATCATCATTATTTCAGCCGAAAGACGTCCACTGCTGGACATAGGCCTCCCCCAAAAGGGGTGGGTTTGCCATAAACGCCACGCTTGGCAGGCGGGTTGGCGATCGCAGTATGGTATGGTGGTGGAATGCATAGAGAACGCTGCTGCCCATTCTCCGGTACGCCCCTTAGTAGCCTTTTACGACACCCACGGGAAGTATGGGGTGGTGCTATTATTTAAGTCCGGCACCACACACACAAGTCCGGCACCACATAGACAGTTAAGTGAACCTGAAAGTTAAGTGACCATTCTTCATTAATACAGTCGTGCCAGCGACACGAAGAAGAAGAAGTGACCATTATTTTGGTGATGACAATAGTCGACCTCACTTTTCGTCAGTGGGAACACTATGAGCTCAGCATAACCAGCCAATAATGCTCCCAATGTTGGGACACAGGCCTCCTCTCGGTGAGAGGGAGTAGGCCGTAATCCACCACGCGGACCCAGTGTGGGTTAGTAGTAGTACATGTCACATGTCTTCGATTTTTTTGGTTCTAGGACATGCCGATTTCCTCACGACGTTATGCTTCACCGTTTTGAGAGCAGTGGTGATGAATAATTTACACAAAGTAAAACGCCTGTCTGGGTTCGAACCTACGACCGTGTGTTCGTTGGTTCTGCATTTTCGTTTTTTGACACCGACTTTCGAAATTAAAGTTATTTTTCACTTTGTAGTGTTTTTTTTGGAAGTCAGTTGGTTTTTTTTTTTCTAAAAAAAAATTTAATTTTTAATTTTTTTATTGTACCTACCTACCCCACACAAATTCATATAACACTACTTGCTATGTGAATATCAGTGACAGGAAGCTTTTGAAGTCGGTTAAAAAACTATTTACCCACCACTACGCCACTCACAAAACCGATCTAATTACCGAAACACCCATCTGTTCTCAAAGGAAGTAAAGTACATCATCTTTAACTTTAAGACCGCTATCAGAGAGGAAAGGCTTGTAAAGTAAATAAAAGAGGCGCAGGCACCTGCCTTCGGACGATAACTATCGTATAAATCAACAGTATACGCTGTAAATCCATCACTGGACGCCCCATAAAAACGACACTGATTTTTAGGGTTCCGTACACTGGTTGGAAGACCTACTACCGTTTATTTATTCGATATGCATTTAAAAAAATAACAGGGACAATTTTTTTTCGTACCTATCTATTTTACTGTGTACCTGCTTTTTATATTTCTATGGTGTGTGTAAAAATTAACATACTTAAACTTAAATATAAAAAATAAAATAAAGAACAAACAGAAGTTTATTTCATTAAGGGCTGATTTTTCCATCGCCAGATAACTTTTATTCGATGAATAAAATTGACGTTTGTCAGTTTTTGTATGAAACAACTGTGAAAATTTCAAAATTATGTCTTGAATAAAGTTGTCATATGATTAAAAAACCAGCCCTTAAATTAATATTGCCCAGAGCTAAATAAAAACTAATTCATCATAGTTTTTTTTAGCTCTGGGCAATATTAATTTAAGGGCTGGTTTTTTAATCATATGACAAAAATAAATAAGTAAAAGTATCTATATCACAGTCGAATGCATTTATCACTTACTGTTACAGTCCTTGTCGAGAGAATGTGTTCCTGACACCAGTGCGACAATTCTAGTAACTAGTAAAGATCAAATTCGCAAAACACGTATTCGTTTGTATGAAACTAACATGTGTCCAGAACGCATTCGCTCGTCTGCCGCACTGTGTAAAAAGTTGGTCAATAGCGAGCTAGGTAAATGTTGAAAATTTCAAAAAAAAAACATCAGTTAAAACTTAAAGTTTTAAGTAAATCTTTTGATGCAAAACAACAAATAACTTTAATCCTAGAGACACAAATGCTTTTTTACAAAAAAAAAGCAACCGACTTCCAAAAAAGACACCACAAAGTGAAAAATAACTTTAATTTCGGAAGTTGGTATCGTTGGGTTCGCATTTTCGTTGTTTGCCAACGACTTCCGAAATTAAAGTTATTTTTTGGAGGTCGGTTGTCTTTTTTTTGTAAAAAAGTTTTAATTTTTCACTTTTAAGTTGTACTTACCCCACACAAATTCGTATAACACTACTTGCTATGTAAATATCAATGACAGGAAGTCATTATAACACCATCAATATAAACTAAGTGGCAAAAATAGGTACGTATTATTGAAGCTAACCCAAAAACTACCCAAGATAAGTTAATAAAATTTATATATTATATTCACCCCTGAGGTCCCTATCCATTAAAGAAATATTTTTTGAAATCAATTTACAATTTCCAGAGCTATCGCGTAGCAAAAATACAAAAAAAACAGTGGCACTCCGGGAGTGCCGACAGAAGTGAAAACAAAACACAAACAGAATACTTTGCCATCACTCACTGATATATCGGATATACATTAAAACCGAGTACGTCCCGAGGACAGCCGAACACTTCCGAAGCGGGAATTTTTTTAATCGTTTTATAAACAAAACACGCGCGGTGTCGCTTACGGTAACAGTGTCGCGAGTTCAATGGTTTTTCCCATCTCAAAAAATGCCCAACCTAAAGTTTCACTTAAAAAAACAACATGCAGTCGAATTTAGAAGCTCCTCCTTTTTGAAGTCGGTTAAAAATAAACTCAATCGACAGACAAACAGAACCCACTCACAAACTACGTTAAAGAAATAACCAGATTTATATCCCCAAACTTCAGAACTAACAACAAAGCCGTTACTGGAGTTTAATCAGCTTAACAATTAAGCCGGTATCCAATTACAAAGATATTATCATATTGGATCCAGTACATTCCATTCTCTGTTTAGGTGAAGAAATCAACCCTCGTAGGTAGCGAGCAGTGAGAGCAGTGGTGGCTGAGTGGTAACGGCCGACTTACGAGTTTGGGCCATAGGTTCGAACCCTGACAGGCGTTTTACCGTCAAACGGGGTGAATAGGTATGCAGAGGTGAATCGGGACGAAACTTTAAAAACGATTTTAACATTGAAATAATATAGTTTGTTGCCAAAAAGGAGTCTTATGTGTTTATTGTATTATAATTAACGATTAAGTGTCCTTTTTGGCCACAAACTGTATTATTTCAACGCTAAAATCCATTTTAAAGTCTTGTCCCAATTCACCCCTGCATACCTATTCACCCCGTTTGGTGGTACTTTGTATAAGTAATTTCATCACCATTGCTCTCAAAACGGTGAAGGAAAACATCGTGAGGAAACCAGCATGTCCTAGAACAGTAAATTCGAAGACATGTGACATCTACCAACCCGCACTGGGTCGCGTGGTGGATTACGGCCCACTCTCTATCACAGAGAGAGCATTATAGGCTGATGATGATTAGGTACCGATGGGGTTGTATAAAATGATTTGTTTGAGTTGATAAGGAACAAAACATCCATTATTAAATTAAATCATTTTAAACGGTAAACAGAGTCATGACTGATTACCAAATCCTGTTTAGACAAGGGGGGTAATTGCGTAACGAACATAAAATGACAATCAATCACAGTGTCTTTAATTTTGACAGTTCAGCCCAGTTCATTGTGTTGTTTACGTTCTTGAGCGAATAAAAACAAAAAAAAAATAAGAGCGTTTACGCCGTACGGCATTTCATACAAACTTTCAAGCCCTTGATTTTAATGAAACTTTATACGCAAAAGCTGGACACAAAGGTCTAAAAAGTTACTTAAGAAAATTTGTTACAGCCAAATTAGACCGATCTTAAATTTTCCATAGAAACAGAGATTGCCCGTTATCTTTTTTTAAATAAGACATTTCGAAAATGTTCTCAAGTAACTTTTTAGACCTTTGTATCCTGCTTATGCGTATGAAGTTTCTTTAAAATCGATTCATTAATCTCGAAAAACAAGGGCTTGAAAGTATGTATGAAATGCCGTACGGCGTAAACGCTCTTAAACCTATGAAGCAATGGATTAGGAGTATCCTTCAAAACCCTCGGATTGTAATATTGAAAGTGTGTTACGCAATTTGGGTGCTGGCGACGCCTGCTGGGTAATTCCGTAAAACACTTTAAATGGCAACATCTGTCATTTTGACAGTTCATTATCAGACAAATTGATCAGACTTTTCAATCATGATGCGATGGATTAGGAATTTCCTGCAAAATCCTTCGGATTGTGATCAAAAGGCCGTTACGCAATTATATTGCTGGAAAAAGACTAATAAAGATCATGAGACATGAAGTATCTATATTATCTTTTATATCTATCAATACATAGTATAAAACAAAGTCGCTTGTCGTATGTCTGTGTGATCGCTTGGTGCTTCTAAACTACAAAATAGTTTATGATGCGGTTTTCACTATAATTTCAAACATGTATAATAAAGAAATTTCAATGTTTTGCTATGTTATAAAAGCTGTGCATGCAGGCGCGGATCGCTAATAAGTATCAGTAACTGTATGCGATATTGTCAATAACCAAGACAGGTAATTGTTGTAAATCAAATAACAAGTCTTCAGTGTGGGTGATCATTTGCGGACGCTCACATCTTGGTCTTTCGACTCTATTGATTGGTCTTGTTATTTCGGCTGAGCTGGACTCCCATTTGGTGCAACCATGAGACACACACCGCCGGGTAGTGATCGACCGTTATGGATGTATATGAGCTAGGTGTCTATGGGTCAATTTATCTTTTTCTTTGTTTTTTATTTCTTTCACCTTTTTTGATGTCTTTTTTAACACCTGTATTGTGTCTTTTGTTGCACTGAATAAACGTTTTATCTATCTATTTATTGCAAACCTTGCAACCTAAGGGGCAATTCTCGTATTTCTAAGAACGTTCACAGACTGTCAAAAGTACCTCTAATTTCCGTACATTTTTGACATTGATTGTCGCTGAGATAAGATTGCGACTAGATTTTGAACGTTTTAACTTTTCTTAAATAGCTCCGGTTGACACAAGAGAAGATGAACCATTTGAAAATTCAATAAGCTCATTTTACGATCCACGCTACCGTCACACAAAATGTATAAAAAGTTCTCTCATAAATTCCCCTTAATAATTTAAATAAATGACCTTTCCACCCGCATATTTAAAAATTAAATAAATCCCTACTACATGTGTGTACACAAAGCTTAAAAAAAAAGTTTGTAATAGCATATTGTATTGTAACAGGATGGCCCATTGTCTGTCCACTATTCACCATTTAATGGTAACTTCATTCATTCAAACCTTTATTTAATTTAGTCGGCCTTATAAAAATAGTTAACCCTTTTTTGTTGAAAGAAGGGTTTTGTAATTTGTTTGCATAGATGACTTGGTTATTGTATTTATATTAGGTTTTTGTGAATGAAAGATTTTAAGATAGAGTTTGGTAGACCCGTCTAAACAGATTTTTTCATTTAAATCTCGCACAGGGGCCGGTTTTAAGATGTTATAGAACTCGTCAGGTAAAACAAAGATTTCGAATTATGAAACTGCGATACGTATGTAGTCAGGGAAATTATGGTTGAGCAAAATTATTGGTAAAGTATGTTGGGGTAAGATCGGCACTGGTATAAGATCGTATGAATAAATTCCCACCTAATGTGGCTATGTTTTTAATGCGGTAATAAACATTGGTGTTCTCCATTATTATTTTTATTCTGTTACGACGAAGATCAGAACAAAATTTAATTTTGCAGGCAAAGAATTTGATTCCTACTGTCTTACCCCAGCAACGATCTTACCCCAACATACCTTATTAATACGTTGGATGTGGATAAAATTTATAGTTTTGTATAACAATCCGTTTACCAGCCTTTACATAAGGTATGTATTTTACGATATCAGTAAATAGGAACACGTGTAAAGTATACAAACCTCGATCAAATAGGATCCTCAAATTGTTTCCGATAGATTTCCAAAGCTGACAAAGCTGAGACGGAAGCCGTCAAAGAAAGGCGCATGTTGTAGAATTAATTTTGCGCTCCAGTTCCGTCATGTAATCAGCCCCTGTTTGATGTAAGGTGAATCTATGTTTGAATTACGTAGAAGGAGTTACTTTGCATGAAACTGATGAAGTGGAAATGAGTAAATACGAGAACGCGTAACGTGATCAAAAGAAACGAAATATATAATGTCAGATTGTAGAAAGATTTCTACGGTGGGATGTCAACAATCCAAACGTGAAGAAAATAAATGTCACTTTTCACATAAGACAATATAATATATTATATGATACTAGCAGCGCCGTGCGGTTTCACCCGCGTAAGTTACGATCCCGTGGGAATACCCTCCAGGAAATGGTCTATCGATGTGCGAATTTTCATCCAAATCTGTTCAACGGTTTCCGGGTGATTGAGTAACAAATATCCAAACATCTTCACAAACTTTCACATTTATAATATTACCTATAGTAGGATTTCGAAGAGCTGCGTCTGCAAAACTCCTTGTGATTGGGCCCGACCAAAAATGATTTCCCATCCATTTCCGTGTTTATTTATTTATATATATATACTTTATTGTACACCAGAAAATACATAACAAAAAAATACGATTTTTAATACAAAACATACCTACAATGGGCGGCCTTATCACTTTCTGCGATCTCTTCCAGGCAACCTTGGAATGGATAGTGACCGCGTTCTTATTTGTTTGTAAGTTAACGTTTCCTAATGATTTTTCCTTCATCGGGGTTAGTGTTATCTGAAATATTCAAAAAAATATCTCATTAATAAGATAATTCCCACGCCGAATTTGAAAGCAGTCAGCTTCAGAGATCCAAATAACGTTCAATTTAATCACCGATCAGAATCATCTTTTACAACACCCATGTGAACATATTTAGACCCATATCAAACCTGATTCAACAATGTTCTAAGTTCATCATCTGCCTAGCCTTTTCCCAACCATGTTGGGGTCGGCTTCCAGTCTAACTGGGTGCAGCTGAATACCAGCGTTTTACATGGAGCGACTGCCTATCTGACCTCCAGAACCCAGTTACTGGGTAATACGATACCCCTTGGTAAGACTGGTTGTCAAACTTTCGGGCTTCTGACTACCACCCGTAACGACTTTCAAAGATCCACGAATGTCAGCCGGGATCAATGGCTTAACGTGCTTTCCGAGGTTCGGAGGGGTCACGGTATGTAAAGATGGTCACCCATCCACAGACCAACCACGGCAAGCGTAGCTTAACCTGATCGATCGTCCTGTGCTGCTGTTATTATTTAGCCACGGGCCCCTTAAACAATGTTCTAAGTTAAAGATTCAAAAAGCATATGAAAATTAAAAAAAAATTAAAACAGGCCAATTCAATGGGGGACGTATTTGAATATCGAAGATTAAAATACCTACTGTTAAAATATCGATGTTCAAAACATCGAAAATTTAAATATCGAACGACCATAAAACCGAAAATTAAAATATCGAAAGTTTATACTATCGAATGGTTAATAACCTACGTCTAATATATCTAAAATCCAAATATCTACAAAAGTTACATCGAAAAGTCCAAATATCGAAATACAGATTATCGAATGTCCTAAATATCGAAGTACAAACTATCAAACGTCCTAAATATCGATGGGTACATATATTATTTGAACATCGAAAATTAATATACCTACGTGTAAAAATGAGTTAATTTTCAACATTAAATACATTCATTAATTCACCCTACATACAAGTTAAAATATCGAACAAATTTTGATATACTCGTAAGTAGTATGAGTGAAAAAAGGTTGCTTCTACAACGTCTCCGGCGCTACGGGAAGTGCAACCCCTTCGCGCCTCCGGATTTTTATATACACTCTAGGGGTAACAGCCAAAAGACTACGTAAATTCGGGGTGCCCCAATTCGGTTTTGGAACAATTTCAATCTATTTTATCCATGAAAATCAGTGTCCAGTGTACAAGCATAGGTCAATCGTGAAGGTATTATTTAGGTCTTTAAATTAAAATATTTTCTTGAAAGTCAATATGTTGTGCTACTAAAGTTAGTGACAGAAACGTATCGCTGCAAAACCGACTCCACGTAGTCTTGTCTGCCCTACCCCTAGAGTGTAATTTAGAATCGCGTAGGCGCGGAGGGGCGAGGCAGCCCGCGAGCTGAGGAGCAGGTGGTTTTAACACCCGCCGCCGTAGCTGAGGCTGGCCGGCGAAGCCGGCCAACAAGCCGAAGCTGCGGTGGTGAGTGTTTAGACCATCTGCGACGTTAAGCTCGCGTGGGACTGCCGGAGCCCTGCAGCGCCGGAGCCGTGACAGAAACCATGCTTGCTTGCATGTTGCATGATTGCTGCATGCTAATTGTTTGCTAGATGGTAATCAGTGACTAGGTGGGTTAAAAAAAAAACAAGGAAAACCTCATGTAATGTACTTTAATTATTTTTACATAATAAAAACCCAAAATAAAACACATTTGTACGCAATTGTACGTATCACTTATACTGCCTATATAATTTTTTTCGGTATTTTAACTAGTAGGTATTTTTAACGTAGATATTATGAACTTAGATGTATTAAATGTTGATATTTTGAACTTAGGCATAATGTCATTCGATATTTTGAATCATTCGAAATTTTAATCACTCGGCATTTCAATCTTCGACGTTTAAAGCGTAGGTATAACAATTTTCGACATTTTGATATAATCGATATTTAAACTTTCGATGTTTTGAACATTGGTATTTTAAGCGTAGGTATTTTAATCTTCGATATTCAAATACGTACCCATTCAATGTGATAATTGTACGCACACCACTCTAAGTGATCATCACACTTTTATATCGAAGATCTCGTTAAGATTGACTTTGTTGAACATAAGTTATGTTATGTTCGTGACCTTTGTCGGTGTCAAGCTTTTATGTTGATGGTTACTGTTGTGAACTGCATTTGACACATGGTTGGGAAGTTGTAGCAGCCGAAGTGCTTGATCATTGTCTAAATATTTTATTTTTGTTGTTTATTGGTCCACTAGAAGGTGAGTTGTTGTGACTGACAGTCCAACCAATAATCTAGGGAAAGGACATCAGAAGGCCAATTCATTCATAACTGAAAACGTTCAAATCTAATCGCGATCTCATCTCAGCGGCAGCCAATGTCAAAAACATGTCAAAAATGTAGGGAAATTAGAGGTATTTCTGACAGATTAAAACTGAGGTTAGAATGCGAGCGTTCCTTAAAATGGTTTAGTCCATGTTCAACCCCACAATTTTTACTCCCGACCTTGTTGAACCCCTAAATGTTGTCCATGTTCAACCCCTCATTGGTTGAACATGGACTTTTATTTTTGAATATTGCTCCTCTGCAATAACAAAAGAATATCTACAAAGAGATGGGTGGAAGTAATATTCCTTATGTGTGTGATATACACCCTAACTTTATAGATACTCATTACTACATTATAGGTGGTTTTATCAAAGGAGGGGCCCGTGGCTAAATAATAACAGCCGCACAGGTCGATCGATCAGGTTAAGCTACGCTTGCCGCGGTTGGTCTGTGGATGGGTGACCATCTTTACATACCGTGACGCCTCCGTGCCTCGGAAAGCACGTTAAGTCGTTGGTCCCAGCTGTCATTCGTGGATCTTTGACAGTTGTTATGGGTAGTCAGAAGCCCGAAAGTCAGTTATCAAGGGGTATTGTATTACCCAGTAACTGGGTTGTGGAGGTCAGATAGACAGTCGCTCCATGTAATATACTGGTATTCAGCTGCATCCGGTTAGACTGGAAGCCGACCCCAACATAGTTGGGAAAAGGCTACGCAGGTGATGGAGGTTGTTTTATCAATTTCCCACGTTACATTTGTAGATCAGTATTTGCCATTGTTTTTTAATGCAGGTTATTTTCCCAGTACAAACACTTTACATATCAAAAACAACATTTTGAAAATCTTCAAACATTCGTCGAACAACAATTCCGTAAGTATAACTCATATCAGCATTCGTGACCATAAGATCGTTATTAACCTGCTTCAAGATAACACCAGTTTAAAAAGGTTTACCGACAAATTTAACCGATACCGTGGGATGTACGGGAAGATGCTGGCTGCAATTATCTCATGTAAACTGTTATTTAGCACTTTTGAAGATTAGCGTTGTTGATTGATCTTTCTTTTATAAGTTGGTGCTAAAGGGGCGTGAGGGTTATCCGTCTTTTTCTTATAATTACTTACATGCACTGAAAGGCTGTGAGTTTGTTGCCCGTTTTCACTAACTCTTCGCGGCACCTAAGTATTGCACCGTTGCATTTTCAACGCTAGGTTAAACGTTTATGGCCTTATTACAAAACAAGATTTATCTTTAGACCCAGGTTTAAACCATCCAGCCATTTTAAAATTTCGAACTATAATCCGACGAAGCTAAAGCTCTTATTACAAAAACTGACGCTAAACCCGAGTCTAAGTTGTCAATTATGCATTAAGAAATTTACGTTTGTCGGAATAAAGTTCAAAATAGAGTAACTGGCTCGAAGGTTTAGACTAGGTCTAAAATTAGATCTCGTTTTGTAATAAGACGGTTAGGGTTGAAAATCCAATAGTAACTACGCTTTTATTAGGCATTACTGTAAGGTGTTGCATAGTGTTAGTGAAAACGTGCATGCATAAGCTTTGCGATACTAAAAGCTTTTGCTTTGTATCAGCAACGGAGAAAAATTTCTGAAGCACTTTTATCGCATGACATATACGTATCATACATTGAAAAAAAAAACGTTTTGATTTATATATGACTAGCTGCGCCTCGCGGTTTTATCCACGTAAGTGTCGATATCGGGATAATAAGTTTTTATAAGATAGTTTTTATGTTAATCCAGGGTGTCGGCTACCTCCTTAAATTTTTTTATCAAAATTGGTCCAGCCGGCGTGAAAAAGTAACAAACATACTCACAAACTTTCGCCTTTATAATATTAGTGTGACTAGCTGCGCCCCACGGATTTACCCGCGTTTGTGTCAATGCTGTGGGAATATCGGTATAAAAAGTAGCCTATGTGTTAATCCTGGTTATAAACTATCTGTATGCATTCAAATCCGTTCGGCCGTTTGTTTGTGAAGAAGTAACAAACATATAATCACAGACACTCACAAAATTTCGCCATTATAATATTAGTGTGATGTTTAAGGCATCTCAAATCTCAACCGCACTCTAGTACTAACACTTGAACTACGAAAACATCCCTTACTGCTACTACATAAAGGCATAAGTGTACATAAACATCACAAAGGTTCAGTCAACTATGCCAGAAGGCATGTCCAACAATAGTTGTCTTCAGACTGACACATAGTTTAATCTTCAGCCTTCAAAATATACAAAGCACAACACACCTTTAAGGTGAAAGCGCCAGGGTAGCCGGCGAAATTCAATTTTTTTTAGGTTTTTTGCAATTTGCTGGTTAGTACTAAGTTATACGTTGATTAAAATATGATTCGCGGTCGTAACAAATATGCATTTACAGAATTATAATCATTAAAGTCATCAACACAAATCTCTAAGACCAAGTAATCCCCAAGAATGACTATTTCGTGAAATCTTGACATTTGGGGATTATACTAACTTAACAAGTTGTATTACTGATTGTAATGATTATAATTCTGTAAATACATATTTGTTACGGCCGCGATTAAAAAAAAACAACTTAATACTGACCAGCAAATTGCAAAAACGTAAGAAAATTTGAATTTCGCGGGCTACCTTAGCGCTTGGGGGAAGCGCTTAAGTCTAACCAACCAAGTTAAGACGAAAACCACAATACTCAAGAGACGCAAGTAATTGATTCACAATCAAAATATTATGTCGAAGGCTTTGTTAGGCTCAACTTGTTTAAATGTGTAGACTATAGTTTAATTTTCATTTAATATGCAAAATGGTTACATTGTAATTTGGTTTAGAAAACTCTCTTGAGGGCTTGTGGCGAGGGTTTCAAGTCTGCTTATTTGTTTAGGGTTTCAGGAGAGAATAAAATAGAGGGTACAGTTTGTAGCAAATTGATTAGTCAAAGATATTAAAGCCCTTTTGCTTTTGCATGCATTTGCCACATATGGTTATTTAATTAATTTAAAGAAAATATATGTAAACGATTTTTTTTACGAGTAATTAACTATGAGTTTCTTGCCCATTCTTCTCTAAATGAGACTACTTTTGGAAGGAGCAACTAGATTCAATTCTTCTAGTTCTTCGTCTTTTCGTGTCGATGGTACTTTTCCTCGAGATTTTATATTGTTTGAGCCCAGTAGGTGGCCACTTTATTGCGGCATCGGTGGCATTAAACCCTTCAATATTTATTGAGGTGACAATAAGGGCGGGTTTCGATAGCTGGTGCCGGGTGCCCTTGGAGGGGACGTTATTTGGCTCTATTAAGGGCCGTTGGTCATGGCTCTGAGGGGAGCCGTTTAAGTGTACCATCTTGGTGAAAGGATTAGTCAGCTAGATTATGCGTTACCGAATTCTAGCTCTCTAGGGTGCGCCGGTTGACATTTGAAAGTGTCTTTTAATGGTATAATGGAAATAAATGCTTTGACTTTGCCGCGGTTGGCCTTTGATTACAAAAAATCATCTGCGAGATAAAATAATCAGTACTAATGCCAATGTACATATGCTAATGCTTTCGTTTTAATAGTACCATAGCACCTTTTGTATTCGTGAATATGCAGATGCGGGAATACAAAAGGTGCTATGATTGGAATAGAAATAAAAAACTTCTATACGTTAGCGTATTTCTAGACCACTCACTTTAATGGCGTTCAAAGGAAAATCGTCACAATCACACTTACGTAAGCTATAAAGCTAAAAATTTATTGCTCGTACCTAAAGAAGTGTCATATTTTTGTAGAATTCAAGTAAGTGTTACAAGAGAAGCGTGCCATGACAGCTATCAACAATTTTCATAAATTCTCTCATATGTCTTGCGTAGGAAGAAAGTAATCATATCGGATACTCATTACATTACACTATCTATTCTATTGAAACAGATCATCAAAGAATGTCACAACATTCTAAAGTAAGTTTTATAGTTTGATACAAAATTGAAGTTATGCAACAACAAATAAATATATGACGACTTTTGAATAGCAACATGATATGAAACGTACAAAAATATGTCGTAACGCATAAAACTCCCTGAAATATGATCGACACTTGACCTAACCTCTCAGTGAATATAAAAATAGTGTATGAATATGAAACACAATTTTATTTAAGTATACTATTTACCTATGTCCTGAAGACAGAGTCGTTCCTACAAAATTTCGAAACTTGAAATAACATTGTATTCGTTTAGTTAGATTATAATAATTGTGTGTTATTGTGTGTAGTTTGTATTTAATATTAACTCTATTTGTTTTTTACTTCAAGGAGAAATTTTTGTGTCTACCAATAATTACCAAATTTATAATATGTATAGCCTTTCCTTCTCCTTTCTTTTGAGGGGCCCGTGGCTGAATAATAACAGCCGTACAGGTCGATCGATCAGGTTAAGCTGCTCTTGTCGCAGTTGGTCTGTGGATGGGTGACCAGCTTTATATACCGTGACCCCTCCGTGCCTCAGAAAGCACGTTAAGCCGTTGGTTCCGGCTGTCATTCCTGGATCTTTGACAGTCGTTGCGGATAGTCAGAACCCCGAAAGTCTGACAACCAGTCTTGCCAAGGGCTTGTATCGTATAACCCTGTAGCTGGGTTGTGGAGGTCAGATAGGCAGTCGCTCCTTGTAAAATACTGGTATTCAGCTGCATCCGGTTAGACTGGAAGCCGACCCTAACGTAGTTGGGAAAAGGCTAGGCAGATGATGACATAATAGCCTTTCAAAAATAATCATGACATCCACCTGGGTTGTGGAAAATAATTACATATTTTGATAGTTGCCTATCCTGTACATTCTTCTAGTGTGTATTATTGCTGGCGACCTATTGTTTTTCATACAACATGGTTACATTACAAACTTTAATATAGGCAGCAAACACAATCTTAAAAAATTTAATTGCCTCTGATTCTGCAAAAAAACAAATCACAAAATAATATACTTCATTCGAACTTCAACTCAAAGGCAGAACCATCTTTACTAGAATGTCAGTAAATTCTAGACTCTCCTAGACCAACTACTGAAGCCGACTTTGAAGTCGTTTCCCTTTGATGTGCCGCCAACGCGTTAGACGTGAAGGCTTATTACGGTAACTTCCGTTGGAAGTACTTTCTATGAAGCATCAATTGTTTTTCGAACTATAAATATTCTGTGATAAAATGATAGAAGCACTTAAAGACTTCCTGTTATGAAGGATGTTTTATGTTTCATAGTTATGCGTTGGTGGCTGGCTATAAAAGGGGCACTTCTATACACGTTGAAGTCTTCTTTTTTATCGTAAAAACCTGCATAAAAATTGATAAGGTGTACTAGCATAGACTGGTAATGAATTACTATAAAATGCTGGTATTCCTAAAGATTTAAGTAAAAACAAGGATTTATTCCGGTCTGATCCCCTCCAAACTGTCCAGTTAGGTAGGTCTAACTTCGAGAAAGAGGTCAATCGACGAATCCGACTCGCCTGGGCAGGGTTCAGGAAGCTACGTAATATCTTCTCGTCCCACATACTGCAGTGTCTTTGACCAGTGTGTGTTGCCAGTGATGACTTATGGAACTGAAACGTGGTCGCTCACAATGGAAGGCCCATTGTGAGCGACCACGATGAGAAGAAGGCTAAAAGTCACCCAAAGGGCAATGGAGAGGGCTATGCTTGGAGTTTCCCTGCGCGATCGAATCAGGAATGAGGAGATCCGCAGGAGAACCAAGGTAACCGACATAGCCCGAAGAATTGCCAAACTTAAGTGGCAGTGGGCAGGGCACATTGCTCGCAGAACAGATGGCCGATGGGGCCCGAAAGGTTCTGGAGTGGCGACCGCGTACCGGAAGACGTAGCGTTGGAAGGCCTCCCACAAGGTGGACCGATGACCTTGTGAAGGCCGCAGGAACCCGTTGGATGCGGGAAGCACAGGACCGGTCGAAGTGGAGGTGCTTGGGGGAGGCCTATGTCCAGCAGTGGACGTCTTTCGGCTGAAATGATGATCCCCTCCACCCCCCCTTCCTCGATCTCCTGCTAGTTCGTCTTCTGTTTTAATCTCTGTCTTATCCACTTCATTAATCTAGGTTACACTTTTTGACAGGTAAGTACAGTCAAGAGAAAATAAACGTTTTATGATTTACAAAATTAAATAATGTTTTTTTTTTTAATGTCCCATGCGTGCTAGGCTAGATAGGATTGAGGCCACGGCAATACCCGAATGTTTTTTCAAGAAGGCATTGGTAAGATACTTTTTCGACTAAGGGCGAATTCTACCAAACTTTTATACCTAGAATAAGTCTTATCTTATCCTGATTAGACTTGGCCCTCTTCCTCTCTCCTAATGTTGCTGTGTCCGACAGGGTCCATATTGATCATTTACTTTGTAATACCATCTATGTAATACATATAGAATGCAATAAAGAATAGAGTACCTATTGAGTATTGATTTTTATAACAGAACTGATATGTCAATTCCATTCCACAGATAATAGATTTATCTGACTTTGGTTGCATTGGCCCATCAGTGTCGTGTCAAAACCTCATGTATCTACCTAGTTGTAAAAAACTTAGAAAGTCAGATGAGGCCGGATTGTTTAGGAGTCGGTCACATGGTCGTACTTAATGCAAAAAAAAATAGGTATATTTATGTAAGCACTGCCACATTTTTGTATTCAAGCAATTAAAGGCGAAAATAAAAAACAATATCATGATAAGAAAATGCTTTAAAAAAAAATCCAATCCATACTTACTATAATATTATAAATTCGAAAGTAACTCTGTCTGTATGTTACCTTTTCACGCCTAAACTACTGAACGGATTTCGACAAAATCTGGCAGACAAATAAATTGCATCCCGGGCAAGGACATAGGATAGTTTTTATCGACATACCTCACGGGCGAAGCCGCGGGTGGAAGCTAGTTTTACAATATAAATCATGAGACAATTAGACAATTCATCATTCATCAGTATCTTGCACTTCCTAGCGACCCAGTCCAACTAGAATCAATTCTATTTCATCGTAATTTTTGACGTTCAAAAGTGCCTTTTATCTTCATTACTATAATACATAGTATCACTTGAGAAACTTGAGTCGTCGAAGTGCTCGTGGCGCCGCGGGCGGCCGCGCGACCTTTCAAGTTTCTCAAGCGATACTATGTGTTATAGTAATGACGATAAAGTTTAAAATTATATGACACCGAAACTGCTCGCCGCTTCGCTGCCATCTCGGTGTGATTTGAGCCTTATGTGCCTATTTGAAATAAATGTTTTGACTTTGACCCAGTCCAAACATCTCCTTATTTTGTTCGTCCACTCAAAAATCAAAGTCGGCACCTCTAATCACTACCTACCTACCCTCAATCCATCACGTCGGCAGATACCAACAAACGCTATCAGCACGTGATACCAAGACCGATGGGTGCCGGGTTCGACCCCTATGTAGGTCAAGTGGACAACTTGTTTGTTTGAATTTTAATTGTAGTTAATGAGCTTTCTTAATCAACATTTTTAATTAAGAGTAGAATTTACGGGGTTTTTTGGTGTTTAAGTTTTGAATTTATGAGTTTTGGTGTTAGATGTTGATGTGTGAAATTAAAATGTGGCGGGTTTTTTCTTTAGAAGTTACTATGGAATATTTTATCAACACCATTTATCAGCGTTCTTACCACAGTGTTTTGCGTCATCCACTCAGTTTTTTGCCCGCATCCTTCCTTTTCACGTCGCCTCACTGCCCGAAATCTGCGCTGTACAAGCTTAGAAAATGAAAATTGCCTTTAGGTAGTTTTTTAGCTTCGTCGTACTGCAGTCAAAGCCAGCGGTTATTAACAGTGCAATCGTATTTTTACGCAGCCAAACTATCTTATTCATAAAACTAGAAGCGCCCCGCGGTTTTACACGCGTAAATGTCGATCCCGGGGGAATATCGGGATAAAAGTAGCCTATATCCTATATCCAGGGAGTCAGCTACCTCCATAGAAAATTTTATCAAAATTGGTGGAGGCGTTTGAGCGTGAAGAAGTAACAAACATAAACACACACACACAAACTTTCGCCTTTATAATATTAGTGTGATACTTTTATCTTTTATTCCACGTTCAATTTAACGTCGACATTAAATCTACAGAAACAAATCTATGGAGGTATAAAATTTTCTTTGGAGGTGTCCGTAGAAAATTTTATCAAAATTGGTCGAGCCGTTTGAGCGTGAAGAAGTAACAAACATATAAACACACACACACACAAACTTTCGCCTTTATAATGTCAGTGTGATTGGACACTAATAAACCCAAAAATACTACCTATCCTTGTCATTTCTGTGTTGATTAAACGAAAAGGAAATAATATACTCGTAATACGGTATAATAAGACGATTATGTCAGTACCTATGTCTAGAATTCTGTGAGATGAGTGTATGAATTTTAGTCGGATTTTCTTTAACTAATGTAATCAGCGGATAGTCGTTTAATTTTAAACTAAAAATAAATAAACAAATATCTACTTACATTGTGAGGAACCCGTGGCTAAATAAAAACAGCCGCACGGGTCGATCGATCAGGTTAAGCTACGCTTGCCGCGGTTGGTCTGTGGATGAGTTACCATCTTTACATACCGTAACCCCTCCGTGCCGCGAAAAGCACGTTAAGCCGTTGGTACTGACTGTCATTCGTGGATCTTTGACAGTCGTTACCGGTAGTCAGAAGCCCGAAAGTCTGACAACTAGTCTTTCTAAGGGGTATCGTATTACCCAGTACCTGGGTTGTGGAGGTCAGATAGGCAGTCGCTCCATGTAAAATACTGGTATTCAGCTGGATCCGGTTAGACTGGAATCCGACCCCAACATAGTTGGGAAAAGGCTAGGCAAATTATGTTGTTAGTATTAAGACATTTTTCGCTAGTTTGGATGCAAAGTTATACACATGTGGGGCATTTTGCCAATGATAAAAGTGCAGATATTTTTGAATAACGGGACTAAGTCTACATAATAATAATGCGGGGGAACTTCGGGATTTCCTATACGCCTAATCATAGAATACAACAGAAATCTATGACAGATAACTTAACATATGTATGAGGACATGTCGTCATGTGATTGTTTCCGTCGCCTACATAAACGAATTATTTGTATGACATCAACAACTCCAGTTCGTGCTAACTACATCATGTCGCAAGGTGTAGTCTCGACACTTTGTCTAACTTGATTCTGTAGGAGTTACATTACACTTCGGTGTTTCACAAATACCTTGTCATTTCTAATTATTATTTCGAGTAACTAAGTTGTATAAACTTCTGTAATAAGTCTTCTAGACCACTAATTTACGAACGTGGATAAATTAGACTAAGAGCGAAATCCGCCAAACGTTTATACCTAGAACTAGCATCTGCACGCAACTTAGTCCGCGTGAAACTCTAACCTAAGTTCCCCTAACCCTAATCTAACCTAAGTTACCTAAGTCTAATCTAAGTTTTTAGTGGATTTCGAACAACCCTTTTTTAGTGGATACCTAATCTTCACAAAGAACACACCCTCCAAATTTCATGTCTCTAGGACCAGCGGTTTAGGCTGTGCGTTGATATATCAGTCTGTCAGGACTTTGAATTTTTTATGTAGAGGGTTATTGGTAAAACATTAACAACCTCTTAAGAGGTCATTGTACTCATCATTATGAACAACTTTTATTATGGGACAAACCTGAATACGCGAAAAAAAAATCTGCTGTTTCGTATACTTATGTTCGTATAATAACTCGTCAAAATGTAGGGAACAACTGATTATTTTTCGCGATTTCAGGTTTGGACCCATAGTAAAAGTTGTTCATAACAATGAAAATGACGTTGTTGTTGTTTTTGGTTTTTTTTTTCAAGTTGTTCAGTACAATGACCTCGTAAAAGATTATATGATATTTTTGACAGTTTTTCAAAACTAGAACTGTTTATATTTTATTCCGCAGCTAAAAGATATTCTGACTTTGGTAAAATCAGCCCTTAGTATATAATATAAAATTACCAGACATGGTTACTTCTTACTCTATATATCTTCTCTCGTATCGCAAAGAGCTTTAAATATTTGAATAGATCATAACGTGGTATAATTTCAAGCCAGGTATCAAGGTAGTAGCGGAGTTGACTGCTCAGAATACACCGGACACGCATGTGGAGCAGTGGGCTGAGTGGTAACGTCCGGCGACTTACGAGTTCTAGGTCGTAGGTTCAAAACAAGCACTTCACTTTGTTTAAATTATTTCATCACAGGAAAACATCGTGAGGAAACCGGCATGTTCTACAACCAAAAATTTGAAGACGTGTGGCATCTACCAACCCACACCGGGTTACTCCCGTTTGGGAACGCTCCCGTTTGGTAACGCTACACACACTTACATATAGCGGTGTATCGCATGCACCAGGTACAGTCAGTATGTTAAGTATAATTTTTGAGGAATGTCGTGGTGGATTACGGCCCACTCCCTCTCACAGAGAGGAGGCCTGTGTGAGAGGAGCAGTAGACTGATTATGCTAACAAGGCGGGAACTTTATAGGCTTATTATGATGTCATTCATGACGTGGATGGTTTTATATTACCACCTATTAACCCTAAGAGCATAAGCAGCAGTACCAGCTGTCAGCAACGGATAGAGAAGACTGAAAAATTGCTACACCGAAAAGTACCCAGCACTTAAAATTATTAAAAACTTAAAAGATTCAATTAATATCTCTCAACTGCTCGTCCCACGAGCAGTTGATCTCAGCGTTTCTCACACCATCACATAAAAACAATGGGATAGCAACAGTACAGTTATGTTATTATTACCATAAAGAGCACATAATTATAATTGTGTAACACGGAGCGGCGGTAGCGCTTGCGCAATCCTGCAGAGAGGAGATTCAGAAGGGCCACTTATTTCACTTTTCTCTCGCGTAGAAGCATTGACAATGCGCAAGTACGCAGTAAGTGGATAAGTATACTGAACTGGGCTTTGTATTTCGACAACAATTATTAAGGCAGGCCAGGCAAGGACCATCAATCAACTCAGACAACCACAATCGAAGCTGGTCCCTCTTTTTATTTTTTTATTTTATTTGTTTGGCAAATCATCAAATGACCCCTCCCGCTCTGGGCGAAGCGGAGGGAGTGTCAGACTCTTACTGACTAAAACCCACCCGTGTTCCTTCATTAGCCCTTTATGTTCCGGGCCAGCGGCAACCCTTTCGGACAATCCCGCTGAAGCTGGTCCCTCTCAATTGTGACACAACATTAGGTTTTCCACCTTCCACATCCAGTCGGCCAGATGCCTATTTAGGCTAATCGAAGCCAATCTGCGTCGCACGTTATGCATACTCTGTCTCCACTCGTCTGCTCCAACTAATCATCAGTCTTTTCACAGACATGGCCGGCATTTTTTTTTTTTTTGGGTGGGTAATCATCAACTGACCCCTCCCGCTCTGGGTGGAACGGAAGGGAGTATCACACTCTTACTGACTAAAACCCACCCGTGTTCCTCCCTTAGCCCTTTATGTTCCGGGGTAGCGGTAACCCTTCCGGACAATCCCGCTGATACTACTTTAGCTTTCAACCACATCAGATACCATCTTCGCTGGTATACGATCACTGTCTATTAATTCATGCAGATTGTGTATAAGCCTTCCACCGTCACAGGTCGGTATTTCTGTAACTGTCTATGGTATGACAACAGCAATAGGCGCACGCGCACCGTATCCGAGTGATCTGTATGCGCGGGAGTGGAGCCGCTTTGTTCAGGGTTGATAGAGATTTTGTTACGATTTCGGAAGTCGTAGTTTTTGTTTTGTTTTGGGTTCTAAATCGCCTTGAGGTTAATTTTATGTGGTGTTGGTTTTACTGGCCTTTGTCTTTTTGTTAAGATATATTGATTTATGTATTATGTTCGGTAATTGAAGCTTGATAAAATTCTTGACAAGCATGATCGAAGAATGGTGATATTCTTTATCCTTGGACTTGTCTGCCGCGGTACTAAATATCAGTTTTCTTTGACTTCAAACTAAGATATCAATAGGTATAGTTTCTTACTACTTATTAGTTTTTGCAAGTTTATTTTGTTTTAACTTACTTTATCTGAAGTTTTTATCTTTAGTCTGGCACCATTGGCAACCCTACCTTAGGCAGAACTTTTTTGTTCTGCAACAAATGATGGGATTTGTATTATGATGGAAGATGGTTATCTTGCGTTGTTATATTTTTTCTTACGTGTTAAACTTTTTTATGTCTCTTGATTAATGTATGGCGTTTTGTTAAAATAATTTGAAGTTTAAACTAGAATGAAGAAATGACAGAATACAGAATTTAATATTTTGGAAAGAAGTTGAAAAGCAACTCAGTGGGGATGATGTCAAAGAATTGGAAATGAGTAAACGAATGGTTTTGCGTGAAGTTGCAATCGGAATTCATGAATTCAAAATGGAATACGAATGATGATGCAATTTTGATATTATATATTAGGCAAAATATACACTTGTATACTAAAAACAGTGATATTCACAATGTTAACACTAGAAATAAGGACAAACTACGCGCTCCCTTTCACCGGCTTCATAAGGTTCATAACTCATTTGTTGGGCTTGGTATAACCTTTTATAATAAGCTACCTTCTTCATTACTAGATTTGCCTTTTAATACATTTAAAGCTTAAATAAAATCCAACCTTTGTTCAAAGGCATACTATTCCATCAACGATTACTTAAACGATAAGAATAGTTGGTCGCCCTGATTAACTCAAGACAATGTTTATGTTCTTTCTCCAGAATTAGTTTACTGACAAGTTATATGAGTTCATATAAGTAATTGTGTTTTATTATTATTTTTTTAAATTCTATTAACCTCTGAAATAAATTGCAAACTATAGTTTTGTATAATTTAGAAGCATTTTTTAATTTTGTAAATGTAAGAACCATGTTTCCGTTTATTATGATTTAATTTTGATGTTGACTTGAAAGAGCGTGGCAGTTGAGAACTTGTCATGCTCACTTAAATGTCTCACCGATGGTGGCGCGTGTGTTGGATCATTCGGTTCCCTACAAACTGGTTGAGCTGGATGGTGCTGATCCACGCGTCATGTTCGTGAACGGGCGCCGTCGGTTGAGACTGGTCATCTCTTAACTGCCAATGCTTATTTTTAATCTTATATTTTGAATTGTTTCTTCATTTGTCTCTTTTTTTTTACATTGTTCTCACATATAGAAGCAACAAGAATAATGTACCCAGGATTTTGTAATATCTTGATTTAAAAGAGTGTCCATGGAGTTTCTTGCCCGTTCTTCTCCATAGAGATCTACGTTTTGGAATGGGCAACTAGCTTCAACTTTCGGACTAACTGACAGACTATTTAATTTTGACAATTCAAAAGTACCTGTACAAGGTCTAATTGAAATAAATGCTTTGAATTTGATGCTTATGTGGATGGGTGACCATCCATAACATACTGAGACCCCTTCGTGCCTCGGAAAGTAAGCCCGGCTGTCATTCGATGATCTTTGTCAGTCGTTACGGGTAGTCAGAATCCCGAAAGTCCGACAAACAATCTTGCCAAGGGGTATCATTTTACCCAGTAACTGTTAGAGGTCAGATAGGCAGTCGCTCCATGTAAAACACTGGTATCTAACTGAATCCGGTTAGACTAGAAACTGACCATAACATAGTTGGAAAAAGGCAAGGCCGATTGATGAATGACAACGCTTCTTTAAAAACGTAGTTTTTGAAATATTTTCAAGGTTACGAGTGTGGTTATCGCAATAGCCACTTGCACAATCCATCTACCCGCCAATTGATCACCATACCATAGACGTTGGGCTATTGTCGCCTCGCAATGGGCCATTGTTGTTCTCATAAATGATGAGTACCACAACTTGTCAACTTGTCACTGATACACCGTTACGACCTTTGACCTGACTGCAACATGGCATTGAATACTATCTACCTTTCTGCCAACCATGACTTATTTTTTCTTTGGTATTAATAAAGTTATATACTCAATGATATTTTACTACAGAGGTAGATATCGCACTAGCCCGCGCAAATTGTTGCAGACAAATTCAGACAATTGTTGTAGTTTCATCTAGTCCGCTAATAGGAGCGAGCAACACACTACAGATAGCTATCTCTTTCTGTGTCATACGTTCCGTATTATCTATCGCAGTCGTAGTTGAAAACTACATACACCCATATGTTAGTACTTTGTAACAACAACGCAACAATACAGAAAGTCGCTCAGTATGAACGTAGCGTATCTTTTCTTTATAATATCATTGTATATACTCATATGAACTTTTTTTGCCAACAGTATTGGTTGTTATTATGGACCTAAATTTCAATTTTGAACAAAAACCCTGAGATGTGATGCATTTTGGCGTAAACGAATATCTACATGATTTGTTAAAATCTATCGTAGTCTGAGCTGTGACGTGACGGTTACTGACCAACGGATAATACATAATTTTGCCCTTTGAAAAATGGTATTGTATTAAAATACCAATATCAAAAGGGTTTCTGGATAGGGGTGTATTTTTTATAGGTACAGCTGCAGACATGCTTGAAAATTGTTAATTCAGTAGACCTCACGAAACATTATTTCATTTAGAAACCCTAGTTTATTTCTTTTATTTAATTTCTTTCTACCCCTGTACCAAAAAGGTCCTTCGCTACCCACAATTATGCCTACCCCTCACCAGATCAAACGTAAACTCATCAAAGGTCACCCAATCCCACCTGTCTATTGTTGAACGGAAGTATTACGACGAGTAATTACGTATGGACGGAAATTGTTGCCAACATCAATCATTGTTGGTTATTTACATTCAATGGTGAGAATGCTGACTCAGGGAGGCCTTTGTGGCCTGTGGCCTGAGGCCATCTGGCTGTAGATGTGATGTGTCACGGATTTTGGGGGACTAGTGTAATTAGGCTAGGCCCAGAGTCTTTAAATGACCGTGTAACTAAGGGGAACCCTCTGTTTTTCTTTTTGTGGGATATGTAGGGTTGAGAAAAGCGAGCGGAGGATTAAGAGAGATTACTGCTGCTAATAAACCGTATTTTGCAGTCATTAAGTTCGTGTTTTTTGTGGTATCAGATACTCCAAACGATTGTTCTTTGTAGTGGTTTTTTGAGATATTCTGTTTTAAAAGGGGACTAAATTCAGGGCAACTTATGGTGCCATTTTAACAGGATCATAATCCCAGGAAATGTACCAAAAGATATAGGTATTTCGGTAGTTTTTCCTAGATGATTAGTCCATACAATCGTATTGCATGCACAATCCAAAAGATTGTACTTGAAATTCAATGCCTATCTTGTTTTCCAAGCTGTGGGTGGAGTTTCACGAGGGAGAGACGACAAAATAATCCTTATAGATAGACTGGTAACTCCACCAAAACATTCAACCAATAGCCAATAATTTCACCTCAAACATCTTATTCAATTGTACTACGACATTGTCGAAAACACAGCTTTTCATTCCGGCACAAGAGGTTACAATATTTATGAGTTAATTCGACAACCGAATCTTGTTCAGTAATACTTGGTCTCCAGTGTACACAATGCTCCGTGGGCGTCCCATTCAAAGGGTCACGATACCATGTTCCTTTATGGAGTCAGTTTTGTAATGTAATATTAAAAAAATATATAATCTAGCGACAATTGTAATAATAAAAAAAATATATAATTTAAAGTGTGTGGATGTTATTATAAATGTGTGTTATGAAATGGGGTTATTAAATGTGTGTGTTGTACTCCAAATAAATAAACAATAAGTAGAAGTGAAAATTCGGGCGCCAGGAGCACAAACCAAACTATGCCAAGGATAGACTAACCTGCGGGAACTGGAAACTTTTAATCTTCAAGCGGGGAGTATCAATAAAAATCGACACAAAAGTTATTGAACGATTTTATTACCCGAAGGCTGCTGGTCTCGATATACAAGAAAATTCCTTTCTAATATTAAGTTCTAAGGTGTAAAACTAAGATGGAATAGAAATTAATTTTTGTCCTGTCATTATTGCACTTTTGTCAATTTAAGTTAAGTATTATAAACCATACCATATTCCGGCGAATAATCTAACAAACCGAATGGGCAAACCCTGGTGATTTTGATCTTCGCGGGGACGTCAGGCGGTCCATGATATATGTCGGTAGGGGCTAGCGTTAAAAATTTAAGTCTTGAAGTAAAAATAAATAAGAAACGCCTCACGGCTGAAATCAAACATGAATAATTGTTAGCTGAGGTTCAGCGTCGACAAAAATGCCGATCGGAATGTTTACGACCAAATGCAAATTAACTCACCGTTTCTTTTCCAAAAAAAAGCTTTTACATCAGTAGATGAATTAATCCAAAAAATATATAAGGTTCAAAAGATCCTTTTTAAAAAATATGGGCAATCCCATCATGATGCCGACAAGGGCAAATCAGCTACCACATTATTTAGGACTAGATACCGTCCTAGCCGTCAATAAATCCCGATTTATTGCGGAGCTCTCAAATTACTCCATTTTAAGCAAAGGGTTGGGTCGGAAAGGTGTCCTGTCAAAATCAACTGACAGCGTCAAAAGAAAAAATCAGTGTGACCACTACACGATTCCGATTCAAAGAAATGAATTTTTACATGGCAACACCACCCTGTTGCCTTCAAATTAAAGCAAAGAACGCGATATCATGTAACAGGCTTAAAAGACTCGTTACATTACATCCCCTCCCGAAAATAAAAGAAAGGAACTTTCTTTTATTAGAAAGAAATCTTCAACCAAATAAACCTGTTAAGACTGGTTTATTTTCTAATTCAAAAAAGGAAAAAATCATATAAAATTCAAAGTGCAAATCAACTCTGAAAATGTCAAACGACAAAATCTCAAGAATTTAATAAAAGTAAAAAAAATGTAAATGACAAAAAGTCAAAAACGAAATAGTGAAAAACAAAAAAATTATAAGTTATAAAAACTCATCAAATGAAACGAAGAGAGAAATCTCTTAGCGCTCCAAAACTCCAAAACAGTGCAGTTAGGCACTATAGCCACTGACTAAAAATTTCAAACAAATTCGGACAATTTACCAAAACAAACTACAATTTTTATAGTGCAGTTAGGCACCCATCGCCACTGACTAAAAATTTCAAACCACTTGGAACAGTACAACTTTGAGTGCAGTTAGGCACTATCGCCACTGACTACTATGTCAACCGCTTCCAACTCAACCATCTCTATGAGTGCAGTTAGGCTCTATTGCCACTGACTAACTCCGTATTCAACAATCCAAAAAATTTGAAACTCCGAACAAAAGTTTTTAAATAAAGCTGAAAGACCTTATTTAAAATTCTGTTACAGGCACAACCTGCAACGAGACAAAGGAAAGCATATTGTGATCGGCTCATCACCACCGAATTCCCGAGCACAATAGCTGTAAAAGAATGTGAATGCTGTGACTGGCTCAACACTACCAATCTCCCAAACACAGACAAACACCAAAAAACATTGAGATCTCCAATGTGAAATCTCAATAACAAAAAGCCGAAAGCCAAAGTTTCACAATGCGACCGGCATACCACCACCGAACTTCCGAACGCAAAGGAAAAAAGGATGACGAAAGTCAAAACAAAATCTCGCATCGTGATTGGAACAACAAAGTCCAACACAATGGAAAAAAGTCGAAATCAAGGTCAAAAACTACACCAAGATCCAAAAAATAATAAGGCATTTTGTAACAAAGGTTACAGAATGACCCCCAAAAAGTAAAGTCCAGGATGAACGCGTTACTAACAAAGTCAAATCCGATCATTAAAAAGAATGAAACTCCAGTAAAAATGAGAAACAATTCTGTCAACGAACAGCACAAAATAGGTTTAAAAATCGATTACTATTTATGACGAAGAGGAAATAGAATGATTTTAAACTATGAGAAAAAAAGATTACAAAAACTTGAAATTGAATTTAAGTTTTTTAACCTCAAGGTAGAAATTACCTGAACTGTAGGGTTGTATAAGATCTTAATAAAATATAAACAGGTAGGTTACCCTTAAAAAAGAAGAATAAGATCTTAGACAATCCAACAAAAACAAACAAAACATAAAATAAGATCCTTCGATGTGAAAAATATTTGGTGTGAAAAAAATAGTATTAAATTAACCAGAATGACCTAAGTTTTATTTTTAGAATGTCTCAAATTCAACAAATTTATAAGAAGTTACCTAACATACATCTTTCAAATCACCGATAACCTATCATCCATTAACCTATCATCCATCCTCTCGTACATCACACTGTCAAAAGTGACCTTCAAACAAAATTATCAAAATCAAGACTAACACTTGGAAAGCAAATTAAAATTTAATAATATCTTTAACATGATAACGTCCCACTGAACCTTTATTTAAATCTTTCAAAACATAAACGTTATCTGAAACCTTGTCAGTTATTTTACATTTTACAAACTTAGGTGCAAGTTTAGCTGAAAAATATGCTTGTGCATTAGATTGAAGAAAACTTCTTCTCCACACCATATCACCCACATCAAAAGAAATGACTTTCCGACCCTTATTATAATAAGCGGCATTACGCTTATACCCCTTTAACAAGTAAGCTTGAACTTTAACAAAAATATCACTAAGTGAATTAAGAGAAACTGCATAAGCATTTCTATTTGAAATTTCTAGTTGAGATAAGTTATCAACAGAACTACTGAAGTGATGTAATGACGCATCAAGAATAAGCTCCCTACCAAACATCAGAAAGTTAGGAGTAAACTCAGTAGCAAGGTTTACACTATTATTTAAAGCTAATTGAACATTGGGCAAAAAACTTGACCAAGTTCTATGATCATCTTTAACAAAACACGATATACAGGTTTCGACCGTTTTATTATATCTCTCAACAGGATTATTTTGAGGCGTATACAAAGTATTATAAAATATTTTGGTTATATTAAAACCTTTCAAAAAATCTACAAAATGTTTTGAAGTAAATTGAGTTCCATTGTCACAAACTACTATTTTTGGACAACCAAATTTGAGAAATATTTCTTTTTCAAAATGTTTACAAATTACTCTAGTGGTAGCATTGATCATTGGAAAGAACCAGCAATATTTAGTAAAAACGTCTACGACCGAAAGTATGTATCTATGACCAGAATAAGTTTTAGGTAGAATTCCTATGATATCAACTGAGAGCATAAGCATGGGACGATCAACCTTTTTAGGATTAATCATAATACCAAAAGGTGGAGATGACAAAATGTATTGATGAATATCATTAAACATTCCCTTCCAAAAATAATGTTGTTTTAATTTATTTAAAGTTTTATGTATTCCCAAGTGTCCATGATGAACAAACAGCAAGGCGAATAGCAAACGAAAAGCAAAAACTAAGTTTCAAAAAGTTAAATGTTTGAAAATAAATTCTCATGTTTGAGGTTAATTATAAAAGTCAATGTGGGTAATCCCATAAAAAATTACTATGTTAATTTTATCGTTTTAAAAGTGCAATAATCACTTACAAGCAGTTTAAATCTAGATAAATTAAATGCACAATATTGTACTTAACAATTAGATTAAATTATTTACTTAAAAAGTTAAACTTAGTTTTTAAATAACTTTACTGTTGAGAACAACAAAACGCAGTCTATGCTATACAATTCTGTTGGTTTTGCTAAGAAAAAACATCATATTAAACAAAATCATCAATTGTAAACACCAAACATTGTTTACAAAGATTCACCAAATTAAGTTAAGTACTACTTATGAGTCAAAAATCAAAATAAACACAAAGTTATTAAAGTAACAATGTAGAACAAACCAATGCAAACAATAGACTCATAAGTTAATTAATTAATAGTGCAATAATGACAGTATAAGGTACCAGACAAACCTACTTCATGTCCCTGTTCGCAGAGCGACAATTGTAATATTTAAAAAAATATATAATCTAGCGACAATTGTAATAATAAAAAAAATATATAATTTAAAGTGTGTGGATGTTATTATAAATGTGTGTTATGAAATGGGGTTATTAAATGTGTGTGTTGTACTCCAAATAAATAAACAATAAGTAGAAGTGAAAATTCGGGCGCCAGGAGCACAAACCAAACTATGCCAAGGATAGACTAACCTGCGGGAACTGGAAACTTTTAATCTTCAAGCGGGGAGTATCAATAAAAATCGACACAAAAGTTATTGAACGATTTTATTACCCGAAGGCTGCTGGTCTCGATATACAAGAAAATTCCTTTCTAATATTAAGTTCTAAGGTGTAAAACTAAGATGGAATAGAAATTAATTTTTGTCCTGTCATTATTGCACTTTTGTCAATTTAAGTTAAGTATTATAAACCATACCATATTCCGGCGAATAATCTAACAAACCGAATGGGCAAACCCTGGTGATTTTGATCTTCGCGGGGACGTCAGGCGGTCCATGATATATGTCGGTAGGGGCTAGCGTTAAAAATTTAAGTCTTGAAGTAAAAATAAATAAGAAACGCCTCACGGCTGAAATCAAACATGAATAATTGTTAGCTGAGGTTCAGCGTCGACAAAAATGCCGATCGGAATGTTTACGACCAAATGCAAATTAACTCACCGTTTCTTTTCCAAAAAAAAGCTTTTACATCAGTAGATGAATTAATCCAAAAAATATATAAGGTTCAAAAGATCCTTTTTAAAAAATATGGGCAATCCCATCATGATGCCGACAAGGGCAAATCAGCTACCACATTATTTAGGACTAGATACCGTCCTAGCCGTCAATAAATCCCGATTTATTGCGGAGCTCTCAAATTACTCCATTTTAAGCAAAGGGTTGGGTCGGAAAGGTGTCCTGTCAAAATCAACTGACAGCGTCAAAAGAAAAAATCAGTGTGACCACTCACGATTCCGATTCAAAGAAATGAATTTTTACATGGCAACACCACCCTGTTGCCTTCAAATTAAAGCAAAGAACGCGATATCATGTAACAGGCTTAAAAGACTCGTTACAGTAAGAGATAAATTTATAGACGAGATCCCTTTAGCGGTGAATGGGAATTGATAATGCGAAATGATGATCTGCCAAAAGTGGAGGGATTTACGTGAGAGCAATTTTGTGTGTGAAAATTCTAGCTTGTTCTGTATGAATCAGTATAATTACATGCTTAACATCGGATTTACCAATAATTTGTCTTCTACTGTAAGTAGGAGGTAGTGATATTAAACGACATTACACAAATGAAAAAAGAAATGACTATTTTCATTTTTGACCAAGAGGCTGGGTTGTTCTTTGGCCAAAAAATTTGCATTGCCATTCAACATGGCAATGCTGCCAATCTTCTGGGCACGTTTCCGGATATCACTATCATCACCGTCCCGTTGACAGCGATGCGGACGAGTACTGCGACACCTAAATGTCTTTTTGTAATTGTATTTATTTGTATAGTTAGTTAGTCATTTAATTCGGTACCTAGTGTGAATAGTTGTGTTAAATATTGTTAAAGATACGTAAGTAAACAAATTTTTCTCTCGCATTTGTTCTAGAATTTCTACATTTCTTAATAAAAATAGCAGCACCTTTGTCTATCGCAGCTTTTCTGAATTTTTTTTTTTTTTTTTTGCTGAATGGTGCTGTCCAGAAGATGCCTAAGGCACTGGAACTCCCACGCATTTAGGCTGCTTGACGCCGGACTCCGGTGGGAGGGTGGTCGCAAACCAGGCGGGCGTTAGCCCTACCACCGCAAGGAAAGAATTGGCCAGTCAAATAAGGTGTTGGATGTGACTGTCCAGGATGCGTCGAGCGCTCGGTTCAGTTGAGTAACTGACTGAATAAACTGCTCTACACGAGGAGGCTTCTTCATGCATCCCGAAAAAAAAAAAACTAATATTTGTACTTAAATTATTATTTAAGTAATTTTGCTGCTTACAACGACGTCGTAAAATGTTGCGAGCATAATAATGTGGTATAAAAACCTCAAACCAAAATATCTACATATACCTATGTAGGTATGGAGGTTTTCCTTTCATCCCCAAAATACACGTATCATCAAAAGGGCTCGTAATATCAAATCCATGCATATTAATTACGTTACATCTTCCGCTTAAAATGTACAGAGTAAAGATCGTTTGTGTAAAAAATACATTATTGCGTTTTTGGTGGAACGTAGCGCTTTGTGACGTCAGCGCTACGCAAAAAGGGCGGGGGCACAATGTTGGTCCTCGATTCGGCGTTACTGTGTATTTAGGCCTTATAATGGAAGTGGCGTTGGGAGGAAGCAACATCCTTTTGCTAATAACAATATACTGCGATCAAATACTGGGTCAAATTGTAGGACATCCATGAGGAGTGATATTAAAAGCCGACCTCTGTGCAGTAAGGAATTTAATTATTACCGAAACTTATTAGCGATATATGATTTTTTTGTTCTGACAAATTATTTTTCATGATTTTTAATAAATAATAAACGATAAAAAATCGGTAAGAAATAAGTACAGGGTGTTAAAAGACTCGTCACAACTGTCAACTACTCATTCTGTGCATCAAAATAAGGATTTATTCCGGACTGATCCCCTGAAACACCCCCTCCATCCTCTCGACTGCTAGTCCGTCTTCTGTTTTAATCTGTCTGATCTTTTTGACAGGTAAGTACAGTCAAGAGAAAATAAAAGTTTCATGTTTTTTAAAATTAAATAAAGACTTTTTTTTAATGTCTCATGCGTGCTCAAAAATAATTGCTGGGAAACGACTTTTATATTTTTTGGTGCAAAATTTTGATGTTTGCAGTAGTGCGCAATGTAACGCACGCAAATAGAATAGAATAGAATATTTATTTTCGTAAAACATGGTATAAAAGGGTGTTAAATACAAATTGAGGCACAAGCATGTTTAGCTAGGATAAAACATAGCATGCAAAATTTAAAAGACAAGTTAAACAACAACAATAGTTAAAAAAAAATATCGACATTTTTTATCTATAAATTCTTTTAAACTATAAAAACTACACTCGAGTAACCACTTATGAAATTTAATTTTAAATAATTTTGTATTTAAAGCTTTGAAATGCCTTGGTATTTTATTATAAATGCACACACACATTGCCTAGCAGTTACTATTGTATTTAGACAGTCTAGGCAAATCATTTAACACTAGTTTATATGGATCTCGTCGGTTCCGAGGATTGACATCATTTGCAGTCTTAAATAGTTGCTTATTTTTCATAACAAACACACATATTTCATAAATGTTTTTTAATTTTGTAAATGTTTGATTATGTGTGCATGCAATGGTACAGGGGTTGTGGGGCATTTAAAGTTGTGTTTATAACATTAAAAACTTGTTTTCGTAAAAAAACATCATAGCAGAAGTTGGAATTTTGACCTTCAATATCTCCATAACCAGAAGATTCCCAGGTTTGGTCCAGTACAGATGCCAGCACATCAAGCTACTACAATCTGTCCAATTTCTTTAATAGATTTTCAACTGTATCGCTAAAGCATAAGGGTCAAGGTTGATTGGGAAAATTTGACAGTTTCGGGTAGGTTGATGTCTGTACAAAAAAATAATTACAATGACGGGGACCCGACTTCGTTAGTGTCTTTTTACACCTAAAATTTTTCGAATCTAATATTTTTCGAACAAAATTTGAGACTAAAGATTTGAAATATTCGAAAGCTTTTTAGAGCCTCGTAAACTGGATTATGACGGTTTTCGGGTGCTTTTGTAACTAAAGATGATTTCTTTCAATAGGTTTAGTGTCGACGTTAAATTGAACGTGGAATAAAAGATAAAAGTATCACACTAATATTATAAAGGCGAAAGTTTGTGAGTGTGCGCGTCTGTGTTTATATGTTTGTTACTTCTTCACGCTCAAACGGCTGGACCAATTTTGATAAAATTTTGTATGGAGGTAGCTGACATCCTGGATTAACATATAGGCTAATTTTCATCCCGATTTTCCCACGGGATCGACATTTACGCGGGTAAAACCGCGAGGCGCAGCTAGTCTTGAATATCTCTCTTGTTTATGTTAACTTAATCATTATGATACCAGTCTATTACTGTCCTACTGCTGGACAAAGGTCTCTCCTCATACAGAGAAGGCACGAGCACTGATCACCACGCTTGCTCAAGAAGGGTTGGCGATTTCAGACTTATATTACCTACTAGCTGCGCCCCGCGGTTTCACCCGCGTAATTGTCGATCCCGTGGGAATATCGGGATAAAAAGTAGCCTATATGTTAATCCAGGGTGTCAGCTACCTCCATACAAAATTTTATCAAAATTGGTCCAGTCGTTTGAGCGCGAAGAAGTAACAAACATATAAACACACACACACTCACACACACACTCACAAACTTTCGCCTTTATGATATTAGTGTGATTTGATGTGACTAGTAGTGCCCCGCGGTTTCACCCGCATAGGTGTCGATCCCGTGGGAATATCAAGAATTCAGGATAAAAAGTATCCTTTGGGGCTTCTGACTACCCGTAACGACTGTCAAAGATCCACGAATAACAGACGGGACCAACGATCCATCCATCCACAGACCAACCGCGGCACGCGAAGCTTAACCTGATCGATCAACCTGTAGTATGCGGCTATTATCATTACAAGCTTTTATCAACTTGCACTGTTCGTATGTATGTATGTAATTTGTCCGTTCAAAATTTGCAAACCATTTCTTGATCATTTGTTGGTACCTATTTAGCCACGGGCCCCTCAATTGCATTGGATTCCAACATACCTATCTATAGAAATTCTAAACTTCCTAGCCAGACAGGAACTAAGAAGCATATTAAAGTACAGTCACACACTATGCATTACACATGAGTCCACAAGGAAACGGATGGATGGACAGACGTAACGATGTATGTATGGACGTACAGTCAGACTGTCAGGTGTGTCACTACGGAAGTCAGGGGAATGTAAGAGGATGGGTAATTCTGGGAAATTACACAGACACACATCCTATCCTACTTCCTAGTAATATTATAAACGCAAAAGTTTGTGAGGATGGATGGATGTTTGATACTCTTTCACGCAAAAACTACTGAACCGATTTTAATGAAACTTTACAGTAATATAGTTTATACATCAGAATAGCACACAGGATACGTTTTATCCTGATATTTCTACAGGATTGACACTTATGCGGGTGAAACCGCGGGGCGCTGCTAGCACATACATAAACTCATTCTAAAACTAATCTAACTATCCTGTATTGTCCCACTGCTGGGCAAAGGTGGCACTCTCCCTAAAATAAATAAAATAATAAGTTTAATTATTTGTCAGAATACAACACCCATCGAACATAAATGAAAGAAGTCATACTTGCAATTATTAATACTAGACCAAAGAATACTTCAAGTTATTGCTGGCTATAAAAGAACACTCTAAAATTAAAAACAATAGAATTTGAAATGAGTTCGTGTTTGGAATTTTAATGGAACCGTGGCTTATTAGTCGACTCGCTTGAATTTACTCGCCCGAAACGGGCGAATCGTCACGTTTACATAATATTATTTTATCTATAGGCGACTCGCACGAATTGGAACATTTTGAATTTTATGCAATAGAGGATAGAAAAAGATTGTTTTTTTTATAAAAATACATTGGACACTAGCGCATTTACGTGTTAAGTGTTAAATATTACAAAACGTGTACTTTTTCTTAACTTCATTGCATAAAATTCAAATTTGTGCGAGGCGCTTATAGAAAAAATAATGTTACTTAAAATGACGATTCGCCCGTTTCGGGCGAGTTAATTCGTGCGAATCAACTAATAAGCCAGAAACGTAGAACCGTTGGTAGTTCTGATAAGTATTTCAAGACATCTATTCAACGGAAGTCTATGGAATTAGTCAAGGTGGCTTTGTCTCTGGCTTTAGAATTTTCTTGGTCCTTTTGTCGGATTGTCATTTGTTTTTTTATTATAGAAGACAGTCAATAGATGGCAAGGTGGAATTTTTTGATGTGCTATTGTGGCATCATTGATCGAATAGAAACTTTAGAAATATAGCAATAAAAAATCTATGAATCTTATTGTCTATGTCGTTGAACGTGATTATCGATGTAGTGGTCGTCAAATCCAAATCAAGATTTAATCTAATAATCCTTTTTTGATATTTTTCTATCATCAACACATTTATTGCTTACTAGCTGTTCCCGCGACTTCGTCCGCATGGATGACGGAAAACAATAATGTGTCTCTTTACTACCTAATGCTTTTTCCTAAAATAAAAGTTTGGCCTAAAATTCTCCAGCTATCTGCCAGTTAAAGTCCCATCAAAATCGGTCCAGCCGTTTCGGAGATAAGTCTAAACAGACAGACTACGCTGTTATTTCAAACAGACATTTTATTTAAAAGTAGACAATGCCCTAGCCTATAGAGCCGGCTGGCGTCAGTCAGGCGCCTCATAATATATTCATCCTTTTAACGTTAAAAAAGGGTAAGTAAGTAACCCTTTGAATTACAACTTAACAAGTTCCCAAAACACAACGTCACCCGCACGTCGCCGGCGCACGATTTGAATTGCAATGAGAATGCGTGCGCGCAGGTAACGGGACACATTATTGATTCGTTGACATTTCGTAGATGGAGGTTATATCAAGGGTATATGCGTGGGAAGAATTTGTAGTAGGTAGGTACTATGATGCGTATTGGATAAGAAAATGTTGTTTGCATATAGTGGGATTGTTGGGATAACAAACATAGACACACACACACACACTCACAAACTTTCGCCTTTATAATATTTTTATTTATTTTATTTTATTTATTTAGGAAAATAAACAGTTACACACTACAGTAATATACAAACAATTCATACAGAGTGAGCAAGTGTATAACCCACGACATTTTCCACAGATAAAAATATGAGTGTGAGTGTGTTTATTCAAAAGGAAAATTCCGGAACTGGGAAAGTTGATTAACAATGAGTAATGCATTTTTTCTAAGTGTCAGAATTGCGGTAAATTGCCTGCGCGATGTTAAAAGCTTACTTAGTTTTTTTTTTTGCTGGTACAACCCGACGAAGTCATTAAATTCACGGTACGAAGATAGATGGTTTTATTATTCAGTACTTACAGTGTAATCTCTTAGACACTCTCACCTTAAAAGGTTTTTCACGCCGGAAAAATTAAGGTAAGCATGAGGCAATTAACCATCCGTTTTGTTTATCTTTTTAACCGACTTCAGAAAAAAAAGAGGACGTTATCAATTCGTCGCGTATTTTTTTTAATGTGTATACACTGATTACTCCGTCAATTGTGGACCGATTTTGGAAGTTTTTTTTTTGTTTGAAAGGGTATGCTTTCGAGGTGATGGTCCCATTGTCATCAAGTTGGAATCTGATGAGAGGATCCCATGGAAATCGAGGGAAACCCTCAAATTTTATAGGCAATCCTATAGCGATTTGGGTATTTTTTACAGCAACTCGTGCATTTGCCCTCGGAAAGCACCATTTGGTGAAGAGGAACTGATGATGAAGACCACAGATGGCCACCGCAAGTACTCAATAATAAGTATTTCACGAGTTGTGATTCGACTACTTTAATATGGTTGCTAAGCATTTTATATTTGTCACAATGTGAATGGTGAACCAGGAGAACTCATCAACAATTAACGTCCCTGCTTCGGGAAAAGCAATATTTTGTAAAAGGCGATGAGCAAGTTGCCACTATGCTATTGTAACTTAGATAAATTATAAACAGACTAAAGAGTGAAAAATGAAATTTTTTTTAACAAAAACTAAAAACCGCCTTTGAAAAAACTACAAAGTGTTAATTTCGGAATTCGGTTTTTTGGATCTGTATTTTAGTATTTTGTCACCGACTTCCGAAATTAAAGTTATTTTTCACTTTGTAGTTTTTTTGCAGTCGGTTTTTTTTTTGTAAAAAGTTTTTTGTTCTACAAGAATAGCCACTAACTGCGTTTCGGTAGTATTATTAGTAGAATTTAAGGAACACTAATATATTTTTTTAGAGCTCTATTCACAACCACTCGATACGCTTCCACACTGTATTGAAGTTATCATCAATGTTATCATAGGAGTCCTCTAAGCGCTGTTCACAAGTACTAAACTAGAAAGTTTTTGTCAGTTTAAAGGCGCGACATGCGATGAAATCGCGCGCGACACAAAGACCTTGTCCAGAAGGGGCGAGTTCGCCGCGAAACGTTTCGCGCGACTTCATTCGCGCGTTAACGAGACACTAGGTGCCAATACATCGCGTCCACAAGCATCGCGCGATTTCAAAATACGCGCGTAAATCGCAAGCAGTTCGCCAGACTCTCGACTCGCGCGTATTGCGCGCGAATCGAGATACTAGAGACTCCTTGTTGCGTCCAATTGACGCGCGAACTCGAGAGCGTTCAACTTCATGTTTTCTACTGACAAATGAAATTCGAACCCAAATGCTGGCGCGTTGGTACACTCCTTCTGGACGCAACTGTCGCGCGTAATACGCACGAGAGAATCGCGGCGAATTCGCCCTTTCTGGACAAGCTCAGGCAACGCAAGTCGCGCAACCAGCGGTGCCTTTGTGTCGCGCGCGATTATATCGCGTGTCGCGCCTGTTTGTAGGAGCCTTAAATCAAATAGACAACCGATATTCTTCCGACAGCTGTTTGCTGTCGGGAGCAAGGCAAATCAGTTTATCGAAATGTGTTATTTTCGATACTATAGCCTGTCGGATGGTTGCGTAGACAGAGTAATCTATCATGGTATCCGTGTCACCGAAAGGGACAAAAAATCCGACAATCTTCATCATACTAGATCATTTTTACAGCTTATTACACTGCACCTTACCATTTTCACAGTTGCGTAAATGTACCTACTATTATTGAATTATGCACGAAAAAGATCTTATTTTCCGTATAATCGCGGTGTATTATTTTATTATTCCTTCATAAACGTCAAACTTGTTGTGCACATTAATGTGCTTAGCCGACACGCAGTAAGGGACAGCAATATTCTTACTCTGTCTCTTTTCTTTGCTAGTTATTTTAATATATTTCTCTTTTTCTTGTGCGAATGAAAAAGAAGATATGCAGCCGTCTATAGTTTACTCTGTCTATGGATGGTTGAGAATAGTTATGCTGGAGTCCTCTGACAAACTTCAAACTCATAACCTGTTGAATAGTAGGTACCCAACGCCACACATACTTGTTTAACATCATTTTCATAAACACAATAGCTCAAATTAACGATTAGTCCTTACTCTCTCAGTCCTTAGTCCACAAACAAAATTAGGCTCCGCTTAAAATCGTCCAAACAAAGCGGGTAGGGCTGGGTGCACACCAGCTACAATTACTGCGGGCTATTGTTCGTGAGCAGCGATCGGCTCGTAATTACACGCCTTACTGACAGTTGAGGCTATGGCTGGACAATTTGTTGGTTTAGCAAGGGTTTAGGGATGTGTGGCCGAAAAGAGGTTAAATATTATTTTTTTTAAATCTAGGAGATATAATTTTATTGAATTAGTTTTGTTTTATGTTTATGGCAACTACATATTTGTAGTTTTTGTCAGAGTAAAATATGTGTCATTGAATTCAACGAAAAGTTACATTATTTAATACATTATATTATCCCGGAGGGGCCCGTGGTTAAATAATACCAGCCGCACAGGTCGATCGATCAGGTTAAGCTACGCTTGCCGCGGTTGGTCTGTGGATGGATGGGTGACCATCAAAGCACATTAAGCCGTTGGTCCCGGCTGTCATTCGTGGATCTTTGATAGTCGTTACGGGTAGTCAGAAGCCCGAAAGTCTGACAATCAGTCTTACCAAGGGGTATCGTATTACCCAGTAACTGGGTTTTGGAGGTCAGATAGGCAGTCGCTCCATGTAAAATATTCAGCTGCATCCGGTTAGACTGGAAGCCGACCCCGATATAGTTGGGAAAAGGTTAGGCAGACGATGATTATCATCATAGAATCATAATTACCTACTTATTTGTGAGGAGGATAATTAATAAAAAAATAACAACCAACTATAAATAACTACGGTTATTTTGCCTACATTTAACATTATGACAAACCTAACAATGACGTGTAAAAATTGTCATTGAGACTTGTGTAAAAAAATCACTTAGGTGAAAGTAATCGTTTCAAATTGAACACCCCTAAATTATGCACTGTCCAGTAACCGCCGCAAGTAATTACCGAATGGTTCCTGTCTGAACGGCCGGTCGGTGTGTCCCCCTCTTTACGACCTAACGAACTCTGTCATTTTCTTGCCTCATTGCCGAGTTAGTGAATTTGTAAATAAATGAACTGTTTAAGAGCGTTTCATACAAGTTACTTAAGATAATTTTGGAAATATCTTATTTAAAAAAGATAACTGGAAATCTCTGTTTTTATGGGAAATTTAAAATCGGCCTAATTTGGCTGTTACACTACTTATCGAAAATGTTCTTAAGTACCTTTTTAGACCTTTGTATCCTGCTTATGCGTATGAAGTTTCATTAAAATCGGATCATTCATTTAGAAAAACAAGGGCTTGAAAGTTTGTATGATAACTTTTGAGAAGTTGTTGAAAAAGGTTCTTTTATAGACAGTATTTCGCGATTTTTGTGAGCTATTTCTAACGTCTGTGTGTCTGTATGCGTATGTGTGTGTGCGTGTTTCTGTCTGCGTGTGTGTGTTTCTGTCTGTGCGTGTGTGTGTGTGTGTGTGTATGTCTATGTCTGTGTGTTAAAAGACTGTAAAAACGTACACGTCATCGTTGGGCATAGAATGGAGGAGTGACCAGCAAAATTACGCTGGTGAGGATATTATTATCGTTTGTTATTACAAGATCCAGGGTGAGAAAAGCGAATGAAAATGAAAATTGACCTAGTAGTAGATTCCGATGGATAGGTGAATGTTGAGCAGCCACGAGTTTCCCAGTGTAGACTTTTGTTCCATACCTGTAACAAGATGAAAAATAAATTAGTTGTTTCGAGACAAATAAGATATGTCACAAAAGTTGTCTCGTTGGTCTAGTGGCAGCAAGCGCTACCGCTGAGCATGAGGTCCTGGGTTCGATTCCCAGGTCGTGCAAAGTGTTATTGGGTTTTCCATCTGGATTTTTTTAGTAACAGCCCGGAGTCTGGATTTGTGCCCAGTTGATGCCAATAGACTCGCCCCCTGTTACATGGGACTTAAACATAACTGGCGAAATATAGCTGTACTATAGTACACCCAAGCCTTGTGTCCCCGAAGAGTTAGGCAGAGGTGAACCCATCGGTTCACCTAACCCCTCGGTATAGGTTCCGGGTCTATCTTAGGTGGACCCGAGACGAGAGATCTCTGAAACAAGGCGTGACGTTATGTCACAAAAGTTGTGATGTAAGAATGTATCAATAATCATGAAGATTTCCCTTCGAAGAACTCAAACAATAATTATCAAGATTTCCATCTACTAATCGAAACAATAGACGATACAGCTACACTAAGAAGACGTGGTCAATTAAGAAAATTGATAGCCTTCAAGTGATGCCAAAGTAACGCAACAGCCGGGAAGTGTTCCATCGTATGTCATTGATATATGCAAATATTTGGACGATACAAGATGTTAGCGATGAGCGATCAATTGTGAGAATGAAGAGAACGAATGTGAAAAACATGTACGAACAGAATTAAAAGAAGTACAAGATAAAGCAGTGCTAAGTTACATGACGTGGTTAAAAACCTTGGCGCAAAAAACTGGATCCATAGGTGAATAAGCGAAGAAGGCACATTATTTTGCCGATGGTGATATTGACAATTAAGTATATGTTGGATAAAAAGTTACACTAGAAATTCTTGATGAATCTGATACTGGATGGGAAAAGAATACGACAGAAGACTACAAAATCTTTGAAACTGATTTAGAAAACGCGTGTGTTGATGATGAGAAGGTTATATTGGATGTCGATATAAGGAACATGTATTCACACAGCAACATTGTTTGCTAAGTTTGTAACTTAGGACTCGCACTATAATGGTATTTTGATTGATTCGCCATTCATATTGATGTACGAAAAATCAATTATGTTGATGAGCTAAATATATTTCTGCTTAGAATCTTAATAGATAGACTTTTTATTACAAGTACCGACGCACAAAATGCATTGTTTCGTCTCACGCTTAGTTACACAAGTATAATACGTTTAAAATTACCGTAATCATGTTATAGAAAGTTTGTTTTGAAGATATTTTAAAACCGTCTTTTTAGTACAAAATCTTCTGTATTGAAACAACTGGTTAAAATCTAGATATAAATGAAAGTAAGTAAGAAGCAGTGCTTTTAAAATAAAAGCATAAATATAAGAAAGAAATTAATTTTAAACTGTAACATGAAAATATCTTAAGCTTTACCAATGCAAATGCCAATTTGCAAATTAATGTATTGAATATCTCTGCTATAATAATAATACTAGTAACTTTGTCTTCTTTAACTCCCACACTTCAATTTCATATTCATTCATATGTCTAAGATATGATTCTCAATGATCCAAACTTTAAATTTCAACACCTCCAAATAATTTCCCAACTTTTACTAAGAAATGTCTTACACCATAACTTTCATAGTGATTCATGTAGGTATATCCGTCTACATCCGTACAGAACAATGCTTGAACATATAAAACAATAGTATCGTCCTAATGATCTCATTTATCCGATAACTGATAAGAAGAAACATAGGTGTGTTATCAACAGAATTATCACGAATTTAATTTCATTCAATCTCTCAAATGTTCTCACACGGTTCATTGTTTTCGGTATGTAAGTGAGGGAAGGAGGCAGAAGGTGAAAGTTTTGAAAAGGAAGGATAAAAAATACGTGAAAGATTTCATGTGAAAATACAGAAAAAAAAGTTGCCCATCACGGGACGCCCGGCAGATGCACTCCGGACCCACCATACCCCTGGGGGTAGGGTGGGACTGAACCATACCACCATAGAGATGTGCCACAGGATATGCAATGTTTGGAAGAATGTTAAATCTCAGAAGTTCCACATAATTCAAAAAAGACCTGAAAGGACAATCGTGGCAATTACTGCCGCCTTAACGCTTCTGCCTGATAAAATATTACTTACTAGGACTAGGTTATGTAAAAACAGAACGCGAGAGCTTGAAGCGGATGGACAAGATCATAAGCTACGTTGAAAATTTTTGCCTAAAAATACATACTCTTGACGTATTCAGCGTCTACGGAGAAAGACATCAGACAACCAATGTTTTAGAGTCGTATCATTCAAAATTAAACAAATTACTGAATAAGAATACAGTAACTTTGATGCGATTGTTAAATGTCATACACGATATTCATAAAACAAAGGTTACTCCTAAAAAACGTGGAACGAAACAAATTTAATGATGATTTTATTAGAGAAATCCAAATACAGTTATTGCACAATGAAATCACCATAGCCCTATGGTGATTGACCAATTAAGAACAGAATTATAGTTGGAAATGTTTTTAGTTTATTTTAAATAATAATAAATTTGTATTTGGATCGATATTGTTTTACAATTTTTCAAATCTCAACACTACTGTGGTGGTATGGTTCAGTCCCACCCAGGGGTATGGCCAGGGGTATGGTGGGTCCGGAGTGAGCAGATGTATAACATCGAAATTGATAGCAAGCCAAAAACAAAGGACGGCGGAGAGGGAACATAAGAGAGTGTCATGCCGTCAGCTTCACTCCCAAGGCGTGCCTATAGATGTTTCACATCAAACACTATGAAGAACCTTAAATTTTATGTCTAAAGCAGATTTAAGAATAGTGACAGTTGAATATTCGGCGTTGAAAGAAAACATGTAGTAAAGTAACGGACATAAATCAATTTCTGTCGTTTGAGACTAAAAGACGGAGATAGTGGCTCTATACTTAGGATTGGGTCTTTCCATGAGATAAATGGTGTGCAGACGGAAGAATACCCACGACATATTATCAGCAGTATATTTCGAGTTGATAGTAGAAATAATAATTATTATTGTAATAGATAATTTTGAGAATATTTTTGTCTAATTTTCACACTAACCAAAAGGAATTCATAAGCCAACGTTGATTTTCTGTTTCCAACTTTCCATTGGCAAACATTTACCATGGATTGTGCTTACTAGGGGGTCACATATGACCGGCCATGATGAGACACATAGTTATTTCATACAGAAAGACATGTTACAAACAATAATTGAACTGTCAACGTGATATGAACATCCGTCACGTATATTTTGTATGGAAATGTTTATTGTTTCCTACAAACGATTATTATTGCGTGTTTGTTTATTTACATTTTTGTCTATGGTGACTGTAGTGCATTTATTTAATAGATATGTAAACACTGTCTCATTCACACAAGCGGGGTAGCTGCTGTCATTAATGTCATCTGTGAGTAACGAGGAATGGCGGGAAAGAGAGAAAGTAAAGCAAGGTCTGCACTATAGCGCTTGGTGTGGCAGTGTGCCAGTGAAGTGATATATTCAACATAAATACGACTTTAATTAGGAGGCTACAATCCTATACCCCTATTAATATTAAATCATACATCAAGTAATAACATGTAAATGTATGCCTAACCGTATGGGCCGTTTGTTTACGAACATTTTGGTTAGAAATAAGTTTGAATAACTCAATTCTTTCTTATACAATTAGAGCAGTTGTTGCTCATTGGAAACGGCTGCCACTTACGAGATGCAAGTCGTAGGTTCGAACCCAGACGGGCACTTTACTTTGTTTAAATTATTTCATCACCACTGCTCTCAAAACGGTGAAAACATCGTGAGAAAACCGGCATGTCCTAAAGATAAAAAACTTAAAGACATGTTACATAACCCAATGGATCCGCGTGGAAGATTGCAGACCACATCTTATCACAGAGTGTGTGTGCCTTTTTTTTTTTTTGTGCGGTTGGGAAATCATCAAATGACTCCTCCCGCTCTGGGTGGAGCGGAAGGGAGTGTCAGACTCTTACTGACTAAAACCCACCCGTCTTCCTTCCTTAGCCCTTTATGTTCTGGGCCAGCGGTAACCCTTTCTGACAATCCCGCTGAGAGTGTGTGTGCCTGTGTCCTAATAGTAGAAACATTATATCCTGACTAGCAGCGCCCCGCGGTTTTACCCGCGTAAGTTTTGATCCCGTGGGAATATCGGGCTAAAAAGTATCCTATGTGTTAATACTGAAAATGGTATATCTATGTGCCAAATTTCATCCAAATCTGTTTAGTCGTTTTTGCGTGAAAGAGTAACAAACATCCATCCATCCTCACAAACTTTCACGTTTATAATATTAGTAGGATAGTAGGATTAGTAGGATACTAGGATTATGCTTTCATAATTTATCTTTCTTTACGAAGCAGATTTTACAAAAGCCTCCAAGAGACAGTGTTTTTTCAAAATCCTCTTAGTTACAGTAAAATTGTTCAGGACTTAAGAGCTTAGTTTCCGTGTAGTCCTCTTTTTATTGTGCCTTAATTAATCTCAACTACTTTAAAAGCCCGTGCTACTTCTTGTTTCCTTCTCTACAAAGTAGCAATTTGTTCTTTTGTAAGAATATTAAAGTTTTACTCTGTAGAAGACATCCATACTTATCACACTAATATTACTCGTATAAAGGCGAAAATTTGTGAGTGAGTGTGTGTATCTTTGATACTTCTTCACGCTCAAATGGCTAAACCAATTTTGATAAAATTTTGTAAGGAGGTAGCTGATACCTGAGTTAACATATAGGCTAGTTTTTATCCCGATATTTTTACGGGATCGACATTTACGCGGGTGAAACCGCGGGGCGCAGCTAGTAATTTTATAAATGCGAAAGTGTGTGTGTCTGTCTGTTACCTCTTCACGCTTAAACCGCTGAGCCAATTTAGATGAAAATTGGCATAAAGATAGCTTTAGTCCCGGGCAAGGGCATAGGATAGTTTTTATCCCGATATTCCCACGGGAACGATACTTATGCGTAGGTGAAAACGCGGGGCGCTGCTAGTGTTTTATATTTCTTCTCCTATTTATTTCATGTTTATTGTAAGAGGAAAAACAAGTAGTATTATAAGAGATGATTTCAGTAGTTAAATTTCCTATTACCGTAGGTGACTTTGACAGCAACAAAGAAGTCAAGATTTTAAAGAGACAAAAGAATGGTATCTGAAAAGAGAAAAAAATACAAGTGACTAGGGGGCCAGGACCCCTACCAACCATGCATGACCGTTTGCAGGGCAGAAGTGCGGAGCAGGTCAAAGTGACAGCTAAAATATTGTAAATAATGCGGTAGATATTTACAAGATAAATAATATACAGGGTTATTGGTAAAACATTAACAACCTCTTAAGAGGTCATTGTACTCATCATTATGAACAACTTATACTATGGGATCAAACTAGTGAATAGTCCCGGGAAATCCCGGAATCGAAAGAACCGGGAAATCCCGGAAATTACCGTCGTTTTTGGAACCGGGATTTTTTAAACCTAATCCCGGTTCTTTCGGTACTTTCGGGAAAAGATACTTCGCGTTTCTAATATTACTAATTTTATAGCATAAAGCCCGACCGCTTAAAGCGGAATACACTTGCTACCTAGCATGCACAAGAAACATGCATGCAGGGTGCGGGAGGGGCTGGTGGCGGCCATCGCGTCTTCGGAATGTTGTGCTTTGCGTTGTGTTTGTGATTTTGGTGGACAGTGCTTAGCAAAAAAGACTCAAACAAGACTGCTTCCTTTGGGCAGAGCCAGTTTACGAAACTAAAGACCGATGATGGCAGGATCGTTTCCGCCAAACCAGAGCAGTTGAGATTGAGAGAGATCGAGAGGTTCTATGGACAGTTATACACGTCAACAATAGGAACCCCGTTATGGATCTGGCAAACGACCCAAGAGCTAGATTGACCCGACACTATACCGAAGACATCCCGGACGTCAGCCTGTACGAGATTAGGATGGCTCTGAAGCAGCTCACAAATTACCAAGGCGCGCGGGTGATGACCGAATTACGGCCGAGCTCCTGAAGGCCGTCGGAAAACACGTTCATAAGGCCCTTCAGAAGCTGTTTGATTCCGTCATACTCGAGGGCAAAACACCGCAGGCATGGAACAGAGGTGTTGTGATACTTTTCTTTAAGAAGGGCGACAATGCCCTTCTTAAGAATTATAGGCCCATCTCACTTCTGAGCCATGTCTACAAGCTGTTTTCGAGAGTCATCACAAACCGTCTCGCGCGCAGGTTTGACCCCTCCCGAACAAGCCGGATTCCGTAAAGGCTTTAGCACCGTAGACCACATACATACCATGCGACAGGTTATACAGAAGACCGAAGAATATAACCTGCCTCTCTGCTTAGCGTTTGTGGACTACGAGAAAGCCTTTGATTCGATTGAGACATGGCCTGTGCTGCAGTCTCTTCAACGGTGCCAGATCGACTATCGGTACATCGAGGTGCTGAAGTGTCGGTACGAAAACGCCACTATGTCAGTCCGACTCCAGGATCAGACCTCGAAACCTATCCTTTTGCAGCGAGGTGTGAGACAGTGCTGAAACTATGGAGGACCTCCTCGATGACCTCAGTAGAGCCTCCGAAAGAGTGGGTCTTAAAATGAACATGGACAAAACGAAGGTCATGTCAAATGCCCATATAACACCCACTCTCATAAAGATCGGAGACACTACACTCGAAGTCGTGGACGAGTATACCTAGGACAAACTGTCCAGTTAGGTAGGTCTAACTTCGAAAAAGAGGTCGATCGTCGAATCCGACTCGGCTGGGCAGCGTTCGGGAAGCTACGCAATATCTTCTCGTCCCACATACCTCAGTGTCTCAAGACGAAAGTCTTTGACCAGTGCGTGTTGCCAGTGATGACTTATGGCACTGTAACGTGGTCACTCACAATAGGCCTTATAAGAAGGCTGAAAGTCACCCAAAGGGCAATGGAGAGAGCTATGGAGTTTCCCTGCGTGATCGAATCAGGAATGAGGAGATCCGCAGGAGGACCAAGATAACCGACATAGCCCGAAGAATTGCCAAACTTAAGTAGCAGTGGGCAGGGCACATTGCTCGCAGAACAGATGGCCGATGGGGCCGAAATGTTATGGAGTGGCGACCGCGTACCGGAAGACGTAGCGTTAGAAGGCCTCCCACAAGGTGTTCCGACGACCTTGTGAAGGCCGCAGGAACCCGTTGGATGCGAGAAGCACAGAACCGGTCGAAGTGGAGGTGCTTGGGGGAGGCCTATGTCCAGCAGTGGACATCTTTCGGCTGAAATGATGATGATGAATTATGTTAATAAATAACAATTTAAAAAATGTCGGTTAAGATTATCTAATCAATAATATTGAGACTGATTAATGCTACGCTTTAATTTAATTTGGTTATGCAGAAGTGCAATAGGAGTCACTTTGATTTAAATCATTTGTTTGGAGAAGATGTTTAATAATGTTTTTTTGATAAATTTGATTTTTGATTTTTTTGATCTAGGATTAGGTACAAAAATGTTTTAATGTTAATAAAGATGTTGCTGGTAGAATATGCGTAGTTACCAATAAAACAAGAAATAAAACGTTTTATTTGATTTGATTTAAATGTTTTTATTTTGCCCTGTCATTTCGTCTTTCTTTTACTTTCTCCGTTTCAACTCTTCATCTTTTAAAGGCTTACATAAAGTATCGAAAGTACCGGGAATCCCGGTTTTTTAGCCAGAAGGTCCCGAAAATCCCGGTTCTTTAAAACAGAACCGGTTCTGCATTCCCTAGATCAAACCTGTAATCGCGAAAAAAATCAGGTGTTCCCTACATTTATGTTAGTATAGCTATAGAACAGCTGATTTTTTTTTCGCGATTTAAGGTTTGGTCCCATAGTAAAAGTTGTTCATAATGATGAGTACAATGGCCCCATAAGAGGTTGTCAATGTTTTACCAACAACCCTGTATAACTCTTCTATAAAGAACTAAATCGTAATCATAAAAACAAAATCACAGGGAAGTAAGCTACTGAAACATGGCCGGATAGGTACCTAATATTTATAGGTAGTGTAGTGATTCCATAACATATCCTCACATTAGTCCATACTTTGATAGCAAACAGCATATTTCATAGATTCGTGCCCATTGTGCGATGCCGAGCAATAATTATTTCACAGTTTTATCTTGCGTTCGATTATTTTATTTATAGACAGGGCAGTACACGTTCCCACTGTGCGGATCAGGGGGGTTCTTGCTAGGAATGGGAAAAGGAATTTGAGTTTTATCGATATTTTCATGACTCATTCATAATTTTTTTTTTGTTTGGCAACGGTTGTTACTTACCTGAAATAGAGGAATTTATTATTATTAGTTATAGTATTTGTATTAGTATTATATCTCTGTTGTTTTAGCAAACAAATTAAAAAAGCAAGGGGGTTATTGCGTAACCTAACCTACAAAGGCAATGCCTCTAATTTTGACAGTTCAGCAATACTCATTGCGTTGTTGAGCAGATGAATTTTTCAAAGCCATGGAGCAATGGAAATGTCTGATTGATAGTGTTACGTAATTGGGGTACCGAATCAATTAATTTGAGTAGCAAATTATACACACTTGATATTTTCAAGATACTTATTAATTCCATCATGACTTGTGACGTTAAAGTTTTTTTTTTTACATAATCATCATTGTAGTGGTTACCATTTCTAGCAATTGTCATTCTTATTGCAACCGGATCAATGATTGAAACTGCAAGTACGTTTTTGCTAACCTCTGGATTGTTTTCTACGGCGCCCATAATGTTACGCCGTCCTCCCATAACTACTGTAATTTGGAAACATTGTAAAAGCCAATTATTTTTAAAAAGAGGAACCGTGGAGTTTCTTGCCGGTTCTTCTCCATAGGAAACGACCAATCGGAACTGTGCACCTAGCTTCTGACGTTTCATAAGTGCCCATGTAGGTTTATATGAAATGAAATATTTTGATTTTGATTTTATGGATCACCTCTCCCAAACCTTCTCCCTCACCTCTCCCAACCACCTCGGGGAATACAGTATATGTAAATAATCATAAAAAAGAGGCACGTAGGCCATTTATTCTTTTTTATCGATACCACAGCGATAATCCCATCCCTACATACATGGTGTTCGCGTGTAAGTAGTGATATCATCTATTTATAAGTGAACGTTCCGCTCAGCCACATATCACAAGTGAATGAACACTTTTGTTAGTGCAACATTACTTAACGTTTTGTTGCTCTGTGGAGGATTGGGTTGAAAATGTTTTTAAGTTATTTTGTTGTAAACTTTTAATGGTTGTCTAGAGCGAGTAATCCAGGAGTAATTTTGTTTCAACTATGATTCTGTGTCAAAAACAAAAAAAATATCTCGAAGGTGTATGAAATTAAAAATTGACAAAACTTCGAGATTTCTTCATTATAGGTACGTATGTAATATACATATTTATTTATTTAAACTTTTCGCACACAAAAAGTAACAAAGGCGGACTTAATGTCTTAGGCACTCTCTACCAGTCAACCAAGAGTTGTGAAGAGATTAGATGCAGGTTTATTGTTTGAGAGGAACAATTATAAAAAAATAAAAATAGGTACACAAATACACGTAAAACTTCCAGAATAAATACTGTAAATGATGGTGGAAAGCGCATCAAAATCCGATGCGTTGTTAAGAAAAACAACGCGGACATACAACAGACGAAAAGCGACTTTATATGTATAGAAGTTGCACTGTTCTTCTTATTACTGTAGCATCTCAAAAATTGTTCACAACAATAAAATCATTATGGCTCATCTGAGATGATTGCCTTACCTTGACTTAATGAAATAAAACATCTGTTCACGATCTTACCGCGTGATCAGGGGCTCGTTTTAAAACCAAAAACTGTTCGGGGAAATTTCGTAAAGAGAACGTGAATAAAACCGTTCATAATCATAAACATGTAATTGTAAAACTTACACAATTCCGTCCCTTTGTAATAAAAGTACAACTTTCACTTACACGCCCCCTTATCAGAATAAATTAGTGCCATAAACATCAATTAAAATTAATGAACACAAACCCACATATTAAACGAACTTCCTACTTAGCATTTCTGCTCCACCCTTTTCAATTGTTAGCAAAATAACATAAATGCTGTGTCATTTTAAGGACATTGCTCTCATTTACTATGATGACTCTTTACCCGTCGCAGTGGTGACGAAAAGAGGGTGCTGTGTTTCAACTGTTTGTACGTTTGCGTGTGGTTTAGTTATTTCTTTTTAGTGACCGTTTGATTTCTGTTCGGATATAAATAATAATGTATGTTATTATAATAATATCGAAAAAGAAAAAAACTGGGCAAGTGCGAGTCGGACTCGCACACGAAGGGTTCCGTACCTCAAGGCAAAAATGCCATAAAAAACATGTTTGTTGTATGAGAGCCCCCCTTAAATATTTATTTTATTTTATTATTTATTATTAAAGTTAAAATACAACTGAGTATTTTGTGAATATTTCTAGTGCCTACCTGTTGCCATTTTTGACGTCGACCAAAAAAGGCCAAAAAAATCGCGTTTGTTGTATGGGAGCCCCCTTAAATATTTATTTTGTTTTTAGTATTTGTTGTTATAGCGGCAACAGAAATACATACTTTGTGAAAATTTCAACAGTCTAGCTATCGCGGTTCTTGAGATACACCCAGGTGACAGACAGACAGACAGACGGACAGACGGACAGACAGCGAAGTCTTAGTAATAGGGTTCCGTTTTTACCCTTTGGGTACGGAACCCTAAAAAAAAACTTCACTGATCACCGCATCACTGCAGGAAATAAAATATTCAATAAGAAGCTTATGGGAAAAAGATGCATACTTAAATAAATTGAAGTCGGAATTCCCTCAAATAAATGCTTTGCATAATTTCATCAACTTATACAGTTCCACACTATCAGCATTCAATAATCATGTTTTAGAAACACCAATAAACAAATAAAAGACTTACAAAAATAACTTTCCATGCATAATGTCTAACAATCTCGTATTACATGTAATACCACCAATAAAAACCGTTAAAATTCAAATACTGCTATTCGAACGCAACTACCACTCCCTATTACGTAAACAGTTTTCTTACACAAATTGCTATTGACAAATCAATTGGTATTATAAACGGTTTCTATCAGACATACGCTTATTTACATACCATACGATTTGAATTCAATGTAGCGGATTCAACTATCAATAAGTTTTAGAAATGCTACCGATTGAGTGGCATTGAGTAGTATTTATATGCGTATTAGGGTGTTTTCACAGTGAGTGGTTAAATGTGGTGACGTCACGCGAGATAATGAATAGTAAGAGTGCGAATATGTTGGATTAATAAGTTCCTATTTGTAGTCGCAGAGGTGGGGACCTAGTTTATACATTGTAGAGATAACAATACGACAATAAATGGAAGCACTGGAATTTAATATTTTCTTAAGAGCGTTTACGCCGTACGGCATTTCATACAAACTCAAACTCAAACCATTTATTTCAATTAAACCATTTACAGGCACTTTTGAATTGTCAAGAAGTCGGTCAGTCAGAAAATATGAAGCTAGTTGCCCATTCCAAAGCGTAGGTACCTATGGAGAAGAACGGGCAAGAAACTCCATGGACACTCTTTTAAATTGTATTTTTACAAAAATATTAGTTACATCATTAATGTTGAATTTACAATTATATGTGAGAACGATGTAAAAAAATACGTACTCGTTAAGAGCGTCCAGAGTACAGCAAATAGTAAGAAGACAACAATCCAAAAATAAAATAATTAAAAATAAGCCGAGGCAGCTGAGTGATGACCAGCCCCAACTGACGGCGCCCGTTCACGAACATGACGCATAGATCAGCACCATTCAGCTCAACCATTTTGAAGGGAGCTAAATTATCCAATACACACGCCACCGTCAGCGAGACATTTGTGTGAGCATGACATACTATCAGCCGCCATGGCACATTCAAGTCAATGAAAGACATATTACCCGGTAAATGGTAAAGAAGGTATACTTACATAGAACTCACATCTGTGCTATGCAGTTATACAATGCAAAGGAAATTGAGTTTATACAATGCAAAGATAATCTTACAATCTTCAGCAGCTCCAACAGTATTTTCCAGTGTTAATCAATTAGTTGTGGTTGTGGAGCAGGACCAGCAAGCTACAAACTTTCAAGCCCTTATTTTTCTAAATGAATGAACCGATTTTAATGAAACTTCATACGCATAAGCAAGATACAAAGGTCTAAAAAGTTATGAGAGAACATTTTCGAAAAATAGTGTTACAGCCAAATTAGACCGATTTTAAATATTCCATAGAAACAGAGATTTTCAAATATCTTTTTTTAAATAAGACATTTCGAAATATTAAAGTCTAATAGTTTCGGCCTACGGGAGCATCCAATTCACCTTAATAGCAGGAATATTCACAAATGTTAGGTATATCAAGTGTTTCATGAAATCACTGTGAAATCGTTGTTATCCGTAATAACATTCACAGTTACCGTAATGATGAGCAACGGGACAGCAAATTGATTCATGGAGGCTGTTAAAGGTCAAAGCACAAGTATCAAATCGGATAGGGATCGGCACCGTATCGGCTTTCGCCTCGCCGTCAAACAGGCGTCAACCTACGTAAGCACGTAATCAAAGCGGATCAGAAGCTCCGATACGTCGACTCGGCTACGGCTAGACGACGCGGCGACGTCGCGCTTACGGCTCGCCGACCGCTGGTTGATAGTGCAGGCAGGCTGCGGGAGGGGTGAGAGGGGCAAGGGTGGACGAAGAGACGTAAGCTCGGGTACGTAGAGACGTAAGCGCGGGGACGACGAGCCGTAAGCGCGGGGACGACGAGCCGTAACGCACCGCACCGCGGATCGGGAGCTTGTCCCGAAGCGAGGCGATTACGTTACGATTCCGATTAGTGTGCGTTGCATTATGGATTTTCATACAAAGAATACTGAACGGCTCGAGTTAATACGGTGCTGATCCCTTTCCGGTTTGATACCTTAATCGAACGTAAATAGTTGATTTATGTTATGTCAATTTCGGCTGGAGGTGACCAAAGATTAGAAAGATAATCAGTTGAGAGAGATCATTAGATTATTTTCTACACTATTTTAGTATCTGTAATGGGCATAGTGTAGAATAAAGAGTATTCTATTCCATAATTGATTGAAAGAAGAAAAGATTTACTTTAGCAAATCAAAATGGTTTTAAAGTATTATTTTCGGTTGGCGATTATTTTTGAGTCAAGTGTGGCTTCAACTTTAGCAGTGTAAATATCACTGGGCTTACAACTCATCATCTGCCTAGCATTTTCTCAACTATGTTGGGGCCAGCTTCCAGTCTAACCAGGTACAGCTGAATACCAGTATTTTACATGGAGTGACTGCCTGTCTGACCTCCACAACCCAGTTACTGGGTAATACATTACCCTTTGGCAAGACTGTTGTCAGATCTTTGGGCTTCTGAATACCCGTAACGACTGTCAAAGAGCTTACAAGTATATTCCACAAACCATATAATAAAATCGATAGATACCTACAATAAAGAGGGGCCCGTGGCTAAATAATAACAGCCGCACAGGTCGATCGATCAGGTTAAGCTACGCTTGCCGCGGATGGGTGTCCATCTTTACATACCGAGACCCCTCCGTGCCTCGGAAAGCACATTAAGCCGTTGGTCCCGGCTGTCATTCGTGGATCTTTGACAGTCGTTACGGGTAGTCAGAAGCCCGAAAGTCTGACAACCAGTTAAGACTGGTTGTCAGACTTTCGGGCTTCTGACTACCCGTAACGACTGTCAAAGCCCCTTGGTAAGCCAAGGGGTATCGTATTACCCAGTAACTGGGTTGTGGAGGTCAGATAGGCAGTGGCTCCATCACAGGCTTCCACCAGTGCCGGACGGGAATGGCCAGGTGTTCCCGGCCATTCCCGTAGCCCCCCAGCCGGGGGGACATGCCGGGCCCGCCAGATAGGCGGGCATGCGCCGGGGGGGTTGTGGACGCAAAGGCTGAGCCGGATTCCCATGACCCCCCATCAAGGCGATGAGGGAACACCGCTGAGTTTTAGTGGGTATACTGCCACTCTGCAGGGAGTCCCACATACTCCGTCTCGTCCCCCGACGAGCGGAGATGCGTAATGTCATTTCTCAGCGAAAAAGAATGATGGAGTTACCTACAATAAAATATATGATTCCTTTTAACCCAACTATAAAATAAGCTGTTTATAGGAAGTTATGCATTAAACCACAGTAAAAGCGAAATCGGTGGTAAACACCACACGTTATACAAACAACAAGTTCTAATCTTCACATCGAATATCTATGTTTGAGTATTTTCCGCAATAAAATCGATGTGAGTCAATCGATATCCGAATAGAATAGTGTGGTAGAATGTCGCTTGGCGCAGAGTATGAATCAAGCAAGCTCTAAAGCCTGGAATATGCATGCTAGACGCCAGCACATCAAGCTACCCGAAACTGTCAAATTTTCCCAATCAACTCTGAACCTTATGCTTTAGCGATAAAGTTGCAAATCTATTAAATAAATTTGACAGATTGTAATAGCTTGATGTGCTAGTCTGTACAATAGAGGGATCATAAGCCCAGTGCGGATTGGTAGATGTCACATGTCTTTGAACTTTTGGTTCTAGGACATGCCGGTTTCCTCACGATATTTTCCTTCACCGTTTTGAGAGCACTGGTGATTCAATTATTTACACAAAGTAAAGCGCGAGTCTGGGCTCGAACCCACGAAGTAAGTAAGAGCCGATAGCACTGGGCTACCAATGGTCTTTCACCGTTGTGGTACACATTATTGATACAGCTCATTTCACTAGAAGCAGTTTTCAGTTTTTTTGAGGTGACCAGCATCATTTATTGTCATTCGTGGATCTTTGACAGTCATTACGGGGTAGTCAGAAGCCCGAAAGTCTGACAACCAGTCTTACCAAGGGGTATCGTATTACCCAGTAACTGGGTTGTGGAGGTCAGATAGGCAGTCGCTCCATGTAAAAATACTGGTATTCAGCTGAATCTGGTTCGACTGGAAGCCGACCCGAACACAGTTGGGAAAAGTCTAGGCAGATGGTGATGATTTGACCAGCATCGTCTCCTAAATTTTTGAGGAGTCAACAATGTGGCTTGCATTAAACGAAGAACTTTTTTTCCTCTTTTGCTGAAAACTTGAGTTCAACACAGCTAGGTACTATTTTTGCTTTCCTAATGTTTTTTCTGAAAGGATTTGGGGGAGACCTTTGCCCAGCAAAGGGACAGTATATAGACAAACAAAAAAAAACTGTTTTTTTTTTCTGCTAATTTAATTCCAAGCTCTGTCAGCACTTTTAATGAAAATTAAAGATACTTATATGGTTTCATTGCATAAAGAATTGCAGATGGTATGACAGCTGTGACAAGGCTCAAGGAGTAATTTATCTACTTTTTTTGTAACCATAGACAATAGCAAAGAGTATTTACACCACACTTTACTCATCATTCATCATCATCATTTCAGCCGAAAGACGTCCACTGCTGGAAATAGGCCTCTCCCAAAAGGGGGAGGGTTTGCCATAATCGCCACGCTTGGCATCGCTAACCCGGCTGGGTTAGCGATCGCAGTATGGTATGGTGGTGGAATGCATAGAGAACGCTGCTGCCCATTCTCCGATTAGACCCTTAGTCGCCTTTTACGACACCCTCGGGAAGTATGGGGTGGTGCTATTCTTTAAGTCCGGCACCACACATACGACACACTTTACTCGTGAGGACATAATTGCTAGACGTTATCTTATCCATACTGCAAGGTTATACAAGTGAACATATCACTTTCATACCGTTGATGGTAACTGCACGCTGTCGATTGTCAGCACACCTTTCTCAATCAGTTTCACCGCAAACATTTGTATTCCGTCGATTTAAACTGAGCGTATATAAGGTGCAACGCATATTTAGCAGCTTTAATTTTCGAGCAAATTTTATTTACTCTCCGTCATCATTCTCCTGTCTTTATCCTTTATTTGGGGTCGACGCAACATGTCTTTATCTTCCAAACTTCTCTATTAGTCGTCATCTCGGTAGTCACCCCCTTTTTAGCCATAATCATCTTTAACACAGTCCGTCCATCATGTCTTTGGTCTTTCCCTCATAACTACATACTCATAACTCACTCACGATAATTATTTTCCTCATTCCACCGCATCACATGACAGTCGATTTCCACACAACTTTTCAGTCGCCGGTGCCACTTTAGAATTCCTCTTACATACTCATTTCTCATAAACCCATTCGCGTAGCGATTGCCTTATGTGAAAAACATTTCAATTAAGGCAATCTCTAGTGATGGCAATCTCTACTTAAGGCAATCTTGGGGTTAGTCCTCTCACTATCTTTGCGAAGGCGGTTATTTCGTCGCATGATTTGTCTACTAGTGGTTGGCTTGGCCAAAAGGTTGGCTTGGCCAAAAGGTTGGCTTGGCCAAAAGGTTGGCCAAAGTGTGACCTGTATGTAACTAACCTTGAAGGCTGTTAGCAAAATGAAAAGCAAGAAAAAAGTTAATAGGTACTTTAGCCGACTAGGTGAAAAAGGGAGTTAAAAATACTTATGGAATTCCAATATCATTTGAGAATAACCAACGCCACAGTGTTTCTCCGAAAGAATAAAAACAAAATGCACTCGCAGCGTCAACAAGATTCAAAAGTGAAGATCCGAACGAAATATCGAAGTAGAGTTGCAGAAATGCAGAATCGAGATCGGCGAATCGTAGACAATCAGCATTTTGCTCGTGAGTGGACGTCGGTATTTAACTCGGTCGAGTGAGAATGTTATCGCCAGTGGCAAATCGATTGACAATCGATTCGTTAGTCGCTACCGTTTTTTATCGATGCTGCTTCTTTCGCATCACTTCTTTTGTAAGCACGATTGCTTTTAGATTGCTATCGAGACGATTATGAGTTTTGGACTTTTTATTTTTAATGTGATTTAAAGGTTAGAGCAGGTTTTTTTAGGTGTTTTTATCCTGATGACTAGTGCTTGTTACCCGACCATTTATTTGTTTTTAACTAGTAAACCCGCCTTATTAGCATAATCAGGCTATTAGGTTCCACTGCTCCTCTCACACAGGCCTCCTCTCTGTAAGAGGGAGTGGGCCATAATAGCCTCCCCTACCGTTTTCGGTCACGGTGGCCAATCTCCCACCGGTGGTCACGGTTGTGGTGGAGATAAGCCAGGTACGCAGGAGATATTATAGTGCACAAGTGGGACGCCGCCGTGGGGTGCCGATGGGACGGCAATCCGACACGACCGGGGAGAGTTCAGGCGCAGGACCAACGGCTTTACGTGCTTTCCGAGGCACGGGGGTATTAAACCGCCAACTTCCAAACTTAGAACTGTTACTAAGAAATTCCTAATGGAAAACCCAATAACACTTTGTCCGACCCGGGAATCGGACCCAGGACCCCACGCTCAGCAGTCGCGCTTGCAATGCAACCACGAGACCAACGGGGCAGTCATAATCAACCACGCGGGCCCAATGCAGGTTGGCAGATGTCAGATGTCTCCAAATTGCCGGTTTCCGCACGATGTTTTCCTTCGCCGTTTTGAGAGCAGTGGTGATGAAATAATTTACATGAAAGTGCCTGCTTAGGTTCGAACCCACGACCTACAACTTGTAAGTGGCGGCCGTTACCACTAAGCCACCACTGCTCTTAGCCGCCTTGTTAGGGAGCATTTATTTATTTACCTGTTCATCTAATATTCTGTAAAAATCTCACCATGAATACAAAAACCTTTCGGAATAATGATGGTGACAATTCATTGTGTGGTTTAGAAGATTTAAACTATCAATGTAACAAATAATCAAGTATCAGTACTTTACATGGAGCGACTGCTTAACTGACCGCCTCAACCCAATGACTGGGTAATGCGACACCCTTTGGTAAGACTGGTTGTCAGACTTTCGGGCATCTGGCGACCCGTAACGATTGTCAAAGATCTACGAACTATAATACAGCCAGGACCAACGGTTTAACATACAAATAGATATAGCAGATAATTATTAAGTGTTATGATAAGGTTTTTACTGACAAAATGAGTAAGTACTATACGAGTAGATTTCAAATTCGAGAATTATTATTTAGGTTATTCCCGCTATACATAAAAAAAAACTAATTTATGTTATTCGTTCTTTTTATATACCTAAAATTCTTGGGAAGTGGTACCACTTCTGTAATCCTAGAAAGTTTGCCATTGAATTGGCTTCAACAGGAATAAAAATACAGTGACCTACTTTTACCCCTAGAAACTTACAAATGGCAAAAGTTAACATTATCTAGAGAAAAGTCCTATAGCTGTTAATTAGTTATACCTTAAACTTTTTACTCTACCACCGCTGCACCTTGTAGCATTGTTGTTAAAACAACTTTTAGACATTACACGTCGTTCAAATGACGTAATTGCAAAAGTTTATAATACTCGTTGATTTATATGCTGTAATGAAAAGGGAAAAGCTGAAAACTTTTTAACTAGAGAAGTTTTCTTTGAAAAATCTTGATAAAAGGTTATGTGATTGTCTGAGTAGCAATAAAGGGAAAATTTTGGTGCCGCGGTTTTGTCCAGATAAGAGGGAAATTTGGATGCCAGTGTTGCCTAGCTCTGGAGAAATGCAATTTAGGTGAAAAATTTAGGGGCGAATGTGGAACAAAATATGTGGGCGAATAAGGAAAAAAATATGGGGCGACCAAGTAATATCAAGTGTGGGGCCGAACTTTGTGAGACGAATGTAGATCAAATCATGAATTGTGGTAGGCAGAGATATTTTTTCTTAGATCGTTAAAGACTTTTTTACACGATAGCCCTTTAATTTTGTATATTATAATTAACTAACTCCTTACCGTCCACATTTCAAAAGACCAGCATAAACACTATCCATTTTAAAGCTAAGCTTACACAATACCGGAAGATATCAAAGTGATAATTGCTCGCTGATATGCACCGGCATATAACTGATATGGTTCATGTTCATAGCCTGGTTGATCAACTCTTTAAGTGGTTAACTTGAATCTTAACTTTAATAGTTAACTTTAAATGGAACTGGCTTTTTAGGTTATCGTTTTCACGCAATTTAAGAGTAGGTTAAAAACATTAATTTTATAAATCAGTAGCTCGATGAGGTCCCGTGGGGCCCGTGGCTAAATAATAACAGCCGCACAGGTCTATCGATCAGGTTAAGCTACGCTTGCCGTGGTTGGTCTGTGGAAGGGTGACCATCTTTACATACCGAGTCCCCTCCGTGCCTCGGAAAGCACGTTAAGCCATTGATCCCGGCTGTCATTCGTGGATCTTTGACAGTCGTTACGGGTAGTCCGAAGCCCGAAAGTCTGACAACCAGTCTTACCAAGGGGTATCGTCTTACCCAGTAACTGTGTTGTGGAGGTCAGATAGGCAGTCGCTCCATGTAAACTGCAGCATGCAGCTGAATACTGGTATTCAGTTGCATCCGGTTAGACTGGAAGCCGACCCCAACATAGTTGGGAAAAGGCTAGGAAGATGATGATGAGTAGGTCGATGAGAAACGCTTCTTAGTTGGCAGTTATTTGCATAACTAAATATTAGTTCAAAATAAAAGATACCTATCATTACCGGATAATGTTAATTACTGCTGGTATAAGTCTTTGCTCTGGGAAAGTCCGTTGCGGAAAATCAAACGATTTTTGATTAAATGGCTTGACAACTAATATTATAAATGCGAAAGTAAGTTTGTTTGTTTGTTAAGCTTTCACGATAAATCGGGTGAATGGATATGGTTGAAATTTGGCAAATTGGTAGACCATAACCTGGAGAACGATATAGGTTTATTTTCATCTTGGACCGCAGGCAGAGTCGCGAGCCACAGCTAGTAATAATATTTTTTTTAAGTTTTTACCAATACCTATCTAAGTTTTAGGATTGAAATATTTTAGAAGTTTTTTTTTATTTGGCTATATGTATGTTGTTACAGCTTGGTAGCAGCTTACTAGCAAATATTGAAAATACTCGCACAAAATCGAGGAGGGGTGAGGGGGGTTCAGGGGATCAGACCGGAATAAATCCTTTTAACGAGCAAGCCACATTTGAAAACTAATCACGATTTTCCTTACAATCTTCAATCGCAAGCTTCTTGTAATTCTAACGAGCCTGCATGCCGGAAACCTTCTATAAAAAAAGAAAAAGACAAAAAAAATTAAAAAAGAACTCACAATATCACGATTCCCTCAGCTGACAATTGACAAGTTCGCACGAACGTAGCGATTGCGATCTCGTTCGGAAGCCGATTGTATCGATACTGGCATTCGAATAGAAGACACGACGCGAGTGAAACTCTGTCACATCGATTGTTATCGATGCCTTTGTTGGTTTGCGATGATCGATTTAGTTGTAATGGTGAATTTGACAATGGATGTATGATAGAAAAGTTAGAAATCTTTGGATTTGTCGTGCGTGTTTGTGTAGTTTGAAGACGCTTGGAATTGGAAAAGTTTCTATGGGCCATGATTGAAATAAATTTCACATAACATTTATCATCACGCGTGTAATCTTCTTCTTTTTCGTGTCGCTGGCATGACTGTATTATAAATCTTGTTTTCCCAAAACTTTGCTACTTCCACGGCTGCTTTGTCGGTGGCAGCGCAGAGGTCACTTTGACTGCATGTTTTAGGACACAGAGGGCAGGATAGGAGGTGGAGCATGGTTTGTGACACAGCTCCGCAATCACACCCTGCTCCCGTTCCGTCAAGGTAGCCCCACTTTACCAGGTTGGTCTTACATCTTCCAACTTGTGTGGGAGACGGTTCAGAGACTTCCAAGTGGGCCACGGAAGGTTACAGCCTGCAGGGAGATGCTCCTTTGGTGGTAAGTAGTGAGTAAGAGGGGGAAAATTATCCTGACACAGTTTGCAACGGGTGTCGACCGGGTTTCCTGACAGAGACGCTCTCGATTTCAAGAAGCTGTGTCTGCTTTTTAGCCGTTGCGTTGGCAGCTGTTAATTTCTTAAAGATTAGGCAGTTATCTCCCATGTAACAGGGGGCGACCCTATTGCGAATCCAGCCTCCAAGGAAATTCCAAAGGGAAAAATCCAATAACACTGCCTGGCCTGAGAATCGAACCCAGGACCTCATGGCTCAGCTTTACCGCTTACGACCACTAAACCAACGAGGCAAGCTTAAAGTTTTATTATATAGAAGAGGTATGAGGAACATGGTGTAAAGTTCACTCATACTCTATAAAAAAGGGAGGATCCTCCGACCAGCAGGGCTAGCATGGCCGGAGACATTTTATCCACGGGGAGAGGAGAAAATACTATTCCCCTCTGTCAATTTTGTCCACCCTCCGAGCATGGCGACATGGGTGGATAAACTATTCACGGTGGCAGTAAGCACGAGACATTTTTATAGTACAATTAATTCTCCAAGAGATATACCTACTTAAACCCTCTTAAGACGAGGACAAATTTCTCCCTTTGTTATGTCAAAATATCTGTAATTTTTCTCTTCCACTAGTCGCCATGCTATAGGCGGGGGGTGACTATCCACGTCTAATGTCAAAAAGTGATATAATTCTCTTTCCCCCTGTTGCCGTGCTTTGGCAGGTGGATAAAATAATTTTATCCCTTGTCAGTGGAAATAACCGGTGGAGAAAAGTTTTATCCCCAGCCCATGCTAGCCCTGCAGATGGGTGTTGTCCATTTCGGGCCGTTGTATCTATGCTGCTTGCGAGATGCAGGACTTTACGTTAGTATGACGCTTTGTTCTCATGTAGCGTTGTAGATACCGCTACAGTTTAGTAGATCTAAAATCAGATCATCATGATCTGTAGAGGCAATAACAAATTTTGAAGCATAGGTCAGTGTCTTGCAAGACAAACTTATTGCAGAATACCCCATTTATACTGATTGATAGTGATTGCTTAGAGATATTATCTTAATTACCAAGCAAGTAGCGTTATCAATATGATCATTTATTAACCCGTAAACGGCTACTGATTGACAGTGCACACTTATCAATGACAGCTACTATGAACGGTCAGAGAGAAAATTGCTCTAACGACCACGCTTAGCTGTTGTATTGGTGCTAAGTAATGTAAAAAGTGTATAGTTATAAATGATAGCATTCACAGTAATTTGGTATATCATCATCGGCCTAGCCTTTTCCCAACTATGTTGGGGTCGGCTTCCAGTCTAACAGTTTGCAGCTGAACACCAGTATTTTACATGGAGCGATTGCCTATCTGACCTATACTAACCAGTTAAAAACAAAAAGTTATTAACAAAACTTTACCTTAGTCCAAACAAAATGTAAAATCTAATTATTTGCACGGCTGAAATGCCGAATATAGAGGAACTCATAGATCTTAAGAACTTATGTTATCTACCTACATTCTTGCAAATATATATCATTCATATATATCATTCATTCATTCATTCAACAAAACAAAAAATAAATATTACTTAATATTTTAATATTATTTAATATTTTAATATAATAATTATTTAAAATATTTATTCCTCAATGTGCATGATTGCATACCACTGTTTGTCTCTGCATCACCCAACGATTGACTGGTAGAAAATGCCTATGGCATTAAGTCCGCCTCTGTACATTTATGTGCTTGAAGTATTAAATAAATAAATAAATAATTATTTGTTGAAGCTGTATAATTTAGGTCACGATTCAGGATAACTAGAAACTGTTGGAGGTAATTGGCTCCAAGGTTTAGAAGTTCGAACCTTTTACAGGCTCATAATTTTACACTTCGAATAGCCCGTATGTTTTCCTTCTCACGGTGCAAGTTATAAAAGACTGAATAGTTTTTTTTCTTTTACATTAGAAAGAAAGAAAATAAGTATTTATTGCGACTCGTACGTCTTTCGTTTGTGATCTTCCTGTCACAAACTAAACTAAACACAGTAAAATAAAATAAAAACCCAAATTATATAAAAAAAAGTAACAAAAGTAAAATCAAACAGAAAATCCTATACGAGGCCAATAGGCTCAGCATGATGCTGCGACATTTAAAAAAATAAATGTCACAGCGCTGGAATATTAGCAATGTATATAGATTGTATATATATATAGATATGAGCGGATAAAGAAGATAATCGAGACTAGACCAACACAGTAAGCCAGAAGATTGTTTTAAAATAAAAACACTTTTACTTTTCTCCACACACGTGTCTCAATCCTACCTCTCACTGTTTTGCAAATCAACAATAGTTCTATATTATAATTTACATTCGGACAAGGCTGTCTGGCTGACAATCAGCCGGATATCTCTTATCAACACGATCTATATCGACAGCTAGTAAAAGTTGATCGCTATCGCGTCACGATGACTTGTGACCACGTATGAACACGCCATTATTACTGTGTCCTTTTTTTATTTGTGTGTGAGAGTATTTGAGGTAGGTAATGTATCATGTTGTATATATGTTTGGGCTGGCCTATTTTTAGCCCAAAGAATCAGCATTGCCATCCAACGTGGTAGCCTTTTGGGCACTTATCCCATTGACAGCGATGCAGTGATGTAGCGATGCAGTTGACAGTGATGTACGAATTTTTTGATGCCCTATGAATCCTCCCTTTTTCTTTTATTTAATGTTTAGTGTTAGCTTGTATGTTATAATTAAAGCTTTTTAGTAGTGTGGTCGTTGTCAATATATAAATTTTAAAACTAATCATGTTATAATATAAACTTCGACGAAAAAGAAGAATTTTGTTTTTCGTTGAAGTGTTTTGGTAAGTTTGGTACTGTGTTGTTCAATCTTTTCAGCTCTTTGCTGTCGTCCATACGTTGAAATGTAATATGTTTTTATCTCTCAAAGATGGTTTCACAGCTCCTTGGAGAAATATAATAACAGAGATTTTTTATATCTTTCACTGACTGCGGATTTCTTTCAATTATCGAATCAATATTTACTTCAATAATTGAGATAATTATGACAATTGATAAGACATTATTTATTTATTTATCAATTGCATGCTGCACTTACAGTAAACACCAAAGCGCGCAACAACCCAACAACATCAACATTTAATTAAAAAAATTCATACAAACATTAATCATAGATTTACTGCTACACATAAATATGTCAACTTCCGGCTCCTGAGCAATCAGGGTGATCAGCAGATTGATCGCCTGCGTCGTGGGAGCAAAGCAAGCAGTATGGGTACGCACTGGCAGCTGTCGATTCACATATTACTATGTAATTAATGTATACAAAATATTGTAAAGCATTTTAAAAGAGTTTCTTGACCATTCTTCTCCATACGAAAACTACCTTTTGGAATGGGCGACTAGAATCAATTCTATTTTATTGTAATTTTTTACTTTCAAGAGTGCCTTTTATGTGCCTATTTGAAATAAATGCTTTGACTTTGAATTTGATTAATAACATAAAAAACTGTTTCTCAAAATGTAATCAATTTTAACACATACCTAAGCCTATAATTTTAAAGTCACTTATTACTACAGTAATAATTACACAATGCCGCTAAAATTCAACAAAACAAAAAAACACAAACTATTTTCTAAACTCCTACCGCTTGCACCACAAAACAATAGCCGTGTCGCGATATCTATGTTCCGACAAGTCGAAGCCATCAGCCGGATCTCACGGATACTTATCTATGGTATCTCAGCATCGTTAGCGGTAAGAGTTGATCGCTATCGCTAGCGTGTGGATGATTTGTGGCTGACTCTGAACACGCCTTTATGCGACACTGTCTCTTAATAAGCTTGATTGTGGTTGCACGTTTTTTTTTGTGATTTTAGTTATTTGTTTTATGGTGTGTGCTAAGTGCCTAGATGAGATAAGATAGTAAGCTTTTTTTGAAGAAATTAATTTGCTAAAAGTTATGAGCAGTAATCGGAATAGGCAGACTATATTTACCTAAACTTGAGAGAACAGAGACAGAAAGGGAGATTACGCCGACAAAGTGGTAAAATAAAAATTTTGAAAATATTTTTTTTTAGGGTAGCTCCCCTAGTGAACTGGGGATGAATATTTTTTTCGTCGTCTACCCCATCGTGTGGGGTATCGTTGAATAGGTCTTCTAAAATGACTCGGGGGTTGCTAAAATAATTTTTCGATTGAATGCACCATTTACGAAATATTAAACTTTAAAGTGCAATTTTTTGTTCCAGTAGGTCCCCCCCCCCCCTCTAAAACCTAAACTGCGGGCTTGAAAATTGGAAAAATTCACGATGATAGTGAATTTCATGAACTTTAAAGGAAAAGTACAGCGGTTAAGATAACTTTATTATTTTAGCAGTAATAGTTGTTGAACTTGGGTGTTGGATAATTTTGTACCAAATACAAAATCCTTAGCATTAATCTTTTAAGTGACTAAGATGAAGTAGTTGCTTGTTTATAACGGGTAAAGACTTACATTGAAAAAGATGATATGTTTTTTTTTTATATCAGAGTAAACAACAACAGAATCGTACGACATTGTGATAACGGGCTACTACGGAACCCTACACTGTGCGTGGCCCGACACGCACTTGGCCGGTTTTTATACCTATATATAATATTTTACCACCTGTATAACTAACTAGCCCCTCTTAGGGGTGGAATTTTGAAAAACCCTTTCATAGTGGATACCTACTCTTCACAAAGAACACACCCTCCAAATTTCATGTCTCTAAGACCAGCGGTTTAGGCTGTGCGTTGATATATCAGTTAGGACTTTGAATTTTATTATAATTAATATAAAATCAAAGGATTCTACTATAATAATTACTTAACCATATACAACTTAAAAACTGATCAATATTACTTATAAAATTATTATACCATACCACAAAGTCAATAGTGATGTAGGTAAATTGCGCAATTATTTATCGATAAGTAAATTAAATCGAATGGAAGTTGTTAAGGAAAATCGATTGATATGGCGATCGATTTCTGCAATATAAAACCTTGTGTCGGATACTTTTTGCTTTTAACATACTCTCAAGGATTTGTTCTAGATTTCACACGAGTAACGTTTAGAATGTTGTTTCTGATTGAAAATTTATGTTTTGAAGTAATTGTTGACTTGATGTTGTGTTAAATCTTCCAAGAAAATATCTACGTAGGTCATAACCTACTGAGATATTTTCTATTAGGCATTAGGCATTAGTTGTTATTTAATCTTACCATAGTAGGCATTAGTTGTTATTTAATCTTACCATAGTAAGATTAAATAACAACTAATGCCTAATTAATTAATAAAAAACTGGCCAAGTGCGAGTCGGACTGGCCAACACGAAGGGTTCTGTACCACAAGACATAAAACGCCGAAAAAAACGCTTCTTTTATACCCCTTTAAATTTTAACTTTATTTTATTTTTATTATTTGTTGTTAAAGCGGCAACAGAATCGCGGCATCATCTGTGAAAATTTCAACTGTCTAGCTATCACGGTTCATGAGATACAGCCTGGTGACATACCTACAGGCAGACAGACGCACTGTGGAGTCTTAGTAATAGGGTCCCGTTTTTACCCTTTGGGTGTGGAACCCTAAAAATAACAAAATGATGTCTTGACTCAACTAAAACTATTCATGAACTAAAATATAGCGTCGAAAAATTCATCCGTTGTCGACTGGTAATGTACCCAAGCGACTGGCGGCATCGGCATTAACACGTTTTATGGCAATTCTTAGCCTTAATTATTAAAATTTTTGATTCTTTTTACCTATTGTGCTATGGAAATTTTAAAAATACCTACCTCTTACTTTTTTCTCCAAAAATTTGGACAAAAGAAATTAATTGAAAATTCCGCCAGGCCATTAATAGCTTTTGTATTTCAATTACTAGTTCTTAATTTATTTTGTTGTTGAAACATTTTGGGTCAGGCTCAACTTTAGGACACCAATGGTAATTCTTAGTAATTACTGTAAGGCCCTTTAAACTAATCAATAATAAATTTGAATACACTAATATGTTTGGCAACTGCTCCAAATACACAATTAGTAGTTACAATGACGTTGTTAAGTTGGCAAGGCACTTGTAACTACTGACTTTGTTAAGTTGACAAGGCACTTGTAACTTCTAATTGTGTATTTGGTTAATGTTCGCATCAGTTTTCAAACTGATTAGTATTCAATGTAAATAGCTAGTCTAGCTTTTGTACCCAAAAAAAGGGTCCTGCCTGATAGACGTATGGACAACAAAGTGATCTCATAAAGGCTAAGTATCTTTTTTTTTTGAGGTTATAATCCTTAAAACAAAGTTGTATACAACCTCAAAGTGAAAGCATTTATTTGTATTAAACCATTTATAGACACTTCTGAACTATCAAGGAGTCGGATAGTTAGCCAGAAAATTTAAGCTATTTACCATAAGAGAAGCTACAGACCAGACGCAGATGAATTCCATCCTACCATCAAATATTTTTTCCGTGAATACATAAAGCAGATTAATCGATGTCTAACGGCATAACCAAAAATCTACGGTGATTTTTTGTAATACGGGGGTGTGCAGTCGACGTTTGTCAGTCTCTGTTACCAGAAAATTACAAGTACACGTTTTTTTTTTAAATCACTATCAAATTAAAAACTTAACAATTCTCAGCCTATGACTCACAAAGCGATTATTGATAGAATAATGCGTCTTTATAAACCAGCTAAAGGCATTGAGATATAAGTTAACACTAAATGTCAGCATTGTACGGCACACGCCTCGAATAAATACATTTAAACCGCAAATACATATCAAATCTTCGCAAACAAACACTTGTAAAACATTTTAACAAATTTTATGTGCCTAATTTGTTTCAGAAGATAGTGCGACAGAACTGACCAGTTATTTTCATTGTTTGGTCACAGGCAACACGCATAAACTATGTGCTGGACGTATTCTAATGTAGACTCAGCACGATCTGCAGAGAGAAGGTTTATTTCGTATACGTTTTGTTTAATATCGATACTGGGAACTTAATCCTTTGATGGTACGCAAAATTATCGATATGAATGGCGCGTCACTAGAATTAGATTATGCCATTTTTTAATTTTGGCCATTTGAATGGCATTCATGAGTGAAAAGTTTGGATGATTTTCGAAATTCTATATCGAAATTTCAAATCTTATAACAATGGTAACCTACATAATATAATCATATTATAGCTAATAGAAGTACGTACAGTCAACAAAAGAGAGAAGTATGCAGGATCGTCGGATATTGTTGAAGTTTAGTAAGACACCGATGGATGTTGTCGACTGAAATTTAATTTGATAAATGAGCTGCTTGTTTTCTATTAATAAAATAAAATTTTATTCGAGAACATCCATCGGTTTCTTACTAAACTTCAACTACATCCGACGATACTTGTCTCTTTTGTTGACTGTATCTAAAGTTAATGAAAATGACCTCGTACTGTTATAATTTTCTAACAAGTTGGCTAACTAAAGCTAGTGTACATCTCACATAAAAAACTTGGTTCTGAACTATGCCCAATTCTCAAGACACAAACTTTCATAACTAAATTATATCGATATCATAACTTATTAACACAGACAAAATGTCACAACTAAGTCGAGAAATTTACCCAGCGATAACCACGTAACTATCAAACAAACTTCGCATTTACACCCAGAGACCTACATTCCGAACAACTGAGCATCGATAAATCGACTCCCATCTCGATTCGATGTTCAATCGGGTCTGTCATCGGATCGCGATAGCGTCGCGAGTTTACCGATATTCTGTGTTGAATTGTTGATGCAACACTAGTATCGAGTGAAAACTGATGAGAGGATTATATTGTTGGACGGGTTTCACACCACTTTGTTTAGTTAGATTGAATATTTGATAGGTAGTTGATTTTAACCGATTGTATAGTTTAATAGTAGTCAAAATTGTTTTTTAATTAAAATTTGTTTTCCTTTACACGTTAGGTTTATAATGCTTTATAAGGTTTCTCAGGCTAATAAAATGAAATCAAATGTTGTTTATTATAACTAGGTCTTTTTAGACGTGTCGTCCTACAATTATTTGCACGCATATATAACAGACATCATTTTTAGGGTTCCGTACCCAAAGGGTAAAAACGGGACCCTATTACTAAGACTTCGCTGTCTGTCCGTCCGTCTGTAACCAGGCTGTATCTCAAGAACCGCGATAGCCAGACAGTTGAAATTTACACAAATTATGTATTTCTGTTGCCGCTATAACACCAAATACTAAAAACAAAATAAAATAAATATTTAATGGGGGCTCCCATACAACAAACGCGTTTTTGTGCCCTTTTTTTGCTCAATATTGATAATGGCAACAGGCACTTGAAATATTCACAAAATACTGAGTTGTATGTTTGCTTTAATAATAAAATTAAAATAAAATAAATATTTAAGGGAAGCTCTCATACAACAAACGTGTTTTTTTCGGCGTTTTTGCCTTGTGGTACGGAACCCTTCGTGTGCGAGTCCGACTCGCACTTGGCCAGTTTTTGTTTCATTGTTTCAAAGCAAGGTTTTCAGAGTTAGGCGTTTCATTTTGACTAGCAAGTTTCGAGTAAAGTTATGTATATTTTAAACTTTGGTATTCTAGCGGCCAGTCGGTGTATAGGTTTATTTCCCACGCGAAATATATGTGGGAGTACAATAGTTGAACTTTAAGTTAGAATTATCAGCAGTAGGACATTAAATTGTTAGATTTCAGGGTTATTGGTAAAACATCAACTATCTCTCAAGAGGTCATTGTACTCATCATTATGAACAACTTTCACTGAAAAAAAAAAGAATCAGCTGTTTCCTACATTTTGACGAGTTATACGAACATACATGTAGGGAACAGCTGATTTATTTTTCCTTGATTTCAGGTTTGGTCCCATAGTAGAAGTTGTTCATAATGATGAGTACAATGACCTCTTAAGAGGTTGTTAATGTTTTACCAATAACCCTGTATAAGAAAAAGAGAAGAGGTAATTGGGCATCAGAAATCGTCCGCATCACTGTCAATGAGAAAACTGCCCAAAATGCTGGCAGCATTGCCACGTTTGATGGCAATGTTGATCTTTTGACATAAAATTAGGCCAGCCCTCTGGGAAGATACAGTATTGCCGAGTGTAATCCATACTAATAATATTATAAATTCGAAAGTAACTCTGTCTGTATGTTACCTTATCACGCCTAAACCACTGAACGGATTTCGATAAAATTTGGCAGATAGATAGATTGCATCCCGGGAAAGGACATAGAATAGTTTTTATCCCAATATTCCTACGGGATCGATACTTGTGCGGGTAAAACCGCGGGGCGCTGCTAGTATTACGAAAGTGTGTCTGTCTGTCTGTTACCTCTTCACGCTTAAACCACTGAACGGATTTAGATGAAATTTAGTATAGAGATAATTTGAGTCCCGGGAAAGGACATAGGATAGTTTTTATCCCGATATTCCCACGGGATCCAAATTTACGCGGGTGAAACCGCGGGGCGCTGCTGAATATATTTCATGTTAAAACAAGAAATTTCACGCGTACGAAGTCCCGGGCAGTACCTAGTACCTAAGAAGATATAACCACCACCACAAAAAGAAGTGCAAAAGCAAAGAGACAGATAACACAGAATCCGATTATAACTTTTACTTCAAGTTATAACAAGTGGAAAGTGAGTTGTGATCACGTACTAATGAAATAGATAGAAACTCAGTCATCGCGGAGTTCTGTCCAATATTTTACGTGACGGTTGAATGAGGAAATGAATGTTGTTATAACTTGATCTGTTTAGCTGTAAATGTTTTATTGTGTCCGGTTTTTGTCACTAAGACTTCTTATCTGTCTCTTTATCTTTTTTAGGGTTCCGTACCCAAAGGGTAAAAACTAAGACTTCGGTGTCTGTCCGTCTGTCTGTCACCAGGCTGTATCTCAAGAACCGCGATAGCTAGACAGTTGAAATTTTCACAAATTATGTATTTCTGTTGCCGCTATAACAACAAATACTAAAAACAAAATAAAATGAATATTTAAGGAGGGCTCCCATACAACAAACGCGTTTTTTTTGCCCTTTTTTGCTCGATATGAAAAATGGCAAAAAGTAGGCACTTGAAATATTCACAAAATACTCAGTTGTATTTTAACTTTAATAATAAAATTAAAATAATATAAATATTTAAGGGGGCTCCCATACAGCAAACATGTTTTTATCGGCGTTTTTGCCTTGTGGTACGGAACCCTTCGTGTGCGAGTCCGACTCGCACTTGGCCAGTTTTTTTATTTTTTTTTTCACGATCTTCGAAGATTTACGCTGTAATTAAATCTTATGCTTGTCCGCGACTTGCCCGCGACTTGCCCGCGATATTGTTCTTGCTCCCCCGACTCACCCTGTCACATCGCATCGCCCTAGCGTTCTTTCTGATTTTTTTTCGGTTTCGCTCGGCTCTTAAGAGCTAAGTAAGTAGCCTATAGTCTTCCTCAAAAATTGGGCCATCAAATGGCAAAAAAATAATTTTTCGAACCCTACTGGTAGTTCCAGAGATTAGCCAACTTTGTGATAAACTAGTCATGAGACTCCCAATGACTAAAATCACGGCGTTCGACAAACGCTAGGCGGATTGGAGAAATCAATTTGTGGTTAGTAACAGAATAACGCAACGTTTCGGGACATTTTTGAAGGAAGGGGCTTTTATGACCTAAAGCGCGGTCACTGTCGGACTGTATAGAAAAGAAAGAGAAGCGCGATGACACAACGCTGGTAATTGATTGCAAAATATGAAGCAATAATTTTAATTACAAAAAATCCATTGTTTGGACTAAAAAATTAAAACACCAGTGTTTTAGTATGTTGCTTGTAGAATAATCTGACAAAAAATCAGAATGATTGTATGTATATTAGTATCGTTTTTATTGTAAAAATAAAGTTTTAAGAGGTATGTTCATGATTTTTCACATCGTATCAACTATCGTATCAAATTAGTTGTATTATGTTTTTAACACACTATCTAACTAGTATATATCCTGAAGAATATCATTATATTTTTCTGAGTTTTGTTTACTGTAGTCGATCATATAATTTTATTGTTTCCAAAACTTGCGTTTTTTGTGTTTAGGTTCTGTAAGCCCCTTGAATACTTCACTGACGAATAATAACAGAAAAAACCCTAATTTCAGACCAACGTAGAATTTTTCAAATGATCCTACATAATTTGCAATACGCTAGCCCCCTATTAGGTACATACTCCAGCACATCAAGCTACTACAATCTGTCATATTTCTTTAATATATTTTCAACTTTATCACTAAAGCATAAGGTTCAAAGTTGATAGGGAAAATTTGACAGCTTCGGGTAGCTTGATGCGCTGGCGTGTATACATAGATCTTAAATATAACTGTATATAGGTACAGTCACGAGCACTAATATGTCAACACTTGGCAACTTTAAATTGCGATTTTTTCACGAAATAACGAATGCAACGTTAAAATACGACACTTTACATAAGCCTATGGGTTCGAAAATACTATTTTCCTAATGTTATAAAATTTAATTCAAAAATAGAGGAGAAAATCGCCTTTGAATAAAGCCAAGTGTATACATACCTATGCTCGTGACTGTACACTTCTGCCTTACCCTTCAGAAAATACAGGCGTAATGCTAGGATGTTATAATTAAAATGTTAAAAAAAAACAGTTACAAATCAAAATACATCCACACACAAACATCTACCTAATAAAAAGCTAAATTACTCAAAATATTTTAATCCACGCAATTCTCACAAATTGCTTATTGGCAGCGGCGAGGGTCGGCCATAAACTACTGCGCGGCTAATTACTGGGACTCCTGCGCATTGACGCGAATAGCGAGTGGTAAGGGTGAGGTTACACATATTAACAATAAATTGATTTTTTATTACATTCGTTTTATATGGTACGGTGTGTCATTAACCGTTAATTAATCTAGGAGAAAGAGCATTAAACTCGACAGTAGCTGATGTTGGAGATTTTAGATCGTATGTGCGCATATTAGCATTGTCAGGCTTATAATGTTCCCACTTTTAGGACAAAGGCTTACTCCCTGTGAGAGGGAATGACAAGTACAAAGTACGCATTAATATGCGTACGTACTGCAATATCAGGCTATAATGTTCCCACTTTTGGGACACAGGCTTACTCCCTGTGAGAGGGAATGAGAAGTACAAAGTGCGTACGCATTAATTATGCGTACGAACTGCAATATCAGGCTATAATGTTCCCACTTTTGGGACACAGGCTTACTCCCTGTGAGAGGGAATGAGAAGTACAACGTGCGTACGCATTAATATGCGTACGAACTGCAATATCAGGTTATAATGTTCCCACTTTTGGGACTCAGTCCCTGTGAGAGGGAATGAGAGGTACAAAGTACGCATTAATATGCGTACGTACTGCAATATCAGGCTACGATGTTCCCACTTTTGTCCCTGTGAAAGGGAATGAGGAGTACAAAGTACATACGTATATGAGCATTATCCATCATTTACTGGGATACAGGTATTATTCTTATCTTGTTTTGAATCGAAATACCGAAAAAAATATTAAATATACTGAAGGAAATAATAGAAAATAGTTGAGTATATAGTAAGACATATGATATTATATAAACGCGTAGTTCCATAACCACCGCATAAAAACGTTAAGCGCCTACGCAATAATACGCAACACAATAAACTTGCATCTAAATCGTTATTAAAAACTATTGCATTATTTATTACAATAATGTAACCGGATACTTTAGAATTATAGAATACTTAAACGGTAGTAAACGTATGGAAGTTGGGTTTATGTCAAGTAATACGTACCTACTTAGAGAATTTCTTTTTTTTTTTATTAAACTTTCTAACAGTAGTCTTTCAATGATGTAGGCATTGACTGGACTGATGGGCTTTTCCGTTTTTAACCGACTTCAAAAAAAGAGGTTCTGAATTTAGATATTATATTTTTTTAAATGTATGTTCGGGCATAACTCCTTCTTAAATAGACGCAACAATGCAAAATATTTTTTTTAATGGATAAGGTATGATAACAAAATCGATAAACTATATGACATCTCTGCGCGGCAGTAGTAAAGCTGTAAAGCTACTCAACCATCAGGGATGGTCTCACAAAAAAAATATATACACTTTGCTTGGGTAGTTTCTGACTTCCGAAATTAAAGTTATTTTTAACTTTGTAGTGTTTTTTTTGGAAGTCGTTTTTTTTTTGTTAAAAAGTTTTAAATGTGAAAGTTTCTATGTTTGTTACAAATCACGCAAAAACGGCTGAGCGGATTTGTAGGAAATTTGAAGCACAGGTAGCTTATAACCTGGATTAACACATGGGGTTATTTTTATCTCGATATTCTAAGGGAATCGAGACTTAGGTATGCGGGTGAAACCGTGTGACGATGCTACTAATTTATAAAGAAAAAACCTTCTTTAACTAACAAAATGGTGGAGTGACTAATAGCGCAAAATAAGTACTTATTTGTAAAGTAAATGAACATAACGCCTATTAATTATGTTTGACGGGCATTCGTCAGCAGTTTTTTATGAAAAATGATAGGAAAATTATAAATGTACGGAACATATTTTTTGTAGGACGTTCAATATTAAGGCCAGTACTTAGGTAAAGGTCGCTATTTCTTGCCAGTCATTTTTATTGAGCGTAGCAACCTGTCTGGCAGTTTTCTTGCATAATTAATAATAGGTATGGAAAAATTGCCCAAGTGTCAAAAACGACGATAAAAACACATTTGTTGTATGGGACCCCCATTAAATATATGTATATTATTTAGTTTTTAGTATTTGTTGTTATAGCGGCAACAGAAATACATCATCTGCGAAAATTTCAACTGTCTTGCTATCACGGTTCATGAGATACAGCCTGGTGACAGACAGACGGACGAACGGACAAACGGACAGACAGCGAAGTCTTAGTAATAGGATCCCGTTTTTTAAAAAGGTTTCTCAGTAGAAGTCTGGTTTGTGCCGGGTTGGTGGCAATCCCCCCCCCCCTCCCCCCCTATTACGCGGAACTTAAACATAAGTGGTGAAATGTGGGTATACACCTTAGAGTAAGAAAGTTATAGAGCATCGGGTAGCGTGGCCACACATGAGACAAAAACTAACTTAACTAACATAGGCTACATGAGTAGCTGCCTTGAAAAAACTGGCACGCACTGAGAGACGGAAATAGTATAGCTTTATCCTTTTCTGTTACTTATAATAACTCAATACTTTATCCTTTTCTTGTGGAAATGAAATGGAGATACCCGCCGTCTATACTTTTCTTTGTCTAAGGTATACACGAACCCCCACCGACCAGAGCTCTTTCTGCTAAAATTTTAGCTGACTGGCAATAATAGGATATAGGTAGCTATACATATAGTCACCTACCGAGTTTGTAAGTAATAAGGTAAATTAGTTCTTAATTAAGGTTCACCTTTTATTGCGGTAGACCCACATCGGCTACAGAGTGTGGTTTTGTTGAGCTGATTTATTTTTATAAATATACGGTGTTTGAGATAGTTTGTTGTTTCCTTATATTTCGACACCAAACTACATGGCATCTGGGCTTATGATATAGATTGCCGTAAGAGGCAACAAATAATAATTAGTAACAGTGACTATAAGCTAGGTACAGTCACGAGCATAAGTATGTATACACTTGGCTTTATTCAAAGGTGATTTTCTCCTTTATTTTTGAATTAAATTTTATATTATTACGAACATAGTATTTTCGAACCCATAGGTTTATGTAAAGTGTCGTATTTCAACGTTGTATTCGTTATTTCGTGAAAAAATCGCAATTGAAATTTGCCAATTGTTGACATATTAGTGCTCGTGACTGTACACCTCTGGCCTAACACTTTCCGAATCTCTCGTGACTGTACACCTCTGGCCTAACACTTCGGAAAGTGTTAGGCCAGAGGTGTACAGTCACGAGTCGTTTTTCAACTTTTTTAGATATTATCATGACCCTTATAATCTTCGGATTATAAGCGTCATGATAATATCTAAAAAAGTTGAAAAACGACTTCTTTTTTTTTTAAAGATTAGTCTTCCTCCAAATGCAAAGTATGTATTATCTTCGCACGATGACATATGTATCAAGCTGTACATTTCTAGCACAAGCTGACTTCTCATTGTACAAAAAGCCTGTGCAATGCGAGCTCAGGTAAAACTGGAAATGTATAGCTTGTTATGTCGTCGTCTGTACCTACCTCATTATAAACAGAAGAAATTAAAGATCAGAATGAGTTATTTCGGTCTGATCCACTGAACCCCCCCTCCACTCGCCTCCTCGATCCCCTACTTGTTCGTCTTCTGTTATTTCTATTTTGTTTCTCTCTCTCTTTAGGGATTATATACCTAGGCATGACGATTGTCAGAATTAATTCATACCATCCTGTAAATGTTGACAGCCGAACAAGGTCCCTTCCTAATCCCGATAGATTGTTCCGGGAAAACTCCCCTTTGTTTAGCAATCCGACGATTGTTTCCGAAACCCAAATTTTCCGACAAACGCGAAATTGGGACAACACCAAACAATGTTCATTCAATACTTTTTATTTTTTTAAGTAATCCATACTAATAATATAAATTCGGAAGTAACGTCTGTCTGTGTGTCTGTATGTTATCTGTTCACGCCTAAACCACTGAACGGATTTCGATATAATTTGGCAGAGAGATAGATTGCGTCCCGGAGAAGTACATAGGATAGTTTTTATTGACATACCTCGCGGGCGTAGCTGCGAGTGGAAGCTAGTGTAAAATAAAAGACATTACTTACTAATTATTTATTAATTGGAACTGAAATACTGAACTGTGACTTAAGTAACCGTAATCTTTGATAAAATTTTAAAAACAACATTTAAAAAAAAAACAACCGACTTCCAAAAAAAACACTACAAATTGAAAAATAACTTTAATTTCGGAAGTCGGTGTCTTTGGTTCCGCGTTTTCGTTTATTGACACCGACTTCCGAAATTAAAGTTATTTTTCAATTTGTAGTGTTTTTTTTGGAAGTCGGTTGGTTTTTTTTTGTAAAAATGTTTTTATTTTTCACTTTTTAGTGGGTCAGTTTGTAATTTATCTAAGTTACAAAAGCCTAATGCCAACTGTTCATCACCTTTTACAAAATATTGCTTTTCCCGATGCTGGGACGTTAATTGTTGAGGAGTTCTCCCGATAAGAACCAGGAGATCCTCAACAATCACTCGCAATACGCATTGTGACGAGCATAAATTGCTTAGCAACCATATTAAAGTAATCGAATCGCAACCCGTGAAATATTTGTCAGTGAGTAGTTCCGATGGCCATCTGTGATCTTCATCATCAGCTCCACTTTACCAAGTGATGATTTTCGAGAGCAATAGCTCAAGTTACTTTAAAAAATATCCAAATCGCTGTAGCTTTGCCTATAAAATTTGAGGGTTGCCCTCGATTTCCATGGAATCCTCTCATCAGATTCCAACTTGATGATAATGGGACCACCTCGAGAGTATACTCTTTCAAATAAAAAAAGAACTTTTGGAATCGGTCCAGCCGTCTTCGAGTAATCTGTGAACATACACAAGGTAGCTACTGTAATCTGTTGAGGAGTTCCCTTAACTGTCCTTCGTCTTCATCATCAGACCCCTAATGACAGTCGCAACCCATCTAGGTGTAAAGTTCACATCAATACAAATTAATCAAGCCCAAACACAAGGTAACTACTGTAAATCGTTGAGGAGTCCCCTCGACTGTCTTTCGGCTCCATCATCAGATCGACTCCAGGCCTTCATCAAATTGTAGTGCTTTAAAATACTTAATGAAAAAATTAACAAACGCACTAGTCGCTCCTACGATTTTCGAAAGCTCCCCTCGATTTCACTGGGATGCCATCATCAGATCCTGGTTTCCTTATCATGGGACCACCCTTGGCATATCCCCATTCCAACAAAAAAAGAATAATCAAAATCGGTTCATAAACGACGAAGTTATCCGCGAACACACATAAAAAAAAAAAAAAAAAAAAAAAAAACATATAAGGTCGGGCGGGGCTATTTCGACTATGGGGCTATTTCAACTAATGACAATAACTGTTATTCTACTGTATTTGTACCAAAACGCCATCTATATCCAGGTAGGTGAACAGATTATTTATACAAAATTTCATAGATGGAGCTGCTAAAGCGCGAACTGTTTGACCCACACGCTTTTTTTTGTCAGACGACATTTTGTGCATGTGTTAACAAAAGACGCTCGTCACATTTTCCGTCAAAAGTTGTGTTTAAAACGCTTGTTTTTACAATATTAAACAGTGACTAGGGAAAATATAAACCGTAAATGGTTTTTCGCTTATTTGTTCTTTGGAATGATACGTTTTTGATGTGATTTTTCGTTAGTTTAAATAGCCCCACTAAATAAAGAAGTGGGGTTATTTCGACTAACCTAAAGTCATAATTACCCCGCTTAATTTTTGTATGGTATTGCGAAACACTAGTGATGTGATGATATCGATACTCTATGCATAACAAAAACATTGGCATATGCTGCGATAAAATGTACAGGGAACCACTGTTGGTAAATTAAATCTCTAAATGGTGATCAAACCGTTTACTAAAGTTGTGAAATGTAAATGCATGACATTTACAGTTTGAAGAATTTTCTATCTTGTCATAAAAGATTTTGTCTCTCGTCCGCTTTACTAATTTACGGCTTATTCACTACTTTTGCGCTTTGGTTGTTGTATCGTATTAGATGGTGTGAAATTATAAGGCAAAAATGTTAAACAGTAGCTAGACGAACTACTTACGGCTGTAGAAGATGTTCTTAATAACAAAAATTACTAGTTATCAAGCTGCTGATTTTCATGGCATGCCACGGTCCACAATAGTCTCAAGAATACATGTAACATGTTTTTTTTTATTTTATATAAATGTTTATTCATGGTTGTTGTTGATCTGATTTATCGATGATGTTGGTTGGCATACGTCCCTGCACTACTACCTATGTAAAAAGTCGAAATTGCCCCTCCAAGGTGTTTAAAGTATTTTATTACGTTACTGAACCATGTTAGGAGACAATAAGCCATAGATTGGTATGAATTATGCCATAATATACTCAGGCTCTCAATTTCAAAACGATAACGGCTTTAGTACGATAAATATGTGGCATAGTTGAAATAACCCCACTGTGGGGTAATTGTAACTATTTCTTCCCAATTTAAAAAATATCGTTCCTGTGAACATATAAGATGAGTATTCTGTATAAGACCTACGTAAGAAAGATCTCAATTAAAGCTTTTATATCATAAATTCATTAAATCTATCATAACGTATTCAAAGACGGGTGTGCAGACTTTTGAAGCTGACGTTTGTGATTTTATAGTCGAAATAGCCCCGCCCGACCTTATACGGTCGAATTGAGAAACCTCCTCCTTTTGAAGAAGTCGGTTAAAAACCTCCTCCTTTTGAAGAAGTCGGTTAAAAAAAACAATATAATGGCGATGGTAATTTTTCCACTTTTTTAAAACAATTTCTTTAACGTTTTCTTTGTCCAAAATTTTCTTAAAAAACCCTCTTCATAAACGTTAATTTTCTAAGCAAAAATAATTAATATTTGGCTACAGGAGCCAAATAATTATTCTTTCTTCTTTTTCTTCGTGTCGCTGGCACGACTATATTTTATATCTTGTTGGCCCAAAACTTTGCGACTTCCACGGTGTTGGTCAGTGGCAGCGCAGACCTCACTTTGACTGCAACTTTGCATTCTAGCTTATACATTTTATAGTAGCGCAGGTGCAAGTGAATTCTTTAATCGATATAATAAAGCTTAAGAGCAGTTTCGCACTACGTCCGATCCGAATCCGAGAAATGCCGGTCCGAAGTGACCATAGTCGTATTTGTATGAGGGGTTGCACACTAGATCCGAACTCTATCCGTCCAAATTTAGAACATTCCCAATTCGGATCGAAGTCGGATCTTTAATTCGGATTCGGATCGGATGTAATGCGAAACCGCTCTAAGAGTTGTTTGTTTGAACGCGCTAATCTCTGGAACGGCATGGCGTTTGATAGCCAAATTCTTGAGAAGGCTAAAGGCTATTTAACATTTCGCTAGAACTCTTAGGAGCGAAGCAAACAGAATAAAAGCAGAAAGAACGCTAAGCGAACACGTAATTCCACGCGGACAAAGTCGCGGGCAGAATCTAGTAAAGTATACATACCCAACTAGCACACTAGTGGAAATAGCAGCCTATTTTGCAACTTTCAGCTGTACAGTAGCGCTTTAGGGGTTCAGAAAGTGGTTTTAAGTTCTACTATTACTTCCGTAACTGCTCATAGCTGTAAATATCACTAGGGGTAGCAGAAACTGAACCAAATGCCACTCTAGGTTTTATAAGAGTTCATTTTACAACCCATTTGCCGTCTATAGCTTTAAAAGAGAGTTAAAACATGTATGTTAAAGCTTAAAGCTGCTAAAAAGCTTCTATTGCCGCTGCTGTACGCTTCAGAACTGCATAAAGACTTTAATTGCAGACTTTTTAACGGAACTGTATAAAAGATATATTTATCACTGTTCTGCCACTGAAAGTTTTATTGCAGAAGTGATTTGTTCTTTTGCGCAGACTTAAGTAGGAATTTGATCAACTGTTTTACTAATAGCGACATTAAGGCTTCACAATAGAAGCAGGAGAGTAATGGACATTGCCTACTCATTACATTCTGTTATTTTTATTGGAGAAATCACGTTTTATAAAATATTTAAGCCAGTTTAAAAGAAATATGGATCTGAAAGCATGGAAGTTCAAACAAAGAAGTGGTGGATATCGCAAGAAAGTACGGAGAGTTTATCAGAATATGCAGAAATTTAAAAGGCAACTGTGTGTTAGAATTCTGTAATTGAAACATTAAATAACACGTAAGTTTTTTTTAACTCAATTACGTGAGAGTAATTTAGCTTTTATTTATAAAACTCTATTCATTTAATTTATTCTTTAAGGGATTCATTGGAAACAAACAAAAATAATGCGCCAAGTTCGAGTTCAACAAACGCAAGCGCGGGACCCGTAGATTTTGTTTTCTCAATTACTGATAACGGACCAGTTACAGAGGAAAAGTAACTTATAGCTTGGTGTGGCATATTATAAAAATAAAGTAAAATAACCTTCTTTGCGTAATTTATTGTTTCTTTCTTCTAAACTGGACCCGTATGTAAAAAAAAGCACAAAGAATTTAGTTTTACATTTCAATTATTTTATTTTATCTAACCAAAGGGCAGATAAATATTTTTTAACTATTAAAAAAGAAGTGATATGTATCAAAGTTGAAGAAAATCAAATACATATTTATTGTAAGAAATTTGATAATTTAGTAAATGCTTTTGACCTTCCAATCTTCTCCTCTTGTCTAAATATTTTCAAAGGCAACTATACATCAGTTTTAAGTTCAGAATACGTGTGTTCGCCGTGTGATGTTAAATGTAAACTTGTGGTCACCCGATATGAATCGGATTTATATTTTGTTCCTTTACTACACACATTATAACGAGTACAATCGAAGCGCCTCTTGTATAATTGTATTGGTGAATTGAAATAAAAAAATATTTGAGATAAAATAAACTTGTTTTATTGGCAAACTAGGTAAATTCTAAAATAACAACAGTATAAACAATATTTGCACAACATTCTCTTCATGTGTCTGATATGTTGAATCGAAATAGACCAAATATTTGAATTGAATCAAAAACAACACGTTTCTTTGGCAAATTGGCCCTTACTTACGTTTATTAATAATAAAAATAAATATTCGGGACATTTCACATACACAGACACACTACTAACTTCGCCAACAGGCCTGTCAAACTAGGATGAGTCTAAAGTAACATTATACATAAATCTACGTATGGCATTAAATTTCAGTCTTATTAGTTGTACCACCTCAATACAATCAGTGTGTAAGTCTGGATGAAGTCTCATTAAATTATTCTACAGTAAATTATACTTTCTAAATTTAACATTCTACGTTACCTAAGCTGGTAAGAGTTCTGTGGCTTCTTGTTTTGTTATCGAACAATCTAACATTTCTGTCAACTGCCTGTCAGCAATTTCGTACGACATAATATTGTTCCTTTAAACAATGCAGTTAATTTTAGTCCAGTTTGGTTGTGGAGTTAAATCTTCTATTTTACATAATTTTTTACTTTTTTTGTTCGGCCAGTGTAAGACTCCATGTTTTTCCCACTTAGATGGACAGATGCAAAGTTCTTGTTTATTTTGTTGTTCATTATAAGTTTGAATTATTTTGAAAGGCATTCTGAAAACATGGTAAGACATAGTAAGTGTTAAACAATTGAAAGAGCGAAAAATATAGAAGCAGCCACAAATGATCATCGTATTTTAGGGTTTTCAACGAGTTCTACGGATCTCTAAACAAATAACCATTAGTGTGGTTCGATATCTGCAGTAAGTACGAAATAAAAGTGATTGTAAAGACTTCAACTGCATTAGTGGTACAGGTATTACTTGGACCTTCAGAACAGTGAAACTTAGCGCTTTGACGCGCAGAGAGGAAGTATTAAGGTTGAAGTTGCAAGTTAAAGCTGCTTTTCATAGACGATATGTTTACAAGACAATTATTTATGATCACTTGAGAAATTTATAGGTTTTTATCGCAATTTGTAGTAAAATATAACTAAATATAGAACCAGCAACTTAATAAATACAAATGTAGTCTAGTATGTAATTTCAATATCGTGTAGGTATGTGATATTATAATATTTATATAATAATATTTTACATATTTTACGATATTCTGAGGTAAGTATTGAGGCGCGTTAAAAATACTCCAATAATATCAACTATTTGCACGATAAACTGATTTGCGTTTGTAGCCACTTGCATATTATACAAAATATAGCTCAAAAACACTTACCTTCACTTCACTTATTATTTATTTGTATTCAGTACCGTAATGTCTGACTCAGGAACAACAGATGTATTTAATAAATGAGAGACAAGGTGAATGATCAGTGATCCTTTATTCGTTCAGTTAAACCTGACATTCATTCAATAAGCGCCACAAGAGCTTTAGTGTGGTGTTAATTATTAGTTGCAGCTCCTGTAGCGCTTTTATGCCACTATTATAAAGTTCTGATGGAACTATAGATTGCAAAAAGTTGTGCCCCTTTGGCTCCAAAGCGGCTGCATAAGGTCTGCAGTGCACGCTCTGGCGCTTGAGCTTGGCGCCTTTGGGAATAATCGGATTAGCTCCAAAGCTCTTAAGCAACAGTTTGTGCTAGTTGGGTAGCTTGTGTCTACAACGTTATTTTTGGTATATGCGAAACCTGAATATAGTTTGTTCAGAATAAGTAACTGAATCGATTCCAATAATTTTTACCCCATGTTATATTTTGTCCCAAAAATATTTAAAAAAGGTTAGAAGTTGGACACCGAGCGACACTAAGTAGGTTATCCAATCTCCGCGCCGAATGGTTAAGTACCTAGGTACTATTACCAATGAGCGCAAGACAATACAAGTGAGCATGTTTTTGTTTGGACAAACAGGTAACTTCACAAGCTTATAACTTTGTGATTTTTCATGATACAGTTTTGAAATTTTGTACATAGAGTCTTTACACAAAAGTTCCGGATTAGTTAGTTTCGGATTTCGCATATACTAAAAATAATGTTGTATAAATAAATAGATATTATAATATTTAATAGAAATTTTCCAGTGTGAACAACGTTTTACTCTGACGTCAAGATGAAGTGATAAATTGTCATTACAGTGTCTTATTAGATTGGCCTTGATAACAGATTTCCTGAGACTGACCTTTGCGGACCAACGGATTTTCTATTTAATTATATACTTTGGAGGAAACTTGGAGTAAGTTTAGCTAAGTGGTTTCTAATGTTTTGGGGTATTCATGGAGGGTATTTACAGGGTAGATGAGAGTGGAAACGCCGGGAGGGGACGCTATAGAAGGACAATTGTTTCTCCAGAAAGGTCGGGTCAGCACTAGCAATGCGTGTCCAGATGTATGAACATGCTCTAAGCACGAGTCGTACTCAGCGCTTCTCCTCCACTTTTATTATGCCGGCATCTGCGTTCCCTCCCACATTTAACCCGTCTGCCTTCAAAGCTAGAGTGGACAGGCATCTTCTGGGCACGCTCGTTCGTCATAGACCTCATCTTTCGGTTTCCATCAGGCGAGATCGGGGTCAAGAGCGGGCCCATTTAGTAATAAAAAAATAAAAAAGGAGGAAAATGTAAGTTTCTGTAGTTTCTGTTTATCCCCATGGGAATTAGGACCCTGAGACTAGAGATGCTGATGCATTCCACCAGTTTCTATAACATCTTTTACTTTTCAAGCAGTACGGTTATGGAATGACTTGCCCGTGTCTGTAAGGCGTGCTCAATCTTTGCCCACTTTTAAAATTATGATAAAAAAGCACTTCCTCTCTCCTTAAACATCATCATTATATTTTCTTTGCTCCTGTTTCATTTTTATTGTTATATGTATTTATTTATTTAGATTAGTATAATATACTTTATGTATGTATTTATTGTATTATGTAAATGGTACACCACAGACTACCTACAGTATTTGTCTGTCCTTCCCCTTTTTAATCCATCCAAAGGTTGTCTTTAAAAGATCGCTTTTAGCGATAAGACTACCCATTGTTTCACCCTTTGTACAGTTTCTATACTTATGTCTGTAATTAATATGGTGTACATAATAAAGAGTATTCTATTCTATTCTAATTAGGCATGAGTTTATGTGTCTATCCAACAAAATTATTGTAATTTGTTCATTTTGATCAAACCTTATGTCGGTAGGCAAGTATTGCAGCTTTTGTTTTTTTTGCCTTTGTGAAGGTGAGTATAGACTAGAGCGTTTAGGTACTTGTAACAGAACATCGAGCATGCGCCGTTTTTAAATTTTATCGAACCGCACTTCGAACACGACCATCGATGTTTTGTTACAATCAGATTTATTAAAATCTGATTAGAACCAACGAGCGTATTTGTGTAACATTTTATCGAGCAAACGCTCGAGCGGTACCTGAAGGTCCGACATTTCAACAATGAACGCAAGGTAGAAAGAAATGTTACAGGTAAATGCTCACTCGCCGTGAGCATTAGATCGAACGCAGCGTCGAGCATTTGCAGAAACGTTACGTTACCTGGAAACGCTTTTGGAAACTGAGCTTTTGCCTGTATTGTACCATTTGTAAGAACGTTACATTACTCGGAAATGCTTGATAAAATGCTCTAGTGTATACTCGGCACTCCGGGAGTGCCGACAGAAGTGAAAACAAAACACAAACAGAACACTTTGCCATCACTCACTGACATATCGGATATACATTAAAACCGAGTAAATCTCGAGGACAGCCGAACACATCCGAAGCGGGAATTTTTTTATTTGTCTTATAAACAAAATACGTGCGGTGTCGCTTAACCTCAGGATAACTAGATTATCCTTTAAAGTTAAGGTTCGCGAGCACATTCGCAAGAAGCTGGCAGTACCATCACAACTGTAATATTTTCTCATTGTTTGTCTTATTTATTTTCAGTAAGTATATTCATGTATTTATCTATATTTATTTGTGCTTATATTTATATGTAATTAGGTTGATTTTATAGTCGTAGGTTTATGCGTATCTTTATATTTAAAATATGTATTACTCAATGTTCATCATTGCCATCTACCACTGTTTGTCTCTGCATCACCCAAAGGTTGACTGGTAGAAAATGCCTATGTCATTAAGTCCGCCTCTGTACATTTATGTGCTTGAAGTATTAAATAAATAAACTAGCGAAATTGCCATCGCATTAGATAATATGAAATTAGGTTAAAGGTTTTTATAACATACGAAAATTATATCATATGAAAGGTATGTCAAATGAAATTAGACTATCTGTTGTTATACTAAACATTACACACCCCTCACAAATATGGCAATAAATTCCAAGACAATGTGGATAGGCCTCTGCCCAACGCTTCGGCAACAAAGCGGAATGTTTATGTCTGTGTGTAATTTTTTTGTATGATGTAAACTATGTATCTTTGGAAGGGGCCCGTGGCTAAATAACAACAGCCGCACAGGTCGATCGATCAGGTTATGCTACGTTTGCCGCGGTTGTTCTGTGGATGGGTGACCATCTTTACATACCGAGACCCCTCCGTGCCTCGGAAAGCACGTTAAGCCGTTGGTCCCGGCTGTCATTCGTGGATCTTTGACAGTCGTTACGGGTAGTCACAAGCCCAAAATTCTGACAACCAGTCTTACCGAGGGGTACCGTATTACCCAGTAACTGGGTTGTGGAGGTCAGATAGGCAGTCGCTCCATGTAAAATATTGGTATTCAGCTGCATCCGGTTAGACTGGTAGCCGACCCCAACAGAGTTGGGAAAAGTCTAGGCAGATGATGATGATGTAAACTGTGTATATTTACGACCAATGTAAACTCCAGACAGTTTGTCTGTCGAACATTGAGTGTTGAGGCGCGACACAAGAAAAAAAAACTATTTTAAACTTTTCTTTGTACCAACTAACCAAGTTGAACAGGGTCAACGACGCCCAACAAGTGTGGCATTAACACCTGGAAGTTCAAAAGTTACTCAAAACTAAAATATTGTTTTTTGGAAAGAGGCTGTTTTCTAGAAAAATCTTATACTCAATACTCAATTCTTTACTGCATTCCATATGTATTACATAGGTAGATGGTATTACAAAGTAAATGATCAATATGGACCCTGTCGAGCACAGCAACATTAGGAGAGAGGAAGAGGGCTAAGTAGCAATTCGATATTACTATAAATTGCTTAATAATGTAAATAATTATCATTTTCAAACAATGGATACAGTGCAAAGTGCTATGATTTTGTGAAATAAATACTTTATTATTTTTATTATTAATTATTAGATGTGCTTATTTACAGCGATGCGGACGAGTACTTCGACGACTAAGTGTCCTTTGTTTTTGTATTTATTTGTATAGTAAGTTAGTTAGTCATTTAATTTAGTATTTTAGTGTTAAATAAATAAATTAAACATAAAAAAAAAAGTTTAAAATCTTATTTGGGTGTCTAATTATGTATGTTTATATATTATTAGGTTTGTGTCTATAGGTATACTATATTAGCTATTTTATGTAAGTATTACGTAAAAGTAATGTAAGAAATTATTATGAAGTTTTTTTTAAATATTTTCACTATTATTACTATGTTATTATTTATGCATTCGTATTTTCATATCTATATTTGATATTCTATATTCCATTCTTCTTTATTTTAGTAACAATAAAAAATGGTAGCAGACTGAGGTAAGTCTAAGTATGAACGGTGGGAATTTTTCCCGCCCACATTAAAAATTAATGAGGAACTTCACCTTTCATAGGCGTGGGTGTTGTTAACACTTAATACTTATAATAGCAGTAGGTACCTATTGTTTTCTTCTATCACATCTATTCAAAAAGAACCAGTGTATTCTTCGTAAACAGGGACTAAAATAGCTTTTTAATCCCTAGGGACTAAAAGTGATACTTAATACTTATAATTGCAGTAGGTGCCTCTTGTTTTTTACCACTTGCACCTCGATAATGTTGTCGGTAAATTAATATGTTTAGCGAAAGAATAGACGGAAGACATTTTTAACCAGTGCGCAAACAGTAACCAAGCGTAGAAATTTTTCGTCTATTATCAAAAAAAAAAAAAATCTGGTGCTTCACAGAAAATCAATCAATCAATCAATCAATCAATCAATCAATCTTTATTTGTGAACATAGGTATACATAAAAGGTCTTGAATATACATATTATTGTAGTCGAGCTCTACGTTCTACCAATAAAATTGGTGTACAAATAGTAATTTTTTGTGTTATATCATAAAAAAAAACCAGATTAAACAGTAATTAAAAAAGTAAATAAATGTCAATTAAATGAATAAATGTCAATTAAATTAATAAATGTCAATTAAATTAAATTTTACATGCATGTCAAAGGAAGATAATATTACATAAAGGAATTATATCATAGTTTGTCATTTAAAAAATCTTCAATAGAGTAATACGTCTTGTCAACTAGAAATAAAAACAAATTACTTTTAAATTTGTGGACATTTTCTTCACTTCTTATACATTTTGGTAACTTATTATATAACCTTGGAGCCATTGCAAAAACACTGTTCCTAAATAGTGCAGTTTTAGACCCAACTGTTTGTAACCGGTCACAACGGCGCTGGCTACTTACTCGAACAAATTTGTGCAGATTATTTTTGACGAACATGGTCGTTTCAAATATGTACAACGATGGCATTGTTAATATTTTCTTATCTTTAAAAAATGGTTTGCAACTGTCAGTTGTCTGTAAGTTGTAGATAGCTCTTATGCATCTTTTTTGGCACTTAAATACTGTATTTTTACCCGTAGCATTTCCCCAAAATATAAGTCCATATCTTAATGTTGAGGCCACCAGACCATGATATGCTGTTAATACTGTTGTCCGATCGGCTGTTTTACTTAACATATGCAAGGCATAGGAGTATTGGTTTAGTTTACTACACACTTTGTCAATATGTGAATTCCATTTTAATGTGTTTTCTATATGTAATCCGAGAAATTTTGTTACATTTGTTTCATTAATAACTTTGTCATTATATCTAATATTTAAGTTCAATTTGTGATTTACTCTTTGCTGAAATGTCATTAATACTGTTTTGTCTAGATTTATAATCAAATTATTATTTTGAAGCCAATTCACAACTGATTTTAAATTAGAATTAATGTCAGCCTCTAATGTACTTACTTCGTCATTATTAAATAGTAAAGTGCTGTCGTCCGCAAACATTGTCATAGGATATGTTGATGCTGTAGGAAAGTCATTAATATAGATAATAAATAGAGGCGGTCCCAGTACGCTACCTTGTGGTACCCCGTAAGCTACAGTTCTCTGGCTAGATGTATATGTGATTTCGTTTTTTTTACAAATTCTACTAATTGTCGTTATCTGCTTTCTATTAGATAGATAAGATTCTATTAAATTTAAAATATTTCCTCTAATTCCGTATGCGTGAAGTTTATTTATCAGTATTTTATGGTCTACGCGATCGAAAGCTTTTGACATGTCCATATAAAGCGCTAGAGTTGGTAGTCTTTTATCCACTCTACTGCTAACCATATGCAAGAAATCATAGATGGCCATGTTAATTGATCTATTTTTTCTAAAACCTTTTTGGTTATCAACGAATAAGCTATTTTTCTCAAAGTATGAAGTAAGTTGACTATATATTGCTTTTTCAAATATTTTTGAAAAAATTGGCACTAACGCGATAGGTCTGTAGCAGGACATATCCTCTCTGCTATCTTTTTTGAATAGCGGTTTTACTATGGTTATTTTTAATTCTTCCGGAAAATAACCATGCAGTATGCACATATTGATAAGATGACTCAACACAGGAGCAAGTATTGTGGATACCTGTTTAACAATTTTTGTACTTATATGATCGTACCCAGTGCTAGATGTATTTTTTAGTGACATAATAATACGATGAATTTCAAGGGGTATTGTAGGTAACATAAACATAGATGTACATTTACTTTGTATTGGCGTATTTTTATTAATGTTTATATTATTGACTGGATTCACTTGATCCACAAAATAATTGTTAAAGGCTTGTGCTATTTCAAGAGGATTAGTTAAAATTGTATCATTTGACTTGATTTTCATTATAGTTTCATTTGGCAAATTATGTTTATTCTTGTTTTTGTTGATAACTTTCCATGTTGCTTTACACAGATTCTGAGCTGAATGTATAAAACGACTGTGATGGGCTCGCTGTGTGAGATTTATAACTCTCTTTAGCCGATTTGATAGTCTTTTGAGATTTGTTTTATTTTGCTTATTCGGCAATAACCGGTACTTCCACAGCAACTCCCTCTTTCTTTTACTGCATATCCTAATGCCACGACTAATCCATTTAGCTTTTACTTTAGTCGATATCCGTATTTTTATATTTGGAAAGCACAAATCGTATAGCAACCTAAACAAATCATAAAACAACTTGAATGCCTTTTTGGGATCATTTTCCTCGTATACGTCAGCAAAGGTAATGCACTTGATGTGGTCTACGAATTTCTGAACATTTTCTTTTGAGTAATCTCGTTTAGTTGAGAACCAGTAATTTATCATGCATGTCTGTCTGACTGGACATCTTAAGAGTTGAGCCGTATGATCGGATACCGCTAGCTCTAAAACTTCTCCTTTCGACCCTCGTACATTGTGAATTATGTTGTCTATGCAGGTTCCGCTGCTTAATCTTGTTGGAACTTTTATTTCAAATTTAAGATTATAACCCATTAAAAGATGCCTAAATTGCTCTAAACATGCCGTGTTTTTTAACAGGTCGATGTTGAAATCACCGCACAAAATTAGTTTTTTACTAGCGTGAAACGAGAAAGACTTTAAAATAATGTTTAGGTTATTAAAAAATATCTCAAGTTTACCCTTTACCTCCCTACTTTGTGGGCTCCTATAGATACAAATTATGATGATTTTGTGATCAGTAAGTTCCACTGCACAACATTCAATTATATTAGAAACACAGTATTTTCCCACTGACTCCAAAACTTTATATTTAATTCCGTTTCGTATCATGATACACGTACCACCATGTCTGGTTTTCCGAGTGAAATGAGTAGCAACAGTAAAATGAGGAATATGTAACAAGTTAACATCAGAGAGTATCATATTATGCTCAGAAAAGCACAACACATCAATTATTTTTCCTGAATTGAATAGTTCATCTAATGTGACAGTAAACATACCAGATTTATTCAGTAGACCATTTATATTTTGATGTAGAATGTTAATATTTTTATACACGAAAAAAATCATTGCGTTCATAAAACTTTTCATCTACAGAAGATTCAAATTGTGGTCTATCATCTGATAAGGTTAAAATTAAATTTTGAAAGATATTACGCATTCCACGGTCGTTAATTTTTCCGCTTAATTTTGAGAACATAGTATAGTCATAAAATAAATTTAAATTAGAGTCAAATGCAATTGCGTAATTATATGTCTGTAAGTCTAGATGTAGTAGATTATTAAAAGTCTCTATTCGCATATTGAACATTGTTGAGTAATTACTTAATTTAAAAGTAGGAACACACAAAATTACATTTGTATTCTGTACTGTCATTAATGCCTCTCTTAATTTTACAATGATGTTAACATAATTTCCCGTATGTAAAAAGTCTTCTTCTCCAATTAAAACAACACAATAATCGTTCATAGAATAATCAACAAGTTTTTTATGTAAGTCGTTGACAAGCTGTAGTGTGCCACAGTTTGGCGAAATATAATGACATACTTGGAAGTTTTTAAATTACTCTTGTGCTATGGACAATACCTTGTTATTCTTATTTGCGCTAACCACGCACAGTTTATTTTTTTTCGGAGCATAAGAATGATCTTCACTGTCTTTCCTCTGTGTTGTTGCATTATCTGATTGAATTGCAGAAGTATTAGCTGTTTCTTGTTTTTCTGAAAATGATTGCTTTTTCGTCCTCTTTTTTTGTGATTTTATTTGAGAGTTTGGGCGCGGAGTAGATGTACGTGAGCTTTTGTTGGGTGTTCCAACATCACTTGTCAGTTTTTTTGTGGCCTTTTTTAGCACATCATTTTTAGTAGTTAATGTAGTTATAGTTTTTTTTAGTTCTGTATTTTCTATGTTTAAGTTTTTTATCTCCTCATGTGCTGAGTTAAGTTGTGTGGTCAGTTGTTCAATTTGGTTATGTAGCTCTTGAATTTGCATGTTGTTTTCATCGCTTGTTATATTTGGTAAACTACTGGTGCTGCCATCTATCTTTGAACTAATTTCATCATTGCTTTCGTCAGAGTTATCTGTCAAGGAACGTGTCTTTGGTCTACGAAACGTGATATTGTTGAAGAAGCTCATTTTGTACTGTCTTAGTTGTCTTACTGATATTTTAAAACTTACTGAAGAAATTGGAAAAAAGTTATGTTTGCGCGGGGATCCGAACTCGCGTCGTCTATTTCTCAGTCGAGCGCTATACCACTAGGTCATCTGTTCAATAATGTTATATGCCAAATTGTCCTTCATACAGGAAATTTATTTTTCGGTTAGCTTTGATTATTGTTATTGACGGTGGTTCGAAATAATGTTGTATTCAAAGTGTAGGTGTTGTATGATGACTTGTAAAAATGTTTTATTAACTCACTGTTTTGACTTCATTTCCATTTAATATGTTCACAAGTTCCTATTGTGATTTATCACTTTTATTACTACTTGACAAAAACTTCACTCAAGTTCACCATAATTTATTATTGGTCATCCCGTGGTAAATTGATGCATTGGAAGTTAAATTGTTTATAACTTTATTGATTGTGATTATAAACACTAGATAACAGTATCACTTATGTATTGTAGTCCACATTCACTGATTATACACTTTGAAGCACGTAAATACTCTTTAAACTATTATTAATTTTAATTTATTACGGAGCTGATATTGTTGACGTGACAGTGGCGCCACACTTCCACACCACACAAAAGTGCAGTACCTACGAGATCAAAATGTATGTAATCCTTTTTTTTAAGAAACCAACTAATAATTTCTACGTTAAAGGGTCTAGAGTCATAAATATGCTGAATTCATGGTTAACTACTGTTTGCGCACTGGTTATTTTTTTCCTGTATAATCAATTTAGCAGTTTCTATTTAATGCACTCGTTCTATAATAATAACATATCGCTTCAATAAGGCTAAAAATCAATACCAAAATGTACAAAAAAAAAAAAAACGTTAATTTCAGACTAGTTTTTTTTTCGCTTTGTGTAATTAAACGTCCATTTTAGACGAGGAATTTGTTCCATATCTTGTAAGCAAAAAAAAAAACCATTACAAGCAAAGCACGTGCCAAAGCGTACGCTTTTAGTCCCCAACAAACACTATCAAATGGCACGTGTTGGAACCTAGGCTTTTAACCCTAAAACAAACAGCTCATCGGCATCGGACGGATGTGGAAAAACTTTAAAAGCCCGGTTTTACCGTTTTATTTGCTCTACACGTTAGTATTTATGCGTATAGTGATGGGCTGTTTCCTGTCGATGGTATCCGCGATAAGTGCGCGTTTTTTTGTTGAAAAATATGAACGGAATTTTAAAGATAATGCGTTTGGCAGTGCGTGGCAAAGTTTATAAAAAGAAAATAAACTTGACCATGTACTGCCAGGAAATACCACGCACTGCTAAATATTTTTGTTACCCTTTCGCTAAAACTGTAATGTAATGGGGTCATCATCATTCATCATTTCAGCCGACAGACGTCCACAGCTGGACATAGGCCTCCCCCAATTTTGGGGGGGGGGGGGTTTGCCATAATCGCCACGCTTGGAAGGCGGGTTGGCGATCGCAGTATGGTATGATGGTGGAACGCATAGAGAACGCTGCTGCCCATTCTCCGGTACCTTACTCGCCTTTTACGACACCCACGGGAAGTAAGGGGTGGTGCTATTCTTTAAGTCCGGCACCACACAGACAAAGACTAATATAATATAATTTTATGAGTAATTTTCCAAATAACGATGTTTAAATTATCAGGAAAGCATTGTCTATGTAACTAGTAGAAACGGTAAAACTCCAGAGTAGTTTTGATACCAAACATTATGTGGGCTTCAATATTTTCGTATGAATGAGTGCAAGGAAGAAGGCGCTACACTCATCAATGCTCTCAGATGGAAAACAATATTCACTTGTGTTTCTGAAATGTGGCACTAGTCTTTTTTTTTCTAATTTATGTACACGAAAAGCCAAAGCCAAAGCCTATTTATATTTGGTCTCATCGTCATCATACATGTTAATTAAAAGTAAAAGTTAATAAATTGAAATGTAGTAACGGTGTGCAGATTACGTTTACCCATAAAAGGCGAAATTAATTTTCTCCAATTATTATTTACAAAAAAGGATCTTTTCTATTATCAAATGCAAATGTTTAAATTCAAACCCAATTTAATTGACTTAAACGTTTTCAAATCGTTTTGATACTTACATAACGAACCATTTATATTAATATATTGATCACTACATGGGCATTAGAAAGTTGTGCAAATTAATGAACACTTAAAATAATTAAAAGTCAATGACTTTGCATATTAATAGATAGTATTTTTACGATTCATTTCTCTCAATGCCAAGGTGGGTAAAAGTCTGTATAGTGGTGCTATTAAGATAATAATAAACTGTGGAACAGTTAAACATTGACGGTATACAGCTGAAGGCATTAGAAAAGATACGTCGAAGATATTTTTAATGTAAGTGAAACGTACAGGCCTTATTGACAGGTTGGATTGAAAGATAAACGTATCACTGTTCTAGATATTTTTATTGAGTTACGAATGTTTACTGTGCAGTATATCGTTTTTTTATTTCTATTGTTGCTCAAGAATTTGAGATGGATTTTTGGATGGATTTTTTTTTCAGTCGTTACGGGTTTTTTTCTGCGGTTGGTCTTTGGATGGGTTACATCACGGGGACACATCATCATGGGGACCATCTTTACATACCGTGACCCCTCCGTGTCTCGCAAAGCACGTTAAACCGCTGGTCCCGGCTGTCGTTACTGGAAGTCAGAAACCCGAAAGTCTGACAACCAGTCTTACCAAGGGGTATCGTATTACCCAGTAACTGGGTTGTGGAGGTCAGGTAGGCAGTCGCTCCATGTAAAATACTGGTATTCAGCTGCATCCGGATAGGCTGGAAGCCGACCCCAACCTAGTTGGGAAAAGGCAGATGATGATGTTGCTCAAGAATTTAAGAATGGGATGTCGGGAGAGGGTGCAATAACAATGACCTAGTTTTTTCTAGATCTTAATACCGCCCCTGTCGTGTACTACTATGTAGTATAATTTTAGATAAAAAGAACTATATATTACCAATAAATTTTTATAGAGTGGTAAGTTTAATCGAGCGAAGAAGACTAGAATGGAATTAAGCAGAAATTAAAGCTACTGATAAAATTTATGAATAAGGCAAATGATGGATGATCAAGATGGAAGATAAAAAATCAATAGATAAATTAGATGTTCATTATTAAAATGATAGGGTCATGCTACAAATCGAATATATACTGCAGAGCATAAATCAATTTTACGAACTTAAACGATTACTTTAATATTACGTGAACACACCTATTAAATTACGGCTCCAGGCAATCTTCTTTATAAGGATCTGTAGGTATCTTACGTCACTGACAGCTGTTGCGTAAAGAACATTAAAGTTTTATATTATCTCATCAAATCATAAGTACCTACTAGAATATTTCTTGGAAAAATCTTTGATATTGACTGGATGAAGTATTGACTAAAAGTAGTGACTCATGAAATAATTTACTCTGGTCACCATTGACGTCTTTATTATTTTAATAATTCGCGACATCTTCACATACAAACTTACGTTTACCAACACTCAACCGAAAAAATCAAACAAAATGTTCAAGACGCAGATTTTCATGACCGCAAATTGGAATTTGTTATTAATTCACCAGAATCAGTGCATGACCTCATCAGTCAATCGAGAGGTCTTGAAAAAACAAACGCGTAGCGACCGATGATTAGTGAGGGTAAAAACTAAAACAGAGCATATACTGAATGAACTTATCGAGATTCATATCGAATGAGATTCATTGACACGGTTACGTCGATAACCTTTGGCATTGGGACATCATTACGGTTGTCTCTAATGCTCTCTATATTGTCGACGATAACTACTATTCTATTGAATAACTAGCTGAGCCATAAGAAATTGAACTGCCAATAAACTATAAGGATAATGAGATGGATGGAAATGTTGGTATAAAGAAATATTCAAGGGATACACAGTCTACTGATCGCAATCTAATTACAGACATTCTTATTAATAAGTATTCACTTGGGAACAAATGTGTAAAAAATAATGGTTAGTATTTTCCCGTGTACGCGGAAGAGCTTAAAAATCTTATAAATCCTAACGAACATCCGAAAATAAAAATAATGGGGATAAGAGAGAGTCACAAGTTTGTAAAAAGAACAGTAATGAGAAAAAGCATTTAAACTTCACAGAGTGTTCGAATGTAAAAGTGAGGTATGCCGAACTAGATAAAGATTGCAAAGCACAAAGCATTATTTTATATAATACATAAATCCAGGAGTAATCAGGTTGAACAACAAAACGATTGAAATTGAAACAGGAAAACTCCAACAGAAAAATATATAAATTTGGAAAAAAATCACTTTAACACATAGATCAGCATTTTTGTGTATTTCTGTCACTAAAAACGCTAGTACTAGAAAAAATGTGAATTCATCCATAATCACTTAATAGTCGACAACGTAAAAACTTTGTCAGTGACCTAATTCTACAAAATTAAAACTCAACCTTCGGGATTAAAAATGAATTAACCCGCGAAGTTCCCCGTTCGACCTTTCCTGACAAGATTACCCGGAGATTGCCACACAGCCTTGATATTGTTTCAAGTTATTACTGAAAGTAAGCGCATTTTCTTCAATTAATTTAATTGAAAGAAAATTGGAACTCGAAATTCTATTTGAAGGAGTTTCAATGTTGATAGTGTGACATCCAGTACATTGCTAACAGAAAGTAAGTATGGAAGATGATGACGTGCTGTGCTGACTCCAAATACAGTAGGATACAGCAGAAGGACGACGATGATAATACCTACTTATTAAAAACAGTACATCTCTAGACAACGTTATTTTTAGTATATGCGAAACCTGAAGTTTGTTCAGAATAAGTAACTGAATCGATTCCAATAATTTTATCCCATGTTATATTTTGTCCCAAAAATATTAAAAAAGGTTAAAAGTTGGATACCGAGCGATATTATGTAGGTTATCGCAATCTCTGCGCCGAACGGTTAGGTACCTAGGTACTATTATCAATGAGCGCAAGAGGCGCGGGTGAGCATGTTTTTGTACGGACAAACAGGTAACTTAACAAGCTTATAACTTTGTGATTTTTTATGATACAGTTTTGAAATTTTGTACATAGATTCTTTACACACGTGTTTCGGGTTTCGCATATACTAAAAATAATGTTGTATTATACAGAAAACAAACGAAGTCAGAATTGTCTTCTTCTTCTTCAATCGGTCCCTCATTGCTGAGGATCGTTGTCACTGGACCCTTTCAAGCGGACAATCTGCCTCCATCTACTCCGGTCCAAAGTTACCATCACCACCTGCTGAAAATTGCTTGAGGACGTAGCTTCATTTATTTGGTCGGACCATCGTGTTGGCGACCTGCCTCGTGCTCTCTTTCCTTCGGTATTGCCAACGATAACCAGCTTTTCAAGGCTGTCCCCCGTCCGCATTATGTGGCCGAAATTGGTCAGAATACGCTTTAGGTATATTGTAGACAACAGTTATTGTCAGAATTGTACATAGAATATTTTTGAAAAACAGTAATTGCTATAGGTGTGGAAACGAGTCTGATGCTGAAAATATAGTTTTTGGAAAGTCTGTCCTTTTGTCTGTTTGTCTGGACTCTGGATGTATTTTACGAATTGGCCCAAAAACATCTCAACGGATTTGGATGAAATTTGGCACAGAGATAGTTTAAAACCTGGATTAATATATAGAATACTTTTATCTCGGTTGTACGTTTCCATAGACCAAATTCCGACTACCACACGGGCAAAGCTGCGGGCGAATAATATAAAATCATGTTTGTAATTACAGTGTGCCAAAATCAGATTAACTTACAATAATTAAAAGAAATAATTACATTTTAATACGTAATTATAAAATTAGGTCACCGACTCTAAAAGAATTAATATTTTGACCTCGTCACTAATTCCAATCAAATTGGGAAATCGAATCAACGTTTTGGCAAATTAGTAAAACAATTGATAATAGATGACTTTTAACCTATTTATCATAATGAAATCCGATGATCTTGACATTACCATTATTATCACCAGTATCACTATTATCATACTGCGAAATGTTTAGAACAAGGAAATGAATGGAGCTGTTTATCGATACAGAGACTTTTGTGTAATCCTCATAATATTATCGTAAGTTATAGGTTAATTAGATTAATAGCCAATAACAAGAATTATAGAGGCAATAATCATTAAGAGAATTGTAAATATTATACATTACTTACAAGATATTTTATCTCTTATACCTATATAAACTAAGTCCCTGAAAATAATAAATGTACGTTTCATGAAAATACAAAAGAATCCATGTGGAAGTCCCGGGCAAAAACTAGTATAAATTTAAACTCGCTCAAAAAGCTTTTCATAAATAAACCTTTCACTTTATTATTTAAATTTGAGCGCAATCCACTTTATAGGCACATATTGAAAATAAGTGGAACAGAATTTTATTAAAATACCTAACAAACAAATATTTTCATCAGGGTTTTTTTTTGATACGGTAAAAATAAGCCTTTTGTTTTTTTTTTACTAATATTTGGTAGCTTGCTCCCAATTTCATTAATTATAATAGTGTGACGTAGAAAACGAAACTATTCAAAAGTATAAATGATAAAAAACCTTATATCTTACTTATCAAATAAAACTTATCGACATCGCCATCAGCAAAGAAGTTACAACACTAAATTATTTACTGTCTCTCGTTTGCAAAAAACCACAAGATCTACGCGTCATACAGTCTGCGCCATGTCAGTCTGGTTGCAGTATAAACAAAAAACACAACCACTTTATTACCATACTCCCTGCAAACAAATTACACCTTTATCACCATTACTTAAGAGTCTAAACAGCCGCAGAATTAAGTAAGTCAGCCGCAATTCGAGACCAATTGACGCGTATTACGATTACGGAAAATTGAGCTCTAAGTTTAAGTACAGAAAGTCGTAGAGATAGTAAATTCAAGTTGGTAGTAGCGGAAAATAATAAGCCTCTAGTAATACTTAACATTAATCATGGAGTCAATGAAACGCGGGCAAAAGTAAAATTAAAATCAGTTATTGGTTACGATTCATTGGTTAAACAAGGTTGAGTACCAAAAGTATATTATTTGATTGCGTAAGTTCTGAAACTTGTGCCTTATTTGCTTTAATAAGTAATTTGACAATTAATTAAATATTTTTTTTGCTGTGCCTGTGTGGTCTCTGGCCAGCTTGTTTCTACTTTCGTAAGTGACACAACTAAAGGATATCAGGTCAGTATTTTTAATGGTATGCATTAATGACATCATATTACACGAATTCATCTGACAAGCTTATTTTAGTTAATGCTGATTTTTCAATCGACAGATATTTTTTATTCGAGGAATAAAATTGACAATACAATTTTTGTATAGATGAACTCAAAATTTCAAAATTATTCTTCGGATAAAATTATCTGGACTTTGGAAAAATCAGCCCCTAATGTGGTATAGTTATTTTATTCTGGGTGCATCGTCTTCATATACAATTATACAATGTGTCCGGTCATGGACTAGCGATATTTTAGGTACTTATATAACATAGTTGTTATATAAGTACCTAGTACACAAATACACTATACATTAGGGTCCAATTCACTAAAATATTAATGTTAATTTAATGTTGTATTGTAACTTAGCTCAAAATCTGTCGATCTAGGAAAAAAATTAAAAGGGTCATAGGGGTTGTTTTGCAGTAATTTACAATAATTTGTTGATTGGCATAATTTTAGGAAAATTTTTATGGAGTTTTTTTTTTTTTTAAGTTACGAAAATGTGAACCCATTGGATCTTAATGGAAACGATAGACAGTATGTTACCCTCCGAATAAGCCTACTTTTATCTCAGTAGGACCAAAACTTTGAGAGGTAGGTATGTTTTCTTTGTACACACGTAGAGAATATCTCACTAGACTGCCAAATAGCGGGGAAGCAGATTGGACCCTAGTGTGTAGTGAATTTGTGTACTAGAATAGTTGCTATATAAGTACCTAGAATATCGCTAGTCCATGACCGGACACATTGTATAGTTAATGTATACAAAATATTGTAAAACTTTCGATGGACTTTCTTCGCCATTCTTCTCCATACGGAACTACATTTTGGAAAGAGCGACTAGAATCAATTTTTTTTTGTAAATTTTTACGTTCAAACGTGGCTTTTTTGTACCTGTTTGAAATAAATGATTTGAACTTAAATAAGCCTTTGAGTTCTGTTTTTCAATTATTTGTAACATCGTAAACAGGAGGTTGTAGTCCGGGCGGTGCCTCGTTGTCTACTCAAACCCGTTCGCGTGCTACATTTATAATATTATGTTCAGCGTATCTGACTAGATTATCAAATCCTACAACAATGCCTCATTCCAACTCAAGGGAGCAATTTGAATTCTATTAGCTAGATAGTGCACTTACTTGATATCAAGTAAAACGCCACCTGCATGCCTAAAAGAATGCCTACTTACTTCGGCTTGGAGAACAGTTAAAATGGCGTCATCATCATCAAGTACTTTAAGTAATTTTCCACCTCAAGTACTTTTTCTAACAACATAATGACGGGAAGAGACCGTATTTTTTCTTGTGTAATTTCAAAACGGATAATTTTGTTTTTATTGTAACTACCATGCAATACTTTCTTGATAATGTAATGATGTGATTTACTCGCTGCTTCAACATTATAGGTATAGTTTTGACAACCAGTTTTTTGTAAATTACCAATAATTTTCGAGCAACCAAGATGAACTTATCACGATTAAGTAGAAAGTTATGTTCACAGGGAATTATTAGCCTCAAGATTCACGTAAACATGAATTTTCCAAATTGATATGAAATCTTCACCATGGATGTATGTCAGCTTCGAAATTGAAATCCTGGGAGGTCTTCTTTTGTTTTTATTTTATTTTATTAAAATGAATCACGCTTACGTCAGTTACAAACTTTTTTGGAAACAACATTGACTGAAACGTTCTCATCAACGTGCATCGCTAACAAGACATTGATCATTACCGTGTATTAAATTCCACCAATATGTCGAACATGACATAATTCCATCACAATTAACCCCGCAAGCCATAATTAAATATCACTTAGCCTTTCAACAGAGATCATATCGGATATTAATGATACCTCATTAAACTCAAATACTGACTACACTTAACGTTTTTGTTAAGGGAAAACTGAAGAGGATAATAATATTAGCAGCTGTTTTCTCATTCAAGTGAGAATGAGGAAAAGTTGTTGAAGTCGTTAACAAAGCTCTCACGACTAACATATTATTACTATTATCAAGCCTTAATGGGTACCTATGTGTGATACAGTATTATTCCAAATAGCTTCTTGCACCAACTTAGTATATTAACTATAGTTAATTTAGCATCCTCTCTAGACCAGGATCCGCCTACACAGGCCATTACAATAAACGACCCGTCAGACACATTATCATAATCGCCACTCTTGACAAACGAATTGGCCATAGTTATTGTTAAACCATGTTAGGGTTAAATCAGAACGTTGCTGCCCATCCCTCCGACATGGACTCCTGATTGCTTTTAATACAGAGAGCTGATCCAAATTCTATTGTCTACAGTACCTGCCGACTTTATTTGAAGAAAAGGACCATGCGTCATTTTGGGCCCACTTTTTCAACATTGTTCAACAGTGATGAATTATATGTCATTTGAAAGCTCTTAACATGTACTTTATTTCATTCTATGGTAGCTAAGTTCAAATCGAGCGCGAAAACGGTGTTTTATGCGTTTTTTTTTTAAATGTTCAACTTTGTTCAACAGTGATATTTCATATGTCATATGAAAGCTCTTAACATGTACTTTATTTCATTCTATGGCAGCTAAGTTCAAATCGAGCGCGAAAACGGTGTTTTATGCGTTTTTAAAAAATGTTTAACTTTGTTCAACAGTGATGAATTATATGTCATATGAAAGCTCTTAAAGTGTACTTTATTTCATTCTATGGCAGCTAAGTTCAAATCCAGCGCGAAAACGGTGTTTTATGCGTTTTTTTAAAAGTGTTCAACATTGTTCAACAGTGATGATTATACAAAAACTGCCAGATGTCAACTATTTTCCACGAATAAAAATTATCGGTTGATTGAAAAATCAGCCCCTAATTGAATTGGACTATTTGCAATGGCAGCTAGATTGCTGTATTATGTGTATGCGCTCGCGTGTTTTGCGGACACGAACCCATGTTTTAGGAGATGATCTACCTGCGATTAGTCCACAGTTTGCTGAATATGTTTAGCAGAATGTATGATCGAGGTACGTACGTACCTACCTACCTATTGGTGTAATACATTTTTGTTTTTAAAACCCAAAAAGACCCATTTTTCCGCTGGAATTGAACTTAGCTGCCATATAATGTACACGCCAAGAGCTGTCATATGACATAGGTTTCATCACTGTTGCACAATGTTGAACATTTTTTAAAACGCAAAAAAAAAAAAAACATTTTTGCCCTGGATTTGAACTTAGCTGCCATAGAATGAAATAAAGTACACTTTAAGAGATTTCTTATGACATATAATTCATCACTGTTGGACAATGTTGAACATTTTTAAACAACGCAAAAAAAAAAAACATTTTCGCGCTGGATTTGAACTTAGCTGCCATAGAATGAAATAAAGTACACGCCAAGAGCTGTCATATGACATAGCTTTCATCACTGTTGCACAATGTTGAACATTTTTAAAAACCGCAAAAAATAACTATTTTCGCGCTGAATTTGAACTTAGCTGCCATAGAATGAAATAAAGTACACTTCAAGAGCTTTCATATGATATATAATTCATCACTGTTGAGCAATGTTGAACATTTTTAAACAACGCATAAAAAAACCACTTGCGCGCTGGATTTGAACTTAGCTGCCATATAATGAAATAAAGTACACGCCAAGAGCTGTCATATGACATAGGTTTCATCACTGTTGAAAAGTGGGCCCAGTGTTCATTCAAAACTGCCCATGGTCCTTTAAAGACATCAAAGAAAATAGAGTGTTTGCTTAAGTCAAAACGCCAATACAATATTTCATTCAAAATAAATTAGGTCAGGGACTGGGAAACGAATGATGCCTTAATTTTACCAATTAATTATTCCATTTGTTATTAAATTAAAGCCAGACACGGAATTAATATGCTCACTGACTTGGTATTTTAGCTTTACCGAGAAAAGGGATTATTTTGAAGATGTTACTATCTTTTGAAAATAACAAATATTCTTGCAATTGAATAAATAAAATGTTTCTAGTAGTACCACAATACAATAAACTTCGATTTAACAAAAAAAAAAACGTGGACAAATTTTAGACAAAATTAACATAAAAGCGAAGAAAACGAGATGTATGTTTCATTTCACTTGAGTAAGAATTACCTAACAAGTGCAATAATTATCGTTTTAAAAAGTTCCACTTTTAACATCTTAGATCTTGTTCACGGTTCGTTCTTTTCCTTGCAATCGCCCATCTCGCAAGCTAATGTGCCTACTAAATAGCCTCCATGAATTATAAATACATCGTCACTATCATTATTTACGGCATCCATTACGTCGCCACCGCCTTAACGTTCTATAGCTTTGGCTTAAACCCGTCAGTGAATACCAAACAATGAGATAGATCGGGCGTTTGACGGACCAATCAATTTCCTGTCGCAGTGCTTAGCACGGGCCATAATGGTTATGGTTTCCTTCGCAACTCGACTATTATCTTCACGGGTTTACACTGAATTATTTTAAACGTAAGCAGAAGCAATAAAGTTTTCGAATCCGGTTCCTTTATTGGTAGTCCCTCATGATGTTTCCTTAAGTGATTGTGAAATTGTGTGAATATTTCGTTTGGTTTGTGAATATAATGGGAAATAACTGTTTGGATATGATAATGCATTTGATAAAGTTTATCTGGTAAAACGGTCAGCTGGGCTATAAAGTGTCTAACTGACTATTGTATTAAACGTTGATAAATTCGTGGCGTTGCTTGCATTTCGTTAAGTATCTATTAACATATCATAATAACAATAAACAAACGTCAGTATACAGAAGCATTAAGAGGCGTATCACAAGGCGCAGTCTTGGAACCACAAACAATTCAACACTGAATTGCTCTTTGTTTCCAAATTATTACAGTTACCGTTTTATCTTCTATTTCTCCATATTCCTGTACATGAAGGTAGAATGAAATTACCTGCAACAAAGTAAAATATTTGATTAGTTGGATGAATATTTTTAATACAATATTTGCTTCGACGTTTATAGTCTTGATTAAAAGTAGTTTACGTTCGCTTACAATATTCTTGTTACGTGGTCGTGGTTGGATATAACATAAAATCTTCGCTTTATTGGTTTTTACTAACCAAAGGTATTTTGAATACGTGAGTTGAATGAATAATGGACATTATATTAATTTACAAATAAAAAAGACGAAAGACAAAAAGGTCTTGATTCTAATTTTTAATTAAATGAATTCTGTTTACACGTACCTACCAGTTAAATCCCCTGTAGCAAATACACAAGTAGCAACCAAAGAGAATTTCACTCAGCAAACTAACATGTTATCTCCTAAATTACACACATAATTAGATAGTCCTGAGAACACTGTTCCTAACATTATAATATGTTGTTTGTTATGTTCATTATGAAGAGTTGCAATGATTTTGACATTCGTAACTAATAATGGGAAATTTAGAATTACATACTAGTATACCTATGCTGTTAGCTTCTGTCCGCAGCATCGCCCGCGTGGATGTTGGATATGATCCCACGGGAATGTGCTACCGGGACAAAAAGTAGCTTATGCCCTTCCCCAAAATGCCATCTATCTCCTCGCCAAATTTTATTGAAATCCGTTCAGTGGTTTAGGTGTGAAAAGATAACACAGAGACAGAGTTACTTTCGAATTTATAATATTATAGTAAGGATTAGCGTTTTTATCAACGATTTGCAGTTATATACTATATACAACTGCAAATCGTTGATAAAAACGCGAAATGAGTGCTGATACTATTATCAGCACTCATTTCGCCAGTTATATATATTTAAGTCCTTCGTAATAAGGTCGAGCCTATTACCATCAACCAGGCATAAATCGAGACTGAGTAATTCCTAATAAAACTATAAGGGTTCCGTTTTCTCCTTTTAAGGTACGGAACCCTAAAAACAAATAATACTTTGTTTGACCCGCACACTAATTTGTGTAACGGCCTCTCAATCACAATCTGTATCATTTTGAAGCATACTACTAATCCATTGCTTCATGTGTTCGAAAAATTTGTCTGCTCAACAACGTGTATGACGCAATGAATACTGTTGAACTGTCAAAATAAAAGCCATTGCTACTGTTAGTGTGTAAGGCAATTACCCTACTGGATATGGAACTAGGGCCTCAAGTCTGCTATTACAATAGTGTCAGAATGGTCTATCATTGATTTCATAATTGTTGATTTTGGTAAGTTTGGAATCTACTAATATAATGGCGTCATTATGACTTTCCAATGGTCAACCACTGACACTCCATTGAAAGAAATGGCATAGTATGGTAATCTCGTACATAATGAAAAATGAATTACTGACTTACGCGGTAATGAGCAAAAATTTTTACAGTTCCTTTGATCAGTGACCTATCATTAGAACGTCATTGCTTTTAATTCGTTACGAGTATCGTATAATTTCTGTGCCATTGACAGACCAATGATCAACCATTATGAATTTAGCAAATTACGAACTTTTAGCAAAATAACAATGGGATGGTGGTGGGATCGTGTTGGAATGACGAATTTATAAAAATAGCAGACTACGGTCCCAGGTCTCTTGTGGTTGAGAATCAATGGTATCAAAAAATATTTAAAATTTCCATTTAAGTTCACAATTAGGCTTATTATTATAAACTATAATTGTTACATCTCAGCTCTTATCTTAACGACTTCGATAACTGGGGTGACGGCAGTTATGTAAACATAATGTTATTAGTTTATTATTGCTTGTTCTATTATAAACCTTATCGGTGTTCATTCATTGGTGTGGTTCTCATAATTATTATTGTAAACTATAGTAGCCTGTGATGTAAATATTTAATGTGCTTTTTTTGGTAGAGGAAAACGAAATAATATGATTGGTAGATAGTTTTATCGGCAATAACTCATTCTACTTCTCCCTTATCGGCATAATTAGCCTATAATGTTCCCACTGGCACCACACGCCTCCTCTCTGTGAGAGGGAGTGGGCCGTAATCCACCACGCGGCCCCAGGGGTTGGTAGATCTAACGTCTTCGAATTTTAGGTTCTAGAACATGCCGGTTTCCTCACAATCCTTCACCGTTTTGAGAGCAGTGGTAATGAAATAATTTACACAAAGTAAAACGCCATAAACTCAAACTCAAAGCATTTATTTCAATTAAACCATTTACAGGCACTTTTGAATTGTCAAGAAGTCGGTCAGTCAGAAAATATGAAGCTAGTTGCCCATTCCAAAGCCTGGTTGTTGAAGAAGAACGGGCAAGAAACTTCATGGACACTCTTTTGAATTATATTTTTACAAAAATATTAGTTAAGTACATCATTAATGTTGAATTTATATTTATATGTGAGAACGATGTAAAAAAGACATACGCGTTAAAAGCGTCCAGAGTACAGCTAATAGTAACAAAAGAATCCAAAAATAAATTAATTATAAATAAGCCGAGGCAGCTAAGTGATGACCTGCCCCAACTGAAGGCGCCCGTTCACGAACATGACGCATAGATCAGCACCATTCAGGTCAACCATTTTGAAGGGAGCTAAACGATCCAACAGAAACGCCACCGTCAGCGAGACATTTGTGTGAGCAAGACATACCTACTATCAGCCGCCAGGGCACATTCAAGTCAATGAAAGACATATTACCCGGTAAATGGTAGCTCTATAGTACATACATAGAACTCACATCTGTGCTCAGTATGTCACATCATGCCATGTCCGGGATCGACCCTCAGACGTTCAACTCGTAAGTCGCAGCCGTTACCACTGGGTCACCACAGCTCGTATTGGCACAAATGAGTAAGTAAATACTTCTACCGTGATTAAAATATATCTTCATTTAAATAGCAATCTACGAGTGTTGATTTTTAAATGTATTGTAGTGTCTTATATGTTCCGGCCTTTAGCAGAAAGGTCTGGCTAGATATAATATTCCATTCGAAGTTTCAAGCATGTCTCAAATATTTTAATATTGTGTTTTTTTTTTCTAGAAAGTTCTCTTCATCATCATCATCATTTCAGCCGAAAGACGTCCACTGCTGGACATAGGCCTCCCCCAAAAGGGAGGGGGGGGGGGATTTGCCATAATCGCCACGCTTGGAAGGCGGGTTGGCGATCGCAGTATGGTATGGTGGTGGAATGCATAGAGAACGCTGCTGCCCATTCTCCGGTACGCCCCTTAGTCGCCTTTTACGACACCCACGGGAAGTATGGGGTGGTGCTATTCTTTAAGTCCGGCGGCACCACACAGACCTCTTAACAATATAATAAAAAGAAAGAAAGTTCTCTTAACAATATAATAATTCCAAGTCTAACGTGTTTTTACTTGTGTACCTCTCGGAGGTACTATAGTGAACCCCTCAGGACCTCTATAGTATCTACGTCTGGCGCTCTTTAAGCAGGGTTGTAATTGATGCCTTGTGTTCTTGTAAGTATTTAAAATATATCTCTACTCATATAAATCATTACCCACAAATTCATATTCAAGATGCATAGCATATGAACTAAATCAACAAGACCCTCAACTCACAACTTTGATTAGTTTCCCAATGACATTTAAATACTTCAAACTACACATTACAAAGACCATTACCCCATTAGAACATCAATGACAAAACCTTCTCTAGAAATTCCCTTAGCCATGAAACCCATCACGTACAAAGCGATTGAGTTAAAATATTAATTATTCACGCATGCGTTCAAAGGAACCGGGCAGAGCAAATCCTCTTAGGTAACTCAACGTTAAAGGTCGGGTTACTAGGTTATCTGTGTGGCCTTAGGATGAGGAAGATTGTTTGCTAGCGGGTTAATTATAAAGGCAGATGATGGTTGGGTTAAACTAAACGCTCTACCGTTTAGTTAAGAGCCTCGGTGCTTCAATGAAACTATCTCAGCTAAGTTTTGTTGGATTCAGGAAATTGTTAACTTGTTATGTTTGGTTGAGGAAATTTGCTGTGATGCTAATGAAAAGGGGGTGAATGATAGCGCAACGGTTGAAAGGGGAGAAAGGAAGAAGAAATAATTTTGAGCCGACATTACGTAGGTATCTTAGTTCATATCGTGGATTTAAACAAATATATTGAGTACCTAAGATGGAACAAGGACAGACAGAAGACGAAGTTATCTACTTTCTAGCAAAGATATTGATGACGAATTTTATTCTTATCACTGTTATGACAGCTGAATAAAGGAAGAAAATAAATTTATTAGACCCAAGTTAAATAAGACACACAAAATCCACACGAAAACAAAAATACACAAAAAAAAAATCACGTAACAAATAGAACATAACCAAATATTCTGCATATTTTAACACTGAATCTAGAAGGGAGATCAAAACTAAGACCACACATAACAAAATAATTCATGAAACCGATCTACAACAAGCTCAAAGAGACAGACAATATTGCTCACAGCTTCATAAGCGTGCCACTGTTAGCTACCAAGTTACCCCATATTACGTTACAACTCACGCAGGACAAAAAACAACAGGCATGACAAACCATGTCTTGTTTCACATGTGATTACCGTGAAAATAAAAAGTATGTCGCATCCGGTCATTCGTTTGACTATTCGGAACGTTAGCGCCATCTGGTGGCGCTTGACAGGGTCTAACCTGAGTTCGTGGGGGGTCGACGACAGCTCGACAGAACGATGTGGAGCTCTCTTGGACATTGGACATCGTACGGACAACATGTGCTCAGAAACTGTCCCGCGTTCCGTATCTGGTGTCATGTACGTGATTCGCTGGTGTCATTAATTTGTTCGTGAAATCAGATCTGATTTGAACTGCAAACGGTTTTTCTATTGCACAATAATCAACACTTTCCACAGTTCGCCCACAGTAATTAAAATATGGCTGATAATAACGAGACACGCATACCTTCTCCGTACTTGACGGATTTAATATAAGCTTTCAGTGAACATAACTATAACTTTCTTAAGTACCTATGGTTCGTCGTGTCGATGAGCTATTCCACTTTTGAGTTGAGCTACATGATTACTGACAAATGCACTGCACTGACAGGATAGGTCCACGCAAATCTATGTGATTCTTCAGACACTAATCCTCCCACAATCTGACCAAAATCATGTCTGGACTTTAAAAGGGACTGTGAGTCGGTCTATAGTTTTTTCCGTGTAGAAGTGTTTGTACAAACCTAGTCACAGAAATAAATAATTTATCATAACCTGCCTTTGGTGTTGTGGTCGAAAGCGCGACTTTGAACGTAAAATTCTGGGCCTAATCCTCAAGTCAGACAAAGTGTATTTGAGATTTTTATTATAAATTCCCTATTAGCATGCAAATGTTTGCATGTTAGCCATTAAGAGGCAACACATAGGTACTGAAACTCACTAACACAACAAATATGTATAATCAGCCTATAATGTTCCCACTGCTGGGACACAGGCCTCCTCTCTGTGAGAGGGAGTGGGCCGTAATCCACCACGCGGGCTCAGTGCGGGTAGGTAGATGTCACACGTCTTCGAATTTTTGGTTCTAGGACATGCCGATTTCCTCATGATTCCTTCACCGTTTTGAGAGCAGTGATGGCACGAAACGATAAGAAGTCAAAGGAGTATTCAAGGATCGTAACAGGTGGCGTTCTGTAGTTTTTGGCTGCCCTTCTTCCCATGGCATCAGATCGTATTCTAGTGACTTTATTGTTATTATTCCCAAGGGCAGCAAAAAACTACAGAACGCCAACTGTTACGATCATGGAATACTCCTTTAGCTTCGTTTACGTTCATATTATCTGGTCATATGACCAAGATGATGATGATGCATATGTATGCACGCCGGTGGCTGCAAGAACCTTCTACGCACCTGACCTTTCTTATCGACATCAACAATAAGGTCACTAGAACACGACCACGTCAATAGAATAGAATCACCCCATATGACATGGGACTTAAATATAACTGCCAAAATGTTAGTACTAGTAACTACACATAGACACATATTATGAGGGCCAATACCATCACCCTAGTTGCATAACTCACTATCAATCACAATCTGAATAATTTTGAAGGATATTGCTAATCCATTGCTTCATATGTTCGAAAAATTTGTGTACTCAACAACGTAAATAACACAATGAATGTTAGAATGAAAGCCATTGCTACTGATAGTCTGTTTCGCAATTACCCGTACGTATATTCATGTCACATGTTAAAAACCGTTCAAGCTACATAATTATGTGTTTACTGGAAGGACAATTCCAGTGGTTACATTTAGAATTCGCGTAGGCGGTGGCTTAATAATAGCTTGGCAACCCCAAGCCTCAATGAGTATGAATTAAGTCTAAAATCCGAAATTTATCAGACAGACGACAAATAATAGCATAGGACGAAGGTATTTTAGGAGTAATAGCAACAGAAGCCGTTTAACGACAACAGTATTATTTGTAAAAGAGAGTAAATATCTAAATGAGGCTAAAAACCGACCTCAATATCGCTAAGAATAGGCTGGGATGGAGTACAATGGACTTAGAGGTCGTTACTGAAATTATAATGCAGATGGGATGTAGGTACACTGTACTATAGTTACACGTCTGCCGTGATGTTATGTTATATTTTAGCATTGACATTAAACCATTTTAGTCTATAATTAACTTAGTTAAAGATTTGATTGCATATTGATCACTTTTATTACCTACCAAACAGTGTTCAGTCTTTTCTCAATTAAATTGAAATAGCATATTGCCAGTTAGCCCGTCGAATATAGACAAAAAAGAGGCTAAATTCGCAAAGCGTGATGAAGTTCTGCATTTTTGGTACGTTGTATGGGAATTCAAATTTGCAACTTCGAAAAACCTGTGGAAACTGAGAAAATCGAGAAAAACTTCGAAATTTTGGGCCTTTTTTGATTATTTGCTCTCCAGGGCCAAAATTATGGATTTTTTGCGAACCATGTTTCCTACACTTTTAAACCGTATTAACTTACCTATAATTTGAGCTAAATTGCAGCTGTATTTACGTCATAGAAACCAAACTATGGCACTTCGAAAATTACCAATTTTTCTCGAAAATTGAAATTTTCAGGTTTTACTCACTTATTTCGCGAAATATTGGCAAAACCACTTGCCCTGTATCAAAAAGTATACTAGAATGCAAAACTAGCGAACTCTTCAACAAAATTCTACTGCTTTGCGATGAAAACCAAATTAAAACTAAACTTTATTATGGAAATCAGAAGTCTATACAAATGCAAAATAATTTCAAAACAGCTTTACCGTTGTCTGCAGTTGCAGTTTGCATAAACATCGTCATAACTCCTGAAGTAGGATGGAATGATACGATAGTTCTACACTTTAGAGAGAATAGAATTAACGAATAAAATGAAGGTTAGGAAAATACAGAGATTATGTAGGAAATTGACCACCGCATTAGAATTGTTTAATAACGCATTAACCTAACATCAGTTGATACAAAGGCTAATTAAATATGAGTATATCAAGAAAATAATACTAGGACATAAAAAACTATGCAATCGTTAAATCCCTCAATGGGTTATAAAAGCAGAACCAGGGCCAGATACTCTTATTAATACAGAATCATTTTTAAATATAAGTATGACAAAGAATTCAATGATTCTATATAATGAAATTCCCATACAAATTCACCTTTAATTTACAGCCACTCCAATGTTCAAGTAGTGGGTGTAAAACGACGTAAAAACGCTTTCAACCATTGATATGCCATTTGATATTCTCACGTTGGCAGCAAAAACAACACTGTAAGCAAATCAATGTTATACAATGTTGTGCCTAGAGAATAGTCGTGTATGTTATCTTGGTTATGAGCAATATCAATATTAGCTATGTATTACGGTAACTTAGCTCGGGTATAATGTTTATGTTTACTATACATATATTATGTATACGCTACATCCAGGATATTGTGGAATTATTTATCGCAAACAATGTTATATTATTATGTTTAAGATGCTTTTCCTTGTCTAGAGGATTTTCCAAAATGCTGATAGGTCCGGTTGGCTTGACTGGTGTACGTTTATTTTGGTACGTTTATTCTTTAAACTCAATTCTAAATAGATTTTGAGTAGGTATTATAACTTCTGATAATCTTCCAGTTATTCTTAATTATAAAAATTCAATTTAAAATGCACTATAATCCCCCAAAATCCAAGGAAACAATTTATCACCTTTCCTTAAATCCTTCTTTATCGGATAGGTGCAGCCAAAAAGCACATGCAATTTCAAACAGAAATGTAACCCTCTCGTTTCTGTTTGAATTTGCATTGGTGAACTATATAGATAATATTATGGGGGTGTAAAACTAAAACTTAAGCCCAAATACATCTTAAACTACCTGTATCTTCTAACTATGACGCAGCTTAACTTCGATCTTCGGACTACGACGTCAAAAGCGATACCGAAGCCAAACTATCAAAACAAAACACGATCTCTTCAGAATAATTACTTCTACCTACCCTCGGGGAGTCGTGCTTGATAGTAGACAGATGTTTGCACTTACATGACGTTATATTGTTATAGTGAGAAATGCTCCGGGCGGGACCTTAGCTTGAACTTTGATTTGTAGTATTGTTTTTCTGTATGGAAGGTAAGAATAGTGAAGTGTTTTGTTTAGAAAATTGTATATCAATTGAAGTGGAGGGTAATGTAGATTTTTATATGCGTGAAATAACAGGTGAATAGGGCGTTATGGTCGAAAATGACGTAAATTGATTACCTAATGAACTTTAAACACAAGCAATATATGATCGAATATAGTTTAGAGAGTATGAGAAAGAGGATAATTTAAAAAAATATATAAATGAAGAAACATACTTAAATCAATATAACAAAGGACGAATTGATTATGATGATGATTTACCTATAAGCACTGATTAAAAAATCCTAATTTTCTAATAGTAGCAGTTGACAGAAATAAACTAACTACTAACTGAAAATTTTCTGAAAAATGTTTATATAAAGATGTACTTGAAAATTTTCTCTCTGAAGCGAAATCAGAAGCAGCTAATGAGCCGTGCATTTCCATAATCATTTAACTGCTGAAAGACAAAATGCGAATAAAATAAATCTTTCACGAAATTATTCAAATGAGTACCTTTCAGAGAAGGGCTTATGGTCTCAAAATCTGTGTACAAAATTAGATTTAACGATCCAAATTATATCACAGTGTTATTATTTTGCAATTTGCTTAACGGTAGGTATAGTGTAGTTTATCTTTCGTAAAATAATATTATAATGGCTTCCCACACGTGGTTTACAGATTATTTTGATTTTTTATTTGACTGTGTTTAGTTTAGTTTGTGATCTTCCTGTACGAGTCGCAATAAATACTTTTTCTTTCTTTCTTTTCTTTATTATCTAAACTCATCATATTATAAAGAGAAAAGATTTGATTTTTTGTATGTTTTTTGTTACACTTTCTCGCTAAAAATGTTGAACGGATTTGGATGAAGTTTGACACGTGGGTAGACCAAGACCAGGATACATACATACATAGAATTCCCACGAGGTCGAGACTTATGCGGGTGAATCCGCGGGACGCATCTAGTTAGTGGATACACGTTCTTTTTATTATGTAAGTAGTTATGTTTAGCCTTTGGTACATTATTATATTTTAAGAATAGGACTTAATACACTAAAAAATACATCAGAGGGCCTAAGTGCATCCGTGAACATGGTAGGTTTTTCATCGGTTTTAAGAATGACTTGATTAAAAATTATTACTTACTAACATTAATGATCCATACCATAATTTTATTTTTACTACACCTAAAACAAAGCAGTCACAACCTCAAAAAAAAAACTAAAAATTTTATCCAGGACTTGAAATCACGTGAGAGTAATTTTATTTAGTTTTTCAGAATCTCGCACTAACAACCTAAGGCAAAGAAATATAAAATGAGTTGCTTATTCAGCTCGCACTAACAACCTCAGGCAAAGAAATATAAAATGAGTTGCTTATTCAGCTCGCACTAACAACCTCAGGCAAAGAAATATAAAATGAGTTGCTTATTCAGCTCGCACTAACAACCTCAGGCAAAGAAATATAAAATGAGTTGCTTATTCAGCTCGCACTAACAACCTCAGGCAAAGAAATATAAAATGAGTTGCTTATTCAGCTCGCACTAACAACCTCAGGCAAAGAAATATAAAATGAGTTGCTTATTCAGCTCGCACTAGCCTAACTCTATTTAAAAAGATTACATTCATAAAAAGGTTCTTTCAATATTATTCAGTAGTTGTTTTAATACTTTAAACTTCATTATGAAAAGAAATAGGTATTTTGTTGATGAATATTTATTGGGAAAAACTGCTTCTATAACATTTTCAGCCATTGAAATTCTTTCAGGGTTCTAACGTTAAAATGAGAGAACCAACTTTTCGTAGGTGCTCAGTGCGAGTCGGACTCGCACACGAAGGGTTCCGTACAATATTTAGCACTACATAAAAAGTTTTTTGTATGGGGACCCACTTTACATTATTTTATTTTTATTATTTGCTGTTATAGCAGCAATAGACACACTCTGTTAAAGTTTAACTTACTATCTAACTATTACAGTTCATGAAATACAGCCCGCTGACAGACAGACGGACGGATGGTCAGCAGAGCCTTAGTTATAAGGTTCTGATGGCATCGTTTGGGTACGAAAACCTAAACCTTTTGCTCGGCTCCTTAGGGTCTTAGCGTGATGTTATATAGCCTATAGCCTTCCTTGAGAATTTGGCTACAAATGGTAAAAGATTTTTTCAAATCTGACTGGCAGATCCGGAGAATATCCCCTACATGCAAACAAACTAATTTTACATCTTTATAATATTAAGTATAGGTACATAGATAAAAGTCAGGTAGTAGGTGTCACACTAAATTCACGAAAATATTTACCTAAGAAAGTACTTTGATCATAAAAATATATCACACTTAATACTATAAAGGCGAAAGTTTGTGAGTGTGTGTTTGTGTATGTTTATATGTTTGTTACTTCTTCACGCTCAAAAGGCTGGACCAATTTTGATAAAATTTTGTATGGAGGTAGATGACACCTTGGATTAACATAATATAGGCTACTTTTTATCCCGATATTCTTACGGGATCGACACTTACGCGGGTGAAACCGCGGGGCGCACCTAGTACGTCATAATTTGTCACCAGATTGAGGGGTTCGTGGTTAAATAATAACAGCCGCACGGGTAGGTCGAAGGTGAGGCTACGCTTGCTGCGGTCGGTCCGTGGATGGGTGACCATCTATTACATATCGCACCTCCGATGAAATAGTGTGCCAACTCGAAAGTCATATACAGGAACGTTCAGGAAAATTAAATATACAGCGTATCTATGGCATTAAAACATATTTTTTGTAAGCATGTACAATTTTGATTACATAATAATAATAGTGTAAGAATAAAGACTGATTAACAAATCCGTGAGTTTATTTTCGCTTTTCTAAAAATCCAGGTTTTTTGTGTTGTAACTCTATTTTATCGGAAGTGCGATATGGTCCTCTGCGTTTCGATAGATAGACAGTCATCATCATCATCATCATCATCATTTCAGCCGAAAGACATAGGCCTCCCCCAAAAGGGGGGGGGTTTGCCATAATCGCCACGCTTGGCAGGCGGGTTGGCGATCGCAGTATGGTATGGTGGTGGAATGCATAGAGAATGCTGCTGCCCATTCTCCGGTACGCCCCTTAGTCGCCTTTTACGACACCCACGGGAAGTATGGGGTGGTGCTATTCTTTAAGTCCGGCACCACACAGACAAATACGCACATTGTCTGTGTGGTGCCGGACTTAATAGACAGTCGCTCCATGTAAAATACAGGTCGTCAGCCGCATTCGGTTAGACTGGAAACCGTCGTCAACATAGTTGGGAAGGCTAGATTGTCACTAGATTTCGTCCTCAAATATCGCGAGACATCGATGACACTGCGATTTGATATGACCTGCCCACGCCCCACGGCAGGCCCACGAATGGCAAAACATTACATTTATTAATGATTTCAATAATAATACACATTAATAACCTTGAGGTGGTGTCAACATATGGTTATTTGGTCATTGTCCCGCTCCTTTCACTTTCGATTGCCCAACGCTAATTATCTAATCTCGATCATTAATCTGGAGTGAATGGTGGCCCCTACTTTAAGTGTGTTTAGGATTTTAAATGCGATTGTGGCCGGTTGATGGCAGTAGGTTATACCTATAGTAGTATAGATACACCCCTGCCCAATCCTTTGGGTAAACAAGGCGTTATGTTATGTTTAAGGCACCAGTTTAAAAAATAAAGATTTTGTAGCGGAAAAGTAATCAAGGCGCTGTACTTAGTCAAAATAGGCTTCACAAAACAATTTTTTAGCCAAATATATACATTTTAGAGCAGCAAAAAAAATATATGTTAATCTTGATCATATTTATGAGTGGACCATTGTTTTCAAAACACGTTTTTGGTAAATTTTCTCGATAGAAAAAAATCATAAAATAACCATTAAAATTGAAATCGTTGCAATTGTAACTGTGTTATTTATAAACAAATCTTGATGAAATTAATAACAGTGATGTAATATATAATAATAAAGGGAACTGTTGTTTTTATTTATCGATTGAAATAAGATATTTGTAAGGATTAATGTATTTAATGATAAATAATTCGAACGAGTCGAACGAAACGTCGCGCCATCGCGGCGTCTTCTCGCTTCTCTTTCATTTGTACGCGGAGCGACAGTGACCCATATAAGTACCTAATTGAAAACTACGGAAAAGCAGTGACCGCTGAGGCGCGCTGCTTGACGGACTTATGTCAGTTTGTTCCGCTCGCCGCTCAGAAAATAATCATTTACTTACGTATCTGTTTGTTGATGAAAGCTGTTTATTATATTTTATTATTAGTTTATTTTGTTTGTATAGATTATCTATAGATGCATAATTTCGACGTATGTTTCCACAGCTCCGTTGGTCTAGCGGCCTCGTGCATTACTAAAGTTTTCTGCATCAGTGACTAACGCCCCGGGTTCAAACCCCGCCATTCACTGCATACTTTTTGTTGATTTTCTTATTTGATATAAATGTTTTTTTTTATTATTATTTTACTTTTGCCGATTTTCTTGTTTGAATTTTTTCAGTAATTATTACTTTTGTTGATTTTCTTATTTTTGTAACAATAAATAATGCAATTTTATTGTTTTTTCTTTATAGTAAAAAGAAACGGTTGGTGAACAATCCGTCATAGGATAAACCATCGGAGAAAACTTTTCATGAGTAAGCTTATACATGGTGTTACAAAATATTGTAGTAACTAGTAATGCGACAGGAGTTCATTGAACTCATGTTTATGAACAACTTTTGAAAAAGAAAAAGGTCCATCACAAAAATTGTAATTGGTACCATCAAATTCAAGGGCAGCTCCATGTAACACGTAGAGAAAAGTGCTTGTTTGCTGTGTGGAGTGCTGAAAACAAGCCACTAAAAACAGAAATTAAAAAGATGACGATTGATGGGAAAAAAAGATGAAGGAAAAGCTGGTGTCGTTTTTCATGGACTGGCTTTTGCCTGAAATAGTCGACTCTCGGCGAGCTCGGGGGATGCCACTGCGAGAAAAAGAATCGTCATTAGGAGTCACATCAAGTGACGACAACAAAGAAAACGTCCCGTGTTGTAGTAGAATACTCAATTTTGAAGAATTGTGACTTCGAGTAATTTTTTCTTTCAATTTATAACTTTACATTTCGCTGCGTACGCGTAAATCGAACATAATAAAATAAATAGCTTTATTAAATTTTATGTATCCTTCCTGTTCGTTCACCTGTCCATCCATCCACCCAGTCCGTATGTCCACCCTTTCATTCGTCTTTCCACGCATCCGTCTGTCCACGTTCTATACACCGTAATTCGCGAAAGAAAACTGCTATTTTATACAAAAAGGTTATTCACTCGGGAAAAAATGTATGAAAAAGCTGTTTTTTTTCGATTTTAGGGCTGGCGCCGTTGTAAAAGTTGTTCATAGTGATGAGTACAATGACCTTCTTTGGTATTGCTTACACTTTTTTGTAACACGCTGTATATTATTTTTCTTCAGAATCAACCATAGCTTAGTGGACCTTTTTTATCTTATTTTTATTATATTGAGTACTCTTGATTCTGAAGAAAAATAACTATAGGCATAAAAAAGATTGTTTTTATTAAAATAACACTTACCAATTGAATTATTTAAAAAAATAAGAAAACAAAAATATGCACATATTTAAAAAATAACAACACGAAAATATGTAGGTGCATTATACTTATTTAAAAAATAACAAAACAAAAAATATGCGTCCATTGGATTCGAACCTGGTCATCAGCGCGGAAGCACAGTTTCGAATCCGGACAGTAACGCGCTGGGCCAATCGTGCATTTTAGTTGAGTAGCGAAATTACGCTTTTAAATATAATGGAAGTCGCGCATCGACGAAATTCTCGCGGTGCACCCCGCAGTGGGCGGAGACTACTCGTGTCCCACTTCATCTGCTTCACCCCCTCAAATACATAAAAGTCGTCTATTCACCGCGTAGGTTTTTGCCCAGGAGGGGGCAAATACAAAGTTCTAGGGATATAATGATAATAATATAATAATGTATTTATTTTCACTCCAAGATAAACATCAATGTAGCACTGGTTCTTGTACTAGGAGTTTCGGTATCACAAGAGCCAGAATAATAAATAATTATATAATCAATATAATGCTAAAGTAACAAGTTATGTGTCTAGTGTATGCAGTTTGCACATATTTTACTTTAGTTTTCTGAAATGATCTATGAGACTATTTGTTTTTGCATGTATGTTTCGGATTTCACGATTTATTCTTGGTTTTTCTTTCAACCAAGTAATGTTCTTTTGTGAGGTTTAAAGGGTAAAAGTAGGGTTAATTCGTTATCAGATTAATTTTTACATTATGTGAATAACTTTCGAGACTAAATGGTACCAAAAAAACTAGTAGTTACTATGATTGTTCGTTGTTCGCAAATAAAGGCTAGCCAATTTTCAAGCCACTATTGTATCCGTATGTTCCTTCAATGCATTATTATTCATGTAACTTTAATTAATTTTGAATACTGTCAATCAAAAGATATAGCTATTGTTTTCTATCGGTGGGTTAGGTAAAGATATATTTTTTGTTTTTGGTATTCGATTTTTGTTGAAAGGGTTGTAACTGGCCAGTCTCCTTTTGTTAATGTACTAACTTTTGCCTGTGACTTCGCCCGCGTTCAATTAATGATACTCGGCAATACTGTAGCTTTCCATTAGTAAAAGAATTTTTGGAATTGGGTCAGTAGTTCCAAAAATTACTCCTACATACAAACTAACAAATTTTACCTCTTTGTAATACTAATAGAAGACAGATACACAATAACTAGATACACAATATAAATGTTTTCGCGGTTAAAAGTATACAGTACAAAAATTAAACCTAACTCGTACCTTTTGTAGAATTGGTAAGCTTTTCCCATAAGATCTATAATTTTTGAAAAAAAAAATCCTTATAGCCCTAGGGAGAACTAGAGGTAGGGTATGAATTTATTTGTGTAACAAGGACTGAAGGTGATCAAAAGTTATGTTGAATAATAAAAGAATAAATAAAGCGATGCGAGGGATAATGCTAGCTGGCTCTTTTAGGATTTGGATTTTTCTAGAATATTTTATGTAAGGTATTATAATTTTCTCAGTGGTGGACTCCTCATCATCTTCCTGCCCTTGCCCCATGTTTCTTGGGGTCAGTGCAATACTTCCTTCCATTGTTTTAACCGGTACTCTATCAGTCACGCTTTCTTCATTTCATTCCTCACACCATACATCCATCTTTTCTTTGGCCTTACTCTCCCTCTTAGTCCATCAACATTTTAAATCGCTTTTTAGTTACAATCACAAGCGTTTCATCTCTCTTTTTAGCGTCTGTTGAACATTGTTTGAATTAATAATAAATATTACTTCAATGAAGATTCGTGTTGTCAAGTCGTGGCTAGTTAAATGTCAAGACTATTCAATATGATGTTTTTATTTTTATCTAACAACAATCGCTGCATAATTATATATTAGTAGAAGTCTAGACCTGGAAGATTAATATCTGCATCTGCAATGAGGAGGATTATAATAGAAATTGCTGGTTATAATTTGTTTTTAGTTCAGCTTGCTTTTATGTATTTTATTAATGACTAGTGACCCGCTCCTGCTACACACGGTTTTTAAGATAAGATAATGCTTTATTTCTGACCACAATATATAAGTATATCAAAAGATTAAGAACAATAAATAATAGTTTAAATTATACTGTGGGAGACTGGTGCCTCCACCCCTACAGAAGCAGTTACATTCAAATCGGATTATGCACTCGCACACAAATGCGGTAAGTTATAAAAGCAAAGAGAAAAAAAAAATTAGAAAATATACAGAATACACTATTGATTAAACGAGATTTCTTAATTGTCTATAATTTTAATATTGTTGTATATAAAGATAACCATTTTCGGAATAAATTCTCTAAATGATGGAAAACGCATCAAAAACTGTTGCGTAGTTTTGTTGCGTAGTAAAAGAACAACTTGGTCACACAAACAGACACGAGAATAGACTTTAATAATTAAATACATATTATAAATTATTTATAATATGTATAGATAAAGGAGTAGGTAAGTATCGAGTTGTCTATTGAAACGTTTTTGCGACTTAGTAATATATTTTTATTCCCAAGGGAGTCCATTCGAAATTAGCTTTCTTGTTAAAAACGTAAGACTTACATTTTTGAGGTATTCTGTCGCTGTCATTAAATATTACAAATGAAATTGTTATTCAAAATCTCTTTGCGCCACATAATATCCAAGAAATACATTAAAATGGCTGTCTAAACACAGATAAAGTAACGTAGGTACCTACTATTATTTTAATCCAATTAAGAAATGTCGGCTTAGTAGTACAAAAGATTTAGGTAGGCTTTAATCTTACGTTAATAATTGTGCGAAAATAATTGGTAGGAAATTAATTAATTTTAATTGTGTTGTGTATATTATTTTATGATAAACGTAAGTAAAAAAAAATATAATAAGCAGTCGATAATTTTCTGTCTGTAGTACAAAGAGAATCGAGTCTCTTTATTATTTATATTATATTTTTTTTTAGAGTTTGATAACGAATTATTTGGTACACTTTTTTTAAATTTCTTTTTGAAAAGATTTTTATTTAGGTAGATACTTCGTAAAATGTTTGCATTTGTATCTATAATTTATAGAATAATAATAGTAAACTTCTTTATTGCCATAAAAAGGTTACAGCAAAAGTAAGACCCTCGCTCCAGATCTAGGTTAGAGTACCTGAATTTCAGGAGCCAGGATAATGGTGAACATAATAAAGAGTCATCATCTGCCTAGCCTTTTCTCAACTATGTTGGGGTCGGCTTCCAGTCTAACCGTGTGCAGCTGTATTTTACATGGAGCAACTGCCTATCCGGGTCAGTTACTGGGTAATACGATACACCTTGGTAAGACTGGTTGTCAGACGACTATCAACAGAACGACTGTCAAAGATCCATGAATGACAGCCCGGACCAACGGCTAAATGTGCTTTCCGAGGCACGGAGGGGTCTTGGTATGTAAAGATGGTCACCCATCCACGGACCAACCGCGGCAAGCGTAGCTTAACCTGATCGATCGACCCGTGCGTCTGTTTTTTTACCTAGCCACCAGCGTCTAACATAATAAATAGTATTCTATTCTATTCTATACCTACATGAGATTGCCTTGGAAAAGGCTGGAACAATATTTTTTTTATTTATCTACTTGCTTTTAGGTACTATTACAGGATATAACCCAATGCGGTAAATACGCTTATCCTAACTTAAATATACTATTTTTTTTTTTTTGCGGATGGGAAATTATCAAATGACCCCTCCCGCTCTGGGTGGCGCGGAAGGGAGTGTCAGACTCTTACTGACTAAAACCCACCCGTGTTCCTTCCTTAGCCCTTTATGTTCCGGGCCAGCGGTAACCCTTTCGGACAATCCCGCTGACAATAATGCATTCCTTACGAATTAACTCAGCGAACAACAGAATATGTCCGTCCCACTCGCTATGAGGTTGAGCGTGCGGAGTGCACGCGCCAGGGGCGCCTCCCTTAAAAGGTTGGTCCGAGCGCGCGGTTCCACTAATAATAATGATCTACTTCCGCCGGATCTACTTCCTATCTTTCGCAGTTTATAAAGCATTTCACAGCCCAGCTAATTAAAAGCTTATTATATTAACGTTCATAATATAACGATTCAGTAAGCAGGTGTTTCAAAAGAAAAGTTTTAATGGTTCAATATTATCAAGTTCGTTATCAAATCCCATCGTTAACTATTAATGAGGTTCTTAATGAAACCATAAAGTCAACGGTAGTGGACTTTATGATTTATTGTCGATCATGTACGGTTCTCAAATTAAGTTTGGGGGTAAAAATATTTATGTTGAAGTATTTTATACAAGTAATCTCAAAATGTGGCAAGCGACATCGTGGCAGCCCCAGACGGAGATGGCGGGATGAGCTGGACTCCTTCAACAAGAACTAGTCCTTAGCAGTTTTGAACAGAGAGGTGGAAAGAGAGTGGAGGCCTTTGCCCTGCTGTGGGACATCACAGGCTAATAATAATATTTGATACTGGGATAACTGTGGGATAATAAAAATGGTAGGCAGTGACTTACTGTTACTAATTATTTAAGACTAGCACTTTTCCAGTCCGTGTCCCGTGGGGATTTAGAAAAATCGGCCTTGTTCTTACCTCAGTGGAACCTTTGTGCAAAATTACAGGTTTAAAAAGTCTCAATAACAAGCTGCCTTCTATACAAATGACTTCTGTAAAATACTTCGTTCTTTCCTGCCCTTATCCCAATTTATTTGGGGTTTTTACGAGTCTTCTAGACTTCTTCGTTGTGGAGGATCGATAATCTCAATTTTTTGAGGTTATAAGTGTAATTTTCAATTTACCATTTAATTGGGCCGTCACAAATAAAACCAAAGCAATAAAAATTCGCTTCAGTATCGTCACTAACTCTTTAAATTCATTAACGGTTTCTCTCAGGTCCTCAATTATGGAGATCACGTTGGCCGAACGGCCTGATATTCCGGGAACTAATGTTCGTTATTTATTTGAGGTCGACACACTCATATCTTTTTCTTCCATATTTCTCTATTAGTCGTTATCTTTGTAGTCATCACCTTTCTACCCATATCATCTTTCACACAGTCCATACATCCTTTCTTTGGTCTTCCCTACTTTTATAGCCTCTATACCTATCCGCATTTATACTAAAAATCCTCCTAACGATATATCTTCTGAAGAACATAATAAAATTATTTAACAGATAACAGGTAATTTATCCAATAAAATAATATTCGTCATACGAACCTAGTGTCAGGATGACAGTAAAAGTTATGCTCACAATGAATTCCGTCGGTCAAGTATTTTTCTTCTACCTGAAAAATATTGTCCACTTTATCTCCTAAATTGAATTGCCAACCCTACTGAGCAATAACAAGGCTGTCATTCATTTTTTCGACACGAAACCTGTTATAAAATTACACGTGTATGTAGGTACAGTCACGGGAAAAAATATGTCTCTATTTAAGGCTTAGGTATATAGTCGCCAATGGCCTTGTGCTTCTGGGCGAAGGCAATTTTGGTTAGTAGCGTATTTGAACAAAAACGGCAAATTTTTATACAAAAGTTTTAACTTAAGAAATTATAATATAAATCTTACTATTATCACAGAACAACAGTAACTCAGACTATTATAGTATACTTGTCTTGTAACCATAATAATATAGTATGCATTCTTAGAGATACCTACTGTACGTTTCACAAAAAAAACAGTACTTATCTGTAATTTCCTACTGCTGCGATTGAAGCCTCAAAGTCAAAGTCATGCCAGTAACTGGGTGGTGGAGATCAGCAGTCGTTCCATGTAAAATACTGGTATTCAGCTGCATGTGGTTACTGGAAGCAGATTCCAACGTAGTTTTGGGAAAAGGCGGCAGATGATGATGATGGCGGTAAAGGGCGGGGCGTTTTATGTAATTTTGTCGTTCAAAAAGACAGACTAGTTCTCAGACTAGTTTGAATAAATGACTTTTGCATCTGATTTTTTTGACATATGTTTGCCTGTGACTGTACAATCAGTCGTAGAGTTATTTATATGGGAGCTAACAATGTGGCCGTTCGCACGAGTTCTAACTGCATTTTGTTCGCAAAGTGTTTCTTGTGAAAATGTGCTAGTTGAAAACAATATGGTTAACGGTTTTATGTTTTAAACAAAAGTAAGTGTCTAATTGCGTTTATTTCTTACTAGCTGCGCCCCGCGGTTGCACCCGCGTAAATGTCGATCCCGTGGGAATATCGGGATAAAAAGTAGCCTATATGTTAATCCACGGTGTCAGCTACCTCCATACCAAATTTTATCAAAATTGGTCCAGCCGTTTGAGCGTGAAGAAGTAACAAATATATAAACACACACACACACACACACACTCACAAACTTTCGCCTTTATAATATTAGTGTGATGTGACTAACAGCGCCCCGGGTTTCACTCGCATAAGTGTCGATCCCGTGGGAATATCGGGATAAAAACTATCCTATGTCCTTCCCCGGGATGCAATCTATCTCTCTGCCAAATTTTATTGAAATCCGTTCCGTCCGACAAAGTTACTTTCGAATTTATAACATTAGTATGGATGAGGATTTTTAGTGAGGAGATGATATTTAATCTTACTTTAGTATACTTATGGTTGATTATATCAAAGTCAGATATTTTTTATCCGTGGACTAAAGTTGATATCTGACAGTTGTTCTAGTTTGGCAAAACTGTAAAAAATTCTAAAAATTTATTTATACAATCTTACACTATCCTTACAGGCGGTGCTATTCTGTAAAAACCTCACCGTGAAAACTTAGGTGAAGTGAGCGTGGAGTGAGCTGTCAATAGTGTCAATTCCTAGCAAAATCAAACTCACTTCACCTAAGTTTTCACGGGAAGATTTATAGGTACAGAATCGACCGGCTGGTTCACACTCAATGCGATAATATGATTAAATGATTACCATTTACTAACTAGATTTTAATATATTCTCAGGATAAAACTTATTCTAGGTATAAAAGTTTGGTGAAATGCGCCCTTAATATGAAGAAGTTGTCTATGACTGCCTCCTTGGTCTAAATCGCAAACGTTACCTCTGAGCATGGACCTGAGTTCGATTCCCAGTTCGGGCAAAAGTGTTATAGAATTTTTCTATCTGGAATTTGTCACTAGCAACCCAGAGTGTGTATTTGTGCCCGGTTGATGGCAAAAGACTCGTACTCTATTACATGGTACAGACTCACATCAAGCTACTACAATCTGTCAAATTACTTTAAACGATTTTCGACTTTATCGCTAGAGCATAAGGTTCAAAGTCGATTGGGAAAATTTGACAGTTTCGGGTAGCTTGATGTGCTGGCGTCTGTACATAAACATAACTTTACGAATGTGGGTGTACCTACTATAGCTACACCTCTGCTTAACGCTAAGAGGAATACAGGCATCATCATCATCATCATCATTTCAGCCGAAAGACGTCCACTGCTGGACATAGGCCTCCCCCAAAAGGGGGGGCGGGTTGCCATAATCGCCACGCTTGGCAGGCGGGTTGGCGATCGCAGTATGGTATGGTGGTGGAATGCATCTCTATGCATTCCACCACCTTACCATGCTGCGATCGCCAACCCGCCTGCCAAGCCGCCTGCCTGCTGAACGCTGCTGCCCATTCTCCGGTACGCCCCTTAGTCGCCTTTTACGATACCCACGGGAAGTATGGGGTGGTGCTATTCTTTAAGTCCGGCACCACACAGACAAGTCAGGCAGACAATACAGGCATGATGGTATGTTATGTTATGTTATGAAGAAGTTATAACTTTGGCAAGGTTGAACAACATTATCACCTGCCTAGCCTTTTCTCAACTATGTTGGGTTCGGCTTCCAGTCTAACCGGATGCAGCTGAATACAAGTATTTACATGGAGCGATAGCATATCTGACATCCACAACCCAGTAACTGGGTAATACAATATCCATTGGTAAGACTGGTTGTCAGACTTTCGGGCTTCTGACTACCCGTAACGACTGAACAACAATGAGTAATAATAACGAACGACTAACAAATACTCACCTAAGTAGATACGCCAGATTGTCTTACAGGAGGTCGTGAGTTTGAACCCCACCTGTTGCACTATCGGCGGTATCTCTCACCCAACTTACAACTTAAACTTAGTTGGGTGAACAAGCTCTTCTAATTGAAACGTGGAGTCAAACTGTCTACAGCTGTCTATATTATGAGGAAATGCGGTCGGAGAGACTTTTGAAAAAGCTTAAGTAAAAAATCATAATTAAAGGTTTGGCTCTCGCCTATTTCCTCCTCCTATATTGGACCAATTTAAAAGATATTTCATAAACTGAGTAAGAAGGATATATACTGTGTTCCTATGTTTTTCTTTTTTCATTAATAGTCGTCAAATTTGTACACTAGGCCTCTGTTGACAGCGGTTTAAATCGGCAATTTTGAGCATTTTTTGAGGGTTCGTGCTTATAAAAATAATTTATCATCAAAAAAGAAAACATAGGGACATACAAGTTGTTAATATTTATTACTCTGTAAAAAATAATTGTTTTATGGTCATTAATCAGAAAGAAAACAGGCGAGAGCGTTTCTATTGAGAAAATATTGAGCATTCCCTCAGAGCCAGTGAAGCAAAATAATTAAGAAAAAAACGTTCAAAGAAATCTAACCTTCCATAACTGACTTTTACATAGCAGTGAAATGAAATGAAAATATTTATTCTGTAAATAGGATTTCGGAATCACTTTTACACGTCATATTATTTTTAAAAAAATACTAAATGGAGTCGACATTTCCTACTTGACTACCCCTGAGAAGAAATGGCGAAACAATCAAGGGTCAATCTATTTTAAAGTCCAGACATAATCTTGGTCAGATAATCTACATGGTCGTAGATTTGTGCCTGAAGTAGTATTTTGAGGAAATAACCACAAATATTTGAATGGACCAATCCAGTCTATGCAAGCAGTTGTTAGAAATCGTTTAGCTCAACTCAGAACTCGAGGATCTCAACGGCAACCACAGTATTCCGCAAAACACAAATCCTACATCAGCAATTTTCGTCTACAAACGAAATTGACCCAAACGTGACGTCACACTGTCGACAGCGATTTTTAGAAACCAGTGAAGCAAAATGAACAAAGAATAATTTTAATAGAAATCTAACGTTTTATAACTAATAGAGAGCAGTGGTGGTAACGGCCGCGTCTTAAGAGTTGTAGGTCATAGGTTCGAACCCAGACAGGCGCTTTAATTTGTGTAAATTATTTCATCACCACTGCTCACAAAACGGTGAAGGAAAACATCGTGAGGAAACCGGCATGTTCTAAAAACAAAAAATTCGAAGACATGTGACATCTGCCAACCCGCACTGGACCCGCGTGGTGGATTACGGCCCACTCCCTCTCACCGAGAGGAGGCCTGTGTTCCAGCAGTGGGAACATTATAGGCTGATTATGGTTCTTAACTGACTATTCCGTAAGTGTAATGTCCCGTTGGTATCGTGGTCGCAAGCGCGACTGCTGAGGATGGGGTTCTGAGTTTGATTCCCAGGTCGCGTAAAAGTGTTATTTGGTCTTTCCATTTGAACTTTCTCAGTAACAGCCCGGAGTTTGGAAGTTGGTGGTTCGACACCCCTGTGCTTCGGAAAGCACGTTAAGCTGTTTGTCCTGCGCCTGATCTCTCTCCGGCCGTGTCGGATTGCCGTCCCATCGGACAATGAGAGTGAGGTAAGAGCGAGTGTACTTGTGTCTGCGCACACACTTGTGCACTTTATTATCTCCCGCGCAGATGGATAGTTTCTAATAATGAGTTCTATAGTTATATTCCACTAGCTGCGCCCCGCGGTTTCACCCGCGTAAATGTCGATCCCGTGGGAATATCGGGATAAAAAGTAGCCTATATATTAATCCAGGGTGTCAGCTACCTCCATACAAAATTTTATTAAAATTGGTCCAGCCGTTTGTGCGTGAAGAAGTAACAAACATATAAACACACACACTCACAAACTTTCGCCTTTATAATATTAGTGTGATAAGAGTAGATACTCCGCACAACACGCAAATCCCACATCAACATGTTCATCAACAATCCGACCCATAAACGAAATTGACCCAAAGAAACATGTCACCATAATCCTGTCTTTAATTAAGAAAACAGCACAAATGACAAAATGTATCAACTGCTTGTCATTCCGGACCAGTCGTTAGAATTAATTGAAAGAACCCGGTTACTGTTACTATACACTTAGATTAGCAATCTATCCTTATTACTGATACTGTGAGTTATTGATGTCAAGTGGTCGATTTTGGCTTTTTGGCTGTGGTAGATTAGTCACAGCACATGGCAAGGTCTATATTTAGACGTGTAACCTAAATATTCATTATCCTTTAAGAGCGTTTACGCCGTACGGCATTTCATGCAAACTTTCAAGCCTTTTTTTCGAAATGAATGAGCCGGTTTTAATGAAAATCATACGCATAAGCAGGATACAAAGGTCTAAAAAGTTACTTATTTAAAAAAAGATAAATGAAAATTTAAAATCGGTCTAATTTGGATGTAACACTATTTTTCGAAAATATTCTTAACCCTTAATTTGGCAACGAAAAAAAAGTAAGAAATACATAAATTTAATTATTGTTAGGCTTCATGGGTGTGCTAAAGAGCCCCGAAAAAATATAAAAATAAATCCCGAGTTGCCCACTGTTGGGAAAATTCGTGTCCGTCACAGCGGACATTACCAATAACTTATGATGAACAATAATATTTGCATGTCCGCTGTGGTGGACAGTGCCAATTTATGGAAAAATAAAAACGTTAATATTATTATGTTTATTTTATTAAAATAAGAAAATACAAAAATGAAAAACGCAGAAATTTACCTGAAAATGTTATTTTATTGTTGTGAAAATTTAAAAAACATTTTCTCGGGGTTTTGCCTGTTACAAAGCATAATCTTGTATTGCATTCTATGCAATATACGACGGTCTTCTTTTGGCAGTAGGATCTGCAACGACCTTCTTCCATCGTTGAGGGGAAATGGCCTATGTTGTCATATTTGACTGGACTAGACTAGGCCACATGTGGTTTGCTTACTGGTGTTTTATATAGTGAGATGAGCATATCAGCAAGATCAACACCTCCCATATGTTTATTGTAGTGAACTATTTTGCTAAGCGATTTTGGTTACAAACGACTTGTACAAAATGTCCTCTGGGATTCGTTTTCATAGCCTTATCAATAAGCAGAACAGTTTCTGCTCCTCTAAGGCGATTACCTAGTATAGTACCTAAAGCAAAGATGTATAATGTTCCCGAAGAATGAAAAATAACTCCGGCGATGAAAAAAAGTTATCACAAAACACGAATGCTGGTTTATGGTCATTGCTTTGACATAAAGCTATGACTACCTGAGCGCCAAAACCAAGGGACGATTCCTTTTCCTTATTGTAAGGTTTGTAAGAGAAGATGTAATTGATGGTGCGTAAGAAGAGAGCGGGGAAGAAGCATAAGCACGCGGGGTGTCACCATGCATTTCTGTTTCAGAATCAGAATTTTCACTAGCATCGGAAGGTGCATGTTCATTTGGCACTAAGGCGATACTTTTACTAGCACGGTTAGGCTGTTGACAAAGAAAAATAAACCAAACTCAGCACCACAACCAAAAAAAAATTATTTTTTATATTTGGCGTTGTCCGCCACAGCGGACAAAGTAATGCAGTACTACATCTCTATACAATTAGCAATGTTCGCTGTGACGGACAATGCACTTTAGCAACAAAAAACGGCATGAAAATGAAAAAGAGCGTATTTGTTTTTACGTTATAATTATTCATAAAATCATTTTCTAATAGCTGAGTCGAGATTTCAAGGCATTCATAAGCAAAAAAGAGGAAAAAGAATTATAAGTACCTTGAGCAAAACAGGTGGTCGTCTTTGCGCTGACATTTTATGTCACGACTGACATAATGCATTGTTATCACACTCAATATATATTTTCTAATAGTAGTTTATGAAATTAAGAAATATTTAGTAAATTTTAAATCGACGAGAATCGAATAAAAAACTAGTAGGATTTATTTTTTGTTGACGTCCGTCACACCGGACTTCATCAAATTAAGGGTAACTTTTTAGACCTTTGTATCCTGCTTATGTGTATGAAGTTTCATTAAAATCGGTGCATTCATTTCGAAAAACAAGGCCTTGAACGTTTGTATGAAATGCCGTAGGGCGTAAACGCTCTGTACACAATACCTATATATTGGATGGACTTGTCCATTAGCATATTAAGCTTAAGATTAATGCCTGTAATGTTATGTTACTGTGTGTATGTGGTAAGTATATTTTCATATTATTTGTTTAGTTTTAATAAGTGAATAAAATTGTTCATGATTTTATGTTTTTTTTTTTGTCTCCTTTACTCTTTCACACGTTGTCTACATCTCTCCATCTATTGTTCTATCGCAGGTAAGCTGGAAGAGATTTCTTATGGAAAAAGCATCACTTTTGTACCAATTTTTCTGATCTGTTTCTTTTTCTTGTCTGTTTATACCTATGTGTGTACATAATGGCAAATTAAAAAAAATGTTCCCACTCTTGGGAACATTTTTCACAGGCCTCCTCTCGGTAGGTAAGACTTGTCCTTTGCCAAAGATTATTTCATGGTAAACTCTTGCTTTTGCTTTGCTTTAAGGATGCTGAAGGTTCCATGCATGTTAAATAATGCTATTTACACATTTACATACAGGCAAAGTTACGTTACTAGGCTATTCACGCCGTTTAACATAAGTTGGAGTGGGTGGAAACAACGAAATTCCACATGAAAAGATCCTTATCATTACTCTTGCTTAGCCCTTTTTATCTAGGTAAATACGAGAGTTGGTTGACAAAAACACAATAAATAATGTAAAAAATAATTATCAGAACAACTAAGCTCAGTTCCCAAAAAATGAGTCTTTAGAAAAATAGTTCTATTCGATTAAATCAAAAAATTTCTTATTCAACAAGTTTCTACACCAACTCAAAGTTTTCCAATGTCTTCAATATTGACACAGCGGCTGTTGACACTTGAAGTTTCCACCCTGTTTATTCCCAGCCACGTGCCGGAACTTCAATGAGAGAAAATCGGATGGAAGATCTACAATAGATGAAGTTTAAAGATATTTAACTACTTAGAAAATCATAAATCACTGGGTACATTATAAAACCAAGTGAACAAAGACAGACGACTGAACGCGATGAACTCAAAAACCACCAAACGGATTTTCATATAGTTTTCATTAATGAACGGAGTGATTTATGAGAGAGGTTTAGGTGTATAATTTATTAAAGTTTTGTGTAATTTGAAATGTGACGCAGATCGTTGAAGATGTCGGAAAAAGTCATGCCACCTGGGAGCTTTGCTGGCGTGCGCCGCGTAAAGAAATAGAGTTATTTATAAATAATGTATTACGTAATTAACACATTGTTTACCTGGATCTAATCCCAGTAGTACGTTCCCATGGGATATGTTAGCTATGTTAGCAAAATTTGTACACGTTAAATCAAGTCTGTATATCCCGAAACCGTTGAATAAAAAAAAATGTATAAGTGCATTCACATTTAATAAAACCATTATAATACATAACAGAATATACATTATGTACTGTTGTTACTCGGGCACAAGACCGGAATCCAAGATGCTACTGAGAATTTTGAAATGGAAAACCCGTGGCCCAATCTTGGACCCCGGCAGCAGTCCAAGAATGTAAAAAACACTCAAAGTATTTATTTCAATTCAACCATTTAAAGACACGTGAAGGAATCGATCAGTCAGGAAGTTGAAGTTAGTTGACCGTTCAAAAACATTGACCTTTATGGAAAAGAACTAAAGATAAAATGACAGATAAACATCAAAAAGTAATAAATTTTTTAAACTCCAAGATCAAACGACATATTGACGTGCCGACATGTATATATTTATATTAGTAAATTAGAACAAACAGATCCTATTAACCTTTGACTGTAGTAATTGGGGCGAGCGACCGGGTTCCCAAACGATATAATTATTGGGTCGCTATTGAAAGCACTTTCTTAGAAATGGCCAACGAATTTGCTAGAAGTGGCTCACATAATTGGGCAATAGGATTGGACTAATTGAAGAATTTTTGGGACTCTTCTTGCTTCTAAATATTTGAGTGATTTTTGTTGTCCTTTCTTGCAAGGGTTTTCTTTGAACCAGCAATTTTTATTCGATAAAAACGTATCGTTTGTTAAATGGAACAGTAGAATGGGTAATGATACTGATACTATGGGAGGAATAACTATCCAATCATGTCATCTTGACCTTTTTAAAATGACGATGCTTTAAGCACTGGAACTAAAGAATTAGGTGAACAAAGCTAACGATAGAGACTAGACTAATCTACAAAAAATGGAAGTGACAATGATGACAAACATAAAATAAACGACCCAACCTTATTTATGTAACAGCTTCAGAGGCTATAAAGGTATAATCATAATAAAAGTGATGGATAGAAAATAATAACACAATCATCATAATAACTTAGTACAGTTAGAATATTTACATACAAACCATCAAAATGCTCCATTACAATATTTGTCCACTGCTATTACTCGCAATTTATTCTCAATACCGTTACAAATAATTTGATATCGAATACGGAACCGTCTAAGCAATTTTGGACAACATTCACAACCCAGATACATGTCGATAGCAAATGTCGAGTAGACCACACGCAGCTCTAGTGTTTCACATCGATTTATGTATCGATATTATCGATATTGTTTAAATTATCTTGTTGATCTGTATTGATTTCATACGGGCTGACCCTTAATTCTGAGTTAACCTTGGGCATGAACCTTTGTCTCCAACCTACTAAACTACAAAATGAATAGTAGTTACTATGACAATTATTATATAATTATGATTTCTTTTACATCAAGATCACATTTCTTAATTGATTTAATTATCCACAGCATTTGCGTTCTTAACATATCCACCAATGTTATCTATAGCCAATTTGTTCTCCTAAATCACCATGTACAACATCCGTCATTTGTTCCAAAATCAAATCTTGAACATAAACAAAAAACTATCGACTAAAACATCGACTGCTCACAACAAGACACTCAATCCAACTGATTGACAGATAAATACACTTTTATTATAGCAATGATATTGTTTGGCATATACAAGCAACAAGTAGGCGAAGGTATTCGGTTTATTGACACTCTATTGATATATGTATGACGTGTTCCGGTACTTCGGTAGTGATCACTTTGAAAGGTACTGCCGACTTCAGAAAAGTAGGTATGAGGTGTATGTGTGTATATACAGCCGCTTTAATGGCGACATTAATTTAACACACGTCTACGGTTTCGCGTTTTCGTTTTATGAACATATTTATTTAAATTTTATTAAACGATATTATTTATTTATTCATTTTCAATTTTCTACAATAGCATCTTAGAGCAACCCGTTTTTAAAGAACTGTAGCGCAGGGGTAATTTGCCGGGCTCACGGATCATAATATCGCATCAATAAAATTAAAACGAATAACGTGCAAAGAGTAGGCGAATTTAAGGAAAGAGAGAGAGAGTCCAATGTCGGCGAGCGGGGGGTAGTTCGAATTACGAATTATATTATGTTGTTATAATTTTTATGATTACCTACTGGCTACTAGTCCTATCGCATTGTAGTGGCACCTTGTATAATTATTTAGAGAGGAATTGTATGTCTCTCTTTTATAATAATACTATCGACGCGGCCTTGCATGGTTTTTACAACTTGACGAACTATCGAGATTTCTTTATTGTAAGTTAGTTTAATATAAATGTTTAAAAATACATTAATTTTACGCAAACATAAACCTTCCGGAACTAATTCTCTAAATGATGATGGAAACTGCACACGAAAAGAGACGTTAATTTATAATGTGTAAAGATTAGGTTTGTATAAACTACGTCTTTAATTATTGTAATTGGCTTATAACTGTTTTAATTAAAGCGTATAAATAAATAAAAGTCTTATTTTACAGTTAGCAGAAATACTTTTGGGAAAAGTTTTGAATGGTATCAATAAAGTTTACGGACTCGTTTTGTAGATTTGTTGGCAAGAAACTGTTGTATGAAGGCTTTTAAAGAAACAGTAATATAAAATTAAGAAACAGTTGTTATATAAAGGTTAAAAAAAATTCAAAAGAAAATATGTCTAATTTTCAATTTCAAGATAAAGATAGTAAAAACGAATAATAAATTAAGTCTGAACCAATATTGAAACTACATCAAAGCAAAAACAATAATCTTAAGACCATAAAACCTATTATTTACCGAACAATAACTTTCTAAAAACAACTATAAATCTTCAACTCTTTAAAACTAAATATTTGCCTTCACATCTAGTACAATATTTTGCTATTAAAAATACCAGAGATACAGTAATAAATCAGTCGACTAAACAAACACCGGGATACACTACGAAAATCGGTTTTAAATCGATTATCGGATCAAAAGCGCCGAATCGATTAAGTGCAATTTATGCCCGATTTTCATAGCCTTTTATTATTAGATCAAACGCTCTAGAGAAAAGTAATCGATATTTTCGGTTAGGTTTATAATCGTATTCGGGATTAGTGTGCTGAAAATAGCCTTAACGGTATTTCGGTTGGCTATTTCAAGGAGAAACCGAGGTCAGCGACCGATAATGTCATTCGTTCAACAGTCGTGATTAAGGCAATGAATGAATGAAATGGTTGGGTGACTTGAATAGGTGCTCAAGATAGAAATGATTTTGATTGATGACATTTTAATCTTAACGTGGTAGAAAAAATCTAGGAGACTTGTAACGTTTCCATTCAATTTAAGATAGAATAGTTCTCGTACTGAATGCCCTCTAAAGTCGGTAATTTATCAATGTTTAGACCACCTGCTATAACTTGGTTTTCATGGTCGACGGATTATAGTCGAAATGTGACCAGTCTTTCAAGTAGCATTTTTATATTTTCCAGCCAATATTAACGCGTCCATAGCAAGATGTAATCTATCGCGGGAGCTGTATAAGTATCCTGACAATTTTATCGAACCATCTGAGAGCCTTCCGCCTAGGCACACGTTACCGTGGCCGACTTGGAAGTTTCTAAATAAACTTCAAACCCAAGTCGGCCATAACAAAGACAATCTCCATAAATGGAGGTTCACGGATGGCTCAAATACGTATGTGGCACTTCCCCACAGACAATGGCCCACCTTTCATCCTGCCCTGCATGCTTAGCCACCTGCACACTTATGACTACGTCAGTGAGCGGGGTTCGCGCAGCTGAATTTCGGGCCACATATGTTTGAACTTTTATCATCGATGCGCAAAGAAGAAGTAGCAAGACTAAGTGGCTGTTCACATGATCACTATGCTCCTGTTCATACTCCGATTTATTTGGTATCCAATGATACAATGTCTGTATCTTCATCTCTATTAACCGTCATATTAGCAGTCACATCCTTTGTAGTCTTATCATCTTCCATACAATCCTTGCATCGTTTATTTCCTCTTCGTCTACCCTTATAACCATTCACATTCATACTCAATAGTTTCCTAGCTATATCATGTTCTCTATCGTTTGTAACATGATATAAAATTAAACCCTTCTTCACAAATCTACACGTCCCTTATTTACCTTATTTCCATCACATTGAAGATCCAAATCAGATTTATTTGTATCATTAACGTCTGCCCAAGACGGATGGACGGGCGTTCCGGCATTAGTAGAAAATTCCCACTACGAAATATGAGAAGCGGAATCCGTTTGTTAATTTGATGTTGTTAGCCCAATTTTAACGTTTTAGTAGCAATTAGGTTGAGATTTATTATGCATTTTTACGTAACTGGGAGGGAAATTTTGGAGGTGGTGTCAGTTACTAATCACTTTTAAGATGTATAAACCATTTCTCTTGCCTACCTACTGCTTCCGTTTAAGTAGGAAAAGTATTCGCGCGTTACTTATTTCTAAGTGGTAGTTTTACCTCAACGAATCCTTTTTCGTGATTTCCGCCGGGGTTTTGAACATAATATAATATTGTTGGAAGAGGAGTATTTTCTTTCCGGTATTTATGGCTATAAAGAGGACATTTTCCCTATGTTTAACTATGATGCTATAATCCGAAAAGAATCAGATCTTTCAATATCGTGGGGAAGCACTTGAAAAAGGACGATAAAGTTATCCCTTCATTTTTATCGTTTTGTATTATTATCTTTATGAAGTGATGTAAGGAAAGCACAGAAACAGTAAATATTAAAGTTAAGCTTCAATATTGACAGAAGGCCAAATATTGCTAAACAAATGTCGAATTTCAATAGTAAATCTAACTGAAGGCTGGGATTAACGCAGCACATACGGAATACAGATCTTCTAAAATGTTTTATGTATGCTGTAACAAGACATCTCTGCATTGTGTTTTATAATTCAACGTCACATCCAGACCAGAGAGTTCAGTGCAGTGAACCAAACATTATACAGATACATGGTTCTCATCGCTCAGCTCTGCAACGGATTCAGTCTACCGTATCTAATGCATCCTAGATTTTATCCGGGCTTTGCCAAGGTTAATTTTGTTTTAGACTAGCTGGCTGTGTTCACTTTAAATGAGATGTAGTAAAACTCGGTTCTTTGCAAATTGGCGGACTCAATTCGAAAGGGCCAAAGGGAGCAGAAGTTGGTTACAACGAAAACAACAACAACGGCTAAAAATATATTGACAAGGTATTTCGTAATTTCGTAGTTTTGTATTTCTTTAATAAATATGTAATTAAGAATGGTAAATCCATTTCATAAAAGAATATTAATTAAATAAAAATGTTGGTTACAACAAAAATAACAACAACGGCGAAAAATATATTGACAAGGTATTTCGTAATTTCGTAGTTTTGTATTTCTTTAATAAATATGTAATTAAGAATGGTAAATCCATTTCATAAAAGAATATTAATTAAATAAAAATGTAACGCCCCATTACCTTTTCCAATTTCTGTTTGGATGTACAAATATTCACATTGAATGCACCAAATAATCATCGATATACCAAATCGATTTAATTTAAGTTCTAAATCGATAACTTTCCACAATTTCACTTCTAATTCTTTTTATAATTTACGATGTCAGCTTCCGCTATTTTATTGGTCGTTGTTATCGACTAAATAATATTGGTTTCGAGTTATAAATGTACATTTCAACATTATTGGGATTCAACCTTAGATTTTATTATATTGCTTATTGCTCACCTAAGGGTGACAAGCCCATTTTTTTAATACCATACCTTTTTTTAATACCATAGTATGTTCGACTAACTAACTAACTTCGAATCAATGTGCGATTAACTTATGACTTATGTTATGAGTTTATGACAAACGCAGTCAACTTCAAACGTATTTCGATAATCCCAGAACAAATACAAGTTAGCCCAAATAATGTATCCCACAAAAGTTATTATGTACAATCTAACCAATCGAGAGATTCCGCAAAGTGTATCGATATTATAAATTATTGTGAAATAGGAAGTGCTGAAGGTAACACTAGCAGTGACATCAATACTCGTGAGTTTGCTCTGAGAGCGGCGAAAGATATAGGAGATAGTGATGAAGAGAGGTGGCAGATTTCATGCTTTCTGGTTGAGAATCTGAGACATCTATCGTTTTAACAAATGTGTTAGAAAATCTAATCTCTTTGAACAATGTTTCCATGTTAATGACTAGGAAGAAATAACACTTATTGGCATTCTTAATTATATTGGCACTTTGTAGGTATTTTCTCAATATACGTGTAATTTGTTATTATTTAACCGTGCTTTTGTATATTATGTTATGTCTTTTGTGTACAGCAAATAAACGATTTATCTATCTATCTATATCCAACATAATTCCAAATCATTGACATTTATAATTATTCATTTCGCTTTGAATTTGCACCAATTTAATTATAAAAATATTGAAATTTTAAAGAAAGCTATATAATTATTTTTAATGTAATGACAAGGATATCAGTCATTCAGTAAATATCTTCAAATTGAGTAAGAAGATGTTTACCAGTCAACAATAGATCGACATCTATCAAAATGTTAACCACCTCTATAATAAATGTGACATCACAAAAATCACTCGCATACAATTTGAATATCTTCATCCTTACTCAGAGCTGGCTTCAGAATTTATATGCGTTTAGCTGCATAACAACCAACAATAGCCAAAGGTCTATTTGGTACATATTTTTCAAAGTCGTTTCAAAGGTTGATTTAATACCCCAGTTATGCAATGATATAAATCATGGGAATTTGTTTAGTAAATAAATACTCGATGGGATAGAAATGGAAGATTAAGATAGTCTTGTTACGGAAATGAAAGATGGTAATCTGGTTTCGTGTGAAATTTTGTAACGCGTTTTGGATGATGGGAATTGGAATACCAATATTTGAAGGTCTTATTTTTATTTGTGGAATAGAGATTATTTGATTATGAATATTTACTATACCTACATTATTGTTTTCATTATTTATTTTTGCTTGAGTTGAGTCAAGTTTTCAATATTTTTGTGGGTATATTGACGTGTGCTAGCTGATATATGGCAAAAAATATAATTTCATAATATTAACTATTGTACAGAATCAAATTCTTCTAATTGAACAGTCAGCTGTGCTGCTGGGGTGTTTGTTGCGCCACTTCTTGCCAGCAAAATCACTACGAAGTGGTGAAGGGCTGGCGTTTTAGGGGACTGTATCATATAATTTTGGCATTCAAAAAGTGCTAATTCTCAGGCTAGATTGAATAAATGACGTTTGATTGATTTTTAGTGGGTCGGCTTAGGGGCGGATTTATTTATATTCATATATAATTTATTAATTCAGAATTTTGCCGATTTCTAACCTTTTGTTTACTCTACGTTATATTTTGCTTGATTAACGACCAATATCACCAAAGATATTGGCCGATTCAAAATCATCATAACGCAATTGAATACCTCTGTCAATAGACTTGTATCACTGTCTACGTAACATCATACCCTCAAAACAAACCCGTAGCTATCGCCATGAATTTCCATCACCATCCCATAAGAATCAGTTTATTGATCTCTCTCAGTTTGGACGTGAAAATTGTATCGTTCAGATCTCCATCGCCGATTATATTGTGTGCAGTGTCAATGTCTGTAACGTAATAAAGGTCAAGAACGCGGACATTGTCAAGTTCAAGAACAATATCTTTTATCTTTTCGTTTGTTGTTATTGAGTCATCCGTTGCACTCTTGTGTTGGAAATGATTCTTTAATTCTTTTGTTTTGGATTTCTTGTGTATCTTCTTTGATGTCTGTCATATAAACGTAAATATCTTATGGAAACATACTGTCGGGATTAAAAGTACCGTGTTAATCCTAATTATAAACTATTATATGTGCTAAATTTCATCCAAATCCGTTCAGCCCTGTTTGCGCCAATCCGGAAAATACATTCAGACAAACGGACAAAAATTCTTCTATTCTATTTTATTATATGTATAGATACCTATTTCAAAGTATACAGGTTTTTATAGACTCTATAGGTATATATAGGCTCTGATTCTCATTGAAGTAATATTACAACGAGTATGTTATGAAACTTGCTAGTATATTACATGCCCTTTCAAAATCTAGCTCAACAGTTCAACAAACCATACACTTACGTTAAAAGTAATGGGCCCTATTCCGCAAACGAGACGTAAACTGTCGTGCAAAATAACCAAGCAACGCACTTTAATTATGCACTTTAATAGATTCAATCGTTTACGGGTGACTTGAAAGCATTGCTATAGAATCGATCGTAATCAGCACTATTAGTCGGGAATTAACCGAGATACGGAATGTAAATATCGATGTTTATCGAAACCGATTAATCGGTAAAAAAATATCTGCGTGTTTCTGTGTGATCATGTAATGTGATTTCATTAGCGCGTTCGTGGCTGCATTCTTGGATTTATGGAATGTTTTAAGTTTATCTAATTTATTTAATTACGATGTTTTCATTAGGGTTTTGGAATTTCAAAGCTGTCTTACTGGTCTATTTGAAGAGTGGTAGACCCTGACCATGTGTTTTAGTTGGACAAGATTTCGAGATAAATCTCGATGAACTTTGATATAATGAACTTCAAGAGGGTTAAAGCCGTGTTATTTACTGAAATAAAACTAACAAGCTGAGTATTCAAGGCCAGGCGTTCAGATTGTTTGACAAATCCTCCTAAGGTTACTTTAAGACTACGAACATCATCATCATCTGCCTACCCTTTTCCAGCTTTGTTGGGGTCGGCTTCCAGTCTTAGCGGATGCAGCTGAATATCAGTATTTTAGTGGGAACGACTGCCTATCTGACCTTCACAATCCAGTATTTTTTTATTTCTGCTTGACGTGCAGAAATAAAAAAGTTGCTGTATGACGTGTGCTAGCTAACATATTATGGTAAACAATTTTAATTTAGTATTTTGTGAAACGTAATGTTGATTATTTTGCATACTATTGTATAGATGACTAAGGTAAAGATGACGCTCTTTAGAGCATTCTGTTCCACCTTCTACACGTGCAGCTTGTGGGAGGGATATCGTATGGAGCCCTTCGTGTCCAATTTAATAATGCATTCAGAAAACTGATGGGGTTGCCATGGTGTTGCAGTGCGTCAGGGATGTTAGCGGCGGCGCGTGTAGACTGTTTTTACACAATAATGCGCAAACGTGCAGAATCGATAGTGGCTCGAGTCATGGCCAGCCTCAACAGGGTTCTGAAAATGATTGCTGACAGAGCGGACTGTCCGTATATAATTCATTGCTGTCAGTTACATGTGCAATCGTATCGTGTTGTTTACTAACACTTAGTTATAAGAACAATGTTACTAACCCTATATGAGTCTTCGCTCGAATTAAAGTTTTTGAATTTGAATTGACTCAAGTTCTTTTAACTTATTTTAACTTGTATTTCTGGGGAGTTTATATTACCCCACATCTTTTTTCCACTTAAAGCATTAGGAAGTGGTAACGAGCGGGTATTTTGGGGAGTCTTATGTAATTTTGACGTTCGAAAAGTGCTGATTCTCAGCCTAGTTTGAATAAATGACTGTTGATTGTGTTAAGTGTACCTACGTACCTATAAAAAATTGGTCATACCAAGTATTTCTAGTTTAGACTATCTAAACAGGTCTGTGTGGTGCTGAAGTTCTGTGTGGTGCCGGACTTAAAGAATAGCTAACCCCTTACTTCGCGTGGGTGTCGCAAAAGGCGACTAAGGGTCGTACCGGAGAATGGGCAGCAGCATTCTCTATGTATTCCACCATCATACCATACTGCGATCGCCAACCCGCCAAGCGTGGCGATTATGGCAAACCCTCCCAAAATTGGGGGAGGCCTATGTCCAGCAGTGGACGTCTATCGGCTGAAACGACGAAACAGGTAATCCTAAGCTTACTTACTGCGAAACCCATCCCGTACTTAGCTATAAATATTTTATCAAGCATAAAGGTCAACCTCTGAGCACATCGGAGTATCGGACGACCCGACCTATTTTCACGCAAAAATTTTAGTCACCTCTGTTGCAAAGCTTTTCCGGAATGTTTTGCAAACAACTGCAGGCGGAATGTTGACTTTTTCCACGAATGAACAATCACTTTTGATGAAAAATGGAAATTGACCAAAGGTAGTTTGGCAGTTTTTGTTGAAAAATCAACAGCGGTACGGCAGTGTAGAGGTTTTTTATTAAAATGATGGCACCTATTGGGTGAGGCCCCGCTTGTGTTTACTTGACCTGAGCAGGAAGCCCTTATTGAGTAACACACTTACTATTGCAATAGGTTTATTTCGACAATTAAATACTTGTTCGTAGAATTTGGAAAACAAAGTCTTGTTTTTTTTTGCTGGGCAAAGGCATCTGGGCAAAGGCCTCACTACTCTCTTTCCACCTCTCTCTGTCTAGAGCTGCGAAGGACCAATTTTTATTAAAGGAATCCAGCTCGTCCGTCTGGGCCTGCTGCAATGTCGTTTGCCATTAATCGGGACCTACTGGATCGTAAGTTTGGCCCATTGATGGTCTGACATGCGGCGGATGTGTCCAACCCATAGATATAAGAAACATTTCTACGGTCCAGTCATTCCATAAAGATCAGTTATTTTAGTGACTGAACAGATTGCACTCTCTTGTGAAAAAAGTATTATTAAGAAATTGGTATAAATTATCATAATAACAATTATAATTTATATCAATTTACAGATGCCAGCACATCAAGCTACTACAATGTGTCAAATTTCTTTAATAGATTTTCAACTTTATCGCTACAGCATAAGGTTCAAAGTTGATTGGGAAAATTTGACAGTTTCGGGTAGCATGATGTGCTAGTGTCTGTACACTTCGGGAAATGCAGGCGTGGTTTTATGCAGTGTTACTAGACATGTCAAAATACTGTTGTTTAGGTAGATGTCTGGTACCTCCAATTAAGATTTCGTATGAATCGTGACCCTAAAGGTCTCCTTGAAATTAATGATTCCCTGAAACAATAACAAATAGTAGTAATAGGTGGTTATGGGTGATTCCTTCTGGAATTTCTCAGTTTCTCAGTTACATCTCGGGGAGTCTGGATTGGAACCCGGTTGATGGCTGGGACTTAACCATAACTGGCGAAATGTAGGTGAACCTCTGCTTAACCCTTCTGGGAATACAGGCGTCTTATGTGTGCAGGTACATAAAACGGATGCCATAAAAACGAAATTAAGAAAATAAACTCCCACGTTACAGCCAGTAGGTAAGTACCTACGAAGATAACGTGCCCCACAAGCAATTTAATACAAGTTAAAACATTAAACTCCATCCGTAATGTGTTATATATATGTAAATAGGTTGCTTAACCGAACAAAACTTTAATATACATTACATTAAATTCAATTTTGCTCGTAATGTTGTATCGATCGAACTCGTTACCATACTTAATTTGCATTTTCTTAATAACTTAATTTGTGTTTTTAAGGGACACACACGTTTTTGACGTCAGTGTTGCTGCAGAGTTCTTTTACCTTTGCGTTCTGGCTTTTTATATGGTCGTGTGAAAATGGGTGAAAATAGGGTTATTTACTTTACGATATGTATTGGTGCCGATTCCCTTGTTCACAAACTGAACTAAATTTAAGTTCAGTGCATCTTTTTTTCTTTCTATTTCATAAAAAAAGGACAGAAGATAAAATTTAGTTTAGTCCTGTCAAATTAATCAGCGCCTGACACAACAAGTTTAGACGTGATTAAAAACTTGTCTACTAAAATTACGTCAATTTACGTCAGGCGCTGATTAATTTGACAGGACTGAACTAAAATTTATCTTCTGTCCTTTTCTTAATGAAATAGAAAGAAAAAGATGCACTGAACTTAAATTTAGTTTAGTTTGTGAACAACAGAATCGGCATCATTGTCGAAAAATGTTGATACCTATCTGATTTTCTTTTTCCATAAATTTCCATGTTTATCGCTATTAACTGTAGGACTAATAATTGTCTATGATAATCAATGTACTAATCCCAATCATCAATTCATTTCCAAATTTCGATTCGAGACTCTTTAGAAACATAATTATCCTATATGACTATTTTAGTTTATGGCTATCACGGACCCTCTAACCCCATCCCTTTCATATCTGAAACAAAGCTATTTCATTAAGAAATGCGATTTCCATCTTGGCTTGCCATATTACCTCTCAGATTACTTCCAACATCTCTATGTACCTTTTTCCAATTAAAAATCCTCCGTGTCGGTACACGATACAGCACATAAAATCTTATCGGTCGCACTTTCATTACCATACTTCATTTGCATTGCTTAATAACTTAATTCGTATAAGTAACGGCCACACACGCTGAGCCGGTATTGAGCCGTTTAGTGATGGGAACCTGGTTTACTGAGGCCCCGTGGCCTCGATTTGGGATTTGGGTGAAGTTTTGGCTTCAAATCTATTTCGGGATAGGATTTGTCTGGGAGCTTAGTGTATTCTGCGGGAGATTCTGTTGAATATTTATACTTATTTAATAATAGTACATAAGCTCAGCATAACATAACACCACAGGGGTAATTCTCGTAATTTTAAGAACGTTCTTAGACTGATCTGACTTTCAATCTGTCAAAAAATCCTGTAATTTCCCTATATTTTTGACAAGTTTTTGACATTTATTTGTCGCCGAGATGAGACTGCGACTAGATTTTGACCGTTTTAAATTACAAGAATTGGCCCTCTGGCCTGTACTTTGTTGATTGAAAAGTATTTTTCACAAAGAAAGACAATAAAAACTTTCAAGAATGTTGTGTGTAATCTGCTCCTACGTTGTAATGCATTTGCTTCAGATATACCTGGTAGGTACCTACCCAAACAGTAAGGAAAACCCACAAAATAATAAGGAATAAAAATGTATCAGAAATATACACAGGGTTATTGGTAAAACATTAACAACCTCTTAAGTGATCATTTTACTCATCATTACGAACAACTTTTACTATGGGACTAAATCTGAAATCGCGAAAAAAAAAATCAGATATTCCTTACATTTATGTTCGTATAACTCGTCAAAATGTACGGAATAGCTGATTTCTTTTTCACGATTTCAGGTTTGGTTCCATAGTAAAAGTTGTTCATAATGATGAGTACAATGACCTCTTAAGAGGTTGTTAATGTTTTACCAATAACCCTGTATATATATTTATAATTTTTTATGCCAAAAATCCTGACTACCATTTTCAGCAGTCGCATCACTACGGACATTCTTTTTGTCCCGCCGTCCATAATTGGATTCACATAGTACTGGATATTAAATTTTAATACAAAATTTATAATTACGAGGAAAGTGTTTATGCATGCATTGTATTTGAAAACTACGCCATGCCCATTATGGCTAAGCAGAGAGATAAATACGGAACTGTAGATGTAGGTATATTTAATTTATCTAAACACTTAATTTTACGTCCAAGTATTAAATAAAAGCCATCGGATTAGTTGACCTGAGAAGTTAAGCAGCATTTGCAGCGATCAGTTTGTTGATAGGTGGCCATCGAGACCCATTCGAATTTTAGAGTACACGTTAAACTGTCCTTCGAAATCGTTCTTCTGGTTGTCATACCAGAATAGACGACGTGACGGTCGTTGGGGAAATCAGAAGTTCTATGTTCGGTATTGCCGAGAAAATTGTAAAGAAAGAAACGTTCAATGAAGCTTAAAGATACACCTCCTTCTGCGAAGCACTTATGCTAGCGAAGGAGGTGGCGGGACGGTTCAGGGAGAGAGCCTCCCGTCTCAGCCGCCGCGGGGGACGCCCCAGGCGTCGGGAGCCGCGTGACGACTCCCGGCCACCGTAGGCGCGGGCCTGCGGGCGGAGAGTAATGGGTAGCTCACCGGACGGTGAGCTACCCATTACTCTCCGCCCTCATTACGCGCCGTCCGGCACGGGCCTGGTCCTGATCGGACGATCAGGACCAGGCCCATGCCGGACGGCGCGTACGTGTTCCACGCGCGCCTCAAAGAGATGTCAGCATCGAGGAGGGGCCCCCTTAGGGCCGAAGTCTGCCAGGTCAGCGGGATTGTCCGAAAGGGTTACTGCTGGCCCGGAACATAAAGGGTTAAGGAAGAAACACGGGTGGGTTTTAGTCAGTAAGAGTCTGACACTCCCTTCCGCTCCACCCAGAGCGGGAGGAGTCATTTGATGATTTCCCATCCGAAAAAAAAGGCCTTTCTTCTCAGAATAGTCAGATAGAAAACGCCGACCTCATCTAGTTTAAAAAAAAATAATTGACGTGTAAAAGTGTTTGTACAAACCTACTTACAGAAAATAAATCATTTATCATTTATTATTGTACCATGAAAGCTCACAATATAGCCGAGACGAAAATCCATTGAATTAGGGAAATCCAACATTTGTGTTTCTGACCAAAATTCGTCATTGGCGCTGATTCCCTTGTTCACAAACTAAACTAAATTTAAGTAATTTAAGTTCAGTGCATCTTTTTCTTCATATTTCATTAAGAAAAAGATAGAAGATAAATATGAGTTTAGTCCTATCAAATTAAGATAATCCATAGACAAGTTTAGACGTGACTAAAAAATTGGCTACTAAAAATACGTCCATTTACGTCAGGCGCTGACTAATTTGACTTAACTAATATTTATCTTCTGTGTTTTAGAAAGAAAAAGATGCACTTTGTGAGCAGGAGAATCGGCGTCATTAAGTATAATTTTTCTCTAAACTCTCAAATTTAATGACATATATACGTATAGACAATACTATGTCGCAAAACATCACTTATCGTTTGCCTCAAGTCGGTATAATTATTTAAAGTCACGCAACAAAATAAACCAAAAAGCATACAGCAATAAAACAAAGATCATACAAATTATAATGTTGAACATGAAACCAAAATTACAACTTCGCAATCAATACAACATTAAAAACAAATTATGCGTAAAATGAGAACGGGCCGGCTGATGTTCAAACCGATTATATCATTGCATGCATTACATGACAAACGATATGATTGGTATTAAAAAGAGTATTCTGATGACATTCATGATAGTGTAATTTGGGTTTTGTTCATTTGAGGGGCCTGTGGCTAAATAATACCAGCCGCACAGAACGATCAGGTTAAGCTACGCTTGCCGCGGTTGGTTTGTGGATGGGTGACCATATTTATTTACATACCGAGACCCCTCCGCCCTTCGGAAAGCACTTTAAGCAGTCGGCTGTCATTCGTGGATCTTTGACAGTCGTTACGGGTGAGAAACCCGAAAGTCTGACAACCAGTCTTACCAAGGGGTGTCGTATTACGTAGTTATTGGGTTTTGGAGGTCAGATAGGCAGTCGCTCCATCTAAACTACTGGTATTCAGCTGCATCTGGTTAGACCCAAACATGGGAAAAGGCTAGACAGGTGAATTTGGGTTTTTTCATTTAGAATTTCTCAGGAGCAGTTTCGAAGTCTCTAAACTGCTCCTGAGAAATTCTAAATTTGATTTGAGTGATTTGTTCCCGGTCGATGGCAGAAGGCTCGCCCCCATTACATGGGACTTATAACTGGCAAAATTTGAGTGTACTATAAGATAACCTTTGCTTAACCCTTAGGGGAATACAGACGTGATGTATGACTTTGGCAAAAATAATTACCTTAAAATGTATTTTTATATACTAACTTTATAATTATATAAAATATTAATAAATTAAAAAATATATATATAAATTATTAAATTATATTTAAAATAAATTTAACAATTGTTTCATTAAAAAGATTGTCTGATCACCGGATGGAAATGGTTTATCCTACTAACTTTATGGACACCAGCAACTCCGTAGGGTAAAGAGTTTCTTCGAGAGTTAATTAACACTCGGTGATTTTCCTTACCCCAGCCGTATCCTTATTCGAGCTATGAGGCTTCCATGGGACACTAGGTTTGCTTAAATCAGGCTCATAAATCTTATTCCGTTAAAATTGTAACAGCATTTTTCGTTTTTTTTTTGTTTTTCTGCTATTCTATTCGCTACCCTAGGTAGTGCTTCTAAAGTCAGGTAATGAGTATAAATAAACTTTAGTACTTAAACTTTACTACCTAGGGTTTCAAATTAATATTATTTCAACTTAAACAAATATCAACATTATTTTAAAGGTAATTAAGTTGATTTCAGAGTCACGAGCACTATTGAAAAAGTTATAAAAATGTCTGAAGTTGTAGCGTAACCTGAACTTTATTGTGTAGGATTTAAAGTTATTTTTCCATAAACTCATATTTGTTTACATTTCTGACAAATACATCGCGAATGCAGATTATCTATTAACTTCTTTTCTATTACTACCTACCACTTCAGAAGTTGTAGTCTATAGTGTTTTTCTTAAATCCCTATAAGCTTCATAAAGATTTTGCTGTCAAAAAAAATCTTCAACAATTTACTCTTATCCAACAACGCACGCCATACGACCGTCAAACCAATCTTAACGGTCGAAAACATTGATTTATTCATACAAATAATGGTCATGTCGCTCCCCGAATTTTAATACTCCATCGTGAAACTACATCGAGATGAAAGGGTCGGGATACATCAGCGGCTTTGTGCCCATTGTTATGTATATCGTTAAGGATATTAGAATAATTGATTGTAATTCAATTAATATTAAGTGGCAATTCATCGCTGCTGGCTTAGGTTTCCTTTTCAATGGAATTGGATGTTAATATTGAAGCTAGTGTAATAGGATATGTGCCTTACAGGCGTTGCACGGGGGGGTTCCGGAATTGGTCTTTTAAGAGGAACCGGGATCACCCTATCTGCTGATGGTGCTCACCGGGGTGATTTTAGTGAGGTAAAAATCCCACACTCCCCGGAGGTTGGGTGCCTTTTGAAGGTGTCCCTCAGACAATAAAAAAAAAAGCTCAGTGTGCTTTTGAGGAAGCCCTTTTGAGGATTAAAAGCTATTCAGATCCAGCTTTGTGTGAACTGAACTTTACGTAATTAGTACTTTAGATAATGATTCGTCTTTGTCACTTATTATATGTTACTTTAGTCTTGTATCAGGATGAGTTATGACTAATCTAACTTCTATATAAATTGTTATAGTCTGAACAGGGTTTTATAGAAAGAAACGTGTCCTTATCAAAAAAGCATATTATAAGATTAAAGACTACGTTGAAGACAAGCTAGTCTGGCAATAATTCCTTCTGCACATGTGGCTTCCCTGGCTTCTCATTAACGGCATAACTATGTAAATGTCTATTAACTGCTCTCAAATTACGATGTTTAATTTTTATTAAATTTTTTTTTTTTTTTACATACTTTTGACATAATTTCTTTATTATTTGACATTATATACAGACACTTGAAAATTTTCACCTCTTTATTAGTGGTTTTAATGAGAATCATAACACTTGGTTTTAGTAGGTTTTTATTATTATTTTTCTTTATTTATTATCTATCCTTTTGATAGATTCTTATTTTGTAAATGTGAGGACTTTGTAGGCCTTATAGACTTTAGATCTGTAGACCATTTTCTATTTTATCAAGTACTTGGTACTTGTTGACAGGCCTGCGCTGTCCTCCCATACCTACTGTAATCTGGAAACATTGTAAAAGCCAATTATTTTTAAAAAGAGTAACCATGGAGTTTCTTGCAGGTTCTTCTCCATAGGAAACGACCAATTGGAACCGTGCACCTAGCTTCTGACGTTTCATAAGTGCCCATGTAGGTTTATGTGAAATAAAACATTTTGATTTTGAAACATTGGGAAAGTTTCCCGGAAAATGTTAAAATTCGGGAAAAACTGAAAGTGCTTTTTTAATATTATAATGGATACATCAAAAAAAAAACAAAATCTGAAATTCAGATTTTTATTTATTTTTTTGTATATGAATTATCTAAATTTTGACAGGACTACGTCTGTCGGGTCAGCTAGTTCAGTGATTAAAAATAGAAGTAAGGAGTATTGTTGGCAGTGGGGCTCGCTAGAAAATGTTATTGGACATACTAAGCCCCCCAGCTGACCATCCAATGTCAACTCTTAGTTCACCGTGTTTCCACCCTCCTCCAGTAAAGATTACTTTAAAACCAATACAAGACCAGGAAAACGCATATGTAGGGGCGTTCAAACACGATGAAATGTGATATTGAATAATGGATTTATGATTCGCATTCCTTTTTATCCTCCCCTTTTCAAAAATACAAGCACACACAGCAACAAAGCATACTCGTACAACCATGTCATAAAATCGACGTGAAATAATAATGAGGGTATCTGTTCCGATAATTGCGAGTTGCATCGGGCATCGTCGTGTGACGTCGGGTATCGTCGGCTGTCCTCGGGGTACAGCATTTACTTTCTCCGTCTGGTCCAGAGCTGCGTGATTTAGAGTGGTCTGGTATTTGGGTTGCCTTAAAAAAGATGTCTGGGTTTTTTGGTTATACGAGTAGGTAGTCACACTAATATTATAAAGGCGAAAGTGTGTGAGTGTATGTGTGTGTGCATGTTTATATGTTTGTTACTTCTTCACACTCAAATGGCTGGACCAATTTTGATAAAATTTTGTATGGAGGTAGCTGACATCCTGGATTTACATATAGGCTACTTTTTATCCCGTTATTCCCACAGGATCGACATTTACGCGGGTGAAACCGTAGGGCGTAGCTAGTTAACAATAAATACAACTTTTAAGAAAGTGACCATGTATTTACTTCTTGACAATTCAAGTGTCTCTAGGTAGTTTAATTGAAATGAATGGTTTGGGTTTTTAATGTTTTTAAGTTTTATAAATTTAGAGCAGACATGCTTCGTCGGTTCAATAAAAAATTGCTGTTTCATGGGGAAATGTAGAATACCTAGCGAACAAAATGGAACATAATTTTTTTTTTTTTAAACAGCGGAACATTTCAACTCAGGGGAATCATGTACTGAATCTGAATCTGAGTCCATGGTAACAAGTTGCACGTCGTCCCTGCCACCCTGTATAATTAATTTAATTCTGCCCGCCATTTCGTCTGCCTGAAATTTCTTGTTCTAACATAAAAAATAACAATAATTTTATAATAATATTAATTCATTTTTTTTTAAATTATATACATAGGGCTACCTTGACGGAACGGCAGAAGGGTGTGATTGCGAGGCTATGTCACAAACCTCCACCTCCTAATCTGCCCTCTGTGTCCCAAAACATGGAGTCAAAGTGACCTCTGCGCTGCCACCGACAACGCCGTGAAAGTGGCAAAGTTTTGGGAAAACAAGATTTAAAATACAGTCGTGCCAGCGACACGAAGAAGAAGAAGAGCATAACATATTTCCTATGATACACGACAATACTGCAGCTTCCCATTAGTGAAAGAATTTTCGGAATCGGATCAGTAGTTCCGAAGATTACTCGCTACATACAAACTCACAAATGTTACCTCTTTTTAATATTAATATAGATCACTATTCCTCGTTATGGCCTGAAACAATCCTAGATAGCCGTAGGGTAACAGTTTTATTAAATCTGCTGCAATGTGCAAGGATTTTCAGAGATAAAATTAAATTGCATTGCATCTAAAAGAATAGCTAGCCATCTAGCTCAGAAGAATGAACAATATGTTGCAGAAAAACCGTATTTTTCTTTAATTATCAGGTTGCGTTTTTGCTCAAACATAAAGAAGCACAAGTAAATTGTTGAGAATTTTACAAAATATTTACAGCATAAAACATAGAGACTAGAGTTTAAAAACAAAATAAAATATTTATATTATATTTCTTTACTTTCTTTCTTCTTTCATTTAATGTAAAGTTTAATAGACCACAAAAAGAATGAAAAATGGAATGAATTGAAATGAAAAAGAATGTGCAATTAATTGAAAACGTTTTACCGAAGTATATAAAAATAACAAAATTATTTGCTAATGAAACACTTCAAAGGAAGAATGTATAAGACACATATTCACAAAATTTTGCCCACACAGATTCGATAAAAGAAAATGCTTTGTAAATTTCTTACAAGTTCCTCGTTGCAAGTTTATTAAATATGTCCTAAGACATTGCTGTCTTAAGACATATTTAATAAACTTTGCAAGCATCTACCGTATTACTTGCGTATTACGGTAGACGCTTGCAGACATAATGTGTGCAATATTCACAACTTAGGAAAGAACCTAGACTTTCGATAAATGGCCAATCTTTAAAACAAAAGTCTAGTAAACACGAGCTGATGAAGATAAGTGGAAGGAGGGAGATGCTCAGTTTCGACTCACACCGACATGTGTGTCACACTTATATGTGTATCTTGGGTTTTTTACTAACTTAAGGTTAATCGAATGCCAGTTATTGGTGTGATTTCATTGACGGCCATTTTCTGATATGTCATGTCTAAACAAGTCATCATCTAATTTTAAAACATTAATTTTGGAGTGTAAAAGTGTTTTTTGCACAACAGGAATAACATATCATTTAGCATTATAATTTACAAAAGTCAACGAAAAATTATAGGCAGGAGGGTAAAAAACACATAAATATTTGAGTATTCCTCTATTAAAATTGTCTATAACTATACCTTTTCGCAAAACAAGGTCATTCTCGTGGAATGACACAGACTTTTGATAATATACACTTTCCACAAAATAATAATAAAGAAAGCTTCACAGATACATAAAAAAGTTTTATCAACCGAAGGCGCCGGAAACACGGAAGGGATCTGATACGAGGACGGGACGCAGATGCGGTGACCCTTTCAGGTATCTTCATTATTTTTTCTGGAAATTTATTAACGCAATCAGGCTCAGTTCAGCATCAACACGCAACATGTTACCATGGGAACAGAGCAAAAACTGAATACTCAAACCATTTATTTCAAATAAACCAATTACAACAATCAGAGTAGTCAGATAGGAAACGCCGACCTCATCTAGTTTTAAAAAAATATGATTGACGTGTAAAAGTGTTCGTGCAAACCTACTCACAAAAATAAAATCATTTATCATACAGGCACTTTTGAATTGTCAATGGGTGGGTCAGTCAGAAAGATGAAGCTAGTTGCCCAATCCAAAGCGTAGTAGGTACCTATGGAAAAGAACGGACCGGAACCTCCACGGACACTCTTTTAAATCAAAATATTATTATTATTTTTAATGACATGATTCTGAACCGATCTGAAAAAAAGAAAACTGTTCCATACATTTTTACCGCGCAGGTACTTTTCTATAAAACGATACCCCGACCACCCGCAACCGCACCGCGTTCTAGACCCCCTCGGGTCTAGAATCAAGTGCTAAATTCTAGACGCCCCGGGTCTAGAATCAAATGCTAAATTCTAGACGCCCCGGGTCTAGAATCAAGTGCTGAATTCTAGACCCCCCGGGTCTAGAATCAAGTGCTAAATTCTAGACCCCCCGGGTCCAGAATCAAGTGCTAAATTCTAGACCCCCCGGGTCTAGAATCAAGTGCTAAATTCTAGACCCCCCCGGGTCTAGAATCAAGTGCTGAATTCTGGACCCCCCGGGTCTAGAATCAAGTGCTGAATTCATGGTTACACTTTGCGCAACGTCCCTGCAATATTGCCGCGTCTACTCTACATCCCGTCCTCGTCTGACGTCCATTCTCTGTGGTCCGCGCCTAAAGTTTCTGAAGTCACGTGTTCCCTCCTAATGAGAATTTCCTGACGATATGAACCCAGCTAATAAAGGATCTTTCTTTGACCCCAGTTATTCGTCCGTTTTATTACGAGGCGCTAGTTTTACGACAGTTAAATAGATGTTTTCGGGCCGATGTATGTGGCAGTTTTCTTAATATATTTGGGTCAGAAAGACCCTTTTTGAATGGGCGGATGGTGGTTGATTAGCTTTTTTTTGGCTTGGAGACTTGAGAGGAATCTGAATTCTCAGATTTAAAAAGCCAGATTTATTATCTGTACAGCATTAAGTACAGGGGTATGTAATTAACTGAACTTTCTAGATTAGGTAATTCGTTTATAGGTACAGAATCGCTATTCAATTTAAAAGTGTCAGCTGATTTTATTTATATTAAAAAAGTTACACTTAAACCATTTGATTATTTTCATAGGTGCTTTTAATTGCTTAGTCACATAATATACAAACTTTAAAACCATATTTTTAACTTATTTCGTTCCAAGGATTTTAAATTGTCCCGTTTCAAGGCGTCCCAGTTTCTTTCTTAGCTAGTCCATCCATTTTAAATCAGCGTTGATACCAAATCGCTAATCCTGGCGACAAACTGTAACGCATTTTATGAAATGTATACAAGTGATTGATACAAAATAGATAATTTATTTACTAGCTTCCGCCCGCGGCTTCGCCTGCGAGGTATGTCGATAAAAACTATCCTATGTCCTTCTCCGGGATGCAATCTATCTCTCTGCCAAATTTTATCGATACCCGTTCAGTGGTTTAGGCGTGAAAAGGTAACATACAGACAGACACACAGACAGACATACAGATAGGCAGACAGTTACTTTCAAATTTATAATATTAGTATGGATTTATTTTTATTTACATTCTTACAAGATTCATCCACTTCCATTACAAGCATTGCTAGTGTTCCGAGATGACATAGGAGCTACTCTAGGCATAAAGGCTTTGGTACTAAATTGGTAGTATCGTCTAGCCATTACGTCTTCATCGGTACGATCAGACTGGGCAGGTATATGTCTGATAGGTTGGATTTATGCGGCTCATGTGCTATGGGGATGAGCGGAGTAAGTCTGCAAGGGTTATGGAAATTGATTGAATCATTAGAACGGTGGTGGCCGAGTGGTAACGGCTGCAACTTACGAGTTGCAGGGCGCAGGTTCGAACCCAGACAGACGCTTTACTTTATGTAAATAATTTCATCACCGCTGCTCTCAAAACGGTGAAGAAAAACATCGTGAGGACACCGCTATGTCCTAGAATCAAAATTCGAAGACATGTGACATCTACCAACGCCGCGTGGTGGATTACAGCTCACTCCCTGTTGAAGAAAGGAGGTCTTTGTCCTAGTACTACACAATACACATATAACATAATAGGCTGATTATCCTTATGCCTTAAATGCAAAGATCACAGTGTTTTTTTTTATTGGTACAAAATCTTTGCTATATCAAACAAGAAGAAAATCTAAAACATACCTCATTAAAAATACCAACTTGCTTGACAGTGGTCTATGCCCCTTTGCTGGGCAAAGGAATCTCCTATCTCCTTCCAAACATGGATTATCAAGTAAAAAAATGAATCAGGAATGTTCGTTCATAAAAGTAAAGCGGCATTTCCTGCGTATCAAGAAATATATGGTTCGACTTAAAAGTTAAAACCAAATCATTCGTCAACATACCTTTGAAACACATTAAGATTTTTATAACTATAATAACACGCAGTTTACATCCGTCGGGTGTCCATTAAGTTGTTTTAAACACTAAAATTATATATCGGCAGGTAAGGACTGAATATTTCACGTGAAAGCATGCGTTTACAAGTTCAACTGTCATCTTATCCGTGATCGTGGCCTTAACCTGTAGTTTAAGCACGTTTAAGTAAGGTTGTCGCGTGAGGAAAACTTGTTTACATCCAATACTGGCCGAAAATAAATTGTTTACTTACATTCTTTTTGTGTAGGCATGAAAATAATAAATCTTTCGCACCGCCAGCACACATAGCATGACCACCGAAGAAACATAAGACAAAATGGCAGATTTTAGAAGGATTTTTACGGTGTGATGTCAAAAATGAAGAAAAGAAATGTCACTTTATATAGAAAGTGATGTGTCTATTCTTAGTAGAGTCAGTTATTCTGTGGTAGAGTAGAGGTAAATGTGTTCATGCTACGCGTGCTGCTGGATAATGTTAAATTATATGTCATGCATATACATGCTAACCTAACCTAACCTAACGTAAAGTTAGTCTTTATAGCCCTGGGGTCTAGCCGGGCAATAATATTGTACTGATTTTATTATAGCCCCGCTTGTCAATTATGTGATTTGAGTTTAGAACTAAAATTCGCATGAAAACATATATTCGAAAATCGAATTGCCACCTCGGGAACAAACGTGTCTTGGACGAGCTTGCGCCTGTGACAAAAACATTGCTTTATGCCCCTCGTTGAATAATTTACTGTTATTTTACTGATACATATTAATTCTAGTGTTAATTGTTTCTGATTAGAATTAATTACAATTATTTGAATACTATTTACAGCGTGTTAGTTGTTGAATAAATTCCAATATTTGCTTTGTTTTCTTTGTTTCGGCAAGTCGATTTTACAGCAAGTATTGTTTCCCTTTTAATCTACCGTACCTACTCTGAAAGCATAACTAAGAGTCTATTTAACAAGAAGACATCGCTTAAAAAACAATTCAAATTAATAATAGGTATCCCGCTTTTGTCCGCCCACAATAAAACTGGGTTATAATCGGACCGAAACTGAAACTAATTATGTAATGTAATTACGGACAGCCCTACAATCCCACATTATTATTCCCGGAAACAATTAAGTACATTGTAATTCGTTGACCCACATTTTGCTCATCAAGATCTCATTATCTACCATTATCTGCCTAGCCTTTTCCCAATTATGTTGGGGTAGGCTTCCAGTCTAACCGGATGCAGCTGAATACCCATACATGGAGCAACTGCCTATCTGACCTCCACAACCCATTTACAGGGTAATACGATACCCCTTGGCAAGACTGGTTGTCAGACTTTCGGGCTACTGACGACCCCTAACGACTGTCACAGATCCACGAATGACAGCCGGGACCAACGGCTTAGCGTGCTATCCGAGGCACGGAGGGGTCATGGTATGTAAAGATGGTCACCCATCCACAGACTAACCGCGGCAAGCGTAGCTTAACCTGATCGATCGACCTGTGCGGCTGTTATTATTTAGCCACTGGCCCCTCATTATCTACCATTCTGGGGAAAAATGATTAAAATGTGAATATGATAATGAAATTCTGTGAATGAATCATGAAGACCTAATAACCTAATTAGAACAATAAATACAAAGGAAAATACGGTAACACTGTTACACGTAATTTTAAAACATAATAAATTATGTATGTTTTTGTAACACAGTTTTGCATTATGCAAAGTAACATGACAGCAATTTGACCGTTCTTTGTTTTTCGGTGAAATCATTTTCTTGACGACACTGAATTTGGCAGTCTGCTATTTGTAAGAACAACAGAATGATCGAAATTTTTTAAAACGCCCTAACCTAGCCTAAATAATGTTAAAGGTTGTATATCTCTGAACGGTCAGCGAACTGCGACTGTCCCCAGCAGGCGTGCTCAATCTTTGTCCACTTTTAAAATTATGGTTAAAAAGCACTTCCTCTCTCCTTAAACATCATCATTATATTTTCTTTGCTCCTGTTTCATGTTTATTATTATATGTATGTATTTATTTAGATTAGTATAATATACTTTATGTATGTAAATGGTACGCCACAGACTACCTACAGTATTTGTCTGTCCTTCCCCTTTTTAATCCATCCAAAGGTTGTCTTTAAAAGATCGCTTTTAGCGATAAGACCGCCCATTGTGTCACCCTTTGTACAGTTTCTATATTTATGTCTGTTATTTATATGCTGTACATAATAAAGAGTATTCTATTCTATACCCCTTAACAACTATTGTTCTACATAATTAGACCTTATATAAATTATTTTTATTGGTTGTAATTAGTTTTTGGGTACAAAAACGCCCTTTGCCACCCTAATTAGGATGCAGATTTACAAATCATTTCGATCAGTCGATTCGATTTAGAACATTTCGTTGTTTACGTTATGGAACAGAAAACATTTTCAAACAATTAAGAAGCAATTAATTATGCATTTAATTCAAAATCCTTCGTATTATTATTGAAAGTTGTCTGTGTGGTGCCGGACTTAAAGAATAGCACCACCCCATACTTCCCGTGGGTGTCGTAAAAGGCGACTAAGGGGCGTACCGGAGAATGGGCAGCAGCGTTCTCTTTGCATTCCACCACCATACCATACTGCGATCGCCAACCCGCCTGCCAAGAGTGGCGATTATGGCAAACCCCCCCTTTTGGGGAAGGCCTATGTCCAGCAGTGGACGTCTTTCGGCTGGGGTGATGATTATTGAAAGTGCTGTTAGTCAATGCTGATTATAACTATTATAATTCGCAATAAGTTAATCATCATAATTACATCAGCATTAAGCTGTAGACTGCCTGGACAAAAGCCTAGCCACCAAGTCTAACACAAAATCTAAATCTAGTTGATAGCAACGAGTCAACCAGTTATTCAGATGAATAAAACAAGTTTAGCCACGTGCTTCTTGCATAAGTCCGTCGACCTGATTGCGCGTACGCTTATGTGCTATAAATGTCATATTATTTTGATATACTATCTGATCTAATGACTCAATTAAATAAATGATTTTAGATTTGAGATGTAGAGGGCGATATAAGTAAGTGATCTAGTAGGGGTTCCAGTTTTTTTAAAACAAAATTGTACTTTAAGCTCTGGTCAAACTAAAGCGATTCTTGCGCGGGATGCGGGACCAAATTCGTTCGCGCAGATTGTGTTAACTTACTTGAATGAAGGTATTCAAACCGTATCCAAATTACGTAACACACTATCGATCTCAATCTGGATCATTTTAAAGGATATTGGTAATCCATTACTTCATATGTTCGAAAAAATGTCTGTTCAACAACGTAAATAATGCAATGGATGTTGTTCAACTGTCAAAATGAAACCCATTGCTACTGATAGTGTGTTACGCAATTACTCCGCGCTGGTGCGAATAGTCACGTGACTTCCTGGTCAACAAAAACATAACACAACAACTCGTCTGTATTCCCAGAAGGGTTAGTTAGACAGTGGTGTACAGACGCCAGCACATCAAGCTACCACAAGCTGTCAAATTTATTTAATAGATTCTCAATTTTATCGCTAAAGCATAAGGTTCAAAATTGATTGGGAAAATTTGACAGTTTCGGGTACCTTGATGTGCTCGCGTATGTACCTATACTACACCTCCATTTCGCCAGTTATGTTTAAGTCTCACGTAAAAGGGGTCTAGCCTAGTCATCAACCCACCAATCCAGACTTCTGGCTGCTAATGAGGAATACCAGATAGAAAAATCCAATTACACTTTTCCCGATATCGCTACTAGACCAAAGAGGTAGTCCTAATCATATACCTAATCTATAAAACAATCGACGTTCGTAAGTCACGCCCGGCGTCCCGCGCGGGATTTGCCTCAGTGTTGCCAGAGCTATATTTTGGCTTATCTTTCTTTGTTTCCGTAATATGATTCATTAGTAGTGGAAACGCCTTTCCGTTTATTATTTTATTTAAGATCGATGTGCCCTCCTTTATTATGGAAATACGCTCCAAATATGGTACACCTTCAGGAAGAAAGTACAAAAAACTACAAAGTAAAAAATATGTATTACATAAATTTTAATGAACCTTGTTTGATCTACGAAGGGGGTTAGTTCGTATACAATGCATACACTTTGCACGTGTTTTTGTTTGTGTTTTAATTTGTAGTTTTTATTAAGTAATTGTTACCAATAGTAGAAAAATACAAGATCCAACTTCACGAGGATCGTCGATGCGAGGGGCTACGACCTACGGAGCTGCGCATCTTCACGGATGGATCTAAAACAGGTAGTGGCACAGGTGCTGGAATCTTTTCGGAGGATCTCAACATACATATTGCCACACCATTGGGGGCCCACAACACAGTGTTCCAGGCCGAATGCATGGGTATTTCTCTGGCAGCTTCAGCCATTATGGCTAGGGAAGTAAAAGACCACTCAATCCGCATACTCTCAGACAGTATGGCTGTTCTGCAAGCACTGAACAGTTATACAGTTGACTCTGGGCTAATATACGAGTGTCACCAGCGCCTCAACCAGGTGGGTAACCTCAATAAAATAACCATTCAATGGATCAAAGGACACAGCGGTTCGCTGGGCAACGATGCAGCCGACGAGCTTGCCAGGAGAGGTTCGAGCATGGCACCAGTGGGACCTGAGCCCATCGCGCCACTTCCCTTCGGGTTTTTACGCACTCTGGTAAGGAAACGCACCAGAGACCAACACGACAAACTTTGGACGGATCAAGGCGATTGCAGGCAGGCTAGGGAAGCACTTCCCACTTTGGATCCCCGCCTCACGAAACAGGTTCTCCGTCTAACTAAACAAAAGCTGCGTATAGTTACGGCAGCTTTAACTGGCCACGGGTCATTTAATAAACACCTCTATGTCATAGGAGTAACAGACAGTCCGCTGTGCAGGGCCTGCATGGAGGATGATGAGACAGCGGCACATGTGCTTCTAAACTGCCCGGTGATCACCACGTACAGGGCAAAGTACTTCGGTAACCCAGGTACCCTACGCGAGACGGTCAGCAACATCAAGGCGTTGCTGGCCTTCCTTGAGGAGCTGGGGTGGATCGAATAATCGATTTTCCCACCCGTACGCAAAATACGCGCATTGACGTGGAGTTGCGGAAACCAGCCCGTAATACCAATTACCAATAGTAGATAAATATGGATTGTGTGGAAGAATTTTTATAAATAATATTCCCGTGACATAAAGAGTATAATTTTAAACCACAGAAGATAGAAATATAACTCTCTCTTACAATTTTATTATTTTACTCTTTTATTCCTTTTTTTAAATTTCACAACTGCCCTGGAGATGCAGTCATCTCCAGAGCAGGGATGAATTTTCTAATGGGGTTGAAGATACCATGGAAAAACCAATGGTTACCAAAATAACGCAGACTAACGGCCGGTTCCTATAATTTACGGACCGTTTATGTTTAAAATTGAGACGCAAAGAGCTCCTAGTCTTACACAGCAGACCCTCCCGAATGGAAGTAGCTATCACAAGTAATATTAGCTTACGAATCTATTAATATGCCCAGTTTGACTGGAAAAATGCTACAAATGGTAGCTGGACTCTTCAACAAGAACTGGTCCTTAGCAGATTTGAACAGAGAGAAGCGGAAAGGGTGCCCTGCAGTGGGTCATCACAGACTTATAATAATACAAATGGTAAGCAAAACGATTCGTTTTTAGGGTTCCGTAGCCAAATGGCAAAAACGGAACCCTTATAGATTCGTCATGTCTGTCTGTCTGTCCGTCTGTCTGTCTGTCCGTCCGTATGTCACAGCCACTTTTCTCCGAAACTATAAGAACTTATACTGTTGAAACTTGGTAAGTAGATGTATTTTGTGAACCGCATTAAGATTTTCACACAAAAATAGAAAAAAAACAATACAAAAACAAAGAAACTCAAAATTTTTTTTATCATCAAACCCATGCGTGTGGGGGGTCTTTAAAAATGATATTGAGGTTTCTAATATCATTTTTTTCTAAATTGAATAGTTTGCGCGAGAGACACTTCCAAAGTGGTAAAATGTGTGTGTCCCCCCCCTGTAACTTCTAAAATAAGAGAATGATAAAACTAAAAAAAATATATGATGTACATTACCATGTAAACTACCACCGAAAATTGGTTTGAACGAGATCTAGTAAGTAGTTTTTTTTTAATACGTCATAAATCGTAAACCGCAATTTACCATTCATTCAATCAACTTAAAAATAAAAAAATACATTTAATTTCATAAACATAAACATTATGCATAAACCCAGATGTTACGGAACCCTCGGTGCGCCAGTCCGACTCGCTCTTGCCCGGTTTTTTTGTTTAAAGGAACCGAGCATTAGACACGAGCGAAAGCGCAACTCATTCTTAAAACAAAGATTACCGACACGAAATGTGTCAATGCTTAAAATTCCAGTTATAGAGTTTCACAGTTTGCAATAAAATAGAAGTAGTATGAATGAGCCACATCCAGCAGCTGTGACCCATTTCCACCAGCTGTTTGTAGTTTGCGCTGGGAGATGAGAGTTTATAGAAAAATATGTACACGCCCCGCATTTTAGTGACTATAAAGTTTTATAACAATTTTTACGCGATCTGCAGAAGTTTTGCTATTTCAGGGATACAATTTCAGCTATGAAATATCGTCGAGCTATAATCAGTCCAAAATCAATAATTATAATTAATCATACTACATTAATACATCATCATCTGCCTAGCCTTTCCCAACTATAATACTACATTAATAATAATGAACAATTTTTAAGCGAGTAAAGAAACGAGTAATATTAAATATAGTTAAGTAAACAATAAATGAATAGATGACCTGCTTAGAAAATATTAATAGAATAAGTGAATGAATAGAAATATAAATACAAAGGTAATATGATATAAAATAATTCTAACTTAGTAGCAAGGAAAATAAATAAAGCGCTCTTCCTCTCTCTACTTATTTAAAAATTTACTGTGCCTGACAGAGTCCATAATTGATTCTATTATTTTTTTATTTACCACCTGTAATTTTATTGTACATTATGGATTGCAATAAACGATTTGAGATTTGAGATCAAAAAAATCAAAAGCAAAATTCATTAATTCAAATTAGAGAATCAGCACTTTGTGAACGTCAACATTAAATAAAACAGTCCCCCAAAACGTTAAACACTTCCTAGTACTTAATATTTTAGCTAGGAAGAAAAAGTGGCGCAACAAACTGCCCAACAGCACAGCTGTCAGTTAAGTAAGAAGAACTTGATTCTCAAAACTAGCTGATATAAACTAAGCACCAGAATATTACGCAATAAGTTGTGTTTCTCAACAAAGAAACGAGGTGCGTTAAAAAGCTTCCACGAGGGATAATGAGAGGTTTTTCTTTTGAGTATTAAAAAAAAACATAGTTTCCAAGAACCCTGAAGATGGCGTTGAACTGACTACGTTACTAGGTGCCAAAGCCAAAACGCTTAGAAAAAAAAACAATGCGTCACGTCACATTATGCTTGATGAGTGACACTTTCGTTTGCTTTCGTTTTACGATCTCAAAATTACATTCAAGTCAAATAATAAAAAAATTATGTGACGTTCTGTTCCTTGCAGTAACTTACCAAGTTCAGCGCCATCTATCCAGCGACTAGGGGAGAGTTAAAAAAAACAAAAAGAAAATCCTTCATTGACTTGGTGCATTCTGACTTGGAGCATTCTGACTTTCTGAGCAACTAACCTAGCTGCCGACTTTACTGACCGGCTAAGTTTTTCACCGTGGCCATGTAATCTTCTCACATAGGCCGTGGCCAGTCTAGAGAAATCTAATTCTATATCACACTAATATTATAAAGGCGGAAGTTTGTGAGTGTGTGAGGGTGTGTGTGTTTATATGTTTGTTACTTACACATACATTATTTGTGCATTCAATAGCCTAATTCTTGAGGAAGGTTATAATTATACTACTTAACATCACGCCCGTATGAGCCAAAGATTAAACAGAAGAGTCAGAATGAACGCTGAGCGAAAACGAAGTTATAGCGCGTGCAGATAATGCGATGGGACGGAGTGGGTCGGGCTAAGAAATTGAAAAGTAAATCAATCTATCTAAGCTTTTCTCAATTATTTTGAGTTTCCAGTCTAACCGGTTGTAGCTCAGTATTTTACATGGACCAACTGTGGCCATCTGACTTAGAGAAGAAATATGTATTAATAAAGAAAACATCACTGGCACAAATCAATCAATGGATAAACATGGGGTCTGTCGCCACAGGCCCTCCACTAAAGCGATAAGTTGCATATAATATATTTCTAACGTTATTACATATATAATATACTATTAAGTATATCGTAACCTGCTTAAAGAGAATGTGGCAATTTATCATCGCTTTCGTCACATAATGGTCACGATATCGTGAGTTGTGACCACAAATTGGTCGATGTATGGTGGTTTGAGATAAAAATCTGGTTTTTATCAAATTCGGTTCACTAGTTTAGATTTAAAGGGAAGTCATGCATGATATGCAAATATGCAGGTTTCCAAACAGTGGTTAGAATTAATGTCATTCTTTAGAGAAAGTTTGGTAAACGTAAAATTAAACCAGCTACCAAGTCGAGTTGACCTGATGCAATTAATTAAGACAGCTAAAAACGTAATTATTCTACTCTGCCCACCAAGTTTTCTCACTGGTGGGACAAAGTGTACATTAAAATGTTAATATCCAATTTTGTCCCCATTGTTGGTACAACTTGGTGGGGCAGAGTGCAATAAAACCAAAAAAGTGATATTGTTTTCTTACGTCAGGTATACCTAAAATACGTTGACCATAAATCAACCTGTAGGAATATGACTATTACCAATATTCAATTTTGTCATTATTAAATCCTAATAGCTCTATACTTAACCAATAAATCAAACACTGAAATGTCGTGAATATAAAATGCGTCCCACACTGTCTTAATCTTTATAATAATAATAATAATAATAATAAACCATTTATTATCAGGTAACAAAGACCCATAGATACATACCTTAACCTAAGTATACATAATAATATAGTAACAATTTTGTTAGTAAATAAAACTTAATAACTATGTTAGTATCACTTAGTTGCACTAAGTCTTTGTGCGTTCTGGTGGCACTTGTCCGCGAAAGCGGCGGAATACCACATCCTGGGGCCAAAAGCTTTCTTCCATCACCAGGTGCAGGTAGCATGTTGGTATGCGCACCACGAACGCCTTGAAGTTGACGTTGCGGTGCGACTCCAGTAACTGCACCCTCGGTGTGTACCTCGTCTTCTGGCGCACGTACTCCACGATGTTCTCCGCCGTAGTGGTGTAGTGTAGGCGGGAGATGTACACCGGTGTGTTCGGCTTTGCGGCACGCAAGCTGACTTCGGGCTCCGTAGGAGCTTTGCCGCAGCGGTTCTTGTTCGTTCGTGACCGGCGCTTCCTCCTTTGCACCGTCACGAAACCTTCATCATCAGCCCTATTCGGTGCCTTTTGTGGCATGGGCTTCGTACTTGGAGCTCCTGGGGCACTCGCGGTGACGCTAGCGGATTCCATTTTTTGGGGCTGCGCCAGGGCTGCAGAAACTGGCAGCGGGACGGGGCGAGGGGCTCGGGCGGCGTTGCGTGGAGGAGCCGCGATGACGGGTGCGGGGCTGCGGTGCGCGCGGGCGGGGCGCTCTGCAATCTCAGCAAACGACGGGTGCGCTGGCGACGAAACTGCTGACGCGGAATTTGACGACGATAAATCGAGGCCGGCTCCGCGACACATGTTTACGTTAGATGCATCGACTGATGACCTAGTTACCGCCATACTGTTGCGCAACTCGGTAAATTCTTTGCGCAAATCTACGACGGTGTTTTGGGATGCATCCAACTTCGCTAGAACATCCGCGAGGCGGGCCTTCAGAAAAACAATGTCCTTCAGAAGGCTCGTTACATCGACGTGGTCGAAGGTGACGGGTGGCAGCTTGTGCAGATCCTTCGCCACAAACGTCGGCACGTCGTCCGGGTCGGTCTCCTTGAACAGCGTGATAATATCTTGCAGGCTTCTCTTAGTCCCGTCACGCCGGCGGGACACCATCTGGTCGCGCTTGTTCAGCACACTAAACAACAATAGCTTGGCAGCAGCTATGTCCTCCTCGCTGAAGTTCGTTGAGCAGATTTGGACAGCGGATACCTCGTCCATCACATCCAGCTTCTGCTGCAGGAACGCCAGCAGCTCATTCGCCACAAGTTCATTACTCATGGCGAAAAAAGAATTCGAGCGACAGCTTGCGCCGCGCTAGTCAAAACACAGAATATGCAAACACGTGCGCATCGGAACGCGGCACAAGCGAGACTGAAGCGAGACTGAATCTTTGCTTACCGTCCGTCATTACAAGTCGTTGGCATCACCACCATCTCAATCGGCTTTATGTCAAGGCTAACGAGAACGTCTATCACCAATCACTGTAACCGAATTGGGCCAATGTTGGTCAATCGATAGCCAATGTTTGCAACACTTTTGTGCTAAAGTAGTTGATAAAGAAAAAAATAATAATAAAGTAGTTGATAAAGAACGTAAATAGACCAATCGTAGATATGTATTTATTGAAGACTAGCTTCCGCCCGCGACTCCGTCCGCGCGGATGTCGGTCTTCGCGTGGATGGTTTATTTCTCCATTTCGAGTAACTCTGACAATGACATCTTATAAATATCTATTGGACCCAAATACGGCTAAGCCTATAATAATTAAGGAGATTTTGGTACTGGGTGTAGGTCTCAGATTCCCGTGACAGCATGTGACGTTCACGGTCAGCAGTGAGGCGTATATCCCTTTCAGTAAATGTTTCAGAGGAGCGAGATAGTGAGTGACGTTGACGATCAGCACTTAACCTCAATTCGCGATCGGCACTGCTTTCACGTGCTCTTGCTTCAGCCGTTCCGTCTCGCATGCGGTTTAACCGGGATTCTTGCTCTTCAGTTGATTCTTGTGATCTAGCTAGTCTCATTCGCCTAGCATTTTGCGATGTTTTAGTAAGAGAAGATCGGTTTCTGGCAGGCATCGTGTTACAATAAAACTGTATTAAAAATATACAGAAATACAATGAAATGAGATGAGAGAGAGAAATATGAGATTAATAACTAACCTACTTTACCTTATAACCTAATTCCTATACCTATGTTTCCAAAGGTAAACAAAAAGAAAATAAAATACCAACCTAAATAAACCAATTTACGATGAAAACTTAAAGTACGTACGTACTATAATATTTACAAAAGTATTTACAAATAACTGATCGGAACAGTAATCAAAAAGGTCGCGCTGAAAAGCACGGTTTAAAATTACACGCATACAATATTAATTCCACGGACGACCGCTCGCCACACTGGACACGTCCGCTCGCATCAAAATTCAGAATTTATATGCATCGCGCGGCGTTTTTTTTTTTTGAATGGCATCTCGTAGGTGTCCTTGAGAGGTCGTGACTACTTAACCGGACTATCCTGTGGTTGCCTTAAGTAAACTCAAAGCCTCCAGCCAGGGGCAAATGCAACGTGTGTTCGCGGTTCTACAGAACAACGTCTATGAATAAAACTGAAAAATAAGATTTTTTTTTTCTACGTATTTTTCCAGGATAAAAAGTATCCCATTTTATGCCCAGGATAATAAGGTATAATTATACCAAGTTTCATCGAAATCGAACCGTTAGTTTTCACGTGATGCCTGCATATACAGACAGACAGACAGACAGACAAAAATTTTTTTAATCACATATTTGGGTTTGGTATCGATCCAGCAACACCCCCCGCTATTTATTTTTTCAATATTTTCAATGTACAGAATTGACCCTTCTACAGATTTATTATATGTATAGATAAAGAGAAGAAAGAGGAAGTTAATAATAGTGAACTGACTAATAACTATGACGAAGATAATCGTCATTGGCCTAAAACTGGTCAATTTGTCTGCCAGCATACTTGCGAAATCCACTGGTGTGCCAAATAAAGTCACATACATTAAGTCTAACTATATATTTCCTCTATTGTGTTGTAAAAGGCTGTAGAAACACATGTTAATTAAACGTCTGTATAATTTAACGGACAATTCTCTGAATTTCGCAACGCTTTTCCGTACGAATTGCCAACTATATCCCTGATGATGAATCTTTTAGCATTTAATTTTCCAGCTCGTGCCGCCATATAACCACCATTTTAGAAACCTGTTTTTTTTGTTTGAATTGGTATAGTCCTGGCTCGTGACAAAGCCATCATCATCGTTCTCCTGTCCTTTTATCCCAGTTTATTTGGGTACGACCCAACATACATCTTTTTCTTCCATACTTCTCTATTAGTAATCAACTCGGTAGGTATTCACCCCTTTTCTAACCATATCATCATTCACACAGTCCATCCACCGTTTCTTTAGTCTTCCACTACTCTTATAGCTATCGACCTTTATACTTAAAACTTTCCTCAGGCAATTATTATTCGGTAATTAATTAATAAATTATTATACTACTAGCTTCCGCCCGCGACTCCGTCCGCGCGGATGTCGGTCTTCGCGTGGATAGTTTTTTTCTCCATTTTGAGTAACTCCGACAATGACATCTTATAAATATCTATTGGACCTAAATACGGCCTATAATAATTAAGGAGATCCCTCTATTGAGCTACTGCTGTTGAGCTCGCGTTCTGTAGTAAGTATTTTTTTCATAGTAATTCCGACCTTGATAAGTAGCATGTAGCAGTAAATTACTGACAGTGACGAAAAGTTTGCAATAATAAAAAAGTGATCGTGACAATGCGACAGAAAGTTAATTGAAAGCTTCAGCATACACAACATTGTTAGTGAGCTCGTCCGGAATATGAACATGAAGATTTCTTGGACTGCTCACACGGAAAAGAGCTACGTAAAGGTGCCCGTGTGAAAAACAACTCGCGGTAAGATCTACGCCAGCAACTCCTAGGGTCTGACCTTGAGCCTTATTTATTGTCATGGCGTAACACAAAGCTACAGGAAACTGTATTCTCTTAAATTGAAATGGAAAATTATCCACTGCGGGTAATGCAACGTGTGTTCGCGGTTCTACAGAACAACGTCTATGAATAAAACTGAAAAATAAGATTTTTTTTCTACGTACTTTTCCAGGATAAAAAGTATCCCATTTTATGCCCAGGATAATAAGGTATAATTATACCAAGTTTCATCGAAATCGAACCGTTAGTTTTCACGTGATGCCTGCATATACAGACAGACAGACAGACAGACCGACAGACAGACAGACAAAAATTTTTTTAATCACATATTCGGGTTTGGTATCGATCCAGCAACACCCCCCGCTATCTATTTTTTCAATATTTTCAATGTACAGAATTGACCCTTCTACAGATTTATTATATGTATAGATAATACCATTTTTAAATTATTAGGTGAAATTTTAATTTAATAAAATTTAATATAAATAATTATGATTTACTAAATTTTATAAAAAACTAGGAAGGCTCGTGGCAAAGTGTCATAGTTAATATTTAGTAGCAGTCCTTTCTCGAGGCAGGACCTGGATGAGATTCGCACATACCAGGGAAGCATAGCACAAAGGGGATTAGGCCTGTGCTCATCAGTGTGTAGAACAAGGCTGCCGAAGATGATGAAGAGTAGTTTCTTGGTCTGGATTTGTGTCCGAGAAATGGCAATAGGATCGCTACTACATTACTTATAATAGATTCACCAATAACATAGTTGGAAAAATGAAAATGTGTTGGAAATGTGTGCGTGTGATTAGCACTTTTGTCTACTCTTTCTGCATTCTCAGGCCTAATTTTATATTATGTTTCCAATGCAATACAATTTGATAAAATACTATTTTTGTTATGATTTGACCATCACTGAGCGTTGCTTCTAGTATAATATTATTATTATTGTTTTCTTGGTTAGATAATAACACTAATGTCATGATTTTGAGCATGTATACATTCTAATTGTCCTTTCTTTTTATCACTTAGCCACTTAATTGCAAGTGCTATGTATTATTGTCATATACATCAGAGAAAATGCTCCTAATTATTTACCAAGTATGTTAAGTGTATGTGATGTGGTAGTACTTAATTATATAAATAAAATAAATCTTTTATAAATAATCACAATCACTGGCAAATTAAACACCACGTTCACACACCAATCCTTCAATCATCACATACCATACCACCATCAACCTACTTACGTATTCGCAACACCTACAAAATAAATACTAGGTACAGATATAAACAAGAACAGCAAACAGAATCCAGTCACCAGTGCCTAATTACATAGAAAAACCATGAATCATCTATGTGATGGAATTCATAAGTGCTAAAGATTGATTCACTTGCGGAGAAAATGTTCATGTAATATTGTGGTCTGACCGTCTTGAAGCTAGTTTTTGTGGTCGCGGAAAGTGTGGTAACGATGCCGCATTTCTAATGTCAGTTATGATTTTTTAGGGTTACGTAGGCTGACTTGCAATAGCACTGGAGTATATTAATGAGACTATAAAATCTGTCTCTCAGTACGTATGTCACAAGAATAGCATATTTTTTTTTTTTTTTTTTCATTTATTCTCTCTTCACAATAATGTATCAGATAGTGGTAGCAAATGGCATAGCTTTAACGACGTGTAAAAATTACGTGTTTTTGTGACAATGCTCCTAAAGAGGCTTGGGTCAGCAAATCATTAAACAGTTTTATTTCACGTAGTATTCCAAAACAGTTACAGATTCACACACCATAATAAGAAATCCGACTTACATAGTAACTATATAAACTGCATAATATACAGGGTTATTTGAAAAACACCAAAAACCTCATATGAGGTCATTGTACTCATCATTATGAACAACTTTTACTATGGGACCAATTCTGAAATCGCGAAAATAAAATCAGCTGTTCCCTACATTTATGTTCGTATAACTCGTCAAAATGTAGGGAACAGCTGATTTTTTTTTCACGATTTCAGATTTGGTCCCATAGTAAAAGTTGTTCATAATGATGAGTACAATGACCTCTTAAGAGGTTTTTGGTGTTTTTCAAATAACCCTGTATAGAATAGAATAGAATAGAATAGAATACTCTTTATTATGTACACCATATAAATTACAGACATATAAATCTAGAAACTGTACAAAGGGTGACACAATTGGCGGTCTTATCGCTAAAAGCGATCTTTTAAAGACATAAGCATATGCAGACTACAACATTTTATTTGAACTGTCATTGTTTTTAAGACATTGACTACGGAACCTACAGTTTGTAAATCAAACTCACACTTGACCAGCTATCGTTCGCGTTCCTATTTTCTTATGGGAAAGTTTTTAATCAACCATGCGAGGGGTTCCTTACAGTTCGTTTATTTATTACTATGATGCTTCTAAATGATGAGCAGACGGTTCTTCATCAATCATTACAGGCTCAATGGGTTTTGGATTACCTATTTGAACTCGTCAATGATTCTACTAAGGATGAATATTGGAAAGTTATTTTTGGGTGGTTATGAGTAACATTTAAATACATATAGTTAGTCAACATTAGCTTTTATTCATTTCTTAATTTACCTACAGATCGACTACGTGCAATATTTTGTTTTAGATTTTATAAATAAAAGACATTCAGGTCTTTCTTTGCGTGTATGGTTTCATCATCAACTTTCACGTCTTCGGTAATAAGTTCTCCTTCGAATGGAATCTTCTGATTCAACATTCCAACATCGCAATCAACACCTTACGTCTCATCAAGTACTAATTAACGCAGTTTCCCTCACCATTCAATATACCAAAAATAAACATGCTAATGGCTCACTTGAATTTTAATGTACCAGTCATTATTTCAATGAACCTGGCATCCTCATTCAGGACATGTCAACGTTTTCTCATTAACAAAAGCCTTGGTCCACTCATGTCTTTAAGCACTAGTTTCAATGAAATCGTATGTTAAATTATTTATTTCTTCGTTTACAATTTGACTGTCAATAGATTTTCCCTTTCGAAGTATCACGAAATTGTTGGGTGTGTGTTGGTTGTTAATGGTTCTTAAATGTACTTTAAGTTGGTTAAGTGATTTTATTGTTGCCACATCGATATTACCATGTAGGTCTATGAAGGCTAGACGATAAAAAACAGTCGTTTCTACGTTCGTATGTTGTCAACTTTAAATTAAGGATCATTATCTACAACTTCCTCAAACGTGTCGTCCGTGCTACTTGAGTCTATGAGCTAATCTCTTTCAAACGATGTCTATAATTTATTTTATTTCGATCGAATGGTCGCAAATGGTTTCTTTGGTTTCATTTTAAAAATATTTAGGAGATTTTGGTTTCATTTAAAAAAATTTTAGACGTTTTAGGACAATTGAATTTTAGAAGCTAATAATTATCAATGTACCTTATTTAGAGTTAGTGTTTGTAAGTCAAATGTCAGAATTTTGCGTAGGTTTGTATATATGAATTTTCCTGTTTTGCAATCTGCTAAGAAATACTGGACTTATAAAAAATACTATTACGTTGTAGAAAGGTGACGCAATCCGCCCCTTCTTCGCTAGCTTCCCCGACTAACCGCTATAATAAACGATCAAGGGAAATTGGACTATAATTACTCCCTGGATTAGTGATCGTAGTATGATGATAGCAGAGCTGTATAATCATGGCATTATGTAAGTACCCAGATGTGGTTACCACAGTAGAAAAGATGAATGATGTTTCCTTAGACGCTTACAATATTGATAATACATTTGAACATCGCAATATACATGATTATTTCTTTGAAGTAGAAGAACATTTTGTAAATGTATTTCTAAACGGATTTCTGTGTCTAAAAATCTATATTCGCGTTGAATAATATACGTGAACAATAGATCATTTTGGCTTCCGTTAGTTTTTGGTGCAAGTGTTGGGCTGGAGCATCTAACCTTACAGCTTCTGCGTTGTAAAGTGGTCTATTCGGTTCTGCATTGGATAGATTCTTATGGGAATAGTAGAGTACCAAATGTTAGATTGATCATGGGTATGTAGTTAGGTACAAAAAAACTTAGAAGCTATGATAGTGATAGTGTGTTACAATTCTTCTACTATTCTTATTCTCTGCTGGTATAAAGAAAGTCTGATAGTACCCCAGAAACCCAAAGAAAGTCTGACAGTACCACAGAATTCTAAGATTGCTGTGAACCGTACAGATGCTAGTTAATCCAAAAAACTATAATTTCTACAAAATATATATCGCAGGACAAACAATTTTTGGATTAAGCACACCAACAACTTGTTATGTTTTAAATTTTTTAATATGCAGATTTTTCTAAACTTCAACCTCATCGCTCAGTCTACAACTTGTGCCAGTTGCAACCACATTGTGGTCGCGGTCGCGGTTGTTCTAATGGCCCCTTGTAATTACTTCCTCGCTTACGTTACGACAGTTGCATGTGAATCGGGTTACCTCACCAAACCCAAAATTATTATTTACTAGCTGCGCCCCGCGGTTTCACCCGCGTAAATGTCGATCCCGTAGGAATATTGGGATAAAAAGTAGCCTATATGTTAATCCAGGGTGTCAGCTATCTCCATACAAAATTTTATCTAAATTGGTCAAGCCGTTTGAGCGTGAAGAAGTAACAAACATATAAACACACACACACTCACAAACTTTCGCCTTTATAATAATTATTAGTGTGATTGTATTTGTCATGGGTTTCTGGAAAGTGATGTGTGACTCCATTATTTAAACCAAAATGATCGTTATGGTCATTCTATGGTTTAGATTTGAGAAAATTTAGTTTTTGCTGTGGTTTTGCTCTAATTCTTTTAATTCTTGCTTCTATGCTGTTAAATGCACCCATAATCAGCCTATAATGTTCCCACTGGGACACAGGTCTCCTCTCGGTGAGAGGGAGTCCACGCGAGCCCAGTGCGGGCTAGTAGACGTCACATGTCTTCGAATTTTTGGTTATAGGACATGCCGGTTTCCTCAAGATATTTTATTTCAGAGTTTTGAGAGCAGTGGTGATGAAATAATTTACACAAAGTAAAGCACCTGTCTGGGTTCGAACCTAGGACCTACGACTCTTAAGTAGCAGCCGTTATCACTGGGCCACTACTGCTCTCAAACGCACCCAATATTATTATATGTAAAGATTTATCTACTATTGTTATATAATTTTGACCAGCCATGTTTGATTGTCAAGTTTTAAGCGCCATTGACTCAGTCACGTCGGTGTAACTGGTACGAATGCGTTTTGTGCGCGTAAAAGTTTTTGTTTTGATGGAGTTCGTCTCGTTTTTGGCGAGTTTTACGTGGTTTTTATTACATATTTTGATGCAAATTGAAGTAGTGTAACATTACACTGAATTATTTATAAGAATGTCTATGAATATAAATGTCTTGTGTATAAATAAATTATGACTTAGTTATTGTATTGATAACACGTGGGGCAAAATTACATACATTCGGTGCAAAACGACATATCAATAATGGCTCAGTCTACGATAATGATCCCAAAAAACAGTCAGGAAAACGAAAAAGAGAGGTACTTAAGACTTATTACGATGAGGCCTCAGATGTAGAAGACTTTCCAGCTGCGTCGAACGGTCCACGATGATGATTGCGCATGCATTTACTGTAACGACCTCTTTTCCCGTTTCGAGCCTGGCTACGGTGCAACATTGTTCTCTTTGGGCTCATACAAGTCATACATCATGTGCTGATGGTCCCAAGAAGACTAAAAACTTCATCCATAAAATATGTACTTCATTATTTTCGTGTTTAATATGTATGTCATTTTGTCCGGACAAAATGAATTTCCTTAGAGGTTGTGATAAATAAAACTTATATTTTTATATGGTTCATAACCAGTTTCAACTTCACGTAAGATATAACTAATGAACCAAATATGAATATTAAAACTAAAAACTGATTGTAACTATGCTAATTAAAAATATATGACTAAAAACAAAACCGTTTGTCATTTTGGACGAATTCATTGGTGCGACATATGCACATAGGGGAACCTTTGTGCATATTCGCACCAATGAATTCTATAAACTGCAATATGTTTGGACTTTAATGAATAATATCTAGCCAGCTCTGAAGTCCATTGTGAATAGAGAATGCCCGTCCATTGCTGACATAGCTTCATAATAAATTTATAGAGCAGTAGTATTGGGATTGTGTAGACGTTGAAATTTTTCCTAGTTCTGATATTAAAGTCGATATAATATTTGCATTTCCAAGTAGGTTAAGTGCAGTTTTTCATATTTCCAGTATACCAGGAAGAAATATGTTGCCGATCAAACAAGTGCTGGAAGTAATATATATTATAATTATATCTATATATCGCTCATTTGGAGAAACATTGGTAAAATTTTTTTTTTTTCCAAAATGAGTTAAATATGCCAAAAGCACTTAGAAAGCTTATTTACGTTAGGAAAGCAAAGACGTTAAAAAAAGTAGCAGTTACGTCGATGTTTCTCCAAATGAGCAAAAAAGAAAAAAAAAATCGGGTTAGTTACACCATTTTATAACTCAAGAACGGATAGACCGATTCTTATGATTTTTGATTTGATAGATTTGTCTCCGCCCCAAATAGCAGGGGAAAAATTCATGATAAAAAATAAGGAAGATAATTTATTATCTCTTACATTTATTGATTCTGAGACGGTATGAAGTTCGCCGGGTCAGCTAGTTATATGTATATATCTAAGTAGCCTTCTTCGTCATCTTCTTTTAAACAGAAAATTTTGATCTAGTCACTATTCGTTATCATCCGCTTGCCCTTATACCAAGTTATTCATGGTCATCTCAGCATGTCATCTTTGCACATACATCTCAGTCGTAATCTAACTAATCACTCTCTTTCTAACCGTATCGTCTTCCACATAATCCATCTATCGTTTATTTGGTCTTCCCCCTCTTACATCCACATTCATACTCATATCATCAAAGAGCTATATCTACCAATTTCATTATTAAACTTCTATGGTATTCCAGTTATCATCACCATCATCATTTCAGCCGCAAGACGTCTTAGGTCTTTCCCAAGCGTCGTTACTTCAACCGATTCTGGCTTCTCGTATATTATTATTATTCTAGTTCGAGTTATATTTCCATTTCCCTACCCACAAAAACCACAAAAAACTTCAAACCTCACTCCACACGAACTTCAAACTTCAAACCTTACATACCCACCTACATAAGCCCCAGTTCTGTTCAGACCAGCTTATTGACAGCCATTGAATGTGCTCTGCAAGTGACGTTATTGTTCCCGTAAGAGGACAAAAGCTATAGGAGACTTGTCAGAACAATATTACCTATATGAACTATATTAATTATCGTGCCTTTTATTAAAAAGTTTGTCAGTGAGTTTTTTGAAAGGTTATTGTAGAGTTTTGGATATTGTCAAAGCTTTATAAGTTGCTTAAGCTTATAATGCTTGTGACCCAGTTTCGAAAGGGGTAATTTTCAACTTATTAAAAGCTGTTATTTAACTTGATGTCATTTGATTTAAATTAGTTTTTATTTTTATTGTTCTATTTATCTTTTAAATAGATTCTTTTATATTTTGTGAATGAGATTTGTAGATTAGTAGACCATTTTCTATTGTGTTACTTGTTGACAGGCCAATATTGTCCACCCATACCTGTTAACACAGTAATTTGAAAGCATTGTGTAAAAGCCAAATATTTTTGAAAGAGTAACCGTGAATTTTTCTGCCGACTTCCATAGGAAACGACCAATTGGAATCGTGCACCTAGCTTCTGACATTTCATAAATGAGTTTAACATTAGTAGGAAACCCGCTTTGAAGCACTTTTTATAGTTTATTTTCTTGCGAGTAAAACTGCACAATAATGCCCAAGGTTTTTGATTACCTAACTGAGCAGTCAGAAGTCTTATCTACATAATAAATGGTGGTCGTGTAATTGCAGATTTGCAGTACCTACTACGTGTGTACTTGACACGTCAACAGACGTTTTTGCGTTAATTTGTCACTGTCCCTGCGTCAGTCGTATATTATATAGTAGATATAAATGCGATTTATATCGTGTTTACGCTTAAACGATTATTTTCTAAACTTAGCTAGATACAATTTCCAATTAACTACAACAAAATGACTTTACTAACGTCAAAATTGTGTGAAAATAATTGTCCTCATAAACTTCAGTTATTAATTAGAAATTCTCATTGCAACAACAAACCTAATATCTAACCAAGCGACAGGATATCTCGTTAACCTCTCGGCCACTAGCTATACGCTCAAGCGATTTGCGATATCGACTGCGGAGAAAACAAATGAAAAAACTGGCCAAGTGCGTGTCGGGCCACGCACAGTGTAGGGTTCCGTAGTAGCCCGTTATCACAATGTAGTACGATTCTGTTGTTCTTTATTCTGAATAAGTAAAAAAAAAACATATATTGGTTTTCAATGCAAGTCTTTACCCATTATAAACAAGCAACTACTTCATCTTAGTCACTTTAAAGGATTAATGCTAAGGATTTTGTATTTGGAACAAAATTATCCAACACCCAAGTTCAACGACTATTACTGCTAAACTAATAAAGTTATCTTAACCGCTATACTTTTCCTTTAAAGTTCATGAAATGCACTATCATCGAGAATTTTTCCAGATTTTTCAAGCCAGTAGTTTAGCTTTTAGAGGGGGGGGGACGCCCTACTGGAACAAAAATTTGCACTTTAAACTTTAATATTTCGTAAATGGAGCATTAAATCAAAAAATAATTTTAGCAACCCCTAAGTCATTTTAGAAGACCTATTCAACGATACCCCACACGATGGGGTAGATGATGAAAAAAATATTTATCCCCACTTCACATGTAGGGGAGCTACCCTAAAAAAAAATATTTTCCAAAATTTTATTTTACCACTTTGTCGGCGTAACTGATATACGTACTCCTACAAAATTTCAGCTTTCTAGTGCTAACGGTCACAGAGATTAAGCGAGGACGGACAGACAGACGGACAGACAGACATGGCGAAACTATAAGGGTTCCTAGTTGACTACGGAACCCTAAAAAGGTTCTTTAGAGTATGCCACAAGTCACCGCGACGCGACACGCGAAGGAAAACAAATGACGCGCGCGCTCGTCGCGTCGCTAGACGCCGCGCATGGGCCTTAGGCTTACCCCTTCTAGGTCTCGTAAGAAAAAAAGATAGATACATATTTAACACACAACTTATTACATATTAAACACCTTTATAATATACGCGCCGCAGTATGTATTTTTTTAAACTCAGATGTGTCTTCTCGACATCCGTATGTCACTAACGGGATGCAGCAGAATACCAGCGTCAGGTATTGTACCTGGCATATGCTGAGCTGGACTCCCATTTGGTGCAACCATGAGACACACACCGCCCAGTAGTGATCGACCGTAATAGATGTAAATGAGCTAGGTGTCTATGGGTCAATTTATCTTTTTAATCTTTGTTTTTTTTTTCTTTCACCTGTCTTTAATGTTTTTAATACCTGTATTGTGTCTTTTGTTGCACTGAATAAACGTTTTATCTATCTATCTATATTTATTCATAATTGATCGCTGACTATTCACACAGCCGACGAGTTCTCGTTTGTTGTATCGACAAGAGCTGTCTCAGAAAGTATTCGATCAGCGTCACTCGCTTGGCGGGTAGACCACACGTACTTATTTACACGCACGAACTTTATCGTGGCTCAGAACCTGAGGCAAGTCACTGCGTAACAAATTCACGTGTCAGCGGAGGTGAGAGGTGAGGTAGTCCGCAGTTAGTAGCGCACCTCGTAGCCGCCATAAAGTTTAAATCGGGCTGTAGTAATCGCTTGTCGCCGTCGCGTACTCGGTGCTCATTGCTCCCGAACTCGTTTTTAGTTCTAGCTCTATCCGCTTCTCGCTAATCGCCGGTGATGGGACAGGTGCCTAAGGTGAGCTACACGCGGTAGTAAAACGGTATGGGTTCTAACTTAGTATTTATTGCACATAAACTATCTCGTGTGCCGACGCCCTTACCAGGACGTGACTGGAGGTCGTTACTTTTTATTAATATTATTTTCCTAATGAGCTGTAAGGTATGTGAATAATGCGGTACCTAAATTATGTTTTATTTTTTGTAAAAGGATAAATTTTATTTTACACTTGTCTGACGCATTCTTCGAAGTATACTCGATATCCGTGGATTCTTTAGTATTAAGTTACTTTTGTAAATATTCGTCGTCGTCGTTTCAGCCGATAGACGTCCACTGCTGGACATAGGCCTCCCCCAATTTTGGGAGGGTTTGCCATAATCGCCACGCTTGGCAGGCGGGTTGGCGATCGCAGTATGGTATGATGGTGGAATACATAGAGAACGCTGCTGCCCATTCTCCGGTACGACCCTTAGTCGCCTTTTACGACACCTACGGGAAGTAAGGGGTGGTGGTATTCTTTAAGTCCGGCACCACACAGACATATTGTAAATATTAAACATAGATAAGTACTTATACATAAACTCTTTTTTTCTTACGGGGTAGGCAGAAACTACAGAACGCCACCAGCTACGATTCAACATAAAGTCTATTCCTTATTATTATTTCAAGTTAAACAAATATCAACTTTATTTTAATGGTAATTAAGTTGATTTCAGAGTGACTAGCACTATTGAAAAAGTTATAAAAATGTTTGAAGTTGTAGCGTAAACTGAACTTTATTGTGTAGGATTTAAAGTTATCTTTCCATAAACTCATATTTGTTTACATTTTTGGCAAATAAATCGAGAATGTAGATTACATAACTTTTACTTCATATTTGTTCATACGTCTCTATACCGCTTATAGGCCAACCGCTTTTTTTTTTGCGGATGGGAAATCATCAAAAGACTCCCGCTCTGGGTGGAGCGGAAGGGAGTGTCAGACTCTTACTGACTAAAACCGATCCAAGTCTGTAACGTCAGAAGGCATTTGCTCTGTGCACCTAGAAACTAGCCAGCCTTAAATGGAGGAAATAGTCGTGTAGTCGCTAATGATCACAACTTTCTTTATGTGAAAAGGATCGTAATAAAAATGAAATTATAGGCCGACCGCTTAACTGAGACGTGGCCTGAGGTAGCTGCGAGGTGCGGGAGGGGTGATAGTTGTCACAAGTTGACGAATCACTGAGCTCTCGCATCACGTCACCACACCCCTCCCGCACCGCGCTGCTACCTCAGGCAACATCTCAGCTAAGCGGTCGGCCTAATAGATTAGATTTGTCATTATAGTCTGTATAAAATAAAGCTTACCTACCACTCTTGAAGTAAGTGCCGAAGTTTAAACAGATAAATTCAAAATCAAGACAAACTCCAGGAATATTTTGTACTGAGCTGTTTAAGGGCCTAAGTTCTAACGTTATTCATAGATCACATAATAGCCTTCCAGGCTGAATTTCGGCCATAACAGCCAATTTCTACGGAGACTAGCACTCTCATAGTCCCTTGGAATGGCAATCCGACACGGCTGGAGCTCTATCCAGTAGTGTCGGATCAGGCGCAGGACTTACACACGGGGGGACTCACACCGCCAACTTCCAAACTCCAGGCTGTTACTGAGAAATTCCTAATGGAAATACTTAATAACACTCTGCCCGACATGGGAATCCCTGGGGATTTCCTGGTTTTACATAAACCTGGAGCGCCTTACTTGGTACACTGTTCATGGGAACTTCGTTGGCGGTAAGCCCATACACAAGATTTTAATCACATCCCTATTAAATAACATAAAACAAAAGAACGCCGATAAACCGCTCAACACTACCCACACAATCCTCAAACAATGGGTATTACGTCACTAATATGTTCAACATAATTATGTCCAACATTGTCATGTCCCAATGTTGATAGACACGCCCAAATAATCCATTGATCAGGTCGACACTTGCATGAATGGGAATTCAATCTCGTGATAAGAAGAAGTTATACATCCCTGGAGATAAGGCTTACAAATTGATGGGATATTCCCTTGGTGGCTTTTGATGTTTCCAATTAGGTTAATTTTCGGGAACTCAAAACAATTTGCAAATCATTGGGGATAACATGAAATGTGGTAGTGTAGAATTTCTGACATTTAAATATTTAAATACTTACTTTTGCTCTTGGCTTCGCCCGCATGGAGGACAGAAATTATCCCACGGGAATGTACTACCAGGATAAAAAATATCCTATGTGTTAATCAAAGTAATAAACGACATGTTTGCAAAATTTCATCCAAAACTGTTTAGCCGTTTTTGCGTGATTGACTAACAAGCAGCCGAATAAACTAACTTTCACATTTATAACATTAGTAGGATCAGATTAGCATAACGCCGGGAAGAATGACGAGAAAGGGATTCCCCTACAATAAAAAACAGCCTAACGATGATGACAACGACGCTAAAGGAATTATGTCAAGTTTAGCCAAGTGTACGTATTAAGAAGTACCATATTTAATGATTTCTTGACTCTCGAAAATTTTAATTGGCTGTAAAGGATTTAAATGGCTATCCATAGCCTGTATCATCTTCTGCGTAGCCTTTTCCCAACTATGTTGGGGTCGGCGGATGCAGCTGTATGCAGTATTTTATTTGGAGTGACTGCCTATCTGACCTCCGCAACCCAGTTGCTGGGTAATACGATACCCTTTGGTAAGGCCCACCGTGCTAGGAAGATGGGATGGCGCAAGGGTGTCGACACATATTGCATCCCACACCAAAGGTCTGCCTAACTTCCAGGGCATTATGGTCATTCCGTCTGGTCTCATTAATTTCTCTCATTTTGATAATAAAATTAGGCAGTGGGAGAAAAACCTGGACGTCATTAGCTAAAGCTCTGTGGGCTGTGCTGGGGCGGTTGCTGTAGGTGTAGAAAGAGGTCGTCATGTCCCAGAAGGAAGCGGCGGAGCGCACGCGGGAGGAAGACCCTCTCGCGGCGCCGCTCCGAAGGCGGAGGAGGGGTCGAAGAAGACGTCAGTATGACAGTCATCTCCGACTCCTCCCAGGTGGAAGCCAACAGGCGACTGGTGCGGGGGCACCCTCGACTGTATTGCACAGGCTTCCACCAGTGCCGGACGGGAATGGCCAGGTGTTCCCGGCCATTCCCGTAGCCCCCCAGTCAGGGGGATATGCGGGGCCCGCCAGATAGGCGGGCATGCGCCGGGGGGGTTGTGGACGCAAAGGCTGAGCCAGATTCCCATGACCCCCCCATCAAGGCGATGAGGGAACACCGCTGACTTTTAGTGGGTATACTGCCACTCTGGCAGGGAGCCCCACATACTCCGTCTCGTCCCCCGACGAGCGGAGATGCGTAATGTCATTTCTCAGCGAAAAAAAAAAAAAAAAAAAAAGGTGTAGAAAGAGGTGTAGAATATTCCAACCTGATTGGGAGTTATATGTTCGAGCCGTTTGGGGTAGAAACATTAGGGCTATGGGGTCCGAGTGCCTACTTGGTTTTTTGAGACATCGCCAAGCGGTTAGTCGACTCTTCACGTGACCAGAGGGCTGGCGTATTGTGTGGCAATGCTATTTCTTTGGCCATTGGCCATATCTTGGCTAAAGAATTAGCATTGCCACACAATGTGGCAATGCTGCCAGCCTTTTGGGCACTCTTCCTTTTGACAGCGATGCGGACGAATTTTTTGATGCTCTATGATTTTTTGCTAATTTTTTTCATATAAATGTACATATTATTATTTTAAATGTTAGTTTATATTATGTCAATATTTCCACGAATAAAAATAAACATTTATTATTTGATCAAAGCATGAGCTAATTCTCATAAAGTCATAACTCACGCCGACACAAAGAAGGATTTCGAAGGCAAGTTACAAATTGGAAGCTTAAAACTTTAAGTTTGTTCAGACAGCTCGCAGTTGGCACTTAAGTTACAAACTTGTTGCTGCTCCTACAGATTAAGACATTGTTTTGAACTTGTATCCCATTTGTAGCTTCACAAATAAAACTTTCTTTTACAAATGTTTACTACAGGTTTATTCCAAAATTGCATTATTTATACACAAAGTGGAGCAGTGGTGGTCCAGTGGTAAAAGACACGACTTACGAGCTGTAGGTCGTAGGTTCCAACCCAGACAGGCGCTTTACTTTGTGTAAATTATTTCATCGCCACTGCTCTCAAAACGGTGAAGAAAAATATCGTGAAAAAACGTGGTAGAGCCAAAAATTCGAAGACATGTGACATCTACCAACCCGCACTGGACCTGCGTGGTGGATTACGGCCCATTCCCTCTTACAGAGAGGAGGCCTGTGTCCCAGTAGTGGGAACAATATAGGCTGATTGTGCTATGTGCAGACACCAGCACATCAAGCTACTACAATCTGTCAAATTAATTTAATACGTTTTCAACTTTATCGCTAAAGCATAAGGTTCAAAATTGATTGGGAAAATTTGACAGTTTCGGGTAGCTTGATGTGCTGGCGTCTGTACACAAAGTAATTTGTTACATGAGATAGCAATTTTCAATATTGAGAACAAAATTAATATCTTGTGAAGCTTTTAATTTTAATTGGCAAAACTGACAATGTGTTCTACAATTTGGGTATGTGATTTTCTGAATCAAATTACTTACGCAAACTTGATGCTTATCATACCAAAATACACTTCTACACCTACCAGTTGATACAGGCTTTCATTCCACCCCAATATCTTTACTTGAGCGGAATATTAACAATTAAAAACATCCCTAATTATAGGGAACGGCAGATGTTTCAAACAGCTGATAGTATTGCAAAAATAGAATGCATCTGCGTTCAACCATGTGCTAGCTAAGAAGACAGAAACATTATCTGACTGCAAATACTACAATTATTCAAGACTTATCTGTTTATCCCACACAGTTACCTGCCTATAGTAACTTCTACCCCCCATGTTTGCAGCGGTGATAGTATCGATACGTAGGTATATTGTAAGTTTATAGCTGAAGGAATATTATGATATTTTTAATAATTTAATGTACTCTGGAATTAAATATTTGCACACCACATGTAATGGTAGAATGTAATTGGGCTACATTTATAATAAGATCATACTATTTTGTACACCTACATTTTGGCAAATAAAGTATTATTATTATTTATTTGGAATGTTTCCTCTTCTCAGCTCTTTGGCTGGTTTTTGCAACATTTACGGACCGAAGCCAAGTAAATGCAGCTTGTGGTGAGTTATGTTAAAGATGTGTTGTGATGAGGACCTATTTCGTTTTCATCTATTTGCATGAACTTTCTGACAATGCGACATGTATTTAAAATTGCAGCTTTTTGTAGGGTGATATACAGGTTTTCTTTTAGGTTTAGTAATTTAAGGCTATGGAGAAGGTAATTTGGGATGACGCCTATTGTGGAGAGTACTATAGGGACTACATAAACTTTTTGTTATTATTATATCTGCCGACTTATTCTGTAAAAATCTCACCGTGAAATCTTAGGTGAAGGCGTGAGAATAGACTGACTCTAGTCAAATCTTATGTAATTTATTGTGATTGATTAACCAAACTATCAATAACCAATCACATAACATTAAATGACATTTGACAATCGATGACATAGATTCTACTTTCAAAAATGTACGTGTTGTAATCCACGGATGTAATCCACCGACTGAGGTGAAGATGACGGGACGAGCTTGACTCTTACCGAAGGGACTGGCCAGGCAAAAGACAGAATTGTGTGGACAACGGGAAGGCAGTGGGACAATCCAGGTGAGTTAGATTAGATCCATCATCATCATCATTTAAGTCGAAAGACGTCCGTTGCTGGACACAGGCCTCTAAAAGCTCCCCACTTCGACCGGTTCTGTGCTTCTCGCATCCAGCGGATTCCTGCAGTCTTTACCAGGTCCAACTTGTGGGAGACCAACAGTACGCGGTATGTACATTAGATTCGATTAGATGTAATCCAATGCTTTGTTACAAATCGCACCTATATGCGTCTCTATGTGATCGGCGTGTGCCTGATGGTTATCAGTAAGCTCTTTCTTTCACCCTATTCAATACATAATAATAAAGTAAAAACAACAATAATCGCACGTGAATGCTGCCACAGAGCCGGCAGATGGTTTGAAGAACCACAGGATAAGTTAGGCAGAAGTTTAATTGAATTTCCAGAATACAATCTTAAGAAAAAAAATTACAGGAACACGCCACACCGAGTTTGGGAGTCGTCCTTATCACACATACCTATGTATGTGACAGTCTCTTTCTAAACCTCGGATTTGTCCTTCTTCTAGGTAGGAGGCTCAGACCAAATAAAAAGTCAAGACAGCGCTGCGAACAATACAGTGAAGCATGCAAAAACTACACCTCCGCTCTGTGCATACACGCTCACACGCACACATTTACAACCATTTACAATCAAACTATACCTCACTATGTGCACACATGTTTACGAAACTGGCTTCACTTTATTGTTGACAGCCCTCTTGGTTTTTTTATTTGGTCCGAGGTCGGAGGTTGAAGGTAACAAGTTTTTTTCCTAGGTACCTATTTATTTTATCACCCGCTGCCTCTGTAGCTATGGATAAAATAACGAGGTGGTAAACCATTTTAATTTAACCTAAGTAATAAAATTTATTTCTGAAATAGTTCTTCAGTTTGAATATCCCTTCCTCGTTAGGCTAAAAGCTTCACTGCATGAACGGACTGTTTCGATTCAAGCTTCTGTTCTTTGTTTGTATTATACTTTTACCCACGTGCCCGAGTGGCGCTTTCATTCACAAACCACATACCACCTGGCATTCTAAATACTCTTCAACCTACAACCTAAATGCAACCCTAACTTTAAGCCTTAACGTCCAAACTCTATCGCCATCACTCCGGAATTGGGGCGTTTCGAAAAACCGTAAGTGGCACAAAAAAAAACATGTCGATTTTGGGAATGGGACGGGATCGTTTTCAAAATCTTTTTTTTAACACAAGGTCATTTTACCGCTAACGGTGAGCCGGGTGCAATTTGTAGGTCAATCTGTATCCTGACCTTGTGCAGCTGTTTCGAGAAAAAAAGTGGCCTTTGATGACGTACCTGTAACAAAAAGACATGGATACGTTAGCGGGAGGCGTTATGTTAGACCGGGTTTTTTTATTGTAATGTCCTGTGAGGGTTTTGAACTTTTAAAGTGACCACATGGCTATGGACCCGCACCCGCATTGATAGATAGATAGATAGATAAACCATTTATTTGGCGCACACAAAAAGACAGCACAACACACAAAAGTACAATATTAGACGATAACCACACATTACACCACCACATGATTATAATATAAAGACAAGGTGCCGATATAAAACAAGAAATAAAAGTGACACTATGACGAATACTTAAAATAAAATTAATATTAATAACGAAACGTACACAGTGCGGTATGCGTCTCAAGGTTGCACCAAATGGGAGTCCAGCTCAGCATGTGTCAGGCAATACCTGACGCTGATATTCTGCTGGATCCCTGCAGTGACACACGGACGTTAAGAAGACGAGATAAATTGGTGTTGTGTGTGACTGGTGTTAAAGTTGGGCCCACGTGGTGGATTACGGTCCACTCTACTCTATGTACTCTATATCCTGACACTCGGCAATAAATACTGTAGCTTTCCATTAATTCAGTGTAAAAGTGTTTGTAAAAACCTGCTTACAGAAATAAATCATTTATCATTTATTAATAAAATAAATAATTTTCGGATTAGTACAGACGTTAGCACATCAAGCTACCCGAAACTGTCAAATTTTCCCCATCAACTTTGACCCTTTTGTTCTAGCCATAAAGTTGAAAATCTATTAAAGAAATTTGACAGATTGTAGTAGCTTGATGTGCTGGCGTCTACGCTCCGAAGATTACCCCATACATACATACTCTTTATAATATATACTAGTTATATAAAGATCTAAGCAGCTTGACCGCGATCAAAGTATGACAAAAAATAATATCCCCCAACCATCATGGTTTTTATAGCCCTCCCATCTTATGTCCTCAAGAGACTCGTCACTTGATCCTCCAAGACAAAGGGCAGGTCATCCATCACTGTAGCCCACAGAGGGTTTACCCGTCCGGGTGTCAACATGGCGCTTGTAATTTACACCCTGGGATATTTGACCTTATGATCTGGGGGGATTGACCTTTATTCTTGTAATTCTATTATTTAGGTCATTTTTGTGGTCTTTGATCGCTTTGTAATCAACTTCAAAAAAGGAGGACGTTCTTAATTTGAATGTTTATATTTTTTTGTATTTATGTTCGGGCATAACTCCGTCATATGTGTGTATATAGCAGGATCTGAAAAAAATTTTTTATGGATAATTTATGCTTCAGGGACTAAGTTGAGCCTCAGATAAGTTATACCGAAGCAAAGTTAATATTTATATGTGGTCCCATATAAATAATATTACGTTTGCTTGGATTGTTTTTGAGTTAGCTTCAATAATACGATTTATTTCCACTTTGTATAAATTGATGATGTTTACATAGTACGTAGTGTTATTTGAATTTTTTGTGGGGTAGGTACAACTAAAAAGTGAAAATAAGAAGTCAAAAAACGAAAATGCGGAAGTCGGCTATTTTTTTTTTTGTAAAAATGATTTTCGAAACAACGGGATTGATCCTGTACCTGATTGATAGATAGATATTGGTGAAGAATTGAACAAATAAGACGTCCTAATTAAGAATTGGCATAAGTTGTAATGGCATATGGCGTGCAATAGGAGAGGCCTATGTCCAGCAGTGGGCAGCTGTAGGCTGATGATGATGATAAATGCGAACCTGACTAATCTCCGTTGAGATTGGCCACTGTGACCGAAATCTGTGGTCGGGAGGCTATATAATTTGTGTATTATGGTCTTACCGCAATATCTTTGAAATTGAAATGCTCATATTTACTTATCCATACTAATATCATAAATTCGAAAGCAACTCTGTATGTATGTTACTTTTTCACACCTAAATCACTGTACGGATTTCGATAAAATTTTGCAAGGAGATTGGTGGCATCCTGGTGAAGTACATAGGCTACTTTTAGTCCGGGTAGCACGTGGCCACGGGATAATTTAACGTGGAATAATCTAACATGGGATAATTCAACATATACGCAGGCGAAGCCGCGAGCAGAAGCTAGTATTACATAAAAGCATTTAAAATAACAAACTCAGACACGTTTTCGGAAAGAAAATGTAGTTTTCGATGCGCTACAATTAACCGATGTTTAATTAACGTTTAACCGGTTTATAATAATTATAACTTCGATTAAAAAAAAATAACTTTTACTTTTTAGATGTTACTTTTGGCAATTATAAAGGTAGGTTCGGGAAATTAAGGGAAAGTGTGTTTGTGGTTGAGTAACATGTAGGTATCATAACTACTTTTTATTATAATCTGAAGGTTTTAGTAATAAATGAGATGTGTTTTCATCACACAAACATTGAGTTTGTTAACACTTAAGGGGCCCGACGAACTACGCATGCTAATGCGTAGTTCATACAAACGTAATACTTACCAAAATAATTTGTAAATCAAACATATTCTTAAGGTAGTGTGTATGTATTCCGATTGGATTACAGAATATCTAGGTTCCCAAATATATATTTTGAAAGGACTCTGATATACGTACATACCTATAGACGAGATATGAGGAATTTAAAATTTCTATAGAAAACTTATTTTTCTCATAACTTGTCTTTAAATCAGTGTCCATTCAAAATACATATTGGGAACCTAGATATTCTGTAATCCAATCGGAATAAATACACACTACATTAAGAATATGTTTTATTTACAAATTATTTTGGAATTACGTTTGTATGAATTACGCATGCTCCGTCGGCCCCATAAGGTACTATTTGGAACCGAGCTGCCAACTGCAACTGCATACAGTACGTGCAGTGGCTGTCGATACTTGCACGCCGACTATAGTCGTAGCAAGCCGATTGCATGCAGTCGCTGTCGGCAGCTGCAGTTGGCAGCTCGGTTCCAAATAGTACCTTTACGGTAAGTGTACTGTGCCAAATCGAATGCCAAATAATCGAATATCAATTGATCGACCACTATAAATCGAACGTCTAAATACTCGAACGTTCATAATATCGAATGGTTATTAAATCTAACATTCAATACATCGAGAGTTCAAAATATCGAATGTTTGTTGTATTGTTTGCGATGTATTGAATGAATGGATATTATGAATGCTCGAGTATCAATACGTTCGATTTATAGTGATTCAATTGTTCAATTGATATTCGATTATTTGGCATTCGATTTGGCTTAGTACACCCCTTTACAGTCTAAGTCAATTTGATCATGATTTTGTTTCAAATTCAATGAGCTGTAGCAAATAATATGAACATTTAAATTAAGAATTTGAGATCATTTTCCAGTTATGGAACAACAAACTGGATGCAATAACAAAGTTCAAATTCCATTGCAACCAAAAACGTATTAGGACCTTTCTGTAACAATTTACAAATCGTCACTCAAAAATCACCTTAGAATACATTTCACTAAAGTAGATAACTGAATAAGTGGCTATGGAATGTAAATCATCTGAGATGATCAACCCTGCTATTATATACCGTTTGTCCGTTATCAAACTTTGCTGAAAGGCAATAGCTTTTTATTAGTTCCACTGTCCGTCTAGGGACAAAACACAAAAAAAAAAACAAAAGACTGTCACGTGCGTGTTATTACTTACTGAAAAAACATAAACATCCAAATTGAGAACCTCCTCCTTTTTAGGGTTCCGTAGCCAAATGGCAAAAACGGAACCCTTATAGATTCGTCATGTCTGTCTGTCTGTCTGTCTGTCTGTCCGTCTGTCTGTCTGTCTGTCTGTCCGTCCGTATGTCACAGTCGCTTTTCTCCGAAACTATAAGGACTATACTGTTGAAACTTGGTGAGTAGATGTATTCTGTGAACCACATTAAGATTTCCACACAAAAATAGAAAAAAAACAATAAATTTTAGGGTTCCCCATACTTAGAACCGAAACTCAAAATATTTTTTTTCATCAAACCCATACGTGTGGGGTATCTATGGGTAGGTCTTCAAAAATGATATTGAGGTTTCTAATATCATTTTTTTCTAAACTGAATAGTTTGCGCGAGAGACACTTCCAAAGTGGTAAAATGTGTGTCCCCCCCCCTGTAACTTCTAAAATAAGAGAATGATAAAACTAAAAAAAATATATGATGTACATTACCATGTAAACTACCACCGAAAATTGGTTTGAACGAGATCTAGTAAGTAGTTTTTTTTTAATACGTCATAAATCGTAAACCGCAATTTACCATTCATTCAATCAACTCAAAAATAAAAAAAACATTTAATTTCATAAACATAAACCTTATGCATAAACCCGGATGTTACGGAACCCTCGGTGCGCGAGTCCGACTCGCTCTTGCCCGGTTTTTATCCTTTGAAAGGATAAAAACGGAACCCTATTACTAAGACTTCGCTGTCTGTCCGTCTGGCCGTGTGTCCGTCTGTCTGTCACCAGGCTGTATCTCAAGAACCGCGATAGCTAGACAGTTGAAATTTTCACAAATTATGTATTTCTGTTGCCGCTATAACAACAAATACTAAAAACAAAGTAAATTAAATATTTAAGAGGGGCTCCCATACAACAAACGCGATTTTTATGCCCTTTTTTGCTCGATATCAAAAATGGCAACAGGTAGGCACTTGAAATATTCACAAAATACTCAGTTGTATTTTAACTTTATTAATAAATAATAAAATTAAAATAAAATAAATATTTAAGGGGGGCTCCCATACAACAAACATGTTTATTTTTGGCGTTTTTGCCTTGTGGTACGGAACCCTTCGTGTGCGAGTTCGACTCGCACTTGGCCAGTTTTTTTGAAGTTGGTTAAGTGACTCATGATATTGCCCTTTTTTGCGGATGGAAAATCATCAAATTAATGACCCCTCCCGCTCTGGGTGGAGCAAAAGGGAGTGTCAGACTCTTACTGACTAAAACCCACCCGTGTTCCTTCCTTAGACCTTTATGTTCCGGGCCAGCGGTAGCCCTTTCGGTCAATCCCGCTGACCATGATATTGTCCTTAAGCAACCATCTGGCCGTCCACTAACCCTTAAGATACAGGCCTCCTAGTTTTAGAGACAGGTTTTATATTTTTGTCTAAAAGGATTTAAAGGGGAACATCAAAGGTCAAATGTGACAGAACCTAAAATTAAAACCACGAACCTAATTATAAAAAATAAAATACACGAGCAAGAGAAAAAGTCAGACATTAAAAAGAAAATATTTCCCAATAAAAAGATAACCAGAAACAGTAAGTATCCATGCATTTTGATCTTCCATACATTTTATAGGAAGTCCATATCCGTACAGGAAGAAAAGAGACCCACATACGAAACAAACGAGGAAAAAAGAGACAGAGGATCAGTAATACGATCGTCTGATCAATTTGTAAAGAAAAAGTGGCAATACGACGACGCGGCGACGATTGTTGCTTCCGTAATAAAGAATTATTGGGTGGCTTGAATTTCACGAACATAGCTCTATTTAAAGGGAAAACTCTGCTAAATAATTACTTCAGCAGAACTCATAATATTAAATTTCTATTGAATTGCATTTAGATATTCTTTTACAGTGCCTACATACGTCTGAAATTAAACTTTCAGGCTTAAGCCTAAACATAGCATTCGTTGTCTGGCTTGATTTTTAGGATTCCGTTGCCAAATGGCAAAAACGGAACCCTTATAGATTCGTCATGTCTGTCTGTCTGTCCGTCCGTATGTCACAGCCACTTTTTTCCGAAACTATGTAAGTTGAAACTTGGTAAGTAGATGTATTCTGTGAACCGCATTAAGATTTTCACACAAAAATAGAAAAAAAAACAATAAATTTGGGGGTTCCCCATACCTAGAACTGAAACTCAAATTTTTTTTTCATCAAACTAAAATAGGTCTTCAAAAATGATATTGAGGTTTCTAATATAATTTTTTTCTAAACTGAAATTGCGCGAGAGACACTTCCAAAGTGGTGAAATGTGTGTCCCCCCTGTAACTTCTAAAATAAGAGAATGATAAAGCAAAAAAAAAATATGATGTACATTACCATGTAAACTTTCACCGAAAATTGCTTTGAATAAGATCTAGTAAGTAGTTTTTTTTTTTAATACACCATAAATCGTAAACCGCAATTTACCTTTCATTCAATCAACTCAAATATAAAAACAGTGCAGTATAGTGCAGTGGGTGCGGTGCAGTTACTGGAATCGCACCGCAACGTCAACTTCAAGGCGTTCGTGGTGCGCATACCAACATGCTACCTGCACCTGGTGATGGAAGAAAGCTTTTGGCCGCAGGATGTGGTATTCCGCCGCTTTCGCGGACAAGTGCCACCAGAAAGCACAAAGACTTAGTGCAACTAAGTGATACTAACGTAGTTATTAAGTTTTATTTACTAACAAAATTGTTACTATAATTATTATTATGTATACTTAGGTTAAGGTATGTATCTATGGGTCTTTGTTACCTGAAAATAAATGGTTTATTATTATTATTATTAAAAATAAAAAAATACATTTAATTTCATAAACCCGGATGTTATAGAACCCTCGGTGCGCGAGTCCGACTCGCTCTTGCCCGGTTATTTGTTTGCTCGGCTCCTAAGTGTCCTAACGTGATATTAAATAGCTTAGAGCCTTTCTCAAGAATTGGGCCATCAAATGCAAAAAGAAATATTTCAAATCCGACTGGCAGTTCAAGAGATTGGGGCGTCAAAACAAACAAACTCTTCACTTTTATTATCGTACATAGATAAGTCCAGGACTCCTCACGATGCATTTCCTAGTTCATCATCATCATCATTTCAGCCGAAAGACGTCCGCTGCTGGACATAGGCCTCCCCCAAGTTGGGGTGGGTTTGCCATAATCGCCACGCTTGGCAGGCGGGTTGGCGATCGCAGTATAGTATGGTGGTGGAATGCATAGAGAACGCTGCTGCCCATTCTCCGGTACGACCCTTAGTCGCCTTTTACGACACCCACGGGATGTATGGGGTGGTGATATTCTTTAGGTCCGGCACCACACAGACCCTAATTAGCTGTAAGTAAAGCCAATCTCTCGTATATCTTTCCAAGGGCTGATTTTTCCAAGGCCGGATAATTTTATCAGACAAATAATTTTGAATGTTTGACCGTTCAACCATACAAAAACTGTCAGACGTCAATTTTATTCCACGAATAAAAATTACCTGTCGATTCTGATCCGATCCAATCTGATAACTTTATTCAAGGAATAATTTTAAAAGTTTGACAGTTGTGTTATACAAAAACGTCAATTTTATTCTTTGAATAAAAGTTATCTGGCGATGAAAAATCAGCCCTTAATAGAATAATGGCTGGAACATAAGACAAAGATGTACCTATTTGTAAGTATCTCCTTTGTTCTCACACAAAACCATTTCTTACCAAATTTTCTGGTACATCGATCATTAATTAAAAGATGATTAACCGCAAAAGTAACGCTCATTATTATATAATTACTTACAATTACTCTCGACCAGTAAAATTCATATTTATTAACTTCCTAAAAATTTATTTCCAATTATCAAAGCTCATTAAAAAGAAATTGATTGCACATCTAAAAGACGATACCATAACGAAGGAAAGAAGTTCCACTCCATACTATTCGCGAAATAAACTTCTTGCAGTGGGAAACATGAAACCTCTCAATAACCATGTTTTTAATCATTATTCATTTAACCATTTCTGTACACACATTTAGACAGACAAGAAGAATGGAACAGAAAAACACGTATAATGGTGATGCTTACTTCTAATGAAATCTCTTCCAGTTTAACAGCATTTTTTCAAAAAGTATTCATTTTTTTTAGGGTTCCGTACCCAAAGGGTAAAAACGAAACCTTATTACTAAGACTTCGCTGTCTGTCCGTCTGTCCGTCTGTCTGTCTGTCACCAGGCTGTATCTCAAGAACCGCGATAGCTAGACAGTTGAAATTTTCACAAATTATGTATTTCTGTTGCCGCTATAACAACAAATACTAAAAACAAAATAAAATAAATATTTAAGGGGGGCTCCCATACAACAAACGCGATTTTTTTGCCCTTTTTGCTCGATATCTAAAATGGCAACAGGTAGGCACTTGAAATATTCACAAAATACTCAGTTGTATTTTAACTTTAATAATAAATAATAAAATTAAAATTAAATAAATATTTAAGGGGGGCTCCCATACAACAAACGTGTTTTTTCGGCGTTTTTGCCATGTGGTACGGAACCCTTCGAGTGCGAGTCCGACTCGCACTTGGCCAGTTTTTAAGTTACAGGTTGAACAAACCAACGGGTCATCTGAATCATAACTGTTGGACCGGCTAATTAACACTACACAAAAGAGAATTGCCGATATGTTGCCAGCAGAGAAAATGCCTCATATAAGTATTGCAAGAATTCTTGGAATCATACTCGTAGCACGATAATTTAGGGCCAATAAAGTTATTCGTCTCAAATTCTTTTTAACTTTCTGTGATTTTTTAAGTATCCTGAGAGGTGATCGAAAATACCATCATCCTATACCATTTTAGTTTAAATTTATGCGATGATCACAAAAAGAATCACCCACAGACACGAATAAAGTCCTCGAACTAAAAAAATATTAACTGCGAAACAATATTTTTATTGTCTGTGTGGTGCCGGACTTAAAGAATTGCACCACCCCTTACTTCCCGTGGGTGTCGTAAAAGGCGACTAAGGGTCTTACCGGAGAATGGGCAGCATCGTTCTCTATTTATTCCACCATCATACCATACTGCGATTGCCAACCCGCCTGCCAAGCGGGGCGATTATGGCAACCCCCCCCCCCCCCCCCCACCCAAAATTGGGGGAGGCCTATGTCCAGCAGTGGACGTCTATCGGCGGCAACGACGACGACGACGACGACGACGATGACGAATATTTAAATTTTTTAAATCGATCGAATTTACGATACGTTTACTCCGCGCGCGTACCTGCTATGTCCACGTGTACTCGATGTATGAATTACCATGACCTAAAGCGCGGTCACTGTCAGACTGCATAGAAAAGAAAGAGAAGCGCGATGACACAACGCTGGTAATTTATTGCAAAATGTGAAGCAATTATCTATTTAAAAAAATCTATTGTTTGGATTAAAAAATTAAAACACTAATGCTTTAGTATATTTTTTGTTATATGGCAAAAAACCACAACGATTGTATGTATATTAGTAAGGTTTTTATTGTAAAAAGAAAGTTTTTAGAGGTATCTTCACGATTTTTTTCTATTGTGTCAAATTAGTTGTATTATGTTTTCAACACACTACCTACCTAGCATATATCCTGAAGAATATCATATATTTTTTTGATTTTGATTACTGTAATCGATCATATACTTTTATTGCTTCTAAAACTTGCGTTTAGGTCCTTTAATACCCTCAACAATCATATTTCCAGAGTTAACCTTCTGTCTACTAACTTTTGCAACCAAAATACTTAGTAACATTATTTATTATCCAAATAATCCGTTTTGATAGTCAATACATCGTTCGGTCACGGTGTGTTATGTTCATAAAACAATCATTAATCACGAGAAAGTTGATATTCATTCATTTATCGCGAACATATTGGAGGATTTTGAGAGGATTACCGCTGGGTCAATGTTCAGACGCTCAGTACCTAATAAGCGATGGATCGTGTGGACGTATTGTCAGTAAAATATATAATTTATATTGTTGGGAATGAACAGTAGCGAGTAGAATCACCGGAGTCCATAGATAAAATACTACTATTCTATTCTATTTTTCTCTATGGCAATGGTGCCGATGTCGACAATTCTGCCAATGTCAAATGTGATATGAGAAAACGTGGGGGAGAAAAATACTACTAATCACGCCTATAAAAGGAGTGTCAAACTGATGACAGGTCCCTTTTTACCCGCCAAACGTTCACACTCTCAGCTGTGTCATATTACCATTAGTTTCCTCATCATTATTTTTGTGTGGTAATTATTAATATTTTTCGATTGTAGTTATTCAAATATTTCGCAGCCGTTATTTATTTTTTTAATAAAATCCACTTCTGGTTCCTAAAAATATTATATTCCCGTACTGTCACACGGACGTCATGTCATTGACGACGTCTGTTTTTCGTCCATTTATTTGATTTGATTTTATTTCAGTTTATTTTATGTGATTTATTTTATTTTATGTATGTTTCGTAACCTCGCATCATCATTTGCCTAGCCTTTTCCCAACTATGTTGGGGTCGGCTTCCAGTCTAAACGGATGCAGCTGAATACCAGTATTTTATATGGAGCGACTGTCTATCTGACCTCCACAACCCAGTAACTGGGTAATAGGTACGATACCCCTTGGTAAGACTGGTTGTCAGACTTTCGGGCTTCTGAAGACCCGTAACGAGTTTCAAAGATCCACGAATGTCAGCCGGGTGCAACTGTTTAACGTACTTTCCGAGGCACGGAGGCGTCTCGGTATGTAAAGATGGCCACCCATCCACGGACCAACCGCGGCAAGCGTAGCTTAACCTGTTCGTTCGAACCGTGCAGCTTTTATTTCTTAGCCACAAGCTCGCCCCTCATTTAATGTCTGGTTATAAAATAACAGCAACAATGTTATTGCATTATCTGGCTACTTTATCTCTCTATATTATTTCAGTGACTTGCCATGATATTGATCGTACATATCCTTGCTTAATAAAAGTGTCTAGACAGAAAAGAAAGCAGACAGAAAAAAAAAGCTACGCTTGCCGCTGTTGTTCTGTGGATGGGTGACCATCTTTACATAAGGGTACGTAATACGTTAAGCCGTTGGTCCCGGCTGTCATTCGTGGATCTTTGACAGTCGTTACGGGTAGTCAGAAGCCCGAAAGTCTGACAACCAGTCTTACCAAGGGGTATCTTATTACCCAGTAACTGGGTTATAGGGGTTAGATAGGCAGTCGCTCCATGTAAAATACCGGTATTCAACTGCATCCGGTTAGACTGGAAGCCGACCCTAACATAGTTTGGAAAAGGCTAGGCAGATGATGATGAGACAGAAAAGATAGATTATTTTTTTATTCTTGCACCAATAAAAAAGCCTAAGTAATAAAAGTAGTAAATGACTCAAAAATAGATACAAGCAAACGAACAAGGAAACATAACTTCAAATAATCATAACTTAAATTACCAAATTAATTAACAATATTTAATAAAGTTAACACTCGTACCCCGCAGCGCGCCTACCGAAATAATAATTCTTACTATTAATTTTATTACTTTAAAACTTGTAATATCTGTAATAAACTGGTAATCGGTTAAGCTTTTACAACGTTATAAGAATGAATAATAACGGGTTTTAATGAAATAGTAATTAAAGACGAAACTTGTTACGTTCCTTCATGTAACTTTAAATGGTTGTAAACGATTTTATTAATAAAATGTTTATGTTTTTATGGTTTAAGGGGCTAACAGGACCTAAACGCAAAAAAACGCAAGTTTTAGAAACAATAAAAGTATATAGTAAACAAAATAAGCAAAATATATGATAATTATTCTTCTAAATGCGAGGTTGATAGTGTGTTGAAAACATAATACAACTAATTTGATACGATAGAAAAAAAACATGAAGATACCTCTAAAAACTTCCTTTTTACAATAAAAACCATACTAATATACATACAATCATTCTGATTTTTTGACAGATTATTCTTCAAGCAACATGTTAAAACACTAGTGTTTTAATGTTTTAGTCCAAGCAATATATTTTTTTTTTTGTAATGAAACAATTGCTTCATATTTTGCAATAATTTATCAGCGTTGTGTCATCGCTCTTCGCTTTAGGTCATGTAGTCCCCTTAACATAAAGAGAAATGTCAGGTTTAGAATATAGGTACCCGCAGGCAGGTGCGACGCGACGATGCGACGCGATTCTGTTTGATTTTCCATGAAGTTTTCATAGAAATTGGTCTACCAGAGTCACGTCGCGCTTGTCTGTAAGGTGGGTGTTGGTTTTTCTATCAGGAATTTCTCATTAGCAGCCCTGAGTTTGTATATGTCACCGCATAAAGCTGTGTTTCATGCGGTGCATGTACTGAGCCAAAAAATTGTAAACACACACGCCGCGTAACATTTTACAGGGTGCGATTGTTTTGGCTTCTCTGGTGTGCAGAAATAAACAATTATTATTATTTCCTTTATTTCATTATACACATATTAGTTCATCATCATCTACCTAGCCTTTTCCCAACTATGTTGGGGTCGGCTTCCATCTAACCGGATTCAGCTGAATACCAGTATTTTACATGGAGCGACTGCCTATCTGACCTCCACAACCCAGTTACTGGGTAATACGATACCCCTTGGTAAGACTGGTTGTCAGACTTTCGGGCTTCTGACTACCCGTAACGACTGTCAAAGATCCACAAATGACAGCCGGGACCAACGGCTTAACGTGCTTTCCGAGGCACGGAGGGGTCACGGTATGTAAAGATGGTCACCCATCCACAGACCAACCGCGGCAAGCGTAGCTTAACCTGATCGATCGACCTGTGCGGCTGTTATTATTTAGCCACGGGCCCCTCTATACACATATTAGTTATATTTTTAAATATTAAGATATAAAATATATATAAACATATAAAAATATTAAAAAAAATATTATTATTATATGTGCCCGGTTGATGGCCATAGGCTCGTTCCTTATTACATGGGACTTTAAATCTTTAAATTTAATAACTGGCGAAATGTTAGTGTACTATATGTACACCTGTGCCTAACCTTTCGGGGATTACAGGTTAAGCTGCGTCAGGTAAGGTCAGTTTTTGGATGAATGACCATTTCGGTTAAACGTCGAGACCCCTTTGTGATTCAGAGAGTATGTTACACGGACAGTCTCTCCTTTGTCATAGGAATAACGGCACAGTAACTGTTTGTCTCAGCAAGTGAGTTGTGGAGCAAATGACATTCACTTTATGTAGAATATTGATAGTAAAGCGCGGTAAATTCTGCTTGCGAGATGCAGGATTTTTGCGTGACGTCAGTATGACGCGTCGTTCGCATGTGGCGTTGTAAATAATGAAAAACCAGATTGATCCCTGAGGTTCTCTGGTAAAATGTATCATTCGATTACGTCTACTTAATATTATCACACCAATATTATAAAGGCGAAAGTTTGTGACTGAGTGTGTGTGCTTATATGTTTGTTACTTCTCCACGCTCAAACGGCTAGACCAATTTTGATAAAATTTTGTATGGAGGTAGCTGACACCTTGGATTAATATATAGGCTTTTTATCCTGATATTCTCACGGGATCGACATTTACGCGGATGGAACCGCAGGGCGCAGCTAGTCTTCAATAAGAGCTTTTGCCAACGAATTCATTCCTTGAGCTTCTTCCTCAAATCCTCGTGGACAATCAGATTAGATTTTCCGATACTTTTGATATCAAATTGAATCCTATAAAGATTTGAAAGATATATAAATCATTTATTCAGTGCAAACAAAAGAAATAGCACAACATTTGTGAAGAATAGGTACTTTCACTTTCACACTAGGTGCTCGCACATTATATACAATCCATAAGGAACACTTTTTCATTGTGAAACATTGCGCAACATTTCCAAGGTACTGGCAACAATGCTGTGTGCCTTTTTGGTCACGGCGGGGACACAACATGTTCATCATTTCCTAGTAACACTGCCACATTCCATGTTGTCTGAAATACAAAGACATGTTGCAAAACTTTGTTTCCCAATCTTTTCATGTTTTTGTCTTCAGTCGTCTGTCTTTCAACAAATCAGTGACGGAACTGTTGAATGTGTGTGTAATAAAGAAAATATGCCATAACGCCTTACGTGCCATTTTCACTTACAAAAGCTCATTACAGTAATGAATTGACAGAAAACTTGTGAAAGCTTTCCCTGCAATACTGTATGGACATATTGTTTATTTTATTGTTAGTAATTACTTACATTTACCCGATAATTAATATCACAGCTAAGCATTGTGAACATAGAAATATGTGCAATCACATTAATATTATAAAGGCGAAAGTTTGTGAGTGTCTGCTTGTGTGTGTGTGTGTTTATATGTTTGTTACTTCTTCACGCTCAAACGGCTGGACCAAGTTTGATAAAATTTTGTATGGTGGTAGCAGACACCCCGGATTAACATATAGGCTACTTTTTATTCCGATATTTACACGGGATCGACATTTACGCGGGTGAAACCGCGGGGCGCAGCAAGTTTTATATAAAACGCGTGACATACGAACGTGCAACAAAGTTATAGGATGGGCTTGTTAGTCGATTCGCACGAATTTATTCCTCCGAAACGGGCGAATCGTCACTTTTACATTTTTTTTTCTATATATGTGACTCGAATAAGATAGAAGCTTTTGAGATGTGGTGTTGGCGAAAAACGCATACCATGGACCGCCAAAAGAACGAACATATCTATCCTTCATCAGCTTCGCATAAAAGACAGACTACGCTCGGTCTGTTACCGAAGGATTCTCTGTTACTTCGGTCACATTGCCAGTCGGGAACCGGATAATCTAAGAAAGTTTGTGGTGATGGGTAAGATAGATGGGAAAAGACCTCGCAGACGGTCACCTATCCGCTGGTCAGACCAAGTAACCGTCCTCACTGGTCTCTCTGTTGCGACCGCCCTGAGAGAAGCTGAGAACCGAACGAAGTGGAAGAACATCGTGCATAAAGCAACGAAGGCCTTTCAGGGACACCATCATCATCATCATCATTTCAGCCGAAAGACGTCCACTGCTGGACATAGGCCTCCCCCAGAAGGGGGGGGGTTTGCCATAATCGCCACGCTTGGCAGGCGGGTTGGCGATCGCAGTATAGTATGGTGGTGGAATGCAGAGAACGCTGCTGCCCATTCTCCGGTACGCCCCTTAGTCGCCTTTTACGACAACCACGGGAAGTACGGGAAGTACGGGAAGTACGGGGAGTACGGGGAGTACGGGAAGCACGGGAAGTATTCAGGGACACGACCTTCAGTAATGAAGTACGCGACCAAGAAGAGAGATGACTCATAGGCTTCCACAATTTGGAGATTAAGAAAACATAATTATGGTGTTCAAACACATTTATCTATACTAATATTATCAAGAGGTAAAATGTGTTAGTTCGGTTGTTTGTATGTAAGGGGTTATTCTCTGGCAGTTATCATCATCATCATCATTTCAACCGAAAGACGTCAACTGCTGGACTTAACCGTCCCCCAAGCACCTCCACTTCGACCGGTTCTGTGCTTCTCGCATCCAACGGGTTCCTGCGGTCTTCACAAGGCAGTCTCTGGCAGTCAGATTAAAAAAAAAATTTTTTGCAATGGATAGCCCAATTTTTGAGGAAGCCTCTATCACGCTAGGATCCTCCTTTTGGGTTTCCGCAGTCGGGTAATAACCCTCCTTTTGGGCTTCGGCGCAGTCGGGTAGAAAATTAGAAAAGCATTTAGAAGGATTCGCAGTGGTTCTATTCTCGTAATATTAAAAGTACTTAAAGTTTTATGGCACTTAAATCTTTAACGGGAAGTTGTGAAGTTCTCGTGCAGTAGGTATATTACACAGTTAGGTAAGACTTTGAGGAAAATAGAATATTATGATAATCAGAGGAAATGCCTGAAACACGTAAATTTTTGTACATTAATTGAGCTATAAATCATTATTTTATTGAATGTTTTTAACAGGCCCTACCCAGTTAAAAACACTCAATAAAATAATGATTTATTTTATCATTTATCATTATTATTTATCATTATTTTATTGAATGTTTTTAACAGGCCCTACCCAGTTAAAAACATTCAATAAAATAATGATTTGAGTCAAGATTCATATAAATCCCAATCTCAAGAACAAGACAAACTAATATATCAGAGGGGCGATTCTCGTAATTTTAAGAAAGTTTATCTCAGTTTCAATCTGTCAGAAATACCTCAATTTGCCTATATTTTTCACAAGTTTATGACATTAATTGTCGCTGAGTCATCTCAGTCGCGATCTCATGATCGCGACTAAATTTTGAACTTTCAAAAAACTCACGAGCACTAAAATGTCAACACTTGCGATTTTTTCGTGAAATGACAAATGCAACTTCAATTACGACAGTTTACATAAACCTATGGGTTCGAAAATACTATGGTCGTAATAACATAAAATTTAATTCAAAAATAAAGGAGAAAATTGCCTTTGAATAAAGCCAAGTGTATACATACTTATCCTCGTGACTGCACACCTACTATTTATTTTGTTTTATGCAGGACTAGCTTCGTGAAATTACACCCTCCCCGCATTCACCCTCTTAGGGGTGGAATTTCGAAAAACCCTTTCTTAGTGGATACCTACTCTTCACAAAGAACACACCCTCCGAATTTCATGTATCTAGGACCAGCGGTTTAGGCTGTGCGTAGATATTTCAGCCAGTCAGGACTTTGAATTTAGTATACATAGATATAGACTCTCTTTTCTCGTCAACTCTGCGAGTGACAATAGGCATTCAGTCTGGAAGGTAGAGATAATAAGCATTCAGTCACGAAGGTAAAAAAGAAAGCCCTGGTCAGTCAGCATTTTGTATAATGTTATCTTAACAGTAAAGATTGGTACTGTTAGGTCCAGGGTTTTAAAAGGAAACGCGCATATAGATTTTTTAGGATAAATCATTGTATTAAAATACAACATTTATCAGCCGACCGAGCTGATGTCTCCTCGCCAAAATTACGGGCCATCATGCACCATGCACATAAGATTAGTTTGGGGCCCGACCTAAGAATGAATGACACCACGATTTGACAGCTGTTCCTACTTCCAATGTGTTGTGCCCGTTCGAAAAAGCTAATTATTTTGGGTGTCTCTCCGAAGTTTCTAATTACTTACGGACGGGCCCGTATCTTCCTTGACAGACTTAAGCCGGGGTTTGCCAGTAAATCGGGAAAGTAGCTGGCATGAAAGTTACTGGCATGTACGAGTAACTGGCACACTGCGGATACATTTGCAAGTAATACTGGCATGCAAGTTGTGCCCCAGTATGCCAGTATTACCATCGCGTCGCACAAAAGTATGCTTTGGCAAGCCCTCGCGACCCCTCCCTCAACGGGCATGCAAGAAACCAGCGCTGGGGCTCTGTTTTGTATAGGGTTTTAGCATTATGCTGAGCAATGGCCGTTTTGCGTAGATGTGACGCATACTTTCTCCCAAATTGTTATTTTGTTTTATTTTTTGTTTGTGTTTTTATTTTTATGCGTCATGTTTGCCGCAAATACTTAAACGTATTTTCTTTCTTTCTTTCAAGTAAAACAAACGTTGTGCTAGCTACTTGTATGCCAGTTACAGGCATGCCAGTTAGCGTATACACATGACAGTAGCCGACACGTGCGAGGAGCTGGTATGCTAGTGTGCAATCGAACGTGTGAATCTACAATAATTCCACCAACAAGTTCGACAACTCGCTCACCATTACCAACCGCCGTATGTGTCCAGTAAACTAATATTTAACCATGTCTCAGCCCCCGCCGCGAACCATGTAACATATTGTATCCATACAAGATAACATAGTACTTTATACTTTACACAATTTACACCGTGTCGTAACGAAGGCTAATTTAATAACATGCTTAATTTGTCCTATCGTCTCTTGTTGGATGTCACGGTGTAATGGGGGGTCAGGTTTTTATGGTAAGTGTGTTTAATAGGGAAATTATGGGATTTGTGTTTTATCTTCTTGTTATGCTCGGGGGATGACTATGGTCCGTAATAGTTATGGAATTCTAGGCCATGTCCAGTAAGAGATGTCTTTCGGCTGATGATGATGATTCGAATTTTTTGGGATGCATGAAGAAGCCTCTCGTGTAGCGCAGCTTGTTCCGCCAGTTACTCAACTGAACCGAGCCCTCGGCGCATCCTGGACAGTCACACCCAACACCTTATTTGACTGGCCAATTCTTCCCTTGCAGTGAAAGGGCTAACGCCCGCCTGGATTGTGACCACCCTCCCACCGGAGTCAAGCAGCCTGCTGTGATTCGTCGATGCGTGGGAGTCCAGTGCCGTAGGCATCTTCTGGGCGCGCTCGTTCCATCATAGACCTCATCCATCGCTTTCCATCAGGCGTGATCGAGGTCAAGAGCGGGCCCAAACACCAGTAAAAAAAAATCTTTGCTGGACGTAATAGTACGTATCCTACAGCCCCGTTGGTATCATGCACAGCAGTAGCACTTGCAACTATTAAGCGCAGAGGTCCTGTTATTGGGGTTTTTTTTTGGAGCTCTGCGTGGAGCGGAAGGGAGTGTCAGACTCTTACTGACAAAAAACCCACCCGTGTTCCTTCCTTAGCCCTTTATGTTCCGGGCCAGCGGTAACCCTTTCGGACAATCCCGCTGACCCTGTTATTGGGTTCATCAATCTGAAATTTCTCAGTAGCAGCCCGGAGTCTGGATTTGTACCATATTGATGTCAATATAGGCTCGCCTCTGTTATATGGGACTAAAACTTATCTGGCAAAATGTGGCTGTAGGTACTGCAGATAGATCTCTGCCTACCCCTTCGAGGTATACAGGCATAATGATGCTAATATCACAAATCTGTTTGAGTTATTTTAGTACCTAATAAGTTTTTTTTTTTTAATTTTATTAGCACAGTGGTGTTATGATATTTTAAGATTTTTTTTATAGTCAGCTTACTCCAACTAGGTATAGTTAACCTGCAGAAAACGATTGGACATCGACAGTGCCTCTATGTCGTAGCTGTAGGTACTTAAGGGCGGTTTTCGTAGTGCTAATGTTAGAATACAATAGAATACTCTTTATTATGTACACCATATAAATTACAGACATAAAAATAGAAACTGTACAAAGGGTGACACTATGGGCGGCCTTACTGCTAAAAGCGATCTTTTAAAGACAACCTTTGGATGGATTAAAAAGGGGAAGGACCGAAAAATATTGTAGGGGGGGGGGGGGGATACTGAACTGTACTGTATGTTCCCACTGTTGTGCACCAGACTTTATATTTCTACCGTTGGTAATACATAGGTAACCCCTGAAGGAGCAGTAGAGTACAAGTTAGACTGGTAAGATTGATGAGATGTTTGTACTGAGGAGCTCCTCATTACTTTAATGTCTGCAAAGTTTCGTTTAATTTTTCATGAAGTAATTAGCCTTAATACATCCCACCTGAGTCTCTTTTTGAACGACAGTAATTACATCTGACTCACAAAAATACTTTGCCTTTTTACAAAAATGATTACAAAGAATGAAAATATGCAATAAATTGCTTAAAGAGTCTTGTAGTTTTATTAATTAACTAGCTGCGCCCCGCGGTTTCACCCGCGTATGTTTCGATCCCGTGAGAATATCGGGATAAAAAGTAGCCTATATGTTAATCCAGGGTGTCAGCTACCTCCATACCAAATTTTATCAAAATTGGTCCAGCCGTTTGAGCGTGAAGAAGTAACAAACATATAAACACACAGACACACTCACAAACTTTCGCATTTATAATATTAGTGTGATGAGCAGCTGCTAACGAAAACAAGTTGATTATTTCGTAAATAATGCTGATTTAGTACAGCTTAGTAACTTTGTAATTTTAAGCTCTAAAAGTTAATCCTACTAAAATTACAAATGTGAAAGTTTGTGAAGATCTTGGATGTTTGTTAGGTACTTAATCACGCGTAAACCGTTGAACAGATTTTGATGAAAATTGGCACATAGATAGACAGTTTCCTTTATTAACACTTAGGATACTTTTTATCCCGATATTCCCACGGGAACGAAAATTACGCGGGTGAAACCGCGTGGCGTTGCTAGTAATAGTATTACAGAAATCTCTACTCTATACTTAATTATAAGTAAGCTATATACCGTTTCTAACTCCCAGTAATTTATAGGAATCCGTCAAACGGTCAAATAAAACAAAAGCCACACGAAACAATATCAGCATAATCCGAGAATGAACCAAGAAGAAATAAACATCCATCTAATTCCGTAACCGACCACACGCGTCGCCACTGTCGCTATAGGTACTTCAAAATGTCCCATACTACGAGTGTATGTTATTTTTATACCATAACGAGCAAACTTGGAGCATTAATTAAATAAACAGTGTGTTGGTATGTTTGTTTGAGTGGTAGCAGTGAAAAATATATGAGTTTGTACAAGAGGATTAGGGAAAAAGGGTTGAGTGATTCCTTGTGGTGGTTTCAGAATGTAAACGAAAGTAGACCCTTTTTTGGGAACGAAAGAAAGAAATGTGTGTGTTCCTCATTTGTAAGACTTTTTTTTATGAAATGAAGCAATTAACTAATTGATGTGGGTATCGTTGAGATTTAATACTTAGTCAATATTGTAGAGCTATCTAAAAATGCAATTTAGTCAAATATTAAATGGTTCAATTTCAAAATAAGCCAAGCAACTGAAACCGATTGATTTGATTGATTGCATTTCAAACCGTTTACCATGCCTGTCAACTTTATGGTTGATTTATCTATTCAAAATAAATCCCAATAATTCAAAAATTTTACAAAACAAGTTTTATGATCAATAAATAAAAAATAATATTTGTTGAACATCAAATTCTGATGTTCAAAAAATATTAACAGTCATTTTCCAAATTCCTACAATACCTTAATACCTTCATATTAAAAACAATATTTATTTAAAGAACACAGCTAATTTACGAGTTACGAGACAAAACAGAACATTAATTTGTCTATGTTAGTGTTAACCCGTACGCGACGCGTCTAATTTTTAATCTTTATTGGCTATTAAGCTTAGCGTGGCATCGGGTTGTAGACAATTATTTACTGTCTGGCTACAGCATAATGCTGTTCTACTGTTTGTGTTCGGATTAATGCATTTTATAAACCTAGTACAATAACGTATACAGCTCGTTTAGGTGTTTAAAAATCTCGGAAAAAAAATACTTTGTGTTGTAATTTTAACACAAAGCAAATATATCAATAACTAAATGTCAAATTCCCTTGTATCATTTTCAAACAAACTCAGAAAATACAGGGTAGCTCATTCCTTTAAATTACAAGGGGAAAAAACATAATGTCGTTGCCAAAATGGAAGCATCGAACCGAGCTCCATTAACATGACATAAAAATACGTCAAGAACAGAGAATGTTATGACATTTGATATGACAATAATATTATTGGAACAGTTCTTTTACGAAGCTTGCGGTAGAAGTAAACTCGGAGAAAAAGCGTTATGCCCCTCTATGCGACTTTTGATTAAGTACTAGCTCCATGTAAAATACTGGTATTTTACATGGAGTGGCTGCCTACCTGACCTCCACAACCCAGTTACTGGGTAATACGATACCCCTTGGCCCTTGGTAAGACTAGTTGTCAGACTTTCGGACTTCTGACTACCCGTAACGACTGTCAAAGATCCACGAATGACAGCCGGGATCAACGGCTTAACGTGATTTCCGATTCACGGAGGGGTTCTCGGTATGTAAAGATGGTCACCCATCCACAGACCAACCGCGGCAAGCGTAGCTTAACCTTATCGATCGACCTGTGCGGCTGTTTTATTTAGCCACGGGCCCCTTCTAGTCAAGAAGATTAGCAGCAAGGTTTTGTCTCAGATCTGTTTCGCCTGGTAAGCGTAGTCATTTTCTGTTTTGACTGAGTCTACCGTTTACCAGCGGTACTTTTATACTTATCCCAAAAATCGTCTGTTGGTTCCAGTCTGTTGGATCTTTGGAGATATTCTTACCTGAAACAAAAGAAAGCATAAAATTAATCCTCTGATTTACATAGAATTACAGAAGAAATTGGAACATTAAGGTGCCACTAGTCGATATTTTTTCCATACAAATTTCGGGAGAGTATTACTCCACTATTTGACATTGTCGACCCAAGTTAAACATGATATCGTTTTGACTTATTATTAATTATGTCTGTATGGAAACAGAATAGTAAAATAAAAAACCATTAACAAGTATGAGCTAACAAAAATTCGTTTTTCTTGTTATTTTTAACGTAATTTTGTGTGTAAATAAGTATTAAAAGAACTGTAAAATCTTTAAATCCAAGTCTGTACCGACAAAGCTCAGTTACCGAAAAGTTCAATAAACTTTATTTATAATTGATTTATGCAGTAGTTTTTTCATAAAACTCGAATTTCCAAAACAATTATCGAATTTTTTTACGCGCCTATCAGTTCCGAACTGTGTTTCTGTGCATGAGAACTAGACGTTGTGCATGTAGACTAGCGTTTAACCGCTCATCACTAATACTAGCTCTGTCAGACACGAAGTCAGGTGAGACAGCATGCTTTTTGGCCATGACCACCAGTGAGTTCGAGCTCGCGACTAGTTTACTCTTATTGATCTAAAATCGCCAGCACGCAATAAGCAAGCATGGTGATCTCCCATCTCCTTTTGTCACGCAGTATTTTATGTTATCAATTTTTTTTTTATATTGGCCAACCATCAATTGTTTAAACTGTAAGGCATTTAAAATCAATTTCTACTATAATCTAGTTAGTGATTATTTTATGTGTTAACTACAGGCGATTTTTTATCACCATCCAAATTTTTACAGGCTGAAAACAACCTGAATCAACTCTGAAAAAACGAAAAAAAAAAATCTGCTGTTTAATACAAACGTTCAATATATACCTACTTGACCAAAATGTATGAAACAGCAGATTTTTTTTTTCGTGATTTCAGAGTTGGTTCCATAGTGAAAGTTGTTCATATTCATGGGTAGAATACCCTGTAAAAATTTAGATAGTGATAAAAAAATCTTCCTGTATACATTTCTCTTTCTCTTAATACTCATTCAATCCTTATATGAGCCGAGGTCTTTGCCCTAGGACAATTACAACCCAGCATTTATCACACAAAGCACTTACTGCGTATGAGGCAGTGAGGCAGGCTCATACGTTATGCCCACAATATATCATAGGCAATACTCTTAATATCATTGTGTAGGTAGCCGGTACTTATAATTTACTCGTGTATCTCCCCTGGAGAGGCTTCTTAGTTAGCCATAGGGTGTCTTGTGTGGCTGTCTGCCATTAACGTGGTGCGTCGTATTTATTGTGGATGTACACGCGAAGTGTGTTTGCGTGTTAGTACTGGATGGGTGACGTATGAAGCTGGAGTCTACTTTGTTCTATTCTATCTGTATTGCTGTGTGTAAGATGTTAAAGAATTATTTTATGAATCAACCAGCTGCGCTCCGCGGTTTTACCCGCGTAAATGTCGATCCCGTGGGAATATCGGGATAAAAAGTTGCCTATATGTTAGTACAGGGTATCAGCTACCTCAGTACAAAATTTTATCAAAATTGGTTCGGCCGTTTGAGCGTGAAGAAGTAACAAACATATAAACACACACACCCACACTCACAAACTTTCGCCTTTATAATATTATTAGGGATATTATAAATTGCATATCAAATAAATAATCGCCTATCAATACATACTCATCTTTTTTATTCTTTTTTACATCAAATAACTTACTTCACTACAAATAAACTAAATGTTTAACAAAACTCGAACTGCAAATAATTCGAAATTATACATCAATATGACATTACTTTTTGCATAATGCAATACAGTTAAATTTATTTTTGTACAAAAATACTACATACATAGCATAAATACTGACTGCACAGCAAATTTTCCATATTTCATAGCAAAATAACTATCCCAGTCGCATATTAACCAGTAAGTACAACAAAACCTGTTCATCATATTTGTCTTAATTTTCAAGAAGCCATGCTCGGCAAATTTAATGATTATTATAACAAAAAAATCTTTTGCATTGCATTATTTCTAAAAGCAGAACAAATTATCTGAAAAAAAAATAAAAAAATGCAATTATATTTTAAAATAATCATTTATTTAATACAAAATATTTGTCAATTTGTAATTTTGTAGTTTTGTAATTTAAAATTTTTTGCAATGGACAATAGCAATTTTATTTCGGAGAATTCAGAATTGTGTTGCAGAATTCGATTAATTCTGTCGTCTTTTTCCATTTTTTTTTCTTTTTTTTCCGGCGGGCGTGAAACGACCAGATTATATGTATAGAAAAAAAATTTGGAAAAAGACATTATTTTTAGCAGGCTAACAAGAACCAAATTAGCTAGACGAGGTTAATTATTTTAAAAAAATGCTTAGGTTAGGTCAGGTTAAAACTGCGACCTCCTACGCACGAGCCGAGCGAGCGAAGCGAGCGGTGCCGATGCCGCGGCAGCGGCCGGCGAGTGCCAGAAACGACTAGATTATATAGAAAAAATATGGAAAAAAAGAGATTATTTTTAGCAGGCTACCGAGAATCAAATTAGTTAGACGAGGTTAATTATTTTTAAAAAATGCTTAGGTTAGGTTAAAACTGTGAGCACCTACGCCAGAAACGACTAGATTATTATATAGAAAAACAAGGGTAGTATTTAAACGCAAATCAAAAAAGCGAAGCGAAAGCAAGACCCGCTTTAATAATTCAATAAATTACAATTTTGTATCTAATTTTATATTTTATTTGCTGATCTCATTATGTGGTAATTAATAAATAATAAGACGACTGTGACTAATAAAATGCTGTTTTATTTAGAAAAACTGCTGTAAATAATATAAAAATAGAAGCTATATCTAAAAGAAAAAGAGTTAACATGTATAATGTGCATTAAGATTATTGGCTGTGCATTGATGAAAAAGCTTTTGCTTTAGGAAAAATCGCTGTACGCTGCGAAAATAAATTGTAGTGTGTTTAGTGATATTTTGAGTTGAATATTTTGCTGTGCAATCAGTAATTTTGATGGGAATTCGGAATCTTATTGCATAGAAAAAGGATACTTTTTGATTTGCGTTTAAATACTACCCATATTATTATAGTGTGATTGCTGCTGGACATAGACCTCTCCCAGAACAATCTCCTAGATCAATTTTCATATTGTAAAAAAGTTATCTTTCTTTTTTTTAATAGGCCCGCTCATGACCTCGATAACGCCTGATGGAAAGCGATGGATAAGGTCTATGATGGAACGAGCGTGCCCATAGGATGCCTAAGGCACTGGAACCGATTTATTATTTATCTTTTAACTGATTTCACAAAATGTCGCATTGGTAGGTACGACGAAATTATCAAGCTACATATTTCTAATATAAGCTGACTTCTCATTGTACGAAAAGCCTATAAAATGCGAGGTCAGCTAAAATTGGAAATTTATAGCTTCATGTGTCGCCGTGTGTACTCTAAGCACAGCTGTTTTAATGTATGTAATACAAAAGAAGGTTAGGCTATGTTCACGATGATAACGATGCAATGTGTAAAAATCTGCAGTTTATTAAAATTATAACTTACTAGCTTCCGCCCGCGGTTTTGCCCGCGACGTATGTTGATAAAAACTATCCTATGTCCTTTCACGGGATGCATCCTATGTCTCTGCCAAATTTTATCGAAATCCGTTCAGTGGTTTAGGCGTGAAAAGGTAACATACAGACAGACAGACAGACAGACAGAGTTACATTCGAATTTATAATATTAGTTTGGAAATAATTTGGAAGCCTGAATCCATTTTTTATTTTCCCCTAAAGAACTTAGCTATAAATATTTTCTGATCCTTTCAAATAGCCTCGATCAATATTCGAATCCGGAGTTCTATAGAAATTAGACCAACATTGCAAGAGTTATGGCCAACATCAAATACTGAAGTGTGGCCAACATTGGACAGTGACATTTAGCTAACTTGACCCATATTGTATACATAGACCATAAAGGTTAATTAGACGTTGTATGTCAACAACGGCTATTTTAATTACCCTCTATATGGTAGGTACAGCACAATTCATTTATAAGTAATGTGGGCGGTACAATGAAGTGCCTCTATGTAAGGTCAACCTAAGTTATGTAGTAGCTCTTTATTTTTATGAGGTCCTAGTACATTTTATTTCGTTTTGCGTTTGCCTATAATGAAATCGATTGTATTTTTTGGTTTATTTTTAAGGGCAAAATAATGATAATTACCATTTAATTAACTTCGAAACGGTGAAGGAAACCATCGTGAGGAAACCGGCATGTTTTAGAATCAAAAATCCGAAGACATGTGACATCTAGCAACCCGTACTAGGCCCGCGTGGTGGATTATGGCTCACTCCGTCTCACCGAGAGGAAGCCTGGATCCCAGCATTAGGAACATTATAGGCTGATTATGTAATTAACTTTGAACAAAACTATCTAACTCAATTCCCATTTCATTCATTTTTTTGCCCTCATTTTTTCAGATCGCTTTTAGCGATAAGACCGCCCGTTGTGTCACCCTTTGTACAGTTTCTATATTTATGTCTGTAATTTATATGGTGTAACATAATGAAGAGTATTCTATTCTATTCCCCGTAAATACTGAATGTAGAATACAGATTTCGCTGCCCTTTTCAAAAGACTAGCCAGCAATACGTTACATCAGGCACGATTGCGATATTCATTCCGGTGAAATATGTATTCCCGAGGGACAACACAAAACGAGAAAAATATTTTAAATTTCCAATTTTTCATTGTATCCGAGAGTCGACAGCGACACCGATCTATGTATGCAGTATGATATCACGCTAATATTATAAAGGCGAAAGTTTGTGAGTGCGTGTGTGTGTTTATTTGTTTGTTACTTCTTCACGTTCAAACGGCTGGACCAATTTTGATAAAATTTGGTATGGAGGTAGCTGACACCCTCGATTAACATATAGGCTACTTTTTATCCCGATATTCTCACGGGATCGAAACTTATGCGAGTGAAACTGTGGGGCGAAGCCAGTTATACATAATTAATAGAAAGAAAATACGTTTACTGAGGCAAAAATGACGCAGGGAAAAAACACAAAAAATAACAAATTGGGGAAAATATGCGTCACATCCAGGCTAAACGGCCATCGTTCAGCATAATACTTCGACCATATGCAAGGCAGAGCTCCAGCTCAATCTAATCATCTATAATCTTCAACATAGCTTACATGAACATAACACAAAGAAATTTACCTCTTAATCCCAAAAAGCGGACAATACTTCCTACTTATTCGGCGATCCATATAAAAGATACCAAAACATATCTTTTGAATGATATAATCGTATCGTAGGAGTTCAAACCTTTGAAACGCCGCAGTCTGCGCGTGCGCAAACAAAGAGACGGTGTTCGGAGTACCGATAGCAAAAAACGTTGCGTAATAGGATGAAAAAGAGTACCGTTGCGCGTTGGTTCGTTACAGTGGGTTGTGCTGTGCGGCTGTTCGAGTCGCTGCTATTGTGCGTAAGGGCTTTGCAGACGAGCCGATGCAACGCGCGTTTTTTGTATAAAATTAAGGCTGTATAGTGGATTTAGTGTTACGCTCTGACGTCGTTCGTCGCAGAGCAGATGGCCGATGAGGCCGAAAAGTTCTGGAGTGGCGTTCGCGTACTGGAAGACGTATTGTTGAAAGGCCTCCCACAAGATGGACCGATGTTAGCGCTGACCGTCTGTCGCGCACTAAATCCAGCCTTACACTAATTCCGAAGAGGGTTTGAAAAGGACGACAAGATAAAAAAAGAATTACTAGTACTTAAAGACTTTAGTTTATCAGACTATAAGTAATTATCACACTATCACACTAGTATTATAAAGGCGAAAGTTTGTGATTGTGTGAGTGTGTGTGTGTGTGTTTATATGTTTTTTTTTACTCTTCACGCTCAAACGGCTGGACCAATTTTGATAAAATTTTATATGGATGTAGCTGACACCCTGGATTAAAATATAGACCACTTTTTATCCCGATATTCCCACGGGATCGACAATTACGCGGGTGAAACCGCGGGGCGCAGCTAGTTCTTCGATAAAAATGTGTTCAGAGTAGTTACAGAAGATTTGTCTTTATGTATTGTTTTGTTTTATGTAAGTATTATATTGTTTGATTGTATTGTATTTTTTTGTTTTGATTTATTTTGTACGTGTTGTGAACAATGTTTTTTTTAAATTCTAAATGTCGACACCATTTCATTTTTTCATCATTCCATTCCAATTTTCAGGGTGATTACAAGTCTAAAGTAAAACAAAAAATGTTTGATGTTCCTAACGTAGCACGTAATAAATGGGAAAAACGAAACTAATCAAATACGAGACATTATATCCTGCGTACCGCATTTCAATATCCGTGATGTCAAAAACAATGCTTTTACTTTTTCACGACTGATTTGGTTGAGTGTCGACGGAAATGATTTCTGCTGAAGAATATTATTTACGAGTATGTCTTTGAAAGGGACGAATAAATGCCTTTATTTTATTTCGCTAAGTTATATGTATGAAATAGTTCATGTAGTACCTAAGTTTTGTTATTACTGAGTGATTTTTCAAAACTATGTACGCTTATAGGATCGAGGTGGCTCTAGAAAATGACGCCTGGAAGGATTTAAAAAAATACTCATTACTCCGCCTATAACAACACTAAAAAGAAGGAAAACTTGTTTTTTCTGCACAAATAAGACGCACATTATAAAATATACAGGTGCGGTACCTGCTGTCTCTTTGAAAAGATCAGTAAAGTGTTATTAGGTTTTTCCCAATTCTACTCTACTAGTCTGCTGCAATTAAAAAAAAAAAACATAAAAACGCAACAACCACAAACCCTCCCGTCTGAACCACTCTTTACCAGTCGACCTCGCCCATTGGGCAACAAAACAACCTCACAATGCACTGACGCACACTGAGAGAAAAATAGATGTCAACTGACCTTAGCAAAAGTCAATGTGTACTGCCCTAATGTGCAACATAAATAGCCGTACGTTTACTATGTGGAACATACTTTTATGATAATGGATTGAACATCTTCGCTACAATACATAAGTATGTGTAACGGGACACATCTGGTCAAATTGTGAAGTTAAAGAATGTTTTTTTCGGTGGGTAATTTTTTTGGCGTTAAGTGTAATGTTGGCCCTAATGTTGGCTGACCAACATTATGTCCAATGTTTACATTGTGTAAGTAAAATAAGATTTTTATTCAAGAGATTGATGCACTTTTTGGGGAGCTGCTACTTGTAAAATGTTTTTGGATGAATCGACAACGTTTGATCGCGGTAGGTAAACCTATATTATATTATCTAATAAAAACCATGTAATTTAGCAGTGAAGCATTTTATAGCAAGGGGCACAGAGCAATAACTACACCATTTAACAACGCAGTAAAAATAAATACAGCGCTGTATTTTTCTTTTACAGATTACAAGCAATTTGGATTCCACATTACTAGTTTAATTGCCTGGATAAATTAATATTAAAGGATTAACAAAATAACGATACGGGCTTTTGATAGTCAACATAAAAATAACATCCTGTAATCTCCGATGAGTTAGACAGGGGTGTATGTAGAGTCAAGTTATAGTTTTATTTATAAACAAAGAAAAAAAAACTGGGGTTTTACTACTAACCGACGCGACGCAATGATAATATTTTTCAATGTTGTTTTCCTCAAACTATAAAATGTAAATTTACTTAAGTGTTAAGCCAAAGTCAACATCAGCGACTAATGTTAATTGCCGTTAGCTAAAATAAATACATTCCTACATAAAATTGTATTCTTCATTGTGATTTATTTTAACACTAGCTGCGCCCCGCGGTTTCATCCGCATAAGTTTCGATCCCGTGGGAATATCGGGATTAAAAGTAGCCTATATGCTAATCCAGGGTGTCAGCTACCTCCATAAAATTTTTTATCCAAATTGGTCCAGCTGTTTGAGCGTGAAGGAGTACAAACATATAAACACATACACACTCACTTTGTAGTATTAGTGTGACAGAATCTAAGTAAACAACGTTATTTTTGGGTCCATATTGGCTCACCTAAAGTTCTTTACCCGAAATTGTTCTTCCTAATGTTTGTAATCCGAATGATCAGTCTTCCTAAAATTTTTCATCCTAAAGTTTTCACTCATACTATTTGTAGTGCTACCGGCGATGTTCATAACACTCATGTTTCCGAAAATTGTAATTAATAATATCATTCATGTAAATATATTTAAGCTCCTACTGTTTTTTATCATAACGCTTTTATCCCTAAACATAATTACCATAATATTAGAAGATGATATTTATAGTTTTAATTTGAGGGTATGATTATTATTTGGGAGTATGCTTTATATAAAGCTGCGTTTCCATTATGCAAATGACTTGCATACAAGTTGCAAGTTGCATGCAATTTGTATAGTGGAAACCACAGCTTGCAAACAAGTTGCAACTAGTATGCAATTAGGTTTAAACTTGTACACACAACACTCAAGTCAGCTCATTTGCATACAAGTTGCAAGCGCATGCGCAGGTGTATAGATTATATGCAGGATTATTACTTGTATGCCACTAAAATCTTGTATGCAAGCTGCAAGTTGAACAAATTCCTGTTTTCAATTCAAATCACTTGCACACAAGTGTGACGTCATTCTTGCATGCAAGACTTGCCTAATGGAAACGCGGCTTAACGAACTGAGTTCACTTCGGCTTATGGAACCACTGTTCCATAGACACAACTCCCACACCCGGCGCTTTTTGATAGTAGCTATTTTTTTGGATAGAATAGACTCTTTTTTATATAGATTTTATATAGAATCTTTTTTAGTGTAAATTTGAAAACCGCAAAGTTCGCAAAATCATAGTGGCCGAGAAAAGAAATCCCAAGGTTTTTTTTTTATCTACAAAAATAAGTGGTTAGGCGTAGTCGACGGAGCCCCGCTTCGCGGGGGGATTTCTGTCTACAGGGTTTAAAGGAACCTAACACGAAGGGGATGACGGGGGCTCGTTCGCTCGCTTTGCTCGCTCACTCGAGCCCCCGTCATCCCCCTTCGAACCTAACCTGTCCGAGTCGGGGTGCCCCAAGTCCCGAGCTCGCTTCGCTCGCTCTTGCATCCTAAGTTGTCATTACAAATGTGTTACTTTTGTATATTATGTTGGTTACCGCTATAAATAAAATCTAAACAAAAAAAAAATCGATAAAAATAAATTTAAACAAAAAAGATATGACTTTGAATAGTGTAAAAGAGGGTTATGTTGAGAAAATATAGCAAAACAAATAAAAGTATAATAGATGTTTATTGCTACTGACATTATGAAGTTGGATGCTTCGGAATTATGAACATTAGAGGCAGAGTAGTTAGGAATTGTGATTGTTGGGATGAAAAATTTTAGGAAGAACATTTTCGGATTTCCAATTATCGGAGTTGAAAATTTAGGTGAACTTTGGCGCACCCGTTATTTTTATTATATGCGAAACCTAAATATAGTTTGTTCAGAATAAGTAACTGAATCGATTCCAATAACGTTTACCCCATGTTATATTTTGTCCCAAAAATATTTAAAAAAAGCTTAAAAAATGGACACCGAGCGACACTAAGTAGGTTATCCAATCTCCGCGCCGAACGGTTAAGTACCTAGGTACTATTATCAATGAGCGCAACAAGGCGCGGCGCGAGCGGCGCGGGTGAGCATGTTTTTGTACGGACAAACAGGTAACTTAACAATCTTATAACTTTGTGATTTTTCATGATACAGTTTTGAAATTTTGTACATAGATTCTTTACATAAAAATACTAGATACGTGTTTCTGGTTTCGCATATAGGTACTAAAAATAATGTTGTTTAAGTACACACGGCGACACATCAAGATATACATTTCCAGTTTTTGTTGACCTCACATTGGACATTGGGTTTTTCGCACAATCAGAAATCAGCTTATTCTGGTTATGTACCTAATAGTTTGATGTGTACTTTAATTTATTTATTTTAACATGGCCGAGGCCGACCTAGATGAGATGGCGAGATGATCTGGACGCGTACCGCGAGGGCTGGTTCGAGGTGGCGCGGGAAAAGAGTTCCTGGAAGGATTTGGGGGAGGCCTTTGCCCAGCAGTGGGACAGTAAGGGCTAACAAAAAAAAAAAAACAATACTGAGAGTACCTAATACAAGACTCAGGAGATGTTGGAATTGAAACAGTCAACGCCTGGAACTCTCTGCGTCTGTGTTCCCTTGCACATTTAACTCATCTGCCTTCAAAGCAAGAGTGAACAGGCATCTTCTGGGCACGCTCGTTCCATCATAGACCTCATCCATCGCGTGATCGAGGTCAAGAGCAGGCCCATTTAGCAAAAACTGGCCAAGTGCGAGTTGGACTCGCACACGAAGGGTTCCGTACCACAAGGCAAAAATGCCGAAAAAAACACGTTTTTTGTACGGGAGCCCCCCTTAAATATTTATTTTATTCTTTTTTTAGTAATAGGGTCCCGTTTTTGTCCTTTGGGCAGAGAACTCTAAAAAAGCAAAATAAAGTGTATATTTCGATTTGGTCATGTCAAGTCACCAAGGAACTGTTCCCATGGAATTTAACATGACAAGTCCGTGTAAGCGCCACTTTAAGCAGAAGGGTCAATAAGGTCAAGGGTTCTTTGGACATTTCTGGCCATTGAACTTCCAAGTGTCCGTGGCTAGGGAAATCTCTGGGGCCCAAGTCTGCTATTTTTATAAATTCGTCATTCCAACACGATCCCATTGTCATTCCATTGTCATTTTGCTAAAAGTTCGTAATCTGCTAAATTCATAATGGTTGATCATTGGTCGGTCAATGGCACAGAAATTATACGATACTCGGATCAAAGGAACTGTCAAAATTTTAGCATATTAACGCCCAAGTCAGTTATTCATTTGTTATTATGTACGAGATTACCATTCTATGCCATTTCTTTCAATGGAGTGTCAGTGGTTGACCATTGGAAAGTCATAATGACGCCATTATATTAGTAGATTACCAAACTTGTCAAAATCGATAATTATGAAATCAATGATAGACCATTCTGATAATATTGTAATAGCAGACTTGAGGCCCTGGTTGAAGAATATTTGCAACTTATTGGCAACTAGCTGTGCCCCGCGGTTTCACCCGAATAAGTTTCAATCCCGAGGGATTATCGGGATAAAAAGTAGCTACCTCCATACCAAATGTTATCAAAATTAGTCTAGCCGTTTGAGCGTGAAGAAGTAACAAACAAATAAACACACACACACACCCTCACAAAATTTCGCCTTTATGATATTAGTGTGATATCTACTGCCTCGTGGGTCAGGTCTAGTGGTCGCAAGCGCTCCTGCTGAACATGAGGTCTTAGGTTCGATTCTCAGGTCGGGCGGTGTTATTGGATTATTCAATTTTTTCATCTGGAATTTCTCAGTGCAGCTCGGAGTCTGAATTTGTGCCTGGTTGATAGCAATAGGCTCGCCCTCTATTACATGGGATGAACCATAATAAAACATGGTTGTACTAAAGGTACATCTCTGCCTAACCTTTCGGAGTATACAGGCGTGATGTTATGTTAGTGGCAGTATAGATAATTGAATTACACTAAAAATAGAGCGTATAGTGCTTGAATTTTCGACCTTCACAAAATACTGGCCAGTTGATCCAGTGCACATTCTTTCCTTAAAAGGAACAGGGTGTGTCCAATAAATAAAAACAACAGACGATCAGCCACCACACTGTACAAACAAAAACACTGCCATTACTATAAACATACACTGGAGGCCACAAAAAATGACTCACGAATGCACCATAACATACGCCGTACACTGCCGGCAACTGGAACTGGTACAAATGCGTGCAACTCAAAGCATTGGAATGTCAACGCGGGTGGTGATTGACAATTGACCTTTTAAGGAGACGCTTGAACATCAGTGTAAACATGACCCGAGGTTTGTCTGAAGGATTTAGAAAAGTAAGTATGGGCTTGGTAAATAATGTGAGCGTGTTGTAAATGGACATGTATAAATTGGCGTTTGTGAATATTTTAGGTAGGGTATCGTCGTTTCAGCCAATAGACGTCCACTGCTGGACATAGGCCTCCCCCAATTTTGGGGGGGGTTTGCCATAATCGCCACGCTTGGCAGGCGGGTTGGCGATCGCAGTATGGTATGATGGTGGAATAAATAGAGAACGCTGCTGCCCATTCTCCGGTAAGACCCTTAGTCGCCTTTTACGACACCCACGGGAAGTAAGGGGTGGTGCAATTCTTTAAGTCCGGCACCACACAGACACAGGTAGGGTATATTGCAACTATTTGGCGTAATATTTCAGTGTTGACCCTCGAAAATGTGTGACGATTGTATCCGGACCATACACGAAAGTCATAAGCGTAATATGGATTATGGATGTGTGGTAGGTTACCACAGATAAAAAAAAATTATGTCGCATTTCTCGCGAAATCTTCATAGAGTTGCTATACCTACCTATCAAAGGGTGTCGCGATGGAGTTGCGTGATAAATAAGAACTACTTTCGAAAATCATACAGTGGTGACTTAATTTGTGACTTCAAAAATTATGTCGTCAACGCAATATTTTGGATTTATTCAATTTACTTACTTATCACTTTTAAAAAAAAAAACAAGAAATAAAGAAACATTGTAATTCCACCCAGAGTCCCAGACACAATAAAACCATTTAGTTCTAAACACACACAAACAATAAAAAGCCTATAAAATAATAACTCAAAAATTATCTACGCGTGTCCCGTCGCCATTTTATGACCCCTTTACTAGGAAAACATAAAAGCCGACTTGACCTTAAAGAACGTCAAATTAACATTCAAAACTCGCGCGCATTCCTTTAGAAGAAAAAGTTATATGTGTGCGGCCAGCAGCCTAGGATTGTAAAAAGCTGGATATGAATCATGTAGCTTCTGTATTCAAATTTTTGACATACACTCAACTTCCTTTGTAAAATTCTTGAAGAAAAAGTTATATCTGTATGCAGGATTCTAAAAGCTGGATATGAATCATGTGGCTACTGTTTTCACATTTTTGACTTACACTGAACTTTTTTAAAGCAATGTCTTTTTTAAAGCAATTCTAAATAAATGAAGCAATGTACCGTAATGTGGTTAGTTCAAGACTTTGTATGCCTATAGGCAGTTAAGTTTTGCTTGTAAAGGTTAGATTCCAAACGGGACTGTTGCTAAATATGTGAGCGGATGGTGCTATGTAAGTACCTACGGGAAGTATTTATCCTTGTATGGATATTTATCGCGCATACTGATATTAAAGACCAAAGATTTTGGTTCTGTAATAATTTACGTGTCTAAAATCTGGCTTACTCTTTTGAAGTCAATGATGAGTATATTATTTTCTAGATTAGTATATTTCCTTACTTCTAGGTATATCTCAAAACGCTGAAGGAAACCGGCATGTCCTAGAACCGAAAAATTCGACATCTGCAAACCAGCACTGGGCCCACGTAGTGGGGTCATTCAAGTACCTATTACGTAGGTAAGCACTACAGCGGGGCGGGGGGGGTTTGCTTTGCTTATTTTTGATGACATGGGGGATGGGGGGTCTGGATGGGGGGTCTGGTGATTACGTCAGCAGCATTTATTTTTTTACTTTTTTACGGATTTTCTACAAAAAGTCGATTTTGGTTTGAACACATGGCAACCCTACTTGTCTATGCTTGAAAACGAAACGCAAAGAACTTCTGCTCATGAATCAATAAAGACACCAGAACATTGAAAAATGCATGTAGGTAAGTACAATTTTTTCGTAAGCATGGGGGGGGGGGTAAGAGCTTTGCTTATTTTTGCTGACGAGGGTTAGGGGGCGGTTAATTATTGCAAAAATCTGCTTACGTAATACTTGAACGGCCCCAGTCGATTACGGCCCACTCCGTCTCACCGAGAGCACGCCGGTGTCCCAGCAGTGGGAACGTTATAGGCTGATTATTATGTACTAGCTGCGCCCCGCGGTTTTACCCGCGTAAATGTCAATCCCTTGAGAATATCGGGATAAAAAGTAGCGTATTTGTTAATGCAAGGTGTCAGCTACCCATACAAAATTTTATCAAAATTGGTCCAGCCGTTTGAGCGTGAAGAAGTAACAAACATATAAACACACACACACACCCCCACATACTCACAAACTTTCGCTTTTATAATATTAGTGTGATATGCTACAACAATGCTCGATTTTCACTCTAGTCGAGTCCACAAGATCACAGACGCACACGGTATGAATAACCTTTAGAACATCGTCATAAGGTCCGATTCAGTATTCAAGAATACGCAGAGCACATGTGAGTTATGAATACAGTGACGTCATTGGCGGCCATATTGTTTGCGTGCACTGTACGTCACGCTTAGCCCTGCCACACACTGAGGTATGTTAAGATTTTTTAATCTTTTGTTGATCTTAGAGTTGGCTAGTGACGTAAGGACATCTTCCATCCTATACTATTCAAGTTGGTAATATTGTTATCAATGAATGTCCTCCACGTGTGTCTAAATTATAACTCCGGAAAAACTTGGGTAGTCAGCCCTGCTGTCAATTTGCTGACTGGCCAATGTTTCTACTATGGCAAGAACCTATTCTTATATTTGGAATACAAGTAGGTACTTAATCTACTTTTTACGTTGTGTATTACGTTCCGGTAGTAGGTAGTGCCACGTAAAAAACACCACTGAATAAAATTAGGAAAGTTTTGAGTTTAGCTAAAACTAAAATATTTTATTCACAAACAAACAAGATCACTGTTTTTGTCATTATAACCTCAAGAATCCCACCAACTTGTAATTACATTATTACACACACAATAGACTTTACACATTTATTTCGTAATTGCACGACTAAATCTTCTTGCAATTCAGCCAGGCGTGATGAACACCGCATCAGCCAGTCTGCGGCTGGCTTTACATCAAATCTACGTACGGCATACAAGGTCGCGGTGTTAACCAAACAATGTAAGTAATCACAGATTTTGTGTAAATGTCTCTGTTTGTTGTAGTTCTTGTTTTATGTTTACATACATGTGTGTTCCACTCCTAGACAAGTGATATGAAACTAGATTTTTCCAGCGTCTTCGCCTGCGTCAAGTCGGAAATTATCCGACAGGAACGTATTAGCGAGATAAAAAGGAAAACAAATCTATGTGTTAATTCGGCATCATATTTGTATGGATCGAAATAGGTAGAGCTGTTTTATGTACTTGCCATAGGTTAGAATAATATGGATATTCCCTTTTAGTTACGAAGTTAAGTTTAGTTTCGAAGTTACTGTTGGTAAACAATTGAATTCTAGTGGCGCAGAAAGAGACAAAAACAGGTGTGTCACTCTAGCGACAATAAAATCCCGTAAAAATCCCGTAGTATCAGTCGGAATCCCGTGGAATATCCATATTAACATCAATGTTTCCGGACAATGAACCTAAATAGCTCTACATATTCCGATCACTGCATATTTGAGTAACACACTATCAATCTCAATTTTATAATAATTTTGAAGGATATTGCTGATCCATTGCCTTATATGTTCGCAAACGGTCTCTGCTCAACTAAGTAAATAACGCAATGTATGTTGTTGAAGTGTCAAAATAAAAGCCGTTGCAACTGATGGTGTATTACGCAATTACCTCACGGGTAACTATCTGTGTGCCAAATTTCACCCAAATCCGATTAGCCGTTTTTGCGTGTTTGAGCATTGATTGAGTAACAAACTCTGTCTAGCCTTTTCCCAACTATATTGGGGTCGGCTTCCAGTTCAACCGGATTCAGCTGAATACCGCTACAACCCAGTTACTGGGTATTATGACACTTCTTGGTAAGACTGGTTGTCAGACTTTCGGGCTTCTGACGTCATGTAACGACTGTTATAGATCCACGAACGACAGCCGGGACGTACAGACGCCAAGCACATCAAGCTACCCGAAACTGTCAAATTTTCCCAATCAACATTGAACCTTATGCTTTAGCAATAAAGTAGTAAATCTATTAAAGAAATTTGACAGATTGTAGTAGCCTGATGTGCTGGCGTCTGTACTTTCCAAGGCACGGAAGGAACTCGGTATGTAAAGACATTCTATAATTTTATTCTAACACACCCAAATATCATAGCAATTCTTGGCAATATAAATAGGTAGATAGGTATTTGTTAATATAAATTCGTTCCAATTTAAAATTACAATTTTCGGTACCAATCAACTTCGAGTAATTTGTTAAATTAATGAAATCAACTCGGTTCACGAGTTTAGATGAAAAACTGATTGCTATATTTAAATTCAAATTATTTGCTGTTACAAAACTTTTTATTAAAGTAACTAAATTATTAACCAAGTTTTATTATATGTATTGTATTGCTGCCACCCATCCCAAAATTTGATTTTTTCTATTCATATAATTTTTACTACCGAGATACTAATAGAGAAGTACATAAGGAAGAAAAACACATGTTGCGCCGACCCCAAATAAATTGATATATGGACAGGAGATTCTTCTGCCCTTATACCTCCTATTGCTTCTACCTCTATCATTAATTCACCCTTCGCCACCGGTAGGTATATATAGCAAAATACAGCATTGTAAAGGAATACGTTATTATTCCCCTGGTTCATGCAACACTGCTGTTTTTTTTTTGTTTTTGTATAGGAATGAATGAATATCGTTGAGAAATCCCTTGTGAGCTAAATTCCTTGGAGAAAACATCGAGTGGCTCGTTCCATATTAAACTTCCTTTTTATATACACAAGGGTCCCTCAATATTACCTATGGATTATTATTTTATTGTTATTTTTTATGAAGAAAGCAGGTATAGAGGTGTGAGGAACAGGGTGTAAAGTTCACTTATACTCTATAGAAAAGGGAGGATCCTGGTGTTGTGTCGGCCGTTGCATCTGTGCTAGTTGCGCGGTAAACTCTGCTTGCGCGATGCAGGATTTTGCGTGACGTCAGTATGACGCGTTGTTCGCATGTGGCGTTGTAGATACCTCTACATCGGTATCTCATTGCAGAGAAATTAGGCATCTAGGTTTGAAACCACGAAATAACAACAAATACTACTACTACTTTGACCTACAACTTGTAAGTTGCAGCTGTTACCACTTGGCCAAAAAAAAAACTGTTCTCGCTTAGATTACATAACATACCCAAGGAACAACCAAGATACATACGATACACCAAATTAACTTAATGACCTTCTCTGTACAGCATTAACTTAAAATTAGATACACAATCATTAACCAACTTGTGCCTGTCCAAACTTGCGACGGTAAAAATAAGGCCCGGACCGAGTTGCGACATGTCGTAGGCGGTCGGTCGCCAGATGGCGAAGTGACGAAATCGCTATTTGTCTCAGAGACTGCATTTTTCAAATGCATTGCAGTGACCGCACGAAGATTGCCGAAGTTTGACGTATTGACAGCTGTCAACGATGTCATATTTGAATTTAGACTTGGTTTGTAATGTTATGTAATGATTTGGTTTTGCGATAGCGTTGCAATGTTGCTTCAGTAATTATATACCTACTTAAATTTAATAAACAAACAAAGATTAATTTTCCAAATCCGTCTTTCAAACAAACACCATGACTTTCAAACGTACAACAAATCCTCTTTCAAACAAAATTTTTTTTTTTCTATATACATAATATGACGGAGTTAAGCCCGAACTTACATACATAAAAAAATATTATAAACATCCGTATTGAGAACCTCCTCCTTTTTTGAAGTCAGTTAAAAAGGATGTAAAATCAATATTATTCGCCTTTCTGAAACTATTACTAAAGTGCAATATTTAGGTATAAAAGTGAGTCGATCAATTCACATCAATAGAGATAGCGAAATAAACATTGATGTTGAGAACATGAATTTGTGAATGTGAACATTTTGGTCAAGAGTGACTCCCGAGTCATATTTAAGTAGGTACAGCACATCAAGCTACTGCAATCTGTCAAAACTTTACCGCTAAAGCATAAGGTTCAAAGTTGAATGGGAAAATTTGACAGTTTCGGGTAGCTTGATGTGCTGGCGTCTGCACCTAACGTACTCGTTGGGTGTAGTGGTCGCACGCGCTAGTGCTGAGCTGGGTCTGGATTTGATTCCTAGGTAATTTAATTTAATGGTGGATTTTGAACTTGTCATAACAATGTAGGCTGCTCCAATCCGTTTGTTCGAAATCCTAAAAATTTAAGCGAAACAGGCGGTAGTCAGAGAGAACATAACAGAATTTATGCAACACGCCAAAACATACCATTTTTCACTTGTTTAAAAATAAAAGCCTTTAAAAACTTATAACAACGTTGTCGGACACACGGTACTTTTGAACAGTTAAAAATTGTGTGTTGACCGAAAATAAAACAGAAAAGCGTTTTTATGAATCTTTTAACTTTTTAAATCGGAATGAGGTTTTATGCAGTTTCATATATAGGTACCTAATGATTCGCGCTTGTGTTTTGTTTTTTTTTCTGCATTTGAAAAGCTTACATTTTTATTCGATTTTCGATTAGACTATGATTATCCAGACAAAAAAGTGAATTACATTACAGAAATAAAAATACTATTATGAAGCTTTCGTAATAAAATATTTTGTTGCTTCATTTTAAAAAAAAAAAAGTCTTTTGAATCTTCGATCATAGAATTTGGCCGGATTTTGCTATCATCATCATAATTTCAGCCACTGCTGGACATAGGCCTGCCCCAAGCACCTCCACTTCGACCGGCTCTGTGCTTCCCGCATCCAGCGGGTTCCTGCGGCCTTCACAAGGTCGTCAGTCCAGAACCTTGCAGCCCCATCGGCCATCTGTTCTGCGAGCAATATGGCCTGCCCACTGTCACTTAAGTTTGGCAATTCTTTAGGCTATGTCGGTGACCTTGGTTCTCCTGCGGATTTCTTCATTTCTGATTCGATCACGTAGTGAAACTCCAAGTATAGCCATTGCCCTTTGGGTGACTTTTGGCCTTCTAATAAAGCCCATTGCGAGCGTTTCAGTGCCATGGGTCATCACTGGCAACACGCACTGGTCAAAGACTTTGGTCTTGAGACATTGCGATACCTGTGTGGGATTTGCTATGCAAAAATATAATATTTACTTATGGTAATTATTTGAATATCCTAATAAATGTCGCCACCATTGATTCATAAAACGTACGGCAATGCTGCATTCTTTAAGAACGCAAAAACATTAAACGCTAAAACCATTAGCTTACAAGAAACCACATGCTAACATAAATCAAAACTACTGACGACTTTAGCAGACAGTGCGACAACTTATGGCGAAGTGATTATTTTCGCGTATGACCCACCGTTAAGGTTGCCCACAATAAAATCCGAGAATAAACGGAACGATAAATCACATAGCAATTCCAAGAGCGGTGTTACCAGTTGCAAGCCATAAAACCTAATTGAATAATGCCAAGCGTTTGTTAGCCGAGATGGGGGTAATAAAAAAAAAGAAAAAAAAAGTGTAAGCACGACCTACGTTTTGAGAATTCCGTATAAGGATACGGGTTACTGCAATCATTGAAGGTATAGTAAAAGTGCTAATGTCCTCCAACATTTCAAATTGATTTTATAAGAATGAAGACCTTGCTTTAAAATTAAAATCAAGCATCATTACCAAGACAATGATGATTAGTTTGATAACAAACTTTTTTTTCAACAACTCAAAATTCCTGGAATTTTTGGGGGAGGCCTTTGCCCAGCAGTGGGACAGTATAGGATATATAACTCATAATTTTATTAATGTGATATCCATGAATTATGAGTTTATTTTTTTGTCTTACCAAGGGGTATCGGTATTCCTCAGTAACTGGGTTGTGATGGTCAGATAGGCAGCCGCTCCATGTAAAATACTGGTATTCAGCTGCATCCGGTTAGACTGGAAGCTGACCCCAACATAGTTGGGAAAGGCTAGGCAGATAACGGTGACTGTCCCATTGCTGGGCTTTCCCAACGTCATCAAAAAGATGTGCCAAAAAGTGCAAAGTTGCACCAACCTTCTCCCTTTGAAGAGCTCGATTTCTTTTACTTAGCTTTAAAAAATATGAGGATCTGTTACCTCATAAAATAACTATAAATATTTTCACCAAGGTATGCGATGCCGACAAGGTATTTATCGAGTCGATTTCTCGGGTCGTTGCGTTGGCATAACCTTGTAACAGCGGGGCTGAGACCTTTGCACAGTATTGTTACCAATGGGAAATTCTGGGATTGGGTTATTATAGGCTTGCCACACACTCGTCGAATGGCATGGGAAGTAACGAGGAAAGGAGGAAGAGACGTAGAGTGCTAACATTACTCGTCATGTCGGACGTCATGCTCCTCGTCATGCCCATTGATTTTTTTTTTATTCATAGGAACGGCAATAAATTGTGTGATTAATTGCGCGAATAGAGCAGTGTGTAGGCAGAGAGGGCAGCATCGTGGCAGTGCGAGGAGCAGAGTGATGAGCAGCGCGAGGAGCATAGTGTGCAGTGTGTGGATGACCATTATGATTGTCGACAAACGTGTGAAGTTTTGAATGGTTATGTATTTAGATTTAGAACATCGTTGACTTTGCATCGTTATGGTGATCGACGAACGACCGAAATTCTTAGATAATTTACATGTACTTATTTCCAGTTAATCAACTATCTACTTCAGTGTTATGTAGTCAAGGTTGATTTATAATTGACATTATAGAATAAAAAATAATCAAAATAATTTTCTATTGCAGTGGAATTTGAACTTTGTCATGTATGACATTGACTTTGTATTCCCAAAAATTTATAATTGTCTGTGATTCTGAATGCAAATATAGATTAGGAACACTATTGAGTTGGTCACGTCTTGTATTTTTCCTTGCGATCTTTTTTGTTTTTGAAATCTTATTGGTCGGTTCTTCTTCAATGATGTGTGATATGTCTTCAGCTTGTTTAATTTGATAAAACTGAAGAAATCTTGATAAATTGATGGCGCCAGCATGTAAATGAACAAGCGTGGTGATGATGATCAATGCTCGTTCCTTATTTAAGCAAGTATTTTAAGCACAGTAGGACTAATTACTGACTGTACCTACTGCTTTTGTGAAACCTTGCTCTAATTCCAGGTACAGATTAGTGAAATGTTACACAAATTATCCGTCTTAATTTAGGCAATATAACATGAAGTGTAACACAACAGCTAGGGGAATTTGTTTCATCATGTGTACATGTTACAATTCAGCAATTTGTCCCCGGCATTACCTTCTTAAGGTTTTACGATTATGTATAAATACTGGTTTCTGTGTTCTTGTTACAATTCCTGCCCACGTAATATGACTATCATCGTGGGAAAAAATCAACACACATCGTGTTGCGCATCGGATTTCCTTTATTGTGGCAAAAGTTGTAACAGATTCTAAACGCATGTTCTTTCCTCTCTTATCTTTATGACTAGAACCTAACACGACGTGCAGCTTTCATGTCTGCTCATAAAAATAAACCGGGATCCTCAAACGATGTACCAGCAGTAATTCTGATCTTGTCCTTAGCAGTAGGCCCATGTTCAGCAATTGAAGTTTACGGAATGATTGACCTAATCATATCTAGAGGATGCTCTTTATCCCCTCTATTATCTGACTATATCAGAAGGATGTGCAGCAGCACGCTTGTCTGCTAATAACAATAACCTGGGATCACCAATCCATGAACAAACGACGACGCATCAATACTTCCCAGTATATGTTGACCTCGCATAGTATGGATTCTTACAATGATAGGTCATCTTATACTGGAACTGTATAGCTAGATGTATCATCGTGCTTACCGGTAGTGTGATTGAGATTGTTCTAAGCAGCAGACTCAGGTTTAGCCATAAAAGTTTACGGAATAATATGGTTGTCAAGTTTCGCTTCAACATAGGGAGTATATTTGTCAGATTTTGCACGATGCACTCAGGAAATGCTTAGAAAAACAATATGTTTCATAGGAACGATATCCCAGGTCGTTGCGTCCGCCATAACACCTTGTAAAGGCTATCCGACTAACTGGACTTTATTTTGTTTAGTAGCATCTTGGGCTGTTTAGTTCTTTGTTAATCTAGGCAAGATAGGATGAGCTTTTGCGTGGGTAAGGCCGGGATTGTTAGACCCCGGTTTGGCTTTGGTTTAAGTGCATTTTTGGGTTGCTGTCGTGATGCTGGCCTTTGGAATAGCAAGTTCTATTAAGATTTTTTTTTAGCCAGGCAAAATTCGGTATGCTGAAAATTTGTTATCACAAGTTTTAAATTTTTTTTTAAGGTGCTGTTCATTTTAAACGTACTAATTTACTGTTAACATAAAGGGGAGTTTAGGCGAATATTGGCAAAAGTCGAAAAAATCAGCAGTCTAGGGGTTAGTAGTAGCGTAGTCACGCATTTTACTTTATTTTTATCTAAATTATAGGAAAAGTAAATTCTGTACCGTACCAACGGCATCACGGAGAAATCATTCCGGACTTGAAAATTATGAGATTATTAACCAGATAAATTAAAAATGTCAATTACTGTAACACAGAAGCTCACTGGACTGTATGATTACAATTATTCTCATAACCTTCTTTCCCTCAATTTATCCCGTCATTATCCTCGATTACTATACCTAATCTAATCTCTTAATGTTCTATAGAGTCGTTCCATTTCGCGCTCTGCTGCCCCTTCCTTGCACCAATGGCCTTAAACTGGCTCTCAAACGGCTGTTTGAGGCCTTAAACTGGAATTTATGACAGTTAGGCCCATCGCCCCAAGACGCTATTCAAAAGTACGATGTTACAAACTCAAAACATCTATGTGTGGCCAATACAACTATGTAAGTTGCTAGAATTGGCCTCAAAGGACATGATTTCATGAAATAGTTAAAGCTAACTTGAACTAAGAGAATTGTATTGATGATGTTATGATTATAAATTCTATAAATACGTACAGGCGCGAATAATATTTTACACAACCTCATATCACTTAACATGACGTAACATCACACCTGTAATCCCCAAAAGGTTAGGCAGACCTGCTAGTAGTACACCTAGTACTGAACTGCAAGTTGCAAAAACGTAAGAAAAATTGAATTTCGCAGGCTTTTGCCTTATCTAGTTTGTGATTAGTTGTATCGTGTATGAACCGCCACTGAAATACTAGTGCTGTGACATTCTGGCTACTCATCGGTGGTTTGATTTTGTAACACGTTACTTCCGACTATAATAGCGTCATGGACGATGGGCTTTATTGTCTGTGATCGCATAAAAATCAAATTTAATGTAATTTATTACGGAAGACTTTCTGGAAACCATCTTTGTATATTCTTATGTTGTTATGAAATCGTTAGAAGTTATATGTATACAACAACGTTAAGGTTATTTTATTAGATTGTCAGTCAGATTGCTTACACTGTAATCTCTGAAGTTGATATTGAACTGTTCAACACATTGTTATATGCAACTTCAAATCTCAATTTGACATGAAAAATTAGGCTTTATTTTAAACCTAAAATTGTCATATGACCCAAGCAAAGTGTAGGATATAAAGATGCTTAACTTGAACTTCTAAATGATACTGATTACGAAACAATCAATCCTGTATCATCATCATCATCATTATTTTAGCCGATAGCCGTCCACTGCTGGACATAGGCCTCCCCCAAGCACCTCCACCTCGACCGGTTCTGTGCTTCTCGCATCCAACGGGTTCCTGCGGCCTTCACAAGGTCGTCGGACCACCTTGTGGGAGGCCTTCCAACGCTACGTCTTCCGGCACGCGGTCGCCACTCCAGAACCTTTCGGCCCTATCAGCCATCTGTTCTGCGAGCAATGTGCCCTGCCCACTGCCACTTAAGTTTGGCAATTCTTCGGGCAATCCTGTATCATACTAAAACATAATTCTCAAAGTACCTGATGTATCGTTTGCGAAATTAACAATGCATGAAAACATTTCAAAGATGGGCCCGTCAGCTCGCCACTGACATGTACCTAAGGATTTGGTTATCATCAGAGTTATTTTAAAAAGATTATTATAAATATCCTCAATAACTTACTACACCTTTCGTAACCAAAATGACAGGTTAATATAATAATAGCAGTCAATTTGGGCTCACAAGAATAATTTGTTTGCTTTTGAGAGAAACCTCAAAGATTACCGTCGGCCATTTTGAAGTGCAAGCGAGTTTTTGTCACGTAAAAAAGTGTTTAAGGCAAGTAGGTTAAGTAAGTGAAGTTTAAGTTGGAAACTTAAAACTCTATTTGTGGCTTGCTTACCTACTTTAATAATTTGAGATTTGGTGTTTTTGTGATGAAATTTTGGTAGGTAAATATTTTTTTTGTTCGTTTAAAGTTTTTGGCATTGGAATGGAATTTGCAGCTATTCGGGAGAAACGATAGTAAGAGTACAAGTATTAAGGAAAATCATTACTTACTCAATTTAATTAGTCTGTGTGGTGCCGGACTTAAAGAATAACACCACCCCATACTTCCCGTGGGTGTCGTAAAAGGCGACTAAGGGTCGTACCCACAGATATAGATATACGGGCAGCAGCGTTCTCTATGCATTCCACCCCGTACTATACTGCGATTGCCAACCCGCCTGCCAAGCGTGGCGATTATGGCAAACCCCCCCTCCCCCTTTGGGGGAGGCCTATGTCCAGCAGTGGACGTCTTTCCGCTGAAATGATGATGATGATGATGATTACTCAATTAAGAAAAAAAATGTGAAGAAAGTAGACATTGTTGTTATTCTAAACAGACAGTTGTGCTGCTGAGGAGTTTGTTGCGCCACTTCTTCTCCCCAACGAAAGCACTAGGAAGTAGTGAAGAGTGGGCGTTTTGGGGGACTGTCTTACGTAATTTTGAGGTTCGAAAAGTGCTGATTATCAGCCTAATTTGAATAAATTTCTTTAGATTTTGGGTTCCGTCCAATAATGATAATTATCTATGTCATCTTGCATGAGAAATCCCAATGTTTGACAACATTTTGACATAATGTATGCATAAAATAAACGAATTTATGTCAAAACCTCTGGGTTTTGTGAAGTATTATTAATACTCTGGCAAGGAACTGGTAACTACACACGCTGGTAGCAGAAAAACATCCATAGGTATGTATTAACACGCATAAAATGCGCAAAAGACCGAAGAGAGTTAAGGCGCAGGGCAAAAGGCTTAGCGTGCTTTCCGAGGCACACCGCTAACTTCCAAACTCTGGGCAGTTACTAAGAAATTCTCGATGGAAAAATCCAATAACACTGCCCAACCCGGGAATCGAACCCAGGACCCTTCGCTCAGCAGTCGTGCTTCCGACCACGATACCAATGGGGGGCAGTCAACTTAGGGCGTTGACATATAGTAGTTACTTAAAGACGTTATTCTGCAACTTAGTATTTATAAGAACTCGGTCAGGTAATAAATATAAGTATGAAATAAAACTTAATATCGAACAATCGAGGCCGGATTTACTGTCCAAATTCTCAAACTTTTATTACTTTTCACACTTATTATTGGTTACCTTCAAAGTAACTTTCTTTATGTACGACGCCAGCACATCAACCTACTACAATTCGTCAAATTTCTTTAATAGATTTTCAACTTTATTGCTAAAGCATAAGGTTCAAAGTTGATTGGGAAAATTTGACAGTTTCGGGTAGCTTGATGTGCTGACGTCTGTACAAAAACCCAAAATGTCATAATCGGACGCTTAATATATCTTTACTTCGAAGTTGAATAATGATGTGGTCGATAACAGGATAAATCTTTCGATTTACACTGCTAACAACAATTATTCAAACTTCTGAACCAACTCATTTTAAAAAGCCGGGGCTCTCTCGTATAGGGTCCCAGCATTATGCTGAGCGATGGCCGTTTTGCGTAGATGTGACGCAAACTTTCTCCCAAATTGTTATTTTATTTTTTGTTTATGTTTTTATTTTTATGCGTCATGATTGCCGCAAATAAACGTGTTTTCTTTCTTTCTTTTCTTTCTGAAAGCGGTTCACAGTAGGATCATTTTTTTGGAGAATGGCTCTCTTGAGTCTGCCTTCAGAGAGCCATTCTTTTAAAAATGGTTCTATGTCGTTGACAAAGCAACGCGTTTTTTCGTGTGAGCATCACTACAATCAATTGGTGATTTATTTTGTAAAAATCTCACCTAACTTACGAGAAATGACCTTCAAAAGAGCTGTCATTCCACTTAATGCTAGGGACTGACACTATTGACAAACTCAAACTCAAAGCATTTATTTCAATCAAACCATTTACTGGCACTTTTGAATTATCAAAATTAAATAGTCGGTCAGTTAGTCAAAAAGTTGATCTCGATGGAGATCTCTAAGGAGAAGAACGGACAAGAAACTCCAAGGACACCATTTTAAATCAAGATATTACAAAATCCTGGGTACATTATTCTTGTTGCTTCTTTATGTGACAGGTCACATCAAGCTCTTAGTATTTAGATCGACTGAAGTCTACTTAAATAGATACTTACTTACTTGTTTCTTCTTTTAGACTCTAGAGTCCAAATGCTTGGAAGACGTACTGGGCCTTTAAAGAACACATGAAAGGTAGTCTACCTATATCACTCAAAAGAAAACTCATCGACATGTGCATTCTGCCCGTCCTAACCTACGGTGCACAAAGTTGGTCACTTACTGAACAACAGAAATCCTTACTCAAGATTCGCCAACGGGCAATAGAGCGCAGCATAATAGGTATTAAGCGTACAGATCGAGTTAGAAACACCACGCTGCCCTGCATAACTCAAGTAGTGGATGTTGGAAAAAAAACAGCAAGGCTGAAGTGGAAGTGGGCTGGACACGTTCCACGAATGCACCCAGAGCGATGGGCAAAGATCGTCACTCAGTGGTCGCCTGAGGGGAGGACATCGCCGTCATGGTAGACCACGGCAAAGGTGGTGCGACGATGTGGTAACATTTCCAGGGTCAACATAGCCAGAGATCGCACAAGACAGGGAGGTTTGGACGAAACAAGGGGTGGCCTTTGCCCAGCAGTGGGACACAATGTAGGCTAATAAAACACAAAAGAATCATCATCCACAGCCCGGACTTCACATACTGCTGGGCCATGCTCATATTTTTTTTTGTTCCGGGGTGGAAAATCCTCATAGCTGTCCTCGGCCCAGGGGTGGGCGGAGGGGTCTGTCAGACTCTTACTGACTAAAAACCACCCCGGTGTTCTATCTCATCCCTACGCCGGGGGTCTCGGGAATGTACGATCCTTCCGCAACGTGAAGTGTTTGACTCCCTGCGCGACGTCAGAGGCGCGTGGAACACTAGGCGCCGCCACCTCGGGTCCTGATGTGCGGAGGCCGACGGGCGTTCCCAAGTCCGTCGCCTCTGGACCGATTTAGTGGGGCTGGAAGAGGGCGATAACTGCCCTTCTCTGATTCCCGGTGCGCCTGCTGCGGGCCTGGTGAGTGGACGAGATCTCCCTCTCCCTTTCCGCAGCCTCCTTCTGCGAGACGACTATTTTGTAGAAGGAAACCTCCTGTGTCAACTTCATCTAGTTACCATTTCATTAGTTCCAATTAAAGCCACCTGGCCAGTTAAACTTGCTGCAATATCAGTCAAACTTTCACAATATGAACGCATCTTTACAATAGCTGGGGACACTAAATCAATTCGAAGTAGTAGGAATTCAGCAAGCTTCAGGTATACCTACTCGTGCACTGTGCACGAAAATGTAATACGGTATATATTCCCTTACAAAGCGACAATAAAGGGGGAAACCGTATAATGCCTACTCGACATGAAATGCAAGGAGCTCAGGAATGCATACGTTAGGACTTGTAAACGAAATAAATCTAAGTACGCAAAATACGCGCATTCACGTGGAGTTGCGGACACCAGCCCGTATTAAGAGAATGTGACCTCTAAATTGTTTCAATCTTTTTTCTTAGAGTAATCGGTTAAGAAACACCAAACCGGTTAAAAAAACCTCATCGTATTGCATAGTAATGAGAGGTTTTTCTTTTCAGTATTAAAAAAAAAACATAGTTTCCAAGAACCCTGAAGATGGCGTTGAACTGACTACGTTACTAGATGCAAAAGTCAAAACTCTTGGAAAAAAACATTGCGTCACGTCATATACACTCGTTGAGTGACAGTTTCGTTTGCTTTCGTTTTACGATCTCAAAATTACATCCAAGTGAATTAATAAAAAAATTATGTGTCTACCGTTCCTTGCAGTAACTTACCAAGTTCAGCGCCATCTATCCAGCGACTAGGGAAGCGGTAAAAAAAAAAGAAAAAGAAAATCCCTCATAGCATAGTGTTTTGTTTAACCAAATAACAGAAATAAAAATATTTTTCAATATGATAATAATGATCTCAAGAGCTTAGGTACATAATATATATTTTTTTAGAAAGATCTAGATACTTTTCCAAGTTATCTAGAATTCACGAATTCACGTCCCGAAACGCCTGATACAAAATTCGGGCCATGTGGAAAAGGTTCGCATTCTGCTTTAAGCCCATTGAAGTGGACAAATGTGTTTAACTTTTTACCCGTCTTTTAGGAAAATTAGGAAGTATATTTACTTTTTTCATGATACCCCAAGTAACGTTGGACAAGGACAAGCATAATGAGCCTATAATGTTCCCCACAGCTGGGTCATAGGTTTCCTCTCCGTGAGAGGGAGTAGGCCGTAATCCACCACGCGAACCCAGTGCGGGTCGGTAGATGTCACATGTCTTCGATTTTTGGTTCTAGGACGTGCTGATTACCTCACGATGTTTTCCTTCACCGTTGTGAAGTGGTGATGAAATAATTTACACGTTTTTCGAAGACAACTTACTTATTTCTAACCTAATCTGCATTCGCGATTTATTTGCCAAAAATGTAAACAAATATGAGTTTATGGAAAACTAACTTTAAATCCTACAGAATAAAGTTCAGTTTACGCTACAACTTCAAACATTAACTATTTCAATAGTGCTAGTCACTCTGAAATCAACTTAATTGACATCAAAATAAAGTTGATATTTATTTAACTTGAAATAATATTAATTTAACACATAAGTTTGAATAGACTTTAGCTACAATGTTTTGTTCCATATCGATACTCTAATGAGTGTTCAAGAAACTATGTTTTCTAAACTTTTCGCGGTTTTCTTACTTTCATAATAATCACACTCTCGCTAATAAATCATAAGATTTATACTGGCGTTAATGTCAATAATGTAGATATCTCCGTATTCTAACACGACTTTCTAATGACACACGACATTATTATCTTCTTTATTTCATAAATATATGTAGGTATGTACAAAAACACATTTTTAAGTATTAGAATATAAAAATATACTTAAAAATTTTTAGCTGGCCGACACCGGGAACAGCACCCGAACTGTGTAACACACTTACAATCACAATCTCAACGATTTTGAAGGATATTGCTCATCCATTGCTTCATATGTTCGAAAAATGTGTCTGCTCAACAACGTAAAAAACGCAATGAATGTTGTTGAACTGTCAAAATTAAAAATAATTATTTAATTATTAAAAATAATTATTTTTAATTTTTGCTTTTGTTGGTGTGTTACGCCCTGCAGGGTCCAAGCTACAGCTACAGAGGTCAAGGCTCCAGAGAGAAGAACCACCTAACAATGCGAGCCGTGTCTCAAAGAGCCTCTTCAGGTGTTGGTCGAGGCTCTTGGCTATGAAGCCATTGGCTGTCACGACTATCGGCTCAATGTTCGCTGAGTGCACATCCCACATGTAGGAAACCTCGCGATCCAAGCAAAGTCTGTCCACTACAGCACTCAGCGTTGTTAAGGCTTTGACTGCCAACGCGGTCACCGGTGACCGCTGATAGATTTTCTATTGTGTCTGGTGTCTGGCGTTCAACGTGTTAAGTGATGGCCTGAAACACAGGTTTGAATAAACCTACACGAGGCAGGTCGCTATTGAATTCAGTAGGCTTTTAACCAATATATACAGGGTTATTGGTAAAATATTAACAACCTCATAAGACGTCATTGTACTCATCATTATGAACAACTTTTACTATGAGACCAAACCTGATATTGCGAAAAAAAATCAGCTGTTCCCTACATTTTGACGAGTTATACGAACATAAATGTAGGGAACAGCAGATTATTTTTTCGCGCTTTCAAGTTTGGTCCCATAGTAAAAGTTGTTCATAATGATGAGTACAATGACCTCTTAAGAGGGTGTTAATGTTTTACCAGTAACCCTCTAGAAGTTATACACTAGATTTATTTTAGGCATAGTTTAATATTTTCCTCATAATATTAATATGTAACTTTGTAATGATGTAACTTCTATGTAATTTATACGTATTTGAAGTTATTAAATTATAAAGATACTTGATCTCACACTAAATTATTATTATGGTTGATACGGATAATCAAATATTTTCACGACACTTTGCTACGATAAAATATTTCAATACAAAAGTGCCATAACCGGAACAATACATCTCTAACAGCAATGAAACAACCGTAAAGGCTCTAAATACATCACGAACGCGTCAAAATCCTAATAATAGAGAACAGATAACTTTACAACGCACAAAAACGTTTTATTGTTGTCAAATTCGACACTAAGTCGATGACAGGTCAAAAGTGTCGACACGGAACGTTCACATCTCTATTATATTACATGGAACGTCTCTATTTGCGACCAAGTGCTAAGTAATGATGTAATATGTTTTGGTTACGTTTGAAGTGGTTGCTGCATAAGTATTGGATTCCTATATATTTTGTAATGGCGAAGTCAACTTTTTATTTATTTTTGAATAGTGTCCCATCGCGAGGGGCCCGTGGCTAAATAATAACAGCTACAGGTCGATCGATCAGGTTAAGCCACGCCTGCCGCGGTTGGTCTGTGGATGGGTGACCATCTTTACATACCGAGACCCCTCCATGCCTCGGAAAGCACGTTAAGCCGTTGGTCCCGGCTGTCATTCGTGGATCTTTGACAGTCGTTACGGGTAGTCAGAAGCCCGTAAGTATGACAACCAGTCTTACTAAGTGGTATCGTATTACACAGTAACTGGGTTGTGGAGGTCAGATAGGCAGTCGCTACATGTGAAATACTGGTATTCAGCTGCCTCCGGTTAGACTGGGAGCCGACCCCAACATAGTTGAGAAAAGGCTAGGCAGATGATGATAGTGTCCCAGCACAGGGCAATAGCCAGAGCAAGATACAGAAGAAGGCACGAGCATTTACCACCACACTCGTTCAAGACGGAAGATTTCAGACATAATTATAGATTACTAGTTGCGCCCCGCGGTTTCACCCGCGCAAATGTGGGAATATCGGGATAAAAAGTAGCCTATATGATAATCCAGGGTGTCAGCTACCTCCATACAAAATTTTATCAAAATTGGTTCAGTCGTTTGATCGTGAAGAAGTAACAAACATATAAACACACACACCCCCTCACAAACTTTCGCCTTTGTAATATTAGTGTGATATGATTCCAGGTTTCCTCGCGATGTTTTCCCTTCACTGATGTCAGTAACGTCCAAAATAAACTCAGAAAGTACACACGCCAGCACAACAAGCTACCCGAAACTGTAAAATTTTCCCAATCAACTTTGTCCCTAATGCTTTAGCGATAAAGTTGAAAATCAATTAAAGAAACTTGACAGATTGTAGTAACTTGATGTGCTGTCTGTACATTTTTGTTAAATTATCGCCTACATTATCAAGCCACTCAAACCATATCTAAATATTCCGACTCCACATCATCATCATCATTTCAGCCGAAAGATGTCCACTGCTGGACATAGGCCTCCCCCAATTTTGGAGGGGGTTTGCCATAATCGCCACGCTTGGCAGGCGGGTTGACGATCGCAGTATGGTATGATGGTGTAATGCATAGAAAACGCTGCTGCCCATTCTCCGGTCTCCCTTAGTCGCCTTTTACGACACCCACGCGAATATGGGGTGGTGCTATTCTTTAAGTCCGGCACCACACAGACAATACACACTATTCAGACTACCGAATATTAAATGCACCTTAGAACACAGCTACACTGCTTTAATGCGCCTGCGGCGGCGTCTTGAAGCAAGTGTTAAACATGATACTGCCTGTAATTCGCTAACCTCAGTTTATGGGTAGGTACAGTCGGGAAGAACAGTGAATTAGGAATGAGACATAATATTTCAAATGGACTTTATTTTAAATTAAGTTTTCAGGCAAGAAGTGGAGGGGGCTTGTTTGTGGCTTAGTAATAACAGCCAAACGGGTTGATTGATCAAGTTAAGCTACGCTTGCCGCGATTGGTCCGTGGATGGGTGACGATCTTTACATACCAAGATCTTTAAATTCCAAGCGCATCGGAGCGTTAAGCCGTTGATCCCGGCTGTCATTCGTAGATCTTTGGCAGTCGTTACGGGTCGTCAGAAAACTGAAAGTCTGACGACCAGTCTTATGAAAAGGTATCGTTTTACCCAGTAACTGGGTTGTGGAAGTCATTTAGGCAGTGGCTCCGTGTAAAATACATGTATTCAGCTGCATCCGGTTAGACTGGAAACCGACCCCAACATAGTTGGGAAAAGGCTAGGCAGATGTTTTGAAGTGGAAGGAAAAGAGTGAGGCTTGAGTGGGATAGCACAGACTAATAATAATAATTATTAAAAGCCTGTGATGCCCACCATAGGGCAAAAGCTCTCTTTCCACTTCTCTCTGTTTAAAGCTGCTAAGGACCAGTTCTTGTTGAAGGAGTCCAGCTCATAATTTAAAAAAAAAATAAGTGTAAGCATGACTTCTCAAATCCTGCGCTTTATCTGACCAGAAAAGTGCTATTATTTAGTTTTTCGATTTTCTTGTGACTAATGACAAAAACTTGCCCAATTTATCATAGAACTTGTTGGAAAAAAATGGCGAAATGTGATGCGCTGCACCTCTGCCTCAGGCTTGAACATTTTATGTTGTGTTGTTGGGGAGATTACATCAAGAGGTCAATTATATACGATAACCATCTCCTATTGCTATGCAGATTTTGACCCCTACCGATTATGCTATTAGCTACATTATGAGATATTTAGATACCTATCGATTTGCAAATTTCAACTGATGTAATTCGCTTAGTCGTGGCCCGAATGTAACGGAAAATATTTCTTGTAATCACTAAGTTGAGCTACATAAATATAATTAATAGCTTATTTAATGTTTGACCAGTAATTGGGTTGTGGAGGTCAGATAGGCAGTCGCTCCATGTAAAATACTGGTATTCAGCTGCATCCGGTTAGACTGAAAGCCGACTCCAACATAGTTGGGAAAAGGCTAGGTAGATGATGAATTTATTTAAAGTGTACTAACTGCCTCATTGATCCTGTAATCGCCATCACGACTAATAATAATTTGAGATTTAACATTCAGATATTATTATAGAAGTTTACGGTTTTCGGCAGAAAACCAACACCCCAATTGAATAACATACTTTATTTCGCAATACATTGCTTCATATATTTGAAAAAATTGCCTGCTCGAGAACGTAAATGACGCAATGAATGTTGTCGAATTGTCAAAATGAAAGGCATTGCAATTGTTACGCAATCACCCCGCAGGATCTAGATTTGTGTCGAAATCTAAAGTAAATTAATAAACTTTCCATGGGAGCTAAAACAGTACAAGATTATTCATACCTTCGATGTTACCCTTCAGGGAATAAAGGTCAAAATGAAAATTATATTATCTTACAAATAAAATTTGCCCAACCCTTCGAGGAATCAAAGCGTGATGTTATTTATAACTAGCAGCGCCCCGCGGTTTCACCCGCATAAGTTTCGATCCCGTGAAAATATCGGGATAAAAACTATCCTATGTCCTTTCCCGGGACTCAAACTATCTCTACCTATACCAAATTTCATATAAATCGGTTCAGCGGTATAAGCGTAACACTTTCGCATTTATAGATATTAGTATGGATTTTGTTCTCATTTCATTTAACACTTTCTTCCTCGACTGTACCGACTCATCACTCGTGATGAATAAATGCATTATGTTATTTTTTGCCAGAATATTATTTGGGCACATGTGGGCCATTCTAATATGGCGGACATTCAAAATATAAGGATAACGAGAGCTCTTTAGTAGGGATGGCACTGGCATACGAATTGGGGAATGATAAGGTTTTAGAATCAATTTGAACATTTTGAAAGGAAAAAAAAAAATTTTTTTTCTTTTTTTGTTCTTAAATTACGAATTTATTGAGTCTTATAAATTCAATTCTGTGTCTTATTCATTTATTACCTACTTCTCTTCACGATTAATTCGAACTTTTTGGGGTTCCGTGCCCAAAGGGTAAAAACGGGACCCTATTACTCCACTGTCCGTCTGCCCGTCTGTCTCATGAACCGTGGTAGCTAGACAGTTGAAATTTTCACAGATGATGTATTTTTGTGGCCGCTATAACAACAAATAGGTACTAAAAACAAAGGGGTAAGGGGGGCTCCCATACAACAAACGTGTTTTTTTCGGCGTTTTTGCCTTGTGGTACGGAACCCTTCTTCTGCGAGTCTGACTCGCATTTGGCCAGTTTTTGAATCGTGTTTTGCATAATTGAATTTATGAAGATAATAAAATCTTTGTGGTGCCTATTTCTTTTATTAATTTTGTGCTGAAATATATTCTATCAATTTTAAAACTGAATTTTTAACAAATATTAGACGAACTTAGACATAAATCAATCAATCTGCCCCGCCTTTTTCTAACTATGTCGGGGTCAGCTTCCAGTCTGACCGGATGCAATTGAATACCAGTACGCTTACGTGTACCGACTGCCTTACTGACTTCCACAACCCAGTTACTGGGTAACAGGATACCCCTTGGTAAGACTAGTTGTCAGACTTTGGGGTTCGACATATATTTATGTCGAACCCCAAAGTCTGACCCAGATCCATACTAATATAGTAAATTCGAAAGTAACTCTGTCTGTCTGTATGTTACCTTTTCACGCCTAAACCACTGAATGGATTTCGATAAAATTTGGCAGAGAGATAGATTGCATCCCGGGGTAGAACATAGGATAGTTTTGATTCCGATGTGCCCACGGATTCGACACTTATGCGGGTAAAACCGCGGGGCGCTGCTGGTATTGAATGAATTTAAGTTTATCAGTATTGTAGGTATGTTTTACTATATGTATATTATGCAAAGACACAAAATTATTGCAAATGCAATAGTAAAATTTAAATACTTCACACATTGCTTTTGCAGACACCATGACATCACAGATCATAAATCGCGACAACCCTGTTATTCAACATATTGAGTACTAGTAGCGCCCCGCGGTTTCACCCGCATACGTTTCGATCCCGAGGGAATATCGGCATAAAATGTATCTTATGTCCTTTCCCGGAACTCAAACTATCTTTATACCAAATTTCATCAAAGTCAAAGTCAAAAGTCATTTATTTGCATATTAATACCTAAGGTACAGAAGGTTGGTAAAATATACAGAATTGTTCTCTTATTCTGCCTTTAATTTCGGCGTGCAAATATAAGGCTACATATTTTATTGAAATTAATTATTGATCATAATCATGCAGTCAGTAAACAGATAATCCCATTAAAATTGTGTCATTGAATTAAATAAATGTCACTATAAAATAAAAAATTAATAGTAATCATAAATGTCTAAATCGGTTCAGCGGTTTGAGCGTGAAGAGGTAACAGACAGACACACTTTCGCATTTATATTATTACTAGCAGCGTCTCGCGGTTTCACCCGCATAGGTGTCGATCTCGTGGGAATATCGGGATAAAATCTATCCTATGTCCTTTCCCGGGACTTAAACTATGGTTATGCAAAATTTCATCTAAATCGGTTCGGCGGTTTAAGAGTGAAGATGTAACAGACAGACAGACTCACTATCGCGTGTATAATATTCGTCAAATAATTTTCTTGAGTGTACACTTATGTGTCTGTCTGCCCACGTAATAAACTTATGTAATAAAATACATCTTGTATGTAATATTATGATAATTATGTACATTATTGTATAACTATTGGAAAAGGTGAATGAACGACGTTTTCAGGAAAATCTTCTTTCAAATGTTATCTAAACCTATGCTTATGTCAGATTTCTATCTCATTGAGCTCAAATGATGTTCATCATCATCATCATTTCAGCCGAAAGACGTCCACTGCTGGACATAAGCCTCCCCCAAAAGGGGGTTGCCATAATCGCCACGCTTGGCAGGCGGGTTGGCGATCGCAGTATGGTATGGTGGTGGAATGCATAGAGAACGCTGCTGCCCATTCTCCGGTACGCCTTTTTCAAAATGATGTTTGGTCAAAATCGACTTTTAGCATGACTCAAGGTGTCCCAGTAAAATTCGACATTTCTTACGTTTTTAGCAAATAAATTATTATCGCGGGCTACATTGAAGGAATTACCATGAGTATTGCTAGAGTTTAACAAGTTCTGAACTTCAAATAATTCATTCAAAAACCGGGTGTAAGACATGCACTAGTTTTAATAAAAAACAAAAGTTTCGCTACCTGAACTGACCAACCATCGACACTGCCATTAACCCATCACACATCACATTACAGCCAAGAACCCATCCTCGTTTCCAAATATCAAAACTATTTCAAAAGGGTGAACGTGTTATTTGAAAACTTATAACAAATTTAAGACCAGTAAATACAATAATCAGACCACATTAACACGTAACATAACAGCACAAATGCACTCTATTACAACATCAAAAAATTCGATGACAAAACAAAATCAAAAAACAAAAGTCCCCATTAAATTTTATTACATTTTTATCTACTCAATACATTCAAAATGCTTTAAAAAGAAAATGTTTTACATAATCCAGTGCTGGGTCGTCGTTGTCGAAAAAAAACATAAATGTTGGTGGCCTGAATACCAAGTTGCAGCTCAAAACAGTAGGCCGATTGTGAATCAACGAGGAAGTGTTTTTCGACGATATGGGTCAGCTTTGAAGGGTAGTGAGGGGAACGTGTCGATAGATTTGGGTTTTGTTTATCGATAAATTCAAATGCGTTGACCGCTGGTGAATCCGTGTTTGGTTTAGTGGGGATTGAGGTCAAAGACTTACTTGTTTTGTAATTCAGTAGTAGAGTTGGTTCACATTATAAGTATTTCTTACTGTATACCGTGTCGATTTGGTTATCTCGATTCTTACCTGTAAACAAGAAACAAAATATGTTAATAATACAGAAACATACAATGGACAACTTACGAAACATACACAGATAATGAACAACCAAATCCAAATTTTACACACAATAAATCATATAGTCTAGTGCTGAAAAGCCACGCCTTACTAATTAAGAAATATTCGACAAATTATTATTAACAAAAGCTAGACGCGAAATACAATTCATCACAGATCACAATTTATCACTCGCCAATACATCGACATGCCACATCCCTAACTGTAACGAATTACATCACACTAGCCATCGACAGAGATTTAGAGCGGCGTTACGTTAGTTTACCTAATTTTTCTTTGTGGTAACATTGCTTCAACCAATCTCTCATTGTTTAGTCGAACAATGACGGCTTTGACGCTGTTCTGTGCCGGAAAATTCTTAATTGAGGACGCGAGGTCGTTGCGTTCGGTATTTTTTTTTTGAGACCAGACGCCGTGCATCCCATCACTAGCTGTCAGTTTTGTTTTTTCGAGTTTTGATGTTTGCGGCAGAGAGTTTTCTTTTGAGTTTTGTGCCGGTGGACGATTATTTATGGTCGGTGTTCGCTTTGGTTATAAGGTTCAAGTAGTTAAGTAGATTTACATTTACTTTCTAAGTTAATCTAGCTAACTGTCCTAAACCCTTCGTGATGTTATATAGAGGCGACAGCACATCAAGCTACTACAATCTGTCAAATTTCTTTAATAGATTTTCAACTTTATCACTACAGCCTAAGGTTCAAAGTTGATTGGGAAAATTTGACAGTTTCGGATAGCTTGATTGATGTACATCCAGGCTTTTCTCATTTAAATACAGGCTAAGCTTAGACTTTAGCATAAGCATAATCAGCCTATAAAATATATACATATATCATACCTTGCCGGCTGTCGCTGAAAACCAGCGCTGGGGCTCTGTCTTGCATAGAGTCGCAGCATAATGCTGAGCGATAGCCGTTTTGCGTGGATGTGACGCATGTTTCCTCCGACTCTTTCTTATTTTTTTGTGTTTATTGCGTCATGTTTACCGCAAATAAACGAATTTTCTTTCTTTCTTTCTATAATGTTCCCACTGCACACACACTTGGACACAGACCTCCTCTCTTCGAGAGTAAGGTAGCTGTAATCCACCACGCGGGCCCAGTGCGGGTTGGTAGATGTCACATGTCTTCGAATTTTTGGTTCTAGGACATGCCAATTTCCTCACGATGTTTTCTTTCACCGTTTTAAGAGCAGTGGTGATGCAATTATTTACACAAATTAAAGCGCCTGTCTGGGTTTGAACCCACGACTTACAACCTCGTAAGTCAGGGCTAATACCACTGGTCCATTACTTCTCGAGCCACCACTGAGCTTAGACTTAATGCAAGCAAAATATTGTTTCACAATTTTATTTTTCTCTTGCCGAGATAGGCTCATAAAAATACAGAATTAACGTTTTGAGAGCATTCGCTGGTGATAAAGCAACGCTAACGCAAATGCTTTAGCATAAACAAGTGATTTTCACGCCCCAATTATTTTAAAATGCAGGTTGATATAAATGTATGGGGGACCAACACGTATGCTGGTGGTTTGATGGCGGATTTCTGTTTTTATTTGACGTAAACACAGTTTTATGTTAAGCAACACTTGTTTTATCGCAGTTTAGCTCAGCTAAAATATTGAGGTAACAAAAAGTTCTTAGGCCACAACACTTCACTCATAATGATGTAAAATAATACTGAAATAGGTAGAAGTTACTTTGATGATGAACCTATTAGTTTTTAGCTTCAATGTTGTTAGTCTTCTGCACCAATTTCTTTTTTTTTAATAATCTAGTTTTAGTGTTTGGTATTAATTTTAACAAAGTATGACCACTTCGTTAAAATTCTGTTATTAACAGGCTTTGTATATGTTTATACATAGGTTATCTGTTACAGGTACCTCCATACTTAAAGAAAGACATCAACAACTTATTTGAAACAAAACCTGTTGATTACGAAGATAATCTTTATTACTATTATTATCGTTCAAGATGTGTAACTAGACATTATTAGTTTTCTAGCTACCTATGAATCTTTATTTGCTCATACAATTACCTCCCAAAAGATCAAATTACCGATGTTAACGACATGTGCATAATTAGAACACACACAATCATTCATGCTCCAAAACACGTTTCAGTTGAGTTAAGTTTTATAGTTATGTTTATTGATATCATCCGCCTCTTTTACATCCCGCTAATGAATCACTGATTAAGCTCAGATCCGAGATAATCGACGAGTTTCAAATTCTTTCTCCTACGGTTTTGTCAATTAACTTCCCGTTTTCGATTTGTTTATACTTTTTCGTTCGACTTTCATTATAATCAGCCTTTAATGATCCCACTGCTGGGACACTGGCCTCCTCTATGTGAGAGGGAGCGGGCCGCATTCCACCACGCGGGCCCAATGCGGGTTGGTAGATGGTCACACGTCTTCGAATTTTTGGTTCTTGGTCATGCCGGTTTCCTCACGATGTTTTCCTTCACCGGTTTAAGAGCAGTGGTGATGAAATAGTTTACACAAAGTAAAGCCGTCTGGGTTCAAATCTACGACCTGCAACTCGTAAGTCGAGGCCGTTACCTGAGCCACGTCTTTCATCGTGTTGGTAATAATTATTATAGTTACTAGTTAGTTTTGTTACAATGAAAATACAAATAATTTCTTTTCCAGTAATACAGTAAGCAAGTTTATCGGGTTAACACCAAGTTGCCCTCAACTTGGTGTTAACCCGAGGTAATATTTTAAGCCATTCATGCCTATGAATGGCTTAAAATATTACCTATACCTGGGTTACAAAGTATTCTTTACCAGTGGAGACTACTTAGCCTTTTGACCGCGTGTGTCGCATTTAGCGACACATATTAAGCTAAGCTACGGCCGCGGTTGGTCTGTGGATGGGTGAGTCTTTACATACCGTGACCCCTCCGTGCCTCAGAAAGCACGTTAAGCCGTTACTCCCGGCTGTCATTCGTGGATCTTTGACAGTCGTTACGGGTAAAGCCCGAAAGTCTGACAACCAGTCTTACCAAGGGGAATCGTATTACCCAGTAACTGGGTTGTGGAAGTCAGATAGGCAGTCACTCCATGGTATTCAGCTGCATCCGGTTAGACTGGAAGCCAACCCCAACATAGTTGGGAAAAGGCTAGGCAGATGATAGTGTCAATGTATGTAAATGTTAGACCATGGAAATTTCTCGTATATCTTACGTAGGTGTCCACTTAAAATGCTAGTTTATTTCTTTTTAATTAGTCGCTCTTATCTTTTCGGTTGAAATCTTTTGGTGAATTATGACTTTTCTCTTAATTATGTTCCATAATTAAGGTTGTCAACTCTCATTTTCGTTCTGTTTTATTATTGACTAGCTGCGCCCCGCGGTTTCACCCGCATAAGTGTCGATCCCGTGGGAATATCGGGATAAAAAGTAGCATATATGTTAATCCAGGTTGTCAGCTACCTCTAAACATGTTATTTTTCAAAATTGGTAAAGCCGTTTGAGCGTGAAGAAGTAAAAATTGGCCAAGTGCGAGTCGGACTCGCACACGAAGGGTTCCGTACCACAAGGCAAAAACGCCGAAAAAAACATGTTATTTGTATGGGAGCCCCCCTTAAATATTTATTTTAATTTTAATATTTATTATTAAAGTTAAAATACAACTGAGTATTTTGTGAATATTTCAAGTGCCTACCTGTTGCCATTTTTGATATCGAGCAAAAAAGGGCAAAAAAATCGCGTTTGTTAAATATTTATTTTATTTTGTTTTTAGTATTTGTTGTTATAGCGGCAACAGAAATACATACTTTGTGAGTATTTCAACAGTCTAGCTATCGCGGTTCTTGAGATACAGCCTGGTGACAGACAGACAGACAGCGAAGTCTGTAATAGGGTACCGTTTTTACCCTTTGGGTACGAAACCCTAAAAAACGTATAAACACACACACACAAACTCACAAAACTTTCGCCTTTTTATTATTAGTGTGATAGTAAATTAAATGTTTCCGCCAACGCAATCAATAATGTTTACATATATTATGTTGTTTCGCTTCTGTCAATGAAGTGAAACTCATTTGATTTCTTTTTCATTCCAGTTCTTCTAGGTAGTTTATCATCATCATCATCATTTCAGCCGAAAGACTACTCCACTGCTGGACATAGGCCTCCCCCAAGCACCTCCACTTCGATCGGTTCAATGTGTAGCGGTATCTACAACGCCACATTACGAACAACGCGTCACACTGACGTCACGCAAAAATCCTGCATCGCGCAAGCAGAGTTTATCGCGCAACTAGCAAAGATACAACGACCCGACATGAATCATCGGGCAGTTGCCCGCCAGACACAACACCCGTCTGATCGGAGGATCCTCCCTTTTCTATGGAGGTTGAGTGAATTTTACACCCTGTTCCTCATACTTCTACTTCTCCCATTCAGCGGATTCCTGCGGCCTTCACCAGGTCATCGATCATGATCTGGTGAAGTAGTTGTATGTTCAATAATTATTTTTACTTATTTGTTTATCAAAACTTTTTTTCATAGATAGATTCTACCTATTGTATTACGATTCTTGCACTGGCATTTTTGTACCTAATGATCTTTCATTATTTTAATGACTTAAAATTGGGTTTTTTTGGACTGTAATAATAGCACACTAATCACACTAATATTATAAAGGCGAAAGTTTGTGAGTGTGTGCGGGGGTGTGTGTGTGTGTTTATATGTTCGTTACTTCTTCACGCTCAAACAGCTTGACCAATTTTAATAAAACTTTGTATGGAGGTCGCTGACACCCTGGATTAACATATAGGTTACTTTTTATCCCGAAAATCCTCACGGGATCGACACTTATACGGGTGAAACCGTGGGGCGTAGCTAGTATTGTAGGTACAAATTGTCTCGATTCCTCTACATTCTATTCAGTCATTCGATTTACTTAAGGTTCAATCGATTTACTCTGTCTTAAACAATCTCAACCTAATGCATTATTGCTACATTTAGTTGCAACATCTATAATAATATTAGTTCTACCAAGACTAACAATCATTTCGTGACCGAAACTTAAGTGCCTGCGTTCACGACGAAACTGTTGGTGTAATGCCCTTGACCAAACGGTCAAAATTATAGTCTTGACCCCAATGTCATACTTTGTAACTTAACGGGCAATATTTTGACAATGTTCTATTATTCACCGTCGCTCTTGCCACAAAATACAGAGAGTACAGAAGGCAATCACATGTAAGTATGTACTTCACTTTTCATACCTACGCTAAGCGGTCGAAATAGGGTTGTCACTTTGGCTTATGCATAAAAAACTATCGTGGTAGTGGCACTCGTATCTAGTTGTTTGATTTATTGTTGAGCTTATTCTACAATATAAACAAAGTATTACAATACCAAAAGTTTACAGAACAAAAACACATAAAATTTTACATTTGTCAATTTTCAGTATCGAAAATCCCTAATAAGTTCAAAACGGATTACCCTATTTACACAATTTATTTTGTCCTATCCGTTTTAGACATAGGCCTATCAAATGACACCAAAACCAACACAATATCTACACAAAAAAATCATGTTTTCAACTTACGTAATAGTTGGTGTCAATCATGTTTTCAACTTACGTAATTGTCTGTGTGGTGCCGGACTTAAAGAATAGCACCACCCCTTACTTCCCGTGGGTGTCGTAAAAGGCGACTAAGGGTCGTACCGGAGAATGGGAAGCAGCGTTCTTTATGCATTCGACCATCATACCATACTGCGATCGCCAACCCGCCTGCCAAGCGTGGCGATTATGGCAAACCCCCCCCAAAATGGGGGGAGGCCTACAAAATATAGACGTCCAACAGTGGACGTCTATCGGCTGAAATGATGATGATGAATGATGAATAGTTGGTGGCGTGAATTTACCTTACAAAAACGTTACTTCGTTTATAGTTATACTGATTAAAAATAGGAAACTATTATATAAATCGAGCTTAGATAGCCATTTTTTTTTGTTGCTCCATTTTTGCACTTTACAGACGCGTGTCTCAAGCGGATGGCACTCGCCCTCGCACTACTCCCAACCCGTCCGATATAAGGTGTCCGTGAGCGGTGTCTATGTGTGCGTTGCTCGAGCGCACTTTGTATGTAGATTGCCTTCTGTATTCTTTGTATTTTGTGCTCTTGCACTCATTGTTGTTGATAGGGATGTGCCAATCTTTGTTGGTTATCGATGTTTATGAATGAATGAATGAATTGCACCGATCCCGGCGTGGTTAATCCAGACTCGAATAATCGAATGAACCCCAAGATTCGCACTAGCTCCTGTAGCCTCATGTTCATGGTGCTACAGCGACCATTGCATAAAAAATTGAGAATGTCCGTTTATTTATTTTATCAATCAATCAAACGGCAGAGATGATGTTTAAGGCATTGGCAATTCAGCTAATATATTATTATAAGGATGAAATAGTGACATGACATTAATAACTTTGTTTACAAAAAGAAGAACCGCTAAAGCCAGATCATTAATAAAACTTATGTAATCACGATTTACAACTTCAAAATCGCATAAATCTTCATAGCTTTTAATAGACATGTGTGTAAATCGTAATTTAGATAGTGAAACGCATAATAAAGTTACAAAATTCAGACTACAATATTGGCTTCAACTGTATATTTAAGGGTGCTATCAGACCTAGTGACGTCATCTGATTTTTTTTGACATCATGTGTAACAAATGTAATAGGACGAAGTGACTATAGACGTATTACATTTAAGAGCATTGTTAGCGTCGATTGACCGCGGTTTAGTTGCACCCTTTTTTATCGTGGAAGAATGCTCATGCATTCTGTATCACCACGCGGAGATAGTGCAGTTATGTGGGACTCTAACCCACTAAAACTCCACGGTGTCCTCCTCTGCTACTTACGGCGGGAACTCAGGCACGCGTTAGCACTCATCCGTGAACCCGCCGCGGCTGTCCGTCACCGGACCCACCTCTGGAGAGTACTCCCCATCACCGGCTCACCAGAACACATAGCACACCGTGACCACCCCAGGGACCAAACCAAAACATTGGCGCCAGACGACCCCGTGTCTGGGCACCCCTGGGTTTGGTTGCACCCTAACCTGACTTACCGACTCCTTGAAAATAGTTAAGATTGCAAATTATAATCACCCTGTATTATCCCACTGCAGGGCCAAGCCCTTCTCAAATTAAAATGGTTCCTGTAAATAATTTATGCTTTGAATTTGAGTTTAAAACATTTTCGTCGCACACAAATACCAAACGAACCTAAATTAAAACATCGCTAACCCAAGAACAAGTCGTCACTAAATTACAAGTTATTACTAATGACTTAACTCATGATTATTCAATAGTTGAGACCTTCACACACGCGACAACTGTGTCAACAGCGTTTGACACTGTTCCTACACTTGTGTTTAATATTTGTGTTACAGCACACGTGGGAATGAATCAGAAATTATAATACTGTTTGTTCGATATGGAATGGAATTTTAAAGATTCGACAAAGATTTTGAAAGTAAAATTTTAAAGTATGAAGAAGAAGGTGTTGATTTAAAGATATGTATGTGAATTAAACAACAGATATGAGACATTGGTGACATCATTTATTAAACACTAGCGACCCAACCCTGCTTTTCACGGTTTTTATGCACAATTCTCCTAAAACCCGCATCAAATTCTGTTGCGTAGTCTAGAAGAACAACGTGGTCACAAAGACAGAGATACGAAAAACGACTTTAATTTAAAAAGTATAGATGGCAGTCGTGATTGGTCGTCAGAAGCCCGAAAGTCTGACAACCAGTCTTACCAAGGGGTATCGTATTACCTAAAAACTGAGTTGTGGAGGTCAGATAGGCAGTCGCTCCATGTAAAAGTATTTTACATGGAGCGACTATTATCGGTATTCATCTGCATCCGGTTAGACTGGAAGCCGACTCCAACATAGTTGTGAAAAGGCTAGGCAGATGATGAGACGATGATGTATAGATGGCTAATTTTGAATAATAGTAAGCAAATAAATACAACAAAAATAGACCTACTAATAAACACGTAAGTAAACCTACAAATAATACCATCAAAGCCGAATAAAGCCACGATAACGAACACTACAATGAATATAATAATAAACGAAATATACAAAGCACTGTAATTGAACTTAAAATAAAGAAACAATATATTCATAAAGAAAGATACAATTTTATTATAATAAGACTGTTCACGTTGCAAAGTTATATTTCGGAGGACGTTCCGCCATGTTTTTTTCTTTCTTTCAAACATTAATCTTCACTTACTTAGAAACGGTCTTGGTTTTATTTTTAAGTCGTGAATGTATTAGCCCTTAAATTAATTATAACGTTGGAGTGGACTTTCTTAAAATTATACAGGTATGTTTGTAAGTCAGAAACTTGAAAGCAATGCGTTAATTATTTTTTTATAGTGTGCGTTTAGTTTGTGCAGAATAAACAATTTTTCTTTCTTTCTTTTTCTTTCTATCTTTTTTTTCTATAAGTACCCTACAATCCTAAAACCACAGTTAGCTTTATGTCTCTGTATAAAGACTTACAACACATCTTAAAGTGACGTAAACAATAGAGATGGAGTTTTATATTTCAAAAACAGGAACATTTTCCTTTACAACAAGTAAATAGAGATGGACACAAAATAGCATATCAAAGAAACCTTGCTAAAAGCCACAAAATCAATACATAGCAATAAAATGTTTTGTGCAGACTTGTCCGCAAACGAAATGTCGCACCAATACGTGACGTTAATAAAGATAGCGACCACTGTCAACATAATACGGCAGGTAGAATGAAACAAAATGAAAATGCCTTATCAGCAATCGTTGCAAAAAATATAGCAAAGTATGAAAATAATGACGATGATAAAAAAATTGTAGGAACTAGGACCCAGACTTTGTTTTCCACTCTGTATATGAAGTTAATGCCAAGACGACATAAGATAAATTACAGAATTGATGTATTCTGAAATTCTGGTACTGCGTGGTGGATTATGGCCCACTCCCTCTAACAGAGAGGAGGCCTGTGTCCCAAGCAGTGGGTACATTAAAGGCTATAATGATAATGTAACATCTGACATTAGATTTTTCTGCAATGACGTATTTGTTTACTGTTTTCTAACTATTAAGGTCTGCTAATTTAATACAACATACCAATCACCATTTTATATTTTATATAATTGAGACCTAATCCAAGATTCACAGCAGGATTGTCCGAAAGGGTTACCGCTACCCCGGAACATACAGGGCTAAGGAAGGAACATGGATGGGTTTTAGTCTGTAAGAGTCTGACCGCTCCACCCAGAGCGGGAGGAGTCATTTGATCATTTCCCAACATAAAAAAATATAAAAAATCCAACATTCACGGAATAGCTGAAGGCCTACCTTTGTTAATACTAGACGTTTCACCTAAACTCAAACTCAATGCATTTATTTCAATTAAACCATTTACAGGTACTTTTGAAGGGTCAAGAAGTCGGTCAGTCAGAAGAAATATAAAGAGTATATAGTAACAAAACAAAAAATCCAAAAATAAAATAATTAAAAATAAGCCGACGCAGTTAAGTGATGACCAGCCCCAACTGATGGCGCCCGTTCACGAACATGATGCATAGTTCCAGACATCTTAACTATTATAATATTTATATCTCAAAGCAAAATCAGAATAAGAAAATAATTACAATACACTTTTCGTATTGAGGGTTTTCAAAAGGAGTTTAAATTGAAAATATTATTTGTCAGCAGTTCGTAAGGACTTTTTCAGATCAAAGGTTTTATAGGATCATCAAAATATTATATAAGATTCGACAGGAGGTAAGGAAAACATTTTGTATCAATATTGTTTTTGAACGATTTCGTGTCGGCAGATTGTCAGAGATCAATATTGTTGGTGGTACGTGAGATGGAATCTTGGTTCAAGTATTTCATATCTTCTACGGTTTCACCATCGTCCTTACTTTTGAAATTTATTGCACTTACTTTATAGCTTTTGAGATTGGTGCCGTGCAGTTTGTCTCCGATTGACTCTGTTATGAATATGAGATCGGGTTGGTCTTACTTAGCCGAGTCGTCACTACAACAAAATTTTATTTGCTGTAGGTACTATTTAGGGTTCCGTACGTTCGAATGAAAAAAAAACCGAATCTTCGTGAGAGGATCACTCCGTGTGTCTGTCTGTCTGTCAATTTGGTCGGAATCTACTAATTTTACCTCAGTCCCCAATCCGTATGGTATGTGAATTCAAACGTGATTTAAAAGCTTAAAACAGAACATGAAACCATTGGTGCAGAAGTTTTAACTACTACAGTGATGATATCGTATTAAGTTATTCGTCAATCTACCTTTTGTCCAAAAGCAATAAACAGTCTTACAAATTTAGGTACTAAGTACCTTAATAGATTTAATTTTATAGCCAATCCGTGACTATATTTTAATGAACGAGCACGTTTCGCTCATAACATTGGTACTTCATAGTGTATTTTCAAGAACTTTGAAGAAATCTTCATTTTGTATTGGCATGTCTATGAAATCAATGAATGCAACCATATCAGCTTGCAAATTACTATGATAAATCATGACTACTACAACAATCTACAAATAGATTTACATAAACCCGTTTTAACAGATAACTAGAGATAATAATAGAATTCGTGACAAATATTGAGTATTTTACTGATATCGTTGATAGACTTTGGTATTCATGTTTTGTTAACACTTTGATCTATTGAATCATTGTCTTAATCTTAGCGCCAGTAAATACTTCTAAATAATGACCACATTTTCTTTCTTATTGCACGCCATGCAACTCGATTTTCTTTCTTAATGCACGATTATTCTTTCTTATTGCACGATTTCTTATTACCAGATTTTCTTTTTTATTGCACGCCATGCAACTCGATTTTCGTCCACTTTCATCCAACTGATACCAGCCGCCTTGCGAAGGTCAGCTAGCCTGCCTCTCTCTACAGGAATGGTGCTGCCGCTGAGGGTGACGGGGTCCGCATGGATTCATGCGGGTCAACACCTGGCCGGGGAGCGTGTAGAAATGCACAAGCACTCCAGCACCCCGGCTAAAGGTAGCAGCAGGACACCGTGTGGTTATAGTCAGTAAGAGTCTGACAGACCCCTCAACCCACCCCAGTGTGGTAGACATAGGTTATTATAAATGTGAACTAGTTCATAAGGAAGATGCCACTAATAACTACTTCAATATGTCTCATCACAAATGTACAGAACAAATCACATCTGCTCGTAACGAGATGGTATGTCCCAAATAAAACGTCGTGTGTGGTGTCCAATGATTGAAAGCAAGCTATAAACATAATGATCAGAATCGTCACTCATTGGTTGATTTACAAACTGCTTGTTGTTACTGGAATTTGTCAAAATAATGAGGCAGAAACTTATTTTGAAGATCATCAGATAAACGCCAATTATTTGGGGAATTAAGTATGAAGATCGACGAGATCGTGAGTTCGAACCCAGGCAGTTTACTTTGTGTATTTAATTTCATCACCACTGCTCTCAAAACGGTAAAGGCAAACATAGTGAGAAAACCGGCATGTCCTAGAACCAAAAAATTAGGAGACCTGTCGTATCCACCAACTCGCATTGGCCCCGCGTGGTGGATTATGGCCCACTCCCTCTCACAGAGAGGAGACCTGTTTCTCAGCAGTACAACATTATAGGCTGATTAATGATTATGCTAAAAATTAATAATAGATTGTTTTACAAGGGTCGAAAGGAATCAATTCTCATACTAGGCATTTAGACACCCAAAAGCAGCGAGGGCGGCTATAGGTATATAGTATATTGATGATTTTCACCCGTGTTAAACACTCTAATTTCGAATATAAGGAAAGTAAAAAATAGTAGTTTTTCTAAAATATTTATTGATAAATAATAACTCGTCTGTGTGGTGCCGGACTTAAAGAATTGCACCACCCCTTACTTCCCGTGGGTGTCGTAAAAGGCGACTAAGGGTCTTACCGGAGAATGGGCAGCAGCGTCCTCTATTTATTCCACCATCATACCATACTGCGATCGCCAACCCGCCTGCCAAGCGTGGCGATTATGGCAAACCCCCCCCCCCCAAATTGGGGGAGGCCTATGTCCAGCAGTGGACCTCTATCGGCTGAAACGACGAAATAATAACACTCGGAATAGTAACAATTTTAAATTAATTGAGAAGTTAGAACAATTTGTGAAACGTTACGTTGCCTTTTTAACACATTGAAGGACACTGAACGAGACACAATAGAAGTTTTATTGTTATTACGTCGAGAGGCGTTAAGTGTCCTGCAAAGTGTTAAATTTTAAATATGGAACACAACGCGTCACCGCCGCGGGCCGTCATCAGTGCTCTGAGTGGAATACCTCGTCCTGCTTAATAGATATTTTTTTTAATTCACACTGGCTGTTTATACTCTCACAAGACCGCAGCATTTTTCTTAATTATGTAAAAAAATTCGTAGCTGACTACCAAACCAAAAATTCTATTTTTAAAATACATTCCCGCCATAGAGAGGGAAGCAATTACTATGAGTCTTTCCCGCCCAAAGATCGGAAGCAGCGTCTTCCACCCGCTATTAGGATCAAACAAACACTATTTTCCGAGTATGAGAAATGAAAAATATTTTGTTGACTCATTAAAATTGACTTTTAATTAAGTATTTTTAATAGTTTAGTTTTCTATTTGGCATCTCAAACAATCGAACAAAATTACTATGAGCAGAATTTATTACGATAAAAATGTCAAAAGCTACTCCTGCTAAAATGAATGAACAAATTCGAATCGAACGTTTCAAACTTCATAAATGTTATTTTACTTCGATTGCATTCGATTGCAGCAAACAAATTCAATATCGTTCTATCGAACCGATCTAGAGTTGCAATAAAATAAAAGAACCACGCAACTGTATATGCAGTTCTAATTGACCCTATTTTAATACGTCAAAACCACTCAATTATGGCTTTTATACCTTGGGAAATAAAGTCTGAAATAGCACTTAAGTGAACCTCCCTTTTAAACGCGTGTTTATTAATTAATGACAATAATTATGAATAGTGGTGCGCGGCATTGAGCCGCGCGTTTGAATAAATTTTATGGGCTCAAGTGTCAATTGACATAAGTATTTAGGTCATGTCACTACATTCGTTATTATTTATGACCCTATAAAAACTGAATTTCATGTTGTTGCTATCATATTTTCGTAAAGTCAGGTTTTCGATCAGTAAGGCTGCGATTTCCGGTGTTGAAATCGACGAATTGGTCCGAAATGGTGATCGGATAAATCGATTATGACTGGTTTGAAATTCGGGTTACGCGTGCATCACTATGCATATGAATTAGTTTCGTGCCTTATTGATGAATGAATGATAGGCAAACGTATTGTTTCAACTGCTGAAGATAAAAACATTTAGAGGATTTTTTGTTCCTTATAGATGTAAGTAGAGATGCACTAAGTCTAAGGCACGTATTATGGAACCCCTCTCAAGGGACAAGTATACTTAGAACTATTTTAAGGCCCTTTGATTGGTTGAAATTAGTATTAAGTAATGCTTGAATCTTGATTGTCAATTTAAGAAAGTTTTTCTTTTAAATTAACGCCTGTGCTTAAGACCAATCCATAATATAATATTATAAATTCGAAAGTAACTCTGTCTGTCTGTCTGTATGTTTACTTTTCACGCCTAAACCACTGAACGGATTTCGATATAATTTGGCAGAGAGATAGATTGCATCCCGGGGAAGGACATAGGATAGTCTTTATCGGCATACCTCGCAGGCGAAGCCGCGGGCGGAAGCTAGTCTCTATATAAAAACGCACAAAGTATTGGTCCCTTCCCCCCTAGTCTAAAGCAGTTGTAAATTATGTGAAGTTTTTATGCGGACGAAGTCGCGGGAAAACACTACTGAGACAAGTGATGAAATGCTTGCATTTTCTTACTCCGTACCTATATGGATTCGCGATTGATGGTAGTCATATGAATCTTATGATGCAACATAACTCGTTACCTACATTTTTTTTGCGATACTAGACATGTAACTTAGACTTGTATGAAATCTGTTTGCTTCATTATTATTTCTTTACTGCACTGACTAGCCGTTATCCCGGCTGTCATTCGTGGATCTTTGACAGTCGTTGCGGGTAATCAGAAGCCCGAAAGTCTGACAACCAGTCTTACCAAGGGGTATCGTATTACCCAGTAACTGGGTTGTGGAGGTCAGATAGGCAGTCGCTCCATGTAAAAAACTGGTATTCAGCTGCATCCGGTTAGACTGGAAGCCGACCCCAACATAGTTGGGAAAAGGCTAGGTAGATGATAACTGGCTAGCGAGATTTTGTGAGGTTAGACGCCACCTGTTGCATTAACGTGTACTCTAGCAAGCTGCAGTGGCAATGGGCCGTCCAAATTAGAGCTGTTTTGCATTAAAACAAAACAGTTATTATGTTATGAAAAACACATAGCATTGGGTGAAGAAGCAATCTAAAATTTAGTATATAAATGCCTTAATAACCATAAAAAACGTACCTCGTAAATCTGTCTTTGTTACCTGTGGTTCTTTCCCATGGCAGAAGTCGAGGCCATCCTTGGCCACAGCTGTCATTTTCAAATGTCATTCATAGAAGTCTTCAAAACTCAACAGCAAGCACATTGCTCCAATGCTATGTGTTTTTCATAACATAATAACTGTTTTGTTTTAATGCAAAACAGCTCTATCATGTTTCCTTCAAACACATAGCATTGGGTGAAGACCTGTTTGATATCTGCTGGTGAAAGAACACCCGAAGGATGTAGACGCTATTTGAATTATTATATTAAATGAAATTAATGAATATTTCTGTATGTATTCATTAAAATTTTGAAACCGAAAATTAAAGGTTTTCAATTTATTGATTCTAAAAATTTCAAAAATTAACAAATCTTCCATAAAATGTTATACATTGTTAACAATTTGCCTTATATAGGGAGAACATAAAATATAAAGCTATAATGGTAATTTAAAATGAATGAGATCTAAATTGAATTAAAATAATAATCTCATTATTAATGGATAATTGGATCACTCATAGGATCCTATCCTTAATTAATCAAAAGTACAAATATTTTCGAATCTCAAACTTTATAAAGATGTGGGAAAACAAACTCAATGTCTAACACAAAAAAGTCAAAATCCCATTGAAACTGAAATTTATTTAGGACCTTTTATATCACTATGGTTAATAGATTAATCCTCGCATGTAAATGAAGTATAATTCTATTCATTTACCAATTAAATTGATTTAAAATATGAAAATATCATTTAAACAAACATATTTAAATATTTTCATTGGGAATTGAAAATTCTCATATGATACAGTCCATATCTTCGTCCCCTTCACCGAGAGGAGACCTTTGTCTCATCAGTTGGAACATTATAGGCTGATCATTCTAAGTACTCTTGAAGGATAGCCCTCTCCTTAACTACTTTACAGAAGTAATCATTCTGTAAGCTTAGTGGTTCTTCCAGTTAGATTTTATCTGATGAACTAATCACCAGTCAGCCTCCCGAAGGCTACCACAGACCTCTTCTGACTTCATGGAAGCTCCTCTAACATAGTTTGTTTAGAAATCTTTTGAGCAAGTTTAGACACACCAGTTATTGTAAACCAAAATCAACAATGATTATGGTAGCTTTTAAGTAAATTCTTTGTCAGTGTCTTTAAGCCAAATCTTGGGCGCACTTTGCTTACTTACCCCTACTTTTAACATCTCTTGCATACTGACAATTTGTATTGTAAGTATTGTACTCATGTTTGAGCAAACAAATGATTGTCTTATCTTATTTAACATTTAAAAGTTGTGGGATGTCTTACAATATTAGAGTATGTAAATCTCTGCTAATCAAGGGGTAATTTTCTATTACATACGGGTGACTTTCTAAATGGACAAGAAACTGTCTAGATGTCATGCAATCTACACTATGAGTCTATGACATTCACCTCTGAATACGAGCTTTATAAATAATTATTTTGGATCTTCAACTACATTTGAGCAAGTCCCTTGCTCATCTACCAAATCCTGCCCCTTCCAACCTGACTGCCCTTCCCCCCCCCCCAAATTTTCCAAGCTAGGAGTTGCAGCTTGTCAGGTCTAAGAGGTTCTTACTTAGTTCTTGTATGGGTAGGTACTGGCTCTCTGAGACCTCTTGTCTCCAAGTAAGGGAGCCAGGCACACCGGACCCAGTATGGAGGGATTTATACATAGTACGTCCCTGCCCCTTTTCCGAGTTCAAATGACTGAGCACTCGGTCTTAAATTGGGTGAAGAGAAACACCCAGCTAGTCAAAACTGTTACTTCTTAACTGAATGCATCGCAGAAGCTTGCCAAGCCATCGTTTGAGTCCCCTGTGATGTAATGTCGCACAGCGGCCGACTTATCTGACGCGAAAAGGTCTACATCGGAGACGCCCCACTTTGAAACATGGCCTCCGAGGCCTGGGGCCTGGAGCAACAGGCGCCAATCCGGCTGGTCTGTTCCTAGATAAGCGGTCGGCTAAGCCGTTATTATACCTTTAACCTCCCCGGGAGATAAACCGCTGACAGAGTAATTCTAGTGTTCAGCTAATCTGCTAACTTCGTCATTTTGTAAGTTAGGTTCAGGATCACTAGGGATGTATGTACCCTTGTTCGTTTATCCTAAGTTTGCGACAAATGGTCTGTTGACGGATTGAGCTAGAATATGTACACTCTGAAGACTGGCTTTGGCTGATTATTACTGCGTATATGGCAAACATTTCTCAAGTTAGTGCCACTTTTTTCTGGTTTGGTCAAGTTCCTGGCAAGAGTAGGATATTAGAATATTCTTTATTACAAACTACAGATATAAGTGTAGAATGTTTTACATAGGGTGACTCAATGGGCGGTCTTATCACTAAAAGCGATATTTTAAAGACCTCTTTTGGATGGATATACATAGTAGCCCTTTTCATGTGGGCTCCTTACCCTTCCTCCACGGCATGTGTGGACAGGAAGTGGGTTATCCATATATAAAGGAACTGAGCTGTGGTCTCTCAACAGCCACTGGCCACCACATTAACTCTTGACAAACCAGTGGAGCAACCTTTTTTCATTTATCTTGGTCTGCTCTTCTCAAATATTTTTTGATGACAAGCATTCCAATAAAAGGATAGCAAAATTTAGCTTTTTGAACTTAGTCTCAGAGAACAAAATCTCTTTATTAGGAGCATTGATAATATTATCTTCCTTTCTACCTTGCCTGCAGGCTGCAGGCAGGCTGTGATTGCTATGTGTTCCAAAAAAGGCCTAGATAATTCTAACTCCTGATTGAGATTTAGAATTGACTTTGGAAATTCATTTGTCATCCAAGCTTTGTTAAGACCCAGTCTCCGAGACAGCTTTTGCTAGTGGGCCAGCAAAAAATTATCTCAACTAAATAAAATAGATATTGCAGATTAAATTGTTACATGCAAACACCACAGGGTTGCAAATTCTCTGCCACTTAGTTGGCTAATGCTACAATTGTCCCGGGAACTGAAGAAAAGCCCAAAAGGGGTGTGTTGTCAATTCCCATATTTCTCTTGGTTCTAAAAGACTCTCCGGAGTCGTTGGTGTGAACTATGGCATGAACAGCTTCCCTTCATTAATACATAATTACTTCCGTTTAACTTTTTAGTAATACCGGAGTGTAAACAATAGGCTATTTGATTATAATATCATAATCTTAGATATCCGCATAGAGTAATATGATTGGTTTAATAGAGATTTGCATTAATTATTTTAACTAAAGATACTTACGTGTATCTCAAAATAGAAATGTTTTGAAGATAAATGTCTTCCAGATTTGACTTCCTGTTATGATTTTCAGTATGAAACAGAAACAGGTTTGCCGTCTTTCATTCCCAAGCTTTTACATGGTTCTTTAGACAGCCTGAATCCTGTCTCTAGTGTGTATCTTGGCCTAGTTATTTTAGATATGATCCTCATTTATCATGTTTCTTTTTTTTTTTTTTTTTTTTAACTATTTTCTTATATTAACCAACTTTAAATTATTTATTGCCAATTTTAAATTGTGTAGTGGATGTATTTGCTCCACTGCAAATATAATAAATATCTATATGATAGAGGACACTTTGATGAATGCCAAGAAGATCCTGATGGTCCTGTTCCTGACCATAACTATAAGATTTCCTTAAATATTACAAAATACAGCAAAAAATATACAGTATAGCTTAATAAGTTATAAGTAGTTATAACCTTGTTTAAATATTTAACATTTCTTATTAGTTATAAAACTATGTAATTTTTAATTATTCATCTTAATGTTCTAATTGCACATTAGAGTTAGAGGTCCTGAACCTCTTCAATGCAAGTAACAACTGCATACTGTATGAGAGCAATGAACTAAGTAATTACACTCCTGGATAGGAGTGTACCGACTACCTCCAAAAGGGGTAGGATACAATCCTAGTGGGTAGGTTGCTGCTCAATTAACAAATGTCTGTAGAACTACTTAAGCAGCTAGCTCCTTTTCTCTAGACCCACATATTAGAGATCCCAGCCACACCTCCCTCCGCGGGGGCTAAAAATAGTTTTTATTTTTGTTTCATGGCCTATGTACTCACTCTCAGTGTGTCGAACACAGGGTAGGTGAGCATACATGTAAGGTTTACTTATAATGGATTGCTTTTCATGGTGGAATGTCAAAGAAAAGCCACTGCTTGAGTAATTTTAGCTCCTCAAGACATTCAGTATTTGCTTTAGGAATTACTACCTAATCATCATATTTTTACACTGAAATCCCTTTCCATAACTTGTAATATTCTTTAAACACAAAAGGGTTGTATACAAAACAACACTGCACTTCTGTCTGAAGTACCTACCTAGATACTAGCAAGAAACAGATTAGAAATTTGTTGATAGTATTTTTGATTAAGGTTAGTGATATAATGTGTCTTAATAACAGATATTCAGCACTTACTTGGCTTACTGGCTACTAATTCAATTATAAAAATGCGTAGGTCGGACTTACAGGAAATCGTTTCGATCTCTTTGCCTTGTCGTTCGGCGCTGGGAAAAGGGGTGCCTCAATCCTCCGAGGATGACGAGAGTTTTTCCCCACTATTGCGCTTAGGAGAATCACTCAGGGTCGCTACACACGGTTCCTCGAAGTAACCGGTGACCACGTATCTATAATTTGAACCTTCAATCTCCGTTTCGTCATTTCGTTGACTAACGATCAGCGCAACACTATATATCACTTACCACAATCACTATTATTCACTTTCTTTAAAGTTATACCTGAATATTTTCTAATTTTCTATGAAAATTAACGAGAGAAATTTTTTTCCGTACGTTGGCGGCAAAAATTTTAGACGCTATGAATGACATTTGAAAATGACAGCTGTGGCCAAGGATGGCCTCGACTTCTGCCATGGGAAAGAACCACAGGTAACAAAGACAGATTTACGAGGTACGTTTTTTATGGTTATTAAGGCATTTATATACTAAATTTTAGATTGCTTCTTCACCCAATGCTATGTGTTTTGAAGGAAACATAATAGACGTGTTTGAGAGGAGACGCCGAATCGTCAAAGGTAAGGTAGGATGGGTGGAGCGACGATCTTCCCAAGGTGGAGGGTAGCTGCTGGATGAGAGTTGCTGAGAATCCAGCTGAATGGGGAGGATAGGCCAAGCAGTGGACTGCTGTAGGCTGATGATGAACTCTACCAAAAGCATCATCATTTATTTCAGCCGAAAGACGTCCACTGCTGGACATAGGCTTCTCCTAGGATTGCATAGGATTCTGTGCTTCTCGCATCCAACGGGTTCCTGCGGCCTTGACAGGTGTCAAGGCCGCAGGAACCCGTTGGGCCACCTTCTGGGAGGCTTTCCAACGCTACGTCTTCCGGTACGCGGTCGCCACTCCTGAACCTTTCGGCCCCATAGGCCATCTGTTCTGCTTGCATTTTGCGGGCGCCCACTGCCACTTAAGTTTGGCAATTCTTCGGGCTATGTCGGTTACCTCGGTTCTCCTGCGGATCTCCTCATTCCTGATTCGATAACGCAGAGAAACTCCAAGCATAGCCCTCTATATTGCCCTTTGTGCGACTTTTAGCCTTCTTATAAGGCCCATTGTAAGCGACAATGTTTCAGTGCCATAAGTCATCACTGGCAACACGCACTGGTCAAAGACTTTCGTCTTGAGACACTGCGGTATGTGAGACGAGAAGATATTGCGTAGCTTCCCAAACGCTGCCCAGCCGACTCGGATTCGACGATTGACCTCTTTCTCGAAGTTAGACCTACCTAACTGGACTGCAGTTACCATTTATTAATTTCCACATTGCACGGATTGGCCGAGCTGGCAGCGGCCGCTGAAGCATGCCGTACTGTGTGATAGTATCCAAAGTGCAAATAGTTGCAAATAATGCCTCTTCAATATTTAAATCTCGAACATCTGATAGTATCGATTTACGCAGAATCGATAAAATCAGTTCCCGTTGCTACCCTAGTTATAATTCCTGCATACGCCACACGTTTCAAATTTCGTATTTAGAATCCTTTGGAATAACTTTACGCGCTTGTAACTGGCCATTTACAATCAATATATCTAGGTATGTTACCAACTTTAATTTACCATTCAAAAAGAAAACTTACATTCTTATACCGTTGATCTAAGGTTGGAAATACATTGATATATTTTTTGATGAGTGTATGAGTAAAGCTGTGAATAGTTTCTTGTAGTAAAAACAGAATTTTACTTGCAAATGCTCAAAGGTACTCAGACAGGGCACCGTTAATAGGCGCGTATTGAATAAAAACTTTAACATCCAGACGTGTTGTATCCGTGAAGTAATGTTACCTTGAAGTTTTATTCGATACTAATAAGGATCGGGTTTGAATCGATTGGAAAATCGATTCGAATTGGTAAACATTGACTAGTTAGAATCGAAATTGGAACAATCGATTTAGTTCAATTGCGTGTTTTGATGGTACTTTCAGAATTAAATATTTATCATGGATACACTATTACACAACTATTTATTTCTGAGAAAAAAATATACAATAATAATTACTTATCTAAGTGCTAGAACAATAGTGTAATTTATTAGAACTGGCTTGGCTATAAATAGCTAATTTATCACAGTAATTAATTGACAGACGCCATCTTATTAATAGACTAGCTTCAGTCCGCGACTTCGTTTTCGCTTAGCGCTCTTTTTGACTTTTTTTTTTCTTTTCCTCGGCTCCTAATGGTCATAGCGTGAAGATAAATAGTTTGTGAAGCAAAATACAAACTTACAAACAAATACCTCTCGATAATATTGTGATTAATCACACTAATATTATAAAGCCAGTTTGCGAGTGTGTGTGTGTGTTTATATGTTTGTTACTTCTTCACGCTCAAACGGCTGGACCAATTATGATAAAATTTTGTACGGAGGTAGCTGACACCCTGGATTAGCATATAGGCTACTTTTTATTCCGATATTCCCACGGGATCGATATTTACGCGGGTGATACCGCGGGGCGCAGCTAGTGATTAAATATAGTAAGTATAGATTTTTTTTCTTTCAATTAAATGGCTTCAATGCATCCACAATATGGCCACCCGTTTCAATATGACTTGGTATAAGCGTGGGAGTTACAACTTCACTTATTTGCCACCCACAGCCTTCATTACTGATCTAGTACTAGTACGAGTAAGTACTAGTAATTTAAGAAGTCTGTGCAGTTAAGTTATGATTGAAGTAAAAGTTTTTGAAGAGTAAAAGTGAAGCTTAGTTATGGATAATGTAGGTATTTCTATTGTTAGTCTTCTATATTGCAGACCTCTTGAACGAAAAAAAAAAACTGGCCAACCGCGAGTCGGACTCGCACACGAAGGGTTCTGTACCACAAGGCAAAAACTCCGAAAAAAACACGTTTGTTGTATGGGAGTCCCCCTTAAATATTTTTTTATTCTGTTTTTAGTATTTGTTTTTACAGCGGCAATAGAATAACATCATCTGTGAAAATTGCAACTGTCTAGCTGTCACGGTTCATGGGACACAGCCTGGTGACAGACGGACAGAGGGACAGTGGAGCCTTAGTAATGGGGTCCCGTTTTTACCCTTTGGATACGGAACCCTAAAAAATTGGAAATTGTGCACGCTTTCCATCGGTATCTGGTTGGAACATTATGTGATAAGACATACAATTAACGTTTTCTTGACAAACAATAATAATTAATTAAGAAAAAAAAACAGTAAAGTGTAAATATCAAATTGTTACCAGTTACATGTGCGATTTAACTGTTGAATGTACAGACGCCAGCACATCAACCTACTACAAACTGTCAAATTTCTTTAATAGATTTTCAAGTTTATTGCTAAAGCTTATGCTTAACTTTGAACCTTATGGTTCAAAGTTGATTGGGAACATTTGACAGTTTCGGATAGCTTGATGTACTGGCGTCTGTACTTACCTACCTACTTATTAAGGCATAACAAAGATAACTGTTTGGTACCTGACTACATGTCGATATCTGAAGCCTTCATCTAAAGGCACATTGCCAAGATAGTTCAGTTTATCGGTTGCATTGTAATCCAATCTAGTCGTCAATCTGCTAAACTTATCTCGATCCTATCGGTTCTGTCGATTCTTCTGCCAAATGTGCATTTTAACTACTGAATGTTCGCAGCTCCATATTTTACCCGAACATAACGACTTTTGATAAACGTAGTTCCTCTACAACGATTTCTCCCTATCATCAGTATTATTTTTGCCAGTCTTTCCCATCAAGACAAGCTGTAAAAGGCCATATTTCTCATATCCCTATAAATCTAATGAACCTTAATAACTCTCCAAGCCTAAAATAATACTCAATATCTACAAAACCCACGCATGAATTAAAACCTCAACATTTAACTGGAACTAATAAAGCCTTAAAGAGAATCGTCCATTATTTCACTGCTGTCAATAATTTGCAAGGCATTACACTTCGTTCTCACGTTGCGCCTGCGCAGTTTATAGGCGCGGATTAAGCGCGTACGCATACAATCCGGACTAATAATGCCGATTGATTACTGGGTACTAATACAGAGATAGGGAACATTTCTGTTGGAGTTACAAAAGTTTGACAACCAATTTTTTGTAGGAATGCTGCTGCCGACAATTCTGAATGTGGTCCTAGGTTTATCACGACTAAACTTCGGTTTGGTTTTGAACTTTAGATCTATATATAATAGAAAAGAAAGAAAGAAAATACATTTATTTAGCACAGACTAAAAGACACACAATACACCAGATAGTCAGATAATAGTCGTACATCATATAAAAATAAAGATAAAAATAAAAAGTGCAAAGTCTGATGTAAGAAATTAGCAGGAAAGTGTGCCTCACGGCTGCGCCAAAAAGGACCAGTTTAGCAAAAATGCCAGACAACTAGTGCCTGACGCTGGTTTTCAACTAGACCTGGATGAATGATGATAATAATAAAGATGAGACTGGTCTTGTAGTAGCAAACGAAGCTGCAGACTTTGAGGTGCCAGCTTTATTTAACGATTTTATCCAAAAATATGCCTGGCACATCGAACGACTCCAACCCGGACAATGCGACCACAGACTGTCATGCATCATTCACAAACGATGATACACCTCTGTCCGACCTTTCAGACCACACAATGTGCCCAATCGTGGCCACATTACTAAAACATACCGAACAAAAAACTCAATTCACGTATAACTTTAAATTCAATGTGTGTACTCTCTAACTGAACAGAATAACGGCTAAATACAATGATAGCCATTGAATCGAGTTCAGCTTGAACTGCGTGGGTGGAAGCCTGCATTTAGTGGATGGATATCATGTTGACCTTATGGAGGTGAAAGCATTGGTTGAAGGATTAATGGAGCTGTTGCGTGGTGCTGCTGATTGGGTACGAAGGATGGTTGTTAAATATTTTAGTGGAATGGAGTTTTTGCAACGTTCTGGTGTTTTTTATTTATTTTTTACCTATTTATATCTACCACAGAATATCCCAATGCGATAAATGTACCTATACATAGACATATATGGCTATATAATGACTATTATTTGAGGATGTACTATGAAAATTACGTGATACAAGTGTAGGCTTTGGGTATGTTATTTATAGATTAGATAAGATTATTCCTAATTTCAATTCTAGTCAAACTATGGTCAAAATAATTCATAAATCATTTATTGAAATAAATAAGTCAAGCACTCAATCTTATAGAACTTCTATTCTCACTATCTACCTAATGAGCACTTACATTAATGAAGACATCACAACAGAACATTTGCAAACCTACATCCAGCAAATAATTAAAAATACAGACCAATTATCTACCAGACTGCACTTACTACAGAATAATAAAATTATTCAGTAGGTACTACACAGTGCTCTGTAAAAAGTGGCGCTAACGAAATTATGACTAATCGTATTACTAGACAGGAAACCGCTAAACATTTACTCACCGTTGACTAAGATCTATTTATACAGTAAAACAATACACGCACAAACAGTCTCAAAGCACCTGCATCGTCAACACGGAATACTTTTATATCAAAACACAAACAAAATAACAAACAAGTTTCAGAATGACTCACTGTGCGTACGCGCTAAATGCAAGCGAACGTTGCAAAATTAATATTTATTGTTGTGTGGTTTCCAGGTTGAGAAAAGGTCGTCTCGTTATGTGGTTGAAGTTTGCGATTAAGAAATTAATTAACCTGGAAATATGTTCCTTTGAATAATAATAATCAACATAGCGAAGAAGCTGGATAAGTGTAGTCAAGTTAAGTCAAGAGTGGTGACTAAAATTCGCAGGCTGGTTTTTCATTAGTGGCGTTAGAATACATTATGAAGTTGTTCGCGATGCTATTAGAAGCCAACTATATCATAATTATAAAAAGGTTAGGCCGAATCATCAAAAGCCCAATTAACATCATAGAAAGTCTAGTGTCAAGGTTAAGATAGAAATGTAAACGAAAATAATTGGAGAATTGAATGAAGAAGCAGAGTATGTCGATGATGATGATACTGATATACCTTAACAATCGGAAGCTTTTGTTAATCCACATGATAATACTACATGTATCATGCGTCGTCATCCTCATGATACAGCTTTTATATTTAGACAAGTAAAACCCAAGGAACCCTTCCATTCAACTTCAGCAGGGTGAGTCAATACTCACCTTGCCTTTATGCATCATAATAATTGAGCCCTTACACCGGATTCCTGTCAATTTGAGGACCTGCGCTTTGTTTTCATTTCGAGATGAAGTCAATGACATGGACCGGACGAACAATATTGATTATGAGGTTTCGGTATTGAAAAAAGATAAAAGAATTGTGATTGTGTTTATAAATATTTGCGTGCCGAATTGCGGTAAGGAATTTAACCTAGATGGTCCCCATAATGTTGACGATGGTGATGACCTTTCTGACAAGTTAGGTTTGTGTGCAGCGATGGACAGTGATAAAATATAATGGTTGGCATAATATAAGCAGGAGAAAGTCTTTTTTTACCATCTAAGCAATTCAAGTACAATAAGTAAGCAAAAAGCCACTTAAGATCACAGAAACACTGGAGTAGTTCGGCAAAATTAATAATATGCAACTCAACAATTCAACATCATAATTGTTTTGTCCGTATCTCAATTTATTTATGGGGTCGGCGTAACATCTGTTTTTCTTACTGCATAATTCTTTTTACTTCTCTATTAGTCGTCATCACGGGACCCCCTTTCTAGCCATAAAATCTCGCACACACTCCTTTCATCGTTTCTGTAGTCTTCCCCTACCAAACAAATTATACCTACATATTCATAACAAATACATATGGCAAATGTCAGCAATACCAACCCGAAATGAGTAGGTAAGTAACGGAACAAAAGAACGTAATCATAACATAATAATTAATAATACCTACGAGTAGTTCGCTAACATTATATCACAAATAATACATAGTATGGAGATACTTATTATCTTCACCTTTATATCGAGTAATTTACGACTATTGGAATGCTTTTACGAGTCTCATAATAAATCAAAACAAAGAAACACAGTTATGGAAAGATATTATTAGTTACTGTTCTATTTATTCCGTAAATCATAGAGATATGTTTACTCACACGAATGGTTTTGATTGGTGAAGCAACAGTTGGTGAATTTGGGGATGATATAATAGGAAGATGCTGAATGAAAAAGGAGCTGTCATATTATTGCCTACAAGATAACATTTATGAATTTATGGTAAGGAAAGACCTAAGAAAAGTTGGATGGACTCTGTGAAAGATGATTAATACGGGTGGTGTCCGCAACTAAACGTCAATGTGCTTATTTTGCGTATGGGTGGGAAAATGGATTATATACGATTTTTTCAATATTGCAATTATCATTGTTTCAATAACAAACGAGAGTGAATTCAAAGGTATTGCTTTACAATACGATGTTAAAGCCCTTGCCTTGTCATTACAAATGAATGAGCAAACACCGTGAAAGTAGCCAACACAACCCAACAATTTGTCAAAGACATACTCTGTTACTTTGACCCTAATCCACAACACATGTCAGTAATTTAAACATATTATTAACCCTTTAGCACATTGCCAGAACCCATAAAAACTATTATGCAATATCTTTGAAACAGTACATTCCGTTATGAAGTAATAAGAATCATTTTACTGTACCGACATTGTAAACTAAAACATTTCAATGGAATTACTTTGTATTTTATGGACTTGTGGTTTTCAAATACATATTATAATATCTCTGAAACAAAACTTTACTCATTGAAACATAAAGAACACTTTTGTACATAACAATTATGTCATCATTTTGTGAAAGGAGACATCATGCCTTAACCATCGCAAAAGGGTTTGTGATGGACAAACAGTTAATATTAGATGATGATTATGATGATGCTATCAAGCAGAGTTCGGTCAAAGCGACTACGCTCAATGACTTATCAGGGTGGTGAAGAGCTTAAATGTGATGCTCTGGCAATCCATATCTGTATGGTGATGATAGTTGTAGTAGTTACTACATCGCCTTTTGCCATATTCCTTATCTAATAATGGCGCTATCTCTCTTGTCTTTTATTTTAGCAGGAGGAATGTAAGTTGGTCGCGTTATCACAATAAATGAATATTTACGGGAAAATGATGATTTTAACAATGATTCAGAAGAAATACATGCTGTTTCAAATAACAAAACAAAATTAACACACCCCAATAACAAAACAAACGTCTTAATTGATAACGCATCAAATTATCACAAATTGTTATTTCAATTATCACATTGGCATGTACAAGCAACAACATTGTTGTTGCAAATGTCTGTGTTGTTTTCATTGTTTTAGTGTTCCATTGGCTGGAATGTTAGCCGTTTAAGGAATGCTGATGTTTAGCAATCTTTGGCAAGGTTCGGCTGAGAATTGTCTTCTTATTGTGTGTTAAGATATCTTTAAGTGGTAAAGGTTGTGTCGATTTCATGAATTCCAAATATCTCTTATAGAGCTTGTTTGTCGAGCTTGTTTGTCGACATTGTTCAACTTTTGACTGGAAATAACATTTGAGTTAGTAAGTGAATAAAAAAATTGTCTGTGGTTCATCAGAATTTATCGTCAGAATACACTCAAACTAAAATGAAATAGTGATAAAGTTATCTGTTCTGATTACGTATAAAATTTGGGTTGGTACTGTAGTAAATGAAGCGAGAAATTAAAGGATAAAGTTTTTAATCACTAGCCTGCGAAACGATTGGTAAAACGTTACACGGGGAAATTAAAATTAAAACTATATAAAATCGATCTTTTAAAATATTAAGAATTCAAAGCATCAATCTGCTAACAGTACCTACGTATCGTTAATAAAAACATCATGAAAACACTATGAGTCAACAATGACATTACTAAACCAGATAGCTTCTAAGAAACCACTAAGGAAAAACAAGCATTTACTAAAAAAGGATCGAGCCTGATCAATGTAAGAAATATTCCTTAAGTTGAGCTGGTTATTAATAAAAGTAGAAGGAATTTCCAATCACTCATTTCTATTTGCAAAGGACGATTTTATAAGAGGAAAAATTTAACGGATATCAAATATGTAATAGGATAGTTAGTGTTTACCTCAAGAATGAGACGAGGCTTTTTCAATTGGAACTAACGTAGAGCTTCTATTTGAAAGTAGATTTTTAGAAACTTATTTTTTTTTTAAATTGATATGCATACAGATTTTCAGAGACAGGTCTGACAAAGAAAACAAAACAGTACACAAATGAATATGAATGTGATTTTGAAAATTAAACTTTCTTAAATATTTAATACCAAATAAATTATATCTGAAGTAATTACTTAACTTACTCCTACAACCACAATGTCAAGTATCCGAACTACTTCTTTTTCTAACAAAATCAACAAAAAGAAAAAGAAATCCAATAACATCGTTGTACAAGGTACTTACCTACATACAAGGATCTCAAATTGAAAGTCATTACGGAGGCGGAAAAACAAACGGACATAAGTGCAAAACCAAATACGAATGAGAGAGGAAATCAATCCAAAATTCGTATGTTTACTTAACTACTTGTTTTTCCATCGGCGAAGGAATTACGATGGATCGACTTTTTGCAGAGATTAAAGATAATAATGGTCATGCAGAAATTAAGAGTAGTGTTAGAGATATATATAGAACATCATACAGACGTCTGTCATAAAATGTGTGGATATACGTGCACATTGTAACTTTAGCGTGGACGGAAATTTAAAAGCATAATCGGCGTTTAATGTTGCCACTATTGGGGCACAGGCCTCTTCTCGATTAGAGGGAGTGGGCCATAATCCGCCACGCAGACCCAATGCGGGTTGGTGGATGTCAGATGTCTTCGAATTTTTTGTTCTAAGACTTGCCGTTTCCTTGCGATGTTATCCCTTCACCGTTTTGAGAGCAGTGGTGATGAAATTAAATACACAAAATAAAGTGCCTGCCTGGGTTAGATCTCACGACCTAACTCGTAACTCACCGAGGCATATATTGTCATTGTTTATTTCCTCATATATTTTCATACATTTTACTTCCCTGTGTTATCGTGATGCCGTGGACGTTCACGATAAAACCGTCACGTTAGAAATAGACACCCATTGACAATATACAACACTTAGACCTTGTTCAGGAATATTTTCTTTCAGAACAATGATAATTTGATTTTGATAGTGAGGTTCAGGTTACAAACTATGACAATCTTACTTAGTACAGATAAATCGTTTTATAGCTTTTTTAAGCGTGACTCCTTGTGTGAGTCACACGCACACGTCATTATTACACTATATTTAAGTATATTATTTCATTCTGAACCTTTGACTTCATTATATTGATAGCAATGTCTATTTTTCCCAGATTACATTCGGAAATACCAAAACGTCAATTTTTATTTTTATTACTACATCGACAAAACCATTACTTATAATGATTTGCGATAACTTTGCGTGACCGAAAAGAATTTTTATATTGTCCGTGTAACTTATATTTGTCTGTTATATCATGATTTTCTTTGATGGTAACATAATTTAGTATGGTCCAAATGTTCCAAGAATTAATGTTATCAGAGTACAATAGATTTGTAAAATTTTGAGGAAGTTTAACTTTCATAATAGAAAAATCTATCAATTGCGTTAAGTCATCTAGTGTTATCTATCAGTAATTCCAGTTCCATGTTTTGGTTAGTTTTATAAAACATAATTATACAGAGATTCCAATTCCAACGGGGGGCCCGTGGCTAAATAATAACAGCCGCACAGGTCGATCGATAAGGTTAAGCTACGCTTGCCGCGGTTGGTCTGTGGATGGGTGACCATCTTTACATACGAGACCCCTCCATGCCTCGGAAAGCACGTTAAGCCGTTGGTCCCGGCTGTCATTCGTGGATCTTTGACAGTCGTTACGGGTAGTCAGAAGCCCGAAAGTCTGACAACCAGTCTTACCAAGGGGTATCGTATTACCCAGTAACTGGGTTGTGGAGGTCAGATAGGCAGTCGCTCCATGTAAAATACTGGTATTCAGCTGCATCCGGTTAAACTGGAAGTCGACCCCAACATAGTTGGGAAAAGGCTAGGCAGATGATGATACAGAGATTCCAATTTGTGTTAAAACTGACTGCGAATTGAACAAGTCCTTCACTATTCATTACAACTGGACGAGAATAACAACACACGACCTTAATCACCACCATATTATTTATAATGATCCTAATGAAGCGTATGCGCAGATGCCCATTTTAATAAGTTTCTAATTCTGTCTGTATGTCCGTAAGCTCATTGTTTCCGTCCAAATTTTTTTGTTCGCACAATTATGCGCTTCGTTAAGTCGACAAGACAAAAGGACTTTTTGTAAGACTTAAAGGATTCGCGGATATAAGTAGAGAACCGTCAAAACAACTCCTGTGGTGGTATTCCCATAAAGCTGAATCAGTCAAAATGTACATTAGCTTATGTGCTGTAGAGTTCAAAATTGAAGATACAGATCGTCGAATCACGATATCAGCAAACAATTGAGTGTATCATGATTGAGTTTATAGTCAGTCACGCCGGATTTCATTTGCATCTCACCAAATCGATATACACCTTTATTCTTTCCAAGCTATGGATCAAAATCAAGTTTGTCATCAGCAAAATAAAGTTGGTACATTAAAACATGAAAGCATTAATACAGTGAATGGTTAATAACGTCTCGATTGACATTAATTCTTCCTTGTTGCGCTTCTGATTTGCATAATCTGTGAACTTGTTTCTCTTATAAAAAATATCGAATGAATCACGCTGTGATTACTGTGCTATAATCACATACGTACTTTGTAATGATAAAAAACTTGAATGGAACGAGTAAGCAAGGGTTTTTCTTGGAATATTTGCTGCTTATTGATGCATTCTTTTATTTACAATATGTTGTGTTACATTACTGTGTGTTTCAATACGGAATTCCAGAATAGGATATGATATTACAGCTTTCGCAAGATCTATATTTTTGCATTTCGCAGACTCATCAAAGAGTCTAGTTTTTTTAGTTTTCCCACACTGTCAACTGACCTATTGAACGGACAACACAAAGCAGTCGTTCTACCCGTTTTAAAATCAAATAAAACATCTTTCTCATACAGTTGTTTATTTAGTACTATTTTACCATTATCAATCAATAGATTACCTTACCCATCAACAAAAGTCCATCGTACATTCTATGATTGCTTCACAACATCAATGGCAAACGTAACCCGTCATTCAAACATGAATAATATTATAAAACCTTGGAACATAACAACATGAACGTGCTCCTAAACTCCATTGATGCATCTTATGGCTGTGGCGGTTATGTTAACTTCTCACTAATAACACCATTGATTTATAAGGACGTTGATGTGAATGTAGGCCAAGTATTTTATTGAATGCAACTGGATTGAGAGTTCTGTGTAAGTTGGTGGTTTAATTTTAAAGATGATAATCAGCTATTATATGTAATTCATTGCATGGGTGTCGTAGAGTTCTTCGAGTCTACTAAGTTGTGAGTGCAGTATAAACTTATCAAGTTAATCGTGGATATCGAAAGGTAGCCTGCATGAGTTACAAAATTCTAAATAGATCCGGCTAAGGACGGTATCGATAGGTCTAAGTTCTCTGTATGCGCCGGATATCTATTGTATGCGAAGAGGCGGAAAACAACAAACGACTTTATTATATTTTTCTTCAACCATTGCTCTCCCATAGCTGGGCAAAGGACTCCCTCATATCTGTCAATTTAATTACAGAATAATTACTAGTCGTTATAACTCCATGATGGTTCATTTAATGTTGTAATTAGATACGGGCGCGACACCTAGGCCATTGAACTACTTTTTTCTGGCGTCAAACGACTGTGCAACGGGACGGTAGGTGTTCGTATTAGATTAGTTAATTCATTGATTCAGGTGGCACAAAAACACGAAACCAACTAGCTCCTCCTTCAATAGAAGAACCAATACTTCCCGTTCAGAATGTTCTCCTATCCTTATCCCAATATTCTCCCATACTTCTTTATTAGTGCTTGGCCAGATTGGTAGCGCGGGCGTGAGGCGGGCGTGGCGCGGCGTACTCAAATATAAAAAGTTCATTTGAGTGTCCATAGTGGGCAGTGAGCACGCGGGCGCGGGCTGCTCACGCCATAGCTCGTTCACAAGTGGCTGCAGTGGGTGCGCGGGCGGCCTGCGCGGTGACCAGGGTTCTCAAACTAATTCCAGCTTTAATTCTAGTAAAAATAAGTCTTCTTTACCCTTATTATTTTGACAAACACTGGACACGACAAAACGCAGAACGCAGCCGCGCTCCACGCGCCTCCAACGCGCTTGATCTGCCTGTCCGCACAGGCAGATCGCACGCGTTCCCGCACCCGCGCCCGCCCCACGCCCACGCTGCCAGTCTGGCCAAGCACTTCGTCGACATCTAGACCATCTTGTCGTCAAGTTTGGGTGTCCACAGTTTCACACAACGAGCATATCTAACACGACCCCCGACTCCATAAGAAATAATAGCACGAGATTGTTAATAAAAAGATATAAGTTATTTAAGTACTTAAGGGGCTTACAGGACCTAAACGCAAAAAACGCAAGTTTTAGAAACAATAAAAGTATATGATCAACTACAGTAAAAAAAATCAGAAAAATATATGATATTCTTCAGGATATACAGGATAAATTTTTAACCACTGCGTAAATTTTTTTTGGTGGCTCAATGTAAGCAAACACATTTCCATTTTTAGTTTATGACTTTTTTTTTTTTAATTTTTCCACTTTGTCCCAATTTGAAATAAGCAAGACATGGATATAATTTAATAGTAATACTATGAATGAGCATGAATGAAAACGCGAAGGCCGCCGGCCGCTGGACCACGCCTAGCGCACGAGACGGGGGTGCGGGCCGTGCGGGGGGCATGCGGCGCCGGCGCGGCGTTTGATAAAAAAAACGCGTGCACATGCAGTACGTCACTTGCGGAAGCGGAGGTCGGATGTTCGTCGCCGTCCCTGCGCGTTGTGCCGCGTACTAGAGTAGCGTAGTGACAATGTCTCATTTTACTCACCGCGAGTATTATGAAATGGTGCGAGTGTATTTGTTAAGCAATGAAAATTTACGAGCAGCACGAAGAAGATACGAAAGAGAGAGCGTACCTCGTATGCGAGCCCAAGGGTCCTCAATCCCACGGTCCCTAATGAGAGGACAATTTTAGCAGCAAACCAAGGTGTATGAAACAAGTGAAATGTTGTAGAAGAGGCTCAGAGCCTAGATGACTTGAAAGAAAAAATAATTAACGCTTTCAATAAAGTGCAAAGTGGTGTTAGTGTCCTAAACAAACTAAATGCTTACTTATTTAAACGTGCACGTTTATGCCTTGAAAAAGGAGTAGGTCACTTCGAACAATACCTAAAATATTGTGATTAATAAAATGTAGAGGTAAGAAGAAATTATAAACAATCTTAGTGTGTTAGGTTCTCTTTGATTAGACATTGTTGTAAGATAGTTGATTCCAATTTTTTAAATACGCCAAAATGCAATTGTTTCAATCTAAATTGTATCATGTAAGTACCTATCATACCTAAATGTTTTATTTTGAATGGACTAAAACGTATTACTTTCTTACTTATTATGATTTATTTTCTGCATTTTGATGGTCCTAAGCCCATGCAGGTATGAAGGATAAATTGGAATTTACGAAAAATTACGTTTACAAATAACTTTACACAGTCTACACTTAAAAAATTGTAGCGCTAATCTGGGGTCAATAATCCGCCGTCGCATAGAGCGACCGCGCGTGAGTACTTCTGATAGCAGCTGGCGCGTCAGGCGACCGGTCGACGCGCGGCGTGAATCGGGCGACCGGTCGACGGACTGGCAAGCGACGTCCATAAAATAAATTTCTGAGTAAACAAGTCTCGTAAGCGTTAACTTAATTTTTTACTATTGAAACATATCAAAACAAAAAATACGTGTTTATTAAAATACATTCAAGTTTATTATGTCAAAATTTGCGCACTGGTTAAAAACTTTTCCTGTATGCTGGGTTGATAGTGTGTTCAAAACATAATACAACTTATTTGATACGATAGAAAAAAAATATGAAAATGTCTCCAAAAACTTTCTTTTTACAATAAAAACCAGTATAATATACATACAGTCATTCTGATTTTTTGTCAGATTATTCTACAAGCAACATACTAAAACACTAGTGTTTTGATTGCAATAGATTTTTTCTAATTAAATAAAGCTTCATAATTTTGCAATAAATTAACCAGCGTTGTGTCATCGCGCTTCTCTTTCTTTTCTATGCAGTCCGACAGTGACCGCGTTTTAGGTCATGTAAGCCCCATAATGCATAGTTAACCCTTTTTCTCTCCTTATTTTATTAGGCTTATGAAATAAAGAAAGAAAAGAAAGAAAGAAAAAGTATTTATTGCGACTCGTACAGGAAGATCACAGACTAAACTAAACACATTAAAATAAAAATAAAAACCAAGTTATATTAAAAAAAAATGAAAATGAAACAATAAATAAAAAAAAAAACAATAAATTAAACAATAAATTATTTATTAAAGTGAAAACTGTTTTAGGCACGTTGGGCATTTTTCGAGATGAAAAAAAACCATTTAACTCGCGACACTGTTACCGACACCGCGCTACATTCAGATGTGTTCGGCTGTCCTTGGGATGTACTCGGTTTTAAATCAGATTATGTCAGTGAGTGATGGCAAAGTATTCTGTTTGTGTTTTGTTTTCACTTCTAGCGGCACTCCCGGAGGGCCACCGGTTTTATTTATCTCGGTAGCCACCCCTTTCTATCCATATCATTTTTGTCCTTTCATCGTTTATTTGGCACTTCTCGTTCAGAATAAGCTTGTTGAATAATTACCTCCTACCTCCATTAACCTCTTTATTGGTGGTTGTATTGTAACGGGAACATATCACTTGGTTTTAGTAGGTTTTCATTTTTTATTTATCCTTTTGATATATTCTTATTTTGTAAATGTGAGGACTTTGTAGGCCTTATACACTTTAGATCTGTAGACCATTTTTTATTTTATCAGGTACCTGGTACTTGTTGACAGACCTACGCTGCCTCCAATACCTACTGTAATAATGTAATTTGGAAACATTGTAAAAGTCATTTATTTTTAAAAAGAGTAACCGTGGAGTTTCTTGCCGGTTCTTTTCCATAGGAAACGACCAACTGGAACCGTGTTGGAACCGTGCACCTAGCTTCTGACATTTCATAAGTGCCCATGAAGGTTTATGTGAAATAAAATATTTTGATTTTTTGATTTTTGAATAATGTAATTTGTCAGTGTGAGAAGGATGTATCGTAACAGCATTCAATGTCAAATGTTTCACAATACACTATAAGATGTTCGTGAGATGATAATCAAGTATCAATGTAATAGTGATGGGAAACTATTTGCATGTCACGACTGGATTCCAGTACATAAAAAAAGGTAGGTATTTGTATTTATAGTCCCGAGAGCTTCTTGTAGCCTGTATCCCATTTGCTTCTTCCTCACAAGGGTGTATTTTCCATAAAAATTAAAAATAAAGCAAGAGGGTACCAGGTAATTCAGACTTATCGTATTTTATAATAGGATGTTGTTTTTTAAGCTTACGTACCCAAAGGGTAAAAACGGGACCCTGTCTGTCACCAGGCTGTATCTCATGAACCTTGATAGCTAGACAGTTGAAATGTTCACAGATGATGTATTTCTGTTGCCGCTATAACAACAAATACTAAAAACAGAATAAAATAAATATTTAAGGGGGACTCCCATACAACAAACGTGTTATTTTCGGCGTTTTTGCCTTGTGGTGCGGAACCCTACGCGTGCGAGTCCGAGTCGCACTTGGCCAGTTTTTTAATAATGAATATCATAACAAAACACCCGTAGGTGTACCCTAAACTGAAATGTGTAGCAGGTACAATGTTATAGGGATGATCTTAATGTCAGTAACCGGACACAAATTCAGCATACGAGCTGCAACCGAAAAAATCTCGTCAGAAAAATCAAATTTCACTTTGCTCGACCTGGAAATCGAACCCAGGACGGCTAAGCAGCCGTGATGGCGGCCACCAGACCAATGAGTCGCTCTCTTCGAGAAACATCCCAATAAAAATCATGTGTTTACTACCACCTGTTGAGAAACGTTGAAATAATACAAATAAGACGGTAGTCAACGCGAAATTCTCACTTTCTAATGTTCGCACATAAACATAATCAAATTATGTCCAGCCGACATGAGTGACCGTACTTTCGTTGAGCAAATATACCGTAAGGGCGAGCTGCGACTGCTAGCGGGGCCGTGTTAATTGTAGCGTAGCGACTTAGAACAGTAAATGATTTAGGTAGGTACTTGTAGTTAACATGATCAGCATTTTCTTAGGTATATCAGGGTTATTGGTAAAACCTTAACAACCTCTTAAGAGGTCATGGTACTCATCATTATGAACAACTTTTACTATGGGACCAAACCTGAAAACGCAAAAAAAAAATCCGCTGTTCTCTACATTTATGTTCGTATAACTCGTCAAAATGTAGGGAACAGCTGATTTTTTTTTCGCGATTTCAGGTTTGGTTCCATAGTAAAAGTTGTTCATAGTGATGAGTGCAATGTCCTCTTAAGAGGTTGTTAATGTTTTACCAATAACCCTGTATATCAGACACTGCTTACAAGAAATTAAAAGTTACACATAATCCACAACTTTTTTTGTAAGTGGATACTGAACACAATTTAAAATTCTGCATCTATATGATACTTCTTACTTCCTAGCTAATATTTTGTCTTGGCCTGCATCACAATAGGCAATTTTGGACCTTTGGGAAGCGTGCGAGGGCCCTATGTCGACTCGCAGAGGCCCGTTAGGCGCTGTTATAGAATTGAGGCACGAACCGACGATTATTCCTGTTCGCACGGTGTAATTGCACCCAAGGACAACCCCCGGTTGGTGTAAAACTAATACAGGATCATATTATGGAAACTACTCAGACTTGAACAGAAAAAAAAACTGTTAGATCTTAGTCTGTTTTTTAGCCTTTTCCTATTTCCACAACATCCTTCGTGTTCTACAAAAAAAAAAAACACAGTTTTGAAAAAATACGTCACAAAATATGCTCATAACTAGCTGCGCCACGCGGTTTCACGCGCGTAAATGTCGATCCCGTGGGAATATCGGGATAAAAAGTAGCCTATAATATGTTAATCCAGGGTGTCAGCTACCTCCATACAAAATTTTATCAAAATTGGTCCAGCCGTTTGAGCGTGAAGAAGTAACAAACATATAAACACACACACACTCACAAACTTTCACCTTTATAATATTAGTGTGATTAAAGGAAAGCCTCAAATATCTCAGCTATCAACGGGACCAATTCCTACGGGCTTAGTTCAAACATTACTAGAGAGAGAACAAAAACGGTGAAATTCTCGAACAACGTGTGAAAAATGGTTTTCATTTTAAGTTTGTTTAACGCCTACATTCTTGACGTTTTCTGTTTTGTCTTAAGACTTTTTGTGTGATGTTGGTAGGTACCTTATAGCCTCATGCCGAGAGAAAAAGCTGTTGTTAGGATGTTTATTTGGTATTTTTCCTTGTATACAGGTTTATTGGTAAAACATTAACAACCTCTTAAGAGGTCATTGTATTCATCATTATGAACCACTTTTACTATGGGACCAAACCTGAAATCTCGAAAAAAAATCAGCTGTTCTCTACATTTATGTTTATTTAACTCGTCAAAATGTAGGGAACAGCTGATTTTTTTTCGCGATTTCTGGTTTGGTCTCTTATTAAATGTTGATGATAAGTACAATGCCCTCTTAAGAGGTTGTTAATGTTTTACCAATAACCCTGTATATGGAAGGGAAGCATTGACATTTGTCGATGTCCACAAAGCAGTAGATCATATATAGGGAAGCTGGATACAAAGCTTAAGGGGTGATAGTTGACACCATTTAGAGCATTTTGAGCCAAACATGTCTTAGACGAAGTATGTTTTTTTTTATTTTTTGCCCAGTTAAAGTTGGTATGTTATTTTTAACCGACTTCAAAAAAGGAGGAGGTTCTCATTGACTACCTAAATGATTGTAGTTAAAAATAAAAAAAAAACATACTTCGTCTAAGATATGTATGGCTCAAAATGCTGTAAATGGTGTCAACGATCACACCCTTAAAGCTTTGCACACAGCTTCCAAACACCATGTAAGTATAATAAAAAATAGTCCTCCAGGCCGAATTCCGGCCATGGCAACCAATCTCAACGGAGACTAGCCAGATGGCTAGTCTCCGTTGAGACTTACACAAAGTAAAACGCATGTCTCGGTTCGAACCTACGACCTACAAGTCGTAAGTCGCGGCTGGTAGGTACATCTGACCACCACTGCTCTCAAGCTACCGACCGTAGGGTGGCAATTTAATTCCGAGTTGGACTCTACAACAGAAAAACAGAGTTCAGCTATTTATTCATTGGGCTAATATCGCATAATGCCATATTATCCAACAGGGTGTATTACCGCGCAATGTTATTGAAATAGTAGAACTTTACGTACGTTTGAGTACACATAAAAATCGGATAAACAGAAGAAGTAGGTAACATTGAGTAATATTCTTAAATTAGAAGTTATTGCTCTTGAATGTGGAACAGAGTTCTAATATTAGTCTATTTGGTTTCTGGAGTAGGTTGCCTAATCATCTTCACGTGTTGTTTTGGTACGATGTCTGAATAAACATGGTTCTCAATTCTAAATTCTTTATTACATTCCATAATGTGAATAAAACAGTTGGTAGGCTGAAAATTAATGACGCTGTCGGGCACAGGATAGTAGGAGAGAGGAGTAAGAGCGCTTACCTATTTGTGTTTATAATATTATTTACTAGTAGCGCCCCGCGGTTTCACCAGCATAAATCTCGATTCCGTGGGAATATCAGGATAACAAGTATTCTATGTCTTAATCCTGGTTATAAACTATCTGTGTGCAAAATTTCATCCAAATCCGTTCAGTAGTTTTTGCGTGAAAGATTAACAAACATCCATCCATCCTCACAAACTTTCGGGTTTATAATATTAGTGTGATGTGATTAGTAGGACTAGCAGCGCCCTACGGTATTACCCGCATAAGTTTCGATGTTTCCGTGGGAATATCGGGATAACAAGTATCCTGTATTCATCCTGATTATAAACTATCTGTGTGCCAATTTTCATCCAAATCGGTTCAGTAGTTTTTGCGTGAAAGAGTAACAAATATCCATTCAACTATCAATCCACCCTCACAAACGTTCGCGTAAGTAGGATAGGATGTATTCTGGTAGTTGTATCTTTTTTATTGCTACTTGTTCTTATTCTGGAGAAGGAACAGATATACGATTACTTATTTACGTAATGTACCCTACATAAACTACATTAGTTAGGTAATAATAATACGCTCGATAAAAGAAAAAAAGAAAAACAGTTTATTCTGCACAAACAAAACGCACATTGCAAATAAAATAAAAAATAAAAAAAGACATAAAATATACACACACAACGTAGTCAAAAGTCGATCGGCGCATTAGTGGTGAACGCTGCAAGGGTTCAAATCCTGTGCCGATCAAAATTGACAATAATGTGAAATGGTGACAGGTGATCGTAGAGAAGGTAGAGCGACGATCTCCGCAGGGTGGCTAATAGCACTTAGATGAGCGAGATTAGCCTAGGATTGAGATCAGGAGCAGTAATGCCGATGATAATGATGACAATAAAATTAAGTGTAGACATTATTTCGGTGGTTTGCATAGTTAAAGCTATCAAGATTAGCTTAGAAAATATTACCCTTGTCTATTGACGGCACCAACGGTAACAGAAAAGTGTCCTAGTTCTTGATCACAAGTAATTTGATTAGGTAAATCATCAATCTTAGTAAAGGAGTTTCATAATACATATTACGTATTTTATAGCTAACCATTTTTCATCTTGTCATTATGAATAATTTCTTAGTGAATCAATAAAACAGATAGTATTTACGAGTCGAGGACGATAGTTAAACCTTTGGCCCGCAAACTTAAACTGTCGGGCAATAAAGCCTGATGATATAACCCTTTATCTCACGCATTACAACACAAGTTTCTCAAGCAAATATTAGCAACTAAACTCGTAAAGGCTTGTTTACATGATTCCAGTTTTTAGTAGAGTGATTACTGGTTTTTTTTTTGGAAGAATTTCTGACTTTTTAGGAGACTGACGTTTATACGCTGCCAGTTGGGGCGAACGCAATCAGCACATCAAAACCGTGTGTCAGTGTCATAATCGTTGACTTGAACGCAGTTTTTATCGGTTGATTGCATTCACTTTTATTGGTAAAATTCGCCCTAAGAGCAATATTGCGTTTGCTATGACAGAAAAAAAACCCCAATACAGTCTAACGGGGTTCAAGCAAGTATTAGACACGAGGTAAATAAGGCTAAGCGCATGGCACTTACATGTTCAATTGTTTATACCGTGCAAGTCACAAAAACGCGCCCCACTAATAACTAGAAACGTGTGAATCGGGTTTAAAGCCAACTAAACCGGTAACACAGTATTACAGTGTCGACATTGTCAAAGGTCGACACCTATAGAACAAGTTCCAGTTATTTTGCTACGTCTTGTAATTAATTTATTTTGTTGACCACACACGTTGTAAAGGAATATTTTATAAAATGACACAAAGGTTATAAATTATAATATATATTACAGTTTGTGGTGGGGACACAGATAAAGGTTTTCAATTATGTGGTCATTAATAAAAATATTCTGGATGATGTTTTCCTCTTTGTAATCAATAAAAGGATGATTTAATTACCTATTAAGTTAACATAACATCAAGCCTCTATTCCGAAGACGCTCCGGGCGTCGGGAGCCGCGTGGCGACTCCCGGCCATCGTAGGCGCGGGCCTCCGGACGGAGAGTAATGGGTAGCTCACCGTCCGATCTGGACCAGGCCCGTGCCGGACGGCGCGTACGTGTTCCACGCGCGCCTCAAAGAGATGTCAGCATCGAGGAGGGGCCCCTTAGGGCCGAAGCCTGCCAGCGGGATTGTCCAAAAGGGTTACCGCTGGCCCGGAACATAAAGAGCAAGGAAGGAACACGGGTGGGTTTTAGTCAGTAAGAGTCTGACACTCCCTTCCGCTCCACCCAGAGCGGGAGGAGTCATTTGATGATTTCCCATACAACAAAAAAAAAAAACAAAAAAAAGCCTCTATTCCCCGAATTCGGCAGAGGTTTAGGTACCTATAGCGCACCTACATTTCGTCAGTTATGTTTTAATCCTATGTAATAGGGGTCCAAATTCCGTGAGAATCCAAAGTCCGTGTTGCTAATGAGAAATACCAAATGGAAAATTCAATAACACTGCCTGACCTGGGAGTCGAACCCAGCAGTAGCGGTTGCGACCACTAAACCAACGCCATTACTAGTATCAATATCAAAGAATAATGCTTTACTTCTTGGTGAAAATAAACAAAAACAAATTAGGAGAAGAACGTGAAGTCAATATCTCAAACAACCTGAGGGAAATAATAAATACCTACCATAATTTACTGATAATTTAAAAATAAAAACGCCAAGAAAAAGTGTACCTAGCCTTTTGTTTTATAAATCAATCATACAATTTCAATTACCGTCTCTTCAACATAATTATACTCGACAACGCTCTATGTATGCAATATAAATAATAGCCAATCGAACGTTTCAATTAACACAAAAACAAACTAACAAAATTGTTATACAAACAAAGAATAATAAATCTTGTGACGAACGGTACACAACAGTCTAGACATCTCATACACAAAACACTGTAGTGCCAGGACAGCCAGCACACGCAGCCACCTTTCAGTCAACTTCAAATTATTTTAAGATTATTCTTCAAAGGCCAAGGGATGAACTGAACAGGTACTGTAAAGCTGAAAAGAGGACACGTGGGCTGGCGAAAGTTTAATGAAATGGAGGAAAGCCTTTGCCCAGGAGTGGGATAAAGCAGGCTAGGAAAAAAATATTCAAAGAAGAAGTAAACCACTTGACAGTAATAAACCTTTGTAAAAAAAGTTCATGAACGAACAACGCGATATGGTGATTTTGAAAGACAATCTTGGAAGTGATAGAAAACTACGCATACTGATTAAAGGAAAGAGGAAGATTGCATAAGCATAACATAATCATCCAAGAATGTTCCCACTGCTGGCACACAGGCCTACTCTCTTCGAGAGGGAGTGGGTTGTAATCTATCACGCGGGCCCAGTACGGGTTGGTAGATGTCACATGCCTTCGAATGTTTGGTTCTACGATATGCCCGCTTCCTTACGATGTTTTCGTTCACCGTTTTCAGAGCTGTAGTGATGATATTATTTACACAACGTAAAGCGCCGAACCCACGACCTACAACTCGTAAGTCAGTGACGTTACCACCACGGCTCTCAAGGAAGATTGAAGTACATATAAATGTACGCATAGGTAGATACCACGAAGTAGACTCAACTATAGGAGTTATCGTGACACACTTTTGTAGGAACTCCACATACAATACTCAATATTTCAAATATGCAAATCTAACCTTAACACAGACAGACATAAAACTATGACCCAAACTATTAAAACATAACACAAGAAGTATTTGCACGACACAAGCAAAGAATTCCAATTTGAATTGTAAAACGCTTGCAAATAAGTAGATTTCATTATAACGTTTTCCAACTGCATGAAATTTGAGACACGGTGCATGATATCACTTACAGCGCCGAACCATCAGATGATACGGAGAGAGGTAATAATCTATTTGGAGTAGTTTTGAATGCTGTCCAAATGATCGAGTAAAACAAGTCGGCATTTGAAGGTCACTTTAAGTAAAATATTGCTTAACAGTATATTTGAATAAGCAGACAGTATAATGATCGTGTAGCGTATATTTTAACCAGTCATAAATTATTTAATAGGTAATTTTTTCTTGAAGTTTTTGCGTATCATTCTATGACACAATGCCATAGTATGTATATTAGCTACATACATAATATCGGTGGTTAGATATTATTTATTAGTTAACCTCTTTTTTGTGACAGAGGTGAATAGACTGAAGTTCAAGCTGATGCCAAAGTTAAATTTAGAGTTAATTTTAGCTGCCTTATTGATATATGTACTTTTAGAGGAATGAGGAAAATGTCGGGAGGAAAGTTTTGAGTATGAATGTGGATGGTTATAAGAATAGGGGGAGACCAAAGAAACGACGGATGGACTGTATGAAAGATGATATGGGGTGACTCCCGAGATGACGACTAATAGAGAATATGGAACAAAAAGACATGTTGCGTCGAACCCGATTAATTTGGAATAAGCCGATTAATAGTCAACTGAATCAAAGATTGATCGATGACCGAGATCCTAACATAGAAGTAAACCAGAAAGATAATAATTGCATACATTCTAAAATTATAGACGTTATGAAATCAAATAACCTAGTATTGCATAGCGATGTAAATAGTCTCTAATTACAGCATAAAACTATGCAGATATTGCTAGATAATCCAAGGATAATAAAATCATTTGCCAAGACTGCAAATTTTAGCACATCCATCAGCACTTAGTAGGTACTAATATTGCATTTGTTAACCATTTACAAATTCGTCCTAGATTCCTTTAAAGGCTCAAGGCATAGACGCTAAACTAACACTGTTACTAAACGGGACCCATCGATAAATCTATAGATTTTATCCATATTCTACTTTGGAAAGGTAAACAATACTTATACCATAAAAGAGGCTACAGTTATGCCAGCCCCCTTTGACTGTAGTTTGAATATATTTTCTATAAAGAGTCACACAGCGGCAAAGGAAGGTCACGATTTAGCTATAACGTTTGCTATTTTTGTTGAATTTAATCCGATATTGTTATATTCGGATTTGTAGAGTGCATTTATTTGCTTAGTAGATCTATCTTCTATTTTGTGATTTCAAGTATGGAGTCATTTTGCCATATTGAGTGAGTTCAACCCACATTCACCCACGACTGCATCTGCTTCGTGCTACCTTTTCGGTTCTTTGTCTGATTCAGTATGGATTGTTGTAACTCAATTGAGAAATGTTGAAACTATTGCTATTTTATCAGAGTCCTCCGCAAATCTATGTCTAGAATGGTAAAAACCTATACCTACTATTATCTTGTTAAGTGTATTTTGTAATAACTAAACTTTCTTAGGAGATCATTGTACTCATCATTAATTATGAACCACCTTAACTATAGGACCATCATTGATCACGAAGCACGAAAAGAACAATCAGCTGCTTCCAACGTTATGTCGATATATGCCAACATAAACATATGGCACAGCTGATTTGTTTTGAACCAGCATTGGTCCCATAGAAAATCTTGTTCATAATGATGAGTACAATGACCCCTTAAGTTTTTTTTTGTTATTTCAATTGTACCTAGTATAACAGGAGTGAACAAACAAATGCAACGTATCATTTCAGCCGCAAGACGTCCACTGCTGGACGCCTTCCAACGCTACGTTTTCCGGTACGCAGTCGCCACTCCAGAACCTTTCAGCCCCATCGGTCATCTGTTCTGCGAACAATGTGCCCTGCCCACTGCCACTTAAGTTTGGCAATTCTTCGGGCTATGTCGGTTACCTTGGTTCTCCTGCGGATCTCCTCATTCGTGATTCTCCAAGCATAGCCCTCTCCATTGCCCTTTGGGTGAATTTTAGCCTAAATGACGAGATCTGCAGGAGAACCAAAGTAACCTATACTTTGGTTCTCCTGCAGATCTCGTCATTTCTGATTCGATCACGCAGGGAAGCTCCAAGCACTCTCCATTCCCCTTTGGGCGACTTTCAGCCTTCTAATAAGGCACATTGTGAGCGACCACGTTTCAGTGCCAAAAGTCACTGGCAACACTGGCAAAACGTTGGCTCCAACTAAAAACACTGAAAATTCCGAAGAGCATTTCCTGAAAGCTACTGCCCTGTGACCCACTTCATACACTTACGCAAAGCGTCCTGCCACTGACAGTAACAGTATTATTTTTATTTGAAAAATGTAGAGTGTGTTTGTTTTCCTGATGTCAGATGACATTTGTGAAGCTGTCTGGAAAAATAAGGAAATACTGTGAAAAGAACCAAGTGTAGCGGATAAACTAAGAAGAAGCTTATTTAAGCTAGATGTATGTGTTATTGTAGCTAAGAAGAAAAATCATAAAACGCTATGTATATGTAGTCTATTAAAATAACTGTACATTGAATATTTTAAAAAAGTAATTGCTACGAGGGTCTGATGCTGAAAAAAAAAAAAAAAAAAATTATATATATTTTTTTATTTATTAATTTTTGTTCGTTTGTCTATTTATCTGGATGTTCGTTCCGGATTCACGCATAAATGGCTGAACGGATTTAGATAAAATTTGGCACACAGATAGTTTATAACCTGGATTAGCACATAAGTTACTTTTAATCCCGGTAGTATGTTCCCGTGAGTTTCCAATTAAATAAGTGCCATTCGGCATTAAACACTAAATACATAACGATCCCAAAATGTTGTTGATATGTTAGGTATTCATTCATTTGCCTATAACATTGTTTTGAACTTAGATACATTATCAGCTAGATGGGGTCAAATATTTTAGTAATCAGTAATTCGAAGCAATTTATTTCAATCTATTATAATCTATAACGTTAAATTATCCATTTACACTCATCGTTCTAAATTGGGATTCCCTAAGGTTTAATTTTACCTAAACGGTCTTGCCTTCAAATACAAATATGTGGGTCAGAAATCAAAAAACGTCAAAGTAAAGTCAATTCAAATCCTTGTTTTGAATAGACTATGTTATTTTCGATTCAACAAAATTTCAACTTTATGCCAGTGTAAATTATGTCGATTTTTGATTGACAAACACTATTGAAATAGTCATAAGACATGCTGAGGTTGCAGTGCAAACCTAGCTTTATGTATAAATTCAAGTTATTTCTCCAATAAAAACACATTTTTGTTAACATTTTTGGAAACTGAATCGTGAATGCAGAAACCTAGACAGATTGATATCGGCACAAAATCTCTTAAGAATTTCAAATTCGAATACAGAGGCTGCAAAAATCTAGGCTAGATACGCTTGGAAAAGGAACCCTAGATCCAGACCTGGATAAAGTAAGATGAAGAGGATTGAAACCAAATAAGGCAACACGAGAAATAAAGATATTTTCTCAAAGAAAACCAGATATTTTATACATAGATTTCATTTCATACATTCCAAGCCATACCATAGAAACTTGAGATGTAATAATTAAACAATACAAACTTAAATCCGTGTCGTAAGGACCAATAAAAACGTCTTATCATAACGACATGATTATTTATGACCAATCAGAAGGAAGCGACATGTATAAACTTTTTGTGATGTTCTTCAATATTGGGATCTTTATGAGCGACGTTAAAACAATCTCTAAAGCGATATATTTATATACCCATATTACTAGCTGTTGACCATGACTTCGTCTGCATGTATTTAATATTTCATTATCCATATTAATATTAAAAATATGAGTGTGACTGTCTGTCTGTCTGTTACCTCTTCACACTTAAACCGTTGAACCGATTTAGATGAAATTTGGTATAGAGATAGTTTGAGTCCCCGGAAAGGACATTTTATCCCGATACTCCTCGGGATCGAATCTTTTGCGGGTGAAACCGCGGGGCGCAGCTAGTTTTTTTATAAACTTATAGCGGCCCGCTACAGATTCGCACGAACGCAATTTTTTTTCGAATTTCTGTAGTTTTTTTCATAAAAACCTTGTCTAGGCAATACTGAACACAACAAAAAAAGAATTATCCAATTTGGTGCAGTCATCCAGAAGTTATGAGACATTTTGGCGACTTTGTTTTATACATCTCGACACCTCCAACGTACGAGTATGTTATCGTAACTATCAAATTAACGAAAATTACATTTTTGAGATTTACAAGTTCTACTTTATAACATAAATTATCGTATGATCTACTTAATAAAAAAAAATAATAAATACATTTTTTTTTTATTAGATCATACGATAATTTAAATCTAATTTATTTTTTATTTAGATCATACGATAATTTATGTTATAAAGTAGAACTTGTAAATCTCAAAAATGTAATTTTCGTTAATTTGATAGTTACGATAACATACGTTGGAGGTGTCGATCACTTAAATTTCTTAATCATCGGTTCAGTTTATAGGTGATAAAAGGCAACAGGCAGATAGAAAAACTTTCGCACTCATAATATAGTAAGTTTTTCTATCTAAGAAGGGCGACCCGCCCTCCCTGTTTCGCACGGTTTTTACGACTTGACAAACATTGACATTGCTTATAGTAATGATAGTTTAAACCCATAAGCCCTCCGGAATAAATTCTCTAAATTATGGTGAAACCCGCATCATAATCGGTTGCGTAGTTTAGAAAGACAACGTGGTCACACAGACAAACACGAAAAGCGACTTTGTCATTTTTAGGGTTCTGTACCTCAAAAGGAAAAAACGGAACCCTTATAGGATCACCACTTTGTTGTTTGTCTGTTAAGACCCTTTATCTCGGGAACATGTGGAGGTATAGAGTTGAAATTAAAACCATATTATTATATTCAAGTCTACAGTACCTTGAACCTGTGAAAAAATCATACTTCTAAGTTATCGTAAAAAAAAGATACAGCCGTTTTTGTCGCAAAAAACTTATTCAACATTATTTTTAGTATATGCGAAGTCCGAAACACGTGTCTAGTATTTTTAACCCCCGACGCAAAAACGACGGGGTGTTATAAGTTTGACGTGTCTGTGTGTGTGTGTGTGTGTGTGTGTGTGTGTCTGTCTGTGGCATCGTAGCTCCCGAACGGATGAACCGATTTTGATTTTGTTTTTTTTGTTTGAAAGGTGAATTAGTCGGGAGTGTTCTTAGCTATGTTTGATGAAAATCGGTCCAAGATGGCCGCCGCCACAAAATGGCGGAATACATATTTTTTCACAAATGCCTTAATATGGGTATCAAATTAAAGGGCTTGAATAGTAGAATACTATACACTATAATAAATTTCAAATCCAAGATGGCCGCCACCACAAAGTGGCGATTTACATTTTTTTTTCACAACCCCCTCAATATGGGTATCAATTGAAAGGGCTTGACTAGTACAATACTATACGCTATTACAAATTTAAAATCCAAGATGGCCGCCACCACAAAATGGCGAATTATATTCATTTTTCACAACTACTTCAATATAGGTATCAAATGCAAGGGCTTGACAAGTAGAATAATGTAAGCTATATTGAAAGGGAATGAGGAATATTAACTAACGAAATGAAAACTAAAAACTTGAAAATATTTTTTTGTCTGATCAATGCTCTAGAATGATGAGGAAAGTGGGGTGATGACTGGTAGCTACGACCACTGAGTTTGACTATTTTTATTACGAATGGAACAATCCCACTTAAAAAGCGTAGGTATTTCTACATCAGATAGTGTCGCAGTCCCATTTTATAAACTAGATCTGAAATACCTAAGATATCTAACGCTATGAAATACTTGTACGAAAGTTGAATAACTAAAGGAAGAACTAGGAAAAGGATATAATAAAACAAAAAAATCTGTTTAGTCTTAAAAAATATTCTTCAACTATAAATAAATAATTATTTTTTGACGGATAAAAACCTGATTAAACACCAAATTACCTGAATCTTAAAACGCAAGAAAATAAAAGAAATTAAATACAAATATTAAGGACTCCCTTCAAAAAGCATGAAATAAAAAATTAAATTTAAAATTTAAAAAACCCCCGACACAAAAAAATAATAAAATTAAATGTAAGTAACTGGAAAAGGATCAAATAATTTAAAAACCCCCAACTTAAAGAATCTAGGTAACGAGACTAAAACAGATAAATTCATATGGAAGTCGGGGGACCGTTCTGTGGAACACCTTCTATGCTAAGAGGTCCCCCGACTGCCATATGAATTTATCAGATTTAGTCTCGTTACCTAGATTCTTTAAGTTGGGGGTTTTTAAATTATTTGATCCTTTTCCAGTTACTTACATTTAATTTTATTATTTTTTTGTGTCGGGGGTTTTTTAAATTTTAAATTTAATTTTTTATGTAAAGAATCTATGCACAAAATTTCAAAACTGTATCATGAATTGTACGTACAAAAAAATGCTCACCCGCGCCGTCTTGCGCTCATTGATAATAGTACCTAGGTACCTAACCGTCCAGCGCGGAGATTGGATATACTTAGTGTCGCTCGGTGTCCAACTTTTAACCTTTTTTAAATATTTTTGAGACAAAATATAACATGGTGTAAAAATTATTGGAATCCATTCAGTTACTTATTCTGAACAAACTATACCTTTTCAGGTTTCGCATATACTAAAAATAACGTTGTATGTCGACACTCTCAAGGGAATCAAGATTTATAGGGTACTTCCCGTTGACCTAGAATCATGAAATTTGGCAAGAAGTAAGGTCATTGTAGCACAACTAAAGGAAAAATCAGAAAACCATAAAATTGTAGTTACATTACAAAAAAAAAAAAAATCCCGTGATAAGCTATTCACATACCTACAACCTCTGTGCGCGAGACCGACTCGCACTTGACCAGTTTTTTATTTATAATATTCCTCAATGTCAATTAGTATATAAATTGGTGTTAATGATGGTTTTGCATGATAATTAAAATGTCAAGTTTTATGGTTTTATGGCAAAGCGAGCAGCTCAATCCTAAGCTTGTCTTCTAAATAATCAAAAAGTGTATAGTTCCCCTTTTTACAAAGTTCAGCTTTTAAATCTTATACTGGGTAAGTTTCGAATGGGAAATTTGTTGCAAAATCGTATAATTTAATCTTTCAAGTTTGTTTCAGTCCCTTTAATGTTTCAAAGCCTCCTACTTTATAAAACTTAATAGAAAAGTCCCGGCTAATGACAACAAGAACAACAAGGAAGGAAGAATATTGATAAGAAAAAAGGCAACACAAAGATGACTATCGCAGCTAAATTGAACAAGGATCTTTTTCTTATGGTGATTCAAGCCCGCGCCCGCGTCACGATTCGCAAAGATTTTTCATCAATAAGAACAAAAGGACATTGCTCTCGTGAGTGGTGAATTACATTGTTATTCTAAGAACCACAGATATAAATAGACCTATATACGCGCAAGTATCACGATCTGTAGGAAAACTAAGCGTGCCGTTTTTTGACTACCTGCTATGACGTCACAAGCACTATTTAGTGAATGGGAAAATCAAATCAATTCAAAGACGCCGCGCCGTCTCGTGCGGCACCCAAACGCTCACCCAGCCCACACAGGACTGAGCGCGAAAGTGGCGGCTTACGATTTTTGTACGTAAGCTGGTGCGATTTTTGGCACGCGAAGTTATCGTTATCTAGGTATATCTATATCTGTGAAGTCTGTGTTAAGTATAAATTACTAGCTTTTCCCCGTGGCTTCTCTCGCGTGGGGGACGGAAATTATCCCACAGAAACTTAACTACCAAGTTAAAATTACCAATTAATGTACATGCAAAATATTGTAAAACATTTTAAAAGAGTAACGGTGGAGTTTCTTGCCCATTCTTCTCCATACGAAATCTACCTTTTGGAATGGGCGACTAGAATCAATTCTATTTTAGTAATTTTTGACGTTCAAAAGTGCCTGTTAAGTGCCTATTTGAAATAAATGCTTTGACTTTGACTTTGAAAATTGACCTAAAAGGTCTTAACCCACCTGGTTTACCCATATGCCGAATTTAATTTAAAAAAAACAAACTTATCCAATTTCACGTCATCTGATTTTGTAGTTATAATATTATTATACTATAGTTAGGATTTTTTTTTTTTGCGGATGGGAAATCATAAAATGACTCCTCCCGCTCTGGGTGGAGCGGAAGGGAGTGTCAGACTCTTACTGACTAAAACCCACCCGTGTTCCTTCCTTAGCCCTTTATGTTCCGGGCCAGCGGTAACCCTTTCGGACAATCCCGCTGACCGACAATCCCGCTGACCATTATAGTTAGGATACTATTGAAATTAAATAAACAATTCTTTTCAGATTTTAATTTTTTCAGGTCAGTTCGCCACAAAGCGAGCGTTTTGTCACATAAAATGTCATTCGTCACCAGCCGGTCGATTCTGTAAAAATCTCACAGTAAAACTTAGGTGAAGTGAGTTTGTTTTTTCTAGGAATTGTCACTATTGACAGCTCACTCCACGCTCACTTCACCTAAGTTGTCACGGTGAGATTTTTACAGAATAGCACCGCAGCACACACTGTTAAGCATAGTACATAATAATACTTTAATATACTTCCATGCACTTGCTTGAGAGTTGGTAGCCGGCACTAACTGTTAAGCTAGTGTCACTCGTAATGTCGTCGCTCAGCACTTTCGAGCGCTTTTACCGTAACATGCATAAGTTTGCAACAGAAAATTAAGTCCTTAAAAAAGCGCTGTAAATGCTTTTTTAATTTTTGTGGGTAATTTTTTGATTCGTTCAAATCATCATCATATGCCTAGCCTTTTCCCAACTATGTTGGGGTCGGCTTTCAATCCAACCAGATGCAGCTTAATGCCACTATTTCACATGGAGCGACTGCCTATCTGACCTCCACAACCCAGTTACTGGGTAATACGATTCCCCTTAGTAAGACTGGTTGTCAGACTTTCAGGCTTCTGACTACCCGACTGTTAATGATCCGCGAATGACACCCGGGACCACCGGCTTGACGTGCTTTTCGAAGCACGGAGGGGTCTCGGTATGTAAATATGGTCACCCATCCACAGACCAACCGCGGTAAGCGTAGCTTAACCTGATCGATCGACCTACGCGGCAGTTATTATTTAGCCACGGGCCCCTCGTTTCGTTCAAATATGGCTCAGAAAATAAGATCAGAAATAAAACGATGATACCACTCTTCAAAAATGATTACGAGATTTTGAAGTGTCAGTACGAATTAGGATTATAATAATTGATCTAAAAGCATGAAATCAATTAGTATCAATTTGTAGAGATTTCATACGTGTTGATCCTTAAGACACCCACACTCGTGTTGACAACCATATCGAATGCTTTATACGCGATTGATTCTTTGGTCCTAATCGAACTCATGACGTAATATTGAGCTAATCACGTGAAAAATCTCGAAGCATTGTCGATGGCAGCATCATTAGGTTGATTGATAACATTCTACCGGCTACACGACCAACTGCAAGAGTATTTTTTCCAAAGGAATTGGTTGAGTATAAATAAACAAGCATTTCTTGTATATTTCCTTCTTCATATTATTTATTTATTTATTAAGCAAGGCACACCAACGATATATTTACAAGGGTAGTAACAATAGATAATCACGAGTCTTCAATTCTGTGTAAATACATCACTTATTGCGCATGCACAACATTCACATTAACAGGTTAACAATAATTCATTAAATTATTAATCTATTAGAATAATGAGGGGCCCGTGGCTAAATAATAACAGCCGCACAGGTCGATCGATCAGGTTAAGCTACGCTTGCCGCGGTTGGTCTGTGGATGGGTGACCATCTTTACATACCGAGACCCCTCCGTGCCTCGGAAAGCACGTTAAGCCGTTGGTCCCGGCTGTCATTCGTGGATCTTTGACAGTCGTTACGGGTAGTCAGAAGCCCGAAAGTCTGACAACCAGTCTTACCAAGGGGTATCATATTACCCAGTAGCTGGGTTGTGGAGGTCAGATGGGTAGTCGCTCCATGTAAAATACTGGTATTCAGCTGCATCCGGTTAGACTGGAAGCCGACCCCAACATAGTTGGGAAAAGGCTAGGCAGATGATGATGATTAATCTATTAGAATATAAGCAAAACATGCAATTTATACATAATAATTAAGATAAGATTCAATGAATAAACTTTTATGAATAAACTTTCCTAAATCATTCTTTCTTGTTTCAGGTTTTTACCAGATGAATCAGACTGCATCTTATTCTGATCTTAGTATCCCCCGCATTCATAGCGTAATGTCATCAGTTTAGTGTTGTCTGTTTTTAGGGTTCCGTATCCAAAGGGTAATTAATAACGGGACTCTATTACTAAGACTCTGTCTGTCACCAGGCTGTATCTCATGAACCGTGATAGCTAGACAGTTGAAATTTTCACAGATGATGTATTTCTGTTGCCGCTATAACAACAAATACTATAAACAGAATAAAATAAATATTTAAGGGGGGCTCCCATACAACAAATGTTTTTTTCGGGATTTTTTCCTTCTGGTACGGAACCCTTCGCCAGTTTTTTTTTTAAGATTCATCGCTCAGTTCTTTATGGAGAGTAGACTTATCCTAAGTATATTGGTTCATTCTACGAACCAATAGTCACAGTACATACCTACATTTGGATTAGAAACACAATAAATAATAAAAAAGGCTTTCACAGGACACCCTGGTTAAGCAGCCAACAACCCTTGGTTGATCTGTGAGATGCCATTCATAAAAGAAAATTAAAAGTATAGTAAAAATCCCGCAGGGGCCCAATTTCCTTTTTACACCAGCGCCTTTGACCTCGTACGACACGGTTTTTTTTTGAGGGTGGGTAATCATCAAATGACCCCTCCCGCTCTGGATGGAGCGGAAGGGAGTATCAGACTCTTATTGACTAACACCCCATGTTAACCCAACCCACCCATGTTCCTTCATTAGCCCTTTGTGTTCCGGGGCAGCGGTAACCCTTTCGGACAATCCCGCTGACCCGGAAGCCTACGACACTGCTTGATTGTGCATGAGAACTTCTTTCATTACACCGCAAAGGAAATAACCACTTAATACTTGTACATTTTGTCGAAAGCATTTGGCTCTATTAACGTTATTTGCCAACTTAAACATAAAAGGTAAAATATGCAAATCTCTGCCAATACCTTGTTAGATTAAGCGTGACGATTGTTATGTAAATAATTTAGAAAACACAAATAGTACGAGATGAGTAACACCCATAGTATAGGTTCGTGTTTGTGCCACATTCTCCGAAACACGTTAAACACTTGAATGAAACCAGTTTAACGAGATATTAAGAATATTCCACAGCTGATTATCTTTGTCAAAATAGTCAGATTACAAGGTCAGTAAACGTACTAATTTTATCAGTGTTGCAAGATGTTTTTTTGAAGTGAAAATTCTTTAGGCGTGTTGGGAAATTTTTGAGCCACCACCACCAACCAACCATTGAACCCAAACACACAACCAAACCATTGAACTCGCGCCACTGTTACCGTAAGCGACACCGCGCGTGTTTTGTTTATAAGACGATTAAAAAAAATACCCGCTTCGGATGTGTTCGACTGTCCTCGGGATGTACTCGGTTTTAATGTATATCCGTTATGTCAGTGAGTGATGGCAAAGTGTGTTTGGTTATCACTTCTGTCGGCACTCCCGGATTGCCACTGTTTTTTTTTTGGTTAATTCGAATGTTTTTCTGGAATTTCTCAGTAGCAGTACTAGTGGGTGTACCTACTATGTATGGGTACACCTCTGCCTGATCCTTTTTTTTCGGATGGGAAATCATCAAATGACCCCTCCAGCTCTGGGTGGAGCGGAAGGGAGTGTCAGACTCTTACTCATTAAAACCCACCCATGTTCCTTCCTTAGCCCTTTATGTTCCACGCCAGCAGTAACCCTTTCGGACAATCGCGCTGACCCGGCAGCCTTCGGCCCCTCCTCGATGCTGATATCTCTTTGAGTCGCGCGTGGAACACGTACGCGCCGTCCGGCACGGGCCTGGTCCTGATCGGACGGTGAGCTACACATTACTCTCCGTCCGCAGGCCCGCGCCTACGGTGACCGGGAGTCCGACACCCGGAGCGTCTCCCGCGGAGGCTGGAACGGGGCTCTCTCCCTCATCTATCCCGCCACCTACTTCGCTAGCATGACTGCTTCGCAGAAGGAGGTGACTGCCTCCCACTCCCTCTCGCTCCGGACCATGCCTGACCCTTAGGGGAATAAAGGTGTCTTATTACGTCACGTGTGTGCGTGATATTATGTTTCGCACTTAAAATGAATGAAGGCATGAAGAATATTCTACGGGCTAATTGCGTAATAACAGCAACAATCACCACACAACACATACATGGAACATACACATGTACGGTCGAACAAGCTATTTGGTATACAGGCAAAAATATTCATCTTTCCACTACACCGCCAATATTTTGTTTTATTTTGTGCGTTATAACTTTCACAGCTTATGGCATCCTTAATATTATTTATTTATTTAACACTTCAAGCACATAAATGTACAGAGGCGGATTTAATGACATAGGCATTTAATAAGTATTTTTTAGTCTGTGTGGGGGCCGGACTTAAAGAATAGCACCTCTGTGTGGGTGTCGTAAAAGGCGACTAATGCCCGGTTCCTATATTTGAGAAACGATCCGTTTTAGTTACGAATAGTAGTTTTATATACGAGGCGTAAGCTAAAACCGTTCCTATAAAAAACGTCTCGTCGTGCAACTTACTGACGGCTTGCAACTAACGGATGGGAGGGTACCGGTAGGCGTATTGTATGGAGATGGGAGTCTATGGTGTTCCTATAAATATTTTAAACGTCCGTAGACTGTCAAGATAACTATTCGTAATGTCATTTGGTTACCGGCCAATTTCGGTCGGTTAGAGTAGAATTTCATAAGTATTTCAGTGTTTTCGCCTGGTTTTGGGTTTTAAATTTTGAAATGTCGAGTTCAGATAGTGATAGAGAAGTGTTTGATATTATATCAAACTCCAGTGAAACTGATTCAGACGAAGATAATAGGCGTGATAGAATAATAAAGAAAGAGTGGATTATTTAGCGTTGCTGGATCTGACGAATTTCAAGTAAGATTTCGACTCGATAAAGAATCTTCTTGACGCTTGGCGTTGATGACGTCATTTTGTTTTTTTTGTAATATATCTAATAAAAAGTATTATTAAAACAACAACAGAAAACTAGCCAAATTATCGACGCGCGTATCGGTAACAAAGACAAAGACAAAGGCCTATCACTTGCTGGGCGAGCTAAGGAATGCGGGCCTTGCATTCCAGAGATGCGTCAAGTTAATGTGACCGCGTTGTATGTATAAGAGTTTCAGGATCCAGGTTAGTATCTTGGAGGCATTTGTAAGTATTGTACACCCTAAAAATGTATTGTTGTATTACACTTCCTAGTTACAAAACTATTACTATTTAATATTTGGTTACAACAAACAGGTATCGTATTAACAGCGAGATATTAACTGTAAAATAAGAAAGATGCAGAAGAATTGGATAATTATATTTGTTTGACGGATGTCAAGTGTCAGGGCGCGCGCTAAACTGTTATAACACTTATAACGTTCCGTTAGTATAGTTCAATTCAATTGTTTGGTAAGGAAAAAAAAAATATCACGCAGATGCCTGCGATGGTATAGTTAGTTACACATCTTATAAAACTAAAAGATTAATTTGTATGTAAATCTAACTTATTTTATCTTGAATTTTGTGTTATTTCAAATTTCGATTTTGCTTATAACAAAACGCACGTTTGTCTCACATCTGCCGCACATCTGTAAGTGAAGAGGGCTCGGTATTTCAATGACCAACGGACGTTCGTCAAAAGCAGGTAAAGAAAGTAAATTGTGGAACGGTATTTACGACTCGTAGTCGGTACTCGAAAAACGGATAGTAGTTCGTATACCACGACGATTCGTTAAGTATAGGAACCGGGCATAAGGGGCGTACCGGAGAATGGGCAGCAGCGTTCTCTATGCATTCCACCACCATACCATACTGCGATCGCCAACCCGCCTGCCAAGCGTGGCGATTATGGCAAACCCCCCTTTTTGGGGGAGGCCTATGTCCAGCAGTGGACGTCTTTCGGCTGAAATGATGAGGTATTTAATATAGTGGTGTAAAAGAATTTACTACTCACCACACCCACATCATGCATGTATACGAAATAGCTTGTTCTACCGTACATGGTAACAGTAGCAATCACGAAAAAAAATCACGAAAAAAAAAATCAGCTGTTTCATACATTTTGGTCAAGTAGGTATTGAAGTTTTGTATGAAACAGCTGTTTTTTTTCATGATTTCAGTGTTGATCCCATAGTGAAACTTGTTTACATTCATAGGTAGAACATCATGTGAAAATTTGGATGGACTTTGAAAGGTAACCCTGTATAATCCATAAGCCAAAGCCAAAGTAATCATTAAAATGTCAAACAACTCATTATTATTTCCTAGTTAATGGCTGTTTAACTCATTACCAACTACTGCAATAAACACCATTAATTAATAACCTTTCTATTAAGTAAAAACAAAACAATAAGACAAGTTTTAATGTCTCCAACAGAAACCTCTAAACCATTGAGTTACAGGAATAATAAAACGTCGGTATCTCACTTTAACGAGTGAAATAACTTTATCTAATTAAACGAGGTTAGTGAACTGTTAATAAATAAAGCCGGTACACAATGTTACAAAAGATAAAAGTAAATAAAAGGAAAGATAAGGAAGTGTTACACGCGATTCGTTTTGAATTTGGAAAACGTTTTGTTTTTGTGTTCAATTGGCAACTTTTTTCCGTGGGTGGCTTGAAGAATTTTTTCAAAAAAACCGGTCAAGCGCGAGTCGGACTCGCGCACCGAGGAGGGTTCCGTACAAATTTGTAAGTACGTAAATAGTTTTCACGGGATTTTTTTTTATGTATCTACTACGATTTACCTTTACTTGTGCTACATGACCTTGCTTCTTGCCAAACTTCATGATTCTAGGTCAACGGGTCCCTTTATATTTTGATTCCCTTGAGAGTGTCGAAAAATACGTTTTTTTTTTTAACTTAGAATTTATGTTTTTCACAGCTTCAAGAGACTGTAGACCTGAGTATACGGTTTTAATTTGAACTCGATAACTCAACGCGTTCCCGAGATAAAGGGTCTTGACGGACCACAAAGTGATCCTATAAGGATTCCGTTTTTTCCTTTGAGGTATGAAACCCTAAAGAAAACAAAAGAAATCAGGAGATGATGGCTATAGGTATAAACAATAAAAACCGAACGAAATCAAAAGAGGACGATAGGTATATAATTAAGTTGATTGACATAATAATTTCGCAGAAGTAGACGATACTTTGGTAAATAAAACCAAATCAAAAAAAGATTTTAACAAAGCATTGTTGGCATTGAAAAAAGAGGGTTTCTACCTAACAATATTATACCCAGTACAAAAACCTAATAAGTCTAGAGGTCAAAAAATAGGTAGATGCTTTGGGTAAAACAAAAAACTGTGTGCAACAAACTTCGTGTTCCGTACCACAAGGAAATAACGCCGAAAAAACACGTTTGTTGTATGGGAGCCACCATTCAATATTTGTTTTATTTTGTTTTTAGTATTTGTTGTTATAGCGGCAACAGAAATACATAACTTGTGAAAATTTCAACTGTCTAGCTATCGCAGTTCTTGAGATACAGCCTGGTGACAGACAGACGGACGGACAGACAGACGGACAGACAGCGAGTAATAGGGTCCCGTTTTTACCCTTTGGGTACGGAACCCTAAAAACATACAAGACAAATGCCAGAAAACATGACCATATGTCTGTGGCATTCTTTAGCATTCAAGCACTCAATTGGCTAAATTATTTTATTGTGCCAATGAAGCTTCTCCTATTAGTAAACAGAACATTCATCATCATCATTTTATTAGACCATAAACGTCAACAATTATGTCACTTTAAATACCGTCCTGTGTGGCCTATGAAGAATATTGGCACAAAGATCGTTGATCTATCAATCAAATGTGCATAGAAACATCTCAAGAAAAGACAAAAGATTCAAGAAAATACAGACTACGTTGAAGAAGTAAATTTTAGTAACAATTGAAGTGCAGAAACCGCCCTTAAGGCTACAACGTCAGCGGGATTGTCGGAAAGCGTTATCGCTGGCCCGGAACATAAAGGGCTAAGGAAGGAACACGGGTGGGTTTTAGTCAGTAAGAGGCTGACACTCCCTTCCGCTCCACCCAGAGCGGGAAGGATCATTTGATAATTTCCCACCCAAAAAAAAACAGAGTTCTTAAGAAGTTCTGTGAGAGTGAGTATGTGTGTGTGTTAAATGTATTTTTGACAAGTTTTTGACATTGATTGTCGCCGACATCGACATAGATACACCTAGAAAACTCAAGCAACTACTTCACGTGCCAAAAATCGCAACAGCTTACGTTCAAAAATCGTAAGCCGCTACTTTCGCGCTCAGTCCTGTGTACTGCTGGCTGAGTAAGCTTGAGCGAGAGCGCGAGCTTGTGACGTCATAGTAGGTAGTCAACGCTTGGTTTTCATACCGTTCGTTATACTTGCGTTATCTAGGTCTATCTTTATCTGTGGTCGCCGAGATGAAATTGCGACTAATTAAAACTAATGCGACTAATTACGGGAATAGGCCTGGTCATCGGCCCACCTTGATGATCGATCGGTTCCTCGATGATGGTGGTGCGTACAACATATTCCTGTTACGACACTAACAATCATAACCTATTTAACACGACAGTCTGTTAGCAGGTTCCGAGGTGGCTAAATGATAACAGCTGCACAGGTCTATCGATCAGGTTAAGCTGCGCTTGCCGCGGTTTGTCTGTGGGTGGGTGACCACCTTTACATACCGAGACCCCTCCGTGCCTCGGAAAGCACGTCAAGCTGTTGGTCCCGGCTGTCATTTGTGGATCTTTGACAGTCGTTACGTGTAGTCAGAAGCCCGGAAGTCTGATAACCAGTCTTACCAAAGGGTATCGTATTACCCAATAACTGGGTTGTGGAGGTCAGATAGAAAGTCGCTCCGTGAAAAATACTGGTATTCAGCTGCATCCGGTTAGACTGGAACCCGACCCCAACATAATTGGGAAAAGGCTAGGCAGACAATGGCTGTTACTTGCGGAGTTGCGGTAGTCTATACTGATGTTAAGGTGCTGATGATTGTGGTAATCATCTTCTGGTTTTAACAATAATCTTCTGGTTTTAACAAGCACCCTAATTGAATCATAATCTGAATCATTTTGAAGGCTATTGCTAATCCATTGCTTCATATGTTCGAACAATTTATCTTTATATATCATAATTGGGAAAAGGCTGGGCAGATGATGCAGGTTCCATCACGAACCAACACTTAAAACCTCTGTTTACTCCGGAAGAACCAGACAGTTAAGTAACAACTTGATTGTATAAGCGGTTATCAATCAAGCTAGTCAAGTCAGAGAGGAATGCGACCCGTGATAAGGAAGCATCTGCCTGCTCTAGTTTGTTAGTAGGTACTGCGTTTATAGGAGCATTGTGTCTTGCGTGATAGTATATTTGATAATGAGTTGCTTGGTTGTTAGACTAATGAGTAAGGCTCATTGTTTTATTTTGATAGGGTTTTATGGTATTATTTTATTTTATTTTATTATGTGGCAATAAACAGCTACAAAATACAATTAGACACATAAGAAGTATTAACAATATTGCAGCCCACTACATTATCCGCATATTAACTCAATTATGATAAGGTAAAAAGTGCCACTAGATTAGCAATACTCTGATATATAAACTATTTGATTATTAAAACAATATAATAAAGGAATTATTAAAAAAAATATATTTGGATAAGACTACGGGATTGTTCCTTATTATCACAAACAAGAATTAAGAGAGAAAAAAAAAGGATTTGACAGTAAGATACAATTAATTAATAAAAATAATTAAAACGTTTGAAGTAAATTAAATTTAGAATACAGAGCTCACACTTTTTCTTATTATCATTATGCTTTATGCTATTATGCTTATAATAAAACTAATAAACGGAATATACAAGCCCCGCTATTTTCCGTTTTAGTGATTATAATAAAACTAAACAATGTAAAACTACCGTTTATAATAATATTAACGTATAATCTTGTTGAGCACAAGTTAACGTGCTTATTTCTGCATTTTCATTCTAAAATAAAAGAAATAACCAAGCAAACGATGAGGGCGCCACTGCGCGGTCGGCGTAGCCTTAATTGCCATCAAAGTTCACATCCAGTCACAAAATAACATTGCTAATAATCTATAAATACCCTATACTTATGTACAAAGATCACTCAGTAGTCACCCGTCACTCAGACAGACATGTGCTATGATATCATCATGATTCTAACTTCCTTCGTGTCAGGACTGGCTAGCAATTATCATGTACAGCTAATTACTAGTATTGCTCATGTTAATGTCTAGAATATAGTCTAGGTAGACATTCTGATAGATGATGTAGGCCGTAGGGATGTGTTTGGATGTTTTTTTGATACTAGGGTAGCAGTATTTTATCTTATGAATCGACGCGCGCTTTACTTGTGGCAACCAAGTGTACAAACAACTGTGAATGTGTGCGTAAGCGTAGGTGCACTCGGTACACACACACTTTTCACTTCGTCCGTGTTTCAAACGAAGTCGGAAGTGTGTGTGTTATGTGCTGACGCTACTCGTCTTCACGAGCCACGTCCCTTGCGTTATTTACATTGTTGTGCAGACGATTTTTTCAATCCTATGAAGGAATGGATTAGGAATTTTCTTAATAACCGAGCGGATTATAATAATAATAATATAAATTATATATAAATATAATAATAAACTCCTAAAATGATTGTAATAAAAAGATCTAATTTTAATTTACAAAATGGAGAATCTCCTTTAATAGAACAATTTTTTTTTTTACGAAATTACGATTCAAGTTATTTATACTACCTACCAAGTCTACCAACTTGGGTCAAGATAAGCAAGTAACAAGCCTTTATTGTCAAGTTCTCAAGAGACAAATTTTATATCTTCTGACTGCTAATGACAGCGTCTAGGCATCACTAATCTCCGAGTTAATCTTGGTAATTATAGCAATTTTTCCTCGTGGCTGTTACTTGCGGGCCCGTGGCTAAATAATAACAGCCGCACAGGCCAATCGATCAGGTTAAGCTACGCTTGCCGCGGTTGGTCTGTGGATGGCGGACCATCTTTAAAAGCACGTTAAGCCGTTGCTCCCGTTGTTAACAGTCGTTACGGGTCGTCAGAAGCCCGAAAGTCTGGCAACCAGTCTTACCAAGGGGTATTGTATTACCCAGTAACTGGGTTGTGGAGGTCAGATAGGCAGTCGCTCCATGTAAAATACTGGTATTCAGCTGCATCCGGTTAGACTGGAAGCCGACCCCAACATAGTTGGGAAAAGGCTAGGCAGATGATGGCTGTTACTCACGGAGTTGCGGTAGTCTATGCTGATGTTAAGGTGCTGATGATTGTGGTAATCAAAATTGTTCAAACTATTGTATGCCTAACATGGTGGAGCAGTGCAAACGCACTCCAAAACTCAATAACAACTTTGTATCCACTGTCTCTTTGTTGTATTTTAGTAACAAAAGGTGTAATGGTGTTATATTGGTAATGTTATCTGTGGTAGTGGAGTTGGCAATACTGTCTTTAAAAATTATAAAATTAGTCGTTATCCGAGTGTGCACGTTTTAATAGGTTATGGGCGAATATCCTTTTTTTCTTAAGTAATTAATTAGTCGTTATCCGAGAGTGCACGTTTTAATACTCTTCACTATCTTTGACTTTGACTTTAAATCATCATCTGGCATCATCATCATCTTTTAACAACCATCTTCTGGTTTTAACAAGCGCCCTAATTAAATCACATACTGAATCATTTTGAAGGATGTTGCCAATCCATTGCTTCATATGTTCGAACAATTTGTCTGCTCAACAACGTGAATAACGCAATGAATGTTGTTGAACTCACTGGATACTATTTGTTAAAGCCTCCTATGCCAATGTGACTGATTTTTATTGTTCCGTACCCAAAGGGTAAAAACGGGACCCTATTACTAAGACTTCGCTGTTTTTCCGTCCGTCTGTCACCAGGCTGTATCTCAAGAACCGCGATAGCTAGACAATTGAAATATATAATTTCACAAATATAACAACAAAATAAAATGAATATTTAATTGGCTCCCATACAACAATCGCGTTTTTTTCGGCGTTTTTGCCTTGTGGTACGGAACCCTCCGTGTGCGAGTCCGACTTGCACTTGGCCAGTTTTTCATTAACATGCCGTGATTTTAGTTTCAAACTAATTAACTGCGACCTTCGAAAACTCACAAAACAATTTGTTATTAGCGTTATGTTATTTAAAATTGCTTCAATGTCGAATAAGAAGCTAAATACTTCCTGATTGTGCAATTTCCATGACAAAGTAGATATAGCCCACCGCACAAGTTCCAACACTTGCACTACAAAAATCACCCTTATTGCTACGACATAAAGGCGTGGCAATGTCAAATTGTTACCGCCCCGTACCTATTACAGAAAAACAAAGAAAGAAAATATTTCAAACTAAGAACTGAACTGATGATACCCTATCCGGATGTAGACACGAGCAAAAAGTTACATCAAACAAGGCTGAATAAAAGGCCCGACATCACATAAACGATGCTATACATTCTTAAATACAGTTTAAATGCGAAATAAAAACTAGAATCGTCCGTAAAGTGTTCACTAACGATTCGACACGCGGTATTAGTTACATCGGAATTTGTAACAATAATAAAAATACCTAGATTTAGTTTCGTTTTTTTTTTTCGTTATTTATTGCATCATTGCGAGCGATTAATTGACGAAGATTTTTTGTTCTAATTTCTTTTGTTTTGACCTTTTTCTTTTGTTTTGTTTTTTTTTTTTGTGCTAAAACCTTGTATGGTATTTTCTAGTTCCGCAGGTCTAAAAACCTTCGGTAGGTCGTTCAAGTTTAGAGCTATAGAGGTGTACGCACGACGACATCTCATACATTTCCAGTAAAAGCCGACTTTTCATTGTACGAAAAGTCTATATACAATGTGAGGTCAGCTAAAACTGGATATGTACTGTACATATAGCTTGATATATCGTCGTGTGTACCTATAGTACACCTGTACACCCACATAGGAGGCGAGCAGGGGGGCCCATGGCTAAATAATAACAGCCGCACAGGTCGATCGATCAAGTTAAGTTACGCTTCCCGCGGTTGCTCTGTGGATGGGTGACCATCTTTACATACCGTGACCCCTCCGTGCCTCGGAAAGCACGTTAAGCCGTTGGTCCCGGTTGTCATTCGTGGATCTTTGACAGTCGTTTCGGGTAGTCAGAAGCCCGAAAGTCTGAGAAAGTCTTACCAAGGGGTATCGTATTACCCAGTAACTGGGTTGTGGAGGTCAGATAGGCAGTCGCTCCATATAAAATACTGGTATTCAGCTGCATCCGATTAGACTGGAAGCCGGTTCCAGCATATTTGGGAAAAGGCTAGGCTGATGATATAGGAACCACCGGCCACAAATCCAGATTCCGGACTGCTACTGACAAAATTACATCATTTATGGGAACAACTCTATAAATTATTCCAAAAGCACCGGATCTTTTAAAGGATCATGACCAACGATGTATGGAAATCCGTCTTAAGTTGAAACACAATAAATCTTTATTTATTATAGACTACACTCTATATTCTATTAAATAAAAGTGTTCATTCTCACACAAGTATCCGAGTTTTAAAGTAATTAAACAAATTCGGAGATAACCTAAAAATTATGTCTAAACTACTCGCAACTTATAAAATGACCACAGATCACTCATGCAGGTACTAAACAACAAAGATAGTTAAAAATAAAATAAGAGAACAGCTGCTAATTGAAAAAAAACGTGAATAATCGTGAATAACGAATAATCGTGTTTTTATGGCCTCGCAGCGTTGATGTGACATTATCGAAATAAAACAACTTCAGTCAGATAGAGATTATATTCTATTAACTTCAATTTATCCCAGATCTATACACAAATGAATTAGTTACCTACCTAATGTATACAAAGGTATAAAACACATAATAATTTAATGTTACAACAAGTACCTATACCTATGTTCTACGTATTTGACATGTAAAATCAGCAGGAATACCATTGTGTTAAGTACCAATTACCTTTATTATTCCTCACACTCATCACAATAATTATCTAAATCCGAAGCTGGAGCAGTTATATCGTTATAACGTCCCCAGCTCAAGAACCAAACTATAGTCATTACCTAACAACAGCCCACAGTTCTCTTTCTAACCAGGCAACTGCATGAGTAGCCGACTATTGCAAATGTATTAGCTACAGCATCATCTTTGTTAATTAATAAATACGTAAAATAGGTGCGACTATTAACGTGCCTCGATTTAATTCTGCCTCTCAAGAGGTAGTTATTGTACCCTAAAATCAGAGGTATGTCATCCTCCACCTCATTATTCACTTCCACATAATATGTACCAGATCGACGGACATGTTCCCCATAGTACGATCTAGCTTAAGCTTTGTGTGTATTTTGTATTCGATTATTCATTACATTTGACTAATTATGCTGGCAACACCAAAACGAATAAATGATTATCTATAGTAAAGCTGTCGATGTAGAATAATAGCGGGAACAGATCTATCAGAACTCAATTTATTGCTAAATCGATTCTTTCCTGCGATTCGAATAGATTTACTTCTGTCATCTGCCTTGACAGTTGCATCTGCGTGAGACGAAACACAAAATAAATATTTTCGCAACGGAACTATGAAATACATATACAGTACCTAAGTCATGTTTATGATATTACTAATTATTTAGCTATTTATGAGTTAAATATCATTTTTGTGATGTTTTTATGTAAAGGCTCATACTTACGTAACTCGTACAAATGAAGAGAACGAAACGTCCATCATGACTATACGGAAATGTACCTAGCAATCGTTAATTTACTGTTTATCTTAAAATCATAATTCCGGATACGAAAACAAAATTCCTGAAGTAAAAAGCTTGTAAAAAATAAGCAAATAATTTGTATATTAATTTGGTTTTCATACGCGCAACTTTTCAAGACTGCTTTTGGTCAATCTCCTTTATAATCATTAGTTTTTAAATTACTGTTAAAACACCGGCTCACTATAGACCACGTAAATAACAGAAAACAATCAGAAATAACTCCCTTTAATGACTCAATAAGGTGTTCTAAGTTAATCGAAATATTCCAGCTAGTGCTACTTAATGAAGTGTGAGTACGCAAATGCCAATGAACTGAAATTACAATAAATATCTGCTAAGCGCTCTACTCTTACCTCTAATGGCTGCTTTAATGTTTCGATGCTGTAATGGTATGTTCAGCTTTCTGGGCTCAACTGTACCTACTGTGGTTATAATATTCTTATCCTTTATAACTAGCTGTGCCCTCGACCTCGTTCGCGTGAATGTTTGATGGGTATTTATTTTTCTAAAATAAAAGATACTCCTTATAACATCAGCTATCTGCCAGTGAAAGTCCCGCCTTAATCGTTCCAGCGTTTTCTGAGATTAACCGGAACAAACAGACAGACAATAATTTCAAATTTTGTTTTTTCGTATTATAATAATATGTATAAGTACACATTTAGTAAAAAGCTGTTATTTTGACATTACAAACAGACACTTCAATTTTACTTAATTTTGTTACATAAACAATGTTAAAACTTTAGAAGGAGAACTATTGATTAGTTTCTATGTATGTAAATAAGCTGCAATTCTTTACAAAAAATAAAATAAAACAGTTTCTTCGGGCAATTTAGTAAGTATAAAGTGGCCTAAACGCTAAACCATTGAAAACGAAAAATTTATTTTGCGGCAAATTAAACAAGACGCACCAAAAAAAAAACACACACTAATACAAAATAGCCAAAAGCCTCGTATTCAAAACTTGAAATTTCTAGTTTATAACCTAATGGATAGATGCTAGATCCTGCCAAGCAGGTAGCAAACTTTGTAACCAGGATTGGGAAGTCATTTTGACGTTCTGTGACGTCATATCGGTACTTCGCGCCATCTTGGTCTACGAAGCTAAGCTTTGGCCGTCAAATTAGCTATCGCTCTTGGCTAAGTTCCTGATCGTCGTAGAGCCGTCCTCTGTAAACTTATTAATAAAATAATAAAAATAATTTAATATAGAAACACTGTTGAAAACAGACACAAAGTCATCATAGAAACATTCTAACTAACTGAATTAAAAAAGCCATAAGTATATAAAAAAATAGTCCATCAAAATCGTGATAAAAAAATCAGCTCATTTTAAATGTCTCAAATTACTATTATGAGCCTACAAATCCAGTTTATTTTTATTTAAAAAAAAAACTTTACAAAAAAGAAAAAGGTTGACTGGCAGAAAATGCCTATGGCATTAAATCCGCCTCTGTATTGTGTGTGCTAAGACTTAACTACATAAATAATAACGAAATTAAAAAGTAGTTCCTTTAAAATAAACGCATGTAACTTCTACCTCCCGTCAAACTCCCCAACAACCATCAAAACATAACAGCGATCATTAGCAGACGCAACTTAGCAGATATTATTTATAATAATTTCAGTTCATTCCCTCACAGTACCTACCTATAATTACCAGGACTTGCGTGGTGATTAGGATCCGTCGTAAAACACTGCTCGATTTAAATGGTCCTAGTAATGGTTATGATGTATGTAAAGTATGTCTCTAACGATATAATATGGGGATTGTGGAGTAGTTTTACAGATGTAGATATCTTAGGGATTAGGGTATGCACTTACTGAGTAACACAGAATAGAGATGCCCAAAATATGGATCCCTATCTTGGGCGTCTGTTTGAGCTGTATGTAAAGTCCACACAAACCTATATGGTAAACCGGTGTATCCTAGGACCTAAAGATATCATGAATATTCAGCAAAAGTCACTGGGCCCGCGTGGAGGATTATGGACACCTTCTCATGAGGCGTGAGTCTCTGCAGTAAGAATCATTATATTAAGGGAGAAGCGCTAAGGTAGCCCGCGAAATTCAAATTTTCGTACTTCTGTAATCTAGTCTTAAATCTGTAAATACATATTTGTTACGACCACGAATCATATTTTAAAATCAACGCACAAATAAATACTGAACAGCAAATTGCAAAAAACGTAAAAAAAAACTTGAATTTCGCGGGCTGCCCTGGCGCTTTCGCCTTATTAAGATCATTTCATGATTTTCGTCAGGGAAACTTCCATAAATCAAAAGTGCTTAAACCGCAGAACTGCCAATGAGTCGTGGTGAAGTTTTAAAAGGAGTATCTTACTTATCTCGACTATGTTTCATTATTATTAGAAAAATTAGCATTGCCATTCAACGCCAAATGCCAGTCTTCTGACATGTTTCCGGATGACAGCGATGCGGACGAGTACTTCGATGTGTCCTTTGTTTTTGTATTTTATAGTAAGTTAGTAAGTAATTTAATTTAGTGTCTAGTGTAAATAGTTTGTGTTAGTTTAGATAAATAAAGATATTTATTGCTGATAACCAGCAATTACTACTATTATTTAGTTTTAGGTTTTATTTTTTTGTTTATATCGATCTATCATTCTAAATTCGCGTCGAGAATCGATAAAGACTGCATTTGACTGACTTGTTGCTCATTCAAAATCAAAAATCATTTATTCGAACTAGGCTGAGAATCAGCACTTTTCGAACGTCAAAATTACAAAAGACAGTCCCCCAAAACGCCCACCCTTCACCACTTCCTAGTGCTGGGGAGAAGAAGTGAAGCAACAAATTCCCCAGCAGCACAGCTGTCTGTTCAATTAGAAAATACTTGATTGTATACAATACTAGATATGCAAAGTAACTAACATTACAGGACACAGAACATTAAATTAAATTATTTGCCATATGTCAGCTAGCGAACAGATAGGTCAGATAGGCAGTAGCTCCATGTAAAATACCGGTATTCAGCTGCATCCGGTTAGACTGGAAGCCGACCCCAACATAGTTGGGAAAAGGTTAGGCAGATGATGACGTAAGCTAGCCACGCCAATATACCAACAACTACAAAAAAAAACTATGGGTACTCAAGCAAAAAAATCATCATCATCATTTCAGCCGAAAGACGTGCACTCCTGGACATAGGCCTCCCCCAAAAGGGGGGGGTTCGCTACTCTTGGCAGGCGGGTTGGCGATCGCAGTATGGCATGGTGGTGGAATGCATAGAGAACGCTGCTGCCTATTCTCCGGTACGCCCCTTAGTCGCCTTTTACGACACCCACGGGAAGTATGGGGTGGTGCTATTCTTTAAGTCCGGCACCACACAGACAACAAGCAAAAAAATAAAAATAGGCAAAATTTTAAAATGTAAACAAAAACTTGCTACCTAAATAAATAAATCATTTTATTGACTAACATAAATATGAAATCGAGCGTCACTTGTTCTCGAAGACATCCGACTGCCGACATTCCTTTGGGCTCTTTACGACGCTTAAGACTGTCTACACGTGTTTAGAAGCTGCTGTTTACTATGCACAGTGTCGGTATCCAACATGCGTGATGCGTGGTTATTCATGAATGACATCATCGTCTGACCATCAGTTGAATAAAGGCGTAGCTGTCATAATCTCTATGGGTCTTTTTTTGTCAGTCTGCAGAGGTGAAAAAAAGTTTCAGTTTTTTTTTGTTGTTGTAGACTTTTTATTATTTTGGAATTTAATTATAATAATAGGATAATAATATGTTGGTTATCATTAATCATTTTGTAGTATTTGATTTGATTATTCATTTGTTCATGACGATGGGTGTTTTTTGTCAATGATTAGAAATAAGAAAATAGTTTGTAGTTTTTTTTTACTTTTTGATTAGAATTTGAACGATTGTTTATTATCATTTTTATAATTTGTTTTGAATATTAGTTCGTTGCTAAATTAAACTTACATTAATTTCTTTATTTACAGTTTTAGTAAGTATTACTTATGAATTTTTCTATATAAGTTTTGATCCCGTTGGAATATCGGGATAAAATTAGCATATACCTATGTTAATTCAGGGTTTCAGCCACCTCCATACCAAATTTTATCAAAATTGGTCCAGCCGTTAGACCGTGAAGAAGTAACAAACATATAAACACACACACACACCCCCACTCTCACACTCACAAACTTTCGCCTTTACCTATAATATTCGTGTGATTTAACAAAAAAATTGTCTTAAGACTTTGACTATTTCTACAAAATAAATATCATAAGATGGAGCATGATGAAGCAAAAAATATGTTATTACTTCACAACCTCCTATCAAAACACACAGCCATTTTGAAAGATTGCATCAACATTATTAGTTATTTACAATAACATAATATAACTTGAGAGAATCTCAACATAGTGCTCTTAATCAATCAATGTTTGCAAACTAAATGTCATGGCCGCTTGAAACAGGTTTGTAAAACTTTGGTAATCTCTGATGTTGGTAATAATGACGTTATCGGTAATAATGTGCATTGATTAGTTCGAAGAATAAAAAATAGTGAGGAATTTAGTTAAACGTTTGATATCTTTTATTAAGTCTTTGTACCAATTTTACCTACTGCGGTATTTGATTTTATTTGGTTGGTTTAATGAATATAAAATGTGGGGAATGACGTGATACCAAATTAAAATACGTACATAATTATGTCTAACGACGTTCCTAGTCTGCATACAAATATTAAATCACACTAATATTATAAAGGCGAAAGTTTGTGAGTGTGGGTGTGTGTGTGTGTGTGTGTGTGTGTGTGTGTGTTTATATGTTTGTTACTTCTCCACGCTGAAACGGCTCGACTAATTTTGATAAAATTTTGTATGGAGGTAGATGACACCTTTGATTAACATGTAGGCTACTTTTTATCCCGATATCCCTACGGGGTTGACACTTATGCGGGTGAAACCGTGGGGCGCAACTAGTCAAGTATACATATATCTAATTGTTTAGTCACTATAAGTAGTCAAATATTGAAGTGAAAACCCATAGTAAGCCCATCTTTATTATTATCTTCTATTTAGTTTTTTTTTTGTTTTCAGTGTTACGATTTATTTGATTATTTCAAAATACTCCAAAACACCTAGTACTGCTAGTATTTTCATGTATTTTCGTAATGTTGTCTCCACAGTGTAGGTAGGTATATAACATTTATATACTGTACTTAATATTTATATAGTATAATATATTATAGTTTGTTATTTTCAATAAGATTTTTACCTTGACCATTTTTTGTTAAGGTTTTTGTGCATTAGTCGAACCATTATTATATTAATAATATTAGACAGATAATATCTCTGCACATGCTATTCTGATGAACACATGCATGCCATATAAAGTTGAAATAACAATGAGGTCTTATTATATTACCAGTCAGCAAAAAATATTTAAAAGGAATCTCTTAGAAATATTAAGCGTTGTTTGGTCTGTTATAGATTTTAGGGGTTGATCACCCTTGCTCGTATCATCCCTTTTAGTAAACTTTTAATAAAAAGTCTTCGTTATTTGAGTTGGATAAAACTCTCTAAAAAGTATCACATTACATTAATTTATCTAATCGAAATAGGTGTGCATGATACAGCCATCATCATCTGCCTAACCTTTTCCCAACTATGTTGGGTTCGGCTTCCAGACTAACCGGATTCAGCTGAATACGAGTATTTTACATGGAGCAATTGCCTATCTGACCTCCACAACCCAGTAACTGGGTATGATGATATCCCTTGGTAAGACTGGATATCAGATTTTCGGGCTTCCGACTACCCGTAACGACTGTCCATTCATCCACGGATGACAGCCGGGACCAACGGCTTAGTGTACTTTCCGAGGCACGGAGGGGTCACAATATGTAATGGATGAACAACCTTGGCAAGCGTAGCATGAGCTTCGATCGACCCGTGGGGGTGTTATTATTCAGCCCGAGCCCGATTATATGATGAATGAAATAGTTCGAGCTCCATGACAGAATATTCATATTTTTGTAAGAAAACAAAAATAAACAAGAAACCATCAAGTTTCAAGAGGTTTAATTTTCCCATTAGCACCTCATTCTCCAAGAAAAACCATACAATCAGACATCGCATCGTTCAATAATGAAGTGCTTAACTTGGTCCAACGGCTCGCAAGAATCTCGCTTGCCTTGGCTATTTCCTACTTGTTCTCTACACTTTTGCCTGAGAGTATTGCCTCCGTACCAAAGTTATCGATAAAAACCGTAATCCCAGCATTCCCAGCACTTTTGGTAGCAGAAACGGTAGCGATATGCTAATGTAACTTTGATGCTACGTCGTGGTACAGGGTTTTCGGAATTATGCTGAGAAATTCCGTTGTTTTTTTTTTTCTTGTTTTGCCGTATTGTGTATCGAAGCTCGATACTGTTTTTTGTAATGTTATGGTTAATAATAAGTTGATATTCAGTTTTTAAGTAGGTGCAAATTTTTTTTTATACAAACGTAGATTTCACAATAATGAAATCGCATTGGAAAAATTCGAATAGCCGAAAAATATGGTTACTATTAGGGAATCCAATCCCGCAAACGCGGGATCCCGCTAACGCGGGATCCCGCACCTTTTTTGCGGGATCAAAAATGCGGGATTACTCATGCGGGATCCCGCACGTTCGCGGGATTGAAAAAAAGTAAGAAAAATTGGCTCAGACGATGATCGGAACTATTATCGGAACGGAACGTATAGTCTTGAATGTGGAGGGAATAGGGGGAAGTATTTGGAAGCTGTTTATACTTATGTAAAGTCAATTCCGCCTACAAGTTTAGTGTGGAAGCCGAGCGTGCTTTTTCCGCCGCTGGCTATTTATGCAACAAGATAGGATCAAATCTAAAAGATGAAACGTTAGATACTTTATCATTTCTTCGAAAGTATTTTCAGAAAAAATAAGCTGATTTTAAATGCCTCTAAAACCAATAAATATGTTCTATTTCAAATAAAAATCTAAATATGAAACGTGAAATATTGTGAATATTGTATTGTCTTAAAATATTGTATTTAATTTATAATATAAGTGATAACTTTGCTTCATGTTGATAAGAATAATTAAAAATATTTGTGTGTATTCTCTTTCTTTAAATTACATGAAACAAAAATAATAATAATTAAAATCAATCCCGCAAATCCCGCGGGATCCGCGGGATTGATGATCTTAATCCCGCAGGCTTGCGGGACCGCGATTTTGATGCGGGATTGGATTCTCTAGTTACTATAATATACCTATTATTTTACTGTCCATTATTATTTCCATGGTGATATTACTGCAATGTCAAATTAATATAATAAAGCATTACTATAATAAAAAATTCTTTTGGAATTATTAACTTCTCAAGTGACACCTAAATTAAGTAATATTAAACGACAAATAAAAAAGAAATGTCGTCTTTAAAAGGTCCTTTACCGGATTCGGAAGTGACGTAAAAGTATCGATAACGATAAAAGGAAGTCTCTATTAGCGTTCAAGTGTTAATTTCTACGTAAACTTTTTGGGAAGAATTTTTGAATAACACAAAATATTGCGGAATTTATTTTCCGTATGCAATAGGGATTTGGTAGAGGTTTTTTCTTTACTGGGTTAGTGGGACTTCCAACTTTTAAATGATTGTGAATTTTTATCTCTTTAGAAACACAGCTTTCAAGGGTTGTATCTAAGATAACTTTCTGACCTAAGTTTTTGTTCTCATAGGACTTTATTTTTGATTTATAGAAAGGTATTTTGAGAAACGAATATCCTAAAAGGACAAAGTCTTGAATGTACCGAAATTTAATAACCGATTTTCGCTTATTTACTTAACTATTGTTGAATTTATAATCTAATCAATAAAAGCTATCTACATAGTTTTAACAACACAACATTTTATGCATGTTTATTAAAGATAACAAAAATAAACCAGTATCAATCCTCTACCTGTTTCCTAGAATCAACATTCAACTTGATTATTTTCCTTACAACTTACAAGTTATAACTTGTTCGCAACATTAAACAGCTGATAGGGACCCAGTCTTTGTTTTTTTCAGTCCGCCATTAAAAATTTACATATTCATTAGGCACTTAATGGGTATTTTTAATTCAATTAAACGATACCTTTGAGTACTTAGTAGGTACATGAGTTTGCAGCAGTAAAAATAAATTAATTATTATCTACTTGTATTTCTACAAGAACAGACGATTCTTAAAAACCGGTTTTTTATCGATACTATTGTAAATCTAGAGGGCATACCTATCACAATTAAAATGTCATGTAAATATTTTTGTACGAAATAAATATGAAGTAATGTGGTCGACTCTACGTCTTTTCGTTTTATTTGCACAAGGCCTCGGTAATAAAATTAGACCTTAATTAATCAAATAAGGTTTAAAACGGGCGTTGAGTCGACACAAAGTTGTTCACATAAATTAACTCGTGTTTTCACTAACTTGGGTTGGGAACGGTGACAAAATTTACTAAGAACTTCAAACATTTCAATGTCAAAGACTAGTTAGTATTTATTTCAATGACTTTTCTTTCTTTGTTTTTACTAACTGCTTTATTTAAACAACGATAAGGTTCATCATAATGCGATTGATGGCTTAGGCTCGCTCCTTAATACATGGGAATCACACTAATATTATAAAGACGAAAGTTTGTGAGTGTGTTTGTATGTTTGTTACTTCTTCGAGCGCAAACGGCTAAACCAATTTTGATAAAATTTGATATGGGGGTAGGTTTTTATCCCGTTATTCCCACGGAATCGAGTCTTATACGAGTGAAGCCGCGGAGCGCAGCTAGTTAAATATAACTGACGAAATCAAGGCAAAGGCGAAATGAACAAGGCCTGATGTTTAGTTTCATCATCCTTTAATTAGGCGATATTTCAAGTTATAACTTGGCTTTACTTAATCCCAACTTAACTTGCTTGATAGAGTTAAGTATTATAATGTATAAACAGTTAAGTTTTCTTTTCCAGTAGGAACTATATTTTTGTTTTTGCCTGCCCATAAGGAAAGACGGCGTGTTTTTATGTATGTAGGTAATCTGCATTCACGACTTATTTGCCAAAAATGTAAACAAATATGAGTTTATGGAAAAATAACTTTAATATCTACACAATAAAGTTCAGTTTACGCTACAACTTCAAACATTTTTATAACTTTTTCAATAGTGCTAGTCACTCTGAAATCAACTTAATAACCATTCAAATAAAGTTGATATTTGTTTTACTTGAAATAACATAAATTCTAATAGACCTTATGTTTGTTAATTTTTTAATACTTTAGAGGCCCTAGGAAGAACTAGAGTTAAACATTCAGTCAGCTGTTTAGTTGACCTCATGGTTTCGGAAAGATCGAAAATGTCGACTCGATCAGCTGCTGGCTGCGTTTTTCTCACACAAGTTAAAATACTTAACGCACAGATGTTGTTTACTCATAACATAAAAGGGCATGCACATAATTTAAAACTATAAATATACCAAGCACATGTTGGTAAACTCATCGCTTAGTAACTAAGACCTTACCGTTTTGCCACGATAGTGCAAACAAATCCTCGTCGCGAAGCCATTGTAGATCACTAATTATAGTAGACATATCAGCAACAAACGACATTAAAACATGATAGCATAACTCCACAACACATCAAAATCACATCACTAGCACAAAAAGACCGCGAACCAATCAAACAGTCCTTCAGAGCACAACACCAAAATCTGCCATACACAAAAATGCTTGGAATGTCCAAAAAAACACTGAAAAACTTTCGCTGACAACGAAAAATCACCGATATCGCGTTACAATTGATGTTACGAAACGTCAGCTTGACAGATCGTAACCCGGGGTGAACGAACGGCATGCGCAGACGCAGCGTACGTGCGGTGCGCGCGATCGATGCCAACCGACTGGCTCGACAACTCGAGTAAACACTAGCGCAGCGGGGGGTTATCGATAACCTTCCGAATATCGACAAACAACATCACTAGTGGTGCTACCTCGTGTGAAACTGAAGGCCGGCAATTTTTACGGTTTAACGTAAGGTTAATGTAACTTGTTGGGTATTTTATTGATGGTTTGAATGTAATGGGAGGTTGAGATTTTGTAACCGCTTGGTCTCCTTCTTGTGGGGTTCATTATTTTCGCGGTTTATTCGCCGTATTTTAAATATTTGTAATGATCTTTAATGTAAGGGGCCCGTGGCTAAATAATAAGTCAAGCTACGCTTGCCGCGGTTGGTCTGTGGATGGGTGACCATCTTTACATACCGTGACCCCTCCGTGTCTCGGAAAGCACGCTAAGCCGTTGGTCCCGGCTGTCATTCGTGGGAATGACATCCGGGAACGGCTGAGACTGGTTGACAGACCACCAGTCTTACCAAGGGGTATCATATTACCCAGTAACTGGGGTGTGGAGGTCAGATAGGCAGTCGCTCCATGTAAAATACTGGTATTCAGCTGCATCCGGTTAGACTGGAAGCCGACCCCAAAATAGTTGGGAAAAAGCTAGGCTGGTGGTGATCTTTTAAGTGAAGTAAAAATTATAGAGATAAGTATCAAATGGAGGATTAACTTGAATAATGTGAGTCAGGTCTATATGACTATATAACATCAACTCCTACGCATACATTTGTAGGTTCAGATAATGCGTGCGCTAGTGCGCTAGGTATATACTGTCTTGTAATTAGCCTAGCAGGTAATTTAGCTAAATAAAGGAGATGAGTTGCAAGAAATATAGAGATAAATCGAGTTAGAAACCGGGATATTGTTGATGTCGTTTCAGCCGATAGACGTCCACTGCTGGACATAGGCCTCCCCCAATTTTGGGAGGGTTTGCCATAATCGCCACGCTTGGCAGGCGGGTTGGCGATCGCAGTATGGTATGATGGTGGAATACATAGAGAACGCTGCTGCCCATTCTCCGGTACGATCCTTAGTCGCCTTTTACGACACCCACGGGAAGTAAGGGGTGGTGGTATTCTTTAAGTCCGGCACCACACAGACGATTTGGTCCGGCACCACAGTTGTTGATGATCCTAACACAAAATATGTCAAAATAATGAGTCTGTCACTTTTCACGGCTGTTACTTAAACCCGATCTAAAGGTTAGCTAACAGGCGCTACGCCTCGTTGCCACGCAATTCTGCTAGAATAATTATTTCTTTGAAAACTTCATGGAAATTGTTCTACCAGAATCAGGCCGCACCGTCGTCGCGGCGCAATTCTGCGGGAGCCTTAAGTCGATTTTAAATTTTGGGCTGGATACATCGCACGAATGCACCCGAATAGATGGCCACGCTCGTCTCTCACTGGACGCCTCAGAGAGGACATCGCCGTCGAGGTTAGAGCATGGTGAAGGTGGTGTGACGATCTGGGGCCCAAGTCTGCTATTTTTATAAATTAGTCATTCCAACACGATCCCATTGTCATTTTGCTAAAAGTTCGTAACCTGCTAAATTCATAATGGTCGATCATTGGTCGGTCAATAGCACAGAACATATACGATACTCGTAACGAATTAAAAGCAATGACTGCACAATGACGTTCTAATGGTAGGTCACTGATCAAAGGAACTGTCAACATTTTAGCAGATTACCGCCTAAGTCAGTCATTCATTTGTCATTAGGAACGAGATTACCATTCTATGCCATTTCTTTCAATGGAGTGTCAGTGGTTGACCATTGGAAAGTCATAATGACGCCATTATATTAGTAGATTACCAAACTTGCCAAAATCAACAATTATGAAATCAATGATAGACCATTCTGACACTATTGTAATAGCAGACTTGAGGTCTAAATAATGTTTGCAGGGCCAACGTGGGCAGAGATCATATAAAAGAGGGAGGTTTGGAAGGAAAAAGGGGAGGCCTTTGCCCAGGAGTAGAACACAATAGTATATAATAGGATAACAAAAATAAAAAGACGAAATTTAAAAAAAAATACAGCTACAGCATATAGCATATAGTAGCGCATATTTTCTCCCAAATTGTTATTTTGTTTGTGTGTTTTTTTATTTTTATTCGTCATGTTTGCCGCAAATAAGCTTATTTTCTTTCTTTCTTTCTACAGGGAGGCAGGGACGTTGTGGCATCGACACGAAAACCGAAACCATGAATTCAACACATGATGCGAAGTCCCCTAGAGTAGAAATTTTGGCGTTGGTTATAAAAAAACTGCTGTTTCATAGAAAAGTGGGAATTCATCGGTTTCTTACTAAACGTCAACTATATCCGACGACCCTGGTTACTTATCTCTTTTGGTGACTGTACTTAGGGTCGGTATGGTACGTCCTTTTAAAACCCATATCTACATCTCTATAACACTAGCCATCAATTATTTTCTACGCTGTCATTTCTGGATCTTTGACAGTCGTTTCGGGTAGTTTGAAGCCTGAAAGTCTGACAACCAGTCTTACCACGTCGTATCATGTTACCCAGTAACTGGATTGCGGAGGTTAGATAGGCAGCCGACCCCAATACAGCTGGGAAAAGGCTAATCGGATGATGATACTTCTTCTAAGCATATTTTATCATCTTCCACAGAATCCGTCCCTATTATTTTTAATTCAATTAAACGATACCTTTGAGTACTTAGTAGGTACATGAGTTTGCAGCAGTAAAAATAAATTAATTATTATCTACTTGTATTTCTACAAGAACAGACGATTCTTAAAAACCGGTTTTTTATCGATACTATTTTAAATGTAGAGGGCATACCTATCAAAATTAAAATGGCATGTAAATATTTTTGTAGGAAATAAATATGAAGTAATGTGGTCGACTCTACGTCTTTTCGTTTTATTTGCACAAGGCCTTGGTAATAAAATTAGACCTTAATTAATCAAATAAGGTTTAAAACAGGCGTTGAGTCGACACAAAGTTGTTCACATAAATTAACTCGTGTTTTCACTAACTTGGGTTGGGAACGGTGACAAAATTTACTAAGAACTTCAAACATTTCAATGTTAAAGACTAGTATTTATTTCGATGACTTAAGATTTTTCGTTCTTTATTTTTATTAACTGCTTTATTTAAACAACGATAAGGTTCATCATAATGCGATTGATGGCTTAGGCTCGTTCCTTAATACATGGGAATCACACTAATATTATAAAGACGAAAGTTTGTGACTGTGTTTGTATGTTTGTTACTCTATTATTTTTCTTATCACACGCTCCCCTTCCTAAAATAATCATAAGACAAACAATAAAACTGACACATTTACAATCTCACTATAAAAATAGCGCTATCTGTTTGAATGTAGGTGATAATAATTGTTAGTCAAACAATGCCATCTTGGAATTAGGGTGCGCGGGAGCAGGATTTCGTCACACTCGAATTAAATGATAAAAAATGTGAGGTAAGCAAGATATTGTGTGTTACTTGGTATCTATTTACTTATTCAGATTTTAACTTTAGAAAAGTTAATTTGATTAGTCTCATAAATAATAATTATTAACGTGAATTATGTACCCAAGGCGACATATCAAGCTTTACATAATTATCCAGTACTAGCTAACCCGGCAAACGTTGTTTTGCCATATAAATTATTACTAGCTGCCCGGCGCTACTACGTTCGCGTGGTGTCCTACCCCTTCCCCTAGCCAACCCCTACCCTACTCCTACCCTAGCCCTATACTACTCCTACCATACTCCTACTCTACTCCTACCCTACTCCTACACTACTCCTACCCTACTCCTACCCTACTCCTACCCTACTCCTACACTACTCCTACCCTACTCCTACCCTACTTCTAACCTACTCCTACCCTACTCCTACCCTACTCCTACCCTACTCCTACCCTACTTCTACCCTACTCCCATAAATATACTAAATTTTTCTCTGCGTAAGAACCATCCTCGTACTTCAAGGAATATTCTAAAAAAAGAATTAGCGAAATCGGTTTAGCTGTTCTCGAGATTTGCGCTTAGCAACATATTCAGCGATTCATTTTTATATTATAGACTAGCTGACCCGGCAAACGTTGTTTTGCCTTAAAAACTATTTCTAGCTGCCCGGTGCGCTACTTCGTTTGCGTGGTGGCCTACCCCTTACCCTACCCCACCCCTACCCCACTCCTACACTACTCCTACTCCTACGCTACTCCTACCCTACTCTTACACTACTCCTACCCTACTTCTACCCTACTCCTACCCTACTCCTACACTACTCCTACCCTACTCCTACCCTACTCCTACCCTACTTATAACCTACTCCTACCCTACTCCTACCCTACTCCTACCCTACTCCTACCCTACTCCTACCCTACTCCTACCCTACTCCTACCCTACTTCTACCCTACTCCCATAGGTATATTAAATTTTTCTCGGCGTAAGAACCATCCTCGTACTTCAAGGATATTCAAAAAAATAATTAGCGAAATCGGTTCAGCTGTTCCCGAGATTTGTGCTTAGCAACACATTCAGCGATTCATTTTTATATTATAGATATATTATTTAGATAATAAGCTGACTTCTAATTGTACGAAAAGCCTATACTATGCGAAATCAGGCGCCTTATTCTCTACTAGCTTCTGCCCGTGACTTCGTTCCCTTGAAGTTTCTCGTTTTAACATAAAACATAGCCTATGTAATAATGTAGCTTCTCATTAGTGAAAGAATTTTCGGGTTCGTTCCTACAACCTCACAAACTTTACCTCTTTATAATATTACTAGATGCGCCCCGCTGTTTCACCCGCATAAGTTTTGTTCCCGTGGGAATACCGGGATAAAAAGTAGCCTATATGTTAATCCTGGGTGTCAGCTGCCTCCATCGCCTTTATAATATTAGTGTGATTATTAGTAATAGTAATTAGCAGTGGTCGGAGTAGGTAGATTGAATTAGGGTCATTGATCCGAAACGTATATATTAATATGGACATTCCTTCGGAATTTCGGGATTGAAACGTTACGTGAAAACAGATAAATAATATATTAATTTAGTTTTAATACCTTCCTTTAAATTTTGAATTGAGTAGTAATAATAATCACTACCAACATTAACAATACTTAATTGGATCCGGAAATACCGGAATTACTTTCCAGGAAAATGGCTTATCCATGTTATTCTTTCTGTGGGCATTTATGATACAAGTACCAAAAATCAATCTACCTACTCCGAACATTGGTAATTAGTATAGGTAGAAGACACAATGAACGAAACCGCACGAGGTTGGCGGGATTAGCTTTTTTTAAAGATGGAAAATCATCAATCCCGCTCTGGGTGGAGCGAAAGGGAGTGTCAGACTCTTACTGACTAAAACCCACCCGTGTTTCTTCCTTATCCCTTTATGTTACGGCGTAGCGGTAACCCTTTCGGACGACCTCCTGCCCCGGCAGGCTTTGGTCCTAACGGGCCTCTTCCCTGTTGCTGACATCTCTTTGAGGCGCGCGTGGAACACGTACACTCCGTCCGGCACGGGCATGGTCCTGACCGGACGGTGAGCTACCCATTACTCTCCGCCCGCTGGCCCGCGCCTGTGGTGGTTGGGAGTCGTCACGCGGCTTCCGACGCCCGGATCGTCTCTGTCCCCCAACCATCCCGCCACCTCCTTCGCTAGCATGACTGCTTCGCAGAAGGAAGTAACTGCCTCCTATTCCCTCTCGCTCCAAACCATGGCTTGAACCAGGGCCGGACGCGACAGGTCGCCGCCGCTGCCGATCGCCCAGGAATTAACGTGGTTTCGAGTAAGGAATTAGTGTATTAGGGCCCAGCTAAAAGTGTAGGTAAAGCTTGATCATTAGTATATTGCCCTGTGAACAAACTGCTGTAGGTAGCTTTTATAAGTTTGTGTTAAATGGCTAATGTGGATTTATTAAAAATGGCACCCACCTAATTAATTGGGGTATCGTATTACCCAGTAATTGGGTTGTGGAGGTCAGATAGACAGTCGCTCCATGTAAAATACTGATATTCAGCTGCATCCGGTTAGACTGGAAGCCGATCCCAACATAGTTGGGAAAAGGCTAGGCAGATGATGATGACCTACCTAATTAAAAAGTATTAGAAACTATGATTACCTTATTAAGTGTAAAAGGGCTTAATGTGATAATTTTTAAACCTTTTAGGGCTGATTTTACCAAAGATAGATATTTTTTATCTGTGGAATAAAATTGGCGTCTGGCTGGTCTATTAAGGAAAAACTGTCAAAATTCAAAATGCTCGGGTTAAGACCTATTTTAGGTATACAAGTTTGGTGGAATTCGCCCTTAATGTTTCTAAATTGTTAATGACATAAAACAGAATAATAAAATGATTTTATTTTTCTGTTTTAATATCGGTCTACTATTAACTGGGCAAATGCTTATTTTACCTTTTCGAAATTAAGGTTCTGCATGTACAGACGCCAGCACATCAAGCTACTAAAATTTGTCAAATTTCTTTAATGGATTTTCAATTTTATCGCTAAAGCATAAGGTTCAAAGTTGATTGGGAAAATTTGACAGTTTTGGGTAGCTTGATGTGCTGGAATCTGTACGTGGATAATAAAAACATTAAATGACTTTATCTATGTGCGTGTGGTGTGAGGGCCACTTTGTTAAAACTCTTTGAAAATGTGCTTAGGATTTAGTAAACATTCCCAAAGAATTGTGAAAGTAGGTATCAGATTTTGTGAAAGTCGAATAACCGAGTTATAGACTGTAAAGTTGGGCCCTCAGTTCTCACATAGAGGATTGAGGGCCCATCTGAAACTGATAAACTATGGACACTACAGAAAAAGTCTTTATGCCAAAATCTAAGCTAATGCATAACAAAATTTGTGAAAACAAGATATTATCGCAAAACACTGTCCTACTTTGTATATCTTCGTACAAAATGGGCCCTCAATTCTCATACACGTAAAAGTTTATTACGCAATTATAATGAAATCATTAACTTACAGCTACTGTTTGATATCCTATATGCTACTAAATAAATTGTGAAAATTTATGAAAGCAAGAACAGGTCACCACTTTTTGTTGTTTAAAAGTATACCTTGATAAAATTCGGGCCCTCAGTCCTCCATTTTATTTTGTTTTTTTATTTATTACGCTTATCGTATGAAAGATAAGACAAATACAAAACTGTCTCTTTTTGTGAAAAAAATTGTGCAACTAATGCGATACCAGAAAGAAATTAAAAGACCCTTTATTGTATAAGTAAATCGAGTTTTATTTTTATTCTCTGTATTAGGAAATAGGGTGACCACAATTTCTTTTAGATTGCAGTAAAGATTAGTAAATGTAGAGTCATAGATTTTAATAAACTTTCTTCGATTTTTCGCTTATTATCGTCATAGCATTTGTACTCAAGTTTCGAGATAAAAAAATAATTTCGGAAATTGAACGATCACATAGAAAAATACGGCTACCCAAATCATTTTTGCTTGAAAAATCGTTCGTTCCGAAAAAACTAATGACAATAATCAAATAATTTATTTGTTATTTTTTTAAATGCTTTTGCCCAGCAATGGGACAATGTGGGCTAAATATAATCCTAACTAATATTATAAATGCGAAAGTAAGTTTGTTTGTTAGCTTTTCACGCCTAAACCACTGAACCTTTCATCCCGAAAAAAGTGCTGTTCCCGAGGAAAACAACAATAACGTTATTATGATAATAGATGGAGCCATGTGACTTTCGAATTACACGCGGACGAAGTCGCGGGCAGAAGCTAGTACCTACCTAATAAAGCAGTGCGTTCCTGGATGTTTTTTTTATTCCTAGGTAGGTACTTGCACAATAACAAAGATGTTTTCTGGAGTATGAAATAATTATATTTTACTTTAAAAACTTTACAATTTATAAATAGGTGAAATTAAATTAAACAATTCTTAGAGTGACTATCTAAGTACTATTTAGTAAAATATTACGAACTTGTAAAATTATGAGTACCTATGTATCAAAACAAACTTACCTTGAATGTTTGATAACTTGACCGAAGAAGATCGATTGTCTTGACCGAAGATTATTAAAAAATTATTATTATTTTTATTCTTCACTACAACTGTTTCATAAAACTCGCCTTAATGCTTTATTACCTACAACTTCCGCTGCACTATCATAAACTATTGTTTAGTAACTACACTAAATATGTATTACAACTATTGTGCATATATGTAAACAATAATTATATAATACATGTAATAATATTTTTAATATAATATTAGCTAGTTATTAGTTTTATTTATAATATTAGTTAGGAATATATTTAGCCTACATTGTCCCATGGCTGGGCAAAAGCCTTTATAATAATAATACATTATTTGATTATTGTCATTAGTTATTTCAGAACGAACGATATTTCAAGCAAAAATGATTTGGGTAACAGTATTTTTTTTTTGTTATCATTCGAATCCCGAATTTTTTTTTTTTTTCACGAAACTTGAGTACAAATGCTATGATGATAATAAGCGAAAAATCGAAGAAAGTTTATTAAAACTTATACTCTACATTTACTAATCTTTACTGCAATCTAAAAGAAATTGTGGTCACCCTATTTGCAAATTCAGATAATAAAAATAAAACTTGATTTTTTATACAATAAAGGGTCTTTTAATTTCTTTCTGGTATCGAATTTGTTGCACAATTTTGACACAAAAAGAGACAATTTTGTATTTGTCTTATCTTTCATAAGATAAGCGTAATAAACCGAAAACAAAAGAAATGGAGGACTGAGGAATAACTTTCAAACAACAAAAAGTGGTGACCTGTTCTTGCTTTTATAAATTTTCACAATTTATTTAGTAGCATATAGGATATCAAACAGTAGCTGTAAGTTAATGATTTCATTATAATTGCGTAATAATTTTTTACGTGTATGAGAATTGAGGGCCCATTTTGTACGAAGATATACAAGGTAGGACAGTGTTTTGCGATAATATCTTGTTTTCACAAATTTTGTTTGGCATTAGCTTAGATTTTGGCATAAAGACTTTTTCTGTAGTGTCCGTAGTTTATCAGTTTCAGGTGGGCCGTCAATCCTCTATGTGAGAACTGAGGGCCCAACTTTACAGTCTATAACTCGGTTATTAGACTTTCACAAAATCTGATACCAACTTTCACAATTCTCTGGGAATGTTCACTAAATCCTAAGGACATTTTCAAAGAGTTTTAACAAAGTGGCCCTCACACCACACGCACATCTTTATCTTCCATTTAACATACGACAAAATATATACAAAAAAAATATACAAAGTGTATAATTTCATTATATCATTACCGTTATTACAGCATAAGAAAAATCCTTTTTTCAGGTAGCTTGATGTGCTGACGTCTGTACGTGGATAATAAAAACATTAAATGACTTTATCTTCCATTAAACATACTACATATACAAAAAATATACAAAGTGTATAATTTCATTATATCATTACCGTTATTACAGCTTAAGAAAAAGCCCTTTTTTGCCCTTCGTCGTATTATTAAAGACCGCCGCTATAGCCTTCATAATAACTGGCGTGAAATAACATATTATAATAGTCTCGTAACAACCAATTATTTTGCACGGAAGTGTATAATTGGTGTGGTAGCTGGGCGAACACACTCAGCCGCCAGTGCACGTAATGGCTTAAGTGCCTAAGCTCGAAATTATTAATAGAACGGGTTGTAAGCTTTTCGTTACGCGTGTTACAATCTAATTGTTTTAATTTCTGTTCTACTAGTTTTTATAGCGTTTTGGTTTGGTGATTGTTTTAATGGATTGTTACACAGGGTTCGAAGAAGCTGTACTTGCAACACATCCTCAGGTGCTTGGGGAATGGAGAGTTATTCATGAGGATTGTCCTGATAGCCGTGGAATACAGAGGTATTCTAGGCAGGCTATCAGGACAATCCAAAAGCTTGTAAGAACGATCAAGATCCCTACTAGCATCTTACCGGAAAGAAAAAACAAATAGTAAATTGTTTGCCAAGGGAGCAAAGAACTATTTTGAGGGCGAGGGATTCAAAGTACGTCACTCGAGCTTACAATAGTTTACTCCCGAGTTGGACACTCTACTTTTTATCACCCTCTATGAAAAAATAAGTAAGTGCAAATTATGAAGAATACAGTACGTTTATTTATTTACATACAATTGTATGTAAATAAATAAACTTGAAAAACATACTATTTTTTTATAAAACCAAGTAAAATCCTTATTTGAGTAAACAATTACAAACGAAGGCAGAATGCTTTTCGCGCGTTTTTTATTTTTCACAAACTTTTTTTTTTATTTAGCTCGCGCGTTTTACGTTATCATACAGCCGGTTACTTGTTCATACAATGTTCGTTATTGATCTCTTTGGTGATTGCAACTTTTACTCTCGTGAGTGATATGAATTTGAAATGTGGATATTGAATTATAATCAACACAACTCTCTAAGACCAAGAAATCTCCAAGAATGACTATTACATGAAATCTTGACATTTGGGGATTATCCTAACTTAACAAGTTGTATTACTGATTGTAATGATTATAATTCTGTAAATACATAATTGTTACGACCGTGAATCCTATTTTAATCAACGTACAACTTAATACTGACCAGCAAATTGCAAAAAACGTAAGAACATTGAACTTCGCGGGCTACTTTAGCGCTTCCCCCTTAAATATGCACATTCCAAATTCATATCACTTTTATTCCCAAGGGATTTAAGAGCTATTATAGTCCCTGCTTACATTGAATACACTAGCTCTTTTTGAATAGATGTGATAAAAATTTTTGTATTTGGTCACCCGCCGCGCCGCATGAAGTTCGACATTTTGATGCAAAATGAGCTCGTCACCTGTGATTTTTATCGACCTGTGTAAATGGGGTGGCGAATCGGTTTGTGAGGCAATTTGGTAAGCGACCAGCCGCACCGACCTAGTGAAAATCCCCCATCAAACGGTAATCGCCTGGAAATTGGAAAACTTAAGTACGTTTAGAAAAAACCCAAGCATTTTTAGTTGTGTACAGACGCCAGCACATCAAGCTACCCGAAACTGTCAAATTTTCCCAATCAACTTTGAACGTTATGCTTTAGTGATAAAGTTGAAAATATATTAAATAAATTTGAAATATTGTAGTACCTTGACGTGCTGGCCTCTTTACAATTTTCTTTATCTACATAACGTGTTATTCTTCACACTGATGGTTACCCGGTGTGTGAAGATTATGCAAACATCACACTAATTTATACTAATTTCATGTAGAATTAGAATTCACAACTTTCTAACGTACCTAATTAAAACGTTAACGGTAACTACTTATGTGACGTCATTGTTTTTATTATACGGGTTGTTTGCAATACAAGTGAACAAGCCTTGACGCTCGATAGTCCAGTGGTCGCAAGCACTACTGCTGAGCGTGAGGTCCTGGATTCGATTCCCGGGTCACGCAAAGTGTTATGAGTTTTCCCATCAAGAATTTCTCAGAAATAGCCCGGAGTCTGTATACAGGTGATGATTTTTTTTACAGGTTCAACATTTTTACAAGGTGTTCTACCCATGAATATGAACAACTTTCACTAGGGGACCAACTCTGAAATCACGAAAAAAAAATCATCTGTTTCATACAAAAGTTCAATACATAATTGACCAAAATTAATGGAACGGCTGCTTTTTTTTTCGTCATTTCAGAGTTTGTCCCACAGTGAAAGTCTAGAGAATTAAAATAATTACTATATTAAAACATAAAGTCGAGCGAATTGGTCTTGTTCCTCATCTCTGACTTGCGAGAAGCAGCTTCCACCTCTTTCTTGCCCATATAAACAGTTTTGAGAGGAGATTCGCAAGAGAAGAATGTACCTGTTCTAGTTATAACGGTATGTGGAACAGGGTGTAAAGCTCACTCATTCTCCATAGAAAAGGGAGGATCCTTCGACAAGACAGGTGTTGTGTCTGGCGGGCAACTACCCGATGATTCATTTCGGGGCATTGTATCTGTGCTAGTCGCGCGGTAAACTCTGCTTGCGAGATGCAGGATTTTGCGTGACGTCAGTATTAACGCATGTGGCGTTGTAGATACTGCTACACGGTAAGATGCTTACTGGAATAGGTACTTTCCTCTGCCCACTTTGACTTCTGCGAAACTCGTCTCAAGCACTTAAAAGACAATTAAATCCCTACATCCTTTTCGTTTTTCCTTTTAACACAAATTGGATGTACATACAGCACGGTTCTGTTACGGGGCAAGTTCTAAGTCCCTTTTTAAAAAAAACTATTTTTAACCTTGAAAAGTTTAATTAAAAAGTTTTACAAGAAAATTATGATTTTTGTGTGTCCGCCACGAAATTCAAAGTATGACTGACTCAAATGAATATGTCACAAAATGCGACAACTGTGGGAAACGTTACATGACGCCCATGAGGCGTCAGCGTTTATATTTTATATACTTAGGGCTGTCTTACAATTTATAACAGTTCGCTCACAATCTCATTAGATATGGTCACAAACATTGAGTCGCGAGCATCCCTGCTCGAAACGCTAAATATATTTACTCGTGCTTTTCACTAAGTAATGCTTATGTGGTGTGTGTTGTAAGCGGTTGGCGGTGTAAGAGGTTATATTTGTCAGAGAAATCATTAATACGGGAGCTGACTTGACAACTAGGCGGAAGCACTGTGACGACAACGCTTCGACGGAGTCATTCGTTTGACTATTCGGAACGCGAGCGCCATCTGGTGGCGCTTGACAGTCTAGCCTGAGTTTGTGGGGGTCGATGACAGCACGACAGAACGACGCGGAGCTCTCTGGACATTGGACATCGTACGGACAACATGTGCTCAGAAACTGTCCCGCGTTTGCCTTACTACACGAATTTAATCGGTACTGTTAAAGAGTTTTCTACCAAACTGTGGTCTGAATATTTTGACAAAAGATCACTTACCAAGGGAATTTGGTACAGAACTTTGCAACCAGCTTTGCCTCGAGTCCTTTGGTTTGAAAAATGCAATATGGGAAGGTGTGACATTGTGACGAGTTTTAGACTTCGCTCAGGACACATTCCATTGAATAAGTTTGGATTCTTGATGGGAAAAGTCACCTCTTCGAATTGTACGGAATGTGATGTTATAGAGGACGTATATCACATTTTGATGGAATGTGTTCGTAACGAAGCATTTAGATATTCTGTACTTCAAAAATTGGATTCCCCGTTCAATGTTGGATGGTGTAATAGCATTTTGTCCTTTCCTCTTTCGGAGGAGGCCAAATTGCTTTATAAGCTTACACGTATAGGTATTAAGAATAGATCACCTTAAGTTTATCCATCGTATGATTTATATATGATTGTTGTTAATTTTAGTATTGTGATGTGTATATTTTCATGTTTATTCTTACGGGGGTGACATGTTCAAATATGAACAAACCTCCATTAATAAATAAAGATTTAAAAAAAAAAAAAACTGTCCCGCGTATCTGGTTGTGTCGTGTTCCTACAGTGTGTGTTTCGCTGGTGTGATAAATTTGTTCGTGAAATTATAAACTGATTTGAACTGCACACGGTTTTTCTATTGCGCAATAACCAACACTTCCCACAGTACGCCCACAGTAGTTAAAATATGGCTGATAATAACGAGACACAAACCTTCTCCGTCATTTTAATATGGATAGAAAGGGCAAGAAACTCCATGGACACTCTTTTAAATCAAAATAATATGGTTACAAAGTCTTGGTTACATATCATTCATGTTAAAAATTGTGCATGTGAGAACGATGCAGAACGTTAAAAGCGTCCGTAATGAAAATATGAAAAAAAACAATTCAAATATTAAATTATAATTGTGTCCCTTATCTTATGCGCAGAAAATGAGAACTTGTCTGGGAACATACCTGGAACAAAAATAAGAATCCTTGAATTCCTTAATTAGCAGCAGTCTTGAAATAATAATAAGTATATAAAAAGGAGGGAAAATAATCAAAGGGCATCAAAAAATTCGTTCGCATCGCTGTCAATAGGAAACGTGGCCAAAAGGCTGGCAGCATTGCCACGTCGTATAGCAATGCTGATTCTTTGGCCATTTATTAGCAGCTTCCTACTTTACTATACACCAAAAAATATCAGAAATGCAGCTGTTAAATTGTTTTTTAGAAATAAACAATAACATAACATTACGCTTTGTTTCTCCGAAGGTCTGCTAGATAAGTTAACAGGAACTAATTCTACCGGAGGTAGGTGCCTAGGTCAGCGGGATTGTCCGAAAGGGTTACCGCTCGCCCAGAACATAAAGGGCTAAGGAAGGAACACGGGTGGGTTTTAGTCAGTAAGAGTCTGACACTCCCTTTCGCTCCACCCAGAGCGGGAGGGGTCATTTGATGATTGATAGTATGTATACGTATGTATAACCTATTTATGTATTTGTGTACCTAGTTTTAACAGTTTTTTTTCATTGTTCCTCTCAACCAAAGCATGTGCCATCCAATGTCTTCACCACCCCAAGGTTGACTGGTAGAGAATGCCTAGGGCATTAAGTCCGCCTTCGTACCTTTTTATGCGAATAGTTTAGATAAATAAATAAACCGGGCAGAAATCCAAACTCCAGGCTGCTACTGAGAAATTCCTGTTGATAAAACCCATAGATATATGAAAGAAGGAGATATGCCTGATAGTTGAAAATGTATAAGAAACCGATGTCGCTAGGTTGGCCCCACCACCGCGCCACTACTACACATGTAGTTCAGTAAAAGCAATAGACACAGTCGCGCACACACTTACGATTTGTAGTTTTTCATGATTTCAAAGACAAATACATTAAAATACTTTTACTTACACATGGTAAGTGATTCCATGAGATACAAAGTATTCATTTTGGCTTCGGTTTTTACAGGAAACCACTGAACAACTCGGCATTTTTATATTTTATCACGATCACGGTCGAAAGCGCACTAGTTTGCGGAGACGGCCATTTGCCTAGTACAGGCCCGTGTTGCTCATGGCGAGTGGACACAGACACGCCACCTTGCCACTTCTCCTGTTTTTTACATTTCTATGATAAAAACCAATTTCACTCTGCCCGACTTTGCCGAAATAAGCAAAATAAATAGGTTTTAGGTTTGGACGAGTTTTAGGATTTTAAAGTTTAAACATCCTTTGACTTTCGCAGTAAAACGCTTCTAACTTGGCCCACGACCAAATGCACAGTGAATTTACTTCTCTGCACTACGCGGCTCGTTAAGCCATTACTGCAGCACCTAGATTTTAATTGTTTCTACGACCCTTACTATTAAGTTTTACACACATAACAAATCAGTCAAACGTTTTTATGTTTGAAGTAATAGAATATATGAAAAAAAAAAACAGTGGCACCCTGGGAGTGCCGACAGAAGTGAAAACAAAACACAAACAGAATACTTTGCCATCACTCACTGACATATCAGATATACATTAAAACCGAGTACATGCCGAGGACAGTCGAACACATACGAAGCGGGCATTTTTCGAATCGTCTTATGAACAAAACACGCGCGGTGTCGCTTACGGTAACAGTGGCGCGAGTTCAATACTTTGCCATCACTCACTGACATATCAGATATACATTAAAACCGAGTACATGCCGAGGACAGTCGAACACATCCGAAGCGGGCATTTTTCGAATCGTCTTATGAACAAAACACGCGCGGTGTCGCTTACGGTAACAGTGGCGCGAGTTCAATGGTTTTTTCCCATCTCAAAAAATGCCCAACGCGCCTCAAGAAGTTTTCACTTCTCAAACATAACATAAGATTACGCCTCTATTCAGGAAAGGGCTAGGCACAGGTGTACCTAAAGTAGAGACGCCAGCACGTCAAGCTACCCGAAACTGTCAAATTTTCCCAATCAACTTTGAACCTTATGCTTTAGCGATAAAGTTGAAAATCTATTAAAGAAATTTGACAGATTGTAGTAGGTTAATATGCTGGCGTCGGTACATCCACATTTCGCCAGTTATGTTAAAGCCCCATGTAGTAGAGCGAGCCTATTGCCATCAACCGGGCATAAATCCAGCAACTGCAGCAGCTACTGATGGGAATACCCAATAATACTTTGCCCAACCTGCGAATCGAATCCAAGACCTCATGGTCAACAGTAGCGCTTGCAACCACTAAACCAACGAGGCAGTCAGGAGTCGATACCAGGAGAAAAGCATATGGAATTCCATGCTATGTAGCAGCTAAAATATTTATTTATTACTATCTGCGCCCCGCGGTTTCTCCCGTATAAGTTTCGATCCCGTGGGAATATCGGGATAAAAAGTAGCCTATATGTTAATCCAAGGTGTCAACTATCTCCATATAAAATGTTATCAAAATTGGCCCAGCCGTTTGAGCGTGAAGAACACACACACAAATACTGTTGCCTTTTTAATATTAGTGTGATTAAAGCTATAAGCACAAGTAAAAGAAATACTGTACAAAGGTGGACTTAATGCCTGATACATTTTCTACCAGTCCACCTTAGGGTGATGCAGAGACAAAACATAGCAGGTGCAACATACGGGATAAATAGCTAGGAAATGACTATAAAATACAAGAATAAATACTAATACATAGCTAGATACATAGTATAAACAAAATGAACTGTGAGGAGAAAAACATTATCGGTAGAGGAGAAAACGAAACCAGCAAATCAGCTAAAAAAAACCGGGCAAGAGCGAGTCGGACTCGCGCACCGAGGGTTCCGTAACATCCGGGTTTATGAATAAGGTTTATGTTTATGAAATTAAATGTTTTTTTATTATTTTTATATTTGAGTTGATTGAATAAAATGTAAATTGCGGTTTACGATTTATGACGTATTAAAAAAAAAAACTTACTAGATCTCGTTCAAACCAATTTTCGGTGCAAGTTTACATGGTATTGTACATCATATATTTTTTTTAGTTTTATCATTCTCTTATTTTAGAAGTTACGGGGGGGGGGACACACATTTTATCACTTTGGAAGGGTCTCTCGCGCAAACTATTCAGTTTAGAAAAAAATGATGTTAGAAACCTCAATATCATTTTTGAAGACCTATCCATAGATACCCCACGACGAAAAAAAAAATTTTTAGTGTCAGTTCTAAGTATGAGGAACCCCAAAATTTATTGTTTTTTTTTTCTATTTTTGTGTGAAAATCTTAATGCGGTTCACAGAATACATCTACTTACCAAGTTTCAACAGTATAGTTCTTATAGTTTCGGAGATAAGTGGCTGAGACATACGGACGGACAGACAGACAGACAGACGGACAGACAGACAGACAGACATGACGAATCTATAAGGGTTCCATTTTTTGCCATTTGGCAACGGAACCCTAAAAATCAAATATTCTAGCGCACAGCTTCCTAAACATTATTAGTACTGTAAAAGTAAGGGTTTGGTCAAGGGGATGAAGGAGTATCATTCAGTTCGGGAGGCCCTTCAGCTAATAAATGATGTTAGGTGAAGAGGTCTGCAGCAAATAGCCAATGTTTTGCAGAAAGCTTCAATACTCCTGCCAAATAGAGAGTATTGAAGATATTACGACAAGATTTTCTAAGTGGATTGGTAGATAACGCTTCAGCATATGTGCTTGCTGCATAAAGACAAAAGAAATAAATAAACTTTCTTCTTCTTTTAATTTTTCTATCACTCGCTTAACAAAAGCTCACTAAAGATTGAACACGCCACATAATAAACGCGGTCCGTCACTGGCTCTTTCATAAGCATCCTAGTTTTAAAAAAAACATTGGGTAGAAAAGGTTTTTGGCGCGAAAACGTCTTTACCCTTTTTCTTTTCATTCGGTGTACTGATTGCCACGAACAAGCAATGTAAACTCGAACGAATTTAAATAAAAAAAAAAAACCACTATCTCATAGCATTTTGGTTTGATTTTTGCGACAAGCACCATGAGTACACACGACTACACATCAAACTACACATTTCCAGTTTTTGCTGACCTCGTATTGTATAGGTTGTGTATAACTTGATGTGAAATTTTCACAAACAAATACTAAAAACAGTCATCATCATCATTTCAGCCGAAAGACGTCCAAATGCAGGTCAGTCAGCAGGTTGGCGATCGCAGTATAGTATGGTGGTGGAGTGCATGGAGAACGCTGCTGCCCATTCTCTGGTACGACCCTTAGTCGCCTTTTACGACACCCACTGGAAGTATGGGGTGGTGCTATTCTTTACGTCTGGCACTCACAGAAGTCCGGCACCACACAGAAAAAAAACAGGCTAAAAACAGAATAAAATAAATATTTAATTTTTCCCATACAACAAACGTGTTTTTTTCGGCGTTTTTGCCGTGTGTTACGGAGCCCTTCGTGTGTGAGTCCGACTCGCACTTGACCAGTTTTATTTACTCCGCTCGTTCATGCAAACCCCATCTGGTAGTAATTTCAACTTTTTTCTAAGAGAAGTCATACGCAAAATCGCTTCAGCTTTTGTCTTATACCACAAACTAAAAGAAGGCATAATCTGAATACGTCTCAGCATTTCTTTTGTGCCTTATTCGAGTTGATTGCTACGCAAAAAGGCGTTCTGTCGTCCGCTCAGTTACATTAGTACAACGTGGGTGTAGACAACCCCTTAAAGTGACAAGCTACAAAGGAAATTCTTGTTTGTCCGTGAGGAATGTTCGCAAATTTTTCAGCTAGTTTACACCGTTTGAATTCAATTTGGAATGGGTTAGTAGCTGTTTGTATACTGTAGTGTGAGTTTAAGCGACAAGAAACTAGTGTTATTGTGGCTGTTTTCGTTTTGGCGTTACGAATGTTAGGCCTTGTAGGAGTACTCTGTGATAACCCTATCACGGGTCCTACTTAAGAGCCTATACTACCTCAGCTAAAGTTCACTCTTTATCTCGCTCGCACGATACTGCTCGCGGACTGTGTGAGAGCGAGACAGAGTGCGGTGCTGGGCGGAAGGCAGCGCCAATAGTTTAGGTGTTTACTTTTTACGGTAAAAATAAAGGTAATGAAAAAGAACTAAATAACATAAGACCTGCTTTATAGTTAGTTCAGTTAGTATGCAAAGTTTCATGATCTAATTTGAAGTATTTTTTGAATACCAGCGGTTTATTGTTCAATTTGGAGGTAACTTTGGATTTTTTTTCTATCGAGAAAATTTTATGGAATCGTGTTTTCGGCTAACATAGTACCTAGCATTAATCCTCAAATTTACCATATATTTATTTCAAAATTAATGCTGCGGTATTTTCGACATAACGGAGGATCATGCTAAGCCATTTGAGGTAGTATAGGCTCTTAAGTGTTATTTTATAAACATCGATGAAAAAACTGTTTTTGTTGTGTGTGTGTTTCGCTTTGGTATATCTGGTCAAAGTTTCTCGTGGCTAAGTAATAAAAGCCGCACGGGTCGATCGATCAGGTTAAGCTACGCTTCCCACGGTCGATCCGTGGATGGGTGACCATCTTGACATACCAAGACAAGAAAAGTACGGAAACACGTTAAGCCGTTGGTCCTGGCTGTCATTAATGGATCTTTGACAGTCATTACCGATAGTCGGAAGCCCGAAAGTCTGGCAACCAGTCTTACCGAGGGGATCGTATTACCCGGTAACTGGATTGTGGAGGTCAGATAGGCAGTCGCTCCATGTAAAATACTGGCATTCAGCTGCATCCGGTTAGGCTGATAGCCGACCCCATCATTGTTGGGAAATGGCTAGGCAGATACCTAGTAAAAATCAAAGCAATGATTTCAAATAGGCACATAAAATGCACTTAATACGCCACAGATACCGGAATGCTCATGAATACAAACTGCGATTTCATGATTATTTCTAAAGCCTAATTATGGAACAAAACCAATTTCATCTTCCTGTCGCATAATCAGCCTTAATATATTCCCACTGCCGGGACATGACAGGCATCCTCTCTGTGAAAGAGAACGGGCCATAATACATCACGCGGGCGCACTACGTCACGTCACTACGTTTTGAGAGCAGTGGTAATGAAAATATTTTACAGAAACCTGTCCGAACCCACGACCTATAAACTCGTAAGTCGCAGTCGTTTTTACTGGGCCATAAACTCGTAAGTCGCAGTCGTTTTTACTGGGCCACCACTGCTCATCTACTCTTCCTAACGAGCGCACAACTTTATATCCTCGCATATCTTTACTAATCTACACTAATATTATAAAGAGGAAAGATTTGTTCGTTTGTTTGAATTAAAAAGACTCCGAAACTACTGGACCGATTAGAAAAATTATTTCACTATTAGGAAAAATATGAAAATAGGCGATATAATATTTAAAAAAAGTTAGAAATCCGTATGTAAACTTCGATAATGTAACCCAAGATGTGAAAAAAATACCAAAAAAAATCCTTATATCGCGTACGCTGCAGAAACTATTGACAATAGAGCAAAGTAATGTACCACAGTTTTATAGAAGACATCAATATCTACAAAAAAGTCCCCAATATCGTATGTCTAAGTATTACAGTTATGGCACAATAACTATTTTCCATGTTAAAATATGCAATTAAATAGTAACTCCGAAAAATCCTATCATATTTTTGTTAAATACCAATATCTACCCGAGCGAAGCCGGGGCGGGCCACTAGAGCTAATAATAAAACTGAAGAGTTTCTTTGTTTGAACGCGCTAATCTCTGGAACTACCATTCGAATTAAAAAAAAATTTTTTCATTTGATAACAAAATTTTTGAGGAAGGATATATTAGGCTAGTTGACATCACGCTAGGACCCTAAAGAGCTTACCAAAAAAGGTAGGTGGACCTTTGGGGTCGCGGGCGTACAGAGTGGAGACTCTGTCCACCCACAAAGTGACCCCAGGGAAGACGGTGGCACAGTGGTCACGTGCTACCGCGCATAGCGAGGCTCAGGGGAAGCCCTTTAACAGTCTCCCCAGGGATGTGCCTTACAGGCGTTGCTCGGGGGGTGCTGATGGTGATCACCGGGGTGGTTTTACTGAGGTAAAAATCCCACACTCCCCAACCCCCTCCCCGGAGGTCGGGTGCCTTTTGAAGGTTTCACTCCGACAACAAAAAAAGGACCCTGGACCGTAAAGAGCTGAGCAAAGAGAAAAAAAACCGGGCAAGAGCGAGTCGGACTCGCGCACCGAGGGTTCCGTAACATCAGGGTTTATGCATAAGGTTTATGTTTATGAAATTAAATGTTTTTTTTTTTTTTTTTGAGTTGATTGAATGAATGGTAAATTGCGGTTTACGATTTATGACGTATTAAAAAAAACTACTTACTAGATCTCGTTCAAACTAATTTTCGGTGGTAGTTTACATGGTAATGTACATCATATATTTTTTTTGGTTTATCATTCTCTTATTTTAGAAGTTACAGGGGGGGGGGGACACACATTTTACCACTTTGGAAGAGTCTCTCGCACAAACTATTCAGTTTAGAAAAAAATGATATTAGAAACCTCAATATAATTTTTGAAGACCTACCCATAGATACCTTACACGTATGGGTATGATGAAAAAAAAATTTTGAGTTTCGGTTCTAAGTATGGGGAACCCTAAAATTTATTGTTTTTTTCTATTTTTATGTGAAAATCTTAATGCGGTTCACAGAATACATCTACTTACCAAGTTTCAACAGTATTGTTCTTATAGTTTCGGAGAAAAGTGGCTGTGACATACGGACGGACAGACAGACAGACAGACATGACGAATCTATAAGGGTTCCGTTTTTGCCATTTGGCTACGGAATCCTAAAAATATTGAAGCTCTCGCAAACGCTTATTCCTTACACCACACACCAAGGTATGACGTCCGTAGTTCTTACTACTGACGCATATAAGTGTAGTTAAAGTCGTCACGTCTTACCGCGTTGAACCACTTCGCTCTTTAAGTCTTTACTGGAAGTTGGAAAATATTAAAGTGGCTATTCAAATGCAGAAGGAAGTTGGATGCTAGTTCACGCTTTGAGACGTCAAAAGTGTTACCTACAGGTAAACTGAGTTACAGTTAGTTAGTTATGAGTAAAGTTTTGTAGCGTGTGATGGTTTTCTTAGTAATGGAAGTTGGACTTTTCGAATCTATGCAACTGTGAATGGTGTTAGGTAGCTACTACAATCTGTCAAATTTCTTTAATAGATTTTCAACTTTATCGCTAAAGCATAAGGTACAAAGTTGATTGGGAAAATTTGTCAGTTTTGGGTAGCTTGATGTGCTGGCGTCTGCACGAAAAGCTGGTTGAAGCACCTGGCAGGCGGTCCAAGGATGGACAAGCTGTGACCTGATGAATAATAAATACCAGCTATATATTTTAGTGTTAATGTATTTATTATAGTGAATAGGTACCAAAAAGGTGTGAAAACTTCTTCAGGCGCATCTGGCATTTTTTGAGAGTTATTCCGGTCTGATCCCCTGAACCCCCCCCCACCCCCCCCCCCCACCTCAATCCCCTCCTAGATCGTCTTCTGTTTTAATCTTTGTCTTATCCACATTATGTAAGTTTACTATTTATGACAGGTAAGTACAGTCAAAAGAAATTACAAAAACCATTGAACTCGCGCCACTGTTACCGTAAGCGACACCACGCGTGTTTTGTATATAGGATGATTAAAAAAATACCCGCTTCGGATGTGTTCGGCTGTCCTCGGGATGTACTCGGTTTTAATGTATATCCGATATGTCAGTAAGTGATGGCAAAGTATTCTGTTTGTGTCGGCACTCCCGGAGTGCCACTGTTTTTTTGTGACAGCTTTTCCCTTCCCTCAATGACACTTGTGTATCTCTTGGTAGCTCAATAAAGAAGATGGGTAACGGCATCTCCCTTTTATAAAAGAAACTGTTAATTAGTATCATTATTCCTAACTATATTTAATTACTACTTACAAGTTGGATAAAGACACTAAATTACGCTGGCACTGAGGAACTATTGCAACATACAAAATGGTACTCACATACACACACCCCCACACGCACACACACACACATGTACGCACAAGCACACCCCCACACACACCCCCACACACTCTCATGCATGCGCAAACACACCCCACCACAGACACACACACACATACTTTTTATATCTAAGTTACTGAAAAAATTGTAAGTTTACTGCTATTATGGAAGAGCGGAGTCTCCTAACACAGGCATTACTTGCTTAACAGGAGGCTCCAATCACCAACTAATGTAAAACTTTTTGGTTCAGAAATAGATTTGATTTGAATCCCAAGTGCTATTTGAGTCGATGAAGCAAGCATATTACGGGCAAGGGCCTCTTCCCAAACATACAGCCTTTTCTCAACTTTTTTGGGGTCGGCTTCCAGTCTAACCGGATACAGCTAAATACCAGTATTTTACAAAGAGCGACTGCCTATCTGACCTCCACAGCCCAGTTACTGGGTAGTACTTGATAAGACTGGTTCTCAGACTTTCGGGCCTCTAACGACCGTTATGAGTGTCAAATATCTACGAAAAACAACCGGGACCATGGAGGGTCTTGGTATGTAAAGATGTTCACCCATCCACGGACCAACCGCAGCAAGCGTAGCTTAACCTGATCAATCAACCCGTGCGGCTATTATTACTTAGCCACAAGCCCCTCAGTAAACCTACTATAAATAATTATAGTAATTTACTTCTTCTCCTTAATTTTTAACGGTAGCCATTATTATCAACCATTTTGTTTTTCTTATTACGTCACGCACATCGTTTTCAAATAACGTTCCAAACTCATATTTAAACTCCGAAGCAATCGTTCCGTGATACTTTGTTTCCGAAGCGTGAAGTATACGGCCTGCCTGTGTTTTAAGACCTGTGGAGTTCCTACTTGCGATTACTCTTCATACAATATGTAAAAGGGTTAGAGAAAATGAGAGGTCTTGCAAAACTGGCTGTATGTTCATAGGTCGGTAATGTCAGTAGCATTATTGTTACTCAGTACCTTTTTGTTACAACGTCTTTCTTTTGTTTTATCTTTTTCTCTTTTCACCCTCGTATTGCTTTGTTCGAATTGATTTGATGTAAATATATTTTAAATTCAGACCGCGCCGCTAAAACAAATTTTTCTTTAAAATTTTCCTTGTTTTTTCTAAGCGTTTTCCCAGTGGAAACGTAGGTGGAAACGGAGTAAAATATAACAAGGCACGAGTACTTAAAAAAAATATTGGCTTTGAACGTCTCTGGAATAACAATTCCTTGTTGTATTAACCCTTTGATTTAGTTTTATTTCTAAATCTATAGGTACATATTATAAATAAAGAGCTGGTTGTTTCAAACGGTTGGTTAACGTAAAGTTAACGTACTATTTGACGTACGGTAAGGCCATAACTTTGTAATTGTAATTTGAAACAACGCTTTTTTTGGTTTGACGATATTTAGCGCCATTTTTGACGTATATGCGTGCGTCAAGTGGACGTGAAACAACCCATATAAAGTCACTTTTCATGTCTGTCTGACCGTGCTGTTCTTTTTAAACTACGCAACGGATTTGTGCAGTATTCATCATCATATTTTAAAGAATTTATTCTAAAAGGTTTATGTTTCAAATACATTAATGTTAAAGAAACATTTAATGAAGATATATCTCGAAGTTTTATAAAATTGTAAAAACCGCGCTAGGCAGCAGCGTGTCACTTGTAATTAATAGTCTGTAATTATAGTATCAATCTTATATTCTGAAATAGACAAAGCGATACATTCTCAAAAGAGTGGGAAATCACCTGGGGAAGATGGTATCTCAAACGAACTCTTGAAAGACTCTACTCACGCCATAATGGAAACTCGGCGGGACCTATTCAGCAAAGCATTAGATAAGGAATAAATACCTCCTCAGTAGTCAACTTCAACGATTATCTTATTACACGAGAAAGGCAGTAGGGACGATATCGGCAACTATCGCCCGATAAGTTTGATATCGAACTTATATAAGATATTCGCTAAGGTAATTCTGGACAGAATTACAAAGGTATTAGACGAGAACCAACCAAAGGAACAAGCAGGATTCCGCAGTGGTTTTTCTACAGTAGAACACATTCATACGATAAAGCAGGTTATTGAGAAATGTAACGAATACTGATTGACGTACTACCTTGCATTCGTAGATTACAACAAGGCTTTTGATTCTCTGACATCCGTGTATCTGGGAAGCATTACTGAATCAAGGTTTATACAAGAAGTACATAAGAATAATTTAAAAAATCTACACAAATATGCAAGGGTAAAAACAGAAAGAGCGGAAGAAAAGTTCGAAATAAAGATAGGAGTGGACAAGGAGATCCACTGTCGCCGAAACTCTTCTCTGCCACACTGGAACAGATATTTACGAATTTGGACTGGGATGGAAACGGAATTAAAATAACCGGAGCAACACTCAACCATCTGCGGTTCGCTGATGACCTCATTCTCATCACAATTAACCCGAAACATCTACAGGAAATGCTAGAACAGCTAGTAAGAGAAAGTAACAAAGTTGGATTGCAGAAAAACACAACAAAAACTAAATTAATGACCAATATCATAAAAGTACCAAGCTTGATTAACAACAGAAGCATCGAATATGTTGTATACCTCGGGCAAACTATCTCCCCAACACAACTCACAAACAAGGAAATCCGTATCAGGATCCACTCTTCATGGAAAAGGTATCTGCTGGTGGTTAAAAGAAATCTTTAAAAACCCATCAATACCTATCAAGCTAAAAAGGCAAACATTCAACCCGTGCATTATTTCGGTTATGATGTATGGATGCCAAACATGGCCCCTTCCAAAAATATAAAAAAGTTAGAAACATGCCAACATAACATCGAGCGTAGCATACTGAACCTGAAGAGAAAATATAAAGTTAAATTGCAACGTATAAGGAAAAAAAAACAACTCACAATAAAAAAATTAAAATGGCAGTGGGCAGGCCATACAATCAGAAGCAGAATAGAGAAGAGGGCCAAAGATGTCACTGAATGATACCCGAGAGAGAGTATGAAGAAACGTAGATGGGAGGATGACCTCAGTTCGACAGCAGGCGCCGCGAGGAGGAGAAAAGCACAAGATCGTGGAATTTAGAAGGGTCTGGGGGAGGCCTGTGCTGATGAGCAAGACAAACCTACCGATATTTGCTATTCACAAAAATATATGTAAAATTGTTTTAAGTTTGTTAATAAAGGAATAAAGGAATTATAGTATCGGTGATTGTGTTGTGAAGTCACCCAAAGGGCAATAGAGAAGGCTATGCTTGGAGTTTCCCTGCGTGATCGAATCAGAAATGAAGAGATCCACAGGAGAACTAAGGTAACCGACATACCCCGAAGAATTGCCAGACATAAGTGGCAGTGGGCAGGTCACATTGCTCGCAGATGGCCGCTGATCGCGATGATCGCTTTTAGCGATAAGACCGCCCATTGTGTCACCCTTTGTACAGTTTCTATATTTATGTCTGTAATTAATATAGTGTACATAATAAAGAGTATTCTATTATATTCTATTCTATGGCCGATGGGGCCGAAAGGTTCTGGAAGACGTAGCGTTGGAAGGCCTCCCACAAGGTGGACCGACGACATTGTGAAGGCCGCAGAAACCCGTTCGATGCGAGAAGCACAGAACCGGTCGAAGTGGAAGTGCTTGGAGGAGGCCTATGTTCAGCAGTGGACGTCTTTCAGCTGAAATGATGATGCCCTGCCCACAAGCCGCAAAATAAGTTTTTCTTAAAAAATACTGCCTACCTATTGACCTCATAGCACATAAAGAGTCCCTTAGAAGGCTCTTATACCAAAAACATCAATCAGTTTCGATATTTATAACGATTACTTTTAATATTCACACTCTCCCTTTTATAAAGCATATTGGCACAGCCATCGGGCGGAAGTTAAAACACAGGCTATCAAATTTCAGCAGGAAATTGACATGACGGCGCGTGCGCGAAAGTAAACCAAACTTGACTCACACGGTGATACGGAACGAAGCATGAGCGGTAGCGATTTAAAACATTATTATGTTTTTGCATAGCTGTCTTTTGAAGTTGTGACGGGAAGCCTAGAAAATGAAATGAAATTCGTGTAGGATATCGGACACATTTTTACAAGTCATCTTGAAAAAAAAATAAACTGTATTGACATATCCTACTATCTGACTAGAAGCTATAGCCCTGACAAAGAAATGGCGAAACAAAGACATGTGTCAAACAAACAAATAAGTGCTGAAGTATTTTTTTTGGTAACCCTCATTCTAGAGCTGTGCACGCGGTGTTTGCGTTGCTAGGCATTTTGAGAGATTTGGTTTGAGAGTCCATGGCTGAATACCCACATTTCGCCAGTCCCTTATAACAGGGGGTTAGGAGGGACGTCATAATGATGTCTGTCTAAATAGATCATTATGGTGACGATCGTGTGGTAGTCTGTGGTGTACCATTTATGTAAATGGTACACCACAGACTACCTGCAGTATTTGTCTGTCCTTCCCCTTTTTAATCCATCCAAAGGTTGTCTTTAAAAGATCGCTTTTAGCGATAAGACCGCCCATTGTGTCACCCTTTGTACAGTTTCTATACCTTATGTCTGTAATTAATATGGTGTACATAATAAAGAGTATTCTATTCTATTCTATTCTATCGTTAAATGGGCCAGCCCAACAGACGTGACCAGTTGGCAAGGATTAATTTTGCTGACTAGGTATTCTTGCAACCCAATGCATGAGTTATTGTCTTAAAGCTCGCGTGGACTTGAAAAGTTCAGGTCTGACATTTTATTAAGCTTTAAGTTCATAAATTAAAACCGTTTCTCATTAAGGATTTATATTACATGTCATGTTACTATGGCTAGAGTTACTGTAATTAAAAAAACAGTTCCGAATAACTTCCTTATTCTGTCTGAACGAGTCACTATTTCATTATAAACCACCTCTGTCTTTTTCTGGTTTTGATACATGAAAAAGGGCGGAGGTGTTGTGTTAATGTCATTGAAAGATACAGAATAAGGCCGTTAATGTGTTATTTTTTTATATAGTCGCCCTTGTCTTGACATTTGATAGTTGAGGGTGAAGGACTAAGGAAATTCGTTGAGTGGGTGAGTTTTAATTAACTATACTTTACGAGTAACAATAGAGGTTCGAGGTGTTATTCTTTATGTTGTATATTCGCATAATCTTTATATATAATAATTCTTCTATGCGTGTGTATGTCACTGAAGTCCTAAACGGCCGGACCAATTTGTTGAAATTTTTTGTGTTTGATTGGGTCTATGGATGGTTTATCTTCACAATTGGACCCGGTAGGTAGCGCTGCCATCGAGTTCTAGGAAACAGGAAATCATCTGTCCAGTTTACTAGTTACATATATTTTTCTTTAAAACACAGAAGCAAAACTTTTCCGTTAAAAAAAATCACAGCTTTTATTTGTTAACACTATACCTAGATGTCTTCTTTATTTACAGGAGCCTCTTTTTCCATATCTTGCGCTGGGTAAGACCATTGGGCCACTCCCTGCGGTCCTAAGGTATCGGCACCGTATCAACTCGAGCCGTTCAGTATTCTTTGTATGAAACTCTCTACTGCAACGCACACTAATCGCAATCGTAACGCAATCGCCTCGCCTCGAGACAAGCTCACGAACTGCGATGCGGTGCGTTACGGCTCGTCGTCCCCGCGCTTACGGCTCGTCGTCCCCGCGCTTGCGGCTCGTCGTCCCCGCGCTTGCGTCTCTCCGTTCCCGAGCTTACGTCTCTTCGTCCACCCTTGCCCCTCTCACCCCTCCAGCCTACCTGTTGCACCATCAATCAGCGGTCGCCGAGCCGTAAGCGCGGCGGCGGCGTCGCCTAGCCGTAGCCGAGTCGACGTATCGGAGCTTCTGATCCGCTATGGTTATGTGCTTACGTTAGGTTGACGCCTGTTTAACGGCAAGGCGAAAGAATAAAATAAATATTTAAGGGGGGCTCCCATACAACAAATGTTTTTTGTCAGCGTTTTTGCCTTGTGCAACCCTTCGTGTGCGAGTCCAACTCGCACTTGGCCAGCTTTGCCTTAATTCATAAATCATTATTCAAATAAGACCTTTTATGTTTTACAAAAATATGATCCCAAAAAAACATCACCCTCCTTCTGGGCAGTTGGGTAAAAGGCTAAAACGACAAATAAAATAAATACAGACCAAATAAAAATAGAACTGCTAAATAAAAACCTACATTTTCTGTTTTCTTTACTTCGACGAAGGGTATTTTTTCTTCCATTTTTGCCAAATAAACTGGGCTTTAAATAAACAGAGTCAAGTCCTTGAACAACTCGGGTTAAACGCTTCGCAACTGTGTTCAATATTACAAGTCAAACAAGGACTCTTTGTATCTAATTACAGAGGAAAATAAAAAGACATGGTCTTCAGTCCTTGTGGTCTGCGAGTTGTGACTTGTGACTCATCTGGTAAAACTGCGCTTAATGTTTTAAATGCCTGTATGGTAATGTGGAGAAGTGCGAACTTGTTCATTCCTGAACGCTCGTGTCATGTATTTCAAGTACGTGTTTTCTTTTTACCAGACTAAGGCAGCTCTAAACGAGCGTTGTGATTTTAACTGACTATGTATGAGTGTTCATCTGTTCTCTTATAACTCTTAAGCTATTTCTCATTTTTTCCAGACGAAAAAGCATGATCGCGAGGAAGCACGATCGTTGAAAGCATCATGTTGTTCCGCCAGTGAAGTCACATAAAATCCAACATGGCGGCTTATTGCGGATGTATATTTAATGACACTGTGTGTCGACTGATTGACACTTCGCGTGCCTATGGAGCAGGAATGGTCTTTACGAGTAGAACAAGGAATTTGGAGCAATCCCGCCAGACTTCTAGGCACGAGGCAATCCATACAATGATAGCAATGACAATGACAGTAACCGTACCTCTGGGGCCTAAAAAGGCCACTTTGGCAGAATCATAAAAGGATAACATTATGAATTATAATACAGCGACGACAGTCCGTGTTTTTCTTTTTTTCCCAATCTCTTTGATTATACCTACGTAGTGCAGCTACACAGAGATTGGGATTGGATTTGGGTGGGATTGATTGGTATTTTAGCATAATAACAGAAAAAAAAATAACTGAAAAATCCTTTATCAATGTGATGTGATACGATTAACTCAATAGTTAACTGTCCATTATGATTCATAATGTTATCCTTTTATGATTCTGCCAAAGTGGCCTTTTTAGGCCTCCAGATGTATGAACGTAAACGAAGTATATAAAGAAGAAATATGTAATGTGCATGTGTGGAAGTATGTATGTGTGTTTCGTGGATACGTGGGAGTTCTAGTGCCTTAGGCATCTTCTGGGCATGCTCGTTCCATCATAGACCTCATCCATCGCTTTCCATCAGGTGTGATCGGGGTCAAGAGCGGGCCCATTCAGCATTAAAAAAAAGATCGTAGCATGTGGCGTTCTGTATATTCCTACCCCCATGAGTAAAGGCGTGAGTTCATATATGTATGTTGAGTAAACTATATCAGAGTCATCGAAGTAACGTAACTTGGACATTGGGAGAGCATATGTATGTAGGGGGTGTGTGGATGACCGAAATAAACTTCACTTCTTGACAACTTCTTTAAATATATTTTTAACTAGCTGCGCCCCGCGGTTTCACCCGCGTAAATGTAGATCCCGTGGGAATATCGGGATAAAAAGTAGCCTATATGTTAATCCAGCTACAGCTACCTCCAAACAAAATTTTATCAAAATTGATCCAGCCGTTTGAGCGTGAAGAAGTAACAAACACACTCACACACTCACAAACTTTCGCCTTTATAATATTAGTGTGATAACCTCTTACAAAAATGACAAACGTCCCCTTTAGCCCGCTTGCCATCTTTCCCTGTTCCCTTTCTCTTCCCACACATACTCTCTCATTCACTCATCGCTGCGTTCATATTCAAATTATGTTTTCTTAAAATTATGATGCGTTCCGAATTAACATCCTACATGTATGATGAAAGGGACTTTAATAATAATAATAATAATAGCCTCCCCGACCGTTTTCGGTCACGGTGGCCAATCTCAATGAAGATTAGCAAGTTACGTAGGAGATATTATTGTACACAAGTGTGTGCGCAAACACTGGTGCACTCTCTGTTCCTTTACTCTCATAGTCCGATGGGACGGCAATCCGACACGACCAGGGAGAGTTCAGGCGCAGGACCAACGGCTTTACGTGCTTTCCGAAGCACGGGGGTATTAAACCGCCAACTTCCGAATTCCGGACTGGTACTAAGAAATTCCTAACGGAAAACCCAATAACACTTTGTCCGACCCGGGAATCGAACCCAGGACCCCACGCTCAGCAGTCGCGCTTGCTTGCAACCACGAGACCAACGGGGCAGTCAATTATCAGTCAACTTTAATAATACTAGGTACACAACAATGCAATTAATTCTGCGAAGTCTTTCCTAGAACCCAGCCACGCCTAAATTCATGCTCTAATAGCCGCAATGAAATTGGCTTTATGTGAGATTGTTCTCGTACAGACGACAGTTACTTAGAATCCTAACGATAACTTAATTAAGGGACCAATGCTAAACAAAGGACTATTGAATTTGTAGTGTAGTCTGTCGGTTCAATGTGCTTGAGAATGTTTAATTGGCAAACATGTTTATTGTTTAAGAGGGAACAGGGCGTACGATTCTCCATACAAATGTATCCCCCTTTTTAGGGTTCCGTAGCCAAATGGCAAAAACGGAACCCTTATAGATTCGTCATGTCTGTCTGTCTGTCTGTCTGTCTGTCCGTCTGTCTGTCTGTCTGTCTGTCTGTCCGTCCGTATGTCACAGCCACTTTTCTCCGAAACTGTAAGAACTACACTGTTGAAACTTGGTAAGTAGATGTATTCTGTGAACCGCATTAAGATTTTCACACAAAAATAGAAAAAAAACAATAAATTTTGGGGTTCCCCATACATAGAACCGAAACTCAAAATTTTTTTTTTCATCAAACCCATACGTGTGGGGTATCTATGGGTAGGTCTTCAAAAATGATATTGAGGTTTCTAATATAATTTTTTTCTAAACTGAATAGTTTGCGCGAGAGACACTTCCAAAGTGGTAAAATGTGTGTCCCCCCCCATGTAACTTCTAAAATAAGAGAATGATAAAACTAAAAAAAATATATGATGTACATTACCATGTAAACTACCACCGAAAATTGGTTTGAACGAGATCTAGTAAGTAGTTTTTTTTAATACGTCATAAATCGTAAACCACAATTTACCATTCATTCCATCAACTCAAAAATAAAAAAAAAATTTAATTTCATAAACATAAACCTTATGAATAGACCCGGATGTTACGGAACCCTCGGTGCGCGAGTCCGACTCGCTCTTGCCCGGTTTTTCTTCCTGAATACTGCCTCTAGAGTATTTTTTTTTCATAAAATCAATGTCTGCTGTGAACACGTCCCTGTCACTTTTTTTTTAGCGACTAATTAGTAAAGAACATATGACCCTCTAAAAACTACAAAAAATGCCCTATTTTTACCGCCGTGATTACAGGACTGCCAGACAAATAAGAAAAGTTTTTGACAGAAAAAAAAAATGATAGGAACTACATACTCTTTTTTAAAATGTTAATGTAAAAAATAATTGAATCGGTCCAGTTTTCGCAGAGAAAAAAGGGGAATACGAAACTTCGATCTTGTCAAATTTTATGTGATAATTTCGGTCTGAGCTGCAGCTGTCCCTATCACACACTACGGGGGCAGACTTGAGGTAAGGCGACGGCAATAGTTTCTTCAAATACCTATGTTTCAAATTCCTCGCAGGCCCCGTCCCCTCTTAATAGAGCCATCAAAAACTATCTGTTTTATTTTTCGTTGTTCGGCAAAATTATACTTTCATTGTCATTGAAATGTTTGAATACAAAACTTTTTACAAAAAAAAACAACCGACTTCCAAAAGAAACACTACAAATTGAAAAATAACTTTAATTTCGGAAGTCGGTGTCTTTGGTTCCGCATTTTCGTTTATTGACACCGACTTCCGAAATTAAAGTTATTTTTCAATTTGTAGTGTTTCTTTTGGAAGTCGGTTGTTTTTTTTTTGTAAAAAGTTTTTATTTTTCACTTTTTAGTGGGTCCGTTTGCAATTTATCTAAGTTACAATTTTATTTTTCACTTTTTAGTGGGTCCGTTTGCAATTTATCTAAGTTACTTACTTACTTTATGAGCAGTTGACATTAGGCTATTGCCTAATGTCAACTGCTCATCACTTGTTACAAAATATTGCTTTTCCCGATGTTGGGACGTTAATTATTGAGGAGTTCTCCTGGTAAGAACCAGGAGACCTCCTCAACAACCACTCACCATACGCATTGTGACGAGCATAAATTGGTTAGCAACCATAAATTAAAGTAGTCGAATCGCAACCCGTGAAATATTTGTCATTGAGTAGTTCCAATGGCCATCTGTGGTCTTCTTCATCAGCTCCACTTTTGCAAATGATGATTTCCGAGAGCAAATGCTCCTGTTATTTAAAAAAATACCCAAATCGTTATAGCTTTGCCTATAAAATTTGAGGGTTTCCCTCGATTTCCATGGGATCCTCTCATCAGATTCCAACTTGATGATAATGGGACTACCTCGAGAGTATACTCTTTCAAACAAAAAAAGAATTTTGAAAATCGGTCCACAATTGGCGGAGTAAACGCGTAACAAACACAAAAAAAAAAAAACATACCGTCGAATTGAGAACCTCCTCCTTTTTTGAAGTCGGTTAAAAACTGTGTTGATTTCTGTGTTGTCTGTTGTGTGCATGTAATGATAATTTTTACGGTTCCGTACACAAAGGGTAAAAACGGGACCCTATTACTAAGACTCCACTGTCCGTCTGTCTGTCACCAGGAACTGTGATAGCCAGACAGTTGAAATCACAGATGATGTATTTCTGTTGCCGCTATAACAACAAACAATAAAAATAAAATTAAGTAAAAATTTAAAGCGGTATACAACGTCGTCTTATACCTTGTGGTACGAAACCCTTCGTGTGCGAGTCCGACTTGCACTTGGTCGGTTTTTAAGGTTCCGTAGCCAAATGGCAAAAACGGAACCCTTATAGATTCGTCATGTCTGTCTGTCTGTCCGTCTGTCTGTCTGTCTGTCTGTCCGTCCGTATGTCACAGCCACTTTTCTCCGAAACTATAAGAACTATACTGTTGAAACTTGGTAAGTAGATGTATTCTGTGAACCGCATTAAGATTTTCACACAAAAATAGAAAAAAAAAACAATAAATTTTAGGGTTCCCCATACTTAGAACCGAAACTCAATTTTTTTTTTCATCAAGCCCATACGTGTGGGGTATCTATGGATAGGTCTTCAAAAATGATATTGAGGTTTCTCATATAATTTTTTTCTAAACTGAATAGTTTGCGCGAGAGACACTTCCAAAGTGGTAAAATGTGTGTCCCCCCACCTGTAACTTCTAAAATAAGAGAATGATAAAGCTAAAAAAAATATATGATGTACATTACCACGTAAACTACCACCAAAAATTAGTTTGAACGAGATCTAGTGAGTAGTTTTTTTTTAATACGTCATAAATCGTAAACCGCAATTTACCATTCATTCAATCATCTCAAAAAAAAAAAACATTTAATTTCATAAACATAAACCTTATGCATAAACCCGGATGTTACGGAACCCTCGGTGCGCGAGTCCGACTCGCTCTTGCCCGGTTTTTTTATTATTATCCTACTTCCTATTATTAATATTATAAATGTGATGTTTGGATGTTTGTTACTCAATCACGCGTAAACTATTGAGCAGATTTGGATGAAAATTGGCACATCGATAGACCATTTCCTGGATTAAATTAGAGGATACTTTTTATCCCGATATTCTCACGGGATCGAAACTTACGCTGGTGAAACGCGTGGCTCTGCTAGTAACACAATATAACAAATATTCATATTGGCACCTAGTGTTCCAAACTCCAAAGACCTTACATTTGCCCATTAAGGAAAAAAATACGAGCAAAACACCTGAATATCCAATTAACAGATCCTGCGTTCTCAGCAAAACATCTTTGCTAAAAAAGAAAGATGAAACCAAAAGAACAAAATATAAGGTACTTTACTGTACGAAAGTTAAGACATTGGGCGCCGATTCCCTTGTTCACAAACTAAACTAAATTTAGGTTCAGTGCATCTTTTTCTTTCTATTTCATTAAGAAAAGGACAGAAGATAATAGTTTGGTCCTGTCAAATTAAGATACTCCATAGACAAATTAAAAAAATTGGCTACTAAAAATACGTCAATTTACGTCAGGCACTGACGTAAATTGAACTAATATTTATCTAATATATATCTTCTGTCCTTTTCTTAATTAAATAGAAAGAAAAAGAAGCATTGAACTTAAATTTAGTTTAGTTTGTCAAAATCAAAAATCAAAATCAAAATGTTTTATTTCACATAAACCTATATGGGCACTTATGAAACGTCAGAAGCTAGGTGCACGGTTCCAATTGGTCGTTTCCTATGGAGAAGAACAGGCAAGAAACTCTTTGGTTACTCTTTTTAAAAATAATTGGCTTTTACAATGTTTCCAGATTACAGTAGGTATTGGAGGACAGCGCAGGCCTGTCAACAAGTACCAAGTACTTGATAAAATAGAAAATGGTATACAGATCTAAAGTCTATAAGGCCTACAAAGTCCTCCCATTTACAAAATAAGAATCTATCAAAAGGATAAATAATAAAAATAAAAAAAATATTAAAAACCTACTAAAACCAAGTGTTATGATTCTCATTAAAACCACTAATAAAGAGGTGAAAAATTTCAATTGTCTGTATATAATGTCAAATAATAAAGAAATTGTGAACAACAGAATCGGCACCCATCTTATTATGGAAGTAATACTTGTAAGAGTAGGTATATTTTTGTGTGTTTGGGCTGGTTTGGGTTATCAATATCACTCACAAACTTTCGCCTTTATTAGTGTGATTTTGCCATATGATGGAAACCCTTTCATTTTATGACGAAGTAATACCAATTTTAAGGTGATTATTTCATTCATTATTTAAGGAGGGGTTATAATAATAACAGCCGCACAGGTCGATCGATCAGGTTAAGCTGCGCTTGCCGCGGTTGGTCTGTGGATGGGTGACCATCTTTACATACCGTGACCCCTTCGTGCCTAGAAAAGCACATTAAGCCGTTGGTCCCGGCTGTCATTCGTGGATCTTTGACAGTCGTTACGGATAGTCAGAAGCCCGCAAGTCTGACAACCAGTCTTACCAAGGGGTATCGTATTACCCAGTAACTGGGTTGAGGAGGTCAGATAGGCAGTCGCTCCATGTAAAATACTGGTACTCAACTGCATCCGGTTAGACTGGAAGCTGACCCCAACATGGTTGGGGAAAAGGCTAGGCAGATGATGATTTAAGGAGGGGCTCGTGGCTTAGTAATAACAACTAGGGCTTTCAGTCTCGGTGCATTACTGAGTCCCGGGAAAAATAAAACGAGACTCGATGTGGTCTCGAAATTCCCGGGAAAAACGAGACTTTTGAGACTATGTCAAAAATAGGTTTTTTAACTTATAGGCTATGCAATTAGGCAGTTAAAACAAGATATTTTAATGAAGTGCTTTATTAAACAAACATCATCATCATTTCAGCCGAAAGACGTCCACTGCTGAACATAGGCCTCCCCCAAGCACCTCCTCTTCGACCGGTTCTGTGCTTCTCGCATCCAACGGGTTCCTGCGGCCTTCACAAGGTCGTCGGACTACCTTGTAGGAGGCCTTCCAACGCTACGCCTTCCGGTACGCGGTCGCCACTCCAGAAACTTTCGGCCCCATCGGCCATCTGTTCTGCGAGCAATGTGCCCTGCCCCCTGTCACTTAAATTTGGCAATTCTTCGGGCTATGTCGGTTACCTTGGTTCTCCTGCGGATCTCCTTATTCCTCAAACGATCACGCAGGGAAACTATAAGCATAGCCCTCTCCATTGCCCTTTGGGTGACTTCTAGCCTTCTTATAAGGCCCATTGTGAACGACCTCGTTTCAGTACCACAAGTCATCACTGGCAACATGCTCTGGTCAAAGACTTTCGTCTTGAGACACTGCGGTATGTGGGACGAGAAGATATTGCGTAGCTTCCCGAACGCTGCCCAGCCGAGTCGGATTCGACGATGGACCTCTTTCTCGACCTACCTATCTGGACAGTTTGTCCTGGGAAACATACTCGTCCACGACTTCGAGTGTAGCGTCTCCGATCTTTATGAGAGTGGGTGTTACATGAGCACTTGACATGACCTTCGTTTTGTCCATGTTCTCTACTGAGGTCATCGAGCATTGTACAGAGGTCCTCCATAGTCTCAGCCATGACTACGGTATCGCCGGCAAACCGATGGTGAGTTATGTACTCGCCTTTGATGTTAATGCCAGCGCCTTTGCAGTCCAGAACCTTGAAGATATCTTCCAGTGCAGCGGTGTACAGTTTCGGAGAGATAACGTCTCCCTGTCTCACACCTCGCTGCAGAAGGATAGGTTTCGAGGTCTGATCCTGGAGTCGGACTGACATAGTGACGTTTTCGTACAGACACTTCAGCACCTCGATGTACCGATAGTCGATCTGGCACCGTTGAAGAGACTGCAGCACAGCCCATGTCTCGATCGAATCAAAGGCTTTCTCGTAGTTCACGAACGCTAAGCAGAGAGGCAGGTTATACACTTCGGTCTTCTGTATAACCTGTCGCAACGTATGTATGTGGTCTACGGTGCTAAAAGCCATTACGAAAACAGCTTGTAGACATGGCTCAGAAGTGAGATGGGCCCACAGTTCTTAAGAAGGGCATTTTCGCCCTTCTTAAAGAAAAGTATCACCACACCTCAGTTCCATGCCTGTGGTGTTTTGCAATAGTTTCTGAAGGGCTTTATGAACGGGTTTTTCGCGGGCCTTTAGGAGCTCGGCCGTAATTCCGTGATCACCCGGCGCCTTGTTGTTTTTGAGCTGCTACAGAGCCTTCCTAATTTCGTATAGGCTGACGTCCGGGATGTCTTCGGTATAGTGTCGGGTCAATCTAGCTCTTGGGTCGTTTGCCAGATTCATAACGGGGTTACTTGTTGACGTGTATAACAGCTCTGGTTTGGCGGATACGATCCTGCCATCATCGGTCTTCAGTTTCGTAAGCTGGCTTTTCCCAATAGACAGATCTCTAGCAAAGACCTTGGGGCCTTTATTTCGCTCTATCGCGCCCTTAATACGGTCTGTATTAAAGCGGCGAAGACCGTTTTTCAAGAACTTAGAGATCCGTCTATTGAGTTGCCGGTAACTTAGCGCATCATCTGAAGACTGCAGGATCATCTCGCGCCCCTCCTTCATGAGCCTTAAAGTAGGATCAGAGAGCTTCTTTTTTGAATATTAAACAAACGCAAATTAAAAATTATATGTTGAAGTTTTTTTCATTTTTGTAGTGGGCACGGAAGAAACAAAAGGCGTTTAATGTGGTCTCAGACGGAGAGAATCTAATTTTATTACAAAAGTAACCCGCGTCTCAAGTCTCAAAAGTCTCGTTATTCCCGTGACCGAAAATGTTATTCTCGAGTCTCGAAAATACCAAAAAGAACACCGAGAGTCTCGAAATTTTCGAGACCGAGACTCCCGGGATGAAAGCCTTAATAACAACCGCACGAGTCGATCGATCAGGTTAAGCTACTCTTGCAGCGGTTGGTCCGTGTCTGGGTGACCACCTTTACATATCAAAACCCCTCCGTTCCTCAGAAAGCAAGTTAAGCAAGTGATCCCGGCTCTCATTCGCGGATCTTTTACAGTCGTAAAGGGTCGACAGATTCCTGAAAGTCTGACAGCCAGTCTTACCAAGGGTATCGTATTACAACCCAGTTACTGGGTTGTGGAGGTCAGATAGGCAGTCGCTTCATGTAAAATACTGGTACTTATTCAGCTGCACCCGGTTAGACTAGAAGCTAGATCCCAGCATAGTTGTAACATAGTTTATTCATTATGCCTACATTTTTCAATAGCTTTCTGCCTGGTTAATCTTACACAGGGTTATTGGTAAAACATTAACAACCTCTTAAGAGGTCATTGTACTCATCATTTTGAACAACTTTAACTATGGAAAGTCAGCTGTTCCCTACATTTTGACGAGTTATACGAACATAAATGTAGGGAACAGCTGATTTTTTTTTCAATCAGGCCTGAGTGGCCCAATTTTGTCACCTATTAACTCATTCACTAATTACCTATCCTACCTAATAAAGTACCCACACTTCTGTAAATAAAACCATTTGATCCAAACCCACATGAGCCTATGGATGCCATACCCATTAGAAAGTACATCGACCTATGCCAAACCCTGACATATTGAGCTCAGCATGTAATCAATGTTCTATAGCCAATAAACAATTATGATTTACGTTTGATTAATTAACATATGTTTATTGTGATGGTTTGGGGTCTAAGTAAAATATCTTTTATTTCATAATTCAAAATTACAATATGGAGGTATCGTTGGTCCTTCTAGGCACAGCCTGCAACTTGAGCACTATTATAATAATAATACTAATAAGAATATTATTTATTTATTTATTTATTTATATGGCACTTCAACGACTTACTCACTAAGACATACACAAACAAAAATCACATACAGTTTTAGGAATTGTGAATTCGTCACTTACAGAAGTGCACAGCACTAGCACAGAAATAAATAGTAAGTACAAGATAACGTTAGTTGAATTACACATAAGTTATAAAATAAAGTAAAAGTAGAATTAAATTAAAAATTAAAATGAGCAATGTTTACAATTAATACGATCGTAACTACAAAACGATTTAAAAAAAACAACAAAAAGAAGGAGGCTGGCAGGGAAGGGAAAGGGAGTACTTAAATACAATTATTAATGGGTGGCTCGTGTCGCACAGACGACTCGAGACTCGGAGCTAGTTACTAGAGAATCAGAGCTGGTAAGAAGTTTCGATCGGAATTGTCGCAAAGGGTTAATTATAATATAATATTATTATATAATACAGATAAGTCAGCTAGCCTAATTATGTAAAAACTAACCGTAACTAACTAACTGCTCGGTCGAGCCCATGCTGCTAACACAAAGGATCGCCCGCCGCGCCGCGTGACGGTCGACATTTTGATGTAAAAAAAAACAACCGACTTCCAAAAAAAAACACTACAAATTGAAAAATAACTTTAATTTCGGAAGTCGGTGTCGATAAATGAAAACGCGAAACCAAAGACACCGACTTCCGAAATTAAAGTTATTTTTTAATTTGTAGTGTTTTTTTTTTTTGGAAGTCGGTTGTTTTTTTTGTAAAAAGTTTTTATTTTTCACTTTTTAGTTGGTCAGTTTGTAATTTACAATAGCCTAATGTTAACTGTTCATCATCTTTTACAAAATATTGCTTTTCCCGATGCTAGGACGTTAATTGTTGAGGAGTTCTCCCGGTAAGAACCAGGAGAACTCCTCAACAATCACTCACCATACGCATTGTGACGAGCATAAATTGCTTAGCAACCATATTAAAGTTAGTCAGTTTGTAATTTACAATAGCCTAATGTTAACTGTTCATCATCTTTTACAAAATATTGCTTTTCCCGATGCTGGGACGTTAATTGTTGAGGAGTTCTCCCGGTAAGAACCAGCAGAACTCCTCAACAATCACTCACCATACGCATTGTGACGAGCATAAATTGCTTAGCAACCATATTAAAGTAATCGAATCGCAACCCGTGAAATATTTGTCATTGCTGCAGCTCCACTTTACCAAATGATGATTTCCGAGAGCAAATGCTCAAGTTACTTTAGAAAATACCCAAATCGCTATAGGTTTGCCTATAAAATTTGAGGGTTTTCCTCGATTTCCATGGGATCCACTCATCAAATTCCAACTTAATGATAATGGGACCACCTCGAGAGTATACCCTTTCAAATAAAAAAATAACTTTTGGAATCGGTCCAGCCATCTTCGAGTAATCGATGAACATAGCTACTGTAAACTGTTGAGGAATTCCCTTAACTGTCCTTCGTCTTCATCATCAGACCCCTAATGACAGTCACAACCCATCTAGGTGTAAAGTTCACATCAATACAAATTAATCAAGCCCAAACACAAGGTAACTGCTGTAAATCGTTGAGGAGCCCCCTCGACTGTCTTTCGGCTCCATCATCAGATCGACTCCAGGGCTTCATTACATTGTAGTGCTTTAAAATACTTAATGAAAAAAAGTTAACAAACGCACTAGTCTCTCCTACGATTTTTCAATGTTCTCCTCGATTTCACTGGGACGCCATCATCAGATCCTGGTTTCCTTATCATGGGACCACCCTTGGCATATATCCTTTCCAACAAAAAAAAGAATAATCAAAATCGGTTCATAAACGACGAAGTTATCCGCGAACACACATAAAAAAAAAACATATATAAGGTCGAATTGAGAAACCTCCTCCTTTTTAACCGACTTCAAAAAAGGAGGAGGTTTCTCAATTCGACCGTATATATATATTTTTTTTTTTTTTAAGTCGGTTAAAAATGAACAGTGAACAGGTCACCCGCGATTTTTATCGACCTGTGTAAATGAGGTGGCGATTCAGCATGTGAGGTGATTTGGTAAGCGACCAGCCACATGGCGAAAATCGACCTAGTGTAAATCCCCCATATCTTTTTACCCGACTGCGCCAGAAGGAGGGTTATGTTGTTCCAGTGTATGTATGAATATTTCTTTGGCACGCTCTGTAGCCTAAACGGCTTGATCGATTTCAGCTTGAGAGGTGCCGTTAGCCTCGTCTCAATTGTGAGAGTTACACTGGGTATATCAAAATTGAAGAAACATTAAAATGGCCGAATTTTGGCGCCATATTATGTCTTCAAAATTTTTTTTATTTCCACGTTGCCATTTTGAAATCCACGTTTATAAAACGGGTAGCTGTGCTGTATAACACGGTAACTTTTGGCTTCTCCTTAAAAAACTGGTGAGAGAAGAAACCTTTACAAATTGAAGCCACAAACGCTTTGACATTTTCCTGTTATGTTTTTCCCAGCTTACCTTATATTTTTCGGTATATATAATCATGTACGTTTTTGCACAAATTTCTAACACCAATATAACTCTTTTTTTAAGTATAGAAACTTTTACCTTTCGCTTTCCTGTTATTTCCCGGAAATTATAAAGAACCCACCCATAATATCTAAACTAATCTTATAGAGAGAAAATATTTGATTTTTTGTAAGTTTGTTTGGAATGGATAAACTCAGAAAATACTTAACCGATTTAAAAAATTATTTCACCTATAGAAAGCTACATTATCAACGATTTACATGGGCTTGATTTTCTTTTAGTATACTTATTGTGGTGTTTATGACTTCATGCGAACGAAATCGCGGGCAGAAGCTAATAATAAATAACCTAATAAATTTCTCATAAACGTTATCGCACATAACAGCAAAATAAAAAAAAACTCGAATAAAACCTTACATCGAAATCAATTTATACAAAAACATATTTGCCATCCGCTTTCATACTAAACAAGTCTAAATTAATGATACTCTCGATCCGCCATCTTGTCAAACAAGACATTTAATTATGAGCATTAACCTTTAATTAGAAACTGATATTGACAAATCGCACAGCGAGTTAATCAAAATAATATTACCGTAAAATAATAGGTTGTCTTCGATGTGATTTGCATAGTCGTTAAGGGGTATGCTACTGTATGGATTATATTAAAAAACAAATTAGCGAGAAGTCAAAATAGCGCGATTGTCCGAAAGGGTTACCGCTGGCCCGGAACATAAAGGGCTAAGGAAGGAACACGGGTGGGTTTTAGTCACTAAGAGTCTGACACTCCCGGTGGAGCGGAACCACCCAGAGCGGGAGGGGTCATTTGAATATATCCCATCCGCAAAAAAAAGGGTATGCTACTGTATGGATTATAGTAAAAAACAAATTAGCGAGAAGGAGCAGAACATCGAAAGAAGTGGAAGATATGGGAGAGACCTTTGACCAGGAGTGGGACAGGTAAAGTTATCTTTATCGTCATTCTCCCGCCCTTATCCAAATTTATTTCGGGTCGGCGCAACGTCCATACTTCTCTATTAGTCGTCATCTCGGTAGTCACCCCCTTTCCAACCATCGCAGCACCTCGCCCCGCTTTCACCCTTTGTTGTTTTTTATTTATATCTAATCGTCTGCAATGGTTGACGTCATCACCATCAGTTCAACGCCGGCTGTCGCTGAAAAGCATTATGCTGAGCGATGGCCGTTTTGCGTGGATGTGGCGCATGTTTTCTCCCAAATTGTCATTTTTTTCTGAGTTTTTTTTTGCGCAAATAAACGTATTTTCTTTCTTTCTTTCTATATCATCATTCACACATTCCATCCATCGTTTCATTGGTCTTCCCCTACTCATAAAGCCATCGAAATTAAATTGTTCCGCCGAACCGCACGTTACAAAATTTTGTTACAGTGCGGTTAGTGGAAGTGCTCAGGTGCCGTTCGTCCAAGTGCGGTTGAAATCAGTGTTCTGAGTGGAATACCTCCTCAAAAACAGATCAAGCTAATAAAACAAATGAAAATTTACAAACTAGTAGACTAATTTAGTGGTCTGCGGGTAGGATGTAGTATTTATGTATATCGGAGGTGATGTCTTGTAGTATATATATCTATACAATTAGGGGAGTTATATGTTCGAGCCGTTTGGGATTGAAACACTAGGGCCATGGGGTCCGAGTGCTCACTTGGTTTTTCGAGATATCGCCTAGCGGTTAGTAGACTCTTCACGTGACCAGAGGGCTGGCCTATTTCTCGGCCAAAGAATTAGCATCGCCATACAAAGTGGCAATGCTGCCAGCCTTTTGGGCACTGTTTCTGTTGACAGCGATGCGGACGAATTTTTTGATGCCCTATGATTATTTTGCTTATTTTTTTATATAAATGTACGTAAGTATTATTTTTATTTTAAATATTAGCATAGGTTATGTAAATATTATCATGCTAAGGTTTAAATGTAATAAATGTAGTATACAATTAGGGTAATTAAATCTTTGGACAAAAGTTAATTTTCCACGACTGACACTAATTTTCTTTTAGACGATAAAACAGATATTCTCATAATACATAAGGAAGGAAGCTAAGCAGTTCTTTCCAGCCATGTTGTTTGAAAAACGTTTCATTCATTGAGGCTTACTAAATTCTTCTCTTATAAATTCTTTGTCTGTGTGGTGCCGGACTTAAAGAATAGCACCACCCCTTACTTCCCGTGGGTATCATAAAAGGCGACTAAGGGTCATACCGGAGAATGGGCAGCAGCGTTCTCTATGCATTCCACCATCATACCATACTGCGATCGCCAACCCGCCTGCCAAGCGTGGCGATTATGACAACCCCCCCCCCCCACCCCCCAAAATTGGGGGAGGCCTATGTCCAGCAATGGACGTCTGTCGACTGATGATGAAATTCTTCTCCGCAGTTAAAGCACTAGGAAATAGTGAAGAGCGGGCTTTTTGGGGGACTGTCATAGGTAATATTGGCGATTAAAAAGTGCTGATTCTCAGCGAAATTAAAATAAATGATTTTTATGTTTGGTTCGATTTTGATTCAAAAAGAAAACCCTAAATTAATTTGTAAATATAAACTTACTTAAAGCAAACAAAATGCTATTAGTAGCCAGACCTCATTATAATTGAAGTTGCCTATTTTTAAGAAGTTTTGTACTGTATGATGTTTCATTAATTAATTATCAAGAAAAAGAGGCTGAATTGCAAAATTAATCTTGCCCTTAACAAAGCTCCTTAGTAAAAAAGTTCGTCCCGCTATTTCTGCGGATATTTCTGCGTAACTGATTTACATATCTACGTCTTCTCCTTTCTAGTTTCGCGGAAAGTAAATTATTACTAATATCAGGTAACAATTAATTTGAAGACGTTTGTTATTTATTAACTGACTCGCTTTTATATGTATGTATGATAACCTAGTGTAGAGTTACAATAATACTTGTCACACAACGTCATTTGTAAAACGGCTCATGGAAAAGAACTGGTTTTGCCTGATTTGCGAGTTTGCTAACATTTGTGGAGAAATTAGGTATTCATAGATGAATACCTACTTACTACTTTTACTTTTTGGGCACGTTTCCTGTTGACAGCGATGCGGACGAATTTTTTGATGCCCTTTTTGATCATTTCTTCTCCTGTTTATATACTTGTACATATTATTTTATTTTACCTATCTCGGGACCATGATACCGGTACCGGTCTTTTGGAAGGCGTACGAGAGGCCGAAGCCAACTCGCAGAGGCCCCTTAGGAAATTTTAATGACATGCGGCACCAACCGACGATTATCCCTGTATGCATTATGCAAGTGCACCCAAGGATAACCCCCGGTTGGTGCAGGACTATTGCAGGATATGGAAAAATAAAGAGTTGGACTATGGGTTTGGGTGGCTAAAGTGGACTGGTTACCAAGAACTATGGAAGAACTATGAATAACTACTGTACATATTATTATTATTATCTTACTACTCTGGTGAGATGATTAAATTGTCGTAAAACTTATATGCTTGGTTATTTACTCGTTGTTAAAGTCAAAGTCATGTCAAATCATTTATTTTAAATAGGCACACGAAAGGCACTTTTGAACGTTATAAAAAAAAAAAATATAATTGATTCTAGTCGCCCTTTCCAAAAGGTAGTTCTGTATGAAGAATGGGTAAGAAACTCCACCGTTACTCTTTTAAAAATATCATATCATCTTCATTATTTTTGTAATTATATATTATTGATTTGTATTATAGGACCGGGCCCGTGGCTAAATAATAACAGCTGCACAAGTCGATCGATAAGGTTAAGCTACGCTTGACGCGGTTGGTCTGTGGATGGGTGACCATCTTTACATACCGTGACCCCTCCGTGTCTCGGAAAGCACGTTAAGCCGCTGGTCCCGCCTGTCGTTCGTGGATCTTTGACAGTCGTTACGGGTAGTCAGAAGCTCGAGAACTCTGACAACCAATCTTACCAAGGGGTATCGTATTACCCATTAAGTGGGTTGTGGAGCTCAGATCAGTCGCTCCATGTAAGCTGCATCCGTTTAGACTGGAAGCCGACCATAACATAGTTGGAAAAAGGCTAGGCAGATGATGACTAGTAGGATATGAAGTCGATGCACCTAGATTAAAATCAGGATACCAGGCAAAACAATGACAGGTAAATGAATTATGTGACAAATACATATGTCGATGGAGGTCTTCCCTCACTCAATCCAGATGCATATCTAAGCGGGTCCTGGATTAATTTCCCAGGGGCTCAGTGTTATTGAGATTTTCAAATTGGAAATTCTCAGTTGCAGCTGCAGTCCGAATTCGTTGGCTGCAGCTCGCCGTCTATTACAAGGGACTTTTTAGGGTTCCGTAGTCAACTAGGAACCCTTATAGTTTCGCCATGTCTGTCTGTCCGTCCGTCTGTCTGTCTGTCCGTCCTCGCTTAATCTCTGTGACCGTTAGCACTAGAAAACTGAAATTTTGTAGGAGTACGTATATTAGTTACGCCAACAAAGTGGTAAAATGAAATTTTGGAAAATATTTTTTTTAGGGTAGCTCCCCTACATGTGAAGTGGGGATAAATATGTTTTTCATCATCTACCCCATTGTGTGGGGTATCGTTGCATAGGTCTTCTAAAATGGTTTAGGGGTTGCTAAAATTATTTTTCGATTTAATGCTCCATTTACGAAATATTAAAGTTTAAAGTGCAAATTTTTGTTCCAGTAGGGCGTCCCCCCCCCCTCTAAAAGCTAAACTACTAGCTTGAAAAATCTGGAAAAATTCTCGATGAAAGTGCATTTCATGAACTTTAAAGGAAAAGTATAGCGGTTAAGATAACTTTATTAATTTAGCAGTAATAGTCGTTGAACTTGGGTGTTGGATAATTTTGTACCAAATACAAAATCCTTAGCATTAATTCTTTAAAGTGACTAAGATGAAGTAGTTGCTTGTTTATAATGGGTAAAGACTTGCATTGAAAACCAAAATATGTTTTTTTTTACCTATTCAGAATAAAGAACAACAGAATCGTACTACATTGTGATAACGGGCTACTACGGAACCCTACACTGTGCGTGGCCCGACACGCACTTGGCCGGTTTTTTTATAACTAACTGCACCTCGCTGTTTCACCCGCATAAGCCTCAATCCCGTAGGAACCTGGGGATGAAAAGTATCCTATGTTCTAAACCAGGTCATGATCTACCTCATCATCATCATCTACCTAGCCTTTTCCCCACTAAGTGTGGGTCTACTTCCAGTGAAACCGGATGCAGCTGAATACCAGTATTTTACATGGAGCGACTGCCTATCTGACCTCCACAACCCAGTTACAGGGTAATACGATACCCCTTGGTAAGACTGGTGGTCAGACTTTCGGGCTTCTGACTACCCGTAACGACAACAACAATTTATCAGAGACAGTAAAGAGAGATACAGTAGAGAGTATTAGGGGCCGTCTCCACGAGCGAGAGAATCGCGGCGATATTATCGTCGTGCCACGTATTTCTGTACACTCTCTTAGAACGTGTCTCCACACGGCGATATCATCGCGGCGAAAATTTGATGGCACGGCGTGACTATCGCCGCGATTCTCTCGCTCGTGGAGACAGCCCCTTACACAATAATTTATTAAAGAAACCTGTCAATGAGAGGTTTTTCTTTTCAGTATTAAAAAAAAAATAGTTCCCAAGAGCCCTGAAGATGGCGTTGAACTGACTATGTTACTAGATGCCAAAGTCAAAACGCTTGGAAAAAAAAACATTGCGTCACGTCATATACGCTCGTTGAGTGACAGTTTCGTTTGCTTTCGTTTTACGATTTCAAAATTACATCCAAGTGAATTAATAAAAAAATTATGTGACTTCCGTTCCTTGCAGTAACTTACCAAGTTCAGCGCCATCTATCCAGCGACTAGGGAAGCGATAAAAAAAAAGAAAAAGAAAATCCCTCATTGTAACATGATACTTCTTGTGAGCAGTTAATGAAACAAATAGCGATAAATACAAAGCTAGTTAAATTAATTAGGTATGTTGAAGCAGTCGCTTGGTGATGTAGAAAGTAAGTTTTGCGGTATCACATGTCAAATAAAAATAAAGTCCTCCTTTGCTCCGTCGTGGCCGAAATACGGTCTGTATTTCGGCCACGGCGGCCAATCTCAACGGAGACTAGCCTTAGGCGGGGAGTTATTATAGTGCACAAGTGTGTGCACAGACAGCCGCACAGGTCGATCGATCAGGTTAAGCTACGCTTGCCGCGGTTGGTCTGTGGATGGGTGACCATGTTTACATACCGAGACCCCTCCGTGCCTCAGAAAACACGTTAAGCCGTTGGTCCCGGCTGTCATTCGTGGATCTTTGACAGTCGTTACGGGTAGTCAGAAGCCCGAAAGTCTGACAACCAGTCTTACCAAGGGGTATCATATTACCCAGTAGCTGGGTTGTGGAGGTCAGATAGGCAGTCGCTCCATGTAAAATACTGGTATTCAGCTGCATCCGGTTAGACTGGAAGCCGACCCCAACATAGTTGGGAAAAGGCTAGGCAGATGATGAAGTGTGTGCACAGACACAGGTGCACTCCCTCTTCCCTCACTCTCATACTCCGATGGGACGGCAATCAGACACGGCCGGAGAGAGATCAGGCGCAGGACCAACGGCCAACGGTCAAATATGATCAGTTGATGTCATTCATTCATACATTCGTTTAGGTCTAATCAAGTGACAATTCTCAAAACGGTGAAGGAAAACATCGTGAGGAAAGCGAAATTTCCTAGAACCCAAAAATCGAAGACTGGTGACTTCTACCAACACGCACTGGGCCCGCGTAGTGGAACATGGCCCACTCCCTGTTAAGGCTCCTACACACATGCCGACGGTACAGCCGGCGGGTTTTACCGCGTGGGTGTGCCGCCAGCATCACATCAGTTGTCCAGCTCGTTTGTGCGGCAAACCCGGCTGCTCAAATACCCGCCGGGTATGCCGCCGGGCTTGTTAGCGGCATGCCCGCCGGCATAGTGTGTCTTTACAAAGGCAGGCCTGTATCCCAGTAGTGGAAACAGTGCAGTGGCCCTACTTACGCATAACGCATAATCATGCGATATGCGTAAGTAGGGCTCATTTTCCGAGATGCACCGAACTGAATAATGGTCTCGGTGGAGCGTTTAAGGAGGAAGCGCTAAGGTAGCCCGCGAAATTCAAATTTTCTTACGTTTTTTGCAATTTGCTGGTCAGGATTAAGTTGTCTGTGTGGTGCCGGACGTAAAGGCCTATGTCCAGCAGTGGACGTCTTTCGGCTGAAATGATGATTAAGTTGTACGTTGATTAAAATATGATTCGCGGTCGTAGCAAATATGTATTTATAGAATTATGATCATTACAATCAGTAATACAATTTGTTAAGTTAGTACAATCCCCAAATGTCAAGATTTCATGAAATAGTCATTCTTGGGGATTACTTGGTCTTAGAGAGTTGTGTTGATGACTTTAATGATTATAATTATGTAAATACATATTTGTTACGGCCGCGAATCATGTTTTAATCCACGTACAACTTAATACTGACCAGCAAATTGCAAAAAACGCAAAAAAATTGAATTTCGCGGGCTACCCTGGCGCTTTCGCTCTCATAAAGACATTGTGAAGGTTCTTTCGTTAAATAACTTACCAAACTATTTTATTACACTTTAATTCTAAAAGCTCCTACAAACAGGCGCGACACGCGATATAATCGCGCGCGACACAAAGGCACCGCTCGTTGCGCGACTTGCGGTGCCTTTGTGTCGCGCGCGATTTTATCGCGTGTCGCGCCTTTTTGAAGGAGCCTTAAGAGGCTATACCAATAACATAAAGTTCCCACTCGGACACAGGCCGCCTCTCAGTGATAGGGAGTGGGCCATAATCGACCACGCGGGCCCAGTGCGGGTTGGTGGATGTCACATGTCTTCGAATTTTTGGTTCTAGGACACGCAGGTTCCCTCACGATGTTTTAATTTACACAAAGTAAAGTGCCTGCCCTAGTTCAAACCCACGACCTACAATTCGTCGCAAGCCGCAGCCATCACCACTGAGCTACCACTGCTTTCTATACCAATAAATCGGCCTAATCATTAAAAAAATTGGCATAGCAAAATCTTTAACGCCTGAGGCACTGCCAAAATGTATAACATGTAGCAGAAATTAATGATGCTATTAATTATAACAAAACTCGCCTGATTAGACCAGTCAGATAAATTAAATTAATTAACTTTGACACAAGAACCGCTCTCGGAGAAAGTTGGCCGCGAAAAATGATTGCTCACATAAGTTTTATTGGGAAGTTTGACCAAATTGTGATTTATATTTGGTTGTTTTTAACTAGCTTATGCTATGCCAAAATAATTTTTTATTAGAACAAGTTAAGAGCGTTTACGTCGTACAGAATTTCATACAAACTTTCAAGCCCTTATTTTTCGAAATGAATGAACCGATTTTAATGTAACTTCATACGCATAAGCTGGATACAAAGGTCTAAAAAGTTAGTAGAGAACATTTTCGAAAAATAGTGTTGCAGCCAACAGAGATTTCCAGTTATCTTTTTTAAATTTTTCTCTTTTCAAAATTGTTCTCTACTAACTTTATAGACCTTTGTATGCTGCTTATGCGTATGAAGTTTCATTAAAATCGGTTCATATACAAAGTAACACGCCTGACTAGGTACCCACGACAGAGGTACAACTATTGAGTTGGGGCCTGTTCTACTAAAATTAAAATGAGTAAAATCCAGGTCCATTTAGATTTGATAAAGATTTCCTAGTACTTATTTAGGTATGCTAGCTTGTATGGTAGTATTTATATGGTATTCCGAAGATAGCATACAACCTTCTGGTTAGTACTTATGGCATAATAAAATGACTAAAACTTCGAATACAATCATTACAATATAGTTTGTTGCACGATGCCTATTAATATTATGTGTGTAATCCATAGTCCATACTAATATTATAAATGCGAAATTGTGTCTGTCTGTCTGTTACCTCTTCACGCTTAAACCGCTGAACATCGGTTCAGCGGTTTAAGCGTAAGAACAATAGTTCTTAAGCTTAAACTGCGCTTAGAGTTTGAGTGATAACTCAAACTCTCTCTATCTATTTCTATACAAAATTTCATCTAAATCGTTAGATGAAATTTGGTATAGAGACAGTTTGAGTCCCGGGAAAGGACATAGGATAGTTTTTATCCCGATGTTGCCACGGAATCGACACTTATGCGGGTAAAACCGCGGCGCGCTGCTAGTAAAATAATATGGTCTTTAATAGAAATTATAAAGTCGATAACCACGATAATAATGCAGCTATCCTTGCCTTACAAGTTATGTACTCTACGCTATTTGAATTACAAACAACAACAGTATTAATACACTGTCATACCAGGAAAAACTGACTTCCTCGTTGGTGGTCGCAAGCGCTACTCCAGAGCATGAGGTCCAGGTTCGATTCCTAGGTTGGGCAAAGTGTTTTTCTATAAAGAATTCCTCAGTAGCAGCCCTGAGTCGAGATTTATGTCCAGTTGAGGCCTATTAACATAACTGGCGAAATGTGGGTGTACTTACTACAGGTACATCCCTTTTTTTTCCCGCTCTGGGCAGAGCGGAAGGGAGTGTCAGACTATTACTGACTAAAACCCACCCGTGTTCCTTCCTTAGCCCTTTATGTTCCGGGCCAGCGGTAACCTTTTCGGACAATCCCGCTGACCCGGCAGGCTTCGGCCCTAAGGGGCCCCTTCTCTGATGCTGACATCTCTTTGAGGCGCGCATGGAACACGAACGCACAGGTACACCCCTGCCTTACTTTTCCTGCCTTACTTGAGATTACGGACGTAGTGTTACGTACAGACGCCAGCACATCAAGCTACTACAATCTGTCAAATTTCTTTAATAGATTTTCAACTTTATCGCTAAAGCATAAGGTTCAAAGTTGACTGGGAAAGTTTGACAGTTTCGGGTAGCTTGATGTGCTGGCGTCTGTACCACACCAAGAAGAACAATATTCATCGAGATCGAAATATTGTTGCGTCAAGACGTGGCATAACGTAAGCTAAGCATGTCCTAACTTAGCCTTTCGTCGGACAATTAATTAGATATAACATTATTATGGTCTGTCTAGCATTCCGCCGGTAACTTTGATGTTCACATATAAGTTAGAGAAAATAAAATACAATTTATTAGCGAATTCGAAATTTGTATTTTGACATTTGTTTTTGTGGTCGTGTATTTTTGCTTGTATTTTACGTAATAGTGTATGCTAATTATGTATTACTGGCTGCGCCCCGCGGTTTTACCCGCATAAGTTTCGATCTCGTGCGAATATCGGGATAAAATAAAAGCAAATAAATTAAATTAAATGAAATAATAAGTTTACAAAAAGTGTACAAATGGTTCAGTAGTATATATTAATCTAGGCCTATAATAGGATTATAATAATCTGGATATAGACTATATGGTATGAGAAATATGAGATTATAGTCAAAAATAGAACTCTGAAGGTAATGTAGTGCGTTTCCTGATCTAGGTTTATTTAAACCTGTGTTTCAGGCCATCTCCCTACGAAAGTATTTGTTAAATAGGATAGTCAGTGAATTAAGCTAGCATATATTTTCAGTATCTAAGCAGATACAATATTTTGCGCAACCTTTTTATAAACTAGGAATAAGGGATGTATTACATACTTCCCGTGAGTGTCGTAAAAGGCGACTAAGAGGCGTACCGGAGAATGGGCAGCAGCGTTCTCTATGCATTCCACCACCATACCATACTGCGATCGCCAACCCGCCTGCCAAGCGTGGCGATTATGGCCCCCCCCCCCCCCCCGCCCCCCTTTTGGGGGAGGCCTATGTCCAGCAGTGAGTGGACGTCTTTCGGCAGTAATGATGATGATGATGAAGGGATGTATTTAAACTACAATTATTATGAAATAATTATACATTACGGGATAAAACTATCCTAAGTCCTAATCCAAGTCATGGTCTACCCATGTGCCGAATTTCATCCAAATCCATTCAGCCATTTTAGCGTGAAACCGTAACAAACAACATACGAAAAATAAAATCTTTTCTCTTTATAATATTAGTTTAGACTAGGAACCAGTCACAGCTTTACATGGTTTTTACGACTTGACAAAAATTTAGATTTCTTTATTTTATGAAGTTTAATAATAATGTCATCATCATCTGCCTAGCCTTTTCCCAACTATGTTTGGGGTCACCTCCAGTCTAACCGGATGCAGCAGAATACTGGTATTTTACTTGGAGCGACTGCCTATCTGACCCCCACAACCCAGTTACTGGGTAATACGATACCCCTTGGTAAGACTGGTTGTCAGACTCACCAAAAGGGGTATCGTATTACCCAGTAATTGTCAACAATACTCGCAATACGTAATTGTTAACAGTCTTACCAAAAGGGGTATCGTATTACCCAGTAATTGGATTGTGGAGGTCAGATAGGCAGTCGCTCCATGTAAAATACTGGTCTTCAGCGGCATCCGGTTATACTGGAAGCTGACCCCAACATAGTTGGGAAAAGGTTAGGCAGATGGCATATGGATGGTAGTTCAAAAAATTAGCGCGTTCAAACAAACAAACATACTCTTCATGTTTATTATTAATAAATTCTTAGTGTTGTTATTTAATTACTAGTTATAGAAGTCGCGGAAGTAATAAATGTGCAGAAAAAGTTTCGATAAAAACTTTTGCTTTCGTTACTTAATTATTCGTTATACGGTTTTATTAGTTTGTCGTGAGTGTTCAACATCTGTTTTAATATGTAATTACGTCTGTATAATAAAGTATCTTTAATTCAGACCGAAGTCCATATGTTATTAGTTGTTAGTAACAGATCGTGCTTATATACTCTATTAGTGTTGTTAGTAGGTAATTAATTCCATTTATTTACTATCCTATAAACTCATTTCTATTTCCACTCAGTGCCTTTGGATGGGGCAGTCTGGTCTGCCAGCAATCATTTTCAGGATACTGTTACGAGTGTTACTCAAGCGTTGCACTAAGGAAGCCGCTTTCTTACGCACCATGGCGTGAAAGCCATCCGTGTGAACTGCTGCAAACATTCCAGATGCAGTACAACGCCGCGGCAACTCATTCCAACACGATCCCATTGTCATTTTGCTAAAATTCGTAATCTGCTAAATTCATAATGGTCGATCATTGGTCGGTCAATGGCGCAGAACATATACGATACTCGATCGTAACGAATTAAAAGCAATGACTGCACAATGACGTTCTAATGGTAGGTCACTGATCAAAGAAACTGTCAAAATTTTAGCAGATTACCGCCTAAGTCAGTCATTTATTTGTCATTATGTACGAGATTACCATTCTATGCCATTTCTTTCAATGGAGTGTCAGTGGTTGACCATTGGAAAGTCATAATGACGCCATTATATTAGTAGATTACCAAAATTGTCAAAATCAACAATTATGAAATTAATGATAGACCATTCTGACACTATTGTAATAGCAGACTTGAGGCCCTGAAAGCGTTGTTGTATTGTACGCGCAGGATGTTGTAGCCTCGGCTCGTATATGGCATGGCACCCACAGGATGCTCGAGTAGAAGGACTAAAGCTTGTGAGTAGGTAGATACCTATGTAAAAAGTCAGAACCGTTTGCAAATGTTCACCACTTCTGACGATTTACTGTGTTTGGTGACATACTCGAATGGTTTTTTATACCTACATAAAATTTTACTGTAGATTGTAGGTCCAGTTTAGTTTAGTAAAAACAGCCGCACGGGTCGATCGATCAGGTTAAGCTACGCTTGCCGCGGTTTGTCCGTGGATGGGTGATCGTCTTTACATACCAAGACCCTTTTGTGTCTCGGTAATCGTGCAGCTCAACTCAAAACTTAAGGAGCCCAAGGATTCGACGAACTGAAAAGAAAGGATATTTGGGTAGGCCGCATAAATTAATCAAACTGCCAGACCATGATTAAGATTAAACGAAGAAAATAAAAACAATGATACGTATTCTTCACATTCACAATGATTAAAATAATTTAATACTTTACAAACTTTAACTTTGACTATTGAATGCTGAAGTTTTCCTGGAAGTTTTCCCTCGTAATTAGTTTAAGAATCAGATAAATGCAACAATGTTAAATGAAATCTAGCTCTATCTATCAGAAACCACCAAATATCTAAACCTCCTATGCAAAATAAACGGCAAGCATTCCAAACCGCCTAGGACGAAACAAATGACTGTTACGTCCCACGACGACACAAAAAAGGACGAAAGCGACTATGAGCTAACAAATATCCGAGGCATCCGTGCGATGTGCAATGCAATGCGTTTCTGAGGTGAACAGTCAGACGGATAAACAGAGGGCGGGGTGAGCGACCGATGTGCATCGCTGTCTATGGTAGAGTGACTGTGAGGTTGATGATTTGATGGACAGATCGTAGAACTTAGAAAAGTAGTGCTTACTGTGTAAGAGTTTATTGAGGAGAACGATACAAAATTCTACACTTTTTTAAACGTTTAGGTAATAGTGATATGAGGAGGTGTCTGTGTGGTGCCGGACTTAAAGAATTGCACCACCCCTTACTTCCCGTGGGTGTCGTAAAAGGCGACTAAGGATCTTACCGGAGAATGGGCAGCAGCGTTCTCTATTTATTCCACCATCATACCATACTGCGATCGCCAACCCGCCTGCCAAGCGTGGCGATTATGACAAAACCCCCCCAAAATTGGGGGAGGCCTGTGTCCAGCAGTGGACGTCTATCGGCTGAAACGACGATATGAGGAACAGGGTATAAAATTCACTCTATAGAAAAGGGAGGATCCTGCGACCAGACGGGTGTAGTGCCTGGTGGGCTACTGCCCGTCGATTGATGTCGTTGTATGTTGCGCGGTAAACTCTGCTTGCGCGATCCACGATTTTGCGTGACGTCAATGTGGAGCGTAGTTCGCATGTGGCGTTGTAGATGCCGCCACTGTACTGCAGTGCGATTCTCTAACTATCTCACCGTGAAAACTTAGGTGAAGTGAGCGAGGAGTGAGCTGTCAGTGTCATCCCACCTGATACTAGGGATTGACCAAGCATACATTTACAATCATAATCGAGATTTTAATAATATTTTGTATGCTAATTCTATTGATCATTTTAAGTATATAATTTCGAAGCTAGTATTTTAGCTGTCATAACATTACTATTTTATGGGGTTTTTAAATAAAATAGCAAAACAGAAACTTATTCAGAATCTCAATGTTGTTTTTTTTTTCCTAGACTAGTCCTTATATAGACGCGAGCGCGTCACGCACGAACAATAATTAAAATAAAACATTGACGTTTAAGACTAAAATAATTAACATAAAAAATATTATTAAAATCTTAATTATGATTGTAAATGTTTGCTTCGTCAATCCCTGGTATTACACTTACTGCTCACTCCACGCAAGTTTTCACGGTGAGATTTTTACAGAATCGACCGACTGCAGACGCTGCAGTGTCTAATTATGAAGGAGGCCAGCTCCACGGGCGAAGTTATCGTGGCAATAGTCACGCTTTGCCATCAAATTCAATAGAAACGGTATGAAGCAATCTCCAGACGGCGATATCATCGCGGAGAGAATTTTATGGCTCGGCGAGACTATCACCACGATTCTCTGTACACACACGTTTTTCTTGCCGTGAAAAATTACGGTTTACTTGCAGTGTTTAGGCACGGTCGTCGTTGTGGTCTGGATCGCTATGGAAGCTTGTTGGCGGAGACGTTTTTTCAACGGTGCGGTTTATACTGTCCGTCAGTCGTCCGCCATTATTATAGTGTCCGTCCGGATAGATACAAGCATTTTTGAAAGTCAAATTGGAGACGTAAAGATTTAGAATCTAGGACTGGTGACACTTGTCATCATTATCTTTGCTCACTTTCTAGACGCCAGCTATCTTATAAGCCGGGTCAGCGGGATAAAGGGCTAAGGAAGGAACACGGGTGGGTTTTAGTCAGTAAGAGTCTGACACTCCCTTCCGCTACACCCAGAGCGGTATGGGGTCATCTGATGATTTCCCCTCAAAAAAAAAAGCTATCTTATAAGCACTTGGATGGCCTCGCTATGTCATCTCTCACACTATATTAAGGCGCCCTCTCTCCCTCTCAGTAATTAACCTCTGTATTTCTGTATACCTAGCTTGTCTGAAGAAATAATCCTCAGGGAATTGGCACGTGCCACGTACACGTGTAAGTCTTGAGAGCGTTGGGTTAATTTAAAAAGCGCACTTAAATGAATGAGGAAATAGAAAATGTAGGGCTTTATTTTTCCCTACTATTCCTTACAGTGTTTTCATCTAATTTGTTTTTAATAAGGTTATAATTTTGACTGTAGGGTCAGAAAGATTATTATTTGTGGGTTTTTTACTATTTGTGTTTTGTTTATGTAAAAAAAAATTTAATTATTATGTAATTAACTTAGTCAAAGCCGTGGCCAAAGCGTACAAATTCAGTCAGAGAAAAATATCAACAGCCTTTTTGGAGTGAATTTATGAGCAAAAGTTGAGATAACTTTTCCCATTACTTTGATGGGGCAGAAAAAGAAATTTTTAATGAACATATTAAAATGTTCACATATAAATCTCAATTTTACAATGCAATATGAGTTTTCCAGAGAGCTATGGACCAGAGTATTCTGGGTATTAAACTAACAGACAGGATTAGGAGTACGACCATCCGTTCCATCACAAAGGTAACTGATATCACTTGGAAAAAAAAGAAATAAGACTGGACACATCTGTTGCATGTCAGACGACCAATAAGCCAAACTTACAACCCAATGGGTCCCTCTTAATGGCAAGCGACATCGCGGCAGGCCCAGGCGGAGATAGCGGGATCAGCTGGATTTCTTCAACTAGAACTGGTCCTTAGCAGGTTTAAACAAAGAGAAGTGGGAGTTCTATGCCCAGTGAGACAACACAGGCTTTTATTAAAAATAATGAATATGACATCAAAATTTCACTTTCCTAACTCCCAGAATCATCCGGCCAACCCATAGACGTCATCAGAAAAAAAGTTCTTACCAATCAAAGAAAACACCAAAAACATGGTCACCTTCTAATCCCGCGCCATTGATGCGTCCACGCACGCACACATTGTATGGTAATCGTAGCGCATGCGTCGTGTCGCTAGCGCGGAAGGGATACGATTGTTTTCGTATTACAAGGAAGCGACACTCGTGTGATGGGCCGCGTAACGTTCAGACGTGTCGGCATTCGGATTATATTAGATTTGATTGATGCATCTTTGAAAGTGGCGATTTGTTTAAGACTTAAGTGCAGTCGGGTGGTGCTTCCTTTGAATGCTGATGGATGGAGTGGGTCTTGTCTGTTTAGGGTGTTTGTTGTTCATTACTAATTACACTTTTGATCTTAAAATTGCATAGCATTATCAGCCTAATGTTCTTACAGCTAAGAAACAGACCTCCTCTCTGTGAGAGGAAATAGGTTGGTAGATGTCAAATGTCTTCAAATTTTTTGGTTCTAGGACATGCCGGTTTCCTCACGATGTTTTCCTTCACCGTTTTGAGAGCAGTGGTGATGAAATTAAATACACTTGAAAGTAAAGTGCTTGTCGGGGTTCGAACTCACGACCTTCAACTCGTAAGTCGGGGTCGATACCACTGGGCCAGAGCCCCCTGCTCCATGCATGGGATGGCATGCTAATGATTATCGAGAAAAAGAAAAAGTATCGAGACTGTACAGTAGGCCACTCGTTACCGACGAGTAAAAACTGTACAGCAAAAACTGTTGTTAAAACGCATAAGCAGGATACAAAGGTCTAAAAAGTTCATCATCATCATCATTTCAGCCGAAAGACGTCCACTGCTGGACATAGGCCTCCCCCAATTTTGGGGGGGTTTGCCATAATCGCTTGGCAGGCCTGGGTTGGCGATCGCAGTATGGTATGATGGTGTAATGCATAGAGAACGCTGCTAAAAAGTTACTTAAGAACATTTTCAAAATGTCTTAATTAAAAATAGATAACTGGAAATCTGTTTCTATTAAAAATTTAAAATCGGTCTGATTTGACTGTAACACTTTTTTTCGAAAATGTTCTTAGGTAACTTATTAGACCTTTGTATCCTGCCTATGAGTATGAAATTTCATTAATAAAACAGTTGTACAGCAGTAGTTGTTGTATGTGATGTACATGAAAGCAAATAATTCATTCATTTCGAAATACAGGGGCTTGAAAGTTTCTATGAAATGCCGTACGGCGTAAACGCTCTTAACGAAACCAGAATAAGATGGCCCCAAATCTACTGAAACTCCGTACTACGCTAGGCCAGGTCAAGGTCAAAGTGTTCCCACTGACGTGCGGTCGACTGTATAGTCATAATAATATGTATAAAGCAACTATTAAAAGTGATTTTCTTCACGATATAATTGGTGATTTGTTGTTCATGTAATTGGTTGGTGTTGGTGGTCGATTTATTTGGTGTATTGATTGTAATTGTATGTTATTACGAGCATAGAATTTTGGCACCCGCGCTATTATGAAATAGGTCTTATTCGTTGCAATTGTCATTCCATGAGAAAATCGCTTTTAAATTTTGCTATGTGTTAAAGTGGTGTTAAACATATATGTATAACTATGTGCCTAAATGTTAAAGAGGTGTTAAGTGTTCGCGAATGTACTTTGGCAAGATGTTGGTTGCCTCAAATCATGAATTAAATTTGAGTTCGAGTAACCGATTGACGTTAAACATGTTTTGATAATGAATTCCTAATCAGGCTCATCAGTTTCAGATTTCTGCATTATCAGACATTATTCCTCATGCTTAGAACCTGCATTTGTTCATGAAAACCTCAAAAACGTAAGAATTTCTACACATTTCTCTTGAGGATTCTGAATTCTCCTAGAAAAATATGTAGGTAAGAACGCCTACATTTAAGATAAATCTCATCCAGATTAAAGTTGACGTGGAAATATGAGAAAAGGTTAAGTTTGTGCTACTTATATATATTCTCACAAAATGTTTGTTATAAAATACAGTGAAAGTATGTTTGTTTGTTCCTATCACGCAGGAACTTAGCAACAGATTGACGTGATTTTTAAGGTTTCGTACCAAAGGGGTAAAAATGGGACCCTATTACGTACTAAGACTCCACTGTCCGTCTGTCTGTCAGGCACCAGGTATCTCATGAACCGTGATAGTTAGACAGTTTTCACAGTTTTCAAATTTTCACAGATGATGTATTCTCGTAATAAAATTGACGACGCCAGAGCGATGTCGCACTTTCGCTGAAAACGGCCCCCTACCAACGCGATCGAAAAAACATGTTAAATCACACAAATTTTTATGGATTATTATAAATTGCATATCAAATAAATAATCCCCTATCAATACATACTCATCATTTATATTCTTTTTTACATCAAATAATTTACTTCACTACAAATAAACTAAATGTTTAACAAAACTCAAACTGCAGATAATTCGAAATTATACATCAATATGACATTACTTTTTTCCTCATAATGCAATACAGTTAAATTTATTTTTGTACAAAAATACTACATACATAGCATAAATACTGACTGCACAGCAAATTTTTCATATTTCATAGCAAAATAACTATCCCAGTCGCATATTAACCAGTAAGTACAAGAAAACCTGTTCATCATATTTGTCTTAATTTTCAAGAAGCCATGCTCGGCAAATTTAATGATTATTATAACATAAAAATCATTTTACATTGCATTATTTCTAAAAGCAGAACAAATTAACTGAAAAAAAAAATCAAAAAATGCAATTTTATTTTAAAATAATCATTTATTTAATACAAAATATTTGTAATTCAATAATGTCCATTGCAAAAAATTTTAAATCTCACAATTTAAAATTTTTTGCAATGGACATTAGCATTGTATTGCAGAATTCGATTAATTCTGTCGTCTTTATCCTAATCCAACTAGGAACCCTTATAGTGTTTAGGGTTCCGTAGTCAACTAGGAACCCTTATAGTTTCGCCATGTCTGTCTGTCCGTCCGTCTGTCTGTCTGTCCGTCCTCGCTTAATCTCTGTGACCGTTAGCACTAGAAAGCTAAAATTTTGTAGGAGTACGTATATCAGTTACGCCAACAAAGTGGTAAAATAAAATTTTGGAAAATATTTTTTTTTAGGTTAGCTCCCCTACATGTGAAGTGGGGATGAATATTTTTTTCATTATCTACCCCATCGTGTGGGGTATCGTTGAATAGGTCTTCTAAAATGGCTTAGGGGTTGCTAAAATTATTTTTCGATTTAATGCTCCATTTACGAAATATTAAAGTTTAAAGTGCAAATTTTTGTTCCAGTAGGGCGTTCCCCCCCCCCTCTAAAAGCTAAACTACTAGCTTGAAAAATCTGGAAAAATTCTCGATGAAAATGCATTTCATGAACTTTAAAGGAAAAGTATAGCAGTTAAGATAATTTTATAAGTTTAGCAGTAATAGTCGTTGAACTTGGGTGTTGGATAATTTTGTACCAAATACAAAATCCTTAGCATTAATCTTTAAAGTGACTAAGATGAAGTAGTTGCTTGTTTATAATGGGTAAAGACTTGCATTGAAAACCGAAATATGTTTTTTTTTTACCTATACCACACTTGGCCGGTTTTTTTCTTTTTTTTTCGGCGGGCGTAAATCGACCAGATTATATAGAAAAAAAATATGGAAAAAGAGATTATTTTTAGCAGGCTATCAAGAACCAAATTAGTTAGACGAGGTTAATTATTTAATAAAAATGCTTAGGTTAGGTTAGGTTAAAACTGTGACCTCCTGCGCACGAGCCGAGCGAGCGAAGCGAGCGGTGCAGCGGCAGCGGCCGGCGAGTGCCAGAAACGACTAGATTATATAGAAAAAAAGAGTAGTATTTAAACGCAAATCAAAAAAGCAAAGCGAAAGCAAGACCCGCTTTAATAATTCAATAAATTACAATTTTGTATCTAATTTTTTTTTTTTTTGTGATCTCATTATGTGGTAATTAATAAATAATAAGACGACTGTGACTAATAAAATACTGTTTTATTTAGAAAAACTGCTGTAAATAATATAAAAATAGAAGCTATATTTAAAAGAAAAAGAGTTAACATGTATAATGTGCATTAAGATTATTAGCTGTGCATTGGTGAAAAAGCTTTTGCTTTAGGAAAAATCGCTGTACGCTGCGAAAATAAATTGTAGTGTGTTTAGTGATATTTTGAGTTGAATATTTTGCTGTGCAATCAGTAATTTTGATGGGAATTCGGAATCTTATTGCATAGAAAAAGGATATTTTTTGATTTGCGTTTAAATACTACCCAATTTTTATATTTTCGTGCACCTTATTGCGCCTCATTTGCGCCTAGACTTTTATTATATGCGATGCTTAAATATTGCAAAGAGGTCACACCACACTATCACATCCTGAAAGGAATACGTTGAATTACAATTCTACTCTGTACAGAGTAGGTATACTTAGGTGTCTACTCATACGATTCGTTCTATCTGTCATGATGTTGCACGGATGTTCGTGTTGTTTATTTTTAGTTCATTAAAGTGAATCCTTTTCCATTCCTTTTTCATTCGCGCTTCCTTCCCGTTCCCTCTGGATTTCTTTTGAAAAAAGAATAAGTTGGATGAGTAGGTAGCACGTTTGTACGTTCAAGCGACTAATCTATAGGTACATATGCCAAAAAAAAATATTTTAATTGAGAAAATGTTACTATTTACACTAGGTACTAAAATTAAGTGTCCTTAGTTTTTGTATTTATTTGTATAGAAAGTTAGTTAGTCTCTTATAAACAAATAAATAAAATTAAAGTTTAATTTTTTTATGTCAAAATAACAGTAATGCGGTACTTAGATATAACTAGCTGCACCCCGCAGTTTCACCCGCGTAAATGTCGATCCCGTGGGAATATCGGGATAAAAAGTAGCCTATATGTTAATCCAGGGTATCAGCTACCTCCATACAAAATTTTATCAAAATAGGTCCAGCCGCTTGAGTAACAAACATATTATAAACACACACACAGACACCCTCACAAACTTTCGCCTTTATAATATTAATGTGAGAGAGGAGGTATCTATGAGTCTCAGCAGTGTTTATTCTGGTATTTATTTATTTTATTTATTTAATACTTCAAGCACATAAATGTACAGAGGCGGACTTAATGCCATAGGCATTTTCTACCAGTCAACCTTTGGGTGATGCAGAGACAAACAGTGCTAGGTGCAATCATGAAAATTGAGTAATAAATATTTTAAATATAATATACGCATAAACCTATTAGATATGAGCGCCGATGGCCAATTCCACGGCGGCGGCGTGGACTGAAAATTTCCACAGCGGCGGCGGCGTCGCGGCGGCGCGGCATGGTCGGCCGTGGGCCTTAGTTTTTTTTTTCAGGGAGGAATTTCTTAAAAATAAATAAAGAAAACCAATATGGTCTTACCAAAAAACACGTTAAAAAGGAACGTATTTGTTAATTACAATTTTACAGTCTTCTAAATAATAATTGGAGATCACGTTTACTGAAAAATAATCATTTCAGTATTTTGAGTTGAAGAGAGACTAGAGTTTTTTAATCATCTCTATATAATGCTGAACAATACACGTTTACTCGGTAAAATATTCGACTCGACTGCGTTAGCGACGAGTGTTGCGAAGCGACTAGGCGAACTAATGCGGTCGAGCCGCGCGGGCGAGCGAGAAAGCAAGTTGCAACTCGTCGTGACGGCGCGCCGCGTGCTGCACTCGGCGACGGCGCGTCGACATGGACTCACGGTGACGGCGGCGCGCCGGCGCGGCGCTCATATCTAAAACCTATTAACACTATGAATATAATAATATATCTAACTAGCTTCTGCCCGCGACTTCGTCCGCGTGAAATTCGTAATTTCCTCTTATAATTTCGAAAATGTATGCCTATGATTTTTATCATTTATTTAGATATAAATAAGTTTTCGGGCCAATTTTTTAGTTTATAGCTCAAAGGGATCAGATTTTTCAAGTATCCCAGCTTTTTACCATCCCCCCCCCCCCCCAGGAGAGTACCTAATTTTAAAAATCGTTTGGGATGTGTTCATAACATGACTCAAAGACCGATACCCATTTTCGAGTTTCGAGTTAATCCGACAGCGGGTTAAATATTTTTCTAATCCATCAACTTTGTCACCCCCCAAATCCTCTGTGAGGGATTTTTTAAACTAAAAGTGACAATCTTTATTATTTACTGACCCAAATATTGCCAAGTTTCTAATTTATTAACCAAATGAATAAGATTTTTCATATAAACTGTATCCCCTCTTTCTATCCCCATAGGGGTGGAATTTCGAAACATAATCTAGATTATTTATACCAATTTTCCAGTTAATCAAGCCTCGTAATAAAATTCTGCCCTGTGAAATTGACTACCCCTCTTCACCCCATTAGCGGTAGATTTTCGTAAAACCCTGAACCACTTTATTATTTATTTGTTTGTCTTAGATAGGTACTGAGTTTCGAGTTAATTGGACCGCGCATTAAAAATTTTCCATACTAAATTTGACACCCCCAATCTCCCCTTTGGGTTAGTTTAGAATTCCAAAAAAATTCGATCTTATAATTATTTGTGCCAAGTTTCAAGTTCAAATTTATTTGTACCATTTTTTTGAGTTTATAAAGGCACTCATTAAAATCCCCTTATAAATCGAATTACCACTTTTTGTCCCGTCAGGGGTCAATAATTTTCGAAAACCCCATACACTTACTATTGATTCTTCATCTGCCTAGCCTTTTCCCCACTATGTTGGGGTCGGCTTCCAGTCCAACGGGATGCAGCTGAGTACCAGTATTTTAAATGGAGCGACTGCCTATCTGACCTCCACAACCCAAATACGATACCCCTTGATAAGACTGGTTTTCAAACTTTCGGGCTTCTGACCACCCCTAGCGACTGTCAAAGATCCACGAATGACAGCCGGGACCAACGGCTTAGCGTGCTTTCCGAGGCACGGAGAGGTCACGGTATGTAAAGATGGACACCTATCTACAGACCAACCGCGGCAAGCGTAGCCTGCGTAACCTGATCGATCGATATGTGCGGCTGTTATTATTGATTATTTTCTGTCAAAAGTATTAATACTTAGTTTCGAGTAAATCGGACCGCGCGTTAAAATTCTTCCACACAAACTTTAACACCCCAACACAAGGGGTGTTGGGGTGTTTTGATAAACGAATAATGATAAACTTTATTACTTGCTTAGGCAAGTATTCTTGCCAAATTTATTAACCAAATGAATAAGATTTTTCTTATAAACTGTATCCCCGTTTTTCACCCCCACAAGGGTGGAATTTCATAAAATTGTTTGGGATGTGTTCATTAAACTCAAAGATTGTTTATACCAATTTTCGAGTTAATCAAGCCACGCAGTAAAGTCTTCCCCTATAAAATTAACTTTTCACCCCGTCAGGGGTAAATTTTCGAAAAACGATGATACACGTTATTCTTTATTTTCGGTCTTAAGAATAAATACTGAGTTTCGAGTTAATCGGACCAGGCGTTAAAATTATTCCATACAAACTTTGACACCTCCCAATCCCCCTCCAAGGGGAAGTTTAGAAAAAAAAAGCCAAACTTCATAATTTATTTAGATAAGTATTCGTGCCAAGTTTCATGGTTATTAACTCAAGGAATAAGATTTTTCATACAAACAAAATCCCCTCTTTTCACCCCTTAAAGGTTAAATTTCCAAAAACCCCTTCTTAGTGGATATCTACTCTTCACAAAGAACACACCCTCCAAAATTAATTTCTCTACCCAGCGGTACCGACCAGCGTTTTAGGCTGTGCGTTGATATATCAGTCAGTCAGGACAAAATTTCATCCCCCTTTTCACCCCCTTAATGGATGAAATTCTAACAACACCGTTGTGTTAGCTTCCAATCATAAGCCTAGATAATAAATTTAGTGATTTTTACGTCGAAAATAACTTTCTATACACAACTTCATCCCCCTTTTTAACCCTTCGGGGATGGAATTCTCAAAAACGCTGAGATACGTATAAATTAATTTTCAATTGTCAGCCTAAACACAAAATTAGAAGATCCTAAGTTCAAAACTGTCAGACTTTCATATAAACTTCCATCCCCTATTTTAACCCTTTAGGGGTTGAATTCCCAAAAATCCTTTCTTAGTGGATACTTACTCTTCACAAAGAACACACCTTCTAAGTTTCAAGTCTCTAGGTCCAGCGGTTTGGGCTTTGCGTTGATATATCAGTCAGTCAATCAGTCAGTCAGGACTTTGAATTTTATATATATAGATTAGATATTAATATAAGCACAAATAAATATACCTACTAAACGAAACAAGACATAAAATGAGAAATTATTACCGTTGTGATGATACTGCAAGCTTCTTGCGAATGTGCTCGCGAACCTTAAGTTTAAAGTATAAATAATCGGTTGGTTGTCATGGTATGTTGTCCGAAATACGTATTTTTTCATTGTCTGATTGCATTTTCATTCAGAATAGTTTCATCATCATAATCAGCCATATTTTTCCCACTGCTGGGACACAAGCCTCCTCTCTTGAAAAGGGAGTGGGCCGTAATCCCACCACCCACCACGCAGGCCCAGTGCGGGTTGGTAGATGTCTGTCTTCGAATTTTTGGTTCTAGGACATGCCGGTTTCCTCACGATGTTTTCTTTCACCGTTTTGAGAGCAGTGCTGAAAAAATTATTTACACTAAGTAAAGCGCCTGTCTGGGTTCGAACCTACGACCTACAAGTCGTAAGTCGTGGCCGTTACCATTGGGCCACCACTGCTCTAGGTTTGATTCGATGATCAAAAGATTAACTCTGCTATTGACAAACAAAAAATATTTTCGATGTCGTTTACGGTTTCCGACAGAAAATGCAAATCAGGCCGTATTTCGGTGTCGTTTTTGGCTGAAAACGTACATAGTACCTACTACAGACAAGCCTCGTCATCCCCACAATATTTATTCTTAAGCTAGAACCATCAATTTCCCGTACGCGCTTCCTTCAGACAAAATCCACTTGGCATACCAAGTCCATAGCTCATCCAGTCGTTATCCTGCCCACCTAGGTAGAATTCCCTGTGAGTGCTGCGGAAACAGACATCTGTGCGCAGGATCGGAATCCTAATGTATCGACTGAGCTATTAGATTTGCTATTAGGCTGTGTAAGGATTTGCGTAGACTTGAGTCAAGACTGTCTTATAATAGATTATACTAACTTAATAACTAATCCATTTTAAATATTATAGGTAAATTCGAAAGTAACTGTCTGTCTGTCTGTCTGTATGTTACCTTTTCACGCCTAAACCACTAAACGGATTTCGATAAAATTTGGCAGAGAGATAGATTGCATCCCGGGGAAGGACATAGGATAGTTTTTATCCATATTAATATTATAAATTCTAAAGGAACTCTGTCTGTCTGTCTGTATGTTACCTTTTCACGCCTAAAACACTGAACGGATTTCGATAAAATTTAGCAGGGAGATAGATTGCATCCCTGGGAAGGACATAGTTTTTATCCCGATATTCCCATGGGATCGACACTTATGCGGGTGAAACCGTGGAGCGCTGCTAGTATTAATATATTTTAGTTTACCGGCCAAACACAGGCTTTCTACATACAATATTACAAACTTCATAACATAACTAACACCATGCCTTATTTCCCCAATGGGCTAGGCAGAGATGTAGGTATCTATTATAGTGCACCCACAAATCGCCAGTAATGTTTAAATTAAGGCTCCTACAAACAGGCGTGAAACGCGATAAAATGGCGCGCGAGACAAAGGCACCGCAAGTCGCGTAACGAGCGGTGCCTTTGTAACGCGCGCGATTATATCGCGTGTCGCGCCTGTTTGTAGGAGCCTTAAGTCTCATGTAATTGGGGCGAGCCTATTGGCATCAGCTGGACACATATCCTGACACCGGGCTGCTACAGAAAAAATCCAGATGGAAAAACCCAATAACAATTTTCTCGACCTGCACGCGTAGCATGAACACTTCTATCTCTACGAAGAGTAGACACATTGCTTTCTATACAAAGTGACATTTCTTTTCTTCGTTTTTGACATACCGCCTAGAAATCTTTCTACAATCTTCATTTTGTCTTTTGTTTCCAACGATTTTGGCTAGGTCCTTTTATAAGTAGACTATTTCAGAAGAAAGTTTTCTATCCCAAATGTCAAAATCACACTGACAACTGTCAGTTGTGTAAGAGATTTTGTAATCGCTAAAGACAGTAGAAAACTTTCTACTCGACGGTCACAAAGTATACATTTTATCTAAAAAATCCCACGAAAAAAAAAAACAAAATTCCCAAAATTCCAATGGTTTAACGTGCCTTCCGAGGCACGGAGGGGTCTCGGTATGTAAAGATGGTCACCCATCCACGGACCAACCGCGGCAAGCGTAGCTTAACCTGATCGATCAACTTGTGCGGCTGTTATTATTTGGCAACGGACCTTATAATGTGACTAAATATCAGTAAAACATAAGAATCAAAAAGAAAAAAAAATCGTATGACAAAACAAAAATTTCTGAGTCGAATTAAGTAAAAGAGTAAATTTCGTAAAAAGTGCGGTTGACTCTTTCTACTTTGCTGCCGTCGTACTGACTACACGGAACGTCACCTTTGTCTACTCTTCCGTCGACAAACCGGTGCTCATACTACGAGTGCTGGGAGTCGTACCCAGGACCTCATGCTCATCAGTAGCTCTCGTGACCACTAGACCAAAGAGCCAGTCTAACTTAGATTACTGTGCACCTACTAAAACAAGGTACCTAACCTACCTAGGTACAGTCAACAAATGAGATAAGTATGCAAGATCGTCGGATATTATGTAGTAGAACTTTAGTAAGAAACCGATGGATGTTGTCGAATACAATTTAATTTTATTTATAGGAAACAAACAGCTCATTTATCAAATTAAATTTCAGTCGACAACATCCATCGGTTTCTTACTAAACTTCAACTATATCCGACGATCCTGCACACTTATCTCTTTTGTTGACTGTACATATACTGCTGCAATACACACACACAGTTGAGTGCGACATTTCTGACCACGAAAAGCAATTACTATTGAGGTTCAGTGATTGAAACTGACGGTAGGTAAATCAATTACGTAGATAAGGTACCTACTGCGTTTCAAAGCTAGTACTCTAATCATCTTGTAGGTCCAGCGGGATTGTCCGAAAGGGTTACCGCTGGCCCGGAACATAAAGGGCTAAGGAAGGAACACGGGTGGGTTTAAGTTAGTAAGAGTCTGACACTCCCTTCCGCTCCACGCAGAGCGGGAGGAGTCATTTGATGATTTCCCATCAAAAAAAAACATCTTGTAGGTAACTAGGTATAGTGCAAATGACGAAACTCTCCCCCATTATAGGTATACTGACTTTGCAATTTAGTTTCCAAATATGTAAACAAATTATTATTATTTTTTTTTTTTTTTTTTCTCGGAACCATTGGGTCCCGGTCCTTTGGAAGGCGTACGAGGGGCCGAAGCCAACTCGCAGAGGCCCCTTAGGAAATTTTAATGAAATGCGGCACCAACCGACGATTATCCCTGTATGCGCTATGCAAGTGCACCCAAGGATAACCCCCGGTTGGTGTAGGACTATTGCAGGATATGGAAAAATAAAAAGTTGGACTATGGGTTTGGGTGGCTAAAGTGGACTGGTTACCAAGAACTATGGAATAACTACGACCCCTGCCTGATCAATGTTTTATATATACACGGATAAAATGGCAGGGGGTGACTTGCACACTCAACAATGGGCCCCCGGAAACGGTCGCTAGCACATAGTGACGTAGCAACAAGGGGGCAACATGTGCTGAGGTGCTTATGAGGAGTGGAGAGGTATTCCACGGCTATCAGGACAATCCCGGAAGTACGGTCAAGATCCCTACCAGCATCTTACTGGAATACTTCCTTCCTCCGAGAACGTTTGCTCTTGCGAATCTCCACTCAAGCCGGCCAATAAAGGCAAGAATGAGGTGGGAGCTCTGTTCATCGTCATTGTTCACTCCAGCCGGCCAATAAAGGCAAGCCAGAGGTGAGGAACAAGACTTCTCCCTGAAGATAGGGTCCGTGGGTTCGCTACTGCCCAACAGCTCGCCACATGCTGCCCTGCGGATTAACAAATTAATATTATTATGGTTTCGGAAAAATTATTTAGACTGGTATAAAGTTGATATCTTCAATTTGAATATAGGTTCTAAGTGTACTGTGTCTGGCAGCATCTGGGTGAAAGTAGTCGAGATTTCTAAGATACAGGATCTTCCTAGTTTGACTCCTAAACAGGAGTCAATGCTCAAATTCTGTGTTGACTATACTTTACCCATCTCTTGTACACTATTCCTGTTTTAATTTCTCTGTTCCCTAGAGACTACTATGTGTATTTTATTATGTGTCACACTTGTATTGTGCTAATAAATACTTATTATTATTATTACTTAAACGGCATGCGATTAGTTCTTTGTTCAACTGGGTGCTGCTCTCCTAAGCCTACTAATTACCTACTATTAACATAATCATAAAATTATTATCACTATCAAAATGTGTTTATTATTATTATCGTCTTCAGTGACAGAGCCCATATTTAATTTCCACCAACTTCTTCTGTACAGACGCCAGCACATCAAGCTACTCGGAACTGTCAAATTTTCCCAATCAACTTTGAACCTTATGCTTTACCGATAAAGTTGAAAATATAACCTAACCTAACTAGACTGGACTACCGTTTAACTGTAAGTACCTTACATCCAGATGACTGCCATGTTCTGTAGATGTATTAACATTGTTACAAAAGATCAGCAGAAATAGTTACCCATAAGTTTTTTTTTTTTTTTTTTATGGAGGCCCCACTCTTGTAATTTCTCCTGTATTGTGGGTTCGTTTACAAACATTTAAACCAAAGAGATTTAAGATAGGTACAATAGAGGGGCTATGCAAAGAAATGTCTTAGAAAAACTGTGATCCCATGTCTCAGTCCCGCCATCTGCCAAAGTATAACAAAATTAGAGCGGCAATTTATTCAATTAGATTCAGCTATCGCCCGGTAGATGGCCAGTGTGGCTAGTATTGCCAGATACGATTCTCAATCGATGGATTGAAAATCGGATCGGTGGTGCCTGAAAAATCTAATATAAATCAAATCAGTTAGATAAATATCGAAAACCGCCGAATTATTATGCTTTTGTGTTTTATATTGCTTTTTGTGTAAAGTAGACCTTTTTGCAATTGTCGGTTGCGTTTCGTTTTTTGGAAAATTATTTTTTTACACTTTTGTTTGCAAATATTTGTAAATCATATCCGAGGCGAGGTCCAAAGTCGGTAGATCTATGGATAAATCCGTAAGTCTGGCAATGCGGGGTGACACTAAGTACAAACTCTAAAACCTGTGGTAGGGATTTTACCATATACCTAGATCTAAAGGTATCGAAATTGTGACAATTTTTTCGCATTTGAATAGATTGAAATAAGTGCCAAAAAGTTAGGAAAGCAATAAAATTATTAGTACAGACGCCAGCACATCAAGCTACCCGAAACTGTCAAATTTTCCCAATCAACTTTGAACCTTATGCTTTAGCCATAAAGTTGAAAATCTATTAAATAAATTTGACAGCTTGTAGTAGCTTGATGTGCTGGCGTGTATACATAGTTTCAATGTTTACAAATGATTTATTTATAAAATTCTTTTTTCATACAAATTACTAAATTATCGTTATTATGGTCTGTGCTGTGTGGTATGGTTAATTCTTCAAAAGACCATTTCAGTATGGTCTTGACATGATCTGACCAAGATTATATCTCTTTAGTTTGTTTTGGCTTTTCTTCTCTGATTAGTCAGTTAGGAAACGCCGACCTCATCTAGTTTTTAAAATATGATTGACGTATAAAAGCTTAGACAAAGAAAAGTATAGACGGCGGGTATCTCCATTTCATTTCCACGAGAAAGGGATAAAGTGTTGAGTTATTATAATTAACAGAAAAGGATAAAGCTATACTGTTTCCGTCTCTCAGTGCGTGCCAGTTTTTTCAAGGCAGCTACTCATGTAGCCTATGTTAGTTAAGTTAGTTTTTTGTCTCATGTGTGGCCACGCTACCCGATGCTCTATAGCTTTCTTACTCTAAGTATAAAAGTGTCTGTACAGACACCAGCACATCAAGCTTAGTTTTTAATTCTTCTAATAATTATTACCCTCTTTTATAAAATCAATTAAACATGGATCGATTTTAAACTGAATGTTACTTGAATGAATCGATTATTTTGTCACACCACTATATTAATTTCGTTAAAAAGTGGTAACACTTAAGCTGTCATTTTACCCAACTATAATAAAGCTACTCAGCAATAGATTGCGTTTAATACAAAATAAACAAATTTTCTAGACCTATTTATAAAAATTATTTAATTCTAATTACTGAGTAAATATAGATAATACATACGAAAATTAACTGAAGTTAGGTTCAGTTGTTTTACCTTAACGAGACTTGCAGTAACGTAATGCGCAACTCGGCATATTTCCATACAAAATATTTTTCTTTTGTTGGACACGAATGCGTCAATGCGACTTGACGCGCAGGCGTACCATACTAGACTGAGAGACTTGTTACTCCTAGGTAACAAGTATCGGAACACTGTTTTGTTCGCAATGTCCCGTCTATTGTAAATACTTTAATGTCTTTGATTTAAACTCACATACACAAACAGCCAGACCCAGAACAACTACTTGTAGGTCATACTAATATTTTGTCGAACGAACTCAGGCGCTCGCTCACCGTTACATTAGGAGTGAGGCATATTTATCGTAACAGATAAAAATAACAGATATTCAAAAATAACAAATAACAATTGTTCCTACCAATATAATTATCTGTTACTAAAAATAACAGGCCCTCAAAGACTGTTACCACGGCTGTTACTGATAATTCAATAAATAACAGTCCCCACACAGCCTCACAGACTGTTACCACGGCTGTTACTTTCATACACACTTACACACACTAAGAAGGAAAATAACAAGGTTATGAATTTCTCTCTCTTCCTCATTAAAGAATGACCCTTGTTGAAGAGAGAAACACCTATTATTTTTTATTTACTTCGAAATCGGAAATAATATTTACTTCTCACTCTTACCAAAGCGGTTAAACTACGCTAAAAAGAGAAGCACTTAGTATTTATTATCCCTAAAATACAGTTGGTGGTCTAACAAGAACTATCATTTTCTAAAAATTGACTCCTAAATTAGGTCGTGTTACCTACCTGTTATCTGTTACCCCGCGTTCCGAATGGCGTCAAAAGCGATTATATCGCGAATTCGATTTAAAAAATATGATGACATGTAAAAGTGTTTGTAAAAACCTACTTACAGAAAATAAATCATTTATCATTTATCATGACCAACGCGCTACGTCACAAATAGTACTCAATAGTCCTTATATTTTGTGACTATTAAATTTGGTCGGATTCGCGATATAATCACATTTGACGCAATTCGGAACGCGGAGTTAGCCAGTTACCATTATAAAAAAACTTAATATTTTATTCTATTTTTCTTTATGGAAATATGTGATGCAACCAAAAAAAATTGCGATCCGTTTGTGATCGTATCCGAATGCCTTTATTATCTTTGGTTTGGTGGAATTCATCGCAAAATGTTCCAAGTTGTTACGATTTTTTTTGATAAACGAATAAATCAAATTATATTGAGAGTAATTTGCCTTAACTAATTTTTTTTTGGAAAGTCTTGCAAACAAAAACAAAATACCATGATCGTGTGCGGACCCCTGTTATCTATATTGTCTTTGGTTTGACGTTTGACGGGATTGGTTGCAAAATGTTCCATACATGTACGACTTTATTGTAGTAGTAATAAAGATTATATTCAATTGAAAGTAATTTGGCTCGTTTGTTTCTTGACTTTTTTGAAATTTTGAATTTTTATATCCTAATTTATTAATTAATTTATTAATTTTTATTTTTTATCTTTGTTGGGATCGCCTTCCAGACTAACCTGTAGTCTGAAAAAATTTATGAATAAATGTAATTCTATAATTTAATATTACCCCGTCATTCCTTCATAATCAATACTTCGGAAACAACGAAATGAAATAAAGAATAACAATTGATATTTTAACACGTATTTATCGTCGGTACAAAAATAACAGGCTGTTATTTAATAACAGATATTTGGATCAGTTATTTTTGTGTAACAGTAACAGTGATAACAGATATCGTGTTTAACCTGTTACAACCCATCTCTACGTTACATCGCTTGGTTGACACCTATAATAAACGGTTTGGCTCTACTGATATTATGTTTCTCAGCAAAGCTGTATTTAAGAGTGAAATTACAACTATTTTAAGAGATAGCCCTAGTATATAGTTAATAAGTGCTTTTTTAAATTGCCCTGCTAACATCTAGCTATTTTGTATTGTAATCTGTGGATAACGTCTTGAGTAGTGTATTTGTTACTTTTATTGCAAGTTTTATATTGTATGCCTACTGTGTAATATACTGCTGTTTGTTATTCCTAACAAATAAAATAAAATAAAATATTTGTTCCGTGCGGGAATCGAACCCTCAACACGCAGGGCAGCCTGCAGCCACTGCGCCAACCGTGCCGACAAATAGTCGTAAAGAAACTATAACTTCGTGAAAACAAACTTCAGCAGAAGTTATAGGCAATTAGTATTAATAAACTTACTTACAAACTAATCCCAAAGAGATCGATGAAAACTTTTAATGGGAAAAAATCTGCAAGTAATCTAACAGATTTTTCTGAAAAGCTGTAAAAGCAAAAAGGAAAGTAACAGCTTTGCTTTTGCATTGTAGTCGGTAATGACACAGATCCGCTAAAAGCCTTACTGTGAACATTTTAATTTCTTGATGTAAAACTAACGAGCTGGATTGGTCCGCCAAACTGGAAAGAGAACGCGCAAACTTGCGAAAGATAGAAGTAGTGGAGAGAGCCCAGCAGGGCTAGCATGGGCTGGGGATAAAACTTTTCTCCACCGGTTATTTCCACCGACAAGGGATAAAATTATTTTATCCACCTGCCAAAGCACGGCAACAGGGGGAAAGAGAATTATATCACTATTTGACATAAGACGTGGATACTCACCCCTCGTCTATAGCATGGCGACTAGTGGAAGAGAAAAACTACAGATATTTTGACATAACAAAGGGAGAAATTTGTCCTCGTCTTTAGATGGTGGGTTAAGTATACCTCTTGGAGAAAATATAATTAATTGTACTATAAAAATGTCTCGTTCTTACTGCCACCTGAATAGTTTATCCACCCATGTCGCCATGCTGGGAGGGTGGACAAAATTGACAGAGGGGAATAGTATTTTCTCCTCTCCCCGTGGATAAAATGTCTCCGGCCATGCTAGCCCTGCAGGGGGTTTAAAAAGGCCACTTTGGCAGAATCATAAAAGCGGTATACAAAATTGTGTATAGAGACGCGCGCACTCGGACGAAAGCAAGGACCGAATGCGCGCGTCTCTGTAGACAATTTGTTATACCGCTCGGCTATCCTGAATAAATTAATATAAAGAAATCGCGTCCGTTTCAATCATCTCCCAACATTAATGAATCATAATGATAAAAGATTTATTTTCTGTAAATAGGTTTGTACAAACACTTTTACACGTCAATTATATGTTTTTTAAACTAGATGAGGTCGGCGTTTCCTATCTGACTATTTTGAGAAGCCTTTGCTGAAACAAACTCAGAGGTCTCTTTTAAAGTCCAGACAAAATCTTGGTCAGATCGTGTAAAGACCATGTCGATTGGTGTCTGAAATGGCCTTTTGAGGAAAGGACCACACAGATTGAGCGGAACTGCCCAATCAGTGCACGCATTTGTCAAAAACGGACAGTTAACTGTTAAGTTAATCGTATCAAATCCCAATGGTGAAGGATTTTTCAGTTATTTTTTTTGTCTGTGCTATAATACCAATCAATCCAATCCAAATCTAATCCCAATCTCTTTGATTATACCTACGTAGGGCAGCGATAAAAAGAAAAACACGGACTGTCTTCGCTATATTATGATTCATAATGTTATCCTTTTTGTGATTCAGCCAAAGTGGCCTTTTTAGGCCCCATGGACAAAAAATTCCTCCGCATAAAAAACCGCCATTCTCTTGGGTACATTACCAACCGACAGCAATGCGGAAGAATTTGTCGACGCCATATTTTAGTTCGTTTATAGTTTTAGGTTAGGTTACTATATTTTTATAGTTTAATAAAAATATAGTAACGTTGCTCCCGGCTGTCATTCGTGAATCTTTGACAGACGCTACGGGTCGACAGAAGCCCGAAAGTCTGACAATCAGTCCTACCATATCGTATTACCTAGTAAATGGGTTGTGGAGGTCAGATAGTCGCTCCATGTAAAATACTGGTATTCCGCTGCTACCGGTTAGACTGGAAGCCGACCCCAACACAGTTGGGAAAAGGCTAGGCAGATGATGATTTTTATAGGTAGGGGAGGTAAGCCTAAAACGGGTAGCCCGCCTAAAACGGGTATGCTTTTTAAATTGCGCACCGTTATTGCTAATAAGAATGTGTGCGTGCAGTGCGCAGCGCCTGCCGCTCGCCAATCACAGGGAGTCGTCGCGCTTCTCTGGCGGACACGAGTTCACGGTAAGATAAGAAAGAAGTTTTTTGCTATTTCTACTAAAAAAAATTGAGTTACATTACTTTTGAATACTCGAAAATGGTTTGCAATATGGTCTTACTAGTTTCGTGTTATTATTTTGCAATAAATAGACGTTTTATTTGTGTAATAGGTTGGCGTTTATTATTTGGGTTTTTAGGACATGAGTCGCTTGAAAAAAATACATGCTTATGGGCAAAAAGGGTAGGGGTAAAGCGGGTGCCCGTTTTGCCCATACCCGATTTGCCTTGTATAATTTAATTGACCTTATTAGTTCTTTTATTTTTGCAGATGGTTAATAAATACAAAAGAAAGACTGCAAATGCATCGTGGGATGAGGGAGTTATGAAGCTTGCGATAGAAGAAGCTCTCAAAACTTCCGTCAATGGTGCAGCAAAAAAATATTGCATTAATTTATCGACTTTACAGATACATGTAAAGAAAGGATGTCAAAAAAATCTAGGAAGATTCACAACAGTTTTTACAGCAGCTCAAGAATTAGAGCTAAATGAGTAGGTATCTATTTCATATGGATTATCTGTTTACGTTGCCAACTCATTACGTTGTCTACAAAGTGCCGCAACCATTCCAAGAATACTGGTCCATTGATCCAACCATTATCACTGCAAGTAGCTGATGATCCTGGTGGAGCTCCATCTGAGTTATGATTGTTATGAAACAGTTCTAATCATTGATTGACGTTGACCTAATGTAATTCAGTCCCTACCCGCTTTGCCCAAAAGCCCTACCTGCTTTAGGCCCCCCCTACGGGCAAAACGGGTAATTCGAATGTTAAAGATTTTTGTTATTTTTTTATTCTTAATGTACAAAACTACTAAATATGTCATTTATTTTATAGCCCTTGATAACTAAACATTTCAAAATGTACAAATAAATGTTCAATTTGTATCTATAAATTGTTTTTATTTATCATCAACCTTAGCTTACCCGTTTTGGGCTACTCTCCCCTACTTATATAGTTTAATATAAAAATATTTGAATCCAGTGTATATATTTTTATCATCTGTAATAAAAACTTATGCAAGTTATATATTTAGGTACTAAAAAAGTCTCATCTTCAGATAGTCTTGGATTGGAATCCGACCACAATATACTTGGGAAAAGCCTAGATAGGCGACCGCTGCCTATATTCTCGAGCTATGTAGGTCGTAGGCATATTTTCAGATAGGCATTTAGTTTATTATACTACAAATCTCAACTTTATTCCAGTGCTTATTGTGAAACATAAAAGCGCGTGTGTATAATTGTAAGCGCCTACTAAAATTTTCATTGCAACCAGTTTATGCAACGTGACTATGCTAGTTTCGGTAGGCGCATGATAATAATGTCAGGCAATATTAATAATGTTAAAGCGTCTACAACATATTAAACACCAAACTATTTATGATTGAAATATTGATTAACCACTTAAAAACTGCAAAACCAAAGAATTGTATTTGTCTTTATAATTAGGTGTCAAGCGAATAGACCGAGTTAGAAACACAATCATGCGCCCCTTTTTTATTTTTTTGTTTCCGGGGTTGAATATCCTCATGGATGTCCTCCGCCCTGCGGCGGGCGCAGGGGTCTGTCAGACACTTACTGACTAAAAACCACCCCGGTGTTCCATCTCACACCACGCCGGGGTCACGGGAACGTACAATCCTTCCGCAACCCCCGAACCATGCGCTCCCTAATTCAAGTAGCGGATGTTGGAGAAAAAACAGCCCGATTGAAGTGGGAGTGGGCCGGACACGTCGCGAGAATGCACCCGGAGAGATGGGCAAAGATCGTCACTTACTGGACGCCTGAGACATCGCCGTCGAGGTAGGCCAAGGCGAAGGTGGTGTGACGATCTGTTAAGGTTTGCAGGGCCAATATGACAACAACAAGACAGGGAGGTTTGAAAGGAACAAGGGGGGGGGGGGGGATAGTGGAGATAGTAGGGGTATTCGTGCAAATCGACTAATATCCCGCTGCTGGGGACAGCGGGACGGCTTATTAGTCGATTCGCACGAATTTAATAGCCCGAAACGTGCGAATCGTCACTTTTTAATAATATTATTTTTTCTATAGGTGATTCGCATTTTTCAGGCGAGTAAAGTCAACTAATAAGCCCAGCGGAACACGGTATTCGCAAACAAAAAAAAGTATCTAGTTTACTTTAAGTTTAATCGGTAAATATTTTGTAACTTGATAGCAGTTTAATTACCTACACCGGTAAGTTATTACAAAGTTGGAGTCTATTTAGTATCCGAACTTGTTAACAACTAGGTAAACAACAATGGCAGAACGCCAAACTTTTGCCCGTATTTATTTATACTCGCGATGATTTGATCGACAACAAACTTTATAATTGTTTGGTTTGGCTGTTGTTACTCTAATAAATTGTTCGGGTACCTAATAATAGATTGATACTCTTCTTCCATAGTTCTTGGTAACCAGTCCACTTTAGCCACCCAAACACATAGTCAGAAAGAATGAAGAAAGAAAGAAAAAAGAGAAAAAAAAGTTTATTTGGACTCAGTTCGTGAAAAACAAAATAAAAAATTAACAAAATAAAAATAATGTTTCAAAAACAATAATGTATGCCCCACGGCCGCGCCAAAACGGTTCATTTCAGCATTAATGCCAGACAGATGCTGTCTGACGCTGGTTTTCTAATGAATCCATAGGGAAAAGTGACGGGAGTACACACAGTTTCAACATACCTAATACCTAGTCCAGCTTTTTATTGTTCCATATCCTGCAATAGTCCTACACCAACCGGGGGTTATCCTTGGGTGCACTTGCATAGTGCATACAGAGATAATCGTAGGTTGGTGCCGCATTTGGTTAAAATTTCCTAAGAGGCCTCTGTGAGTTGGCTTCGGCCCCTCATACGCCTTCCAAAGGACCGGGACCCCATGGTAGCGAGATATGTAAAATCAAAAAAACCGTTGTAGCTGTATGATTCTTAAAATGTAATATAAGAAGAATATGTGACAGGATTAACAGCACCATCCTCCTGACTGCTATTTTACTTCAATATTTTGCCATCACCAATCCAAGCCAAGTCACGTCAACGCCGGCTGTCGCTGAAAACCAGCGCTGGGGCTTTGTCTCGCGTAGGGCCGTAGCATTATGCTGAGCGATGGCCGTTTTGCGGGGATGTAACCCCCTCTTTGCCCCAACTTGTTATTTTTGGTGTTTTTTCTCTGCGTCATGTTTATCGCCAGTAAATGTATTTTCGTTTTTTCTTTTCATAAGGGGACTACAGGACCTAAACGCAAAAAACCGGCCAAGTGCGTGTCGGGCCACGCACAGTGTAGGGTTCCGTGGTAGCCCGTTATCACAATGTAGTACGATTCTGTTGTTCTTTATTCTGAATGTATAAAAAAAAAAAACATATTTTGTTTTTCAATGCAAGTCTTTACCCGTTATAAACAAGCAACTACTTCATCTTAGTCACTTTAAAGGATTAATGCTAAGGATTTTGTATTTGGTACAAAATTATCCAATACCCAAGTTTAACGACTATTACCGCTAAACTAATAAAGTTATCTTAACCGCTATACTTTTTCTTTAAAGTTCATGAAATGCACTATCATCGTGAATTTTTCCAGATTTTTCGCTCTACTGGAACTTCGTAAATGGAGCATTAAATCGAAAAATAATTTTAGCAACCCTCAATTAATTTTAGAAGACTTATTCAACGATACCACACACGATGGGGTAGACGACGAAAAAAATATTCATCCCCACTTCACATGTAGGGGAGCTACCCTAAAAAAAATTTTTTTCCAAAATTTTATTTTACCATTTTGTCGGCGTAATTGATATACGCACTTCTACAAAATTCAGCTTTCTAGTACTAACGGTCTCTTAGCAAAACCTCGGACAGACAGACATACAGACAGACAGACGGACATGACGAAACTATAAGGGTTCCTTGTAGGAACTACGGAACCCTAAATACGCAAGATTTATAATCCCTAAAAGTACGTATATGATCGACTACAGTAAACAACATCAGAAAAAATATGTTATTCTTCAGGATCTATGCTAGTTAGAGAAACAATAAAAGTATATGATCGACTACAGGATATATTCTAGGTAGATACTTTGTAGAAAACATAATATAACTAATTTGATAAGATAGAAAAAAATCATGAAGATACCTATAAAAACTTTCCTTTTACAATTAAAACCATATTATTATACATACAATAATTCTGATTTTTTGTCAATTATTCTACAAGCAACATACTAAAGCACTAGTGTTTTAATTTTTTAGTCCAAACAATAGATTTTTTGTAAATAGATAATTGCTTCATATTTTGCAATAAATTACCAGCGTTATGTCATCGCGCTTCTCTTTCTTACCTATGCAGTCCGACAGTGGCACGTGGAATTGACTTGATAATAACAGTCCGCCTTTGTAACTTAAATTTCGTAGACAGCAAACGATTTTTAGAGGTACTGAGAAATAACCCAACGATGAGCAAAGGTTATTCAAATCAGTTTAACTTAACCTAGGGTTAAACAATATTGATAAAGAAACACGAGAAAGATAACCCAACTCCAATTACCAGCCAATATTATGAATTGCGGGTGGTCTAAATACACAAACTAACACGACCTTGCAACAGTGTAGTAAAGTAAAAACGGTAGTAAATGCTATTACCGAATTGGCGAATATCCAAGACTCCACTTCATGGTGGTACGATTGCGATCAAGTTCGGTTTTTTAATGGTTTATGAGTGTGCTATAGGTTTATTTTGATTTCTTGTTTAAGGGGCTTACAAGACCTAAACACAAAAAACGCAAGTTTTAGAAACAATAAAAGTATATGATCGACTACAGTAAACAAAATCAGAAAAATATACGATATTCTTCAGGATATATGCTAGGTAGATAGTGTGTTGAAAACATAATACAACTAATTTGATTCGATATAAAAAAAATCATGAAGATACCTCTAAAAAAATAAATAAAAACTTTCAAAAACTTTCTTTTTACAATAAAAACCATACTAATATACATACAATCATTTTGATTTTTTGTAGATTATTCTACAAGCAACATACTAAAATACTAGTGTTTTAATTTTTTCGCCGAAACAATAGATGTTTGGTAGATAATTGCTTCATATTTTGCAATAAATTACCAGCGTTGTCATCGCGCTTTTCTTTTTTTTCTATGCAGTCCGACAGTGACCGCGCTTTAGGTCATGTAAACCCCTTAAAAGAGAGGACCTACACGTATAAAAATACCAGCAACGCCCCGCGGTTTCACCCACTTATGTGTCGATCCCGTGCGAATATCGGGATAAAAACTATCCTATCTCCTTCCCCGGGATGCAATCTATCTCTGTGCCAAAATTTATCGAAATCCGTTCAGTGGTTTAGGTGTGAAAAGGTACATCATCAGGCGGAAGGAAACGCCCGGGTGTCACCATTGCCAGGATTGCCCAGAAGACACGGTGGAGCACACAGTGGAGGTCTGCCCCGCTTGGGCGGAACACCGCCGTGTCCTCGTAGAGGCGATCGGCAGCGGCGGCGACCTCTCGCGCCCGGCCCTGGTGCAAGCCATGGTCCGGGGCGAGAGGGAGTGGGAGGTCTGCGAAGCAGTCATGCTAGCGAAGGAGGTGGCGGGACGGCTCAGGGAGAGAGCGTCCCAGCCGCCGCGAAAGACGCTCCGGGCGTCGGGAGCCGCGTGACGACTCCCGGCCACCGTAGGCGCGGGCCTGCGGGCGGGGAGTAATGGGTAGCTCACCGTCCGATTCACGCACGCTTCAAAGAGATATCAGCATCGAGGAGGGGCCCCTTAGGGCCGAGGCCTGCCGGGCCAGCGGGATTGTCCGAAAGGGTTACCGCTGGCCCGGAACATAAAGGACTAAGGAAGGAACACGGGTTTTAGTCAGTAAGAGTCTGACACTCCCTTCCGATCCACCCAGAGCGGGAAGAGTCATTTGATAATTTCCCATCCGAAAAAAAAAAGGCGTGAAAGGTAACATAAATTAAACAGAAATAAACAGACACAGTTACTTTCGAATTTATAATATTAATAAGGATTGAGCTTAAATGCATGTGCTATTGTGGTTGTTGTAGCTGGGAGCTTGTGGTTGTAATTACAGCCGTACGGGTCGATCGATCAGGTTAAGCTACGTTTGCCGCGGTTGGTCCGTGGATGGGTGACCATCTTTACATACCAAGGTGCTTCGGAAAGCACGTTCTGCCGTTGGTCCCGGTGTCATTCGAGTATTTTTGACAGCCGTTACGGGTCGTCAGAAGCCCGAAAATCTGACAACCAGTCTTACCAAGGGTATCGTATTACCTAGTAACTAGGTTGTGGAGGTCAGATAGGCAGCCGCTCCATGTAAAATACTGGTATTCAGTTGCATCTGTTTACACTGGAAGCCGACCCCAACATAGTTGGGAAAAGGCTAGGCAGATGGTGTTGGTGATAATAATGATAAGATAAGAAGAAGATATAAGGAATGTTTTCTGTTGAAATGCAAATAGAGAAGAAACCGCGTGGATCAGCTTCTATGTTCTATGTTATGGATTTGGTTTCCGCACTTAGTCCTTCAGTGGACCATTATGCGTGGGTCATGGCGGCCGTCGGTGGTTATTCCAACCAGCCCACCTCCCTCGAGAAGCTGATTAAGTCTCCTGGTCTGTTGAGAACATCTGTGTACGATCTGGGTGTCCCGAGGGCTGCTGACCTTATCTTGGTGACGCCTGTGCACTCAAAGAGGACATGCGCAATGGCTTCATCAGCCTCCATGCAAGCCCACAGCACATAACAGACAGGGGACTGTCTGTTATGCCTAATGTGAAAGTGTTTATTTATTTACATTAGATCAGCTTATATTGTAAGTCAGCGCAGTTGATCACAGTGGTGATCCAGTGGCAATTACCGGCCGCGACTTACGAGTTCGAGGTCGTAGGTTCAAACCCAGGGAGGCGTTTTATTTTTTTGTTAATTATTTCATCACTACTGGCTCTTAAAGACGAAACCGGCTTGTCCTACAAACAAAATTCGAAGAGATGTGACATCTACCAACCCGCACTGGGCCCGCGTGGTGGATTACGGCCCACTCCTTTTCACAGAGAGGAGGCCTGTGTCCCAGCAGTGGGAACATTAGGTATAGGCTGACTATGCATATCGTAAGTTAGTGAGGAGAATTTTAAAGAGCTGTTGTTGGAAATATTAAAACAGTTGGTGCAGGAAGAAAAACCGCTCAAGAACGAGTCGGACTCGCGCACCGAGGGTTCTATACAAATTTTTAGGTATGTAAATAGTTTGACACACAAATTTACGGTTTTCTGATTTGTTCCTTTACTTGTGCTACATGATCTTGCTTCTTGTCAAAGGACATTGCTCGGCTTCCATACATTATTTGCCTAAGAACCGTTGATGCCGTGTTATTATTTTTTGTGTTCTAAATAATGCATATTTTGGATTGAAACTTAATTTAAGTCACGGACACTTTTGCGTATTGTGAAAAATCTAAAATTCTTTCTGATTTTGAGGTTATAACTGGCCAACACAAATAAACACACGGTAAATAATATCTTTGGGTTTATCCTCCTTTAGTCCTTTGTTCACGCCAAGTTGTTAGATAAAATCAGAATACAAAAATAACACAAACGAAAACACACAACCAACAATCCGTATGCGAACACAGGATGCGCGCGATTAGGTAGGTAGATATCAACGTACGTAAAGTGTCAACTAAATGTTATCCGTCAATTCATCAACTGTCAGTCATAGACTTTAGTCTATGGTGTCAATACGGCTCGATAAACATAAAATCGTAATCAATAATCTGTTTGTAAAACTAATGACCGTATTTTATAGATGAAACGCTGAGGGTAATTATAATTAATTGTTTTGTATAATTACGATACAGACTGCTAATGGGTCATTTTCACAAAGTGTTTATATAAACTACTCTGTAGTGTACATGAAGATGTGGCTGTATGAGCTTAATACCTTTGCATAATCAAAACGTGAAGTGAAACAGAAAAAACATGGGAAAATATATTGAATTACTATTTAAAATGTTTTTGAAATCAAAGAGTGTCCGTGTTATTCTAATAATTGTAAAGTAATTAAAAAAAATAAAATATGAATTATTATAAAGTTTGAATACGTGACGATTCTTAGGCCATTGCTATACATCTCCTTTCATGATTCTAGGTCAACGGGAAGTACCCTATACATTTTGATTCCCTTGAGAGTGTCGTAATTTATACGTTTTTTGCGACATAAACGGCCGTATATTTTTTTTACGTTAACTTAGGAGTTTGATTTTTTCATAGATTCAAGGTTCCACAGACTTGAGTATATGGTTTTAATTTCAACTGGATACCTTTACGTGTCCCCAAGAGGAGTTTTCCTTTAGAGAAGTTTTCCATTTGAGGTTCGGAACCCTAAAAAAGACGAAAGTAAATTTTTTTCGAACTGCAAGAGGTAGCTGAGGGATTTAGATGAGTTATTTAAACGGGCAATATTACTTTATTTTAAACGGGCAATATAACTTACTGTTTCTGTTCGCCTGCATCATCCCACTGCTGGGCAATGGCCTCTCCCCATGACTTCCAGCTCTTTCGATCCAGGGCTAAAGTGGACCACTGGTCTTTGGTTTTGTCCAGCTCGTCCCGCCATCTAGCAGTATTAGGGTCCGATATATTGATGACGTCAAAACGTCATGCTGGACTCGATATCCGTGTGCTGGACGCTAATTATCCTATACATATCTATGATCCTATAACTATTTGGTGTAATACATACTAATATTATAAATTCGAAAGTAACTCTGTCTGTATGTTACCTTTTCACGCCTAAACCACTAAACGGATTTCAATAAATTTGACAGAGAAGTAGACTGCATCCCGGGGAAGGATATAGGATAGTTTTTATCCCGATACACCCACGGGATCGACACTTATGCGGGTGACAACGCGGGGCGCTGCTAGTATTATTATAATTTGGGAGGCCTATGACCAGCAGTGGACGTCTTTCGGCTGTAATGATGATGATGATTATTTGGTATAATATGACCCGTATTAATCAGAGATCCATGTAGTGAGCCACCCATTGTGTACCCTTTGTAAAATTTCTATAATTATGTCTGTAATTTATATGGTGTACCTACATATTAAAGAGTAGGTATTCTATTCTATTGTAATATAAGGCCGATTATCATTAGTGACCTTATTGGTGACGTTCTTCAGAAGGGTCAGGTACGTGGTACTCGCAAATAGGAGTCCTACAAGGATCGTAGAAGCTAGCGTTCTATAGTATCTGCTTACCCCCATAAGAAGAATGTGTATTACATATTCAGCCTATAATGCTCCCACTGCTGGGACATTGGCCTCCTCTCGGTTCACTGAGAGGAGGCCCAGTGCGGGTTGGCAGATGTCACATATCTTCGAGTTTTTGGTTCTAGGATATGCCGGTTTACTCTCGATGTTTTCCTTCACCGTTTTGAGAGCAGCGGTGATGAAATAATTTACACAAAGTAAAGCGCCTGTCTGGGTTCAAACCTACGACCTACAACTGGTAAGTCGCGGCCGCTACCACTAGGCCATCACTGTTCACAATGAAAGAATGTGTATTACTAATGCAGATTCTTTGAATGACATATTTTATTCTTGTTTGACTTGACGTCATCCCCTAATCGCCTTTAACATTTAAATCTTCGTCTTCTGTCTAATTTTAAACATTTCCAAACGTCGTTCGGCTGTCGTATTTGTAAAAGCAATACAAACACGAATAATTAATGAAGTCAACGAACATGTGATAACATATGTCACAAAATCTGTAGGATTAAGGATTTACATTATGCTCTAAATATCATCTTCAATAGCATGATGTAAATCCTTAATCCTACAGATTTTGCCGACTTCTGATGAGAACAGATTTAGATGTTTACTTTTTAATTTTCGTAACGGACACAAATTGCATTTTTTTTTCTTCTAGCTGCGCCCCGCGGTTTTACTCGCATAAATCGGGATCCCGTGCGAATATCGGGATAAAAAGTATCCTAAATCAGGGCATGGTCTACCTATGTGTAAATTACATCCAAATTCGTTCAGCTATTTTAGCGAGAAAGCATAGCAAAGAAACAGTCAAAAAATCAAAATAAAAATCCTTACATAGTATAAAACAAAGCCGCCGAAATGTCTGTACGCGCATAACTTCCGAATGACTGCACCAAATTGGATAACTTTTTTTTGTTGTATTTGGTATTGCCAGGACAAGGTTTGTATGAAAGAAAACTTCGGAAATTCGAAAAGAAAATGCATCTGTGCGAAGTCTGGGACGGGCTTCTAGTATAAAATAAATAAATAAAAAAAATAATCAGTATAAAAATTACCTATCTGTAAGTTTGTATATGTAATGTTAGTTTGTATAATGTAGAGTGGAAGTGACCGATAAGCACCCCGGGTCAGTGGGATTGTCCGAAAGGGTTACCGCTGGCCCGGAACATAAAAGGCTAAGGAAGGAACACGGGTGGGTTTTAGTCAGTAAGAGTCTGACACTCCCTTCCACTCCGCCCAAAGTGGGAGGGGTCAATAGATGATTTCCCAACCAAAAAAAAGGGTGATAAACATGATGGGTATAGGTAAAAGTGGAGGCTTGATAAGGCTTTTAAAAATAGGGTATCTTGTATTCTTAGATCTTATCAATAAACAGTCACATAATAACTTTCTTCTACCCCTGTATGAACCTACAAAAAAAGGTCAAGGTGGCCAATCGTACGCAGGAGATATATTATTATAGTGAACAAGTGTGTGCGCAAACACAGGTTCACTCCTCATAGTTCGATAGGACGGCAATCCGACACGACCAGGAAGAGATCAGTGGCCTTAGTGTGAGTTTTTTCGACTCACGTTCGATTGCGAGCGCTTTAGAATTTTGTATCACGCTCAGCATTCGCGCTTGCAACCACGAGACCAACGGTTCAGTTGTATGTACAGACGTCAACACATCAAGCTACCCGAAACTGTCAAATTTTCCCAATCAACTTTGAACCTTATGCTTTAGCAATCAAGTTGAAAATCTATCAAAGAAATTTGGCAGAATGTAGTAGCTTGATGTGCTGGCACCATCGAGGAAACTTACATCTGCCCAATTTGAAAACACAATCCCGTGCACACGATGACCACATCTGTTAGCAAGCGTTACTATAGCGGCCGAGCGCTGCAAGGAAGAATCGCCCTTACGGTGTTCAAATGTAAGTTTCCTCGATGGTACCTATTTATTTATTTATTTAATAATGCTTCAAGCACATAAAAGTACAGAGGCGAAACTTAATGATGGCATTAAGTCCGCCTCTGTACATTTTGGCATTTTCTACCAGTCAACCTTTGGGTGATGCAGAGACAAACAGTGGTAAGTGCAATCATGAACATTGAGGAATAAATATTTTTAATATAAAGATACGCATAAACCTATTAAAACTATGAATGTAATATATACGTAATTACATATAAATATAAGCAAAAATAAATATACATAAATACATGAATTTACTTCAATCAACTCAGCCTATCGCAGTCCACTGCTGGACATAGGCCTCTCCCAGACTGCGCCACAGCACCCTGTCCTCCGCCTTCCGCATCCAGTCTACCTCAGCCACCTTATTTAGGTCGTGCGTCCATCTAGCTGGGTGGCGTCCCACACTACGCTTACCGATATGCGATCTCCACTCCAGGACTCGTCTGCTCCACCGGCCATCGGTCCTTCGACAGACATGGCCAGCCCACTGCCACTTCAGTTTGCTTACTCTGCAAGCTATGTCGGTAACTCCGGTATGAATATACATTACTAAAGAGAAATAAGACAAACAATGAGAAAATATTACCGTTGTGATGATACTGCCAGCTTCTGGCGAATGTGCTCGCGAGCCTTAACTTTAAAGGATAATCGGTTGGTTGCCATCCTGATTTCCTGGGGGAGCACAACCACAGAGAGATAGACTGAACGAAGAAGGAAGAGTGAATGAAGCCATCATCAACACCACAACCTCGTTCCACCCTGCACCCTGTGCTAAATTTAAGGATAGGTCTACTGTCTTTAGTGCCATGCTATTCTGCACCCTAATTGCGTAACAGACTCTCGATCTCAATTATTTTGAAGTATATTGCATATCCATTGCTTTATATGTTTGATAAATGTATCTGCTCAACAACAGAAATAACACAATGAATGTTGTTGAACTGTCAAAATGAAAGCCATTCCTACTGATAATATGTTACGCTACTACCGCGCTGGTTCTGTGCGAGTTTCATGCAAACGTTATACAAAACGAGTTCGAAAAGTTATAAGTACAGACGTCAAATTTCTTTAATAGATTTCAACTTTATCGCTAAAGCATAAGGTTCAAAGTTGATTGGGAAAATTTGACAGTTTCGGGTAGCTTGATGTGCTGGCGTCTGTACAAATCAAAGCGTTTCCTTACACAAAATTTCTCCTGATAAATTATTAACATTGTTATAAAATTATTGATATGAACGGCTCGCCAACATGCAGATAAACCCTGAGAAGTTTTCGTTGTGTTGCTAAAACTAAATGTGAATTAGGTTAAGTGTTTAAGATTATAAAAAAAATGTAACCAGTCTTATTTTAATTTGGAGGAAAGAATAATGCATTTCCCAAATTCACATATTGCAGCTAAATGCACATCAAAGAAGCTCCCAAGTACCAACAAACAAAACTTCAGAAGTATGAGGTTTCATACAGGATTGCATCAAAAAGCGCGAGTATTCGGAAAACCTTTGAAGAATCCTCCTTGCCGCACTTGCGGATTTCGAGAGGAAGGTATTGTACCTAATTGCACATACTTTGAGTCTGTGCCACTACGAAATAGATGTGGCGAATAATTTCAGGATTTCTGTCCCATTTTCACAATGCAGGTGAAAATTCTTTAGTCAAAAACTTACTATTCACTATGTACACTAATCATCAAACATGTCTTCTTATTTGTTCCCGTTGGCTAAATATTTTCGAAGTAACGTTACATCGAACAAACAAACGTCGAAGAAACAAGGGTTCGATGTAAGGTTATCGATATTAAGAAACAGCGAACAAAAAAGGTGTAGTAAAAACATAACTTCGTATTATCAAGGCATCGATGTATAATCATCGATGTAACAATTTTCGGGGAATAGTATTTCGAACTCGCATAGGGAACCCGTAGCATAACACTACACAACACTAAAAAATATCTGAATAGGTTCATATCGTTTCATATTGAGGTTGACTAATAATAAATATCTGTAGGCATTTTATTTTGATGTCACGTCTAGAAGAAAAGCTAAAGTTTCCCAAGCTTAGTGAGGCAAAATCAAAGACTTTTAGGTCCGGCAAAAAAGCTGATTGAAGATTCATCTTTTACATCTACCGCTAACCATATTGAAAAACAAGCATGGAACGCTTTTATTGATGTGATAAAAATCCATGGTAATAAATCCGCTAACTTTCGCGAAAGAACTGAACTGATGTTGGAACCATAAAATAGGATGCAATATATGTCATTAAAATTGCATTTCCTTCATTTACATTTGGACTTATTCCTCAAAAATATATTAAGCCGAGCTATTCTGTAAAAACTCACCGTGAAAACTTAGGTGAAATGAGCGTGGAGTGAGCTGTTAATACTGTCAATTCCTAGCAAAAAATAAACTCACTTCACCTAAGTTTTCACGGTGAGATTTTTACAGAATCGACCGGCATTTAGCGATGAACATGGGGAACGCTTTCAGCAAGATGTAGCTGCAATCGAAAAACGTTTCCAAAGAAGATGGGAGTCTGCTATGGCAGCTGCTCGCAGATTACTATTGGAGCCTTATCAGAGGTAGGTACTCCTGGATTCCATTACCATGATCAAGAAAATCACCAAGAAGACTTCGCGTTTCAATGAAAACATCATCATCATCTGCCTAGCCTTTTCCCAACTATGTTGGGGTCGGCTTCCAGTCTAACCGGATGCAGCTGAAAACAAAAAAAAAAAAAAAAAAAAAAAACAATCAAAACATCAATGAAAACATCAATAAAAGATATAGTGAGTTCATGATTTTGAAGAAAATCATAATTTTTGACTTGCCTATTTTATCTTGAAAATGAGATATGATGGAAAATCTTCAGCAAGGAATAATAATCACATAGTAGGACCTCAGATAAAATAAAAAGTGTGAAATCAGTTGAGTAGTGTAATCAGCTTCCTCTCTTCGAAAGAGAGTGACCAACGCTAACTTAATTCAAGCTATAAAAATGAAGCGATTTTATTGGTTGGTTTCACACACATCCCTCGCTACGCATCCTCGCTCATCACTGGTGGAAAGGCAGCCTTATTAAACCAGTCACATTGAATTCGGCTAATGTCAATCCTTTCGGAAACAAATGATAACATTTTTGAACGTTGTCAAACTACAATCTTTACTAGCAGCGCCCCGCGGTTTCACCCGCATTAGTTTCGATCCCGTGGTAATATCGGGATAAAAAGCATCTGTACTAATCCTGGTTAAAATATCTCTTTGCCAAATTTCATCCAAATCCATTCAAAAGTTTTTACGTGAAAGAGTAACACACCCATCCATCCATCCTCACAGCTAGTAAGCTGTTGCCCGCAACTTTGTCTGCGATCTAGGATGAAAAGTAGCCTACGACCTTCTCCACGTCCCAAATTGCTCATCTGTCCACAACGATCAGTTCAGTGGTTTAGAAGTTAAAAAGTAGCAGACAGACAGAGCTACTTTCGCTTTCTTAAAGTATCCAAAGTTCTTACGAGTAAAGTATTCGCAACTTTTCACAAACCATTTTTTTTTTCATGTTTATGCTTTGTCGATTTTAGTTAAGAACAGGCCGTTATTTTTTATTTCACTAAGTAATCAGCTGAAGGATTATGTTGGTTGGATGAGCAACAACTTTCTTCTCATTTTACACAAATCTTTAAAGGCTTTCGCCGCTTTTCTGATTCACTAGGCATTATGGAGTGTTATCCTGTAATTTACAGATAATATGTGGAAAGATTTTTGGTTTACGCACTTGGAATTTTTTTTTTGTATCTTGAATTTAAAAAAATGTAAGTTCCTCTCATCATCTGCCTATAGACCAGCGACGCTATTCTGTAAAAATCTCACCGTGAAAACTTAGGTGAAGTGAGCGTGGAGTGAGCTGTCAATAATGTCAATTCCTAGCAAAAACAAATACTTACACTTCACCTAAGTTTTCACGGTAAGATTTTTACAGAATAAACACACGCGTAACACACTATCAATCACAATTTGAATCATTTTGAAGAATATTGCTTTGACAGACGTTACAGGTAGTCAGAAGCCCGAAAGTCTAACAATCAGTTTTACCAAGGGGTATCGTAATACCCAGTAACTCGGCTGTGGAGGTCAGATAGGCAGTCGCTCCATGTAAAATACTGGTATTCAGCTGCATCCGGTTAGACTGGAAGCCGACCCCAACATAATTGGGAAAAGGCCAGGCAGGTGATGATGTTTTATACGTTCGAAAACTTTGTCTGCTCAACAACTATAATTATTACGCAACATATGTTGTTGAACTATCAAAATTAAATCCATTGCTATGACACGCAATCACCCCACTGCCCACAGTGACCCCAGCACAGCACAGTGCCACAGCTAGACCCCAGTCTAGCTTACAGATATAGCATACACACGCACGAAAGCACTTCCTCTCTCCTTAAACATCATTAATAAATTTTCTTTGCACCTGTTTCATGTTTATTATTTTAAGTATATATTTATTTAGATTAGTATAATATACTTTATGTAGGTATTTCTTGAATTTTATAAATGGTACACCACAGACTACCTACAGTATTTGTCTGTCCTTCCCCTTTTTAATCCATCCAAAGTTTGTCTTTACAAGTAGCGATAAGACCGCCCATTGTCTCACCCTTTGTACAGTTTCTATAATTATGTCTGTAATTTATATCGTGTACATAATAAAGAGTATTCTATTTTAATCTGTTCTACTGGTCTAATGCAGAAATGCAGCAATTCACCACGCCACGCCACGCCTAACCGTGACTTGAAACTCCGAGTACGAAGGTATATTTGAATTCCTAGAGATTGCGGCCCATAACAAACCTTACAGCCTTAATCTTGAAAGGATTAATTATTCTCAATTACTGTAACACGATACTTTTAATTAAACTGAAATCTGTTTCGAAGGAGCTTGAACCTAAATCAAAGAGCTCAACAATTCCAACGATTTGAAATCAATTTACATCTTTTGGTATCCATACATAAATTATAAATTCGAAAGTAACTCTGTCTGTCTGTATGTTACCTTTTCACGCCTAAACCACTGAACGGATTTCGATAAAATTTTGAAGAGGGATAGATTGCATCCCGGGGAAGGACATAGGATAGTTTTTATTCCGATATTCCCACGGGATCGACACTTATGCGGGTAAAACCGCGTGGCGCTGCTAGTTGGCTATATTTATAAATGTTATCGAGACCTATCAAGAGGGTTTATGAAAAAGGCCTTCATTATTGATAAGACCTACTTAAGTCCAGTGGTTGTTAGCAAACCAGCTGACTTGCCAAACTTTTCAGCAAAACATGTTCTAGTTAGTCTCGCCCCCGAATTCTTATACGTTCTCAAAAACGCTACAATACAAGATCAACGTAACAGCTGAGTGGCAGTAACAGTTTTAGACTTAATGACTACATAAAAACGTGTTGTGTTGGAGAATTCCGTCGTTGGAAACTGTCGCGGTATAGAAGGTATTGCAATTAAAATAAAATTCTTCTTACCAGTGATAGCAAGCGTAATAATACTGTCTTACACACTCAAAACAGAAGCACCAAACCTTCCATCACAATAAACAAAGGCCCTACATCACAAACCCTAGTTTTATCACCTAAAACGGAAGTTTTAAACGAAGCAAACTTCGGTACTAAACCAGCCATTACGGTCTGGTCAATTTCACAGACCGTCCCTTTAAGTACAGACATTCAGACTTCTTTACCTATAGCACTGTAATAGATTTTACGATCTCTTTTATGGTAGACCCTCCAATCTAATCTGGTAGAGCGTTTGATAAACAAAAAAGTCATAAAAAGCCATGCGGAAAGGGCGTGTTCTTGAACTTGACCTTTCTGGTACAGGGCTTGAGTAATTGACAAGGTCATGGGTAGGTATATAGAAATTTGCATAAGGAATCGTTTACAATTCATTGCGTGATTGTAAGGCAGGAGTACCTCAAGGACGATGTTTTAGGTCCAAGTTAGTTTGGTTTTAAAAAATTGCCACAATTGTAATCTAGGATGAATGATCATCATAAAGAAAAGTTAGTTTATATTTACATTGCCATACAATTACTATAGGCAATGTAAATATAAACTAACTTTGCTTTACGTTACTATTAACTTCTATGCTATGTGAATTATCTTTAAAGAGTAGCCGTGGAGTTTCTTATTGGTTCTTCTCCATAAGAAATGCCCAATTGGCACCGTTCATCTAGCTTCTGACGTTTCATAAGTGCCTATGTAGGTTTACCTGTGGCATAAAATATATACAAACTGCAAAATATGAAACCCTTCAAGCAGAAAACAGCAGCAATGTTCAAGTTAATGAACTACTAAAGTAATTAATGATAAGAAACTGCACCACCTGGATACGTTTTACTTGTTAAACAGTATTCTCCTGTGCTCTACTACGTGCTTGATTAAATTATAATATTCCTGTTATGAAGAAGCTCTCTCTGCTCTCAATCGGATTAAAACATTACGGACACCTTGTGGGATACATGAATGTGAATTAATTATTCTTGTTTTCTGTTGTTTTCTTTTATTCGTAACACAGAATAGTAAAAACATTTCGTCCTTTTAATTAGTTCATATGATTTTGGAAGTACGTGATGGCTCAGTGGTTAAGGACTCGCCTCTCATGCACAAGACCGTGGGTTTAAATCCGGGCAAGTAATAATGTGACTTTTCAGTTTATGATTATGTACAGATGCAAGCACATCAAGCTACTGCAATCTGTCAAATTTCTTTAATAGATTTTCAACTTCATTGCTAAAGCATTAAGGGTTGATTGGGAAAATTTGACAGTTTCGGGTGATATGCTTGCGTCTGTACTTTCTGAAATAGATAATCTCAGAAAGTACTTAGTGGGCATTCCTGACATCTGCGAAGAAAAAACAACGTGAGGAAACCTGGACTTCTATATGCGTCTGAAATCGTCACAGCGTGAGGAAACCTGGATTTGTTAATATGCGTCTGAAATCATCAGCCCACCTTGAGCAAGGCTGGTGATCAATGCTCATACCTTCTCTGTATGAGAAGAGGGTTATGCCCTGCAGTAGGATACTTATAGGCTGGCATTATTACATGGTTTAGGGTCGGCAACTTGTTTGTCGCAGAAGTGAGTTTACGTACCTAACCCGTAATGTACCTCATATCTCTGCCTCGAATTATGTTGCAGCAGTCCTTTCCTACATATCCCTCTGTAGGTATAATTAAATCTCCTGGCCTCAAAAGTCTTAACATCCTACGCTTTTTTCCCCATTCTGAGTTGCTAGTATTAAATGCTCTACTACATCATCATCTTTCATCATCAAAGCTTCCACCCACGCTGCTTCTAATAATTTTAATTGTATTTCCTCAGATTTAGAGATGATTTTACAACACCCACTTCAAACCAGCCCACTTGATTATTTTTAATCTACTTACCACAAAAGCAGCTCAATCCTGAATTAATTTGAACTTAATAACGAATGGAACAATAAACAATGCTCAAAGCGTTTCCTCAGAATTTTAAGAACAGCTGTGGTTTCACAAGAATTTCTATTTCGTCTATCGAGTAAATAAAACGTTGCTGCCCGCAAGTTCTAGACTTTGCGACTATTTGCTCTAGACTTATTGTCGCATTTAATATTTGTTGTTAGGTAAATATTTGCTGGATTTGTCGGAGTCTAGGCTTTCGTGGGCGTTGAGTTTATTGGTTTATAGTATGGGTTTTATATTGTTACTTATTATTGATTCTATAAGTATATAGGAAAAGGTATAATGTGTCTCGTTATTATCAGGCATATTTTAATTACTGTGGGCGTACTAAGTGGGTAGCATTGGTTATTGCGCAATAGAAAAACGGTTTGCAATTCAAATCAGATTATAATTTCATGAACAATTAAATCACACTAGTAAATCATACACTGTAGGTACACGATACAACCAGATACGGAACGCGATATAGTTTCTGAGCACATGTTGTCCGTACGATGTCCAATGGTCAAGTCCCTCGCCGCTTCGCCGCTCGCTCCTTTATACTGGTAGCAAAACAAGTCGAGCAGTGGGGCGGTGGGAGAAGTCGAGTGACGTACTTGTCGATGGCGTGATCGGTGCTCGTGTTGTTTACAGCTTAGGGAAATGACGTACGGCAACGCCGCCGACACGGCCATACTGACGTGCGGACGTCCTCGTGCGCTTACAATTCATATATCTGTAATAAGCATAAGTCGTTCGATTATCCTGACCAAAAATCGTACTTTACAATCTGGACCGGTTTATCTAAACCCTACAGACAGACTGGTAAAAATTAGTTGTGGACCGGTCTTCAATGACCCTTCACATTAACATGTTCTGGACCGGTCTTTATTGACCCTTCAGATTAACAAGCTCTAGTCCGGTCTTTATTGACCCTTCAGATTAACAAGCTCTGGTCCGGTCTTTATTGACCCTTCAGATTAACAAACTCTGGTCCGGTTACAAACCCTACAGAGTAACAAGATCTGGTCCGGCTACAAACCCTACAGATCAACAAGTTCTGGTCCGGCTACAAGCCCTTCAGAACTTCGGCTAGTCCGGAATATTATTATTCCCTATAGCTGACTTATCATTGGGCCGGTTTAACCCTACAATGATTATTGCAATTTAACTGTCATCATTAGTTATATGGACATCAGCTCGCGTTACTATTGATCGACTCCGAATAAACGGACATAAAGTACAACTTGTGCCCCGTGATACGCTTTCCGGGGTGGAAAATCCTCATGGATGCCCTCCACCCCGGGGCGGGCAGAAGGGTCTGTCAGACTCTTACTGACTAAAAACCACCCCGGTGTTTCATCTCACACCTACGCTAGGGGTCCGTAACCCCAGCGTGACACGCTAGAGCCAAGACCGACTCGTTACACCGCTGCGTGCTCTCCTCGAGTCCTCGCGAACTCAGACTAGACTCTGTCGAGCGCCGCTGGGTGGCGCTGGCGTTCCGAATAGTCAAACGAATGACGCCGACATGGCCATCTTGCTCGCACACGTCCTCGTGTGTTAATCTGCAAAAAAAACATCCCCGCAAAGTATCACATAGTTCGGTCACTTCTGACCGAATTTGGTACAGATAAAAACACAATGAAAATTCGAACAAACTATAAAATAGCAGAGTTCAGAGCATTATTCACTATTTGATTGCCAAATCTGAAGATCGCAAACTAAATAATCAACCAAGGTATGAGACACGTGCGTGTCTCATACTATCTAGTAACGTCCATTTACTCAACCATTAATTTGCGCACCCCCTTCGGATTGCCAAGTCATTCCCAGACTTTATGGTTTCTTACAAAACCCTACATATACCAGAATTGACTGCCTACCACGTACTTGCGGACTAGTAGCTCCAGCACAGCTACAAATTAACCTCTGATCCAAACTATCATCACACATACCCACAACTTAATCTCTACTCTGTTTCTTACGTTCCTCAAATTTGTCAGTAATACTCTGATCTCTTCGAATGTGCCTTAGCCTCATGAGCTTACTTGATTCACCCGGAGCTATGTAATCAAACCTTAATCAATCATAGCAAAAAGAAACTTGAACCAGAGCCATGTACCATCGTTATCCACATTACAACAATACTTAATCTTTTTCACTAAGAGCCTTAGACACCCGGAAACCCACATACGAGTAAACCACTGTAACGCCACGGCTCTCTAGCTGCCCCGCAATCACATTGCTTTCACAAATCCAGCGCATGGATCCGTGTGCACCACCCAAGGACTACACAGTTTTTACTAAGGCAGATAGAGAAAACCCCCCTCGTGTGGTTCCCGTAATGAAGGCCTGCTCATCACCACTGTGATCACCATCTACTTTGACTGGTACATGACCTACTGGCATTATTCGTAACTATTTAAAAACTGCATTGTTAAATAGATTGGGCTATACCTAACAATGCAACCGCTTTTACTGTGGTTTACCGGAGAAGCACTCAGTACAAGAGTCAAAACAAAATGAAAACGACTCACCAGATTCGGTAGACAAGAAATCTGTAGCTGGCTTAATGGTACAGACATCCACTCGCTGTCACTGCCTCCTTGGCAGAAGTCATGAAACTTCTTGCACGGAAAGCACCGTCCTTGATCAGCGATTATTCGTACAGGAGACCCAAAGAGTGCAGCGTTGTCCGACACTGCCATCCTGCTTGCACACGTCCTTGTGTGTTAACCTGTAACCAAAAAAAAACTAACAGCAGTGCATGTTCCACTCGGCCAATTCTGACCACATTGTTATCAAAATGCATTACTTAACAAAAACCTAATAAAAACGATAGCAACCATCGACAACAAGAGATTCCTCTAAGCCTTAGTAATAATAAATTGGTCAGGAACTATATCAACTTAGATCACATAACAACGCTCATGGCCCTGCTGCCGCAGCAGCGAGTGACACCCATGACACCCATATCGTCATCACCTCAAGTGATACGACCAACATACTTCACTTCACATAGAGTCTACGACTTCCAGGTCATTACAAGACCAACAAAACAATAGTCTCCTTTGAGACCCTGGTCCCCGCTGCACCACCAGGTGCCCATCGCTCCCTGAACAACTCACAAGTGAGTTGCAGTTACCACTACAGACAAGTGCGTACAGTGGGACCTAGCCCTGGTATGTGATCTAACTACTCAGTGGAGTAACTATCATCCTAGAAACACTGCTTTCGTAAAAACACTACTTTCCTAGAAATACTACTTTCGTATGCGATCGTGAGCGTACTTTTGCGTACGATTAGAAATTAAAGCTTTTAAGATAAAGCGATCACCTTTCAAAACTTCCGCTACTTTAAACAGACCTCTGAACTTCCGATCTAGCCTAGTCTGATAATCTGATTTTGCTCTTCGTTTTCTAATAACACGAAATTTATTATAACTGCCTTTGTTCTATCATAATATTACTTTGCAAGTAGATGTAGGGTAGAACATCTAATAAAATTTTAGATCGCTAATCGTTACATTACGTCATAAGAATTGTTCTGTGCTGAATACACGTCTTTGACCTATAACAGTCAACACTATAACGTTATTAACTCGTTTGCCACTTAATTTCGCTGCACAACTCGCTTTTACTAACGAGCATTCAGCACCAGAATCTTTAATAAAACAATACAGCTCACCTTTATTTTCTAACGTGCCTGAGGGTAGTTGTACGACCACTCGCCGTTCACTACTTCCAGCACGTTGTCTTTTTTCAAACATGGTGGTAGTTGCAACAGGCGCGACACTCAGCAAAGGTATTTCTGCATACAGCCTATTCCCAAAACAGCATGCACGATGATCGCGCATCCGTATCTGGCTTGTCTGGGTCCAACTCGAACAGATCCACACGATTATTTAATAAGCGTTCGAAGTTTGCACTTTGTTTTTTAAAATGTCAACGGTTACTTTCACTTTTAGCGTTCTGATTTTGCGCATGAACCAACACGAATCCCACTTCTGATATAGGAAAAGGTATAATGTGTCTCGTTATTATCAGGCATATTTTAATTACTGTGGGCGTACTAAGTGGGTAGCATTGGTTATTGCGCAATAGAAAAACGGTTTGCAATTCAAATCAGATTATAATTTCATGAACAATTAAATCACACTAGTAAATCATACACTGTAGGTACACGATACAACCAGATACGGAACGCGATATAGTTTCTGAGCACATGTTGTCCGTACGATGTCCAATGGTCAAGTCCCTCGCCGCTTCGCCGCTCGCTCCTTTATACTGGTAGCAAAACAAGTCGAGCAGTGGGGCGGTGGGAGAAGTCGAGTGACGTACTTGTCGATGGCGTGATCGGTGCTCGTGTTGTTTACAGCTTAGGGAAATGACGTACGGCAACGCCGCCGACAAGTATTTGATTTAGTATTATTTTATTACTAATAATAATATTTTTTTATACTTTGTGGTTTTCCTTTTTTCTGTGATAAATAAACGAATGATTTGATATATTGCTTATCTCTTTATCGTTATTCTGTTATTTTACAGCCATATTTTTTCCTAATTTCAAAAATCAATAAATCAATGCTGAATTCAACTACAAATTCAATTATATCCATGATAAGGATATAATTTTATGTTCAGATACTCCAATGCAATAATAAACTACAACTTGTTTAGTTTTATATTTGCTTCATAAATAAAACAATATTATGTATAGGGTTTGAAATCGACTGGAAGGTAATTTTAATTTACCCAGTACCAACATCATTAAGAGCCACAAATTGTATAAGTACTAGTAAGCGTTAAAGATTTTGTTAACTTTGAATAGGGCTAATTATTTTCCAGGCAAGGGCGACTAACTATTTGCTGCTAAGAAATAACTTGGCAGCGATTAAATATTTTAGCAATAATTATATTATACGAGCTTCAAAATGCAAAGAATTTTAAAAGCTAAATACTGGCTGCTACTTTAAGGTAGCGAACATATTAAACAGGGCCAATTGAAATCACAGCCAAAGTGCTATAAATTAAGACATCACGACTAATATATATAGTGGGATAACAAACATTGTATTATAGGCAACTAATATAGGCATCTTTGAAGACTCATTCCCAGAAACACACAAGATTGAACTAGAGAATTTGGGATGTAAGAGCGAGCGGAGCAAGCTCGAGACTTGGTGCATCCCGACTCGGACAGGTTAGGTTCGAAGGGGATCGTCATCTCCTTCGTGTTAGGTTCTTACCCTGTAGACAGAAATAGGAGCCCCACGAAGCGGGGCTCCGTCGACTGTCTTATTATTATTAAAGACAATTAGTTAATTTTATATACAACCTCAATATTATATACCTCATATATTTAGGAATGCCCTTTTTCTACTTTTTATCCGCCGTCAAGTTGTGGCCTAACAATAAATTCAGTTGCCACACCAAAAAATCACTGCCAATTTAAACGTAGCTGACAACTCAAAATGAAGCTGCTCCTTTATACTTAAAATGACACTTCACTGTAGCTGCCAACAATTTATGCTACCCATTTTAATTATTTTTAAAACCCTAAATCAGATTAATTTGTTGCCGCGTTAAATACATGCCTTTAGGTTTGAGGCAAGCGGTTTGGATTTCCCAAGCTACACTGAAAAACATGGTACCTATGCCACGGATTCAATGCAGAGCCCAATCGTTAAAGGCACTTCAGTCATCATAATTCCAAAGACTTCTTTTATTGTTCTACGTATTTTTAATTGTCATACTTTCCCTTCCTTTCATCGCTTCGTGACCTTTCGCCGTTTACAAACACCTCCCCTGTTACAAAACCATTAGGCGTTAGCGTTAATAGCATTTGCATCACCTGTTTCTGAGTTTCTCACACATAATTCAATTACAAAGTTGTCGTGAAATCGCAACTTTGGAGCCAACTTTTATTTAAAATTCTGTTTTCATTTCACACGAGAAAGTAAACATATCGTGTCACGTAAAAGTTTAGACTTGAAGCTTGATTGAAAACGACTTTATTGCGTATTTCTTTTGATTAAATTTTATTTTGTTGCAGCTCTTGTGCAGTATATATTGTTGTTTTGCTACATTTTGAAACTAAGGGTGGAAGGAGGAGCGTTGCAGGGTGGCTGGTTGCAGCTGACCTGACCAATTGGAGAGGCAGCAGTGGACTGGTATATGCTGATGATAATGATGGTGGTGATGAATGGTGTCAATGGCGTCTGTGTGGTGCCGGACTTAAAGAATTGCACCACCCCATACTTCCCGAGGGTGTCGTAAAAGGCGACTAAGGGGCGTACCGGACAATGGGCAGCAGCGTTCTCTATGATTCCACCACCATACCATACTGCGATCGCCAACCCGCCTGCCAAGCGTGGCGATTATAGCAAACCCCCCCCTTTTGGGGGAGGCCTATGTCCAGCAGTGGACGTCTTTCGGCTGAAATGATGATGAATGGTGGTTATATTATGTTTTTTGTTGTTAGCCACAGTACACACAGCGGGACCTATCACAACACCAGGCTCATGCTGAGATTTATTTTACTTTTGTTTTATATTTTATGTTTGAGTTTGTTTAGTTTATTTATTTAGGCAACCAACAGCGATACAAATAGTATGTTACAGAGTACATGTATTACAGTATTGTATGGTATAATAGGTTTCATTTCATTATAAAACATGCGAACGGACTACTGACTAAGAAATATTTAAGTACAAAAGTTCAATTTTAGGTATACTTATAACAAACTTAAGTTTAAATTTAGTTTGTGATATTCCTGTGCGAGTCTCAATAAATACTGTTTGTTCTTCTCTTAAACTATTTCTCTTTTAATTGTATGTGATTGTGCGAAGTAGATCCCGAAAAGCAAAATCCTGACTATAAAATGTTTTTTTTTTTGCTTAGACCACAAACAAAGGTGGCAAAGAAATCTCGGAGTTCTGACCTTTTCATATCTTTATTAAACTCTTTGTTATTCAAAGCAGTAAAGAGAAAATATTAAAAGTTTGTGGTGAGTTTTCGCCAGGTAGGTAAGTTCGTCTTCGCTCGTATATATATCTTTATTGTTAGAAGTTTCTTTGTTATAAAAAAGAGTTTCAAAGAAAAAGTAACTAATTAATGCGATAGTAGATCAGCATTTGTGGAAATCATGGTCCTCTGCAATTTAGACGGCTACAATAAACAGACATATGGAAAAATAACGAAATCATAAATGAATTGGCAACGGCAGAAAACTATTAGGGTCCGCTTGCACCTTGAATCACTAAATACGTTTAGTGCTGAACGAATTCAAAATATCGTATTGTTGTTGACTCAGAATGATGCTTTAAATTATGCTTAGCGCTAAACGTTTTTAGTGTGGTAGAGCTACTGCGCCTTACGAGGGGCCCGTGCTTAACAGCCACACAGGTCGATCGTTCAGGTTAAGCTAGGCTTGCCGCGGTTGGTCTATGGATGGGTGACCATCTTTACATACCGTGACCCCTCCGTGCACAGGAACGCACGTTAAGCCGTTGGTCCCGGCTGTCATTCGTGGATCTTTGACTGTCGTTACGGGTAGTCAGAAGCACGAAAGTCTGACAACCAGTCTTACCAAGGGGTATCGTATCTAACGTAAACGTAACTGGGTTGTGGAGGTCAGATAGGCAGTCACTCCATGTAAAATACTGGTATTCAGCTGCATCCGGTTAGACTGGAAGCCGACCCCAACATAGTTGGGAAAAGGCTAGGCAGACGATGATGAGTGCAAATACGCCTTACGGCCGAACCCAATAACCTATTTTCAGTTAAAGACAGATCGCTACTGATTGAAGCTAGTATAATCATAACTGTCAGAATAATATAATCATACAGATCACTACTGATATAGATTATTTGGACGTTAAAACCAGTGATAGATAGGTTTTTCTAACTCCATTATGCCACAACTGGTGATATATAGGTAATTGGATTTGGCCGTCAGTGTTACAAAATGCTATAAATTTAACCCAGTGTTAACTTTAACCTGACTGATATAGACCAGATAGCAAATTCTCGTAATTTAAAACGTTCAAAATCTAATCTGCAGTCTCATCTCGGCGACTTTTTGAAAAAAATTGTCAAAAATTTAGGGAAATTAGAGGTATTTTTCACAGATCACACTGGGAACATTCGAGAATTTCTCCTCTGATCTACAATTCAGATTTAGGTTGCCCTCTGCCAAAAGTTTAACATTTTCTCATCTACATTCCAATTTCGAAATGAAAACAAAACGACATCACAGCATTCAGTGAATACCTGAGAATTCTCGCATTCACCCTTGGATTTTAATCACTAGGTACTTTGTAATAAAGCGGTGGTTTTCATTTTAAATACGGGGCTGACTAAATAGTCGTTCCGCTTGTGGAGTCCACGGAGTTGACAACCGTAGTCTTTTGTTAAGTTTCGATTTTCTATTTATTCCGGTCTGGATCCCCTGATTAAAACAGAAGAATAACTAGCAGGGGATCCAGGGGGGGTCCTGGATCCCCTGCTAGTTATTCTTCTGTTTTAATCTCTGTCTTATCCACTATAAACTTTCTCGTCCCGGTCTGATCCGCTTTTTCTTTTGTTTTTTCTGGGGAAGAAGCTGTGATGGATTTTTTTAGATGGATAGGTATAATTAGTTACCATATCATCCCGCCGGTGCTCCTCGAAAGCGAAAGGTTGGTCAGAGGTGTACGTAATAGTATACCCACATTTCATCACTTCAGCCGAAAGACGTTCGCTGCTGGACATAGGCCTCCCCCAAAAGGGGGGGGGGGGGGTTTGCCATAATCGCCACGCTTGGCAGGCGGGTTGGCGATCGCAGTATGGTATGGTGGTGGAATGCATAGAGAACGCTGCTGCCCATTCTCCGGTACGCCCCTTAGTCGCCTTTTACGACACCCACGGGAAGTATGGGGTGGTGGTATTCTTTAAGTCCGGCACAACACAGACAATATATACGACTACACAGACATACGTCGCCCCCCCCCCCCCCCACACATTTCGCTTGTTAGTAATAGCGGGCTGGGCCTTTTGCCATCAACCAGGCACAAATCTAGATTACGGGCTGCTACTGAGAAATTCCATATGTGCAGATGCCAGCTCATCAAGCTAATACAATCTGTCAAATTTCTTTAAGAGATTTACAACTTTATTGCCCAAAAAATCTGCTGTTTCATACAACAATGCAATAACTACGCGGTCATAATGTATGGTACAAATGATTTTTGTAGGTAATGGATGGTCGGCTGTCATTCGTGGATCTTTGACAGTCGTTACGGGTAGTCAGAAGCCCGAAAGTCTGACAACCAGTCTTACCAAGGGGAATCGTGTTACCCAGTAACTGGGTTGTAGAAGTCAGATAGGCAGTCGCCCCATGTAAAATACTGGTATTCAGCTGCATCCGGTTAGGCCCGGTATCCACCAAAGTGGATAGGAGAAGAGATGTGTTTTGAATAACCAGTTACATTTCGTTATCGGAGATATGCGGTGCCCACGCTCGCGCGCCCCGTTCCTCGCTGCCTTCTCCGCGCCCCGCACACCCGAAAGATTCATACCCATCACATATCTCCTCTAGGCACAGCTCACATCTCCTCTCCGCTACGCATCTCCTTTCCGCTTTGATGGAAAGACTGGAAGCCGACCCCAAAGTTGGGAAAAGGCTAGGCAGATGATGATGGATGGTCACCCATTCACAAACAAACCCCGGCAAGAGTAGCTTAACCGGCTAACGAGCCATGCGGCTGTTATTATTTAGCCACAAACCCCTCTCAATCTCCAACCTATGACATAAAAATGTCATATCCTTTTTAGACGGAACAGTGGATAGCCTTGTGATAACGGCCGCGACGAGTTGCAGGTGGTAGGTTCGAACCCAGTAGACAAGTGCGTGACTTTGTGTAAATTGTTTCATCACCACTGTTCTCAATACGGTGAAGAAAAACATCGTGACGAAACCGGCATGTCCTAGAACCAAAAAATTCGAAGACATGTGACATCTACCAGCACGCACTGGGGGCTTAAAAAGGCCACTTTGGCAGAATCATAAAAGGATAAGGTTCAAATCGTTCGTGGTACGTGTTCCGACACATCATCTCGAGAAGTTCCTCAAGGAAGAGTTCTGGCCGAAGGGTGTTGTGGCCGGCTACATGACACCAGTCAGCGAAACACGACGCAGACACTTCGTGTGCTTTAGTTTGTTAGTGTAATTATAATGTGTGTATGATTAATATTGTATGTGTTTTTATTTATGCCTTGATGCCTGAAATAAATAGATAACAATAATAATAATAATGGACAGTTAACTGTTAAGTTAATCGTATCAAATCCCATTGGTGAAGCATTTTTCAGTTTTTTTTTTTGTCTGTGCTAAAATACCAATCAATCCAATCCAATCCCAATCTCTTGATTGTACCTACGTAGTGCAGCGAAAAAAAGAAAAACACGGACTGTCTTGGCCATATTATAATTCATAATGTTATCGTTTTATGATTCTCCAAAGTGGCCTTTTCAGGCCCCCTGAGCTCGCGTGGTGGATTACGGCCCACTCCCTCTCACCGAGAGAACCAGAGAGTCCCAGAAGTGGGAACATTGAAGGTTGATTATTATGCTATCCTTTTTAGGAAACTCAATCGTCTCTTTGTCTTTAAATACAAAAGTGTCATAACCTCTTGGCCTCCAGTGCACAGTGCCCACCTCATTAAGTTCGTGATCGACTCATAAGCCGAATGGCCGATTGTTTTAGCTAATATATTTAAATGACGCCTGATTGTCATCGAGTCGTGGTTCGTGACGAGAGGTTATTGGATTGTGGTAGGTTAATATTATTTAAGCGACAGATATCTGAAGGGTTATTCCCGTAATTATTATTATTATTCATCTTTATTTATTCAGACTACAGTCTATAGTGTTAGTAACAAAAAATAACTTAGCCTATGTTAGTAGTTAATAACTAAAACAGAACGGGTCCGGTTTGTAAGCGCCCACACTAGCGGGCTATCTGCCCGGGCGGCTATTGATTGCAAGATAGTGTTGGGACTGCCACGCAGCCTCCGGAGTAGCGAGGCAGGTTTCTTACGCCACAGTGCATCAAATCCGTCAGTGCGTGCAAACATTGCCGAGGCACTACAGAAGCGCGGCAATCGCAACAATACCCTGAATGCGTTATTATAATGGATACGCAAAGCATTGTAAGCCTTTTGGGTATATGTGAACCACAGGGCTCCCGAGTACAATGCTGTACAGTATGCCTTAAAAAGGGTTATTTTCTGTACATCGAGAAAATCTGCGGGCTAGTATATTTGCCCTAACTGACAATGCTCTCCCTCTCTAGATCCATTAAATAAGTTCAAAATCTAGACGCAGTCTCATCTCGGCGACAATCCATGTCAAAGCCTTGTCAAAAATGAAGGGAAATTTGACGTATATTTGACAGATTGAGACTGAGCTCAGACTGTGAACGTTTTTACGAGAATTACCCCTTTGTGTGTGTCCTGAGCTGATCAAAAACTTTGTCTGTGGCGATCAAAATAGTTTTTAATCGTAAGCGCTTGATTTAAGGTACCACTAGTCGATATTTTTTCCATACAAATTTCGGGAGAGTATTGCTCCACTGTTTGACATTTTGTATCCAAAGTTAAACATGATATCGTTTTGTCTTATTATTAATGTTGTTTGCATGGATACAGAATAGTATAATAAAAAGCTATTAAAAAGTTATGAGCCAACAAAGATTCGTTTTTCTTGCTATTTTTAACGTAACTTTGGGTGTGAACAAGTAATAAAAGACCTGTTAAATCTTCAAAACCAAGTCCATACCGACAACGCTAAGTTATCAAAGAGTTTAATAAACTTTATTTGTAATTGATTTATGCAGTGGTTTTTCATAAAACTCGATTTTCCGAAGCACTTTTCGATTTTTTTTACGCGCCTATCAGTTCGGAATAGTGTTTCTGTGCGTAAGAACTAGACGTTGTTCGTGTAGACTATCGCCTAACTGCTCATCACTGATATCATCGGATACGAAGCCAGATGAGACAGCGTGCTTTTTGGCCATGACCACCAGTCAGTTCGAGCTCGCGACTAGTTCACTCTTAAGTAGAAAGTTTCTAGTTGTCACATAGACAAATACACAAATAGACCTTGGCTTCTGCTAATTCACATGACCACTTAACGATTCCTTACTTCAAAACCACGTCAATTCCTTAATCACGACATCTGCTATTAACGTATTCTCTATGACACAATGGCGTGGTTTGAACTGTCAAAATACATGTTGTCCGTACGGTTGACATTTCGATTCCTTGCCGATAACAAGACACGATAATGACTTGGTTTGCACGTAATAAGATTTCGCGGGGAATAATACAGAATTGGGGCCCTTGTCGTTTTATGTTTGTCAGGGAGATAAAGCCTCGTAATGGCTTTATCACCCTGAGGGACATAAAACGACAAGGTCACACTGACAGTCAACAATACAACTTGAAAATACCAAATTTACCTAACTTAACTTACCGTGAATCTATGTTCTTCTCACGCTAAGAATCTGCGTTCTTCTAACAATCTTCTGCTCTGTCCTTCTCATACTTCTGACTTTGTTCATTCTTCTTTTCATATTCAGTCCATTCTACTTTGGAATGCGCTTCCTCTTGTTATCAGGACGGCCACCAGTCGGTATGCATTTAAGTGGAAATTGCAGAGTTATTTTCTAAACAACTAGCGTAGTCATCTCAACACCTCTCTCCCTTGTATATATATATTTATATACATATTATAAGTATATATTATAATGTGTATTTGTATTTATTTATTTGTTTATTTCAGGCGACGCAGGCCCATACAAAAATACCTTAACCTAAACAAACCCATCCATTTATAAACCTATTTATGTATTTGTGTACCTAATTTTAATGTTTTTTTTTTTATCATTGGTCCTCTCAACCAAAGCTCCTACGGTATGCACCTACCATCTAATCTCTTCACCACCCTTGGTTGACTGGTAGAGAATGCCTAAGGCATTAAGTCCGCCTTTGTGTGCAAAATAAATAAAATAACTTGGACTTAATTAGAATCGCCAACTTGCTGTGATCAATGCTTGTGCCGTCTCTGTATGACAGGGGTCTTGTCTTGCAGTGGAGAAAATTTAGGTCATTTGCGGCCTTATTATAAAACAAGGTTTATCTTTAGACCCAGGTTTAAACCATCGAGCCATTTTTAAATTTTGAACACTATTCTGACAACTGTAAAGTTCTTAATGCAAAATTGACAACTTAGACTCTGGTTTAACGTCAGTTTTTGTAATAAGAACTTTAGCTTCGTCGGATTATAGTTCGAAATTTAAAAATAGCTGGATGGTTTAAACCTTGGTCTAAAGATAAATCTTGTTTTGTAATAAGGCCGATAGTGTTTATGATATTATGTCATACTTATTAGGTTAACAAGGTGATTAATAAAGTACCTTATATTCTGTAGTTCTGTATTGTCGTAAGAGATGAAATAAAACCGATCAAGTGGGACACGTTAATGTCAAAAGTAGTAGATATGGATGACTCTGTATGGATGCTAGGGGGGGGACGCAAGGGTAGGCAATGCCCATTCTATAAACTTCTTTGCCCACTAAAAGAAAAAAAAATTGAAATTAGTATCAAATACGTAATTCTACGGAGAGCTCTAATAAAGAACAAACTTCTGAGTCAATGCAATAAAAAATAAGGCCACTTATATGCGACATATTTTGACATTCGCTAATAAATTAATAAGATCTCTCATTAAATGACTGTGGTTAGTTCAGCTGGAACGCTAGCCCTTAGGCGACGCCAAAGGTGAAGGATTCATTTAAAACTGTCTACATAGTTTTTTGAATCACAAAAAAATTAAACTTGGAACACTTCTTGTATTTTAAAATACGTTTATAATTTTTAGGAGGTATTGCAGCTACTCTTAACTAGGTTAGGCACCTGTATTCTAATGACTGGAGACGTGTGAATGAGGTTACTAATAAACGCATATTATCTTATTGCATCTTTTATGCTCACACATGGACCCTTACACATAATATTATTAGATAAGATAAGCAGAAATAACTTGTAAAAAAATAACGCGTAAGTAATTAAGATAAAAAAATATAAATAGCCTATTAGCCCACAATTAGCCTATAAATACATTAAGACGTGTTTGGAGCCTCCCTTTAGGCAAACAATGCCGGTGTTAGGAGTATACTCCATTAGTAGTATAGTTTCTGCGTACCCCCCAAGGGAATAAGGCGTGAGTTTACTGTCGAGGGAACCTGTTATGAACAACATTATGCGTATCCTACCCATCTGACCAAAAAAACAAACATCTGTTAAGTAAACAAATGTTGTGTAACAGAATTCAAATCACTAGAAACACAAATGAACAAAAATAAATGTTAATTATTGTTCTCAAATTGTTTTCGTTCTTATTAATTTAACCGACATCAAAGAAAATCGTTTGTTTGAATTTTTGAATGCCAATTAAAAAATGAATTATTATCAAGGTCTTTAGTGTGAAGGCCGCCTTATATTACGCAGTTGAATGACGTCATCATCGTTAATAATGTTTAGCACGCAGATACTACTTAGTAATTTCGTTCGTAATCTCACAGCCCGGCTAGCTCAGTCGGTAGAGCATGAGACTCTTAATCTCAGGGTCGTGGGTTCGAGCCCCACGTTGGGCGAAATCTTTTTGCGACAGCAATTGACATTGTTATCTTTTCTTTGTTATTTTTCGCAGTTTTTCTACAAATTTTACTTTAAAAAAAGGAGTTAATTTATATAATTTCAGATTCTTACCTGCTATTTTTCTTTCTCTCATCTTCCTCCATAGTTGTTCAGCTTTCCTCATAGGCCAGTTCTCGACCTTGGCGCTGAAACTTCTGAAGAACTTGTACTCCTTGAAGTGGGACATTCTTCTCTCCATCTTGCTTGGGGTATGCCCCGCTGGGGGCGGCGAAGGCGCTTTAGGCGTAGTCGACGGAGATGGCTCCGTATTTTTTTCAATTTTGTTTTCAACTTTATTTTCAATTTTATTTTCAATTTTATTTTCCATTTTATTTTCTATATTCAACTTTTGCAATTCTAATTTCAACAATTTAAATTCGGATTAAATTTTTTGGTCCCGAATTCAAAATTTAAACTTCCATTTAATCATCAACTTATCTTTTAATTCTATTGATTCCATTTTCAAATATAGTTATTTTACATTAACAATTTTTTAGGAAAATATTGATTTAAGTCTACATAATTTTCTAATTCCACTTATTTGAATTCACTTGTATTAAGTAACTTCACTTAAACACGATTTAACTTTAACTAATTTAAAACACTTCGCTGGACTAGTTTCCAATTTCGTCAAGTGTTTTCGTTAATTAACCTGAAACAAATACAGAGCAAAGTTTATTCATTAACTCAGTTAATGTTGGAGTTAATGCCTTTAAATTGGTGAAATTAAACAGTGAAAATACCTAGTTTATGGAAACAGTAGTTAAAAGGAACGGTTAATGATTATAAATTGGTTTATGTTTTTAATTTTAAAGGCAATAGTTCCCCACTTACAGTATAGGTTTAATTGTAGGCCATAAAATCAACTGACAAAACGTCTGTACAACTAAAAAGTGAAAAATAAAAACTTTTACAAAAAAAAAACACTATAAAATGAAAAATAACTTTAATTTTGGAAGTCGGCGTCAAAAAACGAAAATGCGGAACCAACGACACCGACTTCCGAAATTAGTTATTTTTCACTATGTAGTTTTTTTTTGGAAGTCGGTTGTTTTTTTTTTTAAGGTTTTATTTTTCACTTTTTAGTTGTACAGACGCCAGTACACCAATCTACTAAGTCAAATTTCTTTAATAGATTTTCAACCTTATCGCTTCAGCATGAGCTTCAATGTTGATTGGGAAAATTTGACAGTTTCGGGTAGCTTGCTGTGCTGGCGTCTATATCTACCCCCACACAAATTGACACATACCCTTTCAAACCCTAATGTCAACTGCTCATCACATGTTACAAAATATTGCTTTTCCCTATGCTGGTACGTTAATTGTTGAGGAGTTCTCCCGGTAAGTACCAGGAGAACTCCTCAACAATCACTCACCATACGCATTGTAACGAGCATAGATTGCTTAGCAACCGTATTAAAGTAACCGAATCGCAACCCGTGAAATATTTATCATTGAGTAGTTCCGATGGCCATCTGTGGTCTTCATCATCAGCTCCACTTTACCAAACAATGATTTCCGAGAGCAAATGTTCAAGTTACTTAAAAAAATACCCAAATCGCTATAGGTTTGCCTATAAAATTTGAGGGTTTCCCTGGATTTCCATAGCATCCTCTCATCAGATTCCAACTTGATGACAATGGGACCACCTCGAAAGTGTACCCTTTCATCCAAAAATTAAAATAGGTCCACAATTGACGGAGAAATCGGTGAACATACATAAAAAACATACTGTATAAAGTCGAACATATAATAAGTTTTTGGAAGTCGGTTAAAAAGACACAAGTGTACGTAATTACGTGTCTGATGACATGACGGTAAACCACCACTGTTTAAGGTCAAGTTATAATTATAAATGACTGCCTTGGCCGCTGATGGTGGTCAGTGGTCACAACACAATTCACATACCTAGGTATTTAGTTTCATATCATATTTAATATGCTGGAGGGGCCCATGGCTAAATAATAACAACGTCAATCGTTACGGGTAGTCAGAAGCCCGAAAGTCTGACAAGCAGTCTTACCAAGGGGTATCGTATTACCCAGTAACTGGGTTGTGGAGGTCAGATAGGCATTCGCTCCATGTGAAATACTGGTGTTCTGCTGCAACCGGTTAGACTGGAAGCCGACCCCAACATAGTTGGGAAAAGGCTAGGCAGATGATGATGATCGTATTTAATATGCATGTAACTTCATCAATGTACAAGTGCTAGGTTCGTTTCCCAGGTCGGGACAAGTGTTACCTATTAGTCTATAGGCTTTTCTATTAAGAATTTCTCAGGAGCAGTATGGAGTCCAGTTGACGACAATAGGCTTCTCTCCATAAGGACACAAACGACCTTTGTTTAAGTTATTGCTAGGTCACTGTAAATTTTAAAAAATCTTTCGTCAAATTATAACTTCGTCAAAGGTGTTTTTTTTTTCATAAGCAACTTTAGTTTTATCTTTAGTTGACAACAAAATGGACATTTTAAAGTATTCGGCGCTCCTTTTACATGATCCAGTAACTGTGTCATTGTATGCTTAATTAATTTTTGTATTAAAATTCATCACGAATCGTTTCGTAATTGCGACACAGCTGGGCTGTCAATTACCTACACAAAGAGATTTATTACAAAATTGAATAATGATACAATGATTGCTCATGTAAATGGAGATTTTCTGTTTTAAAAATAGGCTATTCAAGTAAATTGTAGGCCTACCATTATTACATCATGAAGTGTTACGATCCTTTAAGAGTAAACTAGTCGCGAGCTCGAACTCACTGACTTCATGTTGACAGAGCTGATTATCAGTGATGAACAGTGATGACCAGTTAGACGTTAATCTACACGCACAACGTCTAGTTCTCACGCACAGAAACACCGTTCCGAACAGATAGGCGCGTAAAAATATTCAAAAGTGCTTTGGAAAATCGAGTTTTATGAAAAAACCAGTGCATATATCAATTATAAATAAAGTTTATTGAACTTTTCGATAACTGAGTTTTGTCGGTACGGACTTGGATTTGAAGATTTTATAGTTCTTTTATTACTTATTTACACCCAAATTTACGTTAAAAATAGCAAGAAAAACGAATCTTTAATGGTTTTTTATTTTACTATTCTGTTTCCATACAAACACAATTAATAATAAATCAAAACGATATCATGATGATGATGATGATGATCATGTTTAACTTTGGGTGCAAAATGTCAAACAGTGGAGTAATACTCTCCCGAAATTTGTACGGAAAAAATATCGACTAGTGGCACCTTAAGGGGCTTACAGGACCTAAACGCAAAAAAGCGCAAGTTTTAGAATGATCGATTACAGTAAACAAAATCAGAAAAATATACAATGATATTCTTCAGGATGTTATGCTAGTTAGATACTGTGTTGAAAACATAATACAACTAATTTGATACGATAGAAAAAAATCATGAAGATACCTCTAGTCTAAAAACTTTCTTTTTACATCAAAAACCATAAAAAAATCTGATTTTTTGTCAGATTATTCTACAATTAACATACTGTGGCGTCACGTATAGTGCATTTGTGAACGCACCTTAGAATACTTGGTGTCGCCTGTTTTGTTAGAGAGAAGTATTTATAAATTAATCAGGAACGCACCCCTGTTAAGTGGCAACACGTATATACGATCTAGGGCGCTAACCATAGCGTTCCCTAAGTAACAACCCTCTCTTGCTTGCCAACCGTCACGGGACACGGACTAGATTAGTTTATCTTGTCCCCACTAGTTTTAATTAGTTATATTATGTGCTAGATAATAATAATATAAATAATAATATTATAAATGTGCCCCTCCGTACCTCGGAAAGCACGTTAAGCCGTTGGTCCCGGCTGTCATTCGTGGATCTTTGACAGTCGTTACGGGTAGTCAGAAGCCCGAAAGTTTGACAACCAGTCTTACCAAGGGGTATCGTATTACCCAGTAACTGGGTTGTGGAGGTCAGATAGGCAGTCGCTCCATGTAAAATACTGGTATTCAGCTGCATCCGGTTAGACTGGAAGCCGACCCCAACATAGTTGGGAAAAGGCTAGGCAGATGATGATTATGTGCTAAATAGTTAGTGTATCGTAACTGTGAATTATAATACGTGTGGCTATTACAATATTAACTGCAAGTTGGAGTTTCACTTCCGATCTTCGACCACAACTTCACCTCCAATACGCGTAAGAGAAGACAGGTAGACCACCTTCTACCTATGTCTCCAAAATACTAAAACACTAGTGTTTTTATTTTTTTGTCCAAAGAAGATTTTTTGTAACTAAATAATTGCTTCTTTTGCAATAAATTACCAGGGATGTGTCATCGCGCTTCTTTTTCTTTTCTATGCAGTCCGACAGTGACCGAGCTTTAGGTCATGCAAGCCCCTTAATAAAGATGGGTTGGCGGCTCTGGACAAAGAGAGGTCGAAGGAGAGCCTACTGGGCCTTTGACCAGCAGTGAGACCAGAAAAAAAAAAAAAAAAAACTGACTAAAAACTGGCCAAGTGCGAGTCGGACTCGCACACGAAGGGTTCTGTACCACAAGGCAAAAACGCCGAAAAACATGTTTGTTGTATGGGAGCCCCCCTTAAATATTTATTTTAAAATACAAATGAGTATTTTCTGAATATTTCAAGTGCCTACCTGCTGCCATTTTTGATATCGAGCAAAAAAGGGCAAAAAAATCGCGTTTGTTGTATGGGAGCCCCCCTTAAATATTTATTATATTTTGTTTTTAGTATTTTTTGTTATAGCGGCAACAGAAATACATAATTTGTGAAAATTTCAACTGTCTAGCTATCGCGGTTCTTGAGATACAGCCTGGTGACAGACAGACAGACGGACAGACGAACAGACGGACAGACAGCGAAGTCTTAGTAATAGGGTTCCGTTTTTACCCTTAGGGTACGGAACCCTAAAAAAAAAAAAAATTATGAAAAAAAATAGTCAACTGAGTCAATTTAGAATTTCTTTAATTCTGAGGGACTAAGTGTGTATGTGTGTGTTAGTGTATTAAGGTATTGATTTTAACCTTTTAGTCCGTGAAAGTTACCCCCTAAAACTTTGAGATTTTGTTATAATATTTAAGTTGGAGAGAGGATTTGGAATCAATTATTAATTTATTTACTAGCTTTTTCCCGCGGCTTCGCTCGCGTTACACTCTAGACTCACAAAATGTATGTAATGAAAGAATAAAATATGAATGAATACTTATATGTAATAAAAAATGTAATGTATTATATTTAAAAAAAAATAACGCAATACTAAAGTTTCTAATAATATAATTCAATCATGATTCGAAAGACACGCAGCGCCATCTAGCGTCCTAAAACAATTGTAACCGTCGAAAGTTATTGTTCTTTTCCGCGGGACTAGTACCTACCTTTTTGGATGAAAGGTACCTATGTCCATTTCTGTGCCCCTGACAACGTATATGCAAAATTTCATGATGATCGGTTTAGTGGTTTAGGCGTGAAAAGGTAACAAGCAAACTTACCTACTTTCGCATTTATAACATTACTAACTTCCACTCGCGGCTTCGCCCGCAAGGTATGTCGATAAAACTATCCTATGGCCTTCCCCAGGATGCAATCTATATCTCTGCCAAATTTTATCGAAATCCGTTCAGCGGTTTAGGCGTGAAAAGGTAACATACAGACAGACAGACAGAGTTACTTTCGAATTCATAATAATATTATAAATAGAATGGATAATATGATAGGATAAATGGCTTATCAAATCTGAGTACACTGTTACTTTAAAATTTGTACAAAACACACAAATTTACGAGTATAAGCGCCATATTACATATACTACGGTTACTACGGTTTTGTGTCGGGGAGAGTTTTTAAGTTTTTTTTTGCATGATATAATTTATATATAATACAGAAAAGCACAACATGTTCTACATTATGCGCAGATAAATAGTAAAAGTAAATAAATGACAGACATAAAATGGCTCAGGAAAAAAGTAAAGTTATCTTCTTTATCTTCCAAAGTAATCTTAATCACAAAGATATTCAAACCTTGGCCTTTAAAAACCAAGGCCAAGGTTTTTAAAAACCTTTATTATAGCCTCGACCTTAACAAACAGGCTCTAGAACTAAACTCCCCGCTTCTGTGCGTCCTTGAAATGAATTGGTAAAATTTTCACGTTTCTAATTCCAAAAATTATAAATGACAAGCGAGCTATTTGTCTTCGTTGTCAACCTCTGTTAACTCCTCAAGCGTCAAGTGTACACCAAGTGTACAAAAGATATAAGTACGCAGGACCGTCGGATATAATTGAAGTTTAGTAAGAGAACGATGGATGTTGTCGACTGAAATTTAATTTGATAAATGAGCTGTTTGTTTTCTATGAATAAAATTAAATTTTACTCGAGAACATCTATCGGTTTATTACTAAACTTCAACTGTATCCGACGATCCTGCATACTTATCTATTTTGTGGACTGTACATAAGAGAAGGTGCTCGAAACGTCAACGGTACATCAAGTGTACACAACTATTATCATTGTGAAAACAATGACATCACTGCTTCCATTCAACTACTCCGACGCGTGGGGTGTTTTGACAGGTACGAGTAGGCGGGCAAACGTGTGAGAGATTAAATAACTCCGGGGTTGAGTTTTGAGAAATTCTTGCTTTCTGCGAGACACAATAGGGGAGCGCCCTTCATCATCGTCTTCAACCACAGCCCGATTCACCCATCGCTGGGCATAGGACTCTCTTTTCTTATCTTCTTCTCTCTTTGCTCTTTTCTCTTGCCGCGTGAGCAGTGGTCCATGACATGCTCCCTTGTTAATTAATTGCCAATTTACGGTTGCGAACTGTTGCGAAGCATTTACGAACTATTATCTGAACACTACGAAAAGTGCGTGTTTGTGCTGTGAAAGGCGTCTGTGCTACCTTTCGTGCGTTGCTCCTGATCCAGCAAAGTCGAACCTTCTGCCGGCCGACGTGGAGGATTGATGGTGAATCTACAGGTCAGTGGTGTTGCATTTTCCTGCCAAATTCCTTTGTCCATGTACAATTCGTGTCGTATTTTACAAGGTCAGACCTACCCACGTACTTTTCACCCCCGCATTATACAGTCCACTATTTAATTGAACCAGCTCCCTGCGTCGGGGATAAACGCAAAGAATTTAATATTTCCGCCCAAGTATTTGGTGTTAGGCGCCACCATTTATTTTTGGTCACGCTCCACGCTCCTACCAGTCTCATCCATTTTACCAGGGATAGCAACAATATCGTCCGCCCATCTCGCGTCACTGCGCCTTACCACAAAGCCAGTTCTCGCAATTAAAAATGTACAAAATCTAGTCCCAATCTCATCTCAGCGACAATAAATGTTAAATTTTTACAGACTGAGACTGATCAAGACTGTGAACGTTCTTAAAATTACGAGAATTGCCCCTCTGGTGTCCTGCCCAACTCCGTTTGAGTTCCGTAATCCGTGTTCCGATATCGAAGACCTTCGTACGAAGTTACGAACTCGGTCTATTAGTCTTATGCTAAGCATAGAACGCTCCAAGGCTCTATATGCAACTCTCAGCGTGAACACAGCCTCCTGCGTGAGTGTCCACATCTCAGCACCAGTACGACCGTACGAGGTGCACCCAAAGGATCAGGGCGATCCTCGTACGGTCGTATAGCCTGTACCGCTCCGATTTATTTGTTGTGTGACACGGTCGTCAGTTGTTATATGAATCACGATGGAAGCTTATTGGCAAACACGTTTTTTTTACGGCCCGGTATGAACCTACCGTAAAGAAATCGTGCCGAGTACAAAGAGCCTTGTATATGTAATATTTCATCTTCCAAAGGTTTATGATTAATATGAAAATTAATTTCCGTACAAAGCGAAATATTGAAATGGTTCCAATCCAACATGAAAACCTCAATTTGTTTTGAATCGATTGGGGATTTAGCTGACTTCCGATTTAATTCGACTTGAAGCCCTTTTAAATACAATACGGGTTCCATTTTGTAAAAGATTTTAGGGACTGAGCAGGCTTTCGTTCACGTCAACCACCATCATCATCTGCCTAGCCTTTTCCCAACTATGTTGGGGTCGGCTTCACGTCAACCATTTAAGATAATTTTTATGCTGTGTGCGATCTTTTGAATTTTGATCACTGCTATGCTATTTTTAATTTCGCTTTTGTGAATATTTGTAATTCAAAAGACCCAGTTTTTTGGAACAGCCGATTAAACTGTTTTATTTTTTGCAGATTTTTCTGAGGTTGTATTGCTGCTCAAGTTTAACACTCTCACCGCCATACACATTTAAGGTTTTTCTAGAACATCAGGCCGTGTGGGCGGCGCGCGGGTCATGCAATGTCTTTTACACCACGCCATGCTAGATTTTGTGTAACTTTTGCACCACGCCACGTGGGCCGCCGGCGGGACACGTCGTTAAGTTTACCAGCAGGCCGTGTGGTCCGCTGTGATCCCACGAATTCATTTATTTTTATAGAGCTTGGCTTGCTAGATAAGGATTCGATATCGCCTGCTTTAAATTGTTGAGTGAAAGAGCTACCAATGAAAAAAAAATCGATGAAAATCGGACTATATTTATAGATTTATAAGGTTCAAAGTCGAGTATGTAAAACTAGCTTAATAAGTCATTTTTATTGAGTATCTTGTCACAAAGAAAAATGAAATCAAACAAATATTATATGAAAATATAATAGAAAATTAAGCTTTAATTTCTATTTACGAAACTGTGAATTTCTCCGTAACATTGACCACAATCACTAGGTTGAGTCGGGCATTTTAGACACATGGTATTCACTTTTTTGTTCGGTTTCTGGCCTCCTTTGCAGATAGTCCAGCAGCTCGGTTCCTCTCATAATGGTTCCTCACATAAAGTCAGACTGCGTCTGCGTGTACGCTGATGATGCCTCCCGGGGCTCGGTTCAGAGGTATACCATCGTCAGAAGATAAACATGATTCACTGTCCACAGTCCATTCAGACACGGATCGATCGTAAAATGACGGTGGTTGATAATCAGAATCACTAGAATTCGACATTTTCTAAACACGCGCGCGTAGTCTGTGCGAAATTGGCGCGAAAAACCTTTACAGCAGGCCATGTGGGCGGCGCGCGTGCAACCGACCTAATTACACGTATGGCCTGCCCTTACAAATATTTACAAGTTACAACAAGTACTATTGTCATAGAATTTGGCGCGCTAGTTGTGGTACGCAGGCAGCCCACATGGCCTGTCAGTAAAAATTAAAAAATCTATAGTGGCTTGCTGCACTGAAATTTATGTGGGCGGCAGGCGGACCACGTGGCGGTGAGAGTGATATGTATAGATGTGAATAGCAGTGTTTGAGTTGCTGAAGACTCTAAGTTTTTCCTAAACTAGACCGACGGCGATCGTCATCATCTCATAGATATCTAGTTGTCATGACGTCTGACACAGTGCCAAAACACTCCATAACATTTCAGCTGTGTCATAAATCTGAATCAATCACAGGCAGGTAACGTTTTCGTTTGTCTATATCTATCTCATCATCTGCCTAGCCTTTTCCCAACTATGTTGGAGTCGGCTTCCAGTCTAACCGAATGCAGCTGAATACCAGTATTTTACATGGAGAGACTGCCTATCTGACCTCCACAACCCAGTTACGTCCAGTGAGTAATTGTACATCCCCGTTACTGGGTAATACGATACCCCTTGGTAAGACTGGTTGTCAAACTTTCAGGCTTCTGACTACCCGTAACGACTGTCAAAGATCCAGGAATGATAAATGATTTTATTTTTGTAAGTAGGTTTGTAGAGAAACACTTTTACACGTCAATCTTGTTTTGTTTTTTTAACTAGATGAGGTCGGTGTTTCCTATCTGACTACTCTGAGAAGAAAGGCCGAAACAAACTCAGAGGTCACAGTCTCTTTTAAAGTCCAGACATAATCTTGGTCTGGTTATATGAAGACCATGTAGATCGATGTCTGAGATGGTCTTTTGAGGAAAGAATCACACAGATTGAGAGGACCTGTCCAGTCAGTGCAAGCATTTGTCAGAAATCGTGCAGCTCAACTCAAAACCTTTTTGACAGTGCGTATCAGTCCTTTTTGACCTGACACCACTAGGACAGACTAAAGTGCTATAACTTTGCGAATACTTGGTGTACACTGTTTTTTTTATACTATTAAAATGATCCTGAACACAGTTTCTTTAGTTTCGTTTCGCCCCTGGATCTGCCAAACAGGAAATGAGAAATCAACCGAGGAAAGCGTCAGGTCGATAACGACCGATACCGCACTAAAAGTGTTTTTCAAATAAACTTGCGATAAATGTCATTCCACCACCCTGTACCAAAAAGTCCAAATAACTTACGATAGATATCGTTCGTCATACAAAGCTGTCGCTAACATTGCATCTGTTGAGTTTCATAATACCAAACACGGAGTAAGTCAATGTTTTGATCGTGTTACCGACACTGCCCATACATTTTTTTCGTATGGTTTGGAAATATTGGGATACATTAGTAGAAGGAGGTGAACAAACTTTATCGCAAGTTTATTTGAAATGAATTTTAGAAAGTACTTTTTTATAGTGATGGGACAGACAAAAATATAGGGTTACCGCAAATAAAAAAAAAATTATAAGAAATAAAAAGTGTGTATTTAGCAAATCACTAAGCTAGACAGGAATAGTAAACTAATTTGGTACGTGTCTTTCTTCGCAAAGAGATTGATTGCATTTGTTGCAAAATGTTTAAATTTTTTTAACTTTCTTTTTTACTTCTTTGCACTCTATTGTCTGTCGTAGCTTTTCATAGCTCCATGCACAATTTCTTCTCTTAGGAGCTTTTCCGTTGCGCCATACTTAAACACCTGTCGATAAAATAACGACACGCCACGTACTGTCTTGTAGAGAGCACAACACTGACTGGCGGCTCGACGCTTGCGCACGCGCTCCGTGCGGCATCAGGTCGGCAACGGTCGTATACCACAATAGGCCCGCCGCCGCAGGGACCGGCTATTTTTCACCTTCAGTGCGATGGTGGTCGAAAAGGGCCCGCCACGATGTTTTAATGCCAAATACTAACATTTGTAACCACGAGCCGAAATCTATATTTGTTTCTGTCGAACTCCTACAAATACCGAAGATAATCATTCCGCACCAGCGAGAAAGATATAGTTTTGACCGTGCGCACCAGCGCTGGCTCTGTATCGGGCCAATTTTGTGTGATCCGCAGTGAAAGTGTTAATAAAATGACCCACATCGTCTTCACATTCACAATAAATAATACTTTACAAAGTAAGCAAATGTCATTGTTTATAAAAACTGGCCAAGGGCGACTCGGACTCGCACACGAAGGGTTCCGTACCACAAGGCAAAAACGCCGAAAAAAACATGTTTGTTGTATGGGAGCCCCCTCAAGTATTTATTTTATTTTAATTTTATTATTAAAGTTAAAATACAACTGAGTATTTTGTGAATATTTCAAGTGCCTACCAGTTGGCACTTTTGATATCGAGCAAAAAAGGGCAAAAAAATCGCGTTTGTTGTATGGGAGCCCCCTTAAGTATTTATTTTATTTTTAGTATTTTGTTGTTATAGCGGCAACAGAAATACATAATTTGTGAAAATTTCAACTGTCTAGCTATCGCGGTTCTTGAGATTCAGCCTAGTGACAGACAGACGGATAGACGGACTGACGGACTGACAGCGAAGTCTTAGTAATAAGGTTCCGTTTTTACCCTTTGGGTACGGAACCCTAAAAAATTAAATAATGTCAATGTGTATATAAAAAAATATATTCAAAATGCAGAAATTGGAAGCAGCTCAGCCTTTGACAGCCGAGACAAATAGCTTAACGTGCTTTCCGAGGCACGGAGGGGTCTTGGTATGTAAAGATGGTCATCCATACACCGGCCAACCGCGGCAAGCGTAGCTTAACCTGATCGATCGACCCGTGTGACTGTTATTACTTAGCCACAGGCCCCTCTTCGTCCTCATAGCCATATTATAAATTAAAGTCACCTTTGGATTCTGCCTGTTCCATACATATGATTAATTAACTCGCTGACCCGGCAAACGTTGTTTTGCCATATCAATTATTTGTAACTGCTCGGCGCTATTTCGTTTGCGTGGTGTCCTACCCTACCCTACCCATACTCCACTCCTACCCTTTTTTTTTTTTTTTTTTTTTGTCGCTGAGTAATGACATTACGCATCTCCGCTCGTCGGGGGACGAGACGGAGTATGTGGGACTCCCTGCCAGAGTGGCAGTATACCCACTAAAACTCAGCGGTGTTCCCTCATCGCCTTGATGGGGGGGTCATGCTCAGCCTTTGCGTCCACAACCCCCCCGGCGCATGCCCGCCTATCTGGCGGGCCCCGCATGTCCCCCCGGCTGGGGGGCTACGGGAATGGCCGGGAACACCTGGCCGTTCCCGTCCGGCACTCGTGGAAGCCTATTCAATACAGGCGAGGGTGCCCCCGCACCCGTCGCCTGCTGGCTTCCACCTGGCAGGAGTCGGAGATGATTGTCATACTGACGTCTTCTTCGACCCCTCCTCCGCCTTCGGAGCGGCGCCGCGAGAGGGTCTTCCTCCCGCGCGCGCTCCGCCGCCTCCTTCTGGGACATGACGTGTTCGCAGAAGGAGGCGACTGCCGCCCAGGACCCCTCATCCCCCAGCATGGCGTTGACCAAGCCGGGGAGCGAGAGGTCCATTCCGATCGCCACGGTGAGACTGCGGCGCGGCCCGGACCACGACGGGCACACCTCGAGAGTGTGCTGCGCCGTGTCCTCCGCCGCGACTCCACTCCTACCCTACTCCTACCTACTTCTAACCTACTCCTACCCTACTCCTAACTTCATATGTGTATGTGCGTCCGCATTGTTCTTTTCATTTACGCAACGAATTTTGATGCGGTTTTAACCATTATTTAGAGAATTTTATACCGGAAGGTGTAGCATACTAATATTATAAAGGCGTGAGTCTGTGAGTGTGTGTGTGTTTATATGTTTGTTACTTCTTCACGCTCAAACAGCTGGACCAATTTTGATAAAATTTTGTATGGAGGTAACTGACACCCTGGATTAACATATAGGCTACTTTTTATCCCGATATTCGCACGGGATCGATATTTACGCGAGTGAAACCGCGGGGCGCAGCTATTTTGTATAATAAATTTATATTAAACTTACAATAAAAAATCTCTATGTTTTGCCAAGTGGCAAAAACTGTTCGAAGGAGGGGCGGACGCTATTTTTGGTCATAGATATTGAACATTAATTAATAAAAATATGTTTAAAAAAATACTCGTCTATTTGGGTTTCTTTAACCTTTTAACCGCTTCTATCGCATTTATGCGACATAATTTCCGTGCTCCTACCGCTCGTGTCGTATTTCTGCGACAGAGAACATGCATGATTTTTTCGTTCTATTCAACAATTGCTCCTCCTTATTTGTTGTAGATATTATTTTATCAATTTAGGTATTCAGCTACATTCGGTTTGACTGGAAGCCGACCCCAACATGGTTGGGAAAAGGCTAGGCAGATGATGATGATTATTTTGTCGATTTGTAGCCGCGCGCTAGGGGCACGGCAATTGATATTTAGCCAAGCGCTTAAAGGGTTAAACTTTGAACTGTAACCTAAATTATCATGCAGGGTCCATAAATTAGTTCGTAGCACGTCATTAGACCAGACCCTCCTTAGGGTCAAATCACACCGAGATGGCAGCGAAGCGGCGAGCAGTTTCAGTGTCATATAATTTTAAACTTTATATTCATTACTATAATACATAGTATCACTTGAGAAACTTGAGTCGTCGGAGTGCTCGCGGCGCCGCGGGCGGCCGCGCGCCTTTTCATGTTTCTCAAGCGATACTATGTGTTATAGTAATGACGATAAAGTTTAAAATTATATGACACTGAAACTGCTCGCCGCTTCGCTGCCATCTCGGTGTGATTTGAGCCTTAAGGCGTGGTCTGCACGCACCGACTAGCTTTAATTTTACTCCCTTCACTCATCTTCGCAAAGCTTGTCCAAATTTACATACCACTGAAACTGTTTCTGTTTTGTGTGTTTGGGCCTCATTATCATGCAAAAGGTTAGTTTAGTAGTAAGGTTAGTTTGCTTTGAAGGTCAAAGGTTTACCTAATTTTGTAGTTTAGAATTTTTTATCTGAATCTTAAAAATATTATTATTTGTGTTCTATGCAGTACTTAGTCATTAATATGGTAGTTTTAAAAGTAGAAAATAAAATGAATATGGAAAACATTCGGCACACCAGTAGTTTTTACTCTGACTGTACTTTAAGGTGTGCTCAGGTACGTAATATCTACAAACATAGCCAATCATATGTGCAAACGGGAGCGACCCTGATTTTGCTGTCTTTTGCAATGTTATTGTTAATCGGTTGAAGGAAACTCAACGAGCCACAATAGAAGTTGATTATTACGCCTGGGGACGTTAAGTGTCCCTCAAAGTGTCAAAATGGCCGAAAATGCAACTGACATGTTAGTTCACATGTCAGTTAATCTGTATTCGATGACATTTGCTTTTTCATTCATAGTTGGAAAAGATTTGAAACGCTAAAATATTGGCAAGTGACTTTCTAATACTTTAGTTTTTTACATACTTCATTTTTAAATCTTTGAACCTCTGTCTTAGGGTCCAGTTAAGAAGAACACCGCAAGAATCAAGGAGTGTTGTTTTTTTTTATTTAGACCTCGTGACAAAACCGGCACCTAGAACCAAAAACTCGGAGACATGCGACATCTCGTAATCCGCACTGGGCCCGCATGGTGGATTACGGCCCACTCCCTCTCACAAAGAGGAGTCATGTGTCCTGTGTTTTAGCAGTGGAAACTTTTTTGATCGTTTTAATCCTTAAAAGGAGTCATTGTACTCATAATTATGAATAAATTTTAGTACGGGATCAACCATTAAATCGTGAAAAAAAATCCTTTGATCCATACATTAATGTTAGCATCGTCGTTTCAGCCGATAGACGTCCACTGCTGGACATAGGCCTCCCCCAATTTTGGGGGGGGTTTGCCATAATCGCCACGCTTGGCAGGCGGGTTGGCGATCGCAGTATGGTATGATGGTGGAATAAATAGAGAACGCTGCTGCCCATTCTCCGGTAAGACCCTTAGTCGCCTTTTACGACACCCACGGGAAGTAAGGGGTGGTGCAATTCTTTAAGTCCGGCACCACACAGACAGAATGTTAGCATAACTCGACATAATGTATGGATCAACAAATTTTTTTTTACGATTTCAGGATTGGTCCCATAGTAAAAGTTGTTCAAAATGATGATTCTTATCTTTTTAGAACAAAGGAATGGAGTACTTTGGGAATAACCCAGTACAATTACCCCTTTTAAGGAATAAAACGATTCGAAGTGGAGGTGCTTGGGGGGGCCTATGTCCAGCAGTGGACATCTTTCGGCTGAAATGATGATGATGATGCTGTTATACTATGTTCGTTCCCTCTCTGTATAAAAAGAAACTTTTACCCTGCAGTGGGGCAATTACAGGCAATATAGAATAGTATACTATATAGTATATAGAATAGTGAAGGGTTAATGGTATAAATAAAAGTAGTAAGCAGGATTAACAGTGATATAATAATATATGAGCACACAACGTTCTTACTAGACGGCCATAGAAATGCGAGAGAGAGACAACATAAGTGACGTGTGTTTGACACATTGACGTATTGTGTTTACAGATTACCATCACTGGCCCTTAAACCAATATAGTTCTATGTAATAAACATTAATAAAATGTACATACATAATGCACCATAATATTATGAAACAAACACAGAGTAGCTTTAACTGTTATCATATCATAACACTATAAATTATAAATAAATTTAACCATTACAACCTATGGTATTCTAGGATACAATATTTGAATTACAAACTTATTATGCATTTCTTTTACCAATGGCTTGGTTAACAAGTCTGCTAACATTTCTTTAGTGGATAAATATTTGACATCAATAGAACCATTACAAATATTTTCTCTTATAAAATGGTGTCGAATGTCAATATGTTTTGTTCTAGCATGGAATACGGTATTTTTGCATAACTTTTGAGCTGACTGATTATCGTTGAAAATTGTAACTTTACACAATGCGCCCAATATTTCATGCAAAAAATTACGAAGAAACAGAGCCTCCTTACAGCTGTCAGAAAGAGACATGTATTCAGCCTCTGTGCTTGATAAGGCTACGGTTCTCTGTTTTCTGCTCTCCCAGGAAACTACAGATTTGCCAACCTGAAATACATAACCGGTATAGGATTTTCTATCTGTCTCGTTCCTTCCCCAGTCGGCGTCTGCATACCCTGTAATAGTAAGTTCACCTTTAAGAAAATTTAAACACAATTCTTTTGAACCTTTGATATAGCGAAGTACTCTCTTCGCTGATTTCCAGTGTGTTTCATTGTAACAATCATTGAATTGACTCAGATAGCTGACTGCATGGGTAATATCTGGTCGAGATCCTACTGCAATGTACATCAGTGATCCTATTAAGCTTCTGTAATCAAATTTGTCCTTTTGATCAACACTTGATTTTTCAAGTTTCAAACCAGTCTCCATAGGGGTCGCCACAGGTTTGCAATCTTCCATTTGAAACTTGTTTAACACTTTCTCAATATAATTTGTTTGATCCAAGGTTATTCTGTCCTTATACTTGCAGATTCTCATTCCTAAGATATACCTTGCTGGTCCTAAATCTGTTATTTCAAACTCATTTTTGAGTTTATTTTTAATATCAATTATCTCCTTACATGTATTAGGTGTTGACATTAGCAAAATGTCATCGACATACAGTGCTATTATTATAAGTTTGTCATTACTACGTTTATAATAAACACATGCTTCCAATGATGACCTATTGAAATTTAATTTGTCACACAAAACCTTATTAATTTTATCATTCCAGGCTTTAGCAGCTTGCTTCAATCCATAAATTGCTTTATTAAGCTTAAAGACTTTATTCTCGTGGCCTTTTATTGTGTAACCTTCAGGTTGCTCCATAAATACCAATTCTTGTAAGTCACCATTGAGAAACGCTGTCTTTACATCTAAATGCTGAATATCCATATTATTCTCAGCAGCTATAGCCAACAATGTTCTAATACTTGAATATCTGACCACAGGAGAGAATGTCTCATTGTAGTCTATCCCATATCGCTGCGTGAACCCTTTTGCGACCAGTCTCGCTTTATATCTGAGGAGTTCGCCATTGACACCCAGTTTCTTTTTGAATACCCATTTACACTTTACAGGTTTTTGACCATCAACTCGATCAGTGAGTGTCCAGCATTTATTGATGATAAATGAATCATACTCATCTTTCATCGCTTGCTTCCAGCCAACTGCTTCTGGACTACTCAGCGCCTCCTGTACTGTATGTGGTTCATCAGTATCGCTGGTACGGGATATTCCTTGTACGAGATGAGCTACCATGGAGCCATCTGAATTCGAACTCGAAGACGACTGTTCTGCATCTATATCAGGAATATAAGTTGCATCTGAAGAATGATCTGAATAAAAACTTTCTTCACTATCAGAATCATTTACTGATATCACACTATATCTTGGTTCAGGCTGACTTAAAATTGTGTCATCAGAATGGACCTCATTAGAGATATTTTCCTTAGTAGATGAATCTGTAGTTGGTTCAGTGTCATTCTTTACATCCCAGACTACTTGTGTAAATGACTCATTGCAATGATTATCATCGTTTGTCCCATTATTCTCTTTAATAAATTTACCTTCTAAAAATGTGACATCCCGAGCCTTTATGCAATCTTTCGGATTTTCAGGGTCTAATAATCTGTAGCCCTTAGTATTTTCGCAATATCCTACGAAAATATACTTCACAGCTTTGGGTTCTAGTTTAGTTCGACGGTGAACATGTGCATAAGCAATGCAACCGAAAGTACGCAAATGTGAAATGGATACCTTGTTATTCGTCCACTTCTCCTGTGGAGTACACCCTCTGACGGCTTTAGTTGGGGAACGATTCTTGGTGTAGACAGCTGTATTGACAGCTTCAGCCCAATATTTCTGACCAAGACCCGCTGTTTGCAGCATACAGCGTGTCTTTTCCATAATGCTCCTATTTGCACGTTCAGCAACTCCGTTCTGTTGCGGAGAGTATGGCACTGTTGTCTGGTGTACAACACCCGAGTCCTTCAACAGATTCTGAAATTTTAAATTACAATATTCAGTTCCATTATCACTCCTTATAATTTTTAATTTCTTATTCGTCTGATTTTCTACTAGAACTTTCCAAGCTTTAAATGTATCAAACACTTCATCTTTCCTTTTTAAAAAGTAGACAAAAGTCTTTCTAGAGTAATCATCTATAAATGTAATAAAGTATTTTGCGCCACTAAATGATGTAGTAGGCATCGGACCACATAGGTCAGAGTGAACCAACTCTAGAACTTCTTTAGCTCTGTTAAAAGAATTCTTAGGGAAAGATGTACGAGTCTGCTTTCCCTCGATACATGATACACATTTCTGAAAAACACTGTTATTATATGAAATGCCTGTTACCATACCTCGTCTTAGTAACTCCATGCTTCGATGATTGAGGTGTGCCAGACGATGATGCCATACCTGCTGAGAAGGGTTCTCTTCCTTCTCAATGACAGCAGGCATTGCTACAGCTTTCGAACTTTCTTCTCTTACAGCCGGCTCGTCCACAATACATGTCTTCTCAGCACAACCACTATCTGAAAGTCTAAGAGGGGCATCGCATTTCATAGTAAACTTACAATTTAAAGTAGTTGATTCTACTGTGTCTAGTCGATAGATGCCATCACACAGCATGGCTATTGCTATCATGACCTTATTGTCAAAAATTTGACACATGCTAGAACTAAACACTACTTTAAAACCTTTTCTAACCATAGCACTCACAGATAACAAGTTAACAGTTAAGTTAGGTACATAATAAACATGACTTATTGTCTTTATGTCACCATTTCTCATATTAACCCTGACAGAACCACTTCCAGCAGTGTATAACTTGTCACCATTAGCTATATTAACCTCTATTGGCTTTTTATCACTCACAAAATCACTCATGACACTTTTGTCCCCGCACATATGTTCTGTAGCACCGCTATCTACGTACCACGAACCATGCTTGATGTTTGCTGACAGCGCAATTAGTAGGGCTTTCGATTTGTCCGTATTGGTCTTCCCAGTTTTCTTTTGCTCGGACTTAGGACAATCTTTGATAAAGTGTCCCACTTTCTTGCACCTGTAACATCTTGGTTGTTTCCGAACAAGTAAGGCAGACCCAGCCTCACTCTTGTCACATCTACGGATGTTTTCCTGCAACAACTTTCCTTTTACAATTTCACTGGAAAGTTTTACATTTGAATTCTCCATTGCCATTATGAGAGGATCATAATCTGAGGTCAACCCGCTTAACATTATTACAGCTATAAAGTCATCCTCCAGTGGTGATCCTATTTCACTAAGCGTTTGTGACATCTCTGTGATTTTGTTGATATAGCACTCCATATTTTCGCTCTCATTCAGCTTGGTTGCGAATAATTTTCTGAGGAGCCCCAGCCTACGACATAATCCTTTGTCTTCATAGGCTTTCGTTAGATTGCTCCAAGCTTCATGTGCCGTTTTCGCGTTGCGTATGTGTGGAATTACTGACGACTGAACAGCTAAAGCAATTCGTGATAGAGCCTTCATTTGTTTCTTTTCATCAAGTGCTTCGTTTTCCACACATTCCCATAACTCTTCCTGTATTAACATCATCTTCATCATAAATTTCCACGAGCTGTAATTTTCTATTCCTTTTAATTTTTCGATGGAAAGAAAATTTGCTGAAGATGAACCCGCCATGTTGTTGACGAAAAATACCGTATTTTCGTAGGTTAAGATTTCGCCGGTTTATTTATTTTATTTCGCGTAAAATACATACAAAGTTATATTTCTGCGACGCTCTGGGCCCATAACCTGAAGGGTTAATGGTATAAATAAAAGTAGTAAGCAGGATTAACAGTGATATAATAATATATGAGCACACAACGTTCTTACTAGACGGCCATAGAAATGCGAGAGAGAGACAACATAAGTGACGTGTGTTTGACACATTGACGTATTGTGTTTACAGATTACCATCAAATAGAATAGAATAGAATACTCTTTATTATGTACACCATATAAATTACAGACATATAAATCTAGAAACTGTACAAAGGGTGACACAATGGGCGGTCTTATCGCTAAAAGCGATCTTTTAAAGACAACCTTTGGATGGATTAAAAAGGGAAAGGACAGACAAATACTGTAGGTAGTCTGTGGTGTACCATTTACATACATAAAGTATATTATACTAATATATATAAATATATACATATAATAATAAACATGAAACATGAGCAAAGAAAATAAAATGATGATGTGAATGATGATGTGATGATAATGATGATATAGTGACCGCACAGGTCAATTGAAGGTTAAGCTACACTTACCGAGGTCGTTTCGTGGATGGATGACCATCCATTACATATCGAGACCCCTCTGTTTCTCGAAAAGCACGTTAAGTCAGAAGCCCATAAGTCTGATAACCAGTCTTACCACGGGATATCATGTTACCCAGTAACTGGGTTGTGGAGGTCAGATTGGCAGTCGGTTCATGTAAAATACTGGTATTCAGTTGCATCCAGTAAGACTGGAAGCCAAACCCAACATTGCGAAAAAGGCTAGAAAGATTGATAGACCACGGTAATAAATCACAAATCACTTATCACCAAAAACAAATGACAGTTTCAACGACCACGAAAATAAAAAAAAATACTGTAATTATTTACCTCAAAACATTAACAACTCTCGAGTAAAGTAAAAACAGGAGTTAAACACTCCCTTGAGAATTTTGTACGAAGATCGATGAAGAGCCCAGGAATTACCGTAATTGAATATTCTCAAGTTTGATCAACTGTTCACGTTGTAAGAAACTGGCTTTGTGTGTGTAAAAGTAAAAAAGGAGTATCTATGTGCGTTAGAGTAAAAAGTGTGTGTGCGTTTGATTGAAAGGTGTATCTGTGTGTGTTTGAGTGAAAAGTGTATATGTGTGTTTAAATAAAAGGTGCCTATGTATGCGTTTGAGTGAAAAGTGTATATGAGGGTTTAAGTAAAAGGTGTATTTGTGTGCGTTAGAGTGAAAAGTGTATTTGTGTTTTAGTAAAAGGTGTCTATTTGTGTGTTTGAGTGATGGTGCCTATGTGTGACTACAACCAACATTATTCAAAAAGTTGAACAAAATTGTTGACAAGACATGACTGAAATAACGTCAATACAATTTTTTTAATATTATTATGTTTTTAGTCGACATGTTTTTGAAAAGCCTTTTGCAAAACTTGTTTAAAACAATATCAAAAGTTGACATCGGCTATTCGTGAATTCCTGAATAGTCGATGACAGGGTAGATAAGGGTGTGCTAAAGTGAAAGGTGCATAAATATGTTTGAGAGTAAAAAAAATATACGTATGCGTTAGAGTAAGAACCGGCTATGTGTGTCTGAAAAGGAAAATTCTCTTCAGAAATATTCTGCGAGTTTGTTTTGTGAGTTTTTTGTATGCCTGAAGTGCGTTCATTTTTATAAATTATTTTGAGTTAACTTGATAAAGATTCAGTTCTTGTTTAAGAAAAGGGCCACCATTTTTTATATTTTAAATTACTTACGGAGGGCGCCGCCGAGGTCGGCCCAGAAAGCTGTATCAAGATGACCTGGACACGTACCGCGAGGGCTGGTTCGGGGCGGCGCGGGAAAAGAGTTCCTGGAAGGTCTTAGGGGAGGCCTTTGTCCAGTAGTGGGACAGCATAGGCAAAACAATAAAAAAAATAATGTATTGTTTATAATGTAAATAGTTTATCAATTTAAAATGTCAGATTTGATAAAAAGAAGTTAAATATCTATACTTACATACCTATACAAGAAAAATAACATTTTAAATATTCGCGGAAAGACACGAATCGGAAGATCTTAGCTCAATATTTTAGCAACAGTGATGATAGGTAACTTTTTTAATTTATAATACCTACCGATGAGGCCAACCTGGAGTAGGTTGGCTAAACAGCTGGTCGATTCTGTAAAAATCTCACCGTGAAAACTTAGGCGAAGTGAGTTTGTTTTTGCTAGGAATTGACACTATTGACAGCTCACTCCTCGCTCACTTCACCTAAGTTGTCACGGTGAGATAGTTACAGAATCGTACTGCAGTAGCTCTTTTAGTGATTTTTAGGTTATGATCGTGTTTCTCAGCGTCCGTTAGACGAATATTAATTATCACTACTACTGTAATCTAGAGATAACAAATTTAATAAATCAACACGCGTTTCGATAACAGTCGTCACAATTTTAGTTGGGCCTAATCGCCGAACAAAAAATACTACCTCCTTTGTTGAAATAACTTTCATGAATAAGGAAAAGGATAAAATGTAGAAAAAAAAATATAATCTCCATTTCTTAAACAAATATTTATTTGCTAAATAGAAAATTATCAAAATTCTTGACGTTTTGCCTGCATTAAAATATTAATCTATGTAAATTGAAAGAGTGGGTCACGGACTCAAGGACTCAGGGCTACAGGGACGCTGAGGGACGGGTTATATTTAAAGAGAGTTAGGAGAGCTTAGGTATACACCGCGAGTTATTCCGCGACTGAGCTCTTTTGGGCCTGGATTTTGTTTATTTACTGACTTAGAATTTCTTTTACTTTGTTCATTTTTTTATAGAAATGTTAATGTGAAGTAAAGCTTAAGAATTTCTGGAAAAAAAGGCGTTTATCATTTTATTATCACACTAATATTATAAAGGCAAAAGTTTGTGAGGGGGTATGTGTGTGTTTATATTTTTGTTACTTCTTCACGCTCAAACGGCTGGACCAATTTTGATAAAATTTTGTATGGAGGTAGCTGACACCCTGGATTAACACATAGGTTACTTTTTATCCCGATATTCTCACGGGATCGAAACTTATGCGGGTGAAACCGCAGGCGCAGCTAGTAATTAATATAAAATTGGCAAAATTTTTTAAGGTGTAAAACCTGCATAACAATATTTATATTCTTCTTAGAGTGTCGATAACAATCTACTATAAGCAGTCAGACCAGAATGTGGCTACGAGCTTAGCACCTTCAGTACCGTCCATCAAATAATCAAATGTTTAGTGCCCCATTGTTTGTGGGCATCGATATCCGTGTTTGTGGGACAGCACCACCTGAACAGGTTTTCTTTATTTCAGCCTACGTGAGTCATCATCATCATCTGCCTAGCCTTTTCCCAACTATGTTGGGGTCGGCTTCCAGTCTAACCGGATGCAGCTGAATACCAGTATTTTACATGGAGCGACTGCCTATCTGACCTCCACAACCCAGTTACTGGGTAATACGATACCCCTTGGTAAGACTGGTTGTCAGACTTTCGGGCTTCTGACTACCCGTAACGACTGTCAAAGATCCACGAATGACAGCCGGGACCAACGGCTTAACGTGCTTTCCGAGGCACGGAGGGGTCACGGTATGTAAAGATGGTCACCCATCCACAGACCAACCGCGGCAAGCGTAGCTTAACCTGATCGATCAACCTGTGCGGCTGTTATTATTTAGCCACGGGCCCCTCAGCCTACGTGAGTCCGAAGCCTAATTAAAGACTACCAGGTAATCCAAGGCAACTCAGGTGCGAGTTTAATCTTTGTTAATTGAAAGAACCAAGGACTCAGTAGATGGACGGATTAAAAAAAAAAAAAAAATTAAATATATTTAAAAAATTAAATAAATGAATTAAATTAAATATAATAATATTTAAAACTTCGTCCAGATGGTTCAGACCATTGGAAATAAGCATTTTTCATTATAGACACAATAATGAATTCGTATTTTTTATTTTTTGTTAATTTTCATACAAACTAAATACCTTGATGTAAATCACCCGATATGCATACCTCTTTATCCGAATTGGCAACGACGTATCTTCATTCATAAGACTTGGCAGGTTAACTGAACCGTAACATAAATATTTCAAGTACAGTCAACAAAAGAGATAAGTATGCAGGATCGTCGGATATAGTTGAAGTTTAGTAAGAAACCGATGGATGTTGTCGACTGAAATTTAATTTGATAAATGAGCTGTTTGTTTTCTATTAATTAAATTAAATTTTATTCAAGAACATCCATCGGGGTCTTACTAAACTTCAACTATATCCGACGATCCTGCATACTTATCTCTTTTGTTGACTGTACCTATGTATTCAGGTAGCGTAAGATTAACCCCTTTATTGTATATACTTGAACCGTAATATCTTGTCGGCATTCACTCTATTGTTATAGCATACTAAATTAATGATTTGGTTATGATAAGGGATTTGTCATTCGTGTACCTAGGATTACAGCTAGAGATCTCCATTATAGTAACTGCGTTTCCATGGAGAGCCGCAAGGGTAAGTAATATATGATATAATTACAAAATCTCTAATATTTATAAGATATAACAACTTAATCTATAATTTTATTTCATACAATGATCAGTTAATATAATAAACGATTGATATAATTTTAAAATATTTTCTATAAGCATAACAAACAATGAATATAAAATCGTTTGACATACCACTCAAAAGACATAAAACCTATTTAGTCTTATATGATAAAAACGGGTCTACCCTTACTCGGCAAGCATGCAGCATGCAAACAAGCATACACCTGCATGCATGCAGCAAGCATGCAAGCGAGCATGCAACATGCAGCAGGCATGGTTTCTGTCACGGCTCCGCTGTTTAAAGTATGGCCATGCAACTATCGGTAGTTCTAAGCGTAAACATTGTCCGTATTCATCATCTAGGTTTAAGTATTGTAACTCAAAGACACTAGAATACGGTAAAGGTAACTTTACATCCAGAAAACGCTGATTCGCAGTCTTATCAAAACAAAATGGTTGAAATGTCGAGTTATTTAAATCCCGAGAATTATCAACAAACCCTTCAGGGTTCGTAAAGCTTTCAAACTTTACAAACAGAAGCCGTATAACAAAGCCCCAAATGATTATCTCACGTTTTCTGAGGAACCATGAAATTATGACGTCACAACAACACAATGAACCAATCCTCCCCTCGTATTATTATGAAAATAAAAAACGTGAACCGACTCCTTGGAATGAAGTATGAAAACTCAAGGTTTTTAATAAGATATTTATGAAAGAATCGCAAAGGATTTTAAAATGCCGATGAAGAAATGAAATGAGGAATTTAGAATGTGGAACTGTGAAATTAAATTCGTGCTAAGGTTATTAAAATATTCTATAGAAAGGTGAAAAATAACGATAAAAATCTATTTCACAATGTTTAATAATAATAATAATAAAACCTTTATTTTCAGGCTACTTTGGCCCCTAGATAAATACCTTACAGACTAACAAATATATTATAAAGTACAATGTGTGTTAGTGTATAAACTTAAAACTATGTTAGTAAAACTCACTTCACTCGAGCACTGTCTTTGTGCGTTCGTGTGGCACTTGTCCGCGGAAGTGACGGAACATTACACCTTGTGGCCAAAAGTCCTCTGTCATGACGAGGTGCAGGTAGCATGTAGAAACGCCTTGAAGTTGACGTTGCGGCGCGATTCAAGCAACTGCACTCTCGGCCTGTACTTGGTCCTTTGGCACACGTACTCCGCGATGTCCTCGGCCTCGGTGTTTAGACACTGTGCCCAGGCTGACAGCTGTCTGGCTGACAGGCTGGAGCAGTGGTGGCCCCATAGAAATGTCATATATCTGTGGTTGGCCCCGTGATATCGGACCCGATTTACGAGTTAAGGCTTCTACTAACAGGCGCGACACGCGATATAAACGCGCGCGACGCCTGTTTGAAGAAGCCTTTATAAGGTCGTGAGTTCAAACCCAGGTAGGCACCTTACTTTGTGTATTTAATTTGAACCACTGCTCTCAAAAATGTTGTTAAATGTCTTGTATATATGACACATGTTTAAGAAAATAAATATTATCTTATCAAAGAAAAGGTCGCGAGGAAACCGGCATGTCCTAGAACCAAAAATTCGAAGACATGTGGCATCCACCAACCCGCACTGGGCGCGCGTAGTGGATTATGGCCCACTATATATATATATATACTACGGCAACGTGCTACCGGGACAAGAAGTAGCTTATGTCCTTCCCCAGGAGCTATCTATCTTCTTACCAAATTTTCAGTGTTCAGCGTGAAAAGATAACACACACAGAGAAAGTTATTTTCGAATGTATAATATTAGGTTGGATACCTCGAGGAGCACATAAATTCTACCTAATGTCGTTTTCTTCGTGACACAGGTAAGTCGAATCCCTTGTGCCTAAAATCGTAACCATTCTTTTATATTTTTTTTCTGGTTCCTCTGAAAAACTTTTTACGCTCGGTGAAGTAAAACTTTGTTAAAAAACTAGACTAATCTGAAATAGCCTGCGCCTAGTCTTTAGCATAATCAGTTCTATACAACAATATTTTTAGTAGGTATATGCGAAACCCGAAACACGTGTCTAGTATTTTTATATAAAGAATCTTACCAACCCGCACTGGGCCCCCGTGGTGGATTATGGCCCACTCCCTCTCGACGAGGGGAGGCCTGGGTCCCAGCAGTGGGAACATTATAGGCTAATTATGCAAGGACTAGAGTAGTTGGTTTATTTTGTTATCATACATCATTGTGAGGGGCTTGTGGCAAAGAAATAACAGCTGCACGGTTCAATCGATCAGGTTAAGCTACACTTGCCACGGTTGGTACGTGGATGGGTGACCATCTTTACATACCGTGACCCCACCCTTGTAAAGCACGATAAGCCGTTGGTCCCGGCTGACATACATGGATCTTTGGCAGTCGTTACGGGTCGTCAGAAGCCCAAAAAGTCTGATAACCAGTCTTACCAAGGGGTATCGTATTACCCAATAACTGGGTTGTGGAGGCAGTCGTTCCATGTAAAATACTGGTATTCAGCTGTATTCGGTTAGACTCGAAGCCGACCCCAACATACCTAGTTGGGAAAAGGCTAGGCAGATGATGATGACATCATTATAAATTATAGTAACTTTTCTGTTCTGTTAAAAGTTGCCAGTAAAAAACACATGTTAATAAACAATAACTAATTAGTGGTGTCCTAGTTACGTTTAGATAACAGCACGTGTAGGTATAAGGAAAACAGGGACTGAAAATAGAAGAATAATATTATCGTTAAAACAAACGCAGTTTTAGAAATATTTTACTAAAATGCACGTGCAGTAGCTAATCAGAAGTTTACAACATTGAACATGGAGCTATTATTTTTGAATCAGTTGAATAGTTTAGAAGCAGTGAGAAAATAGATAATCAAATATGGCTTCCCTTCTGCTTACCTCTCATCATCTGCCTTGCCATTTCCCAACTATGTTGGGGGCTTCCAGTCTAACCGGATGCAGCTGAATACCAGTATTTTCACATGGAGCGACCGCCTATTTGACCTCCACACATACTTTCTGTGTTATTGTCTGTGTGGTGCCGGACTTAAAGAATTGCACCACCCCTTACTTCCCGTGGGTGTCGTAAAAGGCGACTAAGGGTCTTACCGGAGAATGGGCAGCAGCGTTCTCTATTTATTCCACCACCATACCATACTGCGATCGCCAACCCGCCTGCCAAGCGTGGCGATTATGGCAATCCCCCCAAAATTGGGGGAGGCCTATGTCCAGCAGTGGACGTCTATCGGCTGAAACGACGAACCCAGTTACTGGGTAATACGATACCCCTTGGTAAGACTGGGTGTCAGACTTTCGGGCTTCTGACTACCCGACGACCCCGTAACCCCGTACCCGTAACGACTGTCAAAGATTCACGAATGACAGCCGGGACCAACGGCTTAACGTGCTTTCCGACGCACGGTAAGCCGTTCCGAGGCACGTTAACACGTTAGGGCACAATAAATATTATATTACCTTAATAAAATATTAATTTGGTTTTGAGCGCATTTTTACATAGATTTGGATTGACACTTAAATCTTCAAAGTATGGCACAAAATGGCACCAGCATGATAGCATCATAAAAAAAAATTAAAATATAACAAATGTTTGAAATACATTTTTTTTTCTACTAATACAAATATTTTTTTATTTTTTTAACATATGTAGGTTAGGTACAGATGTTGTAATTATTAAAGAACGCTATCTAGCCGTCATCGGCGTACAAATATTATGTTGGTACAAACATGCTGATTATAATAAATTTTATCAAACATTATTAAATAATTGTAATTCAAATCGTCGACACTATAATAAAAAAGAATAATAATAAACAGACATTTTAATAAAATATAATAATAATAAATTCTATTATAAATTGTCAAATTAATAAATTATAAAAAAGGTAATTATGCTACTACTACCTACTGTATATAAATTTTTTTATTAACAGGTTTTATTGAATTATAACGTAACCAATTAGATTAGATTGAAATTGTTTAAACTTAATTGTAATTAGCAAATTAGTCATTAAGAACCTGGTTCTTTTAAATAAAGAATAAAATAATATATTAAGAAAAAAAGAAAGAAAGATTTCTTTAGAAATAAATAAGTATCACCTTTGTTCCACCTATATTTTCTGTTCTTATTTTTCTTGACTGTTTATTTAAGAATGTACATAAATGATTAAATAAATAAATAAGCTTTACCAAAGTTAGATATTTTATCTGTGGAATAAGACTGACGTCTGACAGTTCTAATATGAAACAACTGTCAAAAATTCAAAATAATTATATTCTCAGGACAAGACTTATTCTAGGTAAAAAAGTTTGGTGAATTTCGCCCTTAATCGAATCGATACCATCTAACCTACTTAAATAGAGTTTTTACAAATTCGCCCCTAAGACGACCCACTGACCGTTTTGACACGCGCGTCTAAAAACTATAGATATATACCTACTTATAGATCACCATGCTTTACCCTACGTTGTATGTTATAGTAAAGAAATACAAACAATACTTTGTTTGCCATGTGTTACATTTTCCTGCCAAAAGTTAATAGTCCAAAAGAAGATATTTTGCGTTAGAAAATTTCAGTTAAAAGCTTTCAGGAATTTTTCGACATCGCAAATTGCATAATTATTTAAATGTAACCGTTCTTTTATTTTTAAAAGAAATGTTAGGCAAAGGCATACAGTCAACAAAAGAGATAACTATGCAGGATCGTCGGATATAGTTGAAGTTTTGTAAGAAACCGATGGATGTTGTCGACTGAAATTTAATTTGATAAATGCGCTGTTTGTTTGAAAATAAATTTTATTCGAGAACATCCATCGGTTTCTTACTAAACTTCAACTATATCCGATGATCCTGCATACTTATGTCTTTTGTTGACTTAACCTATAAAGATACACGAACATCACGTAAGTTACGATTTTAAGTCTTAATATTTTTTTGTGCTACAGGGCGAGTCTATTGCCATCAACCGGGCTGGCCCGGAACATAAAGGGCTAAGGAAGGAACACGGGTGGGTTTGAGTCAGTAAGAGTCTGACACTCCCTTCCGCTCCACCCAGAGCGGGAGGAGTCATTTGATGATTTCCCATCCGCAAAAAAAAAAAAAAAAAGGCTGCTACTGAGAAATTCCTGATGGATAAACTTTTGCTTGTCGATAATGTTGTTTTGAAATAGTCTTTGTTAAAAGACTGCTTAGTAACGATGAAAGGTATGTTAATTCAAGGCCGGTCTAATATTTGTATTTTGTTGTATTTTGCCATTTTAAATAAATCTTTTTTCTGAGCAATATTTTTACGTTTGTTTTTATTTCAAACTAGGTGGTTTCACCCGCGTAAATGTCGATCCCGTGGGAATATCAGGATACAAAGTAGCCTAAGTATATGTTAATCCTGGGTATCAGCTACCTCCATACAAAATTGTATCAAAATTGGTCGAGCCGTTTGAGCGTGAAGAAGGAACAAACATATAAACACACCCCTACACACCCACACACTCACAAACTTTCGCCTTTATAATATTAGTGTGATAAAGATAATATTTACATGATATGTAAGCTAACAGACTTAATATAATAATATGTTTTATAAAAAAGAGGGAAAAGAATCATTGGGCATCAAAAACTTCGTCCAAATCGTTTTCTACTGTTCTGTACCTATCCTTACATACTGTATATCACCCCAAATTATTATTTTTATTACATTGCCTGATTTAATAATTAATAAAATCATGTTTACTTATAAAATCACAACATGACTCAAAAAATAATTTTCAATTTTCATAATATAGGTCAGTTAAGTGGTCTATAGCGAAACGTAAACAATACCTAACCTGTAATCAAAACTTTAAGAAAATATCGGCCGAAATCTACGAAAGACTATGATTTAAAAAAATGGTTTCCCCAAAATAAAAAAAACTCATCGTCAAATATAATTTGCGCAAGGCCAAAACTATAATTGCAGTAAATCTTATCGTAAATATACGTCCGTTACGATTGCACGGAAAGAAACACATTCAATAAATCATTTATATTGACTCACCTCACTATATGTCTTTCATTTATTATCACTAACACTAAAAACACATCACTACACTGAAAAATAAACGCACTTATTTACAAAAAGCACTTAAGATAGTCGACAAAAAGTTGAATCGCTCGCGACTTCGAGAGCTGAAGGGAGCTCGTACGAAAACCGTCCTAGCTTGCCACGAGAATCTACAGGTCTGACCGCAATGCCACAGAATTTCCCGCTCCAAAGCCGGAAAGAGACACCGTCATGAAAATCCTATAAGTTAGAGCGAGATAGACATGTTTCGCGCGTTTCACATCTGCGGAAAAGCTCGCAGAATATATACATAAGTATGGTAGTGAATGCGGTGGTCTATAGAAATTCGCGCCATGCGATAGCTTATGTTAAATTAATAATTCATTCACTATGTTTGTTCGAGTTTTCCCATAGTTTAGTTATAATTATAACCTACATTGTTTTAGAAGATATATTTTCTATAGATATATAGATAGAGTTCTACAGGCTTTTAGCCGGTAAACAGATTCATTTTATCTTTGTGTAGATGTACCTAAATGTTATTTTGCTAAAAAGGAAACATAGTACATACCAGAGAGGTTTATGTAACGAAAATGGGAAATTTTATGGAAAAAATGGTAATAATTTTTTTTTTTGTGTTCTTTGACATATTTATGGTGGAGAATTTTAAGAAAAACTTACCTACTACGTAATAGCTAGTAGTAATTCATGGGTTACGTGCATTTTGTTATTATTAATCAGTTCATAAATTTTCATTGTAGACCTTTTTATGAACTTTAAAAAAGTGTTTTTTTATTTGTTTTAGTAAATAATAACCAAGATTAGCTTAGATTAGTGATCACAGCAGTGGTGGCTCACTGGCAACGGCCCCAACTTACGAGTCGGTCGTGGGTTCGAACCCAGCCAGGCACTTTACTTTGTGTAAATAATTTCGTCACCACTGTTCTCAAAACGGTGAAGGAAAACATCGTGAGGAAACCGGCATGTCCTAAAACTAAAAGTTCGAAGATATGTGACATCTACCAACCCGCACTGGGCCGCGTGGCTGATTATACCCCACCTCTCGAAGAGAGGAGACCTGTCCCAGCAGTGGGAACATTATGAGCTGATGAGTGATCACATGATTTGTTTATATTTACATACATGATGACGAAAACTATTCTTTATACATCATTCCTGAGTCTTTATGTCGTTGATGATTGAATGCCTATTCTTTAATAGAAAAGTAAACAGCTTTTTTTTCAATAAGCATTTTCTTAGTCACTGTTGACTTAGGCGCGGCGCCCGCTATCGGTGGGCATCGGTGCGACTCGGTACAGCTCGGGCTCCTTACGGCGGCTTCGGGCGGCTTCGGTCGGCTTCGGGCGCCTGAGAGCTGCTTGGGGCGGCTTCGGACTCGGCAGTCGTAAGCATACCTAAGGACGCCGAGGCTATCTTCGGGTAGCTCGGGTTGCATTTTCGTGGCAGACACGTCGCAGAACAGTCATAACATTCACCGCGCGCGCCTCTTTTAGCTTGGCAACACCCAGAGGAAAATAAAAGGCAACGTCGGTTACTTGGTCCTCCTGCGGATCTCCTCATTTCTGATTATTTTTATTTTTTTAGTACTAGCCGCCCATAATCAGCCGATAATGAAGAGTGGGTTGTAATCTACCACGTAAGCTCAGTGCGGCTTGGTGTCACATGTCTTCGATTTTTTTGTTCTAGAACATGTTTCCTCACGATGTTTTCCTTCACCGTTTTGAGAGCAGTGGTGATGAAATAATTTACATAAAGAAAAGTGCCTGTCTAGGTTTCGACCTACAACTCTTTAGTCAGGGCCATTACCACTGGGGCACTACTGCTCATAAGGACACACAAAACTGATGAGTTTACTATTTAGGTTAACGTTTCCTAACGTTAATTCTGTCATTCGTAGATCTTTGACGGTCAACAGAAGCCCGAATCTGACAACTCAAACTCAAAGCATTTATTTCAATTAAACCTTGTACAGGCACTTTTGAATTGTCGAAATTAAATAGTCTGTCAGTTAGTCCGAAAGTTGAAGCTAGTTGCCCATTCCAAAACGTGGATCTCTATGGAGAAGAACGGGCAAGAAACTCCATGGACACTCTTTTAAATCAAGATATTACAAAATCCTGGGTACATTATTCTTGTTGCTTCTACATGTGAGAACAATGTAAAAAAAGACACAAATGAAGAAACAATAATTCAAAATATAAAATTAAAAATAAGCATTGGCAGTTAAGAGATGACCAGTCTCAACCGACGGCGCCCGTTCACGAACATGACGCGTGGATCAGCACCATCCAGCTCAACCAGTTTGTAGGGAACCGAATGATCCAACACACGCGCTACCATCGGTGAGACATTTAAGTGAGCATGACACGTTCTCAACTGCCATGCTCTTTCAAGTCAACATCAAAAAAAAAAAAAAAATTAACGGAAACATGGTTCTTACATTTACACAATTTAAAAATGCTTCTAAATTATACAAAACTATAGTTTGCAATTTATTTAAGAGGTTAATAGAATTTTACTACCAAACAGGAAGAGAAATTTAATATTGACGAATTCAACAATATTAAAAGTTCATTGAATAAAAAAAAAAGTTATGTTCGTAATGTCAGAAACACTAAAAAAGAAAAACTGGCCAAGTGCGAGTCGGACTCGCACACGAAGGGTTCAGTACCACAAGGCAAAAACGACGAAAAAAAACATGTTTGTTGTATGGGAACCCCTCTTAATTTTTTTTTTTTTTTATTATATATTATTAAAGTTAAAATACAACTGAGTATTTTGTGAATATTTCAAGTGCCTACCTGTTGCCATTTTTGATATCGAGCAAAAAAGGGCAAAAAAATCGCGTTTGTTGTATGGGAGCCCCCCTTAAATATTTATTTTATTTTGTTTTTAGTATTTGTGGTTATAGCGCCAACAGAAATACATCATGTGTGAAAATTTCAACTGTCTAGCTATCGCGGTTCTTGAGATACAGCCTGGTGACAGACAGACAGACAGACGGACAGACAGCGAAGTCTTAGTAATAGGGTTCCGTTTTGTACCCATTTGTGTACGGAACCCTAAAAAGGGAAGCACCTCTTCCAAATATTGAAATTTTAACTAGTGAGCCCAAGTGCCTGTGGAGCAGGACGGAGCAGGACCAGCATTAAGCCAAGCATTTTTGTCTACAATATAGTCTACAACCATTCTTATATACCAAGGGGTTTCGTATTACCCAGTAACTGGGTTGTGGAGGATAGATAGGCAGTCATCATCATCATCATAATCAGCCTCACGTTCCCACTGCTGGGATATATGCTTCCTCACTTCGAGAGGGAGTGGGCTAGGCAGTCGCTCCATGTAAAATACTGTATCTGTATTCAGCTGTATCCGATTAGACTGGAAGCCGACCCCAACATAGTTGGGAAAAGCCTAGGAAGATGATGTTCATCCTTACACTATTGTGAGTCGCCTTGACTGTGTTTACGTGGGTCACTGTTGTGTCTCTCATGGGATGTCACAACGGTGACCAACCGTTATTTTCTTGTGGTTTTGTTTAGTGTTGGTGCTTAGTAACATAGTCGTAAGTTTTACTAACAATCTTGTTTGAGTTTGAGTCTTGGTCACTTTAATAAAGAAAAATTCTATTCTATTCTATTCTCATTCAATTTCAAGCTTCCGTTTATTTCCATGAATGCATAGGTATTGGCAAGAGTTCAAAATAATAGCGATTACGGTGTGTCTTTTAGTTCTATTATTCCATCAGTATTTTTATGAATGGAATTATTTATAATCGGAATTGAAAGCTTTATAGAAATAACTCGGACAGACGGCCACGGCAGACGTGAAAAATGGCGGGAGGAAATGGATGGTACGAAAAAGCGCGGTAAGTATAAGCGAAAAGTGAATTAAAAACCGGCAAAGTGCAAGTCGGATTCGCACACGAGGGTTCCAAACAATGCAAAAATGCCGAAAAAAACACGTTTGTTGTATGGGAGCCCCCCTTAAATATTTATTTTATTTTGTTTTTAGTATTTGTTGTTATAGCGGCAACAGAAATACATCATGTGTGAAAATTTCAACTGTCTAGCTATCACGATTCATGAGATACAGCCTGGTGACAGACAGACGAACGGACGGACAGACGGACGGGCAGACAGCGACGTCTTAGTAATAGGGTCCCGTTTTTACCCTTTGGGTACAGAACCCTAAAAACCGGCCAAGTGCTAGTCGGACTCGCACACGAAGGGTTAAGTGCCACAAGGCATGAACGCCGAAAAAAAACGTTTTAAATTATAACTTTATTTTATTTTTATTATTTGTTGTTATAGCGACAACAGAAATACATCAGCTGTGAAAATTTCAACTGTCTAGCTATCACGGTTCATGAGCAGCCTGGTGACAGACGGATAGACGGACAGTGGAGTCTTAGTAATAGGGTCCCGTTTTTCCCTTTGGGGACGGAACCCTAAAAAGGAAGGTTTTTCTTCAAGAACAGACAGAATAGATTTATTATCATACGAACATCTGTTCCTAGTCAAGAAAGCTATGGATTAAGAAGTGTTGATATTATTTTTTATATACTTAATTTCATTCATGTTTTGAATAAAATATTGTGATATTAATTTTTTCAATAGGATATTTTTTTTGTGCGGAACGAGGTAGATGTCACGTCACATGTCCTTCACCGTTTTGAGAGCAGTGGTGATGAAATAATTTACACAAAGTAAAGCGCCTGTCTGGGTTCGAACCTACGACCTACAACTCGTAAGTCGCGGCCGTTGCCACTGGGACACCACTACTCTTCATGGTGGTGTTGGATGGAAGCATGATGTCATAAGCCTAAATATCCTATTTTTATAAATTCCAGGGGGCCTAAAAGCCCACTTTGGCAGAATCATAAAAGGATAACATAATGGACAGTTAACTGTTAAGTTAAACGTATCAAATCCCATTGGTGAAGCATTTTTTAGTTATTTTTTTTTTGTCAGTGCTAAAATACCAATCAATCGATCCAAATCCAATCCCAATCTCTTTGTTTATACCTACGTAGTGCAACGAAAAAAAGAAAAACACGGACGGTCTTCGCCATATTATAACTCATAATGTTATCCTTTTATGATTCTGCCGAAGTGGCATTTTTGGGCCCCTAGAACAGCTTTCAAACACACAAAGGAAACTCTTCTGATATGAGCAGATAAAGATCACGAAGCCTACCTTCATGACAACTAGACAAGCATTAGTCTTCTACAAGCTGGTCTCCACAAAGTTCTAGACTAAAACTAGGTCACCTGTATAAATCTTACCGTAAACACCTTGTTATGATCTCGGCACTCGCACTTTAATAACAGATAAATATGTCTATATGCCTGCTAGTCGTAATGTTGCAGTTAATAACAGTTTTCTCGTGACTACGTTTGCAGGAAAACTTTACAGCTCGTTGACCAACACCCCACTAGATTCACTTTAGACATCACACTAATATTATTAGTTTGTGATATTATAGTTTGTGAGTGTGTGTGTTTATATGTTTGTTACTTCTTCACGCTCAAACGGCCGGACCAATTTTGACAAAATTTTGTATAGAGGTAGCTGATACCTTGGATTAATACATAGGCTACTTTTTATCCCGATATTCCCACGGGATCGACGCTTACGCGGGTGAAACCGCGGGCGTTACAATAAAACATTATTGTAGGGGATCCCAGAGGGTTTTTCAGCAGACATATTCAACACGAAAACTTGATAGCGTTATGACTATGAGAGAACGCAAAAATGCTTTTAAAAAGTTTCAGATAGGAGCCTTGCGGGTAGGGGTTCGCTTTCAGTCATAAACCATTTCTTCGAGAATTTTATTTTCTTGTATATTTTGTTTTTATATTTTGCTGTCAGTCGTGGATCTTTGACAGTCGTTACGGGTAGTCAGAAGCCCGAAAGTCTGACAACAAGTCTTACTAAGGGGTATCGTATTACCCAGTAACTGGATTGTGGAGGTCAGATAGGCAGTCACTCCATGTAAAATACTGGTATTCAGCTGCATCCGGTTACTCTGGAAACCGACCCCAACATAGTTGGGAAAAGCACCTACATGCTACCTGCACCTCGTCATGGCAGAGGACTTTTGGCCGCAAGGTGCAATGTTCTGTCGCTTCCGCGGACAACTGCCACACTATCGCACAAAGACAGCCGAGTGAAGTGAGTTTTACTAACATAGTTTTAAGTTTATACACTAACACACATTGTAGGTACTATTATAATATATATGTTAGTCTGTAAGGTCTCTATCTATCTATGGGCCAAAGTAGCCTGAAAATAAAGGTTTTATTATTTATTAAGGAAGGTGATGATGATGCTTTTGTTTGTTACGTTTTCACGCAGTAAAGACTGAATGGATATGGATGATATTTGGCACATGCCTGGACCTTAACCTGGATTAGGACTTAGAGTATTTATCTCGTTATTCCCAAGGGATCGAGACTTATGCGGGTAAAACCGCGAGGCGCAGCCAGTAATACATATTTGAAAAACATGTCCACGCGTCCAATGACGTAAACAATAGGTTCTTATTATAATTATTGTTGAAGTATCGAACAAAATGAAAGCGATTGTGAATGTGGTACCTATGCTCTTAAGCCGAGTAAGGGTTTAGAAAAATCATTTCGTGAGAAAAATAATTAGAGGATTTGTTTGAATTTGATTTCACGACGAAGCAAAAAGGAGGGTTATTGATTTTGACCGGTGTATTGTAGCGAAATAAATGAAGCACAAGGTTTCGCCAGTAAAAACACGTTTAATTTTTCTTTATAAATTATTCTGATTAATTGAGTTAAAATTTATAAAAAAATAAGAAAAACACGGTAAAAAATAACAGTTGAAGAGGAAACCGTGACCAAAAAATAGGTTATTAAAAAGAAGAGGATATTTTAGGATTGTACCAAAAAATTAAGGAAGAATTTGGTAACGCGACCCGAATTTTAAACGAGATGGCAATCAAGAAATAATTCCGTTTTACGTTTTTAAAAACGGACCGCAAAAAAAAAGGGAAAGGTAAGGTAAGGCACCCGCCGTATTTCAGGTTGAATAACAATAGTGTTTTTCTAAAAAAAAATAATCTACGACAAACTATTAAATGTATGCAAAAAAAAAATGAAAATCTGGTATAAGTACTTCTTCTTCATTCGTGGTTAAATATTAACGACCTTCAAATCCGGGTCAGCTCGGCTCGGCTCTGATCGGCACGGATCGGCTGCTCCTTCAGTAAATTTTCCAAATATAATTTGGCAGGGGTCCGGGTAGGGTGGAAACGAATGAATCGGCTTGCAGTAAGTTCGGACCTTAACCTGGGGTAAAAGAAGACGGGCGAAAGTTCATAGAAAGTTGGGCCTGATCCATAAGAACCCGTGGAGCAAGCAGAGTCTCATGTACCCAAAAACAGCGTAGAACAATACATACCAGAAAAAGAACGAATCAACCCTTAACCTTTTAACCGCTTGTGTCGCATTTATACTACACACATATTTCCGTGCCCGTACCGCTCCTGTCGTATTTCTGCGACAGAGAACATGCATGATTTTTTCATTCTATTCAACGATTGCTCCTCCTTATTTGTTGTAGGTATTATTTTATCGATTTAGGTATTCAGCTGCATCCGGTTTGACTGGAAACGGACCCCAACATGATTGGGAAAAGGCTAGGCAGATGATGATGATTATTTTATCAATTTGTAGCAGCGTGCTAGGGGCACGGCAGTTGATATTTAGCCAAGCGCTTAAAAGGTTAAATTCAATTCATCAGCGAAGCGAGGAACCGAAGAAGAACGAATCAACCCTTAATTCATCAGCGAAAAATAAAAAAATAAAAAGTTTCGGAAAATGTGGCTGTGACATGCGGACGGACAGACAGACATGACGAATCTATAAGGGTTCCGTTTTCTGCCATTCGGCAACGGAACCCTAAAAATGAGGTAGGTTATCAACTTCAAGAAGGGTTGATGACAAACAAATATCATGCAGGATTTGTTAATACTGCAGTATATAATTTTGTTCATCTGTTCCCTCATAGCTTCTAAACTACTTGTCATAATTGGCCAAATGAGGTATCGTTGGAAGCGCCTTGATCGTCCGCTAGTTATAAGCTATGTGAAGTCACACTAAATTCAATATGGCGCCCTATGTATTTTGCCCTATATATGTATTTTGATATGGTGCCTTGTTGGGTATCGATGGTATCGTATTACCCAGTAACTGGGTTGTGGAGGTCAGATAGGCAGTCGCTCCATCTAAAGTACTGGTATTCAGCTGCATCCGGTCAGACTGGAAGCCGACCCCAACATAGTTGGGAAAAAGCCAGGCAGACGATGATGATGCCTTGTTGGGTATCAACTGAAAGGAGTTAATAAGCACATTTAAAAATATGTAAATATTCCTGAAATAAGCCCCAAAATAATTAAATAAAAAATAAGTTTAAAAACTAAAACTCGACTACTGAAAAGGATGAAAGTACCTTCCCGTGGTCGCAAGCTACCATAGCTTCTAAATATATTGTTAGTACAGCGGCATACAACCACGAGAAGAACTTTCTTGTTTCATCTTTTTCAGTAGTCGGGTTTTAATTTTTAAACTTATTTTGTTATATGGTTTACCTAATAAAGAGTATTTTGTCTATGTCGAAGTACGTACCTTCCTAGATGACCTTAAACAGGAGGCTGGGACAGGCTGGATGCGGAAGACGGAGAACAGGGTGTTGTGGTACCGCCGTGTCCTCGTATAGGCGATCGGCAGCGGCGGCGACTTCTCGCCTCCGGCCCTGGTGCAAGCCATGGTCCGGGGCGAGGAGTGGGAGGCGGTCACCTCCTTCTGCGAAGCAGTCATGCTAGCGAAGGAGGTGGCGTGACGGCTCAGGGAGAGAGCTCCCGTCCCAGCCGCCGCGGGAGACGCTCCGGGCGTCGGGAGCCGCGTGACGACTCCCGGCCACCGTAGGCGCGGGCCTGCGGGCGGAGAGTAATAGGTAGCACCGTCCGATCAGGACCAGGCCCGGGCCGGACGGCGCGTACGTGTTCCACGCGCGCCTCAAAGAGATGTCAGCGTCGAGGCCCCCTTAGGGCCGAAGCCGGCCGGGTCAGCGGGATTGTCCGAAAGGGTTACCGCTGGCCCGGAACATAAAGGGCTAAGGAAGGAACACGGGTGGGTTTTAGTCAGTAAGAGTCTGACACTCCCTTCCGCTCCACCCAGAGCGGGGGGAGTCATTTGATGATTTCCCATCCCCAAAAAAAAAGGGTGTTGTGGTGCAGCCTAGGAGAGGCCTATGTCCAGCAGTGGGCTGCGATAGGCTGAGTATGATTTGAGCTTCCTATCAGTTTCTGTTTTTAATAGCTTAACCTGAAAAGAGCACTTAGGAAAGTAATGTCGAATCTAGATCCGAGGTTTTAGAGCATACGTTTTCAGTGGTCGCTTTGCGTTGACTGTAGTATTTTTTTAAATAAATTCGAGCTTGAATGTGGTTGCCTTAATAAACAAAGCGGTCAATATGAAGTGGAGCCTACCGAGAGCGAAAGAGGTGCGCGAACGAGCCCTCTTTATGTGCTCAATAAAGGTAAAGTGGTGGTCAAGGACCAAACCAACGTATTTAGCTCACTTCTCCCAGTGATCGGATTTGACTGTCAGTCAGTCAATCATACAGCTGTTTTGTCTGTGAAAGTTTTCGTTTTTTTTTTCTCCTGTCTTTCGAATCTTCTATTGTCGATTGTAAATTTCGGGATTAAATCGCTCATAAGGCAAAGTTTAATTGAGTTTTTCTATGAGGGAAACATGAAACTGTGCGAGCTAAACACACGTTAAACTGAAATGGAAAACAAGGTTTTCGTGTAATTGAAAAAGTTGTAGTAAATAGGTAATAGTACCAACATTGGAAACAGCGCATTTCGTTAGGTTTCTGAGACCCATAACTAGAGATTGGATATTCGGATGCATATTTACCTAAAGTGAATTTTTAGCTGTGACAGTATGGAAGCGGCTTCTTAAAATATATATTCTGTAAAAAAATCCCAGGATGCCAGGAACACCGGGAATGCATAACTAGTCGCGTGTATAGTATGGAAGGTAGGAACTACATAAATATAATTACGTAGTCCATTACCAAACTGCAACAGCAAACAACGTCAAGATAAGAATCTTGACGACTGTTGCAGTTTGGTATCCACCTATCTACTTTACAATATTAGGTAGGTAGATATGCATCCGATTCTATAGTCAGGAAAAACACAAAATTCCGGAATCGCGGGATTTTTACGATCGATACAAAAGTGCATTCAATAATTATAAGCCAACATTTGAAAGTAAGTAATTATACATCCGATTCTTTAGTCGGAAACCTAAATTTGTCGATCCCGGAACCGCGGGATTTTTTCGATGCAAAAGTGCATTCCATATTAGCCAACATCTCAACTTTAGGTGAATATCACTGACCTCTATAATACAGCGTACTTGTATTATAGAGGTCAGTCGTGAATATGCATCCGAATATCCGATCTCTACCCTAACACTGGTAGTCGGTAGTATACAAACTTAGGCCTGCATTTTTATTTTTTAAGTGAAAACTTCTTTAGCCGTGTTGGGCATTAATTGAGATGGGAAAAAAACCATTGAACTCGCGACACTGTTACCGTAACCGACAACGCGCGTGTTTTATTTACAAGACGATTAAAAAAATACACACTTCTGTCGGTACTCCCAGAGTGCCACTTTTTTTTTCAATATAAATCAAAATTAAAGAAAGAAAGAAAATACATTTATTTAGCACAGACTAAAAGACACACAGTACACCAGATAGATAATAGCCGTACATCAGATAAAAACAAAAATAAAGATAAAAATAAAAAGTGCTAAGTCCGGTGTAGGAAATTAGCAGGAAAGTGTGCCTCACGGCTGCGCCAAAAAGGCCCAGTTTAGCAAAAATGCCAGACAACTAATGCCTGACGCTGGTTTTCAACTGGACCTGAATTATATGGGCCTTCGTAGGCTAAAAGGCTGCCAAGCTTTAACCCCTGGTATGTCGTAATTATAGACACAATTAAAAAGCCATTGTGTCTCGCGTAGATCTACGTTCCGGCAGACTAAGGGTTAATGGGACTGGGCGAAGAGGTGGCGAGATGACCTAGACTCCTACCGCTAGGGTTAGATAGAGGTAGCTGTGGAAAAGGATGCCTGGAAGGAATTGTGGAACAGTGAAAAAAAATGGTTTTTCTTGTAAATGATTATAAAACAGTGGCACTCCGGGAGTGCGCAGTGCGCGTAAAAACAAAACACAAACAGAATATTTTGCCATCCCGAGGATGGCAAAGTATTCTGTATTCAGGATGTACTCACATTCATTCAATTGACAACATTAAAAACATTGAAGAAACACGAAGCTACCTGTGTACGGTCATCAAAGGAGATAAGTAATCAGGGTCGTCTGATATAGTCAAAGTTCAGTAAGAAACCGATTGATGTTTTCGAGTGAAAAATTTGATAAATGAAATGTTTTCTATAAAATTTATTTTAATTTATACGAAAACATCCATCGGTTTCTTATTAAACTGTCGTGTCTACTTATGCCTAACAAATAAAATAATTATAGAAAGTAGACAGAACAATATAAGTTTATTAAAAAGGCCTACTTAGTAGGCACTCCAAAGTACAGTGAAGAAGGTGGATAGGAAAGTCTATTTCAGTTGTCGGGAAGGCTCCGGGGAATGTCCGTCAAAAGTGTCTCTATGAAACGGGCGTCGGGTCCAGTCGGCGGCACAGATTATCAGTGTATACCACCTCACAGCTCTCCGTTATTCCACCATAGCTTTCACCGTTTTCCAGTAGTTCGTCTCCTCCGAACCCTTATTCTCTTAGTTTTCAGCTCTATCTTATTTTTAAGTATTTCGTATCTTTTTCAAACGTCTCCGTTCGAATTCTTTTTTCTCTTTCCCCATTTTCTTTTCCAACCATATCCATCTCACCTGCCAGTTTAGTCAGCCAAGACGTACAAAAACCTCCTTGTTATTGCAATCTTATAATTATAATTTAGAATTTCGTTATATAGTAGATAGCGCAAATAAGTAGAAAAACCAAGTTTAGACTATCCAAAACGATATAAAATGATTTTTAGAAAATACAATCCTAATGCAGGTTGCATTCCATCCTTGAATAGACTGCTTAAGAAATTAAAAGAATAAGTAAACATCAGTTTGACGCGTTTGACTTAAATGTCATAACAAAAATAATAATGTGTAAAATGATGGAAAACTATAATTTATAAACAGGTAATTCTATAAAGAAGATTCGTTTAAGAGCGATTCGCAGAGTGCTAACACAGACACTACTCAAGTTCTATATTTTGTGTTACAGCCAAAGTGCAAGATATAAATACCTAATAAGAAAATCGTAAAAGGATACAAAATCATAAATATGATGAGAAAGAATGAAAATGAAGCGTAAGTAAAGTATCAGTAATAAACAGATATTATAAATTTTAACTACACACATCAAAAGTGTCTAGGGATCAAGCATTTTTATGCGGATTTCTTGAGATTGAGATGTGGCTTTGTAATAAATTTATGATTTTATAAATTTATATGGATCCTTTTTGGTGCATTTCATAATTTGAATCAGGAACTGTGAATCAAATTCGAGTAAAAGATGAAAATCAGCTGTCAATATTTTCCCTATAAAAACATACAACGCATTGAAGACATTATTAGTGCTACTGTTTCCCTACTACTGATTAAAACCAACGTTATTATGGAGCGGCGACGTCATTTAAGCAGGGAAGAAATGCTCAGAGCCGTGGGAATGATAGAAGCTGGTTCCCGGCAACGTACTGTGGCTTTAGCTCTGAATACAAGTCAGAGTGTTATCAGTCGACTTTGGACACGTTACCGAAGCACTGGTACCGTGGCTGAGCGCCATGGAGGACGGTATCGCTGCACCACACGGAGACAAGACCGATACATTCAAATCTTAACTCGAAGAGCTCCAACAATACCCGCCATGATGTTAGCCGTGAGGCTTCATCACTCTTCAGGGAACTTAATTAGCGACCAAACAGTCAGAAACCGCTTGCATGAAGTGAACCTTCATTCCCGAAGACCGCTACGGGTACCACCTATAGCAATGCACAATCGTAGGATTCGATATCAATGGGCTCTTGAACACAGAAATTGGGCAGAAGAACAATGGCGTTTCGTGTGCTTTTCTGATGAGTCTCGTTTTGGTATGAGACCGGATACAAGACGTATACGACACTGGAGAACCCCTGGACGCCAACAGCGATTAAAATCCTGCCAGGAAGTCCATCCTTATAGTGGTGGAACCATCATGGTATGGGCGGGTATTTGGATCGGCGGAAGAACTGAGTTGATTTGGATCAGAGGCAACCTCAACGCTCAAATTTATGCTGAGACGATTGTATCAGACGTCATCGTTCCTCTACAAGTGCAAATCGGTCCCTTATTTCAGTTAATGCATGATAATGCACGACCGCACACCGCAAGAGTTGTAAGACCAATGTCCTGCCCTGGCCTGCTCAGTCGCCAGACTTGAACGCGATTGAGCATGCATGGGATATGCTACAGAGAAGAGCTCTGCCGAATATGGAGGGTATCCAGTCGCAAGAAGACCTTTTTTTGTTGTTGCAACGAACATGGGCGGCCATTCCACAGCGTGATTTGGATGAACTCATTTTGAGTATGCCAAACCGATGTTCTTGTGTTGTTAGTGTTCGCGGTAGAAACACGGATTATTAATTGTTTAAGTTACCCAATAAAATTTTAAAGAAAACTGTTATTTCAGTCTTTTTTTCGAACTTTTGTGTTAGTGGTTCAAATGTCAAAAATCCCTTTATTAGGAAAATGGCAAATTTCTTTATTAATGCAAAGGTGACTTGGTTTATCGTTACTGTGACAAACGAAAACACTTTATTTGATGAATCCTTAAAGAAAATTTTAATTAATATCAATCAGGAGAAAAGTTATTGCAAAAATATATGTTGATCCCTAGACACTTTTGATGTGTGTATATCCGACGACCCGTGGTTACTTATCTCCTTTGGTGACTGCACATACCTACCAACAATAAAAAAAATACAAACAAAACATTGTAGAACCAGTCGCGAAAAAAACGCGAAGAAAATGTTATATTTTTCACTTTTTCTTCTACTACATTATTAAATCAACCTCTGAAAATAGGAAACCAAGATCGATCTACTATACTACCTATGTATAACTTTACATAAGCACATTTATTATTCATGTTTCGGAGCCGGGATCTCACTCAGTTACAAAAACAAAACGTATCATAAACACAAACAAAACTATACACAACCAATACACAAAATACAGAGAGTACAGAAGGCAATCACATGTATGTACTTAAATTTTCATACCTACGCTCTGCGGTCGCGCTAGGATTGTTAACTTTGGCTTATGCACAAAAAACTATCGTGGTAGTGGCACTAGTATCTAGTTGTTGGATTTATTGTTGAGCTTATTCTACAATATTAAAACAAAACAATAAACATAGTATTACAATACAAAAAGTTTACAGAACAAAAACATATAAAATTATACATTTGTCAATTTTCACTATCGAAAATCCCTAATAACTTCAAAATGGATTACCCTATTTACACAATTTATTTTGCCCTATCCGTTTTAGACCTAAACCTATTAAATGGCACTAAAAACAACAAACAAAAAATCATGTTTCAATTTACGTAATAAAAAATGAATGGTGGCGTGAATTTACCTTACAAAAAAGTTCTTCGTTTATACTGATTCAAAATAGGAAACTAATATAATTATATAAATCGAGCTTAGATAGCAATTTTTTTGTTGCTCCATTTTTGCACTTCATAGACGCGTGTCTCAAGCGGATGGCACTCGCGCTCGCACTAAAGTGTTTTTCAAATAAACTTGCGATAAATGTCATTCAACCGCCCTGTACCACAAAGTCCAAATAACTTACGATAGATATCATTCGTCATACAAAACTGTCGCTAACATTGCATCAGTTGAGTTTCATAATACCAAACACGGAATAAGTCAAAAATAAATAAATGTTGGGAATTAATTTAGTAGTTTTTTTTCAATTTCTAGGATACACATTTAAACACGGAAATTATAATATGCTATTGTTTACGGACTTTAAAAAAAAGAAAATATGTCGAACTTTTTTTTTTCGAGATTACTGAGGTTTTTAATTTATATTTCAGTACAAGAATATGTTATATCAGGATTTATTCAATTAAATTAACTTATATTCATGAAAATAAGCAATTCATGAAAGTTTGCCGTCAGGGGCACATCACCTGTCCGTCATTTTGTAATAATGTCCTTCCATCATTCCGAATTTGGAATGCGCTTGGGATAGACTTGTCAACTTGTGTACTCTACTTGGAAAGTTTTCTCGCGTTTATTATTATTTTGTTATTGCTGTTGTTTTGTTACTTTGATTATTTGTAATGAGTGAAGAAGTGACAATGGATCAACCTAAACCAGCCCAAACAAGATGGCGAAGAAAGCGAATCATTGAACCTCAAGCATTAAATATTTATATAAAAATAATACTATTTATTTTAGTATTACAAAAATAAATTATAGATGTGCCCGACTAGCCGGGAAAATCGACAAAACATACCTATTCAATATTTATAGTCTGCCCATATAAAATAAATAAAAACGACTGATCATAATTTTGACCAAAAGGTTTGTAATCCATTCCTTGTTGCATGTACTGCCATGCGACAAGGTCGCCTCTTACCACGATACACTTGTTTTGATCGTGTTACCGACACTGCCCATACATTTTTTTCGTATTGTTTGGAAATATTGGGATACATTAGTAGAAGGAGGTGAACAAACTTTATCGCAAGTTTATTTGAAATGAACTTTAGTCCCAAACCCGTCCGAAATAACGTGTCCGTGAGCGGTGTTTTACGCACTTTGTATGTAGATTGCCTTCTGTACTCTCTGTATTTTGTGACCAATATGTATGTCGCCGAAGGATTGTAGAATCCGCTGTTTTACAAAATAGCTCCGATATATAAAACAACTGAACAACGTTCAACTATGTAGATTGTCATGGCGCTACGTTTTACAAAACTGTTACGGACGTTTAGACGTAACGCAGAATGGCTCAACTGCAGTCACAATGAGCGTCTTTCATAAAACTCTAACTTCTAATTAATAGTATCCATAAAATCACTGTATTTACTTGAATTATGGTCATTGTCCCCTTACTTCCCGTGGGTGTCGTAAAAGGTGACTAAGGGTCGTACTGGAGAATGGGCAGCAGCGTTCTCTATGCATTCCACCATCGTACCATGTTGCGATCGCCAACCCGCCTGCCAAGCGTGGCGATTATGTCCAGCAGTGGACGTCTGTCGGCTGAAATGATGATGATGATGATGATGGTCATTGTTACTCGTATTACTCGTTTTATTTATTGAAGTGAAACTTCTTTGCGCACGCTTGACTTGGGGAGTAAGCTGGCGAACGCGTGACGTAAGCGTTACGAAAAGTGTGATCGGGCAAGGCGAACGGAAGTTAAGTGGGGGATATAAGCAAGAGACAGCAGTGCGCGCGCACATTTTCTTTCTCTCTTTAAGTTTCACTTCAGTCGTGTGGTCATAAGCACACTCGTTTTTTTTCTATTTCGAACACCACTATTGTTATTACAACACACAGAGCCACAAGCGACTTTAGAACTAAAATCTACAAACTGACGTTTCATTTCGCGCTGTTTTATAAAACCGCTAATCGTTGACCCGCTACATTGATAAATGCAAAATGTTTAATGCAATTCTGCGTGTTCAAGTTCAGTAATTGTGGAAAACCGCTGAACGTTGTTCAGTTGTTTTACATAACGGAGCTGTTTTGTAAAACCACTAGCGGTTTTGTAAAACAGCGGATTCGACTATCCATCTGCGTCATGTTTATTGAAACGATTGTACACAATTTGTTACCAATTTTATGAATTGTAAAGTCCGATTGGTCAGTTATGGAAGTAGGAGTTCTTTGTGAAAGACCAAATATTTGCCATATTACTTCCTTTGACTGACTGCCTCGTTGGTTTAGTGGTCTTAAGCGCTACTGCTGATCATGAGGTCTTGGGTTCGTTTTCCAGGTGGGGCAAAGTGTTATTCGGTTTTTCAATGTAGTATTTCTCAGTAGCAGCCCAGAGTCTGGATTTTGACTGACTGCCTCGTTGGTTTAGTGGTCATAAGCGCTACTGCTGACCATAAGGTCTTGGGTTCGTTTCCCAGGTGGGGCAAAGTGTTATTGGGTTTTGCAATGTAGAATTTCTCAGTAGCAGCCCGGAGTCTGAATTTTGACTGACTGCCTCGTTGGTTTAGTGGTCATAAGCGCTACTGCTGACCATGAGGTCCTGGGTTCGATTACCAGGTGGGGCAAAGTGTTATTGGGTTTTTCAATGTAGAATTTCTCAGTAGCAGCCCGGAGTCTGGATTTTGACTAACTGCCTCGTTGGCTTAGTGGTCATAAGCGCTACTGCTGACCATGAGGTCCTGGGTTCGATTACCAGGTGGGGCAAAGTGTTATTGGGTTTTTCAATGTAGAATTTCTCAGTAGCAGCCCGGAGTCTGGATTTTGACTAACTGCCTCGTTGGTCTAGTGGTCACAAGCGCTACTGCTGACCATGAGGTCTTGGGTTTGTTTCCCAGGCGGGGCAAAGTGTTGTTGGGTTTTTCAATGTAGAATTTCTCAGTAGCAGCCCGGAGTCTGGATTTTGACTGACTGCCTCGTTGGTTAAGTGGTCATAAGCGCTACTGCTGACCATGAGGTCCTTGGTTCGATTCCCAGGTGGGGCAAAGTGTTATTGGGTTTTTCAATCTAGAATTTCGCAGTAGCAGCCCGGAGTCTGGATTTTGACTGACTGCCTCGTTGGTTTAGTGGTCACAAGCACTACTGCTGACCATGAGGTCTTGGGTTCGTTTCCCAGGTGGGGCAAAGTGTTATTGGGTTTTTCAATGTAGAATTTCTCAGTAGCAGCCCGGAGTCTGGATTTTCACTGACTGTCTCGTTGGTTTAGTGGTCACAAGCGCTACTGCTGACCATGAGGTCTTGGGTTTGTTGCCCAGGTGGGGCAAAGTGTTATTGGGTTTTTCAATGTAGAATTTCTCAGTAGCAGCCCGGAGTCTGGATTTTGACTGACTGCCTCGTTGGTTTAGTGGTCATAAGCGCTACTGCTGACCATAAGGTCTTGGGTTTGTTTCCCAGGTGGGGCAAAGTGTTATTGGGTTTTTCTTTCTAGAATTTCTCAGTAGCAGCCCGCAGTCTGGATTTTGACTGACTGCCTCGTTGGTTTAGTGGTCGTAAGCGCTACTGCTGACCATGAGGTCTTGGGTTAGTTTCCCAGGTGGGGCAAAGTGTTATTGGGTTTTTCTTTCTAGAATTTCTCAGTAGCAGCCCGCAGTCTGGATTTTGACTGACTGCCTCGTTGGTTTAGTGGTCGTAAGCGCTACTGCTGACCATGAGGTCTTGGGTTAGTTTCCCAGGTGGGGCAAAGTGTTATTGGGTTTTTCAATGTAGAATTTCTCAGTAGCAGCCCGGAGTCTGGATTTTGACTGACTGCCTCGTTGGTTTAGTGGTCACAAGCGCTACTGCTGACCATGAGGTCTTGGGTTTGTTTCCCAGGTGGGGCAAAGTGTTATTGGGTTTTTCAATCTAGAATTTCGCAGTAGCAGCCCGGAGTCTGGATTTGTACTCGGTTGATGGCAATAGAGTCGCCCCCTATTATATGGGACTTATACATATCTGGCGAAATGTGGGTGTACAGTCACGAGCATAACTATGTGTACACTTGGCTTTATTCAAAGCCGATTTTCCCCTTATTTTTGAATTAAACTTTATATTATTAGGAACATAGTATTTTCGAACCCATAGGTTTATGTGAAGTGTCGTATTTCAACGTTGCATTCGTTATTTCGTGAAAAAATCGCAATTTAAAGTTGCTAAGTGTTGACATATAAGAGCAGTGGTGGCCAAGTGGTAACGGCCGCGACTTACGAGTTGTAGGTCGTAGGTTCGAACCCAGACAGGCGCTTTACTTTGTGTAAATTATATCACCACCCACTGCTCTCAAAACGGTGAAGGAAAACATCGTGAGGAAACCGGCATCTCCTAGAACCAAATATTCGAAGACATGTGACATCTGCCAACACGCACTGGGTCCGCGTGGTGGATTACGGCCCACTCCTCCTCACAGAGAGGAGGCCTGTATCCCAGCAGTGGTAACATTATAGCTGATTGTGTTGTTTATGTTATAGGATATTTCAGTTGAATTATCACACTGGATTTTGAAAGCTTAATGAAGGTTATCCCAGTGAATAATCTTTACAAAGATTTATTTCACAGATTATCCCTATAATTTTTCTTATTTTCCTGGCTAATAGCGGTTCGGGAGAGCTGGTTTGAGGTGGCGCGGGAAAAGAGTTCCTGGAAGGAACAGAAAAGGCCAAAAAAAACGGTCAAGTGCGAGTCGGGCTCGCGCACCGAGGGTTCCGTACCAATTTGTAGGTTTGTAAATAGTTTATCATGGGATTTTTGAAGTGAAATTTCTTTACGCACGCTTGACTTGGGGAGTAAGCTGGCGAACGCGTGACGTAAGCGTTACGAAAAGTGTGATCGGGCAAGGCGAACGGAAGTTAAGTGGGGGATATAAGCAAGAGACAGCAGTGCGCGCGCACATTTTCTTTCTCTCTTTAAGTTTCACTTCAGTCGTGTGGTCATAAGCACACTCGTTTTTTTTTTAATTTAGCTTCAATTTTATGGTTTTCGGACTTTTTCCTTTACCTGTACTACATGACCTTGCTTCTTGGCAATTTTCATGATTCTAGGTCAACGGGAAGTAGGTACCCTATAAATTTTGATTCCCTTGAGAGTGTCGAAATATACGTTTTTGCGGCATAAACGGCCGTTACTTTGAATTTTTCACAGCTTCAAGGGACTGTAGATCTGAGTAAATGCTTTTAATTTCAACTCAATAGCTCCACGCGTTCTCGAGAAAAGGGGTCTTGACAGACAGACAGACGGACAACAAAGTGACCTTATAAGGGATCCGTTTTTTCTTTTTGAGGTACCTACCGAACCTAAAAACGCCAGTACCCACTTTGATACCTAATGAGAAAGTTTACAGTGGATAAGACAGATATTAAAACAAGAAGAACAAGGGATCGAGGAGGGGGGGTGAAGGGGGGTTTCAGGGGATTAGACCGGAATAACTGTAAATATTCAGGTAAATAGCGTTATAATAAGAAATATAGAATAGTATGTTAATCCTACTAACACAGTCCTCTTCGTAGCGCATTGTATCATAGAATTCCTAGCATCAATAATCAACCTGCCAATTAATGATATATTCAATATGCTTGGGGTTTTGCCAGAACCGACCATTGTTTCGGCTTGCAAGGACACAAGATCTATAGCGGTGGAATTACCTTCTCTTACGTCATATTAATAATTAATGGTATCTTTGTTCAAAGGATCATCACCCTTGACCTAAGTCGCCGTTTTTGGCTACCGCTTAAATCCGCGTCCTAACTCAAAGCTATAATTTATTTATTTATTTTACTATTACAAACCACACTACCACCACCAACCACTTATAATCGCGTGAGTACGCGATCGACGAGATCGTTTGTATGAATTTTGACGTACAAACGCGACTTGTATGATCGCGCGACTAAGTCGTATTTATCTATATCTATCTATTTAACTAATATATAAAATTCAAAGTCCTGACTGACTGGTATATCAACGCACAGACAAAACTGCTGGTCCTAGAGACATGAAATTCGGAGGGTGTGTTCTTTATGCGGTGTAGGTATCCACTAAGAAAGGGTTTTTCGAAATTCCACCCCTAAGAGGGTGAATGGGGGGGGGAGGGTGAACTTTCACGCGGACGATGTCGCAGGCAGAAGCTAATTATTCCTGAAAAGAGGAAAAATATTCAAGAAAAAATAATCAGCCGTCTTTCTATAAAAATTATAAAGTGGGACAGTTTTTTTCGCGATTACTAATTGGTTCCTTTGAGAAACTTGTACAGCGTATTGGTCTGTACCACACCCTTCTGAGACACGCTTAAAAATGTACGATCGCTTTTGTTTAGGACGATGAATGATTTTGTGCTTCTGTAGCGGTATCTACAACGCCACATGCGAACAACGCGTCATACTGACGTTACGCAAAATCCTGCATCGCGCAAGCAGAATTTACCGCGCAAATGGCATACATACAACGGCCCGACATGAATCATCGGGCAGTTGCCCACCAGACACAACACCCGTCTGGTCGGACCATCCTCCCTTTTCTATGGAGGACGAGTGAACTTTAGACCCTGTTCCTCATACCTCTATACTTCTGAGCGGAGCTAGGATGGATGGCTATGCTAGCCAGGACACACAATGGACCGAATGAGTGTCTTAGTGTGGACAAGGGTCCAAAGTCCACTTACATACCCTGCCAGCCTCGATAGCCCTGTGATAGCGCTTCAATACCGCGGCCATACTACTGCAATACTTCGATGATACTGATAGAAACATGTTTCCTTTCTGTTTTGGTTGCTACCACTCTTCTTGTGATGTAACTCATTGACGCCGCGTTAGTTCAGCATCTATGCTGCGTGTACGTTAGATGATCACCTACTCTGACGTCATAAAGAAAAAGGGCACAACTAAAATTTTTTTCCAAAATTGAGTAAAAAAACTGGCATATGCGCCTTTTTTTTCTGATTCCAAATATGTATTTAACTCAATTTTGGAAAAAAAATGTTACGACGCCAGTACGCTGCGCCAACCACTGTACAAATGAGAAAGCACTCCTTTTTATTTAAGCATGGTAGACGAACTAAACCAATCCAGAATATTAATGAAAACACAAACTAAAAATATTTAATTTCAGTTTTAGTTAAATTTATTAAGTACCCACAAACTGCTGAAAGTTCAACAATTTCAGTAGTTTTCATATAACACGGACCGTCCCTCCGGCGCTTAATTACGGTACTACATTATAGTGGTCACTTTTATTACGGCGTTAATGACTAAGTTACGAGTTCAGAAGTTTCGTGAACTTTTGCGTACAGTTGGGAACATAAGTGGTTGGATACAATAGTTTTTTTAAGAGCACCCAGTTTACAACATCAGAATGTTTGATTCCATCATCTGTATTTAAGATTATTTTTTTAGTTAAGGACAACCAACAAAGCATACACCAATAAAGAATTGATGTGTTTTTTGTCCCTATAAAATAAAATAAAATAAAATGTAACGAGACTAAAACAGATAAATTCATATGGCAGTCGCGGGACCTCTTAGAACAGGTGTTCCACAGAACGGTCCTCCGACTTCCATATGAATTTATCTGTTTTAGTCTCGTTACATAAATTCTTTAAGTCGGGGGTTTTTAAATTATTTTATTATTTTCCAATTACATTTAACCGTCGTGGGGGTTTCAAATTTTTAAATTTTGCTTTTTAATTTAAACTTTTTAAAGAGCATACGTTCATTATTCATAATAAGTAGTAGCTAAAATAAAATATAATACTGCAGCGCCTCCTAGTGATTTTCCACCGTAACACCTATTTAAGAACCCTCACTAATCAACCACAAACATATTATTGATGATGAAATTATCCAAATCGGACTAGTAGTTTTGGTTTTGCACAAACAAATGTTTATTGCAGCGCCCTCTGGTGAGTTGTCACCATAACACCTATCTAAGAACATGCACCAATCAAACCAGAACCCATCACTGAAAACCGCATAAAAATCGGACTACGAGTAGTAGTTTTGGAGAAAATGGCAAATTGGCTTGTACAAACAATTATTTACTGCAGCGCCCCCTGGCGAGTTGTTACCGTAACACCTATCTAAGAACATGCACCAATCAAATCCAAACCCATTACAGAAAACCGCATCAAAATCTGACTAGTAGTTTTGGAGTTAAATGGCAACATTGGTTTGCACACACATCCTCTCACCCCAAACGCATATACCTCCAGTCTCGCGTCGCGGGTAAAAATACATGTTAAAATACCCATATTATTTTTACATTTTATAGTATAGCCTTAATTAAAGGCTGCCACGGCATGCATTAAACATAGGTAGAAAATGCAGTTACATAACAGTTACAAAACATATTTAACTTAGATAGATTTAAGTAAATGAAAAAGACAATAGAAACTACAATATTAATTTTTCACTTTAATGATAATGCCCTATGCAAACAGCCTTGACTTTATGTAAAGAGTAAGTCATATCAATATCTACGCTAGGTGAGCGTGATAGGCGACAAAACTGAATCTGCATTCTGTTAATGTGTTAAACAGGCGCCACACGCGATAAAATCGCGCACGACACAAAGACACCGCAAGTCGCGCAACGAGCGGTGCTTTTGTGTCGCGCGCGATTATATATGATCGACTACAGTAAACAAAATCAGAAAAATATATGATATTCTTCAGGATATATGCTAGGTAGATAGTGTGTAAAAAACATAATACAACTAATTTAATATGATAGAAAAAAATCATGAAGATACCTCTAAAAACTTTCTTTTTACAATAAAAAACCATACTAATATACATAGGTACAATCATTCTGATTTTTTGACAGATTATTCTACAAGCAACATACTAAAATACTAGTGTTTTAATTTTTTAATCCAAACAATAGATTTTTTGTAATTAAATAATTGCTTCATATTTTGCAATAAATTACCAGCGTTGTGTCATCGCGCTTCTCTTTCTTTTCTATGCAGTACGACAGTGACCAGTACGACAGTGACAGTTTAGGTCATGTAAGTTCCTTAAACTGAAGCTCTTAAAAAATCAATCTTCTATTCTAAGCCAACGCAATAAAAAATACGGCCATTTGCGCGACATATTTTGACCTGGATTTCCGAAGTGCTTTGTCCTAATTATATATGTAGATGTATGTTCTAGATAAAGCTTAGCTCGATTTATGCTGAGCCGACATGACCCAGCGAGGATCGATACCGAAGGGAGTCTGCTGATCGGCACAATCCGAATATGTGTAGTAATTGCTTCGGGTCGACTTTGTTATTTCTCCTTATTAGCGTGTCGATGGTAATCTTCATACAGTCAGCCCAGAATTTGATTACAAGCTTAGCACCTTCAGTAGCGTCCATCAACTTCTGTAGCGTGCAGACAACAGGACATGCTGATATTAAGGGGCTTACAGGACCTAAACGCAAGTTTTAGAAACAATAAGGTATACGATCGACTACAGTAAACAAATTCAGAAAAATATATGACATTCTTCAGGATATATGCTAGGTTGATAGTGTTTTGAAAACATCATACAACTAATTTGATACGATAGAAAAAAATCGTGAAGATACCTCTAAAAACTTTCTTTTTACAATAAAAACCGTATTAATATACATACAATCATTCTGATTTTTTGTCAGGTTATTCTACAAGCAACATACTAAAACACTAGTGTTTTAATTTTTTAGTCCAAAGAATAGATTTTTGTAATTAAATAATTGCTTCCGGAATAATTCAACAATAAATTACCAGCCTTGTGTCATCGCACTTCTCTTCCTTTTCTATGCAGTCCGTCAGTGACCGCGCTTTAGGTCATGGAACCGTAGGCGCGGGCCTGCGGACGGAGAGTAATGGGGAGCTCACCGTCCGATCAGGACCATGCCCGTGCCGGACAGCGCGTTCGTGTTCCACGCGCGCCTCAAAGAGATGTCAGCAATAGAAAACGGGCCCGCTAGGGCCGAAGCCTGCCCGGGCAGCGGGATTGTCCGAAAGGGTTACCGCTACCCCGGAACATAAAGGGCTAAAGAAGGAATACGGGCGGGTTTTAGTCAGTAAGAGTCTGACACTCCCTTCCGCTCCACCCAGAGCGGGAGGGGTCACTTGATGATATCCCACCAAAAAAAAATAAGCCCCTTATGTACCTCATTGTTTGTGGGACAGCACCACGTTTACAGTACAGGGCGAAGTCATCTGAGAATCTCCATCTGAGCAGGTTTTCTTTGCTTCTGTTTGATGTTATTCATTAAATACTGCCGAATCGAAGGTGCCAACACGAACTAGTGTGTGACACCCCAGACCGTCAGAGGCCACATAAACTTGTTACAGCAACAACTTTTATTACCAAACTAATTACAATGGCACATGTAGCCCCGACATTTCTATAAATACTAGAGATTTATTGGTTTAAAATGGGTGTTTTTTAAACCTAATAAATATGCTTTACTGAGACATGGAGACGTGGCACACCCTGTTTAGTTTTATTGCTGATTAGCTGTGCCCGTGACTTTGTTCGCGTGCGTGTCGGAGAACAAATTGTTTTTTTTTGCGTGGAACCCTAAATCTTTTTCGAAAATAAAAGTATATACTTCTTATAATATCAGTTATCTGCCTATGAAAGTTTCGTCAAAATCGGTCAATTACACACACACAATACAGATACACAACAGATATTACACAGACGCAGATAGAGAGTTCAACTCTTTTGCTGTGCGCAAAAGAAAATGGACGTGACGGAACAGGGACGTGTGTGGACATTTGAAAACGCGTAGTGCGAATTGGTGGGATACCAACTAGGCAGGGATGGTAACTTGCAGTGCATCTGGAAGCCCAAAGGTAGAAGGGGGCTGGTGGAATGAGGTCGTGGAGTTCATGGGCACGCTCACCGAAGTAAAATCTGTAGAAGACCGACAAGCAGGCAACCTTGCGGCGATGAGCCAAACTGTTTTGTTTTATAACAAAACAGCGTGGGTTGCTTGGTTGGCTCGGTTTGGTTGGCTCTGGGTTGCTTGTTTTTGTACTTACGTACTACTTTCATATGCATTTAGTAAACGACTATTATTTTGACATTACAAACAGACACTTCAGTTTTATTTATTTATCGTATAGTATATAAGGTAACCGACATAACTCGAAGAATTGCCAAACTTAAGTGGCAGTGGGCAGGGCACATTGCTCGCAGAACAGATGGCCGATGGGGTTGAAAGTTTCTGGAGTGGCGACAGCGTATGGAAGACTTAGCGTTAGAAGGCCTCCCATAAGGTGGACCGCCGACCTTGTGAAGGCTGCAGGAACTCGTTGGAAGCGAGAAGCACAAAACCGGTCGAGTGGAGGTACTTGGGGGAGGCCTATGTCCAGTAGTGGATTCGGCTGAAACGATAATGATGATGATGATGATAGCATAATATAATTATAGTATAGATAGAATATTATGCATTCAGTAAAAAAAAATTATTTTGACGTTACAAACAGACACTTCAATTCTATGTATTTGTTTAGATTTAGAAATTCGTTTTTGTTATAGGTTGGCAACCCAGTTGACCCTGATGTAAAGTAATTATTGTTGCCAATGGACACCTGCAACGCGAAGGGAGGGGTTTGCGATCAGACACTAGGAACGTTGGCAGGGTCTTCAAATTCTTCTTCTTCCTCTTCTTCGTAGCACTCTTGTCAGAGCGGTCGTGGTCCTCATGTAGTTTCCTGCTTAGGTGCTGATTTGATACGCCTAACGATTACACGCCAACTACTCCGATTACGGGTGTGGTCCGCGTGGTCTAGTACCCTCCACTCTACCCTGCACGACAAGGTGCTCAATAGAGTCTCCCTCACGCCTCGAGACATGGCCGAAGTATTTGAGGATGCGCGTTTAGACCGTAACAGATACACGCTTTTTGATGTTGAGTTCTTGGCGTATAGAGGTGTTGGTGCGAAACTCAGTCCACGACACCCCAAGCATTCTTCTCCAGCACCATATTTCCAGAACGTCTATCTTCTTCTTCTCGATGTCTCGCAGCGTCCACGTCTCAGCAGCGTAAAGGAAGATAGGGAAAATCAGTGATTGAACAATCCGGATCTTGGTGGTCTTCAAATTGAAACACAGCAATTGCCAATATACATTGGCAAGAGACGCGGTTGTTTAGTGGTTGTGAGGTGAAGCATTTGGTGCCATGGAAAAATTAATGGGCTAAACGGCATTTTGTAGGTTGATTCCATCCAAACTGTTTTAGGATAATGAAATAGAAAATAAATAACATAACATCATAATAACAGCATATCCAAAAAATAGGTGCCATCAAACACTGTCTTAAATATTATGAAAACACACAAATCCATACCTACTAATATTTTATTATTAGGATAGACAGACAGTATTACCTGTCTGTCTGTCTGTCAACTATTCACAGTTTAACGGCTGAACGGATTTCGATGAAATTTGGCAAACAGGTTGACCATGACCTGGATTAGGACATACGATACTGTTTCTCCCAGTAATAGGTTCCTGTGCTAAGTTATAATTTCCGACCTAAGTGCGGGTGGAGACGCGGGCAAAAGCTACTATTTATTAAAAACCATTTGACTTTCAGTTGTATCGACTTTGATGAGAAGAGCTAAAAGGTCGCATAATAACGAACGAAGTCGTAACTTAATCGAAACCGTTCAACCAAAATAAATGTAGGCCATCCCTACACTTAGTGAAATGATAACGAGGCGATTCTATTGGGGAGATAAATTAAACCGACGGTGAATGTCTGTTAAGGCTCCATAAAATAGGCGCGACACACGACAAAATCGTGCGCGACACAAAGGCACCGCAAGTCGCGCAACAAGTGGTGCCTTTGTGTCGCGCGCGATTTTGTAGGAGCTTTTAAACACTGATTTATTAAAATATATATTGACATATTGTGTGCAGAATGCACGGCGCGTAAGTCGTTAAAGTAATGTACGGCACTATACATCCCACCCGCTAAAACGGGCAACTGACAAAAAGATTGATGGATACACAGATAATTTAAGTTACAAATAGGTTGTATATGTTGAACCGTTTAGTCTCATAACTGAAACATACAGGTTGGCAGGGTCAGCGGCGCATAACCTCAATCATCTCAGCCTATTGCAGTCCACTGGTGGACATCCTCTCTCAGGCTGCGCCACAACACCCTGTCCTCCGCCTTCCGCATCCAATTCGTCCCAGCCACCTTCTTTAGGTCGTCCGTCCATCTAGCTGGGGGGCGTCCCACACTACGCTTGCCGATACGCGGTCTCCACTCCAGGACTCGTCTGCTCCACCGTCTATCGGTCCTTCGATAAACATGGCCAGCCCAGTGCCCCTTCAGTTTGCTTACTCTGCAAGCTATGTCGGTAACTTCGGTTCTTTTCCGGTGGCGCAGAACCTGATACCATGGATTCAGAATTCTGGCTCAGCTGTTCCTACAAAAGTGCAATACATATGCGGTCAAAATGTTTGGAACAGCTAATATTTTTTTTAATAACCTAAGTAATATTTTGTGCGTTGATAGCCTTGCCACCCTGATACAATCATAATTAACCAACCACACTTCTAGCACGAGCTTGCAAATCGCTTGTAGTTTCAAGTCAATCAAGGTATTGATTAACTACGTGTCCATAAAGCAAGGAAACGCCTCATCTCGCTGGCTAGAGGCGGCATTGTCAACAAGACAGCGCGACGCGACTGTAGTAGAACAATTTCTATGAAAACTTCATGGAAATTGTTCTCTCAGAATCGCGTCGCGCCTCAGCCTTTACTCGCAGTACGATACAATTGACGTATAGAAAACTGATAACTTTGAATGGCGATGGCAGAAGTGGTGCGCTCAACGCAATTTCAGCACCACAAATTTTATTAGTAGGTACCTACTGCCGTCTCTAGACGCTGCCCACTGCTAAACTTGTGTTGCCATACGTGACGATATTATCGTGGACTTCCACATCCAGGTCACAGTATCACGATAACAACATCGCAGCATTACGCTGAGACAAGAGCCTTTTTGGCCTTGCACAGGTCTTTTCTTTTTCTTGTTCCTTTTTTAAGGGTTGTTTTTAATGTAAGTTTTAAATACTTATTTTTTCCTACTGTTTGTATTTACTGTACATGTCCCAAATAAAATATTTTCTTTCTTTCTGTCTTTGACACAGGGAAGTAAAATGTATGGAAATATATAAATTTATGTCCACGATAACGTTATAAATGTTAAAGTGTGCACATTTCCATATATTTTATGGACGTCCTCGATAATAACATCACACTTCCGAGCTCTGTGGCTGTATGGCATATACCAGTGTAATTACTGTTTGTGGTATGTGGGTGCCATGTGGTCTGGCAGAGAATGGGACACGCACCCCATTTCTGTAGCCATTTGTATGGATATATAATGCAATGCAATACGCAATATCTTCCTGCATGGAGTAGAAACGTGGACGATTATGGCCCGAGAAAGACAAAGGATTGATGCATTTGAGATGTGGTGCTGGAGACGAATGTTGAGAATACCGTGGACTGCCAAACGCATCAATGCACAGCTTCGAATGAAAAACCCGCTTGTCGACCATAATTATGTCAACAACGCATTCTCTCCTATTTCGGCTACATAGTACGCAGAGGCGATGAAAATTTTGATAAACTGATTGTTTGGTTGGGAACACCGAAGGCAAACGATCGCACGGTCGTACACCAACACGATGGACCGATCAGGTGAAGGAATCATCGCCCTCTAAATTATACACGGTGGTAGGGGATGCGCTGGAAAGAAACCGGTGGAGGCAGATAATCCGCTCCAGATGCAACTCCGAAGCTGACCACGATCCTCAGACATGAGGGACCGACTACAGAGAGATTATGCAACGAGTCGGATTTGAACTCTTGGAGGCTCCCTAGACAGTCTGACGCCCTAGTGGTTGGGCTATTATTGTTCTTGAGTCTGACAATTATGTCCGAGAGGAGCCCGTGGCTAAATAATAACAGCAGGTCTATCGGTCAGGTTAAGCTACCCTTGCCGCGGTTGCTCTGTGGATGGGTGACCATCTTTACATACCGTGACCCCTCCTTGCCTCGGAAAGCACGTTAAGCCGTTGGTCCCGGCTGTCATTCGTGGATCTTTGACAGTCGTTACGGGTAGTCAAAAGCCCGAAAGTCTGACAACCAGTCTTACCAAGGGGTATCGTATTACCCAGTAACTGGGTTGTGGAGGTCAGACAGGCAGTCGCTCCATGTAAAATACTGGTATTCAGCTGCATCCGGATAGACTAGAAGCCGACCCCAACATAGTTGGGAAAAGGCTAGGCAGATGATGATAATGACAATTAAAAGCGAACCGCTTCAGTTTGCTCTGAAACATTACCTGTCGACAGCAAAATGACATGCAATCATAATCACATTAATAAACTTAATTAACATAACAACCCCTATCATGAAACGAAATTAAATCATGAATTTAAATTCGCCATTGCATTCCCTGGCTTACTGTTATTTAATATTTCAGTAGTTATCCAATCCACGCAATTATGCTTTCAACGTAAACTATTAACGAGTTTACAGAGTGGTTAGATCAAACGATAAAGCTAAAATTAGACGTGGTTCCGTAGTGGATTTTGAAGCCAATGTTTCATAGCTATTTGTAGAATGATCGGAATGCTATAAAAAATAATAATGATTACTGTATTTTGTTTTTAACGAAGTTGTTAACGCGTTTGGGGATCCTCGTTAATCCTTTTCATGGTTTTCGAGAGTGCCGAAGCCAATAGGTGAGGTCAAAATGAAAATCCAAGATGGCGGCTGCGAAAATTTTCAAATTTTTCTTCATGGGTGTCTTTTTATGGTTTTTGCGGGTGCTGAAGCCAATAGTGGCGGCAAAAAGATGGCGACAAAATGAGAGCTTCTAAAAATATACTAGACGGCTCTGTATTCAAAACGCGTGTCAAATTCGCACATTCTCTCTCTCTCTCTCTCTGACTCTTTCTATTATATACGAGGGTGTGTGCATGCTAGTATCGCGCAAAGAACTACGTTCCTGCCGGCGGTTCTCCAAATAGGTGGGTATAAGATCCTGTCGGGGAAGCAGCGAATGACAAGTATCTTCCTGGCCCCCGACTCATGGCACTAGAAAAAACTCTAAGAGGGTTTTAGTCGGTCCGACATAACTCTCCGTTCTCCCCAGATGGAGGGTTATCCGTGAGAATATCCCCACGGAAAAAAGGTATAGGTGTGGATATCCTTTTATTCACTAATTATGTAAAAATATACCATATTATTTAATTTACAATGATTATTACCAAAATCCATTAAGTTTATAGAGGTAGGAAAAGGAAGGATCCTCCGACCAGACGAGTGTTGTGTCTGGAGGGCGACTACCCAATGATTCATGTCGGGCTGTTGTAGCTATGCTAGTTGCGCGGTAAACTCTGCTTGCGCGATGCAGAATTTTGCGTGACGTCAGTATGACATAATTGTTCGCATGTGGCGTTGTAGATACCGCTACAAGTTCATCGCAATCAAGACAGCAGTGTGTTTTTTTTTTGTAAACAAGACAGGCTATAACGTAGCTCATCAGTCTACAGTAGTCCACTGCTGGACATAGGCGTCTCCTATTGCACGCCATTCTTTTCGGCAACTCTCATCCAACTGCTACCAGCCAGCCTGCGAAGATATGCTAACGGTACCTACGGTATTTAACGTAATAATCTGGTTTCCTAAAATGGTGGGTTTTTACAAGCAGCATTAAGGCTCCTACAAACAGGCGCGAGACGCTATAAAATCGCGCGTATGAAGCAATTATTTAATTACAAAAAATCTATTGTTTGGACTAAAAAATTAAAACACTTGTATTTTAGTATGTTGCTTGTTAATCTGACAAAAAATCAGAATGATTGTATGTATATTAGTATGGTTTTTTATTGTAAAAAGAAAGTTTTTAGAGGTATCTTCATGATTTTTTCTATCATATTAAATTAGTTGTATTATGTTTTTAACACACTATCTACCTAGCATATATCCTGAAGAATATCATATATTTTTCTGATTTTGTTTACTGTAGTCGATCATATATATAATCGCGCGCGACACAAAGGCACCGCAAGTCGCGCAACGAGCGATGCCTTCGTGTCGCGCGCGATTATATCGCGTGTCGCGCCTGTTTGTAGGGGCCTTTATTCCACTGAAGAAACGCACTGCTCACGTTGTTTTTACGACAAATTGGAATACAAAAATAAAATTACAACAAAGTAAAATAAATGTATATAGAATTTATTAGTGACAAGACATTACAAACCATATGTAACTACTACGCAAGCCGTAATGCCTCTTAGATAAATACAATTAATGTCTAAAATCTCATAAACGTTTCATAGAGTTTTTATAACGCAGTTGTTTTGATAAAATCGTATTGGAATGTGATTGGGTTGTAATAATTACATTGCAATTTTCCTGTTAGTTTTTGCAGCGGTTTCTTAATGTTATAGTGCCGGATGAAAGCGCTGTAAAAATCAACTGGAAAAATGTATTCATATCGTAAAATGTACACATCAACTTTTGAAGGACCTTGCAACGGTTCGCACGATACAGTGAAAGGCTTTAAAGGATGGCGATCACAGTCTCATGGTGTGTCGTAAATAGTGGTCCATCGTTAAGGATTTGATATACCAGATAATCCATACTAATATTATAAGTTCTAAAGGAACTCTGTCTGTCTGTCTGTATAAACGAAAAAAAAAACTGAACGGATTTCGATAACATTTGGCAGAGAGATAGATGGGGAAGGACATAGGATAGTTTTTATCCCGATATTCCCACGGGATCGACACTTATGCGGGTGAAACCGCGGGGCGCTGCTAGTTTACTATAACATATTACGATTTTAACCATTTTTACCAAGGGTTCCGAAAATATATATTTTTTGTTTATGAAATTTCTACCTTTTGTTACCAATTTGGTTGTAGTTTCAACATCTGCCTAGCCTTTTCCCAACTATGTTGGGGTCGGCTTCCAGTCTAACCGGATGCAGCTGAATACCAGTATTTTACATGGAGCGACTGCCTATCTGACCTCCACAACCCAGTTACTGGGTAATACGATACCCCTGGTAAGACTGATTGTCAGACTTTCGGGCTTCTGACTACCCGTAACGACTGTCAAAGATCCACGAATGACAGCCGGGACCAACGGCTTAACGTGCATTCCGAGGCACCGAGGCACAGTATGATAAATGCCTTGAAAAACGGACATCGCTTTTTTATTCTTCTAATCGATAGTATGCACTGTTTTGAATGCTAGAGTAGAACTCTTAGAAACCAATTCAGCTTAGAATCAGAGCTATATTTTTTTCAATATTTTATTCTGGTTATCCATAGAAATCAAAAGTTGTTTATCGTATCGTTTGAAAGTGGCACCGGTAACTGAAAAGTTGCGTGGGAATCGGTTGTCATGGTATGGGCATGTGTTACGTAGAAATGAGGAAATGTCGTGAGGAGAGTTTTGAGTATGGACGTCGATGGCTATAAGAGTAGGGGAAGACCAAAGAAACGATGGATGGAATGTGTGAATGATGATATGGTTAGAAAGGGGTGACTACCGAGATGACGACTAATAGAGAAGTATGGAAGAAAAAGACATGTTGCGCCGACCCCAAATAAATTGGGATAAGGGCAGGAGAATGATAATCCATAGAAATCAAAAGAATTGTATTATCTTATTATGTATGCAACGTTTTTATGTTTTATTTATACTATGTGATAAAGCCAATTATCTGCTATTTTTAGAAACAAATTTTTTTTTTAGATGTTATTTAAAGCAAGCTACGTCATTTTACCTGTAATTTTGAAATATTTTTTTTGCGCAGGTTCTATAAGGTAGTAGCATTTTATTTTCACACACATTATTGCTTAGGATTACGATAACCTGCCTGTAAAATATGAGATGCTAAACACGAAGGAATTCGGATTTTTCGAGTTTCGATTTTTTGTTGTTAGGGTTTTCACAAATCAAAAATCTGAAAGCAAAAATATTTTAATTTTTTAATTCTTAAAATGAAGTAAGTATTACTCATTAAGTATAAACAGTAGGTATAGAGGTGCCCATAGGAAATTTAATGGCTTATAAAGTTTTCTTGGCTTGAAATAATATTGTGAAGTTCAAAAATTGCCCTTAGTGGCTGTTTGTAGGTATACTTTGTAAAGTTTATTTTGTTTCACGTGTATTTAATGTATTGTTATATAAAACCGTTTGATTAAAAAATATTTTTTATACATTTACAAAATTTATATTTTTTTGATGAAGGGGTAAATGTGGTATAGGGAAGGGGTCCGCCCTCGTCAGGTTATAGTCTCAACAGAAATTATTTATTGTATTTTTTGTGTTCTGAGAAAGACAACCCTATTACCAGAGAAAAATTTGAAAACCATAGAATCATAATATCTTCGATTTCCTGGTAGATTTCCATCTGATTTTTTTTACAGTTAATAGTACAGATCTGAAGAATATTTTAAGATAAATATTAGGTGCTACTGACAAAAGATGTCCGAGGGAAATAATAAAAAGGAATAAAGATAAAATCAGGCATATTTTTTTTCTATTATAGTGAAATCTTTTCTGTTTCGCCTATATAATAAATATATAATACCTTGTATATAATGTCAATGAACTTCAAAAACAAATGTTCAAATATTTGCATCACATCGTTAATTTTTGCGTTTTTCTGTAAATCCAAAAAAATTGAATAAAAATTTATAACTCTGTTTTAAAGTATATTTAAGATCCGGGAGTTCTACTCTCGCATTCAAAATAGTTCATACTTTCGATTAATAGAATAAAAAAGTGATGTCCGTTTTTTGAGGCATTTATCATACTGTGCGAGGGGTATGTAAAGATGGTCGCCCATCCCCAGACCAACCGCGGCAAGCGTAGCTTAACCTGATCGATCGACCTGTGCGGCTGTATATTATTTGGCCACGGGCCCCTCTGGTTGGTTGTTTGTAGTTTCAACAAAAACCATTATTTTTAATTTTGATTTTTGTTAATTACTGCTGAAATACTAAGAGCTAACGTGTAAAATTATGGTTTTTAGAGCTTTTGAAGAAAAAGTTATTTCTTCTCTATTTTAACCATAATTTTTAACATAATCATGCAAATTCAAGAGCGATTTTTGTAAAATAAAAAAATGTATTATAAAATGGTTAAAATTGTAATAAGTTATATAGTAAATTATCTGGTATATCGAATCCTTAACGGTGGACCACTATTTACGCCACACCGTGCATATTATTAGGAGAAAACGAAACAAATACATAAAACTGTTGCAAAGAGTCATCATCATGATCTTGATCTCATCCCATTTTATTTGGGGTCGGCACAACATGACTTTTTCTTCCATAGGGTGTGTGTGATCCTTTCTGGCCATATTATCTTTCACGCAGTCCATCCATCGTTTTTTGGTCATCGCCAACGCCTATAGCCATCCACAAACCTCTCCTTACGACATTTTACTCATTACTCCATCATGTGCCCATACGATGACAACCGATTTCCGAACAACTTTTCAGTCCCCACCAGTTTCAGAGTATGGCTTTTGATAATACCTACTTTAAATCCCTTAGTCGTCCTTTGTATGACCCAAAATATGAATGTTTGACGCCTTTGCTATGGCTTAGGTAAAGAAAGGGCTGGAAAAACCTTATGTGTTTTCAAAAATTACTGAAAAGGATAGCCTCATTGGTATACTACCAATTTGGTAGCCTTATTGGTATTGGTTTACTTTAGAATCTGATTCTTCCGACAATTTTCTGTTCTTCTGTTAGAAAGTTATCAGTTGTGTGTGGGAGAATGGCAGCACATCCATATATCTCTATAGTTCTACAGGGTTACTGGTAAAACATTAACAACCTCTTAAGAGATAATTGTACTCAAGAAGAACTTGAACTTGAAGAACTTTTACTATGGAACCAAACCTGAAATCGCGAAAAAAAAATCAGCTGTTCCCTAAATTTATGTTCGTATAACTCGTCAAAATGTAGGGAACAGCTGATTTTTTTTTTTCACGATTCACATCTAGCCTGAGGGCGTCCTACTTTAAGTTTGTCGATATATTTCATTATTTATTTTTGTACCTACACACTCAACGCTTGCCGCGGTTGGTCTATGGATAGGTGAGCTTTACAACATACCGAGACCCCACCCTGCCTCTGAAAGCACGTTAAGCCGTTGGTCCCGGCTGTCATTCGTGGATTTTTGACAGTCGTTACGGGTAGTCAGAAGCCCAAAAATCTGACAACCAGTCTTACCTTGGTTGATAGGCAGTCGCTCCATGTAAAATACTGGTATTCAGCTGTATCTGGTTAGTCTGGAAGCCGACCCCAACATAGTTGGGAAAAGGCTAGGCAGATGATGTACCTACACACTCAACACCAGGTGCATATTTCATTATAAATTTCTTCCAGCAACGCGCAACAGGAGCATTGGATGAGAAATGTGATCTTGCATGAGGAATCTAAATTCTTATTGAGGCAGTTCTTATAAATTTCTTGCGTATTTATCAACACAGCCTACGAAGAAATTGTTGATTCAATACTAAAATTAGCCACACTCTCAGTCAGAAGATTTTGTTTCATAAAACTTGTTATTGAAAAGGAATTTTGGCCTTGATATTGAAAATTATATAAAACGTATGATATAATAAGTATTACGTTTATACTAAAATAGTTTATTTATTTTGGGAATCAATGACTGTTTCATGTTTCTCGTAACGATTGTAGTTTTATTTTTTATTTTATGTTACTTTTGTGTGATTTAAATGTTTAAATAATCGTATATTTAGAGGTCGACGGTGTATGTGGGTAACGAGATTGTGTACAGTTACTGTTTATGAAGAAAAGTATTAGTTTAACTTTACAGTGCTACGATTTTTCAACGGAAAACTGTCTACGTGCAGTGATTAGATTGGAAACCATTAACACGTTGACCGCCAGACAGCAGACACAATAAAAAATCTATTGTTCGCGGTCACCGGTGACCGCGTTGGCAGTCAAAGCCTTAAAAATCCTCTATCATAATCTCTAGCATCGAATCATGCGATAGGAAATTTGCGGAGGATTTTGTAACATCTTGATTTAAAAGAATGTTCTTGGAGTTTCTTGCCCATTCTTCTCCTTATAGATTAACGTTTTGGAATGGGCTTCAACTTTCTGTACAACCAACCGACTCTTTGACAATTCAAAAGTGCCTGTAAATCGTTTAACTGTAATAAATGCTTTGAGTTTGAGTTTGAGAGACTCTGTAAGTCCTGTCTAAGACTTATTTAATTACAGAGTCTCGTAGAGTTGTAAGTAAGGATTTGCAGGAACTGAATATTTTTTCAAGTCACTTTAATGTAATGAAACCACTTTCGTCCAGCTTCATCTTTTTATTTAAACCTGTAGTGTAGGTATAAGCATCATTTGCCACTAATTTCATAATCCTCCTCCCAAATGAACATCATCCACGAATGACATACAATTTGACTACATCCGCTGAAAAAACGGAAACAGCAACCTTCACCACTTCTTGATCTAAAAACCATCTGTTTTGATTCAAAGTAAAGTAATTTGATAAATAAAGGCGATAATTTAAGAAACTTCTCATCTTGTCATAAATATTACATATTAAACATTGATGTTGAAGTACAGACAGGGTCATAAGCTTTGTAGTGTCAATGTCAAAAAAATTAAAAACCACCGGATGGGGCCTCAAATTCAGCAATGCGGACCAAATTGCAAGAGATTTTTTGTAATGAACATTCTGGTTGGTAGATATCCTGCTATTTTTTATGCATGACAAAAGACTCAAAGAACTGATGGATTTTGAAAATAGACTTATTCTACTCACAACAATTGATTTGAGGTATGATTGATTGATTGATGATACTACCAATTCTTTTAGTAATTGGGGAATTTATTGTAATTTCCCATTCGTTACAATTTATTAGGAGGATTGTAGGTTATGTTTGGAGTTTGCCTACGTGATGGAATCACAAATGAAGAAATTCGTAGGAGAACCATGTTACCGACATAGCCCGAACAATTTCCAATCTTAAGTGGCAGTGGCAGGGTACATTTCTCGTCGAACAGACGGCCGTTGGGGCAAAGGGTTTTGCAGACGATGCGTTGGAAGGCCTTGCAAAAGGTAGACCTTGTGAAGACCGCAGGAATCCGCTGCATGCGAGAGGTACAGAACCAGTCGATGTGGCGATACTCGGGGGAGGCCTATATTCAGCAGTGGACGTTTTGCCCGATAGAAATACCTTAGCTATGAAAGTTTACGGACCGATTCTTTGTTTTCCCTGGGCCGTTATTTTCAATATTCCGAAATGAACACAAACTTACTCCGCTAACCGTACTGATGTATACGCTCCATGAGGCCGTCTATTTTGGTACAAATTCAAAACACATTTTGTAATAAATTCTATAATTAATGTTCTGTTAAATTTTAGAGATGAGCTGGAGAAAGAAAAGCAAAATTATTTTATGAATGCTTATTGCATCCGTTGTTGTAAGAGTTAACGAACATTTATAGTAGGTATGAAAGTCATGTTCTTTTGGTTTACTGTAATAAATAGATAATCGTCATCTGCCTAGCCTTTTCCCAACTATGTTGGGGTCGACTTCCAGTCTAACCGGATGCAGCTGAATACCAGTATTTTACATGGAGTGACTGCCTATCTGATCTCCACAACCCAGTTACTGGGTAATACGATACCCCTTGGTAAGACTGGTTGTCAGACTTTCGGGCTTGTGACTACCCGTAACGACCGTCAAAGATCCACGAATGACAGCCGGGACCAACGGTTTAACGTGCTTTCCGAGGCACGGAGGGATCACGGTATTTAAAGATGGTCAGATCCACAGACCAACCGAGGCAAGCGTAGCTTAACCTGATCGACTGTTATTTTTAGCCACAGGCCCCTCAATACGTAGATAATAAGCGAGTGATTAAGTTTATTTATTGCACTTATTGCACAGACAAACTTCGTCTAGAGATCGCATTGCCTACAATGTTTTCATCCGCCTCTAATAAGTGTTCTAGCACCTGATGATTTGTTCTAATCTTCTTAGTCACTCACCCAAACAACGATACCATAGCATCCAAAAATAAAGCCTCGAGCTACGATCAACATCATCAGTGTCATCTTTGCATTAGATTTGTAAGTTGAGTTTGCTTGTTAACGTAAGCGACCCCGATGACCGGACCATAGTTGACACGTTTATCCTGTTATCAGCTACCTGCCTGTGTTGAGGACGTCCAATAGGCAGTCGCTTCATATATGGTAATGATATTCAGCTGCGAAGCAGACTAGTAAGCGACTCCGTTGACGCCGGACCATAGTTGGGCTAATGCTTAGCAGATGGTGATGACTGCACTATTTTGCTGCAGGTTCAAAATTGTTCAAGAGCTCACCCTCGTACCTATCCGTACTATCCAGCCGAGGATACCAGAAGGCCAATTCTCGTAATTTAAATCGTTCAAACCCCCATACTTCTCGTATGTGTCGTAAAAGGCGACTAAGGGGGTGGAGAATGGGCAGCAGCGTTCTCTATGCATTACACCATCATACCATACTGCGATCGCCAACCCGCCTGCCAAGCGTGGCGATTATGGCAACCTCCCCCCCCCCCTAAAATCGGGGGAGGCCTATGTCCAGCAGTGGACGTCTTTCGGCTGAAATGGTGGTGGTGGAAATCGTTCAAAATCTAGTCGCAGTCTCATCTCGGCGTCAAATGTCAAAAACCTGTCAAAATGCAGGGAAATTAGTGGTATCTTTGACAGATTGAGACTTAGATCAGACTGTGAACGTTAAATTCTTAAAATTACGAGAATTGCCCCTCTGACAGGTCATCCCAGATGTAACATAATCAGCTTAAAATGTTTCCACTGCTGGGACACAGGCCTCCTCTCGGTGAAATAGAGTGGGCCGTAATCCACCACGCGGGCCCAGGGCGGATTGGTAGATGTGACATGTCTTCGAATTTTTGGTTATAGGACATGCCGGTTTTCTCACGATGTTTTCCTTCACCGTTTTGAGAGCAGTGGTGATGAAATGATTTATAGGTACAAAGTAAAGCGCCTGTCTAGGTTCGAACCACGACCTACAACTCGTAAGTCGCGGCAGTTGCCACTGGGCCACCACGTTCTCTTACAGAAGTAAAGTTGTACAGACTAGCCTTAAGTTAGTTTTTTATCCCACAGACTAATCTTTTTTTTTTTTGGGTTCAAATCATCAAATGACCCCTCCCGCTCTGGGCGGAGCGGAAGGGAGTGTCAGACTCTTACTGACTAAAACCCACCCGTGTTCCTTCAGTTGCCTGTGCCAGGGGCCACGGTCCTAGCGGACCCCGTCAGTTGGGGCTGACATCTCCTTGAGGCGCGCGTGGAACACAACGCGCCGTCGACCCGGGCCTGGTCCTTACCGGACGGCGAGCTGCCTATTGCTCGCTGTCTGCAAGCCCGCGCCTACGGTGGCCGGGAATCGGCTATCGATTCCTGACGCCCAGGGCGTCTCCTGCGGCGACTAGGGGCGTGAGGGCGCAAGGATTGCCTCTCCCTCACGTGCTCCGCCTCCTCCTTCGCGAGCATCACTGCTTCGCAGAAGGAGGCGATAGCCTCCCATGCACTCTCGCTCCGTACCACGGCCCGGACTAGGGCCGGACGCAAGAGATCGGCGCCGCCGATCGCCGACGTCGATCGCCGCCGTGAGGACACGGCGGTGCTCTGCCCAAGCTGACCAGAACTCCACCGTATGCTCCACCGTGTTCTCCGGGCGATCCACACAATGGTGACACCCGGGCGTTTCCTCCCGCCTTATTCTGAACAGGAACCTCCCGAAGCAGCCGTGCCCGGTGAGGACCTGCGTTAGGCGGAAGGTTAGGACGCCGTGGCGCCTCCCTAGCCACTTCTCAAAGATGGGACTTATCGCCGCAATTGTGGCGTGCCCAATCCCACAGACTAATCTGACATTTCAATATTTTGTGTTTGCGTTTATTTAGTACCAATAGAAGTTTGACATTACACCTGTCAGATTAGTCGCTGGGATTAAGGGGCTTATTAAGGGGCTTACAGGACCTAAACACAAAAAACGTAAGTTTTAGAAACAATAAAAGTATATGATTGACTACTGTAAACAAAATCAGAAAAATATATGATATTTTTCAGAATATAACATCATCTTCCTGCCCTTATCCCATGTTACTTGGGGTCGGCGCAACACGTTTTCTTCTTCCATTCTCCCCTGTCAGCCGTCACGCTATCATTCACTCCCTTCTCTTTCATATCATTCCCCACACAATCCATCCATCTTTTCTTCGGCCTTCCTCTCCCTCTCCATCCATCAACACGTATATTCATTACTCTTTTAGTCACATGCGTTTCATCCCTTCTCATCACATGCCCATACCAAGCCAAACGATTTCCTTTCAACTTTTCTGTCACTGCCTCACTGGCGCCACTTTCAAACTTCCTCTTATATACTCATTTCTTACTTTATCCATTCTCGTCACTCCACACATCCATCTCAACATTCTCATCTCCGCTGCATGCAATCTTTTTTCATCCGTCTTCTTCACGGCCCAGCATTCAGACCCATAAAGTACGACAGGCCTTATCACGGACTTATAAATTTTCCCCTTTAACTTGAGGGGCATCCGTGGGTCGCAAGTTGTTCCTGTGACCTGTCGCCATTTCATCCATCCTGAGTTGATCCGGTGCGTTACGTCTCGGTCTACTTCGCCATCTCCTTGGACAAGCGACCCGAGGTACCGAAAGTCGGAGCAGATCGGTAAGGGCGTTCCGGCGAGAGATATGGGCACAAGACTGGAGAGACCGCCAAAATCGCAAAACAGGTACTCGGTTTTGGTCCGGCTTACTCTCAGGCCAACGGTCTCAAGTCTTTCCCACCACACCTCCAATCTGCTCTGGACCTCTAAGCCGTTCTCGCCAACCAGCACAATGTCATCGGCGAACAGCATACACCAGGGAGCCTCTTCTTGGATATCTGATGTAAGAGCATCCATTATCAGCACGAAGAGGTACGGGCTGAGTGCTGAACCCTTTTTTTTTTTTTTTTTTTTTTTTAACGTGGAGAAATGCTCATGCATTCTGCACTACCACGGGGAGATAGTGCAGTTATGTGGGACTCTAACCCACTAAAACTCCACGGTGTCCTCCTCTGCCGCTTACGGCGGGAACACGGGCACGCGTTAGCACTCAACCGTGAACCCGCCGCGGCTGTCCGTTACCGGACCCTCCTCTGGGGAGTACTCCCCATCACCGGCGCACCAGAACACATAGCACGCCGTGACCACCCCAGGGACCAAACCAGCACATGGGCGCCAGACGACCCCGTGTCTGGGCACCCTTGGTCCCCCTGTGACGGGTCAGGACATTGGCCCCGCCGCCTGCCAATTTTCGGCCGCAGAGGATAGGGAGAGCGGCCAACGTTATACCGACACTCCTCCTCCCCTGCGGCCCCACCGCGTCCGCCATCGAACGGTGGCGACCCCGTCAAGGCCGCGGAAGGTAGGGAGAGCGGCGCACCGCAATACCGGCACTCCTCTCCCGCCGCGGCCTTCAACCCTCAGCCGCGATGCCTCCGTTACAACGACATCGCGGCCCGCCTCAGTTGCGATGTCGCCGAAGCGGCACCGCAACCTACTTGGTGGCCGCTACGTCGTCGGCTTACAGGCAAAAGCCCTGACGAGCGGCCCCTCCTCGGGTTCCTCTTCGCTTCACCGTGGGTGTCCAAGCCACGGCTACTGAGCCCCCCCGCCTCGACAATGCGGGAACCCACCGGGGGGGTGAGTGCTGAACCCTAGTGCAAGCCGACAGCCACATCGAAGCTGCCAGTAGTGCCCACTGTAGACCGGACTTGGGTACTGCATCGACTGTATATCGCTCTAATCAACTGCACATACTTCCCTGGCACACCTTTCTCCTTCAGCGCCCACCACAAAACTTCACGAGGCACTCTGTCGTATGCCTTTTCGAGGTCAACAAATACCATGTGCAAGTTTTTGTGCGCACCTCTGTATTTTTCGCACAGCTGGCGAATGGCAAAGATGGCATCTGATGTTCCTCGACCAGGCATAAAACCGAATTGGTTTTGCGATATTTCACTCTCTTCTCTCAGACGCCTTTCAATAACTTTTTCCCAAGCCTTCAAACTATGTGACATTAGCTTTATTCCTCTATAGTTGTTGCACTCCAGCACATCACCTTTGTTTTTAAAGATGGGCACTAGCGAACTGTTACACCATTCGTCAGGTATGGCTTCTTCCAGCAACAACTTATTGAAGAATAAAGCTAACCACGTCCATCCATCTACCCGTAATAACTTCCATACTTCAACTGGTATTCCATCCGGACCTATTGCTTTACCATTCTTCATCCCATTTACTGCGATTCTCACTTCATCCATACTAATCATTCTCACTAACCCCTCATTTTCTGGTTTATTCCCAAGCACACCACTCCAGTCATTCTCCTCATTCATCAGTCTTTCGAAATAGCTCTTCCACCTATCCTTAATTTTCTCATCGTCCGAAAGAACTATTCCAGTTTCATCCTTTATACACTTTATCTGACAAATATCCCTCGACTTTCTCTCTCTAGCTCTAGCAAGCCGGTAAAGATGCTTTTGACCTGCTGGACTATCCAGTGTATCATAAAGCTTGTCCTGGGCTTTTGCTCTTGCTCACTCTTTTTTTCTGCTTTCAAACTAACATTCTCATCTTCAACACTCTGCCATTCCTTGAACTTTTTCTTCTTAGCCTGCAACACGTTCTGTATTTCTGTCGACCACCACCATGTATCCTTATCTATCGTACCCTTTCCTTTCGTCTCTCCCAAAATATCTTTTGCTGCACTCCTAATATACCCTGCCATTTCATTCCAGCATTCGTTTACACTTTGATCATTCATATCCGCCAAATATATCATTTTATCCACCACTCGTTCTTTAAATTTCTTCGCATAGTCATTCTTCTCCAGCATATGCCATTTTATTTTGGGGGGTGGTCGCTCTTTGTTATTATTGAGCTTCATTTCCACAACCATTTCCATAATTAGTAGTCTGTGCTGTGAGACTAGATCTTCTCCCGGTAACACTTTGCAGTCTTTGATACGCTTTAAGTATTTGCGTCGTACCAGAAAGTAATCAATTTGCGTCTTGTGATTGCCACTTTTGTATGTGATTAGGTGTCAATCGTTCTTCTGGAACCAAGTGTTGGCTACTGCCAGATCAAATGTGGTAGCGGATTGAAGCAATGTCTCTCCCTCGTTATTTACGTTACCAAATCCCCATCCTCCATGCACTCTTTCATAAACCCCTCGCATTCTTCCCACATGTCCATTAAAATCACCTCCAACTATCAATTCTTCATGCACCGAAATGTTCGTCAAAACTGTGTCAAAGTCCTCCCAAAACTTCTCTTTCACCCTTTCATCACATCCCACCTGCGGTGCATACACACTTATTACATTCAGCATTACATGTTCTAACATAACTTTTACAACGATTAGTCTATCATTAATTCTTTTTACCTCCATCACGCCTTCTTTCAAATTACTATCTAACACTATTCCCACGCCATTTCTTTTTCCGTCACTTCCACAGTAGAAAAACTTGTATCCTTCACCGATTTCTCTCGCTTTCGTTCCTTTATTCGTCTTTTTTTTAATACTTCCGCTAACTCTCTTGCTCTCCCAGTCATCGTCCCAACATTCCAACTTGCAAACCTCAATCTCACTTCCCGGGCTCGCTTCTTACGTTGCCCCCGCCCGGGGTGGTGCAACAACCCTAGTCCTCTTCCCACAGGAGCCGGGTGCTGCCCCTGCGCGTCGCCTGTGGGGTACGCCCTAGCCCTATCGCGCATCATATTTTCACACATCATGTTGCTAAAAGTTTTGGCAAAGTTTTACAGTCGGCCGCCTGCCTGACACCAACCCTCCTTGGGAATGCGATTGTTGATGGTTTACCCGCCATCGCGCGGGTGACCCAAAGTGCTATATGGTATGCATTAGGTTTGGAGCTCCCTTAGTCAAATAGTCGCCTCTTACGACACCCATGGGAAGAGATGGGGTGGTCCTATTCTTTCTCCGGGACCAACACGGATTTTTCAGAATATATGCTAGATAGATAGTGTGTTGAAAACATAATACAGCTAATTTGAAAAAACATGAAAATACCTCTAAAAACTTTTTTTTTACAATAAAAGTGTTGTGTTTTTTCGTCTAAACAATAGATTTTTTGTAATTAAATAATTGCTTCATATTTATTTAAGAATAGAATACTCTTTATTATGTACACCACATACATTACAGACATATAAATATAGAAACTGTACAAAGGGTGACACAATGGGCGGTCTTATCGCTAAAAGCGATCTTTTAAAGACATCCAATCCGACAGTGAATGCGCTTTAGGTCATGTAAGCCCCTTAAAAAACGAACTTTAGTTAAGGCAAAGTAATTGACTGACATTTTCACAGCTATAAAGCTTGTTTATGACGTATTGGCCTTTTGGTGGTCTCAAAGAAGGGGGTTTTATGAAATTGTACCTTTAAAGGGATCAAACAGTCGCAAAAGTAAAGGGACTTAAGGAAACAAAGTTGCTGACAATACTGTTGAGTATAAAGTAATGAGAAATTCTAAGGAGTCCTTATATTTACTTCACAAAGGCACAATGGAACATAAACAGAAACCAAACACATATAATGTATACAGATATGATTGAGTAAAGTATACGCTTTACGATAATTTATTTCACAAGAACAATAATTGTTCATTCCTCTGAGGAAAAACATAATAATTAAGATAGGCGACGGTTTCGCTGGGTTTTGAAAAGAAATTAACCCCTTAAGGTCCGCTAATGATTGATTTTCTATTGTTTCGTGGCCGTAAAATATTAAAAACACAGTACAAACTTACAATTCAAACAGTACTAAGAATATAGTGCTTTAATAGCCTTTTAAAAGTTTGAGAGTGATTTCGATGTCTTAATGACTATAAGTATAGAGTTAAAAGAGTTGAGCCCTCTCATAATATATGACAGGCTTCCTACCGTAGTTTGGACCTGGGCCTCAAGTCTGCTATTACAATAGTGTCAGAATGGTCTATCATTGATTTCATAATAAAATTGTTGATTTTGACAAGTTTGGTAATCTACTAATATAATGGCGTCATTATGACTTTCCAATGGTCAACCACTGACACTCCATTGAAAGAAATGGCATAGAATGGTAATCTCGTACATAATGAAAAATGAATTACTAACTTACGCGGTAGGTAGGTAATCTGAAAAAATTTTGACAGTTCCTTTGATCAGTAACCTACCAATAGAACGTCATTGTGCAGTCATTGCTTTTAATTCGTTACGAGTATCGTATAATTTCTGTGCCATTGACCGACCAATGATCAACTATTATGAATTTAGCAGATTACGAACTTTTAGCAAAATGACAATGGGATGGTGGTGGGATCGTGTTGGAATGACGAATGTATAAAAATAGCAGACTAGGGCCCCTGGCAAGGCGCAGTCATGACAGGTGGAGTAGGGCTGTGACAGAGTGACGTCCAAGGACTACGAGACAAGGAAGACAAGACGTCAGTCGTCCGCCGGCCAGATGGGCAGACGACATTGTTGCCATCGCGGGCAAAACCTGGATGAAGCTGGCACAGGAGCGTGGGGATTGGCACAAGAAAAGAGTGGATTATGCTCAGCAGTGGGTGAAGTCGGGCTGTGGATGATGATGATTTTAAAAATAACCTTCAATAATCTTGATAATATACAAATAAGACACTTGATGCAATATCATCATCATCTGCCTAGCCTTTTCCCGACTATGTTGGCGCCGGCTTCCAGTCTGACCGGATGCAGCTGAATACTAGAATTTTACATGGAGCGACTGCCTATCTGACCTCCACAACCCAGTTACTGGGTAATACGATAACCCTTGGTAAGACTGGTTGTCAGACTTTCGGGCTTCTGACTACCAGTAACGACTGTTATTTATTTTCACTTCAAGACACAAACATCAGTGTTTGTACTAGGAGGTCTTGTGTCACAAGAACCAGACCTCTTAATTTACAGAGAATATGATACAGAAGCGCGATAGGCAAAAATGAAAAATGAGATTCGTTATAGTTATGGCATGCATTAGAACGTAAGTTTACAATATACAATTTAAAAAAACCGGGCAAGAGATCTCGGACTCGCGCACCGAGGGTTCCGTAACAACCGGGTTTATGCATAAGGTTTATGTTTATGAAATTAAATGTTTTTTTTTTATATTTGAGTTGATGGAATGAAAGGTAAATTGCGGTTTACGATTTATGACGTATTAAAAAAAAAACTAATTACTAGATCTCGTTCAAACCAATTTTCGGTGGAGTTTAGATGGTAATGTATATCAATACTTTTTTTAGTTTTTTATCATTCTCTTATTTTAGAAGTTACAGGGGGGGACACACACATTTTACCACTTTGGAATTGTCTCTCGCGCAAACTGTTCAGTTTAGAAAAAAATGATATTAGAAACCTCAATATCATTTTGGAAGACCTATCCATAGATACCACACACGTATGGGTTTAATGAAAAAAAAAAAATGGAGTTTCAGTTCTAAGTATGGGGAACCCCTAAAATGTACCTATTGTTTTTTTTCTATTTTTGTGTGAAAATCTTAATGCGGTTTACAGAATACATATACTTACCAAATTTCAACAGTATAGTTCTTATAGTTTTGGAAAAAAAGTGGCTGTGACATACGGACGGACAGACAGACAGACAGACATGACGAATCTATAAGGGTTCCGTTTTTTGCCATTTGGCAACGGAACCCTAAAAATCAAAAAAGTGCCCTCTCGGCATCAAAGTCTGTCATGTAGTCGAATCGTGGCGTGCTGTGCATATTTTGGTTTGTCATCTGTACATGACTGGCGGTCAAAAGGTTAAACCACAGTAGATAAATATACAGTAGGTTATCTAAGGCCGCCCGCCGAGTTATTAGCCTACTCTTGCGTTGATACCCAGGGTTGTCACTTTTACTTTTAGTTAATATTTTCGAACAAGCAGCACTTGATCTAAAGGAGATTGACCAAAAGCAGTCTTGAAAAGTTGCACGTATGAAAACCAAATTAATATACAAATTATTTGCTTATTTTTTACAAGCCTTTCACTTTAGGAATTTTGTTTTCGTATCCGGAATTATGATTTTAAGATAAACAGTAAATTAATGATTGCTAGGTACATTTCCGTAAAGTCATGATGGACGTTTCGTTCTCTTCATTTGTACGAGTTACGTAAGTATGAGCCTTTACATAAAAACATCGCAAAAATGATATTAAACTCATAAATAGCTAAATAATTAGTAATATCATAATCATAACGTAGGTACTGTATATTATGTATTTCATAGTTCCGTTGTGTAAATATTTATTTTTGTGTTTCGTCTCACGCAGATGCAACTGTCAAGGCAGATGACAGACATACCGATAGGGATGGCGATTATTCCTAAACAAGATCGATTTTTAAATCTATCCGAATCGCAGGAAAGAATCGATTCAGCAATAAATTGAGTTCTGATAGATCTGTTCCCGCCATTATTCTACATCGACAGCTTTACTATAGATAATCACTTATTCGTTTTGGTGTTGCCAGCATAATTAGTCAAATGTAATGAATAATCGAATACAAAATAAATTAAATAATATTATTTATACATTAGGTAACTTATTCATTTGTGTATAGGTCTGGGATAAATTGAAGTTAATAAAATATAATCTCTATCTGACTGAAGTTGTTTTATTTCGATAATGTCACATCAACGCTGCGAGGCCATAAAAAGCACGATTATTCGTTATTCACGATTATTCACGTTTTTTTCAATTAGCAGCTGTTCTCTTATTTTGTTTTTAACTATCTTTGTTGTTTTGTACCTACAAGAGTGATCTGTGGTCATTTTATAAGTTGCTAGTAGTTTAGACATAATTTTTAGGTTATCTCCGAATTTGTTTAATTACTTTAAAACTCGGATACTTGTGTGAAAATGAACACTTTTATTTAATAGTATATAAAGCGTAGTCTATAATAAATAAAGATTTATTGTGTTTCAACTTAAGACGGATTTCCATACATTGTTGGTCATGATCCTTTATAAAATAAAAAGCATATTATGATTGAATATTTTACCAATTTATAAATTTAGTAAAAATAAAAAGCTTTTATTCACATAACATTTATTATACCGTAAAATGCTGTAACTTTGCCTGGATTTTGACGTTTTTTGTTCGTATCTCTGAACCTATTTACTATTACGGCTTCTAAAGACTTGCAGATGGAAGACAGACCTTATGCCTTGCCAGGTAGAACCCAAATCTATTTACATCATGCCGTCATTCAGAATTACAAGCACTCAAAGTCGTAGGCAAAGTTGTAGGTAAAAGACACAACTTTGCCTAGAAGGATATCTCAATAAATATATTGTTGATCTTTTTAGTATTTTTTTTCCGTGTACATGAGACACCGTGCTTGTCCCCAGCAGTTAGATTATTGCCATGACGGTAATATATATGTTTTTACAGCTAATAGGCAATGTTGTAGCAGGTACCAGAAACTTTTCATACAAAAATGTCGTTGACTCTAGGGTTGTCCCAAAAAAATACGGATTATTTTCTTAAACTTTTATTCACTTTGTAAAAAAATAAAACAAATTGCTACTTATGAGTAAAAATCACAAATGTATTGCTTTTTAGCAATGCTGGCTTTTACGATGTGGGCTTCTTCCTCAGTTGTCAACTCTGTAGGTCGACCAAATGGTTTGCTATGCATGTTTTTTGATTTATTAAAAATGGTCTGACGCGGGATCCCAAATTTCTTTCCCGCTTCGTATGACGAAACGATTTTTTTTCGTACGAGATCTGCAGCAACTTCTGATATTTCTACAGAGTAATCGGCATAACTACGAGCTCCTGGTTTTCTACTGCTTCGTTGTGTATTATTCGGCATTTTTGCATATAACTGCAACAAAGACTTACTTAAATACAAAATCATGCCTGTAATCACTGAAGGGTCTCTCACCTCTGCTCGAAATAAAAATAAGAATGTTCTATTGACATAAAAAAATGTAACATTTTCAAATGAAGCTCTAACTCTTAGGTGATACCTGTGTCTCACCCGATTTCGGAACATTAACAATGTATGCAATAAAATTAAAATATCGTAAAATGAAGGGAATTTAGTGCATGCAAGCTCTTGAGTCTCGATATAACCGGGTTCCAAGCTGTGAATATTTCATGCAAATATGACATTTATATAGTAAAAATATATCAATATTAAAATCCGCATAGTGAAAATTTGAATTTGACAACCCTAGACCCAGGCAAAGTTGTGTCACTCAAGTTTCCAAAACAGTGCACAACATTGCCTACTAAGTTATTTTAATGAAATCGTGTCCTTTTAATAAAAATATCAAGCAATATGGAAAGTAGATAGTATGTTCTTACCCTGGGATGTTATAGCTGCACGAAAACACCTTTTCTTTAGCTAAAACTTCAAAAGTCACACGACACTCAAAATTTTCACCTACGCGCATCGGTGTTTGTCGCACAACTGACAGAGTAACAATGAAGCTACCATTACAAAAAATGAAAAATCTGTTGCCCTAATAATGTAAAATCACTACCAAATGGTAGAAAATAAGAAAAAACTAAGCAAACGCGAAATATCGTCATTGAAACGAAATAGGCAAACTTGGGCTTAGTTGGCAAAGTTGCAGCGTTTTACGGTACTAAGTTGATGGACTATTTCCCAGGTTTCCCAGTTTTGTATACAAACGTCGTTATATTTACAAAATGAAACCATATCAAAAATAACTGTTGCATTTAGTATAATACACATCACCTTACATTAATAAACAAAAAGAACAGACCTCTTAACACATTTTTTTCATACGATAAGCGAAACAAAAACAAGTGTCAAGTGGCCGACCCGAACGCCGGCCAAAAAAATGCGATGTACACACAAGTATATAAGTCGATCGTCAGACTACCGGAACCATATTTGGATTGAACAACACATCAGACAATAGAAAAAATAATAATTTCAAAAGTAATTAATTTGCAATATTAATTATTGTGAAATTGTCCTTATTACAACTATACCTACGCGAAAAATATGTTTACCAAAACGATGTTTCGTACTCAATCCTCTATTTTATAGTAAAACTAGACTTCTTAAAATAAACTTTAGCTCTAAACATAGTATTCAGAAAAATGCGACTCGGCTACGCTCTTAGTAAAGCAAATAAACTGTGAAATAAACAATACAATACCATATTTTCTAATAATATTTAAGTATAAGTAGGTACTTACATTTCTGGTTGAGTAGGAAGTATGAAGAATGATAAGTCCGGGTTTGCGAAATCATTATTGAGGCACCCGAAAACACTACAATATTTTTTTCCCCTTTTTGAAGTCATGATACTCGTAATTTACGACAAGTGTCCGCCGCCAGCGCCGGCGAGAGTTGACGAACGCAAGCGGTCATGTAGCGTACGCGCGTGCTCACAGTCGCGCTGCACAGCCCGCACTGCCGCCACCTTATTCCCCCATATATTATGCTAGCGTGTGCGTGAAATCGCGTGCCGACATGGCGCGCGGCGCGCACGCACACATTCAAACCGAGAGCGGCACGTTTGTATGAAGATGTTTTATTGTATATTTACTGTGGTTAAACTTTATGTGCCTTTAAAGTACCATAAATGCAGAGTAACCAACTCAAAATAATAGGAGTTATTCCGGTCTGATCCCCTGAACCCCCCTCCACCCCACCCCCCCCACCTCGATCCCCTCCTGGATCGTCTTCTGTTTTAATCTTTGTCTTATCCACATTATAGGTATAAGTACACAAACAAACACACATCAGCCTTATTGTTCCCACTACTGGGACACAGGCCTCCTCCCTGTGAGAGGGATGAACAATAGGTATACCTACCCAAAAACGATTTTTCAAACTCCTTGAACGAATATTTCAGACATAATTTTAGAATCATAACAAACAAGTTTTCGACCAAAAGCGATGATTGATGCCGTCGGCAATTTATGCTTCAAAGATTTTTTTTGTTGAAATATTTTTCAGCCAGATTTCTTCCTCCTAATTTAATGAACTATCACTGAAAGATACTTTCGATAAACAATTTGTCGATGGAACACGTTTCGATCAAACTTAGTGCTTCCGTTGAATAAGCCTAGGTTCGTACGGGATCGTTTTTCAATTTAAATATGTATTATTTTCAATTTGAATTTTATTTTTATTTGTATTTAAATCTCTATTTAGTTTAATTTTTAATTTAAATGATGGAAAAAAAATGTTATTATTCTATATTATTTAATTAAATTATTATTATTATAGGCCAATCAATTAGGTATTATGAATTATTACTTACAAAATAGTGTTACTATTTTGTAAGCTCGTAATTGCACTAACAAATATGGATGTAATGAATCTGAAATATAAATTATTATTATTATTATTTTCTCGCAGTGATTTAAGCGCACTGGATTTTCAAACCACTGCTCAGCGTCGAGAGTTGAAAATCGAACAGGGGTTTTTGTTGACGTGCTGGGATGCGCTCTATTGAATTCTCAACGCTCGGCTCAACACTTAAAGTTGAAAATCCAGCGTCCGTACGAACGTGGGCTAATAGTCTCCAGAATAGAATAATAAGTAGATAACTCAGTATGTCTGTTACTTTTTACGCCACGGATTTCAGATGAAATTTGGAACACAGGTAGCCCTGACCTGGGTTTTAACATAGGATGCTTTTTATCCAATGATACTATAAGGTCTGTGTGGTGTCGGACTTAAAGAATAGCACCACCCCATACTTCCCGTGGGTGTCGTAAAAGGCGACTAAGGGACGTACCGGAGAATGGGCAGCAGCGTTCTTTATGCATTCCACCATCATACCATACTGCGATCGCCAACCCGCCTGCCAAGCGTGGCGATTATGGAAAACCCCTCCTTTTAGGGGAGGCCTATGTCCAGCAGTGGACGTCTTTCGGCTGAAATGATAATGATGATGATGATTATAGAGGTATGAGGAACAGGGTGTGAAGTTCACTTATCCTCCATAGAAAAGGGAGGATCCTCAGACCAGACGGGTGTTGTGTCTGGTGGGCAACTGCCCGACGATTGTTGTCAGGACGTTGTATATTATGTTAGTTGCGCGGTAAACTCTGCTTGCGCGATGCAGGATTTTGAGTGATGCCAGAGTGATGCGCAGTTCGCATAGCATGCTGCGACCATACCTTAAACGCAAAAAACGCAAGTTTTAGAAGCAATAAAAGTTTAAGATCAACTACAGTAAACAAAATCAATTATATTCTTCAGGATATATGCTAGGTTGATACGATAAAAAAAATCATGAAGATACCTCTAAAAACTTTCTTTTTACAATAAAAACCATACTAATATACATATTATTATTTATATATACATTCTGATTTTTTATCAGATTATTCTACAAGCAACATACTTAAACACTAGTGTTTAATTTTTTTTGTCCAAACAATAGATTTTTCGTAATTAAATAATTGCTTCATATTTTGCAATATTACCAGCGTTGTGTCATTGCGCTTCTCTTTCTTTTCTATGCAGTCCGACAGTGACCGGGCATGTAAGCCCCTTAAGAGAAAGAAATGATTATGATTATTCCGGTAGTAGGTACGTTCTCGTGGGTTAATTTCCTATCTCCATGCGGGCGAAGCCGCGGACAGAAGCTAGTTTGTATATCGCGGCTTGTTCATTTCCTCTTCTTGATGCTTTAGGAAGATATTAATTTTATGAGTCATATTTATCCTTCTTTTTTGAAAGAAATTCTTAAATCAGAATTTGTTTGGTCAGCCTGCTAATGATGGGTTCCTGCGAAAAATATGATTAAGTGGTTATTTTATTTTATAGATAAACATGGTATAGACGCCAGTACATCAAGCTACTATAATCTGTCAAATTTCTTTACTATATTTTCAACTTTATCTCTAAAGCATTAGGGTCAAGGTTGATTGGGAAAATTTAACAGTTTCGGATAGCTTGATGTGCTGGCGTCTGTATCTATACATATAATAAAATTGTAGAAAAGTGGTGTCTGTACAATGGAAATATATTTAAAAAAAAGTAGCAGGGGTTGTTATTATATCGATGCCGAACCCGAAATTGTAATTAAATTTTTTTTTGTCTGTTTGTCTGTTTATCTGTTTGTCTGTTTGTCTGTTTGTCTGCTGTGTTTGTGCACGCTAATATCAGAAACGGCTTATTCGATTTAGATGCGGTTTTCACTAATATATTGTAGTAAGCTTCACTTAACATTTAGTGTTTATTTCATGTCAATCGGTTCATAAATAAAAAAGTTATGTCAATTTAAAGAATCACGGCGAACATTTGTTAAGGTATTCAGCGAACGCACGTATCCTGGAGAGTATAGGCGAATAGTTGCTTTCGATTATTGCGATTCACTTAAATACTGACATAAGCGGTTCTTTCCTGGATTTTTGGGTATTTACTTATCTTAATTTTTATTCAGGGTTTGTAAATAAATATTGTAAGCATTTATTATAGGTTAGGCACTTATTTCCCTGATTTTCGGTATACTTATCTTAATTTGTATTTAGGGTATGTATATAAATATTATAAGTATTATATTTGGTATAGGTTAGGCATTTCTTTTCTCGATTTTCTTTATCTTCTATCTATATATATAAAATGGTAAACTGACTGACTGTTGATATATCAACACACAGCCCAAACCGCTGGTCCTAGAGACATAAAACTTGGAGGGTTTGTTCTTTGTAAGGAGTAAGTATCCACTAAGAAAGGATTTTTGGGAATTCTACCCCTAAAGGGGTGAAATAGGGGATGGAAGTTTATATGAAAGTCTGTCAGTTTTGAAGTTAGGATCTTCAAGTTTTGTGTTTAGGCTGAGGATTTAAAATTAATTAACAAGTGTCTCAGCGTTGTGTATGGAAAGTCCTTAATTTTCGAAGTAAAAATCACAAAATTCAATCTAGGCTTATGGTTGGAAGGTAACGCAACGCAACGTAAAAATGTAACGCAACGTAAAGGTAACGCAACGTAAAAATCTAGGCTTATTTATGGTTGGAAGGTAACGCAACGGTATTGTTAGAACTTCAACCCTTAAGAGCGTTTACGCCGTACGGCATTTCATACAAACTTTCAAGCCCTTATTTTTCGAAATGAATGAACCGATTTTAATGAAACTTTGTACGCATATGCAAAATACATAGGTGTAAAAAGTTAATAGAGAACATTTTTGAAAAATAGTGTTACAGCCAAATTAGACCGATTTTAAATTTTCAATAGAAACAGAGATTTCCAGTTATCTTTTTTTAAATAAGACATTTTGAAAATGTTCTCTACTAACTTTTTAGACCTTTGTATCCTGCTAATGCGTATGAAGTTTAATTAACATCGGTTCATTAATTTCGAATAATAGGGGCTTGAAAGTTTGTATGAAATGCCGTACGGCGTAAACGCTCTTAAGGGGGTGAAAAGGGGAATGAAATTTTGTTTTTAATTATATTATATAATCTATCAACGCACAGCCTGCACTGCTGGTCCTAGAGATATGAATTTTGGAGGGTGTGTTTTTTGTGAAGAGTAGGTATCCACTAAGAAGGGGTTTTTGGAAATTCAACCTTTAAGGAGGTGGAAAAGGGGGGATTTTGTTTGTATGAAACATCTTATTCCTTGAGTTAATAACCTTGAAACTTGGCACGAATACTTATCTAAGTAAATTATGAAGTTTGGCAATTTTTGTTTTTCTAAACTACTCTCTAAAAAGGGATTGGGGATTGGGGGGTGTCAAAATTTGTATGGAAGAATTTTAACGCGCTGTCCGATTAGGTCGAAACTGAGTATGTATACTTAAAACTAAAAATAAAGAATAATGTGTATCAAGGTTTTTGAAAATCTACCCCTAACTGCGTGAAAAAGGGTAGTCAATTTCACAGGGGAGTATTTTATTACGTGGCATGATTAGCTCGAAAATTGGTATAAATAATGTTTGAGTCGAGTCATCGAAACATCCTGCCGGGTCAGCGGGATTGTCCGAAAGGGTTACCGCTGGTCCGGAACATAAAAGGCTAAGGAAAGAACATGGCTGGGTTTTAGTCAGTAAGAGTTTGACACTCCCTTCTGCTCCACCCAGAGCGGGAGGGGATTTGATGATTTGCCACACGAAAAAAAAAAGTCATCGAAACATCCCAGACGATTGTTCAAAATTCCATCCTTATGGGGATAAAAAGAGGGGACACTGTTTATATGAAAAATCTTATTTATTTGGTTTATAAACTTTATAGACTTCCAGAAATACTAACTTTAATTTCGGAAGTCGGTGTCTTTGGATCTGTATTTAAGTTTTTTGCCACCGACTTCCGAAATTAAAGTTATTTTTCACTTTGTAGTGTTTTTTTGGAGGTCGGTTTTTTTTTTGTTATAACGTTTTTATTTCTCACTTTTTAGTGGGTCTGTTTATAATGTATCTAAGTTAAAACATCCTAATATCAACTTGCTCATCGCCTTTACCAAAATATTGCTTTTCCCGATGCATGACTGACATTAATTGTTGAGGAATTCTCCTGGTATTTCACCATCAGCTCCATTTCACCATTCGCATTGTGACGAGCATAAATTACTTAGCAACCATGTTAAAGTAAACGAATCGCAACCCGTGAAATACTTATTATGGAGTAGTTCCGGTGGCCATCTGTGGTCTTCATCATCGGTTCCACTTCACCAAATAGTGCTTTCGAGAGCAAATGCACGAGTTACTGTAAAAATTGCCCAAATCGCTATAGGTGTGCCTATAATATTTAAAGAGTTCCTTCGATTTCTCCATTATCCCCTCATCAGATCCTGACCTGATGACAATGGGACCACCTGGAAAGTATACCCTGAAAATAAAAAAAAAAACAAATCGGTCTAGCCGTCTTCGAGTAATCGGGAACGTACATAAAAAGAAAAGATTCCGACGAATTGAGAACCTCCTGCTTTTGTTGACGTCGGTTAAAAATAAAAACGTGTATTTTAGGGTTTTTCAAAAATCGACTCCTACCAAGTTGGAAAAGAGTAATAAAGTTTATGGGTTGGACTTTACTGCTTGCTTCCATTAACTCGAAAATGGGTATGGGTCTTTGAGTCAAGTTATGAACACATGCATCCCAAACGATTTTTCAAAATTCCATCCCTGTTGGAGTGAAAAGCGGGGATATAGTTTATTTGAAAAGTACAAAAACTCTTTGATCTATAAACTTAAAAATTGGCCCGAATACTTATTTATCTAAATAAATGTTAAGATCATAAACATAAATTTTCGAAATGTTAGGGGGAAAGTACGAATTTCACGCGGACGAAGTCGCGGGCAGAAGCTAGTAATAAATAAATTAATAATAATTTATTTATCATAAAAAAGTGGTACAGTCTGTTACAAAGTAGGATACTTAGGAATACTTTAAATCTGAGATGAGTAGGTAACAATATAATTTTACGATCTGATGTACTAGCTAGGTTACTTAGTAGCCTACAGGCTGTTTTCTGGAAATGAGGGCTTTTGTCCTTAATACATTAAAGACAAACAACCCTCATTTCCCGAAAATAGGACAAGAGTATTTCTTAGACTGTTACTTAATTATTATTAACAGCATTTTGAACAAATAAAATAAAAGTCCAGTACAAGAATGTCTGAGTGCGAACGCGCGTGTGTGTGTTTGTTTGAATGTGTGTGTAGGTGTGAGAGTGAGAGTGAGTGTGTTCCTGTGTTATGAGTTACTTCATTGTTGTAAGAAGGGATTCGGTATCATCATAATTTCCTGTGTTATGAGTTAATTTATGGATTGCACATTCTTACCCTGCAAAAATATTGCTCAGCCTATAAATGGTCTTTGATCGGTTGATCACGTTTACCTGCACATTCAATATCATATGCACACAGCAGTGACATGAGCTGTCAATACAATACTCTTAATTCCTATGACTGGAAGCTTCTTATCCATTCTTCTCCATACGAAACTACTTTTTGTAAGGGGCGACTAGAATCGCAAATAAAATACTTTTTTACAAAAGAAAAAAAAACAACCGCCTTCCATAAAAACACACTACAAAGTGAAAAATAACTAATTTCGAAAGTCGGTGTCAAAAAACGAAAATACATAACCAACGACACCTTGCTATGTAAATATCAGTGACAGGAAGCTATAGAACACATCTGCCTACCCCTTTAAAGGGTACAGGCGTGATGTTATGTTGTGTGACTGCATAAACAATGCATACATATGCTATAGCAGCAATCGCGGTTGATTTGCTGGCATTTATTGAAGAGTTTCGTTGTCTGTCTCCGAAACTTATCATCAGATCTTTGCGAAATTTAAATGGGACCATTTCTGAATAAAGCTCTTTAGAACCAAAAAAAAATTGCAAATCCGTCTATTTACGATGGAGTTATGCCCGAACATACATAAAAAAATAGAAACATCCGAATTGAGAACCTCCTCCTTTTTGGAAGTCGGTTAAAAATAAAAAAAACTACCAAAAAAAACGTTTCGAAGTGCCTTTTATTTGTCTCTCCATATAAATGAAACAAAGTCGGGATAGTTACACTATTTTTAAATCAAAAACGGTTAGACAGATTTTTATGAACTTTAATTTGTTGGATTTGTGTCCGCCCCGAATAGCAGTCGGTCGATTCTGTAAAAGTCTCACCGTGAAAACTTAGGTGAAGTGAGCGTGGAGTGAGCTGTCAATAGTGTCAATTCCTAGCAATAACAAACTCACTTCACCTAAATTTTCACGGTGAGATTTTACAGAATCCACCGGCTGAATAACTTTTAAAACATGAGGAAAATTAACGAAAAATAAATTAAGATAATTATTCATTTTCTCATACATCCGTTCGTATTGATTTTGAGGCGGTACGAAGTTTGCCAGGTCTCACATTTAAGTTTTCACGGTGATATTTTTTAGAGTTCCGTACCCAAAGGGTAAAAACGGGACCCTATTACTAAGACTTCGCTGTCTGTCCGTCTGTCCGTCTGTCCGTCTGTCCGTCTGTCTGTCTGTCTGTCACCAGGCTGTATCTCAAGAACCGCGATAGCTAGACAGTTGAAATTTTCACACATGATGTATTTCTGTTGCCGCTATAACAACAAATACTAAAAACAAAATAAAATAAATATTTAAGGGGGGCTCCCATACAACAAACGCGATTTTTTTGCCCTTTTTTGCTCGATATCAAAAATGGCAACAGGTAGGCACTTGAAATATTCACAAAATACTCAGTTGTATTTTAACTTTAATAATAAATAATAAAATTAAAATAAAATAAATATTTAAGGGGGGCTCCCATACAACAAACATGTTTTTTTCGGCGTTTTTGCCTTGTGGTACGGAACCCTTCGTGTGCGAGTCCGACTCGCACTTGGCCAGTTTTTTTTACACAATAGATCGGACAAAAATGTAATAAACCGGCCAAGTGCAAATCGGACTCGCACACGAAGTGTTCCGTACCAAAAGGCATAAAATACCGAAAAAAGCTTTTCTTTTAAACCCCTTTCAATTGTTGTTGTTGTTATAGCGGCAACAGAAATACATCATCTGTGAAAATTTCAACTGTCTAGCTATCACGGTTCAAATGAGATTCAGCCTAGTGATAGACAGATAGACGGACAGTGGAGGCTTAGTAATAGGGTTCCGTTTTTACCCTTTGGGTACGGAACCCTAAAAACCCTTTCTTCCGTAATGTTACTAACGGTAACTATACTCCTAAACAATGTACAATTTAGATACAGACGCCAGCACATCAAGTTACTACAATCTGTCGAATTTCTTTAATAGATTTTCAACTTTATCGCTAAAGCATAAGGTTCAAAGTTGATTGGGAAAATTTGACAATTTCGGGTAGCTTGATGTGCTGGAGTCCTGTACATAATATCATAAGCATAATCAACCTATATTTTTCCCACTGCTGGGACGCAGGCCTCCTCTCTGTGAGAGGGAACGGGCCGTAATCCACCACGCGGGCCCAGTGCGGGTTTAGAGATGTCACATGTCTTCGAATTTTTGGTCCTAGGACATGTCATGACAGGACATTTAAGTACAAAAACTTTAAAATCATTAAGTTACTGTTGCCACCACTTTACTGCAGTGTCTTGTCCGCTCAAGGAGTGCTCACAGAATAGGACCGTCGGACAAACGTCCAACATTTTTATATCATTCTACTTTAAAGCATGTGTACCGGACCAAGAAATAGGTACATGCAATCTTATTACTGTGGAACACACAAGAATTCCAGAGGAGGAGACTGGGGACGTAAGGTGCAAGTTACTGAACAGTTGTTTTGTTTAGATATCGCTTAATTGGTGAACGTATTTGATATCGTTTATGAAATACTGAGTACATTCAGTAACATAGTGAACACAAAACTCAAAGCATTTATTACAATTAAACCATGTGCACTTTTGAATAATTGTCAAAATTAAATAGTCGGTCAGTTAGTCAGAAAGTTGGAGCTAGTTGCCCATTCCAAAACGTAGATCTCTCTGGTGAAGAATGGGCAAACAACTCCATGGACACTCTTTTAAATCAAGATATTACAAAATCCACACAAACACTTATGACCTAATTCTATTTTATTTTACTGTTACTGTTTATGTCTTCTGGGGGCCTAAAAAGGCCACTTTGGCAGAATCATAAAAGGATAACGTTATGAATCATAATGCACTGTTAAGTTAATCGTATCAAATTCCATTGGTGGAGGATTTTTCAGTATTTTTTTTGTCTGTGCTAAAATACCAATCAATCCAATCCAAATCCAATTCCAATCTCTTTGATTATACCTACGTATTGCAGCGACAAAAAGAAAAACATGGACTGTCTTCGCCATATTATAATTCATAATGTTATCCTTTTTGATCCTGCCAAAGTGGCCTTTTTAGGCCCCCTGGTGTCGAGTTACTTCAATACACATTCAAGTAAACTCACGCCCGCTTCCCTGACGGTAAACAGAAACTACAGAACGCCACCTGCTACATCCTTACTTACTTCTATTCCTTCGTTTACGTTCGTACCTGGCTCATACAAGCACGCGAAATCACCGTCAGGCACTAGTTGTCTGGCATTTTTGCTGAACTGCGGTGCTATTCCGTAAAAATGTCACCGAGAAAACTTAGGTGAAGTGAGCGTGGAGTGAGCTGTCAATAGTGTCAATTCCTGGCAAAAACAAACCCACTTCATCTAAGTTTTCACGGTGTGATATTTACAGAATCGACCGACTGGGCCTTTTTGGCGCAGCCGTGAGCCACTCATGCCTGCTAATTTCTTACATCGCACTTTGCACTTTTTTTTTAATCTGATGTACGACTATTATCTGACTATCTGGTGTATTGTGTGTCTTTTAGTCTGAGCTAAATAAATGTGTTTTCTTTCTTTTCTGTCACGCCGGTTGCGGGTAACGCACCTAACATTACTAAAGAACTGCACCAATTAGATCACTATATGTTCTCGTCATCTTATTCTTCGATAAACACTTGGCAGAGCGTGAATCATTTTCTAACAATTAAATTTGTTCACTTAAACGAACCACTCTTGCTATGTACCCATACCAGCTGCTCGTTTTTCCCCAACCTCCTCACCCAGCTGCTCTCGGGCGATGTAATCAAGGCGGCAAAACAAACATGTTGTGACCACTGAGGGTAAAGAAAGGACAAGTTAAGAGGAAGGTATTCTTTCCATTTTTTTTTTTAAATATGTTTGTGCAGCCCTAAAGGTTGACCCAGAAACTGGGTTGTAGAGACCAGACGGGCAGTCGCTCCACGTCATCATCATCATCTGCCTAGCCTTTTCTCAACCATGTGGGGGTCGGCTTCCAGTCTAACCGGATGCAGCTGTATACCAGTATTTTACATGGAGCGACTGCCTGTCTGATCTCCACAACCCAGTTACTGGGTAGTACGATACCCCTTCATAAGACTGGTTGTCAGACTTTCGGGCTTCTGACTACCCGTAACGACTGTCAAAGATCCACGCATAACAGCCGGGACCAACGGCTTAACGTGCTTTCCGACGCACGGAGGGGTCACGGTATGTAAAGATGGTCACCCATCAAACAGACCAACCGCGGCAAGCGTAGCTTAACCTGATCGATCGACCTGTGCGGCTGTTATTATTTAGCCACGGGCTCTTCGGCCCATGTCATCATCATCATCATCATTTCAGCCGAACCGCCACTTCGACCGGTTCTGTGCTTCTTCGCATCCATGCGGTCTCTCCATGTAGAATACAGGTGTTCAGCTGCATTCGGTTAGACTGGAAGCCGACCCCAACGTTGGTAATTGGAAAAAGGCTAGGCAGATCATATTTTTGAATTGAAGCAAGGTAAAGTCGATGTTCATTAATCGTAGCGACAGCCGTAGCCGACAGCCGTACAGTTTTTGCCTGGATAAAAAGATGGGCATAAACAACTTATAATCGTAGCGACACGAGCCGTACAGTTTTTGCCTGGGTAAAAAGATGGGCATAAACAACCTATAATCGTAGCGACAAAGCCGTACAGTTTTTGCCTGGGTAAAAAGATGGGCATAAACAACCTATAATGTTTTCCACTGCTGGGACACCAGGCCTCTTTTCGGTGAGAGGGAGTGGTCCACCACGTGAATCCACCACGCGGGCCCAGTGCGTGTTGGGAGGTGTCACATGTCTTCGATTTTTTGTTCTAGTACATGCCTGTTTCCTTACGATATTTTCCTTCACCGTTTTGAGAGCAGTGGTGGTGAAATTACTTACACAAAGTAAAGCGAGCCCTACTCCTACAATACCATTGAACAATACTTTTATTGTGCAATAAGATCAGCGTTCATAATCAGCTGTACTCATTCACATAGCATTAATTACGTGGTAGTTAGATATACTCAATAAAGCATCATCTTTGGCTATTGCCTTATCATTCAAATTAACACCCAAGGTGTGTGCGACCCATTCAGCAGCGCATACGAATATTGAATCATCCCGTGCACTAAAATGATCAATTTTATTGATGCAATAACTTTTGTTCAATCATTGCCCAAACTTCAATATTAACCCTAGACGGCTAAAAACATTGCGCAATTCGTGATATTGTGCAATATAATTTATCATCTAGAGCCCGCCAAAAACGCCTGTCGCCTGTCTGTGAACGAACCTACGAACTAGGAAAGTACTCGTAAGTGCTTGACCAGACTGGCAGCGCGGGCGCGGGGCGGGCGCGGCGCGGCGTACTTAAACATAAGAACTTCCTTTGAGTATCCATAGTGGGCACGCGGGTGCGGTGAGCGGCGCAGGCTGCAAGGCGCGGGGAGCGCGTGGGGTGCGCGCGTGGGCAACTCACGCCACGAGGGCGGCCCGCGCGGGGACCGGGGCTCAAACTAGTTCGAGCTTTTTTCTAGTAAAAATAAGTCTTCTTCATCCATATTATATTTTAACAAACACTGGACACGACAACACAACGAATGCAGCCGCCCTCAACTGCGGGCAGGCATATCGCGCGCGTTCCCGCACACGCGCCGCTCCCCGCCTGCGCTGCCAGTCTGACCAAGCAATCAGTCGCAGCCGTTATCACTGCTCCTCATAAAGATGACTCTTCACCATAATAAAGTCACCTAAATACATAGTATTAATTTAAGTTAACCAAGTATGTAGTAGGCATTATTGTCATCCTATAATACCTTTGACCAAACAGGCTATGTTTAAATTTGAACTGAAACGTGCTTTTCTATACATCTATGAATTGAAGATCCAAGAATCATGCATAATAAAGTCGTCTAGATTACATTATATACTTTGGGACGGTCAACGTCAAGGTCAAAAATCCACAAAATATATCCTAATAAAACAGAGGGATATACAAATTATATATTCATTGAATATGCCCCACACTGGACTTTATATTGAATAATAAATATCATAGGGTTGACGCTATTCAGTGGTCAAGTCGTAAATCCTGAAAGTCTTCAAATCCTGACTGATAATGCCTAGAAATCTCGTGGCTAAATAATAGCAGCCACGCGAGTCGTTCGAAAGTCAAGCTACGCTTACCGAGGTCGATAATATGGATGAGATCAATAACATATCGAGACCCCTTCTTACCTTGAAAAGCATTTAGTAAAGCCATTGTCTCGTCTGTCATTTGTAGATCTTGACAATCGTTAAAGGGTAGTCAGAAACTCAAAAGTCTGATAACTATAGTCAGACTTTTAATTAGCTATTAATAACTCATTTTGGACTAAGTTTAGAGATATGCATGTCAAATAAGTTTCGTTTGTTACACGATTCTGTACTAGAAAAACAAGATTTGGTTGATGGCCGCGAAAAAACAAAAAGACGCCAATTTCAGTCATTTAAGTAACACATAAGCCGTCATCTTACTGCAGTTTATTAAAAGTCCGACTATAGTTCTACCAAAGGGTTTGTGTTACCCTGTTTCTGGGTTATGAGGTCACATAGGTAGTCGCTCCATGTATAATTCTGGTATGTGACATCTGGATAGACTGGAAGCTGACCCCAATGTATTTGGGAAAAGGGTAGGCAGTTTGTTATTGATATTGACTGAAAATATTTTTTATATACAAGCTTACTCTGGCGGCGATAGCATCATCGCTTAACATCAGCAGAAACAGAGCTATCCAAGAAGAAAAATAAACTGATAGAAAATCTTCTATATTTTTCTATCTTGAAAATTTAGATAACTGACCAGACAATTCACAAAAGATATATTGCTTAAAGGGTGGGAAGCAGATGTATATAATGCTCAAATTCAGTTCTACCATCATTCCGAAAGAAAATTAAAACTTTATCTAAAGAAAAAATAAAAACTTCCCCTTATAACTGACCCCTTAACAGAAGTCCAGAGCAATACGCAACAAGCATTGTTTTAATTTAATAACAGTCACACGCTCCCGCAAGGATTGAAGGGGACAAACGAAAAAATTAGTTGTGACACCCCTAGAGACCTCGCCTACTCGCCTTTTCTCTATAAAAGCAGGGTCCAGAGCATCCAATTATCAGAAACGAAGTAGCAGCCCTGAAGTCAGCACGGCTCCTTATTTCCAAGCTGTGGGAAAATGGTAGTAGATTTAACTGGAAATTTCGCGTGAGTACCTCTCATTGTCTCTGTTTCATTGTATCCTTAAGGTCTGTTCAGCGTGTATTAACTTATTTGGTAGGTCGATCGATCAGGTTAAGCTTTGCTTGGCACGGTCGGGCCATGGATGGGGGACCATCTTTATATACCGAGACCTTCCATGCCTCGGGATGCACTTTAAGCTTTTGGTCGCGGTTGTAATTCGTCGATCTTCGGTAGTCGTCTTCAGAAGCCCGAAACTCTGACAACCAGTCTTACCATGGAGTGTAGTGTAACTGGGTTGTGGAGATCAGACAGGCAGTCGCTCCACGTAAAATACTGGTATTCAGCTGCATCTGGTTAGACTGGAAGCCGACCCTAAAAATTGTTTGGAAAAGGCTAGGCAGTTCATGGTGGATAATTTTATTTAACTTTTGACTTTCAGACTCAAAGCATTTGTTTCAACAAAATCATTTAGAGGCACTTTTGAATTTGCAAAGGAGTCGGTCAGAAATATGTAGCTAGTTGCCCATTCCAAACCGTAGTAGTTTCCTACGGTGATGTTCATCTCCATGGACACTTTTTATTTGTTAGATTGTGCTTACCTATACTCCATTTGAAATAAGATTAGACATTTAAATAAACCTTTTTTACAGTCCGTTCAACTGATTTTGAATTCTATTGCATTAGTGGCATGATATATGGCAGCTGCAGTAAACTGTTGGTATTGTAACCACTTTTCTGCTTTTAGTACCATCATCCTTATGCCTACGGTATAGAAGCCAAAATCAATTGAACGGACTGTAAAAAAGGTTTATTAAAATATCTAATCTTATTTCAAATGGAGTATAGATTATGTAAGCCAACGGGGTAATTGCGTAACACACTATCAGTAGCAATGGGTTTAATTTTGTCGGTTCAACAATATTCATTGCGTGATTTACCCTGCTGAGCAGACACATTTTTCGAACATATGGAGCGATGGATTAGCAATAATATCCTTCAAAATGATTTAGATTGATATTGACAGTGTGTTACGTAATTATATATAACACGCAGCTCATCATTTTACCACAATATTTGTATAGTTTGTCATATAGTGTTGTAATCTCTATGCATTGTGTCTTCTTCCAAAAAGATAAGCTATCATAAGAATATTTTGCTAGTTATAAATTTTCATCTGTTATAATTGAATTACGTCATCATCTGCCTAGCCTTTGCCCAACTATGTTGGGATCGGCTTTCTGTCTAACCGAATGTTGCTGAATACCAGTATTTTACATGGATCGACTGCCTATCTGACCTCCACAACCCAGTTACTGGGCAAAAAGATAACGAACAGACTTTCGGGCTTCTGACAACTCGTAACGACTGTCAAAGATCCACGAATGTCAGCCGGGACCTACAGCTTAACGTACTTTCCGAGGCATCGACAGATACGGAACTCATCAGGGGACTCATCCACAGATACGGATTATACGGAACAACCGCGGCAAGCGTAGCCTAACCTGATCAATCGACCCGTGCCTTTCATTTCTTAGCCACAAGGCCCTCCTATAACCTATAACTGAACCTATAACTGAATGACGTAGTGACATTAATTTATATATAACACATGATACCCAACTACCTTCCACTGGCTAGTCCACAACCACAGAACAGATAAAACCTCTTTCATCTGTAAGCAGTAGCGGCCCTAGGGCGGTGCGAGTGGTGCGACGGCACCGGGCGCCGTCATGGGAGAGGCGCCAGGCTCTTGGCTTCGACGATCGGTCGACTGGTGCCTGGTGGACAGCCCACCAGGCACCAGTCATTGATGATAGTAACTTACTATAAAGCCGATCGTCCACAAGCAAGAAACTGCATAATTATGCATATATCATCGTCGTTTCAGCCGATAGACGTCCACTGCTGGACATAGGCCTCCCCCAATTTTGGGGGGTTTGCCATAATCGCCACGCTTGGCAGGCGGGTTGGCGATCGCAGTATGGTATGATGGTGGAATAAATAGAGAACGCTGCTGCCCATTCTCCGGTAAGACCCTTAGTCGCCTTTTACGACACCCACGGGATGTAAGGGGTGGTGCAATTCTTTAAGTCCGGCACCACACAGACAATATCATAGGAATATGGCATATATCATAGGAACATGTTATATAGAGGGACGCCACGTTAAGATTTTGCACCACCTAAGAAAATTTCTAGGGCCGCCGCTGTCTGTAAGTTCTGTGTCGACAACCATAACCTTTGACCACTGGGTTTTCTTCTCGGTCTAATATGTCATCGGAAAAACTTGTTTGGTCATCAAGTGTTTATTTTTTCATGTTTCTAAAATTATGTGGTGGTGTTCTGATCTGGACATATTTGTGGGAGACGCGTGGCCAGATATTGCACACGTTTTGGACGGAAGTGGAAGACAATTTAAGCTTGATACAAAATGTTACTGTTAATCTGATTAAAATAATCAATGTTGCTAGCACACCCTTTTCTAATTCATGGATAGATAAATAAATCGTGTATTTGGTGCGCACAAAAGCCATAGCACAACATACAAAAGCACGATTAAATAATAACAAATTAAGAATATTAGGAAAATATTAACTACATATTACGCTGCCGTTAATAAAATAAGAGAGTAGTGGTGGTTCAAAGGAAACAGCCGTGATTTACGAGTTGTAAGTCGATAGTTCGTACCCTGACAGGCGCTATACTTTATGTAATTATCCTCATGGGTAATTACGGCCTACTCTCTCTCGCACTGAGAGGAGTTCTGTGTCCCAGTTGTGGGAACATCGTAGGCTGATTATGCTATAAAATAAGTGAGATAAGTTAATTTAATTTTTTTTGTTCACAGATTCTAACAAAATGCGCAGAAAAGTACAAACGTTTCTCTTGTTCATCCTTATTATAACCACTGATGTCGTCCTTGGCAAAGCAAATAAAACCAAAACATTTAAAATTAATCACAAGAAACATAGTTCGTTGAAAGAAAAGTCTGACAATAATCGAATCAAAAGATCCCTAAATGACGATCTCGACGGACCATTCTGGCCAAATAGGGGTAAAAAACAAATCGGTAATGATCCAACCTATTACAACACGAAATTTAATAATGATTTTGAAAATAATCAAAAATTTGTGAAGTCCACTGATAAAGTAATGAAAGAAGAACCATTTTGGGGAAATAGAGGAAGACGCGACAATTCCATGGAAAATAAATACGGATATGTCGTCGACTTTCCTGATTATTTTGTTAAACACTGCGAACACTGCACAGAATTTGGCCAAAAGCCTGACGAATATAGGAATATGAAAGATAGAAGAGATGACTTCATGTCTCCTTTCTGGGGTAATCGGGGTCGAAGAACTTCAGCAGAACTTGAAGGTTCAGAGGACGATCCTTTTTGGGGTAATAGGGGTAGAAGACAAGAACAGGAACCATTTTGGGGTAACAGAGGTCGCAGAATAGAAAATGAACCATTCTGGGGCAATAGAGGAAAACGCGAAGAAGAACCATTTTGGGGAAATCGTGGCAGACGTGATGACGTAGAACCTTTTTGGGGCAATCGTGGAAGGAGAGACGATTCTGAGCCATTTTGGGGTAACAGAGGAAGAAGACAGGCAGAAGAACCGTTTTGGGGTAACCGAGGCAGACGGGAAGAGGAACCATTTTGGGGGAATCGCGGAAGACGAAAGGTTTCAGAACCAAATTGGATTCGCAAGCAGAATTTAAAAGAATCGATACTGAGTGCCATAAATGACGTTGAAGACGACATTGAGAATCTCTCACGACTCAAAAAGAGTAAATTTGACCCAAATTCTTTTTGGGCTGGCAGAGGAAGGGATAACAAGCTATCAGTCCTATTTAATGGGCCTGCAAGAAGTAGGACTACTAGATTGGGAAGATACGGACAGACTACTGAACCCGGTACCGTCTTGGACAACCAGATGTACGTCGATGAGCCCAAGTATATATTAGTTGAAAGATCGGGCCGATCTTCAGCCGAAGCTGATGATCCTTACTACATATCGAGAGGTAAAAAGTATTATATAAATTACAGTTTGGAGCAAGCAGCCAGAGACAGACGAGGAGCCATTGAAGAAATCGTTAAATCCGTACGTAATGATCCCTATTACATTGCAAGAGGTAAAAAGGATGTTGATGCCACCAAAAATGTAACTTCTTCAATGCTTAAGGAGGAGTATATCAGAGCCAAAGAATTAATTTGTGCTGCAATTGATCTGATAATAATCAAAACCGACGGAGCCAAAGTAAAACGGCAAATTGATGATAACGATCGAGACAGGCGAACTATATTAAAGAAACTGGCAGCTCAACTTCAAATGGATCCATATTTTGTAAGTAGGGGCAAGAAAAATCAAATTTCCGGTGACAAAGATAATCTTCAAGATTTTATAAGTAATCTAGCTGAAAAATGTAACTAAAATTAGCTTAAGATTTCTTTCTCATTTGATGTTATCAAAGATATATTTGTGTACTTGGTGTAACTAATCGGTAGTAGACAGGTTATTCGATAAGTAGCTATTTCGTAATAATCGTAATACTTAGCGCAATTATAAAAATTGTCTGTGACCTGATCAAATAAAATATAGATTATTTATCATGGCTTGATTCATTTGCTTTTTGTTGATACCCAACATTTCCTAAACACAAAGACAGATAACGAGTATTAAAGAATCATCACAGAAAAACACAATATACGTAAATACTAACAGATGTTAAATATTTCAATTAAATAATATTTAGAAGTAATCTTTCAAGACTAGCTTTGATATTTTATAAATATTTATAATAAATTCTCACCAGTTACAGTAATCTTAGTAAAATAAAACACAAACATGTTAGTGCGACTTTTTTATTATTCTGCAATATTATAAATATAGGATACATCGTCCAAACATCCTATTTTAAAAATTTTTTGCTCTTGTCAGATCAGGTAACATTTCGAAATTTTTTGAGCAATCACAAAATTACATATTTTTGACCAGATTTTCGATGATGTGGCAAGGTACATTCGGAATAACAGTTGTATACCTACTACTAAGCTAAATGAGAAAATATAGGATACAGATTGATTTTGGTTTCCAAAACATAATATGTCGGCTGTTACCCTTGGTTACTTTCTCAACTTTCTAGAAGATTTCGTGAAAAGTGAATAAGAAAGATTTGATCTAAAAGATAGTTCTAAAGATTACACCTAAATAGACGAAGAGATCAGTCTAGATTTTTAATTAATTTTAGACATCAAAAATCTTCTTGCACATTTGATTAGATAAATATTTTCAAGCCAAGTTTTCTAATAGATAAAGTCTAGTGAAAAACCAAAATTGAGCTAGTAAGCACGAGTAACTGAAAATCTGAAAGCTATGACGATGAAAGTAATGAACAATTTAGAAGACCTAAAAGTCCCTTAGGTACATCAATTTATCATTATTTCAATAGCCTACAACAGTGTCACTACTACTCAGACAACGATAATATTTTATTATAAAGACACATACTATGTCTTGATATGGGCTGGATACATGTAAATAGTTCTAAAACACTTGATAGAAACGTCTATTAGGTACGCAACAGGCCATTATAAAGATGGTCCAATTTATTTAATAATACTGCACGTTTAAATTAATTTTGATACATTGGGGCGAATTGATAAAATTTGACATTTCATGTCCTAACGTTAATAATCTCATATCACGCTCACAAGCGCAAAACACAAAAAGATTTATTATATTTTTAACATACATCAACGTTTCGAAATGAAAGCTGGAATAATACTAACATTCATTGCCGAAAACATTTAAAAAATAAAACCTTTAGGCTTCCACTGACAAGTGAAACGTACGAAGAATGTTCAAAACGTCAGTTAAAAAGTCCTTGACGCGGTAAGCGTCAGAATGCTCTAGAACCCTGTAGGCCGGGAAATTCGTTCATACTCTCCACAGTAGGAGATGATTGGTCGAATCTTCTCTGCCTGCGTCTTCTGTCATTGTGGAACTCCTAAAGTCCTCGTATCCATCTCCACCAGATATGATGAGAGTTTCTTTATTATTCTGAGTGGGCTCAGCTTGTTTCTGTAATTTCTCGGCGTTTGTCGACCTGCGACTTAGTGCCTTTGTCTTCAATGACGTCTGCGTCGTTTTTGCTGGCTGCTTTTGCGCGGCTGGGTTCTCGACTATTGTCAGGAACCTCACGTGGCCGGTATGCCCGTAGGTTATACCTGGGAAATAAAGAGTCCACATTCAAGTTTTAATTCCATTCTATCACAGCATTAGAAATTAGAATACTTTTTATCAGGTCTATGAAACGCTGATATCGTCAAAGTCACGGGAAACTCTGAACCGGCAAGTATGGCAGAAAAGAGGGGAGGCCAACCCCTTAGTGGTTTATTCCGGGCTGAAATAATGATGGTGATGAAGAAACGCATCAGCGTTTCTTGACAATTCTTGATGTGACAATTCGACTTTCTTGATCGATTGACAGGAGAAGGCAATAGCAAAATATATAGAAAATTGGCAAAGTATGGGGAGACCTTTGTGTTGAATAAAAGGACAACATAGGTAATGATAAATAAATTATAAATTATTTTTTTAATATATAATTATATACACACATAAAAAATACCACCACCTATAGTTTGCAACAGTACCCTTACCGGTAAGATGCGGCACAGTGAAGGCTCCAGTCCTGGGGTTGGGAGAATTGTGCAGGGGCGCGGTGAGCAGCACTCCGGCGCTGGTGCCCACCCACAGCGTGTCGCGGTGCGCGAGCAGCGCTGTGACGCGGAGGCACGCCGCTTTGTGCTGACGGATTATGTCGTCGCAACCTGATAATGAGGAGGAAGAAGAAAGGTTAGATTTAGTCATCGATATTCGTTGGGGAGATGTCGTTCACCAAAGTCAATGAAATATAGCTGATGCCTTTGATCTAGATTGATTGTTATATGAATTAAAACGATGGAGCTATACAATCCTCATTAAATCATACTGATATTGAGAGTGAGTTAACCGTTGGTAGTGTGATGGTGAAATAATATGGTAGGTAGGGACATTTCATCTGTGTTTGTTTGCTCATATGATGAAGAGATGCTATGTTCCGATGTTATAATATCATTTATCAGCTGGAATAAGATCCGGTAGCTGACTTGGAACAAAATCGTAAAGCTAATGTTGACATCCATAATACTAATATTAAAAAAAATTAAAAAATCGTGTCGGATTGCCGTCCCGTCGGACTATGAGAGTGAGGGAAGAGGGAGTGCACCTGTGTCTGCGTACACACTTGTGCACTAGTCCTAACAAGATCTAGTCATATCGAGATTAAGACCTATAGCGAACTAGTCATATCTGCTATTTAGTCTTATCGAGAGGTAGTCATAACGCTTCTAACCCTCTCCTGCGCCGAAGGCCGTCTCCGTTGAGCTTGGCCGCCGTGGCCGAAATACGTTCTGGAGGACTTTTTATTTAATATTATAAACGTAAAAGTAACTCTGCTTGTCTGTCTGTTACCTTCACGGCTGAACGGATGTGCGTGAAATTTGGTATACGGATAGGACATAGGTCACTTTTTATTTCATTAGCACGTTTCTGTGGGAGAATTTCCGTCCTCCACTCAGTTCAAGCCGCGAGCAAAAGTTGGTTAACTGTAATACGTCATCATTCTTACCATGCAACATCTTAGTAACTTGCGGCGTAATATTGATCTCTGCCAACTGCTCGCGAGTGCTGGAGTTGTAGCACCGCAGCTGGGCCGCGTTGTGCAGTGACAGCCATATTGTGCCGCCCGCCACCGCCATGTGGCTGATCGGCTTCGTCTCTGAACTTATTTGGAATGTTTCGTCCACCTGGAATCAGGATATATGAATTAAATATTGTTGAAGACAGGTAAAACACAAGCACTCTAGCAGTCATAGTTTTAAGGACTTCAATAATGTACTGAGTATTCTGCTACTTCAGTGGCACTTCTTACAATTGTTTTAGGTAGGTACGTATTTACGTCAGGTATTCATTGGAGAAAGACTATTAACGACTGATTCTGCTCTCGCTCAAGATATTAGGTGGTGTTTAGAATGTGCGCATCATCATAATATTGTGACTTTAGGTTCTAGAAGTACGTGAAAACATGATGACCAAAATTATCCAACGTCAAATCGGATCAAGTGTTTGGGATCAGAATTCTGCAACCAATCCCTATTGCTTCCAATTCAAGAGAACTTTATTGATTGTTTATTTGGATATGCAATGTCTTCGATACGTGCGAGCTTTCTATACAACGTTACTTTTAGTATAATTATGCGAAACCTGAAAATAGTTTGTTCAGAATAGGTAACTGAATCGATTCCAATAATTTTTACCCCATGTTATATTTTGTTCCAAAAATATTTAAAAAAGGTTAAAAGTTGGACACCGAGCGACACTAAGTAGGTTATTCAATCTCCGCGCCGAACGGTTAGGTACCTAGGTACTATTATCAATGAGCGCAAGCCGGCGCGGCGCGAGAGGCTGTTTTTATACGGACGGACAGGTAACTTAACAAGCTTATAACTTTGTGATTTTTCATGATACAGTTTTGAAATTTTCTACATAGATTCTTTACATAAAAATACTAGACACGTGTTTCGGGTTTCGCATATACTAAAAATAATGTTGTATATATTGGTAGCAGTTTTTTTTCATTTGAAATGGGTTTGCTCTTGACTCTAGTCTAGGTCAAAGGTGACAGAGACAAAGTCGACGATGGAGTGAGCTTACCCAGAAGAAGCATTTTCCATTACCTGCAGCGTATGCGGGTTGATGATCTTGATGGAGGCGTGCGTGGCGCACCACAGCTTGCCGCCCGACAGCAGCATGCTGCTCACGGGGCTGCTGCCCGTGCCCACCGGGATCGTGGAGCGCTCCGTCCAGGAACCATCTGGGGACGATGTCGAAGTAATAACTAAACTGATCCTTTCAATGGGGTCGTGAAGAAATTAGGACATATACAGGGCTCTCCAAAAGTTAGTAGACATTTTTCTACTTCAGCTGTGATGCCACATTAAGATTTAAAATAAAAAAGTATCAGGTAGTCTTGATTATTTTTTAAGAAAGATAGTGTCGATGGTAGGACGACCCAAACTTCTCCACGGTCTTCTCATCATCATTATCTATCAGCCTTTTCCCAACTATGTTGGGGTCGGCTTCCGGTCTAACCGGATGCAGCTGAATACCAGTATTTTACATGGAGCGACTGCCTATCTGACCTCCACAACCCAGTTACTGGGTAATACGATACCCCTTGGTAGGACTGGTTGTCAGACTTTCGGGCTTCTGACTACTCTTAACGACTGTCAAAGATCTTAAGAAGAACGGCTTAACGTGCTTTCCGAGGCACGGAGGGGTCACGGTATGTAAAGATGGTCACCCATCCACAGACCAACCACGGCAAGCGTAGCTTAACTTGATCGATCGACCTGTACAGCTGTTATTATTTATTCACGGGCCACTCATCATCAGATGATAGAATTAATATTTTGGTTTACTGGTAGACGAGGCCTATGCCTATGCCTATAATAAATCATGCTGCGCTAACCCCAAATAAAGAGGATTACGAGCAAGAAAATGACAACGATAAGAAAACATAAAAACAGCAGACTGGTGAAAACTTATTCAAATATTTTTATACTGATGAAATAAATGACGTGTGTATTTTTACTTACCTATATCCCGGCAATAAACGACTAGATCGCCGTTGCCAAGTGCAACAAATACTTTTCCCTCCACGTATCTGAAAATAAATAATCTATTATTAGATACATAATTTAGTATTTTTCGTGTATCACTACAGTGAGAGGTCATACAGTCTACAGTTTCAATAAATATGATAGTGGCGAAGTTCACGCATCAAAGCGGTTCAGTAGCTATTCTGATCGCCTTTTGGCCGAATCCTATAATTTACGGACCCTTATGGGTTAAAATTAAGACTCTTGTATCTTTACCAATAATGAAGCAAATACCTCATATCTTTGCCTGGTAGACCCTCCCATATGGAAGTAGCTATCACAGGTAAAATTATCTTACGAATCTATTAATGAGGCAGTTTTGCAATAAAAATGCTACCATCGGTAAGCAAAACGATTCGTTTTTGTTTATAGGAACCGAGCATTAATCTGTAATTCTGCTATAACAACCTTCTTTATGGTAAAGGGTGACGGCAAACCGCAAACTGCAGCGCCAAAGCTCAGTGACACTGTTGGATTCTATGTAATTCTATCTGGAAACTTCCGTAGATAGCGTTATTGCCGCGTGCTGCTGCCGTCAAGCGTCGGCAATCCAGTAGTGCTGTCAATGGCTGTCACTAACAAAGCGACAAGACGCCTATTCTCTTGAAAAGTGTACCTTTAATATGTTCTAAAACCTACTCATTTTGTAAGCCAGGCATTACTTATATTTTTAATCTGACCGTTTTCTAAAACTCTTAAATGTAGAAGAAGAACGTTTACTGAAGAAAATATACTTACACAATGGAATGAACCCCCGAGTTATGCTGCAGCTTCACTTTGTTTTTCTTTATCCTAATGTTGTCGAGACAGTTGTACACATGTATGCAACCATCTTCAGTGCCCAGCCACATTGTAGGTTGGTTGGCTGTGGTGCCACTGTCTTCTGAAGACTGACGACTGGCCGGCGATGATAGAGTGCCTGGAATTTTGAAGAGTTTGTTTAGTAAAATTGAAGCTTCTATGTTTTGAACGGTATCCTATGTGTGCTTTGTGAGGGGGTGTCTATGTACGGTCTGTTATTAAGCATTGTTGGTCGTTGTGGGGCAAAGCAAAGCAGTGTTGTATAGGACCTGCACGCGTAGCATGACCACTTCTATCTGTTCTCTTAAAAAATAGATATTTAAAGGTTGGCAGCGATATTGGCTCTCGAACCCCCCTTTTTTTTTGGTGGGAAATTTTCAAATAACTTCTCCCGCTCTTGGGCGGAGTGGGGCGTGTCAGACTTTTACTGACTAAAACCCACCCGTGTTCCTTCTGTTGCCTGTGCCAGGGCCACGGTAACTCTTTCGAACAGCCCGCGACCCTGACATGCATCGGCCCTAGCAGTCCTCGTCAGTTAGTGCTGACATTCTAGGCCCCTAGCGTAGACATTATTCGTTGTTAATAGAACAGTGCAATATATATTATATATGCGGTCAAAATGCATGGAACAGCATTTTTTTTAAATAACTGATGAAAGCGATAAACTAAATCCGTGGCAACAGGTTGTGCGCTTAAGTCCCTGCCAGCCTGTATATCTGTATCTATAAAAAGCCACATTTTTTTCCACAGTTTAACGCGCGTAGAAAAATCAAAAATCTTTTTTTTTTCTTTTTTTTATTCTTCTCAAATCTGTATTTTTTTTTTCTTTTTTTTCTAAAGTGATCTGCTGCGCGTGCTGGCAATCAGGTATATTGTTTTCATTAATGATTTGTAAGGCCGCGTCCTAACTGAAAGCGATCGTCGCGAGAGAAAGCGATTGTCGCGCTTTTTGACATCCTCGTGCGATCAATCAAGTCGCATTTGTACGTCCGTCCTTATCCCTGATGATGAATGAGGATATATGATTATTTATTTCTGTAAATTGGTTACTGTGTGTGTGTGTGTGTGTTACTTTAGCGTAACTTATGTTTTATACCTTGATGAGTTCAATGTTTCCTAATCAACTACTATAAGAAGAAACACCGATACAAACTCAGAGGTCACACTTTCTTTTATGTCCAGAAATATTCTTGGCCGTATGAGGACCATGCAGATTAATTAAATTCATTCAAACGATCGCGTCAGCCGCGTCGTCGCGCGGCTTTCGCTTTCGGTTAGGACGCGAGTTAAGCCTTAAGTATTCCACGATCAGTACCTACCTAGTTTACTACTCTCTCTCGTGTACTTGATTGTGTTATTCGATAAAGTTGTTAGCAGTTCTAACAAAAGTTAAATGTGATGTGGTCGGATGTAAGGCATGTAATGAAACAATTACAAATTATTGGAACCTTCCAAAGCTATTGTATTTTGCTAAGCATATAATTATTAATCGGGAAAAAGCTTAAAAATTCTAGAAAAATCAGTAAAAAGCTTCACGGTGAGCAAGGTTTTTATGAAAGCGCTTAAAATCATGCAAAAGTAATTATTACGATCTTCTATATTACCCAACATGGCACGTCCAGTTACTAAGTTGCGTTGGAATAGGAAATATATATGTAAGTAAATAAATTAACGGGTAACATTCATACATTCTGTGTTGATATTATAATTTTAAAGTGTAGGTGTCACGGCTAATAGTCGAAGTGCGGCTACACCTAGTTTTAGCCGGCCAAAGTGCGGCTACATCTAGTTTTAGCCGGATACAACTAAGTGAAGCCGGCCACATGCGGTTCGTGTGTACTTCGGGTGACATCGGTTGCATGGTTGCGGTCGATCGATAGGCGACGTAGGATGCAAGAGCGAGCGAAGGGCACCCCGAGGTTAGGTTTGGTTAGGTTACTTTAAACCCTTTACACAGAAATAGGAGCTCCGTCGACGTAGGATGCATCTAGTTGTAGGTACCCGGTAAAACGAAGTGTAGCCGCACTTCGGCTTTTAGCCGTAACATAGGTATTGAAAATTAATAACACAAAATAATCGACGATAGGATTGAATCGATAAAATCTATTAAATATCAGTAAGTATAACATCGAAAAGGAATATTTCAAGAAAAATACCAAAAGTTCTACTTTAGTGTGGGACTTTAAACATTGAAAAAGACAGTGGCGCCGATTGTTGTTCACGAACTAAACTAAGTTCATGCATCTTTTTCTTTCTATTTCATTAAGAAAAGGACAGAAGATAAATATTAGTTTATTATAGTCCTGTCAAATTAGTCAGCCAATAGTAATAGCCAATTTTTTAATCTCGTCTAAAGTTGTTGGAGTATCTTAGTTTGACAGGACTAAACTAATATTTATCTTCTGTCCTTTTCTTAATGAAATAGAAAGAAAAAGATGCCTGAACTTAAATTTAATTTAATTTGAACAACAGAATTGGCGCCAGTATAAAAGTGAATAAGGTAATCAAAAGGAGTTATTAAATTTAACAGTCTACAACAACAATGGAGACTATCTGCCATCAAAACAATGTTTATCTTAAGACCCTGGCTTAAACCTCAGGCTTAACGTTAGGGTGAATGCTCCAAGCAACCCGCGAAATTCAAATTTTCTTACGTTTTTTGCAATTTGCAGGCCAGTGCTAGGTTGTATGTTGATTAAAATACTATTCGCGGCTGTAAGACATATGTAGTTACAGAATTATAATCATCAAAATCATCAATAAAACGCTCTAAGTTCATAAAGCTGTAGGAATTACTTTTTCTGTTTTTTTTTTGTTCTTACACCTTTATGAAGTTGGAGGGAGTATTGGTGATTTTGATGATTATAATTCTGTAACTACATACGTCTTACAGCCGCGAATAATATTTTAATCAACTTACAACCTAGCACGGGCCTGCAAATTGCAAAAAACGCAAGAAATTTTGAATTTCGCGGGCTGGTTGGAGCATTCCCCTTAACTTTGTCGGATTATAGTTCGAAATTTAAAAATGGCTCGATAATTTAAACGTGGGTCGAAAGATACACGTTATTTATCCATTTTTAAATTTCGAACTATAATCCGACAAAGTTAAAGTTCTTATTACAAAAACTAACGTTAAGCCCGAGTCGAAATTGTCAATTTTGCATTAAGAACTTTACGTTTGTCAGAATAAAGTTCCAAACACAGTAACTGGCTCAAAGGTTTAGGCTAGGTTTAAAGTTATAACTCCTTTTGTAATAAGACGGAAAGACATCACAAAAATAAGAAAGACTTTAAATGTAAAATATCACAGATATTTCAACTAGACACATAAATAAATGATAAAAGAAACACTATCAAAATCTTACCAGAATTAATCCCCATAGCCTGTTTATCCACCGCTGGGTTGGAACTCGACTTCATCACAGGGTGGACCTGGATGCTTTGCCCAGTATGTGGGGTGCTTAGACTCTTGCTGTGGTTAGGAGTCAGCGTAGTCCTCTGGTTGCCCAGGCTGGCTGTCAAGCTGCTGTGAAGCCGAATGGTTGCCGACTCCTGGCTGCGTTCCGATTGGGCGTCTTGATTCTCACTAGTTGAGGAGCCGTCGTCTTCTTCATCGCTCGAGGATGAGCTGTGAAGAAGATTCGGGGAATGTCAAATGTTGGTGCCGAAAATCTGTTGTATTTCGTCTCCTCAGAACAAAATGATTGATGAATCATTTTCGGTGGAAGAGAACGAACGTGGGTATGTAAGTACAGTTTTAAATACTAACTAGCTGCGCCCCGCGGTTTCACCCGCGTAAGGGTCGATCCTGTAGGAATATCAGGATAAAAAGTAGCCTATATGTTAATCCAGAGTATCAGCTACCTCCATACAAAATTTTATCAAAATTGGTCCAGCCGTTTGAGCGTGAAGGAGTAACAAACATATAAACACACACACAAACTTTCGCCTTTATAATATTAGTGTGATATTCTTTCTTTTTTAATTAGGTAGTCGTAATACTTCTGAGGTTACAAAAAAAGTGGGAAGTTTCACAAAGAAAATAAATAATGCAAAATCAGCAAAAATTTAAATGCTCAACACAGTTAATTTTAGTTTCTGTCATGTTGCGAATAGACAAAAACTTCATAAAGTATTTATAGCGCAGTGGCAAACTGTCCCGCTAATTGCGTGTTCACTCTAGCACAAATATTTGTATGCTCTACAAATATTTGATACAAGCCTGGATGTTTGTAAACCATCGTGATTTGTTTGGATAACGGCATCCGTGTCAAACGGAATTCGGTAGGTACTACGGGGTATAAAAGCGGTTTGTTTATCCTTGATTCCGATAATGATTTTAGTACAGTTCGCAATTCCTGGGGGCCTAAAAAGGCCACTTTGGAGAATCATAAAAGGATAACATTATGAATCGTAATATGGCGAAGACAGTCCGTGTTTTTGTTTTTTGAAGTGAAACTTCTTTACGCACGCTTGACTTGGGGAGTAAGCTGGCGAACGCGTGACGTAAGCGTTACGAAAAGTGTGATCGGGCAAGGCGAACGGAAGTTAAGTGGGGGATATAAGCAAGAGACAGCAGTGCGCGCGCACATTTTCTTTCTCTCTTTAAGTTTCACTTCAGTCGTGTGGTCATAAGCACACTCGTTTTTTTCGCTGCACTACGTAGGTATAATCAGAGATTGGGATTGGATTTGGATCGGATTGATTGGTATTTTAGCACAGACAAAAAAAATAACCGAAAAATACTTCACCAATGGGATTTGATACGATTAACTTAACGGTTAACTGTCCATTATGTTATCCTTTTATGATTCTGCCAAAGTGGCCTTTTTAGGCCCCCTGATGTGTGAAAAAGTTTAGGCTTTTATTTTAATTTGATATAAGTCGTTTTTAGTTTCCTAATGTACCTAATTCGAAATTTAAATGAAACTTTCCTTGCTTTGGCTTGAAATAATATCACGTGAAGGATTTTAGGAGGTGGAAGGAGAGTAGAGAAGCCTTTGCCCAGCAGACATTAAAAACTAAAAAAAAAGGATTTTTTTTTCAGCAATAAAATAGTGTTCGTCTATCCTTTGGATAACTAAAGAGAACGAATTAACATCAGATTTACATTACCCTGCAGGTGTATTTAAATTGAGCAAAATCCTCTATTAGCATCCGTTCCCTTCCCCATACCATGGGGTCTACTTTCTAAAACAGTCAACGAAGATACGGGCCCACCCGAAAGTAGTCGATACGTCAAAACAAGTGTCAAATTCAACATTTGACAGACAAAGACATAACGGGTGTAGGGCAAACTGTCAAATGCGGCAGGCGGTAGTTCGGGCACCGAATTAATCTTATGTCCATAAATGATACGGAGTGTGAAACGCCCGTAACTTCGGTCGAAACTACGGCTATCATACTCAGGGAGTAGACCCCCTGCACCCTAATTGCGTAACACACTATCAATCACAATCATCATTTTGAAGGATGTTGCTAATCCATTGTTTCATATGTTCGAAAAATTTGTCTGCACAACAATGTAAATACCGCAATGAATGTTGTTGAACTATCAAAATGAAACCCGTTCCTACTGATAGTGTGTTACACAATTATCCCGCTGGATTTCCCAACAAAATACGTGCGAAATTATCTGTAGTAGTAACCAATTTACAAACTACATTATGGGGCTTACATGACCTAAAGCGCGGTCACTGTCGGACAACGCTGGTAATTGATTGCAAAGTATGAAGCAATTATTTAATTACAAAAAATCTATTGTTTGGACTAAAAAATTAAAACACTAGTGTTTTAGTATGTTCCTTGTAGAATAATCTGACAAAAAATCAGAATGATTGTATGTATATTAGTATGGTTTTTATTGTAAAAAGAAAGGTTTTAGAGGTTTTATGATTTTTTTCTATCGTATCAAACTAGTTGTATTATGTTTTTAACACACTATCTACCTAGCATATATCCTGAAGTAGGTATATCATATATTTTTCTGATTTTGTTTACGTTTAGTCGATCATATACTTTTATTGTTTCTAAAACTTGCGTTTTTTGCGTTTAGGTCCTGTAAGCCCCTAAATAAGTAGATTATCCAGTTATGACAATGATACAGACCTGTCCAGCCGTATGTTCTTGCAACTGTCATCAGGGTCAGATATACTGATACCGGGTTTTACTGAACTTGTGCTATTCAGCGAACTCGTGCTCCTGAAACATTAGAAAATATACATTAGTGAAAATCATGACAGCAATTTAAGATCGTTTACGCCTTACGGCATTTCATACAAACATTCAAGCCCTTGTTCTTCGAAATGAATGAACCGATTTTAATGAAACTTCATACGCATAAGCACGATACAAAGGTTTAAAAAGCTACTTATGAATATTTTCTAAAAATAGTGTTACAGCCAAATTACACCGATTTTAAATTTTCCATATAATAATAATAATAATAATAATAATAATAAGCCCCCTAAACAACCACACGTCCTGATTGACCATCTAATCACGTGGGGGGCGGACACACGAATGAGAAATTACTGGCGTGGCTAACGTGGCTCTGGAAACCCACTTAAAAATGGAGACTCGCTCAAAAAGAAAACGTATAGGACCGCTGCCCGGGGGCGATCGGCCGGGGCGCACTTGGAGCTGACGCTGAGTGTCTCAGCATGCGAACCGTCAGCGGTGAGGAGTTGAACAGGCGGGCTCCCACCGACAAAGATGCTACAGCCGAAGTTATTGATGATGGTGATAGACTGACAAACAGGACAGACACCCCTGTAGAAGCATATAGTCCAAGTACAGTATCGTACTCACCTTCAAGAACATCATCACCATCAATACCATCTTCATCTATACCATCATCACCCCCCATAACTAGTTTTAATACAGTTTCACCTACTCCGGCCTTGAATGTTGCGCGGGAGGTATCTACCTTCTTACCCGCGTCCACCAAGGCTGGGAAAACAAGAGTTCGCATGAGATGGAGCAAAGAAGTTAACCTATTCATCATGCGAACTTATCTATACATAACTAAATTAGAGACCGACATGACCACCTACAGACAACAATTGCATGAATGTTTCTCGCGTCAATATCCTGAGATTTCAGTATCAGAACAACGGATTTCAGATCAACGAAGAACTATAGTTAGGAATAAACTCTTATCACAAGTTGAATTAGATCAGTTAAAAGAAGAAATACGCATACAATTACAACAAGAATCAGAAAACTGTGCAGACACTAACACTATCATACCAACACAAAACACAAATATAAATATTCTGCAAGAGCAACCACAATCGCTCACTCAATTACATCCTAATAGTCAATCTTTAACATGCAATCAATCGCAAGCTTTCACGCAAGCTTTCACGCAAACAGCACACACATCTACACAGACTGAATCCTTAACCCTAACGCTCGAAAATGATATCGAGACGTTAGTTGTCGCAGATCAAAACTTAGTCACAGATACGTATATTCAGGAAATACAAGATAAATTTAAAACAACAATAGCACAATACTCTGGGATGGATCCAGCAGTTCGACCAAAACTACCTAAACATAAATACACTCGTAACCTATTCCGTTTAGTTAATTTATTTAATGAAAATATACTCGTACAATTTATATCTGATGACACACAACTTATAGACATACATTTACTTATATATTGCACAGCGGTAGTTATATCGGAAGAACTCAACTTTAAAATCACAGACCACACAGTAACTACCAGAACAAAACCTTTTGTTAAACCAGCATGGCAGCAGAGACTAGAAAAAGACATTGAAAAATTAAGAGCAGACTGTGGTAGACTCACACATTATATCAACGGGATCAGATCAAATAAAGTAGTTAAAAGAGTAGAAACGATATTTAAAAATTATTCTAATCACACTAGACACGAAAGTAACAATAGGAAACCTGAGGAGTTTTTAGATACATTAAAACAGAAACTAGCTCTTAAAGTTCATAGGCTAAGGAGATATATGAAGGCACAACAGCGCAAAAATGATAATGCAACATTTGCAATGAATGAAAAAGCATTTTACAGAAACATACAGAAAACACACAGTGACACTAGAATAGAAAACAACACAGACGCACTATCGAAAGAACAATTAGAAGCTTATTGGTCTAGCATTTGGGAAGAACAAGTACAACACAACGACAAAGCATCTTGGATAGCGGAAGAAGAAGCAAAATGGAGAGCTATTGACGAAATGGAATTTGCAGAGGTATCAGAGTCCGACATTACACACATAACAGCTAGATTACACAACTGGAAATCACCAGGTGTAGACAAAATACATAATTTCTGGTACAAAAAATTAACTTCATTACACAAATCTATAGCAAAAAATTTAACAGATATCATATTAGGACAGCAGAACACACCCGAATTTATCGCAACAGGAATTACCTACATGCTACCTAAAACTAAATGCTCATCTCAGCCTTCCCAATACAGACCAATTACATGCTTACCCACAATATATAAAATACTAACATCAGCAATCACAAAAAAAATTAGCTCTCACATTGAACAACACAACATAATTGCAGAGGAACAGAAGGGATGCAGGCAGGGCCACATGGGATGCAAAGAACAGCTGATTATAGATTCCACTATTCATAAACACGCTACATCAAAAAACAGAAATCTTCATTGCACCTATATTGACTACAAAAAAGCTTTTGATAGTGTTCCTCATTCTTGGTTAATACAAATATTAGAGATTTATAGAATAAACCCAAAAATAATTAATTTCATGCGCCATATAATGCTACAGTGGAAAACAACTCTACAAATAAATAGCAACCACAGTAATGTCACAACGCGACAGATATCTATCAAAAAAGGTATCTACCAAGGTGATTCCCTGAGCCCCCTATGGTTCTGTCTCGCCCTAAATCCTCTGTCTCATTTACTGCAGGCCTGTAGGGCAGGATATTGCCTCAAACACACTACAGAGGAAACAACTATATCACATCTTATTTACATGGACGACATTAAATTGTACGGCAAAACAGAAAAAGATATGAAAAAATTGGTAGAAATTACAGCAGCGTTCAGTAAGGATATTAACATGCAATTTGGCTTAGACAAATGTAAAACACTTCACATTATAAGAGGCAAGGTGCAGCCCGGCGACTATGCGGTGAATGACACTGACACTATAACAGCGATGGAACCGTCTGATTTGTATAAATATTTAGGGTACACACAGCTAAAGGGACTTGATCATGTAAGAATTAAAAATACACTAACTACAGAGTACAAGAGAAGACTTAACGCGGTTTGTAAGACCCAACTTTCAGGTAAACATCTCATTAAAGCCCTTAACACCTTTGCCATCCCCGTATTAACGTACTCATTCGGAGTTATAAAATGGACCAAAACAGATACAGAAAAATTAGAGCGCACTACACGCACAGCGCTTACAAAACACAACAATTTACACCCTAAATCTGCCATAGAAAGACTAACCATCAAACGGCAAAATGGAGGGAGGGGCCTAATCGACATCCAGCACCTTTGTAGGAAACAAGTCAGTAGACTAAAAACATTCTTTCACACAAAATCGCGCACCAGTAATATACATAAAGCCATAGTGATAAACGATCTCAACTACACTCCACTTAACTTAAACGACCAGATAGAAACACAAAACACTACCAATGATGACCCACAGAAACAAAAAATTGAAGAATGGAAGAAGAAAGTACTCCACGGTCGGCACCCTCATGACCTAGAGCAGTCCCACATAAACCAATTAGCATCAAATAAGTGGCTAAAGATAGGAAACCTATTCCCTGAAACAGAAGGCTTTATCATAGCTATACAAGATCAAATCATCAACACCAAAAATTACAGGAAATTTATCATTAAAGACCCTAGCATCACAAATGATAAATGCCGCAGATGCCACATTCAATCAGAAACCATACAACACATAACAGGGGCATGCACAACCCTCACACAGACAGACTACACCCACAGACACAACCAGGTAGCAAACATCATTCACCAAAAACTCGCTCTTAAACACAGTCTCATACAAAACTCTTGCACTCCTTACTACAAGTACACACCACAGACTATACTAGAAAATGATACGCACAAAATGTACTACGATCGCGCCATACTTACAGATAGGACTATCCACTACAATAGACCAGACATAACCCTGCAGGATAAAATAAGAAAAATCACATACCTCATAGACATAGCAGTTCCCAATACTCATAACCTACAAAAAACCATATCTGAAAAAATAAGTAAATATGCTGAACTTAAAGAAGAAGTTACAAGAATCTGGAGTCAAGAAAAAGTGTACGTTATCCCTATAGTTCTCTCCACGACTGGCGTTATTCCCAACCACCTTCTCCGTAACCTAAAACTAATAGACTTAGAAGAATCCGTCTATATCAACCTACAGAAAGCTGCCATCTTAAACACCTGCAGAATAGTTAGGAAATTTATGCAGTTAGAGGAAGAAAATACACCGTAATACACACCACACGCTGCATTTACTTGGCTTTGGCCCGTAAATGTAGCTAAAACCAGCCTAAGAGCTGAGAAAAAAAAAAAAAACACTCAAAATAATAATAATAATTTTTTCCCCGCCGCCGTATCTCTACGTTGACGCCGTGGTGGGGCTTGCGCGCTCCGAACTTTAGGCCTATGCCGGAAGAGTTTACTTTGCTGGAACAGGTCTAAGGTAAGGAGCCAGACCAAGAGAGATACAGAAATCCGCAGGGCAGCATGTGGCGAACTGTTGGGCAGTAGCGACCCCACGGACCCTATCTTCAGGGAAAAGTCTTGTTCCTCACCTCTGGCTTGCCTTTATTGGCCGGCTGGAGTGAACAATGACGATGAACAGAGCTCCCACCTCATTCTTGCCTTTATTGGCCGGCTTGAGTGGAGATTCGCAAGAGCAATCGTGCTCGGAGGAAGGAAGTATTCCAGTAAGATGCTGGTAGGGATCTTGACCGTACTTCCGGGATTGTCCTGATAGCCGTGGAATACCTCTCCACTCCTCATAAGCACCTCAGGACATGTTGCCCCCTTGTTGCTACGTCACTATGTGCTAGCGACCGTTTCCGGGGGCCCATTGTTGAGTGTGCAAGTCACCCCCTGCCATTTTATCCGTGTATATGTTACGGGCAATTTGATAAGTCCGGGCACTATTAATAATGGCCGGTCTGTATTCATAATGCCCGACTCAATTGGGCAATGTGATTAAAACAGCATGAATAATCACTTTTCCTGGCCAATATGAATAATGCCCACCCTATCTTGGGAAAAGTAATAAAATAGGTGAACTGTAGTGTTTTTGTTGATTAAAAATGCTATGTACAGTCAATCTCGTACCTACGCGTGCGGTCGGCTGCCGGCAATACCGACGAGTTCAGTGTGGCTGTAGGCTTGCACCAGGGATCGGCTTTAAGTCCTTACCTCTTACTATTGATTATGGACGCTCTTACGTCGGACATCCAGGAGGAAGCACCCTGGTGCATGTTGTTTGCCGATGACATTGTCCTTGTCGGTGAAGATGGACCTGAGATCCAGAGCAGATTAGAGAAATGGCAACAGAAGCTGGAGAATGTTGGCTTGAAAATCAGCAGAACCAAAACCGAATATATGTTCTGTGATTTCGGCGGTCTCTCCAGTTCTGGAGCTATAGTACTTGAAGGTGCACTTCTTCTAGTCTGTTCCGACTTTCGGTATCTCGGTTCGCTCGTGCAAAGCGATGGCGAAGTAGATCGGACGGTGAAGCACAGAATTAACACTGGATGGATGAAATGGCGGCAGGTCACGGGAACAATCTGCGACTCCCGCATTCCCCTTAAACTTAAGGGGAAGATATATAAAACCATGATTAGACCTGCTGTCTTGTATGGATCAGAATGTTGGGCCACAAAAGGCCACAAAAGAGATGAATGAAAGGCAATTGCATGCAGCAGAGATGAGAATGCTAAGAGGGATGTGTGGTGTTACACGAATGGATAGAATAAGAAATGAGTAAATAAGAGGAAGTTTGAAAGTGGCACCGGTAACTGAAAAGTTGCGTGGGAATCGGTTGTCATGGTATGGGCATGTGTTACGAAGAAATGAGGAAAATGTCGTGAGGAGAGTTTTGAGTATGGATGTCGATGGCTATAAGAGTAGGGGAAGACCAAAGAAACGATGGATGGAATGTGTGAATGATGATATGGTTAGAAAGGGGGTGACTACCGAGATGACGACTAATAGAGAAGTATGGAAGAAAAAGACATGTTGCGCCGACCCCAAATAAATTGGGATAAGGGCAGGAGAATGATTGCTCATATCGGCAGAAGGCTGTTGATCGGCTGCTCGCAGGTTTTCATGTATTATGTTCACACTCACAGTGGGTTGCTGATTTTCTGGTAGACTATCGGCAGCATGTTGTTCCAATTCAGAAGAAGGCTGTTGATCGTCTGGTCGAGGGTTATCACATTGCCCGGCTACAAGTAGGAGTAGGGGTATTCATACTGCCCGGTCCAAGTGATAAATTCAAGCTATCTCAAACACTGACTTATTACATGGACCACGGGCCGTCGGGCATTATTAATAATGGCCGGTCAAAGTGATAAATTAATCACTTTGCCCGTCTCTCTTGGGCATTAGTAATAATGGCCGGTCCTTATTAATAATGCCCAGTTAATCACGTTGCCCGTAACATATATATAAAACATTGATCAGGCAGGGGTCGTAGTTATTCCATAGTTCTTGGTAACCAGTCCACTTTAGCCACCCAAACCCATAGTCCAACTTTTTATTTTTCCATATCCTGCAATAGTCCTAGACCAACCGAGGGTTATCCTTGGGTGCACTTGCATAGCGCATACAGGGATAATCGTCGGTTGGTGCCGCATTTCATAAAAATTTCCTAAGGGGCCTCTGCGAGTTGGCTTCGGCCCCTCGTACGCCTTCCAAAGGACCGGGACCCAATGGTTCCGAGAAAAAAGAAAAAATAATAATTTATTTGCATCAAGTTTTACATTTTACATTAAACACATGGTAGTACATACAGTTTAAAGTAAATTATACAATAGTGTGGCGACACCAGCACCCTTGCTAAGTTGCCAAGGCAACTTGTGTTAAAGATGCTGGGCCCGACCCTCTATGAGATGTTTCTTAATTGCATTTAGGTACATACATGCCATTTTGCAGTTATGTGAGTAGGTAGTTCATTATATGGCGTAGGTAAACGAACAAATAAACTAATTATGAAAGGAAATATAACAAAGTAATATAAAAAAAACAAAGAAATATAAAGAGTATTGCGTGTAGTGGTGTGTGAAAGGGTGTGTGAGGGTGTGTGTGTGGGGTGTGTGAGGGTGTGAGTGTGGGGTGTGTGAGGGTGTGTGTGTGTGAATTATTATTCGTATATTTGTGGGTAATGGTAGCTAGCGATGTTCAAATGAGGAAAAGGGGTTTAACGGGAGCTGTATTGACTCAACAATAAGCTTTCTGTGCTGTTGTAATTAAGGGTTTGTAGCCAATTATATAGCTTCTTTTTAAATGCTATTATAGGGAGTGAGTAAAAGTTCAGTATTCTGTTAAGACTATTGTAGAGATGAGGACCTTGGAAACAGGGAAATCTTCTTGTGAAAGAGTATTTACAGCGGAAGGGTTGACATACTTTGTCTTTGCGTCTTATATATACTCGTATATATAAACAGAGATTTCCAGTTATCATGTTTTTTTAAATAAGACATTTCGAAAATGTTCTTAAGTAACTTTTTAGACCTTTGTATCCTGCTTATGCGTATGAAGTTTCATTACAATTTCTCTTTTGCGTTGAAATTAATAATCGCCTCATTGATCGACACATTCCAAAATCAAATTAGGAGAACTCACGGTATATCCAACGTCTGTTGACGAGTAAGCGCAGGCGCAGGAGGGACGCACGCCACGCATAGAATGCGCGCATTGCAGACGCCATTGCATGACGTCACTTGCGGCTTGGGTGACAGCGTTAGCACGCAGACTTGACCTACGTAACCGTCGCTGTTGCATACCTGGAAGTAAGAAACAGAATCATTTATGAAGGTGGAGCATGAATTATTTTTATTTAAGCTTAATATAAAGAGAAAAGATCCGATGTTTGTGTTTGTTTATTACGCTTTCACGCAAAAACGGCTAAACAGATTTGGATGAAATTTAGCACATGGGTAGACCATGACCTGGATGACCATGGATTACGACATGGGATATTTTTTATCCCGATATTCCCACGGAATTAACTTCATTTATGCACTCGCCTCATGATCCGAGCCGCCATAAAGTTTGAATCGGGCTGTAAGAGTGGATTCTCTTAAGAGCCCTTACTACCTCAGCTAAAATTCACTCTTTATCTCGCTCGCACGATACTGCTCGCGGACTGAGTGAGAGCGAGACAGATTGCGGTGCTGGGCAGCAGGCAGCGCCAATAGTTTAAGTATTTGCTTTTTACGGTGAGAATAATGCATGGTATGGTAAGTTTCATGAGCAAACTTTCATGATCTAATTTGAAGTATTTTTTGAATACCAGCGGTTTATTGTTCGGTCTGGAGGTAACTTTGGATTTTTTTTCTATTAAGAAAATTTTATGGAATCGTGTTTTCGTCAAACATTAATCATTAATTAGCATTAATCCTCAACTTTACCATATATTTATTTTAAAATTAATGCTGCAGTATTTTCTATATAACGGAGGATCATGCTAAGCCATTTGAGGTAGTATAGGCTCTAAGGCGAAAGCGCCAGGGTAGCCCGCGAAATTCATTTTTTTTTACGTTTTATTGCAATTTGCTGCTCAATATTAAGTTGTACGTTGATTAAAATATGATTCGCGGCCGTAACAAATATGTATTTACAGAATTATAATCATTAAAGTCATCAACACAACTCTCTAAGACCAAGTAATGCCCAAGAATGACTATTTCATGAAATCTTGACATTTGGGAATTATACTGACTTTATAAGTTGTATTACTGATTGTAATGATTATAATTCTATAAATACATATTTGTTACGACCGTGAAACATATTTTAATCAACGTACAACTTAATACTGACCAGCAAATTGCAAAAAACGTAAGAAAATTTGAATTTCGCGGGCTACCTTCTTCCCCCTTAAGCAAATATTTGTGTGTGAATTGCCGCTCTTACCCAAACGTCAGGCGACTGTCCCTTCGGCGGCAGAGTGGGAGCGGCGCAAGTGAACTGCAGACCAGCGCGAGTTTTGCGGATCGGCACCGGTGACAGGAACTCTGGTGCTGGACGCTCTTGACCGTATACACCTGGAGTTAGTTTAGAGGTCTCTTAACACGTTGTGGGACACTAAACGGCCCCAGACGTAATAACAATAATACTTCTAGTGTGTCTCGTTCAGTGTCCTTCAAATGATTAAATATACAGCGTTATTTTTAGTATATGCGAAACCTGAATATTGTTTGTGCAGAATAAGTAACTGAATCGATTCCAATAATTTTTACCCCATGTTATATTTTGTCCCAAAAATATTTAAAAAAGGTTAAAAGTTGGACACCGAGCGACACTAAGTAGGTTATCCAATCTCCGCGCCGAACGGTTAGGTACCCAGGTACTATTATCAATGAGCGCAAGACGGCGCGGCGCGACTGGCACGGGTGAGCATGTTTTTGTACGGACAAACAGGTAACTTAACAAGCTTATAACTTCGTGATTTTTCTTGATACAATTTTGAAATTTTGTACATAGATTATTTACGTAAAAATTCTAGACACGTTTCGCATATACTAAAAATAATGTTGTAGAACTGCTGTTAGTAAACTACCACTTCTGATTTCTGATTCTACATTCAGCAGTAGCAGTTACAGAGAGTTTGGAAGCTGGCTAGTCGCAAAACGTGCTTATTCTTGTGTACAATTTGTTTCATTGGTAGTTATAGGATTATTTGAATTTTATTGATAAAAATGAGAATTTATCCTTTTTGCTAAATAAGTTGGCTGGTATTCAAGTAGTGTACCAAAGACAAGAAAGAAATAGCATTTATTGCGACTCGTACAGGAAGATCAGAAACTAAACCAAAAACAGTCAAAAATAAAAACCAAATTATACAAAAAAAAGTAATAAAAAAATAAACCAGAAAGTCCTATACGAGGCCAAAAGGTTCCTATCTCAGCATGATGCTGCGACATTTAAAAAATAAATTTAGCAGCGCTGGTATTCGGGCCCGCTGTGATGTAACGGGCAGTTACAGAAATAAATTAATAAAATTGATGTATGATGCATGGGCTACATACGTTCTCACATATACATAACATTAATGATGTACTTAACTAATATTTTTGTAAAAATATATAAAAAAATTGTCCATGGAGTTTCTTGCCCGTTCTTCTCTACCTATAGGTACCTTCGCTTTGGAATGGGCAACTAGCTTCATATTTTCTGACTGACCGACTTTTTGACAGTTCAAAAGTGCCTGTAAATGGTTTAATTGAAATAAATGCTTTGAGTTTGAGTTTGACTTACATAGTTTCTGTTTGGTCTCATTTATCAACTCCTCCCAACTGCTCCTCTTCTCTGCTTTCGGGTATATTATTGTTATATTCTCCGGACCATTTCTGGAAATTACAATGGAAAAAATTGAACTAATAAAATATGTCTTTGTCTCTGTACTTTACACTACTGCGGCCTCTAGATTATCACTAGTCCAGATTCAGTCGGGGCCTATTAGCAACTAATATTCGACTTTTGAGTCACCAACAGTTTAAAATCGCTGCGCTGTTTCAGTACTTTACAGTAAATTAATGAGGGTTTTTCACGCCACCAGTTGGCGCCATTTTCACAAGAGGTCTTCCATTTTGACAATGAATATCTATACTAATATTATAAAGAGGTAAAATTTGTTTGTTTGTAAGTCTGTATGTAATCTCCGGAACTGCCAGTCGGATTTTAACAATTTTAACAGGTGCCCGGACCTGACATCTCAGTGCTGCCATCTAGTAAACATCGTTTCATAAAAACCTCATTATATCCGTATTCCATTATCAGTAATCTGTAAGAAATTATATACTCACGAAGTATTCAAACTGATCTCCATATAACACAGCTGCGTGTCACTATTCTGCCTGTCGGACAGCTGCCTGTTCAGTGTATGCAGCATCTCTCTCACCAACTCCTCCAGCTGCAAGTGCGGCGTATGTAACGCCGCCACATTCTCTGATATCTGCGTCAGTGTGTTCACGTCTTCAGTCAAAGTTTCCACCTCATGCAAAATCCTCCTTAGGTTCTCATCTTTAGCTGTTGGCAAAGAAATTATGGATTTGTTTTGGGAAGTTATTAGAAGAATCCATACTAATATTATAAGTTCTAAAGTAACTCTCTCTGTCTGTGTGTGTGTCCTTTTCACGCCTAAACCACTGAACGGATTTCGATAAAATTTGGCAGAGAGATAGATTGCATCCCAGGGAAGGACATAGGATAGTTTTTATCGACATACCTCACGGGCGAAGCCGCGGGCGGAGTTATATGGAAGTATGATTGATTGAGATCTGTGTTTCGGGAATGTTTTTTGTTTGCTCATTTTTGTTGCAAAGGGTTCGTGGCTAAGTAATAATAGCCACACGGGTCGATCGATCAGGTTAAGCTCCACTTGCCGCGACCGTTCCGTGGCTGGGTGAACATCTTCACATAATTCACACTAAAAGGCACATTCCAAGACTTCTCTGTGTCTCGGAAATCACGTTAAGCCGTTGGTACCGCTGTCATTCGTGGATCTTTGATAGTCGTTACTGGTAGTCAGAAACCAGACAGTCTAACAACCAATCTTACCAAAAAGTATCGTATTACCCAGTAACTGGGTTGTGGAGATCAGTTAGGCCGTCGCCCAATGTAAAATACTGGTAAGACTAGAAGCGGACCCCAATATAGTTGGGAAAAGGCTAGAAATATTGATTTTCGTTGCAAAGTACATGCATAATAATATGTTACAAAACTTCTATAGTAAAGGTAATGTTAAGTTATTTAATCCAAAAACATAAGTTTGGTGTAAAGTCCCTAAAGATGAATAAATCTTTATTCATATACTTAGTTCAAAGAGTTCCGTGATTCATGAATAAACATCAAGCGACGATTGGTTAAAATTTTAGCACATTCGCGATTCTTAAATTCAACAGAAGTTCTATTCATACAGTGGATATTGATTGGCATTCAAAATAAAACAGGATATCCTGCTCTGGGTTCTGAAGATATACAGGAACGATGACACTCAAAGAATTCCAAGGCCTTTATTTCATCTCCTAATAAAATTAAAGCCAGTGCTATTATAAATTGCAAAACGAAAAATACTGAAAGTATCGTTGAAGTATTGACTATACACCTGTATAGTCAATACTTCAACGATACTTTCAGTTGCAGTTTGTTCATCAAGGTCCCTGCCACCTGGCAGGGACCTTGATGAACAAACTGCAAACTTGGATCCAGCATGTCGATTCTGTAAAACACTCACCGTGAAAACTTGCGTGGAGTGAGCTGTCAGTGTCATCCCACTGATGTTATGCCGGCGCCTCACGTTGGATTATGATTTCGGTCCAAGCTTGGCTACGAATTGAATGGCCAATCATTGTACCCAAATAATGTTCCGTTTATGTCCAATATCTGTCCAAGACCGATATACACATTGGTGTATAGGATCCAAGACTACAACTTGTAGCCAATATACCCAATGTGAGGCGCCACCATTAGGGATTGACCAAGCAAACATTAACAATCATAATCGAGATTTTAGTAATATTTTTTATGCTAATTCTGTTGATAATTTTACTATTTATTGTTCGTGCGTGACGCGCTCTCGGCTCAGGGCCGGTATATAGGAAGGGACTAGCCTAGGAAAAAAAATAACAACATTGAGGTTCTAAGTTTCTGTTATGCTATTTTTAAAGCCCCACAAAATGGTACCTAATATTTTGACAACTAAAAGATAATACAAATGTTGTTACAAATTATATAAAATGATCAATAGAATTAGCATAAAAAATATTATTAAAATCTCGATTATGATTCTAAATGTGTGTTTGGTCAATCCCTAGCATCAGGTGGGATGACACTGACAGCTCACTCCACGCTCACTTGACCTAAGTTTTCGCGGTGAGACGGTTACAGACTGCTGTACATGATTCCGAAATAATTTTACTTCGTTTCATCATCTGCCTAGCCTTTTCCCAAATAAGTTGGGGTCGACTTCCAGTCTAACCGGATGCAGCTGAATACCAGTACTTTACATGGAGCGACTGCCTATCTGACCTCCACAACCCAGTTGCTGGGTAATACGAAACCCCTTGCTAAGACTGCTTGTCAGAATTTCGGGCTTCTCACGACCCGTAACGACTGTCAAAGATTCACGAATGACAGCCGGGACGTTGGTCTCGGCTGTCATTCGTGTGACCATCTTTACCTACATACAAAGACCCCTCCGTGCCTCGGAAAGCATGTTAAGCTCAACAGCTTAACATGCTTTCCGAGGCACACATCCACGGACTAACCGCGACAAGCGTAGCTTAACCTGATCAATGGATCCGTGTGGCTGTTATTACTTAGCCATAAGATTTAAACAAATTGGCTCTTCCATACATTTTGACCGCGTAGGTATTGCAATTTTCTATTAAAAGGGGTTTTTTTTCATCACCGTCGTAAAATTTCTTCGCTGGTGGTGTAGAATCGTGTGGTGAATTCATAGTTACAGTTTGCAAGTCTGTGTCTCTGCCACCCTGTACAGACGCCAACACATCAAGCTACCCGAAACTGTAATTTTTCCCAATTAACTTTGAACCTTATGCTTTAGCAACAAAGTTGAAAATCTATTAATGAAATTTGACAGACTGTCGTAGCTTGATATGCATATATATATGCATATATCTGTACAAGACTCACTTTGAATGGCTTCAATGAAGAAAAGATGAAATCTTAATGTTCCAACTTCAATGTGATTTTTATCGTCGCTTCATTCGATTTTCAAAAAGTTTCAAGCCCCAACAGATTGCAGAATTGAGATCATATCACAAACGATAGTTTCCACTGTAAACTTCACCCGCGTTCTTTTTCATTCCCTCGGCATCGTGGAAAGTTTACAATTGATATCGAATCAATATTTCACCATATACAATTTGACCTACTTCGCGACGAAGTTACAAACCAATCGCAACAATTTCCTCGCTTTCCGTTTGTTTATTCCCAAGATGGAAACTGACCTTTCCGAGGTCTGCCTGAGTAATTTTCAATAAAAGATTACTGTCAATAACCTTTTGTAAATGGCACTTTCATGTTTCGTTTAGCTGTAGTTTCTTTGTGGTTTGGGTTTTTATTTGCCTTTCTGTGAGAGACATATTTTTATCTTTGTGTCTTGCTGATTGTAATGTCTACCTGAACTTTTTCATTCGGAAAATATTATCTTTGTGGTTATTATTTATTTGCTTGCTTTACTGTTTCTACCCGCATCTTATTATTGCAAAATGTTTTGGTAATTTCTTATTCACTTTATGTCTGATTTATAGCATGATTCACATGATATTTATGACGTAACTGGAAGCTAATGTGTGGGCTATGGTGTGTTAAATAAATTGAAAAACTTTTAAAATAAAAGTCACTAAGTATTATTACTCTTACAATCAATGACTATCGATTCAACTTATCATGAACTAGACCGGTGTTGCGAACGTTATTAATGCCATCTTACAAAATAATATTATATATAGTAATCGACTAACTAAGCTCGATATTAATGAACACAAACTTAACATAAATAGTAAATAATATCAATTCTGAACATAATCAAGTTGTCAAATCATAGTCAACTATATTATGCAAATCTGCTTACTATACCTACGTCAGCTATCACGAATGTTTTTGCAACTTCAAAACTTTTTCTGACGCCACGAGCTCAAAAATCCAGATTAAATTAACAGATAAGTTCAAAATGGAGATTACCTTTAACAATCTCGAGATCGGCCAGCGATATCCTCATGAGTAATTTGTACTTGTTTCCTTCCATCTGACTTGCTATATTACTTTGGTATGTTCTGAAAACAAACAAGTTGAATTAAACCGTTGTCGTCGTTAGAAATAATTATCACCTTTGTACGTATTTTTTTCTGCTCCTTCCTTCTTGTCATGTTTATATGTGTGTGCATTAATAAATAAATAAGTTGGTGTTAAAATAATTATATTAATTTGGCAAATGCTATGGCAAAAATGCGACTTAAAAATGATGTCATATCGATGGTTTTTTTAAATAGTGCCCATGGCTAGTGTTTCAATAAGCATAAATTATCAGTAACAAGATGGAAAATTGGGAGCAAGAACGTCTGAACACTAAATATATGAAATTTTGATGAAATCTAATACATTTATTCCAAAACAACTTACGGTGTAGGCTTCTTTATCGTCCCCGTCCTCCTCTTAACACTAGTTATCAACAGAGTATCGTTAAACAGAAAGAGAGCTCTATCTTTTATGGTTCCCTGAGCCGACGGCATTGTCACCATCTCATGCCTCAGGAACATGCGGTCCAAGGTCACCAGGCTCGATAGACCCTCGATCATCTGCTCTAGTTCCCTCAAAGTCTGCTGCTGCTGTTCAAGTTCTAAGCTCTCCCGTTCAGTACAATTTATGAGTTCTAGTAAATCATGGATTTCCTTTTGAGCTTCTAGAAGAAGTTTGTGATCTGGGTGTGACTGGTCTGGAAATAAATTTTGTAATAAGTAAAACAATAGAGCATCACTGCTATTATCTAAACATCATTTTGGAAATCGAACGGGATCGAGGTGTGAATATGTCTATTTGAAAATAAATGAATATCTCTTTTAATTTTCAAATTCTGAACGATCTTTATTTGACACCTTTTTAAAAATCGAACTGTGTCGAGGTTTGACATCTATTATAATTGTCAATTTGAAAACAAAATTCAAATCTCTTTCAATTTTAAAATTCTGAACGATCTTCATTTGTTTTGCATTTAAGTACAAAACTCCAAAGGAAGCAGGCTCAGCTAACGTATTTAGAAATTCGAAGTCGAATTACAAAAATAAATCATGTACTTTAAGAGAAATAATTTTGCATCTGTCTCTCTTCTAAAGTATTGTTTCAAAGCGACTTTAGGGGACTGCCATCAATAATGAGGGGTAAAATTTATTTGACACCGTCGAAGGTATTGTTATTCCAAGAGTGACTTAAGTGATTAAGCTGTTGCTGTAAATATACATAATATTGAGTAAGTTTCTTTTGTTATAATTCCAATATAAATAAACTTTTTGGTCCTTTACTTCCAAAGTAGGTAACGATAACCACCATCAGGCCCAGTGCGGGTTAGTAGATGTCACATGTCTTCGAATTTTTTGGTTCTAAGACATGTTTTCCTTCACCGTTTTAAGAGCAGTGGTGATTAAATAATTCACACAAAGTCAAGCGCCAGTCTGGGTTCAAACCTACGACTTCAACCTGGGTCACCTCACCTCAAGTCGCGGCCGTGACCACTGGGTCACCAGACCACTTCTCCTAGTATAGTTACAGTAGGTTTATTGTTACTAGATTTACTGTTTGATAGCAATGACTAAATTAATGATTCTTATTGCTGATGTGAATAAAGTCGTAGATAATCCGCTAACAAGTCTCCATTTATAAATCCAATTAACAAAATTAGATTACATTCGACTATCCATGAAACCTGACTGGTTTACGAATTCTTCTCAAGGTCTTTTTTTCAAAAAAAGCACTTTGATTCACACCAACTATTTGGACAACCTACACGCGTAACATGACCACGATACAAACCGGTTTCGTCGACGAAAGAATAGACAATATGACAGATTGTGGAAAGATTTCTACCGTCTTAAGCATGGCGATGAAGAGAAAAAATTTTTCTATTCAGTTGAGAAAAGTCTACAAAGGCGCCGATTCTGTTGTTCACAAACTAAACTAAATTTAAGTTCAGTGCATCTTTTTCCTTCTATGTCAATAAGAAAAGGACATAAGATAAATTAGTTTAGTCCTGTCAAATTAAGATACTCCAAACATCTATAGACGTGATTAAAAAAATAGCTAGCTAAAAATAGTCAATTTACGTCAGGCGCTGACTAATTTGACAGGACTAAACTAGTATTTATCTTCTGTCCTTTTCCTAATGAAATAGAAAGAAAAAGATGCACTGAACTTAAATTTAGTTTAGCTTGTGAACAAGGGAATCGGGACCATTGTCAAGCATGGCGACCAATTTATCTCTACCTTTGACACTTGGGGTAGAAACATTTCTTTCCAACAAGTGGCAAATATTCTACATCACATTGGACCAAGATAAGAATCGATATTGATTTTAAAATTTGCTTCCCGTTCCGATGGAAAGAATAAATATGTCGCAAGTCTAGGTCGCCGCGTTCTCGGTCAGAAGAGATGGATAGAAAGAACTTTGTCTATTCTTGGTAGAATAGAGACTAAATTGGTCATTCTGCGCGAGCTGCACTCAGCCCGTGTGGATCAACTCGCTCTCTCATAAAAAGGAGCCTGTGTCCCAGCGGTGGGGTAGAAACATTATGGAAAGATCATGGCATATACGAATCTCATCTATATCTTATACCAACTAACCTGTATGCTTTATCAGCCTCTGTATCAGCAGCTTGTAGCTCGGGAACTTCTGTACCGGTTTGATGAGCAAGTTATCCAATGACAGCTTCCCCTTGTGGTCTCTTGCCATAGCATCGAGGAATTTGGCAAAAGCTGGTCTGGATGCTGCAGCTGTCTTGATGGTCTCCTTCGCTTTCTTCAGGTTGTTGATAAACGACATGTAGGTGTCGATTACGGTGGGTTTTGTGAACTGTGAAAGACAAGGTGTCGTTTGAATGTGGATTTTTTGTTGTAGGGTAGGTACAGCCACGAGCACTAATAAGTCAACACTTGGCAACTTACAATTGCGATTCTTTCGTGAAATAACGAATGCAACCTTGAAATGCGACACTTTACATAAACCTATGGGTTCGAAAAAAAATTGTTCGTAATAACATAAAATTTCATTTAAAATTAAAGGCGAAAATCGCTTTCGAATAAAGCCAAGGGTATACATACTTATGCTCGTGACTGTACAGGCTATATTTTGGAGGACGAGTACAGATACAATACCATTTAGGTAAAGATCTAAAGATAAAACAACCTTGGATGGTAAAACGGCGCCGCAAAAGATTTTAGGATCTGGTTGGAAGGTTGGAAAAGCAGGGAGGCTGTCGCCTCCTTCTATGAAGCAGTAATGCTCGCAAAGGAGGATTCGGAGCGCGTCAATCTTTGCGCCTTCACCCCCCTAGCCGCCGTAGGAGACGCCCTGGGCGACGGGAATCGATAGCCGATTCCCGGCCACCGCAGGTGCGGGCTTGCGGACGGCGAGCAATAGGCTGCTCGCCGTCCGATAAGGACCAGGCCCGGATCGACGGCGCGTTGTGTTCCACGCGCGCCTCAAAGAGATGTCAGCACTAACTGACGAGGTCCGCTAGGGCCCATGCGCCAGGGTCGCGGGTTGTTCGAAAGAGGAACCGTGGCGCTGGCACAGGTAACTGAAGGAACACGGCTGGGTTTTAGTCAGTAAGAGTCTGACACTCCCTTCCGCTCCACCCAGAGCGGGAGGGGTCATTTGATGATTTCCCACCCAAAAAAATAAATAAAAAAAAGGTTGGGAAAGCAAAGCTAAACTGGAAAATCGTAATATCCTATAAAATGATGAATTTTGGCACACAGATAGCTTATAACCTGGACTAACACATAGGATACATTTATCCCTGTAGTATATATGTACGTTCCCGCGGGATGTTTTCCGAAATACATGCGAGTGAAGCACATAACATACATTATACAATAAACTTTACATAATACAATAAATACATACATAAAGTATATTATACTAATCTAAATAAATAAATACATATAACAATAAACATGAAACAGGAGTAAAGAATATAATGATGATGTTTAAGGAGAGAAAAAGTGCTTTTTTACCATAATTTTAAAAGTGGACAAAGATTGAGCACGCCTTACCGACACGGGCAAGCTCTAAAGATGAATGAATTTAAAGTATTGAAAATTGCCAAATTATCGTTTGGTTGGAATCTATACTAATTATTATAAAACTGAAGAGTTTGTTTGTTTGGTTGAACGCGCTAATCTCAGGAATTACTCGTACGAATAGAAAAATTATGATGTTGAATAGTCCATTTATCAAGGAAGGCTATAGGCTATATAACATCACCCTACGACCCATAGGACCGGAGCAACAATGAAAAATGTTGCAAAAACGGGAAAAAATATACCTTTTATTTTATTTATTTATTTATCCATTTATTTCTGGCATCAAGGCCCATATAAAACACATACAATCCAATATTAATAACTAAAAAATACTATAAATACATACAACAGCTTTTGAGTGGTTCGGTTGCGTTCGCTGAGTAAATGGTTAAAGTTACGCAAAAGTCATGTATGATGGAATTGTTCCCCTTTAAAAGTTCTAAAAAAAGTTCGCGACAGCATACGTCCATCTCTTAAGATTGACGCGGGTGGAACCGCGGGGCACAGCTAGTGTTATATATAGTATAGTGCTTATATGCTTCACGAATGGATAGCTAAAATAGCATCATAAACAGACAACTAGACTATCCAAAGGTTGTCTTTCAAACATTGCTGTTAGCGATAAGACCGCCTGTTATGTCACCCTGTCTAACATTTCTACAAAATAAAGGTAAATATTTATCAATAAATATAAATATAAATAAATAAGTAATATAATAATATAAATGTAAATATTTTAAATTTTTCATTTTTTTATGAAGCTAACAGTCTTAAAATAATAATATGTACAAGTATTATAAAAAGGAGAGGAAATAATCAAAGGGCATCAAAAAATTCTTCCGCATCGCTATCAATAGGAAAAGTGCCCAAAAGGCTAGCAGCGTTGTCACGATATATGGTAATGCTGACATTTAAATTATGTAAATATGTCTAAGCAAATAAATGAATTAAGGTATGTATAAGTGTAATATTTATGGTTTACAGTAAACAAAAGAGATAGGTCTGCAGAATCGTCGGATATAGTATTTTATTCGAGAATATCCATCGGCTTCTTACTAAACTTCAACTATATCCTGCATACTTATCTCTTTTGTCGACTGTACACCTATCTAGACCTGTCACTTCTTATATACTCAAGCAATCCATACTGTGCGAAATAAATAATAGATACTCTGAAAGAAATAAGCAGTAAATAAATATGAAAAAAACATTGATCTGAACTTCTTTAAACAGTTTCATATGAGCCTAACGTTCAAAACAGTATTTTTACTGATCCGAAAACAGTTAAAGCTTGAGGCAAAATGTTACCGTCATGACAGTAAACTTTAAAGTTTTAAGTAGCTAAAAGGTCACAAAATTAACTGTTTTATTCATTTGGTGATATCGTTCAAACCATTGAAATTTACTTATATTACAGTAATGGTGGTTTTCCTTTTTTTTGTTGTTTTTTTCAGTAAATAGTCTGTACAATCATTAAAAGTTACTGTTTTGTCTTTTACTGTTTTACAAACATTTCTTCTTACTGTATAAAGTCAGTAAGATTTAATGAAATCGCTTTAATGTGATGTAGTAAGAAATTATTTTTTTCAGTGTACACTCTCTCTTCTTTGGTAGTAGTATCTCGACGCAATCCCATTAATAAACCTAGTATTAAACATATAATTCCCACGTATCACAGCTTTCCTTGTAATAGCTCAAAACTAGTAGTTACATAGTACACGATAATATAATATAATAAACTCATATCCGCTCTGCTTGTCACAGTAATCCTATTTCCTTCCTTTACTTCCTATAATCTGCTTACACGTTCTGCATATATGAAAGCGCCTTTTATTTTACTTGATATGGTATTACTCCTCACTGGTTCGTTGTCTTTGATATTGACGTAACATTAGCATACAGGGTTGATATATAATTAGGTGGGGGAGAGATTGTGTGTGTGAATCTGGCACCCTCTCGGAGTAATGTTGTTGGATTTATGCGAGTGGGTCTTACGGTCGTAATTTGAAGCCTGTTTTGATAAGACATGATTATGACTGGACTTTAAAAGAGACTGTGACCTCTGAGTTTGTTTTGGCCTTTCTTCTCAGAGTAGTCAGATAGGAAACGCCGACCACATCTAGTTTTAAAAAAACGTGAATGACGTGTAAAAGTGTTTGTACAAACCTACTTACAAAAAAGTACGTTTTGAAAGTTTACATAAACAATTTCATAGTGGAAAAAATGTACTCGTATCTAGGTCTCATCATTCTTCTGCCCTTATTCCAATTTATTTGGGGTCAGTGCAACATGTCTTTTTCTTTCATACTTCTCTATTAGTCGTCATCTCGGTAGTCACCCCCTTTCTAACCATATCATCATTTACACATACCATCCATCGTTTCTTTGGGTCTTCCCTACTCTTACAGCCATCGACATCCATACTCAAAACTCTCCTCACAACATTTTCCTCATTTCTCCGTAACATATGCCCATACCATGAAAACCGATTTCCACACAACTTTTCAGCTACCGGTATCTAGGTCTGAATTTAAAAAAAAACTGGCCAAGTGCGAGACGGACTCGAACACAAAGGGTTCCGTACACAAGGCAAAAACGCCGAAAAAAACACGTTTGTTGTATGAGAGATACCTTAAATATTTATTTTATTCTGTTTTTAGTATTTGTTGTTATAGCGGCAACAGAAATACATCATCCGTGAAAATTTCAACTGTCTAGCTATCACGGTTCATTTGATACCGCCTGGGGACAGACGGACTGACGGACAGCGGAGTCTTAGGTATTAGGGTTCCGTTTCACCCTTTGGGTACGGAACCCAAAAAAGGTTAAAAAACTTGAAAGTGCCTCGAAAAGCACGTTAAGCCGTTGGTACCGGCAGTCATTCGTGGATCTTTGACAGTCGTTACGGGTCGTCAGTAGCCCGAAAGTCTGACAACCAGTCTTACCAAGGGGTATCGTATTACCTAGTAACGGGTTGTGGAGCTTAGATAGGTAGTCGCTCCTACACTGCTTTTCGAGAATTCCATCAACTCCGCGCGACATTATTCAAAGAAATTCATAAAGTGATAACGAGCGAAGCACTCGCCTAACGAGGTAACTTTGAAAGGGTGTCAACCGCGATTCAAACGTAGCCCTTCTACAGACGCGAGGAAATCAATGCGGTTTTCCACGTAAAATGGAGTTGTGATTTTACAAATTTTAATGGAGCAGTTGACTTTATTCTAAACTAGCTGCGCCCCGCATGAGTTTTGATTCCGTGGGAATATCGGGATAAAAAGTAGCCTATATGTTAATCCAGGGTGTCAGCTACCTCCGTACAAAATTTTATCAAAATTGGTCCAGCCGTTTGAGCGTGAAGAAGTAACAAACATAGAAACACACACACACACACAAACGTTCGCCTTTATAATATTAGTGTGATTGTAAGTGCTCCGGACGGTAGGGTTCCATTCAATATCCTTCTACTAGCTTATGTCGACTACAGTCCGTTCACAAGTATTTGACGTCTGACAGCTCAACCTAACTGCAACCTTATTAAAACGAGAATAAAGATCACAATAAGAGCAGCGGTGGACCAGTGCTAACTGCCGCGACTTACCGAGTTGTAGGTCGTAGGTTTGAACCTTGTCTTTGGTCAACTGGACCCACTCGAAACAGGCGCTTTACTTTGTGTAAATTATTTCATCACCACTGCTCTCAAAACGGTGAAGGAAAACATCGTGAGGAAACTGGCATGTCCTAGAACCAAAAATTCGAAGACATGTGATATCTACCAACCCGCACTGGGCGCACGTGGTGGATTATAGACCCTCTCGAAGAGAGGAGACCTGTGTCCCAGCAGTGGGAACATTATAGGCTGATTATGAAAGATCACAACGATTTTGACACTTATCACTGGAAGCAATCCAACAGCAACCTTATTTGAATCAGAATAAAGGTCACTGTGATTTGGACAGTGATGCAAAATCAGAGGTAAAATAAATGCGAATGGACTGTACTGCCGTCATAAAGAAAAAGGGCACAATTAAAATTATTTCCAAAATTGAGTAATAAAACTGGCATATGGGCTTTTTTTTCTGATTCCAAATTTGTATATATAATATAATATAATATATACTTAACTCAATTTTGGAAAAAATGTTAGTTGGTGTCTTTTTCTTTATGACGGCAGTGAAGGTATGCAGATAATGCAGAAACATCACGTTTGTATTCCCCAAAGAGGTTGGCAGAGGTGTAAAGTTTACCTACGTTTATGTTGTGGCCCCTTGTAGTAAGGCGAAACTTTAGTGCCACTAACCGGGCGCAAATTCGGACTCGAGTGGGGTAATTTCGTAACTATTATTGCGTACTATCAGTAGCAATGGCTTTCATTTTGACAGTACAACAAGATTCATTGCATTATTTACGTTGTTGAGCGGACAAATTTTCCGAACCTATAAAGCAATGGATTAGCAATATCCTTCAATGAGTCAGATTGAGAGTGATAGTGTTACGCAATTAGGGTGTTCGTTGAGAAATTCCTAATGAGTAACTCCAAAAAAAACGGACTTCCAAAAAAACAATTCAAACTGAAAATTGACTTTAATTTCGGAAGTCGGTGTCTTTGGAAGGATTCGGTGCACAATGCCGCAAAATGACATATTGGAATTTCGCAAAATGTCTTATTCTCAAATTGTCATATTCTGAAAACGCCACATCGCAAAACGTCACATTTGCAAAATGCCATTATCGCATAATACCAAATTCGCGAAATGTCACTTCGGACCAAAGAGAATAAATATACAACGTGTTCCGGACAATATACATGAACTTCGACCAGATGTTCAGACCATGGAAATAAGCAATTTCAAAGATCTGTAATTTTAATTTTTTGCCATCGACTTCCAAAGTTAACGTTATTTTTCACTTGTAGTATTTTTTTTGGAAGTCGGATGATTTTTATTTGTAAAAAAAAATATTCTTCACTTTTTAGTTATGGTACCTAACCCACACCAATTCGTATACCACTTTCTATATAAACAACAGTGACTGGAAGCAAAGTGGATTAAATGCGTATTATCGAAGCCAACTCAAAAAATACCTAAGCAAAGTTAATAAAAAAACCGGCCAAGTGCGTGTCGTGCCACGCACAGTGTAGGGTTCCGTAGTAGCCCGTTATCACAATGTAGTACGATTCTGTTGTTCTTTATGCAGCATGATTTTGATCCTTTCATAACGAGTGTATCCTCGGCCAGAAAGTGCCTGAGCCTTAGCTTTTTTAATTAAGATTTTGTATGTTCAGGTTTTTATTCTTATAGTGATTATGAAATGTAAATTTAATTTATGCTTGATTGTTATACTGTTTTTATTTTCTCTTTCTTTTTTTGGTAGCTTTGTTGTGTTATTCACACTCTTTCTTTCCAATCTGTTTTTAGAAGTGATGACTTGTAATTGGCTGTCAGTCTCACGTGCTAGTTTTTATTCTGTTTGTTTTAGCTGTAAGTCATCCATAGCAAATAAATAAAATAAATAAATTTATTCTGAATAGGTAAAAAAAAATAAACATATTTTGGTTTTCAATGCAAGTCTTTACCCATTATAAACAAGCAACTACTTCATCTTTGTATTTGGTACAAAATTATCCAACACCCAAGTTCAACGACTATTACTGCTAAACTAATAAAGTTATCTTAACCGCTATACTTTTCCTTTAAAGTTCATGAAATACACTATCATCGAGAAATTTTCCAGATTTTTCAAGCTAGTAGTTTAACTTTTAGAGGGGGGGACGCCCTACTGGAACAAAAATTTGCACTTTAAACTTTAATATTTCGTAAATGGAGCATTAAATCGAAAAATTATTTTAGCAACCCCAAAGCCATTTTAGAAGACCTATCAATGATACCCCACACGATAGGGTAGATGATGAAAAAAATATTCATCACCACTTCACATGTAGGGGAGCTACCCTAAAAAAAAATATTTTCCAAGATTTTATTTTACCACTTTGTCGGCATAACTGATATACGTACTCCTAAAAATTTCAGCTTTCTAGTGCTAACGGTCACAGAGATTAAGCGAGGACGGACAGACAGACGGACGGACAGACAGACATGGCGAAACTATAAGGGTTCCTAGTTGACTACGGAACCCTAAAAAGACAACCTTTGGATGGATTAAAAACCGGGCAAGAGCGAGTCGGACTCGCGCACCGAGGGTTCCGTAACATCCGGGTTTATGAATAAGGTTTATGTTTATGAAATTAAATGTTTTTTTATTATTTTTATATTTGAGTTGATTGAATAAAATGTAAATTGCGGTTTACGATTTATGACGTATTAAAAAAAAACTATTTACTAGATCTCGTTCAAACCAATTTTCGGTGGAAGTTTACATGGTATTGTACATCATATATTTTTTTTAGTTTTATCGTTCTCTTATTTTAGAAGTTACGGGGGGGGGGGACACACATTTTACCACTTTGGAAGGGTCTCTCGCGCAAACTATTCAGTTTAGAAAAAAATGATGTTAGAAACCTCAATATCATTTTTGAAGACCTATCCATAGATACCCCACACGTATGGGTTTGACGAAAAAAAAAATTTTTAGTTTCAGTTCTAAGTATGGGGAACCCCAAAATTTATTGTTTTTTTTCTATTTTTGTGTGAAAATCTTAATGCGGTTCACAGAATACATCTACTCACCAAGTTTCAACAGTATAGTTCTTATAGTTTCGGAGATAAGTGGCTGTGACATACGGACGGACAGACAGACGGACAGACAGACAGACAGACAGACATGACGAATCTATAAGGGTTCCGTTTTTGCCATTTGGCTACGGAACCCTAAAAAGGGGAAGGACAGACAAAAAACCGGAGATAACGCGTAACATATTATAATTATACAAAAAAAATATTTTCGGATTGAGAACCTCCTCCTTTTTGAAGTCGGTTAAAAATACTTTCCCCGGTTTGGAAATCTACCCCAAGCTACATGAGACAACCAGATACAGAGATTTCCATATTATTTTTCAAATATACATACGTCCATTTTGTAAAATTCTCACCGTGAATACTTAGGTGAAGTGAGTTTGAGATTGCTAGGAATTGCCACTATTGAGAGCTCACTCCACGCTGATTTCACCTAAGTTTTCAGGGTGAGATTTTTACAGAATAGCACCGGTGTTCTAATATCGATTATGCTTGAGTAATTTTCAATCTCCTTAAGTAAATACAATCAGAAGTAAGTCTTCGCTCCATCTTCATCAATCACCATTGAAAGCAAATGTTATACTAATGCATAAAAATATATAACCTTATATGATGTGAAGAGAAGCGAAAAGAAAAACGCGAGTAAATTGTTTATTTGTTGTTATAGTGGCAAAAAAAAAATGGCGGCAGTTCACAGGAACAATCTGCGACTCCCGCATTCCCCTTAAATTTAAGGGGAAGATATATAAAACCATGGTTAGACCTACTGTCTTGTATGGATCAGAATGTTAGACCACAAAAGGGATGAATGAAAGGCAATTGCATGCAGCTGAGATGCGAATGCTAAGAGGGATGTGTGGTGTTACACGAATGGATGGAATAAGAAATGAGTACATAAGAGGAAGTCTGAAAGTGGTACCGGTAACTGAAAAGTTGTGTGGAAATCGGTTGTCATGGTAATGTGTTACGTAGGAAACAGGAAAATGTCGTGAGGAAAGTTTGGGGTATGAATATCGGGCTTTATGAGTAGGGGAAGATCAAATAAACGATGGATAGACTGTGTGAATGATGATATGGTTAGAAAGGGGGTGACTGTCGAGATGGCGGCGGGAAGAAAGACGATGTTGAGCCGACCCCAAATAAACCTTATTTTGTTGCGGACGATCCGTCAGGAATAAAAACAAAAGAAAAAGGGGATCAGACCGGAATGAGGAAGTTTATAGTGGCTAAGAGAGAGATTAAAACAGAAGAATAACTAGCAGGGAATCCAGTGGGGGGGTTCAGGAGATCAGACTGGAATAAGGCTCCTTCAAATAGGCGCGACACGAAACAATAAAAGTACATGATCGACTACCTACAGTAAACAAATTCAGAAAAATATATGGTATTCTTGAGGGTTTATGCTAGGTAGGTAGTGCGTTGAAAACATAATACAACTAATTTGATACGATAGAAAAAAATCATGAAGATACCTCTAAAAACTTTCGTTTTACAATAAAAACCATACTAATACATACAATCATTCTGTTTTTTATCAGATTATTCTACAAGCAATACTAAAATACTAGTGTTTTAGTTTTTTAGTCCAAAGAATAGATTTTTTGTAATTAAATAATTGCTTCATATTTTGCAATAAATTAACAGCGTTGTGTCATCGCCCTTCTCTTTCTTATCTATGCAGTCCGACAGTGACCACGCTTTAGTTCATGTAAGCCCCTTAGATAATTTAGTTAAACGTGCTATATTTTAAAACATTTTTCAAAATTGTAATGTCAGAGTCTCCATTGACGCAATAAAGGCATTTGGTTACTTTATTAAAAGACATGGGATCAAGTTGCTTTACTTTGATACGCCAATCATCATTAACCTTTAGAAGATGATGTTGAATTCTGATGGCGGAAATATCGCACCTTTATTATTACTGGTGAAATGTGGGTGTAGATTCTGTATACACCCCCACTTACCCTTTGGAAGAATAAAGGTGTTATGAAACCTTCATAAAGGCTAGCAGGGAAGGATGTCGACGGCCAAACCGAAACCATGAACCTTTTATCCCGAAAAAAGTGCTGTTCCCGAAGAAACCAACAATAACGTTAATATGATAACAGATGGCGCCACGTGTCTTTCGAACGGAATCGACACTTATGCGGGTGAAACCGCGGGGTGCAGCTAGTATTTCATAAATATAAAATACTAGCTGCGCCACGCGGTTTTACCCGCGTAAATGTCGATCCCGTGGGAATATCGGGATAAAAAGTAGCCTATATGTTAATCCAGGGTGTCGGCTACCTCCATACCAAATTTTATCCAAATTGGACCAGCTGTTTGAGCGTGAAGAAGTAACAAACATATAAACACACACACACACTCACACACACACTCACACACACACTCACAAACTTTCGCCTTTATAATATTAATAATTGTGATTATCATCAAATATAAAACAATCGTAAAACAGTGATCAAAAAAATATTTAAATTCGCGTAATTCCCAAAATGTTGAGAGTAAACTACACATTATATTTTATGTAATGATTATAATAAACGGACTTCAACTAACATCAAACGCATCACTGTTTTGAGCCTTATTTGTTGCCACGATGCACTATTGTCGTTCTTGAAAAATTTGCTAACAGCGCCTGAAAACATTTTTATTCTTTTTTTTTTAAGATATAATGAAATATTAAACTTACCACGTCTAAAAACACATCTCCAACTTTCTGCTGCAGATCCCATTGTTCCAACCTCCGCCTCAACTGCTCCAGGAACACTTGGTGCACGTTCAGGATTCCTGGCACTTGGTAGAAGATCTCGTCAACCAGGAATGCGTCTAGAAGACCAGCGCTCTCGGGACTCTTAAGGGGCTGGAGATATTTCTGTTGAGAAAAATATGGATTTAGTTTTTTCTAGTACCTAGTTGTCTAGCCTATTGCTTTGTGGACTGTTTAATTGTGTAATGGAAGGCATAGACTGCTTTATAATAAACTAGCAGCGCCCCGCGGTTTTACCCGCATAAGTGTCGATTCCGTGGGAATATCGGGATGAAAACTATCCTATGTCCTTCCCCGGGATGCAATCTATCTCTCTGCCAAATTTTATAGAAATCCGTTCAGTGGTTTAGGCGTGAAATGGAAACATACAGACAGACAGACAGATAGAGTTACTTTCGAATTTATAGTATTAGTATGGATAGTAAGGACTAGCAGTTCCCGCGACTTCGTTCACGTGGATATCGGGTATCAATAATGTGTCACTGAGAGAATGTGAAGGTTCAACTCGTCCATTGAAAAGTAGGGGAAAGGTGTACATAATGATCCCTCGAGGTAAAATGATTCCCCGCAGTTCTCAATGAACTACTAGAACCATCTATCGGATTTACTTGTAAATGTCCCTCCCGATACCCGATCAGTCGCCCAGTGACGTGTCATGGCGGTGTGAGTGCTGTGCGTTGTTCCATGATCAAAAATATAAAATCGGTGCTGTTTATCTACGGTAAGAAACTTTTCAGTGTAAGATTATTTCCTTTTTACTAACTATTTTTAAATAACGGTCTTACTCATGGTTTCTATATACGTTTATCAAACGTATATAGAAACCATGAGTAAGACCGTTTTTAAGTATATTTTGTTATTCGTATAGTGATGTTTTAGGTAATTTTTGAGCGATGTGTGCAAATATTGCACTTGGGGTCAAATGATCCCTTTCATTCTGTATAAAATGAGCCCAGGGATCATTTTACCCACTACTTTTATTTTATTGCAGATCATGCCGCGTGGTTACATTCGGAAAACAACTCGCCAAAACTGGAGTGAGGATGCCATGCTGAAGGCACTAGACGCTGTGAAAGAGGGAATGCCCTTTAAAACGGCCAGTAGCAGCCTTGGGATCATTTTGGACACCTATGTGTTCAAAATGATCCTTTAGTAAACTTCTGAGAAACATTAAATAACTTAAAAAAGACACATAAATCTAAAAAATAGGGTACTCCATTACGAAACCAGATAAATAAATTAACCAAAACTACTTTTTAACCGACTTCTAAAAAAGGAGGAGGTTCTCAATTCGGATGTTTGTATTTTTTTTTTTTTTATGTTTGTTCGCGCATAACTCCGTCGCTTGCCAACCGATTTGAAAAATTCTTTTTTAGTTGGAAAGGGAATGCTTCCCAAATGGTCCCATGAAAATTTTATCAAAATCGGACAAGCGGTTTTTGAAAATTCAACAAAAACCTAAAAATTTATCTACATTAACGATCGTTTCATATTTCATAACTCCGTCATTTACGAACCGATTTGGAAAATACTTTTTTGAGCATTTGCTCTCGGAAATCATCATTTGGTAAAGTGGAGCTGATGATAAAGACCACAGATGGCTATCGGAACTACTCAATGACAAATATTTCACGGGTTGCGATTCGATTACTTTAATATGGTTGCTAAGCAATTTATGCTCGTTAATGCATATGGTGAAATGGAATGAATGGTGAAGCTCCAGTTCTCCTGGTTCTTATTAGGGGAACTCCTCAACAATTAACGTCCCTGCATCGGGTAAAGCAATATTTTGTAAAAGGTGATGAGCAGTTGACATTAGGCTATTGTAACTTAGATAAATTACAAACTGACCCACTAAAAAGTGAAAAATAAAAACTTTTTTACAAAAAAAAAACAACCGACTTCCGAAAAACACTATAAAGTGAAAAATAACTTTAATTTCGGAAGTCGGTGGCAAAAAATTAAAAAACAAATCCAAAGACACCGACTTCCGAAATTAAAGTTATTTTTCACTTTATAGTGTTTTTCGGAAGTCGGTTGTTTTTTTTTTGTAAAAAAGTTTTTTATATTACAGATAACTTAAATATTTTGGCTACAGCATACATCTTCCCTTAGAGGGATCGTTTTGTACACCTTTCCCCTAACTGTTTCACTTTTTAAGTTTTATTTTTTTTGCACGGAACCCTAATTATTATTCTAAAATGTATACAAACAAGGCAAAAACGCCGAAAAAAACACGTTTGTTGTATGGGAGCCCCCCTTAAATATTTATTTTATTTTGTTTTTAATATTTGTTGTTATAGCGGCAACATAAATACATAATTTGTGAAAATTTCAACTCTCTAGCTATCGCGGTTCTTGAGATACAGCCTGGTGACAGACAGACGGACGGACAGCGTAGTCTTAGTAATAGGGTCCCGTTTTCACCCTTTGGGTACGGAACCCTAAAAAAAAAGAGTACCGTCATAATCGGTCCAGCAGCAAAACCGCGAAAGGCTCTGACCACCGTACAATATTTAACACTCCATGTTTAAAAAAAAACACATTGCTTGTATGGCCCTTCACTGTCATTTTTAACTTTATTTTTTCATAGAACACACTGTGAAAATTTGGACTGTCTCTACCTATTACGCTTCATAAGATACGGCCTGCTAACAGACAGATGGACGGACGGACGGACGTACGGACGGACAGCGGAGGCTTAGTAATACGGAACCCCGAAAAGGATAGTCTTAGTCTAATGTGCTATTCTCATTTTCAATATTATTCTCAATGTCATAAAAAGAACGTTAAATAAATTCAAAACACATTCTTGCAAAACAGGCCAGCCGGTCGATTCTGTTAAAATCTCACCGTGAAAACTTAGGTGATGTGAGTTTGTTTTTGCTAGGAATTGACACTATTGACAGCCCTTTCCACGCTCACTTCACCTAAGTTTTCACGGTGAGATAGTTACAGAATCGCACTGCTGGTAAACATTTGAGGGTCTTTACCCTCAAATGTTTACCTGGCCTGTTTTGCAAGAAAATGTTTTGAATTTCGTGTACTTGACCTTTGTCAAGTACACGAAATCCTGAGCCCGACAATAATAAGTAGAACAAATGTTGCATCCTAATTACAGTAATTAGTTTTTCTGCTTAGGTAATTATAATAGCAATGAAGAGAATGGCATTGAATTAACAACATTTTACCATTTTGCAACTAATGAAATTACAGTAATGGAATGCTACTAAACTGTGGCGGCATCTATCATCATATCATCATACGAACTACGCATCATTCTGACGTCACGCAAAATCCTGCATCGCGCAAGCAGAGTTCACCGTGCAACTAGCTTAAGTCCCGACATCAATCGTCGGGCAGTTACCCACCAGACACAACACCCGTCCGTTCCGAGGAACTTTACACCCTGTTCCTCATACCTCTATAAAATTATCAAAGATTTACATTGAATTTCTGAAATGAACACTATAATGTCCTATGGCTAACAATACTTCTACCCTACTTCAATACAGGCAATGAATAAAAATGACAAAAGACTGTAATTACCAGCTACCGGACACGGCAACAAAATACCATAGTTACTTGACTACGGACAAACACTTTAGTCCAGCCTTTTTGACGAAGAGTGCGATAACGAGACGCTTACCCAAAATAGACCACCAAGTACCCACAGACATTCTGCTCTGTAGAACATTACAATTTAGGGCAACAGAATAATGTTCTGTTGACAACCTTATTTCAAAAACTTTGCCAAAAATAAGGGCCCGAACACACGTTCCACAACCAAACTACAACCATACCACAACGACAACACGTGAACGGAAATTTGAATGAAAATGAATAGATTAACACGGACCACATTTGGCCGTCAAAGTCAACCGTGTGGGCGATTCCGACCACATCAAGGCCACGTCGCACCCACAACGCAACCATCAGCAAAACCGCGCAATACCGGCAGGCCACATCACAAATACGAGTCTATCTATCTGTCTGCAAACACTAGTCATAACGTCACCATTTCGCAACTACTATCGACAATGCAACCACAACGCAACGGCAAGAAGGTGCAGCGACACTATTCACATGTAACCACTGCTAGCTTTCAGAGCAGTGGTGGCCCTGTAGGAACGGATCTGACTTACCAGTAGGTCGTGGGTTGGAACCCAGGTAAACGCATTACTTTGTGTAAATTATTTAGTCAACACAACACTGCTCTCACAAGGGTGAAGAAAACCGGCATGTACTAGAACCAAACATTCGAAAACTTGTGACATCTACCAGCCCGCACTAGGCTCACATGGTAGATTACGGCCCACTCCCATTCACAGAGTACATTATAGGCTGATTATGTTCTGCTTGCCCACTTGTGTGGTGGGTTGTGGTAAGTGTGATCGGGCCCTAAGGAATCCATAATCAACAACAGACACACGAGACGAGACTCGATTAGATAAAAGCAAGAACAACTTCCGCCAGTAAAACTCACAATACCTTTTTTATATTTTATGAATTTTACAACGGTAATAAAACCCTACGGCAAGTAGACTTACAAGGCTATTTTATATTTTAAATTTTTCTGCCTCAAAAAAACTGGAGACCATAAAAAAATAGGCAAAATTCTTATCTTTTTGAGTGAGAAAGTTTTGCGCCAAACATGGGATTACTTTGATGTTTCGCGTCTCAACTTTGACAGTTCGGTTACCCTAATCAAAGAAATGGAAAGGTGTTGTCCAGAGTGAAGAGTTGGCGCGGTATCAATTATATGAAACCGTCCTTTGCGTCCGTAAAGGACCTAATGGCTGTACGGCCACTTTTCCCCTTGTTTAGGTCCCTTTTTACTGTTATCCAATTTTCTAACTGCATACCTGTATTTCCTAAATCTTTTACCACTTTATATGGTCCAAAGAATTTAATGCATTTCCGAATTGAGTTCAATGAGTTCTTTGTATTGCTAAATTTTAATAGTAAGGAAGGAATGGCATTGTGTTTCTGCCATTCCTTCCTTTTACTATTAAAATGTCTGGTTTTCTTCTTGAATTTTTATTATCTGAGCTTTTGCTTCTTTCCATAATTCATCATTTTGGCTTTTGTTATGGTGCGAGCCTGGTTTCTAAGGCCCTCGATAAGATCTCATTCCAAAACGTTTCAATTTGAGCTATTTGTGTTTTCCGTAACTGATGTGTGTGTATGTTCAGAAAAAAGATATCAAACCAATAGCCATATTGAATAAGTACTGATAAACTTCAGTTATGAAACATCAGAAAGGGGGGTGAGCACGCGGGGATTGCACGCGTAATTTTCAAATGTTTCTTATCCGCTCATTGAAGCGATACTGACAAACCTACACAGTTCACGATCGTCTACTGTTTTAGCTTGTGGAAACATATCTAACCTCTACTAACCGCTACAACAACTCGCACTGCACTGTGGCTTCCTAATCGCGCCCGCTACCGCCCTAGACACTGTGTGCTCACCCTGGACTACGCCAAAGGGGAGGGAGGGATGAAACGCACAAAGATACATCAGTGGAAGTTCTTAATGTTGAAGATAGAAATGTATATGGAGACGTTGAACTCACTTTTGTAGGCGTACAGCGGAATTCCGGAGTAAATCTTATTATATGAATATGGAGTTTTGGCTGAGTAAGATAATTACTGAGATTAAATTAGGTAAAGGTGACAGATATAATGATATGATTATTATAGAGTAAGAGTGTGTGGGATATTCACAGACGGATATTTTATTTTAGGTTATTTAATTTTTCCGCAGGAGAACCAAGGTAACCGACATAGCCCGAAGAATTGCCAAACTTAAGTGGCAGTGGGCAGGGCACATTGCTCGCAGAACAGATGGCCGATGGGGCCGAAAGGTTCTGGAGTGGAGACCGCGTACCGGAAGACGTAGCATTGGAAGGCCTCCCACAAGGTGGACCGACGACCTTGTGAAGGCCGCAGGAACCCGTTGGATGCGGGAAGTTTAAGACCGGTCGAAGTAGAGGTGCTTGGGGGAGGCCTATGTCCAGCAGTGGACGTCTTTCGGCTGAAATGATGATGATGATGATGAATTTTTCGGATTTAATGGTTTAATTCTCTAATTTGTAATGTCATTCGATTGAAAAATGTCTATCTACGAGAACTAATTAATAAATTATCAACTTCTGTTTCTTTACAATTCTAAATCGTTACATTTCATCATGTATAAGCAATGATCCACTTTTTCTAATAAGTATCAGAGGGGCAGTTCTCGTAATTTTAAGAATGTTCTCAGTCTGTAGGAATGGCTTTCATATTGACAGTTTGACAAAATTCTTTGCGATAATTACGATGTTGAGCAGACAAATTTTCGAACATATGAAATATCCTTGTGAAGGCCGCAGGATGCGAGAAGCACAGAACCGGTCGAAGTGAAGGTGCTTGGAGGAGGCCTATGTCCAGCAGCGGACGTCTTTCGGCTGAAATGATGATGATGATGATGAAATATCCTTCGAAATGATTCAGATTGTGATTGGTAGTGTGTTACGCAATTAGGATGCTGATCTCAGTCTCAATCTGTCAAAAATACTTCTAATTTCGCTAAATTTTTGACAAGTTTTTGACATATACCGTCTTATTAAAAAACGAGATCTAATTTTAAACCTAGCCTAAACCTTCGAGCCAGTTACTCTATTTTGAACTTTATTCCGACAAACGTAAAGTTCTTAATGCAAAATTGATAACTTAGACTCAGGTGTAACGTCAGTTTTTGTAATAAGAACTTTAGCTTCGTCGGATTATAGTTCGAAATTTAAAATTGGCTGGATGGTTTAAACCTGGTTCAAGGATAAATCTTGTTTTATAATAAGGCTGCAGATGTTTAATTATATATACTTTGACCGGGATTTAGTTTGTTCAACAGTAAACTTTAACAGATAAAAACTATTAACGAAAAGCATGTACGCACGTGTCGTATACTTACGTGTTTACGTCAGAATAAATATAGCGGCAACAGAAATACATAATTTGTGAAAATTTCAACGGTCTAGCTATCGCGGTTCTTGAGGTACAGCCTGGTGACAGACAGACGGACGGACGGACAGACAGCGAAGTCTTAGTAATAGTGTCCCGTTTTTACCCTTTGGGTACGGAACCCTAAAAAGGTTTTCTTTCATTCTTCGTATACTTTTTTATAATTCCGACCATTAGCAGAAGGCCTTGGAGCAAGCGTCACGAGTGGTTCTGGCCTAGAAAATAATTAAAAGTACCCAGCCGACACATTTCTATGGCCCTCTGTTAAATCTGTCCTTCGTCCGACAAGGTTGAGACGTAGAATGGGTAGAAACAAAAGCTCCACTACGTCTGATGGGATGGTGACGTCCCTACAGCATCTGTTGGGTCATTGGAACCAAGAAGCTTATAGATAAAAGTGGAGGCAACACTCTAAATACCTGAGTGAAGACTACTGTGGTCAGTCACTCTCTTTCTAAATACATACATATGACAAAGAAAACACATATCACTGTATCGTTCTTATGTGTGTATTTAGAAAGAGAGTGTCCGACCACAGTCGTCTTCACTTAGGCATTTAGAGTGTTGCCTCTACTTTTATCTATAAGCTTCTTGATTGGAACCAATGATGTTTTGTTTTCTTTTTACCGACTTCAAAAAAAAGGAGGTTGTCAATTCGACGCGTATGTATGTAATATTATTGGAACTGCATTATATTCACATATGACAATCTATTAGGGCTTCCAAACAAATACCTATACAAAATTTTATAGATGTATGTATGTACGTATCTTTGTCCACGCATTTCTCTGCAACTAAGTATTAATCGGATCGTGACCAATTTTTTTTACGTTTACTTCAACTTAAAGAACAGTGCAAGTATCATCAAAATCGAGTCAGTAATTTTCAAGATAATATGGACAAATATGTGTAAGTGTGACGGCCTGGCTTATTGATACGAGCTACGGGTGAAGTGGCAAAGGGAAAAAAAACATCTCAGAACCTTGGTCAAATTCTAGTGCAATATTTACAACAAAACTATTAACTACTTATTACAAACGAATATTCGAGTTTTTACTTAAAACTAAAAATTACGAAATAAAAACTCAAAATTATTAAATAACTTTAATTTCGGAAGTCGGTGGCAAAAAACTAAAACTGAAATACAGATCCCAAGACATCGACTTCCGAAATTAAAGTTATTTCATAGTTTTGAGTTAATTTCTTTTTGAAGTCGATTGAATTTTTTTTTATTTGTTTGCGTCTTTTTTTTAAGACTTTTTTTTCGTGTGATGTTTTTATGAATACTCGAGCCTTCTGTTTCTTCCATATTTTGTGTTTTAAGGGGGAGGGGGGTGACGTAAGGTGGAACACCGGTGACAGTAAATAGCCCGACCCACATGATGGAAAGGTAGAGCGGAAAATTTGAGTGGGAAAACCACTGCGGAATTAGGGCTGGTCAATTTAATGTAACCGTTCTGATCCGCGAAAAGGAATGAAAAATAGCTGCTTTTGTGTTTTGCATAATGTCTCCGTTTTTACCGTTTCAGAAGGAAGTTTTTTATAACTAGATTATAAATCTATATATATAAAATTCAAAGTCCTGACTGACTGATTGACTGACTGACTGATATATCAACGCACAGCCCAAACCGCTGGACCTAGAGACTTGAAACTTAGAAGGTGTGTTCTTTGTGAAGAGTAAGTATCCACTAAGAAAGGATTTTTAGGAATTCAACCCCTGAAGGGTTAAAATAGGGGATGGCAGTTTATATGAAAGTCCGACAGTTTTGAAGTTAGGATCTTCTAATTTTGTATTTAGGCTGACAATTGAAAATTAATTTATACGTGTCTCAGCGTTTTTGATAATTCCACCCCCGTAGGGTTAAAAAGAGGGGTGAAGTTGTGTATAGAAAGTCATTAATTTTCGACGTAAAAATCACTAAATTTATTATCTAGGCTTATGATTGGAAGCTAACACAACGGTGTTGTTAGAATTTCATCCATTAAGGGGGTGAAAAGGGGGATGAAATTTTGTCCTGACTGACTGATATTATCAACGCACAGCCTGAAACGCTGGTCGGTACCGCTGGGTAGAGAAATTACTTTTGGAGGGTGTGTTCTTTGTGAAGAGTAGATATCCACTAAGAAGGGGCTTTTGGAAATTGAACCTTTAAGGGGTGAAAAGAGGGGATTTTGTTTGTACGAAAAATCTTATTCCTTGAGTTAATAACTATGAAACTTGGCACGAATACTTAACTAAATAAATTATGAAGTTTGGCTTTTTTTTCTAAACTACCCCCTGAAGGAGGATTGGTAGGTGTCAAAGTTTGTATGGAAGAATTTTAACGCGTGATCTGATTAACTCGAAACTCAGTATTTATACTTATGACCAAAAATAAAGAATAACGTGTATCATCGTTTTTCGAAAATTTACCCCTAACGGGGTGAAAAGTTAATTTTATAGGGGAAGACTTTACTGCGTGGCTTGATTAACTCGAAAATTGGTATAAACAATCTTTGAGTCGAGTAATGAACACATCCCAAACAATTTTACGAAATTCCATCCCTGTGGGGGTGAAAAACGGGGATACAGTTTATAAGAAAAATCTTATTAATTTGGTTAATAAACTTGGCAAGAATACTTGCCTAAGCAAGTAATAAAGTTTATCATTATTCGTTTATCAAAACACCCCAACACCCCTTGTGTTGGGGTGTTAAAGTTTGTGTGGAAGAATTTTAACGCGCGGTCCGATTTACTCGAAACTCAGTATTAATACTTTTGACAGAAAATAATTAATAATAACAGCCGCACAGATCGATCGATCAGATTACGCAGGCTACGCTTGCCGCGGTTGGTCTGTGGATAGGTGTCCATCTTTACATACCGTGACCTCTCCGTGCCTCGGAAAGCACGCTAAGCCGTTGGTCCCGGCTATCATTCGTGGTTCTTTGACAGACGCTAGGGGTGGTCAGAAGCCCGAAAGTTTGACAACCAGTCTTATCAAGGGGTATCGTATTTGGGTTGTGGGGGTCAGATAGGCAGTGGCTCCATGTAAAATACTGGTAGGTACACAGCTGCATCCCGTTGGACTGGAAGCCGACCCTAACATAGTTGGGAAAAGGCTAGGCAGATGAAGAATCAATAGTAAGTGTATGGGGTTTTCGAAAGTTATTGACCCCTGACGGGACAAATAGTGGTAATTCGATTTTTAAGGGCATTTTAATGAGTGCCTTGATAAACTCAAAAAAAATGGTACAAATAAATTTGGACTTGAAACTTGGCACAAATAATTATAAAGTTCGATTTTTTTTGGAATTCTAAACTAACCCAAAGGGGAAATTGGGGGTGTCAAATTTACTATGGAAAAATTTTAATGCGCGGTCCAATTAACTCGAAACTCAGTACCTATCTAAGACCAAAATAAATAATAAAGTGGTTCAGGGTTTTTCGAAAATCTACCGCTAATGGGGTGAAGAGGGGTAGTCAATTTCACAGGGCAGAATTTTATTACGAGGCTTGATTAACTGGAAAATTGGTATAAATAATCTAGATTATGTTTCGAAATTCCACCTCTATGGGGATAGAAAGAGGGGATACAGTTTATATGAAAAATCTTATTCATTTGGTTAATAAATTAGAAACTTGGCAATATTTGGGTCAGTAAATAATAAAGATTGTCACTTTTAGTTTAAAAAATTCCTTACAGAGGATTTGGGGGGTGACAAAGTTGATGGATTAGAAAAATATTTAACCCGCTGTCGGATTAACTCGAAACTCGGTACTACTAAAACAAAAAATACTTAAAAAAATTGATCTAGGGTTTTTAAAAAATTGACTCCTACGAAGGTGGAAAATTCTACTGCTTGCTTCCATTAGCTCGAAAATGGGTATGGGTCTTTGAGTCAAGTTATGAACACATCCCAAACGATTTTTCAAAATTATTCCTGGGGGGGGGGGTAAAAAGCTGGGATACAGTTTATTTCAAAAATCTGATCCCTTTGAGCTATAAACTAAAAAATTGGCCCGAATACTTATTTATATTTAAATAAATGATAAAAATCATAAACATACATTTTCGAAACTATAAGAGGAAAGTACGAATTTCACGCGGACGAAGTCGCGGGCAGAAGCTAGTAACTAGATAGAATTGATAGTGGTTGGACTGATGGAGCAATATATCTTTTGAGGTAAATTTCGCGTCACCAGATGTATTTTTATCATATTATTGTGAAAACAATATAATTATTCGCTTTGTCAAACTAGCTGTATCTGCCTAGATTATAAGAGAATGATGTGGTCTCCTGTAATTGAAAACGCACACTGTATATGTCCCTGTTCTTTTAAACTGGCACGAAATTGTGTAGCCTCTGTCAGAGATCCAAATCAATACATAAAACCTAATCTTATTGTTTCCTTGGTATCATACTTTTATTAATCCAATTTGAAAATTGTCAAAACACTGCCGTAAATTAAGTAAATATTTGTGTTCAATCATTTCAAAGGGAAGCATTTAATCCTGCATTTCAATTCACTGAAAATAAAGACGAGACTAACTGACAGCACAATTACCACCCCTGAGCACACCACAAAAGCACCAACATTCACAAATTAACGACCTTTCGGCAGCTCATTAATTTTCGAACAAAGAAAATCAAAGAACGACAGTAAGATTGATCAGAAAGTCTACTGTGACATCCCTGGATTTCGACGCCTCCATAAATATAACGAATTTGTCAGTCCGCGGCTAATTCCGGCCAGATTAACGGGCCGCCTGAGTTAGTGAGTTATTATAATAATTTTACGACTTACAATTAATTTCCATACTGATCTTAGTGTTGACGAAAAACAGACAGTTCCGTTGGTGATGTTTTAGCGAAATTCCACAAGATTTTCAATAGAAATAACAGCAGCAATGAATGAACCAATAAGCCTGCGAAAATCGATCTCGTCATCTGCCTAGCCTTTTCACAGCTAAGTTGCGGTTGGCTGCCAGTCTAACCAGATTCAGCCGAATACCAGTATTTTTAACCGACTTCTTCAAAAGGAGGAGGTTTCTCAATTCGACCGTATATATGTTTTTTTTTTTTTTTTTTTATGTGTGTTCGCGGATAACTTCGTCGTTTATGAACCGATTTTGATTATTCTTTTTTTGTTGGAATGGGGATATGCCAAGGGTGGTCCCATGATAAGGAAACCAGGATCTGATGATGGCATCCCAGTGAAATCGAGGGGAGCTTTCGAAAATCGTAGGAGCGACTAGTGCGTTTGTTAATTTTTTCATTAAGTATTTTAAAGCACTACAATTTGATGAAGGCCTGGAGTCGATCTGATGATGGAGCCGAAAGACAGTCGAGGGGACTCCTCAACGATTTACAGCAGTTACCTTGTGTTTGGGCTTGATTAATTTGTATTGATGTGAACTTTACACCTAGATGGGTTGCGACTGTCATTAGGGGTCTGGTGATGAAGACGAAGGACAGTTATGGGAACTCCTCAACAGATTACAGTAGCTACCTTGTGTATGTTCACCGATTACTCGAAGACGGCTAGACCGATTCCAAAAGTTCTTTTTTTATTTGAAAGGGTATACTCTCAAGGTGGTCCCATTATCATCAAGTTGGAATCTGATGAGAGGATTCCATGGAAATCGAGGGCAACCCTCAAATTTTATAGGCAAAGCTACAGCGATTTGGATATTTTTTAAAGTAACTTGAGCATTTGCTCTCGAAAATCATCACTTGGTAAAGTGGAGCTGATGATGAAGATCACAGATGGCCATCGGAACTACTCACTGACAAATATTTCACGGGTTGCGATTCGATTACTTTAATATGGTTGCTAAGCAATTTATGCTCGTCACAATGCGTATTACGAGTGATTGTTGAGGATCTCCTGGTTCTTACCGGGAGAACTCCTCAACAATTAACGTCCCAGCATCGGGAAAAGCAATATTTTGTAAAAGGTGATAAACAGTTGGCATTAGGCTTTTGTAACTTAGATAAATTACAAACTGACCCACTAAAAAGTGAAAAATAAAAACATTTTTACAAAAAAAAAACAACCGACTTCCAAAAAAAACACTACAAATTGAAAAATAACTTTAATTTCGGAAGTCGGTGTCAATAAACGAAAACGCGGAACCAAAGACACCGACTTCCGAAATTAAAGTTATTTTTCAATTTGTAGTGTTTTTTTTGGAAGTCGGTTGTTTTTTTTTTGTAAAAATGTTTTTTACATGGAGCTATTGCTTATAATGACCTCTATAACCCAGTTGCTGGGTAAAACGATACCCCTCGGTAAGACTGGTTGTCAGACTTTCGGGCTTCTGACTACGCGTATCTGACGTCTGTCAAAAATCTACAAATGACAGCCGGGACCAACAGCTTAGCGTGCTATTAGAGGCACAAACAAGGATTTATTGTAAACTTAATGTCCCCGAAACGATAGGAATCAAATAATTTATTGGGATTCAGAACAAAATCTTACATCCATTTTTACACAAGCAGCCTGTGGGTCTCATACACGCGCGGACAGTACAACGCCTTGCGTGTGCAATATAATAATGCATTCAGGGTGCTGATGGGGCTGCCCCGATTCTGTAGCGCGTCAGGTATGTTCGCCGGGTCGCGAGTAGACTGTTTTTATTCTACTATGCGAAAACGATGCACATCCCTGGTGCGCAGGGTTCGGGCTAGTTCCAGCGGTATCCTGAGGGCATTCGCGCAGAGGTTCGATTGAACTTGAACCATTGCTGTATGGTTCACATACTGAGCAATCGAAGTATGTAGTATGTTTTGGGTATGGTCTTTCTTTTTAATATTGTGTGTTTTTTATTTTGTTTTAGTTTTTTTTTATATTTTGTAATTTTTGTGCCTAATATGATCATGTGTTGGTCGAAATAAACGATTTATTATTATTATTATTAACTGACTGGGCGAAAAAGCGATATACCAGCCGCCATACTAAAATTATTTATTACACTTGGCCGCGACATCGTCCACGTGTAATTTCTTGTTTGAACATATAATATATCCTAAAGTTAACTCTATTCTAGTATTCCACGGATAAAAGTTAACTGTTTCGGTAAAATCAGCCCTGAGTGAGGTTGAGTGCCTACACTCAGGGCTGATTTTACCAAAGTCAGTTAACTTTCATCCGTGGAATACAATTGACGTCTGGCAGTTCTAGTATGGAAAAACTGTCAAAAATTCAAAAAATATTGTCTGGATATGACTTACTCTAGGTATATAAGTGATATCCTTCCTATTAATCAAAGAATTTTCGATATCGGACAAACAGTTCCGAAGTTTACCCCCTACATTTATACTCACTTACCTGTTTATATAAATGAAACTCGTCACAACCATCATTCAAAAATTTGCTGAAGCCCACGAACACAGACTTCGACATGTGAATGTCGGGGCAATTCAGCTGCTAGACAACACGAACATAGTGCGTAGGCTAAAGAGAACTAAACCATTTGTGTTAGTGTAGTATTTATATAGTGAATGAATAATAGTGCGGTGCTAATGGTGCTATACACGTAACACATGAACAAAGTGTTTTATCAATTTAACAGACCCTTAAGAAAGTGTTACGAAACTGAGTAAAAGTGCAAATTGACACTATACTTAGTTATATAATAATCTATTTCGTAAAATATGAAGTTAGAGTTAAATTGCTTATTAGTCTATTAGGCTACATTGTAATCAATTACTAAGAACTTTAGTTCTTATTAATAAAGAAGAAAAAAACTTCTTCATTCTAATTCTTATTCAACTTTTTGCCTGAATTCCCCGAAGGGAGACTAATAGCTACTGTTATAAATGAGTACCAGTACATATATTTTTCCGAAGAATACCGCCCTTTTAACCCAATTTTACCTTCGAACCACGGCTAAGGCTCTATTATGCCTACACGTGTAGAGATAAGAAGAAGGCAGCTGTCATCCCAGTAATCCCCTCAGCGGAGTAGCCAAAAAATGTGTCATATTACCCCAACATTATATTACTTTAATAAAATATCTTAAGGCAAAAGCGCGAGGGTAGCCCGCGAAATTCAATTTTTTTTTACGGTTTTTGCACTTTGCTGGTCAGTATTATGTTGTACGTTAATTAAAATATGATTCGCGGCCGTAACAAATATGTATTTACAGAATTATAATCATTAAAGACATCAACACAACTCTCTTAGACCTTCTTAAATAGTCATTCTTGGGGGTTACTTATTCCCAAGGATGACTATTTCATGAAATCTTGACATTTGGAGATTATACTAACTTAACAAGTTGTATTACTGATTGTAATGATTATAATTCTGTAAATACATATTTGTTACGACCGCGAATCATATTTTAATCAACTTACAACTTAATACTGACCAGCAAATTGCAAAAACCTTAATAAAATTTGAATTTCGCGGGCTACCTTAGCGCTTCCCCCTTAATATATTTTCTTACCGGTTAAATTCTCGCAGGTGACCTAGATAAACATCGCTAGTAAGAGCGAAGAGTTTTAGAGCTTGATGCTTGAAACTCGATTATAAACTTTGAAACATCGTTGAAAGGAGGATTTCAAGAAAATATCGCACAATACTTTTTGATTGCAGTTGAGAACTTGTCAAGATGTATTGAGCAACAATTTGAAAAGGATTGAGAAGTACCTATTATTTGAAAATATACTAAATATTTTTAGCGTTTTTCCTTTTTTTATTTTCAATAGGATATTTCTATACATAACTAGCTGATCCGACAGATGTTGTCCTGTCCAAATTTCATAAATTCCATAGAAAAAGTAAGTTTTTAATTTTTACTTTCATTTTTTCCGGAACTTGAGAATTCCGGGAAACTGGAACCAGTTTTTCTTTCTACTATTACAAAAATTTTAAAACGAAAAATTGCCAAATCGGTTTAACAGTTCTCAAGTTATGCACAGCATTTCATTTTTATTTATATTGATTATGTAAGATCAAGTACCTATGCTAGATTAACTGATTAATCTACAAAATTAAATAAAAATTAATCTGATCGTATTGTAGGCCAGAATCTGGTATTTTTTTAGGTAGAAAACATACATGCCACCCTCATGTTGTATACGTGGATATGTGAATAGAAGAGTCATAGCAGGTCCTTTACCATCCCATACAAAGCTAAAATGTGTCATGTGCCGTGATACAAGGACTATCCAATATCCATTATTAACCTATCACTATGAAATAAAAGCTCTTTCACGGTAGACAGCAATCCATCAATAAAGCAATGACATGCTCCCAATGGCGGCCATTGTACAAAGGATTTCAAACAAAGGACGGGTTATTATTATCTTGATTTTCTTGCTAATATTTTCACGTCACCTATTCCTCAATATGAAAACTCGTGTTTGATAATTCTATCGACCATCTAGGTGAATACTGATCTCGTCTAGAGAGGGGCTCGTGGCTAAATGAAATGCTCTCGAGGTGGTCCCATTATCATCAAGTTGGAATCTGATGAGAGGATCCCAGGGAAATCGAAGGAAACCCTCAAATTTTATAGGCAAACCTATAGCGATTTGGGTATTTTTTAAAGTAACTTGAGCATTTGCTCTCGGAAATCATCATTTGGTAAAGTGGAGCTGATGATGAAGACCACAGATGGCCATCGGAATTACTCAATGACATATATTTCACGGGTTGCGATTCGATTACTTTAATATGGCTGCTAAGCAATTTATGCTCGTCACAATGCGTATGGTGTGTGGTTGTTGAGGAGTAGGAGGAGACCGCACGGGTCCGTCGTATGGTTAAGCTACGTTTGCCGCAGTTGGTTCGTGTGTGGATGACAATCCATTACATATCAAAACACCGCCGTTGGTCCCAGCTGTCATTCGTAGATCTTTGACAGTCGTTACGGGTAGTCAGAAGCCCAAAAGTCTAGCAACCAGTCTTACCAAGGGGTATCGTGTTACCCAGTAACTAGGTTGTAGAGGTCAGATAGGCAGACGCTCCATGTAAAATACAGCTGCTTCTTTATTACTTGGGAAAAGACAAAAACAGCAACTCCAAATAATCTAGGGTTGATGATGTCCACTTCTGAACTAAGACTATACTAATTACTACGTTATGCCATAATCGACACGTTTGGCAGATCAATATTTTTGAAAGACAAGAAGACAGATTTTAGATTGATGACCATCAAATTTCTAAAGGTTTACGTGTATGAATTTGCTGTCAAATAATTATCAAGTGACTTGAGGGGCAACTCTGCTAATTTTAAGAGCGTTCACAGCTTGATCTCAGTCCCAATCTGTCATAACCAGCTTTAATTTCCCGACATTTTGACAAGTTTTTGACATTTGTTTGTCGCCGAGATGAGACTGAGACTAGATTTTAAACGTTTTATTAGTAGAATTGGCCTTTTGATTAGCTGCTGTGTCCTTCAGAAATCGGTAGTCATTTGTTTAGAACCCTCTTCAACGCCGGCTGTAGCGTAAAACCAGCACTGGAGCTCTGTCTCGCGTAATAACACAGCATTACGCTGAACGATAGCTGTTTTGCATGAATGTGACGCATATTTCCTCCAAACTTGTTATTTTTTTGTTCCTTGCTTCATGTTTACCGCATATGAATGTATTTGCGTCATGTTTACCGCATGTGAATGTATTTTCTTTCTTTCTTTTTTCCTTTATCATATTCATACACACTTAGAATAATTGTTTTCTCTTACCTTAACTAATATCTCCAGTGCTTCCACATAAGACTTCTCAGTCTCATACAACTCCACCACCACATGTGTTCGTGTATCCTGAAACAAAAATAAAACCTCTATCAGTATTTTGATATTTGGTTTTGGTTCAATTTAGCTTTATGTTTACCTATGGCTAAAAGGACTTTACACTTGGTTCGTAAAGTCTTTGCACTAGTAGGTTCTCCCTAAGTACGAAATCCGCAGTCTCGACTCAAGTAACGTGTGTTTCTTTTTCCATATCTCTTACGGAGATAAGATTAGTTCCGAGCCCAAACTTAGAATGACAGTTGTCCCTGTAGCGCTATCCACAACGCCACATGCGAACGACGTGTTATACTGACGTCACGCAAAATCCTGCATCTCGCAAGCAGAGTTTACCGCGTAACTAGCACAGATACAACGGCTCGACATGAATCATCGGGCAGTTGCCCGCCAGACACAACACCCGTCTGGTCGGAGGATCCTCCCTTTTCATAGAGTATTAGTGAACTTTACACCCTGTTCCTCATACCTCTATATCCCTAATCCTGATGTGGATTGCCTGCTTGAAACGTTGAATTTTTCGCTTGTTTTGACGGATCAACAACTTTAAGACGGGCCGGTATCTTTGTTGACGGACTAAAAGAGTAGACTCGTATGCTTACCAAAATGAAAGAAAGAAAGAAAGAAAAAGTTTATTTGGACACAGTTCGTAAAACACAAAATACAAAATTAACAAAATAAAAATAATGTTTCAACTACAATAGTTTGTGCCTCACGGCTGCGCCAAAAAGGTTCATTTCAGCATTAATGCCAGACAGATGCTGTCTGACGCTGGTTTTCTAATGAACCTTTAGGGAAAAGTGACGGGGAGTACACACAGTCTCAACATACCTAATATATACTTTTTATACTTATAAATAAATAAATAAACTACTAGGTAATCAAGAACATCATTACAAAAACAAAAAGAATAACGAAAACAACAAAGTCTCATCAAAACCTGTTCTTCGCGATCAATCTACATGAGACAAATATTGCTCACGTGCACGATGCACTCAAATCATAGACCTTTTAAAAGTTTCTTAGGTAAGTCAATTTTATCTACTGTTTCTAAAATGTGAAAGGTCTTTTTAAACCTTTAGTTATTGATAAAGATCATCCCCATTATCATCACCATCATCATCTCTCATCATCACCACCATCACCTCATCATCATCATTATCTCTCATCACCATCATCCTCATCACCATCATCTCCAATCACCAACACCATCTTCATCTCTCATCATCATCTTATCATCATCATCATTTATCATCATTCTCTTGTCCTTCTCCCAATATATTTGAGGTCAACGCAACGTGTTAATAATACACACAAAAAGCATTATTAGGTTTTAAATCATATTTAAATAAAAAAAGAAGTAGCTAATTTGTATTAATCTCATTAAAAAAGTGTAAATCCCACTCAACAATAATTAAAAAACAACACACAAAATCTCTTCCAGCCGACGACATTAAGACCCGAAAGTTACATATTTATGAATATTACGGAAAAGGCAGAGCTCCGAAGGATTATCGAGCTGAAAGAAATTTATTTAAATGAAGCCATGAGGTTTGCATAAATATATACAGTGGAGTGTCTCCACAAAATAGATAGAAGGCCAGCTCCAAAAAAATTCAAAAATCGAAAACGTTGGTTTTCGATTTTTGAATATTTGCGTGTGCGTGCGTTTGTTTTCGCTTTATAAATAATATAGACGCGTACGTACGGAGATCTCAAACAAATGCAGTTGCAAACGCGCTTGCACTCGCTGTACGTAAAGCGTTTCTATGTGTGCGTGCAGTTTCGCTCGTTGTATGTATGTATGTATTTATTTATTTACTTTCCATTAAAACTTTATGCACAAGTAAAAAAATGCCGTACAAAGGTGGACTTAATTCCTGAGGCATTTTCTACCAGTCAATCTTAGTGTGATGCAGACATAAGGTATAGATAACAGAAAATACAAGAATAAATACATATAAGTATATAAAGAAAATAAACTTGACAGGAGAAGTAACGATCGGTAAAAGAGAAAACGAATCCAGGAAATCAGCGCTGGGATGTTTGTGCCAACTTCTTACGTATATGTTCACGTGCCTTTTTAAAAGACAACCGACAGGTTGCCGTCTGGTTATCGTGTGTAGTCAACCTTCTGTATCTATCTATTGTGTGATATTTCGACGTATGTATGTCTAAGTGAGTACAGTCGACAGGATAAATATTCATACGGGTTAAATGCGGTGTTGGAGCAGGTAAGGAAGGGAAAGGTAAAAATATGGTGGATAGTCTTTGTAGCTTTTGGGTGGCATTTTTTGTGGATTGTGTAACATACAGTTTAATGACTAAGTACTCGTTTTCAGAAAATAAGTAGTTACATTCAATGTGGCAATGCTGCCAGTCTTCTGGGCGTTTCCGGATGACAGCGATGCGGACGAGTACTTCGACGTCTAGTGTCCTTTGTTTATGTATTTATTTTTATAGTAAGTTAGTTAGTCATTTAATTTAGTATTTAGTGTAAATAGTTTGTATTTGTTTATGAGTATGTATGATAAATAAAGTTTGACCAATCGTAATAAGACCAAGCACTAAACTTTATTTGGTTGATTGGTTGGTTGGTTGGTTGTTGGTTTGGTTAGTGAGGTTAAATCTTGTTGACTTTATTTTTTATAGGTAACGTCTCAAAATATCCCTAAAATAAGCTGTCTGACGGTCTAGACAAAGCGTCATTCTATCAGCGATAACAATGATGGAAAAGTCAAAAATATATGGGACCTGCCTTATGCTACTGAAAAGAATAAGTCAATATAAGTTGTAGAAATAATACGAAACGTTTTGAAAGCGATTGCCACTGCTCTAATACTCTTTAGCGTAATGTTGCATTTCTGTTTAAAGACGTATTCCACATTGGGCAGTTTGGGCACCCACTCGCTTAAATGTCACCTGAGTGAATGCACCTGACACACAGCGGCACATTCACTCATTTAAGCGGATGCCCAATGTGGAATACGTCTGTTGGAAAACTGTAAGAAAATTTAACATACCTACACAGTCTATGACTACAAAAACTGAGCTATAAATTATTAGATTTAAAATTATTTGAAGTATCTCAAAATGTTGTTTTCTTTCTTCTATGCTCTTTAATAATTGATTAACTTTTCCAAATGTTACCTATCTATACTAATAATTATTACAAATTCGAAAGTAACTCTGTCTGTCTATCTGTCTGTCTGTATGTTACCTTTTCACGCCTAAACCACTGAACGGATTTCGATAAAATTTGGCAGAGATATATATTGCATCCCGAGGAAGGACATAGGATAGTTTTTATCGACATACCTCGCGGGCAAAGCCGTGGGCGAAAGCTAGTTATTCATATTTTAACTTTGTCAGCTTAGTTGTTAATTTTATTGTGCATGCTGAGGTCTCGAAGTGAAGGACCTACTTAATACCCGACGTTACCCTTTATTTATGTGCCATACACTTTGTACATCATGTTTGAAGTTTCCCTGCGTGATCGAATCAGAAATGAGGGGGAACCAAGGTAACCGACATAGCCCGAAGAATTACCAAACTTAAGTGGCAGTGGGCAGGGCACATTGCTCGCAGAACAGATGGCCGATGGGACCGAAAGGTTCTGGAGTGGCGACCGCATACCGGAAGACGTAGCGTTGGAAGGCCTTCCACAAGGTGGTCCGACGACCTTGTGAAGGCCGCAGGAACCCGTTGGATGCGAAAAGCACAGAACCGGTCGAAGTGGAGATGCTTAGGGGAGGCCTATGTCCAGCAGTAGATGTCTTTCGGCTAAAATGATGACTGTGTACATATGAGGGGCTTGTGGCTAATTAATAACAACAGCAAGGGTCGATCAGGTTAAGCTACGCTTGCCGCGGTTGGTCCGTGTGTGGGTGACCATCTTTACATACCAAGACCCTCCGTGCCTCGGAAAGCACGTTAAGCCGTTCGTACCGGCTGTCATTCATAGATCTTTGACCGTCGTTACGGGTCGTCAGGAGCCCGACAGTCTGACAACCAGTCTTACCAAGGGGTATCGTATTGTAACTGGATTGTGGAGGTCAGATAGACAGTCGCTCCATGTAAAATACTGGTATTCAGCTGCATCCGGTTAGACTGGAAGTCTAGATAAGATAGTTGGGCTGTGTACATCTTTCGTTGGAGATCCTAAATCAATAAATAAATAAATAATCATACCAGCCTATACATATTATGTAGTTTTCGCGTAGGTGATGAATCCACAAATTAATTAAGAAATAAATACCTAATCGTGTCACGCATTTTTTCTGTTTATTTAATCCAACAATATTTTATATCAAAATAATGTGAAATTGAGAAGTAAATAACAAGGAAAATAAATCGCAAAGCGGGTCTAATTACTAAAGAAAAAACAATAGAACAAATTGTTTGTTTTCCCGTTCATCTTTGTTTATTTAGTTTTCACGAGAAATACGAGAATTTCTTGCAGGTTTTATTCTAGTTCCAATTAAGGATAGTTTTCTCTTCAGTGCTTCTGAAGGTTTTGCGATATCAAATATAATACCTGCTAAGAGGTAAATAAGAAAAATATATGATTTGGTTTTCTTAAGAACCAATTATTTGTCTCTGTGTGGTGCCGGACTTAAAGAATAGCACCACCCCATACTTCCCGTGGGTGTCGTAAAAGGCGACTAAGTGGCGTACCGGAGAATGGGCAGCAGCGTTCTCTATGCATTCCACCACCATACCATACTGCGATCGCCAACCCGCCTGCCAAGCGTGGCGATTATGGCAAACCCCCCCTTTTGTGGGAGGCCTATGTCCAGCAGTGGACGTCTTTCGGCTTGTTTCAATTATTTTTCAGAGGCCTTGTCGTAATAAAATTGTGCCCGTGGAGTTAACATGTCCGTTCTTCTCCGTAGGCACTGTAGAGGTTCAGACGGTACCTCTAGAAAACCTTTGGGTGGAATCTAACTGAGGAGCCTTTGACTTGGAACAAATATATTTTTAAGAGAACAATACAGCTCCAGTATAATTATAGCACTGACTCTGTAGAACAAAAACACCATATTAAAATATTTGACTACTCCCTTGATCGTTGGAATGGAACACGCCCGCAAATATTGCCAGCCAGAGTCAGCCAGACCTTTTTGCTAAAGGCCGGATCACACAGACTCTACAGTACCTACTACTACCGCTTCATAATGGGCAACTAGCTTCATCTTCCTGACTGACCGACCCCCTCGACAATTCAAAAGTGCCTGTAGCTGGTATCTTGGAAATAAATGGGTTGCGTTTGAGTTTGAATAGAAAATGCGAGGCTTGGACTTTTCATCGCGGATCTGAACGAACAATATTCGCGCAAACTTGCGATGGTGCCGTCATCGTTCATCGTTTCAGCCGATAGACGTCCACTGCTGGACACAGGCCTCCCTCAATTTTGGGGGGGGTTTGCCCTAATCGCCACGCTTGGCAGGCGGGTTGGCGATCGCAGTATGGTATGATGGTGGAATAAATAGAGAACGCTGCTGCCCATTCTCCGGTAAGACCCTTAGTCGCCTTTTACGACACCCACGGGAAGTAAGGGGTGGTGCAATTCTTTAAGTCCGGCACCACACAGACAATGTGGTCGCGTAATCATTTCTATTAGGACAGCGCCTTAGTCTATGATACACCAAGTTATTAGAGCGACTTAAAACTAGACGAAAACACACTTTTTTAATTAATAAAAGCCTTCTTATACCAACATACTTAAGCAATGAGTTCGGGTTCCCGAGGTTTCCCGAAAGTTTTTTCCGAAAGACCTTTCTGCGATCTCCTTTTCCTTCATTTTAAGGTAAAATTCAATGCTTTTGAAAGTAACTTTTCCGAGCAAATCTTTGCTTTTAGAAATTCTTAAGTACTTTGTGTGACAAAATAAAAGTTTGTTTCTGCAATTCTGTATTTCGTTTGAAGGAAGGTTTTTCTTTTCGAGAAAAGCAACATAGTTAAGGAATCATTTTCTTTATAATGAATAGTTCAACGCTACTGAATGGGTTGAGCACAAAATTCCAACTACTGCAACTAAGACCTCTGATCATCATCATCATCATTATCATCCAACTGCTGTAATTGGGTCCTAATTTAGGAAGCCATTCACCCAGATCTTAGAGACTTCTCTTATACATATAAGTGGTCGTCTGTAAATGTTGTCATAATCACTATACTTTGCGATCCATAGAAGATCACGATGACAATTTTTATATTGAAAGAAAACCAAGACTTAGGGCCGGTTGTTGCAAACGGACCCTATGGTCCCGAGAATTAAAAAAATAAGTAAAAAATAAACCTAAATAAATTATTTTATTATTAAAGACATTTTAATTTCAAGTTACAGCTAGAAAGCAAACATAATTAGATAAGCACCGCGCGTAACCTATGCAATACGAAACAATAGAAAATCAATTGTGTCTCATTACCGGAGCTTGAGAGGTCATGGTCAACTTCCAATGTAACCAAAACCACCTAAAAATATAAATATTTTACATCGGGCCACCTGACCTCCGCAACCCATTTACCGGGGCTATTCCTAAAAAGCTACCTACGATTATGATACAGAAAACGGACCATTATCTAAATTAACGAATGGTAATAGCCCCGTCAGATCAGACATTCAATTTCGAACCAATATTTATTACAAGACTAGGCCATTTAGTCTAGATTTAATCGCAATGACCTTATGATTGCGGTCAATGGGCACACTTTTCCAAGAAATAAAAGAAAACTGGACAAGTGCGAGTCGAATTCGCACACGAAGGGTTCCGTAAGGTCAGTCGGGGCAAGCGCGTTATACTTTTCACAAAGTTGAGTTGTGTAGTAAATATTTTTATTTTCATTAACTTTCGGCAAACAAATGATGTGTTTTATGATGGTATATTTCACTGACAACCTAAATAACTGTACATTTTGAAAATTGGATAGCTTTTGTGGAATAAATTTAATCTATAAGTAAACTATAACCTGTAGACGCACTTCCCCGCGAAATGGGGCAAGCGCGGCATACGTGCTTATACCCTTGTAATTATGATAGTTTTAAGTTTAGATACAAATTTAATAATAGCCGTATGTGAACTAAACAAGACAATACATTCAAAACTGTACTGCCATCAAAATTAAGTCTAATATCAAGTGGCAAAAATAAATGGGGAAAGTGCGCCATACTTTAACTGTTCAGTGGCAGTCAACCTTTTGTGACTGTCCTCCATCAAGCTTCTTACGTTGAAAATAGATGACAGTGCACTAAGTCAATGTCAATTTTTTTTTTTGTATTTTACCTTATTAAACCAGCAATGAAAAACTTATATGTTGTAATTGAGGATTTTATTTGGTTTTATGTTTTTTTCTTATCCCCACTTTTCCATAAAATGTAAATCTTCTGCGATTTGTTTTTCAGTTTCTTCTGACAGGATTGTTGGTCTTCCAAATGTTAATGATTTCTGCCCTCTCCGGCCAGTTATATGGTCCATGATAGTTGTCCGGGGGATGTTATATGTTTTAGCGGCTTCATAGCCCGACATTTTATTATTTTTGACAGCTTCAACTGCTCTAAATAATATTTCGTGCGTCCAAGATGGGCCTTCTTTTTTGTTTTATGGTTACGGACCATATTAGAACGCGTATCTAAAATGAAAATACAATTATTTTATTACATAATCTCATACCTATACACCCATACAGAATAAAGTATTACTATTAGGGGTGACCTTTAATTTAAATTACAACTGAACAAGAAAGGTTGACAATCTCTGAGTTGGGGTAAGCGCGTCATAGTAGCGCACTTGCCCCATCAACAACAGACGCACTTTATCCTTTACGAAATCTCTAAGCCGAAAATTTGTAATCACTGAATCACACAGTATTTCGCTAAATAACAGCAAAAAAAGCATTGATATTCAGAACATAACATTCGTAGAGTAAGCTTACCTTGTTTTTATCACGTAACACGACAAATAATCAATATTATGAGCCAATTTACTTGACACCGGTCAACTCGATAATCAAGTACAAATGACACTAAGATTAAAATGACGTCTTAAGCTACGCCCCGATTAGTATTGCCATAAAAAAAAATGTTTTGTATACTAACATTAGTTCCGACTTTAAAGTTAGATGACTCTGTGTCTAAATATTTATGTAGTTTTCGAAATTTTGATGGCAGAGGCACTTGCCCCGTAGAGGCACTTGCCCCGACTGACCTTACCACAAGTCAAAAACACCGAAAAAAAAAAAAACACAATTTGTGAAAATTTCAACTGTCTAGCTATCGCGGTTCTTGAGATACAGCCTGGTGACAGACAGACGGACGGACAGACAGCGAAGTCTTAGTAATAGGGTCCCGTTTTTACCCTTTGGGTACGGAACCCTAAAAAACAGAATAAGCCCAGGTTCGCAAGAGTGCGTTATACCCGCGGCGATTTTTTTTCGGCGCACTAGAATTTCAACGCTCTGGTTACCGCCGAGAGTCGAAAATCCAACTGTGTTTTTTTTTGATGCGCTGAGATGCGGTCCATTGGATTCTCAACCGTCGGCTTAGAACCGAGAGATGAAAATTCAGTGCGCGATAAAACCCTTCCGCGATATTTCTACGTCTGTACGAAAGTGAGCTTAGCCACGCGTGTCTTTCTAAAAATATGCCCATTTAGGACACGATAAGATCTTTGATGTGATTGGTTCGTTCGTTCGTGGAATAGCGATTTTGATTATTAATTTATGTCTATGGAATACATAGATCTTTGTTATTTAGAAGTGGCACAGGGGGCCTAAAAAGGCCACTTTGGAGAATCATAAAAGGATAACATTATGAATTATAATATGGCGATGTCTTCGCCATATTATAAGTCTGTGTTTTTCTTTTTTTCGCTGCATTACTTAGGTACAATCAAAGAGATTGGGATTGGATTTGGATTGGATTGATTGGTATTTTAGCACAGACAAAAAAAAAATAACTGAAAAATGCTTCACCAATGGAATTTGATATGATTGATTAACTTAACAGTTAACTGTCCAATAAGTTATCCTTTTATGAATCTGCCAAAGTGGCCTTTTTTTATTTATTTTTTATTTTATATTTTCTATTCATTAAAAGCTGAGATCAAGAACCAATAGGTAAACATACTGTATTTGACCCCTTATTGCGGAAATACTGACACATAAATACACTACGTATGGGCCTTTCAAAGAGAGATGTCACGGTCACGACTTACCAACCGAATTTCGACAAACCGTAGTACGACTAGATTTTATTTCGACAATATGGAACTCCGACACGTCTTCATTTCGACAATACTTTAGTTAGAAATATCTTAAGTCCGAAACTACTATACTCCGACAAAGCGTTTCTTCGACATGACTTAACTAGGAAACGATGCGACTTCGACGACATGCTTCTTCGATAACAATGATAGTAAAGGGCTTGGAAATACAACCCATTTCGTCCTCTAGTTTGTTAACATTGGTATGACATGCAGCTTATAACTTTATAAGCTAGGAGTCAGATGCAAATCTGCAGGCTTAGCATGACGCTTTCTATTTCTACGAAGAATACACACAGCTCTTTCTATACAAAGTGACATTTCATTTCTCCATTTTTGACACCCCACCGTAGAAATCCTGCTACAATCTGTCATTTTGTCTTTCGTTTCTAACGATCTTTGTCTAGGTCCTTTATATGTAGACTATTTCAGAAGAAAGTTTTCTATCCCAAACTGTCAAAATCGCACTGACAACTGATAGTTGTCTAAGGTAGTAAAGAGATTTTGTAATCGTTAAAGACAGTAGAAAACTTTCTACTCAACGGCCACAAAGTAGGTATATAAGCACGGTTATCTACAAAATCCCGTAACGACTGTCCAAGATCCACGAATGACAGCCGCGACCAATGGCTTAACGTGCTTTCCGAGGCACGGAGGGGTAAAGGTCACCCATCCACGGACCAACCGCGGGAAGCGTAGCTTAACCTGATGGATCAACCTGTGCGGCTGTTATTATTTAGCCACGGACCCCTCCTTATATACGTACATGACTGAATATCAGTAAAAATTGAGAATCAAAAAGAAGAAAAATCCTATGACAAAACATAGAATTCTGAGTCGAATTATGTAAAAGAGTGAATTTCGTGAAAAGTGTAGTCGACTTTTTCTACTTTGCTGCCATCGTACTGTCTACACGGAACGTCATCTTTGTCTACACTTCCGTCGACAAACCGGTGCCGGTGGTGGTAATAGGCTGAATGGATAATGTTAAAGTAAAGATCTTAACAACTCAACTTATATCGTAATCCACTGATGGACATCGGCCGCATTCAGTTTATCCTAGCCACCTTTTTAAGATCCGGGTTTACCTAGCTGGAAGGCGTAGACAGAGTAAACTATAGACTGCTGCATATCTTCTTTTTCATTCGCACAAGAAAAAGAGAAATATATTAACGTCACTAAAAAAGAGAGAGTAAGAATATTTCTGCCCCTTACTGCATGTCGGCTAAGCACATTAATGTGCACATGAAGTTTGACGCTTATGAAGGAATATTAAAATAATACACCGCGATTTAACGGAAAATAAGATCTTTTGCTTGCATAATTCAATAACATATAAAATTTTACATTTGGCAATTTTCACTATCGAAAATCCCTAATAACTTCAAAACGGATTACCCTATTTACACAATTTTTTTTAGACCTAAACCTATCAAATGACACTAAAAACAACACAATATCTACACAAACAAAAAATCATGTTTTCAACTTACGTATTAGTTGGTGGCATGAATTTACCTTACAAAAAAGTTACTTATTTTATACTGATTCAAAATAGGAAACTATTATGTAAATCGAGCTTAGACAGGCATTTTTTTGTTGCTCCATTTTTGCACTTTCTCAAGCGGATGGCACTCGCGTTCGCACTACTCCCAACCCGTCTGAGATAACGTGTCCGTGAGAGGTGTCTATTGTGCGTTTCTCGAGCGCACTTTGTATGTAGATTGTCTTCTGTACTATCTGTATTTTGTAGTATGACGAAGATTGCCGGATTTTTTTGTCCCTTTCGATGACACGGATACCATGAGTCTATAGATTACTCTGTCTACGCTGGAAGGCGTCATACACTACGCTCGAGCTGTCATTCCATCTGATGTTAGGAACTGACACTATTGACAGCTCACTTCTCCCTCACTTCACCCAAATCTTCACGGTAAGATCTCTACAGAATAGGAACGCAGGACTCCTTTGCTCCACTGGACATCGGTCCTTCGACAAACAAGGCCAGCCCAACGGCCACCTCAGTTTGATAAAAACACGCGTCAAATTGCAATATACCTTTTTTTTCGGCTTCACATTATGCTCTTTAATAACGTCGTGCTATTAATAGTTAAGGCCTTTATTACGCCTTCTGAACGTAAAAACGTGGGCGCTACGTATCTCAAACAGTCCTAAGTAAATATTCATTTAGTGTGCGTTTCGCAAAGATTGGGCCCCTACCTCGGGAGCACAATTAATATCATATTTTTGGGAGGTATTTTTAGAGAGGATGTCTTCCTCTCTTAACTCAAAAAGTGAGTTTTTATGGTTCCGTACCAAAGGGTGCCAACGGAACCCTATTACTAAGCCTCCGCTGTCCGTCCGTCTGTATGTCAGCGGGCTGTCAGTATCTCACGAACCGTACCTACTATGTAGACAACTAGACAGTTGACATTTTCACAGAGTAAATATTTCTATCGCCGCTGTAACAACAAATAATGAAAACAAAATAAAGTTAAAAATGAAAAATAAAGAGAAGTTAAAAAACGCCAATGTTTTTTTCGGCGTTTTTTGACTTGTGGTACTAGCCCTTCGTGTGTAAATTCGACTCGCACTTGGCCAGTTTTTTACTGTAAGATGACAAATAGCCTAGGACAAAACCCAATATACATACCTACAGTGGAAATTAAGGGATACCTACTTGCAATGCCAATAGATGACAAAATGCATTGTGCATCTTGGATAAACTGAAAAGTCGCATTAATTATCGCGTGCGTCAAGTTGATGTGAAAGAACCCGCCCGTAGACTAACACCATCTACTCATTCGCTGGCAACCTTCAACTCTAAAAACCATGGTTACATAAACACCTATACCTTTTTCCTGTCTGCCTTCCCCTACTTAAGCCTTTCCCCCCTCTTACCCCCCACTCCACCACCTTTGACTTCCCATCTAACCATACAAAGCATAATAAGTGTTATTGACAACCAAGTAAGTGCCATTCAGAGCTCTTTTGATTCGGGCTGGCACCTTCATTTGTTATTCTGGGAGCGAAAATATAATGGAGGAAAGAAAGAACTACAGAATAAGGAACTACAGGACCTTAACGCAAAACAAACAAGTTGTATAATGCCTAAAAGTATTATGATCGACTACAGTAAACAAAATCAGAAAAAAATATATGATATTCTTCACGATATGTTATGCTAGTTAGATAGTGTGTTGGAAATTCAATACAACAGCTACGATAGAAAAAAATCATGAAGATAACTCTAAAAACTTTCTTTTTACAATAAAAACAATACTAATATACATACAATCATTATGATTTTTCTACAGATTATTCTACAAGCAACATACTAAAGCACTAGTGTTTTAATTTTTTGGTCTAAATAATAGATTTTTTGTAATTAAATAATTGCTTCATATTTTGCAACAAATTACCAGCGTTGTGTCATCGCGCTTCTCTTTCTTTTCTATGCAGAATATGCAGTCCGACAGTGACGCGCTTTAGGTCATGTAGTTCCCTTAATTGGTAGGAGTAAAGTTGTGGCATAGGTTGGTAAATTGATAATACCTGAGCAACCTGATTGCGGGCTGACTTACAAGTTACGATTCCTGGCTAGTAATATTGATTTTTCAAAAATTCACTGATGCAGTTTTAGTTTTCATCAAAATCGAGCCCGCGACTCCTTTGAGTACTTTTCGCTATTCCTCGTACTTTTGGATTTGGCCATCCACGCCCACTTGGAAAATTCACCCTGTATACAGAGTGTAGCAAAGTGCAAGGGTGACATGTACAGCCATTCACAACAAGTTTAGCAGACAATTGTGACACTCGCTTTGTGTCACGTAATTAAGTGCAGAGGTGACGTAAAAACAGGATGAATACTTCTAGTGACGTCATAAGACGTGGGATTATGATTATGGGTACCTAGTGTTTTGTTATGTCAGCGGTTTGGTTGGTTAAATTTTAGAGTGGAAGTTAAATTAACCACAGTAAGTTGCATTTATTCGTTCTAAGATGTCTGTTTTTGTTTTTTTTTTTTCATATCTTATTTTATGCGGCATAATAACAATTCACATAGATCCTGTTGTTGAACGCATTATTTTCATTTACGTATGACAAAATGTTAGCACAAACTCAAACCAAACCTTTAGTAGGTATAGAGGCAAATTTTCTGTGATTACTTTAATTCACACACAAAATTATACAAATTTTATTCTAGGTTATCCGTTTTCACATTCCTAGAATTTATGTATACAAAATATTGCAAAAAAAGGCGGTGGAGTTTCTTGCCCATTCATCTTCATACGAAATTACCTTTGGAAGGGGCGACTAGATTTTCTTTTTTTGTAAATTTTACTTTCAAATATTATTTTAATATTGAAACACCTTATTAATGCAAAAGTGAATTTCGTTTGATAGTTGTTATGCAACGGGTGTACGGATAGCGCCTGATCTCTCTGCGGTCGCGTCGGATTGCCGTCCCGTCGGACTATGAGAATAAGGGAACAGAGAGTGCACCTGTGTTGTCGCACACACTTGTGTACTATCTCCTGCGTACCTGGCTAATCTGCGTTGATGTTGGCTATCGTGATTGAAATCGGTCGGGAGACCATTATTATTATATTATGCGGATAGTCTTCTACTCGAAAATAAACAACTTTATATCCCGATCGATCAATTATTTCTCATCCTTGTGAAAGTAGTCGCAGAAATACACGAATAAAATAAATACTTATATTAATAGCAACCAACACCTCATAACGTTCCAATATTGTGCCAATAAGTAGTACAATAATAACATAGATCGCCCTAATGACAACGACATTTCCTCTTTCCAAAATATAACGTAAACAAGGAAATACCAAAATAGCTCATCGTTCACGATCATTTAAAGCTATCAACAACGCATCGCTTTTGTATCGCATCGCTTCGACGATGGATTGAGGGCCTAATAATATGCAGTAGGAAATATAAATGTTATTAAGACTACAAATATATCTTTGTTACATCTTTAGCTATTTATATAAAATTCAAAGTCCTGACTGATATAACAACGCACAGCCTAAACCGCTGGTTCTAGTGAGATGAAATTTGGAGGGTGTATTCTTTGTGAAGAATAGGTATCCATTAAGAAAGGGTTTTTTGAAATTCCACCCCTAACAGGGTGAATGTGCGAAAAACGCGGACGAAGTCGCGGGCAGAAGCTAGTTCATAATAATAATAATAATATAAGACTAATTAGCAATTCGCCCCTTCTATGACTTGACAACACTTCGGAATTTCTTTGTTAATGTAAGTTTAAATTAACAAAGAAATGTGTGTGCGTGTGTGTATTAATAATATGCACACGTCATAATCCTTCCGGAATAAATTCTCAAAATGATGGTGTAAAAACCACATCAAAATCTGCTGGGCAGTTTATTAAAACAACGCGGACACACAGACAGACACGCAAAGTGACTTTAATTTATCACATGCATATGTCGCAGATGGATTGTCGAATCCTCTGTTTTATACAGGGTTATTGGTAAAACATTAACAACCTCTTAAGAGGTCATTGTACTCATCATTAGGAACCTAAAATCGCGAAAAAAAATCAGCTGTTCCCTACATTTTGACGAGTTATTATACGAACATAAATGTAAAGAACAGCTGATTTTTTCGCGATTTCAGGTTTGGTCCCAAAGTAAAAATTGTTCATAATGATGACCTCAATGACCTCTTAAGAGGTTGTTAATGTTTTACCAATAACCCTGTATAACTATAGCCGTTTTACAAAATAGTACGTAAAACAGCGGATTCGACAATCCATCTGCGACATAATATATCATCATCTGCCTAACCTTTGCTCAACTATATTGGGGTCGGCTTCCAGTCTAACCAGATGCAGCTTAATACCAGCAAAGGCCTAACACTTGCTGGGCGAGCTAAGGAATGCGGGCCTCGCATTCCAGAGATGCATCGAGTTAATGTGACTGCGTTGTACTTTCTTTACCCGACAAGGGGATTGAACCCAGAACCTCACGCTCAACAGTCAGTGTAACATTAAGAAATTCTTAGTAACATCCCGGCTGGCATCTGTATTGTTGTCCAGTAAACCAGAAAAAATACGCCACAAACACAAGAGCCTTATTTAAATATTTCTGTCTAACCACCGACGGCCGCCATGGCCCACGCACAATGGTCCACTGCAGGACTAAGTGCGGAAACCAAACCCATAACATAGAACATAGAACATTTCTGTCGAAATGTGGGTATACTATGTACCTGTACAAACGCGTTTAAGGAACAGTCGTTATATTAAAGAATAGCTGCGCCCCGCGGTTTCAACCGCGTGAATGTCGATCCCGTGAGAATATCGGGATAAAAAGAAGCCTGTGTGTTAATCTAGGATGTCAGCTACCTCCATACAAAATTTCGTCAAAATTGGTCCAGCCGTTTGAGCGTGAAGAAGTAACAAACATATAAACACACACACCCACTCACAAACTTTCGCCTTTATAATATTAGTGTGATGTCAGTCAAAAGATAAAGCAGTAGAAAGTGCTTCCTCAAATTAAGCATACATCTTGAATACTGTGTGTTTAAGATTATGACAGGTTCAAAAGACACTTCTTGAAACAAGGTTTTGACACAACATGGTGGGTTTAAAGACTACTCAGACACTTGGTAGTTTTAATGAATCAGTTAACTTCCTCATGAGGTAACAGTTTTGTACAAGTTAGTGGTTGATTAATGCTAGAGTGATTAGTCTGTTAAAGTGAGTTAAGGTGTATTATGAAGTAATAGTTTGTCAGCTTATGCAAATGTAGAAAAAAACTGGCCAAGTTCGAGTCGGACTCGCACACGAAGGTTTCCGTACAACAAGGCAAAAACGCCGAAAAAAACATGTTTGTTGTACTCGTATGGGAGATACCTTAAATATTTATTTTATTTTAATTTAGTTAAAAAAAGTTAAAATACAACTGAGTATTTTGTGAATATTTCAAGTGCCTACCTGTTGCCATTTTTGATATCGAGCAAAAAAGGGCAAAAAAATTGCGTTTGTTGTATAGGAGCCCCCCTTAAATATTTATTTTATTTTGTTTTTACTAATTGTTATTATAGCGGCAACAGAAATACATAATTTGTGAAAATTTCAACTGTCTAGCTATCGCGGTTCTTGAGATACAGCCTGGTGACAGACAGACGGACGGACAGACGGACAGACAGCGAAGTCTTAGTAATAGGGTTCCGTTTTTACCCTTTGGGTACGGAACCCTAAAAAAGAAAAAAAAGAAAAACTGTTTATTCTGCACAAACAAAACGCACATTGCAAATAAAAGAAAATAAAAAGAGACAAAAAATATACACACACAACGTAGTCAAAAGCCTCGTACTCAAGCTTATAAAAAATGTTGACAATTTTGTCCATTGCTTGATGTCAGGGCCAGGGACCAAAGACAACACACATTATTTAATAATTGACATTGACAATTTGATGTTTCTATTCTGCTCAGTTCTTTGAATGACTAAGAAAAACATCTTTTCTAAACCATTTAATCTTTGCGCGACTTATGTAACCCTTTCCCTTTAGGTCCTTTTGTTGATATATGTAGTTGCTAGCAGTTGCTCGCGGTTTCACCCGCATAAGTTTCGATCCCGTAGGAATATCGGGATAAAAAGTATCCTATGTGGTAATTCGGGTTATAAACTATCTGTGTTCCAAATTTCATCCAAATCCGTTGAATAGTTTTTGCGTGAAAGAGTAACAAACAGTCATCCGTCCTCACAATCTTTCGTGTTTATAATATTAGTAGGATTTTAATTACTTTGGCCAATTTTTCCTAAAACCTGATTATAAGTATGATGGTGCGATTTAATTGCTTGTGGCAGACCATTAATCGAAGCAATAATAAAAGCTGCACCTTCTAAACAGGATTTAGATGAGGCAAGTTATTTCTTGCTTCAATTTGAATATATAAGGTGTAAAAAAATTAACCTTACAAACTTTAAGAGGTGCTTTAGACCATTGGACTGAACAACTTTCACTATGAGACCAACTCTGAAATCACGAAAAAAATCCACTGTTTAATACAAAAGTGCATTACCTACTTGATCAAAATGTATGAAACAGCGGATTTTTTTTCTTGATTTCAGAGTTGGTCCCATAGTGAAAGTTGTTCAGTCCAATGGTCTAAAGCACCTCTTAAAGTTTGTAAGGTTAATTTTTTTACACCTTATATATATGCAGCCTCTGGCAAGAAACTGCATCGTGCAAAAAAAATTGCATAAATTTATGAGTTGTATTGAAGTTGAAATAGAATGATTCGTCACCTAAACAAATGACAAACAATAAATTCTACTTTCAAAAACAAATTCAAATTCAAAACCCCATCTCGAATGATGCAACTCTGCCAACACAGAAACAAAACACAAACGTTCGCGCACGTGAGGTGGTAAAGCTTTCAGCGGTCGCTACATCGCAATACCGTGTACTCGGTGTACTTGCATTAGTATGAACATGTGAAACTGAAGCGTTCTATCTTTTATACTATACGTGAGCGATTTCGGTAGCGTTTTACTCGGGCAAAAAGATATTGGGAACAAGTCTGAAAGTGGCACCGGTGACTGAGAAGTTATGATGTATGAGCATGTGATGCGGAAGAATAAGGAAAGCTTCTTTATGGAAAAGTCATTATTTGCGTCCAAATGATTTTTAGTAGATATAATAATCGATTAAGGGGCTTACATGACCTAAAGCGCGGTTACTGTCGGACTGCATAGAAAAGAAAGAGAAGCGCAATGACACAACCCTGGTAATTTATTGCAAAATATGAAGCAATTATTAAATTACAAAAATCTGTTGTTTGGACTAATAAATTAAAACACTAGTGCAAGTATGTTGCTTGTAGAATAATCTAACAAAAAACCAGAATGATAGTATGGTTTTTATTGTAAAAATAAAGTTTTTAGAGTTATCTTCATGATGTTTTTCTACCGTATCAAATTAGTTGTAATAAGTTTTCAACACACTATCTATCTAGCATATATCCTGAAGAATATCATATATTTTTATGATTTTGTTTACTGTAGTCGATCATATACTTTTATTGCTTCTAAAACTTGCGTTGTTTGCGTTTAAGTCCTGTAATCCCCTTACGAACACTGACATTAGCTGGAATTTTCCCGAAAATAATAAAATAAATAAATAAAATATTTTGAGAAGTTTTGAGTATGAATTTAAAAACAATGGATGGACAGTTTGAAAGATTATATGTTGAAAAAGAGGGTGACTACCGAGATGACGACTAATAGAGAAGTATGGAAGAAGCAAACGCCGACCCAAAATAAATTGTGCAAGAGAATAATGATGACATTTGGATCATAAGTTTTTCGGAAGGAATACTAGGTGCCATATATTCTTCATTAATTAATCAAGTAACGCCTCAGTCATTAATTAACGATGTCGGTGCACTTAAAAAAACACCACCACTAAACAATAATTGTGCCTGACCCTTCTCCTGAATACAGAACAACTGATCCTTGCCTCGGTCGGGCAGTAGGTATCATTAGGTTATTTCATTTCGAATCCGGAGCTTATTGTTATCAACCAGATACAAAACGAAATAGTATTCGGTGTATGACAATAAGCTCGCACGAATTACATGAGATTTGTAACTGGCAAAACAAAGACCTCTGACACTGCTTCAGGAGTGTACGTTCATAGTTATTTTTCCTCTGACTTTGCACCACTGTCCAAATCACAGTGATCTTTATTCTCATTCCAATAAGAGCTGTTGGATTGCAGCCATTGTCGAGTCTGTCAAAATCATTGTGATCTATATTCTCGTCATTATAAGGTCGCTAATAAATTGCTGCTATCATTTAGGTAAAATAACTGTGGACAACATTGTCAAACTTTTAACTTTTTAGTTTTTGAATACAAAGCTTTTGGCTACTTTATTATTTGTGTGTGTATTTTTGTAATGTGCGTCTTGTTTGAAACAATTTTTCTTTCTTATTTTTCATAGCGGTGTTATTCTTGTAACAATTTATAACTAACGTAAGACTCGCTGAAAATAATATTTTCAATAAAAATAAATGAGATTGCAAGCTGGGAAGAAGACTGAATAAATTGAAATTCCAATAAACGGTGGCAGTTTTTGCATCGGAGCGGAGATTCAGTCACGCCTGGCCTCGACGAGTGAATAGGAAATTATAGTTTATTGAAATTAAATGGAAAAATGTTATGTAAAAGCTTTTATAGATTATCATTTTTATCAAGGACCATTTCTATATAATAGAATAAACGCAATAATTCCACTGCAAACTTGTTGTAAGCAACTTGTAATCAGCGGATTACTGAATTTCTTTCTACCAAAAATTATGATGATACCGAATCCCTTCTTACAACAACGAAGTAACTCATAACACAGGAACACACACACTTTCACTCTCACACCCACGCACACATGCAAACAAACACACACACACGCGCTCGCACTCAGCATTCTTATACTGGACTTTTATTTTAATTGTTCAAAATGATGTTAATAATAATTATGTAACATTCTTATTCTTTTTTTTTGCTGATGGGAAATCATCAAATGACTCGTCCCGCTTTGGGTGGAGCGGAAGGGAGTGTCAGACTCTTACTGACTAAAACCCACCCGCGTTCCTTCCTTAGCCCTTTATGTTCCGGGCCAGCGGTAACCCTTTCGGATAATCCCGCTGACCCGGCAGGCTTCGGCCCTAAGGGGGCCCTTCCTCGATGCTGACATCTTTTTGATCGTAGCAGGTGCTGTTCCTTAGTTTCTGCTTACTTCATGTTACAAGGGCGGGAATTTGTTTCTGTATGCATGTATGTATCATTTTACTCATCATCAACCAAACTCTATCAAATATTTGTAGGGGGATAACTTTTGGCAAGAGCATTAGTAGTATCGGTATCCTAAAGCTGTGATTCCACTAACTTCAAATGTGCAAGGGTACTTCTGCAGTATGTAACTAACTTTGCGCCGTGAAAGCTCCGACACCAAGTCGACTTCTGGAAGTTTTAATTGGTAGAGCACATATCTTGTTGTTTTGCAGTTTCGCCGTTTCAAGCCAAGAAACTCAATGTTCGAGTGAATTCCGGGGTCATTGAGATTTCTGAAAACTCATTGAAATTAGCATCATGACCATGATTGGCGCTGAAAAGCCTCTGACTCACCCAAAGCTTGAATGTGACCGCTGCAATTTTACGATGGATTTTGTAGTAGGAATCGTCAAACTACGAGCTACTCAAACCTAACCACGTGTTTGAAACGATAACCCCAAACGTGTTCCTGAGCAAAACATCAACAGTAGGTACAAATGATTACTAAAACGCATACGTTTGACTAAACTGAGCATAGTGACTCACTCGTTTTTAGAGTGATCAAACGGTATCATTACGATATTGTGTCTTACAATGTCTTAAATTAAACTGTTTACGCTAAATTCAAGTCAGTTTTTAAAATTTTCTGTGACTCAATTTTGTATTTCAAATCTAGACTGACGACTAGTAATCCTGAAATAAAAATTGTTTTAAATATAAATGTAGTAGCGTATCGAGTTTTCGTTTGCAAATGAATCAGATGTAAAGATATGAGCGCTGAAGTAAAAACGGTATAGATTGATGCATTTGATGTCAATGGTGTTAAAATATTTATTTTCCCGTGTTGCAAAATTCGAAGTGATATTAATAGTTTTCCTGTTGATCCCTATAGTGAAATTAGGTGATGCAAAAACGAGCTATAGTGTCGAAGTGTGGATGAGGAAAATATCATTGGGGATTTCGAAATAGAATTTTGTTGAGTATCCAAGACGGTTTTATGAAGTTAGTGGCGATATCAAAATGTAGTGATTTTGCCAAATTGCAATGATAACGCCTACGTTTATGCGTTGAATTCATAGGTATTTGAGAAATATGAAGATCATAAACCAAACATAGTACATATCATAATCTAGCAAATGGAAGATCATAAAATGAAATTGTAGTTTATGGTGAAACCAAAGCTATATATTAAGAAGGAATATACTAAAAAGTATCTACACGTTGATCATCCTAAGAATTATAATGTTGTGCTTTTATAGCAATTTATTTGAGGTCGACGCAGTATGTCTGTAAATTTTTCCATACATCATCTATTAACCGTCATATCAATTGTCACCTCCTTTTTAGGCATATTATCTTTCAAATAATCTTTCCGTTGTATCTATCTGCCTCTACTCCTATTATCCTAAATCTGTGTCGATACTGACATCAATAGGTAGTTACATAGGTATTTTATGCGAATAATGCCAGGCCTTCTCTCTTCGAAAGGGAGAGGGCTCAACTACCTCGTAGGCTCAATGCGGAGAGGCAGATGTCTTCAAATTTTTGGTTCTAGGACATGCCTGTTTCTTCACGATGTTTTCCTTCACCGTTTTGAGAGCAGTGGTGATGAAATTATTTACACAAAGTAAAGCGCCTGTCTGGGTCACCCCAGGACCTACAACTCGTAAGCCGGAGCCGTTACCACTGGGCCACTACCTGCTCTCTAGGCTACCTGGTCTCGGGGCTTGTGGCTAAGTAATAACAGCCGCACGGTTCGATCGATCAGGTTAAGCTACGCTTGCCGCGGTTGGTCCGTGGATGGGTGACTTCACTACCAAAACCTCTCCGTACCTAGGTAAGCACGTTAAGCAGTGTTGGTCATTCGTGGATCTTTGACAGTCGTTACGGGTGGTCAGAAGCCCGAAAATCTAACAACCAGTCTTATCAAGAGGTATTGTATTACGAAGTCACTGGGTTGTGGAGGTCAGATTGGCAATCGCTCCATATAAAATACTGGTATTCAGCTGCATCTGGTAAGACTGTAAGCCGACCTCAACATAGTTGGGTAAAGGCTAGGCAGATGATGATGAAGTAGACAAATCCCCAATAATAAAGAATCCAATTAAGTATCTATATTATAGCTGCGGATTTAACTTCAGTACATGGATCTGTAAATTTTAAGAAACGGCCATTAGTAAATCAATCAGGTCACTATATCAAGCCTTTGTGTTACATAACAAGCTCCGGTCACCTCCACTACTATCTTCATATCAGTGAATATTTAATGCGTTATCGTGGTAACTGACAGGTGAACGGCTGTCCGTAGTTCTCAGGCTATTACAGACGTTAGCTTTATCGAGTGGTTTGTATTCTCTTCGTTAGTCGTGTTGGATGTAGGAATTTTGGTTTGGGAACAAGTTTGAATAATACTGGACATAAAAACAATTTTTTGTCGAACCACACGCACTATTTAATATATTCCTTTATATGCTCTTGTCAGCAATCCAGCAGTTTTTTTTTATGTCACAAGTTTGTTTATTTAAAATTTACTATATTATATGCTTCCTGAACCTCAATTAGAAGACGTCCAACTTTTATAGCTTCCAAAAGTTTATGCTGAGGCGAGAAATTTGTTCAACTAACGCGGCTATCTGTTCAGAAAATACTGTCTAAAATCTATATCAACGCATTAGTCTTTGTCATCAATTATTATTACCATAGAAATTTCAATCCTATGATCTTTAAGTAGATCAAATTAGTTGACACCGTTATCACCGACTATCGTGCCTACCCAATCCCTTATAATTATCGTGTGTCCCCAAAAAATATTCCTGAAAACGTCAGCTGTTCCCTGTTATCATTCAACTCATCTATTAACACGTTATCAGGGCATTCGCCGACCTCGGTCCACTCGTGTCCGATCGATATGCCATTAATTATGTCCCACTGTGGCTACTGGAAACTTCGGCGCAATATTGTGTTACAAGCTACTGTGAATCAGGGTTGGTTGATGATCATTTAAATCATTTTGATTTAATTCTAATGTGATTTAAATCAAGTATTCTTTTAGTATTAAAAAAAACTACATTACCAATACCATATTAAAAATATAAATATATTTCATTGTTTCTACTTGAAAATTTGAAAAATGTACATGGTCAACACAGTTAAAATTAATAAGAAATCAATGTTTATTAACATTAAAAAAAATATTGGTAAACAATTGGTTGGTTATTAATTGGTTGGTTGGTTGGCCCTTTTTTTTAGGTGGGAAATTATCAAATAACTTCTCCCGCTCTGGGCGGAGCTGGAGGGTGTGTCAGACTTTTACTGACTAAATCCCACCCATGTTCCTTCAGTTGCCTGTGCCAGGGGCCACGGTATCTCTTTCGAACAACCCGCGGCTCTGGCAGGCATCGGCCCTAGCGGACCCCGTCAGTTAGTGCTGACAACTTTGTGGCGCGCGTGGAACACAACACGCCGCCGACCCGGGCCTGGTCCTTACCGGACGGCGAGCTGCCCATTGCATCGGCTGTCGATTCCCGACGCCCAGTTGGTGGTAGGTTGGCCCTCTGCCTAATGATTGTAATCATCTCTGTCTGATGTAAGTCATCACGCCTGTGCTCAAAGGATTAGGCGGACGGTTAACACATTAGGGTTATGATACGACTAAAACATGTATTGCGCAAAAGTACCTACTAACTACGAAATACAAAAAATAAAACACCTATTTATTTTCTACGGAAACACACAAAATATCTCAAACTTAAAATGGCAATACCTTTCATTTTAGAATTCAACAATATTCATTGCGAAACCATGAATTATGAATTTCCTTCAGGTTGTGAATGTGTTACGTAATTCAGGTGCTGCGGTGTTATTCTGTAAAAATCTCACCGTCAAAACTTGGGTGAAGTGAGTCAATAGTGTCAATTCCTAGCAAAAACAAACTTACTTCACCTAACTTTTCACGGGGAGATTTTTACAAAACCGACCGGCAGATTTCAATTTAAAAAAAAACGCACTCTAGCCATCCCTGCTCAACGGAATGAGAGTGGATGCTGCTTTTAATGATGTGGTTGGCAGAAAAGTAAATTGTATAGCGCGTAATGAGTGGCGTTGAGCTGGAGTTAATTACTTTGAAATGAATGCAGATATTGATCCACGCTCGTCGTATGGACCAGCAATTAATATAAATTGATTTTATTATAAAGGTTTGAGAAATTATGGCGTAAGACAAGAACAGTGAAAAAATTAAACTGGGGTCGATTCAAGGTGTAATCGAAGTAAGTGGAAAAATAAATTAAGGGGCCGCGGGAGCATGCGTAGTTCATACAAAAGTAACACCAAAATAGTTTCTAAATCAAACTAATTCTGTAGTGTGTAATTATTCCGATTGGATTAAAGAATATCTAGGTTCCCAAATATATATTTTGAAAGGACACCGATATAAAGACGAGATATGAGGAATTTCAAATTTCTATAGAAAACTTATTTTCTCTTAAGAGCGTTTACGCCGTACGGCATTTCATACTAACTTTCAAGTCCTTATTTTTCGAAATTAATGAACCGATTTTAATGAAACTTCATACGCATAAGCAGGATACAAGAGTCTAAAAAGTTAGTAGAGAACATTTTCGAAAAATAGTGTTACAGCCAAATTAGACCCATTTTAAATTTTCCATAGAAACAGAGATTTCCAGTTATCTTTTTTTAAATAAGACATTTCGAAAATGTTCTCTACTAACTTTCTAGACCCTTGTATCCTCCTTATGCGTATGAAGTTTCATTAAAACCGGTTCATTAATTTCGAAAACTATGAGCTTGAAAGTTTGTATGAAATATTCTTACGGCGTAAACGCTCTTAACTCGTTTTTAAATCAGAATCCATGCAGGGGTGATTACATTGTACTCATCACCACCACATCACCTGCCTAGCCTTTTGCCCAACTATGTTGGGGTCGGCTTCCAGTCTAACTAAATAATTTTATTAATAACTAGCTTCCGCCCGCGACTCCGTTCGCGCGGATGTCGGTCTTCGCGTGGATGGTTTATTTCTCCATTTTGAGTAACTCTGACAATGACATCTTATAAATATCTATTGGACCCAAATACGGCTAAGCCTATAGATTAAGGAATAATATAATAATTAAGGAGATCCCTCTATTGAGCTACTGCTGTTGAGCTCGCGTTCTGTAGTAAGTATTTTTTTCATAGTAATTCCGACCTTGATAAGTAGCATGTAGCAGTAAATTACTGACAATGACGAAAAGTTTGCAATAATAAAAAAGTGATCGTGACAATGCGACAGAAAGTTAATTGAGAGCTTCAGCATACACAACATTGTTAGTGAGCTCGTCCGGAATATGAACATGAAGATTTCTTTGAAAAACAACTCGCGGTAAGATCTACGCCAGCAACTCCTAGGGTCTGACCTTGAGCCTTATTTATTGTCATGGCGTAACACAAAGCTACAGGAAACTGTATTCTCTTAAATTGAAATGGAAAATTATCCACTACGGGTAATGCAACGTGTGTTCTACAGAACAACGTCTATGAATAAAACCGAAAAATAAGATTTTTTTTTCTACGTATTTTTCCAGGATAAAAAGTATCCTATTTTATGCCCAGGATAATAAGGTATAATTATACCAAGTTTCATCGAAATCGAACCGTTAGTTTTCACGTGATGCCTGCATATACAGACAGACAGACAGACAAATTTTTTTTTAATCACATATTTGGGTTTGGTATCGATCCAGCAACACCCCCCGCTATTTATTTTTTCAATATTTTCAATGTACAGAATTGACCCTTCTACAGATTTATTATATGTATAGATAATTTCATTGTAGTCATCATTATGAAAACCTTTTACTAAGAGACCAAGCGTAAAAGCGCAAAAAAAACAGTGGCACTCCGGGAGTGCCGCACAGAAGTGAAAACAAAACACAAACAGAAAACTTTGCCATCATTCACTGACTTAACGGATATACATTAAAACCGAGTACATCCCGAGGACAGCCGAAGACATTCGAAGCGGGTATTTTTTTAATCGTCTTATAAACAAAACACGCGCGGTGTCGCTTACGGTAACAGTGGCGCGAGTTCAATGGTTTTTTCCCATCTCAAAAAATGCCCAACGCGCCTAAAGAAGTTTTTATTACAATAAAATCAGCTGTTCGCTACATTTTGGTTCTCCTGCACTTTTTTTTTTTTTTTTGATGGGAAATCATCAAATGACTCCTCCCGCTCTGGGTGGAGCGGAAGGGAGGGTCAGACTCTTACTGACTAAAACCCACCCGTGTTCCTTCCTTAGCCCTTTATGTTCCGGGCCAGCGGTAACCCTGTCGGACAATCCCGCTGGCCCGGCAGGCGTCGGCCCTAAGGGGCCCCACCTCGATGCTGACATCTCTTTGATCTTTGGTTCTCCTGCCCTTATACCAATTTATTTTGGATCGACGCAACATGTTTTTTTTCTTCCATACTTCTCTCTATTAGTCGTCTCATCTCGGTAGTCACTCCCTTTCTAGGCAAATCATCTTTCACACAAACCATCTATCGTTTCTTTGGTCTTCCCCTAATCATCTAGCCATACATTTTGTCGTGTTATTTGAACATAAATCAATGGAGTACCACCACGATGACCCCATAAGAGGAAGATTTCAATTACACCTTGTACACTCTGGCAAAATAATATCAAGTAAAAGATTTAGGGTGAATCCCGACATAACTAAAGTTTAGGACTAAGGCGATTGGCACACTGCTGCGTTTCACGCAGCGGTGAGCGGGAAACGGAGCCAAATTCCACGCGCGTGAGTGCGTTTTTATTGAATTTGTATGTAAAAAAACAACGCGCGTGGGTGCGTTATCTGCGCCCCGCTGCGTGATGCGGTGCAGTGTGAGAATCGACTTATAGATTACCAGAAATCTTATTAAGAAACAGTTTCTTTATAGCAATGCCTATGTCGATATTCATAGTGCTTTATATGCCTTTGTGTAAATAATTTCATCACCACTGCTCCCAAAACGGTGAAGGAAAACATTGAGAGGAAATAAGCATGTCCTAGAACCAGAAATTCAAAGAAATGAGATAGCTGCTAACCCGCACTGGGTCCACGTGGTGCATTACGGCCCACTCCCTCTCACTACGAGGAGGCCTTTTTTTTTTTTTTTTGAGGATGGGAAATCATCAAATGACTCCTCCCGCTCTGGGTGGAGCGGAAGGGAGTGTCAGACTCTTACTGACTAAAACCCACCCGTGTTCCTTCCTTAGCCCTTTATGTTCCGGGCCAGCGGTAACCCTTTCGGACAATCCCGCTGACCCGGCAGGCTACGGCCCTAAGGGCCCCTCCTCGATGCTGACATCTCTTTGAGGCGCGCGTGGAACACGTACGCGCCGTCCGGCACGGGCCTGGTCCTGGTCGGGCGGTGAGCTACCCATTACTCTCCGCCCGCAGGCCCGCGCCTACGGTGGCCGGGAGTCGTCACGCGGCTCCCGACGCCCGGAGCGTCTCCCGCGGCGGCTGGGATGGGAGGCTCTCTCCCTGAGCCGTTCCGCCACCTCCTTCGCTAGCATGACTGCTTCGCAGAAGGAGGTGACTGCCTCCCACTCCCTCTCGCCCCGGACCATGGCTTGCACCAGGGCCGGACGCGAGAGGTCGCCGTCGCTGCCAATCGTCTCTACGAGGACACGGCGGTGCTCCGCCCAAGCGGGGCAGACCTCCACCGTGTGCTCCACCGTGTCCTCTGGGCGATCCTGGCAATGGTGACACCCGGGCGTTTCCTCCCGCCTGATGATGTGCAGGAACCTCCCGAAACATCCGTGTCCGGTGAGGACCTGCGTCAGGCGGTAGGTGAGGGCGCCGTGGCGCCTCTCTAGCCACTCCTCAAAGAGGGGTCTTATCGCCGCTATCGCGGCGTGCCCTGCGCTGGGTTGCGACAGTCGCTCTTTCCATGCCGCCATGAGATCGCGCCGGAGATCCGTCCGCTCCGCAGCGATTTGCCGCGGAAGCGGATCCACTACGAGGAGGCCTGTGTCCAATTAGTTGGGACGTTTTAGGCTGATTATGCCTATGCTTTATTTTTATTCTCTATCCCTATCCTATATTTTCTTTATTCCCAAGATCAATATTTAGAGAAGCTGCCTTGATAACTATGATTTAAAAAAAATCATCTACCTTAACATTTCATAGTAGGTATAGCTTCGGTAGTGTTATTCAAACCCTTTAGCCCCGACCGATAAACACAAAAGTTGGTCAAGGTAAACCTTAATACGTATATTTTATTGTATATGGCTCAATAAGGGCTGAACGACTCTTATTCAACTGTTGTTGTTTCTGATTTCTAATACATACTATGTTACTTTTGGCCAAAAGGGTATAAAATAGGAAAACTATTGGTTACTTAAGTAAGTAAAATTTTTATTTGTTACATGATACATTGCATGCATGCAGGATAATAATGGGATACAGAAAAGTTCTTACATGTTCTGCCGCATATCGTGGCGTAACAATTGGTAGGAAGAGATGGTGCATAAACCGTGATAATATTCATCAAAATTACATTTCCTCATTAAAGATTAGGTATAATTACAATTCGATAATCGTGTTTTTTTAGATACAATTCAATGTCAAAGTAGTCATTAAATAAATTGGTCAGAATTACTGTCATTATAAATTTCAATTCCAAATTACAATTATTCTAAAAATATACTAGATTACAAACGTCTGTGTGGACTTAAAGAATAGCACCACCCCATACTTCCCGTGGGTGTCGTAAAAGGCGACTAAGGGGCGTACCGGAGAATGGGCAGCAGCGTTCTCTATGCATTCCACCACCATACCATACTGCGATTATGGCAAACCCCCCCTTTTGGGGGAGGCCTATGTCCAGCAGTGGACGTCTTTCGGCTGAAATGATGACTAGATTACAATAACATGTCAAAAAAAATACAACATTGTCATCTTAAAAACGAAGAAAATTGTCCTCTTTCATAAACTATGCTATACTGTAAAACTCGAAAAGCTAGATAATTCATCGAAAAGCCGTCCACTGCTGGACATAGGCCTCCCCCAAGCACCTCCACTTCGACCGGTTCTGTGCTTCTCGCATCCGACGGGTTCCAGCGGCCTTCACAAGGTCGTCGGACAGTCGGGTCGTCGGACATTGTGGGAGGCCTTCCAACGCCACGTCTTCCGGTACGCGGTCGCCACCCCTGAACCTTTCGGCCCCATCGGCCATCCGTTCTGCGAGCAATGTGCCCTGCCCACTGCCACTTAAGTTTGGCAATTCTTCGAGCTATGTCGGTTACCTTGGTTCTCCTGCGGATCTCCTCATTTCTGATTCGATCACGCAGGGAAACTCCAAGCATAGCCCTCTCCATTGCCCTATGGGGGAATTTTAGCCTTCTTGTAAGGCCCATGTGAGCGACTACGTTTCAATGCCATAAGTCATCACTGGCAACACGCACTGGTCAAAGACTTTCGTCTTGAGACGAGAAATTTCGTAATAGCAAAATGAACTTTATGTCAATTGTATAGCGTACAAACTAGATACGAGCTTGTTGCTGCAGGATTTCCCGAGAATGTGCGATAATTCTCCAGAAAATACGCGACCGATGCGATATTGACATAAAGTTCATAATGCTTTGTACAAAAAAAAATCGCTTCCGTTCCATTCCATGGCGTTGTAAATTGAGCCTCACTGCCAAATGCGTGCACTGACTGGACGTGTCGATTCAAATGTGTGTGGTTCTTTCCTCAAAAGACCATCTCGGATATTAATCTGCATGGACCTCATATGGCCTGAACGAGATTATGTCTGGACTTTAGGGACTGTGACCTCTGAGTTTGTTCTCAGAGTCCTCGGATAGGAAACACCGAACTCATCTAATTTAAAAACTTAAGTTATTTTTGATGTGCGAAAGTGTTTTTATGAACCATTTTAAAGAAATAAATAATATCATTTATCAATTCCTTGAGGGACTACACAAGTGGCAAATGCACTGAAAGCGTTATAGGTATACTAGGTACATGCCAACACATCAAGCTATCCGAAACTGTCAAATTTTCTCAATTAACTTTGAACCTTATGGTTTAGGAATAAAGTTGAAAATCTATTAATGAAATTTGACATATTGTAGTAGCTTGATGTGCTGACGTCTGTACAACCACCTTCAATAGAATTGACATAATGATTTCGATAGCTTAAATCAATTCCATATATTAATGACTTTCCCATCCTCGTTTTCGCTAACAGAATGTCATATAGGTAAGAAAAAAATATAGGTAGGTTCCAATTTCCGTTTCCAGACATTCTTCTCGACTATAAGTACGTTGACCCCATTCCCAAATGAATCCTAAAATCGATGCCCGATAAGTACCGAAAGAAATTCTGCCCCTAACATCTTTCTGATGGAGGAAATCCCAATATCCAATTCCGCAGAATAACCGCCAATCTTGGAAACGGTAGAAAACCCCAAATCTCACGGGACGTGTTGGTCATTCCCGATTCGGTCATCCAATTCGGTACTCGATCGATTATCGGGAGTTCGGAACCGACTTAATACCCTCTAGTTTAATAAATCATAAAGTTCTGAACGAAATGATAACGACCGGAGGACTTAGAAGGGTATTGGAAGCTTAAATGGTAAGGGAAGTGTTCGATGGAAGATAATGGCGCCGCTTCTAAAATAAATATCTAAAATAAATTTAAGTTCAGGCATCTTTTTCTTTCTATTTCACTAAGAAAAGGACAGAAGATAAATATTAGTTTAGTCCTGTCAAATTAGTCAGCGCCTGACGTAAATTAACTTATTTTTAATCTCAGACCAACAAAAAAGATAGACAGCGCGCCACGAACATTAAAACTGAAGCCACCTTTTTATCTATGTGTGTATCGAAGGCTTGCCATTTGTTAAATGTTTTCCCTATAATTTGGGGATATTTGTGCGAGTAGGAACTAGTCTATTATTGTACGAGTAAGATATTGTTGAGTATGGTATTGGTATTAATTGGAAACCCAAAATATTCAATACATAAAAAAGAAAATAGGAATATAACTCGAAGTAACAAATCATATTTATATGTATGTATTAATCGAATGGGGAAAATTTAAATCGTATTATGGCAACCCCCGCACCTTATGTCACTACTTTCGTTCGTTGAGGTTTTTTGTTCCAAGTAATCTAAAATTTAATATTATAGAAACGATATTATTTCAAGTACTTACAAGTGAAAAGTGATTCCGTGAGACTTTTTATGTGATTTGCTGTTGTTTTTGCAACTTTTCACTGCACAGGAAGGCATAATTATATTTTTTAAATCTATGTTAACTTGACGACGACTCGTGACATACTAAGAGCGATGAGCATGGTTTTAGTGTAGGTGTGTGGGTGAGCGTGTATGTTTACTTGCAGGAGCACGGTTTTATGGCTTCACTTTTGATGTTCGCGGCGCGCCGTTACTAAACTAAATTTAAGTTCATGCATCTTTTCCTTTCTATTTCACTAGGAAGGAAAAGATGCATGAACTTAAACTTAGTTTAGTTTGTGAACAACAGAATCGGCCAGCACATCAAGCTACTACAATCTGTCAAATTGCTTTAATAGATTTTCAACTTTATCGCTAAAGCATAAGGTTCAAAGTTGATTGGGGAATTTTGACAGTTTCGGGTAGCTTGATGTGCTGGCGTCTGTACTTTAAGCACATCATTTTGCCTGTTCTTTAACTTAGAAATTTTCCGACGGAATCATTATAACAATGTAGTTGTAAATCAGTTTTTCTGTCTCTTCTCTTCGTAGATCTTTGACAGTCGTTGCAGGTAGTCAGAAGCCCGAAATTCTGATAACCAGTCTTACCAAGGGGTATCGTATTACCCAGTAACTGGGTTGTTGAGGTCAGATAGGCAGTCGCTCTATGTAAAGTACTGAAATTCAGCTGCATCCGGTTAGACTGGAAGCCGACCCCAACATAGTTGGGAAAAGGCTAGGCAGATGATGAATCAGTTTTGACATTAAACTTTTGGGCACAACTCTTCCCTTTGCTGCTATGCAATACATAATTGCACATGTCATAGGCCAATCAACGAATTGGTCCAGTCAAAACGCTGTATGTGCTGTCACCTGCACACGTGTGGACCTAATGGTTGCGTCCCGTCAGCAAACAGTGTTCATGTTACTGAATTTTGGGCCAAAAAAAATTAAAAACTATTTTTTTTTTGTTATTTTTGGCCTCAACACGCTAAGAAGAACGGATTGGTCGTCAGGACTTGTTTGGTATCAACTATCAACCCATTCTAACTACTACATATTAAAACCAGTCCTTGCTTAACATGAACTAAAATACAAATCATCATCATCAATTCAGCCGAAAGACGCCCACTTCTGGACATAGGCCTCCCCCAAGCACCTCCACTTCCACCGGTTCTGTGCTTCTCGCATCCAACGGGTTCCTGCGGCCTTCACAAGGTCGTCGGTCTGGGGGGTTTGCCATAATCGCCACGATTGGCAAGTGGGTTGGCGATCGCAGTATGGTGGTGAAATGCATAGAGAACGCTGCTGCCCATTCTCAGGTACGACCCTTAGTCGCCTTTTACGACACCCACGGTGGGGGTAATTCCGGCACCACACAGACACAAAATGCAAAAGCCATGTTATATTTATTGGTTACGAAAACCAACGAAGTGCCTTGTGACCTTTTACGAACACGATTTTTTGTTCTTACAAACGAATGGAGCATAGAATTATTTATATGAAAATATTTTCCTCCTTCATTACAAACCTTGAGGAAAAGTAAAAAGTTATGAACCCATAAAAAGTAATTTCAACAGAAACGAAAACTGCCTTAGTCATTCATCATGTACTCAACTTTGAACAACTTTATACTTTCTAAAACATTGCTTTGTTGAACACGTTTTTGAAATAAAAAAAATAAAAAATAACCGAGTAACAAAAAAAAAAATATATTACTTCAAAGTGAAAAATAACTTAAATTTTGGAAGTGACAAAAAACGGAAATACAAAACTAAAGTTATTTTTGGATGTCGGTAGTTTTTTTTTTTAAGGTAAAAGTAATTATTACTTTATTACTTAAGTAATAAAGTTTTTTTTTATTACTTGTTGTGGTCCTACCTGACATAAATTCGTATACCTTCACTTGATAATTAACGTAGACAGGAAGTTAAAATCATAAACACGTAGATCAACAGACACTAAGTGAAAAAAAAATACAACCAAATTGAGAACCTCGTCCTCCTTTTTTTGAAGTCGGTTAAAAAAGTAGAAAATTTAAAACATTTTAAGTTATTCGAATGTTTTCACCTATCGGCCGCAGTGACAGCTCAAATGATGGCAGCTGAGTTTGGCGTCACGGTGTCAAAAATCGCTCGTTAGTGTGATTTAGTATTTGCTAAATAAATGTATTTTCTTTATTCTTTCTTTCTTTATGAAAACACACTAGGTACCTTACTTACATAAACAACGTTTCAGTGACATCATTCGCAGTTCCGGTTCGAGACTGGTGGCCAACACATAGTGTACCCCATGCTCTTTAGGAAACCGTAGTTTTACGTATAAAAAGGAAGGAATATTGTGTTTATTTTTTTATTGAATTCAATTTCACGTTTTTTGTGTCTTGTTAGCCAATTTGTTTTCAAAGAAAAATGCCAGAAACTTACAAATATTTTCATACTTTGTTCTCCTACAATTTCAATTCAACTTTTAAAACCCAGACCCATATTTTACTTTTACAAAGTTATTGTCTGTACCTATAATAAAGGTACTATCCGAGTGGATAGTACCTTTATTACTCTTATGTATGATTAAAGGAGTTTTTGAAGTGTATTTTGGAGTCAAAATACACTTCAAAAACTCCTTTAATCATACATAAGAGTATCCATGTCAGTATGTTCACAGATTTTAAATCCACAAAGCGTTTTCAGAACTCGGTATTGTTGACTCCGTTTACGAGGTTAGATTTGAGAAAAGAGGTTGAACCGCAAGCCTTAGAGCCGTAAATTACGTTGTTATGACATACTTCGTGAACATACCTTGTGTTAAGGCTTTGTTATTCTCGTTAAGGTGGTTTTGTTTGGCGCTTTATGATTATGTAATCTTTTAATGTTTGATTTGTTGGATTTGTCTCCGCTTCGAATAGCAGAATAACTATTAAAACATGGGAAAATTCACGACTAACTTACTAGGTACGTAATTCATTTCAACCATTTAGGCGGTACGAAGTCCGCCGGGTCGGTTAGTAAATAAACTTCTAAGACTGTATGTAATAATTTTACCAATTTCAATACTGAATAAAACATTTATTTATTTATTTATTTATTAAACGGGGTGACTGACGTTGCGTTAATTTGAGGGGGGCTAGGGGGGCTGGGAGGGAGGGCATCCTGGCAGAGGCCTATGTTCAGCAGACTGCAATAGGCTGAGTTGATTGAAATAAAGGGTTACGTCAGATGACAACACAAGTGTACCACCTGACGCTGATTTTCCGTTGTGTGCGAGTGCCATACGCTAGAATAATGAAACACATAGGGAAGTGCGTGTACGTTTTGATAAATTAATGATGAGAGCTAGAGCTTAATAAGTCTACTGTATGCTATGCACATACAAATGGGCACATGAATTAGTTAGCAAACACTAGAAAGCTATGATGACTAATTTGGAGTGTACGACTAAACGCCGACAGACACTACGCCGACAGACTGAACACCGACAAGACTTTACTTCGACGGGACTCTTTGCCGACAGGACACTTTGCTGACAGGACTCTTCGCCGACAGGCTCATCAGCGACGCAACTTATCTCCGATAATCGTTGTTTATCAGGTTTGTTAATTATGACAATAATAATCCCTTTACAATAATCTATTCTATGTTTAAAACTTGTCAAAGTGTCTATGCTTCCCTGCGCGATCAAATCAGGGAAAGGTTACCGACATAGCCCGAAGAATAGCTAAACTTAAGTGGCAGTGGGCAGGGCACACTGCTCGCAGAACGCATGGTCGATGAGTTCTGAAGTGACGACCACGTGCCGGAAGGCGTAGTGTTAGTAGCTCACACAAGGTGGACCAATGTCCTGATGTAGGTGACGGGAATCCGCTAAATGCGCGGACAGGGCGACATATATGGCGAGGCTTGGGGGGTTCTATGTCTAGCAGTAGCCCTGCTGCTTGTAGCGGTATCTACAACGCCACATGCGAACAACGCGTCATACTGACGTCACGCAAATCCTGCATCGCGCAAGCAGAGCTTACCGCGCAACTAGCATAGATACAACGGCCCGACATGAATCATTGGGCAGTTGCCCGCCAGACACAACACCCGTCTGGTCAGAGGATCCTCCCTTTTCTATGGAGGTTGAGTGAACTTTACATCCTATTCCTCATACCTCTATATGCTAATGACAGTAGTCTGTAAATATTTACAGCTGAATTTTGTTACGTATAGACCTTTTTTTCCCTTGTTTTCAGTGGGAAACCTTCAAAAGGCACCCGACCTCCGGGTAATGAGGTAAGAATCCCACACTCCCCGACCGGGTAGGTCGGGATTCTTACCTCATTGAAACCACCCCGGTGATCACCATCAGCACATAGAGGTGGTCCCCAAGGGCCAAGACCAATTCCGGGCCACCACGTGCAACGTCTGTAAAGGCGGATACAGACATTGCAAGGCATGCGCAGCCCACGGCGGCGCTCATCGCATGTGCGCAGCGCACGGCGGCACTCATCGCATGATTCGCAATGTGTGGACGTTCATATTCGTGATGAGGCACGTACTGACGTGGCTCACCTGTAGTCAAGTCTACATTTCGATAGTAAGTAAATAAAACCTATCCGAATGCCAAGGACGGCATCCAATATTGACGTCATCCAGTCATAACTCACGGTCTAAACTACAAATGTAAAAATAACATGTTGTACATTACCACAACTGTCAAGATATTGCTAATATTAATGGCCAATAACAGAATATTTTCATGATATTTTTATTCGGTTACAAGTGTAGGTCAAGACACTTGTCTTATGTTTATTATCAAAATCACACTAATATTATAAAGGCGAAAGTTTGTGTGTGTGTATGTGTTTATATGTTTATTACTTCTTCACGCTCAAACGGCTGGACCAATTTTGATAAAATTTTGTATGGAGGTAGCTGACACCTTGGATTACCATTTTTTATCCCGATATTCCCACGGGATCGAAACTTATGCAAGTAAAACCGCGGGGCGCAGCAAGTAATAGATAAATACAACTTACAACCGATCAAACAATATTAATCCACGAAAGAGGTACTGTTTAAATATTTTACTATATCTAGCCAGATATAGTAAAATATTTAAACAGTACCTCTAGCCAGATATAGTAAAATATTTAAACAGTACCTCTTTCGTGGATTAATAATGTTTGATCGGTTGTAAGTTGTATTTATCGATAAACGAACGTTCGAGGTCTACCAACAACCCTTCAGTTCAGGTAATAATACGATCTGTATGAAAAACAGCACAAGGTATCTAAAATTTAACTTTACACACATGAAAAAATTACATTACCCCATTTCTTCACAAACCCATGGATCTATCCATGTCAGGGTGTGCCGTATCGTTTGACGATCAAAAAGTGGATTGCCCTTGTAATTTTTGGATCAGGGTTTTATTAGCTCTCGTTTTTTATCTTTATCTACTTACCAAACAGTTCTATGAATAGAAAAGAAACTGTCAGCAAGGTTGATACCGGGACTGACTACTCAATCATTTCTGCCAGAAGTATTTATACAGGTTGAAATTCAAAACATGCGACAAACCGAAATGGGAGATTGTACTCATCATTATGAACAACTTTTACTATGTGACCAAAGCTTCAATCACGAAAAAAAAATCAGCTGTTCCCTACATTTTGACAGGTTATGCAAACATAAATGTAGGGAACAGCTGATTATTTATGTTTTCGTGATTTCAGGTTTGGTCCCATAGTAAAAGTTGTTCATAATAATAGTCACACCAAAATTAAACTGAGTAGGTATCTATTACTTCTTAATTAATTAAGTCCTACCTAAATCTGGTGTTGTATTTTCTTTTAAATATTGTCTTCCTATAGAAACATAATTTTAAAAGTTAACAGTATTAAAATAATAATATGTACAAGTATATAAAAAGGAGGGGAAGTAATCAAAGGGCATCAAAAAATTCATCCGCATCGCTGTCAACAGGAAACGTGCCCAAAAGACTGGCAGCATTGCCACGTTGTATGGCAATGCTGATTCTTTGGCCAAAAAATAGGCCAGCCCTCTGGTCACGTGAAGAGTCGACCAACCGCTTGGCGATGTCTCGAAATACTGAGTAATAATGAGTACAATCTCCCATTTCGATTTGTCGCATGATGTTTTCAATTTCACCCTGTAGAACCTAATATGGAGAGTAATTTAATGTACTCCTTTGATAACTTTCTACCGTCACTCTCAGTCGTCAATCCAATTGAAAAAAGGACAAAAAGTCCTCACATAACCCTTCATGTTTAAAGCTACACAATTTGAAAAACACAATTAATTTTCCGGCCACAATTTGGTCAATTCTCATAAAGAGCGTCCAGAGCGGTATCATAAACCGGAGTAGGTCCAAATTTAATCATGAACATCCCTTCGTACAGAACATTCAACACATGCCTGAAACAATTATGAGACCTCGCGTAATAAGTGAAAAGTTTTGTAACAATTTTCATGTGTGGAACGCTAAAAAGGTTTTAGAGAAGAGGCTATTATTTTGTTTGTATAACTACGAGAACCTTGAAAATGGAATTCTAGTTAAAGCAGTATAAGATTCTAGTTAAAGCAGTATAAGAGAAGGGCTACAAAGCTACAATGGGGGTGAATACTGAGACGATGAATGAACTGATAGATATATAAGGCAGAAGAAGACACGATGCACTGACTTCAAATAATAGATAAGGAAAGGGAGACGATGAAGGGAATTGTGACGGCATCTACATGGCGTCGTCATATGCGACCTACGCATAACACTGACGTTACGCAAAATCCTGCATCGCGCAAGCAGAGTTTACCTACGCTACTAGCATATATACAAATTCCCGACATCAACACAACACCCATCTGGTTGGAGGATTCACCTTTTTTTGATGAGTGAATTTTACACCCTGTTCACCATACCTTTATAGAATTTTCTTTTTTTCCTCGAGTCGACATGAGCAATGCTAGAACATGCTGAGATGAAAATATGACCAAATCACTAAGGCTGGTAGCGGGTCTGTAGCCCAGAGTAGAGTACTCATCATCTGCCTAGCCTTTTCCCAACTATGTTGAGGTCGGCTTCCAGTCTAACCGGATGCTTCTGAATACAAGTGTTTTACATGGAGCGACTGCCTATCTGACCTCCACAACCCAGTTACTGGGTAATACGATACCCCTTGGTAAGACTGGTTGTCAGAGTAGAATACTCTAATTTCGAAATTATAATTACGCTTTTGGTAAATGCACTACAAAGCCCGTTTAGGAGCTTACACGACCTAAAGCGCGGTCACTGTCGGACTGCATAGAAAAAAAAGAAAGAGAAGCGCGATGACACAACGCTGGTAATTAATTGCAGATTATGAAGCAATTATCTATTTACAAAAAATCTATTGATTGGACTAAAAAATTAAAACACTAGTATTTTAGTGTGTTACTTGTAGAATAATCTGACAAAAAATCAGAATGATTGTATGTATAATAATATGGTTTTTATTGTAAAAAAGAAAGTTTTTAGAGGTATCTTCATGATTTTTTTTCTATCGTATCAAATTAGTTGTACTTATTATGTTTTCAACACACTATCTACCTGGCATATATCCTGAAGAATATCATATATTTTTCTGATTTTGTTTACTGTAGTCGATCATATATTTTTATTGTTTTTAAAACTTGGGTTTTTTGCGTTTAGGTCCTGTAAGCCCCTGGTCCTATGCCCGATTTCTTCTCGGTCGCGTCGTATTGCCGTATTGCCGAATTGCCGTATTGCACATGTGTCTCATTGACACACTTGTGACTTATACGTCGCTATGTCACTTATACATTGTAATCATTTTTTTGTACTAGACCATACCTGGGATCGTTCTGGTTACGGAGATATTGAAGGTTAAAATTCCAAGTTTTAATGACGTTTATTCTTTAAATTCCCCCACGATCCCCAGGGCCCCAAGTCTGCTATTACAATAGTGTCAGAATGGTCTATCATTGATTTCATAATTGTTGATTTTGACAAGTTTGGTAATCTACTAATATAATGGCGTCATTATGACTTTCCGATGGTCAACCACTGACGCTCCATTGAAAAAAATGGCATAGAATGGTAATCTCGTACATAACGAAAAATGAATTACTGACTTAGGCGGTAATCTGCTATTTTGACAGTTCCTTTGATCAGTGACCTACTATTGGAACGTCATTGTGCAGTCATTGCTTTTAATTCGTTACGAGTATCGTATTTGTTCTGTGCCATTGACCGACCAAATGATCAACCATTATGTATTTAGCAGATTTCGAACTTTTAGCAAAATGACAATGGGATGGTGGTGGGATCGTGTTGGAATGACGAATTTATAAGAATAGCAGACTTCGGCCCCTGTACCGTTGCATGCACCCATAAGCACAATGTTTTGCGTGCCTTACATTGCGCACTACCACGAACATCAAATTTTTTGCAAAAATAAAAGACTTTTCTCAGCAATTATTTTTATGCTATGTTACTTAGTTTGATGTACAGAATGCGTAGTTGGCGGTTATGTGATGTATCTTTATAGACTCTGTACAAATGAACTAGCGACAGCAATAGCTAAGCTCCTGAATATAAGGCTTCATTTCCTATACTTAAAGTTCAACATTATACCAGACACATAAAATAAAAATTGGGTCTGAGGTCCCTAGTGTACGGATATTACCTTCATATACCCGAATAACTAGACTAAACAAATATGGCTTCTACCCAAATATTCGTCCCCTGAGGGGTTCAATTTGCTGCTAAATATGTCGTCAAATATACTAACTTTTAATTTATACGCAAGTGAGAACTAACTTAAAAAAAACTGGCTAAGTGCGAGTGGGACTCGCACACGAAGGGTTCCGTACCACAAGGCAAAACCCCTTAAATATTTATTTTATTCTGTTTTTAGTATTTGTTGTTATAGCGGCAACAGAAATACAACATCTGTGAAAATTTCAACTGTCTAGCTATCACGGTTCATGAGATATAGCCTGGTGACAGACAGACAGACAGACAGACGAACATTGCAGTGAAGTCTTAGTAATAGGGTCCCGTTTTTACCCTTTGGGTACGGAACCAGGCCCGTCTGTCTATCTGTCTGTCACCAGGCTGTATCTCATGAACCGTGATAGCTAGACAGTTGACATTTTCACAGATGATGTATTTCCGTTGCCGCTACAACAACAAATAATAAAAATTAAATAAAGTTAAAAATGTTTTCGGCGTTTTATGCCTTGTGTTACTGAACCCTTCGAGTGTGAGTCCGACTCGCACTTGGCCGGTTTTTATCTTTTTTTTAGATACTTTTCTTTGCTGTAGGACGTGGGTTTTGATCTTTCTTCTTTATTGACGGTACAGGATTGGAACCATGATGATAATCGCAGGACAACTAAGACCCTGAAAAGCCGAGAAGAAACACAATAACGTGTCAAATGGAAAGAGTTGAATGAAACTAAAGAAACAGTAGGAATAAGTATCTCTAGTATTAAACCTCGTCATTTTTGCTCAGCATTTTTTCTGACTTTTTCTTTCTTTATGCTCGACTCCTAAGAGTTGTAGCGTAATGTTAAATAGCCTATATCATTCCTCAGGAATTTGGCTATCAAATGCAAAAATAATTTTTCAAATCCAACTGGTAGTTCCAGAGATTAGCGTGTTCAAACAAACAAACTCTTTATTATATTAGTACAGATTACCCCCCATGGCTAATCGCATTAGGCTATAGAGAGATCCGTACTAATGTGTGAAAGTGAATTTAATCTTGCTTTCACGCTTCGACGCCTAATCCGATCGTCATGTAATGGTCACGTTTGTGTACTTTGTACCACAAGATGAACATTACCTTAGTAGGTACACTGCAAGCTTGTACAAGTGTCTAATTATTAGTAAACTTACAGCCAAATCTCATGGAATTTATCAATCAAAATTCATCATCATCATCATCATTTCAGCCGAAAGACGTCCACCGAGAACCGACAGAAGCCGAAGCCTGCCGGGCCAGCGGGATTGTCCGAAAGGGTTACCGCTGGCCCGGAACATAAAGGGCTAAGGAAGGAACACGGGTGGGTTTTAGTCAGTAAGAGTCTGACACTCCCTTCCGTTCCACCCAGAGCGGGAGGAGTCATTAGATGATTTCCCATCCGCAAAAAAAAAAAAAAGACGTCCACTGCTGGACATAGGCCAAGGGCACAAGCACCTCCACTTCGACCGGTTCTGTGCTTCTCTCGTCCAACGGGTTCCTGCGGACTTCACAAAAAAGTCGGACCACCTTGTGGGAGGCCTTCCAACGCTACGATTTCCGGTACGCGGTCGCCACTCCAGAACCTTTCGGCCCCATCGGCCATCTGTTCTGCGAGCAATGTGCCCTGCCCACTGCCTCTTAAGTTTGGTAATTCTTCGGACTATGTCGGATACCTTGGTTCTCCTGCGGATCTCCTCATTCCTGATTCGATCACGCAGGGAAACTCCAAGCATAGCCCTCTCCATTGCCCTTTGGGTGACTTTTAGCCTTCTTTTAAGGCCCATTGTGAGCGACCACGAAAAAAATGCTAAACAAAATTATAACAACTTAATAGGTCGAAGAGGACAAGCTGCGCCGACCCCAACTAAATTTCTATCATCATCATCATTTCAGCCGAAAGACGTCCACTGCTGGACATAGGCCTCCCCCAAAATGGGGAGGGTTTGCCATAATCGCCACGCTTGGCAGACGGGTTGGCGATCGCAGTATAGTATGGTGGTGGAGGAATGCATAGAGAACGCTGCTGCCCATTCTCCGGTACGACCCTTAGTCGCCTTTTACGACACCCACGGGAAGTATGGGGTGGTGCTATTCTTTAAGTCCGGCACCACACAGACCAAATTTCTATAAGGGCAAGAAAATTATTATATAGGTCGGATATCTATGATATAGGTGCATAGCAAGTATAATTAGCCAATAATGTTCTAACTGCTGGGACACAGGCCTTCTCTTTCTGAGACCGAGAGAGGGCCGTTATCAACCACGCGAGCCCAGTACGGGTTGGAGGATCAACGGACATGATATTTGCAATCAGATCAGAAACAGGTTTTCAGTAGGCTGATGTCAATGAAAAATTGACCAGAAAAAAAAAACTTAAAAAAAAAAAGAATTTTTATTTATAAGTAATATGATGATAATATTTACGTAATCTATGCTAATATTTAAAATAATAATAATATGTACTTACATTTATATGAAAAAATAAGCAAAAAAATCATAGGGCATAAATTTTCGCCCGCATCGCTGTCAAACGGAACAGTGCCCAAAAGGCTGGCAGCATTGCCACGTTGTATGGCAACGCTGCAAAAAAAAAAACAATGAAAATGAAGAAAAGACGCGACGTAGAAAAAGATGTAGAAGACTAAAGTGTCCAGCAGTGAGACAGTCATCACATCATCTACCTTTTTTTTTTTTGCGGATGGGAAATCATTAAATGAGGGGTCCCGCTCTGGGTGGAGCGTGAGAGAGTGTCAGACTCTTACTGACTAAAACCCACCCGTGTTCCTTCCTTAGCCCTTTATGTTCCGGGCCAGCGGTAACCCTTTCGGACAATCTCGCTGAGACTCATCATCTACCTGTGTCGGTTTCTAGTCTAACCGGATGCGGATGTAGCGAAGTACCAGAGGGGCAGTTTCGGTATTTTTAGAAACGGATGCATTCTAATCTGTCTCAATCTGTCACAAATACCTCGAGTTTAACAAAATGTTTGACAAGCTACAATAAAAAAAAAAAAATATATATATATATAAATATTTGACATTGATAGTCGCTAAGATGAGATTGCGACTAGATTATGAACGTTTCCGTTTTTACCCGACAGCGGCGAAGCCCAAAAGGAGGGTAATGTGTTTGACCTGTAAGTATGTATGTATGTATGTATGTCCGTTTTTTTTATTAACTTAATTTTTTTATTAAATACAGTAATTGGCCTTCTATACAGCACAGCCCAGCACGCGGACCAGCAGTGAGTTTAAAGGGCTTACATGACCTAAAGCGCGGTCACTGTAGGACTGCATAGAAAGTCGCAGGGTGGCGGACGATCTCCGGCCACCATAGGGCGCGGCCTGCGGGCGGCAGACTAGGGGCGTCTGTCGCCCGATCAGAAACAGGCCTCGAGGCGGCGGCGCAGTGTTCCGCGCGCGCCTCTTAGTTGGAGTTCCTGCGGCCACCGGGTGATGGCCGCAGAGGGTGACGGGGCCCGCCTACGAGCATCTGGCGGGCCAATACCTGCCGGGGGCGCGGATGAATGCGCAAGCGATACCCGTACCCCCGGCAATAGGTACAGGAAGGGAACACCGGGGTGGTTTTTAGCCGGTAAGAGTCCGGCATGCCTCTCCGCCTTCCCCAGGGCGGAGGATGTCCATGAGGATTTTCCCCCCGAGACAAAAAAAAAAAAAAAAAAAGGACTGCATAGAAAAGAAAGAGAAGCGCGATGACACAACGCTGGTAATTTATTGTAAAATATGAGTCAGTTATTTAATTACAAAAAATCTATTGTTTGGATAAAAAAATTAAAACACTAGTGTTTTAGTATGTTGCTTGGAGAATAATCTGACAAAAAATCAGAATGATTGTCTATGTATATGTCACAGCCAAAGTAATAAATCAGGATATTTTATATATTATCTAGCCATTATTTATAATGTCTACTCAATTTAGATAAAGTGATAATTGACACAGAATTAAACACATTAGCGAAGCGGGCTACGTCGACATAGGATGCTAGAGCGAGCGAAGGGCACCCCGAGGTTCGCCTTGGTTAAAAAAATAAATAATGACCAGTCATTATTTATAATAGCTATTTAATCACTATGACTGTAACATAATTATATGGTTTTTATTGTAAAAAGAAAGTTTTTAGAGCTATCTTCGTGATTTTTTTCTATCGTATCAAATTAGCTGTTTTATGTTTTCAACTCACTACTCGAATCTATCTAGCATATATCCTGAAGAATATCATATATTTTTCTGATTCTGTTTACTGTAGTCGATCATATACTCTTATTGTTTCTAAAACTTGCGTTTTTTGCGTTTACGTCCTGTAAGCCCCTTAATGAAATACAGGGGTATGAAAAACCCCGAATCCAAGGCAAATAAAATCTTTACTCATGATCATCTCACTTTCCAATGAAAATAATCCTGAAGCGGTGACTAAGCGAGAAAAGCGCTGAGTCAGCTAACAGAGTAAATTAAGCGTGAAATATGTCAAGTCAGAACCGTCGGGAGGTTATAAATTAACTGGATCAAGGTGAAGTGGTTTTCAGATATCGGGTTAAAAGGTTTGGGGGTTAAAATAGATTGAGTGTTTGCGTGCTATCGTCTTAGGCTCTTTGTACATACGTTTTTCTTGCCAAAAAAACCTATGGTTTATTCGCCGTGTGTAGGCACGGTCTTTAGTGTTGTATGAATCTCTATGGAAGCTTGTTGACGTACACGTTTTTTTTCTACGGCGCGGTTTATGCGCCGTACCGTAAAAAAACCGTGCCGTGCTACGAAGAGCCTTAAATGTAGAGTGAAACACTGTGATGTTTGGTTGTTGTTTCTATTGAAAAAGTTATAAAAATGTTTGAAGTTGTAGCGTAAACTGTATTTTAATATGTAGTAATTGAAGTTACTTTTCCATAAACTCATACTTGTTTACATTTTTGACATATAAGTCGCGAATGCGGATTAATCAAACCGCCTTCTTTCTGACAAAACATCAGGATAATACCAATCTCCGAAACATAAAAGCTTTTACTGTGAAACTATTTTTCTACCCTACATCATCATTACAGCCGAAAGACGTCCACCGCTGGACATAGGCCGACACCTCCACTTCGACCGGTTCTATGCTTCTCGCATTCTACGGGTACCTGCGGCCTTTGCAAGGTCGTCGTTCCACCTTGTGGCCTTCCAACGCTACGTCTTCCGGTATGATGACGTAGCGTACCTTGCATAAACGATCCAATTTCCTTCTAATAAACAGGAAACTACTTAGTACTTATAATTTAGTTCCTGCTTCTCTGTCTTTCTCAGTACCGCGTTTACATAAAAACCCATTAAAACTTCAGCTCACAGTGGGACAGTAGTAAGGCCTGAAACTGCGTTAAGCGGACGCCCGCGACGGGCAACCGTCGCGTGTCTATGCGCGTGGACACGCGGGTGGGCTCCGTTGGAACGCGACGGTCCCCGTAGCGGGTACCCGTCGCGGAGACCGGATTATTTTATTTACGCAGTGTCGCTAGTTCAATTTTAACCCCGTTTTTTAGCCCCGTTGCGTGGGTACGGGGCGCGCCTCCCCGTGACGGACGCCCGCGCGGGTCCCCGCGACGGAGCACTTTTGTATGAAACCGCGCGGGCGCCCGCTTAACGCAGTTTCAGGCCTAAAAGGCACTGAGAGTGCCGCCGCAGACATACCAATTCCTAGTTTTATTTTATTTTAATGTAAAGCTTCTTTCTTCAGGTGTTTCATCTTTTATAAAGTAGAAAAAAATGAGCACCCTCCTTCTTGAATAGCATATGGCATATAGATAGCATGTAACTATTTTTACTAACGTATTGCGTCATGTTTACCGCAAATAAAAGTATTTTCTTTCTTTCTTTCTTTCATATAGCATAATAGCATAATCAGACTTTAATGTTCCCACTGCTGGGACACAGTCCTCCTCTCTATGAGAGGGAGGAGACCATAATCCAACACGCGGGTTTAGCGCGGGTTGGTTGGTAGATGTCATATGTTTTCGATTTTCAGGTTTCCGTACCCAAAGGGTAAAAACGGGACCCTATTACTAAGATTCCCCTGTCCGTCTGTCTGTCTGTCTGTCACCAGGCGGTATCTCATAGCTAGACAGTTGAAATTTTCACAGATGATGTGTTTCTGTTGCCGCTATATAAACAACAAATACTAAAAACAGAATAAAATAAAAACGTGTTTTTTTCGGCGTTTTTGCCTTGTGGTACGGAACCCTTCGTGTGCGAGTCCGACTCGCACTTGGCGAGTTTTTTTGTTTCCAGGACATGCCGTTTTCTCACGATGTTTTCCTTCACCATTTATAAGAGCAGTGGTGAATCAATCAATCACTTCTTGAATACAATTTCATAATTCTTACTTTCGGGCTTGTAGCTAAATAATAACAGCAGCACGGGTCGTTATACATCATTACTCCTCCTTGCCTCGTAAAGCACGTTAAGCCGCTAGTCCCGGCTGTCATTCGTAGATCTTTGATAGTCGTAGCTGGTCGTCAGAAGCCCGAAAGTCTGAAACCAGTCTTACCAAGGGGTATCGTATTACCCAGTAATGGGGCTATGGAGGTCAGATAGGCAGTCGCTCCATGTAAAATACTGGTATTCATTTGCATCCAGTTAGACTAGAAGCCGACCCCAACATAGTTGGAAAAAGGCTAGGCAGAGGATGAAAGTTCTCATTCTTCAACTTTGCCGCTCTCAATTAGAGTTTGGTAGAAAAAAGGAAGAGTAATAACTTACTACGCCGACACCAAATAAACTGGGACGAAGTTATGAAGTTGAAGCTTTCTAGAAGAGCGTTCCCGTCATGCTTATACCAGATGTCATGAAAATCGTCTGACAACAAAACTTACAAAGGGGTTTCGCGTTACCCAGTAACTGGGTTATGAAGGTCAGATAGGCTCAATGTAAAATACTTCAACTGCACGCGGTTAGTCTGGAAGCTGACCCCAACAAAGTTCGGAAAAGACTAGGCAGATAGATTTAATTCTTACTTTCTTAACATGCAAACTACAGACAGATGCGGAGTTTTCAGTCCGTGAAAAGTATATATATCCAGAAAAATTCGCATAAAATATTCACAGAACTTTTTGAGATACAACAGGAAAACTTCAATGGATTTCATGCTGTATATTTTTCACTGCACGAAACTTTCGCTGCGCAAAATCCATTTCCTATGGAATGCCTTCTCAAAACTTATAGGAGTCATAATATGGTCATACCTACTGAATGATCGCCTAACCTTTTCCTAACTATTTTGGGGTCGGCTTCTAGTCTAACCGGATGCAGCTAAATATCTGTATTTAACATGGAGCGACTGCCTATCTGACCTCCACAACCCAGTCACTGGATAATACGAAACCCCTTGATAAGACGAGAAGATAAGTTTAAGAAGTATCTTTGCATAATATTTTTAAGTTCTAGTCTTTAGTTTAGTTTTGTTATTATTTTGTGTGATCATTTATTTCGGAGACTGCTGGTAAACCTGTAATTGGCCACTGTGTAAGACCGAGACTTTTGTGATCTATAGTTCTTAAGATAAATTATAGAAGCTGTTGGTGTACCTTAAAAAAAAAATAGACTGGCTGACTTTTGGGCTTCTGACTACCCGTAACGACTGTCAAAAATCTACGAATGACAGCCGAGACGGACTGATGAACATGCTTTCCGAGGCACGGAGGGGTCTTGGTATGTCAAGATGGTCACTCATCCACGAACCAACCGCGGCAAGCATAGCTTAACCTGCTCAATCGACCAGTGCGGCTGTTATATTTTATCCTCGAGGCCCTTAAAAATTACAGGGTGACCCAATTCTAATTAAATTCCGGCAGAAATATCCGACACATCGATAAATTAAATAAAGAATTTTAAGGACGGCAACCAATCGGTTATCTTTTAAAGTGAGCTTCATGTGAACATATCTGTCAAAAGTTGGCCGTAACGTCTTAGCGCTCTGATTTGCTGGATTCGTTTTCTCCTCTACCGATATTTATTTTACTCCTCACAGTTCATTTTGTTTAAATGTTATATCTATGTATTAGTATTTATTCTTGTATTTTATAGTCATTTGCATCACCCTTTTTTTTTTTTTTTTGCGGATGGGAAATCATCAAATGACTCCTCCCGCTCTGGGTGGAGCGGAAGGGAGTGTCAGACTCTTACTGACTAAAACCCACCCGTGTTCCTTCCTTAGCCCTTTATGTTCCGGGCCAGCGGTAACCAAGGTTGACTGGTAGAAAATGCCACAAGCACCAAGTCCGCCTTTGTACAGTGTTTCTTTTACTTGTGCATAAAGTTTTATAAATAAATATTAATCTTATTAATAATTGTTTTGCCCTTTGCAGCGACAGGAGACAGCACGTAAGCTGAATTGATTGTCATTAGTAATGAGTTCTCAACAGTGGGACCGTATGACAGCGAGACAGCTTGACAGCGTGACACCTGACAGTATAATAAACTGAACAATTCACATTGCGTGAGCATGCCTAAGCTGACCTGGGCGCCTAAAAAGGCCACTTTGGCAGAATCACAAAAAGGATAATATTATGAATCATTGATATGGCGAAAACAGTACGTAGATATAATCAAAGAGATTGGGAATGGATTTGGATTTGATTGATTGGTATTTTAGCACAGACAAAAAAAAAACTGAAGAATCCTTCACCAATGGGATTTGATACGATTAACTTAACAGTTAACTGTCCATTATGATTCATAATGTTATCCTGACCTCCACAACCCAGTTACTGGGTAATACGATAACCCTTGGTGCCAACGGCCAACGGCTTAACGTGCTTTCCGAGTCACGGAGGGGTCTTCGTATGTGAAGATGGTCACCCATCCGTCGAGCCACAGCTTAACCTGATCGATCGACCGGTACGGCTGTTATTACTTTAGCCACAAGCCCCCCTTTTCTTTTCATTTAATTATTATATTCCCTTAAATATAATACTTAATGAAATATCGAATGATTTGTCAAGTCACAAAGCCGGGCGAAACAGGGGCGGGTCGCATGTTTACTATAAGGCTTAGTTCTCGTACCCCTCGAGGGACTTACCAAAACGACATAGGCACATCAACCTACCCGAAACTGTCAAATTTTCCCAATCAATTTTGAACCATAAGCTTTAGCAATAAAGTTGAAAATTTATTAAAGAAATATGACAGATTGTAGTAGGTTGATGTGCGCCGCGTCTGTACCTACATATCTACATAAGAAGTTTAAATAAAATCCTTCTTGCCCCTTCAACGAGGGTGCAAAAAGACGACGACACTTTTCATCAAACTTTTAAATACGCAGAGTTTTTTCATCCCGCTGAAGTCATAAGATTTCTTCACCGAGGTTGTAGATGCAAATTGATTTTATCGAATGAAAATTTCTCTTTGCTTTGCATTTTTATGTTTTACTAGCTTTTGCCCGCGTGGTTGTCGGAAAATATTTTACTGGGACTTAAGGTACCATTGTCGAGGTTATAAGCTATCTGTGTGCTAAATTTCAGCCAAATGGGTTCAGCCGTTTTTCGCCAATCCGGGATTTAATTCAGATAAACGGACAAAAATTCGTCGTTACTATTTTATTATAATTTCGTTTATTTATTTCGTTCCTTATTTTATAGTCTACTAGAAGCGCCCCACGGTTTCACCCGCGTAACTCTCGATCCCGTGGAAATATTGGGATAAAAAGTATCCTAATGTGTTAATCCAGGAAATGGTCTATCTATGTGCCTATTTTCATCCAAATCTGTTCAACGGTTTACGCGTGATTGAGTAACAAACATCCAAACATCTTCACAAACTTTCACATTTATAATATTAGTAGGATTTTCTATTGCTATATATTTTTTTAAATTTCTTAAAATATAAAAAAAAAATTGTCCCCCGGTGCCGGGAGCAGGGCCCAAGCTACCGGTGGTTAGGGTTCCAGAGACGTACCTCCTCACTATGCGAGCCATATCGAGGAATACTGCCTTCTGAAACAGGCCCTTGATCCAACCGCCTAACAAAAGCCTCGAGAGATGTAGATCGAGGACTTTCTATTATTATCTACTATACTTATAAAATGGAGTAAGAAGAAAAAGACTATTCGTTATTAAAAGCAAGGAGTCTGTGGGTAGTTTTATCAGAAAAAACTTTTCATATTTCTAATTACTTAAAGGTTAAAATATGGTCTTAGTTTCCAACAAAGCGTAGGTAGGATTTCTATGACCCCGTGGGTGTTATGAAAGGTTGAATAAAGGATACCCGCGTACACTGAAGACCCTTTTAAATTAAATTTGTACTAAATCTTCTTTCCTGTCTAACTTATAATTTGTTTGGTTGCTGATATTTTAGGTAGCCAATAACACCAACTAAAATTAGGAAACTCTAAATAAAGATTTCATGATTATTTTCTAATCTATTCTAAACGTTTACAAACACTTTGCAATTTTTTCTTCTTTTATTTCTATTATTCACACTAATAATAAAGGCGAAAATTTTGTGAGTGTGTGTGAGTGTTTATATGTTTGTTACATCTTCACGCTCAAACGGCTGAACCAATTTTGATAAAATTTGGTATGGAGGTAGCTGACACACTGGTTTAACATTTAGACTACTTTTTATCCCGATATTCCCACGGGATCGAAACTTATGCGGCTGAAACCGCGGGGCGCAGCTAGTTTTACCATAAGTATAAATCAACAAATATAAATTTATATAAAATGTCTGTCCATATTTTTGCAAGGGAAATATGAAGGAAATTGAAAATTACAACCAACAAACCAAACCAAGTTGATTAATACGTTTTCGATAAAGCTAAGAAGAGGCAAAGAAAATGAAACCTTTTCGCCATTGTCATGAACCGCCAGGCAAAATTCACTACGTGAGTTGTTGCAACGTTTTTTAAAAAATGTCGCTACGAGAGTAGCACATAAAAATCTGTTTTTTTTTAACTTGAATTAACGTACGTTCGTAACGTATTTAAGTGAACGTAAATTAGTCCTACTTCTTTGCGTACTACTTTCTTCCCAAGAAATTGTACTCGTCTTCGTCTTCCTGTCCTTGTCCCATGTCCCATGGGGTCAGCGCAAGCACAACCCTTTCTTCTTTTTCCCTTTTTTTTTCTTCTTTCTTTTTTTTTACCCTTTCTTATTTTTTTTGCTTATGTTCTTTATTGCGTCACGTTTACCGCAAATAAATGTAGTTTCTTTCTTTCTTTCTTTCCATTTACCAAATTAATAGCCGGTCTTTTCTGCAAAAAATGTTACAGTGAAAACTAAGTTGAAGGAGCTATCATTTCAGCTGATGCTAGGGCCTGTCACTGGTTATAGACAGCTCACTTCACCTAAGTTATCACGGTGAGATTTTTACAGAATACATGGGCTGTACTATCAGAATGTAACTCCTTCCAATAAGTCATAAGGGGCTTGAATGCCTACAGCGCGGTCACTGTCGGACTGCATAAAAAGAAAGAGAAGCGCGATTACACAACCCTGGTAATTTATTGCAAAATATGAAGCAATTAGTTAATTTTTTTAAATCTATTGTTTGGACTAATAAATTAAAACACTAGTGTTTCAGAATGTTGCTTGTAGAATAATCTGACAAAAAATCAGAATGATTGTATGTATATTAGTATGGTTTCTTCATGATTTTTTTCTATCGTATTAAATTCGTTTTATTATGTTTTCAACACACTATCTACCTAGCATATATCCTGAAGAATATCATATATTTTTGTGAATTTGTTTACTGTAGTCGATCATATACTTGTATTGTTTCTAAAACTTGCGTTTTTTTGCGTTTAAGTCCTGAAAGACCCTTAAACTGCCAAAGTCGAACACCGATCAATAAGCATTGGATAGAAATACTAATGGCCGCAAGTGATCGATCACTAGAGAGTTAGGACGGTACACACGGAAGGAATTTATGGCGCACGTAAAAACGACAGAATTTGATTGAAGAGCGTATTTTACAAGGAAATATTTTGGGGTAGGCGTTCTTCATTTCCCGTCTCTTTGGTTGGTCGCCCGTGTGGTAAAATTTTGGTAAGATCATACTTTTAATGTTGAAGATTTTAAAAGAAAACAGGTTGGCAAAACACATGAGTTTTGCGTATTATTTAGCTTACCTTAGATCAATCACAATATCTCAACCTTAATAAGTATAAAATATGCACAACATATGCATATATCAACGAAAAAAAAAAAAAAATGCAAAAAAAGATATGCCCCTTTAAAAATAATTCAATCGTTATGTGAACATTTATCTTTGTAGTTTTTAAGAGTCATCAGTTGTTCCTTTTTGGTCGGAAAACCCATAATAGTGGCAATCATTGATTCCTACTCCCACACCTTGGCAAGTAAAGGTACACAAAACTACAAACTTGTTTGATCACCAACACTTCATTCATTATAGTCATTCCATTAAACTCCTTACAATCGTTTTCTACCCCATCCGCAGCCAAATATATTTCTCCTTCACCTTTCCCTCTCTCTTCCCGTCCTCTAACAACAGCTACCTATAGTAGGTACCTATGTAATATAATGTAAATATAATTGTAAATTCAACAATAATGATGTAACTAATATTTTTGTAAAAATATAATTTAAAAGAGTGTCCATGGAGTTTCTTGCCCGTTCTTCTCCATAGGTACCTACGCTTTGGAATGGGCAACTAGCTTCATATTTTCTGACTGACCGACTTCCTGACAATTCAAAAGTGCCTGAAATGGTTTAATTGAAATAAATGGTTTGAGTTTGAGTTTTGAGTTTGAGTTTATGGATAAATCACGGAATACCTTTTCCGCATTCTCGGCTATAACCACTTTGCTAACCTTTCCTCCAACTTCTTGTGCCGGGAAAGCGAACTCTGAATTTTGTTATTCTATAATTTCCAGACGGTGACAACGTTAAATATTATTTTCTTTTTTGAAGTGAAAACTGTGACATGGGAAAAAACCATTGAACTCGCGCCACTGTTACTGTAAGCGACACCGCGCGTGTTTTGTTTATAGGACGATTAAAAAAATACCCGCTTCGGATGTGTTCGGGTGTCCTCGGGATGTACTCGGTTTTAATGTCCGATATGTCAGTGAGTGATGGCAAAGTATTCTGTGTATGTTTTGTTTTCACTTTTATCGGTACCACCGGAGTGCCACTGTTTTTTTTTTTTGGTGGATGAAAAGTAGCCTAGTGTATGTCAGAATAGAATACTCTTTATTATGTACAACTCGACCAAGCTAAGTTTGCACCTCGTTGGAATGCGGCGCCCCGCCCGCTTCCCCGCTCACCTTCCCGCGATCGCCAATAAATGCAAAGTAAAATCTAACAAACATTTGTTTACTTTTTTAAGTCATAGCGAATCCTTTTTCGCAGACCATACCTAAGCGTCAGTGTGACGTAATCGACGCGAGGTGCAAACTTAGCTTGGTCGAGCAGTACACCATATAAATCAGATCACAGAAGAAAGGATTCCTTACTAATTATTATTTGAAAACAGTTATCAGATTTTGATAAACACACACATAATATCACGCCTGCGTAACCTGATGGGTTGCGCAGAGTTGTACCTATAGTACCTACACCCACATTTCGCCAGTTATGTTCAAATCCCATGTAATAGAGGGCGACCCTATTGCCAAGATTTTAAAGTAACTTTCACAGCTGACCGAACGTAAGTAGCAGAATCAGCCTATAATTTTCCCACTGCTGGGATACAGGCCTCCTTTCTGTGAGAGGGAGTAGGCCGTAATCCACCACGCGGGCAGTGCGGGTTGGTAGATTAGACATGTATAACATTACCTATTATAATTATAAGCATTACGCCAATAATGAAATACACACAAAAATAAAAATGGCAGAGAGTGACATAATTATTAATATTTTCAGTGTATGCGTGTGTGTGTTTTATTCAGAAAATCCTGTTACCGTCGCAAAATTAATTACACATTTTCTAGGAAACACAGATGAATAAATAAATAAATAATGAACTGGCAGATCGCAGAATGCGATAAGGCCGCCCATTGTATATTTTTTGTGTACAATAAAGTATAAATAAACTAGCTTCTGCCCGCGACTTCGTCCGCGTGAAATTTCACCTTCCCCATTCACCCTCTTGAGGTGGAATTTCGCAAAACCCTTTCTTAGTGGATACCTACTCTTCACAAAGAACACACACTCTAAATTTCATGTCTCGAGGTCCAGTGGTCCACTTTGAATTTTATATGTATAGATAAATGAACAAAAGGGTAATACAAAAATACTTTAGTTCCATGCTTTGCAACGGAACCCTTTAAAGGTATATTTTGTTTAGTATTTTTCCTCGTGGTAGCGTAATTGCTTCCTCTCTGATTAGGGAAAAGAAAATATCGTTTACTTAGTGGAAAGGTTAATATTGTAACAGTTACTGAGGGAGTTAATAACCCAACCGCTAATGCTGGCCTGACGATCGAGATTTCGTGTTGGATAAACAGTTAAATTATGGTGGTTGTACTAAATTCAAAATCATTGTAATAACCAACATCGTTGGATTGGGTGGCAGAAAGGCTAGTAATGAGGTTTTACTGTACATATAGTCCTCCGAACAAGCCTATAGCGCGGGAGTGAGTGCAAGTATGTGCGCATTCACAGGTGCACCCTCTCATCCCTCACTCTCATAGTCCGATGGGACGGCAATCCGACATGACTGGAGAGAGATCAGGCGCAGGACCAACGGCTTAACGTGCTTTCCGAGGCACGGGTGTATCACACCGCCAAGTTCCCAACTTCCGAGCTGTTACTGAAAAATTCCTAATGGAAAAACCCAATAATACTTTGTCTGACCTGGGAGTCGAACCCAGAACCCCACGCTCAGCAGTCGCACTTGTTACTACGACGAGACCAACGGGGCAGACCAATGAGGTTTTACACAGTATAAAATGCGCAGTCGGTGACATTCGCCATTCAGTTCTTTTACAAATAGACGTGGTGTAAACGACACTTAATACGTAAACAAAATTACGTTTAAAAAATGTACAAAAAATTATAATTGTAAATTGATTATCGCGTTAGTCATTATACAATTTACAAAAAGGATTTTTATATTTGCATAACCATCCAGCTCGAAGGACCATTGTTAACAATATCAACCACCATCAAACCCCAATCACCGAATATTAGAAGTACGTCATTTGTTTCTGCTGGGAGTTTGTTGCGCCACTTCTCCGAGCAAAAGCACTAGGAAATGGTGAAGGATGGGCGTTATGGGTACTGTCTTATGTAATTTTGACGCACGAAAAGTGCTGATTCTCAGCCTAATTTAAATAAATTACTTTCGATTTTGGAATTTCAGAGCCAGAGCCAATACATTTTCTATATCGCCAGCAAGAACATCATCTCTACACAAAAATTCTTAATCCAAAATTACCTGAGCAGCGGTCACAGTAATAGGCAACACGTGTGGTTCTTCTACCGCACTCCTGGAACTTCGACTGCCTCGATCCGAACTCTCTTCCTCCGAGTCGGAAGCATGGAACGACAAAGACCCCGGACTGGGGTCACTGAGTCTCAACTTGAGGCAGTCACGACGCATCTTGATGTGGTTTAGTAACTTTTTAATTTAGCACTTTTTTTGTGACATGTCTTTGGATTTATCTTTGGGAATGTTTCGTTTTAATTGCTAAAGGTTTTTTTTTATTTATTTGGTTGTATAGAGTTTTTTGATCATTTTTGGTGCTATGATATGATAAAGGACGTTAATTAAAATAGAAAGGTGTGATATATGCAGAACGGCAAGGCGATCGTTGAATCGATTTAGTGCGTAATTTTCGGTAAGCTTTATGAGAGAAAAGTTTATTACACGTTTCAATAATTCAAATAATGTTATCATCACACATTTTAGAAATTGAAGCAGCCAAACCAAATACACCAAATACATTTTCTGTCTCATTCAATAACAGTCCCAAAACGTCCATTACTTCTTTCATTCATAAATCACAGTGAACCCGTCGATATTCGCTGATGTGTCCCAGCCTTACGCCCACGTAACGCGACACCTCGCCACGTAAGGACTCTGTTGCGTCCTTCCATTGTCGCACTTGTATAACCGGCTTTATTGCGACTCGCGCTCGTTAGCACATGTTTTCTTAGCAGGATTTTTCTTTTAACAAACAAAATAACATAATGTACTTCAGAAAACATTTGTTTTTTAAGACCGGAATGATGAAGAGAAACTGTTTCAACTTTTATTTCTTCCATATCGTTGTTTTTATGTATATACTTTAGAGCATTTGGTATTTAGAAACATAATAGTTTTGTCATGTTTACTTTGTAAAGTATTTATGATATTTGGAGTATTTGGAGCGTATAGAAACGGTTTGGTCTCGAATCGTAAACACCGATTTGCTAAGTACTAAGCTGATTTCAACAATTGTAATTTAAATTCCTGGATGCTTTAGTAAACTTAGAATTAAACTATGCTCTAATAATAATCTTTTCATCCTGAAATACTGCATAGTTTTGTTTTCAATTTCTCTTTACTAACGTATCTAGATTAACAACTAGATCTGAACATTTCTCTCAGATTATCACAAGATTTGCATTTTTCTACGTTGGCAATTCCAGTGCAATCCCTGATTTAATTTTCCTTAACAGAATCTAATTTCACTGCTGCATTACCTACTTTTGCTATAAAAGAGTCATGTTTAATCTTACTTCAAAACCAAGGCATTTTAGGCCAAATTCGAACACTTCATAACATAGCCATTAAATATGATCTACAACCGCAAATTCCACAGTTCACATCTAGTTCATTTCAATGAAATACTCCAAGATCAATTAGGACTCGTAAACACAGAAATTGAAATGTAAACTACTCTCGATTGATTTGCAAATGTGTCTGTAATAGGTACTCCTTTTGTATACAATGTTGAAATGAAATAAACCAGGATGTGAAAATGTCTAGAAATAATCGAGTGTTTTGGTTCAGGTGACTGTGGGAACCTGGGACCTATTTGATTCATGCAAATCAACCAACCATGGAATGTAGACACTGACAATCTTGGTCCACAAATTTATTATAAGGTCGCTCAGCGGGCTATGACTGTTTCTTTAAAGGATAAGATCAGAAATGAAATTATCCGAAAAGAACCGGAGTTACCGACGAAGCTCTCAGAGTTAGCTAGCTGAAGTGGTAGGGGCATTGTCATGTTTGTCGAAGGATTAAGGCCAGGGGAGAAGACGAGTCCTGAAATGGAGATAGCGTACCGGTAAGCGTAGTTTGGGAGGGCCCCCAGCTAGATAGATGGACCGATGATGATGATGGATGGCTAGAATAGACTGAATGCTGAAGGCGGAAGACAGGGTGTTGTGGCACAGCCTGGGAGAGGCCTATGTCCAGCAGTGGACTGCGGTAGGCTGAGTTGATAACCAACTATTGAACACTCTAAGGATTTAGGACGAAGCCAAGCAGGTGGACGCTAGATGTTTCACTTAGTGATTAACGTGCTGTTTGCGACATACAGATGGATTTCAAAAAAAAAAAAAAGAAAGAAAAATTGTTTATTCTGCTCAAACAAAACACACACAGCAAATAAAAAAAAAGAAAAGACAAGATATACACACACAACGTAGTCAAAAGCCTCGTACTCAAGCCTAAAAAATGTTGACAATTCATGTCATCATCCTCAAAAAAAGACCTCACTCCTAAGTAGAATGAGAGGATGTCTCACTAACATCCAGCTATGAAGGCATAAGGGAATTTGTGCGAAGACTGGTCACCTAGATTGATATTTTTGTATCCAGTTATTGCAAAAATTTCATGAAATTGTATTTAGTTATCAACAATACATTTTATGTGTAAGCCTGTTACTAACAAAATATGGATTTTTTAGCTGTTTGAATTTTTATTTATTATTAGTTATTAACTGTGCCCCGTGGTTTCACCCGCACAAGTGTTGATCCCGTACGAATATACCTCCATACCAAACTTAATGAAAATTAGTCCAGCCGTTTGTGCATGAAGAAGTAACAAATATATAAACACACACACACAAATTTTCACCTTTGTAATATTAGTGTGATTTATGTACGCGTGCTAGGTGACATGCCCGAAGCGAAACAACGCATGGTTTTACTATTGTAATGGCCACACTGACGCTTGGTGTGGTGGCACGCTGCATGACTAATTTGTCAGTTGTTCACTAATTTGCTACTTGTTATGCGTTGCATACAACTGAAGCTTCTAGCTGTGTAGCTGTACAGTAGGACACGCCCTATAAAACTGATTTACATCGGTAAGACGTCCTCGTAACATAAGGTCCATTTGAAAACCAGCGTCAGGCACTAGTTGTCTGACATTTATGATGAAATGGGCCTACTTGGCGCAGTCTTGAGACACACAATACTGTTTCAAAGTTTATACAAATTGTAACATATGAAGCGATGGATTAGCATCCTTCAATATTATTCAGATTAGGATTGGAATTGTGTTACGCAATTAGATCATCAAATTATTTTATTTCTTTCTTGTTTTCTTTCTGTGTCTTCGGCTTTAGAGAATTTGCTTGTCATACTGTCAGGTATTGATGCAAAATCTTTGATTGTTTGATAGCTTTCATCGGAGTCTTTCAGCAACAGGTGCACAGTATCATAAAGCTTTAGAATTTTAAGAAGTTTCTATCATCAATGTTTATATTGAAGTAATGGAGTCGTGTGCTTATGAAACAAAACACCTATAATGTTGAACTATTTCGAAAAAGTATCGTAATTTAATAGAGAGAAATTCTCACAGTTTTACTCAATTTCTTACTTGCAATTTTCTTAAGACTAGTCGCGCTATATATCAAGCTACTATTTTTTCTTGCAGCAATTTGCAAAATGAACCACTTTTTATATTATGCTCCTGCAAGTTAATCAAAGTTGGAAGTGCAATTTCCTAGCGCTTTCCGCCGTAACGAACATAAAATTAGTTTAGGAGTAGATGCTTCATCACTAGACATAACATATGTTTAGAGCGGAACAAATTACGTAAAATTGCGTAGTATTTACGAAAAGTAGGTTTAAACCATTTCAGATTTCTAAATTCATAGGAAAGATGCTTTCTTGGCAAAGTATTGCACTGTATCAATCATTACCCTAACTTGTACTGCAATACTCCAAAAGGATTAATAAAGATTTACTATTACTATTATTACTATTACCCAAACTAATATTATAAATGCGAAAGTCAGTTTGTTACCTTTTCACGCCTAAACCACAGAACCGATCACCCTAAAATTTTGCATATATACGTTGTCAGGTGTCCAGAAACGGACATAACCCGTACCTTTCACCCCGAAAAAAAGGGTTGTTCCCGAGGAGAACAACAATAACGTTATTATGATCATAGATGGCGCCACGTGTCTTTCGAATCAAAAGCAGGCCAAACGTCAGCTAGTACTAAATACTTTTCAAAGAACTTTTAAATTTTTTATTCTCTTGTTCCTAACTTATGAACAAAAACACTAAAACGCGAGAGCAGTGGTGCTTAGTAGAAAAGGCCGCGACTTACAAATTGTAGGTTCGAACCCAGGAAGGCACATTACTTTGTGTAGATAATTTTATCACCATTACTCTCAAAGCGGTCCAGCGGTTCTCAATAACCCAGTTCCTGGTTAACACGAAACCCCTTTATAAGACTGGTTGTGAGACTTTTGAGCTTCTGACTACCCGAAACGACTGTCAAAGATCTACGAATGACAGCCGGGACCAATGGCTTAACGAGCTTTCCAAGGCACGCAAGGGTAATGATGTATAACGACCGTGCTGCTGTTATTATTTATCCACAAGCCCGAAAGTAAGAATTATGAAATTGTATTCAAGAAATGATTGATTGATTCACCACTGCTCTCATAAATGGTGTAGGAAAACATCGTGAGGAAACCGGCATTTCCTTGAACCAAAAATTCGAAGACATGTGACATCTACCAACCCGCATTGGGCCAAGGTGGTAGATTACGGCCCACTCCTTCTCATAGAGAGAAGGTCGCTGTCCCAGAACACTAAAGGCTGCCAATACTAAAAACAAGCTCCTGAAACTTTTACTCTCTTAACCCTACTTGGTGTAAATAAATACTACCTCCATTAACAAAAACACCCTGTTCGCACGAACAACACGAACATCAATCACGGAACATTTGGTGTGGACGTAAATTAGCAAAGCGAACACGAACACCTTGCGAACACAGTTCTACTTGTGTTTGCTCTCAACCCCTCAGTTACCATGAATTCACCGTTGGAAGTGATCGACAGTGAAGTAGCATCAAATTTCACCGAACGCCGTCAGCACAGAACAACCAAATTGGATCGGCACGAACAATTTGATGTGATGTTCGTTAGTGGTTCGCACGTGCGAACAAAGTGTGCGATGTTCATGTTTTTGTTCGTTCGTGAGAATACGGCTTTAAAGCCGTGTACGCACGAACGAACAAACATTTTTGACGAACACAGTGTGTGTTCGTCAAAAATGTTCGTGGCGATCCAATATGTTCGTGTTCACCAAGTTAAGTTCGTTCGTGCGTACGCGGCTTAAGAAAAACACACACAAAGATAATTAGGTTAATTGGATGAATCGATTACAATGGTGCGCAATATCGTTTTTCATTTTCAAGCACCACAATCCGCTCCCTATTTTATTAGTTCTGATCGGGAAAATCCGTTCGAAGCCGGAACTCTATTATAAAACGTTGGATTAAAAAGTTCGAGTTGAAAAACAGCTATTAACGAATTAAATGAGGGAAAACTAAAACTCGACTCCTTACTTTTCAGAATTATGCTTTTCTTGATAATTAAAAAAACTAAGTAACTGCCGTATTTAGAGACCTGTGGGGTAATTGCGTAAAACACTAACAGTAGCAATGGTTTTAATTTTGACAGTTCAACAACATTCATTGCGTTATTTCCGTTGTCGAGCAGACAAATTTTTCGAACATATAAAGCAATGGATTAGCAATATCCTTCAAAATTATTCAGATTGTGATGAAAGTGCGTTACGCAATCAGCTGACTTAAAAAAAAACAATACATAATTAACGTTAACAACCAGTATTACAATATTGAAATACCCTCGGTCATAGCACGCATATCAACTCGGAAAGGGATCGTCATCGTACCGCCTTTTGCCTCGCCGTCAAACAGGCGTCAACCTAACGTAAGCATGTAACCAAAGCGGATCAGCAGCTCCGATACGTCGACTCGGCTACGGCTAGGCGACGCTGCGCTTACGGCTCGCCGACCGCTGGTTAATGGTGCTGCAGGCAGGCCGCGGGAGGGGCGAGAGGGGCAAGGGTGGACGAAGAGAGGTAAGAATAAGCCCAGGGACGACGAGCCGTAAGAGCGGGAACTGCAAGGTGAGGCGATTACGTTACGATTCCGATTAGTGTGCGTTGCAGTAGGGAGTTTCATACAAAGAATACTGAATGGCTCGAGTTGATACGGTGACGATCCTTTTCCGAGTTGATATGTGTGCTAAAACTTTAATCTGTCATATTTTTATTTGACAGCGTTCCTATAATTACTTGTCAATTAAGGTTCATGATTGATTCATTTAGGCAGTCGCTCCATGTAAAATACTGGTATTCAGCTGCATCCGGTTAGACTGGAAGCTGACCCCAACATAGTTAGGAAAAGGTTAGGCAGATCATGATGATGATTGATTAATTTACATTAACAGAAGTAAATATTATCAGTACCAAAGTCATCATCATCTGCTTGTCTTTTCGCTGAGAAATGACATTACGCATCTCCGCTCGTCGGGGGACGAGACGGAGTATGTGGGACTCCCTGCCAGAGTGGCAGTATACCCACTAAAACTCAGCGGTGTTCCCTCATCGCCTTGATGGGGGGGGTCATGGGAATCCGGCTCAGCCTTTGCGTCCACAACTCCCCCGGCGCACGCCCGCATGTCCCTCCGTTTGGGGGACTACGGGAATGGCCGGGAACACCTGGCCACTCCCGTCCGGCACTGTTGGAAGCCTGTGCAATACAGGCGAGGGTGCCCCCGCACCCGTCGCCTGCTGGCTTCCACCTGGGAGGAGTCGGAGATGACTGTCATACTGACGTCTTCTTCGTCCCCTCCTCCGCCTTCGGAGCGGCGACGCGAGAGGGTCTTCCTCCCGCGCGCTCCGCCGCCCCCTCATCCCCCAGCATGGCGTTGACCAAGCCGGGGAGCGAGAGGTCCGTTTCGATCGCCGCGGTGAGACTGCGGCGCGGCTTGGACCACGACGGGCACACCTCGAGAGTGTGCTACGCCGTGTCCTCCGCCGTGCCACAGTCGTGACACGACGGCGTCTCGTACCGCCCGATATGGTGCAGGTATGATCCGAAGCAACCGTGTCCGGACAGCACCTGCACCAGACGGAAGGAGAGGAACCCGTGCGAACGCTCGTGCCAGTCTCGCAGGACCGGCCCAATCGCGTCGAGTCGGGGCTGGGCGTTCTCCTCTCGCCCTCCGCCCCGCATAAAGCGTCTGCCTATCTGACCTCGACAACCCAGTTACTGGGTAACACGATATCCCTTGCTGAGACTGATTGTCAGACTTCCGGGATTCTAACGACGGCATTCTGTGGAAGGATATAGGCTACTTTTGTCTCAAAAATAATCCTATAGGGTGATTTGTATGGGAAACCCAGCATTTCTTAAGTTAGGTTAGGTTAGTTCTAATTTACAATATCCACGCCGGCGCCAGCAGAAGCAGAAGCTAGGTACCTAATCATTATTTCATTCCGCTCTGTATAATTAATTACTGTCTCGTTCCTAAGCTTGAAAATTACTCCTAATGTTATCTGGCAACCAACTAACTAAATTGTATAAACTTTCCCATTTACTGCCTAAATCCATTTGGCAGTGTTTTGCATCTGTTGCTTAGAGCTGGCAAAAGTGTTATAATGCTGATAGCATTGAATTGCATTATATTACTGACAACTGACGTGGAATAAGTGCACTAAAAACTGCTTGTGGCTTGAATGATGGATAACTTTAACCATTTATTAATTCTTACAATTAAATTTAGTAGTTATAAATGCACAGATAAGCTTTTTAATATTTAGGTAGATAGACTATGCTTTCTTGTATACCAAATTTTTAAGAAAATGTGCGCATTTTAATTTTTAATGTGACGATAATATTATCGTGGTCGTCCACTTGAAATGTATGGTAATAATACTTGCATGTTATAATGTTATCGTGGACGAAAATTTGGGCCCTATCAGAATACCAGCACTGCGGTATTTATTTTTTAAATATCGCAGCATTATGCTGAGTTAGGAGCATTTTTGGCCTCGCATATTAAGTCTTTTTTATTGATTGTTTTTTAACGTAACTTTGTTAGTTTTAAATGCCCCTTGTTTTACTATTTGTATTGCCAGTGTTTGCCCCAAATAAAATATTTTTCTTTCTTTCTTTAAATTTAGAAGTATCTTCATATATTTCCATACAGTTTACTTTTCTCAGTGGTCGTGATGCCGTGGACGTCTACGATAATATATCGTAACTTTAGAATTTAAAAAAGTGGACATTGAAAACAACAAAACAGAGTTTAAAAGTATGAAAAATTTTTTTTTCGAATCTCCGGAATTTATTTCATACAAACATTGTTCTAACAATACCAATTACAGCAAATAAAGAGTTATCCAATTTGGTGCAGTCATTCGGAAGTTATGAGCGTACAGACATTTTGACGACTTTGTTTTAACTGTGTAAGGATAAAACACCCATTATTTCAAAATAAAGCATGAGAATGACAGCCATCTAGACACAGATGATTAAAACTTTGGAATGCAAATAATAATGTCATGATTGAGGAAGCTGAAACTATAAAATCTACCAGAAAAGATACTTTAGCGTGGCATAACAATGATGCTACAAGGACTTTCTAAATATAATAGTATATCGTAAAATTATACGGTGTAGCGTGTTATTGAGTTGAAACACACTCATCAAGTGGTCTTGGTGAATTACTCAGCAATATATCACCGACTAGATTAGATTGGCACCAGGTGGATGGGGACGCCAGTGCGAAAGTGATCGCTGCATTATAGTTTACCTTGAGGAAAATAAGATTGGTAATATTGAGCTGCAGAATAAGCTCGAAATATGGGAATGGAGAATAATTCAATAAGGCAACAAATCAACATATGAACCCATAGTAACTTATCTTTACTATAATCGTTATAGGGAAGAGTAAGGATGAATACTATTATATCAAAGCACTACTTTGAAGTGCTATCAAGAGAAGGGATTTCAAAAGACAGTTTGAAATTCAATGCTACATTGGCAGCTTGTCATCCCACTTAAGGTGGGCCCATACTTCCAATTTCCTTTGTGATTGTCTGCTCCGATATTCATAGCGGCTGCCTCAGCTGAAACTTGAAACGAAACTGGTTTCTAGGATATTAAGTACATTTTAAGTCGGAAATGGCAATTTTAAAGATATTATAATTTCTATCTTAATGTTATATGGCTAGACTATTAGGCTTCCTTACCAGAATATATTCCTGTGTTGCAAGAATTAAGGCTAATGGCCCAACAACCTTTCAACACATAGCTGTAGACTGTTCTGTCGTATAAACACGATCAGAGGATTATTAGATAAGCCCAACGAGGACATACCCAGGGCTTCTATCAACAGGGGCTCAAAACATATTCCTAAAGGATTCCTCAATATTTAAAATGAACCCTCGATAGAAAGGTGTTGAATAATTTATATGGATTCTTGTCTTCTCTTTTGGGATGAAAACTTCCAAATTATCCAAGGAATGGGGATGGTTTTGTGGAAAATACTTCAAAGTGCGAAAACTATAGACTGGTAAAAACGAAGACCTCTGACGAAATCTTTGACATAATTCTGATTTTGAATTTTTGTATTTCGGAAGTGTAATATCACAGGAATAAACCTAGTCATATTTATAACGATGTTAATTCCTTTACTGAAGAAAACGTAACTTAGGTAATCCCAAGGGAAAGGAGTAGAAAATCAAAAGGAAACAGTTGACAATATTAAAGGAATTGCTCCAGGAAAAGATTAGATGGCAGAAGTGAGATTAGATTATGAATGACCGCATTTCGATCAACTATTACTTTTTGTGTTAATAGGTATAGTACCCGAACGTCATTAAAGGTACATGGAATTTTTAGAAAGTAAAGTATAGTTTAGACAAAGAACATGCTCTACGAAACCGGACTATTTTTAAATTCTATGTGCCATGTCTTAAGCCTGGTACTGATAATGTTTTGTCTTGATATTATTGTTGTGATTGTGTGGTATGTGTTGTTTCACAAAGACGTAGAATAGATTTAGATCACCAAGTGAAACCACCAGTTTAAAATATTAGTAAAATAAAAAAGAAAGAAAATACGCTTATTTGCGGCAAACATGACGCATAAAAATAAAAAATAAACACAAACGAGAAAAAAAAAATAAGATAAAGAGATATAGTAAGTTTTATTCAGCGAAAATATTATTTACACGTTCTGAGCTTGACACGAGAAGTACTGTTAACACAATGACTAAGACTAATGATAACAACGGTTTGACAAAAGCTTTAGAAACAAGAGTACAAGAACACAAATCTACGCCTAATCATCTTTAAGATCTATCAGATCAGAAAATCTATTAGTCGCCATAGATTTTCTGATCTGATAGATCTTAAAGATGATTAGACGGGAATTTGTGTTCTTGTGTAGGTATAGGGTAATCTCGAGCAGTGGCCGACTAGAGCAGGCAGAGTTTGATTCAGTCTTTTCAAAGGCATAAAAAATATTTGAATCTTAAGCCGGAACTAATTCTTGTATCAAACTTTATTACTTTTCAAGACTTCTACTTTGCCAGATTCATTAATTCAAAACAACAAAGGAAATATTATGCTTTGAGGTTGTAAAATTATTTTTCTTTTCACAAACCCATAGGTACCTAAAGAATGATTCGTTGTTACTGTTAAATATTTTCAGAATCATGTGGACGTTTGACATTTTAATATCAGAAGAGGGTAGTATATAATATTTAATAGCATCTGACGTGTTTTCTTTCTCATCATCGTCTGCCTAGCCTTTTCCCAACTATGTTGGGGTCGGCTTCCAGTCTAACCGAATGCAGATGAATACCAGTATTTTACATGGAGCGACTGCCTATCTGACCTCCTCAACCCAGTTATTGGGTAATGCGATACCCTTGATAAGACTGGGTGTCAGACTTTCGGGCTTCTGACTACCCGTAACGACTGTCAAAGATCCACGAATGACAACCGGGACCAATGGCTAAACGTGCTTTGGTCACGGTATGTAAAGATGGTCACCAATCCACAGACCAACCGCAGCAAGCGTAGCTTAACCTGATCGATCGACCTGTGCGGCTGTTATTATTTACGTGTTTTGTTTCTCTGTAACTTAATTAAAAATAAATAAGTATTCTTATGAAAACGCGCACAATATGGCAGACCAGGGACAAAATGCCGACGGCTATGCTCTGAAGGACACCGTATTTTATTTGGGTTTATGATTTTATGCTTTCAGTGTTGCTAGAAAAAGGGTTATTACTAGGTCTGTTGGAAAATTGGCGTGGGTGGCAGTTATTTGTTGGTTTAGAGGGCACCTTTATTTGACGAAGAAAGTATATTATGTAGCGATTGATATGGATTTAAGATTACGTCTGGATTTGCTACTGATAAGAATTTGGAGAAAATACAGTGTATGGATTCAGCTAAGGCCTATAAACAGATATAAAATCTCTCATATCAATTAGTTTTCACGCGTTGCAAAGAAAATATAATTTAAATGTGGGTTAATAAAATATATATTTAGAATTTACGGCTAAATACATAGCAGAACAAAAACAAAAATGTTATTGAAATTCCAAATCCCATAAAATTATCAGTACTAGCATTCAAACGATAACAAGATTTAAAAAATTATTATCGCTTACAATTTTACGTTTTAATTTTCCTTCTACTCACAGTAAGCAAACAATATTAAAAATACAACCATCTTATCTCATACATACGTAAATTCAATAATGTTTTCATCAAATGCGGTGGATGAAAATGTATTCCGAATCAAATTAGGTTTATTTATCCATCCTGACAACCAATTATGGGAAAATTCCTCGGAAAACATAAAGGAACGCGTTACGCACTTGTCCGATGTAGCGAAATAATCGTCTGTTCGGTGAAAATACACGCAATATTTAGTACGCGACCGCCATGCCGATCTGGACCGTAAAACGCTTATAAACACTATTTTTGTATCGTTATTTTGTAAACGTAATCGATTACGAACGCAACACTGATAATAATCACCGATCGTTAAGACCACTGAAGAATTTTTATTTAAATATCGATATTTTAACACGGCGTTCTTTTATTTTTAATATATATTTTCCGGATGGCGAGAGAAAAAAGCGCGGGGCTGTGTTTTGGGAGCGCGTAACGACGCCCACCGTCGACAGTGGCGCCGCGCGCGGCACTGGCTGGAAATCAACTGGCTTCGGGCAACAGGAACGTTCCATTTCACCAACAAATTTACATTTTCAGTGTCGTTCAACCGTATTGTATTGACATAGAGTTTAAATTTGTAAATTTCGTTAATTATTTGTAATATTATGTGTATCTATATAGGCGTCAGGATGTCCCTTTTGTTCAAAGTGTTCTTGTTCCGCTCGTTTGAGTAGATTCCGTTTCATTTGGGCAGTATATAATTCGTTACATTAATTTCTGTCTAGTATTGTGTCGACCTGTATGTTTGGCGTTTGTAATTATGTAATTCAGGTTTATTTATTCGATGAATAGAATGCTAACAACATAAACAGTAAACATTTACGTGTTTATAAATAAATTTATACGTTTGAAAGATATGTTTATATTTTGAATAGAATGGGTTTGTTATGTATATTTTAGATTTTTTTTTCGTAAATATGTAAAAACAGAATTTTAAATGCTCGAAATAAGGCACCTGTTATGAAGAGCGTTTTGAATACACGATGACTGAAAGATAAATGAGTGCAAGCGGAAACCCGGTAACTGACGGTAAAGGAAAACATCAAAAAGAATCTGTCTTTTCTTCTCTGGATGAGAAATGGAAACATTTAAGGGTTCAACATGGTCGGGGGTAAAGATTGTGGTGTTTGAACCCATGTCCAACCATACTGAACCGAAAATATTGCTTTACAGTGCATATACGCCTGTTTTTCGGAAGAGTTAGTCAGAACTGTTGATTTAATTTTCGCCAGTGATGTTCAGGGGGTGATTGGTCTCACTCCGGTCGTGTCGGATTGCCGATAATGAGAGTAACGGAAGAGAGAGTACACCTGTGTCTGCGCACACACTTGTGCACTATAATATCTCCCGCGCCGAAGACTGCTCTCAGTTCGGTCTGGATGACTTCATTTTTTTAATTGGGTCGATCCTATAGTCTTCAACCAAGAATAATAGCAGCCCGAAGTCTGGATTTGTCTCCAGTTGATGGTAAAAGGGGTCGGCTTTAATATAACTGGCGAAATGTACCCACATTTCGCCGAAGGATTCGACAGAGGTGTACAGTATAGGTACCCACCTATACTGCGTACACCTTACTTCATTTAGCTAGCATTCTGTTTCCGAGACTTTCAGGTTTCTTTATGTGACCATAATTCATAGCTCTCGAGTGTATTTAAGTCTTTGATTTCGGACATTTACCGGTGTCTGCGGTAAAACCTAGGATTTACCAACTGAACGCCGATAAAAGTTCGAAATTAAAGATTATTATAGAACAATTCGGACTTTTACCGGTGAGACTTGGTAAATCTTAGGATTTACCGGTAAATCCTAAGATTTACCGTAGTTCGGGCTATTACAGTAACATATACACCTACAGGTGATAATCCTCAAAAGGTAGATGTTAAAAAGAAAATGGCGGTCGTAGTACTAACTACAAAAATATACCTAATGTTTTGCGTTCTACATTATAATATTTATACTGGTTGGTGATTTATTATTTGTATGTTTTATCATATTTTCAGGGTTATAGAAATTGGAATAGATTAAAAGAAACGGCGTAGAATTTGTGATGACTTTCCATATAGATAACTAGCTTTCCACATCTAGGTTTATTATTTGATTTTTTTGTTTTTGCCTTGGCAAACTTTTTTGCGTTCTACATTCTAATAATGGCTTACATGGCGGTGATTTATTAACTGTTTGTTTTTATCACATTTTTCGGGTTATAGAAATTTAATATTTTAAAGAAACACCAAAATATTATATAAGGACCAAATAGAAAGGTAGCAACACAATTTATGTTATTGCAATACTAAATTTATTCTTAGATTGCATATTATCGAACTTTAGACCAAAAACCACACATTAAATCACTACTCACCCCCACAGACCTTTTTTTGTTGACTTCGTCTCCTATCCCTACCCAGGTCATGGTCTATCTGCGCCAAATTTCATCCAAATCCGTTCAGCCGTTTTAGCGTGAAAGCGTAACAAACATACGAACTTACGTTTGCATCACACTCATATTATAAAGGCGAAAGTTTGTGTGTGGGGGTGTGTGTGTGTGAGTGTTTATATGTTTGTTACTTCTTTACGCTCAAACGGCTGCGCCAATTTTGATAAAATTTTGTATGGAGGTAGCTGACACCCTAGATTAACATATAGGCTACTTTTTATTTCGGTATTCCCACGGGATCGACATTTACGAGGGTGAAACGGGGCGCAGCTAGTTTATAATATTAGTTATTATTTTTATACACACAGTCAAATAGATACAGATACGACATATTGAGTACAAGTTCTATTTTTCCAAAAACCGCTTTAAACTCCTTAACACCGTCACACGTAACGCCATCTCCCACACAACGCATAAACTACAACCACATCGTTTAAAAAGGAATTTTAGACACATACCTTTAGCTCCGAGAATATTTTATGAGCATTAACCCTACCACAGCCGACCGCGGTACAAAAGACCCGGCTATTATAATTCCGTTTATTAATAACTTCGACCTACTTCGTAAACCCACCTGTCAAATCGTATTATTATCGATGTCTACAGCGAATATTCATTACGATTAAATGTTCAATCTATTTACATTCTATTTGATAGTAATGTGCTTTGAATATTAGAAAAGTGTCAGTTTAGTATAATTATAATGAAATTTCATAAGCGTTAATAATCTTTTGACCGCCACACATCAAAAACGTGCCGTCGGCGGCGCGTCAAAGCCTGTCATGTAGTCGGACCGTGGCTTGCTGGGCACCTTTTGGTTTGTCATCTGTACATGACTGTGTTGTCTGTGTGGTGCCGGACTTAAAGAATTGCACCACCCCTTACTTCCCGTGGGTGTCGTAAAAGGCGACTAAGGGTCTTACCGGAGAATGGGCAGCAGCGTTCTCTATTTATTCCACCATCATACCATACTGCGATCGCCAACCCGCCTGCCAAGCGTGGCGATTATGGCAAACCCCCGCCAAAATTGGGGGAGGCCTGTGTCCAGCAGTGGACGTCTATCGGCTGAAACGACATGACTGTGGCGGGCAAAAGGTTAATGATTAACTTGTTATTGTCCAGTTGTAAGCATTTTATTTTGGTTTAGAGAAGGCTTGCTTACTTTTGGTAGACGATTTCAGATTCAAGAATCTTTTGCTGTGTTATACTTTTTTTTATGTTGTCTGTCCCGCTGCCGCAGGTCTTAATAAGTATTTATATATTTATTTTGTTCGGGAAAACAAGCTTCTGAGTTTATCCTGTACATTACTGACGAACATCGTGAGGGAACCTGCACTTATAGTCAACTCACCCGCATAAGTGTCGATCCCGTGGGAATATCGGGATAAAAATTATCCTATGTATTATTCTGATGTATAATTAAGCTATATTATTGTAAAGTTTCATCAAATTCCGTTCTGTAGTTTTTGCGTGAAAGAGTAACAAACATCCATCCATCCATACAAACTTTCGCGTTTATAATATTATTATTATATCCCCGCCGCCGTATCTCTACGTTGACGCCGTGGTGGGGCTTGCGCGCTCCGAACTCTAGGCCTATGCCGGAAGAGTTTACTTTGCTGGAATAGGTCTAAAGTGAGGAGCCAGACCAAGAGAGATACAGAAATCCGCAGGGCAGCATGTGGCGAACTGTTGGGCAGTAGCGACCCCACGGACCCTATCTTCAGGGAGAAGTCTTGTTCCTCACCTCTGGCTTGCCTTTATTGGCCGGCTGGAGTGAACAATGACGATGAACAGAGCTCCCACCTCATTCTTGCCTTTATTGGCCGGCTTGAGTGGAGATTCGCAAGAGCAAACGTGCTCGGAGGAAGGAAGTATTCCAGTAAGATGCTGGTAGGGATCTTGACCGTACTTCCGGGATTGTCCTGATAGCCGTGGAATACCTCTCCACTCCTCATAAGCACCTCAGGACATGTTGCCCCCTTGTTGCTACGTCACTATGTGCTAGCGACCGTTTCCGGGGGCCCATTGTTGAGTGTGCAGTAACAAACATCCATCCATCCACACAAACTTTCGCGTTTATAATATTATTATTATATTATTATTATTACTAGCTGCGCCCCGCGGTTTCACCCGCATAAGTGTCGATCCCGTGAGAATATCGGGATCAAAAGTATCCTATGTGTTAATTCTGGTTATAAACTATCTGTGTTCCAAATTTCATCTAAATCCGTTCAGCCGTTTGTGCGTGAAGAAGTAACAAACTTTGAAATATTAAGTGTCATTTATAATATTAAGTGTCATAAGTAGGGTTTATACCCTACTTATGTCTGAAATCGCTGACACCTCTTGAGCAAGCGATTGATTTCAATGCTTTATACACTGGTAGAAAACGGCACAAAGGCGGATTTTAGAATCTTTTTGGTTTTGTAAGATCTAAGCAAACCTTAGAAATGTATACCGCAACTTTCATGCAAAGTGAGTGGGTGTAATTCAGTTCGAAAGCAAACATAAAGGACTTTAGAATATGCTATACCAGTAGATTGTACAGAAAGGTTTCTCTTCCAAGTTTAATTTTATTAAAACCCAGCGATTTTTATATCTGTAATCTCTTTTTTAAACAACTTCGCAAAGTAAATAATATTGTACTTATCCTCAAGAATAATTAGGTGTTGACCTTATAAAGTAATTAATATTTCAAGCACGCTATCTCTCTTCGTATCAGGTTCCGTGTTGAATTTTAAATTAATTAATTAAAAGTAAGGACTTTCAATTACTTAAACATCCTTCAATTAATTCAATCCTTTGGATACACGGACTCTCTAACCTTTTCAATATTAATTAGCCAATTAGTTATTATTCCAATAAAAATTGAACTTGGGGGATTCAACACAATGCTTCTACTATTAAAATCTGTAAACTATAAATTCTGAAAACTATATTGGCATGACAAAATTTCTGCTATGTATTATGAAGAAGTACTGTTAACACTTTGCGAGTTGACTGTTCCGAAATCTACGTGGAAATAAGAAATAAGAAGTAAAAAATAAGAAGGTATATTGAATTTCCACTATTTATTTCAACAGGTCGTGCTCATTTTCACGCACCTCTCACGTAACTGTAGTTTCTTGAAAACAATCGCCGCACACCCAATTTTGAAACTATAAGTCTACCAGAATCTCATGGCATAAAAAAAAGTCATCATCATCTGCCTAGCCTTTTCCTAACTATGTTGGGGTCGGCTTCCAGTCTAACCGGATGCAGCTGAATACCAGTATTTTATATGGAGCGACTGCCTATCTGACCTCCACAACCCAGTTACTGGGTAATACAATACCCCTTAGTAAGACTGGTTGTCAGACTTTCGGGCTACTGACTACCCGTAACGCCTGCCAAAGATCCACGAATAACAGCCGGGACCAACAGCTTAACGTGCTTTCCGAGGCACGGAGGGGTCTCGGTACGTAAAGATGGTCACCCATCCACAGACCAACCGCGGCAAGCGTAGATTAACCTGATCGATCGACCTGTGCGGCTGTTATTATTTAGCCACGGGGCCCTCAAAAAAAAAAAGTATTGTTTTCATATGGCAATGTCAATCCGTATGAAAATCACAAAAAATTTTTATGCCCTGAGATTCTGGTAGCCCTAGGTATAATTCTAAATTCGTTTGAGTGATCATCACTTATAACTATTTTTCTCCCATTCTGAATAATGTCCCTTTTGCAGACAACCTGTATGCAAGCACTTCCCTGATTTATTCAAAGAAAATTACTATAATCCCACTAATATTATAAACGCGAAAGTTTGTGAAGATGGATGAATGGATGTTTGTTACTTTTTTACGCAAAAACTACTGCATGGATTTTGATGAAACTTTACAGTAATCTAGCATGTACATCAAAATAATACATAGAATACTTTTTATCCTGATTTTCCTACGGGATCGACACTTATGCGGGTGAAACCGCGGGGCGCAGCTAGTTTTTAATAAACAACTTGATCTACAAAATTTGTAGATCACGTATGATGTTTAACACATTTTCATGAAATCTTTCTGATTTGAATATTCTACTTAATTTCCAAAAAATATTCCCTTGAAAAGTCAAATCCGCTCATAAATACGACACATCCCCTAGTAATAAACTCACCGTACTTCTCTCACGCAATAATTTATAACATCCACAAACTAACTCCCTCCTTTGTCCCCCTACTAAGACGTTAACGTCAAAAAGTTTTGACAGCTACAAGTCATCATGATAATTAATAATAAACTGAAAATAAACTCTGGTCGCTTCATCATAACTCCGGAATTTCGCAGCGGTGGCAGGGTTAAGTGAGATCCAATTATTGAACGGAAGATGGAGAAAAGGTTGGATTTATAGCGAGTTTTTTGTCTCGTTTTCATACAGTAGGTAAGTAGGTAGAGTCAACAAAAGAGATAGGTATGCAGGATCGTCGGATATAGTTGAAGTTTAGTAAGAAACCGATGGATGTTGTCGACTGAAATTTAATTTGAGAAATGAGCTGTTTGTTTTCTATTAATAAAATTAAATTTTATTCGAGAACATCCATCGGTTTCTTACTAAACTTCAACTATATCCGACGATTCTGGATACTTATCTCTTTTGTTGACTGTACTTATATATCACGGTGCAAAGTTGGTTGTCAAAGCTGCTAATGAACTGCTGTTACTTAGCAGTTTTGATAGACCGTTGTAAACACAATTTGACAAAGTGGGGAATAACTTGACCGATTCAACACCCAGTACGGTTCTGACCAGACAATGTTCCACTTGCTGGACTATCCTAAGTGCCCGTTTACTTGGACCTTCAGTATAAAGAATGCCTCTGATGCTGCAATCAACGTGGCGTCCTATTAAATGGGCTCAAACAATATAATAATATACCAAAGTTACCTTCGATATGAAAATGAGTAGAGTTTTGGTAACCAACTTTGAACCATCTTCTTATTCTACGAAATTGTAACGTTGTCATATCGATCTTATTTCCAAATACACTATCAATAGCTATCAGAGTAATTTTAAAGGATATTGCTAATCCAATGCTGCTAATGTTCGAAAAAGTTTGCTCCACAACGTAAATAACGCAATGAATATTGTAAAACTTTCAAAATGAAAGCCATTGCCACTGTTAGTCTGTTGTATTTGGAAATCATAGCTATGATGCCAAAAGAAAATACATTTATAAACGCACTATCAATCGATGTATTATGCGGTGTTTAGGGCCTGATTCGCGAACGATTGTATTTATCACAAAACTAGCTCCACCCCGCGGTTTCCCCCAAAAAAGTGTCGATCCCGTTGGAATATCGGGACAAAAAGTAGCCTACGTGTTAATCCAGGGTGTCAGCTACCTCCATACAAAATTTCATCAAAATTGGTCCAGCCAGAGCGTGAAGAAGTAACAAACATATAAACACACACACACTCACAAACTTTCGCCTTTAATATTAGTGTGATTAAAATGTGACAAATTGTCAAGCGAGGGTTAATTGCAGCTGTCTCAATTGGTTGAATGATTTAGCAACAGCCAATCGCATCTTCATCATCATTAGACTTAAATATTTTCGAGTAGGTAACATTATGTCGTTATAAAGTTTTAAATTTATTAATCAGGTCTTCCTGTAAGTTCTTCTTTCATGTTGCTTTCAAGCCATTTATCTATATTTCAGACGTTTCAGAGATGAAGTGGTTTTTTGTAAGCAAAAACGCCTTACGATTTTTTCAGAGGTGAGCTTCTAATAAGAAACTATACAAAACACATAATTCAAAGTCACAACTGTAGCGTAAAATTATAATATTTACGGACTGTTAAAAGTAGTGATTTCAAAGAGCAACGCCTATTAATCTCTTTAAATAAATAGTTTAGGCGCCACAGCGTTTAAAAATAAATTACGGAAAAGCCAGTACGGGAGATCGTTACGGATTCATGTAATTTTTTATGAATTTTGAATAAAAACGTTCTATTTTACTAAGGGCTGATTTTCAATCGACAGATAATTTTTATTCGTAGAATAAACTTGACGTCTGACAGATTTTGTATGAAATAACTGTCAAAATTTTTAAATTAATCCTCGATTAAAGTTATAAGTTGATCGAAAAACCAGCCCTAAGGGCTGATTTCTCCAACGCCAGATAATTTATCGGAGGAATAATTTTGAATTTTTGACACTTTTTTCATACAAAAACTGTCAGACGTCAATTTTATTCCATGAACAAAAATTATCTGTCGATTGAAAAATGAGCCCTACTTTTTTTTTTTTTTTTTCATAATACTGGAATAAAACCAGAGTCACAAACATGATAAACCAAGAAGTTAGTTTATGATGAACTGATTAATGATAATATCTATCGAAGGCAATTTAAGCAAAAATTTTACCAAAATAATGGCCGATGGACCGATCTTTAGCCCAGTAGATTACGAGTGGACTGACGCATCCTTGATAAAAAACGAAAAGAGACACACTCTCTTTTTCAGGATCCAGTGAAAGCCACTTGGAAGCGGCTATGGTTTTATTTTGACTGCGATAGACTCTACCGTTACGGTACGAGTCGGATATCTATGGGTACGAGTGTGGTGGCTATCCCCAAAGGACAAAGAGAGCGGTACTGATTCCCATGAGGTAAATACATTTGAATATAGAAGTATGGAGTATTTACCGTGTGTATACGGATTACGGATTACTGTGCGACGACTACACTGTATGATGCATCTGTGCTGCCTAACCCGATTTGCCTTCGAAAGTGTTTGCGTTCACTTTGTTTGTTCCGTTGAGTTCATATATACGCTTTGTTGACTTAGATTATCCGTTTTAGAGTAGAAACTGAGTACGTAAGTTTTAATATTTCAGATAGTAAAAGTTTGTTGGGTAAGGTTAGGGGTTGTTTTATGCATCAACCTCATATACCTAATAGTAGTATATCTAGCAATGTCTAAAAGTGATTTTAGAGTCAAAAGATTGTAGCTACCAAATAAATATTATCATTATTAAACTTTACCATCTTACGCAATCTTCATAACTTCTGTCTTCAACTTTAATGCATTTTCTCCTCAAATAGGTACCTAGGTACAGGATCGTAGGATATAGTTGAAGTTTAGTAAGAAACCGATGGATGTTCTCGAATGAAATTTTATTTTATTAATAGAAAACAAACAACTCAATAATCAAATTAAATTTCAGTCGATAACTTCCATCGGTTTCTTAATAAACTTCAACTATATCCGACGATCCTGCAAACCTATCTCTTTTGTTGACTGTACATCAAATTACAATCTAACAACGTGATAATCTATTTCTAAATCAAGCAGAACTGTCTTATCCTGCGTAGGAGTCAAAAGATCATATAGTTTACAAGAATAAATGTATGGACATTCATTCTTGTAAACTATATGATCTTCTGACTACCCATACCCGTACCCATACCATATTGTTCTTCCCATACCCTTATAGCCATGGGGCTATAAGGGTATGGGAAGAACAAAGAAACGATGGATGGACTGTGTGAATTATGATATTGTTAGAAATGGGGTGACTACCGAGAAGAAGACTAATTGACTAATTGAAGAAAAAGATGATGATGAATTGGGATAAGGTCGGGAGAACGATGGTGATGATGAGTTCATAAGGATGAACACTGAAAATAGATCTAATGGGAATAGTCATAAAGGTATGTTTACACGGGCAACTTAAATAACTGGATTCTGGGCAGTATCAGTTAAGTTCGTTTACGACAACATCAGCTCAATAAGTAGAAAATTGTTGTTGGAGATACCGCCACACCATAATGTGCCAAACTCAAACTCAAAGCATTTATTTCAATTAAACCATTAACAGGCACTTTTGAATTGCCAAGAAGAGTCGGTCAGTCAGAAAATATGAACCTAGTTGCCCATTCGAAAGCGTAGGTACCTATAGAGAAGAACGGGCAAGAAACTCCATGGACACTCTTTTTAAATTATATTTTACAAAAAGAAGAAACTTAAAAGACTAGGCAATAAGTGAAGCAATGGAGGTCATATAGCAATTGGAGGTAACAATGGAATTTCTCCTCTATATCCTTTAGCCACAAAACCGCAATTGGTTTGCGTGATGTGTTACGGCCCATTCCCTCTCACAAAGTATTCTCTGTTCTTCAACAGTAATCAGCCTATATTGTTCAATATAGACTGATTACAGGGCTCGTGGCTAAATGATCGATGGTTAAGCTACAAATGCCGCGGTCGGTTCGTAGATGGGTGACCATCCATTACATATCCAGACTCCTCCATCCCGGCTGTCATTCGTAGATTTTTGACAGTCATTACGGGTAGTTAGAAGCCCAAAAGTCTGACGGGTATCATCTTACCCACTGGGTTGTGGAAGTCAGATAGGCAGTCGCTCCATGTAAAATTCTCGTATTCAGTTGCATCCAGTTAGATTGGAACCGGACCCCAAATTAGATGGGAGCAGGCTAGACAGGTTGACGTCATGTGCAAACTAGATTGCTCCACTACCTCCAGCAATAAATGCTGACTAAAATGGTCCGTGTAACCGAAGCTTTAGAATTAAGAGCAATCAGACAACGGACACATGACGGGATATTGATGCAGACTCCTACCTAACTAGTAAACAAGATGATGCAAGTGTGTGGGTGAGTGTAAACAACCCTTTATGTGGGTGTATGGGAAAATTTGTGAATAAAATTACGTGTTTTGTTGTCAGACGTGCCACACATTTGTTCGTATCAGCATGAATCGGCACAGCTGGGCGGGAAAACCGAACATATCGCACCTCCGATAAAATAGGGACACTCGAAAAACCTGGATTTTTTTGAAAAGCGAAAATAAATTCACGGATTTGTTAATCAGTCTTTATTCTTACACTGTTATTATTATGTGATCAAAATTATACATACTTGAAAAGCTTACAAAAAATATGTTTTAATGGCATACGCTGTTTTTCAATTTTGCTGAAAAACAAGCTGAAAATTCCTGTTTCGAGTTGTAAACCTATTTTATAGGAGGTGCGATATTGTGTAGATATTGTAGGTTTAGAAAAGAGAGCACTCGACAGCAGGCGGCTAAGTCGAAGGCAGTGGTAAACATCAACAGCAACATGCCAATTCTGCGAAGGTAGATACTCAATATCTTTATTGTTTTACCATAATGTGTTCTTCATCATCATCATCATCATTTCAGCCGAAAGACGTCCACTGCTGGACATAGGACTCCCCTAAAAGAGGGGGGGTTTGCCATAATCGCCACGCTTGGCAGGCGGGTTGGCGATCGCAGTATGGTATGGTGGTGGAATGCATAGAGAACGCTGCTGCCCATTCTCCGGTACGCCCCTTAGTCGCCTTTTACGACGCCCACGGGAAGTATGGGGTGGTGCTATTTTTTAGGTCCAGCACCACACAGACAATGTGTTCTTAGGTGGTATATAATTTAGATCATTAAGGACCCTCTAGGGCACAGCAAAAGGGTAGGAGAGAGGAAGCCCTATTTTAGGAGATATTTAATTATTATTTTTGTTATATTATTTATTAATAATTACCGTATCTATAATATATTTTAAACATTAATATAAATTGCGTATAAAGATGCTGAACGATTTCGTTGATCGGCAGGAGCCGAATGAAAGCCGAATATATTAAAACAGGGTGGCGGGAACAAACTGCAACCATGAATTCTGCGCATGACCGAGCAAAAACTTCTAAATTATTCGTCGGTTACCGAAAAAAAAAAAAGAATTGGCCTAGGCCCTAACTAACTATGACCAACCGGTCGATTCTGTAAAAATCTCACCGTGAAAACTTAGGTGAAGTTTGCGTGGTGGTGAACAGTTTGTTTTTGCTAGGAATTGACACTATTGACACTTCTTTTCCGTTTTCCTTCTTAGTTAGTTTTAATCATGATCTGGCAGTTTGAGTAATTTAGTCAGCCTACCCAAATGTCCTTGCTTTGGTATTGTTCGTCGAATCGTTGAGCTCCTCAAGTTCTGAGTTGAGCTGCACGATTTTTGACAAATGCGTGCATTGATTGGACAGGTCCGCTCAATCTGTGTGGTTCTTTCTTCAAAAGACCATTTCAGACACCAATCTACATGGTCTTCACACGATCTGACCAAGATTTTGTCTGGACTTTCAAAAGAGACTGTGACCTCTGGGTTTGTTTCGGCCTTTCTACTCAGAATAGTCAGATAGGAAACGCCGACCTCATCTAGTTTAAAAAAATATAATTGACGTGAAAAGTGTTTGTACAAACCTACTTACAGAAAATAAATCATTTATCATTTATTGACAGCTCACTCCACGCTCACTTCACCTAAGTTTACACGGTGAGATTTTTACAGAATACTCCCTTACTTGAAACCACGTCAATACCGTAGCTAATCCCGTCAATCTGGCGTTCATTTCACGCACCCCTGATTGAATTTGTAGTTACTATTGCGTTATACTTGTACAGACGCCAGCACGTCAAGCTACCCGAAACTGTCAAATTTTCCCAATTAACTTTGAACCTTATGCTTCAGCGATAAAGTTGAAAATCTATTAGAGAAATTTGACAGATTGTAGTAGCTTGATGTGCTAGCGTCTGTCGCTATTAGCTGAAGAAACTGCCGTGATGTACAGACATACTGACAATGAAGTTACAACATAAGGTTTCTGTATTGACCTTCTGGGTACGGAACCCTTGTCAAATGAAGCTTTGGGGTAAATCTTATAATGACTGGCGTTCAGAATCTAAGCCTTATTATGTCTTGGAGGTAACAATGTCCGGTCAACTCAACTGTCTTAACATTATTATTAGTATTGTGTACTGTAAATTGGAGCAATTGTGGCCCAGCGGTAACGGCTGCGACTTACGAGTTGTAAGTCGTAGGTTCGAACCCAGACAGGCTTTACTTTGTGTAAATTAATCATCATCATCATTTCAGCCGAAAGACGGCCACTGCTGGATTTAGGCCTCTCCCAAACACCACCTTGTGGGAGGTCGTCGGACCACCTTGTGGGAGGCCTTCCAACGCTACGTCTTCCGGTACGCGGTCGCCACTGAAAGGTCCTGGAGCTTTCGGCCCCATCGGCCATCTGTTTTGCGAGCAATGTGCCCAGCCCACTGCCACTTAAGTTTGGCAATTCTTCGGGCTATGTCGGATACCTTGGTTCTCCTGCGGATCCCCTCATTCCTGATTCGATCACGCAGGGAAACTCCAAGCATAGCCCTCTCCATTGCCCTTTGGGTGACATTTAGCCTTATTATAAGGCCCATTGTGCCCAAGCTTTCACGGTGAGATTTTTACAAAATATTTATATCGGCTGTTGTAACGAGTCCTACTATATAGTTCTTTTTATCACCTTCGAAACATATCCGCGGACAGTCGGGGTATCGTTAAACTTTCAGTTATACTTAACTGTATGCGTTCATGACCCAAAAATGTTGGCAGTCAGTCAAACGTCTCACTGTATAAACATTGTGTTGATAATGAAGTTCTTGATTCAGGAGCTCGATGGAGTAATGGATGGGAATTAGGGATAGGGAGAGTCATTCTAATCATTTTGAGGCTTTGTTTTAGTTCTGACTAAAATATGTTGATTATTTCCTCATTGTGTAATCCTTTTTATGAGGAAATAATCAACATCGGTTGCCATAAAATGACACAATATTTACACTGGGACTTCTTAATAATTCGAGTTTTTTTTTTATAAACGGTATGAGTAACAGGGTGTAAAGTTCACTCATACTCTATAGAAAATCTACGCTAGTTGTGCGGTAAGCTCTGCTTGCGAGATGCAGGATTTTGCGTGACGTCAGTATGACGCGTTGATCGCATGTGGCATTGTAGATACCGCTGCGTTTTATAGTATCACTTTACTTTTTCATGTCAATGAAGATAAGGGTCGGGGGCCCAAAACCGTTCAAGTGTACTCTCCTGCACCTCAACGCATCTTGGGCAGTCATACCAAGATATACCTTTCAACACAACATAAGCCCTTCTACGCTTCCATGTGGATACAGTCAAAGAAAGAATGACCTGCGCCATTTATTAATTTATTTGATAACTTATTGCACACATTTTGAATGAAAATTGCATTTCGAAAAAGTGACATGCGCCTCTTCAAGAAATTCAGGTGTTTGAAAATTGCCATGATCGACTGTACAAGAATTGAAAAATTGCACACCATTGTACTCCGTATATATCGATATTTTCCACTGTACCGTGTATAAAATACTTTCCACGAGTAACTGCCCGAATTATCACTTGCCACAGAGAACTTTACAACACGCGCCAGTAGGTTAACAGCTTTTCTGGAAGTTTAAGAAAAATAAAGATGGTTTCACCTACTTTTTATGCCACTAAACTATTGAATAAAACCTACATAGATTTGACGTGGTCTTGATACAAACAGCTGTTTCCAGCTTTTCGATTACATACAAACATTATTCGCCGTTTGACACGCTCTGAGAAAAGGAAAGATTTTTTAGTATGTCTACAACGTTATTTTTAGTACGCGAAACCTGAATATAGTTTGTTCAGAATAAGTAACTGAATCCATTCCAATAATGTTTACCCCATGTTATATTTTGTCCCAAAAATATTTAAAAAACGTTAAAAGTTGGACACCGAGCGACACTAAGTAGGTTATTCAATCTCCGCGTCGAACGGTTAGGTACCTAGGTACAATTATCAATGAGCGCAAGACAGCGCGGCGCGAGCGGCGCGGGTGAGCATATTTTTGTACGGACAAATAGGTAACTTAACAAGCTTGTAACTTTGTGATTTTTCATAACACAGTTTTGAAATTTTGATCGATTCTTTAAATAAAAATACTAGACACGTGTTTTGGGTTCCGCATATTCTAAAAATAATGTTGTATAGTGACCTGGTGAAGATCGTTGGATCCGCTAGATGCAAGAATGACAGGACCGGTATTTCTGGACGCTTTGAGGAGGCCTATGTCCTGCAGTAGATGTCTTTCGGCTGGAATAAAAATGATGATAAGTCCACCTCTACAAACTTTTTATTTCTTTATTAATGTTCGTTCTCCTTGTAATCCTTAGCCTTACATAGTATAAAACAAACTCGCCGAAATGTCTGTACATGTATAACTTCCGAATGACTGCGCCAAATTGGATAATTCTTTTTTGTTGTGTTCGGTATTGCCAGGACAAGGTTTGTGTGAAGGAAAATATCGGAAATTCGAAAAAAAAAATTCACCCGTGCGAAGCTGGGGCGGGCCGCTAGTTTAGAAATAAATGCCTAAAGTTCATTTCAAATAAACTTGCGATAAAGTTTGTTATTACAATATTTCCAAACCATACGAAAAAAATGTATGGGCAGTGTCGGTAACACGATCAAAACATTGACTTACTCCGTGTTTGGTATTATGAAACTCAACCGATGCAATGTTAGCGACAGTTTTGTATGACGAACGATATCTATCGTAAGTTATTTGGACTTTTTGGTACAGGGTGGTTGAATGACATTTATCGCAAGTTTATTTGAAATACACTTTAGTTCAGGCACGTAAGTCTTAGGAATATAATTTACATTTAACCCTTAGTATGTCGGAACGTAGATCTACGCGGGGCACAATGTCTATATGTATGAATTGTACTAAATTTTTAGGCCTAATAATTTTTGAATAAATATATACTACTAACAGCGCCCCGCGGTTTCACCCGCACAAGTGTCGATCCCGTGGGAATATCGGGATAAAAATCTATCCTATGTCCTTTCCCGGGACTCAAACTATCTCTATACCAAATTTCATCTAAATCGGTTCAGCGGTTTAAGCGTGAAAAGGTAACATACAGACAGACAGAGTTACTTTCGAATTTGTAATATTAGTATGGATTATTAGTATTAATATTTAGATTGTGCATTGTCTTTGTCACCAAAAACCTCCATTTTATGCCATCGGTTAATTAGTCATTAAAAATTCGTAGTGTAAATAGTTAGATGCCATAATACTCAAAGATAGTCCAGCAAATTATGTTCCAGTATTGACTACAATTATTCCTTCATTTCTACGGACAAATGGTATAAAATCGATTTCGCTTCGGTGTTCGTTCAATTCGAACCGGAATGTTGGGAATCCTATTGGACGTATGCGAACTAATGCCAAATTCCCGTACTTTAACTACAGGTAGGAAAGGTACAATTTATATTGTACAGTCACGGGCATAAGTATGTATATACTTGGCTTTATTCAAAGATGATTTTCTCCTTTAGTTTTGAATGAAATTTTATGGTATTACGAACAAAGTATTTTCGAACCCATAGGTTTGTGTAAAGTGTCGTATTTCAACGTTGCATTCGTTATTTCACGAAAAAATCGCAATTGAAAGTTGCCAAGTGTTGACTTATTAGTGCTCGTGACTGTACAGAGGTATATATTATGTAAGGCCGGTCTCACCAAAGGGTATCGTTTTACCCAGTTACTGGGTTGGGGAGGTCCGATAGGCAATCGCTTCATGTATATTACTGGTATTCAGGTGCAGCTGGTAAGACTTGAAGCCGTCCCCAACATAGTTGGGAAAAGACTGAGTAGATGATGGTGTACCTCTACTACGTAAAGGGTGGTACACACTTGCGGCAAAATATATATATCGCATCCCGTCATTCGTTTGACTATTCGAAACGCTAGCGCCATCTGGTGGCGCTTGACAGAGTCTAGCCTGAGTTCGTGGGAGTCGACGACAGCTCGACAGAATGATTTGGAGCTCTTGGACATTGGACATCCTACGGACAACATGTGCTTAGAAACTGTCCCAGCGTTCCATATCTGGTTGTGTCGTGTACCTACAGTGTGTGATTTGCTAGTGTGATTAAATTGTTTGTGAAATTATAATCTGATTCGAACCGCAAAACGGTTTTTCTATTGCAATAACCAACACTACCCAATAGTACGCCCACAGCAGTTAAAATATGGCTGATAATTACGAGACACACTATACCTTCTCCGTCATATACTTTGCCGCCAGGTTGTGCAGAATCAATGAGTCTTTGTTATCTATGCATATGATAAGCATACACCAAGTAAGAAAGAGCCTGACACCATAGGTTATCCAGATTTGTTTTTCTCTCATGCCGATACCTACAAACTATAAAATTACTAGCTTCCGCCCGCGGCTTCGCCCGCGAGGTAAGTCGATAAAAACTATCCTATGTCCTTCCTCGGGATGCAATCTATCTCTCTGCCTTTTATCGAAATCAGTTGAGTGACTTAGGCGTGAAAAGGTAACACAGACAGACAGACAGAGCTACTTTCTAATTTATAAAATTATTATGGATTATATATAATCCACAATAATTTTATAAATTAATATTTTCAATATTAGCCAGCCAGTACCTAAGGTTCAGCGGGGATGACTGCCCATATTACGGACATAGTAGGCTATATACATTTATGTATCGCAACTCGTAATTATTTCTCGTTTAGCTATGGCCGCTATTTTAATTCATGCATTACAGCTGGAAGTCTCAAAACAGCTCACACCTTATGACTAGTACTGATCGAACCCCATTTTCATAACCTATAATTTAATTTGCTAATAAAGCCGTGTTCGCAACAGCGTCGTAAAATAATATTACAGTAGGTACATTATTAGGAGGCTATAAATATTTTAGGGCGGTGTATAGCCGGCTTCACGACGTCCCCACAATGAGATCACCGGGGCATTGTAAATCATTCGTCGTCATCGTCGTGATGGAATAATGTAGTCATTTGTTTTTTGCACTTATTTGTATTTTGTTTTTGGTGGCAAACACGCTACCGCCCACCTGATGGGAGGTGGTCATCACCACCATCGCTTTTTGGCCGCTGCAACAATGGCACCACAGTTAGCTTTGGTTTCAAGAAAGCGGCGAACGGTCACACAATAACCACTGTCCACATACAGTTATTTTTTTGATACCTTACGGGGTTAACACTGTCTGACTGCATAGAAAAGAAAGTCTAGCGCGATGACACCACGCTGCAAAATTTGAAACAATTATTTAATTACAAAAAATCTATTGTTTGGGCTAAAAAATTAAAACACTAGTATATTAGTATGTTGCTTGTAGAATAATCTGACAAAAAATCAGAATGATTGTATGGTTTTTATTGTATAAAGAAAGTTTTTAGAGGTATCTTCATGATTTTTTTCTATCGTATCAAATTAGTTGTATTATGTTTTCAACACACTATCTACCTGGCGTATATCCTGAAGAATAACATATATTTTTCTGATTTTGTTTACTGTAGTCGATCATATACTTTTATTGTTTCTAAAACTTGCGTTTTTTGTGTTTAGTGTAAGTTCTTAATGTCAAATATTGGTGAAAATGACAGATTTTCAAGAAGGCCGTTATAATATGACGGCCTATGCCCTTCTAGGAGACCGTAGCTTTATATTGTTGCCGTCCTAAAAACAAAAGCCATGCCATAGCTGACGTCTCATAAAGGTAAATAATCCAAGTACGCCGCAGCAAGGACAACTCCCATAAATGAGGGATTCATGGAAGGCTCAGACCTCCAGTGTGTATGCGGCTTCTCTCCACAGACAATGGCTCACCGTCCATCTTGCACTGCATGCTCTGTCACCAGCACACGTGAGCACGTAATGGCTGCGTCAGCGGATAGTATTCGCATTGCTGAATTTCTGGCCTAACACATTAAAAAAAAATGACTTTAAAAAGTAAAACTCGACTACTGAAAAGGGTGAAACAAGAAGGTACCTTCCCGTGGTCGCATGCCGCTGTACTAACATACTTATAAGCTATGATAGTATGCGACCACGGGAAGGTACTGATGTCAGCACATCAAGCTACTACAATCTGTCAAATACCTTTAATATATTTTCAACTTTATCGCCAAAACATCAGGTTCAAAGTTGATTGGGAAAATTTTACAGTTTCGGGTAGCTTGATGTGCTGGCGTCTGTACTTTCTTGTTTCATCCTCTTCAGTAGTCGGGTTTTAGTTTTTAAACTTTTTTTTTTTTTTATTATTATAGGGCTTATTCCAGTAACATTTATATTTTTTTAAATATGCTAATTAAGCCCTTTTATTTGATACCCAACAAGGCACCATCCCAAAATATTTATTTTTAAATTCATTACTTTATATCCTCTAGAGGGCGCCATATTGAATTTAGTGTGACGTCACATAGCCTATAACCAGCGGACGGTCAAGACGCTTCTAACGATACCTCATTTGTCAAATCATCTCTCTTGAAGTTATGCGGGACCAGATGAACATTTAGTAGTCGGGTAAAACTATATATTTTTTTGTTATTTTTGCCATCGACACTCAAAGAAGAATAACTAAAGAAAAAGCATCTTCACGAAAAAAAAAAAACAAAAAACTCTCAGTACCATTCCAATGTCACATTACATAACCTGAAGAAGTAAAACAAATCATGAGTCATACAACTGTTGATATATTATTAAAAAATATTTTTACCGCATTTTAAACCGTCCAGTAGTCTTGCGCAATACTTTAGCCGAATACCTTGGCATTGGCATTCGACTGAAATAGATAGTGCATACTTAGATGCCATCTTGAATAATTTAGGCGGGAATTACTCGAACTTCAAATACTCATAATTTATACGAATCGACCGTTGAAATGTTCTGAATCCAAACTGTCTGTTATCTTATGAAATGTGACGTCATACGTTTGAATTACTAAAGCACTGGCGATATAAAAAAGTCTTTAATGCAAATTCTCTTTTCAAACTCAACTATTCAATTGTTTTAAAATTAAAATAGTTCATAGCAGCTTTTCAAAGTAATTTCACTTTGTTCTGCTCTCGGGGCGTTTAACAGCTTTTTATAATAAGTAGTTTATTTTTATTATTTTCACAAGCTGTGCCTGCAAGTCTACCTGCGATAAAAGCTTGGAAAATACAGTCCTGTGGGATTAGCACAGATTAAAGGCTAGTTTTACCTAAGTCTGACAGTTTCTGTATGGAAAACCTGTCAAATATACGGTAAATGTGCTCGAATTTGCCCGTAATCAAATTATTCATTCTTCTTAATTAATCTTAGCTTAAATATTTAATTAGTACCCAAGCAGCGGGCTAATTGCAAAACACGCTATCAGTAGCAATGGCTTTTGACAGTTCAACAACTTTCATTGCGTTATTTACGTTGTAGAGCATACAAATTTTTTTGAACATATAAAGCAATGGATTAGCAATATTCAGATTAAGATGTGTGTTACGCAGTTACCCCGCAGGTGGACCTCCGTTAAAAAATAAAAGAAAACTGCATTCAGCAAATTAATAAAAGAAAACTTTCTTAAAATCTCGAATTTATTATTACAATTATTACTAAGTATAGCAATAGATTACGAGGTACTTCAGCTCTTAAACTACCCACAAAAAACACTATCCATATCTTAATCCAAACCTTTTAAATACCACTCCAAACCTATCCTCGACGAAACACGTGAACTTTTCTCAAAACGAAACGTATTTCACTCGGACTTCGATAAAAATAGAACCGAGAAATAAATACGTAGACAGACCCATCTATTTCTGTAGCCCTGGTATATTTTTGACGCAATTCCTAAGACAATATAGTGCCGTCAGCTGATTTTGACAATTCGCTGACACATAGACAGATCTAGCGATAAGATGAAAGTTGGAATTTTAATATGCGAGGTTATGGTGAATTATTATTGATGGGAATGGGAGGGTACAACATGAGTGTGTTAAGATTATGACGTGTTACAAATTGGTGGCAAAGGTTTGGAGAAAAAACGCGGGAGGAGAATTGTAGGTTTGCTCTTATAAAAACTTGTTTTTGTCTTTTTAGAATTTAACTTTTTGGAGTTTTAATAGCTGGTTAGTGATCCTTTTTATCTACAGAACAGGGAAACTAAACATAGATGTAGTATGTATAGCTACGTAGAACCTATCCGCCTTCAAAACAAGAGTAAAAACTGGCCAAGTGCGAGTCGGACTCGCACACGAAGGGTTCCGTACCACAAGGCAAAAACGACCGAAAAAAACACGTTTGTTGTATGGGAGCCACCCTTAAATATTTATTTTGTTTTGTTTTTAGTATTTGTTGTTGTAGCTACAACAGAAATACATAATTTGTGAAAAATTCAACTGTCTAGCTATCGCGGTTCTTGTGATACAGCCTGGTGACAGACAGACGGACAGACGGACGGACAGACAGCGAAGTCTTAGTAATAGGGTCACGTTTTACCCTTTGGGTATGGAACCCTAAAAAGGCATCTTCTGGGCTTGCTCGTTCCATTATAGACCTCATCCATCACTTTTCACCAGGCCAGATCGACGTCAAGAGCTGGCCAAACCGGCAATTAAATAAACAATAAAATGTAGACATCATAAATTTTCATTGCCTTAACGCTCCATTCTTGGTTATTTCTTCCAAAGAACAATAAAATAGTCTACCAGAAGTGCATAGGCGCCAACCTCAATGCGCTACACCTACGTAGGACCTACGTCCTGAGGACGGAAAGAAGAAAGACACACTTCCTCCACACCTCCTTTCCTCCTTTTCTCCTCCATCTTCTTGCACTTCCTCTTGATATCAGGACGGCCACCAGTCGGTATGCATTTAAGCGGAAATTGCAGAGTTATTTTCTAAACAAATAGAGTAGAGTCATCTCAACACCTCTCTCCCTTGAATTTGTATGTATATATATATATAATATTATAAGTATATATTATAGTAAATAGTATTTATGTATATATAATCTATTTATGTATTTGTGTACCTACTTTTAATAGTTTTTTTTTTTAATTTTATCATTGTTCCTCTCAACCAAAGTACCTGCCATCCAATCTCTTCACCAAATTCACCCTTGGTTGACTGGTAGAGAATGCCTAAGGCATTAAGCCCGCCTTTGTACCTTTTTGTGCGAAAAGTTTAAATAAATAAATAAATAAAGAAAATACATTTATTTAGCACAGACTAAAAGAGACACAGTCCACCAGATAGATAATAGTCGTACATCAGATAAAAACAAAAATAAAGGTAAAAATAAAAAGTGCAAAGTTTGACGGCCCTTGTTAAGTCTGTTACGTCATAAGAATTCCCATAAAAGTCTAAAAAAATCACAAAGTACCAACGAGAGACGGAACATAAACCCTCGCTAACCATTTAAGGACATACAGACACCAGACAAATGTACAAACAAACCTTGCAAAGACAATGCAATAAAAACCATGACCCACTACCCCATTTTACACGAAAAAAGTGTTTTTGTTTCGCTGACATTTTAATAAATTATGACATTTTACGACACCAAATTTGACATTTTAATAAATTATGTCACTTTACTACAACTAAAAAACAAGATACAGTGAACCGATTCGATGTTTTCATCAATAAGCGTGCTGTCGACACGTATAACGAGATTAAATTAACTGTAATAAAATGTAGAGTTGGTTTTTAAGTATGTTTATTGAAAATAAAAATCTTTTCAGCGGCTAAATTTTATAAGCAGGAAACTCGAAGAAGAAACAAATTTCAGGAGTCCTGAAAAATATCTAAGTCTGGAGTTCAATAATGCACTTTTCTGTAAAAGTTTACTCAAACCGGAATCATCATCTGCCTAGCCTTTTCCCAACTATGTTGGGGTCGGCTTCCAGTCTAACTGGATGCAGCTGAACACCAGTATTTCACATGGAGCGACTGCCTATCTGACCTCCACAACCCAGTTACTGGGTAATACGATACTCCTCGGTATGACTGGTTGTCAGACTTTCGGGCTTCTGACGACCCGTAACAACTGTCAAAGATCTACGAATGTCAGCCGGGACCAACGGCTTAACGTGCTTTCCGAGGCACGGAGGGGTCTCGGTATCTAAAGATCACCTATCCACAGACCAACCGCGGCTAGCGTAGCTTAACCTGATCGATCGACCTGAGCGGCTGTTATTATTTAGCCACGAACCCCTCCGACCGGAATAAATACTTAAAATCGGTTCAAAGAATTTATTTATTTTTTAGAACATCGGCATCAAACTTTCCCAAGTAAACAACACAAATATGTGAATACACGTTACTTTCTTGTTACCTTTCATGATGTATGACACCCACAACCCACTGTATAGTATATCATTATTTAATTTAGAAAACCGTACAGTGAACAGTATTTTACATAAATAAAAAGTAATCACGTCCAAATAATGAACTAGTATTAAATAAATTAAATTAATTAGTGCCATAACTCACAATTAAAACGCCATAATTGGTATGAATAATTATTTGTAATCGCTTTATTACAATACGATAAGGAAAGAACCGGTTTTGATTAAAAGGGAAAAGTGTTTAATTAACTATTTTGTAATGTCACAGTCTACCAATTTAAATGAACATGTCTGGGTCTTTAGTCAATTTGGGTTAAAAGATATTTTATTTCTCATGAACTTAAATAACACAGTTCACTTACAATTAGATACAAAGTGCTTATATCTAAACTAGCTTCCGCCCACGGCTTCGCCCGCGAGGTAAGTCGATAAAAAACTATCTTATGTCCTTCCCCGGGATGCAATCTATCTCTCTGCCAAATTTTATCGAAATCCGTTCAGTGGTTTAGGCGTGAAAAACAGACAGATAGACAGAGTTACTTTCGAATTTATAATATTAGTATGGATGATAAATAATCACACTAATATTATAAAGGCGAAAGTTTGTGGGTGTGTGTGTGTGTTTATATGTTTGTTACGCTACAGCTGAGCATGAGGTCCTGGGTTCGGTTCCCAGGTCGTGCAGTTTTATTGTAGTTTGCCATCAGGAGTTTCTCAGTAGCAGCTCAGTCTGGATGTGTGTGCGGTTAATAGCAATATACTCGCCGCCTATTACGTCATCATCTGCCTAGCCTTTTCCCAATTATTGTGGGGTCGGCTTCCAGTCTAACCGAATGCAGCTGAATACCAGTATTTTACAAGGAGCGACCTGTCCCCCCTATTACATGGAACCCCTCCACCCCCCCACCTCGATCCCCTCCTGGATCGTCTTCTATTTTAATCTTTGTCTTATCCACATTATGTAAGTTTACTCTCTATGGCAGGTAAGTACAGTCAAAAGAAATTAAAAGTTGCATGATTCACGAAATTAAATAAAGATTTTTTTTTATGTATTTTTTTTTTCTTTTTTCTATCCCTTCGAGGATTACAGGCGTGATGTTATGTGATAAGATCAGTGTCTTTAGTCGATTACAGCCCACGATGTAGCTAATAATCAACAAGGAGCATGAGGCGAAGCGTATAATTATCTCCTAGGTTATGTCAAAGTCAAAGCATTTATTTCATATAGGCACATAAAAGGCACTTTTGAACGTCAAAAAGTTCAATAAAATAGAATTGATTCTAGTCGCCCCTTCCAAAAAAATGTAGTTTTCGTATCGAGAAGAATACCCTAAGCATACAAATTGAGGATACACCTAGCAACGAATCAGAAAAACAACACATCTACATTTTCTACTTATCAAATAAAGCTGGATTTAAAAAAAAAAAATTGCTGAATAGGCCCCGCTCTTGACCTCGATCACGCCTGATGGAAAGCGATGGATGAGGTCTATGATGGAACGAACGTGCCCAGAAGATGCCTAAGGCTCTGGAACTCCCACGCATCGACGAAACACAGCAGGCTGCTTGACGCCGGACTCCGGTGGAACGGAGGTCCCAAACCAGGCGGGCGTTAGCCAAGGGAAGAACTGGCTGGTCAAATAAGGAGTTCGGTGTGACTGTCCAGGATCTCGGTTCAGTTGAGTAACTGGCGGAACAAACTGCGCTACACGAGGAGGCATCTTCATGCATCCAAAAATTTGTAAATTAATAAAATTAATTATTAAAACGCACACAGGCATGCTGTTGAAGGATTTTGTAGGTATAAACAAAGTTTTTATTTTAATATTTTTTATGCCTATTAACAGAACAGAAGACCTATTAGGCCAGTTTTCATATACCCGGTTCTTATAAATGGAACCGAAAAGTAGGGTAAAAGAATATTTCTCCCGTCACTTCCATCTCTACCTCGCCCAACCTCGTGCCTACGAAACTGATGTACCTACCTACCTATCTAAGAATGTACCCAAGATATAGAATATCGATGTTAATGACACATTGATAGTACTTATAGAACAACAGACTATAAGCCAAGTCACGCGGACCCAGCCCGTACCACCCGCTGATTGGGCCGGTAAGATGACGCTTAAAATAACTGGCTGGCTAGAAGATTTTACGACGAAATTTTGTGAAAGGTCAAGTTCAATATTTAAGAATGAACTTGACCATGATATGCCAGAGTGGCGATTCCCGTATTTTTAAGAACGTTCACATTCGAATCTCAGTCTCAATCTGCTGAAAAAACCAAGAAGCTTATAGATAAAAGTGGAGGCAACACTCTAAATACTTGAGTGAAGACTACTGTGGTCGGACACTCTCTTTCTAAATACATCCATATGACAAAGAAAACACGTATCACTGTCTCGTTCTTATGTGTGTATTTAGAAAGAGAGTGTCCTACCAGAGTCGTCTTCACTTAGGCATTTAGAGTGTTGCCTCCACTTTTATCTATAAGCTTCTTGGAAAAAACCTCTTTAATTTCTCTACATTTTTGACAAGTGTTTGATATTTGTTTGTATTTATGCACTTTCTAGCCTAAACCACAGGTTCAACCTAGCTCAGGCAAATTAGCAACTGTGCGCTATTTTAATTGTAAAGGTATTCATTGTAAGTAAATATATCCCCTTTTTATAAATACACGATCAAACGATGGATTGTCGATAAGATGAGATTCCAACTAGATTTTTAACGTTTTTAATTACGAGAATTGGCCATCAGAAATATATATCTACCTGAATGTTATATTATATTATATTGATATTCATACTACTACACCATACATACTAGAGTCTGTGTGGTGCCGGACTCAAAGAATAGCACCACCCCATACTTCCCGTTGGTGTCGTAAAAGGCGACTAAGGGGCGTACCGGAGAATAGGCAGCAGCGTTCTCTATGCATTCCACCACCATACTGCGATCGCCAACCCGCCTGCCAAGCGTGGCGATTATGGCAAACCCCCCCCTTTTTGGGGGAGGCAGTCCAGCAGTGGACGTCTTTCGGCTGAAATGATGATAATGATGATGGACATTCTATGCACTGGTTAACTCCAAAAAAAATGTTGACTTCAATAAAGCGGAACCCAAGAGGGCTGAATCAGCAAAGTGTTATTGAATTAAACATAAGAAACTCAGTAGCAGGCCGGAATCTGGATTTATACCGAGTTGATGACATTAGGAAATGAATCATCCCTGGCCCGGCGGGTTTTGCATGCAAATCCGTAATACTCAGTGTCAGAATCAAAAACCATAACATATGCGATTATAAAATTTGCACATTCAGTTTCATGACTTCGTAATGAAAAAGTTCTCATTCAAAGAGGCACATTTTAGTGACCTCACTAAACGGGACAATAGGTAACAGAACCAAACCGGTGCCGGTGTATTAAATAATTACGCTATTATAATATTCAAAATTAACGCTTACTAATCATGTATATCCATTGTTGTGCCAATCAAATTCATGAAAACACTTTGATTGTCATTTGTTTAGATTATAAGCAAAAGATTTGAATTAATTGAGCCTTTGAAAAACTTCGTACTTCAAGGAAGACCATGGTCCCTATTACTAAGCCTCCGCTGTCTGTCTGTCAGTAGGCTGTAACTCATAAACCGTAATAGGTAGACAGTTGAAATTTTCACAGAGTTTGTATTTACTATTGCTGCTATAACAGCAGATAATAAAAATAAAACAAAGTTAATAAAAATTAAAGGGGTCTTCATAAAAGAAATGTGTTTTTCGGTGTTTTTTGTCTTGTGGTACGGTGAGCCCAACTCGTACTTGGCCGGGTTTTTGATTCGATTCCGATATTCAAGCAAAACCTTATTTAGATAAATTCTAAAATCCATACTTCCATACTAATATTGTGAATGCGAAAGTGTGTCTGTCTGTCTGTTACCTCTTCACGCTTAAACCGCTGAACCGGTTTAGACGAAATTTGGTATAAAGATAGTTTGAATCCCGGGAAAGGACATAGGATAGTTTTTATCCCGATATTCCCACGGGACCGACACTTATGCGGGTGAAACCGCGGAGTGCTGCTAGTATTTTATAAACAAAACACAATCCCGTTCTAGCCAACAGACCATCTAAAAATATTTAAAACAAAAGCATATCTGACGCTGTCCAACGTGTAGCTGACGCAGCCTTACGCTGAACTTTACCATCTTTCTGTTCCGGACATTACAATGCCATCACTTACAAACGGCCCTGACAGGCTTTCCTTATGAATTCTTATTGTTTTACGTAAGTCTTGTCGTGAAAATATATCGTAGATGAGAGGTAGAAGAGGTCATAAAGTTGGGTGGATTTTTTAGAGTTGCAAAATACATCTTTCTCTATTTACTTACTAGTTGCGCCCCGTGGTTTCACCCGCATAAGTTTCGATCTCGTGGGAATATCGGGATAAAAAGTAGCCTATATGTTAATCCCTGGATTAACATATAGGCTACTTTTTATCCCGATATTCCGGTATTCCGTTATCCGTTATCGTTCGGTTTCCGGTATTCCGGTGTCAGCTACCTCCATACCAAATTTTATCAAAATTGGTCCAGCTGTTTGAGCGTGAAGAAGTACCAAACATATAAACACACCCTCAGACATACACACACACACACTCACAAAGTTTCGCCTTTATAATATTAGTGTGATAGTGTGATTGGTGAAGAAAGAAAGGCAGGTGCGTATAGTACTCGCAACCGGCGTTAGGCCAATTCTCATAATTAAAAGCGTTCAAAATCTAATCGCACAATCTCATCTCAGCGACATTAAATGTAAAAACCTGTCAAAAAAAAAATTAAGGTATTTTTGACAGATTAACTTTTTGACCGCCACAGTCATGTACAGACGTCAGCACATCAAGCTACCCGAAACTGTCAAATTTTCCCAATCAACCCTGAACCTTATACTGTAGCGATAAAGTTGAAAACCTAATAAAGAAATTAGCCTTATTGTAGTAGCTTGATGTGCTGGCGTCTGTACACTACGGCCGAAATATCTTGGCAAGTCTGAACATAGGCACTAAGAAGGTTCGCGCATGTTGTCTCACTCACACTCGCCTCATCTCACCATTTGGTTCCTAAAAAATCTTTACTGGGCCGACTTCTGCACGAAGTTCAGACTTGCCAAGACAAATGGGCCGTACTGTATATATGACAAGCCAAAATGAGCCCAGAACGCTACGGTTCGACTACATGACAGACTGTGACGCCGCGGGCATGTTTTTGATTTTTTACCGACTTCAGAAAAAAGGAGGTTATCAATTCGACACGTATGTGTGTAATATTATTGGAATTGCATTATATTCACATAAGACAATCTATTAGGGCTTCCAAACAAATATACAAAATTTTATAGACGTATTATGTATGTTTGTCTACGCATGTCTACGTAACTATTAATCGGATCGTGACCGTTTTTTTTTTTTTGTATTGGCTTACATTTACTTCAACTTAGGGAACAGTGCAAGTTTCATCAAAATCGATTCAGGAATTGTCAGGATATGGATTAATATGTGTAAGTGTGACGGCCTGGCTTATTGATAAGAGCTACGGGTGTAATGTCAAAGAGAAAAATCTCAAAACCTTGGGTGCCAAAACTAAAAATTTTTTGACGTGTGGCGGTCAAAAGACTGTGATCAGACTGTGAACGTTTTTAAAATTACGAGAATTGCGCCTCTGATTTATGAACGTAAACGAAGCAAAAAGAGTATGTAAGGATCGTAGCAGGTGGCTCTCTGTAGCTTCTGCCTACCCTATGGAAAGAAAGCGCGAGATTGTGTCTTTATTTGGCACTAGCTGTGCATCGCGGTTTCAGCCGCGTAAATGTCGATCCCGTGGGAATATCGGGATAAAAAGTAGCCTATTTATTAGTCCAGGGTATCAGCTACCTCCATACAAAATTTTATCATAATTGGTCCAGCCGTTTGAGCCTGAAGAAGTAACAAACATTTAAACACACACACACACACAAACTTTCGCCTTTATAATATCAGTGTGATGTGATTAGACCGCAATTACCATGAATGGTCAAATGGAGTATAAATCACTCTTGAACTTGATAGATTGGGAGTTCTTGGATAAAAGAATGAAAAAATGTACGGTAATAAATAATAGATTATTAGGTAATCCATTCAGGTAGATGGGAGCTTCTCCGTTGCCATAAATTTACAAATATCTGGCTGATCATTCCATTTAAATTCTGTTTCATGTTTCCGGTAGATTGTTTGTTTATTTATTTATCCATTTATTTCAGGCATCAAGGCCCATATAAACACATACAATAGAATATTAATATGAATTAAAAATACTATAAATACATACATTATAATGACACTAACGAAGTGTCTGCGTCGTGTTTCGCTGACTGGTGTCATGTAGCCGGCCACGAAACCGGCGGTACACAACATCCTTCGGCTAGAACTCTTCCTTGAGGAACTTCTCGAGATGCTGTGTCGGAACACGCACCACGAACGTCTTAAAGTTCGTGTTGCGACGCGACTCCAACTTCTCGACCAACCTTCGTGGAGTGGTGATTCACCAATTTTGAAAAAAATTGGTATGGACGTAGCTGACACCCTGGATTAATATATAGGCTACTTTTTATCCCGATATTCCCACGGAATCGAAACTTATGCGTGTGAAACCCCGGGGCGCAGCAAGTTACTAATAAAGGTTAGACTAACAAGAAGCTTGGCATTGTTAGAATTATTTTCTGTATACGAAGTCTAGGACTAGCCAAGATTGAAACATTATTTCTTGCGTATATTATGTTTTTAGACGCCGCGTCGGCTAAGATTAATTATTTTCTAAATATATTCTTTTAAACAGTGAAGACATATTGTTTTCAGTATTGTTTCAGTTTGTAAAATGTTTTAAATAGGTAATTATTATAATAAACTGTGCCCCTTGAAGAAAATAAATAAAATAGACTTTCAAACTCAGTCTCGGAGCTAGATGGTTAAGACAAGATCAATTATTATCGTAACAGGTCGTGCCATTACGAGAGAAGAATATATTTTTCTTTATACTTTACAGATTCTAGTTTAGGTACTGTAGAGGCTTTATGTGTAGCCCTACATTTAGTAAGACAGGCTGGTCATAATTGTATCGATGTTCCATTCGAAGATTCAAACGAGTGTCAGATAATTTAATATGTTGTTTTTGGTTCAATAGATAGGATTCAAAGACTACAATATAATGCGGTGTAATAATAACCTTGAAGCAGTAAAGTTCTCTTTTAAAAATATATTAGCTCAAAGTCTACGGTCTACCACCACTATGTAATACTACCACTATGTAAAGGGTGCATTGAAAGAAAGAAAGAAAAAGTATTTATTGCATTGAATGTCTAATAAAGAAAGAGTGTTGTAGTGGTGGCCCAGTGGTAATGGCCCCGACTTACGAGTTTACAGGTCGTGGGTTCGATCCCAAGCAGGCACTTTATTTTGTGTAAATAATTTCATCACCACTGCTCTCAAAACGGTGAAGGAAAACATCGTGAGGAAACCGGCATGTCCTAGAACTAAAAATTAGAAGACATGTGACATCTACCAACCCGCACTGGGCCCGCGTGGTGGATTACGGCACACTCTGTCTCACAGACAGGAGGCTTGTGTCCCAGCAGTGGGAACATTAAAGGCTGATTATGATGATTATGAATTAAATTCTTGAGCTACAAGAAAAACTTCCGCAAAAAAAAATATTATCACAGCTCTCTAAAATAGAAAACCATCGAAACATCGGAATTTTAGAAACAAACTAAGCAAGGACATCAATCAATCAACTCAACCTATCGCAGTCCACTGCTGGACATAGGCCTCTCCCAGACTGCACCATAGCACACTGTCCCCCGCCTTCCGCATCCAGTCTACCCCAGCCAACTTCTTTAGATCGTTCGTGCATCTAGCTGGGGGGCGTCCCACACTACGCTTACCGATATGCGATCTCCACTCCAGGACTCGTCTGCTCCACCGGCCATCGGTCCTTCGACAGACATGGCCAGCCCACTGCCGCTTCAGTTTGCTTACTCTGCAAGCTTTGTCGGTAACTCCGGTTATTTCCGAATAATGTGATTCCTGATTTTATCCTTCAAAGAGACTCCGAGCATACCTCGCAAGCATAGCTAGCAAGGACATAAAAACCGGCATTTGCCGACAAAAACCGCGGGCATCACTAGTTTAAATATGAAGTAAAATGTAGTGCGGACGATTCCGCACTTGGACGCATGCCAACGCCTCTTCCGCTCTGATCGACGAATAAAAGCGATAACGACGGAGTACAAGAGACACGATCATGATATAACACTAGATTCCATTTTGAAATTTGCTTGATAAATGTGCTTGAGAGTGTCCGTGGAGTTTCTTATCCGTTCCTCTCCAGTACCCACTAGCTTTGGAATGGGCAACTAGCTTCATCTTTCTGACTGACCGACCCCTTGACAATTCAAAAGTGTCTGTAATTGGTTTGTTTGAAATAAATGCTTTGAGTTCATGTTGTTAATGTTCTTTATCATACGTCACGTTTTTGATGCAGAACAAAAAAAAATATAGAAAAATGTTGAGTCGATCAATTGTAAAACTGTACGCCTATAATCAAGTTTAGGGGCGTATTGTTAAAAGGCTAGGTAGATTGAGCGACCTAGCAACTATAATCTAACCTAACAGATCAATGCGGTATAGCCCAAATCATAAGGTTTACTATGCCTTGAAAGAAAGGTTAAGACCCAGATTGCCATACATCATCATCTGCCTAGCCTTTTCCCAACTATGTTGGGGTCGACTTCCAATCTAACCGGATGCAGCTGAATACCAGTATTTTATATGGAGTGACTGCCTATCTGACCTCCACAACCCAGTTACTGGGTAATACGATACCCCTTGGGAAGACTGGTTGTCAGAGTTTCGGGCTTCTGACTACCCGTAACGACTGTCAAAGCTCCACGAATGACAGCCGGGACCAACGGCTTAACGTGCTTTAAAAATCACGACTAAATTCTCAATCTCAAAATTCTGATTACCATTTAAAATCGCTACCAAGGCCTATTTCTAAGTAATATCTTAGTTATCGCAATTATCCACTTATCTGCAGCTTTTGTACTAATCTTTGCATTTTACATGACAGGTTTCCAACTAATGGCTTGAAAGTTGCCAATATAGAAAAGATAAATTGCCCCATAAATTGTCGGGAACATCGATGGTGTTGCCAGTTTACCTTTTATGGGGAAAATTACAAGATATTTTTTGCTGATAGAGCAACAGTGTTCAACAAGACATACTTCTTGCTCATCAGTAAATTAGGCCATCCTTTTTTAAGAATTTTTCAAATTCCATATGACTGTGTATTTGGCACTGACCTCTATAATACAGCGTACTTGTATTATAGAGGTCAGTGGTATTTGGACTCTTTTTAACCGACTTAAAACCTCCTGTTTGTTACCTCAGTACGCCGTCATTTATAAACCGATTTGGAAAATTCTTTTTTTATCGTATGCTTTCTCTTTATCTTTAAAATGTTCGTCCAAAGGCGAACACTGTATGTACGAGTATATTCGAATTTCAGGAAATTTATTGCCGGTATAACAAAATTTTATTCTGTTGCAAAAAGAGATCTGGAAAATAAATGGGTTACCATTAATATCTCACTACAGTACTGAAATAATCATAGCTACATCGCAAGTTAAAAGTAGCGCACTAAAAAAAAGTAATTTAAAAAATAAAAAAACCCGACTGCGAAACTGAAAAGCTACAAACAAGCCCATTTTAAATTAAATAAAAGTTGGAAGCAGGCGGGACCCATATCTTTATCATTATATTTTCAAATTCAAATGGGTCCCGCCCGCTTCCAACTTTTATTTAATTTAAAATGGGCTTGTTTGTAGCTTTTCAGTTTCGCAGTCGGGTTTTTTTATTTTTTAAATTACTTTTTTTATTTCCAGCTTTTTAGTTTACAAATGTGAAAGATTTCGCAAACGATTTAGTTCTTGGTACGTGTTTTTTACGATTTGTCACTTCGAATTACTTTTAACCATATAAAGTATATATATTTTTGTAATCACCTTTTAAAACCCTTTATTTTGATACCCCACTCGATAGGTTTCGAGAAAAAAAATTTTTTTTTTGAAAACATATTGCGCCAAAAATCGGCCATTTTAATTTTTTTTTCAATTTTAATATACCCAGTGTCACTCTCACAATTAAGACGAATCTAACGGCACCTCTCAAGCTGAAATCGATCAAGCCGTTTAGGCTGCAGAGCGTGCCAAAGAAATATACATACATACATACATACATACATACATACATACATACATACATACATACATACACTCGAAAAACATAACCCTCCTTCTGACGCAGTCGGGTAAAAAAATAAAGAATTCCCCCACTTCATAACATTATTTACCTCATAAATAATAACTTAAAAAAAAACATAAAACTATTTCTGCCGTCGCCATTTGAGTATTACGAAAGCGTAATAACCGAGACGGCACGGATTGGTACGAACGAATTACGCGCCAGTTAGAAAAATGTCAGCCCCATAATAATTTACATGTTTACGATTTTATTATTTGTGTTTTCTCCAGTACTAACCCCACAAGATCTAGATCAAGTTCAACTGTATCATCATAGATTTTTGTTGTTTTATCTTTTAATTTAAAATAATGCACACTTGCTTTTCCAATTCACTTTTGACATTGGCCGAATAGTCGACATCGGCTTTACTTGCCATAATTAAAAATAGAATAGAATATTTGTTTTTTCTTTGCACGGCTGTCGTGTGCAAAAAGTATTCCTTATTTAAATGAGAATGAAAATGAACACTAAAATGATAAGACTTCTTCATCTTCTTCTCTTCATGTCGATGGTACTTTGTTTTTATATTATTTGAGCCAGGCAGCCAGATCTAATCTAATCTAATCTAACTAGCCTGTACTGTCCCACTGCAGGGCAAAGGCCTCCCTCTCCCTTTTCCACACAATTCTGTCTTTAGCTAGTGCCGGCCAGTCCTTACGGTAGGAGTCAAGCTCGTCCCGCCATCTTCGTCTTGGCCTGCCACGATGGCGTCGTGCGTTTAGTGGGACCCAATCGGTGGTTCTCTTAGCCCAATTGTCATCTGACATGCGAGAAACATGTCCGGCCCAGTCCCACTTAAGTTTAGCGGCTTTTTGGGTAACGTCTGTTATCTTAGTTTTGGCGCGCAGTATTGTGTTCCTTATACGGTCAGAAATTCGAACCCCCAGGATACTGCGCTCCATGGCTCGCTGGCAAATTTAAAAAAAATTGTTGATTGTGGCATCAGTGGCATTCTTTGGGTCTTCTTTAGTGCAACTATACGGTCACTTAGGACACTCCAGCAAAAGAAACCTGTAGTGCTATTCTGTAAAAAGTCACCATGAACTTGTGTGAAGTGAACTTAAAGCTCTCCGAAACTGTCAAATTTTCCCAAACAACTTTGAACCTTAAGCTTTAGTGATAAATTTGAAAATCTATTAAAGAAATTTGACAGATTTTAGTAGCTTGATGTGCTGGCGTCTGTACCTACCGCACTCGCACTGGGTGTTAGATGGGTCCGACAGCATGGTCCAACATAAAGCGAAAGTTAAAAGCACCCACAAAATACTCTCAAACTAATGTAATTCGACTTTGATCGAACTTCCTAACTATCCAAGGTCAAACAAAACGAGAGAAACAGAGAATCTTACGTAAATCGTGAAGAATTATCAATTGCTTCAATATAATTCGTCGCCCGTATGTTTTGAAGATCAAAGGAAATCATTAAATAATGCTTAGGCGTGCTACTTCCTCTAATTCCAATTTTTTACGTAGATCCCAATCTTTTTTTGCGGAAGGCTTCTAAAAGAACAAAAGATCATCATCATCATCATCATTTCAGCCGAAAGACGTCCACTGCTGGACATAGGCCTCCCTCAATTTTGGGGGGGAGGTTTGCCATAATCGCCATGCTTGGCAGGCGGGTTGGCGATCGCAGTATGGTATGATGGTGTAATGCATAGAGAACGCTGCTGCCCATTCTCCGGTCTCCCTTAGTCGCCTTTTACGACACCCACGGGAAGTATGGGGTGGTGCTATTCTTTAAGTCTCCGGCACTACAAAGACACAAAAACAAAAGAACAAAAGATAAAAACTCTTTATTTGAGTAACACATACATACATACATACATCAAGTCAAGTCCTATGGGGTAGGCAGAAACTCCAGAACGCCCCTGGTACGATCCTCACACTCCTCATATTCCTTTTGCTTCCTTTACGTTCATACACTAGTCATACTGCGAATCGGTAAACGTAAGGTAAGACGCCCTCGGGCAAGGTGGAGCGACAATCTTCACAGGATGGCTGGTAGCAGCTGGATGAGAGTTACCGAAAATCGAGTTGAATGCCGTGCAATAGGAGAGGCCTACGTCCAGCAGTGGACTGCTGTAGACTGATGATGATCAGCCTATAATCCACGCGGAAATAGTTGACCGCGCCTTAGGTATGTGAGCGGTGGGACGGAGGGGAGGGGGCGCATTGCTCACTACGTGTGTTGCAACCCGCCGCCTCACCCCCGTCCCCATCTCAGCGGCCAACTAGTTCCGCGCGCGGACTATAGTCAGACACGCTCGCCGTTTGCGAGTACATACTACGCAAATGACCTTTTAGAGGAACGTCACCAATGAGGTCACTATAATGTCCTCCTGGTCTGTGTGGTGCCGGACTTAAAGAATACCACCACCCCTTACTTCCCGTGGGTGTCGTAAAAGGCGACTAAGGAACGTACCGGAGAATGGGCAGCAGCGTTCTCTATGTATTCCACCACCATACCATACTGCGATCACCAACCCGCCTGCCAAGCGTGGCGATTATGGCAAACCCTCCCAAAATTGGGGGAGGCCTATGTCCAGCAGTGGACGTCTATCGGCTGAAACGACGACGACGACGATGTCCTCCTCCACGGGCGTTTCCTCAAAACAAATAAATTATACTTTTTTTTTGTATTTGGCTTACCTACTAGCTCTCAGTCTAAGATACGTTTTTCTGTCCTCAATTGCACGTCTTTGATTCTGTGTTAGTTTGTGAAGTGTGTGTGTGTGAATTGGCGGAATGTGGGTTTGGTTTAGGGTTACACCTCTGCCTAACACCAGTTTGGGATACAGGCGTAGTAATGTTATGTTCTATTATGTTATAATAATATAAAAACAGTAAACCAAATAGCTACACAAAAATTTCCACATCCATCCGACACACATCAAAATATCTCCCCAACAAATATTCCAATTTGCAACACAGTACCTAGATCCGCCCTACATACCTACAAAATCCCTGAAATTCCGAGTACCATGCCGCTGGCAACTGAGAGCGAATCAATACGGTTGCTAGGTGTCCTGAACTTGCATATACCTATGTGTGTAAATATGCACACATGCACAAACTTTGATGAATGTTATGCGGCTCAATTATTCAGAGAACTGGGTTGCAGAGGATTCTGTATTTTATTATATTTTGTGTAGGGTTGTTGTTTGATTGGTAGGTATGGCTGTGATGCAATTATTTGGATGTAATCGTCATCACGCTGCCCTACAAAGGGTAGGCCATGTTATACTGTGTTGCACATCATTTTGTATCTTAGAGAGCGTAGCTGTTGAGTGTATGGTACACAAGGTTAAGCTTGGATGGGTGATCCACAGACCGTTCTTTATGATAGCCTTGTGCCTCGGGTAGCACGTGAAACCTTCAGTCCTGAATTCTTGGTTATCATTCAAATACTTACAGGAAAGCGAGTGTTGTTATTAACCGCATCTGTTAGCTTTCGCTGACCTGTCAAGATTGGGAAAGGTGCTCATAACAGGATGTAAGTCAATAAAACTGTATAAACAGCCTATAATGTTCCCACTGCTGGGACTCAGGCCTTCTCTCTTCGAGACGGAGTGGGCTGTAATCTACCACGCGGGCCCAGCCCAGCCCAGGGTTGGTAGATGTAACATGTCTTCGAATTTTTAGTTCTCGGTCATGCCGGTTTCCTCACGATGTTTCCCTTCACCATTTTGAGAGCAGTGGTACAGGGCAAAGTGCTTCGGTAACCCAGGTACCCTACGTCAGACGGTCAGTAACAACAAGGCGTTGCTGGCCTTCCTTGAGGAGCTGGGCTGTATCGAATAACCGATTTTCCCACCCGTACGCAAAATAACGCATAAATATACGCGCATTGACGTGGAGTTGCGGAAACCAGCCCGTATTACCTATCTATTGAGAATAGTGGCGATGATATAATTTACACAAAGTAAAGCGCCAGTCGGGGTTCGAAGCTACGACCTACAGCTCGTAACTCACGGCCGCTACTACTTAGCCACCACTACTCTCACAGAGTGCCATACAACGTGGCAATGCTGTCAGGGCACTTTTTCTGTTGACAGCGATGCGATATGAATTTATGATGCCTGATTATTTCCCCTCTTTTTAATATTCATGTACATATTATTATTGTTACTTTCAGTCTGTTAGCTCATCATCATCATCATATGCCTAGCCTTTTCCCAACTATGTTGGGGTCGGCTTCCACTCTAACCGGACGCAGGTGAATACCAGTATTTTACATGGAGCGACTGCCTATCCAACCTCCACAACCCAATTACTAGGTAAGACTGGTTGTCAGACTTTCGGGCTTCTGACGACCCGTAACGACTGTCAAAGATCCACGAATGACAGCTGGGATCAATGGCTTAATCTGTTAGCACATATATCATGCCAATATTATCTTGTTTTACCCCCTGTATCTGCAAGCTTAGTGTGGGACGCCCCCAAGCTAGATGGACGGACGACCTAAAGAAGGTGGCTGGGACGGGGTGGATGCGGAAGGCAGAAAACAAGGTGCTATGGAGGGGCCTATGTCCAGCAGTGGACTGCACTAAGCTGAGCTGATTTGATTGATTGATCTTCTTTACAGTAAAAGTATTATTTGATGAGCAATTAAATCATATTCTCTCCCTCGCGCCTCGGTGACTACAGCAAGCTACAGCTACCAGGGAATCATTATAAAGAGGAACATTTCTCTGGAAACGTCAATACTGCGTAGTTTACAGAGTTCTATTTAACAAGGGTACTTATATTACATTTATTCCAATAACTACGATTCCCTAGAGCAATGTTTATACCACTAGCCGGAAAATCTGATCGATACATTTCCTGGGATGTTCGGTGCAACGGTTCGTCGAAGTATCAATAGAATGAGTCCACAGTCGACTAAACTGTTTGGTTCGTGCGATTTATGTAGGTTGGGTGGTAACACCCTGTTCCAATTTGTTACAAGGGACGGTTGCATTTAGTAACAAAATGGACAGATAAATAGAATACTTACTATTATGTACAGTCAACAAAAGAGATAATTAGGCAGGATCGTCGGATATAGTTGAAGTTTAGTAAGAAACCGATGGATGTTGTCGACTGAAAGTTAATTTGATAAATGCGCTGTTTGTTTTCTATTAACCGCTTCTGTGCCGTAATTACAGACACAATTAAAAAGCCATTGTGTCTCGCGTAGATCTACGTTCCGGCAGACTAAGGGTTAATAGTATTTTTTCAGTATTTTCTCTCTGCTTACTTTAAAATATTTCTTATGATCAAAATCCTAAATGTCTAAATGTCTATCACGTCCTAAAATCCGCCGTAAATCTCTCAAAATGTTTTCGTTCACCTACGCCCTAACAGTACCTACACTATATAATAGTACCTACCTAACAGAGCAGCATCCAATCAAATCAGACCAATTTCTAGGAATGCATCGAAGTTTACCTACATAACCAAGAAACAAGAGACAAGCGGAGCGATCGCAGTCCGCCACTGACCTGATTCACCGATGAATCACACGTTTAGGCTGGCTGCTAACGAGAGTACCAGCTGTTATTGAGAGCAAAGATATTAAAAGCGCTGATTCTTATGAGCGTTTACGCCGTACGGCATTTCAAACAAACTTTCGAGCCCTTGTTTTTCGAAATTAACGAACCGATTTTTGATTGTGTTACGCGGGATACAAAGGTCTAAAAAGTTACTTTAGAACATTTTCGAAAAATAGTGTTACACCTAAATAAGACCGATTTTAAATTTTCCATAGAAGTGTTACAGCCAGATTAAACCGATTTTAAATTTTCCATGGAAACAGAAATTTCCAGTCACCTTTTTTTAAATAAGACATTTCGAAAAAGTTCTCTACTAACTTTTTAGACCTTTGTATGCTTATGCGTATGAATGAAGTTTCATTAAAATCGGTTCATTCATTGAAATGCCGTACGGCATAAACGCTCTTAAGTGTTGTCGGCACTAGTTTAGTGGTCAAAAGTGAAGTTCTTAGGTAGTTAGGTTGTTCATAATTCATATGGGGTGTCTTGTAGAAAACAATTGATTTGAGTGAGGAATCAAGTGAGTGGTGATAATGACCGTTTCAGAGAGGTATCAATCAATCGGTATTATATTTTCGTATGAAACGAAAGAAGCATGTTTAACAAAAACATTAACTAACATTCAGTAAATAGAATGACTGTCAAGGGAAAAATTGACATCAGCCGGTCGATTCTGTAAAAACCGTGAAAACTTAGGTGAAGTGAGCGTGGAGTGAGCTGTCAGTGTCATGCCACAAGCGGTGCTATTCTGTAAAAATCTCACCGTGAAAACTTAGGTGAAGTGAGTTTGTTTTTGTTAGGAATTGACACTGTTGACAGCTCACTCCACGCTCACTTCACCTAAGTTTTCACTGTGACATTTTTACACAATAATAGCACCGCTTGCGGCATGACACTGACAGCTCACTCCACGCTTACTTCACCTAAGTTTTCACGGTGAGATAGTTACAGAATCGCACTGCAGCACCTTAATTGCGTAACACACTATCAATCATAATCTGAATCATTTTGTAGAATATTGCTAATCGATTGTTTTATATATGTTTGAAAAATTTGTCTGCTCCTTAACGTAAATAACACTATGATTGTTGTTGCACTGTCAAAAGGTAAGTCATTTCTACTGATAGTCTTGTAATGATCGATAGTTTAGTTCTCGAGTCCAATACTAGATGGCGTTACTAGGTTCGCCGCAATAATTTTAAAGACATAATATTGGACAACGGCGGGCAAGTGACGGTAGCGGCAAAAATAAGAAAACGGGGGTGATGCCATGTCAATGTTGGAAGAGAGAAAATCTAACGGTTGCTCCGTAGTTATTTGCATAATTTCTGTAAAGTCATCATTATTCGGATATTAAGTACTATCTACAGAATAAACTTACGCATTTGCATAGTAGTTGGTGCAATATTGTGAATGTGTGTGCGAGTAATGGAAGTAACGGGGTAAGTGTTTGCGTCAATTTAACGAAGTGTAGCTTGGGTAATAGGAGATGTTTTGCAAGGCTGACTATTCTCAACTTGTCCTCAGCTTGCAGAAACGCCCTTACCGTTCAGTCATAAGTGATCCGGCTTCGATTGATTGATAAAGCTGCGTAGTCTTGATCCATCGCGAGATTGTGATCGACATATTCGCCACGGTGTACAAGAAGCCAGTTGGTCTCGAGGCATAGTGCCGGGTTCAAAACTACTTGTCCTGGGTTCGATCCCAGCCTAAGGATATTTTTGTTTTATTCTTATTTTGTTTTTTTTGCATACTGTGTTTTATTTATTTTGTTTTTTTTGTATACTTTGTTTTATTTTTATTTTGTTTTTTTTGCATATTTTATTTTATATTTTGTTTTTTGCATATTTTGTTTTACATTTTGTTACTTATTTTTATTTGTGTTTAGTAATTAAGGTGTTAGTAATTTAAAGCCATTAGCTGAGTATATTGGTTGAGACTACCTATGTTTTCTTTCTTTATTCAGTTTACTTGGAACCCCGGTCATTACAGTCTGTTACGTAATTACTCCGCACGTACTTACGCCTTTTGTATATGCCAATTTTTATGCACAACAAAAAGAGCTCTTGTGACGTACGCCTAAGTGGACTTTAGATTGCAAAACTAGCGTTGTGAAACTATAGTTTGACAACAGAAAACTTATTATCATTTTGAAGTCCGGCCAACTGAAGAACACTATTAATGCTGTTTACTAAACAAACTGTTTTAATATTAAAGACGAGTTATTCCACGAGTCATCATCCAATCCTCACACACAAACACACACTGAGCGATTAGCCCTGGTACAAGGCGGTTGCCAGTCAGCAAAACTGCTGAATAACTTCACTACATAAATTCCTCATGATGAAAAAAAAAACAAATAACACTTTGCCCAATCTACAGATCAAACCCAGGACCCCATGCCCAGTAGTCATCCAACAGCCAGCATGTAATGCACATAAAACAACTCTCAAATAAACACATGTTATGTTGAGCTTTGTCCTACCACGTTTACACGTGTCTACGTGTGGGCTACGTACTAATAAATGGTGTACCAAGTGTTGAGTATCGGAAATATGCTCCAACTAGTGAGGGGGCGAGGTAATTTCCTTAGCAACTGTTTTAGTTTGTTGGAAAGCGGCTGCCAAGTTAAGATCATTGCCAATGTCGACGTTATCAAAGTCATATATTGCCTATGTATCTGGACAGAATGGCTGATCGACAAATGGATTCAAGCCTTAAGAGGCTTTTTTGAAATGAATGGACCGATTTTAATAAAACTTCATACCTACGCATAAGCAGGATACAAAGATCTAAAAAGTTACTTAAGAACATTTTCGAAAAATAGTGTTACAGCCAAGTTAACTGATTTTAAATTTTCCATAGGAACAGAGATTTTCAGTTATCTTTTTTTTTTAAAAGACATTTCGAAAATGTTCTTATGTAACTTTTTAGACCTTTGTATCCTGCTTATGCGTATGAAGTTTCATTAAAATCGCTTCATTCATTTCGAAAAACAAGGGCTTGAAAGTTTGTATGAAATGCCGTACGGCGTAAACGCTTTTAATGGGAGATTATGCTGAAATTATTGAGATACCAATGTTCAGCACTATTGGTTTGGTCAAGCCCACCATACTTTTGCCATCCGCTGGAACTCGTGTAAGGCAAAATTTACAATTCTACATTAGCGTGCCGATCCCCGGAGAAATAATTCAATTATCGCGTAACCTTCATTACGTTCTTTTTTAGGGTTCCATGCCAAAATGGTAAAAACGGAACCCTTATGGTGAGACTCAGTCTGTCTGTCTGTCTGTCACAGCTGGATATCTCAAGAACTACATTAGTAGTTCTCATAGCATATCATTAGCTATCGACTTGTAATTTGGAATAGTTTTAGATGACGTTTGCCCAACTATTTTGCAAATAAGAAAGAAATAAAAACATAAGTATATTATGTATATTTTTTGCAACAAGGACTGAAAGCGGGTCTAAAAAATTCGAAGAAGTGGGGCTTATCGGGCATGTGGGGTATCATATGAAAGAGCGCAGATTGCACATTCTCAAACATTTTCTTTTTTTACGCCGCATAGTTTTCGATTTTTGATGAAAAATGTAAAAAATACCGTTCCCCCCCCTCTCCTTCGAAGTTTGTAAAGAGAAAAATCTAAAAATATTCTATGTGATAGAAGTTTATGTAAAGATTACAGGGAAAATAAAACGAAGTCTCTAAATAGCACACTTTTTCAGAAATTATCAACAATAGTTACAGTAGTTCCACTATCGGTCAAGAGATGGCGCTGACATAAAACTGCAATATTCTACACCGCAGTGCGCAGTGTTAACAATTTCTGATCAGTATAGCCCTCGCCGATGTAAATTTAAAAACATATGATGTTACAGAACCCTCGGTGCGCGAGTCCTACTCGCTCTTGTCCGGTTTTTTTTTTACTTAGCCTACTACACTGTCCTACTTTAGAGCAAAAGTCTCCCCCAAATCTTCCTAGGGAGACTTTTTTAGAGCCACTTCGATCCAAGCCTTGCAGTACGCGTGTAGGTCGTCTCGCCACCACTTCCTGGGTGAGACGACTTGCCTTCCTCCCGTTTTAAGAATTATATTCATAAAAAACCGGTCAAGTGCGAGTCGGACTCGAACACACAAAAGGTTCCGTACCACAAGGCAAAAAAAAAACGCCCAAAAAATCACGTTTGTTGTATGGGAGCCCCCCTAAATATTTATTTTTTTCTGTTTTTAATATTTGTTGTCAAAGCGGCAACAGAAAATCTGTGAAAATTTCAACTGCCTAGCTGTCACGGTTCATGAGATACAGCCTGGTGACAGACAGACAGACAGACAGTCTTAGTAATAGGGTCCCGTTTTTACCCTTTGGGTACGGAAGCCTACAAGGAATGATTTGGGAAGCCTATTCCCCTATTTTTTTATGAATAGTAATAGTAGGTAATCTTTCATCAACTTCATGATTGTTTTCTGATAGTATTTTAAGCCTTAACGCCCAACAAGCCCTTGACCCAAATTCCGAGTTTCCTACTACCTTTATAACGCTCCCAAGATGACAGGCGTCTCATACAATGTGTTTTATTATGTTTATCGTTAGCTACAGCTACATAATAGTACATAGCTGTAGATACTGCTGCCTCGATCTAATAATGGCGTGGAAGCGAAGGTACTGTGTACTCGGATCATCCAATCAAAGTTTTATGTCGTATACAAGATTCACAGCATATTTTGTTAGGTTCGGAACACACAGGGAAACTCAACTAGTTTCTGGTATCACACCAATATTATAAAGGCGAACGTTTGTGAGTGTGTGTGTGTTAAAATGTTTATTACTTCTTTACGTTCAAAGGGCTGGACCAATTTTGATAAAATTTGGTATGGAGATATCTGACACCCTAGATTAACATATAGGCTACTTTTTCTCCCAATATTCCCACAGGATCAAAACTTATGCGGGTGAAATCGCGGGGCACAGCTAGTATAATAATAATAATAATAAAGCTGCAGAGTTTGTTTGTTTGAAAGCGCTAATCTCTGGAACTACCAGTCGGATTTTTTTTTTTTTGCCATAGCGTAATTTAGCCTAGATAGCCTATTTAATGTCACGCTGGGACTATAAGGAGCCGAAAACGAAGTATAAATTAAAAAGAAAGAAATTTCCAAGCGGACGAAGTCGCGAGTAGAAGCTCATCATCTGCCTAGCCTTTTCCCAACTATGTTGGGGTCGGCTTCCAGTCTAACCGGATTCAGCTGAATACTAGTATTTTACATGGAGCGGCTGCCTATCTGACCTCCACAACCCAGTAACTGGGTAATACGATACCCCTTGGTAAGACTGGTTGTCAGACTCTCGGGCTTCTGACTACCCGTAGCGACTGTAAAAGATCCATAAATGACAGCCGGGACCAACGGCTTAACGTGCTTTCCGAGGCACGGAAGTCGAAGTCGCGAGTAGAAGCTAGTAGCATTATATTTGTAACAAAAAACTAGATTTAGTGATGAGCAAAAGTGGATTGACCGACTCTGCTTCTTCTTGTCAATGACACTAACTGACTTAATGACCGTTCAAAGAGACCTAAATGACCGTTCAAAGAGATGCAAAAGTCGTTTTTCTACTCAGCAACGGTAACACCATTTGCTGACGCAGAAATTAGATCCTCACGTGAACAAGTGACAAGGCATCCGGCCCAAGATGAAAGAACCAACAATCATTCATTATTTCATCACCACTGCTCTCAAAATGGTGAAGGAAATCATCGTGAGGAAACCGGCATGTTCTAGAAACAAAAATTCGAAGACTTGTGACATCCGCCAACCCGCACTGCGAGGTGGATTATGAGTAATTATGGCACACACATACACTCCTCTCAGAGAGAAGAGGCCTGTCACACAGCAGTGGCAACATAATAGGTTGATTATGATGATGTTATGATTCATTATCATATTTTCCACCCAAACAAAGTCACGGGCACATCTAGCAACACCATTAAACCAAACGAGGGATTCCCACTGGCTTTATGTGAACATGCACTTAGATCTCATAAAAACATTATTTTATGGTTAAGTTGTAAACACGTTAACGCTTGATCGAACTAACAACCTGTCGCGTCTAGTCTCAAGTGATTTTCTGACATTTTCCCGACATTTAGAGAGCACTCGTAGTCGGATCTCGAAGTGCACTTAAGACGTTATTCGAAATCTGGTATTACTGACAGCTTCTTTTATGAAAAGCATCTTTGATTTGAGGGTATTCGTGAAATGTTTTGAGTTCTAGACTCATCATCAGCGTCATCATTTCAGCCGAAAGACGTCCACTGATGGACATAGGCCTCCCCCAAGCACCTCCACTTCGAGCGGTTCTGTGCTTCTCGCATCAAACGGGTTCCTGCGGCCTTCACAAGGTCATCGGTCCACTTATGGGAGACCTTCCAACGCTATGTCTTCCGGTACGCGGTCGCCACTCCAGAACCTTTCGGCCCCATCGGCCATCTATTCTGCGAGCAAGGAGCCTTGCGCACTGCCACTTAAGTTTGGCAATTCTTCGGGCAACTTCGCTTACCTTGGTTCTCCTGCGGATCTCCTCATTTCTGATTCGATCACGCAGGGAAACTCCAAGCACAGCCCTCTCCGTTGCCCTTTGGGTGACTTTTAGGCTTTTAATAAAGCGCAATGTGAGCGACCACGACCAATCTTCTAGACTGTTTATAGAAAATTTAATCTGCACAACCCAGTAATTTGGTAAGACTGGTTGTCAGACTTTCGGGCTTCTAACGCTACTACCCGTAACGACTTTCCGAACTTTCCGTGCTTTCCGAAGACTTTCCGTGCTTTCCGAAGCACGGAGGGGTCTCGGTATGTAAAGATGATCACCCATCCACAGACCAACCGCGGCAAGCGTAGCTTAATATTAGATCGATTGACGTATGCGGCTGATATTATTTAGCCATGGGCCCCTCGAATTTATAATGAATAAGATGCTAAAAACTATAGATAACTAAACTCCCACTTACGTCTAAATGAAAACCCACACAAACACTGTATTTATAGCAGGTAAGTAATACAAGATCAATATCTCAATGTCATTCAATTGAAGATTTCAACAAACAATTACTGTTTGCCTATTCAGACTAAACGTTAGAAATTAATCATGTAAGTACTTATTATTGTTAGAACGGTGTAAACAATGCTGGAGATTTATCAATAGTGACTTGTTTGCGATTCTGTGTAGGAGTCTGAACGAAACCAAGAACTTTGAACTACGTGCGTCTTTCTGTCCTTAAGTTACGGTTTCCTAGAAAAAAAAATACATTTATTCAGCACAGACTAAAAGACACACATTACAACAGATACATACATCAGATACCAACAAATAAAAATCAAATAGAAAGTGTAAAGTCCGATGTAAAGAAATTTGCAGAAAATTGTGCCTTACGACTGTATCAAAAAGGCCCAGTTCAGCAAAAAATGCCAGACAAATAGTTCCTGACGCTGGTTTTCAACTGGACCTGATGTGTGAGGCGTAGAAGAACGGCGACCGCCACATGCGGCCGTAATGTCCAAGTTCAGAGAGTTCTATGTTAAGGGTTTGGTTTCCGCAATAAGTCCTTCAAGTGGACCATTGTGCGTGGGCCATGGCGGAGGTCGGTGGTTATTCCAACCTGCCCACCACCCTCCAGAAACTGATTAAATCTCATGGTCTGTTGAGAAAATCTGTGTAAGATCTGGGTGTCCCGAGGGTTTCTGACTTAATCTGGGTGACGCTAGTGCAATCAAAGAGCACATGCGTAATGGTTTCATCAGCCTCCATGCAAGCCCTGCAAAGGGGAGTGTCGGTTAAGCCAATTGTGTAGAAGTGTTAGCTCAGAGCTTTTTGGCACCTTAATGTCAAATACTAGTGAAAATGACAGATTTTCATGACGTTCGTTGTAAGCATGACGCTCTTCTAGAAAGCTTCTATAGCTTCATCCCAATTTATTTAGTGTCGGCGCAAGTAAGTTTTTTATTACTCTTCCATTTTTCTACCAAACTCTAATTGAGAGCGGTAAAGTTTAAGAATGAGAACTTTCATCATCTGCCTAGCCTTCTCCCAACTATGTTGGGGTCGGCTTCCAGTCTACCCGGATGCAGCTGAATACTAGTACATGGAGCGACTGCCTATCTGACCTCCACAAACCAGTTACTGGGTACTTCGATACCCCTTGATAAGACTGGTTGTCAGACTTTCGGGCTTCTGACGACCTGTAACGACTGTCAAAGATCCATGAATGACAGCCGGGACTAACGGCTTACCATGCTTTCTGAGGCACGGAGGGTTCTTGGTATGTGAAGATGGTCACCCATTCACGGATCAACCGCGGCAAGCGTAGCTTAATCGATGCTTAATCAGGTTAAAGTGCTCAAAGACTCGCTACAGCTTGCAGAAATTGAAGATAACATCAGTTTTAAAACATATTCCATTCAAGACTTTAAACCCTTACAGGAAGGCCTGAGGGAGTGCTAAAGGCAAAAGGTACATTAGGTTCCTAATGTCTGTTGATAAGAATATACGGCTATCCACAATGCGCTTCATTAAACTTTTATTGAGGCCCATTTATTACAAACCCTTTGGCGCTAATAAATTAGATGCCTCTCCTCCCTACAAAAAGAAATAAATGCACTGAAACCAACCCGCACTGGGCCCGCGTGGTGGATAACTGCCAACTCCCATGTCACAGAGCGGTCTGGCAGTGGAACATTATAGGCTAATTAGATAATGCTTATGCTTATAATTATGCACTGCTAAAGCAATGCAATTACATAAAACTAGTCTATTCCCAACTATGTTGGCGTCGGCTTTCAGTGTTACTGCATGCAACTGTCTACCAGTAGCGAAGGGTAAATTTTTGTAAGAGGTAAGCCGGAGTCTATCTTAAATATGATTATATTATTTGTCTATAGCAACTCGACTATTAGTCCAGTCGATCGTGGCAAGGCAAATAATATTTCCAACTACAAACCTGATTCTGCTAATCTAGCGAAAGATGCTCAAACGCAATGCTCACATTAATATAAATAAGTAGTTACTAAGAATAATTTTCATTTTTATATTTCCCCTCTTAATAAAATAAAAAATAAGTACTAAGTACATAATTGTGTACTGAACATTTAAGTATGTAATTGTTAGATAGTTAGATAGCACAGGGTGTCGTCAGTGAACAGTAGATCTTGAGTCTAACCAAGTTGGCCACCCCTGGTCTACAGAATTCTGACTGTGCCATTTTTCATAGGGAAGCCGGTACGAATCGAATAATGTATGGAACCTTCACCACTGCTGTCTACCAGTAATTTAAATGGAGCGACTGCCTATCTTACGCTCCACAACCCAGTCACTGGGTAGCAGGATTCCATTAGTAATAGACTTGATTGTCAGACTTACTGGTTTCTGACTGAGTTAAGACTTGCGAAGGTCAAAGAATTACATCTCCAAATTATGTAATGCTATTGCAAGAGCATAATCGAAACCCAAAAAGGTTTTGAAAAGGCAGGATCCAGAGAATGACACGTGCGACAAGGATGGTTTCATTAAGGTGGAGAAGCAGAAGAAGCCTCCTTCTCGGAACCAGTGCGGGACCGCGCTGTCGGGACCCAACATGCTGCTGCGTCCAGCAATCCCGACGACGCGTGTCCAGACTGCCCCACTCCACGAAGGTTGAGGAGATCGTGGAGTACATGCGTGTGAAGACCAGCTGGACTTTGAGGGTCGAGAAGTTGGAGTCGCGTCACAACACGAACTTCAAGTCGTTCGTGGCACGTGTTCCGACACATCATCTCGAGAAGTTCCTCAAGGAAGAGTTCTGGCCGAAGGGTGTTGTGTACCGCCGTTTTCGTGGCCGGCTACTTGACACCAGTCAGCGAAACACGACGCAGACACTTCGTGTGCTTTAGTTTGTTAAGTGTACTTAATTATAATGTTGTATGTATTTATGGTATTTTTAAGTTATTAATATTGTATTCTATGCGTTTTATATGCCTGAAATAAATAGATAAATACTGCTGGGACACAGGCCTCCTCTTGGTGGGAGTGGGCCGTAAACGATCACGCGAGCCCAGTCCGTGTTGGTAGATATGACTTGTCTTATTTTTTTTTGGTTCTAGGACATGCCCGTTTCCTCACGATGTCTTCCTTCACCGTTTAGAGAGCAGTGGTGATGAAATAATTTACACAAAGTAAAGCGCCTGTCTGGGTTCGAATCTACGACCTACAACTTGTCAAAGTAACGGCCGTTACCACTTGTCCATCACTATCCCTGTAATGCTTTTGAGTATCGGCTAAAACAAAACCTTATAAGTAACCATTTAAGTATCAAATTACACTGTCGATAGAAATAAAAAGGAGTACCCGCCTACGCCAAATTCTTCAGCATTGACCCAAGCAATAAATAATCGAGGAAAGTTCGAATCGTCTAAATAACAATTTAGAATATTCGGTCTATTTGTTTCTAGACTTGTTTTTATGAACTACTAGCTACACCCCGCGGTTTTACCCGCATAAGTTTCGATCCTGTTGGAATGTCGGGATAAAAAGTATACGTTAATCCAGGGTGTCAGCTATCTCCATACAAAATTTCATCAAAATTGATCCAGCCGTTTCAGCGTAAAGAAGTAACAAACATATAAACACACACACACTCACAAACTTTCACCTTTATAATATTTTTAGTGTGATTAACGATTAGAATCCCTAATCCCTGGAGCCATAGGCTATGAAAGACTTAAACTAAAAATATTTGAAAACTTATAGACACAAATTAAATTCCAACTGTTTATGATTGATTTATTGTTTGTTTATGTGCTTATTTTTTTGCTGTAACTATGGTATTTATTGGCAAATATATACAGTGTAGGCCGCCCTGAAGCTAGGTAAGCTAGGATTACCATTTAGAGGGTGGCATATTTAAATCTTGGAAAAATCCCGCAAGATGACCAGCCATGGTTTCGTTCTGATATCTTCTATAATGAAAGAAAGAAAGAAAGAAAAAGTATTTATTGCGACTCATACAGGAAGATCACAAACTAAACTAAATACATTAAAATAAAAAATAAAAACCAAGTTATATAAAAAAATAAAATGAAAATGAATACGAGGCCAAAAGGCTCCTATCTCAGCATGATGCTGCGACATTAAAAAAAAAAAATGTCCCAGCGCTGGTATTCTGATAGGGCCCGCTGTGATGAATGAGATTTTTTGGACTAGTCTATTTAAAAAAAAAGTTATTTATAAAAATCAAAAAACCCGACTGCGGTAAAAAACTTAAGTTAAAAGAAACTGAAAAGCTAAAAACAAGCCCATTTTAAATTAAATAAAAGTTGGAAGCAGGCGGGACCCACATCATTTTTATTGTATTTTCAAATTCAAATGGGTCCCGCCTGCTTCCAACTTTTATTTAATTTAAAATGGGCTTGTTTTTAGCTTTTCAGTTTCTTTTAACTTAAGTTTTTTACCGCAGTCGGGTTTTTTGATTTTTTTAAATAACTTTTTTTATTTCCAGCTTTTTAGTTTACAAAGTTGAAAGATTTCGCAGACGATTTAGTTCTTGGTAGGTGTTTTTTTGCGGTTTGTCACTTCGAATTGCTTTTAAGTATATATGTTGTATATATTTTTGTAATCACCTTTTAAAACCCTTTATTTTGATACCCCACTCGATAGGTTTTGAAAAAAAAAGTTAAAAAAAATATTTAATATGGCGTCCAGTAGTCGCCATATTGAATTTTCACAAACGTCATGTCTTTAGTGACACTCGCCGGACTAAGAGGAATCGATTAACGTGTGAATCATAAAAATCGGCCCAGGCGTTTGGTCTGTATAGTGCTTCAAAGGAACATATAAACATACATACATAGGCTGATGAACACATTACCACTCCTTTGCGTCGCGCAGTCGGGTAAAAAGCGGAAATTTGACAGAATCAAAAGTCATTTATTCAAATTAGGCTGAGAATCAGCACTTTTCGAACGTCAAAATTACATAAGACAGTCCCCCAAAACGCCCGCCCTTCACCACAGTTTCCTAGTGCTATTGCTTTTCCCCAGCAGAACAGCCGTCTGTTCAGTTAGAAAAATTTGCTCCTATACAATAGTACTTAGGTAGTAGATGCCATGGTCTTATATCGATCTATTATACAGGGTGAAATTGAAAACATGCGACAAATCGAAATGGGAGATTGTACTCATCATTATGAACAACTTGTACTATGGGACCAAACCTGAAATCGCGAAAACAAAATCAGCTGTTCCCTATGTTTATGTTCGTATAACTCGTCAAAACTTAGGGAACAGCTGATTTTTTTTTTTCGCGATTGTAGCTTTGATCCTTTAGTAAAAGTTGTTCATAATAATGAGTAAAATCTCCCATTTCAGTTTTGGGAGATATTAGGTACTCATTGTTATTCAGTTTGTCGCATGTATTCAATTTCAACCTGTATATATATCAATGCTTTATATTTTCTACAGGCGCCAGAACATCAAGCTACTACAATCTGTCAAAGGAGGATGGGCAAAAATGTATGGAATCTGGTACCCGAAAAACATGGCAACCAATAAAAATAATTTATATATAGTTTTAAAGGTCTAATTCTATAGAGCAATACTCGTCGAAAAAAATCAGCCGTTCCCTACTTTTATGTTCGTATAACTCGTCAAAATGTAGGGAACAGCAGATTTTTTTTTCACAATATCAGGTTTGGTCCCATAGTAAAAGTTGTTCATAATGATGAGTACAATGACCTTTTAAGAGGTTGTTAATGTTTTACCAATAACCCTGTATATCATCAAATTCACTACAGAACTCTCTTTTCCTCACATTTTCACTGCAAAAGATGTAAGTCCATACAAAATTTTGACAAAACAGCACACTTGCAAATTATCTACAGCTAAACACGTCATAATTAAAGAGCCGATCGATACTTAATATAACTACGTACATACACAGTCCGTTAGGATCTATATAAAGAAGCAGTACATAGTTTCTTGACCCAGTGATTCATCCGATGTATCGGTACAGCACCGCTGTTGATTTGAGTATATGATTGTTTTAAAAGTGTGTTGTTTAATTAGATGATTGTGTTTTGTTTAATCTTGAAGATATTAACGGGTGTAAAAACATACCCTGAACGAAAGCAAGAGGCCCATAATCTGACTGATATTTTTTTGTACTGGACCTTACCTAACTTAGCTTTTAATGTTCCGACTACTTATCCCAAAAAATTAAACCGACTTCAAAAAGAAATTAACTCAAAATTATGAAATAACTTTAATTTCGGAAGTCGGTGGCAAAAACCTAAAACTAACAAAAACTTTTTAGTGGGTCAGTTTGTAATTTATCTAAGTTACAATAGCCTAATGTCAACTGCTCATCACCAGGAGAACTGGAGCTGATTGAGAAGTTACCATCAGCTCCACTTCACCATACGAATTGTAACGAGCATAAATTGCTTAGCAACCATATTAAAGTAATCGAATCGCAACCTGTGAAATATTTGTCATTGAGTAGTTCCAATGGCCATCTGTGGTCTTTATCATCAGCTTCACTTTACCAAATGATGATTTCCAAGAGCAAATGCTCAAGTTACTTTAAAAAATACCCAAATCGCTATAGCTTTGTCTATAAAATTTGAGGGTTTCCCTCGATTTCCATGAGATCCTCTCATCAGATTCCAACTTGATTATAATGAGACCACCTTGAGAGTATACCCTTTCAAACAAAAAAAGAATTTTTGGAATCGGTCAAGCCGTCTTCGAGTAATCGGGGAACATACATAAAAAAAAAGGTTCCGACGAATTGAGAACCTCCTCCTTTTTGAAGTCGGTTAAAAATACATATCCAGAGACACTGACTTCCGAAACATCCATACATCCATCCTCACAAACTTTTGCGTTTATAATATTAGACCCACCATTGCATGCACCCATAAGCACAATGATTTGTGTGCGTTACGTTGCGCACTCCGTATTAAAAAGCGAATTTTCACATCAAAAATAAAAGTCGTTTCTCAGCAATTACTGTTTCAGCGCCTGACACTAAGTACTCCATACAAGTTTAGTTGTGATTCAAAACTTGCCTACTAAAATTCCGTTAATTTACGTCAGGCGCTGATCAATTTGACAGGACCAAACTAATATTTATATTTAGCCACGGACCCCTCCGTGTCGTCCTATGTCTTCATCCAACTGGTTATTGTTTTCTTACACTCATAACTTCTTACAAAACAACCGTGTTGATTGCATACTCGCGCGACGATCGCGTTGGTTAGGAGGCCTAAGAGTTTGAAATTTAAGTGTTCAGATACTACACTTTAAAACGATTACTGTTTTACGGACAAATACATTTTAACACCCTCATTAATCAAAACACAGTACACACCTAATAAAACCTATTTTCGCTAAGTTCACGGAATACCTAACTAGTGACGTCGTTATCATAAATTCTGGTTTTTAGTGTACGAACATTCTCAATCATTAGGTGGTGATGACGTAGTCGTCACTCCGACGTACTTTGTGCAACCAGTAAATAGAAAATGGTGAACTACGGAAGGTTGCGACTTGAAATGTAGAAAAAATTATGAAGAATATTTCGCACTTTTTATGGTGCGGTGTGGTGTTCTGGTGTTTTTTATTTTTTGGTATGTATTTCCATACATACCACATTGTACACAGTCTATTTGCGTAGTATCTATTATTCGTTAAAACAGGGCAGGGATTTTTCTTATTACCTATGAAACAATAAGCCAACTTTCCCGGGTCGGGCAAAATCTTATAGGGTTGTTTATCTGGAGTTTCGGTAGCAGCTCGCAGTCTGGATTTGTGCCCGGTCGATGGGAATAGCCCCCCCCCCTTCCCCCGCCCCTATTACATGGGACTTAAAGTCAAACGTAACTGGCGAAATAAACTCAACAATCCGTCTATTAAACGGTGAACGGTGGGATTAATCATGCCAATTTCCCTTTGATTTCCTTTTTGAAGACAGAGTTTTGCAATAAACTTTTACTTTTAGGAACACCATAATGATATGCTCTTGAGACACTAACCTACACTCGTTTTAAATTGCAAAACCCAAATTAATTAAAAACAAACGAAAGTGTCCGCTTTCTCCCAAAAATAAAGTCGTAAGGTTGGCGCCGATTTTATTACTTATGATTATTTTAACCATTTTCAAGTTCAATTACGTGTTCGTATAAAAAAATAACTGTATCTGTAAATAGTTGGTTCACTTGATTATCGAAATGCTCCAACATTTGAAGGACAAGGGATGAAAGATGCTACAACCAGCCCGCGCCACGTACAGTTCGCGTCAAATAACTTTGGCGCTCTAAAGCTAGGCTTTTCGCTAGCCGCGATGCGCGCGCGGCTAGCGAAAAGCCCATACTTCCCGTGGGTGTCGTAAAAGGCGACTAAGGCTAAGTTCAGATGAACGCGCGACGACGCGCGGTTGGCTCGGCGCGCGGTTTAAGATTGTAACCACAGATATAGATATACCTAGATAACGCAAGAGTAACTACTTCGCGTGCCAAAAATTGCACCAACTTATGATTACAAATCGTAAGCCGCCCCTTTCGCGCTCAGTCCTTTGTACCGCTGGCTGGGTAAGTGTGAGCGAGAGCGCGAGCTTGTGACGTCATAGTAGGTAGTCAAAAAAATGGCACGCTTGGTTTTCATACAGTTCGTTATCTAGGTATATCTATATCTGTGATTGTAACAAATCAATGTTGTTGTGTACATGACCGCGCGTCATCGCGCGAGCCCGCGCGCACCGCCATGCACCGCGCGCAAGATGTTGACCCGCGCGCCACCGCGCGGTGACGCGCGTGGTGAGTGATCCCAGGGAAGACGGTGGCACAGTGGTCACGTGCTGCCGTGCATAGCGAGGCTCAGATGAGGCCCCTTTACAGTCTCCCCAGGGATGTGCCTTTCAGGCGTTGCACGCGGAGGTTCCGGAATTGGTCTTTTAAGAGGAACTGCAACCACCCCTATGTGCTGATAGTGATCACCGGGGTGGTTTTAGTGAAGTAAAAATCCCACACTCCTCGACCTCCCTCCCCGGAGGTCACTGCCTTTTGAAGGTTTCACCCCGACAAAAAAAAAATGGTGTTACGGGTCGCTCGCACGCTCCGAGAAAAATTCTAGTTCTCCATCGACACGAATATACATGCACACCGTTAAAATTGAACTTGCGACCCTGCGTAAATAAAAAATCCGGTCTCCGCGACGGATACCCGCTACGGGGACCGTCGCGTTCCAACGGAGCCCACCCGCGTGTCCACGCGCATAGACACGCGACGGTTGCCCGTCGCGGGCGCCCGCTTAACGCAGTTTCAGGCCTAACACTCCTGTATCGACCTGTTCAGTTGACCCGCGCGGTTTGAGGCGGACGGACGCAAGGAGCGACGAAAAAAATGGAGGACGACATATCAATGGATTCACTAATAGACGAAATTGAGAAAAGAGATGCGATTTGGAATCTTAACTCGAAGGACTATTCAAATAGAATAATAAAAAGAAGGTCTTGGGAAGAATTAGTGTTAATTTTCTGTGACAAATCGATCTTCGTGTAGTCTTAGTGTGGGATATAAAGTCGCAAACAGGCTTAAAGAATGTCTTTGACTTAAAATAGGGTGCACCCAGTATCGTCTTTGCTTTCGACGGCGACGTCGCAATTTGCGGTATAAAACCCACAAGCAAATTGCCTCCTCCACGTCCATTCTCACTGAATGTTCACGCTAGACTGTCGTGCGCAAGCCGCCGCCATCTGAACAGGTGAATCGCGCGGCAGCGCGCGTCGTCGCCCGTTCATCTGAACTTAGCCTAAGGGAGACCGGAGAATGGGCAGCAGCGTTCTCTATGCTTTACACCATCATACCATACTGCGATCGCCAACCCGCCTGCCAAGCGTGGCGATTATGGCAAACCCCCCCCCCCAAATTGGGGGAGGCCTATGTCCAGCAGTGGACGTGTTTCGGCTAAAATGATAATGATGAACTACTGCGCAGTGATTTGTTGCCTACTTCAGAGCGGAAAAGTTATTTGACGCGAACTGTAGTAATATGAAGCATAAGCAGTCAATAATGTTCCCACTGCTGGGATACAGGCCTCCTCTTTAGGAGAGGAGTGGGCCATCCAACACACGGGCCCAATGTGTGTTAGTAGACAAATTCGAATTTTTGGTTCTAGGACATGCCGGTTTCCTCACGATGTTTTCCTTCACCGGTTTGAGAGCTGTGGTGATGAAATGATTTACACAAAGTAAAGCGCCTGCCTAGATTCGAAGCCACGACCTGCAACTCGTAAATAGGGGCCCTTACCACTGGGACACCACTGCTCCGTAATAAATTACTGATCAAAGTCAAAGTCAAAGCATTTATTTCAAATAGGCACAACGTCAAAAATTACAATAAAATAGATTTGATTCTAGTCGCCCATTCCAAAAGGTAGTTTTCGTATGGAGAAGAATGGGCAAAAAACTCCACCGTTACTTTTTTTAAATGTGTTACAATATTTTGCATACATTAATTATATAATATTATGTGAAGACGATCATTAATTTCATAGCTTTATCTATTTACTAATATGTCAAAATTTACTAATGGTTAAATAGCCACAATTTATTATAGGACATTATATTTTAGCGTGACATCATGCGACATTGTAAGCAACGGAAGTTAATTTTAGAAGCTTTGTGACACCGCACGAAATAGCAAAATCGTGAAGAATAATCAAATTAGGTGCCTACTCAAATAAAATAACTTTTCACATTAGGATATGGAACTGCAAATGACTGGAAATAGCAAGATTGCAGTGAACTATCGAGGCATAGTACTATTGGGTTGGTGGTCACAATGTCAGCAGATAAAGTAGGTATGATGAAGGCATGAGGTGCAGCTACCGGGAATGACTCAGAAAGATTTGACATGTCTGCATCAAAATAACCCAAACAAAAGAAAATGGGAGGAAATTTTTGCAAACTCAGGTGAAGTGTGCTTGAAGTGCTTCAATAGAGTTGTAGCGGTATCTACAACGCCACATGCGAACACCGCGTCATACTGTCGTCACGCAAAATCCTGCATCGCGCAAGCAGAGTTTACCGCGCAACTAACATAGATACAATGGCCCGACATGGATCATCGGGCAGTTGCCCGCCAGACACAACACCCGTCAGGTCGGAGGATCCTCCCTTTTCTTTAGAACTTTACACCCTGTAACTCATACGAACCTCTATAGAGACATTCCCTAGAACTAAGTGGAATGACAGATTAAGTGGTGAGCAGTGCAGCAAAAATTCGAAGACATGTGACATCTACCTACCAACCCACACTGGGCCTGCGTGGTGGATTATGGCCCACTCCCTCTCACCGAGAGGAGGCCTTTCTCCCAGTAGTGGGAACATTACAGGCTGATTTGTTATGTTATGTAAGTCGAATGACACCTCATTTCAATATCACTTCACCTAAGTTTTCACGCTGAGATTTTTCAGAATCAGTATTCCAATTAAAGAACAAGTGCAAGGACCAGCAATGAGGGAGTAAATACAAATAGAAATGTAATTATTTAAAAGACAGAGATGGAGAAATTGTTAATTGACTCAAAAATATTGGATTGCCGAATTTATGGATTGAAGGACCACCTCAAATGATTTTACACAGTTTACCATAAAACAACATAAAAGGTGATGAAAGTCAGGCTAATATCCTAACTAATATTATAAATGCGAAAGTAAGTTTGTTTGTTTGCTAAACGACTGAACCGGTCATCCTGAAATTTTGCATATACCATGCATATACGTTGTCAGGTGTACAGAAACGGACATAGTATGGGGTTCCTTTCATTCATCGAAAAAACTGTTGTTTCCGAAGAAAACAACAAAAACGTTATTATAATAATAGATGGCGCCACATGTCTTTCGTTTGATGATTGAATTATATTAGAAATCACGGGATCGAGATTTATGTGCGCAGCTATAATATTATAAATGCGAAAGCAAGTTTGTTTGTTTGTTACGTTTTCACGCTAAAACGGCTGAACGGATTTGGATTAAATTTGGCAAATGGGTAGATCATGACCTAGAGAAGGACATAGGCTATTTTTCATCCTGGATCGCAGACAAAATCGCGTCCAACAGCTAGTAAAAAATAAAATAGACCATCCAATATCGGATAATGCCACGATATTGTGTGAATCTTAAAAAACCACCTTAAAAAGTCAATATCTAGCGATTTTAATTTCGTTTCGCTGACGCCGTTCATCGAGGGCATGGATTCGGCGAAAATTTAATTTTCTCTTCGACACTAACGTCGTTAAGTGTTCCTGCATGACAGGAAGTTTGACGGTTGGCTGGTTTCCCTGTAAATTCTGTTATGAAGTCAACATCACTGGTATTTGGTTAGAGCATCATCGTAGAGTTTAGGTAAAGAAAGAAAATACTTTTATTTACGGTAATCATGACGCAGAGAACAAACACAACAAAAAACAACAATTTGGCGGAAACTACACGTCATATCCACGCAAAACGGTCATCGCTCAGACAGAGCTTTAGCGCGTTGACGTGATGACGTCAACTGGTGCAGTATACGATGAGATATAAATAAAAAATGTAATTATTAAACAATACCTAGTTCTGAATATATAGACAGATATGCATAATATTTATAGAATGCTAACATTAAAGTTACATAAAAGTAAAGCTATAGTAACTTCAGTAACGAGAATTTTATCATCATAATGTGAACAAGAAGGTGATGTTAATGACTGATTTGCCAACGGACAGCGGCGGCCTTAGGGGGTGGCGAACAGGGCAATCGCCCGGGGCCTCGCTCTTGCAGGGGCCTTGCGCAACAGCCCAAGCAAGTCTAAGGAAAAACCACAAACATCAATTATCATCTCTGTATTTGTTAATTTTGTAAATCTTTCAATGTAAAATATTCTAAAACTCTAATTTTATTTATTTGTATAACTTTAACATTTCTCGTCAAACATGACAAATACCTAAACCAAACAACCAGACCTACCTTCGCATCACATACTTTTCACGAAGGACAAAGGGCCTCGCAAAGACCTGCCGCCCGGAGCCTCGCAATGGGTAAGGCCGCCGCTGCCAACGGACAATGGAGCGCATCATAATAGCATACCTACAGATTAAGTTAGAAACACCACGCTGCGCTCCATAACTCAAGTAGCGGATATTGGAGATAAACCAGCCAGGCTGAAGTGGGAGTGGACCGGACACGTCTCCTCCATCGACCACCATCTTTACAGTCACCGGTGCCACTTTTAGGCTTTTTCATATACAATATATATATAGTACTCAATCCTTATTCTGTTCATTCACACCAAAATTCACATACCAAAAGTATTATCTTTTCCCTAATCTTTCGAGTTAGTTTGACCCACTAGAGTTAGTTTCATTAGAGTCAGTTTTTAGTTAGTTTCATACACTAGGTTTGAAAGCTTAATTATTAAAAACATATCATTTATTTTCTACATTAAAAGCGTAGTCAGAACTAAGCTTCAGTTAACTTCAGTATTAGTAGTTTCTAGTTTCCAAACTAGAATTTCCATTACATTTCGACGTTATGTAATGTTTGTTGAGTAAATAGAGAACCAAATATGTTCACTAACGAAGTCGCAACGAAACAGATAATAAAAAAGTGCAAGTTGGACTCGCACACGAAGGGTTCCGTACCACAGTACAATATTTAACACTATATTTTTTAATACCTATTAAGAAAAAGCACTTGAGGACCTCCGTTAATGTTTGCCTTTATTTTATTTTTATTATTTGTTGTCATAGCGGCCATAGTAGTAAACAAGCTGTTATTAATGTCAATTTCAAGTGTCTACCTGTCACGGTTCAACCCTGTGACAGACAGATGGACGAACGAACGGAACGGAGGCGGAGTTTCAGTAATATTGTCCCGTTGGCACCCTTTGGCTACAGAACCCTTATAAAACAACTGCACATTGCGCGAATGAAAAGGAAAGTAAAAATATAGTGTGAAATGGATAGCTGCAGCGACTGCAGCGCCAATTTTTCACTATTTCGTTTTATTCATTTTTATGTTGCGAATGCATGACAAAGGACAGCACAAGGCTTTAATGTTCCTAATGGAGAGACGAAATTCTACATAGTTATTTCCTTTCACAAATTCCTTAAAAAGTAGAAAAGAATTTAAAAATATAATCTTAACAAACATTTTAGAATAAAAATCATAAAGGGTAGTCAAAACTTCTGTGTCGAGAGCACCTCTGTGCTCCAATCTGTATCTCAAGAAAAACTCAAAGAACAGAAGAGAAGTACACGGACACGGCAAAGTTTCCAGTTATTCAATTTCAATTTTTATATAATCTTTACTCATAAACGTACTAGCGACCCGCCCCTGGTTTCTACTCCGAAGTCCGTCAACGAAGATACGGACCCGTACGAAAGTAGTGGATCCGCCAAATCAAGTGACAAATTCAATTTATAGAACGGGCAAAAACACATCGCGAGTAGAGATAGCTGGGGGCCTAAAAAGGCCACTTTGGACACTCATAAAAGGATAACATTATGAATCGTAATATGGCGAAGACAGTCCGTGTTTTTCTTTTTTTCGCTGCACTACGTAGGTATAATCAAAGAGATTGGGATTGGATTTGGATCGGATTGATTGGTATTTTAGCAAAGAATATATAAAATATAAAAAATACTGAAAAATGCTTCACTAATGGGATTCAATACGATTAACTTAACGGTTAACTGTCCATTATGTTATCCTTTTCTGATTCTGCCAAAGTGGTCTTTTTAGGCCCCCTGCTGTCAAATCGTGTTGTCATTCATTCTTAGTTCAGGCTTCGGACCAATCTTATATCCGTAGGTTATACGTATTAGGGAACTTCGGTCATAACTACGGGTTTCGTTCTTTGGGAGTAGACCCCCTGCTTGTACTGATGTGGGGACAAATCAAAACATCGAAATTTCTGTTCTATATCAAAAGTTATATATGCATGTAATTATAGACCAACATAGATCCATCCTAAATAAATCTAAATGATGGTAAAATGAAAACTGCATCAAAATCCATTGTGTTGTTTAGATGATAAATGGAAGTTACGCTGCCAGCCAAAACATTTCCACAGCTGTAATTCCTGTAATCCAGGATCTACGGTAATGACCAAGCAATCGCTTGGCGTCTCCCAAGATACGCCAAATCATCTTCAAACCTAAACCGATGATATGAGCATGTATAAGTATCCTACTGATTCATCCATTGCAAATACATTGGATGCATTTGCTGTCAAAATTCCTTTCCAAATTACCCATGTTTTTGACGTTTGTTATAAACATTTCAGTATCACGAGGATTGTATTTTGATCTTTAATACCCCCGTGTTTAGATTTGGTGGTAAGGTGTTGCTTGGGTTTGATTTGAATGCTATCACCAATTTCTCGTCTGCTTAAGTTGGGAGATAAAAGTAGGATGTTATGGAAGGTTTTGTTACTTTTGTACCTATAGCGATATATTGATGTGATAAAGGTGTTAACATAGGTATAATTTAAAGTGTAATTAAGTAATAATTTTTCTCTAAAATAGTGCTCACACAAAACACTATATTCTGTTGTCGAGCATAATTATTACGTAGATACAGAGCGTTTGTGTTGTTTCAAAACAGTTTTTCAGTGCATCTTGATAACATCGCTATGAATAGTCTGTCTAAAGACAGTCTTGGCTCAAGTCTGCTTACAGCCTAAGACCATCACAACAATTAAAGACGAAAACACGTAAGATATCTTGACGTCTCGAATTGGGGCTGGCCAATATTCCGGGCGCACATTTGTGCATACGTCCTTTACGATTAATCTCGAGTTTAGTGACAGTGATTTAAAATAAACACGATTGCCCTTACGATTTTTAATGCCCCTGGAACAGCTGTTGCATGATTCACGTGACATTGGCCCGAGGAACGCCGGGGAACACGAATATATTATATTTAAGTACAACACGACCATGAATATGATCGCGGATTAACAAAAACTGCAACCGAAATCGTATATTCCGCTAGCATTCGTTTGCATAACTGACAAAAATCTCAGTGTATAAACTCAAATAAACTTTGGCAATAACACAAGATCGTTTGTTCTTAAGCTATTTTCTGCTGAGATAAACATCATAACAGAATTTGCAGTGTTTCACTTTGTTGCTCTTTTTGCGGATGTAATCGGGGTCAATAGCAACTACAAAGGAAGTTTTGAAAGTACTCACATTGTGCTGATGTAGCGTCAGGACTACGTTGTCGAAGGTTGATGAGTTCGAGAGAGCCTCGGAGCTGCCTTTGAGCAACTCGGCCAGCAAGTCAGCTCCAGGCTTCACTCCAACCAGCTTAGAAGGCGATGATGTTGCCCTCACATGGGTAGGACCACGACCAGTAGCCCGTGGTGACGTCATAGCCCCAACACTGGTTTTGCGACAAGGTACTGTTGCGTCTGACAAACTCCTTCTGCCCACTTCTACTGACCGACTACACGGTGCCTCTAAATTTTTACCGTACGGCGCTCTAGTAAAGTGATGTCGTCTTGCTTCTACATCCGAAGTATCTGATGGACTAAATGGTGAAGGCGAAGCTGTTCTGTCTCTGGAACACGTGTCACTGTCGGCTTCAGAAGGCGAGTCGCCATATTTCCGTCTCGCTCGGAACGAGTCATCATCTCTCTCATCCGAGCTTTGTTGATAAAACCTTGCTCGCCTCGCTTTTAACTCTTCAGACCTCGGCCACATTGGTGCTACTCCTTCACATGGACTTGGCGGTCCGTTATTGCAAGAGTCGTCTGATTTGTCACCGAGTAACGATGAAGTCCGCGTTTCAGCTGACAAACGCATATCTTGTAGTGATGCCTCACTGCTCTCACGTTTACAGCCGTTTACTGAAGGTGGGCCTTCTTCTTCGCCTCCATCGTCGCTTGGCGTTGTAATGTATATTCCTTTCCTTCTTCTAGTTTTGTCAAGCGGCCTACGTCTTTCTCTAGCACCAATAGGGGCAGGTGTGCAAGGATTCTGTACCGCAGCCAGTAGGTGGGCAACCTGTTCACTTGTTATGGTTTCATCCTCCTTGTCGCGATCCAACGACCCATCGGACGCGGCGTCCGACCGATGCGGCTCCTCGAGCGGTAACTCCTTCGACCACTGTTTCACTATACACTCATACACAGGCACAGGGATTAGATTTTCTTCAGGGCACTCCTCTATCGTACTGGGAAAATTCGTACAATCACAGTCCACGTTAGCACACGCGTTCGTAGGGGGTTCAGGGAGGGGAGGAAAAGCAAAAGGCTGGGGTTCTAGCGGCGATGTACCTTCACTGTGAGCTTGTGCACTGTCGGCTTGTGAGCCGTCACTTTCTTCGCGGAGTTCGTGTAAAACGCGCGGTGCCATCAAAGCTGGCAGACTACCGCCAGCTTCGGCTGGGCCCTCCTCCCGCACAGGAGGGATGCGACGCGGCAGCGGATGCGTCAACGAGCGAGTACCCAGCTGCTTGTGTGAAGTGTCTGGCGGTGGGGACCTTGGCGCTGGCGACGCGTGCGCAAGCAACCCCTCGTCAGAACCTACCGCGGAGTCAACCGACGCCACTGACCCGCCCTCCGTCGTGTTTTCATCGGTTGCTAGGCTTACGGTCTCGGCATCGCGACGCTTTGCACTCGCGCACTCAGACACAGTTTTTGCGGGGCGCTTCCCGAAATCAAAAATCGATGGATTCCTCGGACCGCGATAATATTTATCCTGTGCGAAATCACCTTGTGAGAACGACGCGCTACGGTACGGTATAGTTTTTTGGGCGTAAGATCCGACGATAGAGCGAGGCTCTACGCGGACGAGGGTGATGTTGTCGGTGTCGAAGTCATCATACCGGTCCACGGAGACGCCACGCGGTGGGCTGTGTCGGTGCCGAGAGCGGGGCGGCGGCACCGGAGGCAGCACCGGGGCTGAGTGCGGCGGCGGCGGCGGCGGAGGCGGGGGGGGCGTGGGATGCGAGCGCGGGAGGAGGCGCTCGGTGAGGGCCTGCAGGCGCTGCTGGCGCGAGGGCCGCTCGTCGCGCGCGCCGCGGCCCAGCCGGCGTTGGATTCGATCCAGCGTGCGTCGATCGGGCTTGGCGCGGCCGAGGCACGCCGCCACCGCCTCCTCAGAGCAGCAGCGGCAGGGGCAGGACCGCGGCGGCGGTGCGCGGCGGACAGCGTACCGCACCGCGCCCAGCGTCACGTACGGGGACCTGCGCACACGACGCCGATATAATTTTAGATGCGAGAACGACCGCGCGCGCGACTCGCCGAAAAGCTTGGCGGCAAGTGCGACCGATTTAGAGTGCGCGAGCTTCCCCGCGACTCGCCGCTGAATTCCGGGAGGATTCCCCGCGACCCACTCCGCCACGGTTCAACAGTTATAACGGAGCAGATGACTCGTGTCTGAAGACGTGTGGCTTTGAAGCGAACAACGCTTGGTGTAATTGACAGTTGCGCGTTAAAAGATCCACATACTAACGATGTAGTGCAAAGGCAAACATTAGTAAGCGTCTGGGTAAGAGCAGGTGTCGGACAGACAGACGGAAGACGCGCGCACTATAAATAGTCGAACGTTGGCGATTTGGCGACATAGCGACCTCGTAGCAATGTTTACAATTTTCTTGGTTGGTTGCTGTGGGTGATGTTTCGAAATATTCCAGCCAACACCGTTACTTTTTCTTCCCCAAAACCACCCCACTACTCAACAAACAATCCACTTTACAATCCCTGACATTTTTATAACAAAAATATATCTTTTATCTTATACCTGGAGTATTCTCTTCGTCTCCTGGCGCCATCTGTGGGCTCGCTAGTGCGCGCGTCTGACGCCATGGGCGGTCACGTGACCCCGCGCATACTGCGCCTGCGTCACTCGCTCTGCAACAATAATAACATGTAGCTTAGTATGGTGGATGTACTGGACTTTGGTTGGTGATAAAATTGTGTTTATATTGTGCTGACAACGAGTGTCTTTTAGGCAATTGACTGTAAAGTTCCTAGATTTTTACTGAGCCAATGATCTAACCACTTTTAAGCATAGTTACTAGCACTAGTGCATTGGTCTTTCGTGCAAAGTACCTTTTACATCTATAAATACCTATTGCAGATGGAGATGACGGGATGAACTGGACTCCTATATTAAAAGGATGGATGTAAAAGGAACTCTCTTGCAACACACAAAGGAACACTCTTGGAATTTTTCAGTCAAATCACAATGCCAGATAATCCAGAATCGAAATAATATCGTTATGCAATTAGAATTTTTATCTTGTCAGGAATCAAGTCGAAAATCGCAGAAGCCTTGCTGAAGCCTCTGCGACAACTGAGCCGTCACTACGGTTACCGCAGTTTGCAAACTGTCATTAGTTGCCGGTTGTAAACTGCACCCTAAGGGTCAGCTTACACCGAGACGCGACGCGACGCGCAGATGTCAAGATAGTACAATTATAGACCTTATCAACTACACAAAAAGGTACACAATTCAGTGGGGTGGGTCGCGCGTCGTAGCTCGCCGTAGTAGGACCTGAATTGTGTACCTAACGAACGAACGCAGTAATGTTTGCATTATCTCTGTATTATTTTGCTTTAAGGGGAATGTACCAACCAGCCTGCAAAATTCAAAAATTTCTTGCGTTTTTTTGGAATTTGTAGGCCAGCGCTAGGTTGTATGTTGATTAAAATATTATTCGCCGTAAGACGTATGTAGTTACAGAATTATAATCATCAAAATCACCAATACAACCCTCCAACTTCATAAAGGTGTAAGAACAAAAAAAAAACAGAAAAAGTAATTCCTACAGCTTTATGAACTTAGAGCGTTTTATTGATGATTTTAATTTTGTAACTACATATGTCTTACAGCCGCGAATAATATTTTAATCAACATAGGTACAACCTAGCACTAGCCTGCAAATTGCAAAAAACGTAAGAAAATTTGAATTTCGCGGGCTGGTTGGAGCAGTCACCTTACTGCCAATAAACGCATTTTTCTTTCTTTCTCTGGAACTAGGTACAGACGCCAGCACATCAAACTACTACAAACTGTCAAATTACATTAATAGATTTTCAACTTTATTGCTAAAACATAAGGTTCAAAGTTGATTGGGAACATTTGATAGTTACGGGATTTGAAAATATCGTTTCATCCAATTCTCGAGGAAGGCTATAAGTTGTAACATCACGCTAGGACTCTTAACGAACCGAACAAAAAGAAAAAAATCTAAAATAATGCTAAGCGAAAACGGAGTACTAGCGCGAAACTTCACGCGGAAGAAGTCGCGAGCAGAAGCTAAGAGAAAAGTATACGTATGACTGTAGGAGAAATCAAGATAACTAACGTTTTATACATTATAGTTAATGGAGCAAAATCATGGGCTGAAAATGGTTGAAATATTATAATAGTGGCTAATATTATAAAGGCGAGAGTTTGTGAGTGTGTGTGTGTGTGTGTTTATATGTTTGTTACTTCTTCACGCTGAAACGGCCGGGTTAAATTTGGAAAAATTTTGTATGGAGGTAGCTGACTCCCTGGATTTACATATAGGCTACTTTTTATTCTGATATTCCCACGGGATCGACATTTACGCGGGTGAAACCACGGGGCGCAGCTGGTATCACATAAGTGAAAGGTTTACAAAACCACTCCCCAGAAGAGAAGTCGTCGTCGTCGTTTCAGCCGATAGACGTCCACTGCTGGAAATAGGCCTCCCCCAATTTTGGGGGGGTTTGCCATAATCGCTTGGCAGGCGGGTTGGCGATCGCAGTATGGTATGATGGTGGAATAAATAGAGAACGCTGCTGCCCATTCTCCGGTAAGACCCTTAGTCGCCTTTTACGACACCCACGGGAAGTAAGGGGTGGTGCAATTCTTTAAGTCCGGCACCACACAGAAGAGAAGTAGGTACACACAATGCGAATGTGAAAACAGAATACTTATTAGGACTTTATCATCTTTGCTACACTTTGCCAATTATACGAAATAATTATCTTTTTGGCACGTCGTCGTCTCAATAATTTGATCTCTAATCCCCTAGAATTTTTCATATCCATTTTGAGAACCATATTAGTCTGTAACATTTTCACTTGCATACGATTCAACTACAGCCGACATCTGACGGATTTTATCGGAACCATTTTACAGGGCGGGCGGCAAGCGCGATCGGTTACCGTTCATCTTATGGTGTTAACTGGGCGGGCGGGAACTTACTACGTTATTGGTTCGATAGAGGTCGCTGGCGTAGATAACGCTAGTTTCTAATACATTAATTATTTTAATATTTTCTGTTTTGGCGTTTTTTTTTATATAAGTACCAATGAAGGTTTTTCAACTTCTAAAGTGGAAAATCCAAAGTTATTTTCAGATTAATAATATAGTAGTAAGACCTAGCTAATCACCTATTAGTTATTTGGTTATTGACATTGTTTCGGTCGTTAAGGGCTGGCTCTCATCTGGCGAAGCGCAACGCAGCGCAGTCGTCACTGCCAAACAAATATTGACCTTGCAAGAGTTGAAATAAAGTTGAGATTAAATAAACTTCCATTAGCTCGAGAGCGTATCTAGCAGGTGCGCGTCTCATGTTATTTATTTTCGACTTTATTTTAAGGCTCGCAATATTGATTTTAGTTTGACACTGACAACCGCGCTGCACTGCGCCTCGCCAGATGTGCGTCGGCCCTAACAAAAAAAAAAAATAAATAGTAGTGGAGTTTCTTGCCGGCTCTTCTCCTTGAAACGACCAATTGGAACCGTTTACCTAGCTTCTGACGTAAATAAGTGCCCATGTAGGTTTATGGGAAACTGGCTGCGCTCCGCGGTTTCACCCGCATAAGTGTCGATCCCATGGGAATATCGGGATAAAAAGTAGCCTATATGTTAATCCAGGGTGTCACCTAGCTCTATACATTTTTTTTTGAAAATTGGTCCAGCCGTTTGAGCGTGAAGAAGTAACAAACATATAAACACACACACACCCTCACAAACTTTCGCCTTTATAATACTAGTGTGATAAAATATTTGATCGATCATCATCTGCCTAGCCTTTTCCCAACTATGTTGGGGTCGGCTTCCAGTCTAACCGGATGCAGCTGAATACCAGTATTTTACATGGAGCGACTGCCTATCTGACCTCCACAACCCAGCTACTGGGTAATATGATACCCCTTGGTAAGACTGGTTGTCAGACTTTCGGGCTTCTGACTACCCGTAACGACTGTCAAAGATCCACGAATGACAGCCGGGACCAACGGCTTAACGTGCTTTCCGAGGCACGGAGGGGTCTCGGAATGTAAAGATGGTCACCCATCCATAGACCAACCTCGGCAAGCGTAGCTTAACCTGATCGATCGACCTGAGCGGCTGTTATTATTTAGCCACGGGCCCCTCAAAATATTTGATCGATATGATTTCAAATTAAACAACAAATTATTGTTCCCTGTCAGTACTCCAGTACCTACACCTACTTAAAAATGATTTGCTTCGTTCGTTCTTTCATTCACCAATTGATTCCTCACAACAAGGAAGTGCAAACAAATATAAACATCCATTAACACGCTGCTGACAAAGTATTCAATAAACAACAACACTTTATTAATAATAATTAATAACAATGTTGCACTTTTGTACAACCGACCTTCGTTACAATTCACACCGATTTATTGCTGATGTTAAAATGATATTCATACGTTACAATTTAGTGAGATCACAAAACTTGGTAGGTATTTATTGGTCAATTAATTAACTTGAAGGGTAACAATAATTTGAAATACGGAAATATTGTGACAATTTTATGGGTATTATTGAAATAAAGCTCTCAGTGTTTATTTGTGAATAATTGACCATCCGTTTTGCTATTCCTGTGGGCAGCAAATTCAGCAAATTATGTATTTGTAGTATGTCCAAGGGGTCCTTATACAGGGTTAGTCTTCAAAGACCAGCCAAATTTAAGGGTGTGGTACAGACCATCAAACTGAACAACTGTCTCCATGGGACCAACATCGTAATCGCGAAAAAAAATTCAGCCGTCCCGTAAGTTTTCCATGGGACAGTTGATAATTTTTTCCGATATTGGTCCCATGGAGAATGTTGTTCAGTTTGATGGTCTGTACCACACCCTGAAATTTGGCTGGTCTTTGGAAATAAACCCTTTATACAGAGGCTTCCAAAAGTTAGTTGACATTCTTCCACTTGAGCTGTGATTCACATTATGATTTGAAATAAAAAAAATATACTTAGGTATTTTTTATGATAAGTCACAGAATTAGTCAATAAAAACGTTATAAATAGTGTACAATTCAAACATTTGGAAATACGCACTCCCTCTCGAAATGAGGAGAGAAAAGAAGCCTATATCCCAGCTATGGGAACATTAAAGGCTAATTATGCAATTCTGTTATGATAAAATATTTAAAAAATATACAACATACATACACTTGAAAAACATAATCCTCCTTCTGGCGCAATCGGGTAAAAACATTAAAGAAAGAACGTGTGACACTATGATACTTAGACGGTGTACTTAGTACCCGACCGAAATTCAATTATAGAACGGAATTTAATAAGTAAGACAAGATGTATACCTACCTTTTCAATCCTTTTGTAATAAAATCCAGTCCCACCAAAACCAAACTTTATTCGGTGTACCTAAATACACTAGCATGTTGACTACCGTCGCCAGATTATTTTTTGATAGCTAGGTACGCACGACGACACGTCAAGCTATACATTTCCAGTTTTAGCTGACTCCACGTTGTACAGGCTTTTCGTACAATGAGAAGTCAGGTTATACTGGAAATCTATAGCTTGATATGTCGTCGAGCGTACCTATATAAGTTCTTAATCATGCCATCTGGTTAATTTCCCATGTGATCTAGTGATTAATCTAGGCTTGCTTTATCATTCTGTCGATCGATTTATGCCCTGAAACTAAGATTTCATTGTTCTGTTTTTTTTTTCAGGTCATGGCAACAATGATATTATTATTGTGGAAAGGCAAAATTGATCTGGCAATATCACAAAGTATGTAAAGGTGATAAGCGGTGTGCACAAAATGTTGTTTTTTCCACGATACTTAACTGAAAACCTTCGAGAGGAAACAGTAAGGAATTCTGAAGGTCCCTGGAATCGGGCGAAATCGCCAATCTAGGTAACCAAGGCAGGTCACCTCAGTGGTTGGTAGGTAGGTAGGTAACTTAAACTATTCAACTCATCTAACATATGGATGTTATATAAATATCTATTGTTAGATACTCCTTCTTCCAACCTACACGGTTCGAGTGACAGTTTTTAAGATAAAGGCATGGTGCGCTGTCAACGGGCGCTGGTCGGCTGGCTGCTTGGTTTTCGGATGCAATTGGCGTATTCTAGGCACGTTATAGTGTTGATTAGGGTCGTGTTTTATAATTCTTATGCACCTGTTATTTACCTATGTGCTTGTTGCTAATTAAAAATGATTTGTAAGAAATGTAACTTTGTAGGTCATTTAGTAATTTGTTTGTCAATATATTCCGCTTCTGGTTTCTAAGACTATATTATATGGATGTTATATGTACAGTCAACAAAGGAGATAAGTATACAGAAGCGTCGGATATAGTTGAAGTTTACTAAGAAACCGATGGATGTTCTGAACTGAAATTTTATTTTATTTTATTCGAGAACATCCATCGGTTTCTTAGTAAACTTCATCTATATCCGACGCTCCTGTATACTTATCTCCTTTGTTGACTGTACCTACATTATCTTGATATAATGTCGTCTTGTGTATGGACAAAAGACGACATTATATCAAGATATTATACAATTCCAGTTTTAGCTGAGCTCGCATTGTAATAGGCTTGTAGTAAGTACAACTAGCTTATGCCCGCGACTTTGTCCGCGTGAAATTTCTTGTTCCCCCGACCCACCCCGTTGCATCTCATTGCCTGCCCGCGATGTTACTTCGTTTTTGCTTGACGTTCTTTCTGACTTTTTTCTTCTTGCACGGCTCCTAAGGGTCATAGCGTGATGCTAAATAGCCTATAGCCTTCCTCAACAATTGGGCTATCAAATGCAAAAAGATTTTTTCAAATCCGACTGGTAGTTCCAGAGATTACCCCCTATATACGAATTTACAAACTTTACCTCTTTATAATATTAGTTTGTATGAGCAGTCAGCTTATACTAGAAATGTATAGCTTGTTGTCATCGTGAGTACAAAAATGTTTACTACTTAATTACAGCTGAATCACCACATAAAACTATATAATTTTATTTAAAAAAAGTGTAGAAAATCTTGAAAAAGCAAAAAGCCAACGTCACGTGGTGTTCCCAGGCGGTCACCCATCCAAGTACTGACCACGCCCGATGTTGCTTAACTTCGGTGATCGGACGAGAACCGGTGTATTCAACGTAGTATGGACGTTGGCGATAGCTGTATCGAAATTATCAACTCGTATCCGAATGCTGACGTCACTGTTTCATCACATTCGCCAAGCTTGTATTAAACTTATTTGGTTTTTAGGGTTCCGTACCCAAAGGGTAAAACGATACCCTAGTACTAAGACTCCATTGCCTGTCTGTCGGTCTGTCACCAGGCTGTATCTCATGAACCGTGATAGCTAGACAATTGAAATTTTCACAGATGATGAATTTCTATTGCCGCTATAACAACAAATACTAAAAACAGAATAAAACAAATATTTAAGGGCCCACGTTGGGAGTTGGGAGACAAAAAATGTGTTTTTTTGGCTTTTGCCTTGAGCTACGAAACCCAGTTTTTTGGTAATCAGCTGTTTCGTTTAAGTGTAAGCTAAAACAGTAAAACTGTGAAAACCACGCCAAAACTGTCCATGTCAACCTAATGAGAAAACAATCGTCACTAGATCCATCATGGATCTGGCCAATGGATCTTCTGAGATTGAACGAATTGCTACCACACTTGCCACTGATTTACGGTTGACTGTACGACTTATTTTATTTCACCATTCTATTTTAGAAAGAGAAACGAATTAGAATAAAACCCTAAAAAATAAAAATTGTATAATTCTTTGGCAAATGTGACGAATTTGTGACGTCAGGATTCAGATACGGATTGATAATTTTGTCATAGCTACCGCCAACGTCCATACTACGTTGAATACACCGGTTCTCGTCCGATCACCGAAGTTAAGCAACATCGGGCGTGGTCAGTACTTGGATGGGTGACCGCCTGGGAACACCACGTGACGTTGGCTTTTTGCTTTTTCAAGATTTCCTATATATTTTTATTTATAATTATATAGTTTTTTATGGTAATTAAGCCTTAATAGTTTTAAAATTAATTAGTACTGCAAAGGATGTTGTCACCGTTTCCGGCACAAAGAAGTCCAGGTGTGAAGGCGAAGGATTTATTTATACAACGTACAGAATATATAGGACGAATCCACGCAACCTTTTCCCAGAAGGGACGGGTGCAGTGGGTGGGACAAAAGACTGATCTGAATATACTTAGGCAAAAAAAACCGGTCAAGTGCGAGTCGGACTTGGCACCGAGGGCTCCATACTGTAGGTAAGTAAATTCAAGTAATTTTTTTTTTTGTAATGTAACCACAGATGTACGGATTTCGGATTTTTTTCTTTACTTGTGCTACATGACATTACTTTTTGCCAAATTTCACGATTCTAGGTCAACGGGAAAGTGTTATAGGTTTTGATTTCGGAACATAAACTCCCGTGTCTTTTGATTGCGTCGACTTAGAAGTTTGATTTTATCACTGCTTCAAGGGATTGAGATTTGATACCTATTAAGTAATTTAAACGTGATAATTGCACGCATTCCTGAGAAAAAGGGCCTTGACTGACGGACAGACAGACGGAGAAGACGAAGTGATCTTATAAGGGTTCCGTTTTTCCTTTTGAGTTACGGAAACCAAAAATTACAGATTTTTCAAAAAACGTCTTTAAGATTACCACCAAGCTCCGATACCCTTATAACACTAAACTTATTTATTTTAGGTACTCTAACGACTTGTTCACTAATAACATATTATATTAAAAAAAACTTACATATTATATCTATTAGTATGGTGAATGTGTCACTTAAAGAAATACACAGCTTAGACATAAATAAATAATACATACCTACAAATTAAGAGAATTGTTTCTTAAAAAGAAAATACAACATTAGATTTAATTAAATTAATTAATTAATAAATAACAGATACTCAGTTTAATTTTAGTGAGATACGTAAGACGACTGCAATAAACGTAAGAATAAAAAATAAGTATACAAGTATATATATATGAATATAATATAAACTTAATATACTTGGGATCGTGAGTTTTTTACGGAATTGCTAAAAAGTGTCGACAAAGATGTCAATGTTGCTGCTATTGTGTAATATACAGGGTTATTGGTAAAACATTAACAACCTCTTAAGACGTCATTGTAGGTAGGTACTCATCATTATGAACAACTTTTACTATGGCACCAAACCATAAATCGCGAAAAAAAAATCTGCGTTCCCTTATGTTCGTATAACTCGTCAAAATGTAGGGAACAGCTGATTTTTTTTTCGCGATTTCAGGTTTGGTCCCATAGTAAAAGTTGTTCATAATGATGAGTACAAAACCTTTTAAGAGCCTATACTACCTCAGCTAAAATTCACTCTTTATCTCGCTCGCACGATACTGCTCGCGGACTGTGTGAAAGTGAGACAGAGTGCGGTGCTGGGCGGAAGGCAGCTCCAATACTTTAGGTATTTGCTTTTTACGGTGAAAATAAAGGTAATTTAAAAAGACTTAGGGCTGATTTTTCCATCGCCAGATAACTTTTATTGGAGGAATAAAATTGACGTTTGACAGTTTTTGTATGAAATAACTGTCAAAATTTCATAATTATTCCTCGAATAAAGTTAACATATGATTGAAAAATCAGCCCTAAATAACATAAGACCTGCTTTATAGTTAGTTCATTTAGTATGCAAAGTTTCATGATCTAATTTGAAGTATTTTTTTAATACCAGCGGTTTATTGTTCGATTTGGAGGTAACTTTGGTTTTTTTTTCTATCGAGAAAATTTTATGGAATCGTGTTTTCGTCTATCATAGTACTTAATATTAATCCTCAACTTTAGCATATATTTATTTCAAAATTAGTTCGGTATTTTCGACACAACGGAGGATCATGCTAAGCCATTTGAGGTAGTATAGGCTCTTAAGAGGTTGTTAATGTTTTACCAATAACCCTGTATAACTATACATATAACTTCACACAGCATACACCTGCATTATATCACTTGTAAGCCAACACTGTCCGTTGACCCAGCGGCCTTGCGCTGCGGCTGCAGACCGCACATTATGTTAACGTCTAATGTATAGAGCTGTGATATCGACCTGACAAGTGTTGATGTTTTAGATTACCTATGAGTATTTTGGGTTAGTTCGACTTTTCTGATCTGCTATTATCTGAAGGCCCAGCCCTATTATGGGGTTTACATGACCTAAAGCGCGGTCACTGTCGGTCTGCATAGAATAAGAAAGAGAAGCGCGATGACACAACTCTGGTAATTTATTGCAAAATTTGAGGCATCTATTTAATTACAAAAAATTGTTTGGACTAAAAAATCAAAACACTAGTATTTTAGTATGTTGCTTGTAGAATAATCTGACAAAAAATCAGCATGATTGTATGATATTTAGTACGGTTTTTATTGTAAAAAGAAAGTTTTTAGAGGTATGTTCATGATTTTTTTCTATCGTATCAAATTAGTTGTATTATGTTTTCAACACACTATCTACTTATCATATATCCTGAAGAATATCATATATTTTTCTGATTTTGTTTACTGTAGTCGATCATATACTTTTCTTGCGTTTTGGTCTTGTAAGCCCCTTAATAGTTAATACTCCAATTATAGTATACGTAATCCAAACAACAGTTAATGCAGTTCAAATCTAATAATAAAACAACATCCTTTATAGATAGGGTTCCTTCCTTAAATTAATAATAACAAAACATCAAAAGCTTGCAACAGTTGTAACGTTTAAAATTTTCGATATTACACTGATGATTGATTTACTTGGGTAGTATTGAATGATAGGTTGGGTTCCGTAGTTGAACAACGAAATTATAAAACTGCCCAAGTGCGAGTCGGGCTCGCACACGAAGGGTTCCGTACCACAAGGCAAAAACGCCGAAAAAAACACGTTTGTTGTATGGGAGCCCCCCTTAAATATTTATTTTATTTTAATTTTATTACTTATTATTAAAGTTAAAATACAACTGAGTATTTTGTGAATATTTCAAGAGCCTACCTGTTGCCATTTTTGATATCGAGCAAAAAAAGGGCAAAAAAATCGCGTTTGTTGTATGGGAGCCCCCCTTAAATATTTAATTTATTTTGTTTTTAGTATTTGTTGTTATAGCGGCAACAGAAATACATACTTTGTGAAAATTTCAACAGTCTAGCTATCGCAGTTCTTGAGATACAGCCTGGTGACAGACAGACGGACAGACGGACAGACGGCCAGACGGACAGACGGACAGACGGACAGACAGCGAAGTCTTAGGGTTCCGTTTTTACTCTTACGGTACGGAACCCTAATAAAAATTAATGATTTCTAAGAGAACTACGGTAGTTCTCTTGGAATTCGTTCATTTTTAGGGTTCCGTACCTAAAGGGTAAAAACGGAACCCTATTACTAAGACTTCGCTGTCTGTCCGTCTGTCCGTCTGTCTGTCTGTCTGTCACCAGGCTGTATTTCAAGAACCGCGATAGCTAGACAGTTGAAATTTTCACAAGTTATGTATTTCTGTTGCCGCTATAACAACAAATATTAAAAACAAAATAAAATAAATATTTAAGGGGGGCTCCCATACAACAAACGCGATTTTTTTGCCTTTTTTTGCTCGATATCAAAAATGGCAACAGGTAGGCACTTGAAATATTCACAAAATACTCAGATGTATTTTAACTTTAATAATAAATAATAAAATTAAAATAAAATAAATATTTAAGGGGGGCTCCCATACAACAAACATGTTTTTTTCGGCGTTTTTGCCTTGTGGTACGGAACCCTTCGTGTGCGAGTCCGACTCGCACTTGGCCAGCTTTTATTATAATTTATTTTATTAATTTGTTATTGTTGGTGGTCTTACTCCCTTCACACATATCCGAAGTGATAAGACTAAAATGAATAAACAAATTGATAATAATAATTAATTTTAAAAGAAAATGTAATACATTTTTTTAACTATATGTCGTGGATAAATGGCAACACAGTACAGTGAACAGCGCCATCTAACAATTTGTTTGGTAAACGAAGAATCATGTGATCGGAAACGCAAGCGAGCCCTACCGCTTGGACACGATCGTCGGTAGAGGGGATGCAGCGAGGACTGGTGGAGAGACCGAGTGCTGCGACAGTCTACAGTCGACCGCCCTCGAGCTCGGACAGTCTCGGCAAACGCTCAATACCAACGCACGTGTTTGTTTTCGACGCACGTGTGCGTTTCGGTTGTAAATAGCTAGTTTATTAAAGTTACTGTAAATTCAAATAATCTTTTCGTTCGAGTACCCACTGTAGTGCCCACACCTATCTAGACTATGTCGGATCGTGAAGAAGACCCGATGTATCGCATCTCGGCCACCCGCTGATGCGACATCAGAACTGGGATACACTCGAGCTGAAAAAATTATGGAGAATTGAGCGTTGACGTCACGGTGCGACATTTCTTTGACTGGATTTCACCTGGATAAGGACATGGAGTGACTTGAATCGAGCCAAGCAGCCCCGCAGCCATCAGTGAAGCCCTTCGTGTGCTGCAAGTGATAAAGCAGGACATATCGCGGCCCTGCACGAGTAGTGGCAGCAAGCGGATGGTGGTTAACGTGCTGGAAGTAGTGAACGGCGAGTGGACGTCATACAACTCAACCCTCAGACACGTTAGAACATGAAGGTGAGCTGTATTGTTTTATTAACGATTCTGGTGCTAAATGCTCGTTGGTAAAAATGAGTTGTGCAGCCAAATTAAGTGGCGAACGAGTTGATAACGTTGTTGCGTTGACTGGTACACGTGTATTCAGCACAGAACAATTCTTATGACGTAGTGTACCGATTAGCGAGTCTAAATTGAGATTTTATTACGATTTTACCCGACATTTACTTGCAAAGTAATATTATGACAGGATAAAGGCAACTATAGCAACATTTTCGATTAACGATTTCGTGTTGTTAAAAAATTAAGAGCGCAATCAGATTATAAGACTAAGTTAGATCGGAAGTTCAGAGGTCCTTTTATTTGATGGTTTGGACGGTGATACCCATACGTTAAAAGCTTTCAATTCTAACCGTACTTCTAAATACGCTCACGATAGGTTATGAATGATGTGGCGTTAGTGTGTGGTTTTCTCGGTGTCTAAGGCTCTAAGTGAAAAAGATGGTTGTTAATGTGGATAACGATGGTACATGGCTCTGGTAGATGATTTTCGCTATGATTAGACAATCAAACTTTGTTTACATGGCTCTGGTAGACGATTTTCGCTATGATTAGATGATCAAAGTTAGTTTACATAGCTCTGATTTATGATTTTCGCTTTCATTAGATAATCAAAGTTAGTTTACATGGCTCTAGTCATTGGATGTTTTTGCTAAGATTAATCAAAGTTTGTTTAGTTAAATTAGAGGTATTGTTTTGTAAAAACAATAAAAAGAGGATTAAAGTTTTCTGATTTCAAAAGTTATAAGCCATAAATGGTCAGAATTGGCCGAGTGGAACATGCACTGCTGTTGAATTTTTGGTTACAGGTTAACACACAAGAACTTGTGCAAGCAGGATGGCAGTGCCCCACAGCATCTGTTTTCGATGCGGCAACACCAGACATTTTGCTTCGAGATGTCCACGAAGCAATGATGAAGGCGCCAGTATGGCGAGGTGCTCAGGCGGTTCCGGGCCGGCGCCTGCAGCAGCGGCTAGTAGCGAGTGATACGGTTTAAGTTTGCTATGTCAGCAATCCGAACAGGGTACTGATGAATACTGGGTGAGTCACATCCATTTTATTACGACTCTGTCGCTCTATCATCAAAGATTGTGTTGCGTCAAAGTGTATTGGCTTAGCTTGGTGACAACTGATGATGGGTTGACTGATATTCACTTAGATGAGATAGTAGACCACGTGACACAGGGTCTTAAAAAAATGCAATTACGATAACATTCGATTTGACTAAAATAAAGTCAGTCTCTAAGTTTGCTTTTAATGATTGTTTTAAAGGCGCTGGACTCAGCGAACCTAAGAATACTCTCATGATTGTGTGAGAAGGATACCCGATCACCAAGTTACTTGAGAATTAGATGTCCTAGTTGAGGACAGTGGTAGTGAAACCACCTCTGATTAAGAATGGCTTGTACACTCAAACTCAAAACTTAAGACCGCGCCTCATGAGTAACATGTGGCGACGAGTCTATAAGGGGTCGTTGGTGCGATTTCTGTCTGTGTTGGTGCACAGAGCGCTTCATGTGTTGTAGCACATATTGCGCTAGATATCTAAAGAGTCGTTGGTGCGATTCTTTTCTGTGTTGGTGCACAGAGCCCTTCATGTGTTGTAGCACATGTGGCGGCAGATGTCTAAAGAGTCGTTGGTGCGATTCTTTTCTGTGTTGGTGCACAGAGCCCCTCATGTGTTGTAGCATATGTGGCGGCAGATGTCTGTAGAGTCGTTGGTGCGATTCTTTTCTGTGTTGGTGCACAGAGCCCCTCATGTGTTGTAGCATATGGAGCGGTAGATATGTAAAGAGTCGTTGGTGCGATTCTGAGCTGTGTTGGTGCACAGTTTACAATAAAAGTTTCATGAGTTGAGTATACATTGCCTATGATATTTATTTCGGTGAATTCTAACTGATTTGTCACAACAATTGTGATGGTATAACTTGTTGATCGGTCGAGTCCTGTCTGTGTTGGTGCACAGAGCGCTTCATGTGTTGTAGCACATATTGCGTTAGATTTTTAAGAATCGTTGGTGCGATTCTTGTCTGTGTTGGTGCACAGACCGCTTCATGTTCTAGTATTCTTTTTCTGAGAATCAATGGGTCGATTCTAGTCTGTGTTGTGTAGGAAGCACATGTCGTGACTGGTCTCAACCGCACCTTATGTGCAGTAGCAAATGTGACAACTGATCTGGTAAGAATCATTGGTGTGATTCTGGACTGTGTTTTTGCACAGATTTTGGTAAATAGTAACTGATTCGTTACAATTTAGATTTTCTTTGGTTCAACTTAATGATCGAATCTTTTCTAATGAATAATGTTGTATGAGGTGTGAAACCTTGACAACAAGGCATTGTAAATTAAGACTAGAGAATATAGAGTAACAATGAGATACAGTTACCTTAGTTATTAGGTATTGGCAGGATAGGCCGAGTTACCTTAGTTATTAGGTATTGGCAGGATAGCCGAGCTTGTTTACTCTGTGAGTATTTTTGGTCCCCAGGTACTACACCCGAGGACGGGTGCTAGTCAGTGATGGCCGTGTCGTGGATAAATGGCAACACAGTACAGTGAACAGCGCCATCTAACAATTTGTTTGGTAAACGAAGAATCATGTGATCGGAAACGCAAGCGAGCCCTACCGCTTGGACACGATCGTCGGTAGAGGGGATGCAGCGAGGACTGGTGGAGAGACCGAGTGCTGCGACAGTCTACAGTCGACCGCCCTCGAGCTCGGACAGTCTCGGCAAACGCTCAATACCAACGCACGTGTTTGTTTTCGACGCACGTGTGCGTTTCGGTTGTAAATAGCTAGTTTATTAAAGTTACTGTAAATTCAAATAATCTTTTCGTTCGAGTACCCACTGTAGTGCCCACACCTATCTAGACTATGTCGGATCGTGAAGAAGACCCGATGTATGGCATCTCGGCCACCCGCTGATGCGACATATATTTAACTAGCAGCGCCCCGCGGTTTCACCCGCATAAGTTTCGATCCCGTGGGAATATCGGGATAAACGGTATTCTGTGTTAATCCTGGTTACAAACCATCTGTGTTCCAAATTTCACCCCAATCCGTTCAATAGTTTTTCCGTGATTAACAAACATCCATCCATCCTCACAAACTTTCGCATTTATAAAATTAGTAGGATAGGATAGGATAGTAGGATAGGAAGTAGGATTGTTATTTAACTAATAGTACTAACGGTATAATGTAAATTGTAATAATTAATATCATCATCTGCCTAGCCTTTTCCCAACTATGTTGGGGTCGGCTTCCAGTATAACCGGATGCAGCTGAATACCAGTATTTTATATGGAGCGACTGCCTATCGGACCTCCACAACCAAGTAACTGGGTAATACGATACTCCTTGGTAGGACAGGTTGTCAGACTTTCGGGCTTCTGACGACCCGTAACGACTGTCAGCCGGGACCAACGGCTTAGCGTACTTTTCGAGGCCCGGAGGGGTCACGGTATGTAAAGATGGTCACCCATCCACAGACCAACCGACCTGTGCGGCTGTTATTATTTAGCCACGGGCCCCTTTACATGTTAGCAAATAAAATAAATAAGTGGATAAAAAGAGGCTCCATTTAAGTCTGAAACGAGATGGTAATCCCGAAACATTCACGCAGCTAAGAACGTAAGTTTCTTGATATCTATAATCATAGTAGTGCTTCCGAGTAAATACTTACAAACTATTTTCTGATGTTACATTTTCTCACTAAAAACTGGAAGAATACTTTTTAATAATCTTTGTACAGATCTGTATGAAACAATAAAGCTGCAAAATACATGTTCAATCAATTAAAAGATTCGCTTTTAATCCACTAAAGTGTTTACCCATACTAAAACACGATAAACTATAATATTTCATCGCTATAAACAAACATTTCCGTAAAACATAATACCTAAGTCGAAAGTTTTATCGCTACTCTTCTCTCACAAAACATCGAAAAAAACATACAAAACATTAATCACCTCGAAAACTACTTCAAAATCATGATTCTAATCTATGTAGAACATCGCTCTCCTATAATAAATATCTATACGGAACCACTACAAGAATTCCGCTTGACGTGAAGCGTTATAAACGTGAATCCGAAATATTAACTGTCCAGTTTATTTTGACCTTCCAGGGTGCTCTCTAATAGTGAGTTCTTTCTCTTATATAGAATCTTCAATAGTGAGTTGTATTTAACACCATTCAAAGGACAAAAGAAAATCTTTTATAGTGAGTTGTATTTAACACCGTTCAAAGGACAAAAAAGTTCTGATTTTGCCAAAAATTTAAAACATTTTGGTATACATACTCGTACATTCATAAACTCACGCCTACTTCCCATGGGGATAGGCATATGAAAAACAACTTCTGTAGATATCTCACCGTGAAAATTTGGGTGAAGTGAGCGTGGAGTGAGCTGTCAATAGTGTCAATTCCTAGCAAAAACAAACTCACTTCACCTAAGTTTTCACGGTGAGATTATACAGAATCGACCGGCTGAACTCCACTTGCTACGAAACGAGGCTAAAGGAATATGTAAGGAACATATTCCTTTTGGCTCGTGTACGTTCATACATAGGCTTACCTAAATGTGAATTTTGTCAACTTTCAATTTCGAGCGCGTTAGAATTTTATATGGGAAAAAGTTATAGCGCCACCTGGTGGTCACTAGGAGAAACCTAGTTTCCCATACAAAATACAACGCGCTCGCAATCGAACGTGAGTCGAAAAACTCACACTAAGGCCACTGGTCATGTCGGGTCATAATTTCTTTATTAATTGACATTATATACAGACACTTGAAATTTTTCACCTCTTTATTAGTGGTTTTAATGAGAATCATAACACTTGGTTTTAGTAGGTTTTTATTATTATTTTTCTTTTTTTATTATCTATCCTTTTGATAGATTCTTATTTTGTAAATGTGAGGACTTTGTAGGCCTTATAGACTTTAGATCTGTAGACCATTTTCTATTTTATCAAGTACTTGGTACTTGTTGACAGGCCTGCGCTGTCCTCCCATACCTACTGTAATCTGGAAACATTGTAAAAACCAATTATTTTTTAAAAGAGTAACCATGGAGTTTCTTGCCTGTTCTTCTCCATAGGAAACGACCAATTGGAACCGTGCACCTAGCTTCTGACGTTTCATAAGTGCCCATGTAGGTTTATGTGAAATAAAACATTTTGATTTTGATTTTGGGTCAGCGGGATTGTCCGAAAGGGTTACCGCTGGCCCGGAACATACCTAGGGCTAAGGAAGGAACACGGGTGGGTTTTAGTCAGTAAGAGTCTGACACTGTCAGCGGGATTGTCCGAAAGGGTTACCGCTGGCCCGGAACATACCTAAAGGGCTAAGGAAGGAACACGGGTGGGTTTTAGTCAGTAAGAGTCTGACACTCCCTTCCGCTTATCCCAGAGCGGGACGGGTCATTTGAGGATTTCCCACCCAAAAAAAGAAGAAAAAAAGGCCACTGGTCATACACGCACGCCGGTTGCGAGTACTACACAACTGATCTTTCTGGAGAACATCACCAGACACCAATAAGGTAACTATTCGTCTAGGGCGTCCTCTCTCGGCGCTTCCATTCACAATCTACCATTTAATTCCTTTTGTTAGTCGCCTTTCATTCATCCTTTCAACTTGACCAAAACATCTAAGCATAAGCTCTATTCACTCAAAGTTCTGTTTTTGTCAAAATTTAACATGATTTCACAAAATCATGTTAAATTTTTCACAAAATCATGTTAAATTTTTCGTTTTAAATTTAGCATCGATTTTATTAATGTTGGTGAATATAATAAAATTCTGCAAAGGAAAAAAGAAAAGTTTCGTAGCCAATCAAACGACATTGTTACCTCAATTTCCATTTGCTTTTATCACTTTACTGAAAACGGTTGAGACAACAGTAAAAAGCCCGGGCTGGTTCTGATAGTGTAAGTGTTTATACTTACTAAAGCTAAGGTTTTCTAGACAATTTTCACCAGTAACTTTCTTAATGGCCGTTACAATAATAAGACTATTATCTCCTTTATTTCACTTTATACATAGGTATAAATTATATTTTTAAATATTAAAATATAAAAATAAAAATAAAACATTTAAAAATATAAAAAATAGTAGCCTACCGGTATCGGGAACAGGGTCCAAGCTACCGGCGGTCAGGGCTCCAGAGAGAGGAACCTCCTAACAACGCTCTTGGCTATTAGTCCACTGGCTGTCACGACTATCGGCACAATGATTGCTGAGTCAACATCTCACACGTCGACAATCTCGCGAGCCAAGACTATTATTATTATTATAAGGGCCGACATGTAAATCTGTAATTTTCACCAATATATGACATTTTAACGTGTCAAAATACGCTCTGTATATGCACAGTCGTTATTGTGTGACCGTTCACTGCTTCTTAGGAAACCAAACCTTTACTCGATCGCGTCTAACGAAAATGTTAATTGTTAAGGTTAATTGTAGATAGTTCCCATCAGTTGTCACCACCGGAGTAACTAATTGCACACTAACAGTAGCAATGGCATTCATTTTGACACATTCATTGCGTGACTTACGTTGTTGAGCAGACAAATTTTTCGAAGATATGAAGCGATGGATTAGCAATATCCTTCAAAAATGATTCAGATTATGATGGGCAGAAGGGTGTGATTGCGGAGCCATGTCACAAACCATGATCCACCTCCTATCCTGCCCTCTGTGTCCCAAAACATGCAGTCAAAGTGACCTCTGCGCTGCCACTGACAACGCCGTGGAAGTGGCAAAGTTTTGGGAAAACAAGATTTAAAAAACCGGGCAAGAGCGAGTCGGACTCGCGCACCGAGGGTTCCGTAACATCCGGGTCTATTCATAAGGTTTATGTTTATGAAATTAAATGTTTTTTTATTTTTGAGTTGATTGAATGAATGGTAAACTGTGGTTTACGATTTATGACGTATTAAAAAAAAACTACTTACTAGATCTCGTTCAAACCAATTTTCGGTGGTAGTTTACATGATAATGTACATCATATATTTTTTTTAGTTTTATCATTCTCTTATTTTAGAAGTTACAGGGGGGGGGACACACATTTTACCACTTTGGAAGTGTCTCTCGCGCAAACTATTCAGTTTAGAAAAAAATGATATTAGAAACCTCAATATCATTTTTGAAGACCTACCCATAGATACCCCACACGTATGGGTTTGATGAAAAAAAAAATTTTGAGTTTCGGTTCTATGTATGGGGAACCCTAAAATTTATTGGTTTTTTTTTCTATTTTTGTGTGAAAATCTTAATGCGGTTCACAGAATACATCTACTTACCAAGTTTCAACAGTGTAGTTCTTATAGTTTCGGAGAAAAGTGGCTGTGACATACGGACGGACAGACAGACAGACAGACAGACAGACAGACGGACAGACAGACAGACAGACAGACAGACATGACGAATCTATAAGGGTTCCGTTTTTGCCATTTGGCTACGGAACCCTAAAAAGCGTGTTAATAAACTACAGCTGTGCCAGCGACACGAAGAAGAAGAGTATGTTACGCAAGTTATTAGAGTGCAAACGGACTTTATAAACTTGCACAAAAAAAACATTCAGTCTCTTTTGTTCCATTTTGTGCCACGTGCCATTTTAAACTGAACACTCACGAGTTGATCAATGTTTAATCTCAGTTTTCAAAGGGAATATATAGATAATGGCAAGGAGTAGTGGTAGTGATCTAATTTCAATAGAAACGCGTTGAAAAACAAGATTGATTGATATTAGTTAGTGTTGAACTAGTATTTTTCTTTTGAGTTTGTTTGATCACTGTGAATATTTGAGTGAGTGAAGTGATGATACCATTTGAAGCACTCAATGTAGTGATTTATGCTAGGCCTACCTAAAAACAATGATATTATATTAAGGGGGCAGCTCTAAGGTAGCCTGCGAAATTCAAATTTTCTTACGTTTTTTTGCAATTTGCTGGTTGGTTTGATTAAAACATGATTCGCGGTCGTAACAAATATGTATTTACAGAATTATAATCATTACAATCAGTAATACAACTCGTTAAGTTAGTATAATCCCCAAATGTCAAGATTTCATGAAACAGTCACTCTTGGGGATTACTTGGTCTTAGAGAGTTGTTTTGATAACTTTTTACCTTTTTTACCTTTTTGGGAGCCCCCATACAACAAACGTGTTTTATGTCGTCGTTTTTGCCTTGTGGTACGGAACCCTTCGTGTGCGAGTCCGACTCGCACTTGGCCAGTTTTTTTCTTATACATATTATTATGTTAAGGCTGTTAGCTTATACATATATTATGTAAACATTATATTCCGAAACAACCCCAACATTTCCGAAAATCAATGTTTTCTAGCTTTTCGCACAAAGGTCAAAAGTTTATCACATCCATCGGACGTATTGTTTACTAGCAATATACCTGGTATAATTATGTGTAAATGTTACTAAGAAATCGCCTTTGTATGCATAATAAGTCAATAACAATAATGTAACACAACCCACACAGTACAATCAGTGGGTTTCTCGTTACAGTAGTATCACAGAATAAATAGTACAAGTAGTATCTTGAGTTCTAGTTAATTATCGTAATTCAAAAATGTAACAGTATACTACTAGGTTTAATCCATACTAATATTATAAATGCGAAAGTGTGTCTGTCTGTCTGGTACCTGTTCACGCTTAGACCGCTGAACCGATTTAGATGAAAGAACAATGGCAGCCACCCATACATTAATTTAGCTGAGATTAAATTCTCGCGTTTTTAAATGAAAAATATCTTGTTTAACTCGGCGTCAAATTCTGAATTAGTTTTTGCAAGAATTTTTATTCGAGAAGGCCGAGAATAATAGAATTCAGTCATGAACTTTTGTAGGTTATGTCTATGGTAATTCCAATTCGAGGGCAATATTGCTAAATCACATCTTTTCATTTAATTTTTTTTTTCCGGCCTTAACTAATTAATGTGAAAAAATTAAATTCAGCTAAGATTTCGCCATTGTTCTTTGGTATAGAGATAGATTTTTATCCCGATGTTTCCACGGGATCAACTTTTATGCGGGTGAAACCACGGGGCGCTGCTAGTACCTAATATTTTTTTTTTATATAAACAGGTTTTAAAACTTGTAAGGAGCTAAGGTATTCAGGTGTGGGGGTGCACCAGCCACAGCAATCGTCAAATCATACAACGATTCCAAATTAAAGTACTCAAGGATATAGTCAACGCGCACTGGTACAGACGCCAGCACATCAAGCTACAACAATCTATCAAATTTCTTTAATAGATGTTCAACTTTATCTCTTCAGCATAAGGTTCAAAGTTGATTGGGAAAATTTGACAGTTTTGGGTAGCTTGATTGCTGGCGTTCATTAGAAACAGCGACCTTCACCGCGACCTCAAGATGGGTGTCGTAAACATAGTTATACAAAAATATGCAGAAGCTCATGAACACAGACTTCATCATCACGTGAATGTCGAGGCGATCCAACTCCTTGACAACACTGACGTTTGCGAAGACTATAAATAAACCCATCTAGGTGTAAAGTTCACATCAATACAAATTAATCAAGCCCAAACACAAGGTAACTGCTGTAAATCGTTGAGGAGTCCCCTCGACTGTCTTTCGGCTCCATCATCAGATCGACTCCAGGCCTTCATTAAATTGTAGTGCTTTAAAATACTTAATGAAAAAGTTAACAAACGCACTAGTCGCTCCTACGATTTTCGAATGTTCCCCTCGATTTCACAGAGATGCCATCATCAGATCCTGGTTTCCTTATCATGGGACCACCCTTGGCATATATACTTTCCAACAAAAAAAGAATAATCAAAATCGGTTTATAAACGACGAAGTTATCCGCGAACACACATAAAAAAAAAACATATATACGGTCGAATTTTATTGAGAAACCTCCTCCTTTTTTGAAGTCGGTTAAAAAAGGTAAAACCTTAGAGTTAGTTTAGTGCAGTGTAAGTGAACATAAACTGTAGTGCAAACGCTGAATCTTATAAAGAACACGTGATTTAAGTGTCTTTCTAACTTGTTGTGCATAAGAAAGACGTTATTATTGTTACTTAGCAGTTTAAGTTATATTTAGCTTATAGGCGAGATTGTAATGTATATAAACCAATTGTGCTACTTTATAAAGGAAAAAAACCAAGTCATCAAAGTGGTAACTGTCCATGTATCGACACTTGGAGTGGCTAAAAGGGGGCGACGAATACTCAGATGACGGTCGGCAGAGATATAATATAATATGAAAGAAGAAAACATGCTGGCTACGCAAACGAAACTGAGAAAGAGGGTGACAATTCTAGGAGATCCCGTGATCTAAAAACAAATCAGACCTATTTCTAAAACTGGATCTTGATAGGTATACCTACATGAAAACATTTTTACAAATTCAATGATTTCTGGCCTATTTTTAGCCCAAAGAATAAGCATTGCCATCCAACGTGGTAATGCTGCCAGCCTTTTGGGCACTTGTGCCATTGACAGCGATGCGGACGAATTTTTTGATGCCCAATGACTTCCTGTCTTTTTCTTTACCTTTTTTTATATATATACTTGTATATATTATATAATATGTATATTTTAGGGTTAAATTGTAAAACAGTAACATTGTTATTGAAATTCAAGGATGATTCACATTGAAACCAACAAGAAATCAAAAGTTTCATACTGTAACATTTTATTTATATAAGAATAGGTAGGTAATCGGTTCATGTGTAGTTAACACAGATCGTCACTTGTGCAAGAGTTCATTGCATTTTATTTTGATATTTGAGAACGTCACTATTCCATGTTGTAGGTACAGATTTTATTTATTTTGTGAATTTCATTGAATTTGATCTTAGTACGTAGTAAAAAACAATAATATATTTTTTTTTATTATCATTGTCATCATTATCATTGTCGGGAAGCACAGTACCGGTCGAAGTGGAGGTGCTTGGGGGAGGCCTATGTACAGCAGTGGACGTCTTTCGGCTGAAATGATGATGATGATCATTGTGATTGAGTAATTTTTAAGTGTTTCATTTCAGAATTATTCAGGCAGAAAATATGCGGGGAAATTGCGTAACACTATCAGTAGCAATGGGTTTAATTTTGTCACTTCAACAATATTCATTGCGTTATTTACGTTGCTGAGCAGACACATTTTTCGAACATATGAAGCAATGGATTAGCAACATCCTTCAAAATTCAGGTTTAGATCCATAGAGTGTTACGCAATTAGGGTCAGTTCACACCGAGACGCGACGCGACGCGCAGTTGTCAAGATAGCAATACAATTACAGACCTTATCTACTACACTAAAAGGTACAAAATTGTGGTCCTACTACGGCGAGCCACGCCGCGCGGCGCCGCGCGACCCACCCCACTGAATTGTGTACCTTTTTACCCGACTGCGCGACGCAAAGGAGTGGTAATGTGTTCATCAGCCTATGTATGTATGTATGTATGTTTATATGTTCCTTTGAAGCACTATACAGACCAAACGCCTGGGCCGATTTTTATGATTCACACGTTAATCGATTCCTCTTAGTCCGGCGAGTGTCACTAAAGACATGACGTTAGTGAAAATTCAATATGGCGACTACTGGACGCCATATTAAATTTTTTTTTTATTTTTTTTTTCAAAACCTATCGAGTGGGGTATCAAAATAAAGGGTTTTAAAAGGTGATTACAAAAATATATACAACATATATACTTAAAAGCAATTCGAAGTGACAAATCGCAAAAAAACACCTACCAAGAACTAAATCGTCTGCGAAATCTTTCAAATTTGTAAACTAAAAAGCTGGAAATAAAAAAGTTATTTAAAAAAATCAAAAAATAAAAGTTGGAAGCAGGCGGGACCCATTTGAATTTCAAAATACAATAAAAATGATGTGGGTCCCGCCTGCTTCCAACTTTTATTTAATTTAAAATGGGCTTGTTTTTAGCTTTTCAGTTTCTTTTAACTTAAGTTTTTTACCGCAGTCGGGTTTTTTGATTTTTTTAAATAACTTTTTTTATAGTTTGTTACGCAATTAGGGTCTTTGATTTGACGTTTGTCAGTAGTAGGTAACATTTATCTTTCTGATGCAATACCAATACATACAAATTATCTTTAGTATTTCACTGTCACAGTTACAGCTGGTCGATTCTGTAAAAATCTCACCGTGAAATCTTAGGTGAAGTGAGTTTGTTTTTGCTAGAAATTGACACTATTGACAGCTCACTCCACGCTCACTTCACCTAAATTTTCACGGTGAGATTTTTACAGATTAGCCCCGCAGGAAAGCTATAAAACTAGTGATCCTAATATTCTTTAATTAAAAGTACTTTGTTTTGGACAAACTGCACCCCACGCAATAGACCGCCCAAGCATTTTATGCACACTTTAAAACAATACAGCACCCATTAGCTCAAAACTATTAAACAGCGTAAATTAAAGAGAGTTACCCAGAAAAAGTATAATATTTAACCGACTACTCGGAAAAGATGCAAGGGACCAATAAACTACTCCTTCGCGGAAACTCAAGACTTGGCAAGAGTCCATGGTATCGCGACCTGGTGAGACCGAGACAGAATTTATGTCGTTAACAGGTAAAACTTCCGACTTGCTGAGCTATTCGTCTGACTGGTTTAGAATAAACTGATTCGAAGAAACGGAGTTTATTATTCAAATTCAAAAACTTTAATTCGAGCGAACACTCATATAGAGTTAGTAACATTGTTCTTATAACTAAGTGTTAGTAAACAACACGATACGATGGCACATGTAGGTAACTGACAGCAGTGAATTATATACGGACAGTCCACTCTGTCAGCAATCATTTTCAGAGCCCTGTTGGGGCTGGCCATGACTCGAGCCACCATCGATGCCGCCGCAAACATCCCAGACGCACTGCAACGCCATGGCAACCCCATCAGTTTTCTGAATGCATTATTAAACTGGACACAAAGGGCTCCATACGATGCCCGCGAATATCCCTCCCACAAGCTACAAGTGCGTGCGTGCATTATAGCGTGGGTCAGTAGCTGCTGTCAGTCGATTGATTGGAGGTGCCAGCGGTTAAATCTTGGATGGGTGTTCTGACTGATGTTTTTGTGCATCCAACAGCATGTTACACTTACTCTAAAAGATTCACCAGCAGCCTAATTTCGTAACACGCTATCCACCACAATCTGAATCATGAAGGATATTGCTAATCCTTGCTTTATATGTTCGAAAAATTTGTTTGCTCAACAACGTATACAGAGCTATTAGCAAAATATTAACAACCTCTTAAGAGGTCATTGTACTCATCATTATGAACAACTTTTACTAAGGGACCAAACCTGAAATCGCAAAACACATTTGCTGTTCCCTACATTATGACAAGTTATACGAACATAAATGTAGGGAACAGCAGATTTTTTTTCGCGATTTCAAGTTTGGTCCCATAGTAAAAGTTGTTCATAATGATGAGTGCAATTACCTCTTAAGAGGTTGTTAATGTTTTTCACAATGAATGTTGTTGAACTGTCACAATGAAGTCCATTGCTACTGATAGTGGATTACACAAGTACCCCGCAGTATTGTTTTAAAAGTTTGAATAACCGAGAAGAGGGGCCCGTGGCTAAATAATAACAGCCGCACAGGTCGATTGATCAGGTTAAGCTACGCTTGCCGCGGTTGGTCTGTGAATCGGTGACCATCTTTAGATACCGAGACCCCTCCGTGCCTCGGAAAGCACGTTAAGCTGTTGGTCCCGGCTGTCAATTGTGGATCTTTGACAGTCGTTACGGGTAGTCAGAAGCCCGAAAGTCTGACAACCAGTCTTACCAAGGGGTACCTATCGTATTACCCAGTAACTGGCTTGTGGAAGTCGGATAGGCAGTCGCTCCATGTAAAATACTGGTATTGATGAGTTATTAACGGAGAAATGAGAAGAATCCCGTGAAAAGATGTTTTGTCCTTAGATACGAAAGGATCACCTTTTTCGTTGTCATTTCTCATTATTACATTAGTGATTAGCGTTGAGGTGAATGGAACATCAATCTCTTATATGGAAAACTTGGAAAAGTGTTAGTGGTAGAAATCAAACTTGGAAAGATGTATTAATGATTCTAATGATTATAATTCTCTAAATATGTGCCTGTTATTGTCATGAATCATATTTTGATCAAGATACAACCTGACACTGACCTGCAAATTGCAGAAAACGTAAGAAAATTTGAATTTCGCGGTCTCAACTTCGCGGCCGTAACAAATAATTATGTACTTTCAGCACACAACTCTCTAAGACCAAGTAATCCCCAAGAATGACTATTTCATGAAATCTTGACATTTGGGGATTATACTAACTTAACAAGTTGTATTACTGATTGTAATGATTATATCTGTAAATACATATTTGTTACGACAGCGAATCATATTTTAATCAACGTACAACTTAATACTGACCAGCAAATTGCAAAAAAAGTAAGAAAATTTGAATTTCGCGGGCTACCTTAGCGCTTCCCCCCTAAGTAGTTTGCTTATGATATCGTGACTTGGTGAGACCGACACCGAATCCACGTCGTTAACAGATAAAACTTCCGACTTGCTGAGCTATTCGTTTGACGGGGCTTAAAATAAACTGATTCGAAGAAACGGAGTTTATTATAGCGTGGGTAAAGCTCCTGACGGTCGATTGATGGAGTTGCCTGTGGTTAAATGTTCCTAACATAAACTAAAACATTCTAATCAACACAAAAAGGATCACAATATAATCGTATCACACTAACAGCAGCAATGGCTCAACAATATTCATTGAGTTCTTTACTTTGTTGATCAGACGACTTCTTCGAACACATGCAGCAATGGTATAGGAATAACCTTCAAAATGATCATTTTTATGTTGATTAAAAAGATTCCTAAAGGCGCGACACGCGATATAATCGCGCGCGACACCAAGGCACCGCTCGTTGCGCGACTTGCGGTGCCTTTGTGTCGCGCGCGATTTTATCGCGTGTCGCGCCTGTTTGAGGGAGCCTTAACACTGAGATTCGTTAGTGCCCTGCACAAATTGTAACAGTCTTGAAAAGTTTCGTGGGCATAATTTACAAGTGTAAGAAACTCCTGGCCTACCTAAATAAGAATCACTTTTTCAAGTGAAACTTCTGCGGCGATTCGATAATTGGACGAGAATTGAATGTCTCAGGTACGCGTCACGTTTGCGCACATTTCATTACATGACTGAGAAGATAAGAATTAACTCCCACACACTAAATCTCTCTTATTCAAAATTTTTATGAAGTTACACTTCTATTACGTGCATGCACGCGCAATTTATTTCGCTTTAGATTTATTATCATCTGCCTAGCCTTTTCCTAACTATTTTGGGGTCGGCTTCCAGTCTAACCGGATACCAGTATTTTACATGGAGCGACTGCCTATCTGACCTCCACAACCCAGTTACTGGGTATTTAGCTTGGTACCCTTGGTAAGACGAGTCTTGGTAACTGGTTGTCGGACTTTCGAGCTTCTGACTACCCGTAACGACTGTCAAAGATCCACGAATGACAGCCGAGACCAACGGCTTAACGTGCTTTTCGAGGCACGGAGGGGTCACGGTATGTAAAGATGGTCACCCATCCGCAGACCAACCGCGGCAAGCGTGGCTTAACCTGATCGATCCACCTGTGCGGCTGTTATTATTTAGCCACGGGCCCCTCTTTGTCGCTTTTGATTTATATTTTATCATAATGAATGAATGACCTTCAATAAGTCACCTGAGCGGTGACTTATTAAAATACGTTAGTATTTTTGCTTACAGCATTTTCAGATCCTTTGGGCGCACTATGTCCAATTGTTCAGAAGAACGAAGAATTTATACTTAGATTTGACAGTTTACCCTGAAAGCAAACAGACACAGTTGGTTCTTTATGAAGACAAATAATGAAATAACAATAGAATTATATCATCTTCCATCAAAGTAGACTAGAAATAAAAGCTTGTAAAAAGACACGGTTTCCGCATTCTCAAAGGATTAGTCTAAAAACTCTCCGAACAATGAACCGTGGTACATTTAAAGGATTATGCAAATGTTATGTATCCTAAATTAGAATTTATCGCCATTAATGAATCAGACCCATCCTTTTGTAACTTTTTATGATCAATTTGAGATTTTTAGACCAACTTATAAACATGTATGTACAGTCAACAAAAGAGGAGTTTAGTAAGAAACCGAGGGATGTTCTCGAATAAAATTAAATTGCATTAATAGAAGACAAACAGCTTATTTAACAAATTCAATTTCAGTCGACAGCATCCATCGGTTTCTTACTAAACTTGAACTATATCCGATGATCCTGCATACTTATCTCTTTAGTTGACTGTAAGTACCTACTTATTCGGTTACTGGTAATTGCTTGGAGCCAAGAGTTGGACGCATATCACAGTGTCTTTAGTAATTAACTCACAATCGTCCAATAAAGTAGCAAGTCTAGCAATATAACGTTTCAAACCAGGCGGTGTATAATTTCGTAACATACATACAATGACGCCGATTCTGTTGTTCACAAACTAAACTAAATTTAAGTTCATGCATCTTTTTCTTTCTATTTCATTAAGAAAAGGACAGAAGATAAATATTAGTTTAGTCCTGTCAAATTAGTCAGCGCCTGACGTAGGTAAATTAACGTATGTATATTTAATAGCCAATTCTTTAATCTCGTCTAAATTGTCTATGGAGTACCTTAATTTGACAGGACTAAACTAATATTTATCTTCTGTCCTTCTCTTAATGAAATAGAAAGAAAAAGATGCATGAACTTAAATTTAGTTTTGTTTGTGAACAACAAACAGAATCCGCGCCAATGGCAATGTTTTTCATTTTGACAGGTCAACATCATTAAACGAGTTATTTACGTTGTCGAGCAGACGAATTTTGCAAACAAATAGAGCAATGGATTAGCAATTTCATTAAAAACCTTGCGGGTTGTGATTGAAAGTGTTACACAATTAGGGTGCTGCAATACTGCTTCGCAGCAGAATATAGGCTCCTTCAAACAGGCGCGACACGCGATAAAATCGCGCGCGACTGTTGTAGGAGCCTTTAGCATGGTGGCAGTGCTTCCTTTGACAAGCAGCTGTAGGTACTACAACCCATTGTTGATTTTATGAGGTTACAGACGTATAAAAAGCCTATAAATAGTCTATTAACAGATTTATAAGTCGCATACAAAGCTCCGTTAAATTGACGTTGCGTAGGAGGATAATCCTCTTACATACCTACCGATATTTAAATGATTAAGATACAAAATATAGAAATAAAATATTTTACTACCAATAATAATAATTTACGAGGATAAAGTTCTAAAAAATACTAAAATATCCTCAACACATAAATTAATGCACCATGTGCAGTTTCGCCGTCGATATGGACAAAAGAGGATCGTTTGAAACAAAATGGCGGAAGAAGCAGCATTTTCATTTACACTTTGTTCCGTTTTATTTCTGTGCGTAGTAAAGCGTGTTCACTGTCTAATAATGGCTTCTTAAGTCGTGGGCGAGGATGCATTGCTTTTCTTTTTAAACACGATTATAAAAATAAATTTTTAGCCTACACACCTCCAAACAAATGTCAACCTTCTTTTCTCCGTATTAAGGAGGGAATTGAGTTGGTTGACACATTTACGAAAAAATTTATAAGTATTTAATGTATTAAAATAACTGGACATCAAATACGTTTCATATGTACTTAAGTTTATAAAAGAATCGGGGTTTTATTAGTAATTTTATGTTTGTAGGTTTCAAATTCCAAATCTCTTATTTTTATTCGTTCTTGTTGGTTTTTTCTTCTAGTATTAACCGTTGCCAAGTGCAATAATTATGGAATTTGTCAATCAGCCAGTAGTTTATAAGTACTGGATATAGGGTTCTCTTATTGTTGGAGATACGTAAGTCCTCTCGGTAGCTCTATAGTATATCTGTGTGTAGTATATGTGTGGTACATGTGTGTGTCTATGGCTCGATTCGACAGGTAGACCTATTTGTTTTTGAAAGGTCTATCAGCAAACTGAAGGCTTTTGTCTATGGCTAGCTCTTGAGTCCAGTCGCTCGACAAAGATGAAAGAAGAACAGGAATAAATAGATTAGAGAATCTAGTATCTTTAAAAGAGTCAGAATTAATACCAACACCATCATCATCAGCCAAGCCTTTGCCCTGCCTTGTTGGAGTCAGCTGCCAGTCTCGAGCGACTTCCTATCTGACCTCCACAACCCAGTTACTAGGTAATACGTTACCCCGAAAGAAAAATTACCAACATCTTAAAACAAGTAATCTGTTACAAAAAACGTCAAATAAATCTGCTAGAATAATGATTGAATTCATAAATCTAGCCATAATAGCAGTCACGGCCATTTCTAGCACAACACATTACATTTGTTACTTCAGAACTCATCAATAAAGCTAACATGTAATTGTCGTCTATTTTCGTCGCACGCGCACGCTGTAACGAGCCGAGGTAAATGAGTTATGGCTGAGCTTGTAGACAGAGTGGCAACCTATTGATGTCTTGTTTTAGTGGCTACACGTGGCTGAGTGGTCCTTTGATATAGGGCTGGTAGAACTTGGCTTTTCTCGAGGGCTGGCAGTTCATACTTGGTTTGTTTTTTTTTGTGAGTATATCTGTGTTTCTGCAGAAAGCAATTGTGTATGCTCTTATTACTGATCATATCAATAGGTTTATTAGTAATGATTAATGAGAAACCAAATAAAGGAAAGTAAAAATAATTGATGTAGTAAACTTAAGGGGAAGATATATAAAACCATGATTAGACCTACTGTCTTGTATGGATCAGAATGTTGGGCCACAAAAGGGATGAAAGATAGACAATTGCATGCAGCAGAGATGAGAATGCTAAGAGGGATGTGTGGTGTTACACGAATGGATAGAACAAGAAATGAGTACATAAGAGGAAGTTTGAAAGTGGCACCGGTAACTGAAAAGTTGCGTGGGAATCGGTTGTCATGGTATGGGCTTGTGTTACGAAGAAATGAGGAAAATGTCGTGAGGAGAGTTTTGAGTATGGATGTCGATGGCTATAAGAGTAGGTGAAGACCAGAGAAACGATGGATGGAATGTGTGAATGATGATATGGTTAGAAAGGGGGTGACTACCGAGATTGCGACTAATAGAGAAGTATAGAAGAAAAAAGACATGTTGCGCCGACCCCAAATAAATTGGGTTATGGAGGGAGAATTATGAATTGATGTAGAATCTTTGCCGACAATACAGATAAACTTAATTAAGAATTTTCAACTTTGTGGCGAATTGTTTCCATCATAGTTTTAACAACATCCATTGCTTCATATGTTCGAACAATTTGTCAGCTCAACAACGTAAATAACGCAATGAATGTTGTTAAACTGTCAAAAGGAAATATATTGTTACTTTTTTAACGCAATGACCCCGCAGTAGTAACAATTTTACATTGTCGGCGTCTTATGTCATAGTAGTAAAGACAGTTTTCGTAGTGCTAATGTTACAAGGTCTACTGATGTGGACTTGTCTGTACCATATCTATAGTAAAAATGACTAATTACTACATAAGTCGAAATTATTCACACGGTAAAATGAATTAGAATTAGTAGTTACCTTTCCATTCGGACATCGATTTATGAATGAATAACTTACAATAAGCACACTGTATTCTCAACAAAAAAGCCAATCAAATAAAAATCACTCCCAATTATAATCTAGTACGAACAGACGCCAGCACATCAAGCTACTACAATCTGTCAAATTTATTTAATAGATTTTCAACTTTATCGCTAAAGCATAAGGTTCAAAGTTGATTGGGAAAATTTGACAGTTTCGGGTAGCTTGATGTGCTGGCGTCTGTACACACAACAGTTATCCTACCCACAATAACGCAACGCCCGTTTTATTGTTTTACGATAGTCAAGAAGATTAATGATATTTTGTCCAGACGTCCTACGGTCCCGCCCACCGTGTGTCACTCGCGGCTGTTGTAAAATTGTGAAATATTTACTTGAACTACAGTAAAACAGGTATCTGTTTGTATTGGGTTTTAAATCATCATCATCATCATCATCTGCCTAGCCTTTTCCCAAGTACTTTGGGGTCGGCTTCCATTCTAACCTGTTGCAGCTGAATACCAGTATTTTACATGGAGCGACTGCCTATCTGACCTCCACAACCCAGTTACTAGGTAATACGATACCCCTTGGTAAGACTGGTTGTCAGACTTTCGGGCTTCTGACTACCCGTAACGACTGTCAAAGATCCACGAATGACAGCCGGGAGCAAAAGCTTAACGTGCTTTCCGAGGCACGGAAGGGTCTCGGTATATAAAGATGGTCACCCATCCACAGACCAACCTCGGCAAGCGTAGCTTAACCTGATCGATCGACCTGTGCGGCTGTTCTTATGTAGCCACGTGCGTATTGGGTTTTAAATGATTTTCGATATAATATTTTGAATACATGCTGTGGTGTTGATTTGAGGTCTGGAATTGGAAGGTAGCCTACAGAATCAGCCAATAATGTTCCCACTGTTGGGATACATGCCTCCACTCTGTGAGAGGGCGCGGGCTACACCTAATCCGCCACGCGGGCCATAGCTTATGCCTTCGCTAAGTCAGACTAGAACAAGCATAAGCATAATCAATTCCCACTTCTGGGATTCTGGGACACAGCCCAGTGGCGTAACTATACCGTTTGGGGCCCGTAGCAAATTCTTGGGATGGGGCTCTCCCTCAATGTAAAGAAGCTCAACCAACATTATAGTTTTTTTTACTAGCACTTCTCCCGCGACTTCTTCCGCGTAGATTTCATATTTTCCCCTACAAAATTTTAACACCTGACTGCTTCGTTAGTCTAGTGGTCGCAAGCGCTACTGCTGAGCGTGAGGTCCTGTCCAAAAAAGAAGACAAACAATGGGAAAACATTAACGCTGTGATGATACAGTCAGCTTCTTAGGAACGTGTTCGTGAACTTTTAGTACAAAGTTGCTGTCCTGATGTCATTGAAGAAGGCGATTATTTGATGAACGGAGATTTAACACAGGCTTCCATTCTGTGAGAGAGAGTGGGATGTAGTCCACCACGCAAGCACAGTGCTGGTTGGTGGCTGTCACATGTCTTCGAATTTTTGGTCATGCCCGTTTCCTGACGATGTTTCCCTTCACCGTTTTGAGAGCAGTGATGATGAAATTAAATACACGAAGTAAAGTGCCTGCAACTCACGACCTGCAACTCGTAAGTCGAGCCACCACCTACTCAAGGTAGGCGAAAGGAAGCAAGTTAAGCACGTTACGATAGATTTGACAAGCCTTCTGTTGATACCTATAAAAATATGAAAAGAAGGAAATTTTGTGTCTGTGTAAATTGTTCTGGTGATCCGTCACACAGGGTATCCTAGTATGGACGCAAAGACTACAATATAATGTATGGACGCCAGTCTCTCACAAAGGATCATATTTTATGCATTTTTGTCAAAACGCTATATTTCTTGTCTCTGTTTATAGCTTTGTGAACCATTGTGGAGAGAGAAAAAAAAGATTATTATGATTATTAATTATTGTATTGTTCTCGATTGCAGGACAAAGACTTCTCTTTATCCCAAGGGCTTATAAGCAGCAGTTATTGTAGGAATCCAGCCTTGTATCTGGGTCTGCCGCACCCGCAACAATGTCGCTTTTCCCGCACGGAATATAATAAGTCCCGTACCTCAATCATAAAGATCTCATAAAGATCGGAGACGCTACACTCGAAGTCGTCGACGATTTACCGAGGACAAACTGTCTAGTTAGGTAGGTCTAACTTCGAGAAAGAGGTCAATCGTCGAATCCGACTCGGCTGGGCAGCGCGATGGGACTGAAAGTTTCTGGAGTGGCGACCGCGTACCGGAAGAAGTAGCGTTGGAAGGCCTAAGATGGTCCGACGACCTTGTGAAGACTGCAGGAACCCGTTGGATGCGAGAAGCACAGAACCGGTCGAAGTGGAGGTGCTTGGGGGAGGCCTATGTAGAGCAGTGGACGTCTTTCGGCTGAAATGATGATGATGGCCCTCAATCATGGCTGAACTGGCATTTGTTTAGTCAGGACTTGAATCAGGACTACTGCGTAATACACTAACAGTAGCAATGGCTTTCATTTTGACAGTTTGACAACATTCATTGCTTTATTTAGGCGATTCTCACACTGCACCGCATTACGCAGCGGGGCGCAGATAACGCACCCACGCGCGTGATTTTTTACATACAAATTCAATAAAAACGCACTCACGCGCGTGGAATTTGGCTCCGTTTCCCGCTCACCGCTGCATGAAACGCAGCAGTGTGCCAATCGCCTTAGGTATGTACTTAGGCGAGCTGACAAATTTTTCGAACATATGAAGCAATGGATTAGTAATATCCTTCAAAATTATTTAGATTGAGATTAATAGTGTGTTTACGCTATTATCCTAATATGGCGAAGACAGTCCGTGTTTTTCTTTTTTCGCTGCACTACGTAGGTATAATCAAAGAGATTGGGATTGGATTTGGATCGGATTAATTGGTATTTTAGCACAGACAAAAAATAACTGAAAATTGCTTCACCAATGGGATTTGATACGATTAACTTAACAGTTAACTGTCCATTATGTTATCCTTTTATGATTCTGAAAAAGTGGCCTTTTTAGGCCCCCTGGTAAGGTGCTTCTGATTCTTGGGCAGAGTAAATATCGAAGGTTTTGCCCGCCTTAGGCTTGATTGAGGAATCAACATTCAGCCAAAGACGAACGGAAACAATAAAATATACAAAACCAGTTTTAACTGACTTAAATATTTTCTTTGCAATTTGCATTTAAATAAATAAATAAATTTAACATTTATGTGCTCCAAATATTGTATTATTGGCATGTTTATTGCTTGTAACGACGTTGAAGCAGCTTTGTGGGCCGGTGAATGGATGGGTTGTCTTGAATCGACTGTTGGTGTTGTGGTCATGATAATTTTGGAGATAAAAGAGTAGCTGTTATTGTTACTTGTATATGAAAAGAAAGTTAATATGGGGTCATCCACAAGAGCAGCCGGTCGATTCTGTAAAAATCTCACCGTGAAAACTTAGGTGAAGTGAGTTTGTTTTTGCTAGGAATTGACACTATTGACAGCTCACTCCACGCTCACTTCACCTAAGTTTTCACGGTGGGATTTTTATAGAATAGCACCACAGTAGTAGTGGGCCAGTGGTATCTGTCAGACGAGGCGTAGGTTGTGAGTGGCCCAGTCGGGGGTGCGGCGAATGTACAAGTATCTCCCGAGCCCCCGACTCATGGTGCTATAGAAGGAACAATGGGGTTTTAGTCGGTAGGAGTCCCTCCGTTCCTCCCGGACGGAGAGTATCCATGAGGATATCCCCAAGGAAAAATAGTTCATGATTGGCAGAAGCTTTACTTATATACTTTATTTTTTTAAATGTCGCAGCATCATGCTGAGATAGGAGCCTTTTGGCCTCGTATAGGACTTCATGTTTCATTTTCATTTTTTATTTATATAACTTGGTTTTTATTTTTTATTTTAATGTGTTCAGTTTAGTTTGTGATCTTCCTGTACGAGTCGCAATAAATACTTTGTCTTTTCTTTCTTTCTTTCTTTCTTTACTTATGTGATACTTTGATTTATTTAATCACTAGCTGCGCCCCGCGGTTTCACCCACATAAGTGTCGATCCCGTGAGAATATCGGGATAGAAAGTAGCCTATATGTTAATCCAGGGAGTTAACTACCTCCATACAAAATTTTATCAAAATTGGTCCCGCCGTTTGAGCGTGAAGAAGTACCAAACATATAAACACACACACACTTGATCACTGCTCTCAAGACGGTGAAGGAACATCGTGAGGAAACCAAGATGTTCTAGAACAAAAAATCGAAGACATGTGACATCCACCAACCGCATTGGGCCCGCGTGGTGGATTATTACGCACTTCCTTCCTTATCAGAGAAAGAAGGCTTGTGTTCCAGCAGTTCGATTACTCTACAAGCTATGTCGGTAGCTCCGGTTCTTTTCAGTCAATTTCATTTCTGATGTATCCTTCAAAAAACCTCCGAACATAGCTCGCTCTATAGCACGCTGAGCGACCTTGGATTTGTGAACCAGCTCGACTACCTACAACTACTAAGCTATATTTTTTATCTATGATCAGCCTATAATGATCCCAGTGCTGGAATACAGGACTGCTCTCTGTGAGAGGGAGTGGGCCGTAATCCACCACGCGCGCCATTGCGGGTTGGTGGATGCCACATGTTTTCGAATTTTCGGTTCTAAGACATGCCGGTTTCCTCATGATGTTTTCCTTCAACGTGTGAGAGCAGTGGTGATGAAATAAATTACACAAAGTAAAGCGCCTGTCTGGGTTCGAACCCACGACTTGTAAATCGGGGCTGATATATACCACCACTGACCACTGCTATCAAACAACAATAGAGTTCAAAATAAAGGTGAAGGCCGAACACAAATATTTTTTTGGCTCGATGACTAATGCCACAGTTTGTTAACATACATATTATTATCCTGCAAAAAAATACATTCCAGTTTACGCAAAGTAAAGTTCCTGCTGTGGACACTCACGGTACGGCTGGTCCATATATTTAAGGTCGCTCAGCGAGCTATGGAACCCATGCTTGGAGTCTCTCTGTGGGATCGAATCCGCAACGAGGTGATCCGGCAGAGAACCAAAGTTGTCGACATAGCTCACAGAATAAGCAAGCTGAAGTGGCAACGGGCCGGCCATATTAGCCGTAGAACCGATGACCGTTGAGGTAGACCTGTTGTTGAGTGGAGACCGCGAATCGGTAAACGTAAGGTGGGACGCCCTCAGGCTAGGTGGAGCGACGATCCTCGCAGGATGGCTGGTAGCAGCTGGATGAGAGTTGCCGAAGATCGAGTTGTATGGCGTGCAATAGGAGAGGCTTGTGTCCAGCAGTCCTATGTCCAGCAGAAGTATTGTCTGTGTGGTGCCGGACTTAAAGAATAGCACCAGCCCATACTTCCCGTGGGTGTCGTAAAAGGCGACTTAGGGTCGTACCGGAAAATGGGCAGCAGCGTTCTCTATGCATTCCACCACCATACCATACTGCGATCGCCAACCCGCCTGCCAAGCGTGGCGATTATGCCAAACCCCCCATTTTGGGGGAGGCCTAGGTCCAGCAGTGGACGTCTTTCGGCTGAAATGATGATGATGATGATGTCCAGCAGTGGACTGCTATAGGCTGATGATGAAAGTTCCTGCTTGGGTTCGAACCCACGACCACTTATCCACCACTGCACATAGTGCACATAGCGCCGCGCTGAGAGACCTTGTATTTGTGAACCAGCCCGACTACTAGGATCATAGCTAGCTTAGCTTAGGTATTTATTTATTCGAATACTAACCTGAAAATTATTTTAGTGAAGATATTTTCATTTTTAGGTTCCGTACCCAAAGGGTAAAAACGGAACCCTATTACTAAGACTACGCTGTCTGTCCGTCTGTCTGTCTGTCACCAGGCTGTATCTCAAGAACCGCGATAGCTAGACTGTTGAAATTTTCACAAAGTATGTATTTCTGTTGCCGCTATAACAACAAATACTAAAAACAAAATAAAATAAAAATTTAAGGGGGGCTCCCATACAACAAACGCGATTTTTTTGCCCTTTTTTGCTCGATATCAGAAATGGCAATATTTCAAGTGCAAGGTAGGCACTTGAAATATTCACAAAATACTCAGTTGTATTTTACTTTAATAATAAATAATAAAATTAAATTAAAATTAATATGTAAGGGGGGCTCCCATACAACAAATATGTTTTTTTCGGCGTTTTTGCCTTGTGGTACGGAACCCTTCGTGTGCGAGTCCGACTCGCACTTGGCCACTTTTTTGACACTTGGGCAAACGCCAAAACAATAATAACGATCGACTTAAGATACAAATAGACATTATGAAAATGACTTCGACATCATTTAAAAAACATTTCTTGTTAACACTACAGTTGACAAAATTTTAAATAAATATACCAATGATTTACGAATAACTTGATTAACGGTGATCATATAAGATTTACGTAAACATAAATCATTTCGTTATTTATTAATTTGAAATTAAGTGGGTGTTTATTCAAATAAAATGTAAGTGGGTCGTTAAATATTGAAATGAAGTATAATTCCGTGTCGACAATAATTCTGAAATGTATATTTTTGAAGGATAATAAATGTATGTTAACGAACTGGAGGCGCCAAAAAAATATTTGTGTTCGGCCTTCACCTTTATTTTGAACTCTATTGTTGGTTGATAGCAGTGATGGCGCAGTGGTATCAACCCCGACTTACTTACAAGTCTGGGTTCGAACCCAGACAGGCGCTTTGGGCAGCGGGATTGTCCGCAAAGGTTACCGCTACCCCGGAACATAAAGGGCTAAGGAAGGAACACGGGTGGGTTTTAGTCAGTAAGAGTCTGACACTCCCTTCCGCTCCACCAAGAGCGAGAGCGAGAGCGTTTATTTGATGATTTCCCATCCTCAAAAGAAAAAAAGGCAGGGAGAGCGGTGGTGAAATAAATTACACAAAGTAAAGCGTACTATGTGTAATTTATTTCATCACCACTGCTCTCAAAACGGTGAACGAAAACATCTTAAGTAAATCGGGATGTCCTAGAGCCGAAAATTCGAAGACATGTGACATCCACCAACCCGCACTGAGCCCGTGTGGTTTATTACGGCCCACTACCTCACAGAGAGGAGGCCTGTGTCCCAGCAGTGGGAACATTATAGGCTGATTATGCTATTATGCTCTTGTTTGATATAACACACAAATAGATATGTTGCTACTATGTAATAAAGAATGTATTTGCATGCATTTTTTTCTGCAATAGTTTGGCTATCAATCAGTCTTACCCAAATCATGGGGAACTGATTAAAAAGGCGCGGGCCCACCGCGGCGTACGGAGAGGCTACGCACGTGTATTAAGCTTCGCTTTGGAAGAAAATTGTGAGAAAATGTGGTTGTGTCCACTGCAACCCACGGAGAGGCTACGCATGAATTGACGTCATTGATACATGCGTGGCTTGCTCGAATAGGCGGTTACATAGCTCAACGCTGTCGACGTGGGTGTACGTTTCCACTGGAGTACACGAATATGACCCACGACTATGTACAGCTCGCTTATCGCAGCGCAGTTTTCAGTCCTACACCTTGTGGAACGGACGCGTTTTTTTTGCAGTGGCAGGTGGGTAGCCTCTCCGTGTGCCGTGCCACGCTATACATAGTCGTGGGTCTACGTTTCCACTGGAGTACATGACTATGAATAGCGTGGTTCCCTACAAACTGGTAGAGCTGGATGGTGCTGATCCACGCGTCATGTTCGTGAAAGGGCGCCGTCGGTTGAGACTGGTCATCTCTTAAGAGCGTTTACGCCGTACGGCATTTCCTACAAACTTTCAAGTCCTTATTTTTCGAAATGAATAAACCGATTTTAATGAAACTTCATACGCATAAGCAGGATACAAGGGTCTAAAAAGTTAGTAGAGAACATTTTCGAAAAATAGTGTTACAGCCAAATTAGACCCATTTTAAATCTTCCATTGAAACAGAGATTTCCAGTTATCTTTTTTTAAATAAGACATTTCGAAAATGTTCTCTACTAACTTTTTAGACCCTTGTATTGGGCTCATGCGTATGAAGTTTCATTAAAATCGGTTCATTAATTTCGAAAAATAAGAACTCAAAAGTTTGTATGAAATGTCGTACGGCGTAAACGCTCTTAACTGCCAATGCTTATTTTTAATCTTATATTTTAAATTGTTTCTTAATTTGTGTCTTTTTTTTTACATTGTTCTCACATATAGAAGCAACAAGAATAATGTACCCAGGATTTTGTAATAAAAAGAGAGAGATTTTGTTTTAAAAGAGTGTCCATGGAGTTTCTTGCCCGTTCTTCTCCATAGAGATCTACGTTTTGGAATGGGCAACTAGCTTCAAACTTTCTGACTAACTGACAGACTATTTAATGTTGACAATTCAAAAGTGCCTGTACAAGGTTTAGTTGAAATAAATGCTTTGAGTTTGAGTTACCTATTTGTCCGTACAAAAACATACTCACCTGCGCCGCTCGCGCCGCGCCCTTGATAGTAGTACCTAGGTACCTAACCGTTCGGCTCGGAGATTGGATAACCTACTTAGTGTCGCTCGGTGTCGGTCCTTTTTTAAATATTTTTGGGACGAAATATAACATGGGGTAAAAATTATTGGAATCGATTCAGTTACTTATTCTGAACAAACTATATTCAGGTTTCGCATATATACCAAAATAACGTCTGCAAAGTCTTGTTAGCTAATTTGATTTGACCCCGTTTAAGGGCGCCCGTCGATTGTTTGTCCGTGTCGTTCGTGCGATACCGGTAACAAACAAAAAACCGGTCAAGTGGGAGTCGGACTCGCGCAACAAGTCGCGCAATATGGGTTCCGTACGTAGGGTATGCATGTAACTACAATTTTACGGTTTACGGATTTTTCCCTTTACATGACATTGCTTCTTGCCAAATTTCATGATTCTAGGTCAACGGGAAGTACCCGGTTTTGATTCCCTTGCGAGTGTCAAAATATGCGGCATAAACGGAACATAAGCGCCCGTATTTTTGATTGCATTTATAAGTTTGATTTATTCACTGCTTCAAATATAATAATATATTGCATTGCAATAATATATAATTATATTGCATTAAATATTAGAATATTTTGGTCCTTTGTCTAATTTACAGATCCTGCGAGATTTTACACAAAAAATACAGTACCTAACCATAACGTATAACATCATGGTAGCACATCCCCTCGTATTAAGTAATATTATGTGTTTTTATTTTATTAGTGTTTCGTTTTGGATGACATGTATGTATTTTGTATTTTGATTTTTTACTGCTCTAAATGACTTTTGTATGTATTTTTTTATTTTTTATTTAAACGACGCCGACGTGTGTATTTTAATATTTTAATTTTAATTTTATTTATTTGATTTGGTTGGAAGTCTGAGTGTTATTTTATTGCGTGTGTGATTATTATATCAATTTTAATTTTTTGTTCTGCTAATGTAAAGGGCTTTGTCTGAAAATTAAATGAATTATTATTATTATTATAACTCAAATAAAACAAGGAAGTAAGAATTTCTTATAGCAGTTACAACACACTCATTGAGCGTTGAAGATTGTCATTTGACACGTAAAGTTTCAAGATTATTGACATCTAAATCTGTGTTTAAACACGGTACGGTACTTATCGAGTGAGGCATTGGACATCAAGTGCAGTGTTGGAGTGCTTAAAATTAGACAGCAAGACTCTTTTCGAGTACCTATGTAGCTTCCCGCTTATATAGGAGACCGAAAAAGAGCCCTATTCTTGGTAAATTAAAGTTCAATCTTCTTCAATGTAGCTGGGGGCTTGATTTCACTACTAGGTAAATTTTTTTTTTCATTTTTTTACAAAGTACTGTTGTAAAGACAGAGATATTAATTTTGTTTATTAAATTGAAACATGACGTTGAGTAGCTATTTTATACAACTGTCAAAGAATGTGTCTGTCAACTGTCAATTTAATTAGTACCTACACTGGAAAATAAAAGTACCTATCATATCTATTCAATGAAAAACTCATGCTTGTCTATACATATAAACACCTAAACAGTTCTTGAATGGAAGAGTCCAAAAGAAAAAAAGTGTCAATAAAAAAGTATATCCAAATGATGATTTGGATATACTTTTTTATTGACACAAAAACCCAGATTTATAACATCTTGATTTATAGGTGTGAAAAATTAACAAAAATACGAAGTCAACGGATTATTCAATTTAAAACTCGATTATCATGGATTTAACATATAAATATCGATATTATGTTAAATAATGTCTTGATTAGATGCAAATCGGTTTTAGATTATGGGGGGTCTTCTTAATTGACAATAATTTTTGTGTTTCCTATATTTTTTGTGGAGATTGTGATTAATTAATTTTAAGTTTCCATGTCGATTATAGAGCGGAAACGTATCGAATTGATAATCGATACAGTTGTCAGTTAATTTGATTCTTTTTACGATGATCTTGTAATTAGATGAGCAACCAGATGTTTATCGTTCTATAGAGAGTTAATTAACAATATAGATTGGTAGGATAGGTATCAACCTATTATGGAGGAGTCAATGACCGCTGTGTATTCTCGAGTCTACACAAAATTTGATGACCGCATAAAATATATTACATTTGGTATAAATACGCGCCACGAAGACTTGACGAGCTCTTGCGCAGGTAAGTCGTGTACGAAATAGTTACCCATAATGTGTATATCTATTCAGGGATTTATCGATGACATTTAGATTAAAATTCTTAACAATATTTATTACGAAATAAAGTCACGTCTCGTCTTTCGTGGCGCGTAATGTACAATCGCGCGATTGCTATTATTGTATCTAACAAGTAGGTATCCATATTTACAGATAAGGCAGTCGCTCCATGTAATATCCTGGTATTCAGCTGCATCCGGTTAGATTGAAAGCTGACCCCAACATAGTTGGGAAAATGCTAGGCAGATGATAATGATGATGAGTGATTTATATTTACCTAAGATATCATTCGCTTGCCCTTAAATCAATTTATTTGGGGTCGGCGCAACATGTATTTTTCTTCTATAGAGGTATGAGGAACAGGGTGTAAAGTTCACTTATACTCTATAGAAAAGGGAGGATCCTCCGACCAGACGGGTGTTGTGTCTGGCGGGCAACTGCCCGATGATTCATGTCGGGCCGTTCCATTTATGCTAGTTGCGCGGTAAACTCTGCTTGCGAGATGCAGGATTTTGCGTGACGTCAGTATGACGCGTTGTTCGCACGTGGCGTTATAGATACCGCTACACTTCCATAGTTCTCTATAAGGTGGCTAAATAATAACAGCCCACAGGTCGATCGATATGGATAAGCGCTTGCCGAGGTTGGTCTGTGGATGGGTAACCATCTTTACATACCGAGACCCCCCGTGCCTCGGAAAGCACATGTCGTTGGTCCCGGCTGGCATTCGAGGATCTTTGACAGTCGTTACGGGTCGTCAGAAGCCCCAAAAGTCTGACAACCAGTTTTACCAAGAGGTATCGTATTACCCAGTAACTGGGCTGTGGAGGTCAGATAGGCAGTCACTCCATGTAAAATACTGGTATTCTGCTGCACCCGGTTAGACTGGAAGCCGACCCCAACATAGTTGGGAAAAGGCTAGGCAGACGATGAGTTCTCTATTAGTTATCATCTCGGTAGCCACCCCCTTTTCTAACCATATATTTTTTCACGTAGTCGATCCATCGTTTCTTTGGTCTTCCCCTACTCTGATAGCCATCCTCATTTATACTCAAAACTTTCCTATACGAGATCTGCCGACAAACTGTCCTGCAGTTTGGCAGAAGATTTGTGAAATACATCTATGTAACTTTTGTTGAAATAAATAAATAAAAAAGATATTCCTCATTCCTCCGCATCACATGTCCATACTATGACAGCCTATTTTAGTATCCATATCTTTAAGGTTCGGTAAATTATATCGGTACTAGCTTCCGCCCGCGGCTTCGCCCGCCAGGTATGTCAATAAAAACTATCCTATGTCCTTCCCCGGGATGCAATCTATCTCTCTGTCAAATTTTATCGAAATCCGTTCGGTGGTTTAGGCGTGAAAAGGTAACATACAGACAGACAGACAGAGTTACTTACGAATTTATTATATTAGTATGAATTCTGTACTCCGGTTTCTGCTACAACTGGTTACCAATAAGAACGATTACTTACCTACATCACACTTTTCAAACTTTTCCCCAACAATGTGTTTATGAGCAGAGCGTAGAGCGCAAAGCGTCCCAAGAAATACCAGTCTAAAATAATACAGTAAGAAAAAGCGCGAGAATCTATTCTTAAATTATCTGTTAATTAAGGGGCTTACATGACCTAAAGCGCGGTCACTGTCAAACTGTGGACTGCATAGAAAAGAAATAAAAGGGCGATGACATAACGCTGGTAATTTATTGCAAAATATGAAGGAATTATTTAATTACAAAAATAAATTGTTTGGACTAAAAAATTAAAACACAAGTGTTTTAGTATGTTGCTTGTGGAATAATCTGACAAAAAATCAGAACGATTGTATGTATATTAGTATGTTTTTTATTGTAAAAAGAAAGTTTTTAGAGGTATCTTCATGATTTTCTTCTATCGTATCAAATTAGTTGTGTTATGTTTTCAACACACTATCTACCTAGCATAATATGTTCTGATTTTGTTTACTGTAGTCGATCATATATTTTATTGTTTTCTTGCGTGTAGGTCCTGTAAGCCCCTTAAGATAGACTAGATTATTCATTCTGTCTAACATTTTGCACCTGGCGTTCCTTTACAGTTTTTCAGAGTTATGTTTCTTTTGTCTGGTCTAAACATACCTAAGCTAATAATATTGAGCACTAACAATAGTAAGTGCTCAATAGTATTGGCTAGCTGAATTTATTATTAATTTATTATATATTAGGTCGGTTGTCAGAAACCCAAAAGTCCAGCAACCAACTTTGCCATTGGGTATCGTATCGAGCTAAGGAAGGAACACGGGTGGGTTTAAGTCAGTAAGTGTCTGACACTCCCTTCCGCTCCACCCAGAGCGGATAGTAGCTGATACGGAGAAATTCCAACTGGAAAAAACCAATAACACATACACTTTTCACAAACCGGGAATCAAACCCAGGACCATGAGGTCCTGGATCGCATGAGCTCAGCGGTAGCGCTAATAATAGTAGTGATGAAATTATTTTTAGATTTTATCTTTATCACCCAAGGGAAATAAACAATGAAAATATTATTTACTTCTCCTTCAAGAATAAAAATAAACGTAAAGAAAATCCGGTAGCCGAACTGTCATCCATAACATTATCGATTGCCATCAAAACAAAATGATTTATTATAGTTTTTTTTCAACTGCCTCTAGTATAATTAATGTTCGCGTAATCACAAAGTTAGCTTCACCGTTTTAAAACCTTTATTTCACACACCATTAAGTTCAAATTCGATTATCAATGACTCCTTTTAAAATTAGAAACAACAGCGCATTTGCGTTTAGAACCAGTAATAGTTAATTCAAATTGAATCTTAACTGTTAAGAATTAGATTGAAAATCAATTGGCGGTTAATTTCTAGGGTTGTCAAAAACGAGTTTTTGATCACTTAAGAGCCAAGCCGCAGTGTATGGCCCCAAGAGTTAAATGAACTTGCGGTGTGACCTTTACATTTGTTTAATTTAAGAAGTAAGTACCTGCAATTTGTTTTTACTTTTTTATTGATTGTGTGCCAATAAGGACGGAAGAGGTTGTAAGAAAATCATCGCGCCGCTTTTTTGCCCTCGTGGCTATTTTTTACAAAGCACCGGATTTTTAACGAGCCGACAAGCGAGAGTTGAGATGCCCTCTGTTTAGCCCATAAGCAAATTAAGCAATTGCTTAGGGCATCACGTCTCGGGGGCACCATATGGCCGAAACAGCACCGAAACAGTATTTGCTAGCACATGAAAGGCAAGGCTGTTTATCAGCAAGATATTACAAGGCCCAAAAGTCACTCTAGCTAGAGATGTGTCCCAATCTTTACAAATCGCTCGTCGGTGTTTTGGAAAAATACGAGGCCACTAGAGGATAGGAGGCTCTTTAGGCGTGGATTGCTTAGGGTATTGAAAGTAGTCTTAATCCGGCACTGTCTCTGTTGGATTATCAATGTTCGACTCAATCTTTTTTCTCTTTCTCACTCTCATAGTCAGAGGGTACTGCACGTAATCCGACACGACCGGAGAGAGATCAGGCGGAGGACCATCGGATAAACGTGCTTTCCGAGCCACGGGGGTATCACACCGCCAACATCCAAACTCCGGGAACCAGGCATAAAGTGTTATTGAGTTTTTACTAAGAAATTTGTGATGGAAAACCCAATAACACTATTTTCCCGTCCTGGGAATGGAACCTAGGCCCCAAGCTCCGCTGTCTCGCTTGCAACCACGAGACCAACGGGGCAGTCGATGAAGAGGGAGGAAACGCATGGGACTAAAAGAGTGATGTATATGTGTAAATGTTGATCGTGATGGAGAGGGAGAGGAAGGCGAAAGATAATATGGATGGATTGTGTGAGGAATGATATGAAAGAAAACGGAGTAAGTGATAGCGTGACGGTTGAGGGGAGTGAATGGTAGAAGGCAACAGGTTGCGCCGACCCCAAACATGGGACAAGGGCTGAAAAATTATGATGAAAAAACGCAAGTTTTAGAAACAATAAAAGTATAATTATGATCGACTACAGTGAACAAAATCAGAAAAATATATGATATTCCTTAGGATAATGCTAGGTAGATACTGTGTTGAAAACATAATACAACTAATTTGATACGATTGAAAAAAATCATGAAGATACCTCTAAAAACTTTCTTTTTACAATAAAAAGCATACTAATATACATACGTTCTGATTTTTGGCAGATTATTCTACAAGCAACATATTAAAACACTAGTGTTTTAATTTTTTAGTCCAAACATTTTTTGTAATTAAATTATTGCTTCATATTTTGCAATAAATTACCAGCGTTGTGTCATCGCGCTTCTCTTTCTTTTCTATGCAGGTTCAGTTTACGCTACAACTTCAAGCATTTTTATAACTTTTTCAATAGTTCTAGTCACTCTGAAATCAACTTAACTACATTAAAATAATGTTGATATTTGTTTAACTTGTTATAATATTGATTTGAAATAAGTTTGAATAGACTATAGGTAGCTAGCGGTACTTTTCATTCAACTTTGTTAAAATCATTTTGCGCTATCCAGTTCGCAAAATAGTTTCATTAGTAGATAACTGGTTAATACCCATAACTAATAGCTACCGGAAAAGCTTGTTTATTATATAATACGTTTATGGTCTCTTAAACTTCGTTTACTGACTACAAATTGGCAACGAAATTGGTTTACGACTCGAAGGACCATAAAAATATACAAATAGGATCTAACTGTCTAGCGAAATTACCAATTTCCGTCTGAAATTTCTGCGATTTTATGAGACGGTCCAGTTTTTTTGTCAATTTAATTAAAGTTAAAACGACAAAAAAAAACTACTAGGAAAAAATACTTTTCGGTAATTGAGGCTAACCATTATTATCAATTGGATAGGTACTTGGCCATATATAAAAGTTTGAAAATTGTTCAGCTTTAAATGATTTAGTATCTATTTTTATAAGCACGTACAACGCGGTCACATTAACTTGACGCTTGGCGTTGATGACGTCATTTTGGTATTTTGGTAATATACCTAATAAAAAACAATTAAAACAACAACAGAAAACTAGCCAAATTATCGACGCGCGTATCGGTAAAAAACGGGCAAGAGCGAGTCGGACTCGCTCACCGAGGGTTCCGTAACATCCGGGTTTATGCATAAGGTTTATGTTTATGAAATTAAATGTTTTTTTTGTATTTTTTTATATTTGAGTTGGTTGAATAAAAGGTAAATTGCGGTTTACGATTTATGACGTATTAAAAAAAAAACTACTTACTAGATCTCGTTCAAACCAATTTTCGGTGGAAGTTTACATGGTATTGTACATCATATATTTTTTTTTGTTTTATCATTCTCTTATTTTAGAAGTTACAGGGGGGGGGGACACACATTTTACGACTTTGGAAGTGTCTCTCGCGCAAACTTGATTAGTTTAGAAAAAAATTATATAAGAAACCTCAATATCATTTTTGAAGACCTGGATCCATAGATACCTCACACGTATGGGTTTGACGAAAAAAAATTTTACTTCTTTCAGTTCTAAGTATGGGGAACCCCAAAATTTATTGTTTTTTTTTCTATTTTTGTGTGAAAATCTTAATGCAGTTCACAAAATACATCTACTTACCAAATTTCAACAGTATAGTTCTTATAGTTTCGGAGAAAAGTGGCTGTGACATACGGACGGACAGACAGACAGACAGACGGACAGACAGACAGACAGACATGACGAATCTATAAGGGTTCCGTTTTTTTCCATTTGGCAACGGAACCCTAAAAAGACAAAGACAAAGGCCTAACACTTGCTGGGCGAGCTAAGGAATGCGGGGCTCGCATTCCAGAGATGCGTCAAGTTAATGTGACCGCGTTGTAAGCACCAATGAAAACAATACTCTCTTTTTTAGCATCTGCATGTCAACCTATAATTTAAAATAAGATTAGACATTTAATTTATTTTTTCTTTTTTTGCCACATGTGCGGCTACCAATTTTGGATTGTTCTCTTGTTGCACTCGTTATCGCGTTCTACAGTTTTAAATTTTGAATATGTATTTTACTGTTTATTTCTTTTTTTTCTTTCATCTTAATGCTTTAATTTTAATTCTGATTCTAATGATAATCTTGGTTTTAATTATTGATTCTAATACTTATCGATTATGATGTTGTTTTTACTTAATGTTTTGTTTCTAATTAATTTTTCTATTCTATCTAGGAAGCTATTTAAAATAAAAAAAACCCGACTGCGGTAAAAAAACTTAAGTGAAAGAAACTGAAAAGCTAAAAACAAGCCCATTTTAAATTAAATAAAAGTTGGAAGCAAATGGGACCCATACAATTTTTATTATATTTTCATTTATGTAAGTGCTGTGTACGCCTGTAACTAACTAATTCACCATAACTCAATGCATATGTTATTTATTATTATGTCAATATTTCTAGTGAATAGGTCGTTGATGCACCTTTTAAATAAAAATAAAATAAACCTTTTTTACAGTCCGTTCAACCGATTTTCACTTCTATACCGTAGGCAAAAGGATGGCATTAAAAGCAAAAAGTGTTTACAATACCAACTCTTTACTACAGCTGCCATATGTCACGCCATCAACGCAATAGAATTCAAAATCGGTTGAACGGGCTGCAAAAAATGTTTATTTAAATGTCTAATCTTATTGCAAAAGGAGTATAGGTGTTTGTCGGCTGCTTAACCGTGCGATACTGTGGATCTGTGGATGCCTTAATAAATTAAGGCCTACAGCCAGGACATAGAACTTATAAGCTCAGCGACTACACGCTAAGGGCACCTTCTGTGGGGTACGGGATTTTGTTTAGGGCGTCCCTGGGGGAGGGGTGCAGGGACAGGCTGGATCGGATCGTAACACTATACTTCATTGCCCTAAGCACGAAATACGTAGTTTCGGCCGATGTTAACAGGCGTTTCCTGCTCCATAAATATTACCTATTGACATAAGATTACTTTGAAATACTAACGTAAGATCGTTGATGGGCGAAAAGAGCTAAGACTTAGAGAGTAGACCCCAGCTTCGACGTTTTAATAAAATAACACTCTACAGAAATGTAACATACACTCAATTTAAAAATAAATTAGAACAGCAAAAAAGAACCTTAAAAATCGATTACACAAAATGGATTCACGATTACCATAATGATAACGCTAATATATGTAAAATATGCTAATGACATTATTATAACCTCTAATAGTACAATAAAATGATAATATTTGAAGAAAAAATCATCTTAATTTCTTTATTAGAAAAGTACCGCGCGGTCACGGATTGAACCGGTTTTAAAATCGATTCAATCGAATACATTAGCATCGAATGATGAATCGGTTTCTACGATCGAATCTTGTTGATGATTCTGTAGTTTATTTCTCACTGTGTTTTTATGGAGTCATGTTCGTGAATGATTAATTTAAGCTTTTAAGTGAATATTTTTTGAAGTTCTCTGCGTGAGAGATTGTTTGCAGAGGAAGGTGTCAAATTCTTATCTTGTTACAGTTAAATACTGCTTATGAGGGTCAGGGTGCTTAGCAAGCATAATTTAAGAATTGTATAGAATCATGACATTGTTTTTGCTAAGCCGTCAAAACGTATGTGATGTTTGAGCGATATCAATAATGTGGACCTGACCTGTCTTGTTTTTAAAATTCTCTATACATTATACGCTTCCGGACTCCTAGAGCGAGCCACTTTGCATGGTTATATAAAGGTCTTTGCCTTTTTAAAAGGTCGTGAATTAAAATTTGGAACAATGATGATACCAAAATGATGGCCAGTATGTCTGCTTTAAAACTGCATACAAAGTTTTTCTTTGACTCAGCATGATTTTGATGTTTTAAGCCTTTATACCTTAGTTGGAAATGCACGGTGGCTCAATATTGGCGAGATCATTTGCACAATTGCGCAAAACACACGAGCAATTGATTGAACTTGATTGATCGTATTGGAACTTGATTGTTGTTTAAAAAAACAGGAGTCAAGTCTTACTCCTCATTCGACTATAACACCTAAAAGTGGCCCAATCTTCGTTTGCGTGCTAAAAACACTTCTTGCCCTTGTCCCATGTTACTTGGCGTCGGCGCAATCCGTTGCCTTCTTCCATTCACCACTTACAACCGTCATGCCATCATTCACTCCATTTTCTTTCATATCATTCCTCACACAATCCAACCATATTTTCTTTGGCATTCCTCTCCCTCTTCATCCATCAACATTTACAAATAATTACATCACTGTTTTGATCCCATGCATTTCTCTTTGGTTTCCTCCACTGCCCCTTTCTTCTTTCTTTCATCGACTGCCCCGTTGGTCTGGTTGGCCTAGGACGGCCAAAGTGTTATTGGCGTTTTCCATCAAGAATTTCTTAGTAAAGCTTAGTCTTTACTAAGAAATTCCTGATGGAAAACGCCAATAACACTTTATGCTTAACACGTTCGCTGACAGTACGTTGTTAGGCGGGAAATTAAAATTGTGCGTTATGACAGTACGTCGAAGGTCGGGCTACTTATTTTTAAGAGTATTGGCAGTACGTCGTCCGACGATCATTTTTTATATAAGTATTATGAAGAGCAGTATCCACTGTCATATTGTGAGCAAATTCATATTTCTTACTGCCGTAACACGAGTATTTTGTGGGTAGTTTCATATTGCTATCTCAGTCGCTCACACACACACGTAAACCGTTCGTGCACGAGTACTACGTCGACCGGCGTGAGCGCGCGCCTTGTTACTCGAACAATCAGTGCGGCCGGTGCCATTTTGTGAACAACTACGTGTTTACATCGCTCAAACCGTAAGTAAATTTATAAAAACAGATATTTTGTGTGTTTATTTGTTTTAAAGCGTGCGTTTATTTGAGTTACCTCTCAATGAACATTTTATTATTTCAGATGTCGGCAAAAAAATCAAAGAAACGTCCAAAAATGCGCTTGTTCGACGATCTGTCATCAAATTCGGAAACTGAACAGGATTAGGATCCTTTCGAGGATAATGACGGGGATTATGGCTGTGACAAGAACTACGAACCACAGCATATAGACGAAGCTGGCGCCTCTAGTTCATCAGAAGAAATATTTTCATTCAGACCTCGTCGACTTACGTCTGGAGGCCCTGTCCCTTCATCCGATTCAAGGAAGTCTGATATCTCTAATAGAAGCTCGGATTTTGAGCAAGACAATAGTCCTACTTACCTACCACTTAGGATATGTGATTTATATTCCTTGCAATGTTCCTAATTACGTTACAAAATAATTTCGAATTATTGTTTAAGAAATATATTATTATAGCTATTTGTTTTTATTACACTGAAACGAGTATAATTGCCATTTTATGTGATAATAGTTAAGATTTTGATTATTTTTTACGTTGATTAATTAAGAAAGTTTGTTTTTTATAAGTCAATTATAGTAGGTTTCATGGAGATTTGTTTTTGAGAATAGATGATTGTTTTACTAATATGGTTTTTTATTACCTTCTCTTAGTAGATTTGAACTGTTTCGACGTAGTGTCGCATTTGGGCAAGGAAACACATGTCCAATACGACACAACGTCGAGAAACGTTCACGTCCATCGACGTAGTATCGAATTTCGACAGGCAAACATATGGTCAACATGACACTACGTCGTGAAACGTTTGTCATTTAATATGGAAAATTCTACTGTCGTAATGTGGTGTGAGGGTAAGTGCTCACTGTCAGCGAACGTGTTAATGCTCGGTGTTTGGATGTTGGCGGTGTGGAACCCGCGTGCTTCGCAAAGTAAGTTTAGTCGTTGGTCCTCTGCCTGATCGGTCTCCGATCGTGTCGGATTACGTCCCGTCCCATCGGACTATGAGAATGAGGAAAGAGAGAGTGCACCTGTGTCTACACGTACACTTGTGTACTATATAATATCCGAAATGCGGTCTGGAGGACTATTATCACAATACATGGCCATACCAAGCCAAACGATATCCTTTCAACTTTTCTGTCACTAAAATCCAAATAATGTATCACCCATAAGAAATTAATGAACTCTTAACAAATGACGGTGTTACCCCAAAAAGGCTACTTTACATTAAGAGATAGATAACAACAAATTAAATAAAACGCGGTACATTAAGCTTTCATGTAAAACATAGCCGTTTGAGAGCTAAGCCGGTTCCAATGGCACTGTTTTGACATATTGATGAATGTTTTCCTATACCAATGATTTAGGACTTAATCTAATTACAACTGACGATTGGTTGTAGTTGTGCGTTCAAATTACTTATCTACATCTTGTGCGAGTTTCACGTTTTCGAATCATAAGGGGCCTTTCATGTCGCGTAGCTATTGGTTTATTTTAAATTGAAGTAGTAAATTTTATTAGCATAATAATCATGTGGTTATCTACAGTTACCATTATGAAGCCTTTGAATCCGAAACTAGGTAGAAACCTGTATGTCAGGACCCAGCGCCGTATTCCAATTTATAACCGACTTCAATACAAAGAGGAGGTTTTGAATTCATTTGTATTTTCAAGGTTCCGTACCCAAAGGGTAAAAACTGGCCAAGTGCGAGTCGGACTCGCACACGAAGGGTTCCGTACCACAAGGCAAAAACGCCGAAAAAAACATGTTTGTTGTATGGGAGCCCCCCTTAAATATTTATTTTATTTTATTATTATTATTTATTATTAAAGTTAAAATACAACTGAGTATTTCGTGAATATTTCAAGTGCCTACCTGTTGCCATTTTTGATATCGAGCAAAAAAGGGCAAAAAAATCGCGTTTGTTGTATGGGAGCCCCCCTTAAATATTAATTTTATTTTGTTTTTAGTATTTGTTGTTATAGCGGCAACAGAAATACATAATTTGTGAAAATTTCAACTGTCTAGCTATCGCGGTTCTTGAGATACAGCCTGGTGACAGACAGACGGACAGACGGACAGACGGACAGACGGACAGACGGACAGACGGACAGACGGACAGACGGACAGACGGACAGACGGACAGACGGACAGACGGCCAGACGGACAGACGGACAGACAGCGAAGTCTTAGTAATAGGGTTCCGTTTTTATACGGAACCCTAAAAACGGGACCCTATTACTAAGACTTCGCTGTTTGTCCGTCCGTCTGTCTGTCACCAGGCAGTATCTCAAGAACCGCGATAGCTAGACATTTTCACAAATTATGTACCTATTTCTGTTGCCGCTATAACAACAAATACTAAAAACAAAATAAAATTAATATTTAAGGGGGGCTCCCATACAACAAACGTGTTTTTTTCGGCGTTTTTGCCTTGTGGTACGGAACCTTTCGTGTGCGAGTCCGACTCGCACTTGGCCAGTTTTTTTAAATAGTTTTACTTCAAAACTTCGTTATTTATTAACCGATTTTAATAATTATTTTCTTGTTTGAAAGGTTTATAGTACTGAGCTGAACCCAAATTGCGTAACACACTACTTATTAATCTAAATTTTGAAGACGTATTCCACATTGGGCACCCGCTTAAATGGCACCTGAGTGAAAGTGCCACTGTGTGTCAGGTGCATTCACCCAGGTGCCATTAAGGCTGCCCGCCCACGTCAGACTTTTTGTAGGACCGATAATCGGGCCGATTTAGTTAACTTCATTATTTCTGACCTACTTTTTGTAGGACGTGTGCGTTGCACTATTGCTATCAGTGTGTTCTATTTTTCTCCTACAAAAATCGGTCACCGATTATCGGACGTGGGCGAGCAGCCTCTTAAGCGGGTGCTCAATGTGGAATTCGTCATTTTGAAGGATATTGCTAATCCATTTCTTCATAATATTATGTTCGAAAAATATGTCTGCTGACAACGCGATGTATGTTATTGAACTGTCACAATGAAACCCCTTGCTACTGATAGTGTGTTACGGTCAACAAAGGAGATAAGTATACAGGAGCGTCAGATATAGTTGAAGTTTACTAAGAAACCGGTGGATGTTCTGGACTAAAATTTAATTTAATAAATGAGCTGTTTATTTTCTATTAATGAAATAAAATTTTATTCGTGAACATCCATCGGTTTCTTAGTAAACTGCAACTATATCCGACGCTCCTGTATACCTATCTCCTTTGCTGACTGTACCTAATTAGCCCGCTGGTCCCTACATTTGGACAAGTTCTGATGAGTGATTTTGAGTTAGTTTCGATAGTAAACTAATACGTATTTTTTTCACTTAGTGTATGTTGATGATGTTATAATAACTTCCTGTCACTCTAATTTACATATCTAGTATACAATGTTTTACAAAATCGTATCGTACCTACCACAACTAAAAAGTGAAACATAAAATTTTTTTTACAAAATAAAACGACTTTTAAAAACACACTACAAAGTGAAAAATAACTTACAAAGCAAAAGACGAAAATACTTAAGACACCGCACCGTAAAAAAGTTTTTATTACAAATTTTTATGCCAAACTTTTTGATGTCATAATGTAGATGCCGATCCCACAAGGTTTCTTCTTATATTAAGTACCGACAGAAGAACAGATATTAATCAACAATCACGGTAGCTGCTTATCTGCGAATAGTTCAAAGCCATTTTTTTGGCTTATTCACAACTAGCTGCGTCCCGCGGTTTTACCCGCATTAGTTTCGATCCCGTGGGAATATCGGGATAAAAAGTAGCCTATATGTTAATCCAGGGTGTCAGCTACCTTCACACAAAATGTTATCAAAATTGGACATGCCGGTTTCCTCACGATGTTTTCCTTCACTGTTTATTAGTGATTTGTGCCTTGAATTGTATCACATACAGAGCCGTCTGTTTACGATTACGTAAGTATCTAAAGTGAAAAGACAAACAGTCTAATGGACATCTTAAGAGCCTATACTACCTCAAATGGCTTAGCATGATCCTCCGTTATGTCGAAAATACCGCAGCATTAATTTTGAAATAAATATATGCTAAAGTTGAGGATTAATGCTAGGTACTATGTTAGACGAAAACACGATTCCATAAAATTTTCTCGATAGAAAAAAATTCCAAAGTTACCTCCAAATTGAATAATAAACCGCTGGTATTCAAAAAATACTTCAAATTAGATCATAAAACTTTGCATACTAACTGAACTAACTATAAAGCAGGTCTTATGTTATTTAATTTTTTTGAATTAGCTTTATTTTCACCGTAAAAAGAGGTCATTGTACTCATCAATATGAACAACTTTTGCTATGGGACCAAACCTGAAATCGCAAAAAAAAAAACAGCTGTTCCCTACATTTTGACGAGTTATACGAACAAATGTATTGAACAGCTGATTTTTTTTTTCGCGATTTCATGTTTGGTCCCATAGTAAAAGTTGTTCATAATGATGAGTAAAATGACCTCTTAAGAGTTTGTTAATATTTTACCAATAACCCTGTATAGGTAGTTCTTTATTGTTTTGTTAAAAGAGTAACCGTGGAGTTTCTTGCCGGCTCTTCTCCATAGGAAACGACCAACTCGAACCGCCTAGCTTCTGAGGTTTCATACGTGCCCATATTAGGTTTATGTGAAATAAAATATTTTGATTTTGATGACCTGGACTTGTGCCTGGAAAGTTATGGCCTGTGCCCCAGTGAGTCATTTTAGCTTTAGAAAAAAAAAACTTAAAAAAAAAAACTGTTACAATAACTGTTATAATACCAATCAAATAATAGTCATTGGAACGATCAATGACTATTGATTGATTGGTCTTTTTGATAATGATAAGCTCGTTTATTATAATTATGTAACAGTTAAATAAATGTAAATCATATTTTTCTGAAAAAAAAACATTAACTCAATACCATCGAAATTAAGAAAATAATTATTTATTCATGAGTTTTAAGACGTCGCGTCGGTTTAATAAGTCATTTCAAATCTAAATTATTTTCGGAATATATTTTTTCTTTTAGGTTATTTATTAATTATTAAGAGCAGTGGTGGCCAAGTGGTAACGGCCGCGACTTACGAGTTGTAGGTCGTAGGTTCGAACCCAGACAGGCGCTTTACTTTGTGTAAATTATTTCATCACCACTGCTCTCAAAACGGTGAAGGAAAACATCGTGAGGAAACCGGCATGTCCTAGAACCAAAAATTCGAAGACATGTGACATCTGCCAACCCGCACTGGGCCCGCGTGGTGGATTACGGCCCACTCCCTCTCACCGAGAGGAGGCCTGTGTCCCAGCAGTGGGAACATTATAGGGCTGATTATGGTATTAATTATTTATTCTGTGAATAATATTTACATAATCTATAATAATATGTACATTTTTAAGAAAAAATCAGTAAAATAATCATAGGGCATCAAAAAATTCGTCCGCATCGCTGTCAACAGGAACAGTGCCCAAAAGGCTAGCAGCATTGCCACGTTGAATGGCAATGCTAATTCTTTGGCCAAGAAATAGGCCAGCCCGGTATTATTACGGTATTTTAAATATTTGGGAGAGGTCTTCATTAGCTATGGTCAACATGTCAAAAGAAAAATATTATTCCCAAAAATGAGAATACCGATCAGCATCAAATTCCTAATGAGCATTGAAAAATATAACGATTAGATTGAAATAGACTAATAAAAATAACAAAATAATGTTTCTTCACTCGGGTTCGCACGAGCGCGTTTTCCCGCGGCGATTTTTTTTTGCTCACTGGATTTTCAAAGCACTGCTCTGACGCCGAGAGTCGAAAATCCAACAGTCTGTTTTTTGTCGAGCCCCGATGCTCTCGGTTGGATTTTCAATGCTCGACTCAACATCGAAAGTTTAAAGTCCAGTGCACGATAAAATCCCGTGCGATATTTCTACGTCTGCGCGAACGTGAGCAAATCCACATACAAATTTAAACCAAAAACTAATAGAGTTCTTTTCAATAAAAATGCCAATAAATTATAACATTAAGCAAACTAAATTTGAGAGCCATGATACATTAAAAGTTGAGGATTTATAGGAAAATGGTATTGATTTACATTTGACATAATTTATGCACGATATAATTTATGTTCAGCTATAATGTTATTTACGAGAGTTTTTTCGTCCGTATTTAATTTTTAAGTGTGGCGACAATTTGGCTGGTTTTAGACGAAAGATTTTTGTGGACCTTCCTTTTTTTTTATTTGAAATGGGTTTGCTCTTCTCTCTTGACTCTAGGCTATGTCAGAGGTGACAGAGACAAACTCGACGATAGAGTGAGCTTACCCAGAAGAAGCCTGTTCACTCTTACTTTGAAGAGGCTCGGGTTGTAGGCGCTCGGAAACACAGACGCAGGTAAAGAGTTCCACTCTTTTGCTGTGCGCATTGTCCTTGTTTCATATTGGTAAATTATGTCGGGACATGTACTCGTAGTACTTATTTTATAGGTCTGAAGCTCCCACCAGAGATTGCTGGTAACTACGTAACACACCAAAAATTGCTTCGCATTAATTTTGACTATAGGACAACATTTTTTGCGTTATTTGCATATATTTGCATATTTTTCTTTGTGTATGCTGTACCAGTACAGCGTTCTAATATTTGCTTGCTGCACCGGACGACGTCAATATGTCGGCGCCGGCTGTTGCTGAAAACCAGCGCTGGGGCTCTGTCTTGCATAGGGTCGCAGCATAATGCTGAGCGATAGCCGTTTTGCGTGGATGTGACGCATGTTTCCCCCAACCCTTTCTCATTTTTTTGTTTATGTTCTTTATTGCGTCATGTTTACCGCAAATAAACGTATTTTCTTTCTTTCTTTCTTTCTTTCAATGTCGAGCAGAGTATCTTTCGAACATACGAAGCAATGAATTAGGAAGTTCTGTCAAAATCCGTCACAAATGTTTGTAGTAGCTTGATGTGCTTGCGTCTGTGCATTGACCTTTGCTCAAAAAAATCACCTGTTCCCTACATATGTTCGTATAACTCGTCAAAATGTAGGAAACAGCTGATTTTTGTTGGCGATATCAGACCTCCTGAAGATGTTTTTACCATGAATTGAATAAGTCACGTTAGTAGTTGGCCGGATTTGAACCCACAACCTCGTGGATAAAAGGCCTTAACCACTGTGCCATCACAATAGCGGCAGCGTGACGTAACACAATTTCACGCTTTAGTTTACGATGAAGATTATCTTGCCTATAAATAGAGACGTACATATTTATCCTCGTGCTGTTTCACTTATAGAAAATCTTTATACCAATCCATTCTTAATATTATAAATGCGAAAGTGTGTCTGTCTGTTACCTCTTCGCGCTTAAACCGCTGAACCGATTCAGATGAAATTTGGTATAGAGATAGTTTGAGTCCCGTGAAAGGATAGGATAGGAGGAGGATAGGTACATTAATTAATACTTGATCGCTGACTGTCGACATCGCCGCGCCGGCGAGTACTCGTTTGTCGCAGTGACAAGAGCTATCAAAGTGAGTGCTCGGTCAGAGATGCTCGCTTGGAGGGCAGAACACTGGCTGAGAGAAGTGAGAGACTCATAATGCGGCTTGCAGACCGAGAGCTAAGCTAAGTTAGTCTAGCTTAACTCGCATAGCTGTGGTAATTTTTCATGCTTCTGTTCATAGTTTGCGGTCTGCACACAAGTATGAAAAACTACATCAGCTATGCGAGCTAAGCTAGACTAGCTTAGCTTAGCTCTTGGTACTCGTACATATGCCAGCAAGTAGTAGTCGCTGGCCGAAGTCGCGCACTCGCTGCTCTTTGCTCGCCAACTCGTTTTAGGGTTCCATACCAAAATGGTAATACGGAACCCTTAGGTATGGTGTTTAGTTGCTAGCTCTACTCGCTTCTCGTTAATCGTCGGCGGTTGGACAAGTGCCTTATGGGTGCCCCACTGCGTTGTCGCCACAAAAAATTAGGCAAATTAAATTAATGTTAAGTATACTTTTTATAATAAAAATACAATAAAATGACAAGAACGCTACACAATTAGTAAATTTTTAATATTTTTTATGGTTGCTACATAAATTATGCATGTATTTACTAATGTAGGTATTCAATGTTTCGTCGTAATTAATTAAGATTTTTATTAAGTAGGTAAGAATTAAACACTAACTGTTAACGGAAGAATAACTTTAATAAAATACAATTCTAGATCCAAAACTATTAAATAGCCATAGTAAAAATATTTTCGGATTTCTTTATCTGCCGCAGTATCTATCGATAAAAAACTAACTGCCGTAAAGAACATAACTAGGTGTAAATCAAAATAAGTACCTACCTATACAAGTGTACAACACAGCAATCAAATTCTGTTGCCAATATTCACCCTTTATTTCACAATCCGAAGGGTTTTGAAGAAAATCCCTATTCCATTGCTTCATATTTTGTTTTAAGAAAACCGGGCAAGAGCGAGTCGGACTCGTGTACCGAGGGTTCCATACCATCATCATATGTTTTTAAATTTTCATCGGCGAGGCCTATATTCGTTAGAGAATTTTAACACTGCGCACTGCGGTGTAAAATATTGCAGTTTTAGGTCAGCGCCATCTCTTGACCGATAGTGGAACTAGTGCGCTAAAGTAGTAGTAGTAGTACTAAAGTGTGCTATTTAGAGACATCGTTTTATTTTTTAGAATTATTTCCGGTTTTTCTCTGCAAACTGCGGGGGAAAGGTATTTTTTTTTTCAACAAAAGTCGACAATTATGCGGCCTAAAAAATGTTGGAGAATGTGCAAACTGCGCTCTTTCATATGGGTACCCCACATGACCTAGTAGCCCCACTTCAAATTTTTCAGACCCCTTTCAGTCCCTGTGCAAAATAAGTTTTATTTCTCTATTATTTGCAAAATAGTTGGTCAAACGTCATCTAAAACTATTCCAAATTTCAAGTTGATAGCATTAGCAGTTCTTGAGATATCCAGCTGGCTGGTTGGCGGCATGCCCGCCGGCTGGGCCGCCGGCATAGTGTGGGGAGCCTTTATGGTGGTGGGCGAAATATCGCCGTGTGGATCACGAGCTCTCTTACATCATTTGATAAGAACTTGTTTCCTACAGGATGCAGTCGATTTCTGTGACAGCTTTAAAGACAACAACATAATAATTATGGCGATATCGTTCTTGAAGATTCTAATTAGCTATTTATTAGTTACTAACTGCGCCCCGCGATTTCACCCTCGTAAATGTCGATCCCTTGGGAATATCGGGATAAAATGTAGCTTATAATTATGTTAATCCAGGGTGTCAGCTACCTCCATACAAAATGTTATCAAAATTGGTCCAGCCTTTTGAGCATGAAGAAGTAACTAACATAAACACACACACACACACTCACAAACTTTCGCCTTTATAATATTAGTGTGATTACTTACTGCCTCACTAAAGAGCTAAGGCCTGTTGCATCTAACAAACGATCACTGAAAAGGCCATTTCACAAGTTGACGGTTTCAGCACAAATGGTACCTAACCGGTTTTAAACTACATCGTTTACGAAAATCATTGAATCAAGATCTTATAGTTCGGGATATAAGTTCTGCTCGATTTTTGTGATCAATTTGATCACACTAATATTATAAAGGCGAAAGTTTGTGAGTGTGTGTGTGTGTGTTTATATGTTTGTTACTTCTTCACGCTCAAACGGCTGGACCAATTTTGATAAAATTTTCTATGGAGGTAGCTGATATGGATTCGCATATAGGTTACTTTTCATCCGATATGCCCACGGGATCGACACTTACGCAGGTGAAACCGCGGGGCGCAGCTAGTACTGAATAAATTTCATTTCTAGTAGGTGTTAAATATTCGCTATTCATTCAAATGAGAGTCAGTCGCCTCACATAAGGAGAGATACCAAAGTAACAGCATGTCGAAGTAGTAAAAAGAAAACTTAAAATAAATTAATAGTTTAAAAAACACTAGAAAAACACGCTTACAAGACTTTTCTCCGGAAATCCAAAACAGCTATGATACGATTTTCCATCATGAAGTTCCAGTTCATATCTTCCAGCTCCATCATCAGATCAGTTCGAGAGTACCATATTATTGTGCTGTCATCAGAACTACATACAGCTGCCAATTTTCATTACGCTACGACCCTTAGAAGATGGTTAAATTAGTTACCTTAGATTCCATTACATAGTTACATACAGGTCGACCTAATAAAAGCGTGTTAAAAAGTAACAGCATACCGCGCCAAAACAGCCTTATAGGATGATTTTTAGGATCATCTTTAACCCAGAAAATATAGTCAGCTGCATGAAAGTGAATGGAATATAGGTAGATATGTCAGTCAAGTATTCATCAGCCGAAAGACGTCCACTGCTGGACATAGGCCTCCCCCAAGTTACGGGGGGATTTGCCATAATCGCCACGCTTGGCAGGCGGGTTGGCGATCGCAGTATGGTATGGTGGTGGAGTGCATAGAGAACGCTGCTGCCCATTCTCCGGTACGACCCTTAGTCGCCTTTTACGACACCCATGGGAAGTATGGGGTGGTGCTATTCTTTAAGTCCGGCACCACACAGACAAGTAAATGCTGATAAACATACAAATACAAAAATTGTTATTTCAACTTATACATTTTGTCATACATCGTCGTACATTGAGGCAGCCCCAGTAAGATACAAAAGTGCTACATGATTATGAACCTCTCATTATGTAGGTATGTAAAGGGAACCGCCAAAAGACCGCAAATGACCATCTATCACCAATATAACACTAATGTGCGAAAGTAGAGGTCAATAAATGATGGTCAAATTGTACGAAAATCATGTTACATGTGAACAGTTTGGGAAAATAATTGATGTGTTTCAATTTTCTAGTAGCGGTAGGTACTAATGGGAGTTATTTGTCAACGTTTTTTGTGTGCCTTCTTCTTAGCGAGATTAAAATAAAAATAAAAGGAATTTTTTTGGCCAATAGTAAAAAGTGATGTAAATATTAATGAGATATGTGTGATAGATCGAGTATGATGATTCTTTGATCTAATAAGAAATACACCTTAGATCAATGAGAAGGTTTTAAGACGTACTTACTATAGACGTGTCACAATCTTACATGAAGAATGTATTACAAAGAATTGCTCTTAAATCCTAAACTAGGCCTAGGCCTGTATTTTGAGGGTCAATCTGTGTACGTTACCCCAGCAAGAAAGTAGCTCCTGCAGTGTTAAGAGTCGTCGTTCGTCGTTTCAGCCGATAGACGTCCACTGCTGGACATAGGCCTCCCCCAATTTTGGGAGGGTTTGCCATAATCGCCACGCTTGGCAGGCGGGTTGGCGATCGCAGTATGGTATGATGATGGAATACATAGAGAACGCTGCTGCCCATTCTCCGGTACGACCCTTAGTCGCCTTATCCGACACCCACGGGAAGTAAGGGGAAAGTGAAAGGGGGCAGTGTTAAGAGTGGAACGTATAATTAGTGCGTAATCTGCTGTAAATGTGCGCCAAATAAAAAAATTGTGTGTTTTGTCGTTTTTGAAAAAAACGGGAAAAACGATTCCTGCTAACGTTTTTCCAGCAAGAAAATTTTAAACGAATGATCAGAGAGAGAAATATTGTGCATGGGCAGAGAGCTTAATATATTTGTGCAAAAGTGTGCGTAAAGCAACGTAACTACACGTTCAGTCTTGGGATTATGTTAAGACAAGACAGCATTATTTATTTTTTTTTTAAATCGTAAATAGCGTGTCAAATTGTCAATAATGTGGCAGTGTCGCTATTTACGAGTATAAAGGCATTATGACGGTAGGTGATATGTGGAGTTGTAAAGACGCTAGCACATCAAGCTACTACAATCTGTCAAATTTCTTTAATAGATTTTCAAATTTATCGCTAAAGACTAAGCTTCAAAGTTGATTGGGAAAATTTGACAGTTTCGAGTAGCTTGGTGTGCTGACGTCTGTACAATAACATGCAATGCAATAATCATGTCAAGAGAATGGAAGCTCTTATGTGCATTAATAGGTAACCGTATAGTAAGTTGTACCATACTTAATAATATATAAATTTATTTAAAATACAAATTTCATCCAAATCCATTTAGCCGTTTTAGCGCGAAAGCGTAACAAACATACAAGAAAATAAATATCTTTTATACTTAATATTATTTATTTTTTTTAGTTTTTAAAACTCTACTTTACTTATGGCTTTATTTCTTGAAAGGAAATCTTTATTTCCTAGGGAAATATAAATATTAGGTACAGTCACGATCACTAATGTAAACTAAACTAAACTACTTGGCAACTTTCAATTGCAAGTTTTTCGTGAAATATCGAATGCAACGTTGAAATACGACACTTTACACAAACCTATGGGTTCGAAAATACGTTGTTTGTAATAACATAAAATTTATTTCAAAACTAAAGTAGAAAATCGTCTTTGAATAAAGCCAAGTGTATACATACTTATGCTTGTGACTGTACACAGCATAACATCAGCGAATTGTTCAAAAACAGTTATTTCTGCACATCTTGACCCTCAGTTCTCCGTTCAAATCTCGTAATTTTAAGAACATTCAATCTGATCTCAGAATCTGTCAAAAATACTTCCAAAATCACTACATTTTTGACAAGTTTTTGACAATGATTTTCGCTGGGATAGATTGAGATTTTAAACATTACGGGAATTGGACTTCAGAATTATTGTTACACACTGCCCATCCCCTTGGCACCAAACTTCCTAGGGCCTTTCTAGCATAGGAGACTTACCTATTTCATTTTCCTCACTCCCTAATTTTTCTCCTACAATGAAATCTCCCACATTTTCCGCCTATTTTTGCTCAATAATAACTTGTCCTGTCCAAGACAGAATGCGGCTGAAGATGCTGCCAACTCGATGTAACGTCTCATTTTCTATGTAGCGTGACATGTTGCAATGCACTTTATATGTAACTGATATTGACACATTGTAACTGTGCCAAGTTTCTGTTGATATTGGTGAAGGCCAAGAATAACGTCCATGGAAGTTCAATCATGACTTGCCACAATGAGGGATTTTTTTTCCTTTTTTTTTAACGCTTCTCTAGTCGCTGGATAGATGGCGCTGAACTTGGTAAGTTACTGCAAGGAACGAACGTCACATAATTTTTTTATTAATTCACGTGGATGTAATTTTGAGATCGTAAAACGAAGGCAAACGAAACTGTCACTCAACGAGCGTACATGACGTGACGCAATGTTTTTTTTTTCCAAGCGTTTTGACTTTGGCATCTAGTAACGTAGTCAGTTCAACGCCATCTTCAGGGTACTTGGAAACTATGTTTTTTTTTTAATACTCAAAAGAAAAACCTCTCATTGTCAAGTGATGATTTTTTATTTATTTTATTTTTTATTTTTATTTCTTCAGGACAACAAACAATTGCGTAATGATGCTTAATACTAAGTACAAATAGATTTGGAACAATTGAGTAATAACGCAACCAGCACCGTTATCCGCATAATAATATGATGATCTTGACAGATAAAATATTTTTTTTTCTGTAACATGCCTATATTTTTTCAGACCTTTTTTGCGTTGGGTAATCCGCATGGACACCTTCCTTTTGGGAAGAACGGAAGGTTATGTCTATCTCTATAGATATATGAAATGATTGTTGTTTACATTTCTATGGTAATGTCGGACTCCAGTGCAGGTTTGTTAGCTGTAACATGTAGGGTATAATTTAAGAATAGTAGCTAAGTATGTAAATGCTATGTTCGCCTACCGAGTGACGAAGAAGAAGAAGGAAGACGCACACGACGAGACAGTGGTCGACTACGACACAGTGGTCATCTCCTGCCTTGCACTCTTGCACAGTTAGGTTTTGGGGAGACCGGAGACCCCTTTAGAGTCTCCCCAGGGATGTGCCCTAACAGGCGTTGCACAGAAGGGTTTCTAATCGGTTGAGAGGTAAGGGTGGCCCATTCCATGTGCAGATGGTGACTACCGGGGTGATTTTACTGAGGTAAAAATCCCGCACTCCCCGGCTTTATTCATTTAGATATATCTGATTCGTATGGAGAGTAAACTGGTAATGTGAACAATTATTCACAAAGACCGAGCGCCTTTTGAAGGATTCCCCACGAAATAAAAATAAAAAAATGGTAGGTAAATGTTTCTCTCTAATATTCAACAAAATAATCTAGCTCATACAAAACGAAGTTATATAAAGTTAAATAGAAAATTAACATTAGCTATACCTTCCTCTAATTCAACGCACAACTTAAGTAAGTACTTCTGTACTTTCTCCCATGTTAATACAACTGTCATATTCATACAAAACATCAATAGGTTTATAATTAAGCGCTATTCAATGCGCATACGCAGCGCTGACTCTGCAAATATACGAGTAATTAAACCACAAGCATTCATTCACGTTCTATTGTATCTTTTAATTTCTTTTCATAAAGATAACTATCTTTTGTTGTGGTAGAATGTATCTTTATGTTTGTGTCGTCATTAAGTGTTGTATTATGATCAATTAAGTGGGATATTGATTTTATCGAGTGTTTTGCAAAAAGTGGTACTTTGACCGTATTGGTCGTTACTCTCTATTTAATTTTTTTTAACCGACTTCAAAAAAAGGAGGAGGTTTGCAATTCGGATATATGGTATATCACACTAATATTATAAAGGCGATAGTTTGTGAGTGTGTGTCTGTGTTTATATGTTTGTTACTTCTTCACGCTCAAACGGCTAGACCAATTTTGATAAAATTTTGTATGTAGGTAGCTGACATCCTGGTTTAACATATAGGCTTTTTTTATCCCAATATTCCCACGAGATCGATACTTATGAGGGTGAAACCGCGGGCGCATCTAGTTTTTAGGGTTCCGTAGCCAAATGGCAAAAACGGAACCCTTATAGATTCGTCATGTCTGTCTGTCTGTCTGTCTGTCTGTCCGTCTGTCTGTCTGTCTGTCTGTCTGTCTGTCCGTCCGTATGTCACAGCCACTTTTCTCCGAAACTATAAGTACTATACTGTTGAAACTTGGTAAGTAGATGTATTCTGTGAACCGCATTAAGATTTTCGTACAAAAATAGAAAAAAAACAATAAATTTTAGGGTTCCCCATACTTAGAACCGAAACTCAAAAAATTTTTTTTTCATCAAACCCATACGTGTGGGGTATCTATGGATAGGTCTTCAAAAATGATATTGAGGTTTCTAATATCATTTTTTTCTAAACTGAATAGTTTGCGCGAGAGACACTTCCAAAGTGGTAAAATGTGTGTCCCCCCCCCTGTAACTTCTAAAATAAGAGCATGATAAAACTAAAAAAAATATATGATGTACATTACCATGTAAACTACCACCGAAAATTGGTTTGGACGAGATCTAGTAAGTAGTTTTTTTTTAATACGTCATAAATCGTAAACCGCAATTTACCATTCATTCAATCAACTTAAAAATAAAAAAAAACATTTAATTTCATAAACATAAACCTTATGCATAAACCCGGATGTTACGGAACCCTCGGTGCGCGAGTCCGACTCGCTCTTGCCCGGTTTTTTTTTTTAAATAACTTTAACATCACGTTCACTCACATTTCGCCAGTAGTCCCATATAGTAGGGGGCGAGGATCAACCGAGCATACATCCAGACTCCGGAATTTAAAATAGTAGTTCAAAAGACGGAAGTTTTAAAAGGGTTGAGGGCTTAGCTGTCCCCCCCCCCCCTCTTTGTAGGGCTAAGTTTATCGTAAGTAATTAGATTAATTAGGCTATCGTAATATTTTATTTTAGAAATAAGATTGTTATTATATCAATAGAAGAAGGATGAGAATGTTGTATTTTAGAGACGTATATCTACAAGTAGGTAGGTACCTAGAAAGCACGTTAAGCCGTTGCTCCCGGCTGTCATTCCTGGATCTTTGACAGTCGTTACGGGTCGTCAGAAGCCCGAAATTCTGACAACCATTCTTACCAAGGGGTTTCGTATTAACCAGTAATTGGGTTGTGGTGGTCAGATAGGCAGTCGCTCCATGTAAAATACTGGTACTCAGCTGCATGCGGTTAGACTGGAAGCCGACCCCAACATAGTTGGGAAAAGGCTAGGCAGATGATGACCTAGTTTACTCCGTGACTGTAATAATGATGAAATTGGGCAGTGGGTCCAGTCGACGTATTTAAAATGTGATTAGGTCAATTGGACCAGCGGGTCCAGTTCGAGTGGGTCCAGCAGTTGACCAAAGACTCGTACCTACTACACATTTAGTAGATGACATCAAATTAAAGGACATGACCAAAAACCCACACATTATTGTCTCGCACCAATCAGCCTTTCTGTTCCCACTGCTGGGACATAAGCCTCCTCTCTGTGAGCGGTAGTGAGCCATAATCCACCACGCGGACGCAGTGCTGGTACCAACCATGTCCTAGAACTGAAAAAATTCGAAGACGTGATATCCTGGTGGATATCGCAAGTCTCCGACTTTTTAGTTCTAGCACATGCCGGTTTCCTCACGTTGTTTTCCTTCACCGTTTTGAGAGCAGTTGTGATGAAATTAAATACACAAAGTGCTTGTAAATTGGAATCCACTTCCTAGAAAAAGCTAGAGTCGAGTAGGTATTTTTATGAGAGAAAAGCAGTGTAGATATTGAGCAAAAAAGTCCTGACCGAATTTCGCCCAGAGCGACCAATCTCAGCGAAGACCAGCTCGCCTGCCTGGCAACCCAGGCAGACAGTGTACACTTTTGCAAACAACTAGGGGGGCTAAAAAGGCCACTTTGGCAGAATCATAAAATGATATCATTATGAATCATAATGGACAGTTAACTGTCAGGTTAATCGTATCAAATCCCATTGGTGGGGGATTTTTCAGTATTTTTTTTTGTCTGTGCTAAAATACCAATCAATCCAATCCCAATCTCTAATTATACCTACGTAGTGCAGCGAAAAAAAGAAAAACACGGACTGTCTTCGCCATATTATGATTCATAATGTTATCTTTGTATGATTCTGCCAAAGTGGCCTTTTTAGGCCCCCAGAACGTTGGTTCTGGGTGTTTGTAAAAGCGTAAAGTTTTTCAATAGTTAACAACAACAGCGTAAAAGCTCCTGCAAACAGGCGCGACACGCGATAAAATCGCGCGCGACACAAAGGCACCGCAAGTCGCGCAACGAGCCTTAAATCCGCAGCCATGACAGTTTCTCAGTCATTATGTTCCACAAACATTGACAATCTCTTATCAGGACAAACAGTATCTGACAAAGGAACTCCATTGCGAATACTTTCGGTATTAAATCATACCTTTTCTTTATACAGCCGCATTCTTGTATGTAGGACGGTCAAACGGTGCTAATAACGTTACTCTCCTTTTTGTGGTCGCAGTCGAGTAAATAGGAATGTTTCTAAAGAACCTTTGGTGGTGTTTTGAAATTATGCGTTATGATTTTTGAAGTGAAAACTTCTTTAGCGGCGTTGTACACTTTTTTTGTAATGGGTAAAAAATGTTAAACTCGCGTCAGGACACGTGACCCTGATCGAAAATTGGTAAGATTCCAAAATAATATGGGTAAAAATGTTAAACTCGCGTCAGGACACGTGACCTGATCGAAAATTCGTAAGATTCCAAAATATGGGTAAAAATGTTAAACTCGCGTCAGGACACGTGACCCTGATCGAAAATTCGTAAGATTCCAAAATATGGGTAAAAATGTTAAACTCGCGTCAGGACACGTGACCCTGATCGAAAATTCGTAAATTTTTCTTAAAAAAAATTCGATTCCAAAATATCAAAAATGCACAACGTTAATATTCAAGTTTTCACTTCTTCCGGCACTCCCGGAGTGCAACCCGTCGTTTTTTTTTTGTTTGTTTGAATGCGCTTATCTCTGAAACTTCTAGTAGGATTTGAAAAATATTTTTTTCATGTGATCGCCCAATTCTAGAGGAAGGCTCCTTAATGTCACTTTAAGACTGCTACCTAACATCACTTTGAGCAAAAATAAAAAACGTCAGAAATAACGTTTAGCAAAATTGATTTCGCTCTTTTATTGCGACGGGTTGGGTCGGGAGAAAAAAAAATTCCACGCAGACGAAGTCGCGGACACAAGCGTATGGATGCGTCTATGGATAAGCCAACAAGATGCCCTATTCCTATAGCCCATGTTACCTACACCTTATTTATTAGCTTCGAAAGTCAACTTTCCAGGGTCATCCCATCCATCATAACGTGATCAAAAGATATCTTTTTCAGGGAAAAAAGATCTTGCCTACGTCTCAATTGCCCCTAAGCTTATAACCGATTTTAATGAAACTTCATACGCATAAGCAGGATACAAAGGTCTAAAAAGTTAGTAGAGAACATTTTCGAAAAACGGTGTTACAGCCAAGTTAGACCGATTTAAAATTTTCCATGGAAACAAAGATTTCCAGTAATCTTTTTTTAAATAAGACATTTCGAAAATGTTCTCTACTAACTTTTTAGACCTTTGTGTTCTGCTTACGCGTATGAAGTTTCATTAAAATCGGTTCATTCATTTCGGAAAATAAGGGCTTGAAAGTTTGTATGAAATGCCGTACAGCGTAAACGCTCTTAAACTACTTACGAGTATATGTAAGTACTTGAATGAGTTAACCTACAGTCCGACTCAAACTTTATGGCTGCTCAGAACATGAGGCGAGTCACTGCACACTCACAGTAACAAATTCACGAGTCAACGGGGGTGAGAGGTGAGGTACTGCGAAGCGAGTAGCACACTTCAGAGCCGTCAGTAAGGTGCCACTAGTCGATATTTTTTCCATACAAAATTTCGGGAGAGTATTACGCCACTGTTTGACATTGTGCGTCCAAAGTTAAACATGATATCGTTTTGACTTATTATTAATTTTTGTCTGTACGGAAACAGAATAGTAAAATAAAAAGCCATTAAAAAGTTATGTGACAACAAATATTCGTTTTTCTTGCTGTTTTTAACGTAACTTTGGGTGTAAATAAGTAATAAATGTTCTGTAAAATCTTTAAATCTAAGTCTGTACCGACAAAGCTCAGTTATAGAAGAGTTCAATAAACTTTGTTTATAATTGATTTATGCAGTGATTTTTTAACTCGATTTTCTAAAGCACTTTTCGAATTTTTTTACGCGCCTATCTTTTCGGAACAGTGTTTCTGTGCGTGAGAACTAGACTTTGTGCGTGTAGACTAGCGTCTAACTGCTCATCACTGATACTAGAGCTCAGTAGGACACGAAGCCAGGTGAGACAGCGTGCTTTTTGGCCATGACCACCAGTGAGTTCGAGCTCGCGACTAGTTTACTCTTAAGTCTGAATCGGGCTGTAACAGCCGTTTGGTTCAAACTGAAATAAGGCTGGCTTACACCAATAAAATCTATTTTAAACTAAGTATAAAAACAGTAAGGAAACAAACGCATTCGGCAATAAATTGTAAATGCGTGTAATTGTAAATGTCTGAAAACAATATATTTCATTACAAACAGTATTGTTTGCTTCAGCAGCTTGACCCTTTAGCAGTGATGGGCCAGTTGTGGCCTCGACTTACGAACAAACTTACCAATTTATAGGTCGTCGATTTGAAACTAGACAGGCACAAACTTTGTGTAAGTTATCACCACTGCTCTCAAAACGGTGAAGGAAATCATCGTGAAAAATATAGGCAACTTCAAAACTAATTGCTTAACGTTTAGTTTGACTTACGACCTTCTTTTAATGAGTAATTTGACACACACACCCGCATATTACTCGAATAATCACGCTTTTGAATATAGTTCCGTGTCATGTTCGTCTTGTTCACATAATTCGTAAAACTTTTGAGTATACCCACAGAAATCTAAATAAATAAATTAGGTATGGTAGACAGATGCAGGTAACTTACGGCTCACTCACGGCGTCTAATAGAATGTTGTTCGTTCTTGATTGGTTTTTGATATTGTGGGTTAGTGACGTGTGTTTAATCTATTATAATAGCTGTGTAATAGTTCATTTTAAATGTAAGCTTTGAGATGAAAGCGGATATTATCGCGCAGCGTAAAAGTGGACTTAATATTATATCACAAATAATTGATGAAACCGGACTGACTGTGAGTATTATGATTTAATTATTTTATCTAACATTTAGCTAATTAAAGTTTAACTGCTGATCCTTGTAGTTATTTTATTAAACGTTTTGTATTTACCATTCATTGTTTTATGCATGTTGTGTTTACCTATAAGTAATTGATGCACGGTTATTTTCTTTTAAGAATGTATTATGTGGATGTATTAGTGTAATCAATTGTTGGTGAACCTAATAAAAAAAAAAAAAAAAAAAAAAAAAAAAATTAGGGTCTAAATAGAAGAAAAAAATAATATTTCCAAGAGTTTATTTATTTACTTTTGGAATGATGAATATAGCATTATGTATAAATTATAATATAATAATTTTGTAACATTTGAACTATTTTCAAAATAATTTTGTTTAAAAAAGTAATAAGTAGGTATCTACTTAATATTTTATAATTTTGCTAGTAGCCTTACAATATTCCTTTTTTGTTTTAGAGAAATTACCTACTGTGAGTCGGAGGGTCAAAAGATATAAGGAAGAGTACAGTCAGTGAATAAGAAACAAGTGGTTTTAACCAACCAGTGACCTACCAGATGAAGTTGCATTGCAAGGAAATATGAAGATATATGTTTAAACATTACAAGATCCATACGCCAGCGTTTACTTGATAGCATGGATAATTATGTGGGTTATACAACGTATTAAGTTATAAATTACAAATTGATTTTAGTAATATTAAATAAAATATTATTGTGTCATATCCGTAATAAGGATTATTTTGAGGTTTATAGTTTCAATCTTCTTTTCAAAATTAATTTTGAAAATGAATACTTAAGCTATATCCGCAATTAAAGCACAATATTATTTTATTACTAAGATATTTACAATATTTTAAGTCTAATGGTCGTAGCTCACCGATTACCTGCTTTACTTCAAAAAATTGTTCTTTATGTGAAAATAAACTGTTTTAAAAGTTTACTTATCAAATTATATAGAATAAAATTTTTGAAATCACTTAATTTTTTTTTTATATTTACCCCGCATATTTCAATAACAATATAATAATACAAATAAAACAAATATTACATTATTATTCTCGTGTATTAATTTATCGAATAATAAAAAAATATAAGATTATTGTTGAAAAGATAATTCAAAGTTCCATCTCGAGATTCGAACCCAGGCCTACGTGTTTACTAATCCTATACGCTACGTTATCCGCTAGCAGCACTTGTTATGAAGTTGTGAATTTTAGCAGTGGTATGAACCAACCAAGGTCATGCGTAATTACGCCGCGCGTGTAAAAAAGCGATGACGATATGTTTTGTTTCGTTTGACGTTAGCAAGTGTACACACACAGATGTAAATACGGGCCTGCGGCGGGGGCGCGGGGACGGCGCGAAGCATGTTCACAGAAATTTCAACCATAGCGCGCCTTAGCACTATTGAGGCATACTGTACAGACGCCAGCACATCAAGCTACTACAATCTGTCAAATTTCTTTATTAGATTTTCAACTTTATTGCTAAAGCGTAAGGTTCAATGTTGATTGGGAAAATTTGTCAGTTTCGGGTAGCTTGACGTGCTGGCGTTTGTACATAATAAATAGAATCAAAAATTCGAAGACGTGTCATCTACCAATCCGCGCTGGGTCTGCGTGGTGGGTAACGGGCGTTACAGCTCACTCCCTCTCACAAAGACGAGGCCTGTATCCCAGCAGTGGGAACATTATAGGCTTTTATTTCAGAAAAAGAATTAGGGTTCCGCGCAAAAAAAGCCCACAAAATCCTACGCGAACGAAAGTCACACAGCTATTTATACTAAGATTAAGAATTAAGAAAGGTTATGGAGGATCATCCCAAGAACATTTTAATTTTCACATGAGACGATGACCTTAGTACTTACAATTCTTATTATAACTAAAGATGCCGATGATTCAAAGTACACAGGCTATTAATATTGTAGGTAAATGACATTGCCATCTTAAAAGTCAACCATTGATGTTTTTTCAAACTTAAACATACACAGTTTACCTAAAAGTAACTAAAAATAACTGAGACATTATGATATATTTACCTTACGCCTGTCTAATAGATTATTGGTCAAACAAGTCAGGTAAAGTATCCAGTTATCGGCTCATTATTAAACGAAGACAATTAAAATCGAAAATTAAGTGTTTTCAGAACTTAATTTATGATAATGAAATTAATCGATTGGCGTGAAGGTTTTTTTTTTCCTTTTGAAATAATGTTTTTATATGGAAACTTGATTTAAGAATATTTTAATTAATGAGTTGAAATTATTCGTAAATCTCAATTAAGAACAGAATCGTTTATTAATTAACTTAAAATAATATCTTTATATTTATGTAACCTGCATGTCTTAATTTCTCATGATTTTGACATTATCTAGCTATTTTGATATTATTAGGCCAGTCTTGTCCATTTAGATAACAAGAAATTTGTTTTTTTATTTTATGCTACTTCTCACTGTTTTTACAACTTGAGAAACCATCGAAATTTCTTCATTATATATTAGCCTAACATAACTTAATTTATTCATTTATATACTTATACTTTATTGTACTTACACCACAAAAATATAAATCAAACACTACAAAATATACAAAAGGTGGCCTTATCACTTTCTGTGATCTTTTACAAACAAACACAAACTTAGAATGGACAGTGATTAATTTATTATACAAATAAACCATCCGGAATAAATTCTCTAAATGATGGTGAAAACCGCGTCAAAATTCGTTGCTTAGTTTAGAAGAACAAACGCGGACACCGGACACACAGACAAACACGAAAAGCGACATTAATTTATAATTTGTGTAGATGAAATGATAAATTGTAGAGGATCGAATATTTTTTCAGTACCACATTGTTGCGTCAATCTGACTTGGAGTTGCGGACACCAGCCCGTATTACCTACTTATAAGGTAAGGTAAGGTACCTAAACAGCACTAAAAGCACTAAAAGTTTTATGCTCAGAGGGGCAATTTTCGCAATTTTAAGAACGTTCACTGTCTGATCTTAGTCTTAATCGATCAAAAATACCTCAAAAATCCCTACATTTTTGACAAGTTTTTCACATCGATTGTCGCTGAGATGAGATTGCGAGTAGATTTTGAATGTTTTTAATTACCTACGGCAATTGGCCTTCAGATGGCCGACAACTGTCTCTCCCACCTTACAGGTTGTGCAAAATACTGCGAAATCTTTACAAAGCAAACGGCGACAAACCAAAACAAATGTTTGCTTTTGGTACAAATTGGTTATTTTCCCAACAGCGTGGGTGTCTTACTGAAAGGCTGACAAATATGAACTTACTAGCTGACCTGGCAAACGTAGTTTTGCCATATAAATTATTTCTATCTGCCCGGCGCTACTTCGTTCGCGTGGTGTCCTACCCTACCCTACTCTTAGTCTACTCCTACACTACTCCTACCCTACTCCTGTAGAGCAGGAGTAGTGGTTTAGGAGTGAAAAGGTAACATACAGACAGACAGACACAGATAGAGTTACTTTCGAATTTATAATATTAGTATAGGTACATTACAATATTATAAAAGATACTTGGTAAGGATTTAGATAACACAATTCTGTAGAAATGCAGTCTATTTGCATTTGAAGTTAAATAATTGAACGTGTTATCAGTGGTAGCGAGATTGTTTGATAACATCACATTCATTGCATTCCTTCTCTTACGAGCATAAGAGAGCTTTTGTATAACTATATACAGAGCGTTAGGTTAAACGAGGGACATACTTTGAGGGGAGTTAGTACTCTTGAAAATGAACAACTTTTAATATGGGAATAACCCTGAAATCGCGAAAAAAAATCAGCCGTTTCCTACATTTATGTTCGCATAGCTCGTCAAAATGTACTGAACAGCTGTTTTTTTTTTTTGCGATTTCAGGTTCGGCCCCATAGTAAAAGTTACTCATTTTCACGAGTACTAACTCCCCTCAAAGTGTGTCCCTCGTTTAACCTAACAACCTGTACAGCATAATCCATACCAATAATATTATAAATTCGAAAGTAACTCTGTCTGTATGTTACCTTTTCACGCCTAAACCACTGAACGGATTTCGATAAAATTTGGCAGAGAGATAGATTGCATCCCGGGGAAGGATATAGAATACTTATTATCCCGATATTCCCACGGGATCGTCACATATGCGCGTAAAACTGCGGGGCGCTGCTAGTCAGCCTATAATGTTCCCCAGCTGGAACACAGGCTTCTCTTTGAGAAGAAGTGGGCGGGCCCAGTGCGGGTTGGTAGATGTCACATGTCTTCGAATTTTTAGTTCTAGGACATGCCGGTTTCCTCACGATGTTTTCTTTGAGAGCAGAGTGGTAATTAGATCATTTACACAAAGTAAATCGCCTGTGCAAGCCATGGTCCGGGGCGAGAGGGAGTGGGAGGGAGTCACCTCCTTCTGCGAAAAGGAGGTGGCGAGACGACTCAGGGAGAGAGCCGCCGCGGGAGACGCTCCGGGCGTCGGGAACCGCGTGACGACTCCCGGCCACCGTAGGCGCGGGCCTGCGGGCGGAGAGTAATGGGTAGCTCACCGTCCGATCAGGACCAGGCCCGTGACGGACGGCGCGTACGTGTTCCACGCGCGCCTCAAAGAGATGTCAGCACCGAGGCCCCCTTAGGGCCGAAGCCTGCCGGGTCAGCGGGATTGTCCGAAAGGGTTACCGCTGGCCCGGAACATAAAGGGCTAAGGAAGAAACACGGGTGGGTTTTAGTCAGTAAGAGTCTGACACTCCCTTCCGCTCCACCCAGAGCGGGAGGAGTCATTTAATGATTTCCCATCCGCAAAAAAAAAAAACCGCCTGTCCGAATTCGAACCTACGAACTCGTAAGGCTTGGCGCAAACAGGCCACCGACTACTGCCACTGGTGGCCAGCGACAGCGACTTAACACACTTTTTCATATATTTTGTATAGACGCGCCGCACACGTGTAGCCGGTGGCGGCCACTCTCTACAGCAGTCTCCACGACTTGCCACTTGTGGTCGCTACGGGCCACACAAGACGCTGACACCCGCCACTGGCACGCCGATTCCCTTATTCACAAACTAAATTTAAGTTCAGTGCATTTTTTTCTTTCTATTTCATTATGAAAAGAACAGAAGATAAAATAAATATTAGTTTAGTCCTGTCAAATTAAGATACTCCAGAGCAAGTTTAGACTTGATTAAAAACATGGCTACCAAAAATACGTCAATTCACGCTAGGCGCTGTCTGATTTGACAGGACTAAACTAATATTTATCTTCTGTCCTTTTCTTAATGAAATAGAAAGAAAAAGATGTACTGAACTTAAATTTAGTTAAGTTTGTGAACAACAGAATCGGCGCCATTGTATGTGTGTTACGAAATTACACCGCCTGTTGCTAGACTTGCTACTTTATTGGCCGATTGTAAGTTAAACACTACAGACACTGTGATATGCGCCCAACTTTTGGCTCCAAGCAATAACCAGTAACCAAATAAGTAGGTACTTACAGTCAACAAAAGAGATAAGTATGAGGGATCGTCGGATATAGTTGAAATTTAGTAAGAAACCGATGGATGCTGTCGACTGAAAATGAATTTGTTAAATGAGCTGTTTATCTTCTATTAATAAAATTTAATTTAATTTTATAATAAAATTTTAGTTTAGTTTGTGAACAAGGGAATCGGCGTCCGCGTCAGTTAAAATTGCATGTACCCAATATAGGCGGCGACGGCGTTCTCTACATCGTCTGCGTATTAACCATAGCGCGAGCAAACTGTCCGTGTCGGAGTCCATCGTAAGCCTGCGCAACAGAGAGCGGGTTATAAAAAGTGGCGGCTTCCGAACACACCGGTGGCTGTCGCTCGCTTCTGACACTGTTAATGTACTGATAGACGTGCTCATTACTAGCATGCTCAAACCAATCGGAGCATGCTAGTAATGAGCACGTGTGTCAGTACCTTTACAAATGTGGCGGTAGCGCGCGACAGCCACCGGTGGCTGTGGTCGGTGGACCGTTTGCGCCGAGCCTTAGTCGCGGCCGTTACTTCTGGGATATCACTGCTTTATGTATAAGGTACCTGCGTACGGAGTACGTGCGCCAGAAGACGAGGTACACGCCGAGGGTGCAGTTACTGGAGTCGCACCGCAACGTCAACTTCAAGGCGTTCGTGGTGCGCGTGCCGAATTGCTATCTGCCAATCGTCATGGATGAAGACTTCTGGCCGCAGGACGTGGTGTTCCGTCGCTTCCGCGGACAAGTACCACAGAATTGCTCTAGAGTTAGCTAGTGAAGTACTGTTTTACACTAACATAGTTATTAAGTTTTATTTACTAACAAAATTGTTACTATACTATTATGTATACTTAGGTTAAGGTATGTATCTATGGGTCTTTGTTACCTGAAAATAAATGGTTTATTATTATTATATTATTATTATTATTATAAAATCCGGTAGGTTTATCAAATTGCAGAAACACAACTCATTGAGCACGTTAGTAGCAATGTTTCATGCCAGTTAAAAAAAAGGTAATTAAATTCCTCACTGCTTAAAAAACTGAAGAAAAAGCTATACCTACTTAATTATTTAAAAACAAAACTATAAAAACCGCAAATTAAATATTTAATTTTATGCTCTATTCAGACTTGTTAAAATAAATCTATACTACAAATAAATAAAACTGAAGTGTCTGTTTGTAATGTCAAAATAACAACGTTTTTATTAATTCTTATGAAAGTAATATATTATACTTATGAACAAAAAAAAAACATGTTCAAAATTTTTGTCTTTCTGTCTGTCTGTTTTTTCCAGTTTTCGGCTAATCTCTAAAAGGGCTGAACCGATTTTGACGGGACTTTCACTGGCAGATAGCCGAGGCCCAATTCTCGTAATTTAAAACGTTCAAAATCTAGTCGCAGTCTCATCGACATCGATCTCAGTCTCAGCGACAAACAAATGTCAAAAACCTGTCAAAAATATAGGAAAATTGACTATGATTATGTAATTAATGTATTTGTGACAGATTGAGACTAAGATCAAACTGTGAACGTTCTTGAAATTACGGGAATTGCACCTCTGATGCTGTAAGGAGTAACTTATGCTTTTATTATAAACTTTTTATCCCGGTATTCCCACAGGATCGACATTTACGCGGGTGAAACCGCGGGCGCAGCTAGTATTTTATAAAAAGATAAAATTTGTAAAGAGACACAATCGTTTTTCGATATCCGCGGGAGCAAAGTCACGGGCACAGCTAGTTACAAACATACTTACACACATATTTCTCTCATATTCTTCCACATGTACAGTCAACAATGGAGATAAGTATACAGGAGCGTCGGATATAGTTGAAGTTTACTAAGAAACCGATGGATGTTCTCGAATAAAATTTAATTTAATTAATAGAAAACAAACAGCTCATTTATTAAATTAAATTTCAGTCCAGAACATCCATCAGTTTCTTTGTAAACTTCAACTATATCCGACGCTCCTGTATACTTATCTCCTTTGTCGACTGTACATAGGCAATGTTGCCTCTACAAATAATGTTTGACACGGCATTCGTCAAATTTTTTAACTCATTATCATTATTGCGAGATCTTTATCTTAAATGATTGTAATAGCTGATAATTTATTACTTGTACAGTTAGCAAAAAAGTGTCCGTGTTACGTCGCGTCGAACGAGTGTTGGTAATGAGATTTTTTGTTGACGGTACTCTACATACATCGTGAACTATACGCTAATCTGCATATTTGTTAGATGTGTTGGTGAGTTAGGAATCTGATAGATAGTCTTGTAGATTTTAAAATATTATAATCAGGGGGTTCCACGGGCAAAAATATTTGTTTGTGGTACCCCAAGGGGGACTAGACTGGGAGACCACGGGCAAGTACCGGTGTGCTCTTCGTTGGGGTCTGTCTGCTCACCAAGTGACCCCAGGGAAGATGATGGCCCAGTGGTCACGTGCTGCCGTGCATAGCGAGGCTCATGTGCTGGTTTGGTCCCTGAGGTGGTCACGGCGTGCTATGTGTTCTGGTGCGCCAGTGATGGGTGAGTATTCCCCAGAGGAGGGTCCGGTGACGCACAGCAGGGGCGGGTTTACGGGTGAGTGCTAACGCGTGCCCGTGTTCCCGCCGTAAGCGGCAGAGGAGGACACCGTGGAGTTTAAATGGGTTAGAGTCCCACATAACTGCACTATCTCCCCGTAGTGCAGAATGCATGAGCATTTCTCCACGATAAAAAAAAAGGGGAGGCCCCTTTGCCTTACAGGCGTTCCCCACTTGCCTTACAGGCGTTTCACGGGGGGGTTCCGGAATTGGTATTTTAAGAGGAACCGGGACCACCCCTATTTGCTGATGGTGATCAGCGGGGTGGTTTTAGTGACGTAAAAATCCCACACTCACCGAGGGTACCTTTTGAAGGTCCCCCCCCGGCAACAAAAAAAAAAGGAGTGCTCTCCGTGATCCCGGCTGTCGCTCGTTGATCTTTGACAGTCGTTACGCGTAATCAGAAACTCAAAAGTTTGACAATCAGTTTTATTAAGGGGTATCCAGTCACTGGGTTGTGGAGGTCAGATAGGCATTCGCTACATGTAAAATACTGGTATTTAGCTGCGTCCGGTTAGACTGGAAGCCGACCCCAACATGGTTGGAAAAAGGCTAGGTAGATTGATTGATAGGTGTGCAGGAGTTGGTTTTAATATGTCACCAATATTCACCAGTATGTTGTAAATCCATGAAATAGGGGACGAGGTTGGTCCCAAAAATCCAGACTCAGGACTGCTACTGAACATTTCCTTATATGTATAGATTTTCGTGATACCACTGGGCCCAGTGGTTAAGGCCTCGCCTCTCTTGCACGAGCTTGCAGGTTCAATTCCGGGCAAGTACCCATGTAAAATTTTCTATTACTTTGTGCTTTCTGAGTATTGCTGACATTATAGTTAATATAAGTCAAAAATCGCCAACCCGTCTTGAGCAAGCGTGGTGATCAATGGACGTACCTTCTCTTAAGGTGCCACTAGTCGATATTTTTTCCATACTTTCGGGAGAGTATTACTCAACTGTTTGACATTTTGCATCCAAAGTTAAACATGATATCGTTTTGACTTATTATTAATTTTGTCTATACGGAAACAGAATAGTAAAATAAAAAGCCATTAAAAAGTTATGAGCCAACAAAGATTCGTTTTTCTTGCTATTTTTATTTTAACGTAAAGGGACTGTAAATAAGTAGCGACAAAGCTCAGTTATCGAAGGGTTTAATAAACTTTATTTGTAATTGATTTATGCAGTGGTTTTTTCATAAAACTCTATTTTCCGAAGCACTTTTCGAATTTTTTTACGCGCCTTTCATTTTGGAACGGTGTTTCTGTGCGTGAGAACTAGACGTTGTGCGTGTAGACTAGCGTCGAATGCTCATCAGAACGAAGTCAGGAGAGACAACGTGCTTTTTGGCCATGACCAGTTGACCACCAGTGAGTTCGAGCTCGCGACTAGTTTACTCTTAAGGGATCAAAGCCACACGTTACGTTACGGCGTCTCGTCAGCAGTTACTAGACCAACGAGCTATTATCCAGTTAGGTTAAAATAATTTGGTATCGCAACATTCGCAACTAATAAATCTATGACGTTACTAAGTATTGTTGTTGTCAACATAATTTAATTACATGACATTCGTGCTTGTTTTATAAACATGGATAAGCATTCTAATAATGTAAACAAACATGATTTAATATTAGATGACAATGACCTAAATCCAACTACTCGCAAGTTCGTAACTGCTAATGTATTGAGAATGTGTCACTAGGAAAAGATATTTATAATCTACAAGAAAATGTTATTATGAAACATGTTCCTTATTTTAAGATTTTAGAAGTGAAAACTTCTTCAGGCGGGTTGCGCATTTTTTGAGATGGGAAAAAAACCATTGAACTCGCGACACTGTTACCGTAACCGACACCGTGCGTGTTTTCTTTATCAGACACATACACACGTAATTGTTAAAGTTTTCACTTTTGTCGACACTCCTGGAGTGCCAATGTTTTTATTTCTTTCTTTAAGGTAGAACTAGCAGCGAGCTCGAACTCACAGGTGGGCGTGGCCAAAAAGCACGCTTTCTCACCTGGCATCGTGTCCGACAGAGATAGTATCAGCGATGAGCAGTTAGAGCAGTTACTACGTGCGTGCATTAACAGGCTCAATTCTTAGTTATAAGAAGATCTAGTCCCGTAAGTAGGTACTAAATAATTCAATCAAACTTGAGAGATTCAAAACACCACCAGAGAGTAAATACATGTCATCATCTGCCTAGCCTTTTCCCAGCTAAGTTGGGGTCGGCTTCCAGTCTAACCGGATGCAGCTGAATACCAGTATTTGAAATGGAGCGACTGCTTATCTGACCTCCACAACCCAGTTACTGGGTAATACGATACCCCTTGGGAAGACTGGTTATTACAGTTTCGGGCTTCTTACCACCCGTAACGACTGTCAAAGCTCCACGAATGACAGCCGGGACCAACGGCTTAACGTGCTTTCTGAGGCACGGATGGGTCTTGGTATATGAAGATGGTCACCCATCCACGGACCAAGCGCGGCAAGAGCAGCTTAACCTGATCGATCGATCCGTGCTGTTATTAGTTAGCCACAAGCCCCTCAGAGTAAATACATAAGTATAGTACTTTTTTTTATTTTTCATTAACCGCTAGTGTCCCACTGCTGGGCAAACGCCGCCCTACTTTCTTTCCACCTCTCTCTGTCCAGAGCTGCCAAGGACCAATATTTATTAAAGGAGTCCAGTTCATCCGGCAATCTCCATCGGGGCCTAGTACAGGTACTTGCCTATAAATATTTCAAACATTTAGGATTCGAAATCGCACACAAACTAAAAGGGCCCTTTACACTTATCGAGTCCTCAGGTCTGCATCTTCGCATATTCTTTGACACCTGATTGACAAATCTACTGTCAAAAACACATATTATTAATAAATAATATTAGGACACTTTATCAACTGTAAACTGTTCATAACTCTATACATTCCACCGTGTCTATTTGTCCATATCGCTGTCACTATAACATTATTTGTGGTCATTATTGTGACAGCTTCAACCGCTCCCACTGTCATGGCCGCCATGACGTCATGAAAGATTTTTTTCCTAATGTCTACTCCTGTGGTCTATGCAACCACATTTTCTCACCTGAAATAAAATTGTATAGCGGATAAGCAGTTTTTTTTTTATTTCTCAGTGACTGGCAAGGAGGCCTCAAAATTTGAGGATTCAAACCGTTGCGGGAAGAAATAGATGAGGTGCCTATCATGTAAGTCAAATGTCAGCATTCGTCCTCCTTCTTCTAGGGGAAGGATACCTCCAATATGACTTCCTGTCACTTTTTCGTATGATATTAGGAATAATAATAATTATTTTATACATGGTGCTGAGGGGCCCGTGACTAAATAATTACAGCCGCACAGGTCGATCGATCAGGTTAAGCTACTTTTGCCGCGGTTGGTCTCTGGATGGGACCATCTTTACATACCGTGACCAGTCCGTGCCTCAGAAAGCACGTTAAGCCGTTGGTCCCGGCTGTCATTTGTGGATACTTGACAGTCGTTACGGGTAGTCAGAAGTCCGAAAGTCTGACAACCAGTCTTACCCAAGGGGTATCGTATTACCCTATTAGTAACTGGGTTGTGGAGGTCAGATAGGCAGTCGCTCCATGTAAAATACTGGTATTTAGCTGCATCCGGTTAGACTGAAAGGCGACCCCAACTTAGTTGGGAAAAGGCTAGGCAGATGATTTTATACACGGTGCTGAAACCATGAGTTCAACACCTGATTCCAGACGATTAACTTTCTTTTGCTGTGCCCGACAGGGTCCATGATTGTTTCTTTTGGCAAATATTTACCACCCAAGCCTACATTGTGGAATGCAATAAACAATTAAGTATTGAGTATTGGCGTAGAAGTTATTCAAAAAAAAAACTGCTGTTTCACAGAGAAGTACAATATCTACGTGATCAAAATGCCCAAACATTTGACCACGTAGATTTTCGACGACAATTTTTCGTCGGTTTAGAATCATGTACGAAATTCATAGCAACAGGTACTACATAAATGCAAATGTGTCGTACATTTAATTTAATTACAAATATTGTAGAACGGATGCTGCCGTCTATCCTCATGATAAGTTCTATCTAAAAACACCCACATAAAAGATAGAGAGAGTATTTCACTCTAGGCCGGAATTTATACGTACAACACAGATAGTTAAAATAGTTAGTTAGATACGCCTAGTTAACGCAAGAGCAACTACTTCGCGTGCCAAAAATCGCACCAGCTTACGTACAAAAATCGTAAGCCGCCACTTTCGCGCTCAGTCCTGTGTACTGCTGCTTCTCGAAGCACTTCGTCGTATTTTTGAACCTTCTTAACTTGGGTTTGGATTATACCAGATAAAAAAACTTTTCGGGATATGATGTCAGTGGTTGGCTTATTAAACCTATAAAGTTTCAATTGCATAGTTCTTATACTTTAGATTTTATTGATATCTAAAAAACTCTCATACTGTTATGGACTTTTACTCCTAACACCTTAGTCAAAATATATGGCTTGGCCGTTTCGTTACTACAAGAACCATTTGTATAACAGTATGAGTGTTTTTCACCTTACGCTCATGTGAATGTAGCGAAATGGCCAAGCCATATATTTTGACTAAGGTGTAGAGTTTGCGAAGTTAGGCCTTGTAGAGTTAAGGCGTGTAGAGTTAGAAGCTTGGCTCTACATGAGATCTGATTACTTTTTGACAGTGCGAGCTACATGGTCTCGTCTTGGCAACATTTAACATGAAATGTTTTTGTGGGATTTGATTTTCCCATCACTAAATAGTGCTAGTGACGTCATAGTAGGTAGTCAAAGAATGCCATGCTTGGTTTTCAAACAGATCGTGATACTTGCGTTATCTAGGCCCGCAACGCAAGACCTCATACACCCCAATTACAGTATTGAGTTAAAAGCATAATACAATGAGCAAAACTTTTTTTTTTTTAAACTAACTATTTTTATTACGAAAATCGCGTTGACTCTAGCATTACTTTACGCATTTAAAATTGAGTCTTATTGCCTTGGAATAAGATTTCATTTTCTTTGACTCGTTAGGCGATCAGTATAGCAAAATACATGATTATTGAAAAAAATACCTATATTAAAAGTTACTGAAATCGATTCAGTAAGTAGTCAACTATGAACAAACTACTTCCAGGACTAGCGTTTATTCTGTTACACCTTGTATATGTTTTTGGTATACAACGTAGGTAATGTTTGTCTGTGTGGTGCCGGACTTAAAGAATAGCACCACCCCATACTTTCCGTGGGTGTCGTAAAAGGCGACTAAGGGTCGTACGGGAGAATGGGCAGCAGCGTTCTCTATGCATTCCACCACCATACTATACTGCGATCGCCAACCCGCCTGCCAAGCGTGGCGATTATGGCAAACCCCCCGGGAGGCCTATGTCCAGCAGTGGACGTCTTTCGGCTGAAATGATGATGATGATGATGATACAACGTAGGTACTATATTGTAACAAATCAGCAGGGAGCGGTGTGGACCAGTGGGGAGAGCCGTGACTTACCAGTTGTAAGTCGTAAGTTCAAACCCAGGCAGGCATATTACTTTATGTAGATTAATTCATCACCACTGCTTTCAAAACGGTGAAGGAAAACATCGTGAGGAAACCGGCATGTCCTAGAACCAAAAATTCGAAGACATGTAACATCCACTAACCCGCACTGGCCTGGCCCACTCTCTCTCACAGAGAGGAGGCCTGTCATGTGTCCCAGCAGTGGGATCTTATATATTTTAAGACAAAATTTCAAGTGCTGTGGATTTTATGAATCACACTAATATTACAGGTTGTTAAACGAGGGATACACTTTGAGGGGAGTTCATCATCATCATCATCATCATCAGCATTTCAGCCGAAAGACGTCCACTGCTGGACATAGGCCTCCCCCAAAAGGGGGGGTTTGCCATAATCGCCACGCTTGGCAGGCGGGTTGGCGATCGCAGTATGGTATGGTGGTGGAATGCATAGAGAACGCTGCTGCCCATTCTCCGGTACGCCCCTTAGTCGCCTTTACGACACCCACGGGAAGTATGGGGTGGTGCTATTCTTTAAGTCCGGCACCACACAGACAAGGGGAGTTAGTACTCGTGAAAATGAGCAACTTTTACTATGGGGTCGAACGTGAAATCGCAAAAAAAAGAACTTGCTTTTCAGTACATTTTGACGAGCTATGCGAACATAAAATGTAGGAAACGGCTGATTTTTTTTTTCGCGATTTCAAGGATATTCCCATATTAAAAATTGTTCATTTTCATGAGTACTAACTCCCCTCAAAGTATGTCCCTCGCTTAACCTAACGCTCTGTATAAAGGCGAAAGTATGTGAGTGTGTGGGGGAGTGTGTGTGTCTGTCTGTGCGTTTATATGTTTGTTACTTGTTCACGCTCAAGCGGCTGGACCAATTATGATAAAATTTTGTATGGAGGTAGCTGACACCCTGGATTAACACTTACGCGGGTGAAACCGCGGGACGCAGCTAGTAATAAATAAATAAACATTATATGCTTATTATGCTAAGATTGTAACCAACCAGAACTAAAAAAATACCTACAAAACGACGTATAAAAAAAAACTGGCCAAGAATTCGTGTATGAAATTAATAATAACCTTTTGCAAAAACCAATGTGGTGCTCTTTAAATATAAGTACAGTTGAGTAAAAATCTGAAAGACATATTTTATTAAAAAATTGCTACCAGCTTTTTACGCCCATCGTACCTTCCGTCATGTCACATTTTAAGTAATGTCACCGTCATACTTAACTGACTACTGGCATTTAATTGTGATTAACATGTGTCCCGTTTTCATTTAACTTTCACTTAAATGTAATTTTTTGAACGTCAGTCATCAATCTTTAGACTCGACTGGTTATTAAAGTATTGAATAATGTATACAGTACAGTCAGCCTCAAAAATATGTATATGTTAACGGAAAAGTGTGTAATCCGTCATTGTATACAATTCCTAGGAAATGTGTACAAATCCTAAAATAGATAGGAAATCTATGATATATTTTGTAATGTGCACTTTTCCTAGGAAATCTATACATTTCCTAAATAGCAATCGGAAATGTATGTGTGGTGTGGGTGGTGTAACGTGTGTGCGGTATTCTTGACGTTTGAATTATACGTAGATTTTTATATGTGCTAGATGGGCCTTAAAAAAGAATAAATAGCAGATTTTTGAAGTTTAATTAGTAATACGCCCTATAAATATTTTATAGTTTACGATGTGATTGTTACATCTGATTATGTCTACGAGAGCCTTAATAAAAATTCTTATTTCAGTTTACAAACGTGTTTTATTTTTTTTAGAAAGCATTACTTTTTATATATTTTCTAGTATCATCTCGGAATTGCATACAATTCCTAGGAAATACATACATTTCAGAGGAAATGTATGTATTAATGAATCTTTGAAACATTATTTTACACATTTCCTAAGTAGGCTCGGAATTGCATATTTTCTAGGAATTGTGTACAATTCCTAGGTTTCATACATTTCCGGTAACATAATACACTGACAATAATTAATTTAATTGTCTACAATCTTTTTTCAATAATATTGTATCAAGGTGTACCTACCACAAAAAAAAAATTGTATTGTATGTGTTTTACATGGGCCTTGATGCCTGAAATAAATGGATAATAATAATAAAACATATTATACACTAGCTGCTGCCCGCGGCTTCGCCCGCGTGGATGTCGCAAATTATCTCACGGGAACGTGCTACCGGGACAAAATGTAGCCTATGTTACGCCTTATAACATCAAGCCAGTGAAGGTCCCGTAAAAATTTGTCGCCGGAACAAACAGACAGACAGACGGACAAACAGACAAAAATTTCAAATGGTTTTTTTTGATATATAGGTACCGTGTATACTTTCACATGCAAATAGTAAATTACTGTTATTTTGACATTACAAACAGACACTTCAATTTTATTTATTTGTTTAGATTGGGTATTTGACTTTATTAATTGTTACTACACATTGAACATCGATTGAACATTGATGATGGAACAAAAATTGTAGGCAAACAAATAAATTCTTATCAATGCTTACATCTTTTCGCGGCTGATTGTACAAGGAAAATGTTGAGCTTCTCTGGAAGTAATGAATAAAAATGGCCGTATTTTTGAAGATAAAAATTCAGGAATAATGAGCTTCCTCAATTCCAATTTGAATCAATCAAACCAGCCTATCAGTGTACCGTTATTTGCAGGCCTTTTTCGAAAATAGGAGGAAATACATGTACATAATGTGAAGTACCTCGTCTGTGCGTCCACAATAGAGCAAAACAAAAAAATATATACGGTCGAATTGAGAAACCTCCTCCTTTTTTGAAGTCGGTTAAAAACATTTTAAAAGAGTAACGGTAGAATTTCTTGCCCATTCTCCTCCATACGAACACTACCTTTTGGATGGGGCGACTAGAATCAATTCTATTTTAAGATAATTTTTGACGTTCAAAAGTGCCTTTAATGTGCCTATTTGAAATAGGTTAATGATTTGACTTTGACTTTGACTTTGCAATAAGCTACATTCGACACTAATCGTGTATAGACCAATAGTCTTGCTTGTTTTTCTACGCAAAAATTACGTGACGTTGTTTTGGCACCTTTTAATACCAAGAATTGCATCAATAAAATAATTCATTTTTTGTAATACAACTCTAGTTAAAAATAATGTTTAGCATAATGTGTAAAGTTGGTTTTTTAAAGCAGTGTATCTCTTAAACCGTAAATAATTTTGACCAAAAAAAAAAGATATTTTCAAGTCTTATTTTAATACGGTGATGAAACTCAAATCATAATTAAACATACAAAAAATCTTCAAATACACCTCTTGATTGTCTTTAAAAGCAGTTTATCCCTTCATTAAAATTTTTTAATTATAATTAAAAATACATATGCCCTTAAATTTCTAATGGCAAACTGCATTCAGTGATGGATTATTGATTATTAAATAGTTTTTGTAAACAGATAATTTCTTCATATTCTACAATAAATTACCAGTTTTGTGCCATCGAGCTTCTCTTTCTTTTCTATGCAGTCCGACAGTGACCGCGCTTTAGGTCATGTAAGCCCCTTAAGTACAATTTTTAACAAATTTCCAAAGATTTGGAATTTCCAATTATTTTTTTTTTTATTTAATCTGTGTAGGTCTAGGTACCTATATGGCTGACAAAAAAAAACGTAAGCCTTACATAAATTCGAACGATTTTTCAACGCAAAAGCATCTGGGTTACAATTTTTGCGACAAGCACAGTTAGCATTAGCATCACCCACAGATATGAATAAAATCTTAAAACAAAATAAATAATAAGTCCAAAACGAGTATCTACAGGGTCCCATTAAAATAGATGGACAAATTTTAACACAGCGCTCAGTACGTATAACTAAACATATATCCAAGCAAAAAAAAAACACCGATTAAAGTGATTTTATTTTGACCTAAAATAATAAATTTATGTACGGCACGTTAGTGTATTTTCGTTAGCTGATTTTATTTTTCTTGTGAGTATCTATGCGTTTTTCTTTTATATTTTTTTACCATCGTCCTTATTTTGGTGGTCTGAATGATTCGTAAAAGTTTGTCCACCTATTTTAATGGGACCTTATATATTAATTTTAAAATCGTTCTTAATTATGTAGCGTTTACTCCGCCCGTTCGTGCTAGGCCTACTGGTGTGTCGCAGGAAATACAATGGAAAACTGACTTTTACATTATGTAACTAAAGAAAATACCCATAAGCGACATTTAAGTCATAATAAGTCACAACATCAACTCAGACATTTTTAAACACAAAAATAACTAGCCGCGTCTCGCAGTTTCACCCGCAAAAGCCCGATCCCGTGAAAATATCGGGATTAAAAGTATCCTATGTTCTAATCCCGGTCATGGTTTACCCATGTGCCAAATTTCATCAAAATCCATTCAGCCGTTTTAGCGTGAAAGCGTAACAAACAAACACAAAAAATCAAATCTTTTCTCTTCACACTAATATTATAAAGGCGAAAGTTTGTGAGTGTGTTTGTTACTTCTTCACGCTCAAACAGCTGGACCAATTTTGATAAAATTTTGTATGGAGGTAGCTGACACCCTGAATTAACATATAGGCTACTTTTTATCCCGATATTCCCACGGGGTTGACATTTACGCGAGGTGCAGCCAGTTGAAGATAAAGAAGAATCAACCATAGTCTAGCTGATCTCAATATACAATAGCGCCATTGTATTAGTACCTAGCTTTATCTTTCTAAGAATTCTTGAGTTTGCAACTTAACAATTTCTAAGAAGTAAACTAATAGTTTCGTTCAGCGTTCGATTTGTTTTTAACATCATTATTTCCTTCCTCATGATTTGATTTGGGAACTTACCACTTTTGATATGAAAATCTTATCCTATTCAATTTGATGATGATATCAGGTTGGTCCATAAATTCAGGGTCACCGAGGGCGCTACAGAGCGAGCTCTGATCAGATTTTCCAGCATAAGACCTGGGGCCCAAGTCTGCTATTTTTATAAATTCGTCATTCCAACACGATCCCATTGTCATTTTGCTAAAAGTTCGTAATCTGCTAAATTCATTCGGTCGATCATTGGTCGGTCAATAGCACAGAACATATCGACACCTCCTAAGTACAACTAAGTAACTGAAAAATGCAAATTTTATAGGAGAGCGAAATATACTCTTAATTATAGATTTCACTTAAGTTTAAACCCGCTCACCAAATAAATATTATACTTTAATTCCAAGTAGGGGCTTAGCTATGGCAATTTAAAAAAATTGAAAGCTTCAATTCGCTCTCCTATAAAATTTGCATTTTTCAGTTACTTAGTTGTACTTAGGAGGTGTCGATATACGATACTCGTAATAAATTAAAAGCAATGACTGCACAATGACGTTCTAATGATAGGTCACTGATCAAAAGAACTGTCAAAATTTTATCAGATTACCGCCTAAGTATTCATTTGTCAAGTACGAGATTACCATTCTATGCCATTTCTTTCAATGGAGTGTCAATGGTTGACCATTGGAAAGTCATAATGACGCCATTATATTAGTAGATTACCAAACTTGTCAAAATCAACTATTATGAAATCAATGATAGTCCATTCTGACACTATTGTAATAGCAGACTTGAGGCCCTGGAATGTTTTCGAAAACTGGAGTCACCGATATAGCTTGCAGAGTTAGTACGCTAAAGAGCTGGCCAAGTTTGTCGAAAGAGTGATGGAAGCGATTATTCTTTGAAAACTACACGTCAGCAACTGTAGGATACCAATCCCCCTAGCCCCCTAGCCAGATGGACCAAAGACCTCAAACGTTCAGCGGGATTGTCCGAAAGGGTTACCGCTGGCCCAGAACATAAAAGGCTAAGGAAGGAACATGGGTGGGTTTTAGTCAGTAAGAATCCGCTTCCGCTCCACCCAGAGCGGGAGGGGTCATTTAATCATTTCCCATCCTGAAAAAAAGACCTCAAAAAGCTGCAAGAGCCGACAGGGATTCCAAGGTGCACAGTTGAGCATTTTAGTGCAAATAAGAAGAAGACAATAGCCATCCAGCTGTCGTGATGACGCAGTGCTGGCATCGCCTCTCATATACGAGGTTGTGCGTTTACCACTGAGACTTTTTCAATTCATAATTATGTACTTTCTGCGTTTATCTTGACTTGGACATACCTAACTGACATCGGTGAAAGAAAACATTTATTTTTTACTAGCATCAGCGCCCCGCGGTTTCACCCGCATAAGTGTCGATTCCGTGGGAATATCGGGATGAAAACTATTTTTTTATTTTTTATTTAACACTTCAAGCACATAAAAGTATAGAGGCGGACTTAATGCCTTAGGCATCAAGCCCAACAACAACAACTATCCTATGTCCTTTCCCGGGACTCAAACTATCTCTATACCAAATTTTATTTAAATCGGTTCAGCGGTTTAAGCGTGAAGAGGTAACAGACAGACAGACACATTTATAATATTAGTATGGATTGCTGTATAGGCCCGCTTTTGACCTCGATCAAGCCTGATGGAAAGTGATGGATGAGGTCTATGATGGAACGAGCGTGCCCAGAAGATGCCTACGGCACTGGAACTCCCACGCATCAACGAAACGCAGCAAGCTGCTTGACGCCGGACTCCGGTGGGAGGGTGGACATCAAAACGCGGAAAAAAACACGTTTGTTGCATGGGAATAAGGGCTCCCATGCAACAAACGTTAACAACTTAAATATTTATTTTATTGTTTTTAGTATTTGTTGTTATAGCAGCAACAGAAATACATCATCTGTGAAAATTTCAACTGTCTAGCTATCACAGGTGACAGACGGACAGACGGACAGTGTAGTCTTAGTAATAGGCTCCCGTTTTTACCCTTTGGCTACGGAACCCTAAAAACACTCGAAGCTTTAAAGTTAGTGCACCCACTGGCCTTCGGGGTACAGTTTTAAAAACACTTAAAATCACAATTACCTAGTAGTAAATTCTCATGTCTTGGGTTTCCTTATGACTATGAGCAACTATCAGATTCTCCTATGGCCGCTATAAAAATATAATGACTTAAAGTTTCCTATTCCTTCCTTTGTACACCATACTATTAAGCCAGCATTTTACGAGAATATCACAGACTCATACAAACAGACATAGCGATATTAGCTCTAACCCATTTTACTGTAACTTTACTGGTATTCACACATTAACTCATTTAAAGCCTGTATCACCTCCGGCTGAAGATAATTTCATACAAAATTCATTCCAAATATTATTTACATGTTTATTAAGAAATCTTATATACTATAAATATATAATCTAACATTGAAATATACAGGTTGAAATTTAAAACATGCGATAAACCGAAATGGGAGATTGTACATACTCACCATTACGAACAACTTTTACTAAGGGACCAAAGCTGTAATCGCGAAATAAAAATCAGCTGTTCCCTACATTTTGACGAGTTATGCGAACATAAATGTAGGGAACAGCTAATTTTGTTTTCGCGATTTCAGGTTTGGTCCCATAGTAAAAGGTGTTCATAATGTTGAGTACAATCTCCCATTTCGATTTGTCGCATGTTTTCAATTTCACCCTGTATAAAAATTATAGGTATTATACAAGTATATAAAAAGGAAAAAACTGGCCATGTGCGAGTCGGACTCGCACACGAAGGGTTCCGTACCACAAGGCGAAAACGCCAAAAAAAAAACATGTTTGTTGTATGGGAGCCCCCCTTAAATATTTATTTTATTTTAATTTTATTATTTATTATTAAAGTTAAAATACAACTGAGTATTTTGTGAATATTTCAAGTGCCTACCTGTTGCCATTTTTGATATCGAGCAAAAAAGGGCAAAAACATCGCATTTGTTGTATGGGAGCCCCCCTTAAATATTTAATTTATTTTGTTTTTAGTATTTGTTGTTATAGCGGCAACAGAAATACATAATTTGTGAAAATTTCAACTGTCTAGCTATCGCGGTTCTTGAGATACAGCCTGGTGACAGACAGACGGACAGACGGACAGACAGCGAAGTCTTAGTAATAGGGTCCCGTTTTTACCCTTCGGGTACGGAACCCTAAGAAGATTTTTTTTAATGTATGATGGATAATGCCTGTCGGAAGACTGAGACAGGTACTTAACGTTTTATTTTCTTAAAAAAAAATATAGACTAAACGGAGTGACTAGGTGACTACCAAGATAACGACTAATAGAGAAATGGAAGAATAAGACTCATTGCATATAAGGGCAGGAGAATATGTTGAAGACGGGCATGCCGATTTGGCCACGGTCCATTTATTTTTTAACCGACTTTAAAAAAGGAGGTTCTCCATTCGACCCGTATGTATGTCCGCGATTTTCTCAAAAACTAATAAAGTAATTCTGATAGTTCTTTCATTAATGTGATCTACATACTTTCAGAAAGGTTTTAGTATATAATACATTAGGTAATTATTCTTATGTACGAAGTTATATGCATCTTCGGAATTTCTATGCGAATTTTGATGATTCTTCTAGTCGGTGTCTTCAATTCTTCAATGCACTAGCTAATGTTAATTGAATTTGTGTGGGGAAGTTACAATTAAAAAGTAAAAATTAAAAACGTATTTTTACAAAAAAAAAAAAAAACAACCGACTTCAAAAAAAAAACACTACAAAGTGACAGATAACTTTAATTTCGGAAGTCGGTGTCAAAAACGAAAATGCGGAACCAACGACACCGACTTCTTTCACTAGTTATCTATCACTTTGTACCTAGTGTTTTTTTTAAGTCACTTTTTTTGTGTTATAAATGTTTTTCATATAAAAATTTCCTGCCAAATACGATACTGGCTAACTAAGACCATAAAAAAACGAATGTGTAAGAAGAATCGCAGACCGCACTCATTTTATGATGTAATAAAAACATGGCACATTATGTTAATTAAGCACCATTATTAATTAAATTACCACTATAAAGATAAGTAAAAGGAAGCACAGGACATTTCTCGCGTTACAATGTTGCTGAGTACGACAATTATCAAGCTATTACATAGGTACATGTTCAGTATAACCTGACCTCTTATTGCACGGATGGCCTATAACAATGCAAGGTCAGCTTATACTGGAAATCTTAGCTCATCGTGTGTACTCTTTTTGTTTATGTGGCTAGTAACCTTATAATTTTCCGACCAGTAATTGCCAATTCAATATCGAGGGGCCCGTCGCTAAATAATAACAGCCGCACAGGTCGATCGATCAGGTTAAGCTACGCTTGCCGCAGTTGGTCTGTGAATGGGTGACCATCTTTACATACCGAGACCCCTCCGTGCCTCGGAAAGCACGATAAGCCGTTGACCCCGGCTGACATTCGTGGATCTTGGATAGTCGTTACGGGTAGTCAGAAGTCCGAAAGTCTGACTACCAGTCTTACCAAGGGCTATCTTTACTCAGTAGATTGTGGAGGTCAGATAGGCAGTCGCTCCATGTAAAATGCTGGTATTCAGCTGCATCCGGTTAGACTGGAAGCCGATCCCAACATAGTTGGGAAAAGGCTAGGCAGATGATGATTTGTTAGTTCGATGTCCTTGTGTCTTGTTATTACTTCAATCAAGTCCTCCTGTGTCGATGGTGGACATCACAGAACAGATAAGAAGGGCAAACGAAGTTTTGGGGGTACCTCCCAAGCAGCAATATGTGGTCTAGTAATTGTCCTGGAACCATCATTTCATTAGGACTATAACGGAATAGTAAGCAATTATAACCACGGAAAAGGGCCCAATTTATAGGCGTATTTTACCTAATTAAATATCTATAGTCGACTTGGTGAACACCACTTTGACCAATAACGACTCTATAGTTGGACTTCGTAAAACTATTTGCTCCCGCGATGCTAACTATCAGCGCTTAATGGAACCAAACACGACAATAACGTACACAGTGAATCTCTTACAAGCTCAAAAAAATGTTGTGAATTGGTGAATGACATTTGTAAAGATTAATATTGATAAAGGTAAGATATGCATCCATTTCTTATTATAAATAGATATTATCTAGAGTATCAATATGAGTAGAGTGTTAGAAGTCAAGATGTATAATGTGTTGAATGTGCATGGCGCACGTATATTTTCGGTGAAGTATAACAAGTTTTTTATCAAAATTTTTACACGCCCCTTGAAATAAGCGTTTTCATTTAGTTGAATTTTAAAATAATGTTGGTTTCAGTAAGACATACAACGAAAAGTCGCCATTTTGACAATGTTGGTTTCCAAAAATACATTAACAAACCGTTATAGGCGTACTTTGTTTAAAAATGGTAAATATCAGAACCATTGCTTGGCCATATTGTTTGGAATTAGAGTTCCGCAAATATTTCTATAAACGGACGATTACCTATGTCTTATTTTATTGTTTTTGTTTAACTGTCAGCATTGAAAATGGTAATGTTTCTGGACGGAAAAAAAACGGATTTTCGAATATTTATATTACAGAATCCTCTTCGGGTGGAACGGTAATTATCGAAAAATATTCTTCTGGCGCTGAATTAGTAATATCCAGATTTTCTTTATTAGTGTCAAGAAGTGTACGGGCATCCTCTTCAATCTTTGTATTCCTATTCAGTAACAATAAAGAATTTAATGTCGCATGTCGTATTTTGTATTCTACAGACCATTTTCTAAGATCACTATGTGGTTGAAAATTGTAATAGTTTTAAATATCGCTTTCATCTTCTTGCACAGGTTTTAATACAATTTTTAAGTCTAAATTTAAATCGCTTTTTATCGATAAAACGTCGTCGTTTTGTGCAGAATTGTTAATATAAACATTATGTCTAAAATTTTCAGAGTAACTATTTTGTAGGGAACCTTCTATTTCTACGATTCGTTCTTCGCCAGATACAAATCTAGAAACCGACACCATAATAGCATTTGCAAGACCATTATAAACCAATGTATTCTTGTACAAGACACCACGGATATAGTTTTGGATACTAAGTATATTATATTAAACCTTTATAATCGTGTTAAGATTATAACAAAATTGATTTATACCACTTTAGAACCGCTTCATTTTACTTATAATTGTTCTGTAAAGTGAACTTATAAAGCCTAACAAAACCAAGTAATAAATGCAAATAGTTTCCAGTATGTTTAATTCTGTTTGTCACTCTTATTGGCGTACTTTACTTATAGTACTTCTATAATGCTTCTTGTTAGCAGTTATAAGTATAGCTTACCAGTTTATCTACTCTTGAGTGCATTTACACCCTCGCGATACTTTTATAGGTCACCCAAGCTTATATTGCACTCTTAATTTCGACCTATAAGTAATTATAAGTTAATGTATAAGATCAGATATACTATAAGGCCCAACTAACTCCATGCTTGCTATTATAAGCGTGGCAGCAAATACAAGAACCGTTAAGAGAACATTATAAGTACTGGAGGCCTATAACATCTGCACTATAGGATAATTTTGCTGCTTGGGCTCTGTCATTTATTTCTATGGTGTTGGATGGACGATTCCAACCTAATGACGTTATTTCTTCAATGACCTGAGGGCTAGACAAGTAGCAATCACTTTCAAAGCGCTTAATTTTCCTACAACGATTTTCAACAGGATTGACAATTTGACATAAGCGTTTCGGTGGCTTACGCCAATCCAATACATTTTAAAGAAAATAAAGAAAGAAAAGTAAATACATTTATTTAGCTCAGACTAAAAGACACACCAGATAAACATATATACACGTGTCGATTCAGACTTTCCAGCATCGTTATAATTTCACTAAGTATATCTAAGCCGGCTTCTCGGGTCCATCATGAAGGATAGATAGATAGGGTACCTACCTAATAATGATATTATTAAGTTTTGTTTTATATAAAACTCTTTTTCGTGGACCACAAGCGGCCAAGTCATTATAATATCTCGAAACCACACCTACTATACATGTGCCTCTTTAATAGCCTCCAAATGACGTCTCTCATATCGTATATCATTCCAAATGTTTGATTTAGATTTGTCTCAATTTGTATCTGTTTTATATGTCTAAGATTTTTTGTGTGTAAAACTAATTGGCCGTTACGGTTTATATTTTTATTAGTTCATTGGTGGTCTTGACGGTGTAAGCGAGTTTTCTGTTTCTCACGTAAACTAGTCGCGAGCTTGAACTCACTGGTGGTCATGGCCAAAAAACACGGTGTCTCACCTGAGTTCGTATCTGACAGAGCTAGTAGTGATGAACAGTTAGACGCTAGTCTACACGTACAACGTCTAGTTCTCACGCACAGAAACACACCGTTCCGAACTGAAAGGCGCGTAAAAACAATCGAAATGTGCTTTAGAAAATCGAGTTTTATGAAAAAACCAATGCATAAATCAATTATTATAAATAAACTTTATTAAACTATTCGATAACTGAGCAGTTACTTAATTTACAGTTAAAAGAACTGTAAAATCTTCAAAACCTTTAATTACTTATTTAAAGTTACGTTAAAAATAGCAAAAAAAACAAATCTTTGTTGGCTCATAACTTTTTAATGGGTTTTTATTTTACTATTATGTTTCCGTACAGACAAAATTAATAATAATTCAAAACGATATCATGTTTAACTTTGGATGCACAATTTCAAACAGTGGAATTACTCCACTGTTTGAAATTGTGCATCCACTCTCCCGAAACTTGTATGGAAAAAATTTCGACTAGTGACACCTTAAGGAGGTAGAGCGAATTTGATAGTTGGATTGGAGCTGATATTTTTAAGCTTTTATAGAATAGAAAGATAATTATTGATTGCTATTATATATCTACAAGTCAATACGTATGCAGCGTAGCATTTTTATATAGCAATGTGCCAGTCCCAGGAATACAAAGAATTCTGGTAAAACGTTTACTAATAAAATGCACGTTACACTTTTCCAATAATTATGCAATATCTAACTCGGGGTGGAGAACGCGTATCAGCAAGCGTAGTATGGGACGCCACCCACCTAGATGAAAAAAGACATGCTTCTTCCAAAAAACACGTTTACATTATATACTTCGTTTACACATTGACTCTCAATTTTCTCTTTACTTTCATATTTTTCTTCATTTTTCTTTTTATCTATTGGAGTAAACGAATACGCAAAGTGCTTGTGTTTCTGAGTTGGTGTACCACTCAAAACTATATTGCATGTACCTACAAATAATAATGAATCATGGATGATCTCAAGAATAAGCCTCTAATCTCCTGTCATGTTTATAACTCACTCGACTGATAATATCTAGGCCTCTCCGAAGGTTTGTGACCCCTTAGGTTCATTATTCTGAATACGTCTCAAGTTTTCGTTCGAATATTTGGTTGTATGTATTTTGTCTTGATCTTTGAGCATTTTTATTGCATTTGGAGCTTCATTGCTGAATTCAATCCTATTTCATGGATGATTCTTCAGACGTATCCTTCCTCTCTTGGAAGATTAATCAATATCAGTATCAATCAAGGCTTCTTTTTTAGAATATTTGCTTTAACCCCATACAGATTTGTCATTTTAATTGTTTGTAAGACACTTACCAACTGCAATGTGACCTACGTCTAGTCTAATTATGACAATCGTCTTTGTAATCAGTACAACTATGGTCAATCAACTCAGTCTATCGCAGTCCACTGCTGACTATAGGCCTCTCCCAGACTGCACCATAACACCCTGTCCTCCGTCTCAAGCATCCAGTCGGTCCCAGTCACCTTTTTAAGGTCATCGATCCATCTAGCTGGGACGCTACGCTACGCTTGCCGATACGCGGTCTCCACTCCAAGACTCGTCTGCTCCACCAGCCATCGTTCCTTCGACAAACATGACCAACCCACTGTTACAAACGGTTAAATATAATTCCTTAACTAACCAAGTCTTTATTATCATCAGATTGCACAATGAAACTTTTATTTCGTGAGTTACTGCCATATATCTGTTATGAACAAAACGATTGCATGTCAACATGCACTTAATTCTAAGAACGTGACTATTTTAAACGGGACATCTAGATAGATGTAGATACTGATGACTACGTATTTTTGTATATCTCTCAATACATAGCTTCAGCCCGCGACTTCGTTTGCATGGAAGTTGTAAGATACACAATGTAATAAAATAACAGCCACATTTTTATAAAACTCCTTCGGCCCCTGACCCATCGCGTCGAATCACATCGCCCGCCCGTGCTGTTACTTCAAATTCGCGTTGCGTTCTTTTTTCTTGGAAACATAGGAAAATTTGGTCGAAGGAGAGAAGGCTAATTACCTGGAAATACACAATACAGTGCTGAGGATGAAGATGATGATTTGGAAACAGAAGGTCTGGATTTCAAATCCTACATCTACTAAGAAGGTCAAGCCAGCACATCAAACTACCCGAAACTGTCAAATTTGCCCAATCAACATACCTACCTTATACCTACTTTAGAGACAAAGTTGAAAATCTATTAAAGAGGTTTGACAGATTGTAGTAGCTTGATATGCTGGCGTCTGTACGTAACGTTGTAGCAGCAATAACAACATCACGCCTGTAACCCCTAAAGGGTTTGGCAGAAGTTCACCTTAAGTTCACCCATATATCGATGTCAATAATATTCTACTTTCAGAGTTTGTTTAATCAAATTGGCTTAGCGAAATTTACCGCTCACAGTGTCAGTCTTTGCAAAATTTCTACATTCATATCTGTAATTTTTATGGTGTAGGTACGTAATAAAGAGTATTCTTTATAACTTGTATATGCTCTACATTGTACGCGATCTTTGCTTGATCTTGATAGCCCCATGAACTTAGTAGTACCTTCCTTAAAATTAATAGCTTCACCAACGAAAAAAATCTAACACTGTTTATTTAATAAGGCACTAATCACGGTGTTATGTTTGGCATCAGATTAGTATGAATGAATTCGAGTACTTTATGGGTCAATGAACTCAAATCCGAAGGAAATACTGTATAGATCATGTCTGTACGTACTTGTATGTACATAACGTTATAACTAACGCTGTATTTAGAAGTCAATCAAGCTACAAGGTTTTCATTAATCTATTCTTCAGGATTGAGATTAATCAATCCGTTTCAAAGTTTAAGGAGCTAAAGAAAAATCTTGAATGAGATTTTGAAAAGGCTTTAAGATCTATCAAAATTAAGTAGATTAAGTAGTTACCTAAACTCTGATTTTTTATTTGCTAGACAAAAATGACAGCTAATAGCTTAAGATATATAACTACTACATACCACTACGTTTGATTGCAAGTGTCACCTTAGTCTAGCAAATTAAAAATCTGAGTTTAGATAGATTTAATATTGGTTTTGAATTCAGCACCAATATTTTACGATTTTATGTTCTTTTCCGCTAAAGTGCATACCCATATGATTATTATATAGGTCTACCTTATTATTCTCATAAAGCTTAATTTCTTATTTTAGTTCATGTCTCGGAAGTCTATTAAGTAATCCAATTAAAATTGTGGTTTGTCATAAGTTCAAAAACATACCTACCTATTTTATGGGACCACCTATTTGATACGTATAACTTGAAGATCAAATACCTCTCTAATTTCAAAAGTTTCATGGGGGCCCATTCTCGGTCCTATGGTAACTGTTAGGATTCATATAAGAATGCTAGCTCATTGAACAAGAATATAACTTTTAATGTCAAAAACCTCAAAACAGAAGCAGATTCATATAAGAATTCCAAAGCTCCTCTTTATAGTCAAAAAAACACTACCAAGTTAAGAGTTCAAAACTCTACAGACCTCTACTTTAACGATTTGATCTCTGAACGCGCATTGTTTTTAGGGTTCCGTACCCAAAGGGTAAAAACGGGACCCTATTACTAAGACTTCGCTGTCTGTCCGTCTGTCCGTCTGTCCGTCTGTCCGTCTGTCCGTCTGTCCGTCTGTCTGTCACCAGGCTGTATCTCAAGAACGGCGATAGCTAGACAGTTGAAATTTTCACACATGATGTATTTCTGTTGCCGCTATAACAACAAATACTAAAAACAAAATAAAATAAATATTTAAGGGGGGCTCCCATACAACAAACGCGATTTTTTTGCCCTTTTTTGCTCGATATCAAAAATGGCAACAGGTAGGCACTTGAAATATTCACAAAATACTCGGTTGTATTTTAACTTTAATAATAAATAATAAAATTAAAATAAAATAAATATTTGAGGGGGGCTCCCATACAACAAACATGTTTTTGTCTTGTGGTATGGAACCCTTCGTGTGCGAGTCCGACTCGCACTTGGCCAGTTTTTTTTTCTTTTGTTGGTCTTAAAGCGCTCGTAACTTTAACAATGCTTTGAGAGATCTAACACGTCTATAACTTTAAGCATGGCTTTACAATTCAAGTTACCATTTCCTTCAAGCCTACATTGTTACAAAACAGCAAAACGAGAACCCTCAAGAAAGTCTTATTCAACCACGTTCATATCAGATATGGAAATTAAGCCACAATGACTCCAATATAAAAGGTCTTTGCTTCACCAACGCCTATATTTTTGTACGTATGCATAATGCGACCCGAGACGAACACAGCAGGACCAAAAAGAAAACAATAAAGAAAGCGCACGTATAAATCGACTTACCAGTTTTTGTTGAATCAAGATAAATCGTTGTACTAATCGACACGAGATGCTGGGACCAGTACCGATACCAATTTCACCGTACCGAAACTTAGCACAACACAGGATGCAAAGTAGCCATGCAAAAAGTCACTAGCGGAAAAAACATCAACTGAAAATCGTAGACACGATTGTTTTAAAACGTAACAAACTCACTGGTACACTGTTTTATTTATAATACAGAATGTTTTTGTGATTAAAAAACGATGATTCGATGATGCGTGGAAGGCGAACCGTCACCGTGCGGTGCGCCGGCGCAGGCCGATCTAAAACTGACCGAACCGGTCGTCGTCGTGAAGTCTCCGAAAGAAGGATCGTGACCGGCCGCCATTGGAGCCGATACACGCTCACTTCACTGTGTACGTGAGTTTTTGTTAACATTGCTCTTACTTTAATCATTGTTATGTATTATTTCTTAAACATTTCATCTAATAAGACAACTATCCTTACAGCTGCACACGTCATCATTATTATCTTCTTAGACATTATCTCTCTCTCCGTCATTTTGTGTAGTGTCGCTTTCGTTTATATCCTAATTAGTTGAAATAGCTCCTGTAGGTAGATAATGTCTTATTTTACGATATGACGCTTTCAAAATATAAGATAGTACAATCTTTGTAATGTTGAGAACATTATTTTAATTAGATATTAAATTATTGGTAGCTTGCATTTCTGGTATAAACAGCTTTATGTTAATTAATGAAGATATAAAACTTAGGTATAATAAACTATGAATAGAATACAAAACGTTATGGTTTGCTTTTACAAGTATTGCTCAAGAACAGCAGAACTGTTTTGTATAAAAGTTTTATTGCAGTAATTAAAGTCATCAGACATTTTATTGTTATTGAGGTTAACCAGAGCAAATACGCAGTCATCATCGATTACAAAACTATAGAGGTATGAGGAACACGGTGCAAACAACTGATATAGATGATGATTGTTATATAAATGCCAAAGTGATGAAATTAATAAAATAACAAAAAACAAAAGAAATTCCAAGATAAAGCTGCACTGCGCGACATGACTTCCTGCCAGTAAATCTTTCCTGTACAGATCAAATTGACAAAAAGGAATAAAAATTAAACACATGCAATAAGAAATTGCGGCCAACACAACAACAATGGCGCATTAAGTGGACAACACACGTCATCTAGATTAGATAAATTGAAAAAAATAACAGCTCTTTCAGAGACTTTTAATTTTCCTTCGCAATGCTGATCTTCAAAACGCTATATTGTATTTCCATGATTTAACTTCTTTAACTGTTATATTTCTTTGTAAATCGAATTCATTTTCTACCTATATTTCTTATTTTAGCCGTCACTAGGTGGATGGTCCACCTAGATTAGCAGTAGATGTTTATGTTACAATTTACTTCCGAAATTGGCACAAAACCTTCGCCAAGAAAATTGAGGCCTATCGACGTCGCTATAAACACATTTGACCGATAAACATCGCTATCTCCTCATATCACTTGCAATCGTGCGCATATCGTACGGATAAGAACACGACAACAGCCGACAATGCGCGATGCAATGTCAACATGTGTGATAATGATAAATGTTGATATACAATTAAACTGTGCCGTTGTATATATCTAATCTGTTTTTGAAATTAAGGTCTCATTTTGTAGTCATTATGATGATATGGCGACATCACACAACATTTATTATGCACTCTGCGGAACTTGATCCTCAATAAAAGGATGGAAATCAGTCGAAGGAAAATCGGATAGAACCACTAAAAGAGGCATAGAAGAAAGTTACCTTACTTTCTATATATATAGCAAACTTGAATAGCGAAAACAATAAGGACATTCACGGAAAAATAAAAAATAGTCTTTTCCCGACGTCCTACGGCCACATCATCATAATATCATTCTCAGTAATATTTTGTAGATCTACAATTTAAGCTCATCACAGACGTAGCTATAATATATATTAATATCTTGTGCTATAAAGTATATTATAGCAACCTGAAATCGCGAAAAAAAGTCAGCTGCTCCCTACATTTTACCGAGTTATATGAACATAAATGTAGGGAACAGCAGATTTTTTTTCGCGCTTCCAGGTTTGGTCCCATAGTAAAAGTTGTTCATAATGATGAGTACAATGACCTGTTAAGAGTTTGTTAATGTTTTACCAATAACCCTGTATATTAAAATATACAATACTTAATATAAATTACAGTATAATTATGTTGGTGACGGCATAGAAATATATAGATAAATTACAGCTGAGTGTGCAGTCACTTAAAGATATTAAAAAAAATATATTATTATATAGCCACGTCTGTGATGGGCTTTAAACTAGCATCATGCACTAGCTAAAATAAAAATTCCAATGTAAGTATATTTTGTTTTCCAGTGCAAGAAAAATATTAATTTGGCGCTTGCATTGACCTATTATTATATGAAAAATTACATCTGTATTATCCTGCTGGTCTATTCTGTACAAATATCGCCCCAAAAATTGAGGTGAAGTGTGCTGGAAGAGAGCTGTCATTCCAACTGATTGACACTATTCACAGCTAGGGTTGCCAACTTTTTTTACAAGAAATAAAGTATATTCAGGTCTATGAAGAATATTAAACAGTATTTTAGAAAAATTAACAGTATTTTATTTATTTATTGTTTTAAATACATATTTTTTGAGCTTCTCGCACAACTTACTAATTTACAATCTTTTTTAAAAAACATACGTCTCATCACAATTATAACTGAAATTAAAATTAACGAGGAGCTTATTTTTAATTAAATTAATAGATGCTCTATTTCTATCCTCCCGCCACTTAGCATTCATTACTGAAAAAACACTTTCAGTAAATGCTGAGGTGGCGGGAACAGAAAGTAGATATGAGACAATTTTAGGTATGTTTTTAAATTCTTCTGAAGTGTTTACTAATAAATGGCTGTACTTTTGGCCAGTACTTATTTCAAGAAAATCTTTGTCTTCTGATATTCTGATAAATTTGTGTGAGCGTCTAAGTATAACACATAATAATGTGTTTTCATTTTGATGCTGAAAACAGTATTTTGTATACTTTATTTTTGTTCAACAGTAAAAAGTATAATTTAGTGAAAAACAGTATATATACTGTTTAAAACAGTATAGTTGGCAACCCTATTCACAGCTAACTTCACGTAAGTTTCTATGGTGAGATTCTTCTATTCTGTAAGAATATTGTACTATCGTCTCAATCTGTCAAAAACGCCTCTAATTCCCCTACATTTTTGACATGCTTGTCGCTGAGATGAGATTGCGACTAGATTTTGAACGTTTTTTACAGACTACAAAAAAAGGAAATATTTTGAATTTTTTTTTTTAAATATTTTGTGTTTTTTATATTTAACGGCCAACTTAAATGGTAATTACATTAGATTTTGACTTGCAACAATACAGGAGGCCCTCGGGCCAGGGGTTGCTTGTGTCCGAATACCTACTACTGCAAACATATTATATACTTCTGCTGTATAGCTTTACACACAGGTGGAAAAATCGAGGAATTTCTTAAATTATCATTATGAGAACACCAACTTCTATGCAAAAAGTTCAACATCGTTTTTTTTTAAATAGGATCCAATTTGAATTTTAAGCCTACCCAATTAGATTATTTTTTCTGTGTTTACAATTAGTACTTAAATAAAGACATCAGAGGGGCAATTCTCGTAAAAGAACATTCACAGTCTGATCTCAGTCTTAAACAGTCCTCTAATTTCCCTATATTATTGACATTTGTTTGTTGCCGGGATGAGACTGCAACTAGATTTTGAACATGAGATAATCAATTCAACACTTTTGTATGTAATATTATTGGAATTGCAATATATTCACATATGACAATCTATTAGGGCTTCCAAACAAATATACAAAATTTTATAGACGTATGTATGTATGTTTGTCCACGCATTTCTCCGGAACTATTAATCGGATCGTGACCATTTCTTTTTATTGGCTTACATTTACTTCAACTTAGGGAACAGTGCAAGTTTCATCAAAATCGATTCAGTAATTTTCAAGATATAGACTAATTACGTGTAAGTGTGACGGCCTGGCTTATTGATACGAGCTAAGTACGGGTGTAGTGTCTAAGGGAAAACATCTCAAAACCTTGGTCAAATTCTAGTACCTAGTCTAATATTAATATTGCAGTATAGTAGTAGTGTATGTAGTTGTAGTGTATTGTATTGTAGTATTGTTCTGGTAGTCTAGTATTAATATTTCAGTTTTTACTTAAAACTAAAAATTATGAAATAAAAAAGTAATTTAATAAAAAAAATTAAACCGACTTCAAAAAGAAATGAACTCAAAATTATGAAATAACTTTAATTTCGGAAGTCGGTGGCAATAAAACTAAAACTAAAATACAGATCCTAAGACACCGACTTCCGAAATTAAAGTTATTTCATAATTTTAAGTACCTACATTTATTTTTGAAGTCGGTTTAATTTTTTTAAATTACTTTTTTTAATTACATTGGCCATTTCGGCTTCTGATCGGCTGGACTATAACAGCTCTATAGCTAATTCACTGTACGATGTGTGTTACTCGTTTTTCAGTCTTTACCTACAGATTAATTCCGATTAGAGAAAAAAAAAGAAAATGAGGTTGACCACCAAATAGGTTAATGTAGTGTTTGACAGCGGAAACATCTGAAAATAGCTCGCGTTTCCACATTTCGATCTAAACGCCCACTTGTTAATTGCTATGGCTTGTTTATATGATTCGAAATTAGAGAAAAAAGCTATTAGATAGCATGTTATGTTCGCTGATCGTGTCGAATTTTGTTTGAGAGATTAAATTGTAATTTTATTAACTATAATAGAATCATAACTTATTTTTTTTTTTATTGATTTCTATTAGGTATTATTAATTATGAACATAAATATTTGCATGTCACAGTAATATGACTAAGTGTTATGGATTCATAATAATGTTCTTATAATATGTAAGTATTATGTTAAAACCGATACTGTACCAACACTTATAAAATAAAATAGAATGAATTGATTTGATTTGATAAAAAACTTTTTTACAAAAAAAAAAACAACCGACTTCCAAAAAAAACACTACAAATTGAAAAATAACTTTAATTTCGGAAGTCGGTGTCTTTGGTTTCGCGTTTTCGTTTATTGACACCGACTTCCGAAATTAAAGTTATTTTTCAATTTGTAGTGTTTTTTTTGGAAGTCGGTTGTTTTTTTTTTTGTAAAAAAGTTTTTATTTTTCACTTTTTAGTGGGTCAGTTTGTAATTTATCTAAGTTACAATAGCCTAATGCCAACTGTTCATCACCTTTTACAAAATATTGCTTTTCCCGATGCTGGGACGTTAATTGTTGAGGAGTTCTCCCGGTAAGAACCAGGAGATCCTCAACAATCAATCGCAATACGCATTGTGACGAGCATAAATTGCTTAGCAACCATATTAAAGTAATCGAATCGCAACCCGTGAAATATTTGTCAGTGAGTAGTTCCGATGGCCATCTGTGATCTTCATCATCAGCTCCACTTTACCAAGTGATGATTTCCGAGAGCAAATGCTCAAGTTACTTTAAAAAATATCCAAATCGCTGTAGCTTTGTCTAACAAATTTGAGGGTTTCCCTCGATTTCCATGGAATCCTCTCATCAGATTCCAACTTGACGATAATGGGACCACCTCGAGAGTATACCCTTTCAAATAAAAAAAGAACTTTTGGAATCGGTCCAGCCGTCTTCGAGTAATCGGTGAACATACACAAGGTAGCTACTGTAAACTGTTGAGGAGTTCCCTTAACTGTCCTTCGTCTTCATCATCAGACCCCTAATGACAGTCACAACCCATCTAGGTGTAAAGTTCACATCAATACAAATTAATCAAGCCCAAACACAAGGTAACTGCTGTAGATCGTTGAGGAGTCCCCTCGACTGTCTTTCGGCTCCATCATCAGATCGACTCCAGGCCTTCATCAAATTGTAGTGCTTTAAAATACTTAATGAAAAAATTAACAAACGCACTAGTCGCTCCTACGATTTTCGAAAGTTCCCCTCGATTTCACTGGGATGCCATCATCAGATCCTAGTTTCCTTATCATGGGACCACCCTTGGCATATCCCCTTTCCAACAAAAAAAGAATAATCAAAATCGGTTCATAAACGACGAAGTTATCCGCGAACACACATAAAAAAAAAAAAAATATATATATACGGTCGAATTGAGAAACCTCCTCCTTTTTTGAAGTCGGTTAAAAAGAAAAGAAGAAAGAAAATACATAGGTACGTTTATTTGCGGTAAATAGGACTCAGAAAAAAATAATAACAAGTTGAGTTGAGTTGAGAATGGAGATTTGTGACATAAGTAGCTGATCATATTCATAGACCTACGTTAAAAATAGTTATATTCTTTTAAAAATATAAAACAGCGTTCTTCTCTTTTTAGGGTTCCGTAGTTCCTACAAGGAACCCTTATAGTTTCGTCATGTCCGTCTGTCTGTCTGTCCGAGGTTTTGCTAAGAGACCGTTAATACTAGAAAGCTGTGATTTTGTAGGAGTGCGTATATCAATTACGCCGACAAAGTGGTAAAATAAAATTTTGGAAAATATTTTTTTTTAGGGTAGCTCCCCTAGGTACATGTGAAGTGGGGATGATTATTTTTTCGTCCTCTACCCCATCGTGTGGGGTATCGTTTAATAGGTTTTCTAAAATGACTTGGGGTTTGCTAAAATAATTTTTCGATTTAATGCCCCATTTACGAAATATTAAAAGATAAAGTGCTTGTTGCAGTCTGTAGGGCGTCCCCCCTCCCCCTCCCTCTAAAACCTAAAATGCTGGCTTGAAAAATCTTTAAAAATTCACGATGATAGTGCATTTCATGAACTTTAAAGAAAAACTATAGCGGTTAAGATAACTTAATTAGTTTAGCGGTAATAGTCGTTGAACTTGGGTGTTGGATAATTTTGTACCAAATACAAAATCCTTAGCATTAATCCTTTAAAGTGACTAAGATGAAGTAGTTGCTTGTTTATAACGGGTAAAGACGCATTGAAAAACAAAATATGAAAAATTTTATTTTTTTATTTTAATCTTTAAAAAAAAATTTATATTCAGAATAAAGGACAACAGAATCGTACTACATTGTGATAACGGGCTACTACGGAACTCTACACTGTGCGTGGCCCGACACGCACTTGGCCGGTTTTTTTTTCTTCATTCTAAAGTGGAAACCCTGTACTTATTTTTAACCGACTTCAAAAAAGGAGGAGGTTTCTCAATTCGACCGTATATATATTTTTTTTTTTTTGTGTGTTCGCGGATAACTTCGTCGTTTATGAACCGATTTTGATTAGGTATTCTTTTTTTTGTTGCTGACGATCCTTCAGGAATAAAAACAAAAGAAAAAGCAAGCAAGGATCAAACCGGAATGAGAAAGTTTATAGTAGAAAAGACAGAGATTAAAACAGAACTAGCAGGGGATCAGCGGTGCTAATCTGTAAAAATTTCACCGTGAAAACTTGGGTGAAGTGAGCGTGGAGTGAGCTGTCAATAGTGTCAATTTCTCCTAGCAAAAACAAATTCACTTCACCTAAGTTTTCACGGTGAGATTTTTACAGAATCGACCGGCTGACCGGAATATCTCGAGTCGAGTATGCCGCATTTATGATAGACTAACTTAAAATACGTCCACTGCTGGACATAATCTTTCCCCAAACATCGGCTCAACTTGATTAACTATGACTCAAGTTAGATTGACTGGCTATAGTATATCGAATTGAAAGTAGATTACAAAACAGACGATGTCAAAAAAAAGTTTGCTGACAAGCTGACAAGTGAAGTTTGCTGAAAAATTAAATTTGATCGTTGAAAATGTAAGGACCTAATTTTATTGTAGTGTAAGTTTTTTTTTGTTTTTTTTTTTTTGTTAGTAGGTATAACAGACTGTCGCACTGCAGGGACACACTCTACTGCTTCTCAGTTGCACGTTTAGTATTCTTATCTCACGAAGCGACGCGCGCTTTACTTGTGTTTACCAAGTTCACAAACACGCCTTCGCAGTTGTCTCCAATAGCGAAGTCGGAAATGTGTGTGTGTCATTCGCTTCACAGCATGTTTGTACACTAAATTAGCACAAGTAAAGCGCGCGTCACTTCATGTGATTTATCTCATGAAGTGACGCGCGCTTTACTTGTGATACGATACAGAATGTTTATAAACATTCTGTATCACTGTGGCACACGACCACTTTCAGAACTCAGAAAGAATCGAAATGAGTAGGTTCATAGCTTATTACATTGCATCATTCAAGTCGTCCTAAAAACGATTAGGTATTACATTTATCTTCAAACTCCATTACTTACACAGTAAAGCCACATGAGTAGACAAACGGAACAGAGATAAAGCTTCATACAACCGCGCCAATCGGTTGCACTACAACAAGCATGCGGGGAATGTGTGCGTGACCACTGGCCGCTTATCAAAAACACAGGTTTACGCTGGCACAGTCGGTTGACAATCTCAGGGTTGCGACGCACGTTGTTTGTTTTTTTAGTAGCAAGTTAGCAATAGCCATTACTTTCGCTCGCTTAGTAGGTTTCGAGGATTTTAGATTTTCGAGGTAGCGCTTTAATAATTGTTGTTTATTGTACTGTGTGTATGAATAATAGTAGAAAAAATAAAAATATATCATACTTTAACTATCCCCAGGAGTACACAGGTAAGTAAGTATTTGATTATTACTTTTTTAAGTAAGTACCTTTATTAGTAGGTATTATGATAAAGAATAACATAATTTAAACTTCTTTTAATTTGTATTTATTTTTCTGACGTTTTGTCAATAAACTCAAATCTCCATAGCAACCACATGCAAATGAAATGTAAATTAATAAACTATGCTAATAGTACATGTCATACCATATTGTTAATGTTGCAACGAAATACTTAAACGTATTAAAGATTGTAAATTTGATATATGCCATGCGAGTGTTTCCCGTTAGATTACTTGGAAAAAGTATATGTTAGATTCAGAATTTAAAACCATTAAAAGAAACAATAAATTATTAAAAAACAAAAATTATAAAAGAAAATTATTAGAGTAGGTAAGTAATTTTTAAATTATTCTACCATACTGAATAATAAAACTATTTAACAAATGTTTTGTTTATTTTGTTTTAACCCATTGTGAAAACCCTACCAAAATAGGTAACAATTTTGCATGTTCTTAAGAAGCTTTGCCTCTGTTCCGTTTGTCTGCTCATGTGGTAAAACCTTACAACGTACAACGCAATCACAAAGAGTAGAAATTGCAACTTTTAATTGAACTCAAACCGGATTGTTATCCCAATAGCCATAACTTACTTTCAAATTAAACCATACGTGTAAGACTGTAGGTACTATGTTGAGAAGTGGCTATTGTTTTAAAATAAACTAATTTCATAATATGTAGTTGGTACAGACCAATACTTCAATTATTATTTTAAGGCAGTTAATAAGTAAGTGGCTTAATAATAACAGCCGCACAGGTCGATCGATCAGGTTAAGCTACGCTTGCCGCGGTTAGTCTGTGAATGGGTGACCATCTTTACATACCGTAACCCCTCCGTGCCTCGGAAAGCACGTTAAGCCGTTGGTCCCGGCTGTCATTCGTGGATCTTTGACAGTCGTTACGGGTAGTCAGAAGCCCGAAAGTCTGACAACCAGTCTTACCAAGGGGTATCGTATTACCCAGTAACTGGGTTGTGGAGGTCAGATAGGCAGTCGCTCCATGTAAAATACTGCTATTCAGCTGCATCCGGTGAAGGCTCCTACACACTATGCCGGCGGCACAGCCGGCGGGTTTTTGCCGCGTGGGTATGCCACCAGCATAATCAGGTGGCCGCAGAGCATCATTTCAGTTGTGCAGCTCGTTTGTGCGGCTCGAATACCCGCCGGTCTGCCGGCGGCAGTGCCGGCGGCACTGTGTGTAGGAGCCTTTAAAGCTCCTACACAGTACACACTATGCCGGCGGCCCGGCCGACGGGCATGCCGCCAACAACCCCGGCGGCTTACTCGGCGGGTATTTGAGCAGCCGGGCTTGCTGCACAAATGAGCTGCACAACTGAAATGATGCTGGCGGCACTCCCACGCGGCAAAACCAGCCGGCTGTGCCGCCGGCATGTTTGTAAGAGCCTTTAGACTGGAAGCCAACCTCAACATAGTTGAGAAAAGGCTAGGCAGATGATAATAAGTGTAAGTGCTTAAGAAATACTGACACGTATACGTAGAGGAGCTCTATGTGAAGCTGTAGAATGATGGAAGCTGACGAAAAAAGCGCAATGGCGATCGCATAAGTTCTGGCTAAAAATGCTGATGTGCCAAATCCTCTGCATCTAACCCCTATCATCATCTGCCTAGCCTTTTCCCAATCTTGTTTCGGCCGGCTTCCAGTCCAACCGGATGTAGCAGAATACCAGTATGTTACATGGAACGACTGCCTATCGGAAATCCACAACCCAGTTACTGGGGTAACACGATAGGTACCCTTTGGTAAGACATGGTTGTCAGACTTTCGGGCTTCTGACTACCGGAAATGACAGTCAAAGTGTACTTACTTACAAATGACAGCCGGGACCAATGGCTTAAGGTGATTTCCGAAGCACGGAGGTATTTCAGCATGTAAGTGATGGTCACCCATCCACGAATCGACCTCGGCAAGCGTTGCTTAACCTTGAAGAATGACCCGTGTGGCTGTTGTTATTTAGCCACGAGTCCTTGCTCGTCACGTCAGAGGACATCATTAACTAGCACAAAACCATGAAAAGAGCATACATCAGTAAAAATATGGTAGGTATAAGGCTGGCTGATCAGATCATAAAGATGTTGCAGGATTCTAGAAGCAGAAAAAAAAAACTTAAAATAAAAACTAAAGAAATAGGTACCTACATACTTACTTAAGAGCGTTTACGCCGTACGGCATTTCATACAAACTTTCAAGCCCTTGTTTTTCGAAATTAATGAACCGATTTTAATGAAACTTCATACGCATAAGCAGGATACACAGGTCTAAAAAGTTAGTAGAAAACATTTTCGAAATATCTTATTTAAATAAAGATAACTGGAAATCTCTGTTTCTATGAAAAGTTTAAAATCGGTCTAACTTGGCTGTAACATTATTTTTCGACAATGTTTTCTACTAACTTTTTAGACCTTTGTATCCTGCTTATGCATATGAAGTTTCATTAAAATCGGTTCATTCACTTCGAAAAACAAGGGCTTGAAAGTTTGTATGAAATGCCGTTGGGCGTAAACGCTCATAAGTATCGATGACTATACTAGCTGCGCCCCGCGGTTTCACCCGCTTATGTGTCGATCCCGTGGGAATATCGGGATAAAAAGTAGCCTATATGTCAATCCAGGGTGTCAGCTACCTCCATACAAAATTTTATCAAAATTGGTCCAGCCGTTTGAGCCTGAAGAAGTAACAAACATATAAACACACACACACACAAACTTTCGCCTTTATAATAATAGTGTGATCGATATGATCGATATTTCATGGATAGTTGTATGAATTTAACTTTGATTATATTATATAATCAAAGTTATAACCGAACGAGATTTCTACTTCATATTTCATTTCTTAATGCGCATGAGTGCCGCAAACATATTAAATTCCTTTGATTATATAATAATTATGTGTACGTGTAAACACTGGTATTTAGTCATTGCAAGTGGGATGCAGTACGTTCCTAGTTCGCAGCCGACATTTTTGGGATCTACAATTCTACACGCACGAAACTATCCTATTCCGTATTGTATGAGCAGCGTAGTTTTATATTTAGTAAATCGGTAGGGAACATCGTCTTTGTCAACTAAAGCTTTTGTAAATTTATAGGGTTTCGTACCTCAAAAGGAAAAACTGAACCCTTCTAAGATCATTTCGTTCTTGGTGTTTTTCCAATGTCTGTATACACTCACATTTCGCCAGATATGTTCAAGTTCCATGTTATAAAGTCGCCCCGTCTATTGCCATCAATCGGGCAAAAATCCAGACTCCGAGCTGCTAGGTACTGAGAAATCCCTAACGGAAAAACCCAATAACACTGCCCGACCTGGGAATCGAATCCAGGATCTCAGGCTTAAATGATAAATGATTTTATTTTTGTAAGTAGGTTTGTACACAAACACTTTTACACGTCAATCATGTTTTTTTTTTTAAACTAGATGAGGTCGGCGTTTCCTATCTGACTACTCTGAGAAGAAAGGCCGAAACAAACTCAGAGGTCACAGTCTCTTTTAAAGTCCAGATAGTTATTATCTTGGTCAGGTTATATGAAGACCATGTAGATCGTTGTCTGAGATGGTCTTTTGAGGAAAGAACCACACAGATTGAGAGGACCTGTCCACTCAGTTCACGCATTTGTCAGAAATCCTGCAGCTCAACCAAAGAAAAGACATTTGGGTAGGCCACATAAATTACTCAAACTGCCAGACAATGATCAAAAAAAAAAAAAACTAACAGAACAGAGAGAATAATAAAAAAATTGGCCAAGTGCGAGTCGGACTCGCACACGAAGGGTTCCGTACCACAAGGCAAAATCGCCGAAAAAAACACGTTTGTTGTATGGGAGCCCCCCTTAAATATTCATTTTATTTTGTTTTTAGTATTTGTTGTTATAGCGGCAACAGAAATACATAATTTGTGAAAATTTCAACTGTCTAGCTATCGCGGTTCTTGAGATACAGCCTGGTGACAGACAGACGGACGGACAGACAGCGAAGTCTTAGTAATAGGGTCCCGTTTTTACCCTTTGGGTACGGAACCCTAAAAATATAAAAATAATAAAATGACCCACATCGTCTTCACATTCACAATAAATAAGCAAATGTCATAATTAACGCAGTAGCGCTTGCGACCACTAGACCAACGAGCAGTGAAAAAACAAAAATTCGTACTTATTAATAAATTACGGAATTATGAGGCTCGATTACCACATAAAACTATTTAATTTAATTAACAAAAAATTATATAAAACTAAAAAAAGCAAAAAGCCAACGTCACGTGGTGTTTCCAGGCGGTCACCCATCCAAGTACTGACCACGCCCGATGTTGCTTAACTTCGGTGATCGGACGAGAACCGGTGTATTCAACGTAGTATGGACGTTGGCGATAGCTATGTCAAAATGATCAAACGGTATCTGAATCCTGACGTCACAATTTCATCACATTTGCCAAAGAATACATAATTTGAATTTTTTTAAGGTTTTAATTCTGATTCGTTTCTCTTTCTTAGAGTTGATTTTTCAATAGACAGATAATAAATTTTTATTCGTGGAATAATAAAATTGACTTCTGAAAGTTTTTGTGTGGAATAACTGTAAAATTTGTAAATCGCAGACCGTACCTGATATTTGTTTGGTTTGATCAACAAAAAAACAAAAATTCGTACTCCCTAACGTACTTACAGCTGGATCACCACTTAATTTTATTTATAAAAAAATTTGAATTATTGAAAAAAGCAAAAAGCCAACGTCACGTGGTGTTCCCAGGCGGTCACCCATCCAAGTACTGACCACGCCCGAAGTTTCTTAATTTCGGTGATCGGACGAGAACCGGTGTATTCAACGTAGTATGGACGTTGGCGACAGCTTATTCGTAATTGTCAATCCATATTGGCATACTGACAGCACTGTAGTGTCGACACATCATTCGCTTACGCTTTTACTTTGTTGTACATGTTACTTGTATTATATTACGTCCATGGTTTTGATCCGTTCCTCCACAGGTGAAATAACTCTTGTTACAGTCAACCGACACAAACCGTAACAAATCAGAATCGTTTATTTGCATAAAATGTGGTACCTAGGTTTTGACATTGATAATTTTAAAATATGGTAGGTACCTAAGGCTGTCTGATCAGATCATAAAGATGTTGCAAGATTCTAGAAGCAGCAAAAAAAACTTAAAAAAAAAAACTAAAGAAATAGGTACCTACATACTTACATAAGTATCGATGACTATACTAGCTGCGCCCCGCGGTTTCACCCGCTTATGTGTCGATCCCGTGGGAATATCGGGATAAAAAGTAGCCTATATGTTAATCCAGGGTATCAGCTACCTCCATACAAAATTTGATCAAAATTGGTCCAGCCGTTTGAGCGTGAAAAAGTAACAAACATATAAACACACTCACAAACTTTCGCCTTCATAATATTAGTGTGATTGATATTTCATGGATAGTTGTATGAATTTAATATGTTTGCGGCACTCATGCGCATTAAGAAATGAAATATGAAGTAGAAATCTCGTTCGGTTATATATTTAGGTACGTGTGGTCTTATTGCAAGTGGGATGCAGTACGTTCGCAGTTCGCAGCCGACATTTTTGGAATCTACACGCACGAAACTATCCTATTCCGTATTGTATGAACTGCGTAGTTTTAAATTTAGTAAATCGGTAGGGAACATCGTCTTTGTCAACTAAAGTTTTGTACATTTTTTGGGTTTCGTACCTCAAAGGGAAAAACGGAACCCTTCTAAGATCATTTCGTTCTTGGTGTTTTTCCAATATCCCTGTATACACTCACATTTCGCCAGATATGTTCAAGTTCCATGTTATAAAAGTCGCCCCGTCTATTGCCATCAACCGGGCAAAAATCCAGACTCCGAGCTGCTAGGTACTGAGAAATCCCTAACGGAAAAACCCAATAACACTGCCCGACCTGGGAATCGAATCCAGGATCTCAGGCTTAAATGATAAATGATTTTATTTTTGTAAGTAGGTTTGTACACAAACACTTTTACACGTCAATCATGTTTTTTTTTTAAACTAGATGAGGTCGGCGTTTCCTATCTGACTACTCCGAGAAGAAAGGCCGAAACAAACTCAGAGGTCACAGTCTCTTTTAAAGTCCAGATAAGTATATTCTTGGTCAGGTTATATGAAGACCATGTAGATCGATGTCTGAGATGGTCTTTTGAGGAAAGAACCACACAGATTAAGAGGACCTGTCCAGACAGTTCACGCATTTGTCAGAAATCGTGCAGCTCAACTCAAAACTTAAGGAGCTCAACGATTAGACGAACAATACCAAAGAAAGGACATTTGGGTAGGCCACATAAATTACTCAAACTGCCAGACAATGATCAAAAAGAAAAAAAAAACTAACAGAACAGAGAGAATAATAAAAAAATAATAAAATGACCCACATCGTCTTCACATTCACAATAAATAAAATAAATAATACTTTACAAAGTAGGTATGCAAATGTCATAATTAGCGCAGTAGCGCTTGCGACCACTAGACCAACGAGAAGTGAAAAAACAAAAATTCGTACTAAAGTTAATTAATAAATTACGGAATTATAAGGTTCGATCACCACATAAATCTATTTAATTTAATTAACAAAAAATTATATAAATCCAAAAAAAGCAAAAAGCCAACGTCACGTGGTGTTCCCAGGCGGTCACCCATCCAAGTACTGACCACGCCCGATGTTGCTTAACTTCGGTGATCGGACGAGAACCGGTGTATTCAACGTAGTATGGACGTTGGCGGTAGCTATGTCAAAATTATCGAACGCTATCTGAATCCTGACGTCACAATTTCATCATATTATTTTGCCAAAGAATATAATTAGAATTTTTTTAAGGTTACATTCTGATTCGTTTCTCTTTCTTATGGTTGATTTTTCAATAGACAGATAATAAATTTTTATTCGTGGAATAATAAAATTGACTTCTGAAAGTTTTTGTGTGGAATAACTGTATTTGTGAATCACAGACCGTACCTGATATTTGTTTGGTTTGATCAACAAAAAAACAAAAATTCGTACTCCCTAACGTGCTTATTACAGCTGGATCACCACTTAATTTTATTTATAAACAATTTTGTAGTATTGAAAAAAGCAAAAAGCCAACGTCACGTGGTGTTCCCAGGCGGTCACCCATCCAAGTACTGACCACGCCCGATGTTGCTTAACTTCGGTGATCGGACGAGAACCGGTGTATTCAACGTAGTATGGACGTTGGCAATAGCTTGTTCGAAATTATCAATCCATATTGGAATACTGACAGCACTGTAGTGTCGACACATCATTCTCTTACGGTTTTACTTTGTTGTACGTGTTACTTGTATTATTATTAGGTACGTCCATGGTTTTGATCCGTTCCTCCATTGGTGAAATAACTCTTGTTACAGTCAACCGACACAAACCGTAACAAATAAGAATCGTTTATTTGCATAAAATGTGGTAGGTTTTGACATTGATAATTTTAAAATATGGTAGGTAAGGCTGTCTGGATCATAAAGATATTGCAAGATTCTAGAAGCAGCAAAAAAAACTTAAAAAAAAAACTAAAGAAATAGGTACCTACATACTTACATAAGTATCGATGACTATACTAGCTGCGCCCCGCGGTTTCACCCGCTTATGTGTCGATCCCGTGGGAATATCGGGATAAAAAGTAGCTTATATGTTAATCCAGGGTATCAGCTACCTCCATACAAAATTTGATCAAAATTGGTCCAGCCGTTTGAGCGTGAAAAAGTAAAAAAGTAACAAACACACTCACAAACTTTCGCCTTCATAATATTAGTGTGATTGATATTTCATGGATAGTTATAGGTATGAATTTAATATGTTTGCGGCACTCATGCGCATTAAGAAATGAAATATGAAGTAGAAATCTCGTTCGGTTATATTTTGACGTGTGATCTCATTGCATGTGGGTTGCAGCACGTTAACAGCCGACATTTTTGGGATCTACTAGCACGAAGCTGTCCTATTCCGTATTATATGAACTGCGTAGTTTTAAATTTAGTAAATCGGTAGGGAACATCGTCTTTGTCAACTAAAGTTTCGTAAATTTTTTGGGTTTCGTACCTCAAAGGGAAAAACGGAACCCTTCTAAGATCATTTCGTTCTTGGTGTTTTTCCAATATCCCTGTATACACTCACATTTCGCCAGATATGTTCAAGTTCCATGTTATAAAGTCGCCCCGTCTATTGCCATCAACCGGGCAAAAATCCAGACTCCGAGCTGCTAGGTACTGAGAAATCCCTAACGGAAAAACCCAATAACACTGCCCGACCTGGGAATCGAATCCAGGATCTCAGGCTTAAATGATAAATGATTTTATTTTTGTAAGTAGGTTTGTACACAAACACTTTTACACGTCAATCATGTTTTTTTTTAAACTAGATGAGGTCGGCGTTTCCTATCTGACTACTCTGAGAAGAAAGGCTGAAACAAACTCAGAGGTCACAGTCTCTTTTAAAGTCCAGATAATTATAATCTAGGTCAGGTTATATGAAGACCATGTAGATCGATGTCTGAGATGGTCTTTTGAGGAAAGAACCACACAGATTGAGAGGACATGTCCAGTCAGTTCACGCATTTGTCAGAAATCGTGCAGCTCAACTCAAAATTTAAGGAGCTCAACGATTAGAGGAACAATACCAAAGAAAGGACATTTGGGTAGGCCACATAAATTACTCAAACTGCCAGACAATGATCAAAAAAAAAAAACTAACAGAACAGAGAGAATAATAAAAAAATAATAAAATGACCCACATCGTCTTCACATTCACAATAAATAAAATAAATAATACTTTACAAAGTAAGCAAATGTCATAATTAACGCAGTAGCGCTTGCGACCACTAGACCAACGAGAAGTGAAAAAAAGGCTCGATTACCACATAAATCTATTTAATTTTATTAACAAAAAATTATATAAATCCAAAAAAAGCAAAAAGCCAACGTCACGTGGTGTTCCCAGGCGGTCACCCATCCAAGTACTGACCACACCCGATGTTGCTTAACTTCGGTGATCGGACGAGAACCGGTGTATTCAACGTAGTATGGACGTTTGCGAAAGCTTAGTTAAAATTATCAAACGGTATCTGAATCCTGACGTCACAATTTCATCACATTTGCCAAAGAATACAATTTGAATTTTGTTTAAGGTTACATTCTGATTCGTTTCTCTTTCTTAGGGTTGATTTTTCAATAGACAGATAATAAATTTTTATTCGTGGAATTAATAAAATTGACTTCTGAAAGTTTTTGTGTGGAATAACTGTATTTGTAAATCACAGACCGTACCTGATATTTGTTTGGTTTGATCAACAAAAAAAACAAAAATTCGTACTCCCTAACGTGCTTATTACAGCTGGATCACCAATTAATTTAATTTATAAAAAATTTTGAATTATTGAAAAAAGCAAAAAGCCAACGTCACGTGGTGTTCCCAGGCGGTCACCCATCCAAGTACTGACCACGCCCGATGTTGCTTAACTTCGGTGATCGGACGAGAACCGGTGTATTCAACGTAGTATGGACGTTGGCGATAGCTTTTTCGAAATTATCAATCCATATTGGAATACTGACAGCACTGTAGTGTCGACACGTCATTCGCTTAGGCTTTTACTTTGTTGTGTGTTACTTGTATTATACATTTACGTCCATGGTTTTGATCCGTTCCTCCACTGGTGAAATACCTCTTGTTACAGTCAACCGACACAAACCGTAACAAATCAGAATCGTTTATTTGCATAAAATGTGGTAGGTTTTAACATTGATAATTTTGCGCGGTTTTCGCCGTAATTCAAAGAGACAGTCAATAAAACGAAGAAGCCCTAACCCCACCACCGTACCTAGTCCTTATAAACTCGCTCTCAATCACTCCCCAACTTAACCAGAACATCGTAACGGCTCTTCGATTCTCAGAAACTCCGAGTTGTTGCGTGGTCATTGTTTTTGTAATGTCTTGTTTGTTTTATTCTAACAGATTACCTACTGTAGGTACACAGGCTTATTTTGATGAATGTTGTATGGCTCTGTTTGATGGACGGATTGCTGTGACTGATGGTGAGAAAAAAATGTGGGTTTTTTTTTGTTTTAATTAAGTACCTACCTAAGTACCAAAATTGGGGGAGGCCTATGTCCAGCAGTGGACGTCTGACGGCTGAAATGATGATGATGAAAGTAAGTACCTACCTAGGTAGTTCATTCCATGCATGGTTTGGTTTGTGGAGTGTCAGAATGTTAATTGCATCGTAGTAAAGACTGTAACAAATTAGAGTCGAGATTATTGCTCTGAGGAATTAAATGGTAGGTAGGAGGTCCTAGGGTATAAGATTAATGAAACCAATTCAAACTGGCCAAGTGCGAGTCGGACTCGCACACGAAGGGTTCCGCACCACAAGGCAAAAACGCCTAAAAAAACATGTTTGTTGTATGGGAGCCCCCTTAAATATTTATTTTATTATTAAAGTAAAAATACAACTGAGTATTTTGTGAATATTTCAAGTTTCAAGTGCCTACCTGTTGCCATTATTGATATCGAGCAAAAAAGGGCAAAAAAAATCGCGTTTGTTGTATGAATTTTGTTTTTAGTACTTATTTGTTGTTATAGCGGCAACAGAAATACATAAGTAATTTGTGAAAATTTCAACTGAGTGTAGCTATCGCGGTTCTTGAGATTACAGCCTGGTGACAGACAGACGGTCGGACAGACAGCGAAGTCTTAGTAATAGGGTTTTACCCTTTAGGTACGGAACCCTAAAAAGAGTGCGGTTTCACGGATAAGGCACTAAAGGGTGCATAAACACGTCGACGAGAGAGGCGACTGTAAGTACCGTGAAACCGTCGACTCGAGTATTTGAGTAGGTACAGACGCCAGCACATCAAGCTAGGTACCCGAAACTGTCAAATTTGCCCAATCAAATTTGAACCTTATGCATTAGCGATAAAGTTGAAAATCTATTCAAGAAATAATACAGATTGTAGTAGCTTGATGTGCTGGCGTCTGTACTTAGGGTGTTCAAATATACCAGTGGCATGTTGTCGACGGCCGTCGCATACCTACACGCGTCGACGGTTGCCGTTGCCTCTGTCTGTTGTCGACGCGTGTCGCTTCTGTGTAGGTATGTACATTATGTGTGAAGAAGATGGTGACGCTGGTGACGCTATAAGCAAAGCCGAACTTCCTTCAAACTTTATGTGTGTCATATTTACCTACACCCGGGTAGGTACTGTACCAACCTATCTATAGTGTAGGTACCTTAGGTATGACACGAAAGTCTGAGGGTCTACTTTTACAAGCATGTTGACGGTCATTGACCTCATATCTAATAGGCATACGAACCTAGGTAAGTATCATAGGACCTTCCTTCCTTTTTAAACTTTCTATCATATTGATAGCAAGTCACGACCGTGTCTATTGAATGCAAATTAATCAATATAATAAGCTAGTAAGTGCATTGCGAATTCCTGAAGAATGTGCTATGTCATTTCGATCATATTAAGTAGGTAGGTAACTAGAATTGTTTTTTCAATATCTTCAATCAACGAAAACTTTTAAGTAGGTACCTACTAAACAATAATATTATAATTAGGTAGGTAATAGGTATCAATTAATAGTCATAAAATTAAAAACATAAAACACTCAAGTCAGACCTTTTATAAAGCAAATTACTTAGCTAATTAGCTAAGGAAATTAGAAAGAATTAAGACTGTATTAGGGCGTAGTGTATTTTCAGTTGAATTTTTACCGTCATCTCTGTCCACTCTCAGGAACTATCTGTAGGCTTGAATATAGTAGTTTACTTTTTTCTTAACAGATGGCACCGCCGCCACGCTCTTGGAAGAACATTGAAAAGCCAATAATCATTTATAGCGCTTTGGCCTAAGAGTCTTTTTTGTACATTTATCCTTCTTGTCGATTCTTTCGTAGTGTTTTATTTACTCAATTTAATTTTATCCGGATCTTTTTAAGAGTTTACAATAATGATTTTTCGAATAATTCCATTCGTTGAACGAAACGTTTTAATAGATTACCTGTGGCTTTGACGCGTTCCAGTCAATGCTTAAGAAAACGCCACATTTTGAGCAGTTCCATGTTGCTCTTTCTCATCTGAAATCGTTAGTTAGAACGAGAAAGATTAATATAAATGCTAGTAATATAAGCTAACCCCAGAATCTTTGACACTTTCTAATTTAAAAATTTGTCGACAACGAAGTTGTTTGGGCGTATTTATTAGTTTAAATCAACCAAGAAATATTAGTTTTTCGTCGCTTTAAAAGCAAAAACTTGGAAATTCACATCATTAAATACCACACCCATCGGCATATTCAAATTCGTCAAAATTTTCAGTTAAAAAATCTCATCCAAATAACTGTTAATTTCTAGGTGTGGCTATTGTTCACGTGAATTTCTCACTAAATACGCGTGAAATCGGTACAAAAACGTAATAAAGAAGTATCAAAGAGTGTTATAAAAGCACAAAATATGGCTCCATTACTGGAATCATGCTGGTCGCCGTGTATTTGGTCTTCGAGCGTGAAGAGTGGGAGCCGAGCGGTTGCCGTGTATACAATTGCCATGAGCGTGATCCTTATTACGTTTATTGGATACCAAATGGCTGGCGGAGACTCCACGCAGCTCTGGAACCCGCTGTTTGAAGCTGATGTTAGAGGATGTGAGTATAGTCGTATACTTTCTCTGAAATCATTCATGGCTTGCTTATATTTTGTTAGGTACTATGTTCATTGAATAGTTAAGCCCATAGTGAAGTTGGCATTCTTTGGGCTGTAAGATGACCCTTTGACCATGATTACAGAACCTATCCCAAGACTCAAGCATAATTATTTAGTTTAACACATTGAAGGACACTGAACGCCTATAGACGTAATAACAATAAAACTTCTATTGTGTCTCGTTCAGTGTCCTTCAATGTGTTAAACTAGTTTAATGCCGTTTGATTGGTTGAAACTAAACTAAGTGTTAAGTAATGCTTGAGTTGAGTTCTCTTATCTTTTCTTGAAGGAAAGAAACTACAGTCCGGACATTGAAAGAATGCATTCTTGATGCCTGTCAGTTTCATAAAAACAAAAACGTGTTTTACAAATTCGATCTTTATTAGCTACTAGAATTGGCGCTTAAACAGGAGTCAGGAATGCATTCTCTTGACGGCTAGACTGTAGCCTGCACACAGGTATTTGTAAGTGTGTTAATGCTTGTTGTAAACAGTCAAGCTCTGCGCGTTAACCTATGAAGTATTATACAATAGAAAATCAATTGTGTCTCATTAGCGGAGCTTGACGAGATGCTGCCTCGGTCCCAGCTATAACTGCCACTTTAATGTGTATTGTAGAGACAAATATATTTCTTAGAATGTCGTAAGTGTTATTTGCGAAATAACAGTGAAAAGTTGCAAAAACAACAGCAAATCACATAAAAAGTCTCACAGAATCACTTTTCACTTGTAAGTACTTGAAATAATATCGTTTCTATAATATTAAATTTTAGATTACTTGGAACAAAAAATCTCAATGAACGAAAGTAGTACATAAGGTACGGAGGTTGCCATAATACGATTTAAATTTTCCCCATTCTATTAATACATACATATTGTAATAATAAAAAAAATATTTTAAATGAATGAATGCTATTAAAAATGTATATTATGAAATGGGATTATTAAATGTGTGTGTGGAGTACTCCAAATAAATAAACAATAAGTAGAAGTGAAAATTCGGGCGCCTGGAGTAAATACCAAACTATGCCAAGGATAGACTAACCTGCGGGAACTGGAAACTTTTAATCTTCAAGCGGGGAGTATCAATAAAAATCGACATAAAAGTTATTGAACGATTTTATTACCCGAAGGCTGCTGGTCTCAATATACAAGAAAATTCCTTTCTAATATTAACAGTTCTAAGGTGTAAAACTAAGATGGAATAGAAATTAATTTTTGTCCTGTCATTATTGCACTTTTGTCAATTTCATCATCTGCCTAGCCTTTTCCCAACTATGTTGGGGTCGGCTTCCAGTCTAACCGGATGCAGCTGAATACCAGTATTTTACATGGAGCGACTGCCTATCTGACCTCCACAACCCAGTTACTGGGTAATACGATACCCCTTGGTAAGACTGGTTGTCAGACTTTCGGGCTTCTGACTACCCGTAACGACTGTTAAAGATCCACAAATGACAGCCGGGACCAACGGCTTAACGTGCTTTCCGAGGCACGGAGGGGTCTCGGTATGTAAAGATGGTCACCTATCCACAGACCAACCGCGGCAAGCGTAGCTTAACCTGATCGATCGACCTGTGCGGCTGTTATTATTTAGTCTCGGGCACTTTTGTCAATTTAAGTTAAGTATTATAAACCATACCACATTCCGTCAAATAAACCTACAACCGAATAAGCAAACCACGCTCATTTTGGTGATTTTGATCTTCGCGGGGTCCATGAAATATGTCGGTAGGGGCTAGCGTTAAAAATTTGAGTCTTGAAAGAAAAAGAAAGAAGAAACGCCTCGCGGCTGAAATCAAACATGAATAATTGTTAGCTGATATCCAGCGTTGATAAAAATGGCGATCGAAATGGTTACGACCAAACACAAATTAACTCACCGTTTCTTTTCCAAAGAAAGTTTTTACATCAGTAGACGAATTAATCCAAAATATATAAGGTTTAAAAGATCCTGAAACAAATATCGGAAACTATTAACGTCTGCCATCAAACTAGCCACGCGACAACGTGAATATGAAACTACGAAGAATTTTACCTACCTTTTAAAAAATATGGGCAATCCAATTAGAATGCCGACAAGGGCAAATCAGCCACCACATAATTAGGACTAGATGCCGTCCATCCGAAGCCAACACTTCAAGATTCAATTCGGAGCTCTCAAACTACTCCAGTCTATGCAAAGCTTGGGTCGGAAAGTGACCTGTCAAAATCAACTGACAGCATCAAAAGAAACAATCAGTGTGACCAATACACGATTCCGATAAAAAAAAAAAATGAATTTTTACATGGCAACACCGCCATGTTGCCTACAAATTAAAGCAAAGAATGCGATATCATGTAACAGGCTTAAAAGGCTCGTTACATTACATCCCCTCCCGAAAATAAAAGAAAGGAACTTTCTTTTATTTATATAAATATGATTATATCGTTACAATATAAATATGATTTGTTACTTCGAGTTATATTCCTATTTTCTTTTTTATCTATTGAATATTTTGGGTTTCCAATTAATACCAATACCATACTCAACAATATCTTACTCGTACAATATTATACTAGTTCCTACTCGCACAAATATCCCCAAATTATAGGGAAAATATTTAACAAATGGCAAGCCTTCGATACACAGATAAAAAGGTGGCTTCAGTTTTAATGTTCGTGGCGCGCTGTCTATCTTTTTTTGTTGGTCTCAGTAATTACATAACACAGTATCATCATCAGGGGCGTAATTATAGGGTGGCATTGGGGCAAAATGCCACAGAGAGGGCCATGAGCACAGGAGGCCTAACATAAGTTTATAAATGCAATTTTTTTTTGAAAATGTGTAACAAAGGACATCCATTCAGGTTTCGAATATATTGTACCTTTTTCCCCTTGTTTGTCTAATTTTTTGGACAGGACCTCATGCTCAGCAGTAGCGCTTGGGACCACTGACCACTAGACCCTGATAAGTGCTAGTAAAGAAAAACTATAATGTTGGTTAAGCTTCTTTACATTGAGAGAGGGCCCCGTCCCTTGAATTTGCCACGGGCCCCAAACAGTATAGTTACGCCACTAATCAATATCATCAATCTTATAATTGTCCTGCCCTTGTCCTAATTTATTTGGGGTCTGACACTTCATCACCTTGGATCCCACTCGGTCACTGCCTTACTCCACCTGTCATCACTGCGCCTTGACAGCCTGCCCATCCATCCATTTTATTGTAACACGTTCAAGTTGCTAATTTGATAAAATAATCAGTCTAACCATTTAATTGTTATATTTCAGCGCTACTAGTATTTGGAGGAATATTCATCACAATATTAATACTGCTGATCATCTTCTCTATATTGATGGTAAGTTAAATAAAACTAAACTTTTATAATTATTATAATTAGTAACTAAGGCGCTACGAAAATAAATTGTAGCAACTGATCTACTAAGCGAGCGAAAGTGATGCGATTACTTTTGAAATGCAAAAGAAGAGAGATGGCTATAATGTGCGTGCGCTCGGCATAAAACAAGGTATGGGCCAAAATGAATTTACTCCTTTTACAACAAAATAAATAAATTACAATGCGATTCAAATAAGAATAGGAACGTCAATGACCTCTATCTGTCAAATGTTGATTGAAAAGTATGGTTTGCAAAGAAAACTTATTTACGTATCAATAATTTTTTTTTTTTTTGTTTAACCGAGTCTTAGATAAATCAAAGTGAAAAAAACATCAAAAATTAGTCATAATTAGTTTTTTTTTTATTATGCTACTTTCTTATTTTCATTGTTGACAACAATTCACCAGAAAGTAACGAAGTCGTTGTTGGGTGTTACATGCTCTGTGGTTGTTGGTGTACTTCTTCGTGAGACTGAGTGCTTGTGGAGTGTTCAAATTCAAATTCAAATTCAAAATAATTTATTGTGGATCATAGGTTCATAAGATGGTGTGTTAGTTACAGATAAGTCTGCTATATCCCGCCATTGCGGCATACAAAATTCACATTTAAGTTTGGTTCATAGTTACAATACAATAAATCAAATTGTCATGCAATACATTAAGATTAAATTAGTATAAATTTTTGTCAAATTACAAATTAGTCATGATTAATATTATAGTATGTACTCATTTCAAATTACAAATTCAATTCAATTCAAAAGTCAAATTACAAATTACAAATTAGTCCTGAATAATATTTATGTCAAATTACAAATTAGTCCTGAATAATATTTATGTCAAATTACAAATTAGTCCTGAATAATATTTATGTCAAATTACAAATTAGTCATATTACAAAAATAGTATCATTCAATGTATTGTCATTTAGAAATTCTCTTATAGAGTAATAACATTTACTTATCAATAATTCATGTAGTTTTTTTTTAAAGGCATTTATATCGCTCATATTTCTAAGAAAAGGTGGAAGTTTATTAAAGACACGTGGGCCCATACAAAAGATGCTCTGGTGCAAAAGCTTTGTTTTACTGGCTACGGTGCGCAGCTTGTCTTTCTGTCTGGCCCTAGTGCAAAATTCAAATAATTTTGGGATTGATTTTATGAACATTACAGTTTCATATATGTATACACTAGGGAGAGTTAATATTTTTAAATTTATAAAATGTGGTCTGCATGAATCCACTTGGTGTATATTGCACATCGATCTCACACAGCGTTTTTGAGCTTTAAAAGCACGCTCTTTTTCTACAGAGTTGCCCCAAAATATGATGCCGTAGCGTATGATTGAAGCAACATATCCATGATAGGCAGTTAGTAGTGCAGACTGACTGACAGTGTTTCTTAATCTATAAAGAGCATAGGAGCTCTGACTAAGTCTTTTGCAAACTTGCTCTATATGTGGCTTCCAATTTACTTTGCTATCAATATAGAGACCCAAAAATTTGGTTACATCGATTTCTTCTATATTGGTTTTAGAGTAACATATATTTAAATTTGTATTAGGTTGTGTTCGCTGTTTAAAATTCATGATTTTGGTTTTTTCTAGGTTTATTTTTAGGTCATTTTCATCAAGCCATTTTATAATTATTGTTAGGGTGCTATTTAAGTCAAGTTTTAACTTACTTCTATCATTACCGGTAAACAATATAGTACTATCGTCAGCAAATAAGGTCATATGGTGCATTGTTACTGTCGACATGTCATTTATATAAATTAGAAAAAGTGGTGGCCCTAGAATGCTGCCCTGAGGGACTCCGGATAGGATATTTCTAACCTCAGAAACAACCGTTTCTTCAGATCTTGTAGCTAAGGAGACTCTTTTCAATTCTACCATCTGTTTTCTGCCACTGAGATATGATTCAATTAGTTTGTATACGTTACCTCTTACACCAAATGCATATAATTTATTCAAGAGAATTTTATGGCAGACTCGGTCAAACGCTTTTGAAATGTCCATGTACAACGCTATAGCTGGCGACCTAGTATCCATATTTAGAAGGACTTTGTGTAAAAAGTTATACATTGCTATATTAACAGATTTATTTTTCCTAAAACCATATTGACATGGGGTAAATATGTTATTACTTTCAAAGAATGGGTACAGGCAATTATATATGTTTTTTTCAAATATTTTAGAGAAAATGGTTATTAAAGCAATTGGCCTGTAGTTACTGATGGAAGATTAGTCATCTTTTTTATGTACTGGTTTAACTAATGTCAATTTTAATTTCTCTGGAAAAATACCATGTTCTATGCACAAGTTTGTAATATAACTTAAAGGAGCAGCAATTAAAGTTGCTACATCCTTAACGATCTTTGTAGTAATACCGTCATAACCTGTGCTATTCGTATTCCGCAGAGAAGTTATAATTTTAAGAATGTCTGGTGGAATTGTTGGGGGCATAAATATTGATTTAGGGTTAAATGTCAAGTTAGAAGAATATGATTGTTTTGAGTCAGAATAAAAATTATTATTAGTATTTTTAACAATGTCAGCAAAATAGTCATTAAAGGTATTTGCCATAGTCTTAGGATCAGTAAGTACCTCGTCATTGATTATTAGTTTCTCAATGCCCTCATTAGGATAGTTATATTTAGCGTCATTAATTACTTTCCACGTTGCTTTGGATTTATTCACAGCCGTATTTATAAAATAATTGTTCTGAGATATTTTTGTTAGCGAAATTATTGTTTTGTATTTTTTTGCGTAAGCTTTAAACTTCATTTTATTATCGTTGTTTGAGTTTTTCCTATACGTCCAAAGAAGTTCGCGTTTACGCTTACTACACATTCTTATTCCTTTTGATAACCATTTAGGTCTTGAGATATTACTAATGCGATTTTTTTTAATAGGAAAGCATAAGTCATATATCAAGCTGAATATATCATGGAATGAATTGTAGGCACTGTTAGGGTCTGCAGACTCATATACCCCGTAATACGAGATTTGACTTAAATACTTGGCAAATATAGATCTATTTTCTTTAGTGAAACTACGTTTATATACATACCAATATTCAATTGGACTACACTTTTTTACCGGACACTTCATTATTTGTGCAGTGTGGTCAGAGAGTGCAAAATCTCTGATTACACCTTTGCATCCCTTAATGTTATGCGCTATGTTGTCAATACAAGTATTACTGGCGCTTCGTGTTACCTGGTTAAACTGAAGGGTTACATTAAAGCTTAACAGTAGTTCCACAAATTCAATAGATATTTTTGAATTGTTTTTAATATCTATGTTGAAGTCTCCACAAATAATTATTTTTTTACTTTTACATAGCTTAACTAATATTTTACTTAAAATTAAAAGGAAAGAATTTGTTGATCCGATTGCTTTGCTCGGCGGTCTGTAAATACATGAAATATATATTTTGTGGTCTATTAATTCAATAGCAGAGCATTCAATAATATTTACAATAGACATTTTGTTAATATCATCGAGTACTTTAAATCGCAGTCCATTATTAATTAAAATACATGAGCCTCCATGTCTACTACATCTCATAAAATATGTTCCCAAAATAAAGTTCGGTATCTTTAAGTAATCCTCGTCACCTTTCCTCATGTTATGTTCCGTAATGCACAATATATCTACCTTTATACCTTCTGACGCCGATTCATCCAAGCACACTGATAGCATATCCGATTTATTAATCAAACCATTAATGTTTTGATGCATGATAGTTAAACAATTATTTACGAAATAAATTATCACAGTTTAAATCTTTGTTTGTTTGAATTACAGAATTTTGGTTACTCATTTCATATGATACAGAGTAGTCATTTTGTGTTTTGCAGGCGTTGTATTGTATTATACTTTCGATTTGTACTTTAATGTCCCTGAAAATTGTATACATGCCTAAGTTATTGATAGCGCCTGTTGTCTTTGAAAACATTGAGTGGTCATATGTTAAGTGCTTGTTTGAGTCAAGAGTATAGCAATGTTCGTGAGTCATAATATCGAGATACAGGAGGTTGTTGAAATTTTCGATTCTCCAATTATACATATTCGCATAACTTTTGCACTTAAACGTAGGGGCGCATAATATAACATTTGTGTGTTGCACTTTTTGTAGTGATTCTCTTATGGCTAATATCATGTTGATGGAGTCATTTGTTGTGGTGAAATCTGCCTCGCCGATAAAAACTATACAGAAGTCTTCCATTGTAAAGTTTTGCAATTTAAGTTCAATTCCATTCATGATTTCTTTGATTCCGCAATTTGACTTTAAGTAATGACATATTTGCGTGTTTGGGCCTAAGGTGTTTTCAGCAATTGTTAGTATTCTGTTAGTGTTGTTCGTACTCAATATGCAGATTCTCCGAGATGGGACCTTTTTTTCGGTCAGTATATTGTCGTCAGAAGTGGAGGTGCTCGCCAGTTTTGATACATTTTGATGCAGATCACTGTTGTGCAGATCACTGGTGTGTTACTGTCTCTTTCATTAATTCTGTATGTTACGTGGTTGTTTCCTGTTAAATTTGTTATTGTTGTTATTTGTTGACGACGACCACTCGAAACAGTGATGAATTGAATAACTAAATTCTGATTAAAAATTATTTGTTCATGATTCGTAAATAATTAATGTTACTTATTAAAAAAAATCTTGTTTTGCTCACCCTACCCAATTTATTCGATTTGACAGCTATGACGTCACAACATGGCGCTAAGTCGATCCTATTCTTATTTGAAACACATTGTAAATTTAAAACTACCTTGAGTAAACTTTGATATGATAATTCTCTGTTTTAAAGTAAATTCTATTGAATAACCCTTAAGAGTTACGCCGCGCCGTGATGTAGAAAAAAGTAAAAAAACAGATATAACTTTGCAATTTTTTTGTATTGAGAAAAATTCATTGAATCATGTATTGCTTTTACACGATACTAGACTAAAGAGTCGAAAAACATCTATATCAAAATGTTAAATCCCTAAGGTATGTTGGGGTAAGATCGTTGCTGGGGTATGACTAGTAATGTGCCTGGTGGCAATATTGCCACTGCCGGCAATATTCCCAATGTTGCCACTACCGGTAAAATATCAATATTGCCAGCAACATTGGCAATATTGCCAATGTTGCCTGTCAAATAATACCAATATATTTTATTATTACTGCAATTGTAATTATCGTTTAGTTATATTTGTGTAGTATATCGATCATAAAATATTTGAAAAACGCATACGCGTGTCGTTCAAAAAGATTTTTCATTATTTTTATATTATATACTTATACCTGTATATTATATGTATATGAAAAACAAGTAGAACATTAAAAAAAAAATGTTTCGAATTTATGCCTTTTATATCGATCATAAAATATTTGAAATACGCACACGCGTGTCGTTCAAAAAGATTTTTCGTTATTTCCATATTATATACTTATTCCTGTATATTATATGTAGGTATATGAAAAACAAGTACAAAATTAAAAGAAATGTTTCGAATTTATGCCTTTTATTCAATACACAACGATTTTCAATTCTCATCTCAATTTTAGTCACTACCGTGTATGGCAATATGGGCAACATTGCCGGTAAAATACCGGGAGTAAGGGCAAAAATGCTGGTATTATTGGCAATTTTACCCAAAACAATATTTTATTGTACACAATGTAGATTATAGCCTTTAAATGCTAACTTTAAGTAGTGTACCTACATAGTTTCCGCAGTTAATTTAACTAATAATAAAGCAATATTCCCAAATATTTCCACTCCCGGCAATATTCCCACTTCGGGCAATATTGCCGGCAACGGCACATCTCTAGGTAAGACCGTAGGAATCAAATTATTTGCCTGCAAAATTAAATTTTGCTCTGATCTTCGTCGTAGCAGAATAAAAATAATGATGGAGAACACCAATGTTTATTACTGCATTAAAAAACATTGCCACATTAGGTGGGAATTTGATTCATTCAATCTTACCCCAACATACTTCCACATACTTAACAAGTTACAGGAAATAGAAAAACCACTTTTTTTTTTCAATATGTCGTACCCTAATTTCCCCATACCATTGCAATCATGCATAATTGGTGTCATTGCATGTAATTTAGTAGAACATTTATTTAATAGTTTTTGAGGGCACTCAAATTCAAATACAAAATAATTTATTCCACATAAACCTACATGTACAATTGGACATTTCTGAAACATCAGAAGCTAGGTGCGCGGTTTCTATTGGTTATTTCCTATACAGAAGAGCCGCCACGGAACTACAAGCTAAAAAAAATAATTTGATTTTATAATGCCAGTAAATTATACTGCTGTTCATAGTTATGGGCGCACATTATAGGCCTGTCAACAGGCACTTTACAAAATGAAAATGGTCAACAAATTGAAGCATCTATAAGTCCACAAGGCCTCTAATAAGTTTCTCACATTCACAAAAAAAAAAACTATAAAAGTATAGAAAGAAAAACTATATAAACCAAGTGACATGATTTTTATTACAACTGTTACGAAATTTAAATGGATTTAATTACCACAAAAGGCCACTCATGTAGAATTATATTTATTTACTAGCTGTGCCCGCGACTTCGTTCGCGTGGATGACGACACTTATCAATGAGTTTTTTGTGTAAAGTGCTATTTGTGTAGAACGTTCGAACCGGTAGTTTTTGCGTGATGCCTGAACAAACAGACAGACAGACAAAAATTTTTTTAAACACATTTTTGAGTTCGGTGTCGGTCTAGTAACACCCGTGCCATTTATTTTTTTGATATTTTCAATGTACAGAATTTTCACTTCTACAGATTTATTATAAGTATAGATTATGTAATAGACATTTATACAATTACATATGTTGTTAATACCAGAATACCCCATATTATGTAGACTGAATTATTGCCTCTTTTGCAATATGAAAATCAAATCTAAAACAGCTGCCGATCCTCATAAAGCAGAATGCTGTAAGACAGTGCTGGAAATAAGCAAAGTATACTCACCTAGCTGTTGCCAAACGTTTTTGCCATTTGGATACAGAACCCTTAAGAGGACAAGTAAGCATTATGTTGATTCCTTGATTCTTATAATTATTTTCAACAATTTCCAGATAGTCGGCATCAACATCTGGATGCGAGGCTTCATACTGCCATGGCTGGCTACTATGGGGCTGATCATCGTGTTCCAGTTGTTATTCGGACTCTGGCTTCTCGGAGGATATTATATTTATGTGAGTAGCAGTTCATCAACATCATAGTAGCTTTTTTCATAATTTAAAGTGTCTTTGTCTCAGACCCTTTGGTCCCAGACCTTTGGAAGGCATACAAGGGGCCGAAGCCAAGTCGCAGAGGCTTGTCAGATGTTAAACATTATATGAGGCACCAACTGACAATTATCCCAGTATGCACTGTGCGCTGAAGGATTATCCCTGGTTGGAGTAGGTCTAATGCAGGATATGGAAAAATAAAAGAATACTTACTGCATTAGCCCCTATCTATGTTCTGGGTTTGGTTTCCGAGCTTAGTCCTTCAATGGACCATTGTGCGTGGGCCATGGCGGCCGTCGGTGGTTATTCCAACCAGCCCACCTTGGATCCAGAAGCTGATTAAGTCTCCTGGTCTGTTGAGAACATCTGCGTACGATCTGGGTGTCCCGAGGGTTTCTGACCTTATCTGGGTGACGCCTGTGCACTCGAAAGTGCACATGCCCAATGGTTTCATCAGCATCCATGCAAGCCCTGCACAGGGGACTGTGCGTTATGCCTATTGTGTGAAAGTGTTTATTTAGCGATCAGTGTCCCGTGATGGTCCCCGTCACCAGGCCTAGTAAGCGCCTGGTTAGCCTGCCATCCAATGATGGCATAGCTTCTTTGAATTGTCTGCAGCCTGGTGACGATGCATTATCCCCTTCCCAATGGCTTATTTTTTTAAATTATTATTCCAGTTGGATGCAACCTTTGCTGCACTGGTGGACTTCTTGTGGATGGCATACAATGTAAGTAATGAAATCAGCATCATCATTTCGGCCGAAAAATATCCACTGCTCAAACTCGAACTATTTATTTCAAATAAACCAATTACAGGCACTTTTGAATTGCCAATGGGTGAGTCAGTCAGAAAGATGAAGCTAGTTGCCCAATCCAAAGCCTAGTAGGTATCTATGGAGAAGAATGGGCGAGAAACTCCACAGACGCTCTTTTTAATCAAAATAATAATATGGTTACTAAATATTGGTTACAACATTAATGTTAAAATTATGCATGTGAGAATGATGCAGAATGTTAAAAGCGTCAGTAATGAAAAGATAAAAAAAACACTTCAAATATTAAATTAAAATAAGCCATGGCAGCAAAGAGATGACCTGTCCCTACTGAAGGCGCCCGTTCACGAAAATGTCGCATGGATTAGCACCATTCAGCTCACATAGGCTGCTAGACATAGGCCTCCCCCAAGCACCGCCACTTCGGCCGGTTCTGTGCTCTCGCATCCAGCGGGTTCTTTCGGCCTTCACCACGTCTTCGGTCCACCTTGTGGGAGGCCTTCCAACGCTACGTCTTCCAGTACGCGGTCGCCACTCCAGAACCTTTCTCCCCCATCGGCTAACTATTCTGCGAGCAATGTCCCCACTGCCGCTTAACTTTGGCCATTCTTCGGGCTATGTCGGTTACCTTAGCCTCTTCAATTCTGATCGCTCACAATAGGCCTCATTAGAAAGCAGCAAAATCACCCGAAGGGTAATTTAGAGGGCTACGCTTGGAGTTTCCCTAGCAATCGGATCGGTATTGAAATAATTATTTTCAAATACTTATAAAACTATTTTAAAACAATCCACGAATCATTATAAAGTGTAGCGGTTCCCACCTTTCTCTCTGGAAAAGAAAAGTAACCAATGTAAACAAAGTGCTGTCCTATACAAGAAAACCTTAAAGGATCCTTTCCATACTAAGTGCAAGTCCTGCCTTCAAAGCAAGAACAGGCATCTTTTGGGCACGCTCGTTTCATCCAAGACCTCATCCAACGCTTTCCATCAGGCGTGATCGAGGTCAAAAGCAGCCCCATTCAGCAATAAAAAAAGTGTTCTTTCTGACTTTCCTGAAAAATCTATTCGAATTCTTTCATTTATTTAGTGACAGTCACCGCACAGCCTAAGTTAGAAAGTGGAAGTTGGTCTCAGACTTCTGTTTTTTAAGTAAAAGTTAGTTGTGTCATCTTTTTTGGAAATTCATCTCTTTTAAAGGGGACTAGCTTCTGCCCGCGAGTTCGTCCGCGTGAAATATCACCCTCCCCCCATTAGAGGGGAAATAGGGATGGAATTTCGAAAAACCCCTTCTTAATGGATACCTAATCTTCATAAAGAACACACCCGCCAAATTTCATGTCTCTAGGACCAGCAGTTCAGGCTGTGCGTTGATATATCAGTCGGTCAGGACTTGGAATTTTATATACAGCGTGGCGCCTTAATGGCGACATTAATTTAACACACGCATACGGTTTCACGTATTCGTCGAACAAATTTGACAACTATTAATGAAAAAAGAAAAAACCAGGGACACAGCACCTATATAGTCTTTTATTCAGTTTATGAAATATCTTACTATAATTTTGCATGCTTTAATATTGAGCAAAACATGTTTGGTCTCATCTTGTATTGTAACATCTTTTAATACCGTGTTTTTTGCAAATAAATATTATCATTATTATTAAATTGGTCCAAAATTGGAGGAGGAAATAGGCTAGAATCAACCTACGCGTGTGTTAAATTAATGTCGCCATTTTAGCGCCTCGTATACAGGGTTATTGGTAAAACATTAACAACCTCTTAAGAGGTCATTGTACCCATCATTATGAACAACTTTTACTATGGCACCGAACCTGAAATCGTGAAAAAAAAATCAGCTGTTTCCTACATTTATGTTCGTATAACTCGTCAAGATGTAGGGAACAGCAGATATTTTTTTTCGCGATTTCAGGTTTGGTCCCATATTAAAAGTTGTTGATAATGATGAGTACAATGACCTCTAAAGAGGTTGTTAATGTTTTACCAATAAGCCTGTATAGATGAAACTTAGTAATTTTTCGTGTTGTTGGTACGATGATATGTAGGTACTAATTATTATTTTATTTTTTCAGATCTACTGCTGGCTCTGCGTATTCTCGCAATACCAAATAATATTGGAGATGCAGTCGCCCAACATAGAAATATTAGTGGAATATTAGAACCAATGTTTGCACAAATGTTCGTAATAAGGTAATTTTATAATCACTCTTTAGAAACAAATGAATTTTCCATAGAAAAATCAGGCACACTATAATCAAGTAATAGAAATATTTACGTAAATCAAAACTCAATGAAGGTAGTATAAGTATTAAAAATAATAAGAATGACTATTGCCTAAAGCTACGGTTTCCGGAAAGAGCGGTGACCGCACCACTTAACGGCCGTAATGACGCATGTCATCAAAATTATGACAGCTGCAAAGATTTACATCGTTGGATTCGCCCTACCGCGTCAAAAGATACTCTGTTTCGTTTTTGACACAATGACTTGATTGTCATGTAAAACGCTATTTAATAAAGTGTGGGCTCACTCTTCTCAGTATGGACATTTCTGCGTGAATAAGTATGGTAAAAGCAAATCTAGCGATTTAAATCTTTGGGCAGCGGGGTTTGACATAATGTCAAGAACTGGTAAAAATGACAGATTTTCATGATTTTAGTGTGTCGGAATCGCTTTTCTAGGTAACCAAAGCTTGACTATTAGATTTGCACAACTTTTATTAATATACAAGTAGACTTTATTACATAGACATAGATTTATATATCTGTTATATTTATGTAAGTAGTTAGTATACAGTACGGCCGAGGATTCAGTGCCGGTCCGAACGAAAAAACATTTTTTCAAACCAAATGGTGACATGAGGCGAGATCTTTATAATCCTTAATTATCAAGAACATAATTTAGAAGACCAAACAATTTTAATCTAAACTTAAGTTTTTAAGTGATAATTATTTTAAAACACCTTACACAAGTCCGTTCCATTTTCTTAAGAGTCTAATATAATGATTTATAACTCGGAAGGTTTTGTACGTTTTAGTCTTCGCATTATATTTGTTTGGTTTTACAGCTGAATTGCCTCGATGCTCACATAAGGCGAGTTTGAGTGAGAGAACATGCGCGAAAATTCTTAGTGCCTATGTTCAGACTGGCTATGTATTTTCATTGGCCGTATTGTACGTCGAATGTGCCTAAAGTAGGTAGTTAAAATGTTGCTGTAGGTATATGAAATTCATTCTAAAAGTCTCGAATTTTAGACTTTTTTTCACTCTTGTGCGCTGTTCCACTCCGATGTGTATTTCATTGTGTTCAAAATAATGTAAGTAACATAAATTGTATTAATGTATGAATAAGTGTAATTTAACTTTAAACATTTATATTTAAAAGGGGGTTTGCGTCTTTAAAAACTGGAACCGCAGCAGCTGTTAAGCATTTATTAATATTATTAACATGTGCCTAACTTAAGTGTATTTAGCTTTAATTTAGACAAAAACAAATCAGTCAGGTGCGGCGCAACGCAACATATCGCATCAAATTGTGACGATCTAAGGCCAAGCGCGCACCACGATTTTACTTTTTGCGACACGATTTTAGAATCGCGCTGTAAAATATTGCAGAAAAAATCGCGCGCTGTAAATCGTCAGTCATTGCTCAGTCTCACCATGGATTCGGTACAAGTTGCTTGTCTCTATTTACTACTTCGGAGGGAAAGAAGAAAAAAGAAAACAAATCGTCAATAGGTACTGGACGCATCCTTTTACAGCGGATAGATTTATTAAGGCTTTCTTTTATCAGAAATACAATGATCTTCGGCTATATCCCAAAAAATTCTATGGCTATTATAGAATGAAAATTCCAGATTACTGAGAATGTTCCTCTAGCCGTCAAGCCTCGTTTCGTATTGAGACTCCAGTGGACTTGTTTATTCTCGAAAAAACGGAATACGAATGGGCACCGGCCGGTCCAAGTGCGCGATTTTTCTTTCGCAGTGCGTGCGGGACCATACAATTCCATACACTGCTGTTTACTTTCGCGATAATCGCGTCGCGAGCAAACGCAGCAAATTGTGAAAAATCACAATTTTAAAATCGCTGCGATTTATTACTCAAATGTGCGCGCACTGCCGTACTAATTCATACGTTGCATTCCTGCGACAAAATTATCGCACAATAAAAAATCGTGGTGCGTGCCAGGCCTAACGAAAATTTTTTTGTGCAAACGCAGCGCAATTTATGGTAATAATCAATCAATCAATCAAATCATTTACTTCAGATAAATATCCATACAAATCAAATCAAAATAATAATGTAATCAAAATAATAATAATCAAATAATGGCCCGTCGCAACGAGCGAAATTGCGTATCGATTTTGGTAGACGGAACCTGTCTCGACGAGGAAGTGACTAGCTATAACTATTTTCGCGCTCAAGGAATGAACAAAATATTGTAGGTCCGGTGTAAGTACAGACGCCTGCTCATCAAGCTACCCGAGAATGTCAAATTTTCTTAATCAACTTTAAACCTTATGTTTTGGCGATAAAGTTGAAAATCTACCTATTAAAGAAATTTGACAGATTGTAGTAGCTTGATGTGCTGGCATTTGTACAAGAGATCCATATATTATATGCTATATTATGTTTCGGTGCCGCACCATACTGTTTTGTTTCTGTCATTAGTTCTAAGAACTGACTTATACATATAATTTTATCCGTCCAATGATTTGTTCATACTAAAAATTTTAACTTTTTATTATTATACATTTATGAATCTCGTTTACAAATGTTGTTGCATTGATATGTATTATTAAATAAGTACTTGTATTGATTATGACGCCTTATATTATTTACAAGGATTTTTAAATCAATTGAATTAATAGATGTATTTTTCAATATCGTTTCTTCGTGAAAAATGCGACCAGTGAAATTACTTAACATATAAGTTTCTTAGCAGTGAAATTACTGAACTAATCTGCAAATTTATTATATTTACAGTTCCCGCATTTATTTCCGAGGCAGCGATATTTATTTGTACCAATTCTCAGCTTGATGTAACATAAAATTATTAGAATTATCATTCCGATCGTTGACTGTGCTGTTTTTATGACTGAATAAATGAAGTTATAGGTACTTACATACTTTTTATTTATACACTAAAGGCCTTTGCTCAGCAGAGGGACACAATATACATATAGGATAACAAAAAAAAAATATATATAAAGATCATTGTTTCGTTTCTCTAGAAACGATCCTACAGGTAAAGCTTGGCTTTTAGTCTATGCCCGGGATACACGAGGCTAGTTTTTAAAGCTAGGATAGTAAGCTGGAACCTCTGTATACTATCCTGGCTGATGCCAGATAATATTAAAACCGGTACAAGTTATACAGTACAACAGGTTGTTGTGGTCAGAAAAACAAAACGCGTAGTCACTGCACACTAGCCAATCGAATACTACCTTAGCCGGTCACATGTAGCTAGTACACAATCCAGGATAGTAAAGCCGGTGATGGGGTGCTACTAGCTCAAAAATCATATAGTTGGGACACTATGGACGACAAAATACTGAACATAAGTAACTTTTTGTTGCATATTACGAGAAATTATTCCTAAAGAGATTGAAGCCTCTTATTACCAGTTCGATTTAGAGAACAACACTCCATCCGCGAAAATTCACAGAATTACTAACATTATTGAAAGAACGCTAGAGGGGAAGGTGTGCTCCACGCGGTCTTCCTTGATGTTGCACAGGCTTTTGATAAAGTATGGCATGATGGCCTCATATTTATAAACTAAGAACTATGCTGGCTCAACAATTTTCAGACATCATAGAATCGTAATATCGAACTGACTGTTTAGGCTATGACAAATAAACGTCTATTCGAACTATTGGTAGATAAAAGCTGGAGTACCACAAAGGAGTGTACTGGGTTCGGTCCTGCTTCTACTTTAAACCTGCGATATTCCTAAGCTCAATAACAATTTCATTGCAACCTTTGCTGACGACACAGCGATCATGGCTGTAGGAATTCGTCACAAGGAAGCTGAAGAAAAAGTTTAAGAGTCCATAAATCGTGTCTATGAGTGGACTATACTAACAACATGGCGTATCAAGCTTAACGAAAGCAAGTCTATCCACATTGTCTTCACTCACAAAAAGCCAAAATACTTCTCGGTGTTCATAAATAACCAACAAATACCATACGTGAATACTGCTAAGCAGGATGAAGAACTGCACTGGAAATAGCGTATCAAAAAGAAAAGAGACGAATTAGATATTCGATACAAAAAATGTATTGACTACCTAAGAGACAGTCGCCATTATCAATATCTAACAAATTGATGATATTCAGCTGAGGAGCTGCACCAGCCAAAGCAATCGTCAAACCATAAAACGATTTCGAAACAAAGTACTAAGGGATATTAGTCAACGCGCTCTTGTACCTCAGTAGCTCAAGATGGATGTCATAAATACAGTAATACAAAATTATGTAGAAGCTCATGAACACAGACTTCATCATCAAGTAATTGTCGAGACGATCCAACTCCTTGCCAACACTGATTTAGTGCGAAAACTAAAAATGGTTTGAGTTAGTTTTGTGCAGTGTGAGTGTACTTAAACTGTAGTGCAAGTGTATTAACTAATAATAGTTAATACACTTGCACTACAGTTTAAGTCTAAGTATACTGGTAGGTACTGGCTTTTTGTCAACGGCTCGTTTCTTTTGCAACAGGGAAAAATTAAAACAAAACCATTGAAAATTCTTAATTATTTATTCGGACAAATAAACTTCTTTTTTCATTCATGATTCAGAGAAAAAATACATGATGTTGAATTTTCAGAAGAAAATATTAAAAAAAACATAACAGATAATTGCGTGACAAGCCTATCCCAATTTTATTATAATAATTACAACTTTATTACAATTTTAATAATTATTACCTTATAATTACGATACATTAACGAAGCCTTATAAAAATTGAAATGAACAACTTTTTCCACTCGTATTGCACAGTTAAAAATAGCATAAATATTTACCAATTATTATTATTGTAATAACACCTAATCGATTTAATATAAAATTACAATTTTCTATATAAAAAAAATAAATTGTATTTGGCTTGAATATAATAAAAAAAAACTGGAATGTTTTGAGTATTTTGGCTACAATAAATTATTTTGTCATGATCATTTAAATGACAATAATGAAATGATATTCTTTACTGATTTCCAAAAAATGTGACGTTATTTAAATATAAAATGGCGACGTGAATTTCAACTGTCAAAATAAGAGAAGTAACGTATCGATTAAAATTTTATCGATATTTTGTTTGAAATTCGATTTAATTCTAGAAGTGTAGATGACAAGTAGTTATGTACAATGAAATCTTATACTGATTAATAAAAATAATATACAATACTTAGATTCTACAATTTACAAAGTTAAATGATTATATTATCGCCTAAATACAGTCATGTTGATAAACTATTGTACAATAATTTACAAAAAGCTTAACTATAAATGATATGCAAGAAGCTATTGATATAGCTCATGATTTCACAGGATTATTAAATAAAAAACTATTTAATTTTGTTAAAATTAAGTACGCAACATTTTCGATATTCTATCGATTAAGATTGATCTGCAATTGTGGACTATCGATTAAATATTTTAATCGAAATCCATATGAAGGGAAAATCGCTTATTTGTATATATCGATATTTCCAGATCGATATACCTAGAAAATGATGTCTGTCTTTATTAATATGTGAGCGTATGCGATTGATATAAATGCAAGGTCAGTGCCTGAAGCACAATTTTTGGCACATCCCCTAAGAGTATTCAAAAATATCAACTCCAAAAAAATAGAGAACTCCATTTAAACTGTCGTTTTGAGTATTTTAGTTTTGGAAGTCTTGTTAACCGTATACATTTTCCGATGATGATAATGCATCAGGGATAGTCCCATTAATTCTAATTGAGCCCCGAAACAACAAAATGTGAAAACTTAACAACGATCGGTATAACACAAGCTTGCGAACGAAAGACAAAGATTACCGAAGAGTCGGCTATGAGCCTGATGAGTACCAGTTCGTGTTTGGTGGTGCGGATTTATCTACAGGCTGGTGCGAATGTGACGCATGAGCAGAATGCGCCTGAGGGTGATACAGATGGAAAGATGAAGGTGGATGGAAGAACTGCGACTGGTCTAAGGATGATGCGTAATCTAACGCTCCAGGAACCGCTGAATACGCTTGAGGCTTCAGCGGTAGAGGAGCTTCGCCTAAGTAAGAGTGCCTTAACGCTTCAGAATAAGCACTATTATCGTACGGCAAAGCATATTGTTGCTTGTCTCTTGGGGATACTGAACCTGGTGGCGTCATAGCCGAATGGTAGTCAGCGTATCCTCCATAAGCTAAAGACCCTATATCTGTACCCTTATGTCCTAATTGCTCGCCGTAGCCCGAGCCTTCACTGCCTGGTGGGGTCGGTAATGGCCCTGATTGGCCGTCACCGGAATAGTAACCGCCAGTTCTCCCGTCACCCAAGAAGTTGCTTCGGATGACGCTTTCCCTATTTGCGTACAGTTGTCTCAACAAGGCTGATGCAGGTGTAGAGGTATGGTTTGTAGGTATCTGTCTGTTTAGAGGGTTCAGGTGATGGTTCTGTGTTCCTATCCATTGTATCGTCGATTTCTGTTGCTGTTGTTTCAAGAGGGCATCAGTAGAGAAGTCTGTTGGCCTATGGGATATTTCTTTTCCGTCCAACGCTACTGACGGTAGGTGTTTCGACATTGCATTTTCTAAGTCTCTTACTGACGTCGCATCAGATCCACCTTCAGGTATTGCTAGATTGGTTTTGGAAATGTCTCGATCAGCCGGCGAAATTGCAGCTCCGGGGTTGGAAGCAGCCTTTCGTCTTTCTTCGTCTCTGTCCGTTTCCTCATCACAGTCAGTCGTGTGCTTTCGTTTCTTCAGTCTTCTAGCTGGCATTGGTGATGTTCTTTCTGTATTAGTGTGTACAGGTAAAGGTTGTGCGTCGCTGAGTCTTGTGAGGTGTGTGACGTCAGAGGTTGGAGGGGCGGAGGAAGCCGAGTCTGTGTTTGTCGGAGGTTCGGTTCTTTCGGTTTGGTGACGAGGCGGAGCTGGCGGGGCTCCGGAGTTGTCGGTATCAGGTGGACCGTTTTCTGGGTCTCCAGTAGTTTCTTCTCTTTTCACTCCTTGAACGCTTTCTTCTAGTTGGCAGCAATCCATTACTGTGTTGGGATATTCGCGCCCACTGAAAGGAAAAGAAGTTAGATGATTAATTTTGTGACCATAAAAAATAAATATTAGTACGTATGTCAATAGAACTTTGAGTACCGAATCTTTGAAATGTTCGGGTTTAGATTTCACAAGTCCTCCACCAACGATTTTTCTATAGAAAAATCGCTGGTGGAGGATTTCATGTTTTCAATACTAAACTTACCTGATAACATAGTTGACGCAAATAATGTTCTGTTCTTCAGCATTTTTGGAGGAACAGACGACGGTGGCACAGGTTTGCATCCAGGTGTAACCTCCAAGTTTGTTCATTATCCTATAGTAATGCGTCAGGACTTGACCCTTGTTCATTACTGAAACAAAAGAAGATTGGATTTAACAACATGATGATGTTTGGTAAGTGGTCCGGTATACGATGAGGTTCAATTTTCTTTGTAGAAGAGGTCTGTGTGGTGACTGATGGGTTTTGGAAAAGAAATAGAAAAAATATAATTTGTATAGATAGTAACTACTTGGGATATTACTCAGTCTAATCATGACTGGCTGAATGATCACACTCCCCCTAGACTCGAATCTAAAGCAATTTTGGACGCGTTCGGAGCTGTAGTTTCGCACTATACAAAGAATCATTTATTTTTCTAACATTTCGACGTAGACATTATTAGGATCACCTAAACCTATTGACCTTCAGGTTAATCATTACAACAATGGTTTTAAACAAACAAAAATGTAAACGTATAAGTAATAGCGTCATATTCAATAGATTTGTTACACAAAGGACATAGTGAACACGTGTTTGTGGTACGTGAGTCATTAATACGAACACGGTTTTTGGCATTGTTGATGTATTGTATTGGCAACGGATTTTTAATTATGATGCATTTGATGTTGGAGGAGAGCCAATAAGTGAAACTGATGGAGTGTTTGTTGTCTATTTTGTTTGAGGTTGAAGAAAATTAATGTTTGTAATGATTTGAGTAGACGGTGATACTCTATTACCCAGGGGGGATATCTACTTTCACCCAGTGTACCTAAATGCAATGGAAAATTGAAAAGAAGATATCTACGAGTAATGTGGTATTTTAGGTACCTAACGCAATTATTTCTTAAAAAATGAGAAAAATAACAGAACTAGCGACTACCGTTGTCACAACATGTTATGAAAGATGGGAGTAAAAGAGCGAACAACAAACAACACCTGGTAAAAACAATAAAATAACAAATGTCTACCTAAAATAAAACAGCCAAAATTATAATATTAATATCTGTTGACAACGCAGACTTTATAAGATCTTTAAAGCAGACTGAAGGCCATTATGTTTAATCGTACACAATAAATAATAAATCAACTTGTTTTTCAGGCAGTGAACACCAAGCAAATGCCAAAGCGTCACAGTTGTCGGAAGTCCCAAACATAATCATTTAATTTTATTGGACGTATGCACAAAATTTGAATATCATACGCTTCGCGATCGTCAATAAAGTCATCTCGTAACCAAACCGCGTATACAGTTGTAACCAAATTACCCGCTTTCTAACAAACACCCGGACTTTTATGCTAATATCTACAATTGTTATTCCAGACCAGGAATGTCCACATTTGACCGGCATCTACATAGATGTACATTTTAAATTCAAATTGATGGTCTCGTAAAGCTATCAAATGGTAAGGTGCTAGAACCGCATGACGTTAACGCTACACCGTGATTGGCATTCAAAATGTCAGCCATCTTGTTATGTACGATGATTGGTTGGATGATTACGTCAGGATTATGAGTCCTTCCATTCCATGTTCCATTCATGTCATCTTTGTTCTTGATGTCTTGTATTTTTGTAGTGGAGCAATCGCATTAGATCAGATTGAGTTCAGATGACGAAGATACATTGAGGTCGTCACGAATTTTCCTCATCGGTGATTTAACATAGCGCTTGATACGACATTAAAGCATTTCAACATAGAAGTCGATACTAAGGATGTAATAGAAGCAGCTTCGCAGAAGCTAAATAAAACAGTACATGAGCACAATACTAATGAAACTTATGAAGCAATAAAAATCAATAAGGAAATTGATACTTTAAAAGATTCAAGAAAACCTAAAAGAACCGAGGAAGTTGAAAACAACAAAAACTATGAATCACACAATAATTCAGGTAGGAATAACCATAAAACAGAAAAAGCCATCTCGTAGGACATTAAGACATGACATTTCCCACGTCCACGTAAAGGGAGAGGAAACCGAAATGGTGGTATAAAAATTATTATTCAAATCACAACTTGAGTAGAGACGGGCCGGCGTGGCGCTAGGCCTAAATTGTATTCCACTGACGGATGCGCAGGAAAGTAATAATATCATATACGAGAAGATTACATTACTTGAACAGGAATTCCTCTGTATACTTACGATCCTGTGCGAAATGTCAGAAAATAATGTGAAGGCGGCAAAAGCAACATGACAATATATTTCCAGAGGAAGTCTGAATTCAATGAAATATTAGTCTCTGATTTTGAATTTTGTTCGCAATACGTGACAGACGTTGACGTTATTTTATTCTGTAGTAAGACATCCTAGACTGTACCTACTGAATGAATATTTTGTAATCCTGATTTTTTCTCGAGAATTTTCCTTTAGATTCTCCACAAGAATAACAATATTGCAAAAACACAGCCTACCAATCTGTAACATCGAAAATCATTACAAAAAGAAATGTTCCCACAAAACGTTGGACTCATAAATTTTCCTCGTAACGCTTTGCGCCTTGAGCTGCCTGTCTTCTTGACATGGATTTCTATAGGCCACAAACTGAATACAAATCGGTAGTTACGACATTAACCTACGAAGGATTTCACCACATATATTGGGTCATGGGTGGACATCGCATCGTTTATAGACAATTGATGATACTCGCAAGGCTAATTAGAAATAGAGGGACAATTAATGTTGCTTAACTGGATTGATTTATTGTTAAAAGAAATGTTGAAAGGTGTAATCAATAATAGGAAGTCATAAACAGGATCCATCTGGAGACTGTTAATGAGTTGGTGAAATCAGTATAATATGTTCGACTACCGTAAATATAATCAAATTATTTTAAATAATATACCATTTAATGGCGGTAAAAGTGAAAAAGAAGACGTCATTGTGGTACTGCGCATTCTTATCATAATCAAAATCTTGAATCTGATTTAACAATTGAAAATACACAAGAAGGAAATAAGACAAAGATAGAAATAACGAAGGAATACTTACAATCTACGTGACATTTTCTAAGTTTGTTGGCATCTTCTCCGTGGCAGAGAGCATAGAGATTCTTCCCCGTTAATTCTTCAGCAGTGTAGCCCAGGAGTTCTGATACCCGGCTGGAAATAAAATACACAATGAATCAACGAAAACATTTAACCAAGAAGCTGACTAAAAACTTAACTTGATAAAAATAATAAAATTCCCGATTTTACGTTAGTTGGTCTAGCTACCAGCATAATATATTTTTCATTAACTTTGGAAGAAAACAGTCTGCAGAAATATTCACATTTTTCTCTGAGAAATTCTTATAAAATACAACCTGCTAATGATTTACATTCGTTAAGTTGATAAAATCATATCTTACCTGGGCTCGCAATGTGCTATTCGGAAGTCGAAGTTGATTCTTGTGACGAACATATCCGACTCCAGTCTGATCTCGTGAACCGATGGTGGCGGTAATGCTATGGCTAGAGCCACCATGCCCAGGAGTACAGTTGGAGACTTGCGGCTATGGGAAAAGGAATACTGCGGTCGGAGGCGGCACAGCATCAAAACCACCTGGAAAGAAGGAGATAGGCGTTAAAGAGATGCTTACAGAAAAGTTTAATAACGACAGTTTTGATACATTTCTACTTAAATAGGAAGATTATAAAACAGAAAACATTATTCAACAAAAATTCCTCCTCAATGTTGATTTCTGAAATGATTTCTTTTTAAATCATTTACTTAAAAATCTGATAGTACTTTTAATGTCAGCCAAACCCTAATAACATTAGTCCATCTTTTATAGAAATGGTAACAAGAAACGAACTCAACAGAAACAAAATAAAAAACATCATTAAAACTTTCACATTTTACTTCGTTTTCGTAAAATAGAAAACGCGGAACGTGTCTCATGTAAGAACATTAAACTTTCAAACATAACGAGAAACTGAAAAGCTATTTGTTACACACCGTAATGTTTCTGAGTCACGTATAATACATATTACCAGGTAATCGAATTCGAAGATCAAATGTAAGGAGGATCAACTAATTTGCAATTTTCCCAATAAAACAGTAGCCTTCGGCGTAACGTACACTCGAAAATGTTCCAGTATTAATTGCTATACTGATTCTAAATTGGAGCTATATTACCCATTAAGATGAAGATAAAACGAATTATGGCTGTTACTTTTACTTTATTACCTAACAACCCTTTAAAATAGATATAAAAGAGTAATCGACAAGCAATAAAGAAATGAACGACTTCCTAAACATAAAAGGAAGTGACCAAGAAACTGCTTATAAAATAAAATGAGAATTTACACCCCGAAAACAATCTACCGGCAATTTCGCTCAGCATTTGCGGTATTCGCAAGTCGCTTGTGATATAATCACGTTTTATGACCTAGCACCGAGTTAAGGCAAAAATTATGGGGCCGTATAATGCTGCCTTGAGGCACCCCAAGCTAACAATAATTCTAACCAATAATATTTGTGATCTAAGACGGATAAAGAGGTCGTTCGAATCCATTTGTTACTCGCTGTGTAGATATGGAGCTATGAGATTACAGTTTCAGGAATATACGTGGAGAAAAAGTTGATTTATAGTATCACAGGGTGAGTTTTGAATGGTTTTGTTTAACATAACATAATTCGCAACAATCACTCTTAGTTTTGCCAATTATATCTTTCTACAAGATACCCACCCGCCAGTTACCACTCTCGGACCTCGTTGGTTCACTCTCCTTGCCTCTTCCAACCTAGATCGAAAATGAAAATTCAGCGTCCATATATTTCTCTCTATAAATTACTAGATAAGAAAAATGTTCACAAACTTTCATAGTCCTCTTGGTTAATAAATTATTTTAGAAAATTACTGTCAGAATTTTCATAATTTATTTTGTTAATTTAAGTTAAAATTATGATGCTCTAAGTATTGGATCATTTATTTTACGTATAAAGTGAAGATTTATAGTAGATTTTTTCTGTAATGTGAAATACGAAGAAATCGTTTAAAGTTATTATTTTATTTTTTTCATTTTATCCAGATTTTCTCCAAAAAAAAAAAAAAAATAGAAAAGAGTTGCTTAAGTATCTGACAAGCAACTCTTTTCTAATTTATAAATTTGTGTGATTTTTTTTTTTTTGAGTTTCTACTTCTCCACTTTATACGTCAACGTAGTTGTTGGTTTACTTACCCTGTATCCTGAAGACTTGAAGTGGCATCCTCTCTTGGTCAGCGTACTCTTCATTCTTATACAGAATGCCCGGTCCATCCCCCGGTATAGCGACCCACTCGCCGCCAGGGTCATTTGTGCCGATACTGTTAACAATTGAAAACACAGTTTTGTAGTATTGTTTATAAGCTTGAATGCTATACTATCGCTACTACAATAATATATATCACAGGGCAAACAATATCACAATAACAAAACAATATCACAGCTAATACTAAAGGGGCACTGTATCAAAATATGTTGGGGCCCTTTATACCCGACTGCGACGGAGTGTTTTTTTTACAAAATAAATTATACAATAGCTCCCAGAGTCACAGTCGCAGTCGCAGGTCTTGAGGTTAAGCTGTAATTGTGGCCTTAGTAAGAGATTGCAAGAGTGAGCGCAGTGAGCTAGACAATTAGAGCACCCGAAGTCGGATACGTTAAATTATAATCATTGTCATTTTACCAAGACAGTGCAAAAGCGAGCTTGAAAAATGGATCATCTTGACTAAGATAAGCTAGATTTTCCGTGTGACTTTATTTATTTATTTATTTATTTATTTAAACTTTTCGCACAAAAAGGTACAAAGGCGGACTTAATGCCTTAGGCATTCTCTACCAGTCAACCAAGGGTGGTGAAGAGATTGGATGGCAGGTGCTTTGGTTGAGAGGAACAATGATTAAAAAAAATTAAAACTAAGTACACAAATACATAAATAGGTTATATACACATACATACTATTGACTATAATACATACTTATAATATATATATATATACATACAAATTCAAGGGAGAGAGGTGTTGAGATGACTCTACGCTATTTGTTTTGAAAATAACTCTGCAATTTCCGCTTAAATGCATACCGACTGGTGGCCGTCCTGATATCAAGAGGAAGTGCATTCCAAAGAAGAATGGACTGAATATGAAAGGAAGAATGAACAAAGTCAGAAGTATGAGAAGGACAGAGTAAGAGAAGATTGTTAGAAGAACGCAGATTCTTAGCGTGAGAAGAACATAGAAATTGGAAGTGAGACACGAGATAAGAAGGAGGAGTGGGAGAGTTGAGAAGGGAGAAAAGCGTGGTCAAAGCGCGCAAACTTCTTCTTTGGCGAATGGACATCCATTTGAGCTCAGACCTATAACTCGACACATGGTCATATTTCCTCAGGTTGAATATGAACCGGATACCATTGTTGAGCAATCTGTCGAGCTTATCCAGCAAAACCGCGTTCAAATCAAAGTAGCACACGTCACCATAGTCGATAATAGGGAAAATCAAAGTCTGCACAAGCATGGTTTTCGTCTTAGCGGGCAAAAAGTTCCTCAGACGATACAGGGATCGCAGAGTACCGTTGACCCTTTGACTAACACTAGAGACCTGACGTTGCCAGCTAAGTGTAGAGTCAAGATGCAAACCGAGATCTTTCACCGTAGGGGTAATAGGTATGACGGTACCATTGAAAATAAGAGGAGGAAGAGAGCTAAGCGTCACCCTACCCATCATGCGTGAGCTACCAATTACAATGGCCTGACACTTCGAGGGGTTTACTGACACCCCAAAACTATCAGACCACTTTTTGATAGCATCTAAGTCTCGGTTTACATCTGCTATAGCGTCCGACAAACCTTCTACCCGCTCAGACGTATATAATTGAAGATCATCAGCATATAGATGATACGAACATCGAAGACAGTGAGTTATAAAATTAATGAAGATGGAGAATAACAATGGAGAAAGAATACCGCCTTGTGGAACACCAGCATCCAGGTCACGCCAACTCGACGAACTCTTATCAACGCGAACCGACTGCTGACGTCCCCGAAGATAAGAAGAGAACCATTTCAGAGCCTCGGACGAAACCATAAGGTGAGAGAGGATAGAAAGGAGAATATCGTGGCTGACGGCGTTAAAGGCATTGGAGAAATCAACTAAAACCAAAACGGTAACTTTGGTATCCTCCATCGCTTCTCTAATGTCACCAGTCACTTTAAGGAGAGCGGACGCAGTGCTATGCCCAGGCCTGAACCCAGATTGAAAGGAGCTAACGAGGTTGTTCCGATGAACAAACCCCGTAAACTGCTTGTGTACACAGGCCTCAAGCACCTTAGACAGGAATGGGAGAATGGAAATGGGTCGAAAGTGATTAGGTAGGGAGGGATTTGAAATTTTAGGAAGTGGGCGGACGTAAGCCATACGCCACTGGGATGGGAATTGTCCGGAATCAAGAGAAAAGTTAATGATGTGGGTAATCGGAGGGAGAAGGCTATCAAGGATCCAAACGACCATACTACGACTGATGCCGTTATAGCCCACGGCCTTGGATTTTATGGACAGGATGGTCTTTTTAATTTCGTCCAAGGTCACCGGAGAGAAGTGAAATGGTTCTATGATGGGACTCGCTAGGCCAGTAATGTAATCGACCGTCTGGGACAACATTTGGGAATCCAAATGACAAGTGGTTGTGAAGTGACGGTTGATATCATCAAGGCCAATTGTATTAGGGAAATCCACATGCCGTGGTCTGCCGATACCAAGAGTACCAAGGAACTTCCAGATATCAGCAGGTGAAGAAGAAGAAATGTTCTCGAGAATATGGCGGCGTTTAGCGTTGCGTATCATCTGATTACACCGATTTCTAGCAGCTTTGAATAAGTTGCGATTTTCTTCACTGCGATCCTTTTTAAAGGACAATGCCCATTTTGTTAGGAGTTTTGGGCCCCTAAAAAACTTCACGTGTCACGGAGGTTTTAACTTGGTTTTGAAGACCTACAATTATCTTTTCATATCCTGAAATCGAATTTCAATTTTTTACCCTAGTATAAGAGAAATCTTATTTTTTTGGATGCTGAAATTGACGTTATAAAACAAGTTTTTTTTTTTAAACATATTTGAAATTAAATTAATAATATTATAAAGTGGATCTTGGCATTTTAAAAAGAGTTGACAGTCTTTAATTACTGTCACCTGTGTCGAGTTTTACTAAGAATATGCTGAGAGCAACAGAAGGATTTGGAAAGTGATCATATAACATAGGGTTACAATTTAGAAGCTTATTGAATTGCTCTGCAGTAAGTACCAAGTTCCCAACCAATAATGGCATTAACAAGAATCCATGGAGTTTATGTCGTTGAAGTCTGTCTCTCAGTAGTTTTTTGAAGTTTTGTGAAAATATCATCTACTTGAAATCCAGTTAAATCTGAATATGGAGCTTCTAGTTTCTACGCTCAACTCCGCAGCTTCAAATTGTAACGAACAGAAGTAAATACGGAGGAATAAACTCAACTCGACGCAAAACAAACGGCACGAAACAATTTGATTGATGCATGGATTTGACAGTTAGATTGTCTAAGTGTGACCATGTTAAATATTTTGGTAATCGATTTACCAAATCGATTTGTTATATATAATACTATTTACATAATTAAAAACGTAATTATAAACGCTGTTTAGGTATGTATGGGAGGTATTAACCTGAGTACTAACCACAATGCTGAAGTCTTTCAAATGTGAGCTACGGATTTTGTGAATTTTTATTTTTGTACGGTTTTATAACATCCAGAATCTGGCAACCAATTCGATAGTCCAAAGAGCTTCTGTTTCCGCCTTAGTTCTTCGCTATCGGACAGAGGACCTCCACATCTTTTCAGGGCCGTACGTTAGCTTCAAGCATCGCAGAGCTAAGACCGGTAGAATCTCCTAGTCATCATATTATATGTCTGTGGGTAGAATATACACTCCCTCTAATTATAGTTCCTTCGTGTTTTTTTTTAGTTTATTTACTACTTTTATTTACTTATTTGAGCCCGCCCGTCGTCTTCTTCGCGCCTAATCAGTTACATGAGAGAATTAGCTAGATTACGACGGGAGAAAAGCTAATGTAGCCTATCTCCGGTTATTTTAGTCGGCGTATTAGTAAAATATCGATATTTTCAATCTATTGTAATCGATTGAAAATATCGATATTTATTATTTAATTGACATAGTCTGTCGTCTGGCAACATTCAGGTTAAGTTTTAATGGCGGAACTGATATCAATTCAATAAAATAAATATTAATTATGTTTTCCAATGTTAGGGTAAAAGAAATCTTGATAAAAAAAACATGAACATGTAAAAATACGACTTAATTTTTGAGAAGTAAATAGTCTTGACACGACACCAAAACTAAGGGGCCCATTGGTGGTCATTCTCCTTTACGAAAGGCCCGATCCCTGCGCCTCATCGCCATACGAACCCCTGTCGTCATCCAAGGAGCTGGAGGACGCCGAAGTTTAACCTGCTTAACAGGAGCGTGTTTGTCGTAGAGAGCAAGGACCGTATGATCAAAAATGCGCAGTTTCTCATCTATAGCAGTCGCCGCTGCCAGGGGTTCCCAACTGAGGTCTGACGCATCCTGACGAAGCATCTCAACGTCCATACGCGCAAAACACCGCATGTGCAGAACTTTTGGGATAGGTTTAGGTGGTTTTAGGATATACGAGAGGAAAATGAGATCATGATGGGAAAATCCAGGAGCGGGACACTGACCATGAGAGGGAACAAGGGAGGGTGCGGATGTAAGGATTAAGTCGAGCCAAGTGTCATCGCCAGAGATATTAAAATGGGTAGGTTGCAGTAAAAGTACATGGAGACTAACTGACTCAATGATGTGAAGGAGTTTACGGGATCGGGGAGTGTGGTGAGCAAGGTCAGTGTTGAAATCGCCCATGATGACGCAATGTGCATACTCTGACCCTACGGATTCAAGCGCCAATTCAAGGTTGGAAAAATAGTCAACGGCGGGTGGACAATAGACAACCCCAAGAAGGGTCTTGACGCCTTTGACGTAGACCTCCAAAAAGAGGTACTCAGCGGACGCATGGTATTGTGAGGGAGACGAGGCAATAATTTTAAAAGGAAAATCGCTACGTAGATAGATAGCCACACCACCCCCTCCCCTTCCAATTCTATCATTGCGGATAAGAGTGAAACCAGGGAGAGAGTAGGTGGTGGAGAGGAGATGAGGTTAGAACCAACTCTCTGAAACCAGAACGGCGTGGACATTGGCGTCAGAAAAGGTGTCCAACAGCTCAGTGAAGTGACTTGGGACACTTTGCGCATTTATATGGCAGACATTAAACAAATGACCTTTCTGTTGGCTGAAGCTCCGACGCACAAAGTCACCAAGTGTGTCAGTCAAAGAGCTAAAACTTGCATTAGCGGATGAGCTAGAGGAATCAATGGCAGAGTAAAACGAATCATCATCAGATAACATAAAATACAAATATAAATAATATAAATATAAAAAATAACTACCAATTAAAAGTTAATTAAACTAAATTAAACTAAAGCTACGACTGCTTTCGTTTAAGGTGCAACACCACTATCTGTGCACCACCCACCAGCAGCACCAGTAAAGTTGTACATGGATCCTTTGGAGCGTGGCCAAAATCAGAACTAAGGTGAATTTTTCTCATTATGGTAATTTTTTTTTTTCACACGCCAAAAGGACACACTGTACAGTATCAGTGACACAAACCAGAAGATCAACTCTCGCAATCCAAAACGCCCAAAATCTCGTCGCAGTCTCATCTCAGCGACAAACAAATGTCAAAAACTTGTCAAAATGTAGAGAAATTAAAAGTATTTTTTGACAGATGGCGACCGAGACCAGACCATGAAATTACGAGAATTGCCCCTCAGAAATAAACATCAATATAAAAAAAGCAAACAGCATCACAAACATTAACACAACATATTATGAACAAGCAACGAACAAAACGAAACATGACAAAGTTACATGAGCAGAAACGGAACGCAATTTATGAAACACAACTAAACGTAGTTCAAGGAAAATTGGAGTTGGACGTCAAAATTTAGGCAAATTCAAGATTGACAGGTGACAGTGACATGACGAAACACAATTATTTTAGTAACACAAACAATTAGACAAATATTACAAACGAAATGTGATTAAAGTAATTTTGAGGTGAAAAAAAAGAAATAGTAAGCAGGTAGATACGTACGATAAACATAAAATTACGTGAATTGACGTCCCAAGCACAAAACTGATAAATTGGAGAACCACAACACTAATACTTATACTTTCCGTGCTCCACTATCAGGCTTGACTCCAGCTCCAGATGATTCCCCGGGCTTCTTAGGGTACTTAGTCAACAAGGGACTTAGTTCCTCTAAAGAACAAATCTTATGCCGTGTTCCATCGGGGGATCTGATGACAATAACCCCATCCTGAGTCCAGCATGCCGGCATCCCGAAGTGCAGGCGCGCTCTGCTGAAAACAGCTTGCCTAGACCGGGTCAAGAACTCCTTGACTGTGACTGTGGAGCCTTTCAGTGCAGACTTTGCCTTCCAAACAGTGGACTTCAGTTCGACATTGGAGAACCTTACTAATATAGGTCTGCTAGTTGCTGGCCCTTTCCTGGATGTTCCAAGTCTGTGACAGACTTTGATGGAGGATGCAGTGATGTCAGACAGTGCCAGTTTGTTCTTCAGAGTGTCCAACACTAGAGTTTTGCAATCCTCATTGTCCGCTTCAGTAAACCCTGTGAAGATGAGAGCCTTCCGACGAGATCTCATCTCCAATCCATCAACCACTCTAGAGCACTCCAAGATCTGCTTCCTGAGAAGTCCCAGCACGCCGAACATGAGCTCTCGAAAAGACCGGAACTCTTCAGCAATCTTAGCAACGGTGTCTTTTGTGGGTCCCGCACATTGGATCTGTGCCTCAAGCTCACCCATCTTCTTAAGGAAGCACTCCTCGAGGTTCTTCTGGGCCGATTGGATATCATCCAGTTGAGATGACATTGTGTAGTGTGTCGAATTTGCAGTAGCTATGAAATACTGGTGAGAAACTGGCAGGTGGTGTAGTGAAAGTGCTTGCGTTACATGGAATGTTTCACCAATGTAAATACTGATTCAATATCACTTTATGCAGCCAATATAGTAATCGAAAGCAAATAAAATACTTAATAAATAATTTTAATTAAAAAGGATTTACGAAGTTGCGTGTTAACTTTTCTACACCTACCCACGAAAAGTTTATTACATAACATAACATACATAATCAGCCTATAATGTTCCCACTGCTGGGACACAGGCCTTCCTCTTGGCGAGAGGGAGTGGGCCGTAATCCACCACGCGGGCCCAGTGCGGGTTGGCAGATGTCACATGTCTTCGAATTTTTGGTTCTAGGACATGCCGGTTTACTCACGATGTTTTCCTTCACCATTTTGAGAGCAGTGGTGATGAAATAATTTACACAAAGTAAAGCGCCTGTCTGGGTTCGAACCTACGACCTACAACTCGTAAGTCGCGGCCGTTACCACTGGGCCACCACTGCTCTCAACGACTGTGAGTGACTTTATTAAATGAATGCAATAGTTTGAGAGTTGAACCGCGCCTGGATATTGAAGCCTTTGTAAATCATAAACAAATTCACTCATTACGGGCCTCTTATCAATAAGAATTTGAGGTGTTAGACAATATTTTACGTTTTGTTTTCTTTCATACGTCGAGGGTCCCTGTAGTGTAGCTGGGGGCTCCGTATCATTGATACGGTAATACAGCGGTATATAGCTACGTCCCTGATCCTAGATATTATGTTCTATATTTACTTTATTCTTTTGATAACATTTGTCATCTGTTCCCACGTATGGGCTTGGTTTTCAGTTTTTCATTGAGTAAGTTACTGTAGTTTTCCTATATTAGGTATAACTACTCACAATATTATGTCTATATGTAATACGATGTCAACATGATACCTACCTACGTCTCAATCGTAACATCTATTGTAATGTATGTTAATAAAAACTGTTTAAAGATAGATCCTACTGATAATTGCATTCTTTGGTATTGCACAATTTCTATTTTTATCACGTTTTTTATCAGATGTCTTACTTTTTATATGTTTTCACTGCAAACTACCTAATTATATCAGATAATAAATTGGTTACGAAGAATTGAAATAGTTTCCAATTTTTCATTATGTGATTCTTGAAACTTTAAATAGATTCCTTTCCTAATAAACACATACATTTCTCGTCCAAAAAAGCAAAGAAAAAATCCACAAAATAGACCCAATTTTAACACAAATAGAGTCGATTTTTAGTTAAAAAGCGAATCAATCAGTGAGAGAGTTGATTGATTGGGTGGACGTGTAGCTAATTATAAGATTTGTGCGGCGATGGGACCGGGACGATCGACACTACGCTGTAATTGATTTTACTGGACCAGCCACTAAGTTATTTGACGATGGTTCTAAAAGTTTTTGAGAGCCTGGTGGAAAAAAATTGTATGACTTTTGAACGGTTTGTCTGTTGAAGATAACAATTTTGCACATTGCGATTGAAGATACTTGTCTTAAACAGGACTCAAAACCTGTGTGCCTGAGTTTAGCCATAACATGCACAAAATATCCATTGCTGTAGTTAAAACCTCACCAAGAGGGCTCTTTTTCCATTTAATATCTGGTTATTAATGTTTTTATAAACGGAATTTGCTGGACTAAATTTACTAACTAATACTATACGAAATGACAGTTGTTTTTTGTGCCGATTCAAAGCGCTCGAGGTTCTCAGGAACTAAAATTCAAATAAATAAAGTTGTGAATGTTCCATGTTGATAATGTGTCGATAATTTTCTTCAGACAGTGAGTCATTTTAAATTTACTTTTTTAAATATAAAATTAATGTCGTCACAAATTTCTGCAATTTGATTAGCTAAAACAAATTAGCAAATACTAGTTTCTAATTTCAAAAGGTCAATATTGTAACTATTGTTTAGTTGTTTCCGAAGTAAACACCTAACATCGGAATAAAACTTGGCATCTACAATGCACTGCATTTTTACATTAGCATTTTTAATAAAACTTGCCATCTACAATGCACTGCATTTTTACTTTAATTCATTAATACCTTCTTAATTTCAGATTTCCCACCGACCCAACTAAGCAGTTATGGCTAAAGCCATATAGTAGTTTTTAGGCAAAACTTTAAGCCTATCCTCATATTTAAAGCTGACTGATCTGACCTCATGCGCTATACCTATTTTTACTAGGACACTATCCACTAGTTTTTAGCTTTCAGTTAAGCTTTGCAGCAATTATTCTATTACTTAAAAATGAAGCATAAAAATAACTGGGAGTGATTTAATTTTATTCTCTGATAATAAATTACTCTCAGTGGTTATAACGATCGATAAAGTTCATAAAAGTATTTTTTTTTATCGAAGGATAAGTTCAAGTTCAAGTTATTTAAAGTTCAAAGATATGTTGTGCTACTAGACGACGTAGGATGTAAGAGCGAGCGAAGGGCACCCCGAGGTTAGGGTTGGTTAGGTTCCTTATGTCCCATCTCTAATATTAGTTCCAAGGACCCTTCCGTTGCTATCGGCGCCAAAATGGCGAAAATCAAATGTCTTCATTTTGTCATCGATCGTATGAAGTCCAGCGTACTCGTATAATACAGGTCAGTGTATTTGATAGATCAATTATTTTTTTTAAATATTGATCCAAATTGTTGCATATTGTACAATCATGCACTGAATGCACTGATCCCCGCCAGCGTACAATGTCCTTGATGTTGAGCTTCGCATGATAGGTTGACCACATGGACTGGTATTCGAATTTCTTTAAATCTAATACGTATTACTTTTAATTTCCGGTCCCCTGCTCTCTCAGCCAACCTTTCCCTTTTTTCTCTGGAGTAGCACGCTATTTTATTTATCCCCTCCTTCCTTCTTCCTTCTTTCTTCTTTTCTTTGCCGTTTTCCCGGATACCGGATCATCTAACAGGCTTGCGAGTCTAAGGTGTTGGATTCATTAACCCAGCTGCAGAGTATTCCTGTACTTCGAGTCCAGCACGACTTTGTTCCACGTCGCGTCGTGGCTGTCAAATCCCCAGCGATTCTGTTGAAGGCTGCTGAACTTTGAGGCCACCTTCGCCTGTGTCCAGGAAACTACAATTTTAGATTGTATTCCTTTTAAAACCTGTGCAAAGTAGTGGTAACGATCCTATAAGCCGATTGCAAACGATTCGCTGGTTCGTGAAATTCGTTATAAAATTTTATCCTAGAAGATACTCTGAAATTCTCATTCTGATTTTATTGATTACTCTACTAATTTCTCGTATTCCTATTATTTTATAGCTGCAATATTGTCTTGTAACTAGTACCCGTTTTGTATTTAGTTTTTTTGTTTATATTTTAAAAATAAAATTTTGTTTACGTTTTTATTCAATGCAGCGAAGTGATTTTTAATTTTTTTTCGCTACACTATGTAATGTTAAAATTCTTACAGATAGATACAAACAATCTTGAAAAGAAATATACGACCACAAAATACAAGAATGTAAATACAGTTCAAAGCATTTAAAGTTCAAAGAGACTAAAAGTTCAATGTGAGGTTAAGGAAAATAAGCATAATATCTACTTATTGAAGATTTTTTTTTATTTAACATATTACGTCATTCTTTTCAAACAGATCACACTGCGGTTTTTATATATATTTTTTGTGTTCCTATTTCAGTAGCTTTTTGCTACTATTAGTTATAGATCGATACATCAGTTCCTTTATTTCCTTGGTCCAATCTAGCACAAAAAAGTTCTTTCATCATCTTCCCTTTATTTTCGGGTTGAACAAAGTTTCAGTTGATGTATTCTAGTGCTGAGTGTGTACATAGTGTGAACAAAAAAGATGTGAGCATAACATCACATCGAAAATGATAATAGAAATGAGCAAATTTATGATGAAAGCTGTGTTAAAATCTGTGAATATCAAGACGAGGAATGGTAAATTCTACGAGTAGAATGACGAACAGACGAAAATAAGGGCTGTAAAAAGTCACAAATTGAAATTTAACATTTCTTAAATAAATGCTACGAACTTAATGATTATTATGCTCCAGAAAATATAGAATCAATAGGACACCTTGCAAAGATAAAATAGTAAAAACCCATTTTCGAATGGACGATAAAGACGATGAATCAGCCTAAATCAATTTACCCTTTGATACAAGTGAACTTTTCAGACAAGACGAACAAAAATAAACAGCTGTCAACCAACTTTAAATTCAAGTCGCATGTGGTTCGGTTGCAAGTTTAATCTTTGGCAATAGACAAAATGACCATTAGAGTGGACAAAAGGTATGTTGATTTGTATCAAGGTGCTGTAATACTTAACCGGATTGACACAGCGAACAAATATTTGTGTAACCTTGATATATCAGGCTGCTTTAAAGTGGAACAAAACAAGTGTTTTATTGTCGTGGAATTAGATGATTTTCATTTGTCTTGCGTAGCAATATGTTCTTTACTACTTTCTATTTTTGATATATTTTCCTTATTTGCTTGATACCGTATTTCTAGGTGAGTGTATGCTTGGTACTATCTATTTTTGTAATTATATCATTTACTTTAATTCACATTAGTAGTCTCTTAAAATCTCAATCCTAGCAATCACTTTAACTAATGATGGGATTTTAGCTGTTTCTGTGAAATAGTTTAACTCCAAAATCTACGTAAACTACATACATTAGGACAATATCAGTACTTATTACTTTTGACGTCACTACCACCTACGATCTCGCGACAGCTAAACGGCAGATTATGGCAATATCCCAAGATATCATTGTACTGGTATGTGGGAGAGTCGCATACTCAGCAAAACGTTTACTGCCTGATATTATCTAAATGGATCCAACATTTCTATTACTTCTTTAATATTCATGCTTTATGCACACGTTTCGAGTTTCTGGTTTAAAACGTTTTCTGCAATGTTCAATTTTTATATTGAGAGTACCTACTTGGTATGTTGATTTCGTTATTGAAAACTGCTGGACCGATCACAGTTCAGTTTTACTATTGTGTAGTTATTGATTTGACGCTCGATGTCTTGAATATGAAGGGCACAAACCCATTGTGTTTCGTTGAAAAAGTATGTTCAAAACAACCTGATTATGTCTGTCATAAATAATAAGTTTCATTCTACCGCCATTGATTGTGGTTTTGCAACCAAATGTCACCACTATTGTATATCTATCACCCGTGTGTAGCTGCTTAAATGTCTTTTATGAGACCCACGCGGACACTTCCCGTGTCCCGATCTTTTCCAAGGTTAATAAACTAATCATGACTTTGGCTTTGCAGCCTTCATAGGCCTTCAAAGTATCCACCTCCAACCCCTAACCAAGCTCAACTTTTAGAACCATAGGTCCGTCACTTCAGAAAACATCAAGCCATGGTCATCACGGTGACAATGTGGCGATTTCAACATGGGCCACTGTTCTGTGACTCATTTCACCACGCCCGTCACCACACAATGGTCCACTGTCAAACCATCTCGATTCTCGATCCTGATTGATTTTTTTATCGAGTTTTTTAGCATCGCAGTGTAAATTGAAATCGATTCTAGCCCTTCGATGTAAAATTGATGATGGCTTTTGAAAAAAAGTCTGATGTGTTAACAGTTTTTTTGTTTGATGTAATTGGTGTAGTTTTGTGGTGGCGAAATTTTGGGGCCTTAAACCGTTAATGATTAAGAATGAAAAAAAGGGTTTTTGGTAACAAAAATCTGATCACAGGTGTTCGTTTCACTTCGTACAAGCGAGTAATAATCGTTCTTTAGGCAAATAATGAATTACTTTACTTCCTCTATTCATTCTGGCAAAGGTTGTAACAATAATTTATTTCGTTCCAGTCCATTTCATTCGTGGAATCCAAAAAATTACACAAAACAATCAAAAGAAAATATTGAATTGGAATTGTTTGCATTTAAAGTAAGTTTTTCATCAGAGCGAACGAAGCCACAACAATAATAAAAACTTTGAATTCATTCGACCGGATAACATTGCCGGTGAAAATTATTATACGAATGAATTTTTTGCCTATCTTCGCGTTTAATTGAAGTCGGCACCCACATATTTTTAGAAAAATTAAACAGATGACTGATTTAATGGCACGGCCGTCATCGGTGCCTTGATTTGATGCGCAGTTGTCATCATCATCATCGGCCTACCACATTCCCATAGCGTTTGAAATGAAATTATAATTTGTTCTGTAAAGGTTTGTGCTGACACCCCATTGACCGTTTCATAAGCTCCCAACGCGGCGTGAACGCGCCATAATCTAATTTCAATTTGATCCACAACTTATTAGTGCCAGCATTGGACGATTCGATATACCGAGTGAAATTTAAGATCGGTATTGTCGCCGATTGTCGATGGAGCAACGGCCTCCGAAATAAGTCGAGTTTAATTGAATTCCGTACCGATGTTTTTGTCAGAAATGAAGATTCGATAATTCTTGTTGCTTCTCTTTTCCAATGTGACACCTGTTTAGAATGAACAACGGTAAAAAGTCTTCGCTTTACTGTTTTCAGTAGCTTTTTTTACCACAATGGCTGGAATTAAATGAATTTAAACGGTATTACAAGTAATCTAAAGTGAAACAGACATCTGATAGATAATTTGTAAAAAAAAACAAAAATAGTTTTGATTGAGACATAGAAAATTAACTTTATACTTGGTACGGTTCTTTATTCTTAGGGCAGTTAATCAAATCAAGAAAATTTTATTAGCTTTGATGAAAACTTAGTAAGATAACACATTATCTAGGTCTCAGCTTATAAAAAATTGTTTAAATAAAAACGGAGTAAACTTTTGTCGCAACATAAATCTACTTTTCTACATGAAAGATTTTCATATAGTAAAAACGTTCTTAAAGAAATAAAAATCCTGTAATTGAGAACACGAATCTCATCCTCAACAATGACTTTCAGTCTATGAAGGCTACATTATTTAAGTTTGAAATATATTCAACTGACCATCAGGGTTATTCGTTCCATGCTGGCTTCCCTCTTCACTCCCAGAAGCTGGACTGTTCAATCCGGCTTGACCTGGTCTTCCAGTAAGGGACAACCCTAGCTGTTCCGCTATTTCTGCATGATCAGCCTGGTGCACGTAGTCAAATATACTGCTACCCGTCATCTCTACCTGTGGGTGAAAATTATGGAGTTAGGTCTGAGTTTCATAAATTTTACAGAAATTAAAATTTGGAACAAAAGTTCCGTTGGTTAGACTGGAAATAGACCCCCAACATAGTTCGGAATATATACAAGGTTTATAGGAATACAAAAATTGTACAAGTGTTTTCGTTGTCAAAAGAAACGAAAATGCAGAACATACAAAACATGTTTATGCAAAAGCACATTATATAACAAATTGTTATTACAGGGAAGATAATAAAACAAAGCTTCCAAAAAGTTATTAAAACTTTTATGAAGCAGATTTTCATTCAACCACAGCTTAATGTATACAAAATTATTAGCCAAAAAAACCAGTCTTCCAAGCCCAAGGAAGAAAGCTGAATGGTGGCCTGTCACGTACATAGTATCGTTATGAATGAAAGAGTTATCTCGCATCGCATAGCAGGTGACTTTCATAGAAATGGCTAACGAGACGGTGTTTACATGACGATTGATGACAATGATGGTGAACGGGACGTAGATGTGGTTATCTTAGGGGAAGATGCTGCTGACGTGTGTGATGACAAAAGGTTGTAAAGTTGTTGATAAGGTCTGTCTTATCGTTTGAGTTTATTGCCTTGAGGGAAGATGTCTGGGCTTCTGTTGGCTTGTGTTAAAGAGATAGTGTAGAAGGAAGCGGAGTGTGTAAGGATTGTTTTGATGACTAAGATATGGAAAATTAAGCAAGGACAATAAACAAAACAAAAATTCAAGTAAAAAAATCAGTTGTGCATAGTAAAATTGTAAACTAAAAGCGTGATCATAACTAAGTAGTGATTGAAGACGAAGAAGAAAAAAACAGCTTCTGAAGTATTGCCAAAATAACCACATTATACAAAAATCAAACTCCTAAACACAAACCATAACAAAACCCTAAAAAACAATAAAAAATCCATCCAAAATCCAAACGGTGCCAACAGAACAGAACTTTCACGATGACCCTTTCACGGGTTATTCAAATGCATCTTTAAATAAATTTATCAAATATAATTGTGAGACCGTATTACACATTCAGGAGGCGTGTATCCGCAGTCAGGGCTTGCATGTAAATGGTCCAAGACAATGGTGACGTTATGGTGGTCGGTTCTTGGAATGATGGTAAGGATTTTATGGTATTTACCGATTCGCCGATTGATGGGACACACATTTTTCGTCGTTTGAATTTTATGGTGGAAAATTTTGTTGAGAGATGGGAAGCATGATTGTGTTAAGTTTATGGAAATTAAGTGTAAATTTTTGATAGCTTTGAATACTGACTTTATCAGGCTTGTAGGTGATTTTAAAGACAGGATAGGTATAATACAACGTAGTTGTTGATATCTCTAGAAATCACAACAAATGTATGACAGATAGTGAACTTTACTTTAGACAAGTCAATTTAAAGTTTGGCGATGAAGATAATTATAGCTAAAGTAGACATGAGAAAGTAAGATGCATGAATATTGATCAACAATATTTTCAGTAGGTACTCATAAGTTTCATCTGCATTCAGGTCCACGAAATCAATTTACCAAAACCGTAAAACGTAAATGATTTCCTAATAAAAAGGAAAATGAACAAAAAAACTGCTTATAAAAGGAAAATATGATTTCCCATTGATCAGACTGTGAACGCAAAAGAGAAAAAGACAGAATTTAATATAGCCGAAACGTCTAACACGGGCTTTACTTATAAGAAAGTTGTATCTACTCTTATTTACCAGGAAGTTTATGTATTTTATGTCACACACACACGCGTAGATGTACGTACACGTGTATGTGAAGTGTTTCGACGTTTTTTCGGCTATGTGTGCGTGTGTTCGGGGGTGTGTGTGTTCAGGCATTAGAATGAAGAGCACGCGCGCGCCTTGCCCGCGACGTGACCGGCATATCGTATCGTCCCTTTCCCCCCATCTGCCCTCTCGCTCGCACCACCCCCTGCAGCCATTTTGGAAACGAATTTCCCAGTTTTCGGCTCTTTTCGTAGCGCCTTTTAATTTTGTAATGTTATTTAATTTTGCTTATGTTTTTGTTTCTGAGTCAGTTTTTGCGTATTTGTTATTTTCTGCTTTAGTTTAGTATGAGCGTGCTTTTTAAACATCTCATTATTTTGAGGGTAACAAAATTTTTTTCTCATAACGCGTCGTCGGGATCGACTTTTATCTTTATCTGAGAATAATCGCGACTATTATTATTGCGACTTTTTATAATACAAATCTGAAATGGATCTTGAATGGATCTTTAAAAAAGGTTTTCACTTCCAATATTTTTATTAAAACGAAAGCTTTATTGCGAAATTCTATTACATCAAAGAAGATAGTCGTAACTGTAATGGATTTTCGCAGTACATAGAAAACAAAACCGAAACGAAAACCAAAGAATTTGCAAAATAGTACGGTCAGACAAAAGAACTTTAACCGATTAAACTAGAACCATATAATATCCCTTTCACGGAAAAAAGTTTTTAAGAAACTTAACCCTTTAGAGATGGTCCGAAAATAGATAATCATGTATAAAAACCTGGCCACGTATTAGACATAACGTGACACGTGTATATTTATCTACCATCTAGTACAGTAACGTCTTTCTAGCGGCGCCGAATATCAACTGATTAAATCGTACTGAGTGTATGTGTGCACGTGTGAATGAGTTTGTTTGTGTGTTTGTACACACAAGGTGTGCTGTGTGCTTTGCCTAAGAGGTGGGTAGAATATCAAGAAGGCTTAAGGTATGTTGAAGCGGTGAAGTCTATGAAGTGTGCAAGAAATTTTTGAAACTAAGGTTTTATAAATTTTCGGGGGATTATGAATTTGTTAGTCATGGAATATGCTTGCCTAATTTTAGGTCAATTCCATGTACATTTTCCTTGCCTTTTATCAATGCCATTTAAACAAAAATTCTTAACATCTTCCCTGGGTCATAGTTTTTTTTTTTTTGTTTTTCTTGATTATGTACAATACAGGGGTTTTCCTTACATCCCGTATTTATTGTATCTTAGTGAGTTAGAATCCTTGAATTGCATGGACTGTATTTGTTGATGCCCTCGTCATTCTTGATGAGTTTGTATTATAAAGTGTGACCCATTTATAGTGGTTCAAAGACTTTGTGTCTAGGACATCCATAGATTTATCTAAACGCAACATAAGTTCCGCGAAAATCAGTAGTCTAGAAGTTGTGATTTAAAAATAATATTTTCTTAAAATCGCTATCTTAGTCATGTAAACCTCTCCAGATTTAATGTTATTGCGCTGAATCTTATAAATTTGGTAGCATATGTAGTGCATGTAGCTTTCATAAAAAAGCTAAAGTGGCAATCGTAATGGAAGAAGTAAGAACTAAAGTAGAAGCAACAAAATGAGAAGATGGTAATGATAAACTTACTTGTGATAATCCTAAATATATAGAAACAGTTTCAGATATGTACAGGAACCTGCCGTCTGCCGCCACTGATAACGCGAACCCATCCAAGGACTGTAAACAAAAGAAAACGGAAATTAATACAATTTATCAATATTCATAGCTCTATTGACAAGCGTGGTGACGAATGCTCGAATGCTCGTGCCTTCTCTATATGAGAAGAAACTTTTGCCCTGCAGGATCAGGTTGGTATTATTATTATCATAGCTCTTGTGACAAAGAATTAGGTAACCGATCTACAAAGGGTAATCAAAATTGTGTCGGACTGGAAAAAGAACCGGTCAAGTGCGAGATGAACTCGCGTGGAGAAGGTTCCGTACGATGAATATTTTATCTACCATGTTTTTTAAATCTGACCCAAATTTGACTAAACCAAAACTTACATTCCAACTGAAAATGTATGTTTGTTCACACAATATTGAGAGATTTACCATGTTGTTTTAAGACAACAGACTTCTTGTAGGTTTTCCTGTAATCTGTAGGTATAGAACTATTTTCTGTATTTTTTTTAATGTCAATTTTGGTGGTCAATTTTCGTCTATTTTCTTAAATAACTATAAGTAATACAATTTACTTTAAACTTATAAAAAAAAATATTTGAGATCCTCACAGTAAGTTCTTTCATGATATGTCACACGGTACAAATTGCGAAACTTCTTTTTAATTTTCTATTTGCCCCTCAAAAATGACCCTCAAAATTCATTTAAGTATTTACGTTACACGTCTGTGTTTGGGTCACAGAGATTCATATGTGTATCAAATTTAAACCTAATCGGTGCATTAGATTCGGAGCATATTGGCTGTGACAGTCGGACGGACAGACTGACACACGAGTGATCCTATAAGGGTTCCATTGTTTCCTTTTGAAGTACGGAACCCTAAAAATGGTGAAAATAATCAGCAGTTTAAAAAAGAAAGAAACAAAAAGTATTTATTGCGACTTGTACAGGAAGATCACAAATAAACTAAACACAGTCATAAATAAAAAACCAAATCTTATACAGGGTGAATTTTTCAAGTGGGCGTGGGTGGCCAAATCCGAAACTATGAGGAATAGTGAAAAGTACTCAAGGTGTCGCGGGCTCGATTTACACACCACTCGATAGTGTCCCTAATAAGGATCAAATTCTGGGAAGTACCTAATGACATACGGCAAACTTAAGGTAAATGTTGGATTTTAATAATCAACGGGTTCGATTCCTGGCTAGAAATATTGATTTTTGAAAAATCCAATGATGCAGTTTTAATTTTCATCAAAATCGAGTCTGCGACTCCATTTCGCTATTCCTCATAGTTTAGGATTTGGCCTGTATACAAAAAAAAGTAACAAGAAGAAAAATGAAACAAAAAGTACTATACAATAACATAAATGTACGGATCAACTGTTTTCTGGCGATTGCAGGGTTGGACTCACAAGTTGCTTATAATGATGACCCTTTTTCAGGACCAACACCATTTTAGCTAATAGGACCTTGTATACCTACAGGATGTAAGTATGGGACATCGAAATGCAAACTGTTACAATAAATGATTTTTGACATATCAGCGTTGAAATCTTTCGTCGCTTCGCACGCTGAGGGTTCTAGATATCATGAATTCATGCTAAAGTTTGCGTGCCGAATTCCCTTACCTACACCGTGTAGGTATGTTGAACTTAGTATGGAGGTGAGGAAATAAAAGACAATTTTAAAACTAAATCTATCATATGGCGGAAATTTACTTATTAGAATATCAATCTAGTTCTTCTACAAAGATAATAAAACGCTAAATTGAAAATTGCGCAAATGATACATAAATCATCATCATCATCTGCCTAGCCCTTTCCTAACTATGTTGAGGTCGGCTTCCAGTCTAACAGGATGCAGCTGAATACCAGTATTTTATATGGAGCGACTGCCTATCGGACCTCAAAATGATACATAAATATAATTAGTTTAATCCATTGTTTACGCAAGTTCTGAAATCGATACTACAGAATAACTTGACGTTGACAGGTAAGCTATCGAACATGTCAATATACAATAACTGTCATTTAGGCAATAGGTATTTCAATTGACAGCTGTAGTATCGAAATATTCGTTAATTTCAACAAATAATGTGTAATGTATTGAAAAATCACGCTTCATTATTATAGCTAAACAATAGTTTTGTATTAAAAATGGTCACGGTTTGTGCGCAGGCGCAGGCGTGAAACAACTTGACAAGTACGGTCAGCAGATAAATACAATATAGCGCAAATATAATAATTTTATCGATTCATGTGGTGAAACTTGTAGTAAGCCTATTGAAAATTTTAGAACACTAGATATTTTCTCCTAAATATAATACGTCTATATGGAGTGTGTCAACTGTCAAATGACTTGGAAAAGACGCATTTTATCTATACAAATAAATAAAATTGAAGTGTCTGTTTGCAATGTCAAAATAACAGATTTTTACGAAATGCATATGAAAGTTTATACGGTACTTATAACAAAAAAACAATTAAAAAAAAATGTTTGTCTGTCTCTTTGTTCCGGTTAACCTCCGAAAGGTCTGGACCGATATTGACGGGACTTCCACAGAACGATAGCGGAAGGCCAATTCTGCAAATTTAAAACGTTCAAAATCTAGTCGCAGTCTCATCTCGGCGACAAACAAATGTCAAAAACTTGTCAGAATCCACATTCTTATTTTTGACAGATTGAGACTGAGATCAGACTGTGAACGTTCGTAAAATTACGAGAATGGCCCCTCTGATGTTATACCAAAGGTGTAATTTAAACTACTTTCATTTTAGAACAAGAAAGGTTTCACGCAATGAAATTAAAACCCATGAAATCCAATTTGTTTTCCGACATGCACGCGAACGAAGTCGCGGGCACAGCTAGTTAATAATTATTTTGAACCAAGAATAACAACTACCATTGGACTAGAGAAAGACTCATTTAACCGACATATCCACAATTAAATTAAGTTACGATGCATGCGGAAAAAGAAACATTTAGAACCAAAGACGTATATTGCCAATCACTTGGATTTTTCACGCTAAGCCCACGTCGAAAAAAAAAAGATAAAATGAACCAGTAACAGTACGGAACCTAAAAAAAATCTATCACAGACAATCAGACATTACCAGATTGAGCCCATAAGTGTTCTATTTACACCTTCGACATGCCAGATTAAAGAATAAATTGATCTCAATTTTTTGCACACCATACCTTCAAAAGTAATAGTTCCACATCAATTTTGTGACGGTCGGCAAAAAAAGTAAACAAACAGAAGTTTTGTTGATGAAAAAACTCCACGAGCCAAAATGAATGAACGAATCAACTTGATTATAGTTATACTAGAAGTGAGTTTATTCATAATAATTATCATCAATGATGCTGAGTATTTCTCTCCCAATGATAATAGCAAAGAAAAGTCAAAGAACAACATAATTATACATTATGATTCGGCAACTACTGATTTATCAATTAGGTATGTGTTATTTCAAAAATTGGTCACACTATTGAGAAGAAACTAGTTTAACGTTTGTAATAAAATTTCTTCATGTAGTAATCAAATGAAAAAGTCTGAAAAACAATAGAAAGAATTTCAAGCCGCTGAAAGTAGGTAATATACAGGGTTATTGGTAATGCCGGGTCAGCGGGATTGTCCGAAAGGGTTACCGCTGGCCCGGAACATAAAGGGCTAAGGAAGGAACACGGGTGGGTTTTAGTCAGTAAGAGTCTGACACTCCCTTCCGCTCCACCCAGAGCGGGAGGAGTCATTTGATGATTTCCCATCCTCAAAAAAAAAAAAAAAAGGGTTATTGGTAAAACATTTACAACCTCTTAAGAGGTCATTGTACTCATCATTATGAACAACTTTTACTATGGGACCAAACCTGAAATCGCGAAAGAAAAATCAGCTGTTCCCTACATTTATGTTCGTATAACTCGTCAAAATGTAGGGAACAGCTGATTGTTTTTCGCTATTTCAGGTTTGGTCCCATAGTAAAAGTTGTTCGTAATGATGAGTACAATGACCTCTTAAGAGGTTGTTAATGTTTTTCCAATAACCCTGTATATGCCATAATTTAATTGGGCATCTTCCCTGCAACGCCAATTGATGATACTAGCTCTAATAAAAAGAAAGAAAAAAAAAACAAAGAAAGAAAGAAAATACGTTTATTGGCGGCAAACATGACGCATAAAAATAAAGACACAAACAAATAAAAAAAGTAATTTAAAAAATAAAAAAACCCGACTGCGAAACTGAAAAGCTACAAACAAGCCCATTTTAAATTAAATAAAAGTTGGAAGCAGGCGGGACCCATTTGAATTTGAAAATATATTAAAAATGGTATGGGTCCCGCCTGCTTCCAACTTTTATTTAATTTAAAATGGGCTTGTTTGTAGCTTTTCAGTTTCGCAGTCGGGTTTTTTTATTTTTTAAATTACTTTTTTTATTTCCAGCTTTTTAGTTTAAAAGAAAGATTTCGCAAACGATTTAGTTCTTGGTACGTGTTTTTTACGATTTGTCACTTCGAATTACTTTTAACCATATAAGTTTTAACCATATAATATTTTTGTAATCACCTTTTAAAACCCTTTATTTTGATACCCCACTCGATAGGTTTTGAGATTTTTTTTTTTAATACATTTTGCGCCAAAAATCGGCCATTTTAATTTTTTTTTCAATTTTGATATACCCAGTGTCACTCTCACAATTAAGACGAATCTAACGGCACCTCTCAAGCTGAAATCGATCAAGCCGTTTAGGCTACAGAGCGTGCCAAAGAAATATACATACATACATACATACATACATACATACATACATACACTCGAAAAACATAACCCTCCTTCTGACGCAGTCGGGTAAAAATAAAACAAAATAACAATTTGGGAGAAAGTATGCGTCACATCTACGCAAAACGGCCATCGCTCAGCATAATGCTAAGACCCTATACGAGACAGAGCCCCAGCGCTGGTTTTCAGCGACAGCCGAAAACCAGCGCTGGAAAAACTCAACTAAAAATGTCTCTTCCAGCATCTTTATATCTAAACTCAATCCAAGATTATAATGAGATGCACGGTTGACAAAATACATCGTGATGGATAACTTTTTATTATAAATCCGCATCTAAACGGCACTGGGCAGTAAAAAGAGTGGATTATAAACTTAATAGACCATTGTGCGTTCCAAGCTTTATTTAAAAAGTATTCGGACGTGGTCCTTGTTATTTTAAAGGTGCCTCTCAAATTATTATTTTTTGTTGGTAAACTATTTTCAAGTTTTTGATAGGTTTAAATTAAGGGCTTGGAGAAAGTAAAAAGTTAAGATACGTACTTTTTGTTGATCGAAGTTTCAAAGTAAGTGTACAAAAAAATACGACAACGAATTGCTACTTAATCCATGTCCAATCAAATGAAAAATATAGGGCCAGTTGCATTAATGTCTTCTACTCCTAACGAGCTACACCAAAAAAGCTTCAGACATTAATATACATAGACATTGGAAAGGTAAACAAGAGTATCAGTGCAACGAGATAACAAAAAGGTCCAGGCTAAAAAATAACATGCACAACAAATGCTGCATAAAAAGTCGTATAATGGCATAATTAAGCCTCCGAATCAAGCACAGAAGTGGTAAAAGTACAGATGTAAATTTAGACATCAATCCATCAACCAAATTCTTAAAAGCCAATCTACAAACCTATTGACCTCAAGCTCTCGTCAACGAACATTACACTGACAACCACGAAATTGATTCAATACGAGCTATGAAACAAATTCAAAGTTTTGCAACAAAACATGTTAGAAACCTACGTTCCTTCATGCCCGTCCTTAATTTTTTTCATAAAAACGTACAAACAGTCCCGCAAAACAGTTGATTTTCTACATAATGTGGAAAAAAAACAGACAAGGCATCACGTACAATGCTATTTTACAGCTGGGAGTAGAAACCGCAATGCCCACAATATTATAATGACGCAGAATCGATTGCAAAATGATAATTTACGTGATAGAATAGGTAGAATTGAATTTGTAGGGTTCAATGCGAAAGGAGCGAACCGAAATTATAAGGCTTCAGGTCTGGCAAAACTTAAATATACTGCTGCCCTTGGAAACAATGAAACCTAAATTACAAAAGAAATAGTCCTCCAGACCGAATTTCGGCCATGGCAGTCAATCTTAGCGGAGACTGGCCATCTACGCGGGAGATATTATAGTGCACGAGTGTGTGCGCAGACACAGGTGCACTCACTCTTCCCATAGTACACATACACACTCTCTTTGCTGTGGTATACTCTTCTTTCCCTCATAGTCCGATGGAACGCCAATCCGACATGATCGGAGAGAGATCAGGCGCAGGACCAACGGCTTATTATGCTTTGAGAGACACGGGTGTGTACACCACCAACTTCCAAACTTCGGCTTTTACTGAGACCCAACCCGACGTACTAATGGAAGAGTGAAAATATATTCTTAGCAACAACATCTTTTAAGCTATCTACTTTGTTAAAACATTTCTTTGCCACAAATATAACGCTCAAACTGTCATCAATTGTGAATAATACTTTAATATTGTATACGGAACGTGCTATATTGTCATCAATTCGTTCTTGACCAAGTTTTTTTGCCTAACCCTCTCGCGCTTGCGACAAAGTATATGTTCAATTAATTCTGTTATGAAATTTCGTGAAATCTGTGAAATATTAAATTGAGTTTTTTTTTTCAAATTCGCTTGTCTCGTGTGTCGCAGTGTCTATTGTATATTTCCATTGTATGTTTTGTTAGTAAAAAAGCGTTAAGTCGGCCAAGATATTGCTCAATGGAAAGCCAAGTTTGAATATGTTGAGACGCATTCAAGTTTTTTTACAATTTGACGAAAGAATATTATAGATTCGTCAACTCTTTTATCAATTCAAGTGATATGTTTATGTAAGCTGATTCTAAAGCAAGGCCGTGATGACTAATTTTGTTGTATTGTTAACAGTTGTCGAACATTGATTCTTATAGTGAGCTTTGTTCGTCATTGTTATCAACATCATTAACGTTGATAATTGGCAGTCGATATGTTTGTATTCTTTGTTGTTTTAGTCTAAGTAAAAGTTCTACTACTGAATCTTCTTTAGACTTCATAACATTAAGGATTTAAAATTCTAAATCATTAGCTTTATCTCTCTCATTAGAGTTTTCATAATGATAGGTAACTGGATCATTTTCATTTTCATAAACATTGCTAATGACTTCAGTTTTGATAGCCATTGTGATAATTAACAAACCCTTAAAATCAAAATAATTTAATTCCTATAAGCCTACAGGGGCACTTATGAAACGTCAGAAACTAGGTGAAAGGTTCCAATTGGTAATTTCCTATGGAGAAGAAGCAGGCTTCTAGCAAGCTATTGCATTTAGTAGCTTGCTTAAATATGTATAACGACAAATTAACGAACCTTAGAATTACAGATAGATATTATATAAATTCATTCGGAACCTCAGAAATACTAGGTTAAATTGGCCTTTAAAGCATTGGAATTATGGAAATTCAATTTGAAACCAAGACCACAGAAATGTTGGAGGTACAAAACCGTCCTTGTTACAGCCTAAAGTATTTACTACGTTTACGTCTCAAGATAAGCGAGTGATAGGCAGTTCCGCTACCTTAGATAACAGTACATGTATATATTTGTGCTTACCTGTAATATATGTGTTCCTTGGTGCTGTTCGAACAATTCCATAGCCAGCCCTATCGCCGTCCTTCTGTTCTGTGTACCTGCAACAATTAGGAAAAATGTTAAAGTATGTTTGTGGTTTATATATTTTCTTTATGCTTCTGGGTCCGTGTCATTACTTTCAGAAGACTAATCATTTTGTAGCCCTAATTTCTATTGTTCGCTATGTGGGCGATTGTTGACTCCATGCCATAGAATTCCTTCAAGGAAGAAAGAAGCAAGATTACGTATTTCCAAATTTGCTTTGATATCGGTTTTGTTAAGTTGGAGACTATGGAGTTTATTTATAAAAGATGCTTAAAGTTATAAGCGACTGTTTAACCATACATTTTTGACGTTTTAACGTCTTTTATCTTTAAGCGACGTTTTTAAAGAAACCCCTAAAAGTTAAAATAGTTTCAATTTAATGATAATTTGATTAATGGTCTCAACCATTGGAACCTATGGTCCTAACCTAAATGAATTTATCCTAATAAATTCATTTTCTTTGGTAAGACAAGAATATCTCTAAACAATTCCATAAATTGGTTTTGATTCCACTGCAACCATAAAAATATAATAGTCAGTGTATCTGAATAAAAAACAATAGTCAAACCGCCTATTGTTTACCTGACATGAGGTCATGAGGTGCTACTGCTGTCGGTCATGACAACGCACGTTTTAGCTCTTTTTATGAACCAATTAATACTCGAAATAGAGTAGCTGTTTTTATCAGTGCTCTGACTTAAATCTGGATCAGCTGAAAATAAACTTTGATTAACTGATCTTTCTACAAGTGCCCTTAAAAATTTAGTTGAATGTATGTCATTGACAGCTATCGCCCAGTCATCTGTCCCGAAAATATCAACTCCGATTAGATACTTCTATAAATAACGCAGAAAGTCCTGTCAATATAAAATTATATTTAACATCTTTTCGTCGACTGAATCTAGATCATTGTTGAAACATCAACTATAACTATAATATTTAGTACTTCTTCTTCTTCGACTTGTCGATGGCACAACAGTGTATTCAATTTAGTACCTACTCATAAAGCTCTCTAGCTCTTAACCATCAGTAAGATAGACAAAGCCAGTAAGCCACAAAGCTACAGCTTCTTTGACAGAACAAATATTTTTTTAAGTAGGTATTCCTATGTTGGTCTTAGTTACTCATATTTACGTCTGACCCATCATACTCAAAACTAAACTATATAGTATAGCTAGAGCTCAGTAGAAACTTTCATCGCACAACAATTCCGTAGCTACTGTTGATCCTTGTGAAGAAATAAATCATATTCTAGTTTTTGCTGGCTACTCATATTTCTAAAGCAGCTAAACCACCATAATTTCTTCTCAAACTCAGAACTAAATCTAGCCCAGTAGTTACTACACCATCTTCAGACAAGCCTACAGCCCACAATAATTCCGTAGCTACTGTAGTCTGGGTCCCTGCGATCGTATCAACGGTATCAGGTTGCGCCTGCGACTGCTTTACGATGACGTAGACATGTGTTTTATTACATTTATCCGCTTTAAACTTAAACTGGATGAAATGAAGATGTAAAATTATTGTTGAGAATGGTTTTGAGTCATTTGCGGTATTGTCTTGAGGTTATTGTGCTGGTGAATCATCAGGGACTGATAGATTGTGGGTTATTTTGGTAAGGCTTTTGCTTATGGGAATATCGTCATGATTATCTGAAATGCTGTCAGTATTTATTTGTTATGTCTGTTGTCAACACACCTTCATTAGTTTGACCTGTGACTATGAAACTTAGCTTGAATGTTTCTACCAGAATAAGATCTCCTGGGATCCTGTTTATACTATCTAATATTATAAAAATTCTTTCACCTATAGGAAACTACAGTATTGCCGAGTGTAGTAGTATATTTTATGTTAAAACAAGAAATTTCACGCCTGTGATGTCGTGAGCAAAAGCTAGTATTCATATTTATAAACACGTTTAAAAACTAACGTCAATGTAACAAGTTGACGATTAAGATCTCATGTTGTAGCCAGGGACAATAATGAGAGTATTAATGTTTCTAATTTGAAATATTTCATCAGCAATTAATTGAATATTGCAGTTAATCAGCTGCGGTTGCAGCAAATATAGCAATTTGGATCACGGATAATGGTGAAGATAGCCATCTTCAGGCATACAATAAACAAGTCTCTAAGCTAAGTGAAAACTAACCTAATGGTCTAATATGTAACTAGTACCGGTATCTAGGACAAAAAGAACAATGTTTTGTCTAGACGCAATGACTCAGTCAAAAAGTGTGACGAATTGCAAAATAAAGATATTGACAATGCGTTGTGTGGTTTCAGTTAAACGAGCACAGCGTGTGCTAATATTGTAGCAAGAGTAATACATATATCAAATTGATCAGAGATATTGAAAAATGGATTGGTTACAGCTAGGTACAGATGGAGAACTTGGTGGTGGTGGAGACCGCGTATCGGCAAGCGTAGTGTGGGATGCCCCCCCCCCCCCCGCCCCCCCCCCCCCCGCCATATGGACCGACCACCTTAAGTAGGCTGGGACCGACTAGATGCGAAAGGCGGATGACTGGGTGTTGTGGCGCAGTCTGGGAGAATCCTATGTCCAGCAGTGGACTGCGATAGGCTAAGTTGCACTACATGTACCAACTTGAGAACCATAAATAAGCGCACAGCCAAAGTGTGGAGCTCTCTGCGGGTCGGATGCCGCGTGGGTGCCCATTTAGTAATAAAAAAATAAAATAAGTCAGTGACTTAAAATTAAGTAAACTGAGGCTTTTCTTTTTAAGCACCAAGAAAAAAAGAGAAAAAAGTTTATTTGAACAAATTTCGTGAAACACAAAATAAATGCAGTGGCTCCTCAAAAAAATTCAACGAGCGAAAAATTACCCTCTGTTACTTACGAAACAATATTTCCATGAATGGTACTTTATTAATAAAATAAAATGAAGAGGTGTGACTACTATTCTTAAATAGCTGTACTGAGTAAAACAGTTATCTCATTATGAACTTGGCAGCTGTAGCGTTAGAAGTTTCTATCCCGTGGTGCATTTTGTAGTATCTACTCTATGGTTACTATATACTAATTTAATTATGTTTTCCTGTATTATCTTTTACACGCTGTGTTTACGTTTCTCACACTCCTGTCTCTGGGTTGCTGGGAGAAATTTCTAATGAAATAAGCAGTTCCTTTGTGCTCTTTTATCTTTAAATATTTAGTTCTATTAAGTGTGTTGTCAAATAAACCTTTATATGTTTTACCAAGGTATCAACAAAAATCCTCTAACGTCTAAACTACCAAACGAGAGTGGTGATCATCTGCACAACGTGTTCAACCCGTCCGTGCAAGGACACGCGTAACCGATCGTGACCGAAGTTCGTGACGTCGGCGGACATACAGACAGATGGACAGACACGACCGCTTCGTTCAGAGGGTCTGAGGAAATTGTCGCATGTTTGCGTTGCGTAAGGTAAAGTTGCCAGTGTGTAAAAATTTTGGTGTTTCTACGTGACTCGTGAGTTGCAAATTATGTAACAAGGCACAAGGAGTGTTTTTTTTTTGGATGTGTGGAGTGTTCGTGTGTCGTAAAAGTGTTGGGTTGGTGGACAGTGTCTTTGATTAGAGTTGTTAATTTTTTTGGAGTGAGTAACTGTTTAGTTAGATCATGAATTGAAATAACGTTAAGTAGTTGAAAATGAATTGAGCATTGGCAATAAGAAACTACTCAGTGGGAACTCAGTTTTGTCATGTACATTGTCCGCCTCCTCTCTGTGAGGGGGAGTGAGCCATAATCCACTTCGCGGGCCCGATGCGGGTTGGCGGATGTCACATGTCTTATAATTTTTGGTTCTAGGATATACCAGTTTCCTCACGACGACCATTTTGAGAGTAATGGTTATTAAATTAAAAACACAAAGTAAAGTGCCTACCTGGGGTCGAACCCATAACCTACGACTCGGAAGTCGGGGCCTACCACTGGGCCACTCTACCTTTTCTTTTTTTTTTCGGGGGGAAACCTTCAAAAGGCACCCGACCTCCTGGGAGGGAGGTCGGGGAGTGTGGGATTTTTACCTCACTAAAACCACCCCGGTGATCACCATCAGCACATAGTGGTGGTCCCGGTTCCTGGGCCACCACTCTACCTAGGGCTGCTACATTCCAGTTTTACTGAAACGCTTTCAATTATCTTCAAAACTACAATAAGGATTGATAGTTTTTAAAATAGCTTAAACTGACATACCACCTTAGTTACCTCATTCATAATTAAAACATAAGTAAGTACCTATATCTCTTCCCAAGAAAAATGTAAAAATGACATAAAACATAATGTAATTTGTCGCATTGATTGACGAGTGATGAGTCCGCTTTGTAATATACTTGTAACGGAAACATGGCGCTCGTGACTGAACACGTTATCTGTCGGCGTATGCGCAGTTTATTGCGCACGCACGAAGAGTTAGTGCAAATTAATGAATTGTCTTAGGATTATATTGGTTTAGCTTGGCTATTGTTGTGAAATGGCGCTCAGGATATACACTATCGGTAAACATGGATCCTTTTTATTATGAGTCGTCTCTCCCTTCCGCATGCTTTCTATTCCTGGTGACATTAGTCACATCAGCACGCGTAGCATGACCGCCATAGAAACGGCGTTTGTCGACGGAAGAATAGACAAAATGACAGATTGTAGAAATATTTGTACGCATTCTACGCGTCCAAACATGGCAATGTGTCATTTTGTCTATTCTTCCGTCGACAAAACGTCGTCATGCTACGCGTGCAGGTAGATACCACTTTATCGAAAGTTTGTACCTACCTAACTCCTATCGCTTCAACCCACAATATTGTTAAAACCTCTTCATCGAACAAATCCCACATAAGTAGTTACCTATAGTTTTTGGAATTTAAGAGGGTTCCGTGGCTAAATAATAACAGCTCTGCACAGGTCGATCGATCAGGTTAAGCTACGCTTGCCGCGGTTGCTCTGTGGATGGGTGACCATCTTTACATACCGACACCCCTCCGTGCCTCGTCCCAGCTGTCATTCGTGGATCTTTGACAGTCGTTACGGATAGTCAGACGCCCGAAAGTGTCAGCCAGTCTTATCAAGGGGTATTACTCAGTAACTGGGTTGTGGAGGTCTGTGTCCCAGCAGTGGGAACATTACAGGCTGATTATGGTAACCAATAAGTAAAGGTAAACAATTATTAAAATTTATTTGCGATTCACGGATGCCCTTCAAGTTAAAGGGGAAAATTTATAAGTCCGTGATAAGTAAGGCCTGTCGTACTTTATATGGGTCTGAATGCTGGGCCGTGAAGAAGACGGATGAAAAAGGATTGCATGCAGCAGAGATGAGAATGTTGGGATGGATGTGTGGAGTGATGAGAGTGGATACAGTAAGAAATGAGTATGTAAGAGGAAGTTTGAAAGTGGCGCTAGTGACACAAAAGTCGAAAGGAAATCGTTTGGCTTGGTATTGGCATGTGATGAGAATGGACGAAACGCATGTGACTAAAAGAGTGATGAATATACCTGTTGATGGATGGAGAGGGAGAGGAAGGCCGAAGAAAAGATGTATGGATTGTGTGAGGAATGATATGAAAGAGAAGGGAGTGAATGATAGCATGACGGTTGACAGGGAGAATGGAAGAAGAAAACGTGTTGCGTCGACCCCAAGTAACATGGGATAGGGGCAGGAAGATGATGAATTGCAATGACGCTTGTTTCATTTAAATATTTTAAAACGCTCTTTCCTTTCTACAAAAACCTACTCATATTCCTTTATTAAACTCAAAATACAATAAAATAATATCGTTGTCATATCCTACGATCGTAACTTAAGTTATGAAAACAAAAACAAAAAACTATTCCGCTACAACTATATACATCTGTAGGGTGGCCATAACTCAACGCTTTCAGCGGACCGTCCCGGGTAAAGTTACAAAGCTACCGGGCCCTACCGTAAGATAGGAGCTTTGTATGGGACAGAATACTGGTATCTTTATGAAGTGAAATGAGAATGAGATGTGGTTTTATGAAGAAAAAAAAGATATGGTGTATCGGTTTCGTTTATCTGTTTCGGATTAAAATGTCATGGCTACTTTTGACGTGCTGTTTTATTTATTTAAAAAACTTAAGGTAAAACGGGTTTTATAAATACTGTTACCGTTAGCCTACATCATCCCACTGTTGGGGAGAGGCCTCTTTATAAAGTTTTTTTGCACATGCAGCAGAATTTTGCTCATTCCAAAAAGTATTTGTTGAAATACAAAGTTGTTGAAAGGCAAAGGTACATTTGCCTGACACATGCTGAGCTAGACTCCCATTTGGTGCAACCTTGAAATGCACACCGCACTGTGTATGTTTCGTTATTAATATTAATTTTATTTTAAGTATTCGTTATAGTGTCACTTTTATTTCGATATGTCTTTTTCATTTTGTTTTTATATCGGCATCTTGTTTTTTTTTTATTATAATCATGTGGGTAATTTGATTATCATCTAATATTGTACTTTTGTGTGCTGTTTTTTTCTGTGCGCCAAATAAATGGTTTATCTAAGTATCTATCTTATCTATCTATTTAAATAAACTTTAACTTTTACATTAGTTCATTTACTTACGTTAAGATACTACCAAGTAAGTTCAAACATTTTTCAGTTCCGTAAAAACAAACAATAGTTGAACATATTGTTTTTATAAGACCGTTAGCTTTTAAATTATGTAAATATAATTAAATAACTTATTACAAGAGTGAAATAAACAAAACCTATATTTAACAATTACCTACACCTTTTTTCATAATTCTAATTACCTACTTAAATGTTTGCAAAAAATAAATAATTTTCATTTATTTTTCGCTTTATCTAGTTATCTATAGTCACCCTACAATCATGCAAGTCGGCATAACAAAGCGGGCTTGAGTCAGTTTTGTTGAATTAAATCGTAATAAAGAACACGCGGAGGCTATCTCGGCATCGCAGGGTTAAATATGTCCCACCGGCTAAATCTGACCATGTGAAAATACTAGTTTGTGAGAATAGTTCTGCTGTTGAGAAAAAAAAATAGTATATTGGTGTAATCTTCTGTTATATTAACGTAAGTTAAAGTAACACTTTCTTAAAGGACTGCCTGATTGAAGGACTCCGAAGAAAATAAGAATCTGTTTTAAATTAAATTATTGCATGTATTTAATCGAACCTCAAATAACTCCCATTTTACTTTCCTAAAACTTTATTGTACACTCTAATATAATGAAAGCGCCTCTTTTCGTGAACCTCTAAAACTTAGGTTGTTCTTATTATGGGGATCAAAAATAATAACTAAATAACTTTGTAACTGCGACTAACTTGAATTTTGCGCTCAAAGGTTCATTAATTAAAAAAAAAATGTTCATCATTAGAAGGTCAGTAAGTTTTGAGAGGATCAATAAAATATTTCCCTTAAATGAAGGGTCCATACATGAGAGGCCCGTGGCTGAATAATAACAGCCGCACAGGTCGATCGATCAGGTTAAGCTACGCTTGCCGCGGTTGGTCTGTGGATGGATGACCATCTTTACATACCGTGACCCCTCCGTGCCTCGGAAAGCACGTTAAGCCGTTGGTCCCGGCTGTCATTCGTGGATCTTTGACAGTCGTTACGGGTAGTCAGAAGCCCGAAAGTCTGACAACCAGTCTTACCAAGGGGTATCGTATTACCCACTAACTGGGTTGTGGAGGTCAGATAGGCAGTCGCTCCATGTAAAACACTGGTATTCAGCTGCATCTGGTTAGACTGGAAGCCGACCCCAACATAGTTGGGAAAAGGCTAGGCAGATGATGATGAAATGAAGGGTCCATACAAAGGACTGCTATTACGGAACTAGGGTGAAGCCTCTCTCCAGCAGTTGACTGCAATAGGAGTATAGGAGTCAAGGCTGAGGTTTCTACGTAATTGGGGACATTAGTTAGGTAGGACTTACAAATGTAAAGAATGTGCAATGTCTACCCAGCAGATTTGCTCTGTATTAGTCAATTATTTCAACCAGTCTTACCAAGGGGTATCGTGTAACCCAGTGACTGGGTTGTGGAGGTCAGATAGGCAGTCGCTCCATGTTGGCGCCGCGGATCGCTAATGTGACGCTGTCACTGTCATCGAGATGTCAAAGAACCCGCGAGTGCCGGCTGGTGTTTCACGCGCCATTTCGTTGAAGAAATGACATGACATGCGTTTCTGTGTCAGTATTTTTCTTATTCGTTTCTCATTACTCATTGTAAGTTGTTAATAAACGCCAACTATCAAAATAACAAGGAGTTCGTTATTTAACTCCCAAACACTCCATGTAAAATATATTGGTATTCAGCTGCATGTAGTAGGTAATCCTGAAACCCCAACATAGTTGAGAAAAGGCTAGGCAGATTTTTCATAAATTAATTCATCAGACGACCATATTTCTATCCCAGAAGGATTGATAATGGCAGTGACTAGAATCAATTCTATTTTAGTAATTTATGACGTTCAATAGTGCCTGTTAAGTGCCTATTTGTAATAAATGTATTGACTTTGACTTTAGTGTTCATTTTAATTCGGAAGTGAGTAACTGTCGTCTGTCCGTCTGTCACCTTATCTCGTCATTAGGGTTGAACGTATTTGGATGGAAGGCACGCAGATAGACCATGACTTGGGTTAGTAAATAGGATACTTATCCTGGAGGAAGGATCCCGTAGGATAATTTCCGACCTCCACGCGGGCGATGCCTTGGGTAAAAGCAACTGTTGTTATAAGCACACAAAGCATTTATAACATAATCCCACCAATCCATACTTATATTACAAATGCGAAAGTGTGTCTGTCTGTCTGTTACCTCTTCACGCTTAAACCGCTGAACCGATTTAGATAAAATTTGGTAAGTATAGAGATATTTTGAGACCCGGAAAAGGACATAGGATAGTTTTTATCCCGATATTCTCACGGGATCGACACTTATGCGGGTGAAACCGCGGGGCGCTGTTAGGCAATAATAATACAGATTTCCCTTAAAAAATCTGTAGAAATAAATCTACTTTGACACCTCAACCCTGTATGTACCGTAGCGTCGCCGCCATTTATTTAGCTTGATCAACCCCACGAGAACAAATTTTTATTAACGCCTCTAAGACTTCGTATAATTTTCTCATTATACCGCCTTGCCCTTAAGTCAGATATTGTCGCCATCACGACCGTAATTTGTAAGGGCATTAGCAGTTAATAAAGTTAGGTTATATGCTTTTAATGCTGGCTTTTTTCGATAATGTAGCTTGAGACATACCTAATAATGTCTAGGTAATGTCTAATGTATAGGTATTTATTTCAGAGCTTTCTTGTGTACTTAGGTATACTAAGGACAAATCCAAATGAGGACAAATTGGAATAGTACCTACCTAGTAAATAATCATATAGACTTATATGATTATGTCTTGTTGCGATGTTTAAACCGAGTCATACGCTTAAGGGGCTTACATGACCTAAAGCGTGGTCACTGTCGGACTGCATAGAAAAGAAAGAGAAGCGCGATGACACAAAACTGGTAATTTATTATAAAATATGAAGAAATTATCTATCAAAAACTATTAATCACACTAATATTATAAAAGGCGAAAGTTTGTGAGTGTGTGTGTGAGTGTGTGTGTGTGTTTATATGTTTGTTACTTCTTCACGCTCAAACGGCTGGACCGATTTTGATGAAATTTTCTATGGAGGTAGCTGACACCCTGGATTAACATATAGGCTACTTTTTATCCCGATATTCCCAAGGGATCGACACTTACGCGGGTGAAACTGCGGGGCGCAGCTAGTATTAAATAATCAATCACTAAATGCAGTTTGGCATTAGAAATTTAATGGTATATTTTTTATTATAATTAAAATTGTTAATGAAGGTATAAACTGCTTTTAAAGACAATTAAAAGAGGTGTATTTGAAGTTTTTTTTATTCATTAATGTATGTTTAATTATGATTTGAGTTTCATAACTGTATTAAAATAAGACTTGAACATATCATATATTTGTTTGGTCAAAATTATTTACGGTATATGAGATACACTGCTTCAAAAAACCGACTTTTTGACCGTTTTCAAGAAATCTTCGCTTTAAGCTAAGGTTTCCGAGAAGGGCGTTGACCGTCACATGCGGCCATAGTGTCCAAATACACGAGCGTTTTTTGACACCTCAAAATGTCAAATACTGGTGAAAGTGACTTATGTTCATGACGTCTGTTATAAATATGACGGAAACGCGAGGAAACCTTTTAGGATGTATGAAGAAGCCTCCTCGTGTAGCGCAATTAGTTCCACCAGTTACTCAACTGAACCGAGCGCTCGGCGCATCCTGGACAGTCACACCCAACACCTTATTTGACTGGCCAATTCTTCCCTTGCGGTGGTAGGGCTAACGCCCGCCTGGTTTGCGACCGCGTCAAGCGGCTTGCTGTATTTCGTCGATGCGTGGGAGTTCCAGTGCCTTAGGCATCTTTTGGGCACGCTCATTCCATCATAGACCTCATCCGTCGCTTTCCGTCAGGCATGTTCGACATCAAGAGCGGGCCCATTCAGAAATAAAATATTAAAAAAAAAACGTACCTAGGTACGTTATTTTTTTTTTATTAACAAAAACTTAGATAGGTAGGTTAGGTAGGTACCTATTCATTATTAAAAAGATATTTATTACCTAATGGAAAGACTGAAAAAGGCCTAAAATTTGCTGGTAAAAAATTGTATAACAAAGAAAAACCCTTATAAAAAGATTGTCACAACAACAAAACTAAAATTTTTTTTTACCAAAATAAAGTAAAGGAGAAAGCATCCCTCCTGTTAATTCAGTAAAACGCATCGTCCAGTCGGGTAAATTTAATAAGCACCCTTAGATGGTCAACACTTACAACCGATCGATTTGATACGAAATAAAGACGTGGGCGTTTTCACACCGACGCGTAATACAAGGTGTTAGTGTTTTTAGGGGTGAAGCGAGCATTTTTTCCGATCAGAACCTGGGATTGAAAAATATATATTATTTAAGAGAAAAAAAACTTATTTTCGCTTAAGTATTATGGATTACCTAGATAGATAGGTATTAAGTAAAATTATTTACACTAAGAAATAATTGAAATAAACTTTTAGAAAGTTAATTCCTAAAAGACACAACAATTACAATTTACAAGCTAACATTAAAATATTTTATATTATATACAAGAAATAATAAAAAATTAAAGAAAAAGGCAGGAGCTCAAAAAAATTCGTCATATTCGTTGGCAGGGCATCAAAAAATTCGTCTGCATCGCTGTCAATGGGATAAGTGCCCAAAAGGCTGGCAGCATTGCCACGTTTAATGGCAATACTGATTCTTTGGCTAAAAATAGGCCAGCCCTTTGGTCACGTGAAGAGTCAACCAACCACTTGGCGATGTCCCGAAATATTCGATGAGCACTCGGACCCCAAGGCCCTAGTGTTTCAACCCCAAACGACTCAAACGTATAGCTCCCAATAAGGTTGTTATATTTGCGCCGTTTAAGGTTTTCTGCTTTTCAGGTTTTTTGTTTTTTTTTCCTAAAAAATATTTCAAATCCAATACAATAAATTATTTTTAAAATAAATATAATATTTAAAAAAAACGAACGAACTACCTATCCGAAAAGCTTTTTTCACACAAAAATCATCAACGAAGTCATAAAATTCTACCCTACAAACACAGTCCACTAACAAAACGCACTCTACAAATCCGTCACGGTGCAAATCCTAACCCGCAAATGCTCATGGCTATATTTATCGATGGGCAGACCAATAATTTGGTCTTATTTGGTCGTATTTGCCCGTTTGGACATGTGCGGTCGACCACTAACATTGACACTGGAGTGTTAGCATAGAGCCAAAATTAAATAAAACTCACGCCTAATGTAGTAGGGGTCGTAAGGACTTGAAAAATGGGCCTTTCTTTCTTAGTTTTTCTTTGAAAGTTGGTATAATAATGTATTTAAGATAAGCTTTGTGATTTTGAAGAAGAAAATTTAGATTTTTTTTTCGTTTTATAATGTGCACGTAACATGGAAAACTGCTGAAATTTTAGCAATGAAGTTTATATTTTATGAAGTTCAAAGTTAAAATACTTTGTTTTAGATCATTGTTTTTTTACATTTCAAACAAATTCTATAATTTTAGGACTTAAACACAGATTTATTTCATTTTACCAAGGGTTCATCATAATTATATAGGCAGTCGCTTCATGTAGAATACTGGTTTCAGCTCCATCCGGTTAAACTGGAAGCCGACCCCAACATAGTTGGGAAAAGGTTAGGCAGATGATGATGACAGAGGTTTATTTTATTTGACAGAATTAGCCGCCGTATCTTAAAGAAACCATTTAGAAAATAATGATAGCCTCTACAAGTCTACACCTTACATAGAAAAACTACAACTTTTCCAAATGCCTTGCAGGCTCCCTCAATAATAACACAAGTTAGAAGCGTTGATTACCAACCCCTGGGGGCGCCACTTGACCGGAACTTGGGACCTCTAATGAAGAATTACCGCCCTTTGTGCTTGAACCTCTTTATTTGACAGCATCGGTTTCGAGAAAAATTTAGAATGCAGTAGAAGTTTATTATTAAGTAATTGATTGAAAAACTGGTTCTACGAATAATCTCGATAGTATTTTAAATAAGAAAGACACACATTCTTAAAATGAACAAATTATAAAAAGTGTACTTATTAACCCTTCGTACGTGGATCCACGCGAAACACTATGACTTTTTAATTGGTAATAATAACTTCAGTCTTTTTGGATCCCTAAAACTCATAAAAATATATAACATTACAAACCCCACATTTCAAACCAACACAAACGATCCCTTTACGAAAATCGGAGAGAAAAATCTATCCGCCAAATCGGGCACAACTACCCGAAAATATAAAAAAAAAATCACAATTCCGTAACAATAATGAATTGTAACTAGCGAATTACACGGGCGGCCAACCCTTCATTCGCGACGCGGGGTCCAAAAGGCCCGACAGTCCGAAAACGGTCGATACCAAATAAAAATAGCTACAAAATCCCGGAAAACGATCTGACATTCGGGACACGTACTGTCAATATAGAATAGCACAGGGTGATGATTGCGATGCACCGGCTGAGGGACGAACAAAAATGGCGCTGGTGACTATTATAGATTGAAAGTAATGGTGTGTTCGTTTAGTGGAGGTTCTGTTGTGTTCGTAAAAGTTATGATTCTTTATGATTTAATATTCCTTACAGGTTGTACATGTACAGGTTGGTCTATATTTTTTTTTATTTCAATTAAACATTGTGTGATTTAGAATTGAATACGCATTTAGTAATGCGCTTGACATAGACTCTGTCGAAATTATTAACTAAATTTAAAAGTGTGTAATAATGTAAGTATCGTAGCTACAGAACGCAGGTGGCGTTCTATATGTTCTGCCATGGGAACAAAGCGTGAGTTTATGTATGTTATGAATGGTTAAATTCATAATTTAACCAAGCTCTCTTTACCATATAAAAAAAATCTTCTAAATGGGTGCTTTTAATTTTATTGTCGTCTTAAAAAAAAGTGTAAGATGATTTAAAAAAATAAATTTCTAATTGATCGAAAATAAACTTTTCTTTCAACTACGTAGTAATGTTATCATTAATCACTACAAACCCGATCACAAAGGACGTATTTTTAGCTTAGAACCAAAACAGTGCAGAAATGTTGTATGAAATCTCATGGTTGCACAGTTTTTCATTAATGCACTGTTTTTTATTTATATATAAATTTACTACAGAGGTTTAATGTCTCCCATTAAGTTTAATATAAAATGTATGTATGCATTAGATCAAAAAGATACTGGCTGAAAATAAAAATCGGCTGAATAAAACCGATTTGGTGAAAAAAAAAAAAAAATGGCGCGCATTTGTACCATTGTCAAACTTGAATACCTACTTCATATTTAGCAAGAAAAGATTAAAAAAATGGAAATAGCGATAGCGATATGAATGCAACTCCGGAAAGTATAAAAACAGCTACAAATGAAATTGTTAATAACATTTTGCCGCAAAAGTCGCGGGATAAATATTTAAACTTCGTTTTCATTAATTTGAGTTTTTATTTTGAGTAGGTATATTTTATCACGATAGTTGAAAGAAAAGTAGATTACGCACCTTGCTAAAGTGAGTAATTAATGCACTCGTGTTAATTTAGTGCCCTTGCATGCGCTCGTGCACCAACATAACTTTCGTGCGTTAAAAACTCACTTTGCGCTCGATGCAACAATCTACTAATATAATAATATAAATACAGCTCACACAGCAAGAAAGTAATGACCTTCTAATAACTTAATTTCCTTTCAATAATAAAACTTAATAACTCCATTCACAATCCAATCGTAGGTATCATCAAACACATCACGAGTTCAATACAAAAGTCTTTAACATATTAATAAGCCGGTATCCATTTAATTATACCCGGTATTGTCGGTGTCGGGCAATGTCGGGGAAGCACGCAGTTCATTATTGCCCGGATTAGCGGAAGGGTTAACTTATTGAGCGAATAAGATCCGGGCAAGGATATTAGGGGATACGTTTTTCTTAAGGTGGAAGTTTTGTTATTTACTTTTGTTAATATGGGTGTTGACTTCAGTAAAATTAGTTTTGTTATGGTTGGTTTTGTTCACCAATTAGTTTCATTGGAGTTCCGTTTAATAAAATTATATGTCTGTCGCGGTTCAATTGGTAGACGATTACGAACAACCAAGATTATAAAAAAAAACTTAAGAAAAAATAAAAAGTGTACTGTTTTATTTTCTGTCCGAAACTCCGAAGCCTGGAGTTAGTAGTTACAAGTTAAAATACATTAAAAAATATTTTTAGATTAAATAGTAAAGGTCAGCCATTTGGTGACTCCTGCTCTAATGTACCCTTCTCAACGGAGGGTTATTCTAACTATAAAAATGAATGATAATTAAGTTGTTTTTTTGGCATGGCATTATATATGTTGTTGTTATTATGTATGTTGACTGCCCCGTTGGTCTCGTGGTTGCAAGCGCGACTGCTGAGCGTGGGGTCCTGAGTTCGATTCCCGGGTCGGACAAAATGTTATTGGGTTTTCCATTAGGAATTTCTTAGTAACAGTCCGGAGTTTGGAAGTTGGCGGTTTAATACCCCCGTGCCTCCGTTGGTCCTGCGCCTGAACTCTCCCCGGTCGTGTCGGATTGCCGTTCCATCGGACTATGAGAGTAAAGGAACAGAGAGTGAACCTTTGTTTGCGCACGCCCTTGTGCACTATAATATCTCCTGCGAACCTGGCTAATCTCCATTTAAGATTGGCCACCGTGACCGAAAACGGTCGGGGAGGCTATTATTATTATGTATGTTATACTTGACAGGAAAATCTAGGGCTTATGTGTGCCGTGTGACACAAGCTTAATATAGATAGGTAGTTGCTTTACGTGTTAGAACACACGATTTTCTCGAAAAAGCACATCTAAAGTTCGTTTTTTTTTTATCCCAGAAACTAATCTGACATTTCAATCTTTTGTGTTTGCGTTTTTTTAGTAATAGAAGTTTGACGTTACACCTGTCAGATTAGTCTCCGGGATTAGAAGATGAACTATATGTGCATACAAAACATTTCTTTTTGCCAATCCACGAAATATTCTTATCGAAAACACAAACAATAATGTCTACAAGAAAATATCAGTGTTTAGTAACCCGTGTGTCGCGCGCGGTGCTATTTTCATTATTTATTGTTATTTTTCTATTTCCCCGGCAGATGTGCCGCGCTATGATTTACGGTCGTCTTGTATTAAGGAATGGACGTGAATTATAACGCCAACTCGCTACTGGTCAGGGAAAACTTGTTTTCTGTATTTTATACTGTGAAAAGTATATTTTTCTGGGGATTTATTGGTCGAGTGTAGGTGAAATGTTTTGAGTTTTTATGAAAATAATTTTTAATTAAAACTTTGTTTGAGCACCGTATTATACGTATAAGTATAGTGTTGAACAATAGTTCTCAGTTCTCAGTAGTTGACAAAAAAAATTGACAAATTATTCGTGTATTCGAGAGCAGTGGCGGCCTAGTGGTGGCCGCGACTTCCTTACCTACTGTTCTCAAAACAGTGAAGAAAAACATCGTGAGGAAACCGGCGGGTCCTAGAACCAAAAATTAAAAGACATGTGACATAAACCAACCCAGAGAGAGATGTCCCAGCAGTGGTACCTAACAATATTGGCTGATTATGCTATTCGTGTATTTATTTTATTTAATCAAATTAGTGCCAATCCCAAAATGCGTAAGATGAACTTCGCTAGCTAGAGAATACTATTTAGATGAGCTGTGATTACAGTTATCATAAATTTTACAAGTCCTCTTTAAGTATCAATCAAAATTCATGCTTTATGTAACGCCCATAAAAAAACCAAATACCTACCACCTCATAAAACATTAACATCGAACGAAAACCAGTTAAAATCACACGTCTGTTCACCGCGAGATCCAACGCCCTTATGGCCATAAATCAACCGTGCTGCCACCAAACGGCAATATGGGGAAAGAAACATGTGTTTACACCGAAGTTAATTTGTCGAATTTATCTGCCTTGTCTTGTGTTCGTATTGAGAAATATTGCTTCGTGTTGTGTTTTGTTTCTTACGCTTTCGATTAGATGTAGGTACATTAGATTAAGGGCTGATTTTTAAATCAACTGATATTTTTGTTCTAGGAATAATTTTGACAGTTATTTCATACAAAAAACTGTCAAACGTCAATTTTATTCCTCGAATCAAAGTTATCTGGCGATGGAAAAATCAGCCCTAAGAATATTATTAGATATGAATTTAAAATAGAGAAAATTTGCACGTCTGCTGGTGAAGAGTTAATTCTATTATACTAAATTGTTAATCCTCTTTCTGATTAGATTAGGTAGTTCTTATTTAAGGGTCCCTATCAGTTTTTCGGACTAAAAACAGAAAAAAACATTTTTTTCAGCGCAAATTTCTCAATATCCTTAAGTTATCTAGTTTTTTTAAAAATACACAAGTATTTATCACCTATCTATCTACTAAGTCTACGAATTTAAGTTTTGATAACTACTTAATAAAAAATTCGTTTATAAGGCATTATTTAGATATTTTACTACAATTAAATTAGTAGTCAAAATAAAAATATAAAAATTGAGTTTGGTAGATAAACACCTCAAATTTTAAAATATTTAACGCTTTTTTTTTATTTTCAATAAATTCTTACGCGTAGACGACGGTTTTGCGCATGACTTTATTGGGTTTTTTCAGCGTAGTCAACATTTTTTTACAAGTACTAATTCATTAAACTTAAAAAAAATAAATCGTACACTTACTAATATACTATATGCCTAGTATTTAGGATTTTTTTTCAGATCGTTATTTGCTACCAGTTAGCTAAGAAAGCAATCGAAAAACTTGGTGTTTCGTGATTAGGTACGTAAAAACGTGTGTTAGTTTTCTTTTTTTTGGAATTTATATTAAGTAGTTATCAAAACTTAATTTCGTACACTTACTAGATAGATAGGTGATAAATACATGTGTATTTAAAAAAAAACTAGATAACATAAGGATATTGAGAAATTTGCGCTGAAAAAAACAGATTTTTCTGTTTTTTGTCCGCAAAACTAATAGTTAAAGCACAAACAGGCGCGATACGCGATATAATCGCGCGCGCCACGAAGACACCGCTTGTTGCGCAACTTGCGGTGCCTTTGTGTCGCGCGACTTTATCACGTGTAGCACCTGTTTGAAGGAACCTTTATTTATGGGGTTCACAATTAATAATTGAATTTATCCACGGGTGAAATCTTACTTAACTATCTTCATTATTCGAGGTCATACATTAGCCTTATTCTTGGTTATCTCCAGTCCAATCTGTCAAATCTCACCGAAACTGATTAACCACATAGTTTCGCATAAAAATTAACTTGAACTAAATAGAGTTTCCCAATTAAGTTACTACTTCCGTCCCATATCCATATTTGAGTCACATTCCTCTGTCCAAATCGTCACGGCAACATACAACTGACAACTCACAACTGTCTGTCACTTACTACTTATTACATCAAATAACCTCACGCCTGTAATCCCCCCAGAAGGGTTAGACAGAGGACGGTTCAGGGAGAGAGCCTCCCGTCTCAGCCGCCGCGGGGGACGCCCCCGGCGTCGGGAGCCGCGTGACGACTCCCGGCCACCGTAGGCGCGGGCCTGTGGGCGGAGAGTAATGGGTAGCTCACCGCCCGATCAGGACCAGGCCCGTGCCGGACGGCGCGTACGTGTTCCACGCGCGCCTCAAAGAGATGTCAGCATCGAGGAGGGGCCCCCGTAGGGCCGAAGCCTGCCGGGTCAGCGGGATTGTGTGGTACTGTCCTCAAAAGACCATTTCAGACATCAATCTAACAGCGGGATTGTCCGAAAGGGTTACCGCTGGCCCGGAACATAAAGGGCTAAGGAAGGAACACGGGTGGGTTTTAGTCAGTAAGAGTCTGACACTCCCTTCCGCTCCACCCAGAGCGGGAGGAGTCATTTGATGATTTCCCATCAAAAAAAAAAAAAAAGGTTAGACAGAGATGTACCCATAATACACCCACATTTCACCAGTTATATTTAAGTCCCATGAAATAGGGCGCGAGCCTATCCTTATCAACGGGATTGCCCCGTTGGTCTCGTGGTTGCAAGCGCGACTGCTGAGCGTGGGGTCCTGGGTTCGAGTCCCGGGTCGGACACACTTTTATTGGGTTTTCCATTAGGAATTTCTTAGTAACAATCCGGGGTTTGAAAGTTGGCGGAAAGCACGTGAAGCCGTTGGTCCTGCGCCCGAACTCTCCCCGATCGTGTCGGATTGCCGTCCCGTCGGACTATGAGAGTAAAGGAACAGAGAGTGCACCTATATCTTCTGCGAACCTGGCTAATATCCATTGAGAGTGGCGAAAACGGTCAGGGCGGCTATTATTATCAACCAGGCACAAATCCTGACTCAGGGCTGCTACTGAGAAATTCCTTATAGAAAAACCCAATAACACCTTGACCGACCTCAGAATCGAACCCAGGACTTCAAGCTCAGCATTAGCCCTTGCGACTACTAGACCACAAAGGCAGCAATCTTTGTATGTCATCAGTTCATCACTCATCAGTAGGTATCACACTAATATTATAAAGGCGAAAATTTGCGAGTGTGTGTGTGTTTATAATTATGTTTGTTACTTCTTCACGCTCAAACGGCTGGACCAATTTTGATAAAATTTTGTACAGAGGTAGCTGACTCCTTCTACTTTTTATACCGATATTTCCACGGGATCGACATTTACGCGAGTGAAACCGCGTGGCGCAGCTAGTATTTTATAAGTATCGAACACTTTTACTACTGGAATAATAAATATTGCCTACTGCTCAATTTATCAAGCATATCCGGTCGTCAGTAAATGCTTATCAATTACCTACATCGTCATCAAATCTTGTTAATTGGCATCAAATTGACATCGTTGACATTTTGTGCCAACCGAATAAATTAGAATGTCAGGAGTGGATAGTTACAGAAATTGGTAGGTTATATGTTATGATTTAAGATTATTTATTAATAATATATTATAACGCCATAATATTTTAGTTTGTTTATACTTCTAGTTAGGTTGTTAGTTTATTTAGTGTTGGTACCTATTTATTATTCGGGAAAATTTATTTATTTAGTTTATTAAAAACTTTCAAAATGTTAAATAGACACCAGTTAGTATAGGACTGTTCATTTCTGTAAGAATATCAACCAGTAGATCTTTGAGACAGAGGTGCCGTATCATTTGCACGAGTAGGGTTATAACGATCGCGCGGTCGTTCACCAACACGATGGACCGACCAGGTGAAGGAATCATCGTTCACTACATTTTACACGGTGGTAAGGGATGCGCTGGACAGAAACCGGTGGAGACGGATCATCCGCTCCAGATGCAACTCCGAAGCTGACCATGATCCTCAGACATGAGGGACCGACTACAGAGAGAGAGAGGGTTAAAACATTGATGTTATACTAATTTGACCAGATAGTTGCTGACTTATGTGATGTATAGGGAATGACCTGTGTGGTCTGAATGGTCTGTGTGGTGCCGGACTTAAAGAATAGCACCAACCCATACTTCCCGTAGGTGTCGTAAAAGGCGACTAAGGGGCGTACCGGAGAATGGGCAGCAGCGTTCTCTATACTGCGATCGCCAACCCGCCTGCCAAGCGTGGCGATTATGGCAAACCCCCCCCTTTTGGGGGAGGCCTATGTCCAGCAGTGGACGTCTTTCGGCTGAAATGATGATGATGATGATGATAGGGAATGATCAGTGGGCTAATTGTGTAACACACTATCAGTAGCAATGGGTTTCATTTTGACAGTTCAACAACATCCATTGCGTTATTTACGTTGTCGAGGAGACAAATTTTTCGAACCTATGAGGCAATGGTTTAACAATATCCTTTGAAATGATTCAGATGGAGATTGAAAGCGAGAATTCTTGTTTCCAGAAACTCTTTGGTGATTATAAAATCTAACTTGGAATAACGTCTATTTTCCTTATGGATGCAATTTCATTGGCAGAACGATATACTTTGTTACATCATCATTTCAGCCGAAAGACGTCCACTGCTGGACATAGGCCTCCCCCAAGCACCTCCACTTCGGCCGGTCCTGTGCTTCCCGCATCCAACGGGTTCCTGCGGCCTTCACAAGGTCATCGGTCCACCGTGTGGGAGGCCTTCCAACGCTACGTCTTCCGGTACGCGGTCGCCACTCCAGAACCTTTCGGCCCCATCGGCCATCTGTTCTGCGAGCAATGTGCCCTGCCCACTGCCACTTAAGTTTGGCAATTCTTCGGGCTATGTCGGGCTAGGTTGTATACTTTGTTACATAATACAATACTAATCAGAAGGTACAGTAACATATAATGCGTCACACAAGAAGCCTTAAAGTGAAAATCACACAATGGGCACTAAAATACTTACAGGTACGTCATCCAGTCATCCTCAACCCCGAATCAAAGGAACAAACCCACCGAATTTCCTAATTCAAACCGCAAGACGCACAGTGGTAACACCAATTAAACGGGCCAGACAAAATCGTCAAACGAACCCCAGTACAAAATTTGAATACACAAGTCACGTTCGCCAAATAAGCAGCAGTAACAAGCGGTATATCGCTTGCACTGATTGTTAATTGATTAGATTAAAAATTTTGTCCCAATTCGGCGCGTATTGTTACATTGGGGGGCGGCCCTAACGAATTAATTAGTTATTTTTAATGGTAAAGGTGTATTTTACAATTTGGATGTTGACAGATGTATTATTAGATAAGCCTGTTGGCTTTCTTTGTGGAGTAAAACTTGATCTTGTTACGTGATTGCGGGGTAAAATGTTTGATGCTACGGATAGCGTGAGGTGTAAAATCTAATTATACGGAAAGTGTAATTAAAACCCTTTGTTGAGAAAAAAGTAGTGTACGATAAAGTTTCCAGTTAAGGAGTGCTAACGTTGTCATGGAAGTGTCATAAAATTCGTTAAAATTATGAAGTGTCATAATATCAATAAAATTATGAAGTGTCATAATTTCGATAACATTATGACACTATTGTACAGGGGGCCGTGGCTAAATAATAACAGCCGCACAGGTCGATCGATCAGGTTAAGCTACGCTTGCCGCGGTTGGTCTGTGGATGGGTGACCATCTTTACATACCGAGACCCCTCCGTGCCTCGGAAAGCACGTTAAGCCGTTGGTCCCGGCTGTCATTTGTGGATCTTTGACAGTCGTTACGGGTAGTCAGAAGTCCGAAAGTCTGACAACCAGTCTTACCAAGGGGTATCGTATTACCCAGTAACTGGGTTGTGGAGGTCAGATAGGCAGTCGCTCCATGTAAAATACTGGTATTCAGCTGCATCCGGTTAGACTGGAAGCCGACCCCAACATAGTTGGGAAAAGGCTAGGCAGATGATGACTATTGTAATAATTATTTCACAAACATGACATTATGACTAACATTGTGTAAACTTAATAATTAGTAACTTATTAGCTTATTATGTTCTTCTCTGAGTGAATTCACAACTAATGCATTGTTTATAATACCTATCTTATAAAAAAAATCGTGTTATTTACTTACAACATTTATAACTCAAAGAACGGCTGGACCGATTTCATGATCTTTGATTTGTTGGATTTGTCTTCGCCCCAAATAGAATAACTATTAAAACGGGAAAAAATCACGAAAAAACAGATAAGTAATTTATTTTCTCATACATTTTGTATGGAACGGCTTTTTTGATATTTCGATAGCGGTGCGATGTTCGCCAGGTCTGCTAGTTAGTTATAGGTGTTAGTATCGATTAAGCTAGACGCATTTATCGTATTGCGTGATCCCGTAGTGGTAGATGTAAGTAGATAAATAAATATGTAAATTCTGTCGAGCATTACCGAAAGAGTAACAGACATCTTCAACTTACTCCATAAATTATCCCTTCTATCGCTGTACTCTTGACTGATACTAATACACCTCATTTTATTACACTGCAAGCTCTTAAAGCTCCCAAAAGGCAAAACACGTAAGTGATGTATGTGCCCAATAAATTGAACATTCAGATGCAACACATGAGGCACAACGCAAAGAAAAACGCACAAATTTTTACGACACGAAGTATATTTTCCTAAATTCCCTTTCAAATCTTTATTGCATACGCAAGTGTATTCAAACTACGAAATTTCATCCCACAATAACATTTTGTAAGACAATTTTGACACCCCTAAACACTCGCGTTTTATTGTCTTGAATATTTTTATTTGAATGCGTAGTACCCACCTTCAAAATTGAGTTAAAATGACAGTGGCATACGTAGTGATTCGCCCCGTGGTCGCATTAAGCGTATTAGGGGCCAAAATTGGATTTGTCGAGGGCGTTTTATTGGTACACTTGTTACGAATTTAGGAACACTGTGCGTTAAAAAAAGCTCTTTGTCAATGTGATGGTATGTGTTGTGTTTATATTGGAAAAATGTTGGTTTCCAATAAGTAAAATTTTGTTTCCCTCTGTTTTGGGTTGTTTGCAATATTTTCGATTTTTGTCATTCGATCATACGTAATACCGATACCGACATTATTTATTTATTTTAAATACAAAAAAAAGTTCAAGCATTTATTTCAATTAAGTAAATAATTTGGTGGCACTTTTGAATTGCCAAGGAGTCGGTCAGTTAGTCAGAAAGTTGAAGCTAGTTGCCCATTCCAAAACGAAGATCACTATGGAAAAGAACGGGCAAGAAACTCCAACAACTTCATGTAGGTACAATAGCCGTACTTATTACATACTACAAAGCTTGTTTTCATATTTTATGTATTCCAACATATTTTACATAATATTTTACTGCAATTATTCTTAGGGTCTGAACGTTGAAGATTGTGAAACTATCCTCTAAAAATCTCTGCTGTTTATCCTTTTGCTGTAATTTATCAAAGATGAACTGTGTTCTGAAGTTCACCAAGTACCTACAATACAATGTAATAAATAAAAATTCAATACACGTAATGATTACTAGCTCACTTCTATTTCTAAGACGATATTCTAATGTGACCCTTGCATATTTTAATATTGTCTTACTATTAAACTTGTTAATTAATTATCGACATATCAGTAAGTGATGTGAGGATTTGCGCCATACTTGTAGAAACATTTACATAGTTAGATATAATTTACATACTTGTAGAACGAATGCCATCAATGTAACTTAACGCTGTCGCTAATCTAAACGGCGGCGTTCGAGAGTTGCCAAACCCAAACTCAACTCAAACTCAAACTGAACTTCAATTAAACCATCTACAGGCATTTTTGAATTGTCAAGAAGTCGGTCAGTCAGACAATATGAAACTAGTTGCCCATTCTAAAGCGCAGGTACTTACCTACGGAGAAGAACGGGCAAGAAACTCCATGGGTTTTTTTTAAAATTAATGTATTTAATGAGATTGAGATTAATATTGAATTTATAATTATATGTAAGAAAGATGTAAAAAAGACGTACGCGTTAAAAGCGTCCAGAGTACAGCAAATAGTAAGAAAACAACAATCCAAAAACAAAATGATTAAAAGTAAGCCGAGGCAGCTAAGTGATGACCAGCCCCAACTGACGGCGCCCGTTCACGAACGTGACGCATAGATCAGCATCATGTCATTGTCAATATTCTACAATGATGACACTGACAGCTCTTGAATGGAGTATAGATGTGCTTATCGGTTCAGTTTCATTGCTGAAAACGTTCTCGTTTAATGCCTGTATGCTCAAAAAGTAAATGAACACTTGGTTGTGAGCACCATGTATCTATCACATAATTGATTTACCTGTCATTGCTTCATTTTTAATTATTTTTACCTTTTGAGGTAGACTAATTTTATTCTAGGTGCATCGTCTACACATATGTATAATTATATTATGTATACAAAACCTTGTAAAACATTTTAAAAGAGTAACAGTGGAGTTTCTTGCCCATTCTTCTCCATACGAAAACTACATTTTGGAATGGGCGACTAGAATCAATTCTATTTTGTTGTCATTTTTGACGTTCAAAAGTGCCATTATTAATGTGCCTATTTGATATAAATGATTTGACTTTGACTTTGGATACTTATTATTTATTTATTTATTAACTCAACATCACTATCATTACATGAATTTCCTAATTCAATAGTATGACCATAATTACAGTTTTATTATTTACCATAACATATTCTGTTAGGATGCTCTTACTTAGGATGCTCAATGCTCATATCAAAGACTCAAATCGATGTTGCTAGAGAAGTCTAAGCCTACATACCCAACCTAATCTAATACCTACTGATCATCATCATCATCATTTCAGCCGAAAGACGGCCACTGCTGGACATAGGCCTCTCCCAAAAGGGGGAGGGTTTGCCATAATCGCTACGCTTGGCAGGCGGGTTGGCGATCGCAGTATGGTATGGTGGTGGAATGCATAGAGAACGCTGCTGCCCACTCTCCGGTTAGACACTTAGTCGCCTTTTACGACACCCACGGGAAGTATGGGGTGGTGCTATTCTTTAAGTCCGGCACCACACAGACGCACACAGACCTACTGATATGATGCTAAAACATAACATACGGGTCTCGTAACACCGCACCTGTATTCCGGGGTTCGGCAGTAATGCGCTTAAAGGACACCTACATTTCGACACCCACATTTTGCGCCTATCCGTGTGTGTGTACATAACACACACACAGATAGGCGCAAAATATCTTATATTCATCATGATGTCTGCTAGGTAGATAGTGTATTGAAAACATAATACAACGAATTTGATACGATAGAAAAAAATCATGAAGATACCTGTAAAAACTTTCTTTTTACAATAAAAACCAATAATTCTGATTTTTTGTCAGATTATTCTACAAACAACATACTAAAACACTAGTGTTTTAATTTATTAGTCCAAACAATAGATTTTTTGTAATTAAATAATTACTTCATATTTTTTCTACGCAGTCCGACAGTGCACCGCGCTTTAGGTCGTGTAAGCCCCTTAGTTTCACTTAAAAAACCTCGTATACTAAATAAAAACTCACACCATCTCACATTTTCAATAAGCCACATGTGCTTGTTAGATCACTAAAACAAATGTTTGTATATTTTTACCCGACTGCGCATACGAAGCATTTATTTGACAGATCGCGGTGAATCAGTGTCCCTAGGCGCATTTATTTGTGAATACGCCTCGCTACGCATTGTTTTGATTTACGCGCGGTGGCGTTTTTTGGCCAAACAGATTTGATTTTGACACACTGTGCGAGTTTTCGAGTAAATCCTGTTTTAATTTTAGCTATATTTAATAAGATTAAAAGTAAAAATATGGGATTTTGACTGGTTAAGTTGTATTGGCATCAATTATCATTTTAGCCCGCAATTACCCTCTTCTGGGTATAGACACAGTATAAAGATCATACAGTATTTCGACTTCATACAAACGGACGAAACGCGAGCTATACCTACGCGCCTCGACCTCGGCATGCGCTCGGCATGCAGACAGTCGCGACTGTGCCGCAGTGACGAACGGACGGTGTGTTGTTTTTTCTAACAACAACCGCGCGATTTTTTCACTAAAAATAAGTTCAAGTACATATTTAATATGACGAGTAGGCTATATTGTGCTACAATAAGACTACAATAAGATTATACTATGATTAAGATATACGGACTACAATAAGATTAATTCGCAACCTTTTTTTATTGTACCCAGCGATAATTTTGTGGAATAAATAGAAAAAATGCAGGAAATATTCCGAACTTCATTTAAAACCAAACATATAAATTGTAAAGTAGCTGCAGGTATCTATAACCAAGTAAAAGATATTCCTTTTTCTCCACCTTGTCCATGTTTCCCACAACAATTTTTAATTAAGCTTTATACATAATATAATGCGGATTTTTTATACTTTAAAATTGAATAATAAAGCATTTCGTACGTCTCAGTCGAGGCGCAAATATTTTTCGGTCGCAAATTTATAAGATTTGTTATTCAAACATAAACATGGATTTTAATTAAATCTACCAATCAAAAAACAACACGCATTTTTATTAAACACTTCCTATTCAATTCACAAAGTATTTTATTTGTTTATATAAAAAAGCATATTTATTTATTTATTTTATTATTTATGTATCTACACACAGTAAAATACAATAACAAAACTAAATGGAAACACAAAGTAGGCAAATGTAATTAAAATGCTGGAGGCGGGCAGCCCTATCGCATGTTCACGTACCGCGCGGCTGTAGGTATTTATTTCAAGGTTACGGCCGAGTTACAATACTGTATGATCTTTATACTGTGGTATAGACCTGGGGTTTCTTCTGCCATACTTGCCGGTAATTACAATAATTATTATAAATGTGATATTGAATAACCAACACCTAAGCTAAATTGATTTTAGTGTTATTTAAAAACTCCGACATCTTTTGTTTTACATAGCTTGTTTCAAATACTCAAATATAATTTGTGTGAAAACATTTAAGTATAGACTTCAGTTCTGAGATCTCTCAAAACCTAAAGTTACCTACCTTGTAAAATACCAGAATAAGGTAAACACCGTCCCAAACGAAGTTACCACACTAATAACCACCAATCACCGAATCTATTCTGCCGACAGTACCAACCTACCTACCACTTGTTTTGCTGTCACTACAAGGGGCGCGGTAACGTGGTTAGCCAGACAATGACTTGACGAAGGCAAATCAGATTTGCGAACCCTCCAACGTTATTTTAAAGCTAGTCTGTCATTTTGCATAGCAGTGGAGGGTTGAACAATTGGATATTTACTGTACAAGTTTAGAGGTATAAACTTAATGTGAATTCGAAAGGATTATGGTTTACCTAAGGCTGGTTGGTTTGGTTAAAGGGTCTTACAGGACCTAAACGCAAAAAACGCAAGTTTTAGAAACAATAAAAATAATTATATATGATCGACTACAGTAAACAAAATCAGAAAAAAATATGATATTTTTCAGGATATATTTATGCTAGGTAGATAGTGTGTTGAAAACATAATACAACTAATTTGATACGATAGAAAAAAATCATGAAATTACCTCTAAAAACTTTCTTTCTCACAATAAAAACCATAATAATATACATACAATCATTCTGATTTTTTGTCAGATTATTCTACAAGCAACACTAGTGTTTTAATTTTTTAGTCCAAACAATAGATTTTTTGTAATTAAATAATTGCTTCATATTTTGCAATAAATTACCAGCGTTGTGTCATCGCGCTTCTCTTTCTTTTCTATGCAGTCCGACAGCGACCGCGCTTTAGGTCTTGTAAGCTCCTTAAGGTGAATGGATAGTGGTAGACCGCGAAATTCAAATTTTCCTACGTTTTTTGCGATTTCCAGGTCAGTGTAAGATTGTATCTTGATCATAATATGATTCGCGACAATAACAGGTACATATTTAGATAATTATAATCATTAGAATCATTAATATATCTTTCTAAGTTAGATTTCTACCACCAACCACCAATCTCTTATGGAAAAGTGTTAACGGTATAAATCTAACTTAGAAATATGTGTTAATGATTTTAATGATTATAATTCTCTAAATATGTACCTGTTATTGTCGCGAATCATATTTTGATCAAGATACAACCTGACACTGACCTGCAAATTGCAAAAATCGTATGAAAATTTGAATTTCGCGGTCTCAACTACCCATTCACTTTAAATGTGAGTAATTTGTCTCCAGAGGATTTGAATTGGGATCTTTTAATAAAATATTTTCTTATTGAACACGTCTCTCGGATAGTTGCTGACTTTTGTGATGTATAGGGAATAATCAGTGCGGTAATTGCGAAAAACACTAACAGTAGCAATGGCTTTCAATTTGACAGTTCAACAACATTCATTGCGTTATTCACGTTGTCGAGCTGACAAATTTTTCGAACATATATGAAGCAATGAATTAGCAATATGTACAAAATTATTCGAAAAAAAAAAAAAATTTTTTTTTAAATAAATTATTCCAATTTCAAATTATTCAGGGTGCACACTAGTTAGTAAGTGGCTCGATTGTTGTGTAAATAATTATCGTCAAGTAACCGAAAAATCTTCTTCATTTCCAGCTCCAGTTGGAGTGGCTTCATAAGAACTCGCGAGGACTGTTGTTACATATTCATCATCTGCCTAACTTTTTCCCAAATATGTTGTTGTGTGGTCGGCTTCTAGTCTAACTGGATGCAGCTGAATACCAGTATTTGACATGGAGCGACTGCCTATCCGACCTCTACAACCCAGTTACTGGGTAATACTAATACCTCTTGATAAGACTGGATGTCAGACTATTGGTCTTCTGACGACCTGTAACAACTGTCAAAGATGCACGAATGACAGCCGGGAACAACGGCTTAACGTGCTTTCCGAGGCACTTGATGTGTAAAGATGGTCACCCATCCACGGGCCAACCGCGGTAAGCGTAGCTTAACCTGATTGATCGACCCGTGTGGCTGTTGTTACTTATATACAAGCCCCTAAACTGTTGTTACACTGTTAGTGCACGCGAAAAAAAAAATCAGCTGTTATACATTTATGTTCGTATAACTCGTCAAAATGTAGGGAACAGCTGATTTTTTTTTCGCGATTTCAGATTTGGTCCCATAGTATAAGTTGTTCTAAACGATGAGTACAATGACCTCTTAAGAGGTTTTTGGTGTTTTTCCAATAACTCTGTATAGTTTAATGACGCCACAAGCAACGTTACAAATTAAAATCAACTTTAAAACGCAATGTCGTCAAAATAGGATCCAAGTTAGAAGCCATCTAATGAATTATTCTAAGCAACAAAAACAACAAGGTGAATACGGAAGACTCTTACGTACAATTGAACATTTTGAAACTAAGCAAAACCGGATGTTTTTTCACGGATTGGCACATCGAATTCGCATACCTACGTATTGATTTATTCAAATAAAGAGAAGAAAGTTTCAACTTTAGGTACTGATGGACGGTAGATCCGGGATTGAACCAGCAAATGTGTCAGCAGCATTCATTACATACGACGACGTACGTAATTAATTTATTAATTGAAATGAGTTCTGAGGACAATATAAGTAGGTACATTATACAACATTATTTTTAGTATACCTATGCGAAACCCGAAACATGTGTCTAGTATTTTTATGTAAAGAATCTATGTACAAAATTTCAAAACTGTATCCTAAAAAATCACAGTTGTTATGTTACCTGTTTGTCCGTACAAAAACATGCTCATCCGCTCCGCTCGCGCCGAGCCGTCTTGCGCTCATTGATAATAGTACCTAGGTACCTAACCGTTCGGCGCGGAGATTGGATAACCTACTTAGTCTCGCTCGGTGTCCAACTTTTAACCTTTTTTAAATATTTTTGGGACAAAATATAACATGGGGTAGAAATTATTGGAATCGATTCAGTTACTTATTCTGATCAAACTATATTCAGGTTTCGCATATACTAAAAATAACGTTGTATATCCTCCTAACGGGTACAATATTTTATCTCACGAAGTGACGCTCGCTTTACTTGTGGTTACCAAGTGTAAAAACACGCAGTGAATGTGTGTGTAAGCGCAGGAGCTACAGGTACAGAGAAAATGGCGAAGTACAGACGACGCCAGCACATCAAGCTACCCGAAACTGTCCAATTTTCCCAATCAACTTTGAACCTTATGCTTCAGCAATAAAGTTGAAAATCTATTACAGAAATTTGACAGATTGTAGTAGCTTGATGTGATGGCGTCTGTACCTACCTAAGTAGAGTAAATAGCTACTCGTCTTCACGCTCACATTCACAGCGTGTTTGTACACTTGTTTACCACAAGTAAAGCACGCGTCGCTTCGTGAGATAAAAATACTGTAACTAACATACGAATATAAGATATTTAGTGCTAAAGCTTGTATACAGCCAAAAAACTATTAAAAGAGAACATTGTCAGTGTGCCCAAGAACTCTACGACCTCATTCCACCGGCCCCCTTCTACCTTCGGTCATCCAGACGCACGTTTTCAAATGTCTTTTATAATGCGCACACCAAAAGAGTGGAACTCTTTACCTGCGTCTGTGTTTCCGAGCGCATACAACCCGAATCTCTTCAAAGTAAGAGTGAACAGGCTTCTTCTGGGTAAGCTCACTCCATCGTCGACTTTGTCTCTGTCACCTCTGACCTAGACTAGAGTCAAGAGCAAATTCATTTCAAATAAAAAAAATAAAAAAAAACATTCATACCTTTTATGTGCGCCTTACTCGTCGGAGGCGCATCCCGACTCCACGGAGGGTCGCCGTGTCCGGAGAAGTCCCGTAACTTGAGGTAGCTTATAGTCAGCCTTATAATGGATGCCTTGTCCAGTTGGCTGGTGATCGCCGCAGGGAGAGGCAGCATCTTCGCCAGTTCGTAGAACTCGTAGTTCTCTTTCCCTCTTCTTGAGCGAGCTGCGTCTCTGCTCTTCTCTTTTCGGAGCTCGAGGATGCTGTAAAGAAAGAGTGGTGTTAGATTGGTGGTAGTAACAGGGCGGATGTGGGTTTTGTTCTGTAAGTATTAAAAATATTTCAATGTAGGTATTGAAAATAATAATAATTTAATATTCATTATTATTATTATTTATTACTAGCTGTGCCCAGTGGTTTCACTCGCATAAGATTCGATCTTGTGAGAATATCGGGATAAAAAGTAGCCTATATGTTAATACAGGGTGACAGCTACCTCCATACAAAATTTTATCAAAATTGGTCCAGCCGTTTGAGCGTGAAGAAGTAACAAACATATGAACACACACACACACAAACTTTCGCCTTTATAATATTATTTAATTTTATTGTTGTGTGATTATTATTTTTTTAATATTTAAATGCCTTTTTGACTGTGACAAGAACTATGCAATTTTCATTTTCTTTTACAGATCTCCTATTCATTTTAAACCTTTCCGGCGTAAAAAAAAACCAAACAGTGTGGGTACTTATCCTCAAAAAATATACTCAAAAAATATCCTCATACATTTAATAAAGAAAAATCCGCCCAAATGTCTTGCCCAGCTGTGGGTGTGTCCCGAACACACCCACTACCCGCCCAAAGGCGGAGTTACTAATGAACGCGTTATACCTATAGTACATTTAATTTTAAAACTCTGATATTTGCATTAAAGTTAGAACCGAAAGATGTTTCTGTATAATTAAATTAATTTACATGTTTTTGTATAAAATTTTCATATAAAAGTTGGTAATAAAGTTGAGTTTTTTGGTACTTAACAGGTTTGGAAATAAAGTTAGATTAATTTAAAATCTGAGGAGTATTTAAATACCTACAATCATTACTTTTCGTAAAGGGGTAAGCAGAATTTGAGCCCTTCTAAAGCATGGACAACAATGGCTTCAGATTCACATACCTAGTGTACTGGGTTAATCTAGATATTAAGTTATAGTATTTAGTTCAATGAATAAGAATGAATCAGTCGTTTCCAAGATGTCATATCATTCAAACCTATAGGTACCTAGGTAGGTTCTAAAAGAAGTTTTCAGTTTTTTGATAATTATTATTAAACATCTATCCTATTAATAGTAATTTAACAATTACCAAGCGCATTTAATTGTCCCAAAGGGGCCCGTGGCTAAATAATAACAGCCGCACAGTTCGATCGATCAGGTTAAGCTTCGCTTGCCGCGGTTGGTCTGTGGATGGGTGACCATCTTTACACACCGAGACCCCTCCGTGCCTCGGAAAGCACGTTAAGCCGTTGGTCCCGGCTGTCATTCGTGGATCTTTGACAGTCGTTACGGGTAGTCAGAAGCCCGAAAGTCTGACAACCAGTCTTACCAAGAGGGTCCAACCAGTATTACCCAGTAACTGGGTTGTGGAGGTCAGATAGGCAGTCGCTCCATGTAAAATACTGGTATTCGGCTGCATCCGGTTATACTGGAAGCCGACCCCAACATAGTTGGGAAAAGGCTAGGCAGATGATGATGATTTAATTGTCCCAAACGGAACACATAATGTTGGTACAACCACAAATATCTTGTAATAAACTCAGCATAAAATAGCAACATTCTTGCATTGCAATGTTCCCACTGCTGGGACGCAGGCCTCCTCTCTGTGAGAGGGAGTGGGCCGTAATCCACCACGCGGGCCCAGTGCGGGTTGGTAGATGTCACATGCCTTCGAATTTTTGGTTCTAGGACATGCCGGTTTAATCACGATGTTTTCCTTCACCGTTTTGAGAGCAGTGGTGATGAAATAATTTGCACAAAGTAAAGCGCGTGTCTAGGTTCGAACCTACGACCTACAACTCGTAAATCGCGGCCGATACCACTAGGCCACCACAGGATGAATAGTACGTTGCAATTGAAGTTTTCTTTAAATAAAATAACCCTAGCGAAAAATACTAAGAAACCTTCCGACATTTTCCTAAAAACCCGAACCATAATGAAACATTAAGCTCAGTCTACATCAGCGGAAACTTTACAACCGGGTCTAAACCGAAGGTGCGAACTAAGCGAAGTGTCCGTTTTACGATCGAGCCCGATTACCGACCATCCCGTGAGACCTCGGCTTTATCGTCACCTGAGTAAGGCCATTTGAAAATTGGCGCCTTTTTACGATTTTTTTTAAAGGTTTTCCATTCTTTGTTTGGGTGGAGATAGTCTGGGTCTGAGGTGGAATGGTCTAGAATGGTCGTCTCTAACGAGGTTGATTACCTGCTTTTAAAAAAAGAATAGGATTCGAATGTTTCTATTCTAGAATGCAACTTTTTGAAGTCGCTTTCGTTTTGTTTTGTAATTTAACAAACATACATGTCTGACTGTACAAAAACAGGTGGAAAGATATTTGCGTGTAATGGAGTTATGAAGGTAGGTTTCTGCCTAGGTACAGTTACCGGCTCGTAACTTGGCAAGAGATTTTCGTAGTGGGGGAAGTTCGCGCATATAAAAATGTATGAAATTGTGCGTGCGCAAACTTCCCCCACTACAAAAACTTACGTGCCGGTAACTGTAGCTTAGGTTGATTAACTAATTGTTTTCATGCTCATCCATTATTATGGTCAGAGACATCGACGCAGTGGAGTCACTACATGATTTTGACACCTCCTGTGTTCAAATCTTTTGCTGGTTATTTAAAAAAAAAATTGCTGTTCCATACATTTTCACCGCGTAGTTATTGCACTTTTTTATATTAAAAAAACAGCTGTTTTTTTAATATGTATAAACTGACTAAAAATTTCTACTCTAGAATCATGTACAGTCAACAAAAGGGATAAGTATGATCGCCGGATAAAGTTGAAATTTAGTAAGAAACCGATGGATGTTGTCGAATGAAATTTAATCTGATAAATGAGCTGTTTGTTTTCTATTAATAAAATGAAATTTTATTCGAGAACATCCATCGGTTTCTTACCAAACTACAACTATATCCGATGATCCTGCATACTTATCTCTTTTGTTGACTGTACCTACTGAATTCATGGTTACAGTTTGCGCGTACTCTGTATGCAACAACTTAAAAATAATGTAAAATCGATGCTAAGAAAAAAACAACCTAATACTGCCGTTCCAGAAGGAACTTTACCCAATCAAGATTACAATAACTAAAGGTATTTTAAAACGTAACTCTTAACCCTTATCTTAAATAACTACGCCTTAGGGACTAATAGCATTAGAAATATAAAGAAATGTGAAACAACCCTTCGTAAATCTGATTTTCCGATAAACGATAGTAAACTGTTAGGGTTAAGGGCGGGTTACATGGGACTGGTCAGTTTGAGAGTAAATATTTTATATTTTTATTTTAATAATAATGATTTACGGATAAAATAAACACTTGTTTTGTTATTTGTTTCATGGTGTTATTTAATTTAAGTACAAAATGTAAACGACTGAACCGATGCTTAAAAGACAATTAATGGAGTACTTTAGACAACATGATCTGACCAAGATTGTGTCTGGACTTTTTTCTCTGAGTAGTCCAATAGTAAACACCGAACTCATCTAGTTTTAAAATACATAATTTATTTTGACGTGTACAAGTGTTTGTACAAACCTATACTGCTCTAATCTAACTAGCCTGTATAGCCCCATTGCAGAAAAAAAGGCCTCGGGATCGCACAGAAATAAAATAATTGATCATTTAAATATTTGTCATCGACGACCTAAAATGTATAGACGCTACCCGAAACTGTCAAATTTTCCCAATCAACCTTGAACCTAATGCTTTTAGCGAGAAAGTTGAAAATCTTTTCAAGAAATTTGTAGTAGCTTGATGTGCTGGCGTCTGTACAAAAATACTTATCTATTATTAGCTAGGAACATATTTTTTAAGCTTTTTATAAGTCGAACCTTAAGCCATGGATTTTCTTGCATCCATCTCAAGAACAGGCAACTTCATCCTTTTAACTGACCGACCCAATCCTTGACAATGCAAAAGTGCCTGTAGGTAAGTGGTTTAATGGAAATAAAATTTGTCATTAATGAGTTTGTGTTTATTTTCACGTTATAGCAATAGGTACTTTAGTAGGTTACTTTAGTACTAAGGGAAATTATATCTTCAAACGGGCTTTCATACTTACTTAAATTGAAAACCGTGTTTTTAAAGTGTATCTTACTTAAGAAAGCTCTATTTTTATCAATGGAGTGAAGTTAACTTGATCGATTAAATTCCTGAAAAGTTACTGACGCATTTAAGTTGGATTGCGTGCCAATCTATCAATGCCTATTGTTTTAACAATTACAACAGTTTTAAGTTAAAAAAGTTTGTCTAGACAATTCGTCATTGTAGTACAACTGATAAACAAAACAATAAGTTGATATGCTAATCGATACGCAAATATGTGGTCAATTGATTCGCATAATTGACACATAGCAAGGAGGATTATAGGAGGTGTAATATTAGCCTTTGAGTCATTATGAGGTCAGTAGGTATGTTATGGTAAAACTAATGATTGTATGTGTGAGTAAGTAAAGTGTGTCGCAGTAAATCTAAACGCGCGGGGAAATTACGTAACACTAACAATGGCAATACCTTTCATTTTGACAATTCAACAACATTAATTGTCTCCTTAACGTTGGCGAGCAGACGGCATGGCAATGGATTAACAATTTCCTTAAAAATCCATCGGATGGTGATTGAAAGTGTGTGAAATTGGGTGCAGGTTACAATTCCATACAACTCATACTTACTAAACTTACCGCTTAGAACTAATTAATGATGCATATTGTATATAGTTTCAAATAAAAATCTCTAGGTACGAATATGGACAGGAGTTACTAAAGGGTTAGCTGCCTTTGTGAAAATTATCAGGGTCTCCTAATAACATTTATGGATTTGATTATGTTAAAATAGTTCTCGTATGTCTATCATTGAAAGCATACTTATTTTCTGATTTATCATTAAAACTGCTGCTGCTGCTAGCCTACCTCGAAACAATCTTTAAAGGAAAGAGAGAAAATACGTTATTTTTCCATCGATGTTTTTAAAGATTTGTTAAATTAATAAAAAAAAAAAATTATTTCATTTTATTGCATGTCATGTAAACCAAGCCCAACGTCCGATTTAAACCAAGGGTTGCAATGGTCAGTTAGGGGTATTACATTGTTTAAAATAACTTTACAGTGAGGGTTGAACACCACCCCCTTGTCTTGACCGCCCCAAGATTAGGGTGAATTATGGACGTGATAGAATTTTCTTTTTATAATTGATTGGATAATTTTATGCTAAATGGTTTTGTGTTACATTACATTTATTAAGATGTGCGTCATGATGATATTTAAAACCTTTGAAGTATTTGTTCTTTTTAGGGTTCCGTACCCAAAGGGTAATAACGGGACCCTATTACTAAGACTTCGCTGTCTGTCCGTCCGTCTGTGTGACACCAGACTGTATCTCAAGAACCGCGATAGCTAGACGGTTGAAATTTTCACAAATTATGTATTTCAGTTGCCGCTATAACAACAAATACTAAAAACAAAATAAAATAAATATTTAAGTGGGGTTCCGTACAACAAACGTGTTTTTTTTAGGCGTTTTTTTCCTTGTGGTAAGGAACCCTTCGTGTGCGAGTCCGACTCGCACTTGGCCAGTTTTATTTGTCTTTTTTTTCACGAACAGGACAGCCGTTTTATGGAGTATTTACGCCATCATCAGCCGCACGGTTCGATCGCTTGCCGCGGATGGTCCGTGGATGGGTGACCATCTTTACATACCAAGGCCTCTCCGTGCCTCGGAAAGCACGTTAAGCTGTTGGTCCCGGCTGTCATTCGTGGATTTCAGTCGTTACGGGTGGTCAGAAGCCCGAAACTGTGATAACCAGTCTTACCAAGGGGTTTCTTATTACCCAGTAACTGGGCTGAGCAGGTCAGATAAGCAGTAGCTCCATATAAAATATTGGTATTCAGCTGCACCCGGTTAGACTGGAAGCCAACCCCAATATAGTTAGGACAAAGCTAGGCAGATGATGATGATGATTCCAGTCTGAAAAAGGGATGGTGCTATCGGTCATGAATAGCTCCGTCTCTTTCTCGCTCTGGAATCATGATGGCATTACCTACGTCATCTGTGTCCAAATAAATGTCGTTTTTTCTTTCTTTTGTTATATTTTCTTCATATTTATTCATAACGTTTTGAAAAACGGTTAAGTCCATTTAAAAAACGGTACTTCCTTACTTACCATTTTCCAAATGGTTCTGCAACCATATTAAGAAACGAGACGACTCTTATCATGATACAGAACAGTACCTACCTACTTACTTAATAAAACACAAAACACGCAGTTATGCTAAAGACGATTTATTCCGGTCTGATCCCCTGAACCCCTCTCCACTCCCCTCCTCAATCCCCTGCAAGTTCGTCTTCAGTTTTAATCTCTGTCTTATCCACATTATGTAAGTTTACTCTTTTTGACAAGTAAGTACAGTCAAAAGAAAATAAAAGTTTCATTATTTACAAAATTAAATAAAGATTTTTTTTAAATGTCTCATGCGTGCTCGATTGCATTTGAAAATAATCATGTCACAGGGGCTCGTGGCTAAATATATAACAGTCGCACTGGTCGATCGAAGGCTAAGCTACGGTTGCCGCGGTAGGTTTATGGATGGGTGACCATACATTTCAAATCAAGACCCCTCCGTGCCTAGAAACATTGGTTCCGGCTGTCATTATTGTTACGGGTAGCCGAAGCCCAAAAAGGTCTGACAACCAGTCCTACCAAAGGGGTATCTTGTAACCCAGTAACTGGGTTGTGAAGCTCAGATAGGCAGTCGCTCCATGTAAAATACTAGTATTCAGCTGTATCTGGCTAGACTGGAAGCTGACCCCAACGTAGTTGGGAAAAGGCTGGGCTGATTGATTGTGTACTTTATGCAACAAATAAAATATATTTACTAATTACCTATAAACAAAACTATTTTGAGACTGTTTATTTTACCGAAATGGAAACTTACAGAATTTTCCACCCCAAACCTACTTATTGGTAGATAAAAAGAGTGGATAGCTGAGAGGTCTACTTATCTATTTAGCTGTAAAAGTCGTGAATGTGTCATTGAATTCATTAGATCTTGCCAGAGAGAGAGAGAGAGCAATTTGAGAGCTCCGTGTTTAAAATGGTAATCTTTTGTTTTTAGAAGAGTGTTTCTCAATGAATTGCCTTAATGATTTTTTTTTTAAATTAGGTCTTGTGTTTTGCGAATATATCATTACTCTAAGCATTTAGTGTTTTTGAAAATAATAGCAAAATCTATAAGTCATACTCAATATTTTGTACATGACTAGCTTCTATTACTCAATGCGTAAAAAGAAAATATTTCATCAATACACAAAAGTAAAACCAAAATAAATAAAAAACCAGACACTCCAATGCTTTTTGTTCTGTCCAATTTTTATGACGAAACTCCCTTCATCTTAGAAGTGGCCGTCTTTAAGTGTCCGTGTACGTGCCTCGACACCCTGCACACCTGGGAATCGAACCCACAATACGTAGCTAACGCCTTGACCCTCCATAAATATACCTTTGAAAACCACAACTGAAAATCAACCTTGGTTTCTTAAGATAGAGTTCAAAATCTGACACACGTTTGAATCGTTCCATTGGTCAGTGATGATTAGTGCGATATTCCAACAAGGGCATATCTCCCGAATTCGTCAAACGAATCTAAGCTTTATATCATTGGTATAAAATCTAAACTCATAAGTCAGAATAAAAACAAAAAAGAATCTTCCTGCAAATTGAAATAGGAGAAACTCAGAGAAAAAAGTCCGGGATTCGGAGCCGGGAAAGGTCGTAAAAAGCCTAGTACGCAACCGTGTCGCAGTAGTTACGGTTAATGTGTCCCGGACAAATTGAGTTGTGCCCGAGTAGGAAAATTAGCTGTCCCCCGGGAATCGGGGATATTTCCCGGACTCCGGGATAAGTGACGGATATGACATGACTATTTATGAGTTGCATTTTATTGTCATCGATTGGGGGTATCACCTTACTTACTGTTTATTTTATTTGGTAAGCAGATACTATAATACGTTACAGTTGAGAATGAGATGCAAACCAAGGTTGATGCGGGCCAAAATAAACCATAGGAGTTCCACTATAAGGAACTATTCTAACTTGTAACCTGTAATGTTGTCTACAGATTAAAATGTTTGGCTCTTAGTTTCGACGTCACCAATTACTAAAGTTCATTTCAAATAAACTTGCGATAAAGTTTGTTCACCTCCTTCTACTAATGTATCCCAATATTTCCAAACCATACGAAAAAAATGTATGGGCAGTGTCGGTAACACGATCAAAACATTGACTTACTCCGTGTTTGGTATTATGAAACTCAACCGATGCAATGTTAGCGACAGTTTTGTATGACGAACGATATCTATCGTAAGTTATTTGGACTTTTTGGTACAGGGTGGTTGAATGACATTTATCGCAAGTTTATTTGAAATACACTTTAATTGATCATTGACCACAAAGCGGATATTAGAAAACTGTTGGTAAAAACCTATGACAGTAATGAAGAAATATTCAATTTTGGACAGCGAACACATGTTTTTCCCATCACAACATTTAAAATCACTTACAAAAGCCATTATTCACACTCTGCCACTTAATTGGGGCCGAATCAGAGACATCAACCCTAAACTGCCACCGCCGAAATCTTTTCACAAAAAGATTATCCAAAATGTACCAACATGTCAATAGATCCGCGCTTGTTAAATTGTCACCCGTCACCTCTTTAGGGTTATCGCTGAAAGGTTAACACTTCCCGATTAACCCTAAAACGGGGTATTTAATACCCCGCTTTTGTGAAGACCATGGGAATTTCTGTGCATTTTCCCCTTGAATGGTTCCGTGTCTAAACATTGGTTCTTTGTTGTGGTTTTAAAGAAGTTTATTGGAGATAAAGTTAACGGTTCATAAACAGATAATGGTGGGTAGTTTTATTATTTATTAGATGAATAAAATGAGGTTGTAATGATGTCTTCCGTTTATTATGAAGTGCATTAAGTTGTCATAGGTTTAATTTACTCTATAAATGACTGTTTGTGACATAATTATATGCAAATGCTGTGTAACAATGCTTTTGTACCTACTTTATTAATAAAGATGGAATATAAAGATAAATCTTGTATCATTTCTGCATTGTTGTAGGTCTTAACTTCAATGTGACATTAGATATTACATTTTATTAAATAAAATGACAACACACGATATAAAATCGTCTTGTGGCTACATACCTAATAACAGTGGTCCGCGGACGGGTGACCCCTCCGTGCCTCGGAAAGCGCGTTTAGCAGTTGTTCCCGGCTGTCATTCGTAAATCTTTGACAGTCATTACGGGAAGTCAGAAACCCGAAAGCTTGACAACCAGTCTTACCATGGGGTATCGTGTGACCCAGTAACTGGGTTGTGGAAGTCAGATAGGCAATCGCTCCATGTAAAACACTGGTATTCAGCCGCATCCGGTTAGACTGGAAGCCGATCCCAAGATAGTTGGGAAAAGGCTAGGCAGATGAAAGCGTGACTACTATGGCACGTAGGGCTACGGGCTAACACGCACGTAGCACGCACCATATTAGTGGCAGATTAATTGACACGGTATGAAATAAATACATTTTATTTTTATCACTTGGCTACTTTATACTAAAGATGTTCTTAAGAACGGAGAACCGCTAGAAGATCTCCAATTCTTAAGTACCTACCACCATAATACAACACAATAACCCTCTCTTATACCAAATATGACACATCATATTCAACATCAAGTGGTTTTGTCACCGAGCACTTCATATTTCTAAACCCAACAATATGTACTATTTTTAATTCAGGGTTTATAAGTGGGTATTGAACGATGATTCTCGCTACCTTGGGAAGGTTGGTGTAAGGTTTGGTTCAACCCTCGTTTTTAAAAGCTTAATCTTTTTCTTTTGGCTCATAAAAGATGGGCTTTGTGGTGCAACCGTTTAAGGTGGCAAAGATGTCATTGCAATGGCAGGGTTCTAAAATTGCGGCACCTTGTAAAAGTTTTTAAGGGCACCATAGTAAAATGTCAGCTGTTGGACCAAATTCATTAATAAATCAATGCGCCTGATCAATATAAAGCTACAGTCTCCTAGAAGACCGGTGGCCGCCACGTAGCGTTATTTATGACAGCAAGTTGGTGTGTTTTCCTTGTTTTAGTGATGATGATGACGTCACGCTGAAGTATTTGCACGAAGGCTGCGCTGACGTTCATGTTCGGGGTCACCAGTATAGAGGTATGAGGAACAGGTGTAAAGTTCACTCATCCTCCATAGAAAAGGGAGGATCCTCCGACCAGACGGGTGTCGTGTCTGGCAGGCAACTGCCCGATGATTCATGTGGGGCCGTTGTATCTATGCTAGTTACGCGGTAAAATCTGCTTGCGAGATGCAGGCTTTTACGTGTCGTCAGTATGACGCGTTGTTCGCATGTGGCGTTGCTCACAACGCTACAAGTCAAACCCCGCTGCTATAATTTTCATATCATTTCTACTAAGTAGCTTTAGAGTCATGGAAAGCTACAATTTTGTTTTTCATGACATTCAGTCTTCAACATTTCTTTTCAAACCAGGTGAATTTGGGTTTATAGAATTAAAACTGCATCTTCAACAGTTTCTCGATAAAATTTCAATTGTAAAAACGCAAGTCACTTGAGTCTATAAGCATCTAATCTCGCAGAATCGTCCACTGAATACCTTCGGACTTTCTTTAGGAAACTTTTCAAAGAGATATTCACACCCTCCGCTTAGGGTCCGCTAGTTTTCTTTAAAAGCATGGACATTTGAACCCTTGGAATTTAGTCAAGCGTTCCGTCCCTAGAGCCTTGGAAACCCCACGGTCAGTCGGAAGAAATTCAAATAAATTGACTGTAGTCACATACTTTTGGATGAATGACTAATATGACAGTGTAACTCCGGAATTTTCAGAAAATCAACTGTAAAATGGTATTAAAAGTCTTGCTGTCTCTACAATATATTTTAAAGTGACAGAGACAGAATAAGATTTAACAATAAATCAATTAATCTGCCTAGCCTTTTCCCAACTATCTTGGGGTCGACTTTCAGCCTAACCGGATGCAGCTGAATATTAATATTTTATATGGTGTGACTGCCTATCTGACCTCCACAATCCAGTTACTGGATAACACGATAGCCCTTGGTTAGACTGGTTGTCGTAACGACTGTCAAAGATCTACTGTCTAATAACATACATTCCGAGATACGGTGGGGTCTCGATATGTAATGAATGGTCACCCCTCCACGAACCGACCGCGGCAAGTGTAGCTTAACCTTCAGTCGACCCATGCGGCTGTTATATTTTAGCCACGAGCCCCTCAGAATAAGATTTAATGACGGCTTAAAATTTTGAGTTGTATTTGTCTATTTGGCAGTTAGACTAAAGAGTTGGAATGATTTTGGTGGTGGAAGATTCTATGTTGTGTAAAGCAATGTCGAAATATATGCCAGCTAAAGCTAATGAAAACCACGTTCGGCATAATGACGGTTCATTTCAAAGTAATACAATCACACTAAGTATTGACACGTTGCCAGCTCCATCTACTAATTGAATACAGAATACATTTACTTAGTTAATTTCTCCAATTTAGGTTCCTTGCACCGCAAAGCACGAAATACGTTTAAAACATCGTTATGTTTGTGTAAATTGTTTGTATATGACAGAGATAGAATGACGCTACATGGTGGTCTAGTATCGAGAGGGAGATGAAAGCGCAGAACCTGACTCCTGTGACAACCCAGGACAGATCGTCTTAGCGCCGCTGTACAAGAAGACCTGACCCCAGTCCCAGATAGAACTGGGATAGAAGAAGAAGACAAATAGAATGATATCTTAAAACATATTCCTCAAATTTCGTTATTGTACCTAACAACCACTGTTTGTCTCTGCATCACCCAAAAGATAAATGATAGAAAAAGCCTATGGCCATAAGTCCGTCTCTGCACATTTGTGTGGTTAAAGTAAGTAAATAGATATGTTTAGCGTTACCGCCAACACTAAAACTAAATAAGTACGTTTAAACGTATTTAGTGTTTAGTGGTGAAAGCAAAACGGTGAAGGAAAACATGGTGAGGAAACCCGCACTGGGCCCGCGTGGTGATTTATGGCCAACTCCCTCTCAAAGAGAAATATTTGATGAACCGCAAAGAGTTTGTGCTAATGAAAACCGTGAGAGAAAAGACATTGCAACGAAAGATTGTCAAAGACGTTAGCGTAAGTCAGGAGGACCTATACATAGCAAGGAAACGCGAGCTGAATAAAAAGAAAAATCGTAGTGCATAAAAAGACAGACACTAATCAGACGTTGGACGTTAGTCACCGAGGTTATTCCTGGCATTCGAAGCATCCAGCCCGGTTGTTTTCTACTCCATTAATATTCTAATTAGTTTGTAGTAATCGCGGTTTAAAACGATGCTAATGCGAAACTTCACCGTAACTGGCTTTTGTGAAAGGATAACATCACCCGTTGTGTCATCTCGCTCTAACAACAGTGGTTGGATTTAAGGTTTCTCTAGTCGTTGTGCGTCAGTCTTCGTCATTGATAATGACGGTAACGGTGTTTCTTTCAAATTTATAATGCACATTATCCGGCACTGTTAACTTGAATTAACGTATTTGAATTTCAAGTCTATTAACTGCCCGTTCTGTGATTTCATTGTGATACCTATTAAGTTTTTTTCTATGGTAAATGGTTAAGCGCAAATCTGAAATTGCTTGTTCTAATCTCAGTCTACACTCTCAGTCCAAAATCCGTTTTTTAGCACCCATTAGTAAGACTACCCTACCCTAGACCCTACCCTACCCTAGATCCCTAGACTACCCTACCCTAAACTTAGAGCAAATCCAAAAGAAAAACAAATACCCATTATTACACTAAAAGTCGCACTTCCATACATATTCAAACCGAACCCCTAGCAGGGTAATCAGACAATACAGTCGGAATTAATAGAAGTCCACCCGTAATGATACATCTTATTTATACGAGCAAATAAGAGGAGGGGATAGTTGTCACCATATTTGATATAGGAAATGAAAATGTCATCGGCTTAATAGGTACGCTAAGGATTATTGATATTGCACGATTTACGATAGCTGATATTAATAAAGATTACAATCTGACTGAAAAAGGAGTAGGAAATAAGGCAAAAGAAAGATAGTGTAATCTTTTGGTGAACAGGTAATTAACAGTTTAGTTAGACGATCATAATGTATGCACACACGATTGCGTTGAGCAATTAGATATTGCGTGTCGGTGAAGCTCTTAATTGTTAATTTATTGTGATGTTTTGCCAACATTTTAAAGCCAAAATATTCACTACTGAATAATGGTTTCCGCCAAAGACTCGTAAAGGAACTGTTTAGTTGTGTCACAGTTTAGTAAGTGAATCATCATCTTGTCTATTGTAGTTCTTATCAATTGTTTAGGTAGGTGCCTTACCTAAGTTACTTGTCACCATTCGGTCTTGCATCTTCCACAAACAGAACACTATCATCTTTACAATTTGATCAACAAGATTTCATATTTCTACATGCCTTTGGTGGATTCGCGATCGCTGAACATTCTACACTGCCAATTCAATAATAAGAACCAATTTTCTCAAATACCTTCATTTCCATATCCCGCCGAACTTTTTCGAACCAACATTTTTTCTTCGCAAAAACGTACTCAGTGTCAAGAAGTCGTGGTCCACGATTGTTGGATCAGGCGTGTCAAAGGTAAGATCACGAGGACCCGTAACTCGCATACCGGTGAAAGGTGACTGGCAGTATAGTAAGTGAGTATTGTCAGTAATAAGATTTGAGTGTAGAAAAAATAAGTGTAAGTAGGTACTTTTTCTGGTTTGTGATTTAAATTTGGTAAAAAGATTTAAATAGGAATTATTTGAGATGCAAAGTTTCTGTTTACTGCGTGTAGGGACAGTTACTCGTATATCAGTGGCATTTTTTTATTTTTTACTAGCCTACGCAGTCTCTCCTGGGCAAAGGCCTCCCTCCAGCGAGCCCGAGCGTCCTCCTTCCAGTTTTGACGGAACCTATCCAGCTTATCCCGCCATCTCCTACGTGGTCTGCTGCGACCCCGCCGCACTGTCTCAGGGCCCATTTTAAGTAGACAATAATTGCATTACGAATATCTCCCTTACTGCTACGACAGAAAGGTGCTGTCTATGTCAAATTGTTTCCACTGATGAGATGTTGACAGCACCTAAATCTGCATATTATTTGAATAGCAGCTTTCACGGAATGGCGAAACTTTTATTGACTGACTTCGGTGCCACAAAAGATGCATCAATCTTGACATAAAACAGCATTATGTTACTAAAAATTCTTTGAGACTGCGCTTACAACAAGACTTGTCCAAAATATAGTATTTTTGAATTGTAAGTTCAACATAAAAAAAGCACGAAAGTATCAAGATTGCTCACGTCATAATTTGGGAATAATGACAGGAGGCAGTCGGACGTCCCGGGAACGTTTACTATAGCACCCCTGGTGATGAGGTTAATATGACTCGGCGAATTTCCGACGAATGTCCGACAATCCAACACTACGCCGCCGTCCCGACAAATCGGAAGGCGGGACGAACGTAATTTTGAACTGTGTATGTCCTTTAATTTTTATATAGTTTTAAATGGAGGAAAGGGTTATTTTGAGATTGTTAAAGAGCTTGAGAGTTTATTGATTCTGTATAGAAATAAAACCTTTGTTAAAGAAGACGAGAATGCAGAATCTTCAATGTATTTTTAATAAGACTAACTGAAATAATTGTTTGTTCTTTTAACTTTAATTCGTTTTGCTCATAACATAAACATTTGTTCTGTATGATGTGGACAACAGTGTGAGTTGCACATTTGTATCATGTTTTTGTTTTGTTAGTTCATAAGATCTAATGTGTAACTGTTTGTTTGTCTCAAATAAATAAATAAAGAACTGATTTTTTCGAAATCTTAATGAATAGCTAATATATTTGCGTATTTGCCATGACATCCATTAGGTACTTTTGTAATTTCAGAACGCCCATCTGTTTCTCTTAAAAGTAAGTATATTTTTTGCTTTCATTTAACAAAATCATCAAAACCATCCCTTAAATAAATTCACTGCGCAGTGGCCTTGCCCAATAATTTTCGGACAAAAATAAATAAAGGCAGTCGTCCCGTCCCGGCTGGGCCCAGTGGGACGGGCGATTTGTTCGCTGGCCAAATTGCCGCTCTTTAGGCAGACTTTAATAATCACGTCATATCCAATTTTCGTTTGACACGCTGTGCGAATACAAATTGGGCAGCGCGTTGATTGAATATGTCACTTGTTTATTAGTGAATTGACACTGGTAATTAATTATTGGTTTATTATCGACTATGTAAGGTTTTTGTGCTGGTTTTTATCTTGATAAAACGTAGGTTTATTTAGTAAATGCTTGCATGGTGACATTAAAAAAGAATCAAATAACGCAAAATTGTTTTCAAGCTCAAATGAAGTATACACAAGAATTTAAATAAAATGCGTTAATATCCACATGTATTCAAATACAATGCCTTGGCATAAATCCATAATAACTCTATGCACTTCGCAATATTCTTTGGACGACGAAATTTTCAAATGTGAATATAAAAAAAGAAAGATCAAAGCATATTGTCACAATGACAAATCTCGAAAAATCTACAACATAAAAATGTAAAATTTAGATTAATTGCATCCCACTATGACAACGCAATGTCGACGCAGTGAACATAATCTTACAATAGATGATATCGCATGCCCACACACCCCAGTGGGCGACATCCCGCTTTTTACGGACAAAAAATGACCAATCTTCTAGACGCGTCGATACGCATATGACTAATAGTGGTCGCCCGCTTAGCAAATTGCCTGCCAAAATCGTAGCGAAACTGGAAAATTGTTTCATTCATAAATGCAATAGTTGGGATTTGCGTGGATAGCTTTCTGATGAATAAAATAGTGAGGATTACGCGGCCCCATGTGATAGCGGTTTGAAACGTCAGATGGACAAATGCTTGTGATAATCGTTTGTATGATTGGATTTCGTTTGGTCCTTTTCTTCGGCGAGAAAGTTTTATTATATCGATCGTTTTCTGAGTAAATAAAACTAGCTTGCTGAATTAGCAATACAAAGAGAGGTCGGGGCCGCATTCGCAGCCAATTGAAAGGAGCAGGAAATAATAGTTATTTGCAATAATCGACTGAAGGGACGGCTGATTGCGCCCGGGGCACGGCGAGGAAATTTTTCCCGTATTTTTGTCTGCCAACTTACTGTCGAGAGTTCGTTAGTGCTTACTATAAATTCTTCAGTTTATTCGGTTTTATTGGTATTTGGAATAATCATTGAGCTCAATGTGGATTAGCTTGATTAAAATATGTGCTTTACAGACTAACTTAAGCCTCAGTAATGCAAGTTCTGTATCTATCAAAATTATTTCAAATTAGATACCATTGATATAAAATAGACAGTATTTTTCTCTTCCTTAAGTTGTTTTACTATACTAAAAAATATAAAAAATGTTATTAAGGTAAACACTGCAAAATACGCACTGTAATTCACAAAAAACATAATGTTGATCTGTGTGTAGTGTGGTATCTGTGGTCTGTGTAAGTATTCATTTTATAAAGAAAAAATACAGATTCATCTGTCATTCAAAAACGTTTCTAAGGAACCCTTCCCAACTGCTGCCAAATCAACCCTAAAAGAAGGAATTAAAACAACAGGGGTCAGCACAAAAGTACGTTGATGAGGTAAAGGGGGATATAATAGATCATTTTCGGGACACTTGTCCCGCAGTTAATCCGGACTGGTCCAGCTAGTGATCGATTGTAGTCCCCCCTACTGCAGGAATGTCTATTAAACTTGGCATTTCATATGGCTACTTGCAAAATGGACTGTAGGATTGTTTTTTGTAGTAAAACTGTTCAAAAATTGATTTCTAGGTATTGCAAAAGTAAAGAATCTGCTTTCGAAATAGTTTTCGTAAAGAAATACTGCTAAAAAGATCGTATAAAACAGAAAATAGCTTTTGATGCCGAATGATTAGTTTTAAGTAATATTTGCATGCGCTCACAAAAGTATTGAAATTGATTCAATATAATTTTGAGAAAAATGTCGTTCGTAACGACAGATCCATTCTTCGGGCAAATTATTAAAAAAAAGTGTCAATACACCATTCAGTACCTACGTAAACACGCAAATTTTGTAGAATATTTTATCATTTTTTTTAACTTTTAGGGTTCCGTACCCCAAAGGTTGCTAACAGGATCCTATCAATAAGGCTCCACTGTCTTTCGTCTGTTTGTCTGTCACTGGGCTGTATCAACCGTAACAGTGTGTCTCCCACACTTGAGCGCAGAGTGTTTACTGCTATGATCGCATTATGAACAAATAATAAAAATAAAGTATACCTACTTAGGAATTAAGATTTACCATACAAGAAACGTTATTTTTTCGGCGTTTTTTGCGCGTTGTTCGTCTTGGCCGTATATTTTACTTTTTCCTTCGTAACATCACAAAGTTACAAAAACACCTGCAGCAGGAGAAGATTCGAGTGAAACCGCAGACATAAATCGATCGTTGTTTTTGAAGAATCGATTTTTTTTAAACTTTTATTCGATTCTCTAATGACAGATAATAGTTCGGTTGCTATATCGATACTGGACGTTTTTCGGGACGAACTCATTGTGATTATTGTTCAATTTAATAGCTACGAAAGTATCATTTCTCTCTTTCTTGGCGTCCTTTTTTTATTTCTTGTCTAAATTGTGTAAAGATAGATAGTTATTTCATAATTGGCTTTTTAATACGTGCCGTAGGTACAGACGCCAGCAAATCAAGCTACCCGAAACTGTCAAATTTTCCAAATCAACTTTTAACCTTATGCTTTAACGATATACCTAGATGAAAATCCAAGAAATTTGACAGATTGTAGTAGCTTGATGTGCTGCCGTCTGTACTAAAAAAAACTAAAAGTCCAAATTCAGACATTATGAGTAGGTACAAAAGTTTCCGCCCGCGGCTTCGCCCAGAAGGTATGTCGATAAAAACTTTCCTAAGTCCTTCCCCGGGACACAATCTATCTCTCTGCCAAATTTTAGCGAAATCCGTTCAGTGGTTTAGGTTTGAAAAGGTAACATACAGACAGACAGACAGAGTTACTTTACGAATCCATACTCTGCCCATATCCCAATTAATTTGTGGTTGACGCAACATGCCTTTTTCTTCCATACTTCTCTATTAGTCGTCAGCTCGGTAGTCATAGTCATTTTAATCAATACCGAATTTAATTATACGTAGTGAAATTGAAAACATGCGACAAACCGAAATGGGAGGTTGTACTCATCATTATCAACAACTTTTATTATGGGACCAAATCTAAAATCGTAAAAACAAAATCAGCTGTTCCCTACATTTATGTTCGCATAATGCGTCTAAATGTAGGCAACAGCTGATTTTTTTTCGCGATTGCAGGATTGGTCCCTTAGTAAAAGTTGTTCATAATGATGAGTACAATCTCCCATTTCGGTTTGTGGTTCAACTTGTATATTAAAACCTACCATACCGTTTAATGTTCAACTCTTATTTCATTTCACAGTTTTTGTCCAACTATTTTACACATTGAACCTCTGTGTATTGTTTGACACACTTGTAAAAATGTGTTGCCAGATATATTTTAGAGTGTTGTATCAAAGTTCGACTGTCGGTAGTAAAAACTGGAATGGATGGAGGGCGAGACGAATTGCAATGAATCAGCAGTTGGTAGCCGATTGAGGCTGACTACTGTGGTGTACAGGCTGTTTTGAATCACAAATATTTTAGATAAAATATTTAATAAGATTTTTGGCGTCAGTGTTGATGATTTTGACCTCTGTGCAATTTTTTTGCGGTAGAAATATTATATTTATGCGTTACTTAAAAAAAGTCTTGATACTTTTTTGTAGTTAGTAAAAATAGTTTTTGATTTATCATTATTGTTTTAGGTTCATCGTAAAATTAACATTTTTTATTACTGGCGAATTTTATAGAAATATTGTGTTGAAGATACCTAGTAGGTAGGTATGTTGTATGTAGGGAAAAATTCTGAACACAAATATTTATCAAATCCACTGCCAAAAAACATCAACCTATGTAAAATTAAAAAAAGAGGCAAACTGTAATTGATCCATACATTCAAAAAGGGCCGGCAGAATTACCAATCATATTTACCGATGAACAGAATGACAATATACCTTATCACATGTTGCTAAAGGCCAAAATCGCTTGACAATATGTTTTTCAGACGCAAAATCTAAGCTTTAACTCATCTAAAATAAGGTGGTAGGCGATAATACTTCATAATATTAACCCGGATATTTGATATTGCCTTTTTTGTTGGCCATCTTTTTATTTTTTTATTTAAGAGACTGTTAATTCCGTAGTGAAATGTGACGATTCTTGTATATTATAATACTTAATTGTTTTTTATCTAAATATTTGCTTGCACCAATACCTACAGTTTTGTAAACTGTAAATAAAACCGTTTGTTTAATCATAGCAGTTCATTAATTCATCATCTATTATTTTTTTCGCCTTTTGAGAACCAGTTTTACCCACTGGGCTTAATCATTTTGGTAGCAAAACGGGTATCCGTTTTGCTACTGAAAATCCTTCGATTAATTTTATTTAGGGTTTCCATTAAATAGTGCTTTTTTCGACAGTTATTCAAAATAATGCCATGAAATCCAGTCAGCTGTCGATACCTGTAGGTACAACTATGCATTTCATCTGCCTAGCCATTCCCCAAGTTGGGGTCGGCTTCCAGTCTAATCTGATTCAGTTGGGTACCAGTATTTTACACGGAGCGACTGCCTATCTAACCTCCACAACCCAGTTACTGGGTAGTACGAAACCCCTAATAAGACTGCCATGGTTGTCAGAATTTCGGGCTTTTGACGATCCGTAACGGCTGTCAAAGATCCACGAATGACAGCCGGGACCAACGGCTTAATATGCTTTCCGAGTCACGGAGGGGTCTTGGTATGTAAAGATGGTCACCCATCCACGGACCAACCGCGGCAAGCGTAGCTTAACCTGATCAATCGATCCGTGCTGCCGTTATAAATTAGCCACAAGCCCCTATCCAACTATGCTAAAATATCAAGTGAAATAATGACAGAACTTGATATCTATGATAAAATATCAAGTTCTGTCATTATTTTATTTCTAGTCTATCGATTTTTCTCATTTTTACTTACTACACACTATATTATTACTAAACAGCTTCAAAATGCTTTATTACAGTTTTAAGAACAACATTTTTCGACCGATGTGTAATCGGCAATAATATAATTGCGGTCTCATCACACGAAAATAAAGGACTTTTTTTCTCCTTTTCAATTGAACTCGCTGCGGTCTGAACGCCGTTTTATAAACTCAGCGGCTTGGAAATGGACTTTTACGATAAATATTGGGTATTTTGTTACTGTAAATGTAAATGGACAGTGTATCTACATCATAATTTTGTTTTTTTTTTGGAATTGATGCGTTTTTTGACTTGAGAATCGTCGTCTTATCAAGACGTTGACTGCTGACCACTCGCACCTCTGTGCAATAAGCGGCTATAAAGGATTATTACTATAACGACCACGTTTGGTGAAAATATTAGTGTTCGCTCGTTTTCGAACCTACCAGCAACCTATAAACAAGATGGCAATAGCGCCGATTCTGTTGTTCACAAACTAAACTAAATTTAAGTTCAGGCATCTTTTTCTTTCTATTTCATTAAGAAAAGGACAGAAGATAAATATTAGTTTAGTACTGTCAAATTACGTAAATTAACGTATTTTTAATAGCAAATTTTTAATCTCGTCTAATGTTGTCTATGGAGTATCTTAATTTGACAGGACTAAACTTATATTTTTATCTTCTGTCCTTTTCTTAATGAAATAGAAAGAAAAATATGCACTAAACCTAAATGTAGTTTAGTTTGTGAACAACAGAATCGGCGTCAATATCAGGTATTATTTGTAGGTTTTTTTCTAAATTTATTTTGTATTAGGTTTAGAAGTTTTAAAATATATGTTTTTTGTGGCAGGAACAACACTACTAAAATATAAACAAGAGTGCTCAACTAATCTTGACCCTTTAAATATTTTTTTCTATTTTTACATGTCAAAATACATTCACCACCGTTTTACATACCTACTCATATATAACAAAAACGCGTATTACATTAATTAGTTACGCTCTTTATTTTTCAATCAAAATATTTTTGTCTACGGATGTGATTTTTTTGACATTTTTCCTTTCAACGCTTTTTTGGTATCCTTTAGAAATTTTGATGAAGTGTGAAAGGGTTCCTGTCTTGTGATTGAGTCAAAGAAGTTTTTGTTTCGTGAGATAAAATGTAAAAAAGAGTAAAAATTGTTAAGATAAAAGAGCCTTTTATCCGTTATGTCTGATGATTTTCACGGTTTTTGTTATTAGGAGGCCAACATACCCGTGCACCCATTGCATTTATTTTCTGCCAATCATTTAGAAAATGGTACTCAGAAGCCCAAAAGTCTGACAATCACTCTTAGCAAGAAGTACTGTGATACCCAGTAACTGGGTTGTAAAAGTCAGAAAGGCAGTCGCTTCATGTAAATACTGGTATTCAGCTGCATCTGGTTACACTGGAAGCCGACCCCAACATAGTTGGAAAAAGGCTCGGCAGATTGATTAGTTTTTTTGTTTCAATTGTAATATTTTAAAGCCTCTTAGGTTGTTAGCATAGCGTAATCAGCCAGGTTGCCACTGTTGTGTTCATCATCATCATTTCAGCCGAGAGACGTACACTGCTGGTTATAAGCCTCCCCCAAGCACCTACACTTCGACCGGTTCTGTGCTTCTCGCATCCAACGGGTTCCTGCGGCCTTCAAGGTCGTCCGTCCACCTTGTGGGAGGCCTTCCAACGCTACGTCTTCCGGTACGCGGTCGCCACTCCAGAACCTTTTGGGCCCCATCAGCCATCTGTTCTGCGAGCAATGTGCCCTGCCGTACGTTTGACAGTTCTTAAGCTATGTATTCAAGAAAACTCCAAGCATAGCCCTCTTCATTGCCCTTTGGGTGACTTTTAGCCTTCTTATAAGGCCCATTGTGAGCAACCACGTTTCAGTGCCATATGTCATCACTGGCAACACGCACTGGTCAAAGACTTTCGTCTTGAGACACTGCGGTATGTGGGACGAGAACATATCGCGTAGCTTCCCGAAAGCTGCCCAGCCGAGTCGGATTCGACGACTGACCTCTTTCTCGAAATTAGACCTACCTAACTGGACAGTTTGTTCTAGGTAAACATACTCGTCCACGACTTCGAGAGTAGCGTCTCCGATCTTTATGAGAGTGGATGTCACATGGGCGTTTGACATGACCTTTGTTTTGTCAATGTTCATTTTATGACCACTCTTTCGGAGGCTCTACTGGGTCATCGAGCATTGTACTGAGGTCCTCCATAATCTCAGCCATGACTAATATATCGTCAGCAAACCGAAGGTTAGTTATGTACTCACCATTGATGTTAATGCCAGCCCCTTTCCGGTCCAGAACCTTGAAGCCAGTGCAGCGGTGAATAGTTTTGGAAAGGTAACGTCTCCCTGTCTCACACCTCGCTGCAGAAGGATAGGTTTCGAGGTCTGATCCTGGAGTCGGACTTACATAGTGGCGTTTTCGTACAGACACAGCTGTGTTAGGTTAAGATTTAAAAAAAAGTCATACGCAGGTATCCATTAAGAAACTTACATGACCTAAAGCGCGGTCACTGTCGGACTGCATAGAAAAGAAAGAGAAGCGCGATGACACAACGCTGGTAATTTATTGCAAAATATGAAGCAATTATCTATTTACAAAAAATCTATTGTTTGGACTAAAAAATTAAAACACTAGTGCTTTAGTATGTTGTTTGTAGAATAATCTGACAAAAAATCAGAATGATTGTATGCATATGTATGGTTTTTATTGTAAAAATAAAGTTTTTAGAGGTATCTTCATGATTTTTTTCTATCGTATCAAATTAATTGTATTGTGTTTTCCTGTAATCCCCTTAATCGCCATTTTCATATCTCTTCTAGACAATGAGTTGTCTTAAAAATGGCCAGTAATACTACACAATACTTAGTAAAATTTCTCAAGTTTTAAGAAAGCATTGTTTACCCCGTTTTTTCTGCAATTACATCAACGAAAGTGTGATTATTTCGGCCAGTCACTGTTCAAGGTTCAAGTCAGGTTGTTGCGTATTCAAGTTTATGGTTACTTCGTTGATGTAGAGCAAGCACACGGCGCGCGTTAATGTAACCGGGTACTCAATTATATTGCTTTGATGTGTCGCGGCCTACTGAGTATTAGGAGTCTTGATACTTGAATATTTTAAAATTATTTTTGCTTCTTAAAAATAATTGAAATTAGACCACATCCGTATAATTTTAAAGTACCCACAAAAAATCTAATGCTAAATATCTATATATAATTTATTATTTTCACTCATAAAAATCTTACTTTCAAAATCGATTTACGTCAACCGCAAGAGCACATAAAAGTGTCAAACTTTCCTTTTCATGTTAATAAAATTACACAAAAACTCTAATACGAACGTAAAATCTCTATAAAACCTACATTTCACCGTGAGAACCTCGTAAATTAGAACAAACCTTTTCAAAACAATACCAATTAACTTGTGACTCAAAAGACCAAAAGCTTTGCATTTATTTGTATTATTATTGTTAAATTCAAGTGCCTCATTACGACCATATTTCTTGTTTCTGGGAAAACGACAAATTACGAAGGTGATCTTGATGTTATGATACGGATGCTGTAATATTAAACTGTAGAGTTAAACGTCTTTTAGATCTCTCTCAGGTTAAAAATGTACTGAGATTTCTTGATTGTGATCAGGAAATGTAGCTTTTTGTTTCAATATTGTATTTTGGGAGTTCAACTAGTGTATTAAGATTGTTTATTTAATTATATAATTATTTTATAGGTGTCTGTTGAAATTTGTTAAACATAAATTTAAAAATTATTAAAATAATACGCCATGTATTTTTGAAGAATTATAAGTACAGGATTTTATTCACTTGAATTTGTCTGATCCATAACAATAGTGATGCTTCAAATAACTCCACACAACATTTTTCGTACATTATACTTTATTTTTCTGTTAGCAAATTACAACAATAAATAAATTATCTAATTCTTTATGTTCTTAGGCACAAGCGAGTATGGCGTACGTCATGACATGATAAAATCTTAATTTGTGTTGCCTGTTCTGTCTGCGCCGGTTAATATACTGTTGTTTTACTTGGCAAAACGTTTTGGAGGCTGCACACGATTTAATAAAACATTGAACTGAAGAAAAAATTGCTATCAACAAATTAGATGTCCAAAAAATGAGAGTCTGAGAAAACAAAAGAAAGATAAATAAGTACATTTTTCATCTTTCTTTCTTGTGTGCTTTTTCTCTTTAAAATAAAATAATGGTTTTTATACATCCTATTCATTGATATTTCATGAAATATTCAGTTATACGACCATAGAGGGTTGTATTGATGATTTTAATTATTATTATTCTGTAAATACGTACTTTGTTACGGTCGCGAAAAATATTTTGTTCAATATACAACCTGATTCAATATGACCTGCAAATTGCAAAAAACTTAAGAATATTTGTATTTCGTGGGCTATCCTAGTGCTTCCCCTAACTACAATAACTAATGATGAAGATATCAAAAATATGAAAGCAGATTTACAAAGAGACACCATCTCAAACTGTCACGCCATAAACAAACCATGAAATTGTTAATAATTAGCAGATTGCTATAATTTATGGTTTCTTAACGCCTTTCGTTCAGCATCATTATTTTGGAAATCGTTTTTTGCAATATCTTAATTAATCATGATGTTGTATAAGCAATAATCTTGTTACTTGGGTGCGTTAATTGGCCTCTTTAAGGGTCATCAATGTCAATCAAGAGAAAACTGATTAGTTTTGGCTGTCAATTTCTCAATTTTCGCCATCATTTTCTTTTCCACTTGAAAAAATACAATAATAAAACCTCTTTAGAAAATGTCACGTCTACATACCTTAGGTCTTAGAGATATTAACACTAGAAAGTAACCATTTGGTAGGTCAGAATTTTGGTCTTGTGCTAAAGGGTACCAAAAGGAAAATGGTCCTTGGAAACAATTATTTATGTAAAAAGAGTTGATAATATCAAATAATCCGGTTTTCTTGACCCATCAAGAAAAACACACCTGATATTTTTTATGAAGTACTTTAGGACCAGATGACTAGATGGTCAGAATATGGTAAAATTACCTACTTCCTGCCCAAAATGACGTAAGAGGGCACAAAATATAATCGTGCTAGAAACCAGTACAACAATGCCGTGTAGATGTAATCAGGAAATATTCGACAGACATTTCGTTGTCGCGTGGACATTTAAAACATTTTATTATCTTGTTTTATTTCATTACTTAAGTCATTCCACGCTATAAAACCGTCGAGATTATTTTAAAACGCGAAAATCTGTTGTTCACATTTTATAGTAATTTAAACGTGTAATATAATATTTGTATTAAGTACATTTAAACACTTATACATAATTTACACATAATATATTTATACAGGTAACATCTATAAGCACAAATTAAGAAGCACATTAAATAAAGAAACAGCAAAAAATAATTAATGCAATAAAATGGTAATATTAATTCAATAACTCATTGATGTATCAATTTCATGTTTTTTTCTTATATTGTTTTTTAATTATTTTATTAAAAACATTCGCAATTTAAATGATAGATACCTACGCTCAAAAGATTAAATCAAAGAGTTATTAAATATATCAGTAAGTACGTAACAACTAACTAAAAATAAAAAATATAAAGAAAAAGAAACGTGCCCAGGTTCGAGATGCGATTGGTTGGATGCTTGTTGCTGCCGACAGATATCCGGGCTTGTCTGTACGAACCAGGAATGGGTGAAGGCCGGGTTTAGGCCAGGATTGAGGCCAGGCCCTGGCCCAGGCAGGCCCATCACGCCGGGCAACCCTCCAGGCCTCTGGTGGTGGAAACCAGCTGAAGCCACCGCGTAGTCCATAGCTACCGCTTGATATGGCAACATTGTCACTTAACACTGTTATAATCTAAAATAAGTCCGATACAGTTCCACAAGAAAGTTCCCGCGCTTTCCCACACTTCATTTTGAATTAGTTACCAAATGATCAAAATCGTTCGGTCGCTGTCTATTATGTTCTCAAATAACTATCATTGTTACACACACACGCGTCCACTTTACAAGTTAATAATGTCTTTTATTTTTGGTAACTTTCATTTCAAAGTCCGCGCCTCATTGTTTACAGTCTCTGCAGCTGAAATATTCACAAGTGCTGTAACCGTTATTTCAGCGAAGACGTCTCAGTTATCAAACAAACGCTCTATTTTCGGGCGATCATTTACGGGGCGAGCTATTCACAGGGGAAAAGTCACGCACAGCCACCCACTTAATAAATATTCTGGGCATATATCCGTTTTTACGTGGACGTGACTGACGGAGTACTGTCCGATTTTCACGTACGGAACGCGCGGCCGATTATCGAAAACAGTTGCACGCGACCCCCTCCTACGACCTCGGACGTGCAACTGAGACGAGACACGCGCGGTAAACGCGACTCTATCGCACTCGGGACACCAGCCGAGCCGGCGCCGATCGGTCCTTAGAGCGGGACGGCGCGCCACGGAGGACCAGTAAAACCATCGATCGGATGTCATCGCCGAGTTAAAAGCCTGCGTCGTTACACGGCTCGTAATAGGCGGTTACGTGATTGGGCGTGGCTTAAGCTATTAAGTTGAATTGTCGCGCGCTGATTGGTTGGAATTGCTAGTAGTAGTGTACGTGATATGTTCAGAAATACGTTTATAGCTGATGTTCATAGAATATAATAAGTGTGTTGTTCGTTGGATGTCGGCCAGTCGACGCTGTCGGGCCCTGTTGCGGTTTCGTTCCCGATTCGCGTAATGCTTTTTAATTATAACGTCTGGGACCGTTAATAGGTGAGCATTGCGTGTTTAGTAGCAGAACGAGACATGTGTTGAATATTGTGGGCGTGGCTACACGTGCAATTGATTAGCTCCACAATTAACGCTAAACACAGCTCTGCTGGTGACAAGTTGTAATCGGGATTAGAGTCTGGAGCTATAAATTCTTGTAAACCATAATTGAAAATTGTAGGCTTGTCAGCTGTTTAGAGATGTAGGCAAAACCTTATTAGTTATTTCTAAAAGACTCTAATAAGAAAATCAGCAAAAATATCAAAGGACTAAAAACCCCAAATTATGGTCCTTGTTCATTTAAACCTCCAACTAGTTTAAACATGAATCGCCTCATAATAAGCAACAAAGTTCTTATATAAACATTCCGAAATCTAGGTACTGTTTTTTAAACTAGGTATAAAAAGCAAATTCCATTTAGTAAATACCATTAACGCAATTCAATCCAATAAGAAATAGCGTAAAACAGCAATAAACTGCTATTGTTCTAAGAACCTATGCTTTCTAATCCAAAGCCTCCAATCGAAGAAGGCTTCCTATATATAAATACGTATAGAATTAATCAATAACTGTTAAGGTTCAAGATCGTTCGCGCGCAGTTTGTATGCTACCCGCGGACATAACACAGCTGACTTTTGTTCAGAACCACGTCTCCAAGATGACCATAATAGTATTTTGGCTTTTGAAGAAAATAATTCTAGATTTACCTCCATGAAACTAATTATCGGACACCATGACCGATAAGATGAACAAATTCACTTTTATGAAAGGAAATTGTTTATTCTGCAAATTGGATATTGGAATCAGTTTTAATACAACAATAAAATAAGCTAGGTGAGGTTGGCGTTTCCTACCTGAATACTCTGAGATCTACTATCTACCTATATGCTGATGATCTTCAATTATATACAGCTGAGCGGGTAGAAGGTTTGTCGGACGCTATAGCAGATGTAAACCAAGACTTAGATGCTATCAAAAAGTGGTCTGATAGCTTCGGGGTGTCAGTAAACCCCTCGAAGTGTCAAGCCATTGTAATTGGAAGATCACGCATGATGGGTAGGTTGACGCTTAGCTCTCTTCCTTCTCTTATTTTCAATGGTACCCTCATACCCATTACCCCTACGGTGAAAGATCTCGGGTTGCATCTTGACTCTACACTTAGCTGGCAACGCCAGGTCTCTAGTGTTAGTCAAAGGGTCAACGTTACTCTGCGATCCCTGTATCGTCTGAGGAACTTTTTGTCCGCTGAGACGAAAACCATGCTTGTGCAGACTTTGATTTTCCCTATAAACGATTATGGTGACGTGCCTACTTTGACTTGAACGCGGTTTTGCGGCTGGATAAGCTCGACAGATTAGTCAACAAGGAAGTGGGCTTTAATTCACCACGCGGGCCTAGTGCGGTGTGTTAGGTCACATATCTTCGAATTTTAGCTTCTAGGATATGCCGGTTTCCGCACGATGTTTTCCTTCACCGTTTTAAGAGCAAGATGAACAACACTAAGGAAATTCACAAGGAATTCAAGCTCAACTCGAAGACACGATAATGCCAACTTGGGTTTAAGTTCAGACGCCAGCACATCAAGCTACCCGAAACTGTCAATTTTTCCCAATCAACTTTGAACCTTATGCTTCAGCGATAAAGTTGAAAATCTATTAAAGAAATTTGACAGACTGTAGTAGCTTGATGTGCTGGCGTCTATACCTACCTACCTATTTTTATTCGGACCAAAAGAGTTTCTAAAACGTGTACAACAACCATCTTGACACAAACTTTCATCACTGACTCTTCTATTTTCACTCCACGGAGTTTATCCCTTTCAAAACAAACAACTGTAGCAACGACCATCTTATCTGGACCACTAGCAGCCACGACTGACCACGAGCCAAGCGTCGTAGTGGTCGTGGTGGGTTAAAAGATCATCGGCAGTAAAAAAATTGTAATAGATTCGCCCATTGTCTACGGTAAGCAGGATATCCAATTGACCGTTAGATTCTGCGTAGAATGACTAGGAATTTTCCTAAAGTTTTAGATAGTTATTAACTTCGTTCTAAGCTCATTTAGAAACAAATGAAGACTTCATCGATGTCTCTCTTACATTCAATCAATCAATCAACTCAGCCTATGGTAGTCCACTGCTGGACATAGGCCTCTCCCAGACTGCGCCACAGCACCCTGTCCTCTGCCTTTCGCATCCAGTCTACCCCAGCCATCACCTTCTTTAGGTCGTCCGTCCATCTAGCTGGGGGGCGTCCCACACTACGCTTGCCGATACGCGGTCTCCACTCCAGGACTCGTCTGCTCCACCGGCCATCGGTCCTTCGACACACATGGCCAGCCCACTGCCACTTCAGTTTGCTTACTCTGCAAGCTATAAGTAACTTCGGTTCTTTTCTCTTACATTATCTACCTATAATGTTTTCACTGCTGACACACAAACCTCCTCTCTGTGAGAGGGAGTGGGTCGTAATCCACCACGCGGGCCCAGTGCGGGTTGGTAAATGTCTTCGAATTTTTGGTTCTAGGATATGGCGGTTTCCTCACTATGTTTTCCTTCACCGTTTTGAGCGTGATCGAGGTCAAGACCGGGCCCATTCAGCAATAAAAAAAAATATTTAAAAAACCACAGTTAATAATCTTGATTGTGAACTTAACCTTCAATAATAACAAAGCGAAACAACTAAATCTAACTTACATTATCTAACCAAACCGTAACAAAACAGACAAAGCGATCAGTCTAGATAATTCACGTTCATACACAGACCGCTTTATTTGTAAGCGTTGCAATTTTGTTTACAATCAAAATATTTATGTTTAGGTTAAGATATTTTTCAATGTGTTGTCTGTGTGGTGTCGGACTTAAAGAATAGCACCACCCCATACTTCCCGTGGGTGTCGTAAAAGGCGACTAAGGGGCGTACCGGAGAATGGGCAGCAGCGTTCTCTATGCATTCCACCACCATACCATACTGCGATCGCCAACCCACCTGCCAAGCGTGGCGATTATGGCTAACCCCCCCCCCCCTTTTTGGGGGAGGCCTATGTCCAGCAGTGGACGTCTTTCGGCTGAAATGATGATTTTTCAATGGGCCTATGTCGCCTAAAAATAAATAGTACATATTATTCAAAGTGTCTACGACATTTCTCGGGACCCTGGGCCTGGCCTGGACGGACCTGTGGAAAGCTTACAAGGGACCCAAGCCAACCCGCAGAGGCCCGTTAGACGCTTTTAATGAAATGAAGCACCAACTGACTGCGTATGTCGCCTAAACATAAATAGATGTAATATTGGGCATGGCCTGGGCGGACCTTTTGAAAGCTTACAAGAGGCCCAAGCCAACTCGCAGAGGCTCGTTAGACGGTTGTAATGAAATGAGGCACCAACCGACTATTATCCCTGTAAACACTATGCAAGTGCATCCAAATTTAAGACAACCCGCAAAGATATTGGAATATGCGTTTGGATGGCAAGTGGTCTGGCTACCTAGAACTCATCACCTGCCTAGCCTTTTCCCAACTATGTTGGGGTATGTTAGCCGCCTGGGCTTATTTTAATTGTTTTAATTTTGGATTGTTGTTTTGTTACTATTTGTTGTATTCTGGACGCTCTTAACGCGGACATCTTTTTATTTTTTTTTTACATCGTTCTCACATTATATAATCATAAATTCAAAAGAAATGATGTAACAAATGTTTTTGTAAAATGTAATTTAAAAAGAGTGTCCATGGAGTTTCATGCCCGTTCTTCTCCATAGGTACCTACGCTTTGGAATGGGCAACTAGCTTCATATTTTATGACTGACCGACTTCTTGACAATTCAAAAGTGCCTGTTAAAGGTTTAATTGAAATAAATGCTTTGAGTTTGAGTTTGAGTCGGCATCCAGTCTAACCGGATGCAGCTGAATACCAGTATTTTACATGGAGCGACTGCCTATCTGAGCTCCACAACCCATTTACTGGGTAATACGATACCCCTTGGTAAGCCTGGTTGTCAGACTTTCGGGCTTCTGACTACCCGTAATGACTGTCAAAAACCCACGAATGACAGCCGGGACCAACGACACGGAGGGGTCACGGGATGTAAAGATGGTCACCCATCCACAGACCAACCGTTAATGGAAAAAGATCACCCGGATCTATAGTAACAATGGGAGTCCCACAGGGCTCAATTCTGGGTCCTTTCTTGTTTCTTATTTATATTAATGACTTGCCGTACCTCATAAAGGATAATCATGATATAGTGTTGTTTGCAGATGACACTTCTCTTTTGTTTAAACTTAAACGTCAGCAGATGGTTACTGACGATGTAAATAGCGCGATCTCGAAAGTAGTCCACTGGTTCAATGCTCAATTTGCTTTTAAACGAGAAAAAAACCAAATGCATTAAGTTTACGCTACCCCACGTTAGGCAGGTGAAAACTAATGTGTTGATAAAGGGCGAGGAATTGAATCCTGAAGACAACACAGAATTCTTGGGCATAACTTTGGATGCTAAGCTTCAGTGGGGTCCACATATAGATAAATTGTCAAAAAGCTAAGTTCCGCAGCATATGCTGTTAGAAAAATTCGTAATTTAACTGATATAGAGACTGCCCGTTTAGTGTACTTTAGCTATTTTCATAGTGTAATGTCGTACGGTATTCTATTGTGGGGAAATGCCGCCGATATTCAGACTATCTTTGTTTTACAGAAGCGAGCTGTTCGATCAATTTATAAATTAAGTCCGAGACACTCTCTCAGAGACAAATTTAAAGAGATTAATGTAATGACTGTGCCTTCTCAGTATATTTATGAAAATCTTTTATATGCCCATAAAAACATAAAATTGTTTAAAAAATACAGTGATATCCATAATATAAATACTAGAAATAAACACAAATTTGTTGTACCTACAACAAGGCTCAAAAAAATAGGTGGCTCGTTCAGATGCCAATGTATACGCTTTTATAATAAGCTACCAAGCCACGTTCAAGATCTAAGCCTCAATAAATTCAAATCATTCATTAAACGTAAGTTGTGCCAGAAAGCCTTTTATACCGTTAAAGATTATATTGAGGACAAAAAGGCTTGGGATTGAGCTGCTTCAAATTTCTGCATTTTGAATGACTTTTTTTTTTTTATATACACATTGACATTAATGATTTTTTTATAAACAATGACATTTACTTACTTTGTAAAGTATTATATATATATGTATATTTTTTTACATTGTGATTTGTGAATGTGAAGACGATGTGGGTCATTTTATTAATTTTTTATGTTTTATTTTTCTCTCTGTTCTATTACTTGTTTTTTTTTTTCTCTCATGGTCTGGCAGTTTGAGTAATTTATGTGGCCTACCCAAATGTCCTTTCTTTGGTATTGTTCGTCGAATCGTTGAGCTCCTTAAGTCTTGAGTTGAGCTGCACGATTTCTGACAAATGCGTGCACTGACTGGACAGGTCCTCTCAATCTGTGTGGTTCTTTCCTCAAAAGACCATCTCAGACATCGATCTACATGGTCTTCATATAACCTGACCAAGATTATGTCTGGACTTTAAAAGAGACTGTGACCTCTGAGTTTGTTTCGGCCTTTCTTCTCAGAGTAGTCAGATAGGAAACGCCGACCTCATCTAGTTTTAAAAAAACATGATTGACGTGTAAAAGTGTTTGTACAAACCTACTTACAAAAATAAAATCATTTATCATTTATCATTTACCAACCGCGGCAAGGGTAGCTTAACCTGATCGATCGACCTGTGCGGCTGTTATTATTTAGACACGGGCCCCTCTACCTAGAACTGCGGCTACTTACCTAGAACTATGGAAGTAATTATTATTAAAGTTAAGAAGTGATTAGCAACTGTTTAACCATACATTTTTAGGGTTCCGTACCCTAAGGGTAAAAACGGAACCCTATTACTAAGACTTCGCTGTCTGTACGTCTGTCAGTCACCAGGCTGTATCTCAAGAACCGCGATAGCTAGACTGTTGAAATTTTCACAAAGTATGTATTTCTGTTGCCGCTATAACAAAAAATACTAAAAACAAATTAAAATAAATTATAAAGGGGGGCTCCCATACAACAAACGCGATTTTTTTGCCCTTTTTTGCTCGATATCAAAAATGGCAACAGGTAGGCCCTTGAAATATTCACAAAATACTCAGTTGTATTTTAACTTTAATAATAAATAATAAAATTAAAATAAAATAAGTATTTAAGGGGGGCTCCCATACAACAAACATGTTTTTTTCGGCGATTTTGCCTTGTGGTACGGAACCCTTCGTGTGCGAGTCCGACTCGCACTTGGCCAGTTTTTTTGACGCTTAAACGTCTCTTTACTCTAAGCAACATTTATAAATTAACCTCAAAACGTTTAGATAATTCACGTTCAATACACAAAACGTTTAGATAATTCAAACTGAACCGTAGGTGTCCAGTTAGATGACCGGCGACCGGAAGTGGACTGTTGCGGCTTCCGGTAGCCGTCCGCCTATTTATGTGCTAATATCCTCCATGGTGTGTCTATGGGATTTAGATGGTATCTGTCACATAATACCTGTTGTTCGGGATTGGTAGGTGTTGGCTGTTTGATATGCAGACGGAAGCTTCATGGCGTGGTGTTAGTATGGAAGGTATTTGGGCTAAATTTGGAATGGTAAACCGCACAAGAATGATATGGTTAGGTACAGTACATAACACACCATACATAACCAGCCTATAATGTTCCCACTAATGGGAAGGGAGGGGGTGGTTACAATATCTGGGGGCTTAAAAAGGCCACTTTGGCAGAATCATAAAAGGATAACATAATGGACAGTTAACTGTTAAGTTAATCGTATCAAATCCCATTGGTGAAACATTTTTCAGTTATTTTTTTTGTCTGTGCTAAAATACCAATAAGTCCAATCCAAATCCAATCCCAATCTCTTTGATTGTACCTACGTATTGCAGCGAAAAAAATAAAAACACGCACTGTCTTCGCCATATTATAATTCATAATGTTATCCTTTTATGATTCTCCAAAGTGCACTTTTGGCAGAATCATAAAAGGATAACTTAATGGACAGTTAACTGTTAAGTTAATCGTATCAAATCCCATTGGTGAAGCATTTTTCAGTTATTTTTTTTTTGTCTGTGCTAAAATACCAATCAATCCAATCCAAATCCAATCCCAATCTCTTTGATTGTACCTACGTATTGCAGCGAAAAAAAGAAAAACACGGACTGTCTTCGCCATATTATAATTCATAATGTTATCCTTTTATGATTCTCCAAAGTGGCCTTTTTAGGCCCCCTGTTTGCTATTCGTTGAAAATGATCTTTCAGAAAAACATTTTATAGTAAATTAAGATGATATTATTTTGGATTGTTCCACTATGACCACTTTTGGTTCTCCTGTCCAAAAACCTGAATATTTTGCACATTACTTTTATCAAGATCTTAGAATATTTAACATGTCTACCTACATAACAAAAGTGCCAAATGATTAGCCTGCTGCTTCGCTTCGGCACTTGTATAATAATAATAAAATACTTTATTTCAGACCAAGGTGCTCATTTTGTTAGTAACAAAGTTCGTAAAGACCTAGTGTTAGTAATTGAAAACTATCCACAGCAAAACAAAAAAAGCAATAAACAGAAATAAACCCAAACAATCACTATACTGCACCATTCCATGACAAATGGCGCAGCAATGACTGATGTAGCAGCCGACTAGCTATCATGCTAAGGATGCTGTTAGCGCTGCCACGTACTCTAAGCACCAGTACCACCTCTCTCGTATAACAATCCAAAGTAATCTACTAAGAGTTTTATGTTATTTAAAAAAAAGCTCTGATCCTGGCTGAAAACAAACGACTAGAAAGTCCTTTGCTCCTTTTTCGGCCACATCTTGAAACTCCTTAGTAAAAAAGGTCTCTATAAGAAGGGCCCGAATGCCCGATCTAGCTATTTAGCCGCTCCGGGCAAAAAATACATTCGTCGCCCTAAAAAATCCATATCTCTTAAACCATCGAAAATCGCAGAACATACATGGGGTATTTTCGGATATCCCTAGGTATGAGGAATCTAATTTTTATTTTATTGACATTGACTACTGTTTGGACCACCTGTATAGAATATGAGAAGATAGCACTTTAAAAAATGTTGGTGCGTCTAAAAATTTACAGTCGCAAAAATAGCATTTTTTTTAAAGGAAAAACCGTTAAAAATACTTTTTTGTCGGTTTGATAAGCATGGTAATTTTTGTAAGATTTTTCTCTCCTACTCCTCTCAATTTCGCCGCTCTGGGCACTTGCTCGGCTGAACCCCGCCCATTATTTATTTATTTAAACTTTTCGCACAAAAAGGTAGAAAGACGGACTTAATGCCTTAGGCATTCTCTACCAGTCAACCAAGGGTGGTGAAGAGATTCCCATTGATCGGGCCCTGTCTTTAAGTCCAACAAACCCAAAACCTATTTTTTCCACCTACAACAAATCTAGCTCAAACCTAACCCCCACTTCGTTTAACTAAGAAAAAAACTTATGACAAAACTACTTTCAAAATTTCACGTTTACTATTCAGTGACACTTCCATTCATGAAAGAGTTTCAACTGTTTTAAAAGAATCTAGACTTTGTAAGCATTAGGAGATGCTCGGATTGTTTGAGAGTATTACGGTATTGCCCAGAGTTCGGACATAATCAATAAAGTGATCGTTCTGCCACGGTCACGGAGCTGAAGCGCGGACGCGGAGTTACGCAGGGTAAGGTGACGGTGAGAGGAGGCAGCGGGTAGCGCAGAGGATAGCGGAGCGGGTAGCGGGAGCGGGATTTGAAAGGACCAATAATCTCTAAAAGGCAATATTTGTACAGTCGATGAGGAATGCTGAAGCTGAAGAGAGTAGCTACTCCAGCTTTCTAAATCTAAAGAAAGTAGTTAAGTATTAATAAAAATGGATGTATCAGTGTAAAGGATAAGAAAAACAATAGACTGAAAAACTCTGAAAAAACTGGTCCTTAAATCGAAAAAATTATATTTTGTTAACAAATTATCGGCAGTAAAAAAAGAAATAAAAAAAAACGTTACAAAGTAAAACAAAAAGATACATTTGGAGATGCTGGGATTTGAACCCAGGACTTTCAGCATGCGAAGCAGACACTCTACCACTGAGTTACATCCCCGATGACAAATTTGTTCAAATTATTGCTTGCCTCAAATTGAGGACGTACTTATGTGGTGAACGTAGATCTGGGGGCACGGGAGTGCCCCCGCCAAGACGAGCCAAGCGAAGCGCAAGGGCACTACCTACCTTTTCTCGAAGCACTTCGTCGTATTTTTGAACCCTCTTAACTTGGGTTTGGATTGTACCAGATAAACAAAATTTTCGAGATATGATGTCAGTGGTTGACTTATTAAACCTATAAAGTTTCAATTGCATAGCTCTTATACTTTAGATTTTATTGATATCTAAAATACCCCGATTTCGTCACTGATTCACTGACTGATGATCATCAATATTCTTAAGGTTCTTCCTGAAGTCCTAGAAAGCTGAAATTTGGTATGTAAGCTAGTAACAGTACACAAACAACAAAAAAATCCTAAAACTTGAAACTTTTACCCCCCAACCCCTTAAACTAGGGGGTGAAAGTTTCTATGAGACTTCCGTAAATTTTGATGCTAGAGGTCTGAAAATTTATATAGGGGTTCCTTGTTATAAATAAACCCCAAAAAAAGAAAGAAAAAATGAACAACAGAAAAAATACTCGTATAAATATCATAAGCAACTTACAAAAAGAAATGAAATCCCACAAAAACATTTCATGTTAAATGTTGCCAAGACGAGACCATGTAGCTCGCACTGTCAAAAAGTAATCAGATCTCATGTAGAGACAAGCTTCTAACTCTACACGCCCTAACTCTACAAGGCATAACTTCGCAAACTCTACACTTTAGTCAAAATATATGGCTTGGCCATTTCGCTACATTCACATGAGCGTAAGGTGAAAAACTCTCATACTGTTAATGCTTCTTGTAGTAACGAAACAGCCAAGCCATATATTTTGACTAAGATGTAGAGTTTGTGAAGTTAGACCTCGTAGGGCGTGTGCAGAGGATACTCTGTGCCCGAAAAACTACACTATTTCATTTTCTGTGCGTTAAAAAGCCACACATGCAAAGCAATGTTTGTCATCCGCTGTCACTTATGCCTACACTCACACCCAAATTCCGTACACAGGCAGTCAGAAAACTTGCCACTTCTTATTGGATAATTCGTGATTTTCATTTTTTTCTTCCACTCCGTGACAGGTGTTTGAACCTGTCCACGGTCTTGACATTGGGCGACCAGGAGCAAACCAATCGGGAGCTAGTTCGACGAACTCGATTTATACACTCGATAGTACAGTTACATGGGTAATCGATTATCGTTCCGAATAATCGACTGTTGTATCTCTATTTCGATAAATTTGCCATAAAATGACGCCGATCGATTTTAAAAGTTTAATTCTTTTTTCACTTTTCTGTTTATATTTTTAGCCGACTCCACTGCAGGAAGGTGCGTTGTTTTTTCGTTGAAAAATATATTATTAGAGTGGTTAATCGTGACAAAGGTAGACGTAAAAAAATGGTAGAATGTCGTTTAAAAATGTATTTTTTCCTCACATAGTGATTAAACTGACCATGTAACAACCGCAGAAAAACTGGCATAGGTAGACAAGAATTCTATTTTTATGAGCCGATCGTAAATTCAATTAATCTATGAAAGCTTAGTATTAAGCACTTTTTGCATACACCGGTAACTGGTTGACATATTGACCCTCTGGTTAACGACCAAATTGATTCCAATAAGAAATTAAGAAAAAACGAAGCATTGGATAGATTTGTCACTGAAACGCAAAAAAAAAACCTCTGAAATCTTTTATGAAAATTAGATTTGCTATAGCTTTGTGAATTTAATCAGAAACCTGAAAGAAAAAACAAACAACAGATACGAATCGTTGATAAAAGTAATCTGCAGTGCGATTCTGTAACCATCTCACCGTGAAAACTTAGGTGAAGTGAGCGTGGCGTGAGCTGTCAGTGTCATCTCACCTGATACTAGGGATTGACCAAGCATACATTTACAATCATAATCGAGATTTTAATCATATTTCTACCGCTAATTCTATTGATCATTTTATTTAATTCCAAAGCTAGTTCGAAACATTGCTATTTTGTGGGGTTTTAAAATGAAATAGCCTAGATAATACTAGATTATAATTGTAAATATTTGCTTGGTCAATCCCTAGCATCAGTGGGATGGTAGGTACTGACAGCTCACTCCACGAAAGTTTTCACGGTGAGATTTTCACAGAATCGACCGGCTGTAGCATTGTTGTTTTAACTTAAGTTACCTAGTAAAGTAGTGGCGTCAAATTACCCTGGTCCTTCTGGTTTTAAAATTTACTTACTAGCCCCGTCCTGTATCAGCACCGGACGAAAATTGACGTAATTTGAGTAGGCAAGTTTTTAATCACGTCTAAACTTGCATGGAGTAGTGTCAGGCGCTGATTAATTTGACAGGACTAAACTAAAATTTATCGTCTGTCCTTTTCTTAATGAAATAGAAAGAAAAAGATGCACTGAACTCAAATTTAGTTTAGTTTGTGAACAAGGGAATCAGCACCACTGTCTACATATCAGTATTCACGAACATTAGATTCACACAAGTGTCATTGTTGCTTGCTATGTTTTGAACCTAAGACGCCTATCCCCCGACACACGCCAGCCATCAAGATTGAAATGCTGATGATGATGAATCCTAATGAATTCACTAAGATCTTCCCACTTCGCACGGCCTCAAATGCCCCCGTACCGAGCGAGCGTTCTATACTGAATTTTAAACATTATCGATTGGCTCGCCCTACATTCCTCGAGATGCGTACGTGCAATGACCCTCGGCCTGAGTTTATTGGTAGCGTAGCGGGTATAAATCTTTGGCCATATGATTGTGGAGCGATCGAAGTGTGGTGGTCGCCGGTTGATGACGTTTCAGGGTTTATGGGTTAGGTAAGTTAAGTATTTGCAAGTAATTCCACTTAAGGGGCCGGCGGAGCATGCGTAGTTCATACAAACGTAATACTAAAATAATTTGTAAATCAAACATATTCTTAAGATAGTGTGTATATATTTATTCCGATTGGATTACAGAATATCAAGGTTCTCAAATATATATTTTGAAAGGAGAACAGGACTGATATAAAGACGAGATATGAGGAATTTCAAATTTCTATAAAAAAAACTTATTTTTCTTATAACTCTTATTTAAATCAGTAGGTATCCATCCATGTATATTTGCCTCGTATGTATAGTTGCCTCTTCACGCTTAAACCGCTGAACCGATTTAGATGAAATTTGGTATAGAGATAGTTTGAGTCCCGGGAAAGGACATAGGATAGTTTTAACCCTTATATTCCCACGGGATCGAAACTTATGCGGGTGCTGCTAGTAAATAAATAAGAGCCTTGGTCTCAGACACTACAAATAAAATTATTTTTTTCATTATCATTATCCAGCCCAAATTCACCCATTGCTGGGCATAGAGCTCTTTTTTTGTGTCAATCCCCGCGCTCCTGTCCCAGCCTCATCCAGGTTTTGCCCGCGATGGCAACAATGTCGTCTGCCCATCTCGCCGCCGCACGACCCACATCTCGTTTTCAAGTCCTTGGACGTCATTTTGCCACAGCCTTACTCTACCTGCCATCACTGCGCCTGGCCAGGTCCTGCCTAACTCCATTTGAGTTCCATAATACGCTTTCCGATATCGAAGTCTTTCGTACGTCTTCGTATTTCGACGTTTGGAACTCAGTCTATTAGCCTGATTCCAAGCATAGAACGCTCCATGACTCTATGCAACTCATCATAATCTGCCTAGCCTTTTCCCAACTATGTTGGGGTCGGTTTCCAGTCTAACCTGAACACCAGTATTTTACATGGAGCGACTGCCTATCTGACCTCCACAACCCAGTTACTGGGCAATACGATACCCCTTGGTAAGACTGGTCTTTCGGGCTTGTGACTGCCCGTAACGACTGTCAAACATCCACGAATGACAGCCGGGACCAACGGTATCGCGGATCGAAAAGGTACCTTCAACAAGAGTGTCACCGGGTAGGTAACAATGCAAATTAACCGCTTACATTGTTTACTAACAAGATAACATTCAACATAAACATACCAACATACACCTACCAACATGTTGGTACACATTCACTTAAGGCGAATAAACATGTCCAAGTTGGTAGGTTTATCTCTACTTACCCCAGAATTAGGGTAGCAGCACACATTAAGATCCAACCCTGATACTATGATATGAATTAAGATATTCTAATTTTAATTGGTCGCAGTGTTAGATGCTTGGTGTTGCCAGTTTCCTTTGTTTTAGGGATTTTGTTTGTTGTTATGAAGGATAGGTAGTTTTTGTAGTGGCTGTGCCTCGTCAAAAAAAAACAGAAGTGAAAACAAAACACAAACAGAATACTTTGCCATCACTCACTGACATATCGGATATAATTATGTATACATTAAAACCGATTACGTCCCGAGGACAGCCAAACACATCCGAAGCGGGTATTTTTTTAATCATCTTATTTAAAAAATACGCGCGGTGTCGCTTACAGTAACATTGACGCGAGTTACCCATCTCAAAAAATACCAAACACGCCTGAAGAAGTTTTCACTTTAAAATTTAAAGTAGGTAGGTACCACAGATATATGCAAGCATCATTTAAAATTGTCTAAGGGGCCTCTGCCTGTTGACTTGGGCACCTCAAACGTCTTCCAAAGTTCCGGAACCCCAGGGCACAGAATAAATAGTACAAGAAGCCAGGGTCTCGAGGTATGTCAAAAACATTTTATTTTTTAATAAAACTTGTATGTTACTGTCCCACTGCAGGGCAAAGGCAGAGAAGGCACGAGGCTTACTCAAGGCGGATTGGTGGTTTCAGACTTATTTTAATTAATAAAGAAAAATATTCTTCATAATTATATTCTAATGAACATTTTAAAAATATAGGCAACTCCAAAAGAATATTTCTACAAAAAACTAAATAATAACATGACATCTCAAAACACTAAGCGTCACGAGGGTTAAAAGATCATATCAGTACCGTTTAAATCTTAACCCTTTCCAGGGGTGGTTTTATTAATTTATTTACACGTGTATCAGGCATTATTATACAAATACCGCCATAATTGGCCCCATATGCAAAGTTTAATGCCGCCATTTTGATTTTATCTTTGTTTAATACATTTTGAGGGTAGTCTTAGGGAATTCGAGCCTGAGTTTTGGTATGTTTGGCAATTAAGAATAGAAGATATGTTGTTACTTTGAGTTGTTCTGAATTGTAGGTTTTAGTGGGATTTATTTATTTTTATTAAAATTCTTCTATTGTCAAAACAATTTTACTGACTTTTGGACTTCAGAACACATACGTATTTCAACTCGCAGGGATAGTCTATTCAATTTACTTACTTAAGTATAATAAGTAATTTTAATAGAAGTGCCAATGTTTCCCTAAGCAGAGACGCCAGCACATCAAAGCTACCCGAAACTGTCAAATTTTCCCAATGAACTTTGAACCATATGCTTTAGAGATAAAGTTGATAATCTATTAAAGAAATCTGACAGATAGTAGTAGCTTGATGTGCTGGCGTCTGTACATGAGCCGTCATTTAAATAAGACAGATTTGAAGATAATTAGGTACTAGCTATTTTCGCAATATTTCAGGATTTAATACAAGAAATCGCTTCTAAATGTCACTTTGAAAACTGAAGCAGGTAAGTTCACATTTTCCATGAACTTTGATTTTGACAGGAAGAAAACCGTCAAACCGAAAATAACATAGGTAAGGTAGTAAGCAAACCCAGAAACACTATAAAAAAAACTGGCCAAGTGCGAGTCGGACTCGCACACGAAGGGTTCCGTACCACAAGGCAAAAACGCCAAAAAAAACATGTTTGTTGTATGGGAGCCCCCCTTAAATATTTATTTTATTTTAATTTTATTATTGATTATTAAAGTTAAAATACAACTGAGTATTTTGTGAATATTTCAAGTGCCTACCTGTTGCCATTTTTGATATCGGGCAAAAAAGGGCGAAAAAAATTGCGTTTGTTGTATGGGAGCCCCCCTTAAATATTTATTTTATTTTGTTTTTAGTATTTGTTGTTATAGCGGCAACAGAAATACATCATCTGTGAAAATTTCAAATGTCTAGCTATCGCGGTTCTTGAGATACAGCCTGGTGACAGACAGACAGACAGACGGACAGACGGACAGACGGCGAAGTCTTAGTAATAGGGTTCCGTTTTGTACCCTTTGGGTACGGAACCCTAAAAAGTAAACAAGGTAGGAAGGTTTTGGAACACGGGTGGGAGGTAGGTACAGTACACAAACACATAGTCACACAACAAATACACGTGCATACACCATAATTTTCCTTATTCTGGGAAACAAACGAATTTGCCACATTATTAAGTCGGTGTCAAGTAAAAATAATACCGAATAAGGCAGGATATGAGTTAAGAGTTGAGGTTGATCAACATTCAGGACGCGTTGACGGCCCCCCTAAGTCTTATAGCTTTTGTGGATGTAGAGACGCTAGCACACCAAGCTACTACGATCTGTCAAATTTCTTTAATAGATTTTCAACTTTATCGCTAAAGCGTAAGGTTCAAAGTTGATTGCGAAATGTTGACGGTTTCGGGTAGCTTGGTGTGCTGGAGTCTGTACGTACACAGTTAGGTATGGGGATGTGTGATGCTGCTTAGAATAGATGTCTTTGGGGACATTGTTTCATGTTTTTTTTTTTTTTTTTTTTTTTTTTTTTTTTTTTTTTTTTTTTTATTGACACACCAACGACTTATTCACTAAATCATTCTTATGTAGAAAAATTTGTCTGCTCAACAACGTAAATAACGCAATGTACGTTGTTGAACTGTCAAAATGACAGCCATTGCTACTGTTGTGTCACGCAATTATCCGGCAGTACCTAGAACTCTTCTTGTGACAGCTCATCTGGGGAAGCATACCACCATATCTGACGTCAAGCAGCGAAAAGTTAAGAGCGTATATTCGATTCGCGACGAAAACATTGCGTTTTCGAGCTTTTTCCAAGGCAATATCGTAATGATGTGAGCAGATTATTTGTAGAACATTACGGTTTTAGAAAGACTAAGTCTTGATTTAGTGCACTACAGAGTAAAAGTGTAATTTTTTATGACGGTTTTTGAAAGCTAAGACAATCCCTGCATGTTGTTTTACGAAAATAGACGTCAGAGTTATCTTTCAGGACGAATAGAACCATTATAATGTGCCAAATATTTTATTTTATGCGTTTTTCCAACAGGACATATAGTCTCAAAGTGCAACACAGAGCTAAAATTACGAAAATATTGCTATTATATATTAAAAAACAATATTTAAAAATTACAAAATCGATTCATTTTAACAATTTTTTTCACCAGTAGTTGAATAGAAACATAACTAATATATTTATTTTATGAAAATAAAGGTAATGCTAAATATTCTGAATTTTTTCAGACCATTATTTAAACTCATTTATTTTAGACGATTATTTAAAAAACACTATAAATCATCGCGCGCAATCCTTTACCGATCAGTGCGTGCCAGCGACAGGACGTATCACTTTTTGTTTTAAGTTTTTAGTTTAAGTTACGTCGTAGTAGTAAGTAAGTTTAAGTTACGTCGTTCTGGCAATAGTGTAGATTTTGTCTTGCGCTAAATCGAATACGCGCTCTTAAGAAAACATTTTTACCGACTTCAAAAAAAAGGAGGTTAGCAATTCGACACGTACGTATGTATGTAATATTATTGGAATTGAATTATATTCACATATGACAATCTGTTAGGGCTTCCTAACAAATATACAACATTTTATAGACGTATGTATGTATGTTTGTCCACGCATTTCTCCGCAACTATTAATCAGATCGTGACCATTTTTTTTATTGGCTTACATTTACTTCAACTTGGGGAATAGTGCAGGTTTCATCAATATCGATTCAGTAATTTTCAAGATAAAGTGTGACGACCTGGCTTATTGATACAAACTACGGGCGTAGTGTCAAAGGGAAAGCATCTCAAAACCTTGGCCAAATTCTAGTGCAATATTTACAACAAAAGTATTATCTACTTAATACAAACAAATATTTTAGTTTTAACTTAAAACTAAAAATTTCGAAATAAAAAAGTAATTTAAAAAAATTAAACCGACTTCAACAAGAAATGAATTCAAAATTATGAAATAACTTTTATTTCGGAAGTCGGAGGCAAAAAACTAAAACTAAAATACAGATCCCAAGACACCGACTTCCGAAACTAAAGTTATTACATAATTTTGAGTTCATTTCTTTCTGTGAAGTCGGTTTAATTTTTTAAAATTATTTTTTGCTATCCAGTAATTTGACTGTGTGCGAGTTTGACTACCTGTCAAACTCGCACAGCTTTAGATATTTTAGCGGCTTATTAGACGATTCGCACGAATTTACTCGCCTGAAACGGATCGTCACTTTTATTTTATTTTTTTCTATAGGCGATTAGGACGAAGCTAATTTATTTGTGAGCGAGTCGTCAACTCCAGAAATATGTAGATACAGCTGCGCCCCGCGGTTGTATAAATGTCAATCCCGTGGGAATTTCGGGATAAAAAGTAGCGTTTATGGTAATCCAGGGTGTTAGCTACCTCCATACAAAATTTTATCAAAATTGGTCCAGCCGTTTGAGCGTGAAGAAGTAAACAAACATACATACACACACTCAAAAACATAATGAAAAAAAAAACTATGTCTTTAACCATATTATGGTTTTATGTCTTTATAATATTAGTGTGATTAGGCAATTGGCACATTTTGAATTTTATGCAATGCAGTTAAAGCCATTGCTAATCGATTGCGATTCGCACGTTTCGGGATTAAATTCGTGCGAATCGAATAATAGCCATTTTAGCTTTGTCTCTGCGTGCTTGTCACAAATTCACAAGCTCCTCATTGCATGCAAGAAACTTTAACAAGACTTACTAGTTAATCGAATATTTGGAATTTTCCATAATATATGTAGAATATATTATAATGTGTAGGTATGTTTATGTATAACATATTAGCTGACCCGGCAAACGTTGTTTTGCCATATAAATTATTTCTAGCTGCGCGGTACTACTTCGTTTGCGTGGTATCCTACCCCTCTACCCTACTCCTACGCTACTCCTACCCTACTCCTACACTATTCCTACCCTACTTCTACCCAACTCCTATAGATATATTAAATTTTTCTCTGCGGAAGAACCATCCTCGTACTTCAAGGAATATTCTAAAACAAGAATTAGCGAAATCGGTTCAGATGTTCCCAAGATTTGCGCTTAGCAACACATTCAGCGATTTATGTATTTGTGTACCTACCTAGTTTGTGCTGTTTGGTAGATGACACGTCTTCGAATTTTCGGTTCTAGAACATGCCGGTTTCCTCACGATGTTTCCCTTCACCGTTTTGAGAGCAGCGGTGATGAAATAATGTACACAAAGTAAAGCGCCTGTCTGGGTTCGAACCTACGACCAACAACTCGTAAGTCGCGGCCGTTACTGGGCCCGCGTGGTGGATTACGGCTCACTCCCTCTCACAGAGAGGAGGCCTGTGTCCCAGCAGTGAGAAACAACTCGAAGAAAAGGCTGATAATGATGTTATGGTGTACCCAGTTTTAATAGTTTTTTACCCGACTGCGTCAGAAGGAGGGTTATGTTTTTTCGAGTGTATGTATGTATGTATGTATCTATATTTCTTTGGCACGCTCTGTAGCCTAAGCGGCTTGATCGATTTCAGTTTGAGAGGTGCAGCCGTTAGATTTGTCTTAATTGTGAGAGTGACACTGGGTACTTATATCAAAATTGCAAAAAAATTAAAATGGCCCATTTTTGGCGCAATATGTTTTGAAAAAAAAATTTTTTTTGTCGTAGCTATCGAGTGGGGTATCAAAATAAAGGGTTTTAAAAGGTGATTACAAAAATATAAATAACTTATAAGGTTAAAAGTAATTCGAAGTGACAAATCGTAAAAAACACGTAGCAAGAACTAAATCGTTTGCGAAATCTTTCACATTTGTGAACTAAAAAGCTGTAAATAAAAAAAGTTATTTAAAAAATAAAAAACCCGATGGCGAAACTGAAAAGCTACAAACAAGCCCATTTTAAATTAAATAAAAGTTGGAAGCAGGCCGGACCCATACCATATTTATTATATTTTCAAATTCAAATAGGTCCCGCCTGCTTCCAACTTTTATTTAATTTAAAATGGGCTTGTTTGCAGCTTTTCAGTTTCGCAGTCGGGCTTTTTTATTTTTTAAATTACTTTTTTTTTATCATTGTTCCTCTCTACCAAAGGCACCTACCATCTAATCTCGTCACCACCCTTGGTTGACTGGTAGAGAATGCCTAAGGCATTAAGTCCGCCTTTGTACACACCTTTTTTGTGTGCGAGAAGTTTAAATAAACAAACAAGACGTAAGTACCTATAGGTACAGACGCCCGCCAGCACATCAAGCTACCCGAAACTGTCAAATTTCCCCAATCAACTTTGAACCTTATGCTCTAGCGATAAAGTTCAAAATCTATTAAAGAAATTTGACAGGCGTCTGTACCTTACCATCTTCATTGTTCTGATTACCATTGAAATGAATTGATAAATAAGATACTAAACGCTTACGTTTGCTAATTTTATACTATATGCTGATGGTCAATATTGTTTTCTTTATGTTAGGTTGTATGTACGTTTATTGATGTTGTTTTGTTATTGGTAACTAGTTACCTACCTACCAACTTCTTTCTTTATTTCTACTTCCAATAAATCTTCACGCTTTTAACAAAATAGTGTTCAAAATCCCAAAGATGAACCATAACATCATTTAAACCAGAATAAAGACCCTAAACACATATAGGAACCTCATTTTCTGAACGCAGTTAAAAAAGAAAAGTCCCCTTCACAGTCTTCAACGAATTACTTAAAGCAATTTTAAAATAAGAACTACTTCCCCTTAGGTTTTTTTTTTTTCTTGGTGTCGGCACATTTTTTCCAGCCAGTAATAAGGGCAGGGAGAATTCGCGCCAAAACCTAATAACGCGAAGTAATTTTTCAATTGGTCGTGTTAACGTTTTTGAACGCATACCTACACCTTGTTTTTGGATGGTGTTATGCTATAAGAATCAATTTAATGTTTTTTTTACTCTTTCTTTCTGCAGGTATTTTTTTTAAATTTTCTTTCTAAGGAACATCGTTTTAAAAGCATTATGTGGGCCTTATTCTGGTGGTTTGAAAGAAACTTCTTACAAACAGAATAGTAAATCATAACCGTGAACAAATCACGGTGTACTCTAAACTCCCAAAGTTAAGTACTTTCTTAAGCAAGAATTTTCCATCCATACTAATATTATAAATTCGAAAGTAACTGTCTGTCTGTCTGTCTGTATTTACCTTTCACGCCTAAACCACTGAACGGATTTCGATAAAATTTGGCAGAGAAATAGATTCCATCCCGGGGCAGAACATAGGATAGTTTTTATCGACATACCTCACGGGCAATGCCGCGGGCGGAAGCTAATTTCCTATAAAAAATACTCCTAAAATCGAAATATTGAGACAATCAATTGAGAAAAGTTGTCCATGAAGAAAATCGGATAAAATATACATCAAAGAAAATTTTGATATCATTTTTTTTGCAGTCTTCCATAATGCCATCCACTTGTTCTGCAATTTGCATACAATTTTTTCTCCCGTGCAATACTGTTCCTTTTGTCTGACGTCTGTGAAACTTTTACAAAAAGTTTCTTTTATTTCTTTTCGATTTTCTTTAATGTTGTTGGAAGTTAATGTTACCGATCGATCTTTGCTAAAAGTGACTCTTTTGTTACAATCGTATCCTCCACCTACAGGGTGCTCACAGTACGTGTCTAGTGGAAGAAGTACAACCGAACAGTTTTTTTTTATCGTCTAAAATAGTTTACTGTACTACTAAGATTTATTTTCTCTTCACATTGGTGATCTAAGCTAAAGAAATACTAATGTATTCAATATTATGGGCACATAAAATATTTTTATTTAAGTTCGTAAGTTAAAAATTGCATGTCTTTGACGTGTTGACAGGCGCAGAAATGTAACAGACCCACAATTGCACGCATCAATGATTTGTAACATAGACTGCTGCTCTCGTAGAAATGCCATGGAGATTCCAAGAGCCAGAATATAAAAAAAGTCTGATTAGCTTTCAATAACTAGTTAGGTATCTAAGAGTCAGTTGAGTATTTTCCTGAAATTTATTAGATTTTGTTTTGTTATTTTTTGGTTACAAAGTTTACAGTTGCATAAATAAGTTAAAAATTGCTTTTATGTATGATTTGCTGTGTCATATTTTCTGTTTTTATGAAAAAGTTACATTTTGAACAATTTTACAAACTAAACAAGTAAACAGTCTTGTTTTACTTTAATGTTTCCTATTCTATCCCGTTTATAGTTCCCGCGCCCACCCCTCAGCGAGTAACAAGGGCAATCTTGTGGGTGACTTGTAAATGAAAAGAAAAAAATAAAGTTTGAAAAAAAGGCCGCTTTTAAAACATGACTTTTGCATTATGCCGTCCAACATGGCGACTGTTAAACACAATAATGGAATTATTGAAATGAAAATTTGTTATAATTTTTTTGTGAAATTTTTCGACAAAAATTGTGGGTCTCAGGGCTCACTGAAGTGCGAATGATGCTGGCCATAAGTAAAAAAAAGATACTGCGGTAAACGCAGTATCTTTTTTTTTATTAAGAGCTTCTACGACGTAGGTACGGCATTTCATACAAACTTTCAAGCTCTTGTTTTTCGAAATGAATGAACCGATTTTAATGAAACTTCATACTCATAAGCAGGATACAAAGGTCTAAAAGTTAATAAAGAACATTTTCGAAATGTCTTATTTATAAAAAGATAACTGGAAATCTGTTTCTATGGAAAATTTGAAATTGGTCTAATTTGGCTGTAACACTATTTTTCGAAAATGTTCTTGACTAACTTTTTAGACCTTTGTATCCTGCTTAGGCGTATGAAGTTTAATTAAAGTCGGTTTATTCATTTTGAAAAACTAGGGTTTGAAAGTTTGTATGAAATGCCGTAGGTACGTCGTAAACGCTCTTAAACCATTACTGTCCCAGTGCTGGACAAAGGTCTCCCTTAGCTTTCCACACTTCCCTGTATGTTAAGACCCTTAAGTCATCACGCCAGCATTTCTTAGGCCTCCCTCAGTGATGACGCGACCCCCGTGTTTTGGCACCCACTGCGAGACGACTCTGGCCCATCTGTCCCGATGCAACCTACATGGCTTACGTTAAACAATAGTCTATGGTAGTATCTATAGGATTTCTAAGGAGCGACGGTCCTCACTGCAAGATGGCTGGTCGGTTGAAGAGTTACCAGACAGTTAACTTATTAACAACTGAAAATCAGCGCTTTCCCCCTTAACACAATATCATTCGAAGCGAGTTGCAGACTAAGAGCTAAGCTAAGTTAGTCTAGCTTAGATAAGATAAGATTTATTTATTTGTATAAACATGGTATACATACAAGAGCATGCAAGGTTATAATAAATTATATTATAGGTAGTCCAATCATGTTTAGCCTTATAACATATTGGCGTACCTACAAATATTTTAGTCACATTACTAGTATAATCAATAAACATTATAATAAAACTAATGTCAGACAAGTTTTTCGACCAAAAATTCAGACACACTTTAATATATATATGCCTTTTGCGATAAAAACACTATCAACTAACGTTTGAGCGCATTGATACTTAGCTCGCATAGCTGATGTAGTTTTTCATACGTACAGACCGCAAACTAAGAACAGAAGTATGAAAAATTAGCTCAGCTATGCGAGTTAAGCTAGACTAACTTAACTTAGCTCTTGGTCTGCAACCCGCTTACTGCCATGCCTTCTTGTCTTCTTGTCACAGTCATCAACGTGCAGCTGTCAAAAATTTATGTTTTGTGCTCGTGATTATAATTATCTATAGGATTGTTTTTATTATTTTTCTTTATTATTCGAGTAAGGGCCGATTTTTCCATCGCCTGATAACTTTTATTCGAAGAATAAGATTGACGTTTGACAGCTTTTGTATGAAAGAACTGTCAAAATTTCAAAATTATTCCTCGAATAAAGTTATCAGATGATTGAAAAATAAGCCCTACGTCATATTTTTGTATGTTTTTTTTTTTCTTGTTCTATTAGATACTTGTTTGTCATTTGACAAACAGTTTATGGTGTCCCACAAACTAAAATGTTTAAACAAACGAATTGGTACACTTTCTACAACCGAATAATTGCTAAATCGACCGAAGCTGTGACTTTGAGTTGATGACTTCATCATCAGATGGACAGGCTGCATTATCGTTAACTGTTAATCCAAAGTAGTAGGATTTGGTTCTGTTTTTTTAGGACGTAAAGACGGCGCAGCAAGCTACCCGAAGCCGTCAAATTTTCCCAATCAACTTTGAACCTTATGCTTTAGCGATAAAGTTAAAAACCTGTTTAAGAAATTTGACAGATTGTACCTAGCTTGATGTGCTGGCGTCTGTACTTTTAAAAAGTAATGACAAAATCTAGGGCAGATTTTTCGCTATCAACACTATTTTCGTCGGCTCAGAGTATACAGGGTGGTCAGCGGGACCCCGCTACCGCTGCCCCGGAACATAAAGGGCTAAGAAAGGAACACGGGTGGGTTTTAGTCAGTAAGAGTCCGACACTCCCTTTCGCTCCACCCAGAGCGGGAGGGGTCATTTGATGATATCCCACCCTGAAAAAAAAAAGAGTATACAGGGTGATAAGGAGGGACATCGACGCGCAAACTAAAGCCATGAACTCAGCACATAATTCTAGACTCCTTAGGGTCAAATCACACCGAGATGGCAGCGAAGCGGCGAGCAGTTTCAGTGTCATATAATTTTAATCTTTATATTCATTACTATAATACATAGTATCACTTGAGAAACTTGAGTCGTCGGAGTGCTCGCGGCGCCGCGGGCGGCCGCGCGCCTTTTCAAGTTTCTCAAGCGATACTATCTATGTGTTATAGTAATGACGATAAAGTTTAAAATTATATGACACTGAAACTGCTCGCCGCTTCGCTGCCATCTCGGTGTGATTTGAGCCTTAGCGTAGAAATGTTTCGTCGGTTATCAAAAAAAAATCAGATGTTTCATAGAAAAGTGCAATACCTCATCATCTGCCTAGCCTTTTCCCATCTATGTTGGGGTCGGATTCCAATATAACCGGATGCTGCTGAATACCAGTATTTTACATGGAGCGACTGCCTATCTGACCTCCACAATCCAGTTACTGGGTAATAAGATACCCCTTGGTGAGACTGGTTGTCAGACTTTCGGGCTTCTGACTACCCGTAACAACTGTCAAAGATATACGAATGACAGCCGGACCAACGGCATAACGTGCTTTCCGAGGCACGGAGGGGTCACGGTATGCGCGGCAAGCTTAGCTTAACCTGATCGATCGACCTGTGCGACTGTTATTATTTAGCCACGGGCCCCTCCAAAAGTGGCAATACCTATGCAGTCAAAATGTATAGAGCCACATTTTATTTTTTAATAACTGCACTGAAAGAAATACGCAGCGTATACAAATGAAAAACCGGGCAAGAGCGAGTCGGACTCGCGCACCGAGGGTTCCGTAACATCCGGGTTTATGAATAAGGTTTATGTTTATGAAATTAAATGTTTTTTTTTTTATAATTTTTATGTTTGAGTTGATTGAATAAAATGTAAATTGCGGTTTACAATTTATGACGTATTAAAAAAAAAACTACTTACTAGATCTCGTTCAAACCAATTTTCGGTGGAAGTTTACATGGTATTGTACATCATATATTTTTTTTTAGTTTTATCATTCTCTTATTTTAGAAGTTACAGGGGGGGGACACACATTTTACCACTTTGGAAGTGTCTCTCGCGCAAACTGTTCAGTTTAGAAAAAAATGATATTAGAAACCTCAATATCATTTTTGAAGACCTATCCATAGATGGGTTTGTCGAAAAATTTTTATTTTTATTTTTTTAGGTTCAGTTCTAAGTATGTGGAACCCCAAAATTTATTGTTTTTTTTCTATTTGTGTGAAAATCTTAATGCGGATCACAGAATACATCTACTTACCAAGTTTCAACAGTATAGTTCTTATAGTTTCGGAGAAAAGTGGCTGTGACATACGGACGGACAGACAGACATGACGAATCTATAAGGGTTCCGTTTTTTGCCATTTGGCAACGGAACCCTAAAAAAACGTTGATCTGAACTAACGTTAAAAACAGTATATTTTTTACTGATCCGAAAACACTTAAAGCTTGAGGCAAAATGTTACCGTCATGACCACAGACTTTGTGGTCATGACAGAAAACTTTAACGTTTTAGGTAGCTAAAAGGTCACAAAATTAACACTTTTAAGTTGTACTTACGCCACACAAATTCGTATAACACTACTTGCTATGCAAATATCAGTGACAGGAAGTCATTAACATCATCAATATAAACTAAGTGGCAAAAATGTGTATTATTGATGCTAACTCAAAAACTACCCAAGATAAGTTAATAAAATTTATATGGAACCACCCCTGAGGCATACCCTATCCATTTAACAACAAATTTTTGAAACCGATTTACAATTTCCGGAGGTATCGCGTAACAAATACACAAAAAAAAATGCACCATTGAGAACCTCCTCCTTTTTGAAGTCCGTTAAAAATCAGAATTTATCAGTGCACCTAGTAAATAAATAGGAGAAAAATGAATGGTCAGACAGCAGAACTGTTTTTTCGTGTCTTTCTGTTTTATTTCCCACATTTTCCTGACAAGCGTCCATCTTGATTATCCCTGTTTCTTTCCATTATCATTAAACAAAAAATCACTTAAAAAGTAGACTAATCCGTTACCTACGTGACAGTTCACATGTCTGTTAATTAATTTTAATTGAATACTCAATCAAACTGAAGTGTGCTATCGACCTAGTTATTGTAATTAAAGCCTATTATCATTAAGTTAATTGTTTGTGTAAACATGCGATCTCTCACGATTACATGGCGATAATATTCCACGTGTGATTCTTGGCAAAAGTTTACCTACCACGATTTTTTTTAACTTATTTATGGGAGCTAAGTAATACCACAGATTAACTAATAGAACTTAGGGCTGATTTTTCAATCATCTGATAACTTTATTTGAAGAATAATTTAGAAATATTGATAGTTAGCACACTAATATTATAAAGGCGAAAGTTTGTGAGTGTGTGTGTGAGTGTGTGTGGGGGTGTGTGTGTGTGTTTATATGTTTGTTACTTCTTCACGCTCAAACGGCTGGACCAATTTTGATAAAATTAGGTATGGAGGTAGCTGACACCCTGGATTAACATATAGGCTACTTTTTATCCCGATATTCCCACGGGGTCGACATTTACGCGGGTGAAACCGCGGGGCGCAGCTAGTTTCATATAAAAACTGTCAAACGTCAATTTTGTTCCTCGAATAAAAGTTATCTGACGATGGAGAAATCGGCCCTTAGTGTAAATACAGAGTTTAACAGAAATGTGTGGTCATATTTAGGGGTGTCCTAAGGTAGGACGCTCTCAGGTTAGGTGGGGCGACGATCTTCGCAGGGTGACAGGTAGCAGCTGGTGGTGGAGTTGCCAAGAATCGAGCTGAATGGCGTGCAATTGGAGAGGCCTAAGTCCAGCAGTGGACTGCTGTAGGCTTGTGTGCCGTAATTACAGACACAATTAAAAAACCATTGTGTCTCGCGTAGATCTACGTTCCGGCAGACTAAGTGTTAAATCCGTTACGTGTCTGTGTGGTGCCGGAATTAAAGAATACCACCACCCCTTACTTCCCGTGGGTGTCGTAAAAGGCGACTAAGGATCGTACCGGAGAATGGGCAGCAGCGTTCTCTATGTATTCCACCACCATACCATACTGCGATCGCCAACCCGCCTGCCAAGCGTGGCAATGATGGCAAACCCTCCCAAAATTGGGGGAGGCCTGTGTCCAGCAGTGGACGTCTATCGGCTGAAACGACGAACGACGAAGTGTTAAATGTACAGACCATCATACTAAACAACTTTCTCCTTGGGCCCAAAAAAACTCTCAAATTGAATGGCCTGGCTTCGTTGCTATTCCATTGGGTACCTAATACTTTAATACACCTCTTGATGTAACCTAATTTTCTAAAACACCTTGAAGTTCTCATCACGAAAACCTAAATTGTATTGACAGAAGTTCTGTTATGAATTAGCTACCTGCTGCTACTGAGATTCATCTTCGTAGTTAGGTAATAACAAAAAACGCCTTGATTTTACACTCAAAACTAAACGTATTACCTACTGGGCGGGTTTTTCCGAAGGTGCAATAACATAGAGGTCACACAAATACCTAAAACAGATATTTTTCCAGAGACACAAAGTTCAAAATAGCTTGCATCAACCAATACCGCTAGGTTAAAACAATAAAGCCATTACTAGGAGTATACAGTAGTAATATCTGATACGAATGGCACCTGTTAGCCGAACGGTTTTGATACTTGAATGAAAATAAAATAAATATGTATGGAGAAAAACGTCGAGGGGTAGGAGGGTGGCCCGTTCATAATATCTTTAACAAAAGAGCAGCAATTACAAAATGGCTTGACAGAAAAGTTGACTGTGGATGAATTTGAGAAGAGATTCTGTCGGGATAGCTCTCATTGAAAGTGACGAGAACGACCATTGTCAAAACCACAAGAAAACCATAATACCTAATCGAATACGAAGCCATCTAAGTGTTAATTTCAAGACATTTCTCACTCACTGCTATTACTACTAAAATCTTGACATTAGCATTTTAATAGTGCTCGTAAAACAATGAATCAATATCGAGGCGTCCCCGGAAGCAGACAGTAGGCAAAATACCTCTTTTACTGACGCCTATAGTCGAATCAAGCAATTTTGATACTTGATTATAGTACCGTTAGTGAAACAATGAATGAATGCTGGAGCAACGACGGGAGCAGATAGTAGTTGTAAATGTGTGGTATTGACGAATTATTCACAACTTAGCATGAATAGTCTTGATATTTGGAGAGATATAATTATATTAAATAGAGTTCGGTCTAGGTGCTCTGCTTTCTAAAATGAAGATTTATTGAGATTTAAGAGAAAATTATATTGTTGATCGCATAAGTGAAAATACAAGTCAATATTTTTTGTTGTCTTAATTCTAGAAGTAAGGTATACTTACTTAGAACCTTTTCTCGTGTTAAAAATATTGAAAATATAATATAAAGAACAAATATCTATTGTGATTGTGACTCGTATAGGAAGATCACAAACCAAACTAAACAATCATAATCATAAATAAAAAAAGAAGAATGTAAAAAAAAAACAATAACGCAGAAATTGATTTTTACATGGATATTATGTGAAAGTAACGCATCCTGATCCTTATCAGGGCTCAACCACAAAACTTTTGACACTTCCATTTACACCACAAAAACTTCACCACATGCATCAAGTATCAAAACGCCTCACACGACATAACTATCTTAGACAGACTCAGAAGTCACGTAACTCGGCGGTCGAGGCAGCACGTTCACCAATCATCTAAACCAAGCCCGTGACCGTATACCCATCTCTCTCACCCACACACTATCTCCTATTACCGTCTCACTCCCTCGCGACGAATCCATCGGGAAATCTGAATAGTATGGAGTAGAATTAGGTGCTTTGACATTACTTTGCAAGGCGTTGATAGATTTTCTTTGAACCTTCTTCGGTGTTGAGGGAGTGGAAGGCAAAGTTTCGTTTATGGGACTCGTGATAGTTTTGCTGAGGTGGACTGGTGGGAAAACTATTCATAGTCTGACGGATCAGGTGGATATGATTTTGCGTCTGGGATCGGAATTCGTGGTGTTAACAGATATTAGAGATTTGAAATGCCCGATTCTTGAAGTGTAGGTAATTTAGTTTGTCACTAAATTGCCGCACGGGACGATCGATCAGGTTAAGCTACGCTTGCCGCGGTTGGTCTGTGGATGGATCACCATCTTTACATACAAAGACTCCTCCGTGCCTCGGAAAGCATTTTAAGCCGTTAGTCCCGGTTGTCATTCGTGGTACTAACGGGTATCGTACCCAGTTGGGACCCAGTAACTGGGTTGTGGAGGTCAGATAGGCAGTCGCTCCGTATAAAATACCGGTATTCAGCTGCATCCAGTTAGACTGGAAGCCGAACCCAGCATAATTGGTCAAAGGCTAGGCAGATGACATTGCTAATCTTACCTGATACTACTATCAAAGTTTTCCACAGATGTTTTTAATGAATAGATGGATTTCCTTCACCGTTTTTGAGAGCAATGGTGATGAAATAATTTACACAAAGTAAAGCGGCTGTTTGGGTTCGAACCCTGACCTACAACTCGCAAATCGGGTCCGGTACCACTCGGCCACCACTGCTCTGGAGGAAACCGGCATGTCCTAGGACCAAAAATTCGAAGATATGCGACATCTACCAACCCGCACTGGGCCCGCGTGGTGGATTATGGCCCATTCCCTCTCACAGCAGTTCATGTTATAGGCTGCATACGAGTCGGTCGAACAAAGATTTTGTTTTATTTTCCACCAACCTACTTAACATATGTCTCAAATATTTCTGTCTCAAATTATTTCCATTTATGATATCAACCAAAAATGTTTCTATCATTGCCATGTCAAACTCAACATCAAGAACACCCTTGCTCGCTCCTGATTCTAATTCTGCTCATCCCCTTACAGGAAAATCAGTTACATTATAAACATCCAAAGCATCTTAAGGGCCAACATTGCGAGCCGTCACTTTCAACAATACAGCCAATCCTATTCCGTTAGGACTACGCACGAGTGCTTCCGAGCTATCGTCTATATCTCCTCTCCTTCATTCATATACAATCTTGATTGGGGTAAAAGGGAGAGCAAGAGTTCGATTTTTGAAATATTTTGAATGTCTCGTTGTCGTTTTAGTGTTTATTGGATTATTTTTTGTTTATGGAATGTTGGCTGGTAAATAGTGATGATGTAATTTAAGTAACAAACAAGGTTGATGACTTTTATATTGATAATGACATTGACGTTTCGTTATGTCATCTTATTTGAAGTTGGAATCGATTTCATGGGTCCTAAACACATTAGTCTATTTGGAAATTCTTCAACGTTCTTCTGTTTGGTTGCACCTCGTAGCAAATATCTTTCTTGTATCTGCACGCGAAGCATGACCACCATAATAACTTGGTTTTGTCGACAGAAGAATAGACAAAATGACATATTGTAGAAAGGATTCAACCGTCATATACATGGCGATAAAGAGAAGCAATGCTTCAAGTGTTCGAGAGTCTAAGGCAGACGAGATTGTCGATGTTGGATAGAAAGAACTTTGTCTATTCTTAGTAGAATATAGATAGAATTGGTCATGCTACGCGAACAGTTAGATACTCGTAACACACTTCTAAAACGGTTTTAAATGTTTGGTCACTCTCCCGGGATCTTTTCCCTGCTACCAGCTATACCTACCTCAAAGCAATGATGGACATTTTGAAAACCTATTTGTGTTTCTGCATAATATCTGTAATTGATATCTTCTTCTTCCGTCCCTCGTCCCGTTATTTTGGGTCGGGTCTTCTCGCTTTTCTGCGCCAAGTTATTCTGTCTTGGGTTGGGTTTTGAGGTTTATTTTGATTTTTTATTTATTTATTTATTTAGATATTTGACCACCAGGTCCTTGGCCTCTGCCTCTCTTTTGCTCTGGCAGATTTAATGCAATTTGGACCACATGATTTTCATTGCGTCCTAAATGTGTAATCTACATGATGTACATAATATTATAAAAACTATCCTTCCCCGTGATGCAATCTATCGCTCTGCCAAATTTTATCGAAATCCGTTCAGTAGTTTAGGCGTGAAAAGTTAACATACAGACAGAGTTACTTTCGAATTTAGTATAGATTCTACTATATTCTATTCTACATGACAATGCAGTGCAATCTTGTAAAATATGTAGCAGCATAATAAATCTACAATTAATCACGAAACAGCGAAAAAAGCTGTTACCATTATGTCTAATCTACAGACTTGTAATCAAAGAAACACGAGTTACTACAAGATAAACATTGAGAGTCACATCTTATTGAGAAACATTTGTTTTTACGATATTAACAAGTTTGTTTATGCGAGGTAATATAGAAATCTGCTCCATTGAGTCTGAATTGTTTACTTTTGGCGGATAGAAAGAATTAATTCGCTGTGTTTCGAACTTTTGAAGTTTTGATCAACTTAGTTTAAATTAAGAAAAATAAGCCTAATTTGAGACTACAATAGCATGAGACCCTGGGTTCGATTCCCGGTTCAGACACAGTATTATTGGGTTTTTTCCTCAGAAGCCCGGAGCTTGGAATTGTGCCCAGTTGATGGCATGGGCTCGCCCCCTGTTTCATGGGACTTAAACATAAATGGCGAAATGAGGGTGCCTTTAGGTACACCGCTGCCTTACTCTTCGGGGAATACAGGCGTGATATAACTAGTGTAAAAAATCTAGTGATAACCAGATTTAACATAAGGCAGTGTCCTACCACTGGCGATGAACGATTAGCGAGTAGGACTGAAAACGAGTTGGCGAGCAGCGAGTGTGTTGTTTTGTTGTCCGAGTCATCATCATCATCCTCATTTTAGCCGATAGACGTCCACTGCTGGACATAGGCCTCCCCCAATTTTGGGGGGGGGTTTGCCATAATCGCCACGCTTGGCAGGCGGGTTGGCGATCGCTGTATGGTATGATGGTGGAATGCATAGAGAACGCTGCTGCCCATTCTCCGGTAAGACCCTTAGCCGCCTTTTACGACACCCACGGGAAGTAAGGGGTGGTGCTATTCTTTAAGTCCGGCACCACACAGTCCGAGTGCGACTGGCGATCACTCGCACCACTCGCTCGGGGCGGTTAGCCCCACAGGGGATTGTCTGGTTGGTCACTCGGCGTGAGCTCTGACCGCCAAGCGAGCATCGCTGAGCGAGTATTATCTTTGAAAGCTCTAGTGGAGCGAGTCCTCGCTGGCAGTGTGAACAGTCAGCGATCAACTATTAATATTTGCATCTCTTTTGTTTACACAGAATGTACATATATCTATTGTAAGTTTCTTGAGCGAGAAAATAGCCGATAGTCAACTGCCTAAAGCTTCTCTTATGTCCGATTTTTAACCTACGTGTCTACCCTTTTGGCTCCATCTTTCGCTTGGATCATGCTAAACTCAGTATAACAGCTCGTTTGGGATTTCGAGCCTGGATTAGAACAATAGCCTTCAATCAAATGAGATTTTTGAATCGATCTTCAAACACGCTACAATAACAACAAAACCATTCAGGTTTCAACGGTAAAGTAAACTCAGCTATGGAGCTGAGTTTACTTTACCTTTGAAACCTGAATGGTACCTTCACGAAAGGTTTTGGTATGCACTACTGCCTTCCACCATCGCTATGCGTGGCAGGTAGCACAACGCACCTGTTGAAGACGTTACTAAAAGGCTTATATTTATGTCCCGCGGAAGAATAACACGATAAAGAAGGAGAATTATGATGTGAGCAAATCAGGGGCTTACATGACCTAAACGCAAAAAACGCAATGATCGACTACAGTAAACAAAATCAGAAAAATACATCATATTCTTCAGGATATATGCTAGGTAGATAGTGTGTTGAAAACATAATACAACTAATTTGATACGATGGAAAAAATCATGAAGATACCTCTAAAAACTTTCTGTTTACAATAAAAAACATAGGTACATACAATCATTCCGGTTTTTTTTTCAGATTATTTTTTTTTGTTTTCTAGTCCAAACAATAGATTTTTTGTAATTAAATAATTGCTTCATATTTTGCAATTATTTACCAGGGTTGTGTCATCGCGCTTCTCTTTCTTTTCTATGCAGTGACCACGCTTTAGGTCATATTGTAAGCCCCGTAAGAAGGTTTTTTAGCGACTTGAGCCAAGAATAAGATATGGGAAAAGTGCACCATAACGAATACCGTTCTCGTTTCATGGTCCTTTGTAAGAGGCGATTAAAAGGAATAATAGAAGATGAGCAGCACTAATTTTAATAGTAGATAATAGATCCAATGAGGAATTGGTAATGATAAGCTCTTAAAGGGACTCCATGACCTAAAGCGCGGTCACTGTCGGACTGCATAGAAAAGAAAGAGAAGCGCGATGACACAACCCTGGTAATTTATTGCAAAATATGACGCAATTATCTATTTACAAAAAATCTATTGTTCGGACTAAAAAATTAAAACACTAGTGCTTTAGTATGTTGCTTGTAGAATAATCTGACAAAAATTCTGAATGACTGTATGTATTAATTAGTATGGTTTATATTGTGAAAAGAAAGTTTTTACAGGTATCTACATGATTTTTTTCTGTCGTATCAAATTAGTCAACACACTATCTAACTAGCATATATCCTGAAGAATATCACATATTTTTCTGATTTTGTTTACTGTAGTCGATCATATACTTTAGGCAATATAAAACATGCGTTTTTTGCGTTTAGGAACGGAATGAAGTTCAGCGAAATGCCTTACCTTTCATAGTTTAAGAAAGAGACTGCCAGTTTGTCAGCCAAGTACGAATGACCAAAAGAAGTGGTAATCGCGTAACACACATAAAATGACAATTGATCGCAATGCCTTTAATTTTGACAGTTTAGCCGCGTTCATCGCGTTATTTACGTTGTTGGGCCGACGAATTACTCAAACATATGAAGCAATGGATAAGCAATTCTTTAAAATGTATCGGATTGTGTTAGAAAGTGTGTTACGCAATTAGAGTGGTTGGCATTAAGATATTGAAGTTACGTTAAACAGAAAAAAATAAAAAAGTTTTTCTTAAGGTTCTATCATTTTATAAGTAACATATCGTTTCAAGCTCCAAGTCGGGCTTATTCTTCAAAGTCTATACGAATGAATGGCTCAAGCAAAAGCGCAATGCCAAGAAAAATTGCGACCACTCTAACCCTTGGATATCGCCGGTCTAAGAGACCACGTACTCCGATTTTTCTGGTCAAATGCACTCCGAACGAAATGCAGCGGGCCGCCACGACCATCACCGATCTATCAACGAAGTTCGCGTATAGAATGCGAAATGCGAAATTCGAAATCACCAATCGCGCACGCTGATTTCAAATGGACTTAAAGCCGAACACGGGAATATTTAAAATTCGAACGAACGACTTTTGTTTTACAGATCCGATTTGTGTCTTTCAATTTTGTAGTACTGTATTATTTATTTGTTGGAATTCAGTCTTAGTTTTGATGATATAGAGTTGGATTTCGATTGTTTATGTATGTTTAATAAGTCAACACTTTACTGGAATTGTTTTAAGAATATAAACTATTTCCTGTTAAAGGTCTCTTTCGCGCATTGTTTCGGTTTCTCTCTGAACTGAAGGTGATGTCATGTGAAGTTTTAAAGGGAATCGTAAATGTTTTTAATGTTTTATATAAAAAAAATGTGTACGGATATTAAAATGAGTCACACGGAAGTCATTGGCAATAAAAAATACATTTTACGTTCGTAGGTACAGGTTTTATAAATGACAATCTCATGCCATCAGTAGGTACTCAATTACTCATGACGCTCAAAGCTGGAAAACTTCTAGCTAGAATTGTTTTAGTTTTTGGTGGCTTATCATGAAAATATAATAAAATGAAATACATACTTTATTAACCTCCGATCTCAAAAACCATCTACCATTCTGCAGTCAAGATGTACAACCATAAATATTCTCTTAACAACCCTTCACTGCAGGTGGGTGAAAAATAATTTATTCAAATAAATCTCGCGAATTTTCGCAACATCGGGGTCTAGCAGGCCCCCGGGCGTCGTTTCGCGATTATTTTAACTGCACCAAGGAGGTGACTTTTTTGTCGCTATTTTAATGAAAATGCTAATAAAAAAGGCGGTGATGATGTTTTTAAGAAGAAAAAATATTTTTTGCGAGGTGAGGTGATACGATACGATGTCAGTTAAGTAGCAAGAGAAAATTTGTTAAGGCGAAGGTTTCTGGAAAACGGTCAAAAAGTTGGTTTCTTAAACCGTAAATAATTTTGACCATAAAAAAAAATTATATTTCAAGTCTTATTTTAATACAGTGATGGAACTCAAATCATAATTTAACATAAATTAATGCATCACAACATCTTTACCTCTTGATTGTCTCTAAAAGCAGTTTATCCCTTCATTAACAATTTTAATTATAATTAAAAATATACCATTAAAGGACATGGATAAAGTGTGGCCCTGCACGGACAAAGACATAAATATATTTAAAAAAAAACTTATAATACTTGAATTTTTATCATGACTTTCATTTCTCCGCACATGTGTGTGGGAAAATATCAATTTAAAAGGGTATTATTTTGTTTGTTTTATTTTGACTTCCATCCGTGAGTTTCAAATGTTGCAATTATTTGAAATAAGATGGTAATTAGTACATCTTCATCGTTCGAAACAACATGTATTTACCTGTATTTTAGATAATATAGTAAGAAAAATATATATTGTTATGCGCGTTTAGTGATAACAGAAGTAAAAGTAAAAAAGACACATTTTATTTATCTCTTTAATTAAAAATCAATAGATTATTTGGTTCTTCAAAGTAATGGAAACACTGTCTTCTTCCGTTAAGGCAGTTACAGACGAAGCAATAGATGTTTTCAAAATAAATCTTAATTCGATATAGTGTTTGACCCAATATTCACATAACATCACGCCTGTAATCCTCGAAGGGTTAGGCAGAGGTATACCTATAGTACCTACCCCCCATTTCTACAGTTATATTCAAGTCCCATGACATAGAGGGCGAGCCTATTGCCATCAACCGGGACAATATCCAGACTTCGCGCTGCTACTGAGAAACCCAATACAACGTAACATAATTACATAGAAATTAACAGATAGTGTCTAACAGATATTTAGTGCAGGACACATTATTGTATTATTATAGTAAGGTATTTTGACATATATTTTGACATATTTTTGTGACATTTACGATATTATAATTTCTGTTATATTAAACACATGCACAGCTATACCTAATAATTATATATTTGACTGCACCTTATGTATACAACATAATATATCAGTTTTATTGTTGTGTCGCGCCTAAATGACTAGATATATTATGAACGAGGACAAACCAAAACGAGTAAGTAGATAAGGGTCATAATACTTAGTAGAGGGCGTTTTATAGTTTCTGCCTTCCCGCATGGCAAAAGCAGGTAGTTTATGTATGTTTGTATAAATATTGCAGCTAGGTACGTGATCTGGGTTTTATGTCAATTGTCATGACAAAGTCAAGACATTTGCCTTTCATTAATAATTTGACAATTTAAGTCATTCCTGTGTAGGTTCTTGTGGCTCGCATATTGAATGATTTCTTGTGGTTTCTTGTGGTGTTTTACGATGACCTTTGGCTTTGTTTCTGGATATCTGTTGTTACTGCTCTCTCGGCCGACTCCGGCTTTCACGGACTTTGCATCTCCCCATTTCGATTTACCTTGGCTACTTGCACTTTGGACAACTGATTTTGCCCTATTTCTAATGGAGAACCAGCGCTGCACTAACTGTGGTATAGCAACTTTTCGCATGAGACATTTGTTGGATTCGAATGAAATACAATCTGTTATAAGACAGTGGATTACTCCGCGATTGGTGAGTTTTAACACGCGTGAGTTTTCAGTAACGTCTTCAGACGTCTTTTAAGGGTGTAGCTATTTGTTTATACTTATGTAAGTTGTTTATTTTAGGTCACTGCGTCTGATAATGTGTGCCATTCTTGCTGCTTACTGGTTAGGCAGACATTATCACAGTCTGGCACAAGTGGGATACCAAACCCTAGTGTTGGCCATCGTAATGTGTGTGTAAACTGTGGAAGATCCCTGATGCGTGTTCGTTTTCACACACTGACACGGAACTCTGAGAGCAATAGACACATTCATGATGTTATATCTGAATGGATTTTTCCACAACAAGTAAGTATGAAAAATGTTTGCACTTAAATATGTTTATACGATTATTATGTTATGAAATGATACATTATGAACTTTTTCGTTTATATAGGTGAGACCGACAACCTCTATTTGCCACCCATGCTGCCAACGAGCTTACAGAGCGCAATCTCCAGTACCTACCCAAGTAACACAGAAAGCATTATAACAAACGAATAGTAAACTTATGTACAACTTAAGATCCGTATAAACTCTTATATAAGTTCACCGAGCACCTTGAGGCTTTATATTGGCATTTAAAAACCATTATGATGCTTTACACTGTATAATGGTTGGATAGTGGCTTATCAAAATGCTTTTGTAAAGCCTTTAGTTTTATTGCAGTAAACCACAATCCAGCTATACAGCTTTCAGCTGTTTTTTGTGCATTCGGATCTACAGTAGCGATTTTAAGTAGTACATACATGCTTAATGCTGTTTAATAGCATAAACATGAACCATTATAATGCCACGTAAATCCGCTATACCTCTTTCAGCTGTTTTTAGTGCCTTAGGGTCTATAATTGCATTTTTAAGTAGTAAGATAATGCCTAATGCTGCTTAATAGCATAAACTTGTACCATTATAATGCACCGTAAATCCGTTATAAAGCTTTGAGCTGTTTTTAGTGCCCTTTGTTGTGTAATAGCACTTTAAAGTGGTAAGTAAAAGCCTAGTACTGCTGGACAGCATAAACGTGAATCAATATAATGCTTGCATTTTTAAAGATCAACTGAGTTCTGTTGTACAGCTAATAGCTCTTTAATCAAATAAAAGTGAGTTATTGTAATGCGTAAAGCTGTATATACATTCAATTGTTTTCCATTTTTAGTAATTCAGCTTTGGCAAAATGATATTTTGCCAAAGCTGAATTACTAATTAATAACTGATTTTTATTTTATTTTGTACGGCATTGTATGGTTGGTACAAAAATAACTGAAAATAAGAAAACAACTATCGTAATAAATAGGTGATTGTTTTACTCAAGGATCCCCATGGCACTATATCAGTCTACATCAAGTCTACTGGTATACTGGTGAACCCATATAAAACTACTTTATAGACAATGGCACTACACTGTTCATCAAAAGTCTTCTCTTTGGCCTCTGGCTTAATAATTGTTCACGTGTGAGTATTTATACTGCTGATGGCATTAATTAGCCTTTTGAAAGGGTCACCGGGCTGCTATAGACCGACACCATTTTGTAAATATTTTATAACCAAAAAATATTATCATTCGGACCTATTTATAAAAGCAATAGGCCTATATAATAATGATATAACTTAATTTAATACTGCCCAACCAATAATATTATGTTAATTATGCAAAATTCGTTCTAAACAGGAATACACAATTGTTTTGATTATTTCACACAATATCTATAAATAACATTTTATATCAAAACCACAAAATATCGAAGGCGCGTAAAAATTCTCAATGAAACTTATATAGACATTTACAGTAAACTACATTGCGCAGTAATATTTGAAGGCATGAAATAGCAAAAGAGTCAAAAATTAACCCAGTATTATACATTTTGGTTTGATGCAAACAAATATGGTGTCACTCAGTTTTGACCGTCTTCGTCCATATTATGTTGCGATACAAAGTAGTTAAATTACAACGTTAATTGTATTATAACATTTGTACCGTGGTATTAGAGATGTTTTTGCAATGATGTAGGGTTTATTTAAGTTCTAACTGTGAACATTTAAATAGCTCTAATCATTCTTTTACTACATTCTAATGCTAGTGTAATGCTTTTGTAATGCAATTAACATCTTCATTATCAATAATATTGCTAGTAAAATGTTTCTGTACTGCGATTGGCAAGTTCATTGACCGTAATAATTCTTCTTTAATGCGATTGGTAACTTCTTTGACCATAATAATGCTAATATAATGCGCCTGTAATGCTATTAAACAACTATTGTGAACCTATTTAGGATCTAAAGCCGTATAAATTGTGCCCAAATAAGCATTACAGTAGCCGTCTAAACGTTTGTAATGTTACTATAGAACTAACTCAAAATGCGAAAACGATACAGAAATGCTGTAAGTCGGCCGCTATACTGCTTTGATGTGTTACTTGGGTAGGCGGCCCAACAGCGTCAACGACGACGGTCAGCGACAAGAAAATATAAATGTGCCACCAGTCCCCGAGGTTCTACCGTTCCCTGAAGTTCCACCAGTCCCTGAAGTTCAACATGTTGAAATATTTGTCACATTGCCATATTTCTCTAGAGCTAATGGTACAGAAAGACATTGCTTTGTTTTAGGATGCCAGAACATAGATATTAGAAAAATGTCTTATGTCGGACGTTTTGGGGGACTGTCTTATGTAATTTTGACGTTCATAAAGTGCTGATTCTCAGCCTAGTTTGAATAAATAACTTTTGATTTGATTTTCTCATACAGAGAAAGAACGAGCATTGATCACTACGCTTATTCATATATTACGTTCTAACAAACGAACTAAAGAGTTTTCTTTAAAATAATAGTCATCATCATCATTCAGCCAAAGAAGTCCACTGCTGCTCATAGGTACCTAAGCCTCACATGCTGAACATATGACCGGAATTGAACCCACAACCTCGTGCATGAGAAGCAGGCATTAATCACTGGACCATCACGACAATGTACATATTGTCTACTGTATTTAAACGTCAAAATATCATACCAGAATGTTCACCTAAAATGTCTTATATCTCGTCACCACCGACTTCTGGAGTAATAAAATATAAACAGGACTATTAAATACAAATATTCCTTCATGATATATATTGTTTTATTAATGTCCGTGCTGGACCATACTTGTATGAGAGCGTTATCCTTCTCCTTTCAAATGCCAAACTGAATTCAGTGATTGATTATTTATTGTTAAATAGTTTTTGTAATTAAATAATTGCTCCATATTTTGCAATAAATTACCAGCGTTGCGTCATCTCGTTTCTTTTTCTTTATAGAAAAGATAAAGAAAAAGAAACCCTTTATGACTCATAACTGGTACTGGACTGGACTGCATAGCTTAGGCAGTCCGACAGTGACAGCGCTTTAGGTCATGTAAGCCCCTTAAATTAGAACTTTTTGTAAATTACTAAATTATGGCTTAAGAATTACTACTACAGTTACAGTTTTTTGGATGGACGCATTTTCATCAATTTCACGATAGGAAAATAATTAGGTACCTACCTATAACTAAATACCTACCTCTTTAGCTCATAAATTTATTTTTTAACGTGCAAAAAAACCGTTTTTATCATTGAAAGATACCTACTTACAAAATGCAAGCAAAAAATATCATTAACAAACAAAACTCAACAGTAAGTAAATCGCAGGAAGTCTCGCTTCACGACACGAAAGTCGTAAATAAAAACGTGAGATAAAAATTTACATTATCGCACTTATTTTAATTTCATTCGGCATTAATCATAGCACTGCGAAGTGTCGCGCGCCCATTTATTTTGAGCTCGGGTACTTTTTAATTTGCTGTTGCATCCTAAGGGTTGAATGTAGATTTCGTGATACTGGGTGACAGGCCTATTAGGGTTTTGCAGTTGTTTTATTTTGTAAAATAATAAAACATTAGGTAGGTAGCTATTTTATGTTTTTCTACGACATGTGGGTAAATATATTTTATATTTTTAGTGAGAGATATTATTTACCAGATCACCTTTTAGTTTCGAAATAATATTTTCTTATTTCAGCTCAGCTGGTTTTCAATTTAAATAGGTACGTCCTGATAGGCTCGACGCCACCCGAACATATTTTAGGTAGGTAGTGAATTGGTCTTTGTCTGCAAAACTTATAAGGACTTAAAAAGAAGAAGCATAATATAATAATAATCATAAACACGTCGCATAGTTTAGGAGCGGTGGTCAAGTGGTAACGAACCCAGACAGGTGCTTTACTTAGTGTAAATTATTTCATCACCACAGTTCTCAAAACGGTGAAGGAAAACATCGTGAGGAACCGGAAATCATAGAACCAAAAATTCGAAGACATGTGACATCTACCAACCCGCATTGGGCCCGCGTGGTGGATTACGGCCCACAGGATTACTCCCCCTAACAGAGAGGAGGCCTGTGTCCCAGCAGTGGGAACATTATAGGCTGATTATGTATGTCGCATAGTTCGGAAATTCCTACAATTAGATTTCGACAATAATTTCAATGCAGTACAAAACACCTAATCTACTCAAACTTAAAATCTCACCTTGGTTTACACCATTACACCCGTGAGATTAAAAAAAATACCAGGTTCTAGGAAACCGAGAAAATTTAAAAACAAAATAATATTAACCCAGTCGCCGTATCCCTACGTTCACGAAGTGGTGGGGCTTGCGCGCTCTGAACTCTAGGCCTATGCCGGAAGAGTTTACTTTGCTTTGGAAAAGATCTAAGATGCGGAGCCAGACCAAGAGAGATACAGAAACGTAGTAGGTAGTAGCGACCCCACGGACCCTATCTCCTGAGAGAAGTCTTGTTGCTCACCTCTAGCTTGCCCTTATTAGCCGGCTGGAGTGAACAATAAGGAGGAACAGGGCTCCCACCTCATTCTTGCCTTTATTGGCCGGTTTTTTTTTTTTTTTTTTTTGCGTATGGGAAATCATCAAATGACTCCTCCCGCTCTGGGTGGAGCGGAAGGGAGTTTCAGACTCTTACTGACTAAAACCCACCCGTGTTCCTTCCTTAGCCCTTTATGTTCCGGGTCAGCGGTAACCCTTTCGGACAATCCCGCTGACCCGGCAGGCTTCGGCCCTAAGGGGCCCCTCCCCGATGCTGACATCTCTTTGAGGCGCGCGTGGAACACGTACGCGCCGTCCGGCACGGGCCTGGTCCTGATCGGACGGTGAGCTACCCATTACTCTCCGCCCGCAGGCCCGCGCCTACGGTGGCCGGGAGTCGTCACGCGGCTCCCGACGCCTGGGGCGTCCCCCGTTATTGGCCGGCTTGAGTGAAGATTTGCAAGAGCAAACGTGCTCGGAGGAAGGAAGTATTCCAGTAAGATGCTGAGGGATCTCCGTGGAATACCTCTCCACTCCTCATAAGCTCCTCAGGACATGTTACCCCTTATCGCTACGTCACTATGTGCTAGCGACCGTTTCCGGCGGCCCATTATTGAGTGTGCAAGTCACCCTCTGCCATGTTATCCGTGCATATATAAAACATTTATCAGGCAGGGGTCATAGTTCTTCCATAGTTCTTGGTAACCAGTCCAATTTAGCCACCCAAACCCATAGTCCAAGTTTTTATTTTTCCATGTCCTGCAATTAGTGCCGCATTTCATTAAAATGTCCTAAGTGGCTTCGGCCCCTCGTAAGCCTTTCAAAGGACCGGAAACCCCATGGTCCGGAGATATGTAATATAAAAAATAATAACGGTATTTTAACCCCTCAAGCGTAAAGTGTACACTAAGTGTACATGAGAGAAAGTGCTCGAAGCGTCGACGGTACACCTAGTGTACACACCAGTGTCATTGTTCTATATGACTTCACTGCGCCCATTCAACTAATCCGATGCGAGGGGTGTTTCCACAGGTAGGCGGGCAAATGTGTGAGAGATTAAAGATTTGAGTTTTCCTTTGTAGGAAAGTGTCTTTTGAAGCCAGCAGAAGCGTAAAAAAAGTTCAAAATTAGCCTTCAGTAAAAATAGGTGTATTTTTTTTTTTCAATAAACACGATGATGTGGGCTTCCTGCGAAGGCTGAAGGGACTCTGGTTAAAGGATATTTGGTCCCTAAACAAATTGTATGTCGTGATATTCTAGGCACGGACAAGACGCGACCTTTCTACGGGCGTGAAGGAAAGCGGTGTAAGTTCAAAATGACCATTTTATATGCGTGTTTTTTTTATTAAAAAAAGTTTCTTACTTTGTTTTTAATATTAGGTAGGTTAGTAGGTAGGTAGCATGGTAATTATTTAAGTAATTGTGACACATAGACTATGGATTGAATATGGTGTTTAAAGAGAAACAAACACCTAAGTTGTTTTCTAAGGTTCTTGTTTTTTAAGGTTGCTTTTCACACAAGTATTTTAGCAGATTTCAATTTAAACCTTTCGTAACGTATACGTAAACCAAAAATTAAACTCAACCCGTCTTATTACAAAAAGAGATCTAATTTTAGACCTAGCCTAAACCTTCGAGCCAGTTACTCTATTTTAAACTTTATTCCGACAAACATAAAGTTCTTAATGCAAAATTGACAACTTAGACTCGGGTTTAACGTCAGTTTTTGTAATAAGAACTTTAGCTTCGTTGGATTATAGTTCGAAATTAAAAAATGGCTGGATGGTTTAAACCTGGGTCTAAAGATAAATCTTGTTTTGTAATCAGGACGAACCTGTTTACAATCAAACTAAGTACCTCAGCGTATGTATAGCTATCAAAACTAAAACTTATAAAAAAAAAACAATTTAAAGAATCGATTATGCGTTCTTTTTTCGGACTTCAACTTGGCCCGTTTTCTTCTTGTCCCACGGCTAGGGTTGGATGAAAAACGACATAGTAGAAATTAAGTCTCGCAAGTGAAAAATGGTTCAGAACGTGGACAACGTTTAAGGGACTTTATAGAGTAAACACGGGGTCCCTTGGCTATTATAGAGAGTCAACACAGTTTGCGAAGCGATTAGATGTTAAAAATTGCTGGGAAAGTTGGAAAAACTTACTGAAGCGTCCATTCTTTAGTGGTCAGAAGAAGAAACTTTAGAATAATAGTACCTAAAGGTAAGTTATCAGTTTTTTTTTTACTTATAGAAGTTTGAAATGAGTTAATGGTAATTTTATAATAATATAGCCTGTCTTTAGAAGTTATTTTCGTTTTGTTTTTAACACTTCTCTGACAGCGATCGAACAGAAACATACCTAAAGTCTATTTGCTCCACTACAAATTTCTCCTGTATTGTGGGTGCGTTTACAAACATTTAAACTCACATACACAAACAGCCTAAAAGTTATGGTTCTAATTAATATTATTTCAAGGTAAACAAATATCAACTTTATTTTAATGGCAATTAAGTTGATTTCAGAGTGACTAGCACTATTGAAAAAGTTACAAAAATGCTTGAAGTTGTAGCGTAAACTGAACTTTATGGTGTAGGATTTAAAGTTATTTTTCCATAAACTCATATTTGTCTACATTTTTGGCAAATAAATCGCGGATGCAGATTACATACATAAACAGTCGCCTTCTTCTCACGTCGGTAGGCAGAAACAACAGAAACCGGCAAAATCCTTACACACTCTGTTTTTTACTTCATTTACGTTCAAATAGAAAGTGGAAAAAATACAATTATTTTACGTAGAAAACGTAAAACTGTTGTTTTTTTATTAACGTAGTTGATACCTACCTAACCAAAACAACACTTATCACAAAATTCCATAACCATATTTTCGCACACAAAAACTAAAAAATTCAGCAACCAAAACAAAAACCATAAAATCCAGCAAAAAATTCTTGTAGCCAAAAAAAGATTTTATAGTTGACAAAATGAAACCTTGATGTTATCTTAAAGCAATTTGCAGTAATATATGACTTAATCTGAACAAAACTAACGGACTAACAAAGATTTTATTACTATAGAAAAAACATTATAAATCATAGTACGGACGCCATTAATATTATCAGCAATTTGTTTCACCTTCTTTGTTTGTGATTAAATTTATCGCTGTATTTTATAGTGTGAAAGTGGGAAAAAATGGTTTTTAAATCTAGGTTTTGATCGATTTTTGTCAGGTGCAGTTTCGGTTTTAATTTCTGAGTAACCGTTAATTAAAGCCAGAAGAGTAGTTACTTGTTTCTGTACTTAATCGTATTTTTTTTCGAAAATTTTATACAATCGTAGGTGTTTAAATAATATTAGACTTGGGAGCAAATAAATCGAGCCACTTCCTTTTTTCAAGTATTATGGATATTAAGAATAAGTTTTTACAATAATTTTGTTTTTTTTTCTGGATTGTTTTATCCCTACAATTTTCAATCAAAATTACCGTTTTTTTCAGAGCCATGTTTCGAATTGACACGTTCCATATTACCAAAAATAATAAGCATTATACGTGAAAAAAGGAAGTATCTCGATGTATTTGCTCCCAAGTGTATAATAATTATATAACGTGTTCTTTAAAAAAATTTTTAACTTGATAATAGTGTATTTCGCCCTCAAAAATATTATCAAAAATCTCAAGCACAGTTTATTTTCTAGATGATTTCAAAACCATCTCATCAAAATCAGAAAAAGTTTTTATTAAAAGAAACCTCAGCACTATAATAAAATAAATTATATTAAACAAACACACGCGATTAAGCAATAAAAATGGCTACTGTTTTTTGACACCATCCCTTTTCCTGGAACATATAAAATCTACAACGATTTGTTTATATCGCATTAACAAGAAGGAGTTTTAATAAAGTAATAAAAATCCGAGAAAGGACGGCTAGGGGTATAATTTTGCTATTAATATTCTATTTTACCCCCAAAACTTTGTGCCACTTCAAAGAAAAATCTAAGATGACGATCTAAAGCGGAGTATCTACTTACGTAATTTCCGAGTAGGTACGCGTTTGAAGGGTTAGGTCGAAAGTTGTGTGTGTGTGCGTGAGTTTGTGTTGTGTGTGTGACGTAATTACATGAATGTTAACACTTAAGCGCACGTGTTGCTCTTGCCCCACTTTATATGAATTTTGTTTTGGAATAAAAATGTTTATATCTTTTTTGTATATTTTGACTAATTTACCGACCTGCGTCGGCACATACCTAAGTCGGTAAATTAACCATTATCATTCCACTAATCCATACTAATATTATAAATTCGAAAGTAACTCTGTATGTCTGTCTGTCTGTATGTTACCTTTACACGTCTAAACCACTGAACGGATTTCGATAAAATTTGGCAGAGAGATAGATTGCATCCCGGGGAAGGACGTAGGATAGTTTTTATCGATATAACTCGCAGGCGAAGCCGCGGGCGGAAGCTAGTATTTTGATAAAAAGATCTAGATAAAAAAATAGGTAGATCTTCTCGTTGGTCTAGTGGTCGTTAGCGCTACTGCTGAGCATGAGGTCCTGGGTTCTATTCCCAGGTCGGACAAAGTGTTATTGGGGTTTTTCTATCTGGAATTTCTCAGTATCAGCACGGAGACTGGATTTGTGACTGTTTGATGGCAATAGGCTCGTCCTCTATTACATGGGACTTAAACATAATTGGCGAAACGTGGATGTACAGACGCCAGCACATCAACCTACCACAATCTGTCAATTTGTTTTAATAGATTTTCAACTTTATTACTAAAGCATAAGGTTCAAAGTTGATTGGGAAAATTTTACAGTATCGGGTAGCTTGTTGTGCTGGCGTCTGAACTATAGGTACCTACACCTCTGCCCAACCCTTTGGAGAAACATGGCGTGATGCTATGTTAAAAATAGGTAACTACGGTAGCTGTAGGTGTTTTGTGTAGGTTTCAGAATGTCTTCAGATCCGGTTGATAGCGTTATCTTATTGAAACAAGAGCAGTGTAGGTGTCGTCTTATTACGGTCAAGTACCGCGTAGGTTTAATAATGGACTAATAAAATATAATTTTTCATTATTTTTACGCAATTGTACAATCTGCGGTGCTATTCTGTAAAAATCTCACGGTGAAAACTTAGGTGAAGTGAGCGTGGAGTGAGCTGTCAATGTGTCAATTCCTAGGAAAAACAAACTCACTTCACCCAAGTTTTCACGGTGAGATTTTTATAGAATCGACCGGCAGTTTGCCATTTTTGGGAATAAATGACGAAAATTCGACGTAAGCAAGAATTACCGAGAAACGAGAAATAAATCAGAAAAATGGCAGTGTAAATTGTGTGGTTAAATTTTTTTTAATAATATTTCATTCAATAGTTCATAATTTCATTTTTATTTTTTATGCATATTTAAAACATTCTGACCACCAAAATAAGGACTATGGATGGTAAAAACATATATAAGAAAAACGCAAAGATACTTACAAGAAAAATAATCAGCTATCGAAAATACACTAATGTGTCGGCAATTTATTATTTTAGGTCAAATTAAAATCATTTTAATTATTTTTTTTGCTTGGAGATCCAAGATGGTTAGACGTAGGTACCTACTGTGAGCGCTGTGTTAAAATTTGTCCATCTATTTTATTGCAACCCTTTATATTTAAACGTAGGAGGGTAGGTATAGGTACCGACCTACATCGCTCAATTTTTTTTTTCTAATTCTTGTTTCATAAAATCATAACACAATATCTTACTAAAATAAAACCTTCAATTAAACCGACACACAAGCGACACAAACTAAAACCAAAATTCATAGAAGACTTTCTTGGCATTTTTTTTTTCATATCACAATTTCTCCTAAAACCACAAGAAAAAACCCTCGCCGTCCACCTGAGAGTTTTGACAGTTGATTATCGAGCGATCATAATGCGCAGGCGCAGATTTACGACGTCATAAAGTAAGGCGCCCGCACACCACAATGGGTTGTTGACAAAACGAACTAGCGCCCTTGGTAGACCCTTAACTTTATGATCTAAGGTGGCATAGTAAGGACATGCGTGAAAAAAATGTTAGACTTGATGATTAATAGTTTAAAATGAAGTTTTATTTATTTATTGTTTTCTTACAAGTACTGATGTTTTTGTTGTTTGTTTTTGTCTGTGTGGTGCCGGACTTAAAGAATAGCGCCACCCCATACTTCCCGTGGGTGTCGTAAAAGGCGACTAAGGGGCGTACCGGAGAATGGGCAACAGCGTTCTCTGTGCATTCCACCACCATACCATACTGCGATCGCCAACCCGCCTGCCAAGCGTGGCGATTATGGCAAATCTTTCGGCTGAAATGATGATGATGTTTTTATTTCTTATATTATCCCAGTAAATACTTTTCTTTCTTTCAGTTTCTTAACTGACTTTTTACCTTTAAAAGGTCATCATTTTAGGTATTTCGTGTTATGTATTGCTTTAGCGTGGCAACGAGCCAGTTGATTTTAGCCATGGGTACAGAAAGAAGGTGAACCAATCCACCTTTCTGTCATATATTTTTGGTAATGACATATTTATTGATTCCACTTCTAAATGTAGCTTCTGACTGTGTTATTCTCTCATCATCTGTATAGTCTTTCGCCAACTTAGCTGTAGAAAAATCAAAATTTGATTTATAACAATAGAAATTCAATTGTGTCTCATTAGCCACAGTTGAGCTAATGATGGGATCGGCTACCAATGTAACCGGATGCAGCTGAAGTACCAGTATTTTTCATGGAGCGACTGCTTAACTTCACAACCCCATTACTGGGTAACGCGGTACCCTTTGGTAAGCTATTATTTACAAATGTCTTGCGAAAAAACTATACCTACCTCATTTTGCCGTCACATCCACGCAACTCTTACCAATTTTTTCATGTACCACAAACTTATGACATTAGTTCAACAAGATCCGTCTACCAGTTCATAACTGAACAACAAAAAAAAACACTATATAGTATATTGATACCCTCTCAGCTACCCATAATTTTGTCACTTTATGGGTTTTAGAGTTTTAGTACAATGTGAACGGTAGCGAGATACCCACATAATGACATCTTATGGATAGATTGTGGAATTTAAAACTATTTGTTTTAGATTTCTGAATAGAGTTTTGATAGGATGAAGTCATAAAAATGATTTATGATTTTATTTTTGGTGTTTATAGAAAAAATATTGATGAAAAAACAACTGCGATCTTTTATCGAATGATGTTAGGCTAACCAGAAATATAATATAAAATGCGTTAAAACGTCGTTTATTAAATACATTAATTGGACTATTATTTTAGGGTTAAATGTACATAGTTAAACTCTCATTCCAGGTTATAAAAGTTGAAATACTTAGCTAAGGGAGCGTTCAAGTATTACGTAACGCATTTTTTGTAGTTTTTAGACTCCCTCCCCCCATGTAACGCATCGTAATTTTTTTCTGTACCCCCCTCCCGCTCCCTCAATGTTACGTAACATCTAAGTGACCATTTTTACCTAAAAGTCACAATTATTATGTTGCGTAACTTTAAAAAAAACTAAGTATAAAGTTTGCAACCTTTGCAAATTTTCCGGGATTTTCCGTAAAACATAAACGAAAAGGATTGCCAACTTGGGACATTTTAATTTCCTAGTTTTTTAAAAAAACGTACGTAACGCGTTGTTCCAATACCCCCTCCCGCCCCTGTAACGCACCGTAACGTTTTAGAAGACCCCCCCTCCCCCAAATTGCGTTACGTAATACTTGAACGTTCCCTAAGTAGATATCATCATAAGAAAATTCACTTGAAAATAAACATAACTATAGGTTCTTATCTATTTCCATAGGCACTATTAACAATTAAACTGAAAAAAGCTGAAATAATCTCATAAAAATAATATGACACACCCTTTTAATGTTGTAATAAAAAAATGGCGGCTTGCAATAAGTATTGCAATTCGCGTCAAATAGTCGATTAGCGATCATTACACGCGATTCAGTTCACAATCGCTCTCATTTCCATAGAAATTACCCTGTCCTGGCTTTTTGCCATGGGGAAAAAATATTAATGCCGTGGAGTAGTGTCGGACATTCTAGACAAATGAACATTACAGCAAATAAAACATATCTTATCTTAAACATTTTTGTAATCAATGTTGTATTTTTCATCAATATTGTCTTATTGTAACAAAACAGAAATGATTTAAAATATAGTTATAAAACTGACCATGCTATGTAAAGACAAAAGGCAAAAACCCATTCAAACTTGGTGGAACTAATTCCACGTGATGCCGCTACGCAATTCGCAGAGGGCGCCACTAGTAACTATCTCCTATTATTAAAATCAACATTAATATACCTATTAGAAAAATAAACCGCTAGATTCCTTAGTGGGTAGACAAAGAACCGGACATAGATATATGATCAATGAATTAACTTAAAAATAAATGAAGTAATAACAGTACTCCGCGCCGTTCCTGTTAACCCTTTCGATGAACACGCAATTATTGCAATGAGCAATAAAGTTATTTTCGAGTGGACTGAACACAATATTACTGTAAACATATGTAGGTAATAATTTAAAGGAAAAAATATTTATATTACACGTGTTTTCTTTATAGTCACGTCATCGTGAAATGATACGTCTTTAATCGGAATTCTCAGGCCAATTACGGCCATTCAAAAATTGCCAACGCGGACGGTATTTCACGTCCACACGGCGGGGTATTGGTAAAGTTTTCAACTAGCAATAATCGCACCTCGGATTAACCTCATTGGTTACGATATTGCCTCTGCGCAAAGTTAACTTGAAGAAATTCTCGGCTCGCGCCCAACCAAATCGCGGTAACGAAACCATAGCGAGATCTAACTCGACGCCAACGCCATCTAGTTATAAATTTTGAAGCTTTGGGCAAACGGAGATGTTTGGCGCGGCAACACGCGAAATTGCAACAAAAGCATTTACATATATTTAAAAAGAGAAACGATGTAAATTTCAAATTCCGCGATTCCTATTGGTCGAGTTAGGTCGGCCGAATTTCTCCGAACGTCAAAATTCGAATCGTAACGCGATCACGCACACGAGGACCGTTACTGCACATTTCAAAAATAGAACACGCCGGCCATACCGAGTAGGTGGACAGTTGACAGTAGCGAATCATGATACGCTTATTAATCAGTCTATTTATTTTATATTGCATATAAAATATTCAGAAGGCGCAGTCAGGGCGCATACATTCCTCAATAAAATGACCATAAAAAACTAATGCAGCACTTGGTGCTTTTATTGCGGTTCTTGGTAGCGTAAATATAATTGTTAAATTTCTATTTTAGGTATTGGAGGAATTATGCAATGCAATTGTTTGTTTCGAGAATAAAAATATACATGGACATGAGGAGGACATGGTAATGTAGGTAGGTATTTAAATAATTTCCTGAATAAAATACCAATAGATCTTTAATCTCACAAAATGCTACTCAAACATATCGACGCTTGAAAGGCAAAATTGACTAAGCGACATGGTTTCTATGTCGCTTAGTCATTTTGCCTTTCAAGCGTCGATATTATTTCTGAAGTTCAGACGTAACAATCAATCAATCAACTCAGCCTATCGCAGTCCACTGCTGGGTATAGACTGCGCCACAGCACCCTGTCCTCCGCCTTCCGCATCCAGTCTACCCCAGCCACCATCTTTAGGTCGTCCGTCCATCTAGCTGGGGGGCGTCCCACACTACGCTCAGACGTAACAAGTTTTTTTAAATTTTTAACCCTTCAATGCCATCGTAAAATAAAATATAATTTTTTAACGAACTCTTAATAATGTACAGTGACGACAATATTACAAAGCGGATATTTTTGGAAGTTAACTTTACTAGTTTATCACCTCTTAACCCTGCTGTTGAAAGGGTTTTTTAAGGCCTCCTCGTTTGTTAAATAGGGCAACCTGTTAGTCAGGAGTTATCTATTAGTCCGCTAATACTGATCAATACAAAACACATTATTGCCTGGGCTATATAGTATATGAACGGAATTATTTAACAAAAAATCGTCATGTTGTAGGCACTTTTAATGTCATCATAAATTATTATTTTAATCATAGATAGTTTCTTCATCTTCGGTCGCGTTTTCTGATTTTCTTAAAAAAAAAACAAGTACCTACTAACAAAAATAAACTGTTAGCTTTTCCGCATAAAAAAATTAGAATGCGAAAATAAAACAACTAATGAATGAGTTTGCATGTAATACACGGTCAACATTGTACTGGCATAAAAATTCAAGGAGCGTGAACTACTCCGCGCATTCTCGACAATACTGAATGACAAATGCATTAGAAACCCGATCATATACGCATATTATTTTAAATACTCTTCACTGTACATTTAGGTCGATTCAAAAAGACTGTGTTATTTTTAGAAATATTTTTGCACGTTTAACTCTAAGCAGCAGAATTCAACGCGGTGTAACCCATGTAACAGCTATATAGTTATTTCCTTGTGAATGACATAAGGTTAAAAATAAAATTCTGTTATCTATTCCACTAATATTATATAGCGGCAAAATTTATGATATTGTATCTTCGGATTTACTGATCCGATTCCGAAAATTCTTATACTGACCGAAAGCTAGAATACAGCGCCAGATAGATAGAAAAAAACTGGCCAAGTGCGAGTCGGACTCGCACACGAAGGTTTCCGTACCACAAGGCAAAAATGCCGAAATATACATGTTTGTTGTATGGGAGCCCCCTTAAATATTTATTTTATTTTAATTTTATTATTAAAGTTAAAATACAACTGAGTATTTTGTGAATATTTCAAGTGCCTGTCTGCTGCCATTTTTGATATCGAGCAAAACGGGCAAAAAAATCGCGTTTGTTGTATGGGAGCCCCCCTTAAATATTTATTTTATGTTGTTTTTAGTATTTGTTGTTATAGCGGCAACAGAAATACATACTTTGTGAAAATTTTAACAGTCTAGCTATCGCGGCTCTTGAGATACAGCCTGGTGACAGACGGACAGACGGACAGACAGCGAAGTCTTAGTAATAGGGTTCCGTTTTTACCCTTTGGGTACGGAACCCTAAAAAAAGGCCCCAGATAGATATAGATTTTATGTTAAAAGAAGAAACTTCACAAGTCGCGGGCAAAAGCTAGCTATGAAATAAAATGCAAGTCATAACAAAAATCTCAAGTACACTTGCAGTTACATAAAATCCTAAAATCTAATAAAAACCATTTCATATTAGGATCGAGTGCTAAAGTCGCAAGCGTTTATCAACGTCCCTTATTTTAAGACGGATGTCACTTGACCATTATACCCTGGTCTCTGACAATGTTCCGCTCCCCTCTGGTTTCTTCCAGTTACAAAAGAGTAAGGAGGGGCAGGGAAGGTCTTTGATGGCTGGTGGTAGGATAAAACAATCATTTGTCATGTCAGATGAGGGCGATATAACGCCTGTTGTCTGATGGACACAGATTTGTGTAATGCCGAAAATGATTCTTTTTTGTGATGTTTCTTGTGAAAAGGCTCCTTAGTTTTCCTTTTTAGTTGACTTTAAAGTGTAAATAAAAACCTAACTTACCTACTCTAGGATGCATATCCGGTAGGCTCTTAAATCCTTCCCTATCCTACAGGCACGTCTTCCCTACCATTACCGCGCCCTCCGGTCTACTCCTTGTTATGTAATGGTCGCTGCAGCACCATGAACATGAGGCTACAGAAGCTAGTGCGAATCTTGGGGTTCATTCGATTAATCGAGTCTGGTTTAACCACGCTGGGATCGGTGCAATTCATTCATTCATTCAGTCGATGAGTAACTGACCGCTTCTGACTTTCATTATGGGTATATTTTTTCTGGAAATTTCACTAAAGCGAAAATTATTACCTACTTTTTGCACGTCTGTGCACCTTTAATTTATGTTAAAAGTAAAGTTAAAGAAGAAAAATAATCTCATCAAAATTAACAGGAAAGAAAAAAAAATCGCAAAAACAAAAAATACATACTTACTAAAAATCAAAACCACAACTCCCAAAAGAATCATACAACCCAATTTCCATACTTGTAATCTTCAAGATAGACAAATAAATTCGCGAATAAAAAATGTAAATTTTATTCGGGAGAGTAAAAAGAAAAAAATCGCGGAGCCTTCTAAGATAGAGGTGCGAAGTGGTTTAAAAAAATCCCGAACGAAATGAATATTTTAGAACATCTCTTTGCGGTTGTATTTTTTAATGTTTATTTATGTTGCAATGGGGTTGATACGGGTTAATATTAATGATTTTGTTACTGAGGGGTGGTCGCGAAGATTTTTTTCGATAGGGAGAGACTATCGGAAGAACATTTGTTTCGTGTTAATTTTGACAGGGATTTAGTGAGAGAATTGACTCGATATTTTGTCCTGACACTTGTAGCAGTTAAGGGATAACACGAAAATGTTTTTTTTTTCGTAGAGGTATTTTTGAATACCTATCTAAGGTACAGACGCCAGCACATAAGCTACTACAATCTGTCAAATTTATATAATAGATTTTCAACTTTATCGCTAAAGCTTAAGGTTCAAAGGTAGCTTGATGTGCTGGCGTTTATACTAACTTACTATTATTACCAACAACGATTTCTATACTTTTTAATAATTAATAATGTGCTTAAATCTTATGAAATTCCCAGATTTAACCACCATGAAGGCAAGCTTTTTTTAAACTCCATTATTCTAAGATTTTTCTAAAGTACTAAGAACTTAATTTTTGTAAAAAAAAAAACAATATTTGGTTTCATTTCAGTCCCAATAAGTTTTGACCCTTTCTGCACCTCTCGGGTCAACATTATCCTTAGTCCTTTTTAACCCTTCCCATTCCACGTCCATTATTAAAAGAATGTTTACTCACAAACAAATACTCTATTCATTACTCATTCTAATCGACCTCAATAAAAATATCTTTAATCGTAAGGACATAGCAACCGCCGAAGTACCCATTGCCCAACCGTCGGATCGACAGGAAGCGGTAGTGAGTTCGATCCTGAGTTGAATGTATTATTTGATTGATGTCATGGCTGTCTTCATACATTACTATAAAATATGGCGCGGAATAGTAAATCCCGTATTAGTTAGGAGGCTAAATATATCTTCGGGAGTTTTAGCTGGAAAAGCAATTGAGATTCGCCGGCCGTAAAATCTGTATGGTGATTTTGCTGAGGGTTTTTCCAGGCCATTGACTTTGGAATGGGTACCTGTGTCATGGGCACCTACCTATATACAAGTCAATGTGGTAGGTGTTAAGTATTAAATCATTAGGTAGGTACTTTTTTCCTTTATGAGAATTGTGAGCGTCCAACTTTAAACAGTAACCTAAAATGGTATAAAATTATTACAAAACAAAACATACTAAAAATAGGTAAAATTCGCAGCAATTTAGCACGCATTAAAAAACTTAAAGTGACCCTCAATTTAAGCTCTGTACAAAAATACATTTCCAAAAGTATCACCAATACAAGAAAACATCTGTAGAACAAGAAATCAAACATTCCACGAGCTCACAACCCCTTGATAGAGGAAAAAGTTACAGCACTTAAGGGCCCCCACTTTAAAACGCCCCCACAGATAATAAAAACGCTTGTCTATGTCTTAGACAATAAGGGACAATCGTAAACCGACCGACCAGTTTAAGAACACCCATGCAGTTACGGCAATTTTTAACAATATTTGTTTTTTTTTTGGTTTGGAAAAACATTTTAGTTTTATAAAAAGTAATAAAAGACGAAAAGGAGAACTGCCAAAAAATCCATGAGACTAAAATATGGTATTTTTTTTTAGTTTTAACATCTGTAGTGTCATAAATGTCATTGACGTATTCAATGTCAGAGGTCAAAACAAAATGGTGGGCTTTTGAAGACTATACAGCAAGGCAAATGGCTCAGAACGAGTTTCTGGGAGTTTAAAATTGTCATTACACGGGTTACAGCGTTTTTATATTGTCGGTAGTAAGGTGCTTAGAGAAACATATTTCTCCGTTTTTCGCGGGGGTTCGTACAGGGTGTTTTGGTTTTCCATGAGTCTTGAGGAGTTGAGAATGTTTTTCTATTTTAGGTACCTACCAAGCACTTGTTAAATAAGATATCCCTTTCTTTACGAAATATGATTACAGTGGCCAAGCAGGTACAATTGGTCATTTGTCAGCTTGTTTGAATAGTACCTAAATGGCTCTATTGAAAAGACAAGAAATTACATAAATTTGAAAGGAATGACTTTAGTTTTGACAGTTCTACAACATTCATTGCGGTATTTACGTAGTTGAGCCGACAAACTTTTCTAACATATGGAGCAATGGATTAGCAATATCCGTCAAAATGATTCAGATTGTGATTAATAGTGTGTTACGCAATTAGGGTGTTGTTGAAAGTTGTTGTAGAAATAGGAAACCCTGTGAAAGCGATTGTCACTTGTCTAAGCCCTCAGGTATGTTGTAGTACTTTCAATGGAAAACTGTCGTTTACTTATGTTACTAAGGGCTGATTTTTCCAACGCCAGATAACTTTTATTCTAGGATTAAAATTGACGTTTGACAGATTTTGTATAAAATAACTGTCAAAATTTCAAAATTATTCCTCGAATAAAGTTATCAGATCATTGAAAAATCAGCCCTTAAGAGCACATAGACACGACACATCAAAAGGAGAAGAGCCATGTTTTTTTTAACATAAAATAAAAATTAAATCCCCCTTTACAAAAAACATTAGCCTATCAACCAAACAGATTCCCGTGCTAATAAAAATAATAAAGCTGGTAATCCTTTTTTCTTTACGTCGCTAAGGGCGGGAGCACACCGTCCCCGGAGTGTTGCTTCCCACCTGCCTGCACTCGGCCTTATTTATTGCGATCGTTCACAACGCCTCAATGGTCGCGAAATTGACAATTTTAAATTGTTTTTATTTTGTTTAAAATGGGGGATGATGCAGAAAATAGGATAATAATTCAACGGGAAATAAGACTTTTTTAGTTATATCAATAATCTGCCAGAAACACTTTAAAGTTAAAACCCATTTTTCCTAAGTATTTTGTTACCTTTAGAAAATTATTAAGCAAATCTAGAAAAGTTTTACAAACAAGATAATGTTCCCTTCTATGAATAACATAGTTCATTGATGTGATCCCAGTCAATAAATACACCCATCATCTGCCTAGCATATGTTGGGGTCGGCTTCCAGTCTAACCGGATGCAGCTGAACACCAGTATTTTACATGGAGCGACGGCCTATCTGACCTCCACAACCCATTTACTAGGTAGGATACCCCTTGGTAAGACTGGTTGTCAGACTTTCAGGCTTGTGACTATCCGTAACGACTAACGGCCGCGGGACCAAGCAACGGCTTTACGTGCTTTCTGAGGCACGGAGGGGTCACGGTATGTAAAGATGGTCACCCATCCACAGACCAACCGCGGCAAGCGTAGCTTAACCAGATCGATCGACCTGTGCGGCTGTTATTATTTAGCCACGGACCCTTCGGACAATAAATACACCCATTCAAAAAAATCTCTTTTTTATCCACCTAATAATCGTCAAAGACATTATTTCCAAAACCTGTCAAAGGAAAATTTAAACTAATGGTGTTCCACCCTCTTGTAAAAATGGTGAATAAATAGCTGATAAAAATGGACTTATTAAGTCTCCATCAGTTCCAGTTTGGTCCTTTATGGCCCCTTTAAGAAGTTTTAAAGTCTATTTTATTTGTTCATTTTTTTATTTTTATTTTTCGCGAATATGGAAAGGGTTAGAGTTTTAGCGAAAGCATTTTTCGTTCAATTTTTTTTTAAATTATATGGACTAAATAAAGCATAGGCACATGATATTGGTAGGCCTAAAAAGGTATGTAGACTTTGTCTTTAACTGACTATCCACGAAGAAAACCGGGAAGACAGTTGTACAGAATTAACGTCGACCGATTCAGTCAGCCGGCCAGTACTCATCAATCCAGTACCTGCTGAACTACGACCTTTTCAGCAACACCACTGTGCTCAATCCTCGGTCACTTTCGTATTTCGAGTGCCAGCCATATTGCGAAGAAATATGGAACTCTTTCTAGAATGAGGGCGTTCTATTTAAGCGTTATTTTATCTATACAGGTTTATTTAAAATTGGTTAGCTAAACTTCGCCGACGCGATAGGTACCTAAACAGGTATCTTAACAGGAAAAAAAATGTTTTTTTGAGGGGTCATCGACCGCAGTTATTGCAGTTAAGTACCTACTTGAAATATCTTGGTTTGGTGTAATGCTTCGGATATCTTGGTATCCTAGGCACCATTATACACACAACCCAAAGATCATCACAAATGGAAGGGTCGTCAAAAAGTTGAATCGGGCACATCACAACGCTCAGAAAGGAGCGAAGGATGCGTCTAGATTATGTTATATAGCACATATACTTATGTTATATAATAACACGTCCAAATTATTTAACATTGCTAACTTCACTATAGAAACCTTTACAACAACACCACTGTGCACAATCCTCGGCCACTTTCGTTCTTCCAGTGGCAGCCATCTTGCGAAGAAATATGAGACTCTTTCTAGAATGAGGGCGTTCTACAGGGTTCTTTTAAATTGGTTAGGTAAATTCCGCTGACGCGATAGGTAGGTACCGATATCAAAAAGAAAAAAAAAGAAAAAAAGAAAGATATTTTTGTGGGGTCCGTATCTATTGCAGTCATCATTTCAGCCGAAAGACGTCCACTGCTGGACATAGGCCTCCCCCAAAAGGGGGGGGGGTTTGCCACAATCGCCACGCTTGGCAGGCGGGTTGGCGATCGCAGTATGGTATGGTGGTGGAATGCATAGAGAACGCTGCTGTCCATTCTTATTATTTTTATTGCTGTAACGTACTTGAAATATCTTGGTTTGTTGTAATGCTTCGGATATCTTGGTGTCCTAGGCACCATTATACACACAAGCCAAAGATCGTCACAAATGGAAGGGTCGTCAAAAAGTTAAATCAGTCACATCACAACCCTCAAAAAGGAGCTAATAACTGTCGATTCGCGAGCGAAGGTAACTCTAGATAGACTTCGAAAAAAAAACGAGCCCAAATCTCACTCAAAATAGTTGGGGAACAGGTAGAGACTGCCAAAATTCAAGTCCAAATCTCACTCAAAATAATTGGGAAACAGTTAGGATTTTAGCATGAGACACTATGTTCTAATTTACATATAAATTGTCTGGTAAACATTGTTGCTCACCGTCTTCGTTGACGACTGTCGCGGCTGTGAAGGGGAGAGTGGCTGTTATAGCTGGGTAGGTACAGACGCCAGCACATCAAGCTACCCGAAACTGTCAAATTTTCCCATTCAACTTTGAACCTTATGCTTTAGGGATAAAGTTGAAAATCTATTGAAGAAATTTGACAGACTGTAGTAGCTTGATGTGCTGGCGTCTGTACAACAGTCGAAATACGTGACATACCATCAAGCCTATATTCTCCAAAGGGTCAGGCAGAGGTGCACCTATAACACTTTGTCCGAGCCGGGAACCGAACCCATGCTCAACAGTAGCGCTTGTGACCACTAGACCAAATAGGAAGTCTTAATAAAAAGATACATAAATCACTTTCATAGAAATTATAGATGAATAGAGAATAATGTTTACAAACAAAGAAGTCTAGAAAATGCAGTCAGCAACCATGAACAACTTGCATAGTTCCAATATTCAAGATTATTTTAACAAAGTGCGTGTGCAGATTTGAGTGTGTTTGTGCGCTTAAGTGACTAGCCACTTTTTTCACAATTTTAACGTTTGGTCTTTCTAAATAATAATGTAGTCTAAATTCCTGAAGACTGGTCTACGCTTGCTTGCTCTTAGCTTAATATCTTCTTATGAAAGTCTCCTAATGCTAAGCAATGCTGTTGATTTGGCGAAGGTAAAGTTAGGACATAATTTTAGGTAAATCTTGAACTTATCAAAATTTTTTTTTTGTTTTTTTTTTCACTTTTGAATCTTACATGGTACGGTTTTTTAGCTACCATTTTTTGCTATCTCATAAACTTTTAATCTGGGAAACTAAGGCGCTGTCAAAATTGTCTTAAAAGGCTTTATTATTTACTAGCAGAGCGCCCCGCAGTTTCACCAGCATAAGTGTCGATCCTATGGTAATATCGGGATAAAAAGGCAGTATCCTATGTGTTCTTCTAATGTATGCTATATTACTGTAAACTTTCATCCATCCATTTTGCGTAACAAACATCATCCATCCATCCATCCTCACAAACTTTCGCGTTTATAATATTATATAAATGTTATATACTAGCAGCGCCCCGCGGTTTCATCCACGTAAGTTTCGATCCCGGAATATCGGGACAAAAAATATCCTATGTGTTAATCCAGGAAATGGTCTATGTGCCAATTTACATTCAAATCTGTTCAACGGTTTACGCGTGATTGAGTAACAAACATCCAAACATCTTCACAAACTTTCACATTTATAATATTAGTAGGATATTATTATTATTTCCTTTATTTCATTAAGTATATACATATAAATTATATTTTTAAATATTAAAATATACAAAAATATAAAAACATTTAAAAATATAAATAAAAAATAGTAGGCCACCGGTATCGGGAACAGGGTCCAAGCTACCGGCGGTCAGGGCTCCAGAGAGAGGAACCTCCTAACAATGCGGGCCGTGTCCAAAAGTACCACTTTCTGAATCAAGCCCTTGATCCAGCTGCCCAACGAGAGCCTCCTTAGGTGTTGATCGAGGCTCTTGGCTATTAACCCATTGGCTGTCACGACTATCGGCACAATGATCGCTGAGTCCACATTCCACATGTCGACAAACTCGCGAGCCAAGTCAAGTCATACTTGATCTGTTTATCTTTCTCGGCTTTCACGAGGTTCTCATCATGCGGGACGCTTATGTCAACAATCATTGCGCTCCGCTCTGATCGATCCACCACCACTATATCAGGCTTATTGGCAACAATAGTCCTGTCAGTGATGATAGATAGATCCCAGTACAATGAGATATTACCATTTTCGAGAACTGGGTCGGGCACATACCTATAGTATGGCACCTCCGATTCCACAAGGCTGTATTTCAAATATTATTATTAGGATGCTTATGTTCTATGTACAACATCTATTTTATTTCCTCCAAACTTTAAAAGAAAAGACCGAAACGATTACCAAACTCTTCTCAAGATCCAAAAGATAGGTTCAAACCTTCAAAAGTTCAAGCAACTTCAATATTTTTACTAGCTTTATTATCAAGATCATAAGCTTACAAAAACAAGCGAAGTGTTAAAATTCACACGGCGCGCGGCAGCCCTCGCTCGCTTTGAAGTTTCGCCGCCGCTAGGTAATCCGTCTACGACGAGTGGATTAGGGCTGGCACACTTGGCTCCATGTATAGGTATGCCTAGCAAAATAATATTGTGAAGTCACGTTGTTTTGAAGCGGTAGATTATCGAGTGTGTTGTGTTGAGGGTTTTAAAGTTGAGGAAGTGGAACTGTGGGAGGTTTAGCTTTTTGATCCTTGTTTCTTGAATTCTTGGGAGTAGCATTTAGGTAGATAATAGATACTTAAATGACATACTTAGTAATACTTACTAGAAGATCTTCTTCTTTTGGGGAAGTTATTGTAATAAATATACTTAGAAATACTTTTCGTTTTTTGTTCTTAGGGGGAAACCTTCAAAAAGCGCCTGGTCTTTGGGGATAAAACCAGGGAGTGTGGGATTTTTACCTCACTAAAAACACCCCGGTGGTCACCATCTGCACTATAGAAGGGGGCACCGTTACTTCTCAAAAGACCAATCCGGAGCTTAACTAAGAATGAAATTGCAAATTGCCATATGTAACAGTTTGACTGGCGTGGTTGTGACTGAAAGTACAGGCAATTTCAACATTAAAAGGGGCTTTCATGACCTAAAGCGCGGTCACTGTCGGACTGCATAGAAAAGAAAGAGAAGCGCGATGACACAACGCTGGTAATTTATTGCAAAATATGAAGCAATTATTTAATTACAAAAAGTCTATTGTTTGGACTAAAAAATTAAAACAGTAGTGCTTTAGTATGTTGCTTGTAGAATAACCTGACAAAAAATCAGAATGATTGTATGTTTACTATGGTTTGTATTGTAAAAAGAAAGTTTTTAGAGATATCTTCATGATTTTTTTCAATGGTATCAAATTAGTTGTAAGTATTATGTTTCCAACACACTATCTACCTAGCACATATCCTGAAGAATATCATATATTTTTCTGATTTTGTTTACTGTAGTCGATCATATACTTTTATTGTTTCTAAAACTTGCGTTGTTGCGTTTAGGTCCTGTAATCCCCTTATTAACTAAGGTTGGCAAATGGCAACACATCTGTATCTTTCTGTTTTTTTTAAAATATATTTTAGTTTTTTTATTTATTTTTATTATTCTATGATTGTAATTCTATTTAGTGTAAATTAAGTCCTTCCTGTGCAAGTTCCAATAAATACTTCTTCTGTCTTTCTTACCGGTATACCTTTGAAGGTATGCTTTGGGGTGTTTTAGGTGTTTTGGTAGTGTTTCTTTTTTGGTGTTGTGTGGTGTTTGTTTTTGGTGGTTTTATGGCTTTCTAACACGTTAATCGTCTGCTGCAGTCGGGTCAGCAGCAACGTTACAAAATTTTGTTACAGTGCGGTTAGTGGAAGTGCTCAGCTGCCGTTCGTCCAAGTGCGGTTGAAATCAGTGCTCTGAGTGGAATACCTCGATTTCAATATAGTTGCATTATTTGCCAATTCCCATACGAACCTTCTCGCAAGAAGCACATCGTTCAGACAAATTCGCATCTCCCAACGAAAAACAAATAACCAACTATTATCAATAAGGCCCGACGCAGACAAATCGACATGTAGTCTTATCTCACTATAAATCAACCCCAGTACGTCTGTCTGTCACGACTAATATGAGCAACGTCGGGGGGCGCCACTGTATTAGAATAACAAATAGCTTCGAATTGAGGGTTGAACTATTGAACTTTAGTCAATTTTGGCTTATTATTTGCGATGTTAACTAGGTAGGTAGTTTGGTTTTTCGAGATATTAGTGAACGGTTAGTCGACTCTTCACGTGACCAGAGGACTGGCCTATTTCTTGGGCAAAGAATCAGCATCGCCATCCAACGTGGCAATGCTGCCAGCCTTTTGGGTACTGTTTCTGTTGACAGCGTTGCGGACAAATTTTTTGATGCCCTATGTTTTTTTTTTGCTTTTTTTTTTTCAATACTTGTACAGACACCAGCAAATCAAGCTACCCGAAACTGTCAAATTTTTTCAATCAACTTTGAACCTTATGCTTTAGCGATAAAGTTGAAAATCCAATAAAGAAATTTGACAGATTGTAGAAGCTTGATGTGCTGGCGCCTGTACTATTATTATTTTAAGTGTTAGCTTATATTATGTAAATATTATCTTGGTAGGTAGTAGTAGGTACCTTTTCTTAGTTTCAGCCTGTTTTTGCCGTCTAACATAAAATAAATGCACTAGAAAGTTGAAACTCCATCTTTATGATGTCAGTTCTGGGGGCCTAAATAGGCCACTTTGGCAGAATCATAAAAGGATAACATTATGAATCATAATATTAATATGGCAACGACAATCCGTGTTTTTCTTTTTTTCGCTGCACTACGTAGGTAGGTATAATCAAAGAGATTGGGATTGGATTTGGATTGGATTGACTGGTATTTTAGCACAGACAAAAAAAACTCCTTCACCAATGGGATTTGATACGATTAACTTAACAGTTAATTGTCCATTATGATTCATATTGTTATCCTTTTATGATTCTGCCAAAGCGGCTTTTTAGGCCCCCTCTTGTTTAATTAGCTCTAAGCGCAAGTCATAAAAAAAGGCCTCCGATTACAAAAGCTAACAATTTACCTGTAACCTCTAACCCTAAAATATCACCGTAAAACCAACAATAAAAAACATTACACGGTCAATTTGTACCCGGGTATAACATAAAATGTTTAACCCTCCAATACCTACGAATCGTAGTTTTAATTCCTTAAGTGTTGCCCTCATTAGCAACGCAAGGGTTAACGCTCAACGGCCCCTGAAATAAAATTCCTTGGCCTTCTTGAGACAATAAAAGAAATTAGGTTTGTCTACGGATTAAAGCAATTATGTTGCAGGGAATGGCGAATGAGTTTAAAGGTTCTGTTTTATTTATTTGTTTACTAGCAGCACGCCGTGGATTCGTCCGTGTAAGTTTCGATCCCGTGGGAATATCGGGATAAAAACTATTCTATATCCTTTCCCGGGACTCAAACTATCTCTGTACCAAATTTCATCTAAATCTGTTCAACGGTTTACGCGTGATTGAGTAACAAACATCCAAACATCTTCACATACTTTCACATTTATAATAGGTATTAGTAGGATAGGTGAACCTACATCTTTAACGGTTTTATTTTTGTTTTTTATGGTTTTTGAAATAGGGACCTTAATACCTTAACTGAAAGGTACCTTTGTAATATTTAGTTATAAGACGACATCACAATATACAACCTAACCTAAACCTAACCTATATAATGTTAAAGGTTGTATATCTCTGAACGGACAGCGAACTGCGACTATCCCCCATAACAACTATTGTTCTACATAATTAGACCTTTCAATCTGTATATAAATTATTTTTATTGGTTGTAATTAGTTTTCGGGTAACAAAACGCCCATCCTCCTATAATTAAATACCTAAAAATAGAAATAGTGTACATAGAAATAGTAGTTAGTGTTGATGTTGTGTAAATAAATTGGGTCCTCTGTAATATTAATAATCTCAGTACTATGACAAAGGTACCTTTGTAACACCTTTGTTCATTGCTAAAAGGATTCAGCTAAGTAAACATGATATATTGCAAACGATGACAAAAATGCACAAGCGACAAGAAAAGTTAAAAATTAGAATATATGTACTTACATCAAAAATCAAATTATTATTATAATAAATATAAAAAGTTACTTAACCAGTTCTCTTGTGCATAGTATCTGAAACAAGTTATTCAATTCATTAATATAATATCAAATTACTTACAAAAAATGAATAACTAATAATTTAAGAAAACAAAAGATTAAAACGGGTATGTGGCGCTATCTGTGAGCGAACAGCGAAACTACGCACACTAAGTGTGTAGTTGTTCAACTGGTCAACAGATGGCGCTACTTTGTACTGCGTCAACACTTTGAAGTGAGTACATAAATGAAAAATATTACAAAATGGTAAATGGGTAATCAGCATTTTCAGGATTTCCCGAGAGTTCATAGATAATAACACATTAAAAAAGAAACAATGTCTTTGAACGCCCAATTCGTTTTTTTCTGCCTTGCTGGTGTGTAGGTAACTACCGGTTTTTGCCAGGGTTAACAAATTTTTCTATTTTACGGTCTTTAAACCCTAATCAAAAACCTAAAATTACCCAATGAGTCAAAAATTAAAAACAAATTAAGTACCTAGGTAGCTTAATTTGCCCTTTGCAGACTCTGCAGTAACTAGGTAGGTACCTACTTATTTCTTTGAATACGTATGCATTGCATAGCCCATAATAAAATAAATCGTTCATAGATAAAATAAGACGTTTCCGATTCAGCGCGTCATGAACAATAGACCATGAGTTTCTGTGAAGATTTTAGCCCGCAGGGCGATTAGGACCGTCGCAACTTTGAGTTTAGAAATTATGTAGATGGAAAATGATTTAATTTTGATTTTAAATTTACTCCCGTTTTGATCGTTTGTCACTGAACAGAAGATACTCTTTAAATGGGTTCCCATACTTGATTTCGAAAGTTGATGATTATATAAGGTGTAAAAAAATTAACCTTACAAACTTTAAGAGGTGCTTTAGACCATTGGACTGGACAACTTTCACTATGGGACCAACTCTGAAATCGCGAAAAAAAAATCAGCTGTTCCCTACATTTTGACGAGTTATACGAACATAAATGTAGGGAACAGCTGATTTTTTTTTAGAATAAGATTATTAATTAGATGTCACGGACAACAGTAGGCGTTTCGAACCGACATAATTACTATCGAACTAATAAATTACCGAACTAATGAGCAATCGCTGTGGGATTTTTCGCAACAGGATTTTTCGCACAAACGTTACATCGCACCAATAAAGCATGGATGGAATAAAACATCGTAAAACTGAATTATCGACACACCGTGTTCGTTTTAATAAAAATCGAATCATCAACTTTCGAAATCAAGTAGGGAACCTCTTTAAATAATACCTACAGAATTGAGTTTGGAAGCAACATTTTAATAGAAACATATATTTAAAATACTCAAAGTAACTTAAATTCGCATCTACCTACGAACTCTATTCGCAATTATTTTTTAAATATCATTAATTATCAGGATTGCCAGGTTGCCCGTAATTACAAACCCATTTGTCCCTAGCATAGAGCTTATTATACAGAATATTTCTTTATGCATTGCGCAAATTTTCAGAGTTAGTTCAACTCTGAAATCACGAGAAAAAAATCAGCTGTTTCGTTCATTTTGGTCAAGTAGGTATTGAACTTTTGTACGAAACAGCTGATTTTTTTTTCGTGATTTCAGAGTTGAACCCATAATGAAAGTTGTTCATATTCATGAGTAGAACTACCTGTGAAAATTTGCGCAATTCAAAAAAATTATCCTGTATAAATTATAATATTGGATCAGCCACTAAAGAGCACTAGACTCCTGCCCAGTATTCGCTAAGCATTGATTTATATTCGACAATATTGCGACGCACTGACCCTTCGACATTCTTCTAATGAATTCTCGACTTAATTGTTGTGTGACATAAAGTCTATATTTTCTTGTTTGCTTTAAGTCTAAGAATTGGCATGACAGCAACTTTATTGGATTTACATCACACTAATATTATAAAGGCGAAAGTTTGTGAGTGTGTGAGTGAGTGTGTGTGTGTTTATATGTTAGTTACTTCTTCACGCTCAAACGGCTGGACCAGTTTCGACAAAATTTTGTATGGAGGTAGCTGACACCCTGGATTAACATATATGCTACATTTAATCCCGATTCCCACGGGATCGACATTTACGCGGGTGAAACCGCGGGGCGCAGCTAGTGTTTAATAAATTTCGACTTAGTATAGGACAGAATTGAGTTGTTTGTAAGTAATTTGTTATAATTTATGGTTATAAAATGTAGAAAAAGTAGGTAGTTATTTAGTTTGTTGTAGTTTTTAGTTAGTAATAATTTTCTAGTTTATGGGTGAGTAACTGCCACCTGGGGGCCTAAAAAGGCAACTCTGGCAGAATCATAAAAGGATAACATGATGAATAACATTACGGCTAAGACAGTCCGTGTTGAAATCCTTCACCAATGGGATTTGATACGATTAACATAACAGTTAACTGCCATTATAATTCATAATGTTATCCTTTTATAATTATTCATTTACCATTTTGTAATATTTTTAGGCCCCCAGACCTCCGTCACAAATTGGCAAACCTATAAGAAACCAAACTTATCAGATTTAAACAATTAAATCAATGATGCTGAAGAAGAAAACTTTATGTTGGCATAACAAACGAGAAGAGGTCCCAGAGTAGCCCCATCATTATGCAATATCATTAGCCAATAGCCCCTCAAAATAGCCAATAATTTGATTGCCATATTCTATGTCTAATGCCTTCCCACGATTTGGCATAATGAACTGCGACCTTCGCACTCTCAGTCACACCGCAGTCGGAATGACGGAAATTATACGGGAAATCATACATGCATTATGTACCTTCTAATCAATATTTACGAGATGGACCATGATTGTCAGTAGTGTGTCAATATAATGATCATCATCATCTGCCTAGCCTTTTCCCAACTATGTTGTGTTCGGCTTCCAGTCTAATCGGATGCAGCTGAATACCAGTATTTTACATGGAGCGACTGCCTATCTGACCTCCACAACCCAGTTATTGGGTAAATACGTTACCCCTTGGTAAGACTGTCAGACTTTCGGGCTTCTGACTACCCATAACGACTGTCAAATAGCCACGAATGACAGCCGGGACCAACGGCTTAACGTGCTTTCCGAGGCATGGAGGGGTTCGGCATGTAAAGATGGTCACCCATCCACAGACCAACCGCAGCAAGCGTAGCTTAACCTGATCGATCGACCTGTGCGGCTGTTATTATTTAGCCACAGGCCCCTATAATATAGATAATGATGTGGAGACAAATAAATACGTACCTAATTTTAGTAGGTAGATATTAATTTGTAGGATAACTGTAAAAAGGACATCGGAATCACTTTTACATGTGTTAATATAAAAAAATAAAATAAGCTAGATGAGGTCGGAGTTTCCTGTATGACTATTCTGAGAAAAAGGGCAGAAACAAACTCAGAAGTCACAGTCTCTTTTATACCAATAATAACACATAATAATTTGGTCAGAACATGTGAAGACCATGTAGATTAATGTCTCTTTTTTTTTTTGGGAGTTTCAGACTCTTACTGACTAAAACCCACCCGTGCTCCTTCCTTAGCCCTTTATGTTGCGGGCCAGCGGTAACCCTTTCGGACAATCCCGCTGACAGATTGATGTCTGAAATGGTCTTTTGAGGAAAGTACCACACAGATTTGAGCGGACAAGTCCGGATAATGCAAGCATTTGTCAGTAATCGTATAGAACTCAAAACTTGACAGAGTTAGTCATAATAGTCAAGTTTAATACCTACTGCTTGTTGGTTTGAGAGTACAGATAACCTCTCTGTGAGGAAGTCCTGGGTTCGATTCCCGGATAAGGCAAAGTGTTATTGGGTGCACTTTGCCTCGACGATGGACTCGTCCCCTATTATATTTTATTGAGGCAACAAATCGTGTGCCCAATGGAATTTCTCACACAAACTTTAATTCCCTAAGAAAACACCTTTAAAGGATACATTTCCAACAATTTTCTTCCTTAGTCGTCACTTTCGTTATTTAAGGAACTCCTGTGCAAGGACTAGAAAATTTTTGAGATTTCTTTAAGTAGATGCTTAACAGCATTTTGCTTTAATTGAGACTAAAGTGATCAAAGTAATGCAGCTTGTTAGTAGGTATACAATCAAGTTTTATTAATATAACCTACCTTAGTAATCAAAAAACCCACAAGTCTAATCCCCTTACAAAAAATACCAATTTCACCCCAAGAAAATCACGACACCGCTCGCGTCACAAAATTAATTTCCGCGCATCATTTTCCAATCACGCGAAAAAACAAAAAAAATCCGTGTCCCCCACATCAAACAAACATTAAGAAATAATAAAACGGAACACCTTAATCTTATTACATTATAATAAGGTTGAATAACTTACAGATGTTTTCCTAATCGGATACTCTTGAATCCCCAATTTTTCATCATGAGAAAATTACATTATCGAAAATTTGCATTGCCTGTAGCGCCATCTATGAGTGAGTAGCGTTATTAAGAACCACGATACACTTACCTCCCGTACTGCATAATTACTTTACATTCCAACCTTAGTTTCATAAACATAAGGTTCAATTTTAAATGGCAGGTGTGTGTTTGGGTGTGTTAGTAATTTTGTAAATACAGAGTCAAGATTAGGGGTTCGATCCGGTTCAGGGCCCTCTGCAAAAACAGTATGAATAATAATGTGATTAGCATAATATCGGGAGCTCATCTAACAAGGTTGTTTACTTTGATAAGTTGAGAGATAATAGTTAACTTTGTTTGAGCGAACGAGTTTTTTAAATAATAACATGGGCTAACGTGTGGTCCTTGAGCTTAGCTTGAGATTAACCAGCTTCGTATTTCAGGACTAGGTATCTACTCTAGTTAGTGCATAAGCAGCGTCTGTCACGCTTTTTCAACATTAGTGATAATGAGACTATAGTTGCGAGTAGATTGACTGCCAGCTGAAGATTTAATAAGGTAGCGAATAATGAAGGGGTTTTAAAAAAAATGTGCAAGCAATGCCGAGTGGCTGAATGGACGTTCGCTGTAAATAACAAGCGTAGTGGATCGGACTGTGGAGCTCCAGATGAGAACTTCACAATATAATTAAAAAGCTTTGATAAAATATATTTACGACTTTACAATATCATGTTATTTCTAGCACTTCTTCTCTACTAAACAAAAATACCTTATTAAAATATTTGACACTTGCTTGAACGTTCGAATGGAACACGCCGGCAATTATAACCAGCCTGTACTGATAAAGGTAGGGCTACACAGATAGCCTCTACTGTAAATATAGGTCTACCAGAATCTCATGGCAAAAAAAAAAAACTTTGTGGTTTTCATACATTTGACAACATTGGTAATGTCAAATGTATGAAAACCAGAAAGCTTAGACAAAGAAAAGTATAGACGGCGGGTAGCTCCATTTCATTTCCACAAGAAAGGGATAAAGTATTGTGTTATTATAAGTAACAGAAAAGGATAAAGCTATACTATTTCCGTCTCTCACTGCGTGCCGGTTTTTTCAAGGCAGCTACTTATGTAGCCAATGTTAGTTAAGTTAGTTTTTTGTCTCATGTGTGGCCACGCTACCCGATGCTCTATAGCTTTCTTACTCTAAGCCAGAAAGTTTGTTTGTTTTTTTTTTGCCATGAGATTCTGGTAGACCTATATCTACAGGCTGGCCTCGACGCGTAAATCGTATCCATGAATTCAACAATTCAACACATGATTCTAGAAGTTTTTCATTAAAAAAAAAACCAGTCAAGTGCGAGTCGGATTCGCGCATCAAAAGTTCTGTACAAATTTGTAAATAGTAGGTAAATCAAGGGATTTTTTTAAATGTAACTACAAATTTAGGTTTTCGAATTTATCCTTGACGTGTGCTAATGACATTGCTTCTTGCCAAATTTCATGATTCTAGGTCAACGGGAAGTAGCTATAGTTTTTGATTCCGGAACTTATACGCCCGTATCTTTTGATTGCGTTGACTTAGAAGTTTCATTTTTACACTTCTTCTTCAAGGGATTGAAGCCTTTGATATTAATTTCAACTTGATAACTGCACGCGTTCCTGAGAAAAAGGGTCTTGACAGACCAACAGACAGACGGACAACGAAAAGATCTTATAAGGGTTATCAGAGAAAGTCCAAAATATCACCACTTTAGTCCATATGCCAGCCATTCAATAACTATTCATTCCGACCCTTGAGTAGAACATTACCATACAGATACGAGGGAGGGCGGGGAGTGTGGGTAGTGTAAATAAATAATTGTAATTCTTAATAAAACTGCCCTCAAAGTCCGGTGGCAGTAAATTGCACGTGGTGGATGCTACCGATAGTTTTGTGCGGAATGAGGGGTTTTGATACTTTATAGTGTGGATGAAAGAACATAGGAAACGCCGACCTCATCTAGTTTTAAAAAAACCATGATTGACGTGTAACAAAAGTGTTTGTACAAACCTACTTACAAAAATAAAATCATTTATCATTTATCATAACGTAGTAGAAGTGGCCCTTTTGCGAATTAGTCATTTATAGAATTAGGCATTTTGAGAATTAGTCATTTATAGAATTAGCCATTTTGAGAAATAGTCCATTAGAGACTCAGTTGCCATTTTGAGAGGAGGGCATTCTGCGCCTAAATCGTTCAAACGACTTAATGAATAAGCTTGTACCTAGAGAGGACTTTGATGTGTCATTTGAAGTGTGTGTGTAAGTAATTGATATTGTTAATTACTTTAAGAATACTATGGCACCACCGCCACTACCGCCGCTCCGATAGTCGCCGCCTATGTATCTACAACTACTGTACAGTCATGAAGTTTAAATAAATAAAATTAATTGCATTCCATTCCATGCAATTATAGTAGTTTGCGTCTGCGGTAAGTAAGTTATTCAGAGGGTTAAATAAGCGCCTTCTTGCTTCGTATTGCTTAAATATCCAAAGAGGTTAAATTCATCAACCCAACACTTAATTCTCCCTACAACAAGTGAAAAGAAAATCATTATTATGTCAAAAGTAGTGTAGTGTAGTGTGTGTGTGTGTGTGTGTAGTAGTGTTATGTTGTTTGTGTTGTGTGTTTTGTGTTTGTGTTATTATTGTGTCTAGTGACCCAACAAAACCTACAATAGCCTGTGTCTGTCTTCCCACTTCAAAATACTCAAACCACCATCAAGTATCAAGACCACAAAGTCGCGCTATAACAAGATAGAGCCGTCAGTGGGTCGCGTAATGACCGGACACTTTACATAATTTGGTGATCGACTGACCCCAACCTACCCTCAAGTAATGTTGTTTTGACCCGTGGCTACCCAACTACCCACCAAGCAATATGGGCAATGGAGGATATTGAATTGTACGTATTGGATCGGTAGTTTATGTTTCAGTTTGAGATAAAATCACAGAGTATTATAAAGAATCCATACTAATATTATAAATGCGAAAGTGTGTCTCTCTGTCTGTTTGTCTGTTACTTCTTCACGCTTAAACCGCTGAACCGATTTAGATCAAAATCCGGTATAGAGATAGTTTGAGTCCCACGAAAGGACATAGGATAGTTTTTATCCCGATTCTCCCACGGGATCGACACCTATGCGGGTGAAACCGCGGGGCGCTGCTAGTATTCTATAATAAACAAATCCTTTGAAGCCATTTCTTTCTACCTTTGAATTACATAACAGCGGATTTTTAACCCGTTTTGATTTAAAAATCCCAAGAAATCCCAGAAACTCTACACTTTAATGTAGAGTGAAGAGAGAAAACAGATCTCAGAAACCCTTTTAAAGGTTAGTGACATCACCACTTAGTACTTACTTATTTGCTTGGACTCAATAATTGAAGTTTCCGTTCCGCAAAACAGCCGACTATTTTTCTGTCAAAAAGTTCAGGAAGTCTAAGTACCTCATCTACTAGATACAAATTCTCAACATAAAAACCTACACAGTCCTCAACCATTTTTTATCTTCAGCAACATCTCAACACACAACATACCGCGCCGGTCACGATCTGTCAAAGCCTCCCATTTTTGACACCATCTTAAAAACTTACCTCCTTTGCAAGAGTCGGCAAAAACCCATCACATATTCTTCCAGGTGGGTCTGCACCCATACCCATACTTTCGCCACAGTATGAAGGGTATATAAAAATTAATTAAATGCTAAAACGTTTGCTAAGTAGGTAAAAAGTGTGGATCGAGGGGCCGGCGCAGCGGGGGCCGTCAATCAACGTCCGCGATGTATTGAAATTGCACTTTTTATGCGCTTGCGCTGCTTGTGAGGTTATAGTGGTGGTGGAATAGCGGCTTAAGGAATTAGGATGAAATTTTCACAAAAAATATTATTTGATCATTGAACTTAGGTACCTGATGGATAGCCATCAGGTACCTAAGTTCAATGATCAAATAATATTTTTACCTAGGATACCTGGCTTTTTATTGCACATACCTATTACCTCTACCCACATCGGTTGTGGGTAGAGGTAATATGTGCAATAAAACGCCAGGTATCCTAGGTATTCTAGGGGCGTTGTAAGATGTCTCAGTTAGATCAGGCAAAACAGCTTTGACTTAAAAAAAAAACAAAGAGAAGAATCATGATTCGATGAAATTCTACTTTTCCATAGTACAAAGTCCAGATGAAAACCTTACGACACAAATTGAATGAAATAACCAGCGAAACTTCAAAAAAGAGCGGACTTCAAAAATCGTGTGACAATAATATTCTCACAAAAATCGCTTCCGCTCCGCTCGTCAGAAAGCTCGCGCCACCCTATACGTATTACAAAGTATTATCAAACGGCCATCGACTCCAGCGACAGATAAAAACAAAACCAACATATAATTGCAGATGGAATTCGCCAAATGAGCCTTTTTACGGCGAAACTGACAGTTGGTACACTTGTCAATTTCAGAACTCCCCTTTTGGTGTGGAATTAACAGGAATGTGTAAATTTTGAGGTGTGAACATAACATAACATGTATGACATGTCATACTTGGACATCATTTGAGCTAAATACGGGCGTGGTAATAAGTGGTAATAGTTATACGGTAATAATCATAATTATAATGGACACGTTTGGTAGTGTTGTAAGTGATGCCTGTTGGTAGGTAATTTAATTTTACCCTACAAATATTACTAGCCTTATTCCGAGCATTCTCCTTTTGCAAATTAATAAGTTTTATTGAATAGCAAATGCAGGCTTATGCCGGGGTTACACCAACGGGAAACGCCGTTGATTATCGCGATGTTGTAGACTTTAACGCCTAATATCGCGATAAACAACAGCGTTTCTTGGTGTGGCCAGTAAACGGCATAAGACAGTAAACGGCAGTCTGAATTTATTGAAACGAAGTTTTTTATCGCACTAAAAAGTGTAACATATACAACGTTATTTTTAGTATATGCGAAACCTGAATATAGTTTGTTCAGAATAAGTAACTGAATCGATTCCAATAATTTTTAATTTTTAACTTTTCTTTTTTTGGGTGGGGAATCATCAAATGACCCCCCCCCCCCTCCCGCTCTGGGCGGAACGGAAGGGAGTGTCAGACTCTTATTGACTAAAACACACCCGTGTTCCTTAACTTGCCTGTGCCAGGGGCCACGGTATCTCTTTCGAACAGCCCGCGACCCTGGCGGGCATCGGCCCTAGCGGACCCCGTCAGTTGGTGCTGACATCTCCTTGAGGCGCGCGTGGAACACAACGCCGGTGGCCGAGAATCGGCTATTGATTCCCGACGCCCAGGGCGTCTCGCAAGGATTGTCTCTCCCTCACGGGCTCCGCCCCCTCCTTGGCGAGCATCACTGCTTCGCAGAAGGAGGCGACAGCCTCCCATGCACTCTCGCTCCGTACCATGGCCCGGACTAGGGCCGGACGCGAGAGATCGCCGCCGTGAGGACACTGCGGTGCTCTGCCCAAGCTGGGCAGATCTCCACCGTATGCTCCACCGTGTCCTCCGGGCGATCCGACGTTTCCTCCCGCCTTATTCTGAACAGGAACCTCCCGAAGCAGCCGTGCCCGGTGAGGACCTGCGTTAGGCGGAAGGTGAGGACGCTGCGGCGCCTCTCTAGCCACTCCTCAAAGAGGGGACTTATCGCCGCAATTGTGGCGTGCCCAGCACTGGGTTGCGACAGTCGCACTCTCCATGTCACCATGAGATCCATCAATAAAATAATTATCGATAATAATAATTATTATTTATTGATGAATAATTTTTACCTCATGTCATATTTTGTCACAAAAATATTTAAAAAAGGCTAAAGGTTGGACACCGAGCGACACTAAGTAGGTTATCCCATCTCCGCGCCGAACGGTTAGGTACCTAGGTACTATTATTATCAATGAGCGCAAGACGGCACGGCTCGGCGCGAGTGGCGCGGGTGAGCATGTTTTTGTACGGACAAACAGGTAACTTAACAAGCTTATAACTTTATGATTTTTTATGATACAGTTTTGAAATTTTGTACATAGATTCCTTACATAAAAATACTAAACACGTGTTTTGGGATTCGCATATACTCGTACTAAAAATAATGTTGTTAACGGTCATAATGTTGCACTTTTTTGGTGTAGCTCTCATTCGCCAAGTCTGCAAAAGTGAAAGGAACTGCGTTCGTTCGGGCACCCTGATTACTTGACACAGTCTCATTCACAATCTGAATGATTTTGAAACATATTGTTAATCCATTGCTTCATATGTTCGAAAAATTTGTCTGCTAAACAACGTAAATAACGCAATGAATGTTGTTGAACTGTCAAAATGAAAACCATTGCTACGGACAACTGCAGCGAACAACAGCTGTCATTTTGACAATAGTTATTTTTTTACATTAAGACTACGTTTCTTGACATGAAAAATAATGTGCTAATCCTACCTCATCATCATCTGCCTAGCCTTTTCCCAACTATGTTGGGGTCGGCTTCCCGTCTAACCGGATGCAGCTGAATACCAATATTTTACATGGAGCGACTGCCTATCTGACCTCCACAACTCAGTTACTGGGTACTACGATACCCCTTGGTAAGATTGGTTGCTGGTTGGACTTGGCGGCTGGTGGCGCTAATCCTACCTATGTGACAATAATCATTTCTCCTAACTCCTTAACGATTCCACTAACCTCCTTTATCTACACGCCATTCGCCACCACGTAAAAAAAACTAGACCCTCACCATAATAGTCAAGGAGACAGACAACGAACCATCAACATAATCCAACAACTTTACAAAAGCCCAGTAAGTGGGCAGCAACAATCGAAACCTATTTCCATTGACATGGTATTACCATTTAATAGCCCGGATAGCCCGTGGCCACGCAAACGGCTATCGGAATTACCCGGGGACAGTTTATGAGACATAACAGTCGGGCTCTCCGACTATCTGATGCATTTTTAGATGACTCGATTTTGGGTTAAGACAATCGGGGACATTGTTTGGTACAAGTAAAACGATGCAGAGGCAGGAAACTGATTTTGAGGTTCGATTTACTACAGTACCTATGTATTGGTTTCCTCAGTATGAAATTGTATACAAGAAAAATTTATCAGGATTTTTTTGATGATTAGATTAATCAAATATCTGCAAATTTATACACAGTTTACAAAGGTACGAGTACACTAGTGAAAATATGATATCATCATCTGCCTAGCCTTTTCAGAATTTTACATGGAGCGACTGCCTATCTGACTTCTTCAACGGTCAGTACAACTCAATTACTGGGTAATACGATACCTCTTGATAAGACTGGTTGTCAGATTTTCGGGGTTCTGACTACCCGTAACGACTGTCAAAGATCGACGAATGACAGCCGGGACCAATGGCTTAACGTGCTTTCCGAGGCACGGAGGGGTTTCGGTATGTAAAGATGGCCACCCATCCACAGACCAACCGCGGCAAGCGTAGCTTAACCTGACCTAACCTAACCTGATCTATCGACCTGTGCGGCTGTTATTATTTAGCCACGGGCCCCTCTGTGAAAATAATTACAGCGAAAATATGAAACATGTAATAACAATAACCTGCTTACGAATTTTGACCAATTACCAATTCCGTTGCAAGATTAAAGAATCTATCAATCTTTGTCATTCTTGGGATACAGCTGCTAGCTGTGCCAAAACGTATAATCATGGATCATCAATCCTCGAGGTCTAAATATATAAATAATCAATATATAAATCACACTAATATTATAAAGGCGAAAGTTTGTGTGTGTGGGGGGGGGGGTGTTTATATGTTTGTTACTTCTTCACGCTCAAACGGCTTGAACAATTTTGATAACATTTTGTATGGAGGTAGCTGACACCCTGGATTAACATATAGGCTATTTTTATCCCGATATTCCCACGGGATCGACACTTACGCGGGTGAAACCGCGGCGCGCACCTAGTATATCATATATCTAAATCAGTCAATGGTGAAAGCTTGGAAGAAGATGTATTAGTGTTCAATTTAGAATTTGACTTTTAAAACGTGTTAAAAGAGATCAAAATTTATACGCGTATTGGTGATCACGCGCAGTTGCGGGTTATACTGTGCGACGATCACGATGTATGCGACTGTCCCTTTAAATTCATTTTGAAATAATTTTATCACCGGTCCTCTGGAAGGTAGACTATTTTTGGTTACGGCCGAATGACCCGTGGTCCATTCGCTTTGGGCCGTTCAGACTAAATACCCTACAAAATACCAAAATACAAGATTCTCTAATTAAAAGATGATTCCTATTCTAGCAATCTTTTCTTTCTCAACCTTTTTTTTCTCAACTGAGAATCATTAAACCATTTCTTCCTTTATAAATCGCTAGCAGCTTCAGCCTTGCACCAGGCATAGGAAAGCAATTGACTAGGAATTTACTGTTTTAAGGATTAGGAGGCATGCTGCCTATTCCTAAGGGGCATCTAGGGCCTCGTTTGAGGGTTTTATTCAATTCCATAAGGAAACTGGAACGAAAATAGGTAAATATACTTGTTTAAGTCCGGTTTACTGTAAGCCATTCTACATAACTTAGGTACTTCATCATTTCAGCCGAAAGACGTCCACTGCTGGACATAGGCCTCCCCCAAGCACCTCCACTTCGACCGGTCCTGTGCTTCCCGCATCCAACGGGTTCCTGCGGCCTTCACAAGGTCATCGGTCCACCTTGTGGGAGGCCTTCCAACGCTACGTCTTCCGGTACGCGGTCGCCACTCCAGAACCTTTCGGCCCCATCGGCCATCTGTTCTGCGAGGAATGTGCCCTGCCCACTGCCACTTAAGTTTGGCAATTCTTCGGGCTATGTCGGTTACCTTGGTTCTCCTGCGGATCTCCTCATTCCTGATTAGATCACGCAGGGAAACTCCAAGCATAGCCCTCTCCATTGCCCTTTGGGTGACTTAGGTACTTACCAGAGTTGAAAACGAACTAGGAATTTAGTAGTTTATAGGCTCCTACAAACAGGAGCGACACGCGATATAATCTCGCGCGACACAAAGGCACCGCAGGTCGCGCAACGAGCGCTGTCTTTGTGTCGCGCGCGATTTTATCGCGTGTCGCGCCTGTTTGTAGGAAACTTTATGGTTACCACGCTCATAATCATGCATAATCAGCCTATAATGTTCCTACTGCTGGGACACAGGCCCTCTCTCTATGAGAGGGAGAGGGCCATAATCCGCCGCGGGCCTAGCGCGGATGTCATAGGTATGTCTTCGAATTTTTGGTTCTAGAACATGGCGGTTTCCTCACGATGTTTTACTTTAGGAATTAAGTAATACTTAAGTATACACTGAAAGAAATAAACAGTAAATAAAAATAAAATAATCTGATCTGCTTTAAACAGTTCCATATGAGTCTAACGTTCAAAACCTTCCATATGAGTCGTCGAACGTGCACCTAGCTTCTGACGTTTCATAAGTGCCCATGTAGGTTTATGTGAAATAAAACATTTTGATTTTTTTTATTTTGAAAACAGTATTTTTTACTGATCCGAAAACAGTTAAAGCTTGAGGCAAAATGTTACCGTCATGACAGTAAACTTTAACGTTTTAAGTAACTAAAAGGTCACAATCACAAAATTAACTGTTTTATTCATTTGGCTATATCGAATTTGAATCGTTGAAATTTACTTACATTAGGCAGTAATGGTAATTTTTGTTTTTTTTTTTTGTTTTTTTCAGTAAATGGTATGTTACAATCATTAAAAGTTACTGTTTTGTCTTTTACTGTTTTACAAACATTTCTTCTTACTGTATAAAGTCAATAAGTCTTAATATGATGTAGTAAGAAATTATTTTTTTCAGTGTAGATCGCCAGTTCTCATACAGTTCTTCCTATACTTATCATTTATTAAACTACCCTCAAAGACGGCCACTATGATCCACTACCATAAAACAGTGAGCAACGATAAATCGCCATACCATGGGCCCCGCTCGTAAAAGTGACCCCTCCGCCATTGCCGGCCATTGCAGGGGCCAAAGGATAAGTATTCAATAATTTATACAATTGATAAATAATAAATAGGATGGGGCAGCCATAGTTTTGTTTTTATTTTTCTGTGGGTATTTTGAAATATTATGGCTGAACAAGGTTTTCGGAGTCTGTCTGGGTCATCTTGGTAAGGCAAGTGAAAATTAAAGCTGTGGTGCAACCAAAAGAATCACTTTCAATCTAGAGAGGTTTACATGACTAAAGTAGACACTTTAAGAAAATAAATTTAAAAAAGCACAACTCCTAAACTACTGATTTTCGTTTCTGTTACGTTTAGATGAATCATAGATATAATAGTCCTATCCCAAAAAAAATTAAACCACTATATAAATGGGCCAACCTGTGTAAATTAATCTGGGTTTATACAACATCCCAAAAACAAAAACTTAAGAGGAAATGCGGTCTGAGAGAGTTTTGAAAAACCCTAATTAGTAAAAAGTCATAATTCGACGTTTGGCTTTCGCCTATTTCCTCCTCCAATATCGGACCAATTAAAAAGATATTTCATAAACTGAATAAGAAGGATATGTTTTTTTTTCATTAATATCTAGTTGTCAAATTTGTACACTAGGCCTCTGTTGACAAGGGTTTAAACCGTCAATTTTGAGCATTTTTTGAGGGTTCTAGTGCTTATAAAAATAATGTATCATCAAGAAGGGAAACATAGGGACATACAAGTACATCAGCGCCTAAGGGTCATAGCGTGATGTTATATAGCCTATAGCCTTCCTCGATAAATGGACTATTCAACACAAAAAGATTTTTTCAATTCTAACTAGTAGTTCCTGAGATTACCGCGTTCGAACAAAACTCTTCAGCTTTATAATATTAGTATAGACTCTGTAAAAAAATCATTGCTTTATGGTCATTAACCAGAAAGACAACAGGCGAGGAGTTTCTATCGAGAAAAGACCACCAGGACTTCCTCTAAAGCCACTACCAACTTATAAAGTATCATAAAGAACTCTATCAACGAGTAAATAACAAAATAAATATGAAGGAGTGCAGACATTTCTGTTTTCTGTTGCTCTAGGTCACTCTGTTTCTAGCCCAAAATGGTCATCGTATTAAGCACATCCATTGATCCTTTAATTATAAAGTTTCTCAACCAAACACAGAGAGAACTTTGAACATAGCTTAAAAGATAAATTAATAGATAATAATTTATTAAGGTACATAAAGGTGTTGTAGTACATGAGGGACTTACAGTATGTGTTATTAATTACATGGTGTAGGTACAACGAATTATTGGGTGAATCGCTGCTCTCCTAGCTAGATTACTGAGTAATCTATATTTAGGAGAGACAGTGTCGACTCCCTATTTGATTATCACAATAATCATGTAAGCTCGAGCTTATAAAATAAAATAAACACAAAATCAAAAATCTTAAAATTAAAATTGAATAAAACAAATTAGAATGACGAGTGTTTTTGATTGTCATTCCATCTCTCTATTTCGGTCACATGACCATAGAACATTCTATTCACACTATTTCCAGCTTCCATTCCTTATTTAAAGTATTATCAACGACCATCATTCTTCAACAGACAAAAACTACCCGTAAAATGACATTATAAAAATATTTTATCACCGATCAAAGTTACGACCATCTTATTCACTATTGCACCATAACTACACTCTCTGCTTACCCCATAGAGCTTCATAAACAACTGTGAGCATCATAATTTTATATTTGAAGTGCTGATTTATACCTGGAGTGCTCGTATAAGAACGTAATGTAGTATAAAACAAAATGTGCTTAAATCAACGACGGTTTAAACATACGGCGTTAAGTTTTCTGCTAATGATCTCAAGCAGGACTGTTTGTAGGGTTGTCCGACAGATTATTTTTATTACCGTATTTTGCTGAATGAATCAGCAAAATACGGTAATAAAAATAATCTGTGGGGCTTGTGGGTCGATCGATCAGGTTAAGCTACGCTTGCCGCGGTTGGTCCGTGGATGGGTGACCATCATCACATACCAAGACCCCTCCGTGCCTCGGAAAGCACGTTAAGCCGTTGGTCCCGGCTGTCATTCGTGGGTCTTTGACAGTCGTTACGGGTCATCAGTAGCCCGAAAGTCTTGCAACCAGTCTTACCAAGGGGTATCGTATTACCCAGTAACTGAGTTGTGGAGGTCAGATAGGCATTCGCTCCATGTAAAATACTGGTATTCAGCAGCATCCGATTAGACTGGAAGCCGACCCCAACACAGTTGGGAAAAGGCTAAGCAGATGATGACGATTTTGCTAATTCATAGCTTAGATATCTGAAGGACTGATGGTGACGGCAAAATCAGGGGGAACTCAGACATCATGGTCTGACATCAAAGTAGAAGGCCCATTCCTGTAATTAAACGTTCAAAATCTAGTCATAACCTCATCTCAGGGACAATCAATGCCAAGAATATGTCAAAAATGTAGGGAAATTAGAGGTATTAAGTGTCTTAAACATGGTTGCGAGTCGCCTTGACTGTGTTTACGTGGGTCACTGTTGTGCCGTCTCTCATGGGATGTCACAACGGTGACCAACCGTTATTTCTTGTGTTTTTGTTTATTGTCTGTGCTTACTAACATAGTCGTAAGTTTTACTAACAATCTTGTTTGAGTCTTGGTAACTTTAATAAAGAAAAAATGTATTCTATTCTATTATTGACAAATTGAAATAGATCGGTCTGTAAACGTTCTTAAAATTACCTACGAGAAATATCCCTCTGATTTAAAATTTTATTTCTTTCTTTCGAATCTGAGAGCGCCTAAAAAGTTCTCATTTGTTGAAGAATAAAAACATTTCTATTCTATTATCGATTAAATATTTTCCTCTTTTTAAGAAAAAGTTTCTAACCTATTGTAAGACACATTCGAATGACTACCTAGTGTCTATGCGAAAAATAAAAAAATAAGCAAACTTTCCGAAGGTATTACCTCAGATGACTGATCCGAATGTGGAACCCTAACTTCATCCTTATCAAATCCTCCTCCATATTTATAACATTATTTTCCCACGACCGCCAGCCCTGCACTCCACCACTCACCGATGCAAAAATCCGACCAGTCCGATCGCGACATCTCGATTCTATAATCGATCAATTAAATCGAATTTCTTACGATAAATCGAGAGGACTAACGCGAAATTTTTTCGCACGGAATCGCGCGAACAATCGCGCCTCGGCATAATATCGGATAATACGACCTTTTTGCTATATCCGTTTTCTATACCAATGCACATTTTGCTAAACAACACGTCTTACACTGACTTTTCAAGGAATTCCTTTCCTTACACGCGAAAATCAACCCAATCCTCCGAAGAAAAAGTTCAAATTCACTTGCTAATATTTCCGCATACATGTTTATTAATTCATGGACTTTATTTCTCAGGACTTAAAGGTGATTATTGAGTGTGTAATCAGAGTAGAAGAGCTATCTCATAGTAAGGAATCAGATTCTTCATAATGGAGCGATTGCATTGTCATGAGAAGTATTGAACTGATAGGAAAATACCTTTTAGAAAAAGGCGCTTTTCTATTATTTTGTATGTCTTTGTCATCCGTTGTATTGTATTGTATTTCACGCATTCATGACGCCCCTTCGTCAAAAGAAGTGAGTGAGACATTACAGTTATTGTATGATCGTATCGTGACTGAGTTTTCCGGGGTAAATAAGTAGTACCCCGATTGAAATTTATGTACAATCGGTGTCTTATAACAAGTATATTTCACCGATATACATAAAACGAAACTTGATGAAAACTAAAATGTCCTTTTTTTGAGATTTATAATCAATCGAACTGAAGTAATGTTATAATTATGCTGTTTTTTGATCATGGCTGACGACGGCGTTCTTAACTTAAAATAAAAATAGCAGCAGCCTCAAAGTGACAGCTTTTATTTCAACTTTAGGTACAGGTCCTTTTGTATTGCATTGTTTATTTAAGACGGTTTAAAGCCAATTACAAAAGTTAAAGACACAGTTTTTTTAAACACAAGTACAAAAAAAAAGAAAAAAAACCATGCTGAAGTAAAAAATTAACAAAATTTTGTGTAAGTACTTCTGACCCTCCCACAGTGCCTCTGACATGCCACATAAAATCTTACATTCGTCCGTAAAAAGATTGTATTGTCATCTTAGAAGTTCTTAACAGCATAATACAGGATACATTTTTAACCAGTGCGGAAACTGTAACCGTGAATACAGCATAAGACTTTAGACCCCCTAGACCTAGCGTAGTAGTTTCGTCGGTTATAAAAAAAAAGTATTATAGTAAAAATGTAATCCATACATTTTCACCGCGTTAGGTATTGCACCCTATTACGAAACAGCTGTTTTTAGGGTTCCGTACCCAAAGGGTAAAAACGGGACCCTATTACTAAGACTTCGCTGTCTGTCCGTCTGTCCGTCTGTCCGTCTGTCCGTCTGTCCGTCTGTCTGTCTGTCTGTCACCAGGCTGTATCTCAAGATCCGCGATAGCTAGACAGTTGAAATTTTCACACATGATGTATTTCTGTTGCCGCTATAACAACAAATACTAAAAACAAAATAAACTAAATATTTAAGGGGGGCTCCCATACAACAAACGCGATTTTTTTGCCCTTTTATGCTCGATATCAAAAATGGCAACAGGTAGGCACTTGAAATATTCACAAAATACTCAGTTGTATTTTAACTTTAATAATAAATAATAAAATTAAAATAAATATTTAAGGGGGGCTCCCATACAACAAACATGTTTTTTTGCGCGTTTTTGCCTTGTGGTACGGAACCCTTCGTGTACGAGTCCGACTCGCACTTGGCCAGTTTTTTTTTATAACCAACGAGACATGTCAATCATATGCTGAATTAATAGTTACAGTTTGCGCATTGGTTAAAAAAATTATCCTGTATAGCCCATGACTTTGGATGCCAAATTGCCTACATTTAACAGTCTGTTTTTTTTATAAATCGCCGCCCGTCTAGATAAACTTGGCATCGCAACGTTAGTGACAATATTACTACTTTGTAAAACACTGCACGTAGGTAAAGATGTATGATTAAAGCGAATACAGATTTAAAGCAAACGATAAATAGACTCTCACGGTAATTTTCTTCCTTACTTCGCAGGTTACGTACTTAGTTATAAGAAGAAAAAGGTTCTGGAATGGTCGGAAGTCTGGAATAGTTGCCGGGTAATTGGATAAATAAATAAAACACTTAATTTTTAACAATTCGGCAATATTCATTGCGTTGTTCACATTGTGATGGGCGCGTGGCTAAATAATAACAGCCGCACGTGTCGATCGAAGGTTAAGCTACGCTTGCCGCAGTCGGTTCATGGATGGGTGACCATCCATTACATCTCGAGACCCCTGTGCCTCGAAAAGCACGATGCCGTTGGTCCCAGCTCTCGTTCGTAAAAAAAATTAACCTGAGCGCAAACTGTAACCATGGTATTAATTCGGCATAGTTATAATTCTAGATTCAGGGTATCTTTTAGGATACAATTTTATAACGAATTTCACAAACTATCCACTTGATCGCAATCGGTCTTTAGGCTCGTTAGAACTAACACAGATTTTAAAAGGAATTCAAACAAAAAAAAATAGTAGTAGATCGGAGGTTTTAACCTAAAGCTAGCTATACACACTACACACGCCTGTAACTTGCACAAAAATATGCAAGTAGCTGGTATACCAGAATTGTATTTACCAATCACAAGTTGTTGGTGAATACCATACTGGTATGCCAGCTACTTGCATGGCATACTTTTGTGCAAGTTACAGGCATGTGTATACCTAGCTTTAGAGGTGAGGTTTTAACCGCAGAGGTAACGCTGCAATAGTTACCGTTTCCGCACTGGTTATAAAAAATCCTGTAGGTATACATTTTACATTTTGCTAATTTAATACCCCAATAACTTGCACCACACAACGCAACATAAGTACCTGCAGAGTGCACACCTCTAAACTATAAGTCATAACAAAGTACACTCAAGAACAAAAATATCTAACTAATCCTTACTGGAAACTTAAGGCTTGGAACAAGCGCGAAAAATCCCTAGCGAGTGACTTCGGTAACCCCTAGAGCGGTTTACGAGCGTCTTAATGACGGTACTCGGGCGTTTTAATGACGTTAAATGAGCGTCAACGAGCTTTGAATTAACAACTTTCCACTTTCTTGACTTTTGGTGCAGTTTCTTGGGTTAAAAGTTCACTGTTTTGGGAATATGATTTTGAGAATAATGTGGGGGGTTTAGTTTTGGACGTTTGTGACTTGCGCAGTAAAAAATATTGTTTAAAGATTTATGTTGCAATAGGCGAACTTGGACTTAATCTCTGGGCGGCATTGTACTAGCAAAGTTAGACGCGCGATTAGCATATACAACCTTACATTTTGATCGTTTTATTCCTTAAAAGGGTAATTGTACTCATCATTATGAACAACTTTTACTACGGGACCAACCCTGAAATCGTGAAAAAAAATCTGTTGATCCATACATTATGTCGAGTTATGCTAACATAAATGTATGGATCAACTGATTTTTTTTTCACGATTTGATGGTTGGTCCCGTAGTAAAAGTTGTTAATTACTCTCTTAAGAAGTTGTTAATGTTTTACCAATAACCCTGTAGACAACAGTCGGGCAGTAGCCCACCATAGAGAACACCCGTCTGATCCGAGGATCCTCCCTTTTCCATCATCATCATCATTTCAGCTGAAAGACGTCCACTGCTGGACATAGGCCTCCCTCAATTTTGGGGGGGGGTTTGCCATAATCGCCACGCTTGGCAGGCGGGTTGGCCATCGCAGTATGGTATGATGGTGTAATGCATAGAGAACGCTGCTGCCCATTCTCCGTTCTCCCTTAGTCGCCTTTTACGACACCCACGGGAAGCATGGGGTGGTGCTATTATTTAAGTCCGGCACCACACAGACACCCTTTTCTATGGAGGATGTGAATACTGTACACCCTATTCCTCATACCTGTAAATCTATGAAACGCCAATAACTAAATAGCTAGATATGATTCCAGTCTAGTGTAGATCCTGCTAAAGTTTATACGCTTAAAAATGCGTGTGGCTACGTTAATACAATTCCATTAAATCGTTGGCAAAGCTTGAAATTAGAATAGATTTTGGCCATTGATCTACACAACATGCCAAAAATGGAGGCTGGATGATTAACTACATAGGTTTTTTATTTTGTGATGATTGCGTTTAGTTTAGTTTGTGATCTTCTTGAGCGAGTAAATACTTTGTCTTTCTTTCAAACACTCTTTAAATACATTATTGATAGACCAATCAAATCCACTACTAATCAAAAGAACGTTGACACCGCAAAAGACATCATTCCAATGAAATTAGACCACAGTATAAAGCTCGCATTACACTTGACTAAGGGACAGCAGTAAAAGCAAATTGGATTTTTTCCAGCGCCCTCTGCCGGTGGGATTTAATTATTGTTTTATTGCGTGTCGAGGGGATGTATGTTAATGCTGATGGCGCCACCATTTTGTGGATCTGCTTGTTTGAAATTAAGTTCGAGACGATTGTGGGTGACTGTACTTTTTTTAATAAGTTAGAAGTAGGTACCTACATTAGTGGACAAGATTTCATTTGAAATTTTAGTGCAATGACGATACCATAATTATATCAAAAGAATAGTATAATATGGCCCCTCTTGCAAATGTATTCCCTTTTGCTTTGAGTTTTTCCACTATTTTTTTTCATCTTTGAGAAAAACAGAGAAAAAGAGAGGCGAACTGTCCAAAAACTGAAGGAAATAGAAGACCTAGATAACGCAATTAACTATCACGATCTGCATGATAACCAAGCGTATCATTTTTTGACTACCTACTATGACGTCACATACGACTATTTAGTGATGGGAAAATCAAATCGATTCAAAGACGCCGCCGCGTGCCCGTCTCGCCCCACTCCCGAGGCCCAGCGTCAGCGCTCATGCTCACCCAGCCAGCAGCCCTGCTATTCTGTAAAAAACACACCGTGAAAACTTCTAGGTGAAGTGAGCGTGGAGTGTGCTGTCAATAGTGTCAACTCCTAGCAAAAACAAACTCACTTTACCTAAGTTTCACGGTGAGATTTTTACAGAATCGACCGGCTGTACACAGGACTGAGAGCGAATGTGGCGGCTTACGATTTTTGTACGTCAGCTGGTGCGATTTTTGGCACGCGATGTAGTTGCTTTTGCGTTATCTAGGCGCATCTATATTTTATTTTATTTCTTAAGAAAACTTACAGCTGGGATACAGATAGTTGACGTTAGTGAAAGAAGGCCAATTAAACATTTTCACTGACAGTATTAGGAAGAAACAGTAGACGGGTAAACGAAAGCAAGAATAAGTAAGCACTCGGAGAGAATTAAGAAAAGACTGAACAGGTTTTAGTGATCTTCAAAGAAGTTTTTACACAGTATTTTTTTTAGTTTAGGAACACTGGTGGAAAATAAATCAAGATCAACACTCTGATACATCGAGTTAATATCTGTGTGTGTATTCTTGAACTTATGGCATATCAATTCTATGCTTTCCATACATACGGTTGCCAAAAACTGTCTTTACGTTCATTGCGATTGGCTAATATTTATTTGTGAATGTTTATTGTCTTTAGAGGGACTTGTGGCCAAGTAATAACAGCCGCATGGATCGATCCATCAGGTTAAGCTACGCTTGCCGCGGTTAGTCCGTGGATGGGTGACCATCTTTTCACACCGAGACCCCTCCCTGCCTCGGAAAACACGTTAAGCAGTTGGTCCCGGTTGTCGGTCTTTGACAGTCGTTACGGGTACCTAGTCAGAAGCTCGAAAGTCTCACAACCAGTCTTACCAAGGGATATCTCATAATATCGTATTACCCAGTAACCGGGTAGTAGAGGTGAGATAGGCAGTCGCTCCATGTAAAATACTGGTACTCAGCTGCATCCGATTAGACTGGAAGCCGACCCCAACATAGTTGGGAAAAGGATGGGCAGATGATGAATGATTATTGTAAGCAATGTTTGGTTTCATGATACAATAAAGCCAACTGAATAAAAAATTGTATCGGAATGTAAAAAAGATAGCTAAACTTAGTCAAATTTTTGACAAAATGCACCAACTTACTTTTCAGGCGTCAGGCCAAGAGATAGCTTTGTTCACAGAAATCTGGTTACCCTGCCTACCCACATACATATACATAATATACAACCGTTAGTACCACCTGCTCAATAGAATGAACTCTGACACAAATAGTATCAGTTTGAAGTTCCCATTGCGTTCGTGTTCACATGCTGACCTTACACCCATCGATTTAAGGGGAGGAGCTAATGAGAGAACTTTATTTATTTAATTTTTATACAGGCTGTAAACAGAACCCAACATTAGATAAGAATGGTGTGTTAATCATTTGCACTCGGTGACAATTTTGCCAGTTATGTCTCTACGCCCAAAGGTGCGTTAAAATTTGTGTTGAAGAAGTTTCGACGCTCATAACTTTCAAACCAATATAGTATTTTAGACTGTGTGTCCGTACAGGGCTAGATAATGACGAGACAAGTAGATACCATTTTTAATTTTTAATGTAAACTTTCAAACAGTGGAGTTATAGTAGAAGAAGGAAGACGCCTGTTTACGGTTGTTTTTTGGACCTGTCGAAGGCATTTGACCTGGTGTCTTATGGCGTGCTGTGGGATAAGCTCCAGGGGGAAACAAGCACACCCAGAGAGGTAATAAATATATTGAGATATTGGTACGGCAACCAGACCAATAATGTTAGGTGGGCGGGTTCATGTTCGTCGGAGTACAGGTTGGAGTGTGGAGTGAGACAGGGAGGCCTGACTTCACCAAGACTCTTCAACCTGTACGTCAATGGACTGATAGGTGAGCTCAGCGGGGCCGGTGTCGGCTGTTCAGTGGATGGTGTATGTATGAACAATATTAGTTATGCCGACGACATGGTGCTGCTGAGCCCATCTGTCACAGCCCTTAACTACCTCATAGGGATCTGTGAGAGGTACGCGGAGTCACATGGCCTCAGGTATAACTGTAAGAAGAGTGAACTACTTATTTTCAAGGCAGGTAGTAAGAGTCCGAAAACCGTTCCACCGGTCAGGCTTGGAGGAATGCCGTTAAGTAGGGTCACCAAATTTAAGTACCTGGGGCACTGGGTCACCGAGGACCTCTCAGATGATTTAGATATTGAGCGGGAACGTAGGGCGTTGGCAGTGAGATGCAATATGCTGGCGCGCAGGTTTGCACGGTGCACTAAAGATGTGAAAATTGCGCTTTTTAAAGCATACTGCCAGACATTTTATACCTGCAGCCTGTGGGTCAGCTATACCCGTAGATCTTTCAATGCCCTGCGGGTCTTGTACAATAATGGTTTTAGGATGCTGTTGGGGTTGCCTCGCTTTTGCAGTGCATCAGGTATGTTTGCTAAGGCTAGCACTGACTGCTTTAGGGCTATAGTAAGGAAAAGAGTGGCCTCCCTGATGCGCCGCGTGCGGGGCAGCACCAACAGCCTTCTGAATACCATATTGGAAAGAGTTGATTGTCCGGTTGTGAGGCACTGGAATACCGTTCACGGATCTGGAGGGGTCATTTTTAATGTAAAATAGTGTAATAATGGATGTGTATGTTTTTTAATTGTAATAATGTTGACATTCGATAATGACATTCAATAATAATATACTAACATAGTTTTAGGTATGATTTACTAACATTGTATGGAATATTTTTTGATTCTGAAATAAATGAATAATAATAATAATAATAATAGAGGTATGAGGAATAGGGTGTAAAGTTCACTCATACTCTATAGAAAAGGGAGGATCCTCCGATCAGACGGGTGTTGTGTCTGGTGGGCAACTGCCCGATGATTCATATCGGGCCGTTGTATCTATGCTAGTTACGCGATAACTCTGCTTGCGAGATGCAGCAGGATATTGCGTGGCGTCATTATGACGCATTGTTCGCATGTGGCGTTGTGGATACCGCTACAGAGTAAACTCTTTACGACGATAGTAAGGAAGAATGAGTGACTATAGGCCGACCGCTTAATTGAGACGTTGTCTGAGGTAGCAGCGCGGTGCGGGAGGGGTACGGTGACGTGACGAGGGAGCTTATACCGTATTTCAAATAAACTTGCGATAAATGTCATTCAACCACCCTGTACCAAAAAGTCCAAATAACTTACGATAGATATCGTTCGTCATACAAAACTGTCGCTAACATTGCATCGGTTGAGTTTCATAATACCAAACACGGAGTAGGTAAGTCAATGTTTTGATCGTGTTACCGACACTGCCATTTTTTTCGTATGGTTTGGAAATATTGGGATACATTAGTAGAAGGAGGTGAACAAACTTTATCGCAAGTTTATTTGAAATGAACTTTAGTGATTCGTCAACTTGTGACAACTATCACCCCTCCGGCACCGCGCAGCTACCTCAGGCAACGTTCCAGTTAAGCGGTGGGCCTCTAATGCATTTATATCTTATGTTTCTTTACCTAATACTTAGTCATTTCAAGTAGGTACTCCTACTTAACACGTTTTACTTAATTACATCGCATTTTAGTGGCGAAACCGCAGTTATAATAGCAATACTAACGATTATTTTTATTATTATCCTAATAAACCGAAAATATCCTCATTTTACGAACCCATACTGCAGTTTCACCTTTAATTGGCCATCGTTTTATTATAAAATTAATGTCTCGTGTTATGTTTCATAAGATGTTTTTAATAATATCCAAATAATATGCATATTTTATTAATAGTGTGTAGTAATTTAATAATTGCTATTGAGGTTATGGGCGAATAAATTTTAATGTTGAAAGTGTGGTTCTTAACATTTGTAAATAAAATGTTAATTATACATTAAGGGGTTTACATGACCTATAGCGCGGTCACTGTCGGACTGCATAGAGAAGAAAGAGAAGCGCGATGACATTGCAATTAATTGCAAAATGATTTTTATGTATTATTATGTAATTGATTTTTAGGTATCTTCATGATTTTTATCTATCGTATCAAATTAGATGTATCATGTTTTCGGCTTAGTAGGCGACTCGGCCGCTGAATCTCGTCCGGCCGAGACAGAAATTTCATTATTATTAATATTTTTGAGTGGTGTTTCGGACTATACTTTTTTTTAAGCAAATTTTGTACCGTCAGAATGAAAAACCTTAGGTCGGGTTATATTATTTAAGTAAAAGTCAGGGAATTGTTAGAAAGAGATAAAGTTTAATATACAATTACAACAATCAAACATGATAAATCTCAATAATCAGTCTTATATATCAAATAAAGAGTACAATAATAATTATAAATGTTAACAACAATAATCAGTCTTATATATCAATTGAAACGTGTACAACAAGAATATTAAATGAGTTTACATTTAATATTCTTGTTGAATTCCCATCCGCAAAAAAAAAAAAAAAGGCTTCCCTATTTGTCAGCTTATCGCTCATTAATGTTTATTTTATTTATATAGGTATATTTCATTAATTTTTCAATTTATCCATCGCCACAAAGTAAAAAAAAAAAAAAAAAAAAGGCTTCCCTATTTGTCAGCTTATCGCTCATTAATGTTTATTTTAATATATAATTCATTAACTTTTCAATTTATCCATCGCCACAAAGTAAAATATGTATTATTGAATTATGTGTCTGACGGTACTTTGCCTCTAAAAAAGGATTCGTCCGAAACACCACTCAAAAATATTAATAATATTGAAATTTCTGTCTCGGCCGGACCGGACGAGATTGAGCGGTCGAGTCGCCTACTAAGCCATGTTTTCAACACACCATCTACCTAGCATATATCCTGAAGAATATCATATATTTTTCTGATTTTGTTTTATTGTAGTCTATCATATACTTTTATTGATTCTAAAACTTGCGTTTTTTGTGTTTAGGTCCTGTAAGCCCCTTAAAAATCTTTATAACCCCTTAAGAGCGTTTACGACGTACGGCATTTCATACAAACTTTCATACGTCTTTAGCCTTAGTTAGAATTATCTGAGCTGTTTCTGACTCTATCTCTTAGTTTAGTAATTATTTAGCATCACGAATCATACACAAGACACAAGCTGGCCTAGTTATTCAAGTTGTCAATATTGAATAATCGGCCAGTTATTTTTTATATTCGCAAACGTACACCATCATAGTACTATAAGATATGGTTTGATTGGCTGTGAAACTAGCTTAATTATTTCAAAGTAGCTGCGCCCCGCGATTTCACCCGCATAAGTGTCGACCCCGTGGGAATATCGGGATAAAAAGTAGCCTATATGTTAATCCAGGGTGTCAGCTACGTCCATACAAAATTTTATCAAAATTGGTCCAGCCGTTTGAGCGTGAAGAAGTAACAAACATATAAACACACACACACGCACACTCACAAACTTTCGCCTTTAGAATATTAATGTGATTATTATTTCATCAACACACATATTTTTAAGAGCCCAACTACAGCAAAGCCAAAGAAGAGCTATAATTTTTTTATCAAGACCTTGCTGAATATAACGAAAATTCCATATCCATACCATACTAATTTTATTTAAGTACCTACTTTATTTGTTTACAAACCAAAATATTTTTTTGTGCTTATATTTGGTTACCTAGTCATTAAATTTTGTACCAAGTGTAAATAGTTAGTTGCGGTATACAAGTATATTGCACTAGCTGCGCCCCACGATTTCACCCGCATAAGTTTCGACCCCGTGGGAATTTCGAGATAAAAAGTAGCCTATATGTTAATCCAAGGTGTCAGCTACCTCCATGCAAAATTTTATCACAATTGGTCCAGCCGTTTGAGCGTGAAGAAGTAACAAACATATATATATATATACACACACACACTCACAAACTTTTGCGTTTATAATATTAGTGTGATACTAGCAGCGACTCACGGTTTCACCCCGAGATAAAAAGTATTCTATGTGTTAATCCAGGAAATGGTCTATCTATGTGCCAATTTTCATCAAAATCAATTGAGTAACAAACATCCGAACATCTTCACAAACTTTCACATTTATAATATTAGTAGGACAATCATTTCAATGTTTACGAAATAAATGATTATCTAACATTTCATTTCACTTATTTCAATACTTACAGCCTCCCCTTAACAGCCTCCATGAATCATGGAGGTCGGTAGGAGTGTACGAGCCTCTATGAATAAATGTCGTAACCCTTAGCATGCCGCCATTACTACAATTCACCCGACTGATATTATCTAAATACTGGAGAACTATATTATTATAAATGTGCTGGATTTGTTCATCATTTTGTTGAACATTGAACATGTTTCGTATAATAGGCATGACGAATGATTTCCAAATCCTCTTCCGTAATATACCTACGTACACATTTACTATTTACGAAAACACCTTTATTTCGGTAATAAACTAAAGTTTAACGAAGTTTAAAGCCATTTTTCTAATATTTTTTCAATAGGGCGCGAAAACAGCTCGCAGTGTCATGGCGTCGGATCTGACGTCACGCCTAGGTAAATATCAATGTAGTCTACGCGCAGCAAGGAGTAATAGTGTTCTGTGGATGTAATGATGTTTACATAGGCGTCACGTCATGCGCTGTGATTGGTGTTTCAGTCAAAATGGCCGACTGCAGTATTTTAATCTTTTATTTTAGTGAAAATCAGATTAATCTCAAGTTTTTAAATAAAACTTAATCACGGTTTTAAATCCTTTTAATATGTAGTTTCCCCTAACATCATTAAATCTTTGATTATATGATGCTGTCGTCACGCCTATTCTTCAACTGCCTGATTATATTATTTAGTCTAGTGGTTGCGAGTGCGACCGCCGAGTGGGTTTGATGCCTAGGTTGGGCATGTTTATTGGGTTTGTCCTGTTTTTATACATTTCTATGGGTTTTTCCATTAAGGCGACTACATGACTTAAAGCGCGGTCTTTGCCGGACTGCATAGAGAAGAAAGAGAAGCGCGATGACACAACGCTGGTAATTTATTGCGAAATATGAAGCAATTATCTATTTACAAAAAATCTATTGTTTGTACTAAAAAATGATAATACTAATGCTTTAGTATGTTGCTTGTAGAATAATCTGACAAAACATCATAATGCTTGGATGTATATATTATTACTATGTATGCTGTTTTTATTGTAAAAAGAAAGTTTTTAGAGGTATCTTCATGATTTTTTTTCTATCGTATCAAATTAGTTGTATTATGTTTTCAACACACTATCTACCTAGCATATACCTTGAAGAATATCATATATATGTTTCTGATTTTGTTTACTGTAGTCGATCATATATTTTTATTGTTTTTAAAACTTGCGTTTTTGTGTTTAGGTCATGTAAGCATCTTAAGGCAGTCTCAGTGGCAAGCCTAGAGTCTAGATTTGTGCCCGATCAAATGACTTTGGCTGGGCCCCATATTAGATAGGAATCACACTAATATTATAAAGGCGAAAGTTTGTGAGTATGTGTGTGTGTGTTTATATGTCTGTTACTTCTTCACGATCAAACGACTGAACAGATTTGGATGAAATTTGTCACACAGATAGTTTATAACCAGGATTAACACATAGGATACTGTTTATCCCGATATTCCCACTGGGTCAACACTAATGCGCGTGAAATCACGGGACGCAGCTAGTTATAACATAATTGGCGTTATGTGGGTGTAGTTGTGGGTATTTTCTTAGCCCTCTGCCATTCTCATACAGGCAAACACGCGTGAACTAGTGAGTGAAGGAGCTAAGCTACACTCATCAATCTACCTAGCCTTTTCCAACCTATGTTGGGGTCGGCTTCCAGTTTAATCGGATGCAGCTGAGTATCAGTCTTTTACATGGAGCGACTGCCTATCTGACCTCCACAACCCAGTTACTGAGTAAAACGATACGCCTTGGTAAGTCTGGTTGCCAGACTTCCGGGCTTCTGACGACCCGAAACGACAGACAAAGGTCCAAGAATGACAGCCGGGACTAACGGCTTAACGTGCTTTCCGAGGCATGGAGGGGTTTCGGTATGTAAAAATGGTCACCCATCCATGGGCCGACCGCGGCAAGCTTAGCTTAACCTAATCAATCGACGCGTGCGGCAGCTAAGCTACACTATGGTTTATAAATATGCTCAAAATGAGAACAGAAAGTAAAAGAGGATGCGCTCAACAGTTGTAAGATCCTGTTCCAGGATAATTAACTTCGAATATATTTGATCCCCTTACTTCCCGTGGGTGTCGTAAAAGGCGTCTAAGGGTCTTACCGAAGAATGGGCAGCAGCGTTCTCTATTTATTCCACCATCATACCATACTGCGCCATACCCCCCCAAAATTGGGGGAGGCCTATGTCTAGCAGTGGACGTCTATCGGCTGAAACGACGACGACGATATTTGATCGAAGAGTCATACTAGGTTTCTTTATTTTCACTTTCGCAATAACACATTTTTTTTACTCGACTGCGCCCGAAGAAGGGTTATGTTTTTCGAGTGTATGTATGTATTTAACTCTAATAATAATAAACAAAAAATAGCCTCCCAACCGATTTCGGTCACGGTGGCCAATCTCAACGTAGATTAGCCAGTTACGCAGGAGATATTATAGTGCACAAGTGTGTGCGCAAACACAGGTGCACTCTCTGTTCCTCTACTCTCATAGTCCGATGGGACGGCAATCCGACATGACCGGGGAGAGATCAGGCGCAGGACCAACGGCTTAACGTGCTTTCCGCCTTCCAAACTCCGGGCTGTTAGAAATTCCTAATGGAAAACCCAATAACAGTGTCCGACCCGGGAATTGAACCCAGGACCCCACGCTCAGCAGTCGCGCTTGCAACCACGAGACCAACGGGGCAGTCAAACTTTATCATAGGAGCATGTCCTTTAGCAATTAATGTTTATGTGATAGTAATGTATACGCATTAATTATGAGTACTTACGCCTAAGGCACGTAGTTTGTCACGAGAAATTATAGATCCTTTAGTGGATGTAAATGGAATATATTGCTCCAAGCAATAAATTTGTAATTAGCAAGGTTACTCGTAAAAAAAATAGACGAAGAAAATAAATTATAGGCGAGTCGCACAACCGTTTAATGCTAACGTTTAATTAACTATCAGATGTATCAATTAACGGTAATGTATTTTTAATTTTTGCAACTCGTGTACCCTATTAACAGTCATTGGTATGAAGGATGCCATACGTGTTTCGAAATAGATCAATCTTCACAGTTTTTTTTTATTAATCTACTATATTTTATAGCTCTATCTTAAATGCAATTACATAGAAACAGCTTTAGAATAAGAAAAAATACCTTCGGATATTTCATTAGCTACACATAATCGGTATAATGTTACTGCTAGAACACAAGCTCTGTGAGTGGGAGTGGGCCGTAATCCACCACGCGGGCCCAGTGCGGGTTGGCAGGTGACGTATGTCTTCAAGTTTCCGGTTCTAGGACATGCCGGTTTCCTCACGATGTTTTCCTTCATCATTTTGAGGGCAGTGGTGATGGAATAATTTTCACAAAGTAAAGTGCCTGGCTGGGTTGGAACCCACGATCCCCACTGCTCAGTCACCACTGCCGCCACTGCTCAGTTTAATCTTAAACCTACACTAGACTTAAACATTTATAGAAATGTAAAACTAAGCATTTGAAAAATTTGCTAAAAAATCTTTTAAACACTGCCAAGCCCCATGTAACTTTTATAGGCAACAAATTCAAGGCAACTACATAGTTAAATGTTTCGGAATAAGTTATCGCTATGCAAATTCGGCAGTTAACTTGGCACTGATTAAAACTGCACGTCATAACTGTAATGGGGCAGCCGTTGACGCTCCGTTAAACTTTAGTTAGCTTTACTTTTGATTTATGGTGCAACCGGACGTTTTTGGGGACACTCCTTTATGCTACTTTTGTTTTTTAAAGGCAATTAGACAGTGTTGAAACAGTTTTGTTCCTGCGGTGCTATTCTGTAAAAATCTCACCGTGAAAACTTAGGTGAAGTGAGCGTGGAGTGAGCTGTCAATAGTGTCAATTCCTAGCAAAAACAAAGTCACTTCACCTAAGTTTTCACGGTGAGATTTTTACAGAATCGACCGGCTGTACTACAGTACTGGTGTAGTCTACACTGTAATTAAGTGTAATTTTGTTAATCGCACAGAGATTAAACAATAGATTTTTATCAATCCCCAAAGTCGAAATCAAGTTCGTTTTAAGTGGAGGCGAGTGTACTGCATTCTAGACTCCGGCCTGCTCCTGAGAAATTCATGATGGAAGAAACCAATACCGTAACAGTTTTTCCTACCTGGAAATTGAACCCAGAACCTTATAGTAATATCTAGTGCTTGCAACCACTAGACCAAACGAGGCAACGGCAAAATATTTTTCAATCTTCAATTTTCCTAAATATAGTCGAATGAAGTTGTCTAAACCTAATGTTATCCTACAGGATGTTACTTAGTTCATAATGTTACCTAACGAGTTTTCCACAAACATTAATGTCCATTAATTCCATTGCCATCCAACGTGGTAATGCTGCCAGCCTTTTTGGCACTTATCCCATTGACAGCGATGCGGACGAATTTTTTGATGCCCAATGAGCTCCTTTTTTTTTTTTTTTTTTTTTGAGGATGGGAAATCATCAAATGACTCCTCCCGCTCTGGGTGGAGCGGAAGGGAGTGTCAGACTCTTACTGACTAAAACCCACCCGTGTTCCTTCCTTAGCCCTTTATGTTCCGGGCCAGCGGTAACCCTTTCGGACAATCCCGCTGACCCGGGCCCAATGAGCTCCTGCCTTTTTCTTTCCTTTTTTTATTATATACTTGTTTATAATATGTATATTTTAGTGTTAAATTGTAAAATAGGTTAAGTGTGTTAGAAATAAATTTTTATATTTTAAAACTAAATTATGTAGAATAATAAAACATAAAATGTCCATTTATTAAATTCACAGACATACACATTGACATTGTAGAAATAAAATAAACAACGGGATCATTTGGAACAGGGTACATTAGAGCCGTAAAGGGGCGAACAACTGAACAAGATGGAACACAGAGGAAATGAACAGGAAAACGAAGTACAAGCTACTGATAATAAGTTGTTACTTATTCAGATTAGAATGAACGCTGTATTTATTTGGTGAAGCATTTATTATTTAAATTACCATTTATTTACACACATATACAGGGCGTCCGGTAATTAATGGATAACCTCTTAAGGGGTCATTATACTTATTGTTATGAACAACTTTTACTACGGGACCACACATGAAATCGCGAAAAAATGTTCCCTATGTTTATCTCGTCACAATGTAGGAAACAGCTGATTCTTTTTTCGCGATAAGATATCTATTACAACCAAAAAAAATAGATATTATTAGATCCTAAAAAAAATATATATTTGTATTTTTCTTGGAGAGAGTAATTTCTAGAAGAATGTTAGGTTTCGTTGGTAAAAATAGACAGAATGTTTATCCTATTCCAATGTAAAGTGATTCTACACTATGTACAGACGCCATCACATCAAGCTATTACAATCTGTCAAATTTCTTTAATAGATTTTCAACTTTATCGCTAAAGCATAAGGTTCAAAGTTGATTGGCAAAATTTGACAGTTTCGGATAGCTTGATGTACTGGCGTCTGTAAAACTGAGTAGACTTAGTTCGAAAATTGCGAATATCGCTTAGAATTGTTGTAGACGAGAAAAGTTTAACGGAGACAATTTCAGTCAAAGCCAATATTTATCATATTTCACAGTTATAGCTTAGGTACTTAGTACAAATTACAGGTTCGTGTAAACCAATTTTAAAGTGAAAACTAATGTTTATAATACTAACGACTTTATTGGTGACTAGCAGCGCCCCGCGGTTCCACCCGCATAAGTGTCGATCCCGTGAGAATATCGGGATAAAACTATCCTATGTCGTTCCCCGGGATGCAATCTATCTGTCTGCCAAATTTTATCGAAATCCGTTCAGTGGTTTAGGCGTGAAAAGGTAACATTCAGACAGACAGACAGAGTTACTTTCGAATTTATAATATTAAGTATGGATATTGCGTTTGTCCACCCTGTAGATAGTGTACATCAAAATTAATCGCCGCAATTCGCATAATTTTTCTCATACCCATTTTTCTTAACGCTATCGTAAAACAAAACCTCGTGTCGTGCAACATCGGCACACGTTGTTGACAAATAAGTGCAATAAAACAGCTCGGTATTGGCTGCGAGTCAGTTTGTCAGACGCGACGGGTGACATATTGTAGCGTGTTGCTATCGCTTGCGGGGGCTAGAGGGGGCTCGAAAAAAGGAGAAGGATAGCCCCTTTTATTTTTAAGGTTTTGTAATACTTAATTCAATGTGACAAATAATAAGCAAAAGATAAAAGCAACCACTTAGAAAATAATGCAGGACAACTGTTTTAAATATTGGAGTGTATTAAGGGGCTTAGGTACATGACCTAAAGCGCGGTCACTGTCGGACTGCATAGAAAAGAAAGAGAAGCGCGATGACACAACGCTGGTAATTTATTGCAAAATATAAAGCAATTATTTAATTACAAAAAATCTATTGTTTGGACTAAAAAATTAAAACACAAGTGTTTTAGTATGTTGCTTGTAGAATAATCTGACAAAAAACCAAAATTGTAGTATATTACGAGTAGTGTGGTTTTTATTGTAAAAAGAAAGTTTTTAGAGGTATCTTCATGATTTTTTTCTATCGTATCAAATTAGTTGTATTATGTTTTCAACACACTATCTATCTAAAATATATCCTGAAGAATACCATATATTTTTCTGATTTTGTTTACTGTAGTCGATCATATACTTTTATTGTTTCTAAACTTGCGTTTTTTGTGTTTAGGTCTTGTAAGCCCCTTAAAATTAAAGTGTGTGAAAGCTCCACAACAATCGATGACAGTCAGCTTGCTACAGCCACTACCAATCAAGCTATTCCCTATCATCGTTTGAAATGACCATATGGAGTTGTTCTTTTTACTTGAATCAACAACAGACAAACGCAATGAGGAACCTTGAGAGAATAGGAAAGTGGCAAAAACCTCTTTGGATTGTAATAAAAATTAAAGCCTCAGAAAACATATTATTCTGACGACTTTATTAAGAAAACACCAAGAAACAACACCATACACAAAAAAAATCTTCCACCATACATCGCCCACATCTTTCTACCCTGAACTCGATAAGGTTAGCCCCTCAATAAATAATTTGGCAATATTAGCATACGTCGATTTATCTCGAGTCGGGGCTAGAATTATTATTTATGGTCGGGCCGACCCCTCGCACTACATACGTTAACTAAATCCGAGGAGTAAGATTTCTCATAGAGTAGATAAATTGGGACGAGATAGATGATCATGATTTTTTGGTATAAGAAAATTGAGTGTTTATCCAGTACCTACTTCTAATGCTACAATGAAACTAACCTTGTGCTTTTTCATAATGCGGATATTATTTAAAAACAAACAAATACATAAAATAATAGAGGCTTTACTAAACAACTTCATAATGACCTGCCACTATTTTTTTATAGCAGTCAAATAATTTTTCCAACGGAACCCTATTACTAAGTCTCCGCTGCCCGTCCGTCTGTCTGTCAGCATGCTGTATCTCATGAACCATAGTAGGTATATAGTTGAAATTTTCAGAGTATGTCAGAGTAACAAAAAATAATAAAAATAAAAGAATGTTAAAAATTTAAGGGAATGTTAAAAATTTCCCTTAAATTTTTAACATTCTTTTACAAGAAACGTTTTTATTCGGCGTTTCTTGTCTTGTGGTACGGAACTCTTCGACGGCCTCTTGGTCGTTTTTTTTTAATCAATTAAAGTGTGCGTCAAATTATATATATTTAGTATGTCAATCTTCATTAGTGCAAATCTTTCTCTGCAATTAAAAAGGCTGCTTTCTGTAAAAAATTATAAGAAAAATCAAAGTCAAAATCAGAAGTTTTGAAAAGTGTGAGAAAAACCAAATTTCCTTTCAAACAGCATTAACAAAATTATGTAAGACCTGTCACATCTGCAAAGTCCTTACTCCCAACTCTATGCACCGGTACTGTTAAAGATTTCCTGTTCCTCGTCTATGCGCGCAGCCGTGTGCCGGGACTCGCTTTGATTATCCAAGTTTGATGTCTTGACTCCAATTTCTAGTTTGTATTAGCATTTTCCAATTTGTGTATTTGAATAACAAATTCTGGATATATTTGGATTATCTTTGACAAGTATTTTTGGGTATTAGGAGGTAGATTTTCATGTTTCTGTCAATGATTAAAACTAACACGCCTCCACAAAAATACACGTCGAAAAGGTACATAACCCCCTCATTTTGAAATCGGTTAAAAACTAAACAAAACTCACAAAAAACAGAAAAAAAATAATGTCAAAAATTCTAATTGATCGAAGACTCAACGCAATCTAATTAATAAAATTAATTTCATAACAAGCAACACTGAAGGTGTGAATAAGGGGGGAATCACACAGCAAGACAAAGCGACTGCGATTACAGTTGACGGTCGACACGACAGCGACAACAGACCTATTAATAAGCCGTATCAACGATGGAGTTAATTAAAATCAAACATTTCGTTTATCGCACCCCCTTTGTGGAGGGGAAGTTTTATTTGTATGATGAATGCCATTTAGTAAACGATGCTCCCTGATGAATTTGATGTTTTGTTTAATCGTGTGAAGATGATTTGAATAAAGCTATTTATCTAATTGTAAACGCAAACACATTAAAAAAAATAGAATAAATAAAATCTTGCTCAGCAGATATGAAAAATGCCAGGCTGAAAAGCAATGCTTCCACTATAAGTGTAATTTTAACCGCATTTGGTGGTTAACGCATTAAACAAACTTTTGGGTTATATTTATTACACACTTAATTCTTTTCGAATCTATAGATTTGAGCCCCAACTTAAATAATGGAAACATTTATAATCCTCCACTAGCCTCCACAACAAAAGAACCGAACAATAAACTACTTTTTACAACACACTGACCCTTACAAAAAAACCAACAGTAGCATCTTTTAACACGTCAAGGGTTAAATCTCATAAAAAAAGAAGATCGAACAAACGAACGACTTCCATTTATCAGAGAGGGTAGAAGACACTTAATCAAAGTATCACAATATACCGTCTGTAACAGGGACATGAATATTTATAAGTGAATTAGGCGCGGTCGCGACGACAAGTCGCATGATTGGAGGCGGCGCGACTTGTCTTAACTGTTGTCGGGAGCCTTAGTTGTGTTTTTTTTGGAAGGTATTGTTCGCAAGACAAGGGAATTTTTTAAGATTAATTTGGGTGAAATTGGATTGTGTCTTTTAGTCTGCCTAAATTCGACTAAGGGCCGATTTTTCAATCTACAGATAACTTGCATCGGAGGAATATAAATTATGGTTTGACAGCTTTTGTATAATAAGTAAATTATATAAAAGTTATATAATTATGTTGATTGAAAAATTAGCCCTTAACAGAATGGAAGAAAATCAGTAGAGTAGTTACTAACTATACCGACCACTATGTATGATACGGATACACTACATAAATACGAAAAACTTTATTCCGACAGTCACAAATACGAATTTCAAAATACCGATTTTTATAATTCCGAATGGTTCAAAATTCCTAATATAACAACTCCGATTTGTCATTCATCCTATTTTTATAATTCCGAAATATCAATATTCCTAACGTTTATAATTACTATTTTCAAAATACCGAGTTTCAATACATCGGGTAACAAAAAGTCCGAATTAATGATAATTCGAAACATCAAAAATACGAATTCCGATTAATTAGAATTCCGAAAAAAAACGCCTTGTAAACCTAAATAGCAAGACAATTAAACGAGTAGAATACGGAATATCAAAGCACAAAATATCGATAAATGCTAATTCGATGCTACAAAATTGCGATGCACGTAACTGCGAAAGAGCCGTCGCTGCGACGCCACTACACTTCCATGCACGTTACCGCGATAGATCTTCACTGCGATACTACTAGACTTCGATGCACGGTAAAGGTATTTATATTGGCATTCGCTCGCTCTTGCATCCTAGTGTCGACGGAGCCCCGCTTCGCGGGGCCCCTATTTCTGTGTAAAGGGTTTAAAGTAACATGCATGCTTTCAGCATGCAGCATGGAAGCAAACACGCAGCATGCAGCATGCATGCAGCAAGCATGCAGCAAGCATGCAGCAAGCATGCAGCATGCAAGCGAGCATGCAACATGCAACATGCAGCAGGCATGGTTTCTGTCACGACTCCGGCGCTGCGGTTCTCCGGCGGCCCCACGCGTGCTAATCGTCGAAGACGGCTTTCGCTCACCACCACGGCTTCGGCTTGCTTGCCGGCTTCGCCGGCTGAGGTTGGCCGGCTTCGCCGGCCAACCTCAGCCGCGGCGGCTCGCTCACAGCCTCCTGCTCCTCAGCCCGCGGGCCGCCTCGCCCCTACGCGCCTACGCGATTTTAAATTACACTCTAGGGGTAGGGCAGACAAGACTGCGTGGAGTCGGATTTACAGCGATTCGTTTCTGTCACTAAAACCTAATTTTTAGCAAATGTTTTAGAGCTAACAATTTTGTTATAAATGAACATTCGGAATAATACACATTATATAATACAATACTTAGGACATATGACTTTATTTCATGCAAAATTTGGAGATTAAATTATTATAGTACTCGATATTATGACAGAATAGATTTTGAAGTAAAGATAAAAACAATATTTCGAATTTTTGAGCATTATGGTTACTGAAGTTTATAGCAAAAGTGTTATGGATAATGACTTTCGGATAAACAATTTTAGGAGAAGAAAGGGGGTACCAATTTTAACAGGTTGTTCGGAAAATTGAAAATCGGAATGACGTTTTTCGGACCGAAAACCCATCGAGCATTTGATTCTTCGAACATATGAAAATCGGAAAACAAACAAATCGCATTACTTGGTTTTTAATAATAGACATTATAAATTCGGACTTTTGAAAATCGGAACATCGAAATTCGGAATAAAATATTTCGGAATATTTGGGTGTTCCCGTATGATACCGACTTAGACTGAGAATTAGTGGTAGATAGGTAGGACTCGAATTCAATTCAATTAGTCTATAATGCAATCTATAATGTACACATACAAGTGGTAAGTAATAAACAATATAACAAAATAGGATAAGTACCTACTTATATTATTCAATCATTTGAGAAAGAAAAAAAAGTATGTTTTTTTGCGGAAAAACATAACGCAGATAAAAGGATGGGTGTACTAAACCTACACCTCAACCTATCCTACGGGCACGGCTTCCCTACCATTACCGCGCCTCCCGGTCTATTCCTTGATATGCAATGGTCGCTGTAGCACCATGAACATGAGGCTACAGGAGCTAGTGCGAATCTTGAGGTTCATTCGATTAATCGAGTCTGGTTTAACCCCGCTGAGATCGGCGCATTTCATTAATTCATTAATTCAGGCAAAGCTAATACCAACACAGTCCACAAACAATCAGAGAAAGGCTTTCCATCCTAAACCAAACAAATCTAAAAATCTAAACAACAAGCCAAAACAATCCATTTGAAAAACGCCACAAAACAAATAGAAATATGAATTGTCCGAGTGTCCAAAATCCCGGTTTAATATGACGTTGGTCATCTGATCCGGGATCACTCTGCTAATCCTTCAACTAATAGCCCCGGGGTTACCCTTGGTCCGTTTAGAAAAACGTGTCCACCACATGGAAAACTCAACCTTAACACTGACACAAAAAGTCAAAATTTCAATGGCAGAAAAGTCGCAACACTACGTTTAGCAGAATCTAGCAAATTCGAACAAATTCTAGTCTTGTTGGGCAAGATATAAAGTTTGAATTGGAATGATGGTAAGGTTGTTTAGCAAAACAATTTTTAGGGCGCAATAGTCCTTCCGTTGAAATGTGAAAGCATTCCTGTGTTAGATTATGATATTAAGAAATGTGGTGTAAGTAGTGGTTGTGGTGTTAGAGACATTATATTTTATAGTTTTGGACGATTTATTAAAAAAATCCCCTCAATTTCCCACCCCTGGTTTGGAGATAGAGTTGTTCGCCGAATAGCCGCAGTTCTTTCATATTGTGCTGAGTTATGAACTACATACCCCCGACAACAAGGAGAGTGAAATAAAGAAAATGAATCAAAAGGCATTCCATTAATAAATTTTACCCTTCAATTTTCAAATATATCTTATAATCCCACAATTTAACTATGATAGTCAACAATCAATCTACCCCAACTATGTTGGGGTCGGCTTCCAGTCTAATCAGATGCAGCTGAATACCAGTATTTTACATGGCACGACTGTCTGACCTATCTTACCACCACAACCCATATACTGGGTAACACCATACCCCTTTGTAAGACTGGTTGTAGACTTTTTGGGCTTCTGACTACCCATTACGACTCTCAAAGATCTACGAATGACAGCCGGGACCAACTGCTAAACGTGCTTTCCGAGGCATGGAGGTATCTCGATATGTAACGGATAGTCACCCATCCATGAACTGACTGCGGCAATCATAGCTTAACCTTCCTTCAATATCCGCGAGGTCTTCAACCATGACAGTTAACAGAAAAACCTTGCAGAACTCCAATATGGCAAAATAACTGGACCAGTTTCTAACTTCCCGTTACTTACAAAACCTACTAATTACCCGAAAAAACAGCACAACCACATTAATTTCCACGCCATTCAAATCGCAAAAATACCTATAACCTTAAATACAAAGCCAAGATTGCTCTCCCCACTTCCATTGACCAAGTCAGTCAAACTTCTCTTATTAAGACCATATAAATTAAGGCCCTCAACTAATTGGATCCTTAAAACATTTTTTTTGTCCAAAGAATTTATGCAAAACACTCAGCGCGGACAAATTAAAAGTGCCGGAGAAAAAAAGTATAAATTAATGCACCCAGACGCATCTGTTTTAATTATGTCACTGGTCGAAGAGAGTTTGTGGATGTGACTGTTAATTATGAAACAAATCTTTGAAGAGGACATTGAAAAAAAATTTGATAATGTCGCACAAAACAACGTTATAATAAAAAGAGCAGAAAGTATCAAACAATTAATAGAGAAAAGAGATTGAGAGATGACCTAACCTAATCGAAAGGTTAAGGAAAAAGAAACAAAAATGTTTAATAGTTTTAGAGCAACTACTAATATTAATGATGCTACCATTGTAGATGCTACTGTAAAGGTTGTCTGCTAAAGTCAACCTTGTGTAGTGCAGTTTCAAACAGTCAAGCGAGTTTAGAATGAGCAAATGTTTGTATTAGGTTTTAGATTGGAAGCAAACAGTGAAAATACAGCTGAAGTAATGTAAAGCCGTTCGCTTGGAATAAACGTAAAGAAATCATAACGTTGTTTGATTTCTTAGACTACTACTCTATTAGTAGTTAATAAAGAAGGTTAATAAGATCTTAAACAAATCATAAAGGACTAAACAGTAAACTCAAAGATTATTATGCCGTCATAGTTGTTTACATATCTGCCGTCTTCCGAATAAAAATAAAACAAAGGAGCATCCACACTAACCTATAGCCGCAGGAGTCTTAAAATTAAAAGTGAACTCTTACGGAGGGTCAAACGGCGCTGTAATCGACGCAATAAATCTAAACATTCACTAATTGCTACTGAACGTATCAATAATATGGTATATTTTGTATTCATATTGTTGAAAACAGTGGTTAATTGACATATTATGATTGTAGAGAAGAGATGATAAAACATAAGAAAATAGACAATTAGAAGGAAGACGAATAATACAGCATTTTATATTAAAATAAAGAAACGTAAAGGTCACTACAACCAGTAAAGAAAAGCAAGAATAACAAGGAATTAAAAAAAAATGTCAGCCTTAAAGACGTTTGTAATATTTATAGAACCAGAAATGAGAATCAAACTTTTAAAGAACTACTCAGAATATTTGCAATGATAGAAGATTTTTAATAGGGCAACAATATTTATATCAGAAACAACTTAGGTTGAACCACTAACGGATACGATGGGAACTGTAGAATAGACATTACTGTAGAAAACCTAGCATGTACCAAAATTCATCACGCTAAAACAAAATGAAGCCGATCAGTCACACTACAAAGAAAAGATTCAAATAATATTTGGCCCAAAGCCTTTTAAAGAAATCCAAAGAGATGAAAGTGAAAAATACATTCTACGCGACAAAAGAAGCCTCTTTTCATATGCAAATGACCATAGAACGGGGAACGGTGGTATTTTTCAAAACCTTTTCACAGACATTTTGATTTTAAAATGGGATTTCTGGCTAGCCAGTAAGCGCTTTATTCTAAAAGATGAAGTCACAAATGCATTTTGGAGAGAAATTCACAGCATTTTGTATTGATGAAAAAATTCTTTGTTGGGATGGTTTGGAATGGTTTTAGCAACAAATGCTTTCTAAAATGGCTAACCTAACCACAATCCTTCACATCTTTTAATTCTTTAATTATTATGTGGACAATAATGTCAAAACAAATCATTTATTGGTTTGCAGACATGGGTATTTACACAGATTTGTCATAAGAGTGCTCCATATTCTACCGTCAGATGGGCATGCAAATGATGATGCATGATATGGGTTACATGTTTGTTATTTTGGTTTAAGTGTTTCTTGTATTTTCTTAAGCATGCAACTGTTTTATCCCTAACGAATATTATAGAAGACTGTGTCAATAATTTGTAGAAAACTATAGTCGACTTTTACAACATCGGAAATAGACATCGTGAATATAAGTGTTGATGAGCGATTGGGGTGCGTCATAACTAAAACATAAAACATGCTCAACAAATAATTTAGATCACAAGAAGTTTTGTTCTAATTCGTAAGAAGCATCCGAATCACCAATTATTTTCGAATTACCTCTGCATATGTCCGAATAAAATGAAGTTCTGTTTTACTAAAAGTAGTTATCCATAGCATAAACATAATTTAGCCTATAATGTTCCCACTGCTGGGACACAGGGCTCCTCTCGATGAGATGGAGTGGGCCAAAATCCACCACGCGTGTGGGTAGGCGGATATCACGTCTTTAAATTTTTGGTTTCAGGACATGCCGGTCCTAACGATGTTCTCCATCACCGTTTTGAAAGCAGTGGTGATGAAACAATTTATATAAAGTAATTACCCATACATTATAACCATATTACCTTCCATATATATCCCTGTTAGATAGACACAATAAAAACAAAAATTAAGGAGTAAAAGCAAACTACTATCGAAATCAGACGAAGCTACGAGACTTAGTAATAAATAGAATGGTTATCCATCTTAGCCCGGCGCGAGAAATATCGCATACACCCCATCTCTTTCACCTCCCTTGTAAGACCCATATCTGCCGTCCCCCTTGCTCTTGAAAGCACGTGACCAGCTTACTAGTTGCATGAAGTTTTCCCTCTTTTATGGCAATTTCCCATGAAAAATCACCTGGCCAGGAACAAGCGGCGTGCCAAATTAGTTTCCTAGCAGAGTCATGATATGAAATTGTTTTTGTAACTTTTAAGCAATAGTCGTAAGATATTGGAAGACCTACATCTGATTTTCTTAATATACAGGGCGACATGGACATTGATGCGCAATCTGTTACCATGAATTCAGTATATGATTCTGGGCCCTAACCCTACTCGACCTGGACTAGCGTCGAAATTATTCGACGGATACCAAAAAAAAATCTGCTTCGATTAAAATGTATGGAACCGATTTTCAACGCAGTGAGCATGAACAGTCAGCAAAGGAGATAACTATACAGGAGCGTCGGATATAGTTGAAGTTTACTAAGAAACCGATGGATGTTCTGGACTTAAATTTAATTTAATAAATGAGCTGTTTGTTTTCTAGTAAACTTCCACTATATTCGACGCTCCTGTATACTTATCTCCTTTGTTGACTGTATCTACTGAATCCATGATAGTCGGTTGCGCACAATGAGAAGGATTTATAAACTAGAACTAAGATTTCATCTTGTGATGCATAGCGTTAAGAAGCCATTATTTATCTTAAATCTAACTACAAATGAGCATTCAAATATGTCAACACGAATCATTGCATAACAGAGTCATTCGATGCGAAAACCTTCGAGCATTGGATCAGACAAGAAAAAGAACCGCTAATTGAACGCTTCCTCTAAATTAACAACAAAGCTATAACTAATATTTAATAAAGCATACCCATAACTTATCCCAAGGCTAACAAACCCTCATAACAACGGTATGCAAATCCAAATTGATTAAAACAATAACAATAAACCAGCGGAATCGAATAAGGCATCGATTCTCGAGATGAATCGATACGATTCGATCTCCGTAACGATTATTGTTCCGTACTAGGTAAGCCGTAATTACTCGATACTATTGTCTTGTGCGATTTATAGATTGTCGGCGAAACAATTTATAAATTCTTGTTTTAATTGACGATAGAATTAATGATGGATATTATGAGAATGAAGAGTTAGAAATGTACTCCTATTTGCAATAATCATAAAAACTCTTGTAAAGGAACACAAACAAATTGTTAATCCAAACCATGTTTTAATTAGTACGAGTTATCCGATGACTATCACTCATTCCGCTAATATTGAAAGATCGTATCACAACTACACTGTTTCAGAGAAAATAATAAACTAGAATTCAAAATAGGACTAGTGTGTGATCTTAATGAAGAATAAGAAGGTGAATTACGTAAGGTAAGAAACGTTGAAATAAAATATTCAGAACTAACCCAAAGGTCAATCAATCTGCCTACCCTTTTTCCAACTATGTTGGGGTCAGCTTCTAGTCTAACCGGATGCAGCTGAATACCTGTATATTACATGAAGCGACTGACTATCTGATCTCCACAACCCAGTTGCTGGGTAACACGATAGCCCTTGGTAAGACTGGTTGTCAAAACTAATTCTAACGTAACACTTAGAAAATACAACAAAAATTTTAAACGATGATTGTATGAATAACTGATACAGCTGCTGACCGCATAATAAACTAATCCATATATAGTCCATAAGGCCATAAATTAAGCAAAATAAATCTCCACAGCAGATAATAAGGACTAAGCCAATATGGCGAGGGAAAGATGGAATATGGCTATCAAACTGTTCCCAGCGCACATCGTTAATAATAAGCCGATGTTTTATCATTAATTATTATAATTATCATCTTCAGTTCTGTATGAAACGGACCGGAAAACAAATATAAACATGGTATTACAAAGAATCATCATATAAGACAAGAAGCACGAAAAAGATTAGGAAAAAGTAAATTTTATTACGATGAAAATTGGAAACAACACCTTTTATAGTCTTTGTTGTAATGATTTAAAAATCATAATAAAGATCCCAAATCAATTCGTATATAGGAAAGCCCAGAAAGCTGGACAATAAGTACCTATTACTCTAAACAAAAACCTAACACAGAAAACAGCTATAGGTAGTTCCTTACACACGTCAAGTCAGTGGGACAAGTTCCTTACGTCACAAAACTGGTCAAACACATAATATTAATGCAGCTACCAACTTTTTAAAGGAGATAAAGGAACACAATGATAACACAGAATCCACACGAGAAGCTGGAGAAACAACAAAACGAAGAAAAGAAGCGAAGTCAAAAGTAATCCACAAATTTAAAATGTATTTCTTCGTGACACATAGGTTTAAAGTTGTCATATTTGTATCACTATGTGCTGCCTTGCAAGGCGTAGAAATATTGCATATATACAAATATTGCAGTAATACGTGTACAGCGGGGACACTATCAATAACAATGGCTTTCATTTTGACAGTTCAACAACATTCATTGCGTTATTTGCGCTGTTGAACAGACAAATTTTTCGAACATATGAAGCAATGGATTAAAATTATTGTGATCGATAGTGTATTGTTTCGCAATAAGGGTGCTGGTTATAGTTTGAATAATTACTAACTAACTGAGCAACAAAATTAAAATAAACTGGTAAAAAAACTGAACTTCTTCCAACCCTAGAAGTAAAACTAGTACCTCGAGTAAAATCGCATGCATATACATATATCTTATATATTGCTATGCATTTTCTTCAAACTATATTAGTTACCCATCGGGAATCGTGTCCGCCTCTGTCCGGACACCGACCGGACACACGCAGCGACATCACACCGATCTAATTTGTCCGGGATTAGTCGGAGTACCGCTTTTTCATTATTTCACGGAGTGTCTTAAGCCATGGCTTAGTACGTGGTGTGAATACTAAACAACTTGTATTTACTACGGATTTTTAGTTTTTATTCTGTATTTTGGTTTTTTGGAGTATTTGGATGTGGTCTAACTTGATAAGGATAGGTACTATAGAGGGAGCAGTAGCACTGGTCGTAGGTTCGATCCCAGACAGGTGCATTGCCTTGTATAAATTATTTAATCACCACTGCTCTCAAAACAGTGAAGGAAAACATCGTGAGGAAACCGGCATGTCCTAAAACCAAAAATTCTAAGACATGTGACGTCTACCAACCCGCACTGGGCCCGCGTGGTGGATTACAGCCCACTCCCTCTCACCGAGAGGCCTGTGTCTCAGCAGTAGGAACAGTATAGGCTGATTATCCTGTTGATAGTGGTTTGCATGAATGACAAAATAAAAACTCCTAAAAACAAAATCGATCAAACCACGGACTCCTTCATCCCTCTTTGTCATCAAAACATTACATATTACTTGCTCCTTTTCTTCCATTAAAATAGATTATTCTTCAATAGCAGTTAATACCGAGATTGGTCGTATCAATGATCAAATGTGTCGGTCGTCTTATTCTGTAAGTGGTGAGCGCGAGCCATGTCAAAATTACACGTTGCTCCGCGTAATTGTGATTGGATTTTGTCTCTTTTTTACCATTTTTTAGGGTTCTGCTCGTGTAAGGGGTATAGGGAAGACAGTTTCGATGAATATACTTACATGGCTAAGATATTATGTAAATGATATAGATGCAACAACCGATGATGTGAAAAATTTGGGAAAGATATATCATAAAATCTTAAATAAACATAGAATCAAGGCTGTTCAAAATGAAGTGGCTGCAAGAACACTGTAATGACTTTATGTTGACACCAACTTAAATGTATAATATGTATGTGTACTACTTAAAAAATGTAAAAATAAAATGGATAAATAAGTATGGATAGAGGGATAATATTAAACAGTTGTACAGAGAATAATTAGTTATAATAATAAATTCTCAGTCAAAAATAAACGAAGACAGATCAACTAAACAAACAGTTTCCAACAGGAAATTCTGCAGAACCATCCACGTTCCGACCGATACAATCCTGCCAACCAATGTTTACCTGACTTTTTTCACATCTAAACCCTTTGTTTCGTTCGTGAGAACACTCGATCGGAAATTACCATTTTTAGATATTGGATTATCGACATCCACACTGGATTTGAGGTTATTTTAAAAACTCGATCGGCAGAATCGATTCGGTATCGAATAACACGGTTTGGGCGGTGTCGTGCGATGTACCGATCAGCATTATTTAGTTGAGTTTTGAATAATTTTGCAAACTCACCGGCTGTTGACTGATGCCGCGTTCGAGACGCCATCTACTGATGGTTTTCTGAAACAAATACAAAATCAAATTAGTTAGATAAACAAATATAAATAGAGGTTATATTAGAGTCAACATAAGATTGCATTCCGAAGAAAAAATAACATAAAATCTTAAGTTGATAGACAGCTATATAGAATACTCTGTATTATGTACACCATAAAAATTTCAGTTATAAATAGGTATAGAAATTTTACATAGATAGGGTAACACAATGGGCGGTCTTATTGCTAAAAGCGATTAGGCCGCCCATCATATTATTATTATTAATTACGTCTTTTGATATTTCTCGGGACCCTGATGTCCCGGACCTTTGGAAGGCGTCCGAGGGGCCGAAGCCAACTCGCAGAGGCCCGATAGACGTTTTTATTGAAATGAGCCAGCGAAAAAAAAATCAGCTGCTCCCTTCATTTATGTTCGCATAGCTCAACTCGTCAAAATGTATGGAACAGCAGATTTTTTTCTGCGATTTCACGTTTTCTCCCATAGTAAAAGTTGTTCATAATAATGAGTACAATGACCCCTTAAGATATTTCGTGTATGAATAGACAGACCTTATATATAAATATAAACGAATACATAAAATTAAGTCCTCAATTATTTTCATATTGTTTTCATTACAGCATGAGTAAAACACTGAACTGCCCCAAACCACTTGGTTCAAACTGGCTTCGATTTAATGAAAACATCTGCTTTGCGACTGCATCAATATTACGACCTATCAATCCGCCTTCTTCCTTGATGATTATGGCAATTTCACCTTTATTGGCCACTGAAGTAATCGACGTAAATGCTGCATCAGCTGTCAAACTTACTAATAATAAAAATATAAGAATACTTATTATTAAAAAACCTGATCGTGATGTTGACAATCAGAAATGCCCGTATTTGAGTTAACAAAAGAAAGATCGGTAGAGAAATGAAACTCAAACTCACAGCATTTATTCCAATTAAACCAATTACTTACAGACATTTTTAAATTGTCTAGGAGTCAGTCAGTCAGAAAAATGAAGCTAACTGTCCATTCCGAAGAGTAATAGGTTCCTATGGAGAAGAACGGGCAAAATTTTGTTACAAAATATTGGTTACAATATTGGTTGAAATTATACAAAATTGCAAATTGCCCGAAAGTCTGACAACCAGTCTTACCAAGGGGTATCGTATTACCCAGTAACTGGGTTGTGGGGGTCAGATAGGCAGACGCTCCATGTAAAATACTGCTATTCAGCTGCATCCAGTTAGACAGGAACACGACCCTAACATAGTAGGGAAAAGGCTAGGCAGATGATGATGATGATGATGATTGGTTGAAATTATACATATGAGAACGATGTAGAAAGACGTGCATTTTAAACGTTTGTAGTAAAATGATTAAAAAAACAAAAAAAGGCGTAGCGGCTAAGAGATGACCAGTCCCTGACCAGTCTACTGACGGCGCTCGTTCACGAAGAACATCACCCACTTATGAATTTTTTTCTAAAGCATCTAAATAAGACGCAAAAACTTATACAGGTGCTTTATAATTATATTTGATGGTATACTTACATCCAGTAAGGATCTGTGAGGCTGGAAGATGCTCCATAGTGAGGAGCCAGGTGGTAAGGACTGACGTAATTAACCATTGGAACTGCATACATTTTACTTTTTATCACTTTTAGCCGATCTGCGAGTAGTCCTTATTATAGTCTCTTTATACGACTGTGTTGTAACTTTTTGACAAGACTATACAGGATTATTGGTAAAACATTAACAACCTCTTAAGAGGTCATTGTATTCATCATTATGAGCAACTTTTACTATGGGACCCAACCAGATATCGCGAATAAAAAATCAGCTGTTCCCTACATTTAGACAAGTTATACGAACATAAATGTAGATAACAGCTGATTTTATTTTTGCGATTTCAGGTTTGGTCCCATAGTAAAAGTTGTTCATAATGATGAGTACAATGACCTCTTAAGAGCTTGTTAATGTTTTACCAATAACCCTTTAAAGGAGCCTACATAAAACAACCCTATTGCTTTGGTGTATTGTATGTACAGACGCCAGCACATCAAATTACCCGAAACTGTCAAATTTTCCCAATCAACTTTGAACCTTATGCTTTAGCGATAAAGTTGAAAATCTATTAAAGAAATTTGACAGATTGTAGTAGCTTGATGTGCTGGCGTCTGTACTTGTTTTGATAAAATTTAAAGTGACATACGGTGCAATAATTTGGATATATATTAGATATATATTTTGAATATTTAGATTGGAGGAGTAATATTTTAGTTATTAGCTACAATCAGTTTGAAGATTTTATAGTTCAGTTGATTTTAAAGCTTCTCATTAAGAAACATCCTATCTTGAAAATGGAAATGTCTGCTATCCAGGAATCGAATAATGAACCGTAAATGCAAAAATATCTATATTCCAATGAACTTGAGGCACTTTTAGCAGCAATGTAAAAAGTAGAAATCAAGTAGGTTCATCCATAACCGACTGTTACGTACGATTACAAAACTGCTTATGTAAATAGGCATAATAGTCAACAAAGTTTAACGAAACGGACTCCGCTTTGACAACAAAAACCTTCACATTCCACAGCTTTTGAAAAAGCCGCGACCGTCACTAAATACACTCTAGTTGACAGAAAGCCGACGAGTCCCGAACTTAACCGAATCGAATTTGACAATAGTTCCACTTAGCGGCCCACAGATGTCGTTAGCGCCCGCTGCGCCCGCGCTGCGCAACATGCAGAGATTAGAAATTACCTATTCGTTTCAGTTATGTTTAAAAAAGCGGTCTTGTTTTGTTGTTTTGCAATATTTTGTTAAAAAATAATTTACCTTTAAAGTTTTTTTTTCATCGTTCTTACGCGCTTTCTTTTTTCTATTGATACCGGTTTTCCACAGATAAATGACAATTTTTTCTCCTTTCGAAAGCTTTTTCTCCGAAGGTTTTTTCTGATTTCGTCTCATAACCAGACATTGTCATAATTAGGCAAGTAGGTTAGGACACTTTTGTTCCGGGTGTCTATCAATTTCAAAAGCGAGTGTTTATTTATTTAGAACACCAAACCATACACTGTATGGCTTTTTTTGGATGGGAAATCGTCAAATGACTCCTCCCGCTCTGGGTGGAGCGGAAGGGAGTGTCAGACTCTTACTGACTAAAACCCACCCGTGTTCCTTCCTTAGTCCTTTATGTTCCGGGCCAGCGGTAACCCTTTCGGACAATCCCGCTGACCCGGCAGGTTTTTATTTTATTTGGACATGACAAACAATTATGTCGTTATGTACCTATATGACAACACCATATTTAATAACAATACCAGTACCTAAAAAAAAAAAAAAAAAAAAAAAAAAAAAAAAAAAAAAAAAAGTACCTAGCACATCACCAATTGCTCCGTAACATTGAGTACAAACTACTTAACGCAAGTACCACAGTGATAGCAAGACCAAGGGGGGTAAGCACGGTGATTGGTGAAAAAACTTGGGCTCTCACAAATAGGAAACGAATAAGAACGAATGTTTTTTTCTGTTGCCTATTTAACTTGATTATTTACGCAGCCACTTTGATGTTTGACTGTACCTAGTTGATTTGAAGATTAAGAGTTTTGATACTTGATACTCAAGCAAGAATCTATGTGAACGTAAAACTAAGTAAGTTTAATAAAAAAATTGGAATTTATCCCCGGAATATATCTATTTAAAAACCATAGCAATATTTGCTCCGTATTAAAAAAAATATATAAAAAAGAAAGAAAGAAATGAATAAATACAGAGAAAGTGGAACAAAAATAGGATAGTTATCAAAGCAAAAATTGTGGCTTGAAATAAAATTGTTTTATCATGAAAATCTAGATTTGAATATTGTTTGTATCCTCTCACTCACAAACTAATCGAAATTCCCCGAAAATCAGACGCTTCGGAATAAAATTAATTCACCTAGTATCAAAACCTCTCGCTCCACAAACAAATTGATCAATCAGAAATCGATGCCGGTAATCGGATCGATTTACTTTTACACGATTCGATTCCTACTCGGTTCGCGATTGTTTCCGAATCGCGGCGAGCTCAAACGAACGCGAGCTACCTACTTTCGTCATGGAAACCGTTGGCCGGAATTAAAAACTTTTTTGTAGAACCTATTTAAAATAGTTCCTTTTTTGAAGTGGCGAATTAGAATAGAAAAATGTGTTGAGTTGTAAATTGGTGAGCATTATCATCAACATGATACTTTGCTTTATCATGGTGAATCGGTAAAGGCTTGCTTAAAGAGAACAACATGATCATCAAAGGTAACTTCTCTTCTTAGTCTGTGATCATCAACAGATATAAAAAAGTTTTCAGGTTTTGTGTCACACTTTACATTACAGGCAAAAGTTACCTAATCCATAAAGCATTTTTTTTGCCCCTAGGTTGCCTAACATAGGTACCTAAATACTTTTCTTTCATTGTCCAAGAAAAATATGATAAAAACTTTAAGTGTCTTTAGAACTATGAAGAGTTAATATATTTTTAAAAGGCCACTTTGGAGAATCATAAAAGGATAACTTTATGAATTATAAAATGGCGAAGACAGTCCGTGTTTTTCTTTTTTTCGCTGCACTATGTATAGGTATAGTCAAAGAGGTTTGGATTGGATTTGGATCGGATTGATTGGTATTTTAGCACAGATAAAAAAGTGGCCTTTTTACGCCCCTAGGTTTGTACACTCCTGGTCCTCTAACACAAGATAGATATTTGAGATAATTCATTATTAATCATTAATACATCTTAACGTACTTATTTCCATTTATCCAGTCAGGTCAAAAAAAAAAAAACAACACACGCCAACTTAGAATAACTTTGGAACCTTGCAGTAATCCAATTAGAAATCTTACAATGTTCAATTAGGAGAAATCAGAGCCTTTTTCTCGAGCCCAATTAAGTTTATCCACATTACATACGTAAACAGAAATCCCGAAAAATTATTTACGCATTCAACACGTCAATACAAATGTCTTCATTAACTCAATGTCGAACAGAACTCCAAATAAAAACAATGAGAACTCCCACATCGCGAGTTTCCGAGAAAACTCCCCGAAAACGTCAAATTCCACAACTAATCGAATAAGGAGTCGACAATCGAAACGTTGCGAATAAACAATCGATCACCGTGCGTCACTTTACATTTATAATACGTTAAAAACGAACCTTTCCAAATATTCGGTATATTTTAAAGTAAAAGTTTAATCGATAAAAAATCTTGGAAATTGACTAAACGTACGCACTACTTTAAATCGATTAATGTTCGCAAAAAAGTTTATAAAAACATTTACGACCGCGAATGCCAGAAACTTTCATGTGATTTCGAATTTGGAACGCATAGGCTTGCGCTCTCCGCGGCGCTCCACGTGCTAGTGAGGTGACATGCACGCACCCCGGAAAATTCGCGAGTCCCCCTTGCGAGTTTATACGCATCGAAGTGTGCGGAGGCCCTCCCTAATCGAATAACAATCGTAATTGGGGGCGCTATTAATGAATCATTAATTCGCGTTGAGGAATGTTGCGATGACTTTTGACTTGCGGTTTGTGAAGTTTGTTGTCTAATTTTGATGGGATTAATTGTTTGGAAGGCAGATTGATTTGGTTAAATGTGAAATGACAACTGTGTTAATGCTTTGGCTTTAAAAACTGATTTAACTTTGTATTGGCATGATCTCTTTAAAAAGAAAAGTAAAGAAAAAAAATCCTCGCTTCGTATTACTTATACTACATAGTGCTGATAACTTTAAACTCAGATCACGAACACACGATCACATTTAATAAATTCAAAAATAACCCGAAATAAAACGACGAACTACATCAAACTTGATAGCACAAATACAAACAAAATCTTTCACTAGAATGACAGTCACGGAGCCACTAACTTGCATTTACTGACTAAACAAAGGACAAAACTGACAAAAATTCCCCTCACAACCAGGGAATAATTTTCCAATATGGCAATAATATGACACAACAGTGGCAACACCGCGTGAATAATAAATATGGCGGGGACACGCGCAGCGCGTACGCTCAATTATTTACACGCAAATTATGGAAGTAACGTGCGTGTAGTATTGTTTTTTGGACGAAAATGTAGGATATCTTGGAGAAATCGGAGAATGTAGGGCAAAGTCTTAACTCCTCAAATAACGTATCCTATTATTCCCATCAGTATAGCCAATTGCGCGTATTGGTTTGGAAGATGGTAAAAAACATAACAACATAATTTTATTATTTATAGCCATTTATTACTTGGCCAGGTGGACCGATGACCTTGTGAAGGCCGCAGGAACCCGTTGGATGCGGGAAGCACAGGACCGGTCGAAGTGGAGGTGCTTGGGGGAGGCCTATGTCCAGCAGTGGACGTCTTTCGGCTGAAATGATGATTACTTGGCCAACAAAACTGGTAAGTATAGTTTTCATATTTCCATGTGGGACGGTAGAAACTACGAACGTCTATTGCTACGATCGTGATCCTTACATACTCCTTTTCTCTGTTAAAAATAAATACCTATTTATTTCTTCGAGTTTAATTCTTAAAAAATAACTATTTACACTAGATACTAAATATTTATTTTTATTATATTTATATTTTTTTTTCCAAAATAGACCAAAGAAACAGAACCTACCAAAAAAAAAATAGAAAGTATAAAATTAATAATCTTATATTTTTAATTTTTATTTTTCGTCGGTTACCAATGATAATTTTTATTTTTTTAATGTTATTGGATATAAAGTCAACCACACAAACAACAAACCACAGGTCAAACGCAAGGAGGTACTTCCAGACGGATGTCTGGAATCTTCGTTCAGAATAAATTTATGGGTGATAAAGGCTATTTTGAACAAAACATAAAAACTAGTTGCCCTGCATAACAAGGCAAATAAGACGTAGGTACCTACTTTTAATAACGAGCAACTTTAAAAAAAAAAAAAACAAATCTAACAACAACAAAGTACTATCTCCTACAGAAATGTTTGCAGATATTTTCAGAAATTTATTTCAGAATCGGTGAACATGAAACGCGTTCGACTCGCGCTCACTGAACTGTATTTTTTAATCAAATATATTTTTTGCTATCTAATTATAACATTTATTTAGATAACAATTAATTAAATTAATGTAAGTTTCCAAAAAAATACCAAATTGCGTTTTATCGCAATTCAATCGCAATTCGCGATTTTATATGAGATGGAAGTTTCGATGAAAATCATCCCGCGAATCAAAGTAACCCTAGGTTTACTGTAATCGCTAAGTATCCTTACTCGTACATGGTATAAAACAAAGTCGCCAAAATTTCAGTAGGTACGCCGCATAACTTCCGAATGACTGCACCAAATTGCTTAATTATTTTTTCGTTGTTTTCGGTATTACCAGGAAGGTTTGTATGAAATGACTTACCAACTGAATGTCGACAAACCGTAGTACGACAAGATTTTATTCCGACAATATGGAACTCCGACACGTCTTCATTTCGACAATACTTTAGTTCGAAATTACTGAAGTCCGACACTACTGAACTTCGACAAAGCGTTTCTTCGACATGACTTAACTAGGAAACGATGCGACTTCGACGACATGCTTGTTCGACAGCAATGGTAGACCGACAAGAGTCAATTTCGACGTACTCTACTCCGACATGCTGTACTTCGACAATAGCTTACTTCGACGTGTTATATCTGAGACACGATTCTACTTCGAAATTATTCTGCGACATTAGGGAACAACTAAATGAAATAAAATTTCAAATTCTAAAAAAAAATTACACCCGTGTGAAATTGGGGGCGGCCCGCTATTTTCAAAATAATATACTACTGTAAAAACTGAAAACACAGTACCTATTTCTTGAGGTTCATTACAACGAGCATGTATGTTTTAGCATCTATTCATAGCTTTATTCTGAATTTACATTTGTTTTCGCAGTTATGTCTGAAAGTATAGCTGAAGGCCAATTCCCGTAATTTAAATCGTTGAAAATCTAGTCGCCGCAATCTTCTCTCAGCGACAATCAGTGTCAAAAATATAGGGAAACTAGCTTCCGCCCGCGGCTTCGCCCGCGAGGTATGTCGATAAAAACTATCCTATGTCCTTCCCAAGGATGCAATCTACCTCTCTGCCAAATTTTATTAAAATCCGTTCAGTTGTTTAGGCATGAAAAGGTAACATACAAACAGACAGAGTTACTTTCGACTTTATAATATTAAGTTTGGGTTAGAGATATTTTTGGCAGATTGAGAATAAGATCAGCTGATAGTTCCTAAAATTATGAGAATTGCCCCTCTGAATCATTAGAACCTTAAAAAAATATAATTATCCCAACATTGTACCCCACAGTACTGTGAACGGCTAATCACCTTATTACCCAGGTAATATGCAAATTGATATGGTTCTTGCCAATGAGATGATGATTTTTTACCATTAAGTAATATATTTATCAGAGCAAACATCTCCGCGCCGAAGGCATCGAGTGATTGGTATCGTTGTGCCAATGATGTACGAAGATGTGGTGTTGTCTTGTGTTTAAAATATTATAAAGCTTTTAGCTTAGGTTTCATCAGAGAGTTTCAAAGAAACAGAACGACTGACAGCGAGGATTGAAGTTTACCTAAGTAGATGGTAATATTTGAATATCCTATTAAAGTTGCTCGTAAATAACATAAGAAATATTATTTATCTAAGTTTGGACGTGCAGAATAATATCTTTACGTTAGAAATTATATAAAAAGTAATTAAAAAAACGACTTCAAAAAGAAATTATCTGACTCAAAATTATGAAATAATATTTTTATTCTATAGATATACGAAATTAACCATCAAAAACGAAATCAAAATTAGGTGCATACCTAATTAAGCCCCTAAATTTTTTTTTTGAGATTGATAGCCTCTTTTTTTTTGAAGTCGGTTAAAAAGCGCACATTTTAAGATAAGATTTTTTTATTTGTTTATACATGGTATACATACAAGAGCATGCAATATGATAATAAATTACATTATAAGTAGGTAGTCCAATCATGTTTATGCTTCTAATATATTTTCTTTTATAATAGGCTAAAAATACCTAGTTAGGTATAACAGGGTAAATTAGTATGAAAAGAGAAATTACGTAATCCTAAACCTAAAAACCACCGCATGCATCTCTACCTCCCACATCACTGGCGCCCCATAATGCAATGCGTGCGTTCAGCGATCCTAGATAGCGAAAGGATAGTCGGTTCGATTACTGGAACCGTACTGTGGTACTTTTTGTGCCAAGATTTAATATTGATGCCTTTTATTACTCGCTGTAACTTTGCTCATCAATTAGACGATAATGTAAAGTTTTTATAAGACATTTCTAGAACATTCTAGATCTTGATGATTTTATGGTCTTATTAGTTTTTGTTTATTAGCCGTAACATTAGAACTAATTGTAAACTCGATTGTGTGGCCTTAGATCAATCTAATTAATGTTATATGGCTGCGTATTATATAAATAAATAATGTAGCGAAGGCAAAGAGAACAGGGTCACTCAATGATGTTAACGTTATATCAAATTTTAACCGACTTTAAATAAGGAGGCGGTTTTCAATTCGGATGTTTATATTTTTGAAGTGAAAACTTCTTAGGCGTGGGGCATTTTTTGAGATGGGAAAAAACCATTGAACTCGCGCCACTGTTTAAGCGACATCGCGCGTGTTTTGTTTATAAGACGATCAAAAAAATACCCGCTTCGGATGTGTTCGGCTGTCCTCGGGATGTACTCGGTCTTAATGTATATCCGATATGTCAGTGAGTGATGGCAAAGTATTCTGTTTGTGTTTTGTTTTCACTTCTGTCGGCACTCCCGGAGTGCCACTGTTTTTTTTTAATAATAAAATTGATTAAGTAAACGTTTCTGACACAGCATGAGGTCCTGGGTTCCATTCCCAGGTCGGACAAAGTGTTATTGCATTTTTTCCGTCAGTGATTTTTCAGTAGCAGTCCGGTGCCCGGATTTATGCCCGGTTGATGGCAACAGGCTCGCCGTCTATTACATGGGACTTAAACATCAGCAACTGCCTAGCCTTTTCCCAACTATGTTGGGGTCGGCTTCCAGTCGAACCGGATGCAGCTGAATACTAGTATTTTACAAGGAGCGACTGCCTCTGATCTATCTGACCTCCACAACCCAGTTACTGGGTAATACGTTACCCCTTGGTAAGACTGGTTGTCAGACTTTCGGGCTTCTGACATCCGGGATGACAGCCGGGACCAATCTTATGTATGTAGCGGTTTACTTAATTTTCATAGGAAACAAAAAACTTAAAAAAATTGCTAAAACTGAAACTCATTCATGCAATTTTTACATCGTCCCTCCCAAAAAAAAATGATATTTAAAAAAAGAATACAAATCCAAAATCCGCCAATCACTTTGTGCGAATTCCGTAATATTCAGAAAAGTCAGGGGTAATGCAATCGTAATATCTGCGGGCCGCTTTACTAGCGCCGTGGGATCTCGTAAAGTGAGGGAACTAATGAGGATTTACGGGGACGCCGAGACGTATTCCAGCCAGGGTGGCGCAACTGCGTGGTTTTATAAGTCTGGTAAGGAGATTTGGCAAAACTTTTCGGTACAAAAGTGGCTAAGAGAAATTCACGTAAGTACCTACTTTAAAATAAGTAGATAGTTATTTTTGTTATATTCAGATCTTTTCACCTAAATAGTGCCTTAAAATAACCTGCAGTTATAGTAAGCTGTACGTCAGCGTAAACTGGCCTCGAATTCTGTAGAAACTCCGTACGTTGCTAGGTCACCCCAAAATCAAAGTGTTACCACCACAGATAACGCAAGAGCAACTACTTCGCGTGTCAAAAATTGCACCAGCTTACGTACAAAAATTGTAAGCCGCCACTTTCGCGCTCAGTGCTCTGTACTGCTGGCTGGGTGGGCGTGAGCGCTGGCGCTAGGCCCCGGGGGCGAGACGGGTGCCGCACGCGGCGTCATCTTTGAATCGATTTGATTTTCCTATCACTAAATAGTGCTTGTGACGTCATAGCTGGTATTCAAAAAATGGCACGCTCGTTTTTCATACAGACCGTGATACTTGCGTTATCTATGTCTATATATATCTGTGATTACCACCGACGACGCGCAGTCGACTGTCAGTCTCTTGTAATTCTTGCTCACCATCAACTCTTTTAATTTCATCATCACCATCATCATAAACTCACGCCTTCATCCCATGGGGGTAAGCAGAAACTACAGAACCCACTCCTATCCTGAAATACTCCTTTTTTTAATTTCAACGATTTATATTAATTTTTCTAACCGATGCAGCCAATTATAACAAAAGTTTCAGAAATGTAAGTCTTATTAGTATGTCATTACTTCTCAGAATTTGATCCTTATTAGGGACACTATCGAGTGGTGTTTTTTATCAAAATCAACGGGTTCGATTCCTGGCTAGAAATATAGATTTTTCAAAAATCCAATGATGCGGTTATAGTTTTCATCATAATCGAGCCCGCGACTCCTTTGAGCACTTTTCAATATTTCTCATAGTTTCGGATTTGGCCATCCACGCGCCCTTGAAAAATTCACCTGTATACTTATACTATATCATCTTTAAGATTTTGATTTATATTATTTCTCTTTCTTTCTTTTCGTAAATTTCACAAAACTCAACCGAAGTCTACCAACCCCTGTCACATGAGTACAAAAGGTAAGTACTTCTCGTTGATGCGACTGACATGTGACCCTCACACATTTTATATTTTACCTTCTGCCTTTTATTGTGCAAGGGTGACTAATTTCCTTTGTTTTGCACAACAAAGCAACAGAGAAACAGTCGTTTTCAAGGAAAAGTTATTTATGGAAAATTGAAAGGAATCCTTAACAAAATAAAACATAACATCATAAGTTCACACCTGTAATTCACGAGTGTTTAGGCAGAGGTTTACCCATAGTACCCCCACATTTCGCCAGTTAAGTTTAAGAGTAAACTAGTCGCGAGCTCGAACTCACTGGTGGTCATAGCCAAAAAGAACGCTGTCTCACCTGACTTCGTGTCTGACAGAGCTAGTATAGTAGTGAGCAGTTAGATGCTAGTCTACACGCACAACGTCTAGTTCTCACGCACAGAAACACCGTTCCGAACTAATAAGCGCGTAAAAAAATCGAAAAATGCTTTGGAAAAACGAGTTTTATGAAAAAACAACTGCATAAATCAATTAAGGGCTGATTTCTCCATCGCCAGATAACTTTTATTGGAGCAATAAAATTGACGTTTGACAGTTTTTGTATGAAAGTACTGTCAAAATTTCAAAATTATTCGTCGAATAAAGTTATCAGATGATTGAAAAATCAGCCAATCATAAATAAGTTTATTGAACTCTTCGATAACTGAGCTTTGTCGGTACGGACTTGGATTTGAAGATTTAACAGTTCTTTTAATACTTATTTACACCCAAAGTTACGTTAAAAATAGCAAGAAAAACGAATCCTTGTTGGCTCATAACTTTTAATGGTTTTTTATTTTACTGTTCTGTTTCCGTACAGACACAACTAATAATAAATCAAAACGATATCATGTTTAACTTTGGGTGCACAATGTCAAAAAGTGGAGTACTACTCTCCCGAAATTTGTATGGAAAAAATATCGACTAGTGGCACCTTAAGGAGACTTCATGACCTAAAGCGCGGTCACTGTCGGACTGCATAGAAACAAAAGAGAGGGGCGATGACACAATGCTGGTAATTTATTGCAAAATATGAAGCAATTATTTATTTACAAAAAATATTTTGCTTGGACAAAAAAAATAAAACACTAGTGCTTTAGTATGTTGCTTGTAGAATAATTTGACAAAAATCAGAATGATCGTATTAGCATGGTTTTTATTGTAAAAAGAAAGTTTTTAGAGGTATCTTCATGATTTTTTTCTATCGTATCCAATTATTTGTATTATGTTTTCAACACACTATCTACCTAGCATATATCCTGAAGAATCACACTACTTAATATTATGAAGGCGAAAGTTTGTGAGTGTGTGATGGTATGTGTGTGTGTTTAAATGATTGTCTGGCCTAATTTTGATAAAATTTGGAATGGAGGTAGCTGATACCCTTGATTAACATATAGGCTATGCACGGGATCAAAAACCGCGGTACGCAGCTAGTATCATATATATTTTTTGATTTTGTTTATTGTAGTCGATCATAGTGAAACTTTTATTGCTTCTAAAACTTGCGTTTTTTGCGTTTAGGTCCAGTAATCCCCTTAAGTCCTATATAATAGGGGGGCGAGCCTATTGCCATAAACTGGGCAGAAATCCAACCTCCGAGCTGCTACTGACAAATTCCTGATGGAAAAACCTAAGTGTTATACTTTTTCCGACCTTTTTTTTAGCAGTAGCACTTGCGATCTGGGCCTGAAGGGTGCTATTACAATAGCGCCAGAATAGTCTATCATTGATTTCATAATTGTTGATTTTGACAAGTTTGGTAATTTAATAATATACCTAATGGCGTCATTATGGCTTCCCAATGGTCAACCACTGACACTCCATTGAAAGAAATGGCATAGAATGATAATCTCGTTCACAATAACAAATGAATCACATTCGCAAGAAGCTGGCAGTATCATCACAACGGTAATATTTTTTCAATGTTTGTCTTGTTTCGTTTGTAGTAAGTAGGTATATTTATGTATTTATGTGCATGTGTATGTTATATTTATGTATTTTTGTGCTTATATTAATATGTAATTAGGTATATATTATATTCATAGTTTTAATAGGTTAATGCGTATTATGTATTTATATTTAAAATATTTATTACTCAATTTTCATGATTGCACCTAGGTACCACTGTTTGTCTCTGCATCACCCAAAGGTTGACTGGTAGAAAATGCCTATGGCATTAAGTCCGCCTCTGTACATTTATGTGCTTGAAGTATTAAATAAATAAATAAATGACTAATTTAGGCGTTAATCTGCTAAAAGTTTGACAGTTCCTTTTATCAGTGACCTACCATTAGAACGTCATTGTGCAGTCATTGCTTTTAATTCGTTACGAGCATAGTATATGTTCTGTGCCATTGACCGACCAATGATCGACCATTATGAATTTAGCAGATTACGAACTTTTAGCAAAATGACAATGGGATCGTGTTGGAATGACAAATTTATAAAAATAGCAGACTTGGGCCCCTGCTAGAAAAAAAAAACTAAATAAAAAAAAAACTGCAATTAATTTAAATTTGCAGATGTTTTGGGAGATTTTAACCAATCAACTTAGCCTTATTCGTCTTCTGTCGGACTCCCTAATAAAGGCTGCCCACCTGCTCTCTGATTAAAATAAAGCTTGTAAAGACTTCGTTAACGAAGAAAATCGGGATGACGCCAATTATTTTGTTTTGACATCAATAAAATTACGATGCACATGTAAAGAAGAGATATATACGTCACCTGCAGGTTTGATAAGGAGGTACAGTCAACTGAACATCAGTGGTAGCAATTTGATCTTGAGCTGGCCCAGCGTAGTACTTATTTACGGAATTTCTATAAAATAAGAGGATCTTCTCTTTTTCAATCTAACTGTATTTAGGAACAGTGAAAAAATATTACAAATCTACATAAATGTTAGCAGCTGAATAAATGAATATGATAACAGTGTTTATAATACCTAATTTTTGGGTGACCCATAGATATAATTATGTCATTTCTTTTGGGTGACCACTGAAAATCAGCGTTGTGCTGTGTGTCACCCATAGCACGGTATTGAGCTGAGTGGAACCCTTCTTGTCGTAGTCACGACGTGCAGCTGCCGACTATTTCTGTTTTATGCTCGTGATTATAGATCTATTTTTTTATTTTATTCGAGTTAACAAATTTTTTTTCTTGCCCATGTTTCTGTGACAAAACTTAAATCTATATACAGGGTTATTCTAATTAACAACCTCTTAAGAGGTCATTGTACTCATCATTATGAACAACTTTTACTATGGGACCAAACCTGAAAACGCGAAAAAAAATACTGTTCTGCTGTTCCTACATTTTGACGAGTTATACGAACATAAATGCAGGGAATAGCTGATTTTTTTTCGCGATTTCAGGTTTGGTGCCATAGTAAAAGTTGTTCATAATGATGAGTACAATGACCCCTTAAGAGGTTATCCATTAATTACCGGACAGCCCTATATATAAAACATCAAAATAATTCATTAAAATGAACCAGCCGGTCGATTCTGTTAAAATCTCTCCGTGAAAACATAGGAGATGTGAGTTTGTTTTTGCTAGGAGTTGAAACTATTGACAGCTCACTCCACGCTCACTACACCTAAGTTTTCACGGTGAGATGGTTACAGAATCGCACTGCAGGCTTATAATTGTTTCGTAGTAACACAAGAAATCATTACGGCCGGTAAGATAAAGGAATATGAAAATTTTACCTCTTACTAAGGAGGTAACCCGTGGCTAAATAATAACAGCCGCACAGGTCGATCGATCAGGTTAAGCTACGCTTGCCGCGGTTGGTCTGTGGATGGGTGACCATCTTTACATACCGAGACCCCTCCGTGCCTCGGAAAGCACGTTAAGCCGTTGGTCCCGGCTGTCATTTGTGGATCTTTGACAGTCGTTACGGGTAGTCAGAAGCCCGAAAGTCTGACAACCAGTCTTACCAAGGGGTATCGTATTACCCAGTATCTGGGTTGTGGAGGTCAGATAGGCAGTCGCTCCATGTAAAATACTGGTATTCAGCTGCATCCGGTTAGACTGGAAGCCGACCCCAACATAGTTGGGAAAAGACTAGGCAGATGATGACTAAGGAGGTAACCCACAGGAAGTGACTTTGTATTAGCGTGAATCGCGACCAACCATGCTTGCGCACAAAAATATATTTCAATAAAAAAACATGACAATAAGGACCAAATAAAATGTTAAATCGTGCAGTATATTCCGCCCTGCGGTTTCGTTCACCATTTAGCGTAATTTTATAACAGATATGGTGCACATTTACATGGGGTATACCCCATAATGGTGCTTAAGAGATTTAAGACGACGTTATGAAGGATTTTTGGGCAAAATTTTGAAATTTTATGGTACTTTGTGGTGGCGGTAAGGTGCATTTGTAAGGTGAAAGATTAAGTTAAAGTATCTTTAGGATTTTGTGGGATAGGTAAGTTAAGTTTAATTGAGTGAAGTATATCTAATGTCTGTAATTGTGCTCTCTGTTGTACAGATAAAGTAAACTAAGCACAAATATTCTTCAACAAACCGTTTGCCCGATGAGATTTCCTGTCTGCAAAAATGACGAACTTTCATAAGAAAGAAAGAAAAATAGAAAGAAAGAAAAATACATTTATTTGGCACAGACTAAAGTTTAATAAAACACCATACAAAGTTTCACCTTCGATTAAAGCCCTTTAGGGAGCGAATTTTTAAAAAATCTTATTATACAGCGAAAGTAAGCACTCTTTGCTTTCGCTGTATAAGGAACTTGATATTTCATATCACTAGACCCAGCTGTTTAGGCCGTTGTCTGTCAGTGAAAGAATTAATTAAAGATCTTTGATAAGTATGAAGATATTTTCACGTGAACTCGTTGACTCATGAACAAACTGTCCTTTTATTAAAGGAAGTTAACCTTTGTGATTAGGTATTGTTTCTCTTTTGATTTCTCATTCTAAACATTTTATAATGATGTTTAAAATAATATAATATTAATCATTTCATTAAAATTTCCTAAGCCAACTCGCAGAGGCCTGCGAGTTGGCTTCACCCCTCGTACGCCTTCCAAAGGACCGGGACCCCCTGGTCCTAAGATATACAGGGTTATTGGTACAACATTAACAACCTCATAAGAGGTCATTATGGTATATGATGATGATGAGGATGAGGTACTCATCATTATGAACAACTTTTACTATGAGACCAAACTTAAAATCGCGTAAAAAAAAATCTGCTGTTCCCTGCATTTTGACGAGTTACACGAACATAAATAGTGAACAGCTTTTTTTTTAAACATAAAAATAAGAGTTTATTCTTCAAAAAAGTACAAAAGCATTACAAGAAACATTTTCTTTTTAATGACAATAATACGGCCTAAATACGGCCTTCCGGACTGGTCTCCACCCACGGAAAGAGACAGAATCGCTTTAAGAGAAAAAATTGAACTCCTTAAACCTACCTCTATTATACTTACTAAGTAACTAAAATAAAAACAAAAAATGTCATAAATAAAATTACCATACTTAACCTAACTTAAACTAATAAGTTAAGTGGCAAGTTACTTTGCCGTAACTCTTTTGGCGAAGTTAAATAACTTCGCGTCAACTTGTAGTTAAGTAACTCTTAATTGCGGTACGGTAGCTTTATTATAGCTGAATGTTCTGAGCATAATTTTAATGTAGTGTTAGTTAATTTTAAAACTTTATGATGTAAAAATATGGAGGAATTTTTTATCCTTATGTACGCTACTTTTAAATTGTACAGAATTATCGGATGCCCCCTCAAGTTAAAGGGGAAAATTTATAAGTCCGTGATAAGGCCTGTCGTACTTTATGGGTCTGAATGCTGGGCCGTGAAGAAGACGGATGAAAAAAGATTGCATGCAGCGGATATGAGAATGTTGAGATGAATATGTGGGGTGACGAGAATGGATAAAGTAAGAAATGAGTATATAAGAGGAAGTTTGAAAGAGGCGCCAGTGACAGAAAAGTTGAAAGGGAATCGTTTAGCTTGGTATGGGCCTGTGATGAGAAGGGACGAAACGCATGTGACTAAAAGAGTGATGAATATACATGTTGATGGTTGGAGAGGGAGAGGAAGGCCGAAGAAAAGATGGATGGATTGTGTGGGGAATGATATGAAAGAGAAGGGAGTGAATGATAGCGTGACGGTTGACAGGAGAGAATGGAAGAAGAAAACGTGTTGCGCCGACCCCAAGTAACATGGGATAAGGGCAGGAAGATGAACCTCGATCTTTCTTTACTTAATTTTATGCACCTGATAGAAATATTGTTGCTATTCCACCAATTCGCACTAAGCGTTATCAAATCTCTTTTATAATTCGCACAGCAAAATAGTGGAACTCTTTACCTGCGTCTGTGTTTCCGAGCGTTTACAACCCGAATCTCTTCAAAGTAAGAGTAAACAGGCTTCTTCTGGGTAAGCTCACTAATGTCGACTTTGTCTCTGTCACCTCTGACCTAGACCAGAGTCAAGAGCAAATCCATTTAAAATTTAAAAAAAAATTTTTTTTTAATATTTTCTCGCCTGCAATTATCCAGAAAATAGCGGAAACCAAAGCATCTTCTACAGAGTTATTTTAAATTAAATTGGCTAGTAAACTCCGCAGACGCGAAGGTAAACTGACATCATATAAGGATGTCAGTTTTTACCTATAAACCAGGAGAGCAGATATATCTGTAAAGCGGTCGTACGTCTAACGCAACCTTACCCTAATTGTAACTCAATAGTGATCCCTCTAATAATCTTACTGCACCATAACCATTCGGAAATAAGACCTCCCTATAATACAATATGGTAGGTTCCAGGCATTATTCATCCAGGCCCTTAACCTAGGCCATGTTGAAGCGTGGCCTAACGGGGTATATCAGTCACAATTTAAACAAAATACGCATTGGGACGATTTGATCCCGTCCGTACAGCTTCGTTACTCAACTTGTAGGGTCTGCAAATAAATCGGCGAAAAGGAATAATACCTAATAATTTGGAATCATACATAATCAGCCTATAATGTTCCCACTGCTGGGATACAGACCTCCTCTCGGTGAGAGGGAGTGGGCCGTAATCCACCACGCAGCCGGCCCACTGCGGGTTCTAGGACATGCCGGTTTCCTCACGATGTTTTCCTTCACCATTTTAAGAGCAGTGGTGATGAAATAATTTACACAAAGTAAAGGGCCTGTCTGGGTTCGAACCTACGACGTGCACCTCGTAATTCGCGGCCGTTACCACTTGGCCACCATTGCTTTCAATGGAAACTTTATTTTTAACTTTGATACCCAGAGATACCTTCTACAAGTAACTTACTTCTACAGAGATTGTTAGGAGAACAAAATTGAAATTATGTATATTTGGGTAAATTATTTATTTTCCCTTTCCGTGCCTCGGAAAGCACGTTAAGCCGTTGGTCCCGGCTGTCATTCGTGGATCTTTGACAGTCGTTGCGGGTAGTCAGAAGCCCGAAAGTCTGACAACCAGTCTTAACAAGGGGGTATCGTATTACCCAGTAACTGGGTTGTGGAGGTCAGATAGGCAGTCGCTCCATGTAAAGTACTGGTATTCAGCTTCATCCGGATAGATTGAAAGTCGACAACAACATAGTTGGGGAAAGGCTAGGCAGATGATGATGATATCTATTTTCCCTTTATTTCATTCTATACATTCCTTCAAATTCCTTTAAAACATCGTATATAGAGGTAATTTTGGTCCTTTGGATATGACTTTTGTATAGCTTGAATTTCAGAGGTTTTAAACGAGATGCAACCAATTGGGGTAAAATAATTCATAAAGACATGTTCGGACGTGTACCTACTAATCAGATGAGTGTCAGAATATTAGTCAGTTTAGAATGGAAAGCTAGTTCACCCTACCTATCCGGCTTCTGGCTAAGGAAACTGTTCAATAATAGGGCCTTAATTATTAACTGATAAAACTAAACCACCAGCTTCTTTTCACAAAGTAATTTGCGAACCTTATGCACCCAGATAGAAAGTAATAAGTCGGTAAAAATGTGCATACAATGGGTGCATTTGAAATGCAAAGTGCAGGCGCATTCAGGGGTCGAGCCTGCCCGTCACTCACTCGCCATTATGTATCGCACTTGCTTGTATAACTTGAGGTAGATTGTAGGTACCTATAGTACAGTTCTTATAGTGGAGAACCGTTAATTTTTTGCATATTAAAAACTTTTATTACAGCAACTAAATTATGTATCTCTGACAGTAAACTTCAAGAGGAATGAAATAAAATCCATATTCAAAGGTCATACCTTTGAATATGGATTTGACAGTTGAAAGGACCAATAAAATTGTAAATACTATAATAATTAACCGCTTGTGTGCCGTAATTACAGACATAATCAAAAAGCCATTGTGTCTCGCGTAGATCTACGTTCCGGCAGACTAAGTGTTAAAAATAATAGAGCGAGATTCAGTGGCTTAGAAAAGCCTAAAATTTGAACACAAACTCAAAGCATTTATTTAAATTACAGGCACTTTTCAATTTATTGTCAAAATTAAATAGTCGGTCAGTTAGTCAGAAAGTTGAAGCTAGTTGCCCATTCCCAAACGTAGACCTCTATCGAGAAGAAAGGGCAAGAAACTCCATGGACACTCTTTTAAATTATGATATTACAAAATCCTGGGTACATTATTCTTGTTGCTTCTATATGTGAGAACAATGTAAAACCGCAATCCAGAACCGGAAATCTGGATTATCACCATTATATTTTTTATATTTCAATGCTCCTAATTTTAAAAGCATTAGTAACGTCAGTGACAGAAAAGACTTCTCTGCTAGGCCAACTTAATCATTCCTGGAAATAAACGCACAATTTCCGACTTTGTCTTACACCAACAAAGGACCAAAAAATTAAACATGCAACTTGTGAATATTCATACCCTCTGTTAATCCATCAAACGTCAATCATACACGGAAGTAGGTACCACAGTAATATTGCAACTTCGACAGAAAAAATGCAAGCATCACATTGTTTATCTTCATGCATATGCAGACGTCCAAGACCTGTCTCGAACGACCAAAATAAGAAAAAACTGGCCAAGTGCGAGTCGGACTCGCACACGAAGGGTTCCGTATCACAAGGCAAAAACGCCAAAAAAAACTCGTTTGTTGTATGCCCCCCCTTAAATATATATTTTTTTTTTTTAATTATTAAAGCAAAAATTCTTTATTCTTTATTCTGAGTCTGTGTGGTGCCGGACTTAAAGAATACCACCATCCCATACATCCCTTGGGTGTCGTAAAAGGCGACTAAGGGTCGTACCGGAGAATGGGCAGCAGCGTTCTCTATGCATTCCACCACCATACCATACTGCGATCGCCAACCCGCCTGCCAAGCGTGGCGATTATGGCAAACCCCCCCTTTTGGGGGAGGCCTATGTCCAGCAGTGGACGTCTTTTGGCTGAAATGATGATGATGATTAAAGCAAAAATACAACTGAGTAATTTGTGAATATTTCAAGTGCCTACCTGTTGCCATTATTGATATCGAGCAAAAAAGGGCAAAAAAAATCGCGTTTGTTGTATGGGAGCCCCCCTTAAATATTTATTTTATTTTGTTTTTAATATTTGTTGTTATAGCGGCAACAGAAATACATAATTTGTAAAAATTTCAACTGTCCAGCTATCGCGGTTCTTGAGATACAGCCTGGTGACAGACAGACGGACGGACAGACAGCGAAGTCTTAGTAAAATAGGGTCCCGTTTTTACCCTTTAGGTACGGAACCCTAAAAAAGTAATCGACATCAATAATACTTTTGACGTATTGTGTGACAGTTTGAAAGTTGTAATGTTACCAATCTGCATGTAAAGTGAGGCATAATGGTGATTTACATTTGTACAGAAAACCTCTTTGTGAGGTGTGTGAGTCAGACGAGAGTGTGAAAACGTCGGTCGACGCCCTAAACAAAGCCGTTAGTCGGGTAATGTTGGGGGATTAGATGCTGTCGAGAAAAAAGTTTTATTTTATTTTAGAACGGAATTTATAATTAGGTGTTCGATTTTTGGGGGAGAAAATCTGTTCGTCTAATTAATGAGTCCCCTGAATTTTCAAAAGACAATTGAGAACATTTAAAAAATAATTGTCTTTCCGTCCAGTGAAAGACAACATGAAACATACAGGCGACTTACAATTGAGTTGAGTTAGCCGATAGTTTCTAGTTTCAGTGTTTGCCCGAAATTGTTAAAGCAGCACGTTGCAGGTCCTTCCTGACGACTCAAAATAAAAACTTTTGTGCCTAACAAAACAATAGGAAATCAATATTATATAGAGTCCTAGCTAGGCACTGTAATATTCTAAATACACACATCAAAAGTGTCTAGGGATCAAGCATTTTTATGCGGATTTCTTGAGATTGAGATGTGGCTTTGTAATAAATTTATGATTTTATAAATTTATATGGATCCTTTTTGGTGCATTTCATAATTTGAATCAGGAACTGTGAATCAAATTCGAGTAAAAGATGAAAATCAGCTGTCAATATTTTCCCTATAAAAACATACAACGCATTGAAGACATTATTAGTGCTACTGTTTCCCTACTACTGATTAAAACCAACGTTATTATGGAGCGGCGACGTCATTTAAGCAGGGAAGAAATGCTCAGAGCCGTGGGAATGATAGAAGCTGGTTCCCGGCAACGTACTGTGGCTTTAGCTCTGAATACAAGTCAGAGTATTATCAGTCGACTTTGGACACGTTACCGAAGCACTGTTACCGTGGCTGAGCGCCATGGAGGACGGTATCGCTGCACCACACGGAGACAAGACCGATACATTCAAATCTTAACTCGAAGAGCTCCAACAATAACCGCCATGATGTTAGCCGTGAGGCTTCATCACTCTTCAGGGAACTTAATTAGCGACCAAACAGTCAGAAACCGCTTGCATGAAGTGAACCTTCATTCCCGAAGACCGCTACGGGTACCACCTATAGCAATGCACAATCGTAGGATTCGATATCAATGGGCTCTTGAACACAGAAATTTGGCAGAAGAACAATGGCGTTTCGTGTGCTTTTCTGATGAGTCTCGTTTTGGTATGAGACCGGATACAAGACGTATACGACACTGGAGAACCCCTGGACGCCAACAGCGATTAAAATCCTGCCAGGAAGTCCATCCTTATAGTGGTGGAACCATCATGGTATGGGCGGGTATTTGGATCGGCGGAAGAACTGAGTTGATTTGGATCAGAGGCAACCTCAACGCTCAAATTTATGCTGAGACGATTGTATCAGACGTCATCGTTCCTCTACAAGTGCAAATCGGTCCCTTATTTCAGTTAATGCATGATAATGCACGACCGCACACCGCAAGAGTTGTAAGACAGACTCTCGCCGCAGCTAACATCAATGTCCTGCCCTGGCCTGCTCAGTCGCCAGACTTGAACCCGATTGAGCATGCATGGGATATGCTACAGAGAAGAGCTCTGCCGAATATGGAGGGTATCCAGTCGCAAGAAGACCTTTTTTTGTTGTTGCAACGAACATGGGCGGCCATTCCACAGCGTGATTTGGATGAACTCATTTTGAGTATGCCAAACCGATGTTCTTGAGTTGTTAGTGTTCGCGGTAGAAACACGGATTATTAATTGTTTAAGTTACCCAATAAAATTTTAAAGAAAACTGTTATTTCAGTCTTTTTTTCGAACTTTTGTGTTAGTGGTTCAAATGTCAAAAATCCCTTTATTAGGAAAATGGCAAATTTCTTTATTAATGCAAAGGTGACTTGGTTTATCGTTACTGTGACAAACGAAAACACTTTATTTGATGAATCCTTAAAGAAAATTTTAATTAATATCAATCAGGAGAAAAGTTATTGCAAAAATATATGTTGATCCCTAGACACTTTTGATGTGTGTACATACTTATTTTATATTCTTTTTCTAGATTCGGTCGATCCTTTTTAGGGTTCCGTTGCCAAATGGCAAAAAACGGAACCCTTATAGATTCGTCATGTCTGTCTGTCTGTCTGTCTGTCTGTCTGTCCGTCTGTCTGTCTGTCTGTCTGTCCGTCCGTATGTCACAGCCACTTTTCTCCGAAACTATAAGAACTACACTGTCGAAACTTGGTAAGTAGATGTATTCTGTGAACCGCATTAAGATTTTCACACAAAAATAGAAAAAAAACAATAAATTTTGGGGTTCCCCATACTTAGAACTGAAACTAAAAAATTTTTTTTTCGTCAGGCCCATACGTGTGAGGTATCTATGGATAGGTCTTCAAAAATGATATTGAGGTTTCTTATATAATTTTTTCTAAACTGAATAGTTTGCGCGAGAGACACTTCCAAAGTGGTAAAATGTGTGTCCCCCCCTCTGTAACTTCTAAAATAAGAGAATGATAAAACTAAAAAAAAAAAATATGATGTACAATACCATGTAAACTTTCACCGAAAATTGGTTTGAACGAGATCTAGTAAGTAGTTTTTTTCAATACGTCATAAATTGTAAACCGCAATTTACCTTTTATTCAACCAATTCAAATATATAAAAAAATATAAAGATATTTAATTTCATAAACATAAACCTTATGCATAAACCCGGATGTTACGGAACCCTCGGTGAGCGAGTCCGACTCGCTCTTGCCCGGTTTTTTATTGTTCCGTATCGTACCAAAGAGTGCCAACGGGACCCTATAACTAAGGATCCGCTGTGCGTCCGTCCGTCCGTGTGTCACAGGGCTGTATCTTTTAAACTATAATAGGTAGACACTTGAAATTTCCACAGAGTGCATACTACTATATCCGCTATAACAACAAATAATAAAAATAATGAGAGCTAAATAATAGACGGTGGTGCGAAACCATTCATGTACGAATCCGATTCGCACTTGTTTAAAAATAAAGTATCAACTACAGCAACATTACCGCGAGCTCCTCTCAACCGCGGAACTAAACCACTTCTTTCAGTCGACCACTAACGACACTCGAACATTACAACACAATGACAAATATTGCGAGACAACTTACGTACACCGCCATTCTTACTAACTTAACAAGTGTCTATTTAACAATTTTAATCACTATTTACTGAGGCAGGTGAAATATTGCGTTGGTGAAATTGGGAGAAAACGACGGATGTTGAAAAGCTCATTGGACGAACATTTGTGGTCCTTAAATCCGCAAATTAAACAAATTGGCAACACTCTGACAAATACTGCGAGACATAACTTACGTACACCGCCATTCTTACTTATTTAACAACAACAACAAAAATAATAATTACTGAATAGTGATTATTATTTTTCATTTCCACCACCAACTCTCAATATTTCACCTGCTTCTGCAAATACTGCCTCCGTAAATACAGAAGCAGGTGAAATATTGAGAGTTGGTGAAATAGGGAAAAAACGACGGATGTTGAAAAGCTCATTGGATGAGTAGTTTTGGTCCTTAAATCCGGAAATTAAGCAAATTGACAACACAATGACCAATATTGCGAGACAACTTACATATACCGCTATTCTTACTAACTTAACAAGTGTCTATATTTAAAAATTATTATTATTTATTACTATTTACAGAGTCAGGGGATTATTGAGAGTTGGTGAAATTGGAAGAAAACGGCGGACGTTGAAAAGCTCTTTGGACTGAAAGTTTTGGTCTTTTGGAACAAAAATGTGTAAGTAGATAGGTACTATTGGATCAGATCTTGATCTTTCTATAATCACCATGTTTGGCTAATCTTAAAATTTTGTAATTTAGAAATTATGCAATAATGGTGACCAAGGTAAGGCCAAAGAAACCAGGGCCGTTCAAAAGCGCGGTGGGTTGATGATATTGTCACAGTGTGAAAAAGAACCTGGATGAGGGATACACAGAACCGGTAACAATGGCAGAAAAAAGGGAAAACCTATACCCAGCAATAGGTAATTCCGGGCTGAAGTGACGATGATGATGAGAAATTATGCACACCATATAGATATTTCTGGCCACCCTCTTTGATTATTCTCATTAATTAATCAACCAAAACTCGTGGCATTATAAATGGAGAAATCATTGCAACAACAGTTCTCAAAAGCAAAATATAATTGTATGGTTTGCATATGCAGCAATGACCAACATTTTTAAGAACCCAAAAGCACCAAATTCTCATACGGAAGTGACAGCACTATAACAAAACTAAGACTCTAGTTAAAAACAATGTAACACATCCATTAAAATGTATTTACACATTTTTATAGTTCACAATGTAAAACCACATAGTTAAGAAAACAACTATTGACATAGAAGTACAATTGATGGCGTCAACTCTTGGAAAAGACGTATTTATAGAAACACCTGCAAAATAAATGCCGTAGATTTATTATTTTATTCTATAAAACGAGGACAATATAAATTAGACTGGATGTTCATATAAGATGCACAGATGTCTGTCCATCCGAAGACATTGTCTATCTACGACTGACGATATTTTAACAAACTAAGCGATCTTTTCAATAAATTATTTGTAAGCGCACGCGCATCGGGGCAGGGAAACTATATAGAGTTGTTGCTTTAGCAGTAGGTTCAGTTGCAGAACAAAATCTTGGGAAAAAATGGTGTCAATGCAATTTTAACATTGGTACTTGATTGCTTATTTGACCATAATCTCAAGGAAAGGATAAAACAACCTGCTCATCTGGAGAAATTTAAACAGAAGCAAAAGACAAAAAGAAAGTAACCACCAACTACCTACTATACATTTCATTCTATACCAAAATAATATTGTGTTTCAGGCAACTGACTCGAGAATTTGCAATTAATGGGCAGCTGTTCATGACATTTCTATCTTGTATATTATTAATTATAGTAAAAATGAAAGTCATAACATGTTATTTTTATTTACATGTCTCGACTAGTCATATTATTAGTATTTGCAATATATGAAATTATAGTCAAATTAACACTGACATTATAATAATATTAATATTATCCATCTGCTGATCGCTAAGCGCGGACGGCTACTCTATAATTAATTACAAAATAATTGATGATAAAACAAACACCGTAGTTACCTACCTACATTAAAGTAGTTATTTTTCTTCCATTGATCATCATACTAATCTACAATTTTAATTCTTGATCATCTAGATGATTACTTGCACTTAAAAATAATCATAATAACATAGCTTCTAGCATAATCATCCACGCCTCTACAAATAAAACATTAACTCCAAATTATAAACTAAAAAAGTGGTATCATCATCTCTATGTACATCCACCTGTCTCAGCCGGTCAATCGCACAGTGCAGTCGATGCAAATGGGTGCGCCTGCGCATTGTTACCGCCGATCACTAACGACGATGTCCGAATGCGGTCATTACGCTTGACATGACCGGATCACGGCCGTGAGAATATATACGCAGGTTGTTACGTAATTTATTGTATACTCCTCGAGTTTTCTTATGTCCATGTTATTGGCACCTGTTCCTGGCCCTTTGTTCCAGGGGTCAGGATTAACGGTTTGTTGTACTTCGTATTGTAATGAGGCTGTGACAGATATGGGTGTAGGCAAATGGTGTATTGAAACCAACAGAGACGATCAGATATAGAGGGAGGGAGAAGGTCAAGATGCAGTTTGAGTCGCACAGCCTACAAAAAATGAGTCACCTTACAGCCGTTAGTTGTTAGACTGTCAAATAACTTATTAGACTGTAGAATGGGACGGATATTGTCAAAAAGTTCCAAATTAAAAGGACATCATACTATCAAGAAAAATCAAAGCTTGTTAACTTAGTCAATAGAATAAATGATGAAGAAGGTATTCTGTTACATCATAGAATCCTCCCAAAACAAACTAAAATCAAAGTGTCACACCAATTCATTCAAGATCTAGCCTTCAAATGCAACGAAACAGGCGGCTTGCGTACAAAAACAATCGTCTGAACAAAAATCGAACGCCGAGCATCGCAGCACTGCGAAGAATCTGACGGCGGCCAAAAACTCAGAATGCAACAATGGGTGGATAGTATCTGACCATTTTGTTATTTGTATGTCCGATGAGAGGTTTGTCCACAGTGTTAGTCACTGTAAAAACGTTTAATTGTCGATTTGTTAAGATTGGGTGTCTGATACGAAAGCTTGGCTGGATGTGACTCATATAAGTGCTAATGTAAGTATTGGTTTAATGTTAACGTTGGCTTTAAATCTACTGTCTCCAACTACTTACTTTTTTTCCAAGATTCATCTGTGTCAATAAAGAATAATTTATTTTATGCAGACTTGCAATTGTGAAAACTCATGAATCCGAAATCAATCGAGAGTAGGGTTCACTCCGCAGTTTCGAACAACTTTCGGACGGGTCCGTGTCTTCGTTGACGGATGTAGAGAGTAGACCCCCAGTAAATTCTGTGCCCTAGACATTTATCAACAGTTATTCAATAAATTTGACAGTTTTTATTGCAGCTCAGTGATGTTGTTAAAAGTATACTCCTCGTATCGTCGAAATTGGGAACATCTATGTTCAGTAACTTCTACATATAATTTGCTTTGGATTTTGCTATTGAATAACCTAGTAAATTATTTCAACTATTATGGTGCCATCGTCAAGCAGCAATTTCTAATAAAAACATCTTTTTCTCTTTGAAATCTATCAGCCTGTCCCATCATCAAGTTCTCAATCATTAAAGTTAATTATATTGTGAACACGATGCAATACCTCTTCAGCATCATATCTTTCCTTTTTGAAAAAACAACTACCTTTAAATCAACCCACAAATAGAATGACAGCTTTAGTTTTTTTTCAAACCCTTACCTTGAAACCGATCATTCCTATTTTCCTTCAAATGCGTCAAAGATCCCATTTTTTGCTTCAACCATCATTATACCTGCGACCAGACATATCTAGAGCTGAACACAGGAAATTTCTATATTCGAAAATGAAAAAAATATATCACAACTTTTCAAACCAGAATGTTACAAGGACATGAAATTAAAATCTACAGAAAGAGATAAGACCATTCTTGATATTGACAAAAAAGGCTGTATACCTAGTGTCCTATTCTCAACGCATTTCCAAGTATAATTGCAGAGAAAAAAAAACTATACGTAGGAACCAATCAATTCGACGACAACGGAATAAGGCTTATTATTTTTTTCTTTTCGATAATAAGCACTGTCATGAAGAAGCGAATTAACCACTGCATTTTGCTGTCAATCTTCACCTTATTGTTTCAACATTAAGATTGATTGTCGATGATCCAGGAGTGTTGATAAGTTTGTAATAACGAAGGCTTAAAGTATTTTATCCGGTAATTATCCAGGGATAATTCCTTCGGTTACGGTGACAATTTTCTCCGATTGTCCGCCATTGAAACTGGTTATGTTATTATTATTGATTTTATATTGCAACAAATGTATGTGAGAGCTGATTAAGATCATAATCTTTATCGATTTAATATTAATAGCTTAGATCCGCGTGTTGATCGGTAGCATTTTTAATTGAAAAACATTTACTTTTTCTCTTTGGTGAGTAACTTGGTCCGGTACAGTGGTTATAGCGTGGATTACTGTTTTAGAACTTTAATCATTTTTGTACTTTAGAAATTATATTAAATCTTCATTTCTTGATTGGCAAAATTTAAACATTGTAAGTAATATTATTCTCGGTTTGAACGGTCGTAGATTCGAACCCAGACTGCTCTCAAAAAGGGTGAAGGAAAACATGGTGAGGAAGCCGGCATGTCCTAGAACCAAAAATTCGAAGACATGTGACATCTACCAACCCGCACTGGGCCCGCGTGGTGGATTAAGTTTACGGCCCAGTCCCTCTCACAGAGAGGAGGCCCGTGTCCCAGCAGTTGAAACATTATTGGTTGATTGTGTATCTATGTACGTATGAATGTTTACACAAAGTAAGTAACTTTGAATGGTCCCATTATATACGATTTCTTTATCTAGTACCTATCTTTTTAATCTTTTAATTTGAATTGTTTCTTCATTTGTGTCTTTTTTTACATTTTTCTCACATATAGAAGCAACAAGAATAATGTACCCAGGATTTTGTAATATCTTGATTTAAAAAAGTGTCCATGGAGTTTCTTGCCCGTTCTTCTCCATAGAGATCTACATTTTGGAACTAGCTTCAACATTCTGACAGACTATTTAATTTTGACAATTCAAAAGTCCCTGTACAAGGTTTAATTGAAATAAATGCTTTGAGTTTGAGTTTGAGATCAGAAATGGCCATATTTTACATTTGGGTCGAGTAATATCGCTGTCGCGGTCTGTCGGTAGCGGTACTGAAGGCGTATATCGGATTAAGCCTTCATGCGGCAGTAGACACATGCGATATCAATCAAAATATTAAGACGTATACCTACATATTGGGTTGAATTGAATTAGCTATCGAAACATTGCACATGATCGATCGATATTAGGGTATTGGAATTTTGTGATTATTTTTTCGCGATTACAATGTTGGTCCCATGAAGACAGTTGTTCAGTTTGACGGTCTGTACCACACCCTTAAATATGACCACTCATTTCTAATACACGGTGTATAAATTAGGTTCGATCCTTTATACATTTTTTTTTTTTTCGTTTTGTCATTTTAAAAAATTTGTCTGCTAACAACGTGAATAACGCAATGAATGTTTTTGAACTGTCAAACGGTATTTATGTAGAATAGGTACCGGACATGTTTTAGTTCTATGTCTATGTCTATGTTATGGGTTTGGTTTCCGCACTTAGTCCTGCAGTGGACCATTGTGCGTGGGCCATGGCGGCCGTCGGTGGTTATTCCAACCAGCCCACCTCCCTCCAGAAGCTGATCAAGTCTCCTGGTCTGTTTAGAACATCTGTGTACGATCTGGGTGTCCCGAGGGTTTCTGACCTTATCTGGGTGACGCCTGTGCACTCAAAGAGCACATGCGCAATGGTTTCATCAGCCTCCATGCAAGCCCTGCACAGGGGACTATCTGTTATGCCCAATGTGTGAAAGTGTTTATTTAGCGAGCAGTGTCCCGTGATGGTCCCCGTCACCAGGCGCAGTCCTTTCCTGTCCAGTCGTAAAAGACGCCTGGTTAGCTTGCCATCCAGTGACGGCATGGCTTCTTTGGACTGCCTGCAGCCTGGTGACGACGTCCACCAGCTTTCTGCTTGTGTGTGGGTGTGCTCCTGTAGCCACCTGCGCAGTTGGTTGAAAGGGATGGGCACGATAGGTTCCGGTTCACAAACTGACATGCTGGAAGCCCTTCTGGCTAGCTCGTCAGCTGCGTCGTTGCCTAGCGATCCACTGTGTCCTTTTATCCATTGTAGTGTCACTGAATTGCGGTTCGATACAGTTACCTGCTCAAGCACATTGTGACATTCTACATGTTTTAGTTTATTTTTGATTTAATTTTAATATATTTGATTTTGTTTTAATTGTAATTTGAATTTTCGATTTAATTGATTTGATTTTTATTTAATAGCAGTAAAGTTTTAATTTATACTTAATTTTTATTGTATTTGATTTGTAATTTTGATTTTAATATTTATTTTAACTTTGATTTTAACGCACAAGATAATTTTAATTTAATTCTAATTAAATTTTTCGTTTAATTTTGATTTAATTTTGATATATTACGTGTTAGTACACGTAATATACGTACACGTAATTATCTTGTGCGTTAAAATCAAAGTTAAAATAAATATTAAAATCAAAATTACAAATCAAATACAATAAAAATTAAGTATAAATTAAAACTTTACTGCTATTAAATAAAAATCAAATCAATTAAATCAAAAATTAGTAACATAGTTTCAAAATATTGTATCTACTAACAAAATATGGGTTCGAAATAAACGTTTTGATTTGATTTGATTTGAAAATAAAATTCGTACTGACGGTGTGTTACACAAATACCCCACTGACCTAGTCTAAGCACATTTCTAACCTTGGCTCTATTCAAAATTAAGAATCAGAGTGAACAGAACCTTATAAGAACTATCACCCTATAATCCGCGGTACGGTCACCAAAAAAACTATTGAACAAAACAATGCAACTTGCTCATATACAATCATGTCATAATAACCATATCGTGAGAAATTAATATAATTATTGGTCCTTATGGTTGCAACGGCCACATAAGGGAGATCGATGGTTGTGCGAAAGAGAGGACAGACTTTTTCCTATACGAAAAAGAGAGATGGAAACATTAACGTGTTATTACGGTCAGCAAATTGGCTCGTTTATGTAAAATTCTTCCCGCTGCACATCTGCTGAATATATTTTGTAATTATTGTGTTAAATTAACTTTTATGTCATATTTCAAATATTTCTGATCTTACTGTTAGATCTAATGTTTCTGATTATGTCCCTTATTGGTTGCAGTTCAATTGCCTTAAATTATGTGCTTTTAACTTTTAAAGTCAGCGTATGGCGGGTTAGATATAACAAAAATAGCTTCATGTCTGACATATTTGATTCCAAAGTAGTCTCAATTATTTTCAAATTACTTTATTACCAACGGACTTTATTATTCCAATTATTCTTGTGTTAAAGATTTCTTACCTACTTATTACTTACTAGCTTTATCCCGCGGCTTCACCCGCGTGGAAGTCGAAATTATAAGAAGTATCCTATGTCAATCCAGGTTGTAAACTATCTATGTGCCAAATTCATCCAAATTCGTTTTCCATCTTTCCCCATCAATCAATCGTTTTCAATCTTTCACATTCAAATTTATAATATTAGTAGGATTATTATTTTATTTTCAGTCTCTTTGTCTCTTTGAATGACTATAACCTGCCTTCTTGTTACCACTCCTCCAGTTTTTAGTTAGTTCGGACCAATCTGTAGACAATCACATCTTCTAGCCATCTACACTTGGATCTACCGTTAAGTTGTTGCACATATGGTTCAGTTCATTAAATTATCTATACAATGGTATATAAATTAAGTAGGTTCTGTGTACTCATCATTCTCCTGCCCTTATCCCAATTTATTTGTGGTCGGCGCAACATGTCTTTTTCTTTTATACTTCTCTATTAATCATCATCTCGGTAGTCACCCCCTTTCTAACCATATCATCATTCACACATTCCATCCGTCGTTTCTTTGGTCTTCCCCTACTCTTATAGCCATCGACGTCCATACTCAAAACTCTCCTCACGACATTTTCCTCATTTCTTCGTAACACGTGCCACTTTCTAACTTCCTCTTATGTACTCATTTCTTATTTTTTAAGTAGGTTCTGTGTATCAGCAGGAGTATAACAATAGAAACATTTGCAGAATGGAGGCAAAAAAATTTTTCGATCGTAAATTACTCTCTAATGCTTCGCATTATGAGTCGTACAATAGTGTCAATCCCTTGCATCAGCTCATATTATCTAAGTTTTCGCGCTGAGATTTTTCCAGAATCGATCAGCTGGTCCTTTACATTTAATTGTGCTCCATTACCAAAGCAATTACGTCTACTTACAAAGGCCTGCCAATGGTTCAACGACAGTGTATGGAACCACAACCAGTCCTATAATAACCATAGTGCTAAAGAACCATAGATAATTTTTTTTGATTAGACAAGTTTTTTTTTCGTGGGTAGGTGTAGAAAAGTTAACACGCAACTTCGTAAATCCTTTTTAATTAAAATTATTTTTTAAGTATTTTATTTGCTTTCGATTACTATATTGGCTGCATAAAGTGATATTGAAGCAGTATTTACATTGGTGAAACATTCCATGTAACGCAAGCACTTTCACTACACCACCTGCCAGTAGTTTCTCACTAGTATTTCATAGCCACTGCAAATTCGTCACACTACCACAATGTCATCTCAACTGGATGATATCCAATCGGCCCAGAAGAACCTCGAGGAGTGCTTCCTTAAGAAGATGGGTGAGCTTGAGGCACAGATCCACAAAGACACCGTTGCTAAGATTGCTGAAGAGTTCCGGTCTTTTCGAGAGCTCATGTTCGGCGTGCTGGGACTTCTCAGGAAGCAGATCTTGGAGTGCTCTAGAGTGGTTGATGGATTGGAGACGAGATCTCGTCGGAAGGCTCTCATCTTCACAGGGTTTACTGAAGCGGACAATGAGGATTGCAAAACTCTTGTGTTGGACACTCTAAAGAACAAACTGGCACTGCCTGACATCACTGCATCCTCCATCAAAGTCTGTCACAGACTTGGAACATCCAGGAAAGGGCCAGCAACTAGCAGACCTATATTAGTAAGGTTCTCCAATGTCGAACTGAAGTCCACTGTTTGGAAGGCAAAGTCTGCATTGAAGGGCTCCACAGTCACAGTCAAGGAGTTCTTGACCCGGTCTAGGCAAGCTGTTTTCAGCAGAGCGCGCCTGCACTTCGGGATGCCGGCATGCTGGACTCAGGATGGGGTTATTGTCATCAGATCCCCCGATGGAACACGGCATAAGATTTGTTCTTTAGAGGAACTAAGTCCCTTGTTGGCTAAGTACCCTAAGAAGCCCGGGGAATCATCTGGAGCTGGAGTCAAGCCTGATAGTGGAGTACGTAAAGTATAATTATTAGTGTTGTGGTTCTCCAATTTATCAGTTTATGTGCTTGGGACGTCAATTCACGTAATTTTATGTTTATCGTACGTATCTACCTGCTTACTATTTCTTTTTTTTTCACCTCAAAATTACTTTCATCACATTTCGTTTGTAATTTGTCTAATTGTTTGTGTTAGTAAAATAATTGTGTTTCGTCATTAGTTTAGTTGTCACTGTCACCTGTCAATCATGAATTTGCCTAAATTTTGACGTCCAATTTTCCTTGAACTACGTTTAGTTGTGTTTCATAAATTGCGTTCCGTTTCTGCTCATGTAACTTTGTCATGTTTCGTTTTGTTCGTTGCTTGTTCATAATATTTTGTGTTAATTTTTGTGATGCTGTTTGCTTTTTTTATATTGATGATTATTTCTGAGGGGCAATTCTCGTAATTTCGCGGCCTGGTCTCGGTCGTCATCTGTCAAAAAATACTTCTAATTTCCCTACATTTTGACAAGTTTTTGACATTTGTTTGTCGCCGAGATGAGACTGCGACGAGATTTTGGGCGTTTTGGATTGCGAGAGTTGACCTTCTGGTTTGTGTCACTGATACTGTGCAGTGTGATCTTTTGGCGTGTGAAAAAAAAAAAAAAACTTTGACGATAATGAGAAAAATTCACCTTAGTTCTGATTTTGGTCACGCTCCAAAGGATCCATGTACAACTTTACTGGTGCTGCTGGTGGGTGGTGCACAGATAGTGGTGTTGCACCTTAAACGAAAGCAGTCGTAGCTTTAGTTTAATTTAGTTTAATTAGCTTTTAATTTGTAGTTATTTTTTATATTATTTATATTTGTATTTTATGTTATCTGATGATGATTCGTTTTACTCTGCCATTGATTCCTCTAGCTCATCCGCTAATGCAAGTTTTAGCTCTTTGACTGACACACTTGGTGACTTTGTGCGTCGGAGCTTCAGCCAACAGAAAGGTCATTTGTTTAATGTCTGCCATATTAATGCGCAAAGTGTCCCAAGTCACTTCACTGAGCTGTTGGACACCTTTTCTGACGCCAATGTCCACGCCGTTCTGGTTTCAGAGAGTTGGCTCAAACCTCATCTCCTCTCCACCACCTACTCTCTCCCTGGTTTCACTCTTATCCGCAATGATAGAATTGGAAAGGGAGGGGGTGGTGTGGCTATCTATCTACGTAGCGATTTTCCTTTTAAAATTATTGCCTCGTCTCCCTCACAATACCATGCGTCCGCTGAGTACCTCTTTTTGGAGGTCTACGTCAAAGGCGTCAAGACCCTTCTTGGTGTTGTCTATTGTCCACCCGCCGTTGACTATTTTTCCAACCTTGAATTGGCGCTTGAATCCGTAGGGTCAGAGTATGCACATTGCGTCATCATGGGCGATTTCAACACTGACCTTGCTCACCACACTCCCCGATCCCGTAAACTCCTTCACATCATTGAGTCAGTCAGTTTCCATGTACTTTTACTGCAACCTACCCATTTTAATATCTCTGGCGATGACACTTGGCTCGACTTAATCCTTACATCCGCACCCTCCCTTGTTCCCTCTCATGGTCAGTGTCCCGCTCCATTTTCCCATCATGACCTCATTTTCCTCTCGTATATCCTAAAACCACCTAAACCTATCCCAAAAGTTCTGCACATGCGGTGTTTTGCGCGTATGGACGTTGAGATGCTTCGTCAGGATGCGTCAGACCTCAGTTGGGAACCCCTGGCAGCGGCGACTACTATAGACGAGAAACTGCGCATTTTTGATCATACGGTCCTTGCTCTCTACGACAAACACGCTCCTGTTAAGCAGGTTAAACTTCGGTGTCCTCCAGCTCCTTGGATGACGACAGGGGTTCGTATGGCGATGAGGCGCAGGGATCGGGCCTTTCGTAAATTTAAAAAGGATCGCAGTGAAGAAAATCGCAACTTATTCAAATCTGCTAGAAATCGGTGTAATCAGATGATACGCAACGCTAAACGCCGCCATATTCTCGAGAACATTTCTTCTTCTTCACCTGCTGATATCTGGAAGTTCCTTGGTACTCTTGGTATCGGCAGACCACGGCATGTGGATTTCCCTAATACAATTGGCCTTGATGATATCAACCGTCACTTCACAACCACTTGTCATTTGGATTCCCAAAAGTTGTCCCAGACGGTCGATTACATTAATGGCCTAGCGAGTCCCATCATAGAACCATTTCACTTCTCTCCGGTGACCTTGGACGAAATTAAAAAGACCATCCTGTCCATAAAATCCAAGGCTGTGGGCTATGACGGGATCAGTCGTAGTATGGTCGTTTGGATCCTAGATAGCCTTCTCCTTCCGATTACCCACATCATTAACTTTTCCCTTGATTCCGGACAATTCCCATCCCAGTGGCGTATGGCTTACGTCCGCCCACTTCCTAAAATTTCAAATCCCTCCCTACCCAATCACTTTCGACCCATTTCAATTCTCCCATTCCTGTCTAAGGTGCTTGAGGCCTGTGTACACAAGCAGTTTACGGGGTTTGTTCATCGGAACAACCTCGTTAGCTCCTTTCAATCTGGGTTCAGGCCTGGGCATAGTACTGCGTCCGCTCTCCTTAAAGTGACTGGTGACATTAGAGAAGCGATGGAAGATACCAAAGTTACCGTTTTGGTTTTAATTGATTTCTCCAATGCCTTTAACGCCGTCAGCCACGATATTCTCCTTTCTATCCTCTCTCACCTTATGGTTTCGTCCGAGGCTCTGAAATGGTTCTCTTCTTATCTTCGGGGACGTCAGCAGTCGGTTCGTGTTGATAAGAGTTCGTCGAGTTGGCGTGACCTGGATGCTGGTGTTCCACAAGGCGGTATTCTTTCTCCATTGTTATTCTCCATCTTCATTAATTTTATAACTCACTATCTTCGATGTTCGTATCATCTATACGCTGATGATCTTCAATTATATACAGCTGAGCGGGTAGAAGGTTTGTCGGACGCTATAGCAGATGTAAACCGAGACTTAGATGCTATCAAAAAGTGGTCTGATAGTTTCGGGGTGTCAGTAAACCCCTCGAAGTGTCAGGCCATTGTAATTGGTAGCTCACGCATGATGGGTAGGGTGACGCTTAGCTCTCTTCCTCCTCTTATTTTCAATGGTACCGTCATACCTATTACCCCTACGGTGAAAGATCTCGGTTTGCATCTTGACTCTACACTTAGCTGGCAACGTCAGGTCTCTAGTGTTAGTCAAAGGGTCAACGGTACTCTGCGATCCCTGTATCGTCTGAGGAACTTTTTGCCCGCTAAGACGAAAACCATGCTTGTGCAGACTTTGATTTTCCCTATTATCGACTATGGTGACGTGTGCTACTTTGATTTGAACGCGGTTTTGCTGGATAAGCTCGACAGATTGCTCAAAAATGGTATCCGGTTCATATTCAACCTGAGGAAATATGACCATGTGTCGAGTTATAGGTCTGAGCTCAAATGGATGTCCATTCGCCAAAGAAGAAGTTTGCGCGCTTTGACCACGCTTTTCTCCCTTCTCAACTCTCCCACTCCTCCTTCTTATCTCGTGTCTCACTTCCAATTTCTATGTTCTTCTCACGCTAAGAATCTGCGTTCTTCTAACAATCTTCTCTTACTCTGTCCTTCTCATACTTCTGACTTTGTTCATTCATCCTTTCATATTCAGTCCATTCTTCTTTGGAATGCACTTCCTCTTGATATCAGGACGGCCACCAGTCGGTATGCATTTAAGCGGAAATTGCAGAGTTATTTTCAAAACAAATAGCGTAGAGTCATCTCAACACCTCTCTCCCTTGAATTTGTATGTATATATATATATTATAAGTATGTATTATAGTCAATAGTATATATGTGTATATAACCTATTTATGTATTTGTGTACTTAGTTTTAATTTTTTTTAATCATTGTTCCTCTCAACCAAAGCACCTGCCATCCAATCTCTTCACCACCCTTGGTTGACTGGTAGAGAATGCCTAAGGCATTAAGTCCGCCTTTGTACCTTTTTGTGCGAAAAGTTTAAATAAATAAATAATATTTTATGAGCCAATATAATGGCACTACATAAATAGTGTCGGTGGGAGTTGCAAAACGACATATTTGATTTTGTTTATGAATTCTTTGTTCTTATTGTTTTAGTAGCTGTTGCCCGTGACTTTGTCTGTGTGTGCATTTCTTTATTAAAATACAAATATCAAGGATGTAAAAACGTTTGTCCTTGTCTGCTGGGGAGTTTGTTGCGACTCTTATTTCCTCCCAGCTAAAGCACTAAGAACTGGTGAAGGGCGGGCGTTTTGGGAGACTGTCTTATGTCATTTTGAAGTTCGAAAATTGCTGACTCTCAGCCTAATTTAAATAAATGACTGTTAATTTTGATTTTGTCCAGGTGTTAGGTACCAGGCTACAGTATCACAACGATCGGCTCGGTGGTGTAAGACGTGAAAAAATAACAAGCAAACAGATAGGCATACATAGAGACAGAGTTACTTTCGCATTTATCATATTAGTTGTACCTATACACGACATCACCCATCCACAGACCAACCGCGGCAGCCTGATCGATCGACCAGTGCGGCTGTTATTATTCAGCCACAGGCGCTTTTGTCGTTTGATTTAGGGCTGATGAACGCCAGATAATTTTATTAGCGGAATAATTTTGAATATTTGACAGTTCTTCCATACAAAATCTGACAAACGTCAATTTTATTCCACGAATAAAAATTATCTGTCGATTGAAAAATCAGCCCATAATTAAATACTCTATTTAAAAGCTCCAACAATATATTTCTGTGGATTCACTAACATCCAGTGAGATTTTCATTTAGCAAGAGTGATCATGATCTATCTAGCTTTTACCCAACTTTGTTGGGGTCAGTTTACAGTCTAACCAGACCAGAATTTAGCAAGAGTTTACCGGACAGAATTTAGCAAGAGTTTACCAGACCAGAATTTAGCAAGAGTGATGATGATTTAGAGCGGTGACCTGCGGTGAATGCTTACGCGAATCCCGCACCCCCGCCAAAGGCAGAGGTGGAACACCGCGGTGGGTTTTAGCCAGTAAGAGTCCGACATGCCCCTCTGTCACCCCCACGATGGAGGAAGTCCATGAGAATTTCCAAAGCTCACCAAAAAAAAGGGTGATGAGAATCAATGTTCATAATGTCTTGTCATATCATGTAAAGATGTCGGGTAAGAAAAGCATGCAATTTAAAAAAAAAAAGCTTTTTGGATATTTGCTGCTTACATCTCAACCCATATCGATTGGGTAGGTTATTGACTAGGTACCAATCCAAGCCTAGCCTACTTACTGGTCATTAATAACGGTACAAAAATATCAATAAATATTACACTTTCAATCATTTATGTCCTACTTACTGCACATAAACTTTAACTGCAAAATGCATAAAATAATAATTTATTTCACAAAAAATTGCTCCCGCGCACCTTCGAAAACGTCCACTACAGAAGACGAATGGCGTCACCTGTGCTTGTGTTACGGTAAATCAAAAATGGTGGGTGTTTTGTTCCTTTCTCGCAAGATGGTGGGATGTATGTCTATCTCGCTCACGTATTTGATTATACCGCGATCGGATGCGCCTGAGATTATGAGTGCTACCCACACTAAAGCTATTTGATTTATGTTTGTCTTACTGATCGACGTAATTTAGTGCAATTTTTATTCAATAGATCTGCTGATGGTCTGTAGCTTCTTTGTAAGCCAATTTACTTATGGAAGGGAAATCGGAAACTGGGATTGCTATTTTACAATGAAGGTTCCTAGTAAAAGTATTTGGAATTAGTTAGATGAACCATTCCAAATTATTTTTGTTACCTAATCCATCTGCCTTTTCCCAACTATGTTGGGGTCGGCTTCCAGTCTAATCGGATGCAGCTGTATAGGTATCAGTATTTCACATGGAGCGACTGCCTATCTGACCTCCACAACCCAGTTACTGAGCAATACGATAGCCCTTGGTAAGACTGGTTGTCAGACTTTCGGGCTTCTGACTACCCGTAACGTCTGTCAAAGATCCACGAATGACAGCCGGGACTAACGGCTTAACGTGCTTTCCGAAGCACGGAGGGGTCTCGGTATGTAAAGATGGTCACCCATCCACAGACCAACCGCGGCAAGCGTAGCTTATCCTGATCGATCGACCTGTGCGGCTGATATTATTTAGCCACGGGCCCCTCAAGCCCCCTTTTTGCTACCTAATTATTTTTGCCAAAATAATGTGAGTCGTCATTATCGACTTAACCCACTGCTGGGCATAGCCCCCACTTTTTTTGGGTCAGAGTCCACTCTCCTACGGCAGTCTCATATGGTTAATAAGGTAGGTGATACAACAAAATCAAAATCAATAAAAAGGTGAGTTAGTATATAAGGTAGGTACAACAAATCGTCATTTTCCCATTAGATATAACCCGATTGAAACTTTATGGAGGCTCTGAAGGACGTACTCCACATTAGGCACCCGCTTAAATGGCACCTAAGTGGGTGCCCAATGTGGAATACGTCCTCTGAAGTGCGCTACTCACTGCGCAGTTCCTCACCCCTCACCTCGCTGACACGCGAATTTGTTACTGCGCAGTGACTCGCCTCATTTTCCGAGCCGCCATAAAGTTTGAATCGGGCTGTACCTACAGTAAAAAAAATCATATTATAACGTCATCAGTGCGAGCTCGTATAAGGACAAACTCGAATGAAGCACTAAATATATTGAGACATTAAAACAGCAAAGTTTTTAAAGACACCTAAAACGACATATCGCGTGTTCTCCTCTAATGATTTTAACTCCCTCCCATGGAAAATTGCAAAATTACTATCATTCCTTCAACAACATTTCAATTCATATCTTAATGTCCAAAGGTAGACAAAACAGGACATAAAACGATAAAAAACAAAATGGACAAGTCGCAAACTCATATAATAAAACGATAAAATAATTTGATGGACTCCAAAGTACGAAGGAACACAGCAGCTGACACATTCATGTTTTTAATCGAACACATAGGAAAGTAATGATTCATTTATATTGTAATGTCTGTAGACGACAACACAATACATATGTCAGTTGCTATTACATATTGTAATGAAAACTGCGGGCACGCATCCGTCCCTTAAGTCCCCAACAAGAACAAACATTATAAATTCAAATGACACAACAAAGTTATTCAAAAATTTAAGATTAACTCCACAATTAAAAGACTTGAACAATTGAAGGTTGAATATTCTTTAAAAAAAGTTAGTCGGCGGTCCTCAGTACCACCTGTCAACGACAGAACCAGTTTATTTAGACCTCTATCCCTCAAACGACACTTTATATTCAGAGGCCATCTCAAGATTGTAATACAATTAACACTAACAATCAAAAAACTGCACTCGTTACCCACCGATTATGAGACATCGATACACGAATCGATTAATTCGCTTATAAAGGTTACGTGGCAAAAAGAATCGATTCTACACCCATGTTATTAATTACTAAATAGTTTATCAATCATAATTAATGCACACATGATTAAATATCCTAGCCTCTTTACTGAGAAGTGGGTAATTTGTAATATTTCAACATAATTATAGGTGCCCATTAAAAGCCTTTATCGCAGTAAATTCGGTTACTTTAAATTCAATAAAAAATGTTTGTGCATCAACCGGTCATTTTTAATTGGCTATAATGAATTTAGTTACACTAAATTACTAAATATTCAGTTAACTATAGTATAAATAATAATATGAGCGAATACATCGATAACTTAATATAAAAAGTCCAAAAGGACCAATAAATTAATACAAACAAAATAATTTTTGACAAATTTTCTAACATAAACCTACAGAGCGTATCACCAAAATTCTCCCACAATATATTCAAACATGTCATACACTTGTAGCTCTATAATAACATATTATGCGTACACGCATCGCGCTGTTATGGCCGGCGGTCAGCTAATTTCTTACCATCTGATAACAGCCCGTGATCTCCCCGTAATAAGATATTCACGAAGACTGAGGAACCGATAGACGCGAAACATGACTTTAATTTAAGGATTTCAAAGATTTGGTTATAACACAAAAAAATATTAAAACATACAATGGATACCTGCAAAACTTCAGCAATCCGTAAGAGATAAAATAAATGATCAATAGAATGTAAAAAAGAGAAATCAATAAATATAGTTAATACTAGCTTCCGCCCGCGACTCCGTCCGCGCGGATGTCGGTCTTCGCGTGGATGGTTTATTTCGCCATTTTGAGTAACTCTGACAATGACATCTTATAAATATCTATTGGACCCAAATACGACTAAGCCTATAATAATTAAGGAGATCCCTCTATTGAGCTACTGCTGTTGAGCTCGCGTTCTATAGTAAGTATTTTTTTCATAGTAATTCCGACCTTGATAAGTAGCATGTAGCAGTAAATTACTGACAGTGACGAAAAGTTTGCAATAATAAAAAAGTGATCTCACGATCACTTTTTAACTTTCTGTCGCATTGTCACCAATGCGACAGAAAGTTAATTGAGAGCTTCAGCATACACAACATTGTTAGTGAGCTCGTCCGGAATATGAACATGAAGATTTCTTGGACTGCTCACACGGGAAAGAGCTACGTAAAGTTGCCCGTGTGAAAAACAACTCGCGGTAAGATCTACGCCAACAACTCCTAGGGTCTGACCTTGAGCCTTATTTATTGTCATGGCGTAACACAAAGCTACAGGAAAGTGTATTCTCTTAAATTGAAATGGAAAATTATCCACTACGGGTAATGCAACGTGTGTTCGCGGTTCTACAGAACAACGTCTATGAATAAAACCGAAAAATAAGATTTTTTTTTCTACGTATTTTTCCAGGATAAAAAGTATCCTATTTTATGCCCAGGATAATAAGGTATAATTATACCAAGTTTCATCGAAATCGAACCGTTAGTTTTCACGTGATGCCTGCATATACAGACAGACAGACAGACAGACAGACAAAAATTTTTTTAATCACATATTTGGGTTTGGTATCGATCCAGCAACACCCCCCGCTATTTGATTTTTCAATATTTTCGATGTACAGAATTGACCCTTCTACAGATTTATTATATGTATAGATATGGATCAACCACCAGAGACTGCAAGACTTAGGGCCAGTTTCTCGAATTAAAGTTAGTGATAAATTGACAAGCGCGCATATACCATTGCGATGGGCTGTTAATAAATCATTCAACCAATCACAGCAGTTGACAACTTGTCACATTAATTTTGCGATAATTTTCATTTATGAAATTAGCCCCGAACAACAGACCGTTGTTCTTAAAAATAGTCCAAAATCGGTAAAAATAAGCTTATAAAATGATAACGGAACCTGTAGAAGGATATTGCACACATCAAATACTCCTTGAAGAAAAAAATTGTTCTCACGGAAAAATTGAAAAGGGTAGACAGTGAGATGAAGAAGCAAGCAATACCCAAATATGGGATAAATGCTGTAAAAAGTGGTAATTGGATTCCAAGCTTATTGGTTTCATAGCAAAAACTCATAACAACACAGGTCTCGTTACATGGTTTTTAATATGGTATGCTGACGTAGGAATATCATTATATGTTGAACTAGTAACTGTTTGAGAGAATTTTTGATGAAATGCCACAATTTCATTTGATGTCTTATCTGTGTGCTAGGTGTGGCCTGAAGAATTTTGGCCAAATGTCTGTGAATTATATCTATGGTAGTTCTTTAATTTTTTGTGAGCTGCTACAATTATCCACAGAGCCGTGCGTTGACATCTAACAGCACGCTTTGAAACGGAATTATTTTAAACTAAAATATAGTTTAAAAAATATACAGGGTTATTGGAAAAACACCAAAAACCTCTTAAGAGGTCATTGTACTCATTATTATAAACAACTTTTACTATGGGACCAAAATTTTTTATTTTTATTTGAATGGCTTTGCTCTTGACTCTAGTCTAGGTCAGAGGTGACAGAGACAAAGTCGACGATGGAGTGAGCTTACCCAGAAGAAGCCTGTTCACTCTTACTTTGAAGAGATTCGGGTTGTATGCGTTCGGAAACAGAGACGCAGGTCAAGAGTTCCACTCTTTTGCTGAATCCACCAAATCTGAAATCGCAAAAAAAAAATCAGCTGTTCCCTACATTTTGACGAGTTATACGAACATAAATGTAGGGAACAGCTGATTTTTTTAATCGCGATTTCAGGTTTGGTCCCATAGTAAAAGTTGTTCATAATGATGAGTACAATGACCTCTTAAGAGGTTTTTGGTGTTTTTCAAATAACCCTGTATATTAAGGTGCAAGAATGACTTGCTCATTCAATAATTTGAAGTTGAGATAATTAATTTAATGTTTTTTTTTTATTAATTCATAGAACGTAATACGATTCTCTTGATAAATTTTATGACCTTTTATGTATGAGCTATGCACATGTGCTTGCAGAACAAAATGTCGCGTAATTGTGTGGCAAGAAGTTTCTTGTACTACTCGGATTATTGAAACATTTTTTCTTTTATTTCATCATTAATCCCATCATTATCTTCTGGAACATTTCAAAATGGTACAGACAACAACATCAATAATCGCACAGTATAATAGAAAACAATCATATTAATAACCCATACGGGACTCAATATTAATGCAAATTATAGATCAAAAGACATACTTCCATTAATCAACGCAGAAGACATGTCCCCACTAATAGAATATTAAGACTACATAAAAAGTAAAGCGTAATGAAAAAATAATTTTACATGATTTATAGCTTACTCAGGGATCCGCAAATTGCTCTCAGTTTGGGACATTTAACTTAAGTGGTGCGTACGCGCATGATACGTTAATTTTCGAAAAAAGAAGGAGGAAATTATTTGCGAGTAAAATGGCGCGATGTATTTCGAGAGCAACCGATAATGATTGATTTTAATAAATATAGGGCGGTTGGCGCCATTGCTGTGCATGTGTACTTACAGCAGAATTATAATTTATCTTTGCTGTTGTATTATTGGGTGGCAATAATGTCAAACCGGTGTCGCTTTGTCTGCACCTCGCGGACTTCGAAACGGGACTAAAAACACCCGCAGGGAAATTCGTAAATCGTAATTGATTGAATTTTAATGTCATGTTGAAGTCCCATTGCTCTTCAGTATCTCTATACTTATGTCATGAGCGGTGGGAACTAAATGAAACAGTAACTTATGAATGCTGTTATGTGGTGTGATCATACCAAAACACTTCGAGATTTAAGTCATCAGGATCAGGTCGATGTCGGTACTACTTTTAAGTTGAATCGTCCTTACTCCAAACTGGTCCTTCTGACACTTTTTTATTTATTTATTCAAGGACTAAATACAATAGTGATAAATAACAGTATGAAAATCTGACAACCAATTACAGGTCTTCACGTCTAGTGCTTGTCTGGTATAAAAGTAAAGAAAAAGAAGAAAGAAAGAAAAAAGTACTGTGGAACAAAATATACACACTGCAAATATTGCCAAAAAAAATATAAAAATAAAAATTTGCAAGTAGATCATCACCTAAAATATGTAAAAACTAATATAATTGCGGCAGGTTATTTCCCATCAAACCAAGATGTTTTTCTGTCCTTATCGCCTTTATTGAGTTTTTTTTATTATTGAGTATATGTGTACGACATAAGAGCATAGCATAAGAGGGCTGAAGTGAAGGTCACCCAAAGGGCTTGGAGTTTCCCTACACAATTGAATCAGAAATGAGGAGTTCCGCAGGAGAACCAAGCCAACCGACATAGCCCGAAGAATTGCCAAAAGTAAGTGGCAGTGCTCGCAGAACAGATAGCCGATGGGGCCTAAGGGTTTTGAAGTGGCAACCGCGTACTTGCAGACGTAGCGTTGGAACACTTCCTACAAGGTGGACTGATGACCTTGTGAAGACCGAAGGAGTACTCTGGATCTGAGAAGCACAGAACCGGTCGAAATGGCGATGGTCGGGGGAAGCATATATCCAGAAATGGTCGTCTTTGAGCTGAAGTTAATGAAAACTGATACTGGACTTAAGCCTACTCAATCGCAAGAAAATGCACCGGAAGTGCCTATTATAATATTTTTGGTAGGAGCACTGCATGTGTAATTTTTAACAATAAAAACGTTTAATTAAAATATGTATTATCTTTATCGAAAATATATCCTTAAAACGCTATCAAAAATATTTTTTTAATTAATTCTTATAGCATATTATCATTAAATTTACTCACTCGAAACTTAATTAAAACGCGATAAACCCACCTACTTATAATAAAGCCAAGCAATTATAACTTTACAATGTTCATTTTCACTTCATATTTAAGGAGTATATTGTATATCTTCAATCTATCCTCCAAAGACCATTTAAGGAGGCTCTTTGCACCTTTTCGCAAGCTTTTTCAAGTTTCTGCTTTAACATAACTTGACCATAATTTACGTTTACCAGGCAAATAATTAAGTTATAAAAGTTTATAGACCGTTAATACATAATTCATCGCTAAGGTATAAAGTTCTAGCACATAATTAACTTTTGAATTACATAAAACTTTAGCTTGTATAATTTTGAGTGAAAAGTTCGCTTTTTGACATCCATGTTTTAAAATTTGAGCCGCACCTGGATTACCGCAGAAACTCGATTTAAATTAATTTTTATCTGCAGTCTTGTTTTGACCATGCACTAGGGTAGGGTACCTAGCCCATGGAAAAACTAAGACTTCAGTCTTCACAGTCACACACACACACACACACTCACAAACTTTCGCCTTTATAATATTAGTGTGATAATTATTAAAATATCTGAGAAAAAAAAACAACCAGTTTTAAGCTGCAGATTTCATTATAAAAATCGTTTTAACGTAATGACATTTCTTCAGAATGAAAATAAAAAAAAATGCTTTTCGATGCCTATACCTACACCTACAAGCCTAGTCATAGGTACAAATAAAATGGGCATAAAAAGGCCACTTTGGAGAATCATAAAAGGATAACATTATGTATGAATTATAAAATGGCGAAGACATTCCGTGTTTTTCTTTTTTTCACTGAGACAATCAAAGAGATTGGGATTGGATTTGGATTGGATTGATTGGTATTTTAGCACAGACAAAAAAAAATACTGAAAAATGCTTCATCAATGGGATTTGATACGATTAACTTAACAGTTAACTGTCCATTCTGTTATCCTTTTATGATTCTGCCAAAGGGGCCTTTTTAGGCCCCCTGATCGATGAGTATGAACATTATACTAACCATCATCATCATCATCGTTAATTTGATTAGTGCCCAATGTATAACACCAACATTACACTGCCTTATTACGTATAACATTTATGCCTGTCACAATGACAGCTGCAATGTCTATCAGCAAATTGCTATTAAAATGGTTGTTGTTTTAATTCAGTAGTGACGTGAAATAATTATTAACTTATTCGATTTAATGTATTATAATAAGATGTGGTTGCGTAGGTATGCAAAATGTGATGCGAGGATTATTTATTAAGTTTGAATAAGTCTGGTCTTTTTATTAAAGTTTATATAAGCAATTTAAATATTTTGGTCCTTTGGGGTATTTATTTTGAAATGAAAATGGATTACGTTTTCAGAATCTCATTGAGACGAATATCATTAAAAATAAGGTTTACGCAATCAATTAAAAGTGGTCATAAAGTAAAGTAATCATCCAGTAGGGCCATAAGTGATTAAAAACGGCGGAACTCTATTCAGCAGCCAGTAGTCTTACTATTTATAATAATAAAAAGTCACAAGAAAGTAGGAATATGCATTGACATAATTATCAAGATCATAATAAATAGAAACATCAGGTGACCCGAATTAACACAAACTTAATTCTAAACATTTCAACGTTTAGAATAAATAAACACTAAAATGTCTATAGGCGCCACCTGTCAGTTAAACCGACTTTAATATGCGCACAGACTAATATGAGTTATAGTTTAATATGAGTTATAGTTTAATATGAGTCTATGGTAATGGAACATAAGTGTGAACATCAAACGGCAAGCATTTTACACCTGAACAGTTTATGAGGATTTTATTAAAAACTAGCATTTGTCCACGGTTTTACTCTAACTGTTTTTTTTTTACTAATTTCTTCTAATAAATGCATTAAAACAAATCTAAAAATTGAAATACTTTAAAACACCAGATATTTATTATTTTCCATGGAATATGATTGACGTCTTTTTGTAAGGAAAAACTGTCAAAAATACAAAAAATATTGTCAGGATAAAACTTATTCAAACTAGGAATAAAAATTTGGTCGAAGTCGCCATGAATCGATGGAAAGTATCATTCCTATCCAATGTCCAACGACTTTCAAACTGCCATTGTCCCCATATGATACAGAAACGGACTTCCAAACGGACATTGTTTGCGATGACCGCACAGCGGCTACACATAATTTTGTGCGGTAACCCTAACCCTCACTTAACCGGATCCGATGACCATTCTGACCGGCTGTGTTCAGGGTTGTACGTTTTAGAAAAACTTAGCTTGGTCGCGTTGTTCAACTTTTTGGGCATAAAGAATTGCAATTGTTTCCTTTTTATTATATAACTTCTTAAATTTTCTGATAAAATATTTTCTGTTTGACATATCGCATCGACATTTAAATCACACTAATATTATAAAGGCGAAAGTTTGTTAGCGTGTGTGTGCGTGTGTTTATATGTTTGTTACTTCTTCACGCTGAAACGGCTGGACCAATTTTGATAAAATTTTGTGTGGAGGTAGCTGACACCCTAGATTAACATATAGGCTTCTTTTTATCCCGATATTCCCACGGGATCGAAAGTTATGCGGGTGAAACCGCGGGGCGCAGCTAGTATTTCATAATTTCACACAGCCATGTAAAATCTAGTACGTGATGACAACAAAAGTAATGGTGCAAAATTCAGACTATTCTAGCATGGCAAAACCGAATTTTCCACAACATCTCCAGATGTTCCAAACATTTAAACTGATGTGGACAGATTTGACGCGGAAGGCGAAGAGCTGAGTATTGTAGCAATAGATTGAGTGGATTGATAAAATTGTATCGTATTATTATGAGCAAAAGATGATACCAAAATTATTTCGTGGGTTTCTGGTCCCTGCCAACCCTACAGTCGATCCCATTGTTATCTAAGCCACAAAATAAGCCATCCCGTGACCGAGGGCTGTCCCCGCTCAATTGAATCTCAATCACCATTACGATAATATATCACTTTTTTATTCTTCTATAAGCAATAGTTTTTGCTTTATACTTCTCATAGTATTATTTTCTTTGGAAATAGTATAATTTCTGAGGTCTTATTTAGGTAGCCGTTTTAAAATTTTACAAACCAAAGGCTTGCTAACCTCGTAGTCTATTCTCTACAGTAGCTCACTGACTGACCTTTGCCGATCCAAAATATTGATTTCTAAAATAAGATACACCTACCATAATAGCCCGCCACTGCTTGTGGCTAATTTCATAGAAAATCCTTAAAAGGAAAAAAAAAACTGTCATTTTGTAAAATTGCTTGAGAAATCATATTTGAAATCCAGATCTAAAATTACAAATATATAACCTATCCTATCATACCATAATTTCATCCTCTGGTAATTTCACCAAGCTATATCTTACCCGACTTAATGGTAAAGTGGTCAGCCACACTTATAGGATTAGTGAGGGGTCGTATATCTAATATTTGCATGTTGACGTCCAGATTATAATATTATAGTGGTCAGTTTGTTTAGCTTTATTGGAGATCCCTACGATTCCGTTTTGGTATTGGGATTATGAGTTATTGAACTTGTGGGTACCAAACCCCGTAACCTATGCCGCGTCCTAACCAACGCTATCGTCTTGCGTGATGAACGCTTGACTCAGCCTAAAATCTAATATACATATTGTACGATTAGTTGTCTCTGGCTTCCGCAATATTGTGTACAATTGTGTATAAATAGGGACGTGAAGGCTATCACGGACTCTGTCGGGGTACACAATATATGAGGGAGTAGGTAAGAGAAAACTAATCTTTTGTCTTCTGTGAACAGCGGAATGAGCAAGAGTCACGCTGCAGTATCATAATGAGTAACAACTATTAAAGAAGTGAATTACCTGTCTGACCAACATAAGGCGTCGTCTCGATACCTGAAAATAAAAATAAAGTGTTTAGGTACTGTTTAACTCATAAGCAACAGTTTGAAAAACCTATATATATTTCCGAGGAGCGTGTTTATAAATGGGACAAACTATTCATTTCCTTCTTGAGGGGCCCGTGGCTAAATAATAACAGCCGCACAGGTCGATCGATCAGGTTAAGCTACACTTGCCGCGGTTGGTCTGTGGATGGGTGACCATCTTTACATAGTGAGACGCTCCGTGGCTCGGAAAGCACTTTAAGCCGTTGGTCCCGGCTGTCATGGATCTTTGACAGTCGTTACGGGTAGTCAGAAGCCCGAAAGTCTGACAACCAGTCTTACCAAAGGGTATCGTATTACCCAGTAACTGGGTTGTAGAGGTCAGATAGGAAGTTGTTACAGGTGTAGAGGTCAGATAGGAAGTCGTTAGGTGTAAAATACTGGTATTCGCATCCGGTTAGACTAGAAGCCGACCCCAACAAGGTAGGGAGAAGGCTAGGCAGATGAATACATTTCCTTCTTCACCTCAACACCGCTAATGTGTCCCAACACACGTACGCAGTGTTGAGGTTTTTACCCATTAGAGAAGCATAATTAACCCATAATTAATAGTTATCTACCCGAAAGCTTCTTTAGCACAACCCCGTACAAGTGTTGGCATGAAGTAGCATTCGTAAACACGCTTCTTAGGAACCAAACTGAGGCCCTAGTAATCTAAAACCGTATTTGGTTCAGCATCTACAAGGTGGTTGCCAACGAGAACGTAATTATTAAGTTAAATACAGGCATTATCACTCGACATTTCCTGATTATAGAGGGAAAGGTGCACTGCTTATATCTTGGTGTATGTGATTATATTTGTACCAGTTATCACCTAACGATCTTACAGTAATGCCAATAATCCTTGCGACCGCGCAAAAATAGTAAAACCCATGAAATCTAATATGCTCGCGATAAAGTCGCAGGCACAGCTAGTACCGAATTCATTGCTAGTAGTTGTTTATTATTAAATAATCATTAGAATGAGAGTCCGTCTCCGTAACCAAATTTACAGCTTGTTAAAGTTGTAGAAAAAACTTATTATAAAATAACTTGTTCAAACTAACGCCACCGCCTGAACTAGAAGGAAAGAAACCTCACAAAGGAGTTAGTAAAAAAAAAACAGTGACGCTCTGGGTGTGCCGACAGAAGTGAAAACTTGAATAATTACATGTGTATTTTTTAGTCGTCATATAAACAAAACACAAACAGAATACTTTGCCGTTACTCATTGACATAGCGGACATACATTAAAACCATGTACATTCGATATTTTGAACACTCGATTTATTGAGTGTACGATATATTGAATGTTCGATTTATTAACCATTCGATTATGAACGTTCGAGTATTTATACTTTCGATTTATAGTGGTCGATTAATTGATATTCGATCATTTGGCATTCGATTTGGCATAGTACACCCACGAGGACAGCCGAACACATCCGAAGCGGGTATTTTTTTAATTGTCTTATTAACAAAACACGCGCGGTGTCGCTTACGGTAACAGTGGGGCGAGTTCAATGGTTTTTTCCCATCTCAAAAAATGCCCAACGCGTCTAAAAAGTTTCTTCTTTTCTTCAAAAAAATACAGCAGCACCGTCTCTGCAACAAAATTATTGCTACACGACAAGCTCATAAAAGAACCATTAAAACTGCTACTGCTTAATACAAAATTACGAATTCACCCAAACTACATTCAAGTAAAAACATTGAAACTCAATAAATCGTTGCGATAATCATCCGAGTTCAGTTCGTAGCGAAGTAAAAAACTCATATCACATAGCTATGGTAAACATATGTATGTAAAAACATAACTGAGCGAGTTGACTCATTATTGATCGAGATACGACAATACCTAGATCTCTGTCTCACACCTAGGTTCACCATGATGTAGGGGGAATGGAAATGGCAATCGTTGTGCCTGTGCTCTGGCGAAGAGTCATACTGTCACGGTGGTCACATGTTCAAGTGATGATTAGTCAATCGCTTACCATCTTAAAATAAGGTAAGGTATAAACTAGGTACCTAATCCATACTAATATTATAAATTCGAAAGTAACTTTGTCTGTCTGTCTGTATGTTACCTTTTCACGCCTAAACCACTAGACGGATTTCATTAAAATTTGGCACAGAGATAGATTGCACCCCGGGAAAGGACATAAGATAGTTTTTATCCTGATATTCCCACGGGATCGACACTTGTGCCGGTGAAACCGTGGGGCGCTGCTTTAAGCAGCTACAAGTCTTCAAGTTTTAGCTTGCAGACTTCTAGTAGTTTTCAGTACCTTTTTAATACATACAGAAACGTTTCTCCAAAGAAAAAAATCATAAGTTGATACGTAAAAGGAATAATTCGAAAATCTAACTGAAGCATACTGATATTTGTTTCAATAATCTTAATTTTAGGTTAAATACTCAAAAAAAACTTCTAATCAACGCTTTTCTTCCCTTTAAACCATTATACCCCACATGTTTTTGATTCCGCAACCGTTCTCCTAAGACCGATTCGCCATTGGACTGTTCGTTTTAACCTTACACACCCGCAAAAACCGTTCTTCAACTAGCTCTTCCATTCTCTGTACATTATTGAACTAGACCATTTCCCAGTGTGCCGACCTCCCAGGCAACGAATGAATAATTCACGACGCCTCGCAAACCGCCGCCTACGTTATTAATAACTGACGGTTAGCTTCTGAACATGACTGACGGGAACCGCTAAAAATGGTGGTTACTTCGCGTTTTGAAGAAACGAGGTCCTAATTTACTGGATCTGGACGGTTAGGAATAGAGAGAAAAAAGAAAGAAAGAAAAAGTATTTATTGCGACTCATACAGGAGGATCACAAACTAAACTAAAGACAGTAAAATAAAAATCCAAGTTATATAAAAAAAACGTATCAAAAGGAAAATTAAACAGACAGTCCTATACGAGGCCAAAAGGCTCCTATCTCAGCACGATGCTGCGACATTTAAAAAATAAATGTCACAGCGCTGGTGTTCTGATAGGGCCCGCTGTGATGTCACGGGCCGTTACAGAAACAGAAATAAATAATTAGGTAAAAATATTAGCAAATAATATAATAAAATAAATTATTTTTTTAATCTGCGCCAGACGTAACCTCTGTCTGTGTGGTGCTGGACTTGTCTGCCGGACTTAAAGAATAGCACCACCCCATACTTCCCGTGGGTGTCGTAAAAGGCGACTAAGGGGCGTACCGGAGAATGGGCAGCAGCGTTCTCTATGCATTCCACCACCATATCATACTGCGATCGCCAACCCGCCTGCCAAGCGTGGCGATTATGGCAAACCCCCACCCTTTTGGGGGAGGCCTATGTCTAGCAGTGGACGTATTTCGGCTGAGATGGTGATGATGTTGATGAGAAGTAACCTCATTACTAACCTCTATGCCTAGAGTGCCACAGGCACTCTGGTGTGTCTGTGTGGAATCAGAAACATCTGAGGGGTTCTATGTCATTGGTTTAGTTTCCGCACTTATTCCTTCATTGTGCGTGCATCTGAGGGGTAATTTTCGTAATTTTTTAAGAACGTTCTCGTCTAACCTGTCTCAATCTGTTAAAAATACCTCTAATTTCCCTAAATTTTTGACAAGTTTTTGACATTGATTGTCGCTGAGATGAGATTGCGACTGGATTTTGAATGTTTTTAATTACGGAAATTGGTATTCTGATATTTTACAAAATGTTGACCAATTGATGATAAAATAGACATGACATTAAATTGGTCTTCTGATATTTTACAAAATGTTGACCAATTGATGATAAAATAGACATGACATTAAATTGGTCTTCTGATATTTTACAAAATGTTGACCAATTGATGATAAAATAGACATGACATTAAACTTTTTGTCAACAGTGGAATTACTGGAAATTCGCTTTAATAACTGGCACCGAAGATGCCATAGAAGTGGCGCAGTTTTGGGCCAAGAAAATCTATTTCTATGTTGTGCCATCGACACGACGAAGAAGAAAATACTCTCAGAAAATAGAAGATATACCTACAACATTATTTTTAGTACATGCGAAACCCGAAACACGTATCTAGTATGTTTATGTAAAGAATCTATGTACAAAATTTCACCGGCGCCGTCTTGCGCTCATTGTAATAGCACCTAGGTACCTAACCGTTCGGCGCGGAGATTGGATAACCTACTTAGTGTCGCTCGGTGTCTAACTTTTAACCTTTTTTAAATATTTTTGGGACAAAATATAACACGGGGTAAAAATGATTCTGAACAAACTATATTCAGGTTTCGCATATACAAAAATTACGTTGTATACCTATAATTATAATTTATATTGCATAAATTATATATAATTATATTTATACATAATTTATGCCACGGTGTTAGAATATAATGAAAGAAAATTAAAAGAACATTATGATAAGATTGCCATAGCAACAAAAACGATGCAGTCTCAACAGAAAAACCCCATTCACGAGCATAGTAAGTTAAAGATCATAGTTGGAAACAGCTAAATACTAACACAAATAACTAAAACATTGACTCCTCAACCTCGTCGAAAACCCATTAACTAGAAACTCCTTTAAACTAAACTATAAAGTTAACAATAGGGAGATAAGCAGAGAAATCGCTTGTACCAGTTAACTTGGCAGAATAGAGGTTCTGCACCTTGCTAATTGACTGCGTATACGCACAATATGGTGAATAGAATATTGTCTATGGTCCATTACAGGACATTGGTCTGTCATGGTAATTATTATTGTACCTAAATATTTAGAGCAGAATTCTCAAGTGGATAGGTTTTTAAGCTGAAGTGGATAGGTCTGTTGATATTTTCGCAATGGACGTGGGTATCCTGTATAGACTTAATTCTTTTTTAATGTTTAGGTCATTGGTTTAGGTACAGAAGCCAGCACAACTTTGAACCTTATGCTCTAGCGATATAGTTGGAAATCTTGGACGTTGGACGTCTAATCTTGTTTTTAGCTTTAATTTTAGTCTGTACACTTATTTGACGTTCTAATCCTGTTTTTAGCTTTAATTTTGTCAAGCTCCCCTGAAAGGTTAGGCAGTGGTGTACATATAATACACCCTATGATACACCCACATTTCATTCGTTTCGTTGCGTTTTCATTAATGTTTTGTTTGAAACATCAATGTCTTTTTTCTGGTTCAAAGTTGGGGTTAAAGAGTAGCCCCTTTATTCTTGGACGTTGCTTAAAGTTAAGAGACGTTTAAACGCCAAAACATTATGGTTTGTTGTTATTTTTGTTGTTAGCGACTGTTTCAGCAATCATAATTATTAAAAGTACTATTTTCCAGATTTTCATAAGATTTTCATATAGGATAAAAAAAACTTATCCTGTAATATAAAAAAATGGAATACCAATAATGTCGACTACGTCATACTAAGAAGTTGAGAACGTCTGCGAGTGTCAGCTGAAGGCATTCACGATGAGTACCCTCGAACTCGCGCCATAAATAGGGTTGGCAGAAACAAAATACTTACCCCTTTACTAAAAAACGCACTATATCAGATGAATACTTACACACCGATTTCTTTCTTTCAGTCGTCAGTAATTTGACTTTCGAAAGAAGAAGACAAAGCGTTGTGTAAGTATACAGACGCTATACAACGTTTCACAAACTAGCCCACTAAGAAGTGAAAAATAAAACACATATTACAAAAAAAAACAGTCGACTTTCAAAAAAACTACAAAGTGAAAAATAACTTTAATTTCGGAAGTCGGTGGCCGCGAAATTCATATTGTGTTACGTTTTTTGCAATTTTCAGGTCAGTGTCAGGTTGTTAGCATTTAAATAAACTTTCAGAAGACCTTTAGAACTTTAGAAAACAAAATAATACATTTACATTCATGCACTTTGAGTTAAGGCTCCTACAAACAGGCGCGACACGCGATTTCATCTCGTGTTGACATTCCCTTAAGGGCCTATACTACCTCAAATGGCTTATCATGATCCTCCGTTATGTCGAAAATACCGCAGCATTAATTTTGAAATAAATATATGCTAAAGTTGAGGATTAATGTTAAGTACTATGTTAGACGAAAACACGATTCCATAAAATTTGCTCTATAGAAAAAAATTCCAAAGTTACCTCCAAAGCGAACAATAAACCGCTGGTATTAAAAAAATACTTCAAATTAGATCATGAAACTTTGCATACTAACTGAACTAACTATAAAGCAGGTCTTATGTTATTTAGTTTTTTTGAATTACCTTTATTTTCACCGTAAAAAGCAAATACCTAAATTATTGGCGCTGCCTTCCGCCCAGCACCGCACTCTGTCTCGCTCTCACACAGTCCGCGAGCAGTATCGTGCGAGCGAAATAAAGAGTGAATTTTAGCTGAGGTAGTATAGGCTCTTAACATCAAAAGCATGAATTGAACTGTAATGAGTTTTGGAATGATTAGAAATTGGTACGGTATCCTAGAAGAATGGTTCCTTCATTATAAAAATCTGTCATTTTCACCACTATTTGACATTAAGGTGTCAAAAAACGCTTTGTATTTGGACAGCGGTTATAGTGGAACCATTCACCACTTTTATAAGCAGGGTATCCACTACGTTCACGAACCTCTTGCGCTCCACGCTCCTCTAACTACTCCACATAGTGGATACGTTCGCGCTCCTAGAGCGTGCTATGTGGAGCAGTTGCAGGAGCGCGGAGCGCAAGAGGTTCGCGAACATAGTGGATAGGTACCCGGCTTTAGGAAACTAAAGCTTCAGCTAGCGACGACTCTACGAGCAGGATCATTTTGCCAGAAATGTCCGACAAGCTGGCCACTACTGTACAGCCAGGAAATGTAAACTACGTAGCAAGAATAGCAAGTTCAGTGTCGAACAGAGGGGCAATTCTCGTAATTTTAGAAAAAAAACGCAAATTTTAGAAACAATAAAAGTATATGTTCGATTACAATAAACAAAATCAGAAAAATATGTGATATTCTTCAGGATATATGCTAGATAGATGTATGTTGAAAACATATTACAACTAATTTGATACGATAGAAAAAAATCATGAAGATCCCTCTAAAAACTTTCTTTTTACAATAAAAACCATGTATACATACAATCATTCTGATTTTTTGTCAGATTATTCTACAAGCAACATACTAAAGCACTAGTTTTTTAATTTTTTAGACCAAACAATAGATTTTTTATAAATAGATAATTGCTTTATATTTTGCAATAAATTACCAGCGTTGTGTCATCGCGCTTCTCTTTCTTTTCTATGCAGTCTGACAAAGACCGCGCTTTATGTCATGAACGTTCACAGTCTGATCTCAGTCTCAATCTGTCAAAAGTACCTCTAATTTCCCTACATTTTGACAAGTTTTTTACATTTGTTTGTTGCCGAGATGACACTGCGACTGGATTTTGAACTTTTTAAATTACGAGAATTGGCCTTCTGCCGGTCGATTCTGTGAAAATCTCACCGTGAAAACTTAGGTGAAGTGATTTTGTTTTTGCAAGGAATTGACACTATTAACAGCTCACTCCACGCTCACTTCACCAAAGTTTTCACGGTGAGACATTTAAAAAAAATCTTTATAATATAATTTTGTAAATCATGAAACTTTTATTTTCTTTTGACTGTAGGTACTTACCTGTCAAAAAGAGTAAACTTACATAATGTGGATAAGACAGAGATTAAAACAGAAGACGAACTTGCAGGGGATCGAGGAGGGGGGGTGGAGGGAGGTTTTAGGGGATCAGACCGGAATAAATCGATTTTTACAGAATAGCACCGCAGTGTGGTAATGCAACGCCAGTCTTAACCCCAGCGCAGAACACAAGCAGGAACATGTTTAAAGGGAAATATTTAACTGTTGCCACGTTGGTCTTGTAGTCGCAAGCGCTACTGCTGAGCCCTGGATTGGATTCCCGGATCGAGCAAAGTGCTATTGGGTTTTTCTATCTGGGATTTCTCAGTAGCAGCCCGGAGTCTGGATTTGTGCCCAGTTGATGGCAATAGGCTCGCCCCCTATTATATGGGACTAAGGGCTGATTTTTCCATCGCCAGATAACTTTTATTCGAGGAATAAAGTTGACGTTTGACAGATTTTGTATGAAATAAATGTCAAACTTTCAAAACTATTCCTCGAATAAAGTTATCAGATGATTGAAAAATCAGCCCTTAAACATAAGGCAAAGTGTTGCTGTACTAAAGGTAGGTACACCTCTACCACACCCTTCGGCGAAACAAGGCGTGATTTTTAACTGATCCTCTAAATACTAATTGACCTTCTAATGATGCACTCTTTTTAACAAATAGGCCTCTTTTTAACCTTCTGGTATCTTCTCACAGTAACTAAGCTAGGGCACCCCGACCAAATAAGTTAAGTTAGGTTATAACTGTGAACAAACTTGCGCGAGGTGAGCGAGCGAAGCGAGCGGTGCCGCGGTAACGGTTTGTCGTTTGTATTAGTATTTTTATGACCCCAAAATAGGAATTATTTGAGGTTCACAAAACGCATTGACTATATTAGGGTGTTTACTAATATTTTAGTACTTCAAAATGGGAATTGTTTGAGGGTCGACATGCTAATCACACTAATATTATAAAGGCGGAAGTTTGTGAGTGTTTGAGTGCGTGTGTGTGTGTGTGGGGGTGTGTTTATATGTTTGTTACTTCTTCACGCTCAAACGGCAGGACTAATTTTAATAAAATTTTGTTTGGAGGTAGCTGACACCCTGATTTGACATATATGCTACTTTTTATCCCGATATTCCCACGGGATCGACATTTACGCGGGTGAAACCGCGGGGCGCAGCTAGTATTAAATAAATGAGAAAGTATCACCGTATCATGTACAAAAGTAGAGTTTTTCGAAACAAATCTAAGCCAGTCCCTTGAAAGCAGTTTAACCTCTATTTATGTGTACCAACCCTACTGATAATACGTCATCAGTATGCGCGATGCGATCAAACGTTAAAGCCAGAGGAACTGCGACGACACAAACTTACGCGTTGGTGTACTTATGCTGAATCGAGAAGTAAACTAATTTAGTAAAAAGATCATATTGTTATGGACCCTTGGCCCGTTATTTGCAGAAACATGGAAAAATGCAGATAACATACCTAGTACTATTACATTTTATTAGTTGAAGGAGCATAATCCTTTTTTTGTACACACGGCGACACATCAAGTTATAAATTTCCAGTTTTAGCTGACCTCGCATTGTATAGGTTTTTCGGACAATCAGAAGTCAGCTTTTACTAGTTATATACAGACGCCAACACATCAAGCTACCCGAAACTGAAATTTTCCCAATCAACTTTGAACCTCTTTAGCGATAAAGTTGAAAATCTATTAAAGACATTTGACAGATTTTAGTAGCTTGATGTGCTGGCGTCTGTACGTAAAGTTATTTACATTACATTTACCGTGTGCCTTAAGAACAAAGGTACCTAGTACTTAAGTCAGGTGAGAAGACAGGCAGAAGGTACACAATCCACAGACCGTTCACTATAACTTATCCCGTGCCGCGATTGGTAGCGCTGTTCTGTCAGTCGCCATTTTCAACTCTATTAATATTAGTTAAGCTTGGCAACCTATGGTGCCAAGTGCCAACATGACGGCAAGGGACAAGTTATAGTGAATGGTCTGTAAGAGGACCTACGTCTGAATAGTCCTCACTAAATTCACAAAGTTTTTTTTTTTAATTAACTCTACCTACCTGCACAAGTATTTCGAAATTTATACAATAAATAGGACAAACTTAAAGGATATTTATTTATTATCCTTAATTATGTAAGTTACATATCAATGCATATATATACGCAATTACGCATAAACTTTCACAATGATGACATACAGCATCAAAATCCGTTGCGTTGTTTAGAAGAACAACGAGGTCATACAAACAGGCATGAAAAACAACTTTAATTTATAATATGTATAGATTCCAGTCGTAAATCTGAACTTCTCTTCTTAATTTGTGATCTGTTGCCTAATAATATAATCAACGCTCCTTGCTCTCACTTACCCGATAACACCCATAAATTCACACAAAAACAAAACAAATACCCCACATATCCGTTGTAAACTTCTCATAAGTTTGTCTATTGCCAATATGGCGCGCGATCTCCCGCGCTTTTTAATAAAATACCTCGCACACGCGTATGTCTGACAATAATCTAAGAGATCGCTGATCGCACCGCGAAGGCTTATTAAATCGTGACGGAAACTTTTATTAAACAGGAAATATGGAAGATATAAAAATGTTATATAAAACGAAATGAGTGAACTACAAAGTCCTCTGGATTTAATTTTAGAAGGGCATCATCCATATGATAGCTGTGCATATTGTGTAAAAGGAACAACTCAAATTGACAGGAGGTAAGTACTTAAGCTCCAGACATGCGATTGTTTGAAGATACGGATCGTATAAAAATTGAACAAAAATAAATGTAGCTATGTTTAATACAAGTTAGACTTCATAATAAGTTCAGAGTTTCGCTTAGAATGACTGTCGGTTTATTTTTCATAATCAGTTTTCGACCACTATAACTTAAATATAGCAGAGTTCATGATCTGATAATTTACATTCCATCGCCACTTATCTACTTTAGTGAAATGTATTCTAAGTTGATTATTGAGTGACCATTTGTAACAAAAAGGCCCTTATAAGTATTTGGTTGCAATGGTAATTTAAACTTTGTTAAGTATGATATTTATTTTTTTGTTCCGTAACATGAAAATTATCACAAATTCAATTCAAACATACTTCAACTTTACCTACTTTTAACTTTATTTGGTGATTCATCCATGCAACAGCGGGAAGAACCAGGAACCAGTGGAAGAAGGTGAAGGGTTATAAGTAGGTATGGATAGAATTGACAGCTGTCAAATTTGCCGACTTTGACAGCTGTCAATTCGATACATACTTACTTCAAAAGCAATAAGTATTTAAGTTTGATCTCTACGCTTTAGTTCGCTAAATTAGCAAACATTTTAATTTATTTCTAATAATTTATCTAAACGTGAACTAAAATACCTAAAATGCGAGCAAGGACTTCGCAATTCGCAAATTGAATATAGAACGAAGTCACATTCTGTAACAATTTGGAGTCGCATCTAAACTCACAAGGTGTTATTCTACAACGTGTTCCTAACTCGAACGAACATAAAAAGTAATAGAATTCGGTTTAGGAACGCGGTGTTCTGCCAGGGCTGTCAGATCGAGAAAAAGTATGGTATCACAATGCATCGATTATAAACAATGGCTAAATAAAAACGAATCCCAATCAAGCATATTTTTGCTGTAATTAAGACTTAAATATTCCAATTGTTTTCATCTAAAGGGAAAAATGTAATTGATTAGAATAACCTTTAGTATAACCACTTTAAAACTGCAAATTATCACCAACTTGTCGAATTAGGTTAATTTGTTCACTACTTATTAGGTCCATGCATCGCTAACAGGATGAGGTAACCTGTTTGCGTTGATGTACTTTGCGGAATTATAAGCAGGATGTTTTATATTAAATATGAATAGGTTGTACCAACTTAATAAAACAGAATTTCACCATAAAAATGTAAATTTGGTCATATTATTATTAACATTAACCCTAAATTAGAAACTTTAACATTATTATTAGCAATGACGTACATTTCACTACCTAGCTTTCCAGTTACAGCACATAAAGGTAAGTCTTCTGAAAATGATTGTTTTTCTGTTACCAGCATTCTAAACAATGTAATATTATTGATGACCAAAGAACAATGCAAGGTATGTTTAAAATAATAAATGAATTAAAACTTCTGGGATTTCAAACAAACGTCTTCAGTAAAATACTTGAAATATATAAATTGCTAAGGGGGCCTGGTGACCTGACTTACAGGTTTTGTAAAAAACTTAGTTTAGGCGCCAGTCTTCCACAAATTAAGTACAAAACTGTATCTGTAGACTAATTTAACTTTAAGCTGTAATTTGTGGTATGAAAATAAAATCTATTCTATTCTATGCAATAGCCAATAGAAATCTAATAATCTCCTTTTCGTTGTCAAAAATCAAACTGTTTTTCCTTTCCTTTTCACAACTGTTGGGGTCGCCTTCCAGTCTAACCGGACGCAGCTGAATACCAGTATTGTCCATGGTGCGACTATGGTGCCTATCTGACCTCCGCAACCCAGTTACTGGGTAACACGATACCTCTTGGTAAGACTGGTGGTCAGGCTTTTCGGCTTCTGACTACCCGCAACAACTGTCCAAAATATACGAATGACTGCGGCGCACGAGGCACGGAAGGGTCTTGATATGCAGTAGATGGTCACCCATCCACGAACCGACCGCGACAAGTGCAATCGGCGTGCGACTATTATTATTTAGCCACGAACCCCAGCTCATGCGTTACACACTATTAGCAATCTAATAAACAAAATTCAAAATTCGAACATTCCTCCTCAAAGATGGCGTCCCTGCGTATTGCAATTGGCAACACCCGTTGAACACTTTACATTTTATAACACGCTCCCGAACGTTTGTCGAGAGAGAGACGGTAATGACGACCATCAATTTTTACTGAGCCCTATCAATACTCGTTCAACAATGTTGGATCTATGGCTTTCCGTTTTAGCACCGTGTTTGAATGTAAGTTTTGGCAATTGTAGGTGATAAATTGGAAAATTCGCGATTGAAAATGTGAAGTTTTGTGGAATTAGATTCTGGGTGGAAATAAGAGTTATTTGAAAAGACGGGACGTTTAAAATTTTGTGTAGCTGCGTTTATTGTAAAGGGCTGAAATTAAACTCTGTTTGACATGATTGAACATGTTTTCGGATGGCATTAGGCTCCATTGACAACTACAATCAGATGAGCACCCAGCTTGTTTACTAATTAAAAAAGGGTCCACATAGCGAATTACATTGAAAGCTTACGAATAGTTAATGCTCATGAAAAACCATTAAAAATTACCATCCACAACGGTAACCCACATAACCGCACCAAAACGGTTAATTACCATTAACCCCTGAACCGAACCACCCCGAACCTCCACGAAGTTTGCCGAACAACAAACTTGCGGCCATAGAACGCACGTGACGTCACTAATTCTAAACCCATGAAAATGGATTGTGGGACATTACTTTGTTTTAGAGTATTTTGGAAACATATATGGTGCTGTATAGTAGTACACTCTCTGTATTACGTACATAAGTGTCTACCTATTACGGTTCTTAAGAAACAGCCCTGTGACAGACGGACGCGGACAGCGGAGCCATAGTAATAGGATTCCGTTGGCACCCCTAAAAAGAAGTTAAATCTTAATGTTTGCGACATATTTGAACACCTACAAAGAAAATTTAACAAAGTAAAATGCTGCTAGAAGCAAAACTCTAGGCCAATAACATTTGTACAATCCTAAAAACAACCTAACCAAAGCCCAAACATCCAAATTCAGACAAAACGTAATACCTAGAACGTCATATTGTCGTCACGAATTTAAATTTTCAAATTCGGAACACGTTTGTCTCGTTGGCGACACTCGCGCTGGTTTATTGCATAAAATTACAATATTCGCCGGCAGAGGGCGACACAAGAGACGCGGCCATTATTGTATTACACGTCATTTTATTAAAACAATTATGTGTTTAATTGATATTCGTTGCATATGTGTTGTGTAATATTCAGATGGGGGGAGAGAAATATTATTTTTACTAGTGGCTGATATGGAAAAAAAATCAAACAGCATCCACGTGATGATATTATTTATAGATAGATTTAATACTACAGAATGCCACCTGCTACGATCCGAATACACCCCTTTTGTTTTGCTTACGTTTATACATCAGCAGGTCTATTCTATAAAAATTTCACCTTGAAAACTCAGGTGAAGTGTTCTATGTTATAGATTTGGTTTCCGCAGTTAGTCCTTCAAATGGATCATTCTGCGTGGTGAAGTGTACTATCATTCTGCCTGATGCTTAGGGATTGATGCTATTCACAGCTCACATAAAGCTCATTTCACCTATAGTCGGACTTTAAATTAGCTGCAGTAAAATGACAGTTTATGTGTTACTTAAATGACTGAAATTGGCGTATTTTTGTTTTTTCACGGCCATCAACCAAATCTTCTTCTTCTAGTACAGAATAATGTAACAAATGAAACTTATTTGACATGCATATCTCTAAACTGCGAGCATGGCATAATCACTAGTAAAATATTGCCAAAAGAACATAATCATCTAGCTGAGCCATATTTCATCGTTCATCAGTCGCCTCATGACAAACACGCAGACAAACAAATGCCTCCGATGTATTTGTTCTCCAGTTTGCAGCCGTCATATTGCACACACGGTGAGTCGACTTACAAAGGAAACATGGTCTGATCCAAAACTTGTCTAATTAACAGGATGTTTGTCTAAACAGTCGTCATTTCTTGAGTAAATGTCTAGTTTTTAAGGGGCTAACAGGACCTAAACGCAAAAACGCAAGTTTTAGAAACATTAAAAGTATATGAACGACTACAACAGTAAACAAAATCAGAAAAATATATTATATTCTTCAGGATATATGCTATGTAGATAGTTTGTTGCAAACATAATACAACTAATTTGATACGATAGAAAAAAACATGATAGATACCTCTAAAAACTTTGTTTTAATTTTTTAGTTCAAACAATAGATTTTTTTAAATTAAAGAATTGCTTCATATTTAGCAATAAATTACCAGCGTTGTGTGATCGCGCTTCTCTTTCTTTTTTATGCAGTCCGACAGTGACCGCGCTTTAGGTCATGTAAGCCCCTTAACTAAACATCGAAATACAGTAAAAACAGTTGAACCGAATATTGCCGTAAAATACTTAATTTTAGTTTACTGTAACGATACTTAAGTGAATGCTACAAGGGTTGCGAATTTGCTGGTGTTCTGTAACACCAGCAAATTCGACCCTTTCATATAACTTCACTCACAAATATCACGACTTTAGGTAGTCACAAGTAAACTGACACATGTACAACAAAACAAACATACATTTGCGTTAACCAACACTCTTGCGCAGCTAAGTGTTACACTCTGTGATTACAACGAAACGCAATTAGTCGCCAATTACTGCGCGCGCGCCGATAAGATAAAGATAAATATTCTAAAAGATACCTGACACCTACTTAGTGGAGTCTTGAATTCTTGATTTAGCTGCGAAGGCTTTGTGGTGTTGTACAAAGTTGCAGTGGCGAGACATGCTTTTGTCTTTGAGAGCGGAATTTTGTTCGGAATGGACAAAGTTACTGACGCCGATTCTGTTGTTCACAAACTAAACTAAATTTAAGTTCAGGCATCATTTTCTTTCTATTTCATTAAGAAAAGGACAGAAGATAAATATTAGTTTAGTCCTGTCAAATTAGTCAGCGCTTGACGTATTTTTAATAGCCAATTTTTTGATCTCGTCTAAATTGTGTTGTAAATATTTATATTCTAATATATTTAGAGTATATAAAAACCGTCCAGACTGCCTTCATTTCGGAGGTAAATAATTTAGTAATTGGTGGACTAATTTATGAAGAATCAATCATAGTACCAAGCAATGGACAAAATTGTCAACATTTTTTAAGCTTGAGTACGAGGCTTTTGAGTTTTTGACTACGTTGTATGAGCTTTTATAAAAAAAAAAAAAAAAATATTGTCAGGCATCAAGGTCCATAGTGTGTTAGTATTACATCTTACTTAAAAACTATATTAGTAACATACAGGAACACTAAAAAAAAAATGTTTATGTTTTTTTTTTATTTGTATCTAATGTGCGTTTTGTTTGTGCAGAAAAAACAATTTTTCTTTCTTTCTTTTATATAAATCCCGTCCCGTTCCGCGTATCCATTTTATTGCCCCCCTTCGCTCTTACTTCGTTTTCGCTTTGCGTTTTTTCTGACTTTTTTTTCTTTTTACTCGCGAGGCATAATGCCTCGGCCACGAAAATAACGCCACGCTTGAGGCGTCAATCCGCTACAAGCGTGATTTCTAAGCGTCAAAAGCACGGCCACGAACTTCAAATATTCGCCTGTAGCGTGTACGTCGGTGGGAGAATGAATCAGTACAGTACCTACAGAAAAAGGTAACATGCTCTGTGAGTACAGAGTAAGTACGCGTCAACATTATACGTGAAAATGTTGCTGTCAAAAATACCTATAATTATATTGTTAATACATCTTAAGGCTGCCCCGCCCACGTCAGACTTTTTGTAGAACCGGGCCGATTTACCTCCGATTCTTATGACCGATTTTGTGACCGACTCAACGTACACGTCACTTACTTTGTCTTCAACACAACGTCCTTCCCTAGCAAGTGCATGCGGCCGACTGTCGGTGAGTAGTGTGCGTTAACGCATACATTTCCGAACGTTCCATTTTTCACCGATAATCGGATCAGTCGGGATGCGCCGATTTTATTTCTGACCTACTTTTTGTAAGACGTGTGCGTTGCACTATTGCTATCAGTGTGTTCTATTATTCTCCTACAAAAAATCGGTCGCCGATTATTATCGGAAGTGGGCGGGCAGCCCAAAAATGAATTATAATTTCTTCCCACAATTTTTTTACAACATTCCTAAACTTATGTTGCGGATGTGAACTCATCCATAATGCAGGTCGATTTTGGATTGCAGTGATAAATTCTTCAATATTCATATTAGATTAGTTACAATAAACGCGACAAAAACAAAATAATTTGTTTTAGACGCTGACGCGCGGAGCGACCGCTTCTATCGGAGCGCGTGGAGCGTCTGTTTCGTGTACACTGTGGAACGTTCTCATACAATTGTTTTCTCAGACTAAGGAATTTCCTTAGTCTGAGATTGTTTTCGACGCTCATAAAAAACGCGCGTCGGATCATCCAACGCTCGTGCAAATTCGCTCGTAGCAAATTTCGCTGCTGCTTGCAGCGCTACTTTGTGGCCTTGTCCATAATAGACAATACATTTGTTTTTGACGCTCGACGCTGATGCTTGCAGCGCAAGGCGAATTCGCTTGCAGCGTCGCATTCCGTGGCCCTCGGGTTAGTCTTGGCATGTCCAGTATAAATATGAGATTTGACAGTTACGCTTTTGAAAATAGAAGATCAGTGTTTGTTGTCTACTTCATACTTGACATAAAATTATAATATTATATCCATCTATTTATTGGAATGACTTATTTACTAATTACTGTTTTTTTTTCCTTGGACCTAAAATTTTTGCATGCAATTGACATATTCTGTGTAGCTAAACATGTGGACAATGTATTTAAATAAGACTAACACCATTATACCATGTTTAAGGCAAATAAAGACTTATCTTATCTATCTACTTCTAAAACTCTAGTCTTTCATGAACTTATCAGATTTTAGTAGAATTTAGGAAGAAGACTGGAATAATTTATACTTATGTTTTATATAGTAAGAGTCCACTGAAGTTACATAATATGTATTTGTCAATCTCAAATAAAATTTAAGGCAATGAAGGCCTTATGTACCGACACCACAGCCTACAATATAATACAGTACAATTAAATTCAACCTTAAGCCATTGTTACACTGAAAATATGTTACTCTGTGGTCAATAGTCATATCATACCTGTAAGTTGTACCTACCCACATTTACGTAATTTCGCCGGTGTGTAAGTGAAACCGCAGGCTCATGTTGTGTAGCCAATTGTATTATGAACAACAGTACTTTCTTTGGAGTGCGGTGGCAATGGCAACTGGCAACTGTAATAACGGTAGCGACCGGTTGTTGAGCGATTGCTAAGAGGATTCTGTTGTGTGATAGATCAGTCGGAGAATTGATACTTTGAAGGCGATAACATTGGGGTCTTTTATTGATGGCCTAAAACACAGGTTTAAATAAACCTACATCAGGCAGGTCGCTATTGAATTCAGTAGGCTTTTAATCAATATATAGGTACGAAAAAATAGAATATAAGCATATAAGAAAAAGTAGAATATAAGCAGAACATTTTGTACATAAATCAGATTTAAATCAGATTAAATCAGATCAGATCGTTTTAACAAAAAAAAAAACCGACTTCCAAAAGAAACACTACAAAGTGAAAAATAACTTTAATTTCGGAAGTCGGTGTCTTTGGATCTGTTTTTTAGTTTTTGCCACCGACTTCCGAAATTAAAGTTATTTTTCACTTTGTAGTGTTTTTTTGGAAGTTGGTTTTTTTTTTTTGTTAAAAAGTTTTTATTTCTCGCTTTTTAGTGGGTTTGTTTATCATGTATCTAAGTTACAAAAGCCTAATGTCCACTTGCCCATCGACTTTTACAAAATATTGCTTTTCCCGATGCAGGGACGTTAATTGTTGAGGAGTTCTCCTGGTATTCCACCATCAGCTCTATTTCACCATTCGCATTGTGACGAGCATAAAGTGCTTAGCAACCATATTAAAGTAATCGAAACGCAACCCGTGAAATAATTATTATTGAGTAGTTCCGGTGGCCATCTGTGGTCTTCTTCATCAGTTGCACTTCACCAAATTGTGGTTTCCAAGAGCAAATGCACGAGTTACTATAAAAAATACGCAAATCACTATAGGTGTGCCTATAATATTTGAGGAGTTCCCTCAATTCCTCATGGATACCATCATCAGAACTGGATTTTGAAAAAAATGGGACCAATCTGGAAGTATATCCTATTGAATAAAAAAAGAATTTTCCAAATCGGCTTATAAGTGACTGCGTACTGAGGTAACAAACATACAAAAAAAAAAAAACATACAACCGAATTGAGAACCTCCTCCTTTTTTTGAAGTCGGTTAAAAAGCTGTATGATTTTCAAAGTGAAAGTTTCTTTAGGCGGGTTGGTCATTTTTTTTTATGGGAAAAAACCATTGAACTCGCGCCACTGTTACCGTAAGCGACACCGCGCGTGTTTTGTTTATAAGACGATTAAAAAAATACTCGCCTCGGAATGTGTTCGGCTGTCCTCAGGATGTACTCGGTTTTAATGTATATCCGATATGTCAGTGAGTGATAGCAAAGTATTCTGTTTGTGTTTTGTTTTCACTTCTGTCGGTACTCGAGTGCCACTGCTTTTTTTATTGCTGAATGGGCCTGCTGTAGACCTCGGTTACAGAAGATGCCCGTTCACTCTTGCTTTGAAGGCAGACGAGTTAAATGCGGAAGGGAACACAAATAACATCTATACCTATGCCGAGACTTTGTAGTTAACAGTCTTAAAGATAGTAAAATTATTCTGTCAAAATTATGAAATCAGGGGGCCTAAAAAGGCCACTTTGGCAGCATCATAAAAGGATTACATCATCATCATTTCAGCCGAAAGACGTCCACTGCTGGACATAGGCCTCCCCCAAAAGGGGGGGGTTTGCCATAATTACCACGCTTGGCAGGCGGGTTGGCGATCGCAGTATGGTATGGTGGTGGAATGCATAGAGAACGCTGCTGCCCATTCTCCGGTACGCCCCTTAGTCGCCTTTTACGACACCCACGGGAAGTATGGGGTGGTGCTATTCTTTAAGTCCGGCACCACACAGACAAAAGATAACATAGTGAACAGTTAACTGTTAAGTTAATCGTATCATCCAAAGTAAAGCATTTTTCAGGTATTTTTTTGTCTGTGCTAAATTACCAATCAATCCAATCCCAATCTCTTTGATTGTACCTACGTAGTGCAGCGAAAAAAGAAAAACACGGACTGTCTTCGCCACATTATAATTCATAATGTTATCCTTTTATGATTCTCCAAAGTGGTTTTTTTAGGCCCTATAGTTCCTAAAGAAAGAATTATTTGAGGCGTCTTTGTTTACACCGGCGGCAATCTTATGGCTTATAGAGCCTATTAGGTCGTGCCCCATGGAATTATTTATCCCTTTTCTATTGTAATAAATGAGTGATCTAAACCGCATAAATAAATGAAAACTTGATTCAGATCAGAGAAAACACGGTATAATATTTAATAAAACTAGTATCAGATATCATCCTTTAAAATCTGTTACTAGGTTTTAGGGTTCCGTACCCAAAGGGTAAAAACGGGACCCTATTACTAAGACTCCACTGTCCGTCTACTGTCTGTCACCAGGCTGAATCTCATGAATCGTGATAGCTAGACAGTTGAAATTTTCACAGAAGATGCAAACAGCCTTAAGTGCTACTTTTTTTTAAATGTAACCACACACTCTTCCTAAGTAAGGCAAACATTTTCATGTAGGTGAAGTAATAATAATAAAATAATATAATACATAATCTTCTGTATAATTATATAAAACAAAGTCGTGTTAGTTACACCATTTCTAACTCAAGAATGGCTGGACCGATTTTTATTATCTTTTATTTGTTGGATTTGTCTTCGCCCCGAATAGCAGAAAAATTATTAAAACATGGGTAAAAAAATAACAAAAAAAAATCTGAGGCGCCACGAAGTTTGCCGGGTCAGCTAGTTTGAAATAAAAACATGTGTGAAATGATTACCCTAACAGTGTACACAAAAAGACAGAGAGAGAGAGAGTTCTAGCCGAAGGGTGTTGTGTACCGCCGGTTTCGTACCCGGTTACATGACTCCAGTCAGCGAAACGCGACCCAGACACTTCGTGTGGGTTAGTCTTTAGTGTAATTACCTATAATCTATGTATTTATAGTATTTTTAAGTCATATTGATATTCTTTTGCATGTGTTTATGTTACGGGCAATTTGATAAGTCCGGGCACTATTAATAATGGCCGGTCTGTATTCATAATGCCCGACTCAATTGGGCAATGTGATTAAAACAGCATGATTAATCACTTTTCCCGGCCATTATGAATAATGCCCACCCTCTCTTGGGCAAAGTGAAAAACTAGGTGAACTGTAGAGTTTTTTTTTTTTTTAAATGCTATGTACAGTCAATATCGTACCTACGTGCCGGCAATACCGACGAGTTCAGTGTGGCTGTAGGCTTGCACCAGGGATCGGCTTTAAGTCCTTACCTCTTCCTATTGATTATGGACGCTCTTACGTCGGACATCCAGGAGGAGGCACCCTGGTGCATGTTGTTTGCCGATTACATTGTCCTTGTCGGTGAAGATCTGAGATCCAGAGCAGATTAGAGAAATGGCAACAGAAGCTGGAGAATGTTGGCTTGAAAATCAGCAGAACCAAAGCCGAATATATGTTCTGCGATTTCGGCGGTCTCTCCAGTTCTGGAGCACTTGATGGTGCACTTCTTCCAGTCTGTTCCGACTTTCGGTACCTCGGTTAACTCGTGCAAAGCGATGGCGAAGTAGATCGGACGGTTAAGCACAAAATTAACACTGGATGGATGAAATGGCGGCAGGTCACGGGAACAAGCTGCGACTCCCGCATTCCCCTTAAACTTAGGGGGAAGATATATAAAACCATGACCTGCTGTCTTGTATGGATCAGTATGTTGGGCCACAAAAGGGATGAATGAAAGGCAATTGCATGCAGCAGAGATGAGAATGCTAAGAGGGATGTGTGGTGTTACACGAATGGATAGAATAAGAAATGAGTACATAAGAGGAAGTTTGAAAGTGGCACTGGTAACTGAAAAGTTGCGTGGGAATCGGTTGTCATGGTATGGGCATGTGTTACGAAGAAATGAGGTAAATGTCGTGAGGAGAGTTTTGAGTATGGATGTCGATGGTGTCAGTGGGTTGCTGATTTTCTGGTAGACTATCGGCAGAATGTTGTTCCAGTTCAGAAGAAGGGTGTTGATCGTCTGGTCGAGGGTTATTACATTGCCCGGCTATAAGTAGGGAATTATTCATACTGCCCGGTCCAAGTGATAAATTCAAGCTACCTCAAACACTGACTTATTACATGGACCACGGGCCGTCGGGCATTATTAATAATGGCCGGTCAAAGTGATAAATTAATCACTTTGCCCATCGCTCTTGGGCATTATTAATAATGGCCGGTCTTTATTAATACTGCCCAGTTAATCACGTTGCCCGTAACATTTATATGGGCCTTGATGCCTGAAATAAATGGATAAATCTATACTAATACTAATATTATAAAGCTTAAGAATTTGTTTGTTTGAACGCGGTAATCTCAGGAACTACTGGTTAGAATTGAAAAATTCTTTTTGTGTTGAATAGTCCATTTATCGAGGAAGGCTATAGGCTATATAACATCACGCTATGACCCTTAGGCGCTGAGCAGCGGGTGACACCGCGGGGAACACTTAGTAAATAAATAAAAATAACTCCTAAGCATTCTCGCACCTAATTTTCGCTATTCATCTCCCAGCTATCATTACACACTTATCTATCAAACTATTATCTCGAACCTACCTTCCAGATACTTCAAAACTAATCTAATCACCCGCCGTTTCTCACATCCGCCCTGTATAACAGTGTTAAAGCTAAAATAATTTTATTTCCACTCGGGATTATCGCGAGCTGCGCAATCAATAATTTCGTATCAATGACTGGCCGGCCGCTTATTAGTAGAGAGAAAAAACAATAACCGTATATGTATGATTATATGCCTCGGTGTGTACAAGAAATGTAAGGATGTGGTGTTGTTGTGTCTTTGTTGGTGTTGCCGTTTTTGGTGACGTTTTTTTGATTGGACTTGGGAGATAGGTTTTGTAGTGGTTTTGAAGATTTTTCCCTTAGGTTAGTAGTCTGCCCAGGGATGTGCCCCACGGGGGGGTTCCGGAATTGGTATTTTAAGAGGAACCGGGACCACCCCTATGTGCTGATGGTGATCACTGGGGTGGTTTTAGTGAGGTAAAAATCCCAAACCCTGGAGGTCGGGTGCCTTTTGAAGGTTTCCCCCGACAACAAAAACTAGGTACATTGAACGCATTATAAATTGTTGAAGGTAATCACACAAACTCACGGTATTGCCGTTGAAGATATGCAGTACCCAATTACAGAACTCAATGTGCTACGATGATACTCAAGCTACAATATAATATCCAAATAACTATTGCTAGTGAACATAAAATCATTAACTTACTAAGCGTTTCACCACCTGCATAGCGTTTTCCCAACTATACGTTGAGGTCGGCTTCCAGTCTACCCGGATGCAGCTGAATACCAGTATTTTACTTGAAGCGACTGCCTATCTGACCTCCACAACCCAGTTACTGGGTAATACGACACCTCTTGGTAAGACTGGCTGTCAGACTTACTAAGCGTTTACTCATCCAAGATTTAATACATCGCAGTTTATGGCAATCCATCGTTTTGTATTGAAGAAGCCACAGCCTCCTTCAGAACAACAGGAGCTCTTGTAATAATAGATTTTGGTTAGTAAGTATTCCAGTCAAATTATATTTTTTACTAGCTCCGCCCCGCGGTTTCACCCGCGTAGATGTCAAACTCGTTGCAATATCGGGATAAAAAGTAGCCTATATGTTAATCCAGGGTGTCAGTTACCTCCATACAAAATTTTATCAAAATTGGTCCAGCCGTTTGAGCGTGAAGAAGTAACAAACATATAAACACTCACACACACCCTCACACAGACTCACAAACTTTCGCCTTTATAATATTAGTGTGATATGCATGTGTTTCTGTGACAATAAAACAATTTTCCTTTCTTTTTACTTACCGAAAGTTTTGCAATAAATAAAAGTGAAACACTAGTAACGTCCACACAATAGCCAACCCACAAACTTTACGCGTTTGCGGCGTAAAATCACAGTCGACGATATAATTCTCATAATCCGCGGTGCGCGCGCATTCAACATAACCTTTCACACCTCGAGTCGTGCGCGCGCGCCATTGTGCACGACTGTACGTAGCACTTGTGAACACGATTGTACTTATTAAAGATGGAAACTATCGTGTGAAAAAGTTGTAAAGCTGTGTGTGATTGTACCGATAGTGAAATGATTGTGGGTAGGTATTAGAGCTTATGAAACTTGCGATTGTACTTCGAGAGAGGGATATGAGTCATACATACGTCATCATCTGCTAAAGGCAAAGGGTTTCCAAAGGGTAAAAACGGGACCCCATTACTAAGACTCCCCCGTCCATCTGTCTGTGTCTGTCTGTCTGTCACCAGGCTGTATCTCATGAACCGTGATAGCTAGACGGTTGAAATTTTCACAGATGATGTATTTCTGTTGCCTCTATATCAACAAATACTAAAAGCAGAATCAACAAACCTGTTTTTTTCGGCGTTTTTGCCTTGTGGTACGGAACCCTGGAACCCTTCGTGTGCGAGTCCGACTCACACTTGACCGGTTTTTTTTAAATATGTTTTAAATATAAACTTTGTTTTCACGAAAACATAAACAAAATGAAAAACTAAACTAAATCTAGTTAACAAAAGACCATTCTCTTTGTGCATAATTGCACCAATGTACGTATATGTACAAAACTGTAATACAAGCGCACTAAGCAGAATGTTACGTAACATAAATTAAGACACCTGCAACACTGAGCTTATAAAGTTGTTTGTGCGCGATTATACCATTACAACGCTTGTGAACACGAATGTACTGTTAGAATGAGTAGAAGAAATTATAGGAAACTTTCCACATTGAAGACTGTTCATGAAAACTTATACAGTTATGTATGATCAAGAATTCAAGAAGGATAAAATCAGGAAGGAAATTATCCGGAAAAGAGAACCGGAGTTACCTATATAGCGTGCAGAGTAAGCAAACTGAAGTGGCAGTTTGCTGGCCATGTCTTTCGAAGGACCGATGGCCGGTGGAGCAGACGAGTCCTGGAGTGGAGACCGCGTATCGGCAAGCGTAGTGTGGGACGCCCCCCAGCTAGATGGACGGACGACCTAAAGAAGGTTGCTGGGGTAGACTAGATGCGGAAGGCGGAGGACAGGGTGCTGTGGCGTAGTCTGGGAGAGGCCTATATCCAGCAGTGGACTGCGATAGGCTGAGTTGATTGAAGAATTCAAGACCCTGTTCAATATACGTGTTTTGTGCATGAGCACTTATGTACAGCAATATTTTAATTCCACGATTTTCACAAGAGCAAGCAATATTGGTCAATGTTTAGTATATCATCGTTTCGTAGGGGCCCGTGGCTAAATAATAACAGTCGCACAGGTCGATCGATCAGGTTAAGCTACGTTTGCCGCGGTTGTTCTGTGAATGGGTGACCGTCTTTACATACCGTGACCCCTCCGTGCCTCGGAAAGCACGTTAAGCCGTTGGTCCCGGATGTCGTTCGTGGATCTTTGACAGTCGTTACGGGTAGTCAGAAGCCCGAAAGTCTGACAACAAGTCTTACCAAGGGGTATCGTATTACCCAGTAACTGGGTTGTGGAGGTCAGATAGGCAGTCGCTCCATGTAACATACTAGTATTCAGCTGCATCCGGTTAGACTGGAAGCCGACCCCAACATAGTTGGGAAAAGGCTAGGCAGATGATGAGATGATGAGGTCTGGTATATCTTCGTTGAATTATATGTATGGGGTGACTCATCATCATCTCCTAAAAAAAAAAACTACATTCGCGATTTATTTGCCAAAAATGAAAACAAATAATATGAGTTTATAGAAAAATTACTTTAATTCCTATACCATAAAGTTCAGTTAACGCTACAACTTCAAAAAAAACTATAACTTTTTCAATAATGCTAGTAACTCTGAAATCAACTTAATTGGCATTAAAATAAAGTTGATATTTATTTAACTTGAAATAATATTAATTTGAAACAAGTTTGGTTTGAAGGGGTGTCTAATGCTTGCAAATACCTTATGATCTCTGGTGGTAATCAGGTAAATGAAGATGAAACACCTTTGTAAACACCACTATCTACTGGCGAAACTTGGGAAATTCCTATATCCAGCATGGTCCTGAGGTCGGAAAAGTATAACTGGGTTTTTCCATTATGAATTTCTCAGTAACAGCCCGCAGTCCGGAGTCTGGTCTGGTCCGGTTGGTGGCAATAGGCTTATAGAGGTATGAGGAACAGGGTCTAAAGTTCACTCATCCTCCATAGAAAAGGGAGCATCCTCCGACAAGACAATCGTGTCGTCTGGCGGGCAACTGCCCGATGATTCACGTCGGGCCGTTGTATATGTTAGTTGCGCGATAAACTCTGCTTGCGAGATGCAGGATTTTGTGTGACGTCAGTATGATGCGTTGTTCGCATGTGGCGTTGTAGATACCGCTACAGGCTCGCCCCTTAGTACATGGGACTTACAACATATCTGGCGAAATAATGGTGTACTAAAGGTACACCTCTGCCTAATCCTTTGGGAAATACAGGCGTAATGTGTATGTATATTATTCTCACGAACTAAGGTAACTCGACGATAACGGACTGTTTCTACGCAATAAAACCGAAAATCGCAATAACTAAATGCAATAAACATTAGCAAAGTCAGAGACCAATGGTATAAATGTCAACTAAACTATGACCCTTACTGCCAAAATACCCGGAAAACAGTTCATATGTTCACATGTGAACTGAACTAATGTTTAAGACATAATACCGTTATTTGTGACTCAGGCACAATGTCAAATTGCGCTTGGAATGAGCAAGCGACATTGACTTTTTTTAATTGGAATAGAAAAAATTCAACTGACAGCTATATGGATGTTGGATATCTAAGCCTAAAACGTTGCCATCATACTGAAGTTTTCCAACTAGTACCGTAGAACGTAGGAACAGGGGTCCTAAAAAGGCCACTTTGGCAGAATCATAAAAGGATAACATTGTGAATCATAATATGGTGAAGACAGTCCGTGTTTTTCTTTTTTTCGCTGCACTACGTAGGTATAATGAAATATATTGGGATTGGATTTGGATTCGATTGATTGGTGTTTTAAACACAGACAAAAAAAAAATAACTGAAAAATCTTTCACCAATGGGATTTGATACGATTAACTTAACAGTTAACTGTCCATTATGACTCATAATGTTATCCTTTTATGATTCTGCCAAAGTGGCCGTTTTAGGCCCCCTGGTCATTTGTAGGTACCCAAAACACGTCAAACCCCTGCAGGATAATTGCTGACACTTGCAATGGCAATGCTTTCCATTTTGACAATTGAACAACATTCATTGCGTTATTTTCGTTTTCGAGCATACGAATTTTTCAAACATAAGTAGCAATGGATTATTCCTTCGAATTGTGAATAAAAGCGTATTATGTAATGGAGGAGCTGGTTTATAAAAAAAAGAACAATTTAACATCAGCTCTTAAATCAATTGTCTGCAAATATGAATTGTTGTAATCTCCCAAATAAAACCGATAACATGTTTGCGATTTGACAAACGATTCACTCGTCCATCAGAAACTTTGATCAGGCTTTTTGAAAATTGTTTAAAAGTGGTGCATGCCGTTGGTCCCGGCTGTCATTCGTGGATCTTTGACAGTCGTTACGGGTAGTCAGAAGCCCGAAATTCTGACAACCAGTCTTACTAAGGGGTATCGTATTACCCAGTAACTGGGTTGTGGAGGTCAGATAGGCAGTCGCTCCATGTAAAATACTGGTATTCAGCTGCATCCGGTTAGACTGGAAGCCGACCCCAACATAGTTGGGAAAAGGCTAGGCGGATGATGTTTAGAAGTGGTGCATGGTGTTTAATTTTAAATAGAAAGGAAGAAAGAAAATACATTTATTTAGCACAGACTAAAAGACACACAATACACCAGATAGATAATAGTCGTACATCAGATAATAACAAAAATAAAAAAGATAAAAATCAAAAGTGCAAAGTCCGATGTAAGAAATTAGTAGGAATGTGTGCCTCACGGCTGCGCCAAAAAGGCCCAGTTCAGCAAAAATGTCAGACAACTAGTGCCTGACGCTGGACAAATGCTAGGACTCTACCAAAAGCAACAAAATAATGAAATCATCTCTTTAAATAACTCATTACCCCCATAAAAAAAAATCAACAAATAAAATTAGTGACGCGCATAATTTCTGCACACTATTACGGATATCGATATCCATAAAGGTGGTTACTCGCTGTCGGTATTTTTAGCCGCGCACAAAACGGCTATAACGCGTCGGGGCAGCCATAAAATAATATTCCTTAATACATTATAATAGTGCTATCCCTGGGTAATGTTCGTAAGTATTGGAATTACAGGGCGGCGCGGTTCTGGCTACATATTGAGTGGAATGTGGTTCAAGGGAAAGGTGGAAGCGAGTGGGCCATGTGAAATTGTTTATGAACAATTGAATGGTAGGATGCAATTTGAAATTGCATGTCATCATCATCATTTCAGCCGAAAGACGTCCACTGCTGGACATAGGCCTCCCCCAAAAGGGGGGGGTTTGCCATAATCGCCACGCTTGGCAGGCGGGTTGGCGATCGCAGTATGGTATGGTGGTGGAATGCATAGAGAACGTTGCTGCCCATTCTCCGGTACGCCCCTTAGTCGCCTTTTACGACACCCACGGGAAGTAATTAATGGGTGGTGCTATTCTTAAAGTCACCACACAGACAAAAAAAATTGAATTTGCTTGTGAAATCTATCAATTCTGCCTATTACTGTCCACTGCTGGACATATGCCTCTCCCCGGCTACGCCACAACATCCTGTCCTCCGCCTTCCGCCTCCAGTATGTCACACCTTAAGGTCATTGGATGAAAATCGTATGTGAAATCGGTTTCGTATAACTGTTTTTTAAATTTTCCTAGGTAAGCACATAGTCGTTCAGTCAAAGTCAAAGCATTTATTTCAAATAGGCACATAAAAGGCCATTTTTAACGTCAAAAATTACAATGAAATAGAATTGATTCTAGTCGCCCCTTCCAAAAGGTAGTTTTCGTATGGAGAAGAATGGACAAGAAACTCCACCGTTACTCTTTTAAAATGTTTTAAAATATTTTGAATACATTAACATTACAGTCCTAAATACGTCATGTTTGAGGTTATTTTTCGCATAAAAGAGAATCACATTAATTTGCGAATTGTGAAAATAAATTATCGCTCCTTTCAAAGTAATATACATACAGCTAGTAACATACAACAGCAGCCTAGTTGTATAACTTCTGTCACGAACCAGAGCCATACAAAAATCGACTTCCTTAACTTTGCACAAAGTCTAAATCGCTTCCTCTCCCATCTTACACCGCGTCCTTACGTCGGATCTCATCGGTGCGTCTGATTGGCTGCGTGTGGCGAAATCGTTCGATTATGTTTCGATTCATTCGATGACAGATTACGTTCGAAATTATCGATACAGCACTACGGAACAATTGGTTTTGAAGTGTACATATTCACGCGTTGTTTTCTATAATTATTTCTTCTGAGATTCTATACACTATTAAAAAATACTTGGTCGCAGGGCCATCGATGCGCAACCTATTAGGTACCATGAATTCAGTAAATGCCACTGTTACAAATTAAAATTTGTTGCCTCTGAGGGCAACCTATGCTGCCGGTCGTTTCTGTAAAAATCTCACCGTGAAAACTTAGGTGATGTGAGTTTGTTTTTGCTAGGAATTGACACTATTGACAGCTCACTCCACGCTCACTTCACCTAAGTTTTCACGGTGAGATGGTTACAGAATCGCACTGCAGGTGGTTTGGTGTTGGACTTAAAGGAAACAACAAACTATCTCAAACATTTTATAATTTAAAAGTTTTAAGGTAACTATAAAACTAATTAATGTTATTAAATATATACTAGGTGATTTACTAAAGTTAACTCTATTAATGCCAGCCAGCTAAAACTTCAGCAGAACGAGCTATGGGCGTGGGGAGTTGGAGATAAACCCAGTACCTACTGTTCCGTTTAAAAAAAAGTTTAAGTTAAATACTATAAATCACAAATTTAAGTTAATTGATAGGTAACCTTCCAGTTATTAATAATGGAATTAAATAGTAAATGGGCGCCAGGGACAATAAAAGTCCCGGAACCTGGAGCCGACGAAGGTGTCCAATATTCTTCCGGAGGAACATATAATGTCGAACCCAAGATCCTCAATTTAAATTATGTTGAAGACCGGTTTCCAGTGTGGAAAACCGGACTAAGGTAACTAACCGGTTCTTATAGAAACCGTATTAAATTACGTTACGTTACGTTTACGTTGAAGTTATTCGTCAGTTTTTTTTTTTTAAATTGCCGTTCCATACATTTTGACTGCATAGGTATTGCAATTTTATATGAAACCGTTGTTTTTTTTTTAACCTACTACCTAACTAACCTAGCATAGACATTTTTCGTCGTTCTAGAATCATGTGCTGAATAATTCATGGTCACAGTTTGCGCATCGACGTCCCGCCACCCTATGTGATCCATGTCCATTTATTTGATGCGCATTAAGTAATCATTGCTTAAAATGTATGACAAGACAACACAACCAAATCATTGCAACACGTCATTAAATTGCTTATACAAAAATTGCTTAATATTTGACAGTTGTGTGATATTAGTGATGTGCCTTATGCGTTTCACGGGAACCTAGAGGAGAATGTAAGGTGCCTTAATACTTATTTAGTGATATTTATTTTAGAAGTAGTATGTAAGTATATTCTCATATTGGATGTTTATATTTAAATTGGAGAATTGTTTTTGATTTTATATATTTCGTTTTCCTTTCTACTCTTACACACGTTGTCTACATCTCATTTTATGTACAGACGGCAGCAAATCAAGCTACCCGAAACTGTCAAATTATCCCTATCAACTTTGAACCTAATGCTTTAGTGATAAAGTTGAAAATCTATTAAAGAAATTTGACAAATTGCAGTAGCTTGATGTGCTGGCGTCTGTACTCTCCTATCGCAGGTATGCTGAAAGAGATTTCTTTAGAAATAAGCATCACCTTTATACGAATTTTTCTGTTCCTTTCTTCTTGTCTGTTTATATGATGGTTAAATAAATAAATAAATAATACGGACCTTTCGAGAAAACAGCAGGATTTTCACCTTTATCCATATACGTTGTTAATTACACATTTCGTTTCAAATATCCTCCGTGACCTCTACCAGGTCTTACAAGGCAAATATTCACATAAAACTAATTATACACACTAAAACAGAGTCGTAATAGCATTTATAGTATTTATTTTACACTTGCAAGGCTGTAATATTTAAATAACTGCAGATATTAAGTTTAAGTAGTCATAAAAACCGCTGTTTGCCTCTTATAATGTTAATATAAGCTGTTAAATAACGATAAAGAGCAGTTGAAGTTAATAAACTAGGCTGTTATTAATTGTGGAAAATAAATTAATATTAATAGTTAGGAGTAAACATATTTTTAAGTAAGTAATTTTAACTATTGTCAAATGATTAAATTCATGGCGTGTTTTATTTTCTAGAACTAACTGCATCGTCATCATCTGCGTAGCCTTTTCACAACTATGTTGGGGTCGGCTTCCAGTCTAACCGGATGCAGCTGAATACCAGTATTTTACATGGAATGACTGCCTATCTGGCCTCCACAACCCAGTTACTGGGTAAATACGATACCCCTGGTAAGACTGGTTGTCAGACTTTCGGGCTTCTGACTACCCTTAACGACTGTCAAAGACCCACGAATGACAGCCGGGACCAACGGCTTAGCGTGCTTTCCGAGGTACGGAGGGGTCTCGGTATGTAAAGATGGTCACCCATCCATAGACCTAAAAAAAGTTATAAAAATTGTTTGAGAATGTGCAAACTGTGCGTTTCATATGATATCCCACATGCCCTAGTAGCCCCACTTCGAATTTTTCAGACGCCCTTTCAGTCCCTGTTGCAAAATATTATACATTTTTATTTCTTTCTTATTTGCAAAATAGTTGCGCAAACGTCATCTAAAACTATTCCAAATTTCAAGTTGATAGAATAAGTAGTTCTTGAGATATCCAACTGTGACAGACAGACAGACAGAAAGACTGAGTCTCAGCATAAGGGTTCCGTTTTACCATTTTAGCACGGAACCCTAAAAATGCCGATCACTGTCACGTCTCCAAAACGGCATAATCATGTTCGTAGATGCAAATATGAATACTTAGGCATATCTAATTATTAAGCAAATTGGTAAGACGTCATCTTGTTTTAAATTACATTCCTGAAAACTGCACTTTTGTACTAAAATAACTGTCATTTTACTAAAAGACCATTTTTTTTGTGATATTTGGGAAAAGGCTAGGCAGATTGTCGTCTTACTAAAAGCCTAATTTCAATGACAACCGGCCAGTTATTATTTTAAAAGTAACAATTTCCAAATGTGACCCGATGACACTTGCACCTACCCCTGAAGCATAGCATAAAAACCATCAGGATACTCAGCAGTGGGTAGATAGATAATGATGCTGATTTTGAAAAGGAATGTAAAAAAAAACATCTTTATTTAGTTTCCACAAGCTATACAAAAAGTTCATATCGTGATGAAAAAATGGATGCAGAAGTTGGTCAGTATATTCAGCAAAGTAAGTTGGTAACAAGACTTTACAAAGAGACACTACGGGACTGACTGAAAAAATGTAAAAATTTTTTTTTTTTTTTTCCCAACATGAGAAAATGTTTACCAAGGTACTGGTGAAGCTGCATTCAGATTATTTTCAAATTAGGATCTAGATGCTAACAAAATGCGTCGATTAGCAACCAAAATGATCCGACAATAGACTTAGAACCTCAATCAATCAACTCCTATCGCAGTCCACTGCTGGACATAGGCCTCTCACAGACTGCACCACAACACCCTGTACTCCGCCTTCCACATCCAGTCTTTCCCAGCCTCCTCCTCAAGGTCAGCAGTCCATATAGCGGAGTGGCGACCCACAGTACGCTTGCCGATACGTGGTCTCCACTCCAGGACTCGTCCGCTCCGCCAGCAATCGATCCTTCTACAAACATGGCCAGCCCACCGCCATTTCAAACTTCGACTTAGGATCTGACTCAGTTTATAAGTGTATAGTCTATGGACCTGACGACGTCACAGAAATAAAGAGGGAAAAAAAAAAAATTCGCGTCACACAAACAAATGATGCTCACTCTGACCATAGCTCTGACGCTGCAAAAACATTCTCAATATTCATACACGCAAAGTAAATATTAATTTATCTAATCGACAAACAAATCGAAAGGACGCCACTTACGGCGGCGGGTTGCTAAGGACCTATTACCATAGCAATCTGGAACGCATAAGTTAAGATTGTACTAATTAAGTGTACATACAGCGTCCCCGTTTATCCTAAAGATACCAACACACGATATAAATAAAGCGAAATCTGATAATGTTTGATTTTTGTTATTATTCCCGAGTAATTAGCGAGTTTTATGGGAGAAAAATGGCGGGTTTTGAGTTTTTTTGCGTGTATCCGAACGTGTTGGGAAAATATTTGAAAAATGCTATAGCTTGTATTATTCGTTGTGGCATTTAGAATATTTATAAATGATTTATTGATTTATAATAATCATTTATTTACGTTTCTAGTTCACACACATAAGTTATCATAACACATAAATTGAATTAAGTAGTGACAGGAAAAATATAAAATTCGAGATTATCTTAAAAGTCGATTTGTCCACTTAAATTAAGACGAACAACCACCGACTAAAAGAGACATCAAAATAATTATTAACAAATAAAACGTTCCAGAGACAAGGATAAACAAATAAACAACTACGCGGCCGTCGCAGCGTGAATCCGAACGTAATCTATGTGAGTCGTTTTCTGCCGGCGGGCGGCGCGCGCTTATATCTCAAACTTTTGACACATAACCTCAAAATTGAAAACCTCAATTAAAATAAACCGTACCCACATTGATTTAAGGTTTAATTCGCGACAATTGATATTGTAAAATTAAGCATTTTTGAATCTAGAACTGATTTCACACTTACATTTACTACGAATTTGTTTTTCGAATTACAAGATGTGTCCTACATTTTTTGAATTGGTCAGTTGTTGCAATAAGGTCGAATTTTGCGTGGAATTAAATTTTTGGGTTGTAAATGTAAGTTTGTAAAATCCAAAGGAGCTCGGAAAGCAATGGCGTCGATTAATCAAAGGCTCAGTTTTGTTTTTCGAATAATTTTGAATAATTTGTGAATGGAAGCGCTATCGGTTGGGACAAGGCGAAAGTAATTTATAACTTGTGTATTCAGTTAATTAATGACTGCAATTGTTTTATTCGTGTTCTTTAGTTTATTAAGGTACAGTCCGAAAGTGTTGCTACCTCCCTTGGAGTTATTTCGAACGAAAGTTGAGTTGACAACGGTAATTTTTCTTTTTGGAACTTTTAAAAGAGATAAAGGTCTCTTTTGCTTAATAATATATACGACATTACATTTGATATGCCTGAAAATTCAGACGATGAGATATTTGGCTTCGAAAAAAGTTAATGGTGTTTGGCAAATATATAAGTAAGTAGGTATTATTGTTAAAAAATCCTTTCAGACAGCTCGGCAATGCCGGGCCCATGATTGCTCCCTCTAAGGGCCAAGGTATGGACGTTCTAAAAGTCCCTACTCCACTATTTGTAAAATAAACATCCAAGAATCATTCGACTTTTAGTTTACCCAATTTCTATTCCTTTCACTTTCATTCGACAACCCTGAACTATAACTGACCTCATCTAACACTGCAATTCGATTTTTTCTATTCGATTCCTATTTGCTGTACAGCCCCTTGGTGCAACCTCCAAGCCTTCTTTTACGACACCCACAGTAATGTTAGGTTTGTCATATTCCTTGCAGGGGCCCATAAAGTTTTCAACAAATCCAAGATCACACGGCTCATTAAGTAACAGGGTAATTCTAGCATTTTTATTTCATAACTTATAGGCTTCTGCCCGCGGCTTAAATTAGCCCAAGGTAACACATACTGTCGGGATAAAAAGTATCCTATGACATTTATCTACGTGTGTGCTAAATTTCATAGAAATCTGTTCTACTGGATAATTGCGTAATACACTAACAGTAGGAATGGCTTTCATTTTGACAGTTCAACATCATTCATTGGGTTTTTTGCGTTGTTGAGCAGAGAAATTTTCGAACATACGAAGCAATGGATTAGCAATATCAATATCAAAATGATTCGGATTCTGATTGATAGCGTGTTACGCGATTAGGGTGCAGCTGTTAAGGTGTGAAAGGTAACAGACAGATTTACTTTCGAATTTATCGTACCTACTAACTGTGACTGCGGTTTCACCCGTATAAGTCTCGATCCCGTGGGAATATTGGGATACCTACGCGCCAGATGTCATCCAAATTCATTCATCCGTTTTCGCGTGAAAGCGTACCAAACAAACATACAAACAATCAAATCTTTTCTCTTTATAATTTATAAATTTAGATTGATTGAAAAACGTTACAGAACCTCAAATGCCTCCATTTTAATCGCCGACATGGGCTATAAACATTATAAATAGAATAGTTAGTAGCATTATGGTATTTATGTCTGTTTTATGTTAATATAAATGGTCCCTCGCTGTCCCGGAGAGTGGGGCTATGTGTTAAATTTTTCGATAACAAATTATAGGGTCTAATTGAATATTTATTGTTTGAATTAGTTATCATTATGTTGATATATAATTTGGGTTCCTAGTTCAGCCGTTTACGGGAGTTGTTTTTCTGAAAAAAAAAATCTGATAAGCTCTGATTTTTTATTTGCTAGACCAAAATGACAATAAAAGATAAAAATATTTAGGGAAGCCAGTAAAATGTCCAGGAAGCCAGCAAGATGTCCAGGAAGCCAGTAAGATGTCCAGGAAGCCAGTAAGATGTCCAGGAAGCCAGCGAGATGTCCAGGAAGCCAGCAAGATGTCCAGGAAGCCAGCAAGATGTCCAGAAAGTCAGTACAATGTCCAGGAAGCCAGTAAGATGTCCAAAAAGCCAGTAAGATCTCCACTAACGCTTCGTAAGTAATGTTTAATAGTTTTGGTTGTCGATAAGACTCGCAGAGTCGCATTGGTAGGTAAGTAAATCGTCAACTTACGCAATTTTACTTGCTAATAGAAATCATCATAGCCTAAGCATAATCAGCCTGTAATGTTACCACTGCTGGGACCTGGGACACAGGTTTCCTCTCTATGAGAGGGAGTCGGCCATATTCCACCACGAGTGCCCAGTGAGGGTTGGTGGATGTCACATGTCTTTGAATTTTTGGTTCTAGGACATGCCGGTTTCCTCACGATGTCTTTCTTCACCATTTTAAGAGCTGTGGTGATGAAATAATGAACACAAAGTAAAGCGCCTGTCAGGGTTCGAACCTACAACCTACAACGAGCAAGTTGACGATTTACTTACCTAGGCAGTAGGTAAGTAAATCGTCAACTTGCTCAATTTCACTTGTTGGTAGACATCATCTTAACTTTTATAAATATTTAGTTTAGTGTTCTTTTTTTTAAACCACCTACGGAACCCACCTTCTTCAACAAATAAAACTTTTTAACTCGAGTGCACACAATAAAATTATTTATTCGATAAAACAAATAGGCTTTAATAAAGTGTGACTTTTGTCACGTCGCCTTGTAACAAGTAATGGAGGTCGTAAATAACATGCGATGTTCTGCTCTCGGCTTTATGTTATTGGAATTTAGACTTTCGAGTTATGAAAATAAGGTGTGTTTTAGGTTTTCATGGGATGTTACATAGTTTACAGAATCTGATCGATTTTTGAAGGCGTTATTCTAGGTATTTTAAGAAAATCTTACTAAAATTATAAACGCGAAAGTTTGTAAGGATGGATGGATGGATATTTGTTACAATTTCACGCAAAAACAACTGATGAGATTTTGATGAAACTTTATAGTAATATACAGGGTTATTGGTAAAACATTAACAACCTCTTATGAGGTCATTATACTCATCATTATGAACAACTTTTACTATGGGACCAAACCAGAAATCGCTAAAAAAAAATCAGCTGTTACCTACATTTATATTCGTTTATCTCGTCAAAATGTAGGGAACAGCAGATTTTTTTTTTCATTTCAGGTTTGGTCCCATAGTAAAAGTTGTTCATAATGATGAGTACAATGACCTCATAAGAGGTTGATAATGTTTACCATAATCAGCCTATAATGTTCCCACTGCTGGGACACAGGCCTCCTCTCGGTAATGTTTACCAATAACCCTTTATATAGCTTATACATCAATGCGATGAAACCGCAAGGCGCTCCTAGTATTTCATAAGTACCTACGTCAAGAATCTTTTGGTAACAGCTGTGTGCTTTGGTTTTCTAGATCTTTACCGAGTTTTAAGTACCTAATATTGGTTACATTCGTGCCTCGGAAAGCACATTAAGCCGTTGGTCCCGGCTGTCATTCATAGATCTTTGACAGTCGTTACAAGTCAGATGCCCAAAAGTCTTACAACTATACTTACCAAGTGGTATCGTGTTACCCAGTAACTGGGTTGTAAAAATCAGATAGGCAGTCCCTCCATGTAAATTACTGGTATTCAATTGCATCTGGTTAGACTGGAAGCTGACCCCAACTTAGTTGGAAAAAGGCTAGGCAGATGATGATGAATTGTTTCTAAGGCAAACATGACTCAAATGATCGTGAGCTCATTATTAAAGCCAGGGCCAGCATCTTCTTTAATAACACAGTATATTGATTATCACCTGATCATAATATTATTATCGTTAAGATAATAATTATTGCTGGACATTTATTCGCATACCTAATGCTGCTGCGTAAGAGCACCGCAGTTAGCTAACACCCTAGGTCAGATAGAAAATCACTCATCGTCATTAGAAAATTAGACCAATCTGCCCAGCCCCTTCCCAACTACGTTGGGGGTCAGCTTCCAGTCTAACTGGATGCAGCTGAATACCAGTATTTTACATAGAGCGTTTATTAATGTTCCATACTATACAGGGTTATTGGTAAAACATTCAACCTCTTAAGAGGTCATTGTACTCATCATTATGAATAACTTTTACTATGGGACGAAACCTGAAATGAAAAAAAAAAATCAGCTGTTCCCTACATTTTGACGAGATAAACGAACATAAATGTAGGGAACAGCTGATTTTTGTTCGCATTCAGGTTTGGTCCCATAGTAAAAGTTATTCATAATGATGAGTACAATGACCTCTTAAGAGGCTGTTAGTGTTTTAACAATGACCCTGTATAGTATAGAACATTATTAGTCGCGCTATGTAAAATACTGGACCCATGTAAATAATGACCCTGTATAGATGTTGCCTGAGGTAGCAGCGCGGTGCGGGAGGGGTGTGGTGACGTGATGCGAGAGCTCAGTGATTCGTCAACTTGTGACAACTGTCACCCCTCCCGCACAGCGCAGCTACCTCAGGCAACGTCACAGTTACGCGGTCGGCCTATAATTCTGTATCCGTACTAATATAATAATTATACTTACAATTACAACGCGGTCACATTAACATGACGCTTGGCGTTATTTTCTATTTTTTTTTCGTTATTTTGGTTTTTTGGTAATATACCTAATAAAAAATATAATTAAAACAACAAAAGAATGATCGACGCGCGTATCGGTAGGTACCTAACAAAGACAAAGGCCTAACACTTGCTGGGCGAGCTAAGGAATGCGGGCGTCGCATTCCAGAGATGCGTCAAGTTAATGTGACCGCGTTGTACTTACTAATGTAATTATATCTAACTGTCTGTTAGCTTTTCATGCCTAAGCCACTGAACCGATTGCTATGAAATTTCACAGACAGGTAGTCTGAGACCTGGACGAAGACATTATGCTGCTTTTCATCCTGGATATTACACGCAGACAATGTCGTGGGCAACAGCTAGTATAACTATAATATCTTAAGTAGAAAAAACAAAACTGTAAAATAACGTAAAAAGTAATTACCCGTTAACTAACGCAACATATTTTCCAAAAAATGCAGCATTATAAGTAGCATTTTACGAAAATTTGCCTAATTTTGTATTTAAAAAGCGGATATAATCCGCGCAGTGAACTAATAAAGGCGGGAACAGACGGGCGACAGGGCGACCCGGAGAAAGGCACTGAGCAGTTGAGCACCTTTTAATTCTTACACCCCATTTGCTGGCCCATTGCAGTCTGTGCAAATAGGACTACAAGAGGGGAGGAGATGAGTTATGATTTTTGTTATATTCATTTGGGAAGTATTGATTTCATTAATTTTTGTTGTTTTTTTTTAAGAATTGCGAATAATTTCTTTATTTACCCGTTGAATGCGAGAAGCACAGAACCGGTCGAAGTGGAGGTGCTTAAAGGAGGCCTATGTCCAGCAGTGGACTGCAACTTTCGGCTGAAATGATGATGATGATGATATAGCCTAGAGGAGCAGAGCAGATTGGATGTGTGGTGGGAAAGACTGGAGACCGTTGGCCTGAGATTAATTCGGACCAAAACTGAGTAAGTACTTGTTTGTGATTGCGTGGTGGTTGACAGGGAGAATGCAAGAAGAAAACGTGTTGCGCTGATCCCAGGTAACATGGGACAAGGGCAAGCAGATGATGATTATGATAACTTAATCTATACTTTATTATTAACTTGCTTCCGCCCACGGCTTCGCAAGGTATGTCGATAAAAACTATCCTATGTCCTTCCCCAGGATGTAATCTAACTCTCTGCCAAATTTTATCGAAATCAGTTCAGTGGTTTAGGCGTGAAAAGGTAACATACAGACAGACAGACACACTTACTTTCGAATTTATAATATTTGTATGGATATCACACTAATATTATAAAAGCGAAAGTTTGTGAATGTGTGTTCATATGTTTGTTACTTCTTCACGCACAAACGGCTGAACGGATTGGATTGGAAATTTTCCACACAGTTTATAACCAGGATTAACACATCGGCTACTTTTTATCCCGATATTCCCACGGGATAGACACTTGCGCGGGTGAAATCGCGGGGCGCAGCTAGTAATGTTATAAAACTGAAGAGTTCGTTTGCTTGAACGCACTAATCTCAGGAACTACTGGTTCAAATTGAAAAAATATTTTTGCGTTGGATAGTCCATTTATCGAGGAAGGCAGTATAACATCACGCTACGACCAATAGGAGCGGAGCATCAATGAAAAATGTTGCATAAATGGGAATAAATTTTCCTTTTGTGAGCTTCCGTTGCGTAAGCTGCGTAAAGGGTTATAGTTACGCAAAAATCATGTAAGTATGACGGATTTGTTCCCCTTTAAAAGATCAAAAAAAGTCCGCGACAGCATGTCATTGTTTTTTGTTTATGTCAATTTCCTTTTTTTTTCTTATAACCTTTTTTATGGTAATCAAATATGTTCTAAAATAATGCATTATTTCCGAAGGTGTATTTATAAACATAATATTAATCCTTATCCAAACAAATACGTTACTTATCGCAAGTATATAATTTTGAACAAAAATGCCCTTGACATAATTTGTTTTCAATGAATATCTTAGGAGATATCATTGTTTTAAAATAACTTCGTAAGGCGGCCGGTCATGAGGTTTTATGTGTACTCTTAACGTAATACTTTTATGGGATATATTTTAGTAGGTTTTTTCCTCAAACTAACGCGGGTGATACCGCGGGGCACAACTATCTCTTCATAATAAACTGCACTTGGCGTTTAGACTAATTTGGGATTGCACTATTTTATGTGATTTTGTAACCCCTTTGCTTTCACATTTGTAATAAATATAATTTCAAAGAAGTTACATAAATGGTCAGGAACCTAAATAGCGAGCAAATATTAATGACACTAATATTATAAATGCGAAAGTTTGTGAGTGTGTGGGTGTGTGTGTGATTATATGTTTGTTACTTCTTTCTTCACGCACAAACGGCTGGACCAATTTTAATAAAATTGTGTATGGAGGTAGCTGACACCCACCCCTGATATTCCCACGGGATCGACATTTACGCGGGTGAAACCGCGGGGCGCAGCTAGTAGTTAATAAAAATTAAAGATGCTCAAATCCTTAAAAAAAATATACCTACCTAATAGCCTCTCCATATCTTTACTAGCCCCAATGTTTTCCTAATTCCGTCCTCAGTCCGGTGCCCTTTCATTTGTACTCAATTGCCCTGCATCCCTTTGGCACATTTCTTTTATTCGCACTTTTTATTCTCCCCCTCGAGGAATGTCGCAAGTCGCAACGACTAGCAATTATCGCAGAAGAAATTTATTTTTTAAATTGCCTAAAGGGTAGGTGTGGCGTAACTTGGTTTTCTTATAAGGAACCGTGGAGGTAAAATGGCTAATTAATTGCGGAAAAAATGGGGTGACATTGTATTCAGGTAGCAGTGCAAAAAAGAACGGTTATTAGGGATGTTACGTCGTGTAGGTATGATCCATAACTGTTTTACAGTAAGTTAAGAGCGTGTATTCGATTCGTGACGAAAACATCGCGTTTTTGAGATTTTTCCGGGGCAATATCGTAATGATGTGAGCAGATTATTTGAAGAACATTACGGTTTTAGAAAGACTAAGTCTTGATTTAGTGCACTACAGAGTAAAAGTGTAATTTTTAATGACGGTTTTTGAAAGCTAAGACAATCCCTGCATGTTGTTTTACGAAAATAGACGTCCGAGTTATCTTTCAGGACGAATAGAACCATTATAATGTGCCAAAATATTATATTTTATGCATTTTTCCAACAGGAAAGTGCAACACAGAGCTAAAATTACGAAAATATTGCTATTAGATATTAAAAAACAATATTTAAAAATTACAAAATCGATTCACTTTAACAATTTTTTTTCACCAGTAGTTGAATAGAAACATAACTAATATATTTATTTTATGAAATAAAGGTAATGCTAAATATTAAGAATTTTTTTCAGACCATTAGTTAAACTCATTTATTTTCGACGATTATTTAAAAAACACTATAAATCATCGCGCGCAATCCTTTACCGATCAGAGCGTGCCAGCGACAGGACCTATCACTTTTTTTTTTTTTTTTTTGCGGATGGGAAATCATCAAATGACTCCTCCCGCTCTGGGTGGAGCGGAAGGGAGTGTCAGACTTTTACTGACTAAAACCCACCCGTGTTCCTTCCTTAGCCCTTTATGTTCCGGGCCAGCGGTAACCCTTTCGGACAATCCCGCTGACCCGGCAGGCTTCGTCCCTAAGGGGCCCCTCCTCGATGCTGACATATCTTTGAGGCGCGCGTGGAACACGTACGCGCCGTCCGGCACGGGCCTGGTCCTGATCGGACGGTGAGCTACCCATTACTCTCCGCCCGCAGGCCCGCGCCTACGGTGGCCGGAAGTCGTCACGCGGCTCCCGACGCCTGGGGCCTCTCCCCCGCGGCGGTTGAGACGGGAGGCTCTCTCCCTGAACCGTCCCGCCACCTCCTTCGCTAGCATGACTGCTTCGCAGAAGGAGGTGACTGCCTCCCACTCCCTCTCGCCCCGGACCATGGCTTGCACCAGGGCCGGACGGGAGAGGTCACCGTCGCTGCCGATCGCCTCTACGAGGACACGGCGGTGCTCCGCCCAAGCTGGGCAGACCTCCACCGTGTGCTCCACCGTGTCCTCTGGGCGATCCTGGCAATGGTGACACCCGGGCGTTTCCTCCCGCCTGATGATGTGCAGGAACCTCCCGAAACTTCCGTGTCCGGTGAGGGCGCCGTGGCGCCTCTCTAGCCACTCCTCAAAGAGCGGTCTTATCGCCGCTGTCGCGGCGTGCCCTGCGCTGGGTTGCGACAGTCGCTCTTTCCATGCCGCCATGAGATCGCGCCGGAGATCCGTCCGCTCCGCAGCGATTTGCCGCGGAAGCGGATCCTCCCCCCGGCGTAGTGCCTCCGCGCGCCACTCATACAGGCGCGCGAGGACTATCGCCTCCAGATCCCATGGCGGCAGTCCGGCAAGGAGGCTTACCGCCTCGCCAGAGATCGTGCGGTAGCCCCGGATAACCCTTATGGCTACCACCTTCTGGGGCGCTTTCAGGTAGTGGGCGGCTCGCCGCCGCAGTGAACGCGCCCACACCGGGGCCCCGTATAGGGCCATGGACCGCACGACCCCCGCGTAAAGCCTCCGGCAGGAGGCGTTTGGCCCCCTCAGGTTGGGCAAGAGCCGCTTGAAGGCAGCCCCGGCCCGTTCCAGTTTGGGTGCCAAACGTCGGAAATGCTCCACGAAGTTCCACCGGCTGTCGAGGACGAGACCCAGGTATTTCATCGTCATCCCGACGCCGATGTGAACCCCTCCTACCGTTAGTTGGGATCCCGATATCGGCGCGTTCCGGGGCCCATGAAACGACATGGCCTCGGACTTGTGCAATGCCACCTCGAGAACCAACTGCCGGATCCTCTCCACGACTATCGCAACCCCGCGTGTCATCGCGTCGGCCGCCGCCTGATGCGACCTCCCCTGCGCCAGGACCAGCGTGTCGTCAGCGTAGCAAACCACGCTGACGCCATCAGGGAGGTCAGCGCGCAGCACCCAGTCGTACCCGATGTTCCACAGAGGCGGCCCCAGGACCGATCCCTGTGCGACACCGCACTACATCTCTCGCCGGTTCCACTCCCCATCGCGACCGGGGTAGCTGACGGCTCTTTCCGTCAGATACGCCTCGACTATTCGACGGAGGTAGGGCGGCATCCGGTGATACCGGAGTGCCTCCACAATGGTGCTCCAGGGGAGGGTGTTGAACGCGTTGGCGATGTCAAGTGACACCGCCACGACGACCCCACCCTGGGACACCGCGTCCCCCGCCGTGAGGGCTCTCACGCGCATGATGGCGTCCACCGTCGAGCGCCCCTTGCGGAAACCGAACTGGCTGTCCGCAAGATCCGGCCCCGTCCTCGCCAGGTGCCCGACGAGGCGGCCCGCAATCACTCTCGCAAAGAGCTTGCCGACCTCGTCGAGCAGCACGATGGGCCGGTATGCGGACGGAGAGTCCGCAGGGCGCCCTGGCTTCCGAATGAGGACCAGCTTCCCCGTCTTCTAACGGCGTGGAAACTGGCCTCTCTCCAAACAAGCGCTTAAGAACGCCTCCAGTCGAGGCCCGAGAGCCCTCGAGGCCAGGACCCAGGCTTTACCTGGCAAGCCGTCGGGTTTTAAGTTTTAGTTTAAGTTACGTCGTAGTAGTAAGTAATTTTAAGTTACGTCGTTCTAGCAATCGTGTAGATTTTGTCTTGCGCTAAATCGAATACGCGCTCTTAATTGGGCAACTGTCTAAAATTAACAGGAGTTCTCTTCTTAGCTTTGTGAACAACCCTCTCTATGAAAGGATGTTCAGACGCCAGCACATTAAGCTACAATCTGTCAAATTTCTTTAATAGATTTTCAATTTTATCGCTAAAGTCATTCCCAAGTATGTTGGGGTCGGCTTTCAGCCTAAACGGATGCAGCTGAATACCAGTATTTTACATGGAGCGACTGCCTATCTGAGCTCCACAACCCAGTTACTGGGAAATACGATACCCCTTGGTAGGACTGGTTGTCAGACTATCGGGTAATTTTATCGCTAAAGTATAAGGTTCAAAGTTGATTGTGAAAATTTGACAGTATCGGGTAACTTGATGTGCTGGCTTCTGTACTTTATTAAAGTCATGATCCAAGTACCAACGTACGATTATTGATATTTACAAGTTTACTTTCACTCACTTTCATAATGACCTATTCTTTCGCTAATTGACATGTGAACCAGACATTGGACCAGCCATTTTTGGTTGCACACGTTCTATTTCATGAAAATCAAACTGTAACTTCTTCTTAGCGTGTCGATACCAACCTAAATAGGGTCAGCCCAGAATCTGGCTACGAGTTTAGACACGTTCAGAGCATCCATCAGTTTCTGCAACGTGCAAACAATAGATTTATTCCAGTCGGTAGCTCTACCATGAGTTCTCCGTAAATAATATGTATGAAATATTGTACAGCGCCCCTAGCGGTCACAGAAAGAATTAAAATTCGTACCCTGATCTCCCCCTCTACTCCCCCCTCCTCAATCCCCTGCTAGTTCCTCTTCTGTTTTAATCTCTGTCTTATCCACTGGACACGCTGGACACGATATTAAGTGTCCCACTCTCCAATCAGTATGGTACTGTAGTGTCCTTTACCGGTTCTACTACCTAACCCTTCCTGTTCCACAAAACAGGTCGAGAGCGAATCGGACTCGCGCACCGAGGGTCCTGTACAAATTTGTAGGTATGTAAATAGTTTATGACGGGCTTTTTTAAATGCAACTACAAATTTACGGTTTTCGGATTGTTTCCTTTATTTGTGCGACACAACCTTGCTTCTTCCCAAATTTCATGATTCTAGGTCATCGGGAAAATGTATAGGGACATTTTGATTCCCTTGACAGTGTCGAAATATACGTTTCATGCGGCAAAAACGGCCGTATCTTTTTTTTACGTTAACATAGAAGTTTGATTTTTTCACAGCTTCATGGGACCGCAGACCTGAGTATATAGTTTTAATTTCAACTCGACACCTCCTCGCGTTCCTGAGATAAAGGGTCTTGACAGACAGACGTACGAACGGACAACAAAGTGATCCTATAAGAGTTCCGTTTTTCTTTTGAGGTACGAAACCTTAAAAAGTGTTGCAAAGACGTAATACATTGTTTGTTTACTTCCTTTTCTGCGATCCACCATGTCAGCTGCCTACATAAACATCTCTAATGACAAATCCCACCAACTTCCCATCCAATCTTAATTTCTATACAAATAATTAGACTTTCCCCGCTATAATGACAGTTAACTAGGAAACGTAAGGTCTAGGAGTCGACCACAATGTCAACATCTGCCAACTATTTGCAAAACTGTTGGCGACCACATGATCATTAGGTTTGCGGTGACTTAAGTAACGTTCTGCATTGCTTGTGTAAAAGCTTTCTTGTTTCCCGTGATTTTGTAGAAAATATTTTGCTTGGTTGTAATTATTTGTAACTAGCTGCGCCCCGTGGTTTCACCCGCATAAGTTTCGATCCCATGGGAATGTCGGAATAAAAAGTAGCCTATATGATATGGTTAATCCAGGGTGTCAGCTACCTCCATAACAAATTGTATCAAAATTGGTCCAGCCGTTTGAGCGTGAAGAAGTAACAAACACATAAACACACACACACACATACACACACACTCACAAACTTTCGCCTTTAAGGTGAATGGGCAGTTGAGACCGCGAAATTCAAATTTTCTAAGGTTCCAACCACCAATTTCTTATGGAAAAGTGTTAGTGGTAGAAATCTAACTTAGAAAGATGTATTACTGATTCTAATGATTATAATTCTCTAAATATGCACCTGTTATTTTCGCGAATCATATTTTTATCAAGATACAATCTGACACTGACCTGCAAATTGCAAAAAACGTAAGAAAATTCAACTTAAAATATTAGTGTGTTAAAAAAGTGCGACGATCGCTTTCGTTTAGGACGCAGCTCACCAGCGCGGCAGCGTCCTAACTACGCCTGTTCACGGCTTAATTGCCCCATAGAAATTAATTTTATTATATCGCGGGCTTGTCCCGAAGATTGTCAGTGAATAGCTGCGATTACTGCTAAGATACTGTATAATAAGCTGCGCTGCCCATTCATAGTGTAACGGAGGTCGGGAGTAGGTTTTTAGATTTAGTTTCACTTGCCTTCATTACTGTTTAAAGGGTTTATTTTTGGATTGGGATTTTTAGATTTTATGGGCTGTTTTACCGAGTTCACTTCATGTCTATAAGTTTGGGGAAACTTAGCTGGCAGTTCGTTTTATACAAATTCTGCTCCGTTTCTTAATTTCTTATGTAGCAATGAAATAGAAATAGACACAGAATGATTGACATTCTCATTTCCACAGAATGAATGAAATTCATAAAAAGTCAAAAATTGATACTTAAATTGGGGTCATCATAAGTGACTTAAGTCTTTTAGTAGCCTTCTAAAATATCCACAGCTCATAACAGCTTTCTAATAAATAGTGATCAAAAGGGCCGCAGTGGTCAGAACCGCAATTCAATTGTGACTTCAATATTTTTATGTTTGTTCGCGCATAACTCCGTCGTTTGCCAACCGATTTGAAAAATTATTTTTTTGTTGGAAAGGGTATACTTTCCAAATGGTCCCATAAAAATAGTATCAAAATCGGACAAGCGGTTTTTGAAAAATCAACAAAAATTTCATAACAAAGTGTCCCGTCCTATCTGATCATGTATTCCGAACAAAATAAAAAAAAGATCTCGCGAAGTGACGTATCTGTATAAAATATTTATTAATAAAACAATATTAACACGATAACAATAGTAGTAATACCAATATAAAGATCTTAATCAGAACTACACACGTGCTCAATTTTGTATCAGTAGAATTTATATAGAGCAAGCTACCCTCGGTCATAGTAACTCTCAACTGCAAATAACTTGCCCTGTAAAATATGCTTCGAGTCAGTTACGTCACTTAGATAAGCGACGATACTAGACACCAATTCGACAATAAATGAAAACACGGGCAATACTAATGCATTATAATCATCGATCACTACTTAGTGATAGATGATTATAAGAGTATTAGCTTCCGCCCGCAGCTTTGCCCGCGAGGTATGTCGATAAAAACTATCCTATGTCCTTCCTCGGGATAAATAAATGATAAATGATTTATTTCTGTAAGTAGGTTTTTACAAACACTTTTACGCGTCATTATATTTTTTAAACTAGATGTGGTCGGCGTTTCCTATCTGACTACTCTGAGAAGAAAGGCCGAAACAAACTCAGAGGTCACAGTCTCTGAAATGCAGTTTATCTCTCTGCCAAATGTTATCGAAAAGCGTTCAGTGATTTAGGCGTGAAAAGGTAACAGACAGACGAACACACTTTCGCATTTATAATATTAGTATGGATAGCATGGCTTGTCGTATCCACCTTAAATAGTTGTATTTTTTTTATTAAGTTTCCACTAGCTCTAAACCCGTACTTAACACAATAATAAAGCAAAAACATGTTAGATATAACAGAAAAACATAGTTTCAAATTGTAAACAGGTAGGTACAAATATACGATTATAGCCTGGCGCCTGCGCACCCTAGTTTATGCAATAGATCGCCTGTTTGTAGAAAACATACACAAGAAAAACTTTTTCCTGTAAGCAGACATAATTATTGCGTGAATTTCAAAATAAATCAGGGTCATCAAAAAAAGTTTTCTCTAAAATTCACGTAAGAGTTGTTTCGCAAATTATATTTTGTGAAAAAGTGATACAAAAGAAAACAGTAATTTTGCTTGCAAGAGAATGATGAAAGAAAATATGTATTTAATTTAGAAGAAATCTGTCTACTGAATGAAACACGTATTCAGCCATCGAATGTTTATTTTTGGTTAAAGGCTTCAAGAGTCTGTTAATTAAATTCACTAATGAAATCTTCATTCTCCCATCGACCAAAAAGTAAACCTAAAGATACCCATAGCGTGTACCATATCTATCTATTTTTTATCGAACCTCATTACGAAATATCCTTGCCGATAATTAGGCTGAATGCAATCAATTCCTTCGGCAAATTGGATTTTTTAAAAGAAAAAATCAACAACGCTCCACCTTTATCTACACGTATAAACCCTCATTTGGAAATAAAATCGGCCCATATATTAGACTTGAATACTTTTTTCACAAATAAAAATCTTTTTTATATAAATAAAGCAGGTCTTTAGTTGACTAATTGTGACGTATTTTACGATCAGCGCACAGTAAGAGGAATTAAAGGGGCAATTGAAGATAGTACAGTTTTTCGTATCGGCCATCGATTTATGACGCTTGTGACTCTTTTGAAGCCCTTTTATGGTGAATGTCAGTCAGTCCTTATGAAGTTTAAGTGCCCAGTGGAATTGCCGCAAATGTGTGGTTACAGGAAGGGGGTAAAAAGTGAAACTGTTGGTTTTCAACGTCATGAGAATGTCATTGTTAGTAGAGGATAGCTTAACAGGCATAAACGATTTGTATTGTAATGGTTATTGCCAGCTATTTTATTGGAAAAATGTGATGAGGTATGGCATGGCCCTTAATCGGATAGTACCTACCTATCTGAAAGTCAGCATCAGGATTCAAAAACATTTCACGTAACTTCTTAAAACCAATTAAAAAATCATCGCCTGATTTCCAAAATTAACACAAAATCGAATGTAGCGAATGACACACGAATCAAAAACGCTAATTAAACACCAAAAAGCCTCTCCACAATCGAGGACAATCTGAAAAATTTGTTCAAATACGCATTATCTAAATACGAAATACTGGAATTTGTCGTCCGTTTACGAAGGAGGTTCATCATAAATTATTGATGATAAGGGGAAAGGGAACGAACGCACCCGTGGGTCGGCCAATCGACACCAGGCACTAATGAAGTGGTCCTAAAACGAACACGCCAAATACAGCTACATTTGAAATAAGAACTCCTTCGAAATTATAATGCTGGGATTAGCGAGCGCGTACATTGAGTTCATGTTGCTATAAGCGAATGAATTATTTCAGTTTTAGTACTGGCACTAGTAATTATTTCAATACATGGAATTAAAGGGTGATTTTAGTACTTTACATTTCTAAGGTCGCCGTGAGGGGTCCGTGGCTAAATAATAACAGCCGCACAGGTTGATCGATTAGGTTAAGCTACGCTTGCCGCGGTTGGTCTGTGGATGGGTGACCATCTTTACTTACCGAGATCCCTCCGTGCCTCGGAAAGCACGTTAAGCCGTTGGACCTGGCTGTCATTCGAGGATCTTTGATAGTCGTTACGGGTAGTCAGAAGCCCGAAAGTCTGACAACCAGTCTTACCAAGGTAATATCGTATTACCCAGTTAGGGTTGTGGAGGTCAGATAGGCAGTAGCTCCATGTAAAATACTGGTATTCAGCTGCATCCAGACTGGAAGCCGACCCCAACATAGTTGGGAAAAGTCTAGGCAGATGATGATTTCTAAGGTCGCATTCCAATCCCATCATGTGGAAAGAAAGCATTAATCTAACTTATAATGACAATCTACCAATAAATCTGGTGTTTGAATATTTTCATGTCTTTGGTAAAGGACGATATTATCATCCCATACCCCATAGATAGAGCATGTGCTTATAGAACAACGTTCTTTAATCTGGACTGCTAGATCAGAAGGCAAATTTAAACGTTCAAAATCTAGTCTCAGTCTCATCTCGGCAACAAACAAATGTCAAAATCCTGTCAAAATGTAGGGAAATTAAAGGTATCTTTGACAGATAACTACGAGAATTGCCCCTCTGATCATTTTCTAACAATAGAAGACCAAAAACTAGAGATGCTATACGAGTATCTATTGATTTTCGGTCACTCGGCCTAAACGCCGAATGCGTTTTTTTTTTTTCATGATTTGAGTTTTGGTATTCCGCCGAATATTAGGCAACATTCGGCCGAATACTGAATAGTAGCCGAATATTCGTGGCGTCTCTACCAGAAACTGCTGCCTGTCCTGATAAATAATATCCAAGAGTATATTTCTAACTCATTTTCCATAATATTTACTCTTTCTAACATTTTCGCTAAACACTAGGTAATTTATTGCAAGCGCCCGCGCCGGTGACACATACATGATGTAATCTTATCAGAATCTGATTAGAGACCTGTTTCTCAACATCTTAATAAAGGTCTACGGCCAGTGTGTAGGAATTTATCTTAAACATTTTGCTTTACGGGTTTTTAATAAATAAATCCCGGTTGCTATAAATCTGATCTCTGATTAGTAAGCCTGATATCGAATCTCATGTAGTATTGTAATTAGTTCGTCACATTTATACATCACATGTAGAATACTTTTTTGTGATTTCGTCCGTTTATTGTGCTAAGCCAACCAAAAATGCAGAAACCGACATTGTAATGAGATTAATCTCGATGCGCTTTCAGAAAAGTCAAAGTCAAAGCATTTATTTGAAATTTATAATATTATACATATACAAAACAAAGTCAATTTTTATGATCTTTCATTTGTTGGATTTGTCTCTGCCCCGAATAGCAGAATAACTATTATAACATGGGAAAAATTCATGAAAAAAATAATAATGAAGACATTTTCTCATCATCTCATAACATCTTGCATGCTATGTGTGTTGTGTGTGTATACTCATGTTTTGGACAAATAAAAAATTATCTTATCTCTCGATGATATCTCGAGAACGGATTGCCTGATTTCCATAATGATTCTGAGGCGGTACAAAGTTCGCCGGACAGCTAGTAGACACATAAAATGCACTTTTAATTAAAATAAAATAAAATTGATTCTAGTCGCCCCTTGCAAAAGGTAGTTTCGTATGGAGAAGAATGGGCAAGAAACTCCACCGTTACTCTTTTAAAATGCTTTACAATATTTTGTATACATCAATATTATATCATTGTATACTTATGAAGACCCAAAAGAAACCAAGAGTTACCACTTTGCCTTTAGGAATGAGCTAAAAAGATTCTATAAAATTAATGGCGTCACAACACACCGTCTCAGAGTTCCATCACAAATTCAATTCTTAGCACACACACACACACCCACACACACACATACACACACACGCACACACGCCCACACCCCCACACACACACACTCACACACACATACACACACTCACAACCCTCAACTCCAACTCACATACAACCAGTCTCTTTATTTCCAGACAGCTTTTGGCATGTTCCCATTCCATAATCATCTTCACCGTCATCGTTCCCCTGCCTTTTATCATCATCACCTGCCTAGTCTTTTCCCAACCATACCATGTTGGGGTCGGTTTCCAGTCTAACCGGATGCAGCTGAATACCAGTATTTGACCAGTATCCCCTTTATCATCATCATCTACTGGGTATAAGCCTCCCTTTTCTTCTGCCATACTCCCCAGTTCCGTCCCTCTCTCTTGCTCTTATACCAATTTATTTGATTTATTCGGGTCTGATCCCCTGAACCCCCCATTCTGGGGTCGGCGCAACACGTCTTTTTCTTCCATACCTACTTCTCTATTAATTGTCAACTCGGTAGTCACGCCCTTTCTAACCATAGCATCATTCACACAGTCCATCCATCGTTTCTTTGGTTCCATAATAATCTTCACCATCTAATCGTAAACCTATACACAATCATTGAATATTACAAACGTACAATTTTGGTTCACAATTGACTCCGGTCAGTTTTTCTGAAGACCGGCTTGATTAAGTCAGTAGTCCGGGACTCCGAGGATGCTAACTTAAGGCTATCTATATTCGCCTTTCCACGAATGAAGAATGAAGCATGAGTCTTGCCTCTATATATAACTTGTTTGTTAATTTTGATTAATTTTATTACTTGAAGAATGCGGGTGGTGTGCGAGTGTCTCAAATTTTTGGATGAGTACTCACTTGTGTTGTTGGTAAGGAATGAACTGATTGTAACCAAAATTGTAGTGGAACCTTTGGTTACTTAAATGGCTTTCGAATGACATCGTCATTCTCTTAAACTTATACCTTATAGCTTTGGGCCGTTTAGACTAAATACCCGATTGAGTAACAAATAAATAAACAAACTCACTTTCGCATTTATAATATTAGTTCGAATTTAGTTTGCACGAAAACAACCCATGGGAACAGCTTGTCTATTAGATATTATTTCTAGGACTAGTCAAAGAATGTCTAATTCTCATAATGGTCTAACATTGACAGTAATGAATATGTTTTAAAATGAAACTAATAATCTCTCTCTCTCTAGTCGGTCCCTCATCTCTGAGGATCGTGGTCAGCTTCGGAGTTGCATCTGGAGCGGATGATCCGCCTCCGTCGGTTTCTGCCCAGCGCATCCCTTCCCACCGTGTAGAATTTAGAGGACGATGATGATCTGATCGGTCCATCGCGGTGGTAAACGACCGCGCGATCGTTTGCCTTCGGTGAAACTAATAATATTGTATCCTATTTAAGCCTCTACTCGTGCAGATTCGTCATAATAATCCAAGGATTTAAAACAACAAAACATCTAACTGCCACAAACCTGTATCACCAAATACACGGAACTGTATTTTTTTAACTAATAAAATTAACTCCATCCGAAAAAAGAGCAAAGGAAGTAAACATCGGAACCGCACTTTACTATAACCTGACTGTATAATTAAGGTTTGCGACTACAAACCCGACGCGCCAAATGACAACCTTGCCGCCATTTTGGTCCGTAATTTCGGTCTGCGTACGCGCACAGATTATAGTGCGAACGGACATTAGTGGCGACCGACGACACGTGATCACTGTCATTGGGAACGCATTCGATTGGGGATCGATATTAAAAAGAAATCGATTTCTTGCGGAGTTGTGGTTTAGATGGGGATTTGCGCCTCGTATGGGAGATGAGTGTTCTCTTAGAAATAATGTAATCGGAAATCGAAAATTTGCTGTTTTCTCATTAATGTCTGTTCTCGTGGTTTTAATATTTGAGCTGGACGACTCCTCTCCATCTTTTTCCCATGCACCTATGGAACTTCCTAAGATCATGTCTTATAATATAATTCTTGCTACTGTCTTGTTGTGTTCTTAAAAGTTGTTCTGGTTAACTCCTACTAAGCAATTTAATTACATGGTTTTTTCATCTGGCCTCGCCAATATTAATTTCAGGAAAGGAGTGCCCTTTCCAACATTATAACCACATATTAGGCACCGCTTTAAGCCAATGAGACGCTAGAAAGGATTTTTCTCAAATTCATATAAGTACTTAGCAATACAAAATACTCAGAACAAGAAAGTGCATTGTGTAATATAAATTATTATCAATTTATTCAACGCCTTCATTATGCAACTAGCTTCTACCCGTGACTTCGTCCGCGCGAAATTTCACCCTCCCCCCATTCATCCTCTTAGGGGTGAAATTAAAAAAAAAAACTTTTATAGTGGATACCTACTCTTCACAAACAACACACCCTCCAAATTTCATGTCTCTAGGACATGAAATTCAAAGCACACCCTAAAGGGTGTGCGTTGATATATCAGTCAGTCAGGACTTTGAATTGTATGTATATAGATCAGATAAGTATTCCAAATATTTTTTAAATGAATCTGAAACTCAAAGCATTTTTTTCAATTAAACCATTTACATGCACTTTTGAATTGTCAAAGTCGGTCTGTTAGTCAGAAAATTTAAGCTTTGCCCATTCCAAAACGAGCAAACACTTCAAGAACCATACAAATAACATAATCCTCACGCCCTAATTGCAATTTAAGTATTTAGGCATGTCTTCTTTCATAGGCATTACCATCAGCCGTCATGTCAATACAACCTTTCTAGCCACTTCATCTTTTACGCAAGTCATCCACCATGCCCTCGGTATACTTGGTATCAAACCCAGGACTCCACAAAACCAACGGGGCAGTTAAGCACGTTAAGCCGTTGGTCCTGCGCTTGATCTACCTCCGGTCGTGTCGGATTGCTGTCCCATTGAACTATGAGGGAAGAGAGAGTGCACCTGTCTGCGCACACACTTGTGTATGTACTATAATATCTCCCGCGCCGAACGGAGACTACTCCGTTGAGATTGGCCGCCATGACCAAAATACGGGCTAAAGGACTATATATGTATTTATTTATTTCATTTATCAAGTTAAATTTAATTCAAAAAAATTCCACCGGTTCCTTACTAAACTTCAACTATATCCGACGACCCTGGTTACTTATCTCCTTTGGTGACTACACACATATAAAACAGACACGAAAAAAAGGACAGAAAAATAGTTACAAAGGTGATGCTTATTTCTAAAGAAATCTCTTCCCGCATACCTGCGATAGGAAAGTAGATAATATTCTTGGTACTTATTCAAACAAAAGCAATGACTGTAAACCACGAATTTCCAAATTGCATACATCTAACTAAATATGGAAGACACTAAACAAAATGACATAATCAACGAACGGACAGACTAATTAGCTAATTAGTGACTTAAAGAATTCTTAGAAGATGGTGACAATATAGAAAGAGAGAATAAGTTGAAAGTGGATGATGTAATGCAAGTTAAAGAAGTAATGTTACTTGGAATTCCCAAAAATCTAGAGAGAGAAGAACAGTCATTTCACGATAGACAAAGCTGTTGAGTGATGTATGATTACTTCATTGTCATGATCTATTGACCAAATCTCTAGAAGAGTCTAGAAGGAAGCCTAAGAGCAGTGCTTATAAAAGACCAATTGTTTTTCATAAATGCTTATAAATTAACTATGTATACGGTGTGTATACGGTGTCACCCGCATAAGTTTCGATCCTGTAAGAATATCGGGATAAAAAGTAGCCTATATGTTAATCCAAGGTGTCAGCTACCTCCATACCAAATTTTATCAAAATTGGTCCCACCGTTTGAGCGTGAAGAAGTAACAAACATATAAACACACACACACTCACAAACTTTCGCCTTTATAATATTAGTGTGATGTTTCTGTTCCAAACCATTATCGCCTAAGTAGCAAATATTTTGTGTGCGATTCTGCGTTTATCTTTCCAGCAGCAGTAATATTTACAGCATCAATATCAGCCTACAGTTGTCCACTACTAGACATAAGCCTCTCCAATCGCACGCCATTCAAGTTATTCCTTATCAACTCTCATCCAACTGCTACCAGAGGGGAATTTCATTTTAAAAACATTCCCATTCTATTCACAGTCTCAACCTGTTAAAAATACAGACTCTAATTTACCTAAATTTTTGACACATTTTTGACATTAATTATCGCTGTGGTGAGATTGCGACTATTTAACGTTTTTTAAGTATATAAGCATCATGTAAAACCACAATGGCCGTTAATAAAGACGATATGGTCAATAACTACTTGAAGATCTAATTTACCGCAGTTTAGAATGTCGCCTTCATGTAGAAGACTCCATAAACATTCTTTATTCTTTTTTTTTTCTTTTTTTAAATGGTGTACTTATTAAAGAGTATTCTATTCTTTTTTGATATCGCCATTCCATACTATTTGATACCATCTGTAGTTAGTAGTTACAAGTACATTAAGGGCAGTATGTAATAGTACTATTTATGATAGGCTACTGCCAAGAAAGGCGTTAGTGGCACATTGCCCTTAGTTTACTACTATAACTTGATGGTTCGACATGGGAATTTGCAATTTTATCCCATAAGCAATAATAGGCATGTATTTTTATCGGCTTTTTTGGGTACCCATCGGTTTTTGAAAACAAAATCTTGTTCGTTTTTTTTGCTGTTCTATTGTGACTAGTATTGATATGACCACATTATTCAAAATGTTATTGATAAGTCCTCCATAGTCCATAGCATAGCCTGCAAAATTTGTTACATACGGAATTCAAGTACTTAGCTATATAGTCATCTCGTTGCAACCATAATCATCAAGATGTGACTTCAGTGACCATTTTCAAATGAGTTTTTGATTTTGGAGTGGGAATAACCTAACCTAACAATTTAAGATCAGTGCCTTAGATTCACATAGGTCCCATTTTTTTTAATCATCTTTGTATCGACATTTCCAATTTTATCTGTAGAATACATCGCTAAATCCAAAAACCCCACAGATAAACGCACACATACCCAACAGAACTCCAATAATTTCCACAAGCGTGCGCTATGCCGCGTAACTTATGCGCGCGCACAAAAAGTAGCGCCTGCGCAGCCGACGGCATCCAGCCCTAATAACTAACCATATCTGACTCACCACTTTTTAACCACCCACATTTTTTTCAAGCGAAACTCAACCTTATTAACATGTAAATTCCCTATGCTTATTGGATAGTGTTATAATTGTTAATTAAGCTTTAATTGCTGTGCGCGTCAAAAAAGTACCAATCCATGAACGGAAACTGCTTGTTAAGAAAATGGAATGTGGGGGAGGGGTTGGAGCTAGTTTTTTTTTTTTGTCTAAGATTTAAATGGTGATGTGACTGCCAGCCCATGACATCCTAGAACAGGAAAAAGGCAGGCTTTGTGGAAAATGCAGAAATAGAAATCAAACAACTCCTTTGCGTAAGTAACGACCTCTAGAAACTGTTCCCACAAGCTTATTCTAGTAAGTATATAATATATTGTGTACAGGGGTACAATATATGGCACAAAAATATTCATTCACGCTGTAGAATCACTCTCAAAACATTTAAATGCCTGTAAAAATAAATCTTAATCACTCACCGGTAATAAGGAAAAGGCTGCGGCACGTGCAGATCCATGGGCATCGATGCATGCGCGTGGGCATGGGAGTACTCGTGTTGCATCATGCCATGCATGCCGTGGCCCAGCATGGCCGCCCACGGTGAAGACGCGAAACCACTAGGGTGCTCCATCATTACTTATTGTTCCATTTTCAAAATCACTTTTAGTTCCACATTCAAAATCATTTTTCACTTCACTGGTCCATTTTCAAAATGGTTTCACATTTCTTTAGCAGAAACAAGATGGTTGATGCTTTTTGTGTTCCATTTTCAAAATATTTTTGTTTTTTAGTATTGTTCTAAATAGGTTTTGCTATAAAAAGTTAATGATACATTAATAAGTTATAATGACAGCAATTAAGATATTTTCGATGCAGAAAATATATTTATTGCTACAAATTCGTGTCAGTTTTTGTGGGCAAAGCCGAATAAGTTCAAAAATATGTAGTTAGCTCATTAATATGATAATGATGTTGACACCCATCTAGGACTTGAGAAGTTAATTCGAACTAGTATTTTTAGACAGTTAATCAAGTAAAAATAACAAGCCCTTATGAATGCAGTTCATTTTTTAATTATCCTTCTTTGAATGCAGTTTCTATGCCAAGGGCTTTGCTTTCAGTTACTAACACTATGATTTCAGTTTTCATATTAGCATGCAGCAGTTTCATAAGGAAGTTGTCATCAGAAGAATGAAATTTCATAATTCATGGATGACTCTACGGCAACTTAAGGGTGTACCTACTTAGTTATTAAATGAGCAGTAAAAGCGCGTTCGCACTACTCCCACCAACCCGTCTGAGATAACGTATCCGTGAGCGGTGTCTATGTGTGCGTTGCTAGAGCGCACTTTGTATGTAGATTGTCTTCTATACTGTCTGTATTTTGTGCTTATACTGACAATTGATCGTAATTAATTGCGTTATTTACATTGTTGTGCACCGATTTTTTCGCACCTATGAAGCAATGGCTTAGGAATTTCCTTCAAAACCGTCGGAATGTGATTGAAATTGTATAACGCAATTACCACATATCCAACAAATTCATCCGATCTTCAGTTGTTTAATTAACCCAACCTATCACGCACAGTTAGACAGTAGTCGTCTTGCGTACGTTTTCATTACTTTAGAAAATATCACGTTTTTTTTCCTCACAAAAAATCTAATACAAATATACCTAAACCAATTTTTCCAGCCGACTGCCGTCGAAATTGAATAGATATGCAATCAATCTGTGTGCAAATAAAATATTATGATAACGGCCGCCTATTTGTTCTAGCGAGTGCCCGCTTGCGCTGGCGCAACGAACTTTGATGTTCGGCTAACATCGTAAATCATCGGCAAATAAAATTAAGTGACGTGTGTGGTGTGGACTTTACATGGTGTGACGTGTGCCCAAAAATTTATTAAGTTTCAATTTATTTAAAACCTTTTTACTACCTAAACGTACTTACTTAAACCAATAATTGACTAATGACGATTTTACGAGTACTGTCGGAAACATCCTCCAAATTCGATCTGTGATGGATAAATTCTAATTCTGGACATTGACTGATCAAATCTTTTTGTAGAAGTAGGTTTGGTATGTCTTGGTTTGTACTTAGAACCCTGTGGATGAACACCATCCCCAGGGATAAGCTTTAGGTGTGATAGTATACTCAAACCACTCAAAGTCAAACTCAAAGCATTTATTTCAATTTAAGGCAACTACATGACCTAAAGTGTGGTCTTTGTCAGACTTCATAGAAAAGAAAGAGAAGTGCGATGATACAACCCTGGTAATTTATTGCAAAAAATCTATTGTTTGGACTAAAAAATTAAAACTCTAGTGCTTTAGTAAGCAACATTGCTTGTATAATAATCTGACAAAAATCATAATGATATTGCATGTATATTAATTAAGTAGTATGTTTTTTATTGTAAAAAGAAAGTTTTTAGAGGTATCTTCATGATTTTTTCTATCGTATCAAATTAGTTGTATTATGTTTTCCATACACTATCTACCTAGCATATAACCTGAAGAATATATAGTTATAGGTATATTTCACTGATTTTGTTTACTGTAATCGATCACATAGGTACTTTTATTGTTTCTAAAACTTGCATTTTTTGCATTTTCAAAGTAGGCGGTCATTCAGGAAGATGAAGCTAATTGCCAAAGCGTAGTAGACTCCTATGGCAAGTAACTCCATGGACACTTTTAAATCACATTGTTACAAAATATTCGTTACATCATAAATGTTGAGTGGAAAGGAAAGTATTAGCCGGTCTACTCTAAAAAGTCTCACCATAAAAACTAAGATGAAATGAACTTGAAGTGAGTGGTCACTCCATCTGATGCTAGGGACTGACATTAGTGACAGCTCCTAGCTCACTTCACCTAAGGTGTCATGGTGAGATTTTTACACAGTAAATAGGCACGAACAATAATGCGGAGTATTTTTCTCAGAAAATAATAAACTGAATATACTTATTTACCTTCTAAATATGTATGTACCTACGCTTTTTTTAATAAACGAGCGTCTTTTTAACTTTTTGGCCTTTTTTTGTAATTGCTCGCAATAACTAAGCTGGGTACCCAGATCAAACGGGTTAGATTAGGTTAGAACTGTGACCTACTACGCGCGAGCCGAGCGAGCGAAGCGAGCGGTGCCGCGGCTGCGGTCGGCGAGGCTACATCCAAATTAGTCGCAGTTACTTGGCTATTCAGTATTTTTAGGACCCCAAAGTAATTATTTGAGGTTCATACAATCTCTTTGAGAGTTCAATAATATTTTTAGGACAGCAAAATGGGAAAATTATGAGCTTCGATTTAATACATGCTTTTTCTCGTTAATGGAAGCAGTACCTATATGTCTTCAGTCAGTAGGATGGTTAGCAAAGAAACGCGGCTTCAATCCAAGACTATTATGGCTGCTAGCAACACAATTTTGGTCTGAAAGTTGCATGGAAGAAAAAATGCAAGCGCAGTAACAACGCACGATGAGATGCCGTTTTGGTTTTTTGGTTTTGACAACTCATACTTCCCACGGCCATATTAGAGTAACATGTTTTAAAGAAGTCGCTAAAAGATCAAATGTATTAAAATGAATTTGACCTGGAAGAAATGCGCAGGAATGAAAGTTATGTCTTGAGAATAGTTTAGTATAAAAACATTGTAGGCAGTTTTGTTTAGTTTAACTATAGATGGACTGTGTGACTGATTACACAGCTTGAAAGGCGGTATATTGGAATGACGGCTCATAGAGATGGCATAACAAACTCAAACTCAAAGCATTTATTTCAATAAAATCGTTTACAGGCACTTTTTAATTGTCAAGAAGTTGGTCAGTCAGAAAATATGAAGCTAGTTGCACATTCCAAAGCGTAGGTACCTATGGAAAGGACCGGGCAAGAAACGCCATAGCCTGACTTTTAAATTATATTTTTATAACAATATTAGTTACATCATTAATGTTGAATTTATAATTATATGTGAGAACGATGTAAAAAAGACGCTGTCACGGTTCATGAGATACAGCCTGGTGACAGACACTGCATCTTAATAATAGGGTCCCGTTTTTACCTATTGGGTACGGAACCCTATAAACAAGGCTTACAAGCAGCTTAAATTTTAATTTTTTTTTTATTCCCTTAAGTCTGTGCGCTACTGTTCTATAAAATAAAGTCCTCCAGACCGTATTTCGGCCACCCTGCCAATCTCAACGGAGAAACGGCCTTCGGCGCAGGAGACATTATAGTGCACAAGTGTGCGCGCAGACACTGGTGCACTCCCTCTTATCTCTCTTATAGTGCGATGGGACGGCAATCCGACTCGACCGGAGAGAGATCAGGCGCAGGACCAACGGCTTAACATGCTTTCCGAGGCACGGGTGTATCACACCGCCAACTTCCAAACTCCGGGCTGTTACTAAGAAATTCCTAATGGAAAAATTCAATAACACTTTACCCGACCCGGGAATCGCACCCAGGACCCCACGCTCAGCAGTCGCGCTAGCGTCCACGAGACCAACGGGGCAGTTAAAGTCACTGTTCTATAAAAAGAATTTGAACTCGCGACCTTACAATGGCTAGACATGCGCCTAACTGCAAATGAAATAATGTATTCAAAATGAAAACCGTAACATTTGACCTCATCAGGATCGGCTTCCAGTCTAACCGGATGCAGCTGAATACCAGTATTTTACATGGAGCGACTGCCTATCTAACGTCCACAACACATTGCAGTTACTGGGTAATACGATACCAATTGGTAAGACTGATTGTCAGACTTTCGGGCTTCTGAGTACCCGTAACGACTGTCAAAGATCCACGAACGACAGCCGGGACCAACGGCTTAACGTGCTTTCCGATGCACGGAGGGGTCACGGTATGTAAAGTTGGTCACCAATCGTGGCAAGCGTAGCTTAACCTGACCGATCGACCTGTGCGGCTGTTATTATTTAGCCACGAGTCCCGTAACTTTTGACCTATCTCTGCAATATAAAATGCAGTATTTCCGATATGCTGCATTTTATGGTACTCTCTTTTATTACAAAATGCACTATTTCTGAATTGGAAACAAATAATTTGAGTACAATTAAGAGTCTCGTTGTAAAAAATCTTAGTCCGTGAGCCTTTTATTACATTACTAAATAAAATATAGAACGGCGCTTAAATAACAATCAGCTTGCAATAAAATAAGAGATCACAGCATCTCAGCTTCGAATTTAGATGATGGACCTAGTAACCTGTCATTACTTTTGCACGGAATTGAACTCTGAACCTGACACCTTAGGTTTGGTACGTGACTTTGAGTTATACCGACGAAGTACGTAGGTACATACCACTTTTTTGTACCTGTATATACCTGGAGAGCATTAGAACATATGACTAATTATGTTTACCGCGAAACGAATTTAAAAGATAGTTCTGTTACTTTCAATCGTTTTAAGATGATAATTATTATTGTGGTCTAAGAGGTAGGTACATCATTTCAAAAGATTACAGATAATTTCAGAAGGAATAAATCATTGCGAAATGCTTTCTTTGGTATTATTCATCGAATCGTTGAGCTCCTCAAGTTCTGAGTTGAACTGCACGATTTTTGACAAATGCGTGCACTGACTCGACAGGTCCGCTCAATATTTGTAAAATACCATTTCAGACACCAATCTATATGGTCTGCTTCACATGATCTGACCAAAATGTTGTCTGGACTTTAAAAGAGACTGTGACCTCTGAGTTTGTTTCGGCCTTTCTTCTCTGAATAGTCAGATAGAAAGCGCTGACCTCATCTAGTTAAAAAAAAATCATTTATCATTTTAAAAAATTAAATTATTTCATCAATCAACTCAACTGCACCAAATTAAAATGAAAGGATACAGCACTAACAAGGAAGGCTACAGTTTCTGCACAAAATTAATTTCGACTGTCGAAAAATGCTGTCGACAAAACTACCAAGTGTAGCATTATTATGTCCGAAAATAAAGTAAATTTTGACTATATAGAAGTCAAAGTTATTGGTTCCCTTTAAATGCTGTGCATACGGAGGTTACAAAATATTCTTGTACTTACGCTGACACGTTTCGCCATATTTCGGCATGCAAACATTGATATCGAAGTAACCTTATGTAAAAGTATATACAAAATACTAGATAATATTTTTTGCAACATCTTTGTACCTATATAACACTACAAACATTACTCCTTTACTCTAAAGTCTAAACCTATATTTAAACCACAATTTGTAACTAACAAAGCAAAAACAGCAGACTATGCGTTGATCTAGGGGTTCCCGGAGAGCCACCGCAGGAGGCATGGGATCCCTGGCAGAATGTCGTGAGAGCTAATGTTCAAGATAACAAACTAATCAACTAGGACCAACAGGATAGACGAGGATAGGAGTATTGGGAAATGGGTGGTGGAAAAAGGGATGGAGATATAGATGGGGATTGCAAAATCTGCGATTCGAATCGGAATGTTTTGAAAGTGTTAAAACATCAGCGCATGTTGAAGATTATTTTACTCGTAGAGGCAGATCTTGAAGTGTATATTTTTAAAAGCAAGCACAGTGCAGTGGTGGCCCAGTGGTTACGGCCGCGACTTGCGAGTTGTAGGTCATAGGTTCGAACCCAGACGGGCGTTTTAATTTGTGTAAATTATTTAATTACCACTGCTCTCAAAACGATGAAGGAAAACATCAACAAAAATTTGAAGACGTGACATCTACCAACCCGCACTGGGCCCGCGTGGTGGATTACGGCCCACTCCCTCTCATAGAGAAGAGGCCTGTGACTCAGCAGTGGGTACATTATAGGCTGGTTATATTATATATACTCAATATTTATTGACAATTCCTCGGTCTGCTAACAGTTACAAGTAATTATCGAAACAAGAGATAATGAACTAGACACTTTAAAAATAGTCATTGAAGTAAAATTGGTATGAAGACAGCAATGCCGATGGTTAAGAAATATATTTTGATCAACCCGACCATTCGGGGAATCTCTGAGTGGTGTTACGTTATTTTTAGGTTTTGAAAATTTTAAAAATTTAACTCGTGGCGAGTTAATTTTTTAAAATTTTGATAAGAATTATCAAGAATCGATTTTTTACAAGAGTCTTTCTATCACAATAATTACACACATTAAAGAATGAACTGATTCAATTCAAAGTGTCTTCGAAAAGATTAAAATCTCTCAGATAACTAAAGAAATTAATAAAGAATTTTAAGATTAAAATCAACTGGCTTTGGCGTTTTAAAATTAATTAGTCATTTAATCGCAATTATCTGCTTCAAATTATTATTTAACTACTATTTTTAAACGTAAATAAAATAATTTGCTAATACAAGGAAATTAGAATGGAGCTTCCTTAGTTGATAGGTCACACGACTATCTATTATATTCTAGCTATTCTTACAAGAAATAATGTTCCTACATTTTTACTAATTAGAACAAAGAACTCTTATAATCTATATCCTAATTTATCTTATTTTATTTTTTTTAGATCAAGTCTTCTATTTCAAAAGCCTGTAATGTCAATTAGTGAACAATAACACAAACAAAACAAAACTGAAAACAAAACAGGCAGTTTAAGGATAATTTTAAACTTAACATCTGTAACTTGTACCTACTTTCTGTGCAAATAAAGAACTATTCTATTCAAAATAAATTCCCATGAAACAACACCACTAAAGATTCCCACATTATGTACACATCCGACACACGAACATTTGATATATTGACATTGTGCGTATACGCACCACAATGATTGTTTTCGTCTGTCAAATCGGCACTTATTAGTGAGGCGATGATCATTATTTGTACAGAGCCTAAATATTGCGTTAATGTTTTGTTAACCTCAAGGGATTTAAGATTAACAGGTTTTTTTTGTTTGTTAAGTAATAACAGCTGTTTGTATTGGGCATGCGCAAGAGTCGGTTCTAGTGTGTTTTATGATGTTTAGCTAAATTAAATAGTTTTGTTAATTAGTTTTAAGTTGAAAATTTTGATTTAAATACTCTAAATTATTTTTTAACTCAAAGATTTTGTAATGTATGTCACTATTCTGCCTATTTGTTTCATAATAATCTGTAACACTGACCAAAATGATAACAATTACCGAATTAAATGAATATATCCAAATCGCAATTATAGCACAAATCCACAATAATTATTCAAGAACCACGTAGCAACACAATCTAGTTAAAATTTTCCCCACTTTTCACTTTCAGTACAGCCACAGTCACTAAACGGCCTACCGCAGCCGAACACGCGTTAGAAAAAAATAAAGAAAAAGGGCAAAGCGCGCGAATGTCAACTGCCAAACTTTTCCCGCGCGCCACAACACGTTCGGATACACGCGCGAGTGCATGCGTCACTATTTACATGCATTTTGGTAATACGTTGCCGGAGGTAAAAACACGTGTGCCGGGTCTGTCGGTCCAGCGGTCATTGAGTATCTGGTATCAAAACTATACGCCGTGCGGGTGGATGTGTGCGCCGAACCGGCCCGGCCATACGGCGGGCATACGAAACAAGCCCCGACTACACTGCACGGAGCAGAGCGTGCTGTCGAATATCTGAACATCACGTCGGCTGTAATTGGGTTAGGCTTACGTGACACGGGAGCGTGGCACGTTCCTAGTACGTCCCGTTGTTATGGGGTGTGCCCTAATTACGTACGCCAAAATGTTAGGTGTGCGGAAAAATGCGGTTTTTCTAACGTGAATGTGGGACAAGAGGTCTTGGGACTACTAAATTAGATGCCAGTTAAGTGTCGAAATTAAAGCACGCGTATTGATACGATTGGCTGAGTAACAAAAGTTAGTTCAAAATTATTCTTTTATTTCTTTTTACAACAAAAATCACAAACTTCCAAAAAAAAAAACAAAGTTTTAGTACAGACGCCAGCACATCAAGGTACCCAAAACTGTCAAATTTTCCCAATCAACATTGAACCTTATGCTTTAGGGATAAAGTAGAAAATCTATTAAAGAAATTTGACAGATTGAAGTAGCTTGATGTGCTGGCGTCTGTGTAAAAATCCTGCGTTCAATGAAAAAAAAACCCACTTCAATATTTTCTAATGAATGTATCTGTTTTTTTTTGTAGTCAATATATTCTATAGTCATTGAAAATTGCAGACTAAAGTCACTAAAAAGTAATGGTTATTCTACAAAAAAAAATTACATGACAACACAAAACATTTTCATATTAATAAACATAATTTTAACAACCAAATAACCAACCATTATACCGATGACTAAGCTGTAACTTCATTACACATATCGTACTTAAAACCAACGACAAACTTTAATATTGCGAGTACCGTAACAAAAAAATATAAGTAAAATATTCCCACGCTTTACATTCTAACCTGTGACCGAGCCATGTTTTGACATTTCTAACTGTCATAGCAATAAGATACTGGCCAGTATAACATGAACTTTCTATCCTCTCTGGTTCCGAACCATAGAGGTGTTATAGGGGGGAGTGTACATGTAAGGAAGGGTCCAAATTAATTGGTTATGGTGATAATAATTGCAGACAGAAATGGCAGAGGTGTGAGTGAGTCATAACGGTGTTTTGACTTTGTTTCAATGTTGTATGAGATGTAATTGAGAAGGCTTTGTCTTTTATCGTTTCCTTTTTTTCGTGTAAATGGCGGAATAATCAGTTTCTGAAATTATTCTGGCATTTATTGAGCAATTTGCTCGTTTTTTTTTTCTTAGAAAAAATGATCTATTCAAAAGAATAAGGTAGTACAATTTAGCCTATGGATTTTCGTTTTGTTCTGGCAACTTATGTAAGCATTAAATTTAACATAAGAAACGGAATAAACAAAGGAATGTATTTAACACAGAAAATACATAGTTGTATTAGTTTTTATGAGATTTCAGTAAAGCGAGAACTACTGAACAAAGTATCTACTTAGGTAGATTCCATTTTACAAATTTACTCATAAAAATCTTTTAGATGCTTGTGGGATCCATATTTTTATTCCAAAAAACAACCAATGACACAAAACATAACTCCCACCCCTTTCATTCCTGACTATGCATCCCTCCAACTACTTAACACATATTTTACTAAAATTCATATTCGTGAGTGGGGGGCAAACACCAATTTAACTAGACCCACCATTACTGAATATTATGAAACAAATTGTTCAAACCTAGAGGTCATCGTAAACTGGTGGTATTACAGTGATGGTCACCTTAAAAGGTTGTAATTCTGATTTAGTGCCTTAAGAAGATATCTGGTGACACTCCCCTTAAGTGAGTATGTCATATTGAGAGGTATACCCCTTAACGCTTGCTTATATTTTTGCATTACAAAAAATTAATAAAGCTATAAATAAAAATTGTAGACGTATAGTGACAGCTAAATGATTTATTTGATCATAAAATATTATTTAAGTAAGTATTAATAATTTTACCGAAAGTGGTTAGCTCTATTTTTTATTTAAGTATGATACTTAATCAGCATAGCCCAATTACTAGACCATGACGAAATAAAAAAAATGATGGATGGTATACTTTAATTTATAATTAAACTTTAATTGGAACTCGTTAATAACCATCAATTTTTATGAAACATATACTAATTTGTAATGATGCAGCAAAAGAAGCATGCCATCGAAAAATAAAAACATTTTACTACATACTAAAAAAAACAAATTACATTTTCATACAAATAAAACATTATCGAAATAAAAAACGTCCGAACCGAGGTGCGAACAGACTAAGAGTGACAGAAACGGGTATACGTCTACTGCGACGTTTTAAATTTCGAACAGCGCGCTCTGATTGGCTGGTTGAGGGGCTCGCGAGGCGTGGGGCGCGGCGATTGGCGGGAAGGCGTGGTGCTAACGGGGCATTCTGGGTCACTGATGCTAATAAATTAGTTTTGAACGTTATAGAATATGCCTGTTTTATGAGCGTAGCGGTGCTACGCCGTAGCGCTACGAGTTACGTAGATAGATAATGTTTAGAGTTATTATTGATAGAGTGTGCTGTCATTAGAGTTACGCTTTATCTTACCGTAGCAAGCAAATAGATTAGACTAAACTAATTTTCAAACTCGTAACAATTTCCTTCATAGATTCCTTCAGTTATAGATTTTCTTCTCAAAAGAAAATCAAGTTCAACTCTTTTTCTTTATGTTCTTTTACAAAAATAACCTGTTTTATCAAAACCAAGTGACGAAACTGGGTACAATACCGAGGTATTGTACCCAGTTTTGTCACTTTGTCAATTGCAGTCGAAGGGCAAAGGTCAACTGGAGAGTTGACCTTTGCCCTTCGACTCCTGCAATTGATCGAAGATCACGTCCAACTAAGACGTGCCCTACGCGTCATCGCATCGTGCGTCACCCAGGGAAGTTGAGGAGTCTCACGTCCTGGCAGCGCCCCAGTCATGTCTTGCAAACTGGAGCACCAGATTTCTTGAAGGTAGAAATAGGTGTGCCTATGGTAGTTGTGATATAGACGAGTTATTTCAAAGGAGTCGAATAAGTTCTGGTTAAAATTTATTTACTTAGACATCATCAACATTTGCCTAGCCTTTTCCCAACTCTGTTAGGGTCGGCTTCCAGTCTAACCGGATGCAGCTGAATACCAGTATTTTACATAGAGCGACTGCCTGTCTGACTTCCACAACCCAATTACTGGGTAATACGATACCCCTTGATAAGACTGGTTGTCAGACTTTCGAGCTTCTCACTACCAGTAACGACTGTCAAAGATCCACGAATGACAGCCGGGACTAACGGCTTAACGTGCTTTTCGAGGCAGCGAGGGGTCACGGTAAGTAAAGATGGTCACCCATCCACAGACCAACCGCTGCAAGCGTAGCTTAACCTGATCTATCGACCTGTGCGGCTGTTATTATTTAGCCACGGGCCCCTCAATCTTATTTACTTAGACATCTTTACATAATTTAAAAAGCTAACAGACTTTAAATAATAATAATTTACACAAGTATATAAAAAGGAGGGGAAATAATCACAGGGCAAAAATATTGACCGCATCGCTGTCAATAGGAAACGTGCCCAAAAGGCTGGCAGCATTGCCACGTTGTATGGCAATGCTGATTCTTTGACCAAAAAATAGGCCAGCCCTCTGGTCACGTGAAGAGTCGACCAACCGCTTGGCCTTGTGTGGTACGATATGCTTGGAGTCTTGTTTAGATTAAATTAATTAAATGCCAGATATTTCGGCGCATATTTACAGCAGATTACGCACTAATTATACGTTCCATATATATCATATCACTCTAGGAGCTACTTTCATTCTGGGGTAACGTACACTACACACGCATGTAACTAACAAACAAGTAGGAACTGCAGACTTGCTTTGGACATCTGGTTAACGACCTTTCCTATGATTCTTGGTGTAGGGTCTACCTCTGAAATTTCAATTTGTATCAGTCTGCCTTAAATTCAGTTAGAGACAGGTATGTCTTGAGTAAGAAACTTAAAATAAAATTAAGCAAGAGCTTACCTTTTTCCATAATAGTCTACATTCCTACAAACATCCTGTAATTTCCACCCACACCTTTGAAACATAAATTTTATTGAAGACGTTTTCTTAAAAATATTAAACATCAGTTCCAAAATAGTACCACCAAACGGGGTGAATAGGGATGCAGGGGTGAATTGGGACAAAACTTTAAAAGCGATTTTAACATTGAAATAATATAGTTTGTTGACGAAAAGAATAATAACTTAATCGTTAATTATAATACAATAAACACATTAGACTCCTTTTTGGCAACAAACTATACGGAGCAGCAGTAAAGATCAAATCTTCAGAATTGACAGGTTAGAAACCTGTTTTTTTTTCTGTCATATGGCAGCTCAGATTCTGATTAATTTACACACAACTAACATCCCCATGAAAAATTACCACAAACCCTAACACGCGTCCTTGACTGGTTTTTGAAGGTCCTAACCTCGACTCAATAAACCCAGTCTAAAACCAACCCTATCATCAAAATAGTAAGGTTAATTTCAACACTTTAGCAAGACGGGTGAATATTGAGCATTACGTATGCGGGAGGCGTATTGGTCGATCGATGGCACGAGGAAATTGAGACTCGGAGACATGGTGGTGTCCTGGAAACAGGAAGGAGGTTTTGTTGAAGAATATGTAGATTTTTGTTGCATGGATGTTTAGAAGTTCGAGTTAGAACAGGCTGTACAAGAACGAAGGACACACAGGGTGTCTAGGACACGACACGGACCGGTCGGTGAACAGGCTATAAGTTCACCGACCTATAACTTGCACAAAAGTATGCAAGTATATGGCATACCAGTATCATCATCATCATCTCAGCCGAAAGACGTCCACTGCTGGACATAGGCCTCCCCCAAGCACCTCCACTTCGACCGGTCCTGTGCTTCCCGCATCCAACGGGTTCCTGCGGCCTTCACAAGGTCAGCATACCAGTATGGTATTCACCAATCAGAAATTGTTATGGCACACGGGATGCAAGCTTGTTGCATACTTTTGTGCAAGTTACAGGCATAGTGTATATTAAGCACTAGCTTTTGCCCGCGGCTTCGCTCGCATTAAGTATTATAAAAAAAAAACTAATACATTTACATCCGCCATTATCCCTTATTTTATCCCCATGGGGGTTAAATTTATCAAAATCCTTTCTTAGGGGATGCCTACGTCATAGTAGCTATATGCATGCAAAGTCTCAGCCCGATCGGTTTAAAATTGACTTAGTTTCATACAAACTTTCATCCCCTATTTTATCCCCTTGGGGGTAGAATTTATCAAAATCCTTTCTTAGCGGATGCCTACGTCACAACATCTACCTGCATGCCAAATTTCAGCCCGATCCCTCCAGTGGTTTGGGCTGTGCGTTGATAGATCACTATGTCAGTCAGTCAGTCACCTTTGAGTTTTATATATAAGGTGTAAAAAAATTAACCTTACAAACTTGAAGAGGTGCTTTAGACCATTGGACTGAACAACTTTCACTATGGGACCAACTCTGAAATCGCGAAACAAAAATCAGCTGTTCCCTACATTTATGTTCGTACTAGCTTCCGCCCGCGACTCCGTCCGCGCGGATGTCGGTCTTCGCGTGGATGGTTTATTTCTCCATTTTGAGTAACTCTGACAATGACATCTTATAAATATCTATTGGACCCAAATACGGCTAAGCCTATAATAATTAAGGAGATCCCTCTATTGAGCTACTGCTGTTGAGCTCGCGTTCTGTAGTAAATATTTTTTTCATAGTAATTCCGCACTTGATAAGTAGCATGTAGCAGTAAATTACTGACAGTGACGAAAAGTTTGCAATAATAAAAAAGTGATCGTGACAATGCGACAGAAAGTTAATTGAGAGCTTCAGCATACACAACATTGTTAGTGAGCTCGTCCGGAATATGAACATGAAGATTTCTTGGACTGCTCACATGGGAAAGAGCTACGTAAAGTTGCCCGTGTGAAAAACAACTCGCGGTAAGATCTACGCCAGCAACTCCTAGGGTCTGACCTTGAGCCTTATTTATTGTCATGGCGTAACACAAAGCTACAGGAAACTGTATTCTCTTAAATTGAAATGGAAAATTATCCACTACGGGTAATGCAACGTGTGTTCGCGGTTCTACAGAACAACGTCTATGAATAAAACCGAAAAATAAGATTTTTTTTTTCTACGTATTTTTCCAGGATAAAAAGTATCCTATTTTATGCCCAGGATAATAAGGTATAATTATACCAAGTTTCATCGAAATCGAACCGTTAGTTTTCACGTGATGCCTGCATATACAGACAGACAGACAGACAGACAGACAGACAGACAGACAAAAATTTTTTTAATCACATATTTGGGTTTGGTATCGATCCAGCAACACCCCCCGCTATTTATTTTTTCAATATTTTCAATGTACAGAATTGACCCTTCTACAGATTTATTATATGTATAGATAACTCGTCAAAATGTAGGGAACAGCTGATTTTTTTTTCGCGATTTCAGGTTTGGGTCCCATAGTGAAAGTTGTTCAGTCCAATGGTCTAAAGCACCTCTTAAAGTTTGTAAGGTTAATTTTTTTACACCTTATATTTAGATATAGTCTGAGCTCAGTCTCAATCTTTCAAAAATGGCTCTAAACACCCTACATTTTTGACAAGTTTTTGACCATGATTGTCGCTGAAATGAGTTTGCGACCAGATTTTGTACGTTTTAAATTATGGGAATCGGCCTTCAGGATCTGTTTACAATTTAGAGGTGTACCCAGCTGTAATTCATAGATCTTTGACAGTCGTTACGGGTAGTCAGACGCCCAAAAGTCTGACAACCAGTCTTGCCAAGGGGTATCGTGTTACCCAGTAACTGGGTTGTGAAAGTCATACAGACAGTCGCTCCATGTAAAATTATTATATACTAGCTGCGCCCCGCGGTTTCACCCGCATAACTGTCGATCCCGTGGGAATATCGGGATAATAAGTAGTCTATATGTTAATCCAGGGTGTCAGCTACCTCCAACCAAAATTTTATCAAAATTGGTCCAGCCGTTTGGGCGTGAAGAACTAACAAACATATAAACACACATACACACTCACACTCACAAACTTTCGCCTTTATAATGATTAGTGTGATTATGTTATTCATCTGCTGATCTGCATCCGGTTAGACTAGAAGCCGACCACAACACAGTTGGAAAAAGGCTAGGTAGATTGATTACTTGAGGTGTAATAGGCTGTAGGTATGTAGGTACAAGAAAGGGCACCTATACCTACAGATAAGAAACCTAGGAAAATAATGCAAGCAGCGATTGTTGAGATTTGGTGCATTGATTATACAGATTATTTTTCGTCGAGAAGAGGCTCATTCGTTTTTTCATGAGGTTTGAGAGATATTTGAACTTTACTTACTTTATTACCAGTGCCGACAGAAGTGAAAACAAAACACAAACACAATACTTTGCCACCACTCACTGACATATCGGATAATTATACATTAAAACCGAGTACATCCCGAGGACAGCCGAACACATCCGAAGCGGGTATTTTTTGAAGGGAAATTATAAAACAATCGAATAAAAAAATACTTTGCGACTGATGATGAGATATTGTTTTAATAACTTGAGCGGTATGAATATTTGAGTAAGCGAAAAATTAACTAAACTAACGACGAATATTGATTAATAATAAAATCCAGAACGAGCTTACAAAAAGTGGGTTGTGATTAATCCAATTCAGGTATTAAAATTCTAGCCGTGCGACTAAATTACTAAGTGAGCGACTAGAAATACAGAGACGGCAACTTCAATATTAAGATAGAGACGATTTTTCCAATTGAGGTTTTACATAACGAACTACTAAAAAGTTCACTTTAAGCAAAGGGCACCCCGAGGTTAGGTTTGGTTAGGTTACTTTAAACCCTTTACACAGAAATAGGGGCCCCGTGAAGCGGGGCATAAGATGCAAGAGCAAAAATACCGTCATGATGACCCTTTGTGACCCGTTTAGAAAATGTATTATATAATGATACTCGTATTTAAGATAAAATGCCGCTCAGTATAAATAAATCATTGGCCAAACATTCAAAAAAATGCAGGACGTCACGTTGACACTCAAACAAATATTAGGTTGCTCAAATATTATGAAGCTTCTCATTTTGTATTTTAAGTAACTCAAATTAATGTTTGTAAGTTGCTGTTCTGTTGATTTCTTGTCACTCGCAGTCAGTTGCTCACTTAGTAATACTATAACGTAAATCAATTATTGTTGTCAGTTAAAACTTAAATTTACAGTCACTCGTTTAAATACTACCCTTTTTTTAATCATCTTATGAACAAAACACGCGCCGTGTCGCTTACGGTGACAGTGGCGCGAGTTCAATGGTTTTTTCCCATCTCAAAAAAAGCCCAACGCGTCTAAATAAGTTTTCACTTCAAAAACATTAATGCGTCATTTCTGAAGACGCCCTTGAAAGATAGGAAATTAACCTAACCCTTTCGGAGCTCAAAATTTTTAAACGCTAGTATATATGGATTCCTGATACATCGAATGGTTTGATACTGCTGAAAACACACTAAAGAGTTTACACGTGAAATCTGAATTCCGTGAACCGTTGACAACATGAAAAAGATCTAAAAAGATGCCCTCCCTGAATGAAAAAATTGTTAATTAATACAGCCTTTAGAAAAGAAAGAAAGAAAAATTGTTTATTCTGCACAAACAAAGCGCACGTACTCGTAGCAAATAAAAAAATTAAAATTAAAAAACGACATAAAATATATACACACACAACGTAGTTGAAAGCCTCGTACTCAAACTTAAAAAAATGTCGACAATTTTGTCCATTGCTTGATTTCAGGGCCAGGGACCAAAGACAACTCACATTATTAGATTATAGCTCTTACAAATATATTTTCAGCCCATCATCACGTTCCTTCATCTGAAGCTAAACAAACCCATCTCGGTACACGTTTCAGCAACACCTCGCCTCCGATCGATACAGGCGCGTGACCCGCTTACAAACGGGTCGGGCCTCCGAGCTCCGTCGCACTTGCTTCCACGGAATATTGTAATTCCTTCGTCTCCTGCCGCCCTGGTACTTGCGTTAATTTCAAATTGAGTTGGGTTAAGGTGTTTTTAAAGGCAGAGCTATTAAAATTGTATGTTGGGTGTCGTGGAAAATACTGAATTAAATTCGTAATCCCATTAGAGATAATCAATGAGAATCATTTATCAGACACTAGCTAACCTGGCGAACTTCGTACCACCCCAGAATTAATAAATACAAAATGTATGAGAAAATTAATTATCTTCGTGAATTTTATTTTTCCCATGTTTTAATAGTTATTCTGCTATTCGGGGCGGAGTATAAGTCAATGGCGGAGACAAACTCAACAAATCAAAGATCATAATATAAATCGGTTCAGCCGTTCTCGAGTGATCACACTAATATTATAAGGCGAAAGTTTGCGAGTGCTTCTTCACGCTCAAACGGCTGGACCAATTTTGATAAAATTTTGTATGGAGGTAGCTGACACCCTGGATTGACATATAGGCTACTTTTTATCCCGATATTCTTACGGCATCGAAACATATGCGGGTGATACCGCGGGGCGCAGCTAGATGCTAGCTAAATGGTGTAACTAACCCGACTTTGTTTTATACATGTAGATAGATATATAGGTAAGGTTGTGTAAGTCGTACTACAGCAACATTTGTTCACCTGAATATGAAAACTGACATGTAATGGTGTATGAATGTGCTATTTAGTCCCGTGATTTAACTAAATGAAGTGGTTAGTCAGCTAGATTTCGGAGACGAAAAATAATCGAAAATAAAGATGTTTCGACATTAAAATTTCATGCACGTCTGAAAGCTATTTCTGAAAAGTATATGACGAGAACGATATTATTTTTGTTCATGGCTATTTTCGTGGAATTCCAACATTCATTTAAGCATAACCAAACCGTATTTTTCTTAAAGTTATGAGTGTGGTTTTGATTTCAAACTTTGAAGGCTCAGTTGCACAATTCGTACCTACAGAGAATTCCTAAATCGTACCATGAGAACAGAACAAAATTTTAAAGGCCCACAAATAGCACAGACGGTCAGTCAAATGCAACAGCGTATATTTTTTACCCACGACAACGTTGCCATTTATCTCCAAAACTGCTAGTCCGATTTTGATGCAGCTTTGAGTGATGGATTTAGATTTGATAGTTGCATGTTATTAGATAGGTGTCACGGTGACAACTCACCAGGGGGCGCTGCAGTAACATTTGTTTGTACAAACTAATGTTGCCATTTATCTCCCAAATTACTAATTCGATTTTGATGCGGTTTTCATATCTTCTCTTCTCTTTATGTGTATAATGAACCTATGCTCTTTAAAAAGTTTGAAATAAACCCACGACGGTACGGAGACGGTATATGCGTTTGGGGTGAGAGGATATGTGTGTGCGAACCAATGTTGCCATTTATCCCCAAAACTACTTGTCCGATTTTGATGCGGTTTTCAGTGATGGGTTTGGATTTCATTGGTGCATATTCTTAGATAGGTGTTACGGTGACAACTCACCAGGGGGCGCTGCAGTAACATTTGTTTGTACAAACCACTGTTTCCATTTATCTCCAAAACTACTAGTCCGCTTTTGATGCGGTTTTCACATCTTCTCTTCTCTTTATGTGTATAATAAATCTATGCTCTTTAAAAAGTTTGAAATAAAAAGCAAAATTAAAATTTTTGAAAAACCCAAGACGGTTAAATGTAATTGGAAAAGGATAAAATAATTTAAAAACCCCCGACTTAAAGAATTCATGTACCGAGACTAAAACAGATAAATTAATGTGGCAGTCGGGGCACCGTTCTGTGGAATACCTTCTATTCTAAAAGGTCCCCCAACTTATATCCAAAACTACTTTTCCAATTACATTTAACCGTCGTGAATTTATTTAAAAATTTTAATTTTTTACTTGTGGAAAAGTAAAAAATCTTTTATTTTTATTTTGGAACAAAAACAAATAGACATGTTACAATGAAAACGATGACAGCTACAAAAGTTAAAAACTGTGTTTCAGGTATCAACGCCCGGTCTAATCTTAAAAACACACTATTCCAGACTTAACTGTACCTACGCATGCGTTATGGGTACCGTTAAAATAAAGATCGTAAACATGCAAAAATAAAATTAAAAAAACATGCAAACTGTGTATATTGAGGTGTAGTGCAGTATAGGGTGGTAGTGGTAGTGTGAGTAATACTGAGTGTGAGTGAGGGTGTATGTGAGTGCTTGAACTGGATAAGTTTTAAGTTTTCAATTTTTTTTATTTGCTTCATATGACAGAGATTTCAACCAGCGAGTTAACTTTACTCCTAAGACATTACGCGGTAAGCGGTAAATGTTAGGCAAAAGTGATTTCAGTAGCTCATTAATATTTTTTCATAATATTATTTTATTACAAAATAAGACCGATTTATTTACAACACAGATTCACAAGAAACGAAAAATAATTAGGTACCTCAAATGATGCCGTAGAATCTATTTTAAAGGCCGCAGTCCAAAATAAGCCAAGAAACATATGAATGCTGTATCATAAAATTAAACGTGGCCTTACGCCTGATACGGTCACTTTCAGGTGACATACCTCTCACAAAAATCACGAAGAAAAACGTCACTCGTACTTTTAATACGCACAACCGTGTATCTTCGCAGCAGGATACCACTTAGCTCGATGCGATACCGGTAAGAAAGCATTAATTAAAAAATATATTTTTGGAGATGCCGGGGATCGAACCCGGGGCCTTTCACATGCAAAGCGAACGCTCTACCACTGAGCTACATCCCCGTGTGTTATCTGTGGCTATATAACATATTGCTTTATGGGAGTTGTCTATATGCTATATAGTTGTTCAAATATCAGATAAAGCGTACGTGAGTTTCGTAACAAAATGCAAACAATGGGATTAAATAAACTAGACAAACAGCTGAAAATTGCCTAATAAGGCGAAAGCATCAGGGGAACCCGCGAAATTCAAATTTTCTTACGTTCTTTTGTAATTTGCTGGTCTATCCTGGTTTGTATGTTGATCTAAATTATGATTCGCGGCCGTAACAAATATTTATTTATAGAATTATAAATGATAACTGATTTATTTTCTGTAAGTAGGTTTGTATAAACATTTTTATATGTCAATCACATTTTTTTTTAAACTAGATGAGGTCGGCGTTTCCTATCTGACTATTCTGAGAAGAAATGCCGAAACTTACTCAGAGGTCACGGTCTCTTTTAAAGTCCAGACAAAATCTTGTTCAGATCATGTGACGAAATGGTCTTTTGAGGAAAGAACCACACAGATTGATCGGACCGGGGTCAGTGCACGCATTTGTCAAAAATCGTGCAGCTCAACTCAGAACTTGAGGAGCTCAACGATTCGACGAACAATACCAAAGAAAGGACATTTGGGTAGGCCGCGTAAATTACTCAACTGCCAGATCATTCATAAAACTAACTAAGAAGGAAAACAGAAAAAGGAAATGACCCACATAGTCCTCACATTCACAATAAAAAATAAAAATAAACTTTTAAATCATCATAAAAATTATCAATACCTACATCTATCTATGTTCATATTACCCTATATTGAATGACTATTTCATGAAATCATGGCATATGAGGCCACTTTTAACTTAAGAAGTCGTATTGCTGATTCTAATGAGAGTATAAAAGTCAAGTCTTGTCGAAAAAACGATGTGCTCTAAAATCTTAGAAAACCAGTAACCCTAATAGCGTAACACTCTATCAAAACCAGTAACCCTAACAGCGTAACACACTACCAAAACCAGTAACCCTAATAGCGTAACACACTATCAAAACCAGTAACCCTAATTGCGTAACACACTATCAAAACCAGTAACCCTAATTGCGTAACACACTATCAAAACCAGTCACCCTAATTGCGTAACACAATATCAAAACCAGTAACCCTAATAGCGTAACACACTATCAAAACCAGTAACCCTAATAGCGTAACACACTATCAAAACCCGTAACCCTAATTGCGTAACACACTGTCAAAACCAGTAACCCTAATAGCGTAACACACTATCAAAACCCGTAACCCTAATTGCGTAACACACTGTCAAAACCAGTAACCCTAATAGCGTAACACACTATCAAAACCAGTAACCCTAATTGCGTAACACACTATCAAAACCAGTAACCCTAATAGCGTAACACACTATCAAAACCAGTAACCCTAATAGCGTAACACACTATCAAAACCAGTAACCCTAATTGCGTAACACACTATCAAAACCAGTAACCCTAATAGCGTAACACACTATCAAAACCAGTAACCCTAATTGCGTAACACACTATCAAAACCAGTAACCCTAATTGCGTAACACACTATCAATCACAATCTGAATCATTTTGAAGGATATTTTGCTAATCCATTGCTTCATATGTTCGATTTTTTTGTCTGCTCAACAGCGTTAATAACGCAATGAATGTTATTGAACTGTCAAAATGAAACTACTTAGCTATAGTAGATCAAGCTAATTACGTTATCTTTAGAACAATAAATAAGAATTGGAGATGCTGGGGATCGAACCCGGGGGCCTTTCACATGCAAAGCGAACGCTCTACCACTGAGCTACATCCCCGTGTGTTACCTACGACTATATAACATACTGCTTTAAAGGAGTTGTCTATATGCTATACAGTTGTTCAAATATCATATGAAGCCTACGTGAGTTTCATAACAAACTGCAAAAACATTGGATTAAACAAACTAGGCAAACAGCTGAGAATCGCCATTAATAGTATTAATAGACGGTTATCAGCTGTTGATAAATTAAGATAAATTATTGAATGACGAATAATTTTATTTCTATACTAGCTTCCGCCCGCGGCTTCGCCCGCGAGGTATGTCGATAAAAACTATCCTATGTCCTTGGGATGCAATCTATGTCTTTTATCGAAATCCGTTCAGTAATTTAGACGTGAAAAGGTAACGTACAGACAGACAGACAGAGTATGGATGTAGATTTGTTCAAACTCTATTACACGTCAATTATCTTTTAAAAAACAGATGAGGTCCGGCGTTTCCTATCCGACTACTCTGAGAAGAAAGGCCGAAACAAACTCGGAGGTCACAGTCCAGACAAAATCGTGGTCAGATCATGTGAAGACCATGTAGACTGCTATCTGAAATGGTCTTTAAGGAAATAACCACACAGATTGAGTGGTCCTGTCCGGTCAGTGAACGCGTTTGTCCTTACCTAAGTCAATCAAATCTGAACCGATGACCTGGCGAAGGTCACTGCGCCGATGCGCTGTTGCTTGTATAATGAGCAATGGACCTGAAATCTGATGATGACAATTACTGAGCAAGAATGATTCTATTCCCATAGCTGAAAAAGATATTTCAGTCAAAATTACAAAAAAAAAACGGAATTTGTATCCCATTGTACAGACGCCAGCAAATCAAGCTCCCCGAAACTGTCAAATTTTCCCAATCAACTTTGAACCTTATGCTTTAGCGATAAAGTTGAAAATCTATTAAATAAATTTGACAGATTGTAGTAGCTTGATGTGCTAGCGTCTGTACCTTGTACTCGTATCCTAGGAATGTGTCGATCAAAATTTGAACAACTATAAAATCTTAAACAAAACAAGTTGCGACAGTAGATCTAGCTAATTACGTTAAGCTTAGGACAATAAATAAGACTTGGAGATGCCGGGGATCGAACCCGGGGCCTTTCACATGCAAAGCGAACGCTCTACCACTGAGCTACATCCCCGTCAGTTATCTATTACCATATAATGTACTGCTTATATGAGTGTCTACTATACCCAGCTGTTCAAATATCAATCAAGCCTAGGTAGGTAAATTCATAACAATATACAAGATTGGGATAGAACAACCATCATGGATACACTAGACAAATAGTTGACAATCGCATATTAAGAGGTAAGTTTGGTTATTACAAGATCGATGGTTGGAGTCTCTCTGAAGGATAGAATCCGGAATGAGGTGATCCGGCAGAGAACCAAAGTGGTCGACATTGCTCACAGAATAAGCAAGCTGAAGTGGCAATGGGCCGGCCATATTACCCGTAGAACAGATGACCATGGGGGTAGACGTGTTCTTGAGTGGAGACCGCGAATTGGCAAATGTAAGACTGACTAACTGACAGACTATTTAATTTTGACAATTCAAAAGTGCCTGTACAAGGTTTAATTGAAATAAATGCTTTGAGTTGAGTTGAGTTGAGTTGAGTAAGTTAGGACGCCCTCAGGATAGGTGGAGCGACGATCTTGACAGGGTAGCAGCTGGATTAGAGCTGGATTTCCCGAGACTCAATCGGAATGGCGACCAATTGGAGAGAAAAAAATAACTAAAATGCTATAAGTATGATAGTTGTAGTCTCAATTAAAAAACCGTTGGAAATCAAGATACGTTTACGTTTCACGTAAAGGTCACGGGACTCAGCTGGATGCGGAAATCTGCAGGATATGGGAGACACAGGATTGGACGATGTGCTGCTGCTTTGGAAAAGCCTATGTCCTGCAATGGTCGCCTTTCAGAAGAAAGATGAAGATGACAATTACTGAACTTGAATGAATTCCCATTGCTGGAAAAATATTTCAGTAAGAAATTGCAAAAAAAAAAGCCGGACCTTGTATCCCTATTTGTACCTTGTATCCTAGGAATGTATTGATCAAAGGACTATCCTCATGGATGTATGGAATCCCGTACCATGCTGCATCAAAGTCAAACTTTGTTTTTTATAGCTTACACTTATCATATTAACTCCTACAAAAGTTCTTTTTGTAAGCAAAACCCGGGTTTCAGATTTCAAAAAAATCTAAATAACCTAAAAACTAGGTACTTTATTTTGTTTGACACGAACGGCCATTATTGCTTTAAAAACAGCCTATTCTATTCTAGTTATTTTTAATTAATGTAGAATCGACAAAGTTTGATTTTTTACATGTGCGTGTGGTGTGAGGGCCACTTTGTTAAAACTCTTTGAAAATGTGCTTAGGATTTAGTGAACATTCCCAAAGAATTTTATTGTGAAAGTTGGTATCAGATTTTGTGAAAGTCTGAAAAACCGAGTTATAGACTGTAAAGTTGGGCCCTCAGTTCTCACATAGAGGATTGAGGGCCCACCTGAAACTGATAAACTATGGACACTAAAGAAAAAGTCTTTATGCCAAAATCTAAGCTAATGCCAAACAAAATTTGTGAAAACAAGATATTATCGCAAAGCACTGTCCTACTTTGTATATGTTCGTACAAAATGGGCCCTCAATCCTCATACACGTAAAAGTTTATTACGCAATTATAATGAAATCATTAACTTACAGCTACTGTTTGAAATCCTATATGCTACTAAATAAATTGTGAAAATTTATGAAAGCAAGAACAGGTCACCACTTTTTGTTGTTTAAAAGTTATGACCTTGATAAAATTCGGGCCCTCAATTCTCCATTTTATTTTGTTTTCGATTTATTACGCTAATCGTATGAAAGATAAGACAAATACAAAATTGTCTCTTTTTGTGAAAAATATTGTGCAACAAATGCGATACCAGAAAGAAATTAAAAGACCCTTTATTGTATAAGTAAATTGAGTTTTATTTTTATTCTCTGTATTAGGAAATAGGGTGACCACAATTTCTTTTAGATTGCAGTAAAGATTAGTTAATGTAGAGTCATAGGATTTTAATAAACTTTCGTTTTTTCGCTTATTATCGTCATAGCATTTGTACTCAAGTTTCGTGATAAAAAAAAAAAAAATTCGGAAATTGAACGGTCACATAGAAAAATACTGTTACCCAAATCATTTTTGCTTGAAAAATCGTTCGTTCCGAAAAAACTAATGACAATAATCAAATAATTTATTTATTATTTTTATAAAGGCTTTTGCCCAGCCATGGGACAATGTAGGCTAAATATAATCCTAACTAATATTATAAATAAAACTAATAACTAGCTAATATTATATTAAAAACAATATTACATGTAATTTTTCAAACAAAAATGATTTGGGTAACAATATTTTTCTATGTGATCGTTCAATTTCCGAAATATTTTTTTTTTATCACGAAACTTGAGTACAAATGCTATGACGATAATAAGCGAAAAATCGAAGAAAGTTTATTAAAACCTATACTCTACATTTACTAATCTTTACTGCAATCTAAAAGAAATTGTGGACACCCTATTTCCTAATACAGAGAATAAAAATAAAACTCGATTTTCTTATGTAGTAAAGGGTCTTTTAATTTCTTTCTGGTATCTAATTTGTTGCACAATTTTGACACAAAAAGAGTCAATTTCGTATTTGTCTTATCTTTCATACGATAAGCGTAATACATCGAAAACAAAAGAAATGGAGAACTGTGGGATAACTTTCAAACAACAAAAAGTGGTGACCTGTTCTTGCTTTTATAAATTTTCACAATTTATTTAGTAGCATATAGGATTTCAAACAGTAGCTGTAAGTTAATGATTTCATTATAATTGCGTAATAAACTTTTACGTGTATGAGAATTGAGGGCCCATTTTGTACGAAGATATACAAAGTAGGACAGTGTTTTGCGATAATATCTTGTTTTCACAAATTTTGTTTGGCATTAGCTTAGATTTTGGCACAAAGACTTTTTCTGTAGTGTCCATAGTTTATCAGTATCACTCGGTTATTAGACTTTCACAAAATCTGATACCAACTTTCACAATTCTTTGGGAATGTTCACTAAATCCTAAGCACATTTTCAAAGAGTTTTAACAAAGTGGCCCTCACACCACACGCACATTTTTTTACATGTTTTTTGTAAGACATTATAGCACTTTCAAAATTCAAGGTCATATCATATCATTTGACACGAATCGTCACGTAAAGGGAATAAAACAATATCAACACTTTTTACCGACTTCACAAAAAGGAGGAGGTACTATGTTCGGATGTTTGTATGTATTTTTTTTTTTTTTTTTGTATGTTTGTTCATCGAGTACTCCGCCAATTGTCGACGGATTTTCAAAATTTTTTTTTTGTTCGAAAGTAGATAGTTCTGAGGTGGTCCCATTGTCACCAAGTTAGGATCTGATGATGGGATCTTAGAGAAATCGAGAGCAACCCTCAAATTTTATAGGCTCACTTATTGTTTTTCGCATATTTTATGAAGTATCTTGTGTATTTGCGTACGGTTGTCACCATCTCAGGTAGCTGGGCTGATGATGGAAGGTTCAACTCCTTAACAGTAAGAAGTTACTCGAACAGGCAAGGACTGTTTTAGTAAATTGTTTTGATGTTTGATAGGGCATTTGCCACATTTGGTCTCATGATCATCAAGTTATGACCTGATGCTGCAGTCAGGATAGTCTGCAGAGTACCTAACTCCTGGACAACTAACAGCAGATATATCGTGTTTAGGCTCATTGAAAAGAGCTCGATGTGTGGATAAACGTACTGTTAATGAGGAACACCGAAGTACAAAGAGACCTGATGCTGAAGCCAGTCGAGCATCAGAAAAAGTACAAACCTTGAAATTACAGCACCGTAGTCGTGTTTAGGCTCATTTTAAACAGGACTACATTTTTAGTTCAATGCAATGTTGACATAAGTCTGGCCTGATGCTGCAGCCAGGATAATCAACATCTAGTCTAAAAACTAATAAATACTTCTTAAAGTGAAATATTCTATATAATTATCCTAACAAAGGTTGCCGGTAGTGGCTAGATGAGAGAAGCGGAGGATCGCGAATGTCGTTGGCGCAAACTTCGGGAGGTCTACGTCCAGCAGTGAACTGCAATTGGCTGATGATGATTTATAAAAGCCTCAATCGTTGCATTTCACGCAATGCCTTTTCGTCATGTGGTCTATTTAGCAATTTGGTAGGTTCCAAGTCGCATAATACAATGTCATACAGCGTCTTTACACGACTAAGCGTAACATAAACTTGGCCCTTAGCAAAATTTTTCTTGCCTAAGTCTATTATTAAAGTAACTTGAGCATTTGCTGTCGGAAATTATGATTTGGTAAAGTGGAGCTGATGATGAAGACCACAAATGGCACTACTCAATGACAAATATTTCACGCGTTGCGATTCGATTACTTTAATATGGTTGCTAAGCAATTTATGCTCATTACAATGCGTATGGTGAAGTGGAGCTGATGGTGACTTCTCAATCAGCTCCAGTTCTCCTGGTTCTTACTAGGAGAACTCCTCAACAATTAACGTCCATGCATCGGGAAAAGCAATATTTTGTAAAAGGTGATAAGCAGTTGACATTAGGCTATTATAACTTAAATAAATTACAAACTGACCCGCTAAAAAGTGAAAAAAAAACTTTTTTACAAAAAAAACAACCGACTTCCAAAAACACTATAAATAAAGAGAAAAATAACTTTAATTTCGGAAGTCGGTGGCAAAAACTAAAATACAAATCCTAAGACACCGACTTCCGAAATTAAAGTTATTTTTCTCTTTATTTATAGTGTTTTTGGAAGTCGGTTGTTTTTTTTGTAAAAAAGTTTTTTTACTTTAAATTAAATTCCCTGTTCAAAAATTAAATCCCAGACGCGTAATGTCCTAAAAAATTATGAAAATAATTACTACAAAATGTTGATCTTGATGCACAAGACTTTTTGGTACGACTTTTGGTCATTCTCTTTTGAACTGCTATAAAATCTTATACAAAACAAAGTCGCGACAGTAGATCTAGCTAATTATGTTAAGCTTAGGACAATAAATAAGACTTGGAGATGCCGGGGATCGAACCCGGGGCCTTTCACATGCAAAGCGAACGCTCTACCACTGAGCTACATCCCCGTGTGTTATCTATAACCATAATAACATATTGCTTTAGAGGAGTTGTCTATAATACACTATACTATACAGTTGTTCAAATATCAAAGGAAGCCTCAGTAAAATGACACTTCTTAATAACTCATTTCGGACTGAGTTTATAGATATGCATGTCAAAACAGTTTCGTTTGTTACAATATTCTGTACTAGAAAAACAAGATTTGGTTGATGGCCGCGAAAAAACGAAAAGACTTTCAGTCACTTAAGTAACACATACCTTTTTTTTTTTTTTTTTAAGCTGTCATTTAACTTAAAAGCTAATTAAAAGTCCGACTATAGAGATAGGTGCTCATAAGGTTCAAAACAATATACAAAATAGGGACAAACATTTTGGATACAACATACAACAATTATACTGGTTAACGAGTGGTCTATGTAAGACAGTTGTTCAAATGTCAAATGAAGCATAATTATGTAGGTTTCATAGCAAAATGAAGATTGATCAAACATCATGAACAAACTAGACAAACAGCTGACAATCGCTAATAGTGAAATCCGCTTTCGTAATGTTAATTTATTTGCAACCAGTACAGAACAAAGTGCCTCGGAATCCCAGCTGTCATTCGTGGATCTTTGACAGTCGTTACGGGTCGTCAGAAGCCCGAAAGTCTGACAACCAGTCTTACCAAGGGGTATCGTATTATCCAGTAACAGGGTTGTGGAGGTCAGATAGGCAGTCGTTCCATGTAAAATACTGGTACTCGGCAGCATCCGGTTAGACTGGAAGCCGACCCCAACATAGTTGGGAAGAGACTAGGCAGATGATGGACTATTGTATAGAATCAAGTTCTTCTAACTGAACAGACAGCTGTGCTGCTGGTGAGTTTGTCGCGCCACTTTTTCTTCCTGGCTAAATAAAACACTAGGAACTGGAGAAGAATGTCTTATGTGATTTTGTCGTTCAAAAGGTTTAGACGCAAAATGACCAATATGTATTGGAGAAAGTAACGCAGAAGGACTAAAACGCAAAACAACCAATACGCAAAATAACCAATCTCAATTACTCATATTGACCAATCTTCTTATTACGTATATTGACCTACATTTATTAATGACGCAAAATACGGTTCAAAAAGTGCTGATTCTCAGCCTAATTTGAATAAATGACTTTTGGACTTGTCACTTTTACTGGGTGGTACCTTGTGGGGTCAAGCTGGACTTCTTGACCCTTACTAGGTAATCCTAGTGGGGGTCAAGGGAATCCGCTGGATGAGAGAAGCACAGGATCGACCGTTGTTGGGGCGATTGTTTGGGATAGCCCATGTTCAGCAGTGGGAAGACATCTTTCGGCTAAATTATGAACCTGATAAATTGACAACAATGACCGCTACTGAGCTCGAATGCGCCAATTCCTATACCTGATACATGAAAAATGCCTCTATAATTTTCAGACAATAATTGTTTAGATAAGAGCTTAGTATTGTCTATCTACAATAGAAATGTGTTGATAAAAACTTCCCTAAAATCTTAGAAAAATAGGTCAACTAAAGATCTAGCTAATTATAGTTTTACTGGTATAATAAATAAAATTTGGAGATGCCGGGGATCGAACCCGGGGCCTTTCACATGCAAAGCGAACGCTCTACCACTGAGCTACATCCCCGTATGTTTTTACTCAACAATAAAACCTCCTATTTCGTTGAATGTAGCCTACACATCTGAGCAAATAAACTAGGACTTCACAAAATACTTTACACATTATTTATCTACTAACCCGTTATAACAGACGTAGGTAAGAAGGCTTCATCATCAGGCGGGAGGAAACGCCCGGGTGTCACCATTGCCAGGATCGCCCAGAGGACACGGTGGAGCACACGGTGGAGGTCTGCCCCGCTTGGGCGGAGCACCGCCGTGTCCTCGTAGAGGCGATTGGCAGCGACGGCGACCTCTCGCGTCCGGCCCTGGTGCGAGCCATGGTCCGGGGCGAGAGGGAGTGGGAGGCAGTCACTTCCTTCTGCGAAGCAGTCATGCTAGCGAAGGAGGTGGCGGAACGGCTCAGGGAGAGAGCCTCCCGTCCCAGCCGCCGCGGGAGACGCTCCGGGCGTCGGGAGCCGCGTGACGACTCCCGGCCACCGTAGGCGCGGGCCTGCGGGCGGAGAGTAATGGGTAGCTCACCGCCCGATCAGGACCAGGCCCGTGCCGGACGGCGCGTACGTGTTCCACGCGCGCCTCAAAGAGATGTCAGCATCGAGGAGGGGCCCCTTAGGGCCGAAGCCTGCCGGGTCAGCGGGATTGTCCGAAAGGGTTACCGCTGGCCCGGAACATAAAGGGCTAAGGAAGGAACACGGGTGGGTTTTAGTCAGTAAGAGTCTGACACTCCCTTCCGCTCCACCCAGAGCGGGAGGAGTCATTTGATGATTTCCCATCCTCAAAAAAAAAAAAAAAAGCTGCCAGGTTCAAATGGGATTGGGCTAGTCACAACAGCCGCATGCAGGATGACCGCTGGGCAAAAGTTTCTACACTATGGGTACCTACCTTAAGATGGATGGCGCCGCCGAGGTCGGCCCAGAAAGCGGTGGCGAGATGACCTGGGCGCGTACGGCGAGGGCTGGTTCGAGGTGGCGCGGGCAAAGAGATCCTGGAAGGATTTGGGGGAAGGCTTTTGCCCAGCAGTGTGACAGTAAACAAAAAAAAACCTATGGAAATTTACGGCCAAAGCCAAACACAAAAGCACCGCCTGCCAGTGAGGGCTGGCGCACAAGGAAAGGAAACTGAGGAAGAACTGACACGTTGAGAAGACGAGATCAGTAAAAACTTCGCCCAAACTGGATCCAAATAGCACAAAACAGAGACAAACGGGCATCTTTCTATCTTCAGATCTTGCAGAACTAAACTAGCTGACTTAACTGTAATTACCTCACCTAATAATATAATAACTTTAGTTATAGATATAAATACATTCCATAAACCTAGTTTATAATAAGGTTGCGCAAAATATTGTATCTGCTCAGATACTGAAAATATATGTTAATTTAATTCACTGACTGTCCTATTTAACAAATACTTTCGTAGGGAGATGGCCTGAAACACAGGTTTAAATAAACCTAGATCAGGCAACGCACTACATTACCTGCAGAGTTCTATTTTTGACTGTAATCTCATATTTCTCATACCATATAGTTTATATCTAGATTATTATAATCCTATTAGAGGCCTAGATTAATATATGTATACTACTGAACCATATTATTATGTACACTTTTTGTAAACTTATTATTTTAATAAAAAAAATTATAAGTTCTTGCAGAAGAAGAAATAGAAAAAACTAAAAAACTAAATAATTACGAAGTAATCTTAACCTGTATAAATAAATGATAAATTATTTATTTTCTGTAAGTAGGTTTGTACAAACACTTTTACACGTCAAACATATTTTTTTTATAATACCTATAATAGGGCTGGCTTTTACCTTGGGCAGAGGCTAAGCATTGCCATACAACGTGGTGATGCCAGTTGTCAAACTGCAGGGCAAAGGGAGGCTTTTGCCCCCTGTCTCCCTTTTCCACACAATTCTGTCTGTTGCGAGTGCCGGCCAGTCCCTACGGTAGGAGTCAAGCTCGTCCCGTAATACTGCGCGCCAAAACCCACGACGTTACCCAGAAAACCGCTAAACTTAAGTGGAACTGGGCCGGACATGTTTGCCGCATGTCAGATGACAATTGGGCTAAAAAAACCACCGATTGGACCACTAAACGCACGACGCCATCGCGGCAGGCCAAGACGAAATAAAATAAAAAAAAACAAGTAATTAAAAAAACTAAAAAACCCGACTGCTGTAAAAAAATAAAAGTTAAAAAACACTGAAAAGCTAAAAACAAGGCCATTTTAAATTAAATAAAAGTTGGAAGCAGGCGGGACCAATACCATTTTTTATTACATTTTCAAACTCAAATGGGTCGCGCGTGTGTCACTGACTCGCGCTACCAAGACAAATCTAAAGACGTATAATTTATCAAAATCCGTTCATTCGTTTAGAAGTTACGAGGGAACAAAGAAACGGACGTCTGTGTGGTGCCGGACTTAAAGAATACCACCACCTCTTACTTCCCGTGGGTGTCGTAAAAAGCGACTAAGGATCGTACCGGAGAATGGGCAGCAGCGTTCTCTATGTATTCCACCATCATACCATACTGCGATCGCCAACCCGCCTGCCAAGCGTGGCGATTATGGCAAACCCTCCCAAAAATGGGAGAGGCCTATGTCCAGCAGTGGACGTCTATCGGCTGAAACGACGACGACGACGACGAAAGAAACGGACATACATACATACAAACATACAGGTCAAACACATAACCCTCCTTTTGGGCTTCGCCGCAGTCGGGTAAAAAAGCCTTTTATTTCTTGCCCTAACCACGATTTTATTGATTCTAGTTTCTAGGAATATTCTAATATACATTTCTATAGATTAAAATAATAAAGCCCGAAAGTCTGACATCCATAAAACCACCAAAGGGTATCATATTACCCAGTAACTGGGTTGTGGAAGTCAGATAGGTAGTAACTCCATGTAAAATACTGGTATTCAGCTGCATCCGGTTAGACTGGAAGCCGACCCCAACATAGTTGGGAAAAGGCTAGGCAGATGATGATGATGAAAATTAAAATAACAAGTAAGCAAATAACAACTAATACCAAATGAATTAATAAAAATAACAAAATTACATCCTAACTTAACTAAAACTATACACGAACTAAAGGCGTCGAAAAAATCATCCGCATCGCGGTCAATGGCAAAAGTTAACTAAAGAGAAAAATTACATTTTAAACATAGTCTTTTAAACTCATAACAAAACGCTTATTTACATCGATCGAATGAAATATGAACTTTTATCGACGTTAATTCGTGGTTTAATTAAAATATCGAATTTACACATTAACTCCTTTATTCATAACCGTTGCTTAAAGTTAAGTTAATTAATAACAACTGTTTAACAATACATTTTTTCTGTTTATACGTCACTAATCAAGAATCAGCCTTCATAAGCTAATTAATTAAATCGAATGTCAAACAAATGATTGGAGATGCCGGGGATCGAACCCGGGGCCTTTCACATGCAAAGCGAACGCTCTACCACTGAGCTACATCCCCGTGTACTTAATACTACCAATACAACTTGCTAGTTCAGCACAGTACAATTAAAAAAAAAATTAATATGGCGTCCAGTAGTCGCCGTATTGAATTTTCACTAACGTCATGTCTTTAGTGACGCTCGCCGGACTAAGAGGAATCGATTAACGTGTGAATCATAAAAATCGGCCCAGGCGTTTGGTCTGTATAGTGCTTCAAAGGAACATATAAACATACATACATACATAGGCTGATGAACACATTACCACTCCTTTGCGTCGCGCAGTCGGGTAAAAAGCAACACATCTGTATAAATAAATTAACTAGTGACGCAAACTACTGCTTCATTTATATTATTAACAGCAGCGTCCCGCGGATCCCGTGAAAATATCGGGATAAAAAGTATTTTATGTGTTAGTCCTGGTTATAATCTATCTGTGTGCCAAATTTCACCCAAATCCGTTGAGTAGTTTTTGCGCGAAAGAGTAACAAACATACAAACACACTCACAAACATTCGCCTTTATAATATTAGTGTGATTTTATGTACAGTACATATTGTAGTAACATAGAAAAAGATATGACATATTTATGACATTTGAGTACAAAGGTACCTACTGCTTATATCTTAAGAAATTTCTTTCAGAAGACATGTGCAAGGAGAAGTGAAAAAAAATGAGATGTATGAGAACAAGAATATAAAAATTAATAAATTATTAAGTGATGTCATAAACAAAAATATATTTTTTGTTCATTGTTTTACGTTATTGACTATTATGTCATCTAACCAGCGCTTTCTAGGCCGCTCCTGTCTCTGAGCTCTGGTTCCTGTCCAGTGGGTCGCCTCTATGTCAGTATAACAGACCAGAGTCCAGGCTATTTCCACTTGAGTTTATGCATACTGGGCACAATGGAGAGCGTCAGTTAGCAAAAATCACGTCAGTAACGCCCAAAAATCACGTTAGTATCGCCCAAAAATCACGTCAGAATCACCCAAAAATCACGTTAGTATCGCCCTGAAAACTGGAAATAATTGAGGGAATCCTTTGGTCAGATTTTAATCCCTTTCACTAATGGCTAACCCTAGTACAGTCACGAGCCAATAATATGTCACCACTTGGCAACTTTCAATTGCGATTTTTACACGAAATAACGAATGCAAAGTTGAAATACGACACTTTACATAAACCTATAGATTCGAAAATACTATGATCGTAATAAAATAAAATTTCATTCGAAAATAGAGGAGAAAATCGCCTTTGAATAAAGCCAAGTGTATACATACTTATGCTCGTGACTGTACTTGGGATGAGTGCAAGCGTTATACCATTAGTGAAAGGGTTATTTGAGGGTTTCTAAATAATCTGACCAAGAACTGATTTGATTATGAATAGGATTCTAGCGTTGGGTGTACCGTTGCACAATCGTAATGATAATTCAAAGATTCCGATCTTACAAGGAATTCTCTTGCCCATTCTAATTTATTAGGCTTGGCGCAGTATGTATTTTTCGTCCATACTTCTTAATTAGTTTTATTATTTTAATGAATGAAAGTGGCACCGGCAACTGAAATGTTGTGTGGAAATCGGTTGTCATGGTATGGGCATGTGTTACGAAGAAATGAGGAAAATGTCGTGAGGAGAGTTTAGAGTATGGATGTCGATGGCTATAAAAGTAGGGGAAGACCAAAGAAACGATGGATGGAATGTGTGAATGATGATATGGATAGAAAGGGGGTGACTACCGAGATGACGACTAATAGAGAAGTATTGAAGAAAAAAAGAACAGAAAAACAAATAAACAATAAAAATTGGAGATGCCGGGGATCGAACCCGGGGCCTTTCACATGCAAAGCGAACGCTCTACCACTGAGCTACATCCCCTTGTTATCAAATAATGAAAAAAAGCCTACTGATATCAATATAAATTACAAAAAAAAAATTAAAAAATTACAACAAAATTTGGAGATGCCGGGGATCGAACCCGGGGCCTTTCACATGCAAAGCGAACGCTCTACCACTGAGCTACATCCCCTGTTGATATACACGACAAAATGGCCGACTACAATATCAATACCTATTTAAAACAATTGAACAAACGAAAAACTGCTCAAGTTCATGATTTTTAACAATGGACAGCAATTAATGAATAACAATGCACTAATAATGAACCAACTTCATCAACCAAACGTTTTATAACATTGTTAGTGATTACACTCACGCGCACGTTAACATACGGCATGATGTATTTGCATTGAGAGTATATTGAATCCGAAACGAATCGTGGAATCGAAACGCATTAACGCGGAGCTATCACCATCATTGATCTTGATCCTTATCATATTAAATAACTTATCGTGAAGAATATCACGCCGTGGTATAAAATATTAAACTTAGCATGTTGACTGACTGCCCAGAGCGGGCAAGAACTACGTTTTTATCCCTGTTCTCAATGTCTTTACAAATTCTCTACATACCTAATTTACCTATATCATCATCCTTCCCATAACACATTTTTTGGGGGGGCCTCGCGTCTTCCATACATCCCGTGTTACCCCGTGCCTCCCTGTCCTGCGCCTGATCTCTCACAGGTCGTGTCGGATTGCCGTCCCATCGGACTATGAGAGTGAGGGAAGAGAGAGTGCACCTGTGTCTATGCACTGTATCTAATATCTCCCGCGCTGAAGGCTTGTTCTCCGTTGAGATTGGCCGCCATGGTCGAAATACGGTCAAGAGGACTATATTATATACTAGCTTCTGCCCGCGACTTCGTCCGCGTGAAATTTCTTGTTCCCCCGTCCAACCCCGTCGCATCAGATCGCCTGTCGGCGCTATTACTTCTACACTAGCGATATTACCCTCTTCGTTTTTGCTTAGCGTTCTTTCTGACTTTTTTAGGGTTCCGTTGCCAAATGGCAAAAAACGGAACCCTTATAGATTCGTCATGTCTGTCTGTCTGTCTGTCCGTCCGTATGTCACAGCCACTTTTCTCCGAAACTATAAGAACTATACTGTTGAAACTTGGTAAGTAGATGTATTCTGTGAACCGCATTAAGATTTTCACACAAAAATAGAAAAAAAACAATAAATTTTGGGGTTCGCCATACTTAGAACTGAAACTAAAAAATTTTTTTTTTCGTCAAACCCATACGTGTGAGGTATCTATGGATAGGTCTTCAAAAATGATATTGAGGTTTCTAATATCATTTTTTTCTAAACTGAATAGTTTGCGCGAGAGACACTTCCAAAGTGGTAAAATGTGTGTCCCCCCCCTGTAACTTCTAAAACAAGAGAATGATAAAACTAAAAAAAATATATGGTGTACATTACCATGTAAACTACCACCGAAAATTGGTTTGAACAAGATCTAGTAAGTACTTTTTTTTTAATACGTCATACATCGTAAACCACAATTTACCATTAATTCAATCAACTCAAAAATAAAAAAAACATTTAATTTCATAAACATATACCTTATGCATAAACCCGGATGTTACGGAACCCTCGGTGCGCGAGTCCGACTCGCTCTTGCCCGGTTTTTTTCTTCTTGCTTGGCTCCTAAGGGTCATAGCGTGATGTTAAGTAGCCTATAGCCTTCCTCAAGAATTGGGCTATCAAATCCGACTGGTAGTTCCAGAGATTACCCCCTACATACAAACTTTACCTCTTCATAATATTAGTATAGATTTGCGGTCTTCTCAATGGTCCTTACCTTACTAACTATATCATCATTCTTTCGCCCACAGTCCATCTAATTTTTCCTTGGTCTATCTCATCTTATATCTATCCACATTCATAGTTCAGCTTCTTACTTTCTTCTTCTTTCCGGTGAATGGTCTGTGTGGTGCCGGACTTAAAGAATAGCACCACCCCATACTTCCCGTGGGTGTCGTAGAAGGCGACTAAGGGGCGTACCGGAGAATGGGCAGCAGCGTTGTCTTTGTATTCCACCACCATACCATACTGCGATCGCCAACCCGCCTGCCAAGCGTGGCGATTGTGGCAAACCCCCCCCCCCCCTTTTGGGGGAGGCCTATGTCCAGCAGTGGACGTCTTTCGGCTGAAATGATGATGATGATGATGATACAAACTTTACCTCTTTATAATATTAGTATAGATTTGCGGTCTTCTCAATGTTCCTTACCTTACTAACCATATCATCATTCTTTCGCCCACAATCCATCTAATTTGTCTTTGGTCTATCTCTTCTTAATCTATCCACATTCATAGTTAAGCTTCTTACTTTCTTCTGTTATTATGCGCAGTTGTAGATCGCAAAGTTCAATTTTTCTTACGTTTTTTGCAATTTGCAGGTCAGTGTTAGGTTGTATCTTGATCAAAATATGATTCGCGACTATAATAGATATGTATTTGCAGAATTATAATCATTAGAATCATTAATTAGATTTGTTCCATAAGCGCTTTTCCATAAGAGATTTGTTCTTAATTTCTGTTAAAGATGATGATGTAATGTGATACAGATGATAGATGTGTTAATGATTCTAATGATTATTATTCCGTAAATACGAACCTGTTATAGTCGCGAATCACATTTTGATCAAGATACAACCTGACACTGACCTGAAAATTGCAAAAAACGTAAGAAAACTTGAATTTCGTGGTCTACCACTGCGCAAACATTTTTAATATCAGCTTATTGCGTTCCTTATCCTTCCTTCTGTAATGTGATGATGCAGTTTTATCTCTGCAGGCAAAACCACAGTCCCAAGCTATTTAATTCCAATGCCTCTCTCAAATTGATTCACTGCTGCTCTACTTACGCATAACTGAACTTTTTAACCGTCACAATTTACGTAAATCGTCCATAAATCTCTGGCGCAAAGTTGCGTAAAATCAAAATTCAAAATGTCGATAAAAAGCTTGGAATATATGAAGCGGGGGCGCACAGACGGACGGACGGCGGCTGGACAGACCGGCGGACGCAAGAAATCATTATTGCAGCGGAATCCATACAAATAATTGGCCCGTAAACATGTCATGGCGGCGTCTGTGCCATGTATATTATATTAGGGTTGGCAGGAGTAAGTTCGCCATTTTAACTGTTTAGAGTTTGTGTTTTGTTTCATGTCCAGTAAGAATAGAATATACTTAATAGAAGAACCGGAATGTCCTAGAACCACAAATTCTAAGCCATGTGACATCCGCGACTCCATCGGGGCCTCGTCAGAATGCAGGCCTGTGCCCACCAGTGGGAATATTATAGGCTGATTATGGTACTCTTTATTATGTACACCAAATGGATTAAAGATATATAAATGTAGAAAGTTTACATAGGGTGATACAATCGGTCTAAGGTCGATTGTCCGTCGAAAGACGAGTACATAAGCATTTTTCAGAATCGCAAATAACATCATAAGACGTGCTGTACCACAAGATAGCAAGTTATTGAATTATAAAAATACACATTTAAATGGGCTAAACATACAAATTAAACAAAACGTGTTATCTCATTATGTTCCCGTTACGCAGAGCACGCGCAGCATCAGCAGATACCAATTTAGGTGACATGACGACCAAACATATATGCAATGAACTTTTCACCTATTTAAAATCATAACTTCGCAAAGCATTAGCTTATCAAAGCACATCGATACAACAACTTACATCATGCATCATGCATCATCAGCTTACATCGATGTAACAATTTTCGCGGAATAGTATTTCAAACTCGTATAGGGAACCCTTTATTAAGTTCTCCTGAGACTCTTGTCCTCTGGAATAAAAACAGAACATGGAGATATTTAAGATGCTTGCTTCCCCTAGTCTAGTTTCAATACTACTTATTTATTTCGGACCCTATCAGAATACCAGCGCTGCGGTATTTATTTTTTTAATATCGCAACGATATGCTGAGATTGGAGCCTTTTTGTGCTCGCCTTTTTTTGTTTATTTTTTTTGGTAGTTTAAATGTAACTGTTAGTTTTAAAATGCTTCTTTTTTACTATTTGTGTTTGATGTCCCAAAAAAAAAAAATGTTTTTTTTTCTTTCTTTCTATTTAAAATATCTACATCTTGTTAAACCCTATGAGCCTAGCTTACTACCTTGCTGATTAGTTTCGCAACCACAACCATAAACTTTTACCATCATTGGACACACAAGAAAACATTAACTTTTTTTTTCAAAATCTCAATCCAATAATTCCTGCAGTACCAACCCTACTCGAGATCCCCCGAATCCGTCAATGTCGTATCAATAGAGCTCGACGACGCGATTTTTTCGTCGCGCGGCCCATGATCGACGCGCGCCGGCAGATGGCGTTGCTCGCTATTGTGCGCCCGCGCACCCGCCACTGCAATATTTAACTTTTGAAATGCCAACTTTTATTTGCCGTTGTTTTGATTCTTATTGGCAAAGATTAAGGCTGATTTTTCTATTGTTTTTGGTTGTGCTGTAGAATATTAGAAGTTTTTAATACAATATTATATTTGCGGTCTATCTGATTTGTATATGGAAGGGAATAAGGGTGAGTTTCGGCTGTGTTTTGAGTCGTTTGGTTTGTGTGTCGAACTGATCGATTGGAGTGTTAATTTTAGAAGATTAAATTCTGATTTAGAGGTGATGGTTTTACTTATGCGAGTGTGGTGGTGTTAGGCCATATATGTATAGGTTAGTTCTCTCCAAAACTTAATCACTATTTATAAATTGAGTTGGTGCAACTACAAAAACCTTTAATTTCAGGACAACAAAAGAATCAATAAATCTGCTTTATCAAATAATGTTAGTTGTGATTCTTTGAACAAAATATAAAATTTCTGGTGAATAATCACGTAATGCTGACTCATTACGTAATTTACTGATCAGAACGAAAATTATGCTTAAATCTGAGGGAAACTCTAAATTATTTATCACACTAATATTATAAATGCGAACGTTTATGAGTGTGTGTGTGTGTGTGTGTTTATATGTTTGTTACTTCTTCACGCTCAAACGGCTGGACCAATTTTGATAACATTTTGTATGGAGGTAGCTGACTTCCTGGGTTAACATATAGGCTACTTTTAATCCCGATATTCCCACGGGATCGACACTTATACGGGTGAAACCGCGGGGCGCAGCTAGTTGTAATTATAATGCTATAAATGGATGAGATGCCTAACGCACAAGTGTTTAATTAAAATGAATAAGTTTACGTGGAACAAAAGATCAATTAGTCGGTACAAATTCTTTAAATGACCAATGTATCCTGCCAGGCGAAACATTTAGAAACCTCCTTAAAAAAAATGTCAACGCCAACTAAAAATAATTCGCGAAATTATATAAACATCCAGACACTTTAATCGAACCAACTGACGTATTTAACTCGGTGCGCCGGCGCACATTTTATACCGATCGATCGATCGACGTATCGATCGTTAGTTCGGCATTCCTCCGACAGGTGGCGTCATTGTCCGCCCGTAATTATAATGTAATTAATGTAGGGTTTAATTAAACCCATCAGATAACTACCCACATCTTATTAATGCGCCAATTAAAAACCAATGTATCGGCTTCACTTGATAGATAAGTTATACTATGGTTCGGTCGCTATTCAGTACTTGCGATTTGCGGATTTCTGATTTTTTGTCTGTAAGTCCACGAATTTTTATAGTTCATAAATAAAACTGAGAATGTTTCTTTATTGGTTAATCCTGAAATTTTTTTCCAAGTCATCAATTTAATTAAACGATCGAATAAAATAGCATTATTGTTTTTAGAGGTTCGAATATGGAGCGGAAAGAGCCAAAAGGAAAATACTTAGCATACCTAGTCCGTTTGTCGTACTTGGCAAGCCACATTACTTCCTATTGCGGTTTAAATCCACAAAGAGACACTGAACCTGCAACTCGGAAATATCAAATTAATGAAAGAAAGAAAGACACGCACACGAAATACAAACATTCAATCTAACAAAATTATGAAGACAATAAAAAAAGAACATTCAAACTTTTAAGTTTATCTAATATAGATTAACACTAATAAAATTGTGAAAACAACAGAAAAAGGAAGACCTGTGCGAGGTCAAAGAGGCTAGTACTATCTCAGCATGATGCTGCGATAGAAAGAAAAAAAAGCAGTAAGCTTCATAGGTACATATGTAGAAATTCCAATCATTTGCAATTACAATCAATATAATTTATCTCCACAATACACCCAAGGAACTCTAAACACAAGCACAAGTTTACAGTCGGCACCTACAACAGAACACATAAATAAAATAACAAATGAAAATCTAAAACAGCGAGTACCACCGGCGTCCATTGCTCGCGCAATCTCCTCAATCTAAAAGATAAGACGTAGTATTAAATCAAACTGCGTTACTTTTTCACTCTTATTGTTATTCATTAATACTTCAAATAAAATGGAAAAAGCTCAGTAGAATAGGGGGCTGACATAAACCGCTTCACAGTAAAAACTTGAATTCCTTAGACAAACGTAAAGTTGGTAGGTATAAAGATTGTGTGGCGTCGATTTGAGAGGTGCG